>CAUYWW010000135.1:0-4800000 GCA_963576845.1 Megachile leachella | reverse complement strand
CGAGTGCGCATAAGCAGTAGTGACCCCGAGTGCGCATGCACAGTAGTGAGTCCGAGTGCGCAACAGCAGTCGTGACCCCGAGTGCGCATAAGCAGTAGTGACCCCGAGTGCGCATGCACAGTAGTGAGCCCGTGTGCGCATGCGCAGAAGTGAGCTCAAATGCGCATGTGCAGGTCTGAGCCGGAGTGCGCATGCGCAGTAGTGAGCCCGATTGCGCATCCGCAGTAGTGAGTCCGAATGCAGATTCGCAGAAGTGAGCTCGAATACGCAGGTGCTGATCTGAGCCGGAGTGCGCATGCGCAGTAGTGAGCCCTTGCGCGCATGCGCAGTAGTGAGCCCGTGTGCGCATGCGCAGTAGCGACCCCAAGCGCGTATGCGCAGTAGTGAGCCCGAGCGCGCATGCGCTGTAGTGAGCCCGATTGCGCACCCGAGGTAGTGAGCCCGTGTGCGCATGCGCTGTGGTGTGCCCGAGTGCGCACGGGCATGTCTGAAACGGAGGGCGCATGCGCCGTAGTGACCCCGAGTGCGCATGCGCAGTAGTGAGTCCGTGTGCGCATGTGCAGGTCTGAGGCGGAGTGCGCACGTGCAGTAGTGAGCCCGATTGTGCATCCGCAGTAGTGAGTCCGTGTGCGCATGAGCAGTGGTGACGCCGAGTGCGCATGAGCAGTAGTGAGTCCGAGTGCGCATGAGCAGTAGTGACCCCCAGTGCGCATGAGCAGTAGCGACCCCGAGTGCGCATGCACAGTAGTGAGCCCGTGTGCGCATGCGCAGGAGTGAGCTCGAATACGCCTGTGCAGATCTGTGCCGGACTGCGCATGCGCAGTAGTGAGCCCGATTGTGCATCCGCAGTAGTGAGTCCGAGTGCGCATGAGCAGTAGTGACCCCGAGTGTGCATGCACAGTGTGAGCCCGTGAGCGAAGGCGCAGTAGCGACCCCGAGCGCGTATGCGCAGTAGCGAGCCCGAGCGCGCATGCGCTGTAGTGAGCCCGATTGCGCATCCGCAGTAGTGAGCCCGATTGTGCATCCGCAGTAGTGAGTCCGATTGCGCATGAGCAGTAGTGAGCCGGACTGCGCATACGCAGTAGTGACTCCCAGTGCGCATGCCCAGTAGTGAGCCCGAGCGCGCATGCGCAGTAGTGGGTCCGAGTGCGCATGAGCAGTAGTGAGTCCGAGTGCGCATTAGCTGTAGTGACCCCGAGTACGCATGAGCAGTAGTGAGTCCGAGTGCGCATCAGCAGTAGTGACCCCGAGTGCGCATGAGCAGTAGTGACCCCGAGTGCGCATGCACTGTAGTGAGCCCGATTGCGCATCCGCAGTAGTGAGTCCGTGTGCGCATGTGCAGGTCTGAGCCGGAGTGCGCATGCGCAGTAGTGGGTCCGTGCGCGCATGCGCAGTAGTGAGCCCGGGTGCGCATGCGCAGTAGTGGGCCCGAGCGCGCATCCGCAGTAGTGAGCCCGATTGCGCATCCGCAGTAGTGAGTCCGTGTGCGCATGTGCAGGTCTGAGCCGGAGTGCGCATGCGCAGTGTTGGGCCCGTGCGCGCATGCGCCGTAGTGAGCCCGTGTGCGCATGCGCAGTAGTGAGCCCGATTGTGCATCCGCAGTAGTGAGCTCGAATACGCAGGTGCTGATCTGAGCCGGAGTGCGCATGCGCAGTAGTGAGCCCTTGCGCGCATGCGCAGTAGTGAGCCCGTGTGCGCATGCGCAGTAGTGACGCTGAGTGTGCATGCCCAGTGTGAGCCCGTGAGCGAATGCGCAGTAGCGACCCCAAGCGCGTATGCGCAGTAGTGAGCCCGAGCGCGCATGCGCTCTAGTGAGCCCGATTGCGCACCCGAGGTAGTGAGCCCGTGTGCGCATGCGCAGTGGTGTGCCCGAGTGCGCATGGGCAGGTCTGAACCGGAGGGCGCATGCGCCGTAGTGACCCCGAGCGCGCATGCGCTGTAGTGAGCCCGATTGCGCATCCGCAGTAGTGAGCCCGACTGCGCATGCGCAGTAGTGACCCCGAGTGCGCATGAGCAGTAGTGACCCCGAGTGCGCATGAGCAGTAGTGACCCCGACTGCGCATGAGCAGTAGTGACCCCGAGTGCGCATGCACAGTAGTGAGCCCGTGTGCGCATGCGCAGAAGTGAGTCCGAGTGCGCATGAGCAGTAGTGACCCCGAGTGCGCATGCACAGTAGTGAGCCCGTGTGCGCATGCGCAGAAGTGAGCTCGAATGCGCATGTGCAGGTCTGAGCCGGAGTGCGCATGCGCAGTAGTGGGCCCGTGCGCGCATGCGCAGTAGTGAGTCGGAGTGCGCATGAGCAGTAGTGAGTCCCAGTGCGCATGAGCAGTAGTGACCCCGAGTGCGCATGAGCAGTAGTGAGTCCGAGTGCGCATCAGCAGTAGTGACCCCGAGGGCGCATGAGCAGTAGTGACCCCGAGTGCGCATGCACTGTAGTGAGCCCGATTGCGCATCCGCAGTAGTGAGTCCGTGTGCGCATGTGCAGGTCTGAGCCGGAGTGCGCATGCGCAGTAGTGGTTCCGTGCGCGCATGCGCAGTAGTGAGCACGGGTGCGCATGTGCAGTAGTGGGCCCGAGCGCGCATCCGCAGTAGTGAGCCCGATTGCGCATCCGCAGTAGTGAGTCCGTGTGCGCATGTGCAGGTCTGAGCCGGAGTGCGCATGCGCAGTGTTGGGCCCGTGCGCGCATGCGCCGTAGTGAGCCCTTGTGCGCATGCGCAGTAGTTAGCCCGAGCGCGCATCCGCAGTAGTCAGTCCGAGTGCGCATGCGCAGTAGTGACCCCGAATGGGCATGAGCAGTAGTGAGTCCGAGTGCGCATCAGCAGTCGTGACCCCGAGTGCGCATAAGCAGTAGTGACCCCGAGTGCGCATGCACAGTAGTGAGCCCGTGTGCGCATGCGCAGTAGTGACCCCGAATGGGCATGAGCAGTAGTGAATCCGATTGCGCATGAGCAGTAGTGACCCCGCGTGCGCATGAGCAGTAGTGAGTCCGAGTACGCATCAGCAGTACGTGACCCCGAGTGCGCATAAGCAGTAGTGACCCCGATTGCGCATGCACAGTAGTGAGCCCGTGTGCGCATGCGCAGTGGTGTGCCCGAGGGCGCATGGGCAGGTCTGAGCCGGAGTGCGCATGCGCAGTAGTGGGCCCGTGCGCGCATGCGCAGTAGTGAGCCCGAGCGCGCATCCGCAGTAGTGAGTCCGAGTGCGCATGCGCAGTAGTGACCCCGATTGCGCATGAGCAGTAGTGAGTCCGAGTGCGCATGAGCAGTAGTGACCCCGAGTGCGCATGAGCAGTAGTGAGTCCGAGTACGCATCAGCAGTACGTGACCCCGAGTGCGCATAAGCAGTAGTGACCCCGAGTGCGCATGCACAGTAGTGAGCCCGTGTGCGCATGCGCAGAAGTGAGCTCGAATGCGCATGTGCAGGTCTGAGCCGGAGTGCGCATGCGCAGTGGTGAGTCCGTGTGCGCATGCGCAGTGGTGTACCCGAGGGCGCATGGGCAGGTCTGAGCCGGAGTGCGCATGCGCAGTAGTGGGCGCGTGCGCGCATGCGCAGTAGTGAGGCCGTGTGCGCATGGGCAGTAGTGAACCCGATTGCGCATCCGCAGTAGTGAGCCCGAGCGCGCATCCGCAGCAGTGAGTCCCAGTGCGCATGAGCAGTGGTTAGTCCGAGTGCGCATGCGCAGTAGTGAGCCCGAGCACGCATGCGCAGAAGTGAGCTCGAGTGCGCATGTGCAGGTCTGAGCCGGAGTGCGCATGCGCAGTAGTGGGCCCGTGCGCGCATGCGCAGTAGTGAGCCCGTGTGCGCATGCGCAGTAGTGAGCCCGAGCGCGCATCCGCAGTAGTGAGTCCGAGTGCGCATGCGCAGTAGTGACCCCGAATGCGCATGAGCAGTAGTGAGTCCGAGTGCGCATGACCAGTAGTGACCCCGCGTGCGCATGAGCAGTAGTGAGTCCGTGTGCGCATGTGCAGGTCTGAGGCGGAGTGCGCACGTGCAGTAGTGAGCCCGATTGTGCATCCGCAGTAGTGAGTCCGAGTGCGCATGAGCAGTAGTGAGCCGGAGCGCGCATGCGGAGTAGTGAGCCCGAGTGCGCATGGGCAGGTCTGAGCCGGAGTGCGCATGCGCAGTGGTGAGTCCGTGTGCGCATGCGCAGTGGTGTACCCGAGGGCGCATGGGCAGGTCTGAGCCGGAGTGCGCATGCGCAGTAGTGGGCGCGTGTGCGCATGCGTAGAAGTGAGCTCGAATACGCCTGTGCAGATCTGAGCCGGACTGCGCATGCGCAGTGGTGAGCCCGATTGTGCATCCGCAGTAGTGAGTACGAGTGCGCATGAGCAGAAGTGACCCCGAGTGTGCATGCACAGCGTGAACCCGTGAGCGAATGCGCAGTAGCGACCCCGAGCGCGTATGCGCAGTAGCGAGCCCGAGCGCGCATGCGCTGTAGTGAGCCCGATTGCGCATCCGCAGTAGTGAGCCCGATTGTGCATCCGCAGTAGTGAGTCCGATTGCGCATGAGCAGTAGTGAGCCGGACTGCGCATACGCAGTAGTGACTCCCAGTGCGCATGCCCAGTAGTGAGCCCGAGCGCGCATGCGCAGTAGTGAGTCCGATTGCGCATGAGCAGTAGTGAGCCGGACTACGCATCCGCAGTAGTGACTCCCAGTGCGCATGCGCAGTTGTGAGCACGAGCGCGCATCCGCAGTAGTGAGTCCGAGTGCGCATGCGCAGTAGTGACCCCGAGTGCGCATGAGCAGTAGTGGGTCCGAGTGCGCATGAGTAGTAGTGACCCCGAGTGCGCATGCACAGTATTGAGCCCGTGTGCGCATGCGCAGAAGTGAGCTCGAATGCGCATGTGCAGGTCTGAGCCGGAGTGCGCATGCGCAGTAGTGGGCCCGTGCGCGCATGCGCAGTAGTGAGCCCGTGTGCGCATGCGCAGTAGTGAGCCCGAGCGCGCATCCGCAGTAGTGAGTCCGAGTGCGCATGCGCAGTAGTGACCCCGAATGCGCATGAGCAGTAGTGAGTCCGAGTGCGCATGAGCAGTAGTGACCCCGCGTGCGCATGAGCAGTAGTGAGTCCGTGTGCGCATGTGCAGGTCTGAGGCGGAGTGCGTACGTGCAGTAGTGAGCCCGATTGTGCATCCGCAGTAGTGAGTCCGAGTGCGCATGAGCAGTAGTGAGTCCCAGTGCGCATGCACAGTAGTGAGCCCGTGTGCGCATGCGCAGAAGTGAGCTCGAATGCGCATGTGCAGGTCTGAGCCGGAGTGCGCATGCGCAGTAGTGGGCCCGTGCGCGCATGCGCAGTAGTGAGCCCGTGTGCGCATGCGCAGTAGTGAGCCCGAGCGCGCATCCGCAGTAGTGAGTCCGAGCGCGCATGCGCAGTAGTGACCCCGAATGCGCATGAGCAGTAGTGAGTCCGAGTGCGCATGAGCAGTAGTGACCCCGCGTGCGCATGAGCAGTAGTGAGTCCGTGTGCGCATGTGCAGGTCTGAGGCGGAGTGCGTACGTGCAGTAGTGAGCCCGATTGTGCATCCGCAGTAGTGAGTCCGAGTGCGCATGAGCAGTAGTGAGTCCCAGTGCGCATGAGCAGTAGTGACCCCGAGTGCGCATGAGCAGTAGTGAGTCCGAGTGCGCATCAGCAGTAGTGACCCCGAGTGCGCATGCACTGTAGCGAGCCCGATTGCGCATCCGCAGTAGTGAGTCCGTGTGCGCATGTGCAGGTCTGAGCCGGAGTGCGCATGCGCAGTAGTGGTTCCGTGCGCGTATGCGCAGTAGTGAGCCCGAGTGCGCATGAGCAGTAGTGAGTCCGAGTGCGCATGAGCAGTAGTGACCCCGAGTGCGCATGAGCAGTAGTGAGTCCGAGTGCGCATGAGCAGTAGTGACCCCGTCTGCGCATGGGCAGTAGTGACCCCGAGTGCGCATGCACAGTAGTGAGCCCGATTGCGCATGCACAGTAGTGAGCCCGTGTGCGCATGCGCAGTAGTGAGCCCGAGCGCGCATCCGCAGTAGTGAGTCCGAGTGCGCATGCGCAGTAGTGACCCCGAATGCGCATGATCAGTAGTGAGTCCGTGTGCGCATGTGCAGGTCTGAGGCGGAGTGCGCACGTGCAGTAGTGAGCCCGATTGTGCATCCGCAGTAGTGAGTCTGAGTGCGCATGAGCAGTAGTGAGTCCCAGTGCGCATGAGCAGTAGTGACCCCGAATGGGCATGAGCAGTAGTGAGTCCGAGTGCGCATCAGCAGTAGTGACCCCGAGTGCGCATGAGCAGTAGTGAGTCCGTGTGCGCATGTGCAGGTCTGAGCCGGAGTGCGCATGCGCAGTAGTGGGTCCGTGCGCGTATGCGCAGTAGTGAGCCCCGGTGCGCATGCGCAGTAGTGGGCCCGAGCGCGCATCCGCAGTAGTGAGCCCGATTGCGCATCCGCAGTAGTGAGTCCGTGTGCGCATGCGCAGGTCTGAGCCGGAGTGCGCATGCGCAGTGTTGGGCCCGTGCGCGCATGCGCCGTAGTGAGCCCGTGTGCGCATGCGCAGTAGTGAGCCCGAGCGCGCATCCGCAGTAGTCAGTCCGAGTGCGCATGCGCAGTAGTGACCCCGAATGGGCATGAGCAGTAGTGAGTCCGAGTGCGCATGAGCAGTAGTGACCCCGAGTGCGCATGCGTAGAAGTGAGCTCGAATACGCCTGTGCAGATCTGAGCCGGACTGCGCATGCGCAGTGGTGAGCCCGATTGTGCATCCGCAGTAGTGAGTACGAGTGCGCATGAGCAGTAGTGACCCCGAGTGTGCATGCACAGCGTGAGCCCGTGAGCGAATGCGCAGTAGCGACCCCGAGCGCGTATGCGCTGTAGCGAGCCCGAGCGCGCATGCGCTGTAGTGAGCCCGATTGCGCATCCGCAGTAGTGAGCCCGATTGTGCATCCGCAGTAGTGAGTCCGATTGCGCATGAGCAGTAGTGAGCCGGACTGCGCATACGCAGTAGTGACTCCCAGTGCGCATGCCCAGTAGTGAGCACGAGCGCGCATGCGCAGTAGTGAGTCCGATTGCGCATGAGCAGTAGTGAGCCGGACTACGCATCCGCAGTAGTGACTCCCAGTGCGCATGCGCAGTAGTGAGCACGAGCGCGCATCCGCAGTAGTGAGTCCGAGTGCGCATGCGCAGTAGTGACCCCGAGTGCGCATGAGCAGTAGTGGGTCCGAGTGCGCATGAGTAGTAGTGACCCCGAGTGCGCATGCACAGTAGTGAGCCCGATTGCGCATCCGCAGTAGTGGGTCCTTGTGCGCATGTGCAGGTCTGAGCCGGAGTGCGCATGCGCAGTAGTGAGCCCGATTGTTCATCCGCAGTAGTGAGACCGAGTGCGCATGAGCAGTAGTGAACCGGAGTGCGCATGCGCAGTAGTGAGCCTGAGTGCGCATGCACAGGCCTGACCGGAGTGCGCATGCGCAGTAGTGAGCCAGAGTGCGCATGCGCAGTAGTGACCCCAAGTGTGCATGCACAGTGTGAGCCCGTGAGCGAATGCGCTGTAGCGACACCGAGCGCGTATGCGCAGTAGTGAGCCCGAGTGCGCATGAGCAGTAGTGAGTCCGAGTGCGCATGAGCAGTAGTGACCCCGAGTGCGCATGAGCAGTAGTGAGTCCGAGTGCGCATGAGCAGTAGTGACCCCGACTGCGCATGAGCAGTAGTGACCCCGAGTGCGCATGCACAGTAGTGAGCCCGTGTGCGCATGCGCGGTGGTGAGACCGAGTGCGCATGCGCAGCTGTGCGCCCGTGTGCACATACGCAGAAGTGAGCTCGAATACGCAGGATCAGATCTGAGCCGGACTGCGCATGCGCAGTAGTAAGCCCGTGCGCGCATGCGCAGTAGTGAGCGCGTGTGCGCATGCGCAGTAGTGACCGAAAGTGTGCATGCACAGTGTGAGCCCGTGAGCGAATGCGCAGTAGCGACCCCGAGCGCGTATGCGCAGTAGTGAGACCGAGCGCGCATGCGCTGTAGTGAGCCCGATTGCGCTTCCGCAGTAGTGAGCCCGACTGCGCATGCGCAGTAGTGACCCCGATTGCGCATGAGCAGTAGTGACCCCGAGTGCGCATGAGCAGTAGTGACCCCGACTGCGCATGAGCAGTAGTGACCCCGAGTGCGCATGCACAGTAGTGAGCCCGTGTGCGCATGCGCAGAAGTGAGCTCGAATGCGCATGTGCAGGTCTGAGCCGGAGTGCGCATGCGCAGTAGTGGGCCCGTGCGCGCATGCGCAGTAGTGAGCCCGTGTGCGCATGCGCAGTAGTGAGCCCGAGCGCGCATCCGCAGTAGTGAGTCCGAGTGCGCATGCGCAGTAGTGACCCCGAATGCGCATGAGCAGTAGTGAGTCCGAGTGCGCATGAGCAGTAGTGACCCCGCGTGCGCATGAGCAGTAGTGAGTCCGTGTGCGCATGTGCAGGTCTGAGGCGGAGCGCGTACGTGCAGTAGTGAGCCCGATTGTGCATCCGCAGTAGTGACCCCGAGTGCGCATGAGCAGTAGTGACCCCGAGTGCGCATGAGCAGTAGTGACCCCGACTGCGCATGAGCAGTAGTGAGTCCGAGTGCGCATCAGCAGTAGTGACGCCGAGTGCGCATGCACTGTAGTGAGCCCGATTGCGCATGCGCAGTAGTAAGCCCGTGCGCGCATGCGCAGTAGTGAGCGCGTGTGCGCATGCGCAGTAGTGACCGAAAGTGTGCATGCACAGTGTGAGCCCGTGAGCGAATGCGCAGTAGCGACCCCGAGCGCGTATGCGCAGTAGTGAGCCCGAGCGCGCATGCGCTGTTGTGAGCCCGATTGCGCATCCGCAGTAGTGAGCCCGACTGCGCATGCGCAGTAGTGACCCCGAGTGCGCATGAGCAGTAGTGACCCCGAGTGCGCATGAGCAGTAGTGACCCCGACTGCGCATGAGCAGTAGTGACCCCGAGTGCGCATGCACAGTAGTGAGCCCGTGTGCGCATGCGCAGAAGTGAGCTCGAATGCGCATGTGCAGGTCTGAGCCGGAGTGCGCATGCGCAGTAGTGGGCCCGTGCGCGCATGCGCAGTAGTGGGTCCGAGTGCGCATGAGCAGTAGTGACCCCGAGTGCGCATGCACAGTAGTGAGCCCGATTGCGCATCCGCAGTAGTGGGTCCTTGTGCGCATGCACAGTAGTGAGCCCGATTGCGCATCCGCAGTAGTGGGTCCTTGTGCGCATGTGCAGGTCTGAGCCGGAGTGCGCATGCGCAGTAGTGAGCCCGATTGTTCATCCGCAGTAGTGAGACCGAGTGCGCATGAGCAGTAGTGAACCGGAGTGCGCATGCGCAGTAGTGAGCCTGAGTGCGCATGCACAGGCCTGACCGGAGTGCGCATGCGCAGTAGTGAGCCAGAGTGCGCATGCGCAGTAGTGACCCCAAGTGTGCATGCACAGTGTGAGCCCGTGAGTGAATGCGCTGTAGCGACACCGAGCGCGTATGCGCAGTAGTGAGCCCGAGTGCGCACGTGCAGTAGTGAGCCCGATTGCGCATCCGCAGTAGTGGGTCCTTGTGCGCATGTGTAGGTCTGAGCCGGAGTGCGCATGCGCAGTAGTGAGCCCGATTGTTCATCCGCAGTAGTGGGTCCGAGTGCGCATGAGCAGTAGTGAGCCGGAGCGCGCATGCGGAGTAGTGAGCCCGAGTGCGCATGGGCAGGTCTGAGCCGGAGTGCGCATGCGCAGTGGTGAGTCCGTGTGCGCATGCGCAGTGGTGTACCCGAGGGCGCATGGGCAGGTCTGAGCCGGAGTGCGCATGCGCAGTAGTGGGCGCGTGCGCGCATGCGCAGTAGTGAGGCCGTGTGCGCATGGGCAGTAGTGAACCCGATTGCGCATCCGCAGTAGTGAGCCCGAGCGCGCATCCGCAGCAGTGAGTCCCAGTGCGCATGAGCAGTGGTTAGTCCGAGTGCGCATGCGCAGTAGTGAGCCCGAGCACGCATGCGCAGAAGTGAGCTCGAGTGCGCATGTGCAGGTCTGAGCCGGAGTGCGCATGCGCAGTAGTGGGCCCGTGCGCGCATGCGCAGTAGTGAGCCCGTGTGCGCATGCGCAGTAGTGAGCCCGAGCGCGCATCCGCAGTAGTGAGTCCGAGTGCGCATGCGCAGTAGTGACCCCGAATGCGCATGAGCAGTAGTGAGTCCGAGTGCGCATGACCAGTAGTGACCCCGCGTGCGCATGAGCAGTAGTGAGTCCGTGTGCGCATGTGCAGGTCTGAGGCGGAGTGCGCACGTGCAGTAGTGAGCCCGATTGTGCATCCGCAGTAGTGAGTCCGATTGCGCATGAGCAGTAGTGGCCCCGAGTACCCATGAGCAGTAGTGAGTCCGAGTGCGCATCAGCAGTCGTGACCCCGAGTGCGCATAAGCAGTAGTGACCCCGAGTGCGCATGCACAGTAGTGAGTCCGAGTGCGCAACAGCAGTCGTGACCCCGAGTGCGCATAAGCAGTAGTGACCCCGAGTGCGCATGCACAGTAGTGAGCCCGTGTGCGCATGCGCAGAAGTGAGTCCGAGTGCGCATGCGCAGTAGTGAGCCCGATTGCGCATCCGCAGTAGTGGGTCCTTGTGCGCATGCACAGTAGTGAGCCCGATTGCGCATCCGCAGTAGTGGGTCCTTGTGCGCATGTGCAGGTCTGAGCCGGAGTGCGCATGCGCAGTAGTGAGCCCGATTGTTCATCCGCAGTAGTGAGACCGAGTGCGCATGAGCAGTAGTGAACCGGAGTGCGCATGCGCAGTAGTGAGCCTGAGTGCGCATGCACAGGCCTGACCGGAGTGCGCATGCGCAGTAGTGAGCCAGAGTGCGCATGCGCAGTAGTGACCCCAAGTGTGCATGCACAGTGTGAGCCCGTGAGTGAATGCGCAGTAGCGACCCCAAGCGCGTATGCGCAGTAGTGAGCCCGAGCGCGCATGCGCTGTAGTGAGCCCGATTGCGCACCCGAGGTAGTGAGCCCGTGTGCGCATGCGCTGTGGTGTGCCCGAGTGCGCACGGGCATGTCTGAAACGGAGGGCGCATGCGCCGTAGTGACCCCGAGTGCGCATGCGCAGTAGTGAGTCCGTGTGCGCATGTGCAGGTCTGAGGCGGAGTGCGCACGTGCAGTAGTGAGCCCGATTGTGCATCCGCAGTAGTGAGTCCGTGTGCGCATGAGCAGTGGTGACGCCGAGTGCGCATGAGCAGTAGTGAGTCCGAGTGCGCATGAGCAGTAGTGACCCCCAGTGCGCATGAGCAGTAGCGACCCCGAGTGCGCATGCACAGTAGTGAGCCCGTGTGCGCATGCGCAGGAGTGAGCTCGAATACGCCTGTGCAGATCTGTGCCGGACTGCGCATGCGCAGTAGTGAGCCCGATTGTGCATCCGCAGTAGTGAGTCCGAGTGCGCATGAGCAGTAGTGACCCCGAGTGTGCATGCACAGTGTGAGCCCGTGAGCGAATGCGCAGTAGCGACCCCGAGCGCGTATGCGCTGTAGTGAGCCCGATTGCGCATCCGCAGTAGTGAGCCCGATTGCGCACCCGAGGTAGTGAGCCCGTGTGCGCATGCGCTGTGGTGTGCCCGAGTGCGCACGGGCATGTCTGAAACGGAGGGCGCATGCGCCGTAGTGACCCCGAGTGCGCATGCGCAGTAGTGAGTCCGTGTGCGCATGTGCAGGTCTGAGGCGGAGTGCGCACGTGCAGTAGTGAGCCCGATTGTGCATCCGCAGTAGTGAGTCCGATTGCGCATGAGCAGTAGTGAGCCGGACTGCGCATACGCAGTAGTGACTCCCAGTGCGCATGCCCAGTAGTGAGCCCGAGCGCGCATGCGCAGTAGTGGGTCCGAGTGCGCATGAGCAGTAGTGAGTCCGAGTGCGCATTAGCTGTAGTGACCCCGAGTACGCATGAGCAGTAGTGAGTCCGAGTGCGCATCAGCAGTAGTGACCCCGAGTGCGCATGAGCAGTAGTGACCCCGAGTGCGCATGCACTGTAGTGAGCCCGATTGCGCATCCGCAGTAGTGAGTCCGTGTGCGCATGTGCAGGTCTGAGCCGGAGTGCGCATGCGCAGTAGTGGGTCCGTGCGCGCATGCGCAGTAGTGAGCCCGGGTGCGCATGCGCAGTAGTGGGCCCGAGCGCGCATCCGCAGTAGTGAGCCCGATTGCGCATCCGCAGTAGTGAGTCCGTGTGCGCATGTGCAGGTCTGAGCCGGAGTGCGCATGCGCAGTGTTGGGCCCGTGCGCGCATGCGCCGTAGTGAGCCCGTGTGCGCATGCGCAGTAGTGAGCCCGATTGTGCATCCGCAGTAGTGAGCTCGAATACGCAGGTGCTGATCTGAGCCGGAGTGCGCATGCGCAGTAGTGAGCCCTTGCGCGCATGCGCAGTAGTGAGCCCGTGTGCGCATGCGCAGTAGTGACGCTGAGTGTGCATGCCCAGTGTGAGCCCGTGAGCGAATGCGCAGTAGCGACCCCAAGCGCGTATGCGCAGTAGTGAGCCCGAGCGCGCATGCGCTCTAGTGAGCCCGATTGCGCACCCGAGGTAGTGAGCCCGTGTGCGCATGCGCAGTGGTGTGCCCGAGTGCGCATGGGCAGGTCTGAACCGGAGGGCGCATGCGCCGTAGTGACCCCTAGCGCGCATGCGCTGTAGTGAGCCCGATTGCGCATCCGCAGTAGTGAGCCCGACTGCGCATGCGCAGTAGTGACCCCGAGTGCGCATGAGCAGTAGTGACCCCGAGTGCGCATGAGCAGTAGTGACCCCGACTGCGCATGAGCAGTAGTGACCCCGAGTGCGCATGCACAGTAGTGAGCCCGTGTGCGCATGCGCAGAAGTGAGTCCGAGTGCGCATGAGCAGTAGTGACCCCGAGTGCGCATGCACAGTAGTGAGCCCGTGTGCGCATGCGCAGAAGTGAGCTCGAATGCGCATGTGCAGGTCTGAGCCGGAGTGCGCATGCGCAGTAGTGGGCCCGTGCGCGCATGCGCAGTAGTGAGTCGGAGTGCGCATGAGCAGTAGTGAGTCCCAGTGCGCATGAGCAGTAGTGACCCCGAGTGCGCATGAGCAGTAGTGAGTCCGAGTGCGCATCAGCAGTAGTGACCCCGAGGGCGCATGAGCAGTAGTGACCCCGAGTGCGCATGCACTGTAGTGAGCCCGATTGCGCATCCGCAGTAGTGAGTCCGTGTGCGCATGTGCAGGTCTGAGCCGGAGTGCGCATGCGCAGTAGTGGTTCCGTGCGCGCATGCGCAGTAGTGAGCACGGGTGCGCATGTGCAGTAGTGGGCCCGAGCGCGCATCCGCAGTAGTGAGCCCGATTGCGCATCCGCAGTAGTGAGTCCGTGTGCGCATGTGCAGGTCTGAGCCGGAGTGCGCATGCGCAGTGTTGGGCCCGTGCGCGCATGCGCCGTAGTGAGCCCTTGTGCGCATGCGCAGTAGTTAGCCCGAGCGCGCATCCGCAGTAGTCAGTCCGAGTGCGCATGCGCAGTAGTGACCCCGAATGGGCATGAGCAGTAGTGAGTCCGAGTGCGCATCAGCAGTCGTGACCCCGAGTGCGCATAAGCAGTAGTGACCCCGAGTGCGCATGCACAGTAGTGAGCCCGTGTGCGCATGCGCAGTAGTGACCCCGAATGGGCATGAGCAGTAGTGAATCCGATTGCGCATGAGCAGTAGTGACCCCGCGTGCGCATGAGCAGTAGTGAGTCCGAGTACGCATCAGCAGTACGTGACCCCGAGTGCGCATAAGCAGTAGTGACCCCGATTGCGCATGCACAGTAGTGAGCCCGTGTGCGCATGCGCAGTGGTGTGCCCGAGGGCGCATGGGCAGGTCTGAGCCGGAGTGCGCATGCGCAGTAGTGGGCCCGTGCGCGCATGCGCAGTAGTGAGCCCGAGCGCGCATCCGCAGTAGTGAGTCCGAGTGCGCATGCGCAGTAGTGACCCCGATTGCGCATGAGCAGTAGTGAGTCCGAGTGCGCATGAGCAGTAGTGACCCCGAGTGCGCATGAGCAGTAGTGAGTCCGAGTACGCATCAGCAGTACGTGACCCCGAGTGCGCATAAGCAGTAGTGACCCCGAGTGCGCATGCACAGTAGTGAGCCCGTGTGCGCATGCGCAGAAGTGAGCTCGAATGCGCATGTGCAGGTCTGAGCCGGAGTGCGCATGCGCAGTGGTGAGTCCGTGTGCGCATGCGCAGTGGTGTACCCGAGGGCGCATGGGCAGGTCTGAGCCGGAGTGCGCATGCGCAGTAGTGGGCGCGTGCGCGCATGCGCAGTAGTGAGGCCGTGTGCGCATGGGCAGTAGTGAACCCGATTGCGCATCCGCAGTAGTGAGCCCGAGCGCGCATCCGCAGCAGTGAGTCCCAGTGCGCATGAGCAGTGGTTAGTCCGAGTGCGCATGCGCAGTAGTGAGCCCGAGCACGCATGCGCAGAAGTGAGCTCGAGTGCGCATGTGCAGGTCTGAGCCGGAGTGCGCATGCGCAGTAGTGGGCCCGTGCGCGCATGCGCAGTAGTGAGCCCGTGTGCGCATGCGCAGTAGTGAGCCCGAGCGCGCATCCGCAGTAGTGAGTCCGAGTGCGCATGCGCAGTAGTGACCCCGAATGCGCATGAGCAGTAGTGAGTCCGAGTGCGCATGACCAGTAGTGACCCCGCGTGCGCATGAGCAGTAGTGAGTCCGTGTGCGCATGTGCAGGTCTGAGGCGGAGTGCGCACGTGCAGTAGTGAGCCCGATTGTGCATCCGCAGTAGTGAGTCCGAGTGCGCATGAGCAGTAGTGAGCCGGAGCGCGCATGCGGAGTAGTGAGCCCGAGTGCGCATGGGCAGGTCTGAGCCGGAGTGCGCATGCGCAGTGGTGAGTCCGTGTGCGCATGCGCAGTGGTGTACCCGAGGGCGCATGGGCAGGTCTGAGCCGGAGTGCGCATGCGCAGTAGTGGGCGCGTGTGCGCATGCGTAGAAGTGAGCTCGAATACGCCTGTGCAGATCTGAGCCGGACTGCGCATGCGCAGTGGTGAGCCCGATTGTGCATCCGCAGTAGTGAGTACGAGTGCGCATGAGCAGAAGTGACCCCGAGTGTGCATGCACAGCGTGAACCCGTGAGCGAATGCGCAGTAGCGACCCCGAGCGCGTATGCGCAGTAGCGAGCCCGAGCGCGCATGCGCTGTAGTGAGCCCGATTGCGCATCCGCAGTAGTGAGCCCGATTGTGCATCCGCAGTAGTGAGTCCGATTGCGCATGAGCAGTAGTGAGCCGGACTGCGCATACGCAGTAGTGACTCCCAGTGCGCATGCCCAGTAGTGAGCCCGAGCGCGCATGCGCAGTAGTGAGTCCGATTGCGCATGAGCAGTAGTGAGCCGGACTACGCATCCGCAGTAGTGACTCCCAGTGCGCATGCGCAGTTGTGAGCACGAGCGCGCATCCGCAGTAGTGAGTCCGAGTGCGCATGCGCAGTAGTGACCCCGAGTGCGCATGAGCAGTAGTGGGTCCGAGTGCGCATGAGTAGTAGTGACCCCGAGTGCGCATGCACAGTATTGAGCCCGTGTGCGCATGCGCAGAAGTGAGCTCGAATGCGCATGTGCAGGTCTGAGCCGGAGTGCGCATGCGCAGTAGTGGGCCCGTGCGCGCATGCGCAGTAGTGAGCCCGTGTGCGCATGCGCAGTAGTGAGCCCGAGCGCGCATCCGCAGTAGTGAGTCCGAGTGCGCATGCGCAGTAGTGACCCCGAATGCGCATGAGCAGTAGTGAGTCCGAGTGCGCATGAGCAGTAGTGACCCCGCGTGCGCATGAGCAGTAGTGAGTCCGTGTGCGCATGTGCAGGTCTGAGGCGGAGTGCGTACGTGCAGTAGTGAGCCCGATTGTGCATCCGCAGTAGTGAGTCCGAGTGCGCATGAGCAGTAGTGAGTCCCAGTGCGCATGAGCAGTAGTGACCCCGAGTGCGCATGAGCAGTAGTGAGTCCGAGTGCGCATCAGCAGTAGTGACCCCGAGTGCGCATGAGCAGTAGTGACCCCGAGTGCACATGCACAGTAGTGAGCCCGTGTGCGCATGCGCAGAAGTGAGCTCGAATGCGCATGTGCAGGTCTGAGCCGGAGTGCGCATGCGCAGTAGTGGGCCCGTGCGCGCATGCGCAGTAGTGAGCCCGTGTGCGCATGCGCAGTAGTGAGCCCGAGCGCGCATCCGCAGTAGTGAGTCCGAGCGCGCATGCGCAGTAGTGACCCCGAATGCGCATGAGCAGTAGTGAGTCCGAGTGCGCATGAGCAGTAGTGACCCCGCGTGCGCATGAGCAGTAGTGAGTCCGTGTGCGCATGTGCAGGTCTGAGGCGGAGTGCGTTCGTGCAGTAGTGAGCCCGATTGTGCATCCGCAGTAGTGAGTCCGAGTGCGCATGAGCAGTAGTGAGTCCCAGTGCGCATGAGCAGTAGTGACCCCGAGTGCGCATGAGCAGTAGTGAGTCCGAGTGCGCATCAGCAGTAGTGACCCCGAGTGCGCATGCACTGTAGTGAGCCCGATTGCGCATCCGCAGTAGTGAGTCCGTGTGCGCATGTGCAGGTCTGAGCCGGAGTGCGCATGCGCAGTAGTGGTTCCGTGCGCGTATGCGCAGTAGTGAGCCCGAGTGCGCATGAGCAGTAGTGAGTCCGAGTGCGCATGAGCAGTAGTGACCCCGAGTGCGCATGAGCAGTAGTGAGTCCGAGTGCGCATGAGCAGTAGTGACCCCGTCTGCGCATGGGCAGTAGTGACCCCGAGTGCGCATGCACAGTAGTGAGCCCGATTGCGCATGCACAGTAGTGAGCCCGTGTGCGCATGCGCAGTAGTGAGCCCGAGCGCGCATCCGCAGTAGTGAGTCCGAGTGCGCATGCGCAGTAGTGACCCCGAATGCGCATGAGCAGTAGTGAGTCCGTGTGCGCATGTGCAGGTCTGAGGCGGAGTGCGCACGTGCAGTAGTGAGCCCGATTGTGCATCCGCAGTAGTGAGTCTGAGTGCGCATGAGCAGTAGTGAGTCCCAGTGCGCATGAGCAGTAGTGACCCCGAATGGGCATGAGCAGTAGTGAGTCCGAGTGCGCATCAGCAGTAGTGACCCCGAGTGCGCATGAGCAGTAGTGAGTCCGTGTGCGCATGTGCAGGTCTGAGCCGGAGTGCGCATGCGCAGTAGTGGGTCCGTGCGCGTATGCGCAGTAGTGAGCCCCGGTGCGCATGCGCAGTAGTGGGCCCGAGCGCGCATCCGCAGTAGTGAGCCCGATTGCGCATCCGCAGTAGTGAGTCCGTGTGCGCATGCGCAGGTCTGAGCCGGAGTGCGCATGCGCAGTGTTGGGCCCGTGCGCGCATGCGCCGTAGTGAGCCCGTGTGCGCATGCGCAGTAGTGAGCCCGAGCGCGCATCCGCAGTAGTCAGTCCGAGTGCGCATGCGCAGTAGTGACCCCGAATGGGCATGAGCAGTAGTGAGTCCGAGTGCGCATGAGCAGTAGTGACCCCGAGTGCGCATGCGTAGAAGTGAGCTCGAATACGCCTGTGCAGATCTGAGCCGGACTGCGCATGCGCAGTGGTGAGCCCGATTGTGCATCCGCAGTAGTGAGTACGAGTGCGCATGAGCAGTAGTGACCCCGAGTGTGCATGCACAGCGTGAGCCCGTGAGCGAATGCGCAGTAGCGACCCCGAGCGCGTATGCGCAGTAGCGAGCCCGAGCGCGCATGCGCTGTAGTGAGCCCGATTGCGCATCCGCAGTAGTGAGCCCGATTGTGCATCCGCAGTAGTGAGTCCGATTGCGCATGAGCAGTAGTGAGCCGGACTGCGCATACGCAGTAGTGACTCCCAGTGCGCATGCCCAGTAGTGAGCACGAGCGCGCATGCGCAGTAGTGAGTCCGATTGCGCATGAGCAGTAGTGAGCCGGACTACGCATCCGCAGTAGTGACTCCCAGTGCGCATGCGCAGTAGTGAGCACGAGCGCGCATCCGCAGTAGTGAGTCCGAGTGCGCATGCGCAGTAGTGACCCCGAGTGCGCATGAGCAGTAGTGGGTCCGAGTGCGCATGAGTAGTAGTGACCCCGAGTGCGCATGCACAGTAGTGAGCCCGATTGCGCATCCGCAGTAGTGGGTCCTTGTGCGCATGTGCAGGTCTGAGCCGGAGTGCGCATGCGCAGTAGTGAGCCCGATTGTTCATCCGCAGTAGTGAGACCGAGTGCGCATGAGCAGTAGTGAACCGGAGTGCGCATGCGCAGTAGTGAGCCTGAGTGCGCATGCACAGGCCTGACCGGAGTGCGCATGCGCAGTAGTGAGCCAGAGTGCGCATGCGCAGTAGTGACCCCAAGTGTGCATGCACAGTGTGAGCCCGTGAGCGAATGCGCTGTAGCGACACCGAGCGCGTATGCGCAGTAGTGAGCCCGAGTGCGCATGAGCAGTAGTGAGTCCGAGTGCGCATGAGCAGTAGTGACCCCGAGTGCGCATGAGCAGTAGTGAGTCCGAGTGCGCATGAGCAGTAGTGACCCCGACTGCGCATGAGCAGTAGTGACCCCGAGTGCGCATGCACAGTAGTGAGCCCGTGTGCGCATGCGCGGTGGTGAGACCGAGTGCGCATGCGCAGCTGTGCGCCCGTGTGCACATACGCAGAAGTGAGCTCGAATACGCAGGATCAGATCTGAGCCGGACTGCGCATGCGCAGTAGTAAGCCCGTGCGCGCATGCGCAGTAGTGAGCGCGTGTGCGCATGCGCAGTAGTGACCGAAAGTGTGCATGCACAGTGTGAGCCCGTGAGCGAATGCGCAGTAGCGACCCCGAGCGCGTATGCGCAGTAGTGAGACCGAGCGCGCATGCGCTGTAGTGAGCCCGATTGCGCTTCCGCAGTAGTGAGCCCGACTGCGCATGCGCAGTAGTGACCCCGATTGCGCATGAGCAGTAGTGACCCCGATTGCGCATGAGCAGTAGTGACCCCGACTGCGCATGAGCAGTAGTGACCCCGAGTGCGCATGCACAGTAGTGAGCCCGTGTGCGCATGCGCAGAAGTGAGCTCGAATGCGCATGTGCAGGTCTGAGCCGGAGTGCGCATGCGCAGTAGTGGGCCCGTGCGCGCATGCGCAGTAGTGAGCCCGTGTGCGCATGCGCAGTAGTGAGCCCGAGCGCGCATCCGCAGTAGTGAGTCCGAGTGCGCATGCGCAGTAGTGACCCCGAATGCGCATGAGCAGTAGTGAGTCCGAGTGCGCATGAGCAGTAGTGACCCCGCGTGCGCATGAGCAGTAGTGAGTCCGTGTGCGCATGTGCAGGTCTGAGGCGGAGCGCGTACGTGCAGTAGTGAGCCCGATTGTGCATCCGCAGTAGTGACCCCGAGTGCGCATGAGCAGTAGTGACCCCGAGTGCGCATGAGCAGTAGTGACCCCGACTGCGCATGAGCAGTAGTGAGTCCGAGTGCGCATCAGCAGTAGTGACGCCGAGTGCGCATGCACTGTAGTGAGCCCGATTGCGCATGCGCAGTAGTAAGCCCGTGCGCGCATGCGCAGTAGTGAGCGCGTGTGCGCATGCGCAGTAGTGACCGAAAGTGTGCATGCACAGTGTGAGCCCGTGAGCGAATGCGCAGTAGCGACCCCGAGCGCGTATGCGCAGTAGTGAGCCCGAGCGCGCATGCGCTGTAGTGAGCCCGATTGCGCATCCGCAGTAGTGAGCCCGACTGCGCATGCGCAGTAGTGACCCCGAGTGCGCATGAGCAGTAGTGACCCCGAGTGCGCATGAGCAGTAGTGACCCCGACTGCGCATGAGCAGTAGTGACCCCGAGTGCGCATGCACAGTAGTGAGCCCGTGTGCGCATGCGCAGAAGTGAGCTCGAATGCGCATGTGCAGGTCTGAGCCGGAGTGCGCATGCGCAGTAGTGGGCCCGTGCGCGCATGCGCAGTAGTGGGTCCGAGTGCGCATGAGCAGTAGTGACCCCGAGTGCGCATGCACAGTAGTGAGCCCGATTGCGCATCCGCAGTAGTGGGTCCTTGTGCGCATGCACAGTAGTGAGCCCGATTGCGCATCCGCAGTAGTGGGTCCTTGTGCGCATGTGCAGGTCTGAGCCGGAGTGCGCATGCGCAGTAGTGAGCCCGATTGTTCATCCGCAGTAGTGAGACCGAGTGCGCATGAGCAGTAGTGAACCGGAGTGCGCATGCGCAGTAGTGAGCCTGAGTGCGCATGCACAGGCCTGACCGGAGTGCGCATGCGCAGTAGTGAGCCAGAGTGCGCATGCGCAGTAGTGACCCCAAGTGTGCATGCACAGTGTGAGCCCGTGAGTGAATGCGCTGTAGCGACACCGAGCGCGTATGCGCAGTAGTGAGCCCGAGTGCGCACGTGCAGTAGTGAGCCCGATTGCGCATCCGCAGTAGTGGGTCCTTGTGCGCATGTGTAGGTCTGAGCCGGAGTGCGCATGCGCAGTAGTGAGCCCGATTGTTCATCCGCAGTAGTGGGTCCGAGTGCGCATGAGCAGTAGTGAGCCGGAGCGCGCATGCGGAGTAGTGAGCCCGAGTGCGCATGGGCAGGTCTGAGCCGGAGTGCGCATGCGCAGTGGTGAGTCCGTGTGCGCATGCGCAGTGGTGTACCCGAGGGCGCATGGGCAGGTCTGAGCCGGAGTGCGCATGCGCAGTAGTGGGCGCGTGCGCGCATGCGCAGTAGTGAGGCCGTGTGCGCATGGGCAGTAGTGAACCCGATTGCGCATCCGCAGTAGTGAGCCCGAGCGCGCATCCGCAGCAGTGAGTCCCAGTGCGCATGAGCAGTGGTTAGTCCGAGTGCGCATGCGCAGTAGTGAGCCCGAGCACGCATGCGCAGAAGTGAGCTCGAGTGCGCATGTGCAGGTCTGAGCCGGAGTGCGCATGCGCAGTAGTGGGCCCGTGCGCGCATGCGCAGTAGTGAGCCCGTGTGCGCATGCGCAGTAGTGAGCCCGAGCGCGCATCCGCAGTAGTGAGTCCGAGTGCGCATGCGCAGTAGTGACCCCGAATGCGCATGAGCAGTAGTGAGTCCGAGTGCGCATGACCAGTAGTGACCCCGCGTGCGCATGAGCAGTAGTGAGTCCGTGTGCGCATGTGCAGGTCTGAGGCGGAGTGCGCACGTGCAGTAGTGAGCCCGATTGTGCATCCGCAGTAGTGAGTCCGATTGCGCATGAGCAGTAGTGGCCCCGAGTACCCATGAGCAGTAGTGAGTCCGAGTGCGCATCAGCAGTCGTGACCCCGAGTGCGCATAAGCAGTAGTGACCCCGAGTGCGCATGCACAGTAGTGAGTCCGAGTGCGCAACAGCAGTCGTGACCCCGAGTGCGCATAAGCAGTAGTGACCCCGAGTGCGCATGCACAGTAGTGAGCCCGTGTGCGCATGCGCAGAAGTGAGTTCGAGTGCGCATGCGCAGTAGTGAGCCCGATTGCGCATCCGCAGTAGTGGGTCCTTGTGCGCATGCACAGTAGTGAGCCCGATTGCGCATCCGCAGTAGTGGGTCCTTGTGCGCATGTGCAGGTCTGAGCCGGAGTGCGCATGCGCAGTAGTGAGCCCGATTGTTCATCCGCAGTAGTGAGACCGAGTGCGCATGAGCAGTAGTGAACCGGAGTGCGCATGCGCAGTAGTGAGCCTGAGTGCGCATGCACAGGCCTGACCGGAGTGCGCATGCGCAGTAGTGAGCCAGAGTGCGCATGCGCAGTAGTGACCCCAAGTGTGCATGCACAGTGTGAGCCCGTGAGTGAATGCGCAGTAGCGACCCCAAGCGCGTATGCGCAGTAGTGAGCCCGAGCGCGCATGCGCTCTAGTGAGCCCGATTGCGCACCCGAGGTAGTGAGCCCGTGTGCGCATGCGCAGTGGTGTGCCCGAGTGCGCATGGGCAGGTCTGAACCGGAGGGCGCATGCGCCGTAGTGACCCCGAGCGCGCATGCGCTGTAGTGAGCCCGATTGCGCATCCGCAGTAGTGAGCCCGACTGCGCATGCGCAGTAGTGACCCCGAGTGCGCATGAGCAGTAGTGACCCCGAGTGCGCATGAGCAGTAGTGACCCCGACTGCGCATGAGCAGTAGTGACCCCGAGTGCGCATGCACAGTAGTGAGCCCGTGTGCGCATGCGCAGAAGTGAGTCCGAGTGCGCATGAGCAGTAGTGACCCCGAGTGCGCATGCACAGTAGTGAGCCCGTGTGCGCATGCGCAGAAGTGAGCTCGAATGCGCATGTGCAGGTCTGAGCCGGAGTGCGCATGCGCAGTAGTGGGCCCGTGCGCGCATGCGCAGTAGTGAGTCGGAGTGCGCATGAGCAGTAGTGAGTCCCAGTGCGCATGAGCAGTAGTGACCCCGAGTGCGCATGAGCAGTAGTGAGTCCGAGTGCGCATCAGCAGTAGTGACCCCGAGGGCGCATGAGCAGTAGTGACCCCGAGTGCGCATGAGCAGTAGTGGGTCCGAGTGCGCATGAGTAGTAGTGACCCCGAGTGCGCATGCACAGTATTGAGCCCGTGTGCGCATGCGCAGAAGTGAGCTCGAATGCGCATGTGCAGGTCTGAGCCGGAGTGCGCATGCGCAGTAGTGGGCCCGTGCGCGCATGCGCAGTAGTGAGCCCGTGTGCGCATGCGCAGTAGTGAGCCCGAGCGCGCATCCGCAGTAGTGAGTCCGAGTGCGCATGCGCAGTAGTGACCCCGAATGCGCATGAGCAGTAGTGAGTCCGAGTGCGCATGAGCAGTAGTGACCCCGCGTGCGCATGAGCAGTAGTGAGTCCGTGTGCGCATGTGCAGGTCTGAGGCGGAGTGCGTACGTGCAGTAGTGAGCCCGATTGTGCATCCGCAGTAGTGAGTCCGAGTGCGCATGAGCAGTAGTGAGTCCCAGTGCGCATGAGCAGTAGTGACCCCGAGTGCGCATGAGCAGTAGTGAGTCCGAGTGCGCATCAGCAGTAGTGACCCCGAGTGCGCATGAGCAGTAGTGACCCCGAGTGCACATGCACAGTAGTGAGCCCGTGTGCGCATGCGCAGAAGTGAGCTCGAATGCGCATGTGCAGGTCTGAGCCGGAGTGCGCATGCGCAGTAGTGGGCCCGTGCGCGCATGCGCAGTAGTGAGCCCGTGTGCGCATGCGCAGTAGTGAGCCCGAGCGCGCATCCGCAGTAGTGAGTCCGAGCGCGCATGCGCAGTAGTGACCCCGAATGCGCATGAGCAGTAGTGAGTCCGAGTGCGCATGAGCAGTAGTGACCCCGCGTGCGCATGAGCAGTAGTGAGTCCGTGTGCGCATGTGCAGGTCTGAGGCGGAGTGCGTACGTGCAGTAGTGAGCCCGATTGTGCATCCGCAGTAGTGAGTCCGAGTGCGCATGAGCAGTAGTGAGTCCCAGTGCGCATGAGCAGTAGTGACCCCGAGTGCGCATGAGCAGTAGTGAGTCCGAGTGCGCATCAGCAGTAGTGACCCCGAGTGCGCATGCACTGTAGTGAGCCCGATTGCGCATCCGCAGTAGTGAGTCCGTGTGCGCATGTGCAGGTCTGAGCCGGAGTGCGCATGCGCAGTAGTGGTTCCGTGCGCGTATGCGCAGTAGTGAGCCCGAGTGCGCATGAGCAGTAGTGAGTCCGAGTGCGCATGAGCAGTAGTGACCCCGAGTGCGCATGAGCAGTAGTGAGTCCGAGTGCGCATGAGCAGTAGTGACCCCGTCTGCGCATGGGCAGTAGTGACCCCGAGTGCGCATGCACAGTAGTGAGCCCGATTGCGCATGCACAGTAGTGAGCCCGTGTGCGCATGCGCAGTAGTGAGCCCGAGCGCGCATCCGCAGTAGTGAGTCCGAGTGCGCATGCGCAGTAGTGACCCCGAATGCGCATGAGCAGTAGTGAGTCCGTGTGCGCATGTGCAGGTCTGAGGCGGAGTGCGCACGTGCAGTAGTGAGCCCGATTGTGCATCCGCAGTAGTGAGTCTGAGTGCGCATGAGCAGTAGTGAGTCCCAGTGCGCATGAGCAGTAGTGACCCCGAATGGGCATGAGCAGTAGTGAGTCCGAGTGCGCATCAGCAGTAGTGACCCCGAGTGCGCATGAGCAGTAGTGAGTCCGTGTGCGCATGTGCAGGTCTGAGCCGGAGTGCGCATGCGCAGTAGTGGGTCCGTGCGCGTATGCGCAGTAGTGAGCCCCGGTGCGCATGCGCAGTAGTGGGCCCGAGCGCGCATCCGCAGTAGTGAGCCCGATTGCGCATCCGCAGTAGTGAGTCCGTGTGCGCATGCGCAGGTCTGAGCCGGAGTGCGCATGCGCAGTGTTGGGCCCGTGCGCGCATGCGCCGTAGTGAGCCCGTGTGCGCATGCCCAGTAGTGAGCCCGAGCGCGCATCCGCAGTAGTCAGTCCGAGTGCGCATGCGCAGTAGTGACCCCGAATGGGCATGAGCAGTAGTGAGTCCGAGTGCGCATGAGCAGTAGTGACCCCGAGTGCGCATGCGTAGAAGTGAGCTCGAATACGCCTGTGCAGATCTGAGCCGGACTGCGCATGCGCAGTGGTGAGCCCGATTGTGCATCCGCAGTAGTGAGTACGAGTGCGCATGAGCAGTAGTGACCCCGAGTGTGCATGCACAGCGTGAGCCCGTGAGCGAATGCGCAGTAGCGACCCCGAGCGCGTATGCGCAGTAGCGAGCCCGAGCGCGCATGCGCTGTAGTGAGCCCGATTGCGCATCCGCAGTAGTGAGCCCGATTGTGCATCCGCAGTAGTGAGTCCGATTGCGCATGAGCAGTAGTGAGCCGGACTGCGCATACGCAGTAGTGACTCCCAGTGCGCATGCCCAGTAGTGAGCACGAGCGCGCATGCGCAGTAGTGAGTCCGATTGCGCATGAGCAGTAGTGAGCCGGACTACGCATCCGCAGTAGTGACTCCCAGTGCGCATGCGCAGTAGTGAGCACGAGCGCGCATCCGCAGTAGTGAGTCCGAGTGCGCATGCGCAGTAGTGACCCCGAGTGCGCATGAGCAGTAGTGGGTCCGAGTGCGCATGAGTAGTAGTGACCCCGAGTGCGCATGCACAGTAGTGAGCCCGATTGCGCATCCGCAGTAGTGGGTCCTTGTGCGCATGTGCAGGTCTGAGCCGGAGTGCGCATGCGCAGTAGTGAGCCCGATTGTTCATCCGCAGTAGTGAGACCGAGTGCGCATGAGCAGTAGTGAACCGGAGTGCGCATGCGCAGTAGTGAGCCTGAGTGCGCATGCACAGGCCTGACCGGAGTGCGCATGCGCAGTAGTGAGCCAGAGTGCGCATGCGCAGTAGTGACCCCAAGTGTGCATGCACAGTGTGAGCCCGTGAGCGAATGCGCTGTAGCGACACCGAGCGCGTATGCGCAGTAGTGAGCCCGAGTGCGCATGAGCAGTAGTGAGTCCGAGTGCGCATGAGCAGTAGTGACCCCGAGTGCGCATGAGCAGTAGTGAGTCCGAGTGCGCATGAGCAGTAGTGACCCCGACTGCGCATGAGCAGTAGTGACCCCGAGTGCGCATGCACAGTAGTGAGCCCGTGTGCGCATGCGCGGTGGTGAGACCGAGTGCGCATGCGCAGCTGTGCGCCCGTGTGCACATACGCAGAAGTGAGCTCGAATACGCAGGATCAGATCTGAGCCGGACTGCGCATGCGCAGTAGTAAGCCCGTGCGCGCATGCGCAGTAGTGAGCGCGTGTGCGCATGCGCAGTAGTGACCGAAAGTGTGCATGCACAGTGTGAGCCCGTGAGCGAATGCGCAGTAGCGACCCCGAGCGCGTATGCGCAGTAGTGAGACCGAGCGCGCATGCGCTGTAGTGAGCCCGATTGCGCTTCCGCAGTAGTGAGCCCGACTGCGCATGCGCAGTAGTGACCCCGATTGCGCATGAGCAGTAGTGACCCCGAGTGCGCATGAGCAGTAGTGACCCCGACTGCGCATGAGCAGTAGTGACCCCGAGTGCGCATGCACAGTAGTGAGCCCGTGTGCGCATGCGCAGAAGTGAGCTCGAATGCGCATGTGCAGGTCTGAGCCGGAGTGCGCATGCGCAGTAGTGGGCCCGTGCGCGCATGCGCAGTAGTGAGCCCGTGTGCGCATGCGCAGTAGTGAGCCCGAGCGCGCATCCGCAGTAGTGAGTCCGAGTGCGCATGCGCAGTAGTGACCCCGAATGCGCATGAGCAGTAGTGAGTCCGAGTGCGCATGAGCAGTAGTGACCCCGCGTGCGCATGAGCAGTAGTGAGTCCGTGTGCGCATGTGCAGGTCTGAGGCGGAGCGCGTACGTGCAGTAGTGAGCCCGATTGTGCATCCGCAGTAGTGACCCCGAGTGCGCATGAGCAGTAGTGACCCCGAGTGCGCATGAGCAGTAGTGACCCCGACTGCGCATGAGCAGTAGTGAGTCCGAGTGCGCATCAGCAGTAGTGACGCCGAGTGCGCATGCACTGTAGTGAGCCCGATTGCGCATGCGCAGTAGTAAGCCCGTGCGCGCATGCGCAGTAGTGAGCGCGTGTGCGCATGCGCAGTAGTGACCGAAAGTGTGCATGCACAGTGTGAGCCCGTGAGCGAATGCGCAGTAGCGACCCCGAGCGCGTATGCGCAGTAGTGAGCCCGAGCGCGCATGCGCTGTAGTGAGCCCGATTGCGCATCCGCAGTAGTGAGCCCGACTGCGCATGCGCAGTAGTGACCCCGAGTGCGCATGAGCAGTAGTGACCCCGAGTGCGCATGAGCAGTAGTGACCCCGACTGCGCATGAGCAGTAGTGACCCCGAGTGCGCATGCACAGTAGTGAGCCCGTGTGCGCATGCGCAGAAGTGAGCTCGAATGCGCATGTGCAGGTCTGAGCCGGAGTGCGCATGCGCAGTAGTGGGCCCGTGCGCGCATGCGCAGTAGTGGGTCCGAGTGCGCATGAGCAGTAGTGACCCCGAGTGCGCATGCACAGTAGTGAGCCCGATTGCGCATCCGCAGTAGTGGGTCCTTGTGCGCATGCACAGTAGTGAGCCCGATTGCGCATCCGCAGTAGTGGGTCCTTGTGCGCATGTGCAGGTCTGAGCCGGAGTGCGCATGCGCAGTAGTGAGCCCGATTGTTCATCCGCAGTAGTGAGACCGAGTGCGCATGAGCAGTAGTGAACCGGAGTGCGCATGCGCAGTAGTGAGCCTGAGTGCGCATGCACAGGCCTGACCGGAGTGCGCATGCGCAGTAGTGAGCCAGAGTGCGCATGCGCAGTAGTGACCCCAAGTGTGCATGCACAGTGTGAGCCCGTGAGTGAATGCGCTGTAGCGACACCGAGCGCGTATGCGCAGTAGTGAGCCCGAGTGCGCACGTGCAGTAGTGAGCCCGATTGCGCATCCGCAGTAGTGGGTCCTTGTGCGCATGTGTAGGTCTGAGCCGGAGTGCGCATGCGCAGTAGTGAGCCCGATTGTTCATCCGCAGTAGTGGGTCCGAGTGCGCATGAGCAGTAGTGAGCCGGAGCGCGCATGCGGAGTAGTGAGCCCGAGTGCGCATGGGCAGGTCTGAGCCGGAGTGCGCATGCGCAGTGGTGAGTCCGTGTGCGCATGCGCAGTGGTGTACCCGAGGGCGCATGGGCAGGTCTGAGCCGGAGTGCGCATGCGCAGTAGTGGGCGCGTGCGCGCATGCGCAGTAGTGAGGCCGTGTGCGCATGGGCAGTAGTGAACCCGATTGCGCATCCGCAGTAGTGAGCCCGAGCGCGCATCCGCAGCAGTGAGTCCCAGTGCGCATGAGCAGTGGTTAGTCCGAGTGCGCATGCGCAGTAGTGAGCCCGAGCACGCATGCGCAGAAGTGAGCTCGAGTGCGCATGTGCAGGTCTGAGCCGGAGTGCGCATGCGCAGTAGTGGGCCCGTGCGCGCATGCGCAGTAGTGAGCCCGTGTGCGCATGCGCAGTAGTGAGCCCGAGCGCGCATCCGCAGTAGTGAGTCCGAGTGCGCATGCGCAGTAGTGACCCCGAATGCGCATGAGCAGTAGTGAGTCCGAGTGCGCATGACCAGTAGTGACCCCGCGTGCGCATGAGCAGTAGTGAGTCCGTGTGCGCATGTGCAGGTCTGAGGCGGAGTGCGCACGTGCAGTAGTGAGCCCGATTGTGCATCCGCAGTAGTGAGTCCGATTGCGCATGAGCAGTAGTGGCCCCGAGTACCCATGAGCAGTAGTGAGTCCGAGTGCGCATCAGCAGTCGTGACCCCGAGTGCGCATAAGCAGTAGTGACCCCGAGTGCGCATGCACAGTAGTGAGTCCGAGTGCGCAACAGCAGTCGTGACCCCGAGTGCGCATAAGCAGTAGTGACCCCGAGTGCGCATGCACAGTAGTGAGCCCGTGTGCGCATGCGCAGAAGTGAGTTCGAGTGCGCATGCGCAGTAGTGAGCCCGATTGCGCATCCGCAGTAGTGGGTCCTTGTGCGCATGCACAGTAGTGAGCCCGATTGCGCATCCGCAGTAGTGGGTCCTTGTGCGCATGTGCAGGTCTGAGCCGGAGTGCGCATGCGCAGTAGTGAGCCCGATTGTTCATCCGCAGTAGTGAGACCGAGTGCGCATGAGCAGTTGTGAACCGGAGTGCGCATGCGCAGTAGTGAGCCTGAGTGCGCATGCACAGGCCTGACCGGAGTGCGCATGCGCAGTAGTGAGCCAGAGTGCGCATGCGCAGTAGTGACCCCAAGTGTGCATGCACAGTGTGAGCCCGTGAGTGAATGCGCAGTAGCGACCCCAAGCGCGTATGCGCAGTAGTGAGCCCGAGCGCGCATGCGCTCTAGTGAGCCCGATTGCGCACCCGAGGTAGTGAGCCCGTGTGCGCATGCGCAGTGGTGTGCCCGAGTGCGCATGGGCAGGTCTGAACCGGAGGGCGCATGCGCCGTAGTGACCCCGAGCGCGCATGCGCTGTAGTGAGCCCGATTGCGCATCCGCAGTAGTGAGCCCGACTGCGCATGCGCAGTAGTGACCCCGAGTGCGCATGAGCAGTAGTGACCCCGAGTGCGCATGAGCAGTAGTGACCCCGACTGCGCATGAGCAGTAGTGACCCCGAGTGCGCATGCACAGTAGTGAGCCCGTGTGCGCATGCGCAGAAGTGAGTCCGAGTGCGCATGAGCAGTAGTGACCCCGAGTGCGCATGCACAGTAGTGAGCCCGTGTGCGCATGCGCAGAAGTGAGCTCGAATGCGCATGTGCAGGTCTGAGCCGGAGTGCGCATGCGCAGTAGTGGGCCCGTGCGCGCATGCGCAGTAGTGAGTCGGAGTGCGCATGAGCAGTAGTGAGTCCCAGTGCGCATGAGCAGTAGTGACCCCGAGTGCGCATGAGCAGTAGTGAGTCCGAGTGCGCATCAGCAGTAGTGACCCCGAGGGCGCATGAGCAGTAGTGACCCCGAGTGCGCATGCACTGTAGTGAGCCCGATTGCGCATCCGCAGTAGTGAGTCCGTGTGCGCATGTGCAGGTCTGAGCCGGAGTGCGCATGCGCAGTAGTGGTTCCGTGCGCGCATGCGCAGTAGTGAGCACGGGTGCGCATGTGCAGTAGTGGGCCCGAGCGCGCATCCGCAGTAGTGAGCCCGATTGCGCATCCGCAGTAGTGAGTCCGTGTGCGCATGTGCAGGTCTGAGCCGGAGTGCGCATGCGCAGTGTTGGGCCCGTGCGCGCATGCGCCGTAGTGAGCCCTTGTGCGCATGCGCAGTAGTTAGCCCGAGCGCGCATCCGCAGTAGTCAGTCCGAGTGCGCATGCGCAGTAGTGACCCCGAATGGGCATGAGCAGTAGTGAGTCCGAGTGCGCATCAGCAGTCGTGACCCCGAGTGCGCATAAGCAGTAGTGACCCCGAGTGCGCATGCACAGTAGTGAGCCCGTGTGCGCATGCGCAGTAGTGACCCCGAATGGGCATGAGCAGTAGTGAATCCGATTGCGCATGAGCAGTAGTGACCCCGCGTGCGCATGAGCAGTAGTGAGTCCGAGTACGCATCAGCAGTACGTGACCCCGAGTGCGCATAAGCAGTAGTGACCCCGATTGCGCATGCACAGTAGTGAGCCCGTGTGCGCATGCGCAGTGGTGTGCCCGAGGGCGCATGGGCAGGTCTGAGCCGGAGTGCGCATGCGCAGTAGTGGGCCCGTGCGCGCATGCGCAGTAGTGAGCCCGAGCGCGCATCCGCAGTAGTGAGTCCGAGTGCGCATGCGCAGTAGTGACCCCGATTGCGCATGAGCAGTAGTGAGTCCGAGTGCGCATGAGCAGTAGTGACCCCGAGTGCGCATGAGCAGTAGTGAGTCCGAGTACGCATCAGCAGTACGTGACCCCGAGTGCGCATAAGCAGTAGTGACCCCGAGTGCGCATGCACAGTAGTGAGCCCGTGTGCGCATGCGCAGAAGTGAGCTCGAATGCGCATGTGCAGGTCTGAGCCGGAGTGCGCATGCGCAGTGGTGAGTCCGTGTGCGCATGCGCAGTGGTGTACCCGAGGGCGCATGGGCAGGTCTGAGCCGGAGTGCGCATGCGCAGTAGTGGGCGCGTGCGCGCATGCGCAGTAGTGAGGCCGTGTGCGCATGGGCAGTAGTGAACCCGATTGCGCATCCGCAGTAGTGAGCCCGAGCGCGCATCCGCAGCAGTGAGTCCCAGTGCGCATGAGCAGTGGTTAGTCCGAGTGCGCATGCGCAGTAGTGAGCCCGAGCACGCATGCGCAGAAGTGAGCTCGAGTGCGCATGTGCAGGTCTGAGCCGGAGTGCGCATGCGCAGTAGTGGGCCCGTGCGCGCATGCGCAGTAGTGAGCCCGTGTGCGCATGCGCAGTAGTGAGCCCGAGCGCGCATCCGCAGTAGTGAGTCCGAGTGCGCATGCGCAGTAGTGACCCCGAATGCGCATGAGCAGTAGTGAGTCCGAGTGCGCATGACCAGTAGTGACCCCGCGTGCGCATGAGCAGTAGTGAGTCCGTGTGCGCATGTGCAGGTCTGAGGCGGAGTGCGCACGTGCAGTAGTGAGCCCGATTGTGCATCCGCAGTAGTGAGTCCGAGTGCGCATGAGCAGTAGTGAGCCGGAGCGCGCATGCGGAGTAGTGAGCCCGAGTGCGCATGGGCAGGTCTGAGCCGGAGTGCGCATGCGCAGTGGTGAGTCCGTGTGCGCATGCGCAGTGGTGTACCCGAGGGCGCATGGGCAGGTCTGAGCCGGAGTGCGCATGCGCAGTAGTGGGCGCGTGTGCGCATGCGTAGAAGTGAGCTCGAATACGCCTGTGCAGATCTGAGCCGGACTGCGCATGCGCAGTGGTGAGCCCGATTGTGCATCCGCAGTAGTGAGTACGAGTGCGCATGAGCAGAAGTGACCCCGAGTGTGCATGCACAGCGTGAACCCGTGAGCGAATGCGCAGTAGCGACCCCGAGCGCGTATGCGCAGTAGCGAGCCCGAGCGCGCATGCGCTGTAGTGAGCCCGATTGCGCATCCGCAGTAGTGAGCCCGATTGTGCATCCGCAGTAGTGAGTCCGATTGCGCATGAGCAGTAGTGAGCCGGACTGCGCATACGCAGTAGTGACTCCCAGTGCGCATGCCCAGTAGTGAGCCCGAGCGCGCATGCGCAGTAGTGAGTCCGATTGCGCATGAGCAGTAGTGAGCCGGACTACGCATCCGCAGTAGTGACTCCCAGTGCGCATGCGCAGTTGTGAGCACGAGCGCGCATCCGCAGTAGTGAGTCCGAGTGCGCATGCGCAGTAGTGACCCCGAGTGCGCATGAGCAGTAGTGGGTCCGAGTGCGCATGAGTAGTAGTGACCCCGAGTGCGCATGCACAGTATTGAGCCCGTGTGCGCATGCGCAGAAGTGAGCTCGAATGCGCATGTGCAGGTCTGAGCCGGAGTGCGCATGCGCAGTAGTGGGCCCGTGCGCGCATGCGCAGTAGTGAGCCCGTGTGCGCATGCGCAGTAGTGAGCCCGAGCGCGCATCCGCAGTAGTGAGTCCGAGTGCGCATGCGCAGTAGTGACCCCGAATGCGCATGAGCAGTAGTGAGTCCGAGTGCGCATGAGCAGTAGTGACCCCGCGTGCGCATGAGCAGTAGTGAGTCCGTGTGCGCATGTGCAGGTCTGAGGCGGAGTGCGTACGTGCAGTAGTGAGCCCGATTGTGCATCCGCAGTAGTGAGCCCGTGTGCGCATGCGCAGTAGTGAGCCCGAGCGCGCATCCGCAGTAGTGAGTCCGAGCGCGCATGCGCAGTAGTGACCCCGAATGCGCATGAGCAGTAGTGAGTCCGAGTGCGCATGAGCAGTAGTGACCCCGCGTGCGCATGAGCAGTAGTGAGTCCGTGTGCGCATGTGCAGGTCTGAGGCGGAGTGCGTACGTGCAGTAGTGAGCCCGATTGTGCATCCGCAGTAGTGAGTCCGAGTGCGCATGAGCAGTAGTGAGTCCCAGTGCGCATGAGCAGTAGTGACCCCGAGTGCGCATGAGCAGTAGTGAGTCCGAGTGCGCATCAGCAGTAGTGACCCCGAGTGCGCATGCACTGTAGTGAGCCCGATTGCGCATCCGCAGTAGTGAGTCCGTGTGCGCATGTGCAGGTCTGAGCCGGAGTGCGCATGCGCAGTAGTGGTTCCGTGCGCGTATGCGCAGTAGTGAGCCCGAGTGCGCATGAGCAGTAGTGAGTCCGAGTGCGCATGAGCAGTAGTGACCCCGAGTGCGCATGAGCAGTAGTGAGTCCGAGTGCGCATGAGCAGTAGTGACCCCGTCTGCGCATGGGCAGTAGTGACCCCGAGTGCGCATGCACAGTAGTGAGCCCGATTGCGCATGCACAGTAGTGAGCCCGTGTGCGCATGCGCAGTAGTGAGCCCGAGCGCGCATCCGCAGTAGTGAGTCCGAGTGCGCATGCGCAGTAGTGACCCCGAATGCGCATGAGCAGTAGTGAGTCCGTGTGCGCATGTGCAGGTCTGAGGCGGAGTGCGCACGTGCAGTAGTGAGCCCGATTGTGCATCCGCAGTAGTGAGTCTGAGTGCGCATGAGCAGTAGTGAGTCCCAGTGCGCATGAGCAGTAGTGACCCCGAATGGGCATGAGCAGTAGTGAGTCCGAGTGCGCATCAGCAGTAGTGACCCCGAGTGCGCATGAGCAGTAGTGAGTCCGTGTGCGCATGTGCAGGTCTGAGCCGGAGTGCGCATGCGCAGTAGTGGGTCCGTGCGCGTATGCGCAGTAGTGAGCCCCGGTGCGCATGCGCAGTAGTGGGCCCGAGCGCGCATCCGCAGTAGTGAGCCCGATTGCGCATCCGCAGTAGTGAGTCCGTGTGCGCATGCGCAGGTCTGAGCCGGAGTGCGCATGCGCAGTGTTGGGCCCGTGCGCGCATGCGCCGTAGTGAGCCCGTGTGCGCATGCGCAGTAGTGAGCCCGAGCGCGCATCCGCAGTAGTCAGTCCGAGTGCGCATGCGCAGTAGTGACCCCGAATGGGCATGAGCAGTAGTGAGTCCGAGTGCGCATGAGCAGTAGTGACCCCGAGTGCGCATGCGTAGAAGTGAGCTCGAATACGCCTGTGCAGATCTGAGCCGGACTGCGCATGCGCAGTGGTGAGCCCGATTGTGCATCCGCAGTAGTGAGTACGAGTGCGCATGAGCAGTAGTGACCCCGAGTGTGCATGCACAGCGTGAGCCCGTGAGCGAATGCGCAGTAGCGACCCCGAGCGCGTATGCGCAGTAGCGAGCCCGAGCGCGCATGCGCTGTAGTGAGCCCGATTGCGCATCCGCAGTAGTGAGCCCGATTGTGCATCCGCAGTAGTGAGTCCGATTGCGCATGAGCAGTAGTGAGCCGGACTGCGCATACGCAGTAGTGACTCCCAGTGCGCATGCCCAGTAGTGAGCACGAGCGCGCATGCGCAGTAGTGAGTCCGATTGCGCATGAGCAGTAGTGAGCCGGACTACGCATCCGCAGTAGTGACTCCCAGTGCGCATGCGCAGTAGTGAGCACGAGCGCGCATCCGCAGTAGTGAGTCCGAGTGCGCATGCGCAGTAGTGACCCCGAGTGCGCATGAGCAGTAGTGGGTCCGAGTGCGCATGAGTAGTAGTGACCCCGAGTGCGCATGCACAGTAGTGAGCCCGATTGCGCATCCGCAGTAGTGGGTCCTTGTGCGCATGTGCAGGTCTGAGCCGGAGTGCGCATGCGCAGTAGTGAGCCCGATTGTTCATCCGCAGTAGTGAGACCGAGTGCGCATGAGCAGTAGTGAACCGGAGTGCGCATGCGCAGTAGTGAGCCTGAGTGCGCATGCACAGGCCTGACCGGAGTGCGCATGCGCAGTAGTGAGCCAGAGTGCGCATGCGCAGTAGTGACCCCAAGTGTGCATGCACAGTGTGAGCCCGTGAGCGAATGCGCTGTAGCGACACCGAGCGCGTATGCGCAGTAGTGAGCCCGAGTGCGCATGAGCAGTAGTGAGTCCGAGTGCGCATGAGCAGTAGTGACCCCGAGTGCGCATGAGCAGTAGTGAGTCCGAGTGCGCATGAGCAGTAGTGACCCCGACTGCGCATGAGCAGTAGTGACCCCGAGTGCGCATGCACAGTAGTGAGCCCGTGTGCGCATGCGCGGTGGTGAGACCGAGTGCGCATGCGCAGCTGTGCGCCCGTGTGCACATACGCAGAAGTGAGCTCGAATACGCAGGATCAGATCTGAGCCGGACTGCGCATGCGCAGTAGTAAGCCCGTGCGCGCATGCGCAGTAGTGAGCGCGTGTGCGCATGCGCAGTAGTGACCGAAAGTGTGCATGCACAGTGTGAGCCCGTGAGCGAATGCGCAGTAGCGACCCCGAGCGCGTATGCGCAGTAGTGAGACCGAGCGCGCATGCGCTGTAGTGAGCCCGATTGCGCTTCCGCAGTAGTGAGCCCGACTGCGCATGCGCAGTAGTGACCCCGATTGCGCATGAGCAGTAGTGACCCCGAGTGCGCATGAGCAGTAGTGACCCCGACTGCGCATGAGCAGTAGTGACCCCGAGTGCGCATGCACAGTAGTGAGCCCGTGTGCGCATGCGCAGAAGTGAGCTCGAATGCGCATGTGCAGGTCTGAGCCGGAGTGCGCATGCGCAGTAGTGGGCCCGTGCGCGCATGCGCAGTAGTGAGCCCGTGTGCGCATGCGCAGTAGTGAGCCCGAGCGCGCATCCGCAGTAGTGAGTCCGAGTGCGCATGCGCAGTAGTGACCCCGAATGCGCATGAGCAGTAGTGAGTCCGAGTGCGCATGAGCAGTAGTGACCCCGCGTGCGCATGAGCAGTAGTGAGTCCGTGTGCGCATGTGCAGGTCTGAGGCGGAGCGCGTACGTGCAGTAGTGAGCCCGATTGTGCATCCGCAGTAGTGACCCCGAGTGCGCATGAGCAGTAGTGACCCCGAGTGCGCATGAGCAGTAGTGACCCCGACTGCGCATGAGCAGTAGTGAGTCCGAGTGCGCATCAGCAGTAGTGACGCCGAGTGCGCATGCACTGTAGTGAGCCCGATTGCGCATGCGCAGTAGTAAGCCCGTGCGCGCATGCGCAGTAGTGAGCGCGTGTGCGCATGCGCAGTAGTGACCGAAAGTGTGCATGCACAGTGTGAGCCCGTGAGCGAATGCGCAGTAGCGACCCCGAGCGCGTATGCGCAGTAGTGAGCCCGAGCGCGCATGCGCTGTAGTGAGCCCGATTGCGCATCCGCAGTAGTGAGCCCGACTGCGCATGCGCAGTAGTGACCCCGAGTGCGCATGAGCAGTAGTGACCCCGAGTGCGCATGAGCAGTAGTGACCCCGACTGCGCATGAGCAGTAGTGACCCCGAGTGCGCATGCACAGTAGTGAGCCCGTGTGCGCATGCGCAGAAGTGAGCTCGAATGCGCATGTGCAGGTCTGAGCCGGAGTGCGCATGCGCAGTAGTGGGCCCGTGCGCGCATGCGCAGTAGTGGGTCCGAGTGCGCATGAGCAGTAGTAACCCCGAGTGCGCATGCACAGTAGTGAGCCCGATTGCGCATCCGCAGTAGTGGGTCCTTGTGCGCATGCACAGTAGTGAGCCCGATTGCGCATCCGCAGTAGTGGGTCCTTGTGCGCATGTGCAGGTCTGAGCCGGAGTGCGCATGCGCAGTAGTGAGCCCGATTGTTCATCCGCAGTAGTGAGACCGAGTGCGCATGAGCAGTAGTGAACCGGAGTGCGCATGCGCAGTAGTGAGCCTGAGTGCGCATGCACAGGCCTGACCGGAGTGCGCATGCGCAGTAGTGAGCCAGAGTGCGCATGCGCAGTAGTGACCCCAAGTGTGCATGCACAGTGTGAGCCCGTGAGTGAATGCGCTGTAGCGACACCGAGCGCGTATGCGCAGTAGTGAGCCCGAGTGCGCACGTGCAGTAGTGAGCCCGATTGCGCATCCGCAGTAGTGGGTCCTTGTGCGCATGTGCAGGTCTGAGCCGGAGTGCGCATGCGCAGTAGTGAGCCCGATTGTTCATCCGCAGTAGTGGGTCCGAGTGCGCATGAGCAGTAGTGAGCCGGAGCGCGCATGCGGAGTAGTGAGCCCGAGTGCGCATGGGCAGGTCTGAGCCGGAGTGCGCATGCGCAGTGGTGAGTCCGTGTGCGCATGCGCAGTGGTGTACCCGAGGGCGCATGGGCAGGTCTGAGCCGGAGTGCGCATGCGCAGTAGTGGGCGCGTGCGCGCATGCGCAGTAGTGAGGCCGTGTGCGCATGGGCAGTAGTGAACCCGATTGCGCATCCGCAGTAGTGAGCCCGAGCGCGCATCCGCAGCAGTGAGTCCCAGTGCGCATGAGCAGTGGTTAGTCCGAGTGCGCATGCGCAGTAGTGAGCCCGAGCACGCATGCGCAGAAGTGAGCTCGAGTGCGCATGTGCAGGTCTGAGCCGGAGTGCGCATGCGCAGTAGTGGGCCCGTGCGCGCATGCGCAGTAGTGAGCCCGTGTGCGCATGCGCAGTAGTGAGCCCGAGCGCGCATCCGCAGTAGTGAGTCCGAGTGCGCATGCGCAGTAGTGACCCCGAATGCGCATGAGCAGTAGTGAGTCCGAGTGCGCATGACCAGTAGTGACCCCGCGTGCGCATGAGCAGTAGTGAGTCCGTGTGCGCATGTGCAGGTCTGAGGCGGAGTGCGCACGTGCAGTAGTGAGCCCGATTGTGCATCCGCAGTAGTGAGTCCGATTGCGCATGAGCAGTAGTGGCCCCGAGTACCCATGAGCAGTAGTGAGTCCGAGTGCGCATCAGCAGTCGTGACCCCGAGTGCGCATAAGCAGTAGTGACCCCGAGTGCGCATGCACAGTAGTGAGTCCGAGTGCGCAACAGCAGTCGTGACCCCGAGTGCGCATAAGCAGTAGTGACCCCGAGTGCGCATGCACAGTAGTGAGCCCGTGTGCGCATGCGCAGAAGTGAGCTCAAATGCGCATGTGCAGGTCTGAGCCGGAGTGCGCATGCGCAGTAGTGAGCCCGATTGCGCATCCGCAGTAGTGAGTCCGAATGCAGATTCGCAGAAGTGAGCTCGAATACGCAGGTGCTGATCTGAGCCGGAGTGCGCATGCGCAGTAGTGAGCCCTTGCGCGCATGCGCAGTAGTGAGCCCGTGTGCGCATGCGCAGTAGCGACCCCAAGCGCGTATGCGCAGTAGTGAGCCCGAGCGCGCATGCGCTGTAGTGAGCCCGATTGCGCACCCGAGGTAGTGAGCCCGTGTGCGCATGCGCTGTGGTGTGCCCGAGTGCGCACGGGCATGTCTGAAACGGAGGGCGCATGCGCCGTAGTGACCCCGAGTGCGCATGCGCAGTAGTGAGCCCGATTGTGCATCCGCAGTAGTGAGTCCGAGTGCGCATGAGCAGTAGTGACCCCGAGTGTGCATGCACAGTGTGAGCCCGTGAGCGAATGCGCAGTAGCGACCCCGAGCGCGTATGCGCAGTAGCGAGCCCGAGCGCGCATGCGCTGTAGTGAGCCCGATTGCGCATCCGCAGTAGTGAGCCCGATTGTGCATCCGCAGTAGTGAGTCCGATTGCGCATGAGCAGTAGTGAGCCGGACTGCGCATACGCAGTAGTGACTCCCAGTGCGCATGCCCAGTAGTGAGCCCGAGCGCGCATGCGCAGTAGTGGGTCCGAGTGCGCATGAGCAGTAGTGACCCCGAGTGCGCATGCACAGTAGTGAGCCCGATTGCGCATCCGCAGTAGTGGGTCCTTGTGCGCATTTGCAGGTCTGAACCGGAGTGCGCATGCGCAGTAGTGAGCCCCATTGTTCATCCGCAGTAGTGAGACCGAGTGCGCATGAGCAGTAGTGAACCGGAGTGCGCATGCACAGTAGTGAGCCTGAGTGCGCATGCACAGGCCTGATCGGAGTGCGCACGCACAGGCCTGACCGGAGTGCGCATGCGCAGTAGTGAGCCAGAGTGCGCATGCGCAGTAGTGACCCCAAGTGTGCATGCACAGTGTGAGCCCGTGAGTGAATGCGCTGTAGCGACACCGAGCGCGTATGCGCAGTAGTGAGCCCGAGTGCGCATGAGCAGTAGTGAGTCCGAGTGCGCATTAGCTGTAGTGACCCCGAGTGCGCATGAGCAGTAGTGAGTCCGAGTGCGCATCAGCAGTAGTGACCCCGAGTGCGCATGAGCAGTAGTGACCCCGAGTGCGCATGCACTGTAGTGAGCCCGATTGCGCATCCGCAGTAGTGAGTCCGTGTGCGCATGTGCAGGTCTGAGCCGGAGTGCGCATGCGCAGTAGTGGGTCCGTGCGCGCATGCGCAGTAGTGAGCCCGGGTGCGCATGCGCAGTAGTGGGCCCGAGCGCGCATCCGCAGTAGTGAGCCCGACTGCGCATGCGCAGTAGTGACCCCGAGTGCGCATGAGCAGTAGTGACCCCGAGTGCGCATGCACAGTAGTGAGCCCGTGTGCGCATGCGCAGAAGTGAGCTCGAATGCGCATGTGCAGGTCTGAGCCGGAGTGCGCATGCGCAGTAGTGGGCCCGTGCGCGCATGCGCAGTAGTGAGTCGGAGTGCGCATGAGCAGTAGTGAGTCCCAGTGCGCATGAGCAGTAGTGACCCCGAGTGCGCATGAGCAGTAGTGAGTCCGAGTGCGCATCAGCAGTAGTGACCCCGAGGGCGCATGAGCAGTAGTGACCCCGAGTGCGCATGCACTGTAGTGAGCCCGATTGCGCATCCGCAGTAGTGAGTCCGTGTGCGCATGTGCAGGTCTGAGCCGGAGTGCGCATGCGCAGTAGTGGTTCCGTGCGCGCATGCGCAGTAGTGAGCACGGGTGCGCATGTGCAGTAGTGGGCCCGAGCGCGCATCCGCAGTAGTGAGCCCGATTGCGCATCCGCAGTAGTGAGTCCGTGTGCGCATGTGCAGGTCTGAGCCGGAGTGCGCATGCGCAGTGTTGGGCACGTGCGCGCATGCGCCGTAGTGAGCCCTTGTGCGCATGCGCAGTAGTTAGCCCGAGCGCGCATCCGCAGTAGTCAGTCCGAGTGCGCATGCGCAGTAGTGACCCCGAATGGGCATGAGCAGTAGTGAGTCCGAGTGCGCATCAGCAGTCGTGACCCCGAGTGCGCATAAGCAGTAGTGACCCCGAGTGCGCATGCACAGTAGTGAGCCCGTGTGCGCATGCGCAGTAGTGACCCCGAATGGGCATGAGCAGTAGTGAATCCGATTGCGCATGAGCAGTAGTGACCCCGCGTGCGCATGAGCAGTAGTGAGTCCGAGTACGCATCAGCAGTACGTGACCCCGAGTGCGCATAAGCAGTAGTGACCCCGATTGCGCATGCACAGTAGTGAGCCCGTGTGCGCATGCGCAGTGGTGTGCCCGAGGGCGCATGGGCAGGTCTGAGCCGGAGTGCGCATGCGCAGTAGTGGGCCCGTGCGCGCATGCGCAGTAGTGAGCCCGAGCGCGCATCCGCAGTAGTGAGTCCGAGTGCGCATGCGCAGTAGTGACCCCGATTGCGCATGAGCAGTAGTGAGTCCGAGTGCGCATGAGCAGTAGTGACCCCGAGTGCGCATGAGCAGTAGTGAGTCCGAGTACGCATCAGCAGTACGTGACCCCGAGTGCGCATAAGCAGTAGTGACCCCGAGTGCGCATGCACAGTAGTGAGCCCGTGTGCGCATGCGCAGAAGTGAGCTCGAATGCGCATGTGCAGGTCTGAGCCGGAGTGCGCATGCGCAGTGGTGAGTCCGTGTGCGCATGCGCAGTGGTGTACCCGAGGGCGCATGGGCAGGTCTGAGCCGGAGTGCGCATGCGCAGTAGTGGGCGCGTGCGCGCATGCGCAGTAGTGAGGCCGTGTGCGCATGGGCAGTAGTGAACCCGATTGCGCATCCGCAGTAGTGAGCCCGAGCGCGCATCCGCAGCAGTGAGTCCCAGTGCGCATGAGCAGTGGTTAGTCCGAGTGCGCATGCGCAGTAGTGAGCCCGAGCACGCATGCGCAGAAGTGAGCTCGAGTGCGCATGTGCAGGTCTGAGCCGGAGTGCGCATGCGCAGTAGTGGGCCCGTGCGCGCATGCGCAGTAGTGAGCCCGTGTGCGCATGCGCAGTAGTGAGCCCGAGCGCGCATCCGCAGTAGTGAGTCCGAGTGCGCATGCGCAGTAGTGACCCCGAATGCGCATGAGCAGTAGTGAGTCCGAGTGCGCATGACCAGTAGTGACCCCGCGTGCGCATGAGCAGTAGTGAGTCCGTGTGCGCATGTGCAGGTCTGAGGCGGAGTGCGCACGTGCAGTAGTGAGCCCGATTGTGCATCCGCAGTAGTGAGTCCGATTGCGCATGAGCAGTAGTGGCCCCGAGTACCCATGAGCAGTAGTGAGTCCGAGTGCGCATCAGCAGTCGTGACCCCGAGTGCGCATAAGCAGTAGTGACCCCGAGTGCGCATGCACAGTAGTGAGTCCGAGTGCGCAACAGCAGTCGTGACCCCGAGTGCGCATAAGCAGTAGTGACCCCGAGTGCGCATGCACAGTAGTGAGCCCGTGTGCGCATGCGCAGAAGTGAGCTCAAATGCGCATGTGCAGGTCTGAGCCGGAGTGCGCATGCGCAGTAGTGAGCCCGATTGCGCATCCGCAGTAGTGAGTCCGAATGCAGATTCGCAGAAGTGAGCTCGAATACGCAGGTGCTGATCTGAGCCGGAGTGCGCATGCGCAGTAGTGAGCCCTTGCGCGCATGCGCAGTAGTGAGCCCGTGTGCGCATGCGCAGTAGCGACCCCAAGCGCGTATGCGCAGTAGTGAGCCCGAGCGCGCATGCGCTGTAGTGAGCCCGATTGCGCACCCGAGGTAGTGAGCCCGTGTGCGCATGCGCTGTGGTGTGCCCGAGTGCGCACGGGCATGTCTGAAACGGAGGGCGCATGCGCCGTAGTGACCCCGAGTGCGCATGCGCAGTAGTGAGTCCGTGTGCGCATGTGCAGGTCTGAGGCGGAGTGCACACGTGCAGTAGTGAGCCCGATTGTGCATCCGCAGTAGTGAGTCCGTGTGCGCATGAGCAGTGGTGACGCCGAGTGCGCATGAGCAGTAGTGAGTCCGAGTGCGCATGAGCAGTAGTGACCCCGAGTGCGCATGAGCAGTAGCGACCCCGAGTGCGCATGCACAGTAGTGAGCCCGTGTGGGCATGCGCAGGAGTGAGCTCGAATACGCCTGTGCAGATCTGTGCCGGACTGCGCATGCGCAGTAGTGAGCCCGATTGTGCATCCGCAGTAGTGAGTCCGAGTGCGCATGAGCAGTAGTGACCCCGAGTGTGCATGCACAGTGTGAGCCCGTGAGCGAATGCGCAGTAGCGACCCCGAGCGCGTATGCGCAGTAGCGAGCCCGAGCGCGCATGCGCTGTAGTGAGCCCGATTGCGCATCCGCAGTAGTGAGCCCGATTGTGCATCCGCAGTAGTGAGTCCGATTGCGCATGAGCAGTAGTGAGCCGGACTGCGCATACGCAGTAGTGACTCCCAGTGCGCATGCCCAGTAGTGAGCCCGAGCGCGCATGCGCAGTAGTGGGTCCGAGTGCGCATGAGCAGTAGTGACCCCGAGTGCGCATGCACAGTAGTGAGCCCGATTGCGCATCCGCAGTAGTGGGTCCTTGTGCGCATGTGCAGGTCTGAGCCGGAGTGCGCATGCGCAGTAGTGAGCCCCATTGTTCATCCGCAGTAGTGAGACCGAGTGCGCATGAGCAGTAGTGAACCGGAGTGCGCATGCGCAGTAGTGAGCCTGAGTGCGCATGCACAGGCCTGACCGGAGTGCGCACGCACAGGCCTGACCGGAGTGCGCATGCGCAGTACTGAGCCAGAGTGCGCATGCGCAGTAGTGACCCCAAGTGTGCATGCACAGTGTGAGCCCGTGAGTGAATGCGCTGTAGCGACACCGAGCGCGTATGCGCAGTAGTGAGCCCGAGTGCGCATGAGCAGTAGTGAGTCCGAGTGCGCATTAGCTGTAGTGACCCCGAGTGCGCATGAGCAGTAGTGAGTCCGAGTGCGCATCAGCAGTAGTGACCCCGAGTGCGCATGAGCAGTAGTGACCCCGAGTGCGCATGCACTGTAGTGAGCCCGATTGCGCATCCGCAGTAGTGAGTCCGTGTGCGCATGTGCAGGTCTGAGCCGGAGTGCGCATGCGCAGTAGTGGGTCCGTGCGCGCATGCGCAGTAGTGAGCCCGGGTGCGCATGCGCAGTAGTGGGCCCGAGCGCGCATCCGCAGTAGTGAGCCCGATTGCGCATCCGCAGTAGTGAGTCCGTGTGCGCATGTGCAGGTCTGAGCCGGAGTGCGCATGCGCAGTGTTGGGCCCGTGCGCGCATGCGCCGTAGTGAGCCCGTGTGCGCATGCGCAGTAGTGAGCCCGATTGTGCATCCGCAGTAGTGAGCTCGAATACGCAGGTGCTGATCTGAGCCGGAGTGCGCATGCGCAGTAGTGAGCCCTTGCGCGCATGCGCAGTAGTGAGCCCGTGTGCGCATGCGCAGTAGTGACGCTGAGTGTGCATGCCCAGTGTGAGCCCCTGAGCGAATGCGCAGTAGCGACCCCAAGCGCGTATGCGCAGTAGTGAGCCCGAGCGCGCATGCGCTCTAGTGAGCCCGATTGCGCACCCGAGGTAGTGAGCCCGTGTGCGCATGCGCAGTGGTGTGCCCGAGTGCGCATGGGCAGGTCTGAACCGGAGGGCGCATGCGCCGTAGTGACCCCGAGTGCGCATGCGCAGTAGTGAGTCCGTGTGCGCATGTGCAGGTCTGAGGCGGAGTGCGCACGTGCAGTAGTGAGCCCGATTGTGCATCCGCAGTAGTGAGTCCGTGTGCGCATGAGCAGTAGTGAGTCCGAGTGCGCATGAGCAGTAGTGACCCCGAGTGCGCATGAGCAGTAGCGACCCCGAGTGTGCATGCACAGTGTGAGCCCGTGAGCGAATGCGCAGTAGCGACCCCGAGCGCGTATGCGCAGTAGCGAGCCCGAGCGCGCATGCGCTGTAGTGAGCCCGATTGCGCATCCACAGTAGTGAGTCCGTGTGCGCATGTGCAGGTCTGAGCCGTAGCGCGCATGCGCAGTAGTGAGCCCGATTGTGCATCCGCAGTAGTGAGTCCGAGTGCGCATGAGCAGTAGTGAGCCGGAGGGGGTGTCCCACTTGGACGTCGACCGATTGGACGCGTTCCGTTTGGACGGTCCCGATTCGACGCGTTCCAATTCGAAGCGGTGCCGATTGGATGCGTCCCAATTCGAAGAGCTTAGATTTGGTTAGGTTAGGTTCTATAAGCCCTGCTTAGAATTGGAACGCGTCCAATCGGCACCGCTTCGAATTGGAACAAGTCGAATCGGGACCGTCCAATCGGGACGCGTCCAAGCGGTCGGCGTCCAAGTGGGCATCACTCGAGCCGGAGCGCGCATGCGGAGTAGTGAGCCCGAGTGCGCATGGGCAGGTCTGAGCCGGAGTGCGCATGCGCAGTAGTGAGCCCGATTGTTCATCTGCAGTAGTGAGACCGAGTGCGCATGAGCAGTAGTGAACCGGAGTGCGCATGCGCAGTAGTGAGCCTGAGTGCGCATGCACAGGCCTGACCGGAGTGCGCATGCGCAGTAGTGAGCCAGAGTGCGCATGCGCAGTAGTGACCCCAAGTGTGCATGCACAGTGTGAGCCCGTGAGCGAATGCGCTGTAGCGACACCGAGCGCGTATGCGCAGTAGTGAGCCCGAGTGCGCATGAGCAGTAGTGTGTCCGAGTGCGCATGAGCAGTAGTGACCCCGATTGCGCATGAGCAGTAGTGAGTCCGAGTGCGCATGAGCAGTAGTGACCCCGACTGCGCACGAGCAGTAGTGACCCCGAGTGCGCATGCACAGTAGTGAGCCCGTGTGCGCATGCGCGGTGGTGAGACCGAGTGCGCATGCGCAGCTGTGCGCCCGTGTGCACATACGCAGAAGTGAGCTCGAATACGCAGGATCAGATCTGAGCCGGACTGCGCATGCGCAGTAGTAAGCCCGTGCGCGCATGCGCAGTAGTGAGCGCGTGTGCGCATGCGCAGTAGTGACCGAAAGTGTGCATGCACAGTGTGAGCCCGTGAGCGAGTGCGCAGTAGCGACCCCGAGCGCGTATGCGCAGTAGTGAGCCCGAGCGCGTATGCGCAGTAGTGAGCCCGAGCGCGCATGCGCTGTAGTGAGCCCGATTGCGCATCCGCAGTAGTGAGCCCGACTGCGCATGCGCAGTAGTGACCCCGAGTGCGCATGAGCAGTAGTGACCCCGAGTGCGCATGAGCAGTAGTGACCCCGACTGCGCATGAGCAGTAGTGACCCCGAGTGCGCATGCACAGTAGTGAGCCCGTGTGCGCATGCGCAGAAGTGAGTCCGAGTGCGCATGAGCAGTAGTGACCCCGAGTGCGCATGCACAGTAGTGAGCCCGTGTGCGCATGCGCAGAAGTGAGCTCGAATGCGCATGTGCAGGTCTGAGCCGGAGTGCGCATGCGCAGTAGTGGGCCCGTGCGCGCATGCGCAGTAGTGAGTCGGAGTGCGCATGAGCAGCAGTGAGTCCCAGTGCGCATGAGCAGTAGTGACCCCGAGTGCGCATGAGCAGTAGTGAGTCCGAGTGCGCATCAGCAGTAGTGACCCCGAGGGCGCATGAGCAGTAGTGACCCCGAGTGCGCATGCACTGTAGTGAGCCCGATTGCGCATCCGCAGTAGTGAGTCCGTGTGCGCATGTGCAGGTCTGAGCCGGAGTGCGCATGCGCAGTAGTGGTTCCGTGCGCGCATGCGCAGTAGTGAGCACGGGTGCGCATGTGCAGTAGTGGGCCCGAGCGCGCATCCGCAGTAGTGAGCCCGATTGCGCATCCGCAGTAGTGAGTCCGTGTGCGCATGTGCAGGTCTGAGCCGGAGTGCGCATGCGCAGTGTTGGGCCCGTGCGCGCATGCGCCGTAGTGAGCCCTTGTGCGCATGCGCAGTAGTTAGCCCGAGCGCGCATCCGCAGTAGTCAGTCCGAGTGCGCATGCGCAGTAGTGACCCCGAATGGGCATGAGCAGTAGTGAGTCCGAGTGCGCATCAGCAGTCGTGACCCCGAGTGCGCATAAGCAGTAGTGACCCCGAGTGCGCATGCACAGTAGTGAGCCCGTGTGCGCATGCGCAGTAGTGACCCCGAATGGGCATGAGCAGTAGTGAATCCGATTGCGCATGAGCAGTAGTGACCCTGCGTGCGCATGAGCAGTAGTGAGTCCGAGTACGCATCAGCAGTACGTGACCCCGAGTGCGCATAAGCAGTAGTGACCCCGATTGCGCATGCACAGTAGTGAGCCCGTGTGCGCATGCGCAGTGGTGTGCCCGAGGGCGCATGGGCAGGTCTGAGCCGGAGTGCGCATGCGCAGTAGTGGGCCCGTGCGCGCATGCGCAGTAGTGAGCCCGAGCGCGCATCCGCAGTAGTGAGTCCGAGTGCGCATGCGCAGTAGTGACCCCGATTGCGCATGAGCAGTAGTGAGTCCGAGTGCGCATGAGCAGTAGTGACCCCGAGTGCGCATGAGCAGTAGTGAGTCCGAGTACGCATCAGCAGTACGTGACCCCGAGTGCGCATAAGCAGTAGTGACCCCGAGTGCGCATGCACAGTAGTGAGCCCGTGTGCGCATGCGCAGAAGTGAGCTCGAATGCGCATGTGCAGGTCTGAGCCGGAGTGCGCATGCGCAGTAGTGAGCCCGATTGTGCATCCGCAGTAGTGAGTCCGAGTGCACATGCGCAGTAGTGATCCCGAGCGCTCATGCGCAGTAGTGAGCTCGAGTGCGCATGGGCAGGTCTGAGCCCGAGTGCGCTTGAGCAGTAGTGAGTCCGAGTGCGCATGCGCAGCTGTGCGCCCGTGTGCACATGCGCAGAAGTGAGCTCGAATACGCAGGATCAGATCTGAGCCGGACTGCGAATGCGCAGTAGTGAGCCCGTGTGCACATCCGCAGTAGTGAGCCCGACTGCGCATGCGCAGTAGTGACCCCGAGTGCGCATGCGCAGTAGTGACCCCGAGTGTGCATGCACAGTGTGAGCCCGTGAGCGAATGCGCTGTAGCGACCCCGAGCGCGTATGCGCAGTAGTGAGCCCGAGCGCGCATGCGCTGTAGTGAGCCCGATTGCGCATCCGCAGTAGTGAGCCCGACTGCGCATGCGCAGTAGTGACCCCGAGTGCGCATGAGCAGTAGTGACCCCGGGTGCGCATGCACAGTAGTGGGCCCGATTGCGCTTCCGCAGTAGTGAGTCCGTGTGCGCATGTGCAGGTCTGAGCCGGAGTGCGCATGCGCAGTGGTGAGTCCGTGTGCGCATGCGCAGTGGTGTGCCCGAGGGCGCATGGGCAGGTCTGAGCCGGAGTGCGCATGCGCAGTAGTGGGCCCGTGCGCGCATGCGCATTAGTGAGCCCGTGTGCTCATGCGCAGTAGTGAACCCGATTGCGCATCCGCAGTAGTGAGCCCGAGCGCGCATCCGCAGTAGTGAGTCCCAGTGCGCATGAGCAGAGGTTAGTCCGAGTGCGCAAGCGCAGTAGTGCGCGCGTGTGCGCATGCGCAGAAGTGAGCTCGAATGCGCATGTGCAGGTCTGAGCCGGACTGCGCATGCGCAGTAGCGAGCCCGTGTGCGCATGCGCAGTTGTGTGCCCGAGGGCGCATGGGCAGGTCTGAGCCGGAGTGCGCATGCGCAGTAGTGGGCCCGTGCGCGCATGCGCAGTAGTGAGCCCGAGCGCGCATCCGCAGTAGTGAGTCCGAGTGCGCATACACAGTAGTGTCCCCGAATGCGCATGAGCAGTAGTGAGTCCGAGTGCGCATGAGCAGTAGTGACCCCGAGTGCGCATGAGCAGTAGTGAGTCCGAGTGCGCATGCACAGTAGTGAGCCCGATTGCGCATCCGCAGTAGTGAGTCCGTGTGCGCATGTGCAGGTCTGAGCCGGAGTGCGTATGCGCAGTAGTGGGCCCATGCGCGCATGCGGAGTAGGGAACCCGGGTGCGCATGCGCAGTAGGGAGCCCGGGTGCGCATTCGCAGTAGTGAGCCCGATTGCGCATCCGCAGTAGTGAGTCCGTGTGCGCATGTGCAGGTCTGAGCCGGAGTGCGCATGCGCAGTAGTGGGCCCGAGTGCGCATGAGCAGTAGTGACTCCGAGTGCGTATGAGCAGTAGTGACCCCGAGCGCGCATCCGCAGTAGTGTGTCCGAGTGCGCATGCGCAGCAGTGACCCCGAATGCGCATGAGCAGTAGTGACCCCGAGTGCGCATGCACAGTAGTGAGGCCGTGTGCGCATGGGCAGTAGTGAACCCGATTGCGCATCCGCAGTAGTGAGCCCGAGCGCGCATCCGCAGTGGTGAGTCCCAGTGCGCATGGGCAGTGGTTAGTCCGAGTGCGCATGCGCAGTAGTGAGCCCGAGCACGCATGCGCAGTAGTGAGCCCGAGTGCGCATGGGCAGGTCTGAGCCGGAGTGCGCATGCGCAGTGGTGAGTCCGTGTGCGCATGCGCAGTGGTGTGCCCGAGGGCGCATGGGCAGGTCTGAGCCGGAGTGCGCATGCGCACTAGTGGGCCCGTGCGCGCATGCGCAGTAGTGAGCCCGTGTGCTCATGCGCAGTAGTGAACCCGATTGCGCATCCGCAGTAGTGAGTCCGAGCGCGCATCCGCAGTAGTGAGTCCCAGTGCGCATGAGCAGTGGTTAGTCCGAGTGCGCAAGCGCAGTAGTGCGCGCGTGTGCGCATGCGCAGAAGTGAGCTCGTATGCGCATGTGCAGGTCTGAGCCGGACTGCGCATGCGCAGTAGTGGGCCCGTGCGCGCATGCGCAGTAGTGAGCCCGAGCGCGCATCCGCAGTAGTGAGTCCGAGTGCGCATGCGCAGTAGTGACCCCTATTGCGCATGAGCAGTAGTGAGTCCGAGTGCGCATGAGCAGTAGTGAGTCCGAGTGCGTATGAGCAGTAGTGACCCCGAGCGCGCATCCGCAGTAGTGAGTCCCAGTGCTCATGCGCAGTAGTGACCCCGAATGCGCATGAGCAGTAGTGAGTCCGAGTGCGTATGAGCAGTAGTGACCCCGAGCGCGCATCCGCAGTAGTGACCCCGAATGCGCATGAGCAGTAGTGAGTCCGAGTGCGCATGAGCAGTAGTGAGTCCGAGTGCGCATCAGCAGTAGTGACCCCGAGTGCGCATGAGCAGTAGTGACCCCGAGTGCGCATGCACTGTAGTGAGCCCGATTGCGCATCCGCAGTAGTGAGTCCGTGTGCGCATGTGCAGGTCTGAGCCGGAGTGCGCATGCGCAGTAGTGGGTCCGTGCGCGCATGCGCAGTAGTGAGCCCGGGTGCGCATGCGCAGTAGTTGGCCCGAGCGCGCATCCGCAGTAGTGAGCCCGATTGCGCATCCGCAGTAGTGAGTCCGTGTGCGCATGTGCAGGTCTGAGCCGGAGTGCGCATGCGCAGTGTTGGGCCCGTGCGTGCATGCGCCGTAGTGAGCCCGTGTGCGCATGCGCAGTAGTTAGCCCGAGCGCGCATCCGCAGTAGTCAGTCCGAGTGCGCATGCGCAGTAGTGACTCCGAATGGGCATGAGCAGTAGTGAGTCCGAGTGCGCATGAGCTGTAGTGACCCCAAGTGCGCATGAGCAGTAGTGAGTCCGAGTGCGCATCAGCAGTCGTGACCCCGAGTGCGCATAAGCAGTAGTGACCCCGAGTGCGCATGCACAGTAGTGAGCCCGTATGCGCATGCGCAGTAGTGACCCCGAATGGGCATGAGCAGTAGTGGGTCCGATTGCGCATGAGCAGTAGTGACCCCGAGTGCCCATGAGCAGTAGTGAGTCCGAGTGCGCATCAGCAGTCGTGACCCCGAGTGCGCATAAGCAGTAGTGACCCCGAGTGCGCATGCACAGTAGTGAGTCCGAGTGCGCATCAGCAGTCGTGACCCCGAGTGCGCATAAGCAGTAGTGACCCCGTGTGCGCATGCACAGTAGTGAGCCCGAGCGCGCATGCGCTGTAGTGAGCCCGATTGCGCATCCGCAGTAGTGAGCCCGACTGCGCATGCGCAGTAGTGACCCCGAGTGCGCATGAGCAGTAGCGACCCCGAGTGCGCATGAGCAGTAGTAACCCCGACTGCGCATGAGCAGTAGTGACCCCGAGTGCGCATGCACAGTAGTGACCCCGCGTGCGCATGAGCAGTAGTGAGTCCGTGTGCGCATGTGCAGGTCTGAGGCGGAGTGCGTACGTGCAGTAGTGAGCCCGATTGTGCATCCGCAGTAGTGAGTCCGAGTGCGCATGAGCAGTAGTGAGTCCCAGTGCGCATTAGCAGTAGTGACCCCGAGTGCGCATGAGCAGTAGTGAGTCCGAGTGCGCATCAGCAGTAGTGACCCCGAGTGCGCATGAGCAGTAGTGACCCCGAGTGCGCATGCACTGTAGTGAGCCCGATTGCGCATCCGCAGTAGTGAGTCCGTGTGCGCATGTGCAGGTCTGAGCCGGAGTGCGCATGCGCAGTGTTGGGCACGTGCGCGCATGCGCCGTAGTGAGCCCTTGTGCGCATGCGCAGTGGTGTGCCCGAGGGCGCATGGGCAGGTCTGAGCCGGAGTGCGCATGCGCAGTAGTGGGCCCGTGCGCGCATGCGCAGTAGTGAGCCCGAGCGCGCATCCGCAGTAGTGAGTCCGAGTGCGCATGCGCAGTAGTGACCCCGATTGCGCATGAGCAGTAGTGAGTCCGAGTGCGCATGAGCAGTAGTGACCCCGAGTGCGCATGAGCAGTAGTGAGTCCGAGTACGCATCAGCAGTACGTGACCCCGAGTGCGCATAAGCAGTAGTGACCCCGAGTGCGCATGCACAGTGGTGAGCCCGTGTGCGCATGCGCAGAAGTGAGCTCGAATGCGCATGTGCAGGTCTGAGCCGGAGTGCGCATGCGCAGTGGTGAGTCCGTGTGCGCATGCGCAGTGGTGTACCCGAGGGCGCATGGGCAGGTCTGAGCCGGAGTGCGCATGCGCAGTAGTGGGCGCGTGCGCGCATGCGCAGTAGTGAGGCCGTGTGTGCATGGGCAGTAGTGAACCCGATTGCGCATCCGCAGTAGTGAGCCCGAGCGCGCATCCGCAGCAGTGAGTCCCAGTGCGCATGAGCAGTGGTTAGTCCGAGTGCGCATGCGCAGTAGTGAGCCCGAGCACGCATGCGCAGAAGTGAGCTCGAGTGCGCATGTGCAGGTCTGAGCCGGAGTGCGCATGCGCAGTAGTGGGCCCGTGCGCGCATGCGCAGTAGTGAGCCCGTGTGCGCATGCGCAGTAGTGAGCCCGAGCGCGCATCCGCAGTAGTGAGTCCGAGTGCGCATGCGCAGTAGTGACCCCGAATGCGCATGAGCAGTAGTGAGTCCGAGTGCGCATGACCAGTAGTGACCCCGCGTGCGCATGAGCAGTAGTGAGTCCGTGTGCGCATGTGCAGGTCTGAGGCGGAGTGCGCACGTGCAGTAGTGAGCCCGATTGTGCATCCGCAGTAGTGAGTCCGATTGCGCATGAGCAGTAGTGGCCCCGAGTACCCATGAGCAGTAGTGAGTCCGAGTGCGCATCAGCAGTCGTGACCCCGAGTGCGCATAAGCAGTAGTGACCCCGAGTGCGCATGCACAGTAGTGAGTCCGAGTGCGCAACAGCAGTCGTGACCCCGAGTGCGCATAAGCAGTAGTGACCCCGAGTGCGCATGCACAGTAGTGAGCCCGTGTGCGCATGCGCAGAAGTGAGCTCAAATGCGCATGTGCAGGTCTGAGCCGGAGTGCGCATGCGCAGTAGTGAGCCCGATTGCGCATCCGCAGTAGTGAGTCCGAATGCAGATTCGCAGAAGTGAGCTCGAATACGCAGGTGCTGATCTGAGCCGGAGTGCGCATGCGCAGTAGTGAGCCCTTGCGCGCATGCGCAGTAGTGAGCCCGTGTGCGCATGCGCAGTAGCGACCCCAAGCGCGTATGCGCAGTAGTGAGCCCGAGCGCGCATGCGCTGTAGTGAGCCCGATTGCGCACCCGAGGTAGTGAGCCCGTGTGCGCATGCGCTGTGGTGTGCCCGAGTGCGCACGGGCATGTCTGAAACGGAGGGCGCATGCGCCGTAGTGACCCCGAGTGCGCATGCGCAGTAGTGAGTCCGTGTGCGCATGTGCAGGTCTGAGGCGGAGTGCGCACGTGCAGTAGTGAGCCCGATTGTGCATCCGCAGTAGTGAGTCCGTGTGCGCATGAGCAGTGGTGACGCCGAGTGCGCATGAGCAGTAGTGAGTCCGAGTGCGCATGAGCAGTAGTGACCCCGAGTGCGCATGAGCAGTAGCGACCCCGAGTGCGCATGCACAGTAGTGAGCCCGTGTGGGCATGCGCAGGAGTGAGCTCGAATACGCCTGTGCAGATCTGTGCCGGACTGCGCATGCGCAGTAGTGAGCCCGATTGTGCATCCGCAGTAGTGAGTCCGAGTGCGCATGAGCAGTAGTGACCCCGAGTGTGCATGCACAGTGTGAGCCCGTGAGCGAATGCGCAGTAGCGACCCCGAGCGCGTATGCGCAGTAGCGAGCCCGAGCGCGCATGCGCTGTAGTGAGCCCGATTGCGCATCCGCAGTAGTGAGCCCGATTGTGCATCCGCAGTAGTGAGTCCGATTGCGCATGAGCAGTAGTGAGCCGGACTGCGCATACGCAGTAGTGACTCCCAGTGCGCATGCCCAGTAGTGAGCCCGAGCGCGCATGCGCAGTAGTGGGTCCGAGTGCGCATGAGCAGTAGTGACCCCGAGTGCGCATGCACAGTAGTGAGCCCGATTGCGCATCCGCAGTAGTGGGTCCTTGTGCGCATGTGCAGGTCTGAGCCGGAGTGCGCATGCGCAGTAGTGAGCCCCATTGTTCATCCGCAGTAGTGAGACCGAGTGCGCATGAGCAGTAGTGAACCGGAGTGCGCATGCGCAGTAGTGAGCCTGAGTGCGCATGCACAGGCCTGACCGGAGTGCGCACGCACAGGCCTGACCGGAGTGCGCATGCGCAGTAGTGAGCCAGAGTGCGCATGCGCAGTAGTGACCCCAAGTGTGCATGCACAGTGTGAGCCCGTGAGTGAATGCGCTGTAGCGACACCGAGCGCGTATGCGCAGTAGTGAGCCCGAGTGCGCATGAGCAGTAGTGAGTCCGAGTGCGCATTAGCTGTAGTGACCCCGAGTGCGCATGAGCAGTAGTGAGTCCGAGTGCGCATCAGCAGTAGTGACCCCGAGTGCGCATGAGCAGTAGTGACCCCGAGTGCGCATGCACTGTAGTGAGCCCGATTGCGCATCCGCAGTAGTGAGTCCGTGTGCGCATGTGCAGGTCTGAGCCGGAGTGCGCATGCGCAGTAGTGGGTCCGTGCGCGCATGCGCAGTAGTGAGCCCGGGTGCGCATGCGCAGTAGTGGGCCCGAGCGCGCATCCGCAGTAGTGAGCCCGATTGCGCATCCGCAGTAGTGAGTCCGTGTGCGCATGTGCAGGTCTGAGCCGGAGTGCGCATGCGCAGTGTTGGGCCCGTGCGCGCATGCGCCGTAGTGAGCCCGTGTGCGCATGCGCAGTAGTGAGCCCGATTGTGCATCCGCAGTAGTGAGCTCGAATACGCAGGTGCTGATCTGAGCCGGAGTGCGCATGCGCAGTAGTGAGCCCTTGCGCGCATGCGCAGTAGTGAGCCCGTGTGCGCATGCGCAGTAGTGACGCTGAGTGTGCATGCCCAGTGTGAGCCCGTGAGCGAATGCGCAGTAGCGACCCCAAGCGCGTATGCGCAGTAGTGAGCCCGAGCGCGCATGCGCTCTAGTGAGCCCGATTGCGCACCCGAGGTAGTGAGCCCGTGTGCGCATGCGCAGTGGTGTGCCCGAGTGCGCATGGGCAGGTCTGAACCGGAGGGCGCATGCGCCGTAGTGACCCCGAGTGCGCATGCGCAGTAGTGAGTCCGTGTGCGCATGTGCAGGTCTGAGGCGGAGTGCGCACGTGCAGTAGTGAGCCCGATTGTGCATCCGCAGTAGTGAGTCCGTGTGCGCATGAGCAGTAGTGAGTCCGAGTGCGCATGAGCAGTAGTGACCCCGAGTGCGCATGAGCAGTAGCGACCCCGAGTGTGCATGCACAGTGTGAGCCCGTGAGCGAATGCGCAGTAGCGACCCCGAGCGCGTATGCGCAGTAGCGAGCCCGAGCGCGCATGCGCTGTAGTGAGCCCGATTGCGCATCCACAGTAGTGAGTCCGTGTGCGCATGTGCAGGTCTGAGCCGTAGCGCGCATGCGCAGTAGTGAGCCCGATTGTGCATCCGCAGTAGTGAGTCCGAGTGCGCATGAGCAGTAGTGAGCCGGAGGGGGTGTCCCACTTGGACGTCGACCGATTGGACGCGTTCCGTTTGGACGGTCCCGATTCGACGCGTTCCAATTCGAAGCGGTGCCGATTGGATGCGTCCCAATTCGAAGAGCTTAGATTTGGTTAGGTTAGGTTCTATAAGCCCTGCTTAGAATTGGAACGCGTCCAATCGGCACCGCTTCGAATTGGAACAAGTCGAATCGGGACCGTCCAATCGGGACGCGTCCAAGCGGTCGGCGTCCAAGTGGGCATCACTCGAGCCGGAGCGCGCATGCGGAGTAGTGAGCCCGAGTGCGCATGGGCAGGTCTGAGCCGGAGTGCGCATGCGCAGTAGTGAGCCCGATTGTTCATCTGCAGTAGTGAGACCGAGTGCGCATGAGCAGTAGTGAACCGGAGTGCGCATGCGCAGTAGTGAGCCTGAGTGCGCATGCACAGGCCTGACCGGAGTGCGCATGCGCAGTAGTGAGCCAGAGTGCGCATGCGCAGTAGTGACCCCAAGTGTGCATGCACAGTGTGAGCCCGTGAGCGAATGCGCTGTAGCGACACCGAGCGCGTATGCGCAGTAGTGAGCCCGAGTGCGCATGAGCAGTAGTGTGTCCGAGTGCGCATGAGCAGTAGTGACCCCGAGTGCGCATGAGCAGTAGTGAGTCCGAGTGCGCATGAGCAGTAGTGACCCCGACTGCGCACGAGCAGTAGTGACCCCGAGTGCGCATGCACAGTAGTGAGCCCGTGTGCGCATGCGCGGTGGTGAGACCGAGTGCGCATGCGCAGCTGTGCGCCCGTGTGCACATACGCAGAAGTGAGCTCGAATACGCAGGATCAGATCTGAGCCGGACTGCGCATGCGCAGTAGTAAGCCCGTGCGCGCATGCGCAGTAGTGAGCGCGTGTGCGCATGCGCAGTAGTGACCGAAAGTGTGCATGCACAGTGTGAGCCCGTGAGCGAGTGCGCAGTAGCGACCCCGAGCGCGTATGCGCAGTAGTGAGCCCGAGCGCGTATGCGCAGTAGTGAGCCCGAGCGCGCATGCGCTGTAGTGAGCCCGATTGCGCATCCGCAGTAGTGAGCCCGACTGCGCATGCGCAGTAGTGACCCCGAGTGCGCATGAGCAGTAGTGACCCCGAGTGCGCATGAGCAGTAGTGACCCCGACTGCGCATGAGCAGTAGTGACCCCGAGTGCGCATGCACAGTAGTGAGCCCGTGTGCGCATGCGCAGAAGTGAGTCCGAGTGCGCATGAGCAGTAGTGACCCCGAGTGCGCATGCACAGTAGTGAGCCCGTGTGCGCATGCGCAGAAGTGAGCTCGAATGCGCATGTGCAGGTCTGAGCCGGAGTGCGCATGCGCAGTAGTGGGCCCGTGCGCGCATGCGCAGTAGTGAGTCGGAGTGCGCATGAGCAGCAGTGAGTCCCAGTGCGCATGAGCAGTAGTGACCCCGAGTGCGCATGAGCAGTAGTGAGTCCGAGTGCGCATCAGCAGTAGTGACCCCGAGGGCGCATGAGCAGTAGTGACCCCGAGTGCGCATGCACTGTAGTGAGCCCGATTGCGCATCCGCAGTAGTGAGTCCGTGTGCGCATGTGCAGGTCTGAGCCGGAGTGCGCATGCGCAGTGTTGGGCCCGTGCGCGCATGCGCCGTAGTGAGCCCTTGTGCGCATGCGCAGTAGTTAGCCCGAGCGCGCATCCGCAGTAGTCAGTCCGAGTGCGCATGCGCAGTAGTGACCCCGAATGGGCATGAGCAGTAGTGAGTCCGAGTGCGCATCAGCAGTCGTGACCCCGAGTGCGCATAAGCAGTAGTGACCCCGAGTGCGCATGCACAGTAGTGAGCCCGTGTGCGCATGCGCAGTAGTGACCCCGAATGGGCATGAGCAGTAGTGAATCCGATTGCGCATGAGCAGTAGTGACCCTGCGTGCGCATGAGCAGTAGTGAGTCCGAGTACGCATCAGCAGTACGTGACCCCGAGTGCGCATAAGCAGTAGTGACCCCGATTGCGCATGCACAGTAGTGAGCCCGTGTGCGCATGCGCAGTGGTGTGCCCGAGGGCGCATGGGCAGGTCTGAGCCGGAGTGCGCATGCGCAGTAGTGGGCCCGTGCGCGCATGCGCAGTAGTGAGCCCGAGCGCGCATCCGCAGTAGTGAGTCCGAGTGCGCATGCGCAGTAGTGACCCCGATTGCGCATGAGCAGTAGTGAGTCCGAGTGCGCATGAGCAGTAGTGACCCCGAGTGCGCATGAGCAGTAGTGAGTCCGAGTACGCATCAGCAGTACGTGACCCCGAGTGCGCATAAGCAGTAGTGACCCCGAGTGCGCATGCACAGTAGTGAGCCCGTGTGCGCATGCGCAGAAGTGAGCTCGAATGCGCATGTGCAGGTCTGAGCCGGAGTGCGCATGCGCAGTAGTGAGCCCGATTGTGCATCCGCAGTAGTGAGTCCGAGTGCACATGCGCAGTAGTGATCCCGAGCGCTCATGCGCAGTAGTGAGCTCGAGTGCGCATGGGCAGGTCTGAGCCCGAGTGCGCTTGAGCAGTAGTGAGTCCGAGTGCGCATGCGCAGCTGTGCGCCCGTGTGCACATGCGCAGAAGTGAGCTCGAATACGCAGGATCAGATCTGAGCCGGACTGCGAATGCGCAGTAGTGAGCCCGTGTGCACATCCGCAGTAGTGAGCCCGACTGCGCATGCGCAGTAGTGACCCCGAGTGCGCATGCGCAGTAGTGACCCCGAGTGTGCATGCACAGTGTGAGCCCGTGAGCGAATGCGCTGTAGCGACCCCGAGCGCGTATGCGCAGTAGTGAGCCCGAGCGCGCATGCGCTGTAGTGAGCCCGATTGCGCATCCGCAGTAGTGAGCCCGACTGCGCATGCGCAGTAGTGACCCCGAGTGCGCATGAGCAGTAGTGACCCCGGGTGCGCATGCACAGTAGTGGGCCCGATTGCGCTTCCGCAGTAGTGAGTCCGTGTGCGCATGTGCAGGTCTGAGCCGGAGTGCGCATGCGCAGTGGTGAGTCCGTGTGCGCATGCGCAGTGGTGTGCCCGAGGGCGCATGGGCAGGTCTGAGCCGGAGTGCGCATGCGCAGTAGTGGGCCCGTGCGCGCATGCGCATTAGTGAGCCCGTGTGCTCATGCGCAGTAGTGAACCCGATTGCGCATCCGCAGTAGTGAGCCCGAGCGCGCATCCGCAGTAGTGAGTCCCAGTGCGCATGAGCAGAGGTTAGTCCGAGTGCGCAAGCGCAGTAGTGCGCGCGTGTGCGCATGCGCAGAAGTGAGCTCGAATGCGCATGTGCAGGTCTGAGCCGGACTGCGCATGCGCAGTAGCGAGCCCGTGTGCGCATGCGCAGTTGTGTGCCCGAGGGCGCATGGGCAGGTCTGAGCCGGAGTGCGCATGCGCAGTAGTGGGCCCGTGCGCGCATGCGCAGTAGTGAGCCCGAGCGCGCATCCGCAGTAGTGAGTCCGAGTGCGCATACACAGTAGTGTCCCCGAATGCGCATGAGCAGTAGTGAGTCCGAGTGCGCATGAGCAGTAGTGACCCCGAGTGCGCATGAGCAGTAGTGAGTCCGAGTGCGCATGCACAGTAGTGAGCCCGATTGCGCATCCGCAGTAGTGTGTCCGTGTGCGCATGTGCAGGTCTGAGCCGGAGTGCGTATGCGCAGTAGTGGGCCCATGCGCGCATGCGGAGTAGGGAACCCGGGTGCGCATGCGCAGTAGGGAGCCCGGGTGCGCATTCGCAGTAGTGAGCCCGATTGCGCATCCGCAGTAGTGAGTCCGTGTGCGCATGTGCAGGTCTGAGCCGGAGTGCGCATGCGCAGTAGTGGGCCCGAGTGCGCATGAGCAGTAGTGACTCCGAGTGCGTATGAGCAGTAGTGACCCCGAGCGCGCATCCGCAGTAGTGTGTCCGAGTGCGCATGCGCAGCAGTGACCCCGAATGCGCATGAGCAGTAGTGACCCCGAGTGCGCATGCACAGTAGTGAGGCCGTGTGCGCATGGGCAGTAGTGAACCCGATTGCGCATCCGCAGTAGTGAGCCCGAGCGCGCATCCGCAGTGGTGAGTCCCAGTGCGCATGGGCAGTGGTTAGTCCGAGTGCGCATGCGCAGTAGTGAGCCCGAGCACGCATGCGCAGTAGTGAGCCCGAGTGCGCATGGGCAGGTCTGAGCCGGAGTGCGCATGCGCAGTGGTGAGTCCGTGTGCGCATGCGCAGTGGTGTGCCCGAGGGCGCATGGGCAGGTCTGAGCCGGAGTGCGCATGCGCACTAGTGGGCCCGTGCGCGCATGCGCAGTAGTGAGCCCGTGTGCTCATGCGCAGTAGTGAACCCGATTGCGCATCCGCAGTAGTGAGTCCGAGCGCGCATCCGCAGTAGTGAGTCCCAGTGCGCATGAGCAGTGGTTAGTCCGAGTGCGCAAGCGCAGTAGTGCGCGCGTGTGCGCATGCGCAGAAGTGAGCTCGTATGCGCATGTGCAGGTCTGAGCCGGACTGCGCATGCGCAGTAGTGGGCCCGTGCGCGCATGCGCAGTAGTGAGCCCGAGCGCGCATCCGCAGTAGTGAGTCCGAGTGCGCATGCGCAGTAGTGACCCCTATTGCGCATGAGCAGTAGTGAGTCCGAGTGCGCATGAGCAGTAGTGACCCCGAGTGCGCATGCGCAGTAGTGAGCCCGAGCGCGCATCCGCAGTAGTGAGTCCGAGTGCGCATGCGCAGTAGTGACCCCGATTGCGCATGAGCAGTAGTGAGTCCGAGTGCGCATGAGCAGTAGTGACCCCGAGTGCGCATGAGCAGTAGTGAGTCCGAGTGCGCATGAGCAGTAGTGACCCCGAGTGCGCATGCACAGTAGTGAGCCCGAGTGCGCATGCACAGTAGTGAGCCCGATTGCGCATCCGCAGTAGTGAGTCCGTGTGCGCATGTGCAGGTCTGAGCCGGAGTGCGCATGCGCAGTGGTGGGCCCGTGCGCGCATGCGCAGTAGGGAGCCCGGGTGCGCATGCGCAGTAGGGAGCCCGGGTGCGCATTCGCAGTAGTGAGCCCGATTGCGCATCCGCAGTAGTGAGTCCGTGTGCCCATGTGCAGGTCTGAGCCGCAGTGCGCATGCGCAGTAGTGGGCCCGAGTGCGCATGAGCAGTAGTGAGTCCGAGTGCGTATGAGCAGTAGTGACCCCGAGCGCGCATCCGCAGTAGTGAGTCCCAGTGCTCATGCGCAGTAGTGACCCCGAATGCGCATGAGCAGTAGTGAGTCCGAGTGCGTATGAGCAGTAGTGACCCCGAGCGCGCATCCGCAGTAGTGACCCCGAATGCGCATGAGCAGTAGTGAGTCCGAGTGCGCATGAGCAGTAGTGAGTCCGAGTGCGCATCAGCAGTAGTGACCCCGAGTGCGCATGAGCAGTAGTGACCCCGAGTGCGCATGCACTGTAGTGAGCCCGATTGCGCATCCGCAGTAGTGAGTCCGTGTGCGCATGTGCAGGTCTGAGCCGGAGTGCGCATGCGCAGTAGTGGGTCCGTGCGCGCATGCGCAGTAGTGAGCCCGGGTGCGCATGCGCAGTAGTTGGCCCGAGCGCGCATCCGCAGTAGTGAGCCCGATTGCGCATCCGCAGTAGTGAGTCCGTGTGCGCATGTGCAGGTCTGAGCCGGAGTGCGCATGCGCAGTGTTGGGCCCGTGCGTGCATGCGCCGTAGTGAGCCCGTGTGCGCATGCGCAGTAGTTAGCCCGAGCGCGCATCCGCAGTAGTCAGTCCGAGTGCGCATGCGCAGTAGTGACTCCGAATGGGCATGAGCAGTAGTGAGTCCGAGTGCGCATGAGCTGTAGTGACCCCGAGTGCGCATGAGCAGTAGTGAGTCCGAGTGCGCATCAGCAGTCGTGACCCCGAGTGCGCATAAGCAGTAGTGACCCCGAGTGCGCATGCACAGTAGTGAGCCCGTATGCGCATGCGCAGTAGTGACCCCGAATGGGCATGAGCAGTAGTGGGTCCGATTGCGCATGAGCAGTAGTGACCCCGAGTGCCCATGAGCAGTAGTGAGTCCGAGTGCGCATCAGCAGTCGTGACCCCGAGTGCGCATAAGCAGTAGTGACCCCGAGTGCGCATGCACAGTAGTGAGTCCGAGTGCGCATCAGCAGTCGTGACCCCGAGTGCGCATAAGCAGTAGTGACCCCGTGTGCGCATGCACAGTAGTGAGCCCGAGCGCGCATGCGCTGTAGTGAGCCCGATTGCGCATCCGCAGTAGTGAGCCCGACTGCGCATGCGCAGTAGTGACCCCGAGTGCGCATGAGCAGTAGCGACCCCGAGTGCGCATGAGCAGTAGTAACCCCGACTGCGCATGAGCAGTAGTGACCCCGAGTGCGCATGCACAGTAGTGACCCCGCGTGCGCATGAGCAGTAGTGAGTCCGTGTGCGCATGTGCAGGTCTGAGGCGGAGTGCGTACGTGCAGTAGTGAGCCCGATTGTGCATCCGCAGTAGTGAGTCCGAGTGCGCATGAGCAGTAGTGAGTCCCAGTGCGCATTAGCAGTAGTGACCCCGAGTGCGCATGAGCAGTAGTGAGTCCGAGTGCGCATCAGCAGTAGTGACCCCGAGTGCGCATGAGCAGTAGTGACCCCGAGTGCGCATGCACTGTAGTGAGCCCGATTGCGCATCCGCAGTAGTGAGTCCGTGTGCGCATGTGCAGGTCTGAGCCGGAGTGCGCATGCGCAGTAGTGGGTCCGTGCGCGCATGCGCAGTAGTGAGCCCGGGTGCGCATGCGCAGTAGTGGGCCCGAGCGCGCATCCGCAGTAGTGAGCCCGATTGCGCATCCGCAGTAGTGAGTCCGTGTGCGCATGTGCAGGTCTGAGCCGGAGTGCGCATGCGCAGTGTTGGGCCCGTGCGCGCATGCGCCGTAGTGAGCCCGTGTGCGCATGCGCAGTAGTTAGCCCGAGCGCGCATCCGCAGTAGTCAGTCCGAGTGCGCATGCGCAGTAGTGACTCCGAATGGGCATGAGCAGTAGTGAGTCCGAGTGCGCATCAGCAGTCGTGACCCCGAGTGCGCATAAGCAGTAGTGACCCCGAGTGCGCATGCACAGTAGTGAGCCCGTGTGCGCATGCGCAGTAGTGACCCCGAATGGGCATGAGCAGTAGTGGGTCCGATTGCGCATGAGCAGTAGTGACCCCGAGTGCCCATGAGCAGTAGTGAGTCCGAGTGCGCATCAGCAGTCGTGACCCCGAGTGCGCATAAGCAGTAGTGACCCCGAGTGCGCATGCACAGTAGTGAGTCCGAGTGCGCATCAGCAGTCGTGACCCCGAGTGCGCATAAGCAGTAGTGACCCCGAGTGCGCATGCACAGTAGTGAGCCCGTGTGCGCATGCGCAGAAGTGAGCTCGAATGCGCATGTGCAGGTCTGAGCCGGAGTGCGCATGCGCAGTAGTGAGCCCGATTGTGCGTCCGCAGTAGTGAGTCCGAGTGCACATGCGCAGAAGTGAGCTCGAATACGCAGGTGCTGATCTGAGCCGGAGTGCGCATGCGCAGTAGTGAGCCCTTGCGCGCATGCGCAGTAGTGAGCCCGTGTGCGCATGCGCAGTAGTGAGCCCGTGTGCGCATGCGCAGTAGTGACGCTGAGTGTGCATGCCCAGTGTGAGCCCGTGAGCGAATGCGCAGTAGCGACCCCAAGCGCGTATGCGCAGTAGTGAGCCCGAGCGCGCATGCGCTGTAGTGAGCCCGATTGCGCACCCGAGGTAGTGAGCGCGTGTGCGCATGCGCAGTGGTGTGCCCGAGTGCGCATGGGCAGGTCTGAACCGGAGGGCGCATGCGCCGTAGTGACCCCGAGTGCGCATGCGCTGTAGTGAGTCCGTGTGCGCATGTGCAGGTCTGAGGCGGAGTGCGCACGTGCAGTAGTGAGCCCGATTGTGCATCCGCAGTAGTGAGTCCGTGTGCGCATGAGCAGTAGTGACGCCGAGTGCGCATGAGCAGTAGTGAGTCCGAGCGCGCATCCGCAGTAGTGAGTCCGAGTGCGCATGCGCAGTAGTGACCCCGAATGCGCATGAGCAGTAGTGAGTCCGTGTGCGCATGTGCAGGTCTGAGGCGAAGTGCGCACGTGCAGTAGTGAGCCCGATTGTGTATCCGCAGTAGTGAGTCTGAGTGCGCATGAGCAGTAGTGAGTCCCAGTGCGCATGAGCAGTAGTGACCCCGAGTGCGCATGAGCAGTAGTGAGTCCGAGTGCGCATGAGCAGTAGTGAGTCCGAGTGCGCATCAGCAGTAGTGACCCCGAGTGCGCATGCACAGTAGTGAGCCCGATTGCGCATCCACAGTAGTGAGTCCGTGTGCGCATGTGCAGGTCTGAGCCGTAGTGCGCATGCGCAGTCGTGAGCCCGATTGTGCATCCGCAGTAGTGAGTCCGAGTGCGCATGAGCAGTAGTGAGCCGCAGCGCGCATGCGGAGTAGTGAGCCCGAGTGCGCATGGGCAGGTCTGAGCCGGAGTGCGCATGCGCAGTAGTGGGCCCGTGCGCGCATGCGCAGTAGGGAGCCCGGGTGCGCATGCGCAGTAGGGAGCCCGGGTGCGCATTCGCAGTAGTGAGCCCGATTGCGCATCCGCAGTAGTGAGTCCGTGTGCGCATGTGCAGGTCTGAGCCGCAGTGCGCATGCGCAGTAGTGGGCCCGAGTGCGGATGAGCAGTAGTGAGTCCGAGTGCGTATGAGCAGTAGTGACCCCGAGCGCGCATCCGCAGTAGTGAGTCCGAGTGCGCATGCGCAGTAGTGACCCCGAATGCGCATGAGCAGTAGTGAGTCCGAGTGCGTATGAGCAGTAGTGACCCCGAGTGCGCATCCGCAGTAGTGACCCCGAATGCGCATGAGCAGTAGTGAGTCCGACTGCGCATGAGCAGTAGTGACCCCGAGTGCGCATGAGCAGTAGTGAGTCCGAGTGCGCATCAGCAGTCGTGACCCCGAGTGCGCATAAGCAGTAGTGACCCCGTGTGCGCATGCACAGTAGTGAGCCCGAGCGCGCATGCGCTGTAGTGAGCCCGATTGCGCATCCGCAGCAGTGAGGCCGACTGCGCATGCGCAGTAGTGACCCCGAGTGCGCATGAGCAGTAGTGACCCCGAGTGCGCATGAGCAGTAGTAACCCCGACTGCGCATGAGCAGTAGTGACCCCGAGTGCGCATGCACAGTAGTGACCCCGCGTGCGCATGAGCAGTAGTGAGTCCGTGTGCGCATGTGCAGGTCTGAGGCGGAGTGCGTACGTGCAGTAGTGAGCCCGATTGTGCATCCGCAGTAGTGAGTCCGAGTGCGCATGAGCAGTAGTGAGTCCCAGTGCGCATTAGCAGTAGTGACCCCGAGTGCGCATGAGCAGTAGTGAGTCCGAGTGCGCATCAGCAGTAGTGACCCCGAGTGCGCATGAGCAGTAGTGACCCCGAGTGCGCATGCACTGTAGTGAGCCCGATCGCGCATCCGCAGTAGTGAGTCCGTGTGCGCATGTGCTGGTCTGAGCCGGAGTGCGCATGCGCAGTAGTGGGTCCGTGAGCGCATGCGCAGTAGTGAGCCCGGGTGCGCATGCGCAGTAGTGGGCCCGAGCGCGCATCCGCAGTAGTGAGCCCGATTGCGCATCCGCAGTAGTGAGTCCGTGTGCGCATGTGCAGGTCTGAGCCAGAGTGCGCATGCGCAGTGTTGGGCCCGTGCGCGCATGCGCCGTAGTGAGCCCGTGTGCGCATGCGCAGCAGTTAGCCCGAGCGCGCATCCGCAGTAGTCAGTCCGAGTGCGCATGCGCAGTAGTGACTCCGAATGGGCATGAGCAGTAGTGAGTCCGAGTGCGCATGAGCAGTAGTGACCCCGAGTGCGCATGAGCAGTAGTGAGTCCGAGTGCGCATCAGCAGTCGTGACCCCGAGTGCGCATAAGCAGTAGTGACCCCGAGTGCGCATGCACAGTAGTGAGCCCGTGTGCGCATGCGCAGTAGTGACCCCGAATGGGCATGAGCAGTAGTGGGTCCGATTGCGCATGAGCAGTAGTGACCCCGAGTGCCCATGAGCAGTAGTGAGCCCGAGTGCGCATCGGCAGTCGTGACCCCGAGTGCGCATAAGCAGTAGTGACCCCGAGTGCGCATGCACAGTAGTGAGTCCGAGTGCGCATCAGCAGTCGTGACCCCGAGTGCGCATAAGCAGTAGTGACCCCGAGTGCGCATGCACAGTAGTGAGCCCGTGTGCGCATGCGCAGAAGTGAGCTCGAATGCGCATGTGCAGGTCTGAGCCGGAGTGCGCATGCGCAGTAGTGAGCCCTTGCGCGCATGCGCAGTAGTGAGCCCGTGTGCGCATGCGCAGTAGTGAGCCCGTGTGCGCATGCGCAGTAGTGACGCTGAGTGTGCATGCCCAGTGTGAGCCCGTGAGCGAATGCGCAGTAGCGACCCCAAGCGCGTATGCGCAGTAGTGAGCCCGAGCGCGCATGCGCTGTAGTGAGCCCGATTGCGCACCCGAGGTAGTGAGCGCGTGTGCGCATGCGCAGTGGTGTGCCCGAGTGCGCATGGGCAGGTCTGAACCGGAGGGCGCATGCGCCGTAGTGACCCCGAATGCGCATGCGCAGTAGTGAGTCCGTGTGCGCATGTGCAGGTCTGAGGCGGAGTGCGCACGTGCAGTAGTGAGCCCGATTGTGCATCCGCAGTAGTGAGTCCGTGTGCGCATGAGCAGTAGTGACGCCGAGTGCGCATGAGCAGTAGTGAGTCCGAGCGCGCATCCGCAGTAGTGAGTCCGAGTGCGCATGCGCAGTAGTGACCCCGAATGCGCATGAGCAGTAGTGAGTCCGTGTGCGCATGTGCAGGTCTGAGGCGGAGTGCGCACGTGCAGTAGTGAGCCCGATTGTGTATCCGCAGTAGTGAGTCTGAGTGCGCATGAGCAGTAGTGAGTCCCAGTGCGCATGAGCAGTAGTGACCCCGAGTGCGCATGAGCAGTAGTGAGTCCGAGTGCGCATGAGCAGTAGTGAGTCCGAGTGCGCATCAGCAGTAGTGACCCCGAGTGCGCATGCACAGTAGTGAGCCCGATTGCGCATCCACAGTAGTGAGTCCGTGTGCGCATGTGCAGGTCTGAGCCGTAGTGCGCATGCGCAGTCGTGAGCCCGATTGTGCATCCGCAGTAGTGAGTCCGAGTGCGCATGAGCAGTAGTGAGCCGGAGCGCGCATGCGGAGTAGTGAGCCCGAGTGCGCATGGGCAGGTCTGAGCCGGAGTGCGCATGCGCAGTGGTGAGTCCGTGTGCGCATGCGCAGTGGTGTACCCGAGGGCGTATGGGCACGTCTGAGCCGGAGTGCGCATGCGCAGTAGTGGGCGCGTGCGCGCATGCGCAGTAGTGAGGCCGTGTGCGCATGGGCAGTAGTGAACCCGATTGCGCATACGCAGTAGTGAGCCCGAGCGCGCATCCGCAGTAGTGAGTCCCAGTGCGCATGAGCAGTGGTTAGTCCGAGTGCGCATGCGCAGTAGTGAGCCCGAGCACGCATGCGCAGTAGTGAGCCCGAGTGCGCATGGGCAGGTCTGAGCCGGAGTGCGCATGCGTACTAGTGGGCCCGTGCGCGCATGCGCAGTAGTGAGCCCGTGTGCTCATGCGCAGTAGTGAACCCGATTGCGCATCCGCAGTAGTGAGTCCGAGCGCGCATCCGCAGTAGTGAGTCCCAGTGCGCATGCGCAGTAGTGACCCCGAATGCGCATGAGCAGTAGTGAGTCCGTGTGCGCATGTGCAGGTCTGAGGCGGAGTGCGCACGTGCAGTAGTGAGCCCGATTGTGTATCCGCAGTAGTGAGTCTGAGTGCGCATGAGCAGTAGTGAGTCCCAGTGCGCATGAGCAGTAGTGACCCCGAGTGCGCATGAGCAGTAGTGAGTCCGAGTGCGCATGAGCAGTAGTGAGTCCGAGTGCGCATCAGCAGTAATGACCCCGAGTGCGCATGCACAGTAGTGAGCCCGATTGCGCATCCACAGTAGTGAGTCCGTGTGCGCATGTGCAGGTCTGAGCCGTAGTGCGCATGCGCAGTCGTGAGCCCGATTGTGCATCCGCAGTAGTGAGTCCGAGTGCGCATGAGCAGTAGTGAGCCGGAGCGCGCATGCGGAGTAGTGAGCCCGAGTGCGCATGGGCAGGTCTGAGCCGGAGTGCGCATGCGCAGTGGTGAGTCCGTTTGCGCATGCGCAGTGGTGTACCCGAGGGCGCATGGGCAGGTCTGAGCCGGAGTGCGCATGCGCAGTAGTGGGCGCGTGCGCGCCTGCGCAGTAGTGAGGCCGTGTGCGCATGGGCAGTAGTGAACCCGATTGCGCATCCGCAGTAGTGAGCCCGAGCGCGCATCCGCAGTAGTGAGTCCCAGTGCGCATGAGCAGTGGTTAGTCCGAGTGCGCATGCGCAGTAGTGAGCCCGAGCACGCATGCGCAGTAGTGAGCCCGAGTGCGCATGGGCAGGTCAGAGCCGGAGTGCGCATGCGCACTAGTGGGCCCGTGCGCGCATGCGCAGTAGTGAGCCCGTGTGCTCATGCGCAGTAGTGAACCCGATTGCGCATCCGCAGTAGTGAGTCCGAGCGCGCATCCGCAGTAGTGAGTCCCAGTGCGCATGAGCAGTGGTTAGTCCGAGTGCGCAAGCGCAGTAGTGCGCGCGTGTGCGCATGCGCAGAAGTGAGCTCGTATGCGCATGTGCAGGTCTGAGCCGGACTGCGCATGCGCAGTAGTGGGCCCGTGCGCGCATGCGCAGTAGTGAGCCCGAGCGCGCATCCGCAGTAGTGAGTCCGAGTGCGCATGCGCAGTAGTGACCCCGATTGCGCATGAGCAGTAGTGAGTCCGAGTGCGCATGAGCAGTAGTGACCCCGAGTGCGCATGCGCAGTAGTGACCCCGATTGCGCATGAGCAGTAGTGAGTCCGAGTGCGCATGAGCAGTAGTGACCCCGAGTGCGCATGAGCAGTAGTGAGTCCGAGTGCGCATGAGCAGTAGTGACCCCGAGTGCGCATGCACAGTAGTGAGCCCGATTGCGCATCCGCAGTAGTGAGTCCGTGTGCGCATGTGCAGGTCTGAGCCGGAGTGCGCATGCGCAGTAGTGGGCCCGTGCTCGCATGCGCAGTAGGGAGCCCGGGTGCGCATGCGCAGTAGGGAGCCCGGGTGCGCATTCGCAGTAGTGAGCCCGATTGCGCATCCGCAGTAGTGAGTCCGTGTGCGCATGTGCAGGTCTGAGCCGCAGTGCGCATGCGCAGTAGTGGGCCCGAGTGCGCATGAGCAGTAGTGAGTCCGAGTGCGTATGAGCAGTAGTGACCCCGATTGCGCATCCGCAGTAGTGAGTCCGAGCGCGCATCCGCAGTAGTGAGTCCCAGTGCGCATGAGCAGTGGTTAGTCCGAGTGCGCAAGCGCAGTAGTGCGCGCGTGTGCGCATGCGCAGAAGTGAGCTCGTATGCGCATGTGCAGGTCTGAGCCGGACTGCGCATGCGCAGTAGTGGGCCCGTGCGCGCATGCGCAGTAGTGAGCCCGAGCGCGCATCCGCAGTAGTGAGTCCGAGTGCGCATGCGCAGTAGTGACCCCGATTGCGCATGAGCAGTAGTGAGTCCGAGTGCGCATGAGCAGTAGTGACCCCGAGTGCGCATGCGCAGTAGTGACCCCGATTGCGCATGAGCAGTAGTGAGTCCGAGTGCGCATGAGCAGTAGTGACCCCGAGTGCGCATGAGCAGTAGTGAGTCCGAGTGCGCATGAGCAGTAGTGACCCCGAGTGCGCATGCACAGTAGTGAGCCCGATTGCGCATCCGCAGTAGTGAGTCCGTGTGCGCATGTGCAGGTCTGAGCCGGAGTGCGCATGCGCAGTAGTGGGCCCGTGCTCGCATGAGCAGTAGTGACCCCGAGTGCGCATGCGCAGTAGTGACCCCGATTGCGCATCCGCAGTAGTGAGCCCGAGCGCGCATCCGCAGTAGTGAGTCCCAGTGCGCATGCGCAGTAGTGACCCCGAATGCGCATGAGCAGTAGTGAGTCCGAGTGCGCATGAGCAGTAGTGACCCCGAGTGCGCATGCACAGTAGTGAGCCCGATTGCGCATCCGCAGTAGTGAGTCCGTGTGCGCATGTGCAGGTCTGAGCCGGAGTGCGCATGCGCAGTAGTGGGCCCGTGCGCGCATGCGCAGTAGTGAGTCCGAGTGCGCATGCGCAGTAGTGACCCCGATTGTGCATCCGCAGTAGTGAGTCCGATTGCGCATGAGCAGTAGTGAGCCGGACTGCGCATACGCAGTAGTGACTCCCAGTGCGCATGCCCAGTAGTGAGCCCGAGCGCGCATGCGCAGTAGTGAGTCCGATTGCGCATGAGCAGTAGTGAGCCGGACTACGCATCCGCAGTAGTGACTCCCAGTGCGCATGCGCAGTTGTGAGCACGAGCGCGCATCCGCAGTAGTGAGTCCGAGTGCGCATGCGCAGTAGTGACCCCGAGTGCGCATGAGCAGTAGTGGGTCCGAGTGCGCATGAGTAGTAGTGACCCCGAGTGCGCATGCACAGTATTGAGCCCGTGTGCGCATGCGCAGAAGTGAGCTCGAATGCGCATGTGCAGGTCTGAGCCGGAGTGCGCATGCGCAGTAGTGGGCCCGTGCGCGCATGCGCAGTAGTGAGCCCGTGTGCGCATGCGCAGTAGTGAGCCCGAGCGCGCATCCGCAGTAGTGAGTCCGAGTGCGCATGAGCAGTAGTGACCCCGCGTGCGCATGAGCAGTAGTGAGTCCGTGTGCGCATGTGCAGGTCTGAGGCGGAGTGCGTACGTGCAGTAGTGAGCCCGATTGTGCATCCGCAGTAGTGAGTCCGAGTGCGCATGAGCAGTAGTGAGTCCCAGTGCGCATGAGCAGTAGTGACCCCGAGTGCGCATGAGCAGTAGTGAGTCCGAGTGCGCATCAGCAGTAGTGACCCCGAGTGCGCATTAGCAGTAGTGACCCCGAGTGCACATGCACAGTAGTGAGCCCGTGTGCGCATGCGCAGAAGTGAGCTCGAATGCGCATGTGCAGGTCTGAGCCGGAGTGCGCATGCGCAGTAGTGGGCCCGTGCGCGCATGCGCAGTAGTGAGCCCGTGTGCGCATGCGCAGTAGTGAGCCCGAGCGCGCATCCGCAGTAGTGAGTCCGAGTGCGCATGCGCAGTAGTGACCCCGAATGCGCATGAGCAGTAGTGAGTCCGAGTGCGCATGAGCAGTAGTGACCCCGCGTGCGCATGAGCAGTAGTGAGTCCGTGTGCGCATGTGCAGGTCTGAGGCGGAGTGCGTACGTGCAGTAGTGAGCCCGATTGTGCATCCGCAGTAGTGAGTCCGAGTGCGCATGAGCAGTAGTGAGTCCCAGTGCGCATGAGCAGTAGTGACCCCGAGTGCGCATGAGCAGTAGTGAGTCCGAGTGCGCATCAGCAGTAGTGACCCCGAGTGCGCATGCACTGTAGTGAGCCCGATTGCGCATCCGCAGTAGTGAGTCCGTGTGCGCATGTGCAGGTCTGAGCCGGAGTGCGCATGCGCAGTAGTGGTTCCGTGCGCGTATGCGCAGTAGTGAGCCCGAGTGCGCATGAGCAGTAGTGAGTCCGAGTGCGCATGAGCAGTAGTGACCCCGAGTGCGCATGAGCAGTAGTGAGTCCGAGTGCGCATGAGCAGTAGTGACCCCGTCTGCGCATGGGCAGTAGTGACCCCGAGTGCGCATGCACAGTAGTGAGCCCGATTGCGCATGCACAGTAGTGAGCCCGTGTGCGCATGCGCAGTAGTGAGCCCGAGCGCGCATCCGCAGTAGTGAGTCCGAGTGCGCATGCGCAGTAGTGACCCCGAATGCGCATGAGCAGTAGTGAGTCCGTGTGCGCATGTGCAGGTCTGAGGCGGAGTGCGCACGTGCAGTAGTGAGCCCGATTGTGCATCCGCAGTAGTGAGTCTGAGTGCGCATGAGCAGTAGTGAGTCCCAGTGCGCATGAGCAGTAGTGACCCCGAATGGGCATGAGCAGTAGTGAGTCCGAGTGCGCATCAGCAGTAGTGACCCCGAGTGCGCATGAGCAGTAGTGAGTCCGTGTGCGCATGTGCAGGTCTGAGCCGGAGTGCGCATGCGCAGTAGTGGGTCCGTGCGCGTATGCGCAGTAGTGAGCCCCGGTGCGCATGCGCAGTAGTGGGCCCGAGCGCGCATCCGCAGTAGTGAGCCCGATTGCGCATCCGCAGTAGTGAGTCCGTGTGCGCATGCGCAGGTCTGAGCCGGAGTGCGCATGCGCAGTGTTGGGCCCGTGCGCGCATGCGCCGTAGTGAGCCCGTGTGCGCATGCGCAGTAGTGAGCCCGAGCGCGCATCCGCAGTAGTCAGTCCGAGTGCGCATGCGCAGTAGTGACCCCGAATGGGCATGAGCAGTAGTGAGTCCGAGTGCGCATGAGCAGTAGTGACCCCGAGTGCGCATGAGCAGTAGTGAGTCCGAGTGCACATGCGCAGAAATGAGCTCGAATACGCAGGTGCTGATCTGAGCCGGAGTGCGCATGCGCAGTAGTAAGCCCGTGCGCGCATGCGCAGTAGTGAGCGCGTGTGCGCATGCGCAGTAGTGACCGAAAGTGTGCATGCACAGTGTGAGCCCGTGAGCGAGTGCGCAGTAGCGACCCCGAGCGCGTATGCGCAGTAGTGAGCCCGAGTGCGCATGAGCAGTAGTGTGTCCGAGTGCGCATGAGCAGTAGTGACCCCGAGTGCGCATGAGCAGTAGTGACCCCGAGTGCGCATGAGCAGTAGTGACCCCGACTGCGCATGAGCAGTAGTGACCCCGAGTGCGCATGCACAGTAGTGAGCCCGTGTGCGCATGCGCAGAAGTGAGTCCGAGTGCGCATGAGCAGTAGTGACCCCGAGTGCGCATGAGCAGTAGTGAGTCCGAGTGCGCATGAGCAGTAGTGACCCCGACTGCGCACGAGCAGTAGTGACCCCGAGTGCGCATGCACAGTAGTGAGCCCGTGTGCGCATGCGCGGTGGTGAGACCGAGTGCGCATGCGCAGTAGTGACCCCGAGTGCGCATGAGCAGTAGTGGGTCCGAGTGCGCATGAGTAGTAGTGACCCCGAGTGCGCATGCACAGTAGTGAGCCCGATTGCGCATCCGCAGTAGTGGGTCCTTGTGCGCATGTGCAGGTCTGAGCCGGAGTGCGCATGCGCAGTAGTGAGCCCGATTGTTCATCCGCAGTAGTGAGACCGAGTGCGCATGAGCAGTAGTGAACCGGAGTGCGCATGCGCAGTAGTGAGCCTGAGTGCGCATGCACAGGCCTGACCGGAGTGCGCATGCGCAGTAGTGAGCCAGAGTGCGCATGCGCAGTAGTGACCCCAAGTGTGCATGCACAGTGTGAGCCCGTGAGCGAATGCGCTGTAGCGACACCGAGCGCGTATGCGCAGTAGTGAGCCCGAGTGCGCATGAGCAGTAGTGTGTCCGAGTGCGCATGAGCAGTAGTGACCCCGAGTGCGCATGAGCAGTAGTGAGTCCGAGTGCGCATGAGCAGTAGTGACCCCGACTGCGCACGAGCAGTAGTGACCCCGAGTGCGCATGCACAGTAGTGAGCCCGTGTGCGCATGCGCGGTGGTGAGACCGAGTGCGCATGCGCAGCTGTGCGCCCGTGTGCACATACGCAGAAGTGAGCTCGAATACGCAGGATCAGATCTGAGCCGGACTGCGCATGCGCAGTAGTAAGCCCGTGCGCGCATGCGCAGTAGTGAGCGCGTGTGCGCATGCGCAGTAGTGACCGAAAGTGTGCATGCACAGTGTGAGCCCGTGAGCGAGTGCGCAGTAGCGACCCCGAGCGCGTATGCGCAGTAGTGAGCCCGAGCGCGTATGCGCAGTAGTGAGCCCGAGCGCGCATGCGCTGTAGTGAGCCCGATTGCGCATCCGCAGTAGTGAGCCCGACTGCGCATGCGCAGTAGTGACCCCGAGTGCGCATGAGCAGTAGTGACCCCGAGTGCGCATGAGCAGTAGTGACCCCGACTGCGCATGAGCAGTAGTGACCCCGAGTGCGCATGCACAGTAGTGAGCCCGTGTGCGCATGCGCAGAAGTGAGTCCGAGTGCGCATGAGCAGTAGTGACCCCGAGTGCGCATGCACAGTAGTGAGCCCGTGTGCGCATGCGCAGAAGTGAGCTCGAATGCGCATGTGCAGGTCTGAGCCGGAGTGCGCATGCGCAGTAGTGGGCCCGTGCGCGCATGCGCAGTAGTGAGTCGGAGTGCGCATGAGCAGTAGTGAGTCCCAGTGCGCATGAGCAGTAGTGACCCCGAGTGCGCATGAGCAGTAGTGAGTCCGAGTGCGCATCAGCAGTAGTGACCCCGAGGGCGCATGAGCAGTAGTGACCCCGAGTGCGCATGCACTGTAGTAAGCCCGATTGCGCATCCGCAGTAGTGAGTCCGTGTGCGCATGTGCAGGTCTGAGCCGGAGTGCGCATGCGCAGTGTTGGGCCCGTGCGCGCATGCGCCGTAGTGAGCCCTTGTGCGCATGCGCAGTAGTTAGCCCGAGCGCGCATCCGCAGTAGTCAGTCCGAGTGCGCATGCGCAGTAGTGACCCCGAATGGGCATGAGCAGTAGTGAGTCCGAGTGCGCATCAGCAGTCGTGACCCCGAGTGCGCATAAGCAGTAGTGACCCCGAGTGCGCATGCACAGTAGTGAGCCCGTGTGCGCATGCGCAGTAGTGACCCCGAATGGGCATGAGCAGTAGTGAATCCGATTGCGCATGAGCAGTAGTGACCCTGCGTGCGCATGAGCAGTAGTGAGTCCGAGTACGCATCAGCAGTACGTGACCCCGAGTGCGCATAAGCAGTAGTGACCCCGATTGCGCATGCACAGTAGTGAGCCCGTGTGCGCATGCGCAGTGGTGTGCCCGAGGGCGCATGGGCAGGTCTGAGCCGGAGTGCGCATGCGCAGTAGTGGGCCCGTGCGCGCATGCGCAGTAGTGAGCCCGAGCGCGCATCCGCAGTAGTGAGTCCGAGTGCGCATGCGCAGTAGTGACCCCGATTGCGCATGAGCAGTAGTGAGTCCGAGTGCGCATGAGCAGTAGTGACCCCGAGTGCGCATGAGCAGTAGTGAGTCCGAGTACGCATCAGCAGTACGTGACCCCGAGTGCGCATAAGCAGTAGTGACCCCGAGTGCGCATGCACAGTAGTGAGCCCGTGTGCGCATGCGCAGAAGTGAGCTCGAATGCGCATGTGCAGGTCTGAGCCGGAGTGCGCATGCGCAGTAGTGAGCCCGATTGTGCATCCGCAGTAGTGAGTCCGAGTGCACATGCGCAGTAGTGATCCCGAGCGCTCATGCGCAGTAGTGAGCTCGAGTGCGCATGGGCAGGTCTGAGCCCGAGTGCGCTTGAGCAGTAGTGAGTCCGAGTGCGCATGCGCAGCTGTGCGCCCGTGTGCACATGCGCAGAAGTGAGCTCGAATACGCAGGATCAGATCTGAGCCGGACTGCGCATGCGCAGTAGTGAGCCCGTGTGCACATCCGCAGTAGTGAGCCCGACTGCGCATGCGCAGTAGTGACCCCGAGTGCGCATGCGCAGTAGTGACCCCGAGTGTGCATGCACAGTGTGAGCCCGTGAGCGAATGCGCTGTAGCGACCCCGAGCGCGTATGCGCAGTAGTGAGCCCGAGCGCGCATGCGCTGTAGTGAGCCCGATTGCGCATCCGCAGTAGTGAGCCCGACTGCGCATGCGCAGTAGTGACCCCGAGTGCGCATGAGCAGTAGTGACCCCGGGTGCGCATGCACAGTAGTGGGCCCGATTGCGCTTCCGCAGTAGTGAGTCCGTGTGCGCATGTGCAGGTCTGAGCCGGAGTGCGCATGCGCAGTGGTGAGTCCGTGTGCGCATGCGCAGTGGTGTGCCCGAGGGCGCATGGGCAGGTCTGAGCCGGAGTGCGCATGCGCAGTAGTGGGCCCGTGCGCGCATGCGCATTAGTGAGCCCGTGTGCTCATGCGCAGTAGTGAACCCGATTGCGCATCCGCAGTAGTGAGCCCGAGCGCGTATCCGCAGTAGTGAGTCCCAGTGCGCATGAGCAGAGGTTAGTCCGAGTGCGCAAGCGCAGTAGTGCGCGCGTGTGCGCATGCGCAGAAGTGAGCTCGAATGCGCATGTGCAGGTCTGAGCCGGACTGCGCATGCGCAGTAGCGAGCCCGTGTGCGCATGCGCAGTTGTGTGCCCGAGGGCGCATGGGCAGGTCTGAGCCGGAGTGCGCATGCGCAGTAGTGGGCCCGTGCGCGCATGCGCAGTAGTGAGCCCGAGCGCGCATCCGCAGTAGTGAGACCGAGTGCGCATACACAGTAGTGTCCCCGAATGCGCATGAGCAGTAGTGAGTCCGAGTGCGCATGAGCAGTAGTGACCCCGAGTGCGCATGAGCAGTAGTGAGTCCGAGTGCGCATGCACAGTAGTGAGCCCGATTGCGCATCCGCAGTAGTGAGTCCGTGTGCGCATGTGCAGGTCTGAGCCGGAGTGCGTATGCGCAGTAGTGGGCCCATGCGCGCATGCGGAGTAGGGAACCCGGGTGCGCATGCGCAGTAGGGAGCCCGGGTGCGCATTCGCAGTAGTGAGCCCGATTGCGCATCCGCAGTAGTGAGTCCGTGTGCGCATGTGCAGGTCTGAGCCGGAGTGCGCATGCGCAGTAGTGGGCCCGAGTGCGCATGAGCAGTAGTGACTCCGAGTGCGTATGAGCAGTAGTGACCCCGAGCGCGCATCCGCAGTAGTGTGTCCGAGTGCGCATGCGCAGCAGTGACCCCGAATGCGCATGAGCAGTAGTGACCCCGAGTGCGCATGCACAGTAGTGAGGCCGTGTGCGCATGGGCAGTAGTGAACCCGATTGCGCATCCGCAGTAGTGAGCCCGAGCGCGCATCCGCAGTGGTGAGTCCCAGTGCGCATGGGCAGTGGTTAGTCCGAGTGCGCATGCGCAGTAGTGAGCCCGAGCACGCATGCGCAGTAGTGAGCCCGAGTGCGCATGGGCAGGTCTGAGCCGGAGTGCGCATGCGCAGTAGTGGGTCCGTGCGCGCATGCGCAGTAGTGAGCCCGGGTGCGCATGCGCAGTAGTTGGCCCGAGCGCGCATCCGCAGTAGTGAGCCCGATTGCGCATCCGCAGTAGTGAGTCCGTGTGCGCATGTGCAGGTCTGAGCCGGAGTGCGCATGCGCAGTGTTGGGCCCGTGCGTGCATGCGCCGTAGTGAGCCCGTGTGCGCATGCGCAGTAGTTAGCCCGAGCGCGCATCCGCAGTAGTCAGTCCGAGTGCGCATGCGCAGTAGTGACTCCGAATGGGCATGAGCAGTAGTGAGTCCGAGTGCGCATGAGCTGTAGTGACCCCGAGTGCGCATGAGCAGTAGTGAGTCCGAGTGCGCATCAGCAGTCGTGACCCCGAGTGCGCATAAGCAGTAGTGACCCCGAGTGCGCATGCACAGTAGTGAGCCCGTATGCGCATGCGCAGTAGTGACCCCGAATGGGCATGAGCAGTAGTGGGTCCGATTGCGCATGAGCAGTAGTGACCCCGAGTGCCCATGAGCAGTAGTGAGTCCGAGTGCGCATCAGCAGTCGTGACCCCGAGTGCGCATAAGCAGTAGTGACCCCGAGTGCGCATGCACAGTAGTGAGTCCGAGTGCGCATCAGCAGTCGTGACCCCGAGTGCGCATAAGCAGTAGTGACCCCGAGTGCGCATGCACAGTAGTGAGCCCGTGTGCGCATGCGCAGTAGTGACCCCGAATGGGCATGAGCAGTAGTGGGTCCGATTGCGCATGAGCAGTAGTGACCCCGAGTGCCCATGAGCAGTAGTGAGTCCGTGTGCGCATGAGCAGTAGTGACGCCGAGTGCGCATGAGCAGTAGTGAGTCCGAGCGCGCATCCGCAGTAGTGAGTCCGAGTGCGCATGCGCAGTAGTGACCCCGAATGCGCATGAGCAGTAGTGAGTCCGTGTGCGCATGTGCAGGTCTGAGGCGGAGTGCGCACGTGCAGTAGTGAGCCCGATTGTGTATCCGCAGTAGTGAGTCTGAGTGCGCATGAGCAGTAGTGAGTCCCAGTGCGCATGAGCAGTAGTGACCCCGAGTGCGCATGAGCAGTAGTGAGTCCGAGTGCGCATGAGCAGTAGTGAGTCCGAGTGCGCATCAGCAGTAGTGACCCCGAGTGCGCATGCACAGTAGTGAGCCCGATTGCGCATCCACAGTAGTGAGTCCGTGTGCGCATGTGCAGGTCTGAGCCGTAGTGCGCATGCGCAGTCGTGAGCCCGATTGTGCATCCGCAGTAGTGAGTCCGAGTGCGCATGAGCAGTAGTGAGCCGGAGCGCGCATGCGGAGTAGTGAGCCCGAGTGCGCATGGGCAGGTCTGAGCCGGAGTGCGCATGCGCAGTGGTGAGTCCGTGTGCGCATGCGCAGTGGTGTACCCGAGGGCGTATGGGCAGGTCTGAGCCGGAGTGCGCATGCGCAGTAGTGGGCGCGTGCGCGCATGCGCAGTAGTGAGGCCGTGTGCGCATGGGCAGTAGTGAACCCGATTGCGCATACGCAGTAGTGAGCCCGAGCGCGCATCCGCAGTAGTGAGTCCCAGTGCGCATGAGCAGTGGTTAGTCCGAGTGCGCATGCGCAGTAGTGAGCCCGAGCACGCATGCGCAGTAGTGAGCCCGAGTGCGCATGGGCAGGTCTGAGCCGGAGTGCGCATGCGTACTAGTGGGCCCGTGCGCGCATGCGCAGTAGTGAGCCCGTGTGCTCATGCGCAGTAGTGAACCCGATTGCGCATCCGCAGTAGTGAGTCCGAGCGCGCATCCGCAGTAGTGAGTCCCAGTGCGCATGCGCAGTAGTGGCCCCGAATGCGCATGAGCAGTAGTGAGTCCGTGTGCGCATGTGCAGGTCTGAGGCGGAGTGCGCACGTGCAGTAGTGAGCCCGATTGTGTATCCGCAGTAGTGAGTCTGAGTGCGCATGAGCAGTAGTGAGTCCCAGTGCGCATGAGCAGTAGTGACCCCGAGTGCGCATGAGCAGTAGTGAGTCCGAGTGCGCATGAGCAGTAGTGAGTCCGAGTGCGCATCAGCAGTAATGACCCCGAGTGCGCATGCACAGTAGTGAGCCCGATTGCGCATCCACAGTAGTGAGTCCGTGTGCGCATGTGCAGGTCTGAGCCGTAGTGCGCATGCGCAGTCGTGAGCCCGATTGTGCATCCGCAGTAGTGAGTCCGAGTGCGCATGAGCAGTAGTGAGCCGGAGCGCGCATGCGGAGTAGTGAGCCCGAGTGCGCATGGGCAGGTCTGAGCCGGAGTGCGCATGCGCAGTGGTGAGTCCGTTTGCGCATGCGCAGTGGTGTACCCGAGGGCGCATGGGCAGGTCTGAGCCGGAGTGCGCATGCGCAGTAGTGGGCGCGTGCGCGCCTGCGCAGTAGTGAGGCCGTGTGCGCATGGGCAGTAGTGAACCCGATTGCGCATCCGCAGTAGTGAGCCCGAGCGCGCATCCGCAGTAGTGAGTCCCAGTGCGCATGAGCAGTGGTTAGTCCGAGTGCGCATGCGCAGTAGTGAGCCCGAGCACGCATGCGCAGTAGTGAGCCCGAGTGCGCATGGGCAGGTCAGAGCCGGAGTGCGCATGCGCACTAGTGGGCCCGTGCGCGCATGCGCAGTAGTGAGCCCGTGTGCTCATGCGCAGTAGTGAACCCGATTGCGCATCCGCAGTAGTGAGTCCGAGCGCGCATCCGCAGTAGTGAGTCCCAGTGCGCATGAGCAGTGGTTAGTCCGAGTGCGCAAGCGCAGTAGTGCGCGCGTGTGCGCATGCGCAGAAGTGAGCTCGTATGCGCATGTGCAGGTCTGAGCCGGACTGCGCATGCGCAGTAGTGGGCCCGTGCGCGCATGCGCAGTAGTGAGCCCGAGCGCGCATCCGCAGTAGTGAGTCCGAGTGCGCATGCGCAGTAGTGACCCCGATTGCGCATGAGCAGTAGTGAGTCCGAGTGCGCATGAGCAGTAGTGACCCCGAGTGCGCATGCGCAGTAGTGACCCCGATTGCGCATGAGCAGTAGTGAGTCCGAGTGCGCATGAGCAGTAGTGACCCCGAGTGCGCAAGAGCAGTAGTGAGTCCGAGTGCGCATGAGCAGTAGTGACCCCGAGTGCGCATGCACAGTAGTGAGCCCGATTGCGCATCCGCAGTAGTGAGTCCGTGTGCGCATGTGCAGGTCTGAGCCGGAGTGCGCATGCGCAGTAGTGGGCCCGTGCTCGCATGCGCAGTAGGGAGCCCGGGTGCGCATGCGCAGTAGGGAGCCCGGGAGCGCATTCGCAGTAGTGAGCCCGATTGCGCATCCGCAGTAGTGAGTCCGTGTGCGCATGTGCAGGTCTGAGCCGCAGTGCGCATGCGCAGTAGTGGGCCCGAGTGCGCATGAGCAGTAGTGAGTCCGAGTGCGTATGAGCAGTAGTGACCCCGATTGCGCATCCGCAGTAGTGAGTCCGAGCGCGCATCCGCAGTAGTGAGTCCCAGTGCGCATGAGCAGTGGTTAGTCCGAGTGCGCAAGCGCAGTAGTGCGCGCGTGTGCGCATGCGCAGAAGTGAGCTCGTATGCGCATGTGCAGGTCTGAGCCGGACTGCGCATGCGCAGTAGTGGGCCCGTGCGCGCATGCGCAGTAGTGAGCCCGAGCGCGCATCCGCAGTAGTGAGTCCGAGTGCGCATGCGCAGTAGTGACCCCGATTGCGCATGAGCAGTAGTGAGTCCGAGTGCGCATGAGCAGTAGTGACCCCGAGTGCGCATGCGCAGTAGTGACCCCGATTGCGCATGAGCAGTAGTGAGTCCGAGTGCGCATGAGCAGTAGTGACCCCGAGTGCGCATGAGCAGTAGTGAGTCCGAGTGCGCATGAGCAGTAGTGACCCCGAGTGCGCATGCACAGTAGTGAGCCCGATTGCGCATCCGCAGTAGTGAGTCCGTGTGCGCATGTGCAGGTCTGAGCCGGAGTGCGCATGCGCAGTAGTGGGCCCGTGCTCGCATGAGCAGTAGTGACCCCGAGTGCGCATGCGCAGTAGTGACCCCGATTGCGCATCCGCAGTAGTGAGCCCGAGCGCGCATCCGCAGTAGTGAGTCCCAGTGCGCATGAGCAGAGGTTAGTCCGAGTGCGCAAGCGCAGTAGTGCGCGCGTGTGCGCATGCGCAGAAGTGAGCTCGAATGCGCATGTGCAGGTCTGAGCCGGACTGCGCATGCGCAGTAGCGAGCCCGTGTGCGCATGCGCAGTTGTGTGCCCGAGGGCGCATGGGCAGGTCTGAGCCGGAGTGCGCATGCGCAGTAGTGGGCCCGTGCGCGCATGCGCAGTAGTGAGCCCGAGCGCGCATCCGCAGTAGTGAGTCCGAGTGCGCATACACAGTAGTGTCCCCGAATGCGCATGAGCAGTAGTGAGTCCGAGTGCGCATGAGCAGTAGTGACCCCGAGTGCGCATGAGCAGTAGTGAGTCCGAGTGCGCATGCACAGTAGTGAGCCCGATTGCGCATCCGCAGTAGTGAGTCCGTGTGCGCATGTGCAGGTCTGAGCCGGAGTGCGTATGCGCAGTAGTGGGCCCATGCGCGCATGCGGAGTAGGGAACCCGGGTGCGCATGCGCAGTAGGGAGCCCGGGTGCGCATTCGCAGTAGTGAGCCCGATTGCGCATCCGCAGTAGTGAGTCCGTGTGCGCATGTGCAGGTCTGAGCCGGAGTGCGCATGCGCAGTAGTGGGCCCGAGTGCGCATGAGCAGTAGTGACTCCGAGTGCGTATGAGCAGTAGTGACCCCGAGCGCGCATCCGCAGTAGTGTGTCCGAGTGCGCATGCGCAGCAGTGACCCCGAATGCGCATGAGCAGTAGTGACCCCGAGTGCGCATGCACAGTAGTGAGGCCGTGTGCGCATGGGCAGTAGTGAACCCGATTGCGCATCCGCAGTAGTGAGCCCGAGCGCGCATCCGCAGTGGTGAGTCCCAGTGCGCATGGGCAGTGGTTAGTCCGAGTGCGCATGCGCAGTAGTGAGCCCGAGCACGCATGCGCAGTAGTGAGCCCGAGTGCGCATGGGCAGGTCTGAGCCGGAGTGCGCATGCGCAGTGGTGAGTCCGTGTGCGCATGCGCAGTGGTGTGCCCGAGGGCGCATGGGCAGGTCTGAGCCGGAGTGCGCATGCGCACTAGTGGGCCCGTGCGCGCATGCGCAGTAGTGAGCCCGTGTGCTCATGCGCAGTAGTGAACCCGATTGCGCATCCGCAGTAGTGAGTCCGAGCGCGCATCCGCAGTAGTGAGTCCCAGTGCGCATGAGCAGTGGTTAGTCCGAGTGCGCAAGCGCAGTAGTGCGCGCGTGTGCGCATGCGCAGAAGTGAGCTCGTATGCGCATGTGCAGGTCTGAGCCGGACTGCGCATGCGCAGTAGTGGGCCCGTGCGCGCATGCGCAGTAGTGAGCCCGAGCGCGCATCCGCAGTAGTGAGTCCGAGTGCGCATGCGCAGTAGTGACCCCTATTGCGCATGAGCAGTAGTGAGTCCGAGTGCGCATGAGCAGTAGTGACCCCGAGTGCGCATGCGCAGTAGTGAGCCCGAGCGCGCATCCGCAGTAGTGAGTCCGAGTGCGCATGCGCAGTAGTGACCCCGATTGCGCATGAGCAGTAGTGAGTCCGAGTGCGCATGAGCAGTAGTGACCCCGAGTGCGCATGAGCAGTAGTGAGTCCGAGTGCGCATGAGCAGTAGTGACCCCGAGTGCGCATGCACAGTAGTGAGCCCGATTGCGCATCCGCAGTAGTGAGTCCGTGTGCGCATGTGCAGGTCTGAGCCGGAGTGCGCATGCGCAGTAGTGGGCCCGTGCGCGCATGCGCAGTAGGGAGCCCGGGTGCGCATGCGCAGTAGGGAGCCCGGGTGCGCATTCGCAGTAGTGAGCCCGATTGCGCATCCGCAGTAGTGAGTCCGTGTGCCCATGTGCAGGTCTGAGCCGCAGTGCGCATGCGCAGTAGTGGGCCCGAGTGCGCATGAGCAGTAGTGAGTCCGAGTGCGCATCAGCAGTAGTGACCCCGAGTGCGCATGCACTGTAGTGAGCCCGATTGCGCATCCGCAGTAGTGAGTCCGTGTGCGCATGTGCAGGTCTGAGCCGGAGTGCGCATGCGCAGTAGTGGGTCCGTGCGCGCATGCGCAGTAGTGAGCCCGGGTGCGCATGCGCAGTAGTTGGCCCGAGCGCGCATCCGCAGTAGTGAGCCCGATTGCGCATCCGCAGTAGTGAGTCCGTGTGCGCATGTGCAGGTCTGAGCCGGAGTGCGCATGCGCAGTGTTGGGCCCGTGCGTGCATGCGCCGTAGTGAGCCCGTGTGCGCATGCGCAGTAGTTAGCCCGAGCGCGCATCCGCAGTAGTCAGTCCGAGTGCGCATGCGCAGTAGTGACTCCGAATGGGCATGAGCAGTAGTGAGTCCGAGTGCGCATGAGCTGTAGTGACCCCCAGTGCGCATGAGCAGTAGTGAGTCCGAGTGCGCATCAGCAGTCGTGACCCCGAGTGCGCATAAGCAGTAGTGACCCCGAGTGCGCATGCACAGTAGTGAGCCCGTATGCGCATGCGCAGTAGTGACCCCGAATGGGCATGAGCAGTAGTGGGTCCGATTGCGCATGAGCAGTAGTGACCCCGAGTGCCCATGAGCAGTAGTGAGTCCGAGTGCGCATCAGCAGTCGTGACCCCGAGTGCGCATAAGCAGTAGTGACCCCGAGTGCGCATGCACAGTAGTGAGTCCGAGTGCGCATCAGCAGTCGTGACCCCGAGTGCGCATAAGCAGTAGTGACCCCGTGTGCGCATGCACAGTAGTGAGCCCGAGCGCGCATGCGCTGTAGTGAGCCCGATTGCGCATCCGCAGTAGTGAGCCCGACTGCGCATGCGCAGTAGTGACCCCGAGTGCGCATGAGCAGTAGCGACCCCGAGTGCGCATGAGCAGTAGTAACCCCGACTGCGCATGAGCAGTAGTGACCCCGAGTGCGCATGCACAGTAGTGACCCCGCGTGCGCATGAGCAGTAGTGAGTCCGTGTGCGCATGTGCAGGTCTGAGGCGGAGTGCGTACGTGCAGTAGTGAGCCCGATTGTGCATCCGCAGTAGTGAGTCCGAGTGCGCATGAGCAGTAGTGAGTCCCAGTGCGCATTAGCAGTAGTGACCCCGAGTGCGCATGAGCAGTAGTGAGTCCGAGTGCGCATCAGCAGTAGTGACCCCGAGTGCGCATGAGCAGTAGTGACCCCGAGTGCGCATGCACTGTAGTGAGCCCGATTGCGCATCCGCAGTAGTGAGTCCGTGTGCGCATGTGCAGGTCTGAGCCGGAGTGCGCATGCGCAGTAGTGGGTCCGTGCGCGCATGCGCAGTAGTGAGCCCGGGTGCGCATGCGCAGTAGTGGGCCCGAGCGCGCATCCGCAGTAGTGAGCCCGATTGCGCATCCGCAGTAGTGAGTCCGTGTGCGCATGTGCAGGTCTGAGCCGGAGTGCGCATGCGCAGTGTTGGGCCCGTGCGCGCATGCGCCGTAGTGAGCCCGTGTGCGCATGCGCAGTAGTGACCCCGAATGGGCATGAGCAGTAGTGGGTCCGATTGCGCATGAGCAGTAGTGACCCCGAGTGCCCATGAGCAGTAGTGAGTCCGAGTGCGCATCAGCAGTCGTGACCCCGAGTGCGCATAAGCAGTAGTGACCCCGAGTGCGCATGCACAGTAGTGAGTCCGAGTGCGCATCAGCAGTCGTGACCCCGAGTGCGCATAAGCAGTAGTGACCCCGAGTGCGCATGCACAGTAGTGAGCCCGTGTGCGCATGCGCAGAAGTGAGCTCGAATGCGCATGTGCAGGTCTGAGCCGGAGTGCGCATGCGCAGTAGTGAGCCCGATTGTGCGTCCGCAGTAGTGAGTCCGAGTGCACATGCGCAGAAGTGAGCTCGAATACGCAGGTGCTGATCTGAGCCGGAGTGCGCATGCGCAGTAGTGAGCCCTTGCGCGCATGCGCAGTAGTGAGCCCGTGTGCGCATGCGCAGTAGTGAGCCCGTGTGCGCATGCGCAGTAGTGACGCTGAGTGTGCATGCCCAGTGTGAGCCCGTGAGCGAATGCGCAGTAGCGACCCCAAGCGCGTATGCGCAGTAGTGAGCCCGAGCGCGCATGCGCTGTAGTGAGCCCGATTGCGCACCCGAGGTAGTGAGCGCGTGTGCGCATGCGCAGTGGTGTGCCCGAGTGCGCATGGGCAGGTCTGAACCGGAGGGCGCATGCGCCGTAGTGACCCCGAGTGCGCATGCGCTGTAGTGAGTCCGTGTGCGCATGTGCAGGTCTGAGGCGGAGTGCGCACGTGCAGTAGTGAGCCCGATTGTGCATCCGCAGTAGTGAGTCCGTGTGCGCATGAGCAGTAGTGACGCCGAGTGCGCATGAGCAGTAGTGAGTCCGAGCGCGCATCCGCAGTAGTGAGTCCGAGTGCGCATGCGCAGTAGTGACCCCGAATGCGCATGAGCAGTAGTGAGTCCGTGTGCGCATGTGCAGGTCTGAGGCGAAGTGCGCACGTGCAGTAGTGAGCCCGATTGTGTATCCGCAGTAGTGAGTCTGAGGGCGCATGAGCAGTAGTGAGTCCCAGTGCGCATGAGCAGTAGTGACCCCGAGTGCGCATGAGCAGTAGTGAGTCCGAGTGCGCATGAGCAGTAGTGAGTCCGAGTGCGCATCAGCAGTAGTGACCCCGAGTGCGCATGCACAGTAGTGAGCCCGATTGCGCATCCACAGTAGTGAGTCCGTGTGCGCATGTGCAGGTCTGAGCCGTAGTGCGCATGCGCAGTCGTGAGCCCGATTGTGCATCCGCAGTAGTGAGTCCGAGTGCGCATGAGCAGTAGTGAGCCGCAGCGCGCATGCGGAGTAGTGAGCCCGAGTGCGCATGGGCAGGTCTGAGCCGGAGTGCGCATGCGCAGGAGTGGGCCCGTGCGCGCATGCGCAGTAGGGAGCCCGGGTGCGCATGCGCAGTAGGGAGCCCGGGTGCGCATTCGCAGTAGTGAGCCCGATTGCGCATCCGCAGTAGTGAGTCCGTGTGCGCATGTGCAGGTCTGAGCCGCAGTGCGCATGCGCAGTAGTGGGCCCGAGTGCGGATGAGCAGTAGTGAGTCCGAGTGCGTATGAGCAGTAGTGACCCCGAGCGCGCATCCGCAGTAGTGAGTCCGAGTGCGCATGCGCAGTAGTGACCCCGAATGCGCATGAGCAGTAGTGAGTCCGAGTGCGTATGAGCAGTAGTGACCCCGAGTGCGCATCCGCAGTAGTGACCCCGAATGCGCATGAGCAGTAGTGAGTCCGACTGCGCATGAGCAGTAGTGACCCCGAGTGCGCATGAGCAGTAGTGAGTCCGAGTGCGCATCAGCAGTCGTGACCCCGAGTGCGCATAAGCAGTAGTGACCCCGTGTGCGCATGCACAGTAGTGAGCCCGAGCGCGCATGCGCTGTAGTGAGCCCGATTGCGCATCCGCAGCAGTGAGGCCGACTGCGCATGCGCAGTAGTGACCCCGAGTGCGCATGAGCAGTAGTGACCCCGAGTGCGCATGAGCAGTAGTAACCCCGACTGCGCATGAGCAGTAGTGACCCCGAGTGCGCATGCACAGTAGTGACCCCGCGTGCGCATGAGCAGTAGTGAGTCCGTGTGCGCATGTGCAGGTCTGAGGCGGAGTGCGTACGTGCAGTAGTGAGCCCGATTGTGTATCCGCAGTAGTGAGTCTGAGTGCGCATGAGCAGTAGTGAGTCCCAGTGCGCATGAGCAGTAGTGACCCCGAGTGCGCATGAGCAGTAGTGAGTCCGAGTGCGCATGAGCAGTAGTGAGTCCGAGTGCGCATCAGCAGTAGTGACCCCGACTGCGCATGAGCAGTAGTGACCCCGAGTGCGCATGCACAGTAGTGACCCCGCGTGCGCATGCGCAGTAGTGAGCCCGTGTGCGCATGCGCAGTAGTGAGCCCGTGTGCGCATGCGCAGTAGTGACGCTGAGTGTGCATGCCCAGTGTGAGCCCGTGAGCGAATGCGCAGTAGCGACCCCAAGCGCGTATGCGCAGTAGTGAGCCCGAGCGCGCATGCGCTGTAGTGAGCCCGATTGCGCACCCGAGGTAGTGAGCGCGTGTGCGCATGCGCAGTGGTGTGCCCGAGTGCGCATGGGCAGGTCTGAACCGGAGGGCGCATGCGCCGTAGTGACCCCGAGTGCGCATGCGCTGTAGTGAGTCCGTGTGCGCATGTGCAGGTCTGAGGCGGAGTGCGCACGTGCAGTAGTGAGCCCGATTGTGCATCCGCAGTAGTGAGTCCGTGTGCGCATGAGCAGTAGTGACGCCGAGTGCGCATGAGCAGTAGTGAGTCCGAGCGCGCATCCGCAGTAGTGAGTCCGAGTGCGCATGCGCAGTAGTGACCCCGAATGCGCATGAGCAGTAGTGAGTCCGTGTGCGCATGTGCAGGTCTGAGGCGAAGTGCGCACGTGCAGTAGTGAGCCCGATTGTGTATCCGCAGTAGTGAGTCTGAGTGCGCATGAGCAGTAGTGAGTCCCAGTGCGCATGAGCAGTAGTGACCCCGAGTGCGCATGAGCAGTAGTGAGTCCGAGTGCGCATGAGCAGTAGTGAGTCCGAGTGCGCATCAGCAGTAGTGACCCCGAGTGCGCATGCACAGTAGTGAGCCCGATTGCGCATCCACAGTAGTGAGTCCGTGTGCGCATGTGCAGGTCTGAGCCGTAGTGCGCATGCGCAGTCGTGAGCCCGATTGTGCATCCGCAGTAGTGAGTCCGAGTGCGCATGAGCAGTAGTGAGCCGCAGCGCGCATGCGGAGTAGTGAGCCCGAGTGCGCATGGGCAGGTCTGAGCCGGAGTGCGCATGCGCAGGAGTGGGCCCGTGCGCGCATGCGCAGTAGGGAGCCCGGGTGCGCATGCGCAGTAGGGAGCCCGGGTGCGCATTCGCAGTAGTGAGCCCGATTGCGCATCCGCAGTAGTGAGTCCGTGTGCGCATGTGCAGGTCTGAGCCGCAGTGCGCATGCGCAGTAGTGGGCCCGAGTGCGGATGAGCAGTAGTGAGTCCGAGTGCGTATGAGCAGTAGTGACCCCGAGCGCGCATCCGCAGTAGTGAGTCCGAGTGCGCATGCGCAGTAGTGACCCCGAATGCGCATGAGCAGTAGTGAGTCCGAGTGCGTATGAGCAGTAGTGACCCCGAGTGCGCATCCGCAGTAGTGACCCCGAATGCGCATGAGCAGTAGTGAGTCCGACTGCGCATGAGCAGTAGTGACCCCGAGTGCGCATGAGCAGTAGTGAGTCCGAGTGCGCATCAGCAGTCGTGACCCCGAGTGCGCATAAGCAGTAGTGACCCCGTGTGCGCATGCACAGTAGTGAGCCCGAGCGCGCATGCGCTGTAGTGAGCCCGATTGCGCATCCGCAGCAGTGAGGCCGACTGCGCATGCGCAGTAGTGACCCCGAGTGCGCATGAGCAGTAGTGACCCCGAGTGCGCATGAGCAGTAGTAACCCCGACTGCGCATGAGCAGTAGTGACCCCGAGTGCGCATGCACAGTAGTGACCCCGCGTGCGCATGAGCAGTAGTGAGTCCGTGTGCGCATGTGCAGGTCTGAGGCGGAGTGCGTACGTGCAGTAGTGAGCCCGATTGTGCATCCGCAGTAGTGACCCCGTGTGCGCATGCACAGTAGTGAGCCCGTGTGCGCATGCGCAGTAGTGACCCCGAATGGGCATGAGCAGTAGTGGGTCCGATTGCGCATGAGCAGTAGTGACCCCGAGTGCCCATGAGCAGTAGTGAGTCCGAGTGCGCATCAGCAGTCGTGACCCCGAGTGCGCATAAGCAGTAGTGACCCCGAGTGCGCATGCACAGTAGTGAGTCCGAGTGCGCATCAGCAGTCGTGACCCCGAGTGCGCATAAGCAGTAGTGACCCCGAGTGCGCATGCACAGTAGTGAGCCCGTGTGCGCATGCGCAGAAGTGAGCTCGAATGCGCATGTGCAGGTCTGAGCCGGAGTGCGCATGCGCAGTAGTGAGCCCGATTGTGCGTCCGCAGTAGTGAGTCCGAGTGCACATGCGCAGAAGTGAGCTCGAATACGCAGGTGCTGATCTGAGCCGGAGTGCGCATGCGCAGTAGTGAGCCCTTGCGCGCATGCGCAGTAGTGAGCCCGTGTGCGCATGCGCAGTAGTGAGCCCGTGTGCGCATGCGCAGTAGTGACGCTGAGTGTGCATGCCCAGTGTGAGCCCGTGAGCGAATGCGCAGTAGCGACCCCAAGCGCGTATGCGCAGTAGTGAGCCCGAGCGCGCATGCGCTGTAGTGAGCCCGATTGCGCACCCGAGGTAGTGAGCGCGTGTGCGCATGCGCAGTGGTGTGCCCGAGTGCGCATGGGCAGGTCTGAACCGGAGGGCGCATGCGCCGTAGTGACCCCGAGTGCGCATGCGCTGTAGTGAGTCCGTGTGCGCATGTGCAGGTCTGAGGCGGAGTGCGCACGTGCAGTAGTGAGCCCGATTGTGCATCCGCAGTAGTGAGTCCGTGTGCGCATGAGCAGTAGTGACGCCGAGTGCGCATGAGCAGTAGTGAGTCCGAGCGCGCATCCGCAGTAGTGAGTCCGAGTGCGCATGCGCAGTAGTGACCCCGAATGCGCATGAGCAGTAGTGAGTCCGTGTGCGCATGTGCAGGTCTGAGGCGAAGTGCGCACGTGCAGTAGTGAGCCCGATTGTGTATCCGCAGTAGTGAGTCTGAGTGCGCATGAGCAGTAGTGAGTCCCAGTGCGCATGAGCAGTAGTGACCCCGAGTGCGCATGAGCAGTAGTGAGTCCGAGTGCGCATGAGCAGTAGTGAGTCCGAGTGCGCATCAGCAGTAGTGACCCCGAGTGCGCATGCACTGTAGTGAGCCCGATTGCGCATCCGCAGTAGTGAGTCCGTGTGCGCATGTGCTGGTCTGAGCCGGAGTGCGCATGCGCAGTAGTGGGTCCGTGAGCGCATGCGCAGTAGTGAGCCCGGGTGCGCATGCGCAGTAGTGGGCCCGAGCGCGCATCCGCAGTAGTGAGCCCGATTGCGCATCCGCAGTAGTGAGTCCGTGTGCGCATGTGCAGGTCTGAGCCGTAGTGCGCATGCGCAGTCGTGAGCCCGATTGTGCATCCGCAGTAGTGAGTCCGAGTGCGCATGAGCAGTAGTGAGCCGCAGCGCGCATGCGGAGTAGTGAGCCCGAGTGCGCATGGGCAGGTCTGAGCCGGAGTGCGCATGCGCAGTAGTGGGCCCGTGCGCGCATGCGCAGTAGGGAGCCCGGGTGCGCATGCGCAGTAGGGAGCCCGGGTGCGCATTCGCAGTAGTGAGCCCGATTGCGCATCCGCAGTAGTGAGTCCGTGTGCGCATGTGCAGGTCTGAGCCGCAGTGCGCATGCGCAGTAGTGGGCCCGAGTGCGGATGAGCAGTAGTGAGTCCGAGTGCGTATGAGCAGTAGTGACCCCGAGCGCGCATCCGCAGTAGTGAGTCCGAGTGCGCATGCGCAGTAGTGACCCCGAATGCGCATGAGCAGTAGTGAGTCCGAGTGCGTATGAGCAGTAGTGACCCCGAGTGCGCATCCGCAGTAGTGACCCCGTGTGCGCATGCACAGTAGTGAGCCCGAGCGCGCATGCGCTGTAGTGAGCCCGATTGCGCATCCGCAGCAGTGAGGCCGACTGCGCATGCGCAGTAGTGACCCCGAGTGCGCATGAGCAGTAGTGACCCCGAGTGCGCATGAGCAGTAGTAACCCCGACTGCGCATGAGCAGTAGTGACCCCGAGTGCGCATGCACAGTAGTGACCCCGCGTGCGCATGAGCAGTAGTGAGTCCGTGTGCGCATGTGCAGGTCTGAGGCGGAGTGCGTACGTGCAGTAGTGAGCCCGATTGTGCATCCGCAGTAGTGAGTCCGAGTGCGCATGAGCAGTAGTGAGTCCCAGTGCGCATTAGCAGTAGTGACCCCGAGTGCGCATGAGCAGTAGTGAGTCCGAGTGCGCATCAGCAGTAGTGACCCCGAGTGCGCATGAGCAGTAGTGACCCCGAGTGCGCATGCACTGTAGTGAGCCCGATTGCGCATCCGCAGTAGTGAGTCCGTGTGCGCATGTGCTGGCCTGAGCCGGAGTGCGCATGCGCAGTAGTGGGTCCGTGAGCGCATGCGCAGTAGTGAGCCCGGGTGCGCATGCGCAGTAGTGGGCCCGAGCGCGCATCCGCAGTAGTGAGCCCGATTGCGCATCCGCAGTAGTGAGTCCGTGTGCGCATGTGCAGGTCTGAGCCAGAGTGCGCATGCGCAGTGTTGGGCCCGTGCGCGCATGCGCCGTAGTGAGCCCGTGTGCGCATGCGCAGCAGTTAGCCCGAGCGCGCATCCGCAGTAGTCAGTCCGAGTGCGCATGCGCAGTAGTGACTCCGAATGGGCATGAGCAGTAGTGAGTCCGAGTGCGCATGAGCAGTAGTGACCCCGAGTGCGCATGAGCAGTAGTGAGTCCGAGTGCGCATCAGCAGTCGTGACCCCGAGTGCGCATAAGCAGTAGTGACCCCGAGTGCGCATGCACAGTAGTGAGCCCGTGTGCGCATGCGCAGTAGTGACCCCGAATGGGCATGAGCAGTAGTGGGTCCGATTGCGCATGAGCAGTAGTGACCCCGAGTGCCCATGAGCAGTAGTGAGTCCGAGTGCGCATCAGCAGTCGTGACCCCGAGTGCGCATAAGCAGTAGTGACCCCGAGTGCGCATGCACAGTAGTGAGTCCGAGTGCGCATCAGCAGTCGTGACCCCGAGTGCGCATAAGCAGTAGCGACCCCGAGTGCGCATGCACAGTAGTGAGCCCGTGTGCGCATGCGCAGAAGTGAGCTCGAATGCGCATGTGCAGGTCTGAGCCGGAGTGCGCATGCGCAGTAGTGAGCCCTTGCGCGCATGCGCAGTAGTGAGCCCGTGTGCGCATGCGCAGTAGTGAGCCCGTGTGCGCATGCGCAGTAGTGACGCTGAGTGTGCATGCCCAGTGTGAGCCCGTGAGCGAATGCGCAGTAGCGACCCCAAGCGCGTATGCGCAGTAGTGAGCCCGAGCGCGCATGCGCTGTAGTGAGCCCGATTGCGCACCCGAGGTAGTGAGCGCGTGTGCGCATGCGCAGTGGTGTGCCCGAGTGCGCATGGGCAGGTCTGAACCGGAGGGCGCATGCGCCGTAGTGACCCCGAATGCGCATGCGCAGTAGTGAGTCCGTGTGCGCATGTGCAGGTCTGAGGCGGAGTGCGCACGTGCAGTAGTGAGCCCGATTGTGCATCCGCAGTAGTGAGTCCGTGTGCGCATGAGCAGTAGTGACGCCGAGTGCGCATGAGCAGTAGTGAGTCCGAGCGCGCATCCGCAGTAGTGAGTCCGAGTGCGCATGCGCAGTAGTGACCCCGAATGCGCATGAGCAGTAGTGAGTCCGTGTGCGCATGTGCAGGTCTGAGGCGGAGTGCGCACGTGCAGTAGTGAGCCCGATTGTGTATCCGCAGTAGTGAGTCTGAGTGCGCATGAGCAGTAGTGAGTCCCAGTGCGCATGAGCAGTAGTGACCCCGAGTGCGCATGAGCAGTAGTGAGTCCGAGTGCGCATGAGCAGTAGTGAGTCCGAGTGCGCATCAGCAGTAGTGACCCCGAGTGCGCATGCACAGTAGTGAGCCCGATTGCGCATCCACAGTAGTGAGTCCGTGTGCGCATGTGCAGGTCTGAGCCGTAGTGCGCATGCGCAGTCGTGAGCCCGATTGTGCATCCGCAGTAGTGAGTCCGAGTGCGCATGAGCAGTAGTGAGCCGGAGCGCGCATGCGGAGTAGTGAGCCCGAGTGCGCATGGGCAGGTCTGAGCCGGAGTGCGCATGCGCAGTGGTGAGTCCGTGTGCGCATGCGCAGTGATGTACCCGAGGGCGTATGGGCAGGTCTGAGCCGGAGTGCGCATGCGCAGTAGTGGGCGCGTGCGCGCATGCGCAGTAGTGAGGCCGTGTGCGCATGGGCAGTAGTGAACCCGATTGCGCATACGCAGTAGTGAGCCCGAGCGCGCATCCGCAGTAGTGAGTCCCAGTGCGCATGAGCAGTGGTTAGTCCGAGTGCGCATGCGCAGTAGTGAGCCCGAGCACGCATGCGCAGTAGTGAGCCCGAGTGCGCATGGGCAGGTCTGAGCCGGAGTGCGCATGCGTACTAGTGGGCCCGTGCGCGCATGCGCAGTAGTGAGCCCGTGTGCTCATGCGCAGTAGTGAACCCGATTGCGCATCCGCAGTAGTGAGTCCGAGCGCGCATCCGCAGTAGTGAGTCCCAGTGCGCATGAGCAGTGGTTAGTCCGAGTGCGCAAGCGCAGTAGTGCGCGCGTGTGCGCATGCGCAGAAGTGAGCTCGTATGCGCATGTGCAGGTCTGAGCCGGACTGCGCATGCGCAGTAGTGGGCCCGTGCGCGCATGCGCAGTAGTGAGCCCGAGCGCGCATCCGCAGTAGTGAGTCCGAGTGCGCATGCGCAGTAGTGACCCCGATTGCGCATGAGCAGTAGTGAGTCCGAGTGCGCATGAGCAGTAGTGACCCCGAGTGCGCATGCGCAGTAGTGACCCCGATTGCGCATGAGCAGTAGTGAGTCCGAGTGCGCATGAGCAGTAGTGACCCCGAGTGCGCATGAGCAGTAGTGAGTCCGAGTGCGCATGAGCAGTAGTGACCCCGAGTGCGCATGCACAGTAGTGAGCCCGATTGCGCATCCGCAGTAGTGAGTCCGTGTGCGCATGTGCAGGTCTGAGCCGGAGTGCGCATGCGCAGTAGTGGGCCCGTGCTCGCATGCGCAGTAGGGAGCCCGGGTGCGCATGCGCAGTAGGGAGCCCGGGCGCGCATTCGCAGTAGTGAGCCCGATTGCGCATCCGCAGTAGTGAGTCCGTGTGCGCATGTGCAGGTCTGAGCCGCAGTGCGCATGCGCAGTAGTGGGCCCGAGTGCGCATGAGCAGTAGTGAGTCCGAGTGCGTATGAGCAGTAGTGACCACGAGCGCGCATCCGCAGTAGTGAGTCCGAGTGCGCATGCGCAGTAGTGACCCCGAATGCGCATGAGCAGTAGTGAGTCCGAGTGCGCATGAGCAGTAGTGACCCAGAGTGCGCATGAGCAGTAGTGAGTCCGAGTGCGCATCAGCAGTCGTGACCCCGAGTGCGCATAAGCAGTAGTGACCCCGTGTGCGCATGCACAGTAGTGAGCCCGTGTGCGCATGCGCAGAAGTGAGCTCGAATGCGCATGTGCAGGTCTGAGCCGGAGTGCGCATGCGCAGTAGTGAGCCCGATTGTGCATCCGCAGTAGTGAGTCCGAGTGCACATGCGCAGTAGAGACCCCGAGTGCGCATGCGCACTAGCGACCCTGAGCGCGTATGCGCACTAGTGATCCCGAGCGCTCATGCGCAGTAGTGAGTCCGTGTGCGCATGAGCAGTAGTGACGCCGAGTGCGCATGAGCAGTAGTGAGTCCGAGCGCGCATCCGCAGTAGTGAGTCCGAGTGCGCATGCGCAGTAGTGACCCCGAATGCGCATGAGCAGTAGTGAGTCCGTGTGCGCATGTGCAGGTCTGAGGCGGAGTGCGCACGTGCAGTAGTGAGCCCGATTGTGTATCCGCAGTAGTGAGTCTGAGTGCGCATGAGCAGTAGTGAGTCCCAGTGCGCATGAGCAGTAGTGACCCCGAGTGCGCATGAGCAGTAGTGAGTCCGAGTGCGCATGAGCAGTAGTGAGTCCGAGTGCGCATCAGCAGTAGTGACCCCGAGTGCGCATGCACAGTAGTGAGCCCGATTGCGCATCCACAGTAGTGAGTCCGTGTGCGCATGTGCAGGTCTGAGCCGTAGTGCGCATGCGCAGTCGTGAGCCCGATTGTGCATCCGCAGTAGTGAGCCCGAGCGCGCATCCGCAGTAGTGAGTCCCAGTGCGCATGAGCAGTGGTTAGTCCGAGTGCGCATGCGCAGTAGTGACCCCGATTGCGCATGAGAAGTAGTGAGTCCGAGTGCGCATGAGCAGTAGTGACCCCGAGTGCGCATGCGCAGTAGTGACCCCGATTGCGCATGAGCAGTAGTGAGTCCGAGTGCGCATCCGCAGTAGTGAGCCCGAGCGCGCATCCGCAGTAGTGAGTCCCAGTGCGCATGAGCAGTGGTTAGTCCGAGTGCGCATGCGCAGTAGTGAGCCCGGGTGCGCATTCGCAGTAGTGAGCCCGATTGCGCATCCGCAGTAGTGAGTCCGTGTGCGCATGTGCAGGTCTGAGCCGCAGTGCGCATGCGCAGTAGTGGGCCCGTGCTCGCATGCGCAGTAGGGAGCCCGGGTGCGCATGCGCAGTAGGGCGCCCGGGTGCGCATTCGCAGTAGTGAGCCCGATTGCGCATCCGCAGTAGTGAGTCCGTGTGCGCATGTGCAGGTCTGAGCCGCAGTGCGCATGCGCAGTAGTGGGCCCGAGTGCGCATGAGCAGTAGTGAGTCCGAGTGCGTATGAGCAGTAGTGACCCCGAGCGCGCATCCGCAGTAGTGAGTCCGAGTGCGCATCAGCAGTCGTGACCCCGAGTGCGCATAAGCAGTAGTGACCCCGTGTGCGCATGCACAGTAGTGAGCCCGTGTGCGCATGCGCAGAAGTGAGCTCGAATGCGCATGTGCAGGTTTGAGCCGGAGTGCGCATACGCAGTAGTGAGCCCGATTGTGCATCCGCAGTAGTGAGTCCGAGTGCACATGCGCAGCTGTGCGCCCGTGTGCACATGCGCAGAAGTGAGCTCGAATACGCAGGATCAGATCTGAGCCGGACTGCGCATGCGCAGTAGTAAGCCCGTGCGCGCATGCGCAGTAGTGAGCGCGTGTGCGCATGCGCAGTAGTGACCCAAATTGTGCATGCACAGTGTGAGCCCGTGATCGAATGCGCAGTAGCGACCCCGAGCGCGTATGCGCAGTAGTGAGCCCGAGCGCGCATGCGCTGTAGTGAGCCCGATTGCGCATCCGCAGTAGTGAGCCCGACTGCGCATGCGCAGTAGTGACCCCGAGTGCGCATGAGCAGTAGTGACCCCGAGTGCGCATGAGCAGTAGTAACCCCGACTGCGCATGAGCAGTAGTGACCCCGAGTGCGCATGCACAGTAGTGACCCCGCGTGCGCATGAGCAGTAGTGAGTCCGTGTGCGCATGTGCAGGTCTGAGGCGGAGTGCGTACGTGCAGTAGTGAGCCCGATTGTGCATCCGCAGTAGTGAGTCCGAGTGCGCATGAGCAGTAGTGAGTCCCAGTGCGCATTAGCAGTAGTGACCCCGAGTGCGCATGAGCAGTAGTGAGTCCGAGTGCGCATCAGCAGTAGTGACCCCGAGTGCGCATGAGCAGTAGTGACCCCGAGTGCGCATGCACTGTAGTGAGCCCGATTGCGCATCCGCAGTAGTGAGTCCGTGTGCGCATGTGCTGGTCTGAGCCGGAGTGCGCATGCGCAGTAGTGGGTCCGTGAGCGCATGCGCAGTAGTGAGCCCGGGTGCGCATGCGCAGTAGTGGGCCCAAGCGCGCATCCGCAGTAGTGAGCCCGATTGCGCATCCGCAGTAGTGAGTCCGTGTGCGCATGTGCAGGTCTGAGCCAGAGTGCGCATGCGCAGTGTTGGGCCCGTGCGCGCATGCGCCGTAGTGAGCCCGTGTGCGCATGAGCAGTAGTGAGTCCGTGTGCGCATGTGCAGGTCTGAGGCGGAGTGCGCACGTGCAGTAGTGAGCCCGATTGTGCATCCGCAGTAGTGAGTCTGAGTGCGCATGAGCAGTAGTGAGTCCCAGTGCGCATGAGCAGTAGTGACCCCGAGTGCGCATGAGCAGTAGTGAGTCCGAGTGCGCATGAGCAGTAGTGAGTCCGAGTGCGCATCAGCAGTAGTGACCCCGAGTGCGCATGCACAGTAGTGAGCCCGATTGCGCATCCACAGTAGTGAGTCCGTGTGCGCACGTGCAGGTCTGAGCCGTAGTGCGCATGCGCAGTCGTGGGCCCGATTGTGCATCCGCAGTAGTGAGTCCGAGTGCGCATGAGCAGTAGTGAGCCGGAGCGCGCATGCGGAGTAGTGAGCCCGAGTGCGCATGGGCAGGTCTGAGCCGGAGTGCGCATGCGCAGTGGTGAGTCCGTGTGCGCATGCGCAGTGGTGTACCCGAGGGCGTATGGGCAGGTCTGAGCCGGAGTGCGCATGCGCAGTAGTGGGCGCGTGCGCGCATGCGCAGTAGTGAGGCCGTGTGCGCATGGGCAGTAGTGAACCCGATTGCGCATACGCAGTAGTGAGCCCGAGCGCGCATCCGCAGTAGTGAGTCCCAGTGCGCATGAGCAGTGGTTAGTCCGAGTGCGCATGCGCAGTAGTGAGCCCGAGCACGCATGCGCAGTAGTGAGCCCGAGTGCGCATGGGCAGGTCTGAGCCGGAGTGCGCATGCGTACTAGTGGGCACGTGCGCGCATGCGCAGTAGTGAGCCCGTGTGCTCATGCGCAGTAGTGAACCCGATTGCGCATCCGCAGTAGTGAGTCCGAGCGCGCATCCGCAGTAGTGAGTCCCAGTGCGCATGCGCAGTAGTGACCCCGAATGCGCATGAGCAGTAGTGAGTCCGTGTGCGCATGTGCAGGTCTGAGGCGGAGTGCGCACGTGCAGTAGTGAGCCCGATTGTGTATCCGCAGTAGTGAGTCTGAGTGCGCATGAGCAGTAGTGAGTCCCAGTGCGCATGAGCAGTAGTGACCCCGAGTGCGCAAGAGCAGTAGTGAGTCCGAGTGCGCATGAGCAGTAGTGAGTCCGAGTGCGCATCAGCAGTAGTGACCCCGAGTGCGCATGCACAGTAGTGAGCCCGATTGCGCATCCACAGTAGTGAGTCCGTGTGCGCATGTGCAGGTCTGAGCCGTAGTGCGCATGCGCAGTCGTGAGCCCGATTGTGCATCCGCAGTAGTGAGTCCGAGTGCGCATGAGCAGTAGTGAGCCGGAGCGCGCATGCGGAGTAGTGAGCCCGAGTGCGCATGGGCAGGTCTGAGCCGGAGTGCGCATGCGCAGTGGTGAGTCCGTGTGCGCATGCGCAGTGGTGTACCCGAGGGCGCATGGGCAGGTCTGAGCCGGAGTGCGCATGCGCAGTAGTGGGCGCGTGCGCGCCTGCGCAGTAGTGAGGCCGTGTGCGCATGGGCAGTAGTGAACCCGATTGCGCATCCGCAGTAGTGAGCCCGAGCGCGCATCCGCAGTAGTGAGTCCCAGTGCGCATGAGCAGTGGTTAGTCCGAGTGCGCAAGCGCAGTAGTGCGCGCGTGTGCGCATGCGCAGAAGTGAGCTCGTATGCGCATGTGCAGGTCTGAGCCGGACTGCGCATGCGCAGTAGTGGGCCCGTGCGCGCATGCGCAGTAGTGAGCCCGAGCGCGCATCCGCAGTAGTGAGTCCGAGTGCGCATGCGCAGTAGTGACCCCGATTGCGCATGAGCAGTAGTGAGTCCGAGTGCGCATGAGCAGTAGTGACCCCGAGTGCGCATGCGCAGTAGTGACCCCGATTGCGCATGAGCAGTAGTGAGTCCGAGTGCGCATGAGCAGTAGTGACCCCGAGTGCGCATGAGCAGTAGTGAGTCCGAGTGCGCATGAGCAGTAGTGACCCCGAGTGCGCATGCACAGTAGTGAGCCCGATTGCGCATCCGCAGTAGTGAGTCCGTGTGCGCATGTGCAGGTCTGAGCCGGAGTGCGCATGCGCAGTAGTGGGCCCGTGCTCGCATGCGCAGTAGGGAGCCCGGGTGCGCATGCGCAGTGGTGAGTCCGTGTGCGCGTGCGCAGTGGTGTACCCGAGGGCGCATGGGCAGGTCTGAGCCGGAGTGCGCATGCGCAGTAGTGGGCGCGTGCGCGCATGCGCAGTAGTGAGGCCGTGTGCGCATGGGCAGTAGTGAACCCGATTGCGCATCCGCAGTAGTGAGCCCGAGCGCGCATCCGCAGTAGTGAGTCCCAGTGCGCATGAGCAGTGGTTAGTCCGAGTGCGCATGCGCAGTAGTGAGCCCGGGTGCGCATTCGCAGTAGTGAGCCCGATTGCGCATCCGCAGTAGTGAGTCCGTGTGCGCATGTGCAGGTCTGAGCCGCAGTGCGCATGCGCAGTAGTGGGCCCGTGCTCGCATGCGCAGTAGGGAGCCCGGGTGCGCATGCGCAGTAGGGAGCCCGGGTGCGCATTCGCAGTAGTGAGCCCGATTGCGCATCCGCAGTAGTGAGTCCGTGTGCGCATGTGCAGGTCTGAGCCGCAGTGCGCATGCGCAGTAGTGGGCCCGAGTGCGCATGAGCAGTAGTGAGTCCGAGTGCGTATGAGCAGTAGTGACCCCGAGCGCGCATCCGCAGTAGTGAGTCCGAGTGCGCATCAGCAGTCGTGACCCCGAGTGCGCATAAGCAGTAGTGACCCCGTGTGCGCATGCACAGTAGTGAGCCCGTGTGCGCATGCGCAGAAGTGAGCTCGAATGCGCATGTGCAGGTCTGAGCCGGAGTGCGCATGCGCAGTAGTGAGCCCGATTGTGCATCCGCAGTAGTGAGTCCGAGTGCACATGCGCAGTAGTGACCCCGAGTGCGCATGCGCACTAGCGACCCTGAGCGCGTATGCGCAGTAGTGATCCCGAGCGCTCATGCGCAGAAGTGAGCCCGAGTGCGCATGGGCAGGTCTGAGCCCGAGTGCGCTTGAGCAGTAGTGAGTCCGAGTGCGCATGCGCATCTGTGCGACCGTGTGCACATGCGCAGAAGTGAGCTCGAATACGCAGGATCAGATCTGAGCCGGACTGCGCATGCGCAGTAGTAAGCCCGTGCGCGCATGCGCAGTAGTGAGCGCGTGTGCGCATGCGCAGTAGTGACCCAAATTGTGCATGCACAGTGTGAGCCCGTGATCGAATGCGCAGTAGCGACCCCGAGCGCGTATGCGCAGTAGTGAGCCCGAGCGCGCATGCGCTGTAGTGAGCCCGATTGCGCATCCGCAGTAGTGAGCCCGACTGCGCATGCGCAGTAGTGACCCCGAGTGCGCATGAGCAGTAGTGACCCCGAGTGCGCATGAGCAGTAGTAACCCCGACTGCGCATGAGCAGTAGTGACCCCGAGTGCGCATGCACAGTAGTGACCCCGCGTGCGCATGAGCAGTAGTGAGTCCGTGTGCGCATGTGCAGGTCTGAGGCGGAGTGCGTACGTGCAGTAGTGAGCCCGATTGTGCATCCGCAGTAGTGAGTCCGAGTGCGCATGAGCAGTAGTGAGTCCCAGTGCGCATTAGCAGTAGTGACCCCGAGTGCGCATGAGCAGTAGTGAGTCCGAGTGCGCATCAGCAGTAGTGACCCCGAGTGCGCATGAGCAGTAGTGACCCCGAGTGCGCATGCACTGTAGTGAGCCCGATTGCGCATCCGCAGTAGTGAGTCCGTGTGCGCATGTGCTGGTCTGAGCCGGAGTGCGCATGCGCAGTAGTGGGTCCGTGAGCGCATGCGCAGTAGTGAGCCCGGGTGCGCATGCGCAGTAGTGGGCCCGAGCGCGCATCCGCAGTAGTGAGCCCGATTGCGCATCCGCAGTAGTGAGTCCGTGTGCGCATGTGCAGGTCTGAGCCAGAGTGCGCATGCGCAGTGTTGGGCCCGTGCGCGCATGCGCCGTAGTGAGCCCGTGTGCGCATGCGCAGTAGTTAGCCCGAGCGCGCATCCGCAGTAGTCAGTCCGAGTGCGCATGCGCAGTAGTGACTCCGAATGGGCATGAGCAGTAGTGAGTCCGAGTGCGCATGAGCAGTAGTGACCCCGAGTGCGCATGAGCAGTAGTGAGTCCGAGTGCGCATCAGCAGTCGTGACCCCGAGTGCGCATAAGCAGTAGTGACCCCGAGTGCGCATGCACAGTAGTGAGCCCGTGTGCGCATGCGCAGTAGTGACCCCGAATGGGCATGAGCAGTAGTGGGTCCGATTGCGCATGAGCAGTAGTGACCCCGAGTGCGCATAAGCAGTAGTGACCCCGAGTGCGCATGCACAGTAGTGAGCCCGTGTGCGCATGCGCAGAAGTGAGCTCGAATTCGCATGTGCAGGTCTGAGCCGGAGTGCGCATGCGCAGTAGTGAGCCCTTGCGCGCATGCGCAGTAGTGAGCCCGTGTGCGCATGCGCAGTAGTGAGCCCGTGTGCGCATGCGCAGTAGTGACGCTGAGTGTGCATGCCCAGTGTGAGCCCGTGAGCGAATGCGCAGTAGCGACCCCAAGCGCGTATGCGCAGTAGTGAGCCCGAGCGCGCATGCGCTGTAGTGAGCCCGATTGCGCACCCGAGGTAGTGAGCGCGTGTGCGCATGCGCAGTGGTGTGCCCGAGTGCGCATGGGCAGGTCTGAACCGGAGGGCGCATGCGCCGTAGTGACCCCGAGTGCGCATGCGCAGTAGTGAGTCCGTGTGCGCATGTGCAGGTCTGAGGCGGAGTGCGCACGTGCAGTAGTGAGTCCGTGTGCGCATGAGCAGTAGTGACGCCGAGTGCGCATGAGCAGTAGTGAGTCCGAGCGCGCATCCGCAGTAGTGAGTCCGAGTGCGCATGCGCAGTAGTGACCCCGAATGCGCATGAGCAGTAGTGAGTCCGTGTGCGCATGTGCAGGTCTGAGGCGGAGTGCGCACGTGCAGTAGTGAGCCCGATTGTGTATCCGCAGTAGTGAGTCTGAGTGCGCATGAGCAGTAGTGAGTCCCAGTGCGCATGAGCAGTAGTGACCCCGAGTGCGCATGAGCAGTAGTGAGTCCGAGTGCGCATGAGCAGTAGTGAGTCCGAGTGCGCATCAGCAGTAGTGACCCCGAGTGCGCATGCACAGTAGTGAGCCCGATTGCGCATCCACAGTAGTGAGTCCGTGTGCGCATGTGCAGGTCTGAGCCGTAGTGCGCATGCGCAGTCGTGGGCCCGATTGTGCATCCGCAGTAGTGAGTCCGAGTGCGCATGAGCAGTAGTGAGCCGGAGCGCGCATGCGGAGTAGTGAGCCCGAGTGCGCATGGGCAGGTCTGAGCCGGAGTGCGCATGCGCAGTGGTGAGTCCGTGTGCGCATGCGCAGTGGTGTACCCGAGGGCGTATGGGCAGGTCTGAGCCGGAGTGCGCATGCGCAGTAGTGGGCGCGTGCGCGCATGCGCAGTAGTGAGGCCGTGTGCGCATGGGCAGTAGTGAACCCGATTGCGCATACGCAGTAGTGAGCCCGAGCGCGCATCCGCAGTAGTGAGTCCCAGTGCGCATGAGCAGTGGTTAGTCCGAGTGCGCATGCGCAGTAGTGAGCCCGAGCACGCATGCGCAGTAGTGAGCCCGAGTGCGCATGGGCAGGTCTGAGCCGGAGTGCGCATGCGTACTAGCGGGCCCGTGCGCGCATGCGCAGTAGTGAGCCCGTGTGCTCATGCGCAGTAGTGAACCCGATTGCGCATCCGCAGTAGTGAGTCCGAGCGCGCATCCGCAGTAGTGAGTCCCAGTGCGCATGCGCAGTAGTGACCCCGAATGCGCATGAGCAGTAGTGAGTCCGTGTGCGCATGTGCAGGTCTGAGGCGGAGTGCGCACGTGCAGTAGTGAGCCCGATTGTGTATCCGCAGTAGTGAGTCTGAGTGCGCATGAGCAGTAGTGAGTCCCAGTGCGCATGAGCAGTAGTGACCCCGAGTGCGCAAGAGCAGTAGTGAGTCCGAGTGCGCATGAGCAGTAGTGAGTCCGAGTGCGCATCAGCAGTAGTGACCCCGAGTGCGCATGCACAGTAGTGAGCCCGATTGCGCATCCACAGTAGTGAGTCCGTGTGCGCATGTGCAGGTCTGAGCCGTAGTGCGCATGCGCAGTCGTGAGCCCGATTGTGCATCCGCAGTAGTGAGTCCGAGTGCGCATGAGCAGTAGTGAGCCGGAGCGCGCATGCGGAGTAGTGAGCCCGAGTGCGCATGGGCAGGTCTGAGCCGGAGTGCGCATGCGCAGTGGTGAGTCCGTGTGCGCATGCGCAGTGGTGTACCCGAGGGCGCATGGGCAGGTCTGAGCCGGAGTGCGCATGCGCAGTAGTGGGCGCGTGCGCGCCTGCGCAGTAGTGAGGCCGTGTGCGCATGGGCAGTAGTGAACCCGATTGCGCATCCGCAGTAGTGAGCCCGAGCGCGCATCCGCAGTAGTGAGTCCCAGTGCGCATGAGCAGTGGTTAGTCCGAGTGCGCATGCGCAGTAGTGAGCCCGAGCACGCATGCGCAGTAGTGAGCCCGAGTGCGCATGGGCAGGTCAGAGCCGGAGTGCGCATGCGCACTAGTGGGCCCGTGCGCGCATGCGCAGTAGTGAGCCCGTGTGCTCATGCGCAGTAGTGACCCAAATTGTGCATGCACAGTGTGAGCCCGTGAGCGAATGCGCAGTAGCGACCCCGAGCGCGTATGCGCAGTAGTGAGCCCGAGCGCGCATGCGCTGTAGTGAGCCCGATTGCGCATCCGCAGTAGTGAGCCCGACTGCGCATGCGCAGTAGTGACCCCGAGTGCGCATGAGCAGTAGTGACCCCGAGTGCGCATGAGCAGTAGTAACCCCGACTGCGCATGAGCAGTAGTGACCCCGAGTGCGCATGCACAGTAGTGACCCCGCGTGCGCATGAGCAGTAGTGAGTCCGTGTGCGCATGTGCAGGTCTGAGGCGGAGTGCGTACGTGCAGTAGTGAGCCCGATTGTGCATCCGCAGTAGTGAGTCCGAGTGCGCATGAGCAGTAGTGAGTCCCAGTGCGCATTAGCAGTAGTGACCCCGAGTGCGCATGAGCAGTAGTGAGTCCGAGTGCGCATCAGCAGTAGTGACCCCGAGTGCGCATGAGCAGTAGTGACCGCGAGTGCGCATGCACTGTAGTGAGCCCGATTGCGCATCCGCAGTAGTGAGTCCGTGTGCGCATGTGCTGGTCTGAGCCGGAGTGCGCATGCGCAGTAGTGGGTCCGTGAGCGCATGCGCAGTAGTGAGCCCGGGTGCGCATGCGCAGTAGTGGGCCCGAGCGCGCATCCGCAGTAGTGAGCCCGATTGCGCATCCGCAGTAGTGAGTCCGTGTGCGCATGTGCAGGTCTGAGCCAGAGTGCGCATGCGCAGTGTTGGGCCCGTGCGCGCATGCGCCGTAGTGAGCCCGTGTGCGCATGCGCAGTAGTTAGCCCGAGCGCGCATCCGCAGTAGTCAGTCCGAGTGCGCATGCGCAGTAGTGACTCCGAATGGGCATGAGCAGTAGTGAGTCCGAGTGCGCATGAGCAGTAGTGACCCCGAGTGCGCATGAGCAGTAGTGAGTCCGAGTGCGCATCAGCAGTCGTGACCCCGAGTGCGCATAAGCAGTAGTGACCCCGAGTGCGCATGCACAGTAGTGAGCCCGTGTGCGCATGCGCAGTAGTGACCCCGAATGGGCATGAGCAGTAGTGGGTCCGATTGCGCATGAGCAGTAGTGACCCCGAGTGCCCATGAGCAGTAGTGAGTCCGAGTGCGCATCAGCAGTCGTGACCCCGAGTGCGCATAAGCAGTAGTGACCCCGAGTGCGCATGCACAGTAGTGAGTCCGAGTGCGCATCAGCAGTCGTGACCCCGAGTGCGCATAAGCAGTAGTGACCCCGAGTGCGCATGCACAGTAGTGAGCCCGTGTGCGCATGCGCAGAAGTGAGCTCGAATGCGCATGTGCAGGTCTGAGCCGGAGTGCGCATGCGCAGTAGTGAGCCCTTGCGCGCATGCGCAGTAGTGAGCCCGTGTGCGCATGCGCAGTAGTGAGCCCGTGTGCGCATGCGCAGTAGTGACGCTGAGTGTGCATGCCCAGTGTGAGCCCGTGAGCGAATGCGCAGTAGCGACCCCAAGCGCGTATGCGCAGTAGTGAGCCCGAGCGCGCATGCGCTGTAGTGAGCCCGATTGCGCACCCGAGGTAGTGAGCGTGTGTGCGCATGCGCAGTGGTGTGCCCGAGTGCGCATGGGCAGGTCTGAACCGGAGGGCGCACGTGCAGTAGTGAGCCCGATTGTGCATCCGCAGTAGTGAGTCCGTGTGCGCATGAGCAGTAGTGACGCCGAGTGCGCATGAGCAGTAGTGAGTCCGAGCGCGCATCCGCAGTAGTGAGCCCGAGTGCGCTTGAGCAGTAGTGAGTCCGAGTGCGCATGTGCAGCTGTGCGCCCGTGTGCACATGCGCAGAAGTGAGCTCGAATACGCAGGATCAGATCTGAGCCGGACTGCGCATGCGCAGTAGTAAGCCCGTGCGCGCATGCGCAGTAGTGAGCGCGTGTGCGCATGCGCAGTAGTGACCCAAATTGTGCATGCACAGTGTGAGCCCGTGAGCGAATGCGCAGTAGCGACCCCGAGCGCGTATGCGCAGTAGTGAGCCCGAGCGCGCATGCGCTGTAGTGAGCCCGATTGCGCATCCGCAGTAGTGAGCCCGACTGCGCATGCGCAGTAGTGACCCCGAGTGCGCATGAGCAGTAGTGACCCCGAGTGCGCATGAGCAGTAGTAACCCCGACTGCGCATGAGCAGTAGTGACCCCGAGTGCGCATGCACAGTAGTGACCCCGCGTGCGCATGAGCAGTAGTGAGTCCGTGTGCGCATGTGCAGGTCTGAGGCGGAGTGCGTACGTGCAGTAGTGAGCCCGATTGTGCATCCGCAGTAGTGAGTCCGAGTGCGCATGAGCAGTAGTGAGTCCCAGTGCGCATTAGCAGTAGTGACCCCGAGTGCGCATGAGCAGTAGTGAGTCCGAGTGCGCATCAGCAGTAGTGACCCCGAGTGCGCATGAGCAGTAGTGACCGCGAGTGCGCATGCACTGTAGTGAGCCCGATTGCGCATCCGCAGTAGTGAGTCCGTGTGCGCATGTGCAGGTCTGAGCCAGAGTGCGCATGCGCAGTGTTGGGCCCGTGCGCGCATGCGCCGTAGTGAGCCCGTGTGAGCATGCGCAGTAGTTAGCCCGAGCGCGCATCCGCAGTAGTCAGTCCGAGTGCGCATGCGCAGTAGTGACTCCGAATGGGCATGAGCAGTAGTGAGTCCGAGTGCGCATGAGCAGTAGTGACCCCGAGTGCGCATGAGCAGTAGTGAGTCCGAGTGCGCATCAGCAGTCGTGACCCCGAGTGCGCATAAGCAGTAGTGACCCCGAGTGCGCATGCACAGTAGTGAGCCCGTGTGCGCATGCGCAGTAGTGACCCCGAGTGCGCATAAGCAGTAGTGACCCCGAGTGCGCATGCACAGTAGTGAGCCCGTGTGCGCATGCGCAGAAGTGAGCTCGAATGCGCATGTGCAGGTCTGAGCCGGAGTGCGCATGCGCAGTAGTGAGCCCTTGCGCGCATGCGCAGTAGTGAGCCCGTGTGCGCATGCGCAGTAGTGAGCCCGTGTGCGCATGCGCAGTAGTGACGCTGAGTGTGCATGCCCAGTGTGAGCCCGTGAGCGAATGCGCAGTAGCGACCCCAAGCGCGTATGCGCAGTAGTGAGCCCGAGCGCGCATGCGCTGTAGTGAGCCCGATTGCGCACCCGAGGTAGTGAGCGTGTGTGCGCATGCGCAGTGGTGTGCCCGAGTGCGCATGGGCAGGTCTGAACCGGAGGGCGCATGCGCCGTAGTGACCCCGAGTGCGCATGCGCAGTAGTGAGTCCGTGTGCGCATGTGCAGGTCTGAGGCGGAGTGCGCACGTGCAGTAGTGAGCCCGATTGTGCATCCGCAGTAGTGAGTCCGTGTGCGCATGAGCAGTAGTGACGCCGAGTGCGCATGAGCAGTAGTGAGTCCGAGCGCGCATCCGCAGTAGTGAGTCCGAGTGCGCATGCGCAGTAGTGACCCCGAATGCGCATGAGCAGTAGTGAGTCCGTGTGCGCATGTGCAGGTCTGAGGCGGAGTGCGCACGTGCAGTAGTGAGCCCGATTGTGTATCCGCAGTAGTGAGTCTGAGTGCGCATGAGCAGTAGTGAGTCCCAGTGCGCATGAGCAGTAGTGACCCCGAGTGCGCATGAGCAGTAGTGAGTCCGAGTGCGCATGAGCAGTAGTGAGTCCGAGTGCGCATCAGCAGTAGTGACCCCGAGTGCGCATGCACAGTAGTGAGCCCGATTGCGCATCCACAGTAGTGAGTCCGTGTGCGCATGTGCAGGTCTGAGCCGTAGTGCGCATGCGCAGTCGTGAGCCCGATTGTGCATCCGCAGTAGTGAGTCCGAGTGCGCATGAGCAGTAGTGAGCCGGAGCGCGCATGCGGAGTAGTGAGCCCGAGTGCGCATGGGCAGGTCTGAGCCGGAGTGCGCATGCGCAGTGGTGAGTCCGTGTGCGCATGCGAAGTGGTGTACCCGAGGGCGTATGGGCAGGTCTGAGCCGGAGTGCGCATGCGCAGTAGTGGGCGCGTGCGCGCATGCGCAGTAGTGAGGCCGTGTGCGCATGGGCAGTAGTGAACCCGATTGCGCATACGCAGTAGTGAGCCCGAGCGCGCATCCGCAGTAGTGAGTCCCAGTGCGCATGAGCAGTGGTTAGTCCGAGTGCGCATGCGCAGTAGTGAGCCCGAGCACGCATGCGCAGTAGTGAGCCCGAGTGCGCATGGGCAGGTCTGAGCCGGAGTGCGCATGCGTACTAGTGGGCCCGTGCGCGCATGCGCAGTAGTGAGCCCGTGTGCTCATGCGCAGTAGTGAACCCGATTGCGCATCCGCAGTAGTGAGTCCGAGCGCGCATCCGCAGTAGTGAGTCCCAGTGCGCATGCGCAGTAGTGACCCCGAATGCGCATGAGCAGTAGTGAGTCCGTGTGCGCATGTGCAGGTCTGAGGCGGAGTGCGCACGTGCAGTAGTGAGCCCGATTGTGTATCCGCAGTAGTGAGTCTGAGTGCGCATGAGCAGTAGTGAGTCCCAGTGCGCATGAGCAGTAGTGACCCCGAGTGCGCATGAGCAGTAGTGAGTCCGAGTGCGCATGAGCAGTAGTGAGTCCGAGTGCGCATCAGCAGTAGTGACCCCGAGTGCGCATGCACAGTAGTGAGCCCGATTGCGCATCCACAGTAGTGAGTCCGTGTGCGCATGTGCAGGTCTGAGCCGTAGTGCGCATGCGCAGTCGTGAGCCCGATTGTGCATCCGCAGTAGTGAGTCCGAGTGCGCATGAGCAGTAGTGAGCCGGAGCGCGCATGCGGAGTAGTGAGCCCGAGTGCGCATGGGCAGGTCTGAGCCGGAGTGCGCATGCGCAGTGGTGAGTCCGTGTGCGCATGCGCAGTGGTGTACCCGAGGGCGCATGGGTAGGTCTGAGCCGGAGTGCGCATGCGCAGTAGTGGGCGCGTGCGCGCCTGCGCAGTAGTGAGGCCGTGTGCGCATGGGCAGTAGTGAACCCGATTGCGCATCCGCAGTAGTGAGCCCGAGCGCGCATCCGCAGTAGTGAGTCCCAGTGCGCATGAGCAGTGGTTAGTCCGAGTGCGCATGCGCAGCAGTGAGCCCGAGCACGCATGCGCAGTAGTGAGCCCGAGTGCGCATGGGCAGGTCAGAGCCGGAGTGCGCATGCGCACTAGTGGGCCCGTGCGCGCATGCGCAGTAGTGAGCCCGTGTGCTCATGCGCAGTAGTGAACCCGATTGCGCATCCGCAGTAGTGAGCCCGTGTGCGCATGTGCAGGTCTGAGCCGCAGTGCGCATGCGCAGTAGTGGGCCCGAGTGCGCATGAGCAGTAGTGAGTCCGAGTGCGTATGAGCAGTAGTGACCCCGAGCGCGCATCCGCAGCAGTGAGTCCGAGTGCGCATCAGCAGTCGTGACCGCGAGTGCGCATAAGCAGTAGTGACCCCGTGTGCGCATGCACAGTAGTGAGCCCGTGTGCGCATGCGCAGAAGTGAGCTCGAATGCGCATGTGCAGGTCTGAGCCGGAGTGCGCATGCGCAGTAGTGAGCCCGATTGTGCATCCGCAGTAGTGAGTCCGAGTGCACATGCGCAGTAGTGACCCCGAGTGCGCATGCGCACTAGCGACCCTGAGCGCGTATGCGCAGTAGTGATCCCGAGCGCTCATGCGCAGAAGTGAGCCCGAGTGCGCATGGGCAGGTCTGAGCCCGAGTGCGCTTGAGCAGTAGTGAGTCCGAGTGCGCATGTGCAGCTGTGCGCCCGTGTGCACATGCGCAGAAGTGAGCTCGAATACGCAGGATCAGATCTGAGCCGGACGGCGCATGCGCAGTAGTAAGCCCGTGCGCGCATGCGCAGTAGTGAGCGCGTGTGCGCATGCGCAGTAGTGACCCAAATTGTGCATGCACAGTGTGAGCCCGTGAGCGAATGCGCAGTAGCGACCCCGAGCGCGTATGCGCAGTAGTGAGCCCGAGCGCGCATGCGCTGTAGTGAGCCCGATTGCGCATCCGCAGTAGTGAGCCCGACTGCGCATGCGCAGTAGTGACCCCGAGTGCGCATGAGCAGTAGTGACCCCGAGTGCGCATGAGCAGTAGTAACCCCGACTGCGCATGAGCAGTAGTGACCCCGAGTGCGCATGCACAGTAGTGACCCCGCGTGCGCATGAGCAGTAGTGAGTCCGTGTGCGCATGTGCAGGTCTGAGGCGGAGTGCGTACGTGCAGTAGTGAGCCCGATTGTGCATCCGCAGTAGTGAGTCCGAGTGCGCATGAGCAGTAGTGAGTCCCAGTGCGCATTAGCAGTAGTGACCCCGAGTGCGCATGAGCAGTAGTGAGTCCGAGTGCGCATCAGCAGTAGTGACCCCGAGTGCGCATGAGCAGTAGTGACCGCGAGTGCGCATGCACTGTAGTGAGCCCGATTGCGCATCCGCAGTAGTGAGTCCGTGTGCGCATGTGCTGGTCTGAGCCGGAGTGCGCATGCGCAGTAGTGGGTCCGTGAGCGCATGCGCAGTAGTGAGCCCGGGTGCGCATGCGCAGTAGTGGGCCCGAGCGCGCATCCGCAGTAGTGAGCCCGATTGCGCATCCGCAGTAGTGAGTCCGTGTGCGCATGTGCAGGTCTGAGCCAGAGTGCGCATGCGCAGTGTTGGGCCCGTGCGCGCATGCGCCGTAGTGAGCCCGTGTGCGCATGCGCAGTAGTTAGCCCGAGCGCGCATCCGCAGTAGTCAGTCCGAGTGCGCATGCGCAGTAGTGACTCCGAATGGGCATGAGCAGTAGTGAGTCCGAGTGCGCATGAGCAGTAGTGACCCCGAGTGCGCATGAGCAGTAGTGAGTCCGAGTGCGCATCAGCAGTCGTGACCCCGAGTGCGCATAAGCAGTAGTGACCCCGAGTGCGCATGCACAGTAGTGAGCCCGTGTGCGCATGCGCAGTAGTGACCCCGAATGGGCATGAGCAGTAGTGGGTCCGATTCCGCATGAGCAGTAGTGACCCCGAGTGCCCATGAGCAGTAGTGAGTCCGAGTGCGCATCAGCAGTCGTGACCCCGAGTGCGCATAAGCAGTAGTGACCCCGAGTGCGCATGCACAGTAGTGAGTCCGAGTGCGCATCAGCAGTCGTGACCCCGAGTGCGCATAAGCAGTAGTGACCCCGAGTGCGCATGCACAGTAGTGAGCCCGTGTGCGCATGCGCAGAAGTGAGCTCGAATGCGCATGTGCAGGTCTGAGCCGGAGTGCGCATGCGCAGTAGTGAGCCCTTGCGCGCATGCGCAGTAGTGAGCCCGTGTGCGCATGCGCAGTAGTGAGCCCGTGTGCGCATGCGCAGTAGTGACGCTGAGTGTGCATGCCCAGTGTGAGCCCGTGAGCGAATGCGCAGTAGCGACCCCAAGCGCGTATGCGCAGTAGTGAGCCCGAGCGCGCATGCGCTGTAGTGAGCCCGATTGCGCACCCGAGGTAGTGAGCGTGTGTGCGCATGCGCAGTGGTGTGCCCGAGTGCGCATGGGCAGGTCTGAACCGGAGGGCGCATGCGCCGTAGTGACCCCGAGTGCGCATGCGCAGTAGTGAGTCCGTGTGCGCATGTGCAGGTCTGAGGCGGAGTGCGCACGTGCAGTAGTGAGCCCGATTGTGCATCCGCAGTAGTGAGTCCGTGTGCGCATGAGCAGTAGTGACGCCGAGTGCGCATGAGCAGTAGTGAGTCCGAGCGCGCATCCGCAGTAGTGAGTCCGAGTGCGCATGCGCAGTAGTGACCCCGAATGCGCATGAGCAGTAGTGAGTCCGTGTGCGCATGTGCAGGTCTGAGGCGGAGTGCGCACGTGCAGTAGTGAGCCCGATTGTGTATCCGCAGTAGTGAGTCTGAGTGCGCATGAGCAGTAGTGAGTCCCAGTGCGCATGAGCAGTAGTGACCCCGAGTGCGCATGAGCAGTAGTGAGTCCGAGTGCGCATGAGCAGTAGTGAGTCCGAGTGCGCATCAGCAGTAGTGACCCCGAGTGCGCATGCACAGTAGTGAGCCCGATTGCGCATCCACAGTAGTGAGTCCGTGTGCGCATGTGCAGGTCTGAGCCGTAGTGCGCATGCGCAGTCGTGAGCCCGATTGTGCATCCGCAGTAGTGAGTCCGAGTGCGCATGAGCAGTAGTGAGCCGGAGCGCGCATGCGGAGTAGTGAGCCCGAGTGCGCATGGGCAGGTCTGAGCCGGAGTGCGCATGCGCAGTGGTGAGTCCGTGTGCGCATGCGCAGTGGTGTACCCGAGGGCGTATGGGCAGGTCTGAGCCGGAGTGCGCATGCGCAGTAGTGGGCGCGTGCGCGCATGCGCAGTAGTGAGGCCGTGTGCGCATGGGCAGTAGTGAACCCGATTGCGCATACGCAGTAGTGAGCCCGAGCGCGCATCCGCAGTAGTGAGTCCCAGTGCGCATGAGCAGTGGTTAGTCCGAGTGCGCATGCGCAGTAGTGAGCCCGAGCACGCATGCGCAGTAGTGAGCCCGAGTGCGCATGGGCAGGTCTGAGCCGGAGTGCGCATGCGTACTAGTGGGCCCGTGCGCGCATGCGCAGTAGTGAGCCCGTGTGCTCATGCGCAGTAGTGAACCCGATTGCGCATCCGCAGTAGTGAGTCCGAGCGCGCATCCGCAGTAGTGAGTCCGAGTGCGCATGCGCAGTAGTGACCCCGAATGCGCATGAGCAGTAGTGAGTCCGTGTGCGCATGTGCAGGTCTGAGGCGGAGTGCGCACGTGCAGTAGTGAGCCCGATTGTGTATCCGCAGTAGTGAGTCTGAGTGCGCATGAGCAGTAGTGAGTCCCAGTGCGCATGAGCAGTAGTGACCCCGAGTGCGCATGAGCAGTAGTGAGTCCGAGTGCGCATGAGCAGTAGTGAGTCCGAGTGCGCATCAGCAGTAGTGACCCCGAGTGCGCATGCACAGTAGTGAGCCCGATTGCGCATCCACAGTAGTGAGTCCGTGTGCGCATGTGCAGGTCTGAGCCGTAGTGCGCATGCGCAGTCGTGAGCCCGATTGTGCATCCGCAGTAGTGAGTCCGAGTGCGCATGAGCAGTAGTGAGCCGGAGCGCGCATGCGGAGTAGTGAGCCCGAGTGCGCATGGGCAGGTCTGAGCCGGAGTGCGCATGCGCAGTGGTGAGTCCGTGTGCGCATGCGCAGTGGTGTACCCGAGGGCGCATGGGCAGGTCTGAGCCGGAGTGCGCATGCGCAGTAGTGGGCGCGTGCGCGCCTGCGCAGTAGTGAGGCCGTGTGCGCATGGGCAGTAGTGAACCCGATTGCGCATCCGCAGTAGTGAGCCCGAGCGCGCATCCGCAGTAGTGAGTCCCAGTGCGCATGAGCAGTGGTTAGTCCGAATGCGCATGCGCAGTAGTGAGCCCGAGCACGCATGCGCAGTAGTGAGCCCGAGTGCGCATGGGCAGGTCGGAGCCGGAGTGCGCATGCGCACTAGTGGGCCCGTGCGCGCATGCGCAGTAGTGAGCCCGTGTGCTCATGCGCAGTAGTGAACCCGATTGCGCATCCGCAGTAGTGAGTCCGTGTGCGCATGTGCAGGTCTGAGCCGCAGTGCGCATGCGCAGTAGTGGGCCCGAGTGCGCATGAGCAGTAGTGAGTCCGAGTGCGTATGAGCAGTAGTGACCCCGAGCGCGCATCCGCAGCAGTGAGTCCGAGTGCGCATCAGCAGTCGTGACCGCGAGTGCGCATAAGCAGTAGTGACCCCGTGTGCGCATGCACAGTAGTGAGCCCGTGTGCGCATGCGCAGAAGTGAGCTCGAATGCGCATGTGCAGGTCTGAGCCGGAGTGCGCATGCGCAGTAGTGAGCCCGATTGTGCATCCGCAGTAGTGAGTCCGAGTGCACATGCGCAGTAGTGACCCCGAGTGCGCATGCGCACTAGCGACCCTGAGCGCGTATGCGCAGTAGTGATCCCGAGCGCTCATGCGCAGAAGTGAGCCCGAGTGCGCATGGGCAGGTCTTAGCCCGAGTGCGCTTGAGCAGTAGTGAGTCCGAGTGCGCATGTGCAGCTGTGCGCCCGTGTGCACATGCGCAGAAGTGAGCTCGAATACGCAGGATCAGATCTGAGCCGGACTGCGCATGCGCAGTAGTAAGCCCGTGCGCGCATGCGCAGTAGTGAGCGCGTGTGCGCATGCGCAGTAGTGACCCAAATTGTGCATGCACAGTGTGAGCCCGTGAGCGAATGCGCAGTAGCGACCCCGAGCGCGTATGCGCAGTAGTGAGCCCGAGCGCGCATGCGCTGTAGTGAGCCCGATTGCGCATCCGCAGTAGTGAGCCCGACTGCGCATGCGCAGTAGTGACCCCGAGTGCGCATGAGCAGTAGTGACCCCGAGTGCGCATGAGCAGTAGTAACCCCGACTGCGCATGAGCAGTAGTGACCCCGAGTGCGCATGCACAGTAGTGACCCCGCGTGCGCATGAGCAGTAGTGAGTCCGTGTGCGCATGTGCAGGTCTGAGGCGGAGTGCGTACGTGCAGTAGTGAGCCCGATTGTGCATCCGCAGTAGTGAGTCCGAGTGCGCATGAGCAGTAGTGAGTCCCAGTGCGCATTAGCAGTAGTGACCCCGAGTGCGCATGAGCAGTAGTGAGTCCGAGTGCGCATCAGCAGTAGTGACCCCGAGTGCGCATGAGCAGTAGTGACCGCGAGTGCGCATGCACTGTAGTGAGCCCGTGTGCGCATCCGCAGTAGTGAGTCCGTGTGCGCATGTGCTGGTCTGAGCCGGAGTGCGCATGCGCAGTAGTGGGTCCGTGAGCGCATGCGCAGTAGTGAGCCCGGGTGCGCATGCGCAGTAGTGGGCCCGAGCGCGCATCCGCAGTAGTGAGCCCGATTGCGCATCCGCAGTAGTGAGTCCGTGTGCGCATGTGCAGGTCTGAGCCAGAGTGCGCATGCGCAGTGTTGGGCCCGTGCGCGCATGCGCCGTAGTGAGCCCGTGTGCGCATGCGCAGTAGTTAGCCCGAGCGCGCATCCGCAGTAGTCAGTCCGAGTGCGCATGCGCAGTAGTGACTCCGAATGGGCATGAGCAGTAGTGAGTCCGAGTGCGCATGAGCAGTAGTGACCCCGAGTGCGCATGAGCAGTAGTGAGTCCGAGTGCGCATCAGCAGTCGTGACCCCGAGTGCGCATAAGCAGTAGTGACCCCGAGTGCGCATGCACAGTAGTGAGCCCGTGTGCGCATGGGCAGTAGTGAACCCGATTGCGCATACGCAGTAGTGAGCCCGAGCGCGCATCCGCAGTAGTGAGTCCCAGTGCGCATGAGCAGTGGTTAGTCCGAGTGCGCATGCGCAGTAGTGAGCCCGAGCACGCATGCGCAGTAGTGAGCCCGAGTGCGCATGGGCAGGTCTGAGCCGGAGTGCGCATGCGTACTAGTGGGCCCGTGCGCGCATGCGCAGTAGTGAGCCCGTGTGCTCATGCGCAGTAGTGAACCCGATTGCGCATCCGCAGTAGTGAGTCCGAGCGCGCATCCGCAGTAGTGAGTCCCAGTGCGCATGCGCAGTAGTGACCCCGAATGCGCATGAGCAGTAGTGAGTCCGTGTGCGCATGTGCAGGTCTGAGGCGGAGTGCGCACGTGCAGTAGTGAGCCCGATTGTGTATCCGCAGTAGTGAGTCTGAGTGCGCATGAGCAGTAGTGAGTCCCAGTGCGCATGAGCAGTAGTGACCCCGAGTGCGCATGAGCAGTAGTGAGTCCGAGTGCGCATGAGCAGTAGTGAGTCCGAGTGCGCAACAGCAGTAGTGACCCCGAGTGCGCATGCACAGTAGTGAGCCCGATTGCGCATCCACAGTAGTGAGTCCGTGTGCGCATGTGCAGGTCTGAGCCGTAGTGCGCATGCGCAGTCGTGAGCCCGATTGTGCATCCGCAGTAGTGAGTCCGAGTGCGCATGAGCAGTAGTGAGCCGGAGCGCGCATGCGGAGTAGTGAGCCCGAGTGCGCATGGGCAGGTCTGAGCCGGAGTGCGCATGCGCAGTGGTGAGTCCGTGTGCGCATGCGCAGTGGTGTACCCGAGGGCGCATGGGCAGGTCTGAGCCGGAGTGCGCATGCGCAGTAGTGGGCGCGTGCGCGCCTGCGCAGTAGTGAGGCCGTGTGCGCATGGGCAGTAGTGAACCCGATTGCGCATCCGCAGTAGTGAGCCCGAGCGCGCATCCGCAGTAGTGAGTCCCAGTGCGCATGAGCAGTGGTTAGTCCGAGTGCGCATGCGCAGTAGTGAGCCCGAGCACGCATGCGCAGTAGTGAGCCCGAGTGCGCATGGGCAGGTCAGAGCCAGAGTGCGCATGCGCACTAGTGGGCCCGTGCGCGCATGCGCAGTAGTGAGCCCGTGTGCTCATGCGCAGTAGTGAACCCGATTGCGCATCCGCAGTAGTGAGTCCGAGCGCGCATCCGCAGTAGTGAGTCCCAGTGCGCATGAGCAGTGGTTAGTCCGAGTGCGCAAGCGCAGTAGTGCGCGCGTGTGCGCATGCGCAGAAGTGAGCTCGTATGCGCATGTGCAGGTCTGAGCCGGACTGCGCATGCGCAGTAGTGGGCCCGTGCGCGCATGCGCAGTAGTGAGCCCGAGCGCGCATCCGCAGTAGTGAGTCCGAGTGCGCATGCGCAGTAGTGACCCCGATTGCGCATGAGCAGTAGTGAGTCCGAGTGCGCATGAGCAGTAGTGACCCCGAGTGCGCATGAGCAGTAGTGAGTCCGAGTGCGCATCAGCAGTCGTGACCCCGAGTGCGCATAAGCAGTAGTGACCCCGAGTGCGCATGCACAGTAGTGAGCCCGTGTGCGCATGGGCAGTAGTGAACCCGATTGCGCATACGCAGTAGTGAGCCCGAGCGCGCATCCGCAGTAGTGAGTCCCAGTGCGCATGAGCAGTGGTTAGTCCGAGTGCGCATGCGCAGTAGTGAGCCCGAGCACGCATGCGCAGTAGTGAGCCCGAGTGCGCATGGGCAGGTCTGAGCCGGAGTGCGCATGCGTACTAGTGGGCCCGTGCGCGCATGCGCAGTAGTGAGCCCGTGTGCTCATGCGCAGTAGTGAACCCGATTGCGCATCCGCAGTAGTGAGTCCGAGGGCGCATCCGCAGTAGTGAGTCCCAGTGCGCATGCGCAGTAGTGACCCCGAATGCGCATGAGCAGTAGTGAGTCCGTGTGCGCATGTGCAGGTCTGAGGCGGAGTGCGCACGTGCAGTAGTGAGCCCGATTGTGTATCCGCAGTAGTGAGTCTGAGTGCGCATGAGCAGTAGTGAGTCCCAGTGCGCATGAGCAGTAGTGACCCCGAGTGCGCATGAGCAGTAGTGAGTCCGAGTGCGCATGAGCAGTAGTGAGTCCGAGTGCGCAACAGCAGTAGTGACCCCGAGTGCGCATGCACAGTAGTGAGCCCGATTGCGCATCCACAGTAGTGAGTCCGTGTGCGCATGTGCAGGTCTGAGCCGTAGTGCGCATGCGCAGTCGTGAGCCCGATTGTGCATCCGCAGTAGTGAGTCCGAGTGCGCATGAGCAGTAGTGAGCCGGAGCGCGCATGCGGAGTAGTGAGCCCGAGTGCGCATGGGCAGGTCTGAGCCGGAGTGCGCATGCGCAGTGGTGAGTCCGTGTGCGCATGCGCAGTGGTGTACCCGAGGGCGCATGGGCAGGTCTGAGCCGGAGTGCGCATGCGCAGTAGTGGGCGCGTGCGCGCCTGCGCAGTAGTGAGGCCGTGTGCGCATGGGCAGTAGTGAACCCGATTGCGCATCCGCAGTAGTGAGCCCGAGCGCGCATCCGCAGTAGTGAGTCCCAGTGCGCATGAGCAGTGGTTAGTCCGAGTGCGCATGCGCAGTAGTGAGCCCGAGCACGCATGCGCAGTAGTGAGCCCGAGTGCGCATGGGCAGGTCAGAGCCGGAGTGCGCATGCGCACTAGTGGGCCCGTGCGCGCATGCGCAGTAGTGAGCCCGTGTGCTCATGCGCAGTAGTGAACCCGATTGCGCATCCGCAGTAGTGAGTCCGAGCGCGCATCCGCAGTAGTGAGTCCCAGTGCGCATGAGCAGTGGTTAGTCCGAGTGCGCAAGCGCAGTAGTGCGCGCGTGTGCGCATGCGCAGAAGTGAGCTCGTATGCGCATGTGCAGGTCTGAGCCGGACTGCGCATGCGCAGTAGTGGGCCCGTGCGCGCATGCGCAGTAGTGAGCCCGAGCGCGCATCCGCAGTAGTGAGTCCGAGTGCGCATGCGCAGTAGTGACCCCGATTGCGCATGAGCAGTAGTGAGTCCGAGTGCGCATGAGCAGTAGTGACCCCGAGTGCGCATGCGCAGTAGTGACCCCGATTGCGCATGAGCAGTAGTGAGTCCGAGTGCGCATGAGCAGTAGTGACCCCGAGTGCGCATGAGCAGTAGTGAGTCCGAGTGCGCATGAGCAGTAGTGACCCCGAGTGCGCATGCACAGTAGTGAGCCCGATTGCGCATCCGCAGTAGTGAGTCCGTGTGCGCATGTGCAGGTCTGAGCCGGAGTGCGCATGCGCAGTAGTGGGCCCGTGCTCGCATGCGCAGTAGGGAGCCCGGGTGCGCATGCGCAGTAGGGAGCCCGGGTGCGCATTCGCAGTAGTGAGCCCGATTGCGCATCCGCAGTAGTGAGTCCGTGTGCGCATGTGCAGGTCTGAGCCGCAGTGCGCATGCGCAGTAGTGGGCCCAAGTGCGCATGAGCAGTAGTGAGTCCGAGTGCGTATGAGCAGTAGTGACCCCGAGCGCGCATCCGCAGTAGTGAGTCCGAGTGCGCATGCGCAGTAGTGACCCCGAATGCGCATGAGCAGTAGTGAGTCCGAGTGCGCATGAGCAGTAGTGACCCCGAGTGCGCATGAGCAGTAGTGAGTCCGAGTGCGCATCAGCAGTCGTGACCCCGAGTGCGCATAAGCAGTAGTGACCCCGTGTGCGCATGCACAGTAGTGAGCCCGTGTGCGCATGCGCAGAAGTGAGCTCGAATGCGCATGTGCAGGTCTGAGCCGGAGTGCGCATGCGCAGTAGTGAGCCCGATTGTGCATCCGCAGTAGTGAGTCCGAGTGCACATGCGCAGTAGTGACCCCGAGTGCGCGTGCGCACTAGCGACCCTGAGCGCGTATGCGCACTAGTGATCCCGAGCGCTCATGCGCAGTAGTGAGTCCGTGTGCGCATGAGCAGTAGTGACGCCGAGTGCGCATGAGCAGTAGTGAGTCCGAGCGCGCATCCGCAGTAGTGAGTCCGAGTGCGCATGCGCAGTAGTGACCCCGAATGCGCATGAGCAGTAGTGAGTCCGTTTGCGCATGTGCAGGTCTGAGGCGGAGTGCGCACGTGCAGTAGTGAGCCCGATTGTGTATCCGCAGTAGTGAGTCTGAGTGCGCATGCGCAGTAGTGACCCCGAATGCGCATGAGCAGTAGTGACCCCGAGTGCGCATGCACAGTAGTGAGCCCGATTGCGCATCCACAGTAGTGAGTCCGTGTGCGCATGTGCAGGTCTGAGCCGTAGTGCGCATGCGCAGTCGTGAGCCCGATTGTGCATCCGCAGTAGTGAGTCCGAGTGCGCATGAGCAGTAGTGAGCCGGAGCGCGCATGCGGAGTAGTGAGCCCGAGTGCGCATGGGCAGGTCTGAGCCGGAGTGCGCATGCGCAGTGGTGAGTCCGTGTGCGCATGCGCAGTGGTGTACCCGAGGGCGCATGTGCAGGTCTGAGCCGGAGTGCGCATGCGCAGTAGTGGGCGCGTGCGCGCATGCGCAGTAGTGAGGCCGTGTGCGCATGGGCAGTAGTGAACCCGATTGCGCATCCGCAGAAGTGAGCCCGAGCGCGCATCCGCAGTAGTGAGTCCCAGTGCGCATGAGCAGTGGTTAGTCCGAGTGCGCATGCGCAGTAGTGAGCCCGAGCACGCATGCGCAGTAGTGAGCCCGAGTGCGCATGGGCAGGTCTGAGCCGGAGTGCGCATGCGTACTAGTGGGCCCGTGCGCGCATGCGCAGTAGTGAGCCCGTGTGCTCATGCGCAGTAGTGAACCCGATTGCGCATCCGCAGTAGTGAGTCCGAGCGCGCATCCGCAGTAGTGAGTCCCAGTGCGCATGCGCAGTAGTGACCCCGAATGCGCATGAGCAGTAGTGAGTCCGTGTGCGCATGTGCAGGTCTGAGGCGGAGTGCGCACGTGCAGTAGTGAGCCCGATTGTGTATCCGCAGTAGTGAGTCTGAGTGCGCATGAGCAGTAGTGAGTCCCAGTGCGCATGAGCAGTAGTGACCCCGAGTGCGCATGAGCAGTAGTGAGTCCGAGTGCGCATGAGCAGTAGTGAGTCCGTGTGCGCATGTGCAGGTCTGAGGCGGAGTGCGTACGTGCAGTAGTGAGCCCGATTGTGCATCCGCAGTAGTGAGTCCGAGTGCGCATGAGCAGTAGTGAGTCCCAGTGCGCATTAGCAGTAGTGACCCCGAGTGCGCATGAGCAGTAGTGAGTCCGAGTGCGCATCAGCAGTAGTGACCCCGAGTGCGCATGAGCAGTAGTGACCCCGAGTGCGCATGCACTGTAGTGAGCCCGATTGCGCATCCGCGGTAGTGAGTCCGTGTGCGCATGTGCAGGTCTGAGCCGGAGTGCGCATGCGCAGTAGTGGGTCCGTGCGCGCATGCGCAGTAGCGAGCCCGGGTGCGCATGCGCAGTAGTGGGCCCGAGCGCGCATCCGCAGTAGTGAGCCCGATTGCGCATCAGCAGTAGTGAGTCCGTGTGCGCATGTGCAGGTCTGAGCCGGAGTGCGCATGCGCAGTGTTGGGCCCGTGCGCGAATGCGCCGTAGTGAGCCCGTGTGCGCATGCGCAGTAGTTAGCCCGAGCGCGCATCCGCAAGAGTCAGTCCGAGTGCGCATGCGCAGTAGTGACTCCGAATGGGCATGAGCAGTAGTGAGTCCGAGTGCGCATGCACAGTAGTGAGCCCGTGTGCGCATGCGCAGTAGTGACCCCGAATGGGCATGAGCAGTAGTGGGTCCGATTGCGCATGAGCAGTAGTGACCCCGAGTGCCCATGAGCAGTAGTGAGTCCGAGTGCGCATCAGCAGTCGTGACCCCGAGTGCGCATAAGCAGTAGTGACCCCGAGTGCGCATGCACAGTAGTGAGTCCGAGTGCGCATCAGCAGTCGTGACCCCGAGTGCGCATAAGCAGTAGTGACCCCGAATGCGCATGAGCAGTAGTGAGTCCGTGTGCGCATGTGCAGGTCTGAGGCGGAGTGCGCACGTGCAGTAGTGAGCCCGATTGTGTATCCGCAGTAGTGAGTCTGAGTGCGCATGAGCAGTAGTGAGTCCCAGTGCGCATGAGCAGTAGTGACCCCGAGTGCGCATGAGCAGTAGTGAGTCCGAGTGCGCATGAGCAGTAGTGAGTCCGAGTGCGCATCAGCAGTAGTGACCCCGAGTGCGCATGCACAGTAGTGAGCCCGATTGCGCATCCACAGTAGTGAGTCCGTGTGCGCATGTGCAGGTCTGAGCCGTAGTGCGCATGCGCAGTCCTGAGCCCGATTGTGCATCCGCAGTAGTGAGTCCGAGTGCGCATGAGCAGTAGTGAGCCGGAGCGCGCATGCGGAGTAGTGAGCCCGAGTGCGCATGGGCAGGTCTGAGCCGGAGTGCGCATGCGCAGTGGTGAGTCCGTGTGCGCATGCGCAGTGGTGTACCCGAGGGCGCATGGGCAGGTCTGAGCCGGAGTGCGCATGCGCAGTAGTGGGCGCGTGCGCGCATGCGCAGTAGTGAGGCCGTGTGCGCATGGGCAGTAGTGAACCCGATTGCGCATCCGCAGTAGTGAGCCCGAGCGCGCATCCGCAGTAGTGAGTCCCACTGCGCATGAGCAGTGGTTAGTCCGAGTGCGCATGCGCAGTAGTGAGCCCGAGCACGCATGCGCAGTAGTGAGCCCGAGTGCGCATGGGCAGGTCTGAGCCGGAGTGCGCATGCGTACTAGTGGGCCCGTGCGCGCATGCGCAGTAATGAGCCCGTGTGCTCATGCGCAGTAGTGAACCCGATTGCGCATCCGCAGTAGTGAGTCCGAGCGCGCATCCGCAGTAGTGAGTCCCAGTGCGCATGCGCAGTAGTGACCCCGAATGCGCATGAGCAGTAGTGAGTCCGTGTGCGCATGTGCAGGTCTGAGGCGGAGTGCGCACGTGCAGTAGTGAGCCCGATTGTGTATCCGCAGTAGTGGGTCTGAGTGCGCATGAGCAGTAGTGAGTCCCAGTGCGCATGAGCAGTAGTGACCCCGAGTGCGCATGAGCAGTAGTGAGTCCGAGTGCGCATGAGCAGTAGTGAGTCCGAGTGCGCATGTGCAGGTCTGAGCCGTAGTGCGCATGCGCAGTCCTGAGCCCGATTGTGCATCCGCAGTAGTGAGTCCGAGTGCGCATGAGCAGTAGTGAGCCGGAGCGCGCATGCGGAGTAGTGAGCCCGAGTGCGCATGGGCAGGTCTGAGCCGGAGTGCGCATGCGCAGTGGTGAGTCCGTGTGCGCATGCGCAGTGGTGTACCCGAGGGCGCATGGGCAGGTCTGAGCCGGAGTGCGCATGCGCAGTAGTGGGCGCGTGCGCGCATGCGCAGTAGTGAGGCCGTGTGCGCATGCGCAGTAGTGAACCCGATTGCGCATCCGCAGTAGTGGGCCCGAGCGCGCATCCGCAGTAGTGAGCCCGATTGCGCATCCGCAGTAGTGAGTCCGTGTGCGCATGTGCAGGTCTGAGCCAGAGTGCGCATGCGCAGTGTTGGGCCCGTGCGCGCATGCGCCGTAGTGAGCCCGTGTGCGCATGCGCAGTAGTTAGCCCGAGCGCGCATCCGCAGTAGTCAGTCCGAGTGCGCATGCGCAGTAGTGACTCCGAATGGGCATGAGCAGTAGTGAGTCCGAGTGCGCATGAGCAGTAGTGACCCCGAGTGCGCATGAGCAGTAGTGAGTCCGAGTGCGCATCAGCAGTCGTGACCCCGAGTGCGCATAAGCAGTAGTGACCCCGAGTGCGCATGCACAGTAGTGAGCCCGTGTGCGCATGGGCAGTAGTGAACCCGATTGCGCATACGCAGTAGTGAGCCCGAGCGCGCATCCGCAGTAGTGAGTCCCAGTGCGCATGAGCAGTGGTTAGTCCGAGTGCGCATGCGCAGTAGTGAGCCCGAGCACGCATGCGCAGTAGTGAGCCCGAGTGCGCATGGGCAGGTCTGAGCCGGAGTGCGCATGCGTACTAGTGGGCCCGTGCGCGCATGCGCGGTAGTGAGCCCGTGTGCTCATGCGCAGTAGTGAACCCGATTGCGCATCCGCAGTAGTGAGTCCGAGCGCGCATCCGCAGTAGTGAGTCCCAGTGCGCATGCGCAGTAGTGACCCCGAATGCGCATGAGCAGTAGTGAGTCCGTGTGCGCATGTGCAGGTCTGAGGCGGAGTGCGCACGTGCAGTAGTGAGCCCGATTGTGTATCCGCAGTAGTGAGTCTGAGTGCGCATGAGCAGTAGTGAGTCCCAGTGCGCATGAGCAGTAGTGACCCCGAGTGCGCATGAGCAGTAGTGAGTCCGAGTGCGTATGAGCAGTAGTGAGTCCGAGTGCGCAACAGCAGTAGTGACCCCGAGTGCGCATGCACAGTAGTGAGCCCGATTGCGCATCCACAGTAGTGAGTCCGTGTGCGCATGTGCAGGTCTGAGCCGTAGTGCGCATGCGCAGTCGTGAGCCCGATTGTGCATCCGCAGTAGTGAGTCCGAGTGCGCATGAGCAGTAGTGAGCCGGAGCGCGCATGCGGAGTAGTGAGCCCGAGTGCGCATGGGCAGGTCTGAGCCGGAGTGCGCATGCGCAGTGGTGAGTCCGTGTGCGCATGCGCAGTGGTGTACCCGAGGGCGCATGTGCAGGTCTGAGCCGGAGTGCGCATGCGCAGTAGTGGGCGCGTGCGCGCATGCGCAGTAGTGAGGCCGTGTGCGCATGGGCAGTAGTGAACCCGATTGCGCATCCGCAGAAGTGAGCCCGAGCGCGCATCCGCAGTAGTGAGTCCCAGTGCGCATGAGCAGTGGTTAGTCCGAGTGCGCATGCGCAGTAGTGAGCCCGAGCACGCATGCGCAGTAGTGAGCCCGAGTGCGCATGGGCAGGTCTGAGCCGGAGTGCGCATGCGTACTAGTGGGCCCGTGCGCGCATGCGCAGTAGTGAGCCCGTGTGCTCATGCGCAGTAGTGAACCCGATTGCGCATCCGCAGTAGTGAGTCCGAGCGCGCATCCGCAGTAGTGAGTCCCAGTGCGCATGCGCAGTAGTGACCCCGAATGCGCATGAGCAGTAGTGAGTCCGTGTGCGCATGTGCAGGTCTGAGGCGGAGTGCGCACGTGCAGTAGTGAGCCCGATTGTGTATCCGCAGTAGTGAGTCTGAGTGCGCATGAGCAGTAGTGAGTCCCAGTGCGCATGAGCAGTAGTGACCCCGAGTGCGCATGAGCAGTAGTGAGTCCGAGTGCGCATGAGCAGTAGTGAGTCCGTGTGCGCATGTGCAGGTCTGAGGCGGAGTGCGTACGTGCAGTAGTGAGCCCGATTGTGCATCCGCAGTAGTGAGTCCGAGTGCGCATGAGCAGTAGTGAGTCCCAGTGCGCATTAGCAGTAGTGACCCCGAGTGCGCATGAGCAGTAGTGAGTCCGAGTGCGCATCAGCAGTAGTGACCCCGAGTGCGCATGAGCAGTAGTGACCCCGAGTGCGCATGCACTGTAGTGAGCCCGATTGCGCATCCGCGGTAGTGAGTCCGTGTGCGCATGTGCAGGTCTGAGCCGGAGTGCGCATGCGCAGTAGTGGGTCCGTGCGCGCATGCGCAGTAGCGAGCCCGGGTGCGCATGCGCAGTAGTGGGCCCGAGCGCGCATCCGCAGTAGTGAGCCCGATTGCGCATCAGCAGTAGTGAGTCCGTGTGCGCATGTGCAGGTCTGAGCCGGAGTGCGCATGCGCAGTGTTGGGCCCGTGCGCGCATGCGCCGTAGTGAGCCCGTGTGCGCATGCGCAGTAGTTAGCCCGAGCGCGCATCCGCAAGAGTCAGTCCGAGTGCGCATGCGCAGTAGTGACTCCGAATGGGCATGAGCAGTAGTGAGTCCGAGTGCGCATGCACAGTAGTGAGCCCGTGTGCGCATGCGCAGTAGTGACCCCGAATGGGCATGAGCAGTAGTGGGTCCGATTGCGCATGAGCAGTAGTGACCCCGAGTGCCCATGAGCAGTAGTGAGTCCGAGTGCGCATCAGCAGTCGTGACCCCGAGTGCGCATAAGCAGTAGTGACCCCGAGTGCGCATGCACAGTAGTGAGTCCGAGTGCGCATCAGCAGTAGTGAGTCCGTGTGCGCATGTGCAGGTCTGAGCCAGAGTGCGCATGCGCAGTGTTGGGCCCGTGCGCGCATGCGCCGTAGTGAGCCCGTGTGCGCATGCGCAGTAGTTAGCCCGAGCGCGCATCCGCAGTAGTCAGTCCGAGTGCGCATGCGCAGTAGTGACTCCGAATGGGCATGAGCAGTAGTGAGTCCGAGTGCGCATGAGCAGTAGTGACCCCGAGTGCGCATGAGCAGTAGTGAGTCCGAGTGCGCATCAGCAGTCGTGACCCCGAGTGCGCATAAGCAGTAGTGACCCCGAGTGCGCATGCACAGTAGTGAGCCCGTGTGCGCATGGGCAGTAGTGAACCCGATTGCGCATACGCAGTAGTGAGCCCGAGCGCGCATCCGCAGTAGTGAGTCCCAGTGCGCATGAGCAGTGGTTAGTCCGAGTGCGCATGCGCAGTAGTGAGCCCGAGCACGCATGCGCAGTAGTGAGCCCGAGTGCGCATGGGCAGGTCTGAGCCGGAGTGCGCATGCGTACTAGTGGGCCCGTGCGCGCATGCGCGGTAGTGAGCCCGTGTGCTCATGCGCAGTAGTGAACCCGATTGCGCATCCGCAGTAGTGAGTCCGAGCGCGCATCCGCAGTAGTGAGTCCCAGTGCGCATGCGCAGTAGTGACCCCGAATGCGCATGAGCAGTAGTGAGTCCGTGTGCGCATGTGCAGGTCTGAGGCGGAGTGCGCACGTGCAGTAGTGAGCCCGATTGTGTATCCGCAGTAGTGAGTCTGAGTGCGCATGAGCAGTAGTGAGTCCCAGTGCGCATGAGCAGTAGTGACCCCGAGTGCGCATGAGCAGTAGTGAGTCCGAGTGCGTATGAGCAGTAGTGAGTCCGAGTGCGCAACAGCAGTAGTGACCCCGAGTGCGCATGCACAGTAGTGAGCCCGATTGCGCATCCACAGTAGTGAGTCCGTGTGCGCATGTGCAGGTCTGAGCCGTAGTGCGCATGCGCAGTCGTGAGCCCGATTGTGCATCCGCAGTAGTGAGTCCGAGTGCGCATGAGCAGTAGTGAGCCGGAGCGCGCATGCGGAGTAGTGAGCCCGAGTGCGCATGGGCAGGTCTGAGCCGGAGTGCGCATGCGCAGTGGTGAGTCCGTGTGCGCATGCGCAGTGGTGTACCCGAGGGCGCATGGGCAGGTCTGAGCCGGAGTGCGCATGCGCAGTAGTGGGCGCGTGCGCGCCTGCGCAGTAGTGAGGCCGTGTGCGCATGGGCAGTAGTGAACCCGATTGCGCATCCGCAGTAGTGAGCCCGAGCGCGCATCCGCAGTAGTGAGTCCCAGTGCGCATGAGCAGTGGTTAGTCCGAGTGCGCATGCGCAGTAGTGAGCCCGAGCACGCATGCGCAGTAGTGAGCCCGAGTGCGCATGGGCAGGTCAGAGCCGGAGTGCGCATGCGCACTAGTGGGCCCGTGCGCGCATGCGCAGTAGTGAGCCCGTGTGCTCATGCGCAGTAGTGAACCCGATTGCGCATCCGCAGTAGTGAGTCCGAGCGCGCATCCGCAGTAGTGAGTCCCAGTGCGCATGAGCAGTGGTTAGTCCGAGTGCGCAAGCGCAGTAGTGCGCGCGTGTGCGCATGCGCAGAAGTGAGCTCGTATGCGCATGTGCAGGTCTGAGCCGGACTGCGCATGCGCAGTAGTGGGCCCGTGCGCGCATGCGCAGTAGTGAGCCCGAGCGCGCATCCGCAGTAGTGAGTCCGAGTGCGCATGCGCAGTAGTGACCCCGATTGCGCATGAGCAGTAGTGAGTCCGAGTGCGCATGAGCAGTAGTGACCCCGAGTGCGCATGCGCAGTAGTGACCCCGATTGCGCATGAGCAGTAGTGAGTCCGAGTGCGCATGAGCAGTAGTGACCCCGAGTGCGCATGAGCAGTAGTGAGTCCGAGTGCGCATGAGCAGTAGTGACCCCGAGTGCGCATGCACAGTAGTGAGCCCGATTGCGCATCCGCAGTAGTGAGTCCGTGTGCGCATGTGCAGGTCTGAGCCGGAGTGCGCATGCGCAGTAGTGGGCCCGTGCTCGCATGCGCAGTAGGGAGCCCGGGTGCGCATGCGCAGTAGGGAGCCCGGGTGCGCATTCGCAGTAGTGAGCCCGATTGCGCATCCGCAGTAGTGAGTCCGTGTGCGCATGTGCAGGTCTGAGCCGCAGTGCGCATGCGCAGTAGTGGGCCCAAGTGCGCATGAGCAGTAGTGAGTCCGAGTGCGTATGAGCAGTAGTGACCCCGAGCGCGCATCCGCAGTAGTGAGTCCGAGTGCGCATGCGCAGTAGTGACCCCGAATGCGCATGAGCAGTAGTGAGTCCGAGTGCGCATGAGCAGTAGTGACCCCGAGTGCGCATGAGCAGTAGTGAGTCCGAGTGCGCATCAGCAGTCGTGACCCCGAGTGCGCATAAGCAGTAGTGACCCCGTGTGCGCATGCACAGTAGTGAGCCCGTGTGCGCATGCGCAGAAGTGAGCTCGAATGCGCATGTGCAGGTCTGAGCCGGAGTGCGCATGCGCAGTAGTGAGCCCGATTGTGCATCCGCAGTAGTGAGTCCGAGTGCACATGCGCAGTAGTGACCCCGAGTGCGCATGCGCACTAGCGACCCTGAGCGCGTATGCGCACTAGTGATCCCGAGCGCTCATGCGCAGTAGTGAGTCCGTGTGCGCATGAGCAGTAGTGACGCCGAGTGCGCATGAGCAGTAGTGAGTCCGAGCGCGCATCCGCAGTAGTGAGTCCGAGTGCGCATGCGCAGTAGTGACCCCGAATGCGCATGAGCAGTAGTGAGTCCGTTTGCGCATGTGCAGGTCTGAGGCGGAGTGCGCACGTGCAGTAGTGAGCCCGATTGTGTATCCGCAGTAGTGAGTCTGAGTGCGCATGCGCAGTAGTGACCCCGAATGCGCATGAGCAGTAGTGACCCCGAGTGCGCATGCACAGTAGTGAGCCCGATTGCGCATCCACAGTAGTGAGTCCGTGTGCGCATCTGCAGGTCTGAGCCGTAGTGCGCATGCGCAGTCGTGAGCCCGATTGTGCATCCGCAGTAGTGAGTCCGAGTGCGCATGAGCAGGTCTGAGCCGGAGTGCGCATGCGCAGTGGTGAGTCCGTGTGCGCATGCGCAGTGGTGTACCCGAGGGCGCATGAGCAGTAGTGAGTCCGTGTGCGCATGTGCAGGTCTGAGGCGGAGTGCGCACGTGCAGTAGTGAGCCCGATTGTGTATCCGCAGTAGTGAGTCTGAGTGCGCATGAGCAGTAGTGAGTCCCAGTGCGCATGAGCAGTAGTGACCCCGAGTGCGCATGAGCAGTAGTGAGTCCGAGTGCGCATGAGCAGTAGTGAGTCCGAGTGCGCATCAGCAGTAGTGACCCCGAGTGCGCATGCACAGTAGTGAGCCCGATTGCGCATCCACAGTAGTGAGTCCGTGTGCGCATGTGCAGGTCTGAGCCGTAGTGCGCATGCGCAGTCCTGAGCCCGATTGTGCATCCGCAGTAGTGAGTCCGAGTGCGCATGAGCAGTAGTGAGCCGGAGCGCGCATGCGGAGTAGTGAGCCCGAGTGCGCATGGGCAGGTCTGAGCCGGAGTGCGCATGCGAAGTGGTGAGTCCGTGTGCGCATGCGCAGTGGTGTACCCGAGGGCGCATGGGCAGGTCTGAGCCGGAGTGCGCATGCGCAGTAGTGGGCGCGTGCGCGCATGCGCAGTAGTGAGGCCGTGTGCGCATGGGCAGTAGTGAACCCGATTGCGCATCCGCAGTAGTGAGCCCGAGCGCGCATCCGCAGTAGTGAGTCCCACTGCGCATGAGCAGTGGTTAGTCCGAGTGCGCATGCGCAGTAGTGAGCCCGAGCACGCATGCGCAGTAGTGAGCCCGAGTGCGCATGGGCAGGTCTGAGCCGGAGTGCGCATGCGTACTAGTGGGCCCGTGCGCGCATGCGCAGTAATGAGCCCGTGTGCTCATGCGCAGTAGTGAACCCGATTGCGCATCCGCAGTAGTGAGTCCGAGCGCGCATCCGCAGTAGTGAGTCCCAGTGCGCATGCGCAGTAGTGACCCCGAATGCGCATGAGCAGTAGTGAGTCCGTGTGCGCATGTGCAGGTCTGAGGCGGAGTGCGCACGTGCAGTAGTGAGCCCGATTGTGTATCCGCAGTAGTGGGTCTGAGTGCGCATGAGCAGTAGTGAGTCCCAGTGCGCATGAGCAGTAGTGACCCCGAGTGCGCATGAGCAGTAGTGAGTCCGAGTGCGCATGAGCAGTAGTGAGTCCGAGTGCGCATGTGCAGGTCTGAGCCGTAGTGCGCATGCGCAGTCCTGAGCCCGATTGTGCATCCGCAGTAGTGAGTCCGAGTGCGCATGAGCAGTAGTGAGCCGGAGCGCGCATGCGGAGTAGTGAGCCCGAGTGCGCATGGGCAGGTCTGAGCCGGAGTGCGCATGCGCAGTGGTGAGTCCGTGTGCGCATGCGCAGTGGTGTACCCGAGGGCGCATGGGCAGGTCTGAGCCGGAGTGCGCATGCGCAGTAGTGGGCGCGTGCGCGCATGCGCAGTAGTGAGGCCGTGTGCGCATGGGCAGTAGTGAACCCGATTGCGCATCCGCAGTAGTGAGCCCGAGCGCGCATCCGCAGTAGTGAGTCCCACTGCGCATGAGCAGTGGTTAGTCCGAGTGCGCATGCGCAGTAGTGAGCCCGAGCACGCATGCGCAGTAGTGAGCCCGAGTGCGCATGGGCAGGTCTGAGCCGGAGTGCGCATGCGTACTAGTGGGCCCGTGCGCGCATGCGCAGTAATGAGCCCGTGTGCTCATGCGCAGTAGTGAACCCGATTGCGCATCCGCAGTAGTGAGTCCGAGCGCGCATCCGCAGTAGTGAGTCCCAGTGCGCATGCGCAGTAGTGACCCCGAATGCGCATGAGCAGTAGTGAGTCCGTGTGCGCATGTGCAGGTCTGAGGCGGAGTGCGCACGTGCAGTAGTGAGCCCGATTGTGTATCCGCAGTAGTGGGTCTGAGTGCGCATGAGCAGTAGTGAGTCCCAGTGCGCATGAGCAGTAGTGACCCCGAGTGCGCATGAGCAGTAGTGAGTCCGAGTGCGCATGAGCAGTAGTGAGTCCGAGTGCGCATCAGCAGTAGTGACCCCGAGTGCGCATGCACAGTAGTGAGCCCGATTGCGCATCCACAGTAGTGAGTCCGTGTGCGCATGTGCAGGTCTGAGCCGTAGTGCGCATGCGCAGTCGTGAGCCCGATTGTGCATCCGCAATAGTGAGTCCGAGTGCGCATGAGCAGTAGTGAGCCGGAGCGCGCATGCGGAGTAGTGAGCCCGAGTGCGCATGGGCAGGTCTGAGCCGGATTGCGCATGCGCAGTGGTGAGTCCGTGTGCGCATGCGCATTGGTGTACCCGAGGATGCATGGGCAGGTCTGAGCCGGAGTGCGCATGCGCAGTAGTGGGCGCGTGCGCGCATGCGCAGTAGTGAGGCCGTGTGCGCATGGGCAGTAGTGAACCCGATTGCGCATCCGCAGTAGTGAGCCCGAGCGCGCATCCGCAGTAGTGAGTCCCAGTGCGCATGAGCAGTGGTTAGTCCGAGTGCGCATGCGCAGTAGTGAGCCCGAGCACGCATGCGCCGTAGTGAGCCCGAATGCGCATGGGCAGGTCTGAGCCGGAGTGCGCATGCGCACTAGTGGGCCCGTGCGCGCATGCGCAGTAGTGAGCCCGTGTGCTCATGCGCAGTAGTGAACCCGATTGCGCATCCGCAGTAGTGAGTCCGAGCGCGCATCCGCAGTAGTGAGTCCCAGTGCGCATGAGCAGTGGTTAGTCCGAGTGCGCATCAGCAGTAGTGACCCCGAGTGCGCATGAGCAGTAGTGACCCCGAGTGCGCATGCACTGTAGTGAGCCCGATTGCGCATCCGCAGTAGTGAGTCCGTGTGCGCATGTGCAGGTCTGAGCCGGAGTGCGCATGCGCAGTAGTGGGTCCGTGCGCGCATGCGCAGTAGCGAGCCCGGGTGCGCATGCGCAGTAGTGGGCCCGAGCGCGCATCCGCAGTAGTGAGCCCGATTGCGCATCCGCAGTAGTGAGTCCGTGTGCGCATCTGCAGGTCTGAGCCGGAGTGCGCATGCGCAGTGTTGGGCCCGTGCGCGCATGCGCCGTAGTGAGCCCGTGTGCGCATGCGCAGTAGTTAGCCCGAGCGCGCATCCGCAAGAGTCAGTCCGAGTGCGCATGCGCAGTAGTGACTCCGAATGGGCATGAGCAGTAGTGAGTCCGAGTGCGCATGCACAGTAGTGAGCCCGTGTGCGCATGCGCAGTAGTGACCCCGAATGGGCATGAGCAGTAGTGGGTCCGATTGCGCATGAGCAGTAGTGACCCCGAGTGCCCATGAGCAGTAGTGAGTCCGAGTGCGCATCAGCAGTCGTGACCCCGAGTGCGCATAAGCAGTAGTGACCCCGAGTGCGCATGCACAGTAGTGAGTCCGAGTGCGCATCAGCAGTCGTGACCCCGAGTGCGCATAAGCAGTAGTGACCCCGAGTGCGCATGCACAGTAGTGAGCCCGTGTGCGCATGCGCAGAAGTGAGCTCGAATGCGCATGTGCAGGTCTGAGCCGGAGTGCGCATGCGCAGTAGTGAGCCCGATTGTGCATCCGCAGTAGTGAGTCCGAGTGCACATGCGCAGAAGTGAGCTCGAATACGCAGGTGCTGATCTGAGCCGGAGTGCGCATGCGCAGTAGTGAGCCCTTGCGCCCATGCGCAGTAGTGAGCCCGTGTGCGCATGCGCAATAGTGAGCCCGTGTGCGCATGCGCAGTAGTGACGCTGAGTGTGCATGCCCAGTGTGAGCCCGTGAGCGAATGCGCAGTAGCGACCCAAGCGCGTATGCGCAGTAGTGAGCCCGAGCGCGCATGCGCTGTAGTGAGCCCGATTGCGCACCCGAGGTAGTGAGCGCGTGTGCGCATGCGCAGTGGTGTGCCCGAGTGCGCATGGGCAGGTCTGAACCGGAGGGCGCATGCGCCGTAGTGACCCCGAGTGCGCATGCGCAGTAGTGAGTCCGTGTGCGCATGTGCAGGTCTGAGGCGGAGTGCGCACGTGCAGTAGTGAGCCCGATTGTGCATCCGCAGTAGTGAGTCCGTGTGCGCATGAGCAGTAGTGACGCCGAGTGCGCATGAGCAGTAGTGAGTCCGAGTGCGCATGAGCAGTAGTGACCCCGAGTGCGCATGAGCAGTAGTGAGCCGGACTGCGCATGAGCAGTAGTGGGTCCGAGTGCGCATGAGCAGTAGTGACCCCGAGTGCGCATGCACACTAGTTAGCCCGATTGCGCATCCGCAGTAGTGGGTCCTTGTGCGCATGTGCAGGTCTGAGCCGGAGTGCGCATGCGCAGTAGTGAGCCCGATTGTTCATCCGCAGTAGTGAGACCGAGTGCGCATGAGCAGTAGTGAACCGGAGTGCGCATGCGCAGTAGTGAGCCAGAGTGCGCATGCGCAGTAGTGACCCCAAGTGTGCATGCACAGTGTGAGCCCGTGAGTGAATGCGCTGTAGCGACACCGAGCGCGAATGCGCAGTAGTGAGCCCGAGTGCCCATGAGCAGTAGTGAGTCCGAGTGCGCATGAGCAGTTGTGACCCCGAGTGCGCATGAGCAGTAGTGAGTCCGAGTGCGCATGAGCAGTAGTGACCCCGACTGCGCATGAGCAGTAGTGACCCCGAGTGCGCATGCACAGTAGTGAGCCCGTGTGCGCATGCGCAGAAGTGAGCTCGAGTGCGCATGTGCAGGTCTGAGGCGGAGTGCGCACGTGCAGTAGTGAGCCCGATTGTGCATCCGCAGTAGTGAGTCCGAGTGCGCATGAGCAGTAGTGAGCCGGAGCGCGCATGCGGAGTAGTGAGCCCGAGTGCGCATGGGCAGGTCTGAGCCGGAGTGCGCATGCGCAGTGGTGAGTCCGTGTGCGCATGCGCAGTGGTGTACCCGAGGGCGCATGGGCAGGTCTGAGCCGGAGTGCGCATGCGCAGTAGTGGGCGCGTGCGCGCATGCGCAGTAGTGAGGCCGTGTGCGCATGGGCAGTAGTGAACCCGATTGCGCATCCGCAGTAGTGAGCCCGAGCGCGCATCCGCAGTAGAGAGTCCCAGTGCGCATGAGCAGTGGTTAGTCCGAGTACGCAAGCGCAGTAGTGCGCGCGTGTGCGCATGCGCAGAAGTGAGCTCGAATGCGCATGTGCAGGTCTGAGCCGGACTGCGCATGCGCAGTAGTGAGCCCGTGTGCGCATGCGCAGTGGTGTGCCCGAGGGCGCATGGGCAGGTCTGAGCCGGAGTGCGCATGCGCAGTAGTGGGCCCGTGCGCGCATGCGCAGTAGTGAGTCCGAGTGCGCATGCGCAGTAGTGACCCCGATTGCGCATGAGCAGTAGTGAGTCCGAGTGCGCATGAGCAGTAGTGACCCCGAGTGCGCATGAGCAGTAGTGAGTCCGAGTGCGCATGAGCAGTAGTGACCCCGAGTGCGCATGCACAGTAGTGAGCCCGATTGCGCATCCGCAGTAGTGAGTCCGTGTGCGCATGTGCAGGTCTGAGCCGCAGTGCGCATGCGCAGTAGTGGGCCCGAGTGCGCATGAGCAGTAGTGAGTCCGAGTGCGCATGAGCAGTAGTGACCCCGAGTGCGCATGAGCAGTAGTGAGTCCGAGTGCGCATCAGCAGTCGTGACCCCGAGTGCGCATAAGCAGTAGTGACCCCGAGTGCGCATGCACAGTAGTGAGCCCGTGTGCGCATGCGCAGAAGTGAGCTCGAATGCGCATGTGCAGGTCTGAGCCGGAGTGCGCATGCGCAGTAGTGAGCCCGATTGTGCATCCGCAGTAGTGAGTCCGAGTGCACATGCGCAGTAGTGACCCCGAGTGCGCATGCGCACTAGCGACCCTGAGCGCGTATGGGCAGTAGTGATCCCGAGCGCTCATGCGCAGTAGTGAGCCCGAGTGCGTATGGGCAGGTCTGAGCCCGAGTGCGCTTGAGCAGAGATTGTCTGTGTGTATTTAACGTGCAGTTCCCGCCATCACAGCTCTACTACACGGCCCCCATGGGCGCGGAATTGGGATACGCCCAATTAGCGCGTCCCCGCCGAAGCAAGGACTACCAGAAACGGTACCAGGCTCTACGGGTCCCGGTAACCGACCTCTGGTGGGGCCGAGTGACTTTCCAACACTCTACCAACTAAGACAGGCTGGTACCCGAGCTGTTGGGACGCAGCTCACCCGCCGAGGGCCCGACTAGCAGGCCCTCTAGCCAGCATGCGGCTTTTAAACCACTGCCCCCGCGATGGTCCAACCCACGACCGAGCCAGGGTTGCCCCTGTAGGCATCTCGGTCCCCGCGGTACCAGTCAAAATCACTGGTGGGATCTGCGCGACCAGGGTCGCTTCCATTTTGGGGGTCCCGCAACCCCCGGCAATGGTCGGCCGGCGCATCGGGTACGTGGAGACGCCAACCTCCAAAGGCCGCGAGTAGGAATCGACCCTAAGGTCTTTGACCTCCTCGCAGCCACCCTGCGTTCCTCACACACCCGTACACACACACTACGCATTCACACACCTTCTTCTCCGCACAAACACACCTCTCGCATACGCACAGAAACATTCATACTTCTCCTTGCATTCCAACACACCACTCACATCCACACTACCATTCTCTCTTCTTATCACACCACACTCATCCAGACATCGGAGGTCGTCATACATACTACATTCAACCAACACATGCTTCCAGTCTTCACACGCAGCTCCACACCTACACTGTTCACTCTCGCTCCGTCCACACTTATACAAATAGGCATTCATACTACCATGACCAGTCAACAAGAAGCACGCAAACACACTCGGCTCAAAATTCACACACCTTTCAACAAACCTTACATTCTTTATATATTCATACGTCACTCTACCTTTCTCACTTCCATCCCATCTATTCTGCCAACATTCATACGCTCTTTCATTCACAGTTTCTACACACTCATCCACAGCCCGTCCATCCAAACCAGAAGCAGCGATTATATCTACATTCTCACACAGATTCACTCTATTCTTTAACCTTGCACACATACCTCGCCTCACACACTCAAGGTCCCAAGGTAGGACACCCATTAACACTTGCATACTTTCCGTCGAGACGGTTCGACACACACTCAAACATGCATGCAACACAACACGCTGACATCTATTCATCATGTCTCTTGCATACCCATATCGCATCACGTCATACCATACACTCGCACCATACATAACACACGCAACAAACAGACCTTTATACAACATTCGCACAGCTCTCCTTCTCATTCCCCATTCTCTCTTCAACACTCTTCTCATCACACCCACCACATTCATCACTTTCTTTCGCAGATACTCGAGGTGTACCTTAAAATGCATCCTTTCACTCACCCATACACCCAAATATTTCACGCGCTCCACATACCTCAACGCTTTTCCATTCATTCGCACAATCGGTCTTCTGCTCGCAGCCATACTACCTTTCATTAACATCGTCACAGTTTTACTTTCAGACACACTAACACCAACTTTCGCACCCCATTCACGCACTATTGCCATCCATTCCGTTCCAACACGCTCAATTTCCATTCGGCTCTGCCCTTCGACAAACAAAAACAAATCATCCGCGAAGGCCACACATTTACACCCACATTCTCTCAAACGCCGCAGGAGTCCATTCATCCGCCCAATCCAAAGGAAAGGGCCAGACACGGACCCCTGCGGGCATCCACGCTCAACATTCCTCCATACAACCTCATTCACTCCACACATACACGCTGCCCTCCCTTGGAAATAACTTTTCCAGAGTGGCAACTCCGCACACCCTGTCTCACTCAACCACTCTATCATACTGTTCCATTCCAAATAGTCAAATGCACCCTTAAAATCAACAAATATCCCAAGTACATACTTCTTTTCACTCTCTTCCACATACTCTCTCACTTTCAGCCAAGCACTCTCCGTCGAACGGCCCCTGCGAAAGCCATACTGCGCATCATCCATACTCTCACACACTCTCCGTTCATGCCTTTTAATCATCATTCGTTCCAACGTCTTTCCAAACACCGACAGTAGGCTTATCGGCCTATATGACGCAGGGTCCGTTCGCGGTTTATCAGGGGACTTCAGCAAGACCACAACGCACGCTTTCTTCCATTCATTCGGGAAGCATCCAGTCTTCAAGCAAGCATTATACAGTCTCATCAGCCATCCCGGAATCACGCACCAAATCATTCGCAACATCTTCACAGTTATACCATCCAAGCCAGGTGCCTTGCCCAACTTTGATGCCATCACGGCCTCATTCACCTCATCCCATTCAAACTCTACCACATCATTCACACTCTCTACTGCACCATTCGCTCCCCTCGAATCATTCGAGGCTGGGAAGAATCGCTCTAACAACACCTGCGCACATTCTCGCCATGTGGAATAATTCACACCATCAATATTCAGTGAACTCATTCTCTCCCTCGCATTCTTACCTCTGCATATTCTGTATACAGGGCCCCATGGATCCAGGTTCGACGACTCACTCACAAACTTCCTCCAGCATTCTTCTTTCACTCTACACAATTCACGCTTATATTCACGCATCAATCTTTTATACATATCCAAACGTGCATCCACATCCACGCTTCTTCTTCTTCTCGCTCTCTGCCACGCTTTCCGGCTCTTTCGAACCTTAACTTTCATTCTCTTCAATTCATTCGTGCACCACACAATCCTTCTGTCGTTCACTCTCTCTCTCCGTTTCATTCTCCTGTCGTTCGAACCTTGGATCCATTGCATTAAAATTTCAAGCATCCTATCCACATTTATCTCATCACTCATATCCTGCCCATACATCAACGAAAATTCCATTAAATCGCTCTTGTATTCTTCCCAGTCTACATCCTTGCATATCCATCTCATTCGCTCATCTGAGGCATTCTGCACACTCTCATCACACATCATCCTAATCAAAATCACATTATGATCACTTATACCCCAGTCATTCTTAACTTCCCATTCAAGGCGGCACCTGGCTAACGATACATTCATCAGAGTGACATCAATGTCACTCTGCCCTGTCACTCCCGAGAAAGTATAATGCTCACTCGGTCCATTCACAACAATCAATCCATTCGCTAATACCCATTCTTCCAAAATCCTTCCACGCATCTCATTCTCTCTGCTGCGACCTCCGCCCTTGCTAAACCACAAGGGTGAGGTCGCATTAGCATCCATCCCGAACAACACACGTTTCCCTCTTACATACTCTTTCACACTCTCCATATACACTAGGTAGGGCTCAATATCTGTGCCCCACCTACAATACACAGACACTACATATAACTCGCCAAAGTCCCCTTTCAGCCACACACACACACCACACTCATTCGTAAATTCCCGCACACACATCACTTCCACATTCACATCCCGAACAACCACTGCAGCTTTTGCAGGGTCGTCCGCGCATACATACACTTGCCATCCACTTGGCAATCCTCTCACACATCCATGTAACACATACACTTCTTGCAATAAAGCCACACTCACATTCTTCTCATTCTTAACATTACCCAAATCACACAACACACTATACGACCTCTGACAGTTACATTGCACTACACTCAAACACGCATCAGTCATCACTTATTCTGGCCTTCTCTCTCTCTAACATACGCACATACTCAGGACATTCACACGACAAAACCGAATGGTCACACACTCTATCTTTCAACTTGCAATTTCTACATACACTCGCTTTTTGACATTTGTCTCTCAAATGTCCACTCTCTCCACACTTCTCACACAATCTCTCTTTCATACTACACTCACGCATCATGTGCCCGAAGGCAAAACACTTATAGCATCTCATCACACTCACGAAATCCCTCACTTTACACGCTCTCCACTTAACATACACACGTTCCTCAGTCATCAATACATCACGCATTCTTTTGGACACCTCGAGTATCACGTTTCCTACATTCGCACCTTTCTTATTCACTCTACTCACAATTCTCACTCTATCCTTAAACTCCATCTCAGTCACACCAGCACTCTTCAAATTCTTAATATACAATTCACTCATCAATTCTTCATTTGTCATCTCATTCGCTACATCAAACACAATTACCTTAGGACCCACCCTTTTGGGTGTCTCTACCTTGAGTCCAACCTCATCAAACTTTTTGTGCTGTTTCAGCATCTCCATCTCTCTTGCACTCGCTGCTTCTATAACCAAGCCACCGCTTCTAGTCTTTCTCACAGCTCTCACTCGCACATTCAATCCACTACTCACATCACTCATAACTTTCTCTTTTACCTGTTCACTCGTCATTTTCATGCTCTCATCCTTCGCTTTCACAACCACTGCAAAAGTTCGCACTTTCGGCCTCTCACTCATACCTACAACACTCTTCGACTGTTCAACCACACCACTCTGAGACACACAACTCCTTCCAGCCACACTCGCATAACTCACACTCGCAGGCACACTCGCACGCTCATCCAGAATCCTCCTACTTTCCTCCAGTCGCCCAACTAGCCGTTCATTTCTCGCAATCATACCCATCATACATTCCTCATACTCACTCACACAATTTAAAACAAACTCCGTCGCTGTCTTGGAGACGCGATTGGACTCGGTCAGCAAAAACTTTCGCAGTTTCTCACCGACGCGCCGTATCGCCTTCATCTCACTCTCTTCTCCTTCCTCCTCCATCACAACCTCCTCCACACTTTCCTCCTGCCTCGTCCGTTTCCTCGGACTCAGGCTTCTAGAGCCAAGCTTTTTCCCTCTAGCTGCGGGCGCACGGCCACGCGAGCTAGTCGGCTCTCCACTAGCACTCCCACTCTTACCCCCCCCCCCCCCCCCAATGTCATCGAGTTTCACAAATTCCATTTGGATCCCACGAGTAGGGACGATCAACAGTCACTCCCCGGGTGACGCCCTTCCCGGGGAGAAGGCTCATACACTCAGGAGGTCGCCAGGTGTCCTGAGGAGGTCGCTAATGGCTGGTGCTCCCACCAACCCACCCCCCAGTGCAAGACTGGGAGGTGCTCCATCGCCGCGCACCATAGCTTGGGGTTAGGGTATTTTTTATAGAGGTTTACATCCTCGCGGCCCGGCCGGTTAAGGCAAGGCCCCCGTTCCTGCGAAACATGACCACAGGCTTACGGTATGAGCACAAACCCCACTAGGGGGTCCGCCGTTCTCCCGTTAGCATAGAGGCCCTCACCCTTGGGTAGCACCGAAGTACTACCGAAGGGCATAGAGTGCCTCTATCCCAGCGACCACCACGAGGAGGTGGGAGATCCGACTTGCGTCAACTGACGCCATTCGGTCACCAGTGCGCTTGAGCAGTAGTGAGTCCGAGTGCGCATGCGCAGCTGTGCGCCAGTGTGCACATGCGCAGAAGTGAGCTCAAATACGCAGGATCAGATCTGAGCCGGACTGCGCATGCGCAGTAGTGAGCCCGTGCGCGCATGCACAGTAGTGAGCCCGTGTGCACATCCGCAGTAGTGAGCCCGACTGCGCATGCGCAGTAGTGACCCCGAGTGCGCATGCGCAGTAGTGACCCCGAGTGCGCATGCGCAGTAGTGACCCCGAGTGTGCATGCACAGTGTGAGCCCGTGAGCGAATGCGCAGTAGCGACCCCGAGCGCGTATGCGCAGTAGTGAGCCCGAGCGCGCTTGCGCTGTAGTGAGCCCGATTGCGCATCCGCAGTAGTGAGCCCGACTGCGCATGCGCAGTAGTGACCCCGAGTGCGCATGAGCAGTAGTGACCCCGAGTGCGCATGCACAGTAGTGGGCCCGATTGCGCTTCCGCAGTTGTGAGTCCGTGTGCGCATGTGCAGGTCTGAGCCGGAGTGCGCATGCGCAGTGGTGAGTCCGTGTGCGCATGCGCAGTGGTGTACCCGAGGGCGCATGGGCAGGTCTGAGCCGGAGTGCGCATGCGCAGTAGTGGGGGCGTGCGCGCGTGCGCAGTAGTGAGGCCGTGTGCGCATGGGCAGTAGTGAACCCGATTTCGCATCCGCAGTAGTGAGCCCGAGCGCGCATCCGCAGTAGTGAGTCCCAGTGCGCATGAGCAGTGGTTAGTCCGAGTGCGCATGCGCAGTAGTGAGCCCGAGCACGCATGCGCAGTGGTGAGCCCGAGTGCGCATGAGCAGGTCTGAGCCGGAGTGCGCATGCGCAGTGGTGAGTCCGTGTGCGCATGCGCAGTGGTGTGCCCGAGGGCGCATGGGCAGGTCTGAGCCGGAGTGCGCATGCGCAGTAGTGGGCCCGTGCGCGCATGCGCAGTAGTGAGCCCGTGTGCTCATGCGCAGTAGTGAACCCGATTGCGCATCCGCAGTAGTGAGCCCGAGCGCGCATCCGCAGTAGTAAGTCCCAGTGCGCATGAGCAGTGGTTAGTCCGAGTGCGCAAGCGCAGTAGTGCGCGCGTGTGCGCATGCGCAGAAATGAGCTCGAATGCGCATGTGCAGGTCTGAGCCGGAGTGCGCATGCGCAGTAGTGAGTCCGAGTGCGCATGCGCAGTAGTGACCCCGAATGCGCATGAGCAGTAGTGACCCCGAGTGCGCATGAGCAGTAGTGACCCCGAGCGCGCATGAGCAGTAGTGAGTCCGAGTGCGCATGCACAGTAGTGAGCCCGATTGCGCATCCGCAGTAGTGAGTCCGTGTGCGCATGTGTAGGTCTGAGCCGGAGTGCGCATGCGCAGTAGTGGGCCCGTGCGCGCATGCGGAGTAGGGAGCCCGGGTGCGCATGCGCAGTAGAGAGCCCGGGTGCGCATTCGCAGTAGTGAGCCCGATTGCGCATCCGCAGTAGTGAGTCCGTGTGCGCATGTGCAGGTCTGAGCCGGAGTGCGCATGCGTAGTAGTGGGCCCGAGTGCGCATGAGCAGTAGTGACTCCGAGTGCGTATGAGCAGTAGTGACCCCGAGCGCGCATCCGCAGTAGTGAGTCCGAGTGCGCATGCGCAGTAGTGACCCCGAATGCGCATGAGCAGTACTGAGTCCGAGTGCGCATGAGCAGTAGTGACCCCGAGTGCGCATGAGCAGTAGTGAGTCCGAGTGCGCATCAGCAGTCGTGACCCCGAGTGCGCATGCACAGTAGTGAGCCCGTGTGCGCATGCGCAGAAGTGAGCTCGAATGCGCATGTGCGGGTCTGAGGCGGAGTGCGCATGCGCAGTAGTGACCCCGAATGCGCATGAGCAGTAGTGAGTCCGAGTGCGCATGAGCAGTAGTGACTCAGAGTGCGTATGCATATTAGTGAGCCCGAGTGTGCATGAGCAGTAGTGACCCCGAGTGCGCATGCGCAGTAGTGAGTCCGAGTGCGCATGAGCAGTAGTGACCCCGAGTGCGCATGAGCAGTAGTGAGTCCGAGTGAGCATGAGCAGTAGTGACCCCGAGTGCGCATGAGCAGTAGTGACCCCGAGTGCGCATGCACAGTAGTGAGCCCGATTGCGCATCCGCAGTAGTGAGTCCGTGTGAGCATGTGCAGGTCTGAGCCGGAGTGCGCATGCGCAGTAGTGGGCCCGTGCGCGCATGCGCAGTAGTGAGCCCGTGTGGGCATGCGCAGTAGTGAGCCCGAGCGCGAATCCGCAGTAGTGAGCCCGATTGCGCATCCGCAGTAGTGAGGCCGTGTGCGCATGTGCAGGTCTGCGCCGGAGTGCGCATGCGCAGTAGTGGGCCCGTGCGCGCATGCGCAGATGTGAGCTCGAATACGCAGGATCAGATCTGAGCCGGACTGCGCATGCGCAGTAGTGAGCCCGTGCGCGCATGCGCAAGTAGTGAGCCCGTGTGCGCATCCGCAGTAGTGAGCCCGACTGCGCATGCGCAGTAGTGACCCCGAGTGCGCATGAGCAGTAGTGAGTCCGAGTGCGCATGCACAGTAGTGAGCCCGTGTGCGCATGCGCGATGATGAGACCGAGTGCGCATGCGCAGCTGTGCGCCCGTGTGCACATACGCAGAAGTGAGCTCGAATACGCAGGATCAGATCTGAGCCGGACTGCGCATGCGCAGTAGTAAGCCCGTGCGCGCATGCGCAGTACTGAGCGCGTGTGCGCATGCGCAGCAGTGACCCAAAGTGTGCATGCACAGTGTGAGCCCGTGAGCGAATGCGCAGTAGCGACCCCGAGCGCGTATGCGCAGTAGTGGGCCCGAGCGCGCATGCGCTGTAGTGAGCCCGATTGCGCATCCGCAGTAGTGAGCCCGACTGCGCATGCGCAGTAGTGACCCCGAGTGCGCATGAGCAGTAGTGACCCCGAGTGCGCATGAACAGTAGTGACCCCGACTGCGCATGTGCAGTAGTGACCCCGAGTGCGCATGCACAGTAGTGAGCCCGTGTGCGCATGCGCAGAAGTGAGCTCGAATGCGCATGTGCAGGTCTGAGCCGGAGTGCGCATGCGCAGTAGTGGGCCCGTGCGCGCATGCGAAGTAGTGAGCCCGTGTGCGCATGCGCAGTAGTGAGCCCGAGCGCGCATCCGCAGTAGTGAGTCCGAGTGCGCATGCGCAGTAGTGACCCCGAATGCGCATGAGCAGTAGTGACCCCGAGTGCGCATGAGCAGTAGTGACCCCGAGCGCGCATGAGCAGTAGTGAGTCCGAGTGCGCATGCACAGTAGTGAGCCCGATTGCGCATCCGCAGTAGTGAGTCCGTGTGCGCATGTGTAGGTCTGAGCCGGAGTGCGCATGCGCAGTAGTGGGCTCGTGCGCGCATGCGGAGTAGGGAGCCCGGGTGCGCATGCGCAGTAGAGAGCCCGGGTGCGCATTCGCAGTAGTGAGCCCGATTGCGCATCCGCAGTAGTGAGTCCGTGTGCGCATGTGCAGGTCTGAGCCGGAGTGCGCATGCGTAGTAGTGGGCCCGAGTGCGCATGAGCAGTAGTGACTCCGAGTGCGTATGAGCAGTAGTGACCCCGAGCGCGCATCCGCAGTAGTGGGTCCGAGTGCGCATGCGCAGTAGTGACCCCGAATGCGCATGAGCAGTACTGAGTCCGAGTGCGCATGAGCAGTAGTGACCCCGAGTGCGCATGAGCAGTAGTGAGTCCGAGTGCGCATCAGCAGTCGTGACCCCGAGTGCGCATGCACAGTAGTGAGCCCGTGTGCGCATGCGCAGAAGTGAGCTCGAATGCGCATGTGCAGGTCTGAGACGGAGTGCGCATGCGCAGTAGTGACCCCGAATGCGCATGAGCAGTAGTGAGTCCGAGTGCGCATGAGCACTAGTGACTCAGAGTGCGTATGCATATTAGTGAGCCCGAGTGTGCATGAGCAGTAGTGACCCCGAGTGCGCATGCGCAGTAGTGAGTCCGAGTGCGCATGAGCAGTAGTGACCCCGAGTGCGCATGAGCAGTAGTGAGTCCGAGTGAGCATGAGCAGTAGTGACCCCGAGTGCGCATGAGCAGTAGTGACCCCGAGTGCGCATGCACAGTAGTGAGCCCGATTGCGCATCCGCAGTAGTGAGTCCGTGTGAGCATGTGCAGGTCTGAGCCGGAGTGCGCATGCGCAGTAGTGGGCCCGTGCGCGCATGCGCAGTAGTGAGCCCGTGTGGGCATGCGCAGTAGTGAGCCCGAGCGCGAATCCGCAGTAGTGAGCCCGATTGCGCATCCGCAGTAGTGAGGCCGTGTGCGCATGTGCAGGTCTGCGCCGGAGTGCGCATGCGCAGTAGTGGGCCCGTGCGCGCATGCGCAGATGTGAGCTCGAATACGCAGGATCAGATCTGAGCCGGACTGCGCATGCGCAGTAGTGAGCCCGTGCGCGCATGCGCAAGTAGTGAGCCCGTGTGCGCATCCGCAGTAGTGAGCCCGACTGCGCATGCGCAGTAGTGACCCCGAGTGCGCATGAGCAGTAGTGAGTCCGAGTGCGCATGCACAGTAGTGAGCCCGTGTGCGCATGCGCGATGATGAGACCGAGTGCGCATGCGCAGCTGTGCGCCCGTGTGCACATACGCAGAAGTGAGCTCGAATACGCAGGATCAGATCTGAGCCGGACTGCGCATGCGCAGTAGTAAGCCCGTGCGCGCATGCGCAGTACTGAGCGCGTGTGCGCATGCGCAGCAGTGACCCAAAGTGTGCATGCACAGTGTGAGACCGTGAGCGAATGCGCAGTAGTGACCCCGACTGCGCATGTGCAGTAGTGACCCCGAGTGCGCATGCACAGTAGTGAGCCCGTGTGCGCATGCGCAGAAGTGAGCTCGAATGCGCATGTGCAGGTCTGAGCCGGAGTGCGCATGCGCAGTAGTGGGCCCGTGCGCGCATGCGAAGTAGTGAGCCCGTGTGCGCATGCGCAGTAGTGAGCCCGAGCGCGCATCCGCAGTAGTGAGTCCGAGTGCGCATGCGCAGTAGTGACCCCGAATGCGCATGAGCAGTAGTGAGTCCGAGTGCGCATGAGCAGTAGTGACCCCGAGTGTGCATGCACAGTGTGAGCCCGTGAGCGAATGCGCAGTAGCAACCCCGAGCGCGTATGCGCAGTAGCGAGCCCGAGCGCGCATGCGCTGTAGTGAGCCCGATTGCGCATCCGCAGTAGTGAGCCCGATTGTGCATCCGCAGTAGTGAGTCCGATTGCGCATGAGCAGTAGTGAGCCGGACTGCGCATACGCAGTAGTGACTCCCAGTGCGCATGCCCAGTAGTTAGCCCGAGCGCGCATGCGCAGTAGTGAGTCCGATTACGCATGAGCAGTAGTGAGCCGGACTGCGCATACGCAGTAGTGACTCCCAGTGCGCATGCGCAGTAGTGAGCCCGAGCGCGCATCCGCAGTAGTGAGTCCGAGTGCGCATGAGCAGTAGTGACCCCGAGTGCGCATGCACAGTAGTGAGCCCGTGTGCGCATGCGCAGAAGTGAGCTCGAATGCGCATGCGCAGGTCTGAGCCGGAGTGCGCATGCGCAGTAGTGGGCCCGTGCGCGCATGCGAAGTAGTGAGCCCGTGTGTGCATGCGCAGTAGTGAGCCCGCGCGCGCATCCGCAGTAGTGAGTCCGAGTGCGCATGCGCAGTAGTGACCCCGAATGCGCATGAGCAGTAGTGAGTCCGAGTGCGCATGAGGAGTAGTGACCCCGAGTGTGCATGCACAGTGTGAGCCCGTGAGCGAATGCGCAGTAGCGACCCCGAGCGCGCATGCACAGTAGTGAGCCCGTGTGCGCATGCGCAGAAGTGAGCTCGAATGCGCATGTGCAGGTCTGAGCCGGAGTGCGCATGCGCAGTAGTGGGCCGGTGCGCGCATGCGCAGTAGTGAGCCCGTGTGCGCATGCGCAGTAGTGAGCCCGAGCGCGCATCCGCAGTAGTGAGTCCGAGTGCGCATGCGCAGTAGTGACCCCGAATGCGCATGAGCAGTAGTTAGTCCGAGTGCGCATGAGCAGTAGTGACCCCGCGTGCGCATGAGCAGTAGTGAGTCCGTGTGCGCATGTGCAGGTCTGAGGCGGAGTGCGTACGTGCAGTAGTGAGCCGGATTGTGCATCCGCAGTAGTGAGTCCGAGTGCGCATGAGCAGTAGTGAGTCCCAGTGCGCATGAGCAGTAGCGACCCCGAGTGCGCATGAGCAGTAGTGAGTCCGAGTGCGCATGCGCAGTAGTGACCCCGAATGCGCATGAGCAGTAGTGAGTCCGAGTGCGCATGAGCAGTAGTGACCCCGAGCGCGCATGAGCAGTAGTGAGTCCGAGTGCGCATCAGCAGTCGTGACCCCGAGTGCGCATGCACAGTAGTGGGCCCGTGTGCGCATGCGCAGAAGTGAGCTCGAATGCGCATGTGCAGGTCTGAGCCGGAGTGCGCATGCGCAGTAGTGAGCCCGATTGTGCATCCGCAGTAGTGCGTCCGAGTGCACATGCGCAGAAGTGAGCTCGAATACGCAGGTGCAGATCTGAGCCGGAGTGTGTATGAGCAGTAGTGAGCCCGTGCGCGCATCCGCAGTAGTGAGTCCGAGTGCGCATACGCAGTAGTGACCCCGAATGCGCATGAGCAGTAGTGAGTCCGAGTGCGCATGAGCAGTAGTGACCCCGAGTGCGCATGAGCAGTAGTGAGTCCGAGTGCGCATGCACAGTAGTGAGCCCGTGTGCGCATGCGCGGTGGTGAGACCGAGTGCGCATGCGCAGCTGTGCGCCCGTGTGCACATACGCAGAAGTGAGCTCGAATACGCAGGATCAGATCTGAGCCGGACTGCGCATGCGCAGTAGTAAGCCCGTGCGCGCATGCGCAGTAGCGAGCGCGTGTGCGCATGCGCAGTAGTGACCCAAAGTGTGCATGCACAGTGTGAGCCCGTGAGCGAATGCGCAGTAGCGACCCCGAGCGCGTATGCGCAGTAGTGGGTCCGAGCGCGCATGCGCTGTAGTGAGCCCGATTGCGCATCCGCAGTAGTGAGCCCGACTGCGCATGCGCAGTAGTGACCCCGAGTGCGCATGAGTAGTAGTGGCCCCGAGTGCGCATGGGCAGTAGTGACCCCGACTGCGCATGAGCAGTAGTGACCCCGAGTGCGCATGCACAGTAGTGAGCCCGTGTGCGCATGCGCAGTAGTGAGCCCGAGCGCGCATGCGCAGTAGTGAGTCCGATTGCGCATGAGCAGTAGTGAGCCGGACTGCGCATACGCAGTAGTGACTCCCAGTGCGCATGCGCAGTAGTGAGCCCGAGCGCGCATCCGCAGTAGTGAGTCCGAGTGCGCATGAGCAGTAGTGACCCCGAGTGCGCATGCACAGTAGTGAGCCCGTGTGCGCATGCGCAGAAGTGAGCTCGAATGCGCATGCGCAGGTCTGAGCCGGAGTGCGCATGCGCAGTAGTGGGCCCGTGCGCGCATGCGAAGTAGTGAGCCCGTGTGCGCATGCGCAGTAGTGAGCCCGAGCGCGCATCCGCAGTAGTGAGTCCGAGTGCGCATGCGCAGTAGTGACCCCGAATGCGCATGAGCAGTAGTGAGTCCGAGTGCGCATGAGCAGTAGTGACCCCGAGTGTGCATGCACAGTGTGAGCCCGTGAGCGAATGCGCAGTAGCGACCCCGAGCGCGCATGCACAGTAGTGAGCCCGTGTGCGCATGCGCAGAAGTGAGCTCGAATGCGCATGTGCAGGTCTGAGCCGGAGTGCGCATGCGCAGTAGTGAGACGGTGCGCGCATGCGCAGTAGTGAGCCCGTGTGCGCATGCGCAGTAGTGAGCCCGAGCGCGCATCCGCAGTAGTGAGTCCGAGTGCGCATGCGCAGTAGTGACCCCAAATGCGCATGAGCAGTAGTGAGTCCGAGTGCGCATGAGCAGTAGTGACCCCGCGTGCGCATGAGCAGTAGTGAGTCCGTGTGCGCATGTGCAGGTCTGAGGCGGAGTGCGTACGTGCAGTAGTGAGCCCGATTGTGCATCCGCAGTAGTGAGTCCGAGTGCGCATGAGCAGTAGTGAGTCCCAGTGCGCATGAGCAGTAGCGACCCCGAGTGCGCATGAGCAGTAGTGAGTCCGAGTGCGCATGCGCAGTAGTGACCCCGAATGCGCATGAGCAGTAGTGAGTCCGAGAGCGAATGAGCAGTAGTGACCCCGAGCGCGCATGAGCAGTAGTGAGTCCGAGTGCGCATCAGAAGTCGTGACCCAGAGTGCGCATGCACACTAGTGGGCCCGTGTGCGCATGCGCAGAAGTGAGCTCGAATGCGCATGTGCAGGTCTGAGCCGGAGTGCGCATGCGCAGTAGTGAGCCCGATTGTGCATCCGCAGTAGTGAGTCCGTGTGCACATGCGCAGAAGTGAGCTCGAATACGCAGGTGCAGATCTGAGCCGGAGTGTGTATGAGCAGTAGTGAGCCCGTGCGCGCATCCGCAGTAGTGAGTCCGTGTGCGCATGTGCAGGTCTGAGCCGCAGTGCGCATGCGCAGTAGTGGGCCCGAGTGCGCATGAGCAGTAGTGAGTCCGAGTGCGTATGAGCAGTAGTGACCCCGAGCGCGCATCCGCAGTAGTAAGTCCGAGTGCGCATGCGCAGTAGTGACCCCGAATGCGCATGAGCAGTAGTGAGTCCGAGTGCGCATGAGCAGTAGTGACCCCGAGTGCGCATGAGCAGTAGTGAGTCCGAGTGCGCATGCACAGTAGTGAGCCCGTGTGCGCATGCGCGGTGGTGAGACCGAGTGCGCATGCGCAGCTGTGCGCCCGTGTGCACATACGCAGAAGTGAGCTCGAATACGCAGGATCAGATCTGAGCCGGACTGCGCATGCGCAGTAGTAAGCCCGTGCGCGCATGCGCAGTAGCGAGCGCGTGTGCGCATGCGCAGTAGTGACCCAAAGTGTGCATGCACAGTGTGAGCCCGTGAGCGAATGCGCAGTAGCGACCCCGAGCGCGTATGCGCAGTAGTGGGTCCGAGCGCGCATGCGCTGTAGTGAGCCCGATTGCGCATCCGCAGTAGTGAGCCCGACTGCGCATGCGCAGTAGTGACCCCGAGTGCGCATGAGCAGTAGTGACCCCGAGTGCGCATGGGCAGTAGTGACCCCGACTGCGCATGAGCAGTAGTGACCCCGAGTGCGCATGCACAGTAGTGAGCCCGTGTGCGCATGCGCAGTAGTGAGCCCGAGCGCGCATCCGCAGTAGTGAGTCCGAGTGCGCATGCGCAGTAGTGACCCCGAATGCGCATGAGCAGTAGTGAGTCCGAGTGCGCATGAGCAGTAGTGACCCCGAGTGTGCATGCACAGTGTGAGCCCGTGAGCGAATGCGCAGTAGCGACCCCGAGCGCGTATGCGCAGTAGCGAGCCCGAGCGCGCATGCGCTGTAGTGAGCCCGATTGCGCATCCGCAGTAGTGAGCCCGATTGTGCATCCGCAGTAGTGAGTCCGATTGCGCATGAGCAGTAGTGAGCCGGACTGCGCATACGCAGTAGTGACTCCCATTGCGCATGCCCAGTAGTGAGCCCGAGCGCGCATGCGCAGTAGTGAGTCCGATTGCGCATGAGCAGTAGTGAGCCGGACTGCGCATACGCAGTAGTGACTCCCAGTGCGCATGCGCAGTAGTGAGCCCGAGCGCGCATCCGCAGTAGTGAGTCCGAGTGCGCATGAGCAGTAGTGACCCCGAGTGCGCATGCACAGTAGTGAGCCCGTGTGCGCATGCGCAGAAATGAGCTCGAATGCGCATGCGCAGGTCTGAGCCGGAGTGCGCATGCGCAGTAGTGGGCCCGTGCGCGCATGCGAAGTAGTGAGCCCGTGTGCGCATGCGCAGTAGTGAGCCCGAGCGCGCATCCGCAGTAGTGAGTCCGAGTGCGCATGCGCAGTAGTGACCCCGAATGCGCATGAGCAGTAGTGAGTCCGAGTGCGCATGAGCAGTAGTGACCCCGAGTGTGCATGCACAGTGTGAGCCCGTGAGCGAATGCGCAGTAGCGACCCCGAGCGCGCATGCACAGTAGTGAGCCCGTGTGCGCATGCGCAGAAGTGAGCTCGAATGCGCATGTGCAGGTCTGAGCCGGAGTGCGCATGCGCAGTAGTGGGACGGTGCGCGCATGCGCAGTAGTGAGCCCGTGTGCGCATGCGCAGTAGTGAGCCCGAGCGCGCATCCGCAGTAGTGAGTCCGAGTGCGCATGCGCAGTAGTGACCCCGAATGCGCATGAGCAGTAGTGAGTCCGAGTGCGCATGAGCAGTAGTGACCCCGCGTGCGCATGAGCAGTAGTGAGTCCGTGTGCGCATGTGCAGGTCTGAGGCGGAGTGCGTACGTGCAGTAGTGAGCCCGATTGTGCATCCGCAGTAGTGAGTCCGAGTGCGCATGAGCAGTAGTGAGTCCCAGTGCGCATGAGCAGTAGCGACCCCGAGTGCGCATGAGCAGTAGTGAGTCCGAGTGCGCATGCGCAGTAGTGACCCCGAATGCGCATGAGCAGTAGTGAGTCCGAGAGCGAATGAGCAGTAGTGACCCCGAGCGCGCATGAGCAGTAGTGAGTCCGAGTGCGCATCAGCAGTCGTGACCCCGAGTGCGCATGCACAGTAGTGGGCCCGTGTGCGCATGCGCAGAAGTGAGCTCGAATGCGCATGTGCAGGTCTGAGCCGGAGTGCGCATGCGCAGTAGTGAGCCCGATTGTGCATCCGCAGTAGTGAGTCCGTGTGCGCATGTGCAGGTCTGAGCCGCAGTGCGCATGCGCAGTAGTGGGCCCGAGTGCGCATGAGCAGTAGTGAGTCCGAGTGCGTATGAGCAGTAGTGACCCCGAGCGCGCATCCGCAGTAGTAAGTCCGAGTGCGCATGCGCAGTAGTGACCCCGAATGCGCATGAGCAGTAGTGAGTCCGAGTGCGCATGAGCAGTAGTGACCCCGAGTGCGCATGAGCAGTAGTGAGTCCGAGTGCGCATCAGCAGTCGTGACCCCGAGTGCGCATGCACCGTAGTGAGCCCGTGTGCGCATGCGCAGAAGTGAGCTCGAATGCGCATGTGCAGGTCTGAGCCGGAGTGCGCATGCGCAGTAGTGAGCCCGAGTGCGCATGGGCAGGTCTGAGCCCGAGTGCGCTTGAGCAGTAGTGAGTCCGAGTGCGCATGCGCAGCTGTGCGCCCGTGTGCACATGCGCAGAAGTGAGCTCGAATACGCAGGATCAGATCTGAGCCGGACTGCGCATGCGCAGTAGTGAGCCCGTGCGCGCATGCACAGTAGTGAGCCCGTGTGCACATCCGCAGTAGTGAGCCCGACTGCGCATGCGCAGTAGTGACCCCGAGTGCGCATGCGCAGTAGTGACCCCGAGTGTGCATGCACAGTGTGAGCCCGTGAGCGAATGCGCAGTAGCGACCCCGAGCGCGTATGCGCAGTAGTGAGCCCGAGTGCGCATGCGCTGTAGTGAGCCCGATTGCGCATCCGCAGTAGTGAGCCCGACTGCGCATGCGCAGTAGTGACCCCGAGTGCGCATGAGCAGTAGTGACCCCGAGTGCGCATGCACAGTAGTGGGCCCGATTGCGCTTCCGCAGTAGTGAGTCCGTGTGCGCATGTGCAGGTCTGAGCCGGAGTGCGCATGCGCAGTGGTGAGTCCGTGTGCGCATGCGCAGTGGTGTACCCGAGGGCGCATGGGCAGGTCTGAGCCGGAGTGCGCATGCGCAGTAGTGGGCGCGTGCGCGCGTGCGCAGTAGTGAGTCCCAGTGCGCATGAGCAGTGGTTAGTCCGAGTGCGCAAGCGCAGTAGTGGGCGCGTGTGCGCATGCGCAGTAGTGACCCCGAATGCGCATGAGCAGTAGTGAGTCCGAGTGCGCATGAGCAGTAGTGACCCCGAGTGCGCATGAGCAGTAGTGAGTCCGAGTGCGCATCAGCAGTCGTTACCCCGAGTGCGCATGCACCGTAGTGAGCCCGTGTGCGCATGCGCAGAAGTGAGCTCGAATGCGCATGTGCAGGTCTGAGCCGGAGTGCGCATGCGCAGTAGTGAGCCCGAGTGCGCATGGGCAGGTCTGAGCCCGAGTGCGCTTGAGCAGTAGTGAGTCCGAGTGCGCATGCGCAGCTGTGCGCCCGTGTGCACATGCGCAGAAGTGAGCTCGAATACGCAGGATCAGATCTGAGCCGGACTGCGCATGCGCAGTAGTGAGCCCGTGCGCGCATGCACAGTAGTGAGCCCGTGTGCACATCCGCAGTAGTGAGCCCGACTGCGCATGCGCAGTAGTGACCCCGAGTGCGCATGCGCAGTAGTGACCCCGAGTGTGCATGCACAGTGTGAGCCCGTGAGCGAATGCGCAGTAGCGACCCCGAGCGCGTATGCGCAGTAGTGAGCCCGAGTGCGCATGCGCAGTAGTGACCCCGAGTGCGCATGAGCAGTAGTGACCCCGAGTGCGCATGCACAGTAGTGGGCCCGATTGCGCTTCCGCAGTAGTGAGTCCGTGTGCGCATGTGCAGGTCTGAGCCGGAGTGCGCATGCGCAGTGGTGAGTCCGTGTGCGCATGCGCAGTGGTGTACCCGAGGGCGCATGGGCAGGTCTGAGCCGGAGTGCGCATGCGCAGTAGTGGGCGCGTGCGCGTGTGCGCAGTAGTGAGTCCCAGTGCGCATGAGCAGTGGTTAGTCCGAGTGCGCAAGCGCAGTAGTGCGCGCGTGTGCGCATGCGCAGAAGTGAGCTCGAATGCGCATGTGCTGGTCTGAGCCGGACTGCGCATGCGCAGTAATGAGCCCGTGTGCGCATGCGCAGTTGTGTGCCCGAGGGCGCATGGGCAGGTCTGAGCCGGAGTGCGCATGCGCAGTAGTGGGCCCGTGCGCGCATGCGCAGTAGTGGGCCCGAGTGCGCATGAGCAGTAGTGACTCCGAGTGCGTATGAGCAGTAGTGACCCCGAGCGCGCATCCGCAGTAGTGAGTCCGAGTGTGCATGCGCAGTAGTGACCCCGAATGCGCATGAGCAGTAGTGAGTCCGAGTGCGCATGAGCAGTAGTGACCCCGAGTGCGCATGAGCAGTAGTGAGTCCGAGTGCGCATCAGCAGTCGTGACCCCGAGTGCGCATGCACAGTAGTGAGCCCGTGTGCGCATGCGCAGAAGTGAGCTCGAATGCGCATGTGCAGGTCTGAGCCGGAGTGCGCATGCGCAGTAGTGAGCCCGATTGTGCATCCGCAGTAGTGAGTCCGAGTGCACATGCGCAGAAGTGAGCTCGAATACGCAGGTGCAGATCTGAGCCGGAGTGCGTATGCGCAGTAGTGAGCCCGTGCGCGCATGCACAGTAGTGAGCCCGTGTGCGCATCCGCAGTGGTGAGCCCGACTGCGCATGCGCAGTAGTGACCCCGAGTGCGCATGCGCAGTAGTGACCCCGAGTGTGCATGCACAGTGTGAGCCCGTGAGCGAATGCGCAGTAGCGACCCCGAGCGCGTATGCGCAGTAGTGAGTCCGAGCGCGCATGCGTTGTAGTGAACCCGATTGCGCATCCGCAGTATTGAGCCCGACTGCGCATGCGCAGTAGTGACCCCGAGTGCGCATGAGCAGTAGTGACCCCGAGTGCGCATGCACAGTAGTGAGCCCGATTGCGCATCCGCAGTAGTGAGTCCGTGTGCGCATGTGCAGGTCTGAGCCGGAGTGCGCATGCGCAGTAGTGAGCCCGATAGTGCATCCGCAGTAGTGAGTCCGTGTGCGCATGTGCAGGTCTGAGCCGGAGTGCGCATGCGCAGTAGTGAGCCCGATTGTGCATCCGCAGTAGTGCGTCCGAGTGCACATGCGCAGAAGTGAGCTCGAATACGCAGGTGCAGATCTGAGCCGGAGTGTGTATGAGCAGTAGTGAGCCCGTGCGCGCATCCGCAGTAGTGAGTCCGAGTGCGCATACGCAGTAGTGACCCCGAATGCGCATGAGCAGTAGTGAGTCCGAGTGCGCATGAGCAGTAGTGACCCCGAGTGCGCATGAGCAGTAGTGAGTCCGAGTGCGCATGCACAGTAGTGAGCCCGTGTGCGCATGCGCGGTGGTGAGACCGAGTGCGCATGCGCAGCTGTGCGCCCGTGTGCACATACGCAGAAGTGAGCTCGAATACGCAGGATCAGATCTGAGCCGGACTGCGCATGCGCAGTAGTAAGCCCGTGCGCGCATGCGCAGTAGCGAGCGCGTGTGCGCATGCGCAGTAGTGACCCAAAGTGTGCATGCACAGTGTGAGCCCGTGAGCGAATGCGCAGTAGCGACCCCGAGCGCGTATGCGCAGTAGTGGGTCCGAGCGCGCATGCGCTGTAGTGAGCCCGATTGCGCATCCGCAGTAGTGAGCCCGACTGCGCATGCGCAGTAGTGACCCCGAGTGCGCATGAGCAGTAGTGACCCCGAGTGCGCATGGGCAGTAGTGACCCCGACTGCGCATGAGCAGTAGTGACCCCGAGTGCGCATGCACAGTAGTGAGCCCGTGTGCGCATGAGCAGTAGTGAGCCGGACTGCGCATACGCAGTAGTGACTCCCATTGCGCATGCCCAGTAGTGAGCCCGAGCGCGCATGCGCAGTAGTGAGTCCGATTGCGCATGAGCAGTAGTGAGCCGGACTGCGCATACGCAGTAGTGACTCCCAGTGCGCATGCGCAGTAGTGAGCCCGAGCGCGCATCCGCAGTAGTGAGTCCGAGTGCGCATGAGCAGTAGTGACCCCGAGTGCGCATGCACAGTAGTGAGCCCGTGTGCGCATGCGCAGAAGTGAGCTCGAATGCGCATGCGCAGGTCTGAGCCGGAGTGCGCATGCGCAGTAGTGGGCCCGTGCGCGCATGCGAAGTAGTGAGCCCGTGTGCGCATGCGCAGTAGTGAGCCCGAGCGCGCATCCGCAGTAGTGAGTCCGAGTGCGCATGCGCAGTAGTGACCCCGAATGCGCATGAGCAGTAGTGAGTCCGAGTGCGCATGAGCAGTAGTGACCCCGAGTGTGCATGCACAGTGTGAGCCCGTGAGCGAATGCGCAGTAGCGACCCCGAGCGCGCATGCACAGTAGTGAGCCCGTGTGCGCATGCGCAGAAGTGAGCTCGAATGCGCATGTGCAGGTCTGAGCCGGAGTGCGCATGCGCAGTAGTGGGACGGTGCGCGCATGCGCAGTAGTGAGCCCGTGTGCGCATGCGCAGTAGTGAGCCCGAGCGCGCATCCGCAGTAGTGAGTCCGAGTGCGCATGCGCAGTAGTGACCCCGAATGCGCATGAGCAGTAGTGAGTCCGAGTGCGCATGAGCAGTAGTGACCCCGCGTGCGCATGAGCAGTAGTGAGTCCGTGTGCGCATGTGCAGGTCTGAGGCGGAGTGCGTACGTGCAGTAGTGAGCCCGATTGTGCATCCGCAGTAGTGAGTCCGAGTGCGCATGAGCAGTAGTGAGTCCCAGTGCGCATGAGCAGTAGCGACCCCGAGTGCGCATGAGCAGTAGTGAGTCCGAGTGCGCATGCGCAGTAGTGACCCCGAATGCGCATGAGCAGTAGTGAGTCCGAGAGCGAATGAGCAGTAGTGACCCCGAGCGCGCATGAGCAGTAGTGAGTCCGAGGGCGCATCAGCAGTCGTGACCCCGAGTGCGCATGCACAGTAGTGGGCCCGTGTGCGCATGCGCAGAAGTGAGCTCGAATGCGCATGTGCAGGTCTGAGCCGGAGGGCGCATGCGCAGTAGTGAGCCCGATTGTGCATCCGCAGTAGTGAGTCCGTGTGCACATGCGCAGAAGTGAGCTCGAATACGCAGGTGCAGATCTGAGCCGGAGTGTGTATGAGCAGTAGTGAGCCCGTGCGCGCATCCGCAGTAGTGAGTCCGTGTGCGCATGTGCAGGTCTGAGCCGCAGTGCGCATGCGCAGTAGTGGGCCCGAGTGCGCATGAGCAGTAGTGAGTCCGAGTGCGTATGAGCAGTAGTGAGTCCGAGTGCGCATGAGCAGTAGTGACCCCGAGTGCGCATGAGCAGTAGTGAGTCCGAGTGCGCATGCACAGTAGTGAGCCCGTGTGCGCATGCGCGGTGGTGAGACCGAGTGCGCATGCGCAGCTGTGCGCCCGTGTGCACATACGCAGAAGTGAGCTCGAATACGCAGGATCAGATCTGAGCCGGACTGCGCATGCGCAGTAGTAAGCCCGTGCGCGCATGCGCAGTAGCGAGCGCGTGTGCGCATGCGCAGTAGTGACCCAAAGTGTGCATGCACAGTGTGAGCCCGTGAGCGAATGCGCAGTAGCGACCCCGAGCGCGTATGCGCAGTAGTGGGTCCGAGCGCGCATGCGCTGTAGTGAGCCCGATTGCGCATCCGCAGTAGTGAGCCCGACTGCGCATGCGCAGTAGTGACCCCGAGTGCGCATGAGCAGTAGTGACCCCGAGTGCGCATGGGCAGTAGTGACCCCGACTGCGCATGAGCAGTAGTGACCCCGAGTGCGCATGCACAGTAGTGAGCCCGTGTGCGCATGCGCAGTAGTGAGCCCGAGCGCGCATCCGCAGTAGTGAGTCCGAGTGCGCATGCGCAGTAGTGACCCCGAATGCGCATGAGCAGTAGTGAGTCCGAGTGCGCATGAGCAGTAGTGACCCCGAGTGTGCATGCACAGTGTGAGCCCGTGAGCGAATGCGCAGTAGCGACCCCGAGCGCGTATGCGCAGTAGCGAGCCCGAGCGCGCATGCGCTGTAGTGAGCCCGATTGCGCATCCGCAGTAGTGAGCCCGATTGTGCATCCGCAGTAGTGAGTCCGATTGCGCATGAGCAGTAGTGAGCCGGACTGCGCATACGCAGTAGTGACTCCCATTGCGCATGCCCAGTAGTGAGCCCGAGCGCGCATGCGCAGTAGTGAGTCCGATTGCGCATGAGCAGTAGTGAGCCGGACTGCGCATACGCAGTAGTGACTCCCAGTGCGCATACGCAGTAGTGAGCCCGAGCGCGCATCCGCAGTAGTGAGTCCGAGTGCGCATGGGCAGTAGTGACCCCGAGTGCGCATGCACAGTAGTGAGCCCGTGTGCGCATGCGCAGAAGTGAGCTCGAATGCGCATGCGCAGGTCTGAGCCGGAGTGCGCATGCGCAGTAGTGGGCCCGTGCGCGCATGCGAAGTAGTGAGCCCGTGTGCGCATGCGCAGTAGTGAGCCCGAGCGCGCATCCGCAGTAGTGAGTCCGAGTGCGCATGCGCAGTAGTGACCCCGAATGCGCATGAGCAGTAGTGAGTCCGAGTGCGCATGAGCAGTAGTGACCCCGAGTGTGCATGCACAGTGTGAGCCCGTGAGCGAATGCGCAGTAGCGACCCCGAGCGCGCATGCACAGTAGTGAGCCCGTGTGCGCATGCGCAGAAGTGAGCTCGAATGCGCATGTGCAGGTCTGAGCCGGAGTGCGCATGCGCAGTAGTGGGACGGTGCGCGCATGCGCAGTAGTGAGCCCGTGTGCGCATGCGCAGTAGTGAGCCCGAGCGCGCATCCGCAGTAGTGAGTCCGAGTGCGCATGCGCAGTAGTGACCCCGAATGCGCATGAGCAGTAGTGAGTCCGAGTGCGCATGCACAGTAGTGAGCCCGTGTGCGCATGCGCGGTGGTGAGACCGAGTGCGCATGCGCAGCTGTGCGCCCGTGTGCACATACGCAGAAGTGAGCTCGAATACGCAGGATCAGATCTGAGCCGGACTGCGCATGCGCAGTAGTAAGCCCGTGCGCGCATGCGCAGTAGCGAGCGCGTGTGCGCATGCGCAGTAGTGACCCAAAGTGTGCATGCACAGTGTGAGCCCGTGAGCGAATGCGCAGTAGCGACCCCGAGCGCGTATGCGCAGTAGTGGGTCCGAGCGCGCATGCGCTGTAGTGAGCCCGATTGCGCATCCGCAGTAGTGAGCCCGACTGCGCATGCGCAGTAGTGACCCCGAGTGCGCATGAGCAGTAGTGACCCCGAGTGCGCATGGGCAGTAGTGACCCCGACTGCGCATGAGCAGTAGTGACCCCGAGTGCGCATGCACAGTAGTGAGCCCGTGTGCGCATGCGCAGTAGTGAGCCCGAGCGCGCATCCGCAGTAGTGAGTCCGAGTGCGCATGCGCTGTAGTGAGCCCGATTGCGCATCCGCAGTAGTGAGCCCGATTGTGCATCCGCAGTAGTGAGTCCGATTGCGCATGAGCAGTAGTGAGCCGGACTGCGCATACGCAGTAGTGACTCCCATTGCGCATGCCCAGTAGTGAGCCCGAGCGCGCATGCGCAGTAGTGAGTCCGATTGCGCATGAGCAGTAGTGACCCCGAATGCGCATGAGCAGTAGTGAGTCCGAGTGCGCATGAGCAGTAGTGACCCCGAGTGTGCATGCACAGTGTGAGCCCGTGAGCGAATGCGCAGTAGCGACCCCGAGCGCGTATGCGCAGTAGCGAGCCCGAGCGCGCATGCGCTGTAGTGAGCCCGATTGCGCATCCGCAGTAGTGAGCCCGATTGTGCATCCGCAGTAGTGAGTCCGATTGCGCATGAGCAGTAGTGAGCCGGACTGCGCATACGCAGTAGTGACTCCCATTGCGCATGCCCAGTAGTGAGCCCGAGCGCGCATGCGCAGTAGTGAGTCCGATTGCGCATGAGCAGTAGTGAGCCGGACTGCGCATACGCAGTAGTGACTCCCAGTGCGCATGCGCAGTAGTGAGCCCGAGCGCGCATCCGCAGTAGTGAGTCCGAGTGCGCATGAGCAGTAGTGACCCCGAGTGCGCATGCACAGTAGTGAGCCCGTGTGCGCATGCGCAGAAGTGAGCTCGAATGCGCATGCGCAGGTCTGAGCCGGAGTGCGCATGCGCAGTAGTGGGCCCGTGCGCGCATGCGAAGTAGTGAGCCCGTGTGCGCATGCGCAGTAGTGAGCCCGAGCGCGCATCCGCAGTAGTGAGTCCGAGTGCGCATGCGCAGTAGTGACCCCGAATGCGCATGAGCAGTAGTGAGTCCGAGTGCGCATGAGCAGTAGTGACCCCGAGTGTGCATGCACAGTGTGAGCCCGTGAGCGAATGCGCAGTAGCGACCCCGAGCGCGCATGCACAGTAGTGAGCCCGTGTGCGCATGCGCAGAAGTGAGCTCGAATGCGCATGTGCAGGTCTGAGCCGGAGTGAGCATGCGCAGTAGTGGGACGGTGCGCGCATGCGCAGTAGTGAGCCCGTGTGCGCATGCGCAGTAGTGAGCCCGAGCGCGCATCCGCAGTAGTGAGTCCGAGTGCGCATGCGCAGTAGTGACCCCGAATGCGCATGAGCAGTAGTGAGTCCGAGTGCGCATGAGCAGTAGTGACCCCGCGTGCGCATGAGCAGTAGTGAGTCCGTGTGCGCATGTGCAGGTCTGAGGCGGAGTGCGTACGTGCAGTAGTGAGCCCGATTGTGCATCCGCAGTAGTGAGTCCGAGTGCGCATGAGCAGTAGTGAGTCCCAGTGCGCATGAGCAGTAGCGACCCCGAGTGCGCATGAGCAGTAGTGAGTCCGAGTGCGCATGCGCAGTAGTGACCCCGAATGCGCATGAGCAGTAGTGAGTCCGAGAGCGAATGAGCAGTAGTGACCCCGAGCGCGCATGAGCAGTAGTGAGTCCGAGTGCGCATCAGCAGTCGTGACCCCGAGTGCGCATGCACAGTAGTGGGCCCGTGTGCGCATGCGCAGAAGTGAGCTCGAATGCGCATGTGCAGGTCTGAGCCGGAGTGCGCATGCGCAGTAGTGAGCCCGATTGTGCATCCGCAGTAGTGAGTCCGTGTGCACATGCGCAGAAGTGAGCTCGAATACGCAGGTGCAGATCTGAGCCGGAGTGTGTATGAGCAGTAGTGAGCCCGTGCGCGCATCCGCAGTAGTGAGTCCGTGTGCGCATGTGCAGGTCTGAGCCGCAGTGCGCATGCGCAGTAGTGGGCCCGAGTGCGCATGAGCAGTAGTGAGTCCGAGTGCGTATGAGCAGTAGTGACCCCGAGCGCGCATCCGCAGTAGTAAGTCCGAGTGCGCATGCGCAGTAGTGACCCCGAATGCGCATGAGCAGTAGTGAGTCCGAGTGCGCATGAGCAGTAGTGACCCCGAGTGCGCATGAGCAGTAGTGAGTCCGAGTGCGCATCAGCAGTCGTGACCCCGAGTGCGCATGCACCGTAGTGAGCCCGTGTGCGCATGCGCAGAAGTGAGCTCGAATGCGCATGTGCAGGTCTGAGCCGGAGTGCGCATGCGCAGTAGTGAGCCCGAGTGCGCATGGGCAGGTCTGAGCCCGAGTGCGCTTGAGCAGTAGTGAGTCCGAGTGCGCATGCGCAGCTGTGCGCCCGTGTGCACATGCGCAGAAGTGAGCTCGAATACGCAGGATCAGATCTGAGCCGGACTGCGCATGCGCAGTAGTGAGCCCGTGCGCGCATGCACAGTAGTGAGCCCGTGTGCACATCCGCAGTAGTGAGCCCGACTGCGCATGCGCAGTAGTGACCCCGAGTGCGCATGCGCAGTAGTGACCCCGAGTGTGCATGCACAGTGTGAGCCCGTGAGCGAATGCGCAGTAGCGACCCCGAGCGCGTATGCGCAGTAGTGAGCCCGAGTGCGCATGCGCTGTAGTGAGCCCGATTGCGCATCCGCAGTAGTGAGCCCGACTGCGCATGCGCAGTAGTGACCCCGAGTGCGCATGAGCAGTAGTGACCCCGAGTGCGCATGCACAGTAGTGGGCCCGATTGCGCTTCCGCAGTAGTGAGTCCGTGTGCGCATGTGCAGGTCTGAGCCGGAGTGCGCATGCGCAGTGGTGAGTCCGTGTGCGCATGCGCAGTGGTGTACCCGAGGGCGCATGGGCAGGTCTGAGCCGGAGTGCGCATGCGCAGTAGTGGGCGCGTGCGCGCGTGCGCAGTAGTGAGTCCCAGTGCGCATGAGCAGTGGTTAGTCCGAGTGCGCAAGCGCAGTAGTGCGCGCGTGTGCGCATGCGCAGAAGTGAGCTCGAATGCGCATGTGCTGGTCTGAGCCGGACTGCGCATGCGCAGTAATGAGCCCGTGTGCGCATGCGCAGTTGTGTGCCCGAGGGCGCATGGGCAGGTCTGAGCCGGAGTGCGCATGCGCAGTAGTGGGCCCGTGCGCGCATGCGCAGTAGTGGGCCCGAGTGCGCATGAGCAGTAGTGACTCCGAGTGCGTATGAGCAGTAGTGACCCCGAGCGCGCATCCGCAGTAGTGAGTCCGAGTGTGCATGCGCAGTAGTGACCCCGAATGCGCATGAGCAGTAGTGAGTCCGAGTGCGCATGAGCAGTAGTGACCCCGAGTGCGCATGAGCAGTAGTGAGTCCGAGTGCGCATCAGCAGTCGTGACCCCGAGTGCGCATGCACAGTAGTGAGCCCGTGTGCGCATGCGCAGAAGTGAGCTCGAATGCGCATGTGCAGGTCTGAGCCGGAGTGCGCATGCGCAGTAGTGAGCCCGATTGTGCATCCGCAGTAGTGAGTCCGAGTGCACATGCGCAGAAGTGAGCTCGAATACGCAGGTGCAGATCTGAGCCGGAGTGCGTATGCGCAGTAGTGAGCCCGTGCGCGCATGCACAGTAGTGAGCCCGTGTGCGCATCCGCAGTGGTGAGCCCGACTGCGCATGCGCAGTAGTGACCCCGAGTGCGCATGCGCAGTAGTGACCCCGAGTGTGCATGCACAGTGTGAGCCCGTGAGCGAATGCGCAGTAGCGACCCCGAGCGCGTATGCGCAGTAGTGAGTCCGAGCGCGCATGCGTTGTAGTGAACCCGATTGCGCATCCGCAGTATTGAGCCCGACTGCGCATGCGCAGTAGTGACCCCGAGTGCGCATGAGCAGTAGTGACCCCGAGTGCGCATGCACAGTAGTGGGCCCGATTGCGCTTCCAAGGTAGTGAGTCCATGTGCGCATGTGCAGGTCTGAGGCGGAGTGCGCATGCGCAGTAGTGACCCCGAATGCGCATGAGCAGTAGTGAGTCCGAGTGCGCATGAGCAGTAGTGACCCCGAGTGCGCATGAGCAGTAGTGACCCCGAGTGCGCATGCACAGTAGTGAGCCCGATTGCGCATCCGCAGTAGTGAGTCCGTGTGCGCATGTGCAGGTCTGAGCCGGAGTGCGCATGCGCAGTAGTGAGCCCGATAGTGCATCCGCAGTAGTGAGTCCGTGTGCGCATGTGCAGGTCTGTGCCGGAGTGCGCATGCGCAGTAGTGGGCCCGTGCGCGCATGCGCAGTAGTGAGCCCGTGTACGCATGCGCAGTAGTGAGCCCGTGCGCGCATCCGCAGTAGTGAGTCCGAGTGCGCATGCGCAGTAGTGACCCCGAGTGTGCATGCACAGTGTGAGCCCGTGAGCGAATGCGCAGTAGCGACCCCGAGCGCGTATGCGCAGTAGTGAGTCCGAGCGCGCATGCGTTGTAGTGAACCCGATTGCGCATCCGCAGTATTGAGCCCGACTGCGCATGCGCAGTAGTGACCCCGAGTGCGCATGAGCAGTAGTGACCCCGAGTGCGCATGCACAGTAGTGAGCCCGATTGCGCATCCGCAGTAGTGAGTCCGTGTGAGCATGTGCAGGTCTGAGCCGGAGTGCGCATGCGCAGTAGTGGGCCCGTGTGCGCATGCGCAGAAGTGAGCTCGAATGCGCATGTGCAGGTCTGAGCCGGAGTGCGCATGCGCAGTAGTGGGCCCGTGCGCGCATGCGAAGTAGTGAGCCCGTGTGTGCATGCGCAGTAGTGAGCCCGCGCGCGCATCCGCAGTAGTGAGTCCGAGTGCGCATGCGCAGTAGTGACCCCGAATGCGCATGAGCAGTAGTGAGTCCGAGTGCGCATGGGGAGTAGTGACCCCGAGTGTGCATGCACAGTGTGAGCCCGTGAGCGAATGCGCAGTAGCGACCCCGAGCGCGCATGCACAGTAGTGAGCCCGTGTGCGCATGCGCAGAAGTGAGCTCGAATGCGCATGTGCAGGTCTGAGCCGGAGTGCGCATGCGCAGTAGTGGGCCGGTGCGCGCATGCGCAGTAGTGAGCCCGTGTGCGCATGCGCAGTAGTGAGCCCGAGCGCGCATCCGCAGTAGTGAGTCCGAGTGCGCATGCGCAGTAGTGACCCCGAATGCGCATGAGCAGTAGTGAGTCCGAGTGCGCATGAGCAGTAGTGACCCCGCGTGCGCATGAGCAGTAGTGAGTCCGTGTGCGCATGTGCAGGTCTGAGGCGGAGTGCGTACGTGCAGTAGTGAGCCCGATTGTGCATCCGCAGTAGTGAGTCCGAGTGCGCATGAGCAGTAGTGAGTCCCAGTGCGCATGAGCAGTAGCGACCCCGAGTGCGCATGAGCAGTAGTGAGTCCGAGTGCGCATGCGCAGTAGTGACCCCGAATGCGCATGAGCAGTAGTGAGTCCGAGTGCGCATGAGCAGTAGTGACCCCGAGCGCGCATGAGCAGTAGTGAGTCCGAGTGCGCATCAGCAGTCGTGACCCCGAGTGCGCATGCACAGTAGTGGGCCCGGGTGCGCATGCGCAGAAGTGACCTCGAATGCGCATGTGCAGGTCTGAGCCGGAGTGCGCATGCGCAGTAGTGAGCCCGATTGTGCATCCGCAGTAGTGCGTCCGAGTGCACATGCGCAGAAGTGAGCTCGAATACGCAGGTGCAGATCTGAGCCGGAGTGTGTATGAGCAGTAGTGAGCCCGTGCGCGCATCCGCAGTAGTGAGTCCGAGTGCGCATACGCAGTAGTGACCCCGAATGCGCATGAGCAGTAGTGAGTCCGAGTGCGCATGAGCAGTAGTGACCCCGAGTGCGCATGAGCAGTAGTGAGTCCGAGTGCGCATGCACAGTAGTGAGCCCGTGTGCGCATGCGCGGTGGTGAGACCGAGTGCGCATGCGCAGCTGTGCGCCCGTGTGCACATACGCAGAAGTGAGCTCGAATACGCAGGATCAGATCTGAGCCGGACTGCGCATGCGCAGTAGTAAGCCCGTGCGCGCATGCGCAGTAGTGAGCGCGTGTGCGCATGGGCAGTAGTGACCCCGACTGCGCATGAGCAGTAGTGACCCCGAGTGCGCATGCACAGTAGTGAGCCCGTGTGCGCATGCGCAGTAGTGAGCCCGAGCGCGCATCCGCAGTAGTGAGTCCGAGTGCGCATGCGCAGTAGTGACCCCGAATGCGTATGAGCAGTAGTGAGTCCGAGTGCGCATGACCAGTAGTGACCACGAGTGTGCATGCACAGTGTGAGCCCGTGAGCGAATGCGCAGTAGCGACCCCGAGCGCGTATGCGCAGTAGCGAGCCCGAGCGCGCATGCGCTGTAGTGAGCCCGATTGCGCATCCGCAGTAGTGAGCCCGATTGTGCATCCGCAGTAGTGAGTCCGATTGCGCATGAGCAGTAGTGAGCCGGACTGCGCATACGCAGTAGTGACTCCCAGTGCGCATGCCCAGTAGTGAGCCCGAGCGCGCATGCGCAGTAGTGAGTCCGATTGCGCATGAGCAGTAGTGAGCCGGACTGCGCATACGCAGTAGTGACTCCCAGTGCGCATGCCCAGTAGTGAGCCCGAGCGCGCATGCGCAGTAGTGAGTCCGATTGCGCATGAGCAGTAGTGAGCCGGACTGCGCATACGCAGTAGTGACTCCCAGTGCGCATGCGCAGTAGTGAGCCCGAGCGCGCATCCGCAGTAGTGAGTCCGAGTGCGCATGAGCAGTAGTGACCCCGAGTGCGCATGCACAGTAGTGAGCCCGTGTGCGCATGCGCAGAAGTGAGCTCGAATGCGCATGCGCAGGTCTGAGCCGGAGTGCGCATGCGCAGTAGTGGGCCCGTGCGCGCATGCGAAGTAGTGAGCCCGTGTGCGCATGCGCAGTAGTGAGCCCGAGCGCGCATCCGCAGTAGTGAGTCCGAGTGCGCATGCGCAGTAGTGACCCCGAATGCGCATGAGCAGTAGTGAGTCCGAGTGCGCATGAGCAGTAGTGACCCCGAGTGCGCATGAGCAGTAGTGAGTCCGAGTGCGCATTAGCAGTAGTGACCCCGAGTGCGCATGAGCAGTAGTGACCCCGAGTGCGCATGCACAGTAGTGGGCCCTTGCGCGCATGCGCAGTAGTGAGCCCGTGTGCGCATGCGCAGTAGTGAGCCCGAGCGCGCATCCGCAGTAGTGAGTCCGAGTGCGCATGCGCAGTAGTGACCCCGAATGCGCATGAGCAGCAGTGAGTCCGAGTGCGCATGAGCTGTAGTGACCCCGAGTGCGCATGAGCAGTAGTGAGTCCGAGTGCGCATGAGCAGTAGTGACCCCGAGTGCGCATGCACATTAGTGAGCCCGAGTGTGCATGAGTGGTAGTGACCCCGAGTGCGCATGCACAGTAGTGAGCCCGTGTGCGCATGCGCGGAAGTGAGCTCGAATGCGCATGTGCAGGTCTGAGCCGGACTGCGCATGCGCAGTAGTGAGCCCGTATGCGCATCCGCAGTAGTGACCCCGAATGCGCATGAGCAGTAGTGAGTCCGAGTGCGCATGAGCAGTAGTGACCCCGAGTGCGCATGAGCAGTAGTGACCCCGAGTGCGCATGCACAGTAGTGAGCCCGAGTGTGCATGAGCAGTAGTAAGTCCGAGTGCGCATGGGCAGTAGTGACCCCGAGTGCTCATGCACTGTAGTGAGCCCGATTGCGCATCCGCAGTAGTGAGTCCGTGTGCGCATGTGCAGGTCTGAGCCGGAGTGCGCATGCGCAGTAGTGGGCCCCTGCGCGCATGCGCAGTAGTGAGCCCGTGTGCGCATGCGCAGTAGTGAGTCCGAGTGCGCGTGAGCAGTAGTGAGTCCGAGTGCGCGTGAGCAGTAGTGACCCCGAGTGCGCATGAGCAGTAGTGACCCCGAGTGCGCATGAGCAGTAGTGACCCCGAGTGCGCATGCACAGTAGTAAGCCCGATTGCGCATCCGCAGTAGTGAGTCCGTGTGCGCATGTGCAGGTCTGAGCCGGAGTGCGCATGCGCAGTAGTGGGCCCGTGCGCGAATGCGCAGTAGTGAGCCGGGGTGCGCATGCGCAGTAGTGAGCCCGAGCGCGCATCCGCAGTAGTGAGCCCGAGCGCGCATGCGCAGTAGTGACCCCGAGTGCGCATGAGCAGTAGTGAGTCCGAGTGCGTATGAGCAGCAGTGACCCCGAGTGCGCATGAGCAGTAGTGTGCCCGAGCGCGCATCCGCAGTAGTGAGTCCGAGTGCGCATGCGCAGTAGTGACCCCGAATGCGCATGAGCAGTAGTGAGTCCGAGTGCGCATGAGCAGTAGTGATCCCGAGTGCGCATGAGCAGTAGTGAGTCCGAGTGCGCATCAGCAGTAGTGACCCCGAGTGCGCATGAGCAGTAGTGACCCCGAGTGCGCATGCACAGTAGCCAGCCCGTGTGCGCATGCGCAGAAGTGAACTCGAATGCGCATGTGCACGTCTGAGCCGGACTGCGCATGCGCAGTAGTGAGCCCGTGTGCACATGCGCAGTAGTGACCCCGAATGCGCATGAGCAGTAGTGAGTCCGAGTGCGTATGAGCAGTAGTGACCCCGAGTGCGCATGAGCAGTAGTGACCCCGAGTGCGCATGCACAGTAGTGAGCCCGAGTGCGCATGAGCAGTAGTGAGTCCGAGTGCGCGCGAGCAGTAGTGACCCCGAGTGCGCATGCACAGTAGTGAGCCCGATTGCGCATGCGCAGAAGTGAACTCGAATGCGCATGTGCACGTCTGAGCCGGACTGCGCATGCGCAGTAGTGGGCCCGTGCGCGCATGCGCAGTAGTGAGCCCGTGTGCGCATGCGCAGTAGTGACCCCGAGTGCGCATGAGCAGTAGTGACCCCGAGTGCGCATGCACAGTAGTGAGCCCGAGTGCGCATGAGCAGTAGTGAGTCCGAGTGCGCGCGAGCAGTAGTGACCCCGAGTGCGCATGCACAGTAGTGAGCCCGATTGCGCATCCGCAGTAGTGAGTCCGTGTGCGCATGTGCAGGTCTGAGCCGGAGTGCGCATGCGCAGTAGTGGGCCCGTGCGCGCATGCGCAGTAGTGAGCCCGGGTGCGCATGCGCAGTAGTGAGCCCGAGCGCGCATCCGCAATAGTGAGCCCGAGCGCGCATGCGCAGTGGTGAGTCCGAGTTCGCATGAGCAGTAGTGAGCCGGAGCGCGCATGCGCAGTAGGGAGCCCGAGTGCGCATGGGCAGGTCTGAGCCGGAGTGCGCATGCGCAGTGGTGAGTCCGTGTGCGCATGCGCAGTGGTGTACCCGAGGGCGCATGGGCAGGTCTGAGCCGGAGTGCGCATGCGCAGTAGTGAGTCCGTGTGCGCATGCGCAGTAGTGAGCCCGTGTGCGCATGTGCAGGTCTGAGCCGGAGTGCGCATGCGTAGTAGTGACCCCGAATGCGCATGAGCAGTAGTGAGTCCGAGTGCGCATGAGCAGTAGTGACCCCGAGTGCGCATGAGCAGTAGTGAGTCCGAGTGCGCATTAGCAGTAGTGACCCCGAGTGCGCATGAGCAGTAGTGACCCCGAGTGCGCATGCACAGTAGTGGGCCCTTGCGCGCATGCGCAGTAGTGAGCCCGTGTGCGCATGCGCAGTAGTGAGCCCGAGCGCGCATCCGCAGTAGTGAGTCCGAGTGCGCATGCGCAGTAGTGACCCCGAATGCGCATGAGCAGCAGTGAGTCCGAGTGCGCATGAGCAGTAGTGACCCCGAATGCGCATGAGCAGCAGTGAGTCCGAGTGCGCATGAGCAGGTCTGAGCCGGAGTGCGCATGCGCAGTAGTGGGCCCGTGCGCGAATGCGCAGTGGTGAGCCGGGGTGCGCATGCGCAGTAGTGAGCCCGAGCGCGCATCCGCAGTAGTGAGCCCGAGCGCGCATGCGCAGTAGTGACCCCGAGTGCGCATGAGCAGTAGTGAGTCCGAGTGCGTATGAGCAGTAGTGACCCCGAGTGCGCAAGAGCAGTAGTGTGCCCGAGCGCGCATCCGCAGTAGTGAGTCCGAGTGCGCATGCGCAGTAGTGACCCCGAATGCGCATGAGCAGTAGTGAGTCCGAGTGCGCATGAGCAGTAGTGACCCCGAGTGCGCATGAGCAGTAGTGAGTCCGAGTGCGCATCAGCAGTAGTGACCCCGAGTGCGCATGAGCAGTAGTGACCCCGAGTGCGCATGCACAGTAGCCAGCCCGTGTGCGCATGCGCAGAAGTGAACTCGAATGCGCATGTGCACGTCTGAGCCGGACTGCGCATGCGCAGTAGTGAGCCCGTGTGCACATGCGCAGTAGTGACCCCGAATGCGCATGAGCAGTAATGAGTCCGAGTGCGTATGAGCAGTAGTGACCCCGAGTGCGCATGAGCAGTAGTGACCCCGAGTGCGCATGCACAGTAGTGAGCCCGAGTGCGCATGAGCAGTAGTGAGTCCGAGTGCGCGCGAGCAGTAGTGACCCCGAGTGCGCATGCACAGTAGTGAGCCCGATTGCGCATCCGCAGTAGTGAGTCCGTGTGCGCATGTGCAGGTCTGAGCCGGAGTGCGCATGCGCAGTAGTGGGCGCGTGCGCGCATGCGCAGTAGTGAGGCCGTGTGCGCATGGGCAGTAGTGACCCCGAGTGCGCATGCACAGTAGTGAGCCCGAGTGCGCATGAGCAGTAGTGAGTCCGAGTGCGCGCGAGCAGTAGTGACCCCGAGTGCGCATGCACAGTAGTGAGCCCGATTGCGCATCCGCAGTAGTGAGTCCGTGTGCGCATGTGCAGGTCTGAGCCGGAATGCGCATGCGCAGTAGTGGGCCCGTGCGCGCATGCGCAGTAGTGAGCCCGTGTGCGCATGCGCAGTAGTGAGCCCGAGCGCGCATCCGCAGTAGTGAGTCCGAGTGCGCGTGAGCAGTAGTGACCCCGAGTGCGCATGCACAGTAGTGAGCCCGAGTGCACATGAGCAGTAGTGAGTCTGAGTGCGCATAAGCAGTAGTGACCCCGAATGCGCATGCACAGTAGTGATCCCGAGCGCGCATGCGCAGTAGTGAGCCCGAGTGCGCATGGGCAGGTCTGAGCCCGAGTGCGCATGCGGAGTGGTGTGCCCGAGGGCGCATGGGCAGGTCTGAGCCGGGGTGTGCATGCGCAGTAGTGGGCCCGTGCGCCCATGCGCAGTAGTGACCCCGAGTGCGCATGAGCAGTAGTGACCCCGACTGCGCCTGCACAGTAGTGGGCCCGATTGCGCTTCCGCAGTAGTGCGTCCGTGTGCGCATGTGCAGGTCTGAGGCGGAGTGCGCACGTGCAGTAGTGAGCCCGATTGTGCATCCGCAGTAGTGAGTCCGAATGCGCATGAGCAGTAGTGAGTCCGAGTGCGCATGAGCAGTAGTGACCCCGAGTGCATATGAGCAGTAGTGACCCCGAGTGCGCATGCACAGTAGTGAGCCCGATTGCGCATCCGCAGTAGTGAGTCCGTGTGCGCATGTGCAGGTCTGTGCCGGAGTGCGCATGCGCAGTAGTGGGCCCGTGCGCGCATGCGCAGTAGTGAGCCCGTGTGCGCATGCGCAGTAGTGACCCCGAGTGCGCATGAGCAGTAGTGACCCCGAGTGCGCATGCACAGTAGTGAGCCCGAGTGCGCATGAGCAGTAGTGAGTCCGAGTGCGCGCGAGCAGTAGTGACCCCGAGTGCGCATGCACAGTAGTGAGCCCGATTGCGCATCCGCAGTAGTGAGTCCGTGTGCGCATGTGCAGGTCTGAGCCGGAGTGCGCATGCGCAGTAGTGGGCCCGTGCGCGCATGCGCAGTAGTGAGCCCGGGTGCGCATGCGCAGTAGTGAGCCCGAGCGCGCATCCGCAATAGTGAGCCCGAGCGCGCATGCGCAGTGGTGAGTCCGAGTTCGCATGAGCAGTAGTGAGCCGGAGCGCGCATGCGCAGTAGGGAGCCCGAGTGCGCATGGGCAGGTCTGAGCCGGAGTGCGCATGCGCAGTGGTGAGTCCGTGTGCGCATGCGCAGTGGTGTACCCGAGGGCGCATGGGCAGGTCTGAGCCGGAGTGCGCATGCGCAGTAGTGAGTCCGTGTGCGCATGCGCAGTAGTGAGCCCGTGTGCGCATGTGCAGGTCTGAGCCGGAGTGCGCATGCGTAGTAGTGACCCCGAATGCGCATGAGCAGTAGTGAGTCCGAGTGCGCATGAGCAGTAGTGACCCCGAGTGCGCATGAGCAGTAGTGAGTCCGAGTGCGCATTAGCAGTAGGGACCCCGAGTGCGCATGAGCAGTAGTGACCCCGAGTGCGCATGCACAGTAGTGGGCCCTTGCGCGCATGCGCAGTAGTGAGCCCGTGTGCGCATGCGCAGTAGTGAGCCCGAGCGCGCATCCGCAGTAGTGAGTCCGAGTGCGCATGCGCAGTAGTGACCCCGAATGCGCATGAGCAGCAGTGAGTCCGAGTGCGCATGAGCAGTAGTGACCCCGAGTGCGCATGAGCAGTAGTGAGTCCGAGTGCGCATGAGCAGTAGTGACCCCGAGTGCGCATGCACATTAGTGAGCCCGAGTGTGCATGAGTGGTAGTGACCCCGAGTGCGCATGCACAGTAGTGAGCCCGTGTGCGCATGCGCGGAAGTGAGCTCGAATGCGCATGTGCAGGTCTGAGCCGGACTGCGCATGCGCAGTAGTGAGCCCGTATGCGCATCCGCAGTTGTGACCCCGAATGCGCATGAGCAGTAGTGAGTCCGAGTGCGCATGAGCAGTAGTGACCCCGAGTGCGCGTGAGCAGTAGTGACCCCGAGTGCGCATGAACAGTAGTGAGCCCGAGTGTGCATGAGCAGTAGTAAGTCCGAGTGCGCATGGGCAGTAGTGACCCCGAGTGCTCATGCACTGTAGTGAGCCCGATTGCGCATCCGCAGTAGTGAGTCCGTGTGCGCATGTGCAGGTCTGAGCCGGAGTGCGCATGCGCAGTAGTGGGCCCGTGCGCGCATGCGCAGTAGTGAGCCCGGGTGCGCATGCGCAGTAGTGAGCCCGAGCGCGCATCCGCAGTAGTGAGCCCGAGCGCGCATGCGCAGTAGTGACCCCGAGTGCGCATGAGCAGTAGTGAGTCCGAGTGCGTATGAGCAGTAGTGACCCCGAGTGCGCATGAGCAGTAGTGTGCCCGAGCGCGCATCCGCAGTAGTGAGTCCGAGTGCGCATGCGCAGTAGTGACCCCGAATGCGCATGAGCAGTAGTGAGTCCGAGTGCGCATGAGCAGTAGTGACCCCGAGTGCGCATGAGCAGTAGTGAGTCCGAGTGCGCATCAGCAGTAGTGACCCCGAGTGCGCATGAGCAGTAGTGACCCCGAGTGCGCATGCACAGTAGCCAGCCCGTGTGCGCATGCGCAGAAGTGAACTCGAATGCGCATGTGCAGGTCTGAGCCGGACTGCGCATGCGCAGTAGTGAGCCCGTGTGCACATGCGCCATAGTGACCCCGAATGCGCATGAGCAGTAGTGAGTCCGAGTGCGTATGAGCAGTAGTGACCCCGAGTGCGCATGAGCAGTAGTGACCCCGAGTGCGCATGCACAGTAGTGAGCCCGAGTGCGCATGAGCAGTAGTGAGTCCGAGTGCGCGCGAGCAGTAGTGACCCCGAGTGCGCATGCACAGTAGTGAGCCCGATTGCGCATCCGCAGTAGTGAGTCCGTGTGCGCATGTGCAGGTCTGAGCCGGAGTGCGCATGCGCAGTAGTGGGCGCGTGCGCGCATGCGCAGTAGTGAGGCCGTGTGCGCATGGGCAGTAGTGACCCCGAGTGCGCATGCACAGTAGTGAGCCCGAGTGCGCATGAGCAGTAGTGACCCCGACTGCGCCTGCACAGTAGTGGGCCCGATTGCGCTTCCGCAGTAGTGCGTCCGTGTGCGCATGTGCAGGTCTGAGGCGGAGTGCGCACGTGCAGTAGTGAGCCCGATTGTGCATCCGCAGTAGTGAGTCCGAATGCGCATGAGCAGTAGTGAGTCCGAGTGCGCATGAGCAGTAGTGACCCCGAGTGCGCATGAGCAGTAGTGACCCCGAGTGCGCATGCACAGTAGTGAGCCCGATTGCGCATCCGCAGTAGTGAGTCCGTGTGCGCATGTGCAGGTCTGTGCCGGAGTGCGCATGCGCAGTAGTGGGCCCGTGCGCGCATGCGCAGTAGTGAGCCCGTGTGCGCATGCGCAGTAGTGACCCCGAGTGCGCATGAGCAGTAGTGACCCCGAGTGCGCATGCACAGTAGTGAGCCCGAGTGCGCATGAGCAGTAGTGAGTCCGAGTGCGCGCGAGCAGTAGTGACCCCGAGTGCGCATGCACAGTAGTGAGCCCGATTGCGCATCCGCAGTAGTGAGTCCGTGTGCGCATGTGCAGGTCTGAGCCGGAGTGCGCATGCGCAGTAGTGGGCCCGTGCGCGCATGCGCAGTAGTGAGCCCGGGTGCGCATGCGCAGTAGTGAGCCCGAGCGCGCATCCGCAATAGTGAGCCCGAGCGCGCATGCGCAGTGGTGAGTCCGAGTTCGCATGAGCAGTAGTGAGCCGGAGCGCGCATGCGCAGTAGTGAGCCCGAGTGCGCATGGGCAGGTCTGAGCCGGAGTGCGCATGCGCAGTGGTGAGTCCGTGTGCGCATGCGCAGTGGTGTACCCGAGGGCGCATGCGCAGTAGTGGGCGCGTGCGCGCATGCGCAGTAGTGAGGCCGTGTGCGCATGGGCAGTAGTGACCCCGAGTGCGCATGCACAGTAGTGAGCCCGAGTGCGCATGAGCAGTAGTGAGTCCGAGTGCGCGCGAGCAGTAGTGACCCCGAGTGCGCATGCACAGTAGTGAGCCCGATTGCGCATCCGCAGTAGTGAGTCCGTGTGCGCATGTGCAGGTCTGAGCCGGAGTGCGCATGCGCAGTAGTGGGCCCGTGCGCGCATGCGCAGTAGTGATCCCGAGCGCGCATGCGCAGTAGTGAGCCCGAGTGCGCATGGGCAGGTCTGAGCCCGAGTGCGCATGCGGAGTGGTGTGCCCGAGGGCGCATGGGCAGGTCTGAGCCGGGGTGTGCATGCGCAGTAGTGGGCCCGTGCGCCCATGCGCAGTAGTGACCCCGAGTGCGCATGAGCAGTAGTGAGTCCGAGTGCGTATGAGCAGTAGTGACCCCGAGTGCGCATGAGCAGTAGTGTGCCCGATTGCGCATCCGCAGTAGTGAGTCCGTGTGCGCATGTGCAGGTCTGAGCCGGAGTGCGCATGCGCAGTAGTGGGCCCGTGCGCGCATGCGCAGTAGTGAGCCCGGGTGCGCATGCGCAGTAGTGAGCCCGAGCGCGCATCCGCAGTAGTGAGCCCGAGCGCGCATGCGCAGTAGTGACCCCGAGTGCGCATGAGCAGTAGTGAGTCCGAGTGCGTATGAGCAGTAGTGACCCCGAGTGCGCATGAGCAGTAGTGTTCCCGAGCGCGCATCCGCAGTAGTGAGTCCGAGTGCGCATGCGCAGTAGTGACACCGAATGCGCATGCGCAGTGGTGTACCCGAGGGCGCATGGGCAGGTCTGAGCCGGAGTGCGCATGCGCAGTAGTGGGCGCGTGCGCGCATGCGCAGTAGTGAGGCCGTGTGCGCATGGGCAGTAGTGACCCCGAGTGCGCACGCACAGTAGTGAGCCCGAGTGCGCATGAGCAGTAGTGAGTCCGAGTGCGCGCGAGCAGTAGTGACCCCGAGTGCGCATGCACAGTAGTGAGCCCGATTGCGCATCCGCAGTAGTGAGTCCGTGTGCGCATGTGCAGGTCTGAGCCGGAGTGCGCATGCGCAGTAGTGGGCCCGTGCGCGCATGCGCAGTAGTGAGCCCGGGTGCGCATGCGCAGTGGTGAGCCCGAGCGCGCATCCGCAATAGTGAGCCCGAGCGCGCATGCGCAGTAGTGAGTCCGATTGCGCATGTGCAGGTCTGAGCCGGAGTGCGCATGCGCAGTAGTGGGCCCGTGCGCGCATGCGCAGTAGTGAGCCCGTGTGCGCATGTGCAGGTCTGAGCCGGAGTGCGCATGCGCAGTAGTGACCCCGAATGCGCATGAGCAGTAGTGAGTCCGAGTGCGCATGAGCAGTAGTGACCCCGAGTGCGCATGAGCAGTAGTGAGTCGAGTGCGCATTAGCAGTAGTGACGCCGAGTGCGCATGAGCAGTAGTGACCCCGAGAACGCATGCACAGTAGTGAGCCCGTGTGCGCATGCGTAGAAGTGAGCTCGAATGCGCATGTGCAGGTCTGAGCCGGAGTGCGCATGCGCAGTAGTGGGCCCGCGCGCGCGTGCGCAGTAGTGAGCCCGTGTGCGCATGCGCAGTAGTGAGCCCGAGCGCGCATCCGCAGTAGTGAGTCCGAGTGCGCATGCGCAGTAGTGACCCCGAATGCGCATGAGCAGCAATGAGTCCGAGTGCGCATCAGCAGTAGTGACCCCGAGTGCGCATGAGCAGTAGTGAGTCCGAGTGCGCATGAGCAGTAGTGACCCCGAGTGCGCATGCACATTAGTGAGCCCGATTGCGCATCCGCAGTAGTGAGTCCGTGTGCGCATGCGCAGTAGTGAGCCCGTGTGCGCATGTGCAGGTCTGAGCCGGAGTGCGCATGCGCAGTAGTGACCCCGAATGCGCATGAGCAGTAGTGAGTCCGAGTGCGCATGAGCAGTAGTGACCCCGAGTGCGCATGAGCAGTAGTGAGTCCGAGTGCGCATTAGCAGTAGTGACCCCGAGTGCGCATGAGCAGTAGTGACCCCGAGTGCGCATGCACAGTAGTGATCCCGTATGCGCATGCGTAGAAGTGAGCTCGAATGCGCATGTGCAGGTCTGAGCCGGAGTGCGCATGCGCAGTAGTGGGCCCGTGCGCGCATGCGCAGTAGTGAGCCCGTGTGCGCATGCGCAGTAGTGAGCCCGAGCGCGCATCCGCAGTAGTGAGTCCGAGTGCGCATGCGCAGTAGTGACCCCGAATGCGCATGAGCAGCAGTGAGTCCGAGTGCGCATGAGCAGTAGTGACCCCGAGTGCGCATGAGCAGTAGTGAGTCCGAGTGCGCATGAGCAGTAGTGACCCCGAGTGCGCATGCACATTAGTGAGCCCGAGTGTGCATGAGTGGTAGTGACCCCGAGTGCGCATGCACAGTAGTGAGCCCGTGTGCGCATGCGCGGAAGTGAGCTCGAATGCGCATGTGCAGGTCTGAGCCGGACTGCGCATGCGCAGTAGTGAGCCCGTGCGCGCATGCGCAGTAGTGAGCCCGGGTGCGCATGCGCAGTAGTGAGCCCGAGCGCGCATCCGCAGTGGTGAGCCCGAGCGCGCATGCGCAGTAGTGACCCCGAGTGCGCATGAGCAGTAGTGAGTCCGAGTGCGTATGAGCAGTAGTGACCCCGAGTGCGCATGAGCAGTAGTGTGCCCGAGCGCGCATCCGCAGTAGTGAGTCCGAGTGCGCATGCGCAGTAGTGACCCCGAATGCGCATGAGCAGTAGTGAGTCCGAGTGCGCATGAGCAGTAGTGACCCCGAGTGCGCATGAGCAGTAGTGAGTCCGAGTGCGCATCAGCAGTAGTGACCCCGAGTGCGCATGAGCAGTAGTGACCCCGAGTGCGCATGCACAGTAGCCAGCCCGTGTGCGCATGCGCAGAAGTGAACTCGAATGCGCATGTGCAGGTCTGAGCCGGACTGCGCATGCGCAGTAGTGAGCCCGTGTGCACATGCGCAGTAGTGACCCCGAATGCGCATGAGCAGTAGTGAGTCCGAGTGCGTATGAGCAGTAGTGACCCCGAGTGCGCATGAGCAGTAGTGACCCCGAGTGCGCATGCACAGTAGTGAGCCCGAGTGCGCATGAGCAGTAGTGAGTCCGAGTGCGCGCGAGCAGTAGTGACCCCGAGTGCGCATGCACAGTAGTGAGCCCGATTGCGCATCCGCAGTAGTGAGTCCGTGTGCGCATGTGCAGGTCTGAGCCGGAGTGCGCATGCGCAGTAGTGGGCCCGTGCGCGCATGCGCAGTAGTGAGCCCGGGTGCGCATGCGCAGTAGTGAGCCCGAGTGCGCGTGAGCAGTAGTGAGTCCGAGTGCGCGTGAGCAGTAGTGACCCCGAGTGCGCATGAGCAGTAGTGACCCCGAGTGCGCATGAGCAGTAGTGACCCCGAGTGCGCATGCACAGTAGTGAGCCCGATTGCGCATCCGCAGTAGTGAGTCCGTGTGCGCATGTGCAGGTCTGAGCCGGAGTGCGCATGCGCAGTAGTGGGCCCGTGCGCGCATGCGCAGTAGTGAGCCCGGGTGCGCATGCGCAGTAGTGAGGCCGAGCGCGCATCCGCAGTAGTGAGCCCGAGCTCGCATGCGCAGTAGTGACCCCGAGTGCGCATGAGCAGTAGTGAGTCCGAGTGCGTATGAGCAGTAGTGACCCCGAGTGCGCATGAGCAGTAGCGTGCCCGAGCGCGCATCCGCAGTAGTGAGTCCGAGTGCGCATGCGCAGTAGTGACCCCGAATGCGCATGAGCAGTAGTGAGTCCGAGTGCGCATGAGCAGTAGTGACCCCGAGTGCGCATGAGCAGTAGTGAGTCCGAGTGCGCATCAGCAGTAGTGACCCCGAGTGCGCATGAGCAGTAGTGACCCCGAGTGCGCATGCACAGTAGTGCGCCCGTGTGCGCATGCGCAGAAGTGAGCTCGAATGCTCATGTGCAGGTCTGAGCCGGAGTGCGCATGCGCAGTAGTGGGCCCGTGCGCGCATGCGCAGTAGTGAGCCCGTGTGCGCATGCGCAGTAGTGAGCCCGAGCGCGCATCCGCAGTAGTGAGTCCGAGTGCGCATGCGCAGTAGTGACCCCGAATGCGCATGAGCAGCAGTGAGTCCGAGTGCGCATGAGCAGTAGTGACCCCGAGTGCGCATGCACATTAGTGAGCCCGAGTGTGCATGAGTAGTAGTGACCCCGAGTGCGCATGCACAGTAGCCAGCCCGTGTGCGCATGCGCAGAAGTGAGCTCGAATGCGCATGTGCAGGTCTGAGCCGGACTGCGCATGCGCAGTAGTGAGCCCGAGCGCGCATCCGCAGTAGTGAGCCCGAGCGCGCATGCGCAGTAGTGAGTCCGATTGCGCATGTGCAGGTCTGAGCCGGAGTGCGCATGCGCAGTAGTGGGCCCGTGCGCGCATGCGCAGTAGTGAGCCCGTGTGCGCATGCGCAGTAGTGAGCCCGAGCGCGCATCCGCAGTAGTGAGTCCGAGTGCGCATGCGCAGTAGTGACCCCGAATGCACATGAGCAGTAGTGAGTCCGAGTGCGCATGAGCAGTAGTGACCCCGAGTGCGCATGAGCAGTAGTGAGCCCGATTGCGCATCCGCAGTAGTGAGTCCGTGTGCGCATGTGCAGGTCTGAGCCGGAGTGCGCATGCGCAGTAGTGGGCCCGTGCGCGCATGCGCAGTAGTGAGCCCGGGTGCGCATGCGAAGAAGTGCGCTCGAATGCGCATGTGCAGGTCTGAGCCGGAGTGCGCATGCGCAGTAGTGGGCCTGTGCGCGCATGCGCAGTTGTGAGCCCGTGTGCGCATCCGCAGTAGTGAGCCCGAGCGCGCATACGCAGTAGTGAGTCCGATTGCGCATGTGCAGTTCTGAGCCGGAGTGCGCATGCGCAGTAGTGGGCCCGTGCGCGCATGCGCAGTAGTGAGCCCGTGTGCGCATGCGCAGTAGTGAGCCCGAGCGCGCATCCGCAGTAGTGAGTCCGAGTGCGCGTGCGCAGTAGTGACCCCGAATGCGCATGAGCAGTAGTGAGTCCGAGTGCGCATGAGCAGTAGTGACCCCGAGTGCGCATGAGCAGTAGTGAGTCCGTGCGCGCATCCGCAGTAGTGAGTCCGAGTGCGCATGCGCAGTAGTGACCCCGAATGCGCATGAGCAGCAGTGAGTCCGCGTGCGCATGAGCAGTAGTGACCCCGAGTGCGCATGAGCAGTAGTGAGTCCGAGTGCGGTTGAGCAGTAGTGACCCCGAGTGCGCATGCACAGTAGTGACCCCGAATGCGCATGAGCAGTAGTGAGTCCGAGTGCGTATGAACAGTAGTGACCCCGAGTGCGCATGAGCAGTAGTGACCCCGAGTGCGCATGCACAGTAGTGAGCCCGTGTGCGCATGCGCAGAAGTGAGCTCGAATGCGCATGTGCAGGTCTGAGCCGGAGTGCGCATGCGCATTAGTGGGCCCGGCGCGCATGCGCAGTAGTGAGCCCGTGTGCGCATGCGCAGTAGTGAGCCCGAGCGCGCATCCGCAGTAGTGAGTCCGAGTGCGGATGAGCAGTAGTGACCTCGTGCGCGCAAGCGCAGTAGCGAGCCCGTGTGCGCATGCGCAGTAGTGAGTCCGAGTGCGCGTGAGCAGTAGTGAGTCCGAGTGCGCGTGAGCAGTAGTGACCCCGAGTGCGCATGAGCAGTAGTGACCCCGAGTGCGCATGAGCAGTAGTGACCCCGAGTGCGCATGCACAGTAGTGAGCCCGTGTGCGCATGCGCAGAAGTGAGCTCGAATGCGCATGTGCAGGTCTGAGCCGGAGTGCGCATGCGCAGTAGTGGGCCCGTGCGCGCATGCGCAGTAGTGAGCCAGAGCGCGCATCCGCAGTAGTGAGCCCGAGCGCGCATGCGCAGTAGTGACCCCGAATGCGCCTGAGCAGTAGTGACCCCGAGTGCGCATGCACAGTAGTGTGCCTGTGTGCGCATGCGCAGAAGTGAGCTCGAATGCGCATGTGCAGGTCTGAGCCGGAGTGCGCATGCGCAGTAGTGGGCCCGTGCGCGCTTGCGCAGTAGTGACCCCGAGTGCGCATGCACAGTAGTGAGCCCGTGTGCGCATGCGCAGAAGTGAGCTCGAATGCGCATGTGCAGGTCTGAGCCGGAGTGCGCATGCGCAGTAGTGGGCCCGTGCGCGCATGCGCAGTAGTGAGCCCGTGTGCGCATGCGCAGTAGTGAGCCTGAGCGCGCATTCGCAGTAGTGAGTCCGAGTGCGCATGCGCAGTAGTGACCCCGAATGCGCATGAGCAGCAGTGAGTCCGAGTGCGCATGAGCAGTAGTGACCCCGAGAGCGCATGAGCAGTAGTGAGTCCGAGTGCGCATGAGCAGTAGTGACCCCGAGTGCGCATGCACATTAGTGACCCCGAGTGTGCATGAGTAGTAGTGACCCCGAGTGCGCATGCACATTAGCGAGCCCGTGTGCGCATGCGCAGAAGTGAGCTCGAATGCGCATGTGCAGGTCTGAGCCGGACTGCGCATGCGCAGTAGTGAGCCCGTGTGCACATGCGCAGTAGTGACCCCGAATGCGCATGAGCAGTAGTGAGTCCGAGTGCGCATGAGCAGTAGTGACCCCGAATGCGCATGAGCAGTAGTGACCCCGAGTGCGCATGCACAGTAGTGAGCCCGATTGCGCATCCGCAGTAGTAAGTCCGTGTTCGCATGTGCAGGTCTGAGCCGGAGTGCGCATGCCCAGTAGTGGGCCCGTGCGCGCATGCGCAGTAGTGAGCCGGGGTGCGCATGCGCAGTAGTGAGCCCGAGCGCGCATCCGCAATAGTGAGCGCGAGCGCGCATGCGCAGTAGTGAGTCCGATTGCACATGTGCAGGTCTGTGCCTGTGTGCGCATGCGCAGAAGTGAGCTCGAATGCGCATGTGCAGGTCTGAGCCGGAGTGCGCATGCGAAGTAGTGGGCCCGTGCGCGCATGCGCAGTAGTGAGCCCGGGTGCGCATGCGCAGTAGTGAGCCCGAGCGCGCATCCGCAATAGTGAGCCCGAGCGCGCATGCGCAGTAGTGAGCCGGGGTGCGCATGCGCAGTAGTGAGCCCGAGCGCGCATCCGCAATAGTGAGCCCGAGCGCGCATGCGCAGTAGTGAGTCCGATTGCACATGTGCAGGTCTGTGCCGGAGTGCGCATGCGCAGTAGTGTGCCTGTGTGCGCATGCGCAGAAGTGAGCTCGAATGCGCATGTGCAGGTCTGAGCCGGAGTGCGCATGCGCAGTAGTGGGCCCGTGCGCGCATGCGCAGTAGTAAGCCCGGGTGCGCATGCGCAGTAGTGAGCCCGAGCGCGCATCCGCAATAGTGAGCCCGAGCGTGCATGCGCAGTTGTGAGTCCGATTGCGCATGTGCAGGTCTGTGCCGGAGTGCGCATGCGCAGTAGTGTGCCTGTGTGCGCATGCGCAGAAGTGAGCTCGAATGCGCATGTGCAGGTCTGAGCCGGAGTGCGCATGCGCAGTAGTGGGCCCGTGCGCGCATGCGCAGTAGTGAGCCCGTGTGCGCATGTGCAGGTCTGAGCCGGAGTGCGCATGCGCAGTCGTGACCCCGAATGCGCATGAGCAGTAGTGAGTCCGAGTGCGCATGAGCAGTAGTGACCCCGAGTGCGCATGAGCAGTAGTGAGTCCGAGTGCGCATTAGCAGTAGTGACCCCGAGTGCGCATGAGCAGAGATGTCCTGTGTAGTTTTACGTGCGGTTCCCGCCATAGGCCCTACCACACGGCCCCCATGGGCGTGGAATTGGGATACGCCCAATTAGCGCGTCCGTGCCGAAGCAAGGACTACCAGAAACAGCACCGGGCTCTACGGGTCCCGGTAGCCGACCTCTGGTGGGGCCGAGTGACTTTCCAACACTCTACCAGCTAAGACAGGCTGGTACCCGAGCTGTTGGGACGCAGCTCACCCGCCGAGGGCCCGACTAGCAGGCCCTCTAGCCAGCATGCGGCTTTTAAACCACTGCCCCCGCGATGGTCCAACCCACGACCGAGCCAGGGTTACCCCTGTAGGCGCCTCGGTCCCCGCGGTACCAGTCAAAATCACTGGTGGGATCTGCGCGACCGAAGTCGCTTCCATTTTGGGGGTCCCGCAACCCCCGGCAATGGTCGGCCGGCGAATCGGGTACGTGGAGACGCCAACCTCCAAAGGCCACGAGTAGGAATCGACCCTAGGGTCTTTGACCTCCTCGCAGCCACCCTGCGTACCTCAGACACCCCATTCATTCAGTTCACGCACTCACTCTCACTCTTCTCCTCTCAAACACCCTTCTCGCATACATACAAAAACATTCATACTTCTCCTTGCATTCCAGCACACCACTCACATCCAGACTCCCATCTTCTCTTCTTACCACGCCACATTCACTCAGGTCCCGGAGGTCAGCATACATCACACACTCAGCCAACACGTGCTTCCAGTCCTCGCGCTCAGCACCACACATACACCGCTCACTTTCACCCAACCCTCGCTTACACAAATACTCATTCATACTACCATGACCAGTCATAAGGGAACACGCATACACATTCGGCTCAAAATTCACACACCTTTCAGCAAATCTAACATCCTTAATATATTCATACGTGACCCGTCCTTTCTCACTTAGGTCCCATCTTCTCTGCCAGCACTCATACGCCCTATCATCCACAAGTTGCACACACTCATCCATCGTTCTCCCATTCAAATCATTCGAAGCGACGAGGTCATTCACACACAGACTTGCACCATTCTTAATTCTGCTACATACACCCCTCCTTACACACTCTAGATCCCAAGGTAGGGCGCCCATCATCACTTGCATACACTCAGTCGACACAGTTCTACACACATTCAAACACGCATACAACACAACACGCTGACTCCTATTCATTAACTCTCTCGCATACCCATATTGCATCACATCACACCACACACTCGCACCATACATGACACACGCAACAAACAGTCCTTTATACAACACTCTCACCGCTCTTTTCCTCATACCCCATTCTCTCCTCAACACTCTTCTCATCGCACCCACCACATTCGTAACCTTCTTCCTCACATACTCCAAATGCACTTTAAAATTCATTCTCTCACTCATCCATATACCCAAATACTTAAATTTATCCACATACTTCACAGGCATTCCATTCATTCGCACAATAGGACGTCTACTCACAGCCATACTGCCTTTGAGCAACATAGTCACAGTCTTACTCTCAGACACACTAACACCTACTCTTGCACCCCATTCACACACTATTTTCATCCACTCTGTTCCAATTCGTTCAACTTCCATTCGGCTCTGTCCTTCAATCATTAAAAACAAATCGTCGGCAAAAGCCACACACTTGCATCCACATTCTCTCAAGCGCCACAGGAGTCCGTCCATCCTCCCAATCCAGAGAAAAGGGCCGGAGACAGACCCCTGTGGGCATCCTCGTTCCACGTTTTTCCACACAGTCTCATTCACTCCGCACATACACGCTGTCCTCCCCTGGAAGTAACTTTTCCAGAGGGGCATCTCCTTACATCCAGTTTCATACAACCATTCAATCACACTTTTCCATTCTAAATTGTCAAACGCTCCTTTAAAATCCACAAATATACCCAATACATACTTACTTTCACTCTCCTGTACATATTCTCTCACTCTCAACCAAGCACTCTCCGTCGACCGTCCCAGTGCGCATGAGCAGTAGTGACCCCGAGTGCGCATGCACAGTAGTGAGCCCGTGTGCGCATGCGCAGAAGTGAGCTCGAATGCGCATGTGCTGGTCTGAGCCGGAGTGCGCATGCGCAGTAGTGAGCCCGATTGTGCATCCGCAGTAGTGAGTCCGAGTGCGGATGAGCAGTAGTGACCTCGTGCGCGCAAGCGCAGTAGCGAGCCCGTGCGCGCATGCGCAGTAGTGAGTCCGAGTGCGCGTGAGCAGTAGTGAGTCCGAGTGCGCGTGAGCAGTAGTGACCCCGAGTGCGCATGAGCAGTAGTGACCCCGAGTGCGCATGAGCAGTAGTGACCCCGAGTGCGCATGCACAGTAGTGAGCCCGATTGCGCATCCGCAGTAGTGAGTCCGTGTGCGCATGTGCAGGTCTGAGCCGGAGTGCGCATGCGCAGTAGTGGGCCCGTGCGCGCATGCGCAGTAGTGAGCCCGAGCGCGCATCCGCAGTAGTGAGCCCGGGCGCGCATGCGCAGTAGTGACCCCGAATGCGCCTGAGCAGTAGTGACCCCGAGTGCGCATGCACAGTAGTGAGCCCGTGTGCGCATGCGCAAAAGTGAGCTCGAATGCGCATGTGCAGGTCTGAGCCGGAGTGCGCATGCGCAGTAGTGGGCCCGTGCGCGCATGCGCAGTAGTGAGCCCGTGTGCGCATGCGCAGTAGTGAGCCTGAGCGCGCATTCGCAGTAGTGAGTCCGAGTGCGCATGCGCAGTAGTGACCCCGAATGCGCATGAGCAGCAGTGAGTCCGAGTGCGCATGAGCAGTAGTGACCCCGAGAGCGCATGAGCAGTAGTGAGTCCGAGTGCGCATGAGCAGTAGTGACCCCGAGTGCGCATGAGCAGTAGTGACCCCGAGTGCGCATGCACAGTAGTGAGCCCGATTGCGCATCCGCAGTAGTAAGTCCGTGTTCGCATGTGCAGGTCTGAGCCGGAGTGCGCATGCCCAGTAGTGGGCCCGTGCGCGCATGCGCAGTAGTGAGCCGGGGTGCGCATGCGCAGTAGTGAGCCCGAGCGCGCATCCGCAGTAGTGAGCCCGAGCGCGCATGCGCAGTAGTGACCCCGAGTGCGCATGAGCAGTAGTGAGTCCGAGTGCGTATGAGCAGTAGTGACCCCGAGTGCGCATGAGCAGTAGTGTGCCCGAGCGCGCATGGGCAGTAGTGACCCCGAGTGCTCATGCGCAGTAGTGACCCCGAATGCGCATGAGCAGTAGTGACCCCGAGTGCGCATGAGCAGTAGTGACCCCGAGTGCGCATGAGCAGTAGTGAGTCCGAGTGCGCATCAGCAGTAGTGACCCCGAGTGCGCATGAGCAGTAGTGAGCCCGATTGCGCATCCGCAGTAGTGAGTCCGTGTGCGCATGTGCAGGTCTGAGCCGGAGTGCGCATGCGCAGTAGTGGGCCTGTGTGCGCATTCGCAGTAGTGAGCCCGGGTGCGCATGCGCAGTAGTGAGCCCGAGCGCGCATCCGCAGTAGTGAGCCCGAGCGCGCATGCGCAGTAGTGAGTCCGATTGCGCATGTGCAGGTCTGAGCCGGAGTGCGCATGCGCAGTAGTGGGCCCGTGCGCGCATGCGCAGTAGTGAGCCCGTGTGCGCATGCGCAGTAGTGACCCCGAGTGCGCATGAGCAGTAGTGAGTCCGAGTGCGCATGCGCAGTAGTGACCCCGAGTGCGCATGCACATTAGTGAGCCCGAGTGTGCATGAGTAGTAGTGACCCCGAGTGCGCATGCACAGTAGCCAGCCCGTGTGCGCATGCGCAGAAGTGAGCTCGAATGCGCATGTGCAAGTCTGAGCCGGACTGCGCATGCGCAGTAGTGAGCCCGTGTGCACATGCGCAGTAGTGACCCCGAATGCGCATGAGCAGTAGTGAGTCCGAGTGCGTATGAGCAGTAGTGACCCCGAGTGCGCATGAGCAGTAGTGTGCCCGAGCGCGCATCCGCAGTAGTGAGTCCGAGTGCGCATGCGCAGTAGTGACCCCGAATGCGCATGAGCAGTAGTGAGTCCGAGTGCTCATGAGCAGTAGTGACCCCGAGTGCGCATGAGCAGTAGTGAGTCCGAGTACGCATCAGCAGTAGTGACCCCGAGTGCGCATGAGCAGTAGTGACCCCGAGTGCGCATGCACAGTAGCCAGCCCGTGTGCGCATGCGCAGAAGTGAGCTCGAATGCGCATGTGCAGGTCTGAGCCGGAGTGCGCATGCGCAGTAGTGGGCCCGTGCGCGCATGCGCAGTAGTGAGCCCGTGTGCGCATGCGCAGTAGTGAGCCCGAGCGCGCATCCGCAGTAGTGTGTCCGAGTGCGCATGCGCAGTAGTGACCCCGAATGCGCATGAGCAGCAGTGAGTCCGAGTGCGCATGAGCAGTAGTGACCCCGAGTGCGCATGAGCAGTAGTGAGTCCGAGTGCGCATGAGCAGTAGTGACCCCGAGTGCGCATGCACATTAGTGAGCCCGAGTGTGCATGAGTAGTAGTGACCCCGAGTGCGCATGCACAGTAGCCAGCCCGTGTGCGCATGCGCAGAAGTGAGCTCGAATGCGCATGTGCAGGTCTGAGCCGGACTGCGCATGCGCAGTAGTGAGCCCGTGTGCACATGCGCAGTAGTGACCCCGAATGCGCATGAGCAGTAGTGAGTCCGAGTGCGTATGAGCAGTAGTGACCCCGAGTGCGCATGCGCAGTAGTGAGCCCGTGTGCGCATGCGCAGTAGTGAGCCCGAGCGCGCATCCGCAGTAGTGAGTCCGAGTGCGCATGCGCATTAGTGACCCCGAATGCGCATGAGCAGTAGTGAGTCCGAGTGCGCATGAGCAGTAGTGACCCCGAGTGCGCATGAGCAGTAGTGAGTCCGAGTGCGCATCAGCAGTAGTGACCCCGAGTGCGCATGAGCAGTAGTGACCCCGAGTGCGCATGCACAGTAGTGAGCCCGTGTGCGCATGCGCAGAAGTGAGCTCGAATGCGCATGTGCAGGTCTGAGCCGGAGTGCGCATGCGCAGTAGTGGGCCCGTGCGCGCATGCGCAGTTGTGAGCCCGTGTGCGCATGAGCAGTAGTGAGTCCGAGTGCGCATGAACAGTAGTGACCCCGAGTGCGCATGAGCAGTAGTGGCCCCGAGTGCGCATGAGCAGTAGTGAATCCGAGTGCACATGAGCAGTAGTGACCACGAGTGCGCACGAGCAGTAGTGAGTCCGAGTGCGCATGAGCAGTAGTGACCCCGTGCGCGCATGCGCAGTAGTGAGCCCGTGTGCGCATGCGCAGTAGTGAGTCCGAGTGCGCGTGAGCAGCAGTGAGTCCGAGTGCGCGTGAGCAGCAGTGAGTCCGAGTGCGCGTGAGCAGTAGTGACCCCGAGTGCGCATGAGCAGTAGTGACCCCGAGTGCGCATGAGCAGTCGTGACCCCGAGTGCGCATGCACAGTAGTGAGCCCGATTGCGCATCCGCGATGGTGAGTCCGTGTGCGCATGTGCAGGTCTGAGCCGGAGTGCGCATGCGCAGTAGTGGGCCCGTGCGCGCATGCGCAGTAGTGAGCCCGTGTGCGCCTGCGCAGTAGTGAGCCCGAGCGCGCATCCGGAGTAGTGAGTCCGAGTGCGCATGCGCAGTAGTGGCCCCGAATGCGCATGAGCAGCAGTGAGTCCGAGTGCGCATGAGCAGTAGTGACCCCGAGTGCGCATGAGCAGTAGTGACCCCGAGTGCGCATGAGCAGTAGTGGCCCCGAGTGCGCATGAGCAGTAGTGACACCGAGTGCGCATGAGCAGTAGTGAGTCCGAGTGCGCATGAGCAGTAGTGACCCCGAGTGGGCATGAGCAGTAGTGACCCCGAGTGCGCATGCACAGTAGTGAGCCCGATTGCGCATCCGCAGTAGTGAGGCCGTGTGCGCATGTGCAGGTCTGAGCCGGAGTGCGCATGCGCAGTAGTGAGCCCGATTGTGCATCCGCAGTAGTGAGTCCGAGTGCACATGAGCAGTAGTGACCCCGAGTGCGCATGAGCAGTAGTGACCCCGAGTGAGCATGCACAGTAGTGAGCCCGAGTGTGCATGAGCAGTAGTGAGTCCGAGTGCGCATGGGCAGTAGTGACCCCGAGTGCTCATGCACAGTAGTGAGCCCGATTGCGCATCCGCAGTAGTGAGTCCGTGTGCGCATGTGCAGGTCTGAGCCGGAGTGCGCATGCGCAGTAGTGGGCCCGTGCGCGCATGCGCAGTAGTGAGCCCGTGTGCGCATGCGCAGTAGTGAGTCCGAGTGCGCGTGAGCAGTAGTGAGCCCGAGTGCGCGTGAGCAGTAGTGACCCCGAGTGCGCATGAGCAGTAGTGACCCCGAGTGCGCATGAGCAGTAGTGACCCCGAGTGCGCATGCACAGTAGTGAGCCCGATTGCGCATCCGCAGTAGTGAGTCCGTGTGCGCATGTGCAGGTCTGAGCCGGAGTGCGCGTGAGCAGTAGTGAGTCCGAGTGCGCGTGAGCAGTAGTGACCCCGAGTGCGCATGAGCAGTAGTGACCCCGAGTGCGCATGAGCAGTAGTGACCCCGAGTGCGCATGCACAGTAGTGTGCCTGTGTGCGCACGCGCAGAAGTGAGCTCGAATGCGCATGTGCAGGTCTGAGCCGGAGTGCGCATGCGCAGTAGTGGGCTCGTGCGCGCATGCGCAGTAGTGAGCCCGGGTGCGCATGCGCAGTAGTGAGCCCGAGCGCGCATCCGCAGTAGTGAGCCCGAGCGCGCATGCGCAGTAGTGAGTCCGATTGCGCATGTGCAGGTCTGAGCCGGAGTGCGCATGCGCAGTAGTGGGCCCGTGCGCGCATGCGCAGTAGTGAGCCCGGGTGCGCATGCGCAGTAGTGAGCCCGAGCGCGCATCCGCAATAGTGAGCCCGAGCGCGCATGCGCAGTAGTGAGCCCGAGCGCGCATCCGCAGTAGTGTGTCCGAGTGCGCATGCGCAGTAGTGACCCCGAATGCGCATGAGCAGCAGTGAGTCCGAGTGCGTATCAGCAGTAGTGACCCCGAGTGCGCATGAGCAGTAGTGACCCCGAGTGCGCATGCACAGTAGTGAGCGCGTGTGCGCATAGGCAGTAGTGACCCCGAGTGCTCATGCGCAGTAGTGAGCCCGAGTGCGCATGAGCAGTAGTGACCCCGAGTGCGCATGAGCAGTAGTGACCCCGAGTGCGCATGAGCAGTAGTGACCCCGAGTGCGCATGAGCAGTAGTGACCCCGAGTGCGCATGCACAGTAGTGAGCCCGATTGCGCATCCGCAGTAGTGAGTCCGTGTGCGCATGTGCAGGTCTGAGCCGGAGTGCGCATGCGCAGTAGTGGGCCTGTGCGCGCATTCGCAGTAGTGAGCCCGGGTGCGCATGCGCAGTAGTGAGCCCGAGCGCGCATCCGCAGTAGTGAGCCCGAGCGCGCATGCGCAGTAGTGAGTCCGATTGCGCATGTGCAGGTCTGAGCCGGAGTGCGCATGCGCAGTAGTGGGCCCGTGCGCGCATGCGCAGTAGTGAGCCCGTGTGCGCATGCGCAGTAGTGACGCCGAGTGCGCATGAGCAGTAGTGAGTCCGAGTGCGCATGCGCAGTAGTGACCCCGAGTGCGCATGCACATTAGTGAGCCCGAGTGTGCATGAGTAGTAGTGACCCTGAGTGCGCATGCACAGTAGCCAGCCCGTGTGCGCATGCGCAGAAGTGAGCTCGAATGCGCATGTGCAAGTCTGAGCCGGACTGCGCATGCGCAGTAGTGAGCCCGTGTGCACATGCGCAGTAGTGACCCCGAATGCGCATGAGCAGTAGTGAGTCCGAGTGCGTATGAGCAGTAGTGACCCCGAGTGCGCATGAGCAGTAGTGTGCCCGAGCGCGCATCCGCAGTAGTGAGTCCGAGTGCGCATGCGCAGTAGTGACCCCGAATGCGCATGAGCAGTAGTGAGTCCGAGTGCTCATGAGCAGTAGTGACCCCGAGTGCGCATGAGCAGTAGTGAGTCCGAGTACGCATCAGCAGTAGTGACCCCGAGTGCGCATGAGCAGTAGTGACCCCGAGTGCGCATGCACAGTAGCCAGCCCGTGTGCGCATGCGCAGAAGTGAGCTCGAATGCGCATGTGCAGGTCTGAGCCGGAGTGCGCATGCGCAGTAGTGGGCCCGTGCGCGCATGCGCAGTAGTGAGCCCGTGTGCGCATGCGCAGTAGTGAGCCCGAGCGCGCATCCGCAGTAGTGTGTCCGAGTGCGCATGCGCAGTAGTGACCCCGAATGCGCATGAGCAGCAGTGAGTCCGAGTGCGCATGAGCAGTAGTGACCCCGAGTGCGCATGAGCAGTAGTGAGTCCGAGTGCGCATGAGCAGTAGTGACCCCGAGTGCGCATGCACATTAGTGAGCCCGAGTGTGCATGAGTAGTAGTGACCCCGAGTGCGCATGCACAGTAGCCAGCCCGTGTGCGCATGCGCAGAAGTGAGCTCGAATGCGCATGTGCAGGTCTGAGCCGGACTGCGCATGCGCAGTAGTGAGCCCGTGTGCACATGCGCAGTAGTGACCCCGAATGCGCATGAGCAGTAGTGAGTCCGAGTGCGTATGAGCAGTAGTGACCCCGAGTGCGCATGCGCAGTAGTGAGCCCGTGTGCGCATGCGCAGTAGTGAGCCCGAGCGCGCATCCGCAGTAGTGAGTCCGAGTGCGCATGCGCAGTAGTGACCCCGAATGCGCATGAGCAGTAGTGAGTCCGAGTGCGCATGAGCAGTAGTGACCCCGAGTGCGCATGAGCAGTAGTGAGTCCGAGTGCGCATCAGCAGTAGTGACCCCGAGTGCGCATGAGCAGTAGTGACCCCGAGTGCGCATGCACAGTAGTGAGCCCGTGTGCGCATGCGCAGAAGTGAGCTCGAATGCGCATGTGCAGGTCTGAGCCGGAGTGCGCATGCGCAGTAGTGGGCCCGTGCGCGCATGCGCAGTTGTGAGCCCGTGTGCGCATCCGCAGTAGTGAGCCCGAGCGCGCATGCGCAGTAGTGAGTCCGATTGCGCATGTGCAGGTCTGAGCCGGAGTGCGCATGCGCAGTAGTGGGCCCGTGCGCGCATGCGCAGTAGTGAGCCCGTGTGCGCATGCGCAGTAGTGAGCCCGAGAGCGCATCCGCAGTAGTGAGTCCGAGTGCGCATGCGCAGTAGTGACCCCTAATGCGCATGAGCAGTAGTGAGTCCGAGTGCGCATGAGCAGTAGTGACCCCGAGTGCGCATGAGCAGTAGTGAGTCCGAGTGCGCATGAACAGTAGTGACCCCGAGTGCGCATGAGCAGTAGTGGCCCCGAGTGCGCATGAGCAGTAGTGAATCCGAGTGCACATGAGCAGTAGTGACCACGAGTGCGCACGAGCAGTAGTGAGTCCGAGTGCGCATGAGCAGTAGTGACCCCGTGCGCGCATGCGCAGTAGTGAGCCCGTGTGCGCATGCGCAGTAGTGAGTCCGAGTGCGCGTGAGCAGCAGTGAGCCCGAGTGCGCGTGAGCAGTAGTGACCCCGAGTGCGCATGAGCAGTAGTGACCCCGAGTGCGCATGAGCAGTAGTGACCCCGAGTGCGCATGCACAGTAGTGAGCCCGATTGCGCATCCGCAGTAGTGAGTCCGTGTGCGCATGTGCAGGTCTGAGCCGGAGTGCGCGTGAGCAGTAGTGAGTCCGAGTGCGCGTGAGCAGTAGTGACCCCGAGTGCGCATGAGCAGTAGTGACCCCGAGTGCGCATGAGCAGTAGTGACCCCGAGTGCGCATGCACAGTAGTGTGCCTGTGTGCGCACGCGCAGAAGTGAGCTCGAATGCGCATGTGCAGGTCTGAGCCGGAGTGCGCATGCGCAGTAGTGGGCTCGTGCGCGCATGCGCAGTAGTGAGCCCGGGTGCGCATGCGCAGTAGTGAGCCCGAGCGCGCATCCGCAGTAGTGAGCCCGAGCGCGCATGCGCAGTAGTGAGTCCGATTGCGCATGTGCAGGTCTGAGCCGGAGTGCGCATGCGCAGTAGTGGGCCCGTGCGCGCATGCGCAGTAGTGAGCCCGGGTGCGCATGCGCAGTAGTGAGCCCGAGCGCGCATCCGCAATAGTGAGCCCGAGCGGGCATGCGCAGTAGTGAGCCCGAGCGCGCATCCGCAGTAGTGTGTCCGAGTGCGCATGCGCAGTAGTGACCCCGAATGCGCATGAGCAGCAGTGAGTCCGAGTGCGTATCAGCAGTAGTGACCCCGAGTGCGCATGAGCAGTAGTGACCCCGAGTGCGCATGCACAGTAGTGAGCGCGTGTGCGCATGGGCAGTAGTGACCCCGAGTGCTCATGCGCAGTAGTGAGCCCGAGTGCGCATGAGCAGTAGTGACCCCGAGTGCGCATGAGCAGTAGTGACCCCGAGTGCGCATGAGCAGTAGTGACCCCGAGTGCGCATGAGCAGTAGTGACCCCGAGTGCGCATGCACAGTAGTGAGCCCGATTGCGCATCCGCAGTAGTGAGTCCGTGTGCGCATGTGCAGGTCTGAGCCGGAGTGCGCATGCGCAGTAGTGGGCCTGTGCGCGCATTCGCAGTAGTGAGCCCGGGTGCGCATGCGCAGTAGTGAGCCCGAGCGCGCATCCGCAGTAGTGAGCCCGAGCGCGCATGCGCAGTAGTGAGTCCGATTGCGCATGTGCAGGTCTGAGCCGGAGTGCGCATGCGCAGTAGTGGGCCCGTGCGCGCATGCGCAGTAGTGAGCCCGTGTGCGCATGCGCAGTAGTGACCCCGAGTGCGCATGAGCAGTAGTGAGTCCGAGTGCGCATGCGCAGTAGTGACCCCGAGTGCGCATGCACATTAGTGAGCCCGAGTGTGCATGAGTAGTAGTGACCCTGAGTGCGCATGCACAGTAGCCAGCCCGTGTGCGCATGCGCAGAAGTGAGCTCGAATGCGCATGTGCAAGTCTGAGCCGGACTGCGCATGCGCAGTAGTGAGCCCGTGTGCACATGCGCAGTAGTGACCCCGAATGCGCATGAGCAGTAGTGAGTCCGAGTGCGTATGAGCAGTAGTGACCCCGAGTGCGCATGAGCAGTAGTGTGCCCGAGCGCGCATCCGCAGTAGTGAGTCCGAGTGCGCATGCGCAGTAGTGACCCCGAATGCGCATGAGCAGTAGTGAGTCCGAGTGCTCATGAGCAGTAGTGACCCCGAGTGCGCATGAGCAGTAGTGAGTCCGAGTACGCATCAGCAGTAGTGACCCCGAGTGCGCATGAGCAGTAGTGACCCCGAGTGCGCATGCACAGTAGCCAGCCCGTGTGCGCATGCGCAGAAGTGAGCTCGAATGCGCATGTGCAGGTCTGAGCCGGAGTGCGCATGCGCAGTAGTGGGCCCGTGCGCGCATGCGCAGTAGTGAGCCCGTGTGCGCATGCGCAGTAGTGAGCCCGAGCGCGCATCCGCAGTAGTGTGTCCGAGTGCGCATGCGCAGTAGTGACCCCGAATGCGCATGAGCAGCAGTGAGTCCGAGTGCGCATGAGCAGTAGTGACCCCGAGTGCGCATGAGCAGTAGTGAGTCCGAGTGCGCATGAGCAGTAGTGACCCCGAGTGCGCATGCACATTAGTGAGCCCGAGTGTGCATGAGTAGTAGTGACCCCGAGTGCGCATGCACAGTAGCCAGCCCGTGTGCGCATGCGCAGAAGTGAGCTCGAATGCGCATGTGCAGGTCTGAGCCGGACTGCGCATGCGCAGTAGTGAGCCCGTGTGCACATGCGCAGTAGTGACCCCGAATGCGCATGAGCAGTAGTGAGTCCGAGTGCGTATGAGCAGTAGTGACCCCGAGTGCGCATGCGCAGTAGTGAGCCCGTGTGCGCATGCGCAGTAGTGAGCCCGAGCGCGCATCCGCAGTAGTGAGTCCGAGTGCGCATGCGCAGTAGTGACCCCGAATGCGCATGAGCAGTAGTGAGTCCGAGTGCGCATGAGCAGTAGTGACCCCGAGTGCGCATGAGCAGTAGTGAGTCCGAGTGCGCATCAGCAGTAGTGACCCCGAGTGCGCATGAGCAGTAGTGACCCCGAGTGCGCATGCACAGTAGTGAGCCCGTGTGCGCATGCGCAGAAGTGAGCTCGAATGCGCATGTGCAGGTCTGAGCCGGAGTGCGCATGCGCAGTAGTGGGCCCGTGCGCGCATGCGCAGTTGTGAGCCCGTGTGCGCATCCGCAGTAGTGAGCCCGAGCGCGCATGCGCAGTAGTGAGTCCGATTGCGCATGTGCAGGTCTGAGCCGGAGTGCGCATGCGCAGTAGTGGGCCCGTGCGCGCATGCGCAGTAGTGAGCCCGTGTGCGCATGCGCAGTAGTGAGCCCGAGAGCGCATCCGCAGTAGTGAGTCCGAGTGCGCATGCGCAGTAGTGACCCCTAATGCGCATGAGCAGTAGTGAGTCCGAGTGCGCATGAGCAGTAGTGACCCCGAGTGCGCATGAGCAGTAGTGAGTCCGAGTGCGCATGAACAGTAGTGACCCCGAGTGCGCATGAGCAGTAGTGGCCCCGAGTGCGCATGAGCAGTAGTGAATCCGAGTGCACATGAGCAGTAGTGACCACGAGTGCGCACGAGCAGTAGTGAGTCCGAGTGCGCATGAGCAGTAGTGACCCCGTGCGCGCATGCGCAGTAGTGAGCCCGTGTGCGCATGCGCAGTAGTGAGTCCGAGTGCGCGTGAGCAGCAGTGAGTCCGAGTGCGCGTGAGCAGCAGTGAGTCCGAGTGCGCGTGAGCAGTAGTGACCCCGAGTGCGCATGAGCAGTAGTGACCCCGAGTGCGCATGAGCAGTCGTGACCCCGAGTGCGCATGCACAGTAGTGAGCCCGATTGCGCATCCGCGATGGTGAGTCCGTGTGCGCATGTGCAGGTCTGAGCCGGAGTGCGCATGCGCAGTAGTGGGCCCGTGCGCGCATGCGCAGTAGTGAGCCCGTGTGCGCCTGCGCAGTAGTGAGCCCGAGCGCGCATCCGGAGTAGTGAGTCCGAGTGCGCATGCGCAGTAGTGGCCCCGAATGCGCATGAGCAGTAGTGAGTCCGAGTGCGCATGAGCAGTAGTGACCCCGAGTGCGCATGAGCAGTAGTGAGTCCGAGTGCGCATCAGCAGTAGTGACCCCGAGTGCGCATGAGCAGTAGTGACCCCGAGTGCGCATGCACAGTAGTGAGCCCGTGTGCGCATGCGCAGAAGTGAGCTCGAATGCGCATGTGCAGGTCTGAGCCGGAGTGCGCATGCGCAGTAGTGGGCCCGTGCGCGCATGCGCAGTTGTGAGCCCGTGTGCGCATCCGCAGTAGTGAGCCCGAGCGCGCATGCGCAGTAGTGAGTCCGATTGCGCATGTGCAGGTCTGAGCCGGAGTGCGCATGCGCAGTAGTGGGCCCGTGCGCGCATGCGCAGTAGTGAGCCCGTGTGCGCATGCGCAGTAGTGAGCCCGAGAGCGCATCCGCAGTAGTGAGTCCGAGTGCGCATGCGCAGTAGTGACCCCTAATGCGCATGAGCAGTAGTGAGTCCGAGTGCGCATGAGCAGTAGTGACCCCGAGTGCGCATGAGCAGTAGTGAGTCCGAGTGCGCATGAACAGTAGTGACCCCGAGTGCGCATGAGCAGTAGTGGCCCCGAGTGCGCATGAGCAGTAGTGAATCCGAGTGCACATGAGCAGTAGTGACCACGAGTGCGCACGAGCAGTAGTGAGCCCGAGTGTGCATGAGCAGTAGTGAGTCCGAGTGCGCATGGGCAGTAGTGACCCCGAGTGCTCATGCACAGTAGTGAGCCCGATTGCGCATCCGCAGTAGTGAGTCCGTGTGCGCATGTGCAGGTCTGAGCCGGAGTGCGCATGCGCAGTAGTGGGCCCGTGCGCGCATGCGCAGTAGTGAGCCCGTGTGCGCATGCGCAGTAGTGAGTCCGAGTGCGCGTGAGCAGTAGTGAGCCCGAGTGCGCGTGAGCAGTAGTGACCCCGAGTGCGCATGAGCAGTAGTGACCCCGAGTGCGCATGAGCAGTAGTGACCCCGAGTGCGCATGCACAGTAGTGAGCCCGATTGCGCATCCGCAGTAGTGAGTCCGTGTGCGCATGTGCAGGTCTGAGCCGGAGTGCGCGTGAGCAGTAGTGAGTCCGAGTGCGCGTGAGCAGTAGTGACCCCGAGTGCGCATGAGCAGTAGTGACCCCGAGTGCGCATGAGCAGTAGTGACCCCGAGTGCGCATGCACAGTAGTGTGCCTGTGTGCGCACGCGCAGAAGTGAGCTCGAATGCGCATGTGCAGGTCTGAGCCGGAGTGCGCATGCGCAGTAGTGGGCTCGTGCGCGCATGCGCAGTAGTGAGCCCGGGTGCGCATGCGCAGTAGTGAGCCCGAGCGCGCATCCGCAGTAGTGAGCCCGAGCGCGCATGCGCAGTAGTGAGTCCGATTGCGCATGTGCAGGTCTGAGCCGGAGTGCGCATGCGCAGTAGTGGGCCCGTGCGCGCATGCGCAGTAGTGAGCCCGGGTGCGCATGCGCAGTAGTGAGCCCGAGCGCGCATCCGCAATAGTGAGCCCGAGCGCGCATGCGCAGTAGTGAGCCCGAGCGCGCATCCGCAGTAGTGTGTCCGAGTGCGCATGCGCAGTAGTGACCCCGAATGCGCATGAGCAGCAGTGAGTCCGAGTGCGTATCAGCAGTAGTGACCCCGAGTGCGCATGAGCAGTAGTGACCCCGAGTGCGCATGCACAGTAGTGAGCGCGTGTGCGCATGGGCAGTAGTGACCCCGAGTGCTCATGCGCAGTAGTGAGCCCGAGTGCGCATGAGCAGTAGTGACCCCGAGTGCGCATGAGCAGTAGTGACCCCGAGTGCGCATGAGCAGTAGTGACCCCGAGTGCGCATGAGCAGTAGTGACCCCGAGTGCGCATGCACAGTAGTGAGCCCGATTGCGCATCCGCAGTAGTGAGTCCGTGTGCGCATGTGCAGGTCTGAGCCGGAGTGCGCATGCGCAGTAGTGGGCCTGTGCGCGCATTCGCAGTAGTGAGCCCGGGTGCGCATGCGCAGTAGTGAGCCCGAGCGCGCATCCGCAGTAGTGAGCCCGAGCGCGCATGCGCAGTAGTGAGTCCGATTGCGCATGTGCAGGTCTGAGCCGGAGTGCGCATGCGCAGTAGTGGGCCCGTGCGCGCATGCGCAGTAGTGAGCCCGTGTGCGCATGCGCAGTAGTGACGCCGAGTGCGCATGAGCAGTAGTGAGTCCGAGTGCGCATGCGCAGTAGTGACCCCGAGTGCGCATGCACATTAGTGAGCCCGAGTGTGCATGAGTAGTAGTGACCCTGAGTGCGCATGCACAGTAGCCAGCCCGTGTGCGCATGCGCAGAAGTGAGCTCGAATGCGCATGTGCAAGTCTGAGCCGGACTGCGCATGCGCAGTAGTGAGCCCGTGTGCACATGCGCAGTAGTGACCCCGAATGCGCATGAGCAGTAGTGAGTCCGAGTGCGTATGAGCAGTAGTGACCCCGAGTGCGCATGAGCAGTAGTGTGCCCGAGCGCGCATCCGCAGTAGTGAGTCCGAGTGCGCATGCGCAGTAGTGACCCCGAATGCGCATGAGCAGTAGTGAGTCCGAGTGCTCATGAGCAGTAGTGACCCCGAGTGCGCATGAGCAGTAGTGAGTCCGAGTACGCATCAGCAGTAGTGACCCCGAGTGCGCATGAGCAGTAGTGACCCCGAGTGCGCATGCACAGTAGCCAGCCCGTGTGCGCATGCGCAGAAGTGAGCTCGAATGCGCATGTGCAGGTCTGAGCCGGAGTGCGCATGCGCAGTAGTGGGCCCGTGCGCGCATGCGCAGTAGTGAGCCCGTGTGCGCATGCGCAGTAGTGAGCCCGAGCGCGCATCCGCAGTAGTGTGTCCGAGTGCGCATGCGCAGTAGTGACCCCGAATGCGCATGAGCAGCAGTGAGTCCGAGTGCGCATGAGCAGTAGTGACCCCGAGTGCGCATGAGCAGTAGTGAGTCCGAGTGCGCATGAGCAGTAGTGACCCCGAGTGCGCATGCACATTAGTGAGCCCGAGTGTGCATGAGTAGTAGTGACCCCGAGTGCGCATGCACAGTAGCCAGCCCGTGTGCGCATGCGCAGAAGTGAGCTCGAATGCGCATGTGCAGGTCTGAGCCGGACTGCGCATGCGCAGTAGTGAGCCCGTGTGCACATGCGCAGTAGTGACCCCGAATGCGCATGAGCAGTAGTGAGTCCGAGTGCGTATGAGCAGTAGTGACCCCGAGTGCGCATGCGCAGTAGTGAGCCCGTGTGCGCATGCGCAGTAGTGAGCCCGAGCGCGCATCCGCAGTAGTGAGTCCGAGTGCGCATGCGCAGTAGTGACCCCGAATGCGCATGAGCAGTAGTGAGTCCGAGTGCGCATGAGCAGTAGTGACCCCGAGTGCGCATGAGCAGTAGTGAGTCCGAGTGCGCATCAGCAGTAGTGACCCCGAGTGCGCATGAGCAGTAGTGACCCCGAGTGCGCATGCACAGTAGTGAGCCCGTGTGCGCATGCGCAGAAGTGAGCTCGAATGCGCATGTGCAGGTCTGAGCCGGAGTGCGCATGCGCAGTAGTGGGCCCGTGCGCGCATGCGCAGTTGTGAGCCCGTGTGCGCATCCGCAGTAGTGAGCCCGAGCGCGCATGCGCAGTAGTGAGTCCGATTGCGCATGTGCAGGTCTGAGCCGGAGTGCGCATGCGCAGTAGTGGGCCCGTGCGCGCATGCGCAGTAGTGAGCCCGTGTGCGCATGCGCAGTAGTGAGCCCGAGAGCGCATCCGCAGTAGTGAGTCCGAGTGCGCATGCGCAGTAGTGACCCCTAATGCGCATGAGCAGTAGTGAGTCCGAGTGCGCATGAGCAGTAGTGACCCCGAGTGCGCATGAGCAGTAGTGAGTCCGAGTGCGCATGAACAGTAGTGACCCCGAGTGCGCATGAGCAGTAGTGGCCCCGAGTGCGCATGAGCAGTAGTGAATCCGAGTGCACATGAGCAGTAGTGACCACGAGTGCGCACGAGCAGTAGTGAGTCCGAGTGCGCATGAGCAGTAGTGACCCCGTGCGCGCATGCGCAGTAGTGAGCCCGTGTGCGCATGCGCAGTAGTGAGTCCGAGTGCGCGTGAGCAGCAGTGAGCCCGAGTGCGCGTGAGCAGTAGTGACCCCGAGTGCGCATGAGCAGTAGTGACCCCGAGTGCGCATGAGCAGTAGTGACCCCGAGTGCGCATGCACAGTAGTGAGCCCGATTGCGCATCCGCAGTAGTGAGTCCGTGTGCGCATGTGCAGGTCTGAGCCGGAGTGCGCGTGAGCAGTAGTGAGTCCGAGTGCGCGTGAGCAGTAGTGACCCCGAGTGCGCATGAGCAGTAGTGACCCCGAGTGCGCATGAGCAGTAGTGACCCCGAGTGCGCATGCACAGTAGTGTGCCTGTGTGCGCACGCGCAGAAGTGAGCTCGAATGCGCATGTGCAGGTCTGAGCCGGAGTGCGCATGCGCAGTAGTGGGCTCGTGCGCGCATGCGCAGTAGTGAGCCCGGGTGCGCATGCGCAGTAGTGAGCCCGAGCGCGCATCCGCAGTAGTGAGCCCGAGCGCGCATGCGCAGTAGTGAGTCCGATTGCGCATGTGCAGGTCTGAGCCGGAGTGCGCATGCGCAGTAGTGGGCCCGTGCGCGCATGCGCAGTAGTGAGCCCGGGTGCGCATGCGCAGTAGTGAGCCCGAGCGCGCATCCGCAATAGTGAGCCCGAGCGCGCATGCGCAGTAGTGAGCCCGAGCGCGCATCCGCAGTAGTGTGTCCGAGTGCGCATGCGCAGTAGTGACCCCGAATGCGCATGAGCAGCAGTGAGTCCGAGTGCGTATCAGCAGTAGTGACCCCGAGTGCGCATGAGCAGTAGTGACCCCGAGTGCGCATGCACAGTAGTGAGCGCGTGTGCGCATGGGCAGTAGTGACCCCGAGTGCTCATGCGCAGTAGTGAGCCCGAGTGCGCATGAGCAGTAGTGACCCCGAGTGCGCATGAGCAGTAGTGACCCCGAGTGCGCATGAGCAGTAGTGACCCCGAGTGCGCATGAGCAGTAGTGACCCCGAGTGCGCATGCACAGTAGTGAGCCCGATTGCGCATCCGCAGTAGTGAGTCCGTGTGCGCATGTGCAGGTCTGAGCCGGAGTGCGCATGCGCAGTAGTGGGCCTGTGCGCGCATTCGCAGTAGTGAGCCCGGGTGCGCATGCGCAGTAGTGAGCCCGAGCGCGCATCCGCAGTAGTGAGCCCGAGCGCGCATGCGCAGTAGTGAGTCCGATTGCGCATGTGCAGGTCTGAGCCGGAGTGCGCATGCGCAGTAGTGGGCCCGTGCGCGCATGCGCAGTAGTGAGCCCGTGTGCGCATGCGCAGTAGTGACCCCGAGTGCGCATGAGCAGTAGTGAGTCCGAGTGCGCATGCGCAGTAGTGACCCCGAGTGCGCATGCACATTAGTGAGCCCGAGTGTGCATGAGTAGTAGTGACCCTGAGTGCGCATGCACAGTAGCCAGCCCGTGTGCGCATGCGCAGAAGTGAGCTCGAATGCGCATGTGCAAGTCTGAGCCGGACTGCGCATGCGCAGTAGTGAGCCCGTGTGCACATGCGCAGTAGTGACCCCGAATGCGCATGAGCAGTAGTGAGTCCGAGTGCGTATGAGCAGTAGTGACCCCGAGTGCGCATGAGCAGTAGTGTGCCCGAGCGCGCATCCGCAGTAGTGAGTCCGAGTGCGCATGCGCAGTAGTGACCCCGAATGCGCATGAGCAGTAGTGAGTCCGAGTGCTCATGAGCAGTAGTGACCCCGAGTGCGCATGAGCAGTAGTGAGTCCGAGTACGCATCAGCAGTAGTGACCCCGAGTGCGCATGAGCAGTAGTGACCCCGAGTGCGCATGCACAGTAGCCAGCCCGTGTGCGCATGCGCAGAAGTGAGCTCGAATGCGCATGTGCAGGTCTGAGCCGGAGTGCGCATGCGCAGTAGTGGGCCCGTGCGCGCATGCGCAGTAGTGAGCCCGTGTGCGCATGCGCAGTAGTGAGCCCGAGCGCGCATCCGCAGTAGTGTGTCCGAGTGCGCATGCGCAGTAGTGACCCCGAATGCGCATGAGCAGCAGTGAGTCCGAGTGCGCATGAGCAGTAGTGACCCCGAGTGCGCATGAGCAGTAGTGAGTCCGAGTGCGCATGAGCAGTAGTGACCCCGAGTGCGCATGCACATTAGTGAGCCCGAGTGTGCATGAGTAGTAGTGACCCCGAGTGCGCATGCACAGTAGCCAGCCCGTGTGCGCATGCGCAGAAGTGAGCTCGAATGCGCATGTGCAGGTCTGAGCCGGACTGCGCATGCGCAGTAGTGAGCCCGTGTGCACATGCGCAGTAGTGACCCCGAATGCGCATGAGCAGTAGTGAGTCCGAGTGCGTATGAGCAGTAGTGACCCCGAGTGCGCATGCGCAGTAGTGAGCCCGTGTGCGCATGCGCAGTAGTGAGCCCGAGCGCGCATCCGCAGTAGTGAGTCCGAGTGCGCATGCGCAGTAGTGACCCCGAATGCGCATGAGCAGTAGTGAGTCCGAGTGCGCATGAGCAGTAGTGACCCCGAGTGCGCATGAGCAGTAGTGAGTCCGAGTGCGCATCAGCAGTAGTGACCCCGAGTGCGCATGAGCAGTAGTGACCCCGAGTGCGCATGCACAGTAGTGAGCCCGTGTGCGCATGCGCAGAAGTGAGCTCGAATGCGCATGTGCAGGTCTGAGCCGGAGTGCGCATGCGCAGTAGTGGGCCCGTGCGCGCATGCGCAGTTGTGAGCCCGTGTGCGCATCCGCAGTAGTGAGCCCGAGCGCGCATGCGCAGTAGTGAGTCCGATTGCGCATGTGCAGGTCTGAGCCGGAGTGCGCATGCGCAGTAGTGGGCCCGTGCGCGCATGCGCAGTAGTGAGCCCGTGTGCGCATGCGCAGTAGTGAGCCCGAGAGCGCATCCGCAGTAGTGAGTCCGAGTGCGCATGCGCAGTAGTGACCCCTAATGCGCATGAGCAGTAGTGAGTCCGAGTGCGCATGAGCAGTAGTGACCCCGAGTGCGCATGAGCAGTAGTGAGTCCGAGTGCGCATGAACAGTAGTGACCCCGAGTGCGCATGAGCAGTAGTGGCCCCGAGTGCGCATGAGCAGTAGTGAATCCGAGTGCACATGAGCAGTAGTGACCACGAGTGCGCACGAGCAGTAGTGAGTCCGAGTGCGCATGAGCAGTAGTGACCCCGTGCGCGCATGCGCAGTAGTGAGCCCGTGTGCGCATGCGCAGTAGTGAGTCCGAGTGCGCGTGAGCAGCAGTGAGTCCGAGTGCGCGTGAGCAGCAGTGAGTCCGAGTGCGCGTGAGCAGTAGTGACCCCGAGTGCGCATGAGCAGTAGTGACCCCGAGTGCGCATGAGCAGTCGTGACCCCGAGTGCGCATGCACAGTAGTGAGCCCGATTGCGCATCCGCGATGGTGAGTCCGTGTGCGCATGTGCAGGTCTGAGCCGGAGTGCGCATGCGCAGTAGTGGGCCCGTGCGCGCATGCGCAGTAGTGAGCCCGTGTGCGCCTGCGCAGTAGTGAGCCCGAGCGCGCATCCGGAGTAGTGAGTCCGAGTGCGCATGCGCAGTAGTGGCCCCGAATGCGCATGAGCAGCAGTGAGTCCGAGTGCGCATGAGCAGTAGTGACCCCGAGTGCGCATGAGCAGTAGTGACCCCGAGTGCGCATGAGCAGTAGTGGCCCCGAGTGCGCATGAGCAGTAGTGACACCGAGTGCGCATGAGCAGTAGTGAGTCCGAGTGCGCATGAGCAGTAGTGACCCCGAGTGGGCATGAGCAGTAGTGACCCCGAGTGCGCATGCACAGTAGTGAGCCCGATTGCGCATCCGCAGTAGTGAGGCCGTGTGCGCATGTGCAGGTCTGAGCCGGAGTGCGCATGCGCAGTAGTGAGCCCGATTGTGCATCCGCAGTAGTGAGTCCGAGTGCACATGAGCAGTAGTGACCCCGAGTGCGCATGAGCAGTAGTGACCCCGAGTGAGCATGCACAGTAGTGAGCCCGAGTGTGCATGAGCAGTAGTGAGTCCGAGTGCGCATGGGCAGTAGTGACCCCGAGTGCTCATGCACAGTAGTGAGCCCGATTGCGCATCCGCAGTAGTGAGTCCGTGTGCGCATGTGCAGGTCTGAGCCGGAGTGCGCATACGCAGTAGTGGGCCCGTGCGCGCATGCGCAGTAGTGAGCCCGTGTGCGCATGCGCAGTAGTGAGTCCGAGTGCGCGTGAGCAGTAGTGAGCCCGAGTGCGCGTGAGCAGTAGTGACCCCGAGTGCGCATGCACAGTAGTGAGCCCGTGTGCGCATGCGCAAAAGTGAGCTCGAATGCGCATGTGCAGGTCTGAGCCGGAGTGCGCATGCGCAGTAGTGGGCCCGTGCGCGCATGCGCAGTAGTGAGCCCGTGTGCGCATGCGCAGTAGTGAGCCTGAGCGCGCATTCGCAGTAGTGAGTCCGAGTGCGCATGCGCAGTAGTGACCCCGAATGCGCATGAGCAGCAGTGAGTCCGAGTGCGCATGAGCAGTAGTGACCCCGAGAGCGCATGAGCAGTAGTGAGTCCGAGTGCGCATGAGCAGTAGTGACCCCGAGTGCGCATGAGCAGTAGTGACCCCGAGTGCGCATGCACAGTAGTGAGCCCGATTGCGCATCCGCAGTAGTAAGTCCGTGTTCGCATGTGCAGGTCTGAGCCGGAGTGCGCATGCCCAGTAGTGGGCCCGTGCGCGCATGCGCAGTAGTGAGCCGGGGTGCGCATGCGCAGTAGTGAGCCCGAGCGCGCATCCGCAGTAGTGAGCCCGAGCGCGCATGCGCAGTAGTGACCCCGAGTGCGCATGAGCAGTAGTGAGTCCGAGTGCGTATGAGCAGTAGTGACCCCGAGTGCGCATGAGCAGTAGTGTGCCCGAGCGCGCATGGGCAGTAGTGACCCCGAGTGCTCATGCGCAGTAGTGACCCCGAATGCGCATGAGCAGTAGTGACCCCGAGTGCGCATGAGCAGTAGTGACCCCGAGTGCGCATGAGCAGTAGTGAGTCCGAGTGCGCATCAGCAGTAGTGACCCCGAGTGCGCATGAGCAGTAGTGAGCCCGATTGCGCATCCGCAGTAGTGAGTCCGTGTGCGCATGTGCAGGTCTGAGCCGGAGTGCGCATGCGCAGTAGTGGGCCTGTGCGCGCATTCGCAGTAGTGAGCCCGGGTGCGCATGCGCAGTAGTGAGCCCGAGCGCGCATCCGCAGTAGTGAGCCCGAGCGCGCATGCGCAGTAGTGAGTCCGATTGCGCATGTGCAGGTCTGAGCCGGAGTGCGCATGCGCAGTAGTGGGCCCGTGCGCGCATGCGCAGTAGTGAGCCCGTGTGCGCATGCGCAGTAGTGACCCCGAGTGCGCATGAGCAGTAGTGAGTCCGAGTGCGCATGCGCAGTAGTGACCCCGAGTGCGCATGCACATTAGTGAGCCCGAGTGTGCATGAGTAGTAGTGACCCCGAGTGCGCATGCACAGTAGCCAGCCCGTGTGCGCATGCGCAGAAGTGAGCTCGAATGCGCATGTGCAAGTCTGAGCCGGACTGCGCATGCGCAGTAGTGAGCCCGTGTGCACATGCGCAGTAGTGACCCCGAATGCGCATGAGCAGTAGTGAGTCCGAGTGCGTATGAGCAGTAGTGACCCCGAGTGCGCATGAGCAGTAGTGTGCCCGAGCGCGCATCCGCAGTAGTGAGTCCGAGTGCGCATGCGCAGTAGTGACCCCGAATGCGCATGAGCAGTAGTGAGTCCGAGTGCTCATGAGCAGTAGTGACCCCGAGTGCGCATGAGCAGTAGTGAGTCCGAGTACGCATCAGCAGTAGTGACCCCGAGTGCGCATGAGCAGTAGTGACCCCGAGTGCGCATGCACAGTAGCCAGCCCGTGTGCGCATGCGCAGAAGTGAGCTCGAATGCGCATGTGCAGGTCTGAGCCGGAGTGCGCATGCGCAGTAGTGGGCCCGTGCGCGCATGCGCAGTAGTGAGCCCGTGTGCGCATGCGCAGTAGTGAGCCCGAGCGCGCATCCGCAGTAGTGTGTCCGAGTGCGCATGCGCAGTAGTGACCCCGAATGCGCATGAGCAGCAGTGAGTCCGAGTGCGCATGAGCAGTAGTGACCCCGAGTGCGCATGAGCAGTAGTGAGTCCGAGTGCGCATGAGCAGTAGTGACCCCGAGTGCGCATGCACATTAGTGAGCCCGAGTGTGCATGAGTAGTAGTGACCCCGAGTGCGCATGCACAGTAGCCAGCCCGTGTGCGCATGCGCAGAAGTGAGCTCGAATGCGCATGTGCAGGTCTGAGCCGGACTGCGCATGCGCAGTAGTGAGCCCGTGTGCACATGCGCAGTAGTGACCCCGAATGCGCATGAGCAGTAGTGAGTCCGAGTGCGTATGAGCAGTAGTGACCCCGAGTGCGCATGCGCAGTAGTGAGCCCGTGTGCGCATGCGCAGTAGTGAGCCCGAGCGCGCATCCGCAGTAGTGAGTCCGAGTGCGCATGCGCAGTAGTGACCCCGAATGCGCATGAGCAGTAGTGAGTCCGAGTGCGCATGAGCAGTAGTGACCCCGAGTGCGCATGAGCAGTAGTGAGTCCGAGTGCGCATCAGCAGTAGTGACCCCGAGTGCGCATGAGCAGTAGTGACCCCGAGTGCGCATGCACAGTAGTGAGCCCGTGTGCGCATGCGCAGAAGTGAGCTCGAATGCGCATGTGCAGGTCTGAGCCGGAGTGCGCATGCGCAGTAGTGGGCCCGTGCGCGCATGCGCAGTTGTGAGCCCGTGTGCGCATCCGCAGTAGTGAGCCCGAGCGCGCATGCGCAGTAGTGAGTCCGATTGCGCATGTGCAGGTCTGAGCCGGAGTGCGCATGCGCAGTAGTGGGCCCGTGCGCGCATGCGCAGTAGTGAGCCCGTGTGCGCATGCGCAGTAGTGAGCCCGAGAGCGCATCCGCAGTAGTGAGTCCGAGTGCGCATGCGCAGTAGTGACCCCTAATGCGCATGAGCAGTAGTGAGTCCGAGTGCGCATGAGCAGTAGTGACCCCGAGTGCGCATGAGCAGTAGTGAGTCCGAGTGCGCATGAACAGTAGTGACCCCGAGTGCGCATGAGCAGTAGTGGCCCCGAGTGCGCATGAGCAGTAGTGAATCCGAGTGCACATGAGCAGTAGTGACCACGAGTGCGCACGAGCAGTAGTGAGTCCGAGTGCGCATGAGCAGTCGTGACCCCGAGTGCGCATGCACAGTAGTGAGCCCGATTGCGCATCCGCGATGGTGAGTCCGTGTGCGCATGTGCAGGTCTGAGCCGGAGTGCGCATGCGCAGTAGTGGGCCCGTGCGCGCATGCGCAGTAGTGAGCCCGTGTGCGCCTGCGCAGTAGTGAGCCCGAGCGCGCATCCGGAGTAGTGAGTCCGAGTGCGCATGCGCAGTAGTGGCCCCGAATGCGCATGAGCAGCAGTGAGTCCGAGTGCGCATGAGCAGTAGTGACCCCGAGTGCGCATGAGCAGTAGTGACCCCGAGTGCGCATGAGCAGTAGTGGCCCCGAGTGCGCATGAGCAGTAGTGACACCGAGTGCGCATGAGCAGTAGTGAGTCCGAGTGCGCATGAGCAGTAGTGACCCCGAGTGGGCATGAGCAGTAGTGACCCCGAGTGCGCATGCACAGTAGTGAGCCCGATTGCGCATCCGCAGTAGTGAGGCCGTGTGCGCATGTGCAGGTCTGAGCCGGAGTGCGCATGCGCAGTAGTGAGCCCGATTGTGCATCCGCAGTAGTGAGTCCGAGTGCACATGAGCAGTAGTGACCCCGAGTGCGCATGAGCAGTAGTGACCCCGAGTGAGCATGCACAGTAGTGAGCCCGAGTGTGCATGAGCAGTAGTGAGTCCGAGTGCGCATGGGCAGTAGTGACCCCGAGTGCTCATGCACAGTAGTGAGCCCGATTGCGCATCCGCAGTAGTGAGTCCGTGTGCGCATGTGCAGGTCTGAGCCGGAGTGCGCATGCGCAGTAGTGGGCCCGTGCGCGCATGCGCAGTAGTGAGCCCGTGTGCGCATGCGCAGTAGTGAGTCCGAGTGCGCGTGAGCAGTAGTGAGCCCGAGTGCGCGTGAGCAGTAGTGACCCCGAGTGCGCATGAGCAGTAGTGACCCCGAGTGCGCATGAGCAGTAGTGACCCCGAGTGCGCATGCACAGTAGTGAGCCCGATTGCGCATCCGCAGTAGTGAGTCCGTGTGCGCATGTGCAGGTCTGAGCCGGAGTGCGCGTGAGCAGTAGTGAGTCCGAGTGCGCGTGAGCAGTAGTGACCCCGAGTGCGCATGAGCAGTAGTGACCCCGAGTGCGCATGAGCAGTAGTGACCCCGAGTGCGCATGCACAGTAGTGTGCCTGTGTGCGCACGCGCAGAAGTGAGCTCGAATGCGCATGTGCAGGTCTGAGCCGGAGTGCGCATTCGCAGTAGTGGGCTCGTGCGCGCATGCGCAGTAGTGAGCCCGGGTGCGCATGCGCAGTAGTGAGCCCGAGCGCGCATCCGCAGTAGTGAGCCCGAGCGCGCATGCGCAGTAGTGAGTCCGATTGCGCATGTGCAGGTCTGAGCCGGAGTGCGCATGCGCAGTAGTGGGCCCGTGCGCGCATGCGCAGTAGTGAGCCCGGGTGCGCATGCGCAGTAGTGAGCCCGAGCGCGCATCCGCAATAGTGAGCCCGAGCGCGCATGCGCAGTAGTGAGCCCGAGCGCGCATCCGCAGTAGTGTGTCCGAGTGCGCATGCGCAGTAGTAACCCCGAATGCGCATGAGCAGCAGTGAGTCCGAGTGCGTATCAGCAGTAGTGACCCCGAGTGCGCATGAGCAGTAGTGACCCCGAGTGCGCATGCACAGTAGTGAGCGCGTGTGCGCATGGGCAGTAGTGACCCCGAGTGCTCATGCGCAGTAGTGAGCCCGAGTGCGCATGAGCAGTAGTGACCCCGAGTGCGCATGAGCAGTAGTGACCCCGAGTGCGCATGAGCAGTAGTGACCCCGAGTGCGCATGAGCAGTAGTGACCCCGAGTGCGCATGCACAGTAGTGAGCCCGATTGCGCATCCGCAGTAGTGAGTCCGTGTGCGCATGTGCAGGTCTGAGCCGGAGTGCGCATGCGCAGTAGTGGGCCTGTGCGCGCATTCGCAGTAGTGAGCCCGGGTGCGCATGCGCAGTAGTGAGCCCGAGCGCGCATCCGCAGTAGTGAGCCCGAGCGCGCATGCGCAGTAGTGAGTCCGATTGCGCATGTGCAGGTCTGAGCCGGAGTGCGCATGCGCAGTAGTGGGCCCGTGCGCGCATGCGCAGTAGTGAGCCCGTGTGCGCATGCGCAGTAGTGACCCCGAGTGCGCATGAGCAGTAGTGAGTCCGAGTGCGCATGCGCAGTAGTGACCCCGAGTGCGCATGCACATTAGTGAGCCCGAGTGTGCATGAGTAGTAGTGACCCCGAGTGCGCATGCACAGTAGCCAGTCCGTGTGCGCATGCGCAGAAGTGAGCTCGAATGCGCATGTGCAAGTCTGAGCCGGACTGCGCATGCGCAGTAGTGAGCCCGTGTGCACATGCGCAGTAGTGACCCCGAATGCGCATGAGCAGTAGTGAGTCCGAGTGCTCATGAGCAGTAGTGACCCCGAGTGCGCATGAGCAGTAGTGAGTCCGAGTACGCATCAGCAGTAGTGACCCCGAGTGCGCATGAGCAGTAGTGAGTCCGAGTACGCATCAGCAGTAGTGACCCCGAGTGCGCATGAGCAGTAGTGACCCCGAGTGCGCATGCACAGTAGCCAGCCCGTGTGCGCATGCGCAGTAGTGAGCCCGAGTGCGCATGAGCAGTAGTGACCCCGAGTGCGCATGAGCAGTAGTGACCCCGAGTGCGCATGCACAGTAGCCAGTCCGTGTGCGCATGCGCAGTAGTGAGCCCGAGTGCGCATGAGCAGTAGTGACCCCGAGTGCGCATGAGCAGTAGTGACCCCGAGTGCGTATGAGCAGTAGTGACCCCGAGTGCGCATGAGCAGTAGTGTGCCCGAGCGCGCATCCGCAGTAGTGAGTCCGAGTGCGCATGCGCAGTAGTGACCCCGAATGCGCATGAGCAGTAGTGAGTCCGAGTGCTCATGAGCAGTAGTGACCCCGAGTGCGCATGAGCAGTAGTGAGTCCGAGTACGCATCAGCAGTAGTGACCCCGAGTGCGCATGAGCAGTAGTGACCCCGAGTGCGCATGCACAGTAGCCAGCCCGTGTGCGCATGCGCAGAAGTGAGCTCGAATGCGCATGTGCAGGTCTGAGCCGGAGTGCGCATGCGCAGTAGTGGGCCCGTGCGCGCATGCGCAGTAGTGAGCCCGTGTGCGCATGCGCAGTAGTGAGCCCGAGCGCGCATCCGCAGTAGTGTGTCCGAGTGCGCATGCGCAGTAGTGACCCCGAATGCGCATGAGCAGCAGTGAGTCCGAGTGCGCATGAGCAGTAGTGACCCCGAGTGCGCATGAGCAGTAGTGAGTCCGAGTGCGCATGAGCAGTAGTGACCCCGAGTGCGCATGCACATTAGTGAGCCCGAGTGTGCATGAGTAGTAGTGACCCCGAGTGCGCATGCACAGTAGCCAGCCCGTGTGCGCATGCGCAGAAGTGAGCTCGAATGCGCATGTGCAGGTCTGAGCCGGACTGCGCATGCGCAGTAGTGAGCCCGTGTGCACATGCGCAGTAGTGACCCCGAATGCGCATGAGCAGTAGTGAGTCCGAGTGCGTATGAGCAGTAGTGACCCCGAGTGCGCATGCGCAGTAGTGAGCCCGTGTGCGCATGCGCAGTAGTGAGCCCGAGCGCGCATCCGCAGTAGTGAGTCCGAGTGCGCATGCGCAGTAGTGACCCCGAATGCGCATGAGCAGTAGTGAGTCCGAGTGCGCATGAGCAGTAGTGACCCCGAGTGCGCATGAGCAGTAGTGAGTCCGAGTGCGCATCAGCAGTAGTGACCCCGAGTGCGCATGAGCAGTAGTGACCCCGAGTGCGCATGCACAGTAGTGAGCCCGTGTGCGCATGCGCAGAAGTGAGCTCGAATGCGCATGTGCAGGTCTGAGCCGGAGTGCGCATGCGCAGTAGTGGGCCCGTGCGCGCATGCGCAGTTGTGAGCCCGTGTGCGCATCCGCAGTAGTGAGCCCGAGCGCGCATGCGCAGTAGTGAGTCCGATTGCGCATGTGCAGGTCTGAGCCGGAGTGCGCATGCGCAGTAGTGGGCCCGTGCGCGCATGCGCAGTAGTGAGCCCGTGTGCGCATGCGCAGTAGTGAGCCCGAGAGCGCATCCGCAGTAGTGAGTCCGAGTGCGCATGCGCAGTAGTGACCCCTAATGCGCATGAGCAGTAGTGAGTCCGAGTGCGCATGAGCAGTAGTGACCCCGAGTGCGCATGAGCAGTAGTGAGTCCGAGTGCGCATGAACAGTAGTGACCCCGAGTGCGCATGAGCAGTAGTGGCCCCGAGTGCGCATGAGCAGTAGTGAATCCGAGTGCACATGAGCAGTAGTGACCACGAGTGCGCACGAGCAGTAGTGAGTCCGAGTGCGCATGAGCAGTAGTGACCCCGTGCGCGCATGCGCAGTAGTGAGCCCGTGTGCGCATGCGCAGTAGTGAGTCCGAGTGCGCGTGAGCAGCAGTGAGTCCGAGTGCGCGTGAGCAGCAGTGAGTCCGAGTGCGCGTGAGCAGTAGTGACCCCGAGTGCGCATGAGCAGTAGTGACCCCGAGTGCGCATGAGCAGTCGTGACCCCGAGTGCGCATGCACAGTAGTGAGCCCGATTGCGCATCCGCGATGGTGAGTCCGTGTGCGCATGTGCAGGTCTGAGCCGGAGTGCGCATGCGCAGTAGTGGGCCTGTGTGCGCATGCGCAGAAGTGAGCTCGAATGCGCATGTGCAGGTCTGAGCCGGAGTGCGCATGCGCAGTAGTGGGCCCGTGCGCGCATGCGCAGTAGTGAGCCCGGGTGCGCATGCGCAGTAGTGAGCCCGAGCGCGCATCCGCAGTAGTGAGCCCGAGCGCGCATGCGCAGTAGTGACCCCGAATGCGCATGAGCAGTAGTGACCCCGAGTGCGCATGCACAGTAGTGTGCCTGTGTGCGCACGCGCAGAAGTGAGCTCGAATGCGCATGTGCAGGTCTGAGCCGGAGTGCGCATGCGCAGTAGTGGGCTCGTGCGCGCATGCGCAGTAGTGAGCCCGGGTGCGCATGCGCAGTAGTGAGCCCGAGCGCGCATCCGCAGTAGTGAGCCCGAGCGCGCATGCGCAGTAGTGAGTCCGATTGCGCATGTGCAGGTCTGAGCCGGAGTGCGCATGCGCAGTAGTGGGCCTGTGTGCGCATGCGCAGAAGTGAGCTCGAATGCGCATGTGCAGGTCTGAGCCGGAGTGCGCATGCGCAGTAGTGGGCCCGTGCGCGCATGCGCAGTAGTGTGCCCGTGTGCGCATGCGCAGTAGTGAGCCTGAGCACGCATCCGCAGTAGTGAGTCCGAGTGCGCATGAGCAGTAGCGACCCCGAGTGCGCATGAGCAGTAGTGAGTCCGAGTGCGCATCAGCAGTAGTGACCCCGAGTGCGCATGAGCAGTAGTGACCCCGAGTGCGCATGCACAGTAGTGAGCCCGTGTGCGCATGCGCAGTAGTGACCCCGAATGCGCATGAGCAGTAGTGAGTCCGAGTACGCATGAGCAGTAGTGACCCCGAGTGCGCATGAGCAGTAGTGAGTCCGAGTGCGCATGAACAGTAGTGACTCCGAGTGCGCATGAGCAGTAGTGACCCCGAGTGCGCATGCACAGTAGTGAGCCCGATTGCGCATCCGCAGTAGTAAGTCCGTGTTCGCATGTGCAGGTCTGAGCCGGAGTGCGCATGCGCAGTAGTGGGCCCGTGCGCGCATGCGCAGTTGTGAGCCCGGGTGCGCATGCGCAGAAGTGAGCTCGAATGCGCATGTGCAGGTCTGAGCCGGAGCGCGCATCCGCAATAGTGAGCCCGAGCGCGCATGCGCAGTAGTGAGTCCGATTGCGCATGTGCAGGTCTGTGCCGGAGTGCGCATGCGCAGTAGTGTGCCTGTGTGCGCATGCGCAGAAGTGGGCTCGAATGCGCATGTGCAGGTCTGAGCCGGAGTGCGCATGCGCAGTAGTGAGCCCGTGTGCACATGCGCAGTAGTGAGCCCGTGTGCGCATGCGCAGAAGTGAGCTCGAATGCGCATGTGCAGGTCTGAGCCCGTGTGCGCATGCGCAGTAGTGAGCCCGAGCGCGCATCCGCAGTAGTGAGTCCGAGTGCGCATGCGCAGTAGTGACCCCGAATGCGCATGGGCAGCAGTGAGTCCGAGTGCGCATAAGCAGTAGTGACCCCGAGTGCGCATGAGCAGTAGTGAGTCCGAGTGCGGTTGAGCAGTAGTGACCCCGAGTGCGCATGCACATTAGTGAGCCCGAGTGTGCATGAGTAGTAGTGACCCCGAGTGCGCATGCACAGTAGCCAGCCCGTGTGCGCATGCGCAGAAGTGAGCTCGAATGCACATGTGCAGGTCTGAGCCGGACTGCGCATGCGCAGTAGTGAGCCCGTGTGCACATGCGCAGTAGTGACCCGGAGTGCGCATGAGCAGTAGTGGCCCCGAGTGCGCATGAGCAGTAGTGAATCCGAGTGCACATGAGCAGTAGTGACCCCGAGTGCGCACGAGCAGTAGTGAGTCCGAGTGCGCATGAGCAGTAGTGACCCCGTGCGCGCATGCGCAGTAGTGAGCCCGTGTGCGCATGCGCAGTAGTGAGTCCGAGTGCGCGTGAGCAGTAGTGAGTCCGAGTGCGCGTGAGCAGTAGTGACCCCGAGTGCGCATGAGCAGTAGTGGCCCGAGTGCGCATGAGCAGTAGTGGCCCCGAGTGCGCATGAGCAGTAGTGAATCCGAGTGCACATGAGCAGTAGTGACCCCGAGTGCGCACGAGCAGTAGTGAGTCCGAGTGCGCATGAGCAGTAGCGACCCCGAGTGCGCATGAGCAGTAGTGACCCCGAGTGCGCATGCACAGTAGTGAGCCCGATTGCGCATCCGCAGTAGTGAGGCCGTGTGCGCATGTGCAGGTCTGAGCGGGAGTGCGCATGCGCAGTAGTGAGCCCGATTGCGCATCCGCAGTAGTGAGTCCGTGTGCGCATGTGCAGGTCTGAGGCGCAGTGCGCATGCGCAGTAGTGGGCCCGTGCGTGCATGCGCAGTAGTGAGCCCGTGTGCGCATGCGCAGTAGTGAGTCCGAGTGCGCGTGAGCAGTAGTGAGTCCGAGTGCGCGTGAGCAGTAGTGACCCCGAGTGCGCATGAGCAGTAGTGACCCCGAGTGCGCATGAGCAGTAGTGACCCCGAGTGCGCATGCACAGTAGTGAGCCCGATTGCGCATCCGCAGTAGTGAGTCCGTGTGCGCATGTGCAGGTCTGAGCCGGAGTGCGCATGCGCAGTAGTGGGCCCGTGCGCGCATGCGCAGTAGTGAGCCCGTGTGCGCATGAGCAGTAGTGAGTCCGAGTGCGCATGAGCATTAGTGACCCCGAATGCGCATGAGCAGTAGTGAATCCGAGTGCACATGAGCAGTGGTGACCCCGAGTGCGCATGAGCAGTAGTGAGTCCGAGTGCGCATGAGCAGTAGTGACCCCGAGTGCGCATGAGCAGTAGTGACCCCGAGTGCGCATGCACAGTAGTGAGCCCGATTGCGCATCCGCAGTAGTGAGGCCGTGTGCGCATGTGCAGGTCTGAGCCGGAGTGCGCATGCGCAGTAGTGAGCCCGATTGTGCATCCGCAGTAGTGCGTCCGAGTGCGCATGAGCAGTAGTGACCCCGAGTGCGCATGAGCAGTAGTGAGTCCGAGTGCGCATGAGCAGTAGTGACCCCGAGTGCGCATGCACATTAGTGAGCCCGAGTGAGCATGAGTAGTAGTGACCCCGAGTGCGCATGCACAGTAGTGAGCCCGTGTGCGCATGCGCAGAAGTGAGCTCGAATGCGCATGTGCTGGTCTGAGCCGGACTGCACATGCGCAGTAGTGAGCCCGTGTGCGCATGCGCAGTAGTGACCCCGAATGCGCATGAGCAGTAGTGAGTCCGAGTGCGCATAAGCAGTAGTGACCCCGAGTGCGCATGAGCAGTAGTGAGTCCGAGTGCGCATGAACAGTAGTGACCCCGAGTGCGCATGAGCAGTAGTGGCCCCGAGTGCGCATGAGCAGTAGTGAATCCGAGTGCACATGAGCAGTAGTGACCCCGAGTGCGCACGAGCAGTAGTGAGTCCGAGTGCGCATGAGCAGTAGTGACCCCGTGCGCGCATGCGCAGTAGTGAGCCCGTGTGCGCATGCGCAGTAGTGAGTCCGAGTGCGCGTGAGCAGTAGTGAGTCCGAGTGCGCGTGAGCAGTAGTGACCCCGAGTGCGCATGAGCAGTAGTGACCCCGAGTGCGCATGAGCAGTCGTGACCCCGAGTGCGCATGCACAGTAGTGAGCCCGATTGCGCATCCGCGATAGTGAGTCCGTGTGCGCATGTGCAGGTCTGAGCCGGAGTGCGCATGCGCAGTAGTGGGCCCGTGCGCGCATGCGCAGTAGTGAGCCCGTGTGCGCATGCGCAGTAGTGAGCCCGAGCGCGCATCCGCAGTAGTGAGTCCGAGTGCGCATGCGCAGTAGTGACCCCGAATGCGCATGAGCAGCAGTGGGTCCGAGTGCGCATGAGCGGTAGTGACCCCGAGTGCGCATGAGCAGTAGTGACCCCGAGTGCGCATGAGCAGTAGTGGCCCCGAGTGCGCATGAGCAGTAGTGAATCCGAGTGCACATGAGCAGTAGTGACACCGAGTGCGCATGAGCAGTAGTGAGTCCGAGTGCGCATGAGCAGTAGTGACCCCGAGTGGGCATGAGCAGTAGTGACCCCGAGTGCGCATGCACAGTAGTGAGCCCGATTGCGCATCCGCAGTAGTGAGGCCGTGTGCGCATGTGCAGGTCTGAGCCGGAGTGCGCATGCGCAGTAGTGAGCCCGATTGTGCATCCGCAGTAGTGAGTCCGAGTGCACATGAGCAGTAGTGACCCCGAGTGCGCATGAGCAGTAGTGACCCCGAGTGCGCATGCACAGTAGTGAGCCCGATTGCGCATCCGCAGTAGTGAGTCCGTGTGCGCATGTGCAGGTCTGAGCCGGAGTGCGCATGCGTAGTAGTGGGCCCGTGCGCGCATGCGCAGTAGTGAGCCCGTGTGCGCATGCGCAGTAGTGAGTCCGAGTGCGCGTGAGCAGAAGTGAGCCCGAGTGCGCGTGAGCAGTAGTGACCCCGAGTGCGCATGAGCAGTAGTGACCCCGAGTGCGCATGAGCAGTAGTGACCCCGAGTGCGCATGCACAGTAGTGAGCCCGATTGCGCATCCGCAGTAGTGAGTCCGCGTGCGCATGTGCAGGTCTGAGCCGGAGTGCGCATGCGCAGTAGTGGGCCCGTGCGCGCATGCGCAGTAGTGAGCCCGGGTGCGCATGCGCAGTAGTGAGCCCGAGCGCGCATCCGCAGTAGCGAGCCCGAGCGCGCATGCGCAGTAGTGACCCCGAATGCGCATGAGCAGTAGTGACCCCGAGTGCGCATGCACAGTAGTGTGCCTGTGTGCGCACGCGCAGAAGTGAGCTCGAATGCGCATGTGCAGGTCTGAGCCGGAGTGCGCATGCGCAGTCGTGAGCCCGGGTGCGCATGCGCAGTAGTGAGCCCGAGCGCGCATCAGCAGTAGTGAGCCCGAGCGCGCATGCGCAGTAGTGAGTCCGATTGCGCATGTGCAGGTCTGAGCCGGAGTGCGCATGCGCAGTAGTGGGCCTGTGCGCGCATGCGCAGTAGTGAGCCCATGTGCGCATGCGCAGTAGTGAGCCCGAGCGCGCATCCGCAGTAGTGAGTCCGAGTGCGCATGCGCAGTAGTGACCCCGAATGCGCATGTGCAGTAGTGAGTCCGATTGCGCATGTGCAGGTCTGAGCCGGAGTGCGCATGCGCAGTAGTGGGCCCGAGCGCGCATCCGCAATAGTGAGCCCGAGCGCGCATGCGCAGTAGTGAGCCCGAGCGCGCATCCGCAGTAGTGTGTCCGAGTGCGCATGCGCAGTAGTAACCCCGAATGCGCATGAGCAGCAGTGAGTCCGAGTGCGTATCAGCAGTAGTGACCCCGAGTGCGCATGAGCAGTAGTGACCCCGAGTGCGCATGCACAGTAGTGAGCGCGTGTGCGCATGGGCAGTAGTGACCCCGAGTGCTCATGCGCAGTAGTGAGCCCGAGTGCGCATGAGCAGTAGTGACCCCGAGTGCGCATGAGCAGTAGTGACCCCGAGTGCGCATGAGCAGTAGTGACCCCGAGTGCGCATGAGCAGTAGTGACCCCGAGTGCGCATGCACAGTAGTGAGCCCGATTGCGCATCCGCAGTAGTGAGTCCGTGTGCGCATGTGCAGGTCTGAGCCGGAGTGCGCATGCGCAGTAGTGGGCCTGTGCGCGCATTCGCAGTAGTGAGCCCGGGTGCGCATGCGCAGTAGTGAGCCCGAGCGCGCATCCGCAGTAGTGAGCCCGAGCGCGCATGCGCAGTAGTGAGTCCGATTGCGCATGTGCAGGTCTGAGCCGGAGTGCGCATGCGCAGTAGTGGGCCCGTGCGCGCATGCGCAGTAGTGAGCCCGTGTGCGCATGCGCAGTAGTGACCCCGAGTGCGCATGAGCAGTAGTGAGTCCGAGTGCGCATGCGCAGTAGTGACCCCGAGTGCGCATGCACATTAGTGAGCCCGAGTGTGCATGAGTAGTAGTGACCCCGAGTGCGCATGCACAGTAGCCAGTCCGTGTGCGCATGCGCAGAAGTGAGCTCGAATGCGCATGTGCAAGTCTGAGCCGGACTGCGCATGCGCAGTAGTGAGCCCGTGTGCACATGCGCAGTAGTGACCCCGAATGCGCATGAGCAGTAGTGAGTCCGAGTGCGTATGAGCAGTAGTGACCCCGAGTGCGCATGAGCAGTAGTGTGCCCGAGCGCGCATCCGCAGTAGTGAGTCCGAGTGCGCATGCGCAGTAGTGACCCCGAATGCGCATGAGCAGTAGTGAGTCCGAGTGCTCATGAGCAGTAGTGACCCCGAGTGCGCATGAGCAGTAGTGAGTCCGAGTACGCATCAGCAGTAGTGACCCCGAGTGCGCATGAGCAGTAGTGACCCCGAGTGCGCATGCACAGTAGCCAGCCCGTGTGCGCATGCGCAGAAGTGAGCTCGAATGCGCATGTGCAGGTCTGAGCCGGAGTGCGCATGCGCAGTAGTGGGCCCGTGCGCGCATGCGCAGTAGTGAGCCCGTGTGCGCATGCGCAGTAGTGAGCCCGAGCGCGCATCCGCAGTAGTGTGTCCGAGTGCGCATGCGCAGTAGTGACCCCGAATGCGCATGAGCAGCAGTGAGTCCGAGTGCGCATGAGCAGTAGTGACCCCGAGTGCGCATGAGCAGTAGTGAGTCCGAGTGCGCATGAGCAGTAGTGACCCCGAGTGCGCATGCACATTAGTGAGCCCGAGAGCGCATCCGCAGTAGTGAGTCCGAGTGCGCATGCGCAGTAGTGACCCCTAATGCGCATGAGCAGTAGTGAGTCCGAGTGCGCATGAGCAGTAGTGACCCCGAGTGCGCATGAGCAGTAGTGAGTCCGAGTGCGCATGAACAGTAGTGACCCCGAGTGCGCATGAGCAGTAGTGGCCCCGAGTGCGCATGAGCAGTAGTGACCCCGAGTGCGCATGAGCAGTAGTGAGTCCGAGTGCGCATCAGCAGTAGTGACCCCGAGTGCGCATGAGCAGTAGTGACCCCGAGTGCGCATGCACAGTAGTGAGCCCGTGTGCGCATGCGCAGAAGTGAGCTCGAATGCGCATGTGCAGGTCTGAGCCGGAGTGCGCATGCGCAGTAGTGGGCCCGTGCGCGCATGCGCAGTTGTGAGCCCGTGTGCGCATCCGCAGTAGTGAGCCCGAGCGCGCATGCGCAGTAGTGAGTCCGATTGCGCATGTGCAGGTCTGAGCCGGAGTGCGCATGCGCAGTAGTGGGCCCGTGCGCGCATGCGCAGTAGTGAGCCCGTGTGCGCATGCGCAGTAGTGAGCCCGAGAGCGCATCCGCAGTAGTGAGTCCGAGTGCGCATGCGCAGTAGTGACCCCTAATGCGCATGAGCAGTAGTGAGTCCGAGTGCGCATGAGCAGTAGTGACCCCGAGTGCGCATGAGCAGTAGTGAGTCCGAGTGCGCATGAACAGTAGTGACCCCGAGTGCGCATGAGCAGTAGTGGCCCCGAGTGCGCATGAGCAGTAGTGAATCCGAGTGCACATGAGCAGTAGTGACCACGAGTGCGCACGAGCAGTAGTGAGTCCGAGTGCGCATGAGCAGTAGTGACCCCGTGCGCGCATGCGCAGTAGTGAGCCCGTGTGCGCATGCGCAGTAGTGAGTCCGAGTGCGCGTGAGCAGCAGTGAGTCCGAGTGCGCGTGAGCAGCAGTGAGTCCGAGTGCGCGTGAGCAGTAGTGACCCCGAGTGCGCATGAGCAGTAGTGACCCCGAGTGCGCATGAGCAGTCGTGACCCCGAGTGCGCATGCACAGTAGTGAGCCCGATTGCGCATCCGCGATGGTGAGTCCGTGTGCGCATGTGCAGGTCTGAGCCGGAGTGCGCATGCGCAGTAGTGGGCCCGTGCGCGCATGCGCAGTAGTGAGCCCGTGTGCGCCTGCGCAGTAGTGAGCCCGAGCGCGCATCCGGAGTAGTGAGTCCGAGTGCGCATGCGCAGTAGTGGCCCCGAATGCGCATGAGCAGCAGTGAGTCCGAGTGCGCATGAGCAGTAGTGACCCCGAGTGCGCTTGAGCAGTAGTGACCCCGAGTGCGCATGAGCAGTAGTGGCCCCGAGTGCGCATGAGCAGTAGTGACACCGAGTGCGCATGAGCAGTAGTGAGTCCGAGTGCGCATGAGCAGTAGTGACCCCGAGTGGGCATGAGCAGTAGTGACCCCGAGTGCGCATGCACAGTAGTGAGCCCGATTGCGCATCCGCAGTAGTGAGGCCGTGTGCGCATGTGCAGGTCTGAGCCGGAGTGCGCATGCGCAGTAGTGAGCCCGATTGTGCATCCGCAGTAGTGAGTCCGAGTGCACATGAGCAGTAGTGACCCCGAGTGCGCATGAGCAGTAGTGACCCCGAGTGAGCATGCACAGTAGTGAGCCCGAGTGTGCATGAGCAGTAGTGAGTCCGAGTGCGCATGGGCAGTAGTGACCCCGAGTGCTCATGCACAGTAGTGAGCCCGATTGCGCATCCGCAGTAGTGAGTCCGTGTGCGCATGTGCAGGTCTGAGCCGGAGTGCGCATGCGCAGTAGTGGGCCCGTGCGCGCATGCGCAGTAGTGAGCCCGTGTGCGCATGCGCAGTAGTGAGTCCGAGTGCGCGTGAGCAGTAGTGAGCCCGAGTGCGCGTGAGCAGTAGTGACCCCGAGTGCGCATGAGCAGTAGTGACCCCGAGTGCGCATGAGCAGTAGTGACCCCGAGTGCGCATGCACAGTAGTGAGCCCGATTGCGCATCCGCAGTAGTGAGTCCGTGTGCGCATGTGCAGGTCTGAGCCGGAGTGCGCATGCGCAGTAGTGGGCCCGTGCGCGCATGCGCAGTAGTGAGCCCGGGTGCGCATGCGCAGTAGTGAGCCCGAGCGCGCATCCGCAGTAGTGAGCCCGAGCGCGCATGCGCAGTAGTGACCCCGAATGCGCATGAGCAGTAGTGACCCCGAGTGCGCATGCACAGTAGTGTGCCTGTGTGCGCACGCGCAGAAGTGAGCTCGAATGCGCATGTGCAGGTCTGAGCCGGAGCGCGCATGCGCAGTAGTGGGCTCGTGCGCGCATGCGCAGTAGTGAGCCCGGGTGCGCATGCGCAGTAGTGAGCCCGAGCGCGCATCCGCAGTAGTGAGCCCGAGCGCGCATGCGCAGTAGTGAGTCCGATTGCGCATGTGCAGGTCTGAGCCGGAGTGCGCATGCGCAGTAGTGGGCCTGTGTGCGCATGCGCAGAAGTGAGCTCGAATGCGCATGTGCAGGTCTGAGCCGGAGTGCGCATGCGCAGTAGTGGGCCCGTGCGCGCATGCGCAGTAGTGTGCCCGTGTGCGCATGCGCAGTAGTGAGCCTGAGCACGCATCCGCAGTAGTGAGTCCGAGTGCGCATGAGCAGTAGCGACCCCGAGTGCGCATGAGCAGTAGTGAGTCCGAGTGCGCATCAGCAGTAGTGACCCCGAGTGCGCATGAGCAGTAGTGACCCCGAGTGCGCATGCACAGTAGTGAGCCCGTGTGCGCATGCGCAGTAGTGACCCCGAATGCGCATGAGCAGTAGTGAGTCCGAGTACGCATGAGCAGTAGTGACCCCGAGTGCGCATGAGCAGTAGTGAGTCCGAGTGCGCATGAACAGTAGTGACTCCGAGTGCGCATGAGCAGTAGTGACCCCGAGTGCGCATGCACAGTAGTGAGCCCGATTGCGCATCCGCAGTAGTAAGTCCGTGTTCGCATGTGCAGGTCTGAGCCGGAGTGCGCATGCGCAGTAGTGGGCCCGTGCGCGCATGCGCAGTTGTGAGCCCGGGTGCGCATGCGCAGAAGTGAGCTCGAATGCGCATGTGCAGGTCTGAGCCGGAGCGCGCATCCGCAATAGTGAGCCCGAGCGCGCATGCGCAGTAGTGAGTCCGATTGCGCATGTGCAGGTCTGTGCCGGAGTGCGCATGCGCAGTAGTGTGCCTGTGTGCGCATGCGCAGAAGTGGGCTCGAATGCGCATGTGCTGTTCTGAGCCGGAGTGCGCATGCGCAGTAGTGAGCCCGTGTGCACATGCGCAGTAGTGAGCCCGTGTGCGCATGCGCAGAAGTGAGCTCGAATGCGCATGTGCAGGTCTGAGCCCGTGTGCGCATGCGCAGTAGTGAGCCCGAGCGCGCATCCGCAGTAGTGAGTCCGAGTGCGCATGCGCAGTAGTGACCCCGAATGCGCATGAGCAGCAGTGAGTCCGAGTGCGCATAAGCAGTAGTGACCCCGAGTGCGCATGAGCAGTAGTGAGTCCGAGTGCGGTTGAGCAGTAGTGACCCCGAGTGCGCATGCACATTAGTGAGCCCGAGTGTGCATGAGTAGTAGTGACCCCGAGTGCGCATGCACAGTAGCCAGCCCGTGTGCGCATGCGCAGAAGTGAGCTCGAATGCACATGTGCAGGTCTGAGCCGGACTGCGCATGCGCAGTAGTGAGCCCGTGTGCACATGCGCAGTAGTGACCCGGAGTGCGCATGAGCAGTAGTGGCCCCGAGTGCGCATGAGCAGTAGTGAATCCGAGTGCACATGAGCAGTAGTGACCCCGAGTGCGCACGAGCAGTAGTGAGTCCGAGTGCGCATGAGCAGTAGTGACCCCGTGCGCGCATGCGCAGTAGTGAGCCCGTGTGCGCATGCGCAGTAGTGAGTCCGAGTGCGCGTGAGCAGTAGTGAGTCCGAGTGCGCGTGAGCAGTAGTGACCCCGAGTGCGCATGAGCAGTAGTGGCCCGAGTGCGCATGAGCAGTAGTGGCCCCGAGTGCGCATGAGCAGTAGTGAATCCGAGTGCACATGAGCAGTAGTGACCCCGAGTGCGCACGAGCAGTAGTGAGTCCGAGTGCGCATGAGCAGTAGCGACCCCGAGTGCGCATGAGCAGTAGTGACCCCGAGTGCGCATGCACAGTAGTGAGCCCGATTGCGCATCCGCAGTAGTGAGGCCGTGTGCGCATGTGCAGGTCTGAGCGGGAGTGCGCATGCGCAGTAGTGAGCCCGATTGCGCATCCGCAGTAGTGAGTCCGTGTGCGCATGTGCAGGTCTGAGGCGCAGTGCGCATGCGCAGTAGTGGGCCCGTGCGCGCATGCGCAGTAGTGAGCCCGTGTGCGCATGCGCAGTAGTGAGTCCGAGTGCGCGTGAGCAGTAGTGAGTCCGAGTGCGCGTGAGCAGTAGTGACCCCGAGTGCGCATGAGCAGTAGTGACCCCGAGTGCGCATGAGCAGTAGTGACCCCGAGTGCGCATGCACAGTAGTGAGCCCGATTGCGCATCCGCAGTAGTGAGTCCGTGTGCGCATGTGCAGGTCTGAGCCGGAGTGCGCATGCGCAGTAGTGGGCCCGTGCGCGCATGCGCAGTAGTGAGCCCGTGTGCGCATGAGCAGTAGTGAGTCCGAGTGCGCATGAGCATTAGTGACCCCGAATGCGCATGAGCAGTAGTGAATCCGAGTGCACATGAGCAGTGGTGACCCCGAGTGCGCATGAGCAGTAGTGAGTCCGAGTGCGCATGAGCAGTAGTGACCCCGAGTGCGCATGAGCAGTAGTGACCCCGAGTGCGCATGCACAGTAGTGAGCCCGATTGCGCATCCGCAGTAGTGAGGCCGTGTGCGCATGTGCAGGTCTGAGCCGGAGTGCGCATGCGCAGTAGTGAGCCCGATTGTGCATCCGCAGTAGTGCGTCCGAGTGCGCATGAGCAGTAGTGACCCCGAGTGCGCATGAGCAGTAGTGAGTCCGAGTGCGCATGAGCAGTAGTGACCCCGAGTGCGCATGCACATTAGTGAGCCCGAGTGAGCATGAGTAGTAGTGACCCCGAGTGCGCATGCACAGTAGTGAGCCCGTGTGCGCATGCGCAGAAGTGAGCTCGAATGCGCATGTGCTGGTCTGAGCCGGACTGCACATGCGCAGTAGTGAGCCCGTGTGCGCATGCGCAGTAGTGACCCCGAATGCGCATGAGCAGTAGTGAGTCCGAGTGCGCATAAGCAGTAGTGACCCCGAGTGCGCATGAGCAGTAGTGAGTCCGAGTGCGCATGAACAGTAGTGACCCCGAGTGCGCATGAGCAGTAGTGGCCCCGAGTGCGCATGAGCAGTAGTGAATCCGAGTGCACATGAGCAGTAGTGACCCCGAGTGCGCACGAGCAGTAGTGAGTCCGAGTGCGCATGAGCAGTAGTGACCCCGTGCGCGCATGCGCAGTAGTGAGCCCGTGTGCGCATGCGCAGTAGTGAGTCCGAGTGCGCGTGAGCAGTAGTGAGTCCGAGTGCGCGTGAGCAGTAGTGACCCCGAGTGCGCATGAGCAGTAGTGACCCCGAGTGCGCATGAGCAGTCGTGACCCCGAGTGCGCATGCACAGTAGTGAGCCCGATTGCGCATCCGCGATAGTGAGTCCGTGTGCGCATGTGCAGGTCTGAGCCGGAGTGCGCATGCGCAGTAGTGGGCCCGTGCGCGCATGCGCAGTAGTGAGCCCGTGTGCGCATGCGCAGTAGTGAGCCCGAGCGCGCATCCGCAGTAGTGAGTCCGAGTGCGCATGCGCAGTAGTGACCCCGAATGCGCATGAGCAGCAGTGGGTCCGAGTGCGCATGAGCGGTAGTGACCCCGAGTGCGCATGAGCAGTAGTGACCCCGAGTGCGCATGAGCAGTAGTGGCCCCGAGTGCGCATGAGCAGTAGTGAATCCGAGTGCACATGAGCAGTAGTGACACCGAGTGCGCATGAGCAGTAGTGAGTCCGAGTGCGCATGAGCAGTAGTGACCCCGAGTGGGCATGAGCAGTAGTGACCCCGAGTGCGCATGCACAGTAGTGAGCCCGATTGCGCATCCGCAGTAGTGAGGCCGTGTGCGCATGTGCAGGTCTGAGCCGGAGTGCGCATGCGCAGTAGTGAGCCCGATTGTGCATCCGCAGTAGTGAGTCCGAGTGCACATGAGCAGTAGTGACCCCGAGTGCGCATGAGCAGTAGTGACCCCGAGTGCGCATGCACAGTAGTGAGCCCGATTGCGCATCCGCAGTAGTGAGTCCGTGTGCGCATGTGCAGGTCTGAGCCGGAGTGCGCATGCGTAGTAGTGGGCCCGTGCGCGCATGCGCAGTAGTGAGCCCGTGTGCGCATGCGCAGTAGTGAGTCCGAGTGCGCGTGAGCAGAAGTGAGCCCGAGTGCGCGTGAGCAGTAGTGACCCCGAGTGCGCATGAGCAGTAGTGACCCCGAGTGCGCATGAGCAGTAGTGACCCCGAGTGCGCATGCACAGTAGTGAGCCCGATTGCGCATCCGCAGTAGTGAGTCCGCGTGCGCATGTGCAGGTCTGAGCCGGAGTGCGCATGCGCAGTAGTGGGCCCGTGCGCGCATGCGCAGTAGTGAGCCCGGGTGCGCATGCGCAGTAGTGAGCCCGAGCGCGCATCCGCAGTAGCGAGCCCGAGCGCGCATGCGCAGTAGTGACCCCGAATGCGCATGAGCAGTAGTGACCCCGAGTGCGCATGCACAGTAGTGTGCCTGTGTGCGCACGCGCAGAAGTGAGCTCGAATGCGCATGTGCAGGTCTGAGCCGGAGTGCGCATGCGCAGTCGTGAGCCCGGGTGCGCATGCGCAGTAGTGAGCCCGAGCGCGCATCAGCAGTAGTGAGCCCGAGCGCGCATGCGCAGTAGTGAGTCCGATTGCGCATGTGCAGGTCTGAGCCGGAGTGCGCATGCGCAGTAGTGGGCCTGTGCGCGCATGCGCAGTAGTGAGCCCATGTGCGCATGCGCAGTAGTGAGCCCGAGCGCGCATCCGCAGTAGTGAGTCCGAGTGCGCATGCGCAGTAGTGACCCCGAATGCGCATGTGCAGTAGTGAGTCCGAGTGCGCATGAGCAGTAGCGACCCCGAGTGCGCATGAGCAGTAGTGAGTCCGAGTGCGCATCAGCAGTAGTGACCCCGAGTGCGCATGAGCAGTAGTGAATCCGAGTGCACATGAGCAGTAGTGACCCCGAGTGCGCATGAGCAGTAGTGAGTCCGAGTGCGCATGAGCAGTAGTGACCCCGAGTGCGCATGAGCAGTAGTGACCCCGAGTGCGCATGCACAGTAGTGAGCCCGATTGCGCATCCGCAGTAGTGAGGCCGTGTGCGCATGTGCAGGTCTGAGCCGGAGTGCGCATGCGCAGTAGTGAGCCCGATTGTGCATCCGCAGTAGTGCGTCCGAGTGCGCATGAGCAGTAGTGACCCCGAGTGCGCATGAGCAGTAGTGACCCCGAGTGCGCATGCACAGTAGTGAGCCCGAGTGCGCATGACTAGTAGTGACCCCGAGTGCGCATGAGCAGTAGTGGGCCCGTGCGCGCATGCGCAGTAGTGAGCCCGGGTGCGCATGCGCAGTAGTGAGTCCGTGTGCGCATGTGCAGGTCTGAGCCGGAGTGCGCATGCGCAGTAGTGGGCCCGTGCGCGCATGCGCAGTAGTGAGCCCGGGTGCGCATGCGCAGTAGTGAGCCCGAGCGCGCATCCGCAGTAGTGAGCCCGAGCGCGCATGCGCAGTAGTGAGTCCGATTGCGCATGTGCAGGTCTGAGCAGGAGTGCGCATGCGCAGTAGTGACCCCGAGTGCGCATGAGCAGTAGTGAGTCCGAGTGCGCATGAGCAGTAGTGACCCCGAGTGCGCATGAGCAGTAGTGAGCCCGAGCGCGCATCCGCAGTAGTGAGCCCGATTGCGCATCCGCAGTAGTGAGTCCGTGTGCGCATGTGCAGGTCTGAGCCGGAGTGCGCATGCGCAGTTGTGGGCCCGTGCTCGCATGCGCAGTAGTGAGCCCGTGCGCGCATGCGCAGTAGTGAGCCCGAGCGCGCATCCGCAGTAGTGAGCCCGAGCGCGCATGCGTAGTAGTGACCCCGAGTGCGCATGCACAGTAGTGTGGCTGTGTGCGCACGCGCAGAAGTGAGCTCGAATGCGCATGTGCAGGTCTGAGCCGGAGTGCGCATGCGCAGTAGTGGGCCCGTGCGCGCATGCGCAGTAGTGAGCCCGGGTGCGCATGCGCAGTAGTGAGCCCGAGCGCGCATCCGCAGTAGTGAGCCCGAGCGTGCATGCGCAGTAGTGAGTCCGATCGCGCATGTGCAGGTCTGAGCCGGAGTGCGCATGCGCAGTAGTGGGCCTGTGCGCGCATGCGCAGTAGTGAGCCCGTGTGCGCATGCGCAGTAGTGAGCCCGAGCGCGCATCCGCAGTAGTGAGTCCGAGTGCGCATGCGCAGTAGTGACCCCGAATGCGCATGTGCAGTAGTGAGTCCGAGTGCGCATGAGCAGTAGTGACCCCGAGTGCGCATGAGCAGTAGTGAGTCCGAGTGCGGTTGAGCAGTAGTGACCCCGAGTGCGCATGCACATTAGTGAGCCCGAGTGTGCATGAGTAGTAGTGACCCCGAGTGCGCATGTACAGTAGCCAGCCCGTGTGCGCATGCGCAGAAGTGAGCTCGAATGCGCATGTGCAGGTCTGAGCCGGACTGCGCATGCGCAGTAGTGAGCCCGTGTGCACATGCGCAGTAGTGACCCCGAATGCGCATGAGCAGTAGTGAGTCCGAGTGCGCATGCACAGTAGTGTGCCTGTGTGCGCACGCGCAGAAGTGAGCTCGAATGCGCATGTGCAGGTCTGAGCCGGAGTGCGCATGCGCAGTAGTGGGCCCGTGCGCGCATGCGCAGTCGTGAGCCCGGGTGCGCATCCGCAGTAGCGAGCCCGAGCGCGCATGCGCAGTAGTGACCCCGAATGCGCATGAGCAGTAGTGACCCCGAGTGCGCATGCACAGTAGTGTGCCTGTGTGCGCACGCGCAGAAGTGAGCTCGAATGCGCATGTGCAGGTCTGAGCCGGAGTGCGCATGCGCAGTAGTGGGCCCGTGCGCGCATGCGCAGTCGTGAGCCCGGGTGCGCATGCGCAGTAGTGAGCCCGAGCGCGCATCCGCAGTAGTGAGCCTGAGCGCGCATGCGCAGTAGTGAGTCCGATTGCGCATGTGCAGGTCTGACCCCGAGTGCGCATGAGCAGTAGTGAGTCCGAGTGCGCATGAGCAGTAGTGACCCCGAGTGCGCATGAGCAGTAGTGAGCCCGAGCGCGCATCCGCAGTAGTGAGCCCGATTGCGCATCCGCAGTAGTGAGTCCGTGTGCGCATGTGCAGGTCTGAGCCGGAGTGCGCATGCGCAGTTGTGGGCCCGTGCTCGCATGCGCAGTAGTGAGCCCGATTGCGCATCCGCAGTAGTGAGTCCGTGTGCGCATGTGCAGGTCTGAGCCGGAGTGCGCATGCGCAGTTGTGGGCCCGTGCTCGCATGCGCAGTAGTGAGCCCGTGCGCGCATGCGCAGTAGTGAGCCCGAGCGCGCATCCGCAGTAGTGAGCCCGAGCGCGCATGCGTAGTAGTGACCCCGAGTGCGCATGCACAGTAGTGTGGCTGTGTGCGCACGCGCAGAAGTGAGCTCGAATGCGCATGTGCAGGTCTGAGCCGGAGTGCGCATGCGCAGTAGTGGGCCCGTGCGCGCATGCGCAGTAGTGAGCCCGGGTGCGCATGCGCAGTAGTGAGCCCGAGCGCGCATCCGCAGTAGTGAGCCCGAGCGTGCATGCGCAGTAGTGAGTCCGATCGCGCATGTGCAGGTCTGAGCCGGAGTGCGCATGCGCAGTAGTGGGCCTGTGCGCGCATGCGCAGTAGTGAGCCCGTGTGCGCATGCGCAGTAGTGAGCCCGAGCGCGCATCCGCAGTAGTGAGTCCGAGTGCGCATGCGCAGTAGTGACCCCGAATGCGCATGAGCAGTAGTGAGTCCGAGTGCGTATGAGCAGTAGTGACCCCGAGTGCGCATGAGCAGTAGTGACCCCGAGTGCGCATGCACAGTAGTGAGAACGTGTGCGCATGCGCAGAAGTGAGCTCGAATGCGCATGTGCAGGTCTGAGCCGGAGTGCGCATGCGCATTAGTGGGCCCGTGCGCGCATGCGCAGTAGTGAGCCCGTGTGCGCATGCGCAGTAGTGAGCCCGAGCGCGCATCCGCAGTAGTGAGCCCGAGTGCGCATGCGCAGTAGTGACCCCGAATGCGCATGAGCAGCAGTGAGTCCGAGTCCGCATGAGCAGTAGTGACCCCGAGTGCGCATGAGCAGTAGTGAGTCCGAGTGCGCATGAGCAGTAGTGACCCCGAGTGCGCATGCACATTGGTGAGCCCGAGTGAGCATGAGCAGTAGTGACCCCGAGTGCGCATGCACAGTAGTGAGCCCGAGTGCGCATGACTAGTAGTGACCCCGAGTGCGCATGAGCAGTAGTGGGCCCGTGCGCGCATGCGCTGTAGTGAGCCCGGGTGCGCATGCGCAGTAGTGAGTCCGTGTGCGCATGTGCAGGTCTGAGCCGGAGTGCGCATGCGCAGTAGTGGGCCCGTGCGCGCATGCGCAGTCGTGAGCCCGGGTGCGCATCCGCAGTAGCGAGCCCGAGCGCGCATGCGCAGTAGTGACCCCGAATGCGCATGAGCAGTAGTGACCCCGAGTGCGCATGCACAGTAGTGTGCCTGTGTGCGCACGCGCAGAAGTGAGCTCGAATGCGCATGTGCAGGTCTGAGCCGGAGTGCGCATGCGCAGTAGTGGGCCCGTGCGCGCATGCGCAGTCGTGAGCCCGGGTGCGCATGCGCAGTAGTGAGCCCGAGCGCGCATCCGCAGTAGTGAGCCTGAGCGCGCATGCGCAGTAGTGAGTCCGATTGCGCATGTGCAGGTCTGACCCCGAGTGCGCATGAGCAGTAGTGAGTCCGAGTGCGCATGAGCAGTAGTGACCCCGAGTGCGCATGAGCAGTAGTGAGCCCGAGCGCGCATCCGCAGTAGTGAGCCCGATTGCGCATCCGCAGTAGTGAGTCCGTGTGCGCATGTGCAGGTCTGAGCCGGAGTGCGCATGCGCAGTTGTGGGCCCGTGCTCGCATGCGCAGTAGTGAGCCCGATTGCGCATCCGCAGTAGTGAGTCCGTGTGCGCATGTGCAGGTCTGAGCCGGAGTGCGCATGCGTAGTAGTGGGCCCGTGCGCGCATGCGCAGTAGTGAGCCCGTGTGCGCATGCGCAGTAGTGAGTCCGAGTGCGCGTGAGCAGAAGTGAGCCCGAGTGCGCGTGAGCAGTAGTGACCCCGAGTGCGCATGAGCAGTAGTGACCCCGAGTGCGCATGAGCAGTAGTGACCCCGAGTGCGCATGCACAGTAGTGAGCCCGATTGCGCATCCGCAGTAGTGAGTCCGCGTGCGCATGTGCAGGTCTGAGCCGGAGTGCGCATGCGCAGTAGTGGGCCCGTGCGCGCATGCGCAGTAGTGAGCCCGGGTGCGCATGCGCAGTAGTGAGCCCGAGCGCGCATCCGCAGTAGCGAGCCCGAGCGCGCATGCGCAGTAGTGACCCCGAATGCGCATGAGCAGTAGTGACCCCGAGTGCGCATGCACAGTAGTGTGCCTGTGTGCGCACGCGCAGAAGTGAGCTCGAATGCGCATGTGCAGGTCTGAGCCGGAGTGCGCATGCGCAGTCGTGAGCCCGGGTGCGCATGCGCAGTAGTGAGCCCGAGCGCGCATCAGCAGTAGTGAGCCCGAGCGCGCATGCGCAGTAGTGAGTCCGATTGCGCATGTGCAGGTCTGAGCCGGAGTGCGCATGCGCAGTAGTGGGCCTGTGCGCGCATGCGCAGTAGTGAGCCCATGTGCGCATGCGCAGTAGTGAGCCCGAGCGCGCATCCGCAGTAGTGAGTCCGAGTGCGCATGCGCAGTAGTGACCCCGAATGCGCATGTGCAGTAGTGAGTCCGAGTGCGCATGAGCAGTAGCGACCCCGAGTGCGCATGAGCAGTAGTGAATCCGAGTGCACATGAGCAGTAGTGACCCCGAGTGCGCATGAGCAGTAGTGAGTCCGAGTGCGCATGAGCAGTAGTGACCCCGAGTGCGCATGAGCAGTAGTGACCCCGAGTGCGCATGCACAGTAGTGAGCCCGATTGCGCATCCGCAGTAGTGAGGCCGTGTGCGCATGTGCAGGTCTGAGCCGGAGTGCGCATGCGCAGTAGTGAGCCCGATTGTGCATCCGCAGTAGTGCGTCCGAGTGCGCATGAGCAGTAGTGACCCCGAGTGCGCATGAGCAGTAGTGACCCCGAGTGCGCATGCACAGTAGTGAGCCCGAGTGCGCATGACTAGTAGTGACCCCGAGTGCGCATGAGCAGTAGTGGGCCCGTGCGCGCATGCGCAGTAGTGAGCCCGGGTGCGCATGCGCAGTAGTGAGTCCGTGTGCGCATGTGCAGGTCTGAGCCGGAGTGCGCATGCGCAGTAGTGGGCCCGTGCGCGCATGCGCAGTAGTGAGCCCGGGTGCGCATGCGCAGTAGTGAGCCCGAGCGCGCATCCGCAGTAGTGAGCCCGAGCGCGCATGCGCAGTAGTGAGTCCGATTGCGCATGTGCAGGTCTGAGCAGGAGTGCGCATGCGCAGTAGTGACCCCGAGTGCGCATGAGCAGTAGTGAGTCCGAGTGCGCATGAGCAGTAGTGACCCCGAGTGCGCATGAGCAGTAGTGAGCCCGAGCGCGCATCCGCAGTAGTGAGCCCGATTGCGCATCCGCAGTAGTGAGCCCGAGCGTGCATGCGCAGTAGTGAGTCCGATCGCGCATGTGCAGGTCTGAGCCGGAGTGCGCATGCGCAGTAGTGGGCCTGTGCGCGCATGCGCAGTAGTGAGCCCGTGTGCGCATGCGCAGTAGTGAGCCCGAGCGCGCATCCGCAGTAGTGAGTCCGAGTGCGCATGCGCAGTAGTGACCCCGAATGCGCATGTGCAGTAGTGAGTCCGAGTGCGCATGAGCAGTAGTGACCCCGAGTGCGCATGAGCAGTAGTGAGTCCGAGTGCGGTTGAGCAGTAGTGACCCCGAGTGCGCATGCACATTAGTGAGCCCGAGTGTGCATGAGTAGTAGTGACCCCGAGTGCGCATGTACAGTAGCCAGCCCGTGTGCGCATGCGCAGAAGTGAGCTCGAATGCGCATGTGCAGGTCTGAGCCGGACTGCGCATGCGCAGTAGTGAGCCCGTGTGCACATGCGCAGTAGTGACCCCGAATGCGCATGAGCAGTAGTGAGTCCGAGTGCGCATGCACAGTAGTGTGCCTGTGTGCGCACGCGCAGAAGTGAGCTCGAATGCGCATGTGCAGGTCTGAGCCGGAGTGCGCATGCGCAGTAGTGGGCCCGTGCGCGCATGCGCAGTCGTGAGCCCGGGTGCGCATCCGCAGTAGCGAGCCCGAGCGCGCATGCGCAGTAGTGACCCCGAATGCGCATGAGCAGTAGTGACCCCGAGTGCGCATGCACAGTAGTGTGCCTGTGTGCGCACGCGCAGAAGTGAGCTCGAATGCGCATGTGCAGGTCTGAGCCGGAGTGCGCATGCGCAGTAGTGGGCCCGTGCGCGCATGCGCAGTCGTGAGCCCGGGTGCGCATGCGCAGTAGTGAGCCCGAGCGCGCATCCGCAGTAGTGAGCCTGAGCGCGCATGCGCAGTAGTGAGTCCGATTGCGCATGTGCAGGTCTGACCCCGAGTGCGCATGAGCAGTAGTGAGTCCGAGTGCGCATGAGCAGTAGTGACCCCGAGTGCGCATGAGCAGTAGTGAGCCCGAGCGCGCATCCGCAGTAGTGAGCCCGATTGCGCATCCGCAGTAGTGAGTCCGTGTGCGCATGTGCAGGTCTGAGCCGGAGTGCGCATGCGCAGTTGTGGGCCCGTGCTCGCATGCGCAGTAGTGAGCCCGATTGCGCATCCGCAGTAGTGAGTCCGTGTGCGCATGTGCAGGTCTGAGCCGGAGTGCGCATGCGCAGTTGTGGGCCCGTGCTCGCATGCGCAGTAGTGAGCCCGTGCGCGCATGCGCAGTAGTGAGCCCGAGCGCGCATCCGCAGTAGTGAGCCCGAGCGCGCATGCGTAGTAGTGACCCCGAGTGCGCATGCACAGTAGTGTGGCTGTGTGCGCACGCGCAGAAGTGAGCTCGAATGCGCATGTGCAGGTCTGAGCCGGAGTGCGCATGCGCAGTAGTGGGCCCGTGCGCGCATGCGCAGTAGTGAGCCCGGGTGCGCATGCGCAGTAGTGAGCCCGAGCGCGCATCCGCAGTAGTGAGCCCGAGCGTGCATGCGCAGTAGTGAGTCCGATCGCGCATGTGCAGGTCTGAGCCGGAGTGCGCATGCGCAGTAGTGGGCCTGTGCGCGCATGCGCAGTAGTGAGCCCGTGTGCGCATGCGCAGTAGTGAGCCCGAGCGCGCATCCGCAGTAGTGAGTCCGAGTGCGCATGCGCAGTAGTGACCCCGAATGCGCATGTGCAGTAGTGAGTCCGAGTGCGCATGAGCAGTAGCGACCCCGAGTGCGCATGAGCAGTAGTGAGTCCGAGTGCGCATCAGCAGTAGTGACCCCGAGTGCGCATGAGCAGTAGTGACCCCGAGTGCGCATGCACAGTAGTGAGCCCGTGTGCGCATGCGCAGAAGTGAGCTCGAATGCGCATGTGCAGGTCTGAGCCGGAGTGCGCATGCGCAGTAGTGGGCCCGTGCGCGCATGCGCAGTAGTGAGCCCGTGTGCGCATGCGCTGTAGTGAGCCCGAGCGCGCATCCGCAGTAGTGAGTCCGAGTGCGCATGCGCAGTAGTGACCCCGAATGCGCATGAGCAGCAGTGAGTCCGAGTGCGCATGAGCAGTAGTGACCCCGAGTGCGCATGAGCAGTAGTGAGTCCGAGTGCGGTTGAGCAGTAGTGACCCCGAGTGCGCATGCACATTAGTGAGCCCGAGTGTGCATGAGTAGTAGTGACCCCGAGTGCGCATGTACAGTAGCCAGCCCGTGTGCGCATGCGGAGAAGTGAGCTCGAATGCGCATGTGCAGGTCTGAGCCGGACTGCGCATGCGCAGTAGTGAGCCCGTGTGCACATGCGCAGTAGTGACCCCGAATGCGCATGAGCAGTAGTGAGTCCGAGTGCGTATGAGCAGTAGTGACCCCGAGTGCGCATGAGCAGTAGTGACCCCGAGTGCGCATGCACAGTAGTGAGAACGTGTGCGCATGCGCAGAAGTGAGCTCGAATGCGCATGTGCAGGTCTGTGCCGGAGTGCGCATGCGCATTAGTGGGCCCGTGCGCGCATGCGCAGTAGTGAGCCCGTGTGCGCATGCGCAGTAGTGAGCCCGAGCGCGCATCCGCAGTAGTGAGCCCGAGTGCGCATGCGCAGTAGTGACCCCGAATGCGCATGAGCAGCAGTGAGTCCGAGTCCGCATGAGCAGTAGTGACCCCGAGTGCGCATGAGCAGTAGTGAGTCCGAGTGCGCATGAGCAGTAGTGACCCCGAGTGCGCATGCACATTGGTGAGCCCGAGTGAGCATGAGCAGTAGTGACCCCGAGTGCGCATGCACAGTAGTGAGCCCGAGTGCGCATGACTAGTAGTGACCCCGAGTGCGCATGAGCAGTAGTGGGCCCGTGCGCGCATGCGCTGTAGTGAGCCCGGGTGCGCATGCGCAGTAGTGAGTCCGTGTGCGCATGTGCAGGTCTGAGCCGGAGTGCGCATGCGCAGTAGTGGGCCCGTGCGCGCATGCGCAGTCGTGAGCCCGGGTGCGCATCCGCAGTAGCGAGCCCGAGCGCGCATGCGCAGTAGTGACCCCGAATGCGCATGAGCAGTAGTGACCCCGAGTGCGCATGCACAGTAGTGTGCCTGTGTGCGCACGCGCAGAAGTGAGCTCGAATGCGCATGTGCAGGTCTGAGCCGGAGTGCGCATGCGCAGTAGTGGGCCCGTGCGCGCATGCGCAGTCGTGAGCCCGGGTGCGCATGCGCAGTAGTGAGCCCGAGCGCGCATCCGCAGTAGTGAGCCTGAGCGCGCATGCGCAGTAGTGAGTCCGATTGCGCATGTGCAGGTCTGACCCCGAGTGCGCATGAGCAGTAGTGAGTCCGAGTGCGCATGAGCAGTAGTGACCCCGAGTGCGCATGAGCAGTAGTGAGCCCGAGCGCGCATCCGCAGTAGTGAGCCCGATTGCGCATCCGCAGTAGTGAGTCCGTGTGCGCATGTGCAGGTCTGAGCCGGAGTGCGCATGCGCAGTTGTGGGCCCGTGCTCGCATGCGCAGTAGTGAGCCCGATTGCGCATCCGCAGTAGTGAGTCCGTGTGCGCATGTGCAGGTCTGAGCCGGAGTGCGCATGCGCAGTTGTGGGCCCGTGCTCGCATGCGCAGTAGTGAGCCCGTGCGCGCATGCGCAGTAGTGAGCCCGAGCGCGCATCCGCAGTAGTGAGCCCGAGCGCGCATGCGTAGTAGTGACCCCGAGTGCGCATGCACAGTAGTGTGGCTGTGTGCGCACGCGCAGAAGTGAGCTCGAATGCGCATGTGCAGGTCTGAGCCGGAGTGCGCATGCGCAGTAGTGGGCCCGTGCGCGCATGCGCAGTAGTGAGCCCGGGTGCGCATGCGCAGTAGTGAGCCCGAGCGCGCATCCGCAGTAGTGAGCCCGAGCGTGCATGCGCAGTAGTGAGTCCGATCGCGCATGTGCAGGTCTGAGCCGGAGTGCGCATGCGCAGTAGTGGGCCTGTGCGCGCATGCGCAGTAGTGAGCCCGTGTGCGCATGCGCAGTAGTGAGCCCGAGCGCGCATCCGCAGTAGTGAGTCCGAGTGCGCATGCGCAGTAGTGACCCCGAATGCGCATGTGCAGTAGTGAGTCCGAGTGCGCATGAGCAGTAGCGACCCCGAGTGCGCATGAGCAGTAGTGAGTCCGAGTGCGCATCAGCAGTAGTGACCCCGAGTGCGCATGAGCAGTAGTGACCCCGAGTGCGCATGCACAGTAGTGAGCCCGTGTGCGCATGCGCAGAAGTGAGCTCGAATGCGCATGTGCAGGTCTGAGCCGGAGTGCGCATGCGCAGTAGTGGGCCCGTGCGCGCATGCGCAGTAGTGAGCCCGTGTGCGCATGCGCTGTAGTGAGCCCGAGCGCGCATCCGCAGTAGTGAGTCCGAGTGCGCATGCGCAGTAGTGACCCCGAATGCGCATGAGCAGCAGTGAGTCCGAGTGCGCATGAGCAGTAGTGACCCCGAGTGCGCATGAGCAGTAGTGAGTCCGAGTGCGGTTGAGCAGTAGTGACCCCGAGTGCGCATGCACATTAGTGAGCCCGAGTGTGCATGAGTAGTAGTGACCCCGAGTGCGCATGTACAGTAGCCAGCCCGTGTGCGCATGCGGAGAAGTGAGCTCGAATGCGCATGTGCAGGTCTGAGCCGGACTGCGCATGCGCAGTAGTGAGCCCGTGTGCACATGCGCAGTAGTGACCCCGAATGCGCATGAGCAGTAGTGAGTCCGAGTGCGTATGAGCAGTAGTGACCCCGAGTGCGCATGAGCAGTAGTGACCCCGAGTGCGCATGCACAGTAGTGAGAACGTGTGCGCATGCGCAGAAGTGAGCTCGAATGCGCATGTGCAGGTCTGAGCCGGAGTGCGCATGCGCATTAGTGGGCCCGTGCGCGCATGCGCAGTAGTGAGCCCGTGTGCGCATGCGCAGTAGTGAGCCCGAGCGCGCATCCGCAGTAGTGAGCCCGAGTGCGCATGCGCAGTAGTGACCCCGAATGCGCATGAGCAGCAGTGAGTCCGAGTCCGCATGAGCAGTAGTGACCCCGAGTGCGCATGAGCAGTAGTGAGTCCGAGTGCGCATGAGCAGTAGTGACCCCGAGTGCGCATGCACATTGGTGAGCCCGAGTGAGCATGAGCAGTAGTGACCCCGAGTGCGCATGCACAGTAGTGAGCCCGAGTGCGCATGACTAGTAGTGACCCCGAGTGCGCATGAGCAGTAGTGGGCCCGTGCGCGCATGCGCTGTAGTGAGCCCGGGTGCGCATGCGCAGTAGTGAGTCCGTGTGCGCATGTGCAGGTCTGAGCCGGAGTGCGCATGCGCAGTAGTGGGCCCGTGCGCGCATGCGCAGTAGTCAGCCCGGGTGCGCATGCGCAGTAGTGAGCCCGAGCGCGCATCCGCAGTAGTGAGCCCGAGCGCGCATGCGCAGTAGTGAGTCCGATTGCGCATGTGCAGGTCTGAGCAGGAGTGCGCATGCGCAGTAGTGACCCCGAGTGCGCATGAGCAGTAGTGAGTCCGAGTGCGCATGAGCAGTAGTGACCCCGAGTGCGCATGAGCAGTAGTGAGCCCGAGCGCGCATCCGCAGTAGTGAGCCCGATTGCGCATCCGCAGTAGTGAGTCCGTGTGCGCATGTGCAGGTCTGAGCCGGAGTGCGCATGCGCAGTTGTGGGCCCGTGCTCGCATGCGCAGTAGTGAGCCCGTGCGCGCATGCGCAGTAGTGAGCCCGTGTGCGCATGCGCAGTAGTGAGCCCGAGCGCGCATCCGCAGTAGTGAGTCCGAGTGCGCGTGAGCAGTAGTGAGTCCGAGTGCGCATGAGCAGTAGTGACCCCGAGTGCGCATGAGCAGTAGTGACCCCGAGTGCGCATGCACAGTAGTGAGCCCGATTGCGCATCCGCAGTAGTGAGTCCGTGTGCGCATGTGCAGGTCTGAGCCGGAGTGCGCATGCGCAGTAGTGGGCCAGTGCGCGCATGCGCAGTAGTGAGCCCGGGTGCGCATGCGCAGTAGTGAGCCCGAGCGCGCATCCGCAGTAGTGAGCCCGAGCGCGCATGCGCAGTAGTGACCCCGAGTGCGCATGCACAGTAGTGTGGCTGTGTGCGCACGCGCAGAAGTGAGCTCGAATGCGCATGTGCAGGTCTGAGCCGGAGTGCGCATGCGCAGTAGTGGGCCCGTGCGCGCATGCGCAGTAGTGAGCCCGGGTGCGCATGCGCAGTAGTGAGCCCGAGCGCGCATCCGCAGTAGTGAGCCCGAGCGTGCATGCGCAGTAGTGAGTCCGATCGCGCATGTGCAGGTCTGAGCCGGAGTGCGCATGCGCAGTAGTGGGCCTGTGCGCGCATGCGCAGTAGTGAGCCCGTGTGCGCATGCGCAGTAGTGAGCCCGAGTGCGCATCCGCAGTAGTGAGTCCGAGTGCGCATGCGCAGTAGTGACCCCGAATGCGCATGTGCAGTAGTGAGTCCGAGTGCGCATGAGCAGTAGCGACCCCGAGTGCGCATGAGCAGTAGTGAGTCCGAGTGCGCATGCGCAGTAGTGAGCCCGTGTGCGCATGCGCTGTAGTGAGCCCGAGCGCGCATCCGCAGTAGTGAGTCCGAGTGCGCATGCGCAGTAGTGACCCCGAATGCGCATGAGCAGCAGTGAGTCCGAGTGCGCATGAGCAGTAGTGACCCCGAGTGCGCATGAGCAGTAGTGAGTCCGAGTGCGGTTGAGCAGTAGTGACCCCGAGTGCGCATGCACATTAGTGAGCCCGAGTGTGCATGAGTAGTAGTGACCCCGAGTGCGCATGTACAGTAGCCAGCCCGTGTGCGCATGCGCAGAAGTGAGCTCGAATGCGCATGTGCAGGTCTGAGCCGGACTGCGCATGCGCAGTAGTGAGCCCGTGTGCACATGCGCAGTAGTGACCCCGAATGCGCATGAGCAGTAGTGAGTCCGAGTGCGTATGAGCAGTAGTGACCCCGAGTGCGCATGAGCAGTAGTGACCCCGAGTGCGCATGCACAGTAGTGAGAACGTGTGCGCATGCGCAGAAGTGAGCTCGAATGCGCATGTGCAGGTCTGAGCCGGAGTGCGCATGCGTATTAGTGGGCCCGTGCGCGCATGCGCAGTAGTGAGCCCGTGTGCGCATGCGCAGTAGTGAGCCCGAGCGCGCATCCGCAGTAGTGAGCCCGAGTGCGCATGCGCAGTAGTGAGCCCGTGTGCGCATGCGCTGTAGTGAGCCCGAGCGCGCATCCGCAGTAGTGAGTCCGAGTGCGCATGCGCAGTAGTGACCCCGAATGCGCATGAGCAGCAGTGAGTCCGAGTGCGCATGAGCAGTAGTGACCCCGAGTGCGCATGAGCAGTAGTGAGTCCGAGTGCGGTTGAGCAGTAGTGACCCCGAGTGCGCATGCACATTAGTGAGCCCGAGTGTGCATGAGTAGTAGTGACCCCGAGTGCGCATGTACAGTAGCCAGCCCGTGTGCGCATGCGCAGAAGTGAGCTCGAATGCGCATGTGCAGGTCTGAGCCGGACTGCGCATGCGCAGTAGTGAGCCCGTGTGCACATGCGCAGTAGTGACCCCGAATGCGCATGAGCAGTAGTGAGTCCGAGTGCGTATGAGCAGTAGTGACCCCGAGTGCGCATGAGCAGTAGTGACCCCGAGTGCGCATGCACAGTAGTGAGAACGTGTGCGCATGCGCAGAAGTGAGCTCGAATGCGCATGTGCAGGTCTGAGCCGGAGTGCGCATGCGTATTAGTGGGCCCGTGCGCGCATGCGCAGTAGTGAGCCCGTGTGCGCATGCGCAGTAGTGAGCCCGAGCGCGCATCCGCAGTAGTGAGCCCGAGTGCGCATGCGCAGTAGTGACCCCGAATGCGCATGAGCAGCAGTGAGTCCGAGTCCGCATGAGCAGTAGTGACCCCGAGTGCGCATGAGCAGTAGTGAGTCCGAGTGCGCATGAGCAGTAGTGACCCCGAGTGCGCATGCACATTGGTGAGCCCGAGTGAGCATGAGTAGTAGTGACCCCGAGTGCGCATGCACAGTAGTGAGCCCGTGTGCGCATGCGCAGAAGTGAGCTCGAATGCGCATGTGCAGGTCTGAGCCGGACTGCGCATGCGCAGTAGTGAGCCCGTGTGCGCATACGCAGTAGTGACCCCGAGTGCGCATGAGCAGTAGTGACCCCGAGTGCGCATGCACAGTAGTGAGCCCGATTGCGCATCCGCAGTAGTGAGGACGTGTGCGCATGTGCAGGTCTGAGCGGGATTGCGCATGCGCAGTAGTGAGCCCGATTGCGCATCCGCAGTAGTGAGTCCGTGTGCGCATGTGCAGGTCTGAGCCGGAGTGCGCATGCGCAGTAGTGAGCCCGATTGTGCATCCGCAGTAGTGCGTCCGAGTGCGCATGAGCAGTAGTGACCCCGAGTGCGCATGAGCAGTAGTGAGTCCGAGTGCGCATGAGCAGTAGTGACCCCGAGTGCGCATGCACATTAGTGAGCCCGAGTGAGCATGAGTAGTAGTGACCCCGAGTGCGCATGCACAGTAGCCAGCCCGTGTGCGCATGCGCAGAAGTGAGCTCGAATGCGCATGTGCAGGTCTGAGCCGGACTGCGCATGCGCAGTAGTGAGCCCGTGTGCGCATGCGCAGTAGTGACCCCGAATGCGCATGAGCAGTAGTGAGTCCGAGTGCGCATGAGCAGTAGTGAGTCCGAGTGCGCATGCGCAGTAGTGACCCCGAATGCGCATGAGCAGCAGTGAGCCCGAGTGCGCATGAGCAGTAGTGACCCCGAGTGCGCATGAGCAGTAGTGAGTCCGAGTGCGGTTGAGCAGTAGTGACCCCGAGTGCGCATGCACATTAGTGAGCCCGAGTGTGCATGAGTAGTAGTGACCCCGAGTGCGCATGTACAGTAGCCAGCCCGTGTGCGCATGCGCAGAAGTGAGCCCGAGCGCGCATCCGCAGTAGTGAGCCCGAGTGCGCATGCGCAGTAGTGAGCCCGTGTGCGCATGCGCTGTAGTGAGCCCGAGCGCGCATCCGCAGTAGTGAGTCCGAGTGCGCATGCGCAGTAGTGACCCCGAATGCGCATGAGCAGCAGTGAGTCCGAGTGCGCATGAGCAGTAGTGACCCCGAGTGCGCATGAGCAGTAGTGAGTCCGAGTGCGGTTGAGCAGTAGTGACCCCGAGTGCGCATGCACATTAGTGAGCCCGAGTGTGCATGAGTAGTAGTGACCCCGAGTGCGCATGTACAGTAGCCAGCCCGTGTGCGCATGCGCAGAAGTGAGCTCCAATGCGCATGTGCAGGTCTGAGCCGGACTGCGCATGCGCAGTAGTGAGCCCGTGTGCACATGCGCAGTAGTGACCCCGAATGCGCATGAGCAGTAGTGACCCCGAGTGCGCATGCACAGTAGTGAGAACGTGTGCGCATGCGCAGAAGTGAGCTCGAATGCGCATGTGCAGGTCTGAGCCGGAGTGCGCATGCGTATTAGTGGGCCCGTGCGCGCATGCGCAGTAGTGAGCCCGTGTGCGCATGCGCAGTAGTGAGCCCGAGCGCGCATCCGCAGTAGTGAGCCCGAGTGCGCATGCGCAGTAGTGACCCCGAATGCGCATGAGCAGCAGTGAGTCCGAGTCCGCATGAGCAGTAGTGACCCCGAGTGCGCATGAGCAGTAGTGAGTCCGAGTGCGCATGAGCAGTAGTGACCCCGAGTGCGCATGCACATTGGTGAGCCCGAGTGAGCATGAGTAGTAGTGACCCCGAGTGCGCATGCACAGTAGTGAGCCCGTGTGCGCATGCGCAGAAGTGAGCTCGAATGCGCATGTGCAGGTCTGAGCCGGACTGCGCATGCGCAGTAGTGAGCCCGTGTGCGCATACGCAGTAGTGACCCCGAGTGCGCATGAGCAGTAGTGACCCCGAGTGCGCATGCACAGTAGTGAGCCCGATTGCGCATCCGCAGTAGTGAGGACGTGTGCGCATGTGCAGGTCTGAGCGGGATTGCGCATGCGCAGTAGTGAGCCCGATTGCGCATCCGCAGTAGTGAGTCCGTGTGCGCATGTGCAGGTCTGAGCCGGAGTGCGCATGCGCAGTAGTGAGCCCGATTGTGCATCCGCAGTAGTGCGTCCGAGTGCGCATGAGCAGTAGTGACCCCGAATGCGCATGAGCAGTAGTGAGTCCGAGTGCGCATGAGCAGTAGTGAGTCCGAGTGCGCATGTACAGTAGTGACCCGGAGTGCGCATGAGCAGTAGTGGCCCCGAGTGCGCATGAGCAGTAGTGAATCCGAGTGCACATGAGCAGTAGTGACCCCGAGTGCGCACGAGCAGTAGTGAGTCCGAGTGCGCATGAGCAGTAGTGACCCCGTGCGCGCATGCGCAGTAGTGAGCCCGTGTGCGCATGCGCAGTAGTGAGTCCGAGTGCGCGTGAGCAGTAGTGAGTCCGAGTGCGCGTGAGCAGTAGTGACCCCGAGTGCGCATGCACAGTAGCCAGCCCGTGTGCGCATGCGCAGAAGTGAGCTCGAATGCGCATGTGCAGGTCTGAGCCGGACTGCGCATGCGCAGTAGTGAGCCCGTGTGCGCATGCGCAGTAGTGACCCCGAATGCGCATGAGCAGTAGTGAGTCCGAGTGCGCATGAGCAGTAGTGAGTCCGAGTGCGCATGTACAGTAGTGACCCGGAGTGCGCATGAGCAGTAGTGGCCCCGAGTGCGCATGAGCAGTAGTGAATCCGAGTGCACATGAGCAGTAGTGACCCCGAGTGCGCACGAGCAGTAGTGAGTCCGAGTGCGCATGAGCAGTAGTGACCCCGCGCGCGCATGCGCAGTAGTGAGCCCGTGTGCGCATGCGCAGTAGTGAGTCCGAGTGCGCGTGAGCAGTAGTGAGTCCGAGTGCGCGTGAGCAGTAGTGACCCCGAGTGCGCATGAGCAGTAGTGACCCCGAGTGCGCATGAGAAGTCGTGACCCCGAGTGCGCATGCACAGTAGTGAGCCCGATTGCGCATCCGCGATAGTGTGTCCATGTGCGCATGTGCAGGTCTGAGCCGGAGTGCGCATGCGCAGTAGTGGTCCCGTGCGCGCATGAACAGTAGTGAGCCCGTGTGCGCATGCGCAGTAGTGAGCCCGAGCGCGCATCCGCAGTAGTGAGTCCGAGTGCGCATGCGCAGTAGTGACCCCGAATGCGCATGAGCAGCAGTGAGTCCGAGTGCGCATGAGCAGTAGTGACCCCGAGTGCGCATGAGCAGTAGTGACCCCGAGTGCGCATGAGCAGTAGTGGCCCCGAGTGCGCATGAGCAGTAGTGAATCCGAGTGCACATGAGCAGTAGTGACACCGAGTGCGCATGAGCAGTAGTGAGTCCGAGTGCGCATGAGCAGTAGTGACCCCGAGTGGGCATGAGCAGTAGTGACCCCGAGTGCGCATGCACAGTAGTGAGCCCGATTGCGCATCCGCAGTAGTGAGGCCGTGTGCGCATGTGCAGGTCTGAGCCGGAGTGCGCATGCGCAGTAGTGAGCCCGATTGTGCATCCGCAGTAGTGAGTCCGAGTGCACATGAGCAGTAGTGACCCCGAGTGCGCATGAGCAGTAGTGACCCCGAGTGCGCATGCACAGTAGTGAGCCCGATTGCGCATCCGCAGTAGTGAGTCCGTGTGCGCATGTGCAGGTCTGAGCCGGAGTGCGCATGCGCAGTAGTGGGCCCGTGCGCGCATGCGCAGTAGTGAGCCCGTGTGCGCATGCGCAGTAGTGCGTCCGAGTGCGCGTGAGCAGTAGTGAGCCCGAGTGCGCGTGAGCAGTAGTGACCCCGAGTGCGCATGAGCAGTAGTGGCCCGAGTGCGCATGAGCAGTAGTGGCCCCGAGTGCGCATGAGCAGTAGTGAATCCGAGTGCACATGAGCAGTAGTGACCCCGAGTGCGCACGAGCAGTAGTGAGTCCGAGTGCGCATGAGCAGTAGTGACCCCGAGTGCGCATGAGCAGTAGTGACCCCGAGTGCGCATGCACAGTAGTGAGCCCGATTGCGCATCCGCAGTAGTGAGGCCGTGTGCGCATGTGCAGGTCTGAGCGGGAGTGCGCATGCGCAGTAGTGAGCCCGATTGCGCATCCGCAGTAGTGAGTCCGTGTGCGCATGTGCAGGTCTGAGGCGCAGTGCGCATGCGCAGTAGTGGGCCCGTGCGCGCATGCGCAGTAGTGAGCCCGTGTGCGCATGCGCAGTAGTGAGTCCGAGTGCGCGTGAGCAGTAGTGAGTCCGAGTGCGCGTGAGCAGTAGTGACCCCGAGTGCGCATGAGCAGTAGTGACCCCGAGTGCGCATGAGCAGTAGTGACCCCGAGTGCGCATGCACAGTAGTGAGCCCGATTGCGCATCCGCAGTAGTGAGTCCGTGTGCGCATGTGCAGGTCTGAGCCGGAGTGCGCATGCGCAGTAGTGGGCCCGTGCGCGCATGCGCAGTAGTGAGCCCGTGTGCGCATGAGCAGTAGTGAGTCCGAGTGCGCATGAGCATTAGTGACCCCGAATGCGCATGAGCAGTAGTGAATCCGAGTGCACATGAGCAGTGGTGACCCCGAGTGCGCATGAGCAGTAGTGAGTCCGAGTGCGCGTGAGCAGTAGTGACCCCGAGTGCGCATGAGCAGTAGTGACCCCGAGTGTGCATGAGCAGTCGTGACCCCGAGTGCGCATGCACAGTAGTGAGCCCGATTGCGCATCCGCGATAGTGAGTCCGTGTGCGCATGTGCAGGTCTGAGCCGGAGTGCGCATGCGCAGTAGTGAGCCCGAGCGCGCATCCGCAGTAGTGAGTCCGAGTGCGCATGCGCAGTAGAGACCCCGAATGCGCATGAGCAGCAGTGAGTCCGAGTGCGCATGAGCGGTAGTGACCCCGAGTGCGCATGAGCAGTAGTGACCCCGAGTGCGCATGAGCAGTAGTGGCCCCGAGTGCGCATGAGCAGTAGTGAATCCGAGTGCACATGAGCAGTAGTGACACCGAGTGCGCATGAGCAGTAGTGAGTCCGAGTGCGCATGAGCAGTAGTGACCCCGAGTGGGCATGAGCAGTAGTGACCCCGAGTGCGCATGCACAGTAGTGAGCCCGATTGCGCATCCGCGATAGTGAGTCCGTGTGCGCATGTGCAGGTCTGAGCCGGAGTGCGCATGCGCAGTAGTGAGCCCGAGCGCGCATCCGCAGTAGTGAGTCCGAGTGCGCATGCGCAGTAGTGACCCCGAATGCGCATGAGCAGCAGTGAGTCCGAGTGCGCATGAGCGGTAGTGACCCCGAGTGCGCATGAGCAGTAGTGACCCCGAGTGCGCATGAGCAGTAGTGGCCCCGAGTGCGCATGAGCAGTAGTGAATCCGAGTGCACATGAGCAGTAGTGACACCGAGTGCGCATGAGCAGTAGTGAGTCCGAGTGCGCATGAGCAGTAGTGACCCCGAGTGGGCATGAGCAGTAGTGACCCCGAGTGCGCATGCACAGTAGTGAGCCCGATTGCGCATCCGCAGTAGTGAGGCCGTGTGCGCATGTGCAGGTCTGAGCCGGAGTGCGCATGCGCAGTAGTGAGCCCGATTGTGCATCCGCAGTAGTGAGTCCGAGTGCACATGAGCAGTAGTGACCCCGAGTGCGCATGAGCAGTAGTGACCCCGAGTGCGCATGCACAGTAGTGAGCCCGATTGCGCATCCGCAGTAGTGAGGCCGTGTGCGCATGTGCAGGTCTGAGCCGGAGTGCGCATGCGCAGTAGTGAGCCCGATTGTGCATCCGCAGTAGTGCGTCCGAGTGCGCATGAGCAGTAGTGACCCCGAGTGCGCATGAGCAGTAGTGACCCCGAGTGCGCATGCACAGTAGTGAGCCCGAGTGCGCATGACTAGTAGTGACCCCGAGTGCGCATGAGCAGTAGTGGGCCCGTGCGCGCATGCGCAGTAGTGAGCCCGGGTGCGCATGCGCAGTAGTGAGTCCGTGTGCGCATGTGCAGGTCTGAGCCGGAGTGCGCATGCGCAGTAGTGGGCCCGTGCGCGCATGCGCAGTAGTGATCCCGGGTGCGCATGCGCAGTAGTGAGCCCGAGCGCGCATCCGCAGTAGTGAGCCCGAGCGCGCATGCGCAGTAGTGAGTCCGATTGCGCATGTGCAGGTCTGAGCAGGAGTGCGCATGCGCAGTAGTGACCCCGAGTGCGCATGAGCAGTAGTGAGTCCGAGTGCGCATGAGCAGTAGTGACCCCGAGTGCGCATGAGCAGTAGTGAGCCCGAGCGCGCATCCGCAGTAGTGAGCCCGATTGCGCATCCGCAGTAGTGAGTCCGTGTGCGCATGTGCAGGTCTGAGCCGGAGTGCGCATGCGCAGTTGTGGGCCCGTGCTCGCATGCGCAGTAGTGAGCCCGTGCGCGCATGCGCAGTAGTGAGCCCGAGCGCGCATCCGCAGTAGTGAACCCGAGCGCGCATGCGTAGTAGTGACCCCGAGTGCGCATGCACAGTAGTGTGGCTGTGTGCGCACGCGCAGAAGTGAGCTCGAATGCGCATGTGCAGGTCTGAGCCGGAGTGCGCATGCGCAGTAGTGGGCCCGTGCGCGCATGCGCAGTAGTGAGCTCGGGTGCGCATGCGCAGTAGTGAGCCCGAGCGCGCATCCGCAGTAGTGAGCCCGAGCGTGCATGCGCAGTAGTGAGTCCGATCGCGCATGTGCAGGTCTGAGCCGGAGTGCGCATGCGCAGTAGTGGGCCTGTGCGCGCATGCGCAGTAGTGAGCCCGTGTGCGCATGCGCAGTAGTGAGCCCGAGCGCGCATCCGCAGTAGTGAGTCCGAGTGCGCATGCGCAGTAGTGACCCCGAATGCGCATGTGCAGTAGTGAGTCCGAGTGCGCATGAGCAGTAGCGACCCCGAGTGCGCATGAGCAGTAGTGAGTCCGAGTGCGCATCAGCAGTAGTGACCCCGAGTGCGCATGAGCAGTAGTGACCCCGAGTGCGCATGCACAGTAGTGAGCCCGTGTGCGCATGCGCAGAAGTGAGCTCGAATGCGCATGTGCAGGTCTGAGCCGGAGTGCGCATGCGCAGTAGTGGGCCCGTGCGCGCATGCGCAGTAGTGAGCCCGTGTGCGCATGCGCTGTAGTGAGCCCGAGCGCGCATCCGCAGTAGTGAGTCCGAGTGCGCATGCGCAGTAGTGACCCCGAATGCGCATGAGCAGCAGTGAGTCCGAGTGCGCATGAGCAGTAGTGACCCCGAGTGCGCATGAGCAGTAGTGAGTCCGAGTGCGGTTGAGCAGTAGTGACCCCGAGTGCGCATGCACATTAGTGAGCCCGAGTGTGCATGAGTAGTAGTGACCCCGAGTGCGCATGTACAGTAGAGAGCCCGTGTGCGCATGCGCAGAAGTGAGCTCGAATGCGCATGTGCAGGTCTGAGCCGGACTGCGCATGCGCAGTAGTGAACCCGTGTGCACATGCGCAGTAGTGACCCCGAATGCGCATGAGCAGTAGTGAGTCCGAGTGCGTATGAGCAGTAGTGACCCCGAGTGCGCATGAGCAGTAGTGACCCCGAGTGCGCATGCACAGTAGTGAGAACGTGTGCGCATGCGCAGAAGTGAGCTCGAATGCGCATGTGCAGGTCTGAGCCGGAGTGCGCATGCGCATTAGTGGGCCCGTGCGCGCATGCGCAGTAGTGAGCCCGTGTGCGCATGCGCAGTAGTGAGCCCGAGCGCGCATCCGCAGTAGTGAGCCCGAGTGCGCATGCGCAGTAGTGACCCCGAATGCGCATGAGCAGCAGTGAGTCCGAGTCCGCATGAGCAGTAGTGACCCCGAGTGCGCATGAGCAGTAGTGAGTCCGAGTGCGCATGAGCAGTAGTGACCCCGAGTGCGCATGCACATTGGTGAGCCCGAGTGAGCATGAGCAGTAGTGACCCCGAGTGGGCATGAGCAGTAGTGACCCCGAGTGCGCATGCACAGTAGTGAGCCCGATTGCGCATCCGCAGTAGTGAGGCCGTGTGCGCATGTGCAGGTCTGAGCCGGAGTGCGCATGCGCAGTAGTGAGCCCGATTGTGCATCCGCAGTAGTGAGTCCGAGTGCACATGAGCAGTAGTGACCCCGAGTGCGCATGAGCAGTAGTGGCCCCGAGTGCGCATGCACAGTAGTGAGCCCGATTGCGCATCCGCAGTAGTGAGTCCGTGTGCGCATGTGCAGGTCTGAGCCGGAGTGCGCATGCGAAGTAGTGGGCCCGTGCGCGCATGCGCAGTAGTGAGCCCGTGTGCGCATGCGCAGTAGTGAGTCCGAGTGCGCGTGAGCAGAAGTGAGCCCGAGTGCGCGTGAGCAGTAGTGACCCCGAGTGCGCATGAGCAGTAGTGACCCCGAGTGCGCATGAGCAGTAGTGACCCCGAGTGCGCATGCACAGTAGTGAGCCCGATTGCGCATCCGCAGTAGTGAGTCCGCGTGCGCATGTGCAGGTCTGAGCCGGAGTGCGCATGCGCAGTAGTGGGCCCGTGCGCGCATGCGCAGTAGTGAGCCCGGGTGCGCATGCGCAGTAGTGAGCCCGAGCGCGCATCCGCAGTAGCGAGCCCGAGCGCGCATGCGCAGTAGTGACCCCGAATGCGCATGAGCAGTAGTGACCCCGAGTGCGCATGCACAGTAGTGTGCCTGTGTGCGCACGCGCAGAAGTGAGCTCGAATGCGCATGTGCAGGTCTGAGCCGGAGTGCGCATGCGCAGTAGTGGGCCCGTGCGCGCATGCGCAGTCGTGAGCCCGGGTGCGCATGCGCAGTAGTGAGCCCGAGCGCGCATCCGCAGTAGTGAGCCCGAGCGCGCATGCGCAGTAGTGAGTCCGATTGCGCATGTGCAGGTCTGAGCCGGAGTGCGCATGCGCAGTAGTGGGCCTGTGCGCGCATGCGCAGTAGTGAGCCCATGTGCGCATGCGCAGTAGTGAGCCCGAGCGCGCATCCGCAGTAGTGAGTCCGAGTGCGCATGCGCAGTAGTGACCCCGAATGCGCATGTGCAGTAGTGAGTCCGAGTGCGCATGAGCAGTAGCGACCCCGAGTGCGCATGAGCAGTAGTGAGTCCGAGTGCGCATCAGCAGTAGTGACCCCGAGTGCGCATGAGCAGTAGTGAATCCGAGTGCACATGAGCTGTAGTGACCCCGAGTGCGCATGAGCAGTAGTGAGTCCGAGTGCGCATGAGCAGTAGTTACCCCGAGTGCGCATGAGCAGTAGTGACCCCGAGTGCGCATGCACAGTAGTGAGCCCGATTGCGCATCCGCAGTAGTGAGGCCGTGTGCGCATGTGCAGGTCTGAGCCGGAGTGCGCATGCGCAGTAGTGAGCCCGATTGTGCATCCGCAGTAGTGCGTCCGAGTGCGCATGAGCAGTAGTGACCCCGAGTGCGCATGAGCAGTAGTGACCCCGAGTGCGCATGCACAGTAGTGAGCCCGAGTGCGCATGACTAGTAGTGACCCCGAGTGCGCATGAGCAGTAGTGGGCCCGTGCGCGCATGCGCAGTAGTGAGCCCGCGGCGCATGCGCAGTAGTGAGTCCGTGTGCGTATGTGCAGGTCTGAGCCGGAGTGCGCATGCGCAGTAGTGGGCCCGTGCGCGCATGCGCAGTAGTGAGCCCATGTGCGCATGCGCAGTAGTGAGCCCGAGCGCGCATCCGCAGTAGTGAGTCCGAGTGCGCATGCGCAGTAGTGACCCCGAATGCGCATGTGCAGTAGTGAGTCCGAGTGCGCATGAGCAGTAGCGACCCCGAGTGCGCATGAGCAGTAGTGAGTCCGAGTGCGCATCAGCAGTAGTGACCCCGAGTGCGCATGAGCAGTAGTGAATCCGAGTGCACATGAGCTGTAGTGACCCCGAGTGCGCATGAGCAGTAGTGAGTCCGAGTGCGCATGAGCAGTAGTGACCCCGAGTGCGCATGAGCAGTAGTGACCCCGAGTGCGCATGCACAGTAGTGAGCTCGATTGCGCATCCGCAGTAGTGAGGCCGTGTGCGCATGTGCAGGTCTGAGCCGGAGTGCGCATGCGCAGTAGTGAGCCCGATTGTGCATCCGCAGTAGTGCGTCCGAGTGCGCATGAGCAGTAGTGACCCCGAGTGCGCATGAGCAGTAGTGACCCCGAGTGCGCATGCACAGTAGTGAGCCCGAGTGCGCATGACTAGTAGTGACCCCGAGTGCGCATGAGCAGTAGTGGGCCCGTGCGCGCATGCGCAGTAGTGAGCCCGGGTGCGCATGCGCAGTAGTGAGTCCGTGTGCGCATGTGCAGGTCTGAGCCGGAGTGCGCATGCGCAGTAGTGGGCCCGTGCGCGCATGCGCAGTAGTGAGCCCGGGTGCGCATGCGCAGTAGTGAGCCCGAGCGCGCATCCGCAGTAGTGAGCCCGAGCGCGCATGCGCAGTAGTGAGTCCGATTGCGCATGTGCAGGTCTGAGCAGGAGTGCGCATGCGCAGTAGTGACCCCGAGTGCGCATGAGCAGTAGTGAGTCCGAGTGCGCATGAGCAGTAGTGACCCCGAGTGCGCATGAGCAGTAGTGAGCCCGAGCGCGCATCCGCAGTAGTGAGCCCGATTGCGCATCCGCAGTAGTGAGTCCGTGTGCGCATGTGCAGGTCTGAGCCGGAGTGCGCATGCGCAGTTGTGGGCCCGTGCTCGCATGCGCAGTAGTGAGCCCGTGCGCGCATGCGCAGTGGTGAGCCCGAGCGCGCATCCGCAGTAGTGAGCCCGAGCGCGCATGCGTAGTAGTGACCCCGAGGGCGCATGCACAGTAGTGTGGCTGTGTGCGCACGCGCAGAAGTGAGCTCGAATGCGCATGTGCAGGTCCGAGCCGGAGTGCGCATGCGCAGTAGTGGGCCCGTGCGCGCATGCGCAGTAGTGAGCCCGGGTGCGCATGCGCAGTAGTGAGCCCGAGCGCGCATCCGCAGTAGTGAGCCCGAGCGTGCATGCGCAGTAGTGAGTCCGATCGCGCATGTGCAGGTCTGAGCCGGAGTGCGCATGCGCAGTAGTGGGCCTGTGCGCGCATGCGCAGTAGTGAGCCCGTGTGCGCATGCGCAGTAGTGAGCCCGAGCGCGCATCCGCAGTAGTGAGTCCGAGTGCGCATGCGCAGTAGTGACCCCGAATGCGCATGTGCAGTAGTGAGTCCGAGTGCGCATGAGCAGTAGCGACCCCGAGTGCGCATGAGCAGTAGTGAGTCCGAGTGCGCATCAGCAGTAGTGACCCCGAGTGCGCATGAGCAGTAGTGACCCCGAGTGCGCATGCACAGTAGTGAGCCCGTGTGCGCATGCGCAGAAGTGAGCTCGAATGCGCATGTGCAGGTCTGAGCCGGAGTGCGCATGCGCAGTAGTGGGCCCGTGCGCGCATGCGCAGTAGTGAGCCCGTGTGCGCATGCGCTGTAGTGAGCCCGAGCGCGCATCCGCAGTAGTGAGTCCGATTGCGCATGTGCAGGTCTGAGCCGGAGTGCGCATGCGCAGTAGTGGGCCTGTGCGCGCATGCGCAGTAGTGAGCCCATGTGCGCATGCGCAGTAGTGAGCCCGAGCGCGCATCCGCAGTAGTGAGTCCGAGTGCGCATGCGCAGTAGTGACCCCGAATGCGCATGTGCAGTAGTGAGTCCGAGTGCGCATGAGCAGTAGCGACCCCGAGTGCGCATGAGCAGTAGTGAGTCCGAGTGCGCATCAGCAGTAGTGACCCCGAGTGCGCATGAGCAGTAGTGAATCCGAGTGCACATGAGCTGTAGTGACCCCGAGTGCGCATGAGCAGTAGTGAGTCCGAGTGCGCATGAGCAGTAGTGACCCCGAGTGCGCATGAGCAGTAGTGACCCCGAGTGCGCATGCACAGTAGTGAGCCCGATTGCGCATCCGCAGTAGTGAGGCCGTGTGCGCATGTGCAGGTCTGAGCCGGAGTGCGCATGCGCAGTAGTGAGCCCGATTGTGCATCCGCAGTAGTGCGTCCGAGTGCGCATGAGCAGTAGTGACCCCGAGTGCGCATGAGCAGTAGTGACCCCGAGTGCGCATGCACAGTAGTGAGCCCGAGTGCGCATGACTAGTAGTGACCCCGAGTGCGCATGAGCAGTAGTGGGCCCGTGCGCGCATGCGCAGTAGTGAGCCCGCGGCGCATGCGCAGTAGTGAGTCCGTGTGCGCATGTGCAGGTCTGAGCCGGAGTGCGCATGCGCAGTAGTGGGCCCGTGCGCGCATGCGCAGTAGTGAGCCCATGTGCGCATGCGCAGTAGTGAGCCCGAGCGCGCATCCGCAGTAGTGAGTCCGAGTGCGCATGCGCAGTAGTGACCCCGAATGCGCATGTGCAGTAGTGAGTCCGAGTGCGCATGAGCAGTAGCGACCCCGAGTGCGCATGAGCAGTAGTGAGTCCGAGTGCGCATCAGCAGTAGTGACCCCGAGTGCGCATGAGCAGTAGTGAATCCGAGTGCACATGAGCTGTAGTGACCCCGAGTGCGCATGAGCAGTAGTGAGTCCGAGTGCGCATGAGCAGTAGTGACCCCGAGTGCGCATGAGCAGTAGTGACCCCGATTGTGCATCCGCAGTAGTGCGTCCGAGTGCGCATGAGCAGTAGTGACCCCGAGTGCGCATGAGCAGTAGTGACCCCGAGTGCGCATGCACAGTAGTGAGCCCGAGTGCGCATGACTAGTAGTGACCCCGAGTGCGCATGAGCAGTAGTGGGCCCGTGCGCGCATGCGCAGTAGTGAGCCCGGGTGCGCATGCGCAGTAGTGAGTCCGTGTGCGCATGTGCAGGTCTGAGCCGGAGTGCGCATGCGCAGTAGTGGGCCCGTGCGCGCATGCGCAGTAGTGAGCCCGGGTGCGCATGCGCAGTAGTGAGCCCGAGCGCGCATCCGCAGTAGTGAGCCCGAGCGCGCATGCGCAGTAGTGAGTCCGATTGCGCATGTGCAGGTCTGAGCAGGAGTGCGCATGCGCAGTAGTGACCCCGAGTGCGCATGAGCAGTAGTGAGTCCGAGTGCGCATGAGCAGTAGTGACCCCGAGTGCGCATGAGCAGTAGTGAGCCCGAGCGCGCATCCGCAGTAGTGAGCCCGATTGCGCATCCGCAGTAGTGAGTCCGTGTGCGCATGTGCAGGTCTGAGCCGGAGTGCGCATGCGCAGTTGTGGGCCCGTGCTCGCATGCGCAGTAGTGAGCCCGTGCGCGCATGCGCAGTGGTGAGCCCGAGCGCGCATCCGCAGTAGTGAGCCCGAGCGCGCATGCGTAGTAGTGACCCCGAGGGCGCATGCACAGTAGTGTGGCTGTGTGCGCATGCGCAGTAGTGAGCCCATGTGCGCATGCGCAGTAGTGAGCCCGGGTGCGCATGCGCAGTAGTGAGCCCGAGCGCGCATGCGCAGTAGTGAGTCCGATTGCGCATGTGCAGGTCTGAGCAGGAGTGCGCATGCGCAGTAGTGACCCCGAGTGCGCATGAGCAGTAGTGAGTCCGAGTGCGCATGAGCAGTAGTGACCCCGAGTGCGCATGAGCAGTAGTGAGCCCGAGCGCGCATCCGCAGTAGTGAGTCCGAGTGCGCATGCGCAGTAGTGACCCCGAATGCGCATGTGCAGTAGTGAGTCCGAGTGCGCATGAGCAGTAGCGACCCCGAGTGCGCATGAGCAGTAGTGAGTCCGAGTGCGCATCAGCAGTAGTGACCCCGAGTGCGCATGAGCAGTAGTGAATCCGAGTGCACATGAGCTGTAGTGACCCCGAGTGCGCATGAGCAGTAGTGAGTCCGAGTGCGCATGAGCAGTAGTGACCCCGAGTGCGCATGAGCAGTAGTGACCCCGAGTGCGCATGCACAGTAGTGAGCCCGATTGCGCATCCGCAGTAGTGAGGCCGTGTGCGCATGTGCAGGTCTGAGCCGGAGTGCGCATGCGCAGTAGTGAGCCCGATTGTGCATCCGCAGTAGTGCGTCCGAGTGCGCATGAGCAGTAGTGACCCCGAGTGCGCATGAGCAGTAGTGACCCCGAGTGCGCATGCACAGTAGTGAGCCCGAGTGCGCATGACTAGTAGTGACCCCGAGTGCGCATGAGCAGTAGTGGGCCCGTGCGCGCATGCGCAGTAGTGAGCCCGGGGCGCATGCGCAGTAGTGACCCCGAATGCGCATGAGCAGTAGTGACCCCGAGTGCGCATGCACAGTAGTGTGCCTGTGTGCGCACGCGCAGAAGTGAGCTCGAATGCGCATGTGCAGGTCTGAGCCGGAGTGCGCATGCGCAGTAGTGGCCCCGTGCGCGCATGCGCAGTCGTGAGCCCGGGTGCGCATGCGCAGTAGTGAGCCCGAGCGCGCATGCGCAGTAGTGAGTCCGATTGCGCATGTGCAGGTCTGAGCAGGAGTGCGCATGCGCAGTAGTGACCCCGAGTGCGCATGAGCAGTAGTGAGTCCGAGTGCGCATGAGCAGTAGTGACCCCGAGTGCGCATGAGCAGTAGTGAGCCCGAGCGCGCATCCGCAGTAGTGAGCCCGATTGCGCATCCGCAGTAGTGAGTCCGTGTGCGCATGTGCAGGTCTGAGCCGGAGTGCGCATGCGCAGTTGTGGGCCCGTGCTCGCATGCGCAGTAGTGAGCCCGTGCGCGCATGCGCAGTAGTGAGCCCGTGTGCGCATGCGCAGTAGTGAGCCCGAGCGCGCATCCGCAGTAGTGAGTCCGAGTGCGCGTGAGCAGTAGTGAGTCCGAGTGCGCATGAGCAGTAGTGACCCCGAGTGCGCATGAGCAGTAGTGACCCCGAGTGCGCATGCACAGTAGTGAGCCCGATTGCGCATCCGCAGTAGTGAGTCCGTGTGCGCATGTGCAGGTCTGAGCCGGAGTGCGCATGCGCAGTAGTGGGCCAGTGCGCGCATGCGCAGTAGTGAGCCCGGGTGCGCATGAGCAGTAGTGAGTCCGAGTGCGCATGAGCATTAGTGACCCCGAATGCGCATGAGCAGTAGTGAATCCGAGTGCACATGAGCAGTGGTGACCCCGAGTGCGCATGAGCAGTAGTGAGTCCGAGAGCGCATGAGCAGTAGTGACCCCGAGTGCGCATGAGCAGTAGTGACCCCGAGTGCGCATGCACAGTAGTGAGCCCGATTGCGCATCCGCAGTAGTGAGGCCGTGTGCGCATGTGCAGGTCTGAGCCGGAGTGCGCATGCGCAGAAGTGAGCCCGATTGTGCATCCGCAGTAGTGCGTCCGAGTGCGCATGAGCAGTAGTGACCCCGAGTGCGCATGAGCAGTAGTGACCCCGAGTGCGCATGCACATTAGTGAGCCCGAGTGAGCATGAGTAGTAGTGACCCCGAGTGCGCATGCACAGTAGTGAGCCCGTGTGCGCATGCGCAGAAGTGAGCTCGAATGCGCATGTGCTGGTCTGAGCCGGACTGCACATGCGCAGTAGTGAGCCCGTGTGCGCATGCGCAGTAGTGACCCCGAATGCGCATGAGCAGTAGTGAGTCCGAGTGCGCATAAGCAGTAGTGACCCCGAGTGCGCATGAGCAGTAGTGAGTCCGAGTGCGCATGAACAGTAGTGACCCCGAGTGCGCATGAGCAGTAGTGGCCCCGAGTGCGCATGAGCAGTAGTGAATCCGAGTGCACATGAGCAGTAGTGACCCCGAGTGCGCACGAGCAGTAGTGAGTCCGAGTGCGCATGAGCAGTAGTGACCCCGTGCGCGCATGCGCAGTAGTGAGCCCGTGTGCGCATGCGCAGTAGTGAGTCCGAGTGCGCGTGAGCAGTAGTGAGGCCGAGTGCGCGTGAGCAGTAGTGACCCCGAGTGCGCATGAGCAGTAGTGACCCCGAGTGCGCATGAGCAGTCGTGACCCCGAGTGCGCATGCACAGTAGTGAGCCCGATTGCGCATCCGCGATAGTGAGTCCGTGTGCGCATGTGCAGGTCTGAGCCGGAGTGCGCATGCGCAGTAGTGGGCCCGTGCGCGCATGCGCAGTAGTGAGCCCGTGTGCGCATGCGCAGTAGTGAGCCCGAGCGCGCATCCGCAGTAGTGAGTCCGAGTGCGCATGCGCAGTAGTGACCCCGAATGCGCATGAGCAGCAGTGAGTCCGAGTGCGCATGAGCGGTAGTGACCCCGAGTGCGCATGAGCAGTAGTGACCCCGAGTGCGCATGAGCAGTAGTGGCCCCGAGTGCGCATGAGCAGTAGTGAATCCGAGTGCACATGAGCAGTAGTGACACCGAGTGCGCATGAGCAGTAGTGAGTCCGAGTGCGCATGAGCAGTAGTGACCCCGAGTGGGCATGAGCAGTAGTGACCCCGAGTGCGCATGCACAGTAGTGAGCCCGATTGCGCATCCGCAGTAGTGAGGCCGTGTGCGCATGTGCAGGTCTGAGCCGGAGTGCGCATGCGCAGTAGTGAGCCCGATTGTGCATCCGCAGTAGTGAGTCCGAGTGCACATGAGCAGTAGTGACCCCGAGTGCGCATGAGCAGTAGTGACCCCGAGTGCGCATGCACAGTAGTGAGCCCGATTGCGCATCCGCAGTAGTGAGTCCGTGTGCGCATGTGCAGGTCTGAGCCGGAGTGCGCATGCGTAGTAGTGGGCCCGTGCGCGCATGCGCAGTAGTGAGCCCGTGTGCGCATGCGCAGTAGTGAGTCCGAGTGCGCGTGAGCAGAAGTGAGCCCGAGTGCGCGTGAGCAGTAGTGACCCCGAGTGCGCATGAGCAGTAGTGACCCCGAGTGCGCATGAGCAGTAGTGACCCCGAGTGCGCATGCACAGTAGTGAGCCCGATTGCGCATCCGCAGTAGTGAGTCCGCGTGCGCATGTGCAGGTCTGAGCCGGAGTGCGCATGCGCAGTAGTGGGCCCGTGCGCGCATGCGCAGTAGTGAGCCCGGGTGCGCATGCGCAGTAGTGAGCCCGAGCGCGCATCCGCAGTAGCGAGCCCGAGCGCGCATGCGCAGTAGTGAATCCGAGTGCACATGAGCAGTAGTGACCCCGAGTGCGCATGAGCAGTAGTGAGCCCGATTGCGCATGAGCAGTAGTGAGTCCGAGTGCGCATCAGCAGTAGTGACCCCGAGTGCGCATGAGCAGTAGTGAATCCGAGTGCACATGAGCAGTAGTGACCCCGAGTGCGCATGAGCAGTAGTGAGCCCGATTGCGCATCCGCAGTAGTGAGGCCGTGTGCGCATGTGCAGGTCTGAGCCGGAGTGCGCATGCGCAGTAGTGAGCCCGATTGTGCATCCGCAGTAGTGCGTCCGAGTGCGCATGAGCAGTAGTGACCCCGAGTGCGCATGAGCAGTAGTGACCCCGAGTGCGCATGCACAGTAGTGAGCCCGAGTGCGCATGACTAGTAGTGACCCCGAGTGCGCATGCGCAGTAGTGACCCCGAGTGCGCATGAGCAGTAGTGAGTCCGAGTGCGCATGAGCAGTAGTGACCCCGAGTGCGCATGAGCAGTAGTGAGCCCGAGCGCGCATCCGCAGTAGTGAGCCCGATTGCGCATCCGCAGTAGTGAGTCCGTGTGCGCATGTGCAGGTCTGAGCCGGAGTGCGCATGCGCAGTAGTGGGCCCGTGCGCGCATGCGCAGTAGTGAGCCCGGGTGCGCATGCGCAGTAGTGAGTCCGTGTGCGCATGTGCAGGTCTGAGCCGGAGTGCGCATGCGCAGTAGTGGGCCCGTGCGCGCATGCGCAGTAGTCAGCCCGGGTGCGCATGCGCTGTAGTGAGCCCGAGCGCGCATCCGCAGTAGTGAGCCCGAGCGCGCATGCGCAGTAGTGAGTCCGATTGCGCATGTGCAGGTCTGAGCACGAGTGCGCATGCGCAGTAGTGACCCCGAGTGCGCATGAGCAGTAGTGAGTCCGAGTGCGCATGAGCAGTAGTGACCCCGAGTGCGCATGAGCAGTAGTGAGCCCGAGCGCGCATCCGCAGTAGTGAGCCCGATTGCGCATCCGCAGTAGTGAGTCCGTGTGCGCATGTGCAGGTCTGAGCCGGAGTGCGCATGCGCAGTTGTGGGCCCGTGCTCGCATGCGCAGTAGTGAGCCCGTGCGCGCATGCGCAGTAGTGAGCCCGTGTGCGCATGCGCAGTAGTGAGCCCGAGCGCGCATCCGCAGTAGTGAGTCCGAGTGCGTGTGAGCAGTAGTGAGTCCGAGTGCGCATGAGCAGTAGTGACCCCGAGTGCGCATGAGCAGTAGTGACCCCGAGTGCGCATGCACAGTAGTGAGCCCGATTGCGCATCCGCAGTAGTGAGTCCGTGTGCGCATGTGCAGGTCTGAGCCGGAGTGCGCATGCGCAGTAGTGGGCCAGTGCGCGCATGCGCAGTAGTGAGCCCGGGTGCGCATGCGCAGTAGTGAGCCCGAGCGCGCATCCGCAGTAGTGAGCCCGAGCGCGCATGCGCAGTAGTGACCCCGAGTGCGCATGCACAGTAGTGTGGCTGTGTGCGCACGCGCAGAAGTGAGCTCGAATGCGCATGTGCAGGTCTGAGCCGGAGTGCGCATGCGCAGTAGTGGGCCCGTGCGCGCATGCGCAGTAGTGAGCCCGGGTGCGCATGCGCAGTAGTGAGCCCGAGCGCGCATCCGCAGTAGTGAGCCCGAGCGTGCATGCGCAGTAGTGAGTCCGATCGCGCATGTGCAGGTCTGAGCCGGAGTGCGCATGCGCAGTAGTGGGCCTGTGCGCGCATGCGCAGTAGTGAGCCCGTGTGCGCATGCGCAGTAGTGAGCCCGAGCCCGCATCCGCAGTAGTGAGTCCGAGTGCGCATGCGCAGTAGTGACCCCGAATGCGCATGTGCAGTAGTGAGTCCGAGTGCGCATGAGCAGTAGCGACCCCGAGTGCGCATGAGCAGTAGTGAGTCCGAGTGCGCATGCGCAGTAGTGAGCCCGTGTGCGCATGCGCTGTAGTGAGCCCGAGCCCGCATCCGCAGTAGTGAGTCCGAGTGCGCATGCGCAGTAGTGACCCCGAATGCGCATGAGCAGCAGTGAGTCCGAGTGCGCATGAGCAGTAGTGACCCCGAGTGCGCATGAGCAGTAGTGAGTCCGAGTGCGGTTGAGCAGTAGTGACCCCGAGTGCGCATGCACATTAGTGAGCCCGAGTGTGCATGAGTAGTAGTGACCCCGAGTGCGCATGTACAGTAGCCAGCCCGTGTGCGCATGCGCAGAAGTGAGCTCGAATGCGCATGTGCAGGTCTGAGCCGGACTGCGCATGCGCAGTAGTGAGCCCGTGTGCACATGCGCAGTAGTGACCCCGAATGCGCATGAGCAGTAGTGAGTCCGAGTGCGTATGAGCAGTAGTGACCCCGAGTGCGCATGAGCAGTAGTGACCCCGAGTGCGCATGCACAGTAGTGAGAACGTGTGCGCATGCGCAGAAGTGAGCTCGAATGCGCATGTGCAGGTCTGAGCCGGAGTGCGCATGCGCATTAGTGGGCCCGTGCGCGCATGCGCAGTAGTGAGCCCGTGTGCGCATGCGCAGTAGTGAGCCCGAGCGCGCATCCGCAGTAGTGAGCCCGAGTGCGCATGCGCAGTAGTGACCCCGAATGCGCATGAGCAGCAGTGAGTCCGAGTCCGCATGAGCAGTAGTGACCCCGAGTGCGCATGCGCAGTAGTGAGTCCGAGTGCGCATGAGCAGTAGCGACCCCGAGTGCGCATGAGCAGTAGTGAGTCCGAGTGCGCATCAGCAGTAGTGACCCCGAGTGCGCATGAGCAGTAGTGGCCCCGAGTGCGCATGAGCAGTAGTGAATCCGAGTGCACATGAGCAGTAGTGACACCGAGTGCGCATGAGCAGTGGTGAGTCCGAGTGCGCATGAGCAGTAGTGACCCCGAGTGGGCATGAGCAGTAGTGACCCCGAGTGCGCATGCACAGTAGTGAGCCCGATTGCGCATACGCAGTAGTGAGGCCGTGTGCGCATGTGCAGGTCTGAGCCGGAGTGCGCATGCGCAGTAGTGAGCCCGATTGTGCATCCGCAGTAGTGAGTCCGAGTGCACATGAGCAGTAGTGACCCCGAGTGCGCATGAGCAGTAGTGACCCCGAGTGCGCATGCACAGTAGTGAGCCCGATTGCGCATCCGCAGTAGTGAGTCCGTGTGCGCATGTGCAGGTCTGAGCCGGAGTGCGCATGCGCAGTAGTGGGCCCGTGCGCGCATGCGCAGTAGTGAGCCCGTGTGCGCATGCGCAGTAGTGCGTCCGAGTGCGCGTGAGCAGTAGTGAGCCCGAGTGCGCGTGAGCAGTAGTGACCCCGAGTGCGCATGAGCAGTAGTGGCCCGAGTGCGCATGAGCAGTAGTGGCCCCGAGTGCGCATGAGCAGTAGTGAATCCGAGTGCACATGAGCAGTAGTGACCCCGAGTGCGCACGAGCAATAGTGAGTCCGAGTGCGCATGAGCAGTAGTGACCCCGAGTGCGCATGAGCAGTAGTGACCCCGAGTGCGCATGCACAGTAGTGAGCCCGATTGCGCATCCGCAGTAGTGAGTCCGTGTGCGCATGTGCAGGTCTGAGCCGGAGTGCGCATGCGCAGTAGTGGGCCCGTGCGCGCATGCGCAGTAGTGAGCCCGTGTGCGCATGAGCAGTAGTGAGTCCGAGTGCGCATGAGCATTAGTGACCCCGAATGCGCATGAGCAGTAGTGAATCCGAGTGCACATGAGCAGTGGTGACCCCGAGTGCGCATGAGCAGTAGTGAGTCCGAGAGCGCATGAGCAGTAGTGACCCCGAGTGCGCATGAGCAGTAGTGACCCCGAGTGCGCATGCACAGTAGTGAGCCCGATTGCGCATCCGCAGTAGTGAGGCCGTGTGCGCATGTGCAGGTCTGAGCCGGAGTGCGCATGCGCAGAAGTGAGCCCGATTGTGCATCCGCAGTAGTGCGTCCGAGTGCGCATGAGCAGTAGTGACCCCGAGTGCGCATGAGCAGTAGTGACCCCGAGTGCGCATGCACATTAGTGAGCCCGAGTGAGCATGAGTAGTAGTGACCCCGAGTGCGCATGCACAGTAGTGAGCCCGTGTGCGCATGCGCAGAAGTGAGCTCGAATGCGCATGTGCTGGTCTGAGCCGGACTGCACATGCGCAGTAGTGAGCCCGTGTGCGCATGCGCAGTAGTGACCCCGAATGCGCATGAGCAGTAGTGAGTCCGAGTGCGCATAAGCAGTAGTGACCCCGAGTGCGCATGAGCAGTAGTGAGTCCGAGTGCGCATGAACAGTAGTGACCCCGAGTGCGCATGAGCAGTAGTGGCCCCGAGTGCGCATGAGCAGTAGTGAATCCGAGTGCACATGAGCAGTAGTGACCCCGAGTGCGCACGAGCAGTAGTGAGTCCGAGTGCGCATGAGCAGTAGTGACCCCGTGCGCGCATGCGCAGTAGTGAGCCCGTGTGCGCATGCGCAGTAGTGAGTCCGAGTGCGCGTGAGCAGTAGTGAGGCCGAGTGCGCGTGAGCAGTAGTGACCCCGAGTGCGCATGAGCAGTAGTGACCCCGAGTGCGCATGAGCAGTCGTGACCCCGAGTGCGCATGCACAGTAGTGAGCCCGATTGCGCATCCGCGATAGTGAGTCCGTGTGCGCATGTGCAGGTCTGAGCCGGAGTGCGCATGCGCAGTAGTGGGCCCGTGCGCGCATGCGCAGTAGTGAGCCCGTGTGCGCATGCGCAGTAGTGAGCCCGAGCGCGCATCCGCAGTAGTGAGTCCGAGTGCGCATGCGCAGTAGTGACCCCGAATGCGCATGAGCAGCAGTGAGTCCGAGTGCGCATGAGCGGTAGTGACCCCGAGTGCGCATGAGCAGTAGTGACCCCGAGTGCGCATGAGCAGTAGTGGCCCCGAGTGCGCATGAGCAGTAGTGAATCCGAGTGCACATGAGCAGTAGTGACACCGAGTGCGCATGAGCAGTAGTGAGTCCGAGTGCGCATGAGCAGTAGTGACCCCGAGTGGGCATGAGCAGTAGTGACCCCGAGTGCGCATGCACAGTAGTGAGCCCGATTGCGCATCCGCAGTAGTGAGGCCGTGTGCGCATGTGCAGGTCTGAGCCGGAGTGCGCATGCGCAGTAGTGAGCCCGATTGTGCATCCGCAGTAGTGAGTCCGAGTGCACATGAGCAGTAGTGACCCCGAGTGCGCATGAGCAGTAGTGACCCCGAGTGCGCATGCACAGTAGTGAGCCCGATTGCGCATCCGCAGTAGTGAGTCCGTGTGCGCATGTGCAGGTCTGAGCCGGAGTGCGCATGCGTAGTAGTGGGCCCGTGCGCGCATGCGCAGTAGTGAGCCCGTGTGCGCATGCGCAGTAGTGAGTCCGAGTGCGCGTGAGCAGAAGTGAGCCCGAGTGCGCGTGAGCAGTAGTGACCCCGAGTGCGCATGAGCAGTAGTGACCCCGAGTGCGCATGAGCAGTAGTGACCCCGAGTGCGCATGCACAGTAGTGAGCCCGATTGCGCATCCGCAGTAGTGAGTCCGCGTGCGCATGTGCAGGTCTGAGCCGGAGTGCGCATGCGCAGTAGTGGGCCCGTGCGCGCATGCGCAGTAGTGAGCCCGGGTGCGCATGCGCAGTAGTGAGCCCGAGCGCGCATCCGCAGTAGCGAGCCCGAGCGCGCATGCGCAGTAGTGACCCCGAATGCGCATGAGCAGTAGTGACCCCGAGTGCGCATGCACAGTAGTGTGCCTGTGTGCGCACGCGCAGAAGTGAGCTCGAATGCGCATGTGCAGGTCTGAGCCGGAGTGCGCATGCGCAGTAGTGGGCCCGTGCGCGCATGCGCAGTCGTGAGCCCGGGTGCGCATGCGCAGTAGTGAGCCCGAGCGCGCATCCGCAGTAGTGAGCCCGAGCGCGCATGCGCAGTAGTGAGTCCGATTGCGCATGTGCAGGTCTGAGCCGGGGTGCGCATGCGCAGTAGTGAGCCTGTGCGCGCATGCGCAGTAGTGAGCCCATGTGCGCATGCGCAGTAGTGAGCCCGAGCGCGCATCCGCAGTAGTGAGTCCGAGTGCGCATGCGCAGTAGTGACCCCGAATGCGCATGTGCAGTAGTGAGTCCGAGTGCGCATGAGCAGTAGCGACCCCGAGTGCGCATGAGCAGTAGTGAGTCCGAGTGCGCATCAGCAGTAGTGACCCCGAGTGCGCATGAGCAGTAGTGAATCCGAGTGCACATGAGCAGTAGTGACCCCGAGTGCGCATGAGCAGTAGTGAGCCCGATTGCGCATCCGCAGTAGTGAGGCCGTGTGCGCATGTGCAGGTCTGAGCCGGAGTGCGCATGCGCAGTAGTGAGCCCGATTGTGCATCCGCAGTAGTGCGTCCGAGTGCGCATGAGCAGTAGTGACCCCGAGTGCGCATGAGCAGTAGTGACCCCGAGTGCGCATGCACAGTAGTGAGCCCGAGTGCGCATGACTAGTAGTGACCCCGAGTGCGCATGCGCAGTAGTGACCCCGAGTGCGCATGAGCAGTAGTGAGTCCGAGTGCGCATGAGCAGTAGTGACCCCGAGTGCGCATGAGCAGTAGTGAGCCCGAGCGCGCATCCGCAGTAGTGAGCCCGATTGCGCATCCGCAGTAGTGAGTCCGTGTGCGCATGTGCAGGTCTGAGCCGGAGTGCGCATGCGCAGTAGTGGGCCCGTGCGCGCATGCGCAGTAGTGAGCCCGGGTGCGCATGCGCAGTAGTGAGTCCGTGTGCGCATGTGCAGGTCTGAGCCGGAGTGCGCATGCGCAGTAGTGGGCCCGTGCGCGCATGCGCAGTAGTCAGCCCGGGTGCGCATGCGCTGTAGTGAGCCCGAGCGCGCATCCGCAGTAGTGAGCCCGAGCGCGCATGCGCAGTAGTGAGTCCGATTGCGCATGTGCAGGTCTGAGCACGAGTGCGCATGCGCAGTAGTGACCCCGAGTGCGCATGAGCAGTAGTGAGTCCGAGTGCGCATGAGCAGTAGTGACCCCGAGTGCGCATGAGCAGTAGTGAGCCCGAGCGCGCATCCGCAGTAGTGAGCCCGATTGCGCATCCGCAGTAGTGAGTCCGTGTGCGCATGTGCAGGTCTGAGCCGGAGTGCGCATGCGCAGTTGTGGGCCCGTGCTCGCATGCGCAGTAGTGAGCCCGTGCGCGCATGCGCAGTAGTGAGCCCGTGTGCGCATGCGCAGTAGTGAGCCCGAGCGCGCATCCGCAGTAGTGAGTCCGAGTGCGCGTGAGCAGTAGTGAGTCCGAGTGCGCATGAGCAGTAGTGACCCCGAGTGCGCATGAGCAGTAGTGACCCCGAGTGCGCATGCACAGTAGTGAGCCCGATTGCGCATCCGCAGTAGTGAGTCCGTGTGCGCATGTGCAGGTCTGAGCCGGAGTGCGCATGCGCAGTAGTGGGCCAGTGCGCGCATGCGCAGTAGTGAGCCCGGGTGCGCATGCGCAGTAGTGAGCCCGAGCGCGCATCCGCAGTAGTGAGCCCGAGCGCGCATGCGCAGTAGTGACCCCGAGTGCGCATGCACAGTAGTGTGGCTGTGTGCGCACGCGCAGAAGTGAGCTCGAATGCGCATGTGCAGGTCTGAGCCGGAGTGCGCATGCGCAGTAGTGGGCTCGTGCGCGCATGCGCAGTAGTGAGCCCGGGTGCGCATGCGCAGTAGTGAGCCCGAGCGCGCATCCGCAGTAGTGAGCCCGAGCGTGCATGCGCAGTAGTGAGTCCGATCGCGCATGTGCAGGTCTGAGCCGGAGTGCGCATGCGCAGTAGTGGGCCTGTGCGCGCATGCGCAGTAGTGAGCCCGTGTGCGCATGCGCAGTAGTGAGCCCGAGCGCGCATCCGCAGTAGTGAGTCCGAGTGCGCATGCGCAGTAGTGACCCCGAATGCGCATGTGCAGTAGTGAGTCCGAGTGCGCATGAGCAGTAGCGACCCCGAGTGCGCATGAGCAGTAGTGAGTCCGAGTGCGCATGCGCAGTAGTGAGCCCGTGTGCGCATGCGCTGTAGTGAGCCCGAGCGCGCATCCGCAGTAGTGAGTCCGAGTGCGCATGCGCAGTAGTGACCCCGAATGCGCATGAGCAGCAGTGAGTCCGAGTGCGCATGAGCAGTAGTGCCCCGAGTGCGCATGAGCAGTAGTGAGTCCGAGTGCGGTTGAGCAGTAGTGACCCCGAGTGCGCATGCACATTAGTGAGCCCGAGTGTGCATGAGTAGTAGTGACCCCGAGTGCGCATGTACAGTAGCCAGCCCGTGTGCGCATGCGCAGAAGTGAGCTCGAATGCGCATGTGCAGGTCTGAGCCGGACTGCGCATGCGCAGTAGTGAGCCCGTGTGCACATGCGCAGTAGTGACCCCGAATGCGCATGAGCAGTAGTGAGTCCGAGTGCGTATGAGCAGTAGTGACCCCGAGTGCGCATGAGCAGTAGTGACCCCGAGTGCGCATGCACAGTAGTGAGAACGTGTGCGCATGCGCAGAAGTGAGCTCGAATGCGCATGTGCAGGTCTGAGCCGGAGTGCGCATGCGCATTAGTGGGCCCGTGCGCGCATGCGCAGTAGTGAGCCCGTGTGCGCATGCGCAGTAGTGAGCCCGAGCGCGCATCCGCAGTAGTGAGCCCGAGTGCGCATGCGCAGTAGTGACCCCGAATGCGCATGAGCAGCAGTGAGTCCGAGTCCGCATGAGCAGTAGTGACCCCGAGTGCGCATGAGCAGTAGTGAGTCCGAGTGCGCATGAGCAGTAGTGACCCCGAGTGCGCATGCACATTGGTGAGCCCGAGTGAGCATGAGTAGTAGTGACCCCGAGTGCGCATGCACAGTAGTGAGCCCGTGTGCGCATGCGCAGAAGTGAGCTCGAATGCGCATGTGCAGGTCTGAGCCGGACTGCGCATGCGCAGTAGTGAGCCCGTGTGCGCATACGCAGTAGTGACCCCGAGTGCGCATGAGCAGTAGTGACCCCGAGTGCGCGTGCACAGTAGTGAGCCCGATTGCGCATCCGCAGTAGTGAGGACGTGTGCGCATGTGCAGGTCTGAGCCGGAGTGCGCATGCGCAGTAGTGAGCCCGATTGTGCATCCGCAGTAGTGCGTCCGAGTGCGCATGAGCAGTAGTGGCCCCGAGTGCGCATGAGCAGTAGTGAATCCGAGTGCACATGAGCAGTAGTGACCCCGAGTGCGCACGAGCAGTAGTGAGTCCGAGTGCGCATGAGCAGTAGTGACCCCGTGCGTGCATGCGCAGTAGTGAGCCCGTGTGCGCATGCGCAGTAGTGAGTCCGAGTGCGCGTGAGCAGTAGTGAGTCCGAGTGCGCGTGAGCAGTAGTGACCCCGAGTGCGCATGAGCAGTAGTGACCCCGAGTGCGCATGAGCAGTCGTGACCCCGAGTGCGCATGCACAGTAGTGACCCCGATTGCGCATCCGCGATAGTGAGTCCATGTGCGCATGTGCAGGTCTGAGCCGGAGTGCGCATGCGCAGTAGTGGTCCCGTGCGCGCATGAACAGTAGTGAGCCCGTGTGCGCATGCGCAGTAGTGAGCCCGAGCGCGCATCCGCAGTAGTGAGTCCGAGTGCGCATGCGCAGTAGTGACCCCGAATGCGCATGAGCAGCAGTGAGTCCGAGTGCGCATGAGCAGTAGTGACCCCGAGTGCGCATGAGCAGTAGTGACCCCGAGTGCGCATGAGCAGTAGTGGCCCCGAGTGCGCATGAGCAGTAGTGAATCCGAGTGCACATGAGCAGTAGTGACACCGAGTGCGCATGAGCAGTAGTGAGTCCGAGTGCGCATGAGCAGTAGTGACCCCGAGTGGGCATGAGCAGTAGTGACCCCGAGTGCGCATGCACAGTAGTGAGCCCGATTGCGCATCCGCAGTAGTGAGGCCGTGTGCGCATGTGCAGGTCTGAGCCGGAGTGCGCATGCGCAGTAGTGAGCCCGATTGTGCATCCGCAGTAGTGAGTCCGAGTGCACATGAGCAGTAGTGACCCCGAGTGCGCATGAGCACTAGTGACCCCGAGTGCGCATGCACAGTAGTGAGCCCGATTGCGCATCCGCAGTAGTGAGTCCGTGTGCGCATGTGCAGGTCTGAGCCGGAGTGCGCATGCGCAGTAGTGGGCCCGTGCGCGCATGCGCAGTAGTGAGCCCGTGTGCGCATGCGCAGTAGTGCGTCCGAGTGCGCGTGAGCAGTAGTGAGCCCGAGTGCGCGTGAGCAGTAGTGACCCCGAGTGCGCATGAGCAGTAGTGGCCCGAGTGCGCATGAGCAGTAGTGGCCCCGAGTGCGCATGAGCAGTAGTGAATCCGAGTGCACATGAGCAGTAGTGACCCCGAGTGCGCACGAGCAATAGTGAGTCCGAGTGCGCATGAGCAGTAGTGACCCCGAGTGCGCATGAGCAGTAGTGACCCCGAGTGCGCATGCACAGTAGTGAGCCCGATTGCGCATCCGCAGTAGTGAGGCCGTGTGCGCATGTGCAGGTCTGAGCGGGAGTGCGCATGCGCAGTAGTGAGCCCGATTGCGCATCCGCAGTAGTGAGTCCGTGTGCGCATGTGCAGGTCTGAGGCGCAGTGCGCATGCGCAGTAGTGGGCCCGTGCGCGCATGCGCAGTAGTGAGCCCGTGTGCGCATGCGCAGTAGTGAGTCCGAGTGCGCGTGAGCAGTAGTGAGTCCGAGTGCGCGTGAGCAGTAGTGACCCCGAGTGCGCATGAGCAGTAGTGACCCCGAGTGCGCATGAGCAGTAGTGACCCCGAGTGCGCATGCAGAGTAGTGAGCCCGATTGCGCATCCGCAGTAGTGAGTCCGTGTGCGCATGTGCAGGTCTGAGCCGGAGTGCGCATGCGCAGTAGTGGGCCCGTGCGCGCATGCGCAGTAGTGAGCCCGTGTGCGCATGAGCAGTAGTGAGTCCGAGTGCGCATGAGCATTAGTGACCCCGAATGCGCATGAGCAGTAGTGAATCCGAGTGCACATGAGCAGTGGTGACCCCGAGTGCGCATGAGCAGTAGTGAGTCCGAGAGCGCATGAGCAGTAGTGACCCCGAGTGCGCATGAGCAGTAGTGACCCCGAGTGCGCATGCACAGTAGTGAGCCCGATTGCGCATCCGCAGTAGTGAGGCCGTGTGCGCATGTGCAGGTCTGAGCCGGAGTGCGCATGCGCAGTAGTGAGCCCGATTGTGCATCCGCAGTAGTGCGTCCGAGTGCGCATGAGCAGTAGTGACCCCGAGTGCGCATGAGCAGTAGTGAGTCCGAGTGCGCATGAGCAGTAGTCACCCCGAGTGCGCATGCACATTAGTGAGCCCGAGTGAGCATGAGTAGTAGTGACCCCGAGTGCGCATGCACAGTAGTGAGCCCGTGTGCGCATGCGCAGAAGTGAGCTCGAATGCGCATGTGCTGGTCTGAGCCGGACTGCACATGCGCAGTAGTGAGCCCGTGTGCGCATGCGCAGTAGTGACCCCGAATGCGCATGAGCAGTAGTGAGTCCGAGTGCGCATAAGCAGTAGTGACCCCGAGTGCGCATGAGCAGTAGTGAGTCCGAGTGCGCATGAACAGTAGTGACCCCGAGTGCGCATGAGCAGTAGTGGCCCCGAGTGCGCATGAGCAGTAGTGAATCCGAGTGCACATGAGCAGTAGTGACCCCGAGTGCGCACGAGCAGTAGTGAGTCCGAGTGCGCATGAGCAGTAGTGACCCCGTGCGCGCATGCGCAGTATTGAGCCCGTGTGCGCATGCGCAGTAGTGAGTCCGAGTGCGCGTGAGCAGTAGTGAGGCCGAGTGCGCGTGAGCAGTAGTGACCCCGAGTGCGCATGAGCAGTAGTGACCCCGAGTGCGCATGAGCAGTCGTGACCCCGAGTGCGCATGCACAGTAGTGAGCCCGATTGCGCATCCGCGATAGTGAGTCCGTGTGCGCATGTGCAGGTCTGAGCCGGAGTGCGCATGCGCAGTAGTGGGCCCGTGCGCGCATGCGCAGAAGTGAGCCCGTGTGCGCATGCGCAGTAGTGAGCCCGAGCGCGCATCCGCAGTAGTGAGTCCGAGTGCGCATGCGCAGTAGTGACCCCGAATGCGCATGAGCAGCAGTGAGTCCGAGTGCGCATGAGCGGTAGTGACCCCGAGTGCGCATGAGCAGTAGTGACCCCGAGTGCGCATGAGCAGTAGTGGCCCCGAGTGCGCATGAGCAGTAGTGAATCCGAGTGCACATGAGCAGTAGTGACACCGAGTGCGCATGAGCAGTAGTGAGTCCGAGTGCGCATGAGCAGTAGTGACCCCGAGTGGGCATGAGCAGTAGTGACCCCGAGTGCGCATGCACAGTAGTGAGCCCGATTGCGCATCCGCAGTAGTGAGGCCGTGTGCGCATGTGCAGGTCTGAGCCGGAGTGCGCATGCGCAGTAGTGAGCCCGATTGTGCATCCGCAGTAGTGAGTCCGAGTGCACATGAGCAGTAGTGACCCCGAGTGCGCATGAGCAGTAGTGACCCCGAGTGCGCATGCACAGTAGTGAGCCCGATTGCGCATCCGCAGTAGTGAGTCCGTGTGCGCATGTGCAGGTCTGAGCCGGAGTGCGCATGCGTAGTAGTGGGCCCGTGCGCGCATGCGCAGTAGTGAGCCCGTGTGCGCATGCGCAGTAGTGAGTCCGAGTGCGCGTGAGCAGAAGTGAGCCCGAGTGCGCGTGAGCAGTAGTGACCCCGAGTGCGCATGAGCAGTAGTGACCCCGAGTGCGCATGAGCAGTAGTGACCCCGAGTGCGCATGCACAGTAGTGAGCCCGATTGCGCATCCGCAGTAGTGAGTCCGCGTGCGCATGTGCAGGTCTGAGCCGGAGTGCGCATGCGCAGTAGTGGGCCCGTGCGCGCATGCGCAGTAGTGAGCCCGGGTGCGCATGCGCAGTAGTGACCCCGAGTGCGCATGCACAGTAGTGTGCCTGTGTGCGCACGCGCAGAAGTGAGCTCGAATGCGCATGTGCAGGTCTGAGCCGGAGTGCGCATGCGCAGTAGTGGGCCCGTGCGCGCATGCGCAGTCGTGAGCCCGGGTGCGCATGCGCAGTAGTGAGCCCGAGCGCGCATCCGCAGTAGTGAGCCCGAGCGCGCATGCGCAGTAGTGAGTCCGATTGCGCATGTGCAGGTCTGAGCCGGGGTGCGCATGCGCAGTAGTGGGCCTGTGCGCGCATGCGCAGTAGTGAGCCCATGTGCGCATGCGCAGTAGTGAGCCCGAGCGCGCATCCGCAGTAGTGAGTCCGAGTGCGCATGCGCAGTAGTGACCCCGAATGCGCATGTGCAGTAGTGAGTCCGAGTGCGCATGAGCAGTAGCGACCCCGAGTGCGCATGAGCAGTAGTGAGTCCGAGTGCGCATCAGCAGTAGTGACCCCGAGTGCGCATGAGCAGTAGTGAATCCGAGTGCACATGAGCAGTAGTGACCCCGAGTGCGCATGAGCAGTAGTGAGTCCGACTGCGCATGAGCAGTAGTGACCCCGAGTGCGCATGAGCAGTAGTGACCCCGAGTGCGCATGCACAGTAGTGAGCCCGATTGCGCATCCGCAGTAGTGAGGCCGTGTGCGCATGTGCAGGTCTGAGCCGGAGTGCGCATGCGCAGTAGTGAGCCCGATTGTGCATCCGCAGTAGTGCGTCCGAGTGCGCATGAGCAGTAGTGACCCCGAGTGCGCATGAGCAGTAGTGACCCCGAGTGCGCATGCACAGTAGTGAGCCCGAGTGCGCATGACTAGTAGTGACCCCGAGTGCGCATGAGCAGTAGTGGGCCCGTGCGCGCATGCGCAGTAGTGAGCCCGGGTGCGCATGCGCAGTAGTGAGTCCGTGTGCGCATGTGCAGGTCTGAGCCGGAGTGCGCATGCGCAGTAGTGGGCCCGTGCGCGCATGCGCAGTAGTGAGCCCGCGTGCGCATGCGCAGTAGTGAGCCCGAGCGCGCATCCGCAGTAGTGAGCCCGAGCGCGCATGCGCAGTAGTGAGTCCGATTGCGCATGTGCAGGTCTGAGCAGGAGTGCGCATGCGCAGTAGTGACCCCGAGTGCGCATGAGCAGTAGTGAGTCCGAGTGCGCATGAGCAGTACTGACCCCGAGTGCGCATGAGCAGTAGTGAGCCCGAGCGCGCATCCGCAGTAGTGAGCCCGAGCGCGCATGCGCAGTAGTGAGTCCGATTGCGCATGTGCAGGTCTGAGCAGGAGTGCGCATGCGCAGTAGTGACCCCGAGTGCGCATGAGCAGTAGTGAGTCCGAGTGCGCATGAGCAGTACTGACCCCGAGTGCGCATGAGCAGTAGTGAGCCCGAGCGCGCATCCGCAGTAGTGAGCCCGATTGCGCATCCGCAGTAGTGAGTCCGTGTGCGCATGTGCAGGTCTGAGCCGGAGTGCGCATGCGCAGTTGTGGGCCCGTGCTCGCATGCGCAGTAGTGAGCCCGTGCGCGCATGCGCAGTAGTGAGCCCGAGCGCGCATCCGCAGTAGTGAGCCCGAGCGCGCATGCGTAGTAGTGACCCCGAGTGCGCATGCACAGTAGTGTGGCTGTGTGCGCACGCGCAGAAGTGAGCTCGAATGCGCATGTGCAGGTCTGAGCCGGAGTGCGCATGCGCAGTAGTGGGCCCGTGCGCGCATGCGCAGTAGTGAGCCCGGGTGCGCATGCGCAGTAGTGAGCCCGAGCGCGCATCCGCAGTAGTGAGCCCGAGCGTGCATGCGCAGTAGTGAGTCCGAGTGCGCATGAGCAGTAGCGACCCCGAGTGCGCATGAGCAGTAGTGAGTCCGAGTGCGCATCAGCAGTAGTGACCCCGAGCGCGCATGAGCAGTAGTGACCCCGAGTGCGCATGCGCAGTAGTGACCCCGAATGCGCATGAGCAGCAGTGAGTCCGAGTCCGCATGAGCAGTAGTGACCCCGAGTGCGCATGAGCAGTAGTGAGTCCGAGTGCGCATGAGCAGTAGTGACCCCGAGTGCGCATGCACATTGGTGAGCCCGAGTGAGCATGAGCAGTAGTGACCCCGAGTGCGCATGCACAGCAGTGAGCCCGAGTGCGCATGACTAGTAGTGACCCCGAGTGCGCATGAGCAGTAGTGGGCCCGTGCGCGCATGCGCAGTAGTGAGCCCGGGTTCGCATGCGCAGTAGTGAGTCCGTGTGCGCATGTGCAGGTCTGAGCCGGAGTGCGCATGCGCAGTAGTGGGCCCGTGCGCGCATGCGCAGTAGTCAGCCCGGGTGCGCATGCGCAGTAGTGAGCCCGAGCGCGCATCCGCAGTAGTGAGCCCGAGCGCGCATGCGCAGTAGTGAGTCCGATTGCGCATGTGCAGGTCTGAGCAGGAGTGCGCATGCGCAGTAGTGACCCCGAGTGCGCATGAGCAGTAGTGAGTCCGAGTGCGCATGAGCAGTAGTGACCCCGAGTGCGCATGAGCAGTAGTGAGCCCGAGCGCGCATCCGCAGTAGTGAGCCCGATTGCGCATCCGCAGTAGTGAGTCCGTGTGCGCATGTGCAGGTCTGAGCCGGAGTGCGCATGCGCAGTTGTGGGCCCGTGCTCGCATGCGCAGTAGTGAGCCCGTGCGCGCATGCGCAGTAGTGAGCCCGTGTGCGCATGCGCAGTAGTGAGCCCGAGCGCGCATCCGCAGTAGTGAGTCCGAGTGCGCGTGAGCAGTAGTGAGTCCGAGTGCGCATGAGCAGTAGTGACCCCGAGTGCGCATGAGCAGTAGTGACCCCGAGTGCGCATGCACAGTAGTGAGCCCGATTGCGCATCCGCAGTAGTGAGTCCGTGTGCGCATGTGCAGGTCTGAGCCGGAGTGCGCATGCGCAGTAGTGGGCCAGTGCGCGCATGCGCAGTAGTGAGCCCGGGTGCGCATGCGCAGTAGTGAGCCCGAGCGCGCATCCGCAGTAGTGAGCCCGAGCGCGCATGCGCAGTAGTGACCCCGAGTGCGCATGCACAGTAGTGTGGCTGTGTGCGCACGCGCAGAAGTGAGCTCGAATGCGCATGTGCAGGTCTGAGCCGGAGTGCGCATGCGCAGTAGTGGGCCCGTGCGCGCATGCGCAGTAGTGAGCCCGGTTGCGCATGCGCAGTAGTGAGCCCGAGCGCGCATCCGCAGTAGTGAGCCCGAGCGTGCATGCGCAGTAGTGAGTCCGATCGCGCATGTGCAGGTCTGAGCCGGAGTGCGCATGCGCAGTAGTGAGCCCGTGTGCGCATGCGCTGTAGTGAGCCCGAGCGCGCATCCGCAGTAGTGAGTCCGAGTGCGCATGCGCAGTAGTGACCCCGAATGCGCATGAGCAGCAGTGAGTCCGAGTGCGCATGAGCAGTAGTGACCCCGAGTGCGCATGAGCAGTAGTGAGTCCGAGTGCGGTTGAGCAGTAGTGACCCCGAGTGCGCATGCACATTAGTGAGCCCGAGTGTGCATGAGTAGTAGTGACCCCGAGTGCGCATGTACAGTAGCCAGCCCGTGTGCGCATGCGCAGAAGTGAGCTCGAATGCGCATGTGCAGGTCTGAGCCGGACTGCGCATGCGCAGTAGTGAGCCCGTGTGCACATGCGCAGTAGTGACCCCGAATGCGCATGAGCAGTAGTGAGTCCGAGTGCGTATGAGCAGTAGTGACCCCGAGTGCGCATGAGCAGTAGTGACCCCGAGTGCGCATGCACAGTAGTGAGAACGTGTGCGCATGCGCAGAAGTGAGCTCGAATGCGCATGTGCAGGTCTGAGCCGGAGTGCGCATGCGCATTAGTGGGCCCGTGCGCGCATGCGCAGTAGTGAGCCTGTGTGCGCATGCGCAGTAGTGAGCCCGAGCGCGCATCCGCAGTAGTGAGCCCGAGTGCGCATGCGCAGTAGTGACCCCGAATGCGCATGAGCAGCAGTGAGTCCGAGTCCGCATGAGCAGTAGTGACCCCGAGTGCGCATGAGCAGTAGTGAGTCCGAGTGCGCATGAGCAGTAGTGACCCCGAGTGCGCATGCACATTGGTGAGCCCGAGTGAGCATGAGTAGTAGTGACCCCGAGTGCGCATGCACAGTAGTGAGCCCGTGTGCGCATGCGCAGAAGTGAGCTCGAATGCGCATGTGCAGGTCTGAGCCGGACTGCGCATGCGCAGTAGTGAGCCCGTGTGCGCATACGCAGTAGTGACCCCGAGTGCGCATGAGCAGTAGTGACCCCGAGTGCGCATGCACAGTAGTGAGCCCGATTGCGCATCCGCAGTAGTGAGGACGTGTGCGCATGTGCAGGTCTGAGCGGGAGTGCGCATGCGCAGTAGTGAGCCCGATTGCGCATCCGCAGTAGTGAGTCCGTGTGCGCATGTGCAGGTCTGAGCCGGAGTGCGCATGCGCAGTAGTGAGCCCGATTGTGCATCCGCAGTAGTGCGTCCGAGTGCGCATGAGCAGTAGTGACCCCGAGTGCGCATGAGCAGTAGTGAGTCCGAGTGCGTCTGAGCAGTAGTGACCCCGAGTGCGCATGCACATTAGTGAGCCCGAGTGAGCATGAGTAGTAGTGACCCCGAGTGCGCATGCACAGTAGTGAGCCCGTGTGCGCATGCGCAGAAGTGAGCTCGAATGCGCATGTGCTGGTCTGAGCCGGACTGCGCATGCGCAGTAGTGAGCCCGTGTGCGCATGCGCAGTAGTGACCCCGAATGCGCATGAGCAGTAGTGAGTCCGAGTGCGCATAAGCAGTAGTGATCCCGAGTGCGCATGAGCAGTAGTGAGTCCGAGTGCGCATGAACAGTAGTGACCCCGAGTGCGCATGAGCAGTAGTGGCCCCGAGTGCGCATGAGCAGTAGTGAATCCGAGTGCACATGAGCAGTAGTGACCCCGAGTGCGCACGAGCAGTAGTGAGTCCGAGTGCGCATGAGCAGTAGTGACCCCGTGCGCGCATGCGCAGTAGTGAGCCCGTGTGCGCATGCGCAGTAGTGAGTCCGAGTGCGCGTGAGCAGAAGTGAGCCCGAGTGCGCGTGAGCAGTAGTGACCCCGAGTGCGCATGAGCAGTAGTGACCCCGAGTGCGCATGAGCAGTAGTGACCCCGAGTGCGCATGCACAGTAGTGAGCCCGATTGCGCATCCGCAGTAGTGAGTCCGTGTGCGCATGTGCAGGTCTGAGCAGGAGTGCGCATGCGCAGTAGTGGGCCCGTGCGCGCATGCGCAGTAGTGAGCCCGTGCGCGCATGCGCAGTAGTGAGCCCGAGCGCGCATCCGCAGTAGTGAGTCCGAGTGCGCATGCGCAGTAGTGACCCCGAATGCGCATGAGCAGTAGTGAATCCGAGTGCACATGAGCAGTGGTGACCCCGAGTGCGCATGAGCAGTAGTGAGTCCGAGTGCGCATGAGCAGTAGTGACCCCGAGTGCGCATGAGCAGTAGTGACCCCGAGTGCGCATGCACAGTAGTGAGCCCGATTGCGCATCCGCAGTAGTGAGGCCGTGTGCGCATGTGCAGGTCTGAGCCGGAGTGCGCATGCGCAGTAGTGAGCCCGATTGTGCATCCGCAGTAGTGCGTCCGAGTGCGCATGAGCAGTAGTGACCCCGAGTGCGCATGAGCAGTAGTGAGACCGAGTGCGCATGAGCAGTAGTGACCCCGAGTGCGCATGCACATTAGTGAGCCCGAGTGAGCATGAGTAGTAGTGACCCCGAGTGCGCATGCACAGTAGTGAGCCCGTGTGCGCATGCGCAGAAGTGAGCTCGAATGCGCATGTGCTGGTCTGAGCCGGACTGCGCATGCGCAGTAGTGAGACCGTGTGCGCATGCGCAGTAGTGACCCCGAATGCGCATGAGCAGTAGTGAGTCCGAGTGCGCATAAGCAGTAGTGACCCCGAGTACGCATGAGCAGTAGTGAGTCCGAGTGCGCATGAACAGTAGTGACCCCGTGTGCGCATGAGCAGTAGTGGCCCCGAGTGCGCATGAGCAGTAGTGAATCCGAGTGCACATGAGCAGTAATGACCCCGAGTGCGCACGAGCAGTAGTGAGTCCGAGTGCGCATGAGCAGTAGTGACCCCGTGCGCGCATGCGCAGTAGTGAGCCCGAGTGCGCATGAGCAGTCGTGACCCCGAGTGCGCATGCACAGTAGTGAGCCCGATTGCGCATCCGCGATAGTGAGTCCGTGTGCGCATGTGCAGGTCTGAGCCGGAGTGCGCATGCGCAGTAGTGGGCCCGTGCGCGCATGCGCAGTAGTGAGCCCGTGTGCGCATGCGCAGTAGTGAGCCCGAGCGCGCGTCCGCAGTAGTGAGTCCGAGTGCGCATGCGCAGTAGTGACCCCGAATGCGCATGAGCAGCAGTGAGTCCGAGTGCGCATGAGCAGTAGTGACCCCGAGTGCGCATGAGCAGTAGTGACCCCGAGTGCGCATGAGCAGTAGTGGCCCCGAGTGCGCATGAGCAGTAGTGAATCCGAGTGCACATGAGCAGTAGTGACACCGAGCGCGCATGAGCAGTAGTGAGTCCGAGTGCGCATGAGCAGTAGTGACCCCGAGTGGGCATGAGCAGTAGTGACCCCGAGTGCGCATGCACAGTACTGAGCCCCATTGCGCATCCGCAGTAGTGAGGCCGTGTGCGCATGTGCAGGTCTGAGCCGGAGTGCGCATGCGCAGTAGTGAGCCCGATTGTGCATCCGCAGTAGTGAGTCCGAGTGCACATGAGCAGTAGTGACCCCGAGTGGGCATGAGCAGTAGTGACCCCTAGTGCGCATGCACAGTAGTGAGCCCGATTGCGCATCTGCAGTAGTGAGTCCGTGTGCGCATGTGCAGGTCTGAGCCGGTGTGCGCATGCGCAGTAGTGGGCCCGTGCGCGCATGCGCAGTAGTGAGCCCGTGTGCGCATGCGCAGTAGTGAGTCCGAGTGCGCATGAGCAGTAGTGAGTCCGAGTGCGCATGAGCAGTAGTGACCCCGAGTGCGCATGCACATTAGTGAGCCCGAGTGAGCATGAGTAGTAGTGACCCCGAGTGCGCATGCACAGTAGTGAGCCCGTGTGCGCATGCGCAGAAGTGAGCTCGAATGCGCATGTGCTGGTCTGAGCCGGACTGCGCATGCGCAGTAGTGAGCCCGTGTGCGCATGCGCAGTAGTGACCCCGAATGCGCATGAGCAGTAGTGAGTCCGAGTGCGCATAAGCAGTAGTGACCCCGAGTGCGCATGAGCAGTAGTGAGTCCGAGTGCGCATGAACAGTAGTGACCCCGAGTGCGCATGAGCAGTAGTGGCCCCGAGTGCGCATGAGCAGTAGTGAATCCGAGTGCACATGAGCAGTAGTGACCCCGAGTGCGCACGAGCAGTAGTGAGTCCGAGTGCGCATGAGCAGTAGTGACCCCGTGCGCGCATGCGCAGTAGTGAGCCCGTGTGCGCATGCGCAGTAGTGAGTCCGAGTGCGCGTGAGCAGAAGTGAGCCCGAGTGCGCGTGAGCAGTAGTGACCCCGAGTGCGCATGAGCAGTAGTGACCCCGAGTGCGCATGAGCAGTAGTGACCCCGAGTGCGCATGCACAGTAGTGAGCCCGATTGCGCATCCGCAGTAGTGAGTCCGTGTGCGCATGTGCAGGTCTGAGCAGGAGTGCGCATGCGCAGTAGTGGGCCCGTGCGCGCATGCGCAGTAGTGAGCCCGTGCGCGCATGCGCAGTAGTGAGCCCGAGCGCGCATCCGCAGTAGTGAGTCCGAGTGCGCATGCGCAGTAGTGACCCCGAATGCGCATGAGCAGTAGTGAATCCGAGTGCACATGAGCAGTGGTGACCCCGAGTGCGCATGAGCAGTAGTGAGTCCGAGTGCGCATGAGCAGTAGTGACCCCGAGTGCGCATGAGCAGTAGTGACCCCGAGTGCGCATGCACAGTAGTGAGCCCGATTGCGCATCCGCAGTAGTGAGGCCGTGTGCGCATGTGCAGGTCTGAGCCGGAGTGCGCATGCGCAGTAGTGAGCCCGATTGTGCATCCGCAGTAGTGCGTCCGAGTGCGCATGAGCAGTAGTGACCCCGAGTGCGCATGAGCAGTAGTGAGACCGAGTGCGCATGAGCAGTAGTGACCCCGAGTGCGCATGCACATTAGTGAGCCCGAGTGAGCATGAGTAGTAGCGACCCCGAGTGCGCATGCACAGTAGTGAGCCCGTGTGCGCATGCGCAGAAGTGAGCTCGAATGCGCATGTGCTGGTCTGAGCCGGACTGCGCATGCGCAGTAGTGAGACCGTGTGCGCATGCGCAGTAGTGACCCCGAATGCGCATGAGCAGTAGTGAGTCCGAGTGCGCATAAGCAGTAGTGACCCCGAGTGCGCATGAGCAGTAGTGAGTCCGAGTGCGCATGAACAGTAGTGACCCCGAGTGCGCATGAGCAGTAGTGGCCCCGAGTGCGCATGAGCAGCAGTGAATCCGAGTGCACATGAGCAGTAGTGACCCCGAGTGCGCACGAGCAGTAGTGAGTCCGAGTGCGCATGAGCAGTAGTGACCCCGTGCGCGCATGCGCAGTAGTGAGCCCGAGTGCGCATGAGCAGTCGTGACCCCGAGTGCGCATGCACAGTAGTGGGCCCGATTGCGCATCCGCGATAGTGAGTCCGTGTGCGCATGTGCAGGTCTGAGCCGGAGTGCGCATGCGCAGTAGTGGGCCCGTGCGCGCATGCGCAGTAGTGAGCCCGTGTGCGCATGCGCAGTAGTGAGCCCGAGCGCGCGTCCGCAGTAGTGAATCCGAGTGCGCATGCGCAGTAGTGACCCCGAATGCGCATGAGCAGCAGTGAGTCCGAGTGCGCATGAGCAGTAGTGACCCCGAGTGCGCATGAGCAGTAGTGACCCCGAGTGCGCATGAGCAGTAGTGGCCCCGAGTGCGCATGAGCAGTAGTGAATCCGAGTGCACATGAGCAGTAGTGACACCGAGCGCGCATGAGCAGTAGTGAGTCCGAGTGCGCATGAGCAGTAGTGACCCCGAGTGGGCATGAGCAGTAGTGACCCCGAGTGCGCATGCACAGTACTGAGCCCCATTGCGCATCCGCAGTAGTGAGGCCGTGTGCGCATGTGCAGGTCTGAGCCGGAGTGCGCATGCGCAGTAGTGAGCCCGATTGTGCATCCGCAGTAGTGAGTCCGAGTGCACATGAGCAGTAGTGACCCCGAGTGGGCATGAGCAGTAGTGACCCCTAGTGCGCATGCACAGTAGTGAGCCCGATTGCGCATCTGCAGTAGTGAGTCCGTGTGCGCATGTGCAGGTCTGAGCCGGTGTGCGCATGCGCAGTAGTGGGCCCGTGCGCGCATGCGCAGTAGTGAGCCCGTGTGCGCATGCGCAGTAGTGAGTCCGAGTGCGCGTGAGCAGAAGTGAGCCCGAGTGCGCGTGAGCAATAGTGACCCCGAGTGCGCATGAGCAGTAGTGACCCCGAGTGCGCATAAGCAGTAGTGACCCCGAGTGCGCATGCACAGTAGTGAGCCCGATTGCGCATCCGCAGTAGTGAGCCCGCGTGCGCATGTGCAGGTCTGAGCCGGAGTGCGCATGCGCAGTAGTGGGCCCGTGCGCGCATGCGCAGTAGTGAGCCCTGGTGCGCATGCGCAGTAGTGAGCCCGAGCGCGCATCCGCAGTAGCGAGCCCGAGCGCGCATGCGCAGTAGTGACCCCGAATGCGCATGAGCAGTAGTGACCCCGAGTGCGCATGCACAGTAGTGTGCCTGTGTGCGCACGCGCAGAAGTGAGCTCGAATGCGCATGTGCAGGTCTGAGCCGGAGTGCGCATGCGCAGTAGTGGGCCCGTGCGCGCATGCGCAGTCGTGAGCCCGGGTGTGCATGCGCAGTAGTGAGCCCGAGCGCGCATCCGCAGTAGTGAGCCCGAGCGCGCATGCGCAGTAGTGAGTCCGATTGCGCATGTGCAGGTCTGAGCCGGAGTGCGCATGCGCAGTAGTGGGCCTGTGCGCGCATGCGCAGTAGTGAGCCCGTGTGCGCATGCGCAGTAGTGAGCCCGAGCGCGCATCCGCAGTAGTGAGTCCGAGTGCGCATGCGCAGTAGTGACCCCGAATGCGCATGTGCAGTAGTGAGTCCGAGTGCGCATGAGCAGTAGCGACCGCGAGTGCGCATGAGCAGTAGTGAGTCCGAGTGCGCATGCGCAGTAGTGACGCCGAATGCGCATGAACAGCAGTGAGTCCGAGTGCGCATGAGCAGTAGTGACCCCGAGTGCGCATGAGCAGTAGTGAGTCCGAGTGCGCATGAGCAGTAGTGACCCCGAGTGCGCATGCACATTAGTGAGCCCGAGTGTGCATGAGTAGTAGTGACCCCGAGTACGCATGCACAGTAGCGAGCCCGTGTGCGCATGCGCAGAAGTGAGCTCGAATGCGCATGCGCAGGTCTGAGCCGGACTGCGCATGCGTAGTAGTGAGCCCGTGTGCACATGCGCAGTAGTGACCCCGAATGCGCATGAGCAGTAGTGAGTCCGAGTGCGCATGAGCAGTAGTGACCCCGAGTGCGCATGAGCAGTAGTGAGTCCGAGTGCGCATGAACAGTAGTGACTCCGAGTGCGCATGAGCAGTAGTGACCCCGAGTGCGCATGCACAGTAGTGAGCCCGATTGCGCATCCGCAGTAGTGAGTCCGATTGCGCATGTGCAGGTCTGTGCCGGAGTGCGCATGCGCAGTAGTGTGCCTGTGTGCGCATGCGCAGAAGTGAGCTCGAATGCGCATGTGCAGGTCTGAGCCGGAGTCCGCATGCGCAGTAGTGGGCCCGTGCGCGCATGCGCAGTAGTGAGCCCGTGTGCGCATGCGCAGAAGTGAGCTCGAATGCGCATGTGCAGGTCTGAGGCGGAGTGCGCATGCGCAGTAGTGGGCCCGTGCGCGCATGCGCAGTAGTGAGCCCGTGTGCGCATGCGCTGTAGTGAGCCCGAGCGCGCATCCGCAGTAGTGAGTCCGAGTGCGCATGCGCAGTAGTGACCCCGAATGCGCATGAGCAGCAGTGAGTCCGAGTGCGCATGAGCAGTAGTGACCCCGAGTGCGCATGAGCAGTAGTGAGTCCGAGTGCGGTTGAGCAGTAGTGACCCCGAGTGCGCATGCACATTAGTGAGCCCGAGTGTGCATGAGTAGTAGTGACCCCGATTGCGCATGCATAGTAGCCAGCCCGTGTGCGCATGCGCAGAAGTGAGCTCGAATGCGCATGTGCAGGTCTGAGCCGGACTGCGCATGCGCAGTAGTGAGCCCGTGTGCACATGCGCAGTAGTGACCCCGAATGCGCATGAGCAGTAGTGAGTCCGAGTGCGTATGAGCAGTAGTGACCCCGAGTGCGCATGAGCAGTAGTGACCCCGAGTGCGCATGCACAGTAGTGAGAACGTGTGCGCATGCGCAGAAGTGAGCTCGAATGCGCATGTGCAGGTCTGAGCCGGAGTGCGCATGCGCATTAGTGGGCCCGTGCGCGCATGCGCAGTAGTGAGCCCGTGTGCGCATGCGCAGTAGTGAGCCCGAGCGCGCATCCGCAGTAGTGAGCCCGAGTGCGCATGCGCAGTAGTGACCTCGAATGCGCATGAGCAGCAGTGAGTCCGAGTCCGCATGAGCAGTAGTGACCCCGAGTGCGCATGAGCAGTAGTGAGTCCGAGTGCGCATGAGCAGTAGTGACCCCGAGTGCGCATGCACATTGGTGAGCCCGAGTGAGCATGAGTAGTAGTGACCCCGAGTGCGCATGCACAGTAGTCAGCCCGTGTGCGCATGCGCAGAAGTGAGCTCGAATGCGCATGTGCAGGTCTGAGCCGGACTGCGCATGCGCAGTAGTGAGCCCGTGTGCGCATGCGCAGTAGTGAGCCCGTGTGCGCATGAGCAGTAGTGAGTCCGAGTGCGCATGAGCATTAGTGACCCCGAATGCGCATGAGCAGTAGTGAATCCGAGTGCACATGAGCAGTGGTGACCCCGAGTGCGCATGAGCAGTAGTGAGTCCGAGAGCGCATGAGCAGTAGTGACCCCGAGTGCGCATGAGCAGTAGTGACCCCGAGTGCGCATGCACAGTAGTGAGCCCGATTGCGCATCCGCAGTAGTGAGGCCGTGTGCGCATGTGCAGGTCTGAGCCGGAGTGCGCATGCGCAGTAGTGAGCCCGATTGTGCATCCGCAGTAGTGCGTCCGAGTGCGCATGAGCAGTAGTGACCCCGAGTGCGCATGAGCAGTAGTGAGTCCGAGTGCGCATGAGCAGTAGTCACCCCGAGTGCGCATGCACATTAGTGAGCCCGAGTGAGCATGAGTAGTAGTGACCCCGAGTGCGCATGCACAGTAGTGAGCCCGTGTGCGCATGCGCAGAAGTGAGCTCGAATGCGCATGTGCTGGTCTGAGCCGGACTGCACATGCGCAGTAGTGAGCCCGTGTGCGCATGCGCAGTAGTGATCCCGAATGCGCATGAGCAGTAGTGAGTCCGAGTGCGCATAAGCAGTAGTGACCCCGAGTGCGCATGAGCAGTAGTGAGTCCGAGTGCGCATGAACAGTAGTGACCCCGAGTGCGCATGAGCAGTAGTGGCCCCGAGTGCGCATGAGCAGTAGTGAATCCGAGTGCACATGAGCAGTAGTGACCCCGAGTGCGCACGAGCAGTAGTGAGTCCGAGTGCGCATGAGCAGTAGTGACCCCGTGCGCGCATGCGCAGTATTGAGCCCGTGTGCGCATGCGCAGTAGTGAGTCCGAGTGCGCGTGAGCAGTAGTGAGGCCGAGTGCGCGTGAGCAGTAGTGACCCCGAGTGCGCATGAGCAGTAGTGACCCCGAGTGCGCATGAGCAGTCGTGACCCCGAGTGCGCATGCACAGTAGTGAGCCCGATTGCGCATCCGCGATAGTGAGTCCGTGTGCGCATGTGCAGGTCTGAGCCGGAGTGCGCATGCGCAGTAGTGGGCCCGTGCGCGCATGCGCAGAAGTGAGCCCGTGTGCGCATGCGCAGTAGTGAGCCCGAGCGCGCATCCGCAGTAGTGAGTCCGAGTGCGCATGCGCAGTAGTGACCCCGAATGCGCATGAGCAGCAGTGAGTCCGAGTGCGCATGAGCGGTAGTGACCCCGAGTGCGCATGAGCAGTAGTGACCCCGAGTGCGCATGAGCAGTAGTGGCCCCGAGTGCGCATGAGCAGTAGTGAATCCGAGTGCACATGAGCAGTAGTGACACCGAGTGCGCATGAGCAGTAGTGAGTCCGAGTGCGCATGAGCAGTAGTGACCCCGAGTGGGCATGAGCAGTAGTGACCCCGAGTGCGCATGCACAGTAGTGAGCCCGATTGCGCATCCGCAGTAGTGAGGCCGTGTGCGCATGTGCAGGTCTGAGCCGGAGTGCGCATGCGCAGTAGTGAGCCCGATTGTGCATCCGCAGTAGTGAGTCCGAGTGCACATGAGCAGTAGTGACCCCGAGTGCGCATGAGCAGTAGTGACCCCGAGTGCGCATGCACAGTAGTGAGCCCGATTGCGCATCCGCAGTAGTGAGTCCGTGTGCGCATGTGCAGGTCTGAGCCGGAGTGCGCATGCGTAGTAGTGGGCCCGTGCGCGCATGCGCAGTAGTGAGCCCGTGTGCGCATGCGCAGTAGTGAGTCCGAGTGCGCGTGAGCAGAAGTGAGCCCGAGTGCGCGTGAGCAGTAGTGACCCCGAGTGCGCATGAGCAGTAGTGACCCCGAGTGCGCATGAGCAGTAGTGACCCCGAGTGCGCATGCACAGTAGTGAGCCCGATTGCGCATCCGCAGTAGTGAGTCCGCGTGCGCATGTGCAGGTCTGAGCCGGAGTGCGCATGCGCAGTAGTGGGCCCGTGCGCGCATGCGCAGTAGTGAGCCCGGGTGCGCATGCGCAGTAGTGAGCCCGAGCGCGCATCCGCAGTAGCGAGCCCGAGCGCGCATGCGCAGTAGTGACCCCGAATGCGCATGAGCAGTAGTGACCCCGAGTGCGCATGCACAGTAGTGTGCCTGTGTGCGCACGCGCAGAAGTGAGCTCGAATGCGCATGTGCAGGTCTGAGCCGGAGTGCGCATGCGCAGTAGTGGGCCCGTGCGCGCATGCGCAGTCGTGAGCCCGGGTGCGCATGCGCAGTAGTGAGCCCGAGCGCGCATCCGCAGTAGTGAGCCCGAGCGCGCATGCGCAGTAGTGAGTCCGATTGCGCATGTGCAGGTCTGAGCCGGGGTGCGCATGCGCAGTAGTGGGCCTGTGCGCGCATGCGCAGTAGTGAGCCCATGTGCGCATGCGCAGTAGTGAGCCCGAGCGCGCATCCGCAGTAGTGAGTCCGAGTGCGCATGCGCAGTAGTGACCCCGAATGCGCATGTGCAGTAGTGAGTCCGAGTGCGCACGAGCAGTAGCGACCCCGAGTGCGCATGAGCAGTAGTGAGTCCGAGTGCGCATCAGCAGTAGTGACCCCGAGTGCGCATGAGCAGTAGTGAATCCGAGTGCACATGAGCAGTAGTGACCCCGAGTGCGCATGAGCAGTAGTGAGTCCGACTGCGCATGAGCAGTAGTGACCCCGAGTGCGCATGAGCAGTAGTGACCCCGAGTGCGCATGCACAGTAGTGAGCCCGATTGCGCATCCGCAGTAGTGAGGCCGTGTGCGCATGTGCAGGTCTGAGCCGGAGTGCGCATGCGCAGTAGTGAGCCCGATTGTGCATCCGCAGTAGTGCGTCCGAGTGCGCATGAGCAGTAGTGACCCCGAGTGCGCATGAGCAGTAGTGACCCCGAGTGCGCATGCACAGTAGTGAGCCCGAGTGCGCATGACTAGTAGTGACCCCGAGTGCGCATGAGCAGTAGTGGGCCCGTGCGCGCATGCGCAGTAGTGAGCCCGGGTGCGCATGCGCAGTAGTGAGTCCGTGTGCGCATGTGCAGGTCTGAGCCGGAGTGCGCATGCGCAGTAGTGGGCCCGTGCGCGCATGCGCAGTAGTGAGCCCGCGTGCGCATGCGCAGTAGTGAGCCCGAGCGCGCATCCGCAGTAGTGAGCCCGAGCGCGCATGCGCAGTAGTGAGTCCGATTGCGCATGTGCAGGTCTGAGCAGGAGTGCGCATGCGCAGTAGTGACCCCGAGTGCGCATGAGCAGTAGTGAGTCCGAGTGCGCATGAGCAGTACTGACCCCGAGTGCGCATGAGCAGTAGTGAGCCCGAGCGCGCATCCGCAGTAGTGAGCCCGATTGCGCATCCGCAGTAGTGAGTCCGTGTGCGCATGTGCAGGTCTGAGCCGGAGTGCGCATGCGCAGTTGTGGGCCCGTGCTCGCATGCGCAGTAGTGAGCCCGTGCGCGCATGCGCAGTAGTGAGCCCGAGCGCGCATCCGCAGTAGTGAGCCCGAGCGCGCATGCGTAGTAGTGACCCCGAGTGCGCATGCACAGTAGTGTGGCTGTGTGCGCACGCGCAGAAGTGAGCTCGAATGCGCATGTGCAGGTCTGAGCCGGAGTGCGCATGCGCAGTAGTGGGCCCGTGCGCGCATGCGCAGTAGTGAGCCCGGGTGCGCATGCGCAGTAGTGAGCCCGAGCGCGCATCCGCAGTAGTGAGCCCGAGCGTGCATGCGCTGTAGTGAGTCCGAGTGCGCATGAGCAGTAGCGACCCCGAGTGCGCATGAGCAGTAGTGAGTCCGAGTACGCATCAGCAGTAGTGACCCCGAGCGCGCATGAGCAGTAGTGACCCCGAGTGCGCATGCGCAGTAGTGACCCCGAATGCGCATGAGCAGCAGTGAGTCCGAGTCCGCATGAGCAGTAGTGACCCCGAGTGCGCATGAGCAGTAGTGAGTCCGAGTGCGCATGAGCAGTAGTGACCCCGAGTGCGCATGCACATTGGTGAGCCCGAGTGAGCATGAGCAGTAGTGACCCCGAGTGCGCATGCACAGCAGTGAGCCCGAGTGCGCATGACTAGTAGTGACCCCGATTGCGCATGAGCAGTAGTGGGCCCGTGCGCGCATGCGCAGTAGTGAGCCCGGGTTCGCATGCGCAGTAGTGAGTCCGTGTGCGCATGTGCAGGTCTGAGCCGGAGTGCGCATGCGCAGTAGTGGGCCCGTGCGCGCATGCGCAGTAGTCAGCCCGGGTGCGCATGCGCAGTAGTGAGCCCGAGCGCGCATCCGCAGTAGTGAGCCCGAGCGCGCATGCGCAGTAGTGAGTCCGATTGCGCATGTGCAGGTCTGAGCAGGAGTGCGCATGCGCAGTAGTGACCCCGAGTGCGCATGAGCAGTAGTGAGTCCGAGTGCGCATGAGCAGTAGTGACCCCGAGTGCGCATGAGCAGTAGTGAGCCCGAGCGCGCATCCGCAGTAGTGAGCCCGATTGCGCATCCGCAGTAGTGAGTCCGTGTGCGCATGTGCAGGTCTGAGCCGGAGTGCGCATGCGCAGTTGTGGGCCCGTGCTCGCATGCGCAGTAGTGAGCCCGTGCGCGCATGCGCAGTAGTGAGCCCGAGCGCGCATCCGCAGTAGTGAGCCCGAGCGCGCATGCGTAGTAGTGACCCCGAGTGCGCATGCACAGTAGTGTGGCTGTGTGCGCACGCGCAGAAGTGAGCTCGAATGCGCATGTGCAGGTCTGAGCCGGAGTGCGCATGCGCAGTAGTGGGCCCGTGCGCGCATGCGCAGTAGTGAGCCCGGGTGCGCATGCGCAGTAGTGAGCCCGAGCGCGCATCCGCAGTAGTGAGCCCGAGCGTGCATGCGCAGTAGTGAGTCCGAGTGCGCATGAGCAGTAGCGACCCCGAGTGCGCATGAGCAGTAGTGAGTCCGAGTACGCATCAGCAGTAGTGACCCCGAGCGCGCATGAGCAGTAGTGACCCCGAGTGCGCATGCGCAGTAGTGACCCCGAATGCGCATGAGCAGCAGTGAGTCCGAGTCCGCATGAGCAGTAGTGACCCCGAGTGCGCATGAGCAGTAGTGAGTCCGAGTGCGCATGAGCAGTAGTGACCCCGAGTGCGCATGCACATTGGTGAGCCCGAGTGAGCATGAGCAGTAGTGACCCCGAGTGCGCATGCACAGCAGTGAGCCCGAGTGCGCATGACTAGTAGTGACCCCGATTGCGCATGAGCAGTAGTGGGCCCGTGCGCGCATGCGCAGTAGTGAGCCCGGGTTCGCATGCGCAGTAGTGAGTCCGTGTGCGCATGTGCAGGTCTGAGCCGGAGTGCGCATGCGCAGTAGTGGGCCCGTGCGCGCATGCGCAGTAGTCAGCCCGGGTGCGCATGCGCAGTAGTGAGCCCGAGCGCGCATCCGCAGTAGTGAGCCCGAGCGCGCATGCGCAGTAGTGAGTCCGATTGCGCATGTGCAGGTCTGAGCAGGAGTGCGCATGCGCAGTAGTGACCCCGAGTGCGCATGAGCAGTAGTGAGTCCGAGTGCGCATGAGCAGTAGTGACCCCGAGTGCGCATGAGCAGTAGTGAGCCCGAGCGCGCATCCGCAGTAGTGAGCCCGATTGCGCATCCGCAGTAGTGAGTCCGTGTGCGCATGTGCAGGTCTGAGCCGGAGTGCGCATGCGCAGTTGTGGGCCCGTGCTCGCATGCGCAGTAGTGAGCCCGTGCGCGCATGCGCAGTAGTGAGCCCGTGTGCGCATGCGCAGTAGTGAGCCCGAGCGCGCATCCGCAGTAGTGAGTCCGAGTGCGCGTGAGCAGTAGTGAGTCCGAGTGCGCATGAGCAGTAGTGACCCCGAGTGCGCATGAGCAGTAGTGACCCCGAGTGCGCATGCACAGTAGTGAGCCCGATTGCGCATCCGCAGTAGTGAGTCCGTGTGCGCATGTGCAGGTCTGAGCCGGAGTGCGCATGCGCAGTAGTGGGCCAGTGCGCGCATGCGCAGTAGTGAGCCCGGGTGCGCATGCGCAGTAGTGAGCCCGAGCGCGCATCCGCAGTAGTGAGCCCGAGCGCGCATGCGCAGTAGTGACCCCGAGTGCGCATGCACAGTAGTGTGGCTGTGTGCGCACGCGCAGAAGTGAGCTCGAATGCGCATGTGCAGGTCTGAGCCGGAGTGCGCATGCGCAGTAGTGGGCCCGTGCGCGCATGCGCAGTAGTGAGCCCGGGTGCGCATGCGCAGTAGTGAGCCCGAGCGCGCATCCGCAGTAGTGAGCCCGAGCGTGCATGCGCAGTAGTGAGTCCGATCGCGCATGTGCAGGTCTGAGCCGGAGTGCGCATGCGCAGTAGTGAGCCCGTGTGCGCATGCGCTGTAGTGAGCCCGAGCGCGCATCCGCAGTAGTGACCCCGAGTGCGCATGCACAGTAGTGAGAACGTGTGCGCATGCGCAGAAGTGAGCTCGAATGCGCATGTGCAGGTCTGAGCCGGAGTGCGCATGCGCATTAGTGGGCCCGTGCGCGCATGCGCAGTAGTGAGCCCGTGTGCGCATGCGCAGTAGTGAGCCCGAGCGCGCATCCGCAGTAGTGAGCCCGAGTGCGCATGCGCAGTAGTGACCCCGAATGCGCATGAGCAGCAGTGAGTCCGAGTCCGCATGAGCAGTAGTGACCCCGAGTGCGCATGAGCAGTAGTGAGTCCGAGTGCGCATGAGCAGTAGTGACCCCGAGTGCGCATGCACATTGGTGAGCCCGAGTGAGCATGAGTAGTAGTGACCCCGAGTGCGCATGCACAGTAGTGAGCCCGTGTGCGCATGCGCAGAAGTGAGCTCGAATGCGCATGTGCAGGTCTGAGCCGGACTGCGCATGCGCAGTAGTGAGCCCGTGTGCGCATACGCAGTAGTGACCCCGAGTGCGCATGAGCAGTAGTGACCCCGAGTGCGCATGCACAGTAGTGAGCCCGATTGCGCATCCGCAGTAGTGAGGACGTGTGCGCATGTGCAGGTCTGAGCGGGAGTGCGCATGCGCAGTAGTGAGCCCGATTGCGCATCCGCAGTAGTGAGTCCGTGTGCGCATGTGCAGGTCTGAGCCGGAGTGCGCATGCGCAGTAGTGAGCCCGATTGTGCATCCGCAGTAGTGCGTCCGAGTGCGCATGAGCAGTAGTGACCCCGAGTGCGCATGAGCAGTAGTGAGTCCGAGTGCGCATGAGCAGTAGTGACCCCGAGTGCGCATGCACATTAGTGAGCCCGAGTGAGCATGAGTAGTAGTGACCCCGAGTGCGCATGCACAGTAGTGAGCCCGTGTGCGCATGCGCAGAAGTGAGCTCGAATGCGCATGTGCTGGTCTGAGCCGGACTGCGCATGCGCAGTAGTGAGCCCGTGTGCGCATGCGCAGTAGTGACCCCGAATGCGCATGAGCAGTAGTGAGTCCGAGTGCGCATAAGCAGTAGTGATCCCGAGTGCGCATGAGCAGTAGTGAGTCCGAGTGCGCATGAACAGTAGTGACCCCGAGTGCGCATGAGCAGTAGTGGCCCCGAGTGCGCATGAGCAGTAGTGAATCCGAGTGCACATGAGCAGTAGTGACCCCGAGTGCGCACGAGCAGTAGTGAGTCCGAGTGCGCATGAGCAGTAGTGACCCCGTGCGCGCATGCGCAGTAGTGAGCCCGTGTGCGCATGCGCAGTAGTGAGTCCGAGTGCGCGTGAGCAGAAGTGAGCCCGAGTGCGCGTGAGCAGTAGTGACCCCGAGTGCGCATGAGCAGTAGTGACCCCGAGTGCGCATGAGCAGTAGTGACCCCGAGTGCGCATGCACAGTAGTGAGCCCGATTGCGCATCCGCAGTAGTGAGTCCGTGTGCGCATGTGCAGGTCTGAGCAGGAGTGCGCATGCGCAGTAGTGGGCCCGTGCGCGCATGCGCAGTAGTGAGCCCGAGCGCGCATCCGCAGTAGTGAGTCCGAGTGCGCATGCGCAGTAGTGACCCCGAATGCGCATGAGCAGTAGTGAATCCGAGTGCACATGAGCAGTGGTGACCCCGAGTGCGCATGAGCAGTAGTGAGTCCGAGTGCGCATGAGCAGTAGTGACCCCGAGTGCGCATGAGCAGTAGTGACCCCGAGTGCGCATGCACAGTAGTGAGCCCGATTGCGCATCCGCAGTAGTGAGGCCGTGTGCGCATGTGCAGGTCTGAGCCGGAGTGCGCATGCGCAGTAGTGAGCCCGATTGTGCATCCGCAGTAGTGCGTCCGAGTGCGCATGAGCAGTAGTGACCCCGAGTGCGCATGAGCAGTAGTGAGACCGAGTGCGCATGAGCAGTAGTGACCCCGAGTGCGCATGCACATTAGTGAGCCCGAGTGAGCATGAGTAGTAGTGACCCCGAGTGCGCATGCACAGTAGTGAGCCCGTGTGCGCATGCGCAGAAGTGAGCTCGAATGCGCATGTGCTGGTCTGAGCCGGACTGCGCATGCGCAGTAGTGAGACCGTGTGCGCATGCGCAGTAGTGACCCCGAATGCGCATGAGCAGTAGTGAGTCCGAGTGCGCATAAGCAGTAGTGACCCCGAGTGCGCATGAGCAGTAGTGAGTCCGAGTGCGCATGAACAGTAGTGACCCCGTGTGCGCATGAGCAGTAGTGGCCCCGAGTGCGCATGAGCAGTAGTGAATCCGAGTGCACATGAGCAGTAATGACCCCGAGTGCGCACGAGCAGTAGTGAGTCCGAGTGCGCATGAGCAGTAGTGACCCCGTGCGCGCATGCGCAGTAGTGAGCCCGAGTGCGCATGAGCAGTCGTGACCCCGAGTGCGCATGCACAGTAGTGAGCCCGATTGCGCATCCGCGATAGTGAGTCCGTGTGCGCATGTGCAGGTCTGAGCCGGAGTGCGCATGCGCAGTAGTGGGCCCGTGCGCGCATGCGCAGTAGTGAGCCCGTGTGCGCATGCGCAGTAGTGAGCCCGAGCGCGCGTCCGCAGTAGTGAGTCCGAGTGCGCATGCGCAGTAGTGACCCCGAATGCGCATGAGCAGCAGTGAGTCCGAGTGCGCATGAGCAGTAGTGACCCCGAGTGCGCATGAGCAGTAGTGACCCCGAGTGCGCATGAGCAGTAGTGGCCCCGAGTGCGCATGAGCAGTAGTGAATCCGAGTGCACATGAGCAGTAGTGACACCGAGCGCGCATGAGCAGTAGTGAGTCCGAGTGCGCATGAGCAGTAGTGACCCCGAGTGGGCATGAGCAGTAGTGACCCCGAGTGCGCATGCACAGTACTGAGCCCCATTGCGCATCCGCAGTAGTGAGGCCGTGTGCGCATGTGCAGGTCTGAGCCGGAGTGCGCATGCGCAGTAGTGAGCCCGATTGTGCATCCGCAGTAGTGAGTCCGAGTGCACATGAGCAGTAGTGACCCCGAGTGGGCATGAGCAGTAGTGACCCCTAGTGCGCATGCACAGTAGTGAGCCCGATTGCGCATCTGCAGTAGTGAGTCCGTGTGCGCATGTGCAGGTCTGAGCCGGTGTGCGCATGCGCAGTAGTGGGCCCGTGCGCGCATGCGCAGTAGTGAGCCCGTGTGCGCATGCGCAGTAGTGAGTCCGAGTGCGCATGAGCAGTAGTGAGTCCGAGTGCGCATGAGCAGTAGTGACCCCGAGTGCGCATGCACATTAGTGAGCCCGAGTGAGCATGAGTAGTAGTGACCCCGAGTGCGCATGCACAGTAGTGAGCCCGTGTGCGCATGCGCAGAAGTGAGCTCGAATGCGCATGTGCTGGTCTGAGCCGGACTGCGCATGCGCAGTAGTGAGCCCGTGTGCGCATGCGCAGTAGTGACCCCGAATGCGCATGAGCAGTAGTGAGTCCGAGTGCGCATAAGCAGTAGTGACCCCGAGTGCGCATGAGCAGTAGTGAGTCCGAGTGCGCATGAACAGTAGTGACCCCGAGTGCGCATGAGCAGTAGTGGCCCCGAGTGCGCATGAGCAGTAGTGAATCCGAGTGCACATGAGCAGTAGTGACCCCGAGTGCGCACGAGCAGTAGTGAGTCCGAGTGCGCATGAGCAGTAGTGACCCCGTGCGCGCATGCGCAGTAGTGAGCCCGTGTGCGCATGCGCAGTAGTGAGTCCGAGTGCGCGTGAGCAGAAGTGAGCCCGAGTGCGCGTGAGCAGTAGTGACCCCGAGTGCGCATGAGCAGTAGTGACCCCGAGTGCGCATGAGCAGTAGTGACCCCGAGTGCGCATGCACAGTAGTGAGCCCGATTGCGCATCCGCAGTAGTGAGTCCGTGTGCGCATGTGCAGGTCTGAGCAGGAGTGCGCATGCGCAGTAGTGGGCCCATGCGCGCATGCGCAGTAGTGAGCCCGTGCGCGCATGCGCAGTAGTGAGCCCGAGCGCGCATCCGCAGTAGTGAGTCCGAGTGCGCATGCGCAGTAGTGACCCCGAATGCGCATGAGCAGTAGTGAATCCGAGTGCACATGAGCAGTGGTGACCCCGAGTGCGCATGAGCAGTAGTGAGTCCGAGTGCGCATGAGCAGTAGTGACCCCGAGTGCGCATGAGCAGTAGTGACCCCGAGTGCGCATGCACAGTAGTGAGCCCGATTGCGCATCCGCAGTAGTGAGGCCGTGTGCGCATGTGCAGGTCTGAGCCGGAGTGCGCATGCGCAGTAGTGAGCCCGATTGTGCATGAGCAGTAGTGAGACCGAGTGCGCATGAGCAGTAGTGACCCCGAGTGCGCATGCACATTAGTGAGCCCGAGTGAGCATGAGTAGTAGTGACCCCGAGTGCGCATGCACAGTAGTGAGCCCGTGTGCGCATGCGCAGAAGTGAGCTCGAATGCGCATGTGCTGGTCTGAGCCGGACTGCGCATGCGCAGTAGTGAGACCGTGTGCGCATGCGCAGTAGTGACCCCGAATGCGCATGAGCAGTAGTGAGTCCGAGTGCGCATAAGCAGTAGTGAGTCCGAGTGCGCGTGAGCAGAAGTGAGCCCGAGTGCGCGTGAGCAATAGTGACCCCGAGTGCGCATGAGCAGTAGTGACCCCGAGTGCGCATAAGCAGTAGTGACCCCGAGTGCGCATGCACAGTAGTGAGCCCGATTGCGCATCCGCAGTAGTGAGCCCGCGTGCGCATGTGCAGGTCTGAGCCGGAGTGCGCATGCGCAGTAGTGGGCCCGTGCGCGCATGCGCAGTAGTGAGCCCTGGTGCGCATGCGCAGTAGTGAGCCCGAGCGCGCATCCGCAGTAGCGAGCCCGAGCGCGCATGCGCAGTAGTGACCCCGAATGCGCATGAGCAGTCGTGACCCCGAGTGCGCATGCACAGTAGTGTGCCTGTGTGCGCACGCGCAGAAGTGAGCTCGAATGCGCATGTGCAGGTCTGAGCCGGAGTGCGCATGCGCAGTAGTGGGCCCGTGCGCGCATGCGCAGTCGTGAGCCCGGGTGCGCATGCGCAGTAGTGAGCCCGAGCGCGCATCCGCAGTAGTGAGCCCGAGCGCGCATGCGCAGTAGTGAGTCCGATTGCGCATGTGCAGGTCTGAGCCGGAGTGCGCATGCGCAGTAGTGGGCCTGTGCGCGCATGCGCAGTAGTGAGCCCGTGCGCGCATGCGCAGTAGTGAGCCCGAGCGCGCATCCGCAGTAGTGAGTCCGAGTGCGCATGCGCAGTAGTGACCCCGAATGCGCATGAGCAGTAGTGAATCCGAGTGCACATGAGCAGTGGTGACCCCGAGTGCGCATGAGCAGTAGTGAGTCCGAGTGCGCATGAGCAGTAGTGACCCCGAGTGCGCATGAGCAGTAGTGACCCCGAGTGCGCATGCACAGTAGTGAGCCCGATTGCGCATCCGCAGTAGTGAGGCCGTGTGCGCATGTGCAGGTCTGAGCCGGAGTGCGCATGCGCAGTAGTGAGCCCGATTGTGCATGAGCAGTAGTGAGACCGAGTGCGCATGAGCAGTAGTGACCCCGAGTGCGCATGCACATTAGTGAGCCCGAGTGAGCATGAGTAGTAGTGACCCCGAGTGCGCATGCACAGTAGTGAGCCCGTGTGCGCATGCGCAGAAGTGAGCTCGAATGCGCATGTGCTGGTCTGAGCCGGACTGCGCATGCGCAGTAGTGAGACCGTGTGCGCATGCGCAGTAGTGACCCCGAATGCGCATGAGCAGTAGTGAGTCCGAGTGCGCATAAGCAGTAGTGAGTCCGAGTGCGCGTGAGCAGAAGTGAGCCCGAGTGCGCGTGAGCAATAGTGACCCCGAGTGCGCATGAGCAGTAGTGACCCCGAGTGCGCATAAGCAGTAGTGACCCCGAGTGCGCATGCACAGTAGTGAGCCCGATTGCGCATCCGCAGTAGTGAGCCCGCGTGCGCATGTGCAGGTCTGAGCCGGAGTGCGCATGCGCAGTAGTGGGCCCGTGCGCGCATGCGCAGTAGTGAGCCCTGGTGCGCATGCGCAGTAGTGAGCCCGAGCGCGCATCCGCAGTAGCGAGCCCGAGCGCGCATGCGCAGTAGTGACCCCGAATGCGCATGAGCAGTAGTGACCCCGAGTGCGCATGCACAGTAGTGTGCCTGTGTGCGCACGCGCAGAAGTGAGCTCGAATGCGCATGTGCAGGTCTGAGCCGGAGTGCGCATGCGCAGTAGTGGGCCCGTGCGCGCATGCGCAGTCGTGAGCCCGGGTGCGCATGCGCAGTAGTGAGCCCGAGCGCGCATCCGCAGTAGTGAGCCCGAGCGCGCATGCGCAGTAGTGAGTCCGATTGCGCATGTGCAGGTCTGAGCCGGAGTGCGCATGCGCAGTAGTGGGCCTGTGCGCGCATGCGCAGTAGTGAGCCCGTGTGCGCATGCGCAGTAGTGAGCCCGAGCGCGCATCCGCAGTAGTGAGTCCGAGTGCGCATGCGCAGTAGTGACCCCGAATGCGCATGTGCAGTAGTGAGTCCGAGTGCGCATGAGCAGTAGCGACCGCGAGTGCGCATGAGCAGTAGTGAGTCCGAGTGCGCATGCGCAGTAGTGACGCCGAATGCGCATGAACAGCAGTGAGTCCGAGTGCGCATGAGCAGTAGTGACCCCGAGTGCGCATGAGCAGTAGTGAGTCCGAGTGCGCATGAGCAGTAGTGACCCCGAGTGCGCATGCACATTAGTGAGCCCGAGTGTGCATGAGTAGTAGTGACCCCGAGTACGCATGCACAGTAGCGAGCCCGTGTGCGCATGCGCAGAAGTGAGCTCGAATGCGCATGCGCAGGTCTGAGCCGGACTGCGCATGCGTAGTAGTGAGCCCGTGTGCACATGCGCAGTAGTGACCCCGAATGCGCATGAGCAGTAGTGAGTCCGAGTGCGCATGAGCAGTAGTGACCCCGAGTGCGCATGAGCAGTAGTGAGTCCGAGTGCGCATGAACAGTAGTGACTCCGAGTGCGCATGAGCAGTAGTGACCCCGAGTGCGCATGCACAGTAGTGAGCCCGATTGCGCATCCGCAGTAGTGAGTCCGATTGCGCATGTGCAGGTCTGTGCCGGAGTGCGCATGCGCAGTAGTGTGCCTGTGTGCGCATGCGCAGAAGTGAGCTCGAATGCGCATGTGCAGGTCTGAGCCGGAGTCCGCATGCGCAGTAGTGGGCCCGTGCGCGCATGCGCAGTAGTGAGCCCGTGTGCGCATGCGCAGAAGTGAGCTCGAATGCGCATGTGCAGGTCTGAGGCGGAGTGCGCATGCGCAGTAGTGGGCCCGTGCGCGCATGCGCAGTAGTGAGCCCGTGTGCGCATGCGCTGTAGTGAGCCCGAGCGCGCATCCGCAGTAGTGAGTCCGAGTGCGCATGCGCAGTAGTGACCCCGAATGCGCATGAGCAGCAGTGAGTCCGAGTGCGCATGAGCAGTAGTGACCCCGAGTGCGCATGAGCAGTAGTGAGTCCGAGTGCGGTTGAGCAGTAGTGACCCCGAGTGCGCATGCACATTAGTGAGCCCGAGTGTGCATGAGTAGTAGTGACCCCGAGTGCGCATGCACAGTAGCCAGCCCGTGTGCGCATGCGCAGAAGTGAGCTCGAATGCGCATGTGCAGGTCTGAGCCGGACTGCGCATGCGCAATAGTGAGCCCGTGTGCACATGCGCAGTAGTGACCCCGAATGCGCATGAGCAGTAGTGAGTCCGAGTGCGTATGAGCAGTAGTGACCCCGAGTGCGCATGAGCAGTAGTGACCCCGAGTGCGCATGCACAGTAGTGAGAACGTGTGCGCATGCGCAGAAGTGAGCTCGAATGCGCATGTGCAGGTCTGAGCCGGAGTGCGCATGCGCACTAGTGGGCCCGTGCGCGCATGCGCAGTAGTGAGCCCGTGTGCGCATGCGCAGTAGTGAGCCCGAGCGCGCATCCGCAGTAGTGAGCCCGAGTGCGCATGCGCAGTAGTGACCCCGAATGCGCATGAGCAGCAGTGAGTCCGAGTCCGCATGAGCAGTAGTGACCACGAGTGCGCATGAGCAGTAGTGAGTCCGAGTGCGCATGAGCAGTAGTGACCCCGAGTGCGCATGAGCAGTAGTGAGCCCGAGCGCGCATCCGCAGTAGTGAGCCCGATTGCGCATCCGCAGTAGTGAGTCCGTGTGCGCATGTGCAGGTCTGAGCCGGAGTGCGCATGCGCAGTTGTGGGCCCGTGCTCGCATGCGCAGTAGTGAGCCCGTGCGCGCATGCGCAGTAGTGAGCCCGTGTGCGCATGCGCAGTAGTGAGCCCGAGCGCGCATCCGCAGTAGTGAGTCCGAGTGCGCGTGAGCAGTAGAGAGTCCGAGTGCGCATGAGCAGTAGTGACCCCGAGTGCGCATGAGCAGTAGTGACCCCGAGTGCGCATGCACAGTAGTGAGCCCGATTGCGCATCCGCAGTAGTGAGTCCGTGTGCGCATGTGCAGGTCTGAGCCGGAGTGCGCATGCGCAGTAGTGGGCCCGTGCGCGCATGCGCAGTAGTGAGCCCGGGTGCGCATGCGCAGTAGTGAGCCCGAGCGCGCATCCGCAGTAGTGAGCCCGAGCGCGCATGCGCAGTAGTGACCCCGAGTGCGCATGCACAGTAGTGTGGCTGTGTGCGCACGCGCAGAAGTGAGCTCGAATGCGCATGTGCAGGTCTGAGCCGGAGTGCGCATGCGCAGTAGTGGGCCCGTGCGCGCATGCGCAGTAGTGAGCCCGGGTGCGCATGCGCAGTAGTGAGCCCGAGCGCGCATCCGCAGTAGTGAGCCCGAGCGTGCATGCGCAGTAGTGAGTCCGATCTCGCATGTGCAGGTCTGAGCCGGAGTGCGCATGCGCAGTAGTGGGCCTGTGCGCGCATGCGCAGTAGTGAGCCCGTGTGCGCATGCGCAGTAGTGAGCCCGAGCGCGCATCCGCAGTAGTGAGTCCGAGTGCGCATGCGCAGTAGTGACCCCGAATGCGCATGTGCAGTAGTGAGTCCGAGTGCGCATGAGCAGTAGCGACCCCGAGTGCGCATGAGCAGTAGTGAGTCCGAGTGCGCATCAGCAGTAGTGACCCCGAGTGCGCATGAGCAGTAGTGACCCCGAGTGCGCATGCACAGTAGTGAGCCCGTGTGCGCATGCGCAGAAGTGAGCTCGAATGCGCATGTGCAGGTCTGAGCCGGAGTGCGCATGCGCAGTAGTGGGCCCGTGCGCGCATGCGCAGTAGTGTGCCCGTGTGCGCATGCGCAGTAGTGAGCCTGAGCACGCATCCGCAGTAGTGAGTCCGAGTGCGCATGCGCAGTAGTGACGCCGAATGCGCATGAGCAGCAGTGAGTCCGAGTGCGCATGAGCAGTAGTGACCCCGAGTGCGCATGAGCAGTAGTGAGTCCGAGTGCGCATGAGCAGTAGTGACCCCGAGTGCGCATGCACATTAGTGAGCCCGAGTGTGCATGAGTAGTAGTGACCCCGAGTGCGCATGCACAGTAGCGAGCCCGTGTGCGCATGCGCAGAAGTGAGCTCGAATGCGCATGCGCAGGTCTGAGCCGGACTGCGCATGCGCAGTAGTGAGCCCGTGTGCACATGCGCAGTAGTGACCCCGAATGCGCATGAGCAGTAGTGAGTCCGAGTGCGCATGAGCAGTAGTGACGCCGAGTGCGCATGAGCAGTAGTGAGTCCGAGTGCGCATGAACAGTAGTGACTCCGAGTGCGCATGAGCAGTAGTGACCCCGAGTGCGCATGCACAGTAGTGAGCCCGATTGCGCATCCGCAGTAGTAAGTCCGTGTTCGCATGTGCAGGTCTGAGCCGGAGTGCGCATGCGCAGTAGTGGGCCCGTGCGCGCATGCGCAGTTGTGAGCCCGGGTGCGCATGCGCAGTAGTGAGCCCGAGCGCGCATCCGCAATAGTGAGCCCGAGGGCGCATGCGCAGTAGTGAGTCCGATTGCGCATGTGCAGGTCTGTGCCGGAGTGCGCATGCGCAGTAGTGTGCCTGTGTGCGCATGCGCAGAAGTGAGCTCGAATGCGCATGTGCAGGTCTGAGCCGGAGTGCGCATGCGCAGTAGTGGGCCCGTGCGCGCATGCGCAGTAGTGAGCCCGTGTGCGCATGCGCTGTAGTGAGCCCGAGCGCGCATCCGCAGTAGTGAGTCCGAGTGCGCATGCGCAGTAGTGACCCCGAATGCGCATGAGCAGCAGTGAGTCCGAGTGCGCATGAGCAGTAGTGACCCCGAGTGCGCATGAGCAGTAGTGAGTCCGAGTGCGGTTGAGCAGTAGTGACCCCGAGTGCGCATGCACATTAGTGAGCCCGAGTGTGCATGAGTAGTAGTGACCCCGAGTGCGCATGCACAGTAGCCAGCCCGTGTGCGCATGCGCAGAAGTGAGCTCGAATGCGCATGTGCAGGTCTGAGCCGGAGTGCGCATGCGCATTAGTGGGCCCGTGCGCGCATGCGCAGTAGTGAGCCCGTGTGCGCATGCGCAGTAGTGAGCCCGAGCGCGCATCCGCAGTAGTGAGCCCGAGTGCGCATGCGCAGTAGTGACCCCGAATGCGCATGAGCAGCAGTGAGTCCGAGTCCGCATGAGCAGTAGTGACCACGAGTGCGCATGAGCAGTAGTGAGTCCGAGTGCGCATGAGCAGTAGTGACCCCGAGTGCGCATGCACATTAGTGAGCCCGAGTGAGCATGAGTAGCAGTGACCCCGAGTGCGCATGCACAGTAGTGAGCCCGTGTGCGCATGCGCAGAAGTGAGCTCGAATGCGCATGTGCAGGTCTGAGCCGGACTGCGCATGCGCAGTAGTGAGCCCGTGTGCGCATACGCAGTAGTGACCCCGAATGCGCATGAGCAGTAGTGAGTCCGAGTGCGCATGCGCAGTAGTGACCCCGAGTGCGCATGAGCAGTAGTGAGTCCGAGTGCGCATGAACAGTAGTGACCCCGAGTGCGCATGAGCAGTAGTGGCCCCGAGTGCGCATCCGCAGTAGTGAGTCCGTGTGCGCATGTGCAGGTCTGAGCCGGAGTTCGCATGCGCAGTAGTGGGCCCGTGCGCGCATGCGCAGTAGTGAGCCCGTGTGCGCATGCGCAGTAGTGAGCCCGAATGCGCATGAGCAGTAGTGAATCCGAGTGCACATGAGCAGTAGTGACCCCGAGTGCGCATGAGCAGTAGTGAGTCCGTGTGCGCATGTGCAGGTCTGAGGCGCAGTGCGCATGCGCATTAGTGGGCCCGTGCGCGCATGCGCAGTAGTGTGCCCGTGTGCGCATGCGCAGTAGTGACCCCGAGTGCGCATGAGCAGTAGTGAGTCCGAGTGCGCATGAACAGTAGTGACCCCGAGTGCGCATGAGCAGTAGTGGCCCCGAGTGCGCATCCGCAGTAGTGAGTCCGTGTGCGCATGTGCAGGTCTGAGCCGGAGTGCGCATGCGCAGTAGTGGGCCCGTGCGCGCATGCGCAGTAGTGAGCCCGTGTGCGCATGCGCAGTAGTGACCCCGAGTGCGCATGAGCAGTAGTGACCCCGAGTGCGCATGCACAGTAGTGAGAACGTGTGCGCATGCGCAGAAGTGAGCTCGAATGCGCATGTGCAGGTCTGAGCCGGAGTGCGCATGCGCACTAGTGGGCCCGTGCGCGCATGCGCAGTAGTGAGCCCGTGTGCGCATGCGCAGTAGTGAGCCCGAGCGCGCATCCGCAGTAGTGAGCCCGAGTGCGCATGCGCAGTAGTGACCCCGAATGCGCATGAGCAGCAGTGAGTCCGAGTCCGCATGAGCAGTAGTGACCACGAGTGCGCATGAGCAGTAGTGAGTCCGAGTGCGCATGAGCAGTAGTGACCCCGAGTGCGCATGAGCAGTAGTGAGCCCGAGCGCGCATCCGCAGTAGTGAGCCCGATTGCGCATCCGCAGTAGTGAGTCCGTGTGCGCATGTGCAGGTCTGAGCCGGAGTGCGCATGCGCAGTTGTGGGCCCGTGCTCGCATGCGCAGTAGTGAGCCCGTGCGCGCATGCGCAGTAGTGAGCCCGTGTGCGCATGCGCAGTAGTGAGCCCGAGCGCGCATCCGCAGTTGTGAGTCCGAGTGCGCGTGAGCAGTAGAGAGTCCGAGTGCGCATGAGCAGTAGTGACCCCGAGTGCGCATGAGCAGTAGTGACCCCGAGTGCGCATGCACAGTAGTGAGCCCGATTGCGCATCCGCAGTAGTGAGTCCGTGTGCGCATGTGCAGGTCTGAGCCGGAGTGCGCATGCGCAGTAGTGGGCCCGTGCGCGCATGCGCAGTTGTGAGCCCGGGTGCGCATGCGCAGTAGTGAGCCCGAGCGCGCATCCGCAATAGTGAGCCCGAGGGCGCATGCGCAGTAGTGAGTCCGATTGCGCATGTGCAGGTCTGTGCCGGAGTGCGCATGCGCAGTAGTGTGCCTGTGTGCGCATGCGCAGAAGTGAGCTCGAATGCGCATGTGCAGGTCTGAGCCGGAGTGCGCATGCGCAGTAGTGGGCCCGTGCGCGCATGCGCAGTAGTGAGCCCGTGTGCGCATGCGCTGTAGTGAGCCCGAGCGCGCATCCGCAGTAGTGAGTCCGAGTGCGCATGCGCAGTAGTGACCCCGAATGCGCATGAGCAGCAGTGAGTCCGAGTGCGCATGAGCAGTAGTGACCCCGAGTGCGCATGAGCAGTAGTGAGTCCGAGTGCGGTTGAGCAGTAGTGACCCCGAGTGCGCATGCACATTAGTGAGCCCGAGTGTGCATGAGTAGTAGTGACCCCGAGTGCGCATGCACAGTAGCCAGCCCGTGTGCGCATGCGCAGAAGTGAGCTCGAATGCGCATGTGCAGGTCTGAGCCGGAGTGCGCATGCGCATTAGTGGGCCCGTGCGCGCATGCGCAGTAGTGAGCCCGTGTGCGCATGCGCAGTAGTGAGCCCGAGCGCGCATCCGCAGTAGTGAGCCCGAGTGCGCATGCGCAGTAGTGACCCCGAATGCGCATGAGCAGCAGTGAGTCCGAGTCCGCATGAGCAGTAGTGACCACGAGTGCGCATGAGCAGTAGTGAGTCCGAGTGCGCATGCGCAGTAGTGACCCCGAGTGCGCATGAGCAGTAGTGAGTCCGAGTGCGCATGAACAGTAGTGACCCCGAGTGCGCATGAGCAGTAGTGGCCCCGAGTGCGCATCCGCAGTAGTGAGTCCGTGTGCGCATGTGCAGGTCTGAGCCGGAGTTCGCATGCGCAGTAGTGGGCCCGTGCGCGCATGCGCAGTAGTGAGACCGTGTGCGCATGCGCAGTAGTGAGCCCGAATGCGCATGAGCAGTAGTGAATCCGAGTGCACATGAGCAGTAGTGACCCCGAGTGCGCATGAGCAGTAGTGAGTCCGTGTGCGCATGTGCAGGTCTGAGGCGCAGTGCGCATGCGCATTAGTGGGCCCGTGCGCGCATGCGCAGTAGTGTGCCCGTGTGCGCATGCGCAGTAGTGAGTCCGAGTGCGCGTGAGCAGTAGTGAGTCCGAGTGCGCGTGAGCAGTAGTGACCCCGAGTGCGCATGAGCAGTAGTGACCCCGAGTGCGCATGAGCAGTAGTGACCCCGAGTGCGCATGCACAGTAGTGAGCCCGATAGCGCATCCGCAGTAGTGAGTCCGTGTGCGCATGTGCAGGTCTGAGCCGGAGTGCGCATGCGCAGTAGTGGGCCCGTGCGCGCATGCGCAGTAGTGAGCCCGTGTGCGCATGCGCAGTAGTGAGCCCGAGCGCGCATCCGCAGTAGTGAGTCCGAGTGCGCATGCGCAGTAGTGACCCCGAATGCGCATGAGCAGTAGTGAATCCGAGTGCACATGAGCAGTAGTGACCCCGAGTGCGCATGAGCAGTAGTGAGTCCGTGTGCGCATGAGCAGTAGTGACCCCGAGTGCGCATGAGCAGTAGTGACCCCGAGTGCGCATGCACAGTAGTGAGCCCGATTGCGCATCCGCAGTAGTGAGGCCGTGTGCGCATGTGCACGTCTGAGCCGGAGTGCGCATGTGCAGTAGTGAGCCCGATTGTGCATCCGCAGTAGTGCGTCCGAGTCCGCATGAGCAGCAGTGACCCCGAGTGCGCATGAGCAGTAGTGACCCCGAGTGCGCATGCACAGTAGTGAGCCCGAGTGTGCATGAGCAGTAGTGAGTCCGAGTGCGCATGGGCAGTAGTGACCCCGAGTGCTCATGTACAGTAGTGAGCCCGATTGCGCATCCGCAGTAGTGAGCCCGAGTGCGCATGCGCAGTAGTGACCCCGAATGCGCATGAGCAGCAGTGAGTCCGAGTCCGCATGAGCAGTAGTGACCACGAGTGCGCATGAGCAGTAGTGAGTCCGAGTGCGCATGAGCAGTAGTGACCCCGAGTGCGCATGAGCAGTAGTGAGCCCGAGCGCGCATCCGCAGTAGTGAGCCCGATTGCGCATCCGCAGTAGTGAGTCCGTGTGCGCATGTGCAGGTCTGAGCCGGAGTGCGCATGCGCAGTTGTGGGCCCGTGCTCGCATGCGCAGTAGTGAGCCCGTGCGCGCATGCGCAGTAGTGAGCCCGTGTGCGCATGCGCAGTAGTGAGCCCGAGCGCGCATCCGCAGTAGTGGGTCCGAGTGCGCGTGAGCAGTAGAGAGTCCGAGTGCGCATGAGCAGTAGTGACCCCGAGTGCGCATGAGCAGTAGTGACCCCGAGTGCGCATGCACAGTAGTGAGCCCGATTGCGCATCCGCAGTAGTGAGTCCGTGTGCGCATGTGCAGGTCTGAGCCGGAGTGCGCATGCGCAGTAGTGGGCCCGTGCGCGCATGCGCAGTAGTGAGCCCGGGTGCGCATGCGCAGTAGTGAGCCCGAGCGCGCATCCGCAGTAGTGAGCCCGAGCGCGCATGCGCAGTAGTGACCCCGAGTGCGCATGCACAGTAGTGTGGCTGTGTGCGCACGCGCAGAAGTGAGCTCGAATGCGCATGTGCAGGTCTGAGCCGGAGTGCGCATGCGCAGTAGTGGGCCCTTGCGCGCATGCGCAGTAGTGAGCCCGTGTGCGCATGCGCAGTAGTGAGTCCGAGTGCGCATGAGCAGTAGTGACGCCGAGTGCGCATGAGCAGTAGTGAGTCCGAGTGCGCATGAACAGTAGTGACTCCGAGTGCGCATGAGCAGTAGTGACCCCGAGTGCGCATGCACAGTAGTGAGCCCGATTGCGCATCCGCAGTAGTAAGTCCGTGTTCGCATGTGCAGGTCTGAGCCGGAGTGCGCATGCGCAGTAGTGGGCCCGTGCGCGCATGCGCAGTTGTGAGCCCGGGTGCGCATGAGCAGTAGTGAGCCCGAGCGCGCATCCGCAATAGTGAGCCCGAGGGCGCATGCGCAGTAGTGAGTCCGATTGCGCATGTGCAGGTCTGTGCCGGAGTGCGCATGCGCAGTAGTGTGCCTGTGTGCGCATGCGCAGAAGTGAGCTCGAATGCGCATGTGCAGGTCTGAGCCGGAGTGCGCATGCGCAGTAGTGGGCCCGTGCGCGCATGCGCAGTAGTGAGCCCGTGTGCGCATGCGCTGTAGTGAGCCCGAGCGCGCATCCGCAGTAGTGAGTCCGAGTGCGCATGCGCAGTAGTGACCCCGAATGCGCATGAGCAGCAGTGATTCCGAGTGCGCATGAGCAGTAGTGACCCCGAGTGCGCATGAGCAGTAGTGAGTCCGAGTGCGGTTGAGCAGTAGTGACCCCGAGTGCGCATGCACATTAGTGAGCCCGAGTGTGCATGAGTAGTAGTGACCCCGAGTGCGCATGCACAGTAGCCAGCCCGTGTGCGCATGCGCAGAAGTGAGCTCGAATGCGCATGTGCAGGTCTGAGCCGGACTGCGCATGCGCAATAGTGAGCCCGTGTGCACATGCGCAGTAGTGACCCCGAATGCGCATGAGCAGTAGTGAGTCCGAGTGCGTATGAGCAGTAGTGACCCCGAGTGCGCATGAGCAGTAGTGACCCCGAGTGCGCTTGCACAGTAGTGAGAACGTGTGCGCATGCGCAGAAGTGAGCTCGAATGCGCATGTGCAGGTCTGAGCCGGAGTGCGCATGCGCATTAGTGGGCCCGTGCGCGCATGCGCAGTAGTGAGCCCGTGTGCGCATGCGCAGTAGTGAGCCCGAGCGCGCATCCGCAGTAGTGAGCCCGAGTGCGCATGCGCAGTAGTGACCCCGAATGCGCATGAGCAGCAGTGAGTCCGAGTCCGCATGAGCAGTAGTGACCACGAGTGCGCATGAGCAGTAGTGAGTCCGAGTGCGCATGAGCAGTAGTGACCCCGAGTGCGCATGCACATTAGTGAGCCCGAGTGAGCATGAGTAGTAGTGACCCCGAGTGCGCATGCACAGTAGTGAGCCCGTGTGCGCATGCGCAGAAGTGAGCTCGAATGCGCATGTGCAGGTCTGAGCCGGACTGCGCATGCGCAGTAGTGAGCCCGTGTGCGCATACGCAGTAGTGACCCCGAATGCGCATGAGCAGTAGTGAGTCCGAGTGCGCATGCGCAGTAGTGACCCCGAGTGGGCATGAGCAGTAGTGAGTCCGAGTGCGCATGAGCAGTAGTGACCCCGAGTGCGCATGAGCAGTAGTGGCCCCGAGTGCGCATGAGCAGTAGTGAATCCGAGTGCACATGAGCAGTAGTGACCCCGAGTGCGCACGAGCAGTAGTGAGTCCGAGTGCGCATGTGCAGTAGTGACCCCGAGTGCGCATGAGCAGTAGTGACCCCGAGTGCGCATGCACAGTAGTGAGCCCGATTGCGCATCCGCAGTAGTGAGGCCGTGTGCGCATGTGCAGGTCAGAGCGGGAGTGCGCATGCGCAGTAGTGAGCCCGATTGCGCATCCGCAGTAGTGAGTCCGTGTGCGCATGTGCAGGTCTGAGGCGCAGTGCGCATGCGCATTAGTGGGCCCGTGCGCGCATGCGCAGTAGTGAGCCCGTGTGCGCATACGCAGTAGTGACCCCGAATGCGCATGAGCAGTAGTGAGTCCGAGTGCGCATGCGCAGTAGTGACCCCGAGTGCGCATGAGCAGTAGTGAGTCCGAGTGCGCATGAACAGTGGTGACCCCGAGTGCGCATGAGCAGTAGTGGCCCCGAGTGCGCATGAGCAGTAGTGAATCCGAGTGCACATGAGCAGTAGTGACGCCGAGTGCGCACGAGCAGTAGTGAGTCCGAGTGCGCATGTGCAGTAGTGACCCCGAGTGCGCATGAGCAGTAGTGACCCCGAGTGCGCATGCACAGTAGTGAGCCCGATTGCGCATCCGCAGTAGTGAGTCCGTGTGCGCATGTGCAGGTCTGAGGCGCAGTGCGCATGCGTATTAGTGGGCCCGTGCGCGCATGCGCAGTAGTGTGCCCGTGTGCGCATGCGCAGTAGTGAGTCCGAGTGCGCGTGAGCAGTAGTGAGTCCGAGTGCGCGTGAGCAGTAGTGACCCCGAGTGCGCATGAGCAGTAGTGACCCCGAGTGCGCATGAGCAGTAGTGACCCCGAGTGCGCATGCACAGTAGTGAGCCCGATTGCGCATCCGCAGTAGTGAGCCCGAGTGCGCATGCGCAGTAGTGACCCCGAATGCGCATGAGCAGCAGTGAGTCCGAGTCCGCATGAGCAGTAGTGACCACGAGTGCGCATGAGCAGTAGTGAGTCCGAGTGCGCATGAGCAGTAGTGACCCCGAGTGCGCATGAGCAGTAGTGAGCCCGAGCGCGCATCCGCAGTAGTGAGCCCGATTGCGCATCCGCAGTAGTGAGTCCGTGTGCGCATGTGCAGGTCTGAGCCGGAGTGCGCATGCGCAGTTGTGGGCCCGTGCTCGCATGCGCAGTAGTGAGCCCGTGCGCGCATGCGCAGTAGTGAGCCCGTGTGCGCATGCGCAGTAGTGAGCCCGAGCGCGCATCCGCAGTAGTGGGTCCGAGTGCGCGTGAGCAGTAGAGAGTCCGAGTGCGCATGAGCAGTAGTGACCCCGAGTGCGCATGAGCAGTAGTGACCCCGAGTGCGCATGCACAGTAGTGAGCCCGATTGCGCATCCGCAGTAGTGAGTCCGTGTGCGCATGTGCAGGTCTGAGCCGGAGTGCGCATGCGCAGTAGTGGGCCCGTGCGCGCATGCGCAGTAGTGAGCCCGGGTGCGCATGCGCAGTAGTGAGCCCGAGCGCGCATCCGCAGTAGTGAGCCCGAGCGCGCATGCGCAGTAGTGACCCCGAGTGCGCATGCACAGTAGTGTGGCTGTGTGCGCACGCGCAGAAGTGAGCTCGAATGCGCATGTGCAGGTCTGAGCCGGAGTGCGCATGCGCAGTAGTGGGCCCTTGCGCGCATGCGCAGTAGTGAGCCCGTGTGCGCATGCGCAGTAGTGAGTCCGAGTGCGCATGAGCAGTAGTGACGCCGAGTGCGCATGAGCAGTAGTGAGTCCGAGTGCGCATGAACAGTAGTGACTCCGAGTGCGCATGAGCAGTAGTGACCCCGAGTGCGCATGCACAGTAGTGAGCCCGATTGCGCATCCGCAGTAGTAAGTCCGTGTTCGCATGTGCAGGTCTGAGCCGGAGTGCGCATGCGCAGTAGTGGGCCCGTGCGCGCATGCGCAGTTGTGAGCCCGGGTGCGCATGAGCAGTAGTGAGCCCGAGCGCGCATCCGCAATAGTGAGCCCGAGGGCGCATGCGCAGTAGTGAGTCCGATTGCGCATGTGCAGGTCTGTGCCGGAGTGCGCATGCGCAGTAGTGTGCCTGTGTGCGCATGCGCAGAAGTGAGCTCGAATGCGCATGTGCAGGTCTGAGCCGGAGTGCGCATGCGCAGTAGTGGGCCCGTGCGCGCATGCGCAGTAGTGAGCCCGTGTGCGCATGCGCTGTAGTGAGCCCGAGCGCGCATCCGCAGTAGTGAGTCCGAGTGCGCATGCGCAGTAGTGACCCCGAATGCGCATGAGCAGCAGTGATTCCGAGTGCGCATGAGCAGTAGTGACCCCGAGTGCGCATGAGCAGTAGTGAGTCCGAGTGCGGTTGAGCAGTAGTGACCCCGAGTGCGCATGCACATTAGTGAGCCCGAGTGTGCATGAGTAGTAGTGACCCCGAGTGCGCATGCACAGTAGCCAGCCCGTGTGCGCATGCGCAGAAGTGAGCTCGAATGCGCATGTGCAGGTCTGAGCCGGACTGCGCATGCGCAATAGTGAGCCCGTGTGCACATGCGCAGTAGTGACCCCGAATGCGCATGAGCAGTAGTGAGTCCGAGTGCGTATGAGCAGTAGTGACCCCGAGTGCGCATGAGCAGTAGTGACCCCGAGTGCGCTTGCACAGTAGTGAGAACGTGTGCGCATGCGCAGAAGTGAGCTCGAATGCGCATGTGCAGGTCTGAGCCGGAGTGCGCATGCGCATTAGTGGGCCCGTGCGCGCATGCGCAGTAGTGAGCCCGTGTGCGCATGCGCAGTAGTGAGCCCGAGCGCGCATCCGCAGTAGTGAGCCCGAGTGCGCATGCGCAGTAGTGACCCCGAATGCGCATGAGCAGCAGTGAGTCCGAGTCCGCATGAGCAGTAGTGACCACGAGTGCGCATGAGCAGTAGTGAGTCCGAGTGCGCATGAGCAGTAGTGACCCCGAGTGCGCATGCACATTAGTGAGCCCGAGTGAGCATGAGTAGTAGTGACCCCGAGTGCGCATGCACAGTAGTGAGCCCGTGTGCGCATGCGCAGAAGTGAGCTCGAATGCGCATGTGCAGGTCTGAGCCGGACTGCGCATGCGCAGTAGTGAGCCCGTGTGCGCATACGCAGTAGTGACCCCGAATGCGCATGAGCAGTAGTGAGTCCGAGTGCGCATGCGCAGTAGTGACCCCGAGTGGGCATGAGCAGTAGTGAGTCCGAGTGCGCATGAACAGTAGTGACCCCGAGTGCGCATGAGCAGTAGTGGCCCCGAGTGCGCATGAGCAGTAGTGAATCCGAGTGCACATGAGCAGTAGTGACCCCGAGTGCGCACGAGCAGTAGTGAGTCCGAGTGCGCATGTGCAGTAGTGACCCCGAGTGCGCATGAGCAGTAGTGACCCCGAGTGCGCATGCACAGTAGTGAGCCCGATTGCGCATCCGCAGTAGTGAGGCCGTGTGCGCATGTGCAGGTCAGAGCGGGAGTGCGCATGCGCAGTAGTGAGCCCGATTGCGCATCCGCAGTAGTGAGTCCGTGTGCGCATGTGCAGGTCTGAGGCGCAGTGCGCATGCGCATTAGTGGGCCCGTGCGCGCATGCGCAGTAGTGAGCCCGTGTGCGCATACGCAGTAGTGACCCCGAATGCGCATGAGCAGTAGTGAGTCCGAGTGCGCATGCGCAGTAGTGACCCCGAGTGCGCATGAGCAGTAGTGAGTCCGAGTGCGCATGAACAGTGGTGACCCCGAGTGCGCATGAGCAGTAGTGGCCCCGAGTGCGCATGAGCAGTAGTGAATCCGAGTGCACATGAGCAGTAGTGACGCCGAGTGCGCACGAGCAGTAGTGAGTCCGAGTGCGCATGTGCAGTAGTGACCCCGAGTGCGCATGAGCAGTAGTGACCCCGAGTGCGCATGCACAGTAGTGAGCCCGATTGCGCATCCGCAGTAGTGAGTCCGTGTGCGCATGTGCAGGTCTGAGGCGCAGTGCGCATGCGTATTAGTGGGCCCGTGCGCGCATGCGCAGTAGTGTGCCCGTGTGCGCATGCGCAGTAGTGAGTCCGAGTGCGCGTGAGCAGTAGTGAGTCCGAGTGCGCGTGAGCAGTAGTGACCCCGAGTGCGCATGAGCAGTAGTGACCCCGAGTGCGCATGAGCAGTAGTGACCCCGAGTGCGCATGCACAGTAGTGAGCCCGATAGCGCATCCGCGGTAGTGAGTCCGTGTGCGCATGCGCAGGTCTGAGCCGGAGTGCGCATGCGCAGTAGTGGGCCCGTGCGCGCATGCGCAGTAGTGAGCCCGTGTGCGCATGCGCAGTAGTGAGCCCGATTGTGCATCCGCAGTAGTGCGTCCGAGTGCGCATGAGCAGCAGTGACCCCGAGTGCGCATGAGCAGTAGTGACCCCGAGTGCGCATGCACAGTAGTGAGCCCGAGTGTGCATGAGCAGTAGTGAGTCCGAGTCGGCATGGGCAGTAGTGACCCCGAGTGCTCATGCACAGTAATGAGCCCGATTGCGCATCCGCAGTAGTGAGTCCGTGTGCGCATGTGCAGATCTGAGCCGGAGTGCGCATGCGCAGTAGTGGGCCCGTGCGCGCATGCGCAGTAGTGAGCCCGTGTGCGCATGCGCAGTAGTGAGTCCGAGTGCGCGTGAGCAGTAGTGAGTCCGAGTGCGCGTGAGCAGTAGTGACCCCGAGTGCTCATGCACAGTAGTGAGCCCGATTGCGCATCCGCAGTAGTGAGTCCGTGTGCGCATGTGCAGGTCTGAGCCGGAGTGCGCATGCGCAGTAGTGGGCCCGTGCGCGCATGCGCAGTAGTGAGCCCGGGTGCGCATGCGCAGTGGTGAGTCCGTGTGCGCATGTGCAGGTCTGAGCCGGAGTGCGCATGCGCAGTAGTGGGCCCGTGCGCGCATGCGCAGTAGTGAGCCCGGGTGCGCATGCGCAGTAGTGAGCCCGAGCGCGCATCCGCAGTAGTGAGCCCGAGCGCGCATGCGCAGTAGTGAGTCCGATTGCGCATGTGCAGGTCTGAGCAGGAGTGCGCATGCGCAGTAGTGACCCCGAGTGCGCATGAGCAGTAGTGGGTCCGAGTGCGCATGAGCAGTAGTGACCCCGAGTGCGCATGAGCAGTAGTGAGCCCGAGCGCGCATCCGCAGTAGTGAGCCCGATTGCGCATCCGCAGTAGTGAGTCCGTGTGCGCATGTGCAGGTCTGAGCCGGAGTGCGCATGCGCAGTTGTGGGCCCGTGCTCGCATGCGCAGTAGTGAGCCCGTGCGCGCATGCGCAGTAGTGAGCCCGTGTGCGCATGCGCAGTAGTGAGCCCGAGCGCGCATCCGCAGTAGTGAGTCCGAGTGCGCGTGAGCAGTAGTGAGTCCGAGTGCGCATGAGCAGTAGTGACCCCGAGTGCGCATGAGCAGTAGTGACCCCGAGTGCGCATGCACAGTAGTGAGCCCGATTGCGCATCCGCAGTAGTGAGTCCGTGTGCGCATGTGCAGGTCTGAGCCGGAGTGCGCATGCGCAGTAGTGGGCCCGTGCGCGCATGCGCAGTAGTGAGCCCGGGTGCGCATGCGCAGTAGTGAGCCCGAGCGCGCATCCGCAGTAGCGAGCCCGAGCGCGCATGCGCAGTAGTGACCCCGAGTGCGCATGCACAGTAGTGTGGCTGTGTGCGCACGCGCAGAAGTGAGCTCGAATGCGCATGTGCAGGTCTGAGCCGGAGTGCGCATGCGCAGTAGTGGGCCCGTGCGCGCATGCGCAGTAGTGAGCCCGGGTGCGCATGCGCAGTAGTGAGCCCGAGCGCGCATCCGCAGTAGTGAGCCCGAGCGTGCATGCGCAGTAGTGAGTCCGATCGCGCATGTGCAGGTCTGAGCCGGAGTGCGCATGCGCAGTAGTGGGCCTGTGCGCGCATGCGCAGTAGTGAGCCCGTGTGCGCATGCGCAGTAGTGAGCCCGAGCGCGCATCCGCAGTAGTGAGTCCGAGTGCGCATGCGCAGTAGTGATCCCGAATGCGCATGTGCAGTAGTGAGTCCGAGTGCGCATGAGCAGTAGCGACCCCGAGTGCGCATGAGCAGTAGTGAGTCCGAGTGCGCATCAGCAGTAGTGACCCCGAGTGCGCATGAGCAGTAGTGACCCCGAGTGCGCATGCACAGTAGTGAGCCCGTGTGCGCATGCGCAGAAGTGAGCTCGAATGCGCATGTGCAGGTCTGAGCCGGAGTGCGCATGCGCAGTAGTGGGCCCGTGCGCGCATGCGCAGTAGTGGGCCCGTGTGCGCATGCGCAGTAGTGAGCCTGAGCACGCATCCGCAGTAGTGAGTCCGAGTGCGCATGGGCAGTAGTGACGCCGAGTGCGCATGAGCAGCAGTGAGTCCGAGTGCGCATGAACAGTGGTGACTCCGAGTGCGCATGAGCAGTAGTGAGTCCGAGTGCGCATGCACAGTAGTGAGCCCGATTGCGCATCCGCAGTAGTAAGTCCGTGTTCGCATGTGCAGGTCTGAGCCGGAGTGCGCATGCGCAGTAGTGGGCCCGTGCGCGCATGCGCAGTTGTGAGCCCGGGTGCGCATGCGCAGTAGTGAGCCCGAGCGCGCATCCGCAATAGTGAGCCCGAGGGCGCATGCGCAGTAGTGAGTCCGATTGCGCATGTGCAGGTCTGTGCCGGAGTGCGCATGCGCAGTAGTGTGCCTGTGTGCGCATGCGCAGAAGTGAGCTCGAATGCGCATGTGCAGGTCTGAGCCGGAGTGCGCATGCGCTGTAGTGTGCCCGTGCGCGCATGCGCAGTAGTGAGCCCGTGTGCGCATGCGCTGTAGTGAGCCCGAGCGCGCATCCGCAGTAGTGAGCCCGAGTGCGCATGCGCAGTAGTGACCCCGAATGCGCATGAGCAGCAGTGAGTCCGAGTCCGCATGAGCAGTAGTGACCACGAGTGCGCATGAGCAGTAGTGAGTCCGAGTGCGCATGAGCAGTAGTGACCCCGAGTGCGCATGCACATTAGTGAGCCCGAGTGAGCATGAGTAGTAGTGACCCCGAGTGCGCATGCACAGTAGTGAGCCCGTGTGCGCATGCGCAGAAGTGAGCTCGAATGCGCATGTGCAGGTCTGAGCCGGAGTGCGCATGCGCAGTAGTGAGCCCGATTGTGCATCCGCAGTAGTGCATCCGAGTGCGCATGAGCAGTAGTGACCCCGAGTGCGCATGAGCAGTAGTGACCCCGAGTGCGCATGCACAGTAGTGAGCCCGAGTGTGCATGAGCAGTAGTGAGTCCAAATGCGCATGGGCAGTAGTGACCCCGAGTGCTCATGCACAGTAGTGAGCCCGATTGCGCATCCGCAGTAGTGAGTCGTGTGCGCATGTGCAGGTCTAAGCCGGAGTGCGCATGCGCAGTAGTGGGCCCGTGCGCGCATGCGCAGTAGTGAGCCCGTGTGCGCATGCGCAGTAGTGAGTCCGAGTGCGCGTGAGCAGTAGTGAGTCCGAGTGCGCGTGAGCAGTAGTGACCCCGAGTGCGCACGAGCAGTAGTGACCCCGAGTGTGCATGCACAGTAGTGAGCCCGATTGCGCATCCGCAGTAGTGAGCCCGAGCGCGCATGCGCAGTAGTGACTCCGATTGCGCATGTGCAGGTCTGAGCAGGAGTGCGCATGCGCAGTAGTGACCCTGAGTGCGCATGAGCAGTAGTGAGTCCGAGTACGCATGAGCAGTAGTGACCCCGAGTGCGCATGAGCAGTAGTGAGCCCGAGCGCGCATCCGCAGTAGTGAGCCCGATTGCGCATCCGCAGTAGTGGGCTCGTGCGCGCATGCGCAGTAGTGAGCCCGATTGCGCATGTGCAGGTCTGAGCCGGAGTGCGCATGCGCAGTAGTGGGCTCGTGCGCGCATGCGCAGTAGTGAGCCCGTGTGCGCATGCGCAGTAGTGACCCCGAATGCGCATGAGCAGTAGTGAATCCGAGTACACATGAGCAGTAGTGACCCCGAGTGCGCATGAGCAGTAGTGAGTCCGAGTGCGCATGAGCAGTAGTGACCCCGAGTGCGCATGAGCAGTAGTGACCCCGAGTGCGCATGCACAGTAGTGAGCCCGATTGCGCATCCGCAGTAGTGAGGCCGTGTGCGCATGTGCAGGTCTGAGCCGGAGTGCGCATGCGCAGTAGTGAGCCCGATTGTGCATCCGCAGTAGTGCATCCGAGTGCGCATGAGCAGTAGTGACCCCGAGTGCGCATGAGCAGTAGTGACCCCGTGTGCGCATGCACAGTAGTGAGCCCGAGTGTGCATGAGCAGTAGTGAGTCCGAGTGCGCATGGGCAGCAGTGACCCCGAGTGCTCATGCACAGTAGTGAGCCCGATTGCGCATCCGCAGTAGTGAGTCCGTGTGCGCATGTGCAGGTCTGAGCCGGAGTGCGCATGCGCAGTAGTGGGCCCGCGCGCATGCGCAGTAGTGAGCCCGTGTGCGCATGCGCAGTAGTGAGTCCGAGTGCGCGTGAGCAGTAGTGAGTCCGAGTGCGCGTGAGCAGTAGTGACCCCGAGTGCGCATGAGCAGTAGTGACCCCGAGTGCGCATGAGCAGTAGTGACCCCGAGTGCGCATGAGCAGTAGTGGCCCCGAGTGCGCATGAGCAGTAGTGACACCGAGTGCGCATGAGCAGTAGTGAGTCCGAGTGCGCATGAGCAGTAGTGACCCCGAGTGCGCATGAGCAGTAGTGAGCCCGAGCGCGCATCCGCAGTAGTGAGCCCGATTGCGCATCCGCAGTAGTGGGCTCGTGCGCGCATGCGCAGTAGTGAGCCCGATTGCGCATGTGCAGGTCTGAGCCGGAGTGCGCATGCGCAGTAGTGGGCTCGTGCGCGCATGCGCAGTAGTGAGCCCGTGTGCGCATGCGCAGTAGTGACCCCGAATGCGCATGAGCAGTAGTGAATCCGAGTACACATGAGCAGTAGTGACCCCGAGTGCGCATGAGCAGTAGTGAGTCCGAGTGCGCATGAGCAGTAGTGACCCCGAGTGCGCATGAGCAGTAGTGACCCCGAGTGCGCATGCACAGTAGTGAGCCCGATTGCGCATCCGCAGTAGTGAGGCCGTGTGCGCATGTGCAGGTCTGAGCCGGAGTGCGCATGCGCAGTAGTGAGCCCGATTGTGCATCCGCAGTAGTGCATCCGAGTGCGCATGAGCAGTAGTGACCCCGAGTGCGCATGAGCAGTAGTGACCCCGTGTGCGCATGCACAGTAGTGAGCCCGAGTGTGCATGAGCAGTAGTGAGTCCGAGTGCGCATGGGCAGCAGTGACCCCGAGTGCTCATGCACAGTAGTGAGCCCGATTGCGCATCCGCAGTAGTGAGTCCGTGTGCGCATGTGCAGGTCTGAGCCGGAGTGCGCATGCGCAGTAGTGGGCCCGCGCGCATGCGCAGTAGTGAGCCCGTGTGCGCATGCGCAGTAGTGAGTCCGAGTGCGCGTGAGCAGTAGTGAGTCCGAGTGCGCGTGAGCAGTAGTGACCCCGAGTGCGCATGAGCAGTAGTGACCCCGAGTGCGCATGAGCAGTAGTGACCCCGAGTGCGCATGAGCAGTAGTGGCCCCGAGTGCGCATGAGCAGTAGTGACACCGAGTGCGCATGAGCAGTAGTGAGTCCGAGTGCGCATGAGCAGTAGTGACCCCGAGTGGGCATGAGCAGTAGTGACCCCGAGTGCGCATGCACAGTAGTGAGCCCGATTGCGCATCCGCAGTAGTGAGGCCGTGTGCGCATGTGCAGGTCTGAGCCGGAGTGCGCATGCGCAGTAGTGGGCCCGTGCGCGCATGCGCAGTAGTGAGCCCGTGTGCGCATGCGCAGTAGTGAGTCCGAGTGCGCGTGAGCAGTAGTGAGCCCGAGTGCGCGTGAGCAGTAGTGACCCCGAGTGCTCATGCACAGTAGTGAGCCCGATTGCGCATCCGCAGTAGTGAGTCCGTGTGCGCATGTGCAGGTCTGAGCCGGAGTGCGCATGCGCAGTAGTGGGCCCGTGCGCGCATGCGCAGTAGTGAGCCCGTGTGCGCATGCGCAGTAGTGAGTCCGAGTGCGCGTGAGCAGTAGAGAGCCCGAGTGGGCATGCACAGTAGTGAGCCCGAGTGCTCATGCACAGTAGTGAGCCCGATTGCGCATCCGCAGTAGTGAGTCCGTGTGCGCATGTGCAGGTCTGAGCCGGAGTGCGCATGCGCAGTAGTGGGCCCGTGCGCGCATGCGCAGTAGTGAGCCCGTGTGCGCATGCGCAGTAGTGAGTCCGAGTGCGCGTGAGCAGTAGTGAGCCCGAGTGAGCATGCACAGTAGTGAGCCCGAGTGCTCATGCACAGTAGTGAGCCCGATTGCGCATCCGCAGTAGTGAGTCCGTGTGCGAATGTGCAGGTCTGAGCCGGAGTGCGCATGCGCAGTAGTGGGCCCGTGCGCGCATGCGCAGTAGTGAGCCCGTGTGCGCATGCGCAGTAGTGACCCCGAGTGCGCATGAGCAGTAGTGACCCCGAGTGCGCATGAGCAGTAGTGACCCCGACTGCGCATGCACAGTAGTGAGCCCGATTGCGCATCCGCAGTAGTGAGTCCGTGTGCGCATGTGCAGGTCTGAGCCGGAGTGCGCATGCGCAGTAGTGAACCCGTGCGCGCATGCGCAGTAGTGAGCCCGGGTGCGCATGCGCAGTAGTGAGCCCGAGCGCGCATCCGCAGTAGTGAGCCCGAGCGGGCATGCGCAGTAGTGACCCCGAATGCGCATGAGCAGTAGTGACCCCGAGTGCGCATGCACAGTAGTGTGCCTGTGTGCGCACGCGCAGAAGTGAGCTCGAATGCGCATGTGCAGGTCTGAGCCGGAGTGCGCATGCGCAGTAGTGGGCCTGTGTGCGCATGCGCAGAAGTGAGCTCGAATGCGCATGTGCAGGTCTGAGCCGGAGTGCGCATGCGCAGTAGTGGGCCCGTGCGCGCATGCGCAGTAGTGTGCCCGTGTGCGCATGCGCAGTAGTGAGCCTGAGCACGCATCCGCAGTAGTGAGTCCGAGTGCGCATGAGCAGTAGCGACCCCGAGTGCGCATGAGCAGTAGTGAGTCCGAGTGCGCATCAGCAGTAGTGACCCCGAGTGCGCATGAGCAGTAGTGACCCCGAGTGCGCATGCACAGTAGTGAGCCCGTGTGCGCATGCGCAGAAGTGAGCTCGAATGCGCATGTGCAGGTCTGAGCCGGAGTGCGCATGCGCAGTAGTGGGCCCGTGCGCGCATGCGCAGTAGTGTGCCCGTGGGCGCATGCGCAGTAGTGAGCCTGAGCACGCATCCGCAGTAGTGAGTCCGAGTGCGCATGCGCAGTAGTGACGCCGAATGCGCATGAGCAGCAGTGAGTCCGAGGGCGCATGAGCAGTAGTGACCCCGAGTGCGCATGAGCAGTAGTGAGTCCGAGTGCGCATGAGCAGTAGTGACCCCGAGTGCGCATGCACATTAGTGAGCCCGAGTGTGCATGAGTAGTAGTGACCCCGAGTGCGCATGCACAGTAGCGAGCCCGTGTGCGCATGCGCAGAAGTGAGCTCGAATGCGCATGCGCAGGTCTGAGCCGGACTGCGCATGCGCAGTAGTGAGCCCGTGTGCACATGCGCAGTAGTGACACCGAATGCGCATGAGCAGTAGTGAGTCCGAGTGCGCATGAGCAGTAGTGACCCCGAGTGCGCATGAGCAGTAGTGAGTCCGAGTGCGCATGAACAGTAGTGACTCCGAGTGCGCATGAGCAGTAGTGACCCCGAGTGCGCATGCACAGTAGTGAGCCCGATTGCGCATCCGCAGTAGTAAGTCCGTGTTCGCATGTGCAGGTCTGAGCCGGAGTGCGCATGCGCAGTAGTGGGCCCGTGCGCGCATGCGCAGTTGTGAGCCCGAGCGCGCATCCGCAATAGTGAGCCCGAGCGCGCATGCGCAGTAGTGAGTCCGATTGCGCATGTGCAGGTCTGTGCCGGAGTGCGCATGCGCAGTAGTGTGCCTGTGTGCGCATGCGCAGAAGTGGGCTCGAATGCGCATGTGCAGGTCTGAGCCGGAGTGCGCATGCGCAGTAGTGGGCCCGTGCGCGCATGCGCAGTAGTGAGCCCGTGTGCGCATGCGCAGAAGTGAGCTCGAATGCGCATGTGCAGGTCTGAGGCGGAGTGCGCATGCGCAGTAGTGGGCCCGTGCGCGCATGCGCAGTACTGAGCCCGTGTGCGCATGCGCTGTAGTGAGCCCGAGCGCGCATCCGCAGTAGTGAGTCCGAGTGCGCATGCGCAGTAGTGACCCCGAATGCGCATGAGCAGCAGTGAGTCCGAGTGCGCATGAGCAGTAGTGACCCCGAGTGCGCATGAGCAGTAGTGAGTCCGAGTGCGGTTGAGCAGTAGTGACCCCGAGTGCGCATGCACATTAGTGAGCCCGAGTGTGCATGAGTAGTAGTGACCCCGAGTGCGCATGCACAGTAGCCAGCCCGTGTGCGCATGCGCAGAAGTGAGCTCGAATGCGCATGTGCAGGTCTGAGCCGGACTGCGCATGCGCAGTAGTGAGCCCGTGTGCACATGCGCAGTAGTGACCCCGAATGCGCATGAGCAGTAGTGAGTCCGAGTGCGCATGAGCAGTAGTGACCCCGAGTGCGCATGAGCAGTAGTGAGTCCGAGTGCGCATGAACAGTAGTGACCCCGAGTGCGCATGAGCAGTAGTGGCCCCGAGTGCACATGAGCAGTAGTGAATCCGAGTTCACATGAGCAGTAGTGACCCCGAGTGCGCACGAGCAGTAGTGACCCCGAATGCGCATGAGCAGTAGTGACCCCGAGTGCGCATGAGCAGTAGTGACCCCGAGTGCGCATGCACAGTAGTGAGCCCGATTGCGCATCCGCAGTAGTGAGGCCGTGTGCGCATGTGCAGGTCTGAGCCGGAGTGCGCATGCGCAGTAGTGGGCCCGTGCGCGCATGCGCAGTAGTGAGCCCGTGTGTGCATGCGCAGTAGTGAGCCCGGGCGCGCATCCGCAGTAGTGAGTCCGAGTGCGCATGCGCAGTAGTGACCCCGAATGCGCATGTGCAGTAGTGAGTCCGAGTGCGCATGAGCAGTAGCGACCCCGAGTGCGCATGAGCAGTAGTGAGTCCGAGTGCGCATCAGCAGTAGTGACCCCGAGTGCGCATGAGCAGTAGTGACCCCGAGTGCGCATGCACAGTAGTGAGCCCGTGTGCGCATGCGCAGAAGTGAGCTCGAATGCGCATGTGCAGGTCTGAGCCGGAGTGCGCATGCGCAGTAGTGGGCCCGTGCGCGCATGCGCAGTAGTGGGCCCGTGTGCGCATGCGCAGTAGTGAGCCTGAGCACGCATCCGCAGTAGTGAGTCCGAGTGCGCATGGGCAGTAGTGACGCCGAGTGCGCATGAGCAGCAGTGAGTCCGAGTGCGCATGAACAGTGGTGACTCCGAGTGCGCATGAGCAGTAGTGAGTCCGAGTGCGCATGCACAGTAGTGAGCCCGATTGCGCATCCGCAGTAGTAAGTCCGTGTTCGCATGTGCAGGTCTGAGCCGGAGTGCGCATGCGCAGTAGTGGGCCCGTGCGCGCATGCGCAGTTGTGAGCCCGGGTGCGCATGCGCTGTAGTGAGCCCGAGCGCGCATCCGCAGTAGTGAGCCCGAGTGCGCATGCGCAGTAGTGACCCCGAATGCGCATGAGCAGCAGTGAGTCCGAGTCCGCATGAGCAGTAGTGACCACGAGTGCGCATGAGCAGTAGTGAGTCCGAGTGCGCATGAGCAGTAGTGACCCCGAGTGCGCATGCACATTAGTGAGCCCGAGTGAGCATGAGTAGTAGTGACCCCGAGTGCGCATGCACAGTAGTGAGCCCGTGTGCGCATGCGCAGAAGTGAGCTCGAATGCGCATGTGCAGGTCTGAGCCGGAGTGCGCATGCGCAGTAGTGAGCCCGATTGTGCATCCGCAGTAGTGCATCCGAGTGCGCATGAGCAGTAGTGACCCCGAGTGCGCATGAGCAGTAGTGACCCCGAGTGCGCATGCACAGTAGTGAGCCCGAGTGTGCATGAGCAGTAGTGAGTCCGAGTGCGCATGGGCAGTAGTGACCCCGAGTGCTCATGCACAGTAGTGAGCCCGATTGCGCATCCGCAGTAGTGAGTCGTGTGCGCATGTGCAGGTCTAAGCCGGAGTGCGCATGCGCAGTAGTGGGCCCGTGCGCGCATGCGCAGTAGTGAGCCCGTGTGCGCATGCGCAGTAGTGAGTCCGAGTGCGCGTGAGCAGTAGTGAGTCCGAGTGCGCGTGAGCAGTAGTGACCCCGAGTGCGCACGAGCAGTAGTGACCCCGAGTGTGCATGCACAGTAGTGAGCCCGATTGCGCACGAGCAGTAGTGAATCCGAGTGCACATGAGCAGTAGTGACCACGAGTGCGCACGAGCAGTAGTGAGTCCGAGTGCGCATGCGCAGTAGTGGGCCCGTGCGCGCATGCGCAGTAGTGTGCCCGTGTGCGCATGCGCAGTAGTGAGCCTGAGCACGCATCCGCAGTAGTGAGTCCGAGTGCGCATGAGCAGTAGCGACCCCGAGTGCGCATGAGCAGTAGTGAGTCCGAGTGCGCATCAGCAGTAGTGACCCCGAGTGCGCATGAGCAGTAGTGACCCCGAGTGCGCATGCACAGTAGTGAGCCCGTGTGCGCATGCGCAGAAGTGAGCTCGAATGCGCATGTGCAGGTCTGAGCCGGAGTGCGCATGCGCAGTAGTGGGCCCGTGCGCGCATGCGCAGTAGTGTGCCCGTGGGCGCATGCGCAGTAGTGAGCCTGAGCACGCATCCGCAGTAGTGAGTCCGAGTGCGCATGCGCAGTAGTGACGCCGAATGCGCATGAGCAGCAGTGAGTCCGAGGGCGCATGAGCAGTAGTGACCCCGAGTGGGCATGAGCAGTAGTGAGTCCGAGTGCGCATGAGCAGTAGTGACCCCGAGTGCGCATGCACATTAGTGAGCCCGAGTGTGCATGAGTAGTAGTGACCCCGAGTGCGCATGCACAGTAGCGAGCCCGTGTGCGCATGCGCAGAAGTGAGCTCGAATGCGCATGCGCAGGTCTGAGCCGGACTGCGCATGCGCAGTAGTGAGCCCGTGTGCACATGCGCAGTAGTGACCCCGAATGCGCATGAGCAGTAGTGAGTCCGAGTGCGCATGAGCAGTAGTGACCCCGAGTGCGCATGAGCAGTAGTGAGTCCGAGTGCGCATGAACAGTAGTGACTCCGAGTGCGCATGAGCAGTAGTGACCCCGAGTGCGCATGCACAGTAGTGAGCCCGATTGCGCATCCGCAGTAGTAAGTCCGTGTTCGCATGTGCAGGTCTGAGCCGGAGTGCGCATGCGCAGTAGTGGGCCCGTGCGCGCATGCGCAGTTGTGAGCCCGAGCGCGCATCCGCAATAGTGAGCCCGAGCGCGCATGCGCAGTAGTGAGTCCGATTGCGCATGTGCAGGTCTGTGCCGGAGTGCGCATGCGCAGTAGTGTGCCTGTGTGCGCATGCGCAGAAGTGGGCTCGAATGCGCATGTGCAGGTCTGAGCCGGAGTGCGCATGCGCAGTAGTGGGCCCGTGCGCGCATGCGCAGTAGTGAGCCCGTGTGCGCATGCGCAGAAGTGAGCTCGAATGCGCATGTGCAGGTCTGAGGCGGAGTGCGCATGCGCAGTAGTGGGCCCGTGCGCGCATGCGCAGTAGTGAGCCCGTGTGCGCATGCGCTGTAGTGAGCCCGAGCGCGCATCCGCAGTAGTGAGTCCGAGTGCGCATGCGCAGTAGTGACCCCGAATGCGCATGAGCAGCAGTGAGTCCGAGTGCGCATGAGCAGTAGTGACCCCGAGTGCGCATGAGCAGTAGTGAGTCCGAGTGCGGTTGAGCAGTAGTGACCCCGAGTGCGCATGCACATTAGTGAGCCCGAGTGTGCATGAGTAGTAGTGACCCCGAGTGCGCATGCACAGTAGCCAGCACGTGTGCGCATGCGCAGAAGTGAGCTCGAATGCGCATGTGCAGGTCTGAGGCGGACTGCGCATGCGCAGTAGTGAGCCCGTGTGCACATGCGCAGTAGTGATCCCGAATGCGCATGAGCAGTAGTGAGTCCGAGTGCGCATGAGCAGTAGTGACCCCGAGTGCGCATGAGCAGTAGTGAGTCCAAGTGCGCATGAACAGTAGTGACCCCGAGTGCGCATGAGCAGTAGTGGCCCCGAGTGCGCATGAGCAGTAGTGAATCCGAGTGCACATGAGCAGTAGTGACCCCGAGTGCGCACGAGCAGTAGTGAGTCCGAGTGCGCATGAGCAGTAGTGACCCCGAGTGCGCATGAGCAGTAGTGACCCCGAGTGCGCATGCACAGTAGTGAGCCCGATTGCGCATCCGCAGTAGTGAGGCCGTGTGCGCATGTGCAGGTCTGAGCCGGAGTGCGCATGCGCAGTAGTGGGCGCGTGCGCGCATGCGCAGTAGTGAGCCCGTGTGCGCATGCGCAGTAGTGAGCCCGAGCGCGCATCCGCAGTAGTGAGTCCGAGTGCGCATGCGCAGTAGTGACCCCGAATGCGCATGAGCAGTAGTGAATCCGAGTGCACATGAGCAGTAGTGACCCCGAGTGCGCATGAGCAGTAGTGAGTCCGAGTGCGCATGAGCAGTAGTGACCCCGAGTGCGCATGCGCAGTAGTGAGCCCGTGTGCACATGCGCAGTAGTGACCCCGAATGCGCATGAGCAGTAGTGAGTCCGAGTGCGCATGAGCAGTAGTGACCCCGAGTGCGCATGAGCAGTAGTGAGTCCGAGTGCGCATGAACAGTAGTGACCCCGAGTGCGCATGAGCAGTAGTGGCCCCGAGTGCGCATGAGCAGTAGTGAATCCGAGTGCACATGAGCAGTAGTGACCCCGAGTGCGCACGAGCAGTAGTGAGTCCGAGTGCGCATGAGCAGTAGTGACCCCGAGTGCGCATGAGCAGTAGTGACCCCGAGTGCGCATGCACAGTAGTGAGCCCGATTGCGCATCCGCAGTAGTGAGGCCGTGTGCGCATGTGCAGGTCTGAGCGGGAGTGCGCATGCGCAGTAGTGAGCCCGAATGCGCATCCGCAGTAGTGAGTCCGTGTGCGCATGTGCAGGTCTGAGGCGCAGTGCGCATGCGCAGTAGTGGGCCCGTGCGCGCATGCGCAGTAGTGAGCCCGTGTGCGCATGCGCAGTAGTGAGTCCGAGTGCGCGTGAGCAGTAGTGAGTCCGAGTGCGCGTGAGCAGTAGTGACCCCGAGTGCGCATGAGCAGTAGTGACCCCGAGTGCGCATGAGCAGTAGTGACCCCGAGTGCACATGCACAGTAGTGAGCCCGATTGCGCATCCGCAGTAGTGAGTCCGTGTGCGCATGTGCAGGTCTGAGCCGGAGTGCGCATGCGCAGTAGTGGGCCCGTGCGCGCATGCGCAGTAGTGAGCCCGTGTGCGCATGCGCAGTAGTGAGCCCGTGTGCGCATGCGCAGTAGTAAGCCCGAGCGCGCATCCGCAGTAGTGAGTCCGAGTGCGCATGCGCAGTAGTGACCCCGAATGCGCATGAGCAGTAGTGAATCCGAGTGCACATGAGCAGTAGTGACCCCGAGTGCGCATGAGCAGTAGTGAGTCCGAGTGCGCATGAGCAGTAGTGACCCCGAGTGCGCATGCGCAGTAGTGAGCCCGTGTGCACATGCGCAGTAGTGAGCCCGAGCGCGCATCCGCAGTAGTGAGTCCGAGTGCGCATGCGCAGTAGTGACCCCGAATGCGCATGAACAGTAGTGACCCCGAGTGCGCATGAGCAGTAGTGGCCCCGAGTGCGCACGAGCAGTAGTGAGTCCGAGTGCGCATGAGCAGTAGTGACCCCGAGTGCGCATGAGCAGTAGTGACCCCGAGTGCGCATGCACAGTAGTGAGCCCGATTGCGCATCCGCAGTAGTGAGGCCGTGTGCGCATGTGCAGGTCTGAGCGGGAGTGCGCATGCGCAGTAGTGAGCCCGATTGCGCATCCGCAGTAGTGAGTCCGTGTGCGCATGTGCAGGTCTGAGGCGCTGTGCGCATGCGCAGTAGTGGGCCCGTGCGCGCATGCGCAGTAGTGAGCCCGTGTGCGCATGCGCAGTAGTGAGTCCGAGTGCGCGTGAGCAGTAGTGAGTCCGAGTGCGCGTGAGCAGTAGTGACCCCGAGTGCGCATGAGCAGTAGTGAGTCCGAGTGCGCATGAGCAGTAGTGACCCCGAGTGCGCACGCACAGTAGTGAGCCCGATTGCGCATCCGCAGTAGTGAGGCCGTGTGCGCATGTGCAGGTCTGAGCGGGAGTGCGCATGCGCAGTAGTGAGCCCGATTGCGCATCCGCAGTAGTGAGTCCGTGTGCGCATGTGCAGGTCTGAGGCGCAGTGCGCATGCGCAGTAGTGGGCCCGTGCGCGCATGCGCAGTAGTGAGCCCGTGTGCGCATGCGCAGTAGTGAGTCCGAGTGCGCGTGAGCAGTAGTGAGTCCGAGTGCGCGTGAGCAGTAGTGACCCCGAGTGCACATGAGCAGTAGTGACCCCGAGTGCGCATGAGCAGTAGTGAGTCCGAGTGCGCATGAGCAGTAGTGACCCCGAGTGCGCATGAGCAGTAGTGACCCCGAGTGCGCATGCACAGTAGTGAGCCGGATTGCGCATCCGCAGTAGTGAGGCCGTGTGCGCATGTGCAGGTCTGAGCCGGAGTGCGCATGCGCAGTAGTGAGCCCGATTGTGCATCCGCAGTAGTGCGTCCGAGTGCGCATGAGCAGTAGTGACCCCGAGTGCGCATGAGCAGTAGTGACCCCGAGTGCGCATGCACAGTAGTGACCCCGAGCGCGCATCCGCAGTAGTGAGCCCGAGCGCGCATGCGCAGTAGTGAGTCCGATTGCGCATGTGCAGGTCTGAGCAGGAGTGCGCATGCGCAGTAGTGACCCCGAGTGCGCATGAGCAGTAGTGAGTCCGAGTGCGCATGAGCAGTAGTGACCCCGAGTGCGCATGAGCAGTAGTGAGCCCGAGTGCGCATGAACAGTAGTGACCCCGAGTGCGCATGAGCAGTAGTGGCCCCGAGTGCGCATGAGCAGTAGTGAATCCGAGTGCACATGAGCAGTAGTGACCCCGAGTGCGCACGAGCAGTAGTGAGTCCGAGTGCGCATGAGCAGTAGTGACCCCGAGTGCGCATGAGCAGTAGTGACCCCGAGTGCGCATGCACAGTAGTGAGCCCGATTGCGCATCCGCAGTAGTGAGGCCGTGTGCGCATGTGCAGGTCTGAGCCGGAGTGCGCATGCGCAGTAGTGGGCGCGTGCGCGCATGCGCAGTAGTGAGCCCGTGTGCGCATGCGCAGTAGTGAGCCCGAGCGCGCATCCGCAGTAGTGAGTCCGAGTGCGCATGCGCAGTAGTGACCCCGAATGCGCATGAGCAGTAGTGAATCCGAGTGCACATGAGCAGTAGTGACCCCGAGTGCGCATGAGCAGTAGTGAGTCCGAGTGCACATGAGCAGTAGTGACCCCGAGTGCGGTTGAGCAGTAGTGACCCCGAGTGCGCATGCACATTAGTGAGCCCGAGTGTGCATGAGTAGTAGTGACCCCGAGTGCGCATGCACAGTAGCCAGCACGTGTGCGCATGCGCAGAAGTGAGCTCGAATGCGCATGTGCAGGTCTGAGGCGGACTGCGCATGCGCAGTAGTGAGCCCGTGTGCACATGCGCAGTAGTGACCCCGAATGCGCATGAGCAGTAGTGAGTCCGAGTGCGCATGAGCAGTAGTGACCCCGAGTGCGCATGAGCAGTAGTGAGTCCAAGTGCGCATGAACAGTAGTGACCCCGAGTGCGCATGAGCAGCAGTGGCCCCGAGTGCGCATGAGCAGTAGTGAATCCGAGTGCACATGAGCAGTAGTGACCCCGAGTGCGCACGAGCAGTAGTGAGTCCGAGTGCGCATGAGCAGTAGTGACCCCGAGTGCGCATGAGCAGTAGTGACCCCGAGTGCGCATGCACAGTAGTGAGCCCGATTGCGCATCCGCAGTAGTGAGGCCGTGTGCGCATGTGCAGGTCTGAGCCGGAGTGCGCATGCGCAGTAGTGGGCGCGTGCGCGCATGCGCAGTAGTGAGCCCGTGTGCGCATGCGCAGTAGTGAGCCCGAGCGCGCATCCGCAGTAGTGAGTCCGAGTGCGCATGCGCAGTAGTGACCCCGAATGCGCATGAGCAGTAGTGAATCCGAGTGCACATGAGCAGTAGTGACCCCGAGTGCGCATGAGCAGTAGTGAGTCCGAGTGCGCATGAGCAGTAGTGACCCCGAGTGCGCATGCGCAGTAGTGAGCCCGTGTGCACATGCGCAGTAGTGAGCCCGAGCGCGCATCCGCAGTAGTGAGTCCGAGTGCGCATGCGCAGTAGTGACCCCGAATGCGCATGAGCAGTAGTGAATCCGAGTGCACATGAGCAGTAGTGACCCCGAGTGCGCATGAGCAGTAGTGAGTCCGAGTGCGCATGAGCAGTAGTGACCCCGAGTGCGCATGAGCAGTAGTGACCCCGAGTGCGCATGCACAGTAGTGAGCCCGATTGCGCATCCGCAGTAGTGAGGCCGTGTGCGCATGTGCAGGTCTGAGCGGGAGTGCGCATGCGCAGTAGTGAGCCCGAATGCGCATCCGCAGTAGTGAGTCCGTGTGCGCATGTGCAGGTCTGAGGCGCAGTGCGCATGCGCAGTAGTGGGCCCGTGCGCGCATGCGCAGTAGTGAGCCCGTGTGCGCATGCGCAGTAGTGAGTCCGAGTGCGCGTGAGCAGTAGTGAGTCCGAGTGCGCGTGAGCAGTAGTGACCCCGAGTGCGCATGAGCAGTAGTGACCCCGAGTGCGCATGAGCAGTAGTGACCCCGAGTGCACATGCACAGTAGTGAGCCCGATTGCGCATCCGCAGTAGTGAGTCCGTGTGCGCATGTGCAGGTCTGAGCCGGAGTGCGCATGCGCAGTAGTGGGCCCGTGCGCGCATGCGCAGTAGTGAGCCCGTGTGCGCATGCGCAGTAGTGAGCCCGACCGCGCATCCGCAGTAGTGAGTCCGAGTGCGCATGCGCAGTAGTGACCCCGAATGCGCATGAGCAGTAGTGAATCTGAGTGCACATGAGCAGTAGTGACCCCGAGTGCGCATGAGCAGTAGTGAGTCCGAGTGCGCATGAGCAGTAGTGGCCCCGAGTGCGCATGAGCAGTAGTGAATCCGAGTGCACATGAGCAGTAGTGACCCCGAGTGCGCACGAGCAGTAGTGAGTCCGAGTGCGCATGAGCAGTAGTGACCCCGAGTGCGCATGAGCAGTAGTGACCCCGAGTGCGCATGCACAGTAGTGAGCCCGATTGCGCATCCGCAGTAGTGAGGCCGTGTGCGCATGTGCAGGTCTGAGCCGGAGTGCGCATGCGCAGTAGTGGGCGCGTGCGCGCATGCGCAGTAGTGAGCCCGTGTGCGCATGCGCAGTAGTGAGCCCGAGCGCGCATCCGCAGTAGTGAGTCCGAGTGCGCATGCGCAGTAGTGACCCCGAATGCGCATGAGCAGTAGTGAATCCGAGTGCACATGAGCAGTAGTGACCCCGAGTGCGCATGAGCAGTAGTGAGTCCGAGTGCACATGAGCAGTAGTGACCCCGAGTGCGGTTGAGCAGTAGTGACCCCGAGTGCGCATGCACATTAGTGAGCCCGAGTGTGCATGAGTAGTAGTGACCCCGAGTGCGCATGCACAGTAGCCAGCACGTGTGCGCATGCGCAGAAGTGAGCTCGAATGCGCATGTGCAGGTCTGAGGCGGACTGCGCATGCGCAGTAGTGAGCCCGTGTGCACATGCGCAGTAGTGACCCCGAATGCGCATGAGCAGTAGTGAGTCCGAGTGCGCATGAGCAGTAGTGACCCCGAGTGCGCATGAGCAGTAGTGAGTCCAAGTGCGCATGAACAGTAGTGACCCCGAGTGCGCATGAGCAGTAGTGGCCCCGAGTGCGCATGAGCAGTAGTGAATCCGAGTGCACATGAGCAGTAGTGACCCCGAGTGCGCACGAGCAGTAGTGAGTCCGAGTGCGCATGAGCAGTAGTGACCCCGAGTGCGCATGCACAGTAGTGAGCCCGATTGCGCATCCGCAGTAGTGAGGCCGTGTGCGCATGTGCAGGTCTGAGCCGGAGTGCGCATGCGCAGTAGTGGGCGCGTGCGCGCATGCGCAGTAGTGAGCCCGTGTGCGCATGCGCAGTAGTGAGCCCGAGCGCGCATCCGCAGTAGTGAGTCCGAGTGCGCATGCGCAGTAGTGACCCCGAATGCGCATGAGCAGTAGTGAATCCGAGTGCTCATGAGCAGTAGTGACCCCGAGTGCGCATGAGCAGTAGTGAGTCCGAGTGCGCATGAGCAGTAGTGACCCCGAGTGCGCATGCGCAGTAGTGAGCCCGTGTGCACATGCGCAGTAGTGACCCCGAATGCGCATGAGCAGTAGTGAGTCCGAGTGCGCATGAGCAGTAGTGACCCCGAGTGCGCATGAGCAGTAGTGAGTCCGAGTGCGCATGAACAGTAGTGACCCCGAGTGCGCATGAGCAGTAGTGGCCCCGAGTGCGCATGAGCAGTAGTGAATCCGAGTGCACATGAGCAGTAGTGACCCCGAGTGCGCACGAGCAGTAGTGAGTCCGAGTGCGCATGAGCAGTAGTGACCCCGAGTGCGCATGAGCAGTAGTGACCCCGAGTGCGCATGCACAGTAGTGAGCCCGATTGCGCATCCGCAGTAGTGAGGCCGTGTGCGCATGTGCAGGTCTGAGCGGGAGTGCGCATGCGCAGTAGTGAGCCCGATTGCGCATGCGCAGTAGTGAGCCCGAGCGCGCATCCGCAGTAGTGAGTCCGAGTGCGCATGCGCAGTAGTGACCCCGAATGCGCATGCGCAGTAGTGAATCCGAGTGCACATGAGCAGTAGTGACCCCGAGTGCGCATGAGCAGTAGTGAGTCCGAGTGCGCATGAGCAGTAGTGACCCCGAGTGCGCATGAGCAGTAGTGACCCCGAGTGCGCATGCACAGTAGTGAGCCGGATTGCGCATCCGCAGTAGTGAGGCCGTGTGCGCATGTGCAGGTCTGAGCCGGAGTGCGCATGCGCAGTAGTGAGCCCGATTGTGCATCCGCAGTAGTGCGTCCGATGCGCATGAGCAGTAGTGACCCCGAGTGCGCATGAGCAGTAGTGACCCCGAGTGCGCATGCACAGTAGTGACCCCGAGCGCGCATCCGCAGTAGTGAGCCCGAGCGCGCATGCGCAGTAGTGAGTCCGATTGCGCATGTGCAGGTCTGAGCAGGAGTGCGCATGCGCAGTAGTGACCCCGAGTGCGCATGAGCAGTAGTGAGTCCGAGTGCGCATGAGCAGTAGTGACCCCGAGTGCGCATGAGCAGTAGTGAGCCCGAGCGCGCATCCGCAGTAGTGAGCCCGATTGCGCATCCGCAGTAGTGAGTCCGTGTGCGCATGTGCAGGTCTGAGCCGGAGTGCGCATGCGCAGTAGTGGGCTCGTGCGCGCATGCGCAGTAGTGAGCCCGTGTGCGCATGCGCAGTAGTGAGCCCGAGCGCGCATCCGCAGTAGTGAGTCCGAGTGCGCATGCGTAGTAGTGACCCCGAATGCGCATGAGTAGCAGTGAGTTCGAGTGCGCATGAGCAGTAGTGACCCCGAGTGCGCATGAGCAGCAGTGAGTCCGAGTGCGCATGAGCAGTAGTGACCCCGAGTGCGCATGAGCAGTAGTGAGTCCGAGTGCGCATGAACAGTAGTGACCCCGAGTGCGCATGAGCAGTAGTGGCCCCGAGTGCGCATGAGCAGTAGTGAATCCGAGTGCACATGAGCAGTAGTGACCCCGAGTGCGCACGAGCAGTAGTGAGTCCGAGTGCGCATGAGCAGTAGTGACCCCGAGTGCGCATGAGCAGTAGTGACCCCGAGTGCGCATGCACAGTAGTGAGCCCGATTGCGCATCCGCAGTAGTGAGGCCGTGTGCGCATGTGCAGGTCTGAGCCGGAGTGCGCATGCGCAGTAGTGGGCGCGTGCGCGCATGCGCAGTAGTGAGCCCGTGTGCGCATGCGCAGTAGTGAGCCCGAGCGCGCATCCGCAGTAGTGAGTCCGAGTGCGCATGCGCAGTAGTGACCCCGAATGCGCATGAGCAGTAGTGAATCCGAGTGCACATGAGCAGTAGTGACCCCGAGTGCGCATGAGCAGTAGTGAGTCCGAGTGCGCATGAGCAGTAGTGACCCCGAGTGCGCATGCGCAGTAGTGAGCCCGTGTGCACATGCGCAGTAGTGACCCCGAATGCGCATGAGCAGTAGTGAGTCCGAGTGCGCATGAGCAGTAGTGACCCCGAGTGCGCATGAGCAGTAGTGAGTCCGAGTGCGCATGAACAGTAGTGACCCCGAGTGCGCATGAGCAGTAGTGGCCCCGAGTGCGCATGAGCAGTAGTGAATCCGAGTGCACATGAGCAGTAGTGACCCCGAGTGCGCACGAGCAGTAGTGAGTCCGAGTGCGCATGAGCAGTAGTGACCCCGAGTGCGCATGAGCAGTAGTGACCCCGAGTGCGCATGCACAGTAGTGAGCCCGATTGCGCATCCGCAGTAGTGAGGCCGTGTGCGCATGTGCAGGTCTGAGCGGGAGTGCGCATGCGCAGTAGTGAGCCCGATTGCGCATCCGCAGTAGTGAGTCCGTGTGCGCATGTGCAGGTCTGAGGCGCAGTGCGCATGCGCAGTAGTGGGCCCGTGCGCGCATGCGCAGTAGTGAGCCCGTGTGCGCATGCGCAGTAGTGAGTCCGAGTGCGCGTGAGCAGTAGTGAGTCCGAGTGCGCGTGAGCAGTAGTGACCCCGAGTGCGCATGAGCAGTAGTGACCCCGAGTGCGCATGAGCAGTAGTGACCCCGAGTGCGCATGAGCAGTAGTGAGTCCGAGTGCGCATGAACAGTAGTGACCCCGAGTGCGCATGAGCAGTAGTGGCCCCGAGTGCGCATGAGCAGTAGTGAATCCGAGTGCACATGAGCAGTAGTGACCCCGAGTGCGCACGAGCAGTAGTGAGTCCGAGTGCGCATGAGCAGTAGTGACCCCGAGTGCGCATGAGCAGTAGTGACCCCGAGTGCGCATGCACAGTAGTGAGCCCGATTGCGCATCCGCAGTAGTGAGGCCGTGTGCGCATGTGCAGGTCTGAGCGGGAGTGCGCATGCGCAGTAGTGAGCCCGATTGCGCATCCGCAGTACTGAGTCCGTGTGCGCATGTGCAGGTCTGAGGCGCAGTGCGCATGCGCAGTAGTGGGCCCGTGCGCGCATGCGCAGTAGTGAGCCCGTGTGCGCATGCGCAGTAGTGAGTCCGAGTGCGCGTGAGCAGTAGTGAGTCCGAGTGCGCGTGAGCAGTAGTGACCCCGAGTGCGCATGAGCAGTAGTGACCCCGAGTGCGCATGAGCAGTAGTGACCCCGAGTGCGCATGCACAGTAGTGAGTCCGAGTGCGCATGAGCTGTAGTGACCCCGAGTGCGCATGAGCAGTAGTGAGCCCGAGTGCGCATGAGCAGTAGTGACCCCGAGTGCGCATGAGCAGTAGCGACCCCGAGTGCGCATGCACAGTAGTGAGCCCGATTGCGCATCCGCAGTAGTGAGTCCGTGTGCGCATGTGCAGGTCTGAGCCGGAGTGCGCATGCGCAGTAGTGGGCCCGTGCGCGCATGAGCAGTAGTGAGCCCGGGTGCGCATGCGCCGTAGTGAGCCCGAGCGCGCATCCGCAGTAGTGAGCCCGAGCGCGCATGCGCAGTAGTGAGTCCGATTGCGCATGTGCAGGTCTGAGCCGGAGTGCGCATGCGCAGTAGTGGGCCCGAGCGCGCATGCGCAGTAGTGAGTCCGATTGCGCATGTGCAGGTCTGAGCCGGAGTGCGCATGCGCAGTAGTGGGCCCGTGCGCGCATGCGCAGTAGTGAGCCCGTGTGTGCATGCGCAGTAGTGAGGCCGAGCGCGCATCCGCAGTAGTGAGTCCTAGTGCGCATGCGCAGTAGTGACCCCGAATGCGCATGAGCAGTAGTGAGTCCGAGTGCGCATGAGCAGTAGTGACCCCGAGTGCGCATGAGCAGTAGTGAGTCCGAGTGCGCATCAGCAGTAGTGACCCCGAGTGCGCATGAGCAGTAGTGACCCCGAGTGCGCATGCACAGTAGTGAGCCCGTGTGCGCATGCGCAGAAGTGAGCTCGAATGCGCATGTGCAGGTCTGGGCCGGATTGCGCATGCGCAGTAGTGGGCCCGTGCGCGCATGCGCAGTTGTGAGCCCGTGTGCGCATCCGCAGTAGTGAGCCCGAGCGCGCATGCGCAGTAGTGAGTCCGATTGCGCATGTGCAGGTCTGAGCCGGAGTGCGCATGAGCAGTAGTGGGCCCGTGCGCGCATGCGCAGTAGTGAGCCCGTGTGCGCATGCGCAGTAGTGAGCCCGAGCGCGCATCCGCAGTAGTGAGTCCGAGTGCGCATGCGCAGTAGTGACCCCGAATGCGCATGAGCAGTAGTGAGTCCGAGTGCGCACGAGCAGTAGTGACCCCGAGTGCGCATGAGCAGTAGTGAGTCCGAGTGCGCATCAGCAGTAGTGACCCCGAGTGCGCATGAGCAGTAGTGACCCCGAGTGCGCATGCACAGTAGTGAGCCCGTGTGCGCATGCGCAGAAGTGAGCTCGAATGCGCATGTGCAGGTCTGAGCCGGAGTGCGCATGCGCAGCAATGGGCCCGTGCGCGCATGCGCAGTTGTGAGCCCGTGTGCGCATGCGCAGTAGTGAGTCCGAGTGCGCATGAGCAGTAGTGACCCCGAGTGCGCATGAGCAGTAGTGACCCCGAGTGCGCATGCACATTAGTGAGCCCGAGTGTGCATGAGTAGTAGTGACCCCGAGGGCGCATGCACAGTAGACAGCCCGTGTGCGCATGCGAAGAAGTGAGCTCGAATGCGCATGTGCAGGTCTGTGCCGGACTGCGCATGCGCAGTAGTGAGCCCGTGTGCACATGCGCAGTAGTGACCCCGAATGCGCATGAGCAGTAGTGAGTCCGAGTGCGCATGAGCAGTAGTGACCCCGAGTGCGCATGAGCAGTAGTGAGTCCGAGTGCGCATGAACAGTAGTGACTCCGAGTGCGCATAAGCAGTAGTGACCCCGAGTGCGCATGCACAGTAGTGATCCCGATTGCGCATCCGCAGTAGTAAGACCGTGCTCGCATGTGCAGGTCTGAGCCGGAGTGCGCATGCGCAGTAGTGGGCCCGTGCGCGCATGCGCAGTAGTGAGCCCGAGTGCGCATGCGCAGTAGTGACCCCAAATGCGCATGAGCAGCAGTGAGTCCGAGTGCGCATAAGCAGTAGTGACCCCGAGTGCGCATGAGCGGTAGTGAGTCCGAGTGCGGTTGAGCAGTAGTGACCCCGAGTGCGCATGCACATTAGTGAGCCCGAGTGTGCATGAGTAGTAGTGACCCCGAGTGCGCATGCACAGTAGCCAGCCCGTGTGCGCATGCGCAGAAGTGAGCTCGAATGCGCATGTGCAGGTCTGAGCCGGACTGCGCATGCGCAGTAGTGAGCCCGTGTGCACATGCGCAGTAGTGACCCCGAATGCGCATGAGCAGTAGTGAGTCCGAGTGCGTATGAGCAGTAGTGACCCCGAGAGCGCATGAGCAGTAGTGACCCCTAGTGCGCATGCACAGTAGTGAGCCCGTGTGCGCATGCGCAGAAGTGAGCTCGAATGCGCATGTGCAGGTCTGAGCCGGAGTGCGCATGCGCATTAGTGGGCCCGTGCGCGCATGCGCAGTAGTGAGCCCGTGTGCGCATGCGCAGTAGTGAGCCCGAGCGCGCATCCGCAGTAGTGAGTCCGATTGCGCATGTGCAGGTCTGAGCCGGAGTGCGCATGAGCAGTAGTGGGCCCGTGCGCGCATGCGCAGTAGTGAGCCCGTGTGCGCATGCGCAGTAGTGAGCCCGAGCGCGCATCCGCAGTAGTGAGTCCGAGTGCGCATGCGCAGTAGTGACCCCGAATGCGCATGAGCAGTAGTGAGTCCGAGTGCGCACGAGCAGTAGTGACCCCGAGTGCGCATGAGCAGTAGTGAGTCCGAGTGCGCATCAGCAGTAGTGACCCCGAGTGCGCATGAGCAGTAGTGACCCCGAGTGCGCATGCACAGTAGTGAGCCCGTGTGCGCATGCGCAGAAGTGAGCTCGAATGCGCATGTGCAGGTCTGAGCCGGAGTGCGCATGCGCAGCAATGGGCCCGTGCGCGCATGCGCAGTTGTGAGCCCGTGTGCGCATGCGCAGTAGTGAGTCCGAGTGCGCATGAGCAGTAGTGACCCCGAGTGCGCATGAGCAGTAGTGACCCCGAGTGCGCATGCACATTAGTGAGCCCGAGTGTGCATGAGTAGTAGTGACCCCGAGGGCGCATGCACAGTAGACAGCCCGTGTGCGCATGCGAAGAAGTGAGCTCGAATGCGCATGTGCAGGTCTGTGCCGGACTGCGCATGCGCAGTAGTGAGCCCGTGTGCACATGCGCAGTAGTGACCCCGAATGCGCATGAGCAGTAGTGAGTCCGAGTGCGCATGAGCAGTAGTGACCCCGAGTGCGCATGAGCAGTAGTGAGTCCGAGTGCGCATGAACAGTAGTGACTCCGAGTGCGCATAAGCAGTAGTGACCCCGAGTGCGCATGCACAGTAGTGATCCCGATTGCGCATCCGCAGTAGTAAGACCGTGCTCGCATGTGCAGGTCTGAGCCGGAGTGCGCATGCGCAGTAGTGGGCCCGTGCGCGCATGCGCAGTAGTGAGCCCGGGTGCGCATGCGCAGTAGTGCGCCCGAGCGCGCATCCGCAGTAGTGAGTCCGAGTGCGCATGCGCAGTAGTGACCCCAAATGCGCATGAGCAGCAGTGAGTCCGAGTGCGCATAAGCAGTAGTGACCCCGAGTGCGCATGAGCGGTAGTGAGTCCGAGTGCGGTTGAGCAGTAGTGACCCCGAGTGCGCATGCACATTAGTGAGCCCGAGTGTGCATGAGTAGTAGTGACCCCGAGTGCGCATGCACAGTAGCCAGCCCGTGTGCGCATGCGCAGAAGTGAGCTCGAATGCGCATGTGCAGGTCTGAGCCGGACTGCGCATGCGCAGTAGTGAGCCCGTGTGCACATGCGCAGTAGTGACCCCGAATGCGCATGAGCAGTAGTGAGTCCGAGTGCGTATGAGCAGTAGTGACCCCGAGAGCGCATGAGCAGTAGTGACCCCTAGTGCGCATGCACAGTAGTGAGCCCGTGTGCGCATGCGCAGAAGTGAGCTCGAATGCGCATGTGCAGGTCTGAGCCGGAGTGCGCATGCGCATTAGTGGGCCCGTGCGCGCATGCGCAGTAGTGAGCCCGTGTGCGCATGCGCAGTAGTGAGCCCGAGCGCGCATCCGCAGTAGTGAGTCCGAGTGCGCATGCGCAGTAGTGACCCCGAGTGCGCATGAGCAGTAGTGAGTCCGAGTGCGCATGAGCAGTAGTGACCCCGAGTGCGCATGCACATTAGTGAGCCCGAGTGAGCATGAGTAGTAGTGACCCCGAGTGCGCATGCACAGTAGTGAGCCCGTGTGCGCATGCGCAGAAGTGAGCTCGAATGCGCATGTGCTGGTCTGAGCCGGACTGCGCATGCGCAGTAGTGAGCCCGTGTGCGCATGCGCAGTAGTGACCCCGAATGCGCATGAGCGGTAGTGAGTCCGAGTGCGCATAAGCAGTAGTGACCCCGAGTGCGCATGAGCAGTAGTGAGTCCGAGTGCGCATGAACAGTAGTGACCCCGAGTGCGCATGAGCAGTAGTGGCCCCGAGTGCGCATGAGCAGTAGTGAATCCGAGTGCACATGAGCAGTAGTGACCCCGAGTGCGCACGAGCAGTAGTGAGTCCGAGTGCGCATGAGCAGTAGTGACCCCGTGCGCGCATGCGCAGTAGTGAGCCCGTGTGCGCATGCGCAGTAGTGAGTCCGAGTGCGCGTCAGCAGTAGTGACCCCGAGTGCGCATGAGCAGTAGTGACCCCGAGTGCGCATGCGCAGAAGTGAGCTCGAATGCGCATGTGCTGGTCTGAGCCGGACTGCGCATGCGCAGTAGTGAGCCCGTGTGCGCATGCGCAGTAGTGACCCCGAATGCGCATGAGCGGTAGTGAGTCCGAGTGCGCATAAGCAGTAGTGACCCCGAGTGCGCATGAGCAGTAGTGAGTCCGAGTGCGCATGAACAGTAGTGACCCCGAGTGCGCATGAGCAGTAGTGGCCCCGAGTGCGCATGAGCAGTAGTGAATCCGAGTGCACATGAGCAGTAGTGACCCCAAGTGCGCACGAGCAGTAGTGAGTCCGAGTGCGCATGAGCAGTAGTGACCCCGTGCGCGCATGCGCAGTAGTGAGCCCGTGTGCGCATGCGCAGTAGTGAGTCCGAGTGCGCATCAGCAGTAGTGACCCCGAGTGCGCATGAGCAGTAGTGACCCCGAGTGCGCATGCACAGTAGTGAGCCGGATTGCGCATCCGCAGTAGTGAGGCCGTGTGCGCATGTGCAGGTCTGAGCCGGAGTGCGCATGCGCAGTAGTGAGCCCGATTGTGCATCCGCAGTAGTGCGTCCGAGTGCGCATGAGCAGTAGTGACCCCGAGTGCGCATGAGCAGTAGTGAGCCCGAGCGCGCATCCGCAGTAGTGAGCCCGATTGCGCATCCGCAGTAGTGAGTCCGTGTGCGCATGTGCAGGTCTGAGCCGGAGTGCGCATGCGCAGTAGCGGGCTCGTGCGCGCATGCGCAGTAGTGAGCCCGTGTGCGCATGCGCAGTAGTGAGCCCGAGCGCGCATCCGCAGTAGTGAGTCCGAGTGCGAATGCGTAGTAGTGACCCCGAATGCGCATGAGTAGCAGTGAGTTCGAGTGCGCATGAGCAGTAGTGACCCCGAGTGCGCATGAGCAGTAGTGATCCCGAGTGCGCATGCACAGTAGTGAGTCCGAGTGCGCATGAGCAGTAGTGACCCCGAGTGCGCATGAGCAGTAGTGAGTCCGAGTGCGCGTTGGCAGTAGTGACCCCGAGTGCGCATGCACAGTAGTGAGCCCGAGTGCGCATGAGCAGTAGTGTGTTCGAGTGCGCATCCGCAGTAGTGAGTCCGTGTGCGCATGTGCAGGTCTGAGCCGGAGTGCGCATGCGCAGTTGTGGGCCCGTGCTCGCATGCGCAGTAGTGAGCCCGTGCGCGCATGCGCAGTAGTGAGCCCGTGTGCGCATGCGCAGTAGTGAGCCCCAGCGCGCATCCGCAGTAGTGAGTCCGAGTGCGCATGCGCAGTAGTGACCCCGAATGCGCATGAGCAGTAGTGACCCCGAGTGCGCATGCACAGTAGTGTGCCCATGTGAGCATGCGCAGAAGTGAGCTCGAATGCGCATGTGCAGGTCTGAGCCGGAGTGTGCATGCGCAGTAGTGGGCCCGTGCGCGCGTGCGCAGTAGTGAGCCCGGGTGCGCATGCACAGTAGCCAGCGCGTGTGCGCATGCGCAGAAGTGAGCTCGAATGCGCATGTGCAGGTCTGAGCCGGACTGCGCATGCGCAGTAGTGAGCCCGTGTGCACATGCGCAGTAGTGACCCCGAATGCGCATGAGCAGTAGTGAGTCCGAGTGCGTATGAGCAGTAGTGACCCCGAGAGCGCATGAGCAGTAGTGACCCCTAGTGCGCATGCACAGTAGTGAGCCCGTGTGCGCATGCGCAGAAGTGAGCTCGAATGCGCATGTGCAGGTCTGAGCCGGAGTGTGCATGCGCAGTAGTGGGCCCGTGCGCGCGTGCGCAGTAGTGAGCTCGGGTGCGCATGCGCAGTAGTGAGCCCGAGCGCGCAGCCGCAGTAGTGAGCCCGAGTGCGCATGAGCAGTAGTGAGTCCGAGCGCGCATCAGCAGTAGTGAGACCGATTGCGCATCCGCAGTAGTGAGTCCGTGTGCGCATGTGCAGGTCTGAGCCGGAGTGCGCATGCGCAGTAGCGGGCTCGTGCGCGCATGCGCAGTAGTGAGCCCGTGTGCGCATGCGCAGTAGTGAGCCCGAGCGCGCATCCGCAGTAGTGAGTCCGAGTGCGAATGCGTAGTAGTGACCCCGAATGCGCATGAGTAGCAGTGAGTTCGAGTGCGCATGAGCAGTAGTGACCCCGAGTGCGCATGAGCAGTAGTGACCCCGAGTGCGCATGCACAGTATTGAGTCCGAGTGCGCATGAGCAGTAGTGACCCCGAGTGCGCATGAGCAGTAGTGAGTCCGAGTGCGCGTGGGCAGTAGTGACCCCGAGTGCGCATGCACAGTAGTGAGCCCGAGTGCGCATGAGCAGTAGTGTGTTCGAGTGCGCATCCGCAGTAGTGAGTCCGTGTGCGCATGTGCAGGTCTGAGCCGGAGTGCGCATGCGCAGTTGTGGGCCCGTGCTCGCATGCGCAGTAGTGAGCCCGTGCGCGCATGCGCAGTAGTGAGCCCGTGTGCGCATGCGCAGTAGTGAGCCCCAGCGCGCATCCGCAGTAGTGAGTCCGAGTGCGCATGCGCAGTAGTGACCCCGAATGCGCATGAGCAGTAGTGACCCCGAGTGCGCATGCACAGTAGTGTGCCCATGTGAGCATGCGCAGAAGTGAGCTCGAATGCGCATGTGCAGGTCTGAGCCGGAGTGTGCATGCGCAGTAGTGGGCCCGTGCGCGCGTGCGCAGTAGTGAGCTCGGGTGCGCATGCGCAGTAGTGAGCCCGAGCGCGCAGCCGCAGTAGTGAGCCCGAGCGCGCATGCGCAGTACTGAGTCCGATTGCGCATGTGCAGGTCTGAGCCGGAGTGCGCATGCGCAGTAGTGGGCCCGTGCGCGCATGCGCCGTAGTGAGCTCGTGTGCGCATGCGCAGTAGTGACCCCGAATCCGCATGAGCAGTAGTGAGCCCGAGTGTGCATGAGCAGTAGTGAGTCCGAGTGCGCATGAGCAGTAGCGACCCCGAGTGCTCATGCACAGTAGTGAGCCCGATTGCGCATCCGCAGTAGTGAGTCCGTGTGCGCATGTGCAGGTCTGAGCCGGAGTGCGCATGCGCAGTAGTGGGCCCGTGCGCTCATGCGCAGTAGTGAGCCCGAATGCGCATGAGCAGTAGTGAGTCCGAGTGCGCATGAGCAGTAGTGACCCCGAGTGCGCATGAGCAGTAGTGAGTCCGAGTGCGCATGAACAGTAGTGACTCCGAGTGCGCATAAGCAGTAGTGACCCCGAGTGCGCATGCACAGTAGTGAGCCCGATTGCGCATCCGCAGTAGTAAGACCGTGCTCGCATGTGCAGGTCTGAGCCGGAGTGCGCATGCGCAGTAGTGGCCCGTGCGCGCATGCGCAGTAGTGAGCCCGGGTGCGCATGCGCAGTAGTGAGCCCGAGCGCGCATCCGCAGTAGTGAGTCCGAGTGCGCATGCGCAGTAGTGACCCCAAATGCGCATGAGCAGCAGTGAGTCCGAGTGCGCATAAGCATTAGTGACCCCGAGTGCGCATGAGCGGTAGTGAGTCCGAGTGCGGTTGAGCAGTAGTGACCCCGAGTGCGCATGCACATTAGTGAGCCCGAGTGTGCATGAGTAGTAGTGACCCCGAGTGCGCATGCACAGTAGCCAGCCCGTGTGCGCATGCGCAGAAGTGAGCTCGAATGCGCATGTGCAGGTCTGAGCCGGACTGCGCATGCGCAGTAGTGAGCCCGTGTGCGCATGCGCAGAAGTGAGCTCGAATGCGCATGTGCAGGTCTGAGCCGGAGTGCGCATGCGCATTAGTGGGCCCGTGCGCGCATGCGCAGTAGTGAGCCCGTGTGCGCATCCGCAGTAGTGAGTCCGAGTGCGAATGCGTAGTAGTGACCCCGAATGCGCATGAGTAGCAGTGAGTTCGAGTGCGCATGAGCAGTAGTGACCCCGAGTGCGCATGAGCAGTAGTGACCCCGAGTGTGCATGAGCAGTAGTGGGTCCGAGTGCGCATGAGCAGTAGTGAGTCCGAGCGCGCATCCGCAGTAGTGAGCCCGATTGCGCATCCGCAGTAGTGAGTCCGTGTGCGCATGTGCAGGTCTGAGCCGGAGTGCGCATGCGCAGTAGCGGGCTCGTGCGCGCATGCGCAGTAGTGAGCCCGTGTGCGCATGCGCAGTAGTGAGCCCGAGCGCGCATCCGCAGTAGTGAGTCCGAGTGCGAATGCGTAGTAGTGACCCCGAATGCGCATGAGTAGCAGTGAGTTCGAGTGCGCATGAGCAGTAGTAACCCCGAGTGCGCATGAGCAGTAGTGACCCCGAGTGCGCATGCACAGTAGTGTGCCCATGTGAGCATGCGCAGAAGTGAGCTCGAATGCGCATGTGCAGGTCTGAGCCGGAGTGTGCATGCGCAGTAGTGGGCCCGTGCGCGCGTGCGCAGTAGTGAGCCCGGGTGCGCATGCGCAGTAGTGAGCCCGAGCGCGCAGCCGCAGTAGTGAGCCCGAGCGCGCATGCGCAGTAGTGAGTCCGATTGCGCATGTGCAGGTCTGAGCCGGAGTGCGCATGCGCAGTAGTGGGCCCGTGCGCGCATGCGCCGTAGTGAGCTCGTGTGCGCATGCGCAGTAGTGACCCCGAATGCGCATGAGCAGTAGTGAGCCCGAGTGTGCATGAGCAGTAGTGAGTCCGAGTGCGCATGAGCAGTAGCGACCCCGAGTGCTCATGCACAGTAGTGAGCCCGATTGCGCATCCGCAGTAGTGAGTCCGTGTGCGCATGTGCAGGTCTGAGCCGGAGTGCGCATGCGCAGTAGTGGGCCCGTGCGCTCATGCGCAGTAGTGAGCCCGAATGCGCATGAGCAGTAGTGAGTCCGAGTGCGCATGAGCAGTAGTGACCCCGAGTGCGCATGAGCAGTAGTGAGTCCGAGTGCGCATGAACAGTAGTGACTCCGAGTGCGCATAAGCAGTAGTGACCCCGAGTGCGCATGCACAGTAGTGAGCCCGAGCGCGCATCCGCAGTAGTGAGTCCGAGTGCGCATGCGCAGTAGTGACCCCAAATGCGCATGAGCAGCAGTGAGTCCGAGTGCGCATAAGCAGTAGTGACCCCGAGTGCGCATGAGCGGTAGTGAGTCCGAGTGCGGTTGAGCAGTAGTGACCCCGAGTGCGCATGCACATTAGTGAGCCCGAGTGTGCATGAGTAGTAGTGACCCCGAGTGCGCATGCACAGTAGCCAGCCCGTGTGCGCATGCGCAGAAGTGAGCTCGAATGCGCATGTGCAGGTCTGAGCCGGACTGCGCATGCGCAGTAGTGAGCCCGTGTGCACATGCGCAGTAGTGACCCCGAATGCGCATGAGCAGTAGTGAGTCCGAGTGCGTATGAGCAGTAGTGACCCCGAGAGCGCATGAGCAGTAGTGACCCCTAGTGCGCATGCACAGTAGTGAGCCCGTGTGCGCATGCGCAGAAGTGAGCTCGAATGCGCATGTGCAGGTCTGAGCCGGAGTGCGCATGCGCATTAGTGGGCCCGTGCGCGCATGCGCAGTAGTGAGCCCGTGTGCGCATGCGCAGTAGTGACCCCGAGTGCGCATGAGCAGTAGTGAGTCCGAGTGCGCATGAGCAGTAGTGACCCCGAGTGCGCATGCACATTAGTGAGCCCGAGTGAGCATGAGTAGTAGTGACCCCGAGTGCGCATGCACAGTAGTGAGCCCGTGTGCGCATGCGCAGAAGTGAGCTCGAATGCGCATGTGCTGGTCTGAGCCGGACTGCGCATGCGCAGTAGTGAGCCCGTGTGCGCATGCGCAGTAGTGACCCCGAATGCGCATGAGCGGTAGTGAGTCCGAGTGCGCATAAGCAGTAGTGACCCCGAGTGCGCATGAGCAGTAGTGAGTCCGAGTGCGCATGAACAGTAGTGACCCCGAGTGCGCATGAGCAGTAGTGGCCCCGAGTGCGCATGAGCAGTAGTGAATCCGAGTGCACATGAGCAGTAGTGACCCCGAGTGCGCACGCGCAGTAGTGAGTCCGAGTGCGCATGAGCAGTAGTGACCCCGTGCGCGCATGCGCAGTAGTGAGCCCGTGTGCGCATGCGCAGTAGTGAGCCCCAGCGCGCATCCGCAGTAGTGAGTCCGAGTGCGCATGCGCAGTAGTGACCCCGAATGCGCATGAGCAGTAGTGACCCCGAGTGCGCATGCACAGTAGTGTGCCCATGTGAGCATGCGCAGAAGTGAGCTCGAATGCGCATGTGCAGGTCTGAGCCGGAGTGTGCATGCGCAGTAGTGGGCCCGTGCGCGCGTGCGCAGTAGTGAGCCCGGGTGCGCATGCGCAGTAGTGAGCCCGAGCGCGCAGCCGCAGTAGTGAGCCCGAGCGCGCATGCGCAGTAGTGAGTCCGATTGCGCATGTGCAGGTCTGAGCCGGAGTGCGCATGCGCAGTAGTGGGCCCGTGCGCGCATGCGCCGTAGTGAGCTCGTGTGCGCATGCGCAGTAGTGACCCCGAATGCGCATGAGCAGTAGTGAGCCCGAGTGTGCATGAGCAGTAGTGAGTCCGAGTGCGCATGAGCAGTAGCGACCCCGAGTGCTCATGCACAGTAGTGAGCCCGATTGCGCATCCGCAGTAGTGAGTCCGTGTGCGCATGTGCAGGTCTGAGCCGGAGTGCGCATGCGCAGTAGTGGGCCCGTGCGCTCATGCGCAGTAGTGAGCTGGTGTGCGCATGCGCAGTAGTGACCCCGAATGCGCATGAGCAGTAGTGAGCCCGAGTGTGCATGAGCAGTAGTGGGTCCGAGTGCGCATGAGCAGTAGTGACCCCGAGTGCTCATGCACAGTAGTGACCCCGATTGCGCATCCGCAGTAGTGAGTCCGTGTGCGCATGTGCAGGTCTGAGCCGGAGTGCGCATGCGCAGTAGTGGGTCCGTGCGCGCGTGCGCAGTAGTGAGCCCGTGTGCGCATGCGCAGTAGTGAGCCCGTGTGCGCATGCGCAGTAGTGACCCCGATTGCGCATGTGCAGGTCTGAGCCGGAGTGCGCATGCGCAGTAGTGGGCTCGTGCGCGCATGCGCAGTAGTGAGCCCGTGTGCGGATGCGCAGTAGTGAGCCCGAGCGCGCATCCGCAGTAGTGAATCCGAGTGCGCATGCGTAGTAGTGACCCCGAATGCGCATGAGCAGTAGTGACCCCGAGTGCGCATGCACAGTAGTGTGCCCGTGTGAGCATGCGCAGAAGTGAGCTCGAATGCGCATGTGCAGGTCTGAGCCGGAGTGCGCATGCGCAGTAGTGGGCCCGAGCGCGCATGCGCAGTAGTGAGTCCGATTGCGCATGTGCAGGTCTGAGCCGGAGTGCGCATGCGCAGTAGTGGGCCCGTGCGCGCATGCGCAGTAGTGAGCCCGGGTGCGCATGCGCAGTAGTGAGCCCGAGCGCGCATCCGCAGTAGTGAGTCCGAGTGCGCATGCGCAGTAGTGACCCCAAATGCGCATGAGCAGCAGTGAGTCCGAGTGCGCATAAGCAGTAGTGACCCCGAGTGCGCATGAGCGGTAGTGAGTCCGAGTGCGGTTGAGCAGTAGTGACCCCGAGTGCGCATGCACATTAGTGAGCCCGAGTGTGCATGAGTAGTAGTGACCCCGAGTGCGCATGCACAGTAGCCAGCCCGTGTGCGCATGCGCAGAAGTGAGCTCGAATGCGCATGTGCAGGTCTGAGCCGGACTGCGCATGCGCAGTAGTGAGCCCGTGTGCACATGCGCAGTAGTGACCCCGAATGCGCATGAGCAGTAGTGAGTCCGAGTGCGTATGAGCAGTAGTGACCCCGAGAGCGCATGAGCAGTAGTGACCCCTAGTGCGCATGCACAGTAGTGAGCCCGTGTGCGCATGCGCAGAAGTGAGCTCGAATGCGCATGTGCAGGTCTGAGCCGGAGTGCGCATGCGCATTAGTGGGCCCGTGCGCGCATGCGCAGTAGTGAGCCCGTGTGCGCATGCGCAGTAGTGACCCCGAGTGCGCATGAGCAGTAGTGAGTCCGAGTGCGCATGAGCAGTAGTGACCCCGAGTGCGCATGCACATTAGTGAGCCCGAGTGAGCATGAGTAGTAGTGACCCCGAGTGCGCATGCACAGTAGTGAGCCCGTGTGCGCATGCGCAGAAGTGAGCTCGAATGCGCATGTGCTGGTCTGAGCCGGACTGCGCATGCGCAGTAGTGAGCCCGTGTGCGCATGCGCAGTAGTGACCCCGAATGCGCATGAGCGGTAGTGAGTCCGAGTGCGCATAAGCAGTAGTGACCCCGAGTGCGCATGAGCAGTAGTGAGTCCGAGTGCGCATGAACAGTAGTGACCCCGAGTGCGCATGAGCAGTAGTGGCCCCGAGTGCGCATGAGCAGTAGTGAATCCGAGTGCACATGAGCAGTAGTGACCCCGAGTGCGCACGCGCAGTAGTGAGTCCGAGTGCGCATGAGCAGTAGTGACCCCGTGCGCGCATGCGCAGTAGTGAGCCCGTGTGCGCATGCGCAGTAGTGAGCCCCAGCGCGCATCCGCAGTAGTGAGTCCGAGTGCGCATGCGCAGTAGTGACCCCGAATGCGCATGAGCAGTAGTGACCCCGAGTGCGCATGCACAGTAGTGTGCCCATGTGAGCATGCGCAGAAGTGAGCTCGAATGCGCATGTGCAGGTCTGAGCCGGAGTGTGCATGCACAGTAGTGGGCCCGTGCGCGCGTGCGCAGTAGTGAGCCCGGGTGCGCATGCGCAGTAGTGAGCCCGAGCGCGCAGCCGCAGTAGTGAGCCCGAGCGCGCATGCGCAGTAGTGAGTCCGATTGCGCATGTGCAGGTCTGAGCCGGAATGCGCATGCGCAGTAGTGGGCCCGTGCGCGCATGCGCCGTAGTGAGCTCGTGTGCGCATGCGCAGTAGTGACCCCGAATGCGCATGAGCAGTAGTGAGCCCGAGTGTGCATGAGCAGTAGTGAGTCCGAGTGCGCATGAGCAGTAGCGACCCCGAGTGCTCATGCACAGTAGTGAGCCCGATTGCGCATCCGCAGTAGTGAGTCCGTGTGCGCATGTGCAGGTCTGAGCCGGAGTGCGCATGCGCAGTAGTGGGCCCGTGCGCTCATGCGCAGTAGTGAGCTGGTGTGCGCATGCGCAGTAGTGACCCCGAATGCGCATGAGCAGTAGTGAGCCCGAGTGTGCATGAGCAGTAGTGGGTCCGAGTGCGCATGAGCAGTAGTGACCCCGAATGCTCATGCACAGTAGTGAGCCCGATTGCGCATCCGCAGTAGTGAGTCCGTGTGCGCATGTGCAGGTCTGAGCCGGAGTGCGCATGCGCAGTAGTGGGTCCGTGCGCGCGTGCGCAGTAGTGAGCCCGTGTGCGCATGCGCAGTAGTGAGCCCGTGTGCGCATGCGCAGTAGTGACCCCGATTGCGCATGTGCAGGTCTGAGCCGGAGTGCGCATGCGCAGTAGTGGGCTCGTGCGCGCATGCGCAGTAGCGAGCCCGTGTGCGCATGCGCAGAAGTGAGCTCGAATGCGCATGCGCAGGTCTGAGCCGGACTGCGCATGCGCAGTAGTGAGCCCGTGTGCACATGCGCAGTAGTGACCCCGAATGCGCATGAGCAGTAGTGAGTCCGAGTGCGCATGAGCAGTAGTGACCCCGAGTGCGCATGAGCAGTAGTGAGTCCGAGTGCGCATGCACAGTAGTGAGAACGTGTGCGCATGCGCAGAAGTGAGCTCGAATGCGCATGTGCAGGTCTGAGCCGGAGTGCGCATGCGCATTAGTGGGCCCGTGCGCGCATGCGCAGTAGTGAGCCCGAGTGCGCATGAGCAGTAGTGAGTCCGCGTGCGGTTGAGCAGTAGTGACCCCGAGTGCGCATGCACATTAGTGAGCCCGAATGTGCATGAGTAGTAGTGACCCCGAGTGCGCATGCACAGTAGTGAGCCCGTGTGCGCATGCGCAGAAGTGAGCTCGAATGCGCATGTGCAGGTCTGAGCCGGAGTGCGCATGCGCATTAGTGGGCCCGTGCGCGCATGCGCAGTAGTGAGCCCGTGTGCGCATGCGCAGTAGTGAGCCCGAGCGCGCATCCGCAGTAGTGAGTCCGAGTGCGCATGCGCAGTAGTGACCCCGAGTGCGCATGAGCAGTAGTGAGTCCGAGTGCGCATGAGCAGTAGTGACCCCGAGTGCGCATGCACATTAGTGAGCCCGAGTGAGCATGAGTAGTAGTGACCCCGAGTGCGCATGCACAGTAGTGAGCCCGTGTGCGCATGCGCAGAAGTGAGCTCGAATGCGCATGTGCTGGTCTGAGCCGGACTGCGCATGCGCAGTAGTGAGCCCGTGTGCGCATGCGCAGTAGTGAGCCCGAGCGCGCATCCGCAGTAGTGAGTCCGAGTGCGGTTGAGAAGTAGTGACCCCGAGTGCGCATGCACATTAGTGAGCCCGAGTGTGCATGAGTAGTAGTGACCCCGAGTGCGCATGCACAGTAGCCAGCCCGTGTGCGCATGCGCAGAAGTGAGCTCGAATGCGCATGTGCAGGTCTGAGCCGGACTGCGCATGCGCAGTAGTGACCCCGAGTGCGCATGAGCAGTAGTGAGTCCGAGTGCGCATGAGCAGTAGTGACCCCGAGTGCGCATGCACATTAGTGGGCCCGAGTGAGCATGAGTAGTAGTGACCCCGAGTGCGCATGCACAGTAGTGAGCCCGTGTGCGCATGCGCAGAAGTGAGCTCGAATGCGCATGTGCTGGTCTGAGCCGGACTGCGCATGCGCAGTAGTGAGCACGTGTGCGCATGCGCAGTAGTGACCCCGAATGCGCATGAGCAGTAGTGAGTCCGAGTGCGCATAAGCAGTAGTGACCCCGAGTGCGCATGAGCAGTAGTGAGTCCGAGTGCGCATGAACAGTAGTGACCCCGAGTGCGCATGAGCAGTAGTGGCCCCGAGTGCGCATGAGCAGTAGTGAATCCGAGTGCACATGAGCAGTAGTGACCCCGAGTGCGCACGAGCAGTAGTGAGTCCGAGTGCGCATCAGCAGTAGTGACCCCGTGCGCGCATGCGCAGTAGTGAGCCCGTGTGCGCATGCGCAGTAGTGTGTCCGAGTGCGCGTGAGCAGTAGTGAGTCCGAGTGCGCGTGAGCAGTAGCGACCCCGAGTGCGCATGAGCAGTAGTGAGTCCGAGTGCGAATCAGCAGTAGTGACCCCGAGTGCGCATGAGCAGTCGTGACCCCGAGTGCGCATGCACAGTAGTGAGCCCGATTGCGCATCCGCGATAGTGAGTCCGTGTGCGCATGTGCAGGTCTGAGCCGGAGTGCGCATGCGCAGAAGTGGGCCCGTGCGCGCATGCGCAGTAGTGAGCCCGTGTGCGCATGCGCAGTAGTGAGCCCGAGCGCGCATCCGCAGTAGTGAGTCCGAGTGCGCATGCGCAGTAGTGACCCCGAATGCGCATGAGCAGCAGTGAGTCCGAGTGCGCATGAGCAGTAGTGACCCCGAGTGCGCATGAGCAGTAGTGACCCCGAGTGCGCAGGAGCAGTAGTGGCCCCGAGTGCGCATGAGCAGTAGTGACCCCGAGTGGGCATGAGCAGTAGTGACCCCGAGTGCGCATGCGCAGTAGTGGGCCTGTGCGCGCATGCGCAGTAGTGAGCCCGTGTGCGCATGCGCAGTAGTGAGCCCGAGCGCGCATCCGCAGTAGTGAGTCCGAGTGCGCATGCGCAGTAGTGACCCCGAATGCGCATGTGCAGTAGTGAGTCCGAGTGCGCATGAGCAGTAGCGACCCCGAGTGCGCATGAGCAGTAGTGAGTCCGAGTGCGAATCAGCAGTAGTGACCCCGAGTGCGCATGAGCAGTAGTGACCCCGAGTGCGCATGCACAGTAGTGAGCCCGTGTGCGCATGCGCAGAAGTGAGCTCGAATGCGCATGCGCAGGTCTGAGCCGGACTGCGCATGCGCAGTAGTGAGCCCGTGTGCACATGCGCAGTAGTGACCCCGAATGCGCATGAGCAGTAGTGAGTCCGAGTGCGCATGAGCAGTAGTGACCCCGAGTGCGCATGAGCAGTAGTGAGTCCGAGTGCGCATGAACAGTAGTGACTCCGAGTGCGCATGAGCAGTAGTGACCCCGAGTGCGCATGCACAGTAGTGAGCCCGATTGCGCATCCGCAGTAGTAAGTCCGTGTTCGCATGTGCAGGTCTGAGCCGGAGTGCGCATGCGCAGTAGTGAGCCCGAGCGTGCATCCGCAATAGTGAGCCCGAGCGCGCATGCGCAGTAGTGTGTCCGATTGCGCATGTGCAGGTCAGTGCCGGAGTGCGCATGCGCAGTAGTGTGCCTGTGTGCGCATGCGCAGAAGTGAGCTCGAATGCGCATGTGCAGGTCTGAGCCGGAGTGCGCATGCGCAGTAGTGGGCCCGTGCGCGCATGCGCAATAGTGAGCCCGTGTGCGCATGCGCTGTAGTGAGCCCGAGCGCGCATCCGCAGTAGTGAGTCCGAGTGCGCATGCGCAGTAGTGACCCCGAATGCGCATGAGCACCAGTGAGTCCGAGTGCGCATGAGCAGTAGTGACCCCGAGTGCGCATGAGCAGTAGTGAGTCCGCGTGCGGTTGAGCAGTAGTGACCCCGAGTGCGCATGCACATTAGTGAGCCCGAGTGTGCATGAGTAGTAGTGACCCCGAGTGCGCATGCACAGTAGCCAGCCCGTGTGCGCATGCGCAGAAGTGAGCTCGAATGCGCATGTGCAGGTCTGAGCCGGACTGCGCATGCGCAGTAGTGAGCCCGTGTGCACATGCGCAGTAGTGACCCCGAATGCGCATGAGCAGTAGTGAGTCCGAGTGCGTATGAGCAGTAGTGACCCCGAGTGCGCATGAGCAGTAGTGACCCCGAGTGCGCATGCACAGTAGTGAGAACGTGTGCGCATGCGCAGAAGTGAGCTCGAATGCGCATGTGCAGGTCTGAGCCGGAGTGCGCATGCGCATTAGTGGGCCCGTGCGCGCATGCGCAGTAGTGAGCCCGAGTGCGCATGAGCAGTAGTGAGTCCGCGTGCGGTTGAGCAGTAGTGACCCCGAGTGCGCATGCACATTAGTGAGCCCGAATGTGCATGAGTAGTAGTGACCCCGAGTGCGCATGCACAGTAGTGAGCCCGTGTGCGCATGCGCAGAAGTGAGCTCGAATGCGCATGTGCAGGTCTGAGCCGGAGTGCGCATGCGCATTAGTGGGCCCGTGCGCGCATGCGCAGTAGTGAGCCCGTGTGCGCATGCGCAGTAGTGAGCCCGAGCGCGCATCCGCAGTAGTGAGTCCGAGTGCGCATGCGCAGTAGTGACCCCGAGTGCGCATGAGCAGTAGTGAGTCCGAGTGCGCATGAGCAGTAGTGACCCCGAGTGCGCATGCACATTAGTGAGCCCGAGTGAGCATGAGTAGTAGTGACCCCGAGTGCGCATGCACAGTAGTGAGCCCGTGTGCGCATGCGCAGAAGTGAGCTCGAATGCGCATGTGCTGGTCTGAGCCGGACTGCGCATGCGCAGTAGTGAGCCCGTGTGCGCATGCGCAGTAGTGAGCCCGAGCGCGCATCCGCAGTAGTGAGTCCGAGTGCGGTTGAGAAGTAGTGACCCCGAGTGCGCATGCACATTAGTGAGCCCGAGTGTGCATGAGTAGTAGTGACCCCGAGTGCGCATGCACAGTAGCCAGCCCGTGTGCGCATGCGCAGAAGTGAGCTCGAATGCGCATGTGCAGGTCTGAGCCGGACTGCGCATGCGCAGTAGTGACCCCGAGTGCGCATGAGCAGTAGTGAGTCCGAGTGCGCATGAGCAGTAGTGACCCCGAGTGCGCATGCACATTAGTGAGCCCGAGTGAGCATGAGTAGTAGTGACCCCGAGTGCGCATGCACAGTAGTGAGCCCGTGTGCGCATGCGCAGAAGTGAGCTCGAATGCGCATGTGCTGGTCTGAGCCGGACTGCGCATGCGCAGTAGTGAGCCCGTGTGCGCATGCGCAGTAGTGACCCCGAATGCGCATGAGCAGTAGTGAGTCCGAGTGCGCATAAGCAGTAGTGACCCCGAGTGCGCATGAGCAGTAGTGAGTCCGAGTGCGCATGAACAGTAGTGACCCCGAGTGCGCATGAGCAGTAGTGGCCCCGAGTGCGCATGAGCAGTAGTGAATCCGAGTGCACATGAGCAGTAGTGACCCCGAGTGCGCACGAGCAGTAGTGAGTCCGAGTGCGCATCAGCAGTAGTGACCCCGTGCGCGCATGCGCAGTAGTGAGCCCGTGTGCGCATGCGCAGTAGTGTGTCCGAGTGCGCGTGAGCAGTAGTGAGTCCGAGTGCGCGTGAGCAGTAGCGACCCCGAGTGCGCATGAGCAGTAGTGAGTCCGAGTGCGAATCAGCAGTAGTGACCCCGAGTGCGCATGAGCAGTCGTGACCCCGAGTGCGCATGCACAGTAGTGAGCCCGATTGCGCATCCGCGATAGTGAGTCCGTGTGCGCATGTGCAGGTCTGAGCCGGAGTGCGCATGCGCAGAAGTGGGCCCGTGCGCGCATGCGCAGTAGTGAGCCCGTGTGCGCATGCGCAGTAGTGAGCCCGAGCGCGCATCCGCAGTAGTGAGTCCGAGTGCGCATGCGCAGTAGTGACCCCGAATGCGCATGAGCAGCAGTGAGTCCGAGTGCGCATGAGCAGTAGTGACCCCGAGTGCGCATGAGCAGTAGTGACCCCGAGTGCGCAGGAGCAGTAGTGGCCCCGAGTGCGCATGAGCAGTAGTGACCCCGAGTGGGCATGAGCAGTAGTGACCCCGAGTGCGCATGCGCAGTAGTGGGCCTGTGCGCGCATGCGCAGTAGTGAGCCCGTGTGCGCATGCGCAGTAGTGAGCCCGAGCGCGCATCCGCAGTAGTGAGTCCGAGTGCGCATGCGCAGTAGTGACCCCGAATGCGCATGTGCAGTAGTGAGTCCGAGTGCGCATGAGCAGTAGCGACCCCGAGTGCGCATGAGCAGTAGTGAGTCCGAGTGCGAATCAGCAGTAGTGACCCCGAGTGCGCATGAGCAGTAGTGACCCCGAGTGCGCATGCACAGTAGTGAGCCCGTGTGCGCATGCGCAGAAGTGAGCTCGAATGCGCATGCGCAGGTCTGAGCCGGACTGCGCATGCGCAGTAGTGAGCCCGTGTGCACATGCGCAGTAGTGACCCCGAATGCGCATGAGCAGTAGTGAGTCCGAGTGCGCATGAGCAGTAGTGACCCCGAGTGCGCATGAGCAGTAGTGAGTCCGAGTGCGCATGAACAGCAGTGACTCCGAGTGCGCATGAGCAGTAGTGACCCCGAGTGCGCATGCACAGTAGTGAGCCCGATTGCGCATCCGCAGTAGTAAGTCCGTGTTCGCATGTGCAGGTCTGAGCCGGAGTGCGCATGCGCAGTAGTGAGCCCGAGCGTGCATCCGCAATAGTGAGCCCGAGCGCGCATGCGCAGTAGTGTGTCCGATTGCGCATGTGCAGGTCTGTGCCGGAGTGCGCATGCGCAGTAGTGTGCCTGTGTGCGCATGCGCAGAAGTGAGCTCGAATGCGCATGTGCAGGTCTGAGCCGGAGTGCGCATGCGCAGTAGTGGGCCCGTGCGCGCATGCGCAGTAGTGAGCCCGTGTGCGCATGCGCTGTAGTGAGCCCGAGCGCGCATCCGCAGTAGTGAGTCCGAGTGCGCATGCGCAGTAGTGACCCCGAATGCGCATGCGCAGTAGTGAGCCCGTGTGCGCATGCGCAGTAGTGAGTCCGAGTGCGCATCAGCAGTAGTGACCCCGAGTGCGCATGAGCAGTAGTGACCCCGAGTGCGCATGCACATTAGTGAGCCCGAGTGTGCATGAGTAGTAGTGACCCCGAGGGCGCATGCACAGTAGCCAGCCCGTGTGCGCATGCGAAGAAGTGAGCTCGAATGCGCATGTGCAGGTCTGAGCCGGACTGCGCATGCGCAGTAGTGAGCCCGTGTGCACATGCGCAGTAGTGACCCCGAATGCGCATGAGCAGTAGTGAGTCCGAGTGCGTATGAGCAGTAGTGACCCCGAGAGCGCATGAGCAGTAGTGACCCCTAGTGCGCATGCACAGTAGTGAGCCCGTGTGCGCATGCGCAGAAGTGAGCTCGAATGCGCATGTGCAGGTCTGAGCCGGAGTGCGCATGCGCATTAGTGGGCCCGTGCGCGCATGCGCAGTAGTGAGCCCGTGTGCGCATGCGCAGTAGTGAGCCCGAGCGCGCATCCGCAGTAGTGAGTCCGAGTGCGCATGCGCAGTAGTGACCCCGAGTGCGCATGAGCAGTAGTGAGTCCGAGTGCGCATGAGCAGTAGTGACCCCGAGTGCGCATGCACATTAGTGAGCCCGAGTGAGCATGAGTAGTAGTGACCCCGAGTGCGCATGCACAGTAGTGAGCCCGTGTGCGCATGCGCAGAAGTGAGCTCGAATGCGCATGTGCTGGTCTGAGCCGGACTGCGCATGCGCAGTAGTGAGCCCGTGTGCGCATGCGCAGTAGTGAGCCCGAGCGCGCATCCGCAGTAGTGAGTCCGAGTGCGGTTGAGAAGTAGTGACCCCGAGTGCGCATGCACATTAGTGAGCCCGAGTGTGCATGAGTAGTAGTGAACCCGAGCGCGCATGCACAGTAGCCAGCCCGTGTGCGCATGCGCAGAAGTGAGCTCGAATGCGCATGTGCAGGTCTGAGCCGGACTGCGCATGCGCAGTAGTGACCCCGAGTGCGCATGAGCAGTAGTGAGTCCGAGTGCGCATGAGCAGTAGTGACCCCGAGTGCGCATGCACATTAGTGAGCCCGAGTGAGCATGAGTAGTAGTGACCCCGAGTGCGCATGCACAGTAGTGAGCCCGTGTGCGCATGCGCAGAAGTGAGCTCGAATGCGCATGTGCTGGTCTGAGCCGGACTGCGCATGCGCAGTAGTGAGCCCGTGTGCGCATGCGCAGTAGTGACCCCGAATGCGCATGAGCAGTAGGGAGTCCGAGTGCGCATAAGCAGTAGTGACCCCGAGTGCGCATGAGCAGTAGTGAGTCCGAGTGCGCATGAACAGTAGTGACCCCGAGTGCGCATGAGCAGTAGTGGCCCCGAGTGCGCATGAGCAGTAGTGAATCCGAGTGCACATGAGCAGTAGTGACCCCGAGTGCGCACGAGCAGTAGTGAGTCCGAGTGCGCATCAGCAGTAGTGACCCCGTGCGCGCATGCGCAGTAGTGAGCCCGTGTGCGCATGCGCAGTAGTGAGTCCGAGTGCGCGTGAGCAGTAGTGAGTCCGAGTGCGCGTGAGCAGTAGTGACCCCGAGTGCGCATGAGCAGTAGTGACCCCGAGTGCGCATGAGCAGTCGTGACCCCGAGTGCGCATGCACAGTAGTGAGCCCGATTGCGCATCCGCGATAGTGAGTCCGTGTGCGCATGTGCAGGTCTGAGCCGGAGTGCGCATGCGCAGTAGTGGGCCCGTGCGCGCATGCGCAGTAGTGAGCCCGTGTGCGCATGCGCAGTAGTGAGCCCGAGCGCGCATCCGCAGTAGTGAGTCCGAGTGCGCATGCGCAGTAGTGACCCCGAATGCGCATGAGCAGCAGTGAGTCCGAGTGCGCATGAGCAGTAGTGACCCCGAGTGCGCATGAGCAGTATTGACCCCGAGTGCGCAGGAGCAGTAGTGGCCCCGAGTGCGCATGAGCAGTAGTGAATCCGAGTGCACATGAGCAGTAGTGACACCGAGTGCGCATGAGCAGTAGTGAGTCCGAGTGCGCATGAGCAGTAGTGACCCCGAGTGGGCATGAGCAGTAGTGACCCCGAGTGCGCATGCGCAGTAGTGGGCCTGTGCGCGCATGCGCAGTAGTGAGCCCGTGTGCGCATGCGCAGTAGTGACCCCGAATGCGCATGAGCAGTAGTGAGTCCGAGTGCGCATGAGCAGTAGTGACCCCGAGTGCGCATGAGCAGTAGTGAGTCCGAGTGCGCATGAACAGTAGTGACTCCGAGTGCGCATGAGCAGTAGTGACCCCGAGTGCGCATGCACAGTAGTGAGCCCGATTGCGCATCCGCAGTAGTAAGTCCGTGTTCGCATGTGCAGGTCTGAGCCGGAGTGCGCATGCGCAGTAGTGAGCCCGAGCGTGCATCCGCAATAGTGAGCCCGAGCGCGCATGCGCAGTAGTGTGTCCGATTGCGCATGTGCAGGTCTGTGCCGGAGTGCGCATGCGCAGTAGTGTGCCTGTGTGCGCATGCGCAGAAGTGAGCTCGAATGCGCATGTGCAGGTCTGAGCCGGAGTGCGCATGCGCAGTAGTGGGCCCGTGCGCGCATGCGCAGTAGTGAGCCCGTGTGCGCATGCGCTGTAGTGAGCCCGAGCGCGCATCCGCAGTAGTGAGTCCGAGTGCGCATGCGCAGTAGTGACCCCGAATGCGCATGAGCAGCAGTGAGTCCGAGTGCGCATGAGCAGTAGTGACCCCGAGTGCGCATGAGCAGTAGTGAGTCCGCGTGCGGTTGAGCAGTAGTGACCCCGAGTGCGCATGCACATTAGTGAGCCCGAGTGTGCATCAGTAGTAGTGACCCCGAGTGCGCATGCACAGTAGCCAGCCCGTGTGCGCATGCGCAGAAGTGAGCTCGAATGCGCATGTGCAGGTCTGAGCCGGACTGCGCATGCGCAGTAGTGAGCCCGTGTGCACATGCGCAGTAGTGACCCCGAATGCGCATGAGCAGTAGTGAGTCCGAGTGCGTATGAGCAGTAGTGACCCCGAGTGCGCATGAGCAGTAGTGACCCCGAGTGCGCATGCACAGTAGTGAGAACGTGTGCGCATGCGCAGAAGTGAGCTCGAATGCGCATGTGCAGGTCTGAGCCGGAGTGCGCATGCGCATTAGTGGGCCCGTGCGCGCATGCGCAGTAGTGAGCCCGAGTGCGCATGAGCAGTAGTGAGTCCGCGTGCGGTTGAGCAGTAGTGACCCCGAGTGCGCATGCACATTAGTGAGCCCGAATGTGCATGAGTAGTAGTGACCCCGAGTGCGCATGCACAGTAGTGAGCCCGTGTGCGCATGCGCAGAAGTGAGCTCGAATGCGCATGTGCAGGTCTGAGCCGGAGTGCGCATGCGCATTAGTGGGCCCGTGCGCGCATGCGCAGTAGTGAGCCCGTGTGCGCATGCGCAGTAGTGAGCCCGAGCGCGCATCCGCAGTAGTGAGTCCGAGTGCGCATGCGCAGTAGTGACCCCGAGTGCGCATGAGCAGTAGTGAGTCCGAGTGCGCATGAGCAGTAGTGACCCCGAGTGCGCATGCACATTAGTGAGCCCGAGTGAGCATGAGTAGTAGTGACCCCGAGTGCGCATGCACAGTAGTGAGCCCGTGTGCGCATGCGCAGAAGTGAGCTCGAATGCGCATGTGCTGGTCTGAGCCGGACTGCGCATGCGCAGTAGTGAGCCCGTGTGCGCATGCGCAGTAGTGAGCCCGAGCGCGCATCCGCAGTAGTGAGTCCGAGTGCGGTTGAGAAGTAGTGACCCCGAGTGCGCATGCACATTAGTGAGCCCGAGTGTGCATGAGTAGTAGTGACCCCGAGTGCGCATGCACAGTAGCCAGCCCGTGTGCGCATGCGCAGAAGTGAGCTCGAATGCGCATGTGCAGGTCTGAGCCGGACTGCGCATGCGCAGTAGTGACCCCGAGTGCGCATGAGCAGTAGTGAGTCCGAGTGCGCATGAGCAGTAGTGACCCCGAGTGCGCATGCACATTAGTGAGCCCGAGTGAGCATGAGTAGTAGTGACCCCGAGTGCGCATGCACAGTAGTGAGCCCGTGTGCGCATGCGCAGAAGTGAGCTCGAATGCGCATGTGCTGGTCTGAGCCGGACTGCGCATGCGCAGTAGTGAGCCCGTGTGCGCATGCGCAGTAGTGACCCCGAATGCGCATGAGCAGTAGTGAGTCCGAGTGCGCATAAGCAGTAGTGACCCCGAGTGCGCATGAGCAGTAGTGAGTCCGAGTGCGCATGAACAGTAGTGACCCCGAGTGCGCATGAGCAGTAGTGGCCCCGAGTGCGCATGAGCAGTAGTGAATCCGAGTGCACATGAGCAGTAGTGACCCCGAGTGCGCACGAGCAGTAGTGAGTCCGAGTGCGCATCAGCAGTAGTGACCCCGTGCGCGCATGCGCAGTAGTGAGCCCGTGTGCGCATGCGCAGTAGTGAGTCCGAGTGCGCGTGAGCAGTAGTGAGTCCGAGTGCGCGTGAGCAGTAGTGACCCCGAGTGCGCATGAGCAGTAGTGACCCCGAGTGCGCATGAGCAGTCGTGACCCCGAGTGCGCATGCACAGTAGTGAGCCCGATTGCGCATCCGCGATAGTGAGTCCGTGTGCGCACGTGCAGGTCTGAGCCGGAGTGCGCATGCGCAGTAGTGGGCCCGTGCGCGCATGCGCAGTAGTGAGCCCGTGTGCGCATGCGCAGTAGTGAGCCCGAGCGCGCATCCGCAGTAGTGAGTCCGAGTGCGCATGCGCAGTAGTGACCCCGAATGCGCATGAGCAGCAGTGAGTCCGAGTGCGCATGAGCAGTAGTGACCCCGAGTGCGCATGAGCAGTAGTGACCCCGAGTGCGCAGGAGCAGTAGTGGCCCCGAGTGCGCATGAGCAGTAGTGAATCCGAGTGCACATGAGCAGTAGTGACACCGAGTGCGCATGAGCAGTAGTGAGTCCGAGTGCGCATGAGCAGTAGTGACCCCGAGTGGGCATGAGCAGTAGTGACCCCGAGTGCGCATGCGCAGTAGTGGGCCTGTGCGCGCATGCGCAGTAGTGAGCCCGTGTGCGCATGCGCAGTAGTGACCCCGAATGCGCATGAGCAGTAGTGAGTCCGAGTGCGCATGAGCAGTAGTGACCCCGAGTGCGCATGAGCAGTAGTGAGTCCGAGTGCGCATGAACAGTAGTGACTCCGAGTGCGCATGAGCAGTAGTGACCCCGAGTGCGCATGCACAGTAGTGAGCCCGATTGCGCATCCGCAGTAGTAAGTCCGTGTTCGCATGTGCAGGTCTGAGCCGGAGTGCGCATGCGCAGTAGTGAGCCCGAGCGTGCATCCGCAATAGTGAGCCCGAGCGCGCATGCGCAGTAGTGTGTCCGATTGCGCATGTGCAGGTCTGTGCCGGAGTGCGCATGCGCAGTAGTGTGCCTGTGTGCGCATGCGCAGAAGTGAGCTCGAATGCGCATGTGCAAGTCTGAGCCGGAGTGCGCATGCGCAGTAGTGGGCCCGTGCGCGCATGCGCAGTAGTGAGTCCGAGTGCGCATGCGCAGTAGTGACCCCGAATGCGCATGAGCAGCAGTGAGTCCGAGTGCGCATGAGCAGTAGTGACCCCGAGTGCGCATGAGCAGTAGTGAGTCCGCGTGCGGTTGAGCAGTAGTGACCCCGAGTGCGCATGCACATTAGTGAGCCCGAGTGTGCATGAGTAGTAGTGACCCCGAGTGCGCATGCACAGTAGCCAGCCCGTGTGCGCATGCGCAGAAGTGAGCTCGAATGCGCATGTGCAGGTCTGAGCCGGACTGCGCATGCGCAGTAGTGAGCCCGTGTGCACATGCGCAGTAGTGACCCCGAATGCGCATGAGCAGTAGTGAGTCCGAGTGCGTATGAGCAGTAGTGACCCCGAGTGCGCATGAGCAGTAGTGACCCCGAGTGCGCATGCACAGTAGTGAGAACGTGTGCGCATGCGCAGAAGTGAGCTCGAATGCGCATGTGCAGGTCTGAGCCGGAGTGCGCATGCGCATTAGTGGGCCCGTGCGCGCATGCGCAGTAGTGAGCCCGAGTGCGCATGAGCAGTAGTGAGTCCGCGTGCGGTTGAGCAGTAGTGACCCCGAGTGCGCATGCACATTAGTGAGCCCGAATGTGCATGAGTAGTAGTGACCCCGAGTGCGCATGCACAGTAGTGAGCCCGTGTGCGCATGCGCAGAAGTGAGCTCGAATGCGCATGTGCAGGTCTGAGCCGGAGTGCGCATGCGCATTAGTGGGCCCGTGCGCGCATGCGCAGTAGTGAGCCCGTGTGCGCATGCGCAGTAGTGAGCCCGAGCGCGCATCCGCAGTAGTGAGTCCGAGTGCGCATGCGCAGTAGTGACCCCGAGTGCGCATGAGCAGTAGTGAGTCCGAGTGCGCATGAGCAGTAGTGACCCCGAGTGCGCATGCACATTAGTGAGCCCGAGTGAGCATGAGTAGTAGTGACCCCGAGTGCGCATGCACAGTAGTGAGCCCGTGTGCGCATGCGCAGAAGTGAGCTCGAATGCGCATGTGCTGGTCTGAGCCGGACTGCGCATGCGCAGTAGTGAGCCCGTGTGCGCATGCGCAGTAGTGAGCCCGAGCGCGCATCCGCAGTAGTGAGTCCGAGTGCGGTTGAGAAGTAGTGACCCCGAGTGCGCATGCACATTAGTGAGCCCGAGTGTGCATGAGTAGTAGTGACCCCGAGTGCGCATGCACAGTAGCCAGCCCGTGTGCGCATGCGCAGAAGTGAGCTCGAATGCGCATGTGCAGGTCTGAGCCGGACTGCGCATGCGCAGTAGTGACCCCGAGTGCGCATGAGCAGTAGTGAGTCCGAGTGCGCATGAGCAGTAGTGACCCCGAGTGCGCATGCACATTAGTGAGCCCGAGTGAGCATGAGTAGTAGTGACCCCGAGTGCGCATGCACAGTAGTGAGCCCGTGTGCGCATGCGCAGAAGTGAGCTCGAATGCGCATGTGCTGGTCTGAGCCGGACTGCGCATGCGCAGTAGTGAGCCCGTGTGCGCATGCGCAGTAGTGACCCCGAATGCGCATGAGCAGTAGTGAGTCCGAGTGCGCATAAGCAGTAGTGACCCCGAGTGCGCATGAGCAGTAGTGAGTCCGAGTGCGCATGAACAGTAGTGACCCCGAGTGCGCATGAGCAGTAGTGGCCCCGAGTGCGCATGAGCAGTAGTGAATCCGAGTGCACATGAGCAGTAGTGACCCCGAGTGCGCACGAGCAGTAGTGAGTCCGAGTGCGCATCAGCAGTAGTGACCCCGTGCGCGCATGCGCAGTAGTGAGCCCGTGTGCGCATGCGCAGTAGTGTGTCCGAGTGCGCGTGAGCAGTAGTGAGTCCGAGTGCGCGTGAGCAGTAGCGACCCCGAGTGCGCATGAGCAGTAGTGAGTCCGAGTGCGAATCAGCAGTAGTGACCCCGAGTGCGCATGAGCAGTCGTGACCCCGAGTGCGCATGCACAGTAGTGAGCCCGATTGCGCATCCGCGATAGTGAGTCCGTGTGCGCATGTGCAGGTCTGAGCCGGAGTGCGCATGCGCAGAAGTGGGCCCGTGCGCGCATGCGCAGTAGTGAGCCCGTGTGCGCATGCGCAGTAGTGAGCCCGAGCGCGCATCCGCAGTAGTGAGTCCGAGTGCGCATGCGCAGTAGTGACCCCGAATGCGCATGAGCAGCAGTGAGTCCGAGTGCGCATGAGCAGTAGTGACCCCGAGTGCGCATGAGCAGTAGTGACCCCGAGTGCGCAGGAGCAGTAGTGGCCCCGAGTGCGCATGAGCAGTAGTGAATCCGAGTGCACATGAGCAGTAGTGACACCGAGTGCGCATGAGCAGTAGTGAGTCCGAGTGCGCATGAGCAGTAGTGACCCCGAGTGGGCATGAGCAGTAGTGACCCCGAGTGCGCATGCGCAGTAGTGGGCCTGTGCGCGCATGCGCAGTAGTGAGCCCGTGTGCGCATGCGCAGTAGTGAGCCCGAGCGCGCATCCGCAGTAGTGAGTCCGAGTGCGCATGCGCAGTAGTGACCCCGAATGCGCATGTGCAGTAGTGAGTCCGAGTGCGCATGAGCAGTAGCGACCCCGAGTGCGCATGAGCAGTAGTGAGTCCGAGTGCGCATGCACAGTAGTGAGCCCGTGTGCGCATGCGCAGAAGTGAGCTCGAATGCGCATGCGCAGGTCTGAGCCGGACTGCGCATGCGCAGTAGTGAGCCCGTGTGCACATGCGCAGTAGTGACCCCGAATGCGCATGAGCAGTAGTGAGTCCGAGTGCGCATGAGCAGTAGTGACCCCGAGTGCGCATGAGCAGTAGTGAGTCCGAGTGCGCATGAACAGTAGTGACTCCGAGTGCGCATGAGCAGTAGTGACCCCGAGTGCGCATGCACAGTAGTGAGCCCGATTGCGCATCCGCAGTAGTAAGTCCGTGTTCGCATGTGCAGGTCTGAGCCGGAGTGCGCATGCGCAGTAGTGAGCCCGAGCGTGCATCCGCAATAGTGAGCCCGAGCGCGCATGCGCAGTAGTGTGTCCGATTGCGCATGTGCAGGTCTGTGCCGGAGTGCGCATGCGCAGTAGTGTGCCTGTGTGCGCATGCGCAGAAGTGAGCTCGAATGCGCATGTGCAGGTCTGAGCCGGAGTGCGCATGCGCAGTAGTGGGCCCGTGCGCGCATGCGCAGTAGTGAGCCCGTGTGCGCATGCGCTGTAGTGAGCCCGAGCGCGCATCCGCAGTAGTGAGTCCGAGTGCGCATGCGCAGTAGTGACCCCGAATGCGCATGAGCAGCAGTGAGTCCGAGTGCGCATGAGCAGTAGTGACCCCGAGTGCGCATGAGCAGTAGTGAGTCCGCGTGCGGTTGAGCAGTAGTGACCCCGAGTGCGCATGCACATTAGTGAGCCCGAGTGTGCATGAGTAGTAGTGACCCCGAGTGCGCATGCACAGTAGCCAGCCCGTGTGCGCATGCGCAGAAGTGAGCTCGAATGCGCATGTGCAGGTCTGAGCCGGACTGCGCATGCGCAGTAGTGAGCCCGTGTGCACATGCGCAGTAGTGACCCCGAATGCGCATGAGCAGTAGTGAGTCCGAGTGCGTATGAGCAGTAGTGACCCCGAGTGCGCATGAGCAGTAGTGACCCCGAGTGCGCATGCACAGAAGTGAGAACGTGTGCGCATGCGCAGAAGTGAGCTCGAATGCGCATGTGCAGGTCTGAGCCGGAGTGCGCATGCGCATTAGTGGGCCCGTGCGCGCATGCGCAGTAGTGAGCCCGAGTGCGCATGAGCAGTAGTGAGTCCGCGTGCGGTTGAGCAGTAGTGACCCCGAGTGCGCATGCACATTAGTGAGCCCGACTGTGCATGAGTAGTAGTGACCCCGAGTGCGCATGCACAGTAGCCAGCCCGTGTGCGCATGCGCAGAAGTGAGCTCGAATGCGCATGTGCAGGTCTGAGCCGGACTGCGCATGCGCAGTAGTGAGCCCGTGTGCACATGCGCAGTAGTGACCCCGAATGCGCATGAGCAGTAGTGAGTCCGAGTGCGTATGAGCAGTAGTGACCCCGAGTGCGCATGAGCAGTAGTGACCCCGAGTGCGCATGCACAGTAGTGAGAACGTGTGCGCATGCGCAGAAGTGAGCTCGAATGCGCATGTGCAGGTCTGAGCCGGAGTGCGCATGCGCATTAGTGGGCCCGTGCGCGCATGCGCAGTAGTGAGCCCGTGTGCGCATGCGCAGTAGTGAGCCCGAGCGCGCATCCGCAGTAGTGAGCCCGAGTGCGCATGCGCAGTAGTGACCCCGAATGCGCATGAGCAGCAGTGAGTCCGAGTCCGCATGAGCAGTAGTGACCCCGAGTGCGCATGAGCAGTAGTGAGTCCGAGTGCGCATGAGCAGTAGTGACCCCGAGTGCGCATGCACATTGGTGAGCCCGAGTGAGCATGAGTAGTAGTGACCCCGAGTGCGCATGCACAGTAGTGAGCCCGTGTGCGCATGCGCAGAAGTGAGCTCGAATGCGCATGTGCAGGTCTGAGCCGGACTGCGCATGCGCAGTAGTGAGCCCGTGTGCGCATACGCAGTAGTGACCCCGAATGCGCACGAGCAGTAGTGAGTCCGAGTGCGCATGAGCAGTAGTGACCCCGTGCGCGCATGCGCAGTAGTGAGCCCGTGTGCGCATGCGCAGTAGTGAGTCCGAGTGCGCGTGAGCAGTAGTGAGTCCGAGTGCGCGTGAGCAGTAGTGACCCCGAATGCGCATGAGCAGTAGTGAGCCCGAGTGTGCATGAGCAGTAGTGAGTCCGAGTGCGCATGAGCAGTAGTGACCCCGAGTGCTCATGCACAGTAGTGAGCCCGATTGCGCATCCGCAGTAGTGAGTCCGTGTGCGCATGTGCACGTCTGAGCCGGAGTGCGCATGCGCAGTAGTGGGTCCGTGCGCGAATGCGCAGTAGTGAGCCCGTGTGCGCATGCGCAGTAGTGACCCCGATTGCGCATGTGCAGGTCTGAGCCGGAGTGCGCATGCGCAGTAGTGGGCTCGTGCGCGCATGCGCAGTAGTGAGCCCGTGTGCGCATGCGCAGTAGTGACCCCGAATGCGCATGAGCAGTAGTGAGTCCGAGTACACATGAGCAGTAGTGACCCCGAGTGCGCATGAGCAGTAGTGACCCCGAGTGCGCATGCACAGTAGTGAGCCCGATTGCGCATCCGCAGTAGTAAGTCCGTGTGCGCATGTGCAGGTCTGAGCCGGAGTGCGCATGCGCAGTAGTGGGCCCGTGCGCGCATGCGCAGTAGTGAGCCCGTGTGCGCATGCGCAGTAGTGAGTCCGAGTGCGCGTGAGCAGTAGTGAGCCCGAGTGCGCGTGAGCAGTAGTGACCCCGAGTGCGCATGAGCAGTAGTGAGCCCGAGCGCGCATGAGCAGTAGTGTGTTCGAGTGCGCATCCGCAGTAGTGAGTCCGTGTGCGCATGTGCAGGTCTGAGCCGGAGTGCGCATGCGCAGTAGTGGGCCCGTGCGCGCATGCGCAGTAGTGAGCCCGTGTGCGCATGCGCAGTAGTGAGTCCGAGTGCGCGTGAGCAGTAGTGAGCCCGAGTGCGCGTGAGCAGTAGTGACCCCGAGTGCGCATGAGCAGTAGTGACCCCGAGTGCGCATGAGCAGTAGTGACCCCAAGTGCGCATGCACAGTAGTGAGCCCGATTGCGCATCCGCAGTAGTGAGTCCGTGTGCGCATGTGCAGGTCTGAGACGGAGTGCGCATGCGCAGTAGTGGGCCCGTGCGCGCATGCGCAGTAGTGAGCCCGGGTGCGCATGCGCAGTAGTGAGCCCGAGCGCGCATCCGCAGTAGCGAGCCCGAGCGGGCATGCGCAGTAGTGACCCCGAATGCGCATGAGCAGTAGTGACCCCGAGTGCGCATGCACAGTAGTGTGCCTGTGTGCGCACGCGCAGAAGTGAGCTCGAGTGCGCATGTGCAGGTCTGAGCCGGAGTGCGCATGCGCAGTAGTGGGCCCGTGCGCGCATGCGCAGTCGTGAGCCCGGGTGCGCATGCGCAGTAGTGAGCCCGAGCGCGCATCCGCAGTAGTGAGCCCGAGCGCGCATGCGCAGTAGTGAGTCCGATTGCGCATGTGCAGGTCTGAGCCAGAGTGCGCATGCGCAGTAGTGGGCCTGTGCGCGCATGCGCAGTAGTGAGCCCGTGTGCGCATGCGCAGTAGTGAGCCCGAGCGCGCATCCGCAGTAGTGAGTCCGAGTGCGCATGCGCAGTAGTAACCCCGAATGCGCATGTGCAGTAGTGAGTCCGAGTGCGCATGAGCAGTAGCGACCCCGAGTGCGCATGAGCAGTAGTGAGTCCGAGTGCGAATCAGCAGTAGAGACCCCGAGTGCGCATGAGCAGTAGTGACCCCGAGTGCGCATGCACAGTAGTGAGCCCGTGTGCGCATGCGCAGAAGTGAGCTCGAATGCGCATGTGCAGGTCTGAGCCGGAGTGTGCATGCGCAGTAGTGGGCCCGTGCGCGCATGCGCAGTAGTGTGCCCGTGTGCGCATGCGCAGTAGTGAGCCTGAGCACGCATCCGCAGTAGTGAGTCCGAGTGCGCATGCGCAGTAGTGACGCCGAATGCGCATGAGCAGCAGCGAGTCCGAGTGCGCATGAGCAGTAGTGACCCCGAGTGCGCATGAGCAGTAGTGAGTCCGAGTGCGCATGAGCAGTAGTGACCCCGAGTGCGCATGCACAGTAGTGTGCCTGTGTGCGCACGCGCAGAAGTGAGCTCGAGTGCGCATGTGCAGGTCTGAGCCGGAGTGCGCATGCGCAGTAGTGGGCCCGTGCGCGCATGCGCAGTCGTGAGCCCGGGTGCGCATGCGCAGTAGTGAGCCCGAGCGCGCATCCGCAGTAGTGAGCCCGAGCGCGCATGCGCAGTAGTGAGTCCGATTGCGCATGTGCAGGTCTGAGCCAGAGTGCGCATGCGCAGTAGTGGGCCTGTGCGCGCATGCGCAGTAGTGAGCCCGTGTGCGCATGCGCAGTAGTGAGCCCGAGCGCGCATCCGCAGTAGTGAGTCCGAGTGCGCATGCGCAGTAGTGACCCCGAATGCGCATGTGCAGTAGTGAGTCCGAGTGCGCATGAGCAGTAGCGACCCCGAGTGCGCATGAGCAGTAGTGAGTCCGAGTGCGAATCAGCAGTAGAGACCCCGAGTGCGCATGAGCAGTAGTGACCCCGAGTGCGCATGCACAGTAGTGAGCCCGTGTGCGCATGCGCAGAAGTGAGCTCGAATGCGCATGTGCAGGTCTGAGCCGGAGTGTGCATGCGCAGTAGTGGGCCCGTGCGCGCATGCGCAGTAGTGTGCCCGTGTGCGCATGCGCAGTAGTGAGCCTGAGCACGCATCCGCAGTAGTGAGTCCGAGTGCGCATGCGCAGTAGTGACGCCGAATGCGCATGAGCAGCAGCGAGTCCGAGTGCGCATGAGCAGTAGTGACCCCGAGTGCGCATGAGCAGTAGTGAGTCCGAGTGCGCATGAGCAGTCGTGACCCCGAGTGCGCATGCACAGTAGTGAGCCCGATTGCGCATCCGCGATAGTGAGTCCGTGTGCGCATGTGCAGGTCTGAGCCGGAGTGCGCATGCGCAGAAGTGGGCCCGTGCGCGCATGCGCAGTAGTGAGCCCGTGTGCGCATGCGCAGTAGTGAGCCCGAGCGCGCATCCGCAGTAGTGAGTCCGAGTGCGCATGCGCAGTAGTGACCCCGAATGCGCATGAGCAGCAGTGAGTCCGAGTGCGCATGAGCAGTAGTGACCCCGAGTGCGCATGAGCAGTAGTGACCCCGAGTGCGCAGGAGCAGTAGTGGCCCCGAGTGCGCATGAGCAGTAGTGAATCCGAGTGCACATGAGCAGTAGTGACACCGAGTGCGCATGAGCAGTAGTGAGTCCGAGTGCGCATGAGCAGTAGTGACCCCGAGTGGGCATGAGCAGTAGTGACCCCGAGTGCGCATGCGCAGTAGTGGGCCTGTGCGCGCATGCGCAGTAGTGAGCCCGTGTGCGCATGCGCAGTAGTGAGCCCGAGCGCGCATCCGCAGTAGTGAGTCCGAGTGCGCATGCGCAGTAGTGACCCCGAATGCGCATGTGCAGTAGTGAGTCCGAGTGCGCATGAGCAGTAGCGACCCCGAGTGCGCATGAGCAGTAGTGAGTCCGAGTGCGCATGCACAGTAGTGAGCCCGTGTGCGCATGCGCAGAAGTGAGCTCGAATGCGCATGCGCAGGTCTGAGCCGGACTGCGCATGCGCAGTAGTGAGCCCGTGTGCACATGCGCAGTAGTGACCCCGAATGCGCATGAGCAGTAGTGAGTCCGAGTGCGCATGAGCAGTAGTGACCCCGAGTGCGCATGAGCAGTAGTGAGTCCGAGTGCGCATGAACAGTAGTGACTCCGAGTGCGCATGAGCAGTAGTGACCCCGAGTGCGCATGCACAGTAGTGAGCCCGATTGCGCATCCGCAGTAGTAAGTCCGTGTTCGCATGTGCAGGTCTGAGCCGGAGTGCGCATGCGCAGTAGTGAGCCCGAGCGTGCATCCGCAATAGTGAGCCCGAGCGCGCATGCGCAGTAGTGTGTCCGATTGCGCATGTGCAGGTCTGTGCCGGAGTGCGCATGCGCAGTAGTGTGCCTGTGTGCGCATGCGCAGAAGTGAGCTCGAATGCGCATGTGCAGGTCTGAGCCGGAGTGCGCATGCGCAGTAGTGGGCCCGTGCGCGCATGCGCAGTAGTGAGCCCGTGTGCGCATGCGCTGTAGTGAGCCCGAGCGCGCATCCGCAGTAGTGAGTCCGAGTGCGCATGCGCAGTAGTGACCCCGAATGCGCATGAGCAGCAGTGAGTCCGAGTGCGCATGAGCAGTAGTGACCCCGAGTGCGCATGAGCAGTAGTGAGTCCGCGTGCGGTTGAGCAGTAGTGACCCCGAGTGCGCATGCACATTAGTGAGCCCGAGTGTGCATGAGTAGTAGTGACCCCGAGTGCGCATGCACAGTAGCCAGCCCGTGTGCGCATGCGCAGAAGTGAGCTCGAATGCGCATGTGCAGGTCTGAGCCGGACTGCGCATGCGCAGTAGTGAGCCCGTGTGCACATGCGCAGTAGTGACCCCGAATGCGCATGAGCAGTAGTGAGTCCGAGTGCGTATGAGCAGTAGTGACCCCGAGTGCGCATGAGCAGTAGTGACCCCGAGTGCGCATGCACAGAAGTGAGAACGTGTGCGCATGCGCAGAAGTGAGCTCGAATGCGCATGTGCAGGTCTGAGCCGGAGTGCGCATGCGCATTAGTGGGCCCGTGCGCGCATGCGCAGTAGTGAGCCCGAGTGCGCATGAGCAGTAGTGAGTCCGCGTGCGGTTGAGCAGTAGTGACCCCGAGTGCGCATGCACATTAGTGAGCCCGACTGTGCATGAGTAGTAGTGACCCCGAGTGCGCATGCACAGTAGCCAGCCCGTGTGCGCATGCGCAGAAGTGAGCTCGAATGCGCATGTGCAGGTCTGAGCCGGACTGCGCATGCGCAGTAGTGAGCCCGTGTGCACATGCGCAGTAGTGACCCCGAATGCGCATGAGCAGTAGTGAGTCCGAGTGCGTATGAGCAGTAGTGACCCCGAGTGCGCATGAGCAGTAGTGACCCCGAGTGCGCATGCACAGTAGTGAGAACGTGTGCGCATGCGCAGAAGTGAGCTCGAATGCGCATGTGCAGGTCTGAGCCGGAGTGCGCATGCGCATTAGTGGGCCCGTGCGCGCATGCGCAGTAGTGAGCCCGTGTGCGCATGCGCAGTAGTGAGCCCGAGCGCGCATCCGCAGTAGTGAGCCCGAGTGCGCATGCGCAGTAGTGACCCCGAATGCGCATGAGCAGTAGTGAGTCCGAGTGCGCATGAGCAGTAGTGACCCCGAGTGCGCATGCACAGTAGCCAGCCCGTGTGCGCATGCGAAGAAGTGAGCTCGAATGCGCATGTGCAGGTCTGAGCCGGACTGCGCATGCGCAGTAGTGAGCCCGTGTGCGCATGCGCAGTAGTGAGTCCGAGTGCGCATCAGCAGTAGTGACCCCGAGTGCGCATGAGCAGTAGTGACCCCGAGTGCGCATGCACATTAGTGAGCCCGAGTGTGCATGAGTAGTAGTGACCCCGAGGGCGCATGCACAGTAGCCAGCCCGTGTGCGCATGCGAAGAAGTGAGCTCGAATGCGCATGTGCAGGTCTGAGCCGGACTGCGCATGCGCAGTAGTGAGCCCGTGTGCACATGCGCAGTAGTGACCCCGAATGCGCATGAGCAGTAGTGACCCCGAGTGCGCATGAGCAGTAGTGACCCCGAGTGCGCATGCACATTAGTGAGCCCGAGTGTGCATGAGTAGTAGTGACCCCGAGGGCGCATGCACAGTAGCCAGCCCGTGTGCGCATGCGAAGAAGTGAGCTCGAATGCGCATGTGCAGGTCTGAGCCGGACTGCGCATGCGCAGTAGTGAGCCCGTGTGCACATGCGCAGTAGTGACCCCGAATGCGCATGAGCAGTAGTGAGTCCGAGTGCGCATGAGCAGTAGTGACCCCGAGTGCGCATGAGCAGTAGTGAGTCCGAGTGCGCATGAACAGTAGTGACTCCGAGTGCGCATGCGCAGTAGTGACCCCGAGTGCGCATGCACAGTAGTGAGCCCGATTGCGCATCCGCAGTAGTAAGTCCGTGCTCGCATGTGCAGGTCTGAGCCGGAGTGCGCATGCGCAGTAGTGGGCCCGTGCGCGCATGCGCAATAGTGAGCCCGGGTGCGCATGCGCAGTAGTGAGCCCGAGCGCGCATCCGCAATAGTGAGCCCGAGCGCGCATGCGCAGTAGTGTGTCCGATTGCGCATGTGCAGGTCTGTGCCGGAGTGCGCATGCGCAGTAGTGTGCCTGTGTGCGCATGCGCAGAAGTGAGCTCGAATGCGCATGTGCAGGTCTGAGCCGGAGTGCGCATGCGCAGTAGTGGGCCCGTGCGCGCATGCGCAGTAGTGAGCCCGTGTGCGCATGCGCTGTAGTGAGCCCGAGCGCGCATCCGCAGTAGTGAGTCCGAGTGCGCATGCGCAGTAGTGACCCCGAATGCGCATGAGCAGCAGTGAGTCCGAGTGCGCATGAGCAGTAGTGACCCCGAGTGCGCATGAGCAGTAGTGAGTCCGCGTGCGGTTGAGCAGTAGTGACCCCGAGTGCGCATGCACATTAGTGAGCCCGAGTGTGCATGAGTAGTAGTGACCCCGAGTGCGCATGCACAGTAGCCAGCCCGTGTGCGCATGCGCAGGAGTGAGCTCGAATGCGCATGTGCAGGTCTGAGCCGGACTGCGCATGCGCAGTAGTGAGCCCGTGTGCACATGCGCAGTAGTGACCCCGAATGCGCATGAGCAGTAGTGAGTCCGAGTGCGTATGAGCAGTAGTGACCCCGAGTGCGCATGAGCAGTAGTGACCCCGAGTGCGCATGCACAGTAGTGAGAACGTGTGCGCATGCGCAGAAGTGAGCTCGAATGCGCATGTGCAGGTCTGAGCCGGAGTGCGCATGCGCATTAGTGGGCCCGTGCGCGCATGCGCAGTAGTGAGCCCGAGTGCGCATGAGCAGTAGTGAGTCCGCGTGCGGTTGAGCAGTAGTGACCCCGAGTGCGCATGCACATTAGTGAGCCCGAATGTGCATGAGTAGTAGTGACCCCGAGTGCGCATGCACAGTAGCCAGCCCGTGTGCGCATGCGCAGAAGTGAGCTCGAATGCGCATGTGCAGGTCTGAGCCGGACTGCGCATGCGCAGTAGTGAGCCCGTGTGCACATGCGCAGTAGTGACCCCGAATGCGCATGAGCAGTAGTGAGTCCGAGTACGTATGAGCAGTAGTGACCCCGAGTGCGCATGAGCAGTAGTGACCCCGAGTGCGCATGCACAGTAGTGAGAACGTGTGCGCATGCGCAGAAGTGAGCTCGAATGCGCATGTGCAGGTCTGAGCCGGAGTGCGCATGCGCATTAGTGGGCCCGTGCGCGCATGCGCAGTAGTGAGCCCGTGTGCGCATGCGCAGTAGTGAGCCCGAGCGCGCATCCGCAGTAGTGAGCCCGAGAGCGCATGCGCAGTAGTGACCCCGAATGCGCATGAGCAGCAGTGAGTCCGAGTCCGCATGAGCAGTAGTGACCCCGAGTGCGCATGAGCAGTAGTGAGTCCGAGTGCGCATGAGCAGTAGTGACCCCGAGTGCGCATGCACATTGGTGAGCCCGAGTGAGCATGAGTAGTAGTGACCGCGAGTGCGCATGCACAGTAGTGAGCCCGTGTGCGCATGCGCAGAAGTGAGCTCGAATGCGCATGTGCAGGTCTGAGCCGGACTGCGCATGCGCAGTAGTGAGCCCGTGTGCGCATACGCAGTAGTGACCCCGAATGCGCACGAGCAGTCGTGAGTCCGAGTGCGCATGAGAAGTAGTGACCCCGTGCGCGCATGCGCAGTAGTGAGCCCGTGTGCGCATGCGCAGTAGTGAGTCCGAGTGCGCGTGAGCAGTAGTGAGTCCGAGTGCGCGTGAGCAGTAGTGACCCCGAATGCGCATGAGCAGTAGTGAGCCCGAGTGTGCATGAGCAGTAGTGAGTCCGAGTGCGCATGAGCAGTAGTGACCCCGAGTGCTCATGCACAGTAGTGAGCCCGATTGCGCATCCGCAGTAGTGAGTCCGTGTGCGCATGTGCAGGTCTGAGCCGGAGTGCGCATGCGCAGTAGTGGGCCCGTGCGCGCTTGCGCAGTAGTGAGCCCGTGTGCGCATGCGCAGTAGTGACCCCGAATGCGCATGAGCAGTAGTGAGGCCGAGTGTGCATGAGCAGTAGTGAGTCCGAGTGCGCATGAGCAGTAGTGACCCCGAGTGCGCATGAGCAGTAGTGACCCCGAGTGCGCATGCACAGTAGTGAGCCCGATTGCGCATCCGCAGTAGTGAGTCCGTGTGCGCATGTGCAGGTCTGAGCCGGAGTGCGCATGCGCAGTAGTGGGCCCGTGCGCGCATGCGCAGTAGTGAGCCCGGGTGCGCATGCGCAGTAGTGAGCCCGAGCGCGCATCCGCAGTAGCGAGCCCGAGCGGGCATGCGCAGTAGTGACCCCGAATGCGCATGAGCAGTAGTGACCCCGAGTGCGCATGCACAGTAGTGTGCCTGTGTGCGCACGCGCAGAAGTGAGCTCGAGTGCGCATGTGCAGGTCTGAGCCGGAGTGCGCATGCGCAGTAGTGGGCCCGTGCGCGCATGCGCAGTCGTGAGCCCGGGTGCGCATGCGCAGTAGTGAGCCCGAGCGCGCATCCGCAGTAGTGAGCCCGAGCGCGCATGCGCAGTAGTGAGTCCGATTGCGCATGTGCAGGTCTGAGCCAGAGTGCGCATGCGCAGTAGTGGGCCTGTGCGCGCATGCGCAGTAGTGAGCCCGTGTGCGCATGCGCAGTAGTGAGCCCGAGCGCGCATCCGCAGTAGTGAGTCCGAGTGCGCATGCGCAGTAGTGACCCCGAATGCGCATGTGCAGTAGTGAGTCCGAGTGCGCATGAGCAGTAGCGACCCCGAGTGCGCATGAGCAGTAGTGAGTCCGAGTGCGAATCAGCAGTAGTGACCCCGAGTGCGCATGAGCAGTAGTGACCCCGAGTGCGCATGCACATTAGTGAGCCCGAGTGTGCATGAGTAGTAGTGACCCCGAGTGCGCATGCACAGTAGCGAGCCCGTGTGCGCATGCGCAGAAGTGAGCTCGAATGCGCATGCGCAGGTCTAAGCCGGACTGCGCATGCGCAGTAGTGAGCCCGTGTGCACATGCGCAGTAGTGACCCCGAATGCGCATGAGCAGTAGTGAGTCCGAGTGCGCATGAGTAGTAGTGACCCCGAGTGCGCATGAGCAGTAGTGAGTCCGAGTGCGCATGAACAGTAGTGACTCCGAGTGCGCATGAGCAGTAGTGACCCCGAGTGCGCATGCACAGTAGTGAGCCCGATTGCGCATCCGCAGTAGTAAGTCCGTGTTCGCATGTGCAGGTCTGAGCCGGAGTGCGCATGCGCAGTAGTGGGCCCGTGCGCGCATGCGCAGTTGTGAGCCCGGGTGCGCATGCGCAGTAGTGAGCCCGAGCGTGCATCCGCAATAGTGAGCCCGAGCGCGCATGCGCAGTAGTGTGTCCGATTGCGCATGTGCAGGTCTGTGCCGGAGTGCGCATGCGCAGTAGTGTGCCTGTGTGCGCATGCGCAGAAGTGAGCTCGAATGGGCATGTGCAGTAGTGAGTCCGAGTGCGCATGAGTAGTAGTGACCCCGAGTGCGCATGAGCAGTAGTGAGTCCGAGTGCGCATGAACAGTAGTGACTCCGAGTGCGCATGAGCAGTAGTGACCCCGAGTGCGCATGCACAGTAGTGAGCCCGATTGCGCATCCGCAGTAGTAAGTCCGTGTTCGCATGTGCAGGTCTGAGCCGGAGTGCGCATGCGCAGTAGTGGGCCCGTGCGCGCATGCGCAGTTGTGAGCCCGGGTGCGCATGCGCAGTAGTGAGCCCGAGCGTGCATCCGCAATAGTGAGCCCGAGCGCGCATGCGCAGTAGTGTGTCCGATTGCGCATGTGCAGGTCTGTGCCGGAGTGCGCATGCGCAGTAGTGTGCCTGTGTGCGCATGCGCAGAAGTGAGCTCGAATGGGCATGTGCAGGTCTGAGCCGGAGTGCGCATGCGCAGTAGTGGGCCCGTGCGCGCATGAGCAGTAGTGAGTCCGAGTGCGCGTGGGCAGTAGTGACCCCGAGTGCGCATGCACAGTAGTGAGCCCGAGTGCGCATGAGCAGTAGTGTGTTCGAGTGCGCATCCGTAGTAGTGAGTCCGTGTGCGCATGTGCAGGTCTGAGCCGGAGTGCGCATGCGCAGTTGTGGGCCCGTGCTCGCATGCGCAGTAGTGAGCCCGTGCGCGCATGCGCAGTAGTGAGCCCGTGTGCGCATGCGCAGTAGTGAGCCCCAGCGCGCATCCGCAGTAGTGAGTCCGAGTGCGCATGCGCAGTAGTGACCCCGAATGCGCATGAGCAGTAGTGACCCCGAGTGCGCATGCACAGTAGTGTGCCCATGTGAGCATGCGCAGAAGTGAGCTCGAATGCGCATGTGCAGGTCTGAGCCGGAGTGTGCATGCGCAGTAGTGGGCCCGTGCGCGCGTGCGCAGTAGTGAGCCTGGGTGCGCATGCGCAGTAGTGAGCCCGAGCGCGCAGCCGCAGTAGTGAGCCCGAGCGCGCATGCGCAGTAGTGAGTCCGATTGCGCATGTGCAGGTCTGAGCCGGAGTGCGCATGCGCAGTACTGGGCCCGTGCGCGCATGCGCCGTAGTGAGCTCGTGTGCGCATGCGCAGTAGTGACCCCGAATGCGCATGAGCAGTAGTGAGCCCGAGTGTGCATGAGCAGTAGTGAGTCCGAGTGCGCATGAGCAGTAGTGACCCCGAGTGCTCATGCACAGTAGTGAGCCCGATTGCGCATCCGCAGTAGTGAGTCCGTGTGCGCATGTGCAGGTCTGAGCCGGAGTGCGCATGCGCAGTAGTGGGCCCGTGCGCTCATGCGCAGTAGTGAGCTGGTGTGCGCATGCGCAGTAGTGACCCCGAATGCGCATGAGCAGTAGTGAGCCCGAGTGTGCATGAGCAGTAGTGAGTCCGAGTGCGCATGAGCAGTAGTGACCCCGAGTGCTCATGCACAGTAGTGAGCCCGATTGCGCATCCGCAGTAGTGAGTCCGTGTGCGCATGTGCAGGTCTGAGACGGAGTGCGCATGCGCAGTAGTGGGCCCGTGCGCGCATGCGCAGTAGTGAGCCCGTGTGCGCATGCGCAGTAGTGACCCCGAATGCGCATGAGCAGTAGTGAGCCCGAGTGTGCATGAGCAGTAGTGAGTCCGAGTGCGCATGAGAAGTAGTGACCCCGAGTGCTCATGCACAGTAGTGAGCCCGATTGCGCATCCGCAGTAGTGAGTCCGTGTGCGCATGTGCAGGTCTGAGCCGGAGTGCGCATGCGCAGTAGTGGGTCCGTGCGCGCATGCGCAGTAGTGAGCCCGTGTGCGCATGCGCAGTAGTGAGCCCGAGCGCGCATCCGCAGTAGTGAGTCCGAGTGCGCATGCGCAGTAGTGACCCCGAGTGCGCATGAGCAGTAGTGAGTCCGAGTGCGCATGAGCAGTAGTGACCCCGAGTGCGCATGCACATTAGTGAGCCCGAGTGAGCATGAGTAGTAGTGACCCCGAGTGCGCATGCACAGTAGTGAGCCCGTGTGCGCATGCGCAGTAGTGACCCCGAATGCGCATGAGCAGTAGTGAGTCCGAGTGCGCATAAGCAGTAGTGACCCCGAGTGCGCATGAGCAGTAGTGAGTCCGAGTGCGCATGAGCAGTAGTGACCCCGAGTGCGCATGCACATTAGTGAGCCCGAGTGAGCATGAGTAGTAGTGACCCCGAGTGCGCATGCACAGTAGTGAGCCCGTGTGCGCATGCGCAGTAGTGACCCCGAATGCGCATGAGCAGTAGTGAGTCCGAGTGCGCATAAGCAGTAGTGACCCCGAGTGCGCACGAGCAGTAGTGAGTCCGAGTGCGCATGAGCAGTAGTGACCCCGTGCGCGCATGCGCAGTAGTGAGCCCGTGTGCGCATGCGCAGTAGTGAGTCCGAGTGCGCATCAGCAGTAGTGACCCCGAGTGCGCATGAGCAGTAGTGACCCCGAGTGCGCATGCACATTAGTGAGCCCGAGTGTGCATGAGTAGTAGTGACCCCGAGGGCGCATGCACAGTAGCCAGCCCGTGTGCGCATGCGAAGAAGTGAGCTCGAATGCGCATGTGCAGGTCTGAGCCGGACTGCGCATGCGCAGTAGTGAGCCCGTGTGCACATGCGCAGTAGTGACCCCGAATGCGCATGAGCAGTAGTGACCCCGAGTGCGCATGAGCAGTAGTGACCCCGAGTGCGCATGCACATTAGTGAGCCCGAGTGTGCATGAGTAGTAGTGACCCCGAGGGCGCATGCACAGTAGCCAGCCCGTGTGCGCATGCGAAGAAGTGAGCTCGAATGCGCATGTGCAGGTCTGAGCCGGACTGCGCATGCGCAGTAGTGAGCCCGTGTGCACATGCGCAGTAGTGACCCCGAATGCGCATGAGCAGTAGTGAGTCCGAGTGCGCATGAGCAGTAGTGACCCCGAGTGCGCATGAGCAGTAGTGAGTCCGAGTGCGCATGAACAGTAGTGACTCCGAGTGCGCATGAGCAGTAGTGACCCCGAGTGCGCATGCACAGTAGTGAGCCCGATTGCGCATCCGCAGTAGTAAGTCCGTGCTCGCATGTGCAGGTCTGAGCCGGAGTGCGCATGCGCAGTAGTGGGCCCGTGCGCGCATGCGCAGTAGTGAGCCCGGGTGCGCATGCGCAGTAGTGAGCCCGAGCGCGCATCCGCAATAGTGAGCCCGAGCGCGCATGCGCAGTAGTGAGTCCGATTGCGCATGTGCAGGTCTGTGCCGGAGTGCGCATGCGCAGTAGTGTGCCTGTGTGCGCATGCGCAGAAGTGAGCTCGAATGCGCATGTGCAGGTCTGAGCCGGAGTGCGCATGCGCACTAGTGGGCCCGTGCGCGCATGCGCAGTAGTGAGCCCGTGTGCGCATGCGCAGAAGTGAGCTCGAATGCGCATGTGCAGGTCTGAGCCGGAGTGCGCATGCGCAGTAGTGAGCCCGTGTGCGCATGCGCAGTAGTGAGCCCGAGCGCGAATCCGCAGTAGTGAGTCCGAGTGCGCATGCGCAGTAGTGACCCCGAATGCGCATGAGCAGCAGTGAGTCCGAGTGCGCATAAGCAGTAGTGACCCCGAGTGCGCATGAGCAGTAGTGAGTCCGAGTGCGGTTGAGAAGTAGTGACCCCGAGTGCGCATGCACATTAGTGAGCCCGAGTGTGCATGAGTAGTAGTGACCCCGAGTGCGCATGCACAGTAGCCAGCCCGTGTGCGCATGCGCAGAAGTGAGCTCGAATGCGCATGTGCAGGTCTGAGCCGGACTGCGCATGCGCAGTAGTGAGCCCGTGTGCACATGCGCAGTAGTGACCCCGAATGCGCATGAGCAGTAGTGAGTCCGAGTGCGTATGAGCAGTAGTGACCCCGAGAGCGCATGAGCAGCAGTGACCCCTAGTGCGCATGCACAGTAGTGAGCCCGTGTGCGCATGCGCAGAAGTGAGCTCGAATGCGCATGTGCAGGTCTGAGCCGGAGTGCGCATGCGCATTAGTGGGCCCGTGCGCGCATGCGCAGTAGTGAGCCCGTGTGCGCATGCGCAGTAGTGAGCCCGAGCGCGCATCCGCAGTAGTGAGTCCGAGTGCGCATGCGCAGTAGTGACCCCGAATGCGCATGAGCAGTAGTGAGTCCGAGTGCGCATGAGCAGTAGTGACCCCGAGTGCGCATGAGCAGTAGTGAGTCCGAGTGCGCATGAGCAGTAGTGACCCCGAGTGCGCATGCACATTAGTGAGCCCGAGTGAGCATGAGTAGTAGTGACCCCGAGTGCGCATGCACAGTAGTGAGCCCGTGTGCGCATGCGCAGAAGTGAGCTCGAATGCGCATGTGCTGGTCTGAGCCGGACTGCGCATGCGCAGTAGTGAGCCCGTGTGCGCATGCGCAGTAGTGGCCCCGAGTGCGCATGAGCAGTAGTGAATCCGAGTGCACATGAGCAGTAGTGACCCCGAGTGCGCACGAGCAGTAGTGAGTCCGAGTGCGCATGAGCAGTAGTGACCCCGTGCGCGCATGCGCAGTAGTGAGCCCGTGTGCGCATGCGCAGTAGTGAGTCCGAGTGCGCGTGAGCAGTAGTGAGTCCGAGTGCGCGTGAGCAGTAGTGACCCCGAGTGCGCATGAGCAGTAGTGACCCCGAGTGCGCATGAGCAGTCGTGACCCCGAGTGCGCATGCACAGTAGTGAGCCCGATTGCGCATCCGCGATAGTGAGTCCGTGTGCGCATGTGCAGGTCTGAGCCGGAGTGCGCATGCGCAGTAGTGGGCCCGTGCGCGCATGCGCAGTAGTGATCCCGTGTGCGCATGCGCAGTAGTGAGCCCGGGTGCGCATGCGCAGTAGTGAGCCCGAGCGCGCATCCGCAGTAGCGAGCCCGAGCGCGCATGCGCAGTAGTGACCCCGAATGCGCATGAGCAGTAGTGACCCCGAGTGCGCATGCACAGTAGTGTGCCTGTGTGCGCACGCGCAGAAGTGAGCTCGAATGCGCATGTGCAGGTCTGAGCCGGAGTGCGCATGCGCAGTAGTGGGCCCGTGCGCGCATGCGCAGTCGTGAGCCCGGGTGCGCATGCGCAGTAGTGAGCCCGAGCGCGCATCCGCAGTAGTGAGCCCGAGCGCGCATGCGCAGTAGTGAGTCCGATTGCGCATGTGCAGGTCTGAGCCGGAGTGCGCATGCGCAGTAGTGGCCCCGAGTGCGCATGAGCAGTAGTGAATCCGAGTGCACATGAGCAGTAGTGACCCCGAGTGCGCACGAGCAGTAGTGAGTCCGAGTGCGCATGAGCAGTAGTGACCCCGTGCGCGCATGCGCAGTAGTGAGCCCGTGTGCGCATGCGCAGTAGTGAGCCCGAGCGCGCATCCGCAGTAGTGAGTCCGAGTGCGCATGCGCAGTAGTGACCCCGAATGCGCATGAGCAGTAGTGAGTCCGAGTGCGCATGAGCAGTAGTGACCCCGAGTGCGCATGAGCAGTAGTGAGTCCGAGTGCGCATGAGCAGTAGTGACCCCGAGTGCGCATGCACATTAGTGAGCCCGAGTGAGCATGAGTAGTAGTGACCCCGAGTGCGCATGCACAGTAGTGAGCCCGTGTGCGCATGCGCAGAAGTGAGCTCGAATGCGCATGTGCTGGTCTGAGCCGGACTGCGCATGCGCAGTAGTGAGCCCGTGTGCGCATGCGCAGTAGTGGCCCCGAGTGCGCATGAGCAGTAGTGAATCCGAGTGCACATGAGCAGTAGTGACCCCGAGTGCGCATGAGCAGTAGTGGCCCCGAGTGCGCATGAGCAGTAGTGAATCCGAGTGCACATGAGCAGTAGTGACACCGAGTGCGCATGAGCAGTAGTGAGTCCGAGTGCGCATGCACAGTAGTGAGCCCGATTGCGCATCCGCAGTAGTGAGGCCGTGTGCGCATGTGCAGGTCTGAGCCGGAGTGCGCATGCGCAGTAGTGAGCCCGATTGTGCATCCGCAGTAGTGAGTCCGAGTGTACATGAGCAGTAGTGACCCCGAGTGCGCATGAGCAGTAGTGACCCCGAGTGCGCATGCACAGTAGTGAGCCCGATTGCGCATCCGCAGTAGTGAGTCCGTGTGCGCATGTGCAGGTCTGAGCCGGAGTGCGCATGCGCAGTAGTGGGCCCGTGCGCGCATGCGCAGTAGTGAGCCCGGGTGCGCATGCGCAGTAGTGAGCCCGAGCGCGCATCCGCAGTAGCGAGCCCGAGCGCGCATGCGCAGTAGTGACCCCGAGTGCGCATGCACAGTAGTGTGCCTGTGTGCGCACGCGCAGAAGTGAGCTCGAATGCGCATGTGCAGGTCTGAGCCGGAGTGCGCATGCGCAGTAGTGGGCCCGTGCGCGCATGCGCAGTCGTGAGCCCGGGTGCGCATGCGCAGTAGTGAGCCCGAGCGCGCATCCGCAGTAGTGAGCCCGAGCGCGCATGCGCAGTAGTGAGTCCGATTGCGCATGTGCAGGTCTGAGCCGGAGTGCGCATGCGCAGTAGTGGCCCCGAGTGCGCATGAGCAGTAGTGAATCCGAGTGCACATGAGCAGTAGTGACCCCGAGTGCGCACGAGCAGTAGTGAGTCCGAGTGCGCATGAGCAGTAGTGACCCCGTGCGCGCATGCGCAGTAGTGAGCCCGTGTGCGCATGCGCAGTAGGGAGTCCGAGTGCGCGTGAGCAGTAGTGAGTCCGAGTGCGCGTGAGCAGTAGTGACCCCGAGTGCGCATGAGCAGTAGTGACCCCGAGTGCGCATGAGCAGTCGTGACCCCGAGTGCGCATGCACAGTAGTGAGCCCGATTGCGCATCCGCGATAGTGAGTCCGTGTGCGCATGTGCAGGTCTGAGCCGGAGTGCGCATGCGCAGTAGTGGGCCCGTGCGCGCATGCGCAGTAGTGAGCCCGTGTGCGCATGCGCAGTAGTGAGCCCGAGCGCGCATCCGCAGTAGTGAGTCCGAGTGCGCATGCGCAGTAGTGACCCCGAATGCGCATGAGCAGCAGTGAGTCCGAGTGCGCATGAGCAGTAGTGACCCCGAGTGCGCATGAGCAGTAGTGACCCCGAGAGCGCATGAGCAGTAGTGGCCCCGAGTGCGCATGAGCAGTAGTGAATCCGAGTGCACATGAGCAGTAGTGACACCGAGTGCGCATGAGCAGTAGTGAGTCCGAGTGCGCATGAGCACTAGTGACCCCGAGTGGGCATGAGCAGTAGTGACCCCGAGTGCGCATGCACAGTAGTGAGCCCGATTGCGCATCCGCAGTAGTGAGGCCGTGTGCGCATGTGCAGGTCTGAGCCGGAGTGCGCATGCGCAGTAGTGGGCCCGTGCGCGCATGCGCAGTAGTGAGCCCGGGTGCGCATGCGCAGTAGTGAGCCCGAGCGCGCATCCGCAGTAGCGAGCCCGAGCGCGCATGCGCAGTAGTGACTCCGAATGCGCATGAGTAGTAGTGACCCCGAGTGCGCATGCACAGTAGTGGGCCCGTGCGCGCATGCGCAGTAGCGAGCCCGAGCGCGCATGCGCAGTAGTGACCCCGAATGCGCATGAGCAGTAGTGACCCCGAGTGCGCATGCACAGTAGTGTGCCTGTGTGCGCACGCGCAGAAGTGAGCTCGAATGCGCATGTGCAGGTCTGAGCCGGAGTGCGCATGCGCAGTAGTGGGCCCGTGCGCGCATGCGCAGTCGTGAGCCCGGGTGCGCATGCGCAGTAGTGAGCCCGAGCGCGCATGCGCAGTAGTGAGTCCGATTGCGCATGTGCAGGTCTGAGCCGGAGTGCGCATGCGCAGTAGTGGGCCCGTGCGCGCATGCGCAGTAGTGTGCCCGTGTGCGCATGCGCAGTAGTGAGCCTGAGCACGCATCCGCAGTAGTGAGTCCGAGTGCGCATGCGCAGTAGTGACGCCGAATGCGCATGAGCAGCAGTGAGTCCGATTGCGCATGAGCAGTAGTGACCCCGAGTGCGCATGAGCAGTAGTGAGTCCGAGTGCGCATGAGCAGTAGTGACCCCGAGTGCGCATGCACATTAGTGAGCCCGAGTGTGCATGAGTAGTAGTGACCCCGAGTGCGCATGCACAGTAGCGAGCCCGTGTGCGCATGCGCAGAAGTGAGCTCGAATGCGCATGCGCAGGTCTGAGCCGGACTGCGCATGCGCAGTAGTGAGCCCGTGTGCACATGCGCAGTAGTGACCCCGAATGCGCATGAGCAGTAGTGAGTCCGAGTGCGCATGAGCAGTAGTGACCCCGAGTGCGCATGAGCAGTAGTGAGTCCGAGTGCGCATGAACAGTAGTGACTCCGAGTGCGCATGAGCAGTAGTGACCCCGAGTGCGCATGCACAGTAGTGAGCCCGATTGCGCATCCGCAGTAGTAAGTCCGTGTTCGCATGTGCAGGTCTGAGCCGGAGTGCGCATGCGCAGTAGTGAGCCCGAGCGTGCATCCGCAATAGTGAGCCCGAGCGCGCATGCGCAGTAGTGTGTCCGATTGCGCATGTGCAGGTCTGTGCCGGAGTGCGCATGCGCAGTAGTGTGCCTGTGTGCGCATGCGCAGGTCTGAGCCGGACTGCGCATGCGCAGTAGTGAGCCCGTGTGCACATGCGCAGTAGTGACCCCGAATGCGCATGAGCAGTAGTGAGTCCGAGTGCGTATGAGCAGTAGTGACCCCGAGTGCGCATGCGCAGTAGTGGGCCCGTGCGCGCATGCGCAGTAGAGAGCCCGTGTGCGCATGCGCTGTAGTGAGCCCGAGCGCGCATGCGCAGTAGTGGGCCCGTGCGCGCATGCGCAGTTGTGAGCCCGGGTGCGCATGCGCAGTAGTGAGCCCGAGCGTGCATCCGCAATAGTGAGCCCGAGCGCGCATGCGCAGTAGTGTGTCCGATTGCGCATGTGCAGGTCTGTGCCGGAGTGCGCATGCGCAGTAGTGTGCCTGTGTGCGCATGCGCAGAAGTGAGCTCGAATGGGCATGTGCAGGTCTGAGCCGGAGTGCGCATGCGCAGTAGTGGGCCCGTGCGCGCATGAGCAGTAGTGAGTCCGAGTGCGCGTGGGCAGTAGTGACCCCGAGTGCGCATGCACAGTAGTGAGCCCGAGTGCGCATGAGCAGTAGTGTGTTCGAGTGCGCATCCGTAGTAGTGAGTCCGTGTGCGCATGTGCAGGTCTGAGCCGGAGTGCGCATGCGCAGTTGTGGGCCCGTGCTCGCATGCGCAGTAGTGAGCCCGTGCGCGCATGCGCAGTAGTGAGCCCGTGTGCGCATGCGCAGTAGTGAGCCCCAGCGCGCATCCGCAGTAGTGAGTCCGAGTGCGCATGCGCAGTAGTGACCCCGAATGCGCATGAGCAGTAGTGACCCCGAGTGCGCATGCACAGTAGTGTGCCCATGTGAGCATGCGCAGAAGTGAGCTCGAATGCGCATGTGCAGGTCTGAGCCGGAGTGTGCATGCGCAGTAGTGGGCCCGTGCGCGCGTGCGCAGTAGTGAGCCCGGGTGCGCAGCCGCAGTAGTGAGCCCGAGCGCGCATGCGCAGTAGTGAGTCCGATTGCGCATGTGCAGGTCTGAGCCGGAGTGCGCATGCGCAGTACTGGGCCCGTGCGCGCATGCGCCGTAGTGAGCCCGTGTGCGCATGCGCAGTAGTGACCCCGAATGCGCATGAGCAGTAGTGAGCCCGAGTGTGCATGAGCAGTAGTGAGTCCGAGTGCGCATGAGAAGTAGTGACCCCGAGTGCTCATGCACAGTAGTGAGCCCGATTGCGCATCCGCAGTAGTGAGTCCGTGTGCGCATGTGCAGGTCTGAGCCGGAGTGCGCATGCGCAGTAGTGGGTCCGTGCGCGCATGCGCAGTAGTGAGCCCGTGTGCGCATGCGCCGTAGTGAGCCCGTGTGCGCATGCGCAGTAGTGACCCCGAATGCGCATGAGCAGTAGTGAGCCCGAGTGTGCATGAGCAGTAGTGAGTCCGAGTGCGCATGAGCAGTAGTGACCCCGAGTGCTCATGCACAGTAGTGAGCCCGATTGCGCATCCGCAGTAGTGAGTCCGTGTGCGCATGTGCAGGTCTGAGCCGGAGTGCGCATGCGCAGTAGTGGGCCCGTGCGCTCATGCGCAGTAGTGAGCTGGTGTGCGCATGCGCAGTAGTGACCCCGAATGCGCATGAGCAGTAGTGAGCCCGAGTGTGCATGAGCAGTAGTGAGTCCGAGTGCGCATGAGCAGTAGTGACCCCGAGTGCTCATGCACAGTAGTGAGCCCGATTGCGCATCCGCAGTAGTGAGTCCGTGTGCGCATGTGCAGGTCTGAGACGGAGTGCGCATGCGCAGTAGTGGGCCCGTGCGCGCATGCGCAGTAGTGAGCCCGTGTGCGCATGCGCAGTAGTGACCCCGAATGCGCATGAGCAGTAGTGAGCCCGAGTGTGCATGAGCAGTAGTGAGTCCGAGTGCGCATGAGAAGTAGTGACCCCGAGTGCTCATGCACAGTAGTGAGCCCGATTGCGCATCCGCAGTAGTGAGTCCGTGTGCGCATGTGCAGGTCTGAGCCGGAGTGCGCATGCGCAGTAGTGGGTCCGTGCGCGCATGCGCAGTAGTGAGCCCGTGTGCGCATGCGCAGTAGTGAGCCCGAGCGCGCATCCGCAGTAGTGAGTCCGAGTGCGCATGCGCAGTAGTGACCCCGAGTGCGCATGAGCAGTAGTGAGTCCGAGTGCGCATGAGCAGTAGTGACCCCGAGTGCGCATGCACATTAGTGAGCCCGAGTGAGCATGAGTAGTAGTGACCCCGAGTGCGCATGCACAGTAGTGAGCCCGTGTGCGCATGCGCAGTAGTGACCCCGAATGCGCATGAGCAGTAGTGAGTCCGAGTGCGCATAAGCAGTAGTGACCCCGAGTGCGCATGAGCAGTAGTGAGTCCGAGTGCGCATGAGCAGTAGTGACCCCGAGTGCGCATGCACATTAGTGAGCCCGAGTGAGCATGAGTAGTAGTGACCCCGAGTGCGCATGCACAGTAGTGAGCCCGTGTGCGCATGCGCAGTAGTGACCCCGAATGCGCATGAGCAGTAGTGAGTCCGAGTGCGCATAAGCAGTAGTGACCCCGAGTGCGCACGAGCAGTAGTGAGTCCGAGTGCGCATGAGCAGTAGTGACCCCGTGCGCGCATGCGCAGTAGTGAGCCCGTGTGCGCATGCGCAGTAGTGAGTCCGAGTGCGCATCAGCAGTAGTGACCCCGAGTGCGCATGAGCAGTAGTGACCCCGAGTGCGCATGCACATTAGTGAGCCCGAGTGTGCATGAGTAGTAGTGACCCCGAGGGCGCATGCACAGTAGCCAGCCCGTGTGCGCATGCGAAGAAGTGAGCTCGAATGCGCATGTGCAGGTCTGAGCCGGACTGCGCATGCGCAGTAGTGAGCCCGTGTGCACATGCGCAGTAGTGACCCCGAATGCGCATGAGCAGTAGTGACCCCGAGTGCGCATGAGCAGTAGTGACCCCGAGTGCGCATGCACATTAGTGAGCCCGAGTGTGCATGAGTAGTAGTGACCCCGAGGGCGCATGCACAGTAGCCAGCCCGTGTGCGCATGCGAAGAAGTGAGCTCGAATGCGCATGTGCAGGTCTGAGCCGGACTGCGCATGCGCAGTAGTGAGCCCGTGTGCACATGCGCAGTAGTGACCCCGAATGCGCATGAGCAGTAGTGAGTCCGAGTGCGCATGAGCAGTAGTAACCCCGAGTGCGCATGAGCAGTAGTGAGTCCGAGTGCGCATGAACAGTAGTGACTCCGAGTGCGCATGAGCAGTAGTGACCCCGAGTGCGCATGCACAGTAGTGAGCCCGATTGCGCATCCGCAGTAGTAAGTCCGTGCTCGCATGTGCAGGTCTGAGCCGGAGTGCGCATGCGCAGTAGTGGGCCCGTGCGCGCATGCGCAGTAGTGAGCCCGGGTGCGCATGCGCAGTAGTGAGCCCGAGCGCGCATCCGCAATAGTGAGCCCGAGCGCGCATGCGCAGTAGTGAGTCCGATTGCGCATGTGCAGGTCTGTGCCGGAGTGCGCATGCGCAGTAGTGTGCCTGTGTGCGCATGCGCAGAAGTGAGCTCGAATGCGCATGTGCAGGTCTGAGCCGGAGTGCGCATGCGCACTAGTGGGCCCGTGCGCGCATGCGCAGTAGTGAGCCCGTGTGCGCATGCGCAGAAGTGAGCTCGAATGCGCATGTGCAGGTCTGAGCCGGAGTGCGCATGCGCAGTAGTGAGCCCGTGTGCGCATGCGCAGTAGTGAGCCCGAGCGCGAATCCGCAGTAGTGAGTCCGAGTGCGCATGCGCAGTAGTGACCCCGAATGCGCATGAGCAGCAGTGAGTCCGAGTGCGCATAAGCAGTAGTGACCCCGAGTGCGCATGAGCAGTAGTGAGTCCGAGTGCGGTTGAGAAGTAGTGACCCCGAGTGCGCATGCACATTAGTGAGCCCGAGTGTGCATGAGTAGTAGTGACCCCGAGTGCGCATGCACAGTAGCCAGCCCGTGTGCGCATGCGCAGAAGTGAGCTCGAATGCGCATGTGCAGGTCTGAGCCGGACTGCGCATGCGCAGTAGTGAGCCCGTGTGCACATGCGCAGTAGTGACCCCGAATGCGCATGAGCAGTAGTGAGTCCGAGTGCGTATGAGCAGTAGTGACCCCGAGAGCGCATGAGCAGCAGTGACCCCTAGTGCGCATGCACAGTAGTGAGCCCGTGTGCGCATGCGCAGAAGTGAGCTCGAATGCGCATGTGCAGGTCTGAGCCGGAGTGCGCATGCGCATTAGTGGGCCCGTGCGCGCATGCGCAGTAGTGAGCCCGTGTGCGCATGCGCAGTAGTGAGCCCGAGCGCGCATCCGCAGTAGTGAGTCCGAGTGCGCATGCGCAGTAGTGACCCCGAATGCGCATGAGCAGTAGTGAGTCCGAGTGCGCATGAGCAGTAGTGACCCCGAGTGCGCATGAGCAGTAGTGAGTCCGAGTGCGCATGAGCAGTAGTGACCCCGAGTGCGCATGCACATTAGTGAGCCCGAGTGAGCATGAGTAGTAGTGACCCCGAGTGCGCATGCACAGTAGTGAGCCCGTGTGCGCATGCGCAGAAGTGAGCTCGAATGCGCATGTGCTGGTCTGAGCCGGACTGCGCATGCGCAGTAGTGAGCCCGTGTGCGCATGCGCAGTAGTGGCCCCGAGTGCGCATGAGCAGTAGTGAATCCGAGTGCACATGAGCAGTAGTGACCCCGAGTGCGCACGAGCAGTAGTGAGTCCGAGTGCGCATGAGCAGTAGTGACCCCGTGCGCGCATGCGCAGTAGTGAGCCCGTGTGCGCATGCGCAGTAGTGAGTCCGAGTGCGCGTGAGCAGTAGTGAGTCCGAGTGCGCGTGAGCAGTAGTGACCCCGAGTGCGCATGAGCAGTAGTGACCCCGAGTGCGCATGAGCAGTCGTGACCCCGAGTGCGCATGCACAGTAGTGAGCCCGATTGCGCATCCGCGATAGTGAGTCCGTGTGCGCATGTGCAGGTCTGAGCCGGAGTGCGCATGCGCAGTAGTGGGCCCGTGCGCGCATGCGCAGTAGTGATCCCGTGTGCGCATGCGCAGTAGTGAGCCCGGGTGCGCATGCGCAGTAGTGAGCCCGATTGCGCATCCGCAGTAGTGAGGCCGTGTGCGCATGTGCAGGTCTGAGCCGGAGTGCGCATGCGCAGTAGTGGGCCCGTGCGCGCATGCGCAGTAGTGAGCCCGGGTGCGCATGCGCAGTAGTGAGCCCGAGCGCGCATCCGCAGTAGCGAGCCCGAGCGCGCATGCGCAGTAGTGACTCCGAATGCGCATGAGTAGTAGTGACCCCGAGTGCGCATGCACAGTAGTGGGCCCGTGCGCGCATGCGCAGTAGCGAGCCCGAGCGCGCATGCGCAGTAGTGACCCCGAATGCGCATGAGCAGTAGTGACCCCGAGTGCGCATGCACAGTAGTGTGCCTGTGTGCGCACGCGCAGAAGTGAGCTCGAATGCGCATGTGCAGGTCTGAGCCGGAGTGCGCATGCGCAGTAGTGGGCCCGTGCGCGCATGCGCAGTCGTGAGCCCGGGTGCGCATGCGCAGTAGTGAGCCCGAGCGCGCATGCGCAGTAGTGAGTCCGATTGCGCATGTGCAGGTCTGAGCCGGAGTGCGCATGCGCAGTAGTGGGCCCGTGCGCGCATGCGCAGTAGTGTGCCCGTGTGCGCATGCGCAGTAGTGAGCCTGAGCACGCATCCGCAGTAGTGAGTCCGAGTGCGCATGCGCAGTAGTGACGCCGAATGCGCATGAGCAGCAGTGAGTCCGATTGCGCATGAGCAGTAGTGACCCCGAGTGCGCATGAGCAGTAGTGAGTCCGAGTGCGCATGAGCAGTAGTGACCCCGAGTGCGCATGCACATTAGTGAGCCCGAGTGTGCATGAGTAGTAGTGACCCCGAGTGCGCATGCACAGTAGCGAGCCCGTGTGCGCATGCGCAGAAGTGAGCTCGAATGCGCATGCGCAGGTCTGAGCCGGACTGCGCATGCGCAGTAGTGAGCCCGTGTGCACATGCGCAGTAGTGACCCCGAATGCGCATGAGCAGTAGTGAGTCCGAGTGCGCATGAGCAGTAGTGACCCCGAGTGCGCATGAGCAGTAGTGAGTCCGAGTGCGCATGAACAGTAGTGACTCCGAGTGCGCATGAGCAGTAGTGACCCCGAGTGCGCATGCACAGTAGTGAGCCCGATTGCGCATCCGCAGTAGTAAGTCCGTGTTCGCATGTGCAGGTCTGAGCCGGAGTGCGCATGCGCAGTAGTGAGCCCGAGCGTGCATCCGCAATAGTGAGCCCGAGCGCGCATGCGCAGTAGTGTGTCCGATTGCGCATGTGCAGGTCTGTGCCGGAGTGCGCATGCGCAGTAGTGTGCCTGTGTGCGCATGCGCAGGTCTGAGCCGGACTGCGCATGCGCAGTAGTGAGCCCGTGTGCACATGCGCAGTAGTGACCCCGAATGCGCATGAGCAGTAGTGAGTCCGAGTGCGTATGAGCAGTAGTGACCCCGAGTGCGCATGCGCAGTAGTGGGCCCGTGCGCGCATGCGCAGTAGAGAGCCCGTGTGCGCATGCGCTGTAGTGAGCCCGAGCGCGCATGCGCAGTAGTGGGCCCGTGCGCGCATGCGCAGTTGTGAGCCCGGGTGCGCATGCGCAGTAGTGAGCCCGAGCGTGCATCCGCAATAGTGAGCCCGAGCGCGCATGCGCAGTAGTGTGTCCGATTGCGCATGTGCAGGTCTGTGCCGGAGTGCGCATGCGCAGTAGTGTGCCTGTGTGCGCATGCGCAGAAGTGAGCTCGAATGGGCATGTGCAGGTCTGAGCCGGAGTGCGCATGCGCAGTAGTGGGCCCGTGCGCGCATGAGCAGTAGTGAGTCCGAGTGCGCGTGGGCAGTAGTGACCCCGAGTGCGCATGCACAGTAGTGAGCCCGAGTGCGCATGAGCAGTAGTGTGTTCGAGTGCGCATCCGTAGTAGTGAGTCCGTGTGCGCATGTGCAGGTCTGAGCCGGAGTGCGCATGCGCAGTTGTGGGCCCGTGCTCGCATGCGCAGTAGTGAGCCCGTGCGCGCATGCGCAGTAGTGAGCCCGTGTGCGCATGCGCAGTAGTGAGCCCCAGCGCGCATCCGCAGTAGTGAGTCCGAGTGCGCATGCGCAGTAGTGACCCCGAATGCGCATGAGCAGTAGTGACCCCGAGTGCGCATGCACAGTAGTGTGCCCATGTGAGCATGCGCAGAAGTGAGCTCGAATGCGCATGTGCAGGTCTGAGCCGGAGTGTGCATGCGCAGTAGTGGGCCCGTGCGCGCGTGCGCAGTAGTGAGCCCGGGTGCGCAGCCGCAGTAGTGAGCCCGAGCGCGCATGCGCAGTAGTGAGTCCGATTGCGCATGTGCAGGTCTGAGCCGGAGTGCGCATGCGCAGTACTGGGCCCGTGCGCGCATGCGCCGTAGTGAGCCCGTGTGCGCATGCGCAGTAGTGACCCCGAATGCGCATGAGCAGTAGTGAGCCCGAGTGTGCATGAGCAGTAGTGAGTCCGAGTGCGCATGAGAAGTAGTGACCCCGAGTGCTCATGCACAGTAGTGAGCCCGATTGCGCATCCGCAGTAGTGAGTCCGTGTGCGCATGTGCAGGTCTGAGCCGGAGTGCGCATGCGCAGTAGTGGGTCCGTGCGCGCATGCGCAGTAGTGAGCCCGTGTGCGCATGCGCCGTAGTGAGCCCGTGTGCGCATGCGCAGTAGTGACCCCGAATGCGCATGAGCAGTAGTGAGCCCGAGTGTGCATGAGCAGTAGTGAGTCCGAGTGCGCATGAGCAGTAGTGACCCCGAGTGCTCATGCACAGTAGTGAGCCCGATTGCGCATCCGCAGTAGTGAGTCCGTGTGCGCATGTGCAGGTCTGAGCCGGAGTGCGCATGCGCAGTAGTGGGCCCGTGCGCTCATGCGCAGTAGTGAGCTGGTGTGCGCATGCGCAGTAGTGACCCCGAATGCGCATGAGCAGTAGTGAGCCCGAGTGTGCATGAGCAGTAGTGAGTCCGAGTGCGCATGAGCAGTAGTGACCCCGAGTGCTCATGCACAGTAGTGAGCCCGATTGCGCATCCGCAGTAGTGAGTCCGTGTGCGCATGTGCAGGTCTGAGACGGAGTGCGCATGCGCAGTAGTGGGCCCGTGCGCGCATGCGCAGTAGTGAGCCCGTGTGCGCATGCGCAGTAGTGACCCCGAATGCGCATGAGCAGTAGTGAGCCCGAGTGTGCATGAGCAGTAGTGAGTCCGAGTGCGCATGAGAAGTAGTGACCCCGAGTGCTCATGCACAGTAGTGAGCCCGATTGCGCATCCGCAGTAGTGAGTCCGTGTGCGCATGTGCAGGTCTGAGCCGGAGTGCGCATGCGCAGTAGTGGGTCCGTGCGCGCATGCGCAGTAGTGAGCCCGTGTGCGCATGCGCAGTAGTGAGCCCGAGCGCGCATCCGCAGTAGTGAGTCCGAGTGCGCATGCGCAGTAGTGACCCCGAGTGCGCATGAGCAGTAGTGAGTCCGAGTGCGCATGAGCAGTAGTGACCCCGAGTGCGCATGCACATTAGTGAGCCCGAGTGAGCATGAGTAGTAGTGACCCCGAGTGCGCATGCACAGTAGTGAGCCCGTGTGCGCATGCGCAGTAGTGACCCCGAATGCGCATGAGCAGTAGTGAGTCCGAGTGCGCATAAGCAGTAGTGACCCCGAGTGCGCATGAGCAGTAGTGAGTCCGAGTGCGCATGAGCAGTAGTGACCCCGAGTGCGCATGCACATTAGTGAGCCCGAGTGAGCATGAGTAGTAGTGACCCCGAGTGCGCATGCACAGTAGTGAGCCCGTGTGCGCATGCGCAGTAGTGACCCCGAATGCGCATGAGCAGTAGTGAGTCCGAGTGCGCATAAGCAGTAGTGACCCCGAGTGCGCACGAGCAGTAGTGAGTCCGAGTGCGCATGAGCAGTAGTGACCCCGTGCGCGCATGCGCAGTAGTGAGCCCGTGTGCGCATGCGCAGTAGTGAGTCCGAGTGCGCATCAGCAGTAGTGACCCCGAGTGCGCATGAGCAGTAGTGACCCCGAGTGCGCATGCACATTAGTGAGCCCGAGTGTGCATGAGTAGTAGTGACCCCGAGGGCGCATGCACAGTAGCCAGCCCGTGTGCGCATGCGAAGAAGTGAGCTCGAATGCGCATGTGCAGGTCTGAGCCGGACTGCGCATGCGCAGTAGTGAGCCCGTGTGCACATGCGCAGTAGTGACCCCGAATGCGCATGAGCAGTAGTGACCCCGAGTGCGCATGAGCAGTAGTGACCCCGAGTGCGCATGCACATTAGTGAGCCCGAGTGTGCATGAGTAGTAGTGACCCCGAGGGCGCATGCACAGTAGCCAGCCCGTGTGCGCATGCGAAGAAGTGAGCTCGAATGCGCATGTGCAGGTCTGAGCCGGACTGCGCATGCGCAGTAGTGAGCCCGTGTGCACATGCGCAGTAGTGACCCCGAATGCGCATGAGCAGTAGTGAGTCCGAGTGCGCATGAGCAGTAGTAACCCCGAGTGCGCATGAGCAGTAGTGAGTCCGAGTGCGCATGAACAGTAGTGACTCCGAGTGCGCATGAGCAGTAGTGACCCCGAGTGCGCATGCACAGTAGTGAGCCCGATTGCGCATCCGCAGTAGTAAGTCCGTGCTCGCATGTGCAGGTCTGAGCCGGAGTGCGCATGCGCAGTAGTGGGCCCGTGCGCGCATGCGCAGTAGTGAGCCCGGGTGCGCATGCGCAGTAGTGAGCCCGAGCGCGCATCCGCAATAGTGAGCCCGAGCGCGCATGCGCAGTAGTGAGTCCGATTGCGCATGTGCAGGTCTGTGCCGGAGTGCGCATGCGCAGTAGTGTGCCTGTCTGCGCATGCGCAGAAGTGAGCTCGAATGCGCATGTGCAGGTCTGAGCCGGAGTGCGCATGCGCACTAGTGGGCCCGTGCGCGCATGCGCAGTAGTGAGCCCGTGTGCGCATGCGCAGAAGTGAGCTCGAATGCGCATGTGCAGGTCTGAGCCGGAGTGCGCATGCGCAGTAGTGAGCCCGTGTGCGCATGCGCAGTAGTGAGCCCGAGCGCGAATCCGCAGTAGTGAGTCCGAGTGCGCATGCGCAGTAGTGACCCCGAATGCGCATGAGCAGCAGTGAGTCCGAGTGCGCATAAGCAGTAGTGACCCCGAGTGCGCATGAGCAGTAGTGAGTCCGAGTGCGGTTGAGAAGTAGTGACCCCGAGTGCGCATGCACATTAGTGAGCCCGAGTGTGCATGAGTAGTAGTGACCCCGAGTGCGCATGCACAGTAGCCAGCCCGTGTGCGCATGCGCAGAAGTGAGCTCGAATGCGCATGTGCAGGTCTGAGCCGGACTGCGCATGCGCAGTAGTGAGCCCGTGTGCACATGCGCAGTAGTGACCCCGAATGCGCATGAGCAGTAGTGAGTCCGAGTGCGTATGAGCAGTAGTGACCCCGAGAGCGCATGAGCAGCAGTGACCCCTAGTGCGCATGCACAGTAGTGAGCCCGTGTGCGCATGCGCAGAAGTGAGCTCGAATGCGCATGTGCAGGTCTGAGCCGGAGTGCGCATGCGCATTAGTGGGCCCGTGCGCGCATGCGCAGTAGTGAGCCCGTGTGCGCATGCGCAGTAGTGAGCCCGAGCGCGCATCCGCAGTAGTGAGTCCGAGTGCGCATGCGCAGTAGTGACCCCGAATGCGCATGAGCAGTAGTGAGTCCGAGTGCGCATGAGCAGTAGTGACCCCGAGTGCGCATGAGCAGTAGTGAGTCCGAGTGCGCATGAGCAGTAGTGACCCCGAGTGCGCATGCACATTAGTGAGCCCGAGTGAGCATGAGTAGTAGTGACCCCGAGTGCGCATGCACAGTAGTGAGCCCGTGTGCGCATGCGCAGAAGTGAGCTCGAATGCGCATGTGCTGGTCTGAGCCGGACTGCGCATGCGCAGTAGTGAGCCCGTGTGCGCATGCGCAGTAGTGGCCCCGAGTGCGCATGAGCAGTAGTGAATCCGAGTGCACATGAGCAGTAGTGACCCCGAGTGCGCACGAGCAGTAGTGAGTCCGAGTGCGCATGAGCAGTAGTGACCCCGTGCGCGCATGCGCAGTAGTGAGCCCGTGTGCGCATGCGCAGTAGTGAGTCCGAGTGCGCGTGAGCAGTAGTGAGTCCGAGTGCGCGTGAGCAGTAGTGACCCCGAGTGCGCATGAGCAGTAGTGACCCCGAGTGCGCATGAGCAGTCGTGACCCCGAGTGCGCATGCACAGTAGTGAGCCCGATTGCGCATCCGCGATAGTGAGTCCGTGTGCGCATGTGCAGGTCTGAGCCGGAGTGCGCATGCGCAGTAGTGGGCCCGTGCGCGCATGCGCAGTAGTGATCCCGTGTGCGCATGCGCAGTAGTGAGCCCGGGTGCGCATGCGCAGTAGTGAGCCCGAGCGCGCATCCGCAGTAGCGAGCCCGAGCGCGCATGCGCAGTAGTGACCCCGAATGCGCATGAGCAGTAGTGACCCCGAGTGCGCATGCACAGTAGTGTGCCTGTGTGCGCACGCGCAGAAGTGAGCTCGAATGCGCATGTGCAGGTCTGAGCCGGAGTGCGCATGAGCAGTAGTGACCCCGAGTGCGCATGAGCAGTAGTGAGTCCGAGTGCGCATGAGCAGTAGTGACCCCGAGTGCGCATGCACATTAGTGAGCCCGAGTGAGCATGAGTAGTAGTGACCCCGAGTGCGCATGCACAGTAGTGAGCCCGTGTGCGCATGCGCAGAAGTGAGCTCGAATGCGCATGTGCTGGTCTGAGCCGGACTGCGCATGCGCAGTAGTGAGCCCGTGTGCGCATGCGCAGTAGTGGCCCCGAGTGCGCATGAGCAGTAGTGAATCCGAGTGCACATGAGCAGTAGTGACCCCGAGTGCGCATGAGCAGTAGTGGCCCCGAGTGCGCATGAGCAGTAGTGAATCCGAGTGCACATGAGCAGTAGTGACACCGAGTGCGCATGAGCAGTAGTGAGTCCGAGTGCGCATGCACAGTAGTGAGCCCGATTGCGCATCCGCAGTAGTGAGGCCGTGTGCGCATGTGCAGGTCTGAGCCGGAGTGCGCATGCGCAGTAGTGAGCCCGATTGTGCATCCGCAGTAGTGAGTCCGAGTGCACATGAGCAGTAGTGACCCCGAGTGCGCATGAGCAGTAGTGACCCCGAGTGCGCATGCACAGTAGTGAGCCCGATTGCGCATCCGCAGTAGTGAGTCCGTGTGCGCATGTGCAGGTCTGAGCCGGAGTGCGCATGCGCAGTAGTGGGCCCGTGCGCGCATGCGCAGTAGTGAGCCCGGGTGCGCATGCGCAGTAGTGAGCCCGAGCGCGCATCCGCAGTAGCGAGCCCGAGCGCGCATGCGCAGTAGTGACCCCGAGTGCGCATGCACAGTAGTGTGCCTGTGTGCGCACGCGCAGAAGTGAGCTCGAATGCGCATGTGCAGGTCTGAGCCGGAGTGCGCATGCGCAGTAGTGGGCCCGTGCGCGCATGCGCAGTCGTGAGCCCGGGTGCGCATGCGCAGTAGTGAGCCCGAGCGCGCATCCGCAGTAGTGAGCCCGAGCGCGCATGCGCAGTAGTGAGTCCGATTGCGCATGTGCAGGTCTGAGCCGGAGTGCGCATGCGCAGTAGTGGCCCCGAGTGCGCATGAGCAGTAGTGAATCCGAGTGCACATGAGCAGTAGTGACCCCGAGTGCGCACGAGCAGTAGTGAGTCCGAGTGCGCATGAGCAGTAGTGACCCCGTGCGCGCATGCGCAGTAGTGAGCCCGTGTGCGCATGCGCAGTAGGGAGTCCGAGTGCGCGTGAGCAGTAGTGAGTCCGAGTGCGCGTGAGCAGTAGTGACCCCGAGTGCGCATGAGCAGTAGTGACCCCGAGTGCGCATGAGCAGTCGTGACCCCGAGTGCGCATGCACAGTAGTGAGCCCGATTGCGCATCCGCGATAGTGAGTCCGTGTGCGCATGTGCAGGTCTGAGCCGGAGTGCGCATGCGCAGTAGTGGGCCCGTGCGCGCATGCGCAGTAGTGAGCCCGTGTGCGCATGCGCAGTAGTGAGCCCGAGCGCGCATCCGCAGTAGTGAGTCCGAGTGCGCATGCGCAGTAGTGACCCCGAATGCGCATGAGCAGCAGTGAGTCCGAGTGCGCATGAGCAGTAGTGACCCCGAGTGCGCATGAGCAGTAGTGACCCCGAGAGCGCATGAGCAGTAGTGGCCCCGAGTGCGCATGAGCAGTAGTGAATCCGAGTGCACATGAGCAGTAGTGACACCGAGTGCGCATGAGCAGTAGTGAGTCCGAGTGCGCATGAGCACTAGTGACCCCGAGTGGGCATGAGCAGTAGTGACCCCGAGTGCGCATGCACAGTAGTGAGCCCGATTGCGCATCCGCAGTAGTGAGGCCGTGTGCGCATGTGCAGGTCTGAGCCGGAGTGCGCATGCGCAGTAGTGAGCCCGATTGTGCATCCGCAGTAGTGAGTCCGAGTGCACATGAGCAGTAGTGACCCCGAGTGCGCATGAGCAGTAGTGACCCCGAGTGCGCATGCACAGTAGTGAGCCCGATTGCGCATCCGCAGTAGTGAGTCCGTGTGCGCATGTGCAGGTCTGAGCCGGAGTGCGCATGCGCAGTAGTGGGCCCGTGCGCGCATGCGCAGTAGTGAGCCCGGGTGCGCATGCGCAGTAGTGAGCCCGAGCGCGCATCCGCAGTAGCGAGCCCGAGCGCGCATGCGCAGTAGTGACTCCGAATGCGCATGAGTAGTAGTGACCCCGAGTGCGCATGCACAGTAGTGGGCCCGTGCGCGCATGCGCAGTAGCGAGCCCGAGCGCGCATGCGCAGTAGTGACCCCGAATGCGCATGAGCAGTAGTGACCCCGAGTGCGCATGCACAGTAGTGTGCCTGTGTGCGCACGCGCAGAAGTGAGCTCGAATGCGCATGTGCAGGTCTGAGCCGGAGTGCGCATGCGCAGTAGTGGGCCCGTGCGCGCATGCGCAGTCGTGAGCCCGGGTGCGCATGCGCAGTAGTGAGCCCGAGCGCGCATGCGCAGTAGTGAGTCCGATTGCGCATGTGCAGGTCTGAGCCGGAGTGCGCATGCGCAGTAGTGGGCCCGTGCGCGCATGCGCAGTAGTGTGCCCGTGTGCGCATGCGCAGTAGTGAGCCTGAGCTCGCATCCGCAGTAGTGAGTCCGAGTGCGCATGCGCAGTAGTGACGCCGAATGCGCATGAGCAGCAGTGAGTCCGATTGCGCATGAGCAGTAGTGACCCCGAGTGCGCATGAGCAGTAGTGAGTCCGAGTGCGCATGAGCAGTAGTGACCCCGAGTGCGCATGCACATTAGTGAGCCCGAGTGTGCATGAGTAGTAGTGACCCCGAGTGCGCATGCACAGTAGCGAGCCCGTGTGCGCATGCGCAGAAGTGAGCTCGAATGCGCATGCGCAGGTCTGAGCCGGACTGCGCATGCGCAGTAGTGAGCCCGTGTGCACATGCGCAGTAGTGACCCCGAATGCGCATGAGCAGTAGTGAGTCCGAGTGCGCATGAGCAGTAGTGACCCCGAGTGCGCATGAGCAGTAGTGAGTCCGAGTGCGCATGAACAGTAGTGACTCCGAGTGCGCATGAGCAGTAGTGACCCCGAGTGCGCATGCACAGTAGTGAGCCCGATTGCGCATCCGCAGTAGTAAGTCCGTGTTCGCATGTGCAGGTCTGAGCCGGAGTGCGCATGCGCAGTAGTGAGCCCGAGCGTGCATCCGCAATAGTGAGCCCGAGCGCGCATGCGCAGTAGTGTGTCCGATTGCGCATGTGCAGGTCTGTGCCGGAGTGCGCATGCGCAGTAGTGTGCCTGTGTGCGCATGCGCAGGTCTGAGCCGGACTGCGCATGCGCAGTAGTGAGCCCGTGTGCACATGCGCAGTAGTGACCCCGAATGCGCATGAGCAGTAGTGAGTCCGAGTGCGTATGAGCAGTAGTGACCCCGAGTGCGCATGCGCAGTAGTGGGCCCGTGCGCGCATGAGCAGTAGTGACCCCGAGTGCGCATGAGCCGTAGTGAGTCCGCGTGCGGTTGAGCAGTAGTGACCCCGAGTGCGCATGCACATTAGTGAGCCCGAGTGTGCATGAGTAGTAGTGACCCCGAGTGCGCATGCACAGTAGCCAGCCCGTGTGCGCATGCGCAGAAGTGAGCTCGAATGCGCATGTGCAGGTCTGAGCCGGACTGCGCATGCGCAGTAGTGAGCCCGTGTGCACATGCGCAGTAGCGACCCCGAATGCGCATGAGCAGTAGTGAGTCCGCGTGCGGTTGAGCAGTAGTGACCCCGAGTGCGCATGCACATTAGTGAGCCCGAGTGCGCATGAGCAGTAGTGACCCCGTGCGCGCATGCGCAGTAGTGAGCCCGTGTGCGCATGCGCAGTAGTGAGTCCGAGTGCGCGTGAGCAGTAGTGAGTCCGAGTGCGCGTGAGCAGTAGTGACCCCGAGTGCGCATGAGCAGTAGTGACCCCGAGTGCGCATGAGCAGTCGTGACCCCGAGTGCGCATGCACAGTAGTGAGCCCGATTGCGCATCCGCGATAGTGAGTCCGTGTGCGCATGTGCAGGTCTGAGCCGGAGTGCGCATGCGCAGTAGTGGGCCCGTGCGCGCATGCGCAGTAGTGAGCCCGTGTGCGCATGCGCAGTAGTGCGCCCGAGCGCGCATCCGCAGTAGTGAGTCCGAGTGCGCATGCGCAGTAGTGACCCCGAATGCGCATGAGCAGCAGTGAGTCCGAGTGCGCATGAGCAGTAGTGACCCCGAGTGCGCATGAGCAGTAGTGACCCCGAGTGCGCATGAGCAGTAGTGGCCCCGAGTGCGCATGAGCAGTAGTGAATCCGAGTGCACATGAGCAGTAGTGACACCGAGTGCGCATGAGCAGTAGTGAGTCCGAGTGCGCATGAGCACTAGTGACCCCGAGTGGGCATGAGCAGTAGTGACCCCGAGTGCGCATGCACAGTAGTGAGCCCGATTGCGCATCCGCAGTAGTGAGGCCGTGTGCGCATGTGCAGGTCTGAGCCGGAGTGCGCATGCGCAGTAGTGAGCCCGATTGTGCATCCGCAGTAGTGAGTCCGAGTGCACATGAGCAGTAGTGACCCCGAGTGCGCATGAGCAGTAGTGACCCCGAGTGCGCATGCACAGTAGTGAGCCCGATTGCGCATCCGCAGTAGTGAGTCCGTGTGCGCATGTGCAGGTCTGAGCCGGAGTGCGCATGCGCAGTAGTGGGCCCGTGCGCGCATGCGCAGTAGTGAGCCCGGGTGCGCATGCGCAGTAGTGAGCCCGAGCGCGCATCCGCAGTAGCGAGCCCGAGCGCGCATGCGCAGTAGTGACCCCGAATGCGCATGAGCAGTAGTGACCCCGAGTGCGCATGCACAGTAGTGGGCCCGTGCGCGCATGCGCAGTAGCGAGCCCGAGCGCGCATGCGCAGTAGTGACCCCGAATGCGCATGAGCAGTAGTGACCCCGAGTGCGCATGCACAGTAGTGTGCCTGTGTGCGCACGCGCAGAAGTGAGCTCGAATGCGCATGTGCAGGTCTGAGCCGGAGTGCGCATGCGCAGTAGTGGGCCCGTGCGCGCATGCGCAGTCGTGAGCCCGGGTGCGCATGCGCAGTAGTGAGCCCGAGCGCGCATCCGCAGTAGTGAGCCCGAGCGCGCATGCGCAGTAGTGAGTCCGATTGCGCATGTGCAGGTCTGAGCCGGAGTGCGCATGCGCAGTAGTGGGCCCGTGCGCGCATGCGCAGTAGTGTGCCCGTGTGCGCATGCGCAGTAGTGAGCCTGAGCACGCATCCGCAGTAGTGAGTCCGAGTGCGCATGCGCAGTAGTGACGCCGAATGCGCATGAGCAGCAGTGAGTCCGAGTGCGCATGAGCAGTAGTGACCCCGAGTGCGCATGAGCAGTAGTGAGTCCGAGTGCGCATGAGCAGTAGTGACCCCGAGTGCGCATGCACATTAGTGAGCCCGAGTGTGCATGAGTAGTAGTGACTCCGAGTGCGCATGCACAGTAGCGAGCCCGTGTGCGCATGCGCAGAAGTGAGCTCGAATGCGCATGCGCAGGTCTGAGCCGGACTGCGCATGCGCAGTAGTGAGCCCGTGTGCACATGCGCAGTAGCGACCCCGAATGCGCATGAGCAGTAGTGAGTCCGAGTGCGTATGAGCAGTAGTGACCCCGAGTGCGCATGAGCAGTAGTGACCCCGAGTGCGCATGCACAGTAGTGAGAACGTGTGCGCATGCGCAGAAGTGAGCTCGAATGCGCATGTGCAGGTCTGAGCCGGAGTGCGCATGCGCATTAGTGGGCCCGTGCGCGCATGCGCAGTAGTGAGCCCGAGTGCGCATGAGCAGTAGTGAGTCCGCGTGCGGTTGAGCAGTAGTGACCCCGAGTGCGCATGCACATTAGTGAGCCCGAGTGTGCATGAGTAGTAGTGACCCCGAGTGCGCATGCACAGTAGCCAGCCCGTGTGCGCATGCGCAGAAGTGAGCTCGAATGCGCATGTGCAGGTCTGAGCCGGACTGCGCATGCGCAGTAGTGAGCCCGTGTGCACATGCGCAGTAGTGACCCCGAATGCGCATGAGCAGTAGTGAGTCCGAGTGCGTATGAGCAGTAGTGACCCCGAGTGCGCATGAGCAGTAGTGACCCCGAGTGCGCATGCACAGTAGTGAGAACGTGTGCGCATGCGCAGAAGTGAGCTCGAATGCGCATGTGCAGGTCTGAGCCGGAGTGCGCATGCGCATTAGTGGGCCCGTGCGCGCATGCGCAGTAGTGAGCCCGTGTGCGCATGCGCGGTAGTGAGCCCGAGCGCGCATCCGCAGTAGTGAGCCCGAGTGCGCATGCGCAGTAGTGGCCCCGAATGCGCATGAGCAGCAGTGAGTCCGAGTCCGCATGAGCAGTAGTGACCCCGAGTGCGCATGCACAGTAGTGAGCCCGATTGCGCATCCGCAGTAGTGAGTCCGTGTGCGCATGTGCAGGTCTGAGCCGGAGTGCGCATGCGCAGTAGTGAGCCCGAGCGCGCATGCGCAGTAGTGAGTCCGATTGCGCATGTGCAGGTCTGAGCCGGAGTGCGCATGCGCAGTAGTGGGCCTGTGCGCGCATGCGCAGTAGTGAGCCCGTGTGCGCATGCGCAGTAGTGAACCCGAGCGCGCATCCGCAGTAGTGAGTCCGAGTGCGCATGCGCAGTAGTGACCCCGAATGCGCATGTGCAGTAGTGAGTCCGAGTGCGCATGAGCAGTAGCGACCCCGAGTGCGCATGAGCAGTAGTGAGTCCGAGTGCGAATCAGCAGTAGTGACCCCGAGTGCGCATGAGCAGTAGTGACCCCGAGTGCGCATGCACAGTAGTGAGCCCGTGTGCGCATGCGCAGAAGTGAGCTCAAATGCGCATGTGCAGGTCTGAGCCGGAGTGCGCATGCGCAGTAGTGGGCCCGTGCGCGCATGCGCAGTAGTGTGCCCGTGTGCGCATGCGCAGTAGTGAGCCTGAGCACGCATCCGCAGTAGTGAGTCCGAGTGCGCATGCGCAGTAGTGACGCCGAATGCGCATGAGCAGCAGTGAGTCCGAGTGCGCATGAGCAGTAGTGACCCCGAGTGCGCATGAGCAGTAGTGAGTCCGAGTGCGCATGAGCAGTAGTGACCCCGAGTGCGCATGCACATTAGTGAGCCCGAGTGTGCATGAGTAGTAGTGACCCCGAGTGCGCATGCACAGTAGCGAGCCCGTGTGCGCATGCGCAGAAGTGAGCTCGAATGCGCATGCGCAGGTCTAAGCCGGACTGCGCATGCGCAGTAGTGAGCCCGTGTGCACATGCGCAGTAGTGACCCCGAATGCGCATGAGCAGTAGTGAGTCCGGGTGCGCATGAGCAGTAGTGACCCCGAGTGCGCATGAGCAGTAGTGAGTCCGAGTGCGCATGAACAGTAGTGACTCCGAGTGCGCATGCACAGTAGTGAGCCCGATTGCGCATCCGCAGTAGTGAGTCCGTGTGCGCATGTGCAGGTCTGAGCCGGAGTGCGCATGCGCAGTAGTGGGCCCGTGCGCGCATGCGCAGTAGTGAGCCCGGGTGCGCATGCGCAGTAGTGAGCCCGAGCGCGCATCCGCAGTAGCGAGCCCGAGCGGGCATGCGCAGTAGTGACCCCGAATGCGCATGAGCAGTAGTGACCCCGAGTGCGCATGCACAGTAGTGTGCCTGTGTGCGCACGCGCAGAAGTGAGCTCGAGTGCGCATGTGCAGGTCTGAGCCGGAGTGCGCATGCGCAGTAGTGGGCCCGTGCGCGCATGCGCAGTCGTGAGCCCGGGTGCGCATGCGCAGTAGTGGGCCCGAGCGCGCATCCGCAGTAGTGAGCCCGAGCGCGCATGCGCAGTAGTGAGTCCGATTGCGCATGTGCAGGTCTGAGCCGGAGTGCGCATGCGCAGTAGTGGGCCTGTGCGCGCATGCGCAGTAGTGAGCCCGTGTGCGCATGCGCAGTAGTGAACCCGAGCGCGCATCCGCAGTAGTGAGTCCGAGTGCGCATGCGCAGTAGTGACCCCGAATGCGCATGTGCAGTAGTGAGTCCGAGTGCGCATGAGCAGTAGCGACCCCGAGTGCGCATGAGCAGTAGTGAGTCCGAGTGCGAATCAGCAGTAGTGACCCCGAGTGCGCATGAGCAGTAGTGACCCCGAGTGCGCATGCACAGTAGTGAGCCCGTGTGCGCATGCGCAGAAGTGAGCTCAAATGCGCATGTGCAGGTCTGAGCCGGAGTGCGCATGCGCAGTAGTGGGCCCGTGCGCGCATGCGCAGTAGTGTGCCCGTGTGCGCATGCGCAGTAGTGAGCCTGAGCACGCATCCGCAGTAGTGAGTCCGAGTGCGCATGCGCAGTAGTGACGCCGAATGCGCATGAGCAGCAGTGAGTCCGAGTGCGCATGAGCAGTAGTGACCCCGAGTGCGCATGAGCAGTAGTGAGTCCGAGTGCGCATGAGCAGTAGTGACCCCGAGTGCGCATGCACATTAGTGAGCCCGAGTGTGCATGAGAAGTAGTGACCCCGAGTGCGCATGCACAGTAGCGAGCCCGTGTGCGCATGCGCAGAAGTGATCTCGAATGCGCATGCGCAGGTCTAAGCCGGACTGCGCATGCGCAGTAGTGAGCCCGTGTGCACATGCGCAGTAGTGACCCCGAATGCGCATGAGCAGTAGTGAGTCCGGGTGCGCATGAGCAGTAGTGACCCCGAGTGCGCATGAGCAGTAGTGAGTCCGAGTGCGCATGAGCAGTAGTGACTCCGAGTGCGCATGAGCAGTAGTGACCCCGAGTGCGCATGCACAGTAGTGAGCCCGATTGCGCATCCGCAGTAGTAAGTCCGTGTTCGCATGTGCAGGTCTGAGCCGGAGTGCGCATGCGCAGTAGTGAGCCCGAGCGTGCATCCGCAATAGTGAGCCCGAGCGCGCATGCGCAGTAGTGTGTCCGATTGCGCATGTGCAGGTCTGTGCCGGAGTGCGCATGCGCAGTAGTGTGCCTGTGTGCGCATGCGCAGGTCTGAGCCGGACTGCGCATGCGCAGTAGTGAGCCCGTGTGCACATGCGCAGTAGTGACCCCGAATGCGCATGAGCAGTAGTGAGTCCGAGTGCGTATGAGCAGTAGTGACCCCGAGTGCGCATGCGGAGTAGTGGGCCCGTGCGCGCATGCGCAGTAGAGAGCCCGTGTGCGCATGCGCTGTAGTGAGCCCGAGCGCGCATCCGCAGTAGTGAGTCCGAGTGCGCATGCGCAGTAGTGACCCCGAATGCGCATGAGCAGCAGAGAGTCCGAGTTCGCATGAGCAGTAGTGACCCCGAGTGCGCATGAGCCGTAGTGAGTCCGCGTGCGGTTGAGCAGTAGTGACCCCGAGTGCGCATGCACATTAGTGAGCCCGAGTGTGCATGAGTAGTAGTGACCCCGAGTGCGCATGCACAGTAGCCAGCCCGTGTGCGCATGCGCAGAAGTGAGCTCGAATGCGCATGTGCAGGTCTGAGCCGGACTGCGCATGCGCAGTAGTGAGCCCGTGTGCACATGCGCAGTAGCGACCCCGAATGCGCATGAGCAGTAGTGAGTCCGAGTGCGTATGAGCAGTAGTGACCCCGAGTGCGCATGAGCAGTAGTGACCCCGAGTGCGCATGCACAGTAGTGAGAACGTGTGCGCATGCGCAGAAGTGAGCTCGAATGCGCATGTGCAGGTCTGAGCCGGAGTGCGCATGCGCATTAGTGGGCCCGTGCGCGCATGCGCAGTAGTGAGCCCGAGTGCGCATGAGCAGTAGTGAGTCCGCGTGCGGTTGAGCAGTAGTGACCCCGAGTGCGCATGCACATTAGTGAGCCCGAGTGCGCATGAGCAGTAGTGACCCCGTGCGCGCATGCGCAGTAGTGAGCCCGTGTGCGCATGCGCAGTAGTGAGTCCGAGTGCGCGTGAGCAGTAGTGAGTCCGAGTGCGCGTGAGCAGTAGTGACCCCGAGTGCGCATGAGCAGTAGTGACCCCGAGTGCGCATGAGCAGTCGTGACCCCGAGTGCGCATGCACAGTAGTGAGCCCGATTGCGCATCCGCGATAGTGAGTCCGCGTGCGCATGTGCAGGTCTGAGCCGGAGTGCGCATGCGCAGTAGTGGGCCCGTGCGCGCATGCGCAGTAGTGAGCCCGTGTGCGCATGCGCAGTAGTGAGCCCGAGCGCGCATCCGCAGTAGTGAGTCCGAGTGCGCATGCGCAGTAGTGACCCCGAATGCGCATGAGCAACCAGTGAGTCCGAGTGCGCATGAGCAGTAGTGACCCCGAGTGCGCATGAGCAGTAGTGACCCCGAGTGCGCATGAGCAGTAGTGGCCCCGAGTGCGCATGAGCAGTAGTGAATCCGAGTGCACATGAGCAGTAGTGACACCGAGTGCGCATGAGCAGTAGTGAGTCCGAGTGCGCATGAGCACTAGTGACCCCGAGTGGGCATGAGCAGTAGTGACCCCGAGTGCGCATGCACAGTAGTGAGCCCGATTGCGCATCCGCAGTAGTGAGGCCGTGTGCGCATGTGCAGGTCTGAGCCGGAGTGCGCATGCGCAGTAGTGAGCCCGATTGTGCATCCGCAGTAGTGAGTCCGAGTGCACATGAGCAGTAGTGACCCCGAGTGCGCATGAGCAGTAGTGACCCCGAGTGCGCATGCACAGTAGTGAGCCCGATTGCGCATCCGCAGTAGTGAGTCCGTGTGCGCATGTGCAGGTCTGAGCCGGAGTGCGCATGCGCAGTAGTGGGCCCGTGCGCGCATGCGCAGTAGTGAGCCCGGGTGCGCATGCGCAGTAGTGAGCCCGAGCGCGCATCCGCAGTAGCGAGCCCGAGCGCGCATGCGCAGTAGTGACCCCGAATGCGCATGAGCAGTAGTGACCCCGAGTGCGCATGCAGAGTAGTGGGCCCGTGCGCGCATGCGCAGTAGCGAGCCCGAGCGCGCATGCGCAGTAGTGACCCCGAAGGCGCATGAGCAGTAGTGACCCCGAGTGCGCATGCACAGTAGTGTGCCTGTGTGCGCACGCGCAGAAGTGAGCTCGAATGCGCATGTGCAGGTCTGAGCCGGAGTGCGCATGCGCAGTAGTGGGCCCGTGCGCGCATGCGCAGTCGTGAGCCCGGGTGCGCATGCGCAGTAGTGAGCCCGAGCGCGCATCCGCAGTAGTGAGCCCGAGCGCGCATGCGCAGTAGTGAGTCCGATTGCGCATGTGCAGGTCTGAGCCGGAGTGCGCATGCGCAGTAGTGGGCCCGTGCGCGCATGCGCAGTAGTGTGCCCGTGTGCGCATGCGCAGTAGTGAGCCTGAGCACGCATCCGCAGTAGTGAGTCCGAGTGCGCATGCGCAGTAGTGACGCCGAATGCGCATGAGCAGCAGTGAGTCCGAGTGCGCATGAGCAGTAGTGACCCCGAGTGCGCATGAGCAGTAGTGAGTCCGAGTGCGCATGAGCAGTAGTGACCCCGAGTGCGCATGAGCAGTAGTGAGTCCGAGTGCGCATGAACAGTAGTGACTCCGAGTGCGCATGAGCAGTAGTGACCCCGAGTGCGCATGCACAGTAGTGAGCCCGATTGCGCATCCGCAGTAGTAAGTCCGTGTTCGCATGTGCAGGTCTGAGCCGGAGTGCGCATGCGCAGTAGTGAGCCCGAGCGTGCATCCGCAATAGTGAGCCCGAGCGCGCATGCGCAGTAGTGTGTCCGATTGCGCATGTGCAGGTCTGTGCCGGAGTGCGCATGCGCAGTAGTGTGCCTGTGTGCGCATGCGCAGGTCTGAGCCGGACTGCGCATGCGCAGTAGTGAGCCCGTGTGCACATGCGCAGTAGTGACCCCGAATGCGCATGAGCAGTAGTGAGTCCGAGTGCGTATGAGCAGTAGTGACCCCGAGTGCGCATGCGCAGTAGTGGGCCCGTGCGCGCATGCGCAGTAGTGAGCCCGTGTGCGCATGCGCTGTAGTGAGCCCGAGCGCGCATCCGCAGTAGTGAGTCCGAGTGCGCATGCGCAGTAGTGACCCCGAATGCGCATGAGCAGCAGAGAGTCCGAGTGCGCATGAGCAGTAGTGACCCCGAGTGCGCATGAGCCGTAGTGAGTCCGCGTGCGGTTGAGCAGTAGTGACCCCGAGTGCGCATGCACATTAGTGAGCCCGAGTGTGCATGAGCAGTAGTGACCCCGAGTGCGCATGCACAGTAGCCAGCCCGTGTGCGCATGCGCAGAAGTGAGCTCGAATGCGCATGTGCAGGTCTGAGCCGGACTGCGCATGCGCAGTAGTGAGCCCGTGTGCACATGCGCAGTAGCGACCCCGAATGCGCATGAGCAGTAGTGAGTCCGAGTGCGTATGAGCAGTAGTGACCCCGAGTGCGCATGAGCAGTAGTGACCCCGAGTGCGCATGCACAGTAGTGAGAACGTGTGCGCATGCGCAGAAGTGAGCTCGAATGCGCATGTGCAGGTCTGAGCCGGAGTGCGCATGCGCATTAGTGGGCCCGTGCGCGCATGCGCAGTAGTGAGCCCGTGTGCGCATGCGCGGTAGTGAGCCCGAGCGCGCATCCGCAGTAGTGAGCCCGAGTGCGCATGCGCAGTAGTGACCCCGAATGCGCATGAGCAGCAGTGAGTCCGAGTCCGCATGAGCAGTAGTGACCCCGAGTGCGCATGCACAGTAGTGAGCCCGATTGCGCATCCGCAGTAGTGAGCCCGTGTGCGCATGCGCAGTAGTGAGCCCGAGCGCGCATCCGCAGTAGTGAGTCCGAGTGCGCATGCGCAGTAGTGACCCCGAATGCGCATGTGCAGTAGTGAGTCCGAGTGCGCATGAGCAGTAGCGACCCCGAGTGCGCATGAGCAGTAGTGAGTCCGAGTGCGAATCAGCAGTAGTGACCCCGAGTGCGCATGAGCAGTAGTGACCCCGAGTGCGCATGCACAGTAGTGAGCCCGTGTGCGCATGCGCAGAAGTGAGCTCGAATGCGCATGTGCAGGTCTGAGCCGGAGTGCGCATGCGCAGTAGTGGGCCCGTGCGCGCATGGGCAGTAGTGTGCCCGTGTGCGCATGCGCAGTAGTGAGCCTGAGCACGCATCCGCAGTAGTGAGTCCGAGTGCGCATGCGCAGTAGTGACGCCGAATGCGCATGAGCAGCAGTGAGTCCGAGTGCGCATGAGCAGTAGTGACCCCGAGTGCGCATGAGCAGTAGTGAGTCCGAGTGCGCATGAGCAGTAGTGACCCCGAGTGCGCATGCACATTAGTGAGCCCGAGTGTGCATGAGTAGTAGTGACCCCGAGTGCGCATGCACAGTAGCGAGCCCGTGTGCGCATGCGCAGAAGTGAGCTCGAATGCGCATGCGCAGGTCTGAGCCGGAGTGCGCATGCGCAGTAGTGGCCCCGAGTGCGCATGAGCAGTAGTGAATCCGAGTGCACATGAGCAGTAGTGACCCCGAGTGCGCACGAGCAGTAGTGAGTCCGAGTGCGCATGAGCAGTAGTGACCCCGTGCGCGCATGCGCAGTAGTGAGCCCGTGTGCGCATGCGCAGTAGTGAGTCCGAGTGCGCGTGAGCAGTAGTGAGTCCGAGTGCGCGTGAGCAGTAGTGACCCCGAGTGCGCATGAGCAGTAGTGACCCCGAGTGCGCATGAGCAGTCGTGACCCCGAGTGCGCATGCACAGTAGTGAGCCCGATTGCGCATCCGCGATAGTGAGTCCGATTGCGCATGTGCAGGTCTGAGCCGGAGTGCGCATGCGCAGTAGTGGGCCTGTGCGCGCATGCGCAGTAGTGAGCCCGTGTGCGCATGCGCAGTAGTGAGCCCGAGCGCGCATCCGCAGTAGTGAGTCCGAGTGCGCATGCGCAGTAGTGACCCCGAATGCGCATGTGCAGTAGTGAGTCCGAGTGCGCATGAGCAGTAGCGACCCCGAGTGCGCATGAGCAGTAGTGAGTCCGAGTGCGAATCAGCAGTAGTGACCCCGAGTGCGCATGAGCAGTAGTGACCCCGAGTGCGCATGCACAGTAGTGAGCCCGTGTGCGCATGCGCAGAAGTGAGCTCGAATGCGCATGTGCAGGTCTGAGCCGGAGTGCGCATGCGCAGTAGTGGGCCCGTGCGCGCATGCGCAGTAGTGTGCCCGTGTGCGCATGCGCAGTAGTGAGCCTGAGCACGCATCCGCAGTAGTGAGTCCGAGTGCGCATGCGCAGTAGTGACGCCGAATGCGCATGAGCAGCAGTGAGTCCGAGTGCGCATGAGCAGTAGTGACCCCGAGTGCGCATGAGCAGTAGTGAGTCCGAGTGCGCATGAGCAGTAGTGACCCCGAGTGCGCATGCACATTAGTGAGCCCGAGTGTGCATGAGTAGTAGTGACCCCGAGTGCGCATGCACAGTAGCGAGCCCGTGTGCGCATGCGCAGAAGTGAGCTCGAATGCGCATGCGCAGGTCTAAGCCGGACTGCGCATGCGCAGTAGTGAGCCCGTGTGCACATGCGCAGTAGTGAGCCCGAGCGCGCATCCGCAGTAGTGAGCCCGAGCGCGCATGCGCAGTAGTGAGTCCGATTGCGCATGTGCAGGTCTGAGCCGGAGTGCGCATGCGCAGTAGTGGCCCCGAGTGCGCATGAGCAGTAGTGGCCCCGAGTGCGCATGAGCAGTAGTGAATCCGAGTGCACATGAGCAGTAGTGACACCGAGTGCGCATGAGCAGTAGTGAGTCCGAGTGCGCATGAGCACTAGTGACCCCGAGTGGGCATGAGCAGTAGTGACCCCGAGTGCGCATGCACAGTAGTGAGCCCGATTGCGCATCCGCAGTAGTGAGGCCGTGTGCGCATGTGCAGGTCTGAGCCGGAGTGCGCATGCGCAGTAGTGAGCCCGATTGTGCATCCGCAGTAGTGAGTCCGAGTGCACATGAGCAGTAGTGACCCCGAGTGCGCATGAGCAGTAGTGACCCCGAGTGCGCATGCACAGTAGTGAGCCCGATTGCGCATCCGCAGTAGTGAGTCCGTGTGCGCATGTGCAGGTCTGAGCCGGAGTGCGCATGCGCAGTAGTGGGCCCGTGCGCGCATGCGCAGTAGTGAGCCCGGGTGCGCATGCGCAGTAGTGAGCCCGAGCGCGCATCCGCAGTAGCGAGCCCGAGCGCGCATGCGCAGTAGTGACCCCGAATGCGCATGAGCAGTAGTGACCCCGAGTGCGCATGCACAGTAGTGGGCCCGTGCGCGCATGCGCAGTAGCGAGCCCGAGCGCGCATGCGCAGTAGTGACCCCGAATGCGCATGAGCAGTAGTGACCCCGAGTGCGCATGCACAGTAGTGTGCCTGTGTGCGCACGCGCAGAAGTGAGCTCGAATGCGCATGTGCAGGTCTGAGCCGGAGTGCGCATGCGCAGTAGTGGGCCCGTGCGCGCATGCGCAGTAGTGTGCCCGTGTGCGCATGCGCAGTAGTGAGCCTGAGCACGCATCCGCAGTAGTGAGTCCGAGTGCGCATGCGCAGTAGTGACGCCGAATGCGCATGAGCAGCAGTGAGTCCGAGTGCGCATGAGCAGTAGTGACCCCGAGTGCGCATGAGCAGTAGTGAGTCCGAGTGCGCATGAGCAGTTGTGACCCCGAGTGCGCATGCACATTAGTGAGCCCGAGTGTGCATGAGTAGTAGTGACCCCGAGTGCGCATGCACAGTAGCGAGCCCGTGTGCGCATGCGCAGAAGTGAGCTCGAATGCGCATGCGCAGGTCTGAGCCGGACTGCGCATGCGCAGTAGTGAGCCCGTGTGCACATGCGCAGTAGTGACCCCGAATGCGCATAAGCAGTAGTGAGTCCGAGTGCGCATGAGCAGTAGTGACCCCGAGTGCGCATGAGCAGTAGTGAGTCCGAGTGCGCATGAACAGTAGTGACTCCGAGTGCGCATGAGCAGTAGTGACCCCGAGTGCGCATGCACAGTAGTGAGCCCGATTGCGCATCCGCAGTAGTAAGTCCGTGTTCGCATGTGCAGGTCTGAGCCGGAGTGCGCATGCGCAGTAGTGAGCCCGAGCGTGCATCCGCAATAGTGAGCCCGAGCGCGCATGCGCAGTAGTGTGTCCGATTGCGCATGTGCAGGTCTGTGCCGGAGTGCGCATGCGCAGTAGTGTGCCTGTGTGCGCATGCGCAGGTCTGAGCCGGACTGCGCATGCGCAGTAGTGAGCCCGTGTGCACATGCGCAGTAGTGACCCCGAATGCGCATGAGCAGTAGTGAGTCCGAGTGCGTATGAGCAGTAGTGACCCCGAGTGCGCATGCGCAGTAGTGGGCCCGTGCGCGCATGCGCAGTAGTGAGCCCGTGTGCGCATGCGCTGTAGTGAGCCCGAGCGCGCATCCGCAGTAGTGAGTCCGAGTGCGCATGCGCAGTAGTGACCCCGAATGCGCATGAGCAGCAGAGAGTCCGAGTGCGCATGAGCAGTAGTGACCCCGAGTGCGCATGAGCCGTAGTGAGTCCGCGTGCGGTTGAGCAGTAGTGACCCCGAGTGCGCATGCACATTAGTTAGCCCGAGTGTGCATGAGTAGTAGTGACCCCGAGTGCGCATGCACAGTAGCCAGCCCGTGTGCGCATGCGCAGAAGTGAGCTCGAATGCGCATGTGCAGGTCTGAGCCGGACTGCGCATGCGCAGTAGTGAGCCCGTGTGCACATGCGCAGTAGCGACCCCGAATGCGCATGAGCAGTAGTGAGTCCGAGTGCGTATGAGCAGTAGTGACCCCGAGTGCGCATGAGCAGTAGTGACCCCGAGTGCGCATGCACAGTAGTGAGAACGTGTGCGCATGCGCAGAAGTGAGCTCGAATGCGCATGTGCAGGTCTGAGCCGGAGTGCGCATGCGCATTAGTGGGCCCGTGCGCGCATGCGCAGTAGTGGGCCCGAGTGCGCATGAGCAGTAGTGAGTCCGCGTGCGGTTGAGCAGTAGTGACCCCGAGTGCGCATGCACATTAGTGAGCCCGAGTGTGCATGAGTAGTAGTGACCCCGAGTGCGCATGCACAGTAGCCAGCCCGTGTGCGCATGCGCAGAAGTGAGCTCGAATGCGCATGTGCAGGTCTGAGCCGGACTGCGCATGCGCAGTAGTGAGCCCGTGTGCACATGCGCAGTAGTGACCCCGAATGCGCATGAGCAGTAGTGAGTCCGAGTGCGTATGAGCAGTAGTGACCCCGAGTGCGCATGAGCAGTAGTGACCCCGAGTGCGCATGCACAGTAGTGAGAACGTGTGCGCATGCGCAGAAGTGAGCTCGAATGCGCATGTGCAGGTCTGAGCCGGAGTGCGCATGCGCATTAGTGGGCCCGTGCGCGCATGCGCAGTAGTGAGCCCGTGTGCGCATGCGCGGTAGTTAGCCCGAGCGCGCATCCGCAGTAGTGAGCCCGAGTGCGCATGCGCAGTAGTGACCCCGAATGCGCATGAGCAGCAGTGAGTCCGAGTCCGCATGAGCAGTAGTGACCCCGAGTGCGCATGCACAGTAGTGAGCCCGATTGCGCATCCGCAGTAGTGAGTCCGTGTGCGCATGTGCAGGTCTGAGCCGGAGTGCGCATGCGCAGTAGTGGGCCCGTGCGCGCATGCGCAGTAGTGAGCCCGGGTGCGCATGCGCAGTAGTGAGCCCGAGCGCGCATCCGCAGTAGCGAGCCCGAGCGGGCATGCGCAGTAGTGACCCCGAATGCGCATGAGCAGTAGTGACCCCGAGTGCGCATGCACAGTAGTGTGCCTGTGTGCGCACGCGCAGAAGTGAGCTCGAGTGCGCATGTGCAGGTCTGAGCCGGAGTGCGCATGCGCAGTAGTGGGCCCGTGCGCGCATGCGCAGTCGTGAGCCCGGGTGCGCATGCGCAGTAGTGAGCCCGAGCGCGCATCCGCAGTAGTGAGCCCGAGCGCGCATGCGCAGTAGTGAGTCCGATTGCGCATGTGCAGGTCTGAGCCGGAGTGCGCATGCGCAGTAGTGGGCCTGTGCGCGCATGCGCAGTAGTGAGCCCGTGTGCGCATGCGCAGTAGTGAGCCCGAGCGCGCATCCGCAGTAGTGAGTCCGAGTGCGCATGCGCAGTAGTGACCCCGAATGCGCATGTGCAGTAATGAGTCCGAGTGCGCATGAGCAGTAGCGACCCCGAGTGCGCATGAGCAGTAGTGAGTCCGAGTGCGAATCAGCAGTAGTGACCCCGAGTGCGCATGAGCAGTAGTGACCCCGAGTGCGCATGCACAGTAGTGAGCCCGTGTGCGCATGCGCAGAAGTGAGCTCGAATGCGCATGTGCAGGTCTGAGCCGGAGTGCGCATGCGCAGTAGTGGGCCCGTGCGCGCATGCGCAGTAGTGTGCCCGTGTGCGCATGCGCAGTAGTGAGCCTGAGCACGCATCCGCAGTAGTGAGTCCGAGTGCGCATGCGCAGTAGTGACGCCGAATGCGCATGAGCAGCAGTGAGTCCGAGTGCGCATGAGCAGTAGTGACCCCGAGTGCGCATGAGCAGTAGTGAGTCCGAGTGCGCATGAGCAGTAGTGACCCCGAGTGCGCATGCACATTAGTGAGCCCGAGTGTGCATGAGTAGTAGTGACCCCGAGTGCGCATGCACAGTAGCGAGCCCGTGTGCGCATGCGCAGAAGTGAGCTCGAATGCGCATGCGCAGGTCTAAGCCGGACTGCGCATGCGCAGTAGTGAGCCCGTGTGCACATGCGCAGTAGTGACCCCGAATGCGCATGAGCAGTAGTGAGTCCGAGTGCGTATGAGCAGTAGTGACCCCGAGTGCGCATGAGCAGTAGTGACCCCGAGTGCGCATGCACAGTAGTGAGAACGTGTGCGCATGCGCAGAAGTGAGCTCGAATGCGCATGTGCAGGTCTGAGCCGGAGTGCGCATGCGCATTAGTGGGCCCGTGCGCGCATGCGCAGTAGTGAGCCCGAGTGCGCATGAGCAGTAGTGAGTCCGCGTGCGGTTGAGCAGTAGTGACCCCGAGTGCGCATGCACATTAGTGAGCCCGAGTGCGCATGAGCAGTAGTGACCCCGTGCGCGCATGCGCAGTAGTGAGCCCGTGTGCGCATGCGCAGTAGTGAGTCCGAGTGCACGTGAGCAGTAGTGAGTCCGAGTGCGCGTGAGCAGTAGTGACCCCGAGTGCGCATGAGCAGTAGTGACCCCGAGTGCGCATGAGCAGTCGTGACCCCGAGTGCGCATGCACAGTAGTGAGCCCGATTGCGCATCCGCGATAGTGAGTCCGTGTGCGCATGTGCAGGTCTGAGCCGGAGTGCGCATGCGCAGTAGTGGGCCCGTGCGCGCATGCGCAGTAGTGAGCCCGTGTGCGCATGCGCAGTAGTGAGCCTGAGCGCGCATCCGCAGTAGTGAGTCCGAGTGCGCATGCGCAGTAGTGACCCCGAATGCGCATGAGCAGCAGTGAGTCCGAGTGCGCATGAGCAGTAGTGACCCCGAGTGCGCATGAGCAGTAGTGACCCCGAGTGCGCATGAGCAGTAGTGGCCCCGAGTGCGCATGAGCAGTAGTGAATCCGAGTGCACATGAGCAGTAGTGACACCGAGTGCGCATGAGCAGTAGTGAGTCCGAGTGCGCATGAGCACTAGTGACCCCGAGTGGGCATGAGCAGTAGTGACCCCGAGTGCGCATGCACAGTAGTGAGCCCGATTGCGCATCCGCAGTAGTGAGGCCGTGTGCGCATGTGCAGGTCTGAGCCGGAGTGCGCATGCGCAGTAGTGAGCCCGATTGTGCATCCGCAGTAGTGAGTCCGAGTGCACATGAGCAGTAATGACCCCGAGTGCGCATGAGCAGTAGTGACCCCGAGTGCGCATGCACAGTAGTGAGCCCGATTGCGCATCCGCAGTAGTGAGTCCGTCTGCGCATGTGCAGGTCTGAGCCGGAGTGCGCATGCGCAGTAGTGGGCCCGTGCGCGCATGCGCAGTAGTGAGCCCGGGTGCGCATGCGCAGTAGTGAACCCGAGCGCGCATCCGCAGTAGCGAGCCCGAGCGCGCATGCGCAGTAGTGACCCCGAATGCGCATGAGCAGTAGTGACCCCGAGTGCGCATGCACAGTAGTGGGCCCGTGCGCGCATGCGCAGTAGCGAGCCCGAGCGCGCATGCGCAGTAGTGACCCCGAATGCGCATGAGCAGTAGTGACCCCGAGTGCGCATGCACAGTAGTGTGCCTGTGTGCGCACGCGCAGAAATGAGCTCGAATGCGCATGTGCAGGTCTGAGCCGGAGTGCGCATGCGCAGTAGTGGGCCCGTGCGCGCATGCGCAGTAGTGTGCCCGTGTGCGCATGCGCAGTAGTGAGCCTGAGCACGCATCCGCAGTAGTGAGTCCGAGTGCGCATGCGCAGTAGTGACGCCGAATGCGCATGAGCAGCAGTGAGTCCGAGTGCGCATGAGCAGTAGTGACCCCGAGTGCGCATGAGCAGTAGTGAGTCCGAGTGCGCATGAGCAGTAGTGACCCCGAGTGCGCATGCACATTAGTGAGCCCGAGTGTGCATGAGTAGTAGTGACCCCGAGTGCGCATGCACAGTAGCGAGCCCGTGTGCGCATGCGCAGAAGTGAGCTCGAATGCGCATGCGCAGGTCTGAGCCGGACTGCGCATGCGCAGTAGTGAGCCCGTGTGCACATGCGCAGTAGTGACCCCGAATGCGCATGAGCAGTAGTGAGTCCGAGTGCGCATGAGCAGTAGTGACCCCGAGTGCGCATGAGCAGTAGTGAGTCCGAGTGCGCATGAACAGTAGTGACTCCGAGTGCGCATGAGCAGTAGTGACCCCGAGTGCGCATGCACAGTAGTGAGCCCGATTGCGCATCCGCAGTAGTAAGTCCGTGTTCGCATGTGCAGGTCTGAGCCGGAGTGCGCATGCGCAGTAGTGAGCCCGAGCGTGCATCCGCAATAGTGAGCCCGAGCGCGCATGCGCAGTAGTGTGTCCGATTGCGCATGTGCAGGTCTGTGCCGGAGTGCGCATGCGCAGTAGTGTGCCTGTGTGCGCATGCGCAGGTCTGAGCCGGACTGCGCATGCGCAGTAGTGAGCCCGTGTGCACATGCGCAGTAGTGACCCCGAATGCGCATGAGCAGTAGTGAGTCCGAGTGCGTATGAGCAGTAGTGACCCCGAGTGCGCATGCGCAGTAGTGGGCCCGTGCGCGCATGCGCAGTAGTGAGCCCGTGTGCGCATGCGCTGTAGTGAGCCCGAGCGCGCATCCGCAGTAGTGAGTCCGAGTGCGCATGCGCAGTAGTGACCCCGAATGCGCATGAGCAGCAGAGAGTCCGAGTGCGCATGAGCAGTAGTGACCCCGAGTGCGCATGAGCCGTAGTGAGTCCGCGTGCGGTTGAGCAGTAGTGACCCCGAGTGCGCATGCACATTAGTGAGCCCGAGTGTGCATGAGTAGTAGTGACCCCGAGTGCGCATGCACAGTAGCCAGCCCGTGTGCGCATGCGCAGAAGTGAGCTCGAATGCGCATGTGCAGGTCTGAGCCGGACTGCGCATGCGCAGTAGTGAGCCCGTGTGCACATGCGCAGTAGCGACCCCGAATGCGCATGAGCAGTAGTGAGTCCGAGTGCGTATGAGCAGTAGTGACCCCGAGTGCGCATGAGCAGTAGTCACCCCGAGTGCGCATGCACAGTAGTGAGAACGTGTGCGCATGCGCAGAAGTGAGCTCGAATGCGCATGTGCAGGTCTGAGCCGGAGTGCGCATGCGCATTAGTGGGCCCGTGCGCGCATGCGCAGTAGTGAGCCCGAGTGCGCATGAGCAGTAGTGAGTCCGCGTGCGGTTGAGCAGTAGTGACCCCGAGTGCGCATGCACATTAGTGAGCCCGAGTGTGCATGAGTAGTAGTGACCCCGAGTGCGCATGCACAGTAGCCAGCCCGTGTGCGCATGCGCAGAAGTGAGCTCGAATGCGCATGTGCAGGTCTGAGCCGGACTGCGCATGCGCAGTAGTGAGCCCGTGTGCACATGCGCAGTAGTGACCCCGAATGCGCATGAGCAGTGGTGAGTCCGAGTGCGTATGAGCAGTAGTGACCCCGAGTGCGCATGAGCAGTAGTGACCCCGAGTGCGCATGCACAGTAGTGAGAACGTGTGCGCATGCGCAGAAGTGAGCTCGAATGCGCATGTGCAGGTCTGAGCCGGAGTGCGCATGCGCATTAGTGGGCCCGTGCGCGCATGCGCAGTAGTGAGCCCGTGTGCGCATGCGCGGTAGTGAGCCCGAGCGCGCATCCGCAGTAGTGAGCCCGAGTGCGCATGCGCAGTAGTGACCCCGAATGCGCATGAGCAGCAGTGAGTCCGAGTCCTCATGAGCAGTAGTGACCCCGAGTGCGCATGCACAGTAGTGAGCCCGATTGCGCATCCGCAGTAGTGAGTCCGTGTGCGCATGTGCAGGTCTGAGCCGGAGTGCGCATGCGCAGTAGTGGGCCCGTGCGCGCATGCGCAGTAGTGAGCCCGGGTGCGCATGCGCAGTAGTGAGCCCGAGCGCGCATCCGCAGTAGCGAGCCCGAGCGGGCATGCGCAGTAGTGACCCCGAATGCGCATGAGCAGTAGTGACCCCGAGTGCGCATGCACAGTAGTGTGCCTGTGTGCGCACGCGCAGAAGTGAGCTCGAGTGCGCATGTGCAGGTCTGAGCCGGAGTGCGCATGCGCAGTAGTGGGCCCGTGCGCGCATGCGCAGTCGTGAGCCCGGGTGCGCATGCGCAGTAGTGAGCCCGAGCGCGCATCCGCAGTAGTGAGCCCGAGCGCGCATGCGCAGTAGTGAGTCCGATTGCGCATGTGCAGGTCTGAGCCGGAGTGCGCATGCGCAGTAGTGGGCCTGTGCGCGCATGCGCAGTAGTGAGCCCGTGTGCGCATGCGCAGTAGTGAGCCCGAGCGCGCATCCGCAGTAGTGAGTCCGAGTGCGCATGCGCAGTAGTGACCCCGAATGCGCATGTGCAGTAGTGAGTCCGAGTGCGCATGAGCAGTAGCGACCCCGAGTGCGCATGAGCAGTAGTGAGTCCGAGTGCGAATCAGCAGTAGTGACCCCGAGTGCGCATGAGCAGTAGTGACCCCGAGTGCGCATGCACAGTAGTGAGCCCGTGTGCGCATGCGCAGAAGTGAGCCTGAGCGCGCATCCGCAGTAGTGAGTCCGAGTGCGCATGCGCAGTAGTGACGCCGAATGCGCATGAGCAGCAGTGAGTCCGAGTGCGCATGAGCAGTAGTGACCCCGAGTGCGCATGAGCAGTAGTGAGTCCGAGTGCGCATGAGCAGTAGTGACCCCGAGTGCGCATGCACATTAGTGAGCCCGAGTGTGCATGAGTAGTAGTGACCCCGAGTGCGCATGCACAGTAGCGAGCCCGTGTGCGCATGCGCAGAAGTGAGCTCGAATGCGCATGCGCAGGTCTAAGCCGGACTGCGCATGCGCAGTAGTGAGCCCGTGTGCACATGCGCAGTAGTGACCCCGAATGCGCATGAGCAGTAGTGAGTCCGAGTGCGCATGAGCAGTAGTGAGCCCGAGCGTGCATCCGCAATAGTGAGCCCGAGCGCGCATGCGCAGTAGTGTGTCCGATTGCGCATGTGCAGGTCTGTGCCGGAGTGCGCATGCGCAGTAGTGTGCCTGTGTGCGCATGCGCAGAAGTGAGCTCGAATGGGCATGTGCAGGTCTGAGCCGGAGTGCGCATGCGCAGTAGTGGGCCCGTGCGCGCATGCGCAGTAGTGAGCCCGTGTGCGCATGCGCTGTAGTGAGCCCGAGCGCGCATCCGCAGTAGTGAGTCCGAGTGCGCATGCGCAGTAGTGACCCCGAATGCGCATGAGCAGCAGTGAGTCCGAGTGCGCATGAGCAGTAGTGACCCCGAGTGCGCATGAGCAGTAGTGAGTCCGAGTGCGGTTGAGCAGTAGTGACCCCGAGTGCGCATGCACATTAGTGAGCCCGAGTGCGCATGCACAGTAGCCAGCCCGTGTGCGCATGCGCAGAAGTGAGCTCGAATGCGCATGTGCAGGTCTGAGCCGGACTGCGCATGCGCAGTAGTGAGCCCGTGTGCACATGCGCAGTAGTGACCCCGGATGCGCATGAGCAGTAGTGAGTCCGAGTGCGTATGAGCAGTAGTGACCCCGAGTGCGCATGAGCAGTAGTGACCCCGAGTGCGCATGCACAGTAGTGAGAACGTGTGCGCATGCGCAGAAGTGAGCTCGAATGCGCATGTGCAGGTCTGAGCCGGAGTGCGCATGCGCATTAGTGGGCCCGTGCGCGCATGCGCAGTAGTGAGCCCGTGTGCGCATGCACAGTAGTGAGCCCGTGTGCGCATGCGCAGAAGTGAGCTCGAATGCGCATGTGCAGGTCTGAGCCGGACTGCGCATGCGCAGTAGTGAGCCCGTGTGCGCATACGCAGTAGTGACCCCGAATGCGCATGAGCAGTAGTGAGTCCGAGTGCGCATGAGCAGTAGTGACCCCGAGTGCGCATGAGCAGTAGTGAGTCCGAGTGCGCATGAACAGTAGTGACCCCGAGTGCGCATGAGCAGTAGTGGCCCCGAGTGCGCATGAGCAGTAGTGAATCCGAGTGCACATGAGCAGTAGTGACCCCGAGTGCGCACGAGCAGTACTGAGTCCGAGTGCGCATGAGCAGTAGTGACCCCGAGTGCGCATGAGCAGTAGTGACCCCGAGTGTGCATGCACAGTAGTGAGCCCGATTGCGCATCCGCAGTAGTGAGGCCGTGTGCGCATGTGCAGATCTGAGCGGGAGTGCGCATGCGCAGTAGTGAGCCCGATTGCGCATCCGCAGTAGTGAGTCCGTGTGCGCATGTGCAGGTCTGAGGCGCAGTGCGCATGCGCAGTAGTGGGCCCGTGCGCGCATGCGCAGTAGTGAGCCCGTGTGCGCATGCGCAGTAGTGAGTCCGAGTGCGCGTGAGCAGTAGTGAGTCCGAGTGCGCGTGAGCAGTAGTGACCCCGAGTGCGCATGAGCAGTAGTGACCCCGAGTGCGCATGAGCAGTAGTGACCCCGAGTACGCATGCACAGTAGTGAGCCCGATTGCGCATCCGCAGTAGTGAGTCCGTGTGCGCATGTGCAGGTCTGAGCCGGAGTGCGCATGCGCAGTAGTGGGCCCGTGCGCGCATGCGCACTAGTGAGCCCGTGTGCGCATGCGCAGTAGTGAGCCCGAGCGCGCATCCGCAGTAGTGAGTCCGAGTGCGCATGCGCAGTAGTGACCCCGAATGCGCATGAGCAGTAGTGAATCCGAGTGCACATGAGCAGTGGTGACCCCGAGTGCGCATGAGCAGTAGTGAGTCCGAGTGCGCATGAGCAGTAGTGACCCCGAGTGCGCATGAGCAGTAGTGACCCCGAGTGCGCATGCACAGTTGTGAGCCCGATTGCGCATCCGCAGTAGTGAGGCCGTGTGCGCATGAGCAGGTCTGAGCCGGAGTGCGCATGCGCAGTAGTGAGCCCGATTGTGCATCCGCAGTAGTGCGTCCGAGTGCGCATGAGCAGTAGTGACCCCGAGTGCGCATGAGCAGTAGTGAGTCCGAGTGCGCATGAGCAGTAGTGACCCCGAGTGCGCATGCACATTAGTGAGCCCGAGTGAGCATGAGTAGTAGTGACCCCGAGTGCGCATGCACAGTAGTGAGCCCGTGTGCGCATGAGCAGAAGTGAGCTCGAATGCGCATGTGCTGGTCTGAGCCGGACTGCGCATGCGCAGTAGTGAGCCCGTGTGCGCATGCGCAGTAGTGACCCCGAATGCGCATGAGCAGTAGTGAGTCTGAGTGCGCATAAGCAGTAGTGACCCCGAGTGCGCATGAGCAGTAGTGAGTCCGAGTGCGCATGAACAGTAGTGACCCCGAGTGCGCATGAGCAGTAGTGGCCCCGAGTGCGCATGAGCAGTAGTGAATCCGAGTGCACATGAGCAGTAGTGACCCCGAGTGCGCACGAGCAGTAGTGAGTCCGAGTGCGCATGAGCTGTAGTGACCCCGTGCGCGCATGCGCAGTAGTGAGCCCGTGTGCGCATGCGCAGTAGTGAGTCCGTGTGCGCGTGAGCAGTAGTGAGTCCGAGTGCGCGTGAGCAGTAGTGACCCCGAGTGCGCATGAGCAGTAGTGACCCCGAGTGCGCATGAGCAGTCGTGACCCCGAGTGCGCATGCACAGTAGTGAGCCCGATTGCGCATCCGCGATAGTGAGTCCGTGTGCGCATGTGCAGGTCTGAGCCGGAGTGCGCATGCGCAGTAGTGGGCCCGTGCGCGCATGCGCAGTAGTGAGCCCGGGTGCGCATGCGCAGTAGTGAGCCCGAGCGCGCATCCGCAGTAGTGAGCCCGAGCGCGCATGCGCAGTAGTGAGTCCGATTGCGCATGTGCAGGTCTGAGCCGGAGTGCGCATGCGCAGTAGTGGGCCTGTGCGCGCATGCGCAGTAGTGAGCCCGTGTGCGCATGCGCAGTAGTGAGCCCGAGCGCGCATCCGCAGTAGTGAGTCCGAGTGCGCATGCGCAGTAGTGACCCCGAATGCGCATGTGCAGTAGTGAGTCCGAGTGCGCATGAGCAGTAGCGACCCCGAGCCCGGTGCGTTGGTCCGGGTAGGCGGGGCTGATGTCCAGATCGGGTCCGAGATGAGGTATCTCGGACTCCGACTGGACAGCCACTGGAGTTTCGGACCCCACTTCGACGCGTTGGCCCCCAGGTTGGAGCGTGCTGCGGGCGCGTTGGCGGTCATATTGCCCAACCTGCGGGGCCCGAGTGAGAGGGTGCGCCGACTCTATATGGGGGTCGTGCGGAGTATGGCCCTATACGGCGCCCCAGTTTGGGCTGCCGACCTGGCTGCCAGGCGCCGCTCGCAAGGTGTCTTGCGAAAAGTGGAGCGGCGGCTGGCGGTCAGGGTGGTGATGGGGTACCGCACGGTCTCCTACGAGTCGGCTATGGTTCTGGCTGGGGTAATTCCCTGGCGCTACTGCGCCGAGGTGGAGGCAGCGGTATACAGATACCGCTGCACCCTCCGACAGGAGGGAATTGTAGAGGGTGCCCAGCCAGGACCCAGCGTCGAAGAGGTCCGGCTCCAGGCCCGACGCGCTGCTGTCTCCCGCTGGAAGGAGGATTTATCCTCCAGCGGGGCCGTGGGGAAGCGCGCTGTCGGGGCGGTCCTTCCGCGACTTGAGCAGTGGATGGACCGCGGCCACGGTAGGCTCTCGTTCCGGATCACGCAGGTGCTCACCGGGCATGGTTGCTTCGGGGAGTACCTGTGCCGGATCGGTAGGCAACGATCACCCAATTGTTACGAGTGTGGGGCGGAATGCGATGATGCCCAGCATGTGTTGGGGAGGTGCCCTGCCTTTGCTCTGCAGAGGCACCTCCTGGAGTGTGAGTTGGAGTGCGATGCTGCGTGTCTGGGAGAGGTGATCGAGCGAATGTTGAGTAGTGAGGTAGCATGGAAGGCCGTCGCCTCCTTCTGCGAGACGGTGATCTCGCGGAAGGAGGAGGCGGAGCGTGAGAGAGAGAGACGTGGAATGATTGTGAGAAGAAGGAGACGGAGAGGGCGACCCGCTTCTCGGGCGCCCTCCTGAGGGTAGTGGGCGGCGCGGCTTCTCCGCGTCGCCCGCATGGCGTGAATGGTGAGTGATAGTGTGTGTGTGGGTGTGTTGTGTGTATGTGAGTGTGCATGTGTAGTATTATGTGGAGAGGAGTGGTGGGACGGGGATCGCGCCGCCCTCCCCGGCGTGGGTCCTCATCCCCTCGTGTGAGTGTCGGCGGTCTTGGTCCGAGGGTGTCGGAGATCCTCGGGATTGACCAAGGCTGCCAGGACCGCAGGGGTCATGGGCGGGGGCCCATGATCCCATTGCACGCGGTCCGAGGGGCGGAGACGAGGGCGACCGTGGAGGCGCGCTCGGCTCCAATGGGGGTGGGTCGTTGTTTGTGGGGAGCCTTCTGCTCCCCACGAGTAGGGCGACCGGAAGGTTGCATGGCGGCATTTTGGTGGGTCGTGGTGAAGAATACTGCATGACCCCATGACCCACCATGCCGCCGAGGGTGGGCACCACCGAGGGGTTTTAGTGGGTAAAAATCCCACACTGCCCCCGCTCCTCCCCCGGGGAGTGGGGGTGTCTTATGTTGAAGATTTCCCCTCGTAAAAAAAAAAAAAAAAAAAAAAAAAGTAGCGACCCCGAGTGCGCATGAGCAGTAGTGAGTCCGAGTGCGCATCAGCAGTAGTGACCCCGAGTGCGCATGAGCAGTAGTGACCCCGAGTGCGCATGCACAGTAGTGAGCCCGTGTGCGCATGCGCAGAAGTGAGCTCGAATGCGCATGTGCAGGTCTGAGCCGGAGTGCGCATGCGCAGTAGTGGGCCCCTGCGCGCATGCGCAGTAGTGTGCCCGTGTGCGCATGCGCAGTAGTGAGCCTGAGCACGCATCCGCAGTAGTGAGTCCGAGTGCGCATGCGCAGTAGTGACGCCGAATGCTCATGAGCAGCAGTGAGTCCGAGTGCGCATGAGCAGTAGTGACCCCGAGTGCGCATGAGCAGTAGTGAGTCCGAGTGCGCATGAGCAGTAGTGACCCCGAGTGCGCATGCACATTAGTGAGCCCGAGTGTGCATGAGTAGTAGTGACCCCGAGTGCGCATGCACAGTAGCGAGCCCGTGTGCGCATGCGCAGAAGTGAGCTCGAATGCGCATGCGCAGGTCTGAGCCGGACTGCGCATGCGCAGTAGTGAGCCCGTGTGCACATGCGCAGTAGTGACCCCGAATGCGCATGAGCAGTAGCGAGTCCGAGTGCGCATGAGCAGTAGTGACCCCGAGTGCGCATGAGCAGTAGTGAGTCCGAGTGCGCATGAACAGTAGTGACTCCGAGTGCGCATGAGCAGTAGTGACCCCGAGTGCGCATGCACAGTAGTGAGCCCGATTGCGCATCCGCAGTAGTAAGTCCGTGTTCGCATGTGCAGGTCTGAGCCGGAGTGCGCATGCGCAGTAGTGGGCTCGTGCGCGCATGCGCAGTTGTGAGCCCGTGTGCGCATGCGCAGTAGTGAGCCCGAGCGTGCATCCGCAATAGTGAGCCCGAGCGCGCATGCGCAGTAGTGAGTCCGATTGCGCATGTGCAGGTCTGTGCCGGAGTGCGCATGCGCAGTAGTGTGCCTGTGTGCGCATGCGCAGAAGTGAGCTCGAATGCGCATGTGCAGGTCTGAGCCGGAGTGCGCATGCGCAGTAGTGGGCCCGTGCGCGCATGCGCAGTAGTGAGCCCGTGTGCGCATGCGCAGAAGTGAGCTCGAATGCGCATGTGCAGGTCTGAGGCGGAGTGCGCATGCGCAGTAGTGGGCCCGTGCGCGTATGCGCAGTAGTGAGCCCGTGTGCGCATGCGCTGTAGTGAGCCCGAGCGCGCATCCGCAGTAGTGAGTCCGAGTGCGCATGCGCAGTAGTGACCCCGAATGCGCATGAGCAGCAGTGAGTCCGAGTGCGCATGCACAGTAGTGAGCCCGATTGCGCATCCGCAGTAGTAAGTCCGTGTTCGCATGTGCAGGTCTGAGCCGGAGTGCGCATGCGCAGTAGTGGGCCCGTGCGCGCATGCGCAGTTGTGAGCCCGGGTGCGCATGCGCAGTAGTGAGCCCGAGCGTGCATCCGCAATAGTGAGCCCGAGCGCGCATGCGCAGTAGTGTGTCCGATTGCGCATGTGCAGGTCTGTGCCGGAGTGCGCATGCGCAGTAGTGTGCCTGTGTGCGCATGCGCAGAAGTGAGCTCGAATGGGCATGTGCAGGTCTGAGCCGGAGTGCGCATGCGCAGTAGTGGGCCCGTGCGCGCATGCGCAGTAGTGAGCCCGTGTGCGCATGCGCTGTAGTGAGCCCGAGCGCGCATCCGCAGTAGTGAGTCCGAGTGCGCATGCGCAGTAGTGACCCCGAATGCGCATGAGCAGCAGTGAGTCCGAGTGCGCATGAGCAGTAGTGACCCCGAGTGCGCATGAGCAGTAGTGAGTCCGAGTGCGGTTGAGCAGTAGTGACCCCGAGTGCGCATGCACATTAGTGAGCCCGAGTGTGCATGAGTAGTAGTGACCCCGAGTGCGCATGCACAGTAGCCAGCCCGTGTGCGCATGCGCAGAAGTGAGCTCGAATGCGCATGTGCAGGTCTGAGCCGGACTGCGCATGCGCAGTAGTGAGCCCGTGTGCACATGCGCAGTAGTGACCCCGAATGCGCATGAGCAGTAGTGAGTCCGAGTGCGTATGAGCAGTAGTGACCCCGAGTGCGCATGAGCAGTAGTGACCCCGAGTGCGCATGCACAGTAGTGAGAACGTGTGCGCATGCGCAGAAGTGAGCTCGAATGCGCATGTGCAGGTCTGAGCCGGAGTGCGCATGCGCATTACTGGGCCCGTGCGCGCATGCGCAGTAGTGAGCCCGTGTGCGCATGCGCAGTAGTGAGCCCGAGCGCGCATCCGCAGTAGTGAGCCCGAGTGCGCATGCGCAGTAGTGACCCCGAATGCGCATGAGCAGCAGTGAGTCCGAGTCCGTATGAGCAGTAGTGACCCCGAGTGCGCATGAGCAGTATGGAGTCCGAGTGCGCATGAGCAGTAGTGACCCCGAGTGCGCATGCACATTGGTGAGCCCGAGTGAGCAAGAGTAATAGTGACCCCGAGTGCGCATGCACAGTAGTGAGCCCGTGTGCGCATGCGCAGAAGTGAGCTCGAATGCGCATGTGCAGGTCTGAGCCGGACTGCGCATGCGCAGTAGTGAGCCCGTGTGCGCATACGCAGTAGTGACCCCGAATGCGCATGAGCAGTAGTGAGTCCGAGTGCGCATGAGCAGTAGTGACCCCGAGTGCGCATGAGCAGTAGTGAGTCCGAGTGCGCATGAACAGTAGTGACCCCGAGTGCGCATGAGCAGTAGTGGCCCCGAGTGCGCATGAGCAGTAGTGAATCCGAGTGCACATGAGCAGTAGTGACCCCGAGTGCGCACGAGCAGTAGTGAGTCCGAGTGCGCATGAGCAGTAGTGACCCCGAGTGCGCATGAGCAGTAGTGACCCCGAGTGCGCATGAGCAGTAGTGACCCCGAGTGCGCATGCACAGTAGTGAGCCCGATTGCGCATCCGCAGTAGTGAGTCCGTGTGCGCATGTGCAGGTCTGAGCCGGAGTGCGCATGCGCAGTAGTGGGCCCGTGCGCGCATGCGCAGTAGTGAGCCCGTGTGCGCATGCGCAGTAGTGAGCCCGAGCGCGCATCCGCAGTAGTGAGTCCGAGTGCGCATGCGCAGTAGTGACCCCGAATGCGCATGAGCAGTAGTGAATCCGAGTGCACATGAGCAGTGGTGACCCCGAGTGCGCATGAGCAGTAGTGAGTCCGAGTGCGCATGAGCAGTAGTGACCCCGAGTGCGCATGAGCAGTAGTGACCCCGAGTGCGCATGCACATTAGTGAGCCCGAGTGAGCATGAGTAGTAGTGACCCCGAGTGCGCATGCACAGTAGTGAGCCCGTGTGCGCATGCGCAGAAGTGAGCTCGAATGCGCATGTGCTGGTCTGAGCCGGACTGCGCATGCGCAGTAGTGAGCCCGTGTGCGCATGCGCAGTAGTGACCCCGAATGCGCATGAGCAGTAGTGAGTCTGAGTGCGCATAAGCAGTAGTGACCCCGAGTGCGCATGAGCAGTAGTGAGTCCGAGTGCGCATGAACAGTAGTGACCCCGAGTGCGCATGAGCAGTAGTGGCCCCGAGTGCGCATGAGCAGTAGTGAATCCGAGTGCACATGAGCAGTAGTGACCCCGAGTGCGCACGAGCAGTAGTGAGTCCGAGTGCGCATGAGATGTAGTGACCCCGTGCGCGCATGCGCAGTAGTGAGCCCGTGTGCGCATGCGCAGTAGTGAGTCCGTGTGCGCGTGAGCAGTAGTGACCCCGAGTGCGCATGAGCAGTAGTGACCCCGAGTGCGCATGAGCAGTCGTGACCCCGAGTGCGCATGCACAGTAGTGAGCCCGATTGCGCATCCGCGATAGTGAGTCCGTGTGCGCATGTGCAGGTCTGAGCCGGAGTGCGCATGCGCAGTAGTGGGCCCGTGCGCGCATGCGCAGTAGTGAGCCCGTGTGCGCATGCGCAGTAGTGAGTCCGAGTGCGCGTGAGCGGAAGTGAGCCCGAGTGCGCGTGAGCAGTAGTGACCCCGAGTGCGCATGAGCAGTAGTGAGCCCGAGCGCGCATCCGCAGTAGTGAGCCCGAGCGCGCATGCGCAGTAGTGAGTCCGATTGCGCATGTGCAGGTCAGAGCCGGAGTGCGCATGCGCAGTAGTGGGCCTGTGCGCGCATGCGCAGTAGTGAGCCCGTGTGCGCATGCGCAGTAGTGAGCCCGAGCGCGCATCCGCAGTAGTGAGTCCGAGTGCGCATGCGCAGTAGTGACGCCGAATGCGCATGAGCAGCAGTGAGTCCGAGTGCGCATGAGCAGTAGTGACCCCGAGTGCGCATGAGCAGTAGTGAGTCCGAGTGCGCATGAGCAGTAGTGACCCCGAGTGCGCATGAGCAGTAGTGACCCCGAGTGCGCATGCACAGTTGTGAGCCCGATTGCGCATCCGCAGTAGTGAGGCCGTGTGCGCATGAGCAGGTCTGAGCCGGAGTGCGCATGCGCAGTAGTGAGCCCGATTGTGCATCCGCAGTAGTGCGTCCGAGTGCGCATGAGCAGTAGTGACCCCGAGTGCGCATGAGCAGTAGTGAGTCCGAGTGCGCATGAGCAGTAGTGACCCCGAGTGCGCATGCACATTAGTGAGCCCGAGTGAGCATGAGTAGTAGTGACCCCGAGTGCGCATGCACAGTAGTGAGCCCGTGTGCGCATGAGCAGAAGTGAGCTCGAATGCGCATGTGCTGGTCTGAGCCGGACTGCGCATGCGCAGTAGTGAGCCCGTGTGCGCATGCGCAGTAGTGACCCCGAATGCGCATGAGCAGTAGTGAGTCTGAGTGCGCATAAGCAGTAGTGACCCCGAGTGCGCATGAGCAGTAGTGAGTCCGAGTGCGCATGAACAGTAGTGACCCCGAGTGCGCATGAGCAGTAGTGGCCCCGAGTGCGCATGAGCAGTTGTGAATCCGAGTGCACATGAGCAGTAGTGACCCCGAGTGCGCACGAGCAGTAGTGAGTCCGAGTGCGCATGAGCTGTAGTGACCCCGTGCGCGCATGCGCAGTAGTGAGCCCGTGTGCGCATGCGCAGTAGTGAGTCCGTGTGCGCGTGAGCAGTAGTGAGTCCGAGTGCGCGTGAGCAGTAGTGACCCCGAGTGCGCATGAGCAGTAGTGACCCCGAGTGCGCATGAGCAGTCGTGACCCCGAGTGCGCATGCACAGTAGTGAGCCCGATTGCGCATCCGCGATAGTGAGTCCGTGTGCGCATGTGCAGGTCTGAGCCGGAGTGCGCATGCGCAGTAGTGGGCCCGTGCGCGCATGCGCAGTAGTGAGCCCGGGTGCGCATGCGCAGTAGTGAGCCCGAGCGCGCATCCGCAGTAGTGAGCCCGAGCGCGCATGCGCAGTAGTGAGTCCGATTGCGCATGTGCAGGTCTGAGCCGGAGTGCGCATGCGCAGTAGTGGGCCTGTGCGCGCATGCGCAGTAGTGAGCCCGTGTGCGCATGCGCAGTAGTGAGCCCGAGCGCGCATCCGCAGTAGTGAGTCCGAGTGCGCATGCGCAGTAGTGACCCCGAATGCGCATGTGCAGTAGTGAGTCCGAGTGCGCATGAGCAGTAGCGACCCCGAGCCCGGTGCGTTGGTCCGGGTAGGCGGGGCTGATGTCCACATCGGGTCCGAGATGAGGTATCTCGGACTCCGACTGGACAGCCACTGGAGTTTCGGACCCCACTTCGACGCGTTGGCCCCCAGGTTGGAGCGTGCTGCGGGCGCGTTGGCGGTCATATTGCCCAACCTGCGGGGCCCGAGTGAGAGGGTGCGCCGACTCTATATGGGGGTCGTGCGGAGTATGGCCCTATACGGCGCCCCAGTTTGGGCTGCCGACCTGGCTGCCAGGCGCCGCTCGCAAGGTGTCTTGCGAAAAGTGGAGCGGCGGCTGGCGGTCAGGGTGGTGATGGGGTACCGCACGGTCTCCTACGAGTCGGCTATGGTTCTGGCTGGGGTAATTCCCTGGCGCTACTGCGCCGAGGTGGAGGCAGCGGTATACAGATACCGCTGCACCCTCCGACAGGAGGGAATTGTAGAGGGTGCCCAGCCAGGACCCAGCGTCGAAGAGGTCCGGCTCCAGGCCCGACGCGCTGCTGTCTCCCGCTGGAAGGAGGATTTATCCTCCAGCGGGGCCGTGGGGAAGCGCGCTGTCGGGGCGGTCCTTCCGCGACTTGAGCAGTGGATGGACCGCGGCCACGGTAGGCTCTCGTTCCGGATCACGCAGGTGCTCACCGGGCATGGTTGCTTCGGGGAGTACCTGTGCCGGATCGGTAGGCAACGATCACCCAATTGTTACGAGTGTGGGGCGGAATGCGATGATGCCCAGCATGTGTTGGGGAGGTGCCCTGCCTTTGCTCTGCAGAGGCACCTCCTGGAGTGTGAGTTGGAGTGCGATGCTGCGTGTCTGGGAGAGGTGATCGAGCGAATGTTGAGTAGTGAGGTAGCATGGAAGGCCGTCGCCTCCTTCTGCGAGACGGTGATCTCGCGGAAGGAGGAGGCGGAGCGTGAGAGAGAGAGACGTGGAATGATTGTGAGAAGAAGGAGACGGAGAGGGCGACCCGCTTCTCGGGCGCCCTCCTGAGGGTAGTGGGCGGCGCGGCTTCTCCGCGTCGCCCGCATGGCGTGAATGGTGAGTGATAGTGTGTGTGTGGGTGTGTTGTGTGTATGTGAGTGTGCATGTGTAGTATTATGTGGAGAGGAGTGGTGGGACGGGGATCGCGCCGCCCTCCCCGGCGTGGGTCCTCATCCCCTCGTGTGAGTGTCGGCGGTCTTGGTCCGAGGGTGTCGGAGATCCTCGGGATTGACCAAGGCTGCCAGGACCGCAGGGGTCATGGGCGGGGGCCCATGATCCCATTGCACGCGGTCCGAGGGGCGGAGACGAGGGCGACCGTGGTGGCGCGCTCGGCTCCAATGGGGGTGGGTCGTTGTTTGTGGGGAGCCTTCTGCTCCCCACGAGTAGGGCGACCGGAAGGTTGCATGGCGGCATTTTGGTGGGTCGGGTGAAGAATACTGCATGACCCCATGACCCACCATGCCGCCGAGGGTGGGCACCACCGAGGGGTTTTAGTGGGTAAAAATCCCACACTGCCCCCGCTCCTCCCCCGGGGAGTGGGGGTGTCTTATGTTGAAGATTTCCCCTCGTAAAAAAAAAAAAAAAAAAAAAAAAAGTAGCGACCCCGAGTGCGCATGAGCAGTAGTGAGTCCGAGTGCGCATCAGCAGTAGTGACCCCGAGTGCGCATGAGCAGTAGTGACCCCGAGTGCGCATGCACAGTAGTGAGCCCGTGTGCGCATGCGCAGAAGTGAGCTCGAATGCGCATGTGCAGGTCTGAGCCGGAGTGCGCATGCGCAGTAGTGGGCCCGTGCGCGCATGCGCAGTAGTGTGCCCGTGTGCGCATGCGCAGTAGTGAGCCTGAGCACGCATCCGCAGTAGTGAGTCCGAGTGCGCATGCGCAGTAGTGACGCCGAATGCTCATGAGCAGCAGTGAGTCCGAGTGCGCATGAGCAGTAGTGACCCCGAGTGCGCATGAGCAGTAGTGAGTCCGAGTGCGCATGAGCAGTAGTGACCCCGAGTGCGCATGCACATTAGTGAGCCCGAGTGTGCATGAGTAGTAGTGACCCCGAGTGCGCATGCACAGTAGCGAGCCCGTGTGCGCATGCGCAGAAGTGAGCTCGAATGCGCATGCGCAGGTCTGAGCCGGACTGCGCATGCGCAGTAGTGAGCCCGTGTGCACATGCGCAGTAGTGACCCCGAATGCGCATGAGCAGTAGCGAGTCCGAGTGCGCATGAGCAGTAGTGACCCCGAGTGCGCATGAGCAGTAGTGAGTCCGAGTGCGCATGAACAGTAGTGACTCCGAGTGCGCATGAGCAGTAGTGACCCCGAGTGCGCATGCACAGTAGTGAGCCCGATTGCGCATCCGCAGTAGTAAGTCCGTGTTCGCATGTGCAGGTCTGAGCCGGAGTGCGCATGCGCAGTAGTGGGCTCGTGCGCGCATGCGCAGTTGTGAGCCCGTGTGCGCATGCGCAGTAGTGAGCCCGAGCGTGCATCCGCAATAGTGAGCCCGAGCGCGCATGCGCAGTAGTGAGTCCGATTGCGCATGTGCAGGTCTGTGCCGGAGTGCGCATGCGCAGTAGTGTGCCTGTGTGCGCATGCGCAGAAGTGAGCTCGAATGCGCATGTGCAGGTCTGAGCCGGAGTGCGCATGCGCAGTAGTGGGCCCGTGCGCGCATGCGCAGTAGTGAGCCCGTGTGCGCATGCGCAGAAGTGAGCTCGAATGCGCATGTGCAGGTCTGAGGCGGAGTGCGCATGCGCAGTAGTGGGCCCGTGCGCGTATGCGCAGTAGTGAGCCCGTGTGCGCATGCGCTGTAGTGAGCCCGAGCGCGCATCCGCAGTAGTGAGTCCGAGTGCGCATGCGCAGTAGTGACCCCGAATGCGCATGAGCAGCAGTGAGTCCGAGTGCGCATGCACAGTAGTGAGCCCGAATGCGCATGAGCAGCAGTGAGTCCGAGTGCGCATGAGCAGTAGTGACCCCGAGTGCGCATGAGCAGTAGTGAGTCCGAGTGCGGTTGAGCAGTAGTGACCCCGAGTGCGCATGCACATTAGTGAGCCCGAGTGTGCATGAGTAGTAGTGACCCCGAGTGCGCATGCACAGTAGCCAGCCCGTGTGCGCATGCGCAGAAGTGAGCTCGAATGCGCATGTGCAGGTCTGAGCCGGACTGCGCATGCGCAGTAGTGAGCCCGTGTGCACATGCGCAGTAGTGACCCCGAATGCGCATGAGCAGTAGTGAGTCCGAGTGCGTATGAGCAGTAGTGACCCCGAGTGCGCATGAGCAGTAGTGACCCCGAGTGCGCATGCACAGTAGTGAGAACGTGTGCGCATGCGCAGAAGTGAGCTCGAATGCGCATGTGCAGGTCTGAGCCGGAGTGCGCATGCGCATTACTGGGCCCGTGCGCGCATGCGCAGTAGTGAGCCCGTGTGCGCATGCGCAGTAGTGAGCCCGAGCGCGCATCCGCAGTAGTGAGCCCGAGTGCGCATGCGCAGTAGTGACCCCGAATGCGCATGAGCAGCAGTGAGTCCGAGTCCGTATGAGCAGTAGTGACCCCGAGTGCGCATGAGCAGTAGTGAGTCCGAGTGCGCATGAGCAGTAGTGACCCCGAGTGCGCATGCACATTGGTGAGCCCGAGTGAGCAAGAGTAATAGTGACCCCGAGTGCGCATGCACAGTAGTGAGCCCGTGTGCGCATGCGCAGAAGTGAGCTCGAATGCGCATGTGCAGGTCTGAGCCGGACTGCGCATGCGCAGTAGTGAGCCCGTGTGCGCATACGCAGTAGTGACCCCGAATGCGCATGAGCAGTAGTGAGTCCGAGTGCGCATGAGCAGTAGTGACCCCGAGTGCGCATGAGCAGTAGTGAGTCCGAGTGCGCATGAACAGTAGTGACCCCGAGTGCGCATGAGCAGTAGTGGCCCCGAGTGCGCATGAGCAGTAGTGAATCCGAGTGCACATGAGCAGTAGTGACCCCGAGTGCGCACGAGCAGTAGTGAGTCCGAGTGCGCATGAGCAGTAGTGACCCCGAGTGCGCATGAGCAGTAGTGACCCCGAGTGCGCATGAGCAGTAGTGACCCCGAGTGCGCATGCACAGTAGTGAGCCCGATTGCGCATCCGCAGTAGTGAGTCCGTGTGCGCATGTGCAGGTCTGAGCCGGAGTGCGCATGCGCAGTAGTGGGCCCGTGCGCGCATGCGCAGTAGTGAGCCCGTGTGCGCATGCGCAGTAGTGAGCCCGAGCGCGCATCCGCAGTAGTGAGTCCGAGTGCGCATGCGCAGTAGTGACCCCGAATGCGCATGAGCAGTAGTGAATCCGAGTGCACATGAGCAGTGGTGACCCCGAGTGCGCATGAGCAGTAGTGAGTCCGAGTGCGCATGAGCAGTAGTGACCCCGAGTGCGCATGAGCAGTAGTGACCCCGAGTGCGCATGCACATTAGTGAGCCCGAGTGAGCATGAGTAGTAGTGACCCCGAGTGCGCATGCACAGTAGTGAGCCCGTGTGCGCATGCGCAGAAGTGAGCTCGAATGCGCATGTGCTGGTCTGAGCCGGACTGCGCATGCGCAGTAGTGAGCCCGTGTGCGCATGCGCAGTAGTGACCCCGAATGCGCATGAGCAGTAGTGAGTCTGAGTGCGCATAAGCAGTAGTGACCCCGAGTGCGCATGAGCAGTAGTGAGTCCGAGTGCGCATGAACAGTAGTGACCCCGAGTGCGCATGAGCAGTAGTGGCCCCGAGTGCGCATGAGCAGTAGTGAATCCGAGTGCACATGAGCAGTAGTGACCCCGAGTGCGCACGAGCAGTAGTGAGTCCGAGTGCGCATGAGCTGTAGTGACCCCGTGCGCGCATGCGCAGTAGTGAGCCCGTGTGCGCATGCGCAGTAGTGAGTCCGTGTGCGCGTGAGCAGTAGTGACCCCGAGTGCGCATGAGCAGTAGTGACCCCGAGTGCGCATGAGCAGTCGTGACCCCGAGTGCGCATGCACAGTAGTGAGCCCGATTGCGCATCCGCGATAGTGAGTCCGTGTGCGCATGTGCAGGTCTGAGCCGGAGTGCGCATGCGCAGTAGTGGGCCCGTGCGCGCATGCGCAGTAGTGAGCCCGTGTGCGCATGCGCAGTAGTGAGTCCGAGTGCGCGTGAGCGGAAGTGAGCCCGAGTGCGCGTGAGCAGTAGTGACCCCGAGTGCGCATGAGCAGTAGTGAGCCCGAGCGCGCATCCGCAGTAGTGAGCCCGAGCGCGCATGCGCAGTAGTGAGTCCGATTGCGCATGTGCAGGTCAGAGCCGGAGTGCGCATGCGCAGTAGTGGGCCTGTGCGCGCATGCGCAGTAGTGAGCCCGTGTGCGCATGCGCAGTAGTGAGCCCGAGCGCGCATCCGCAGTAGTGAGTCCGAGTGCGCATGCGCAGTAGTGACGCCGAATGCGCATGAGCAGCAGTGAGTCCGAGTGCGCATGAGCAGTAGTGACCCCGAGTGCGCATGAGCAGTAGTGAGTCCGAGTGCGCATGAGCAGTAGTGACCCCGAGTGCGCATGCACATTAGTGAGCACGAGTGTGCATGAGTAGTAGTGACCCCGAGTGCGCATGCACAGTAGCGAGCCCGTGTGCGCATGCGCAGAAGTGAGCTCGAATGCGCATGCGCAGGTCTGAGCCGGACTGCGCATGCGCAGTAGTGAGCCCGTGTGCACATGCGCAGTAGTGACCCCGAATGCGCATGAGCAGTAGTGAGTCCGAGTGCGCATGAGCAGTAGTGACCCCGAGTGCGCATCAGCAGTAGTGAGTCCGAGTGCGCATGAACAGTAGTGACTCCGAGTGCGCATGAGCAGTAGTGACCCCGAGTGCGCATGCACAGTAGTGATCCCGATTGCGCATCCGCAGTAGTAAGTCCGTGTTCGCATGTGCAGGTCTGAGCCGGAGTGCGCATGCGCAGTAGTGGGCTCGTGCGCGCATGCGCAGTTGTGAGCCCGTGTGCGCATGCGCAGTAGTGAGCCCGAGCGTGCATCCGCAATAGTGAGCCCGAGCGCGCATGCGCAGTAGTGAGTCCGATTGCGCATGTGCAGGTCTGTGCCGGAGTGCGCATGCGCAGTAGTGTGCCTGTGTGCGCATGCGCAGTAGTGGGCCCGTGCGCGCATGCGCAGTAGTGAGCCCGTGTGCGCATGCGCTGTAGTGAGCCCGAGCGCGCATCCGCAGTAGTGAGTCCGAGTGCGCATGCGCAGTAGTGACCCCGAATGCGCATGAGCAGCAGTGAGTCCGAGTGCGCATGCACAGTAGTGAGCCCGATTGCGCATCCGCAGTAGTAAGTCCGTGTTCGCATGTGCAGGTCTGAGCCGGAGTGCGCATGCGCAGTAGTGGGCCCGTGCGCGCATGCGCAGTTGTGAGCCCGGGTGCGCATGCGCAGTAGTGAGCCCGAGCGTGCATCCGCAATAGTGAGCCCGAGCGCGCATGCGCAGTAGTGTGTCCGATTGCGCATGTGCAGGCCTGTGCCGGAGTGCGCATGCGCAGTAGTGTGCCTGTGTGCGCATGCGCAGAAGTGAGCTCGAATGGGCATGTGCAGGTCTGAGCCGGAGTGCGCATGCGCAGTAGTGGGCCCGTGCGCGCATGCGCAGTAGTGAGCCCGTGTGCGCATGCGCTGTAGTGAGCCCGAGCGCGCATCCGCAGTAGTGAGTCCGAGTGCGCATGCGCAGTAGTGACCCCGAATGCGCATGAGCAGCAGTGAGTCCGACTGCGCATGAGCAGTAGTGACCCCGAGTGCGCATGAGCAGTAGTGAGTCCGAGTGCGGTTGAGCAGTAGTGACCCCGAGTGCGCATGCACATTAGTGAGCCCGAGTGTGCATGAGTAGTAGTGACCCCGAGTGCGCATGCACAGTAGCCAGCCCGTGTGCGCATGCGCAGAAGTGAGCTCGAATGCGCATGTGCAGGTCTGAGCCGAACTGCGCATGCGCAGTAGTGAGCCCGTGTGCACATGCGCAGTAGTGACCCCGAATGCGCATGAGCAGTAGTGAGTCCGAGTGCGTATGAGCAGTAGTGACCCCGAGTGCGCATGAGCAGTAGTGACCCCGAGTGCGCATGCACAGTAGTGAGAACGTGTGCGCATGCGCAGAAGTGAGCTCGAATGCGCATGTGCAGGTCTGAGCCGGAGTGCGCATGCGCATTAGTGGGCCCGTGCGCGCATGCGCAGTAGTGAGCCCGTGTGCGCATGCGCAGTAGTGAGCCCGAGCGCGCATCCGCAATAGTGAGCCCGAGTGCGCATGCGCAGTAGTGACCCCGAATGCGCATGAGCAGCAGTGAGTCCGAGTCCGTATGAGCAGTAGTGACCCCGAGTGCGCATGAGCAGTAGTGAGTCCGAGTGCGCATGAGCAGTAGTGACCCCGAGTGCGCATGCACATTGGTGAGCCCGAGTGAGCATGAGTTAAAGTGACCCCGAGTGCGCATGCACAGTAGTGAGCCCGTGTGCGCATGCGCAGAAGTGAGCTCGAATGCGCATGTGCAGGTCTGAGCCGGACTGCGCATGCGCAGTAGTTAGCCCGTGTGCGCATACGCAGTAGTGACCCCGAATGCGCATGAGCAGTAGTGAGTCCGAGTGCGCATGAGCAGTAGTGACCCCGAGTGCGCATGAGCAGTAGTGAGTCCGAGTGCGCATGAAGAGTAGTGACCCCGAGTGCGCATGAGCAGTAGTGGCCCCGAGTGCGCATGAGCAGTAGTGAATCCGAGTGCACATGAGCAGTAGTGACCCCGAGTGCGCACGAGCAGTAGTGAGTCCGAGTGCGCATGAGCAGTAGTGACCCCGAGTGCGCATGAGCAGTATTGACCCCGAGTGCGCATGCACAGTAGTGAGCCCGATTGCGCATCCGCAGTAGTGAGGCCGTGTGCGCATGTGCAGGTCTGAGCGGGAGTGCGCATGCGCTGTAGTGAGCCCGATTGCGCATCCGCAGTAGTGAGTCCGTGTGCGCATGTGCAGGTCTGAGGCGCAGTGCGCATGCGCAGTAGTGGGCCCGTGCGCGCATGCGCAGTAGTGAGCCCGTGTGCGCATGCGCAGTAGTGAGCCCGAGCGCGCATCCGCAGTAGTGAGTCCGAGTGCGCATGCGCAGTAGTGACCCCGAATGCGCATGAGCAGTAGTGAATCCGAGTGCACATGAGTAGTGGTGACCCCGAGTGCGCATGAGCAGTAGTGAGTCCGAGTGCGCATGAGCAGTAGTGACCCCGAGGGCGCATGAGCAGTAGTGACCCCGAGTGCGCATGCACAGTTGTGAGCCCGATTGCGCATCCGCAGTAGTGAGGCCGTGTGCGCATGTGCAGGTCCGAGCCGGAGTGCGCATGCGCAGTAGTGAGCCCGATTGTGCATCCGCAGTAGTGCGTCCGAGTGCGCATGAGCAGTAGTGACCCCGAGTGCGCATGAGCAGTAGTGAGTCCGAGTGCGCGTGAGCAGTAGTGACCCCGAGTGCGCATGCACATTAGTGAGCCCGAGTGAGCATGAGTAGTAGTGACCCCGAGTGCGCATGCACAGTAGTGAGCCCGTGTGCGCATGCGCAGAAGTGAGCTCGAATGCGCATGTGCTGGTCTGAGCCGGACTGCGCATGCGCAGTAGTGAGCCCGTGTGCGCATGCGCAGTAGTGACCCCGAATGCGCATGAGCAGTAGTGAGCCCGTGTGCGCATGCGCAGTAGTGACCCCGAGTGCGCATGAGCAGTCGTGACCCCGAGTGCGCATGCACAGTAGTGAGCCCGATTGCGCATCCGCGATAGTGAGTCCGTGTGCGCATGTGCAGGTCTGAGCCGGAGTGCGCATGCGCAGTAGTGGGCCCGTGCGCGCATGCGCAGTAGTGAGCCCGTGTGCGCATGCGCAGTAGTGAGTCCGAGTGCGCGTGAGCAGAAGTGAGCCCGAGTGCGCGTGAGCAGTAGTGACCCCGAGTGCGCATGAGCAGTAGTGACCCCGAGAGCGCATGAGCAGTAGTGACCCCGAGTGCGCATGCACAGTAGTGAGCCCGATTGCCCATCCGCAGTAGTGAGTCCGTGTGCGCATGTGCAGGTCTGAGCCGGAGTGCGCATGCGCAGTAGTGGGCCCGTGCGCGCATGCGCAGTAGTGAGCCCGGGTGCGCATGCGCAGTAGTGAGCCCGAGCGCGCATCCGCAGTAGTGAGCCCGAGCGCGCATGCGCAGTAGTGAGTCCGATTGCGCATGTGCAGGTCTGAGCCGGAGTGCGCATGCGCAGTAGTGGGCCTGTGCGCGCATGCGCAGTAGTGAGCCCGTGTGCGCATGCGCAGTAGTGAGCCCGAGCGCGCATCCGCAGTAGTGAGTCCGAGTGCGCATGCGCAGTAGTGACCCCGAATGCGCATGTGCAGTAGTGAGTCCGAGTGCGCATGAGCAGTAGCGACCCCGAGTGCGCATGAGCAGTAGTGAGTCCGAGTGCGCATCAGCAGTAGTGACCCCGAGTGCGCATGAGCAGTAGTGACCCCGAGTGCGCATGCACAGTAGTGAGCCCGTGTGCGCATGCGCAGAAGTGAGCTCGAATGCGCATGTGCAGGTCTGAGCCGGAGTGCGCATGCGCAGTAGTGGGCCCGTGCGCGCATGCGCAGTAGTGTGCCCGTGTGCGCATGCGCAGTAGTGAGCCTGAGCACGCATCCGCAGTAGTGAGTCCGAGTGCGCATGCGCAGTAGTGACGCCGAATGCGCATGAGCAGCAGTGAGTCCGAGTGCGCATGAGCAGTAGTGACCCCGAGTGCGCATGAGCAGTAGTGAGTCCGAGTGCGCATGAGCAGTAGTGACCCCGAATGCGCATGAGCAGCAGTGAGTCCGAGTGCGCATGAGCAGTAGTGAGTCCGAGTGCGGTTGAGCAGTAGTGACTCCGAGTGCGCATGCACATTAGTGAGCCCGAGTGTGCATGAGTAGTAGTGACCCCGAGTGCGCATGCACAGTAGCCAGCCCGTGTGCGCATGCGCAGAAGTGAGCTCGAATGCGCATGTGCAGGTCTGAGCCGGACTGCGCATGCGCAGTAGTGAGCCCGTGTGCACATGCGCAGTAGTGACCCCGAATGCGCATGAGCAGTAGTGAGTCCGAGTGCGTATGAGCAGTAGTGACCCCGAGTGCGCATGAGCAGTAGTGACCCCGAGTGCGCATGCACAGTAGTGAGAACGTGTGCGCATGCGCAGAAGTGAGCTCGAATGCGCATGTGCAGGTCTGAGCCGGAGGGCGCATGCGCATTAGTGGGCCCGTGCGCGCATGCGCAGTAGTGAGCCCGTGTGCGCATGCGCAGTAGTGAGCCCGAGCGCGCATCCGCAGTAGTGAGCCCGAGTGCGCATGCGCAGTAGTGACCCCGAATGCGCATGAGCAGCAGTGAGTCCGAGTCCGCATGAGCAGTAGTGACCCCGAGTGCGCATGCACAGTAGTGAGCCCGATTGCGCATCCGCAGTAGTGAGGCCGTGTGCGCATGTGCAGGTCTGTGCGGGAGTGCGCACGCGCAGTAGTGAGCCCGATTGCGCATCCGCAGTAGTGAGTCCGTGTGCGCATGTGCAGGTCTGAGGCGCAGTGCGCATGCGCAGTAGTGGGCCCGTGCGCGCATGCGCAGTAGTGAGCCCGTGTGCGCATGCGCAGTAGTGAGTCCGAGTGCGCGTGAGCAGTAGTGAGTCCGAGTGCGCGTGAGCAGTAGTGACCCCGAGTGCGCATGAGCAGTAGTGACCCCGAGTGCGCATGAGCAGTAGTGACCCCGAGTGCGCATGCACAGTAGTGAGCCCGATTGCGCATCCGCAGTAGTGAGTCCGTGTGCGCATGTGCAGGTCTGAGCCGGAGTGCGCATGCGCAGTAGTGGGCCCGTGCGCGCATGCGCAGTAGTGAGCCCGTGTGCGCATGCGCAGTAGTGAGCCCGAGCGCGCATCCGCAGTAGTGAGTCCGAGTGCGCATGCGCAGTAGTGACCCCGAATGCGCATGAGCAGTAGTGAATCCGAGTGCGCATGAGCAGTAGTGACCCCGAATGCGCATGAGCAGTAGTGAATCCGAGTGCACATGAGCAGTAGTGACCCCGAGTGCGCATGAGCAGTAGTGAGTCCGTGTGCGCATACGCAGTAGTGACCCCGAATGCGCATGAGCAGTAGTGAGTCCGAGTGCGCATGAGCAGTAGTGACCCCGAGTGCGCATGAGCAGTAGTGAGTCCGAGTGCGCATGAACAGAAGTGACCCCGAGTGCGCATGAGCAGTAGTGGCCCCGAGTGCGCATGAGCAGTAGTGAATCCGAGTGCACATGAGCAGTAGTGACCCCGAGTGCGCACGAGCAGTAGTGAGTCCGAGTGCGCATGAGCAGTAGTGACCCCGAGTGCGCATGAGCAGTAGTGACCCCGAGTGCGCATGCACAGTAGTGAGCCCGATTGCGCATCCGCAGTAGTGAGGCCGTGTGCGCATGTGCAGGTCAGAGCGGGAGTGCGCATGCGCAGTAGTGAGCCCGATTGCGCATCCGCAGTAGTGAGTCCGTGTGCGCATGTGCAGGTCTGCGGCGCAGTGCGCATGCGCAGTAGTGGGCCCGTGCGCGCATGCGCAGTAGTGAGCCCGTGTGCGCATGCGCAGTAGTGAGTCCGAGTGCGCGTGAGCAGTAGTGAGTCCGAGTGCGCGTGAGCAGTAGTGACCCCGAGTGCGCATGAGCAGTAGTGACCCCGAGTGCGCATGAGCAGTAGTGACCCCGAGTGCGCATGCACAGTAGTGTGCCCGATTGCGCATCCGCAGTAGTGAGTCCGTGTGCGCATGTGCAGGTCTGAGCCGGAGTGCGCATGCGCAGTAGTGGGCCCGTGCGCGCATGCGCAGTAGTGAGCCCGTGTGCGCATGCGCAGTGGTGAGCCCGAGCGCGCATCCGCAGTAGTGAGTCCGAGTGCGCATGCGCAGTAGTGACCCCGAATGCGCATGAGCAGTAGTGAATCCGAGTGCACATGAGCAGTAGTGACCCCGAGTGCGCATGAGCAGTAGTGAGTCCGTGTGCGCATGAGCAGTAGTGACCCCGAGTGCGCATGCGCAGTAGTGAGTCCGAGTGCGCGTGAGCAGTAGTGAGTCCGAGTGCGCGTGAGCAGTAGTGACCCCGAGTGCGCATGAGCAGTAGTGACCCCGAGTGCGCATGAGCAGTAGTGACCCCGAGTGCGCATGCACAGTAGTGAGCCCGATTGCGCATCCGCAGTAGTGAGTCCATGTGCGCATGTGCAGGTCTGCGCCGGAGTGCGCATGCGCAGTAGTGGGCCCGTGCGCGCATGCGCAGTAGTGAGCCCGGGTGCGCATGCGCAGTAGTGAGCCCGAGCGCGCATCCGCAGTAGTGATCCCGAGCGCGCATGCGCAGTAGTGAGTCCGATTGCGCATGTGCAGGTCTGAGCAGGAGTGCGCATACGCAGTAGTGACCCCGAGTGCGCATGAGCAGTAGTGAGTCCGAGTGCGCATGAGCAGTAGTGACCCCGAGTGCGCATGAGCAGTAGTGAGCCCGAGCGCGCATCCGCAGTAGTGAGCTCGATTGCGCATCCGCAGTAGTGAGTCCGTGTGCGCATGTGCAGGTCTGAGCCGGAGTGCGCATGCGCAGTAGTGGGCTCGCGCGCGCATGCGCAGTAGTGAGCCCGTGTGCGCATGCGCAGTAGTGAGCCCGAGCGCGCATCCGCAGTAGTGAGTCCGAGTGCGCATGCGCAGTAGTGACCCCGAATGCGCATGAGTAGCAGTGAGTTCGAGTGCGCATGAGCAGTAGTGACCCCGAGTGCGCTTGAGCAGTAGTGACCCCGAGTGCGCATGCACAGTAGTGAGTCCGAGTGCGCATGAGCAGTAGTGACCCCGAGTGCGCATGAGCAGTAGTGAGTCCGAGTGCGCATGAGCAGTAGTGACCCCGAGTGCTCATGCACAGTAGTGAGCCCGATTGCGCATCCGCAGTAGTGAGTCCGTGTGCGCATGTGCAGGTCTGAGCCGGAGTGCGCATGCGCAGTAGTGGGTCCGTGCGCGCATGCGCAGTAGTGAGCCCGTGTGCGCATGCGCAGTAGTGACCCCGATTGCGCATGTGCAGGTCTGAGCCGGAGTGCGCATGCGCAGTAGTGGGCTCGTGCGCGCATGCGCAGTAGTGAGCCCGTGTGCGCATGAGCAGTAGTGACCCCGAGTGCGCATGCACAGTAGTGAGCCCGATTGCGCATCCGCTGTAGTGAGCCCGAGCGCGCATGCGCAGTAGTGACTCCGATTGCGCATGTGCAGGTCTGAGCAGGAGTGCGCATGCGCAGTAGTGACCCCGAGTGCGCATGAGCAGTAGTGACCCCGAGTGCGCATGCACAGTAGTGAGTCCGAGTGCGCATGAGCAGTAGTGACCCCGAGTGCGCATGAGCAGTAGTGACCCCGAGTGCGCATGCACAGTAGTGTGCCCGATTGCGCATCCGCAGTAGTGAGGCCGTGTGCGCATGTGCAGGTCTGAGCCGGAGTGCGCATGCGCAGTAGTGAGCCCGATTGTGCATCCGCAGTAGTGCATCCGAGTGCGCATGAGCAGTAGTGACCCCGAGTGCGCATGCACAGTAGTGAGCCCGAGTGTGCATGAGCAGTAGTGAGTCCGAGTGCGCATGGGCAGTAGTGACCCCGAGTGCTCATGCACAGTAGTGAGCCCGATTGCGCATCCGCAGTAGTGAGTCGTGTGCGCATGTGCAGGTCTGAGACGGAGTGCGCATGCGCAGTAGTGGGCCCGTGCGCGCATGCGCAGTAGTGAGCCCGTGTGCGCATGCGCAGTAGTGAGTCCGAGTGCGCGTGAGCAGTAGTGAGTCCGAGTGCGCGTGAGCAGTAGTGACCCCGAGTGCGCACGAGCAGTAGTGACCCCGAGTGCGCATGCACAGTAGTGAGCCCGATTGCGCATCCGCAGTAGTGAGCCCGAGCGCGCATGCGCAGTAGTGACTCCGATTGCGCATGTGCAGGTCTGAGCAGGAGTGCGCATGCGCAGTAGTGACCCCGAGTGCGCATAAGCAGTAGTGAGTCCGAGTACGCATGAGCAGTAGTGACCCCGAGTGCGCATGAGCAGTAGCGAGCCCGAGCGCGCATCCGCAGTAGTGAGCCCGATTGCGCATCCGCAGTAGAGGGCTCGTGCGCGCATGCGCAGTAGTGAGCCCGATTCCGCATGTGCAGGTCTGAGCCGGAGTGCGCATGCGCAGTAGTGGGCTCGTGCGCGCATGCGCAGTAGTGGGCCCGTGTGCGCATGCGCAGTAGTGACCCCGAATGCGCATGAGCAGTAGTGAATCCGAGTACACATGAGCAGTAGTGACCCCGAGTGCGCATGAGCAGTAGTGAGTCCGAGTGCGCATGAGCAGTAGTGACCCCGAGTGCGCATGAGCAGTAGTGGCCCCGAGTGCGCATGCACAGTAGTGAGCCCGATTGCGCATCCGCAGTAGTGAGGCCGTGTGCGCATGTGCAGGTCTGAGCCGGAGTGCGCATGCACAGTAGTGAGCCCGAGTGTGCATGAGCAGTAGTGAGCCCGTGTGCGCATGAGCAGTAGTGAGTCCGAGTGCGCGTGAGCAGTAGTGAGTCCGAGTGCGCGTGAGCAGTAGTGACCCCGAGTGCGCATGCGCAGTAGTGACCCCGAGTGCGCATGAACAGTAGTGAGTCCGAGTGCGCATGAGCAGTAGTGACCCCGAGTGCGCATGAGCAGTAGTGAGCCCGAGCGCGCATGCGCAGTAGTGAGTCCGATTGCGCATGTGCAGGTCTGAGCAGGAGTGCGCATGCGCAGTAGTGACCCCGAGTGCGCATGAACTGTAGTGAGTCCGAGTGCGCATGAGCAGTAGTGACCCCGAGTGCGCATGAGCAGTAGTGAGCCCGAGCGCGCATGCGCAATAGTGAGCCCGATTGCGCATCCGCAGTAGTGAGGCCGTGTGCGCATGTGCAGGTCTGAGCCGGAGTGCGCATGCGCAGTAGTGAGCCCGATTATGCATCCGCAGTAGTGCGTCCGAGTGCGCATGAGCAGTAGTGACCCCGAGTGCGCATGAGCAGTAGTGACCCCGAGTGCGCATGCACAGTAGTGAGCCCGAGTGTGCATGAGCAGTAGTGAGTCCGAGTGCGCATGGGCAGTAGTGACCCCGAGTGCTCATGCACAGTAGTGAGCCCGATTGCGCATCCGCATTAGTGAGTCCGTGTGCGGATGTGCAGATCTGAGCCGGAGTGCGCATGCGCAGTAGTGGGCCCGTGCGCGCATGCGCAGTAGTGAGCCCGTGTGCGCATGCGCAGTAGTGAGTCCGAGTGCGCGTGAGCAGTAGTGAGTCCGAGTGCGCGTGAGCAGTAGTGACCCCGAGTGCGCATGAGCAGTAGTGACCCCGAGTGCGCATGAGCAGTAGTGACCCCGAGTGCGCATGCGCAGTAGTGACCCCGAATGCGCATGAGTAGCAGTGAGTTCGAGTGCGCATGAGCAGTAGTGACCCCGAGTGCGCATGAGCAGTAGTGACCCCGAGTGCGCATGAGCAGTAGTGACCCCGAGTGCGCATGCACAGTAGTGAGTCCGAGTGCGCATGAGCAGTAGTGACCCCGAGTGCGCATGAGCAGTAGTGAGTCCGAGTGCGCGTGGGCAGTAGTGACCCCGAGTGCGCATACACAGTAGTGAGCCCGAGTGCGCATGAGCAGTAGTGTGTTCGAGTGCGCATCCGCAGTAGTGAGTCCGAGTGCGCATGCGCAGTAGTGACCCCGAATGCGCATGAGCAGTAGTGACCCCGAGTGCGCATGCACAGTAGTGTGCCCGTGTGAGCATGCGCAGAAGTGAGCTCGAATGCGCATGTGCAGGTCTGAGCCGGAGTGCGCATGCGCAGTAGTGGGCCCGTGCGCGCGTGCGCAGTAGTGAGCCCGGGTGCGCATGCGCAGTAGTGAGCCCGAGCGCGCAGCCGCAGTAGTGAGCCCGAGCGCGCATCCGCAGTAGTGAGTCCGTGTGCGCATGTGCAGGTCTGAGCCGGAGTGCGCATGCGCAGTAGTGGGCCCATGCGCTCATGCGCAGTAGTGAGCTGGTGTGCGCATGCGCAGTAGTGACCCCGAATGCGCATGAGCAGTAGTGAGCCCGAGTGTGCAAGAGCAGTAGTGAGTCCGAATGCGCATGAGCAGTAGTGACCCCGAGTGCTCATGCACAGTAGTGAGCCCAATTGCGCATCCGCAGTAGTGAGTCCGTGTGCGCATGTGCAGGTCTGAGCCGGAGTGCGCATGCGCAGTAGTGGGTCCGTGCGCGCATGCGCAGTAGTGAGCCCGTGTGCGCATGCGCAGTAGTGACCCCGATTGCGCATGTGCAAGTCTGAGCCGGAGTGCGCATGCGCAGTAGTGGGCCCGTGCGCGCATGCGCAATAGTGAGCCCGTGTGCGCATGCGCAGTAGTGACCCCGAAAGCGCATGAGCAGTAGTGAGCCCGAGTGTGCATGAGCAGTAGTGAGCCCGTGTGCGCATGCGCTGTAGTGAGCCCGAGCGTGCATCCGCAGTAGTGAGTCCGAGTGCGCATGCGCAGTAGTGACCCCGAGTGCTCATGCACAGTAGTGAGCCCGATTGCGCATCCGCAGTAGGGAGGCCGTGTGCGCATGTGCAGGTCCGAGCCGGAGTGCGCATGCGCAGTAGTGAGCCCGATTGTGCATCCGCAGTAGTGCGTCCGAGTGCGCATGAGCAGTAGTGACCCCGAGTGCGCATCCGCAGTAGTGAGTCCGTGTGCGCATGTGCAGGTCTGAGCCGGAGTGCGCATGCGCAGTAGTGGGCCCGTGCGCGCATGCGCAGTAGTGAGCCCGTGTGCGCATGCGCAGTAGTGACCCCGAATGCGCATGAGCAGTAGTGGGCCCGAGTGTGCATGAGCAGTAGTGAGTCCGAGTGCGCATGAGCAGTAGTGACCCCGAGTGCTCATGCACAGTAGTGAGCCCGATTGCGCATCCGCAGTAGTGAGTCCGTGTGCGCATGTGCAGGTCTGAGCCGGAGTGCGCATGCGCAGTAGTGGGCCCGTGCGCGCATGCGCAGTAGTGAGCCCGTGTGCGCATGCGCAGTAGTGACCCCGATTGCGCATGTGCAGGTCTGAGCCGGAGTGCGCATGCGCAGTAGTGGGCCCGTGCGCGCATTCGCAGTAGTGAGCCCGTGTGCGCATGCGCAGTAGTGACCCCGAATGCGCATGAGCAGTAGTGAGCCCGGGTGTGCATGAGCAGTAGTGAGCCCGTGTGCGCATGCGCTGTAGTGAGCCCGAGCGCGCATCCGCAGTAGTGAATCCGAGTGCGCATGCGCAGTAGTGACCCCGAGTGCTCATGCACAGTAGTGAGCCCGATTGCGCATCCGCAGTAGTGAGTCCGTGTGCGCATGTGCAGGTCTGAGCCGGAGTGCGCATGCGCAGTAGAGGGCCCGTGCGCGCATGCGCAGTAGTGAGCCCGTGTGCGCATGCGCAGTAGTGGGCCCGGGTGCGCATGCGCAGTAGTGAGCCCGATTGCGCATCCGCAGTAGTGAGTCCGTGTGCGCATGTGCAGGTCTGAGCCGGAGTGCGCATGCGCAGTAGTGGGCCCGTGCGCGCATGCGCAGTAGTGAGCCCGTGTGCGCATGCGCAGTAGGGACCCCGAATGCGCATGAGCAGTAGTGAGCCCGAGCGCACATCCGCAGTAGTGAGCCCGATTGCGCATCCGCAGTAGTGAGTCCGTGTGCGCATGTGCAGGTCTGAGCCGGAGTGCGCATGCGCAGTGGTGGGCCCGTGCGCGCATGCGCAGTAATGAGCCCGTGTGCGCATGCGCAGTAGTGAGCCCGAGTGCGCATGAGCAGTAGTGTGTCCGAGCGCGCATCCGCAGTAGTGAGTCCGAGTGCGCATGCGCAGTAGTGACCCCGAATGCGCATGAGCAGTAGTGACCCCGAGTGCGCATGCACAGTAGTGTGCCCGTGTGAGCATGCGCAGAAGTGAGCTCGAATGCGCATGTGGAGGTCTGAGCCGGAGTGCGCATGCGCAGTAGTGGGCCCGTGCGCGCATGCGCAGTAGTGAGCCCGGGTGCGCATGCGCAGTAGTGAGTCCGTGTGCGCATGTGCAGGTCTGAGCCGGAGTGCGCATGCGCAGTAGTGGGCCCGTGCGCGCATGCGCAGTAGTGAGCCCGTGTGCGCATGCGCAGTAGTGAGCCCGAGCGCGCATCCGCAGTAGTGAGTCCGAGTGCGCATGCGCAGTAGTGACCCCGAATGCGCATGAGCAGTAGTGACCCCGAGTGCGCATGAGCAGTAGTGAGTCCGAGTGCGCGTAAGCAGTAGTGACCCCGAGTGCGCATGCACAGTAGTGAGCCCGAGTGCGCATGAGCAGTAGTGTGTTCGAGTGCGCATCCGCAGTAGTGAGTCCGATTGCGCATGTGCAGGTCTGAGCCGGAGTGCGCATGCGCAGTAGTGGGCCCGTGCGCGCATGCGCCGTAGTGAGCCCGTGTGCGCATGCGCAGTAGTGACCCCGAATGCGCATGAGCAGTAGTGAGCCCGAGTGTGCATGAGCAGTAGTGAGTCCGAGTGCGCATGAGCAGTTGTGACCCCGAGTGCTCATGCACAGTAGTGGGCCCGATTGCGCATCCGCAGTAGTGAGTCCGTGTGCGCATGTGCAGGTCTGAGCCGGAGTGCGCATGCGCAGTAGTGGGCCCGTGCGCGCATGCGCAGTAGTGAGCCCGTGTGCGCATGCGCAGTAGTGACCCCGAATGCGCATGAGCAGTAGTGAGCCCGAGTGTGCATGAGCAGTAGTGAGTCCAAGTGCGCATGAGCAGTAGTGAGAACGAGTGCCCATGCACAGTAGTGAGCCCGACTGCGCATCCGCAGTAATGAGTCCGTCTGCGCATGTGCAGGTCAGAGCCGGAGTGCGCATGCGCAGTAGTGGGCCCGTGCGCGCATGCGCAGTAGTGAGCCCGTGTGCGCATGCGCAGTAGTTACCCCGAATGCGCATGAGCAGTAGTGAGCCCGAGTGTGCATGAGCAGTAGTGAGCCCGTGTGCGCATGCGCAGTAGTGAGCCCGAGCGCGCATCCGCAGTAGTGAGTCCGAGTGCGCATGCGCAGTAGTGACCCCGAATGCGCATGAGTAGCAGTGAGTTCGAGTGCGCATGAGCAGTAGTGACCCCGAGTGCGCATGAGCAGTAGTGAGTCCGAGTGCGCATCCGCAGTAGTGAGTCCGTGTGCGCATGAGCAGTAGTGACCCCGAGTGCGCATGCACAGTAGTGAGTCCGAGTGCGCATGAGCAGTAGTGACCCCGAGTGCGCATGAGCAGTAGTGAGTCCGAGTGTGCGTGAGCAGTAGTGACCCCGAGTGCGCATGCACAGTAGTGAGCCCGAGTGCGCATGAGCAGTAGTGTGTCCGAGCGCGCATCCGCAGTAGTGAGTGCGAGTGCGCATGCGCAGTAGTGACCCCGAATGCGCATGAGCAGTAGTGACCCCGAGTGCGCATGCACAGTAGTGTGCCCGTGTGAGCGTGCGCAGATGTGAGCTCGAATGCGCATGTGGAGGTCTGAGCCGGAGTGCGCATGCGCAGTAGTGGGCCCGTGCGCGCATGCGCAGTAGTGAGCCCGGGTGCGCATGCGCAGTAGTGAGTCCGTGTGCGCATGTGCAGGTCTGAGCCGGAGTGCGCATGCGCAGTAGTGGGCCCGTGCGCGCATGCGCAGTAGTGAGCCCGTGTGCGCATGCGCAGTAGTGAGCCCGAGCGCGCATCCGCAGTAGTGAGTCCGAGTGCGCATGCGCAGTAGTGACCCCGAATGCGCATGAGCAGTAGTGACCCCGAGTGCGCATGAGCAGTAGTGAGTCCGAGTGCGCGTAAGCAGTAGTGACCCCGAGTGCGCATGCACAGTAGTGAGCCCGAGTGCGCATGAGCAGTAGTGTGTTCGAGTGCGCATCCGCAGTAGTGAGTCCGTGTGCGCATGTGCAGGTCTGAGCCGGAGTGCGCATGCGCAGTAGAGGGCCCGTGCGCGCATGCGCAGTAGTGAGCCCGTGTGCGCATGCGCAGTAGTGGGCCCGGGTGCGCATGCAGAGTAGTGAGCCCGATTGCGCATCCGCAGTAGTGAGTCCGTGTGCGCATGTGCAGGTCTGAGCCGGAGTGCGCATGCGCAGTAGTGGGCCCGTGCGCGCATGCGCAGTAGTGAGCCCGTGTGCGCATGCGCAGTAGGGACCCCGAATGCGCATGAGCAGTAGTGAGCCCGAGCGCACATCCGCAGTAGTGAGCCCGATTGCGCATCCGCAGTAGTGAGTCCGTGTGCGCATGTGCAGGTCTGAGCCGGAGTGCGCATGCGCAGTGGTGGGCCCGTGCGCGCATGCGCAGTAGTGAGCCCGTGTGCGCATGCGCAGTAGTGAGCCCGAGTGCGCATGAGCAGTAGTGTGTCCGAGCGCGCATCCGCAGTAGTGAGTCCGAGTGCGCATGCGCAGTAGTGACCCCGAATGCGCATGAGCAGTAGTGACCCCGAGTGCGCATGCACAGTAGTGTGCCCGTGTGAGCATGCGCAGAAGTGAGCTCGAATGCGCATGTGGAGGTCTGAGCCGGAGTGCGCATGCGCAGTAGTGGGCCCGTGCGCGCATGCGCAGTAGTGAGCCCGGGTGCGCATGCGCAGTAGTGAGTCCGTGTGCGCATGTGCAGGTCTGAGCCGGAGTGCGCATGCGCAGTAGTGGGCCCGTGCGCGCATGCGCAGTAGTGAGCCCGTGTGCGCATGCGCAGTAGTGAGCCCGAGCGCGCATCCGCAGTAGTGAGTCCGAGTGCGCATGCGCAGTAGTGACCCCGAATGCGCATGAGCAGTAGTGACCCCGAGTGCGCATGAGCAGTAGTGAGTCCGAGTGCGCGTAAGCAGTAGTGACCCCGAGTGCGCATGCACAGTAGTGAGCCCGAGTGCGCATGAGCAGTAGTGTGTTCGAGTGCGCATCCGCAGTAGTGAGTCCGTGTGCGCATGTGCAGGTCTGAGCCGGAGTGCGCATGCACAGTAGTGAGCCCGAGTGCGCATGAGCAGTAGTGTGTTCGAGTGCGCATCCGCAGTAGTCAGTCCGTGTGCGCATGTGCAGGTCTGAGCCGGAGTGCGCATGCGCAGTAGGGGGCCCGTGCGCGCATGCGCAGTAGTGAGCCCGTGTGCGCATGCGCAGTAGTGGGCCCGGGTGCGCATGCGCAGTAGTGAGCCCGAGCGCGCAGCCGCAGTAGTGAGTCCGAGTGCGCATGCGCAGTAGTGACCCCGAATGCGCATGAGTAGCAGTGAGTTCGAGTGCGCATGAGCAGTAGTGACCCCGAGTGCGCATGAGCAGTAGTGAGTCCGAGTGCGCATCCGCAGTAGTGAGTCCGTGTGCGCATGAGCAGTAGTGACCCCGAGTGCGCATGCACAGTAGTGAGTCCGAGTGCGCATGAGCAGTAGTGACCCCGAGTGCGCATGAGCAGTAGTGAGTCCGAGTGTGCGTGAGCAGTAGTGACCCCGAGTGCGCATGCACAGTAGTGAGCCCGAGTGCGCATGAGCAGTAGTGTGTCCGAGCGCGCATCCGCAGTAGTGAGTGCGAGTGCGCATGCGCAGTAGTGACCCCGAATGCGCATGAGCAGTAGTGACCCCGAGTGCGCATGCACAGTAGTGTGCCCGTGTGAGCGTGCGCAGATGTGAGCTCGAATGCGCATGTGGAGGTCTGAGCCGGAGTGCGCATGCGCAGTAGTGGGCCCGTGCGCGCATGCGCAGTAGTGAGCCCGGGTGCGCATGCGCAGTAGTGAGTCCGTGTGCGCATGTGCAGGTCTGAGCCGGAGTGCGCATGCGCAGTAGTGGGCCCGTGCGCGCATGCGCAGTAGTGAGCCCGTGTGCGCATGCGCAGTAGTGAGCCCGAGCGCGCATCCGCAGTAGTGAGTCCGAGTGCGCATGCGCAGTAGTGACCCCGAATGCGCATGAGCAGTAGTGACCCCGAGTGCGCATGAGCAGTAGTGAGTCCGAGTGCGCGTAAGCAGTAGTGACCCCGAGTGCGCATGCACAGTAGTGAGCCCGAGTGCGCATGAGCAGTAGTGTGTTCGAGTGCGCATCCGCAGTAGTGAGTCCGTGTGCGCATGTGCAGGTCTGAGCCGGAGTGCGCATGCGCAGTAGAGGGCCCGTGCGCGCATGCGCAGTAGTGAGCCCGTGTGCGCATGCGCAGTAGTGGGCCCGGGTGCGCATGCAGAGTAGTGAGCCCGATTGCGCATCCGCAGTAGTGAGTCCGTGTGCGCATGTGCAGGTCTGAGCCGGAGTGCGCATGCGCAGTAGTGGGCCCGTGCGCGCATGCGCAGTAGTGAGCCCGTGTGCGCATGCGCAGTAGGGACCCCGAATGCGCATGAGCAGTGGTGAGCCCGAGCGCACATCCGCAGTAGTGAGCCCGATTGCGCATCCGCAGTAGTGAGTCCGTGTGCGCATGTGCAGGTCTGAGCCGGAGTGCGCATGCGCAGTGGTGGGCCCGTGCGCGCATGCGCAGTAGTGAGCCCGTGTGCGCATGCGCAGTAGTGAGCCCGAGTGCGCATGAGCAGTAGTGTGTCCGAGCGCGCATCCGCAGTAGTGAGTCCGAGTGCGCATGCGCAGTAGTGACCCCGAATGCGCATGAGCAGTAGTGACCCCGAGTGCGCATGCACAGTAGTGTGCCCGTGTGAGCATGCGCAGAAGTGAGCTCGAATGCGCATGTGGAGGTCTGAGCCGGAGTGCGCATGCGCAGTAGTGGGCCCGTGCGCGCATGCGCAGTAGTGAGCCCGGGTGCGCATGCGCAGTAGTGAGTCCGTGTGCGCATGTGCAGGTCTGAGCCGGAGTGCGCATGCGCAGTAGTGGGCCCGTGCGCGCATGCGCAGTAGTGAGCCCGTGTGCGCATGCGCAGTAGTGAGCCCGAGCGCGCATCCGCAGTAGTGAGTCCGAGTGCGCATGCGCAGTAGTGACCCCGAATGCGCATGAGCAGTAGTGACCCCGAGTGCGCATGAGCAGTAGTGAGTCCGAGTGCGCGTAAGCAGTAGTGACCCCGAGTGCGCATGCACAGTAGTGAGCCCGAGTGCGCATGAGCAGTAGTGTGTTCGAGTGCGCATCCGCAGTAGTGAGTCCGTGTGCGCATGTGCAGGTCTGAGCCGGAGTGCGCATGCACAGTAGTGAGCCCGAGTGCGCATGAGCAGTAGTGTGTTCGAGTGCGCATCCGCAGTAGTCAGTCCGTGTGCGCATGTGCAGGTCTGAGCCGGAGTGCGCATGCGCAGTAGAGGGCCCGTGCGCGCATGCGCAGTAGTGAGCCCGTGTGCGCATGCGCAGTAGTGGGCCCGGGTGCGCATGCGCAGTAGTGAGCCCGAGCGCGCAGCCGCAGTAGTGAGTCCGAGTGCGCATGCGCAGTAGTGACCCCGAATGCGCATGAGCAGTAGTGAGCCCGAGTGTGCATGAGCAGTAGTGAGCCCGTGTGCGCATGCGCTGCAGTGAGCCCGAGCGCGCATCCGCAGTAGTGAATCCGAGTGCGCATGCGCAGTAGTGACCCCGAGTGCTCATGCACAGTAGTGAGCCCGATTGCGCATCCGCAGTAGTGAGTCCGTGTGCGCATGTGCAGGTCTGAGCCGGAGTGCGCATGCGCAGTAGTGGGTCCGTGCGCGCATGCGCAGTAGTGAGCCCGTGTGCGCATGCGCAGTAGTGACCCCGATTGCGCATGTGCAGGTCTGAGCCGGAGTGCGCATGCGCAGTAGTGGGCTCGTGCGCGCATGCGCAGTAGTGAGCCCGTGTGCGCATGAGCAGTAGTGACCCCGAGTGCGCATGCACAGTAGTGAGCCCGATTGCGCATCCGCTGTAGTGAGCCCGAGCGCGCATGCGCAGTAGTGACTCCGATTGCGCATGTGCAGGTCTGAGCAGGAGTGCGCATGCGCAGTAGTGACCCCGAGTGCGCATGAGCAGTAGTGACCCCGAGTGCGCATGCACAGTAGTGAGTCCGAGTGCGCATGAGCAGTAGTGACCCCGAGTGCGCATGAGCAGTAGTGACCCCGAGTGCGCATGCACAGTAGTGTGCCCGATTGCGCATCCGCAGTAGTGAGGCCGTGTGCGCATGTGCAGGTCTGAGCCGGAGTGCGCATGCGCAGTAGTGAGCCCGATTGTGCATCCGCAGTAGTGCATCCGAGTGCGCATGAGCAGTAGTGACCCCGAGTGCGCATGCACAGTAGTGAGCCCGAGTGTGCATGAGCAGTAGTGAGTCCGAGTGCGCATGGGCAGTAGTGACCCCGAGTGCTCATGCACAGTAGTGAGCCCGATTGCGCATCCGCAGTAGTGAGTCGTGTGCGCATGTGCAGGTCTGAGACGGAGTGCGCATGCGCAGTAGTGGGCCCGTGCGCGCATGCGCAGTAGTGAGCCCGTGTGCGCATGCGCAGTAGTGAGTCCGAGTGCGCGTGAGCAGTAGTGAGTCCGAGTGCGCGTGAGCAGTAGTGACCCCGAGTGCGCACGAGCAGTAGTGACCCCGAGTGCGCATGCACAGTAGTGAGCCCGATTGCGCATCCGCAGTAGTGAGCCCGAGCGCGCATGCGCAGTAGTGACTCCGATTGCGCATGTGCAGGTCTGAGCAGGAGTGCGCATGCGCAGTAGTGACCCCGAGTGCGCATAAGCAGTAGTGAGTCCGAGTACGCATGAGCAGTAGTGACCCCGAGTGCGCATGAGCAGTAGCGAGCCCGAGCGCGCATCCGCAGTAGTGAGCCCGATTGCGCATCCGCAGTAGAGGGCTCGTGCGCGCATGCGCAGTAGTGAGCCCGATTCCGCATGTGCAGGTCTGAGCCGGAGTGCGCATGCGCAGTAGTGGGCTCGTGCGCGCATGCGCAGTAGTGGGCCCGTGTGCGCATGCGCAGTAGTGACCCCGAATGCGCATGAGCAGTAGTGAATCCGAGTACACATGAGCAGTAGTGACCCCGAGTGCGCATGAGCAGTAGTGAGTCCGAGTGCGCATGAGCAGTAGTGACCCCGAGTGCGCATGAGCAGTAGTGGCCCCGAGTGCGCATGCACAGTAGTGAGCCCGATTGCGCATCCGCAGTAGTGAGGCCGTGTGCGCATGTGCAGGTCTGAGCCGGAGTGCGCATGCACAGTAGTGAGCCCGAGTGTGCATGAGCAGTAGTGAGCCCGTGTGCGCATGAGCAGTAGTGAGTCCGAGTGCGCGTGAGCAGTAGTGAGTCCGAGTGCGCGTGAGCAGTAGTGACCCCGAGTGCGCATGCGCAGTAGTGACCCCGAGTGCGCATGAACAGTAGTGAGTCCGAGTGCGCATGAGCAGTAGTGACCCCGAGTGCGCATGAGCAGTAGTGAGCCCGAGCGCGCATGCGCAGTAGTGAGTCCGATTGCGCATGTGCAGGTCTGAGCAGGAGTGCGCATGCGCAGTAGTGACCCCGAGTGCGCATGAACTGTAGTGAGTCCGAGTGCGCATGAGCAGTAGTGACCCCGAGTGCGCATGAGCAGTAGTGAGCCCGAGCGCGCATGCGCAATAGTGAGCCCGATTGCGCATCCGCAGTAGTGAGGCCGTGTGCGCATGTGCAGGTCTGAGCCGGAGTGCGCATGCGCAGTAGTGAGCCCGATTATGCATCCGCAGTAGTGCGTCCGAGTGCGCATGAGCAGTAGTGACCCCGAGTGCGCATGAGCAGTAGTGACCCCGAGTGCGCATGCACAGTAGTGAGCCCGAGTGTGCATGAGCAGTAGTGAGTCCGAGTGCGCATGGGCAGTAGTGACCCCGAGTGCTCATGCACAGTAGTGAGCCCGATTGCGCATCCGCATTAGTGAGTCCGTGTGCGGATGTGCAGATCTGAGCCGGAGTGCGCATGCGCAGTAGTGGGCCCGTGCGCGCATGCGCAGTAGTGAGCCCGTGTGCGCATGCGCAGTAGTGAGTCCGAGTGCGCGTGAGCAGTAGTGAGTCCGAGTGCGCGTGAGCAGTAGTGACCCCGAGTGCGCATGAGCAGTAGTGACCCCGAGTGCGCATGAGCAGTAGTGACCCCGAGTGCGCATGCGCAGTAGTGACCCCGAATGCGCATGAGTAGCAGTGAGTTCGAGTGCGCATGAGCAGTAGTGACCCCGAGTGCGCATGAGCAGTAGTGACCCCGAGTGCGCATGAGCAGTAGTGACCCCGAGTGCGCATGCACAGTAGTGAGTCCGAGTGCGCATGAGCAGTAGTGACCCCGAGTGCGCATGAGCAGTAGTGAGTCCGAGTGCGCGTGGGCAGTAGTGACCCCGAGTGCGCATACACAGTAGTGAGCCCGAGTGCGCATGAGCAGTAGTGTGTTCGAGTGCGCATCCGCAGTAGTGAGTCCGAGTGCGCATGCGCAGTAGTGACCCCGAATGCGCATGAGCAGTAGTGACCCCGAGTGCGCATGCACAGTAGTGTGCCCGTGTGAGCATGCGCAGAAGTGAGCTCGAATGCGCATGTGCAGGTCTGAGCCGGAGTGCGCATGCGCAGTAGTGGGCCCGTGCGCGCGTGCGCAGTAGTGAGCCCGGGTGCGCATGCGCAGTAGTGAGCCCGAGCGCGCAGCCGCAGTAGTGAGCCCGAGCGCGCATCCGCAGTAGTGAGTCCGTGTGCGCATGTGCAGGTCTGAGCCGGAGTGCGCATGCGCAGTAGTGGGCCCATGCGCTCATGCGCAGTAGTGAGCTGGTGTGCGCATGCGCAGTAGTGACCCCGAATGCGCATGAGCAGTAGTGAGCCCGAGTGTGCAAGAGCAGTAGTGAGTCCGAATGCGCATGAGCAGTAGTGACCCCGAGTGCTCATGCACAGTAGTGAGCCCAATTGCGCATCCGCAGTAGTGAGTCCGTGTGCGCATGTGCAGGTCTGAGCCGGAGTGCGCATGCGCAGTAGTGGGTCCGTGCGCGCATGCGCAGTAGTGAGCCCGTGTGCGCATGCGCAGTAGTGACCCCGATTGCGCATGTGCAAGTCTGAGCCGGAGTGCGCATGCGCAGTAGTGGGCCCGTGCGCGCATGCGCAATAGTGAGCCCGTGTGCGCATGCGCAGTAGTGACCCCGAAAGCGCATGAGCAGTAGTGAGCCCGAGTGTGCATGAGCAGTAGTGAGCCCGTGTGCGCATGCGCTGTAGTGAGCCCGAGCGTGCATCCGCAGTAGTGAGTCCGAGTGCGCATGCGCAGTAGTGACCCCGAGTGCTCATGCACAGTAGTGAGCCCGATTGCGCATCCGCAGTAGGGAGGCCGTGTGCGCATGTGCAGGTCCGAGCCGGAGTGCGCATGCGCAGTAGTGAGCCCGATTGTGCATCCGCAGTAGTGCGTCCGAGTGCGCATGAGCAGTAGTGACCCCGAGTGCGCATCCGCAGTAGTGAGTCCGTGTGCGCATGTGCAGGTCTGAGCCGGAGTGCGCATGCGCAGTAGTGGGCCCGTGCGCGCATGCGCAGTAGTGAGCCCGTGTGCGCATGCGCAGTAGTGACCCCGAATGCGCATGAGCAGTAGTGGGCCCGAGTGTGCATGAGCAGTAGTGAGTCCGAGTGCGCATGAGCAGTAGTGACCCCGAGTGCTCATGCACAGTAGTGAGCCCGATTGCGCATCCGCAGTAGTGAGTCCGTGTGCGCATGTGCAGGTCTGAGCCGGAGTGCGCATGCGCAGTAGTGGGCCCGTGCGCGCATGCGCAGTAGTGAGCCCGTGTGCGCATGCGCAGTAGTGACCCCGATTGCGCATGTGCAGGTCTGAGCCGGAGTGCGCATGCGCAGTAGTGGGCCCGTGCGCGCATTCGCAGTAGTGAGCCCGTGTGCGCATGCGCAGTAGTGACCCCGAATGCGCATGAGCAGTAGTGAGCCCGGGTGTGCATGAGCAGTAGTGAGCCCGTGTGCGCATGCGCTGTAGTGAGCCCGAGCGCGCATCCGCAGTAGTGAATCCGAGTGCGCATGCGCAGTAGTGACCCCGAGTGCTCATGCACAGTAGTGAGCCCGATTGCGCATCCGCAGTAGTGAGTCCGTGTGCGCATGTGCAGGTCTGAGCCGGAGTGCGCATGCGCAGTAGAGGGCCCGTGCGCGCATGCGCAGTAGTGAGCCCGTGTGCGCATGCGCAGTAGTGGGCCCGGGTGCGCATGCGCAGTAGTGAGCCCGATTGCGCATCCGCAGTAGTGAGTCCGTGTGCGCATGTGCAGGTCTGAGCCGGAGTGCGCATGCGCAGTAGTGGGCCCGTGCGCGCATGCGCAGTAGTGAGCCCGTGTGCGCATGCGCAGTAGGGACCCCGAATGCGCATGAGCAGTAGTGAGCCCGAGCGCACATCCGCAGTAGTGAGCCCGATTGCGCATCCGCAGTAGTGAGTCCGTGTGCGCATGTGCAGGTCTGAGCCGGAGTGCGCATGCGCAGTGGTGGGCCCGTGCGCGCATGCGCAGTAATGAGCCCGTGTGCGCATGCGCAGTAGTGAGCCCGAGTGCGCATGAGCAGTAGTGTGTCCGAGCGCGCATCCGCAGTAGTGAGTCCGAGTGCGCATGCGCAGTAGTGACCCCGAATGCGCATGAGCAGTAGTGACCCCGAGTGCGCATGCACAGTAGTGTGCCCGTGTGAGCATGCGCAGAAGTGAGCTCGAATGCGCATGTGGAGGTCTGAGCCGGAGTGCGCATGCGCAGTAGTGGGCCCGTGCGCGCATGCGCAGTAGTGAGCCCGGGTGCGCATGCGCAGTAGTGAGTCCGTGTGCGCATGTGCAGGTCTGAGCCGGAGTGCGCATGCGCAGTAGTGGGCCCGTGCGCGCATGCGCAGTAGTGAGCCCGTGTGCGCATGCGCAGTAGTGAGCCCGAGCGCGCATCCGCAGTAGTGAGTCCGAGTGCGCATGCGCAGTAGTGACCCCGAATGCGCATGAGCAGTAGTGACCCCGAGTGCGCATGAGCAGTAGTGAGTCCGAGTGCGCGTAAGCAGTAGTGACCCCGAGTGCGCATGCACAGTAGTGAGCCCGAGTGCGCATGAGCAGTAGTGTGTTCGAGTGCGCATCCGCAGTAGTGAGTCCGATTGCGCATGTGCAGGTCTGAGCCGGAGTGCGCATGCGCAGTAGTGGGCCCGTGCGCGCATGCGCCGTAGTGAGCCCGTGTGCGCATGCGCAGTAGTGACCCCGAATGCGCATGAGCAGTAGTGAGCCCGAGTGTGCATGAGCAGTAGTGAGTCCGAGTGCGCATGAGCAGTTGTGACCCCGAGTGCTCATGCACAGTAGTGGGCCCGATTGCGCATCCGCAGTAGTGAGTCCGTGTGCGCATGTGCAGGTCTGAGCCGGAGTGCGCATGCGCAGTAGTGGGCCCGTGCGCGCATGCGCAGTAGTGAGCCCGTGTGCGCATGCGCAGTAGTGACCCCGAATGCGCATGAGCAGTAGTGAGCCCGAGTGTGCATGAGCAGTAGTGAGTCCAAGTGCGCATGAGCAGTAGTGAGAACGAGTGCCCATGCACAGTAGTGAGCCCGACTGCGCATCCGCAGTAATGAGTCCGTCTGCGCATGTGCAGGTCAGAGCCGGAGTGCGCATGCGCAGTAGTGGGCCCGTGCGCGCATGCGCAGTAGTGAGCCCGTGTGCGCATGCGCAGTAGTTACCCCGAATGCGCATGAGCAGTAGTGAGCCCGAGTGTGCATGAGCAGTAGTGAGCCCGTGTGCGCATGCGCAGTAGTGAGCCCGAGCGCGCATCCGCAGTAGTGAGTCCGAGTGCGCATGCGCAGTAGTGACCCCGAATGCGCATGAGTAGCAGTGAGTTCGAGTGCGCATGAGCAGTAGTGACCCCGAGTGCGCATGAGCAGTAGTGAGTCCGAGTGCGCATCCGCAGTAGTGAGTCCGTGTGCGCATGAGCAGTAGTGACCCCGAGTGCGCATGCACAGTAGTGAGTCCGAGTGCGCATGAGCAGTAGTGACCCCGAGTGCGCATGAGCAGTAGTGAGTCCGAGTGTGCGTGAGCAGTAGTGACCCCGAGTGCGCATGCACAGTAGTGAGCCCGAGTGCGCATGAGCAGTAGTGTGTCCGAGCGCGCATCCGCAGTAGTGAGTGCGAGTGCGCATGCGCAGTAGTGACCCCGAATGCGCATGAGCAGTAGTGACCCCGAGTGCGCATGCACAGTAGTGTGCCCGTGTGAGCGTGCGCAGATGTGAGCTCGAATGCGCATGTGGAGGTCTGAGCCGGAGTGCGCATGCGCAGTAGTGGGCCCGTGCGCGCATGCGCAGTAGTGAGCCCGGGTGCGCATGCGCAGTAGTGAGTCCGTGTGCGCATGTGCAGGTCTGAGCCGGAGTGCGCATGCGCAGTAGTGGGCCCGTGCGCGCATGCGCAGTAGTGAGCCCGTGTGCGCATGCGCAGTAGTGAGCCCGAGCGCGCATCCGCAGTAGTGAGTCCGAGTGCGCATGCGCAGTAGTGACCCCGAATGCGCATGAGCAGTAGTGACCCCGAGTGCGCATGAGCAGTAGTGAGTCCGAGTGCGCGTAAGCAGTAGTGACCCCGAGTGCGCATGCACAGTAGTGAGCCCGAGTGCGCATGAGCAGTAGTGTGTTCGAGTGCGCATCCGCAGTAGTGAGTCCGTGTGCGCATGTGCAGGTCTGAGCCGGAGTGCGCATGCGCAGTAGAGGGCCCGTGCGCGCATGCGCAGTAGTGAGCCCGTGTGCGCATGCGCAGTAGTGGGCCCGGGTGCGCATGCAGAGTAGTGAGCCCGATTGCGCATCCGCAGTAGTGAGTCCGTGTGCGCATGTGCAGGTCTGAGCCGGAGTGCGCATGCGCAGTAGTGGGCCCGTGCGCGCATGCGCAGTAGTGAGCCCGTGTGCGCATGCGCAGTAGGGACCCCGAATGCGCATGAGCAGTAGTGAGCCCGAGCGCACATCCGCAGTAGTGAGCCCGATTGCGCATCCGCAGTAGTGAGTCCGTGTGCGCATGTGCAGGTCTGAGCCGGAGTGCGCATGCGCAGTGGTGGGCCCGTGCGCGCATGCGCAGTAGTGAGCCCGTGTGCGCATGCGCAGTAGTGAGCCCGAGTGCGCATGAGCAGTAGTGTGTCCGAGCGCGCATCCGCAGTAGTGAGTCCGAGTGCGCATGCGCAGTAGTGACCCCGAATGCGCATGAGCAGTAGTGACCCCGAGTGCGCATGCACAGTAGTGTGCCCGTGTGAGCATGCGCAGAAGTGAGCTCGAATGCGCATGTGGAGGTCTGAGCCGGAGTGCGCATGCGCAGTAGTGGGCCCGTGCGCGCATGCGCAGTAGTGAGCCCGGGTGCGCATGCGCAGTAGTGAGTCCGTGTGCGCATGTGCAGGTCTGAGCCGGAGTGCGCATGCGCAGTAGTGGGCCCGTGCGCGCATGCGCAGTAGTGAGCCCGTGTGCGCATGCGCAGTAGTGAGCCCGAGCGCGCATCCGCAGTAGTGAGTCCGAGTGCGCATGCGCAGTAGTGACCCCGAATGCGCATGAGCAGTAGTGACCCCGAGTGCGCATGAGCAGTAGTGAGTCCGAGTGCGCGTAAGCAGTAGTGACCCCGAGTGCGCATGCACAGTAGTGAGCCCGAGTGCGCATGAGCAGTAGTGTGTTCGAGTGCGCATCCGCAGTAGTGAGTCCGTGTGCGCATGTGCAGGTCTGAGCCGGAGTGCGCATGCACAGTAGTGAGCCCGAGTGCGCATGAGCAGTAGTGTGTTCGAGTGCGCATCCGCAGTAGTCAGTCCGTGTGCGCATGTGCAGGTCTGAGCCGGAGTGCGCATGCGCAGTAGGGGGCCCGTGCGCGCATGCGCAGTAGTGAGCCCGTGTGCGCATGCGCAGTAGTGGGCCCGGGTGCGCATGCGCAGTAGTGAGCCCGAGCGCGCAGCCGCAGTAGTGAGTCCGAGTGCGCATGCGCAGTAGTGACCCCGAATGCGCATGAGTAGCAGTGAGTTCGAGTGCGCATGAGCAGTAGTGACCCCGAGTGCGCATGAGCAGTAGTGAGTCCGAGTGCGCATCCGCAGTAGTGAGTCCGTGTGCGCATGAGCAGTAGTGACCCCGAGTGCGCATGCACAGTAGTGAGTCCGAGTGCGCATGAGCAGTAGTGACCCCGAGTGCGCATGAGCAGTAGTGAGTCCGAGTGTGCGTGAGCAGTAGTGACCCCGAGTGCGCATGCACAGTAGTGAGCCCGAGTGCGCATGAGCAGTAGTGTGTCCGAGCGCGCATCCGCAGTAGTGAGTGCGAGTGCGCATGCGCAGTAGTGACCCCGAATGCGCATGAGCAGTAGTGACCCCGAGTGCGCATGCACAGTAGTGTGCCCGTGTGAGCGTGCGCAGATGTGAGCTCGAATGCGCATGTGGAGGTCTGAGCCGGAGTGCGCATGCGCAGTAGTGGGCCCGTGCGCGCATGCGCAGTAGTGAGCCCGGGTGCGCATGCGCAGTAGTGAGTCCGTGTGCGCATGTGCAGGTCTGAGCCGGAGTGCGCATGCGCAGTAGTGGGCCCGTGCGCGCATGCGCAGTAGTGAGCCCGTGTGCGCATGCGCAGTAGTGAGCCCGAGCGCGCATCCGCAGTAGTGAGTCCGAGTGCGCATGCGCAGTAGTGACCCCGAATGCGCATGAGCAGTAGTGACCCCGAGTGCGCATGAGCAGTAGTGAGTCCGAGTGCGCGTAAGCAGTAGTGACCCCGAGTGCGCATGCACAGTAGTGAGCCCGAGTGCGCATGAGCAGTAGTGTGTTCGAGTGCGCATCCGCAGTAGTGAGTCCGTGTGCGCATGTGCAGGTCTGAGCCGGAGTGCGCATGCGCAGTAGAGGGCCCGTGCGCGCATGCGCAGTAGTGAGCCCGTGTGCGCATGCGCAGTAGTGGGCCCGGGTGCGCATGCAGAGTAGTGAGCCCGATTGCGCATCCGCAGTAGTGAGTCCGTGTGCGCATGTGCAGGTCTGAGCCGGAGTGCGCATGCGCAGTAGTGGGCCCGTGCGCGCATGCGCAGTAGTGAGCCCGTGTGCGCATGCGCAGTAGGGACCCCGAATGCGCATGAGCAGTGGTGAGCCCGAGCGCACATCCGCAGTAGTGAGCCCGATTGCGCATCCGCAGTAGTGAGTCCGTGTGCGCATGTGCAGGTCTGAGCCGGAGTGCGCATGCGCAGTGGTGGGCCCGTGCGCGCATGCGCAGTAGTGAGCCCGTGTGCGCATGCGCAGTAGTGAGCCCGAGTGCGCATGAGCAGTAGTGTGTCCGAGCGCGCATCCGCAGTAGTGAGTCCGAGTGCGCATGCGCAGTAGTGACCCCGAATGCGCATGAGCAGTAGTGACCCCGAGTGCGCATGCACAGTAGTGTGCCCGTGTGAGCATGCGCAGAAGTGAGCTCGAATGCGCATGTGGAGGTCTGAGCCGGAGTGCGCATGCGCAGTAGTGGGCCCGTGCGCGCATGCGCAGTAGTGAGCCCGGGTGCGCATGCGCAGTAGTGAGTCCGTGTGCGCATGTGCAGGTCTGAGCCGGAGTGCGCATGCGCAGTAGTGGGCCCGTGCGCGCATGCGCAGTAGTGAGCCCGTGTGCGCATGCGCAGTAGTGAGCCCGAGCGCGCATCCGCAGTAGTGAGTCCGAGTGCGCATGCGCAGTAGTGACCCCGAATGCGCATGAGCAGTAGTGACCCCGAGTGCGCATGAGCAGTAGTGAGTCCGAGTGCGCGTAAGCAGTAGTGACCCCGAGTGCGCATGCACAGTAGTGAGCCCGAGTGCGCATGAGCAGTAGTGTGTTCGAGTGCGCATCCGCAGTAGTGAGTCCGTGTGCGCATGTGCAGGTCTGAGCCGGAGTGCGCATGCACAGTAGTGAGCCCGAGTGCGCATGAGCAGTAGTGTGTTCGAGTGCGCATCCGCAGTAGTCAGTCCGTGTGCGCATGTGCAGGTCTGAGCCGGAGTGCGCATGCGCAGTAGAGGGCCCGTGCGCGCATGCGCAGTAGTGAGCCCGTGTGCGCATGCGCAGTAGTGGGCCCGGGTGCGCATGCGCAGTAGTGAGCCCGAGCGCGCAGCCGCAGTAGTGAGTCCGAGTGCGCATGCGCAGTAGTGACCCCGAATGCGCATGAGCAGTAGTGAGCCCGAGTGTGCATGAGCAGTAGTGAGCCCGTGTGCGCATGCGCTGCAGTGAGCCCGAGCGCGCATCCGCAGTAGTGAATCCGAGTGCGCATGCGCAGTAGTGACCCCGAGTGCTCATGCACAGTAGTGAGCCCGATTGCGCATCCGCAGTAGTGAGTCCGTGTGCGCATGTGCAGGTCTGAGCCGGAGTGCGCATGCGCAGTAGTGGGCCCGTGCGCGCATGCGCAGTAGTGAGCCCGTGTGCGCATGCGCAGTAGTGACCCCGAATGCGCATGAGCAGTAGTGAGCCCGAGTGTGCATGAGCAGTAGTGAGTCCGAGTGCGCATGAGCAGTAGTGACCCCGAGTGCTCATGCACAGTAGTGAGCCCGATTGCGCAGACGCAGTAGTGAGTCCGTGTGCGCATGTGCAGGTCTGAGCCGGAGTGCGCATGCGCAGTAGTGGGCCCGTGCGCGCATGCGCAGTAGTGAGCACGTGTGCGCATGCGCAGTAGTAACCTCGATTGCGCATGTGCAGGTCTGAGCCGGAGTGCGCATGCGCAGTAGTGGGCCCGTGCGCGCATTCGCAGTAGTGAGCCCGTGTGCGCATGCGCAGTAGTGACCCCGAATGCGCATGAGCAGTAGTGAGCCCGAGTGTGCATGAGCAGTAGTGAGTCCGAGTGCGCATGAGCAGTAGTGACCCCGAGTGCTCATGCACAGTAGTGAGCCCGATTGCGCATCCGCAGTAGTGAGTCCGTGTGCGCATGTGCAGGTCTGAGCCGGAGTGCGCATGCGCAGTAGTGGGCCCGTGCGCGCATGCGCAGTAGTGAGCCCGTGTGCGCATGCGCAATAGTGACCCCGATCGCGCATGAGCAGTAGTGAGCCCGAGTGTGCATGAGCAGTAGTGAGTCCAAGTGCGCATGAGCACTAGTGAGCCCGAGTGCTCATGCACAGTAGTGAGCCCGACTGCGCATCCGCAGTAGTGAGTCCGTGTGCGCATGTGCAGGTCTGAGCCGGAGTGCGCATGCGCAGTAGTGGGCCCGTGCGCGCATGCGCAGTAGTGAGCCCGTGTGCGCATGCGCAGTAGTAACCCCGAATGCGCATGAGCAGTAGTGAGCCCGAGTGTGCATGAGCAGTAGTGAGCCCGTGTGCGCATGCGCAGTAGTGAGCCCGAGCGCGAATCCGCAGTAGTGAGTCCGAGTGCGCATGCGCAGTAGTGACCCCGAATGCGCATGAGTAGCAGTGAGTTCGAGTGCGCATGAGCAGTAGTGACCCCGAGGGCGCATGAGCGGTAGTGAGTCCGAGTGCGCATCCGCAGTAGTGAGTCCGTGTGCGCATGAGCAGTAGTGACCCCGAGTGCGCATGCACAGTAGTGAGTCCGAGTGCGCATGAGCAGTAGTGACCCCGAGTGCGCATGAGCAGTAGTGAGTCCGAGTGTGCGTGAGCAGTAGTGACCCCGAGTGCGCATGCACAGTAGTGAGCTCGAGTGCGCATGAGCAGTAGTGTGTCCGAGCGCGCATCCGCAGTAGTGAGTCCGAGTGCGCATGCGCAGTAGTGACCCCGAATGCGCATGAGCAGTAGTGACCCCGAGTGCGCATGCACAGTAGTGTGCCCGTGTGAGCATGCGCAGAAGTGAGCTCGAATGCGCATGTGGAGGTCTGAGCCGGAGTGCGCATGCGCAGTAGTGGGCCCGTGCGCGCATGCGCAGTAGTGAGCCCGGGTGCGCATGCGCAGTAGTGAGCCCGAGCGCGCAGCCGCAGTAGTGAGCCCGAGCGCGCATGCGCAGTAGTGAGTCCGATTGCGCATGTGCAGGTCTGAGCCGGAGTGCGCATGCGCAGTAGTGGGCCCGTGCGCGCATGCGCCGTAGTGAGCCCGTGTGCGCATGCGCAGTAGTGACCCCGAATGCGCATGAGCAGTAGTGAGCCCGAGTGTGCATGAGCAGTAGTGAGTCCGAGTGCGCATGAGCAGTTGTGACCCCGAGTGCTCATGCACAGTAGTGAGCCCGATTGCGCATCCGCAGTAGTGAGTCCGTGTGCGCATGTGCAGGTCTGAGCCGGAGTGCGCATGCGCAGTAGTGGGCACGTGCGCGCATGCGCAGTAGTGAGCCCGTGTGCGCATGCGCAGTAGTGACCCCGAATGCGCATGAGCAGTAGTCAGCCCGAGTGTGCATGAGCAGTAGTGAGTCCAAGTGCGCATGAGCAGTAGTGAGAACGAGTGCCCATGCACAGTAGTGAGCCCGACTGCGCATCCGCAGTAATGAGTCCGTCTGCGCATTTGCAGGTCTGAGCCGGAGTGCGCATGCGCAGTAGTAGGCTCGTGCGCGCATGCGCAGTAGTGAGCCCGTGTGCGCATGCGCAGTAGTTACCCCGAATGCGCATGAGCAGTAGTGAGCCCGAGTGTGCATGAGCAGTACGAGCCCGTGTGCGCATGCGCAGTAGTGAGCCCGAGCGCGCATCCGCAGTAGTGAGTCCGAGTGCGCATGCGCAGTAGTGACCCCGAATGCGCATGAGTAGCAGTGAGTTCGAGTGCGCATGAGCAGTAGTGACCCCGAGTGCGCATGAGCAGTAGTGAGTCCGAGTGCGCATTCGCAGTAGTGAGTCCGTGTGCGCATGAGCAGTAGTGACCCCGAGTGCGCATGCACAGTAGTGAGTCCGAGTGCGCATGAGCAGTAGTGACCCCGAGTGCGCATGAGCAGTAGTGAGTCCGAGTGTGCGTGAGCAGTAGTGACCCCGAGTGCGCATGCACAGTAGTGAGCCCGAGTGCGCATGAGCAGTAGTGTGTCCGAGCGCGCATCCGCAGTAGTGAGTGCGAGTGCGCATGCGCAGTAGTGACCCCGAATGCGCATGAGCAGTAGTGACCCCGAGTGCGCATGCACAGTAGTGTGCCCGTGTGAGCGTGCGCAGAAGTGAGCTCGAATGCGCATGTGGAGGTCTGAGCCGGCGTGCGCATGCGCAGTAGTGGGCCCGTGCGCGCATGCGCAGTAGTGAGCCCGGGTGCGCATGCGCAGTAGTGAGTCCGTGTGCGCATGTGCAGGTCTGAGCCGGAGTGCGCATGCGCAGTAGTGGGCCCGTGCGCGCATGCGCAGTAGTGAGCCCGTGTGCGCATGCGCAGTAGTGAGCCCGAGCGCGCATCCGCAGTAGTGAGTCCGAGTGCGCATGCGCAGTAGTGACCCCGAATGCGCATGAGCAGTAGTGACCCCGAGTGCGCATGAGCAGTAGTGAGTCCGAGTGCGCGTAAGCAGTAGTGACCCCGAGTGCGCATGCACAGTAGTGAGCCCGAGTGCGCATGAGCAGTAGTGTGTTCGAGTGCGCATCCGCAGTAGTGAGTCCGTGTGCGCATGTGCAGGTCTGAGCCGGAGTGCGCATGCGCAGTAGAGGGCCCGTGCGCGCATGCGCAGTAGTGAGCCCGTGTGCGCATGCGCAGTAGTGGGCCCGGGTGCGCATGCGCAGTAGTGAGCCCGATTGCGCATCCGCAGTAGTGAGTCCGTGTGCGCATGTGCAGGTCTGAGCCGGAGTGCGCATGCGCAGTAGTGGGCCCGTGCGCGCATGCGCAGTAGTGAGCCCGTGTGCGCATGCGCAGTAGGGACCCCGAATGCGCATGAGCAGTAGTGAGCCCGAGCGCGCATCCGCAGTAGTGAGCCCGATTGCGCATCCGCAGTAGTGAGTCCGTGTGCGCATGTGCAGGTCTGAGCCGGAGTGCGCATGCGCAGTGGTGGGCCCGTGCGCGCATGCGCAGTAGTGAGCCCGCGTGCGCATGCGCAGTAGTGAGCCCGAGTGCGCATGAGCAGTAGTGTGTCCGAGCGCGCATCCGCAGTAGTGAGTCCGAGTGCGCATGCGCAGTAGTGACCCCGAATGCGCATGAGCAGTAGTGACCCCGAGTGCGCATGCACAGTAGTGTGCCCGTGTGAGCATGCGCAGAAGTGAGCTCGAATGCGCATGTGGAGGTCTGAGCCGGAGTGCGCATGCGCAGTAGTGGGCCCGTGCGCGCATGCGCAGTAGTGAGCCCGGGTGCGCATGCGCAGTAGTGAGTCCGTGTGCGCATGTGCAGGTCTGAGCCGGAGTGCGCATGCGCAGTAGTGGGCCCGTGCGCGCATGCGCAGTAGTGAGCCCGTGTGCGCATGCGCAGTAGTGAGCCCGAGCGCGCATCCGCAGTAGTGAGTCCGAGTGCGCATGCGCAGTAGTGACCCCGAATGCGCATGAGCAGTAGTGACCCCGAGTGCGCATGAGCAGTAGTGAGTCCGAGTGCGCGTAAGCAGTAGTGACCCCGAGTGCGCATGCACAGTAGTGAGCCCGAGTGCGCATGAGCAGTAGTGTGTTCGAGTGCGCATCCGCAGTAGTGAGTCCGTGTGCGCATGTGCAGGTCTGAGCCGGAGTGCGCATGCACAGTAGTGAGCCCGAGTGCGCATGAGCAGTAGTGTGTTCGAGTGCGCATCCGCAGTAGTCAGTCCGTGTGCGCATGTGCAGGTCTGAGCCGGAGTGCGCATGCGCAGTAGAGGGCCCGTGCGCGCATGCGCAGTAGTGAGCCCGTGTGCGCATGCGCAGTAGTGGGCCCGGGTGCGCATGCGCAGTAGTGAGCCCGAGCGCGCAGCCGCAGTAGTGAGTCCGAGTGCGCATGCGCAGTAGTGACCCCGAATGCGCATGAGCAGTAGTGAGCCCGAGTGTGCATGAGCAGTAGTGAGCCCGTGTGCGCATGCGCTGTAGTGAGCCCGAGCGCGCATCCGCAGTAGTGAATCCGAGTGCGCATGCGCAGTAGTGACCCCGAGTGCTCATGCACAGTAGTGAGCCCGATTGCGCATCCGCAGTAGTGAGTCCGTGTGCGCATGTGCAGGTCTGAGCCGGAGTGCGCATGCGCAGTAGTGGGCCCGTGCGCGCATGCGCAGTAGTGAGCCCGTGTGCGCATGCGCAGTAGTGACCCCGAATGCGCATGAGCAGTAGTGAGCCCGAGTGTGCATGAGCAGTAGTGAGTCCGAGTGCGCATGAGCAGTAGTGACCCCGAGTGCTCATGCACAGTAGTGAGCCCGATTGCGCAGACGCAGTAGTGAGTCCGTGTGCGCATGTGCAGGTCTGAGCCGGAGTGCGCATGCGCAGTAGTGGGCCCGTGCGCGCATTCGCAGTAGTGAGCCCGTGTGCGCATGCGCAGTAGTGACCCCGAATGCGCATGAGCAGTAGTGAGCCCGAGTGTGCATGAGCAGTAGTGAGTCCGAGTGCGCATGAGCAGTAGTGACCCCGAGTGCTCATGCACAGTAGTGAGCCCGATTGCGCATCCGCAGTAGTGAGTCCGTGTGCGCATGTGCAGGTCTGAGCCGGAGTGCGCATGCGCAGTAGTGGGCCCGTGCGCGCATGCGCAGTAGTGAGCCCGTGTGCGCATGCGCAGTAGTGACCCCGATCGCGCATGAGCAGTAGTGAGCCCGAGTGTGCATGAGCAGTAGTGAGTCCAAGTGCGCATGAGCACTAGTGAGCCCGAGTGCTCATGCACAGTAGTGAGCCCGACTGCGCATCCGCAGTAGTGAGTCCGTGTGCGCATGTGCAGGTCTGAGCCGGAGTGCGCATGCGCAGTAGTGGGCCCGTGCGCGCATGCGCAGTAGTGAGCCCGTGTGCGCATGCGCAGTAGTAACCCCGAATGCGCATGAGCAGTAGTGAGCCCGAGTGTGCATGAGCAGTAGTGAGTCCGAGTGCGCATGAGCAGTTGTGACCCCGAGTGCTCATGCACAGTAGTGAGCCCGATTGCGCATCCGCAGTAGTGAGTCCGTGTGCGCATGTGCAGGTCTGAGCCGGAGTGCGCATGCGCAGTAGTGGGCACGTGCGCGCATGCGCAGTAGTGAGCCCGTGTGCGCATGCGCAGTAGTGACCCCGAATGCGCATGAGCAGTAGTCAGCCCGAGTGTGCATGAGCAGTAGTGAGTCCAAGTGCGCATGAGCAGTAGTGAGAACGAGTGCCCATGCACAGTAGTGAGCCCAACTGCGCATCCGCAGTAATGAGTCCGTCTGCGCATTTGCAGGTCTGAGCCGGAGTGCGCATGCGCAGTAGTAGGCTCGTGCGCGCATGCGCAGTAGTGAGCCCGTGTGCGCATGCGCAGTAGTTACCCCGAATGCGCATAAGCAGTAGTGAGCCCGAGTGTGCATGAGCAGTACGAGCCCGTGTGCGCATGCGCAGTAGTGAGCCCGAGCGCGCATCCGCAGTAGTGAGTCCGTGTGCGCATGCGCAGTAGTGAGCCCGAGCGCGCATCCGCAGTAGTGAGTTCGAGTGCGCATGAGCAGTAGTGACCCCGAGTGCGCATGAGCAGTAGTGAGTCCGAGTGCGCATCCGCAGTAGTGAGTCCGTGTGCGCATGAGCAGTAGTGACCCCGAGTGCGCATGCACAGTAGTGAGTCCGAGTGCGCATGAGCAGTAGTGACCCCGAGTGCGCATGAGCAGTAGTGAGTCCGAGTGTGCGTGAGCAGTAGTGACCCCGAGTGCGCATGCACAGTAGTGAGCCCGAGTGCGCATGAGCAGTAGTGTGTCCGAGCGCGCATCCGCAGTAGTGAGTCCGAGTGCGCATGCGCAGTAGTGACCCCGAATGCGCATGAGCAGTAGTGACCCCGAGTGCGCATGCACAGTAGTGTGCCCGTGTGAGCATGCGCAGAAGTGAGCTCGAATGCGCATGTGGAGGTCTGAGCCGGAGTGCGCATGCGCAGTAGTGGGCCCGTGCGCGCATGCGCAGTAGTGAGCCCGGGTGCGCATGCGCAGTAGTGAGTCCGTGTGCGCATGTGCAGGTCTGAGCCGGAGTGCGCATGCGCAGTAGTGGGCCCGTGCGCGCATGCGCAGTAGTGAGCCCGTGTGCGCATGCGCAGTAGTGAGCCCGAGCGCGCATCCGCAGTAGTGAGTCCGAGTGCGCATGCGCAGTAGTGACCCCGAATGCGCATGAGCAGTAGTGACCCCGAGTGCGCATGAGCAGTAGTGAGTCCGAGTGCGCGTAAGCAGTAGTGACCCCGAGTGCGCATGCACAGTAGTGAGCCCGAGTGCGCATGAGCAGTAGTGTGTTCGAGTGCGCATCCGCAGTAGTGAGTCCGTGTGCGCATGTGCAGGTCTGAGCCGGAGTGCGCATGCGCAGTAGAGGGCCCGTGCGCGCATGCGCAGTAGTGAGCCCGTGTGCGCATGCGCAGTAGTGGGCCCGGGTGCGCATGCGCAGTAGTGAGCCCGATTGCGCATCCGCAGTAGTGAGTCCGTGTGCGCATGTGCAGGTCTGAGCCGGAGTGCGCATGCGCAGTAGTGGGCCCGTGCGCGCATGCGCAGTAGTGAGCCCGTGTGCGCATGCGCAGTAGGGACCCCGAATGCGCATGAGCAGTAGTGAGCCCGAGCGCGCATCCGCAGTAGTGAGCCCGATTGCGCATCCGCAGTAGTGAGTCCGTGTGCGCATGTGCAGGTCTGAGCCGGAGTGCGCATGCGCAGTGGTGGGCCCGTGCGCGCATGCGCAGTAGTGAGCCCGCGTGCGCATGCGCAGTAGTGAGCCCGAGTGCGCATGAGCAGTAGTGTGTCCGAGCGCGCATCCGCAGTAGTGAGTCCGAGTGCGCATGCGCAGTAGTGACCCCGAATGCGCATGAGCAGTAGTGACCCCGAGTGCGCATGAGCAGTAGTGAGTCCGAGTGCGCGTAAGCAGTAGTGACCCCGAGTGCGCATGCACAGTAGTGAGCCCGAGTGCGCATGAGCAGTAGTGTGTTCGAGTGCGCATCCGCAGTAGTGAGTCCGTGTGCGCATGTGCAGGTCTGAGCCGGAGTGCGCATGCACAGTAGTGAGCCCGAGTGCGCATGAGCAGTAGTGTGTTCGAGTGCGCATCCGCAGTAGTCAGTCCGTGTGCGCATGTGCAGGTCTGAGCCGGAGTGCGCATGCGCAGTAGAGGGCCCGTGCGCGCATGCGCAGTAGTGAGCCCGTGTGCGCATGCGCAGTAGTGGGCCCGGGTGCGCATGCGCAGTAGTGAGCCCGAGCGCGCAGCCGCAGTAGTGAGTCCGAGTGCGCATGCGCAGTAGTGACCCCGAATGCGCATGAGCAGTAGTGACCCCGAGTGCGCATGAGCAGTAGTGAGTCCGAGTGCGCGTGAGCAGTAGTGACCCCGAGTGCTCATGCACAGTAGTGAGCCCGATTGCGCAGCCGCAGTAGTGAGTCCGTGTGCGCATGTGCAGGTCTGAGCCGGAGTGCGCATGCGCAGTCGAGGGCCCGTGCGCGCATGCGCAGTAGTGAGCCCGTGCGCGCATGCGCAGTAGTGAGCCCGTGTGCGCATGCGCAGTAGTAAGCCCGGGTGCGCATGCGCAGTAGTGAGCCCGAGCGCGCAGCCGCAGTAGTGAGCCCGAGCGCGCATGCGCAGTAGTGAGTCCGATTGCGCATGTGCAGGTCTGAGCCGGAGTGCGCATGCGCAGTAGTGGGCCCGTGCGCGCATGTGCAGTAGTGAGCCCGTGTGCGCATGCGCAGTAGTGACCCCGATTGCGCCTGTGCAGGTCTGAGCCGGAGTGCGCATGCGCAGTAGTGGGCCCGTGCGCGCATGCGCAGTAGTGAGCCCGTGTGCGCATGCGCAGTAGTGACCCCGAATGCGCATGAGCAGTAGTGACCCCGAGTGCTCATGCACAGTAGTGAGCCCGATTGCGCATCCGCAGTAGTGAGTCCGTGTGCGCATGTGCAGGTCTGAGCCGGAGTGCGCATGCGCAGTAGTGGGCCCGTGCGCGCATGTGCAGTAGTGAGCCCGAGTGTGCATGAGCAGTAGTGAGCCCGAGTGTGCATGAGCAGTAGTGAGTCCGAGTGCGCATGAGCAGTAGTGACCCCGAGTGCTCATGCACAGTAGTGAGCCCGATTGCGCATCCGCAGTAGTGAGTCCGTGTGCGCATGTGCAGGTCTGAGCCGGAGTGCGCATGCGCAGTAGTGGGCCCGTGCGCGCATGCGCAGTAGTGAGCCCGTGTGCGCATGCGCAGTAGTGACCCCGATTGCGCATGTGCAGGTCTGAGCCGGAGTGCGCATGCGCAGTAGTGGGCCCGTGCGCGCATGCGCAGTAGTGAGCTCGTGTGCGCATGCGCAGTAGTATCCCCGAATGCGCATGAGCAGTAGTGAGCCCGAGTGTGCATGAGCAGTAGTGAGCCCGTGTGCGCATGCGCTGTAGACAGCCCGAGCGCGCATCCGCAGTAGTGAGTCCGAGTGCGCATGCGCAGTAGTGACCCCGAGTGCTCATTCACAGTAGTGAGCCCGATTGCGCATCCGCAGTAGTGAGTCCGTGTGCGCATGTGCAGGTCTGAGCCGGAGTGCGCATGCGCAGTAGTGGGCCCGTGCGCGCATGCGCAGTAGTGAGCCCGTGTGCGCATGAGCAGTAGTGACCCCGAGTGCGCATGAGCAGTAGTGAGTCCGAGTGCGCGTGGGCAGTAGTGACCCCGAGTGCGCATGCACAGTAGTGAGCCCGAGTGCGCATGAGCAGTAGTGTGTTCGAGTGCGCATCCGCAGTAGTGAGTCCGTGTGCGCATGTGCAGGTCTGAGCCGGAGGGCGCATGCGCAGTAGTGGGCCCGTGCTCGCATGCGCAGTAGTGAGCCCGTGCGCGCATGCGCAGTAGTGAGCCCGTGTGCGCATGCGCAGTAGTGAGCCCGAGTGTGCATGAGCAGTAGTGAGTCCGAGTGCGCATGAGCAGTAGTGACCCTGAGTGCTCATGCACAGTAGTGAGCCCGATTGCGCATCCGCAGTAGTGAGTCCATGTGCGCATGTGCAGGTCTGAGCCGCAGTGCGCATGCGCAGTAGTGGGCCCGTGCGCGCATGCGCAGTAGTGAGCCCGTGTGCGCATGCGCAGTAGTGACCCCGAATGCGCATGAGCAGTAGTGAGCCCGAGTGTGCATGAGCAGTAGTGAGTCCGAGTGCGCATGAGCAGTAGTGACCCCGAGTGCTCATGCACAGTAGTGAGTCCGAGTGCGCATCCGCAGTAGTGAGTCCGTGTGCGCATGAGCAGTAGTGACCCCGAGTGCGCATGCACAGTAGTGAGTCCGAGTGCGCATGAGCAGTAGTGACCCCGAGTGCGCATGAGCAGTAGTGAGTCCGAGTGCGCATGAACAGTAGTGACCCCGAGTGCGCATGAGCAGTAGTGACCCCGAGTGCGCATGCACAGTAGTGAGCCCGATTGCGCATCCGCAGTAGTAAGTCCGTGTTCGCATGTGCAGGTCTGAGCCGGAGTGCGCATGCACAGTAGTGAGTCCGAGTGCGCATGAGCAGTAGTGACCCCGAGTGCGCATGAGCAGTAGTGAGTCCGAGTGCGCGTGAGCAGTAGTGACCCCGAGTGCGCATGCACAGTAGTGAGCCCGAGTGCGCATGAGCAGTAGTGTGTTCGAGTGCGCATCCGCAGTAGTCAGTCCGTGTGCGCATGTGCAGGCCTGAGCCGGAGTGCGCATGCGCAGTAGAGGGCCCGTGCGCGCATGCGCAGTAGTGAGCCCGTGTGCGCATGCGCAGTAGTGGGCCCGGGTGCGCATGCGCAGTAGTGAGCCCGAGCGCGCAGCCGCAGTAGTGAGTCCGAGTGCGCATGCGCAGTAGTGACCCCGAATGCGCATGAGCAGTAGTGACCCCGAGTGCGCATGAGCAGTAGTGAGTCCGAGTGCGCGTGAGCAGTAGTGACCCCGAGTGCGCATGCACAGTAGTGAGCCCGATTGCGCATCCGCAGTAGTGAGTCCGTGTGCGCATGTGCAGGTCTGAGCCGGAGTGCGCATGCGCAGTAGTGGGCCCGTGCGCGCATGCGCAGTAGTGAGCCCGTGTGCGCATGCGCAGTAGTGCCCCGAATGCGCATGAGCAGTAGTGAGCCCGAGTGTGCATGAGCAGTAGTGAGTCCGAGCGCGCATGAGCAGTAGTGACCCCGAGTGCTCATGCACAGTAGTGAGCCCGATTGCGCATCCGCAGTAGTGAGTCCGTGTGCGCATGTGCAGGTCTCAGCCGGAGTGCGCATGCGCAGTGGTGGGCCCGTGCGCGCATGCGCAGTAGTGAGCCCGCGTGCGCATGCGCAGTAGTGAGCCCGAGTGCGCATGAGCAGTAGTGTGTCCGAGCGCGCATCTGCAGTAGTGAGTCCGAGTGCGCATGCGCAGTAGTGACCCCGAATGCGCATGAGCAGTAGTGACCCCGAGTGCGCATGCACAGTAGTGTGCCCGTGTGAGCATGCGCAGAAGTGAGCTCGAATGCGCATGTGGAGGTCTGAGCCGGAGTGCGCATGCGCAGTAGTGGGCCCGTGCGCGCATGCGCAGTAGTGAGCCCGGGTGCGCATGCGCAGTAGTGAGTCCGTGTGCGCATGTGCAGGTCTGAGCCGGAGTGCGCATGCGCAGTAGTGGGCCCGTGCGCGCATGCGCAGTAGTGAGCCCGTGTGCGCATGCGCAGTAGTGAGCCCGAGCGCGCATCCGCAGTAGTGAGTCCGAGTGCGCATGCGCAGTAGTGACCCCGAATGCGCATGAGCAGTAGTGACCCCGAGTGCGCATGAGCAGTAGTGAGTCCGAGTGCGCGTAAGCAGTAGTGACCCCGAGTGCGCATGCACAGTAGTGAGCCCGAGTGCGCATGAGCAGTAGTGTGTTCGAGTGCGCATCCGCAGTAGTGAGTCCGTGTGCGCATGTGCAGGTCTGAGCCGGAGTGCGCATGCACAGTAGTGAGCCCGAGTGCGCATGAGCAGTAGTGTGTTCGAGTGCGCATCCGCAGTAGTCAGTCCGTGTGCGCATGTGCAGGTCTGAGCCGGAGTGCGCATGCGCAGTAGAGGGCCCGTGCGCGCATGCGCAGTAGTGAGCCCGTGTGCGCATGCGCAGTAGTGGGCCCGGGTGCGCATGCGCAGTAGTGAGCCCGAGCGCGCAGCCGCAGTAGTGAGTCCGAGTGCGCATGCGCAGTAGTGACCCCGAATGCGCATGAGCAGTAGTGACCCCGAGTGCGCATGAGCAGTAGTGAGTCCGAGTGCGCGTGAGCAGTAGTGACCCCGAGTGCGCATGCACAGTAGTGAGCCCGATTGCGCATCCGCAGTAGTGAGTCCGTGTGCGCATGTGCAGGTCTGAGCCGGAGTGCGCATGCGCAGTAGTGGGCCCGTGCGCGCATGCGCAGTAGTGAGCCCGTGTGCGCATGCGCAGTAGTGCCCCGAATGCGCATGAGCAGTAGTGAGCCCGAGTGTGCATGAGCAGTAGTGAGTCCGAGCGCGCATGAGCAGTAGTGACCCCGAGTGCTCATGCACAGTAGTGAGCCCGATTGCGCATCCGCAGTAGTGAGCCCGAGTGTGCATGAGCAGTAGTGAGCCCGAGTGTGCATGAGCAGTAGTGAGTCCGAGTGCGCATGAGCAGTAGTGACCCCGAGTGCTCATGCACAGTAGTGAGCCCGATTGCGCATCCGCAGAAGTGAGTCCGTGTGCGCATGTGCAGGTCTGAGCCGGAGTGCGCATGCGCAGTAGTGGGCCCGTGCGCGCATGTGCAGTAGTGAGCCCGTGTGCGCATGCGCAGCAGTGACCCCGATTGCGCCTGTGCAGGTCTGAGCCGGAGTGCGCATGCGCAGTAGTGGGCCCGTGCGCGCATGCGCAGTAGTGAGCCCGTGTGCGCATGCGCAGTAGTGACCCCGAATGCGCATGAGCAGTAGTGAGCCCGAGTGTGCATGTGCAGTAGTGAGCCCGAGTGCGCATGAGCAGTAGTGACCCCGAGTGCTCATGCACAGTAGTGAGCCCGATTGCGCATCCGCAGTAGTGAGTCCGTGTGCGCATGTGCAGGTCTGAGCCGGAGTGCGCATGCGCAGTAGTGGGCCCGTGCGCGCATGCGCAGTAGTGAGCCCGTGTGCGCATGCGCAGTAGTGACCCCGATTGCGCATGTGCAGGTCTGAGCCGGAGTGCGCATGCGCAGTAGTGGGCCCGTGCGCGCATGCGCAGTAGTGAGCTCGTGTGCGCATGCGCAGTAGTAACCCCGAATGCGCATGAGCAGTAGTGAGCCCGTGTGCGCATGCGCTGTAGAGAGCCCGAGCGCGCATCCGCAGTAGTGAGTCCGAGTGCGCATGCGCAGTAGTGACCCCGAGTGCTCATTCACAGTAGTGAGCCCGATTGCGCATCCGCAGTAGTGAGTCCGTGTGCGCATGTGCAGGTCTGAGCCGGAGTGCGCATGCGCAGTAGTGGGCCCGTACGCGCATGCGCAGTAGTGAGCCCGTGTGCGCATGAGCAGTAGTGACCCCGAGTGCGCATGAGCAGTAGTGAGTCCGAGTGCGCGTGGGCAGTAGTGACCCCGAGTGCGCATGCACAGTAGTGAGCCCGAGTGCGCATGAGCAGTAGTGTGTTCGAGTGCGCATCCGCAGTAGTGAGTCCGTGTGCGCATGTGCAGGTCTGAGCCGGAGGGCGCATGCGCAGTAGTGGGCCCGTGCTCGCATGCGCAGTAGTGAGCCCGTGCGCGCATGCGCAGTAGTGAGCCCGTGTGCGCATGCGCAGTAGTGAGCCCGAGTGTGCATGAGCAGTAGTGAGTCCGAGTGCGCATGAGCAGTAGTGACCCCGAGTGCTCATGCACAGTAGTGAGCCCGATTGCGCATCCGCAGTAGTGAGTCCATGTGCGCATGTGCAGGTCTGAGCCGCAGTGCGCATGCGCAGTAGTGGGCCCGTGCGCGCATGCGCAGTAGTGAGCCCGTGTGCGCATGCGCAGTAGTGACCCCGAATGCGCATGAGTAGTAGTGAGCCCGAGTGTGCATGAGCAGTAGTGAGTCCGAGTGCGCATGAGCAGTAGTGACCCCGAGTGCTCATGCACAGTAGTGAGTCCGAGTGCGCATCCGCAGTAGTGAGTCCGAGTGCGCATGAGCAGTAGTGACCCCGAGTGCGCATGCACAGTAGTGAGTCCGAGTGCGCATGAGCAGTAGTGACCCCGAGTGCGCATGAGCAGTAGTGAGTCCGAGTGCGCATGAACAGTAGTGACCCCGAGTGCGCATGAGCAGTAGTGACCCCGAGTGCGCATGCACAGTAGTGAGCCCGATTGCGCATCCGCAGTAGTAAGTCCGTGTTCGCATGTGCAGGTCTGAGCCGGAGTGCGCATGCACAGTAGTGAGTCCGAGTGCGCATGAGCAGTAGTGACCCCGAGTGCGCATGAGCAGTAGTGAGTCCGAGTGCGCGTGAGCAGTAGTGACCCCGAGTGCGCATGCACAGTAGTGAGCCCGAGTGCGCATGAGCAGTAGTGTGTTCGAGTGCGCATCCGCAGTAGTGAGTCCGTGTGCGCATGTGCAGGTCTGAGCCGGAGTGCGCATGCGCAGTAGAGGGCCCGTGCGCGCATGCGCAGTAGTGAGCCCGTGTGCGCATGTGCAGGTCTGAGCCGGAGTGCGCATGCGCAGTAGTGGGCCCGTACGCGCATGCGCAGTAGTGAGCCCGTGTGCGCATGAGCAGTAGTGACCCCGAGTGCGCATGAGCAGTAGTGAGTCCGAGTGCGCGTGGGCAGTAGTGACCCCGAGTGCGCATGCACAGTAGTGAGCCCGAGTGCGCATGAGCAGTAGTGTGTTCGAGTGCGCATCCGCAGTAGTGAGTCCGTGTGCGCATGTGCAGGTCTGAGCCGGAGGGCGCATGCGCAGTAGTGGGCCCGTGCTCGCATGCGCAGTAGTGAGCCCGTGCGCGCATGCGCAGTAGTGAGCCCGTGTGCGCATGCGCAGTAGTGAGCCCGAGTGTGCATGAGCAGTAGTGAGTCCGAGTGCGCATGAGCAGTAGTGACCCCGAGTGCTCATGCACAGTAGTGAGCCCGATTGCGCATCCGCAGTAGTGAGTCCATGTGCGCATGTGCAGGTCTGAGCCGCAGTGCGCATGCGCAGTAGTGGGCCCGTGCGCGCATGCGCAGTAGTGAGCCCGTGTGCGCATGCGCAGTAGTGACCCCGAATGCGCATGAGTAGTAGTGAGCCCGAGTGTGCATGAGCAGTAGTGAGTCCGAGTGCGCATGAGCAGTAGTGACCCCGAGTGCTCATGCACAGTAGTGAGTCCGAGTGCGCATCCGCAGTAGTGAGTCCGAGTGCGCATGAGCAGTAGTGACCCCGAGTGCGCATGCACAGTAGTGAGTCCGAGTGCGCATGAGCAGTAGTGACCCCGAGTGCGCATGAGCAGTAGTGAGTCCGAGTGCGCATGAACAGTAGTGACCCCGAGTGCGCATGAGCAGTAGTGACCCCGAGTGCGCATGCACAGTAGTGAGCCCGATTGCGCATCCGCAGTAGTAAGTCCGTGTTCGCATGTGCAGGTCTGAGCCGGAGTGCGCATGCACAGTAGTGAGTCCGAGTGCGCATGAGCAGTAGTGACCCCGAGTGCGCATGAGCAGTAGTGAGTCCGAGTGCGCGTGAGCAGTAGTGACCCCGAGTGCGCATGCACAGTAGTGAGCCCGAGTGCGCATGAGCAGTAGTGTGTTCGAGTGCGCATCCGCAGTAGTGAGTCCGTGTGCGCATGTGCAGGTCTGAGCCGGAGTGCGCATGCGCAGTAGAGGGCCCGTGCGCGCATGCGCAGTAGTGAGCCCGTGTGCGCATGCGCAGTAGTGGGCCCGGGTGCGCATGCGCAGTAGTGAGCCCGAGCGCGCAGCCGCAGTAGTGAGTCCGAGTGCGCATGCGCAGTAGTGACCCCGAATGCGCATGAGCAGTAGTGACCCCGAGTGCGCATGAGCAGTAGTGAGTCCGAGTGCGCGTGAGCAGTAGTGACCCCGAGTGCGCATGCACAGTAGTGTGCCCGATTGCGCATCCGCAGTAGTGAGTCCGTGTGCGCATGTGCAGGTCTGAGCCGGAGTGCGCATGCGCAGTAGTGGGCCCGTGCGCGCATGCGCAGTAGTGAGCCCGTGTGCGCATGCGCAGTAGTGCCCCGAATGCGCATGAGCAGTAGTGAGCCCGAGTGTGCATGAGCAGTAGTGAGTCCGAGCGCGCATGAGCAGTAGTGACCCCGAGTGCTCATGCACTGTAGTGAGCCCGATTGCGCATCCGCAGTAGTGAGTCCGTGTGCGCATGTGCAGGCCTGAGCCGGAGTGCGCATGCGCAGTCGAGGGCCCGTGCGCGCATGCGCAGTAGTGAGCCCGTGCGCGCATGCGCAGTGGTGAGCCCGTGTGCGCATGCGCAGTAGTAAGCCCGGGTGCGCATGCGCAGTAGTGAGCCCGAGCGCGCAGCCGCAGTAGTGAGCCCGAGCGCGCATGCGCAGTAGTGAGTCCGATTGCGCATGTGCAGGTCTGAGCCGGAGTGCGCATGCGCAGTAGTGGGCCCGTGCGCGCATGTGCAGTAGTGAGCCCGTGTGCGCATGCGCAGTAGTGACCCCGATTGCGCCTGTGCAGGTCTGAGCCGGAGTGCGCATGCGCAGTAGTGGGCCCGTGCGCGCATGCGCAGTAGTGAGCCCGTGTGCGCATGCGCAGTAGTGACCCCGAATGCGCATGAGCAGTAGTGAGCCCGAGTGTGCATGAGCAGTAGTGAGCCCGAGTGTGCATGAGCAGTAGTGAGTCCGAGTGCGCATGAGCAGTAGTGACCCCGAGTGCTCATGCACAGTAGTGAGCCCGATTGCGCATCCGCAGAAGTGAGTCCGTGTGCGCATGTGCAGGTCTGAGCCGGAGTGCGCATGCGCAGTAGTGGGCCCGTGCGCGCATGTGCAGTAGTGAGCCCGTGTGCGCATGCGCAGTAGTGACCCCGATTGCGCCTGTGCAGGTCTGAGCCGGAGTGCGCATGCGCAGTAGTGGGCCCGTGCGCGCATGCGCAGTAGTGAGCCCGTGTGCGCATGCGCAGTAGTGACCCCGAATGCGCATGAGCAGTAGTGAGCCCGAGTGTGCATGTGCAGTAGTGAGCCCGAGTGCGCATGAGCAGTAGTGACCCCGAGTGCTCATGCACAGTAGTGAGCCCGATTGCGCATCCGCAGTAGTGAGTCCGTGTGCGCATGTGCAGGTCTGAGCCGGAGTGCGCATGCGCAGTAGTGGGCCCGTGCGCGCATGCGCAGTAGTGAGCCCGTGTGCGCATGCGCAGTAGTGACCCCGATTGCGCATGTGCAGGTCTGAGCCGGAGTGCGCATGCGCAGTAGTGGGCCCGTGCGCGCATGCGCAGTAGTGAGCTCGTGTGCGCATGCGCAGTAGTAACCCCGAATGCGCATGAGCAGTAGTGAGCCCGAGTGTGCATGAGCAGTAGTGAGCCCGTGTGCGCATGCGCTGTAGAGAGCCCGAGCGCGCATCCGCAGTAGTGAGTCCGAGTGCGCATGCGCAGTAGTGACCCCGAGTGCTCATTCACAGTAGTGAGCCCGATTGCGCATCCGCAGTAGTGAGTCCGTGTGCGCATGTGCAGGTCTGAGCCGGAGTGCGCATGCGCAGTAGTGGGCCCGTGCGCGCATGCGCAGTAGTGAGCCCGTGTGCGCATGAGCAGTAGTGACCCCGAGTGCGCATGAGCAGTAGTGAGTCCGAGTGCGCGTGGGCAGTAGTGACCCCGAGTGCGCATGCACAGTAGTGAGCCCGAGTGCGCATGAGCAGTAGTGTGTTCGAGTGCGCATCCGCAGTAGTGAGTCCGTGTGCGCATGTGCAGGTCTGAGCCGGAGGGCGCATGCGCAGTAGTGGGCCCGTGCTCGCATGCGCAGTAGTGAGCCCGTGCGCGCATGCGCAGTAGTGAGCCCGTGTGCGCATGCGCAGTAGTGAGCCCGAGTGTGCATGAGCAGTAGTGAGTCCGAGTGCGCATGAGCAGTAGTGACCCCGAGTGCTCATGCACAGTAGTGAGCCCGATTGCGCACCCGCAGTAGTGAGTCCATGTGCGCATGTGCAGGTCTGAGCCGCAGTGCGCATGCGCAGTAGTGGGCCCGTGCGCGCATGCGCAGTAGTGAGCCCGTGTGCGCATGCGCAGTAGTGACGCCGAATGCGCATGAGCAGTAGTGAGCCCGAGTGTGCATGAGCAGTAGTGAGTCCGAGTGCGCATGAGCAGTAGTGACCCCGAGTGCTCATGCACAGTAGTGAGTCCGAGTGCGCATCCGCAGTAGTGAGTCCGTGTGCGCATGAGCAGTAGTGACCCCGAGTGCGCATGCACAGTAGTGAGTCCGAGTGCGCATGAGCAGTAGTGACCCCGAGTGCGCATGAGCAGTAGTGAGTCCGAGTGCGCATGAACAGTAGTGACCCCGAGTGCGCATGAGCAGTAGTGACCCCGAGTGCGCATGCACAGTAGTGAGCCCGATTGCGCATCCGCAGTAGTAAGTCCGTGTTCGCATGTGCAGGTCTGAGCCGGAGTGCGCATGCACAGTAGTGAGTCCGAGTGCGCATGAGCAGTAGTGACCCCGAGTGCGCATGAGCAGTAGTGAGTCCGAGTGCGCGTGAGCAGTAGTGACCCCGAGTGCGCATGCACAGTAGTGAGCCCGAGTGCGCATGAGCAGTAGTGTGTTCGAGTGCGCATCCGCAGTAGTCAGTCCGTGTGCGCATGTGCAGGTCTGAGCCGGAGTGCGCATGCGCAGTAGAGGGCCCGTGCGCGCATGCGCAGTAGTGAGCCCGTGTGCGCATGCGCAGTAGTGGGCCCGGGTGCGCATGCGCAGTAGTGAGCCCGAGCGCGCAGCCGCAGTAGTGAGTCCGAGTGCGCATGCGCAGTAGTGACCCCGAATGCGCATGAGCAGTAGTGACCCCGAGTGCGCATGAGCAGTAGTGAGTCCGAGTGCGCGTGAGCAGTAGTGACCCCGAGTGCGCATGCACAGTAGTGAGCCCGATTGCGCATCCGCAGTAGTGAGTCCGTATGCGCATGTGCAGGTCTGAGCCGGAGTGCGCATGCGCAGTAGTGGGCCCGTGCGCGCATGCGCAGTAGTGAGCCCGTGTGCGCATGCGCAGTAGTGCCCCGAATGCGCATGAGCAGTAGTGAGCCCGAGTGTGCATGAGCAGTAGTGAGTCCGAGCGCGCATGAGCAGTAGTGACCCCGAGTGCTCATGCACAGTAGTGAGCCCGATTGCGCATCCGCAGTAGTGAGTCCGTGTGCGCATGTGCAGGTCTCAGCCGGAGTGCGCATGCGCAGTGGTGGGCCCGTGCGCGCATGCGCAGTAGTGAGCCCGCGTGCGCATGCGCAGTAGTGAGCCCGAGTGCGCATGAGCAGTAGTGTGTCCGAGCGCGCATCTGCAGTAGTGAGTCCGAGTGCGCATGCGCAGTAGTGACCCCGAATGCGCATGAGCAGTAGTGACCCCGAGTGCGCATGCACAGTAGTGTGCCCGTGTGAGCATGCGCAGAAGTGAGCTCGAATGCGCATGTGGAGGTCTGAGCCGGAGTGCGCATGCGCAGTAGTGGGCCCGTGCGCGCATGCGCAGTAGTGAGCCCCGGTGCGCATGCGCAGTAGTGAGTCCGTGTGCGCATGTGCAGGTCTGAGCCGGAGTGCGCATGCGCAGTAGTGGGCCCGTGCGCGCATGCGCAGTAGTGAGCCCGTGTGCGCATGCGCAGTAGTGAGCCCGAGCGCGCATCCGCAGTAGTGAGTCCGAGTGCGCATGCGCAGTAGTGACCCCGAATGCGCATGAGCAGTAGTGACCCCGAGTGCGCATGAGCAGTAGTGAGTCCGAGTGCGCGTAAGCAGTAGTGACCCCGAGTGCGCATGCACAGTAGTGAGCCCGAGTGCGCATGAGCAGTAGTGTGTTCGAGTGCGCATCCGCAGTAGTGAGTCCGTGTGCGCATGTGCAGGTCTGAGCCGGAGTGCGCATGCACAGTAGTGAGCCCGAGTGCGCATGAGCAGTAGTGTGTTCGAGTGCGCATCCGCAGTAGTCAGTCCGTGTGCGCATGTGCAGGTCTGAGCCGGAGTGCGCATGCGCAGTAGAGGGCCCGTGCGCGCATGCGCAGTAGTGAGCCCGTGTGCGCATGCGCAGTAGTGGGCCCGGGTGCGCATGCGCAGTAGTGAGCCCGAGCGCGCAGCCGCAGTAGTGAGTCCGAGTGCGCATGCGCAGTAGTGACCCCGAATGCGCATGAGCAGTAGTGACCCCGAGTGCGCATGAGCAGTAGTGAGTCCGAGTGCGCGTGAGCAGTAGTGACCCCGAGTGCGCATGCACAGTAGTGAGCCCGATTGCGCATCCGCAGTAGTGAGTCCGTGTGCGCATGTGCAGGTCTGAGCCGGAGTGCGCATGCGCAGTAGTGGGCCCGTGCGCGCATGCGCAGTAGTGAGCCCGTGTGCGCATGCGCAGTAGTGCCCCGAATGCGCATGAGCAGTAGTGAGCCCGAGTGTGCATGAGCAGTAGTGAGTCCGAGCGCGCATGAGCAGTAGTGACCCCGAGTGCTCATGCACAGTAGTGAGCCCGATTGCGCATCCGCAGTAGTGAGCCCGAGTGTGCATGAGCAGTAGTGAGCCCGAGTGTGCATGAGCAGTAGTGAGTCCGAGTGCGCATGAGCAGTAGTGACCCCGAGTGCTCATGCACAGTAGTGAGCCCGATTGCGCATCCGCAGAAGTGAGTCCGTGTGCGCATGTGCAGGTCTGAGCCGGAGTGCGCATGCGCAGTAGTGGGCCCGTGCGCGCATGTGCAGTAGTGAGCCCGTGTGCGCATGCGCAGCAGTGACCCCGATTGCGCCTGTGCAGGTCTGAGCCGGAGTGCGCATGCGCAGTAGTGGGCCCGTGCGCGCATGCGCAGTAGTGAGCCCGTGTGCGCATGCGCAGTAGTGACCCCGAATGCGCATGAGCAGTAGTGAGCCCGAGTGTGCATGTGCAGTAGTGAGCCCGAGTGCGCATGAGCAGTAGTGACCCCGAGTGCTCATGCACAGTAGTGAGCCCGATTGCGCATCCGCAGTAGTGAGTCCGTGTGCGCATGTGCAGGTCTGAGCCGGAGTGCGCATGCGCAGTAGTGGGCCCGTGCGCGCATGCGCAGTAGTGAGCCCGTGTGCGCATGCGCAGTAGTGACCCCGATTGCGCATGTGCAGGTCTGAGCCGGAGTGCGCATGCGCAGTAGTGGGCCCGTGCGCGCATGCGCAGTAGTGAGCTCGTGTGCGCATGCGCAGTAGTAACCCCGAATGCGCATGAGCAGTAGTGAGCCCGTGTGCGCATGCGCTGTAGAGAGCCCGAGCGCGCATCCGCAGTAGTGAGTCCGAGTGCGCATGCGCAGTAGTGACCCCGAGTGCTCATTCACAGTAGTGAGCCCGATTGCGCATCCGCAGTAGTGAGTCCGTGTGCGCATGTGCAGGTCTGAGCCGGAGTGCGCATGCGCAGTAGTGGGCCCGTACGCGCATGCGCAGTAGTGAGCCCGTGTGCGCATGAGCAGTAGTGACCCCGAGTGCGCATGAGCAGTAGTGAGTCCGAGTGCGCGTGGGCAGTAGTGACCCCGAGTGCGCATGCACAGTAGTGAGCCCGAGTGCGCATGAGCAGTAGTGTGTTCGAGTGCGCATCCGCAGTAGTGAGTCCGTGTGCGCATGTGCAGGTCTGAGCCGGAGGGCGCATGCGCAGTAGTGGGCCCGTGCTCGCATGCGCAGTAGTGAGCCCGTGTGCGCATGCGCAGTAGTGACCCCGAATGCGCATGAGTAGTAGTGAGCCCGAGTGTGCATGAGCAGTAGTGAGTCCGAGTGCGCATGAGCAGTAGTGACCCCGAGTGCTCATGCACAGTAGTGAGTCCGAGTGCGCATCCGCAGTAGTGAGTCCGTGTGCGCATGAGCAGTAGTGACCCCGAGTGCGCATGCACAGTAGTGAGTCCGAGTGCGCATGAGCAGTAGTGACCCCGAGTGCGCATGAGCAGTAGTGAGTCCGAGTGCGCATGAACAGTAGTGACCCCGAGTGCGCATGAGCAGTAGTGACCCCGAGTGCGCATGCACAGTAGTGAGCCCGATTGCGCATCCGCAGTAGTAAGTCCGTGTTCGCATGTGCAGGTCTGAGCCGGAGTGTGCATGCACAGTAGTGAGTCCGAGTGCGCATGAGCAGTAGTGACCCCGAGTGCGCATGAGCAGTAGTGAGTCCGAGTGCGCGTGAGCAGTAGTGACCCCGAGTGCGCATGCACAGTAGTGAGCCCGAGTGCGCATGAGCAGTAGTGTGTTCGAGTGCGCATCCGCAGTAGTCAGTCCGTGTGCGCATGTGCAGGTCTGAGCCGGAGTGCGCATGCGCAGTAGAGGGCCCGTGCGCGCATGCGCAGTAGTGAGCCCGTGTGCGCATGCGCAGTAGTGGGCCCGGGTGCGCATGCGCAGTAGTGAGCCCGAGCGCGCAGCCGCAGTAGTGAGTCCGAGTGCGCATGCGCAGTAGTGACCCCGAATGCGCATGAGCAGTAGTGACCCCGAGTGCGCATGAGCAGTAGTGAGTCCGAATGCGCATGAGCAGTAGTGAGCCCGAGTGTGCATGAGCAGTAGTGAGTCCGAGCGCGCATGAGCAGTAGTGACCCCGAGTGCTCATGCACTGTAGTGAGCCCGATTGCGCATCCGCAGTAGTGAGTCCGTGTGCGCATGTGCAGGCCTGAGCCGGAGTGCGCATGCGCAGTCGAGGGCCCGTGCGCGCATGCGCAGTAGTGAGCCCGTGCGCGCATGCGCAGTAGTGAGCCCGTGTGCGCATGCGCAGTAGTAAGCCCGGGTGCGCATGCGCAGTAGTGAGCCCGAGCGCGCAGCCGCAGTAGTGAGCCCGAGCGCGCATGCGCAGTAGTGAGTCCGATTGCGCATGTGCAGGTCTGAGCCGGAGTGCGCATGCGCAGTAGTGGGCCCGTGCGCGCATGTGCAGTAGTGAGCCCGTGTGCGCATGCGCAGTAGTGACCCCGATTGCGCCTGTGCAGGTCTGAGCCGGAGTGCGCATGCGCAGTAGTGGGCCCGTGCGCGCATGCGCAGTAGTGAGCCCGTGTGCGCATGCGCAGTAGTGACCCCGAATGCGCATGAGCAGTAGTGAGCCCGAGTGTGCATGAGCAGTAGTGAGCCCGAGTGTGCATGAGCAGTAGTGAGTCCGAGTGCGCATGAGCAGTAGTGACCCCGAGTGCTCATGCACAGTAGTGAGCCCGATTGCGCATCCGCAGAAGTGAGTCCGTGTGCGCATGTGCAGGTCTGAGCCGGAGTGCGCATGCGCAGTAGTGGGCCCGTGCGCGCATGTGCAGTAGTGAGCCCGTGTGCGCATGCGCAGTAGTGACCCCGATTGCGCCTGTGCAGGTCTGAGCCGGAGTGCGCATGCGCAGTAGTGGGCCCGTGCGCGCATGCGCAGTAGTGAGCCCGTGTGCGCATGCGCAGTAGTGACCCCGAATGCGCATGAGCAGTAGTGAGCCCGAGTGTGCATGTGCAGTAGTGAGCCCGAGTGCGCATGAGCAGTAGTGACCCCGATTGCGCCTGTGCAGGTCTGAGCCGGAGTGCGCATGCGCAGTAGTGGGCCCGTGCGCGCATGCGCAGTAGTGAGCCCGTGTGCGCATGCGCAGTAGTGACCCCGAATGCGCATGAGCAGTAGTGAGCCCGAGTGTGCATGTGCAGTAGTGAGCCCGAGTGCGCGTGAGCAGTAGTGACCCCGAGTGCGCATGCACAGTAGTGAGCCCGAGTGCGCATGAGCAGTAGTGTGTTCGAGTGCGCATCCGCAGTAGTGAGTCCGTGTGCGCATGTGCAGGTCTGAGCCGGAGTGCGCATGCGCAGTAGAGGGCCCGTGCGCGCATGCGCAGTAGTGAGCCCGTGTGCGCATGCGCAGTAGTGGGCCCGGGTGCGCATGCGCAGTAGTGAGCCCGAGCGCGCAGCCGCAGTAGTGAGTCCGAGTGCGCATGCGCAGTAGTGACCCCGAATGCGCATGAGCAGTAGTGACCCCGAGTGCGCATGAGCAGTAGTGAGTCCGAGTGCGCGTGAGCAGTAGTGACCCCGAGTGCGCATGCACAGTAGTGTGCCCGATTGCGCATCCGCAGTAGTGAGTCCGTGTGCGCATGTGCAGGTCTGAGCCGGAGTGCGCATGCGCAGTAGTGGGCCCGTGCGCGCATGCGCAGTAGTGAGCCCGTGTGCGCATGCGCAGTAGTGCCCCGAATGCGCATGAGCAGTAGTGAGCCCGAGTGTGCATGAGCAGTAGTGAGTCCGAGCGCGCATGAGCAGTAGTGACCCCGAGTGCTCATGCACTGTAGTGAGCCCGATTGCGCATCCGCAGTAGTGAGTCCGTGTGCGCATGTGCAGGCCTGAGCCGGAGTGCGCATGCGCAGTCGAGGGCCCGTGCGCGCATGCGCAGTAGTGAGCCCGTGCGCGCATGCGCAGTGGTGAGCCCGTGTGCGCATGCGCAGTAGTAAGCCCGGGTGCGCATGCGCAGTAGTGAGCCCGAGCGCGCAGCCGCAGTAGTGAGCCCGAGCGCGCATGCGCAGTAGTGAGTCCGATTGCGCATGTGCAGGTCTGAGCCGGAGTGCGCATGCGCAGTAGTGGGCCCGTGCGCGCATGTGCAGTAGTGAGCCCGTGTGCGCATGCGCAGTAGTGACCCCGATTGCGCCTGTGCAGGTCTGAGCCGGAGTGCGCATGCGCAGTAGTGGGCCCGTGCGCGCATGCGCAGTAGTGAGCCCGTGTGCGCATGCGCAGTAGTGACCCCGAATGCGCATGAGCAGTAGTGAGCCCGAGTGTGCATGAGCAGTAGTGAGCCCGAGTGTGCATGAGCAGTAGTGAGTCCGAGTGCGCATGAGCAGTAGTGACCCCGAGTGCTCATGCACAGTAGTGAGCCCGATTGCGCATCCGCAGAAGTGAGTCCGTGTGCGCATGTGCAGGTCTGAGCCGGAGTGCGCATGCGCAGTAGTGGGCCCGTGCGCGCATGTGCAGTAGTGAGCCCGTGTGCGCATGCGCAGTAGTGACCCCGATTGCGCCTGTGCAGGTCTGAGCCGGAGTGCGCATGCGCAGTAGTGGGCCCGTGCGCGCATGCGCAGTAGTGAGCCCGTGTGCGCATGCGCAGTAGTGACCCCGAATGCGCATGAGCAGTAGTGAGCCCGAGTGTGCATGTGCAGTAGTGAGCCCGAGTGCGCATGAGCAGTAGTGACCCCGAGTGCTCATGCACAGTAGTGAGCCCGATTGCGCATCCGCAGTAGTGAGTCCGTGTGCGCATGTGCAGGTCTGAGCCGGAGTGCGCATGCGCAGTAGTGGGCCCGTGCGCGCATGCGCAGTAGTGAGCCCGTGTGCGCATGCGCAGTAGTGACCCCGATTGCGCATGTGCAGGTCTGAGCCGGAGTGCGCATGCGCAGTAGTGGGCCCGTGCGCGCATGCGCAGTAGTGAGCTCGTGTGCGCATGCGCAGTAGTAACCCCGAATGCGCATGAGCAGTAGTGAGCCCGAGTGTGCATGAGCAGTAGTGAGCCCGTGTGCGCATGCGCTGTAGAGAGCCCGAGCGCGCATCCGCAGTAGTGAGTCCGAGTGCGCATGCGCAGTAGTGACCCCGAGTGCTCATTCACAGTAGTGAGCCCGATTGCGCATCCGCAGTAGTGAGTCCGTGTGCGCATGTGCAGGTCTGAGCCGGAGTGCGCATGCGCAGTAGTGGGCCCGTGCGCGCATGCGCAGTAGTGAGCCCGTGTGCGCATGAGCAGTAGTGACCCCGAGTGCGCATGAGCAGTAGTGAGTCCGAGTGCGCGTGGGCAGTAGTGACCCCGAGTGCGCATGCACAGTAGTGAGCCCGAGTGCGCATGAGCAGTAGTGTGTTCGAGTGCGCATCCGCAGTAGTGAGTCCGTGTGCGCATGTGCAGGTCTGAGCCGGAGGGCGCATGCGCAGTAGTGGGCCCGTGCTCGCATGCGCAGTAGTGAGCCCGTGCGCGCATGCGCAGTAGTGAGCCCGTGTGCGCATGCGCAGTAGTGAGCCCGAGTGTGCATGAGCAGTAGTGAGTCCGAGTGCGCATGAGCAGTAGTGACCCCGAGTGCTCATGCACAGTAGTGAGCCCGATTGCGCACCCGCAGTAGTGAGTCCATGTGCGCATGTGCAGGTCTGAGCCGCAGTGCGCATGCGCAGTAGTGGGCCCGTGCGCGCATGCGCAGTAGTGAGCCCGTGTGCGCATGCGCAGTAGTGACGCCGAATGCGCATGAGCAGTAGTGAGCCCGAGTGTGCATGAGCAGTAGTGAGTCCGAGTGCGCATGAGCAGTAGTGACCCCGAGTGCTCATGCACAGTAGTGAGTCCGAGTGCGCATCCGCAGTAGTGAGTCCGTGTGCGCATGAGCAGTAGTGACCCCGAGTGCGCATGCACAGTAGTGAGTCCGAGTGCGCATGAGCAGTAGTGACCCCGAGTGCGCATGAGCAGTAGTGAGTCCGAGTGCGCATGAACAGTAGTGACCCCGAGTGCGCATGAGCAGTAGTGACCCCGAGTGCGCATGCACAGTAGTGAGCCCGATTGCGCATCCGCAGTAGTAAGTCCGTGTTCGCATGTGCAGGTCTGAGCCGGAGTGCGCATGCACAGTAGTGAGTCCGAGTGCGCATGAGCAGTAGTGACCCCGTGTGCGCATGCGCAGTAGTGGGCCCGGGTGCGCATGCGCAGTAGTGAGCCCGAGCGCGCAGCCGCAGTAGTGAGTCCGAGTGCGCATGCGCAGTAGTGACCCCGAATGCGCATGAGCAGTAGTGACCCCGAGTGCGCATGAGCAGTAGTGAGTCCGAGTGCGCGTGAGCAGTAGTGACCCCGAGTGCGCATGCACAGTAGTGAGCCCGATTGCGCATCCGCAGTAGTGAGTCCGTGTGAGCATGCGCAGAAGTGAGCTCGAATGCGCATGTGGAGGTCTGAGCCGGAGTGCGCATGCGCAGTAGTGGGCCCGTGCGCGCATGCGCAGTAGTGAGCCCGGGTGCGCATGCGCAGTAGTGAGTCCGTGTGCGCATGTGCAGGTCTGAGCCGGAGTGCGCATGCGCAGTAGTGGGCCCGTGCGCGCATGCGCAGTAGTGAGCCCGTGTGCGCATGCGCAGTAGTGAGCCCGAGCGCGCATCCGCAGTAGTGAGTCCGAGTGCGCATGCGCAGTAGTGACCCCGAATGCGCATGAGCAGTAGTGACCCCGAGTGCGCATGAGCAGTAGTGAGTCCGAGTGCGCGTAAGCAGTAGTGACCCCGAGTGCGCATGCACAGTAGTGAGCCCGAGTGCGCATGAGCAGTAGTGTGTTCGAGTGCGCATCCGCAGTAGTGAGTCCGTGTGCGCATGTGCAGGTCTGAGCCGGAGTGCGCATGCACAGTAGTGAGCCCGAGTGCGCATGAGCAGTAGTGTGTTCGAGTGCGCATCCGCAGTAGTCAGTCCGTGTGCGCATGTGCAGGTCTGAGCCGGAGTGCGCATGCGCAGTAGAGGGCCCGTGCGCGCATGCGCAGTAGTGAGCCCGTGTGCGCATGCGCAGTAGTGGGCCCGGGTGCGCATGCGCAGTAGTGAGCCCGAGCGCGCAGCCGCAGTAGTGAGTCCGAGTGCGCATGCGCAGTAGTGACCCCGAATGCGCATGAGCAGTAGTGACCCCGAGTGCGCATGAGCAGTAGTGAGTCCGAGTGCGCGTGAGCAGTAGTGACCCCGAGTGCGCATGCACAGTAGTGAGCCCGATTGCGCATCCGCAGTAGTGAGTCCGTGTGCGCATGTGCAGGTCTGAGCCGGAGTGCGCATGCGCAGTAGTGGGCCCGTGCGCGCATGCGCAGTAGTGAGCCCGTGTGCGCATGCGCAGTAGTGCCCCGAATGCGCATGAGCAGTAGTGAGCCCGAGTGTGCATGAGCAGTAGTGAGTCCGAGCGCGCATGAGCAGTAGTGACCCCGAGTGCTCATGCACAGTAGTGAGCCCGATTGCGCATCCGCAGTAGTGAGCCCGAGTGTGCATGAGCAGTAGTGAGCCCGAGTGTGCATGAGCAGTAGTGAGTCCGAGTGCGCATGAGCAGTAGTGACCCCGAGTGCTCATGCACAGTAGTGAGCCCGATTGCGCATCCGCAGAAGTGAGTCCGTGTGCGCATGTGCAGGTCTGAGCCGGAGTGCGCATGCGCAGTAGTGGGCCCGTGCGCGCATGTGCAGTAGTGAGCCCGTGTGCGCATGCGCAGCAGTGACCCCGATTGCGCCTGTGCAGGTCTGAGCCGGAGTGCGCATGCGCAGTAGTGGGCCCGTGCGCGCATGCGCAGTAGTGAGCCCGTGTGCGCATGCGCAGTAGTGACCCCGAATGCGCATGAGCAGTAGTGAGCCCGAGTGTGCATGTGCAGTAGTGAGCCCGAGTGCGCATGAGCAGTAGTGACCCCGAGTGCTCATGCACAGTAGTGAGCCCGATTGCGCATCCGCAGTAGTGAGTCCGTGTGCGCATGTGCAGGTCTGAGCCGGAGTGCGCATGCGCAGTAGTGGGCCCGTGCGCGCATGCGCAGTAGTGAGCCCGTGTGCGCATGCGCAGTAGTGACCCCGATTGCGCATGTGCAGGTCTGAGCCGGAGTGCGCATGCGCAGTAGTGGGCCCGTGCGCGCATGCGCAGTAGTGAGCTCGTGTGCGCATGCGCAGTAGTAACCCCGAATGCGCATGAGCAGTAGTGAGCCCGTGTGCGCATGCGCTGTAGAGAGCCCGAGCGCGCATCCGCAGTAGTGAGTCCGAGTGCGCATGCGCAGTAGTGACCCCGAGTGCTCATTCACAGTAGTGAGCCCGATTGCGCATCCGCAGTAGTGAGTCCGTGTGCGCATGTGCAGGTCTGAGCCGGAGTGCGCATGCGCAGTAGTGGGCCCGTACGCGCATGCGCAGTAGTGAGCCCGTGTGCGCATGAGCAGTAGTGACCCCGAGTGCGCATGAGCAGTAGTGAGTCCGAGTGCGCGTGGGCAGTAGTGACCCCGAGTGCGCATGCACAGTAGTGAGCCCGAGTGCGCATGAGCAGTAGTGTGTTCGAGTGCGCATCCGCAGTAGTGAGTCCGTGTGCGCATGTGCAGGTCTGAGCCGGAGGGCGCATGCGCAGTAGTGGGCCCGTGCTCGCATGCGCAGTAGTGAGCCCGTGTGCGCATGCGCAGTAGTGACCCCGAATGCGCATGAGTAGTAGTGAGCCCGAGTGTGCATGAGCAGTAGTGAGTCCGAGTGCGCATGAGCAGTAGTGACCCCGAGTGCTCATGCACAGTAGTGAGTCCGAGTGCGCATCCGCAGTAGTGAGTCCGTGTGCGCATGAGCAGTAGTGACCCCGAGTGCGCATGCACAGTAGTGAGTCCGAGTGCGCATGAGCAGTAGTGACCCCGAGTGCGCATGAGCAGTAGTGAGTCCGAGTGCGCATGAACAGTAGTGACCCCGAGTGCGCATGAGCAGTAGTGACCCCGAGTGCGCATGCACAGTAGTGAGCCCGATTGCGCATCCGCAGTAGTAAGTCCGTGTTCGCATGTGCAGGTCTGAGCCGGAGTGTGCATGCACAGTAGTGAGTCCGAGTGCGCATGAGCAGTAGTGACCCCGAGTGCGCATGAGCAGTAGTGAGTCCGAGTGCGCGTGAGCAGTAGTGACCCCGAGTGCGCATGCACAGTAGTGAGCCCGAGTGCGCATGAGCAGTAGTGTGTTCGAGTGCGCATCCGCAGTAGTCAGTCCGTGTGCGCATGTGCAGGTCTGAGCCGGAGTGCGCATGCGCAGTAGAGGGCCCGTGCGCGCATGCGCAGTAGTGAGCCCGTGTGCGCATGCGCAGTAGTGGGCCCGGGTGCGCATGCGCAGTAGTGAGCCCGAGCGCGCAGCCGCAGTAGTGAGTCCGAGTGCGCATGCGCAGTAGTGACCCCGAATGCGCATGAGCAGTAGTGACCCCGAGTGCGCATGAGCAGTAGTGAGTCCGAATGCGCATGAGCAGTAGTGAGCCCGAGTGTGCATGAGCAGTAGTGAGTCCGAGCGCGCATGAGCAGTAGTGACCCCGAGTGCTCATGCACTGTAGTGAGCCCGATTGCGCATCCGCAGTAGTGAGTCCGTGTGCGCATGTGCAGGCCTGAGCCGGAGTGCGCATGCGCAGTCGAGGGCCCGTGCGCGCATGCGCAGTAGTGAGCCCGTGCGCGCATGCGCAGTAGTGAGCCCGTGTGCGCATGCGCAGTAGTAAGCCCGGGTGCGCATGCGCAGTAGTGAGCCCGAGCGCGCAGCCGCAGTAGTGAGCCCGAGCGCGCATGCGCAGTAGTGAGTCCGATTGCGCATGTGCAGGTCTGAGCCGGAGTGCGCATGCGCAGTAGTGGGCCCGTGCGCGCATGTGCAGTAGTGAGCCCGTGTGCGCATGCGCAGTAGTGACCCCGATTGCGCCTGTGCAGGTCTGAGCCGGAGTGCGCATGCGCAGTAGTGGGCCCGTGCGCGCATGCGCAGTAGTGAGCCCGTGTGCGCATGCGCAGTAGTGACCCCGAATGCGCATGAGCAGTAGTGAGCCCGAGTGTGCATGAGCAGTAGTGAGCCCGAGTGTGCATGAGCAGTAGTGAGTCCGAGTGCGCATGAGCAGTAGTGACCCCGAGTGCTCATGCACAGTAGTGAGCCCGATTGCGCATCCGCAGAAGTGAGTCCGTGTGCGCATGTGCAGGTCTGAGCCGGAGTGCGCATGCGCAGTAGTGGGCCCGTGCGCGCATGTGCAGTAGTGAGCCCGTGTGCGCATGCGCAGTAGTGACCCCGATTGCGCCTGTGCAGGTCTGAGCCGGAGTGCGCATGCGCAGTAGTGGGCCCGTGCGCGCATGCGCAGTAGTGAGCCCGTGTGCGCATGCGCAGTAGTGACCCCGAATGCGCATGAGCAGTAGTGAGCCCGAGTGTGCATGTGCAGTAGTGAGCCCGAGTGCGCATGAGCAGTAGTGACCCCGAGTGCTCATGCACAGTAGTGAGCCCGATTGCGCATCCGCAGTAGTGAGTCCGTGTGCGCATGTGCAGGTCTGAGCCGGAGTGCGCATGCGCAGTAGTGGGCCCGTGCGCGCATGCGCAGTAGTGAGCCCGTGTGCGCATGCGCAGTAGTGACCCCGATTGCGCATGTGCAGGTCTGAGCCGGAGTGCGCATGCGCAGTAGTGGGCCCGTGCGCGCATGCGCAGTAGTGAGCTCGTGTGCGCATGCGCAGTAGTAACCCCGAATGCGCATGAGCAGTAGTGAGCCCGAGTGTGCATGAGCAGTAGTGAGCCCGTGTGCGCATGCGCTGTAGAGAGCCCGAGCGCGCATCCGCAGTAGTGAGTCCGAGTGCGCATGCGCAGTAGTGACCCCGAGTGCTCATTCACAGTAGTGAGCCCGATTGCGCATCCGCAGTAGTGAGTCCGTGTGCGCATGTGCAGGTCTGAGCCGGAGTGCGCATGCGCAGTAGTGGGCCCGTGCGCGCATGCGCAGTAGTGAGCCCGTGTGCGCATGAGCAGTAGTGACCCCGAGTGCGCATGAGCAGTAGTGAGTCCGAGTGCGCGTGGGCAGTAGTGACCCCGAGTGCGCATGCACAGTAGTGAGCCCGAGTGCGCATGAGCAGTAGTGTGTTCGAGTGCGCATCCGCAGTAGTGAGTCCGTGTGCGCATGTGCAGGTCTGAGCCGGAGGGCGCATGCGCAGTAGTGGGCCCGTGCTCGCATGCGCAGTAGTGAGCCCGTGCGCGCATGCGCAGTAGTGAGCCCGTGTGCGCATGCGCAGTAGTGAGCCCGAGTGTGCATGAGCAGTAGTGAGTCCGAGTGCGCATGAGCAGTAGTGACCCCGAGTGCTCATGCACAGTAGTGAGCCCGATTGCGCATCCGCAGTAGTGAGTCCATGTGCGCATGTGCAGGTCTGAGCCGCAGTGCGCATGCGCAGTAGTGGGCCCGTGCGCGCATGCGCAGTAGTGAGCCCGTGTGCGCATGCGCAGTAGTGACCCCGAATGCGCATGAGCAGTAGTGAGCCCGAGTGTGCATGAGCAGTAGTGAGTCCGAGTGCGCATGAGCAGTAGTGACCCCGAGTGCTCATAGTGAGTCCGAGTGCGCATCCGCAGTAGTGAGCCCGTGTGCGCATGCGCAGTAGTGGGCCCGGGTGCGCATGCGCAGTAGTGAGCCCGAGCGCGCAGCCGCAGTAGTGAGTCCGAGTGCGCATGCGCAGTAGTGACCCCGAATGCGCATGAGCAGTAGTGACCCCGAGTGCGCATGAGCAGTAGTGAGTCCGAGTGCGCGTGAGCAGTAGTGACCCCGAGTGCGCATGCACAGTAGTGTGCCCGATTGCGCATCCGCAGTAGTGAGTCCGTGTGCGCATGTGCAGGTCTGAGCCGGAGTGCGCATGCGCAGTAGTGGGCCCGTGCGCGCATGCGCAGTAGTGAGCCCGTGTGCGCATGCGCAGTAGTGCCCCGAATGCGCATGAGCAGTAGTGAGCCCGAGTGTGCATGAGCAGTAGTGAGTCCGAGCGCGCATGAGCAGTAGTGACCCCGAGTGCTCATGCACTGTAGTGAGCCCGATTGCGCATCCGCAGTAGTGAGTCCGTGTGCGCATGTGCAGGCCTGAGCCGGAGTGCGCATGCGCAGTCGAGGGCCCGTGCGCGCATGCGCAGTAGTGAGCCCGTGCGCGCATGCGCAGTGGTGAGCCCGTGTGCGCATGCGCAGTAGTAAGCCCGGGTGCGCATGCGCAGTAGTGAGCCCGAGCGCGCAGCCGCAGTAGTGAGCCCGAGCGCGCATGCGCAGTAGTGAGTCCGATTGCGCATGTGCAGGTCTGAGCCGGAGTGCGCATGCGCAGTAGTGGGCCCGTGCGCGCATGTGCAGTAGTGAGCCCGTGTGCGCATGCGCAGTAGTGACCCCGATTGCGCCTGTGCAGGTCTGAGCCGGAGTGCGCATGCGCAGTAGTGGGCCCGTGCGCGCATGCGCAGTAGTGAGCCCGTGTGCGCATGCGCAGTAGTGACCCCGAATGCGCATGAGCAGTAGTGAGCCCGAGTGTGCATGAGCAGTAGTGAGCCCGAGTGTGCATGAGCAGTAGTGAGTCCGAGTGCGCATGAGCAGTAGTGACCCCGAGTGCTCATGCACAGTAGTGAGCCCGATTGCGCATCCGCAGAAGTGAGTCCGTGTGCGCATGTGCAGGTCTGAGCCGGAGTGCGCATGCGCAGTAGTGGGCCCGTGCGCGCATGTGCAGTAGTGAGCCCGTGTGCGCATGCGCAGTAGTGACCCCGATTGCGCCTGTGCAGGTCTGAGCCGGAGTGCGCATGCGCAGTAGTGGGCCCGTGCGCGCATGCGCAGTAGTGAGCCCGTGTGCGCATGCGCAGTAGTGACCCCGAATGCGCATGAGCAGTAGTGAGCCCGAGTGTGCATGTGCAGTAGTGAGCCCGAGTGCGCATGAGCAGTAGTGACCCCGAGTGCTCATGCACAGTAGTGAGCCCGATTGCGCATCCGCAGTAGTGAGTCCGTGTGCGCATGTGCAGGTCTGAGCCGGAGTGCGCATGCGCAGTAGTGGGCCCGTGCGCGCATGCGCAGTAGTGAGCCCGTGTGCGCATGCGCAGTAGTGACCCCGATTGCGCATGTGCAGGTCTGAGCCGGAGTGCGCATGCGCAGTAGTGGGCCCGTGCGCGCATGCGCAGTAGTGAGCTCGTGTGCGCATGCGCAGTAGTAACCCCGAATGCGCATGAGCAGTAGTGAGCCCGAGTGTGCATGAGCAGTAGTGAGCCCGTGTGCGCATGCGCTGTAGAGAGCCCGAGCGCGCATCCGCAGTAGTGAGTCCGAGTGCGCATGCGCAGTAGTGACCCCGAGTGCTCATTCACAGTAGTGAGCCCGATTGCGCATCCGCAGTAGTGAGTCCGTGTGCGCATGTGCAGGTCTGAGCCGGAGTGCGCATGCGCAGTAGTGGGCCCGTGCGCGCATGCGCAGTAGTGAGCCCGTGTGCGCATGAGCAGTAGTGACCCCGAGTGCGCATGAGCAGTAGTGAGTCCGAGTGCGCGTGGGCAGTAGTGACCCCGAGTGCGCATGCACAGTAGTGAGCCCGAGTGCGCATGAGCAGTAGTGTGTTCGAGTGCGCATCCGCAGTAGTGAGTCCGTGTGCGCATGTGCAGGTCTGAGCCGGAGGGCGCATGCGCAGTAGTGGGCCCGTGCTCGCATGCGCAGTAGTGAGCCCGTGCGCGCATGCGCAGTAGTGAGCCCGTGTGCGCATGCGCAGTAGTGAGCCCGAGTGTGCATGAGCAGTAGTGAGTCCGAGTGCGCATGAGCAGTAGTGACCCCGAGTGCTCATGCACAGTAGTGAGCCCGATTGCGCACCCGCAGTAGTGAGTCCATGTGCGCATGTGCAGGTCTGAGCCGCAGTGCGCATGCGCAGTAGTGGGCCCGTGCGCGCATGCGCAGTAGTGAGCCCGTGTGCGCATGCGCAGTAGTGACGCCGAATGCGCATGAGCAGTAGTGAGCCCGAGTGTGCATGAGCAGTAGTGAGTCCGAGTGCGCATGAGCAGTAGTGACCCCGAGTGCTCATGCACAGTAGTGAGTCCGAGTGCGCATCCGCAGTAGTGAGTCCGTGTGCGCATGAGCAGTAGTGACCCCGAGTGCGCATGCACAGTAGTGAGTCCGAGTGCGCATGAGCAGTAGTGACCCCGAGTGCGCATGAGCAGTAGTGAGTCCGAGTGCGCATGAACAGTAGTGACCCCGAGTGCGCATGAGCAGTAGTGACCCCGAGTGCGCATGCACAGTAGTGAGCCCGATTGCGCATCCGCAGTAGTAAGTCCGTGTTCGCATGTGCAGGTCTGAGCCGGAGTGCGCATGCACAGTAGTGAGTCCGAGTGCGCATGAGCAGTAGTGACCCCGAGTGCGCATGAGCAGTAGTGAGTCCGAGTGCGCGTGAGCAGTAGTGACCCCGAGTGCGCATGCACAGTAGTGAGCCCGAGTGCGCATGAGCAGTAGTGTGTTCGAGTGCGCATCCGCAGTAGTCAGTCCGTGTGCGCATGTGCAGGTCTGAGCCAGAGTGCGCATGCGCAGTAGAGGGCCCGTGCGCGCATGCGCAGTAGTGAGCCCGTGTGCGCATGCGCAGTAGTGGGCCCGGGTGCGCATGCGCAGTAGTGAGCCCGAGCGCGCAGCCGCAGTAGTGAGTCCGAGTGCGCATGCGCAGTAGTGACCCCGAATGCGCATGAGCAGTAGTGACCCCGAGTGCGCATGAGCAGTAGTGAGTCCGAGTGCGCGTGAGCAGTAGTGACCCCGAGTGCGCATGCACAGTAGTGAGCCCGATTGCGCATCCGCAGTAGTGAGTCCGTGTGCGCATGTGCAGGTCTGAGCCGGAGTGCGCATGCGCAGTAGTGGGCCCGTGCGCGCATGCGCAGTAGTGAGCCCGTGTGCGCATGCGCAGTAGTGCCCCGAATGCGCATGAGCAGTAGTGAGCCCGAGTGTGCATGAGCAGTAGTGAGTCCGAGCGCGCATGAGCAGTAGTGACCCCGAGTGCTCATGCACAGTAGTGAGCCCGATTGCGCATCCGCAGTAGTGAGTCCGTGTGCGCATGTGCAGGTCTCAGCCGGAGTGCGCATGCGCAGTGGTGGGCCCGTGCGCGCATGCGCAGTAGTGAGCCCGCGTGCGCATGCGCAGTAGTGAGCCCGAGTGCGCATGAGCAGTAGTGTGTCCGAGCGCGCATCTGCAGTAGTGAGTCCGAGTGCGCATGCGCAGTAGTGACCCCGAATGCGCATGAGCAGTAGTGACCCCGAGTGCGCATGCACAGTAGTGTGCCCGTGTGAGCATGCGCAGAAGTGAGCTCGAATGCGCATGTGGAGGTCTGAGCCGGAGTGCGCATGCGCAGTAGTGGGCCCGTGCGCGCATGCGCAGTAGTGAGCCCGGGTGCGCATGCGCAGTAGTGAGTCCGTGTGCGCATGTGCAGGTCTGAGCCGGAGTGCGCATGCGCAGTAGTGGGCCCGTGCGCGCATGCGCAGTAGTGAGCCCGTGTGCGCATGCGCAGTAGTGAGCCCGAGCGCGCATCCGCAGTAGTGAGTCCGAGTGCGCATGCGCAGTAGTGACCCCGAATGCGCATGAGCAGTAGTGACCCCGAGTGCGCATGAGCAGTAGTGAGTCCGAGTGCGCGTAAGCAGTAGTGACCCCGAGTGCGCATGCACAGTAGTGAGCCCGAGTGCGCATGAGCAGTAGTGTGTTCGAGTGCGCATCCGCAGTAGTGAGTCCGTGTGCGCATGTGCAGGTCTGAGCCGGAGTGCGCATGCACAGTAGTGAGCCCGAGTGCGCATGAGCAGTAGTGTGTTCGAGTGCGCATCCGCAGTAGTCAGTCCGTGTGCGCATGTGCAGGTCTGAGCCGGAGTGCGCATGCGCAGTAGAGGGCCCGTGCGCGCATGCGCAGTAGTGAGCCCGTGTGCGCATGCGCAGTAGTGGGCCCGGGTGCGCATGCGCAGTAGTGAGCCCGAGCGCGCAGCCGCAGTAGTGAGTCCGAGTGCGCATGCGCAGTAGTGACCCCGAATGCGCATGAGCAGTAGTGACCCCGAGTGCGCATGAGCAGTAGTGAGTCCGAGTGCGCGTGAGCAGTAGTGACCCCGAGTGCGCATGCACAGTAGTGAGCCCGATTGCGCATCCGCAGTAGTGAGTCCGTGTGCGCATGTGCAGGTCTGAGCCGGAGTGCGCATGCGCAGTAGTGGGCCCGTGCGCGCATGCGCAGTAGTGAGCCCGTGTGCGCATGCGCAGTAGTGCCCCGAATGCGCATGAGCAGTAGTGAGCCCGAGTGTGCATGAGCAGTAGTGAGTCCGAGCGCGCATGAGCAGTAGTGACCCCGAGTGCTCATGCACAGTAGTGAGCCCGATTGCGCATCCGCAGTAGTGAGCCCGAGTGTGCATGAGCAGTAGTGAGCCCGAGTGTGCATGAGCAGTAGTGAGTCCGAGTGCGCATGAGCAGTAGTGACCCCGAGTGCTCATGCACAGTAGTGAGCCCGATTGCGCATCCGCAGAAGTGAGTCCGTGTGCGCATGTGCAGGTCTGAGCCGGAGTGCGCATGCGCAGTAGTGGGCCCGTGCGCGCATGTGCAGTAGTGAGCCCGTGTGCGCATGCGCAGCAGTGACCCCGATTGCGCCTGTGCAGGTCTGAGCCGGAGTGCGCATGCGCAGTAGTGGGCCCGTGCGCGCATGCGCAGTAGTGAGCCCGTGTGCGCATGCGCAGTAGTGACCCCGAATGCGCATGAGCAGTAGTGAGCCCGAGTGTGCATGTGCAGTAGTGAGCCCGAGTGCGCATGAGCAGTAGTGACCCCGAGTGCTCATGCACAGTAGTGAGCCCGATTGCGCATCCGCAGTAGTGAGTCCGTGTGCGCATGTGCAGGTCTGAGCCGGAGTGCGCATGCGCAGTAGTGGGCCCGTGCGCGCATGCGCAGTAGTGAGCCCGTGTGCGCATGCGCAGTAGTGACCCCGATTGCGCATGTGCAGGTCTGAGCCGGAGTGCGCATGCGCAGTAGTGGGCCCGTGCGCGCATGCGCAGTAGTGAGCTCGTGTGCGCATGCGCAGTAGTAACCCCGAATGCGCATGAGCAGTAGTGAGCCCGTGTGCGCATGCGCTGTAGAGAGCCCGAGCGCGCATCCGCAGTAGTGAGTCCGAGTGCGCATGCGCAGTAGTGACCCCGAGTGCTCATTCACAGTAGTGAGCCCGATTGCGCATCCGCAGTAGTGAGTCCGTGTGCGCATGTGCAGGTCTGAGCCGGAGTGCGCATGCGCAGTAGTGGGCCCGTACGCGCATGCGCAGTAGTGAGCCCGTGTGCGCATGAGCAGTAGTGACCCCGAGTGCGCATGAGCAGTAGTGAGTCCGAGTGCGCGTGGGCAGTAGTGACCCCGAGTGCGCATGCACAGTAGTGAGCCCGAGTGCGCATGAGCAGTAGTGTGTTCGAGTGCGCATCCGCAGTAGTGAGTCCGTGTGCGCATGTGCAGGTCTGAGCCGGAGGGCGCATGCGCAGTAGTGGGCCCGTGCTCGCATGCGCAGTAGTGAGCCCGTGTGCGCATGCGCAGTAGTGACCCCGAATGCGCATGAGTAGTAGTGAGCCCGAGTGTGCATGAGCAGTAGTGAGTCCGAGTGCGCATGAGCAGTAGTGACCCCGAGTGCTCATGCACAGTAGTGAGTCCGAGTGCGCATCCGCAGTAGTGAGTCCGTGTGCGCATGAGCAGTAGTGACCCCGAGTGCGCATGCACAGTAGTGAGTCCGAGTGCGCATGAGCAGTAGTGACCCCGAGTGCGCATGAGCAGTAGTGAGTCCGAGTGCGCATGAACAGTAGTGACCCCGAGTGCGCATGAGCAGTAGTGACCCCGAGTGCGCATGCACAGTAGTGAGCCCGATTGCGCATCCGCAGTAGTAAGTCCGTGTTCGCATGTGCAGGTCTGAGCCGGAGTGTGCATGCACAGTAGTGAGTCCGAGTGCGCATGAGCAGTAGTGACCCCGAGTGCGCATGAGCAGTAGTGAGTCCGAGTGCGCGTGAGCAGTAGTGACCCCGAGTGCGCATGCACAGTAGTGAGCCCGAGTGCGCATGAGCAGTAGTGTGTTCGAGTGCGCATCCGCAGTAGTCAGTCCGTGTGCGCATGTGCAGGTCTGAGCCGGAGTGCGCATGCGCAGTAGAGGGCCCGTGCGCGCATGCGCAGTAGTGAGCCCGTGTGCGCATGCGCAGTAGTGGGCCCGGGTGCGCATGCGCAGTAGTGAGCCCGAGCGCGCAGCCGCAGTAGTGAGTCCGAGTGCGCATGCGCAGTAGTGACCCCGAATGCGCATGAGCAGTAGTGACCCCGAGTGCGCATGAGCAGTAGTGAGTCCGAATGCGCATGAGCAGTAGTGAGCCCGAGTGTGCATGAGCAGTAGTGAGTCCGAGCGCGCATGAGCAGTAGTGACCCCGAGTGCTCATGCACTGTAGTGAGCCCGATTGCGCATCCGCAGTAGTGAGTCCGTGTGCGCATGTGCAGGCCTGAGCCGGAGTGCGCATGCGCAGTCGAGGGCCCGTGCGCGCATGCGCAGTAGTGAGCCCGTGCGCGCATGCGCAGTAGTGAGCCCGTGTGCGCATGCGCAGTAGTAAGCCCGGGTGCGCATGCGCAGTAGTGAGCCCGAGCGCGCAGCCGCAGTAGTGAGCCCGAGCGCGCATGCGCAGTAGTGAGTCCGATTGCGCATGTGCAGGTCTGAGCCGGAGTGCGCATGCGCAGTAGTGGGCCCGTGCGCGCATGTGCAGTAGTGAGCCCGTGTGCGCATGCGCAGTAGTGACCCCGATTGCGCCTGTGCAGGTCTGAGCCGGAGTGCGCATGCGCAGTAGTGGGCCCGTGCGCGCATGCGCAGTAGTGAGCCCGTGTGCGCATGCGCAGTAGTGACCCCGAATGCGCATGAGCAGTAGTGAGCCCGAGTGTGCATGAGCAGTAGTGAGCCCGAGTGTGCATGAGCAGTAGTGAGTCCGAGTGCGCATGAGCAGTAGTGACCCCGAGTGCTCATGCACAGTAGTGAGCCCGATTGCGCATCCGCAGAAGTGAGTCCGTGTGCGCATGTGCAGGTCTGAGCCGGAGTGCGCATGCGCAGTAGTGGGCCCGTGCGCGCATGTGCAGTAGTGAGCCCGTGTGCGCATGCGCAGTAGTGACCCCGATTGCGCCTGTGCAGGTCTGAGCCGGAGTGCGCATGCGCAGTAGTGGGCCCGTGCGCGCATGCGCAGTAGTGAGCCCGTGTGCGCATGCGCAGTAGTGACCCCGAATGCGCATGAGCAGTAGTGAGCCCGAGTGTGCATGTGCAGTAGTGAGCCCGAGTGCGCATGAGCAGTAGTGACCCCGAGTGCTCATGCACAGTAGTGAGCCCGATTGCGCATCCGCAGTAGTGAGTCCGTGTGCGCATGTGCAGGTCTGAGCCGGAGTGCGCATGCGCAGTAGTGGGCCCGTGCGCGCATGCGCAGTAGTGAGCCCGTGTGCGCATGCGCAGTAGTGACCCCGATTGCGCATGTGCAGGTCTGAGCCGGAGTGCGCATGCGCAGTAGTGGGCCCGTGCGCGCATGCGCAGTAGTGAGCTCGTGTGCGCATGCGCAGTAGTAACCCCGAATGCGCATGAGCAGTAGTGAGCCCGAGTGTGCATGAGCAGTAGTGAGCCCGTGTGCGCATGCGCTGTAGAGAGCCCGAGCGCGCATCCGCAGTAGTGAGTCCGAGTGCGCATGCGCAGTAGTGACCCCGAGTGCTCATTCACAGTAGTGAGCCCGATTGCGCATCCGCAGTAGTGAGTCCGTGTGCGCATGTGCAGGTCTGAGCCGGAGTGCGCATGCGCAGTAGTGGGCCCGTGCGCGCATGCGCAGTAGTGAGCCCGTGTGCGCATGAGCAGTAGTGACCCCGAGTGCGCATGAGCAGTAGTGAGTCCGAGTGCGCGTGGGCAGTAGTGACCCCGAGTGCGCATGCACAGTAGTGAGCCCGAGTGCGCATGAGCAGTAGTGTGTTCGAGTGCGCATCCGCAGTAGTGAGTCCGTGTGCGCATGTGCAGGTCTGAGCCGGAGGGCGCATGCGCAGTAGTGGGCCCGTGCTCGCATGCGCAGTAGTGAGCCCGTGCGCGCATGCGCAGTAGTGAGCCCGTGTGCGCATGCGCAGTAGTGAGCCCGAGTGTGCATGAGCAGTAGTGAGTCCGAGTGCGCATGAGCAGTAGTGACCCCGAGTGCTCATGCACAGTAGTGAGCCCGATTGCGCATCCGCAGTAGTGAGTCCATGTGCGCATGTGCAGGTCTGAGCCGCAGTGCGCATGCGCAGTAGTGGGCCCGTGCGCGCATGCGCAGTAGTGAGCCCGTGTGCGCATGCGCAGTAGTGACCCCGAATGCGCATGAGCAGTAGTGAGCCCGAGTGTGCATGAGCAGTAGTGAGTCCGAGTGCGCATGAGCAGTAGTGACCCCGAGTGCTCATAGTGAGTCCGAGTGCGCATCCGCAGTAGTGAGTCCGTGTGCGCATGAGCAGTAGTGACCCCGAGTGCGCATGCACAGTAGTGAGTCCGAGTGCGCATGAGCAGTAGTGACCCCGAGTGCGCATGAGCAGTAGTGAGTCCGAGTGCGCATGAACAGTAGTGACCCCGAGTGCGCATGAGCAGTAGTGACCCCGAGTGCGCATGCACAGTAGTGAGCCCGATTGCGCATCCGCAGTAGTAAGTCCGTGTTCGCATGTGCAGGTCTGAGCCGGAGTGCGCATGCGCAGCAGTAGGCCCGAGCGCGCATCCGCAGTAGTGAGTCCGTGTGCGCATGAGCAGTAGTGACCCCGAGTGCGCATGCACAGTAGTGTGCCCGTGTGAGCATGCGCAGAAGTGAGCTCGAATGCGCATGTGCAGGTCTGAGCCGCAGTGCGCATGCGCAGTAGTGGGCCCGTGTGCGCATGCGCAGAAGTGAGCTCGAATGCGCATGTGCAGGTATGAGCCGGAGTGCGCATGCGCAGTAGTGGGCCCGTGCGCGCATGCGCAGTAGTGAGCCCGTGTGCGCATGAGCAGTAGTGACCCCGAGTGCGCATGCACAGTAGTGTGCCCGTGTGAGCATGCGCAGAAGTGAGCTCGAATGCGCATGTGCAGGTCTGAGCCGGAGCGCGCATGCGCAGTAATGGGCCCGTGCGCGCATGCGCAGTAGTGAGCCCGATTGCGCATGTGCAGGTCTGAGCCGGAGTGCGCATGCGCAGTAGTGGGCCCGTGCGCGCATGCGCCGTAGTGAGAACGTGTGCGCATGCGCAGTAGTGACCCCGAATGCGCATGAGCAGTAGTGAGCCCGAGTGTGCATGAGCAGTAGTGAGTCCGAGTGCGCATGAGCAGTAGTGACCCCGAGTGCTCATGCACAGTAGTGAGACCGATTGCGCATCCGCAGTAGTGAGTCCGTGTGCGCATGTGCAGGTCAGAGCCGCGGTGGGCATGCGCAGTAGTGGGCCCGTGCGCGCATGTGCAGTAGTGAGCCCGTGTGCGCATGCGCAGTAGTGAGCCCGATTGCGCATCCGCAGTAGTGAGTCCGTGTGCGCATGTGCAGGTCTGAGCCGGAGTGCGCATGCGCAGTAGTGGGCCCGTGCGCGCATGCGCAGTAGTGAGCCCGTGTGCGCATGCGCAGTAGTGACCCCGAATGCGCATGAGCAGTAGTGAGTCCGAGTGCGCATGAGCAGTAGTGAGTCCGAGTGCGCATGAACAGTAGTGACCCCGAGTGCGCATGAGCAGTACTGACCCCGAGTGCGCATGCACAGTAGTGAGCCCGATTGCGCATCCGCAGTAGTAAGTCCGTGTTCGCATGTGCAGGTCTGAGCCGGAGTGCGCATGCGCAGTAGTAGGCCCGACCGCGCATCCGCAGTAGTGAGTCCGAGTGCGCATGCGCAGTAGTGACCCCGAATGCGCATGAGCAGTAGTGACCCCGAGTGCGCATGCACAGTAGTGTGCCCGTGTGAGCATGCGCAGAAGTGAGCTCGAATGCGCATGTGCAGGTCTGAGCCGGAGTGCGCATGCGCAGTAGTGGGCCCGTGCGCGCATGCGCAGTAGTGAGCCCGTGTGCGCATGCGCAGTAGTGAGCCCGAGCGCGCATCCGCAGTAGTGAGTCCGAGTGCGCATGCGCAGTAGTGACCCCGAATGCGCATGAGCAGTAGTGAGTCCGAGTGCGCATGAGCAGTAGTGACCCCGAGTGCGCATGAGCAGTAGTGAGTCCGAGTGCGCATCAGCAGTAGTGACCCCGAGTGCGCATGAGCAGTAGTGACCCCGAGTGCGCATGCACAGTAGTGAGCCCGTGTGCGCATGCGCAGAAGTGAGCTCGAATGCGCATGTGCAGGTCAGAGCCGGAATGCGCATGCGCAGTAGTGGGCCCGTGCGCGCATGCGCAGTAGTGAGCCCGTGTGCGCATGAGCAGTAGTGACCCCGAGTGCGCATGCACAGTAGTGTGCCCGTGTGAGCATGCGCAGAAGTGAGCTCGAATACGCATGTGCAGGTCTGAGCCGGAGTGCGCATGCGCAGTAGTGGGCCCGTGCGCGCATGCGCAGTAGTGAGCCCGATTGCGCATGTGCAGGTCTGAGCCGGAGTGCGCATGCGCAGTAGTGGGCCCGTGCGCGCATGCGCCGTAGTGGGCCCGTGTATGCATGCGCAGTAGTGACCCCGAATGCGCATGAGCAGTAGTGAGCCCGAGTGTGCATGAGCAGTAGTGAGTCCGAGTGCGCATGAGCAGTAGTGACCCCGAGTGCTCATGCACAGTAGTGAGACCGATTGCGCATCCGCAGTAGTGAGTCTGTGTGCGCGTGTGCAGGTCTGAGCCGGAGTGCGCATGCGCAGTAGTGGGCCCGTGCGCGCATGTGCAGTAGTGAGCCCGTGTGCGCATGCGCAGTAGTGAGCCCGATTGCGCATCCGCAGTAGTGAGTCCGTGTGCGCATGTGCAGGTCTGAGCCGGAGTGCGCATGCGCAGTAGTGGGCCCCTGCGCGCATGCGCAGTAGTGAGCCCGTGTGCGCATGCGCAGTAGTGAGCCCGAGCGCGCATCCGCAGTAGTGAGTCCGAGTGCGCATGCGCTGTAGTGACCCCGAATGCGCATGAGCAGTAGTGAGTCCGAGTGCGCATGAGCAGTAGTGAGTCCGAGTGCGCATGAACAGTAGTGACCCCGAGTGCGCATGAGCAGTAGTGACCCCGAGTGCGCATGCACAGTAGTGAGCCCGATTGCGCATCCGCAGTAGTAAGTCCGTGTTCGCATGTGCAGGTCTGAGCCGGAGTGCGCATGCGCAGTAGTAGGCCCGAGCGCGCATCCGCAGTAGTGAGTTCGAGTGTGCATGCGCAGTAGTGACCCCGAATGCGCATGAGCAGTAGTGACCCCGAGTGCGCATGCACAGTAGTGTGCCCGTGTGAGCATGCGCAGAAGTGAGCTCGAATGCGCATGTGCAGGTCTGAGCCGGAGTGCGCATGCGCAGTAGTGGGCCCGGGCGCGCATGCGCAGTAGTGAGCCCGGGTGCGCATGCGCAGTAGTGAGCCCGGGCACGCAGCCGCAGTAGTGAGCCCGAGCGCGCATGCGCAGTAGTGAGTCCGATTGCGCATGTGCAGGTCTGAGCCGGAGTGCGCATGCGCAGTAGTGGGCCCGTGTGCGCATGTGCAGGTCTGAGCCGGAGTGCGCATGCGCAGTAGTGGGCCCGTGCGCGCATGCGCAGTAGTGAGCCCGTGTGCGCATGCGCAGTAGTGAGCCCGAGCGCGCATCCGCAGTAGTGAGTCCGAGTGCGCATGCGCAGTAGTGACCCCGAATGCGCATGAGCAGTAGTGACCCCGAGTGCGCATGCGCAGTAGTGTGCCCGTGTGAGCATGCGCAGAAGTGAGTTCGAATGCGCATGTGCAGGTCTGAGCCGGAGTGCGCATGCGCAGTAGTGGGCCCGTGCGCGCATGCGCAGTAGTGAGCCCGTGTGCGCATGAGCAGTAGTGACCCCGAGTGCGCATGAGCAGTAGTGACCCCGAGTGCGCATGCGCAGTAGTGACCCCGAGTGCGCATGAGCAGTAGTGACCCCGAGTGCGCATGCACAGTAGTGAGCCCGATTGCGCATCCGCAGTAGTAAGTCCGTGTTCGCATGTGCAGGTCTGAGCCGGAGTGCGCATGCGCAGTAGTAGGCCCGAGCGCGCATCCGCAGTAGTGAGTCCGAGTGCGCATGCGCAGTAGTGACCCCGAATGCGCATGAGCAGTAGTGACCCCCAGTGCGCATGCACAGTAGTGTGCCCGTGTGAGCATGCGCAGAAGTGAGCTCGAATGCGCATGTGCAGGTCTGAGCCGGAGTGCGCATGCGCAGTAGGGGGCCCGTGCGCGCATGCGCAGTAGTGGGCCCGTGCGCGCATGCGCAGTAGTGAGCCCGTGTGCGCATGCGCAGTAGTGAGCCCGAGCGCGCATCCGCAGTAGTGAGTCCGAGTGCGCATGCGCAGTAGTGACCCCGAATGCGCATGAGCAGTAGTGAGTCCGAGTGCGCATGAGCAGTAGTGAGTCCGAGTGCGCATGCACAGAAGTGTGCCCGTGTGAGCATGCGCAGAAGTGAGCTCGAATGCGCATGTGCAGGTCTGAGCCGGAGTGCGCATGCGCAGTAGTGGGCCCGTGCGCGCATGCGCAGTAGTGAGCCCGGGTGCGCATGCGCAGTAGTGAGCCCGGGCGCGCAGCCGCAGTAGTGAGCCCGAGTGCGCATGAGCAGTAGTGAGTCCGAGTGCGCATCATCAGTAGTGACCCCGAGTGCGCATGAGCAGTAGTGACCCCGAGTGCGCATGCACAGTAGTGAGCCTGTGTGCGCATGCGCAGAAGTGAGCTCGAATGCGCATGTGCAGGTCTGAGCCGGAGTGCGCATGCGCAGTAGTGGGCCCGTGCGCGCATGCGCAGTAGTGAGCCCGTGTGCGCATGAGCAGTAGTGACCCCGAGTGCGCATGCACAGTAGTGTGCCCGTGTGAACATGCGCAGAAGTGAGCTCGAATGCGCATGTGCAGGTCTGAGCCGGAGTGCGCATGCGCAGTAGTGGGCCCGTGCGCGCATGCGCAGTAGTGAGCCCGATTGCGCATGTGCAGGTCTGAGCCGGATTGCGCATGCGCAGTAGTGGGCCCGTGCGCGCATGCGCCGTAGTGAGCCCGTGTGCGCATGCGCAGTAGTGACCCCGAATGCGCATGAGCAGTAGTGAGCCCGAGTGTGCATGAGCAGTAGTGAGTCCAAGTGCGCATGAGCAGTAGTGACCCCGAGTGCTCATGCACAGTAGTGAGACCGATTGCGCATCCGCAGTAGTGAGTCCGTGTGCGCATGTGCAGGTCTGAGCCGGAGTGCGCATGCGCAGTAGTGGGCCCGTGCGCGCATGTGCAGTAGTGAGCCCGTGTGCGCATGCGCAGTAGTGAGCCCGATTGCGCATCCGCAGTAGTGAGTCCGTGTGCGCATGTGCAGGTCTGAGCCGGAGTGCGCATGCGCAGTAGTGGGCCCGTGCGCGCATGCGCAGTACGGAGCCCGTGTGCGCGTGCGCAGTAGTGAGCCGGAGCGCGCATCCGCTGTAGTGAGTCCGAGTGCGCGTGAGCAGTTGTGACCCCGCAGTAGTAAGCCCGAGCGCGCATGCGCAGTAGTGAGTCCGATTGCGCATGCGCAGTAGTGGGCCCGTGTGCGCATGTGCAGGTCTGAGCCGGAGTGCGCATGCGCAGTAGTGGGCCCGTGCGCGCATGCGCAGTAGTGAGCCCGTGTGCGCATGCGCAGTAGTGAGCCCGAGCGCGCATCCGCAGTAGTGAGTCCGAGTGCGCATGCGCAGTAGTGACCCCGAATGCGCATGAGCAGTAGTGAGTCCGAGTGCGCATGAGCAGTAGTGACCCCGAGTGCGCATGAGCAGTAGTGACCCCGAGTGCGCATGCACAGTAGTGACCCCGATTGCGCATCCGCAGTAGCGAGTCCCTGTGCGCATGTGCAGGTCTGAGCCAGAGTGCGCAAGCGAAGTAGTGAGCCCGATTGTGCATCGGCAGTAGTGAGTCCGAGTGCGCATGAGCAGTAGTGACCCCGAATGCGCATGAGCAGTAGTGAGTCCCAGCGCGCATGAGCAGTAGTGACCCCGAGTGCGCATGAGCAGTAGTGTGTCCGAGTGCGCATGAGCAGTAGTGAGTCCGAGTGCGCATGAGCAGTAGTAACCCCGAGTGCGCGTGCACAGTAGTGAGCCCGAGTGCGCATGAGCAGTAGTGAGTCCGAGTGCGCGCGAGCAGTACTGACCCCGAGTGCGCATGCACAGTAGTGAGCCCGATTGCGCATCCGCAGTCGTGAGTCCGTGTGCGCATGTGCAGGTCTGAGCCGGAGTGCGCATGCGCAGTAGTGACCCCGAATGCGCATGAGCAGTACTGACCCCGAGTGCGCATGCACAGTAGTGAGCCCGTGTGCGCATGCGCAGTAGTGAGCCCGTGTGCGCATGCGCAGTAGTGAGCCCGAGTGCGCATGCGCAGTATTGAGCCCGAGCGCGCATCCGCAGTAGTGAGCCCGAGCGCGCATGCGCAGTAGTGAGTCCGATTGCGCATGTGCAGGTCTGAGCCGGAGTGCGCATGCGCAGTAGTGGGACCGTGCGCGCATGCGCAGTAGTGACCCCGAATGCGCATGAGCAGCAGTGAGTCCGAGTGCGCATGAGCAGTAGTGACCCCGAGTGCGCATGAGCAGTAGTGACCCCGAGTGCGCATGCACATTAGTGAGCCCGAGTGTGCATGAGTAGTAGTGACCCCGAGTGCGCATGCACAGTAGTGAGCCCGTGTGCGCATGCGCGGAAGTGAGCTCGAATGCGCATGTGCAGGTCTGAGCCGGACTGCGCATGAACAGTAGTGAGCCCGTGTGCGCATGCGCAGTAGTGACCCCGAATGCGCATGAGCAGTAGTGAGTCCGAGTGCGCATGCGCAGTATTGAGCCCGAGCGCGCATCCGCAGTAGTGAGCCCGAGCGCGCATGCGCAGTAGTGAGTCCGATTGCGCATGTGCAGGTCTGAGCCGGAGTGCGCATGCGCAGTAGTGGGCCCGTGCGCGCATGCGCAGTAGTGGGCCCGTGTGCGCATGCGCAGTAGTGAGCCCGAGCGCGCATCCGCAGTAGTGAGTCCGAGTGCGCATGCGCAGTAGTGACCCCGAATGCGCATGAGCAGTAGTGAGTCCGAGTGCGCATGAGCAGTAGTGACCCCGAGTGCGCATGAGCAGTAGTGAGTCCGTGTGCGCATGTGCAGGTCTGAGCCGGAGTGCGCATGCGCAGTAGTGGGCCCGTGCGCGCATGCGCAGTAGTGAGCCCGTGTGCGCATGCGCAGTAGTGAGCCCGAGCGCGCATCCGCAGTAGTGAGTCCGAGTGCGCATGCGCAGTAGTGACCCCGAATGCGCATGAGCTGCAGTGAGTCCGAGTGCGCATGAGCAGTAGTGACCCCGGGTGCGCATCCGCAGTAGTGAGTCCGAGTGCGCGTGAGCAGTAGTGACCCCGAGTGCGCATGCACAGTAGTGAGGCCGAGTGCGCATGAGCAGTAGTGAGTCCGAGTGCGCATCCGCAGTAGTGAGTCCGTGTGCGCATGTGCAGGTCTGAGCCGGAGTGCGCATGCGCAGTAGTGGGCCCGTGCGCGCATGCGCAGTTGTGAGCCCGGGTGCGCATGCGCAGTAGTGAGCCCGAGCGCGGATCCGCAGTAGTGAGCCCGAGCGCGCATCCGCAGTAGTGAGTCCGAGTGCGCATGCGCAGTAGTGACCCCGAATGCGCATGAGCAGTAGTGAATCCGAGTGCGCATGAGCAGTAGTGACCCCAAGTGCGCATGAGCAGTAGTGAGTCCGAGCGCGCATCCGCAGTAGTGAGTCCGAGTGCGCATGCGCAGTAGTGACCCCGAATGCGCATGAGCAGCAGTGAGCCCGAGTGTGCATGAGCAGTAGTGACCCCGAGTGCGCGTGAGCAGTAGTGAGTCCGAGTGTGCATGAGCAGTAGTGACCCCGAGTGCGCATGCACAGTAGTGTGCCCGTGTGAGCATGCGCAGAAGTGAGCTCGAGTGCGCATGTGCAGGTCTGAGCCGGAGTGCGCATGCGCAGTAGTGACCCCGAATGCGCATGAGCAGTAGTGAGTCCGAGTGCGCATGAGCAGTAGTGACCCCGAGTGAACATGAGCAGTAGTGAGTCCGAGTGCGCATTAGCAGTAGTGACCCCGAGTGCGCATGAGCAGTACTGACCCCGAGTGCGCATGCACAGTAGTGAGCCCGTGTGCGCATGCGCAGTAGTGAGCCCGTGTGCGCATGCGCAGTAGTGAGCCCGAGTGCGCATGCGCAGTATTGAGCCCGAGTGCGCATGAGCAGTAGTGAGTCCGAGTGCGCATCATCAGTAGTGACCCCGAGTGCGCATGAGCAGTAGTGACCCCGAGTGCGCATGCACAGTAGTGAGCCTGTGTGCGCATGCGCAGAAGTGAGCTCGAATGCGCATGTGCAGGTCTGAGCCGGAGTGCGCATGCGCAGTAGTGGGCCCGTGCGCGCATGCGCAGTAGTGAGCCCGTGTGCGCATGAGCAGTAGTGACCCCGAGTGCGCATGCACAGTAGTGTGCCCGTGTGAGCATGCGCAGAAGTGAGCTCGAATGCGCATGTGCAGGTCTGAGCCGGAGTGCGCATGCGCAGTAGTGGGCCCGTGCGCGCATGCGCAGTAGTGAGCCCGATTGCGCATGTGCAGGTCTGAGCCGGATTGCGCATGCGCAGTAGTGGGCCCGTGCGCGCATGCGCCGTAGTGAGCCCGTGTGCGCATGCGCAGTAGTGACCCCGAATGCGCATGAGCAGTAGTGAGCCCGAGTGTGCATGAGCAGTAGTGAGTCCAAGTGCGCATGAGCAGTAGTGACCCCGAGTGCTCATGCACAGTAGTGAGACCGATTGCGCATCCGCAGTAGTGAGTCCGTGTGCGCATGTGCAGGTCTGAGCCGGAGTGCGCATGCGCAGTAGTGGGCCCGTGCGCGCATGTGCAGTAGTGAGCCCGTGTGCGCATGCGCAGTAGTGAGCCCGATTGCGCATCCGCAGTAGTGAGTCCGTGTGCGCATGTGCAGGTCTGAGCCGGAGTGCGCATGCGCAGTAGTGGGCCCGTGCGCGCATGCGCAGTACGGAGCCCGTGTGCGCGTGCGCAGTAGTGAGCCGGAGCGCGCATCCGCTGTAGTGAGTCCGAGTGCGCGTGAGCAGTTGTGACCCCGCAGTAGTGAGCCCGAGCGCGCATGCGCAGTAGTGAGTCCGATTGCGCATGCGCAGTAGTGGGCCCGTGTGCGCATGTGCAGGTCTGAGCCGGAGTGCGCATGCGCAGTAGTGGGCCCGTGCGCGCATGCGCAGTAGTGAGCCCGTGTGCGCATGCGCAGTAGTGAGCCCGAGCGCGCATCCGCAGTAGTGAGTCCGAGTGCGCATGCGCAGTAGTGACCCCGAATGCGCATGAGCAGTAGTGAGTCCGAGTGCGCATGAGCAGTAGTGACCCCGAGTGCGCATGAGCAGTAGTGACCCCGAGTGCGCATGCACAGTAGTGACCCCGATTGCGCATCCGCAGTAGCGAGTCCCTGTGCGCATGTGCAGGTCTGAGCCAGAGTGCGCAAGCGAAGTAGTGAGCCCGATTGTGCATCGGCAGTAGTGAGTCCGAGTGCGCATGAGCAGTAGTGACCCCGAATGCGCATGAGCAGTAGTGAGTCCGAGCGCGCATGAGCAGTAGTGACCCCGAGTGCGCATGAGCAGTAGTGTGTCCGAGTGCGCATGAGCAGTAGTGAGTCCGAGTGCGCATGAGCAGTAGTAACCCCGAGTGCGCGTGCACAGTAGTGAGCCCGAGTGCGCATGAGCAGTAGTGAGTCCGAGTGCGCGCGAGCAGTACTGACCCCGAGTGCGCATGCACAGTAGTGAGCCCGATTGCGCATCCGCAGTCGTGAGTCCGTGTGCGCATGTGCAGGTCTGAGCCGGAGTGCGCATGCGCAGTAGTGACCCCGAATGCGCATGAGCAGTAGTGAGTCCGAGTGCGCATGAGCAATAGTGACCCCGAGTGCGCATGAGCAGTAGTGAGTCCGAGTGCGCATTAGCAGTAGTGACCCCGAGTGCGCATGAGCAGTAGTGACCCCGAGTGCGCACGCACAGTAGTGAGCCCGTGTGCGGATGCGTAGGAGTGAGCTCGAATGCGCATGTGCAGGTCTGAGGCGGAGTGCGCATGGGCAGTAGTGGGCCCGTGCGCGCATGCGCAGTAGTGAGCCCGTGTGCGCATGCGCAGTAGTGAGCCCGAGCGCGCATCCGCAGTAGTGAGTCCGAGTGCGCATGCGCAGTAGTGACCCCGAATGCGCATGAGCAGCAGTGAGTCCGAGTGTGCATGAGCAGTAGTGACCCCGAGTGCGCATGAGCAGTAGTGAGTCCGAGTGTGCATGAGCAGTAGTGACCCCGAGTGCGCATGCACAGTAGTGTGCCCGTGTGAGCATGCGCAGAAGTGAGCTCGAGTGCGCATGTGCAGGTCTGAGCCGGAGTGCGCATGCGCAGTAGTGACCCCGAATGCGCATGAGCAGTAGTGAGTCCGAGTGCGCATGAGCAGTAGTGACCCCGAGTGAACATGAGCAGTAGTGAGTCCGAGTGCGCATTAGCAGTAGTGACCCCGAGTGCGCATGAGCAGTACTGACCCCGAGTGCGCATGCACAGTAGTGAGCCCGTGTGCGCATGCGCAGTAGTGAGCCCGTGTGCGCATGCGCAGTAGTGAGCCCGAGTGCGCATGCGCAGTATTGAGCCCGAGCGCGCATCCGCAGTAGTGAGCCCGAGCGCGCATGCGCAGTAGTGAGTCCGATTGCGCATGTGCAGGTCTGAGCCGGAGTGCGCATGCGCAGTAGTGGGACCGTGCGCGCATGCGCAGTAGTGACCCCGAATGCGCATGAGCAGCAGTGAGTCCGAGTGCGCATGAGCAGTAGTGACCCCGAGTGCGCATGAGCAGTAGTGACCCCGAGTGCGCATGCACATTAGTGAGCCCGAGTGTGCCTGAGTAGTAGTGACCCCGAGTGCGCATGCACAGTAGTGAGCCCGTGTGCGCATGCGCGGAAGTGAGCTCGAATGCGCATGTGCAGGTCTGAGCCGGACTGCGCATGAACAGTAGTGAGCCCGTGTGCGCATGCGCAGTAGTGACCCCGAATGCGCATGAGCAGTAGTGAGTCCGAGTGCGCATGCGCAGTATTGAGCCCGAGCGCGCATCCGCAGTAGTGAGCCCGAGCGCGCATGCGCAGTAGTGAGTCCGATTGCGCATGTGCAGGTCTGAGCCGGAGTGCGCATGCGCAGTAGTGGGCCCGCGCGCATGCGCAGTAGTGGGCCCGTGTGCGCATGCGCACTAGTGAGCCCGAGCGCGTATCCGCAGTAGTGAGTCCGAGTGCGCATGCGCAGTAGTGACCCCGAATGCGCATGAGCAGTAGTGAGTCCGAGTGCGCATGAGCAGTAGTGACCCCGAGTGCGCATGAGTAGTAGTGAGTCCGTGTGCGCATGTGCAGGTCTGAGCCGGAGTGCGCATGCGCAGTAGTGGGCCCGTGCGCGCATGCGCAGTAGTGAGCCCGTGTGCGCATGCGCAGTAGTGAGCCCGAGCGCGCATCCGCAGTAGTGAGTCCGAGTGCGCATGCGCAGTAGTGACCCCGAATGCGCATGAGCTGCAGTGAGTCCGAGTGCGCATGAGCAGTAGTGACCCCGGGTGCGCATCCGCAGTAGTGAGTCCGAGTGCGCGTGAGCAGTAGTGACCCCGAGTGCGCATGCACAGTAGTGAGGCCGAGTGCGCATGAGCAGTAGTGAGTCCGAGTGCGCATCCGCAGTAGTGAGTCCGTGTGCGCATGTGCAGGTCTGAGCCGGAGTGCGCATGCGCAGTAGTGGGCCCGTGCGCGCATGCGCAGTTGTGAGCCCGGGTGCGCATGCGCAGTAGTGAGCCCGAGCGCGGATCCGCAGTAGTGAGCCCGAGCGCGCATCCGCAGTAGTGAGTCCGAGTGCGCATGCGCAGTAGTGACCCCGAATGCGCATGAGCAGTAGTGAATCCGAGTGCGCATTAGCAGTAGTGACCCCGAGTGCGCATGAGCAGTACTGACCCCGAGTGCGCATGCACAGTAGTGAGCCCGTGTGCGCATGCGCAGTAGTGAGCCCGTGTGCGCATGCGCAGTAGTGAGCCCGAGTGCGCATGCGCAGTATTGAGCCCGAGCGCGCATCCGCAGTAGTGAGCCCGAGCGCGCATGCGCAGTAGTGAGTCCGATTGCGCATGTGCAGGTCTGAGCCGGAGTGCGCATGCGCAGTAGTGGGACCGTGCGCGCATGCGCAGTAGTGACCCCGAATGCGCATGAGCAGCAGTGAGTCCGAGTGCGCATGAGCAGTAGTGACCCCGAGTGCGCATGAGCAGTAGTGACCCCGAGTGCGCATGCACATTAGTGAGCCCGAGTGTGCATGAGTAGTAGTGACCCCGAGTGCGCATGCACAGTAGTGAGCCCGTGTGCGCATGCGCGGAAGTGAGCTCGAATGCGCATGTGCAGGTCTGAGCCGGACTGCGCATGAACAGTAGTGAGCCCGTGTGCGCATGCGCAGTAGTGACCCCGAATGCGCATGAGCAGTAGTGAGTCCGAGTGCGCATGCGCAGTATTGAGCCCGAGCGCGCATCCGCAGTAGTGAGCCCGAGCGCGCATGCGCAGTAGTGAGTCCGATTGCGCATGTGCAGGTCTGAGCCGGAGTGCGCATGCGCAGTAGTGGGCCCGTGCGCGCATGCGCAGTAGTGAGCCCGTGTGCGCATGCGCAGTAGTGAGCCCGAGCGCGCATCCGCAGTAGTGAGTCCGAGTGCGCATGCGCAGTAGTGACCCCGAATGCGCATGAGCAGTAGTGAGTCCGAGTGCGCATGAGCAGTAGTGACCCCGAGTGCGCATGAGCAGTAGTGAGTCCGTGTGCGCATGTGCAGGTCTGAGCCGGAGTGCGCATGCGCAGTAGTGGGCCCGTGCGCGCATGCGCAGTAGTGAGCCCGTGTGCGCATGCGCAGTAGTGAGCCCGAGCGCGCATCCGCAGTAGTGAGTCCGAGTGCGCATGCGCAGTAGTGACCCCGAATGCGCATGAGCAACAGTGAGTCCGAGTGCGCATGAGCAGTAGTGACCCCTGGTGCGCATCCGCAGTAGTGAGTCCGAGTGCGCGTGAGCAGTAGTGACCCCGAGTGCGCATGCACAGTAGTGAGGCCGAGTGCGCATGCGCAGTAGTGAGCCCGTGTGCGCATGCGCAGTAGTGAGCGCGAGCGCGCATCCGCAATAGTGAGCCCGAGCGCGCATGCGCAGTAGTGAGTCCGAGTGCGCATCCGCAGTAGTGAGTCCGTGTGCGCATGTGCAGGTCTGAGCCGGAGTGCGCATGCGCAGTAGTGGGCCCGTGCGCGCATGCGCAGTAGTGAGCCCGGGTGCGCATGCGCAGTAGTGAGCCCGAGCGCGGATCCGCAGTAGTGAGTCCGAGCGCGCATCCGCAGTAGTGAGTCCGAGTGCGCATGCGCAGTAGTGACCCCGAATGCGCATGAGCAGTAGTGAATCCGAGTGCGCATGAGCAGTAGTGACCCCAAGTGCGCATGAGCAGTAGTGAGTCCGAGTGCGCATGAGCAGTAGTGACCCCGAGTGCGCATGCACAGTAGTGTGCCCGTGTGAGCATGCGCAGAAGTGAGCTCGAATGCGCATGTGCAGGTCTGAGCCGGAGTGCGCATGCCCAGCAGTGGGCCCGTGCGCGCATGCGCAGTAGTGAGCCCGGGTGCGCATGCGCAGTAGTGAGCGCGAGCGCGCATCCGCAATAGTGAGCCCGAGCGCGCATGCGCAGTAGTGAGTCCGATTGGGCATGTGCAGGTCTGAGCCGGAGTGCGCATGCGCAGTAGTGGGCCCGTGCGCGCATGCGCAGTAGTGAGCCCGTGTGCGCATGCGCAGTAGTGAGCCCGAGCGCGCATCCGCAGTAGTGAGTCCGAGTGCGCATGCGCAGTAGTGACCCCGAATGCGCATGAGCAGTAGTGAGTCCGCGTGCGCATGAGCCGTAGTGACCCCGAGTGCGCATGAGCAGTAGTGAGTCCGAGTGCGCATCAGCAGTAGTGACCCCGAGTGCGCATGAGCAGTAGTGACCCCGAGTGCGCATGCACATTAGTGAGCCCGTGTGCGCATGCGCAGAAGTGAGCTCGAATGCGCATGTGCAGGTCTGAGCCGGAGTGCGCATGCGCAGTAGTGGGCCCGTGCGCGCATGCGCAGTAGTGAGCCCGTGTGCGCATGCGCAGTAGTGACCCCGAATGCGCATGAGCAGTAGTGAATCCGAGTGCGCATGAGCAGTAGTGACCCCAAGTGCGCATGAGCAGTAGTGAGTCCGAGTGCGCATGAGCAGTAGTGACCCCGAGTGCGCATGCACAGTAGTGTGCCCGTGTGAGCATGCGCAGAAGTGAGCTCGAATGCGCATGTGCAGGTCTGAGCCGGAGTGCGCATGCGCAGTAGTGGGCCCGTGCGCGCATGCGCAGTAGTGAGCCCGTGTGCGCATGAGCAGTAGTGACCCCGAGTGCGCATGCACAGTAGTGTGCCCGTGTGAGCATGCGCAGAAGTGAGCTCGAATGCGCATGTGCAGGTCTGAGCCGGAGTGCGCATGCGCAGTAGTGGGCCCGTGCGCGCATGCGCAGTAGTGAGCCCGATTGCGCATGTGCAGGTCTGAGCCGGAGTGCGCATGCGCAGTAGTGGGCCCGTGCGCGAATGCGCCGTAGTGAGCCCGTGTGCGCATGCGCAGTAGTAACCCCGAATGCGCATGAGCAGTAGTGAGCCCGAGTGCGCATGAGCAGTAGTGAGTCCGAGTGCGCATGAGCAGTAGTGACCCCGAGTGCTCATGCACAGTAGTGAGACCGATTGCGCATCCGCAGTAGTGAGTCCGTGTGCGCATGTGCAGGTCTGAGCCGGAGTGCGCATGCGCAGTAGTGGGCCCGTGCGCGCATGTGCAGTAGTGAGCCGGAGCGCGCATCCGCAGTAGTGAGTCCGAGTGCGCGTGAGCAGTTGTGACCCCGCAGTAGTGAGCCCGAGCGCGCATCCGCAGTAGTGAGTCCGAGTGCGCATGTGCAGGTCTGAGCCGGAGTGCGCATGCGCAGTAGTGGGCCCGTGTGCGCATGTGCAGGTCTGAGCCGGAGTGCGCATGCGCAGTAGTGAGCCCGAGCGCGCATCCGCAGTAGTGAGTCCGAGTGCGCATGCGCAGTAGTGACCCCGAATGCGCATGAGCAGTAGTGAGTCCGAGTGCGCATGAGCAGTAGTGAGTCCGAGTGCGCATGCACAGTAGTGTGCCCGTGTGAGCATGCGCAGAAGTGAGCTCGAATGCGCATGTGCAGGTCTGAGCCGGAGTGCGCATGCGCAGTAGTGAGCCCGGGCGCGCAGCCGCAGTAGTGAGCCCGAGCGCGCATGCGCAGTAGTGAGTCCGATTGCGCATGTGCAGTTCTGAGCCGGAGTGCACATGCGCAGTAGTGGGCCCGTGTGCGCATATGCAGGTCTGAGCCGGAGTGCGCATGCGCAGTAGTGGGCCCGTGCGCGCATGCGCAGTAGTGAGCCCGTGTGCGCATGCGCAGTAGTGAGCCCGAGCGCGCATCCGCAGTAGTGAGTCCGAGTGCGCATGCGCAGTAGTGACCCCGAATGCGCATGAGCAGTAGTGTGTCCGAGTGCGCATGAGCAGTAGTGACCCCGAGTGCGCATGAGCAGTAGTGAGTCCGAGTGCGCATCAGCAGTAGTGACCCCGAGTGCGCATGAGCAGTAGTGACCCCGAGTGCGCATGCACAGTAGTGAGCCCGTGTGCGCATGCGCAGAAGTGAGCTCGAATGCGCATGTGCAGGTCTGAGCCGGAATGCGCATGCGCAGTAGTGGGCCCGTGCGCGCATGCGCAGTAGTGAGCCCGTGTGCGCATGAGCAGTAGTGACCCCGAGTGCGCATGCACAGTAGTGTGCCCGTGTGAGCATGCGCAGAAGTGAGCTCGAATGCGCATGTGCAGGTCTGAGCCGGAGTGCGCATGCGCAGTAGTGGGCCCGTGCGCGCATGCGCAGTAGTGAGCCCGGGTGCGCATGAGCAGTAGTGAGTCCCAGTGCGCATGAGCAGTAGTGACCCCGAGTGCGCATGAGCAGTAGTGAGTCCGAGTGCGCATGAACAGTAGTGACCCCGAGTGCGCATGAGCAGTAGTGACCCCGAGTGCGCATGCACAGTAGTGAGCCCGATTGCGCATCCGCAGTAGTAAGTCCGTGTTCGCATGTGCAGGTCTGAGCCGGAGTGCGCATGCGCAGTAGTAGGCCCGAGCGCGCATCCGCAGTAGTGAGTCCGAGTGCGCATGCGCAGTAGTGACCCCGAATGCGCATGAGCAGTAGTGACCCCGAGTGCGCATGCACAGTAGTGTGCCCGTGTGAGCATGCGCAGAAGTGAGCTCGAATGCGCATGTGCAGGTCTGAGCCGGAGTGCGCATGCGCAGTAGTGGGCCCATGCGCGCATGCGCAGTAGTGAGCACGGGTGCGCATGCGCAGTAGTGAGCCCGGGCGCGCAGCCGCAGTAGTGAGCCCGAGCGCGCATGCGCAGTAGTGAGTCCGATTGCGCATGTGCAGGTCTGAGCCGGAGTGCGCATGCGCAGTAGTGGGCCCGTGTGCGCATGTGCAGGTCTGAGCCGGAGTGCGCATGCGCAGTAGTGGGCCCGTGCGCGCATGCGCAGTAGTGAGCCCGTGCGCGCATGCGCAGTAGTGAGCCCGAGCGCGCATCCGCAGTAGTGAGTCCGAGTGCGCATGTGCAGGTCTGAGCCGGAGTGCGCATGCGCAGTAGTGGGCCCGTGTGCGCATGTGCAGGTCTGAGCCGGTGTGCGCATGCGCAGTAGTAGGCCCGAGCGCGCATCCGCAGTAGTGAGTCCGAGTGCGCATGCACAGTAGTGAGCCCGTGTGCGCATGCGCAGAAGTGAGCTCGAATGCGCATGTGCAGGTCTGAGCCGGAGTGCGCATGCGCAGTAGTGGGCCCGTGCGCGCATGCGCAGTAGTGAGCCCGTGTGCGCATGAGCAGTAGTGACCCCGAGTGCGCATGCACAGTAGTGTGCCCGTGTGAGCATGCGCAGAAGTGAGCTCGAATGCGCATGTGCAGGTCTGAGCCGGAGTGCGCATGCGCAGTAGTGGGCCCGTGCGCGCATGCGCAGTAGTGAGCCCGATTGCGCATGTGCAGGTCTGAGCCGGAGTGCGCATGCGCAGTAGTGGGCCCCTGCGCGCATGCGCCGTAGTGAGCCCGTGTGCGCATGCGCAGTAGTGACCCCGAATGCGCAGGAGCAGTAGTGAGCCCGAGTGCGCATGAGCAGTAGTGAGTCCGAGTGCGCATGAGCAGTAGTGACCCCGAGGGCTCATGCACAGTAGTGAGACCGATTGCGCATCCGCAGTAGTGAGTCCGTGTGCGCATGTGCAGGTCTGAGCCGGAGTGCGCATGCGCAGTAGTGGGCCCGTGCGCGCATGTGCAGTAGTGAGCCCGTGTGCGCATGCGCAGTAGTGAGCCCGATTGCGCATCCGCAGTAGTGAGTCCGTGTGCGCATGTGCAGGTCTGAGCCGGAGTGCGCATGCGCAGTAGTGGGCCCGTGCGCGCATGCGCAGTAGTGAGCCCGTGTGCGCATGCGCAGTAGTGAGCCCGAGCGCGCATCCGCAGTAGTGAGTCCGAGTGCGCATGCGCAGTAGTGACCCCGAATGCGCATGAGCAGTAGTGAGTCCGAGTGCGCATGAGCAGTAGTGAGTCCGAGTGCGCATGAACAGTAGTGACCCCGAGTGCGCATGAGCAGTAGTGACCCCGAGTGCGCATGCACAGTAGTGAGCCCGATTGCGCATCCGCAGTAGTAAGTCCGTGTTCGCATGTGCAGGTCTGAGCCGGAGTGCGCATGCGCAGTAGTAGGCCCGAGCGCGCATCCGCAGTAGTGAGTCCGAGTGCGCATGCGCAGTAGTGACCCCGAATGCGCATGAGCAGTAGTGACCCCGAGTGCGCATGCACAGTAGTGTGCCCGTGTGAGCATGCGCAGAAGTGAGCTCGAATGCGCATGTGCAGGTCTGAGCCGGAGTGCGCATGCGCAGTAGTGGGCCCGTGCGCGCATGCGCAGTAGTGAGCCCGGATGCGCATGCGCAGTAGTGAGCCCGGGCGCGCAGCCGCAGTAGTGAGCCCGAGCGCGCATGCGCACTAGTGAGTCCGATTGCGCATGTGCAGGTCTGAGCCGGAGTGCGCATGCGCAGTAGTGGGCCCGTGTGCGCATGTGCAGGTCTGAGCCGGAGTGCGCATGCGCAGTAGTGGGCCCGTGCGCGCATGCGCAGTAGTGAGCCCGTGTGCGCATGCGCAGTAGTGAGCCCGAGCGCGCATCCGCAGTAGTCAGTCCGAGTGCGCATGCGCAGTAGTGACCCCGAATGCGCATGAGCAGTAGTAAGTCCGAGTGCGCATGAGCAGTAGTGACCCCGAGTGCTCATGCACAGTAGTGAGACCGATTGCGCATCCGCAGTAGTGAGTCCGTGTGCGCGTGTGCAGGTCTGAGCCGGAGTGCGCATGCGCAGTAGTGGGCCCGTGCGCTCATGCGCAGTACGGAGCCCGAGTGCGCATCCGCAGTAGTAAGTCCGTGTTCGCATGTGCAGGTCTGAGCCGGAGTGCGCATGCGCAGTAGTAGGCCCGAGCGCGCATCCGCAGTAGTGAGTCCGAGTGCGCATGCGCAGTAGTGACCCCGAATGCGCATGAGCAGTAGTGACCCCGAGTGCGCACGCACAGTAGTGTGCCCGTGTGAGCATGCGCAGAAGTGAGCTCAAATGCGCATGTGCAGGTCTGAGCCGGAGTGCGCATGCGCAGTAGTGGGCCCGAGTGCGCATGAGCAGTAGTGACCCCGAGTGCGCGTGCACAGTAGTGAGCCCGATTGCGCATGAGCAGTAGTGACCCCGAGTGCGCATGCACAGTAGTGACCCCGATTGCGCATCCGCAGTAGCGAGTCCCTGTGCGCATGTGCAGGTCTGAGCCAGAGTGCGCAAGCGAAGTAGTGAGCCCGATTGTGCATCGGCAGTAGTGAGTCCGAGTGCGCATGAGCAGTAGTGACCCCGAATGCGCATGAGCAGTAGTGAGTCCGAGCGCGCATGAGCAGTAGTGACCCCGAGTGCGCATGAGCAGTAGTGAGTCCGAGTGCGCATGAGCAGTAGTGAGTCCGAGTGCGCATGAGCAGTAGTGACCCCGAGTGCGCGTGCACAGTAGTGAGCCCGAGTGCGCATGAGCAGTAGTGAGTCCGAGTGCGCGCGAGCAGTACTGACCCCGAGTGCGCATGCACAGTAGTGAGCCCGATTGCGCATCCGCAGTAGTGAGTCCGTGTGCGCATGTGCAGGTCTGAGCCGGAGTGTGCATGCGCAGTAGTGGGCCCGTGCGCGCATGCGCAGTAGTGAGCCCGGGTGCGCATGCGCAGTAGTGAGCGCGAGCGCGCATCCGCAATAGTGAGCCCGAGCACGCATGCGCAGTAGTGAGTCCGATTGGGCATGTGCAGGTCTGAGCCGGAGTGCGCATGCGCAGTAGTGGGCCCGTGCGCGCATGCGCAGTAGTGAGCCCGTGTGCGCATGCGCTGTAGTGAGCCCGAGCGCGCATCCGCAGTAGTGAGTCCGAGTGCGCATGCGCAGTAGTGACCCCGAATGCGCATGAGCAGTAGTGACCCCGAGTGCGCATGCACAGTAGTGTGCCCGTGTGAGCATGCGCAGAAGTGAGCTCGAATGCGCATGTGCTGGTCTGAGCCGGAGTGCGCATGCGCAGTAGTGACCCCGAATGCGCATGAGCAGTAGTGAGTCCGAGTGCGCATGAGCAGTAGTGACCCCGAGTGCGCATGAGCAGTAGTGAGTCCGAGTGCGCATTAGCAGTAGTGACCCCGAGTGCGCATGAGCAGTAGTGACCCCGAGTGCGCACGCACAGTAGTGAGCCCGTGTGCGCATGGGCAGTAGTGGGCCCGTGCGCGCATCAGCAGTAGTGACCCCGAGTGCGCATGCGCAGTAGTGACCCCGAGTGCGCATGCACAGTAGTGAGACCGTGTGCGCATGAGCAGTAGTGAGTCCGAGTGCGCATGAGCAGTAGTGACCCCGAGTGCGCATGCACATTAGTGAGCCCGAGTGTGCATGAGCAGTAGTGACCCCGAGTGCGCATGCACAGTAGTGTGCCCGTGTGAGCATGCGCAGAAGTGAGCTCGAGTGCGCATGTGCAGGTCTGAGCCGGAGTGCGCATGCGCAGTAGTGACCCCGAATGCGCATGAGCAGTAGTGAGTCCGAGTGCGCATTAGCAGTAGTGACCCCGAGTGCGCATGAGCAGTAGTGACCCCGAGTGCGCATGCACAGTAGTGAGCCCGTGTGCGCATGCGTAGAAGTGAGCTCGAATGCGCATGTGCAGGTCTGAGCCGGAGTGCGCATGCGCAGTAGTGGGCCCGTGCGCGCATGCGCAGTAGTTACCCCGAGTGCGCATGAGCAGTAGTGAGTCCGAGTGCGCGTGAGCAGTAGTGACCCCGAGTGCGCATGCACATTAGTGAGCCCGAGTGTGCATGAGTAGTAGTGACCCCGAGTGCGCATGCACAGTAGTGAGCCCGTGTGCGCATGCGCGGAAGTGAGCTCGAATGCGCGTGTGCAGGTCTGAGCCGGACTGCGCATGCGCAGTAGTGAGCCCGTGTGCGCATGCGCAGTAGTGACCCCGAATGCGCATGAGCAGTAGTGACCCCGAGTGCGCATGAGCAGTAGTGACCCCGAGTGCGCATGAGCAGTAGTGGCCCCGAGTGCGCATGAGCAGTAGTGAATCCGAGTGCACCTGAGCAGTAGTGACCCCGAGTGCGCATGAGCAGTAGTGAGTCCGAGTGCGCATGAGCAGTAGCGACCCCGAGTGCGCATGCACATTAGTGAGCCCGAGTGAGCATGAGTAGTAGTGACCCCGAGTGCGCATGCACAGTAGTGAGCCCGTGTGCGCATGCGCAGAAGTGAGCTCGAATGCGCATGTGCAGGTCTGAGCCGGACTGCGCATGCGCAGTAGTGAGCCCGTGTGCGCATGCGCAGTAGTGAGCCCGAGCGCGCATCCGCAGTAGTGAGTCCGAGTGCGCATGCGCAGTAGTGACCCCGAATGCGCATGAGCAGCAGTGAGTCCGAGTGTGCATGAGCAGTAGTGACCCCGAGTGCGCATGAGCAGTAGTGAGCCCGAGCGCGCATGCGCAGTAGTGAGTCCGATTGCGCATGTGCAGGTCTGAGCCGGAGTGCGCATGCGCAGTAGTGGGCCCGTGCACGCATGCGCAGTAGTGAGCCCGTGTGCGCATGCGCAGTAGTCAGCCCGAGCGTGCATCCGCAGTAGTGAGTCCGAGTGCGCATGCGCAGTAGTGACCCCGAATGCGCATGAGCAGTAGTGAGTCCGAGTGCGCATGAGCAGTAGTGACCCCGAGTGCGCATGCACAGTAGTGTGCCTGTGTGCGCATGCGCAGAAGTGAGCTCGAATGCGCATGTGCACTTCTGAGCCGGAGTGCGCATGCGCAGTAGTGGGCCCGTGCGCGCATGAGCAGCAGTGAGTCCGAGTGCGCATGAGCAGTAGTGACCCCGAGTGCGCATGAGCAGTAGTGAGTCCGAGTGCGCATGAACAGTAGTGACCCCGAGTGCGCATGCACATTAGTGAGCCCGAGTGTGCATGAGTAGTAGTGACCCCGAGTGCGCATGCACAGTAGCCAGCCCGTGTGCGCATGCGCAGAAGTGAGCTCGAATGCGCATGTGCAGGTCTGAGCCGGACTGCGCATGCGCAGTAGTGAGCCCGTGTGCACATGCGCAGGAGTGACTCCGAATGCGCATGAGCAGTAGTGAGTCCGAGTGCGTATGAGCAGTAGTGACCCCGAGCGCGCATCCGCAGTAGTGAGTCCGAGTGCGCATGCGCAGTAGTGACCCCGAATGCGCATGCGCAGTAGTGACGCCGAATGCGCATGAGCAGTAGTGAGTCCGAGTGCGCATGAGCAGTAGTGACCCCGAGTGCGCATGAGCAGTAGTGAGTCCGAGTGCGCATGAACAGTAGTGACCCCGAGTGCACATGAGCAGTAGTGACCCCGAGTGCGCATGAGCAGTAGTGAGTCCGAGTGCGCATGAGCAGTAGTGACCCCGAGTGCGCATGAGCAGTAGTGACCCCGAGTGCGCATGCACATTAGTGAGCCCGAGTGAGCATGAGTAGTAGTGACCCCGAGTGCGCATGCACAGTAGTGAGCCCGTGTGCGCATGCGCAGAAGTGAGCTCGAATGCGCATGTGCAGGTCTGAGCCGGACTGCGCATGCGCAGTAGTGAGCCCGTGTGCGCATGCGCAGTAGTGACCCCGAATGCGCATGAGCAGTAGTGAGTCCGAGTGCGCATGAGCAGTAGTGACCCCGAGTGCGCATGAGCAGTAGTGAGTCCGAGTGCGCATGAACAGTAGTGACCCCGAGTGCGCATGTGCATGTCTGAGCCGGAGTGCGCATGCGCAGTAGTGACCCCGAATGCGCATGAGCAGTAGTGAGTCCGAGTGCGCGTGAGCAGTAGTGACCCCGAGTGCGCATGCACATTAGTGAGCCCGAGTGTGCATGAGTAGTAGTGACCCCGAGTGCGCATGCACAGTAGTGAGTCCGAGTGCGCATGAGCAGTAGTGACCCCGAGTGCGCATGAGCAGTAGTGAGTCCGAGTGCGCATGAACAGTAGCGACCCCGAGTGCGCATGTGCAGGTCTGAGCCGGAGTGCGCATGCGCAGTAGTGACCCCGAATGCGCATGAGCAGTAGAGAGTCCGAGTGCGCATGAGCAGTAGTGACCCCGAGTGCGCATGAGCAGTAGTGAGTCCGAGTGCGCATGAACAGTAGTGACTCCGAGTGCGCATGGGCAGTAGTGACCCCGAGTGCGCATGCACAGTAGTGAGCCCGATTGCGCATCCGCAGTAGTAAGTCCGTGTTCGCATGTGCAGGTCTGAGCCGGAGTGCGCATGCGCAGTAGTGGTCCCGTGCGCGCATGCGCAGTTGTGAGCCCGGGTGCGCATGCGCAGTAGTGAGTCCGAGTGCGCATGAGCAGTAGTGACCTCGAGTGCGCATGAGCAGTAGTGAGTCCGAGTGCGCATTAGCAGTAGTGACCCCGAGTGCGCATGAGCAGTAGTGACCCCGAGTGCGCATGCACAGTAGTGAGCCCGTGTGCGCATGCGTAGGAGTGAGCTCGAATGCGCATGTGCAGGTCTGAGGCGGAGTGCGCATGGGCAGTAGTGGGCCCGTGCGCGCATGCGCAGTAGTGAGCCCGTGTGCGCATGCGCAGTAGTGAGCCCGAGTGCGCATGAGCAGTAGTGAGTCCGAGTGCGCATTAGCAGTAGTGACCCCGAGTGCGCATGAGCAGTAGTGGCCCCGAGTGCGCACGCACAGTAGTGAGCCCGTGTGCGCATGCGTAGGAGTGAGCTCGAATGCGCATGTGCAGGTCTGAGACGGAGTGCGCATGCGCAGTAGTGAGCCCGAGCGCGCATCCGCAGTAGTGAGTCCGAGTGCGCATGCGCAGTAGTGACCCCGAATGCGCATGAGCAGCAGTGAGTCCGAGTGTGCATGAGCAGTAGTGACCCCGAGTGCGCATGAGCAGTAGTGAGCCCGAGCGCGCATGCGCAGTAGTGAGTCCGATTGCGCATGTGCAGGTCTGAGCCGGAGTGCGCATGCGCAGTAGTGGGCCCGTGCACGCATGCGCAGTAGTGAGCCCGTGTGCGCATGCGCAGTAGTCAGCCCGAGCGTGCATCCGCAGTAGTGAGTCCGAGTGCGCATGCGCAGTAGTGACCCCGAATGCGCATGAGCAGTAGTGAGTCCGAGTGCGCATGAGCAGTAGTGACCCCGAGTGCGCATGCACAGTAGTGTGCCTGTGTGCGCATGCGCAGAAGTGAGCTCGAATGCGCATGTGCACTTCTGAGCCGGAGTGCGCATGCGCAGTAGTGGGCCCGTGCGCGCATGCGCAGTAGTGAGCCCGGGTGCGCATGCGCAGTAGTGAGCCCGAGCGCGCATCCGCAGTAGTGAGCCCGAGCGCGCATGCGCAGTAGTGAGTCCGATTGCGCATGTGCAGGTCTGAGCCGGAGTGCGCATGCGCAGTAGTGGGCCCGTGCGCGCATGCGCAGTAGTGGGCCCGTGCGCGCATGCGCAGTAGTGAGCCCGTGTGCGCATGCGCAGTAGTGAGCCCGAGCGCGCATCCGCAGTAGTAAGTCCGAGTGCGCATGCGCAGTAGTGACCCCGAATGCGCATGAGCAGTAGTGAGTCCGAGTGCGCATGAGCAGTAGTGACCCCGAGTGCGCATGAGCAGTAGTGAGTCCGAGTGCGCATCAGCAGTAGTGACCCCGAGTGCGCATGAGCAGTAGTGACACCGAGTGCGCATGCACAGTAGTGAGCCCGTGTGCGCATGCGCAGAAGTGAGCTCGAATGCGCATGTGCAGGTCTGAGCCGGAGTGCGCATGCGCAGTAGTGAGCCCGTGTGCGCATGCGCAGTAGTGAGCCCGAGCGCGCATCCGCAGTAGTGAGTCCGAGTGCGCATGCGCAGTAGTGACCCCGAATGCGCATGAGCAGCAGTGAGTCCGAGTGCGCATGAGCAGTAGTGACCCCGAGTGCGCATTAGCAGTAGTGACTCCGAGTGCGCATGAGCAGTAGTGACCCCGAGTGCGCATGCACAGTAGTGAGCCCGTGTGCGCATGCGTAGAAGTGAGCTCGAATGCGCATGTGCAGGTCTGAGCCGGAGTGCGCATGCGCAGTAGTGGGCCCGTGCGCGCATGCGCAGTAGTTACCCCGAGTGCGCATGAGCAGTAGTGAGTCCGAGTGCGCGTGAGCAGTAGTGACCCCGAGTGCGCATGCACATTTGTGAGCCCGAGTGTGCATGAGTAGTAGTGACCCCGAGTGCGCATGCACAGTAGTGAGCCCGTGTGCGCATGCGCGGAAGTGAGCTCGAATGCGCATGTGCAGGTCTGAGCCGGAGTGCGCATGCGCAGTAGTGGGCCCGTGCGCGCATGCGCAGTAGTTACCCCGAGTGCGCATGAGCAGTAGTGAGTCCGAGTGCGCGTGAGCAGTAGTGACCCCGAGTGCGCATGCACATTAGTGACCCCGAATGCGCATGAGCAGTAGTGAGTCCGAGTGCGCATGAGCAGTAGTGACCCCGAGTGCGCATGCACAGTAGTGTGCCTGTGTGCGCATGCGCAGAAGTGAGCTCGAATGCGCATGTGCACTTCTGAGCCGGAGTGCGCATGCGCAGTAGTGGGCCCGTGCGCGCATGCGCAGTAGTGAGCCCGGGTGCGCATGCGCAGTAGTGAGCCCGAGCGCGCATCCGCGGTAGTGAGCCCGAGCGCGCATGCGCAGTAGTGAGTCCGATTGCGCATGTGCAGGTCTGAGCCGGAGTGCGCATGCGCAGTAGTGGGCCCGTGCGCGCATGCGCAGTAGTGGGCCCGTGCGCGCATGCGCAGTAGTGAGCCCGTGTGCGCATGCGCAGTAGTGAGCCCGAGCGCGCATCCGCAGTAGTGAGTCCGAGTGCGCATGCGCAGTAGTGACCCCGAATGCGCATGAGCAGTAGTGAGTCCGAGTGCGCATGAGCAGTAGTGACCCCGAGTGCGCATGAGCAGTAGTGAGTCCGAGTGCGCATCAGCAGTAGTGACCCCGAGTGCGCATGAGCAGTAGTGACCCCGAGTGCGCATGCACAGTAGTGAGCCCGTGTGCGCATGCGCAGAAGTGAGCTCGAATGCGCATGTGCAGGTCTGAGCCGGAGTGCGCATGCGCAGTAGTGAGCCCGTGTGCGCATGCGCAGTAGTGAGCCCGAGCGCGCATCCGCAGTAGTGAGTCCGAGTGCGCATGCGCAGTAGTGACCCCGAATGCGCATGAGCAGCAGTGAGTCCGAGTGCGCATGAGCAGTAGTGACCCTGAGTGCGCATGAGCAGTAGTGAGTCCGAGTGCGCATGAGCAGTAGTGACCCCGAGTGCGCATGAGCAGTAGTGAGTCCGAGTGCGCATTAGCAGTAGTGACCCCGAGTGCGCATGAGCAGTAGTGACCCCGAGTGCGCATGCACAGTAGTGAGCCCGTGTGCGCATGCGTAGAAGTGAGCTCGAATGCGCATGTGCAGGTCTGAGCCGAAGTGCGCATGCGCAGTAGTGGGCCCGTGCGCGCATGCGCAGTAGTGGGCCCGTGCGCGCATGCGCAGTAGTGAGTCCGAGTGCGCATGAACAGTAGTGACCCCGAGTGCGCATGTGCATGTCTGAGCCGGAGTGCGCATGCGCAGTAGTGACCCCGAATGCGCATGAGCAGTAGTGAGTCCGAGTGCGCATGAGCAGTAGTGACCCCGAGTGCGCATGAGCAGTAGTGAGTTCGAGTGCGCATTAGCAGTAGTGACTCCGAGTGCGCATGAGCAGTAGTGACCCCGAGTGCGCATGCACAGTAGTGAGCCCGTGTGCGCATGCGTAGAAGTGAGCTCGAATGCGCATGTGCAGGTCTGAGCCGGAGTGCGCATGCGCAGTAGTGGGCCCGTGCGCGCATGCGCAGTAGTTACCCCGAGTGCGCATGAGCAGTAGTGAGTCCGAGTGCGCGTGAGCAGTAGTGACCCCGAGTGCGCATGCACATTAGTGAGCCCGAGTGTGCATGAGTAGTAGTGACCCCGAGTGCGCATGCACAGTAGTGAGCCCGTGTGCGCATGCGCGGAAGTGAGCTCGAATGCGCATGTGCAGGTCTGAGCCGGACTGCGCATGCGCAGTAGTGAGCCCGTGTGCGCATGCGCAGTAGTGACCCCGAATGCGCATGAGCAGTAGTGACCCCGAGTTCGCATGAGCAGTAGTGACCCCGAGTGCGCATGAGCAGTAGTGGCCCCGAGTGCGCATGAGCAGTAGTGAATCCGAGTGCACATGAGCAGTAGTGACCCCGAGTGCGCATGAGCAGTAGTGAGTCCGAGTGCGCATGAGCAGTAGTGACCCCGAATGCGCATGAGCAGTAGTGACCCCGAGTGCGCATGCACATTAGTGAGCCCGAGTGAGCATGAGTAGTAGTGACCCCGAGTGCGCATGCACAGTAGTGAGCCCGTGTGCGCATGCGCAGAAGTGAGCTCGAATGCGCATGTGCAGGTCTGAGCCGGACTGCGCATGCGCAGTAGTGAGCCCGTGTGCGCATGCGCAGTAGTGACCCCGAATGCGCATGAGCAGTAGTGAGTCCGAGTGCGCATGAGCAGTAGTGACCCCGAGTGCGCATGAGCAGTAGTGAGTCCGAGTGCGCATGAACAGTAGTGACCCCGAGTGCGCATGTGCAGGTCTGAGCCGGAGTGCGCATGCGCAGTAGTGACCCCGAATGCGCATGAGCAGTAGTGAGTCCGAGTGCGCATGAGCAGTAGTGACCCCGAGTGCGCATGAGCAGTAGTGAGTCCGAGTGCGCATGAACAGTAGTGACTCCGAGTGCGCATGAGCAGTAGTGACCCCGAGTGCGCATGCACAGTAGTGAGCCCGATTGCGCATCCGCAGTAGTAAGTCCGTGTTCGCATGTGCAGGTCTGAGCCGGAGTGCGCATGCGCAGTAGTGGTCCCGTGCGCGCATGCGCAGTTGTGAGCCCGGGTGCGCATGCGCAGTAGTGAGTCCGAGTGCGCATGAGCAGTAGTGACCCCGAGTGCGCATGAGCAGTAGTGAGTCCGAGTGCGCATTAGCAGTAGTGACCCCGAGTGCGCATGAGCAGTAGTGACCCCGAGTGCGCATGCACAGTAGTGAGCCCGTGTGCGCATGCGTAGGAGTGAGCTCGAATGCGCATGTGCAGGTCTGAGGCGGAGTGCGCATGGGCAGTAGTGGGCCCGTGCGCGCATGCGCAGTAGTGAGCCCGTGTGCGCATGCGCAGTAGTGAGCCCGAGTGCGCATGAGCAGTAGTGAGTCCGAGTGCGCATGAGCAGTAGTGACCCCGAGTGCGCATGCACAGTAGTGTGCCTGTGTGCGCATGCGCAGAAGTGAGCTCGAATGCGCATGTGCACTTCTGAGCCGGAGTGCGCATGCGCAGTAGTGGGCCCGTGCGCGCATGCGCAGTAGTGAGCCCGGGTGCGCATGCGCAGTAGTGAGCCCGAGCGCGCATCCGCAGTAGTGAGCCCGAGCGCGCATGCGCAGTAGTGAGTCCGATTGCGCATGTGCAGGTCTGAGCCGGAGTGCGCATGCGCAGTAGTGGGCCCGTGCGCGCATGCGCAGTAGTGGGCCCGTGCGCGCATGCGCAGTAGTGAGCCCGTGTGCGCATGCGCAGTAGTGAGCCCGAGCGCGCATCCGCAGTAGTGAGTCCGAGTGCGCATGCGCAGTAGTGACCCCGAATGCGCATGAGCAGTAGTGAGTCCGAGTGCGCATGAGCAGTAGTGACCCCGAGTGCGCATGAGCAGTAGTGAGTCCGAGTGCGCATCAGCAGTAGTGACCCCGAGTGCGCATGAGCAGTAGTGACCCCGAGTGCGCATGCACAGTAGTGAGCCCGTGTGCGCATGCGCAGAAGTGAGCTCGAATGCGCATGTGCAGGTCTGAGCCGGAGTGCGCATGCGCAGTAGTGAGCCCGTGTGCGCATGCGCAGTAGTGAGCCCGAGCGCGCATCCGCAGTAGTGAGTCCGAGTGCGCATGCGCAGTAGTGACCCCGAATGCGCATGAGCAGCAGTGAGTCCGAGTGTGCATGAGCAGTAGTGACCCCGAGTGCGCATGAGCAGTAGTGAGCCCGAGCGCGCATGCGCAGTAGTGAGTCCGATTGCGCATGTGCAGGTCTGAGCCGGAGTGCGCATGCGCAGTAGTGGGCCCGTGCACGCATGCGCAGTAGTGAGCCCGTGTGCGCATGCGCAGTAGTCAGCCCGAGCGTGCATCCGCAGTAGTGAGTCCGAGTGCGCATGCGCAGTAGTGACCCCGAATGCGCATGAGCAGTAGTGAGTCCGAGTGCGCATGAGCAGTAGTGACCCCGAGTGCGCATGCACAGTAGTGTGCCTGTGTGCGCATGCGCAGAAGTGAGCTCGAATGCGCATGTGCACTTCTGAGCCGGAGTGCGCATGCGCAGTAGTGGGCCCGTGCGCGCATGCGCAGTAGTGAGCCCGTGCGCGCATGCGCAGTAGTGGGCCCGTGCGCGCATGCGCAGTAGTGAGCCCGTGTGCGCATGCGCAGTAGTGAGCCCGAGCGCGCATCCGCAGTAGTGAGTCCGAGTGCGCATGCGCAGTAGTGACCCCGAATGCGCATGAGCAGTAGTGAGTCCGAGTGCGCATGCGCAGTAGTGACCCCGAGTGCGCATGAGCAGTAGTGAGTCCGAGTGCGCATCAGCAGTAGTGACCCCGAGTGCGCATGAGCAGTAGTGACCCCGAGTGAGCATGCACAGTAGTGAGCCCGTGTGCGCATGCGCAGAAGTGAGCTCGAATGCGCATGTGCAGGTCTGAGCCGGAGTGCGCATGCGCAGTAGTGAGCCCGTGTGCGCATGCGCAGTAGTGAGCCCGAGCGCGCATCCGCAGTAGTGAGTCCGAGTGCGCATGCGCAGTAGTGACCCCGAATGCGCATGAGCAGCAGTGAGTCCGAGTGCGCATGAGCAGTAGTGACCCCGAGTGCGCATGAGCAGTAGTGAGTCCGAGTGCGCATGAACAGTAGTGACCCCGAGTGCGCATGCACATTAGTGAGAGCGAGTGTGCATGGGTAGTAGTGACCCCGAGTGCGCATGCACAGTAGTGAGCCCGTGTGCGCATGCGTAGGAGTGAGCTCGAATGCGCATGTGCAGGTCTGAGGCGGAGTGCGCATGAGCAGTAGTGGGCCCGTGCGCGCATGCGCAGTAGTGAGCCCGTGTGCGCATGCGCAGTAGTGACCCCGAATGCGCATGAGCAGCAGTGAGTCCGAGTGTGCATGAGCAGTAGTGACCCCGAGTGCGCATGAGCAGTAGTGAGCCCGAGCGCGCATGCGCAGTAGTGAGTCCGATTGCGCATGTGCAGGTCTGAGCCGGAGTGCGCATGCGCAGTAGTGGGCCCGTGCACGCATGCGCAGTAGTGAGCCCGTGTGCGCATGCGCAGTAGTCAGCCCGAGCGTGCATCCGCAGTAGTGAGTCCGAGTGCGCATGCGCAGTAGTGACCCCGAATGCGCATGAGCAGTAGTGAGTCCGAGTGCGCATGAGCAGTAGTGACCCCGAGTGCGCATGCACAGTAGTGTGCCTGTGTGCGCATGCGCAGAAGTGAGCTCGAATGCGCATGTGCACTTCTGAGCCGGAGTGCGCATGCGCAGTAGTGGGCCCGTGCGCGCATGCGCAGTAGTGAGCCCGGGTGCGCATGCGCAGTAGTGAGCCCGAGCGCGCATCCGCAGTAGTGAGCCCGAGCGCGCATGCGCAGTAGTGAGTCCGATTGCGCATGTGCAGGTCTGAGCCGGAGTGCGCATGCGCAGTAGTGGGCCCGTGCGCGCATGCGCAGTAGTGGGCCCGTGCGCGCATGCGCAGTAGTGAGCCCGTGTGCGCATGCGCAGTAGTGAGCCCGAGCGCGCATCCGCAGTAGTGAGTCCGAGTGCGCATGCGCAGTAGTGACCCCGAATGCGCATGAGCAGTAGTGAGTCCGAGTGCGCATGAGCAGTAGTGACCCCGAGTGCGCATGAGCAGTAGTGAGTCCGAGTGCGCATCAGCAATAGTGACCCCGAGTGCGCATGAGCAGTAGTGACCCCGAGTGCGCATGCACAGTAGTGAGCCCGTGTGCGCATGCGCAGAAGTGAGCTCGAATGCGCATGTGCAGGTCTGAGCCGGAGTGCGCATGCGCAGTAGTGAGCCCGTGTGCGCATGCGCAGTAGTGAGCCCGAGCGCGCATCCGCAGTAGTGAGTCCGAGTGCGCATGCGCAGTAGTGACCCCGAATGCGCATGAGCAGCAGTGAGTCCGAGTGCGCATGAGCAGTAGTGACCCCGAGTGCGCATGAGCAGTAGTGAGTCCGAGTGCGCATGAACAGTAGTGACCCCGAGTGCGCATGCACATTAGTGAGCCCGAGTGTGCATGAGTAGTAGTGACCCCGAGTGCGCATGCACAGTAGCCAGCCCGTGTGCGCATGCGCAGAAGTGAGCTCGAATGCGCATGTGCAGGTCTGAGCCGGACTGCGCATGCGCAGTAGTGAGCCCGTGTGCACATGCGCAGGAGTGACTCCGAATGCGCATGAGCAGTAGTGAGTCCGAGTGCGTATGAGCAGTAGTGACCCCGAGCGCGCATCCGCAGTAGTGAGTCCGAGTGCGCATGCGCAGTAGTGACCCCGAATGCGCATGCGCAGTAGTGACGCCGAATGCGCATGAGCAGTAGTGAGTCCGAGTGCGCATGAGCAGTAGTGACCCCGAGTGCGCATGAGCAGTAGTGAGTCCGAGTGCGCATGAACAGTAGTGACCCCGAGTGCACATGAGCAGTAGTGACCCCGAGTGCGCATGAGCAGTAGTGAGTCCGAGTGCGCATGAGCAGTAGTGACCCCGAGTGCGCATGAGCAGTAGTGACCCCGAGTGCGCATGCACATTAGTGAGCCCGAGTGAGCATGAGTAGTAGTGACCCCGAGTGCGCATGCACAGTAGTGAGCCCGTGTGCGCATGCGCAGAAGTGAGCTCGAATGCGCATGTGCAGGTCTGAGCCGGACTGCGCATTCGCAGTAGTGAGCCCGTGTGCGCATGCGCAGTAGTGACCCCGAATGCGCATGAGCAGTAGTGAGTCCGAGTGCGCATGAGCAGTAGTGACCCCGAGTGCGCATGAGCAGTAGTGAGTCCGAGTGCGCATGAACAGTAGTGACCCCGAGTGCGCATGTGCATGTCTGAGCCGGAGTGCGCATGCGCAGTAGTGACCCCGAATGCGCATGAGCAGTAGTGAGTCCGAGTGCGCATGAGCAGTAGTGACCCCGAGTGCGCATGAGCAGTAGTGAGTCCGAGTGCGCATTAGCAGTAGTGACCCCGAGTGCGCATGAGCAGTAGTGACCCCGAGTGCGCATGCACAGTAGTGAGCCCGTGTGCGCATGCGTAGAAGTGAGCTCGAATGCGCATGTGCAGGTCTGAGCCGGAGTGCGCATGCGCAGTAGTGGGCCCGTGCGCGCATGCGCAGTAGTTACCCCGAGTGCGCATGAGCAGTAGTGAGTCCGAGTGCGCGTGAGCAGTAGTGACCCCGAGTGCGCATGCACATTAGTGAGCCCGAGTGTGCATGAGTAGTAGTGACCCCGAGTGCGCATGCACAGTAGTGAGCCCGTGTGCGCATGCGCGGAAGTGAGCTCGAATGCGCATGTGCAGGTCTGAGCCGGACTGCGCATGCGCAGTAGTGAGCCCGTGTGCGCATTCGCAGTAGTGACCCCGAATGCGCATGAGCAGTAGTGACCCCGAGTTCGCATGAGCAGTAGTGACCCCGAGTGCGCATGAGCAGTAGTGGCCCCGAGTGCGCATGAGCAGTAGTGAATCCGAGTGCACATGAGCAGTAGTGACCCCGAGTGCGCATGAGCAGTAGTGAGTCCGAGTGCGCATGAGCAGTAGTGACCCCGAATGCGCATGAGCAGTAGTGACCCCGAGTGCGCATGCACATTAGTGAGCCCGAGTGAGCATGAGTAGTAGTGACCCCGAGTGCGCATGCACAGTAGTGAGCCCGTGTGCGCATGCGCAGAAGTGAGCTCGAATGCGCATGTGCAGGTCTGAGCCGGACTGCGCATGCGCAGTAGTGAGCCCGTGTGCGCATGCGCAGTAGTGACCCCGAATGCGCATGAGCAGTAGTGAGTCCGAGTGCGCATGAGCAGTAGTGACCCCGAGTGCGCATGAGCAGTAGTGAGTCCGAGTGCGCATGAACAGTAGTGACCCCGAGTGCGCATGTGCAGGTCTGAGCCGGAGTGCGCATGCGCAGTAGTGACCCCGAATGCGCATGAGCAGTAGTGAGTCCGAGTGCGCATGAGCAGTAGTGACCCCGAGTGCGCATGAGCAGTAGTGAGTCCGAGTGCGCATGAACAGTAGTGACTCCGAGTGCGCATGAGCAGTAGTGACCCCGAGTGCGCATGCACAGTAGTGAGCCCGATTGCGCATCCGCAGTAGTAAGTCCGTGTTCGCATGTGCAGGTCTGAGCCGGAGTGCGCATGCGCAGTAGTGGGCCCGTGCGCGCATGCGCAGTTGTGAGCCCGGGTGCGCATGCGCAGTAGTGAGTCCGAGTGCGCATGAGCAGTAGTGACCCCGAGTGCGCATGAGCAGTAGTGAGTCCGAGTGCGCATTAGCAGTAGTGACCCCGAGTGCGCATGAGCAGTAGTGACCCCGAGTGCGCATGCACAGTAGTGAGCCCGTGTGCGCATGCGTAGGAGTGAGCTCGAATGCGCATGTGCAGGTCTGAGGCGGAGTGCGCATGGGCAGTAGTGGGCCCGTGCGCGCATGCGCAGTAGTGAGCCCGTGTGCGCATGCGCAGTAGTGAGCCCGAGTGCGCATGAGCAGTAGTGAGTCCGAGTGCGCATTAGCAGTAGTGACCCCGAGTGCGCATGAGCAGTAGTGGCCCCGAGTGCGCACGCACAGTAGTGAGCCCGTGTGCGCATGCGTAGGAGTGAGCTCGAATGCGCATGTGCAGGTCTGAGACGGAGTGCGCATGCGCAGTAGTGAGCCCGAGCGCGCATCCGCAGTAGTGAGTCCGAGTGCGCATGCGCAGTAGTGACCCCGAATGCGCATGAGCAGCAGTGAGTCCGAGTGTGCATGAGCAGTAGTGACCCCGAGTGCGCATGAGCAGTAGTGAGCCCGAGCGCGCATGCGCAGTAGTGAGTCCGATTGCGCATGTGCAGGTCTGAGCCGGAGTGCGCATGCGCAGTAGTGGGCCCGTGCACGCATGCGCAGTAGTGAGCCCGTGTGCGCATGCGCAGTAGTCAGCCCGAGCGTGCATCCGCAGTAGTGAGTCCGAGTGCGCATGCGCAGTAGTGACCCCGAATGCGCATGAGCAGTAGTGAGTCCGAGTGCGCATGAGCAGTAGTGACCCCGAGTGCGCATGCACAGTAGTGTGCCTGTGTGCGCATGCGCAGAAGTGAGCTCGAATGCGCATGTGCACTTCTGAGCCGGAGTGCGCATGCGCAGTAGTGGGCCCGTGCGCGCATGCGCAGTAGTGAGCCCGGGTGCGCATGCGCAGTAGTGAGCCCGTGTGCGCATGCGCAGTAGTGAGCCCGAGCGCGCATCCGCAGTAGTGAGTCCGAGTGCGCATGCGCAGTAGTGACCCCGAATGCGCATGAGCAGTAGTGAGTCCGAGTGCGCATGAGCAGTAGTGACCCCGAGTGCGCATGAGCAGTAGTGAGTCCGAGTGCGCATGAGCAGTAGTGACCCCGAGTGCGCATGAGCAGTAGTGACCCCGAGTGCGCATGCACAGTAGTGAGCCCGTGTGCGCATGCGCAGAAGTGAGCTCGAATGCGCATGTGCAGGTCTGAGCCGGAGTGCGCATGCGCAGTAGTGAGCCCGTGTGCGCATGCGCAGTAGTGAGCCCGAGCGCGCATCCGCAGTAGTGAGTCCGAGTGCGCATGCGCAGTAGTGACCCCGAATGCGCATGAGCAGCAGTGAGTCCGAGTGCGCATGAGCAGTAGTGACCCCGAGTGCGCATGAGCAGTAGTGAGTCCGAGTGCGCATGAACAGTAGTGACCCCGAGTGCGCATGCACATTAGTGAGCCCGAGTGTGCATGAGTAGTAGTGACCCCGAGTGCGCATGCACAGTAGCCAGCCCGTGTGCGCATGCGCAGAAGTGAGCTCGAATGCGCATGTGCAGGTCTGAGCCGGACTGCGCATGCGCAGTAGTGAGCCCGTGTGCACATGCGCAGGAGTGACTCCGAATGCGCATGAGCAGTAGTGAGTCCGAGTGCGTATGAGCAGTAGTGACCCCGAGTGCGCATGAGCAGTAGTGACCCCGAGTGCGCATGCACAGTAGTGAGCCCGTGTGCGCATGCGCAGAAGTGAGCTCGAATGCGCATGTGCAGGTCTGAGCCGGAGTGCGCATGCGCATTAGTGGGCCCGTGCGCGCATGCGCAGTAGTGAGCCCGTGTGCGCATGCGCAGTAGTGAGCCCGAGCGCGCATCCGCAGTAGTGAGTCCGAGTGCGCATGCGCAGTAGTGGCCCCGAGTGCGCATGAGCAGTAGTGAATCCGAGTGCACATGAGCAGTAGTGACCCCGAGTGCGCATGAGCAGTAGTGAGTCCGAGTGCGCATGAGCAGTAGTGGGTCCGAGTGCGCATGAGCAGTAGTGACCCCGAGTGCGCATGAGCAGTAGTGAGTCCGAGTGCGCATGAACAGTAGTGACCCCGAGTGCGCATGTGCAGGTCTGAGCCGGAGTGCGCATGCGCAGTAGTGACCCCGAATGCGCATGAGCAGTAGTGAGTCCGAGTGCGCATGAGCAGTAGTGACCCCGAGTGCGCATGAGCAGTAGTGAGTCCGAGTGCGCATTAGCAGTAGTGCCCCGAGTGCGCATGAGCAGTAGTGACCCCGAGTGCGCATGCACAGTAGTGAGCCCGTGTGCGCATGTGTAGAAGTGAGCTCGAATGCGCATGTGCAGGTCTGAGCCGGAGTGCGCATGCGCAGTAGTGGTCCCGTGCGCGCATGCGCAGTAGTGAGCCCGTGTGCGCATGCGCAGTAGTGAGCCCGAGCGCGCATCCGCAGTAGTGAGTCCGAGTGCGCATGCGCAGTAGTGACCCCGAGTGCGCATGAGCAGTCGTGACCCCGAGTGCGCATGCACAGTAGTGAGCCCGTGTGCGCATGCGCAGAAGTGAGCTCGAATGCGCATGTGCAGGTCTGAGCCGGAGTGCGCATGCGCATTAGTGGGCCCGTGCGCGCATGCGCAGTAGTGAGCCCGTGTGCGCATGCGCAGTAGTGAGCCCGAGCGCGCATCCGCAGTAGTGAGTCCGAGTGCGCATGCGCAGTAGTGACCCCGAATGCGCATGCGCAGTAGTGACGCCGAATGCGCATGAGCAGTAGTGAGTCCGAGTGCGCATGAGCAGTAGTGACCCCGAGTGCGCATGAGCAGTAGTGAGTCCGAGTGCGCATGAACAGTAGTGACCCCGAGTGCACATGAGCAGTAGTGACCCCGAGTGCGCATGAGCAGTAGTGAGTCCGAGTGCGCATGAGCAGTAGTGACCCCGAGTGCGCATGCACATTAGTGAGCCCGAGTGAGCATGAGTAGTAGTGACCCCGAGTGCGCATGCACAGTAGTGAGCCCGTGTGCGCATGCGCAGAAGTGAGCTCGAATGCGCATGTGCAGGTCTGAGCCGGACTGCGCATGCGCAGTAGTGAGCCCGTGTGCGCATGCGCAGTAGTGACCCCGAATGCGCATGAGCAGTAGTGAGTCCGAGTGCGCATGAGCAGTAGTGACCCCGAGTGCGCATGAGCAGTAGTGAGTCCGAGTGCGCATGAACAGTAGTGACCCCGAGTGCGCATGTGCAGGTCTGAGCCGGAGTGCGCATGCGCAGTAGTGACCCCGAATGCGCATGAGCAGTAGTGAGTCCGAGTGCGCATGAGCAGTAGTGACCCCGAGTGCGCATGAGCAGTAGTGAGTCCGAGTGCGCATGAACAGTAGTGACTCCGAGTGCGCATGAGCAGTAGTGACCCCGAGTGCGCATGCACAGTAGTGAGCCCGATTGCGCATCCGCAGTAGTAAGTCCGTGTTCGCATGTGCAGGTCTGAGCCGGAGTGCGCATGCGCAGTAGTGGGCCCGTGCGCGCATGCGCAGTTGTGAGCCCGGGTGCGCATGCGCAGTAGTGAGTCCGAGTGCGCATGAGCAGTAGTGACCCCGAGTGCGCATGAGCAGTAGTGAGTCCGAGTGCGCATTAGCAGTAGTGACCCCGAGTGCGCATGAGCAGTAGTGACCCCGAGTGCGCATGCACAGTAGTGAGCCCGTGTGCGCATGCGTAGGAGTGAGCCCGAATGCGCATGTGCAGGTCTGAGGCGGAGTGCGCATGGGCAGTAGTGGGCCCGTGCGCGCATGCGCAGTAGTGAGCCCGTGTGCGCATGCGCAGTAGTGAGCCCGAGTGCGCATGAGCAGTAGTGAGTCCGAGTGCGCATTAGCAGTAGTGACCCCGAGTGCGCATGAGCAGTAGTGGCCCCGAGTGCGCACGCACAGTAGTGAGCCCGTGTGCGCATGCGTAGGAGTGAGCTCGAATGCGCATGTGCAGGTCTGAGACGGAGTGCGCATGCGCAGTAGTGAGCCCGAGCGCGCATCCGCAGTAGTGAGTCCGAGTGCGCATGCGCAGTAGTGACCCCGAATGCGCATGAGCAGCAGTGAGTCCGAGTGCGCATGCACAGTAGTGAGCCCGTGTGCGCATGTGTAGAAGTGAGCTCGAATGCGCATGTGCAGGTCTGAGCCGGAGTGCGCATGCGCAGGTCTGAGCCGGAGTGCGCATGCGCAGTAGTGGGCCCGTGCACGCATGCGCAGTAGTGAGCCCGTGTGCGCATGCGCAGTAGTCAGCCCGAGCGTGCATCCGCAGTAGTGAGTCCGAGTGCGCATGCGCAGTAGTGACCCCGAATGCGCATGAGCAGTAGTGAGTCCGAGTGCGCATGAGCAGTAGTGACCCCGAGTGCGCATGCACAGTAGTGTGCCTGTGTGCGCATGCGCAGAAGTGAGCTCGAATGCGCATGTGCACTTCTGAGCCGGAGTGCGCATGCGCAGTAGTGGGCCCGTGCGCGCATGCGCAGTAGTGAGCCCGGGTGCGCATGCGCAGTAGTGAGCCCGAGCGCGCATCCGCAGTAGTGAGCCCGAGCGCGCATGCGCAGTAGTGAGTCCGATTGCGCATGTGCAGGTCTGAGCCGGAGTGCGCATGCGCAGTAGTGGGCCCGTGCGCGCATGCGCAGTAGTGGGCCCGTGCGCGCATGCGCAGTAGTGAGCCCGTGTGCGCATGCGCAGTAGTGAGCCCGAGCGCGCATCCGCAGTAGTGAGTCCGAGTGCGCATGCGCAGTAGTGACCCCGAATGCGCATGAGCAGTAGTGAGTCCGAGTGCGCATGAGCAGTAGTGACCCCGAGTGCGCATGAGCAGTAGTGAGTCCGAGTGCGCATCAGCAGTAGTGACCCCGAGTGCGCATGAGCAGTAGTGACCCCGAGTGCGCATGCACAGTAGTGAGCCCGTGTGCGCATGCGCAGAAGTGAGCTCGAATGCGCATGTGCAGGTCTGAGCCGGAGTGCGCATGCGCAGTAGTGAGCCCGTGTGCGCATGCGCAGTAGTGAGCCCGAGCGCGCATGAGCAGTAGTGAGTCCGAGTGCGCATGAACAGTAGTGACCCCGAGTGCGCATGCACATTAGTGAGCCCGAGTGTGCATGAGTAGTAGTGACCCCGAGTGCGCATGCACAGTAGCCAGCCCGTGTGCGCATGCGCAGAAGTGAGCTCGAATGCGCATGTGCAGGTCTGAGCCGGACTGCGCATGCGCAGTAGTGAGCCCGTGTGCACATGCGCAGGAGTGACTCCGAATGCGCATGAGCAGTAGTGAGTCCGAGTGCGTATGAGCAGTAGTGACCCCGAGTGCGCATGAGCAGTAGTGACCCCGAGTGCGCATGCACAGTAGTGAGCCCGTGTGCGCATGCGCAGAAGTGAGCTCGAATGCGCATGTGCAGGTCTGAGCCGGAGTGCGCATGCGCATTAGTGGGCCCGTGCGCGCATGCGCAGTAGTGAGCCCGTGTGCGCATGCGCAGTAATGAGCCCGAGCGCGCATCCGCAGTAGTGAGTCCGAGTGCGCATGCGCAGTAGTGGCCCCGAGTGCGCATGAGCAGTAGTGAATCCGAGTGCACATGAGCAGTAGTGACCCCGAGTGCGCATGAGCAGTAGTGAGTCCGAGTGCGCATGAGCAGTAGTGACACCGAATGCGCATGAGCAGTAGTGACCCCGAGTGCGCATGCACATTAGTGAGCCCGAGTGAGCATGAGTAGTAGTGACCCCGAGTGCGCATGCACAGTAGTGAGCCCGTGTGCGCATGCGCAGAAGTGAGCTCGAATGCGCATGTGCAGGTCTGAGCCGGACTGCGCATGCGCAGTAGTGAGCCCGTGTGCGCATGCGCAGTAGTGACCCCGAATGCGCATGAGCAGTAGTGAGTCCGAGTGCGCATGAGCAGTAGTGACCCCGAGTGCGCATGAGCAGTAGTGAGTCCGAGTGCGCATGAACAGTAGTGACCCCGAGTGCGCATGTGCAGGTCTGAGCCGGAGTGCGCATGCGCAGTAGTGACCCCGAATGCGCATGAGCAGTAGTGAGTCCGAGTGCGCATGAGCAGTAGTGACCCCGAGTGCGCATGAGCAGTAGTGAGTCCGAGTGCGCATTAGCAGTAGTGACCCCGAGTGCGCATGAGCAGTAGTGACCCCGAGTGCGCATGCACAGTAGTGAGCCCGTGTGCGCATGCGTAGAAGTGAGCTCGAATGCGCATGTGCAGGTCTGAGCCGGAGTGCGCATGCGCAGTAGTGGTCCCGTGCGCGCATGCGCAGTAGTGAGCCCGTGTGCGCATGCGCAGTAGTGAGCCCGAGCGCGCATCCGCAGTAGTGAGTCCGAGTGCGCATGCGCAGTAGTGACCCCGAATGCGCATGAGCAGCAGTGACCCCGAGTGCGCATGAGCAGTAGTGAGTCCGAGTGCGCATGAGCAGTAGTGACCCCGAGTGCGCATGCACATTAGTGAGAGCGAGTGTGCATGGGTAGTAGTGACCCCGAGTGCGCATGCACAGTAGCGAGCCCGTGTGCGCATGCGCAGAAGTGAGCTCGAATGCGCATGTGCAGGTCTGAGCCGGAGTGCGCATGCGCAGTAGTGGGCCCGTGCGCGCATGCGCAGTAGTGAGCCCGTGTGCGCATGCGCAGTAGTGAGCCCGAGCGCGCATCCGCAGTAGTGAGTCCGAGTGCGCATGCGCAGTAGTGACCCCGAATGCGCATGAGCAGTAGTGAGTCCGAGTGCGCATGAGCAGTAGTGACCCCGAGTGCGCATGAGCAGTAGTGACCCCGAGTGCGCATGCACAGTAGTGACCCCGATTGCGCATCCGCAGTAGCGAGTCCCTGTGCGCATGTGCAGGTCTGAGCCAGAGTGCGCAAGCGAAGTAGTGAGCCCGATTGTGCATCGGCAGTCGTGAGTCCGAGTGCGCATGAGCAGTAGTGACCCCGAATGCGCATGAGCAGTAGTGAGTCCGAGCGCGCATGAGCAGTAGTGACCCCGAGTGCGCATGAGCAGTAGTGAGTCCGAGTGCGCATGAGCAGTAGTGAGTCCGAGTGCGCATGAGCAGTAGTGACCCCGAATGCGCATGAGCAGTAGTGAGTCCGAGTGCGCATGAGGAGTAGTGACCCCGAATGCGCATGAGCAGTAGTGAGTCCGAGCGCGCATGAGCAGCAGTGACCCCGAGTGCGCATGAGCAGTAGTGAGTCCGAGTGCGCATGAGCAGTAGTGAGTCCGATTGCGCATGTGCAGGTCTGAGCCGGAGTGCGCATGCGCAGTAGTGGGCCCGTGCGCGCATGCGCAGTAGTGAGCCCGTGTGCGCATGCGCAGTAGTCAGCCCGAGCGCGCATCGGCAGTAGTGAGTCCGAGTGCGCATGCGCAGTAGTGACCCCGAATGCGCATGAGCAGTAGTGAGTCCGAGTGCGCATGAGGAGTAGTGACCCCGAGTGCGCATGAGCAGTAGTGAGTCCGAGTGCGCATCAGCAGTAGTGACCCCGAGTGCGCATGCGCAGTAGTGACCCCGAGTGCGCATGCACAGTAGTGAGACCGTGTGCGCATGAGCAGTAGTGAGTCCGAGTGCGCATGAGCAGTAAGTAGTGACCCCGAGTGCGCATGCACATTAGTGAGCCCGAGTGTGCATGAGCAGTAGTGACCCCGAGTGCGCATGCACAGTAGTGTGCCCGTGTGAGCATGCGCAGAAGTGAGCTCGAGTGCGCATGTGCAGGTCTGAGCCGGAGTGCGCATGCGCAGTAGTGACCCCGAATGCGCATGAGCAGTAGTGAGTCCGAGTGCGCATGAGCAGTAGTGACCCCGAGTGAACATGAGCAGTAGTGAGTCCGAGTGCGCATTAGCAGTAGTGACCCCGAGTGCGCATGAGCAGTACTGACCCCGAGTGCGCATGCACAGTAGTGAGCCCGTGTGCGCATGCGCAGTAGTGAGCCCGTGTGCGCATGCGCAGTAGTGAGCCCGAGCGCGCATCCGCAGTAGTGAGTCCGAGTGCGCATGCGCAGTAGTGACCCCGAATGCGCATGAGCAGCAGTGAGTCCGAGTGCGCATGAGCAGTAGTGACCCCGAGTGCGCATGAGCAGTAGTGACCCCGAGTGCGCATGCACATTAGTGAGCCCGAGTGTGCATGAGTAGTAGTGACCCCGAGTGCGCATGCACAGTAGTGAGCCCGTGTGCGCATGCGCGGAAGTGAGCTCGAATGCGCATGTGCAGGTCTGAGCCGGACTGCGCATGAACAGTAGTGAGCCCGTGTGCGCATGCGCAGTAGTGACCCCGAGTGCGCATGAGCAGTAGTGAGTCCGAGTGCGCATTAGCAGTAGTGACCCCGAGTGCGCATGAGCAGTAGTGACCCCGAGTGCGCATGCACAGTAGTGAGCCCGTGTGCGCATGCGTAGAAGTGAGCTCGAATGCGCATGTGCAGGTCTGAGCCGGAGTGCGCATGCGCAGTAGTGGGCCCGTGCGCGCATGCGCAGTAGTTACCCCGAGTGCGCATGAGCAGTAGTGAGTCCGAGTGCGCGTGAGCAGTAGTGACCCCGAGTGCGCATGCACATTAGTGAGCCCGAGTGTGCATGAGTAGTAGTGACCCCGAGTGCGCATGCACAGTAGTGAGCCCGTGTGCGCATGCGCGGAAGTGAGCTCGAATGCGCATGTGCAGGTCTGAGCCGGACTGCGCATGCGCAGTAGTGAGCCCGTGTGCGCATGCGCAGTAGTGACCCCGAATGCGCATGAGCAGTAGTGACCCCGAGTGCGCATGAGCAGTAGTGACCCCGAGTGCGCATGAGCAGTAGTGGCCCCGAGTGCGCATGAGCAGTAGTGAATCCGAGTGCACCTGAGCAGTAGTGACCCCGAGTGCGCATGAGCAGTAGTGAGTCCGAGTGCGCATGAGCAGTAGTGACCCCGAGTGCGCATGAGCAGTAGTGAGCCCGAGTGAGCATGAGTAGTAGTGACCCCGAGTGCGCATGCACAGTAGTGAGCCCGTGTGCGCATGCGCAGAAGTGAGCTCGAATGCGCATGTGCAGGTCTGAGCGGGACTGCGCATGCGCAGTAGTGAGCCCGTGTGCGCATGCGCAGTAGTGATCCCGAGCGCGCATCCGCAGTAGTGAGTCCGAGTGCGCATGCGCAGTAGTGACCCCGAATGCGCATGAGCAGCAGTGACCCCGAGTGCGCATGAGCAGTAGTGAGTCCGAGTGCGCATGAGCAGTAGTGACCCCGAGTGCGCATGAGCAGTAGTGACCCCGAGTGCGCATGCACAGTAGTGAGCCCGATTGCGCATCCGCAGTAGTGAGTCCGTGTGCGCATGTGCAGGTCTGAGCCGGAGTGCGCATGCGCAGTAGTGAGCCGGGTGCGCATGCGCAGTAGTGAGCCCGAGCGCGCATCCGCAGTAGTGAGCCCGAGCGCGCATGCGCAGTAGTGACCCCGAATGCGCATGAGCAGAAGTGACCCCGAGTGCGCATGCACAGTAGTGTGCCTGTGTGCGCATGCGCAGATGTGAGCTCGAATGCGCATGTGCACTTCTGAGCCGGAGTGCGCATGCGCAGTGGTGGGCCCGTGCGCGCATGCGCAGTAGTGAGCCCGGGTGCGCATGCGCAGTAGTGAGCCCGAGCGCGCATCCGCAGTAGTGAGCCCGAGCGCGCATGCGCAGTAGTGAGTCCGATTGCGCATGTGCAGGTCTGAGCCGGAGTGCGCATGCGCAGTAGTGGGCCCGTGCGCGCATGCGCAGTAGTGGGCCCGTGCGCGCATGCGCAGTAGTGAGCCCGTGTGCGCATGCGCAGTAGTGAGCCCGAGCGCGCATCCGCAGTAGTGAGTCCGAGTGCGCATGCGCAGTAGTGACCCCGAATGCGCATGAGCAGTAGTGAGTCCGAGTGCGCATGAGCAGTAGTGACCCCGAGTGCGCATGAGCAGTAGTGAGTCCGAGTGCGCATCAGCAGTAGTGACCCCGAGTGCGCATGAGCAGTAGTGACCCCGAGTGCGCATGCACAGTAGTGAGCCCGTGTGCGCATGCGCAGAAGTGAGCTCGAATGCGCATGTGCAGGTCTGAGCCGGAGTGCGCATGCGCAGTAGTGGGCCCGTGCGCGCATGCGCAGTAGTGAGCCCGTGTGCGCATGCGCAGTAGTGAGCCCGAGCGCGCATCCGCAGTAGTGAGTCCGAGTGCGCATGCGCAGTAGTGACCCCGAATGCGCATGAGCAGCAGTGAGTCCGAGTGCGCATGAGCAGTAGTGACCCCGAGTGCGCATGAGCAGTAGTGAGTCCGAGTGCGCATGAACAGTAGTGACCCCGAGTGCGCATGCACATTAGTGAGCCCGAGTGTGCATGAGTAGTAGTGACCCCGAGTGCGCATGCACAGTAGCCAGCCCGTGTGCGCATGCGCAGAAGTGAGCTCGAATGCGCATGTGCAGGTCTGAGCCGGACTGCGCATGCGCAGTAGTGAGCCCGTGTGCACATGCGCAGGAGTGACTCCGAATGCGCATGAGCAGTAGTGAGTCCGAGTGCGTATGAGCAGTAGTGACCCCGAGTGCGCATGAGCAGTAGTGACCCCGAGTGCGCATGCACAGTAGTGAGCCCGTGTGCGCATGCGCAGAAGTGAGCTCGAATGCGCATGTGCAGGTCTGAGCCGGAGTGCGCATGCGCATTAGTGGGCCCGTGCGCGCATGCGCAGTAGTGGGCCCGTGTGCGCATGCGCAGTAGTGAGCCCGAGCGCGCATCCGCAGTAGTGAGTCCGAGTGCGCATGCGCAGTAGTGACCCCGAATGCGCATGCGCAGTAGTGACCCCGAATGCGCATGAGCAGTAGTGAGTCCGAGTGCGCATGAGCAGTAGTGACCCCGAGTGCGCATGAGCAGTAGTGAGTCCGAGTGCGCATGAGCAGTAGTGACCCCGAGTGCGCATGAGCAGTAGTGACCCCGAGTGCGCATGCACATTAGTGAGCCCGAGTGAGCATGAGTAGTAGTGACCCCGAGTGCGCATGCACAGTAGTGAGCCCGTGTGCGCATGCGCAGAAGTGAGCTCGAATGCGCATGTGCAGGTCTGAGCCGGACTGCGCATGCGCAGTAGTGAGCCCGTGTGCGCATGCGCAGTAGTGACCCCGAATGCGCATGAGCAGTAGTGAGTCCGAGTGCGCATGGGCAGTAGTGAGTCCGAGTGCGCATTAGCAGTAGTGACCCCGAGTGCGCATGCACAGTAGCGAGCCCGTGTGCGCATGCGCAGAAGTGAGCTCGAATGCGCATGTGCAGGTCTGAGCCGGAGTGCGCATGCGCAGTAGTGGGCCCGTGCGCGCATGCGCAGTAGTGAGCCCGTGTGCGCATGCGCAGTAGTGAGCCCGAGCGCGCATCCGCAGTAGTGAGTCCGAGTGCGCATGCGCAGTAGTGACCCCGAATGCGCATGAGCAGTAGTGAGTCCGAGTGCGCATGAGCAGTAGTGACCCCGAGTGCGCATGAGCAGTAGTGACCCCGAGTGCGCATGCACAGTAGTGACCCCGATTGCGCATCCGCAGTAGCGAGTCCCTGTGTGCATGTGCAGGTCTGAGCCAGAGTGCGCAAGCCAAGTAGTGAGCCCGATTGTGCATCGGCAGTCGTGAGTCCGAGTGCGCATGAGCAGTAGTGACCCCGAATTCGCATGAGCAGTAGTGAGTCCGAGCGCGCATGAGCAGTAGTGACCCCGAGTGCGCATGAGCAGTAGTGAGTCCGAGTGCGCATGAGCAGTAGTGAGTCCGAGTGCGCATGAGCAGTAGTGACCCCGAGTGCGCGTGCACAGTAGTGAGCCCGAGTGCGCATGAGCAGTAGTGAGTCCGAGTGCGCGCGAGCAGTACTGACCCCGAGTGCGCATGCACAGTAGTGAGCCCGATTGCGCATCCGCAGTAGTGAGTCCGTGTGCGCATGTGCAGCTCTGAGCCGGAGTGTGCATGCGCAGTAGTGGGCCCGTGCGCGCATGCGCAGTAGTGAGCCCGGGTGCGCATGCGCAGTAGTGAGCGCGAGCGCGCATCCGCAATAGTGAGCCCGAGCGCGCATGCACAGTAGTGAGTCCGATTGGGCATGTGCAGGTCTGACCCGGAGTGCGCATGCGCAGTAGTGGGCCCGTACGCGCATGCGCAGTAGTGAGCCCGTGTGCGCATGCGCTGTAGTGAGCCCGAGCGCGCATCCGCAGTAGTGAGTCCGAGTGCGCATGCGCAGTAGTGACCCCGAATGCGCATGAGCAGTAATGACCCCGAGTGCGCATGCACAGTAGTGAGCCCGTGTGCGCATGCGTAGGAGTGAGCTCGAATGCGCATGTGCAGGTCTGAGACGGAGTGCGCATGCGCAGTAGTGAGCCCGAGCGCGCATCCGCAGTAGTGAGTCCGAGTGCGCATGCGCAGTAGTGACCCCGAATGCGCATGAGCAGCAGTGAGTCCGAGTGTGCATGAGCAGTAGTGACCCCGAGTGCGCATGAGCAGTAGTGAGCCCGAGCGCGCATGCGCAGTAGTGAGTCCGATTGCGCATGTGCAGGTCTGAGCCGGAGTGCGCATGCGCAGTAGTGGGCCCGTGCACGCATGCGCAGTAGTGAGCCCGTGTGCGCATGCGCAGTAGTCAGCCCGAGCGTGCATCCGCAGTAGTGAGTCCGAGTGCGCATGCGCAGTAGTGACCCCGAATGCGCATGAGCAGTAGTGAGTCCGAGTGCGCATGAGCAGTAGTGACCCCGAGTGCGCATGCACAGTAGTGTGCCTGTGTGCGCATGCGCAGAAGTGAGCTCGAATGCGCATGTGCACTTCTGAGCCGGAGTGCGCATGCGCAGTAGTGGGCCCGTGCGCGCATGCGCAGTAGTGAGCCCGGGTGCGCATGCGCAGTAGTGAGTCCGATTGCGCATGTGCAGGTCTGAGCCGGAGTGCGCATGCGCAGTAGTGGGCCCGTGCGCGCATGCGCAGTAGTGGGCCCGTGCGCGCATGCGCAGTAGTGAGCCCGTGTGCGCATGCGCAGTAGTGAGCCCGAGCGCGCATCCGCAGTAGTGAGTCCGAGTGCGCATGCGCAGTAGTGACCCCGAATGCGCATGAGCAGTAGTGAGTCCGAGTGCGCATGAGCAGTAGTGACCCCGAGTGCGCATGAGCAGTAGTGAGTCCGAGTGCGCATCAGCAGTAGTGACCCCGAGTGCGCATGAGCAGTAGTGACCCCGAGTGCGCATGCACAGTAGTGAGCCCGTGTGCGCATGCGCAGAAGTGAGCTCGAATGCGCATGTGCAGGTCTGAGCCGGAGTGCGCATGCGCAGTAGTGAGCCCGTGTGCGCATGCGCAGTAGTGAGCCCGAGCGCGCATCCGCAGTAGTGAGTCCGAGTGCGCATGCGCAGTAGTGACCCCGAATGCGCATGAGCAGCAGTGAGTCCGAGTGCGCATGAGCAGTAGTGACCCCGAGTGCGCATGAGCAGTAGTGAGTCCGAGTGCGCATGAACAGTAGTGACCCCGAGTGCGCATGCACATTAGTGAGCCCGAGTGTGCATGAGTAGTAGTGACCCCGAGTGCGCATGCACAGTAGCCAGCCCGTGTGCGCATGCGCAGAAGTGAGCTCGAATGCGCATGTGCAGGTCTGAGCCGGACTGCGCATGCGCAGTAGTGAGCCCGTGTGCACATGCGCAGGAGTGACTCCGAATGCGCATGAGCAGTAGTGAGTCCGAGTGCGTATGAGCAGTAGTGACCCCGAGTGCGCATGAGCAGTAGTGACCCCGAGTGCGCATGCACAGTAGTGAGCCCGTGTGCGCATGCGCAGAAGTGAGCTCGAATGCGCATGTGCAGGTCTGAGCCGGAGTGCGCATGCGCATTAGTGGGCCTGTGCGCGCATGCGCAGTAGTGAGCCCGTGTGCGCATGCGCAGTAGTGAGCCCGAGCGCGCATCCGCAGTAGTGAGTCCGAGTGCGCATGCGCAGTAGTGACCCCGAATGCGCATGCGCAGTAGTGACGCCGAATGCGCATGAGCAGTAGTGAGTCCGAGTGCGCATGAGCAGTAGTGACCCCGAGTGCGCATGAGCAGTAGTGAGTCCGAGTGCGCATGAACAGTAGTGACCCCGAGTGCACATGAGCAGTAGTGACCCCGAGTGCGCATGAGCAGTAGTGAGTCCGAGTGCGCATGAGCAGTAGTGACCCCGAGTGCGCATGAGCAGTAGTGACCCCGAGTGCGCATGCACATTAGTGAGCCCGAGTGAGCATGAGTAGTAGTGACCCCGAGTGCGCATGCACAGTAGTGAGCCCGTGTGCGCATGCGCAGAAGTGAGCTCGAATGCGCATGTGCAGGTCTGAGCCGGACTGCGCATGCGCAGTAGTGAGCCCGTGTGCGCATGCGCAGTAGTGACCCCGAATGCGCATGAGCAGTAGTGAGTCCGAGTGCGCATGAGCAGTAGTGACCCCGAGTGCGCATGAGCAGTAGTGAGTCCGAGTGCGCATGAACAGTAGTGACCCCGAGTGCGCATGTGCATGTCTGAGCCGGAGTGCGCATGCGCAGTAGTGACCCCGAATGCGCATGAGCAGTAGTGAGTCCGAGTGCGCATGAGCAGTAGTGACCCCGAGTGCGCATGAGCAGTAGTGAGTCCGAGTGCGCATTAGCAGTAGTGACCCCGAGTGCGCATGAGCAGTAGTGACCCCGAGTGCGCATGCACAGTAGTGAGCCCGTGTGCGCATGCGTAGAAGTGAGCTCGAATGCGCATGTGCAGGTCTGAGCCGGAGTGCGCATGCGCAGTAGTGGGCCCGTGCGCGCATGCGCAGTAGTTACCCCGAGTGCGCATGAGCAGTAGTGAGTCCGAGTGCGCGTGAGCAGTAGTGACCCCGAGTGCGCATGCACATTAGTGAGCCCGAGTGTGCATGAGTAGTAGTGACCCCGAGTGCGCATGCACAGTAGTGAGCCCGTGTGCGCATGCGCGGAAGTGAGCTTGAATGCGCATGTGCAGGTCTGAGCCGGACTGCGCATGCGCAGTAGTGAGCCCGTGTGCGCATGCGCAGTAGTGACCCCGAATGCGCATGAGCAGTAGTGACCCCGAGTTCGCATGAGCAGTAGTGACCCCGAGTGCGCATGAGCAGTAGTGGCCCCGAGTGCGCATGAGCAGTAGTGAATCCGAGTGCACATGAGCAGTAGTGACCCCGAGTGCGCATGAGCAGTAGTGAGTCCGAGTGCGCATGGCAGTAGTGACCCCGAATGCGCATGAGCAGTAGTGACCCCGAGTGCGCATGCACATTAGTGAGCCCGAGTGAGCATGAGTAGTAGTGACCCCGAGTGCGCATGCACAGTAGTGAGCCCGTGTGCGCATGCGCAGAAGTGAGCTCGAATGCGCATGTGCAGGTCTGAGCCGGAGTGCGCATGCGCAGTAGTGGGCCCGTGCGCGCATGCGCAGTAGTGGGCCCGTGCGCGCATGCGCAGTAGTGAGCCCGTGTGCGCATGCGCAGTAGTGAGCCCGAGCGCGCATCCGCAGTAGTGAGTCCGAGTGCGCATGCGCAGTAGTGACCCCGAGTGCGCATGAGCAGTAGTGAGTCCGAGTGCGCATTAGCAGTAGTGACCCCGAGTGCGCATGAGCAGTAGTGACCCCGAGTGCGCATGCACAGTAGTGAGCCCGTGTGCGCATGCGTTGAAGTGAGCTCGAATGCGCATGTGCAGGTCTGAGCCGGAGTGCGCATGCGCAGTAGTGGTCCCGTGCGCGCATGCGCAGTAGTGAGCCCGTGTGCGCATGCGCAGTAGTGAGCCCGAGCGCGCATCCGCAGTAGTGAGTCCGAGTGCGCATGCGCAGTAGTGACCCCGAGTGCGCATGAGCAGTAGTGAGTCCGAGTGCGCATGAGCAGTAGTGAGTCCGAGTGCGCATGAGCAGTAGTGACCCCGAATGCGCATGAGCAGTAGTGAGTCCGAGTGCGCATGAGGAGTAGTGACCCCGAATGCGCATGAGCAGTAGTGAGTCCGAGCGCGCATGAGCAGCAGTGACCCCGAGTGCGCATGAGCAGTAGTGAGTCCGAGTGCGCATTAGCAGTAGTGACCCCGAGTGCGCATGAGCAGTAGTGACCCCGAGTGCGCATGCACAGTAGTGAGCCCGTGTGCGCATGCGTAGAAGTGAGCTCGAATGCGCATGTGCAGGTCTGAGCCGGAGTGCGCATGCGCAGTAGTGGGCCCGTGCGCGCATGCGCAGTAGTTACCCCGAGTGCGCATGAGCAGTAGTGAGTCCGAGTGCGCGTGAGCAGTAGTGACCCCGAGTGCGCATGCACATTAGTGAGCCCGAGTGTGCATGAGTAGTAGTGACCCCGAGTGCGCATGCACAGTAGTGAGCCCGTGTGCGCATGCGCGGAAGTGAGCTCGAATGCGCATGTGCAGGTCTGAGCCGGACTGCGCATGCGCAGTAGTGAGCCCGTGTGCGCATGCGCAGTAGTGACCCCGAATGCGCATGAGCAGTAGTGACCCCGAGTGCGCATGAGCAGTAGTGACCCCGAGTGCGCATGAGCAGTAGTGGCCCCGAGTGCGCATGAGCAGTAGTGAATCCGAGTGCACCTGAGCAGTAGTGACCCCGAGTGCGCATGAGCAGTAGTGAGTCCGAGTGCGCATGAGCAGTAGTGACCCCGAGTGCGCATGAGCAGTAGTGACCCCGAGTGCGCATGCACATTAGTGAGCCCGAGTGAGCATGAGTAGTAGTGACCCCGAGTGCGCATGCACAGTAGTGAGCCCGTGTGCGCATGCGCAGAAGTGAGCTCGAATGCGCATGTGCAGGTCTGAGCCGGACTGCGCATGCGCAGTAGTGAGCCCGTGTGCGCATGCGCAGTAGTGAGCCCGAGCGCGCATCCGCAGTAGTGAGTCCGAGTGCGCATGCGCAGTAGTGACCCCGAATGCGCATGAGCAGCAGTGACCCCGAGTGCGCATGAGCAGTAGTGAGTCCGAGTGCGCATGAGCAGTAGTGACCCCGAGTGCGCATGAGCAGTAGTGACCCCGAGTGCGCATGCACAGTAGTGAGCCCGATTGCGCATCCGCAGTAGTGAGTCCGTGTGCGCATGTGCAGGTCTGAGCCGGAGTGCGCATGCGCAGTAGTGAGCCGGGTGCGCATGCGCAGTAGTGAGCCCGAGCGCGCATCCGCAGTAGTGAGCCCGAGCGCGCATGCGCAGTAGTGACCCCGAATGCGCATGAGCAGAAGTGACCCCGAGTGCGCATGCACAGTAGTGTGCCTGTGTGCGCATGCGCAGATGTGAGCTCGAATGCGCATGTGCACTTCTGAGCCGGAGTGCGCATGCGCAGTGGTGGGCCCGTGCGCGCATGCGCAGTAGTGAGCCCGGGTGCGCATGCGCAGTAGTGAGCCCGAGCGCGCATCCGCAGTAGTGAGCCCGAGCGCGCATGCGCAGTAGTGAGTCCGATTGCGCATGTGCAGGTCTGAGCCGGAGTGCGCATGCGCAGTAGTGGGCCCTTGCGCGCATGCGCAGTAGTGGGCCCGTGCGCGCATGCGCAGTAGTGAGCCCGTGTGCGCATGCGCAGTAGTGAGCCCGAGCACGCATCCGCAGTAGTGAGTCCGAGTGCGCATGCGCAGTAGTGACCCCGAATGCGCATGAGCAGTAGTGAGTCCGAGTGCGCATGAGCAGTAGTGACCCCGAGTGCGCATGAGCAGTAGTGAGTCCGAGTGCGCATCAGCAGTAGTGACCCCGAGTGCGCATGAGCAGTAGTGACCCCGAGTGCGCATGCACAGTAGTGAGCCCGTGTGCGCATGCGCAGAAGTGAGCCCGTGTGCGCATGCGCAGTAGTGAGCCCGAGCGCGCATCCGCAGTAGTGAGTCCGAGTGCGCATGCGCAGTAGTGACCCCGAATGCGCATGAGCAGCAGTGAGTCCGAGTGCGCATGAGCAGTAGTGACCCCGAGTGCGCATGAGCAGTAGTGAGTCCGAGTGCGCATGAACAGTAGTGACCCCGAGTGCGCATGCACATTAGTGAGCCCGAGTGTGCATGAGTAGTAGTGACCCCGAGTGCGCATGCACAGTAGCCAGCCCGTGTGCGCATGCGCAGAAGTGAGCTCGAATGCGCATGTGCAGGTCTGAGCCGGACTGCGCATGCGCAGTAGTGAGCCCGTGTGCACATGCGCAGGAGTGACTCCGAATGCGCATGAGCAGTAGTGAGTCCGAGTGCGTATGAGCAGTAGTGACCCCGAGTGCGCATGAGCAGTAGTGACCCCGAGTGCGCATGCACAGTAGTGAGCCCGTGTGCGCATGCGCAGAAGTGAGCTCGAATGCGCATGTGCAGGTCTGAGCCGGAGTGCGCATGCGCATTAGTGGGCCCGTGCGCGCATGCGCAGGAGTGGGCCCGTGTGCGCATGCGCAGTAGTGAGCCCGAGCGCGCATCCGCAGTAGTGAGTCCGAGTGCGCATGCGCAGTAGTGACCCCGAATGCGCATGCGCAGTAGTGACCCCGAATGCGCATGAGCAGTAGTGAGTCCGAGTGCGCATGAGCAGTAGTGACCCCGAGTGCGCATGAGCAGTAGTGAGTCCGAGTGCGCATGAACAGTAGTGACCCCGAGTGCACATGAGCAGTAGTGACCCCGAGTGCGCATGAGCAGTAGTGAGTCCGAGTGCGCATGAGCAGTAGTGACCCCGAGTGCGCATGAGCAGTAGTGACCCCGAGTGCGCATGCACATTAGTGAGCCCGAGTGAGCATGAGTAGTAGTGACCCCGAGTGCGCATGCACAGTAGTGAGCCCGTGTGCGCATGCGCAGAAGTGAGCTCGAATGCGCATGTGCAGGTCTGAGCCGGACTGCGCATGCGCAGTAGTGAGCCCGTGTGCGCATGCGCAGTAGTGACCCCGAATGCGCATGAGCAGTAGTGAGTCCGAGTGCGCATGAGCAGTAGTGACCCCGAGTGCGCATGAGCAGTAGTGAGTCCGAGTGCGCATGAACAGTAGTGACCCCGAGTGCGCATGTGCAGGTCTGAGCCGGAGTGCGCATGCGCAGTAGTGACCCCGAATGCGCATGAGCAGTAGTGAGTCCGAGTGCGCATGAGCAGTAGTGACCCCGAGTGCGCATGAGCAGTAGTGAGTCCGAGTGCGCATTAGCAGTAGTGACCCCGAGTGCGCATGAGCAGTAGTGACCCCGAGTGCGCATGCACAGTAGTGAGCCCGTGTGCGCATGCGTAGAAGTGAGCTCGAATGCGCATGTGCAGGTCTGAGCCGGAGTGCGCATACGCAGTAGTGGGCCCGTGCGCGCATGCGCAGTAGTTACCCCGAGTGCGCATGAGCAGTAGTGAGTCCGAGTGCGCGTGAGCAGTTGTGACCCCAAGTGCGCATGCACATTAGTGAGCCCGAGTGTGCATGAGTAGTAGTGACCCCGAGTGCGCATGCACAGTAGTGAGCCCGTGTGCGCATGCGCGGAAGTGAGCTCGAATGCGCATGTGCAGGTCTGAGCCGGACTGCGCATGCGCAGTAGTGAGCCCGTGTGCGCATGCGCAGTAGTGACCCCGAATGCGCATGAGCAGTAGTGACCCCGAGTTCGCATGAGCAGTAGTGACCCCGAGTGCGCATGAGCAGTAGTGAATCCGAGTGCACATGAGCAGTAGTGACCCCGAGTGCGCATGAGCAGTAGTGAGTCCGATTGCGCATGAGCAGTAGTGACCCCGAGTGCGCATGAACAGTAGTGACCCCGAGTGCGCATGCACATTAGTGAGCCCGAGTGAGCATGAGTAGTAGTGACCCCGAGTGCGCATGCACAGTAGTGAGCCCGAGTGAGCATGAGTAGTAGTGACCCCGAGTGCGCATGCACAGTAGTGAGCCCGTGTGCGCATGCGCAGAAGTGAGCTCGAATGCGCATGTGCAGGTCTGAGCCGGACTGCGCATGCGCAGTAGTGAGCCCGTGTGCGCATGCGCAGTAGTGACCCCGAATGCGCATGAGCAGTAGTGAGTCCGAGTGCGCATGAGCAGTAGTGACCCCGAGTGCGCATGAGCAGTAGTGAGTCCGAGTGCGCATGAACAGTAGTGACCCCGAGTGCGCATGTGCAGGTCTGAGCCGGAGTGCGCATGCGCAGTAGTGACCCCGAATGCGCATGAGCAGTAGTGAGTCCGAGTGCGCATGAGCAGTAGTGACCCCGAGTGCGCATGAGCAGTAGTGAGTCCGAGTGCGCATTAGCAGTAGTGACCCCGAGTGCGCATGAGCAGTAGTGACCCCGAGTGCGCATGCACAGTAGTGAGCCCGTGTGCGCATGCGTAGAAGTGAGCTCGAATGCGCATGTGCAGGTCTGAGCCGGAGTGCGCATGCGCAGTAGTGGGCCCGTGCGCGCATGCGCAGTAGTTACCCCGAGTGCGCATGAGCAGTAGTGAGTCCGAGTGCGCGTGAGCAGTAGTGACCCCAAGTGCGCATGCACATTAGTGAGCCCGAGTGTGCATGAGTAGTAGTGACCCCGAGTGCGCATGCACAGTAGTGAGCCCGTGTGCGCATGCGCGGAAGTGAGCTCGAATGCGCATGTGCAGGTCTGAGCCGGACTGCGCATGCGCAGTAGTGAGCCCGTGTGCGCATGCGCAGTAGTGACCCCGAATGCGCATGAGCAGTAGTGACCCCGAGTTCGCATGAGCAGTAGTGACCCCGAGTGCGCATGCGCAGTAGTGAGTCCGAGTGCGCATGGCAGTAGTGACCCCGAATGCGCATGAGCAGTAGTGACCCCGAGTGCGCATGCACATTAGTGAGCCCGAGTGAGCATGAGTAGTAGTGACCCCGAGTGCGCATGCACAGTAGTGAGCCCGTGTGCGCATGCGCAGAAGTGAGCTCGAATGCGCATGTGCAGGTCTGAGCCGGAGTGCGCATGCGCAGTAGTGGGCCCGTGCGCGCATGCGCAGTAGTGGGCCCGTGCGCGCATGCGCAGTAGTGAGCCCGTGTGCGCATGCGCAGTAGTGAGCCCGAGCGCGCATCCGCAGTAGTGAGTCCGAGTGCGCATGCGCAGTAGTGACCCCGAGTGCGCATGAGCAGTAGTGAGTCCGAGTGCGCATTAGCAGTAGTGACCCCGAGTGCGCATGAGCAGTAGTGACCCCGAGTGCGCATGCACAGTAGTGAGCCCGTGTGCGCATGCGTTGAAGTGAGCTCGAATGCGCATGTGCAGGTCTGAGCCGGAGTGCGCATGCGCAGTAGTGGTCCCGTGCGCGCATGCGCAGTAGTGAGCCCGTGTGCGCATGCGCAGTAGTGAGCCCGAGCGCGCATCCGCAGTAGTGAGTCCGAGTGCGCATGCGCAGTAGTGACCCCGAGTGCGCATGAGCAGTAGTGAGTCCGAGTGCGCATGAGCAGTAGTGAGTCCGAGTGCGCATGAGCAGTAGTGACCCCGAATGCGCATGAGCAGTAGTGAGTCCGAGTGCGCATGAGGAGTAGTGACCCCGAATGCGCATGAGCAGTAGTGAGTCCGAGCGCGCATGAGCAGCAGTGACCCCGAGTGCGCATGAGCAGTAGTGAGTCCGAGTGCGCATTAGCAGTAGTGACCCCGAGTGCGCATGAGCAGTAGTGACCCCGAGTGCGCATGCACAGTAGTGAGCCCGTGTGCGCATGCGTAGAAGTGAGCTCGAATGCGCATGTGCAGGTCTGAGCCGGAGTGCGCATGCGCAGTAGTGGGCCCGTGCGCGCATGCGCAGTAGTTACCCCGAGTGCGCATGAGCAGTAGTGAGTCCGAGTGCGCGTGAGCAGTAGTGACCCCGAGTGCGCATGCACATTAGTGAGCCCGAGTGTGCATGAGTAGTAGTGACCCCGAGTGCGCATGCACAGTAGTGAGCCCGTGTGCGCATGCGCGGAAGTGAGCTCGAATGCGCATGTGCAGGTCTGAGCCGGACTGCGCATGCGCAGTAGTGAGCCCGTGTGCGCATGCGCAGTAGTGACCCCGAATGCGCATGAGCAGTAGTGACCCCGAGTGCGCATGAGCAGTAGTGACCCCGAGTGCGCATGAGCAGTAGTGGCCCCGAGTGCGCATGAGCAGTAGTGAATCCGAGTGCACCTGAGCAGTAGTGACCCCGAGTGCGCATGAGCAGTAGTGAGTCCGAGTGCGCATGAGCAGTAGTGACCCCGAGTGCGCATGAGCAGTAGTGACCCCGAGTGCGCATGCACATTAGTGAGCCCGAGTGAGCATGAGTAGTAGTGACCCCGAGTGCGCATGCACAGTAGTGAGCCCGTGTGCGCATGCGCAGAAGTGAGCTCGAATGCGCATGTGCAGGTCTGAGCCGGACTGCGCATGCGCAGTAGTGAGCCCGTGTGCGCATGCGCAGTAGTGAGCCCGAGCGCGCATCCGCAGTAGTGAGTCCGAGTGCGCATGCGCAGTAGTGACCCCGAATGCGCATGAGCAGCAGTGACCCCGAGTGCGCATGAGCAGTAGTGAGTCCGAGTGCGCATGAGCAGTAGTGACCCCGAGTGCGCATGAGCAGTAGTGACCCCGAGTGCGCATGCACAGTAGTGAGCCCGATTGCGCATCCGCAGTAGTGAGTCCGTGTGCGCATGTGCAGGTCTGAGCCGGAGTGCGCATGCGCAGTAGTGAGCCGGGTGCGCATGCGCAGTAGTGAGCCCGAGCGCGCATCCGCAGTAGTGAGCCCGAGCGCGCATGCGCAGTAGTGACCCCGAATGCGCATGAGCAGAAGTGACCCCGAGTGCGCATGCACAGTAGTGTGCCTGTGTGCGCATGCGCAGATGTGAGCTCGAATGCGCATGTGCACTTCTGAGCCGGAGTGCGCATGCGCAGTGGTGGGCCCGTGCGCGCATGCGCAGTAGTGAGCCCGGGTGCGCATGCGCAGTAGTGAGCCCGAGCGCGCATCCGCAGTAGTGAGCCCGAGCGCGCATGCGCAGTAGTGAGTCCGATTGCGCATGTGCAGGTCTGAGCCGGAGTGCGCATGCGCAGTAGTGGGCCCTTGCGCGCATGCGCAGTAGTGGGCCCGTGCGCGCATGCGCAGTAGTGAGCCCGTGTGCGCATGCGCAGTAGTGAGCCCGAGCACGCATCCGCAGTAGTGAGTCCGAGTGCGCATGCGCAGTAGTGACCCCGAATGCGCATGAGCAGTAGTGAGTCCGAGTGCGCATGAGCAGTAGTGACCCCGAGTGCGCATGAGCAGTAGTGAGTCCGAGTGCGCATCAGCAGTAGTGACCCCGAGTGCGCATGAGCAGTAGTGACCCCGAGTGCGCATGCACAGTAGTGAGCCCGTGTGCGCATGCGCAGAAGTGAGCCCGTGTGCGCATGCGCAGTAGTGAGCCCGAGCGCGCATCCGCAGTAGTGAGTCCGAGTGCGCATGCGCAGTAGTGACCCCGAATGCGCATGAGCAGCAGTGAGTCCGAGTGCGCATGAGCAGTAGTGACCCCGAGTGCGCATGAGCAGTAGTGAGTCCGAGTGCGCATGAACAGTAGTGACCCCGAGTGCGCATGCACATTAGTGAGCCCGAGTGTGCATGAGTAGTAGTGACCCCGAGTGCGCATGCACAGTAGCCAGCCCGTGTGCGCATGCGCAGAAGTGAGCTCGAATGCGCATGTGCAGGTCTGAGCCGGACTGCGCATGCGCAGTAGTGAGCCCGTGTGCACATGCGCAGGAGTGACTCCGAATGCGCATGAGCAGTAGTGAGTCCGAGTGCGTATGAGCAGTAGTGACCCCGAGTGCGCATGAGCAGTAGTGACCCCGAGTGCGCATGCACAGTAGTGAGCCCGTGTGCGCATGCGCAGAAGTGAGCTCGAATGCGCATGTGCAGGTCTGAGCCGGAGTGCGCATGCGCATTAGTGGGCCCGTGCGCGCATGCGCAGGAGTGGGCCCGTGTGCGCATGCGCAGTAGTGAGCCCGAGCGCGCATCCGCAGTAGTGAGTCCGAGTGCGCATGCGCAGTAGTGACCCCGAATGCGCATGCGCAGTAGTGACCCCGAATGCGCATGAGCAGTAGTGAGTCCGAGTGCGCATGAGCAGTAGTGACCCCGAGTGCGCATGAGCAGTAGTGAGTCCGAGTGCGCATGAACAGTAGTGACCCCGAGTGCACATGAGCAGTAGTGACCCCGAGTGCGCATGAGCAGTAGTGAGTCCGAGTGCGCATGAGCAGTAGTGACCCCGAGTGCGCATGAACAGTAGTGACCCCGAGTGCGCATGCACATTAGTGAGCCCGAGTGAGCATGAGTAGTAGTGACCCCGAGTGCGCATGCACAGTAGTGAGCCCGAGTGAGCATGAGTAGTAGTGACCCCGAGTGCGCATGCACAGTAGTGAGCCCGTGTGCGCATGCGCAGAAGTGAGCTCGAATGCGCATGTGCAGGTCTGAGCCGGACTGCGCATGCGCAGTAGTGAGCCCGTGTGCGCATGCGCAGTAGTGACCCCGAATGCGCATGAGCAGTAGTGAGTCCGAGTGCGCATGAGCAGTAGTGACCCCGAGTGCGCATGAGCAGTAGTGAGTCCGAGTGCGCATGAACAGTAGTGACCCCGAGTGCGCATGTGCAGGTCTGAGCCGGAGTGCGCATGCGCAGTAGTGACCCCGAATGCGCATGAGCAGTAGTGAGTCCGAGTGCGCATGAGCAGTAGTGACCCCGAGTGCGCATGAGCAGTAGTGAGTCCGAGTGCGCATTAGCAGTAGTGACCCCGAGTGCGCATGAGCAGTAGTGACCCCGAGTGCGCATGCACAGTAGTGAGCCCGTGTGCGCATGCGTAGAAGTGAGCTCGAATGCGCATGTGCAGGTCTGAGCCGGAGTGCGCATGCGCAGTAGTGGGCCCGTGCGCGCATGCGCAGTAGTTACCCCGAGTGCGCATGAGCAGTAGTGAGTCCGAGTGCGCGTGAGCAGTAGTGACCCCAAGTGCGCATGCACATTAGTGAGCCCGAGTGTGCATGAGTAGTAGTGACCCCGAGTGCGCATGCACAGTAGTGAGCCCGTGTGCGCATGCGCGGAAGTGAGCTCGAATGCGCATGTGCAGGTCTGAGCCGGACTGCGCATGCGCAGTAGTGAGCCCGTGTGCGCATGCGCAGTAGTGACCCCGAATGCGCATGAGCAGTAGTGACCCCGAGTTCGCATGAGCAGTAGTGACCCCGAGTGCGCATGCGCAGTAGTGAGCCCGAGCGCGCATCCGCAGTAGTGAGTCCGAGTGCGCATGCGCAGTAGTGACCCCGAATGCGCATGAGCAGCAGTGAGTCCGAGTGTGCATGAGCAGTAGTGACCCCGAGTGCGCATGAGCAGTAGTGAGCCCGAGCGCGCATGCGCAGTAGTGAGTCCGATTGCGCATGTGCAGGTCTGAGCCGGAGTGCGCATGCGCAGTAGTGGGCCCGTGCACGCATGCGCAGTAGTGAGCCCGTGTGCGCATGCGCAGTAGTCAGCCCGAGCGTGCATCCGCAGTAGTGAGTCCGAGTGCGCATGCGCAGTAGTGACCCCGAATGCGCATGAGCAGTAGTGAGTCCGAGTGCGCATGAGCAGTAGTGACCCCGAGTGCGCATGCACAGTAGTGTGCCTGTGTGCGCATGCGCAGAAGTGAGCTCGAATGCGCATGTGCACTTCTGAGCCGGAGTGCGCATGCGCAGTAGTGGGCCCGTGCGCGCATGCGCAGTAGTGAGCCCGGGTGCGCATGCGCAGTAGTGACCCCGAGTGCGCATGCACAGTAGTGTGCCCGTGTGAGCATGCGCAGAAGTGAGCTCGAATGCGCATGTGCAGGTCTGAGCCGGAGTGCGCATGCGCAGTAGTGACCCCGAATGCGCATGAGCAGTAGTGAGTCCGAGTGCGCATGAGCAGTAGTGACCCCGAGTGCGCATGAGCAGTAGTGAGTCCGAGTGAGCATTAGCAGTAGTGACCCCGAGTGCGCATGAGCAGTAGTGACCCCGAGTGCGCATGCACAGTAGTGAGCCCGTGTGCGCATGCGTAGAAGTGAGCTCGAATGCGCATGTGCAGGTCTGAGCCGGAGTGCGCATGCGCAGTAGTGGGCCCGTGCGCGCATGCGCAGTAGTGAGCCCGTGTGCGCATGCGCAGTAGTGAGCCCGAGCGCGCATCCGCAGTAGTGAGTCCGAGTGCGCATGCGCAGTAGTGACCCCGAATGCGCATGAGCAGCAGTGACCCCGAGTGCGCATGAGCAGTAGTGAGTCCGAGTGCGCATGAGCAGTAGTGACCCCGAGTGCGCATGCACATTAGTGAGAGCGAGTGTGCATGGGTAGTAGTGACCCCGAGTGCGCATGCACAGTAGCGAGCCCGTGTGCGCATGCGCAGAAGTGAGCTCGAATGCGCATGTGCAGGTCTGAGCCGGAGTGCGCATGCGCAGTAGTGGGCCCGTGCGCGCATGCGCAGTAGTGAGCCCGTGTGCGCATGCGCAGTAGTGAGCCCGAGCGCGCATCCGCAGTAGTGAGTCCGAGTGCGCATGCGCAGTAGTGACCCCGAATGCGCATGAGCAGTAGTGAGTCCGAGTGCGCATGAGCAGTAGTGACCCCGAGTGCGCATGAGCAGTAGTGACCCCGAGTGCGCATGCACAGTAGTGACCCCGATTGCGCATCCGCAGTAGCGAGTCCCTGTGCGCATGTGCAGGTCTGAGCCAGAGTGCGCAAGCGAAGTAGTGAGCCCGATTGTGCATCGGCAGTCGTGAGTCCGAGTGCGCATGAGCAGTAGTGACCCCGAATTCGCATGAGCAGTAGTGAGTCCGAGCGCGCATGAGCAGTAGTGACCCCGAGTGCGCATGAGCAGTAGTGAGTCCGAGTGCGCATGAGCAGTAGTGAGTCCGAGTGCGCATGAGCAGTAGTGACCCCGAGTGCGCGTGCACAGTAGTGAGCCCGAGTGCGCATGAGCAGTAGTGAGTCCGAGTGCGCGCGAGCAGTACTGACCCCGAGTGCGCATGCACAGTAGTGAGCCCGATTGCGCATCCGCAGTAGTGAGTCCGTGTGCGCATGTGCAGTAGTGAGTCCGAGTGCGCGCGAGCAGTACTGACCCCGAGTGCGCATGCACAGTAGTGAGCCCGATTGCGCATCCGCAGTAGTGAGTCCGTGTGCGCATGTGCAGCTCTGAGCCGGAGTGTGCATGCGCAGTAGTGGGCCCGTGCGCGCATGCGCAGTAGTGAGCCCGGGTGCGCATGCGCAGTAGTGAGCGCGAGCGCGCATCCGCAATAGTGAGCCCGAGCGCGCATGCGCAGTAGTGAGTCCGATTGGGCATGTGCAGGTCTGAGCCGGAGTGCGCATGCGCAGTAGTGGGCCCGTACGCGCATGCGCAGTAGTGAGCCCGTGTGCGCATGCGCTGTAGTGAGCCCGAGCGCGCATCCGCAGTAGTGAGTCCGAGTGCGCATGCGCAGTAGTGACCCCGAATGCGCATGAGCAGTAGTGACCCCGAGTGCGCATGCACAGTAGTGTGCCCGTGTGAGCATGCGCAGAAGTGAGCTCGAATGCGCATGTGCAGGTCTGAGCCGGAGTGCGCATGCGCAGTAGTGACCCCGAATGCGCATGAGCAGTAGTGAGTCCGAGTGCGCATGAGCAGTAGTGACCCCGAGTGCGCATGAGCAGTAGTGAGTCCGAGTGAGCATTAGCAGTAGTGACCCCGAGTGCGCATGAGCAGTAGTGACCCCGAGTGCTCATGCACAGTAGTGAGCCCGTGTGCGCATGCGTAGGAGTGAGCTCGAATGCGCATGTGCAGGTCTGAGGCGGAGTGCGCATGGGCAGTAGTGGGCCCGTGCGCGCATGCGCAGTAGTGAGCCCGTGTGCGCATGCGCAGTAGTGAGCCCGAGCGCGCATCCGCAGTAGTGAGTCCGAGTGCGCATGCGCAGTAGTGACCCCGAATGCGCATGAGCAGTAGTGACCCCGAGTGCGCATGAGCAGTAGTGGCCCCGAGTGCGCACGCACAGTAGTGAGCCCGTGTGCGCATGCGTAGGAGTGAGCTCGAATGCGCATGTGCAGGTCTGAGGCGGAGTGCGCATGCGCAGTAGTGAGCCCGAGCGCGCATCCGCAGTAGTGAGTCCGAGTGCGCATGCGCAGTAGTGACCCCGAATGCGCATGAGCAGCAGTGAGTCCGAGTGTGCATGAGCAGTAGTGACCCCGAGTGCGCATGAGCAGTAGTGAGCCCGAGCGCGCATGCGCAGTAGTGAGTCCGATTGCGCATGTGCAGGTCTGAGCCGGAGTGCGCATGCGCAGTAGTGGGCCCGTGCACGCATGCGCAGTAGTGAGCCCGTGTGCGCATGCGCAGTAGTCAGCCCGAGCGTGCATCCGCAGTAGTGAGTCCGAGTGCGCATGCGCAGTAGTGACCCCGAATGCGCATGAGCAGTAGTGAGTCCGAGTGCGCATGAGCAGTAGTGACCCCGAGTGCGCATGCACAGTAGTGTGCCTGTGTGCGCATGCGCAGAAGTGAGCTCGAATGCGCATGTGCACTTCTGAGCCGGAGTGCGCATGCGCAGTAGTGGGCCCGTGCGCGCATGCGCAGTAGTGAGCCCGGGTGCGCATGCGCAGTAGTTAGCCCGAGCGCGCATCCGCAGTAGTGAGCCCGAGCGCGCATGCGCAGTAGTGAGTCCGATTGCGCATGTGCAGGTCTGAGCCGGAGTGCGCATGCGCAGTAGTGGGCCCGTGCGCGCATGCGCAGTAGTGGGCCCGTGCGCGCATGCGCAGTAATGAGCCCGTGTGCGCATGCGCAGTAGTGAGCCCGAGCGCGCATCCGCAGTAGTGAGTCCGAGTGCGCATGCGCAGTAGTGACCCCGAATGCGCATGAGCAGTAGTGAGTCCGAGTGCGCATGAGCAGTAGTGACCCCGAGTGCGCATGAGCAGTAGTGAGTCCGAGTGCGCATCAGCAGTAGTGACCCCGAGTGCGCATGAGCAGTAGTGACCCCGAGTGCGCATGCACAGTAGTGAGCCCGTGTGCGCATGCGCAGAAGTGAGCTCGAATGCGCATGTGCAGGTCTGAGCCGGAGTGCGCATGCGCAGTAGTGGGCCCGTGCGCGCATGCGCAGTAGTGAGCCCGTGTGCGCATGCGCAGTAGTGAGCCCGAGCGCGCATCCGCAGTAGTGAGTCCGAGTGCGCATGAGCAGTAGTGACCCCGAGTGCGCATGAGCAGTAGTGACCCCGAGTGCGCATGCACATTAGTGAGCCCGAGTGAGCATGAGTAGTAGTGACCCCGAGTGCGCATGCACAGTAGTGAGCCCGTGTGCGTATGCGCAGAAGTGAGCTCGAATGCGCATGTGCAGGTCTGAGCCGGACTGCGCATGCGCAGTAGTGAGCCCGTGTGCGCATGCGCAGTAGTGACCCCGAATGCGCATGAGCAGTAGTGAGTCCGAGTGCGCATGAGCAGTAGTGACCCCGAGTGCGCATGAGCAGTAGTGAGTCCGAGTGCGCATGAACAGTAGTGACCCCGAGTGCGCATGTGCAGGTCTGAGCCGGAGTGCGCATGCGCAGTAGTGACCCCGAATGCGCATGAGCAGTAGTGAGTCCGAGTGCGCATGAGCAGTAGTGACCCCGAGTGCGCATGAGCCGTAGTGAGTCCGAGTGCGCATTAGCAGTAGTGACCCCGAGTGCGCATGAGCAGTAGTGACCCCGAGTGCGCATGCACAGTAGTGAGCCCGTGTGCGCATGCGTAGAAGTGAGCTCGAATGCACATGTGCAGGTCTGAGCCGGAGTGCGCATGCGCAGTAGTGGGCCCGTGCGCGCATGCGCAGTAGTTACCCCGAGTGCGCATGAGCAGTAGTGAGTCCGAGTGCGCGTGAGCAGTAGTGACCCCGAGTGCGCATGCACATTAGTGAGCCCGAGTGTGCATGAGTAGTAGTGACCCCGAGTGCGCATGCACAGTAGTGAGCCCGTGTGCGCATGCGCGGAAGTGAGCTCGAATGCGCATGTGCAGGTCTGAGCCGGACTGCGCATGCGCAGTAGTGAGCCCGTGTGCGCATGCGCAGTAGTGACCCCGAATGCGCATGAGCAGTAGTGAGTCCGAGTGCGCATGAGCAGTAGTGACCCCGAGTGCGCATGAGCAGTAGTGAGTCCGAGTGCGCATGAACAGTAGTGACCCCGAGTGCGCATGTGCAGGTCTGAGCCGGAGTGCGCATGCGCAGTAGTGACCCCGAATGCGCATGAGCAGTAGTGAGTCCGAGTGCGCATGAGCAGTAGTGACCCCGAGTGCGCATGGGCAGTAGTGAGTCCGAGTGCGCATTAGCAGTAGTGACCCCGAGTGCGCATGAGCAGTAGTGACCCCGAGTGCGCATGCACAGTAGTGAGCCCGTGTGCGCATGCGTAGAAGTGAGCTCGAATGCGCATGTGCAGGTCTGAGCCGGAGTGCGCATGCGCAGTAGTGGGCCCGTGCGCGCATGCGCAGTAGTGAGCCCGTGTGCGCATGCGCAGTAGTGAGCCCGAGCGCGCATCCGCAGTAGTGAGTCCGAGTGCGCATGCGCAGTAGTGACCCCGAATGCGCATGAGCAGCAGTGACCCCGAGTGCGCATGAGCAGTAGTGAGTCCGAGTGCGCATGAGCAGTAGTGACCCCGAGTGCGCATGCACATTAGTGAGAGCGAGTGTGCATGGGTAGTAGTGACCCCGAGTGCGCATGCACAGTAGCGAGCCCGTGTGCGCATGCGCAGAAGTGAGCTCGAATGCGCATGTGCAGGTCTGAGCCGGAGTGCGCATGCGCAGTAGTGGGCCCGTGCGCGCATGCGCAGTAGTGAGCCCGTGTGCGCATGCGCAGTAGTGAGCCCGAGCGCGCATCCGCAGTAGTGAGTCCGAGTGCGCATGCGCAGTAGTGACCCCGAATGCGCATGAGCAGTAGTGAGTCCGAGTGCGCATGAGCAGTAGTGACCCCGAGTGCGCATGAGCAGTAGTGACCCCGAGTGCGCATGCACAGTAGTGACCCCGATTGCGCATCCGCAGTAGCGAGTCCCTGTGCGCATGTGCAGGTCTGAGCCAGAGTGCGCAAGCGAAGTAGTGAGCCCGATTGTGCATCGGCAGTCGTGAGTCCGAGTGCGCATGAGCAGTGGTGACCCCGAATTCGCATGAGCAGTAGTGAGTCCGAGCGCGCATGAGCAGTAGTGACGCCGAGTGCGCATGAGCAGTAGTGAGTCCGAGTGCGCATGAGCAGTAGTGAGTCCGAGTGCGCATGAGCAGTAGTGACCCCGAGTGCGCGTGCACAGTAGTGAGCCCGAGTGCGCATGAGCAGTAGTGAGTCCGAGTGCGCGCGAGCAGTACTGACCCCGAGTGCGCATGCACAGTAGTGAGCCCGATTGCGCATCCGCAGTAGTGAGTCCGTGTGCGCATGTGCAGGTCTGAGCCGGAGTGTGCATGCGCAGTAGTGGGCCCGTGCGCGCATGCGCAGTAGTGAGCCCGGGTGCGCATGCGCAGTAGTGAGCGCGAGCGCGCATCCGCAACAGTGAGCCCGAGCGCGCATGCGCAGTAGTGAGTCCGATTGGGCATGTGCAGGTCTGAGCCGGAGTGCGCATGCGCAGTAGTGGGCCCGTACGCGCATGCGCAGTAGTGAGCCCGTGTGCGCATGCGCTGTAGTGAGCCCGAGCGCGCATCCGCAGTAGTGAGTCCGGGTGCGCATGCGCTGTAGTGACCCCGAATGCGCATGAGCAGTAGTGACCCCGAGTGCGCATGCACAGTAGTGTGCCCGTGTGAGCATGCGCAGAAGTGAGCTCGAATGCGCATGTGCAGGTCTGAGCCGGAGTGCGCATGCGCAGTAGTGACCCCGAATGCGCATGAGCAGTAGTGAGTCCGAGTGCGCATGAGCAGTAGTGACCCCGAGTGCGCATGAGCAGTAGTGAGTCCGAGTGCGCATTAGCAGTAGTGACCCCGAGTGCGCATGAGCAGTAGTGACCCCGAGTGCGCATGCACAGTAGTGAGCCCGTGTGCGCATGCGTAGGAGTGAGCTCGAATGCGCATGTGCAGGTCTGAGGCGGAGTGCGCATGGGCAGTAGTGGGCCCGTGCGCGCATGCGCAGTAGTGAGCCCGTGTGCGCATGCGCAGTAGTGAGCCCGAGCGCGCATCCGCCGTATTGAGTCCGAGTGCGCATGCGCAGTAGTGACCCCGAATGCGCATGAGCAGCAGTGAGTCCGAGTGTGCATGAGCAGTAGTGACCCCGAGTGCGCATGCACAGTAGTGTGCCCGTGTGAGCATGCGCAGAAGTGAGCTCGAATGCGCATGTGCAGGTCTGTGCCGGAGTGCGCATGCGCAGTAGTGGGCCCGTGCACGCATGCGCAGTAGTGAGCCCGTGTGCGCATGCGCAGTAGTCAGCCCGAGCGTGCATCCGCAGTAGTGAGTCCGAGTGCGCATGCGCAGTAGTGACCCCGAATGCGCATGAGCAGTAGTGAGTCCGAGTGCGCATGAGCAGTAGTGACCCCGAGTGCGCATGCACAGTAGTGTGCCTGTGTGCGCATGCGCAGAAGTGAGCTCGAATGCGCATGTGCACTTCTGAGCCGGAGTGCGCATGCGCAGTAGTGGGCCCGTGCGCGCATGCGCAGTAGTGAGCCCGGGTGCGCATGCGCAGTAGTGAGCCCGAGCGCGCATCCGCAGTAGTGAGCCCGAGCGCGCATGCGCAGTAGTGAGTCCGATTGCGCATGTGCAGGTCTGAGCCGGAGTGCGCATGCGCAGTAGTGGGCCCGTGCGCGCATGCGCAGTAGTGGGCCCGTGCGCGCATGCGCAGTAGTGAGCCCGTGTGCGCATGCGCAGTAGTGAGCCCGAGCGCGCATCCGCAGTAGTGAGTCCGAGTGCGCATGCGCAGTAGTGACCCCGAATGCGCATGAGCAGTAGTGAGTCCGAGTGCGCATGAGCAGTAGTGACCCCGAGTGCGCATGAGCAGTAGTGAGTCCGAGTGCGCATCAGCAGTAGTGACCCCGAGTGCGCATCAGCAGTAGTGACCCCGAGTGCGCATGCACAGTAGTGAGCCCGTGTGCGCATGCGCAGAAGTGAGCTCGAATGCGCATGTGCAGGTCTGAGCCGGAGTGCGCATGCGCAGTAGTGGGCCCGTGCGCGCATGCGCAGTAGTGAGCTTGTGTGCGCATGCGCAGTAGTGAGCCCGAGCGCGCATCCGCAGTAGTGAGTCCGAGTGCGCATGCGCAGTAGTGACCCCGAATGCGCATGAGCAGCAGTGAGTCCGAGTGCGCATGAACAGTAGTGACCCCGAGTGCGCATGAGCAGTAGTGAGTCCGAGTGCGCATGAGCAGTAGTGACCCCGAGTGCGCATGCACAGTAGTGTGCCTGTGTGCGCATGCGCAGAAGTGAGCTCGAATGCGCATGTGCACTTCTGAGCCGGAGTGCGCATGCGCAGTAGTGGGCCCGTGCGCGCATGCGCAGTAGTGAGCCCGGGTGCGCATGCGCAGTAGTTAGCCCGAGCGCGCATCCGCAGTAGTGAGCCCGAGCGCGCATGCGCAGTAGTGAGTCCGATTGCGCATGTGCAGGTCTGAGCCGGAGTGCGCATGCGCAGTAGTGGGCCCGTGCGCGCATGCGCAGTAGTGGGCCCGTGCGCGCATGCGCAGTAATGAGCCCGTGTGCGCATGCGCAGTAGTGAGCCCGAGCGCGCATCCGCAGTAGTGAGTCCGAGTGCGCATGCGCAGTAGTGACCCGAATGCGCATGAGCAGTAGTGAGTCCGAGTGCGCATGAGCAGTAGTGACCCCGAGTGCGCATGAGCAGTAGTGAGTCCGAGTGCGCATCAGCAGTAGTGACCCCGAGTGCGCATGAGCAGTAGTGACCCCGAGTGCGCATGAGCAGTAGTGAGTCCGAGTGCGCATCAGCAGTAGTGACCCCGAGTGCGCATGAGCAGTAGTGACCCCGAGTGCGCATGCACAGTAGTGAGCCCGTGTGCGCATGCGCAGAAGTGAGCTCGAATGCGCATGTGCAGGTCTGAGCCGGAGTGCGCATGCGCAGTAGTGGGCCCGTGCGCGCATGCGCAGTAGTGAGCCCGTGTGCGCATGCGCAGTAGTGAGCCCGAGCGCGCATCCGCAGTAGTGAGTCCGAGTGCGCATGAGCAGTAGTGACCCCGAGTGCGCATGAGCAGTAGTGACCCCGAGTGCGCATGCACATTAGTGAGCCCGAGTGAGCATGAGTAGTAGTGACCCCGAGTGCGCATGCACAGTAGTGAGCCCGTGTGCGTATGCGCAGAAGTGAGCTCGAATGCGCATGTGCAGGTCTGAGCCGGACTGCGCATGCGCAGTAGTGAGCCCGTGTGCGCATGCGCAGTAGTGACCCCGAATGCGCATGAGCAGTAGTGAGTCCGAGTGCGCATGAGCAGTAGTGACCCCGAGTGCGCATGAGCAGTAGTGAGTCCGAGTGCGCATGATCAGTAGTGACCCCGAGTGCGCATGTGCAGGTCTGAGCCGGAGTGCGCATGCGCAGTAGTGACCCCGAATGCGCATGAGCAGTAGTGAGTCCGAGTGCGCATGAGCAGTAGTGACCCCGAGTGCGCATGAGCAGTAGTGAGTCCGAGTGCGCATTAGCAGTAGTGACCCCGAGTGCGCATGAGCAGTAGTGACCCCGAGTGCGCATGCACAGTAGTGAGCCCGTGTGCGCATGCGTAGAAGTGAGCTCGAATGCACATGTGCAGGTCTGAGCCGGAGTGCGCATGCGCAGTAGTGGGCCCGTGCGCGCATGCGCAGTAGTTACCCCGAGTGCGCATGAGCAGTAGTGAGTCCGAGTGCGCGTGAGCAGTAGTGACCCCGAGTGCGCATGCACATTAGTGAGCCCGAGTGTGCATGAGTAGTAGTGACCCCGAGTGCGCATGCACAGTAGTGAGCCCGTGTGCGCATGCGCGGAAGTGAGCTCGAATGCGCATGTGCAGGTCTGAGCCGGACTGCGCATGCGCAGTAGTGAGCCCGTGTGCGCATGCGCAGTAGTGACCCCGAATGCGCATGAGCAGTAGTGAGTCCGAGTGCGCATGAGCAGTAGTGACCCCGAGTGCGCATGAGCAGTAGTGAGTCCGAGTGCGCATGAACAGTAGTGACCCAGAGTGCGCATGTGCAGGTCTGAGCCGGAGTGCGCATGCGCAGTAGTGACCCCGAATGCGCATGAGCAGTAGTGAGTCCGAGTGCGCATGAGCAGTAGTGACCCCGAGTGCGCATGGGCAGTAGTGAGTCCGAGTGCGCATTAGCAGTAGTGACCCCGAGTGCGCATGAGCAGTAGTGACCCCGAGTGCGCATGCACAGTAGTGAGCCCGTGTGCGCATGCGTAGAAGTGAGCTCGAATGCGCATGTGCAGGTCTGAGCCGGAGTGCGCATGCGCAGTAGTGGGCCCGTGCGCGCATGCGCAGTAGTGAGCCCGTGTGCGCATGCGCAGTAGTGAGCCCGAGCGCGCATCCGCAGTAGTGAGTCCGAGTGCGCATGCGCAGTAGTGACCCCGAATGCGCATGAGCAGCAGTGACCCCGAGTGCGCATGAGCAGTAGTGAGTCCGAGTGCGCATGAGCAGTAGTGACCCCGAGTGCGCATGCACATTAGTGAGAGCGAGTGTGCATGGGTAGTAGTGACCCCGAGTGCGCATGCACAGTAGCGAGCCCGTGTGCGCATGCGCAGAAGTGAGCTCGAATGCGCATGTGCAGGTCTGAGCCGGAGTGCGCATGCGCAGTAGTGGGCCCGTGCGCGCATGCGCAGTAGTGAGCCCGTGTGCGCATGCGCAGTAGTGAGCCCGAGCGCGCATCCGCAGTAGTGAGTCCGAGTGCGCATGCGCAGTAGTGACCCCGAATGCGCATGAGCAGTAGTGAGTCCGAGTGCGCATGAGCAGTAGTGACCCCGAGTGCGCATGAGCAGTAGTGACCCCGAGTGCGCATGCACAGTAGTGACCCCGATTGCGCATCCGCAGTAGCGAGTCCCTGTGCGCATGTGCAGGTCTGAGCCAGAGTGCGCAAGCGAAGTAGTGAGCCCGATTGTGCATCGGCAGTCGTGAGTCCGAGTGCGCATGAGCAGTAGTGACCCCGAATTCGCATGAGCAGTAGTGAGTCCGAGCGCGCATGAGCAGTAGTGACGCCGAGTGCGCATGAGCAGTAGTGAGTCCGAGTGCGTATGAGCAGTAGTGAGTCCGAGTGCGCATGAGCAGTAGTGACCCCGAGTGCGCGTGCACAGTAGTGAGCCCGAGTGCGCATGAGCAGTAGTGAGTCCGAGTGCGCGCGAGCAGTACTGACCCCGAGTGCGCATGCACAGTAGTGAGCCCGATTGCGCATCCGCAGTAGTGAGTCCGTGTGCGCATGTGCAGGTCTGAGCCGGAGTGTGCATGCGCAGTAGTGGGCCCGTGCGCGCATGCGCAGTAGTGAGCCCGGGTGCGCATGCGCAGTAGTGAGCGCGAGCGCGCATCCGCAATAGTGAGCCCGAGCGCGCATGCGCAGTAGTGAGTCCGATTGGGCATGTGCAGGTCTGAGCCGGAGTGCGCATGCGCAGTAGTGGGCCCGTACGCGCATGCGCAGTAGTGAGCCCGTGTGCGCATGCGCTGTAGTGAGCCCGAGCGCGCATCCGCAGTAGTGAGTCCGAGTGCGCATGCGCTGTAGTGACCCCGAATGCGCATGAGCAGTAGTGACCCCGAGTGCGCATGCACAGTAGTGTGCCCGTGTGAGCATGCGCAGAAGTGAGCTCGAATGCGCATGTGCAGGTCTGAGCCGGAGTGCGCATGCGCAGTAGTGACCCCGAATGCGCATGAGCAGTAGTGAGTCCGAGTGCGCATGAGCAGTAGTGACCCCGAGTGCGCATGAGCAGTAGTGAGTCCGAGTGCGCATTAGCAGTAGTGACCCCGAGTGCGCATGAGCAGTAGTGACCCCGAGTGCGCATGCACAGTAGTGAGCCCGTGTGCGCATGCGTAGGAGTGAGCTCGAATGCGCATGTGCAGGTCTGAGGCGGAGTGCGCATGGGCAGTAGTGGGCCCGTGCGCGCATGCGCAGTAGTGAGCCCGTGTGCGCATGCGCAGTAGTGAGCCCGAGCGCGCATCCGCAGTAGTGAGTCCGAGTGCGCATGCGCAGTAGTGACCCCGAATGCGCATGAGCAGCAGTGAGTCCGAGTGTGCATGAGCAGTAGTGACCCCGAGTGCGCATGCACAGTAGTGTGCCCGTGTGAGCATGCGCAGAAGTGAGCTCGAATGCGCATGTGCAGGTCTGTGCCGGAGTGCGCATGCGCAGTAGTGGGCCCGTGCACGCATGCGCAGTAGTGAGCCCGTGTGCGCATGCGCAGTAGTCAGCCCGAGCGTGCATCCGCAGTAGTGAGTCCGAGTGCGCATGCGCAGTAGTGACCCCGAATGCGCATGAGCAGTAGTGAGTCCGAGTGCGCATGAGCAGTAGTGACCCCGAGTGCGCATGCACAGTAGTGTGCCTGTGTGCGCATGCGCAGAAGTGAGCTCGAATGCGCATGTGCACTTCTGAGCCGGAGTGCGCATGCGCAGTAGTGGGCCCGTGCGCGCATGCGCAGTAGTGAGCCCGGGTGCGCATGCGCAGTAGTGAGCCCGGGTGCGCATGCGCAGTAGTGAGCCCGAGCGCGCATCCGCAGTAGTGAGCCCGAGCGCGCATGCGCAGTAGTGAGTCCGATTGCGCATGTGCAGGTCTGAGCCGGAGTGCGCATGCGCAGTAGTGGGCCCGTGCGCGCATGCGCAGTAGTGGGCCCGTGCGCGCATGCGCAGTAGTGAGCCCGTGTGCGCATGCGCAGTAGTGAGTCCGAGCGCGCATCCGCAGTAGTGAGTCCGAGTGCGCATGCGCAGTAGTGACCCCGAATGCGCATGAGCAGTAGTGAGTCCGAGTGCGCATGAGCAGTAGTGACCCCGAGTGCGCATGAGCAGTAGTGAGTCCGAGTGCGCATCAGCAGTAGTGACCCCGAGTGCGCATCAGCAGTAGTGACCCCGAGTGCGCATGCACAGTAGTGAGCCCGTGTGCGCATGCGCAGAAGTGAGCTCGAATGCGCATGTGCAGGTCTGAGCCGGAGTGCGCATGCGCAGTAGTGGGCCCGTGCGCGCATGCGCAGTAGTGAGCTTGTGTGCGCATGCGCAGTAGTGAGCCCGAGCGCGCATCCGCAGTAGTGAGTCCGAGTGCGCATGCGCAGTAGTGACCCCGAATGCGCATGAGCAGCAGTGAGTCCGAGTGCGCATGAACAGTAGTGACCCCGAGTGCGCATGAGCAGTAGTGAGTCCGAGTGCGCATGAACAGTAGTGACCCCGAGTGCGCATGCACATTAGTGAGCCCGAGTGTGCATGAGTAGTAGTGACCCCGAGTGCGCATGCACAGTAGCCAGCCCGTGTGCGCATGCGCAGAAGTGAGCTCGAATGCGCATGTGCAGGTCTGAGCCGGACTGCGCATGCGCAGTAGTGAGCCCGTGTGCACATGCGCAGGAGTGACTCCGAATGCGCATGAGCAGTAGTGAGTCCGAGTGCGTATGAGCAGTAGTGACCCCGAGTGCGCATGAGCAGTAGTGACCCCGAGTGCGCATGCACAGTAGTGAGCCCGTGTGCGCATGCGCAGAAGTGAGCTCGAATGCGCATGTGCAGGTCTGAGCCGGAGTGCGCATGCGCATTAGTGGGCCCGTGCGCGCATGCGCAGTAGTGAGCCCGTGTGCGCATGCGCAGTAGTGAGCCCGAGTGCGCATGAGCAGTAGTGACCCCGAGTGCGCATGCACAGTAGTGACCCCGAGTGCGCATGAGCAGTAGTGACCCCGAGTGCGCATGCACAGTAGTGACCCCGATTGCGCATCCGCAGTAGCGAGTCCCTGTGCGCATGTGCAGGTCTGAGCCAGAGTGCGCAAGCGAAGTAGTGAGCCCGATTGTGCATCGGCAGTCGTGAGTCCGAGTGCGCATGAGCAGTAGTGACCCCGAATTCGCATGAGCAGTAGTGAGTCCGAGCGCGCATGAGCAGTAGTGACCCCGAGTGCGCATGAGCAGTAGTGAGTCCGAGTGCGCATGAGCAGTAGTGAGTCCGAGTGCGCATGAGCAGTAGTGACCCCGAGTGCGCGTGCACAGTAGTGAGCCCGAGTGCGCATGAGCAGTAGTGAGTCCGAGTGCGCGCGAGCAGTACTGACCCCGAGTGCGCATGCACAGTAGTGAGCCCGATTGCGCATCCGCAGTAGTGAGCCCGAGTGCGCATGAGCAGTAGTGACCCCGAGTGCGCATGAGCAGTAGTGAGTCCGAGTGCGCATTAGCAGTAGTGACCCCGAGTGCGCATGAGCAGTAGTGACCCCGAGTGCGCATGCACAGTAGTGAGCCCGTGTGCGCATGCGTAGGAGTGAGCTCGAATGCGCATGTGCAGGTCTGAGGCGGAGTGCGCATGGGCAGTAGTGGGCCCGTGCGCGCATGCGCAGTAGTGAGCCCGTGTGCGCATGCGCAGTAGTGAGCCCGAGCGCGCATCCGCAGTAGTGAGTCCGAGTGCGCATGCGCAGTAGTGACCCCGAATGCGCATGAGCAGCAGTGAGTCCGAGTGTGCATGAGCAGTAGTGACCCCGAGTGCGCATGCACAGTAGTGTGCCCGTGTGAGCATGCGCAGAAGTGAGCTCGAATGCGCATGTGCAGGTCTGTGCCGGAGTGCGCATGCGCAGTAGTGGGCCCGTGCACGCATGCGCAGTAGTGAGCCCGTGTGCGCATGCGCAGTAGTCAGCCCGAGCGTGCATCCGCAGTAGTGAGTCCGAGTGCGCATGCGCAGTAGTGACCCCGAATGCGCATGAGCAGTAGTGAGTCCGAGTGCGCATGAGCAGTAGTGACCCCGAGTGCGCATGCACAGTAGTGTGCCTGTGTGCGCATGCGCAGAAGTGAGCTCGAATGCGCATGTGCACTTCTGAGCCGGAGTGCGCATGCGCAGTAGTGGGCCCGTGCGCGCATGCGCAGTAGTGAGCCCGGGTGCGCATGCGCAGTAGTGAGCCCGAGCGCGCATCCGCAGTAGTGAGCCCGAGCGCGCATGCGCAGTAGTGAGTCCGATTGCGCATGTGCAGGTCTGAGCCGGAGTGCGCATGCGCAGTAGTGGGCCCGTGCGCGCATGCGCAGTAGTGGGCCCGTGCGCGCATGCGCAGTAGTGAGCCCGTGTGCGCATGCGCAGTAGTGAGCCCGAGCGCGCATCCGCAGTAGTGAGTCCGAGTGCGCATGCGCAGTAGTGACCCCGAATGCGCATGAGCAGTAGTGAGTCCGAGTGCGCATGAGCAGTAGTGACCCCGAGTGCGCATGAGCAGTAGTGAGTCCGAGTGCGCATCAGCAGTAGTGACCCCGAGTGCGCATCAGCAGTAGTGACCCCGAGTGCGCATGCACAGTAGTGAGCCCGTGTGCGCATGCGCAGAAGTGAGCTCGAATGCGCATGTGCAGGTCTGAGCCGGAGTGCGCATGCGCAGTAGTGGGCCCGTGCGCGCATGCGCAGTAGTGAGCTTGTGTGCGCATGCGCAGTAGTGAGCCCGAGCGCGCATCCGCAGTAGTGAGTCCGAGTGCGCATGCGCAGTAGTGACCCCGAATGCGCATGAGCAGCAGTGAGTCCGAGTGCGCATGAACAGTAGTGACCCCGAGTGCGCATGAGCAGTAGTGAGTCCGAGTGCGCATGAACAGTAGTGACCCCGAGTGCGCATGCACATTAGTGAGCCCGAGTGTGCATGAGTAGTAGTGACCCCGAGTGCGCATGCACAGTAGCCAGCCCGTGTGCGCATGCGCAGAAGTGAGCTCGAATGCGCATGTGCAGGTCTGAGCCGGACTGCGCATGCGCAGTAGTGAGCCCGTGTGCACATGCGCAGGAGTGACTCCGAATGCGCATGAGCAGTAGTGAGTCCGAGTGCGTATGAGCAGTAGTGACCCCGAGTGCGCATGAGCAGTAGTGACCCCGAGTGCGCATGCACAGTAGTGAGCCCGTGTGCGCATGCGCAGAAGTGAGCTCGAATGCGCATGTGCAGGTCTGAGCCGGAGTGCGCATGCGCATTAGTGGGCCCGTGCGCGCATGCGCAGTAGTGAGCCCGTGTGCGCATGCGCAGTAGTGAGCCCGAGCGCGCATCCGCAGTAGTGAGTCCGAGTGCGCATGCGCAGTAGTGACCCCGAATGCGCATGCGCAGTAGTGACCCCGAATGCGCATGAGCAGTAGTGAGTCCGAGTGCGCATGAGCAGTAGTGACCCCGAGTGCGCATGAGCAGTAGTGAGTCCGAGTGCGCATGAACAGTAGTGACCCCGAGTGCACATGAGCAGTAGTGACCCCGAGTGCGCATGAGCAGTAGTGAGTCCGAGTGCGCATGAGCAGTAGTGACCCCGAGTGCGCATGAGCAGTAGTGACCCCGAGAGCGCATGCACATTAGTGAGCCCGAGTGAGCATGAGTAGTAGTGACCCCGAGTGCGCATGCACAGTAGTGAGCCCGTGTGCGCATGCGCAGAAGTGAGCTCGAATGCGCATGTGCAGGTCTGAGCCGGACTGCGCATGCGCAGTAGTGAGCCCGTGTGCGCATGCGCAGTAGTGACCCCGAATGCGCATGAGCAGTAGTGAGTCCGAGTGCGCATGAGCAGTAGTGACCCCGAGTGCGCATGAGCAGTAGTGAGTCCGAGTGCGCATGAACAGTAGTGACCCCGAGTGCGCATGTGCAGGTCTGAGCCGGAGTGCGCATGCGCAGTAGTGGGCCCGTGCGCGCATGCGCAGTAGTTACCCCGAGTGCGCATGAGCAGTAGTGAGTCCGAGTGCGCGTGAGCAGTAGTGACCCCGAGTGCGCATGCACATTAGTGAGCCCGAGTGTGCATGAGTAGTAGTGACCCCGAGTGCGCATGCACAGTAGTGAGCCCGTGTGCGCATGCGCGGAAGTGAGCTCGAATGCGCATGTGCAGGTCTGAGCCGGACTGCGCATGCGCAGTAGTGAGCAAGTGTGCGCATGCGCAGTAGTGACCCCGAATGCGCATGAGCAGTAGTGACCCCGAGTTCGCATGAGCAGTAGGGAGTCCGAGTGCGCATGAGCAGTAGTGACCCCGAGTGCGCATGAGCAGTAGTGAGTCCGAGTGCGCATTAGCAGTAGTGACCCCGAGTGCGCATGAGCAGTAGTGACCCCGAGTGCGCATGAGCAGTAGTGAGTCCGAGTGCGCATGAACAGTAGTGACCCCGAGTGCGCATGAGCAGTAGTGAGTCCGAGTGCGCATGAGCAGTAGTGACCCCGAGTGCGCATGAGCAGTAGTGAGTCCGAGTGCGCATTAGCAGTAGTGACCCCGAGTGCGCATGAGCAGTAGTGACCCCGAGTGCGCATGAGCAGTAGTGAGTCCGAGTGCGCATGAACAGTAGTGACCCCGAGTGCACATGAGCAGTAGTGACCCCGAGTGCGCATGAGCAGTAGTGAGTCCGAGTGCGCATGAGCAGTAGTGACCCCGAGTGCGCATGAGCAGTAGTGACACCGAGTGCGCATGCACATTAGTGAGCCCGAGTGAGCATGAGTAGTAGTGACCCCGAGTGCGCATGCACAGTAGTGAGCCCGTGTGCGCATGGGCAGAAGTGAGCTCGAATGCGCATGTGCAGGTCTGAGCCGGACTGCGCATGCGCAGTAGTGAGCCCGTGTGCGCATGCGCATGAAGTGACCCCGAATGCGCATGAGCAGTAGTGAGTCCGAGTGCGCATGAGCAGTAGTGACCCCGAGTGCGCATGAGCAGTAGTGAGTCCGAGTGCGCATGAACAGTAGTGACCCCGAGTGCGCATGTGCAGGTCTGAGCCGGAGTGCGCATGCGCAGTAGTGACCCCGAATGCGCATGAGCAGTAGTGAGTCCGAGTGCGCATGAGCAGTAGTGACCCCGAGTGCGCATGAGCAGTAGTGAGTCCGAGTGCGCATGAACAGTAGTGACCCCGAGTGCGCATGTGCAGGTCTGAGCCGGAGTGCGCATGCGCAGTAGTGACCCCGAATGCGCATGAGCAGTAGTGAGTCCGAGTGCGCATGAGCAGTAGTGACCCCGAGTGCGCATGGGCAGTAGTGAGTCCGAGTGCGCATTAGCAGTAGTGACCCCGAGTGCGCATGAGCAGTAGTGACCCCGAGTGCGCATGCACAGTAGTGAGCCCGTGTGCGCATGCGTAGAAGTGAGCTCGAATGCGCATGTGCAGGTCTGAGCCGGAGTGCGCATGCGCAGTAGTGGGCCCGTGCGCGCATGCGCAGTAGTGAGCCCGTGTGCGCATGCGCAGTAGTGAGCCCGAGCGCGCATACGCAGTAGTGAGTCCGAGTGCGCATGCACAGTAGTGACCCCGATTGCGCATCCGCAGTAGCGAGTCCCTGTGCGCATGTGCAGGTCTGAGCCAGAGTGCGCAAGCGAAGTAGTGAGCCCGATTGTGCATCGGCAGTCGTGAGTCCGAGTGCGCATGAGCAGTAGTGACCCCGAATTCGCATGAGCAGTAGTGAGTCCGAGCGCGCATGAGCAGTAGTGACCCCGAGTGCGCATGAGCAGTAGTGAGTCCGAGTGCGCATGAGCAGTAGTGAGTCCGAGTGCGCATGAGCAGTAGTGACCCCGAGTGCGCGTGCACAGTAGTGAGCCCGAGTGCGCATGAGCAGTAGTGAGTCCGAGTGCGCGCGAGCAGTACTGACCCCGAGTGCGCATGCACAGTAGTGAGCCCGATTGCGCATCCGCAGTAGTGAGCCCGAGTGCGCATGAGCAGTAGTGACCCCGAGTGCGCATGAGCAGTAGTGAGTCCGAGTGCGCATTAGCAGTAGTGACCCCGAGTGCGCATGAGCAGTAGTGACCCCGAGTGCGCATGCACAGTAGTGAGCCCGTGTGCGCATGCGTAGGAGTGAGCTCGAATGCGCATGTGCAGGTCTGAGGCGGAGTGCGCATGGGCAGTAGTGGGCCCGTGCGCGCATGCGCAGTAGTGAGCCCGTGTGCGCATGCGCAGTAGTGAGCCCGAGCGCGCATCCGCAGTAGTGAGTCCGAGTGCGCATGCGCAGTAGTGACCCCGAATGCGCATGAGCAGCAGTGAGTCCGAGTGTGCATGAGCAGTAGTGACCCCGAGTGCGCATGCACAGTAGTGTGCCCGTGTGAGCATGCGCAGAAGTGAGCTCGAATGCGCATGTGCAGGTCTGTGCCGGAGTGCGCATGCGCAGTAGTGGGCCCGTGCACGCATGCGCAGTAGTGAGCCCGTGTGCGCATGCGCAGTAGTCAGCCCGAGCGTGCATCCGCAGTAGTGAGTCCGAGTGCGCATGCGCAGTAGTGACCCCGAATGCGCATGAGCAGTAGTGAGTCCGAGTGCGCATGAGCAGTAGTGACCCCGAGTGCGCATGCACAGTAGTGTGCCTGTGTGCGCATGCGCAGAAGTGAGCTCGAATGCGCATGTGCACTTCTGAGCCGGAGTGCGCATGCGCAGTAGTGGGCCCGTGCGCGCATGCGCAGTAGTGAGCCCGGGTGCGCATGCGCAGTAGTGAGCCCGAGCGCGCATCCGCAGTAGTGAGCCCGAGCGCGCATGCGCAGTAGTGAGTCCGATTGCGCATGTGCAGGTCTGAGCCGGAGTGCGCATGCGCAGTAGTGGGCCCGTGCGCGCATGCGCAGTAGTGGGCCCGTGCGCGCATGCGCAGTAGTGAGCCCGTGTGCGCATGCGCAGTAGTGAGCCCGAGCGCGCATCCGCAGTAGTGAGTCCGAGTGCGCATGCGCAGTAGTGACCCCGAATGCGCATGAGCAGTAGTGAGTCCGAGTGCGCATGAGCAGTAGTGACCCCGAGTGCGCATGAGCAGTAGTGAGTCCGAGTGCGCATCAGCAGTAGTGACCCCGAGTGCGCATCAGCAGTAGTGACCCCGAGTGCGCATGCACAGTAGTGAGCCCGTGTGCGCATGCGCAGAAGTGAGCTCGAATGCGCATGTGCAGGTCTGAGCCGGAGTGCGCATGCGCAGTAGTGGGCCCGTGCGCGCATGCGCAGTAGTGAGCTTGTGTGCGCATGCGCAGTAGTGAGCCCGAGCGCGCATCCGCAGTAGTGAGTCCGAGTGCGCATGCGCAGTAGTGACCCCGAATGCGCATGAGCAGCAGTGAGTCCGAGTGCGCATGAACAGTAGTGACCCCGAGTGCGCATGAGCAGTAGTGAGTCCGAGTGCGCATGAACAGTAGTGACCCCGAGTGCGCATGCACATTAGTAAGCCCGAGTGTGCATGAGTAGTAGTGACCCCGAGTGCGCATGCACAGTAGCCAGCCCGTGTGCGCATGCGCAGAAGTGAGCTCGAATGCGCATGTGCAGGTCTGAGCCGGACTGCGCATGCGCAGTAGTGAGCCCGTGTGCACATGCGCAGGAGTGACTCCGAATGCGCATGAGCAGTAGTGAGTCCGAGTGCGTATGAGCAGTAGTGACCCCGAGTGCGCATGAGCAGTAGTGACCCCGAGTGCGCATGCACAGTAGTGAGCCCGTGTGCGCATGCGCAGAAGTGAGCTCGAATGCGCATGTGCAGGTCTGAGCCGGAGTGCGCATGCGCATTAGTGGGCCCGTGCGCGCATGCGCAGTAGTGAGCCCGTGTGCGCATGCGCAGTAGTGAGCCCGAGCGCGCATCCGCAGTAGTGAGTCCGAGTGCGCATGCGCAGTAGTGACCCCGAATGCGCATGCGCAGTAGTGACCCCGAATGCGCATGAGCAGTAGTGAGTCCGAGTGCGCATGAGCAGTAGTGACCCCGAGTGCGCATGAGCAGTAGTGAGTCCGAGTGCGCATGAACAGTAGTGACCCCGAGTGCACATGAGCAGTAGTGACCCCGAGTGCGCATGAGCAGTAGTGAGTCCGAGTGCGCATGAGCAGTAGTGACCCCGAGTGCGCATGAGCAGTAGTGACCCCGAGAGCGCATGCACATTAGTGAGCCCGAGTGAGCATGAGTAGTAGTGACCCCGAGTGCGCATGCACAGTAGTGAGCCCGTGTGCGCATGCGCAGAAGTGAGCTCGAATGCGCATGTGCAGGTCTGAGCCGGACTGCGCATGCGCAGTAGTGAGCCCGTGTGCGCATGCGCAGTAGTGACCCCGAATGCGCATGAGCAGTAGTGAGTCCGAGTGCGCATGAGCAGTAGTGACCCCGAGTGCGCATGAGCAGTAGTGAGTCCGAGTGCGCATGAACAGTAGTGACCCCGAGTGCGCATGTGCAGGTCTGAGCCGGAGTGCGCATGCGCAGTAGTGGGCCCGTGCGCGCATGCGCAGTAGTTACCCCGAGTGCGCATGAGCAGTAGTGAGTCCGAGTGCGCGTGAGCAGTAGTGACCCCGAGTGCGCATGCACATTAGTGAGCCCGAGTGTGCATGAGTAGTAGTGACCCCGAGTGCGCATGCACAGTAGTGAGCCCGTGTGCGCATGCGCGGAAGTGAGCTCGAATGCGCATGTGCAGGTCTGAGCCGGACTGCGCATGCGCAGTAGTGAGCAAGTGTGCGCATGCGCAGTAGTGACCCCGAATGCGCATGAGCAGTAGTGACCCCGAGTTCGCATGAGCAGTAGTGAGTCCGAGTGCGCATGAGCAGTAGTGACCCCGAGTGCGCATGAGCAGTAGTGAGTCCGAGTGCGCATTAGCAGTAGTGACCCCGAGTGCGCATGAGCAGTAGTGACCCCGAGTGCGCATGAGCAGTAGTGAGTCCGAGTGCGCATGAACAGTAGTGACCCCGAGTGCGCATGAGCAGTAGTGAGTCCGAGTGCGCATGAGCAGTAGTGACCCCGAGTGCGCATGAGCAGTAGTGAGTCCGAGTGCGCATTAGCAGTAGTGACCCCGAGTGCGCATGAGCAGTAGTGACCCCGAGTGCGCATGAGCAGTAGTGAGTCCGAGTGCGCATGAACAGTAGTGACCCCGAGTGCACATGAGCAGTAGTGACCCCGAGTGCGCATGAGCAGTAGTGAGTCCGAGTGCGCATGAGCAGTAGTGACCCCGAGTGCGCATGAGCAGTAGTGACACCGAGTGCGCATGCACATTAGTGAGCCCGAGTGAGCATGAGTAGTAGTGACCCCGAGTGCGCATGCACAGTAGTGAGCCCGTGTGCGCATGGGCAGAAGTGAGCTCGAATGCGCATGTGCAGGTCTGAGCCGGACTGCGCATGCGCAGTAGTGAGCCCGTGTGCGCATGCGCATGAAGTGACCCCGAATGCGCATGAGCAGTAGTGAGTCCGAGTGCGCATGAGCAGTAGTGACCCCGAGTGCGCATGAGCAGTAGTGAGTCCGAGTGCGCATGAACAGTAGTGACCCCGAGTGCGCATGTGCAGGTCTGAGCCGGAGTGCGCATGCGCAGTAGTGACCCCGAATGCGCATGAGCAGTAGTGAGTCCGAGTGCGCATGAGCAGTAGTGACCCCGAGTGCGCATGAGCAGTAGTGAGTCCGAGTGCGCATGAACAGTAGTGACCCCGAGTGCGCATGTGCAGGTCTGAGCCGGAGTGCGCATGCGCAGTAGTGACCCCGAATGCGCATGAGCAGTAGTGAGTCCGAGTGCGCATGAGCAGTAGTGACCCCGAGTGCGCATGGGCAGTAGTGAGTCCGAGTGCGCATTAGCAGTAGTGACCCCGAGTGCGCATGAGCAGTAGTGACCCCGAGTGCGCATGCACAGTAGTGAGCCCGTGTGCGCATGCGTAGAAGTGAGCTCGAATGCGCATGTGCAGGTCTGAGCCGGAGTGCGCATGCGCAGTAGTGGGCCCGTGCGCGCATGCGCAGTAGTGAGCCCGTGTGCGCATGCGCAGTAGTGAGCCCGAGCGCGCATCCGCAGTAGTGAGTCCGAGTGCGCATGCACAGTAGTGACCCCGATTGCGCATCCGCAGTAGCGAGTCCCTGTGCGCATGTGCAGGTCTGAGCCAGAGTGCGCAAGCGAAGTAGTGAGCCCGATTGTGCATCGGCAGTCGTGAGTCCGAGTGCGCATGAGCAGTAGTGACCCCGAATTCGCATGAGCAGTAGTGAGTCCGAGCGCGCATGAGCAGTAGTGACGCCGAGTGCGCATGAGCAGTAGTGAGTCCGAGTGCGCATGAGCAGTAGTGAGTCCGAGTGCGCATGAGCAGTAGTGACCCCGAGTGCGCGTGCACAGTAGTGAGCCCGAGTGCGCATGAGCAGTAGTGAGTCCGAGTGCGCGCGAGCAGTACTGACCCCGAGTGCGCATGCACAGTAGTGAGCCCGATTGCGCATCCGCAGTAGTGAGTCCGTGTGCGCATGTGCAGGTCTGAGCCGGAGTGTGCATGCGCAGTACTGGGCCCGTGCGCGCATGCGCAGTAGTGAGCCCGGGTGCGCATGCGCAGTAGTGAGCGCGAGCGCGCATCCGCAATAGTGAGCCCGAGCGCGCATGCGCAGTAGTGAGTCCGATTGGGCATGTGCAGGTCTGAGCCGGAGTGCGCATGCGCAGTAGTGGGCCCGTACGCGCATGCGCAGTAGTGAGCCCGTGTGCGCATGCGCTGTAGTGAGCCCGAGCGCGCATCCGCAGTAGTGAGTCCGAGTGCGCATGCGCTGTAGTGACCCCGAATGCGCATGAGCAGTAGTGACCCCGAGTGCGCATGCACAGTAGTGTGCCCGTGTGAGCATGCGCAGAAGTGAGCTCGAATGCGCATGTGCAGGTCTGAGCCGGAGTGCGCATGCGCAGTAGTGACCCCGAATGCGCATGAGCAGTAGTGAGTCCGAGTGCGCATGAGCAGTAGTGACCCCGAGTGCGCATGAGCAGTAGTGAGTCCGAGTGCGCATTAGCAGTAGTGACCCCGAGTGCGCATGAGCAGTAGTGACCCCGAGTGCGCATGCACAGTAGTGAGCCCGTGTGCGCATGCGTAGGAGTGAGCTCGAATGCGCATGTGCAGGTCTGAGGCGGAGTGCGCATGGGCAGTAGTGGGCCCGTGCGCGCATGCGCAGTAGTGAGCCCGTGTGCGCATGCGCAGTAGTGAGCCCGAGCGCGCATCCGCAGTAGTGAGTCCGAGTGCGCATGCGCAGTAGTGACCCCGAATGCGCATGAGCAGCAGTGAGTCCGAGTGTGCATGAGCAGTAGTGACCCCGAGTGCGCATGCACAGTAGTGTGCCCGTGTGAGCATGCGCAGAAGTGAGCTCGAATGCGCATGTGCAGGTCTGTGCCGGAGTGCGCATGCGCAGTAGTGGGCCCGTGCACGCATGCGCAGTAGTGAGCCCGTGTGCGCATGCGCAGTAGTCAGCCCGAGCGTGCATCCGCAGTAGTGAGTCCGAGTGCGCATGCGCAGTAGTGACCCCGAATGCGCATGAGCAGTAGTGAGTCCGAGTGCGCATGAGCAGTAGTGACCCCGAGTGCGCATGCACAGTAGTGTGCCTGTGTGCGCATGCGCAGAAGTGAGCTCGAATGCGCATGTGCACTTCTGAGCCGGAGTGCGCATGCGCAGTAGTGGGCCCGTGCGCGCATGCGCAGTAGTGAGCCCGGGTGCGCATGCGCAGTAGTGAGCCCGAGCGCGCATCCGCAGTAGTGAGCCCGAGCGCGCATGCGCAGTAGTGAGTCCGATTGCGCATGTGCAGGTCTGAGCCGGAGTGCGCATGCGCAGTAGTGGGCCCGTGCGCGCATGCGCAGTAGTGAGCCCGTGTGCGCATGCGCAGTAGTGAGCCCGAGCGCGCATCCGCAGTAGTGAGTCCGAGTGCGCATGCGCAGTAGTGACCCCGAATGCGCATGAGCAGTAGTGAGTCCGAGTGCGCATGAGCAGTAGTGACCCCGAGTGCGCATGAGCAGTAGTGAGTCCGAGTGCGCATCAGCAGTAGTGACCCCGAGTGCGCATCAGCAGTAGTGACCCCGAGTGCGCATGCACAGTAGTGAGCCCGTGTGCGCATGCGCAGAAGTGAGCTCGAATGCGCATGTGCAGGTCTGAGCCGGAGTGCGCATGCGCAGTAGTGGGCCCGTGCGCGCATGCGCAGTAGTGAGCCCGTGTGCGCATGCGCAGTAGTGAGCCCGAGTGCGCATGAGCAGTAGTGACCCCGAGTGCGCATGCACAGTAGTGACCCCGAGTGCGCATGAGCAGTAGTGACCCCGAGTGCGCATGCACAGTAGTGACCCCGATTGCGCATCCGCAGTAGCGAGTCCCTGTGCGCATGTGCAGGTCTGAGCCAGAGTGCGCAAGCGAAGTAGTGAGCCCGATTGTGCATCGGCAGTCGTGAGTCCGAGTGCGCAGGAGCAGTAGTGACCCCGAATTCGCATGAGCAGTAGTGAGTCCGAGCGCGCATGAGCAGTAGTGACCCCGAGTGCGCATGAGCAGTAGTGAGTCCGAGTGCGCATGAGCAGTAGTGAGTCCGAGTGCGCATGAGCAGTAGTGACCCCGAGTGCGCGTGCACAGTAGTGAGCCCGAGTGCGCATGAGCAGTAGTGAGTCCGAGTGCGCGCGAGCAGTACTGACCCCGAGTGCGCATGCACAGTAGTGAGCCCGATTGCGCATCCGCAGTAGTGAGCCCGAGTGCGCATGAGCAGTAGTGACCCCGAGTGCGCATGAGCAGTAGTGAGTCCGAGTGCGCATTAGCAGTAGTGACCCCGAGTGCGCATGAGCAGTAGTGACCCCGAGTGCGCATGCACAGTAGTGAGCCCGTGTGCGCATGCGTAGGAGTGAGCTCGAATGCGCATGTGCAGGTCTGAGGCGGAGTGCGCATGGGCAGTAGTGGGCCCGTGCGCGCATGCGCAGTAGTGAGCCCGTGTGCGCATGCGCAGTAGTGAGCCCGAGCGCGCATCCGCAGTAGTGAGTCCGAGTGCGCATGCGCAGTAGTGACCCCGAATGCGCATGAGCAGCAGTGAGTCCGAGTGTGCATGAGCAGTAGTGACCCCGAGTGCGCATGCACAGTAGTGTGCCCGTGTGAGCATGCGCAGAAGTGAGCTCGAATGCGCATGTGCAGGTCTGTGCCGGAGTGCGCATGCGCAGTAGTGGGCCCGTGCACGCATGCGCAGTAGTGAGCCCGTGTGCGCATGCGCAGTAGTCAGCCCGAGCGTGCATCCGCAGTAGTGAGTCCGAGTGCGCATGCGCAGTAGTGACCCCGAATGCGCATGAGCAGTAGTGAGTCCGAGTGCGCATGAGCAGTAGTGACCCCGAGTGCGCATGCACAGTAGTGACCCCGAGTGCGCATGAGCAGTAGTGACCCCGAGTGCGCATGCACAGTAGTGACCCCGATTGCGCATCCGCAGTAGCGAGTCCCTGTGCGCATGTGCAGGTCTGAGCCAGAGTGCGCAAGCGAAGTAGTGAGCCCGATTGTGCATCGGCAGTCGTGAGTCCGAGTGCGCAGGAGCAGTAGTGACCCCGAATTCGCATGAGCAGTAGTGAGTCCGAGCGCGCATGAGCAGTAGTGACCCCGAGTGCGCATGAGCAGTAGTGAGTCCGAGTGCGCATGAGCAGTAGTGAGTCCGAGTGCGCATGAGCAGTAGTGACCCCGAGTGCGCGTGCACAGTAGTGAGCCCGAGTGCGCATGAGCAGTAGTGAGTCCGAGTGCGCGCGAGCAGTACTGACCCCGAGTGCGCATGCACAGTAGTGAGCCCGATTGCGCATCCGCAGTAGTGAGCCCGAGTGCGCATGAGCAGTAGTGACCCCGAGTGCGCATGAGCAGTAGTGAGTCCGAGTGCGCATTAGCAGTAGTGACCCCGAGTGCGCATGAGCAGTAGTGACCCCGAGTGCGCATGCACAGTAGTGAGCCCGTGTGCGCATGCGTAGGAGTGAGCTCGAATGCGCATGTGCAGGTCTGAGGCGGAGTGCGCATGGGCAGTAGTGGGCCCGTGCGCGCATGCGCAGTAGTGAGCCCGTGTGCGCATGCGCAGTAGTGAGCCCGAGCGCGCATCCGCAGTAGTGAGTCCGAGTGCGCATGCGCAGTAGTGACCCCGAATGCGCATGAGCAGCAGTGAGTCCGAGTGTGCATGAGCAGTAGTGACCCCGAGTGCGCATGCACAGTAGTGTGCCCGTGTGAGCATGCGCAGAAGTGAGCTCGAATGCGCATGTGCAGGTCTGTGCCGGAGTGCGCATGCGCAGTAGTGGGCCCGTGCACGCATGCGCAGTAGTGAGCCCGTGTGCGCATGCGCAGTAGTCAGCCCGAGCGTGCATCCGCAGTAGTGAGTCCGAGTGCGCATGCGCAGTAGTGACCCCGAATGCGCATGAGCAGTAGTGAGTCCGAGTGCGCATGAGCAGTAGTGACCCCGAGTGCGCATGCACAGTAGTGTGCCTGTGTGCGCATGCGCAGAAGTGAGCTCGAATGCGCATGTGCACTTCTGAGCCGGAGTGCGCATGCGCAGTAGTGGGCCCTTGCGCGCATGCGCAGTAGTGAGCCCGGGTGCGCATGCGCAGTAGTGAGCCCGAGCGCGCATCCGCAGTAGTGAGCCCGAGCGCGCATGCGCAGTAGTGAGTCCGATTGCGCATGTGCAGGTCTGAGCCGGAGTGCGCATGCGCAGTAGTGGGCCCGTGCGCGCATGCGCAGTAGTGGGCCCGTGCGCGCATGCGCAGTAGTGAGCCCGTGTGCGCATGCGCAGTAGTGAGCCCGAGCGCGCATCCGCAGTAGTGAGTCCGAGTGCGCATGCGCAGTAGTGACCCCGAATGCGCATGAGCAGTAGTGAGTCCGAGTGCGCATGAGCAGTAGTGACCCCGAGTGCGCATGAGCAGTAGTGAGTCCGAGTGCGCATCAGCAGTAGTGACCCCGAGTGCGCATCAGCAGTAGTGACCCCGAGTGCGCATGCACAGTAGTGAGCCCGTGTGCGCATGCGCAGAAGTGAGCTCGAATGCGCATGTGCAGGTCTGAGCCGGAGTGCGCATGCGCAGTAGTGGGCCCGTGCGCGCATGCGCAGTAGTGAGCTTGTGTGCGCATGCGCAGTAGTGAGCCCGAGCGCGCATCCGCAGTAGTGAGTCCGAGTGCGCATGCGCAGTAGTGACCCCGAATGCGCATGAGCAGCAGTGAGTCCGAGTGCGCATGAACAGTAGTGACCCCGAGTGCGCATGAGCAGTAGTGAGTCCGAGTGCGCATGAACAGTAGTGACCCCGAGTGCGCATGCACATTAGTGAGCCCGAGTGTGCATGAGTAGTAGTGACCCCGAGTGCGCATGAGCAGTAGTGAGTCCGAGTGCGCATGAACAGTAGTGACCCCGAGTGCGCATGAGCAGTAGTGAGTCCGAGTGCGCATGAGCAGTAGTGACCCCGAGTGCGCATGAGCAGTAGTGAGTCCGAGTGCGCATGAACAGTAGTGACCCCGAGTGCACATGAGCAGTAGTGACCCCGAGTGCGCATGAGCAGTAGTGAGTCCGAGTGCGCATGAGCAGTAGTGACCCCGAGTGCGCATGAGCAGTAGTGACCCCGAGAGCGCATGCACATTAGTGAGCCCGAGTGAGCATGAGTAGTAGTGACCCCGAGTGCGCATGCACAGTAGTGAGCCCGTGTGCGCATGCGCAGAAGTGAGCTCGAATGCGCATGTGCAGGTCTGAGCCGGACTGCGCATGCGCAGTAGTGAGCCCGTGTGCGCATGCGCAGTAGTGACCCCGAATGCGCATGAGCAGTAGTGAGTCCGAGTGCGCATGAGCAGTAGTGACCCCGAGTGCGCATGAGCAGTAGTGAGTCCGAGTGCGCATGAACAGTAGTGACCCCGAGTGCGCATGTGCAGGTCTGAGCCGGAGTGCGCATGCGCAGTAGTGGGCCCGTGCGCGCATGCGCAGTAGTTACCCCGAGTGCGCATGAGCAGTAGTGAGTCCGAGTGCGCGTGAGCAGTAGTGACACCGAGTGCGCATGCACATTAGTGAGCCCGAGTGTGCATGAGTAGTAGTGACCCCGAGTGCGCATGCACAGTAGTGAGCCCGTGTGCGCATGCGCGGAAGTGAGCTCGAATGCGCATGTGCAGGTCTGAGCCGGACTGCGCATGCGCAGTAGTGAGCAAGTGTGCGCATGCGCAGTAGTGACCCCGAATGCGCATGAGCAGTAGTGACCCCGAGTTCGCATGAGCAGTAGTGAGTCCGAGTGCGCATGAGCAGTAGTGACCCCGAGTGCGCATGAGCAGTAGTGAGTCCGAGTGCGCATTAGCAGTAGTGACCCCGAGTGCGCATGAGCAGTAGTGACCCCGAGTGCGCATGAGCAGTAGTGAGTCCGAGTGCGCATGAACAGTAGTGACCCCGAGTGCGCATGAGCAGTAGTGAGTCCGAGTGCGCATGAGCAGTAGTGACCCCGAGTGCGCATGAGCAGTAGTGAGTCCGAGTGCGCATTAGCAGTAGTGACCCCGAGTGCGCATGAGCAGTAGTGACCCCGAGTGCGCATGAGCAGTAGTGAGTCCGAGTGCGCATGAACAGTAGTGACCCCGAGTGCACATGAGCAGTAGTGACCCCGAGTGCGCATGAGCAGTAGTGAGTCCGAGTGCGCATGAGCAGTAGTGACCCCGAGTGCGCATGAGCAGTAGTGACACCGAGTGCGCATGCACATTAGTGAGCCCGAGTGAGCATGAGTAGTAGTGACCCCGAGTGCGCATGCACAGTAGTGAGCCCGTGTGCGCATGGGCAGAAGTGAGCTCGAATGCGCATGTGCAGGTCTGAGCCGGACTGCGCATGCGCAGTAGTGAGCCCGTGTGCGCATGCGCATGAAGTGACCCCGAATGCGCATGAGCAGTAGTGAGTCCGAGTGCGCATGAGCAGTAGTGACCCCGAGTGCGCATGAGCAGTAGTGAGTCCGAGTGCGCATGAACAGTAGTGACCCCGAGTGCGCATGTGCAGGTCTGAGCCGGAGTGCGCATGCGCAGTAGTGACCCCGAATGCGCATGAGCAGTAGTGAGTCCGAGTGCGCATGAGCAGTAGTGACCTCGAGTGCGCATGCGCAGTAGTGAGCCCGCGTCCGCATGCGCAGTGGTGAGCCCGAGTGCGCATGGTCAAGTCTGAGCCGGAGTGCGCATCAGCAGTAGAGAGCCCGATTGCGCATCCGCAGTAGTGACCCCGAGTGCGCATTCGCAGTAGAGAGCCCGATTACGCATGCCCAGTAGTGAGCTCGAGTGCGCATGTGCAGGTCTGAGCCGGAGTGCGCATGCGCAGTAGTGAGTCCGAGTGCGCATGAGCAGTAGTGACCCCGAGTGCGCATGCACAGTCGTAAGCCTGTGTGCGCATGCCCAAAAGTGAGCCCGAGTGCGCACGGCCAAGTCTGAGCCGGAGTGCGCATGCGCAGTAATGAGCCCGATCGCGCATCCGCAGTAGTGAGGCCGAGTGCCCATGAGCAGTGGAGAGTCCGAGTGCGCATGAGCAGTAGTGACCACGAGTGCGGACACGCAGTAGTGAGCCCGATTGCGCATCGGCAGTAGTAAGTCCGTGTGCGCATGCCCAGTGGTGAGCCCGAGAGCGCATGTGCAGGTCTGAGCCGGAGTGCGCATGCGCAGTAGTGAGCCCGATTGTACATCCGCAGTAGTGAGTCCAAGTGCGCACGAGCAGTAGTCACCCCGTGTGTGCATGAGCAGTAGTGACCCCGAGTGCGCATGCACAGTAGTGAGCCCGTGCACGCATACGCGGTAGTGAACCCGTGTGCGCATGAGCAGTAGTGACCCCGAGCGCGCATGCGCAGTAGTGAGCCCGAGTGCGCATCCGCTGCAGTGTGTCCGAGTGCGCATGAGCAGTAGTGAGGCCGAGTGCGCATGAGAGGTACTGAACCCGAGTGCGCATGCACAGTAGTGAGCCCGTGTACACATGCGCAGTAGAGAGCCCGATTGCGCATCCGCTGCAGTGTGTCCGAGTGCGCATGAGCAGTAACGAGTCCAAGTGCGCATGAGCAGTAGTGAGGCCGTATGCGAATGAGCAGTAGTGAGCCCGAGTGCGCATGCGCAGTAGTGTCCCCGAGTACGCATGCACAGTAGTAAGCCCGTGCGCGCATCCGTAGTAGTGAGGCCGAGTGCCCTTGAGCCGTAGTGAGCCCGAGTGCGCATTTTTTTTTTTTTTTTTTTTTTTTACGTGGGGGATATCTTCCAAAGATACCCCGCACCCCTGGGGGAGGGCGCGGGATTATGCCGGATTTTTACCGGCTAAAACCCCCACGGTGGTCCTACCTCAGCGCATGGAAGGGGGGCCCCGGGAACTCTAACGAACACGACCGGGACCCCCCGCGCCTTGGCTCCTTAGAGCCCCATCTCGGGGGAGGCCGGAGAGACCTCCCCCATGCTCATCCCATTTACGACGGCGCCCGGACCACCGAGGCGCCGCCGTCCCCCCCGGGGCAGTGTTCAATGGCGTCCTGGGCCCCCACCCAGGACGCCGACTGCCCCTGCGGCGGCTCTGCGAGGGGAGCTATCTAGCCTCCCCGGAGCCGCCGCTGCCCCACCGGATCCGAGAACCCGGGAGGGCCGGCGGTCCCCACTAGTTTGGGGTACCGCCGGCCCGCCTTCCTCATCGGGGGGAGTCCGGCCGTGTCCCGCGACGGACACGGCGGCTCCCCCGACCTCTTACGGTCCTCTCGCGGGCCCGCTCCGCGGCCTCCTTCTGCAACATAGCCTCTTCGCAGAAGGAGGCCACGGCCCTCCAGTTCCTCTCCCTTGCCAGCATCGCCCCAAATACTGCTGGCAGGGAGAGGTCATAACCTATTTCATATTTCAGGACACGGCGCAGCGCTGAAAAGGCGGGGCAAACCTCCAGCGTATGCTGCGCCGTGTCCAAATCCTCCCCACAGTGATGGCAGGCCGCCGTCGTCTCCTTCCCAATTCGACGCAGGTATTCACCGAAGCATCCGTGCCCGGTGAACACCTGCGTCATACGGTAGGTGAGTCTACCATGGCCTCTCTCCCGCCACTCCTCCAGATGTGGCAGGAGAGCCCCGACAACTGGCTTGCTGACGTATTTGCTGATCTCGATACGCCAGCGGGTTTCAGTCAGTTGTCGGGCCTGACGCCTGATCGCTTCGATCGCCGTAGGGTCCGGCGGGACGCCGTCGAGTCGTCGCAGGGCACGGATGCGCGTGTATGACGACGCATCCGCCCCCGCGAGGAACTCGAACGGAATAAGTCCCGCCAGAGCCATCGCCGCCCCGTAGGAGATGGTGCGGTATCCCCTTATGACCCTGATGGCCAACCGCCGCTGCAGTCGATGCACTAACTGAAGACTGCGGCGGCTGGCCATCAGGGATCGTGCCCAGACTGGTGCCCCGTAGGACACCATGGACCGCACCACCCCCACGTAAAGGCGGCGAACTTTCTCATCGGGTCCCCCGAGATTGGGCATTATACGGCCCAATGCGGCCGCAGCCCGCTCCACTCGGGGGACCAGGCGATCGAAGTGTCGATCAAAACGCCAGTGGCTGTCGAGGTCGAGTCCCAAATACCTCAAACTGGACCCAACCTCGACCCATGACTCACCTACCCGGACCCACGAGGGGGGGGGGGGAGGTCCCCGCGACCGAGGCCTGTTGTGGAAAACAATAGCCTCGGTCTTGCGGGGATCAATGCTCAACCCCAACTCGCGGATCCGTCCGACGACGGCGGCTACTGCCACCTCGACCAGACGGATGGTCCTCTCCAGCTCCACCCCGACGGCCAGAATGTAAGTGTCGTCTGCATAGCAGACGACATGACAGCCGTCGGGGAGGGCGGCCCGCAGGACGCGGTCGTACCCCAGGTTCCACAGATATGGTCCCAAAGCGGAACCCTGGGGTACGCCGCATGTGGTCTCCCTGCAGACAATGCCGTCCCGGCCCTTGTACACTATCCACCTGTCTTGCAGGTAGGACCCGATCACCCTCCTTAGGTAGGGAGGCACCTGGTGATATACCAGGGCCTCCCTAATGGCGGCCCAGGGCAGGGTGTTAAATGCATTGACGATGTCAATTGACACGCCAACACACACCCCGCCCCGAGATACTGCCGCCTCCGCGAGGGAACGCACGCGCAATACCGCGTCCAGCGTGGAGCGTCCCTCGCGGAAGCCGAATTGGCAGTCCGCCAGATCGGGCCCTACCGTCGACAGGTGCCTGGAGAGGCGGGAAGCTATCACCCTCTCAAACAGCTTCCCCGCCTCATCCAGGAGGAGCCCGAGTGCGCATGTGCTGGTCTGACCGGAGAGGGCATGAGCAGTAGTGACCCCGAGCGCGCATGCGCAGTAGTGAGCCCGACTGCGCATCCGCAGTAGGGAGTCCGTGTGCGCATGCGCAGTAGTGAGCCCGATTGCGCATCGGCAGTAGTGAGTCCAAGTGCCCATGAGCCGTAGTGAGTCCGAGTGCGCATGAGCAGTAGTGGGTCCGAGTTCGTATGAGCAGTAGTGAGCCCGAGCGCGCATCCGCAGTAGTGAGCCCGAGTGCGCATGCGCAGTAGTGACCCCGAGTGCGCATGCACAGTAATGTGCCCGTGCGCGCATCCGTAGTAGTGAGTCCGAGTGCGCATGAGCAGTAGTGACCACGAGTGCGCATACGCAGTAGTGAGCCCGATTGCGCATAGGCAGTAGTGAGTCCGAGTGCGCATGCCCAGTAGTGAGACCGCGTGCGCATGTGCAGGTCTGAGCCGGAGTGCGCATGCGCAGTAGTGAGCTCGATTGTGCATCCGCAGTAGCGAGTCGGAGTACTCATAAGCAGTAGTCAGTCCGAGAGCGCATGAGAAGTAGTGACCCCGTGTGCGCATGCGCAGTAGTGAGTCCGTGTGCGCATGCCCAGTAGTGAGCCGCAGTGCGTATGTGCAGGTCTGAGCCGGAGTGCGCATGCGCAGTAGTGAGCCCGATTGTGCATCCGCAGTAGTGAGTCCGAGTGCGCATGAACAGTAGTGAGCCGCCGTGTGCATGAGCAGTAGTGACCCTGAGTGCGCATGCACAGTAGTGAGCCCGTGCGCGCATATGCGGTAGTGAGTCCGATTTTGCATCCACAGTAGTGAGTCGGAGTACTCATGAGCAGTAGTTAGTCCGAGAGCGCATGAGAAGTAGTGAGCGCGTGTGGGCATGCGCAGTAGAGAGCCCGAGCGCGCATGCGCAGTAGTGAGCCCGTGCGCGCTTGCGCAGTTGTGAACCCGAGTGCGCACGGTCAAGTCTGAGCCGGAGTGCGCATGCGCAGTACTGAGCCCGATCGCGCATCCGCAGTAGTGAGGCGGAGTGCCCATGAGCAGTAGTGAGTCCGAGTGCGCATGAGCAGTAGTGAGCCCGTGTGTGCATGCGCAGTAGTGAGCCCGTTTGCGCATGCGCAGCAGTGAGTCCGAGTGCGCATTGGCAGTAGTGAGCCCGATTGCGCATCCGCAGTAGTGAGGCCGAGTGTCCATGAGTAGTAGTGCGTCCAAGTGCGCATGAGCAGTAGTGACTCCGAGTGCGCATGCGCAGTAGTGAGGCCGAGTGTCCATGAGTAGTAGTGCGTCCAAGTGCGCATGAGCAGTAGTGACTCTGAGTGCGCATGCGCAGTAGTGAGCCAGATTGCGCATCCGCAGTAGTGACCCCGAGTGCGCATTCGCAGTAGAGAGCCCGATTACGCATGCCCAGTAGTGAGCTCGAGTGCGCATGTGCAGGTCTGAGCCGGAGTGCGTATGCGCAGTAGTGAGCCCGATTGTGCATCCGCAGTAGTGAGTCCGAGTGCGCATGAGCAGTAGTGACCGCGAGTGCGCATGCGCAGTAGAGGGCCGAATTGCGCATGCGCAGTAGTGAGCCCGTGTACGCATGCGCAGTGGTGAGCCCGAGTGCGCATGGTCAGGTCTGAGCCGGAGTGCGCATGCGCAGTAGTGAGTCCGAGTGCGCATGAGCAGTAGTGACCCCGAGTGCGCATGCACAGTCGTAAGCCTGTGTGCGCATGCCCAAAAGTGAGCCCGAGTGCGCACGGCCAAGTCTGAGCCGGAGTGTGCATGCGCAGTAATGAGCCCGATCGCGCATCCGCAGTAGTGAGGCCGAGTGCCCATGAGCAGTGGAGAGCCCGAGTGCGCATGAGCAGTAGTGACCACGAGTGCGCACACGCAGTAGTGAGCCCGATTGCGCATCGGCAGTAGTGAGTCCGTGCGCGCATGCGCAGTAGTGAGCCCGATTGCGCATCCGCTGCAGTGTGACCGAGTGCGCATGAGCCGTAGTGAGTCCGAGTGCGCATGAGCAGTAGTGGGTCCGAGTTCGTATGAGCAGTAGTGAGCCCGAGCGCGCATCCGCAGTAGTGAGCCCGAGTGCGCACGCGCAGTAGTGACCCCGAGTGCGCATGCACAGTTGTGTGCCCGTGCGCGCATCCGTAGTAGTGAGTCCGAGTGCGCATGAGCAGTAGTGAGCCCGTGCGCGCGTGCGCAGTAGTGCGCCCGAGTGCGTTTGGTCAAGTCTGGGCCGGAGTGCGCATTAGCAGTAGTGAGCCCGATTGCGCATCCGTAGTAGTGAGGCCGAGTGCCCTTGAGCAGTAGTGAGTCCAAGTGCGCATGAGCAGTAGTGAGCCCGAGTGCGCATGTGCAGGTTTGACCGGTGGGGGCATGAGCAGTAGTGACCCCGAGCCTGCATGCGCAGTAGTGAGCCCCACTGCGCATCCGCAGTAGGGAGCCCGAGCGCCCATGCGCAGTAGTGAACCCGGTGTATGCATGAGCAGTAGTGACCCTGAGTGCGCATGCACAGTAGTGAGCCCGAGTGAGCATGAGCAGTAGTGATCCCGAGTTCCCATACGCGGTAGTGAGCCCGATTTTGTATCCGCAGTAGTGAGTCCGAGTGCGCATGAGCAGTAGTGAGCCAGATTGCGCATCCGCAGTAGTGAGTCCGAGTGCGCATGCGCAGTAGTGACCTCGAGAGCGCATGCGCAGTAGAGAGCCTGATTGCGCATGCGCAGTAGTGAGCCCGTGGCCGCATGCCCAGTAGTGAGCTCGAGTGCGCATGTGCAGGTCTGAGCCGGAGTGCGTATGCGCAGCAGTGAGCCCGATTGTGCATCCGCAGTAGTGAGTCCGAGTGCGCATGAGCAGTAGTGACCGCGAGTGCGCATGCGCAGTAGAGGGCCGAATTGCGCATGCGCAGTAGTGAGCCCGTGTACGCATGCGCAGTGGTGAGCCCGAGTGCGCATGGTCAGGTCTGAGCCGGAGTGCGCATGCGCAGTAGTGAGTCCGAGAGCGCATGCGCAGTAGAGGGCCGAATTGCGCATGCGCAGTAGTGAGCCCGTGTACGCATGCGCAGTGGTGAGCCCGAGTGCGCATGGTCAGGTCTGAGCCGGAGTGCGCATGCGCAGTAGTGAGTCCGAGTGCGCATGAGCAGTAGTGACCCCGAGTGCGCATGCACAGTCGTAAGCCTGTGTGCGCATGCCCAAAAGTGAGCCCGAGTGCGCACGGCCAAGTCTGAGCCGGAGTGCGCATGCGCAGTAATGAGCCCGATCGCGCATCCGCAGTAGTGAGGCCGAGTGCCCATGAGCAGTGGAGAGTCCGAGTGCGCATGAGCAGTAGTGACCACGAGTGCGCACACGCAGTAGTGAGCTCGATTGCGCATCGGCAGTAGTGAGTCCGTGTGCGCATGCCCAGTAGTGAGCCCGAGAGCGCATGTGCAGGTCTGAGCCGCAGTGCGCATGCGCAGTAGTGAGCCCGATTGCGCATCGGCAGTAGTGAGTCCAAGTGCCCATGAGCCGTAGTGAGTCCGAGTGCGCATGAGCAGTAGTGGGTCCGAGTTCGTATGAGCAGTAGTGAGCCCGATCGCGCATCCGCAGTAGTGAGGCCGAGTGCCCATGAGCAGTGGAGAGTCCGAGTGCGCATGAACAGTAGTGAGCCGCCGTGTGCATGAGCAGTAGTGACCCTGAGTGCGCATGCACAGTAGTGAGCCCGTGCGCGCATATGCGGTAGTGAGCCCGATTTTGCATCCACAGTAGTGAGTCGGAGTACTCATGAGCAGTAGTTAGTCCGAGAGCGCATGAGAAGTAGTGAGCGCGTGTGGGCATGCGCAGTAGTGAGCCCGAGCGCGCATGCGCAGTAGTGAGCCCGTGCGCGCTTGCGCAGTTGTGAACCCGAGTGCGCATCGGCAGTAGTGAGTCCGTGTGCGCATGCCCAGTAGTGAGCACGCGTGCGCATGCGCAGGTCTGAGCCGGAGTGCGCATGCACAGTAGTGAGCTCGATTGTGCATCCGCACTAGTGAGTCCGAGTGCGCACGAGCTGTAGTGACCCCGAGCGCACATGCGCAGTAGAGAGCCCGATTGCGCATGCGCAGTAGTGAGCCCGTGCGCGCATGCGCAGTAGTGAGTCCGATTGCGCATCCGCTGCAGTGTGACCGAGTGCGCATGAGCCGTAGTGAGTCCGAGTGCGCATGAGCAGTAGTGGGTCCGAGTTCGTATGAGCAGTAGTGAGCCCGAGCGCGCATCCGCAGTAGTGAGCCCGAGTGCGCATGCGAAGTAGTGACCCCGAGTGCGCATGCACAGTAGTGTGCCCGTGCGCGCATCCGTAGTAGTGAGTCCGAGTGCGCATGAGCAGTAGTGAGCCCGTGCGCGCGTGCGCAGTAGTGCGCCCGAGTGCGTTTGGTCAAGTCTGAGCCGGAGTGCGCATTAGCAGTAGTGAGCCCGATTGCGCATCCGTAGTAGTGAGGCCGAGTGCCCTTGAGCAGTAGTGAGTCCAAGTGCGCATGAGCAGTAGTGAGCCCGAGTGCGCATGTGCAGGTCTGACCGGTGGGGGCATGAGCAGTAGTGACCCCGAGCGCGCATGCGCAGTAGTGAGCCCCACTGCGCATCCGCAGTAGGGAGTCCGTGTGCGCATGCGCAGTAGTGAGCCCGTGGCGGCATGCGCAGTAGTGAGCCCGAGCGCGCATCCGCAGTAGTGAGTCCGTGTGCGCATGCCCAGTAGTGAGCCCGAGCGCGCATCCGCAGTAGGGAGCCCGAGCGCCCATGCGCAGTAGTGAGTCCGTGTGCGCATGCCCAGTAGTGAGCCCGAGCGCGCATCCGCAGTAGGGAGCCCGAGCGCCCATGCGCAGTAGTGAGCCCGTGTATGCATTAGCAGTAGTGACCCCGAGTGCGCATGAGCAGTAGTGACCCCGAGTGCGCATGCACAGTAGTGAGCCCGTGTGCGCATGCGTTGAAGTGAGCTCGAATGCGCATGTGCAGGTCTGAGCCGGAGTGCGCATGCGCAGTAGTGGTCCCGTGCGCGCATGCGCAGTAGTGACCCCGTGTGGGCATGCGCAGTAGTGATCCCGAGCGCGCATCCGAAGTAGTGAGCCCGAGCGCGCATGAGCACTAGTGAGTCCAAGTGCGCACGAGCAGTAGTGACCCCGAGTGCGCATGCGCAGTAGTGAGCCCGATTGCGAATCCGCAGTAGTGTGCCCGAGTGCGCATGTGCAGGTCTGAGCCCGAGCGCGCATCCGCAGTAGTGAGACCGAGTGCGCATGAGCAGTAGCGACCACGAGTGCGCATACGCAGTAGTGAGCCCGATTGCGCATCGGCAGTAGTGAGTCCGTGTGCGCATGCCCAGTAGTGAGCCCAAGCGCGCATCCGCAGTAGGGAGCCCGAGCGTCCATGCGCAGTAGTGAGACCGTGTATGCATGAGCAGTAGTGACCCTGAGTGCGCATGCACAGTAGTGAGCCCGAGTGAGCATGAGCAGTGGTGATCCCGAGTTCCCATACGCGGTAGTGAGCCCGATTTTGTATCCGCAGTAGTGAGTCCGAGTGCGCATGAGCAGTAGTCAGCCGGAGTGCACATGCGCAGTAGTGAGTCCGAGTGCGCATGAGCAGTAGTTAGACCGACAGCGCATGACAAGTAGTGACCCCGTGTGGGCATGCGCAGTAGTGATCCCGAGCGCGCATCCGAAGTAGTGAGCCCGAGCGCGCATGAGCACTAGTGAGTCCAAGTGCGCACGAGCAGTAGTGACCCCGAGTGGGCATGCGCAGTAGTGAGCCCGATTGCGAATCCGCAGTAGTGTGCCCGAGTGCGCATGTGCAGGTCTGAGCCCGAGCGCGCATCCGCAGTAGTGAGTCCGAGTGCGCATGAGCAGTAGTGACCACGAGTGCGCATACGCAGTAGTGAGCCCGAGTGCGCATCGGCAGTAGTGAGTCCGTGTGCGCATGCCCAGTAGTGAGGCCGCGTGCGCATGTGCAGGTCTGAGCCGGAGTGCGCATGCGCAGTAGTGAGCTCGATTGTGCATCCGCAGTAGCGAGTCGGAGTACTCATAAGCAGTAGTCAGTCCGAGAGCGCATGAGAAGTAGTGACCCCGTGTGCGCATGCGCAGTAGTGAGTCCGAGTGCGCATGCCCAGTAGTGAGCCCGCGTGCGCATGTGCAGGTCGGAGCCGGAGTGCGCATGCGCAGTAGTGAGCCCGATTGCGAATCCGCAGTAGTGTGCCCGAGTGCGCATGTGCAGGTCTGAGCCCGAGCGCGCATCCGCAGTAGTGAGCCCCACTGCGCATCCGCAGTAGGGAGTCCGTGTGCGCATGCGCAGTAGTGAGCCCGTGGCGGCATGCGCAGTAGTGAGCCCGAGCGCGCATCCGCAGTAGTGAGTCCGTGTGCGCATGCCCAGTAGTGAGCCCGAGCGCGCATCCGCAGTAGGGAGCCCGAGCGCCCATGCGCAGTAGTGAGCCCGTGTATGCATGAGCAGTAGTGACCCTGAGTGCGCATGCACAGTAGTGAGCCCGAGTGAGCATGAGCAGTAGTGATCCCGAGTTCCCATACGCGGTAGTGAGCCCGATTTTGTATCCGCAGCAGTGAGTCCGAGTGCGCATGAGCAGTAGTCAGCCGGAGTGCACATGCGCAGTAGTGAGTCTGAGTGCGCATGAGCAGTAGTTAGACCGAGAGCGCATGACAAGTAGTGACCCCGTGTGGGCATGCGCAGTAGTGATCCCGAGCGCGCATCCGAAGTAGTGAGCCCGAGCGCGCATGAGCACTAGTGAGTCCAAGTGCGCACGAGCAGTAGTGACCCCGAGTGCGCATGCGCAGTAGTGAGCCCGATTGCGAATCCGCAGTAGTGTGCCCGAGTGCGCATGTGCAGGTCTGAGCCCGAGCGCGCATCCGCAGTAGTGAGACCGAGTGCGCATGAGCAGTAGCGACCACGAGTGCGCATACGCAGTAGTGAGCCCGATTGCGCATCGGCAGTAGTGAGTCCGTGTGCGCATGCCCAGTAGTGAGCCCAAGCGCGCATCCGCAGTAGGGAGCCCGAGCGTCCATGCGCAGTAGTGAGACCGTGTATGCATGAGCAGTAGTGACCCTGAGTGCGCATGCACAGTAGTGAGCCCGAGTGAGCATGAGCAGTGGTGATCCCGAGTTCCCATACGCGGTAGTGAGCCCGATTTTGTATCCGCAGTAGTGAGTCCGAGTGCGCATGAGCAGCAGTCAGCCGGAGTGCACATGCGCAGTAGTGAGTCCGAGTGCGCATGAGCAGTAGTTAGACCGACAGCGCATGACAAGTAGTGACCCCGTGTGGGCATGCGCAGTAGTGATCCCGAGCGCGCATCCGAAGTAGTGAGCCCGAGCGCGCATGAGCACTAGTGAGTCCAAGTGCGCACGAGCAGTAGTGACCCCGAGTGGGCATGCGCAGTAGTGAGCCCGATTGCGAATCCGCAGTAGTGTGCCCGAGTGCGCATGTGCAGGTCTGAGCCCGAGCGCGCATCCGCAGTAGTGAGTCCGAGTGCGCATGAGCAGTAGTGACCACGAGTGCGCATACGCAGTAGTGAGCCCGAGTGCGCATCGGCAGTAGTGAGTCCGTGTGCGCATGCCCAGTAGTGAGGCCGCGTGCGCATGTGCAGGTCTGAGCCGGAGTGCGCATGCGCAGTAGTGAGCTCGATTGTGCATCCGCAGTAGCGAGTCGGAGTACTCATAAGCAGTAGTCAGTCCGAGAGCGCATGAGAAGTAGTGACCCCGTGTGCGCATGCGCAGTAGTGAGTCCGAGTGCGCATGCCCAGTAGTGAGCCCGCGTGCGCATGTGCAGGTCGGAGCCGGAGTGCGCATGCGCAGTAGTGAGCTCGATTGTGCATCCGCTGTAGTGAGTCGGAGTACTCATAAGCAGTAGACAGTCCGAGAGCGCATGAGAAGTAGTGACCCCATGTGCGCATGCGCAGTAGTGAGCCCGAGCGCGCATCCGCAGTACTGATCCCGATTGCGCATCCGCAGTAGTGAGTCCGTGTGCGCATGCCCAGTAGTGAGCCCGATTGTGCATCCGCAGTAGTGAGTCCGAGTGCGCATGAACAGTAGTGAGCCGGCGTGTGCATGAGCAGTAGTGACCCTGAGTGCGCATGCACAGTAGTGAGCCCGTGCGCGCATACGCGGTAGTGAGCCCGATTTTGCATCCACAGTAGTGAGTCGGAGTACTCATGAGCAGTAGTTTGTCCGAGAGCGCATGAGAAGTAGTGAGCGCGTGCGGGCATGCGCAGTAGTGAGCCCGAGCGCGCATGCGCAGTAATCAGCCCGTGCGCGCTTGCGCAGTTGTGAACCCGAGTGCGCATGGTCAAGTCTGAGCCGGAGTGCGCATGCGCTGTACTGAGCCCGATCGCGCATCCGCAGTAGTGAGGCGGAGTGCCCATGGGCAGTAGTGAGTCCGAGTGCGCATGAGTAGTAGTGAGCCCGTGTGTGCATGCGCAGTAGTGACCCCGAGTGCGCATTCGCAGTAGAGAGCCCGATTACGCATGCCCAGTAGTGAGCTCGAGTGCGCTTGTGCAGGTCTGAGCCGGAGTGCGTATGCGCAGTAGTGAGCCCGATTGTGCATCCGCAGTAGTGAGTCCGAGTGCGCATGAGCAGTAGTGACCGCGAGTGCGCATGCGCAGTAGAGGGCCGAATTGCGCATGCGCAGTAGTGAGCCCGTGTACGCATGCGCAGTGGTGAGCCCGAGTGCGCATGGTCAGGTCTGAGCCGGAGTGCATATGCGCAGTAGTGAGTCCGAGTGCGCATGCACAGTAGAGGGCCGAATTGCGCATGCGCAGTAGTGAGCCCGTGTACGCATGCGCAGTGGTGAGCCCGAGTGCGCATGGTCAGGTCTGAGCCGGAGTGCGCATGCGCAGTAGTGAGTCCGAGTGCGCATGAGCAGTAGTGACCCCGAGTGCGCATGCACAGTCGTAAGCCTGTGTGCGCATGCCCAAAAGTGAGCCCGAGTGCGCACGGCCAAGTCTGAGCCGGAGTGCGCATGCGCAGTAATGAGCCCGATCGCGCATCCGCAGTAGTGAGGCCGAGTGCCCATGAGCAGTGGAGAGTCCGAGTGCGCATGAGCGGTAGTGACCACGAGTGCGCACACGCAGTAGTGAGCCCGATTGCGCATCGGCAGTAGTGAGTCCGTGTGCGCATGCCCAGTAGTGAGCCCGAGAGCGCATGTGCAGGTCTGAGCCGGAGTGCGCATGCGCAGTAGTGAGCCCGATTGTACATGCGCAGTAGTGAGTCCTAGTGCGCACGAGCAGTAGTGACCCCGTGTGTGCATGAGCAGTAGTGACCCCGAGTGCGCATGCACAGTAGTGAGCCCGTGCGCGCATACGCGGTAGTGAACCCGTGTGCGCATGAGCAGTAGAGAGCCCGATTGCGCATCCGCTGCAGTGTGTCCGAGTGCGCATGAGCAGTAACGAGTCCAAGTGCGCATGAGCAGTAGTGAGGCCGTATGCGAATGAGCAGTAGTGAGCCCGAGTGCGCATGCGCAGTGGTGTCCCCGAGTACGCATGCACAGTAGTAAGCCCGTGCGCGCATCCGTAGTAGTGAGGCCGAGTGCCCTTGAGCAGTAGTGACCCCGAGTGCGCATGCACAGTAGTGAGCCCGTGCGCGCATACGCGGTAGTGAACCCGTGTGCGCATGAGCAGTAGTGACCCCGAGCGCGCATGCGCAGTAGTGAGTCCTAGTGCCCATGAGCCGTAGTGAGTCCGAGTGCGCATCCGCAGTAGTGAGCCCGAGTGCGCATGCGCAGTAGTGACCCCGAGTGCGCATGCACTGTAGTGTGCCCGTGCGCGCATCCGTAGTAGTGAGTCCGAGCGCGCATGAGCAGTAGTGAGTCCGAGTGCGTATGAGCAGTAGTGAGCCCGAGTGCGCATGCGCAGTAGAGGGCCGAATTGCGCATGCGCAGTAGTGAGCCCGTGTACGCATGCGCAGTGGTGAGCCCGATTGCGCATCCGCTGCAGTGTGACCGAGTGCGCATGAGCCGTAGTGAGTCCGATTGCGCATGAGCAGTAGTGGGTCCGAGTTCGTATGAGCAGTAGTGAGCCCGAGCGCGCATCCGCAGTAGTGAGCCCGAGTGCGCATGCGCAGTAGTGACCCCGAGTGCGCATGCACAGTAGTGTGCCCGTGCGCGCATCCGTAGTAGTGAGTCCGAGTGCGCATGAGCAGTAGTTAGACCGACAGCGCATGACAAGTAGTGACCCCGTGTGGGCGTGCGCAGTAGTGATCCCGAGCGCGCATCCGAAGTAGTGAGCCCGAGCGCGCATGAGCACTAGTGAGTCCAAGTGCGCACGAGCAGTAGTGACCCCGAGTGGGCATGCGCAGTAGTGAGCCCGATTGCGAATCCGCAGTAGTGTGCCCGAGTGCGCATGTGCAGGTCTGAGCCCGAGCGCGCATCCGCAGTAGTGAGTCCGAGTGCGCATGAGCAGTAGTGACCACGAGTGCGCATACGCAGTAGTGAGCCCGAGTGCGCATCGGCAGTAGTGAGTCCGTGTGCGCATGCCCAGTAGTGAGACCGCGTGCGCATGTGCAGGTCTGAGCCGGAGTGCGCATGCGCAGTAGTGAGCTCGATTGCGCATCGGCAGTAGTGAGTCCGTGTGCGCATGCCCAGTAGTGAGCCCGAGAGCGCATGTGCAGGTCCGAGCCGGAGTGCGCATGCGCAGTAGTGAGCCCGATTGTACATCCGCAGTAGTGAGTCCTAGTGCGCACGAGCAGTAGTGACCCCGTGTGTGCATGAGCAGTAGTGACCCCGAGTGCGCATGCACAGTAGTGAGCCCGTGCGCGCATACGCGGTAGTGAACCCGTGTGCGCATGAGCAGTAGTGACCCCGAGCGCGCATGCGCAGTAGTGAGCCCGACTGCGCATCCGCAGTAGGGAGTCCGTGTGCGCATGCGCAGTAGTGAGCCCGATTGCGCATCGGCAGAAGCGAGTCCTAGTGCCCATGAGCCGTAGTGAGTCCGAGTGCGCATCCGCAGTAGTGAGCCCGAGTGCGCATGCGCAGTAGTGACCCCGAGTGCGCATGCACTGTAGTGTGCCCGTGCGCGCATCCGTAGTAGTGAGTCCGAGCGCGCATGAGCAGTAGTGAGTCCGAGTGCGTATGAGCAGTAGTGAGCCCGATTGCGCATCCGTAGTAGTGAGGCCGACTGCGCATGAGCAGTAGTGAGCCCGAGTGCGCATGTGCAGGTCTGACCGGTGGGGGCATGCACAGTAGTGAGCCCGAGTGAGCATGAGCAGTAGTGATCCAGAGTTCCCATACGCGGTAGTGAGCCCGATTTTGTATCCGCAGTAGTGAGTCCGAGTGCGCATGAGCAGTAGTCAGCCGGAGTGCACATGCGCAGTAGTGAGTCCGAGTGCGCATGAGCAGTAGTTAGACCGAGAGCGCATGACAAGTAGTGACCCCGTGTGGGCATGCGCAGTAGTGATCCCGAGCGCGCATCCGAAGTAGTGAGCCCGAGCGCGCATGAGCACTAGTGAGTCCAAGTGCGCACGAGCAGTAGTGACCCCGAGTGCGCATGCGCAGTAGTGAGCCCGATTGCGAATCCGCAGTAGTGTGCCCGAGTGCGCATGTGCAGGTCTGAGCCCGAGCGCGCATCCGCAGTAGTGAGTCCGAGTGCGCATGAGCAGTAGTGACCACGAGTGCGCATACGCAGTAGTGAGCCCGATTGCGCATCGGCAGTAGTGAGTCCGTGTGCGCATGCCCAGTAGTGAGACCGCGTGCGCATGTGCAGGTCTGAGCCGGAGTGCGCATGCGCAGTAGTGAGCTCGATTGTGCATCCGCAGTAGCGAGTCGGAGTACTTATAAGCAGTAGTCAGTCCGAGAGCGCATGAGAAGTAGTGACCCCGTGTGCGCATGCGCAGTAGTGAGTCCGTGTGCGCATGCCCAGTAGTGAGCCGCAGTGCGTATGTGCAGGTCTGAGCCGGAGTGCGCATGCGCAGTAGTGAGCCCGATTGTGCATCCGCAGTAGTGAGTCCGAGTGCGCATGAACAGTAGTGAGCCGCCGTGTGCATGAGCAGTAGTGACCCTGAGTGCGCATGCACAGTAGTGAGCCCGTGCGCGCATACGCGGTAGTGAGCCCGATTTTGCATCCACAGTAGTGAGTCGGAGTACTCATGAGCAGTAGTTAGTCCGAGAGCGCATGAGAAGTAGTGAGCGCGTGTGGGCATGCGCAGTAGTGAGCCCGTGGCGGCATGCGCAGTAGTGAGTCCGAGCGCGCTTGCGCAGTTGTGAACCCGAGTGCGCATGGTCAAGTCTGAGCCGGAGTGCGCATGCGCAGTACTGAGCCCGATCGCGCATCCGCAGTAGTGAGGCGGAGTGCCCATGAGCAGTAGTGAGTCCGAGTGCGCATGAGCAGTAGTGAGCCCGTGTGTGCATGCGCAGTAGTGAGCCCGTTTGCGCATGCGCAGCAGTGAGTCCGAGTGCGCATTGGCAGTAGTGAGCCCGAGCGCGCATCCGCAGTAGTGAGCCCGTGTGCGCATGCGCAGCAGTCACCCCGAGTGCGCATGCACAGTAGTGACCCCGAGTGCGCATGCATAGTCGTGAGCCCGTGTGCGCATGCGCAATAGTGAGCCCGAGTGTGCATCCGCAGTAGGGAGTCTGTGTGCGCATGAGCAGTAGTGAGTCCGAGTGCGCAAGAGCAGTAGTGAGGCCGAATGCGAATGAGCAGTAGGGAGCCTGATTGCGCATCTGCAGTAGTGAGTCAGAGTGCCCATGAGCAGTAGTTAGTTCGAGAGGGCATGAGAAGTAGTGACCCCGTGTGCGCATGCGCAGTAGTGAGCCCATGTGCGCATGCGCAGTAGTGAGCCCGATTGCGCATCCGCAGTAATGAGGCTGAGTCCCCATGAGCAGTAGTGAGTCCAAGTGCGCATGAGCAGTAGTGACCCCGATTGCGCATGCACAGTAGTGAGGCCGAGTGTCCATGAGTAGTAGTGCGTCCAAGTGCGCATGAGCAGTAGTGACTCCGAGTGCGCATGCGCAGTAGTGAGCCAGATTGCGCATCCGCAGTAGTGAGTCCGAGTGCGCATTCGCAGTAGTGACTTCGAGTGCGCATGCGCAGTAGAGGGCCCGATTGCGCATGCGCAGTAGTGAGCCCGTGTCCGGATGCGCAGTGGTGAGCCCGAGTGCGCATGGTCAAGTCTGAGCCGGAGTGCGCATCAGCAGTAGTGAGCCCGATTGCGCATCCGCAGTAGTGACCCCGAGGGCGCATTCGCAGTGGAGAGCCCGATTACGCATGCCCAGTAGTGAGCTCGAGTGCGCATGTGCAGGTCTGAGCCGGAGTGCGTATGCGCAGTAGTGAGCCCGATTGTGCATCCGCAGTAGTGAGTCCGAGTGCGCATGAGCAGTAGTGACCGCGAGTGCGCATGCGCAGTAGAGGGCCGAATTGCGCATGCGCAGTAGTGAGCCCGTGTACGCATGCGCAGTGGTGAGCCCGAGTGCGCATGGTCAGGTCTGAGCCGGAGTGCGCATGCGCAGTAGTGAGTCCGAGTGCGCATGAGCAGTAGTGACCCCGAGTGCGCATGCACAGTCGTAAGCCTGTGTGCGCATGCCCAAAAGTGAGCCCGAGTGCGCACGGCCAAGTCTGAGCCGGAGTGTGCATGCGCAGTAATCAGCCCGATTGCGTATCCGTAGTAGTGAGGCCGAGTGCCCTTGAGCAGTAGTGAGTCAAAGTGCGCATGAGCAGTAGTGAGCCCGTGTGTGCATGCGCAGTAGTGAGCCCGTTTGCGCATGCGCAGCAGTGAGTCCGAGTGCGCATTGGCAGTAGTGAGCCCGAGCGCGCATCCGCAGTAGTGAGCCCGAGTGCGCATGCGCAGCAGTGACCCCGAGTGCGCATGCACAGTAGTGACCCCGAGAGCGCATGCACAGTCGTGATCCCGTGTGCGCATGCGCAATAGTGAGCCCGAGTGTGCATCCGCAGTAGGGAGTCTGTGTGCGCATGAGCAGTAGCGAGTCCGAGTGCGCAAGAGCAGTAGTGAGGCCGAATGCGAATGAGCAGTAGTGAGCCTGATTGCGCATCCGCAGTAGTGAGTCAGAGTGCCCATGAGTAGTAGTGCGTCCAAGTGCGCATGAGCAGTAGTGACTCCGAGTGCGCATGCGCAGTAGTGAGCCAGATTGCGCATCCGCAGTAGTGAGTCCGAGTGCGCATGCGCAGTAGTGACCTCGAGTGCGCATGCGCAGTAGAGAGCCTGATTGCATATGCGCAGTAGTGAGCCCGTGGCCGCATGCGCAGTGGTGCGCCCGAGTGCGCATGGTCAAGTCTGAGCCGGAGTGCGCATCAGCAGTAGTGAGCCCGATTGCGCATCCGCAGTAATGACCCCGAGTGCGCATTCGCAGTAGAGAGCCCGATTACGCATGCCCAGTAGTGAGCTCGAGTGCGCATGTGCAGGTCTGAGCGGGAGTGCGTATGCGCAGTAGTGAGCCCGATTGTGCATCCGCAGTAGTGAGTCCGAGTGCGCATGAGCAGTAGTGACCGCGAGTGCGCATGCGCAGTAGAGGGCCGAATTGCGCATGCGCAGTAGTGAGCCCGTGTACGCATGCGCAGTGGTGAGCCCGAGTGCGCATGGTCAGGTCTGAGCCGGAGTGCGCATGCGCAGTAGCGAGTACGTGTGCGCATCCGCAGTAGAGGGCCGAATTGCGCATGCGCAGTAGTGAGCCCGTGTACGCATGCGCAGTGGTGAGCCCGAGTGCGCATGGTCAGGTCTGAGCCGGAGTGCGCATGCGCAGTAGTGAGTCCGAGTGCGCATGAGCAGTAGTGACCCCGAGTGCGCATGCACAGTCGTAAGCCTGTGTGCGCATGCCCAAAAGTGAGCCCGAGTGCGCACGGCCAAGTCTGAGCCGGAGTGCGCATGCGCAGTAATGAGCCCGATCGCGCATCCGCAGTAGTGAGGCCGAGTGCCCATGAGCAGTGGAGAGTCCGAGTGCGCATGAGCAGTAGTGACCACGAGTGCGCACACGCAGTAGTGAGCCCGATTGCGCATCGGCAGTAGTGAGTCCGTGTGCGCGTGCCCAGTAGTGAGCCCGAGAGCGCATGTGCAGGTCTGAGCCGGAGTGCGCATGCGCAGTAGTGTGCCCGATTGTACATCCGCAGTAGTGAGTCCTAGTGCGCACGAGCAGTAGTGACCCCGTGTGTGCATGAGCAGTAATGACCCCGAGTGCGCATGCACAGTGGTGAGCCCGTGCGCGCATACGCGGTAGTGAACGCGTGTGCGCATGAGCAGTAGAGAGCCCGATTGCGCATCCGCTGCAGTGTGTCCGAGTGCGCATGAGCAGTAACGAGTCCAAGTGCGCATGAGCAGTAGTGAGGCCGTATGCGAATGAGCAGTAGTGAGCCCGAGTGCGCATGCGCAGTAGTGTCCCCGAGTACGCATGCACAGTAGTAAGCCCGTGCGCGCATCCGTAGTAGTGAGGCCGAGTGCCCTTGAGCAGTAGTGACCCCGAGTGCGCATGCACAGTAGTGAGCCCGTGCGCGCATACGCGGTAGTGGACCCGTGTGCGCATGAGCAGTAGTGACCCCGAGCGCGCATGCGCAGCAGTGATCCCGAGTGCGCATCCGCTGCAGTGTGTCCGAGTGCGCATGAGCAGTAGTGAGGCCGAGTGCGCATGAGAGGTACTGAACCCGAGTGCGCATGCGCAGTAGTGAGCCCGATTGTACATCCGCAGTAGTGAGTCCTAGTGCGCACGAGCAGTAGTGACCCCGTGTGTGCATGAGCAGTAGTGACCCCGAGTGCGCATGCACAGTAGTGAGCCCGTGCGCGCATACGCGGTAGTGAACCCGTGTGCGCATGAGCAGTAGTGACCCCGAGCGCGCATGCGCAGTAGTGAGCCCGACTGCGCATCCGCAGTAGGGAGTCCGTGTGCGCATGCGCAGTAGTGAGCCCGATTGCGCATCGGCAGTAGCGAGTCCTAGTGCCCATGAGCCGTAGTGAGTCCGAGTGCGCATCCGCAGTAGTGAGCCCGAGTGCGCATGCGCAGTAGTGACCCCGAGTGCGCATGCACTGTAGTGTGCCCGTGCGCGCATCCGTAGTAGTGAGTCCGAGCGCGCATGAGCAGTAGTGAGTCCGAGTGCGTATGAGCAGTAGTGAGCCCGAGCGTCCATGAGCAGTAGTGGGTCCGAGTGCGCATAAGCAGTAGTAACCCCGATTGCGCAGCCACAGTAGTGCGCCCGTGCGCGCATGCGCAGTGGTTCGCCCGTGTGCGCACGCGCAGTAGTGAGTCCGAGTGCGCATGAGCAGTAGTGAGCCCGTGCGCGCGTGCGCAGTAGTGCGCCCGAGTGCGTTTGGTCAAGTCTGAGCCGGAGTGCGCATTAGCAGTAGTGAGCCCGATTGCGCATCCGTAGTAGTGAGGCCGAGTGCGCATGAGCAGTAGTGAGCCCGAGTGCGCATGTGCAGGTCTGACCGGTGGGGGCATGCACAGTAGTGAGCCCGAGTGAGCATGAGCAGTAGTGATCCAGAGTTCCCATACGCGGTAGTGAGCCCGATTTTGTATCCGCAGTAGTGAGTCCGAGTGCGCATGAGCAGTAGTCAGCCGGAGTGCACATGCGCAGTAGTGAGTCCGAGTGCGCATGAGCAGTAGTTAGACCGAGAGCGCATGACAAGTAGTGACCCCGTGTGGGCATGCGCAGTAGTGATCCCGAGCGCGCATCCGAAGTAGTGAGCCCGAGCGCGCATGAGCACTAGTGAGTCCAAGTGCGCACGAGCAGTAGTGACCCCGAGTGCGCATGCGCAGTAGTGAGCCCGATTGCGAATCCGCAGTAGTGTGCCCGAGTGCGCATGTGCAGGTCTGAGCCCGAGCGCGCATCCGCAGTAGTGAGTCCGAGTGCGCATGAGCAGAAGTGACCACGAGTGCGCATACGCAGTAGTGAGCCCGATTGCGCATCGGCAGTAGTGAGTCCGTGTGCGCATGCCCAGTAGTGAGACCGCGTGCGCATGTGCAGGTCTGAGCCGGAGTGCGCATGCGCAGTAGTGAGCTCGATTGTGCATCCGCAGTAGCGAGTCGGAGTACTCATAAGCAGTAGTCAGTCCGAGAGCGCATGAGACGTAGTGAGCGCGTGTGGGCATGCGCAGTAGTGAGCCCGTGGCGGCATGCGCAGTAGTGAGTCCGAGCGCGCTTGCGCAGTTGTGAACCCGAGTGCGCATGGTCAAGTCTGAGCCGGAGTGCGCATGCGCAGTACTGAGCCCGATCGCGCATCCGCAGTAGTGAGGCGGAGTGCCCATGAGCAGTAGTGAGTCCGAGTGCGCATGAGCAGTAGTGAGCCCGTGTGTGCATGCGCAGTAGTGAGCCCGTTTGCGCATGCGCAGCAGTGAGTCCGAGTGCGCATTGGCAGTAGTGAGCCCGAGCGCGCATCCGCAGTAGTGAGCCCGTGTGCGCATGCGCAGCAGTCACCCCGAGTGCGCATGCACAGTAGTGACCCCGAGTGCGCATGCATAGTCGTGAGCCCGTGTGCGCATGCGCAATAGTGAGCCCGAGTGTGCATCCGCAGTAGGGAGTCTGTGTGCGCATGAGCAGTAGTGAGTCCGAGTGCGCAAGAGCAGTAGTGAGGCCGAATGCGAATGAGCAGTAGGGAGCCTGATTGCGCATCTGCAGTAGTGAGTCAGAGTGCCCATGAGCAGTAGTTAGTTCGAGAGGGCATGAGAAGTAGTGACCCCGTGTGCGCATGCGCAGTAGTGAGCCCATGTGCGCATGCGCAGTAGTGAGCCCGATTGCGCATCCGCAGTAATGAGGCTGAGTCCCCATGAGCAGTAGTGAGTCCAAGTGCGCATGAGCAGTAGTGACCCCGATTGCGCATGCACAGTAGTGAGGCCGAGTGTCCATGAGTAGTAGTGCGTCCAAGTGCGCATGAGCAGTAGTGACTCCGAGTGCGCATGCGCAGTAGTGAGCCAGATTGCGCATCCGCAGTAGTGAGTCCGAGTGCGCATTCGCAGTAGTGACTTCGAGTGCGCATGCGCAGTAGAGGGCCCGATTGCGCATGCGCAGTAGTGAGCCCGTGCCCGGATGCGCAGTGGTGAGCCCGAGTGCGCATGGTCAAGTCTGAGCCGGAGTGCGCATCAGCAGTAGTGAGCCCGATTGCGCATCCGCAGTAGTGACCCCGAGGGCGCATTCGCAGTGGAGAGCCCGATTACGCATGCCCAGTAGTGAGCTCGAGTGCGCATGTGCAGGTCTGAGCCGGAGTGCGTATGCGCAGTAGTGAGCCCGATTGTGCATCCGCAGTAGTGAGTCCGAGTGCGCATGAGCAGTAGTGACCGCGAGTGCGCATGCGCAGTAGAGGGCCGAATTGCGCATGCGCAGTAGTGAGCCCGTGTACGCATGCGCAGTGGTGAGCCCGAGTGCGCATGGTCAGGTCTGAGCCGGACTGCGCATGCGCAGTAGTGAGTCCGAGTGCGCATGAGCAGTAGTGACCCCGAGTGCGCATGCACAGTCGTAAGCCTGTGTGCGCATGCCCAAAAGTGAGCCCGAGTGCGCACGGCCAAGTCTGAGCCGGAGTGTGCATGCGCAGTAATGAGCCCGTTCGCGCATCCGCAGTAGTGAGGCCGAGTGCCCATGAGCAGTGGAGAGCCCGAGTGCGCATGAGCAGTAGTGACCACGAGTGCGCACACGCAGTAGTGAGCCCGATTGCGCATCGGCAGTAGTGAGTCCGTGTGCGCATGCCCAGTAGTGAGCACGCGTGCGCATGCGCAGGTCTGAGCCGGAGTGCGCATGCACAGTAGTGAGCTCGATTGTGCATCCGCACTAGTGAGTCCGAGTGCGCACGAGCTGTAGTGACCCCGAGCGCACATGCGCAGTAGAGAGCCCGATTGCGCATGCGCAGTAGTGAGCCGGTGCGCGCATGCGCAGTAGTGAGCCCGATTTCGCATCCGCTGCAGTGTGACCGAGTGCGCATGAGCCGTAGTGAGTCCGAGTGCGCATGAGCAGTAGTGGGTCCGAGTTCGTATGAGCAGTAGTGAGCCCGAGCGCGCATGCGCAGTAGTGAGCCCGAGTGCGCATGCGCAGTAGTGACCCCGAGTGCGCATGCACAGTAGTGTGCCCGTGCGCGCATCCGTAGTAGTGAGTCCGAGTGCGCATGAGCAGTAGTGAGCCCGTGCGCGCGTGCGCAGTAGTGCGCCCGAGTGCGTTTGGTCAAGTCTGAGCCGGAGTGCGCATTAGCAGTAGTGAGCCCGATTGCGCATCCGTAGTAGTGAGGCCGAGTGCCCTTGAGCAGTAGTGAGTCAAAGTGCGCATGAGCAGTAGTGAGCCTGTGTGTGCATGCGCAGTAGTGAGCCCGTTTGCGCATGCGCAGCAGTGAGTCCGAGTGCGCATTGCCAGTAGTGAGCCCGAGCGCGCATCCGCAGTAGTGAGCCCGAGTGCGCATGCGCAGCAGTGACCCCGAGTGCGCATGCACAGTAGTGACCCCGAGTGCGCATGCACAGTCGTGATCCCGTGTGCGCATGCGCAATAGTGAGCCCGAGTGTGCATCCGCAGTAGGGAGTCTGTGTGCGCATGAGCAGTAGCGAGTCCGAGTGCGCAAGAGCAGTAGTGAGGCCGAATGCGAATGAGCAGTAGTGAGCCTGATTGCGCATCCGCAGTAGTGAGTCAGAGTGCCCATGAGTAGTAGTGCGTCCAAGTGCGCATGAGCAGTAGTGACTCCGAGTGAGCATGCGCAGTAGTGAGCCAGATTGCGCATCCGCAGTAGTGAGTCCGAGTGCGCATGCGCAGTAGTGACCTCGAGTGCGCATGCGCAGTAGAGAGCCTGATTGCATATGCGCAGTAGTGAGCCCGTGGCCGCATGCGCAGTGGTGCGCCCGAGTGCGCATGGTCAAGTCTGAGCCGGAGTGCGCATCAGCAGTAGTGAGCCCGATTGCGCATCCGCAGTAATGACCCCGAGTGCGCATTCGCAGTAGAGAGCCCGATTACGCATGCCCAGTAGTGAGCTCGAGTGCGCATGTGCAGGTCTGAGCCGGAGTGCGTATGCGCAGTAGTGAGCCCGATTGTGCATCCGCAGTAGTGAGTCCGAGTGCGCATGAGCAGTAGTGACCGCGAGTGCGCATGCGCAGTAGAGGGCCGAATTGCGCATGCGCAGTAGTAAGCCCGTGTACGCATGCGCAGTGGTGAGCCCGAGTGCGCATGGTCAGGTCTGAGCCGGAGTGCGCATGCGCAGTAGCGAGTACGTGTGCGCATCCGCAGTAGAGGGCCGAATTGCGCATGCGCAGTAGTGAGCCCGTGTACGCATGCGCAGTGGTGAGCCCGAGTGCGCATGGTCAGGTCTGAGCCGGAGTGCGCATGCGCAGTAGTGAGTCCGAGTGCGCATGAGCAGTAGTGACCACGAGTGCGCACACGCAGTAGTGAGCCCGAGTGCGCATGCGCAGTAGTGTCCCCGAGTACGCATGCACAGTAGTAAGCCCGTGCGCGCATCCGTAGTAGTGAGGCCGAGTGCCCTTGAGCAGTAGTGAGGCCGAGTGCGCATGTGCAGGTCTGACCGGAGAGGGCATGAGCAGTACTGACCCCGAGCGCGCATGCGCAGTAGTGAGCCCGACTGCGCATCCGCAGTAGGGAGTCCGTGTGCGCATGCGCAGTAGTGAGCCCGATTGCGCATCGGCAGTAGTGAGTCCTAGTGCCCATGAGCCGTAGTGAGTCCGAGTGCGCATCCGCAGTAGTGAGCCCGAGTGCGCATGCGCAGTAGTGACCCCGAGTGCGCATGCACTGTAGTGTGCCCGTGCGCGCATCCGTAGTAGTGAGTCCGAGCGCGCATGAGCAGTAGTGAGTCCGAGTGCGTATGAGCAGTAGTGAGCCCGAGTGCGCATGCGCAGTAGAGGGCCGAATTGCGCATGCGCAGTAGTGAGCCCGTGTACGCATGCGCAGTGGTGAGCCCGATTGCGCATCCGCTGCAGTGTGACCGAGTGCGCATGAGCCGTAGTGAGTCCGATTGCGCATGAGCAGTAGTGGGTCCGAGTTCGTATGAGCAGTAGTGAGCCCGAGCGCGCATCCGCAGTAGTGAGCCCGAGTGCGCATGCGCAGTAGTGACCCCGAGTGCGCATGCACAGTAGTGTGCCCGTGCGCGCATCCGTAGTAGTGAGTCCGAGTGCGTATGAGCAGTAGTGAGCCCGAGCGCCCATGCGCAGTAGTGAGCCCGTGTATGCATGAGCAGTAGTGACCCTGAGTGCGCATGCACAGTAGTGAGCCCGAGTGAGCATGAGCAGTGGTGATCCCGAGTTCCCATACGCGGTAGTGAGCCCGATTTTGTATCCGCAGTAGTGAGTCCGAGTGCGCATGAGCAGTAGTCAGCCGGAGTGCACATGCGCAGTAGTGAGTCCGAGTGCGCATGAGCAGTAGTTAGACCGAGAGCGCATGACAAGTAGTGACCCCGTGTGGGCATGCGCAGTAGTGATCCCGAGCGCGCATCCGAAGTAGTGAGCCCGAGCGCGCATGAGCACTAGTGAGTCCAAGTGCGCACGAGCAGTAGTGACCCCGAGTGGGCATGCGCAGTAGTGAGCCCGATTGCGAATCCGCAGTAGTGTGCCCGAGTGCGCATGTGCAGGTCTGAGCCCGAGCGCGCATCCGCAGTAGTGAGTCCGAGTGCGCATGAGCAGTAGTGACCACGAGTGCGCATACGCAGTAGTGAGCCCGATTGCGCATCGGCAGTAGTGAGTCCGTGTGCGCATGCCCAGTAGTGAGACCGCGTGCGCATGTGCAGGTCTGAGCCGGAGTGCGCATGCGCAGTAGTGAGCCCGAGCGCGCATCTGCAGTACTGATCCCGATTGCGCATCCGCAGTAGTGGGTCCGTGTGCGCATGCCCAGTAGTGAGCCGCAGTGCGTATGTGCAGGTCTGAGCCGGAGTGCGCATGCGCAGTAGTGATCCCGATTGCGCATCCGCAGTAGTGAGTCCGTGTGCGCATGCCCAGTAGTGAGCCGCAGTGCGTATGTGCAGGTCTGAGCCGGAGTGCGCATGCGCAGTAGTGAGCCCGATTGTGCATCCGCAGTAGTGATCCCGAGCGCGCATCCGAAGTAGTGAGCCCGAGCGCGCATGAGCACTAGTGAGTCCAAGTGCGCACGAGCAGTAGTGACCCCGAGTGGGCATGCGCAGTAGTGAGCCCGATTGCGCATCCGCAGTAGTGAGTCCGTGTGCGCATGCCCAGTAGTGAGCCGCAGTGCGCATGTGCAGGTCTGAGCCGGAGTGCGCATGCGCAGTAGTGAGCTCGATTGTGCATCCGCAGTCGCGAGTCGGAGTACTCATAAGCAGTAGACAGTCCGAGAGCGCATGAGAAGTAGTGACCCCGTGTGCGCATGCGCAGTAGTGAGCCCGAGCGCGCATCTGCAGTACTGATCCCGATTGCGCATCCGCAGTAGTGAGTCCGTGTGCGCATGCCCAGTAGTGAGACCGCGTGCGCATGTGCAGGTCTGAGCCGGAGTGCGCATGCGCAGTAGTGAGCTCGATTGTGCATCCGCAGTCGCGAGTCGGAGTACTCATAAGCAGTAGACAGTCCGAGAGCGCATGAGCAGTAGTGACCCTGAGTGCGCATGCACAGTAGGGAGCCCGTGCGCGCATACGCGGTAGTGAGCCCGATTTTGCATCCACAGTAGTGAGTCGGAGTACTCATGAGCAGTAGTTTGTCCGAGAGCGCATGAAAAGTAGTGAGCGCGTGTGGGCATGCGCAGTGGTGAGCCCGAGCGCGCATGCGCAGTAATGAGCCCGTGCGCGCTTGCGCAGTGGTGAACCCGAGTGCGCATGGTCAAGTCTGAGCCGGAGTGCGCATGCGCTGTACTGAGCCCGATCGCGCATCCGCAGTAGTGAGGCGGAGTGCCCATGAGCAGTAGTGAGTCCGAGTGCGCATGAGCAGTAGTGAGCCCGTGTGTGCATGCGCAGTAGTGAGCCCGTTTTCGCATGCGCAGCAGTGAGTCCGAGTGCGCATTGGCAGTAGTGAGCCCGAGCGCGCATCCGCAGTAGTGAGCCCGAGTGCGCATGCGCAGCAGTGACCCCGAGTGCGCATGCACAGTAGTGACCCCGAGTGCGCATGCACAGTCGTGAGCCCGTGTGCGCATGCGCAATAGTGAGCCCGAGTGTGCATCCGCAGTAGGGAGTCTGTGTGCGCATGAGCAGTAGTGAGTCCGAGTGCGCAAGAGCAGTAGTGAGGCCGAATGCGAATGAGCAGTAGTGAGCCTGATTGCGCATCCGCAGTAGTGAGTCAGAGTGCCCATGAGTAGTAGTGCGACCAAGTGCGCATGAGCAGTAGTGACTCCGAGTGCGCATGCGCAGTAGTGAGCCAGATTGCGCATCCGCAGTAGTGAGTCCGAGTGCGCATGCGCAGTAGTGACCTCGAGTGCGCATGCGCAGTAGAGAGCCTGATTGCGCATGCGCAGTAGTGAGCCCGTGGCCGCATGCGCAGTGGTGCGCCCGAGTGCGCATGGTCAAGTCTGAGCCGGAGTGCGCAGCAGCAGTAGTGAGCCCGATTGCGCATCCGCAGTAGTGACCCCGAGTGCGCATTCGCAGTAGAGGGCCCGATTACGCAAGCCCAGTAGTGAGCTCGAGTGCGCATGTGCAGGTCTGAGCCGGAGTGCGTATGCGCAGTAGTGAGCCCGATTGTGCATCCGCAGTAGTGAGTCCGAGTGCGCATGAGCAGTAGTGACCGCGAGTGCGCATGCGCAGTAGAGGGCCGAATTGCGCATGCACAGTCGTAAGCCTGTGTGCGCATGCCCAAAAGTGAGCCCGAGTGCGCACGGCCAAGTCTGAGCCGGAGTGCGCATGCGCAGTAATGAGCCCGATCGCGCATCCGCAGTAGTGAGGCCGAGTGCCCATGAGCAGTGGAGAGTCCGAGTGCGCATGAGCAGTAGTGACCACGAGTGCGCACACGCAGTAGTGAGCCCGATTGCGCATCGGCAGTAGTGAGTCCGTGTGCGCATGCCCAGTAGTGAGCCCGAGAGCGCATGTGCAGGTCTGAGCCGGAGTGCGCATGCGCAGTAGTGAGCCCGATTGTACATCCGCAGTAGTGAGTCCTAGTGCGCACGAGCAGTAGTGACCCCGTGTGTGCATGAGCAGTAGTGACACCGAGTGCGCATGCACAGTGGTGAGCCCGTGCGCGCATACGCGGTAGTGAACCCGTGTGCGCATGAGCAGTAGATAGCCCGATTGCGCATCCGCTGCAGTGTGTCCGAGTGCGCATGAGCAGTAACGAGTCCAAGTGCGCATGAGCAGTAGTGAGGCCGTATGCGAATGAGCAGTAGTGAGCCCGAGTGCGCATGCGCAGTAGTGTCCCCGAGTACGCATGCACAGTAGTAAGCCCGTGCGCGCATCCGTAGTAGTGAGGCCGAGTGCCCTTGAGCAGTAGTGACCCCGAGTGCGCATGCACAGTAGTGAGCCCGTGCGCGCATACGCGGTAGTGAACCCGTGTGCGCATGAGCAGTAGTGACCCCGAGCGCGCATGCGCAGTAGTGAGCCCGAGTGCGCATCCGCTGCAGTGTGTCCGAGTGCGCATGAGCAGTAGTGAGGCCGAGTGCGCATGAGCAGTAGTGAGGCCGTATGCGAATGAGCAGTAGTGAGCCCGAGTGCGCATGCGCAGTAGTGTCCCCGAGTACGCATGCACAGTAGTAAGCCCGTGCGCGCATCCGTAGTAGTGAGGCCGAGTGCCCTTGAGCAGTAGTGAGGCCGAGTGCGCATGTGCAGGTCTGACCGGAGAGGGCATGAGCAGTACTGACCCCGAGCGCGCATGCGCAGTAGTGAGCCCGACTGCGCATCCGCAGTAGGGAGTCCGTGTGCGCATGCGCAGTAGTGAGCCCGATTGCGCATCGGCAGTAGTGAGTCCTAGTGCCCATGAGCAGTAGTGACCGCGAGTGCGCATGCGCAGTAGAGGGCCGAATTGCGCATGCACAGTCGTAAGCCTGTGTGCGCATGCCCAAAAGTGAGCCCGAGTGCGCACGGCCAAGTCTGAGCCGGAGTGCGCATGCGCAGTAATGAGCCCGATCGCGCATCCGCAGTAGTGAGGCCGAGTGCCCATGAGCAGTGGAGAGTCCGAGTGCGCATGAGCAGTAGTGACCACGAGTGCGCACACGCAGTAGTGAGCCCGATTGCGCATCGGCAGTAGTGAGTCCGTGTGCGCATGCCCAGTAGTGAGCCCGAGAGCGCATGTGCAGGTCTGAGCCGGAGTGCGCATGCGCAGTAGTGAGCCCGATTGTACATCCGCAGTAGTGAGTCCTAGTGCGCACGAGCAGTAGTGACCCCGTGTGTGCATGAGCAGTAGTGACACCGAGTGCGCATGCACAGTGGTGAGCCCGTGCGCGCATACGCGGTAGTGAACCCGTGTGCGCATGAGCAGTAGATAGCCCGATTGCGCATCCGCTGCAGTGTGTCCGAGTGCGCATGAGCAGTAACGAGTCCAAGTGCGCATGAGCAGTAGTGAGGCCGTATGCGAATGAGCAGTAGTGAGCCCGAGTGCGCATGCGCAGTAGTGTCCCCGAGTACGCATGCACAGTAGTAAGCCCGTGCGCGCATCCGTAGTAGTGAGGCCGAGTGCCCTTGAGCAGTAGTGACCCCGAGTGCGCATGCACAGTAGTGAGCCCGTGCGCGCATACGCGGTAGTGAACCCGTGTGCGCATGAGCAGTAGTGACCCCGAGCGCGCATGCGCAGTAGTGAGCCCGAGTGCGCATCCGCTGCAGTGTGTCCGAGTGCGCATGAGCAGTAGTGAGGCCGAGTGCGCATGAGCAGTAGTGAGGCCGTATGCGAATGAGCAGTAGTGAGCCCGAGTGCGCATGCGCAGTAGTGTCCCCGAGTACGCATGCACAGTAGTAAGCCCGTGCGCGCATCCGTAGTAGTGAGGCCGAGTGCCCTTGAGCAGTAGTGAGGCCGAGTGCGCATGTGCAGGTCTGACCGGAGAGGGCATGAGCAGTACTGACCCCGAGCGCGCATGCGCAGTAGTGAGCCCGACTGCGCATCCGCAGTAGGGAGTCCGTGTGCGCATGCGCAGTAGTGAGCCCGATTGCGCATCGGCAGTAGTGAGTCCTAGTGCCCATGAGCCGTAGTGAGTCCGAGTGCGCATCCGCAGTAGTGAGCCCGAGTGCGCATGCGCAGTAGTGACCCCGAGTGCGCATGCACTGTAGTGTGCCCGTGCGCGCATCCGTAGTAGTGAGTCCGAGCGCGCATGAGCAGTAGTGAGTCCGAGTGCGTATGAGCAGTAGTGAGCCCGAGCGTCCATGAGCAGTAGTGGGTCCGAGTGCGCATAAGCAGTAGTAACCCCGATTGCGCAGCCACAGTAGTGCGCCCGTGCGCGCATGCGCAGTGGTTCGCCCGTGTGCGCACGCGCAGTAGTGAGTCCGAGTGCGCATGAGCAGTAGTGAGCCCGTGCGCGCGTGCGCAGTAGTGCGCCCGAGTGCGTTTGGTCTAGTCTGAGCCGGAGTGCGCATTAGCAGTAGTGAGCCCGATTGCGCATCCGTAGTAGTGAGGCCGAGTGCGCATGAGCAGTAGTGAGCCCGAGTGCGCATGTGCAGGTCTGACCGGTGGGGGCATGCACAGTAGTGAGCCCGAGTGAGCATGAGCAGTAGTGATCCAGAGTTCCCATACGCGGTAGTAAGCCCGATTTTGTATCCGCAGTAGTGAGTCCGAGTGCGCATGAGCAGTAGTCAGCCGGAGTGCACATGCGCAGTAGTGAGTCCGAGTGCGCATGAGCAGTAGTTAGACCGAGAGCGCATGACAAGTAGTGACCCCGTGTGGGCATGCGCAGTAGTGATCCCGAGCGCGCATCCGAAGTAGTGAGCCCGAGCGCGCATGAGCACTAGTGAGTCCAAGTGCGCACGAGCAGTAGTGACCCCGAGTGCGCATGCGCAGTAGTGAGCCCGATTGCGAATCCGCAGTAGTGTGCCCGAGTGCGCATGTGCAGGTCTGAGCCCGAGCGCGCATCCGCAGTAGTGAGTCCGAGTGCGCATGAGCAGTAGTGACCACGAGTGCGCATACGCAGTAGTGAGCCCGATTGCGCATCGGCAGTAGTGAGTCCGTGTGCGCATGCCCAGTAGTGAGATCGCGTGCGCATGTGCAGGTCTGAGCCGGAGTGCGCATGCGCAGTAGTGAGCTCGATTGTGCATCCGCAGTAGCGAGTCGGAGTACTCATAAGCAGTAGTCAGTCCGAGAGCGCATGAGAAGTAGTGACCCCGTGTGCGCATGCGCAGTAGTGAGTCCGTGTGCGCATGCCCAGTAGTGAGCCGCAGTGCGTATGTGCAGGTCTGAGCCGGAGTGCGCATGCGCAGTAGTGAGCCCGATTGTGCATCCGCAGTAGTGAGTCCGAGAGCGCATGAACAGTAGTGAGCCGCCGTGTGCATGAGCAGTAGTGACCCTGAGTGCGCATGCACAGTAGTGAGCCCGTGCGCGCATACGCGGTAGTGAGCCCGATTTTGCATCCACAGTAGTGAGTCGGAGTACTCATGAGCAGTAGTTAGTCCGAGAGCGCATGAGAAGTAGTGAGCGCGTGTGGGCATGCGCAGTAGTGAGCCCGAGCGCGCATGCGCAGTAGTGAGCCCGTGCGCGCTTGCGCAGTTGTGAACCCGGGTGCGCATGGTCAAGTCTGAGCCGGAGTGCGCATGCGCAGTACTGAGCCCGATCGTTCATCCGCAGTAGTGAGGCGGAGTGCCCATGAGCAGTAGTGAGTCCGAGTGCGCATGAGCAGTAGTGAGCCCGTGTGTGCATGCGCAGTAGTGAGCCCGTTTGCGCATGCGCAGCAGTGAGTCCGAGTGCGCATTGGCAGTAGTGAGCCCGAGCGCGCATCCGCAGTAGTGAGCCCGTGTGCGCATGCGCAGCAGTCACCCCGAGTGCGCATGCACAGTAGTGACCCCGAGTGCGCATGCATAGTCGTGAGCCCGTGTGCGCATGCGCAATAGTGAGCCCGAGTGTGCATCCGCAGTAGGGAGTCTGTGTGCGCATGAGCAGTAGTGAGTCCGAGTGCGCAAGAGCAGTAGTGAGGCCGAATGCGAATGAGCAGTAGGGAGCCTGATTGCGCATCTGCAGTAGTGAGTCAGAGTGCCCATGAGCAGTAGTTAGTTCGAGAGGGCATGAGAAGTAGTGACCCCGTGTGCGCATGCGCAGTAGTGAGCCCATGTGCGCGTGCGCAGTAGTGAGCCCGATTGCGCATCCGCAGTAATGAGGCTGAGTCCCCATGAGCAGTAGTGAGTCCAAGTGCGCATGAGCAGTAGTGACCCCGATTGCGCATGCACAGTAGTGAGGCCGAGTGTCCATGAGTAGTAGTGCGTCCAAGTGCGCATGAGCAGTAGTGAGCCAGATTGCGCATCCGCAGTAGTGAGTCCGAGTGCGCATGCGCAGTAGTGACCTCGAGTGCGCATGCGCAGTAGTGGGCCGAATTGCGCATGAGCAGTAGCGACCACGAGTGCGCACACGCAGTAGTGAGCCCGATTGCGCATCGGCAGTAGTGAGTCCGTGTGCGCATGCCCAGTAGTGAGCACGCGTGCGCATGCGCAGGTCTGAGCCGGAGTGCGCATGCACAGTAGTGAGCTCGATTGTGCATCCGCACTAGTGAGTCCGAGTGCGCATGAGCAGTAGTGACCCTGAGTGCGCATGCACAGTAGTGAGCCCGAGCGCGCATCCGCAGTACTGACCCCGAGTGCGCATGCACAGTACTGAGCCCGTGTGCGCATACGCGGTAGTGAGACCGATATTGCATTCGCAGTAGTGAGTCCGGGTGCGCATGAACAGTAGTGAGTCCGAGTGCGCACGAGCTGTAGTGACCCCGAGCGCGCATGCGCAGTAGAGAGCCCGATTGCGCATGCGCAGTAGTGAGCCCGTGCGCGCATGCGCAGTAGTGAGCCCGACTGCGCATCCGCTGCAGTGTGACCGAGTGCGCATGAGCAGTAGTGAGTCCGAGTGCGCATGAGCAGTAGTGAGGCCGAATGCGAATGAGCAGTAGTGAGCCCGATTGCGCATCCGCAGTAGTGAGTCAGAGTGCCCATGAGCAGCAGTTAGTCCGAGAAGGCGTGAGAAGTAGTGACCCCGTGTGCGCATGCGCAGTAGTGAGCCCATGTGCGCATGCGCAGTAGTTAGCCCGAGTGCGCATGCCCAGTAGTGAAACCGAGTGCGCATGTGCAGTGGTGAGCCCGAGTGCGCATGGTCAAGTTTGAGCCCGAACGCGCATGCGCAGTAGCGAGCCCGATTACGCATGCACAGTAGTGAGCCCGTGTGGGCATGCGCAGTAGTGAGCCCGATTGCGCATCCGCAGTAGTGAGGCCGAGTGTCCATGAGCAGTAGTGAGTCCAAGTGCGTATGAGCAGTAGTGACCCCGATTACGCATGCACAGTAGTGAGCCCGTGTGGGCATGCGCAATAGTGAGCCCGATTGCGCATCCGCAGTAGTGAGGCCGAGTGTCCATGAGCAGTAGTGCGTCCAAGTACGCATGAGCAGTAGTGACTCCGAGTGCGCATGCGCAGTAGTGAGCCAGATTGCGCATCCGCAGTAGTGAGTCCGAGTGCGCATGCGCAGTAGTGACCTCGAGTGCGCATGCGCAGTAGAGAGCCCGATTGCGCATGCGCAGTAGTGAGCCCGTGTCCGCATGCGCAGTGGTGAGCCCGAGTGCGCATGGTCAAGTCTGAGCCGGAGTGCGTATGCGCAGTAGTGAGCCCGATTGTGCATCCGCAGTAGTGAGTCCGAGTGCGCATGAGCAGTAGTGAGCCCGTGTGCGCATGCGCAGTAGTGAGCCCGATTGTGCATCCCCAGTAGTGGGTCCGAGTGCGCATAAGCAGTAGTTAGTCCGAGAGCGCATGAGAAGTAGTGACCCCGTGTGCGCATGCGCAGTAGTGAGACCGAGCGCGCATTCGCATTTGTGACCCCGAGTGTGCATGCGCAGTAGAGAGCCCGTGTCCGCATGCGCGGTGGGGAGCCCGAGTGCGCATGGTCAAGTCTGAGCCGGAGTGCGCATGCGCAGTAGTGAGCTCGATTGTGCATGCGCAGTAGTGAGCCCGATTGCGCATCGGCAGTAGTGAGTCCGTGTGCACAAGCCCAGTAGTGAGCTCGAGTGCGCATGTGCAGGTCTGAGCCGGAGTGGGCATGGGAAGTAGTGAGGCCGATTGCGCATCCGCAGTAGGTAGTCAGTGTGCGCATGCGCAGTTGTGAGCCCGATTGCGCATCGGCAGTAGTGAGTCCGTGTGCGCATGCCCAGTAGTGAGCCCGAGTGCGCATGTGCAGGTCTGAGCCCGAGTGCGCATGCGCAGTAGTGAGCCCGATTGTACATCCGCAGTAGTGAGTCCAAGTGCGCACGAGCAGTAGTGACCCCGTGTGTGCATGAGCAGTAGTGACCCCGAGTGCGCATGCACAGTAGTGAGCCCGTGCGCGCATACGCGGTAGTGAACCCGTGTGCGCATGAGCAGAAGTGACCCCGAGCGCGCATGCGCAGTAGTGAGCCCGAGTGCGCATCCGCTGCAGTGTGTCCGAGTGCGCATGAGCAGTAGTGAGGCCGAGTGCGCATGAGCAGTAGTGAGCCCGAGCGCGCATTCGCAGTAGTGAGTCCGAGTGCGCATTCGCAGTAGTGACCCCGAGTGCGCATGAGAGGTACTGAACCCGAGTGCGCATGCACAGTAGTGAGCCCGTGTACACATGCGCAGTAGAGAGCCCGACTGCGCATCCGCTGCAGTGTGTCCGAGTGCGCATGAGCAGTAACGAGTCCAAGTGCGCATGAGCAGTAGTGAGGCCGCATGCGAATGAGCAGTAGTGAGCCCGAGTGCGCATGCGCAGTAGTGTCCCCGAGTACGCATGCACAGTAGTAAGCCCGTGCGCGCATCCGTAGTAGTGAGGCCGAGTGCCCTTGAGCAGTAGTGAGCCCGAGTGCGCATGTGCAGGTCTGACCGGAGAGGGCATGTGCAGTAGTGACCCCGAGCGCGCATGCGCAGTTGTGAGCCCGACTGCGCATCCGCAGTAGGGAGTCCGTGTGCGCATGAGCAGTAGTGGGTCCGAGTTCGTATGTGCAGTAGTGAGCCCGAGCGCGCATCCGCAGTAGTGAGCCAGATTGCGCATCGGCAGTAGTGAGTCCGTGTGCGGATGCCCAGTAGTGAGCCCGCGTGCGCATTTGCAGGTCTGAGCCGGAGTGCGCATGCGCAGTAGTGAGCTCTATTGTGCATCCGCAGTAGTGAGTCCGAGTGCGCATAAGCAGTAGTGAGTCCGTGTGTGTATAAGCAGTAGTGACCCTGAGTGCGCATGCACAGTAGTGATCCCGTGCGCGCATACGCGGTAGTGCGCCCGATGTTGCATCCACAGTAGTGAGTCGGAGTACTCATGAGCAGTACTTAGTCCGAGAGCGCATGAGAAGTAGTGACCCCGTGTGCGCATGCGCAGTACTGAGCCCGAGCGCGGATGCGCGGTAGTGAGCCCGATTGCGCATCCGTAGTAGTGAAGCCGAGTGCCCTTGGGCAGTAGTGAGTCCAAGTGCGCATGAGCAGTAGTGACCCCGAGTGCGCATGCTCAGTAGCGAGCCCGAGTGCGCATGTGCAGGTCTGACCGAAGAGGGCATGAGCAGTAGCGACCCCGAGTGCGCATGCGCAGTAGTGAGCCCGATTGCGCATACGCTGCAAAGTGTCCGAGTGCGCATGCACAGTAGTGATCCCGTGCGCGCATACGCGGTAGTGAGCCCGATTTAGCATCCACAGTCGTGAGTCGGAGTACTCATGAGCAGTAGTTAGTCCGAGAAGGCATACGAAGTAGTGACCCCGTGTGCGCATGCGCAGAAGTGAGCCCATGTGCGCATGCGCAGTAGAAAGCCCGATTGCCCAACGGCTGTAGCGAGCCCGTGTCCGCATGCGCAGTGGTGAGCCCGAGTGCGCATGGTCAAGTCTGAGCCGGAGTGCGCATGCGCACTAGTGAGTCCGATCGCGCATCCGCAGTAGTGAGGCCGAGTGCCCTTGAGCAGTAGTGAGTCAGAGTGCTCATGAGCAGTAGTGACCCCGATTGCGCATGCACAGTAGTGAGCCCGTGTGGTCATGCGCAGTAGTGAGCCCGATTGCGCGTCCGCAGTAGTGAGGCCGAGTGTCCATGAGCAGTAGTGCGTCCAAGTGCGCATGAGCAGTAGTGACCCCGAGTGCGCATGCGCAGTAGTGAGCCAGATTGCGCATCCACTGTAGTGAGTCCGAGTGCGCATGGGCAGTAGCGACCCCGAGGCCGCATACGCAGTAGTGAGCCAGATTGCGCATCGGCAGTAGTGAGTCCGTGTGCGGATGCCCCGTAGTGAGCCCGCGTGCGCATTTGCAGGTCTGAGCCGCAGTGCGCATGCGCAGTAGTGAGCTCTATTGTGCATCCGCAGTAGTGAGTCCGAGTGCGCATGAGCAGTAGTGAGCCCGTGTGTGCATAAGCAGTAGTGACCCTGAGTGCGCGTGCACAGTAGTGATCCCGTGCGCGCATACGCGGTAGTGAGCCCGATGTTGCATCCACAGTAGTGAGTCGGAGTACTCATGCGCAGTAGTTAGTCCGAGAGCGCATGAGAAGTAGTGACCCCGTGTGCGCATGCGCAGTACTGAGCCCGAGCGCGGATGCGCGGTAGTGAGCCCGATTGCGCATCCGTAGTAGTGAAGCCGAGTGCCCTTGAGCAGTAGTGAGTCCAAGTGCGCATGAGCAGTAGTGACCCCGAGTGCGCATGCGCAGTAGTGAGTCCGAGTGCGCATGAGCATTAGTGACTCCAAGTGCGCATGCACAGTCGTGAGCCCGTGTGCGCATGCGCAGTAGTGCGACCGTGTGTGCATGCGCAAAAGTGAGCCCGAGTGCGCATGGCCAAGTCTGAGTCGGAGAGGGCATGCGCAGTAGTGAGACCGAGCGCGCATCCACAGTAGTGAGTCCGAGTTCCCATGAGCAGTAGTTAGTCCGAGAAGACATGAGAAGTAGTGAGTCCGAGTGCGTATGAGCAGTAGTGATCCCGAGCGTCCATGAGCAGTAGTGTGTCCGAGTGCGCATAAGCAGTAGTGATCTCGAGTGCGCATGCACAGTCGTGAGCCCGTGTGCGCATGCGCAGTAGTTACATCGAGTGCGCATGATCAGTAGTGAGCCCGTGCGCGCATGCGCAGTATTGCCCCGAGTGCGCATGCGCAGTAGCGACCCCGAGCGCGCATGCGCAGTAGTGAGTCCGAGTGCGAATGCGTATAAGTGACCCCGAGTGCGCATGCGCAGTAGTGACCCCGAGTGCGCATGTGCAGGTCTGACCGGAGTGCGCATCCGCAGTAGTGAGCCCGAGCGCGCATCCGCAGTAGTGAGTCCGAGTGCGCATGAGCAGTAGTGATCTCGAGTGCGCATGCACAGTCGTGAGCCCGTGTGCGCATGCGCAGTAGTTACATCGAGTGCGCATGATCAGTAGTGAGCCCGTGCGCGCATGCGCAGTATTGCCCCGTGTGCGCATACGCAGTAGTGAGCCCGATTGCGCATCCCCAGTAGTGAGCCCGAGCGCGCATCCGCAGTAGTGAGTCCGAGTGCGCATGAGCAATACTGACCCCGAGTGCGCATGCACAGTCATGAGCCCGTGTGCGCATGCGCAGTAGTGCGCCCGTGTGGCCATGCGCAGAAGTGAGCTTTAGAGCGCATGTGCAAGTCTGAACCGGAATGCGCATGCGCAGCAGTGACCCGGAGTGCACATGCGCAGCAGCGACCCCGAGCGCGCATGCGCAGTAATGAGCCCGAATGCGCATGTGCGGGTCTGACCGGAGTGCGCATGCGCAGTGGTGAGCCCGAGTGCGCATGGTCCGGTCTGAGCCGGAGTGCGTATGCGCAGTAGTAAGTCCGAGTGCGCACGAGCAGTAGTGACCCCGAGCGCGCATACGCGGTACTGAGCCTGATTTTGCATCCGCAGTAGAGTGTCCGAGTGCGCATGAGCAGTAGTTAGTCCGAGAGCGCATGAGAATTAGTGACCCGGAGTGCGCATGCGCAGTAGTGTGCCCGAGCGCGCATCGGCAGTAGTGTGCCCGAGTGCGCATGCGCAGTAGTGACCCCGAGTGCGCATGCACAGTAGTAAGCCCGTGCGCGCATGCGCAGTAGTGCGCCCGCGTGCGCATGCGCAGAAGTGAGCTCGAGTGCGCATGTGCAGTTGTGAGCCGGAGTGCGCATGCGCAGTAGCGACCCAGAGTGCGCATGTGCAGGTCTGACCAGAGCGCGCATCCGCAGTAGTGAGTCCGAGCCCGCATCCGGAGTAGTAAGTCCGAGTGCGCATGCGCAGTAGTGTCCCCGAGTCCGCATTAGCAGTAGTGAGCCCGATTGCGCATCCGCAGTAGTGAGTCCGAGTGCGCATGAACAGTAGTGAGCCCGCGTGTGCGTGAGCAGTAGTGACCCTGAGTGCGCATGCACAGTAGTGAGCCCGTGCGCGCATACGCGGTAGTGAGCCCGATTTAGCATCCACAGTAGTGAGTCGGAGTACTCATGAGCAGTAGTTAGTCCGAGAGCGCATGAGAAGTAGTGAGCGCGTGTGGGCATGCGCAGTAGTGATCCCGAGTGCGCATGCACAGTCGTAAGCACGTGTGCGAATGCCCAAAAGTGAGACCGAGTGCGCACGGCCAAGTCTGTGCCGGAGTGCGCATGCGCAGTAGTGAGAGCGATCGCGCATCCGCAGTAGTGAGGCCGAGTGCCCATGAGCAGTGGTGAGTCGGAGTGCGCATGAGCAGTAGTGACCCCGATTGCGCATGCGCAGTAGAGAGCCCGATTGTGCATGCGCCGTAGTGAGCCCGACCGCGCATCCGCAGTAGTGAGGCCGAGTGCCCATGAGCAGTGGTGAGTCCGAGTGCGCATGAGCAGTAGTGACCATGAGTGCGCACACGCAGTAGTGAGCCCGATTGCGCATCGGCAGTAGTGAGTCCGTGTGCGCATGCCCAGTAGTGAGCACGCGTGCGCATGTGCAGGTCTGAGCCGGAGTGCGCATGCGCAGTAGTGAGCTCGATTGTGCATCCGCACTAGTGAGTCCGAGTGCGCATACGCAGTAGTGAGCCCGATTGCGCATCCGCAGTAGGGAGTCCGTGTGCGCATGCGCAGTAGTGAGCCCGATTGCGCATCGGCAGTAGTGAGTCCGTGTGCGCCTGCCCAGTAGTGAGCCCGAGCGCGCATGCGCAGTAGTGAGCCCGAGCGCCCATGCGCGGTAGTGAGCCCGATTGCGCATCCGCAGTACTGACCCCGACTGCGCATGCACAGTACTGAGCCCGTGTGCGCATACGCGGTAGTGAGACCGATATTGCATCCGCAGTAGTGAGTCCGAGTGCGCATGCGCAGTAGTGAGCCAGATTGCGCATCCGCAGTAGTGAGTCCGAGTGCGCATGCGCAGCAGTGACCTCGAGTGCGCATGCGCAGTAGAGAGCCCGATTGCGCATGCGCAGTAGTGAGCCCCTGTCCGCATGCGCAGTGGTGAGCCCGAGTGCGCATGGTCAAGTCTGAGCCGGAGTCCGCATTAGCAGTAGTGAGCCCGATTGCGCATCCGCAGTAGTGACCCCGAGTGCGCATTCGCAGTAGAGAGCCCGATTACGCATGCTCAGTAGTGAGCCCGAGTGCGCATGCAAAATAGTGAGCCCGTGTCCGCATGCGCGGTGGTGAGCCCGAGTGCGCATGGTCAAGTCTGAGCCGGAGTGAGCATGCGCAGTAGTGAGCCCATGTGTGTATGCGCAGTAGCGTGCCCGATTGCGCATCCGCAGTAGTGAGTCCGTGTGCGCATGCCCAGTAGTGAGCTCCAGTGCGCATGGGCAGGTCTGAGCCGGAGTGCGCATGCACAATAGTGAGCCCGTGTCCGCATGCGCGGTGGTGAGCCCGAGTGCGCATGGTCAAGTCTGAGCTGGAGTGCGCATGCGCAGTAGTGACCCCGAGTGCGCATGTGCAGGTCTGACCGGAGTGCGCATCCGCAGTAGTGAGCCCGTGCGCGCATGCGCAGTATTGCCCCGTGTGCGCATACGCAGTAGTGAGCCCGATTGCGCGTCGGCAGTAGTGAGTCCGTGTGCGCATGCCCAGTAGTGAGCCCGTGTATGCTGGAGCAGTAGTGACCCCGAGCGCGCATGCGCAGTAGTGAGCCGGAGTGCGCAATCGCAGTAGTGACTCCGAGTGCCCATGCGCAGTAGTAACCCCGAGCGCGCATGCGCAGTAGTGAGCCCGAGTGCGCATCCCCAGTAGTGAGCCCGAGCGCGCATCCGCAGTAGTGAGTCCGAGTGCGCATGAGCAGCACTGACCCCGAGTGCGTATGCACAGTCATGAGCCCATGTGCGCATGCGCAGTAGTGCGCCCGTGTGGCCATGCGTAGAAGTGAGCTTGAGAGCGCATGTGCAAGTCTGAACCGGAGTGCGCATGCGCAGCAGTGACCCGGAGTGCACATGCGCAGCAGCGACCCCGAGCGCGCATGCGCAGTAATGAGCCCGAATGCGCATGTGCAGGTCTGACCGGAGTGCGCATGCGCAGTAGTGAGCCTGGGCGCACATGTGCAGTAGTGATCCCGATTGCGTATCCGGAGTAGTGAGCCCGAGCGCGCATCCGCTGCAGTGAGTCCGTGTGCGCATGTGCCGTAGTGAGCCCGAGTGCGCATGCACAGTAGTGACCCCAAGTGCGCATGCGCAGTAGAGAGCCCGATAGCGCATGTGCAGGTCTTAGATGGAGAGCGCATCCGCAGTAGTGAGCCCGATTCCGCATTCGCAGTAGTGAGGCCGAGTGCCCATGAGCAGTAGTGAGTCCAAGAGATCATGAGCAGTAGTGACCCCGAGTGCGCATGCACAGTAGTGAGGCCGTGTGCGCATGCGCAGAAGTGACCTCGCGTGCGCATGCGCAGTAGCGACCCAGAGCGCGCATGCGCAGTAGTAAGCCCGAGTGCGCATGTACAGGTCTGACCGGAGTGCGCATGCGCAGTAGTGAGCCCGAGCGCGCATGTGCAGTAGTGAGCCCGATTGCGCATCCGTAGTAGTGAGGCCGAGTGCCCATGAGCAGTAGTGAGTGTAAGTGCGCATGAGCAGTAGTGACCCCGAGTGCGCATGCACAGTAGTGAGCCCGAGTGCGCATGTACAGGTCTGACCGCCAGGGCATGCGCTGTAGTGAGCCTGTGTGCGCATGCGTAGTAGTGAGCTCGAGTGCGCATGCGCAGTAGTGACCCCGAGTGCGCATGCACAGTAGTGAGCCCGTGTGCGCATGCGCACTAGTGAGACCGAGAGCGCATCCGCAGTAGCGACCCCGAGCGCGCATGCGCAGTAGTGAGCCCGAGTGCGCATGTACAGGTTTGTCCGGAGTGCGCATGCGCAGTAGTGAGCCTGGGCGCACATGTGCAGTAGTGAGCCCGATTGCGCATCCGTAGTAGTGATCCCGAGTGCGCATGCGCAGTAGTGAGCCCGATTGCGCATCCGCAGTAGTGAGTTCGAGTGCGCATGAGCAGTAGTGAGCCCGAGCGCGCATGAGCAGAAGTCAGGCCGAGTGCGCAAGAGCAGTAGTGAGCCCGAGCGCGCATCCGCAGTCGTGAGTCGGAGCGCGCATCCGCAGTAGTGAGCCCGAGTGCGCATGCGCAGTAGTGCCCCGAGTGCGCAAGCGCAGTAGTGAGCCCGATTACGCATCCGCCGTAGTGTCCCCGAGTGCGCATGCGCAGTAGTGAGGCCGAGCGCGCATCCACAGTATTGAGGCCGAGTGCGCATGCGCAGTACTCACCCCGAGTACGCATGAGCAGTAGTGAGCCCGATTACGCATCCGCAGTAGTGACCCCGAGTAGGCACGAGCAGTAGTAAGTCCGAGTGCGCATGAGCAGTAGTGACCCCGAGTGCGCATGCGCAGTAGTGAGCCCGATTACGCATCCGCCGTAGTGTCCCCGAGTGCGCATGCGCAGTAGTGAGCCCGAGCGCGCATCCACAGTATTGAGCCCGAGTGCGCATGCGCAGTACGCACCCCGAGTACGCATGAGCAGTAGTGAGCTCGATTGCGCATCCGCAGTAGTGACCCTGAGTGCGCATACGCAGTAGTGAGCCCGAGCGCGCATCCGCAGTAGTGAGCCCGATTGCCCATGAGCAGTAGTGAGTCCGAGTGCGCATGAGCAGTAGTGACCCCGAGTGCGCATGCGCAGTAGTGATCCCGATTACGCATCCGCAGTAGTGTCCCCGAGTGCGCAAGCGCAGTAGTGAGCCCGATTACGCATCCGCAGTAGTGACCCCGAGTACGCATGAGCAGTAGTGAGTCCGAGTGCGCATGAGCAGTAGTCACCCCGAGTGCGCATGCGCAGTAGTGAGCCCGATTACGCATCCGCCGTAGTGTCCCCGAGTGCGCATGCGCAGTAGTGAGCCCGAGCGCGCATCCACAGTATTGAGCCCGAGTGCGCATGCGCAGTACTCACCCCGAGTACGCATGAGCAGTAGTGAGCTCGACTGCGCCTCCGCAGTAGTGACCCGAGTGCGCATGCGCAGTTGTGCGCCCGTGTGCGCACGCGCAGAAGTGAGCTCGAATGCGCATGTGCAGTAGAGAGCTCGTGTGCGCATGCGCAGTAGTGAGCCCGTGCGCGCATGCGCAGTAGTGAGCCCGAGCGCGCTTCCGCAGTAGTGAGCTCGAGTGCGTATGCGCAGGTGTGATCCGGACTGCCCATGTGCAGTAGTGAGGCCGTATGCGCATTCGCAGTGGTGTGCCCGAGTGCGCTTGGGCAGGTCTGAGCCGGCGTGCGCATGCGCAGTAGGGATCCCGTGTGCGCATGCGCAGTAGTGACCCCGAGTGTGCGTGCGCAGTGGTGAGACCGATTACGCATCCGCAGTAGCGACCCCGAGTGCGCATGCGCAGTAGTGCGCCCGTGTGCGCATGCGCTGAAGTGAGCTCGAATGGGCATGTGCAGGTCTGAGCCCGTGTGCGCATACGCAGTAGTGAGCCCGAGCGCGCCTCCGCAGTAGTGAGCCCGATTGCCCATGAGCAGTAGTGAGGCGGAGTGCGCATGAGCAGTAGTGAGCCCGAGCGCACATCCGCAGTAGTGAGTCGGAGTGCGCATGTGCAGTAGAGAGCTCGAGTGCGCATGAGCAGTAGTGAGCCCGAGCGCGCATCCGCAGTCGTGAGTCGGAGTGCGCATGTGCAGTAGAGAGCTCGTGTGCGCATGCGCAGTAGTGAGCCCGTGCGCGCATGCGCAGTAGTGAGCCAGAGTGCTCATGTGCAGGTCTGAACCCGAGTGCGCATGCGCAGTAGAGAGACCGATTGCGCATGCGCAGTAGTGAGCCCGTGCGCGCAAGCGCAGTTGTGAGCCCGTGTGCCCATGCACAGTAGTGAGCCCAAGCGCGCATCCACAGTAGTGAGCCCGAGTGCGCATGCGCAGTACTCACCCCGAGTACGCATGAGCAGTAGTGAGCCCGATTGCGCGCATGCGCAGTAGTGAGCCCGAGCGCGCATCCGCAGTAGTGAGCCCGATTGCCCATGAGCAGTAGTGAGGCCGAGTGCGCATGAGCAGTAGTGAGCCCGAGCGCGCATCCGCAGTAGTGAGTCGGAGTGCGCATGTGCAGTAGAGAGCTCGTGTGCGCATGCGCACTAGTGAGCCCGTGCGCGCATGCGCAGTAGTGAGCCCGTGTGCCCATGCGGAGTAGTGAGCCCGAGAGCGCATCCACAGTAGTGCGCCCGACTGCGCATGCGCAGTACTCACCCCGAGTACGCATGAGCAGTAGTGAGCCCTATTACGCATCCGCAGTAGTGACCCCGAGGGCGCATGCGCAGTAGTGAGCCCGAGCGCGCATCCACAGTAGTGAGCCGGAGCGCGCATCCGCAGTAGTGACCCCGAGTGTGCATGCGCAGTAGTGAGCCCGATTACGCATCCGCCGTAGTGTCCCCGAGTGCGCATGTGCAGTAGTGAGCCCGAGCCCGCATCCACAGTATTGAGCCCGAGTGCGCATGCGCAGTAGTGACCACGAGTGCGCACACGCAGTAGTGAGCCCGATTGCGCATCGGCAGTAGTGAGTCCGTGTGCGCATGCCCAGTAGTGAGCACGCGTGCGCATGTGCAGGTCTGAGCCGGAGTGCGCATGCGCAGTAGTGAGCTCGACAGTGCATCCGCACTAGTGAGACAGAGTGCGCATGAGCAGTAGTGACCCCAAGTGCGCATGCACAGTAGTGAGCCCGTGCGCGCATACGCGGTAGTGAGCCCGATTTTGCACCCGCAGTAGTGAGGCCGTGTGCGCATGCGCAGTAGTGACCCCGAGAGCGCATACGCAGTAGCGACCCCGAGCGCGCATGCGCAGTAGTGAGCCCGATTACGCATCCGCCGTAGTGTCCCCGAGTGCGCATGCGCAGTAGTGAGCCCGATTACGCATCCGCCGTAGTGTCCCCGAGTGCGCATGCGCAGTAGTGAGCCCGAGCGCGCATCCGCAGTAGTGAGCCCGATTGCCCATGAGCAGTAGTGAGTCCGAGTGCGCATGAGCAGTAGTGACCCCGTGTGCGCATGCGCAGTAGTGATCCCGATTACGCATCCGCAGTAGTGTCCCCGAGTGCGCAAGCGCAGTAGTGAGCCCGATTACGCATCCGCAGTAGTGACCCCGAGTACGCATGAGCAGTAGTGAGTCCGAGTGCGCATGAGCAGTAGTGACCCCGAGTGCGCATGCGCAGTAGTGAGCCCGATTACGCATCCGCCGTAGTGTCCTCGAGTGCGCATGCGCAGTAGTGAGCCCGAGCGCGCATCCACAGTATTGAGCCCGAGTGCGCATGCGCAGTACTCACCCCGAGTACGCATGAGCAGTAGTGAGCTCGACTACGCATCCGCAGTAGTGACCCCGAGTGCGCATGCGCAGTAGTGCGCCCGTGTGCGCACGCGCAGAAGTGAGCTCGAATGCGCATGTGCAGGTCTGATCCCGTGTGCGCATACGCAGTAGTGAGCCCGAGCGCGCATCCGCAGTAGTGAGCCCGATTGCCCATGAGCAGTAGTGAGACGGAGTGCGCATGAGCAGTAGTGAGCCCGAGCGCGCATCCGCAGTAGTGAGTCGGAGTGCGCATGTGCAGTAGAGAGCTCGTGTGCGCATGCGCAGTAGTGAGCCCGTGCGCGCATGCGCAGTAGTGAGCCCGAGCGCGCTTCCGCAGTAGTGAGCTCGAGTGCGCATGCGCAGTAGTGACCCCGAGTACGCATGAGCAGTAGTGACCCCGAGTGCGCATGCGCAGTTGTGATCCCGAGTGCGCATGCGCAGTAGTGCGCCCGTGCGCGCATGCGCAGGTGTGAGCCCGAGTGCGCATTCGCAGGCCGGAGCCCGAGTGCGCATGCGTAGTAGCGACCCCGAGCGCGCGTGCATAGTATTGACCGCGAGCGCATGTACGCAGTAGTGAGCCCGATTGCGCATCCACAGTAGAGAGTCCGTGTGCGCATGCTCAGTAGTGAGCCCGAGTGCGAATGTGCAGGTCTGAGCCCTAGTGCGCATGATCAGTAGAGAGCCCGATTGCGCGCATGCGCCGTAGTGAGCCCGAGCGCGCATCCGCAGTTGTGATCCCGAGTGCGCATGCGCAGTAGTGACCCCGAGTACGCATGAGCAGTAGTGACCCCGAGTGCGCATGCGCAGTAGTACGCCCGTGTGCGCATGCGCAGGAGTGAGCTCGAGTGCGCATATGCAGGTCTGACCCGGTGTGCGCATGCGCTGTAGTGACCACGAGTGCGCATGCGCACTAGTGAGCCCGTGTGCGCATGCGCAGTAGTGACCCCGAGTGTGCATGCATAGTGGTGAGCCCGATTACGCATCCGCAATAGTGACCCCGAGTGCGCATGCGCAGTAGTGAGCCCGTGCGCGCATGCGCACTAGTGCGCCCGTGCGCGCATGCGCAGTAGTGAGCCCGAGTGCGCATGCGTAGTAGCGACCCCGAGCGCGCGTGCATAGTTGTGACCGCGAGCGCATGTACGCAGTAGTGAGCCCGATTGCGCATCCACAGTAGCGAGTCCGTGTGCGCATGCGCAGTAGTGAGCCCGAGTGCGCATTCGCAGGCCGGAGCCCGAGTGCGCATGATCAGTAGAGAGCCCGATTGCGCGCATGCGCCGTAGTGAGCCCGAGCGCGCATCCGCAGTTGTGATCCCGAGTGCGCATGCGCAGTAGTGGCCCCGAGTACGCATGAGCAGTAGTGAGTCCGAGTGCGCATGCGCAGTAGTGAGCCCGTGTGCGCATGCGCAGTAGTGAGCCCGAGCGCGCATCCGCAGTAGTGACACCGAGTGCGCATGAGCAGTAGTGAGTCCGAGTGGGCATGAGCAGTAGTGACCCCGAGAGCGCATGCACAGTAGTGAGACCGAGTGCGCATGCACAGTAGTGAGCCCAATTGCGCATTCGCAGTAGTGAGTCCGTGTGCGCATGTGCAGGTCTGAGCCGGAGTGCGCATGCGCAGTAGTGAGCCCGTGCGCGCATGCGCAGTAGTGAGCCCGTTTACGCATCCGCAGTAGTGAGCCCGATTGCGCCTGAGCAGTAGTGAGTCGGAGTGCGCATGCGCAGTAGTGAACCCGTGTGCGCATGCGCAGTAGTGACCCCGAGTGCCAATGCGCACTAGTGAGCCCGATTACGCATCCGCAATAATGACCCCGAGTGCGCATGCGCAGTAGTGAGCCCGTGCGCGCATGCGCAGTAGTGCGCCCGTGCGCGCATGCGCAGTAGTGAGCCTGAGTGCGCATGCGTAGTAGCGACCCCGAGCGCGCGTGCATAGTTGTGACCGCGAGCGCATGTACGCAGTAGTGAGCCCGATTGCGCATCCACAGTAGCGAGTCCGTGTGCGCATGCGCAGTAGTGAGCCCGAGTGCGCATTCGCACGTCGGAGCCCGAGTGCGCATGATCAGTAGAGAGCCCGATTGCGCGCATGCGCCGTAGTGAGCCCGAGCGCGCATCCGCAGTTGTGATCCCGAGTGCGCATGCGCAGTAGTGGCCCCGAGTACGCATGAGCAGTAGTGAATCCGAGTGCGCATGCGCAGTAGTGAGCCCGTGTGCGCATGCGCAGTAGTGAGCCCGAGCGCGCATCCGCAGTACTGACACCGAGTGCGCATGAGCAGTAGTGAGTCCGAGTGGGCATGAGCAGTAGTGACCCCGAGAGCGCATGCACAGTAGTGAGACCGAGTGCGCATGCACAGTAGTGAGCCCAATTGCGCATTCGCAGTAGTGAGTCCGTGTGCGCATGTGCAGGTCTGAGCCGGAGTGCGCATGCGCAGTAGTGAGCCCGTGCGCGCATGCGCAGTAGTGAGCCCGATTACGCATCCGCAGTAGTGACCCCGAGTGCGAATGCGCAGTAGTGCGCAGGTGTGCGCATGCGCAGAAGTGAGCTCGAATGCGCATGTGCAGGTCTGAGCCCGTGTGCGCATACGCAGTAGTGAGCCCGAGCGCGCATCCGCAGTAGTGAGCCCGATTGCGCCTGAGCAGTAGTGAGTCGGAGTGCGCATGCGCAGTAGTGAACCCGTGTGCGCATGCGCAGTAGTGACCCCGTGTGCCAATGCGCACTAGTGAGCCCGATTACGCATCCGCAATAATGACCCCGAGTGCGCATGCGCAGTAGTGAGCCCGTGCGCGCATGCGCAGTAGTGCGCCCGTGCGCGCATGCGCAGTAGTGACCGCGAGCGCTTATGCGCAGTAGTGAGCCCGAGTGCGCATGCGCATTAGTGCGCCCGTGTGCGCATGCGCAGGAGTGAGCTCGAGTGCGCATAAGCAGGTCTGACCCGGTGTTCGCATGCGCTGTAGTGACCACGAGTGCGCATGCGCAGTAGTGAGCCCGTGTGCCCATTCGCAGTAGTAAGCCCGAATGCGCATGTGCCGGTCTGAGCCCGTGTGCGCATACGCAGTAGTGAGCCCGAGCGCGCATCCGCAGTAGTGTGCCCGTGCGCGCAAGCGCAGTTGTGAGCCCGTGTGCCCATGCGCAGTAGAAAGCCCGAGTGCGCATGTGCAGGTCTGAGTGGAGTGCGCATGCGCAGTAGTGATCCCGAGCGCGCATCCGAAGTAGTGAGCCCGAGCGCGCATGAGCACTAGTGAGTCCAAGTGCGCACGAGCAGTAGTGACCCCGAGTGCGCATACGCAGTAGTGAGCCCGATTGCGCATCGGCAGTAGTGAGTCCGTGTGCGCATGCCCAGTAGTGAGACCGCGTGCGCATGTGCAGGTCTGAGCCGGAGTGCGCATGCGCAGTAGTGAGCTCGATTGTGCATCCGCAGTAGCGAGTCGGAGTACTCATAAGCAGTAGTCAGTCCGAGAGCGCATGAGAAGTAGTGACCCCGTGTGCGCATGCGCAGTAGTGAGTCCGAGTGCGCATGCCCAGTAGTGAGCCCGCGTGCGCATGTGCAGGTCGGAGCCGGAGTGCGCATGCGCAGTAGTGAGCTCGATTGTGCATCCGCAGTAGTGAGTCCGAGTGCGCATGAACAGTAGTGAGCCGCCGTGTGCATGAGCAGTAGTGACCCTGAGTGCGCATGCACAGTAGTGAGCCCGTGCGCGCATACGCGGTAGTGAGCCCGATTTTGCATCCACAGTAGTGAGTCGGAGTACTCCTGAGCAGTAGTTAGTCCGAGAGCGCATGCACAGTAGTGACCCCGAGTGCGCATGCATAGTCGTGAGCCCGAGCGCGCATCCGCAGTAGTGAGTCCGTGTGCGCATGCCCAGTAGTGAGCCCGAGCGCGCATCCGCAGTAGGGAGCCCGAGCGCCCATGCGCAGTAGTGAGCCCGTGTATGCATGAGCAGTAGTGACCCTGAGTGCGCATGCACAGTAGTGAGCCCGAGTGAGCATGAGCACTAGTGATCCCGAGTTCCCATACGCGGTAGTGAGCCCGATTTTGTATCCGCAGCAGTGAGTCCGAGTGCGCATGAGCAGTAGTCAGCCGGAGTGCACATGCGCAGTAGTGAGTCTGAGTGCGCATGAGCAGTAGTTAGACCGAGAGCGCATGACAAGTAGTGACCCCGTGTGGGCATGCGCAGTAGTGATCCCGAGCGCGCATCCGAAGTAGTGAGCCCGAGCGCGCATGAGCACTAGTGAGTCCAAGTGCGCACGAGCAGTAGTGACCCCGAGTGCGCATGCGCAGTAGTGAGCCCGATTGCGAATCCGCAGTAGTGTGCCCGAGTGCGCATGTGCAGGTCTGAGCCCGAGCGCGCATCCGCAGTAGTGAGTCCGAGTGCGCATGAGCAGTAGTGACCACGAGTGCGCATACGCAGTAGTGAGCCCGATTGCGCATCGGCAGTAGTGAGTCCGTGTGCGCATGCCCAGTAGTGAGCCCAAGCGCGCATCCGCAGTAGGGAGCCCGAGCGCCCATGCGCAGTAGTGAGCCCGTGTATGCATGAGCAGTAGTGACCCTGAGTGCGCATGCAGAGTAGTGAGCCCGAGTGAGCATGAGCAGTGGTGATCCCGAGTTCCCATACGCGGTAGTGAGCCCGATTTTGTATCCGCAGTAGTGAGTCCAAGTGCGCACGAGCAGTAGTGACCCCGAGTTGGCATGCGCAGTAGTGAGCCCGATTGCGAATCCGCAGTAGTGTGCCCGAGTGCGCATGTGCAGGTCTGAGCCCGAGCGCGCATCCGCAGTAGTGAGTCCGAGTGCGCATGAGCAGTAGTGACCACGAGTGCGCATACGCAGTAGTGAGCCCGATTGCGCATCGGCAGTAGTGAGTCCGTGTGCGCATGCCCAGTAGTGAGACCGCGTGCGCATGTGCAGGTCTGAGCCGGAGTGCGCATGCGCAGTAGTGAGCTCGATTGTGCATCCGCAGTAGCGAGTCGGAGTACTCATAAGCAGTAGTCAGTCCGAGAGCGCATGAGAAGTAGTGACCCCGTGTGCGCATGCGCAGTAGTGAGTCCGAGTGCGCATGCCCAGTAGTGAGCCCGCGTGCGCATGTGCAGGTCGGAGCCGGAGTGCGCATGCGCAGTAGTGAGCTCGATTGTGCATCCGCTGTAGTGAGTCGGAGTACTCATAAGCAGTAGACAGTCCGAGAGCGCATGAGAAGTAGTGACCCCGTGTGCGCATGCGCAGTAGTGAGCCCGAGCGCGCATCCGCAGTACTGATCCCGATTGCGCATCCGCAGTAGTGAGTCCGTGTGCGCATGCCCAGTAGTGAGACCGCGTGCGTATGTGCAGGTCTGAGCCGGAGTGCGCATGCGCAGTAGTGAGCCCGATTGTGCATCCGCAGTAGTGAGTCCGAGTGCGCATGAACAGTAGTGAGCCGGCGTGTGCATGAGCAGTAGTGACCCTGAGTGCGCATGCACAGTAGTGAGCCCGTGCGCGCATACGCGGTAGTGAGCCCGATTTTGCATCCACAGTAGTGAGTCGGAGTACTCCTGAGCAGTAGTTTGTCCGAGAGCGCATGAGAAGTAGTGAGCGCGTGTGGGCATGCGCAGTAGTGAGCCCGAGCGCGCATGCGCAGTAATGAGCCCGTGCGCGCTTGCGCAGTTGTGAACCCGAGTGCGCATGGTCAAGTCTGAGCCGGAGTGCGCATGCGCTGTACTGAGCCCGATCGCGCATCCGCAGTAGTGAGGCGGAGTGCCCATGAGCAGTAGTGAGTCCGAGTGCGCATGAGCAGTAGTGAGCCCGTGTGTGCATGCGCAGTAGTGAGCCCGTTTGCGCATGCGCAGCAGTGAGTCCGAGTGCGCATTGGCAGTAGTGAGCCCGAGTGTGCATCCGCAGTGGGGAGTCTGTGTGCGCATGAGCAGTAGTGAGTCCGAGTGCGCAAGAGCAGTAGTGACCTCGAGTGCGCATGCGCAGTAGAGAGCCTGATTGCGCATGCGCAGTAGTGAGCCCGTGGCCGCATGCGCAGTGGTGCGCCCGAGTGCGCATGGTCAAGTCTGAGCCGGAGTGCGCATCAGCAGTAGTGAGCCCGATTGCGCATCCGCAGTAGTGACCCCGAGTGCGCATTCGCAGTAGAGAGCCCGATTACGCATGCCCAGTAGTGAGCTCGAGTGCGCATGTGCAGGTCTGAGCCGGAGTGCGTATGCGCAGTAGTGAGCCCGATTGTGCATCCGCAGTAGTGAGTCCGAGTGCGCATGAGCAGTAGTGACCGCGAGTGCGCATGCGCAGTAGAGGGCCGAATTGCGCATGCGCAGTAGTGAGCCCGTGTACGCATGCGCAGTGGTGAGCCCGAGTGCGCATGGTCAGGTCTGAGCCGGAGTGCGCATGCGCAGTAGTGAGTCCGAGTGCGCATGCGCAGTAGAGGGCCGAATTGCGCATGCGCAGTAGTGAGCCCGTGTACGCATGCGCAGTGGTGAGCCCGAGTGCGCATGGTCAGGTCTGAGCCGGAGTGCGCATGCGCAGTAGTGAGTCCGAGTGCGCATGAGCAGTAGTGACCCCGAGTGCGCATGCACAGTCGTAAGCCTGTGTGCGCATGCCCAAAAGTGAGCCCGAGTGCGCACGGCCAAGTCTGAGCCGGAGTGCGCATGCGCAGTAATGAGCCCGATCGCGCATCCGCAGTAGTGAGGCCGAGTGCCCATGAGCAGTGGAGAGTCCGAGTGCGCATGAGCAGTAGTGACCACGAGTGCGCACACGCAGTAGTGAGCCCGATTGCGCATCGGCAGTAGTGAGTCCGTGTGCGCATGCCCAGTAGTGAGCCCGAGAGCGCATGTGCAGGTCTGAGCCGGAGTGCGCATGCGCAGTAGTGAGCCCGATTGTACATCCGCAGTAGTGAGTCCTAGTGCGCACGAGCAGTAGTGACCCCGTGTGTGCATGAGCAGTAGTGACACCGAGTGCGCATGCACAGTGGTGAGCCCGTGCGCACATACGCGGTAGTGAACCCGTGTGCGCATGAGCAGTAGATAGCCCGATTGCGCATCCGCTGCAGTGTGTCCGAGTGCGCATGAGCAGTAACGAGTCCAAGTGCGCATGAGCAGTAGTGAGGCCGTATGCGAATGAGCAGTAGTGAGCCCGAGTGCGCATGCGCAGTAGTGTCCCCGAGTACGCATGCACAGTAGTAAGCCCGTGCGCGCATCCGTAGTAGTGAGGCCGAGTGCCCTTGAGCAGTAGTGAGGCCGAGTGCGCATGTGCAGGTCTGACCGGAGAGGGCATGAGCAGTACTGACCCCGAGCGCGCATGCGCAGTAGTGAGCCCGACTGCGCATCCGCAGTAGGGAGTCCGTGTGCGCATGCGCAGTAGTGAGCCCGATTGCGCATCGGCAGTAGTGAGTCCTAGTGCCCATGAGCCGTAGTGAGTCCGAGTGCGCATCCGCAGTAGTGAGCCCGAGTGCGCATGCGCAGTAGTGACCCCGAGTGCGCATGCACTGTAGTGTGCCCGTGCGCGCATCCGTAGTAGTGAGTCCGAGCGCGCATGAGCAGTAGTGAGTCCGAGTGCGTATGAGCAGTAGTGAGCCCGAGCGTCCATGAGCAGTAGTGGGTCCGAGTGCGCATAAGCAGTAGTAACCCCGATTGCGCAGCCACAGTAGTGCGCCCGTGCGCGCATGCGCAGTGGTTCGCCCGTGTGCGCACGCGCAGTAGTGAGTCCGAGTGCGCATGAGCAGTAGTGAGCCCGTGCGCGCGTGCGCAGTAGTGCGCCCGAGTGCGTTTGGTCTAGTCTGAGCCGGAGTGCGCATTAGCAGTAGTGAGCCCGATTGCGCATCCGTAGTAGTGAGGCCGAGTGCGAATGCGCAGTAGTGCGCAGGTGTGCGCATGCGCAGAAGTGAGCTCGAATGCGCATGTGCAGGTCTGAGCCCGTGTGCGCATACGCAGTAGTGAGCCCGAGCGCGCATCCGCAGTAGTGAGCCCGATTGCGCCTGAGCAGTAGTGAGTCGGAGTGCGCATGCGCAGTAGTGAACCCGTGTGCGCATGCGCAGTAGTGACCCCGTGTGCCAATGCGCACTAGTGAGCCCGATTACGCATCCGCAATAATGACCCCGAGTGCGCATGCGCAGTAGTGACCGCGAGCGCTTATGCGCAGTAGTGAGCCCGAGTGCGCATGCGCATTAGTGCGCCCGTGTGCGCATGCGCAGGAGTGAGCTCGAGTGCGCATAAGCAGGTCTGACCCGGTGTTCGCATGCGCTGTAGTGACCACGAGTGCGCATGCGCAGTAGTGAGCCCGTGTGCCCATTCGCAGTAGTAAGCCCGAATGCGCATGTGCCGGTCTGAGCCCGTGTGCGCATACGCAGTAGTGAGCCCGAGCGCGCATCCGCAGTAGTGTGCCCGTGCGCGCAACCGCAGTTGTGAGCCCGTGTGCCCATGCGCAGTAGTAAGCCCGAGTGCGCATGTGCAGGTCTGAGTGGAGTGCGCATGCGCAGTAGTGATCCCGAGCGCGCATCCGAAGTAGTGAGCCCGAGCGCGCATGAGCACTAGTGAGTCCAAGTGCGCACGAGCAGTAGTGACCCCGAGTGCGCATACGCAGTAGTGAGCCCGATTGCGCATCGGCAGTAGTGAGTCCGTGTGCGCATGCCCAGTAGTGAGACCGCCTGCGCATGTGCAGGTCTGAGCCGGAGTGCGCATGCGCAGTAGTGAGCTCGATTGTGCATCCGCAGTAGCGAGTCGGAGTACTCATAAGCAGTAGTCAGTCCGAGAGCGCATGAGAAGTAGTGACCCCGTGTGCGCATGCGCAGTAGTGAGTCCGAGTGCGCATGCCCAGTAGTGAGCCCGCGTGCGCATGTGCAGGTCGGAGCCGGAGTGCGCATGCGCAGTAGTGAGCTCGATTGTGCATCCGCAGTAGTGAGTCCGAGTGCGCATGAACAGTAGTGAGCCGCCGTGTGCATGAGCAGTAGTGACCCTGAGTGCGCATGCACAGTAGTGAGCCCGTGCGCGCATACGCGGTAGTGAGCCCGATTTTGCATCCACAGTAGTGAGTCGGAGTACTCCTGAGCAGTAGTTAGTCCGAGAGCGCATGCACAGTAGTGACCCCGAGTGCGCATGCATAGTCGTGAGCCCGTGTGTGCATGCGCAATAGTGAGCCCGAGTGTGCATCCGCAGTAGGGAGTCTGTGTGCGCATGAGCAGTAGTGAGTCCGAGTGCGCAAGAGCAGTAGTGAGGCCGAATGCGAATGAGCAGTAGGGAGCCTGATTGCGCATCTGCAGTAGTGAGTCAGAGTGCCCATGAGCAGTAGTTAGTTCGAGAGGGCATGAGAAGTAGTGACCCCGTGTGCGCATGCGCAGTAGTGAGCCCGTGGCGGCATGCGCAGTAGTGAGCCCGAGCGCGCATCCGCAGTAGTGAGTCCGTGTGCGCATGCCCAGTAGTGAGCCCGAGCGCGCATCCGCAGTAGGGAGCCCGAGCGCCCATGCGCAGTAGTGAGCCCGTGTATGCATGAGCAGTAGTGACCCTGAGTGCGCATGCACAGTAGTGAGCCCGAGTGAGCATGAGCAGTAGTGATCCCGAGTTCCCATACGCGGTAGTGAGCCCGATTTTGTATCCGCAGCAGTGAGTCCGAGTGCGCATGAGCAGTAGTCAGCCGGAGTGCACATGCGCAGTAGTGAGTCTGAGTGCGCATGAGCAGTAGTTAGACCGAGAGCGCATGACAAGTAGTGACCCCGTGTGGGCATGCGCAGTAGTGATCCCGAGCGCGCATCCGAAGTAGTGAGCCCGAGCGCGCATGAGCACTAGTGAGTCCAAGTGCGCACGAGCAGTAGTGACCCCGAGTGCGCATGCGCAGTAGTGAGCCCGATTGCGAATCCGCAGAAGTGCCCGAGTGCGCATGTGCAGGTCTGAGCCCGAGCGCGCATCCGCAGTAGTGAGTCCGAGTGCGCATGAGCAGTAGTGACCACGAGTGCGCATACGCAGTAGTGAGCCCGATTGCGCATCGGCAGTAGTGAGTCCGTGTGCGCATGCCCAGTAGTGAGCCCAAGCGCGCATCCGCAGTAGGGAGCCCGAGCGCCCATGCGCAGTAGTGAGCCCGTGTATGCATGAGCAGTAGTGACCCTGAGTGCGCATGCAGAGTAGTGAGCCCGAGTGAGCATGAGCAGTGGTGATCCCGAGTTCCCATACGCGGTAGTGAGCCCGATTTTGTATCCGCAGTAGTGAGACCGCGTGCGCATGTGCAGGTCTGAGCCGGAGTGCGCATGCGTAGTAGTGAGCTCGATTGTGCATCCGCAGTAGCGAGTCGGAGTACTCATAAGCAGTAGTCAGTCCGAGAGCGCATGAGAAGTAGTGACCCCGTGTGCGCATGCGCAGTAGTGAGTCCGAGTGCGCATGCCCAGTAGTGAGCCCGCGTGCGCATGTGCAGGTCGGAGCCGGAGTGCGCATGCGCAGTAGTGAGCTCGATTGTGCATCCGCTGTAGTGAGTCGGAGTACTCATAAGCAGTAGACAGTCCGAGAGCGCATGAGAAGTAGTGACCCCGTGTGCGCATGCGCAGTAGTGAGCCCGAGCGCGCATCCGCAGTACTGATCCCGATTGCGCATCCGCAGTAGTGAGTCCGTGTGCGCATGCCCAGTAGTGAGCCGCAGTGCGTATGTGCAGGTCTGTGCCGGAGTGCGCATGCGCAGTAGTGAGCCCGATTGTGCATCCGCAGTAGTGAGTCCGAGAGCGCATGAACAGTAGTGAGCCGCCGTGTGCATGAGCAGTAGTGACCCTGAGTGCGCATGCACAGTAGTGAGCCCGTGCGCGCATACGCGGTAGTGAGCCCGATTTTGCATCCACAGTAGTGAGTCGGAGTACTCATGAGCAGTAGTTAGTCCGAGAGCGCATGAGAAGTAGTGAGCGCGTGTGGGCATGCGCAGTAGTGAGCCCGAGCGCGCATGCGCAGTAGTGAGCCCGTGCGCGCTTGCGCAGTTGTGAACCCGAGTGCGCATGGTCAAGTCTGAGCCGGAGTGCGCATGCGCAGTACTGAGCCCGATCGTTCATCCGCAGTAGTGAGGCGGAGTGCCCATGAGCAGTAGTGAGTCCGAGTGCGCATGAGCAGTAGTGAGCCCGTGTGTGCATGCGCAGTAGTGAGCCCGTTTGCGCATGCGCAGCAGTGAGTCCGAGTGCGCATTGGCAGTAGTGAGCCCGAGCGCGCATCCGCAGTAGTGAGCCCGTGTGCGCATGCGCAGCAGTCACCCCGAGTGCGCATGCACAGTAGTGACCCCGAGTGCGCATGCATAGTCGTGAGCCCGTGTGCGCATGCGCAATAGTGAGCCCGAGTGTGCATCCGCAGTAGGGAGTCTGTGTGCGCATAAGCAGTAGTGAGTCCGAGTGCGCAAGAGCAGTAGTGAGGCCGAATGCGAATGAGCAGTAGGGAGCCTGATTGCGCATCTGCAGTAGTGAGTCAGAGTGCCCATGAGCAGTAGTTAGTTCGAGAGGGCATGAGAAGTAGTGACCCCGTGTGCGCATGCGCAGTAGTGAGCCCATGTGCGCATGCGCAGTAGTGAGCCCGATTGCGAATCCGCAGTAATGAGGCTGAGTCCCCATGAGCAGTAGTGAGTCCAAGTGCGCATGAGCAGTAGTGACCCCGATTGCGCATGCACAGTAGTGAGGCCGAGTGTCCATGAGTAGTAGTGCGTCCAAGTGCGCATGAGCAGTAGTGACTCCGAGTGCGCATGCGCATTAGTGAGCCAGATTGCGCATCCGCAGTAGTGAGTCCGAGTGCGCATGCGCAGTAGTGACCTCGAGTGCGCATGCGCAGTAGTGGGCCGAATTGCGCATGCGCAGTAGTGAGCCCGTGTACGCATGCGCAGTGGTGAGCCCGAGTGCGCATGGTCAGGTCTGAGCCGGAGTGCGCATGCGCAGTAGTGAGTCCGAGTGCGCATGAGCACTAGTGACCCCGAGTGCGCATGCACAGTCGTATGCCTGTGTGCGCATGCCCAAAAGTGAGCCCGAGTGCGCACGGCCAAGTCTGAGCCGGAGTGCGCATGCGCAGTAATGAGCCCGATCGCGCATCCGCAGTAGTGAGGCCGAGTGCCCATGAGCAGTGGAGAGTCCGAGTGCGCATGAGCAGTAGCGACCACGAGTGCGCACACGCAGTAGTGAGCCCGATTGCGCATCGGCAGTAGTGAGTCCGTGTGCGCATGCCCAGTAGTGAGCACGCGTGCGCATGCGCAGGTCTGAGCCGGAGTGCGCATGCACAGTAGTGAGCTCGATTGTGCATCCGCACTAGTGAGTCCGAGTGCGCATGAGCAGTAGTGACCCTGAGTGCGCATGCACAGTAGTGAGCCCGAGCGCGCATCCGCAGTACTGACCCCGAGTGCGCATGCACAGTACTGAGCCCGTGTGCGCATACGCGGTAGTGAGACCGATATTGCATTCGCAGTAGTGAGTCCGGGTGCGCATGAACAGTAGTGAGTCCGAGTGCGCACGAGCTGTAGTGACCCCGAGCGCGCATGCGCAGTAGAGAGCCCGATTGCGCATGCGCAGTAGTGAGCCCGTGCGCGCATGCGCAGTAGTGAGCCCGACTGCGCATCCGCTGCAGTGTGACCGAGTGCGCATGAGCAGTAGTGAGTCCGAGTGCGCATGAGCAGTAGTGAGGCCGAATGCGAATGAGCAGTAGTGAGCCCGATTGCGCATCCGCAGTAGTGAGTCAGAGTGCCCATGAGCAGTAGTTAGTCCGAGAAGGCGTGAGAAGTAGTGACCCCGTGTGCGCATGCGCAGTAGTGAGCCCATGTGCGCATGCGCAGTAGTTAGCCCGAGTGCGCATGCCCAGTAGTGAAACCGAGTGCGCATGTGCAGTGGTGAGCCCGAGTGCGCATGGTCAAGTTTGAGCCCGAACGCGCATGCGCAGTAGCGAGCCCGATTACGCATGCACAGTAGTGAGCCCGTGTGGGCATGCGCAGTAGTGAGCCCGATTGCGCATCCGCAGTAGTGAGGCCGAGTGTCCATGAGCAGTAGTGAGTCCAAGTGCGTATGAGCAGTAGTGACCCCGATTACGCATGCACAGTAGTGAGCCCGTGTGGGCATGCGCAATAGTGAGCCCGATTGCGCATCCGCAGTAGTGAGGCCGAGTGTCCATGAGCAGTAGTGCGTCCAAGTACGCATGAGCAGTAGTGACTCCGAGTGCGCATGCGCAGTAGTGAGCCAGATTGCGCATCCGCAGTAGTGAGTCCGAGTGCGCATGCGCAGTAGTGACCTCGAGTGCGCATGCGCAGTAGAGAGCCCGATTGCGCATGCGCAGTAGTGAGCCCGTGTCCGCATGCGCAGTGGTGAGCCCGAGTGCGCATGGTCAAGTCTGAGCCGGAGTGCGTATGCGCAGTAGTGAGCCCGATTGTGCATCCGCAGTAGTGAGTCCGAGTGCGCATGAGCAGTAGTGAGCCCGTGTGTGCATGAGCAGTAGTGACCCCGTGTGCGCATGCGCAGTAGTGAGCCCGATTGTGCATCCCCAGTAGTGGGTCCGAGTGCGCATAAGCTGTAGTTAGTCCGAGAGCGCATGAGAAGTAGTGACCCCGTGTGCGCATGCGCAGTAGTGAGACCGAGCGCGCATTCGCAGTTGTGACCCCGAGTGTGCATGCGCAGTAGAGAGCCCGTGTCCGCATGCGCGGTGGGGAGCCCGAGTGCGCATGGTCAAGTCTGAGCCGGAGTGCGCATGCGCAGTAGTGAGCTCGATTGTGCATGCGCAGTAGTGAGCCCGATTGCGCATCGGCAGTAGTGAGTCCGTGTGCACAAGCCCAGTAGTGAGCTCGAGTGCGCATGTGCAGGTCTGAGCCGGAGTGGGCATGGGAAGTAGTGAGGCCGATTGCGCATCCGCAGTAGGTAGTCAGTGTGCGCATGCGCAGTTGTGAGCCCGATTGCGCATCGGCAGTAGTGAGTCCGTGTGCGCATGCCCAGTAGTGAGCCCGAGTGCGCATGTGCAGGTCTGAGCCCGAGTGCGCATGCGCAGTAGTGAGCCCGATTGTACATCCGCAGTAGTGAGTCCAAGTGCGCACGAGCAGTAGTGACCCCGTGTGTGCATGAGCAGTAGTGACCCCGAGTGCGCATGCACAGTAGTGAGCCCGTGCGCGCATACGCGGTAGTGAACCCGTGTGCGCATGAGCAGAAGTGACCCCGAGCGCGCATGCGCAGTAGTGAGCCCGAGTGCGCATCCGCTGCAGTGTGTCCGAGTGCGCATGAGCAGTAGTGAGGCCGAGTGCGCATGAGCAGTAGTGAGCCCGAGCGCGCATTCGCAGTAGTGAGTCCGAGTGCGCATTCGCAGTAGTGACCCCGAGTGCGCATGAGAGGTACTGAACCCGAGTGCGCATGCACAGTAGTGAGCCCGTGTACACATGCGCAGTAGAGAGCCCGACTGCGCATCCGCTGCAGTGTGTCCGAGTGCGCATGAGCAGTAACGAGTCCAAGTGCGCATGAGCAGTAGTGAGGCCGCATGCGAATGAGCAGTAGTGAGCCCGAGTGCGCATGCGCAGTAGTGTCCCCGAGTACGCATGCACAGTAGTAAGCCCGTGCGCGCATCCGTAGTAGTGAGGCCGAGTGCCCTTGAGCAGTAGTGAGCCCGAGTGCGCATGTGCAGGTCTGACCGGAGAGGGCATGTGCAGTAGTGACCCCGAGCGCGCATGCGCAGTTGTGAGCCCGACTGCGCATCCGCAGTAGGGAGTCCGTGTGCGCATGCGCAGTAGTGAGCCCGATTGCGCATCGGCAGTAGTGAGTCCAAGTGCCCATGAGCCGTAGTGAGTCCGAGTGCGCATGAGCAGTAGTGGGTCCGAGTTCGTATGTGCAGTAGTGAGCCCGAGCGCGCATCCGCAGTAGTGAGCCAGATTGCGCATCGGCAGTAGTGAGTCCGTGTGCGGATGCCCAGTAGTGAGCCCGCGTGCGCATTTGCAGGTCTGAGCTGGAGTGCGCATGCGCAGTAGTGAGCTCTATTGTGCATCCGCAGTAGTGAGTCCGAGTGCGCATAAGCAGTAGTGAGTCCGTGTGTGTATAAGCAGTAGTGACCCTGAGTGCGCATGCACAGTAGTGATCCCGTGCGCGCATACGCGGTAGTGCGCCCGATGTTGCATCCACAGTAGTGAGTCGGAGTACTCATGAGCAGTAGTTAGTCCGAGAGCGCATGAGAAGTAGTGACCCCGTGTGCGCATGCGCAGTACTGAGCCCGAGCGCGGATGCGCGGTAGTGAGCCCGATTGCGCATCCGTAGTAGTGAAGCCGAGTGCCCTTGAGCAGTAGTGAGTCCAAGTGCGCATGAGCAGTAGTGACCCCGAGTGCGCATGCTCAGTAGCGAGCCCGAGTGCGCATGTGCAGGTCTGACCGAAGAGGGCATGAGCAGTAGCGACCCCGAGTGCGCATGCGCAGTAGTGAGCCCGATTGCGCATACGCTGCAAAGTGTCCGAGTGCGCATGCACAGTAGTGATCCCGTGCGCGCATACGCGGTAGTGAGCCCGATTTAGCATCCACAGTCGTGAGTCGGAGTACTCATGAGCAGTAGTTAGTCCGAGAAGGCATAAGAAGTAGTGACCCCGTGTGCGCATGCGCAGAAGTGAGCCCATGTGCGCATGCGCAGTAGAAAGCCCGATTGCCCAACGGCTGTAGCGAGCCCGTGTCCGCATGCGCAGTGGTGAGCCCGAGTGCGCATGGTCAAGTCTGAGCCGGAGTGCGCATGCGCACTAGTGAGTCCGATCGCGCATCCGCAGTAGTGAGGCCGAGTGCCCTTGAGCAGTAGTGAGTCAGAGTGCTCATGAGCAGTAGTGACCCCGATTGCGCATGCACAGTAGTGAGCCCGTGTGGTCATGCGCAGTAGTGAGCCCGATTGCGCATCCGCAGTAGTGAGGCCGAGTGTCCATGAGCAGTAGTGCGTCCAAGTGCGCATGAGCAGTAGTGACCCCGAGTGCGCATGCGCAGTAGTGAGCCAGATTGCGCATCCACTGTAGTGAGTCCGAGTGCGCATGGGCAGTAGCGACCCCGAGGCCGCATGCGCAGTAGTGAGCCAGATTGCGCATCGGCAGTAGTGAGTCCGTGTGCGGATGCCCCGTAGTGAGCCCGCGTGCGCATTTGCAGGTCTGAGCCGCAGTGCGCATGCGCAGTAGTGAGCTCTATTGTGCATCCGCAGTAGTGAGTCCGAGTGCGCATGAGCAGTAGTGAGCCCGTGTGTGCATAAGCAGTAGTGACCCTGAGTGCGCGTGCACAGTAGTGATCCCGTGCGCGCATACGCGGTAGTGAGCCCGATGTTGCATCCACAGTAGTGAGTCGGAGTACTCATGCGCAGTAGTTAGTCCGAGAGCGCATGAGCAGTAGCGACCCCGAGTGCGCATGCGCAGTAGTGAGCCCGATTGCGCATACGCTGCAAAGTGTCCGAGTGCGCATGCACAGTAGTGATCCCGTGCGCGCATACGCGGTAGTGAGCCCGATTTAGCATCCACAGTCGTGAGTCGGAGTACTCATGAGCAGTAGTTAGTCCGAGAAGGCATAAGAAGTAGTGACCCCGTGTGCGCATGCGCAGAAGTGAGCCCATGTGCGCATGCGCAGTAGAAAGCCCGATTGCCCAACGGCTGTAGCGAGCCCGTGTCCGCATGCGCAGTGGTGAGCCCGAGTGCGCATGGTCAAGTCTGAGCCGGAGTGCGCATGCGCACTAGTGAGTCCGATCGCGCATCCGCAGTAGTGAGGCCGAGTGCCCTTGAGCAGTAGTGAGTCAGAGTGCTCATGAGCAGTAGTGACCCCGATTGCGCATGCACAGTAGTGAGCCCGTGTGGTCATGCGCAGTAGTGAGCCCGATTGCGCATCCGCAGTAGTGAGGCCGAGTGTCCATGAGCAGTAGTGCGTCCAAGTGCGCATGAGCAGTAGTGACCCCGACTGCGCATGCGCAGTAGTGAGCCAGATTGCGCATCCACTGTAGTGAGTCCGAGTGCGCATGGGCAGTAGCGACCCCGAGGCCGCATGCGCAGTAGTGAGCCAGATTGCGCATCGGCAGTAGTGAGTCCGTGTGCGGATGCCCCGTAGTGAGCCCGCGTGCGCATTTGCAGGTCTGAGCCGCAGTGCGCATGCGCAGTAGTGAGCTCTATTGTGCATCCGCAGTAGTGAGTCCGAGTGCGCATGAGCAGTAGTGAGCCCGTGTGTGCATAAGCAGTAGTGACCCTGAGTGCGCGTGCACAGTAGTGATCCCGTGCGCGCATACGCGGTAGTGAGCCCGATGTTGCATCCACAGTAGTGAGTCGGAGTACTCATGCGCAGTAGTTAGTCCGAGAGCGCATGAGAAGTAGTGACCCCGTGTGCGCATGCGCAGTACTGAGCCCGAGCGCGGATGCGCGGTAGTGAGCCCGATTGCGCATCCGTAGTAGTGAAGCCGAGTGCCCTTGAGCAGTAGTGAGTCCAAGTGCGCATGAGCAGTAGTGACCCCGAGTGCGCATGCGCAGTAGTGAGTCCGAGTGCGCATGAGCATTAGTGACTCCAAGTGCGCATGCACAGTCGTGAGCCCGTGTGCGCATGCGCAGTAGTGCGACCGTGTGTGCATGCGCAAAAGTGAGCCCGAGTGCGCATGGCCAAGTCTGAGTCGGAGAGGGCATGCGCAGTAGTGAGACCGAGCGCGCATCCACAGTAGTGAGTCCGAGTTCCCATGAGCAGTAGTTAGTCCGAGAAGACATGAGAAGTAGTGATTCCGAGTGCGTATGAGCAGTAGTGATCCCGAGCGTCCATGAGCAGTAGTGTGTCCGAGTGCGCATAAGCAGTAGCAACCCCGATTGCGCGTGCAGAGTAGTGCGCCCGTGCGCGCATGCGCAGTGGTTCGCCCGTGTGCGCACGCGCAGTAGTGAGTCCGAGTGCGCATGAGCAGTAGTGAGCCCGTGCGCGCGTGCGCAGTAGTGCGCCCGAGTGCGTTTGGTCAAGTCTGAGCCGGAGTGCGCATTAGCAGTAATGAGCCCGATTGCGCATCCGCAGTAGTGAGTCCGAGTGTGCATGAGCAGTAGTGAGCGCGTGTGTGCATGAGCAGTAGTGACCCCAAGTGCGCATGCACAGTAGTGAGCCCGTGCGCGCATACGCGGTAGTGAGCCCGATTTTGCACCCGCAGTAGTGAGGCCGAGTGCGCATGCGCAGTAGCGACCCCGAGCGCGCATGCGCAGTAGTGAGTCCGAGTGCGAATGCGTATAAGTGACCCCGAGTGCGCATGCGCAGTAGTGACCCCGAGTGCGCATGTGCAGGTCTGACCGGAGTGCGCATCCGCAGTAGTGAGCCTGAGCGCGCATCCGCAGTAGTGAGTCCGAGTGCGCATGAGCAGTAATGATCCCGAGTGCGCATGCACAGTCGTGAGCCCGTATGCGAATGCGCAGAAGTGAGCTCGAGAGCGCATGTGCAAGTCTGACCGGAGTGCGCATCCGCAGTAGTGAGCCCGAGCGCGCATCCGCAGTAGTGAGTCCGAGTGTGCATGAGCAGTAGTGACCCCGAGTGCACATGCACACACGTGAGGCCGTGTGCGCATGCGCAGTAGTGACCCCGAGAGCGCATACGCAGTAGCGACCCCGAGCGCGCATGCGCAGTAGTGAGCCCGAGTGCGCATGTACAGGTCTGTCCGGAGTGCGCATGCGTAGTAGTGAGCCTGGGCGCACATGTGCAGTAGTGAGCCCGATTGCGCATCCGTAGTAGTGATCCGGAGTGCGCATGCGCAGTAGTGCGCCCGATTGCGCATCCGCAGTAGTGAGTCCGAGTGCGCATGAGCACTAGTGTCCCCGAGTGCGCATGCACTGTCGGGAGCCCGTGTGGGCATGCGCAGAAGTGCGCCCGTGTGAGCATGCGCAGAAGTGAGCCCGTGAGCGCATGTGCATGTCTGAGCCGGAGTGCGCATGCACAGTAGTGACCCCGAGTGCGCATGCGCAGTAGCGACCCCGAGCGCGCATGCGCAGTAGTGAGTCCGAGTGCGAATGCGTATAAGTGACCCCGAGTGCGCATGCGCAGTAGTGACCCCGAGTGCGCATGTGCAGGTCCGACCGGAGTGCGCATCCGCAGTAGTGAGCCCGAGCGCGCATCCGCAGTAGTGAGTCCGAGTGCGCATGAGCAGTAGTGATCTCGAGTGCGCATGCACAGTCGTGAGCCCGTGTGCGCATGCGCAGTAGTTACACCGAGTGCGCATGATCAGTAGTGAGCCCGTGCGCGCATGCGCAGTATTGCCCCGTGTGCGCATACGCAGTAGTGAGCCCGATTGCGCATCCCCAGTAGTGGTCCCGAGCGCGCATCCGCAGTAGTGAGTCCGAGTGCGCATGAGCAATACTGACCCCGAGTGCGCATGCACAGTCATGAGCCCGTGTGCGCATGCGCAGTAGTGCGCCCGTGTGGCCATGCGCAGAAGTGAGCTTTAGAACGCATGTGCAAGTCTGAACCGGAAGGCGCATGCGCAGCAGTGACCCGGAGTGCACATGCGCAGCAGCGACCCCGAGCGCGCATGCGCAGTAATGAGCCCGAATGCGCATGTGCGGGTCTGACCGGAGTGCGCATGCGCAGTGGTGAGCCCGAGTGCGCATGGTCCGGTCTGAGCCGGAGTGCGTATGCGCAGTAGTAAGTCCGAGTGCGCACGAGCAGTAGTGACCCCGAGCGCGCATACGCGGTACTGAGCCTGATTTTGCATCCGCAGTAGAGTGTCCGAGTGCGCATGAGCAGTAGTTAGTCCGAGAGCGCATGAGAATTAGTGACCCGGAGTGCGCATGCGCAGTAGTGTGCCCGAGCGCGCATCGGCAGTAGTGTGCCCGAGTGCGCATGCGCAGTAGTGACCCCGAGTGCGCATGCACAGTAGTAAGCCCGTGCGCGCATGCGCAGTAGTGCGCCCGCGTGCGCATGCGCAGAAGTGAGCTCGAGTGCGCATGTGCAGTTCTGAGCCGGAGTGCGCATGCGCAGTAGCGACCCAGAGTGCGCATGTGCAGGTCTGACCGGAGCGCGCATCCGCAGTAGTGAGTCCGAGCCCGCATCCGGAGTAGTAAGTCCGAGTGCGCATGCGCAGTAGTGTCCCCGAGTGCGCATGCGCAGTAGAGAGCCCGATTGTGCATGCGCCGTAGTGAGCCCCTGTCCGCATGCGCAGTGGTGAGCCCGAGTGCGCATGGTCAAGTCTGAGCCGGAGTCCGCATTAGCAGTAGTGAGCCCGATTGCGCATCCGCAGTAGTGAGTCCGAGTGCGCATGAACAGTAGTGAGCCCGCGTGTGCGTGAGCAGTAGTGACCCTGAGTGCGCATGCACAGTAGTGAGCCCGTGCGCGCATACGCGGTAGTGAGCCCGATTTAGCATCCACAGTAGTGAGTCGGAGTACTCATGAGCAGTAGTTAGTCCGAGAGCGCATGAGAAGTAGTGAGCGCGTGTGGGCATGCGCAGTAGTGATCCCGAGTGCGCATGCACAGTCGTAAGCACGTGTGCGAATGCCCAAAAGTGAGACCGAGTGCGCACGGCCAAGTCTGTGCCGGAGTGCGCATGCGCAGTAGTGAGAGCGATCGCGCATCCGCAGTAGTGAGGCCGAGTGCCCATGAGCAGTGGTGAGTCGGAGTGCGCATGAGCAGTAGTGACCCCGATTGCGCATGCGCAGTAGAGAGCCCGATTGTGCATGCGCCGTAGTGAGCCCGACCGCGCATCCGCAGTAGTGAGGCCGAGTGCCCATGAGCAGTGGTGAGTCCGAGTGCGCATGAGCAGTAGTGACCATGAGTGCGCACACGCAGTAGTGAGCCCGATTGCGCATCGGCAGTAGTGAGTCCGTGTGCGCATGCCCAGTAGTGAGCACGCGTGCGCATGTGCAGGTCTGAGCCGGAGTGCGCATGCGCAGTAGTGAGCTCGATTGTGCATCCGCACTAGTGAGTCCGAGTGCGCATACGCAGTAGTGAGCCCGATTGCGCATCCGCAGTAGGGAGTCCGTGTGCGCATGCGCAGTAGTGAGCCCGATTGCGCATCGGCAGTAGTGAGTCCGTGTGCGCCTGCCCAGTAGTGAGCCCGAGCGCGCATGCGCAGGTCTGAGCCGGAGTGCGCATGCGCAGTAGTGAGCCCGATTGTGCATCCTCAGTGGTGAGTACGAGTGCGCATGAACAGTAGTGAGCCCGCGTGTGCATGAGCAGTAGTGACCCCGAGTGCGCATGCACAGTAGTGAGCCCGTGCGCGCATACGCGGTAGTGAGCCCGATTTTGCATCCACAGTAGTGAGTCGGTGTACTCATGAGCAGTAGTTAGTCCGAGAGCGCATGAGAAGTAGCGAGCCCGTGTTGGCATGCGCAGTAGCGAGCCCGAGCGCGCATCCGCAGTAGTGAGCCCGAGCGCCCATGCGCGGTAGTGAGCCCGATTGCGCATCCGCAGTACTGACCCCGACTGCGCATGCACAGTACTGAGCCCGTGTGCGCATACGCGGTAGTGAGACCGATATTGCATCCGCAGTAGTGAGTCCGAGTGCGCATGCGCAGTAGTGAGCCAGATTGCGCATCCGCAGTAGTGAGTCCGAGTGCGCATGCGCAGCAGTGACCTCGAGTGCGCATGCGCAGTAGAGAGCCCGATTGCGCATGCGCAGTAGTGAGCCCCTGTCCGCATGCGCAGTGGTGAGCCCGAGTGCGCATGGTCAAGTCTGAGCCGGAGTCCGCATTAGCAGTAGTGAGCCCGATTGCGCATCCGCAGTAGTGACCCCGAGTGCGCATTCGCAGTAGAGAGCCCGATTACGCATGCTCAGTAGTGAGCCCGAGTGCGCATGCAAAATAGTGAGCCCGTGTCCGCATGCGCGGTGGTGAGCCCGAGTGCGCATGGTCAAGTCTGAGCCGGAGTGAGCATGCGCAGTAGTGAGCCCATGTGTGTATGCGCAGTAGCGTGCCCGATTGCGCATCCGCAGTAGTGAGTCCGTGTGCGCATGCCCAGTAGTGAGCTCCAGTGCGCATGGGCAGGTCTGAGCCGGAGTGCGCATGCACAATAGTGAGCCCGTGTCCGCATGCGCGGTGGTGAGCCCGAGTGCGCATGGTCAAGTCTGAGCTGGAGTGCGCATGCGCAGTAGTGACCCCGAGTGCGCATGTGCAGGTCTGACCGGAGTGCGCATCCGCAGTAGTGAGCCCGTGCGCGCATGCGCAGTATTGCCCCGTGTGCGCATACGCAGTAGTGAGCCCGATTGCGCGTCGGCAGTAGTGAGTCCGTGTGCGCATGCCCAGTAGTGAGCCCGTGTATGCTGGAGCAGTAGTGACCCCGAGCGCGCATGCGCAGTAGTGAGCCCGATTGCGCATCCGTAGTAGTGAGGCCGAGTGCCCATGAGCAGTAGTGAGTGTAAGTGCGCATGAGCAGTAGTGACCCCGAGTGCGCATGCACAGTAGTGAGCCCGAGTGCGCATGTACAGGTCTGACCGCCAGGGCATGCGCTGTAGTGAGCCTGTGTGCGCATGCGTAGTAGTGAGCTCGAGTGCGCATGCGCAGTAGTGACCCCGAGTGCGCATGCACAGTAGTGAGCCCGTGTGCGCATGCGCACTAGTGAGACCGAGAGCGCATCCGCAGTAGCGACCCCGAGCGCGCATGCGCAGTAGTGAGCCCGAGTGCGCATGTACAGGTTTGTCCGGAGTGCGCATGCGCAGTAGTGAGCCTGGGCGCACATGTGCAGTAGTGAGCCCGATTGCGCATCCGTAGTAGTGATCCCGAGTGCGCATGCGCAGTAGTGAGCCCGATTGCGCATCCGCAGTAGTGAGTTCGAGTGCGCATGAGCAGTAGTGAGCCCGAGCGCGCATGAGCAGAAGTCAGGCCGAGTGCGCAAGAGCAGTAGTGAGCCCGAGCGCGCATCCGCAGTCGTGAGTCGGAGCGCGCATCCGCAGTAGTGAGCCCGAGTGCGCATGCGCAGTAGTGCCCCGAGTGCGCAAGCGCAGTAGTGAGCCCGATTACGCATCCGCCGTAGTGTCCCCGAGTGCGCATGCGCAGTAGTGAGGCCGAGCGCGCATCCACAGTATTGAGCCCGAGTGCGCATGCGCAGTACTCACCCCGAGTACGCATGAGCAGTAGTGAGCCCGATTACGCATCCGCAGTAGTGACCCCGAGTAGGCACGAGCAGTAGTAAGTCCGAGTGCGCATGAGCAGTAGTGACCCCGAGTGCGCATGCGCAGTAGTGAGCCCGATTACGCATCCGCCGTAGTGTCCCCGAGTGCGCATGCGCAGTAGTGAGCCCGAGCGCGCATCCACAGTATTGAGCCCGAGTGCGCATGCGCAGTACGCGCCCCGAGTACGCATGAGCAGTAGTGAGCTCGATTGCGCATCCGCAGTAGTGACCCTGAGTGCGCATACGCAGTAGTGAGCCCGAGCGCGCATCCGCAGTAGTGAGCCCGATTGCCCATGAGCAGTAGTGAGTCCGAGTGCGCATGAGCAGTAGTGACCCCGAGTGCGCATGCGCAGTAGTGATCCCGATTACGCATCCGCAGTAGTGTCCCCGAGTGCGCAAGCGCAGTAGTGAGCCCGATTACGCATCCGCAGTAGTGACCCCGAGTACGCATGAGCAGTAGTGAGTCCGAGTGCGCATGAGCAGTAGTCACCCCGAGTGCGCATGCGCAGTAGTGAGCCCGATTACGCATCCGCCGTAGTGTCCCCGAGTGCGCATGCGCAGTAGTGAGCCCGAGCGCGCATCCACAGTATTGAGCCCGAGTGCGCATGCGCAGTACTCACCCCGAGTACGCATGAGCAGTAGTGAGCTCGACTACGCATCCGCAGTAGTGACCCCGAGTGCGCATGCGCAGTAGTGCGCCCGTGTGCGCACGCGCAGAAGTGAGCTCGAATGCGCATGTGCAGGTCTGATCCCGTGTGCGCATACGCAGTAGTGAGCCCGAGCGCGCATCCGCAGTAGTGAGCCCGATTGCCCATGAGCAGTAGTGAGACGGAGTGCGCATGAGCAGTAGTGAGCCCGAGCGCGCATCCGCAGTAGTGAGTCGGAGTGCGCATGTGCAGTAGAGAGCTCGTGTGCGCATGCGCAGTAGTGAGCCCGTGCGCGCATGCGCAGTAGTGAGCCCGAGCGCGCTTCCGCAGTAGTGAGCTCGAGTGCGTATGCGCAGGTGTGATCCGGACTGCCCATGCGCAGTAGTGAGGCCGTGTGCGCATTCGCAGTGGTTTGCCCGAGTGCGCTTGGGCAGGTCTGAGACGGCGTGCGCATGCGCAGTAGGGATCCCGTGTGCGCATGCGCAGTAGTGACCCCGAGTGTGCGTGCGCAGTGGTGAGCCCGATTACGCATCCGCAGTAGTGACCCCGAGTGCGCATGCGCAGTAGTGCGCCCGTGTGCGCATGCGCTGAAGTGAGCTCGAATGGGCATGTGCAGGTCTGAGCCCGTGAGCGCATACGCAGTAGTGAGCCCGAGCGCGCCTCCGCAGTAGTGAGCCCGAGTGCGCATGAGCAGTAGTGAGGCCGAGTGCGCATGAGCAGTAGTGAGCCCGAGCGCGCATCCGCAGTCGTGAGTCGGAGTGCGCATGTGCAGTAGAGAGCTCGTGTGCGCATGCGCAGTAGTGAGCCCGTGCGCGCATGCGCAGTAGTGAGCCCGAGCGCGCATCCGCAGTAGTGAGCCCGAGTGCGCATGAGCAGTAGTCAGCCCGAGTGCGCAAGAGCAGTAGTGAGCCCGAGCGCGCATCCGCAGTCGTGAGTCGGAGTGCGCATGTGCAGTAGAGAGCTCGTGTGCGCATGCGCAGTAGTGAGCCCGTGCGCGCATGCGCAGTAGTGAGCCCGAGCGCGCTTCCGCAGTAGTGAGCTCGAGTGCGTATGCGCAGGTGTGATCCGGACTGCCCATGCGCAGTAGTGAGGCCGTGTGCGCATTCGCAGTGGTTTGCCCGAGTGCGCTTGGGCATGTCTGAGACGGCGTGCGCATGCGCAGTAGGGATCCCGTGTGCGCATGCGCAGTAGTGACCCCGAGTGTGCGTGCGCAGTGGTGAGCCCGATTACGCATCCGCAGTAGTGACCCCGAGTGCGCATGCGCAGTAGTGCGCCCGTGTGCGCATGCGCTGAAGTGAGCTCGAATGGGCATGTGCAGGTCTGAGCCCGTGAGCGCATACGCAGTAGTGAGCCCGAGCGCGCCTCCGCAGTAGTGAGCCCGAGTGCGCATGAGCAGTAGTGAGGCCGAGTGCGCATGAGCAGTAGTGAGCCCGAGCGCGCATCCGCAGTCGTGAGTCGGAGTGCGCATGTGCAGTAGAGAGCTCGTGTGCGCATGCGCAGTGGTGAGCCCGTGCGCGCATGCGCAGTAGTGAGCCCGAGCGCGCATCCGCAGTAGTGAGCCCGAGTGCGCATGAGCAGTAGTCAGCCCGAGTGCGCAAGAGCAGTAGTGAGCCCGAGCGCGCATCCGCAGTCGTGAGTCGGAGTGCGCATGTGCAGTAGAGAGCTCGTGTGCGCATGCGCAATAGTGAGCCCGTGCGCGCATGCACAGTAGTGAGCCAGAGTGCGCATGTGCAGGTCTGAACCCGAGTGCGCATGCTCAGTAGAGAGCTCGATTGCGCATGCGCAGTAGTGAGCCCGTGCGCGCAAGCGCAGTTGTGAGCCCGTGTGCCCATGCGCAGTAGTAAGCCCGTGGGCGCATGTGCAGGTCTGTCTGGAGTGCGCATGCGCAGTAGTGAGCCCGTGCGCGCATGCGCATTAGTGCGCCCGTGCGCGCATGCGCAGGTGTGAGCCCGAGTGCGCATGCGTAGTAGCGACCCCGAGCGCGCGTGCATAGTATTGACCGCGAGCGCATGTACGCAGTAGTGAGCCCGATTGCGCATCCACAGTAGAGAGTCCGTGTGCGCATGCTCAGTAGTGAGCCCGAGTGCGCATGTGCAGGTCTGAGCCCTAGTGCGCATGATCAGTAGAGAGCCCGATTGCGCGCATGCGCCGTAGTGAGCCCGAGCGCGCATCCGCAGTTGTGATCCCGAGTGCGCATGCGCAGTAGTGACCCCGAGTACGCATGAGCAGTAGTGACCCCGAGTGCGCATGCGCAGTAGTGCGCCCGTGTGCGCATGCGCAGGAGTGAGCTCGAGTGCGCATATGCAGGTCTGACCCGGTGTGCGCATGCGCTGTAGTGACCACGAGTGCGCATGCGCACTAGTGAGCCCGTGTGCGCATGCGCAGTAGTGACCCCGAGTGTGCATGCATAGTGGTGAGCCCGATTACGCATCCGCAATAGTGACCCCGAGTGCGCATGCGCAGTAGTGAGCCCGTGCGCGCATGCGCACTAGTGCGCCCGTGCGCGCATGCGCAGTAGTGAGCCCGAGTGCGCATGCGTAGTAGCGACCCCGAGCGCGCGTGCATAGTTGTGACCGCGAGCGCATGTACGCAGTAGTGAGCCCGATTGCGCATCCACAGTAGCGAGTCCGTGTGCGCATGCGCAGTAGTGAGCCCGAGTGCGCATTCGCAGGTCAGAGCCCGAGTGCGCATGATCAGTAGAGAGCCCGATTGCGCGCATGCGCCGTAGTGAGCCCGAGCGCGCATCCGCAGTTGTGATCCCGAGTGCGCATGCGCAGTAGTGGCCCCGAGTACGCATGAGCAGTAGTGAGTCCGAGTGCGCATGCGCAGTAGTGAGCCCGTGTGCGCATGCGCAGTAGTGAGCCCGAGCGCGCATCCGCAGTAGTGACACCGAGTGCGCATGAGCAGTAGTGAGTCCGAGTGGGCATGAGCAGTAGTGACCCCGAGAGCGCATGCACAGTAGTGAGACCGAGTGCGCATGCACAGTAGTGAGCCCAATTGCGCATTCGCAGTAGTGAGTCCGTGTGCGCATGTGCAGGTCTGAGCCGGAGTGCGCATGCGCAGTAGTGAGCCCGTGCGCGCATGCGCAGTAGTGAGCCCGTTTACGCATCCGCAGTAGTGAGCCCGATTGCGCCTGAGCAGTAGTGAGTCGGAGTGCGCATGCGCAGTAGTGAACCCGTGTGCGCATGCGCAGTAGTGACCCCGAGTGCCAATGCGCACTAGTGAGCCCGATTACGCATCCGCAATAATGACCCCGAGTGCGCATGCGCAGTAGTGAGCCCGTGCGCGCATGCGCAGTAGTGCGCCCGTGCGCGCATGCGCAGTAGTGAGCCTGAGTGCGCATGCGTAGTAGCGACCCCGAGCGCGCGTGCATAGTTGTGACCGCGAGCGCATGTACGCAGTAGTGAGCCCGATTGCGCATCCACAGTAGCGAGTCCGTGTGCGCATGCGCAGTAGTGAGCCCGAGTGCGCATTCGCACGTCGGAGCCCGAGTGCGCATGATCAGTAGAGAGCCCGATTGCGCGCATGCGCCGTAGTGAGCCCGAGCGCGCATCCGCAGTTGTGATCCCGAGTGCGCATGCGCAGTAGTGGCCCCGAGTACGCATGAGCAGTAGTGAGTCCGAGTGCGCATGCGCAGTAGTGAGCCCGTGTGCGCATGCGCAGTAGTGAGCCCGAGCGCGCATCCGCAGTAGTGAGCCCGATTGCGCCTGAGCAGTAGTGAGTCGGAGTGCGCATGCGCAGTAGTGAACCCGTGTGCGCATGCGCAGTAGTGACCCCGTGTGCCAATGCGCACTAGTGAGCCCGATTACGCATCCGCAATAATGACCCCGAGTGCGCATGCGCAGTAGTGAGCCCGTGCGCGCATGCGCAGTAGTGCGCCCGTGCGCGCATGCGCAGTAGTGACCGCGAGCGCTTATGCGCAGTAGTGAGCCCGAGTGCGCATGCGCATTAGTGCGCCCGTGTGCGCATGCGCAGGAGTGAGCTCGAGTGCGCATAAGCAGGTCTGACCCGGTGTTCGCATGCGCTGTAGTGACCACGAGTGCGCATGCGCAGTAGTGAGCCCGTGTGCCCATTCGCAGTAGTAAGCCCGAATGCGCATGTGCCGGTCTGAGCCCGTGTGCGCATACGCAGTAGTGAGCCCGAGCGCGCATCCGCAGTAGTGTGCCCGTGCGCGCAAGCGCAGTTGTGAGCCCGTGTGCCCATGCGCAGTAGTAAGCCCGAGTGCGCATGTGCAGGTCTGAGTGGAGTGCGCATGCGCAGTAGTGAGCCTGATTGCGCGATTGCGCAGTAGTGAGCCCGAGTACGCATGAGCAGTAGTGAGTCCGAGTGCGCATGAGCAGTAATGAGATCGATTACGCATCCGCAGTAGCGACCCCGAGTGAGCATGCGCAGTAGTGCGCCTGTGTGCGCACGCGCAGAAGTGAGCTCGAATGCGCATGTGCAGGTCTGAGCCGGAGTGCGCATGCGCAGTAGTGAGCCCGTGCGCGCATGCGCAGTAGTGAGCCCGATTACGCATCCGCAGTAGTGAGCCCGAGCGCCCATCCACAGTAGTGAGCCCGAGTGCGCATGCGCAGTACTCACCTCGAGTACGCATGAGCAGTAGTGAGCCCGATTACGCATCGGCAGTAGTGACCCCGAGTGCGCATGCGCAGTAGTGAGCCCGAGCGCGCATCCACAGTAGTGCGCCCGAGTGCGCATGCGCAGTACTCACCCCGAGTACGCATGAGCAGTAGTGAGCCCTATTACGCATCCGCAGTAGTGACCCCGAGTGCGCATGCGCAGTAGTGAGCCCGAGCGCGCATCCACAGTAGTGAGCCGGAGCGCGCATCCGCAGTAGTGACCCCGAGTGCGCATGCGCAGTAGTGCGCCCGTGTGCGCATGCGCAGGAGTGAGCTCGAGTGAGCATATGCAGGTCTGATCCGGTGTGCGCATGCGCTGTAGTGACCACGAGTGCGCATGCGCACTAGTGAGCCCGTGTGCCCATGCGCAGTAGTAAGCCCGAATGCGCATGTGCAGGTCTGACTGGAGTGCGCGTGCGCAGTAGTGAGCCCGATTGCTCGCATGCGCAGTAGTGAGCCCGAGCGCGCACCCGCAGTAGTGAGCCCTATTACGCATCCGCACTAGTGACCCCGAGTACGCATGAGCAGTAGTGAGTCCGAGTGCGCATGAGCAGTAGTGACCCCGTGTGCGCATGCGCAGTAGTGAGCCCGATTACGCATCCGCAGTAGTGTCCCCGAGTGCGCATGCGCAGTAGTGAGCCCGAGCGCGCAACCACAGTAGTGAGCCCGAGTGCGCATGCGCAGTACTCACCCCGAGTACGCATGAGCAGTAGTGAGCTCGATTACGCATCCGCAATAGTGACCCCGAGTGCGCATGCGCAGTAGTGAGCCCGAGCGCGCATGCGTAGTAGCGACTCCGAGCGCGCGTGCACAGTAGTGACTGCGATCGCATGTGCGCAGTAGTGAGACCGATTGCGCATGGGCAGGTCTGAGCCGAAGTGCGCATGCGCAGTAGTGAGCCCGTGCGCACATGCGCAGTAGTGAGCCGGTGTGCGCATGCGCAGTAGTGACCCCGGTTGCCAATGCGCAGTAGTGAGCCCGAGTGCGCATGCGTAGTAGCGACTCCGAGCGCGCGTGCACAGTAGTGACTGCGATCGCATGTGCGCAGTAGTGAGACCGATTGCGCATGGGCATGTCTGAGCCGGAGTGCGCATGCGCAGTAGTGAGCCCGTGCGCACATGCGCAGTAGTGAGCCCGTGTGCGCATGCGCAGTCGTGACCCCGGTTGCCAATTCGCAGTAGTGAGCCCGAGTGCGCATGCGTAGTAGCGACTCCGAGCGCGCGTGCACAGTTGTGACTGCGATCGCATGTGCGCAGTAGTGAGACCGATTGCGCATGTGCAGGTCTGAGCCCGTGTGCGCATACGCAGTAGTGAGCCCGATTGCGCCTGAGCAGTAGTGAGTCGGTGTGCGCATACGCAGTAGTGAACCCGTGCGCACATGCGCAGTATTGAGCTCGTGTGCGCATGCGCAGTAGTGACCCCGAGTGCCAATGCGCACTAGTGAGCCCGATTACGCATCCGCAATAATGACCCCGAGTGCGCATGCGCAGTAGTGAGCCCGTGCGCGCATGCGCAGTAGTGCGCCCGTGCGCGCATGCGCAGTAGTGAGCCTGAGTGCGCATGCGTAGTAGCGACCCCGAGCGCGCGTGCATAGTTGTGACCGCGAGCGCAGGTACGCAGTAGTGAGCCCGATTGCGCATCCACAGTAGCGAGTCCGTGTGCGCATGCGCAGTAGTGAGCCCGAGTGCGCATTCGCACGTCGGAGCCCGAGTGCGCATGATCAGTAGAGAGCCCGATTGCGCGCATGCGCCGTAGTGAGCCCGAGCGCGCATCCGCAGTTGTGATCCCGAGTGCGCATGCGCAGTAGTGGCCCCGAGTACGCATGAGCAGTAGTGAGTCCGAGTGCGCATGCGCAGTAGTGAGCCCGTGTGCGCATGCGCAGTAGTGAGCCCGAGCGCGCATCCGCAGTACTGACACCGAGTGCGCATGAGCAGTAGTGAGTCCGAGTGGGCATGAGCAGTAGTGACCCCGAGAGCGCATGCACAGTAGTGAGACCGAGTGCGCATGCACAGTAGTGAGCCCAATTGCGCATTCGCAGTAGTGAGTCCGTGTGCGCATGTGCAGGTCTGAGCCGGAGTGCGCATGCGCAGTAGTGAGCCCGTGCGCGCATGCGCAGTAGTGAGCCCGATTACGCATCCGCAGTAGTGACCCCGAGTGCGAATGCGCAGTAGTGCGCAGGTGTGCGCATGCGCAGAAGTGAGCTCGAATGCGCATGTGCAGGTCTGAGCCCGTGTGCGCATACGCAGTAGTGAGCCCGAGCGCGCATCCGCAGTAGTGAGCCCGATTGCGCCTGAGCAGTAGTGAGTCGGAGTGCGCATGCGCAGTAGTGAACCCGTGTGCGCATGCGCAGTAGTGACCCCGTGTGCCAATGCGCACTAGTGAGCCCGATTACGCATCCGCAATAATGACCCCGAGTGCGCATGCGCAGTAGTGAGCCCGTGCGCGCATGCGCAGTAGTGCGCCCGTGCGCGCATGCGCAGTAGTGACCGCGAGCGCTTATGCGCAGTAGTGAGCCCGAGTGCGCATGCGCATTAGTGCGCCCGTGTGCGCATGCGCAGGAGTGAGCTCGAGTGCGCATATGCAGGTCTGACCCGGTGTTCGCATGCGCTGTAGTGACCACGAGTGCGCATGCGCAGTAGTGAGCCCGTGTGCCCATTCGCAGTAGTAAGCCCGAATGCGCATGTGCCGGTCTGAGCCCGTGTGCGCATACGCAGTAGTGAGCCCGAGCGCGCATCCGCAGTAGTGTGCCCGTGCGCGCAAGCGCAGTTGTGAGCCCGTGTGCCCATGCGCAGTAGTAAGCCCGAGTGCGCATGTGCAGGTCTGAGTGGAGTGCGCATGCGCAGTAGTGAGCCTGATTGCGCGATTGCGCAGTAGTGAGCCCGAGTACGCATGAGCAGTAGTGAGTCCGAGTGCGCATGAGCAGTAATGAGATCGATTACGCATCCGCAGTAGCGACCCCGAGTGAGCATGCGCAGTAGTGCGCCTGTGTGCGCACGCGCAGAAGTGAGCTCGAATGCGCATGTGCAGGTCTGAGCCGGAGTGCGCATGCGCAGTAGTGAGCCCGTGCGCGCATGCGCAGTAGTGAGCCCGTGTGCCCATGCGCAGTAGTGAGCCCGAGCGCCCATCCACAGTAGTGAGCCCGAGTGCGCATGCGCAGTACTCACCTCGAGTACGCATGAGCAGTAGTGAGCCCGATTACGCATCGGCAGTAGTGACCCCGAGTGCGCATGCGCAGTAGTGAGCCCGAGCGCGCATCCACAGTAGTGCGCCCGAGTGCGCATGCGCAGTACTCACCCCGAGTACGCATGAGCAGTAGTGAGCCCTATTACGCATCCGCAGTAGTGACCCCGAGTGCGCATGCGCAGTAGTGAGCCCGAGCGCGCATCCACAGTAGTGAGCCGGAGCGCGCATCCGCAGTAGTGACCCCGAGTGCGCATGCGCAGTAGTGCGCCCGTGTGCGCATGCGCAGGAGTGAGCTCGAGTGAGCATATGCAGGTCTGATCCGGTGTGCGCATGCGCTGTAGTGACCACGAGTGCGCATGCGCACTAGTGAGCCCGTGTGCCCATGCGCAGTAGTAAGCCCGAATGCGCATGTGCAGGTCTGACTGGAGTGCGCGTGCGCAGTAGTGAGCCCGATTGCTCGCATGCGCAGTAGTGAGCCCGAGCGCGCACCCGCAGTAGTGAGCCCTATTACGCATCCGCACTAGTGACCCCGAGTACGCATGAGCAGTAGTGAGTCCGAGTGCGCATGAGCAGTAGTGACCCCGTGTGCGCATGCGCAGTAGTGAGCCCGATTACGCATCCGCAGTAGTGTCCCCGAGTGCGCATGCGCAGTAGTGAGCCCGAGCGCGCAACCACAGTAGTGAGCCCGAGTGCGCATGCGCAGTACTCACCCCGAGTACGCATGAGCAGTAGTGAGCTCGATTACGCATCCGCAATAGTGACCCCGAGTGCGCATGCGCAGTAGTGAGCCCGAGCGCGCATGCGTAGTAGCGACTCCGAGCGCGCGTGCACAGTAGTGACTGCGATCGCATGTGCGCAGTAGTGAGACCGATTGCGCATGGGCAGGTCTGAGCCGAAGTGCGCATGCGCAGTAGTGAGCCCGTGCGCACATGCGCAGTAGTGAGCCGGTGTGCGCATGCGCAGTAGTGACCCCGGTTGCCAATGCGCAGTAGTGAGCCCGAGTGCGCATGCGTAGTAGCGACTCCGAGCGCGCGTGCACAGTAGTGACTGCGATCGCATGTGCGCAGTAGTGAGACCGATTGCGCATGGGCATGTCTGAGCCGGAGTGCGCATGCGCAGTAGTGAGCCCGTGCGCACATGCGCAGTAGTGAGCCCGTGTGCGCATGCGCAGTCGTGACCCCGGTTGCCAATTCGCAGTAGTGAGCCCGAGTGCGCATGCGTAGTAGCGACTCCGAGCGCGCGTGCACAGTTGTGACTGCGATCGCATGTGCGCAGTAGTGAGACCGATTGCGCATGTGCAGGTCTGAGCCCGTGTGCGCATACGCAGTAGTGAGCCCGATTGCGCCTGAGCAGTAGTGAGTCGGTGTGCGCATACGCAGTAGTGAACCCGTGCGCACATGCGCAGTATTGAGCTCGTGTGCGCATGCGCAGTAGTGACCCCGAGTGCCAATGCGCACTAGTGAGCCCGATTACGCATCCGCAATAATGACCCCGAGTGCGCATGCGCAGTAGTGAGCCCGTGCGCGCATGCGCAGTAGTGCGCCCGTGCGCGCATGCGCAGTAGTGAGCCTGAGTGCGCATGCGTAGTAGCGACCCCGAGCGCGCGTGCATAGTTGTGACCGCGAGCGCAGGTACGCAGTAGTGAGCCCGATTGCGCATCCACAGTAGCGAGTCCGTGTGCGCATGCGCAGTAGTGAGCCCGAGTGCGCATTCGCACGTCGGAGCCCGAGTGCGCATGATCAGTAGAGAGCCCGATTGCGCGCATGCGCCGTAGTGAGCCCGAGCGCGCATCCGCAGTTGTGATCCCGAGTGCGCATGCGCAGTAGTGGCCCCGAGTACGCATGAGCAGTAGTGAGTCCGAGTGCGCATGCGCAGTAGTGAGCCCGTGTGCGCATGCGCAGTAGTGAGCCCGAGCGCGCATCCGCAGTACTGACACCGAGTGCGCATGAGCAGTAGTGAGTCCGAGTGGGCATGAGCAGTAGTGACCCCGAGAGCGCATGCACAGTAGTGAGACCGAGTGCGCATGCACAGTAGTGAGCCCAATTGCGCATTCGCAGTAGTGAGTCCGTGTGCGCATGTGCAGGTCTGAGCCGGAGTGCGCATGCGCAGTAGTGAGCCCGTGCGCGCATGCGCAGTAGTGAGCCCGATTACGCATCCGCAGTAGTGACCCCGAGTGCGAATGCGCAGTAGTGCGCAGGTGTGCGCATGCGCAGAAGTGAGCTCGAATGCGCATGTGCAGGTCTGAGCCCGTGTGCGCATACGCAGTAGTGAGCCCGAGCGCGCATCCGCAGTAGTGAGCCCGATTGCGCCTGAGCAGTAGTGAGTCGGAGTGCGCATGCGCAGTAGTGAACCCGTGTGCGCATGCGCAGTAGTGACCCCGTGTGCCAATGCGCACTAGTGAGCCCGATTACGCATCCGCAATAATGACCCCGAGTGCGCATGCGCAGTAGTGAGCCCGTGCGCGCATGCGCAGTAGTGCGCCCGTGCGCGCATGCGCAGTAGTGACCGCGAGCGCTTATGCGCAGTAGTGAGCCCGAGTGCGCATGCGCATTAGTGCGCCCGTGTGCGCATGCGCAGGAGTGAGCTCGAGTGCGCATATGCAGGTCTGACCCGGTGTTCGCATGCGCTGTAGTGACCACGAGTGCGCATGCGCAGTAGTGAGCCCGTGTGCCCATTCGCAGTAGTAAGCCCGAATGCGCATGTGCCGGTCTGAGCCCGTGTGCGCATACGCAGTAGTGAGCCCGAGCGCGCATCCGCAGTAGTGTGCCCGTGCGCGCAAGCGCAGTTGTGAGCCCGTGTGCCCATGCGCAGTAGTAAGCCCGAGTGCGCATGTGCAGGTCTGAGTGGAGTGCGCATGCGCAGTAGTGAGCCTGATTGCGCGATTGCGCAGTAGTGAGCCCGAGTACGCATGAGCAGTAGTGAGTCCGAGTGCGCATGAGCAGTAATGAGATCGATTACGCATCCGCAGTAGCGACCCCGAGTGAGCATGCGCAGTAGTGCGCCTGTGTGCGCACGCGCAGAAGTGAGCTCGAATGCGCATGTGCAGGTCTGAGCCGGAGTGCGCATGCGCAGTAGTGAGCCCGTGCGCGCATGCGCAGTAGTGAGCCCGATTACGCATCCGCAGTAGTGACCCCGAGTGCGCATGAGCAGTAGTGAGCCCGAGCGCGCATCCGCAGTAGTGAGTCGGAGTGCGCATGTGCAGTAGAGAGCTCGTGTGCGCATGCGCAGTAGTGAGCCCGTGCGCGCATGCGCAGTAGTGAGCCCGTGTGCCCATGCGCAGTAGTGAGCCCGAGCGCCCATCCACAGTAGTGAGCCCGAGTGCGCATGCGCAGTACTCACCTCGAGTACGCATGAGCAGTAGTGAGCCCGATTGCGCATCGGCAGTAGTGACCCCGAGTGCGCATGCGCAGTAGTGAGCCCGAGCGCGCATCCACAGTAGTGCGCCCGAGTGCGCATGCGCAGTACTCACCCCGAGTACGCATGAGCAGTAGTGAGCCCTATTACGCATCCGCAGTAGTGACCCCGAGTGCGCATGCGCAGTAGTGAGCCCGAGCGCGCATCCACAGTAGTGAGCCGGAGCGCGCATCCGCAGTAGTGACCCCGAGTGCGCATGCGCAGTAGTGCGCCCGTGTGCGCATGCGCAGGAGTGAGCTCGAGTGAGCATATGCAGGTCTGATCCGGTGTGCGCATGCGCTGTAGTGACCACGAGTGCGCATGCGCACTAGTGAGCCCGTGTGCCCATGCGCAGTAGTAAGCCCGAATGCGCATGTGCAGGTCTGACTGGAGTGCGCGTGCGCAGTAGTGAGCCCGATTGCTCGCATGCGCAGTAGTGAGCCCGAGCGCGCACCCGCAGTAGTGAGCCCTATTACGCATCCGCACTAGTGACCCCGAGTACGCATGAGCAGTAGTGAGTCCGAGTGCGCATGAGCAGTAGTGACCCCGTGTGCGCATGCGCAGTAGTGAGCCCGATTACGCATCCGCAGTAGTGTCCCCGAGTGCGCATGCGCAGTAGTGAGCCCGAGCGCGCAACCACAGTAGTGAGCCCGAGTGCGCAAGCGCAGTACTCACCCCGAGTACGCATGAGCAGTAGTGAGCTCGATTACGCATCCGCAATAGTGACCCCGAGTGCGCATGCGCAGTAGCGAGCCCGTGCGCACATGCGCAGTAGTGAGCCCGTGTGCGCATGCGCAGTAGTGACCCCGGTTGCCAATGCGCAGTAGTGAGCCCGAGTGCGCATGCGCAGTAGTGAGCCCGCGCGCACATGCGCAGTAGTGAGCCCGTGTGCGCATGCGCAGTAGTGACCCCGGTTGCCAATGCGCAGTAGTGAGCCCGAGTGCGCATGCGTAGTAGCGACTCCGAGCGCGCGTGCACAGTAGTGACTGCGATCGCATGTGCGCAGTAGTGAGACCGATTGCGCATGGGCATGTCTGAGCCGGAGTGCGCATGCGCAGTAGTGAGCCCGTGCGCACATGCGCAGTAGTGAGCCCGTGTGCGCATGCGCAGTAGTGACCCCGGTTGCCAATGCGCAGTAGTGAGCCCGAGTGCGCATGCGTAGTAGCGACTCCGAGCGCGCGTGCACAGTAGTGACTGCGATCGCATGTGCGCAGTAGTGAGACCGATTGCGCATGGGCAGGTCTGAGCCGAAGTGCGCATGCGCAGTAGTGAGCCCGTGCGCACATGCGCAGTAGTGAGCCCGTGTGCGCATGCGCAGTAGTGACCCCGGTTGCCAATGCGCAGTAGTGAGCCCGAGTGCGCATGCGTAGTAGCGACTCCGAGCGCGCGTGCACAGTAGTGACTGCGATCGCATGTGCGCAGTAGTGAGACCGATTGCGCATGGGCATGTCTGAGCCGGAGTGCGCATGCGCAGTAGTGAGCCCGTGCGCACATGCGCAGTAGTGAGCCCGTGTGCGCATGCGCAGTAGTGACCCCGGTTGCCAATTCGCAGTAGTGAGCCCGAGTGCGCATGCGTAGTAGCGACTCCGAGCGCGCGTGCACAGTAGTGACTGCGATCGCATGTGCGCAGTAGTGAGACCGATTGCGCATGTGCAGGTCTGAGCCCGTGTGCGCATACGCAGTAGTGAGCCCGATTGCGCCTGAGCAGTAGTGAGTCGGTGTGCGCATGCGCAGTAGTGAACCCGTGCGCACATGCGCAGTATTGAGCTCGTGTGCGCATGCGCAGTAGTGACCCCGAGTGCCAATGCGCAGTAGTGAGCCCGTTTGCCCATGCGCAGTAGTGAGCCCGAGAGCGCATCCACAGTAGTGCGCCCGAGTGCGCATGCGCAGTACTCACCCCGAGTACGCATGAGCAGTAGTGAGCCCTATTACGCATCCGCAGTAGTGACCCCGAATGCGCATGCGCAGTAGTGAGCCCGAGCGCGCACCCGCAGTAGTGAGACCGAGTGCGCATCCGCAGTAGTGACCCCGAGCGTGCAAGCGCAGCAGTGAGCCCGATTGCGCATGCTCAGTAGAGAGCCCGATTGCGCGCATGCGCAGTAGTGAGCCCGAGCGCCCTTCCGCAGTAGTGAGCTCGAGTGCGTATGCGCAGGTGTGATCCGGACTGCCCATGCGCAATAGTGAGGCCTCGTACGCATTCGCAGTGGTGTGCCCGAGTGCGCTTGGGCAGGTCTGAGCCGGCGTGCGCATGCGCAGTAGGGTTCCCGTGTGCGCATGCGCAGTAGTGACCCCGAGTGCGCATGCGCAGTAGTGAGCCCGATTGCCCATGAGCAGTAGTGAGGCCGATTACGCATCCGCAGTAGTGACCCCGAGTGCGCATGCGCAGTAATGCGCCCGTGTGCGCATGCGCAGAAGTGAGCTCGAATGGGCATGTGCAGGTCTGAGCCCGTGTGCGCATACGTAGTAGTGAGCCCGAGCGCGCATCCGCAGTAGTGAGCCCGATTGCCCATGAGCAGTAGTGAGGCCGAGTGCGCATGAGCAGTAGTGAGCCCGAGCGCGCATCCGCAGTAGTCAGTCGGAGTGCGCATGTGCAGTAGAGAGCTCGTGTGCGCATGCGCAGTAGTGAGCCCGTGCGCGCATGCGCAGTAGTGAGCCCGAGTGCGCATGAGCAGTAGTGAGTCCGAGTGGGCATGAGCAGTAGTGACCCCGAGAGCGCATGCACAGTAGTGAGACCGAGTGCGCATGCGCAGTAGTGAGCCCGTGCGCGCATGCGCAGTAGTGAGCCCGATTACGCATCCGCAGTAGTGACCCCGAGTGCGAATGCGCAGTAGTGCGCAGGTGTGCGCATGCGCAGAAGTGAGCTCGAATGCGCATACGCAGTAGTGAGCCCGAGCGCGCATCCGCAGTAGTGAGCCCGATTGCGCCTGAGCAGTAGTGAGTCGGAGTGCAGATGCGCAGTAGTGAACCCGTGTGCGCATGCGCAGTAGTGACCCCGAGTGCCAATGCGCAGTAGTGAGCCCGATTACGCATCCGCAATAATGACCCCGAGTGCGCATGCGCAGTAGTGAGCCCGTGCGCGCATGCGCAGTAGTGCGCCCGTGCGCGCATGCGCAGTAGTGACCGCGAGCGCTTATGCGCAGTAGTGAGCCCGAGTGCGCATGCGCATTAGTGCGCCCGTGTGCGCATGCGCAGGAGTGAGCTCGAGTGCGCATGCGCAGTAGTGAGGCCGAGCGCGCATCCACAGTATTGAGCCCGAGTGCGCATGCGCAGTACTCACCCCGAGTACGCATGAGCAGTAGTGAGCCCGATTACGCATCCGTAGTAGTGACCCCGGTTGCCAATGCGCAGTAGTGAGCCCGAGTGCGCATGCGTAGTAGCGACTCCGAGCGCGCGTGCACAGTAGTGACTGCGATCGCATGTGCGCAGTAGTGAGACCGATTGCGCATGGGCATGTCTGAGCCGGAGTGCGCATGCGCAGTAGTGAGCCCGTGCGCACATGCGCAGTAGTGAGCCCGTGTGCGCATGCGCAGTAGTGACCCCGGTTGCCAATTCGCAGTAGTGAGCCCGAGTGCGCATGCGTAGTAGCGACTCCGAGCGCGCGTGCACAGTAGTGACTGCGATCGCATGTGCGCAGTAGTGAGACCGATTGCGCATGTGCAGGTCTGAGCCCGTGTGCGCATACGCAGTAGTGAGCCCGATTGCGCCTGAGCAGTAGTGAGTCGGTGTGCGCATGCGCAGTAGTGAACCCGTGCGCACATGCGCAGTATTGAGCTCGTGTGCGCATGCGCAGTAGTGACCCCGAGTGCCAATGCGCAGTAGTGAGCCCGTTTGCCCATGCGCAGTAGTGAGCCCGAGAGCGCATCCACAGTAGTGCGCCCGAGTGCGCATGCGCAGTACTCACCCCGAGTACGCATGAGCAGTAGTGAGCCCTATTACGCATCCGCAGTAGTGACCCCGAATGCGCATGCGCAGTAGTGAGCCCGAGCGCGCACCCGCAGTAGTGAGACCGAGTGCGCATCCGCAGTAGTGACCCCGAGCGTGCAAGCGCAGCAGTGAGCCCGATTGCGCATGCTCAGTAGAGAGCCCGATTGCGCGCATGCGCAGTAGTGAGCCCGAGCGCCCTTCCGCAGTAGTGAGCTCGAGTGCGTATGCGCAGGTGTGATCCGGACTGCCCATGCGCAATAGTGAGGCCGTGTACGCATTCGCAGTGGTGTGCCCGAGTGCGCTTGGGCAGGTCTGAGCCGGCGTGCGCATGCGCAGTAGGGTTCCCGTGTGCGCATGCGCAGTAGTGACCCCGAGTGCGCATGCGCAGTAGTGCGCCCGTGTGCGCATGCGCTGAAGTGAGCTCGAATGGGCATGTGCAGGTCTGAGCCCGTGTGCGCATACGCAGTAGTGAGCCCGAGTGCGCATGAGCAGTAGTGAGGCCGAGTGCGCATGAGCAGTAGTGAGCCCGAGCGCGCATCCGCAGTCGTGAGTCGGAGTGCGCATGTGCAGCAGAGAGCTCGTGTGCGCATGCGCAGTAGTGAGCCCGTGCGCGCAAGCGCAGTTGTGAGCCCGTGTGCCCATGCGCAGTAGTGAGCCCAAGCGCGCATCCACAGTAGTGCGCCCGAGTGCGCATGCGCAGTACTCACCCCGAGTACGCATGAGCAGTAGTGAGCCCGATTACGCATCCGTAGTAGTGACCCCGAGTAGGCATGAGCAGTAGTGAGGCCGATTACGCATCCGCAGTAGTGACCCCGAGTGCGCATGCGCAGTAATGCGCCCGTGTGCGCATGCGCAGAAGTGAGCTCGAATGGGCATGTGCAGGTCTGAGCCCGTGTGCGCATACGTAGTAGTGAGCCCGAGCGCGCATCCGCAGTAGTGAGCCCGATTGCCCATGAGCAGTAGTGAGGCCGAGTGCGCATGAGCAGTAGTGAGCCCGAGCGCGCATCCGCAGTAGTCAGTCGGAGTGCGCATGTGCAGTAGAGAGCTCGTGTGCGCATGCGCAGTAGTGAGCCCGTGCGCGCATGCGCAGTAGTGAGCCCGAGTGCGCATGAGCAGTAGTGAGTCCGAGTGGGCATGAGCAGTAGTGACCCCGAGAGCGCATGCACAGTAGTGAGACCGAGTGCGCATGCGCAGTAGTGAGCCCGTGCGCGCATGCGCAGTAGTGAGCCCGATTACGCATCCGCAGTAGTGACCCCGAGTGCGAATGCGCAGTAGTGCGCAGGTGTGCGCATGCGCAGAAGTGAGCTCGAATGCGCATGTGCAGGTCTGAGCCCGTGTGCGCATACGCAGTAGTGAGCCCGAGCGCGCATCCGCAGTAGTGAGCCCGATTGCGCCTGAGCAGTAGTGAGTCGGAGTGCAGATGCGCAGTAGTGAACCCGTGTGCGCATGCGCAGTAGTGACCCCGAGTGCCAATGCGCAGTAGTGAGCCCGATTACGCATCCGCAATAATGACCCCGAGTGCGCATGCGCAGTAGTGAGCCCGTGCGCGCATGCGCAGTAGTGCGCCCGTGCGCGCATGCGCAGTAGTGACCGCGAGCGCTTATGCGCAGTAGTGAGCCCGAGTGCGCATGCGCATTAGTGCGCCCGTGTGCGCATGCGCAGGAGTGAGCTCGAGTGCGCATGCGCAGTAGTGAGGCCGAGCGCGCATCCACAGTATTGAGCCCGAGTGCGCATGCGCAGTACTCACCCCGAGTACGCATGAGCAGTAGTGAGCCCGATTACGCATCCGTAGTAGTGACCCCGGTTGCCAATGCGCAGTAGTGAGCCCGAGTGCGCATGCGTAGTAGCGACTCCGAGCGCGCGTGCACAGTAGTGACTGCGATCGCATGTGCGCAGTAGTGAGACCGATTGCGCATGGGCATGTCTGAGCCGGAGTGCGCATGCGCAGTAGTGAGCCCGTGCGCACATGCGCAGTAGTGAGCCCGTGTGCGCATGCGCAGTAGTGACCCCGGTTGCCAATGCGCAGTAGTGAGCCCGAGTGCGCATGCGTAGTAGCGACTCCGAGCGCGCGTGCACAGTAGTGACTGCGATCGCATGTGCGCAGTAGTGAGACCGATTGCGCATGGGCAGGTCTGAGCCGAAGTGCGCATGCGCAGTAGTGAGCCCGTGCGCACATGCGCAGTAGTGAGCCCGTGTGCGCATGCGCAGTAGTGACCCCGGTTGCCAATGCGCAGTAGTGAGCCCGAGTGCGCATGCGTAGTAGCGACTCCGAGCGCGCGTGCACAGTAGTGACTGCGATCGCATGTGCGCAGTAGTGAGACCGATTGCGCATGGGCATGTCTGAGCCGGAGTGCGCATGCGCAGTAGTGAGCCCGTGCGCACATGCGCAGTAGTGAGCCCGTGTGCGCATGCGCAGTAGTGACCCCGGTTGCCAATTCGCAGTAGTGAGCCCGAGTGCGCATGCGTAGTAGCGACTCCGAGCGCGCGTGCACAGTAGTGACTGCGATCGCATGTGCGCAGTAGTGAGACCGATTGCGCATGTGCAGGTCTGAGCCCGTGTGCGCATACGCAGTAGTGAGCCCGATTGCGCCTGAGCAGTAGTGAGTCGGTGTGCGCATGCGCAGTAGTGAACCCGTGCGCACATGCGCAGTATTGAGCTCGTGTGCGCATGCGCAGTAGTGACCCCGAGTGCCAATGCGCAGTAGTGAGCCCGTTTGCCCATGCGCAGTAGTGAGCCCGAGAGCGCATCCACAGTAGTGCGCCCGAGTGCGCATGCGCAGTACTCACCCCGAGTACGCATGAGCAGTAGTGAGCCCTATTACGCATCCGCAGTAGTGACCCCGAATGCGCATGCGCAGTAGTGAGCCCGAGCGCGCACCCGCAGTAGTGAGACCGAGTGCGCATCCGCAGTAGTGACCCCGAGCGTGCAAGCGCAGCAGTGAGCCCGATTGCGCATGCTCAGTAGAGAGCCCGATTGCGCGCATGCGCAGTAGTGAGCCCGAGCGCCCTTCCGCAGTAGTGAGCTCGAGTGCGTATGCGCAGGTGTGATCCGGACTGCCCATGCGCAATAGTGAGGCCGTGTACGCATTCGCAGTGGTGTGCCCGAGTGCGCTTGGGCAGGTCTGAGCCGGCGTGCGCATGCGCAGTAGGGTTCCCGTGTGCGCATGCGCAGTAGTGACCCCGAGTGCGCATGCGCAGTAGTGCGCCCGTGTGCGCATGCGCTGAAGTGAGCTCGAATGGGCATGTGCAGGTCTGAGCCCGTGTGCGCATACGCAGTAGTGAGCCCGAGTGCGCATGAGCAGTAGTGAGGCCGAGTGCGCATGAGCAGTAGTGAGCCCGAGCGCGCATCCGCAGTCGTGAGTCGGAGTGCGCATGTGCAGCAGAGAGCTCGTGTGCGCATGCGCAGTAGTGAGCCCGTGCGCGCAAGCGCAGTTGTGAGCCCGTGTGCCCATGCGCAGTAGTGAGCCCAAGCGCGCATCCACAGTAGTGCGCCCGAGTGCGCATGCGCAGTACTCACCCCGAGTACGCATGAGCAGTAGTGAGCCCGATTACGCATCCGTAGTAGTGACCCCGAGTAGGCATGAGCAGTAGTGAGCCCGATTACGCATCCGCAGTAGTGACCCCGAGTGCGCATGCGCAGTAATGCGCCCGTGTGCGCATGCGCAGAAGTGAGCTCGAATGGGCATGTGCAGGTCTGAGCCCGTGTGCGCATACGTAGTAGTGAGCCCGAGCGCGCATCCGCAGTAGTGAGCCCGATTGCCCATGAGCAGTAGTGAGGCCGAGTGCGCATGAGCAGTAGTGAGCCCGAGCGCGCATCCGCAGTAGTCAGTCGGAGTGCGCATGTGCAGTAGAGAGCTCGTGTGCGCATGCGCAGTAGTGAGCCCGTGCGCGCATGCGCAGTAGTGAGCCCGAGTGCGCATGAGCAGTAGTGAGTCCGAGTGGGCATGAGCAGTAGTGACCCCGAGAGCGCATGCACAGTAGTGAGACCGAGTGCGCATGCGCAGTAGTGAGCCCGTGCGCGCATGCGCAGTAGTGAGCCCGATTACGCATCCGCAGTAGTGACCCCGAGTGCGAATGCGCAGTAGTGCGCAGGTGTGCGCATGCGCAGAAGTGAGCTCGAATGCGCATGTGCAGGTCTGAGCCCGTGTGCGCATACGCAGTAGTGAGCCCGAGCGCGCATCCGCAGTAGTGAGCCCGATTGCGCCTGAGCAGTAGTGAGTCGGAGTGCAGATGCGCAGTAGTGAACCCGTGTGCGCATGCGCAGTAGTGACCCCGAGTGCCAATGCGCAGTAGTGAGCCCGATTACGCATCCGCAATAATGACCCCGAGTGCGCATGCGCAGTAGTGAGCCCGTGCGCGCATGCGCAGTAGTGCGCCCGTGCGCGCATGCGCAGTAGTGACCGCGAGCGCTTATGCGCAGTAGTGAGCCCGAGTGCGCATGCGCATTAGTGCGCCCGTGTGCGCATGCGCAGGAGTGGGCTCGAGTGCGCATGCGCAGTAGTGAGGCCGAGCGCGCATCCACAGTATTGAGCCCGAGTGCGCATGCGCAGTACTCACCCCGAGTACGCATGAGCAGTAGTGAGCCCGATTACGCATCCGTAGTAGTGACCCCGGTTGCCAATGCGCAGTAGTGAGCCCGAGTGCGCATGCGTAGTAGCGACTCCGAGCGCGCGTGCACAGTAGTGACTGCGATCGCATGTGCGCAGTAGTGAGACCGATTGCGCATGGGCATGTCTGAGCCGGAGTGCGCATGCGCAGTAGTGAGCCCGTGCGCACATGCGCAGTAGTGAGCCCGTGTGCGCATGCGCAGTAGTGACCCCGGTTGCCAATGCGCAGTAGTGAGCCCGAGTGCGCATGCGTAGTAGCGACTCCGAGCGCGCGTGCACAGTAGTGACTGCGATCGCATGTGCGCAGTAGTGAGACCGATTGCGCATGGGCAGGTCTGAGCCGAAGTGCGCATGCGCAGTAGTGAGCCCGTGCGCACATGCGCAGTAGTGAGCCCGTGTGCGCATGCGCAGTAGTGACCCCGGTTGCCAATGCGCAGTAGTGAGCCCGAGTGCGCATGCGTAGTAGCGACTCCGAGCGCGCGTGCACAGTAGTGACTGCGATCGCATGTGCGCAGTAGTGAGACCGATTGCGCATGGGCATGTCTGAGCCGGAGTGCGCATGCGCAGTAGTGAGCCCGTGCGCACATGCGCAGTAGTGAGCCCGTGTGCGCATGCGCAGTAGTGACCCCGGTTGCCAATTCGCAGTAGTGAGCCCGAGTGCGCATGCGTAGTAGCGACTCCGAGCGCGCGTGCACAGTAGTGACTGCGATCGCATGTGCGCAGTAGTGAGACCGATTGCGCATGTGCAGGTCTGAGCCCGTGTGCGCATACGCAGTAGTGAGCCCGATTGCGCCTGAGCAGTAGTGAGTCGGTGTGCGCATGCGCAGTAGTGAACCCGTGCGCACATGCGCAGTATTGAGCTCGTGTGCGCATGCGCAGTAGTGACCCCGAGTGCCAATGCGCAGTAGTGAGCCCGTTTGCCCATGCGCAGTAGTGAGCCCGAGAGCGCATCCACAGTAGTGCGCCCGAGTGCGCATGCGCAGTACTCACCCCGAGTACGCATGAGCAGTAGTGAGCCCTATTACGCATCCGCAGTAGTGACCCCGAATGCGCATGCGCAGTAGTGAGCCCGAGCGCGCACCCGCAGTAGTGAGACCGAGTGCGCATCCGCAGTAGTGACCCCGAGCGTGCAAGCGCAGCAGTGAGCCCGATTGCGCATGCTCAGTAGAGAGCCCGATTGCGCGCATGCGCAGTAGTGAGCCCGAGCGCCCTTCCGCAGTAGTGAGCTCGAGTGCGTATGCGCAGGTGTGATCCGGACTGCCCATGCGCAATAGTGAGGCCGTGTACGCATTCGCAGTGGTGTGCCCGAGTGCGCTTGGGCAGGTCTGAGCCGGCGTGCGCATGCGCAGTAGGGTTCCCGTGTGCGCATGCGCAGTAGTGACCCCGAGTGCGCATGCGCAGTAGTGCGCCCGTGTGTGCATGCGCTGAAGTGAGCTCGAATGGGCATGTGCAGGTCTGAGCCCGTGTGCGCATACGCAGTAGTGAGCCCGAGTGCGCATGAGCAGTAGTGAGGCCGAGTGCGCATGAGCAGTAGTGAGCCCGAGCGCGCATCCGCAGTCGTGAGTCGGAGTGCGCATGTGCAGCAGAGAGCTCGTGTGCGCATGCGCAGTAGTGAGCCCGTGCGCGCAAGCGCAGTTGTGAGCCCGTGTGCCCATGCGCAGTAGTGAGCCCAAGCGCGCATCCACAGTAGTGCGCCCGAGTGCGCATGCGCAGTACTCACCCCGAGTACGCATGAGCAGTAGTGAGCCCGATTACGCATCCGTAGTAGTGACCCCGAGTAGGCATGAGCAGTAGTGAGCCCGATTACGCATCCGCAGTAGTGACCCCGAGTGCGCATGCGCAGTAATGCGCCCGTGTGCGCATGCGCAGAAGTGAGCTCGAATGGGCATGTGCAGGTCTGAGCCCGTGTGCGCATACGTAGTAGTGAGCCCGAGCGCGCATCCGCAGTAGTGAGCCCGATTGCCCATGAGCAGTAGTGAGGCCGAGTGCGCATGAGCAGTAGTGAGCCCGAGCGCGCATCCGCAGTAGTCAGTCGGAGTGCGCATGTGCAGTAGAGAGCTCGTGTGCGCATGCGCAGTAGTGAGCCCGTGCGCGCATGCGCAGTAGTGAGCCCGAGTGCGCATGAGCAGTAGTGAGTCCGAGTGGGCATGAGCAGTAGTGACCCCGAGAGCGCATGCACAGTAGTGAGACCGAGTGCGCATGCGCAGTAGTGAGCCCGTGCGCGCATGCGCAGTAGTGAGCCCGATTACGCATCCGCAGTAGTGACCCCGAGTGCGAATGCGCAGTAGTGCGCAGGTGTGCGCATGCGCAGAAGTGAGCTCGAATGCGCATGTGCAGGTCTGAGCCCGTGTGCGCATACGCAGTAGTGAGCCCGAGCGCGCATCCGCAGTAGTGAGCCCGATTGCGCCTGAGCAGTAGTGAGTCGGAGTGCAGATGCGCAGTAGTGAACCCGTGTGCGCATGCGCAGTAGTGACCCCGAGTGCCAATGCGCAGTAGTGAGCCCGATTACGCATCCGCAATAATGACCCCGAGTGCGCATGCGCAGTAGTGAGCCCGTGCGCGCATGCGCAGTAGTGCGCCCGTGCGCGCATGCGCAGTAGTGACCGCGAGCGCTTATGCGCAGTAGTGAGCCCGAGTGCGCATGCGCATTAGTGCGCCCGTGTGCGCATGCGCAGGAGTGAGCTCGAGTGCGCATGCGCAGTAGTGAGGCCGAGCGCGCATCCACAGTATTGAGCCCGAGTGCGCATGCGCAGTACTCACCCCGAGTACGCATGAGCAGTAGTGAGCCCGATTACGCATCCGTAGTAGTGACCCCGAGTAGGCATGAGCAGTAGTGAGTCCGAGTGCGCATGAGCAGTAGTGACCCCGAGTGCGCATGCGCAGTAGTGAGCCCGATTACGCATCCGCCGTAGTGTCCCCGAGTGCGCATGCGCAGTAGTGAGCCCGAGCGCGCATCCACAGTATTGAGCCCGAGTGCGCATGCGCAGTACGCACCCCGAGTACGCATGAGCAGTAGTGAGCTCGATTGCGCATCCGCAGTAGTGACCCTGAGTGCGCATACGCAGTAGTCAGCCCGAGCGCGCATCCGCAGTAGTGAGCCCGATTGCCCATGAGCAGTAGTGAGTCCGAGTGCGCATGAGCAGTAGTGACCCCGAGTGCGCATGCGCAGTAGTGATCCCGATTACGCATCCGCAGTAGTGTCCCCGAGTGCGCATGCGCAGTAGTGAGCCCGATTACGCATCCGCCGTAGTGTCCCCGAGTGCGCATGTGCAGTAGTGAGCCCGAGCGCGCATCCACAGTATTGAGCCCGAGTGCGCATGCGCAGTAGTGAGCTCGACAGTGCATCCGCACTAGTGAGACCGAGTGCGCATGAGCAGTAGTGACCCCAAGTGCGCATGCACAGTAGTGAGCCCGTGCGCGCATACGCGGTAGTGAGCCCGAGTAGGCATAAGCAGTAGTGAGTCCGAGTGCGCATGAGCAGTAGTGACCCCGAGTGCGCAAGCGCAGTAGTGAGCCCGATTACGCATCCGCAGTAGTGACCCCGAGTACGCATGAGCAGTAGTGAGTCCGAGTGCGCATCAGCAGTAGTGACCCCGAGTGCGCATGCGCGGTAGTGAGCCCGATTACGCATCCGCCGTAGTGTCCTCGAGTGCGCATGCGCAGTAGTGAGCCCGAGCGCGCATCCACAGTATTGAGCCCGAGTGCGCATGCGCAGTACTCACCCCGAGTACGCATGAGCAGTAGTGAGCTCGACTACGCATCCGCAGTAGTGACCCCGAGTGCGCATGCGCAGTAGTGCGCCCGTGTGCGCACGCGCAGAAGTGAGCTCGAATGCGCATGTGCAGGTCTGATCCCGTGTGCGCATACGCAGTAGTGAGCCCGAGCGCGCATCCGCAGTAGTGAGCCCGATTGCCCATGAGCAGTAGTGAGGCGGAGTGCGCATGAGCAGTAGTGAGCCCGAGCGCGCATCCGCAGTAGTGAGTCGGAGTGCGCATGTGCAGTAGAGAGCTCGTGTGCGCATGCGCAGTAGTGAGCCCGTGCGCGCATGCGCAGTAGTGAGCCCGAGCGCGCTTCCGCAGTAGTGAGCTCGAGTGCGTATGCGCAGGTGTGATCCGGACTGCCCATGCGCAGTAGTGAGGCCGTGTGCGCATTCGCAGTGGTTTGCCCGAGTGCGCTTGGGCAGGTCTGAGCCGGCGTGCGCATGCGCAGTAGGGATCCCGTGTGCGCATGCGCAGTAGTGACCCCGAGTGTGCGTGCGCAGTGGTGAGCCCGATTACGCATCCGCAGTAGTGACCCCGAGTGCGCATTCGCAGTAGTGAGTCCGTGTGCGCATGTGCAGGTCTGAGCCGGAGTGCGCATGCGCAGTAGTGAGCCCGTGCGCGCATGCGCAGTAGTGAGCCCGATTACGCATCCGCAGTAGTGACCCCGAGTGCGAATGCGCAGTAGTGCGCAGGTGTGCGCATGCGCAGAAGTGAGCTCGAATGCGCATGTGCAGGTCTGAGCCCGTGTGCGCATACGCAGTAGTGAGCCCGAGCGCGCATCCGCAGTAGTGAGCCCGATTGCGCCTGAGCAGTAGTGAGTCGGAGTGCGCATGCGCAGTAGTGAACCCGTGTGCGCATGCGCAGTAGTGACCCCGAGTGCCAATGCGCACTAGTGAGCCCGATTACGCATCCGCAATAATGACCCCGAGTGCGCATGCGCAGTAGTGAGCCCGTGCGCGCATGCGCAGTAGTGCGCCCGTGCGCGCATGCGCAGTAGTGACCGCGAGCGCTTATGCGCAGTAGTGAGCCCGAGTGCGCATGCGCATTAGTGCGCCCGTGTGCGCTTATGCGCAGTAGTGAGCCCGAGTGCGCATGCGCATTAGTGCGCCCGTGTGCGCATGCGCAGGAGTGAGCTCGAGTGCGCATGCGCAGGAGTGAGCTCGAGTGCGCATATGCAGGTCTGACCCGGTGTTCGCATGCGCTGTAGTGACCACGAGTGCGCATGCGCAGTAGTGAGCCCGTGTGCCCATTCGCAGTAGTAAGCCCGAATGCGCATGTGCCGGTCTGAGCCCGTGTGCGCATACGCCGTAGTGAGCCTGAGCGCGCATCCGCAGTAGTGTGCCCGTGCGCGCAAGCGCAGTTGTGAGCCCGTGTGCCCATGCGCAGTAGTAAGCCCGAATGCGCATGTGCAGGTCTGAGCCCGTGTGCGCATACGCAGTAGTGAGCCCGAGCGCGCATCCGCAGTAGTGAGCCCGATTGCCCATTAGCAGTAGTGAGGCCGAGTGCGCATGAGCAGTAGTGAGCCCGAGCGCGCATCCGCAGTAGTGAGTCGGAGTGCCCATGTGCAGTAGAGAGCTCGTGTGCGCATGCGCAGTAGTGAGCCCGTGCGCGCATGCGCAGTAGTGAGCCCGTGTGCCCATGCGCAGTAGTGAGCCCGAGCGCCCATCCACAGTAGTGAGCCCGAGTGCGCATGCGCAGTACTCACCTCGAGTACGCATGAGCAGTAGTGAGCCCGATTACGCATCGGCAGTAGTGACCCCGAGTGCGCATGCGCAGTAGTGAGCCCGAGCGCGCATCCACAGTAGTGCGCCCGAGTGCGCATGCGCAGTACTCACCCCGAGTACGCATGAGCAGTAGTGAGCCCTATTACGCATCCGCAGTAGTGACCCCGAGTGCGCATGCGCAGTAGTGAGCCCGAGCGCGCATCCTCAGTAGTGAGCCGGAGCGCGCATCCGCAGTAGTGACCCCGAGTGCGCATGCGCAGTAGTGCGCCCGTGTGCGCATGCGCAGGAGTGAGCTCGAGTGAGCATATGCAGGTCTGACCCGGTGTGCGCATGCGCTGTAGTGACCACGAGTGCGCATGCGCACTAGTGAGCCCGTGTGCCCATGCGCAGTAGTAAGCCCGAATGCGCATGTGCAGGTCTGACTGGAGTGCGCGTGCGCAGTAGTGAGCCCGATTGCTCGCATGCGCAGTAGTGAGCCCGAGCGCGCACCCGCAGTAGTGAGCCCTATTACGCATCCGCACTAGTGACCCCGAGTACGCATTAGCAGTAGTGAGTCCGAGTGCGCATGAGCAGTAGTGACCCCGTGTGCGCATGCGCAGTAGTGAGCCCGATTACGCATCCGCAGTAGTGTCCCCGAGTGCGCATGCGCAGTTGTGAGCCCGAGCGCGCAACCACAGTAGTGAGCCCGAGTGCGCATGCGCAGTACTCACCCCGAGTACGCGTGAGCAGTAGTGAGCTCGATTACGCATCTGCAATAGTGACCCCGAGTGCGCATGCGCAGTAGTGAGCCCGAGCGCGCATGCGTAGTAGCGACTCCGAGCGCGCGTGCACAGTAGTGACTGCGATCGCATGTGCGCAGTAGTGAGACCGATTGCGCATGGGCAGGTCTGAGCCGAAGTGCGCATGCGCAGTAGTGAGCCCGTGCGCACATGCGCAGTAGTGAGCCCGTGTGCGCATGCGCAGTAGTGACCCCGGTTGCCAATGCGCAGTAGTGAGCCCGAGTGCGCATGCGTAATAGCGACTCCGAGCGCGCGTGCACAGTAGTGACTGCGATCGCATGTGCGCAGTAGTGAGACCGATTGCGCATGGGCAGGTCTGAGCCGGAGTGCGCATGCGCAGTAGTGAGCCCGTGTGCGCATGCGCAGTAGTGACCCCGAGTGCCAATGCGCAGTAGTGAGCCCGTTTGCCCATGCGCAGTAGTGAGCCCGAGAGCGCATCCACAGTAGTGCGCCCGAGTGCGCATGCGCAGTACTCACCCCGAGTACGCATGAGCAGTAGTGAGCCCTATTACGCATCCGCAGTAGTGACCCCGAGTGCGCATGCGCAGTAGTGAGCCCGAGCGCGCACCCGCAGTAGTGAGACCGAGTGCGCATCCGCAGTAGTGACCCCGAGTGTGCAAGCGCAGCAGTCAGCCCGATTGCGCATGCTCAGTAGAGAGCCCGATTGCGCGCATGCGCAGTAGTGAGCCCGAGCGCCCTTCCGCAGTAGTGAGCTCGAGTGCTTATGCGCAGGTGTGATCCGGACTGCCCATGCGCAGTAGTGAGGCCGTGTACGCATTCGCAGTGGTGTGCCCGAGTGCGCTTGGGCAGGTCTGAGCCGGCGTGCGCATGCGCAGTAGGGTTCCCGTGTGCGCATGCGCAGTAGTGACCCCGAGTGCGCATGCGCAGTAGTGCGCCCGTGTGCGCATGCGCTGAAGTGAGCTCGAATGGGCATGTGCAGGTCTGAGCCCGTGTGCGCATACGCAGTAGTGAGCCCGAGCGCGCCTCCGCAGTAGTGCGCCCGAGTGCGCATGAGCAGTAGTGAGGCCGAGTGCGCATGAGCAGTAGTGAGCCCGAGCGCGCATCCGCAGTCGTGAGTCGGAGTGCGCATGTGCAGTAGAGAGCTCGTGTGCGCATGCGCAGTAGTGAGCCCGTGTGCGCATGCGTAGTAGTGAGCCAGAGTGCGCATGTGCAGGTCTGAACCCGAGTGCGCATGCTCAGTAGAGAGCCCGATTGCGCATGCGCAGTAGTGAGCCCGTGCGCGCAAGCGCAGTTGTGAGCCCGTGTGCCCATGCGCAGTAGTGAGCCCAAGCGCGCATCCACAGTAGTGAGCCCGAGTGCGCATGCGCAGTACTCACCCCGAGTACGCATGAGCAGTAGTGAGCCCGATTACGCATCCGCAGTAGTGACCCCGAGTGCGCATGCGCAGTAATGCGCCCGTGTGCGCATGCGCAGAAGCGAGCTCGAATGGGCATGTGCAGGTCTGAGCCCGTGTGCGCATACGCAGTAGTGAGCCCGATTACGCATCCGCCTTAGTGTCCCCGAGTGCGCATGCGCAGTAGTGAGGCCGAGCGCGCATCCACAGTATTGAGCCCGAGTGCGCATGCGCAGTACTCACCCCGAGTACGTATGAGCAGTAGTGAGCCCGATTACGCATCCGTAGTAGTGACCCCGAGTAGGCATGAGCAGTAGTGAGTCCGAGTGCGCATGAGCAGTAGTGACCCCGAGTGCGCATGCGCAGTAGTGAGCCCGATTACGCATCCGCCGTAGTGTCCCCGAGTGCGCATGCGCAGTAGTGAGCCCGAGCGCGCATCCACAGTATTGAGCCCGAGTGCGCATGCGCAGTACGCACCCCCAGTACGCATGAGCAGTAGTGAGCTCGATTGCGCATCCGCAGTAGTGACCCTGAGTGCGCATACGCAGTAGTGAGCCCGAGCGCGCATCCGCAGTAGTGAGCCCGATTGCCCATGAGCAGTAGTGAGTCCGAGTGCGCATGAGCAGTAGTGACCCCGAGTGCGCATGCGCAGTAGTGATCCCGATTACGCATCCGCAGTAGTGTCCCCGAGTGCGCAAGCGCAGTAGTGCGCCCGTGTGCGCACGCGCAGAAGTGAGCTCGAATGCGCATGTGCAGGTCTGATCCCGTGTGCGCATACGCAGTAGTGAGCCCGAGCGCGCATCCGCAGTAGTGAGCCCGATTGCCCATGAGCAGTAGTGAGGCGGAGTGCGCATGAGCAGTAGTGAGCCCGAGCGCGCATCCGCAGTAGTGAGTCGGAGTGCGCATGTGCAGTAGAGAGCTCGTGTGCGCATCCGCAGTTGTGAGCCCGAGTGCGCATGCGCAGTAGTGGCCCCGAGTACGCATGAGCAGTAGTGAGTCCGAGTGCGCATGCGCAGTAGTGAGCCCGTGTGCGCATGCGCAGTAGTGAGCCCGAGCGCGCATCCGCAGTAGTGACACCGAGTGCGCATGAGCAGTAGTGAGTCCGAGTGGGCATGAGCAGTAGTGACCCCGAGAGCGCATGCACAGTAGTGAGACCGAGTGCGCATGCACAGTAGTGAGCCCAATTGCGCATTCGCAGTAGTGAGTCCGTGTGCGCATGTGCAGGTCTGAGCCGGAGTGCGCATGCGCAGAAGTGAGCTCGAATGCGCATGTGCAGGTCTGAGCCCGTGTGCGCATACGCAGTAGTGTGCCCGAGCGCGCATCCGCAGTAGTGAGCCCGATTGCGCCTGAGCAGTAGTGAGTCGGAGTGCGCATGCTCAGTAGTGACCGCGAGCGCTTATGCGCAGTAGTGAGCCCGAGTGCGCATGCGCATTAGTGCGCCCGTGTGCGCATGCGCAGGAGTGAGCTCGAGTGCGCATATGCAGGTCTGACCCGGTGTTCGCATGCGCTGTAGTGACCACGAGTGCGCATGCGCAGTAGTGAGTCCGTGTGCCCATTCGCAGTAGTAAGCCCGAATGCGCATGTGCCGGTCTGAGCCCGTGTGCGCATACGCAGTAGTGAGCCCGAGCGCGCATCCGCAGTAGTGTGCCCGTGCGCGCAAGCGCAGTTGTGAGCCCGTGTGCCCATGCGCAGTAGTAAGCCCGAGTGCGCATGTGCAGGTCAGAGTGGAGTACGCATGAGCAGTAGTGAGCCCGAGCGCGCATCCGCAGTAGTGAGCCCGATTGCCCATGAGCAGTAGTGAGGCGGAGTGCGCATGAGCAGTAGTGAGCCCGAGCGCGCATCCGCAGTAGTGTGCCCGTGCGCGCAAGCGCAGTTGTGAGCCCGTGTGCCCATGCGCAGTAGTAAGCCCGAGTGCGCATGTGCAGGTCTGAGTGGAGTGCGCATGCGCAGTAGTGAGCCTGATTGCGCGATTGCGCAGTAGTGAGCCCGAGTACGCATGAGCAGTAGTGAGTCCGAGTGCGCATGAGCAGTAGTGAGGCCGAGTGCGCATGAGCAGTAGTGAGCCCGAGCGCGCATCCGCAGTAGTGAGTCCGAGTGCGCATGAGCAGTAGTGACCCCGAGTGCGCATGCGCAGTAGTGATCCCGATTACGCATCCGCAATAGTGTCCCCGAGTGCGCAAGCGCAGTAGTGAGCCCGATTACGCATCCGCAGTAGTGACCCCGAGTACGCATGAGCAGTAGTGAGTCCGAGTGCGCATGAGCAGTAGTGACCCCGAGTGCGCATGCGCAGTAGTGAGCCCGATTGCGCATCCGCCGTAGTGTCCTCGAGTGCGCATGCGCAGTAGTGATCCCGAGCGCGCATCCACAGTATTGAGCCCGAGTGCGCATGCGCAGTACTCACCCCGAGTACGCATGAGCAGTAGTGAGCTCGACTACGCATCCGCAGTAGTGACCCCGAGTGCGCATGCGCAGTAGTGCGCCCGTGTGCGCACGCGCAGAAGTGAGCTCGAATGCGCATGTGCAGGTCTGATCCCGTGTGCGCATACGCAGTAGTGAGCCCGAGCGCGCATCCGCAGTAGTGAGCCCGATTGCCCATGAGCAGTAGTGAGGCGGAGTGCGCATGAGCAGTAGTGAGCCCGAGCGCGCATCCGCAGTAGTGAGTCGGAGTGCGCATGTGCAGTAGAGAGCTCGTGTGCGCATGCGCAGTAGTGAGCCCGTGCGCGCATGCGCAGTAGTGAGCCCGAGCGCGCTTCCGCAGTAGTGAGCTCGAGTGCGTATGCGCAGGTGTGATCCGGACTGCCCATGCGCAGTAGTGAGGGCGTGTGCGCATTCGCAGTGGTTTGTCCGAGTGCGCTTGGGCAGGTCTGAGCCGGCGTGCGCATGCGCAGTAGGGATCCCGTGCGCGCATGCGCAGTAGTGAGCCCGAGCGCGCATCCGCAGTAGTGAGCCCGAGTGCGCATCCACAGTAGCGAGTCCGTGTGCGCATGCGCAGTAGTGAGCCCGAGTGCGCATGATCAGTAGAGAGCCCAATTGCGCGCATGCGCCGTAGTGAGCCCAATTGCGCATTCGCATGTGCAGGTCTGAGCCGGAGTGCGCATTCGCAGTAGTGAGCCCGTGCGCGCATGCGCAGTAGTGAGCCCGATTACGCATCCGCAGTAGTGACCCCGAGTGCGAATGCGCAGTAGTGCGCAGGTGTGCGCATGCGCAGAAGTGAGCTCGAATGCGCATGTGCAGGTCTGAGCCCGTGTGCGCATACGCAGTAGTGAGCCCGAGCGCGCATCCGCAGTAGTGAGCCCGATTGCGCCTGAGCAGTAGTGAGTCGGAGTGCGCATGCGCAGTAGTGAACCCGTGTGCGCATGCGCAGTAGTGACCCCGAGTGCCCATGCGCACTAGTGAGCCCGATTACGCATCCGCAATAATGACCCCGAGTGCGCATGCGCAGTAGTGAGCCCGTGCGCGCATGCGCAGTAGTGCGCCCGTGCGCGCATGCGCAGTAGTGACCGCGAGCGCTTATGCGCAGTAGTGAGCCCGAGTGCGCATGCGCATTAGTGCGCCCGTGTGCGCATGCGCAGGAGTGAGCTCGAGTGCGCATATGCAGGTCTGACCCGGTGTTCGCATGCGCTGTAGTGACCACGAGTGCGCATGCGCAGTAGTGAGCCCGTGTGCCCATTCGCAGTAGTAAGCCCGAATGCGCATGTGCCGGTCTGAGCCCGTGTGCGCATACGCAGTAGTGAGCCCGAGCGCGCATCCGCAGTAGTGTGCCCGTGCGCGCAAGCGCAGTTGTGAGCCCGTGTGCCCATGCGCAGTAGTAAGCCCGAGTGCGCATGTGCAGGTCTAAGTGGAGTGCGCATGCGCAGTAGTGAGCCTGATTGCGCGATTGCGCAGTAGTGAGCCCGAGTACGCATGAGCAGTAGTGAGTCCGAGTGCGCATGAGCAGTAATGAGATCGATTACGCATCCGCAGTAGCGACCCCGAGTGAGCATGCGCAGTAGTGCGCCTGTGTGCGCACGCGCAGAAGTGAGCTCGAATGCGCATGTGCAGGTCTGAGCCCGTGTGCGCATACGCAGTAGTGAGCCCGAGCGCGCATCCGCAGTAGTGAGCCCGATTGCCCATGAGCAGTAGTGAGGCCGAGTGCGCATGAGCAGTAGTGAGCCCGAGCGCGCATCCGCAGTAGTGAGCCCGTGTGCCCATGCGCAGTAGTGAGCCCGAGCGCCCATCCACAGTAGTGAGCCCGAGTGCGCATGCGCAGTACTCACCTCGAGTACGCATGAGCAGTAGTGAGCCCGATTACGCATCGGCAGTAGTGACCCCGAGTGCGCATGCGCAGTAGTGAGCCCGAGCGCGCATCCACAATAGTGCGCCCGAGTGCGCATGCGCAGTACTCACCCCGAGTACGCATGAGCAGTAGTGAGCCCTATTACGCATCCGCAGTAGTGACCCCGAGTGCGCATGCGCAGTAGTGAGCCCGAGCGCGCATCCACAGTAGTGAGCCGGAGCGCGCATCCGCAGTAGTGACCCCGAGTGCGCATGAGCAGTAGTGCGCCCGTGTGCGCATGCGCAGGAGTGAGCTCGAGTGAGCATATGCAGTTCTGACCCGGTGTGCGCATGCGCTGTAGTGACCACGAGTGCGCATGCGCACTAGTGAGCCCGTGTGCCCATGCGCAGTAGTAAGCCCGAATGCGCATGTGCATGTCTGACTGGAGTGCGCGTGCGCAGTAGTGAGCCCGATTGCTCGCATGCGCAGTAGTGAGCCCGAGCGCGCACCCGCAGTAGTGAGACCGAGTGCGCATCCGCAGTAGTGACCCCGAGTGCGCATGCGCAGTAGTGCGCCCGTGTGCGGATGCGCTGAAGTGAGCTCGAATGGGCATGTGCAGGTCTGAGCCCGTGTGCGCATACGCAGTAGTGAGCCCGAGCGCGCCTCCGCAGTAGTGAGCCCGAGTGCGCATGAGCAGTAGTGAGGCCGAGTGCGCATGAGCACTAGTGAGCCCGAGCGCGCATCCGCAGTCGTGAGTCGGAGTGCGCATGTGCAGTAGAGAGCTCGTGTGCGCATGCGCAGTAGTGAGCCCGTGCGCGCATGCGCAGTAGTGAGCCAGAGAGCGCATGTGCAGGTCTGAACCCGAGTGCGCATGCTCAGTAGAGAGCCCGATTGCGCATGCGCAGTAGTGAGCCCGTGCGCGCAAGCGCAGTTGTGAGCCCGTGTGCCCATGCGCAGTAGTGAGCCCAAGCGCGCATCCACAGTAGTGAGCCCGAGTGCGCATGCCCAGTAATGCGCCCGTGTGCGCATGCGCAGAAGTGAGCTCGAATGGGCATGTGCAGGTCTGAGCCCGTGTGCGCATACGCAGTAGTGAGCCCGAGCGCGCATCCGCAGTAGTGAGCCCGATTGCCCATGAGCAGTAGTGAGGCCGAGTGCGCATGAGCAGTAGTGAGCCCGAGCGCGCATCCGCAGTAGTGAGCCCGAGTGCGCATGAGCAGTAGTGAGGCCGAGTGCGCATGCGCAGTAGTGAGACCTACTACGCATCCGCAATAGTGACCCCGAGTGCGCAAGCGCAGTAGTGATCCCGTGCGGGCATGGGCAGTAGTGCGCCCGTGCGCGCATGCGCAGTGGTGTGCCCGAGTGCGCATGGGCAGGTCTGAGCCGGCGTGCGCATGCGCAGTAGTGAGCCCGTGTGCGCATGCGCAGTAGTGACCCCGAGTGTGCATGCGCAGTAGTGAGCCCGTGCGCGCATGCGCAGTAGTGAGCCCGAGTGCGCATGCGTAGTAGCGACCCCGAGCGCGCGTGCATGGTAGTGACCGCGAGCGCATGCGCAGTAGTGTCCCCGAGTGCGCAAGCGCAGTAGTGAGCCCGATTACGCATCCGCAGTAGTGACCCCGAGTACGCATGCGCAGTAGTGAGCCCGAGCGCGCATCCACAGTAGTGAGCCCGAGTGCGCATGCGCAGTACTCACCCCGAGTACGCATGATCAGTAGTGACCCCGATTACGCATCCGCAGTAGTGAGCCCTACTACGCATCCGCAATAGTGACCCCGAGTGCGCATGCGCAGTAGTGAGCCCGAGCGCGCATCCACAGTAGTGAGCCCGAGTGCGCATGCGCAGTACTCACCCCGAGTACGCATGAGCAGTAGTGAGCTCGATTACGCATCCGCAGTAGTGACCCCGAGTGCGCATGCGCAGTAGTGCGTCCGTGTGCGCATGCGCAGGAGTGAGCTCGAGTGCGCATATGCAGGTCTGACCCGGTGTGCGCATGCGCAGTAGTGACCACGAATGTGCATGGGCAGCGGTGAGCCCGATTACGCATCCGCAATAGTGACCCCGAGTGCGCATGCGCAGTAGTGAGCCCGTGCGCACATGCGCAGTAGTGCGCCCGTGCGCGCATGCGCAGTAGTGAGCCCGAGTGCGCATGCGTAGTAGCGACCCCGAGCGCGCGTGCATAGTAGTGACCGCGAGCGCACGTACGCAGTAGTGAGCGCGATTGCGCATCCACAGTAGCGAGTCCGTGTGCGCATGCGCAGTAGTGAGCCCGAGTGCGCATGTGCAGGTCTGAGCCCGAGTGCGCATGCTCAGTAGAGGGCCCGATTGCGCGCATGCGCCGTAGTGAGCCCGAGCGCGCATCCGCAGTAGTGAGCCCGAGTGCGCATGGGCAGGTCTGAGCCGGCGTGCGCATGCGCAGTAGTGAGCCCGTGTGCGCATGCGCAGTAGTGACCCCGAGTGTGCATGCGCAGTAGTGAGCCCGTGCGCGCATGCGCAGTAGTGAGCCCGAGTGCGCATGCGTAGTAGCGACCCCGAGCGCGCGTGCATGGTAGTGACCGCGAGCGCATGCGCAGTAGTGTCCCCGAGTGCGCAAGCGCAGTAGTGAGCCCGATTACGCATCCGCAGTAGTGACCCCGAGTACGCATGCGCAGTAGTGAGCCCGAGCGCGCATCCACAGTAGTGAGCCCGAGTGCGCATGCGCAGTACTCACCCCGAGTACGCATGATCAGTAGTGACCCCGATTACGCATCCGCAGTAGTGAGCCCTACTACGCATCCGCAATAGTGACCCCGAGTGCGCATGCGCAGTAGTGAGCCCGAGCGCGCATCCACAGTAGTGAGCCCGAGTGCGCATGCGCAGTACTCACCCCGAGTACGCATGAGCAGTAGTGAGCTCGATTACGCATCCGCAGTAGTGACCCCGAGTGCGCATGCGCAGTAGTGCGTCCGTGTGCGCATGCGCAGGAGTGAGCTCGAGTGCGCATATGCAGGTCTGACCCGGTGTGCGCATGCGCAGTAGTGACCACGAATGTGCATGGGCAGCGGTGAGCCCGATTACGCATCCGCAATAGTGACCCCGAGTGCGCATGCGCAGTAGTGAGCCCGTGCGCACATGCGCAGTAGTGCGCCCGTGCGCGCATGCGCAGTAGTGAGCCCGAGTGCGCATGCGTAGTAGCGACCCCGAGCGCGCGTGCATAGTAGTGACCGCGAGCGCACGTACGCAGTAGTGAGCGCGATTGCGCATCCACAGTAGCGAGTCCGTGTGCGCATGCGCAGTAGTGAGCCCGAGTGCGCATGTGCAGGTCTGAGCCCGAGTGCGCATGCTCAGTAGAGGGCCCGATTGCGCGCATGCGCCGTAGTGAGCCCGAGCGCGCATCCGCAGTAGTGAGCCCGAGTGCGCATGTGCAGGTCTGAGCCCGAGTGCGCATGCTCAGTAGAGGGCCCGATTGCGCGCATGCGCCGTAGTGAGCCCGAGCGCGCATCCGCAGTAGTGAGCCCGTGTGCGCATGCGCAGTAGTGAGCCCGAGTGCGTATGCGCAGTAGTGACCCCGAGTGCGCATGAGCAGCAGTGACTCCGAGTGCGCATGAGCAGTAGTGACCCCGATTGCGCATGCACAGTAATGAGCCCATGTGTGCATGCGCAGTAGCGAACCCGAATGCGCGTCTGCAGTAGTGACCCCGAGTGCGCAAGCACAGTAGTGACCGCGAGCGCATTTGCGCAGTAGTGAGAACGAATGCGCATCCATAGTAGCGAGTCCGTGTGCGCATGCGCAGTAGTGAGCCCGATTACGCATCCGCACTAGTGACCCCGGGTGCGCAAGCGCAGTAGTGAGCCCGAGTGCGTATGCGCAGTAGTGAGCCCGAGTGCGCATGAGCAGTAGTGGCTCCGAGTGCGCATGAGCAGTAGTGACCCCGATTGCGCATCCACAGTAACGAGTCCGTGTGCGCATGCGCAGTAGTGAGCCCGATTGCGCATGTGCAGGTCTGAACACGAGTGCGCATCCGCAGTAGTGACCCCGAGTACGCATGGCCAGTAGTGAGTCCGAGTGCGCATGAGCAGTTGTGACCGCGAGTGCGCGTGCGCAATAGTGAGCCCGATTACGCATCTGCAGTAGTGTCCCCGAGTGCGCATGCGCAGTGGTGAGCTCGATTACGGATCTGCAATAGTGACCCCGAGTGCGCAAGCGCAGTTGTGAGCCCGTGCGCGCATGCGCAGTAGTGAGCCCGAGTGCGCATGCGTAGTAGCGACCCCGAGCGCGCGTGCGCAGTAGTGACCGCGAGCGCTTATGCGCAGTAGCGGGAGCGATTGCGCATGCGCAGTAGTGAGCCCGTGTACGCATGCAGAGTAGTGAGCCCGTGTGTCCATGAGCAGTAGTGAGTCCGAGTACGCATGAGCAGTAGTGAGTCCGAGTGCGCATGAGCAGTAGTGACCCCGAGGGCGCATGCGCAGTAGTGAGCCCGATTACGCATCCGCAGTAGTGTCCCCGAGTGCGCATGCGCAGTAGTGAGCCCGAGCGCGCATCCACAGTAGTGAGCCCGAGTGCGCATGCGCAGTACTCACCCCGAGTACGCATGAGCAGTAGTGAGCTCGATTACGCATCCGCAGTGGTGACCCCGAGTGCGCATGCGCAGTAGTGCGCCCGTGTGCGCATGCGCAGAAGTGAGCTCGAATGCGCATATGCTGGTCTGAGCCCATGTGCGCATACGCAGTAGTGAGCCCGAGCGCGCATCCGCAGTAGTGAGCCCGATTGCGCATGAGCAGTAGTGAGGCCGAGTGCGCATGAGCAGGAGCGAGCCCGAGCGCGCATCCGCAGTAGTGAGTCGGAGTGCGCATGTGCAGTAGAGAGCTCGTGTGCGCATGCGCAGTAGTGAACCCGTGCGCGCATGCGCAGTAGTAAGCCCGTGTGAACATGCGCAGTAGTGAGCCCGCGCGCGCATCCGCAGTAGTGAGCCCGAGTGCGCATGCGCAGTACTCACCTCGAGTACGCATGAGCAGTAGTGATCCCGATTACGCATCCGCAGTAGTGACCCCGAGTACGCATGCGCAGTAGTGAGCCCGAGTGCGCATGAGCAGTAGTGACCCCGAGTGCGCATGCGTAGTAGCGACCACGAGCGCGCGTGCGCAGTAGTGACCGCGAGCGCTTATGCGCAATAGTGAGCCCGATTACGCATCCGCAGTAGTGTCCCCGAGTGCGCATGCGCAGTAGTGAGCCCGAGCGCGCATCCACAGTAGTGAGACCGAGCGCGCATATGCAGGTCTGAGCCCCAGTGCGCATCCGCAGTAGTGACCCCGAGTACGCATGAGCAGTAGTGAGTCCGAGTGCGCATGAGCAGTAGTGACTCCGAGTGCGCATGAGCAGTAGTGACCCCGATTGCGCATCCACAGTAACGAGTCCGTGTGCGCATGCGCAGTAGTGAGCCCGATTACGGATCTGCAATAGTGACCCCCGGGTGCGCAAGCGCAGTAGTGAGCCCGTGCGCGCATGCGCAATAGTGAGCCCGAGTGCGCATGCGTAGTAGCGACCACGAGCGCGCGTGCGCAGTAGTGACCGCGAGCGCTTATGCGCAATAGTGAGCCCGATTACGCATCCGCAGTAGTGTCCCCGAGTGCGCATGCGCAGTAGTGAGCTCGAGCGCGCATCCACAGTAGTGAGCCCGAGCGCGCATATGCAGGTTTGAGCCCCAGTGCGCATCCGCCGTAGTGACCCCGAGTACGCATGAGCAGTAGTGAGTCCGAGTGCGCATGAACAGTAGTGAGGCCGAGTGCGCATGCGCAGTAGTGAGCCCGATTAACCATCCGCAGTAGTGTCCCCGAGTACGCATGCGCAGTAGTGAGCCCGATTACGGATCTGCAATAGTGACCCCCGGGTGCGCAAGCGCAGTAGTGAGCCCGTGCGCGCATGCGCAGTAGTGAGCCCGAGTGCGCATGCGTAGTAGCGACCCCGAGCGCGCGTGCGCAGTAGTGACCGCGAGCGCTTATGCGCAATAGTGAGCCCGATTACGCATCCGCAGTAGTGTCCCCGAGTGCGCATGCGCAGTAGTGAGCCCGAGCGCGCATCCACAGTAGTGAGCCCGAGCGCGCATATGCAGGTCTGAGCCCCTGTGCGCATCCGCAGTAGTGACCCCGAGTACGCATGAGCAGTAGTGAGTCCGAGTGCGCATGAGCAGTAGTGACTCCGAGTGCGCATGAGCAGTAGTGACCCCGATTGCGCATCCACAGTAACGAGTCCGTGTGCGCATGCGCAGTAGTGAGCCCCAGCGCGCATCCACAGTAGTGAGATCGAGCGCGCATGCGCAGGTCTGAGCCCCAGTGGGCATCCGCAGTAGTGACCCCGAGTACGCATGAGCAGTAGTGAGTCCGAGTGCGCATGAGCAGTAGTGACCCCGAGTGCGCATGCGCAGTAGTGAGCCCGATTACGCAACCGCAATAGTGACCCCGAGTGCGCAAGCGCAGTAGTGAGCCCGTGCGCGCATGGGCAGTAGTGCGCCCGTGCGCGCATGCGCAGTAGTGAGCCCGAGTGCGCATGCGCAGTAGTGAGCCCGAGTACGCATGAGCAGTAGTGAGCTCGATTACGCATCCGCAGTAGTGACCCCGAGTGCGCGTGCGCAGTAGTGAGCCCGATTGCTCGCATGCGCAGTAGTGAGCCCGAGCGCGCACCCGCAGTAGTGAGACCGAGTGCGCATGCGCAGTAGTGAGCCCGTGCGCGCATTCGCTGTAGTGCGCCCGTGTGCGCATGCGCAGAAGTGAGCTCGAGTGCGTATGTGCAGGTGTGATCCGGACTGCCCATGCGCAGTAGTGAGGCCGTGTGCGCATTCGCAGTGGTGTGCCCGAGTGCGCATGGGCAGGTCTGAGCCGGCGTGCGCATGCGCAGTAGTGCGCGAGTGCGCGCATGCGCAGTAGTGACCCCGAGTACGCATGAGCAGTAGTGAGTCCGAGTGCGCATGAGCAGTAGTGACCCCGAGTACGCATGAGCAGTAGTGAGCCCGATTACGGATCTGCAATAGTGACCCCCGGGTGCGCAAGCGCAGTAGTGAGCCCGTGCGCGCATGCGCAGTAGTGAGCCCGAGTGCGCATGCGTAGTAGCGACCACGAGCGCGCGTGCGCAGTAGTGACCGCGAGCGCTTATGCGCAATAGTGAGCCCGATTACGCATCCGCAGTAGTGTCCCCGAGTGCGCATGCGCAGTAGTGAGCTCGAGCGCGCATCCACAGTAGTGAGCCCGAGCGCGCATATGCAGGTTTGAGCCCCAGTGCGCATCCGCCGTAGTGACCCCGAGTACGCATGAGCAGTAGTGAGTCCGAGTGCGCATGAACAGTAGTGAGGCCGAGTGCGCATGCGCAGTAGTGAGCCCGATTAACCATCCGCAGTAGTGTCCCCGAGTACGCATGCGCAGTAGTGAGCCCGATTACGGATCTGCAATAGTGACCCCCGGGTGCGCAAGCGCAGTAGTGAGCCCGTGCGCGCATGCGCAGTAGTGAGCCCGAGTGCGCATGCGTAGTAGCGACCCCGAGCGCGCGTGCGCAGTAGTGACCGCGAGCGCTTATGCGCAATAGTGAGCCCGATTACGCATCCGCAGTAGTGTCCCCGAGTGCGCATGCGCAGTAGTGAGCCCGAGCGCGCATCCACAGTAGTGAGCCCGAGCGCGCATATGCAGGTCTGAGCCCCTGTGCGCATCCGCAGTAGTGACCCCGAGTACGCATGAGCAGTAGTGAGTCCGAGTGCGCATGAGCAGTAGTGACTCCGAGTGCGCATGAGCAGTAGTGACCCCGATTGCGCATCCACAGTAACGAGTCCGTGTGCGCATGCGCAGTAGTGAGCCCCAGCGCGCATCCACAGTAGTGAGATCGAGCGCGCATGCGCAGGTCTGAGCCCCAGTGGGCATCCGCAGTAGTGACCCCGAGTACGCATGAGCAGTAGTGAGTCCGAGTGCGCGTGCGCAGTAGTGAGCCCGATTGCTCGCATGCGCAGTAGTGAGCCCGAGCGCGCACCCGCAGTAGTGAGACCGAGTGCGCATGCGCAGTAGTGAGCCCGTGCGCGCATTCGCTGTAGTGCGCCCGTGTGCGCATGCGCAGAAGTGAGCTCGAGTGCGTATGTGCAGGTGTGATCCGGACTGCCCATGCGCAGTAGTGAGGCCGTGTGCGCATTCGCAGTGGTGTGCCCGAGTGCGCATGGGCAGGTCTGAGCCGGCGTGCGCATGCGCAGTAGTGCGCGAGTGCGCGCATGCGCAGTAGTGAGCCCGAGTGCGCATGCGTAGTAGCGACCCCGAGCGCGCGTGCATAGTAGTGACCGTGAGCGCATGTACGCAGTAGTGAGCGCGATTGCGCATCCACAGTAGCGAGTCCGTGTGCGCATGCGCAGTAGTAAGCCCGAGTGCGCATGCGCAGTAGTGACCCCGAGTACGCATGAGCAGTAGTGAGTCCGAGTGCGCATGAGCAGTAGTGACCCCGAGTACGCATGAGCAGTAGTGAGTCCTAGTGCGCATGAGCAGTAGTGACCCCGAGTGCGCATGCGCAGTAATGAGCCCGAGCGCGCATCCGCCGTAGTGAGCCCGAGTGCGCATCCACAGTAACGAGTCCGTGTGCGCATGCGCAGTAGTGAGCCCGAGTGCGCATGTGCAGGTCTGAGCCCGATTGCGCATCCGCAGTAGTGACTCCGAGTACGCATGAGCAGTAGTGAGTCCGAGTGCGCATGAGCAGTAGTGAGCCCGATTGCGCATCCGCAGTAGTGAGCCCGAGTGCGCATGCGCTGTAGTGACCCCGAGTGCACATGCGCAGTAGAGTGCCCGATTGCGCATGTGCAAGTCTGAGCCGGAGTGCGCATCCGCTGTAGTGAGCCCGATTGCGCATCCGCAGTAGGGAGGCCGAGTGAACATGAGAAGTAGTGAGTCCAAGTGCGCATGAGCCGTAGTGACCCCGAGTGCGCATGCGCAGTAGTGTGCCCGAGAGCGCATGCGCAGTAGTGACCCCGAGAGCGCATGCACAGTAGTGAGCCCGTGTGCGCATATGCAGTAGTGACCCCGAGTGCGCATGAGCTGTAGCAAGTCCGAGTGCGAAAGAGCAGTAGCGAGTCCGAACGCGCATGCGCAGTAGTGAGCCTGGTTGCGCATGTGCAGTAGTGCGCCCGACTGCCCATGAGAAGTAGTGAACCCGAGTGCGCATCCGCAGTAGTGACCCCGAGTGCGCATGAACAGTAGTAAGCCCGTGTACACGTGCGCAGTAGTGAGCCCCATTGCGCATCCGCCGTAGTGACCCCGAGTGCGCATGCGCAGTGGTGCGCAGGTGTGCGCATGCGCAGAAGTGAGCCCGAGCGCGCATCCACAGTAGTGAGCCCGAGTGCGCATGCGCAGTATTCACCCCGAGTACGCATGAGCAGTAGTGAGCCCGATTACGCATCCGCAGTAGTGACCCCGAGTGCGCATGCGCAGTAGTGCGCCCGTGGGCGCATGTGCAGGAGTGAGCTCGAGTGCGCATATGCAGGGCTGACCCGGTGTGCGCATGCGCAGTAGTGACCACGAGTGCGCATGCGCAGTACTGAGCCCGATTGCGCGCATGCGCAGTAGTGAGCCCGTGCGCGCATGCGCAGTAGTGAGCCCGTGTGCGCATGCGCAGTAGTGAGCCCGATTGCGCATCCACAGTAGCGAGTCCGTGTGCGCATGCGTAGTAGCGACCCCGAGTGGGCGTGCGCAGCAGTGACCGCGAGCGCTTATGCGCAGTAGTGGGAGCGATTGCGCATGCGCAGTAGTGAGCCCGGTTGCGCATAGGCAGTAGTGCGCCCGAGTGCCCATGAGCAGTAGTGACCCAGAACCCGCATGATCAGTAGTGAGCCCGATTGCACGTCCGCAGTAGTGAGGCCGAGTGCCCATGAGAAGTAGTGAGCCGGAGTGCGCATCCGCAGTAGTGACCCCGAGTGCGCATGCACAGTAGTAAGCCCGTGTACACGTGCGCAGTAGTGAGCCCGATCTCGCATCCGCAGTAGTGTGTCCGAGTGCCCATCCGCAGTAGAGTGCCCGATTGCGCATGTGCAAGTCTGAGCCGGAGAGCGCATCCGCTGTAGTGAGCCCGATTGCGCATCCGCAGTAGGGAGGCCGAGTGCCCATGAGCAGTAGTGAGTCCGAGTGCGCATGAGCAGTAGTGAGGCCGAGTGCGCATGAGCAGTAGTGAGCCCGAGCGCGCATCCGCAGTAGGGAGGCCGAGTGCCCATGAGAAGTAGTGAGTCCAAGTGCGCATGAGCAGTAGTGAGGCCGAGTGCGCATGAGCAGTAGTGAGTCCGAGTGCGCATGAGCAGTAGTGAGGCCGAGTGCCCATGAGCAGTAGTAAGCCCGATTGCGCATCCGCAGTAGTGAGTCCGAGTGCCCATGAGCAGTAGAGTGCCCGATTGCGCATGTGCAAGTCTGAGCCGGAGAGCGCATCCGCTGTAGTGAGCCCAATTGCGCATCCGCAGTAGTGTGTCCGAGTGCCCATGAGCAGTAGTGAGTCCGAGTGCGCATGAGCAGTAGTGAGGCCGAGTGCGCATGAGCAGTAGTGAGCCCGGTTGCGCATCGGCTGTAGTGCGCCCGAGTACCCATGAGCAGTAGTGACCCAGAACCCGCATGATCAGTAGTGAGCCCCATTGCACGTCCGCAGTAGTGGGGCCGAGTGCCCATGCGAAGTAGTGAACCGGAGTGCGCATCCGCAGTAGTGACCCCGAGTGCGCATGCACAGTAGTAAGCCCGTGTACACGTGCGCATTAGTGAGCCCGATCGCGCATCCGCAGTAGTGAGTCCGAGTGCCCACGAGCAGTAGAGTGCCCGATTGCGCATGTGCAAGTCTGAGCCGGAGAGCGCATCCGCTGTAGTGAGCCCGATTGCGCATCCGCAGTAGGGAGGCCGAGTGCCCATGAGAAGTAGTGAGTCCAAGTGCGCATAAGCAGTAGTGAGGCCGAGTGCGCATGAGCAGTAGTGAGCCCGATTGCGCATCCGCAGTAGTGAGCCCGAGTGCGCATGCGCAGTAGTGACCCCGAGTGCACATGCGCAGTAGAGTGCCCGATTGCGCATGTGCAAGTCTGAGCCGGAGTGCGCATCCGCTGTAGTGAGCCCGAATGCGCATCCGCAGTAGGGAGGCCGAGTGCCCATGAGAAGTAGTGAGTCCAAGTGCGCATGAGCCGTAGTGACCCCGAGTGTACATGCGCAGTAGGAACCCCGAGCGCGCATGCGCAGTAGTGAGCCCGATTCCGCATCCGCAAATGTGAGTCCGAGTGCACATGAGCAGTAGTGAGGCCGAGTACGCATGTGCAGGTCTGAGCCGGAGAGCGCATCCGCAGTAGTGAGCCCGATTGCGCATCCGCAGTAGTGAGTCCGAGTGCCCATGAGCAGTAGAGTGCCCGATTGCGCAGGTGCAAGTCTGAGCCGGAGAGCGCATCCGCTGTAGTGAGCCCAATTGCGCATCCACAGTAGTGAGTCCGAGTGCCCATGAGCAGTAGTGAGTCCAAGTGCGCATGAGCAGTAGTGAGGCCGAGTGCGCATGAGCAGTAGTGAGCCCGATTGCGCATCCGCAGTAGTGAGCCCGAGTGCGCATGCGCAGTAGTGACCCCGAGTGCACATGCGCAGTAGAGTGCCCGATTGCGCATGTGCAAGTCTGAGCCGGAGAGCGCATCCGCTGTAGTGAGCCCGTGCGCGCATGCGCAATCGTGAGCCCGTGTGCCCATGCGCAGTAGTAAGCCCGAGTGCGCATGTGCAGGTCTGAGCCCGAGTGCGCATGCTGAGTAGTGAGCCCGATTCCGCGCATGCACAGTAGTGCGCCCGTGTGCGCATGCGCAGAAGTGAGCTCGAGTGCGCGTGTGCAGGTCTGAGCTCGTGTGCGCATACGCAGTAGTGAGCCCGAACGCGCATCCGCAGTAGTGAGGCTGAGTGCGCATGAGCAGTAGTGAGTCCGAGTGCGCATGAGCAGTAGTCACCCCGAGTGATGCCCACTTGGACGCCGACCGTTTGGTCGCGTCCCGATTGGACGGTCCCGATTCGACTCGTTCCAATTCGAAGCGGTGCCGATTGGACGCGTTCCAATTCTAAGCAGGGCTTATAGAACCTAACCTAACCAAATCTAACCTCTTCGAATTGGGACGCGTCCAATCGGCACAGCTTCGAATTGGAACGCGTCGAATCAGGACCGTCCAAACGGAACGCGTCCAATCGGTCGACGTCCAAGTGGGACACCCCCGTCACCCCGAGTGAGCATGCGCAGTAGTGAGCCCATGTGCCCATGCGCAGTAGTAAGCCCGAGTGCGCATGTGCAGGTCTGACTGGAGTGCGCATGCGCAGTTGTGAGCCCGATTGCGCGCATGCGCAGTAGTGAGCCCGAGCCCGCATCCGCAGTAGCGAGCCCAAGTGCGCTTGCGCAGTACTGACCCCGAGTACGCATGAGCAGTAGTGAGTCCGAGTGGGCATGAGCAGTAGTGACCCCGAGTGCGCATGCGCAGTAGTGAGCCCGATTACGCATCCGCAGTAGTGACCCCGAGTGCGCATGTGCAGGTCTGACTGGAGTGCGCATGCGCAGTACTGAGCCCGATTGCGCGCATGCGCAGTAGTGAGCCCGAGCGCGCATGCACAGTAGTGAGCCCGATTGCGCATCCGCAGCAGTGAGTCCGAGTGCGCATGAGCAGTAGTCACCCCGAGTGAGCATGCGCAGTAGTGAGCCCATGTGCCCATGCGCAGTAGTAAGCCCGAGTGCGCATGTGCAGGTCTGACTGGAGTGCGCATGCACAGTAGTGACCCCGATTGCGCGAATGAGCAGTAGTCACCCCGAGTGCGCATGCGCAGTAGTGCGCAGGTGTGCACATGCGCAGAAGTGAGCTCGAATGCGCATGTGCAGGTCTGAGCCCGTGTGCGCATACGCAGTAGTGAGCCCGAACGCGCATCCGCAGTAGTGAGCCCGAGTGCGCATGAGCAGTAGTGAGGCCGAGTGCGCAAGAGCAGTAGTGAGGCCGAGTGCGCATGAGCAGTAGTGCGCCCGAGCGCGCATCCGCAGTAGTGAGTCGGAGTGCGCATGTGCAGTAGAGAGCTCGTGTGCGCATGCAGAGTAGTGAGCCCGTGCGCGCATGCGCAGTAGTGCGCCCGTGTGCGCATGCGCAGAAGTGAGCTAGAGTGCGCATGTGCAGGTGTGAGGCGGACTGCCCATGCGCAGTAGTGAGGCCGTGTGCGCATGCGCAGTGGTGTGCCCGAGTGCGCATGTCAGGTCTGAGCCGGAGTGCGCATGTCAGGTCTGAGCCGGAGTGCGCATGCGCAGTAGTGAGCCCGTGCGCACATGCGCAGTAGTGAGCCCGTGTGCGCATGCGGAGTAGTGAGCCCGAGCGCGCATCCGCAGTAGTGACCACGAGTGCGCATGAGCAGTCGTGAGTCTGATTGGGCATGAGTAGTAGTGACCCCGAGTGCGCATGCACAGTAGTGGGCCCGATTGCGCATCCGCAGTAGTGAGCCCGTGTGCCCATGCGCAGTAGTAAGCCCGAATGCGCATGTGCAGGTCTGACTGGAGTGCGCGTGCGCAGAAGTGAGCTCGAGTGCGCATGTGCAGGTATGAGCCGGACTGCCCATGCGCAGTAGTGAGGCCGCGTGCGCATGCGCAGTGGTGTGCCCGAGTGCGCATGGGCAGGTCTGAGCCGGCGTGCGCATGCGCAGTAGTGAGCCCGAGCGCGCATGCACAGTAGTGAGCCCGATTGCGCATCCGCAGTAGTGAGTCCGTGTGCGCATGTACAGGTCTGAGCCCGAGTGCGCATGCGCAGTAGTGAGCCCTATTCTGCATCCGCAGTAGTGCGTCCGAGTGCGCATGAGCACCAGTCACCCCGAGTGAGCATGCGCAGTAGTGAGCCCACGTGCCCATGCGCAGTAGTAAGCCCGAGTGCGCATGTGCAGGTCTGACTGGAGTGCGCATGCGCAGTAGTGAGCCCGTGTGCGCATGCGCAGTAGTGATCCCGAGCGTGCATCCGCAGTAGTGAGCCCGAGTGCGCATGTGCAGGTCTGACTGGAGTGCGCATGCGCAGTACTGAGCCCGATTGCGCGCATGCGCAGTAGTGAGCCCGAGCGCGCATGCACAGTAGTGAGCCCGATTGCGCATCCGCAGCGGTGAGTCCGAGTGCGCATGATCAGTAATGAGTCCGAGTGCGCATGAGCAGTAGTCACCCCGAGTGAGCAAGCGCAGTAATGAGCCCATGTGCCCATGCGCAGTAGTAAGCCCGAGTGCGCATGTGCAGGTCTGACTGGAGTGCGCATGCACAGTAGTGAGCCCGTGCGCGCATGCGCAGTGGTGAGCCCGATTGCGCATTCGCAGTAGTGATTCCGTGGGCGCACGTGCAGGTCTGAGCCGGAGAGCGCATGCGCAGTAGTGAGCCCGATTGTGCATCCGCAGTAGTGACCCCGAGTGCGCATGCGCAGTAGTGACCCCGAGTGCGCATGCGCAGTAGTGACCCCGAGCGCGCATGCGCAGTAGTGAGCCCGATTCCGCGCATGCGCAGTAGTGCGCCCGTGTGCGCATGCGCAGAAGTGAGCTCGAGTGCGCGTGTGCAGGTCTGAGCCGGTGTGCGCATACGCAGTACTGACCCCGAGTACGCATGAGCAGTAGTGAGTCCGAGTGCGCATGAGCAGTAGCCACCCCGAATGCGCATGCACAGTAGTGAGCCCGAGTGCGCATGCACAGTAGTGAGCCCGTGTGCGCATGCGCAGTAGTGAGCCCGAGTGCGCATCTGCAGTAGTGAGACAGTGTGCGCATGAGCAGAAGTGAGTCCGAGTGCGCATGAGCAGTAGTGAGGCCGAGTGCGCATGAGCAGTAGTGGGCCCGAGCGCGCATCCGTAGTAGTGACCCCGAGTGCGCATGCACAGTAGTGAGCCCGATTGCGCATTCGCAGTAGTGAGTCCGTGTGCGCATGTGCAGGTCTGAGCCGGAGTGCGCATGAGCAGTAGTGAGCCCGATTGTGCATCCGCAGTAGTGAGTCCGAGTGCGCATGAGCAGTAGCGACACCGAGTGCGCATGCACAGTAGTGAGCCCGATTGCGCATCCACAGTAGCGAGTCCGTGTGCGCATGCGCAGAAGTGAGCTCGAGTGCGCGTGTGCAGGTCTGAGCCGGTGTGCGCATGCGCAGTAGTGAGCCCGTGTGCCCATGCGCAGTAGTAAGCCCGAGTGCGCATGATCAGTAGTGAGTCCGAGTGCGCGCATGAGCAGTAGTCACCCCGTGCGCGCATGCTCATTAGTGAGCCCGTGTGCTCATGTGCAATAGTAAGCCCGAGTGCGCATGATCAGTAGTGAGTCCGAGTGCGCATGAGCAGTAGTCACCCCGAGTGAGCATGCGCAGTAGTGAGCCCATGTGCCCATGCGCAGTAGTAAGCCTTAGTGCGCATGTGCAGGTCTGACTGTAGTGCGCATGCGCAGTTGTGAGCCCGATTGCGCGCATGCGCAGTAGTGAGCCCGAGCCCGCATCCGCAGTAGCGAGCCCAAGTACGCATGCGCAGTACTGACCCCGAGTACGCATGAGCAGTAGTGAGTCCGAGTGCGCATGAGCAGTAGTGACCCCGAGTGCGCATGCGCAGTGGTGAGCCCGATTACGCATCCGCAGTAGTGACCCCGAGTGCGCATGCACAGTAGTGAGCCCGTGCGCGCATGCGCAGTGGTGAGTCCGTGTGCGCATGTGCAGGACTGAGCCGGAGTGGGCATGCACAGTAGTGACCCCGAGTGCGCATGCACAGTAGTGAGCCCGAGTGCTAATGCACAGAGGAGAGCACGATTGCGCATGCGCAGTAGTGAGCCCGTGTGCGCATGCGCAGTAGTGAGCCCGAGCGCGCATCCGCAGTAGTGACCCCGAGTGCGCATGAGCAGTAGTGAGTCCGATTGGGCATGAGCAGTAGTGACCCAGAGTGCGCATACGCAGTACTGAGCCCGATTGCGTGCATGCGCAGTAGTGAGCCCGTGCGCGCATGCGCAGTAGTGACCCCGAGTGCGCATGAGCAGTAGTGAGTCCGAGTGCCCATGATCAGTAGTGAGTCCGAGTGCGCATGAGCAGTAGTCACCCCGAGTGAGCATGCGCAGTAGTGAGCCCGTGCGCGCACCCGCAGTAGTGAGACCGAGTGCGCATGCGCAGTAGTGAGCCCGTGCGCGCATTCGCTGTAGTGCGCCCGTGTGCGCATGCGCAGAAGCGTGCTCGAGTGCGCATATGCAGGTGTGACCCGGACTGCCCATCCGCAGTAGTGAGGCCGTGTGCGTATGCGCAGTAGTGAGTCCGAGTGCGCATGAGCAGTAGCGACCCCGAGTGCGCATGAGCAGTAGCGACCCCGAGTGCGCATGAGCAGTAGCGACCCCGACTGCGCATGCACAGTAGTGAGCCCGAGTGCGCATGCACAATAGTGAGCCCGTGTGCGCATGCGCAGTAGTGAGCCCGATTGCGCATCCGCAGCAGTGAGCCCGAGTGCGCATGATCAGTAGTGAGTCCGAGTGCGCATGAGCAGTAGTCACCCCGAGTGAGCATGCGCAGTAGTGAGGCCATGTGCCCATGCGCAGTATTAAGCCCGAGTGCGCATGTGCAGGTCTGACTGGAGTGCGCATGCACAGTAGTGAGCCCGTGCGCGCATGCGCAGTGGTGAGTCGGTGTGCGCATGTGCAGGTCTGACTGGAATGCGCATGCGCAGTACTGAGCCCGATTGCGTGCATGCGCAGTAGTGAGCCCGTGCGAGCATGCACAGTAGTGACCCCGAGTGCGCATGAGCAGTAGTGAGTCCGAGTGCCCATGATCAGTAGTGAGTCCGAGTGCGCATGAGCAGTAGCGACCCCGAGTGCGCATGCACAGTAGTGAGCCCGAGTGCGCATGCACAATAGTGAGCTCGATTGCGCATTCGCAGTAGTGAGTCCGTGTGCGCATGTGCAGGTCTGAGCCGGAGTGCGCATGCGCAGTAGTGAGCCCGATTGTGCATCCGCAGTAGTGAGTCCGAGTGCGCATGAGCAGTAGTTAGCCGGAGTGCGCATGCGCAGTAGTGGCCCCAAGTGCGCATGCGCAGTAGTGACCCCGAGCGCGCATGCGCAGTAGTGAGCCCGATTCCGCGCATGCGCAGTAGTGCGCCCGTGTGCGCATGCGCAGAAGTGAGCTCGAGTGCGCGTGTGCAGGTCTGAGCCGGTGTGCGCATGCGCAGTACTCAGCCCGTTTGCCCGCATGCGCAATAGTTCGCCCGAGCGCGCATGCACAGTAGTGACCCCGATTGCGCATCCGCAGTAGTGAGTCCGTGTGCACATGTACAGGTCTGAGCCGGAGTGCGCATGCGCAGTAGTGAGCCCGATTGTGCATCCGCAGTAGTGAGTCCGAGTGCGCATGATCAGTAGTGAGTCTGAGTGCGCATGAACAGTAGTCACCCCGAGTGAGCATGCGCAGTAGTGAGCCCGATTGCGCGCATGCGCAGTACTGAGCCCGATTGCGTGCATGCGCAGTAGTGAGCCCGTGCGCGCATTCGCTGTAGTGCGCCCGTGTGCGCATGCGCAGAAGCGTTCTCGAGTGCGCATGTGCAGGTGTGAGGCGGACTGCCCATGCGCAGTAGTGAGGCCGTGTGCGCATGCGCAGTGGTGTGCCCGAGTGCGCATGTCAGGTCTGAGCCGGAGTGCGCATGTCAGGTCTGAGCCGGAGTGCGCATGCGCAGTAGTGAGCCCGTGCGCACATGCGCAGTAGTGAGCCCGTGTGCGCATGCGGAGTAGTGAGCCCGAGCGCGCATCCGCAGTAGTGACCACGAGTGCGCATGAGCAGTCGTGAGTCTGATTGGGCATGAGTAGTAGTGACCCCGAGTGCGCATGCACAGTAGTGGGCCCGATTGCGCATCCGCAGTAGTGAGCCCGTGTGCCCATGCGCAGTAGTAAGCCCGAATGCGCATGTGCAGGCCTGACTGGAGTGCGCGTGCGCAGAAGTGAGCTCGAGTGCGCATGTGCAGGTATGAGCCGGACTGCCCATGCGCAGTAGTGAGGCCGCGTGCGCATGCGCAGTGGTGTGCCCGAGTGCGCATGGGCAGGTCTGAGCCGGCGTGCGCATGCGCAGTAGTGAGCCCGAGCGCGCATGCACAGTAGTGAGCCCGATTGCGCATCCGCAGTAGTGAGTCCGTGTGCGCATGTACAGGTCTGAGCCCGAGTGCGCATGCGCAGTAGTGAGCCCTATTCTGCATCCGCAGTAGTGCGTCCGAGTGCGCATGAGCACCAGTCACCCCGAGTGAGCATGCGCAGTAGTGAGCCCACGTGCCCATGCGCAGTAGTAAGCCCGAGTGCGCATGTGCAGGTCTGACTGGAGTGCGCATGCGCAGTAGTGAGCCCGTGTGCGCATGCGCAGTAGTGATCCCGAGCGTGCATCCGCAGTAGTGAGCCCGAGTGCGCATGTGCAGGTCTGACTGGAGTGCGCATGCGCAGTACTGAGCCCGATTGCGCGCATGCGCAGTAGTGAGCCCGAGCGCGCATGCACAGTAGTGAGCCCGATTGCGCATCCGCAGCGGTGAGTCCGAGTGCGCATGATCAGTAATGAGTCCGAGTGCGCATGAGCAGTAGTCACCCCGAGTGAGCAAGCGCAGTAATGAGCCCATGTGCCCATGCGCAGTAGTAAGCCCGAGTGCGCATGTGCAGGTCTGACTGGAGTGCGCATGCACAGTAGTGAGCCCGTGCGCGCATGCGCAGTGGTGAGCCCGATTGCGCATTCGCAGTAGTGAGTCCGTGGGCGCACGTGCAGGTCTGAGCCGGAGAGCGCATGCGCAGTAGTGAGCCCGATTGTGCATCCGCAGTAGTGACCCCGAGTGCGCATGCGCAGTAGTGACCCCGAGTGCGCATGCGCAGTAGTGACCCCGAGCGCGCATGCGCAGTAGTGAGCCCGATTCCGCGCATGCGCAGTAGTGCGCCCGTGTGCGCATGCGCAGAAGTGAGCTCGAGTGCGCGTGTGCAGGTCTGAGCCGGTGTGCGCATACGCAGTACTGACCCCGAGTACGCATGAGCAGTAGTGAGTCCGAGTGCGCATGAGCAGTAGCCACCCCGAATGCGCATGCACAGTAGTGAGCCCGAGTGCGCATGCACAGTAGTGAGCCCGTTTGCGCATGCGCAGTAGTGAGCCCGAGTGCGCATCTGCAGTAGTGAGACAGTGTGCGCATGAGCAGAAGTGAGTCCGAGTGCGCATGAGCAGTAGTGAGGCCGAGTGCGCATGAGCAGTAGTGGGCCCGAGCGCGCATCCGTAGTAGTGACCCCGAGTGCGCATGCACAGTAGTGAGCCCGATTGCGCATTCGCAGTAGTGAGTCCGTGTGCGCATGTGCAGGTCTGAGCCGGAGTGCGCATGAGCAGTAGTGAGCCCGATTGTGCATCCGCAGTAGTGAGTCCGAGTGCGCATGAGCAGTAGCGACACCGAGTGCGCATGCACAGTAGTGAGCCCGATTGCGCATCCACAGTAGCGAGTCCGTGTGCGCATGCGCAGAAGTGAGCTCGAGTGCGCGTGTGCAGGTCTGAGCCGGTGTGCGCATGCGCAGTAGTGAGCCCGTGTGCCCATGCGCAGTAGTAAGCCCGAGTGCGCATGATCAGTAGTGAGTCCGAGTGCGCGCATGAGCAGTAGTCACCCCGTGCGCGCATGCTCATTAGTGAGCCCGTGTGCTCATGTGCAATAGTAAGCCCGAGTGCGCATGATCAGTAGTGAGTCCGAGTGCGCATGAGCAGTAGTCACCCCGAGTGAGCATGCGCAGTAGTGAGCCCATGTGCCCATGCGCAGTAGTAAGCCTTAGTGCGCATGTGCAGGTCTGACTGTAGTGCGCATGCGCAGTTGTGAGCCCGATTGCGCGCATGCGCAGTAGTGAGCCCGAGCCCGCATCCGCAGTAGCGAGCCCAAGTACGCACGCGCAGTACTGACCCCGAGTACGCATGAGCAGTAGTGAGTCCGAGTGCGCATGAGCAGTAGTGACCCCGAGTGCGCATGCGCAGTGGTGAGCCCGATTACGCATCCGCAGTAGTGACCCCGAGTGCGCATGCACAGTAGTGAGCCCGTGCGCGCATGCGCAGTGGTGAGTCCGTGTGCGCATGTGCAGGACTGAGCCGGAGTGGGCATGCACAGTAGTGACCCCGAGTGCGCATGCACAGTAGTGAGCCCGAGTGCTAATGCACAGAGGAGAGCACGATTGCGCATGCGCAGTAGTGAGCCCGTGTGCGCATGCGCAGTAGTGAGCCCGAGCGCGCATCCGCAGTAGTGACCCCGAGTGCGCATGAGCAGTAGTGAGTCCGATTGGGCATGAGCAGTAGTGACCCAGAGTGCGCATACGCAGTACTGAGCCCGATTGCGTGCATGCGCAGTAGTGAGCCCGTGCGCGCATGCGCAGTAGTGACCCCGAGTGCGCATGAGCAGTAGTGAGTCCGAGTGCCCATGATCAGTAGTGAGTCCGAGTGCGCATGAGCAGTAGTCACCCCGAGTGAGCATGCGCAGTAGTGAGCCCGTGCGCGCACCCGCAGTAGTGAGACCGAGTGCGCATGCGCAGTAGTGAGCCCGTGCGCGCATTCGCTGTAGTGCGCCCGTGTGCGCATGCGCAGAAGCGTGCTCGAGTGCGCATATGCAGGTGTGACCCGGACTGCCCATCCGCAGTAGTGAGGCCGTGTGCGTATGCGCAGTAGTGAGTCCGAGTGCGCATGAGCAGTAGCGACCCCGAGTGCGCATGAGCAGTAGCGACCCCGAGTGCGCATGAGCAGTAGCGACCCCGACTGCGCATGCACAGTAGTGAGCCCGAGTGCGCATGCACAATAGTGAGCCCGTGTGCGCATGCGCAGTAGTGAGCCCGATTGCGCGTCCGCAGCAGTGAGCCCGAGTGCGCATGATCAGTAGTGAGTCCGAGTGCGCATGAGCAGTAGTCACCCCGAGTGAGCATGCGCAGTAGTGAGGCCATGTGCCCATGCGCAGTATTAAGCCCGAGTGCGCATGTGCAGGTCTGACTGGAGTGCGCATGCACAGTAGTGAGCCCGTGCGCGCATGCGCAGTGGTGAGTCGGTGTGCGCATGTGCAGGTCTGACTGGAATGCGCATGCGCAGTACTGAGCCCGATTGCGTGCATGCGCAGTAGTGAGCCCGTGCGAGCATGCACAGTAGTGACCCCGAGTGCGCATGAGCAGTAGTGAGTCCGAGTGCCCATGATCAGTAGTGAGTCCGAGTGCGCATGAGCAGTAGCGACCCCGAGTGCGCATGCACAGTAGTGAGCCCGAGTGCGCATGCACAATAGTGAGCCCGATTGCGCATTCGCAGTAGTGAGTCCGTGTGCGCATGTGCAGGTCTGAGCCGGAGTGCGCATGCGCAGTAGTGAGCCCGATTGTGCATCCGCAGTAGTGAGTCCGAGTGCGCATGAGCAGTAGTTAGCCGGAGTGCGCATGCGCAGTAGTGGCCCCAAGTGCGCATGCGCAGTAGTGACCCCGAGCGCGCATGCGCAGTAGTGAGCCCGATTCCGCGCATGCGCAGTAGTGCGCCCGTGTGCGCATGCGCAGAAGTGAGCTCGAGTGCGCGTGTGCAGGTCTGAGCCGGTGTGCGCATGCGCAGTACTCAGCCCGTTTGCCCGCATGCGCAATAGTTCGCCCGAGCGCGCATGCACAGTAGTGACCCCGATTGCGCATCCGCAGTAGTGAGTCCGTGTGCACATGTACAGGTCTGAGCCGGAGTGCGCATGCGCAGTAGTGAGCCCGATTGTGCATCCGCAGTAGTGAGTCCGAGTGCGCATGATCAGTAGTGAGTCTGAGTGCGCATGAACAGTAGTCACCCCGAGTGAGCATGCGCAGTAGTGAGCCCGATTGCGCGCATGCGCAGTACTGAGCCCGATTGCGTGCATGCGCAGTAGTGAGCCCGTGCGCGCATTCGCTGTAGTGCGCCCGTGTGCGCATGCGCAGAAGCGTTCTCGAGTGCGAATGTGCAGGTGTGACCCGGACTGCCCATCCGCAGTAGTGAGGCCGTGTGCGTATGCGCAGTAGTGAGTCCGAGTGCGCATGAGCAGTAGCGACCCCGAGTGCGCATGAGCAGTAGCGACCCCGAGTGCGCATGAGCAGTAGCGACCCCGAGTGCGCATGCACAGTAGTGGGCCCGAGTGCGCATGCACAATAGTGCGCCCGTGTGCGCATGCGCAGTAGTGAGCCCGAGTGCGCATTCGCAGTAGCGAGTCCATGTGCGCATGTGCAGGTCTGAGCCGGAGTGCGCATGCGCAGTAGTGAGCCCGATTGTGCATCCGCAGTAGTGAGTCCGAGTGCGCATGAGCAGTAGTGAGCCGGAGTGCGCATGCGCAGTAGTGACCCCGAGTGCGCATGCGCAGTAGTGACCCCGAGCGCGCATGCGCAGTAGTGAGCCCGTGTGCTCATGTGCAATAGTAAGCCCGAGTGCGCATGATCAGTAGTGAGTCCGAATGCGCATGAGCAGTAGTCACCCCGAGTGAGCATGCGCAGTAGTGAGCCCATGTGCCCATGCGCAGTAGTAAGCCCTAGTGCGCATGTGCAGGTCTGACTGGAGTGCGCATGCGCAGTTGTGAGCCCGATTGCGCGCATGCGCAGTAGTGAGACCGAGCGAGCATGCACAGTAGTGAGCCCGATTGCGCATCCGCAGCAGTGAGTCCGAGTGCGCATGATCAGTAGTGAGTCCGAGTGCGCATGAGCAGTAGTCACCCCGAGTGAGCATGCGCAGTAGTGAGCCCATGTGCCCATGCGCAGTAGTAAGCCCGAGTGCGCATGTGCAGGTCTGACTGGAGTGCGCATGCGCAGTGGTGAGTCCGTGTGCGCATGTGCAGGTCTGACTGTAGTGCGCATGCGCAGTACTGAGCCCGATTGCGTGCATGCGCAGTAGTGAGCCCGTGCGCGCATGCGCATTAGTGAGCCCGTGCGCGCACCCGCAGTACTGAAACCGAGTGCGCATGCGCAGTAGTGAGCCCGTGCGCGCATTCGCTGTAGTGCGCCCGTGTGCGCATGCGCAGAAGCGTGCTCGAGTGCGCATGTGCAGGTGTGACCCGGACTGCCCATCCGCAGTAGTGAGGCCGTGTGCGTATGCGCAGTAGTGAGTCCGAGTGCGCGTGAGCAGTAGCGACCCCGAGAGCGCATGAGCAGTAGCGACCCCGAGTGCGCATGAGCAGTAGCGACCCCGAGTGCGCATGCACAGTAGTGAGCCCGAGTGCGCATGCACAATAGTGAGCCCGAGTGCGCATGCCCAGTAGTGACCCCAATGCGCATGCACAGTGGTGGGCCCGTGTGCGCATGCGCAGTAGTGAGCCCGAGTGCGCATCTGTAGTAGTCAGACAGTGTGCGCATGAGCAGAAGTGAGTCCGAGTGCGCATGAGCAGAAGTGAGGCCGAGTGCGCATGAGCAGTAGTGGGCCCGAGCGCGCATCCGTAGTAGTGACCCCGAGTGCGCATGCACAGTAGTGAGCCCGATTGCGCATTCGCAGTAGTGAGTCCGTGTGCGCATGTGCAGGTCTGAGCCGGAGTGCGCATGAGCAGTAGTGAGCCCGATTGTGCATCCGCAGTAGTGAGTCCGAGTGCGCATGAGCAGTAGCGACACCGAGTGCGCATGCACAGTAGTGAGCCCGATTGCGCATCCTCAGTAGCGAGTCCGTGTGCGCATGCGCAGAAGTGAGCTCGAGTGCGCGTGTGCAGGTCTGAGCCGGTGTGCGCATGCGCAGTAGTGAGCCCGTGTGCCCATGCGCAGTAGTAAGCCCGAGTGCGCATGATCAGTAGTGAGTCCGAGTGCGCGCATGAGCAGTAGTCACCCCGTGCGCGCATGCTCATTAGTGAGCCCGTGTGCTCATGTGCAATAGTAAGCCCGAGTGCGCATGATCAGTAGTGAGTCCGAGTGCGCATGAGCAGTAGTCACCCCGAGTGAGCATGCGCAGTAGTGATCCCATGTGCCCATGCGCAGTAGTAAGCCCTAGTGCGCATGTGCAGGTCTGACTGGAGTGCGCATGCGCAGTTGTGAGCCCGATTGCGCGCATGCGCAGTAGTGAGCCCGAGCCCGCATCCGCAGTAGCGAGCCCAAGTGCGCATGCGCAGTACTGACCCCGAGTACGCATGAGCAGTAGTGAGTCCGAGTGCGCATGAGCAGTAGTGACCCCGAGTGCGCATGCGCAGTGGTGAGCCCGATTACGCATCCGCAGTTGTGACCCCGAGTGCGCATGCACAGTAGTGAGCCCGTGCGCGCATGCGCCGTGGTGAGTCCGTGTGCGCATGTGAGGGTCTGAGCCGGAGTGCGCATGCACAGTAGTGACCCCGAGTGCGCATGCACAGTAGTGAGCCCGAGTGCTAATGCACAGAGGAGAGCCCGATTGCGCATGCGCAGTAGTGAGCCCGTGCGCGCATGCGCAGTAGTGACCCCGAGTGCGCATGAGCAGTAGTGAGTCCGATTGCGCGTCGGCAGCAGTGAGTCCGAGTGCGCATGATCAGTAGTGAGTCCGAGTGCGCATGAGCAGTAGTCACCCCGAGTGAGCATGAGCAGTAGTGAGTCCGAGTGCCCATGATCAGTAGTGATTCCGAGTGCGCATGAGCAGTAGTCACCCCGAGTGAGCATGAGCAGTAGTGAGTCCGAGTGCCCATGATCAGTAGTGAGTCCGAGTGCGCATGAGCAGTAGTCACCCCGAGTGAGCATGCGCAGCAGTGAGCCCGTGCGCGCACCCGCAGTAGTGAGACCGAGTGCGCATGCGCAGTAGTGAGCCCGTGCGAGCATTCGCTGTAGTGCGCCCGTGTGCGCATGCGCAGAAGCGTGCTCGAGTGCGCATGTGCAGGTGTGACCCGGACTGCCCATCCGCAGTAGTGAGGCCGTGTGCGTATGCGCAGTAGCGACCCCGAGTGCGCATGAGCAGTAGCGACCCCGAGTGCGCATGAGCAGTAGCGACCCCGAGTGCGCATGCACAGTAGTGAGCCCGAGTGCGCATGCACAATAGTGAGCCCGTGTGCGCATGCGCAGTAGTGAGCCCGAGTGCGCATGCGCAGTAGTGACCCCGAGTGCGCATGCACAGTGGTGGGCCCGTGTGCGCATGCGCAGTAGTGTGCCCGAGTGCGCATCTGCAGTAGTGAGACAGTGTGCGCATGAGCAGAAGTGAGTCCGAGTGCGCATGAGCAGTAGTGAGGCCGAGTGCGCATGAGCAGTAGTGATCCCGAGCGCGCATCCGTAGTAGTGAGTCCGTGTGCGCATGTGCAGGTCTGAGCCGGAGTGCGCATGCGCAGTAGTGAGCCCGATTGTGCATCCGCAGTAGTGACCCCGAGCGCGCATGCGCAGTAGTGAGCCCCATTCTGCGCATGCGCAGTAGTGCGCCCGTGTGCGCATGCGCAGAAGTGAGCTCGAGTGCGCGTGTGCAGGTCTGAGCCGGTGTGCGCATGCGCAGTACTGAGCCCGTTTGCCCGCATGCGCAATAGTTCGCCCGAGCGCGCATGCACAGTAGTGACCCCGATTGCGCATCCGCAGTAGTGAGTCCGTGTGCACATGTACAGGTCTGAGCCGGAGTGCGCATGCGCAGTAGTGAGCCCGATTGTGCATCCGCAGTAGTGAGTCCGAGTGCGCATGATCAGTAGTGAGTCTGAGTGCGCATGAACAGTAGTCACCCCGAGTGAGCATGCGCAGTAGTGAGCCCGATTGCGCGCATGCGCAGTACTGAGCCCGATTGCGTGCATGCGCAGTAGTGAGCCCGTGCGCGCATTCGCTGTAGTGCGCCCGTGTGCGCATGCGCAGAAGCGTTCTCGAGTGCGAATGTGCAGGTGTGACCCGGACTGCCCATCCGCAGTAGTGAGGCCGTGTGCGTATGCGCAGTAGTGAGTCCGAGTGCGCATGAGCAGTAGCGACCCCGAGTGCGCATGAGCAGTAGCGACCCCGAGTGCGCATGAGCAGTAGCGACCCCGAGTGCGCATGCACAGTAGTGAGCCCGAGTGCGCATGCACAATAGTGCGCCCGTGTGCGCATGCGCAGTAGTGAGCCCGAGTGCGCATGCGCAGTAGTGACCCAGAGTTCGCATGCACAGTGGTGGGCCCGTGTGCGCATGCGCAGTAGTGAGCCCGAGTGCGCATCTGCAGTAGTGAGACAGTGTGCGCATGAGCAGAAGTGAGTCCGAGTGCGCATGAGCAGTAGTGAGGCCGAGCGCGCATGAGCAGTAGTGGGACCGAGCGCGCATCCGTAGTAGTGACCCCGAGTGCGCATGCACAGTAGTGAGCCCGATTGCGCATTCGCAGTAGCGAGTCCGTGTGCGCATGTGCAGGTCTGAGCCGGAGTGCGCATGCGCAGTAGTGAGCCCGATTGTGCATCCGCAGTAGTGAGTCCGAGTGCGCATGAGCAGTAGTGAGCCGGAGTGCGCATGCGCAGTAGTGACCCCGAGTGCGCATGCGCAGTAGTGACCCCGAGCGCGCATGCGCAGTAGTGAGCCCGATTCCGCGCATGCGCAGTAGTGCGCCCGTGTGCGCATGCGCAGAAGTGAGCTCGAGTGCGCGTGTGCAGGTCTGAGCCGGTGTGCGCATGCGCAGTACTGACCCCGAGTACGCATGAGCAGTAGTGAGTCCGATTGGGCATGAGCAGTAGTGACCCCGAGTGCGCATGCACAGTAGTGGGCCCGATTGCGCATCCGCAGTAGTGAGCCCGTGTGCGCATGCGCAGTAGTGAGCCCGAGTGCGCAGCGCAGTAGTGACCCCGAGTGCGCATGCACAGTGGTGGGCCCGTGTGCGCATGCGCAGTAGTGAGCCCGAGTGCGCATCTGCAGTAGTGAGACAGTGTGCGCATGAGCAGAAGTGAGTCCGAGTGCGCATGAGCAGTAGTGAGGCCGAGTGCGCATGAGCAGTAGTGATCCCGAGCGCGCATCCGTAGTAATGACCCCGAGTGCGCATGCACAGTAGTGAGCCCGATTGCGCATTCGCAGTAGTGAGTCCGTGTGCGCATGTGCAGGTCTGAGCCGGAGTGCGCATGCGCAGTAGTGAGCCCGATTGTGCATCCGCAGTAGTGAGTCCGAGTGCGCATGCGCAGTAGTGAGCCGGAGTGCGCATGCGCAGTAGTGGCCCCGAGTGCGCATGCGCAGTAGTGACCCCGAGCGCGCATGCGCAATAGTGAGCCCGATTCCGCGCATTCGCAGTAGTGAGTCCGTGTGCGCATGTGCAGGTCTGAGCCGGAGTGCGCATGAGCAGTAGTGAGCCCGATTGTGCATCCGCAGTAGTGAGTCCGAGTGCGCATGAGCAGTAGCGACACCGAGTGCGCATGCACAGTAGTGAGCCCGATTGCGCATCCTCAGTAGCGAGTCCGTGTGCGCATGCGCAGAAGTGAGCTCGAGTGCGCGTGTGCAGGTCTGAGCCGGTGTGCGCATGCGCAGTAGTGAGCCCGTGTGCCCATGCGCAGTAGTAAGCCCGAGTGCGCATGATCAGTAGTGAGTCCGAGTGCGCGCATGAGCAGTAGTCACCCCGTGCGCGCATGCTCATTAGTGAGCCCGTGTGCTCATGTGCAATAGTAAGCCCGAGTGCGCATGATCAGTAGTGAGTCCGAGTGCGCATGAGCAGTAGTCACCCCGAGTGAGCATGCGCAGTAGTGATCCCATGTGCCCATGCGCAGTAGTAAGCCCTAGTGCGCATGTGCAGGTCTGACTGGAGTGCGCATGCGCAGTTGTGAGCCCGATTGCGCGCATGCGCAGTAGTGAGCCCGAGCCCGCATCCGCAGTAGCGAGCCCAAGTGCGCATGCGCAGTACTGACCCCGAGTACGCATGAGCAGTAGTGAGTCCGAGTGCGCATGAGCAGTAGTGACCCCGAGTGCGCATGCGCAGTGGTGAGCCCGATTACGCATCCGCAGTTGTGACCCCGAGTGCGCATGCACAGTAGTGAGCCCGTGCGCGCATGCGCCGTGGTGAGTCCGTGTGCGCATGTGAGGGTCTGAGCCGGAGTGCGCATGCACAGTAGTGACCCCGAGTGCGCATGCACAGTAGTGAGCCCGAGTGCTAATGCACAGAGGAGAGCCCGATTGCGCATGCGCAGTAGTGAGCCCGTGCGCGCATGCGCAGTAGTGACCCCGAGTGCGCATGAGCAGTAGTGAGTCCGATTGCGCGTCGGCAGCAGTGAGTCCGAGTGCGCATGATCAGTAGTGAGTCCGAGTGCGCATGAGCAGTAGTCACCCCGAGTGAGCATGAGCAGTAGTGAGTCCGAGTGCCCATGATCAGTAGTGATTCCGAGTGCGCATGAGCAGTAGTCACCCCGAGTGAGCATGAGCAGTAGTGAGTCCGAGTGCCCATGATCAGTAGTGAGTCCGAGTGCGCATGAGCAGTAGTCACCCCGAGTGAGCATGCGCAGCAGTGAGCCCGTGCGCGCACCCGCAGTAGTGAGACCGAGTGCGCATGCGCAGTAGTGAGCCCGTGCGAGCATTCGCTGTAGTGCGCCCGTGTGCGCATGCGCAGAAGCGTGCTCGAGTGCGCATGTGCAGGTGTGACCCGGACTGCCCATCCGCATTAGTGAGGCCGTGTGCGTATGCGCAGTAGCGACCCCGAGTGCGCATGAGCAGTAGCGACCCCGAGTGCGCATGAGCAGTAGCGACCCCGAGTGCGCATGCACAGTAGTGAGCCCGAGTGCGCATGCACAATAGTGAGCCCGTGTGCGCATGCGCAGTAGTGAGCCCGAGTGCGCATGCGCAGTAGTGACCCCGAGTGCGCATGCACAGTGGTGGGCCCGTGTGCGCATGCGCAGTAGTGTGCCCGAGTGCGCATCTGCAGTAGTGAGACAGTGTGCGCATGAGCAGAAGTGAGTCCGAGTGCGCATGAGCAGTAGTGAGGCCGAGTGCGCATGAGCAGTAGTGATCCCGAGCGCGCATCCGTAGTAGTGAGTCCGTGTGCGCATGTGCAGGTCTGAGCCGGAGTGCGCATGCGCAGTAGTGAGCCCGATTGTGCATCCGCAGTAGTGACCCCGAGCGCGCATGCGCAGTAGTGAGCCCCATTCCGCGCATGCGCAGTAGTGCGCCCGTGTGCGCATGCGCAGAAGTGAGCTCGAGTGCGCGTGTGCAGGTCTGAGCCGGTGTGCGCATGCGCAGTACTGAGCCCGTTTGCCCGCATGCGCAATAGTTCGCCCGAGCGCGCATGCACAGTAGTGACCCCGATTGCGCATCCGCAGTAGTGAGTCCGTGTGCACATGTACAGGTCTGAGCCGGAGTGCGCATGCGCAGTAGTGAGCCCGATTGTGCATCCGCAGTAGTGAGTCCGAGTGCGCATGATCAGTAGTGAGTCTGAGTGCGCATGAACAGTAGTCACCCCGAGTGAGCATGCGCAGTAGTGAGCCCGATTGCGCGCATGCGCAGTACTGAGCCCGATTGCGTGCATGCGCAGTAGTGAGCCCGTGCGCGCATTCGCTGTAGTGCGCCCGTGTGCGCATGCGCAGAAGCGTTCTCGAGTGCGAATGTGCAGGTGTGACCCGGACTGCCCATCCGCAGTAGTGAGGCCGTGTGCGTATGCGCAGTAGTGAGTCCGAGTGCGCATGAGCAGTAGCGACCCCGAGTGCGCATGAGCAGTAGCGACCCCGAGTGCGCATGAGCAGTAGCGACCCCGAGTGCGCATGCACAGTAGTGAGCCCGAGTGCGCATGCACAATAGTGCGCCCGTGTGCGCATGCGCAGTAGTGAGCCCGAGTGCGCATGCGCAGTAGTGACCCAGAGTTCGCATGCACAGTGGTGGGCCCGTGTGCGCATGCGCAGTAGTGAGCCCGAGTGCGCATCTGCAGTAGTGAGACAGTGTGCGCATGAGCAGAAGTGAGTCCGAGTGCGCATGAGCAGTAGTGAGGCCGAGTGCGCATGAGCAGTAGTGATCCCGAGCGCGCATCCGTAGTAATGACCCCGAGTGCGCATGCACAGTAGTGAGCCCGATTGCGCATTCGCAGTAGTGAGTCCGTGTGCGCATGTGCAGGTCTGAGCCGGAGTGCGCATGCGCAGTAGTGAGCCCGATTGTGCATCCGCAGTAGTGAGTCCGAGTGCGCATGCGCAGTAGTGAGCCGGAGTGCGCATGCGCAGTAGTGGCCCCGAGTGCGCATGCGCAGTAGTGACCCCGAGCGCGCATGCGCAGTAGTGAGCCCGATTCCGCGCATGCGCAGTAGTGCGCCCGTGTGCGCATGCGCAGAAGTGAGCTCGAGTGCGCGTGTGCAGGTCTGAGCCGGTGTGCGCATGCGCAGTACTGAGCCCGATTGCCCGCATGCGCAATAGTTCGCCCGAGCGCGCATGCACAGTAGTGACCCCGATTGCGCATCCGCAGTAGTGAGTCCGTGTGCGCATAAGCAGTAGTGAGTCCGAGTGCGCATGAGTAGTAGTGACCCCGAGTGCGCATGCGCCGTTGTGAGCCCGATTACGCATCCGCAGTAGTGACCCCGAGTGCGCATGCACAGTAGTGAGCCCGATTGCGCATTCGCAATAGTGAGTCCGTGTGCGCATAAGCAGTAGTGAGTCCGAGAGCGCATGAGCAGTAGTGACCCCGAGTGCGCATGCACAGTAGTGAGGCCGATTGCGCATTCGCAGTAGTGAGTCCGTGTGCGCATGTGCAGGTCTGAGCCGGATTGCGCATCCACAGTAGCGAGTCCGTGCGCGCATGCGCAGTAGTGGGCCCGAGTGCGTATGTGCAGGTCTGAGCCCGCGTGCGCATACGCAGTAGTGAGCCCGAGCGCGCATCCGCAGTAGTGAGCCCGAGTGCGCATGTGCAGGTCTGAGCTCGTGTGCGCATGCGCAGTAGTGAGCCCGTGCGCGCATGCGCAGTAGCGAGCCCGAGTGCGCATCCACAGTTGTGAGCGGGAGTGCGCATGCGCAGTACTCACCCCGAGTACGCATGAGCAGTAGTGAGCCCGATTACGCATCCGCAGTAGTGACACCGAGTGCGCATGCGCAGTAGTGCGCCCGTGTGCGCATGCGCAGAAGTGAGCTCGAATGCGCATGTACAGGTCTGAGCCCGCGTGCGCATACGCAGTAGTGAGCCCGAGCGCGCATCCGCAGTAGTGAGCCCGAGTGCGCATGTGCAGGTCTGAGCTCGTGTGCGCATGCGCAGTAGTGAGCCCGTGCGCGCATGCGCAGTAGCGAGCCCGAGTGCGCATGTGCAGGTCTGAGTCCGAGTGCGCATGCTCAGTAGAGAGCCCGAATGCGCATGCGCAGTAGTGAGTCCGTGCGCGCAAGCGCAGTAGTGAGCCCGTGTGCCCATGCGCAGTAGTAAGCCCGAGTGCGCATGAGCAGTAGTCAGTCTGAGTGCGCATGAGCAGTAGTGACCCCGAGTGCGCATGCGCAGTAGTGAGCCCGATTACGCATTCGCAGTAGTGTCCCCGAGTGCGCAAGCGCAGTAGTGAGCCCGATTACGCATCCGCAGTAGTGACCCCGAGTGCGCATGCACAGTAGTGAGCCCGATTGCGCATTCGCAGTAGTGAGTGCGTGAGCGCATGTGCAGGTCTGAGCCGGATTGCGCATCCACAGTAGCGAGTCCGTGCGCGCATGCGCAGTAGTGAGCCCGAGTGCGCATGCGCAGTAGTGTGCCGAGCGCGCATGCACAGTAGTGAGCCCGATTGCGCATCCGCAGTAGTGAGTCCGTGTGCGCATGTACATGTCTGAGCCCGAGTGCGCATGCGCAGTAGTGAGCCCGAGCGCGCATCCGCAGTAGTGACCCCTAGTGCGCATGAGCAGTAGTGAGACCGAGTGCGCAAGCGCAGTAGTGAGGCCGTGTGCGCATGCGCAGTGGTGTGCCCTAGTTCGCATGGGCAGGTCTGAGCCGGCGTGCGCATGCGCAGTAGTGAGCCCGTGTGCGCATGCGCAGTAGTGACCCCGAGTGCGCATGCGCAGTAGTGTGCCGAGCGCGCATGCACAGTAGTGAGCCCGATTGCGCATCCGCAGTAGTGAGTCCGTGTGCGCATGTACATGTCTGAGCCCGAGCGCGCATGCGCAGTAGTGAGCCCGAGCGCGCATCCGCAGTAGTGACCCCTAGTGCGCATGAGCAGTAGTGAGACCGAGTGCGCAAGCGCAGTAGTGAGGCCGTGTGCGCATGCGCAGTGGTGTGCCCGAGTGCGCATGGGCAGGTCTGAGCCGGCGTGCGCATGCGCAGTAGTGAGCCCGTGTGCGCATGCGCAGTAGTGACCCCGAGTGCGCATGCGCAGTAGTGTGCCGAGCGCGCATGCACAGTAGTGAGCCCGATTGCGCATCCGCAGTAGTGAGTCCGTGTGCGCATGTACATGTCTGAGCCCGAGTGCGCATGCGCAGTAGTGAGCCCGAGCGCGCATCCGCAGTAGTGACCCCTAGTGCGCATGAGCAGTAGTGAGACCGAGTGCGCAAGCGCAGTAGTGAGGCCGTGTGCGCATGCGCAGTGGTGTGCCCGAGTGCGCACGGGCAGGTCTGAGCCGGCGTGCACATGCGCAGTAGTGAGCCCGTGTGCGCATGCGCAGTAGTTACCCCGAGTGCGCATGCGCAGTAGTGAGCCCGATTACGCATCCGCAGTAGTGACCCCGAGTGCGCATGCGCAGTAGTGCGCCCGTGTGCGCATGCGCAGAAGTCAGCTCGAATGCGCATGTGCAGGTCTGAGCCCGTGTGCGCATACGCAGTAGTGAGCCCGAGCGCGCATCCGCAGTAGTGAGCCCGAGTGCGCATGAGCTGTAGTGTGGCCGAGTGCGCATGAGCAGTGGTGAGCCCGTGCGCGCATCCGCAGTAGTGAGTCGGAGAGCGCATGTGCAGTAGAGAGCTCGTGTGCGCATGCGCAGTAGTGAGCCCGAGTGCGCATGCGCAGTAGTGAGCCTGAGCGCGCATCCACAGTAGTGAGCCCGAGTGCGCCTGCGCAGTACTCACCCCGAGTACGCATGAACAGTAGCGACCCCAATTACGCATCCGCAGTAGTGACCCCGAGTGCGCATGCGCAGTAGTGAGCCCGTGCGCGCATCCGCAGTAGTGAGTCGGAGAGCGCATGTGCAGTAGAGAGCTCGTGTGCGCATGCGCAGTAGTGAGCCCAAGTGCGCATGCGCAGTAGTGAGCCTGAGCGCGCATTCACAGTAGTGAGCCCGAGTGCGCCTGCGCAGTACTCACCCCGAGTACGCATGAACAGTAGTGACCCCAATTACGCATCCGCAGTAGTGACCCCGAGTGCGCATGCGCAGTAGTGAGCCCGAGCGCGCATCCACAGTAGTGGGCCCGAGTGCGCATGCGCAGTACTCACCCCGACTACGCATGAACAGTAGTGACCCCGATTACGCATCCGCAGTAGTGACCCCGAGTGCGCATGCGCAGTAGTGCGCCCGTGCGCGAATGCGCAGAAGTGAGCTCGAATGCGCATGTGCAGGTCTGAGCCCGTGTGCCCGTACGCAGTAGTGAGCCCCAGCGCGCATCCGCAGTAGTGAGCCCAAATGCGCATGAGCAGTAGTGAGCCCGAGCGCGCATGCACAGTAGTGAGCCCGATTGCGCATCCGCAGTAGTGAGTCCGTGTGCGCATGTACAGGTCTGAGCCGGAGTGCGCATGCGCAGAAGTGAGCCCGAGCGTGCATCGGCAGTAGTGAGCCCGAGGGCGCATGTGCAGGTCTGACTGGAGTGCGCATGCGCAGTAGTGAGCCCGATTGTGCATCCGCAGTAGTGACCCCGAGCGCGCATGCGCAGTAGTGAGCCCCATTCTGCGCATGCGCAGTAGTGCGCCCGTGTGCGCATGCGCAGAAGTGAGCTCGAGTGCGCGTGTGCAGGTCTGAGCCGGTGTGCGCATGCGCAGTACTGAGCCCGTTTGCCCGCATGCGCAATAGTTCGCCCGAGCGCGCATGCACAGTAGTGACCCCGATTGCGCATCCGCAGTAGTGAGTCCGTGTGCACATGTACAGGTCTGAGCCGGAGTGCGCATGCGCAGTAGTGAGCCCGATTGTGCATCCGCAGTAGTGAGTCCGAGTGCGCATGATCAGTAGTGAGTCTGAGTGCGCATGAACAGTAGTCACCCCGAGTGAGCATGCGCAGTAGTGAGCCCGATTGCGCGCATGCGCAGTACTGAGCCCGATTGCGTGCATGCGCAGTAGTGAGCCCGTGCGCGCATTCGCTGTAGTGCGCCCGTGTGCGCATGCGCAGAAGCGTTCTCGAGTGCGAATGTGCAGGTGTGACCCGGACTGCCCATCCGCAGTAGTGAGGCCGTGTGCGTATGCGCAGTAGTGAGTCCGAGTGCGCATGAGCAGTAGCGACCCCGAGTGCGCATGAGCAGTAGCGACCCCGAGTGCGCATGAGCAGTAGCGACCCCGAGTGCGCATGCACAGTAGTGAGCCCGAGTGCGCATGCACAATAGTGCGCCCGTGTGCGCATGCGCAGTAGTGAGCCCGAGTGCGCATGCGCAGTAGTGACCCAGAGTTCGCATGCACAGTGGTGGGCCCGTGTGCGCATGCGCAGTAGTGAGCCCGAGTGCGCATCTGCAGTAGTGAGACAGTGTGCGCATGAGCAGAAGTGAGTCCGAGTGCGCATGAGCAGTAGTGAGGCCGAGCGCGCATGAGCAGTAGTGGGACCGAGCGCGCATCCGTAGTAGTGACCCCGAGTGCGCATGCACAGTAGTGAGCCCGATTGCGCATTCGCAGTAGCGAGTCCGTGTGCGCATGTGCAGGTCTGAGCCGGAGTGCGCATGCGCAGTAGTGAGCCCGATTGTGCATCCGCAGTAGTGAGTCCGAGTGCGCATGAGCAGTAGTGAGCCGGAGTGCGCATGCGCAGTAGTGACCCCGAGTGCGCATGCGCAGTAGTGACCCCGAGCGCGCATGCGCAGTAGTGAGCCCGATTCCGCGCATGCGCAGTAGTGCGCCCGTGTGCGCATGCGCAGAAGTGAGCTCGAGTGCGCGTGTGCAGGTCTGAGCCGGTGTGCGCATGCGCAGTACTGACCCCGAGTACGCATGAGCAGTAGTGAGTCCGATTGGGCATGAGCAGTAGTGACCCCGAGTGCGCATGCACAGTAGTGGGCCCGATTGCGCATCCGCAGTAGTGAGCCCGTGTGCGCATGCGCAGTAGTGAGCCCGAGTGCGCAGCGCAGTAGTGACCCCGAGTGCGCATGCACAGTGGTGGGCCCGTGTGCGCATGCGCAGTAGTGAGCCCGAGTGCGCATCTGCAGTAGTGAGACAGTGTGCGCATGAGCAGAAGTGAGTCCGAGTGCGCATGAGCAGTAGTGAGGCCGAGTGCGCATGAGCAGTAGTGATCCCGAGCGCGCATCCGTAGTAATGACCCCGAGTGCGCATGCACAGTAGTGAGCCCGATTGCGCATTCGCAGTAGTGAGTCCGTGTGCGCATGTGCAGGTCTGAGCCGGAGTGCGCATGCGCAGTAGTGAGCCCGATTGTGCATCCGCAGTAGTGAGTCCGAGTGCGCATGCGCAGTAGTGAGCCGGAGTGCGCATGCGCAGTAGTGGCCCCGAGTGCGCATGCGCAGTAGTGACCCCGAGCGCGCATGCGCAGTAGTGAGCCCGATTCCGCGCATTCGCAGTAGTGAGTCCGTGTGCGCATGTGCAGGTCTGAGCCGGAGTGCGCATGAGCAGTAGTGAGCCCGATTGTGCATCCGCAGTAGTGAGTCCGAGTGCGCATGAGCAGTAGCGACACCGAGTGCGCATGCACAGTAGTGAGCCCGATTGCGCATCCTCAGTAGCGAGTCCGTGTGCGCATGCGCAGAAGTGAGCTCGAGTGCGCGTGTGCAGGTCTGAGCCGGTGTGCGCATGCGCAGTAGTGAGCCCGTGTGCCCATGCGCAGTAGTAAGCCCGAGTGCGCATGATCAGTAGTGAGTCCGAGTGCGCGCATGAGCAGTAGTCACCCCGTGCGCGCATGCTCATTAGTGAGCCCGTGTGCTCATGTGCAATAGTAAGCCCGAGTGCGCATGATCAGTAGTGAGTCCGAGTGCGCATGAGCAGTAGTCACCCCGAGTGAGCATGCGCAGTAGTGATCCCATGTGCCCATGCGCAGTAGTAAGCCCTAGTGCGCATGTGCAGGTCTGACTGGAGTGCGCATGCGCAGTTGTGAGCCCGATTGCGCGCATGCGCAGTAGTGAGCCCGAGCCCGCATCCGCAGTAGCGAGCCCAAGTGCGCATGCGCAGTACTGACCCCGAGTACGCATGAGCAGTAGTGAGTCCGAGTGCGCATGAGCAGTAGTGACCCCGAGTGCGCATGCGCAGTGGTGAGCCCGATTACGCATCCGCAGTTGTGACCCCGAGTGCGCATGCACAGTAGTGAGCCCGTGCGCGCATGCGCCGTGGTGAGTCCGTGTGCGCATGTGAGGGTCTGAGCCGGAGTGCGCATGCACAGTAGTGACCCCGAGTGCGCATGCACAGTAGTGAGCCCGAGTGCTAATGCACAGAGGAGAGCCCGATTGCGCATGCGCAGTAGTGAGCCCGTGCGCGCATGCGCAGTAGTGACCCCGAGTGCGCATGAGCAGTAGTGAGTCCGATTGCGCGTCGGCAGCAGTGAGTCCGAGTGCGCATGATCAGTAGTGAGTCCGAGTGCGCATGAGCAGTAGTCACCCCGAGTGAGCATGAGCAGTAGTGAGTCCGAGTGCCCATGATCAGTAGTGATTCCGAGTGCGCATGAGCAGTAGTCACCCCGAGTGAGCATGAGCAGTAGTGAGTCCGAGTGCCCATGATCAGTAGTGAGTCCGAGTGCGCATGAGCAGTAGTCACCCCGAGTGAGCATGCGCAGCAGTGAGCCCGTGCGCGCACCCGCAGTAGTGAGACCGAGTGCGCATGCGCAGTAGTGAGCCCGTGCGAGCATTCGCTGTAGTGCGCCCGTGTGCGCATGCGCAGAAGCGTGCTCGAGTGCGCATGTGCAGGTGTGACCCGGACTGCCCATCCGCAGTAGTGAGGCCGTGTGCGTATGCGCAGTAGCGACCCCGAGTGCGCATGAGCAGTAGCGACCCCGAGTGCGCATGAGCAGTAGCGACCCCGAGTGCGCATGCACAGTAGTGAGCCCGAGTGCGCATGCACAATAGTGAGCCCGTGTGCGCATGCGCAGTAGTGAGCCCGAGTGCGCATGCGCAGTAGTGACCCCGAGTGCGCATGCACAGTGGTGGGCCCGTGTGCGCATGCGCAGTAGTGTGCCCGAGTGCGCATCTGCAGTAGTGAGACAGTGTGCGCATGAGCAGAAGTGAGTCCGAGTGCGCATGAGCAGTAGTGAGGCCGAGTGCGCATGAGCAGTAGTGATCCCGAGCGCGCATCCGTAGTAGTGAGTCCGTGTGCGCATGTGCAGGTCTGAGCCGGAGTGCGCATGCGCAGTATTGAGCCCGATTGTGCATCCGCAGTAGTGACCCCGAGCGCGCATGCGCAGTAGTGAGCCCCATTCCGCGCATGCGCAGTAGTGCGCCCGTGTGCGCATGCGCAGAAGTGAGCTCGAGTGCGCGTGTGCAGGTCTGAGCCGGTGTGCGCATGCGCAGTACTGAGCCCGTTTGCCCGCATGCGCAATAGTTCGCCCGAGCGCGCATGCACAGTAGTGACCCCGATTGCGCATCCGCAGTAGTGAGTCCGTGTGCACATGTACAGGTCTGAGCCGGAGTGCGCATGCGCAGTAGTGAGCCCGATTGTGCATCCGCAGTAGTGAGTCCGAGTGCGCATGATCAGTAGTGAGTCTGAGTGCGCATGAACAGTAGTCACCCCGAGTGAGCATGCGCAGTAGTGAGCCCGATTGCGCGCATGCGCAGTACTGAGCCCGATTGCGTGCATGCGCAGTAGTGAGCCCGTGCGCGCATTCGCTGTAGTGCGCCCGTGTGCGCATGCGCAGAAGCGTTCTCGAGTGCGAATGTGCAGGTGTGACCCGGACTGCCCATCCGCAGTAGTGAGGCCGTGTGCGTATGCGCAGTAGTGAGTCCGAGTGCGCATGAGCAGTAGCGACCCCGAGTGCGCATGAGCAGTAGCGACCCCGAGTGCGCATGAGCAGTAGCGACCCCGAGTGCGCATGCACAGTAGTGAGCCCGAGTGCGCATGCACAATAGTGCGCCCGTGTGCGCATGCGCAGTAGTGAGCCCGAGTGCGCATGCGCAGTAGTGACCCAGAGTTCGCATGCACAGTGGTGGGCCCGTGTGCGCATGCGCAGTAGTGAGCCCGAGTGCGCATCTGCAGTAGTGAGACAGTGTGCGCATGAGCAGAAGTGAGTCCGAGTGCGCATGAGCAGTAGTGAGGCCGAGTGCGCATGAGCAGTAGTGATCCCGATCGCGCATCCGTAGTAATGACCCCGAGTGCGCATGCACAGTAGTGAGCCCGATTGCGCATTCGCAGTAGTGAGTCCGTGTGCGCATGTGCAGGTCTGAGCCGGAGTGCGCATGCGCAGTAGTGAGCCCGATTGTGCATCCGCAGTAGTGAGTCCGAGTGCGCATGCGCAGTAGTGAGCCGGAGTGCGCATGCGCAGTAGTGGCCCCGAGTGCGCATGCGCAGTAGTGACCCCGAGCGCGCATGCGCAGTAGTGAGCCCGATTCCGCGCATGCGCAGTAGTGCGCCCGTGTGCGCATGCGCAGAAGTGAGCTCGAGTGCGCGTGTGCAGGTCTGAGCCGGTGTGCGCATGCGCAGTACTGAGCCCGATTGCCCGCATGCGCAATAGTTCGCCCGAGCGCGCATGCACAGTAGTGACCCCGATTGCGCATCCGCAGTAGTGAGTCCGTGTGCGCATAAGCAGTAGTGAGTCCGAGTGCGCATGAGTAGTAGTGACCCCGAGTGCGCATGCGCCGTTGTGAGCCCGATTACGCATCCGCAGTAGTGACCCCGAGTGCGCATGCACAGTAGTGAGCCCGATTGCGCATTCGCAATAGTGAGTCCGTGTGCGCATAAGCAGTAGTGAGTCCGAGTGCGCATGAGCAGTAGTGACCCCGAGTGCGCATGCACAGTAGTGAGGCCGATTGCGCATTCGCAGTAGTGAGTCCGTGTGCGCATGTGCAGGTCTGAGCCGGATTGCGCATCCACAGTAGCGAGTCCGTGCGCGCATGCGCAGTAGTGGGCCCGAGTGCGTATGTGCAGGTCTGAGCCCGCGTGCGCATACGCAGTAGTGAGCCCGAGCGCGCATCCGCAGTAGTGAGCCCGAGTGCGCATGTGCAGGTCTGAGCTCGTGTGCGCATGCGCAGTAGTGAGCCCGTGCGCGCATGCGCAGTAGCGAGCCCGAGTGCGCATCCACAGTTGTGAGCGGGAGTGCGCATGCGCAGTACTCACCCCGAGTACGCATGAGCAGTAGTGAGCCCGATTACGCATCCGCAGTAGTGACACCGAGTGCGCATGCGCAGTAGTGCGCCCGTGTGCGCATGCGCAGAAGTGAGCTCGAATGCGCATGTACAGGTCTGAGCCCGCGTGCGCATACGCAGTAGTGAGCCCGAGCGCGCATCCGCAGTAGTGAGCCCGAGTGCGCATGTGCAGGTCTGAGCTCGTGTGCGCATGCGCAGTAGTGAGCCCGTGCGCGCATGCGCAGTAGCGAGCCCGAGTGCGCATGTGCAGGTCTGAGTCCGAGTGCGCATGCTCAGTAGAGAGCCCGAATGCGCATGCGCAGTAGTGAGTCCGTGCGCGCAAGCGCAGTAGTGAGCCCGTGTGCCCATGCGCAGTAGTAAGCCCGAGTGCGCATGAGCAGTAGTCAGTCTGAGTGCGCATGAGCAGTAGTGACCCCGAGTGCGCATGCGCAGTAGTGAGCCCGATTACGCATTCGCAGTAGTGTCCCCGAGTGCGCAAGCGCAGTAGTGAGCCCGATTACGCATCCGCAGTAGTGACCCCGAGTGCGCATGCACAGTAGTGAGCCCGATTGCGCATTCGCAGTAGTGAGTGCGTGAGCGCATGTGCAGGTCTGAGCCGGATTGCGCATCCACAGTAGCGAGTCCGTGCGCGCATGCGCAGTAGTGAGCCCGAGTGCGCATGCGCAGTAGTGTGCCGAGCGCGCATGCACAGTAGTGAGCCCGATTGCGCATCCGCAGTAGTGAGTCCGTGTGCGCATGTACATGTCTGAGCCCGAGTGCGCATGCGCAGTAGTGAGCCCGAGCGCGCATCCGCAGTAGTGACCCCTAGTGCGCATGAGCAGTAGTGAGACCGAGTGCGCAAGCGCAGTAGTGAGGCCGTGTGCGCATGCGCAGTGGTGTGCCCTAGTTCGCATGGGCAGGTCTGAGCCGGCGTGCGCATGCGCAGTAGTGAGCCCGTGTGCGCATGCGCAGTAGTGACCCCGAGTGCGCATGCGCAGTAGTGTGCCGAGCGCGCATGCACAGTAGTGAGCCCGATTGCGCATCCGCAGTAGTGAGTCCGTGTGCGCATGTACATGTCTGAGCCCGAGCGCGCATGCGCAGTAGTGAGCCCGAGCGCGCATCCGCAGTAGTGACCCCTAGTGCGCATGAGCAGTAGTGAGACCGAGTGCGCAAGCGCAGTAGTGAGGCCGTGTGCGCATGCGCAGTGGTGTGCCCGAGTGCGCATGGGCAGGTCTGAGCCGGCGTGCGCATGCGCAGTAGTGAGCCCGTGTGCGCATGCGCAGTAGTGACCCCGAGTGCGCATGCGCAGTAGTGTGCCGAGCGCGCATGCACAGTAGTGAGCCCGATTGCGCATCCGCAGTAGTGAGTCCGTGTGCGCATGTACATGTCTGAGCCCGAGTGCGCATGCGCAGTAGTGAGCCCGAGCGCGCATCCGCAGTAGTGACCCCTAGTGCGCATGAGCAGTAGTGAGACCGAGTGCGCAAGCGCAGTAGTGAGGCCGTGTGCGCATGCGCAGTGGTGTGCCCGAGTGCGCACGGGCAGGTCTGAGCCGGCGTGCACATGCGCAGTAGTGAGCCCGTGTGCGCATGCGCAGTAGTTACCCCGAGTGCGCATGCGCAGTAGTGAGCCCGATTACGCATCCGCAGTAGTGACCCCGAGTGCGCATGCGCAGTAGTGCGCCCGTGTGCGCATGCGCAGAAGTCAGCTCGAATGCGCATGTGCAGGTCTGAGCCCGTGTGCGCATACGCAGTAGTGAGCCCGAGCGCGCATCCGCAGTAGTGAGCCCGAGTGCGCATGAGCTGTAGTGTGGCCGAGTGCGCATGAGCAGTGGTGAGCCCGTGCGCGCATCCGCAGTAGTGAGTCGGAGAGCGCATGTGCAGTAGAGAGCTCGTGTGCGCATGCGCAGTAGTGAGCCCGAGTGCGCATGCGCAGTAGTGAGCCTGAGCGCGCATCCACAGTAGTGAGCCCGAGTGCGCCTGCGCAGTACTCACCCCGAGTACGCATGAACAGTAGCGACCCCAATTACGCATCCGCAGTAGTGACCCCGAGTGCGCATGCGCAGTAGTGAGCCCGTGCGCGCATCCGCAGTAGTGAGTCGGAGAGCGCATGTGCAGTAGAGAGCTCGTGTGCGCATGCGCAGTAGTGAGCCCAAGTGCGCATGCGCAGTAGTGAGCCTGAGCGCGCATTCACAGTAGTGAGCCCGAGTGCGCCTGCGCAGTACTCACCCCGAGTACGCATGAACAGTAGTGACCCCAATTACGCATCCGCAGTAGTGACCCCGAGTGCGCATGCGCAGTAGTGAGCCCGAGCGCGCATCCACAGTAGTGGGCCCGAGTGCGCATGCGCAGTACTCACCCCGACTACGCATGAACAGTAGTGACCCCGATTACGCATCCGCAGTAGTGACCCCGAGTGCGCATGCGCAGTAGTGCGCCCGTGCGCGAATGCGCAGAAGTGAGCTCGAATGCGCATGTGCAGGTCTGAGCCCGTGTGCCCGTACGCAGTAGTGAGCCCCAGCGCGCATCCGCAGTAGTGAGCCCAAATGCGCATGAGCAGTAGTGAGCCCGAGCGCGCATGCACAGTAGTGAGCCCGATTGCGCATCCGCAGTAGTGAGTCCGTGTGCGCATGTACAGGTCTGAGCCGGAGTGCGCATGCGCAGAAGTGAGCCCGAGCGTGCATCGGCAGTAGTGAGCCCGAGGGCGCATGTGCAGGTCTGACTGGAGTGCGCATGCGCAGTAGTGAGCCCGATTGCGCGCATGCGCAGTAGTGTGCCCGAGCGCGCATCCGCAGTAGTGACCCCGAGTGCGCATGCGCAGTACTCACCCCGAGTACGCATGAGCAGTAGAAAGCTCGATTACGCATCCGCAGTAGTGCCCCCGAGTGCGAATGCGCAGTAGTGCGCCCGTGTGCGAGTGCGCATGTGCAGGTCTGACTGGAGTGCGCATGCGCAGTAGTGAGCCCGATTGCGCGCATGCGCAGTAGTGAGCCCGTGCGCGCATGCGCAGTAGTGAGCCCGTGTGCGCATGCGCAGTAGTGAGCCCGAGCGCGCATCCGCAGTAGTGAGCCCGATTGCGCATCCGCAGTAGTGAGTCCGTGTGCGCATGTGCAGGTCTGAGCCGGAGTGCGCATGCGCAGTTGTGGGCCCGTGCTCGCATGCGCAGTAGTGAGCACGTGCGCGCATGCGCAGTAGTGAGCCCGTGTGCGCATCCACAGTAGTGACCCCGAGTGCGCATGCGCAGTACTCACCCCGAGTACGCATGAGCAGTATTGAGCCCGATTACGCATCCGCAGTAGTGCCCCCGAGTGCGAATGCACAGTAGTGAGCCCGTGTGGGGATGGGCAGTAGTGAGCCCGAGCGCGCATGCGCAGTAGTGAGCCCGATCGCGCATCTGCGGTAGTGATGCCGAGTGCCCATGAGCAGTAGTGAGTCCGAGTGCCCATAAGCAGTAGTAACCCCGATTGCGTATGCACATTAGTGAGCCCGTGTGTGCATCAGCAGTAGTGACCCCGAGTGCGCATGCACAGTCGTGAGCCCCTGTGCGCATGCGCAATAGTGAGCCCGATTACGAATCCGCAGTAGTGAGTCCGAGTGCCCATGAGCAGTAGTTAGTCCGAGAAGGCATGAGAGGTAGTGACCCGGTGTGCGCATGCGCAGTAGTAAGCCCATGTGCGCGTGCGCAGTAGTTAGCCCGAGTGCGCATGCCCAGTAGTGAGCCCGAGTGCGCATGTGCAGTGGTGAGTCCGAGTGTTCATGGTCAAGTTTGAGCCCGAGCGCGCATGCGCAGTAGTGAGGCCGAGTGCCCACGAGCAGTAGTTACTCCGAGAAGGCATGAGAAGTAGTGACCCCGTGTGCGCATGCGCAGTAGTGAGCCCATGTGCGCGTGCGCAGTAGTTAGCCCGAGTGCGCATGTGTCGTGGTGAGCCCGAGTATTCATGGTCAAGTTTGAGCCCGAGCGCGCATGCGCAGTAGTGAGCCCGATTGCGCATCCGCAGTAGTGAGGCCGAGTGCCCATGAGCAGTAATGAGTCCAAGTGCGCATGAGCATTAGTGACCACGAGTGCGCATCCGCAGTAGCGAGGCCGAGTGCCCATGAGCAGTAGTGAGTCCAATTGCGCATGAACATTAGTGACCACGAGTGCGCATACGCAGTAGTGAGCCCGATTGCGCATCCGCAGTAGGGAGTCCGTGTGCGCATGCGCAGTAGTGAGCCCGATTGCGCATCGGCAGTAGTGAGTCCGTGTGCGCATGCCCAGTAGTGAGCCCGAGTGCGCATGTGCAGGTCTGAGCCGGAGTGCGCATGCGCAGTAGTGAGCCCGATTGTGCATCCGCAGTAGTGAGTCCGAGTGCGCATGAACTGTAGTGACCCCGTGTGCGCACGCGCAGTAGTGAGCCCGATTGCGCATCGGCAGTAGTGAGTCCGTGTGCGCATGCCCAGTAGTGAGCCCGAGTGCGCAGGTGCAGGTCCGAGTCGGAGTGCGCATGCGCAATAGTGAGCCCGATTGTGCATCCGCAGTAGTGAGTCCGAGTGCGCATGAACAGTAGTGACCCCGTGTGCGCACGCGCAGTAGTGAGCCCGAGCGCGCATCCGCAGTACTGAGCCCGATTGTGGATCCGCAGTAGTGAGTCCGAGTGCGCACGAACAGTAGTGAGCCCGTGTGTGCATGAGCAGTAGTGACCCTGAGTGCGCATGCACAGTAGTGAGCCCGTGCGCGCATACGCGGTAGCGAGCCCGATTTTGCATCCACAGTAGTGAGTCGGAGTACTCATGAGCAGTAGTTAGTCCGAGTGCGCATGAGAAGTAGTGACCCGGTGTGCGCATGCGCAGTACTGAGCCCGAGCGCGCATCCGCAGTAGTGAGCCCGAGCGCGCATCCGCATTAGTGAGCCCGATTGCGCATCCGCAGTAATGAGGCCGAGTGTCCATGAGCAGTAGATGCATCTAAGTGCGCATGAGCAGTAGTGACCCCGATTGCGCATGCACAGTAGTGAGCCCGTGTGGGCATGCGCAGTAGTGAGCCCGAGCGCGCATCCGCAGTAGTGAGGCCGAGTGCCCATGAGCAGTAGTGAGTCCATGTGCGCATGAGCAGTAGTGACCACGAGTGCGCATGCACAGTAGTGACCCCGAGTGCGCATGCACAGTCGTGAGCCCCTGTGCGCATGCGCAATAGTGAGCCCGATTACGCATCCGCAGTAGTGAGGCCGAGTGCCCATGAGCAGTAGTAAGTCCAAGTGCGCATGAGCATTAGTGACCACGAGTGCGCATACGCAGTAGTGGGCCCGATTGCGCATCGGCAGTAGTGAGTCCGTGTGCGCATGGGCAGTAGTGAGCCCGTGTGTGCATGAGCAGTAGTGACCCCGAGTGCGCATGCACAGTAGTGGGCCCGTGTGGGCATGCGCAGTAGTGAGCCCGATAGAGCATCCGCAGTATTGAGGCCGAGTGTCCATGAGCAGTAGTGCGTCCAAGTGCGCATGAGCAGTAGTGACCCCGAGTGCGCATGCGCAGTAGTGAGTCCGAGTGCGCATGCGCAGTAGTGACCCCGATTGCGCATGCACAGTAGTGAGCCCGTGCGCGCATACGCGGTAGTGAGCCCGATTTTGCATCCACAGGAGTGAGTCGGATTACTCATGAGCAGTAGTTAGTCCGAGAGCGCATGAGAAGTAGTGACCCCATGTGCGCATGCACAGTAGTGAGCCCGAGCGCGCATCCGCAGTAGTGAGCCTGGGCGCGCATCCGCAGTATAGAGCCTGATTGCGCATCTGCAGTAATGAGGGCGAGTGCCCATGAGCAGTAGTGAGGGCGAGTGCGCATGAGCAGTAGTGACCCCGAGTGCGCATACGCAGTAGTGAGCCCGATCGCGCATCCGCAGTAGGGAGTCAGTGTGCGCATGCGCCGTAGTGCGCCCGATTGCGCATCGGCAGTAGCGAGCCTGTGTCCGCATACGCAGTGGTGAGCCCGAGTGCGCATGGTCAAGTCTGAGCCGGAGTGCGCATGCGCAGTAGTGAGTCCGATCGCGCATCCGCAGTAGTGAGCCCGAGTGCCCTTGAGCAGAAGTGAGGCAGAGTGCTCATGAGCAGTAGTGACCCCGATTGCGCATCCGCAGTAGGGAGTCCGTGTGCGCATGCGCAGTAGTGAGCCCGATTGCGCATCGGCAGTAGTGAGTCCGTGTGCGCATGCCCAGTAGTGAGCCCGAGTGCGCATGTGCAGGTCTGAGCCGGAGTGCGCATGCGCAGTAGTGAGCCCGATTGTGCATCCGCAGTAGTGAGTCCGAGTGCGCATGAACTGTAGTGACCCCGTGTGCGCACGCGCAGTAGTGAGCCCGATTGCGCATCGGCAGTAGTGAGTCCGTGTGCGCATGCCCAGTAGTGAGCCCGAGTGCGCATGTGCAGGTCCGAGTCGGAGTGCGCATGCGCAATAGTGAGCCCGATTGTGCATCCGCAGTAGTGAGTCCGAGTGCGCATGAACAGTAGTGACCCCGTGTGCGCACGCGCAGTAGTGAGCCCGAGCGCGCATCCGCAGTACTGAGCCCGATTGTGGATCCGCAGTAGTGAGTCCGAGTGCGCACGAACAGTAGTGAGCCCGTGTGTGCATGAGCAGTAGTGACCCTGAGTGCGCATGCACAGTAGTGAGCCCGTGCGCGCATACGCGGTAGCGAGCCCGATTTTGCATCCACAGTAGTGAGTCGGAGTACTCATGAGCAGTAGTTAGTCCGAGTGCGCATGAGAAGTAGTGACCCGGTGTGCGCATGCGCAGTACTGAGCCCGAGCGCGCATCCGCAGTAGTGAGCCCGAGCGCGCATCCGCATTAGTGAGCCCGATTGCGCATCCGCAGTAATGAGGCCGAGTGTCCATGAGCAGTAGATGCATCTAAGTGCGCATGAGCAGTAGTGACCCCGATTGCGCATGCACAGTAGTGAGCCCGTGTGGGCATGCGCAGTAGTGAGCCCGAGCGCGCATCCGCAGTAGTGAGCCCGAGCGCGCATGCGCAGTAGTGAGCCCGATCGCGCATCCGCAGTAGTGAGGCCGAGTGCCCATGAGCAGTAGTGAGTCCATGTGCGCATGAGCAGTAGTGACCACGAGTGCGCATGCACAGTAGTGACCCCGAGTGCGCATGCACAGTCGTGAGCCCCTGTGCGCATGCGCAATAGTGAGCCCGATTACGCATCCGCAGTAGTGAGGCCGAGTGCCCATGAGCAGTAGTAAGTCCAAGTGCGCATGAGCATTAGTGACCACGAGTGCGCATACGCAGTAGTGGGCCCGATTGCGCATCGGCAGTAGTGAGTCCGTGTGCGCATGGGCAGTAGTGAGCCCGTGTGTGCATGAGCAGTAGTGACCCCGAGTGCGCATGCACAGTAGTGGGCCCGTGTGGGCATGCGCAGTAGTGAGCCCGATAGAGCATCCGCAGTATTGAGGCCGAGTGTCCATGAGCAGTAGTGCGTCCAAGTGCGCATGAGCAGTAGTGACCCCGAGTGCGCATGCGCAGTAGTGAGTCCGAGTGCGCATGCGCAGTAGTGACCCCGATTGCGCATGCACAGTAGTGAGCCCGTGCGCGCATACGCGGTAGTGAGCCCGATTTTGCATCCACAGGAGTGAGTCGGATTACTCATGAGCAGTAGTTAGTCCGAGAGCGCATGAGAAGTAGTGACCCCATGTGCGCATGCACAGTAGTGAGCCCGAGCGCGCATCCGCAGTAGTGAGCCTGGGCGCGCATCCGCAGTATAGAGCCTGATTGCGCATCTGCAGTAATGAGGGCGAGTGCCCATGAGCAGTAGTGAGGGCGAGTGCGCATGAGCAGTAGTGACCCCGAGTGCGCATACGCAGTAGTGAGCCCGATCGCGCATCCGCAGTAGGGAGTCAGTGTGCGCATGCGCCGTAGTGCGCCCGATTGCGCATCGGCAGTAGCGAGCCTGTGTCCGCATACGCAGTGGTGAGCCCGAGTGCGCATGGTCAAGTCTGAGCCGGAGTGCGCATGCGCAGTAGTGAGTCCGATCGCGCATCCGCAGTAGTGAGCCCGAGTGCCCTTGAGCAGAAGTGAGGCAGAGTGCTCATGAGCAGTAGTGACCCCGATTGCGCATGCACAGTAGTGAGCCCGTGTGGGCATGCGCAGTAGTGAGCCCGTGCGCGCATACGCGGTAGTGAGCCCGATTTTGCATCCACAGTTGTGAGTCGGAGTACACATAAGCAGTAGTAAGTCCGAGAGCGAATGAGAAGTAGTGACCCCGTGTGCACATGCGCAGTAGTGAGCCCGAGCGCGCATCCGCAGTAGTGTGCCCGGGCGCGCATCCGCAGTATTGAGCCCGATTGCGCATCCGCAGTAATGAGGCCGAGTGCCCATGAGCAGTTGTGAGTCCAAGTGCGCATAAGCAGTAGTGAGCCCGATTGCGCATCGGCAGTAGTGAGTCGGAGTACTCATGAGCAGTAGTTAGTCCGAGTGCGCATGAGAAGTAGTGACCCCGTGTGCGCATGCGCAGTACTGAGCCCGAGCGCGCATCCGCAGTAGTGAGCCCGAGCGCGCATCCGCATTTGTGAGTACGATTGCGCATCCGCAGTAATGAGGCCGAGTGCCCATGAGCAGTAGTGAGTCCAAGTGCGCATGAGCAGTAGTGACACCGAGTGCGCATGCGCAGTAGTGAGCCCCATTGCGCATCCGCAGTAGGCAGTCCGTGTGCGCATGCGCAGTAGTGAGCCCTATTGCGCATCGGCAGTAGCGAGCCCGTGTCCGCATGCGCAGTGGTGAGCCCGAGTGCGCATGGTCAAGTCTGAGCCGGAGTGCGCATGCGCAGTAGTGCGCCCGTGTGCGAATGCGCAGTAGTGAGCCCGTGCGCGCATGCGCAGTAGTGAGCCCGTGTGCCCATTCGCAGTAGTGAGCCCGAGCGCGCATCCACAGTAGTGACCCCGAGTGCGCATGCGCAGTACTCACCCCGAGTACGCATGAGCAGTATTGAGCCCGATTACGCATCCGCCGTAGTGACCCCGAGTGCGAATGCGCAGTAGTGCGCCCGTGTGCGAATGCGCAGAAGTTAGCTCGAATTCGCATGTGCAGGTCTGAGCCCGAGCGCGCATCCGCAGTAGCGAGTCGGAGTGCGCATGTGCTCTAGAGAGCTCGTGTGCGCATGCGCAGTAGAGAGCCCGTGCGCGCATGCGCAGTAGTGCGCCCGTGCGCGAATGCGTAGAAGTGAGCTCGAATGCGCATGTGCAGGTCTGAGCCCGTGTGCCCGTACGCAGTAGTGAGCCCCAGCGCGCATCCGCAGTAGTGAGCGCGAGTGCGCATGAGCAGTAGAGAGGCCGAGTGCGCATGAGCAGTAGTGAGCCCGATTATGCATCCGCAGTAGTGCCCCGAGTGCGCATGCGCAGTAGTGAGCCCGAGCGCGCATGCACAGTAGTGAGCCCGATTGCGCATCCGCAGTAGTGAGTCCGTGTGCGCATGTACAGGTCTGAGCCGGAGTGCGCATGAGCAGTAGCGACCCCGAGTGCGCATGCACAGTAGTGAGCCCGAGTGCGCATGCACAATAGTGCGCCCGTGTGCGCATGCGCAGTAGTGAGCCCGAGTGCGCATCTGCAGTAGTGAGACAGTGTGCGCATGAGCAGAAGTGAGTCCGAGTGCGCATGAGCAGTAGTGAGGCCGAGCGCGCATGAGCAGTAGTGGGACCGAGCGCGCATCCGTAGTAGTGACCCCTAGTGCGCATGCACAGTAGTGAGCCCGATTGCGCATTCGCAGTAGTGAGTCCGCGTGCGCATGTGCAGGTCTGAGCCGGAGTGCGCATGCGCAGTAGTGAGCCCGATTGTGCATCCGCAGTAGTGAGTCCGAGTGTGCATGAGCAGTAGTGAGCCGGAGTGCGCATGCGCAGTAGTGACCCCGAGTGCGCATGCGCAGTAGTGACCCCGAGCGCGCATGCGCAGTAGTGAGCCCGATTCCGCGCATGCGCAGTAGTGCGCCCGCGTGCGCATGCGCAGAAGTGAGCTCGAGTGCGCGTGTGCAGGTCTGAGCCGGTGTGCGCATGCGCAGTACTGACCCCGAGTACGCATGAGCAGTAGTGAGTCCGATTGGGCATGAGCAGTAGTGACCCCGAGTGCGCATGCACAGTAGTGGGCCCGATTGCGCATCCGCAGTAGTGAGCCCGTGTGCCCATGCGCAGTGGTGAGTCCGTGTGCGCATGTGCAGGTCTGACTGGAGTGCGCATGCGCAGTACTGAGCCCGATTGCGTGCATGCGCAGTAGTGAGCCCGTGCGCGCATGCGCAGTAGTGACCCCGAGTGCGCATGAGCAGTAGTGAGTCCGAGTGCCCATGATCAGTAGTGAGTCCGAGTGCGCATGAGCAGTAGTCACCCCGAGTGAGCATGCGCAGTAGTGAGCCCGTGCGCGCACCCGCAGTAGTGAGACCGAGTGCGCATGAGATGTAGTGACCCCGTGTGCGCATGCGCAGTAGTGAGCCCGAGCGCGCATCCGCAGTAGTGAGCCCGAGCGCCCATGAGCAGTAGTGAGTCCGAGTGCGCATAAGCAGTAGTAACCCCGATTGCGCATGCACAGTAGTGAGCCCGTGTGGGGATGGGCAGTAGTGAGCCCGAGCGCGCATGCGCAGTAGTGAGCCCGATCGCGCATCTGCGGTAGTGATGCCGAGTGCCCATGAGCAGTAGTGAGTCCGAGTGCCCATAAGCAGTAGTAACCCCGATTGCGTATGCACATTAGTGAGCCCGTGTGTGCATCAGCAGTAGTGACCCCGATTGCGCATGCACAGTCGTGAGCCCCTGTGCGCATGCGCAATAGTGAGCCCGATTACGAATCCGCAGTAGTGAGTCCGAGTGCCCATGAGCAGTAGTTAGTCCGAGAAGACATGAGAGGTAGTGACCCGGTGTGCGCATGCGCAGTAGTAAGCCCATGTGCGCGTGCGCAGTAGTTAGCCCGAGTGCGCATGCCCAGTAGTGAGCCCGAGTGCGCATGTGCAGTGGTGAGTCCGAGTGTTCATGGTCAAGTTTGAGCCCGAGCGCGCATGCGCAGTAGTGAGGCCGAGTGCCCACGAGCAGTAGTTACTCCGAGAAGGCATGAGAAGTAGTGACCCCGTGTGCGCATGCGCAGTAGTGAGCCCATGTGCGCGTGCGCAGTAGTTAGCCCGAGTGCGCATGTGTCGTGGTGAGCCCGAGTATTCATGGTCAAGTTTGAGCCCGAGCGCGCATGCGCAGTAGTGAGCCCGATTGCGCATCCGCAGTAGTGAGGCCGAGTGCCCATGAGCAGTAATGAGTCCAAGTGCGCATGAGCATTAGTGACCACGAGTGCGCATCCGCAGTAGCGAGGCCGAGTGCCCATGAGCAGTAGTGAGTCCAATTGCGCATGAACATTAGTGACCACGAGTGCGCATACGCAGTAGTGAGCCCGATTGCGCATCCGCAGTAGGGAGTCCGTGTGCGCATGCGCAGTAGTGAGCCCGATTGCGCATCGGCAGTAGTGAGTCCGTGTGCGCATGCCCAGTAGTGAGCCCGAGTGCGCATGTGCAGGTCTGAGCCGGAGTGCGCATGCGCAGTAGTGAGCCCGATTGTGCATCCGCAGTAGTGAGTCCGAGTGCGCATGAACTGTAGTGACCCCGTGTGCGCACGCGCAGTAGTGAGCCCGATTGCGCATCGGCAGTAGTGAGTCCGTGTGCGCATGCCCAGTAGTGAGCCCGAGTGCGCATGTGCAGGTCCGAGTCGGAGTGCGCATGCGCAATAGTGAGCCCGATTGTGCATCCGCAGTAGTGAGTCCGAGTGCGCATGAACAGTAGTGACCCCGTGTGCGCACGCGCAGTAGTGAGCCCGAGCGCGCATCCGCAGTACTGAGCCCGATTGTGGATCCGCAGTAGTGAGTCCGAGTGCGCACGAACAGTAGTGAGCCCGTGTGTGCATGAGCAGTAGTGACCCTGAGTGCGCATGCACAGTAGTGAGCCCGTGCGCGCATACGCGGTAGCGAGCCCGATTTTGCATCCACAGTAGTGAGTCGGAGTACTCATGAGCAGTAGTTAGTCCGAGTGCGCATGAGAAGTAGTGACCCGGTGTGCGCATGCGCAGTACTGAGCCCGAGCGCGCATCCGCAGTAGTGAGCCCGAGCGCGCATCCGCATTAGTGAGCCCGATTGCGCATCCGCAGTAATGAGGCCGAGTGTCCATGAGCAGTAGATGCATCTAAGTGCGCATGAGCAGTAGTGACCCCGATTGCGCATGCACAGTAGTGAGCCCGTGTGGGCATGCGCAGTAGTGAGCCCGAGCGCGCATCCGCAGTAGTGAGCCCGAGCGCGCATGCGCAGTAGTGAGCCCGATCGCGCATCCGCAGTAGTGAGGCCGAGTGCCCATGAGCAGTAGTGAGTCCATGTGCGCATGAGCAGTAGTGACCACGAGTGCGCATGCACAGTAGTGACCCCGAGTGCGCATGCACAGTCGTGAGCCCCTGTGCGCATGCGCAATAGTGAGCCCGATTACGCATCCGCAGTAGTGAGGCCGAGTGCCCATGAGCAGTAGTAAGTCCAAGTGCGCATGAGCATTAGTGACCACGAGTGCGCATACGCAGTAGTGGGCCCGATTGCGCATCGGCAGTAGTGAGTCCGTGTGCGCATGGGCAGTAGTGAGCCCGTGTGTGCATGAGCAGTAGTGACCCCGAGTGCGCATGCACAGTAGTGGGCCCGTGTGGGCATGCGCAGTAGTGAGCCCGATAGAGCATCCGCAGTATTGAGGCCGAGTGTCCATGAGCAGTAGTGCGTCCAAGTGCGCATGAGCAGTAGTGACCCCGAGTGCGCATGCGCAGTAGTGAGTCCGAGTGCGCATGCGCAGTAGTGACCCCGATTGCGCATGCACAGTAGTGAGCCCGTGCGCGCATACGCGGTAGTGAGCCCGATTTTGCATCCACAGGAGTGAGTCGGATTACTCATGAGCAGTAGTTAGTCCGAGAGCGCATGAGAAGTAGTGACCCCATGTGCGCATGCACAGTAGTGAGCCCGAGCGCGCATCCGCAGTAGTGAGCCTGGGCGCGCATCCGCAGTATAGAGCCTGATTGCGCATCTGCAGTAATGAGGGCGAGTGCCCATGAGCAGTAGTGAGGGCGAGTGCGCATGAGCAGTAGTGACCCCGAGTGCGCATACGCAGTAGTGAGCCCGATCGCGCATCCGCAGTAGGGAGTCAGTGTGCGCATGCGCCGTAGTGCGCCCGATTGCGCATCGGCAGTAGCGAGCCTGTGTCCGCATACGCAGTGGTGAGCCCGAGTGCGCATGGTCAAGTCTGAGCCGGAGTGCGCATGCGCAGTAGTGAGTCCGATCGCGCATCCGCAGTAGTGAGCCCGAGTGCCCTTGAGCAGAAGTGAGGCAGAGTGCTCATGAGCAGTAGTGACCCCGATTGCGCATGCACAGTAGTGAGCCCGTGTGGGCATGCGCAGTAGTGAGCCCGTGCGCGCATACGCGGTAGTGAGCCCGATTTTGCATCCACAGTTGTGAGTCGGAGTACACATAAGCAGTAGTAAGTCCGAGAGCGAATGAGAAGTAGTGACCCCGTGTGCACATGCGCAGTAGTGAGCCCGAGCGCGCATCCGCAGTAGTGTGCCCGGGCGCGCATCCGCAGTATTGAGCCCGATTGCGCATCCGCAGTAATGAGGCCGAGTGCCCATGAGCAGTTGTGAGTCCAAGTGCGCATAAGCAGTAGTGAGCCCGATTGCGCATCGGCAGTAGTGAGTCGGAGTACTCATGAGCAGTAGTTAGTCCGAGTGCGCATGAGAAGTAGTGACCCCGTGTGCGCATGCGCAGTACTGAGCCCGAGCGCGCATCCGCAGTAGTGAGCCCGAGCGCGCATCCGCATTTGTGAGTACGATTGCGCATCCGCAGTAATGAGGCCGAGTGCCCATGAGCAGTAGTGAGTCCAAGTGCGCATGAGCAGTAGTGACACCGAGTGCGCATGCGCAGTAGTGAGCCCCATTGCGCATCCGCAGTAGGCAGTCCGTGTGCGCATGCGCAGTAGTGAGCCCTATTGCGCATCGGCAGTAGCGAGCCCGTGTCCGCATGCGCAGTGGTGAGCCCGAGTGCGCATGGTCAAGTCTGAGCCGGAGTGCGCATGCGCAGTAGTGAGTCCGATCGCGCATCCGCAGTAGTGAGTCCAAGTGCGCATGGGCAGTAGCGACCCCGAGGGCGCATGCGCAGTTGTGAGCCAGATTGCGCATCAGCAGTAGAGAGTCCGTGTGCGCATGCCCAGTAGTGATCCCGCGTGCGCATGTGCAGGTCTGAGCCGCAGTGCGCATGCGCAGTAGTGAGCTCGATTTTGCATCCGCAGTAGTGAGTCCGAGTGCGCATGAGAAGTAGTGACCCCATGTGTGCATGCACAGTAGTGAGCCCGAGCGCGCATCCGCAGTAGTGAGCCTGGGCGCGCATCCGCAGTATTGAGCCTGATTGCGCATCTGCAGTAATGAGGGCGAGTGCCCATGAGCAGTAGTGAGGGCGAGTGCCCATGAGCAGTAGTGAGTCCAAGTGCGCATAAGCAGTAGTGACCCCGAGTGCGCATGCACAGTCGTGAGCCCGTGTGCGCATGCGCAATAGTGAGCCCGACAACGCATCCGCAGTAGTGAGTCCGAGTGCCCATGAGCAGTAGTTAGTCCGAGAAGGCATGAGAAGTAGTGACCCCGTGTGCGCATGCGCAGTAGTGAGCACATGTGCGCGTGCCCAGTAGTTAGCCCGAGTGCGCATGCCCAGTAGTGAGCCCGAGTGCGCATGTGCAGTGGTGAGTCGGAGTGTTCACGGTCAAGTTTGAGCCCGAGCGCGCATGCGCAGTAGTGAGCCCGATTGCGCATCCGCAGTAATGAGGCCGAGTGGACATGAGCAGTAGTGCGTCCAAGTGCGCATGAGCAGTAGTGACCCCGAGTGCGCATACGCAGTAGTCAGCCCGATCGCGCATCCGCAGTAGGGAGTCAGTGTGCGCATGCGCCGTAGTGCGCCCGATTGCGCATCGGCAGTAGCGAGCCTGTGTCCGCATACGCAGTGGTGAGCCCGAGTGCGCATGGTCAAGTCTGAGCCGGAGTGCGCATGCGCAGTAGTGAGCCCGATTGCGCATCCGCAGTATTGAGGCCGAGTGTCCATGAGCAGTAGTGCGTCCAAGTGCGCATGAGCAGTAGTGACCCAGAGTGCGCATGCGCAGTAGTGAGCCAGATTGCGCATCCGCTGTAGTGAGTCCGAGTGCGCATGGGCAGTAGCGACCCCGGGTGCGCATGCGCAGTAGAGAGCCCGATTGCGCATGCGCAGTAGAGAGCCCGTGTCCGCATGCGCAGTGGTGAGCCCGAGTGCACATGGTCAAGTCTGAGCCGCAGTGCGCATTAGCAGTAGTGAGCCCGATTGCGCATCCGCAGTAGTGAGCCCGAGCGCCCATGAGCAGTAGTGAGTCCGAGTGCGCATGCGCAGTAGTGACCCCGAGTGCGCATGCACAGTAGTGAGCCCGTGCGCGCATACGCGGTAGTGAGCCCGATTTTGCATCCACAGTTGTGAGTCGGAGTACACATAAGCAGTAGTAAGTCCGAGAGCGCATGAGAAGTAGTGACCCCGTGTGCACATGCGCAGTAGTGAGCCCGAGCGCGCATCCGCAGTAGTGTGCCCGGGCGCGCATCCGCAGTATTGAGCCCGATTGCGCATCCGCAGTAATGAGGCCGAGTGCCCATGAGCAGTTGTGAGTCCAAGTGCGCATAAGCAGTAGTGAGCCCGATTGCGCATTGGCAGTGGTGAGCCAGATTGCGCATCCGCTGTAGTGAGTCCGAGTGCGCATGGGCAGTAGCGACCCCGGGTGCGCATGCGCAGTAGAGAGCCCGATTGCGCATGCGCAGTAGAGAGCCCGTGTCCGCATGCGCAGTGGTGAGCCCGAGTGCACATGGTCAAGTCTGAGCCGGAGTGCGCATTAGCAGTAGTGAGCCCGATTGCGCATCCGCAGTAGTGAGCCCGAGCGCCCATGAGCAGTAGTGAGTCCGAGTGCGCATGCGCAGTAGTGACCCCGAGTGCGCATGCACAGTAGTGAGCCCGTGCGCGCATACGCGGTAGTGAGCCCGATTTTGCATCCACAGTAGTGAGTCGGAGTACTCATAAGCAGTAGTAAGTCCGAGAGCGCATGAGAAGTAGTGACCCCGTGTGCACATGCGCAGTAGTGAGCCCGAGCGCGCATCCGCAGTAGTGAGCCCGGGCGCGCATCCGAAGTATTGAGCCCGATTGCGCATCCGCAGTAATGAGGCCGAGAGCCCATGAGCAGTTGTGAGTCCAAGTGCGCATAAGCAGTAGTGAGCCCGATTGCGCATCGGCAGTAGTGAGTCGGAGTACCCATGAGCAGTAGTTAGTCCGAGTGCGCATGAGAAGTAGTGACCCCGTGTGCGCATGCGCAGTACTGAGCCGGAGCGCGCATCCGCAGTAGTGAGCCCGAGCGCGCATCCGCATTTGTGAGTACGATTGCGCATCCGCAGTAATGAGGCCGAGTGCCCATGAGCAGTAGTGAGTCCAAGTGCGCATGAGCAGTAGTGACACCGAGTGCGCATGCGCAGTAGTGAGCCCGATTGCGCATCCGCAGTAGGCAGTCCGTGTGCGCATGCGCAGTAGTGAGCCCGATTGCGCATCGGCAGTAGCGAGCCCGTGTCCGCATGCGCAGTGGTGAGCCCGAGTGCGCATGGTCAAGTCTGAGCCGGAGTGCGCATGCGCAGTAGTGAGTCCGATCGCGCATCCGCAGTAGTGAGTCCAAGTGCGCATGGGCAGTAGCGACCCCAAGGGCGCATGCGCAGTTGTGAGCCAGATTGCGCATCAGCAGTAGAGAGTCCGTGTGCGCATGCCCAGTAGTGATCCCGCGTGCGCATGTGCAGGTCTGAGCCGCAGTGCGCATGCGCAGTAGTGAGCTCGATTGTGCATCCGCAGTAGTGAGTCCGAGTGCGCATGAGCAGTAGTGAGCCCGTGTGTGCATGAGCAGTAGTGACCCTGAGTGCGCATGCACAGTAGTGAGCCCCTGCGCGCATACGCGGTAGTGAGCCCGATTTTGCATCCACAGTAGTGAGTCGGAGTACTCATGGGAAGTAGTTAGTCCGAGAGCGCATGAGAAGTACTGAGCCCGAGCGCGCATGCGCAGTAGTGAGCCCGATTCCGCGCATGCGCAGTAGTGCGCCCGCGTGCGCATGCGCAGAAGTGAGCTCGAGTGCGCGTGTGCAGGTCTGAGCCGGTGTGCGCATGCGCAGTACTGACCCCGAGTACGCATGAGCAGTAGTGAGTCCGATTGGGCATGAGCAGTAGTGACCCCGAGTGCGCATGCACAGTAGTGGGCCCGATTGCACATCCGCAGTAGTGAGCCCGTGTGCCCATGCGCAGGTCTGACTGGAGTGCGCATGCGCAGTACTGAGCCCGATTGCGTGCATGCGCAGTAGTGAGCCCGTGCGCGCATGCGCAGTAGTGACCCCGAGTGCGCATGAGCAGTAGTGAGTCCGAGTGCCCATGATCAGTAGTGAGTCCGAGTGCGCATGAGCAGTAGTCACCCCGAGTGAGCATGCGCAGTAGTGAGCCCGTGCGCGCACCCGCAGTAGTGAGACCGAGTGCGCATGAGATGTAGTGACCCCGTGTGCGCATGCGCAGTAGTGAGCCCGAGCGCGCATCCGCAGTAGTGAGCCCGAGCGCCCATGAGCAGTAGTGAGTCCGAGTGCGCATAAGCAGTAGTAACCCCGATTGCGCATGCACAGTAGTGAGCCCGTGTGGGGATGGGCAGTAGTGAGCCCGAGCGCGCATGCGCAGTAGTGAGCCCGATCGCGCATCTGCGGTAGTGATGCCGAGTGCCCATGAGCAGTAGTGAGTCCGAGTGCCCATAAGCGGTAGTAACCCCGATTGCGTATGCACATTAGTGAGCCCGTGTGTGCATCAGCAGTAGTGACCCCGAGTGCGCATGCACAGTCGTGAGCCCCTGTGCGCATGCGCAATAGTGAGCCCGATTACGAATCCGCAGTAGTGAGTCCGAGTGCCCATGAGCAGTAGTTAGTCCGAGAAGGCATGAGAGGTAGTGACCCGGTGTGCGCATGCGCAGCAGTAAGCCCATGTGCGCGTGCGCAGTAGTTAGCCCGAGTGCGCATGCCCAGTAGTGAGCCCGAGTGCGCATGTGCAGTGGTGAGTCCGAGTGTTCATGGTCAAGTTTGAGCCCGAGCGCGCATGCGCAGTAGTGAGCCCGATTGCGCATCCGCAGTAGTGAGGCCGAGTGCCCATGAGCAGTAGTGAGTCCAAGTGCGCATGAGCATTAGTGACCACGAGTGCGCATCCGCAGTAGCGAGGCCGAGTGCCCATGAGCAGTAGTGAGTCCAATTGCGCATGAACATTAGTGACCACGAGTGCGCATACGCAGTAGTGAGCCCGATTGCGCATCCGCAGTAGGGAGTCCGTGTGCGCATGCGCAGTAGTGAGCCCGATTGCGCATCGGCAGTAGTGAGTCCGTGTGCGCATGCCCAGTAGTGAGCCCGAGTGCGCATGTGCAGGTCTGAGCCGGAGTGCGCATGCGCAGTAGTGAGCCCGATTGTGCATCCGCAGTAGTGAGTCCGAGTGCGCATGAACTGTAGTGACCCCGTGTGCGCACGCGCAGTAGTGAGCCCGATTGCGCATCGGCAGTAGTGAGTCCGTGTGCGCATGCCCAGTAGTGAGCCCGAGTGCGCATGTGCAGGTCCGAGTCGGAGTGCGCATGCGCAGTAGTGAGCCCGATTGTGCATCCGCAGTAGTGAGTCCGAGTGCGCATGAACAGTAGTGACCCCGTGTGCGCACGCGCAGTAGTGAGCCCGAGCGCGCATCCGCAGTACTGAGCCCGATTGTGGATCCGCAGTAGTGAGTCCGAGTGCGCACGAACAGTAGTGAGTCCGTGTGTGCATGAGCAGTAGTGACCCTGAGTGCGCATGCACAGTAGTGAGCCCGTGCGCGCATACGCGGTAGCGAGCCCGATTTTGCATCCACAGTAGTGAGTCGGAGTACTCATGAGCAGTAGTTAGTCCGAGTGCGCATGAGAAGTAGTGACCCGGTGTGCGCATGCGCAGTACTGAGCCCGAGCGCGCATCCGCAGTAGTGAGCCCGAGCGCGCATCCGCATTAGTGAGCCCGATTGCGCATCCGCAGTAATGAGGCCGAGTGTCCATGAGCAGTAGATGCATCTAAGTGCGCATGAGCAGTAGTGACCCCGATTGCGCATGCACAGTAGTGAGCCCGTGTGGGCATGCGCAGTAGTGAGCCCGAGCGCGCATCCGCAGTAGTGAGCCCGAGCGCGCATGCGCAGTAGTGAGCCCGATCGCGCATCCGCAGTAGTGAGGCCGAGTGCCCATGAGCAGTAGTGAGTCCATGTGCGCATGAGCAGTAGTGACCACGAGTGCGCATGCACAGTAGTGACCCCGAGTGCGCATGCACAGTCGTGAGCCCCTGTGCGCATGCGCAATAGTGAGCCCGATTACGCATCCGCAGTAGTGAGGCCGAGTGCCCATGAGCAGTAGTAAGTCCAAGTGCGCATGAGCATTAGTGACCACGAGTGCGCATACGCAGTAGTGGGCCCGATTGCGCATCGGCAGTAGTGAGTCCGTGTGCGCATGGGCAGTAGTGAGCCCGTGTGTGCATGAGCAGTAGTGACCCCGAGTGCGCATGCACAGTAGTGAGCCCGTGTGGGCATGCGCAGTAGTGAGCCCGATAGAGCATCCGCAGTATTGAGGCCGAGTGTCCATGAGCAGTAGTGCGTCCAAGTGCGCATGAGCAGTAGTGACCCCGAGTGCGCATGCGCAGTAGTGAGTCCGAGTGCGCATGCGCAGTAGTGACCCCGATTGCGCATGCACAGTAGTGAGCCCGTGCGCGCATACGCGGTAGTGAGCCCGATTTTGCATCCACAGGAGTGAGTCGGACTACTCATGAGCAGTAGTTAGTCCGAGAGCGCATGAGAAGTAGTGACCCCATGTGCGCATGCACAGTAGTGAGCCCGAGCGCGCATCCGCAGTAGTGAGCCTGGGCGCGCATCCGCAGTATTGAACCTGATTGCGCATCTGCAGTAATGAGGGCGAGTGCCCATGAGCAGTAGTGAGGGCGAGTGCGCATGAGCAGTAGTGACCCCGAGTGCGCATACGCAGTAGTGAGCCCGATCGCGCATCCGCAGTAGGGAGTCAGTGTCCGCATACGCAGTGGTGAGCCCGAGTGCGCATGGTCAAGTCTGAGCCGGAGTGCGCATGCGCAGTAGTGAGCCCGATTGCGCATCCGCAGTATTGAGGCCGAGTGTCCATGAGCAGTAGTGCGTCCAAGTGCGCATGAGCAGTAGTGACCCAGAGTGCGCATGCGCAGTAGTGAGCCAGATTGCGCATCCGCTGTAGTGAGTCCGAGTGCGCATGGGCAGTAGCGACCCCGGGTGCGCATGCGCAGTAGAGAGCCCGATTGCGCATGCGCAGTAGAGAGCCCGTGTCCGCATGCGCAGTGGTGAGCCCGAGTGCACATGGTCAAGTCTGAGCCGGAGTGCGCATTAGCAGTAGTGAGCCCGATTGCGCATCCGCAGTAGTGTGCCCGAGCGCCCATGAGCAGTAGTGAGTCCGAGTGCGCATGCGCAGTAGTGACCCCGAGTGCGCATGCACAGTAGTGAGCCCGTGCGCGCATACGCGGTAGTGAGCCCGATTTTGCATCCACAGTAGTGAGTCGGAGTACTCATAAGCAGTAGTAAGTCCGAGAGCGCATGAGAAGTAGTGACACCGTGTGCACATGCGCAGTAGTGAGCCCGAGCGCGCATCCGCAGTAGTGAGCCCGGGCGCGCATCCGCAGTATTGAGCCCGATTGCGCATCCGCAGTAATGAGGCCGAGTGCCCATGAGCAGTTGTGAGTCCAAGTGCGCATAAGCAGTAGTGAGCCCGATTGCGCATCGGCAGTAGTGAGTCGGAGTACCCATGAGCAGTAGTTAGTCCGAGTGCGCATGAGAAGTAGTGACACCGTGTGCGCATGCGCAGTACTGAGCCCGAGCGCGCATCCGCAGTAGTGAGCCCGAGCGCGCATCCGCATTTGTGAGTACGATTGCGCATCCGCAGTAATGAGGCCGAGTGCCCATGAGCAGTAGTGAGTCCAAGTGCGCATGAGCAGTAGTGACACCGAGTGCGCATGCGCAGTAGTGAGCCCGATTGCGCATCCGCAGTAGGCAGTCCGTGTGCGCATGCGCAGTAGTGAGCCCGATTGCGCATCGGCAGTAGCGAGCCCGTGTCCGCATGCGCAGTGGTGAGCCCGAGTGCGCATGGTCAAGTCTGAGCCGGAGTGCGCATGCGCAGTAGTGAGTCCGATCGCGCATCCGCAGTAGTGAGTCCAAGTGCGCATGGGCAGTAGCGACCCCAAGGGCGCATCCGCAGTAGTGAGCCCGATTGCGCATCCGCAGTAATGAGGCCGAGTGCCCATGAGCAGTAGTGAGTCCAAGTGCGCATGAGCAGTAGTGACCCCGAGTGCGCATGCGCAGTAGTGAGCCAGATTGCGCATCCGCTGTAGTGAGTCCGAGTGCGCATAAGCAGTAGTAACCCCGATTGCGCATGCACAATAGAGAGACCGATTATGCATGCGCCGTAGTGAGCCCGTTTCCGCATGCGCAGTAGTGAGCCCGAGCGCGCAACCGCACTAGTGAGCCCGAGCGCCCATGCGCAGTAGTGAGCCCGATTGCATATCCGCAGTAGTGAGTCCAAGTGCGCATGAGCAGTAGTGACACCGAGTGCGCATGCGCAGTAGTGAGCCCGATTGCGCATCCGCAGTAGGCAGTCCGTGTGCGCATGCGCAGTAGTGAGCCCGATTGCGCATCGGCAGTAGCGAGCCCGTGTCCGCATGCGCAGTGGTGAGCCCGAGTGCGCATGGTCAATTCTGATCCGGAGTGAGCATGCGCAGTGGTGAACCCGATCGCGCATCCGCAGTAGTGAGCCCGATTTTGCATCCGCAGTAGTGAGTCGGAGTACTCATGAGCAGTAGTTAGTCCGAGAGCGCATGAGAAGTAGTGACCCCGTGTGCGCATGCGCAGTAGTGAGCCCGAGCGCGTATCCGCAGTAGTGAGCCCGAGCGCCCATGAGCAGTAGTGAGTCCGAGTGCGCATAAGCAGTAGTAACCCCGATTGCGCATGCACAGTAGTGAGCCCGTGTGGGCATGGGCAGTAGTGAGCCCGAGCGCGCATGCGCAGTAGTGAGCCCGATCGCGCATCTGCGGTAGTGATGCCGAGTGCCCATGAGCAGTAGTGAGTCCGAGTGCCCATAAGCAGTAGTAACCCCGATTGCGTATGCACATTAGTGAGCCCGTGTGTGCATCAGCAGTAGTGACCCCGAGTGCGCATGCACAGTCGTGAGCCCCTGTGCGCATGCGCAATAGTGAGCCCGATTACGCATCCGCAGTAGTGACTCCGAGTGTCCATGAGCAGTAGTTAGTCCGAGAAGGCATGAGAGGTAGTGACCCCGTGTGCGCATGCGCAGTAGTAAGCCCATGTGCGCGTGCGCAGTAGTTAGCCCGAGTGCGCATGCCCAGTAGTGAGTCCGAGTGCGCATGTGCAGTGGTGAGTCCGAGTGTTCATGGTCAAGTTTGAGCCCGAGCGCGCATGCGCAGTAGTGAGCCCGATAGAGCATCCGCAGTATTGAGGCCGAGTGTCCATGAGCAGCAGTGCGTCCAAGTGCGCATGAGCAGTAGGGGCCCCCATTGCGCATGCGCAGTAGTGAGTCCGAGTGCGCATGCGCAGTAGTGACCCCGATTGCGCATGCACAGTAGTGAGCCCGTGCGCGCATACGCGGTAGTGAGCCCGATTTTGCATCCACAGTAGTGAGTCGGAGTACTCATGAGCAGTAGTTAGTCCGAGAGCGCATGAGAAGTAGTGACCCCATGTGCGCATGCACAGTAGTGAGCCCGAGCGCGCATCCGCAGTAGGGAGTCAGTGTGCGCATGCGCAGTAGTGAGCCCGATCGCGCATTCGCAGTAGTGAGGCCGAGTGCCCATGAGCAGTAGTGAGTCCAAGTGCGCATGAGCAGTAGTGACCACGAGTGCGCATGCACAGTAGTGACCTCGAGTGCGCATGCACAGTCGTGAGCCCGTGTGCGCATGCGCAATAGTGAGCCCGACAACGCATCCGCAGTAGTGAGTCCGAGTGCCCATGAGCAGTAGTTAGTCCGAGAAGGCATGAGAAGTAGTGACCCCGTGTGCGCATGCGCAGTAGTGAGCACATGTGCGCGTGCCCAGTAGTTAGCCCGAGTGCGCATGCCCAGTAGTGAGCCCGAGTGCGCATGTGCAGTGGTGAGTCGGAGTGTTCACGGTCAAGTTTGAGCCCGAGCGCGCATGCGCAGTAGTGAGCCCGATTGCGCATCCGCAGTAATGAGGCCGAGTGGACATGAGCAGTAGTGAGTCCAAGTGCGCATGAGCAGTAGTGACCCCGAGTGCGCATACGCAGTAGTGAGCCCGATCGCGCATCCGCAGTAGGGAGTCAGTGTGCGCATGCGCCGTAGTGCGCCCGATTGCGCATCGGCAGTAGCGAGCCTGTGTCCGCATACGCAGTGGTGAGCCCGAGAGCGCATGGTCGAGTCTGAGCCGGAGTGCGCATGCGCAGTAGTGAGTCCGATCGCGCATCCGCAGTAGTGAGCCCGAGTGCCCTTGAGCAGTAGTGAGGCAGAGAGCTCATGAGCAGTAGTGACCCCGATTGCGCATGCACAGTAGTGAGCCCGTGTGGGCATGCGCAGTTGTGAGCCCGATCGCGCATGCGCAGTAGTGAGCCCGAATGCGCATCCGCAGTATTGAGGCCGAGTGTCCATGAGCAGTAGTGCGTCCAAGTGCGCATGAGCAGTAGTGACCCAGAGTGCGCATGCGCAGTAGTGAGCCAGATTGCGCATCCGCTGTAGTGAGTCTGAGTGCACATGGGCAGTAGCGACCCCGGGTGCGCATGCGCAGTAGAGAGCCCGATTGCGCATGCGCAGTAGAGAGCCCGTGTCCGCATGCGCAGTGGTGAGCCCGAGTGCACATGGTCAAGTCTGAGCCGGAGTGCGCATTAGCAGTAGTGAGCCCGATTGCGCATCCGCAGTAGTGAGCCCGAGCGCCCATGAGCAGTAGTGAGTCCGAGTGCGCATAAGCAGTAGTAACCCCGATTGCGCATGCGCAGTAGTGACCCCGAGTGCGCATGCACAGTAGTGAGCCCGTGCGCGCATACGCGGTAGTGAGCCCGATTTTGCATCCACAGTAGTGAGTCGGAGTACTCATAAGCAGTAGTAAGTCCGAGAGCGCATGAGAAGTAGTGACCCGTGTGCACATGCGCAGTAGTGAGCCCGAGCGCGCATCCGCAGTAGTGATCCCGGGCGCGCATCCGCAGTATTGAGCCCGATTGCGCATCCGCAGTAATGAGGCCGAGTGCCCATGAGCACTTGTGAGTCCAAGTGCGCATAAGCAGTAGTGAGCCCGATTGCGCATCGGCAGTAGTGAGTCGGAGTACTCATGAGCAGTAGTTAGTCCGAGTGCGCATGAGAAGTAGTGACCCCGTGTGCGCATGCGCAGTACTGAGCCCGAGCGCGCATCCGCAGTAGTGAGCCCGAGCGCGCATCCGCATTTGTGAGCCCGATTGCGCATCCGCAGTAATGAGGCCGAGTGCCCATGAGCAGTAGTGAGTCCAAGTGCGCATGAGCAGTAGTGACCCCGAGTGCGCATGCGCAGTAGTGAGCCCGATTGCGCATCCGCAGTAGGCAGTCCGTGTGCGCATGCGCAGTAGTGAGCCCGATTGCGCATCGGCAGTAGCGAGCCCGTGTCCGCATGCGCAGTGGTGAGCCCGAGTGGGCATGGTCAAGTCTGAGCCGGAGTGCGCATGCGCAGTAGTGAGTCCGATCGCGCATCCGCTGTAGTGAGTCCAAGTGCGCATGGGCAGTAGCGACCCCGAGGGCGCATGCGCAGTTGTGAGCCAGACTGCGCATCAGCAGTAGAGAGTCCGTGTGCGCATGCCCAGTAGTGATCCCGCGTGCGCATGTGCAGGTCTGAGCCGCAGTGCGCATCCGCATTTGTGAGCCCGATTGCGCATCCGCAGTAATGAGGCCGAGTGCCCATGAGCAGTAGTGAGTCCAAGTGCGCATGAGCAGTAGTGACCCCGAGTGCGCATGCGCAGTAGTGAGCCCGATTGCGCATCCGCAGTAGGCAGTCCGTGTGCGCATGCGCAGTAGTGAGCCCGATTGCGCATCGGCAGTAGCGAGCCCGTGTCCGCATGCGCAGTGGTGAGCCCGAGTGGGCATGGTCAAGTCTGAGCCGGAGTGCGCATGCGCAGTAGTGAGTCCGATCGCGCATCCGCTGTAGTGAGTCCAAGTGCGCATGGGCAGTAGCGACCCCGAGGGCGCATGCGCAGTTGTGAGCCAGACTGCGCATCAGCAGTAGAGAGTCCGTGTGCGCATGCCCAGTAGTGATCCCGCGTGCGCATGTGCAGGTCTGAGCCGCAGTGCGCATGCGCAGTAGTGAGCTCGATTGTGCATCCGCAGTAGTGAGTCCGAGTGCGCATGAGCAGTAGTGAGCCCGTGTGTGCATGAGCAGTAGTGACCCTGAGTGCGCATGCACAGTAGTGAGCCCGTGCGCGCATACGCGGTAGTGAGCCCGATTTTGCATCCACAGTAGTGAGTCGGAGTACTCATGGGAAGTAGTTAGTCCGAGAGCGCATGAGAAGTACTGAGCCCGAGCGCGCATCCGCAGTAGTGAGCCCGATTGCGCATCCGCAGTAATGAGGCCGAGTGCCCATGAGCAGTAGTGAGTCCAAGTGCGCATGAGCAGTAGTGACCCCGAGTGCGCATGCGCAGTAGTGAGCCCGATTGCGCATCCGCAGTAGGCAGTCCGTGTGCGCATGCGCAGTAGTGAGCCCGATTGCGCATCGGCAGTAGCGAGCCCGTGTCCGCATGCGCAGTGGTGAGCCCGAGTGGGCATGGTCAAGTCTGAGCCGGAGTGCGCATGCGCAGTAGTGTGTCCGATCGCGCATCCGCTGTAGTGAGTCCAAGTGCGCATGGGCAGTAGCGACCCCGAGGGCGCATGCGCAGTTGTGAGCCAGATTGCGCATCAGCAGTAGAGAGTCCGTGTGCGCATGCCCAGTAGTGATCCCGCGTGCGCATGTGCAGGTCTGAGCCGCAGTGCGCATGCGCAGTAGTGAGCTCGATTGTGCATCCGCAGTAGTGAGTCCGAGTGCGCATGAGCAGTAGTGAGCCCGTGTGTGCATGAGCAGTAGTGACCCTGAGTGCGCATGCACAGTAGTGAGCCCGTGCGCGCATACGCGGTAGTGAGCCCGGTTTTGCATCCACAGTAGTGAGTCGGAGTACTCATGGGAAGTAGTTAGTCCGAGAGCGCATGAGAAGTAGGGACCCCGTGTGCGCATGCGCAGTAGTGAGCCCGAGCGCGCATGAGCACTAGTTAGTCCAAGTGCGCATGAGCAGTAGTGACGCCGAGTGCGCATGCGCAGTAGTGAGCCCGATTGCGCATCCGCAGTAGTGTGTCCGAGTGCGCATGCGCAGTAGTGACCCCGAGTGCGCATGCGCAGTAGAGAGCACGATTACGCATGCGCAGTAATGAGCCCGTGCCCGCATGCGCAGTGGTGAGCCCGAGTGCGAATGCACAGTCGTGAGCCCGTGTGCGCATGCGCAGCCGTGAGTCCGAGTGCGCATGCCCAGTAGTGAGCCCGAGCGCGCAACCGCAGTAGTGAGCCCGAGTGCGCATGCGCAGTAGTGACCCCGAGTGCGCATGCACAGTAGTGACGCCGAGTGCGCATGCACAGTAGTGACCCCGAGTGCGCATGCACAGTCGTGAGCCCCTGTGCGCATGCGCAATAGTGAGCCCGATTACGCATCCGCAGTAGTGAGGCCGAGTACTCATGAGCAGTAGTAAGTCCGAGAGCGCATGAGAAGTAGTGACCCCGTGTGCGCATGCGCAGTAGTGAGCCCGAGCGCCCATGAGCAGTAGTGAGTCCGAGTGCGCATAAGCAGTAGTAACCCCGATTGCGCATGCACAGTAGTGAGCCCGTGTGGGCAGGGGCAGAAGTGAGCCCGTGTGCGCATGCGCAATAGTGAGCCCGATTACGCATCCGCAGTTGTGAGTCCCAGTGCCCATGAGCAGTAGTTAGTCAAAGAAGGCATGAGAAGTAGTGAGCCCGAGCGCGCATCCGCAGTAGTGTGCCTGGGCGCGCATCCGCAGTATTGAGCCCGATTGCGCATCCCCAGTAACGAGGGCGAGTGCCCATGAGCAGCAGTGAGTCCAAGTGCGCATGAGCAGTAGTGACCACGAGTGCGCATGCACAGTAGTGACCTCGAGTGCGCATGCACAGTCGTGAGCCCGTGTGCGCATGCGCAATAGTGAGCCCGACAACGCATCCGCAGTAGTGAGTCCGAGTGCCCATGAGCAGTAGTTAGTCCGAGAAGGCATGAGAAGTAGTGACCCCGTGTGCGCATGCGCAGTAGTGAGCACATGTGCGCGTGCCCAGTAGTTAGCCCGAGTGCGCATGCCCAGTAGTGAGCCCGAGTGGGCATGTGCAGTGGTGAGCCCGATTGCGCATCCGCAGTAATGAGGCCGAGTGGACATGAGCAGTAGTGAGTCCAAGTGCGCATGAGCAGTAGTGACCCCGAGTGCGCATACGCAGTAGTGAGCCCGATCGCGCATCCGCAGTAGGGAGTCAGTGTGCGCATGCGCCGTAGTGCGCCCGATTGCGCATCGGCAGTTGCGAGCCTGTGTCCGCATACGCAGTGGTGAGCCCGAGTGCGCATGGTCAAGTCTGAGCCGGAGTGCGCATGCGCAGTAGTGAGTCCGATCGCGCATCCGCAGTTGTGAGCCCGAGCGCCCTTGAGCAGTAGTGAGGCAGAGTGCTCATGAGCAGTAGTGACCCCGATTGCGCATGCACAGTAGTGAGCCCGTGTGGGCATGCGCAGTAGTGAGCCCGAGCGCGCATGCGCAGTAGTGAGCCCGATTGCGCATCCGCAGTATTGAGGCCGAGTGTCCATGAGCAGTAGTGCGTCCAAGTGCGCATGAGCAGTAGTGACCCAGAGTGCGCATGCGCAGTAGTGAGCCAGATTGCGCATTCGCTGTAGTGAGTCCGAGTGCGCATGGGCAGCAGCGACCCCGGGTGCGCATGTGCAGTAGAGAGCCCGATTGCGCATGCGCAGTAGAGAGCCCGTGTCCGCATGCGCAGTGGTGAGCCCGAGTGCACATGGTCAAGTCTGAGCCGGAGTGCGCATTAGCAGTAGTGAGCCCGATTGCGCATCCGCAGTAGTGAGCCCGAGCGCCCATGAGCAGTAGTGAGTCCGAGTGCGCATAAGCAGTAGTAACCCCGATTGCGCATGCCCAGTAGTGACCCCGAGTGCGCATGCGCAGTAGAGAGCCCGGTTGCGCATGCGCAGTAGTGAGCCCGTGTCCGCATGCGCAGTGGTGAGCCCGAGTGCACATGGTCAAGTCTGAGCCGGAGTGTGCATTAGCAGTAGTGAGCCCGATTGCGCATCCGCAGTAGTGAGCCCGAGCGCCCATGAGCAGTAGTGAGTCCGAGTGCGCATGCGCAGTAGTGACCCCGAGTGCGCATGCACAGTAGTGAGCCCGTGCGCGCATACGCGGTAGTGAGCCCGATTTTGCATCCACAGTAGTGAGTCGGAGTACTCATAAGCAGTAGTAAGTCCGAGAGCGCATGAGAAGTAGTGACCCCGTGTGCACATGCGCAGTAGTGAGCCCGAGCGCGCATCCGCAGTAGTGGGCCCGGGCGCGCATCCGCAGTATTGAGCCCGATTGCGCATCCGCAGTAATGAGGCCGAGTGCCCATGAGCAGTAGTGAGTCCAAGTGCGCATGGGCAGTAGCGACCCCGAGGGCGCATGCGCAGTTGTGAGCCAGATTGCGCATCAGCAGTAGAGAGTCCGTGTGCGCATGCCCAGTAGTGATCCCGCGTGCGCATGTGCAGGTCTGAGCCGCAGTGCGCATGCGCAGTAGTGAGCTCGATTGTGCATCCGCAGTAGTGAGTCCGAGTGCGCATGAGCAGTAGTGAGCCCGTGTGTGCATGAGCAGTAGTGACCCTGAGTGCGCATGCACAGTAGTGAGCCCGTGCGCGCATACGCGGTAGTGAGCCCGATTTTGCATCCACAGTAGTGAGTCGGAGTACTCATGGGAAGTAGTTAGTCCGAGAGCGCATGAGAAGTACTGAGCCCGAGCGCGCATCCGCAGTAGTGAGGCCGATTGCGCATCCGCAGTAGTGAGGCCGAGTGCCCATGAGCAGTAGTGAGTCCAAGTGCGCATGAGCAGTAGTGACCCCGAGTGCGCATGCGCAGTAGTGGGCCAGATTGCGCATCCGCAGCAGTGAGTCCGAGTGCGCATGCGCAGTAGTGAGCCCGTGCGCGCATACGCGGTAGTGAGCCCGATTTTGCATCCGCAGTAGTGAGTCGGAGTACTCATGAGCAGTAGCTATTCCGAGAGCGCATGAGAAGTAGGGACCCCGTGTGCGCATGCGCAGTAGTGAGCCAGATTGCGCATCCGCAGTAGTGAGCCCGAGCGCCCATGAGCTGTAGTGAGTCCGAGTGCGCATAAGCAGTAGTAACCCCGATTGCGCATGCACAGTAGTGAGCCCGTGTGGGCATGCGCAGTAGTGAGCCCGAGCGCGCATCCGCAGTAGTGAGCCCGAGCGCCCGTGCGCAGTAGTGAGCCCGATTGCGCATCCGCAGTACTGACCCCGAGTGCGCATGCGCAGTAGCGACCCCGAGCGCGCATGCCTAGTAGTGAGCCCGAGTGCGCATGTGCAGGTCTGAGCCGGAGCGCGCATGAGCAGTAGTGAGCCCGATTGTGCATCCGCCGTAGTGAGTCAGAGTGCTCATAAACAGTAGTTAGTCCGAGAGCGCATGACAAGTAGTGAGCCCGAGCGCGCATCCGCAGTAGTGAGCCCGAGCGCGCATGAGCACTAGTGTGTCCAAGTGCGCATACGCAGTAGTGAGCCCGAGTGCGCATGTGCAGGTCTGAGCCGGAGTGCGCATGCGCAGTAGTGAGCCCGATTGTGCATCCGCAGTAGTGAGTCCGAGTGCGCACGAACAGTAGTGAGCCCGTGTGTGCATGAGCAGTAGTGACACTGAGTGCGCATGCGCAGTAGTGAGCCGATTGCGCATCGGCAGTAGCGAGTCCGTGTGCGATTGCCCAGTAGTGAGCCCGAGTGCGCATGTGCAGGTCTGAGCCGGAGTGCGCATGCGCAGTAGTGAGCCCGATTGTGCATCCGCAGTAGTGAGTCCGAGTGCGCACGAACAGTAGTGAGCCCGTGCGCGCATACGCGGTAGTGAGCCCGATTTTCCATCCACAGTAGTGAGTCGGAGTACCCATGAGCAGTAGTTAGTGCGAGAGCGCATGAGAAGTAGTGACCCCGTGTCCGCATGCGCAGTGGTGAGCCCGAGTGCGCATGGTCAAGTCTGAGCCGGAGTGCGCATGCGCAGTAGTGAGTCCGATCGCGCATCCGCAGTAGTGAGGCCGAGTGCCCTTGAGTAGTAGTGAGTCAGAGTGCTCATGAGCAGTAGTGAGCCCGAGTGCTCATACGCAGTAGTGAGTCCGATTGCGCATCCGCAGTAGGGAGTCCGTGTGCGCATGCGCAGTAGTGAGCCCGTGCGCGCATACGCGGTAGTGAGCCCGATTTTGCATCCACAGTAGTGAGTCGGAGTACTCATGAGCAGTAGTTAGTGCGAGAGCGCATGAGAAGTAGTGAGCCCGTGTCCGCATGCGCAGTGGTGTGCCCGAGTGCACATGGTCAAGTCTGAGCCGGAGTGCGCATTAGCAGTAGTGAGCCCGATTGCGCATTAGCAGTAGTGAGCCCGATTGCGCATCCGCAGTAGTGAGCCCGAGCGCCCATGAGCAGTAGTGACCCTGAGTGCGCATAAGCGGTAGTGAGCCCGTGCGCGCATACGCGGTACTGAGCCCGATTTTGCATCCACAGTAGTGAGTCGGAGTACTCATGAGCAGTTGTTAGTCCGAGAGCGCATGCGCAGTCGTGAGCCCGAGTGCGCATGTGCAGGTCTGAGCCGGAGTGCGCATGCGCAGTAGTGAGCCCGATTGTGCATCCGCAGTAGTGAGTCCGAGTGCGCACGAACAGTAGTGAGCCCGAGTGTGCATGAGCAGTAGTGACCCTGAGTGCGCATGCGCAGTAGTGAGCCCGATTGCGCATCGGAAGTAGCGAGTCCGTGTGCGTTTGCCCAGTAGTGAGCCCGCGTGCGCATGTGCAGGCCTGAGCCGGAGTGCGCATGCGCAGTAGTGAGCTCGATCGCGCATCCGCAGTTGTGAGCCCGAGCGCCCTTGAGCAGTAGTGAGGCAGAGTGCTCATGAGCAGTAGTGACCCCGATTGCGCATGCACAGTAGTGAGCCCGTGTGGGCATGCGCAGTAGTGAGCCCGAGCGCGCATGCGCAGTAGTGAGCCCGATTGCGCATCCGCAGTATTGAGGCCGAGTGTCCATGAGCAGTAGTGCGTCCAAGTGCGCATGAGCAGTAGTGACCCAGAGTGCGCATGCGCAGTAGTGAGCCAGATTGCGCATTCGCTGTAGTGAGTCCGAGTGCGCATGGGCAGCAGCGACCCCGGGTGCGCATGTGCAGTAGAGAGCCCGATTGCGCATGCGCAGTAGAGAGCCCGTGTCCGCATGCGCAGTGGTGAGCCCGAGTGCACATGGTCAAGTCTGAGCCGGAGTGCGCATTAGCAGTAGTGAGCCCGATTGCGCATCCGCAGTAGTGAGCCCGAGCGCCCATGAGCAGTAGTGAGTCCGAGTGCGCATAAGCAGTAGTAACCCCGATTGCGCATGCCCAGTAGTGACCCCGAGTGCGCATGCGCAGTAGAGAGCCCGGTTGCGCATGCGCAGTAGTGAGCCCGTGTCCGCATGCGCAGTGGTGAGCCCGAGTGCACATGGTCAAGTCTGAGCCGGAGTGTGCATTAGCAGTAGTGAGCCCGATTGCGCATCCGCAGTAGTGAGCCCGAGCGCCCATGAGCAGTAGTGAGTCCGAGTGCGCATGCGCAGTAGTGACCCCGAGTGCGCATGCACAGTAGTGAGCCCGTGCGCGCATACGCGGTAGTGAGCCCGATTTTGCATCCACAGTAGTGAGTCGGAGTACTCATAAGCAGTAGTAAGTCCGAGAGCGCATGAGAAGTAGTGACCCCGTGTGCACATGCGCAGTAGTGAGCCCGAGCGCGCATCCGCAGTAGTGGGCCCGGGCGCGCATCCGCAGTATTGAGCCCGATTGCGCATCCGCAGTAATGAGGCCGAGTGCCCATGAGCAGTAGTGAGTCCAAGTGCGCATGGGCAGTAGCGACCCCGAGGGCGCATGCGCAGTTGTGAGCCAGATTGCGCATCAGCAGTAGAGAGTCCGTGTGCGCATGCCCAGTAGTGATCCCGCGTGCGCATGTGCAGGTCTGAGCCGCAGTGCGCATGCGCAGTAGTGAGCTCGATTGTGCATCCGCAGTAGTGAGTCCGAGTGCGCATGAGCAGTAGTGAGCCCGTGTGTGCATGAGCAGTAGTGACCCTGAGTGCGCATGCACAGTAGTGAGCCCGTGCGCGCATACGCGGTAGTGAGCCCGATTTTGCATCCACAGTAGTGAGTCGGAGTACTCATGGGAAGTAGTTAGTCCGAGAGCGCATGAGAAGTACTGAGCCCGAGCGCGCATCCGCAGTAGTGAGGCCGATTGCGCATCCGCAGTAGTGAGGCCGAGTGCCCATGAGCAGTAGTGAGTCCAAGTGCGCATGAGCAGTAGTGACCCCGAGTGCGCATGCGCAGTAGTGGGCCAGATTGCGCATCCGCAGCAGTGAGTCCGAGTGCGCATGCGCAGTAGTGAGCCCGTGCGCGCATACGCGGTAGTGAGCCCGATTTTGCATCCGCAGTAGTGAGTCGGAGTACTCATGAGCAGTAGCTATTCCGAGAGCGCATGAGAAGTAGGGACCCCGTGTGCGCATGCGCAGTAGTGAGCCAGATTGCGCATCCGCAGTAGTGAGCCCGAGCGCCCATGAGCTGTAGTGAGTCCGAGTGCGCATAAGCAGTAGTAACCCCGATTGCGCATGCACAGTAGTGAGCCCGTGTGGGCATGCGCAGTAGTGAGCCCGAGCGCGCATCCGCAGTAGTGAGCCCGAGCGCCCGTGCGCAGTAGTGAGCCCGATTGCGCATCCGCAGTACTGACCCCGAGTGCGCATGCGCAGTAGCGACCCCGAGCGCGCATGCCTAGTAGTGAGCCCGAGTGCGCATGTGCAGGTCTGAGCCGGAGCGCGCATGAGCAGTAGTGAGCCCGATTGTGCATCCGCCGTAGTGAGTCAGAGTGCTCATAAACAGTAGTTAGTCCGAGAGCGCATGACAAGTAGTGAGCCCGAGCGCGCATCCGCAGTAGTGAGCCCGAGCGCGCATGAGCACTAGTGTGTCCAAGTGCGCATACGCAGTAGTGAGCCCGAGTGCGCATGTGCAGGTCTGAGCCGGAGTGCGCATGCGCAGTAGTGAGCCCGATTGTGCATCCGCAGTAGTGAGTCCGAGTGCGCACGAACAGTAGTGAGCCCGTGTGTGCATGAGCAGTAGTGACACTGAGTGCGCATGCGCAGTAGTGAGCCGATTGCGCATCGGCAGTAGCGAGTCCGTGTGCGATTGCCCAGTAGTGAGCCCGAGTGCGCATGTGCAGGTCTGAGCCGGAGTGCGCATGCGCAGTAGTGAGCCCGATTGTGCATCCGCAGTAGTGAGTCCGAGTGCGCACGAACAGTAGTGAGCCCGTGCGCGCATACGCGGTAGTGAGCCCGATTTTCCATCCACAGTAGTGAGTCGGAGTACCCATGAGCAGTAGTTAGTGCGAGAGCGCATGAGAAGTAGTGACCCCGTGTCCGCATGCGCAGTGGTGAGCCCGAGTGCGCATGGTCAAGTCTGAGCCGGAGTGCGCATGCGCAGTAGTGAGTCCGATCGCGCATCCGCAGTAGTGAGGCCGAGTGCCCTTGAGTAGTAGTGAGTCAGAGTGCTCATGAGCAGTAGTGAGCCCGAGTGCTCATACGCAGTAGTGAGTCCGATTGCGCATCCGCAGTAGGGAGTCCGTGTGCGCATGCGCAGTAGTGAGCCCGTGCGCGCATACGCGGTAGTGAGCCCGATTTTGCATCCACAGTAGTGAGTCGGAGTACTCATGAGCAGTAGTTAGTGCGAGAGCGCATGAGAAGTAGTGAGCCCGTGTCCGCATGCGCAGTGGTGTGCCCGAGTGCACATGGTCAAGTCTGAGCCGGAGTGCGCATTAGCAGTAGTGAGCCCGATTGCGCATTAGCAGTAGTGAGCCCGATTGCGCATCCGCAGTAGTGAGCCCGAGCGCCCATGAGCAGTAGTGACCCTGAGTGCGCATAAGCGGTAGTGAGCCCGTGCGCGCATACGCGGTACTGAGCCCGATTTTGCATCCACAGTAGTGAGTCGGAGTACTCATGAGCAGTTGTTAGTCCGAGAGCGCATGCGCAGTCGTGAGCCCGAGTGCGCATGTGCAGGTCTGAGCCGGAGTGCGCATGCGCAGTAGTGAGCCCGATTGTGCATCCGCAGTAGTGAGTCCGAGTGCGCACGAACAGTAGTGAGCCCGAGTGTGCATGAGCAGTAGTGACCCTGAGTGCGCATGCGCAGTAGTGAGCCCGATTGCGCATCGGAAGTAGCGAGTCCGTGTGCGTTTGCCCAGTAGTGAGCCCGCGTGCGCATGTGCAGGCCTGAGCCGGAGTGCGCATGCGCAGTAGTGAGCTCGATTGTGCATCCGCAGTAGTGAGTCCGAGTGCGCATGAGCAGTAGCGAGCCCGTGTGTGCATGAGCAGTAGTGACCCTGAGTGCGCATGCACAGTAGTGAGCCCGATTTTGCATCCACAGTAGTGAGTCGGAGTACTCATGAGCAGTAGTTAGTCCGAGAGCGCATGAGAAGTAGTGACGCCATGTGCGCATGCGCTGTACTGAGCCCGAGCGCGCATGCGCAGTAGTGAGCCCGATTGTGGGTCCGCAGTAGTGAGTCCGAGTGCCCATAAGCAGTAGTGACTCCGAGTGCGCATGCACATTAGTGAGCCCGTGTGGGCATGCGCAGTAGTGAGCCCGAAAGCGCATCCGCAGTAGTGAGCCCGAGCGCCCATGCACAGTAGTGAGCCCGATTGCGTCTCCGCAGTACTGACCCCGAGTGCGCATGCGCAGTAGCGACCCCGAGCGCGCATGCCTAGTAGTGAGCCCGAGTGCGCATGTGCAGGTCTGAGCCGGAGTGCGCATGCGCAGTAGTGAGCCCGATTGTGCATCCGCAGTAGTGAGTCCGAGTGTGCGTGCAGTAGTGAGCCCGATTGTGCATCCGCAGTAGTGAGTCAGAGTCCGCATGAGCAGTAGTTAGTCCGAGAGCGCATGACAAGTAGTGACCCCCTGTGCTCATGCGCAGTAGTGAGCCCGAGCGCGCATCCGCAGTAGTGAGCCCGAGCGCGCATGAGCACTAGTGAGTCCAAGTGCGCATGAGCAGTAGTGACCCCGAGTGCGCATGCGCAGTGGTGAGCCCGATTGCGCATCCGCAGTAGTGAGTCCGACTGCGCATGCGCAGTAGTGACCCCGAGTGCGCATGCGCAGTAGAGAGCACGATTACGCATGCGCAGTAATGAGCCCGTGCCCGCATGCGCAGTGGTGAGCCCGAGTGCGCATACACAGTCCTGAGCCCGTGTGCGCATGCGCAAAAGTGAGCCCGAGTGCGCACGGCCAAGTCTGAGCCGGAGTGCGCATGCGCAGTAGTGAGCCCGATCGCGAATCCGCAGTAGTGAGCCCGATCGCGAATCCGCAGTAGTGAGGCCGAGTGCCCATGGGCAGTAGTGAGTCCCAGTGCGCATGCGGAGTAGTGACCCCGATCGCGCATGCGCAATAGAGAGACCGATTGTGCATGCGCCGTAGTGAGCCCGTTTCCGCATGCGCAGTAGTGAGCCCGAGCGCGCAACCGCAGTAGTGAGCCCGAGCGCCCATGCGCAGTAGTGAGCCCGATTGCGCATCCGCAGTAGTGAGGCCGAGTGCCCATGAGCAGTAGTGAGTCCGAGTGCGCATGAGAAGTAGTGACCCCGATTGCGCTTGCGCAGTAGAGAGCCCGAGTGCTCATGCGCCGTAGTGAGCCCGTGTCCGAATGCGCAGTGGTGAGCCCGAGTGCGCATGGTCAGGTCTGAGCCGCAGTGCGCATGCGCAGTAGTGAGTCCGAGTGCGCAGGAGCAGTTGTGATCCCGAGCGCGGATGCGCAGTAGTGAGCCCGAGTGCGCATGTGCAGGTCTGACCGGAGTGCGCATGTGCAGTAGAGTGCCCGATTGCGCATGCGCCGTAGTGAGCCCGTGTCCGCATGCGCAGTGGTGAGCCCGAGTGCGCATGGTCTGGTCTGAGCCGCAGTGCGCATGCGCAGTAGTGAGTCCGAGTGCGCATGCGCAGTAGTGACCCCGAGTGCGCATGCGCAGTAGAGAGCCCGATTGCGCGTGCACAGTAGTGAGCCCGAGTGCGCATGTGCAGGTCTGAGCCGGAGTGCGCATGCGCAGTAGTGAGCCTGATTGTGCATCCGCAGTAGTGAGTCCGAGTGCGCATGAGCAGCAGTGAGCCCGTGTGTGCATGAGCAGTAGTGACTCCGAGTGCGCATGCGCAGTAGTGAGCCCGTGTGCGCATACGCGGTAGTGAGCCCGATCTTGCATCCGCAGTAGTGAGTCCGAGTGCGCATGAGCAGTAGTGACCACGAGTGCGCATACGCAGTAGTGAGCCCGATTGCGCATCGGCAGTAGTGAGCCAGGGCGCGCATCCGCAGTAGTGAGCCCGATTGCGCATCCGCAGTAATGGGGCCGAGTGGACATGAGCAGTAGTGAGTCCACGTGCGCATGAGCAGTAGTCACCCCGATTACGCATGCCCAGTAGTGAGCCCGAGTGCGCATGTGCAGGTCTGAGCCGGAGTGCGCGTGCGCAGTAGTGAGCCTGATTGTGCATCCGCAGTAGTGAGTCCGAGTGCGCATGAGCAGCAGTGAGCCCGTGTGTGCATGAGCAGTAGTGACCCCGAGTGCGCATGCACAGTAGTGACCACGAGTGCGCATACGCAGTAGTGAGCCCGATTGCGCATCCGCAGTAGTGAGTCCTTGTGCGCATGCCCAGTAGTGAGCCCGCGTGCGCATGAGCAGTAGTGACCCTGAGTGCGCATGCACAGTAGTGAGCCCGTGCGCGCATACGCGGTAGTGAGCTCGATTTTGCATCCACAGTAGTGAGTCGGAGTACTCATGAGCAGTGGTTAGTCCGACAGCGCATGAGAAGTAGTGACCCCGTAGTGCGCATGCGCAGTAGTGAGCCCGAGCGCGCATCCGCAGTAGTGAGCCCGGGCGCGCATCCGCAGTATTGAGCCCGATTGCGCATCCGCAGTAGTGAGGCCGAGTGTCCATGAGCAGTAGTGCGTCCAAGTGCGCTTGAGCAAGAGTGACCCCGAGTGCGCATGCGCAGTAGTGAGTCCGAGAGCGCATGAGAAGTAGTGACCCCGTGTGCGCATGCGCAGTAGTGAGTCCGAGCGCGCATGCGCAGTAGTGAGCCCGATTGCGCATCCGCAGTAGTGAGGCCGAGTGTCCATGAGCAGTAGTGCGTCCAAGTGCGCATGAGCAGTAGTGACCCCGAGTGCGCATACGCAGTAGTGAGCCCGATTGCGCATCCGCAGTAGGGAGTCCGTGTGCGCATGCACAGTAGTGAGCCCGATTGTGGATCCGCAGTAGTGAGTCCGAGTGCGCACGAACAGTAGTGAGCCCGTGCGTGCATGAGCAGTAGTGACCCTGAGTGCGCATGCACAGTAGTGAGCCCGTGCGCGCATACGCGGTAGTGAGCCCGATTTTGCATCCACAGTAGTGAGTCGGAGTACTCATGAGCAGTAGTTAGTGCGAGAGCGCATGAGAAGTAGTGACCCCGTGTCCGCATGCGCAGTTGTGAGCCCGAGTGCGCATGGTCAAGTCTGAGCCGGAGTGCGCATGCGCAGTAGTGAGTCCGATCGCGCATCCGCAGTAGTGAGGCCGAGTGCCCTTGAGTAGTAGTGAGTCAGAGTGCTCATGAGCAGTAGTGAGCCCGAGTGCGCATACACAGTAGTGAGCCCGATTGCGCATCCGCAGTAGGGAGTCCGTGTGCGCATGCGCAGTAGTGAGCCCGAGTGCGCATGTGCAGATGTGAGCCGGAGTGCGCATGCGCAGTAGTGAGCCCGATTGCGCATCCGCAGTAGTGAGCCCGAGCGCCCATGAGCAGTAGTGAGTCCGAGTGCGCATAAGCAGTAGTAACCTCGATTGCGCATGCACAGTAGTGAGCCCGTGTGGGCATGTGCAGTAGTGAGCCCGAGCGCGCATCCGCAGTAGTGAGCCCGAGCGCGCGTGCCAAGTAGTGAGCCCGATTGCGCATCCGCAGTAGTGAGGCCGAGTGTACATGAGCAGTAGTGCGTCCAAGTGCGCATGATCAGTAGTGACCCCGAGTCCGCATGCGCAGTAGTGAGCCAGATTGCGCATCCGCAGTAGTGAGCCCGAGCGCCCATGAGCAGTAGTGAGTCCGAGTGCGCATAAGCAGTAGTAACCTCGATTGCGCATGCACAGTAGTGAGCCCGTGTGGGCATGCGCAGTAATGAGCCCGAGCGCGCATCCGCAGTAGTGAGCCCGAGCGCGCGTGCCAAGTAGTGAGCCCGATTGCGCATACGCGGTAGTGAGCCCGATCTTGCATCCGCAGTAGTGAGTCCGAGTGCGCATGAGCAGTAGTGACCCCGAGTGCGTATGCGCAGTAGTGAGCCCGATTGCGAATCCGCAGTAGTGAGTCCGACTGCGCATGCGCAGTAGTGACCCCGAGTGCGCATGCGCAGTAGTGAGCCAGATTGCGCATCCGCAGTAGTGAGCCCGAGCGCCCATGAACAGTAGTGAGTCCGAGTGCGCATAAGCAGTAGTAACCCCGATTGCGCATGCACAGTAGTGAGACCGAGCGCCCATGCGCAGTAGTGAGCCCGAGCGCCCGTGCGCAGTAGTGAGCCCGATTGCGCATCCGCAGTACTGACCCCGAGTGCGCATGCGCAGTAGCGACCCCGAGCGCGCATGCCTAGTAGTGAGCCCGTGTGCGCATACGCGGTAGTGAGCCCGATCTTGCATCCGCAGTAGTGAGTCCGAGTGCGCATGAGCAGTAGTGACCCCGAGTGCGTATGCGCAGTAGTGAGCCCGATTGCGAATCCGCAGTAGTGAGTCCGACTGCGCATGCGCAGAAGTGACCCCGAGTGCGCATGCGCAGTAGTGAGCCAGATTGCGCATCCGCAGTAGTGAGCCCGAGCGCCCATGAACAGTAGTGAGTCCGAGTGCGCATAAGCAGTAGTAACCCCGATTGCGCATGCACAGTAGTGAGCCCCTGTGGGCATGGGCAGTAGTGAGCCCGAGCGCGCATGCGCAGTAGTGAGCCCGATCGCGCATCCGCGGTAGTGATGCCGAGTGCCCATGAGCAGTAGTGAGTCCGAGTGCCCATAAGCAGTAGTAATCCCGATTGTGCATGCACATTAGTGAGCCCGTGTGGGCATGCGCAGTAGTGAGCCCGAGCGCGCATCCGCAGTAGTGAGCCCGAGCGCCCATGCGCAGTAGTGAGCCCGATTGCGCATCCGTAGTACTGACCCCGAGTCCGCATGCGCAGTAGCGACCCCGAGCGCGCATGCCTAGTAGTGAGCCCGAGTGCGCATGTGCAGGTCTGAGCCGGAGCGCACATGCGCAGTAGTGAGCCCGATTGTGCATCCGCAGTAGTGAGTCCGAGTGTGCATGAGCAGTAGTGAGCCCGATTGTGCATCCGCAGTAGTGAGTCAGAGTGCTCATGAGCAGTAGTTAGTCCGAGAGCGCATGACAAGTAGTGACCCCGTGTGCTCATGCGCAGTAGTGAGCCCGAGCGCGCATCCGCAGTAGTGAGCCCGAGCGCGCATGAGCACTAGTGAGTCCAAGTGCGCATGAGCGGTAGTGACCCCGATTGCGCATGCGCAGTAGTGAGCCCGATTGCGCATCCGCAGTAGTGAGTCCGACTGCGCATGTGCAGTGGTGAGTCCGAGTGTTCATGGTCAAGTTTGAGCCCGATTGCGCATCCGCAGTAGTGAGGCCGAGTGCCCATGAGCAGTAGTTCGTCCGAGAAGGCATGAGAAGTAGTGACCCCGTGTGCGCATGCGCAGTAGTGAGCCCATGTGCGCGTGCGCAGTAGTTAGCCCGAGTGCGCATGTGCAGTGGTGAGCCCGAGTATTTATGGTCAAGTTTGAGCCCGAGCGCGCATGCGCAGTAGTGAGCCCGATTGCGCATCCGCAGTAGTGAGGCCGAGTGCCCATGAGCAGTAGTGAGTCCAAGTGCGCATGAGCATTAGTGACCACGAGTGCGCATACGCAGTAGTGAGCCCGATTGCGCATCCGCAGTAGCGAGGCCGAGTGCCCATGAGCAGTAGTGAGTCCAAGTGCGCATGAGCATTAGTGACCACGAGTGCGCATACGCAGTAGTGAGCCCGAGCGCGCGTGCCAAGTAGTGAGCCCGATTGCGCATCCGCAGTAGTGAGGCCGAGTGTCCATGAGCAGTAGTGAGTCCGAGTGCGCATGAGAAGTAGTGACCCCGATTGCGCTTGCGCAGTAGAGAGCCCGAGTGCTCATGCGCCGTAGTGAGCCCATGTCCGAATGCGCAGTGGTGAGCCCGAGTGCACATGGTCAAGTCTGAGCCGGAGTGCGTATTAGCAGTAGTGAGCCCGATTGCGCATCCGCAGTAGTGAGCCCGAGCGCCCATGAGCAGTAGTGAGTCCGAGTGCGCATAAGCAGTAGTAACCGCGATTGCGCATGCACAGTAGTGAGCCCGTGTGGGCATGCGCAGTAATGAGCCCGAGCGCGCATCCGCAGTAGTGAGCCCGAGCGCGCGTGCCAAGTAGTGAGCCCGATTGCGCATCCGCAGTAGTGAGGCAGAGTGTACATGAGCAGTAGTGCGTCCAAGTGCGCATGAGCAGTAGTGACCCCGAGTGCGCATGCGCAGTAGTGAGCCAGATTGCGCATCCGCAGTAGTGAGCCCGAGCGCCCATGAGCTGTAGTGAGTCCGAGTGCGCATAAGCAGTAGTAACCCCGATTGCGCATGCACAGTAGTGAGCCCGTGTGGGCATGCGCAGTAGTGAGCCCGAGCGCGCATCCGCAGTAGTGAGCCCGAGCGCCCGTGCGCAGTAGTGAGCCCGATTGCGCATCCGCAGTACTGACCCCGAGTGCGCATGCGCAGTAGCGACCCCGAGCGCGCATGCCTAGTAGTGAGCCCGAGTGCGCATACGCAGTAGTGAGCCCGAGTGCGCATGTGCAGGTCTGAGCCGGAGTGCGCATGCGCAGTAGTGAGCCCGATTGTGCATCCGCAGTAGTGAGTCCGAGTGCGCACGAACAGTAGTGAGCCCGTGTGTGCATGAGCAGTAGTGACACTGAGTGCGCATGCGCAGTAGTGAGCCGATTGCGCATCGGCAGTAGCGAGTCCGTGTGCGATTGCCCAGTAGTGAGCCCGAGTGCGCATGTGCAGGTCTGAGCCGGAGTGCGCATGCGCAGTAGTGAGCCCGATTGTGCATCCGCAGTAGTGAGTCCGAGTGCGCACGAACAGTAGTGAGCCCGTGCGCGCATACGCGGTAGTGAGCCCGATTTTCCATCCACAGTAGTGAGTCGGAGTACCCATGAGCAGTAGTTAGTGCGAGAGCGCATGAGAAGTAGTGACCCCGTGTCCGCATGCGCAGTGGTGAGCCCGAGTGCGCATGGTCAAGTCTGAGCCGGAGTGCGCATGCGCAGTTGTGAGTCCGATCGCGCATCCGCAGTAGTGAGGCCGAGTGCCCTTGAGTAGTAGTGAGTCAGAGTGCTCATGAGCAGTAGTGAGCCCGAGTGCTCATACGCAGTAGTGAGTCCGATTGCGCATCCGCAGTAGGGAGTCCGTGTGCGCATGCGCAGTAGTGAGCCCGTGCGCGCATACGCGGTAGTGAGCCCGATTTTGCATCCACAGTAGTGAGTCGGAGTACTCATGAGCAGTAGTTAGTGCGAGAGCGCATGAGAAGTAGTGAGCCCGTGTCCGCATGCGCAGTGGTGTGCCCGAGTGCACATGGTCAAGTCTGAGCCGGAGTGCGCATTAGCAGTAGTGAGCCCGATTGCGCATTAGCAGTAGTGAGCCCGATTGCGCATCCGCAGTAGTGAGCCCGAGCGCCCATGAGCAGTAGTGACCCTGAGTGCGCATAAGCGGTAGTGAGCCCGTGCGCGCATACGCGGTACTGAGCCCGATTTTGCATCCACAGTAGTGAGTCGGAGTACTCATGAGCAGTTGTTAGTCCGAGAGCGCATGCGCAGTCGTGAGCCCGAGTGCGCATGTGCAGGTCTGAGCCGGAGTGCGCATGCGCAGTAGTGAGCCCGATTGTGCATCCGCAGTAGTGAGTCCGAGTGCGCACGAACAGTAGTGAGCCCGAGTGTGCATGAGCAGTAGTGACCCTGAGTGCGCATGCGCAGTAGTGAGCCCGATTGCGCATCGGAAGTAGCGAGTCCGTGTGCGTTTGCCCAGTAGTGAGCCCGCGTGCGCATGTGCAGGCCTGAGCCGGAGTGCGCATGCGCAGTAGTGAGCTCGATTGTGCATCCGCAGTAGTGAGTCCGAGTGCGCATGAGCAGTAGCGAGCCCGTGTGTGCATGAGCAGTAGTGACCCTGAGTGCGCATGCACAGTAGTGAGCCCGATTTTGCATCCACAGTAGTGAGTCGGAGTACTCATGAGCAGTAGTTAGTCCGAGAGCGCATGAGAAGTAGTGACGCCATGTGCGCATGCGCAGTACTGAGCCCGAGCGCGCATGCGCAGTAGTGAGCCCGATTGTGGGTCCGCAGTAGTGAGTCCGAGTGCCCATAAGCAGTAGTGACTCCGAGTGCGCATGCACATTAGTGAGCCCGTGTGGGCATGCGCAGTAGTGAGCCCGAAAGCGCATCCGCAGTAGTGAGCCCGAGCGCCCATGCACAGTAGTGAGCCCGATTGCGTCTCCGCAGTACTGACCCCGAGTGCGCATGCGCAGTAGCGACCCCGAGCGCGCATGCCTAGTAGTGAGCCCGAGTGCGCATGTGCAGGTCTGAGCCGGAGTGCGCATGCGCAGTAGTGAGCCCGATTGTGCATCCGCAGTAGTGAGTCCGAGTGTGCATGAGCAGTAGTGAGCCCGATTGTGCATCCGCAGTAGTGAGTCAGAGTCCGCATGAGCAGTAGTTAGTCCGAGAGCGCATGACAAGTAGTGACCCCCTGTGCTCATGCGCAGTAGTGAGCCCGAGCGCGCATCCGCAGTAGTGAGCCCGAGCGCGCATGAGCACTAGTGAGTCCAAGTGCGCATGAGCAGTAGTGACCCCGAGTGCGCATGCGCAGTAGTGAGCCCGATTGCGCATCCGCAGTAGTGAGTCCGACTGCGCATGCGCAGTAGTGACCCCGAGTGCGCATGCGCAGTAGAGAGCACGATTACGCATGCGCAGTAATGAGCCCGTGCCCGCATGCGCAGTGGTGAGCCCGAGTGCGCATACACAGTCCTGAGCCCGTGTGCGCATGCGCAAAAGTGAGCCCGAGTGCGCACGGCCAAGTCTGAGCCGGAGTGCGCATGCGCAGTAGTGAGCCCGATCGCGAATCCGCAGTAGTGAGCCCGATCGCGAATCCGCAGTAGTGAGGCCGAGTGCCCATGGGCAGTAGTGAGTCCCAGTGCGCATGCGGAGTAGTGACCCCGATTGCGCATGCGCAGTAGAGAGACCGATTGTGCATGCGCCGTAGTGAGCCCGTTTCCGCATGCGCAGTAGTGAGCCCGAGCGCGCAACCGCAGTAGTGAGCCCGAGCGCCCATGCGCAGTAGTGAGCCCGATTGCGCATCCGCAGTAGTGAGGCCGAGTGCCCATGAGCAGTAGTGAGTCCGAGTGCGCATGAGAAGTAGTGACCCCGATTGCGCTTGCGCAGTAGAGAGCCCGAGTGCTCATGCGCCGTAGTGAGCCCGTGTCCGAATGCGCAGTGGTGAGCCCGAGTGCGCATGGTCAGGTCTGAGCCGCAGTGCGCATGCGCAGTAGTGAGTCCGAGTGCGCAGGAGCAGTTGTGATCCCGAGCGCGGATGCGCAGTAGTGAGCCCGAATGCGCATGTGCAGGTCTGACCGGAGTGCGCATGTGCAGTAGAGTGCCCGATTGCGCATGCGCCGTAGTGAGCCCGTGTCCGCATGCGCAGTGGTGAGCCCGAGTGCGCATGGTCTGGTCTGAGCCACAGTGCGCATGCGCAGTAGTGAGTCCGAGTGCGCATGCGCAGTAGTGACCCCGAGTGCGCATGCGCAGTAGAGAGCCCGATTGCGCGTGCACAGTAGTGAGCCCGAGTGCGCATGTGCAGGTCTGAGCCGGAGTGCGCATGCGCAGTAGTGAGCCTGATTGTGCATCCGCAGTAGTGAGTCCGAGTGCGCATGAGCAGCAGTGAGCCCGTGTGTGCATGAGCAGTAGTGACTCCGAGTGCGCATGCGCAGTAGTGAGCCCGTGTGCGCATACGCGGTAGTGAGCCCGATCTTGCATCCGCAGTAGTGAGTCCGAGTGCGCATGAGCAGTAGTGAGCCCGATTGCGCATCCGCGGTAATGAGGCCGAGTGGACATGAGCAGTAGTGAGTCCACGTGCGCATGAGCAGTAGTCACCCCGATTACGCATGCCCAGTAGTGAGCCCGAGTGCGCATGTGCAGGTCTGAGCCGGAGTGCGCGTGCGCAGTAGTGAGCCTGATTGTGCATCCGCAGTAGTGAGTCCGAGTGCGCATGAGCAGCAGTGAGCCCGTGTGTGCATGAGCAGTAGTGACCCCGAGTGCGCATGCACAGTAGTGACCACGAGTGCGCATACGCAGTAGTGAGCCCGATTGCGCATCCGCAGTAGTGAGTCCTTGTGCGCATGCCCAGTAGTGAGCCCGCGTGCGCATGAGCAGTAGTGACCCTGAATGCGCATGCACAGTAGTGAGCCCGTGCGCGCATACGCGGTAGTGAGCTCGATTTTGCATCCACAGTAGTGAGTCGGAGTACTCATGAGCAGTGGTTAGTCCGACAGCGCATGAGAAGTAGTGACCCCGTAGTGCGCATGCGCAGTAGTGAGCCCGAGCGCGCATCCGCAGTAGTGAGCCCGGGCGCGCATCCGCAGTATTGAGCCCGATTGCGCATCCGCAGTAGTGAGGCCGAGTGTCCATGAGCAGTAGTGCGTCCAAGTGCGCTTGAGCAAGAGTGACCCCGAGTGCGCATGCGCAGTAGTGAGTCCGAGAGCGCATGAGAAGTAGTGACCCCGTGTGCGCATGCGCAGTAGTGAGTCCGAGCGCGCATGCGCAGTAGTGAGCCCGATTGCGCATCCGCAGTAGTGAGGCCGAGTGCCCATGAGCAGTAGTGAGTCCGAGTGCGCATGAGAAGTAGTGACCCCGATTGCGCTTGCGCAGTAGAGCGCCCGAGTGCTCATGCGCCGTAGTGAGCCCGTGTCCGAATGCGCAGTGGTGAGCCCGAGTGCGCATGGTCAGGTCTGAGCCGCAGTGCGCATGCGCAGTAGTGAGTCCGAGTGCGCATGCGCAGTAGTGACCCCGAGTGCGCATGCGCAGTAGAGAGCCCGATTGCGCATGCACAGTAGTGAGCCCGAGTGCGCATGTGCAGGTCTGACCGGAGTGCGCATGTGCAGTAGAGTGCCCGATTGCGCATGCGCCGTAGTGAGCCCGTGTCCGCATGCGCAGTGGTGAGCCCGAGTGCGCATGGTCTGGTCTGAGCCGCAGTGCGCATGCGCAGTAGTGAGTCCGAGTGCGCATGCGCAGTAGTGACCCCGAGTGCGCATGCGCAGTAGAGAGCCCGATTGCGCGTGTACAGTAGTGAGCCCGAGTGCGCATGTGCAGGTCTGAGCCGGAGTGCGCATGCGCAGTAGTGAGCCTGATTGTGCATCCGCAGTAGTGAGTCCGAGTGCGCATGAGCAGCAGTGAGCCCGTGTGTGCATGAGCAGTAGTGACCCCGAGTGCGCATGCGCAGTAGTGAGCCCGTGTGCGCATACGCGGTAGTGAGCCCGATCTTGCATCCGCAGTAGTGAGTCCGAGTGCGCATGAGCAGTAGTGACCACGAGTGCGCATACGCAGTAGTGAGCCCGATTGCGCATCGGCAGTAGTGAGCCAGGGCGCGCATCCGCAGTAGTGAGCCCGATTGCGCATCCGCAGTAATGAGGCCGAGTGGACATGAGCAGTAGTGAGTCCACGTGCGCATGAGCAGTAGTCAGCCCGATTACGCATGCCCAGTAGTGAGCCCGAGTGCGCATGTGCAGGTCCGAGCCGGAGTGCGCATGCGCAGTAGTGAGCCTGATTGTGCATCCGCAGTAGTGAGTCCGAGTGCGCATGAGCAGCAGTGAGCCCGTGTGTGCATGAGCAGTAGTGACCCCGAGTGCGCATGCACAGTAGTGACCACGAGTGCGCATACGCAGTAGTTAGCCCGATTGCGCATCCGCAGTAGTGAGTCCTTGTGCGCATGCCCAGTAGTGAGCCCGCGTGCGCATGAGCAGTAGTGACCCTGAGTGCGCATGCACAGTAGTGAGCCCGTGCGCGCATACGCGGTAGTGAGCTCGATTTTGCATCCACAGTAGTGAGTCGGAGTACTCATGAGCAGTGGTTAGTCCGACAGCGCATGAGGAGTAGTGACCCCGTAGTGCGCATGCGCAGTAGTGAACCCGAGCGCGCATGCGCAGTAGTGAGCCCGGGCGCGCATCCGCAGTATTGAGCCCGATTGCGCATCCGCAGTAGTGAGGCCGAGTGTCCATGAGCAGTAGTGCGTCCAAGTGCGCTTGAGCAAGAGTGACCCCGAGTGCGCATGCGCAGTAGTGAGTCCGAGAGCGCATGAGAAGTAGTGGCCCCGTGTGCGCATGCGCAGTAGTGAGTCCGAGCGCGCATGCGCAGTAGTGAGCCCGATTGCGCATCCGCAGTAGTGAGGCCGAGTGTCCATGAGCAGTAGTGCGTCCAAGTGCGCATGAGCAGTAGTGACCCCGAGTGCGCATCCGCAGTAGTGAGCCCGATTGCGCATCCGCAGTAGGGAGTCCGTGTGCGCATGCACAGTAGTGAGCCCGATTGTGGATCCGCAGTAGTGAGTCCGAGTGCGCACGAACAGTAGTGAGCCCGTGCGTGCATGAGCAGTAGTGACCCTGAGTGCGCATGCACAGTAGTGAGCCCGTGCGCGCATACGCGGTAGTGAGCCCGATTTTGCATCCACAGTAGTGAGTCGGAGTACTCATGAGCAGTAGTTAGTGCGAGAGCGCATGAGAAGTAGTGACCCCGTGTCCGCATGCGCAGTTGTGAGCCCGAGTGCGCATGGTCAAGTCTGAGCCGGAGTGCGCATGCGCAGTAGTGAGTCCGATCGCGCATCCGCAGTAGTGAGGCCGAGTGCCCTTGAGTAGTAGTGAGTCAGAGTGCTCAGGAGCAGTAGTGAGCCCGAGTGCGCATACACAGTAGTGAGCCCGATTGCGCATCCGCAGTAGGGAGTCCGAGTGCGCATGCGCAGTAGTGAGCCAGATTGCGCATCCGCAGTAGTGAGCCCGAGCGCCCATGAACAGTAGTGAGTCCGAGTGCGCATAAGCAGTAGTAACCCCGATTGCGCATGCACAGTAGTGAGCCCCTGTGGGCATGGGCAGTAGTGAGCCCGAGCGCGCATGCGCAGTAGTGAGCCCGATCGCGCATCCGCGGTAGTGATGCCGAGTGCTTATGAGCAGTAGTGAGTCCGAGTGCCCATAAGCAGTAGTAATCCCGATTGTGCATGCACATTAGTGAGCCCGTGTGGGCATGCGCAGTAGTGAGCCCGAGCGCGCATCCGCAGTAGTGAGCCCGAGCGCCCATGCGCAGTAGTGAGCCCGATTGCGCATCCGTAGTACTGACCCCGAGTGCGCATGCGCAGTAGCCACCCCGAGCGCGCATGCCTAGTGGTGAGCCCGAGTGCGCATGTGCAGGTCTGAGCCGGAGCGCACATGCGCAGTAGTGAGCCCGATTGTGCATCCGCAGTAGTGAGTCCGAGTGTGCATGAGCAGTAGTGAGCCCGATTGTGCATCCGCAGTAGTGAGTCAGAGTGCTCATGAGCAGTAGTTAGTCCGAGAGCGCATGACAAGTAGTGACCCCGTGTGCTCATGCGCAGTAGTGAGCCCGAGCGCGCATCCGCAGTAGTGAGCCCGAGCGCGCATGAGCACTAGTGAGTCCAAGTGCGCATGAGCAGTAGCGACCCCGATTGCACATGCGCAGTAGTGAGCCCGATTGCGCATCCGCAGTAGTGAGTCCCTCTGCGCATGCGCAGTAGTGACCCCGAGTGCGCATGCGCAGTAGAGAGCACGATTACGCGTGCCCAGTAATGAGCCCGTGCCCGCATGCGCAGTGGTGAGCCCGAGTGCGCATACACAGTCCTGAGCCCGTGTGCGCATGCGCAAAAGTGAGCCCGAGTGCGCACGGCCAAGTCTGAGCCGGAGTGCGCATGCGCAGTAGTGAGCCCGATCGCGAATCCGCAGTAGTGAGGCCGAGTGCCCATGGGCAGTAGTGAGTCCCAGTGCGCATGCGGAGTAGTGACCCCGATTGCGCATGCGCAGTAGAGAGCCCGATTGCGCATGCACAGTTGTGAGCCCGAGTGCGCATGTGCAGGTCTGAGCCGGAGTGCGCATGCGCAGTAGTGAGCCTGATTGTGCATCCGCAGTAGTGAGTCCGAGTGCGCATGAGCAGCAGTGAGCCCGTGTGTGCATGAGCAGTAGTGACCCCGAGTGCGCATGCGCAGTAGTGAGCCCGTGTGCGCATACGCGGTAGTGAGCCCGATCTTGCATCCGCAGTAGTGAGTCCGAGTGCGCATGAGCAGTAGTGACCACGAGTGCGCATACGCAGTAGTGAGCCCGATTGCGCATCGGCAGTAGTGAGCCAGGGCGCGCATCCGCAGTAGTGAGCCCGATTGCGCATCCGCAGTAATGAGGCCGAGCGGACATGAGCAGTAGTGAGTCCACGTGCGCATGAGCAGTAGTCAAACCGATTACGCATGCCCAGTACTGAGCCCGAGTGCGCATGTGCAGGTCTGAGCCGGAGTGCGCATACGCAGTAGTGAGCCCGATTGCGCATCCGCAGTAGTGAGTCCTTGTGCGCATGCCCAGTAGTGAGCCCGCGTGCGCATGAGCAGTAGTGACCCTGAGTGCGCATGCACAGTAGTGAGCCCGTGCGCGCATACGCGGTAGTGAGCTCGATTTTGCATCCACAGTAGTGAGTCGGAGTACTCATGAGCAGTGGTTAGTCCGACAGCGCATGAGAAGTAGTGACCCCGTAGTGCGCATGCGCAGTAGTGAGCCCGAGCGCGCATCCGCAGTAGTGAGCCCGGGCGCGCATCCGCAGTATTGAGCCCGATTGCGCATCCGCAGTAGTGAGGCCGAGTGTCCATGAGCAGTAGTGCGTCCAAGTGCGCTTGAGCAACAGTGACCCCGAGTGCGCATGCGCAGTAGTGAGTCCGAGAGCGCATGAGAAGTAGTGACCCCGGTTGCGCATGCGCAGTAGTGAGCCCGAGCGCGCATGCGCAGTAGTGAGCCCGATTGCGCATCCGCAGTAGTGAGGCCGAGTGTCCATGAGCAGTAGTGCGTCCAAGTGCGCATGAGCAGTAGTGACCCCGAGTGCGCATACGCAGTAGTGAGCCCGATTGCGCATCCGCAGTAGGGAGTCCGTGTGCGCATGCACAGTAGTGAGCCCGATTGTGGATCCGCAGTAGTGAGTCCGAGTGCGCACGAACAGTAGTGAGCCCGTGCGTGCATGAGCAGTAGTGACGCTGAGTGCGCATGCACAGTAGTGAGCCCGTGCGCGCATACGCGGTAGTGAGCCCGATTTTGCATCCACAGTAGTGAGTCGGAGTACTCATGAGCAGTAGTTAGTGCGAGAGCGCATGAGAAGTAGTGACCCCGTGTCCGCATGCGCAGTGGTGAGCCCGAGTGCGCATGGTCAAGTCTGAGCCGGAGTGCGCATGCGCAGTAGTGAGTGCGATCGCGCATCCGCAGTAGTGAGGCCGAGTGCCCTTGAGTAGTAGTGAGTCAGAGTGCTCATGAGCAGTAGTGAGCCCGAGTGCGCATACACAGTAGTGAGCCCGATTGCGCATCCGCAGTAGGGAGTCCGTGTGCGCATGCGCAGTAGTGAGCCCGAGTGCGCATGTGCAGATCTGAGCCGGAGTGCGCATGCGCAGTAGTGAGCCCGATTGCGCATCCGCAGTAGTGAGCCCGAGCGCCCATGAGCAGTAGTGAGTCCGAGTGCGCATAAGCAGTAGTAACCTCGATTGCGCATGCACAGTAGTGAGCCCGTGTGGGCATGCGCAGTAGTGAGCCCGAGCGCGCATCCGCAGTAGTGAACCCGAGCGCGCGTGCCAAGTAGTGAGCCCGATTGCGCATCCGCAGTAGTGAGGCCGAGTGTACATGAGCAGTAGTGCGTCCAAGTGCGCATGAGCAGTAGTGACCCCGAGTGCGCATGCGCAGTAGTGAGCCAGATTGCGCATCCGCAGTAGTGAGCCCGAGCGCCCATGAGCAGTAGTGAGTCCGAGTGCGCATAAGCAGTAGTAACCCCGATTGCGCATGCACAGTAGTGAGCCCGATCGCGAATCCGCAGTAGTGAGGCCGAGTGCCCATGGGCAGTAGTGAGTCCCAGTGCGCATGCGGAGTAGTGACCCCTATTGCGCATGAGCAGTAGAGAGACCGATTATGCATGCGCCGTAGTGAGCCCGTTTCCGCATGCGCAGTAGTGAGCCCGAGGGCGCAACCACAGTAGTGAGCCCGAGCGCCCATGCGCAGTAGAGAGCCCGAGTGCTCATGCGCCGTAGTGAGCCCGTGTCCGAATGCGCAGTGGTGAGCCCGAGTGCGCATGATCAGGTCTGAGCCGCAGTGCGCATGCGCAGTAGTGAGTCCGAGTGCGCAGGAGCAGTAGTGACCCCGAACGCGGATGCGCAGAAGTGAGCCCGAGTGCGCATGTGCAGGTCTGACCGGAGTGCGCATGTGCAGTAGAGTGCCCGATTGCGCATGCGCCGTAGTGAGCCCGTGTCCGCATGCGCAGTGGTGAGCCCGAGTGCGCATGGTCTGGTCTGAGCCGCAGTGCGCATGCGCAGTAGTGAGTCCGAGTGCGCATGCGCAGTAGTGACCCCGAGTGCGCATGCGCAGTAGAGAGCCCGATTGCGCATGCACAGTAGTGAGCCCGAGTGCGCATGTGCAGGTCTGAGCCGGAGTGCGCATGCGCAGTAGTGAGCCTGATTATGCATCCGCAGTAGTGAGTCCGAGTGCGCATGAGCAGCAGTGAGCCCGTGTGTGCATGAGCAGTAGTGACCCCGAGTGCGCATGCACAGTAGTGAGCCCGTGTGCGCATACGCGGTAGTGAGCCCGATCTTGCATCCGCAGTAGTGAGTCCGAGTGCGCATGAGCAGTAGTGACCACGAGTGCGCATACGCAGTAGTGAGCCCGATTGCGCATCGGCAGTAGTGAACCAGGGCGCGCATCCGCAGTAGTGAGCCCGGTTGCGCATCCGCAGTAATGAGGCCGAGTGGACATGAGCAGTAGTGAGTCCACGTGCGCATGAGCAGTAGTCACCCCGATTACGCATGCCCAGTAGTGAGCCCGAGTGCGCATGTGCAGGTCTGAGCCGGAGTGCGCATGCGCAGTAGTGAGCCTGATTGTGCATCCGCAGTAGTGAGTCCGAGTGCGCATGAGCAGTAGTGAGCCCGTGTGTGCATGAGCAGTAGTGACCCCGAGTGCGCATGCACAGTAGTGAGCCCGTGTGCGCATACGCGGTAGTGAGCCCGATCTTGCATCCGCAGTAGTGAGTCCGAGTGCGCATGAGCAGTAGTGACCACGAGTGCGCATACGCAGTAGTGAGCCCGATTGCGCATCGGCAGTAGAGAGCCCGATTGCTAATGCGCAGTAGTGAGCCCGTGTCCGCATGCGCAGTGGTGAGCTCGAGTGCACATGGTCAAGTTTGAGCCGGAGTGCGCATTAGCAGTAGTGAGCCCGATTGCGCATCCGCAGTAGTGAGACCGAGCGCCCATGAGCAGTAGTGACCCTGAGTGCGCATAAGCAGTAGTGAGCCCGTGCGCGCATACGCGGTAGTGAGCCCGATTTTGCATCCACAGTAGTGAGTCGGAGTACTCATAAGCAGTAGTTAGTCCGAGAGCGCATGAGAAGTAGTGACGCCGTGTGCGCATGCGCAGTACTGAGCCCGAGCGCGCATCCGCAGTAGTGAGCCCGAGCGCGCATCCGCAGTAGGGAGTCCGTGTGCGCATGCGCAGTCGTGAGCCCGAGTGCGCATGTGCAGGTCTGAGCCGGAGTGCGCATGCGCAGTAGTGAGCCCGATTGTGCATCCGCAGTAGTGAGACCGAGCTCCCATGAGCAGTAGTGAGTCCGAGTGCGCATAAGCAGTAGTAACCTCGATTGCGCATGCACAGTAGTGAGCCCGTGTGCGCATCCGCAGTAGTGAGGCCGAGTGCCCTTGAGTAGTAGTGAGTCAGAGTGCTCATGAGCAGTAGTGAGCCCGGATGCGCATACACAGTAGTCACCCCGATTACGCATGCCCAGTAGTGAGCCCGAGTGCGCATGTGCAGGTCTGAGCCGGAGTGCGCATGCGCAGTAGTGAGCCTGATTGTGCATCCGCAGTAGTGAGTCCGAGTGCGCATGAGCAGTAGTGAGCCCGTGTCTGCATGAGCAGTAGTGACCCCGAGTGCGCATGCACAGTAGTGAGCCCGTGTGCGCATACGCGGTAGTGAGCCCGATCTTGCATCCGCAGTAGTGAGTCCGAGTGCGCATGAGCAGTAGTGACCACGAGTGCGCATACGCAGTAGTGAGCCCGATTGCGCATCGGCAGTAGAGAGCCCGATTGCTAATGCGCAGTAGTGAGCCCGTGTCCGCATGCGCAGTGGTGAGCTCGAGTGCACATGGTCAAGTTTGAGCCGGAGTGCGCATTAGCAGTAGTGAGCCCGATTGCGCATCCGCAGTAGTGAGCCCGAGCGCCCATGAGCAGTAGTGACCCTGAGTGCGCATAAGCAGTAGTGAGCCCGTGCGCGCATACGCGGTAGTGAGCCCGATTTTGCATCCACAGTAGTGAGTCGGAGTACTCATAAGCAGTAGTTAGTCCGAGAGCGCATGAGAAGTAGTGACGCCGTGTGCGCATGCGCAGTACTGAGCCCGAGCGCGCATCCGCAGTAGTGAGCCCGAGCGCGCATCCGCAGTAGGGAGTCCGTGTGCGCATGCGCAGTCGTGAGCCCGAGTGCGCATGTGCAGGTCTGAGCCGGAGTGCGCATGCGCAGTAGTGAGCCCGATTGTGCATCCGCAGTAGTGAGACCGAGCGCCCATGAGCAGTAGTGAGTCCGAGTGCGCATAAGCAGTAGTAACCTCGATTGCGCATGCACAGTAGTGAGCCCGTGTGCGCATGCGCAGTAGTGAGCCCGAGCGCGCATCCGCAGTAGTGAGCCCGTGCGCCCATGAGCAGTAGTGAGTCCGAGTGCGCATAGGCAGTAGTAACCCCGATTGCGCATGCACAGTAGTGAGCCCGTGTGGGCATGGGCAGTAGTGAGCCCGAGCGCGCATGCGCAGAAGTGAGCCCGATCGCGCATCCGCGGTAGTGATGCCGAGTGCCCATGAGCAGTAGTGAGTCCGAGTGCCCATAAGCAGTGGTAACCCCGATTGCGTATGCACATTGGTGAGCCCGTGTGTGCATGAGCAGTAGTGACCCCGAGTGCGCATGCACAGTACTGAGCCCGTGTGCGCATACGCGGTAGTGAGCCCGATTTTGCATCCGCAGTAGTGAGTCAGAGTGCGCATGAGCAGTAGTTAGTCCGAGAGCGCATGACAAGTAGTGACCTCGTGTGCGCATGCGCAGTAGTGAGCCCGAGCGCGCATGAGCACTAGTTAGTCCAAGTGCGCATGAGCAGTAGTGACCCCAAATGCGCATGCGCAGTGGTGAGCCCGAGTGCGCATGCACAGTCGTGAGCCCGTGTGCGCATGCGCAGCCGTGAGTCCGAGTGCGCATGCCCAGTAGTGAGCCCGAGCGCGCAACCGCAGTAGTGAGCCCGAGCGCGCATGCCCAGTAGTGAGCCCGAGTGCGCATGTGCAGTATTGAGCCCGATTGCGCATCCGCAGTAACGAGGGCGATTGCCCATGAGCAGTAGTGAGTCCACGTGCGCATGGGCAGGAGTGACCCCGATTGCGCATGCACAGTAGTGAGCCCGTGTGGGCATGCGCAGTAGTGAGCCCGAGCGCGCATCCGCAGTAGTGAGCCCGAGCGCGCATGCGCAGTAGTGAGCCCGATTGCGCATCCGCAGTAGTGAGGCCGAGTGTCCATGAGCAGTAGTGCGTCCCAGTGCGCTTGAGCGACAGTGATCCCGAGTGCGCATGCGCAGTAGTGAGTCCGAGAGGGCATGAGAAGTAGTGACCCCGTGTGCGCATGCGCAGTAGTGAGCCCGAGCGCGCGTGCGCAGTAGTAAGCCCGATTGCGCATCCACAGTAGTGAGGCCGAGTGTCCATGAGCAGTAGTGCGTCCAAGTGCGCTTGAGCAACAGTGACCCCGAGTGCGCATGCGCAGTAGTGAGTCCGAGAGCGCATGAGAAGTAGTGACCCCGTGTCCGCATGCGCAGTAGTGAGTCCGAGTGCGCAGGAGCAGTAGTGACCCTGAACGCGGATGCGCAGTAGTGAGCCCGAGTGCGCATGTGCAGGTCTGACCGGAGTGCGCATGTGCAGTAGAGTGCCCGATTGCGCATGCGCCGTAGTGAGCCAGTGTCCGCATGCGCAGTGGTGAGCCCGAGTGCGCATGGTCTGGTCTGAGCCGCAGTGCGCATGCGCAGTAGTGAGTCCGAGCGCGCATGCGCAGTAGTGACCCCGAGTGCGCATGCGCAGTAGAGAGCCCGATTGCGCATGCACAGTAGTGAGCCCGAGTGCGCATGTGCAGGTCTGAGCCGGAGTGCGCATGCGCAGTAGTGAGCCTGATTGTGCATCCGCAGTAGTGAGTCCGAGTGCGCATGAGCAGCAGTGAGCCCGTGTGTGCATGAGCAGTAGTGACCCCGAGTGCGCATGCACAGTAGTGAGCCCGTGTGCGCATACGCGGTAGTGAGCCCGATCTTGCATCCGCAGTAGTGAGTCCGAGTGCGCATGAGCAGTAGTGACCACGAGTGCGCATACGCAGTAGTGAGCCCGATTGCGCATCGGCAGTAGAGAGCCCGATTGCTAATGCGCAGTAGTGAGCCCGTGTCCGCATGCGCAGTGGTGAGCTCGAGTGCACATGGTCAATTTTGAGCCGGAGTGCGCATTAGCAGTAGTGAGCCCGATTGCGCATCCGCAGTAGTGAGACCGAGCGCCCATGAGCAGTAGTGACCCTGAGTGCGCATAAGCAGTAGTGAGCCCGTGCGCGCATACGCGGTAGTGAGCCCGATTTTGCATCCACAGTAGTGAGTCGGAGTACTCATAAGCAGTAGTTAGTCCGAGAGCGCATGAGAAGTAGTGACGCCGTGTGCGCATGCGCAGTACTGAGCCCGAGCGCGCATCCGCAGTAGTGAGCCCGAGCGCGCATCCGCAGTAGGGAGTCCGTGTGCGCATGCGCAGTCGTGAGCCCGAGTGCGCATGTGCAGGTCTGAGCCGGAGTGCGCATGCGCAGTAGTGAGCCCGATTGTGCATCCGCAGTAGTGAGACCGAGCGCCCATGAGCAGTAGTGAGTCCGAGTGCGCATAAGCAGTAGTAACCTCGATTGCGCATGCACAGTAGTGAGCCCGTGTGCGCATCCGCAGTAGTGAGGCCGAGTGCCCTTGAGTAGTAGTGAGTCAGAGTGCTCATGAGCAGTAGTGAGCCCGAGTGCGCATACACAGTAGTGAGCCCGATTGCGCATCCGCAGTAGGGAGTCCGTGTGCGCATGCGCAGTAGTGAGCCCGAGTGCGCATGTGCAGATCTGAGCCGGAGTGCGCATGCGCAGTAGTGAGCCCGATTGCGCATCCGCAGTAGTGAGCCCGAGCGCCCATGAGCAGTAGTGAGTCCGAGTGCGCATAAGCAGTAGTAACCTCGATTGCGCATGCACAGTAGTGAGCCCGTGTGGGCATGCGCAGTAGTGAGCCCGAGCGCGCATCCGCAGTAGTGAGCCCGAGCGCGCGTGCCAAGTAGTGAGCCCGATTGCGCATCCGCAGTAGTGAGGCCGAGTGTACATGAGCAGTAGTGCGTCCAAGTGCGCATGAGCAGTAGTGACCCCGAGTGCGCATGCGCAGTAGTGAGCCAGATTGCGCATCCGCAGTAGTGAGCCCGAGCGCCCATGAGCAGTAGTGAGTCCGAGTGCGCATAAGCAGTAGTAACCCCGATTGCGCATGCACAGTAGTGAGCCCGATCGCGAATCCGCAGTAGTGAGGCCGAGTGCCCATGGGCAGTAGTGAGTCCCAGTGCGCATGCGGAGTAGTGACCCCGATTGCGCATGAGCAGTAGAGAGACCGATTATGCATGCGCCGTAGTGAGCCCGTTTCCGCATGCGCAGTAGTGAGCCCGAGGGCGCAACCACAGTAGTGAGCCCGAGCGCCCATGCGCAGTAGTGAGCCCGATTGCGCATCCGCAGTAGTGAGGCCGAGTGCCCATGAGCAGTAGTGAGTCCGAGTGCGCATGAGAAGTAGTGACCCCGATTGCGCTTGCGCAGTAGAGAGCCCGAGTGCTCATGCGCCGTCGTGAGCCCGTGTCCGAATGCGCAGTGGTGAGCCCGAGTGCGCATGGTCAGGTCTGAGCCGCAGTGCGCATGCGCAGTAGTGACCCCGAATGCGCATGCACAGTAGTGAGCCCGTGTGCGCATACGCGGTAGTGAGCCCGATCTTGCATCCGCAGTAGTGAGTCCGAGTGCGCATGAGCAGTAGTGACCACGAGTGCGCATACGCAGTAGTGAGCCCGATTGCGCATCGGCAGTAGTGAGCCCGGGCGCGCATCCGCAGTAGTGAGCCCGGTTGCGCATCCGCAGTAATGAGGCCGAGTGGACATGAGCAGTAGTGAGTCCACGTGCGCATGAGCAGTAGTCACCCCGATTACGCATGCCCAGTAGTGAGCCCGAGTGCGCATGTGCAGGTCTGAGCCGGAGTGCGCATGCGCAGTAGTGAGCCTGATTGTGCATCCGCAGTAGTGAGTCCGAGTGCGCATGAGCAGTAGTGAGTCCACGTGCGCATGAGCAGGAGTGACCCCGATTGCGCATGCACAGTAGTGAGCCCGTGTGGGCATGCGCAGTAGTGAGCCCGAGCGCGCATCCGCAGTAGTGAGCCCGAGCGCGCATGCGCAGTAGTGAGCCCGATTGCGCATCCGCAGTAGTGAGGCCGAGTGTCCATGAGCAGTAGTGCGTCCAAGTGCGCTTGAGCAACAGTGACCCCGAGTGCGCATGCGCAGTAGTGAGTCCGAGAGCGCATGAGAAGTAGTGACCCCGTGTCCGCATGCGCAGTGGTGAGCCCGAGTGCGCATGGTCTGGTCTGAGCCGCAGTGCGCATGCGCAGTAGTGAGTCCGAGTGCGCATGCGCAGTAGTGACGCCAAGTGCGCATGCGCAGTAGTGAGCCCGATTGCGCATCCGCAGTAGTGAGCCCGAGCGCCCATGAGCAGTAGTGAGTCCGAGTGCGCATAAGCAGTAGTAACCTCGATTGCGCATGCACAGTAGTGAGCCCGTGTGGGCATGCGCAGTAATGAGCCCGAGCGCGCATCCGCAGTAGTGAGCCCGAGCGCGCGTGCCAAGTAGTGAGCCCGATTGCGCATCCGCAGTAGTGAGGCCGAGTGTACATGAGCAGTAGTGCGTCCAAGTGCGCATGAGCAGTAGTGACCCCGTGTGCGCATGCGCAGTACTGAGCCCGAGCGCGCATCCGCAGTAGTGAGCCCGAGCGCGCATCCGCAGTAGGGAGTCCGTGTGCGCATGCGCAGTCGTGAGCCCGTGTGTGCATGAGCAGTAGTGACCCCGAGTGCGCATGTGCAGGTCTGAGCCGGAGTGCGCATGCGCAGTAGTGAGCCCGATTGTGCATCCGCAGTAGTGAGTTCGAGTGCGCATGAACAGTAGTGAGCCCGTGTGTGCATGAGCAGTAGTGACCCTGAGTGCGCATGCACAGTAGTGAGACCGTGCGCGCATACGCGGTAGTGAGCCCGATTTTGCATCCACAGTAGTGAGTCGGAGTACTCATGAGCAGTAGTTAGCCCGAGAGCGCATGAGGAGTAGTGACCCCGTGTGCGCACGCGCAGTAGTGAGCCCGAGCGCGCATCCGCAGTACTGAGCCCGAGCGCGCATCCGCAGTAGTGAGCCCGATTGCGCATCCGTAGTAATGAGGCCGAGTGACCATGAGCAGTAGTGAGTCCACGTGCGCATGAGCTGTAGTGACCCCGATTGCGCATGCACAATAGTGAGCCCGTGTGCGCATGCGCAATAGTGAGCCCGATTACGCATCCGCAGTAGTGAGTCCGAGTGCCCATGAGCAGTAGTTAGTCAACGAAGGCATGAGAAGTAGTGAGCCCGAGCGCGCATGCGCAGTAGTGAGCCCGATTGCGCATCCGCAGTAGTGAGGCCGAGTGTCCATGAGCAGTAGTGCGTCCAAGTGCGCTTGAGCAACAGTGACCCCGAGTGCGCATGCGCAGTAGTGAGTCCGAGAGCGCATGAGAAGTAGTGACCCCGTGTCCGCATGCGCAGTGGTGAGCCCGAGTGCGCATGGTCTGGTCTGAGCCGCAGTGCGCATGCGCAGTAGTGAGTCCGAGTGCGCATGCGCAGTAGTGACCCCAAGTGCGCATGCGCAGTAGTGAGCCCGAGCGCGCATCCGCAGTAGTGAGCCCGAGCGCGCATGCGCAGTAGTGAGTCCGAGTGCGCATGAGCAGTAGTGACCACGAGTGCGCATACGCAGTAGTGAGCCCGATTGCGCATCGGCAGTAGTGAGTCCGTGTGCGATTGCCCAGTAGTGAGCCTGCGTGCGCATGTGCAGGTCTGAGCCGCAGTGCGCATGCGCAGTAGTGAGCTCGATTGTGCATCCGCAGTAGTGAGACCGAGTGCGCATGAGCAGTAGTGAGCCCGTGTGTGCATGAGCAGTAGTGACCCTGAGTGCCCATGCACAGTAGTGAGCCCGTGGGCGCATACGCGGTAGTGAGCCCGATATTCCATCCACAGTAGTGAGTCGGAGTACTCATGAGCAGTAGTTAGTGCGAGAGCGCATGAGAAGTAGTGACCCCGTGTCCGCATGCGCAGTGGTGAGCCCGAGTGCGCATGGTCAAGTCTGAGCCGGAGTGCGCATTAGCAGTAGTGAGCCCGATTGCGCATCCGCAGTAGTGAGCCCGAGCGCCCATGAGCAGTAGTGAGTCCGAGTGCGCATAAGCAGTAGTAACCTCGATTGCGCATGCACAGTAGTGAGCCCGTGTGGGCATGCGCAGTAATGAGCCCGAGCGCGCATCCGCAGTAGTGAGCCCGAGCGCGCATCCGCAGTAGTGAGCCCGATTGCGCATCCGCAGTAGTGAGGCCGAGTGTCCATGAGCAGTAGTGCGTCCCAGTGCGCTTGAGCGACAGTGACCCCGAGTGCGCATGCGCAGTAGTGAGTCCGAGAGCGCATGAGAAGTAGTGACCCCGTGTGCGCATGCGCAGTAGTGAGCCCGAGCGCGCGTGCGCAGTAGTGAGCCCGATTGCGCATCCGCAGTAGTGAGGCCGAGTGTCCATGAGCAGTAGTGCGTCCAAGTGCGCTTGAGCAACAGTGACCCCGAGTGCGCATGCGCAGTAGTGAGTCCGAGAGCGCATGAGAAGTAGTGACCCCGTGTCCGCATGCGCAGTGGTGAGCCCGAGTGCGCATGGTCTGGTCTGAGCCGCAGTGCGCATGCGCAGTAGTGAGTCCGAGTGCGCATCCGCAGTAGTGAGCCCGAGCGCGCATCCGCAGTAGGGAGTCCGTGTGCGCATGCGCAGTCGTGAGCCCGAGTGCGCATGTGCAGGTCTGAGCCGGAGTGCGCATGCGCAGTAGTGAGCCCGATTGTGCATCCGCAGTAGTGAGACCGAGCGCCCATGAGCAGTAGTGAGTCCGAGTGCGCATAAGCAGTAGTAACCTCGATTGCGCATGCACAGTAGTGAGCCCGTGTGCGCATGCGCAGTAGTGAGCCCGAGCGCGCATCCGCAGTAGTGAGCCCGTGCGCCCATGAGCAGTAGTGAGTCCGAGCGCGCATAGGCAGTAGTAACCCCGATTGCGCATGCACAGTAGTGAGCCCGTGTGGGCATGGGCAGTAGTGAGCCCGAGCGCGCATGCGCAGAAGTGAGCCCGATCGCGCATCCGCGATAGTGATGCCGAGTGCCCATGAGCAGTAGTGAGTCCGAGTGCCCATAAGCAATGGTAACCCCGATTGCGTATGCACATTGGTGAGCCCGTGTGTGCATGAGCAGTAGTGACCCCGAGTGCGCATGCACAGTACTGAGCCCGTGTGCGCATACGCGGTAGTGAGCCCGATTTTGCATCCGCAGTAGTGAGTCAGAGTGCGCATGAGCAGTAGTTAGTCCGAGAGCGCATGACAAGTAGTGACCCCGTGTGCGCATGCGCAGTAGTGAGCCCGAGTGCGCATGCCCAGTAGTGAGCCCGAGTGCGCATGTGCAGTGGTGAGTCCGAGCGTTCATGGTCAAGTTTGAGCCCGAGCGCGCATGCGCAGTAGTGAGCCTGATTGCGCATCCGCAGTAGTGAGGCCGAGTGCCCATGAGCAGTAGTGAGTCCAAGTGCGCATGAGCATTAGTGACCACGAGTGCGCATACGCAGTAGTGAGCCCGATTGCGCATCCGCAGTAGTGAGACCGAGTGCCCATGAGCAGTAGTGAGTCCAAGTGCGCATGAGCATTAGTGACCACGAGTGCGCATACGCAGTAGTGAGCCCGATTTCGCATCGGCAGTAGTGAGTCCGTGTGCGCATGCCCAGTAGTGAGCCCGCGTGCGCATGTGCAGGTCTGAGCCGGAGTGCGCATGCGCAGTAGTGAGCTGGATTGTGCATCCGCAGTAGTGAGTCCGAGTGCGCATGGGCAGTAGTGAGCCCGTGTGTGCATGAGCAGTAGTGACCCCGAGTGCGCATGTGCAGGTCTGAGCCGGAGTGCGCATGCGCAGTAGTGAGCCCGATTGTGCATCCGCAGTAGTGAGTCCGAGTGCGCATGAACAGTAGTGAGCCCGTGTGTGCATGAGCAGTAGTGACCCCGATTGCGCATGCACAGTAGTGAGCCCGTGTGCGCATGCGCAATAGTGAGCCCGATTACGCATCCGCAGTAGTGAGTCCGAGTGCCCATGAGCAGTAGTTAGTCAACGAAGGCATGAGAAGTAGTGAGCCCGAGCGCGCATGCGCAGTAGTGAGCCCGATTGCGCATCCGCAGTAGTGAGGCCGAGTGTCCATGAGCAGTAGTGCGTCCAAGTGCGCTTGAGCAACAGTGACCCCGAGTGCGCATGCGCAGTAGTGAGTCCGAGAGCGCATGAGAAGTAGTGACCCCGTGTCCGCATGCGCAGTGGTGAGCCCGAGTGCGCATGGTCTGGTCTGAGCCGCAGTGCGCATGCGCAGTAGTGAGTCCGAGTGCGCATGCGCAGTAGTGACCCCAAGTGCGCATGCGCAGTAGTGAGCCCGATTGCGCATCCGCAGTAGTGAGCCCGAGCGCCCATGAGCAGTAGTGAGTCCGAGTGCGCATAAGCAGTAGTAACCTCGATTGCGCATGCACAGTAGTGAGCCCGTGTGGGCATGCGCAGTAATGAGCCCGAGCGCGCATCCGCAGTAGTGAGCCCGAGCGCGCGTGCCAAGTAGTGAGCCCGATTGCGCATCCGCAGTAGTGAGGCCAAGTGTACATGAGCAGTAGTGCGTCCAAGTGCGCATGAGCAGTAGTGACCCCGTGTGCGCATGCGCAGTACTGAGCCCGAGCGCGCATCCGCAGTAGTGAGCCCGAGCGCGCATCCGCAGTAGGGAGTCCGTGTGCGCATGCGCAGTCGTGAGCCCGTGTGTGCATGAGCAGTAGTGACCCCGAGTGCGCATGTGCAGGTCTGAGCCGGAGTGCGCATGCGCAGTAGTGAGCCCGATTGTGCATCCGCAGTAGTGAGACCGAGCGCCCATGAGGAGTAGTGAGTCGGAGTGCGCATAAGCAGTAGTAACCTCGATTGCGCATGCACAGTAGTGAGCCCGTGTGCGCATGCGCAGTAGTGAGCCCGAGCGCGCATCCGCAGTAGTGAGCCCGTGCGCCCATGAGCAGTAGTGAGTCCGAGTGCGCATAAGCAGTAGTTAGTCCGAGAGCGCATGACAAGTAGTGACCCCGTGTGCGCATGCGCAGTAGTGAGCCCGAGCGCGCATGAGCACTAGTTAGTCCAAGTGCGCATGAGCATTAGTGACCACGAGTGCGCATACGCAGTAGTGAGCCCGATTGCGCATCCGCAGTAGTGAGGCCGAGTGCCCATGAGCAGTAGTGAGTCCAAGTGCGCATGAGCATTAGTGACCACGAGTGCGCATACGCAGTAGTGAGCACGATTTCGCATCGGCAGTAGTGAGTCCGTGTGCGCATGCCCAGTAGTGAGCCCGCGTGCGCATGTGCAGGTCTGAGCCGGAGTGCGCATGCGCAGTAGTGAGCTGGATTGTGCATCCGCAGTAGTGAGTCCGAGTGCGCATGGGCAGTAGTGAGCCGGTGTGTGCATGAGCAGTAGTGACCCCGAGTGCGCATGTGCAGGTCTGAGACGGAGTGCGCATGCGCAGTAGTGAGCCCGATTGTGCATCCGCAGTAGTGAGTTCGAGTGCGCATGAACAGTAGTGAGCCCGTGTGTGCATGAGCAGTAGTGACCCTGAGTGCGCATGCACAGTAGTGAGACCGTGCGCGCATACGCGGTAGTGAGCCCGATTTTGCATCCACAGTAGTGAGTCGGAGTACTCATGAGCAGTAGTTAGCCCGAGAGCGCATGAGAAGTAGTGACCCCGTGTGCGCACGCGCAGTAGTGAGCCCGAGCGCGCATCCGCAGTACTGAGCCCGAGCGCGCATCCGCAGTAGTGAGCCCGATTGCGCATCCGTAGTAATGAGGCCGAGTGACCATGAGCAGTAGTGAGTCCACGTGCGCATGAGCTGTAGTGACCCCGATTGCGCATGCACAATAGTGAGCCCGTGTGCGCATGCGCAATAGTGAGCCCGATTACGCATCCGCAGTAGTGAGTCCGAGTGCCCATGAGCAGTAGTTAGTCAACGAAGGCAAGAGAAGTAGTGAGCCCGAGCGCGCATGCGCAGTAGTGAGCCCGATTGCGCATCCGCAGTAGTGAGGCCGAGTGTACATGAGCAGTAGTGCGTCCAAGTGCGCATGAGCAGTAGTGACCCCGTGTGCGCATGCGCAGTACTGAGCCCGAGCGCGCATCCGCAGTAGTGAGCCCGAGCGCGCATCCGCAGTAGGGAGTCCGTGTGCGCATGCGCAGTCGTGAGCCCGTGTGTGCATGAGCAGTAGTGACCCCGAGTGCGCATGTGCAGGTCTGAGCCGGAGTGCGCATGCGCAGTAGTGAGCCCGATTGTGCATCCGCAGTAGTGAGACCGAGCGCCCATGAGGAGTAGTGAGTCGGAGTGCGCATAAGCAGTAGTAACCTCGATTGCGCATGCACAGTAGTGAGCCCGTGTGCGCATGCGCAGTAGTGAGGCCGAGCGCGCATCCGCAGTAGTGAGCCCGTGCGCCCATGAGCAGTAGTGAGTCCGAGTGCGCGTAAGCAGTAGTTAGTCCGAGAGCGCATGACAAGTGGTGACCCCGTGTGCGCATGCGCAGTAGTGAGCCCGAGCGCGCATGAGCACTAGTTAGTCCAAGTGCGCATGAGCATTAGTGACCACGAGTGCGCATACGCAGTAGTGAGCTCGATTGCGCATCCGCAGTAGTGAGGCCGAGTGCCCATGAGCAGTAGTGAGTCCAAGTGCGCATGAGCATTAGTGACCACGAGTGCGCATACGCAGTAGTGAGCCCGATTTCGCATCGGCAGTAGTGAGTCCGTGTGTGCATGCCCAGTAGTGAGCCCGCGTGCGCATGTGCAGGTCTGAGCCGGAGTGCGCATGCGCAGTAGTGAGCTGGATTGTGCATCCGCAGTAGTGAGTTCGAGTGCGCATGAACAGTAGTGAGCCCGTGTGTGCATGAGCAGTAGTGACCCTGAGTGCGCATGCACAGTAGTGAGACCGTGCGCGCATACGCGGTAGTGAGCCCGATTTTGCGTCCACAGTAGTGAGTCGGAGTACTCATGAGCAGTAGTTAGCCCGAGAGCGCATGAGAAGTAGTGACCCCGTGTGCGCACGCGCAGTAGTGAGCCCGAGCGCGCATCCGCAGTACTGAGCCCGAGCGCGCATCCGCAGTAGTGAGCCCGATTGCGCATCCGCAGTAGTGAGGCCGAGTGTCCATGAGCAGTAGTGCGTCCAAGTGCGCTTGAGCAACAGTGACCCCGAGTGCGCATGCGCAGTAGTGAGTCCGAGAGCGCATGAGAAGTAGTGACCCCGTGTGCGCATGCGCAGTAGTGAGCCCGAGCGCGCGTGCGCAGTAGTGAGCCCGATTGCGCATCCGCAGTAGTGAGGCCGAGTGTCCATGAGCAGTAGTGCGACCAAGTGCGCTTGAGCAACAGTGACCCCGAGTGCGCATGCGCAGTAGTGAGTCCGAGAGCGCATGAGAAGTAGTGACCCCGTGTCCGCATGCGCAGTGGTGAGCCCGAGTGCGCATGGTCTGGTCTGAGCCGCAGTGCGCATGCGCAGTAGTGAGTCCGAGTGCGCATGCGCAGTAGTGACCCCAAGTGCGCATGCGCAGTAGTGAGCCCGAGCGCGCATCCGCAGTAGTGAGCCCGAGCGCGCATGCGCAGTAGTGAGTCCGAGTGCGCATGAGCAGTAGTGACCACGAGTGCGCATACGCAGTAGTGAGCCCGATTGCGCATCGGCAGTAGAGAGCCCGATTGCTAATGCGGAGTAGTGAGCCCGTGTCCGCATGCGCAGTGGTGAACTCGAGTGCACATGGTCAAGTTTGAGCCGGAGTGCGCATTAGCAGTAGTGAGCCCGATTGCGCATCCGCAGTAGTGAGACCGAGCGCCCATGAGCAGTAGTGACCCTGAGTGCGCATAAGCAGTAGTGAGCCCGTGCGCGCATACGCGGTAGTGAGCCCGATTTTGCATCCACAGTAGTGAGTCGGAGTACTCATAAGCAGTAGTTAGTCCGAGAGCGCATGAGAAGTAGTGACGCCGTGTGCGCATGCGCAGTACTGAGCCCGAGCGCGCATCCGCAGTAGTGAGCCCGAGCGCGCATCCGCAGTAGTGAGCCCGAGCGCGCATGCGCAGTAGTGAGCCCGATTGCGCATCCGCAGTAGTGAGGCCGAGTGTCCATGAGCAGTAGTGCGTCCAAGTGCGCTTGAGCAACAGTGACCCCGAGTGCGCATGCGCAGTAGTGAGTCCGAGAGCGCATGAGAAGTAGTGACCCCGTGTGCGCATGCGCAGTAGTGAGCCCGAGCGCGCGTGCGCAGTAGTGAGCCCGATTGCGCATCCGCAGTAGTGAGGCCGAGTGTCCATGAGCAGTAGTGCGACCAAGTGCGCTTGAGCAACAGTGACCCCGAGTGCGCATGCGCAGTAGTGAGTCCGAGAGCGCATGAGAAGTAGTGATCCCGTGTCCGCATGCGCAGTGGTGAGCCCGAGTGCGCATGGTCTGGTCTGAGCCGCAGTGCGCATGCGCAGTAGTGAGTCCGAGTGCGCATGCGCAGTAGTGACCCCAAGTGCGCATGCGCAGTAGTGAGCCCGAGCGCGCATCCGCAGTAGTGAGCCCGAGCGCGCATGCGCAGTAGTGAGTCCGAGTGCGCATGAGCAGTAGTGACCACGAGTGCGCATACGCAGTAGTGAGCCCGATTGCGCATCGGCAGTAGAGAGCCCGATTGCTAATGCGGAGTAGTGAGCCCGTGTCCGCATGCGCAGTGGTGAACTCGAGTGCACATGGTCAAGTTTGAGCCGGAGTGCGCATTAGCAGTAGTGAGCCCGATTGCGCATCCGCAGTAGTGAGACCGAGCGCCCATGAGCAGTAGTGACCCTGAGTGCGCATAAGCAGTAGTGAGCCCGTGCGCGCATACGCGGTAGTGAGCCCGATTTTGCATCCACAGTAGTGAGTCGGAGTACTCATAAGCAGTAGTTAGTCCGAGAGCGCATGAGAAGTAGTGACGCCGTGTGCGCATGCGCAGTACTGAGCCCGAGCGCGCATCCGCAGTAGTGAGCCCGAGCGCGCATCCGCAGTAGGGAGTCCGTGTGCGCATGCGCAGTCGTGAGCCCGAGTGCGCATGTGCAGGTCTGAGCCGGAGTGCGCATGCGCAGTAGTGAGCCCGATTGTGCATCCGCAGTAGTGAGACCGAGCGCCCATGAGCAGTAGTGAGTCCGAGTGCGCATAAGCAGTAGTAACCTCGATTGCGCATGCACAGTAGTGAGCCCGTGTGCGCATCCGCAGTAGTGAGGCCGAGTGCCCTTGAGTAGTAGTGAGTCAGAGTGCTCATGAGCAGTAGTGAGCCCGAGTGCGCATACACAGTAGTGAGCCCGATTGCGCATCCGCAGTAGGGAGTCCGTGTGCGCATGCGCAGTAGTGAGCCCGAGTGCGCATGTGCAGATCTGAGCCGGAGTGCGCATGCGCAGTAGTGAGCCCGATTGCGCATCCGCAGTAGTGAGCCCGAGCGCCCATGAGCAGTAGTGAGTCCGAGTGCGCATAAGCAGTAGTAACCTCGATTGCGCATGCACAGTAGTGAGCCCGTGTGGGCATGCGCAGTAGTGAGCCCGAGCGCGCATCCGCAGTAGTGAGCCCGAGCGCGCGTGCCAAGTAGTGAGCCCGATTGCGCATCCGCAGTAGTGAGGCCGAGTGTACATAAGCAGTAGTGCGTCCAAGTGCGCATGAGCAGTAGTGACCCCGAGTGCGCATGCGCAGTAGTGAGCCAGATTGCGCATCCGCAGTAGTGAGCCCGAGCGCCCATGAGCAGTAGTGAGTCCGAGTGCGCATAAGCAGTAGTAACCCCGATTGCGCATGCACAGTAGTGAGCCCGATCGCGAATCCGCAGTAGTGAGGCCGAGTGCCCATGGGCAGTAGTGAGTCCCAGTGCGCATGCGGAGTAGTGAGCCCGATTGCGCATCCGCAGTAGTGAGGCCGAGTGCCCATGAGCAGTAGTGAGTCCGAGTGCGCATGAGAAGTAGTGACCCCGATTGCGCTTGCGCAGTAGAGAGCCCGAGTGCTCATGCGCCGTCGTGAGCCCGTGTCCGAATGCGCAGTGGTGAGCCCGAGTGCGCATGGTCAGGTCTGAGCCGCAGTGCGCATGCGCAGTAGTGACCCCGAATGCGCATGCACAGTAGTGAGCCCGTGTGCGCATACGCGGTAGTGAGCCCGATCTTGCATCCACAGTAGTGAGTCCGAGTGCGCATGAGCAGTAGTGACCACGAGTGCGCATACGCAGTAGTGAGCCCGATTGCGCATCGGCAGTAGTGAGCCAGGGCGCGCATCCGCAGTAGTGAGCCCGGTTGCGCATCCGCAGTAATGAGGCCGAGTGGACATGAGCAGTAGTGAGTCCACGTGCGCATGAGCAGTAGTCACCCCGATTACGCATGCCCAGTAGTGAGCCCGAGTGCGCATGTGCAGATCTGAGCCGGAGTGCGCATGCGCAGTAGTGAGCCCGATTGCGCATCCGCAGTAGTGAGTCCGAGTGCGCATGAGCAGTAGTGAGCCCGTGTGTGCATGAGCAGTAGTGACCCCGAGTGCGCATGCACAGTAGTGAGCCCGTGTGCGCATACGCGGTAGTGAGCCCGATCTTGCATCCGCAGTAGTGAGTCCGAGTGCGCATGAGCAGTAGTGACCACGAGTGCGCATACGCAGTAGTGAGCCCGATTGCGCATCGGCAGTAGAGAGCCCGATTGCTAATGCGCAGTAGTGAGCCCGTGTCCGCATGCGCAGTGGTGAGCTCGAGTGCACATGGTCAAGTTTGAGCCGGAGTGCGCATTAGCAGTAGTGAGCCCGATTGCGCATCCGCAGTAGTGAGCCCGAGCGCCCATGAGCAGTAGTGACCCTGAGTGCGCATAAGCAGTAGTGAGCCCGTGCGCGCATACGCGGTAGTGAGCCCGATTTTGCATCCACAGTAGTGAGTCGGAGTACTCATAAGCAGTAGTTAGTCCGAGAGCGCATGAGAAGTAGTGACGCCGTGTGCGCATGCGCAGTACTGAGCCCGAGCGCGCATCCGCAGTAGTGAGCCCGAGCGCGCATCCGCAGTAGGGAGTCCGTGTGCGCATGCGCAGTCGTGAGCCCGAGTGCGCATGTGCAGGTCTGAGCCGGAGTGCGCATGCGCAGTAGTGAGCCCGATTTTGCATCCGCAGTAGTGAGACCGAGCGCCCATGAGCAGTAGTGAGTCCGAGTGCGCATAAGCAGTAGTAACCTCGATTGCGCATGCACAGTAGTGAGCCCGGGTGCGCATGCGCAGTAGTGAGCCCGAGCGCGCATCCGCAGTAGTGAGCCCGTGCGCCCATGAGCAGTAGTGAGTCCGAGTGCGCATAGGCAGTAGTAACCCCGATTGCGCATGCACAGTAGTGAGCCCGTGTGGGCATGGGCAGTAGTGAGCCCGAGCGCGCATGCGCAGAAGTGAGCCCGATCGCGCATCCGCGATAGTGATGCCGAGTGCCCATGAGCAGTAGTGAGTCCGAGTGCCCATAAGCAGTGGTAACCCCGATTGCGTATGCACATTGGTGAGCCCGTGTGTGCATGAGCAGTAGTGACCCCGAGTGCGCATGCACAGTACTGAGCCCGTGTGCGCATACGCGGTAGTGAGCCCGATTTTGCATCCGCAGTAGTGAGTCAGAGTGCGCATGAGCAGTAGTTAGTCCGAGAGCGCATGACAAGTAGTGACCCCGTGTGCGCATGCGCAGTAGTGAGCCCGAGCGCGCATGAGCACTAGTTAGTCCAAGTGCGCATGAGCAGTAGTGACCCCAAATGCGCATGCGCAGTAGTGAGCCCGATTGCGCATCCGCAGTAGTGTGTCCGAGTGCGCATGCGCAGTAGTGACCCCGCGTGCGCATGCGCAGTAGAGAGCACGATTACGCATGCGCAGTAATGACCCCGTGCCCGCATGCGCAGTGGTGAGCCCGAGTGCGCATGCACAGTCGTGAGCCCGTGTGCGCATGCGCAGCCGTGAGTCCGAGTGCGCATGCCCAGTAGTGAGCCCGAGCGCGCAACCGCAGTAGTGAGCCCGAGTGCGCATGCCCAGTAGTGAGCCCGAGTGCGCATGTGCAGTGGTGAGTCCGAGCGTTCATGGTCAAGTTTGAGCCCGAGCGCGCATGCGCAGTAGTGAGCCTGATTGCGCATCCGCAGTAGTGAGGCCGAGTGCCCATGAGCAGTAGTGAGTCCAAGTGCGCATGAGCATTAGTGACCACGAGTGCGCATACGCAGTAGTGAGCCCGATTGCGCATCCGCAGTAGTGAGACCGAGTGCCCATGAGCAGTAGTGAGTCCAAGTGCGCATGAGCATTAGTGACCACGAGTGCGCATACGCAGTAGTGAGCCCGTGTGCGCATGCCCAGTAGTGAGCCCGCGTGCGCATGTGCAGGTCTGAGCCGGAGTGCGCATGCGCAGTAGTGAGCTGGATTGTGCATCCGCAGTAGTGAGTCCGAGTGCGCATGGGCAGTAGTGAGCCCGTGTGTGCATGAGCAGTAGTGACCCCGAGTGCGCATGTGCAGGTCTGAGCCGGAATGCGCATGCGCAGTAGTGAGCCCGATTGTGCATCCGCAGTAGTGAGTCCGAGTGCGCATGAACAGTAGTGAGCCCGTGTGTGCATGAGCAGTAGTGACCCCGATTGCGCATGCACAGTAGTGAGCCCGTGTGCGCATGCGCAATAGTGAGCCCGATTACGCATCCGCAGTAGTGAGTCCGAGTGCCCATGAGCAGTAGTTAGTCAACGAAGGCATGAGAAGTAGTGAGCCCGAGCGCGCATGCGCAGTAGTGAGCCCGATTGCGCATCCGCAGTAGTGAGGCCGTGTGTCCATGAGCAGTAGTGCGTCCAAGTGCGCTTGAGCAACAGTGACCCCGAGTGCGCATGCGCAGTAGTGACTCCGAGAGCGCATGAGAAGTAGTGACCCCGTGTGCGCATGCACAGTCGTGAGCCCGTGTGCGCATGCGCAATAGTGAGCCCGATTACGCATCCGCAGTAGTGAGTCCGAGTGCCCATGAGCAGTAGTTAGTCAACGAAGGCATGAGAAGTAGTGAGCCCGAGCGCGCATGCGCAGTTGTGAGCCTGGGCGCGCATCCGCAGTATTGAGCCCGATTGCGCATCCGCAGTAACGAGGGCGATTGCCCATGAGCAGTAGTGAGTCCACGTGCGCATGAGCAGGAGTGACCCCGATTGCGCATGCACAGTAGTGAGCCCGTGTGGGCATGCGCAGTAGTGAGCCCGAGCGCGCATCCGCAGTAGTGAGCCCGAGCGCGCATGCGCAGTAGTGAGCCCGATTGCGCATCCGCAGTAGTGAGGCCGAGTGTCCATGAGCAGTAGTGCGTCCAAGTGCGCTTGAGCAACAGTGACCCCGAGTGCGCATGCGCAGTAGTGAGTCCGAGAGCGCATGAGAAGTAGTGACCCCGTGTCCGCATGCGCAGTGGTGAGCCCGAGTGCGCATGGTCTGGTCTGAGCCGCAGTGCGCATGCGCAGTAGTGAGCCCGAGCGCGCATCCGCAGTAGTGAGCCCGAGCGCGCATGCGCAGTAGTGAGTCCGAGTGCGCATGAGCAGTAGTGACCACGAGTGCGCATACGCAGTAGTGAGCCCGATTGCGCATCGGCAGTAGTGAGTCCGTGTGCGATTGCCCAGTAGTGAGCCCGCGTGCGCATGTGCAGGTCTGAGCCGCAGTGCGCATGCGCAGTAGTGAGCTCGATTGTGCATCCGCAGTAGTGAGACCGAGTGCGCATGAGCAGTAGTGAGCCCGTGTGTGCATGAGCAGTAGTGACCCTGAGTGCCCATGCACAGTAGTGAGCCCGTGGGCGCATACGCGGTAGTGAGCCCGATATTCCATCCACAGTAGTGAGTCGGAGTACTCATGAGCAGTAGTTAGTGCGAGAGCGCATGAGAAGTAGTGACCCCGTGTCCGCATGCGCAGTGGTGAGCCCGAGTGCGCATGGTCAAGTCTGAGCCGGAGTGCGCATTAGCAGTAGTGAGCCCGATTGCGCATCCGCAGTAGTGAGCCCGAGCGCCCATGAGCAGTAGTGAGTCCGAGTGCGCATAAGCAGTAGTAACCTCGATTGCGCATGCACAGTAGTGAGCCCGTGTGGGCATGCGCAGTAATGAGCCCGAGCGCGCATCCGCAGTAGTGAGCCCGAGCGCGCGTGCCAAGTAGTGAGCCCGATTGCGCATCCGCAGTAGTGAGGCCGAGTGTACATGAGCAGTAGTGCGTCCAAGTGCGCATGAGCAGTAGTGACCCCGTGTGCGCATGCGCAGTACTGAGCCCGAGCGCGCATCCGCAGTAGTGAGCCCGAGCGCGCATCCGCAGTAGGGAGTCCGTGTGCGCATGCGCAGTCGTGAGCCCGTGTGTGCATGAGCAGTAGTGACGCCGAGTGCGCATGTGCAGGTCTGAGCCGGAGTGCGCATGCGCAGTAGTGAGCCCGATTGTGCATCCGCAGTAGTGAGACCGAGCGCCCATGAGGAGTAGTGAGTCGGAGTGCGCATAAGCAGTAGTAACCTCGATTGCGCATGCACAGTAGTGAGCCCGTGTGCGCATGCGCAGTAGTGAGCCCGAGCGCGCATCCGCAGTAGTGAGCCCGTGCGCCCATGAGCAGTAGTGAGTCCGAGTGCGCATAAGCAGTAGTTAGTCCGAGAGCGCATGACAAGTAGTGACCCCGTGTGCGCATGCGCAGTAGTGAGCCCGAGCGCGCATGAGCACTAGTTAGTCCAAGTGCGCATGAGCATTAGTGACCACGAGTGCGCATACGCAGTAGTGAGCTCGATTGCGCATCCGCAGTAGTGAGGCCGAGTGCCCATGAGCAGTAGTGAGTCCAAGTGCGCATGAGCATTAGTGACCACGAGTGCGCATACGCAGTAGTGAGCCCGATTTCGCATCGGCAGTAGTGAGTCCGTGTGCGCATGCCCAGTAGTGAGCCCGCGTGCGCATGTGCAGGTCTGAGCCGGAGTGCGCATGCGCAGTAGTGAGCTGGATTGTGCATCCGCAGTAGTGAGTCCGAGTGCGCATGGGCAGTAGTGAGCCCGTGTGTGCATGAGCAGTAGTGACCCCGAGTGCGCATGTGCAGGTCTGAGCCGGAGTGCGCATGCGCAGTAGTGAGCCCGGTTGTGCATCCGCAGTAGTGAGTTCGAGTGCGCATGAACAGTAGTGAGCCCGTGTGTGCATGAGCAGTAGTGACCCTGAGTGCGCATGCACAGTAGTGAGACCGTGCGCGCATACGCGGTAGTGAGCCCGATTTTGCATCCACAGTAGTGAGTCGGAGTACTCATGAGCAGTAGTTAGCCCGAGAGCGCATGAGAAGTAGTGACCCCGTGTGCGCACGCGCAGTAGTGAGCCCGAGCGCGCATCCGCAGTACTGGGCCCGAGCGCGCATCCGCAGTAGTGAGCCCGATTGCGCATCCGTAGTAATGAGGCCGAGTGACCATGAGCAGTAGTGAGTCCACGTGCGCATGAGCTGTAGTGACCCCGATTGCGCATGCACAATAGTGAGCCCCTGTGCGCATGCGCAATAGTGAGCCCGATTACGCATCCGCAGTAGTGAGTCCGAGTGCCCATGAGCAGTACTTAGTCAACGAAGGCATGAGAAGTAGTGAGCCCGAGCGCGCATGCGCAGTAGTGAGCCCGATTGCGCATCCGCAGTAGTGAGGCCGAGTGTCCACGAGCAGTAGTGCGTCCAAGTGCGCTTGAGCAACAGTGACCCCGAGTGCGCATGCGCAGTAGTGAGTCCGAGAGCGCATGAGAAGTAGTGACCCCGTGTGCAAATGCACAGTCGTGAGCCCGTGTGCGCATGCGCAATAGTGAGCCCGATTACGCATCCGCAGTAGTAAGTCCGAGTGCCCATGAGCAGTAGTTAGTCAACGAAGGCATGAGAAGTAGTGAGCCCGAGCGCGCATGCGCAGTAGTGAGCCTGGGCGCGCATCCGCAGTATTGAGCCCGATTGCGCATCCGCAGTAACGAGGGCGAGTGCCCATGAGCAGTAGTGAGTCCACGTGCGCATGAGCAGGAGTGACCCCGATTGCGCATGCACAGTAGTGAGCCCGTGTGGGCATGCGCAGTAGTGAGCCCGAGCGCGCATCCGCAGTAGTGAGCCCGAGCGCGCATGCGCAGTAGTGAGCCCGATTGCGCATCCGCAGTAGTGAGACCGAGTGTCCATGAGCAGTAGTGCGTCCAAGTGCGCTTGAGCAACAGTGACCCCGAGTGCGCATGCGCAGTAGTGAGTCCGAGAGCGCATGAGAAGTAGTGACCCCGTGTGCGCATGCGCAGTAGTGAGCCCGAGCGCGCGTGCGCAGTAGTGAGCCCGATTGCGCATCCGCAGTAGTGAGGCCGAGTGTCCATGAGCAGTAGTGCGACCAAGTGCGCTTGAGCAACAGTGACCCCGAGTGCGCATGCGCAGTAGTGAGTCCGAGAGCGCATGAGAAGTAGTGACCCCGTGTCCGCATGCGCAGTGGTGAGCCCGAGTGCGCATGGTCTGGTCTGAGCCGCAGTGCGCATGCGCAGTAGTGAGTCCGAGTGCGCATGCGCAGTAGTGACCCCAAGTGCGCATGCGCAGTAGTGAGCCCGAGCGCGCATCCGCAGTAGTGAGCCCGAGCGCGCATGCGCAGTAGTGAGTCCGAGTGCGCATGAGCAGTAGTGACCACGAGTGCGCATACGCAGTAGTGAGCCCGATTGCGCATCGGCAGTAGTGAGTCCGTGTGCGATTGCCCAGTAGTGAGCCCGCGTGCGCATGTGCAGGTCTGAGCCGCAGTGCGCATGCGCAGTAGTGAGCTCGATTGTGCATCCGCAGTAGTGAGACCGAGTGCGCATGAGCAGTAGTGAGCCCGTGTGTGCATGAGCAGTAGTGACCCTGAGTGCCCATGCACAGTAGTGAGCCCGTGCGCGCATACGCGGTAGTGAGCCCGATTTTCCATCCACAGTAGTGAGTCGGAGTACTCATGAGCAGTAGTTAGTGCGAGAGCGCGTGAGAAGTAGTGACCCCGTGTCCGCATGCGCAGTGGTGAGCCCGAGTGCGCATGGTCAAGTCTGAGCCGGAGTGCGCATGCGCAGTAGTGAGTCCGATCGCGCATCCGCAGTAGTGAGGCCGAGTGCCCTTGAGTAGTAGTGAGTCAGAGTGCTCATGAGCAGTAGTGAGCCCGAGTGCGCATACACAGTAGTGAGCCCGATTGCGCATCCGCAGTAGGGAGTCCGTGTGCGCATGCGCCGTAGTGAGCCCGAGTGCGCATGTGCAGATCTGAGCCGGAGTGCGCATGCGCAGTAGTGAGCCCGATTGTGCATCCGCAGTAGTGAGTCCGAGTGCGCACGAACAGTAGTGAGCCCGTGTGTGCATGAGCAGTAGTGACCCTGAGTGCGCATGCACAGTAGTGAGCCCGTGCGCGCATACGCGGTAGTGAGCCCGATTTTGCATCCGCAGTAGTGAGGCCGAGTGTCCATGAGCAGTAGTGCGTCCAAGTGTGCATGAGCAGTAGTGACCCCGAGTGCGCATACGCAGTAGTGAGCCCGATTGCGCATGCACAGTAGTGAGCTCGTGTGGGCATGCGCAGTAGTGACCCCGAATGCGCATGCGCAGTAGTGAGCTAGATTGCGCATCCGCTGTAGTGAGTCCGAGTGCGCATGGCCAGTAGTGACCCCGAGTGCGCATGCGCAGTTGAGAGCCCGATTGCGCATGCGCAGTAGTGAGCCCGTGTCCGCATGCGCAGTGGTGAGCCCGAGTGCACATGGTCAAGTCTGAGCCGGAGTGCGCATTAGCAGTTGTGAGCCCGATTGCGCGTCCGCAGTAGTGAGCCCGAGCGCCCATGAGCAGTAGTGAGTCCGAGTGCGCATAAGCAGTAGTAACCCCGATTGCGCATGCACAGTAGTGAGCCCGTGTGGGCAGGGGCAGTAGTGAGCCCGAGCGCGCATGCGCAGTAGTGAGCCCGATCGCGCATCTGCGGTAGTGATGCCGAGTGCCCATGAGCAGTAGTGAGTCCGAGTGTCCATAAGCAGTAGTAACCCCGATTGCGTATGCACATTAGTGAGCCCGTGTGTGCATGAGCAGTAGTGACCCCGAGTGCGCATGCACAGTACTGATCCCGTGTGCGCATACGCGGTAGTGAGCCCGATTTTGCATCCGCAGTAGTGAGTCAGAGTGCGCATGAGCAGTAGTTAGTCCGAGAGCGCATGACAAGTAGCGACCCCGTGTGCGCATGCGCAGTAGTGAGCCCGAGCGCGCATGAGCACTAGTTAGTCCAAGTGCGCATGAGCAGTAGTGACCCCGAGTGCGCATGCGCAGTAGTGAGCCCATGTGCGCGTGCGCAGTAGTTAGCCCGAGTGCGCATCCGCAGTAGTGAGGCCGAGTGTCCATGAGCAGTAGTGCGTCCAAGTGCGCATGAGCAGTAGTGACCCCGAGTGCGCATAAGCAGTAGTGAGCCCGATTGCGCGTCGGCAGTAGCGAGCCCGTGTCCGCATTTGCAGTGGTGAGCCCGAGTGCGCATGGTCAAGTCTGAGCCGGAGTGCGCATGCGCAGTAGTGAGTCCGATCGCGCATCCGCTGTAGTGAGGCCGAGTGCCCTTGAGCAGTAGTGAGTCAGAGTGCTCATGAGCAGTAGTGACCCCGATTGCGCATGCACAGTAGCGAGCCGGTGTGGGCATGCGCAGTAGTGAGCCCGAGTGCGCATGCCCAGTAGTGAGCCCGAGCGCGCATGAGCACTAGTTAGTCCAAGTGCGCATGAGCAGTAGTGACTCCGTGTGCGCATGCGCAGTACTGAGCCCGAGCGCGCATCCGCAGTATTTAGGCAGAGTGTCCATCAGCAGTAGTGCGTCCAAGTGCGCATGAGCAGTAGTGACCCCGAATGCGCATGCGCAGTAGTGAGCCAGATTGCGCATCCGCTGTAGTGAGTCCCAGTGCGCATGGGCAGTAGCGACCCCGAGTGCGCATGCGCAGTAGAGAGCCCGATTGCGCATGCGCAGTAGCGAGCCCGTGTCCGCATGCGCAGTGGTGAGCCCGAGTGCACATGGTCAAGTCTGAGCCGGAGTGCGCATTAGCAGTAGTGAGCCCGATTGCGCATCCGCAGTAGTGAGCCCGAGCGCGCGTGCCCAGTAGTGAGCCCGATTGCGCATCCGCAGTAGTGAGGCGGAGTACTCATGAGCAGTAGTTAGTCCGAGAGCGCATGAGATGTAGTGACCCCGTGTGCGCATGCGCAGTAGTGAGCCCGAGCGCGCATCCGCAGTAGTGAGCCCGAGCGCCCATGAGCAGTAGTGAGTCCGAGTGCGCATAAGCAGTAGTAACCCCGATTGCGCATGCACAGTAGTGAGCCCGTGTGGGCATGGGCAGTAGTGAGCCCGAGCGCGCATGCGCAGTAGTGAGCCCGATCGCGCATCTGCGGTAGTGATGCCGAGTGCCCATGAGCAGTAGTGAGTCCGAGTGCCCATAAGCAGTAGTAACCCCGATTGCGTATGCACATTAGTGAGCCCGTGTGTGCATCAGCAGTAGTGACCCCGAGTGCGCATGCACAGTCGTGAGCCCCTGTGCGCATGCGCAATAGTGAGCCCGATTACGCATCCGCAGTAGTGAGTCCGAGTGCTCATGAGCAGTAGTTAGTCCGAGAAGGCATGAGACGTAGTGACCCCGTGTGCGCATGCGCAGTAGTAAGCCCATGTGCGCGTGCGCAGTAGTTAGCCCGAGTGCGCATGCCCAGTAGTGAGCCCGAGTGCGCATGTGCAGTGGTGAGTCCGAGTGTTCATGGTCAAGTTTGAGCCCGAGCGCGCATGCGCAGTAGTGAGCCCGATTGCGCATCCGCAGTAGTGAGGCCGAGTGCCCATGAGCAGTAGTTAGTCCGAGAAGGCATGAGAAGTAGTGACCCCGTGTGCGCATGCGCAGTAGTGAGCCCATGTGCGCGTGCGCAGTAGTTAGCCCGAGTGCGCATGTGCAGTGGTGAGCCCGAGTATTCATGGTCAAGTTTGAGCCCGAGCGCGCATCCGCAGTAGTGAGTCCGATTGCGCATCCGTAGTAATGAGGCCGAGTGACCATGAGCAGTAGTGAGTCCACGTGCGCATGCGCAGTAGTGAGCCAGATTGCGCATCCGCTGTAGTGAGTCCCAGTGCGCATGGGCAGTAGCGACCCCGAGTGCGCATGCGCAGTAGAGAGCCCGATTGCGCATGCGCAGTAGCGAGCCCGTGTCCGCATGCGCAGTGGTGAGCCCGAGTGCACATGGTCAAGTCTGAGCCGGAGTGCGCATTAGCAGTAGTGAGCCCGATTGCGCATCCGCAGTAGTGAGCCCGAGCGCGCGTGCCCAGTAGTGAGCCCGATTGCGCATCCGCAGTAGTGAGGCGGAGTACTCATGAGCAGTAGTTAGTCCGAGAGCGCATGAGATGTAGTGACCCCGTGTGCGCATGCGCAGTAGTGAGCCCGAGCGCGCATCCGCAGTAGTGAGCCCGAGCGCCCATGAGCAGTAGTGAGTCCGAGTGCGCATAAGCAGTAGTAACCCCGATTGCGCATGCACAGTAGTGAGCCCGTGTGGGCATGGGCAGTAGTGAGCCCGAGCGCGCATGCGCAGTAGTGAGCCCGATCGCGCATCTGCGGTAGTGATGCCGAGTGCCCATGAGCAGTAGTGAGTCCGAGTGCCCATAAGCAGTAGTAACCCCGATTGCGTATGCACATTAGTGAGCCCGTGTGTGCATCAGCAGTAGTGACCCCGAGTGCGCATGCACAGTCGTCAGCCCCTGTGCGCATGCGCAATAGTGAGCCCGATTACGCATCCGCAGTAGTGAGTCCGAGTGCTCATGAGCAGTAGTTAGTCCGAGAAGGCATGAGACGTAGTGACCCCGTGTGCGCATGCGCAGTAGTAAGCCCATGTGCGCGTGCGCAGTAGTTAGCCCGAGTGCGCATGCCCAGTAGTGAGCCCGAGTGCGCATGTGCAGTGGTGAGTCCGAGTGTTCATGGTCAAGTTTGAGCCCGAGCGCGCATGCGCAGTAGTGAGCCCGATTGCGCATCCGCAGTAGTGAGGCCGAGTGCCCATGAGCAGTAGTTAGTCCGAGAAGGCATGAGAAGTAGTGACCCCGTGTGCGCATGCGCAGTAGTGAGCCCATGTGCGCGTGCGCAGTAGTTAGCCCGAGTGCGCATGTGCAGTGGTGAGCCCGAGTATTCATGGTCAAGTTTGAGCCCGAGCGCGCATCCGCAGTAGTGAGCCCGATTGCGCATCCGTAGTAATGAGGCCGAGTGACCATGAGCAGTAGTGAGTCCACGTGCGCATGAGCAGTAGTGACCCCGATTGCGCATGCACAGTATTGAGCCCGTGTGGGCATGCGCAGTAGTGAGCCCGAGCGCGCATCCGCAGTAGTGACCCCGAATACGCATGCGCAGTAGTGACCCAGATTGCGCATCCGCTGTAGTGAGGCCGAGTGTCCATGAGCAGTAGTGCGTCCAAGTGTGCATGAGCAGTAGTGACCCCGAGTGCGCATACGCAGTAGTGGGACCGATTGCGCATGCACAGTAGTGAGTCCGTGTGGGCATGCGCGGTAGTGAGTCCGAGCGCGCATGCGCAGTAATGAGCCCGATTGCGCATCCGCAGTAGTGAGTCGGAGTACTCATGAGCAGTAGTTAGTCCGAGAGCGCATGACAAGTAGTGACCCCGAGTGCGCATGCACAGTCGTGAGCCCCTGTGCGCATGCGCAATAGTGAGCCCGATTACGCATCCGCAGTAGTGAGTCCGAGTGCTCATGAGCAGTAGTTAGTCCGAGAAGGCATGAGAGGTAGTGACCCCGTGTGCGCATGCGCAGTAGTAAGCCCATGTGCGCGTGCGCAGTAGTTAGCCCGAGTGCGCATGCCCAGTAGTGAGCCCGAGTATTCATGGTCAAGTTTGAGCCCGAGCGCGCATCCACAGTAGTGAGCCCGATTGCGCATCCGTAGTAATGAGGCCGAGTGACCATGAGCAGTAGTGAGTCCACGTGCGCATGAGCAGTAGTGACCCCGATTGCGCATGCACAGTAGTGAGCCCGTGTGGGCATGCGCAGTAGTGAGCCCGAGCGCGCATCCGCAGTAGTGAGCCCGAGCGCGCATGCGCAGTAGTGAGCCAGATTGCGCATCCGCTGTAGTGAGGCCGAGTGTCCATGAGCAGTAGTGCGTCCAAGTGTGCATGAGCAGTAGTGACCCCGAGTGCGCTTACGCAGTAGTGGGACCGATTGCGCATGCACAGTAGTGAGTCCGTGTGGGCGTGCGCGGTAGTGAGTCCGAGCGCGCATGCGCAGTCATGAGCCCGATTGCGCATCCGCAGTAGTGAGTCGGAGTACTCATGAGCAGTAGTTAGTCCGAGAGCGCATGACAAGTAGTGACCCCGTGTGCGCATGCGCAGTAGTGAGCCCGAGCGCGCATGAGCACTAGTTAGTCCAAGTGCGCATGAGCAGTAGTGACCCCGAGTGCGCAACCGCAGTAGTGAGCCCGAGTGCGCATGCGCAGTAGTGACCCCGAGTGCGCATGCACAGTAGTGACGCCGAGTGCGCATGCACAGTCGTGAGCCCGTGTGCGCATGCGCAATAGTGCGCCCGATTACGCATCCGCAGTAGTGAGTCCGAGTGCCCATGAGCAGTAGTTAGTCAAAGAAGGCATGAGGAGTAGTGAGCCCGAGCGCGCATCCGCAGTAGTGAGCCTGGGCGCGCATCCGCAGTATTATGCCCGATTGCGCATCCGCAGTAACGAGGGCGAGTGCCCATGAGCAGTAGTGAGTCCAAGTGCGCATAAGCAGTAGTGACCCCGAGTGCGCATACGCAGTAGTGAGCCCGATCGCGCATCCGCAGTAGGGAGTCAGTGTGCGCATGCGCAGTAGTGAGCCCGATCGCGCATCCGCAGTAGTGAGGCCGAGTGCCCATGAGCAGTAGTGAGTCCATGTGCGCATGAGCAGTAGTGACCACGAGTGCGCAAGCACAGTAGTGACCCCGAGTGCGCATGCACAGTCGTGAGCCCCTGTGCGCATGCGCAATAGTGAGCCCGATCGCGCATCCGCAGTAGTGAGGCCGAGTGCCCATGAGCAGTAGTGAGTCCATGTGCGCATAAGCAGTAGTGACCCCGAGTGCGCATACGCAGTAGTGAGCCCGATCGCGCATCCGCAGTAGGGAGTCAGTGTGCGCATGCGCAGTAGTGAGTCCGAGTGCGCATGCGCAGTAGTGACCCCGATTGCGCATGCACAGTAGTGAGCCCGTGCGCGCATACGCGGTAGTGAGCCCGATTTTGCATCCACAGTAGTGAGTCGGAGTACTCATGAGCAGTAGTTAGTCCGAGAGCGCATGAGAAGTAGTGACCCCATGTGCGCATGCACAGTAGTGAGCCCGAGCGCGCATCCGCAGTAGTGAGCCTGGGCGCGCATCCGCAGTATTGAGGCCGAGTGTCCATGAGCAGTAGTGCGTCCAAGTGCGCATGAGCAGTAGTGACCCAGAGTGCGCATGCGCAGTAGTGAGCCAGATTGCGCATCCGCTGTAGTGAGTCCGAGTGCGCATGGGCAGTAGCGACCCCGGGTGCGCATGCGCAGTAGAGAGCCCGATTGCGCATGCGCAGTAGAGAGCCCGTGTCCGCATGCGCAGTGGTGAGCCCGAGTGCACATGGTCAAGTCTGAGCCGGAGTGCGCATTAGCAGTAGTGAGCCCGATTGCGCATCCGCAGTAGTGAACCCGAGCGCCCATGAGCAGTAGTGAGTCCGAGTGCGCATAAGCAGTAGTAACCCCGATTGCGCATGCCCAGTAGTGACCCCGAGTGCGCATGCGCAGTAGAGAGCCCGGCTGCGCATGCGCAGTAGTGAGCCAGTGTCCGCATGCGCGGTGGTGAGCCCGAGTGCGCATGGTCAAGTCTGATCCGGAGTGAGCATGCGCAGTAGTGAACCCGATCGCGCATCCGCAGTAGTGAGCCCAAGCGCGCATCCGCAGTAGTGAGCCCGATTGCGCATCCGCAGTAATGAGGCCGAGTGCCCATGAGCAGTAGTGAGTCCAAGTGCGCATGAGCAGTAGTGACCCCGAGTGCGCATGCGCAGTAGAGAGCCCGATTGCGCATGCACAATAGTGAGCCCGTGTCCGCATGCGCGGTGGTGAGCCCGAGTGCGCATGGTCAAGTCTGATCCGGAGTGAGCATGCGCAGTAGTGAACCCGATCGCGCATCCGCAGTAGTGAGCCCAAGCGCGCATCCGCAGTAGTGAGCCCGATTGCGCATCCGCAGTAATGAGGCCGAGTGCTCATGAGCAGTAGTGACCCCGATTGCGCATGCACAGTAGTGAGCCCGTGTGGGCATGCGCAGCAGTGAGTCCGAGTGCGCATGCGCAGCAGTGAGCCCGTGCGCGCATACGCGGTAGTGAGCCCGAGCGCGCATCCGCATTAGTGAGCCCGATTGCGCATCCGCAGTAGTGAGGCCGAGTGTCCGTGAGCAGTAGTGCGTCCAAGTGCGCATGAGCAGTAGTGACCCCGTGTGCGCATGCGCAGTAGTGAGCCCGATTGTGGATCCGCAGTAGTGAGTCCGAGTGCGCACGAACAGTAGTGAGCCCGTGTGTGCATGAGCAGTCGTGACCCTGAGTGCGCATGCACAGTAGTGAGCCCGTGTGCGCATACGCGGTAGCGAGCCCGATTTTGCATCCACAGTAGTGAGTCAGAGCACTCATGAGCAGTAGTTAGTCCGAGTGCGCATGAGAAGTAGTGACCCCGTGTGCGCATGCGCAGTACTGAGCCCGAGCGCGCATCCGCAGTAGTGAGCCCGAGCGCGCATCCGCATTAGTGAGCCCGATTGCGCATCCGCAGTAATGAGGCCGAGTGCCCATGAGCAGTAGTGAGTCCAAGTGCGCATGCACAGTAATGAGCCCGATTGCGCATCCGCAGTATTTAGGCCGAGTGTCCATGAGCAGTAGTGCGCCCAAGTGCGCATGAGCAGTAGTGACCCTGAATGCGCATCCGCAGTAGTGAGCCCGTGTGTGCATGAGCAGTAGTGACCCTGCGTGCGCATGCACAGTAGTGAGCCCGTGCGCGCATACGCGGTAGGGAGCCCGATTTTGCATCCGCCGTAGTGGGTCGGAGTACTCATGAGCAGTAGTTAGTCCGAGAGCGCATGAGAAGTAGTGACCCCGAATGCGCATGCGCAGTAGTGAGCCAGATTGCGCATCCGCTGTAGTGAGTCCGAGTGCGCATGTGCAGTAACGACCCCGCGTGCGCATGCGCAGTAGAGAGCCCGATTGCGCATGCGCAGTAGAGAGCCCGTGTCCGCATGCGCAGTGGTGATCCCGAGTGCACATGGTCAAGTCTGAGCCCGAGTGCGCATGTGCAGGTCTGACCAGAGAGGGCATGCGCAGTAGTGAGCCCGTGTGCGCATGCATAGTAGTGAGCTCTAGTGCGCATGTGCAGGCCTGAGCCGGAGTGCGCATGCGCAGTAGCGACCCCGAAAGCGCATCGGCAGCAGTGAGTCCGAGTGCGCATGCCCAGTAGTGACCCCGCGTGCGCATGTGCAGGTCTGAGCCGGAGTGCGCATGCGCAGTAGTGAGCTCGACTGTGCATGCGCAGTAGTGAGCCCGATTGCGCATCCGTAGTAATGAGGCCGAGTGACCATGAGCAGTAGTGAGTCCACGTGCGCATGAGCAGTAGTGACCCCGATTGCGCATGCACAGTAGTGAGCCCGTGTGGGCATGCGCAGTAGTGAGCCCGAGCGCGCATCCGCAGTAGTGAGCCCGAGCGCGCATGCGCAGTAGTGAGCCCGATTGCGCATCCGCAGTAGTGAGGCCGAGTGTCCATGAGCAGTAGTGCGTCCAAGTGCGCATGCACAGTAATGAGCCCGATTGCGCAACTGCAGTATTTAGGCCGAGTGTCCATGAGCAGTAGTTCGTCCAAGTGCGCATGAGCAGTAGTGACCCCGAATGCGCATGCGCTGTAGTGAGCCAGATTGCGCATCCGCAGTAGTGACCCCGAATGCGCATGCACAGTAGTGAGCCAGATTGCGCATCCGCCGTAGTGAGGCCGAGTGTCCATGAGAAGTAGTGCGTCCAAGTGTGCATGAGCTGTAGTGACCCCGAGTGCGCATACGCAGTAGTGGGACCGATTGCGCATGCACAGTAGTGAGTCCGTGTGGGCGTGCGCGGTAGTGAGTCCGAGCGCGCATGCGCAGTAATGAGCCCGATTGCGCATCCGCAGTAGTGAGTCGGAGTACTCATGAGCAGTAGATAGTCCGAGAGCGCATGACAAGTAGTGACCCCGTGTGCGCATGCGCAGTAGTGAGCCCGAGCGCGCATGAGCACTAGTTAGTCCAAGTGCGCATGAGCAGTAGTGACCCCGAGTGCGCAACCGCAGTAGTGAGCCCGAGTGCGCATGCGCAGTAGTGACCCCGAGTGCGCATGCACAGTAGTGACGCCGAGTGCGCATGCACAGTCGTGAGCCCGTGTGCGCATGCGCAATAGTGAGCCCGATTACGCATCCGCAGTAGTGAGTCCGACTGCCCATGAGCAGTAGTTAGTCAAAGAAGGCATGAGGAGTAGTGAGCCCGAGCGCGCATCCGCAGTAGTGAGCCTGGGCGCGCATCCGCAGTATTGTGCCCGATTGCGCATCCGCAGTAACGAGGGCGAGTGCCCATGAGCAGTAGTGAGTCCAAGTGCGCATAAGCAGTAGTGACCCCGAGTGCGCATACGCAGTAGTGAGCCCGATCGCGCATCCGCAGTAGGGAGTCAGTGTGCGCATGCGCAGTAGTGAGCCCGATCGCGCATCCGCAGTAGTGAGGCCGAGTGCCCATGAGCAGTAGTGAGTCCATGTGCGCATGAGCAGTAGCGACCACGAGTGCGCAAGCACAGTAGTGACCCCGAGTGCGCATGCACAGTCGTGAGCCCCTGTGCGCATGCGCAATAGTGAGCCCGATTATGCATCCGCAGTAGTGAGGCCGAGTGAACATGAGCAGTAGTGAGTCCAAGTGCGCATGAGCATTAGTGACCCCGAGTGCGCATGCGCAGTAGTGAGTCCGAGTGCGCATGCGCAGTAGTGACCCCGATTGCGCATGCACAGTAGTGAGCCCGTGCGCGCATACGCGGTAGTGAGCCCGATTTTGCACCCACAGTAGTGAGTCGGAGTACTCATGAGCAGTAGTTAGTCCGAGAGCGCATGGGAAGTAGTGACCCCATGTGCGCATGCACAGTAGTGAGCCCGAGCGCGCATCCGCAGTAGTGAGCCTGGGCGCGCATCCGCAGTATTGAGGCCGAGTGTCCATGAGCAGTAGTGCGTCCAAGTGCGCATGAGCAGTAGTGACCCAGAGTGCGCATGCGCAGTAGTGAGCCAGATTGCGCATCCGCTGTAGTGAGTCCGAGTGCGCATGGGCAGTAGCGACCCCGGGTGCGCATGCGCAGTAGAGAGCCCGATTGCGCATGCGCAGTAGAGAGCCCGTGTCCGCATGCGCAGTGGTGATCCCGAGTGCACATGGTCAAGTCTGAGCCGGAGTGCGCATTAGCAGTAGTGAGCCCGATTGCGCATCCGCAGTAGTGAGGCCGAGTGCCCTTGAGTAGTTGTGAGTCAGAGTGCTCATGAGCAGTAGTGAGCCCGAGTGCGCATACACAGTAGTGAGCCCGACTGCGCATCCGCAGTAGGGAGTCCGTGTGCGCATGCGCAGTAGTGCGACCGTGTGCGCATGCGCAAAAGTGAGCCCGAGTGCGCATCCGCAGTAGTGAGCCCGAATGCGCATGTGCAGGTCTGACCGGAGAGGGCATGCGCAGTAGTGAGCCCGTGTGCGCATGCATAGTAGTGAGCTCTAGTGCGCATGTGCAGGCCTGAGCCGGAGTGCGCATGCGCAGTAGCGACCCCGAAAGCGCATCGGCAGCAGTGAGTCCGAGTGCGCATGCCCAGTAGTGACCCCGCGTGCGCATGTGCAGGTCTGAGCCGGAGTGCGCATGCGCAGTAGTGAGCTCGACTGTGCATGCGCAGTAGTGAGCCCGATTGCGCATCGGCAGTAGTGAGTCCGTGTGCACAAGCCCAGTAGTGAGCACGAGTGCGCATGTGCAGGTCTGAGCAGGAGTGCGCATGGGAAGTAGTGAGGCCGATTGCGCATCGGCAGTAGTGATTCCGTGTGCGCATGCCCAGTAGTGAGCCCGAGTGCGCATGTGCAGGTCTGAGCCGGAGTGCGCATGCGCAGTAGTGAGCCCGATTGTACATCCGCAGTGGTGGGTCCAAGTGCGCACGAGCAGTAGTGACCCCGTGTGTGCATGGGCAGTAGTGACCCCGAGTGCGCATGCACAGCAGTGAGCCCGTGCGCGCATACGCGGTAGTGAACCCGTGTGCGCATGTGCAGTAGTGACCCCGAGCGCGCATGCGCAGTAGTGAGCCCGACTGCGCATCCGCAGTAGGGAGTCCGTGTGCGCATGCGCAGTAGTAAGCCCGATTGCGCATCCGCTGTAGTGAGGCCGAGTGTCCATGAGCAGTAGTGCGTCCAAGTCTGCATGAGCAGTAGTGACCCCGAGTGCGAATACGCAGTAGTGGGACCGATTGCGCATGCACAGTAGTGAGCCCGTGTGGGAATGCGCGGTAGTGAGTCCGAGCGCGCATGCGCAGTAATGAGCCCGATTGCGCATCCGCAGTAACGAGGGCGAGTGCCCATGAGCAGTAGTGAGTCCAAGTGCGCATAAGCAGTAGTGACCCCGAGTGCGCATACGCAGTAGTGTGCCCGATCGCGCATCCGCAGTAGGGAGTCAGTGTGCGCATGCGCAGCAGTGAGCCCGATCGCGCATCCGCAGTAGTGAGGCCGAGTGCCCATGAGCAGTAGTGAGTCCAAGTGCGCATGAGCATTAGTGACCACGAGTGCGCATACGCAGTAGTGAGCCCGATTGCGCATTGGCAGTAGTGAGTCCGTGTGCGCATGGGCAGTAGTGAGCCCGTGTGTGCATGAGCAGTAGTGACCCCGAGTGCGCATGCACAGTAGTGAGCCCGTGTGGGCATGCGCAGTAGTGAGCCCGAGCGCGCATGCGCAGTAGTGAGCCCGATTGCGCATCCGCAGTATTGAGGCCGAGTGTCCATGAGCAGTATTGCGTCCAAGTGCGCATGAGCAGTAGTGACCCCGAATGCGCATGCACAGTAGTGAGCCCGATTGCGCATCCGCAGTATTGAGGCCGAGTGTCCATGAGCAGTAGTGCGTCCAAGTGAGCATGAGCAGTAGTGACCCCGAATGTGCATGCGCAGTTGTGAGCCAGATTGCGCATCCGATGTAGTGAGTCCGAGTGCGCATGGCCAGTAGCGACTCCGAGTGCGTATGCGCAGTAGAGAGCCCGATTGCGGATGCGCAGTAGTGAGCCCGTGTCCTCATGCGCAATGGTGACCCCGAGTGCACATGGTCAAGTCTGAGCCGGAGTGCGAATTAGCAGTAGTGAGCCCGATTGCGCATCCGCAGTAGTGAGCCCGAGCGCCCATGAGCAGTAGTGAGTCCAAGTGCGCATAAGCAGTAGTGAGCCCGATTGCGCATCGGCAGTAGCGAGCCCGTGTCCGCATGCGCAGTGGTGAGCCCGAGTGCGCATGGTCAAGTCTGAGCCGGAGTGCGCATGCGCAGTAGTGAGTCCGATCGCGCATCCGCAGTAGTGAGGCCGAGTGCCCTTGAGTAGTAGTGAGTCAGAGTGCTCATGAGCAGTAGTGAGCCCGAGTGCGCATACACAGTAGTGAGCCCGATTGCGCATCCGCAGTAGGGAGTCCGTGTGCGCATGCGCAGTAGTGTGCCCGAGTGCGCATGTGCAGATCTGAGCCGGAGTGCGCATGCGCAGTAGTGAGCCCGATTGCGCATCCGCAGTAGTGAGGCCGAGTGTACATGAGCAGTAGTGCGTCCAAGTGCGCATGAGCAGTAGTGACCCCGAGTGCGCATGCGCAGTAGTGAGCCAGATTGCGCATCCGCAGTAGTGACCCCGAGCGCCCATGAGCAGTAGTGAGTCCGAGTGCGCATAAGCAGTAGTAACCCCGATAGCGCATGCACAGTAGTGAGCCCGTGTGGGCATGGGCAGTAGTGAGCCCGAGCGCGCATGCGCAGTAGTGAGCCCGATCGCGCATCCGCGGTAGTGAGTCCGACTGCGCATGCGCAGTAGTGACCCCGAGTGCGCATGCGCAGTAGAGAGCACGATTACGCGTGCGCAGTAATGAGCCCGTGCCCGCATGCGCAGTGGTGAGCCCGAGTGCGCATACACAGTCCTGAGCCCGTGTGCGCATGCGCAAAAGTGAGCCCGAGTGCGCACGGCCAAGTCTGAGCCGGAGTGCGCATGCGCAGTAGTGAGCCCGATCGCGAATCCGCAGTAGTGAGCCCGATCGCGAATCCGCAGTAGTGAGGCCGAGTGCCCATGGGCAGTAGTGAGTCCCAGTGCGCATGCGGAGTAGTGACCCCGATTGCGCATGCGCAGTAGAGAGACCGATTGTGCATGCGCCGTAGTGAGCCCGTTTCCGCATGCGCAGTAGTGAGCCCGAGCGCGCAACCGCAGTAGTGAGCCCGAGCGCCCATGCGCAGTAGTGAGCCCGATTGCGCATCCGCAGTAGTGAGGCCGAGTGCCCATGAGCAGTAGTGAGTCCGAGTGCGCATGAGTAGTAGTGACCCCGATTGCGCTTGCGCAGTAGAGAGCCCGAGTGCTCATGCGCCGTAGTGAGCCCGTGTCCGAATGCGCAGTGGTGAGCCCGAGTGCGCGTGGTCAGGTCTGAGCCTTAGTGCGCATGCGCAGTAGTGAGTCCGAGTGCGCAGGAGCAGTAGTGATCCCGAGCGCGGATGCGCAGTAGTGAGCCCGAGTGCGCATGTGCAGGTCTGACCAGAGTGCGCATGTGCAGTAGAGTGCCCGATTGCGCATGCGCCGTAGGGAGCCCGTGTCCGCATGCGCAGTGGTGAGCCCGAGTGCGCATGGTCTGGTCTGAGCCGCAGTGCGCATGCGCAGTAGTGAGTCCGAGTGCGCATAAGCAGTAGTAACCTCGATTGCGCATGCACAGTAGTGAGCCCGTGTGGGCATGCGCAGTAGTGAGCCCGAGCGCGCATCCGCAGTAGTGAGCCCGAGCGCGCGTGCCAAGTAGTGAGCCCGATTGCGCATCCGCAGTAGTGAGGCCGAGTGTCCATGAGCAGTAGTGCGTCCAAGTGCGCTTGAGCAACAGTGACCCCGAGTGCGCATGCGCAGTAGTGAGTCCGAGAGCGCATGAGAAGTAGTGACCCCGTGTGCGCATGCACAGTCGTGAGCCCGTGTGCGCATGCGCAGCCGTGAGTCCGAGTGCGCATGCCCAGTAGTGAGCCCGAGCGCGCAACCGCAGTAGTGAGCCCGAGTGCGCATGCCCAGTAGTGAGCCCGAGTGCGCATGTGCAGTGGTGAGTCCGAGCGTTCATGGTCAAGTTTGAGCCCGAGCGCGCATGCGCAGTAGTGAGCCTGATTGCGCATCCGCAGTAGTGAGGCCGAGTGAACATGAGCAGTAGTGAGTCCAAGTGCGCATGAGCATTAGTGACCCCGAGTGCGCATGCGCAGTAGTGAGTCCGAGAGCGCATGAGAAGTAGTGACCCCATGTGCGCATGCACAGTAGTGAGCCCGAGCGCGCATCCGCAGTAGTGAGCCTGGGCGCGCATCCGCAGTATTGAGCCTGATTGCGCATCTGCAGTAATGAGGGCGAGTGCCCATGAGCAGTAGTGAGTCCAAGTGCGCATAAGCAGTAGTGACCCCGAGTGCGCATACGTAGTAGTGAGCCCGATCGCGCATCCGCAGTAGGGAGTCAGTGTGCGCATGCGCAGTAGTGAGCCCGATCGCGCATCCGCAGTAGTGAGGCCGAGTGCCCATGAGCAGTAGTGAGTCCAAGTGCGCATGAGCAGTAGTGACCACGAGTGCGCATGCACAGTAGTGACCTCGAGTGCGCATGCACAGTCGTGAGCCCGTGTGCGCATGCGCAATAGTGAGCCCGACAACGCATCCGCAGTAGTGAGTCCGAGTGCCCATGAGCAGTAGTTAGTCCGAGAAGGCATGAGAAGTAGTGACCCCGTGTGCGCATGCGCAGTAGTGAGCCCATGTGCGCGTGCCCAGTAGTTAGCCCGAGTGCGCATGCCCAGTAGTGAGCCCGAGTGCGCATGTGCAGTGGAGAGTCGGAGTGTTCACGGTCAAGTTTGAGCCCGAGCGCGCATGCGCAGTAGTGAGCCCGATCGCGCATCCGCAGTAATGAGGCCGAGTGGACATGAGCAGTAGTGAGTCCAAGTGCGCATGAGCAGTAGTGACCCCGAGTGCGCATACGCAGTAGTGAGCCCGATCGCGCATCCGCAGTAGGGAGTCAGTGTGCGCATGCGCCGTAGTGAGCCCGATTGCGCATCGGCAGTAGCGAGCCTGTGTCCGCATACGCAGTGGTGAGCCCGACTGCGCATGGTCAAGTCTGAGCCGGAGTGCGCATGCGCAGTAGTGAGTCCGATCGCGCATCCGCAGTAGTGAGCCCGAGTGCCCTTGAGCAGTAGTGAGGCAGAATGCTCATGAGCAGTAGTGACCCCGATTGCGCATGCCCAGTAGTGACCCCGAGTGCGCATGCGCAGTAGAGAGCCCGGTTGCGCATGCGCAGTAGTGAGCCCGATTGCGCATCCCCAGTATTGAGGCCGAGTGTCCATGAGCAGTAGTGCGTCCAAGTGCGCATGAGCAGTAGTGACCCAGAGTGCGCATGCGCAGTAGTGAGCCAGATTGTGCATCCGCTGTAGTGAGTCCGAGTGCGCATGGGCAGTAGCGACCCCGGGTGCGCATGCGCAGTAGAGAGCCCGATTGCGCATGCGCAGTAGAGAGCCCGTGTCCGCATGCGCAGTGGTGAGCCCGAGTGCACATGGTCAAGTCTGAGCCGAAGTGCGCATTAGCAGTAGTGAGCCCGATTGCGCATCCGCAGTAGTGAACCCGAGCGCCCATGAGCAGTAGTGAGTCCGAGTGCGCATAAGCAGTAGTAACCCCGATTGCGCATGCCCAGTAGTGACCCCGAGTGCGCATGCGCAGTAGAGAGCCCGGTTGCGCATGCGCAGTAGTGAGCCCGTGTCCGCATGCGCAGTGGTGAGCCCGAGTGCACATGGTCAAGTCTGAGCCGGTGTGTGCATTAGCAGTAGTGAGCCCGATTGCGCATCCGCAGTAGTGAGCCCGAGCGCCCATGAGCAGTAGTGAGTCCGAGTGCGCATGCGCAGTAGTGACCCCGAGTGCGCATGCACAGTAGTGAGCCCGTGAGCGCATACGCGGTAGTGAGCCCGATTTTGCATCTACAGTAGTGAGTCGGAGTACTCATAAGCAGTAGTAAGTCCGAGAGCGCATGAGAAGTAGTGACCCCGTGTGCACATGCGCAGTAGTGAGACCGAGCGCGCATCCGCAGTAGTGAGCCCGGGCGCGCATCCGCAGTATTGAGCCCGATTCCGCATCCGCAGTAATGAGGCCGAGTGCCCATGAGCAGTTGTGAGTCCAAGTGCGCATAAGCAGTAGTGAGCCCGATTGCGCATCGGCAGTAGTGAGTCGGAGTACTCATGAGCAGTAGTTAGTCCGAGTGCGCATGAGCAGTAGTGACCCCGAGTGCGCATGCGCAGTAGTGAGCCCGAGTGCGCATGTGCAGGTCTGACCGGAGTGCGCATGCGCAGTAGAGAGCCCGATTGCGCATGCACAATAGTGAGCCCGTGTCCGCATGCGCGGTGGTGAGCCCGAGTGCGCATGGTCAAGTCTGATCCGGAGTGAGCATGCGCAGTAGTGAACCCGATCGCGCATCCGCAGTAGTGAGCACGAGCGCGCATCCGCAGTAGTGAGCCCGATTGCGCATCCGCAGTAATGAGGCCGAGTGCTCATGAGCAGTAGTGACCCCGATTGCGCATGCACAGTAGTGAGCCCGTGTGGGCATGCGCAGCAGTGAGTCCGAGTGCGCATGCGCAGTAGTGAGCCCGGGCGCGCATCCGCAGTATTGAGCCCGATTGCGCATCCGCAGTAATGAGGCCGAGTGCCCATGAGCAGTTGTGAGTCCAAGTGCGCATGCACAGTAATGAGCCCGATTGCGCATCCGCAGTATTTAGGCCGAGTGCCCATGAGCAGTAGTGAGTCCAAGTGCGCATGAGCAGTAGTGACCCCGAGTGCGCATGCGCAGTAGAGAGCCCGATTGCGCATGCACAATAGTGAGCCCGTGTCCGCATGCGCGGTGGTGAGCCCGAGTGCGCATGGTCAAGTCTGATCCGGAGTGAGCATGCGCAGTAGTGAACCCGATCGCGCATCCGCAGTAGTGAGCCCAAGCGCGCATCCGCAGTAGTGAGCCCGATTGCGCATCCGCAGTAATGAGGCCGAGTGCCCATGAGCAGTAGTGAGTCCAAGTGCGCATGAGCAGTAGTGACCCCGAGTGCGCATGCGCAGTAGAGAGCCCGATTGCGCATGCACAATAGTGAGCCCGTGTCCGCATGCGCGGTGGTGAGCCCGAGTGCGCATGGTCAAGTCTGATCCGGAGTGAGCATGCGCAGTAGTGAACCCGATCGCGCATCCGCAGTAGTGAGCCCAAGCGCGCATCCGCAGTAGTGAGCCCGATTGCGCATCCGCAGTAATGAGGCCGAGTGCTCATGAGCAGTAGTGACCCCGATTGCGCATGCACAGTAGTGAGCCCGTGTGGGCATGCGCAGCAGTGAGTCCGAGTGCGCATGCGCAGTAGTGAGCCCGTGCGCGCATACGCGGTAGTGAGCCCGAGCGCGCATCCGCATTAGTGAGCCCGATTGCGCATCCGCAGTAGTGAGGCCGAGTGTCCGTGAGCAGTAGTGCGTCCAAGTGCGCATGAGCAGTAGTGACCCCGTGTGCGCATGCGCAGTAGTGAGCCCGATTGTGGATCCGCAGTAGTGAGTCCGAGTGCGCACGAACAGTAGTGAGCCCGTGTGTGCATGAGCAGTCGTGACCCTGAGTGCGCATGCACAGTAGTGAGCCCGTGTGCGCATACGCGGTAGCGAGCCCGATTTTGCATCCACAGTAGTGAGTCAGAGCACTCATGAGCAGTAGTTAGTCCGAGTGCGCATGAGAAGTAGTGACCCCGTGTGCGCATGCGCAGTACTGAGCCCGAGCGCGCATCCGCAGTAGTGAGCCCGAGCGCGCATCCGCATTAGTGAGCCCGATTGCGCATCCGCAGTAATGAGGCCGAGTGCCCATGAGCAGTAGTGAGTCCAAGTGCGCATGCACAGTAATGAGCCCGATTGCGCATCCGCAGTATTTAGGCCGAGTGTCCATGAGCAGTAGTGCGCCCAAGTGCGCATGAGCAGTAGTGACCCTGAATGCGCATCCGCAGTAGTGAGCCCGTGTGTGCATGAGCAGTAGTGACCCTGCGTGCGCATGCACAGTAGTGAGCCCGTGCGCGCATACGCGGTAGGGAGCCCGATTTTGCATCCGCCGTAGTGGGTCGGAGTACTCATGAGCAGTAGTTAGTCCGAGAGCGCATGAGAAGTAGTGACCCCGAATGCGCATGCGCAGTAGTGAGCCAGATTGCGCATCCGCTGTAGTGAGTCCGAGTGCGCATGTGCAGTAACGACCCCGCGTGCGCATGCGCAGTAGAGAGCCCGATTGCGCATGCGCAGTAGAGAGCCCGTGTCCGCATGCGCAGTGGTGATCCCGAGTGCACATGGTCAAGTCTGAGCCGGAGTGCGCATTAGCAGTAGTGAGCCCGATTGCGCATCCGCAGTAGTGAGGCCGAGTGCCCTTGAGTAGTAGTGAGTCAGAGTGCTCATGAGCAGTAGTGAGCCCGAGTGCGCATACACAGTAGTGAGCCCGACTGCGCATCCGCAGTAGGGAGTCCGTGTGCGCATGCGCAGTAGTGCGACCGTGTGTGCATGCGCAAAAGTGAGCCCGAGTGCGCATCCGCAGTAGTGAGCCCGAGTGCGCATGTGCAGGTCTGACCAGAGAGGGCATGCGCAGTAGTGAGCCCGTGTGCGCATGCATAGTAGTGAGCTCTAGTGCGCATGTGCAGGCCTGAGCCGGAGTGCGCATGCGCAGTAGCGACCCCGAAAGCGCATCGGCAGCAGTGAGTCCGAGTGCGCATGCCCAGTAGTGACCCCGCGTGCGCATGTGCAGGTCTGAGCCGGAGTGCGCATGCGCAGTAGTGAGCTCGACTGTGCATGCGCAGTAGTGAGCCCGATTGCGCATCCGTAGTAATGAGGCCGAGTGACCATGAGCAGTAGTGAGTCCACGTGCGCATGAGCAGTAGTGACCCCGATTGCGCATGCACAGTAGTGAGCCCGTGTGGGCATGCGCAGTAGTGAGCCCGAGCGCGCATCCGCAGTAGTGAGCCCGAGCGCGCATGCGCAGTAGTGAGCCCGATTGCGCATCCGCAGTAGTGAGGCCGAGTGTCCATGAGCAGTAGTGCGTCCAAGTGCGCATGCACAGTAATGAGCCCGATTGCGCAACTGCAGTATTTAGGCCGAGTGTCCATGAGCAGTAGTTCGTCCAAGTGCGCATGAGCAGTAGTGACCCCGAATGCGCATGCGCTGTAGTGAGCCAGATTGCGCATCCGCAGTAGTGACCCCGAATGCGCATGCACAGTAGTGAGCCAGATTGCGCATCCGCCGTAGTGAGGCCGAGTGTCCATGAGAAGTAGTGCGTCCAAGTGTGCATGAGCTGTAGTGACCCCGAGTGCGCATACGCAGTAGTGGGACCGATTGCGCATGCACAGTAGTGAGTCCGTGTGGGCGTGCGCGGTAGTGAGTCCGAGCGCGCATGCGCAGTAATGAGCCCGATTGCGCATCCGCAGTAGTGAGTCGGAGTACTCATGAGCAGTAGATAGTCCGAGAGCGCATGACAAGTAGTGACCCCGTGTGCGCATGCGCAGTAGTGAGCCCGAGCGCGCATGAGCACTAGTTAGTCCAAGTGCGCATGAGCAGTAGTGACCCCGAGTGCGCAACCGCAGTAGTGAGCCCGAGTGCGCATGCGCAGTAGTGACCCCGAGTGCGCATGCACAGTAGTGACGCCGAGTGCGCATGCACAGTCGTGAGCCCGTGTGCGCATGCGCAATAGTGAGCCCGATTACGCATCCGCAGTAGTGAGTCCGACTGCCCATGAGCAGTAGTTAGTCAAAGAAGGCATGAGGAGTAGTGAGCCCGAGCGCGCATCCGCAGTAGTGAGCCTGGGCGCGCATCCGCAGTATTGTGCCCGATTGCGCATCCGCAGTAACGAGGGCGAGTGCCCATGAGCAGTAGTGAGTCCAAGTGCGCATAAGCAGTAGTGACCCCGAGTGCGCATACGCAGTAGTGAGCCCGATCGCGCATCCGCAGTAGGGAGTCAGTGTGCGCATGCGCAGTAGTGAGCCCGATCGCGCATCCGCAGTAGTGAGGCCGAGTGCCCATGAGCAGTAGTGAGTCCATGTGCGCATGAGCAGTAGCGACCACGAGTGCGCAAGCACAGTAGTGACCCCGAGTGCGCATGCACAGTCGTGAGCCCCTGTGCGCATGCGCAATAGTGAGCCCGATTATGCATCCGCAGTAGTGAGGCCGAGTGAACATGAGCAGTAGTGAGTCCAAGTGCGCATGAGCATTAGTGACCCCGAGTGCGCATGCGCAGTAGTGAGTCCGAGTGCGCATGCGCAGTAGTGACCCCGATTGCGCATGCACAGTAGTGAGCCCGTGCGCGCATACGCGGTAGTGAGCCCGATTTTGCACCCACAGTAGTGAGTCGGAGTACTCATGAGCAGTAGTTAGTCCGAGAGCGCATGGGAAGTAGTGACCCCATGTGCGCATGCACAGTAGTGAGCCCGAGCGCGCATCCGCAGTAGTGAGCCTGGGCGCGCATCCGCAGTATTGAGGCCGAGTGTCCATGAGCAGTAGTGCGTCCAAGTGCGCATGAGCAGTAGTGACCCAGAGTGCGCATGCGCAGTAGTGAGCCAGATTGCGCATCCGCTGTAGTGAGTCCGAGTGCGCATGGGCAGTAGCGACCCCGGGTGCGCATGCGCAGTAGAGAGCCCGATTGCGCATGCGCAGTAGAGAGCCCGTGTCCGCATGCGCAGTGGTGATCCCGAGTGCACATGGTCAAGTCTGAGCCGGAGTGCGCATTAGCAGTAGTGAGCCCGATTGCGCATCCGCAGTAGTGAGGCCGAGTGCCCTTGAGTAGTTGTGAGTCAGAGTGCTCATGAGCAGTAGTGAGCCCGAGTGCGCATACACAGTAGTGAGCCCGACTGCGCATCCGCAGTAGGGAGTCCGTGTGCGCATGCGCAGTAGTGCGACCGTGTGCGCATGCGCAAAAGTGAGCCCGAGTGCGCATCCGCAGTAGTGAGCCCGAATGCGCATGTGCAGGTCTGACCGGAGAGGGCATGCGCAGTAGTGAGCCCGTGTGCGCATGCATAGTAGTGAGCTCTAGTGCGCATGTGCAGGCCTGAGCCGGAGTGCGCATGCGCAGTAGCGACCCCGAAAGCGCATCGGCAGCAGTGAGTCCGAGTGCGCATGCCCAGTAGTGACCCCGCGTGCGCATGTGCAGGTCTGAGCCGGAGTGCGCATGCGCAGTAGTGAGCTCGACTGTGCATGCGCAGTAGTGAGCCCGATTGCGCATCGGCAGTAGTGAGTCCGTGTGCACAAGCCCAGTAGTGAGCACGAGTGCGCATGTGCAGGTCTGAGCAGGAGTGCGCATGGGAAGTAGTGAGGCCGATTGCGCATCGGCAGTAGTGATTCCGTGTGCGCATGCCCAGTAGTGAGCCCGAGTGCGCATGTGCAGGTCTGAGCCGGAGTGCGCATGCGCAGTAGTGAGCCCGATTGTACATCCGCAGTGGTGGGTCCAAGTGCGCACGAGCAGTAGTGACCCCGTGTGTGCATGGGCAGTAGTGACCCCGAGTGCGCATGCACAGCAGTGAGCCCGTGCGCGCATACGCGGTAGTGAACCCGTGTGCGCATGTGCAGTAGTGACCCCGAGCGCGCATGCGCAGTAGTGAGCCCGACTGCGCATCCGCAGTAGGGAGTCCGTGTGCGCATGCGCAGTAGTGAGCCCGATTGCGCATCCGCTGTAGTGAGGCCGAGTGTCCATGAGCAGTAGTGCGTCCAAGTCTGCATGAGCAGTAGTGACCCCGAGTGCGAATACGCAGTAGTGGGACCGATTGCGCATGCACAGTAGTGAGCCCGTGTGGGAATGCGCGGTAGTGAGTCCGAGCGCGCATGCGCAGTAATGAGCCCGATTGCGCATCCGCAGTAACGAGGGCGAGTGCCCATGAGCAGTAGTGAGTCCAAGTGCGCATAAGCAGTAGTGACCCCGAGTGCGCATACGCAGTAGTGTGCCCGATCGCGCATCCGCAGTAGGGAGTCAGTGTGCGCATGCGCAGCAGTGAGCCCGATCGCGCATCCGCAGTAGTGAGGCCGAGTGCCCATGAGCAGTAGTGAGTCCAAGTGCGCATGAGCATTAGTGACCACGAGTGCGCATACGCAGTAGTGAGCCCGATTGCGCATTGGCAGTAGTGAGTCCGTGTGCGCATGGGCAGTAGTGAGCCCGTGTGTGCATGAGCAGTAGTGACCCCGAGTGCGCATGCACAGTAGTGAGCCCGTGTGGGCATGCGCAGTAGTGAGCCCGAGCGCGCATGCGCAGTAGTGAGCCCGATTGCGCATCCGCAGTATTGAGGCCGAGTGTCCATGAGCAGTATTGCGTCCAAGTGCGCATGAGCAGTAGTGACCCCGAATGCGCATGCACAGTAGTGAGCCCGATTGCGCATCCGCAGTATTGAGGCCGAGTGTCCATGAGCAGTAGTGCGTCCAAGTGAGCATGAGCAGTAGTGACCCCGAATGTGCATGCGCAGTTGTGAGCCAGATTGCGCATCCGATGTAGTGAGTCCGAGTGCGCATGGCCAGTAGCGACTCCGAGTGCGTATGCGCAGTAGAGAGCCCGATTGCGGATGCGCAGTAGTGAGCCCGTGTCCTCATGCGCAATGGTGACCCCGAGTGCACATGGTCAAGTCTGAGCCGGAGTGCGAATTAGCAGTAGTGAGCCCGATTGCGCATCCGCAGTAGTGAGCCCGAGCGCCCATGAGCAGTAGTGAGTCCAAGTGCGCATAAGCAGTAGTGAGCCCGATTGCGCATCGGCAGTAGCGAGCCCGTGTCCGCATGCGCAGTGGTGAGCCCGAGTGCGCATGGTCAAGTCTGAGCCGGAGTGCGCATGCGCAGTAGTGAGTCCGATCGCGCATCCGCAGTAGTGAGGCCGAGTGCCCTTGAGTAGTAGTGAGTCAGAGTGCTCATGAGCAGTAGTGAGCCCGAGTGCGCATACACAGTAGTGAGCCCGATTGCGCATCCGCAGTAGGGAGTCCGTGTGCGCATGCGCAGTAGTGTGCCCGAGTGCGCATGTGCAGATCTGAGCCGGAGTGCGCATGCGCAGTAGTGAGCCCGATTGCGCATCCGCAGTAGTGAGGCCGAGTGTACATGAGCAGTAGTGCGTCCAAGTGCGCATGAGCAGTAGTGACCCCGAGTGCGCATGCGCAGTAGTGAGCCAGATTGCGCATCCGCAGTAGTGACCCCGAGCGCCCATGAGCAGTAGTGAGTCCGAGTGCGCATAAGCAGTAGTAACCCCGATAGCGCATGCACAGTAGTGAGCCCGTGTGGGCATGGGCAGTAGTGAGCCCGAGCGCGCATGCGCAGTAGTGAGCCCGATCGCGCATCCGCGGTAGTGAGTCCGACTGCGCATGCGCAGTAGTGACCCCGAGTGCGCATGCGCAGTAGAGAGCACGATTACGCGTGCGCAGTAATGAGCCCGTGCCCGCATGCGCAGTGGTGAGCCCGAGTGCGCATACACAGTCCTGAGCCCGTGTGCGCATGCGCAAAAGTGAGCCCGAGTGCGCACGGCCAAGTCTGAGCCGGAGTGCGCATGCGCAGTAGTGAGCCCGATCGCGAATCCGCAGTAGTGAGCCCGATCGCGAATCCGCAGTAGTGAGGCCGAGTGCCCATGGGCAGTAGTGAGTCCCAGTGCGCATGCGGAGTAGTGACCCCGATTGCGCATGCGCAGTAGAGAGACCGATTGTGCATGCGCCGTAGTGAGCCCGTTTCCGCATGCGCAGTAGTGAGCCCGAGCGCGCAACCGCAGTAGTGAGCCCGAGCGCCCATGCGCAGTAGTGAGCCCGATTGCGCATCCGCAGTAGTGAGGCCGAGTGCCCATGAGCAGTAGTGAGTCCGAGTGCGCATGAGTAGTAGTGACCCCGATTGCGCTTGCGCAGTAGAGAGCCCGAGTGCTCATGCGCCGTAGTGAGCCCGTGTCCGAATGCGCAGTGGTGAGCCCGAGTGCGCGTGGTCAGGTCTGAGCCTTAGTGCGCATGCGCAGTAGTGAGTCCGAGTGCGCAGGAGCAGTAGTGATCCCGAGCGCGGATGCGCAGTAGTGAGCCCGAGTGCGCATGTGCAGGTCTGACCAGAGTGCGCATGTGCAGTAGAGTGCCCGATTGCGCATGCGCCGTAGGGAGCCCGTGTCCGCATGCGCAGTGGTGAGCCCGAGTGCGCATGGTCTGGTCTGAGCCGCAGTGCGCATGCGCAGTAGTGAGTCCGAGTGCGCATAAGCAGTAGTAACCTCGATTGCGCATGCACAGTAGTGAGCCCGTGTGGGCATGCGCAGTAGTGAGCCCGAGCGCGCATCCGCAGTAGTGAGCCCGAGCGCGCGTGCCAAGTAGTGAGCCCGATTGCGCATCCGCAGTAGTGAGGCCGAGTGTCCATGAGCAGTAGTGCGTCCAAGTGCGCTTGAGCAACAGTGACCCCGAGTGCGCATGCGCAGTAGTGAGTCCGAGAGCGCATGAGAAGTAGTGACCCCGTGTGCGCATGCACAGTCGTGAGCCCGTGTGCGCATGCGCAGCCGTGAGTCCGAGTGCGCATGCCCAGTAGTGAGCCCGAGCGCGCAACCGCAGTAGTGAGCCCGAGTGCGCATGCCCAGTAGTGAGCCCGAGTGCGCATGTGCAGTGGTGAGTCCGAGCGTTCATGGTCAAGTTTGAGCCCGAGCGCGCATGCGCAGTAGTGAGCCTGATTGCGCATCCGCAGTAGTGAGGCCGAGTGAACATGAGCAGTAGTGAGTCCAAGTGCGCATGAGCATTAGTGACCCCGAGTGCGCATGCGCAGTAGTGAGTCCGAGAGCGCATGAGAAGTAGTGACCCCATGTGCGCATGCACAGTAGTGAGCCCGAGCGCGCATCCGCAGTAGTGAGCCTGGGCGCGCATCCGCAGTATTGAGCCTGATTGCGCATCTGCAGTAATGAGGGCGAGTGCCCATGAGCAGTAGTGAGTCCAAGTGCGCATAAGCAGTAGTGACCCCGAGTGCGCATACGTAGTAGTGAGCCCGATCGCGCATCCGCAGTAGGGAGTCAGTGTGCGCATGCGCAGTAGTGAGCCCGATCGCGCATCCGCAGTAGTGAGGCCGAGTGCCCATGAGCAGTAGTGAGTCCAAGTGCGCATGAGCAGTAGTGACCACGAGTGCGCATGCACAGTAGTGACCTCGAGTGCGCATGCACAGTCGTGAGCCCGTGTGCGCATGCGCAATAGTGAGCCCGACAACGCATCCGCAGTAGTGAGTCCGAGTGCCCATGAGCAGTAGTTAGTCCGAGAAGGCATGAGAAGTAGTGACCCCGTGTGCGCATGCGCAGTAGTGAGCCCATGTGCGCGTGCCCAGTAGTTAGCCCGAGTGCGCATGCCCAGTAGTGAGCCCGAGTGCGCATGTGCAGTGGAGAGTCGGAGTGTTCACGGTCAAGTTTGAGCCCGAGCGCGCATGCGCAGTAGTGAGCCCGATCGCGCATCCGCAGTAATGAGGCCGAGTGGACATGAGCAGTAGTGAGTCCAAGTGCGCATGAGCAGTAGTGACCCCGAGTGCGCATACGCAGTAGTGAGCCCGATCGCGCATCCGCAGTAGGGAGTCAGTGTGCGCATGCGCCGTAGTGAGCCCGATTGCGCATCGGCAGTAGCGAGCCTGTGTCCGCATACGCAGTGGTGAGCCCGACTGCGCATGGTCAAGTCTGAGCCGGAGTGCGCATGCGCAGTAGTGAGTCCGATCGCGCATCCGCAGTAGTGAGCCCGAGTGCCCTTGAGCAGTAGTGAGGCAGAATGCTCATGAGCAGTAGTGACCCCGATTGCGCATGCCCAGTAGTGACCCCGAGTGCGCATGCGCAGTAGAGAGCCCGGTTGCGCATGCGCAGTAGTGAGCCCGATTGCGCATCCCCAGTATTGAGGCCGAGTGTCCATGAGCAGTAGTGCGTCCAAGTGCGCATGAGCAGTAGTGACCCAGAGTGCGCATGCGCAGTAGTGAGCCAGATTGTGCATCCGCTGTAGTGAGTCCGAGTGCGCATGGGCAGTAGCGACCCCGGGTGCGCATGCGCAGTAGAGAGCCCGATTGCGCATGCGCAGTAGAGAGCCCGTGTCCGCATGCGCAGTGGTGAGCCCGAGTGCACATGGTCAAGTCTGAGCCGAAGTGCGCATTAGCAGTAGTGAGCCCGATTGCGCATCCGCAGTAGTGAACCCGAGCGCCCATGAGCAGTAGTGAGTCCGAGTGCGCATAAGCAGTAGTAACCCCGATTGCGCATGCCCAGTAGTGACCCCGAGTGCGCATGCGCAGTAGAGAGCCCGGTTGCGCATGCGCAGTAGTGAGCCCGTGTCCGCATGCGCAGTGGTGAGCCCGAGTGCACATGGTCAAGTCTGAGCCGGTGTGTGCATTAGCAGTAGTGAGCCCGATTGCGCATCCGCAGTAGTGAGCCCGAGCGCCCATGAGCAGTAGTGAGTCCGAGTGCGCATGCGCAGTAGTGACCCCGAGTGCGCATGCACAGTAGTGAGCCCGTGAGCGCATACGCGGTAGTGAGCCCGATTTTGCATCTACAGTAGTGAGTCGGAGTACTCATAAGCAGTAGTAAGTCCGAGAGCGCATGAGAAGTAGTGACCCCGTGTGCACATGCGCAGTAGTGAGACCGAGCGCGCATCCGCAGTAGTGAGCCCGGGCGCGCATCCGCAGTATTGAGCCCGATTCCGCATCCGCAGTAATGAGGCCGAGTGCCCATGAGCAGTTGTGAGTCCAAGTGCGCATAAGCAGTAGTGAGCCCGATTGCGCATCGGCAGTAGTGAGTCGGAGTACTCATGAGCAGTAGTTAGTCCGAGTGCGCATGAGCAGTAGTGACCCCGAGTGCGCATGCGCAGTAGTGAGCCCGAGTGCGCATGTGCAGGTCTGACCGGAGTGCGCATGCGCAGTAGAGAGCCCGATTGCGCATGCACAATAGTGAGCCCGTGTCCGCATGCGCGGTGGTGAGCCCGAGTGCGCATGGTCAAGTCTGATCCGGAGTGAGCATGCGCAGTAGTGAACCCGATCGCGCATCCGCAGTAGTGAGCACGAGCGCGCATCCGCAGTAGTGAGCCCGATTGCGCATCCGCAGTAATGAGGCCGAGTGCTCATGAGCAGTAGTGACCCCGATTGCGCATGCACAGTAGTGAGCCCGTGTGGGCATGCGCAGCAGTGAGTCCGAGTGCGCATGCGCAGTAGTGAGCCCGGGCGCGCATCCGCAGTATTGAGCCCGATTGCGCATCCGCAGTAATGAGGCCGAGTGCCCATGAGCAGTTGTGAGTCCAAGTGCGCATAAGCAGTAGTGAGCCCGATTGCGCATCGGCAGTAGTGAGTCGGAGTACTCATGAGCAGTGAGTTAGTCCGAGAGCGCATGAGAAGTAGTGACCCCGTGTGCGCATGCGCAGTAGTGAGCCCGAGCGCGTATCCACAGTAGTGAGCCCGAGCGCGCATCCGCATTAGTGAGCCCGATTGCGCATCCGCAGTAGTGAGCCCGATTGCGCATCCGCAGTAGTGAGGCCGAGTGTCCATGAGCAGTAGTGCGTCCAAGTGCGCATGAGCAGTAGTGACCCCGAGTGCGCATACGCAGTAGTGAGCCCGATTGCGCATCCGCAGTGGGGAGTCCGTGTGCGCATGCGCAGTAGTGAGCCCGATTGTGGATCCGCAGTAGTGAGTCCGAGTGCCCATGAGCAGTAGTGAGTCCAAGTGCGCATGCACAGTAATGAGCCCGATTGCGCATCCGCAGTATTTAGGCCGAGTGTCCATGAGCAGTAGTGCGTCCAAGTGCGCACGAGCAGTAGTGACCCCGAGTGCGCATGCGCAGTAGTGAGCCCGATTGCGAATCCGCAGTAGTGAGTCCGAGTGTGCATGCCCAGTAGTGAGCACGCATGCGCATGTGCAGGTCTGAGCCGGAGTGCGCATGCGCAGTAGTGAGCTCGATTGTGCATCCGCACTAGTGAGTCCGAGTGCGCATGAGCAGTAGTGAGCCCGTGTGTGCGTGAGCAGTAGTGACCCCGAGTGCGCATGCGCAGTAGTGAGCCCGTGTCCGCATGCGCAGTGGTGAGCCCGAGTACGCATGGTCATGTCTGAGCCCAAGAGCGAGCACGCGCAGTAGTGAGCCCGATTGCGCGTCCACAGTAGTGACGCCGAGTGCCCATGAGCAGTAGTGAGTCCAAGTGCGCATGAGCCGCAGTGACAACGAGTGCGCATGCGCAGTAGTGAGCCCGATTGCGCATCGGCAGTAGTGAGTCCGTGTGCGCCTGCCCAGTAGTGAGCCGGAGTGCGCATGCGCAGTAGTGAGCCCGATTGTGCATCCGCAGTAGTGAGTACGAGTGCGCATGAGCAGTAGTGAGCACGCGTGTGCATGAGCAGTAGTGACCCTGAGTGCGCATGCACAGTACTGAGCCCGTGTGCGCATACGCGGTAGTGAGACCGATATTGCATCCGCAGTAGTGAGTCCGAGTGCGCATGAGCAGTAGTGAGTCCGAGTGCGCACGAGCTGTAGTGACCCCGAGCGCGCATGCGCAGTAGTGAGCCCGTGCGCGCTTGCGCAGTTGTGAACCCGAGTGCGCATGGCCAAGTCTGAGCCGGAGTGCGCATGCGCAGTACTGAGCCCGAGCGCGCATCCGCAGTAGTGAGCCCGAGCGCGCATCCGCGTTTGTGAGCCCGATTGCGCATCCGCAGTAATGAGGCCGAGTGCCCATGAGCAGTAGTGAGTCCAAGTGCGCATGAGCAGTAGTGACCCCGAGTGCGCATGCGCAGTAGTGAGCCCGAGTGCGCATGTGCAGGTCTGACCGGAGTGCGCATGCGCAGTAGAGAGCCCGATTGCGCATGCACAATAGTGAGCCCGTGTCCGCATGCGCGGTGGTGAGCCCGAGTGCGCATGGTCAAGTCTGATCCGGAGTGAGCATGCGCAGTAGTGAACCCGATCGCGCATCCGCAGTAGTGAGCACGAGCGCGCATCCGCAGTAGTGAGCCCGATTGCGCATCCGCAGTAATGAGGCCGAGTGCTCATGAGCAGTAGTGACCCCGATTGCGCATGCACAGTAGTGAGCCCGTGTGGGCATGCGCAGCAGTGAGTCCGAGTGCGCATGCGCAGTAGTGAGCCCGGGCGCGCATCCGCAGTATTGAGCCCGATTGCGCATCCGCAGTAATGAGGCCGAGTGCCCATGAGCAGTTGTGAGTCCAAGTGCGCATAAGCAGTAATGAGCCCGATTGCGCATCGGCAGTAGTGAGTCGGAGTACTCATGAGCAGTGAGTTAGTCCGAGAGCGCATGAGAAGTAGTGACCCCGTGTGCGCATGCGCAGTAGTGAGCCCGAGCGCGTATCCACAGTAGTGAGCCCGAGCGCGCATCCGCATTAGTGAGCCCGATTGCGCATCCGCAGTAGTGAGCCCGATTGCGCATCCGCAGTAGTGAGGCCGAGTGTCCATGAGCAGTAGTGCGTCCAAGTGCGCATGAGCAGTAGTGACCCCGAGTGCGCATACGCAGTAGTGAGCCCGATTGCGCATCCGCAGTGGGGAGTCCGAGCGCGCATGCACAGTACTGAGCCCGTGTGCGCATACGCGGTAGTGAGCCCGATTTTGCATCCGCAGTAGTGAGTCCGAGTGCGCATGCGCAGTAGTGAGCCCGATTGCGCATCCGCAGTAGTGAGCCCGAGCGCGCATGCACAGTACTGAGCCCGTGTGCGCATACGCGGTAGTGAGCCCGATTTTGCATCCGCAGTAGTGAGTCAGAGTGCGCATGAGCAGTAGTTAGTCCGAGAGCGCATGACAAGTAGTGACCCCGTGTGCGCATGCGCAGTAGTGAGCCCGAGCGCGCATGAGCACTAGTTAGTCCAAGTGCGCATGAGCAGTAGTGACCCCAAATGCGCATGCGCAGTAGTGAGCCCGATTGCGCATGCGCAGTAGTGTGTCCGAGTGCGCATGCGCAGTAGTGACCCCGAGTGCGCATGCGCAGTAGAGAGCCCGTGTGCGCATGCGCAGCCGTGAGTCCGAGTGGGCATGCCCAGTAGTGACCCCGAGCGCGCATGCCTAATAGTGAGCCCGAGTGCGCATGTGCAGGTCTGAGCCGGAGCGCGCATGCGCAGTAGTGAGCCCGATTGTGCATCCGCAGTAGTGAGTCCGAGTGCGCATGCGCAGTAGTGAGCCCGATTGCGCATCCGCAGTAGTGAGCCCGAGCGCGCATGAGCACTAGTGTGTCCAAGTGCGCATGAGCAGTAGTGACCCCGAGTGCGCATGCGCAGTAGTGAGCCCGATTGCGCATCCGCAGTAGTGAGTCCGACTGCGCATGCGCAGTGGTGACCCCGAGTGTTCATGGTCAAGTTTGAGCCCGAGCGCGCATGCGCAGTAGTGAGCCCGAGCGCGCGTGCCAAGTAGTGAGCCCGATTGCGCATCCGCAGTAGTGAGGCCGAGTGTACATGAGCAGTAGTGCCTCCAAGTGCGCATGAGCAGTAGTGACCCCAAATGCGCATGCGCAGTAGTGAGCCCGATTGCGCATGCGCAGTAGTGTGTCCGAGTGCGCATGCGCAGTAGTGACCCCGAGTGCGCATGCGCAGTAGAGAGCCCGTGTGCGCATGCGCAGCCGTGAGTCCGAGTGGGCATGCCCAGTAGTGACCCCGAGCGCGCATGCCTAATAGTGAGCCCGAGTGCGCATGTGCAGGTCTGAGCCGGAGCGCGCATGCGCAGTAGTGAGCCCGATTGTGCATCCGCAGTAGTGAGTCCGAGTGCGCATGCGCAGTAGTGAGCCCGATTGCGCATCCGCAGTAGTGAGCCCGAGCGCGCATGAGCACTAGTGTGTCCAAGTGCGCATGAGCAGTAGTGACCCCGAGTGCGCATGCGCAGTAGTGAGCCCGATTGCGCATCCGCAGTAGTGAATCCGACTGCGCATGCGCAGTGGTGACCCCGAGTGTTCATGGTCAAGTTTGAGCCCGAGCGCGCATGCGCAGTAGTGAGCCCGAGCGCGCGTGCCAAGTAGTGAGCCCGATTGCGCATCCGCAGTAGTGAGGCCGAGTGTACATGAGCAGTAGTGCCTCCAAGTGCGCATGAGCAGTAGTGACCCCGAGTGCGCATGCGCAGTAGTGAGCCAGATTGCGCATCCGCAGTAGTGACCCCGAGCGCCCATGAGCAGTAGTGAGTCCGAGTGCGCATAAGCAGTAGTAACCCCGATTGCGCACGCACAGTAGTGAGCCCGTGTGTGCATGCGCAGTAGTGAGCCCGAGTGCGCATGTGCAGATCTGAGCCGGAGTGCGCATGCGCAGTAGTGAGCCCGATTGCGCATCCGCAGTAGTGAGCCCGAGCGCCCATGAGCAGTAGTGAGTCCGAGTGCGCATAAGCAGTAGTAACCTCGATTGCGCATGCACAGTAGTGAGCCCGTGTGGGCATGCGCAGTAGTGAGCCCGAGCGCGCATCCGCAGTAGTGACCCCGAGTGCGCATGCGCAGTAGTGAGCCCGATTGCGCATCCGCAGTAGTGAGTCCGACTGCGCATGCGCAGTAGTGACCCCGAGTGCGCATGCGCAGTAGAGAGCACGATTACGCATGCGCAGTAGTGAGTCCGACTGCGCATGCGCAGTGGTGACCCCGAGTGTTTATGGTCAAGTTTGAGCCCGAGCGCGCATGCGCAGTAGCGAGCCCGATTGCGCATCCGCAGTAGTGAGGCCGAGTGCCCATGAGCAGTAGTGAGTCCAAGTGCGCATGAGCATTAGTGACCACGAGTGCGCATACGCAGTAGTGAGCCCGATTGCGCATCCGCAGTAGTGAGGCCGAGTGCGCATGAACAGTAGTGAGCCCGTGTGTGCATGAGAAGTAGTGACCCCATGTGCGCATGCACAGTAGTGAGCCCGAGCGCGTATCCGCAGTAGTGAGCATGGCCGCGCATCCGCAGTATTGAGCCCGATTGCGCATCCGCAGTAATGAGGGCGAGTGCCCATGAGCAGTAGTGAGTCCAAGTGCTCATAAGCAGTAGTGACCCCGAGTGCGCATACGCAGTAGTGAGCCCGAGTGCGCATGTGCAGGTCTGAGCCGGAGTGCGCATGCGCAGTAGTGAGCCCGATTGTGCATCCGCAGTAGTTAGTCCGAGTGCGCACGAACAGTAGTGAGCCCGTGTGTGCATGAGCAGTAGTGACCCTGAGTACGCATGCACAGTAGTGAGCCCGTGCGCGCATACGCGGTAGTGAGCCCGATTTTGCATCCACAGTAGTGAGTCGGAGTACTCATGAGCAGTAGTTAGTGCGAGAGCGCATGAGAAGTAGTGAGCCCGTGTCCGCATGCGCAGTGGTGTGCCCCAGTGCACATGGTCAAGTCTGAGCCGGAGTGCGCATTAGCAGTAGTGAGCCCGATTGCGCATTAGCAGTAGTGAGCCCGACTGCGCATCCGCAGTAGTGAGCCCGAGCGCCCATGAGCAGTAGTGAGTCCGAGTGCGCATAAGCAGTAGTAACCTCGATTGCGCATGCACAGTAGTGAGCCCGTGTGGGCATGCGCAGTAATGAGCCCGAGCGCGCGTCCGCAGTAGTGAGCCCGAGCGCGCGTGCCAAGTAGTGAGCCCGATCGCGCATCCGCAGTAGTGAGGCCGAGTGTACATGAGCAGTAGTGCGTCCAAGTGCGCATGAGCAGTAGTGACCCCGAGTGCGCATGCGCAGTAGTGAGCCAGATTGCGCATCCGCAGTAGTGAGCCCGAGCGCCCATGAGCAGTAGTGAGTCCGCGTGCGCATAAGCAGTAGTAACCCCGATTGCGCATGCACAGTAGTGAGCCCGTGTGGGCATGGGCAGTAGTGAGCCCGAGCGCACATGCGCAGTAGTGAGCCCGATCGCGCATCCGCGGTAGTGATGCCGAGTGCCCATGAGCAGTAGTGAGTCCGAGTGCCCATAAGCAGTAGTAATCCCGATTGCGCATGCACATTAGTGAGCCCGTGTGGGCATGCGCAGTAGTGAGCCCGAGCGCGCATCCGCAGTAGTGAGCCCGAGCGCCCGTGCGCAGTAGTGAGCCCGATTGCGCATCCGCAGTACTGACCCCGAGTGCGTATGCGCAGTAGCGACCACGAGCGCGCATGCCTAGTAGTGAGCCCGAGTGCGCATGTGCAGGTCTGAGCCGGAGCGCGCATGCGCAGTAGTGAGTCCGAGTGTGCATGAGCAGTAGTGAGCCCGATTGTGCATCCGTAGTAGTGAGTCAGAGTGCTCATGAGCAGAAGTTAGTCCGAGAGCGCATGACAAGTAGTGACCCCGTGTGCTCATGCGCAGTAGTGAGCCCGAGCGCGCATCCGCAGTAGTGAGCCCGAGCGCGCATGAGCACTAGTGTGTCCAAGTGCGCATGAGCAGTAGTGACCCCGAGTGCGCATGCGCAGTAGTGAGCCCGATTGCGCATCCGCAGTAGTGAGTCCGACTGCGCATGCGCAGTGGTGACCCCGAGTGTTTATGGTCAAGTTTGAGCCCGAGCGCGCATGCGCAGTAGCGAGCCCGATTGCGCATCCGCAGTAGTGAGGCCGAGTGCCCATGAGCAGTAGTGAGTCCAAGTGCGCATGAGCATTAGTGACCACGAGTGCGCATACGCAGTAGTGAGCCCGATTGCGCATCCGCAGTAGTGAGGCCGAGTGCGCATGAACAGTAGTGAGCCCGTGTGTGCATGAGAAGTAGTGACCCCATGTGCGCATGCACAGTAGTGAGCCCGAGCGCGTATCCGCAGTAGTGAGCATGGCCGCGCGTCCGCAGTATTGAGCCCGATTGCGCATCCGCAGTAATGAGGGCGAGTGCCCATGAGCAGTAGTGAGTCCAAGTGCTCATAAGCAGTAGTGACCCCGAGTGCGCATACGCAGTAGTGAGCCCGAGTGCGCATGTGCAGGTCTGAGCCGGAGTGCGCATGCGCAGTAGTGAGCCCGATTGTGCATCCGCAGTAGTTAGTCCGAGTGCGCACGAACAGTAGTGAGCCCGTGTGTGCATGAGCAGTAGTGACCCTGAGTACGCATGCACAGTAGTGAGCCCGTGCGCGCATACGCGGTAGTGAGCCCGATTTTGCATCCACAGTAGTGAGTCGGAGTACTCATGAGCAGTAGTTAGTGCGAGAGCGCATGAGAAGTAGTGAGCCCGTGTCCGCATGCGCAGTGGTGTGCCCCAGTGCACATGGTCAAGTCTGAGCCGGAGTGCGCATTAGCAGTAGTGAGCCCGATTGCGCATTAGCAGTAGTGAGCCCGACTGCGCATCCGCAGTAGTGAGCCCGAGCGCCCATGAGCAGTAGTGACCCTGAGTGCGCATAAGCGGTAGTGAGCCCGTGCGCGCATACGCGGTACTGAGCCCGATTTTGCATCCACAGTAGTGAGTCGGAGTACTCATGAGCAGTAGTTAGTCGGAGAGCGCATGCGCAGTCGTGAGCCCGAGTGCGCATGTGCAGGTCTGAGCCGGAGCGCGCATGCGCAGTAGTGAGCCCGATTGCGCATCCGCAGTAGTGAGCCCGAGCGCGCATGAGCACTAGTGTGTCCAAGTGCGCATGAGCAGTAGTGACCCCGAGTGCGCATGCGCAGTAGTGAGCCCGATTGCGCATCCGCAGTAGTGAGTCCGACTGCGCATGCGCAGTGGTGACCCCGAGTGTTCATGGTCAAGTTTGAGCCCGAGCGCGCATGCGCAGTAGTGAGCCCGAGCGCGCGTGCCAAGTAGTGAGCCCGATTGCGCATCCGCAGTAGTGAGGCCGAGTGTACATGAGCAGTAGTGCCTCCAAGTGCGCATGAGCAGTAGTGACCCCGAGTGCGCATGCGCAGTAGTGAGCCAGATTGCGCATCCGCAGTAGTGACCCCGAGCGCCCATGAGCAGTAGTGAGTCCGAGTGCGCATAAGCAGTAGTAACCCCGATTGCGCACGCACAGTAGTGAGCCCGTGTGTGCATGCGCAGTAGTGAGCCCGAGTGCGCATGTGCAGATCTGAGCCGGAGTGCGCATGCGCAGTAGTGAGCCTGATTGCGCATCCGCAGTAGTGAGCCCGAGCGCCCATGAGCAGTAGTGAGTCCGAGTGCGCATAAGCAGTAGTAACCTCGATTGCGCATGCACAGTAGTGAGCCCGTGTGGGCATGCGCAGTAGTGAGCCCGAGCGCGCATCCGCAGTAGTGAGCCCGAGTGCGCATGCGCAGTAGTGAGCCCGAGCGCGCATCCGCAGTAGTGAGCCCGAGTGCGCATGCGCAGTAGTGAGCCCGATTGCGCATCCGCAGTAGTGAGTCCGACTGCGCATGCGCAGTAGTGACCCCGAGTGCGCATGCGCAGTAGAGAGCACGATTACGCATGCGCAGTAATGAGACGTGCCCGCATGCGCAGTGGTGAGCCCGAGTGCGCATACACAGTCGTGAGCCCGAGCGCCCATGAGCAGTAGTGAGTCCGGGTGCGCATAAGCAGTAGTAACCCCGATTGCGCATGCACAGTAGTGAGCCCGTGTGGGCATGGGCAGTAGTGAGCCCGAGCGCACATGCGCAGTAGTGAGCCCGATCGCGCATCCGCGGTAGTGATGCCGAGTGCCCATGAGCAGTAGTGAGTCCGAGTGCCCATAAGCAGTAGTAATCCCGATTGCGCATGCACATTAGTGAGCCCGTGTGGGCATGCGCAGTAGTGAGCCCGAGCGCGCATCCGCAGTAGTGAGCCCGAGCGCCCGTGCGCAGTAGTGAGCCCGATTGCGCATCCGCAGTACTGACCCCGAGTGCGCATGCGCAGTAGCGACCACGAGCGCGCATGCCTAGTAGTGAGCCCGAGTGCGCATGTGCAGGTCTGAGCCGGAGCGCGCATGCGCAGTAGTGAGCCCGATTGTGCATCCGCAGTAGTGAGTCCGAGTGTGCATGCGCAGTGGTGACCCCGAGTGTTCATGGTCAAGTTTGAGCCCGAGCGCGCATGCGCAGTAGTGAGCCCGAGCGCGCGTGCCAAGTAGTGAGCCCGATTGCGCATCCGCAGTAGTGAGGCCGAGTGTACATGAGCAGTAGTGCGTCCAAGTGCGCATGAGCAATAGTGACCCCGAGTGCGCATGCGCAGTAGTGAGCCAGATTGCGCATCCGCAGTAGTGACCCCGAGCGCCCATGAGCAGTAGTGAGTCCGAGTGCGCATAAGCAGTAGTAACCCCGATTGCGCATGCACAGTAGTGAGCCCATGTGGGCATGCGCAGTAGTGAGCCCGAGTGCGCATGTGCAGATCTGAGCCGGAGTGCGCAAGCGCAGTAGTGAGCCCGATTGCGCATCCGCAGTAGTGAGGCCGAGCGCCCATGAGCAGTAGTGAGTCCGAGTGCGCATAAGCAGTAGTAACCTCGATTGCGCATGCACAGTAGTGAGCCCGTGTGGGCATGCGCAGTAGTGAGCCCGAGCGCGCATCCGCAGTAGTGAGCCCGAACGCGCATGCGCAGTAGTGAGCCCGATTGTGCATCCGCAGTAGTGAGTCCGAGTGTGCATGAGCAGTAGTGAGCCCGATTGTGCATCCGCAGTAGTGAGTCAGAGTGCGCATGAGCAGTAGTTAGTCCGAGAGCGCATGACAAGTAGTGACCCCGTGTGCTCATGCGCAGTAGTGAGCCCGAGCGCGCATCCGCAGTAGTGAGCCCGAGCGCGCATGAGCACTAGTGAGTCCAAGTGCGCATGAGCAGTAGTGACCCCGAGTGCGCATGCGCAGTAGTGAGCCCGATTGCGCATCCGCAGTAGTGAGCATGGCCGCGCATCCGCAGAATTGAGCCCGATTGCGCATCCGCAGTAATGAGGGCGAGTGCCCATGAGCAGTAGTGAGTCCAAGTGCGCATAAGCAGTAGTGACCCCGAGTGCGCATACGCAGTAGTGAGCCCGAGTGCGCATGTGCAGGTCTGTGCCGGAGTGCGCATGCGCAGTAGTGAGCCCGATTGTGCATCCGCAGTAGTGAGTCCGAGTGCGCACGAACAGTAGTGAGCCCGTGTGTGCATGAGCAGTAGTAACCCTGAGTGCGCATGCGCAGTAGTGAGCCCGATTGCGCATCGGCAGTAGCGAGTCCGTGTGCGATTGCCCAGTAGTGAGCCCGAGTGCGCATGTGCAGGTCTGAGCCGGAGTGCGCATGCGCAGCTGTGAGCCCGATTGTGCATCCGCAGTAGTGAGTCCGAGTGCGCACGAACAGTAGTGAGACCGTGTGTGCATGAGCAGTAGTGACCCTGAGTACGCATGCACAGTAGTGAGCCCGTGCGCGCATACGCGGTAGTGAGCCCGATTTTCCATCCACAGTAGTGAGTCAGAGTGCTCATGAGCAGTAGTGAGCCCGAGTGCTCATACGCAGTAGTGAGTCCGATTGCGCATCCGCAGTAGGGAGTCCGTGTGCGCATGCGCAGTAGTGAGCACGTGCGCGCATACGCGGTAGTGAGCCCGATTTTGCATCCACATTAGTGAGTCGGAGTACTCATGAGCAGTAGTTAGTGCGAGAGCGCATGAGAAGTAGTGAGCCCGAGTGCGCATGCGCAGTAGTGAGCCCGATTGTGCATCCGCAGTAGTGAGTCCGAGTGCGCACGAACAGTAGTGAGCCCGTGTGTGCATGAGCAGTAGTGACCCTGAGTGCGCATGCGCAGTAGTGAGCCCGATTGCGCATCGGAAGTAGCGAGTCCGTGTGCGTTTGCCCAGCAGTGAGCCCGCGTGCGCATGTGCAGGCCTGAGCCGGAGTGCGCATGCGCAGTAGTGAGCTCGATTGTGCATCCGCAGTAGTGAGTCCGAGTGCGCATGAGCAGTAGCGAGCCCGTGTGTGCATGAGCAGTAGTGACCCTGAGTGCGCATGCACAGTAGTGAGCCCGTGCGCGCATACGCAGTAGGGAGTCCGTGTGCGCATGCGCAGTCGTGAGCCCGAGTGCGCATGTGCAGGTCTGAGCCGGAGTGCGCATGCGCAGTAGTGAGCGCGATTGCGCATCCGCAGTAGTGAGACCGAGCGCCCATGAGCAGTAGTGAGTCCGAGTGCGCATATGCAGTAGTAACCTCGATTGCGCATGCACAGTAGTGAGCCCGTGTGGGCATGCGCAGTAGTGAGCCCGAGCGCGCTTCCGCAGTAGTGAGCCCGAGCGCGCGTGCCCAGTAGTGAGCCCGATTGCGCATCCGCAGTAGTGAGGCCGAGTGTACATGAGCAGTAGTGCGTCCAAGTGCGCATGAGCAGTAGTGACCCCGAGTGCGCATGCGCAGTAGTGAGCCAGATTGCGCATCCGCAGCAGTGAGTCCGAGTGCGCATGCGCAGTAGTGAGCGCGTGCGCGCATACGCGGTAGTGAGCCCGATTTTGCATCCGCAGTAGTGAGTCGCAGTACTCATGAGCAGTAGTTAGTCCGAGAGCGCATGAGAAGTAGTGACCCCGTGTGCGCATGCGCAGTAGTGAGCCCGAGCGCGCATCCGCAGTAGTGAGCCCGTGCGCCCATGAGCAGTAGTGAGTCCGAGTGCGCATAAGCAGTAGTAACCCCGATTGCGCATGCACAGTAGTGAGCCCGTGTGGGCATGGGCAGTAGTGAGCCCGAGTGCGCATGCCCAGTAGTGAGCCCGAGCGCGCAACCGCAGTAGTGAGCCCGAGTGCGCATGCCCAGTAGTGAGCCCGAGTGCGCATGTGCAGTGGTGAGTCCGAGTGTTCATGGTCAAGTTTGAGCCCGAGCGCGCATGCGCAGTAGTGAGCCCGATTGCGCTTCCGCAGTAGTGAGGCCGAGTGCCCATGAGCAGTAGTGAGTCCAAGTGCGCATGAGCATTAGTTTCCACGAGTGCGCATACGCAGTAGTGAGCCCGATTGCGCATCCGCAGTAGTGAGGCCGAGTGCCCATGAGCAGTAGTGAGTCCAAGTGCGCATGAGCATTAGTGACCACGAGTGCGCATACGCAGTAGTGAGCCCGATTGCGCATCGGCAGTAGTGAGTCCGTGTGCGCATGCCCAGTAGTGAGCCCGCGTGCGCATGGGCAGGTCTGAGCCGGAGTGCGCATGCGCAGGAGTGAGCTGGATTGTGCATCCGCAGTAGTGAGTCCGAGTGCGCATGGGCAGTAGTGAGCCCGTGTGTGCATGAGCAGTAGTGACCCCGAGTGCGCATGTGCAGGTCTGAGCCGGAGTGCGCATGCGCAGTAGTGAGGCCGAGCGCGCAACCGCAGTAGTGAGCCCGAGCGCCCATGCGCAGTAGTGAGCCCGATTGCGCATCCGCAGTAGTGAGGCCGAGTGTCCATGAGCAGTAGTGAGTCCGAGTGCGCATGAGAAGTAGTGACCCCGATTGCGCTTGCGCAGTAGAGAGCCCGAGTGCTCATGCGCCGTAGTGAGCCCGTGTCCGAATGCGCAGTGGTGAGCCCGAGTGCACATGGTCAAGTCTGAGCCGGAGTGCGCATTAGCAGTAGTGAGCCCGATTGCGCATCCGCAGTAGTGAGCCCGAGCGCCCATGAGCAGTAGTGAGTCCGAGTGCGCATAAGCAGTAGTAACCTCGATTGCGCATGCACAGTAGTGAGCCCGTGTGGGCATGGGCAGTAGTGAGCCCGAGCGCACATGCGCAGTAGTGAGCCCGATCGCGCATCCGCGGTAGTGATGCCGAGTGCCCATGAGCAGTAGTGAGTCCGAGTGCCCATAAGCAGTAGTAATCCCGATTGCGCATGCACATTAGTGAGCCCGTGTGGGCATGCGCAGTAGTGAGCCCGAGCGCGCATCCGCAGTAGTGAGCCCGAGCGCCCGTGCGCAGTAGTGAGCCCGATTGCGCATCCGCAGTACTGACCCCGAGTGCGTATGCGCAGTAGCGACCACGAGCGCGCATGCCTAGTAGTGAGCCCGAGTGCGCATGTGCAGGTCTGAGCCGGAGCGCGCATGCGCAGTAGTGAGTCCGAGTGTGCATGAGCAGTAGTGAGCCCGATTGTGCATCCGTAGTAGTGAGTCAGAGTGCTCATGAGCAGAAGTTAGTCCGAGAGCGCATGACAAGTAGTGACCCCGTGTGCTCATGCGCAGTAGTGAGCCCGAGCGCGCATCCGCAGTAGTGAGCCCGAGCGCGCATGAGCACTAGTGTGTCCAAGTGCGCATGAGCAGTAGTGACCCCGAGTGCGCATGCGCAGTAGTGAGCCCGATTGCGCATCCGCAGTAGTGAGTCCGACTGCGCATGCGCAGTGGTGACCCCGAGTGTTTATGGTCAAGTTTGAGCCCGAGCGCGCATGCGCAGTAGCGAGCCCGATTGCGCATCCGCAGTAGTGAGGCCGAGTGCCCATGAGCAGTAGTGAGTCCAAGTGCGCATGAGCATTAGTGACCACGAGTGCGCATACGCAGTAGTGAGCCCGATTGCGCATCCGCAGTAGTGAGGCCGAGTGCGCATGAACAGTAGTGAGCCCGTGTGTGCATGAGAAGTAGTGACCCCATGTGCGCATGCACAGTAGTGAGCCCGAGCGCGTATCCGCAGTAGTGAGCATGGCCGCGCATCCGCAGTATTGAGCCCGATTGCGCATCCGCAGTAATGAGGGCGAGTGCCCATGAGCAGTAGTGAGTCCAAGTGCTCATAAGCAGTAGTGACCCCGAGTGCGCATACGCAGTAGTGAGCCCGAGTGCGCATGTGCAGGTCTGAGCCGGAGTGCGCATGCGCAGTAGTGAGCCCGATTGTGCATCCGCAGTAGTTAGTCCGAGTGCGCACGAACAGTAGTGAGCCCGTGTGTGCATGAGCAGTAGTGACCCTGAGTACGCATGCACAGTAGTGAGCCCGTGCGCGCATACGCGGTAGTGAGCCCGATTTTGCATCCACAGTAGTGAGTCGGAGTACTCATGAGCAGTAGTTAGTGCGAGAGCGCATGAGAAGTAGTGAGCCCGTGTCCGCATGCGCAGTGGTGTGCCCCAGTGCACATGGTCAAGTCTGAGCCGGAGTGGGCATTAGCAGTAGTGAGCCCGATTGCGCATTAGCAGTAGTGAGCCCGACTGCGCATCCGCAGTAGTGAGCCCGAGCGCCCATGAGCAGTAGTGAGTCCGAGTGCGCATAAGCAGTAGTAACCTCGATTGCGCATGCACAGTAGTGAGCCCGTGTGGGCATGCGCAGTAATGAGCCCGAGCGCGCGTCCGCAGTAGTGAGCCCGAGCGCGCGTGCCAAGTAGTGAGCCCGATCGCGCATCCGCAGTAGTGAGGCCGAGTGTACATGAGCAGTAGTGCGTCCAAGTGCGCATGAGCAGTAGTGACCCCGAGTGCGCATGCGCAGTAGTGAGCCAGATTGCGCATCCGCAGTAGTGAGCCCGAGCGCCCATGAGCAGTAGTGAGTCCGCGTGCGCATAAGCAGTAGTAACCCCGATTGCGCATGCACAGTAGTGAGCCCGTGTGGGCATGGGCAGTAGTGAGCCCGAGGGCACATGCGCAGTAGTGAGCCCGATCGCGCATCCGCGGTAGTGATGCCGAGTGCCCATGAGCAGTAGTGAGTCCGAGTGCCCATAAGCAGTAGTAATCCCGATTGCGCATGCACATTAGTGAGCCCGTGTGGGCATGCGCAGTAGTGAGCCCGAGCGCGCATCCGCAGTAGTGAGCCCGAGCGCCCGTGCGCAGTAGTGAGCCCGATTGCGCATCCGCAGTACTGACCCCGAGTGCGTATGCGCAGTAGCGACCACGAGCGCGCATGCCTAGTAGTGAGCCCGAGTGCGCATGTGCAGGTCTGAGCCGGAGCGCGCATGCGCAGTAGTGAGTCCGAGTGTGCATGAGCAGTAGTGAGCCCGATTGTGCATCCGTAGTAGTGAGTCAGAGTGCTCATGAGCAGAAGTTAGTCCGAGAGCGCATGACAAGTAGTGACCCCGTGTGCTCATGCGCAGTAGTGAGCCCGAGCGCGCATCCGCAGTAGTGAGCCCGAGCGCGCATGAGCACTAGTGTGTCCAAGTGCGCATGAGCAGTAGTGACCCCGAGTGCGCATGCGCAGTAGTGAGCCCGATTGCGCATCCGCAGTAGTGAGTCCGACTGCGCATGCGCAGTGGTGACCCCGAGTGTTTATGGTCAAGTTTGAGCCCGAGCGCGCATGCGCAGTAGCGAGCCCGATTGCGCATCCGCAGTAGTGAGGCCGAGTGCCCATGAGCAGTAGTGAGTCCAAGTGCGCATGAGCATTAGTGACCACGAGTGCGCATACGCAGTAGTGAGCCCGATTGCGCATCCGCAGTAGTGAGGCCGAGTGCGCATGAACAGTAGTGAGCCCGTGTGTGCATGAGAAGTAGTGACCCCATGTGCGCATGCACAGTAGTGAGCCCGAGCGCGTATCCGCAGTAGTGAGCATGGCCGCGCATCCGCAGTATTGAGCCCGATTGCGCATCCGCAGTAATGAGGGCGAGTGCCCATGAGCAGTAGTGAGTCCAAGTGCTCATAAGCAGTAGTGACCCCGAGTGCGCATACGCAGTAGTGAGCCCGAGTGCGCATGTGCAGGTCTGAGCCGGAGTGCGCATGCGCAGTAGTGAGCCCGATTGTGCATCCGCAGTAGTTAGTCCGAGTGCGCACGAACAGTAGTGAGCCCGTGTGTGCATGAGCAGTAGTGACCCTGAGTACGCATGCACAGTAGTGAGCCCGTGCGCGCATACGCGGTAGTGAGCCCGATTTTGCATCCACAGTAGTGAGTCGGAGTACTCATGAGCAGTAGTTAGTGCGAGAGCGCATGAGAAGTAGTGAGCCCGTGTCCGCATGCGCAGTGGTGTGCCCCAGTGCACATGGTCAAGTCTGAGCCGGAGTGCGCATTAGCAGTAGTGAGCCCGATTGCGCATTAGCAGTAGTGAGCCCGACTGCGCATCCGCAGTAGTGAGCCCGAGCGCCCATGAGCAGTAGTGACCCTGAGTGCGCATAAGCGGTAGTGAGCCCGTGCGCGCATACGCGGTACTGAGCCCGATTTTGCATCCACAGTAGTGAGTCGGAGTACTCATGAGCAGTAGTTAGTCGGAGAGCGCATGCGCAGTCGTGAGCCCGAGTGCGCATGTGCAGGTCTGAGCCGGAGCGCGCATGCGCAGTAGTGAGCCCGATTGCGCATCCGCAGTAGTGAGCCCGAGCGCGCATGAGCACTAGTGTGTCCAAGTGCGCATGAGCAGTAGTGACCCCGAGTGCGCATGCGCAGTAGTGAGCCCGATTGCGCATCCGCAGTAGTGAGTCCGACTGCGCATGCGCAGTGGTGACCCCGAGTGTTCATGGTCAAGTTTGAGCCCGAGCGCGCATGCGCAGTAGTGAGCCCGAGCGCGCGTGCCAAGTAGTGAGCCCGATTGCGCATCCGCAGTAGTGAGTCCGACTGCGCATGCGCAGTAGTGACCCCGAGTGCGCATGCGCAGTAGAGAGCACGATTACGCATGCGCAGTAATGAGACGTGCCCGCATGCGCAGTGGTGAGCCCGAGTGCGCATACACAGTCGTGAGCCCGAGCGCCCATGAGCAGTAGTGAGTCCGGGTGCGCATAAGCAGTAGTAACCCCGATTGCGCATGCACAGTAGTGAGCCCGTGTGGGCATGGGCAGTAGTGAGCCCGAGCGCACATGCGCAGTAGTGAGCCCGATCGCGCATCCGCGGTAGTGATGCCGAGTGCCCATGAGCAGTAGTGAGTCCGAGTGCCCATAAGCAGTAGTAATCCCGATTGCGCATGCACATTAGTGAGCCCGTGTGGGCATGCGCAGTAGTGAGCCCGAGCGCGCATCCGCAGTAGTGAGCCCGAGCGCCCGTGCGCAGTAGTGAGCCCGATTGCGCATCCGCAGTACTGACCCCGAGTGCGCATGCGCAGTAGCGACCACGAGCGCGCATGCCTAGTAGTGAGCCCGAGTGCGCATGTGCAGGTCTGAGCCGGAGCGCGCATGCGCAGTAGTGAGCCCGATTGTGCATCCGCAGTAGTGAGTCCGAGTGTGCATGCGCAGTGGTGACCCCGAGTGTTCATGGTCAAGTTTGAGCCCGAGCGCGCATGCGCAGTAGTGAGCCCGAGCGCGCGTGCCAAGTAGTGAGCCCGATTGCGCATCCGCAGTAGTGAGGCCGAGTGTACATGAGCAGTAGTGCGTCCAAGTGCGCATGAGCAATAGTGACCCCGAGTGCGCATGCGCAGTAGTGAGCCAGATTGCGCATCCGCAGTAGTGACCCCGAGCGCCCATGAGCAGTAGTGAGTCCGAGTGCGCATAAGCAGTAGTAACCCCGATTGCGCATGCACAGTAGTGAGCCCATGTGGGCATGCGCAGTAGTGAGCCCGAGTGCGCATGTGCAGATCTGAGCCGGAGTGCGCAAGCGCAGTAGTGAGCCCGATTGCGCATCCGCAGTAGTGAGGCCGAGCGCCCATGAGCAGTAGTGAGTCCGAGTGCGCATAAGCAGTAGTAACCTCGATTGCGCATGCACAGTAGTGAGCCCGTGTGGGCATGCGCAGTAGTGAGCCCGAGCGCGCATCCGCAGTAGTGAGCCCGAACGCGCATGCGCAGTAGTGAGCCCGATTGTGCATCCGCAGTAGTGAGTCCGAGTGTGCATGAGCAGTAGTGAGCCCGATTGTGCATCCGCAGTAGTGAGTCAGAGTGCGCATGAGCAGTAGTTAGTCCGAGAGCGCATGACAAGTAGTGACCCCGTGTGCTCATGCGCAGTAGTGAGCCCGAGCGCGCATCCGCAGTAGTGAGCCCGAGCGCGCATGAGCACTAGTGAGTCCAAGTGCGCATGAGCAGTAGTGACCCCGAGTGCGCATGCGCAGTAGTGAGCCCGATTGCGCATCCGCAGTAGTGAGCATGGCCGCGCATCCGCAGAATTGAGCCCGATTGCGCATCCGCAGTAATGAGGGCGAGTGCCCATGAGCAGTAGTGAGTCCAAGTGCGCATAAGCAGTAGTGACCCCGAGTGCGCATACGCAGTAGTGAGCCCGAGTGCGCATGTGCAGGTCTGTGCCGGAGTGCGCATGCGCAGTAGTGAGCCCGATTGTGCATCCGCAGTAGTGAGTCCGAGTGCGCACGAACAGTAGTGAGCCCGTGTGTGCATGAGCAGTAGTAACCCTGAGTGCGCATGCGCAGTAGTGAGCCCGATTGCGCATCGGCAGTAGCGAGTCCGTGTGCGATTGCCCAGTAGTGAGCCCGAGTGCGCATGTGCAGGTCTGAGCCGGAGTGCGCATGCGCAGCTGTGAGCCCGATTGTGCATCCGCAGTAGTGAGTCCGAGTGCGCACGAACAGTAGTGAGACCGTGTGTGCATGAGCAGTAGTGACCCTGAGTACGCATGCACAGTAGTGAGCCCGTGCGCGCATACGCGGTAGTGAGCCCGATTTTCCATCCACAGTAGTGAGTCAGAGTGCTCATGAGCAGTAGTGAGCCCGAGTGCTCATACGCAGTAGTGAGTCCGATTGCGCATCCGCAGTAGGGAGTCCGTGTGCGCATGCGCAGTAGTGAGCACGTGCGCGCATACGCGGTAGTGAGCCCGATTTTGCATCCACATTAGTGAGTCGGAGTACTCATGAGCAGTAGTTAGTGCGAGAGCGCATGAGAAGTAGTGAGCCCGAGTGCGCATGCGCAGTAGTGAGCCCGATTGTGCATCCGCAGTAGTGAGTCCGAGTGCGCACGAACAGTAGTGAGCCCGTGTGTGCATGAGCAGTAGTGACCCTGAGTGCGCATGCGCAGTAGTGAGCCCGATTGCGCATCGGAAGTAGCGAGTCCGTGTGCGTTTGCCCAGCAGTGAGCCCGCGTGCGCATGTGCAGGCCTGAGCCGGAGTGCGCATGCGCAGTAGTGAGCTCGATTGTGCATCCGCAGTAGTGAGTCCGAGTGCGCATGAGCAGTAGCGAGCCCGTGTGTGCATGAGCAGTAGTGACCCTGAGTGCGCATGCACAGTAGTGAGCCCGTGCGCGCATACGCAGTAGGGAGTCCGTGTGCGCATGCGCAGTCGTGAGCCCGAGTGCGCATGTGCAGGTCTGAGCCGGAGTGCGCATGCGCAGTAGTGAGCGCGATTGTGCAGCCGCAGTAGTGAGACCGAGCGCCCATGAGCAGTAGTGAGTCCGAGTGCGCATATGCAGTAGTAACCTCGATTGCGCATGCACAGTAGTGAGCCCGTGTGGGCATGCGCAGTAGTGAGCCCGAGCGCGCTTCCGCAGTAGTGAGCCCGAGCGCGCGTGCCCAGTAGTGAGCCCGATTGCGCATCCGCAGTAGTGAGGCCGAGTGTACATGAGCAGTAGTGCGTCCAAGTGCGCATGAGCAGTAGTGACCCCGAGTGCGCATGCGCAGTAGTGAGCCCGATTGCGCATCCGCAGTAGGGAGTCCGTGTGCGCATGCGCAGTAGTGAGCACGTGCGCGCATACGCGGTAGTGAGCCCGATTTTGCATCCACATTAGTGAGTCGGAGTACTCATGAGCAGTAGTTAGTGCGAGAGCGCATGAGAAGTAGTGAGCCCGAGTGCGCATGCGCAGTAGTGAGCCCGATTGTGCATCCGCAGTAGTGAGTCCGAGTGCGCACGAACAGTAGTGAGCCCGTGTGTGCATGAGCAGTAGTGACCCCGAGTGCGCATGTGCAGGTCTGAGCCGGAGTGCGCATGCGCAGTACTGAGCCCGAGCGCGCATCCGCAGTAGTGAGCCCGAGCGCGCATGCGCAGTAGTGAGCCCGATTGCGCATCGGCAGTAGTGAGTCCGTGTGCGCATGCCCAGTAGTGAGCCCGCGTGCGCATGTGCAGGTCTGAGCCGGAGTGCGCATGCGCAGTAGTGAGCTGGATTGTGCATCCGCAGTAGTGAGTCCGAGTGCGCATGGGCAGTAGTGAGCCCGTGTGTGCATGAGAAGTAGTGACCCCGTGTGCGCATGCGCAGTAGTGAGCCTGAGCGTGCATCCGCAGTAGTGAGCCAGGGCGCGCATCCGCAGTAGTGAGCCCGATTGCGCATCCGCAGTAGTGAGCCCGAGCGCGCGTGCCCAGTAGTGAGCCCGATTGCGCATCCGCAGTAGTGAGGCCGGGGGTACATGAGCAGTAGTGAGTCCGAGTGCACATGAGACGTAGCGACCCCGATTGCGCATGCGCAGTAGAGCGCCCGAGTGCTCATGCGCCGTAGTGAGCCCGTGTCCGAATGCGCAGTGGTGAGCCCGAGTGCGCATGGTCAGTAGTGAGCCCGAGCGCGCATCCGCAGTAGTGAGCCCGAGTGCCCTTGAGCAGTAGTGGGTCAGAGTGCTCATGAGCAGTAGTGACCCCGATTGCGCATGCACAGTAGTGAGCCCGATTGTGCATCCGCAGTAGTGAGTCCGACTGCGCATGCGCAGTAGTGACCCCGAGTGCGCATGCGCAGTAGAGAGCACGATTACGCATGCGCAGTAATGAGCCCGTGCCCGCATGCGCAGTGGTGAGCCCGAGTGCGCATACACAGTCGTGAGCCCGTGTGCGCATGCGCAAAAGTGAGCCCGAGTGCGCACGGCCAATTCTGTGCCGGAGTGCGCATACGCAGTAGTGAGCCCGATCGCGAATCCGCAGTAGTGAGCCCGACCGCGAATCCGCAGAAGTGAGGCCGAGTGTTCATGGGCAGTAGTGAGTCCCAGTGCGCATGCGGAGTAGTGACCCCGATTGCGCATGCGCAGTAGAGAGACCGATTGTGCATGCGCCGTAGTGAGCCCGTTTCCGCATGCGCAGTAGTGAGCCCGAGCGCGCAACCGCAGTAGTGAGCCCGAGCGCCCATGCGCAGTAGTGAGCCCGATTGCGCATCCGCAGTAGTGAGGCCGAGTGTCCATGAGCAATAGTGAGTCCGAGTGCGCATGAGAAGTAGTGACCCCGATTGCGCTTGCGCAGTAGAGAGCCCGAGTGCTCATGCGCCGTAGTGAGCCCGTGTCCGAATGCGCAGTGGTGAGCCCGAGTGCACATGGTCAAGTCTGAGCCGGAGTGCGCATTAGCAGTAGTGAGCCCGATTGCGCATCCGCAGTAGTGAGCCCGAGCGCCCATGAGCAGTAGTGAGTCCGAGTGCGCATAAGCAGTAGTAACCTCGATTGCGCATGCACAGTAGTGAGCCCGTGTGGGCATGCGCAGTAATGAGCCCGAGCGCGCATCCGCAGTAGTGAGCCCGAGCGCGCGTGCCAAGTAGTGAGCCCGATTGCGCATCCGCAGTAGTGAGGCCGAGTGTACATGAGCAGTAGTGCGTCCAAGTGCGCATGAGCAGTAGTGACCCCGAGTGCGCATGCGCAGTAGTGAGCCAGATTGCGCATCCGCAGTAGTGAGCCCGAGCGCCCATGAGCAGTAGTGAGTCCGAGTGCGCATAAGCAGTAGTAACCCCGATTGCGCATGCACAGTAGTGAGCCCGTGTGGGCATGGGCAGTAGTGAGCCCGAGCGCGCATGCGCAGTAGTGAGCCCGAGCGCGCATCCGCGGTAGTGATGCCGAGTGCCCATGAGCAGTAGTGAGTCCGAGTGCCCATAAGCAGTAGTAATGCCGATTGCGCATGCACATTAGTGAGCCCGTGTGGGCATGCGCAGTAGTGAGCCCGAGCGCGCATCCGCAGTAGTGAGCCCGAGCGCCCGTGCGCAGTAGTGAGCCCGATTGCGCATCCGCAGTACTGACCCCGAGTGCGCATGCGCAGTAGCGACCACGAGCGCGCATGCCTACTAGTGAGCCCGAGTGCGCATGTGCAGGTCTGAGCCGGAGCGCGCATGCGCAGTGGTGAGCCCGATTGTGCATCCGCAGTAGTGAGTCCGAGTGTGCATGAGCAGTTGTGAGCCCGATTGTGCATCCGCAGTAGTGAGTCAGAGTGCTCATGAGCAGTAGTTAGTCTGAGAGCGCATGACAAGTAGTGACCCCGTGTGCTCATGCGCAGTAGTGAGCCCGAGCGCGCATCCGCAGTACTGAGCCCGATTGCGCATCCGCAGTAGTGAGTCCGTGTGCGCATGCCCAGTAGTGAGCCGCAGTGCGTATGTGCAGGTCTGAGCCGGAGTGCGCATGCGCAGTAGTGGGCCCGATTGTGCATCCGCAGTAGTGAGTCCGAGTGCGCATGAACAGTAGTGAGCCCGCGTGTGCATGAGCAGTAGTGACCCTGAGTGCGCATGCACAGTAGTGAGCCCGTGCGCGCATACGCGGTAGTGAGCCCGATTTTGCATCCACAGTAGTGAGTCGGAGTACTCATGAGCAGTTGTTAGTCCGAGAGCGCATGCGCAGTCGTGAGCCCGAGAGCGCATGCACATTAGTGAGCCCGTGCGCGCATCCGCAGTAGTGAGCCCGAGCGCGCGTGCCCAGTAGTGAGCCCGATTGCGCATCCGCAGTAGTGAGGCCGGGTGTACATGAGCAGTAGCGCATCCAAGTGCGCATGAGCAGTACTGACCCCGAGTGCGCATGCGCAGTAGTGAGCCAGATTGCGCATCCGCAGTAGTGAGTCCGAGTGCGCATGCGCAGTAGTGACCCCGAGTGCGCATGCACAGTAGTGAGCGCGTGCGCGCATACGCGGTAGTGAGCCTGATTTTGCATCCGCAGTAGTGAGTCGGAGTACTCATGAGCAGTAGTTAGTCTGAGAGCGCATGAGAAGTTGTGACCCCGTGTGCGCATGCGCTGTAGTGAGCCTGAGCGCGCATCCGCAGTAGTGAGCCCGATCCCGCATCCGCGGTAGTGATGCCGAGTGCCCATGAGCAGTAGCGAGTCCGAGTGCCCATAAGCAGTAGTAATCCCGAGTGCGCATGCACAGTCGTAAGCCCGTGTGCGTATGCCCAAAAGTGAGCCCGAGTGCGCACGGCCAAGTCTGTGCCGGAGTGCGCATGCGCAGTAGTGAGAGCGATAGCGCATCCGCAGTAGTGAGGCCGAGTGCCCATGAGCAGTGGTGAGTCGGAGTGCGCATGAGCAGTAGTGACCCCGATTGCGCATGCGCAGTAGAGAGCCCGATTGTGCATGCGCCGTAGTGAGCCCGACCGCGCATCCGCAGTAGTGAGGCCGAGTGCCCATGAGCAGTGGTGAGTCCGAGTGCGCATGAGCAGCAGTGACCATGAGTGCGCACACGCAGTAGTGAGCCCGATTGCGCATCGGCAGTAGTGAGTCCGTGTGCGCATGCCCAGTAGTGAGCACGCGTGCGCATGTGCAGGTCTGAGCCGGAGTGCGCATGCGCAGTAGTGAGCCCGTGTCCGCACGCGCAGTGGTGAGCCCGAGTGCGCATGGTCAAGTCTGAGCCCAGGAGCGCGCATGCGCAATAGTGAGCCCGATTGCGCGTCCACAGTAGTGAGGCCGAGTGCCCATGAGCAGTAGTGAGTCCAAGTGCGCATGAGCCGTAGTGACCACGAGTGCGCATACGCAGTAGTGAGCCCGATTGCGCATCCGCAGTAGGGAGTCCGTGTGCGCATGCGCAGTAGTGAGCCCGATTGCGCATCGGCAGTAGTGAGTCCGTGTGCGCCTGCCCAGTAGTGAGCCCGAGTGCGCATGCGCAGGTCTGAGCCGGAGTGCGCATGCGCAGTAGTGAGCCCGATTGTGCATCCGCAGTAGTGAGTACGAGTGCGCATGAACAGTACTGAGCCCGTGCGCGCATACGCGGTAGTGAGCCCGATTTTGCATCCACAGTAGTGAGTCGGTGTACTCATGAGCAGTAGTTAGTCCGAGAGCGCATGAGAAGTAGTGAGACCGTGTGGGCATGCGCAGTAGTGAGCCCGAGCGCGCATCCGCAGTAGTGAGCCCGTGCGCGCTTGCGCAGTTGTGAACCCGAGTGCGCATGGTCAAGTCTGAGCCGGAGTGCGCATGCGCAGTACTGAGCCCGATCGCGCATCCGCAGTAGAGAGGCGGAGTGCCCATGAGCAGTAGTGAGTCCGAGTGCGCATGAGCAGTAGTGAGCCCGTGTGTGCATGCGCAGTAGTGAGCCCGTTTGCGCATGCGCAGCAGTGAGTCCGAGTGCTCATTGGCAGTAGTGAGCCCAAGCGCGCATCCGCAGTAGTGAGCCCGATTGCGCATCCGCAGTAGTGATCCCGAGTGCGCATGCGCAGTAGTGAGCCCGATTGCGCATCCGCAGTAGTGAGTCCGAGCGCGCATGCGCAGTAATGAGCCCGAATTCGCATGTGCAGGTCTGACCGGAGTGCGCATGCGCAGTGGTGAGCCCGAGTGCGCATGGTCCGGTCTGAGCCGGAGTGCGTATGCGCAGTAGTAAGTCCGAGTGCGCATGAGCAGTAGTGACCCCGAGCGCGCATACGCGGTACTGAGCCTGATTTTGCATCCGCAGTAGAGTGTCCGAGTGCGCATGAGCAGTAGTTAGTCCGAGAGCGCATGAGAATTAGTGACCCCGAGTGTGCATGCGCAGTGGTGGGCCCGTGTGCGCATGCGCAGTAGTGAGCCCATGTGCGCATGCGCAGTAGTTAGCCCGAGTGCGCATGCCCAGTAGTGAAACCGAGTGCGCATGTGCAGTGGTGAGCCCGAGTGCGCATGGTCAAGTTTGAGCCCGAGCGCACATGCGCAGTAGTGAGCCCGATTGCGCATCCGCAGTAATGAGGCTGAGTCCCCATGAGCAGTAGTGAGTCCAAGTGCGCATGAGCAGTAGTGACCCCAATTGCGCATGCACAGTAGTGAGCCCGTGTGGGCATGCGCAGTAGCGAGCCCGATTGCGCATCCGCAGTAGTGACGCCGAGTGTCCATGAGCAGTAGTGCGTCCGAGTGCGCATAAGCAGTTTGTGACTCCGAGTGCGCATGCGCAGTAGTGAGCCAGATTGCGCATCCGCAGTAGTGAGTCCGAGTGCGCATGCGCAGTAGTGACCTCGAGTGCGCATGCGCAGTAGAGAGCCCGATTGCGCATGCGCAGTAGTGAGCCCGTGTCCGCATGCGCAGTGGTGAGCCCGAGTGCGCATGGTCATGTCTGAGCCGGAGTGCGCATTAGCAGTAGTGAGCCCGATTGCGTATCCGCAGTAGTGACCCCGAGTGCGCATTCGCAGTAGAGAGCCCTATTACGCATGCCCAGTAGTGAGCCCGAGTGCGCATGTGCAGGTCTGAGCCGGAGTGCGTATGCGCAGTATTGCCCCGTGTGCGCATACGCAGTAGAGAGCCCGATTGCGCATCCGCAGTATGGAGTCCGTGTGCGCATGCGCAGTAGTGAGTCCGATTGCGCGTCGGCAGTAGTGAGTCCGTGTGCGCAAGAGCAGTAGTGAGGCCGAATGCGAATGAGCAGTAGTGAGCCCGATTGCGCATCCGCAGTAGTGAGTCAGAGTGCCCTATAGCAGTAGTTAGTTCGAGAAGGCATGAGAAGTAGTGACCCCGTGTGCGCATGCGCAGTAGTGAGCCCATGTGCGCATGCGCAGTAGTGAGCCCGATTACGCATCCGCAGTAATGAGGCTGAGTCCCCATGAGCAGTAGTGAGTCCAAGTGCGCATGAGCAGTAGTGACCCCGATTGCGCATGCACAATAGTGAGCCCGTGTGGGCATGCGCAGTAGTGAGCCCGATTGCGCATCCGCAGTAGTGAGGCCGAGTGTCCATGAGCAGTAGTGCGTCCAAGTGCGCATGAGCAGTAGGGACTCCGAGTGCGCATGCGCAGTAGTGAGCCCGATTGCGCATCCGCAGTAGTGAGTCCGAGTGCGCATGCGCTGTAGTGACCTCGAGTGCGCATGCGCAGTAGAGAGCCCGGTTGCGCATGCGCAATAGTGAGCCCGTGTCCGCATGCGCAGTGGTGAGCCCGAGTGCGCATGGTCAAGTCTGAGCCGGAGTGCGCATTAGCAGAAGTGAGCTCGATTGCGCATCCGCAGTAGTGACCCCGAGTGCGCATTCGCAGTAGAGAGCCCGATTACGCATGCCCAGTAGTGAGCCCGAGTGCGCATGTGCAGGTCTGAGCCGGAGTGCGTATGCGCAGTAGTGAGCCCGATTGTGCATCCGCAGTAGTGAGTCCGAGTGCGCATGAGCAGTAGTGAGCCCCTGCGCGCATGCGCAGTATTGCCCGGTGTGCGCATACGCAGTAGTGAGTCCGATTGCGCATCCGCAGTAGGGAGTCCGTGTGCGCATGCGCAGTAGTGAGTCCGATTGCGCGTCGGCAGTAGTGAGTCCGTGTGCGCATGCCCAGTAGTGAGCCCGTGTATGCTGGAGCAGTAGTGACCCCGAGCGCGCATGCGCAGTAGTGAGCCGGAGTGCGCAATCGCAGTAGTGACTCCGAGTGCCCATGCGCAGTAGTAACCCCGAGCGCGCATGCGCAGTAGTGAGCCCGAGTGCGCATCCCCAGTAGTGAGCCCGAGCGCGCATCCGCAGTAGTGAGTCCGAGTGCGCATGAGCAGTACTGACCCCGAGTGCGCATGCACAGTCATGAGCCCGTGTGCGCATGCGCAGTAGTGCCCCCGTGTGGCCATGTGCAGTAGTGAGCTTGAGAGCGCATCCGCAGTAGTGAGCCAGAGCGCCCATGCGCAGTAGTGAGTCCGAGTGCCCATAAGCAGTAGTAATCCCGATTGCGCATGCACATTAGTGAGCCCGTGTGGGCATGCCCAGTAGTGAGCCCGAGTGCGCATGTGCAGGTCTGAGCCAGAGTGCGCATGCGCAGTAGTGAGCCCGATTGTGCATCCGCAGTAGTGAGTCCGAGTGCGCATGAGCAGTAGTGAGCCCGATTTTGCTTCCGCAGTAGTGAGTCAGAGTGCGCATGGGCAGTAGTTAGTCCGAGAGCGCATGACAAGTAGTGAACCCGTGTGCTCATGCGCAGTAGTGAGCCCGAGCGCGCATCCGCAGTAGTGAGCCCGAGCGCGCATGAGCACTAGTGAGTCCAAGTGCGCATGAGCAGTAGTGACCCCGAGTGCGCATGCGCAGTAGAGAGCACAATTGCGCATGCGCAGTAATGAGCGCGTGCCCGCATGCGCAGTGGTGGGCCCGAGTGCGCATGCACAGTTGTGAGCCCGTGTGCGCATGCGCAAAAGTGAGCCCGAGTGCGCACGGCCAAGTCTGAGCCGGAGTGCGCATGCGCAATAGTGAGCCCGATCGCGAATCCGCAGTAGTGAGGCCGAGTGCCCATGTTCAGTAGTGAGTCCCAGTGCGCATGAGGAGTAGTGACCCCGATTGCGCGTGCGCAGTACAGAGACCGATTGCGCATGCGCCGCAGTGAGCCCGTTTCCGCATGCGCAGTAGTGAGCCCGAGCGCGCAACCGCAGTAGTGAGCCCGAGCGCCCATGGGCAGTAGTGAGCCCGATTGCGCATCCGCAGTAGTGAGGCCGAGTGCCCATGAGCAGTAGCGACCCCGATTGCGCATGCGCAGTAGAGCGCCCGAGTGCTCATGCGCCGTAGTGAGCCCGTGTCCGAATGCGCAGTGGTGAGCCCGAGTGCGCATGGTCATGTCTGAGCCGCAGTGCGCATGCGCAGTAGTGAGTCCGAGTGCGCAGGAGCAGTAGTGACCCCGAGTCCGCATGCACAGTCGTGAGCCCGTGTGCGCATGCGCAGTCGTGCGCCCGCGTACCCATGCGCAAAAGTGAGCTCGAGAGCGCATGTGCAAGTCTGAGCCGGAGTGCGCATGCGCAGTAGCGACCCCGAGCGCGGATGCGCAGTAGTGAGCCCGAGTGCGCAGTAGAGAGCCCGATTGCGCATGCGCCGTAGTGGGCCCGCGTCCGCATGCGCAGTGGTGAGCCCGAGTGCGCATGGTCAGTAGTGAGCCCGAGCGCGCATCCGCAGTAGTGGGCCCGAGTGCCCATGAGCAGTAGTGAGTCCGAGAGCGCATGAGCAGCAGCGACCCCGATTGCGCATGCACAGTAGTGAGCCCATGTGCGCATGCGCAGTAGCGAGCCCCATTGCGCATGCACAGTAGTGAGAACGTGCGCGACTGCGCAGTGGTGATCCCGAGTGCGCATGGTCAAGTCTGAGCCGGAGTGCGCATGCGCAGTAGTGAGTCCGATCGCGCATGCGCAGTAGTGAGGCCGAGTGCCCTTGAGCAGTAGTGGGTCAGAGTGCTCATGAGCAGTAGTGACCCCGATTGCGCATGCACAGTAGTGAGCCCATGCGCGCCTGCGCAGTGGTGATCCCGAGTGCGCATGGTCAAGTCTGAGCCGGAGTGCGCATGCGCAGTAGTGGGCCCGATCGCGCATTCGCAGTAGTGAGGCCGAGTGCCCATGAGCAGTAGTGAGTCCAAGTGCGCATGAACAGTAGTGACCACGAGTGCGCATACGCAGTAGTGAGCCCGATTGCGCATCCGCAGTAGTGAGTCCTTGTGCGCATGCCCAGTAGTGAGCCCGCGTGCGCATGAGCAGTAGTGAGCCCGAACGCGCATCCGCAGTAGGGAGCCCGAGCGCCCATGCGCAGTAGTGAGCCCGTGTATGCATGATCAGTAGTGACCCTGAGTGCGCATGCACAGTAGTGAGCACGCGTGCGCATGTGCAGGTCTGTTCCGGAGTGCGCATGCGCAGTAGTGAGCCCGATTGCGCATCGGCTGTAGTGAGTCCGTGTGCGCCTGCCCAGTAGTGAGCCCGAGTGCGCATGCGCAGGTCTGAGCCGGAGTGCGCATGCGCTGTAGTGAGCCCGGTTGTGCATCCGCAGTAGTGAGTACGTGTGCGCATGAACAGTACTGAGCCCGTGCGCGCATACGCGGTAGTGAGCCCGATTTTGCATCCACAGTAGTGAGTCGGTGTACTCATGAGCAGTAGTTAGTCCGAGAGCGCATGAGAAGTAGTGATCCCGTGTGGGCATGCGCAGTAGTGAGCCCGAGCGCGCATCCGCAGTAGTGAGCCCGTGCGCGCTTGCGCAGTTGTGAACCCGAGTGCGCATGGTCAAGTCTGAGCCGGAGTGCGCATGCGCAATACTGAGCCCGATCGCGCATCCGCAGTAGTGAGGCGGAGTGCCCATGAGCAGTAGTGAGTCCGAGTGCGCATGAGCAGTAGTGAGCCCGTGTGTGCATGCGCAGTAGTGAGCCCGTTTGCGCATGCGCAGCAGTGAGTCCGAGTGCGCATTGGCAGTAGTGAGCCCAAGCGCGCATCCGCAGTAGTCAGCCCGATTGCGCATCCGCAGTAGTGATCCCGAGTGCGCATGCGCAGTAGTGAGCCCGATTGCGCATCCGCAGTAGTGAGTCCGAGCGCGCATGCGCAGTAATGAGCCCGAATTCGCATGTGCAGGTCTGACCGGAGTGCGCATGCGCAGTGGTGAGCCCGAGTGCGCATGGTCCGGTCTGAGCCGGAGTGCGTATGCGCAGTAGTAAGTCCGAGTGCGCATGAGCAGTAGTGACCCCGAGCGCGCATACGCGGTACTGAGCCTGATTTTGCATCCGCAGTAGAGTGTCCGAGTGCGCATGAGCAGTAGTTAGTGCGAGAGCGCATGAGAATTAGTGACCCCGAGTGTGCATGCGCAGTAGTGGGCCCGTGTGCGCATGCGCAGTAGTGAGCCCATGTGCGCATGCGCAGTAGTTAGCCCGAGTGCGCATGCCCAGTAGTGAAACCGAGTGCGCATGTGCAGTGGTGAGCCCGAGTGCGCATGGTCAAGTTTGAGCCCGAGCGCACATGCGCAGTAGTGAGCCCGATTGCGCATCCGCAGTAATGAGGCTGAGTCCCCATGAGCAGTAGTGAGTCCAAGCGCGCATGAGCAGTAGTGACCCCAATTGCGCATGCACAGTAGTGAGCCCGTGTGGGCATGCGCAGCAGTGAGCCCGATTGCGCATCCGCAGTAGTGACGCCGAGTGTCCATGCGCAGTAGTGACCTCGAGTGCGCATGCGCAGTAGAGAGCCCGATTGCGCATGCGCAGTAGTGAGCCCGTGTCCGCATGCGCAGTGGTGAGCCCGAGTGCGCATGGTCATGTCTGAGCCGGAGTGCGCATTAGCAGTAGTGAGCCCGATTGCGTATCCGCAGTAATGACCCCGAGTGCGCATTCGCAGTAGAGAGCCCGATTACGCATGCCCAGTAGTGAGCCCGAGTGCGCATGTGCAGGTCTGAGCCGGAGTGCGTATGCGCAGTATTGCCCCGTGTGCGCATACGCAGTAGAGAGCCCGATTGCGCATCCGCAGTAGGGAGTCCGTGTGCGCATGCGCAGTAGTGAGTCCGATTGCGCGTCGGCAGTAGTGAGTCCGTGTGCGCAAGAGCAGTAGTGAGGCCGAATGCGAATGAGCAGTAGTGAGCCCGATTGCGCATCCGCAGTAGTGAGTCAGAGTGCCCTATAGCAGTAGTTAGTTCGAGAAGGCATGAGAAGTAGTGACCCCGTGTGCGCATGCGCAGTAGTGAGTCCATGTGCGCATGCGCAGTAGTGAGCCCGATAACGCATCCGCAGTAATGAGGCTGAGTCCCCATGAGCAGTAGTGAGTCCAAGTGCGCATGAGCAGTAGTGACCCCGATTGCGCATGCACAGTAGTGAGCCCGTGTGGGCATGCGCAGTAGTGAGCCCGATTGCGCATCCGCAGTAGTGAGGCCGAGTGTCCATGAGCAGTAGTGCGTCCAAGTGCGCATGAGCAGTAGGGACTCCGAGTGCGCATGCGCAGTAGTGAGCCAGATTGCGCATCCGCAGTAGTGAGTCCGAGTGCGCATGCGCTGTAGTGACCTCGAGTGCGCATGCGCAGTAGAGAGCCCGGTTGCGCATGCGCAATAGTGAGCCCGTGTCCGCATGCGCAGTGGTGAGCCCGAGTGCGCATGGTCAAGTCTGAGCCGGAGTGCGCATTAGCAGTAGTGAGCTCGATTGCGCATCCGCAGTAGTGACCCCGAGTGCGCATTCGCAGTAGAGAGCCCGATTACGCATGCCCAGTAGTAAGCCCGAGTGCGCATGTGCAGGTCTGAGCCGGAGTGCGTATGCGCAGTAGTGAGCCCGATTGTGCATCCGCAGTAGTGAGTCCGAGTGCGCATGAGCAGTAGTGAGCCCCTGCGCGCATGCGCAGTATTGCCCGGTGTGCGCATACGCAGTAGTGAGTCCGATTGCGCATCCGCAGTTGGGAGTCCGTGTGCGCATGCGCAGTAGTGAGTCCGATTGCGCGTCGGCAGTAGTGAGTCCGTGTGCGCATGCCCAGTAGTGAGCCCGTGTATGCTGGAGCAGTAGTGACCCCGAGCGCGCATGCGCAGTAGTGAGCCGGAGTGCGCAATCGCAGTAGTGACTCCGAGTGCCCATGCGCAGTAGTAACCCCGAGAGCGCATGCGCAGTAGTGAGCCCGAGTGCGCATCCCCAGTAGTGAGCCCGAGCGCGCATCCGCAGTAGTGAGTCCGAGTGGGCATGAGCAGTACTGACCCCGAGTGCGCATGCACAGTCATGAGCCCGTGTGCGCATGCGCAGTAGTGCCCCCGTGTGGCCATGTGCAGTAGTGAGCTTGAGAGCGCATGTGCAAGTCTGAACCGGAGTGCGCATGCGCAGCAGTGCCCCGAAGTGCACATGTGCAGCAGCGACCCCGAGCACGCATGCGCAGTAATGAGCCCGAATGCGCAAGTGCAGGTCTGACCGGAGTGCGCATGCGCAGTGGTGAGCCCGAGTGCGCATGGTCCGGTCTGAGCCGGAGTGCGTATGCGCAGTAGTAAGTCCGAGTGCGCATGAGCAGTAGTGACCCCGAGCGCGCATACGCGGTACTGAGCCTGATTTTGCATCCGCAGTAGAGTGTCCGAGTGCGCATGAGCAGTAGTTAGTCCGAGAGCCCATGAGAATTAGTGACCCCGAGTGTGCATGCGCAGTAGTGTGCCCGAGCGAGCATCGGCAGTAGTGTGCCCGAGTGCGCATGCGCAGTAGTGACCCCAGTGCGCATGCACAGTAGTGAGCCCGTGTGCGCGTGCGCAGTAGTGCGGCCGTGTGCGCATGCGCAGAAGTGAGCTCGAGAGCGCATGCGCAAGTCTCAGCCGGAGTGCGCATGCGAATTAGTGACCCCCAACGCGCATGCGCAGGAGCGACGCCGAGCGCACATGTAGAGGTCTGACCGGAGTGCGATTGCGCAATAGTGAGCCCGAGCGCGCATGTGCAGTAGTGAGCCCGATTGCGCATGAGCAGTCGTGAGTCCGAGTGCCCATGAGCCGTAGTGAGTCCGAATGCGCATGAGCAGTAGTGATCTCGAGTGCGCATGCACAGTCGTGAGCCCGTGTGCGCATGCGCAGTAGTTACCCCGAGTGCGCATGATCAGTAGTGAGCCCGTGCGCGCATGCGCAGTATTGCCCCGTGTGCGCATACGCAGTAGTGAGCCCGATTGCGCATCCGCAGTAGTGAGCCCGTGGCGGCATGCGCAGTAGTGAGCCCGAGCGCGCATCCGCAGTAGGGAGCCCGAGCGCCCATGTTCAGTAGTGAGCCCGTGTATGCATGAGCAGTAGTGACCCTGAGTGCGCATGCACAGTAGTGAGCCCGAGTGCGCATGTGCAGGTCTGAGCCGGAGTGCGCATGCGCAGTAGCGACCCCGAAAGCGCATCGGCAGCAGTGAGTCCGATCGCGAATGCCCAGTAGTGAGCCCGCGTGCGCATGTGCAGTGCTGAGTCCGACTGCGCATGGTCAAGTTTGGGCCCGAGCGCGCATGCGCAGTAGTGAGCCCGATTGCGCATCCGCAGTAGTGAGTCCGTGTGCGCATGCCCAGTAGTGAGCCCGCGTGCGCATGTGCAGGTCTGAGCCGGAGTGCGCATGCGCAGTAGTGAGCTCGATTGTGCATCCGCAGTAGTGAGTCGGAGTACTCATAAGCAGTAGTCAGTCCGAGAGCGCATGTGAAGTAGTGACCCCGTGTGCGCATGCGCAGTAGTGAGTCCGAGTGCGCATGCCCAGTAGTGAGCCCGCGTGCGCATGTGCAGGTCTGAGCCGAAGTGCGCATGCGCATTAGTGAGCTCGATTGTGCATCCGCAGTAGTGAGTCGGAGTACTCATAAGCAGTAGTCAGTCCGAGAGCGCATGAGAAGTAGTGACCCCGTGTGCGCATGCGCAGTAGTGAGCCCGAGCGCGCATCCGCAGTACTGAGCCCGATTGCGCATCCGCAGTAGTGAGTCCGTGTGCGCATGCCCTGTAGTGAGCCGCAGTGCGTATGTGCAGGTCTGAGCCGGAGTGCGCATGCGCAGTAGTGAGCCAGATTGCGCATCCGCAGTAGTGAGTCCGAGTGCGCATGCGCAGTAGTGACCTCGAGTGCGCATGCGCAGTAGAGAGCCCGATTGCGCATGCGCAGTAGTGAGCCCGTGTCCGCATGCGCAGTGGTGAGCCCGAGTGCGCATGGTCATGTCTGGGCCGGAGTGCGCATTAGCAGTAGTGAGCCCGATTGCGTATCCGCAGTAGTGACCCCGAGTGCGCATTCGCAGTAGAGAGCCCGATTACGCATGCCCAGTAGTGAGCCCGAGTGCGCATGTGCAGGTCTGAGCCGGAGTGCGTATGCGCAGTATTGCCCCGTGTGCGCATACGCAGTAGAGAGCCCGATTGCGCATCCGCAGCAGGGAGTCCGTGTGCGCATGCGCAGTAGTGAGTCCGATTGCGTGTCGGCGGTAGTGAGTCCGTGTGCGCAAGAGCAGTAGTGAGGCCGAATGCGAATGAGCAGTAGTGAGCCCGATTGCGCATCCGCAGTAGTGAGTCCGTGTGCGCATGCCCAGTAGTGAGCCCGCGTGCGCATGTGCAGGTCTGAGCCGGAGTGCGCATGCGCAGTAGTGAGCTCGATTGTGCATCCGCAGTAGTGAGTCGGAGTACTCATAAGCAGTAGTCAGTCCGAGAGCGCATGTGAAGTAGTGACCCCGTGTGCGCATGCGCAGTAGTGAGTCCGAGTGCGCATGCCCAGTAGTGAGCCCGCGTGCGCATGTGCAGGTCTGAGCCGAAGTGCGCATGCGCAGTAGTGAGCTCGATTGTGCATCCGCAGTAGTGAGTCGGAGTACGCATAAGCAGTAGTCAGTCCGAGAGCGCATGAGAAGTAGTGACCCCGTGTGCGCATGCGCAGTAGTGAGCCCGAGCGCGCATCCGCAGTACTGAGCCCGATTGCGCATCCGCAGTAGTGAGTCCGTGTGCGCATGCCCAGTAGTGAGCCGCAGCGCGTATGTGCAGGTTTGAGCCGGAGTGCGCATGCGCAGTAGTGAGCCCGATTGTGCATCCGCAGTAGTGAGTCCGAGTGCGCATGAACAGTAGTGAGCCCGCGTGTGCATGAGCAGTAGTGACCCTGAGTGCGCATGCACAGTAGTGAGCCCGTGCGCGCATACGCGGTAGTGAGCCCGATTTTGCATCCACAGTAGTGAGTCGGAGTACTCATGAGTAGTAGCTAGTGCGAGAGCGCATGAGAAGTAGTGACCCCGTGTGCGCATGCGCAGTAGTGAGCCCGAGCGTGCATCCGCAGTAGTGAGTCCGTGTGCGATTGCCCTGTAGTGAGCCCGCGTGCGCATGTGCAGGTCTGAGCCGCAGTGCGCATGCGCAGTAGTGAGCTCGATTGTGCATCCGCAGTAGTGAGACCGAGTGCGCATGAGCAGTAGTGCGTCCAAGTGCGCATGAGCTGTAGTGACCCCGAATGCGCATGCGCAGTAGTGAGCCAGATTGCGCATCCGCTGTAGTGAGTCCGAGTGCGCATGGCCAGTAGCGACCCCGAGTGCGCATGCGCAGTTGAGAGCCCGATTGCGCATGCGCAGTAGTGAGCCCGTGTCCGCATGCGCAGTGGTGAGCCCGAGTGCACATGGTCAAGTCTGAGCCGGAGTGCGCATTAGCAGTAGTGAGCCCGATTGCGCATCCGCAGAAGTGAGCCCGAGCGCCCATGAGCGGTAGTGAGTCCGAGTGCGCATAAGCAGTAGTAACCTCGATTGCGCATGCACAGTAGTGAGCCAGATTGCGCATCCGCAGTAGTGAGTCCGAGTGCGCATGCGCAGTAGTGACCCCGAGTGCGCATGCACAGTAGTGAGCCCGTGCGCGCATCCGCAGTAGTGAGCCCGAGCGCGCGTGCCCAGTAGTGAGCCCGATTGCGCATCCGCAGTAGTGAGGCCGGGTGTACATGAGCAGTAGTGCATCCAAGTGCGCATGAGCAGTAGTGACCCCGAGTGCGCATGCGCAGTAGTGAGCCAGATTGCGCATCCGCAGTAGTGAGTCCGAGTGCGCACGAACAGTAGTGTGCCCGTGTGTGCATGAGCAGTAGTGACCCTGAGGGCGCATGCACAGTAGTTAGCCCGTGCGCGCATACGCGGTAGTGAGCCCGATTTTGCATCCACAGTAGTGAGTCGGAGTACTCATGTGTAGTAGCTAGTGCGAGAGCGCATGAGAAGTAGTGACCCCGTGTGCGCATGCGCAGTAGTGAGCCCGAGCGTGCATCCGCGGTAGTGAGCCAGGGCGCGCATCCGCAGTAGTGAGCCCGATTGCGCATCCGCAGTAATGATGCCGAGTGGACATGAGCAGTAGTGAGTCCGTGTGTGCATGAGCAGTAGTGACCCCGAGTGCGCATGCACAGTAGTGAGCCCGTGTGCGCATACGCGGTAGTGAGCCCGATCTTGCATCCGCAGTAGTGAGTCCGAGTGCGCATGAGCAGTAGTGACCACGAGTGCGCATACGCAGTAGTGAGCCCGATTGCGCATCGGCAGTAGTGAGTCCGTGTGCGATTGCCCAGTAGTGAGCCTGCGTGCGCATGTGCAGGTCTGAGCCGCAGTGCGCATGCGCAGTAGTGAGCTCGATTGTGCATCCGCAGTAGTGAGACCGAGTGCGCATGAGCAGTAGTGACCCTGAGCGCCCATGCACAGTAGTGAGCCCGTGCGCGCATACGCGGTAGTGAGCCCGATTTTCCATCCACAGTAGTGAGTCGGAGTACTCATGAGCAGTAGTTAGTGCGAGAGCGCATGAGAAGTAGTGACCCCGTGTCCGCATGCGCAGTGGTGAGCCCGAGTGCGCATAGTCAAGTCTGAGCCGGAGTGCGCATGCGCAGTAGTGAGTCCGATCGCGCATCCGCAGTAGTGAGGCCGAGTGCCCTTGAGTAGTAGTGAGTCAGAGTGCTCATGAGCAGTAGTGAGCCCGAGTGCTCATACGCAGTAGTGAGTCCGATTGCGCATCCGCAGTAGGGAGTCCGTGTGCGCATGCGCTGTAGTGAGCCCGTGCGCGCATACGCGGTAGTGAGCCCGATTTTGCATCCACAATAGTGAGTCGGAGTACTCATGAGCAGTAGTTAGTGCGAGGGCGCATGAGAAGTAGTGAGCCCGTGTCCGCATGCGCAGTGGTGTGCCCGAGTGCACATGGTCAAGTCTGAGCCGGAGTGCGCATTATCTGTAGTGAGCCCGATTGCGCATCCGCAGTAGTGAGGCCGGGTGTACATGAGCAGTAGTGCATCCAAGTGCGCATGAGCAGTAGTGACCCCGAGTGCGCATGCGCAGTAGTGAGCCAGATTGCGCATCCGCAGTAGTGAGTCCGAGTGCGCATGCGCAGTAGTGACCCCGAGTGCGCATGCGCAGTAGTGAGCCCGATTGCGCATCCGCAGTAGTGAGGCCGGGTGTACATGAGCAGTAGTGACCCCGAGTGCGCATGCGCAGTAGTGAGCCAGATTGCGCATCCGCAGTAGTGAGTCCGAGTGCGCATGCGCAGTAGTGACCCCGAGTGCGCATGCACAGTAGTGAGCCCGTGCGCGCATACGCGGTAGTGAGCCTGATTTTGCATCCGCAGTAGTGAGTCGGAGTACTCATAAGCAGTAGTTAGTCTGAGAGCGCATGAGAAGTAGTGACCCCGTGTGCGCATGCGCTGTAGTGAGCCCGAGCGCGCATCCGCAGTAGTGAGCCCGAGCGCCCATGAGCAGTAGTGAGTCGGAGTGCGCATAAGCAGTAGTAACCCCGATTGCGCATGCACAGTAGTGAGCCCGTGTGAGCATGGGCAGTAGTGAGCCCGAGCGCGCATGCGCAGTAGTGAGCCCGATCCCGCATCCGCGGTAGTGATGCCGAGTGCCCATGAGCAGTAGCGAGTCCGAGTGCCCATAAGCAGTAGTAATCCCGATTGCGCATGCACATTAGTGAGCCCGTGTGGGCATGCGCAGTAGTGAGCCCGACCGCGCATCCGCAGTAGTGAGCCCGAGCGCCCATGCGCAGTAGTGAGTCCGAGTGCCCATAAGCAGTAGTAATCCCGATTGCGCATGCACCTTAGTGAGGCCGTGTGGGCATGCCCAGTAGTGAGCCCGAGTGCGCATGTGCAGGTCTGATCCGGAGTGCGCATGCGCAGTAGTGAGCCCGATTGTGCATCCGTAGTAGTGAGTCCGAGTGCGCATGAGCAGTAGTGAGCCCGATTTTGCTTCCGCAGTAGTGAGTCAGACTGCGCATGGGCAGTAGTTAGTCCGAGAGCGCATGACAAGTAGTGACCCCGTGTGCTCATGCGCAGTAGTGAGCCCGAGCGCGCATCCGCAGTAGTGAGCCCGAGCGCGCATGAGCACTAGTGAGTCCAAGTGCGCATGAGCAGTAGTGACCCCGAGTGCGCATGCGCAGTAGAGAGCACAATTGCGCATGCGCAGTAATGAGCGCGTGCCCGCATGCGCAGTGGTGGGCCCGAGTGCGCATGCACAGTTTGAGGCCGTGTGCGCATGCGCAAAAGTGAGCCCGAGTGCGCACGGCCAAGTCTGAGCCGGAGTGCGCATGCGCAGTAGTGAGCCCGATCGCGAATCCGCAGTAGTGAGGCCGAGTGCCCATGGGCAGTAGTGAGTCCCAGTGCGCATGAGGAGTAGTGACCCCGATTGCGCGTGCGCAGTACAGAGACCGATTGTGCATGCGCCGCAGTGAGCCCGTTTCCGCATGCGCAGTAGTGAGCCCGAGCGCGCAACCGCAGTAGTGAGCCCGAGCGCCCATGGGCAGTAGTGAGCCCGATTGCGCATCCGCAGAAGTGAGGCCGAGTGCCCATGAGCAGTAGTGAGTCCGAGTGCGCATGAGACGTAGCGACCCCGATTGCGCATGCGCAGTAGAGCGCCCGAGTGCTCATGCGCCGTAGTGAGCCCGTGTCCGAATGCGCAGTGGTGAGCCCGAGTGCGCATCCGCAGTAGTGAGCCCGGGCGCGCATCCGCAGTATTGAGCCCAATTGCGCATCCGCAGTAATGAGGCCGAGTGCCCATGAGCAGTAGTGAGTCCAAGTGCGCATAAGCAGTAGAGACCCCGAGTGCGCATACACAGTAGTCAGCCAGATCACGCATCCGCAGTAGGGTGTCAGTGTGCGCATGGGCAGTAGTGAGCCCGAGCGCGCAACCGCAGTAGTGAGCCCGAGCGCCCATGGGCAGTAGTGAGCCCGATTGCGCATCCGCAGAAGTGAGGCCGAGTGCCCATGAGCAGTAGTGAGTCCGAGTGCGCATGAGACGTAGCGACCCCGATTGCGCATGCGCAGTAGAGCGCCCGAGTGCTCATGCGCCGTAGTGGGCCCGTGTCCGCATGCGCAGTGGTGAGCCCGAGTGCGCATGGTCAGTAGTGAGCCCGAGCGCGCATCCGCAGTAGTGGGCCCGAGTGCCCATGAGCAGTAGTGAGTCCGAGAGCGCATGAGCAGCAGTGACCCCGATTGCGCATGCGCAGTAGTGAGCCCATGTGCGCATGCGCAGTAGCGAGCCCCATTGCGCATGCACAGTAGTGAGAACGTGCGCGACTGCGCAGTGGTGATCCCGAGTGCGCATGGTCAAGTCTGAGCCGGAGCGCGCATGCGCAGTAGTGGGCCCGATCGCGCATTCGCAAGAGTGAGGCCGAGTGCCCATGAGCAGTAGTGAGTCCAAGTGCGCATGAACAGTAGTGACCACGAGTGCGCATACGCAGTAGTGAGCCCGATTGCGCATCCGCAGTAGTGAGTCCTTGTGCGCATGCCCAGTAGTGAGCCCGCGTGCGCATGCGCAGTAGTGAGCCCGAGCGCGCATCCGCAGTAGTGAGCCCGGGCGCGCATCCGCAGTATTGAGCCCAATTGCGCATCCGCAGTAATGAGGCCGAGTGCCCATGAGCAGTAGTGAGTCCAAGTGCGCATAAGCAGTAGAGACCCCGAGTGCGCATACACAGTAGTCAGCCAGATCACGCATCCGCAGTAGGGTGTCAGTGTGCGCATGGGCAGTAGTGAGCCCGATTGCGCATCCGCAGTAGTGAGGCCGAGTGTCCATGAGCAGTAGTGCGTCCAAGTGCGCTTGAGCAACAGTGACCCCGAGTGCGCATGCGCAGTAGTGAGTCCGAGAGCGCATGAGAAGTAGTGACCCCGTGTGCGCATGCGCAGTAGTGAGCCCGAGCGCGCATGCGCAGTAGTGAGCCCGATTGCGCATCCGGAGTAGTGAGGCCGAGTGTCCATGAGCAGTAGTGCGTCCAAGTGCGCATGAGCAGTAGTGACCCCGAGTGCGCATACGCAGTAGTGAGCCCGATTGCGCATCCGCAGTAGGGAGTCCGTGTGCGCATGCACAGTAGTGAGCCCGTGCGCGCATACGCGGTAGTGAGCCCGATTTTGCATCCACAGAAGTGAGTCGGAGTACTCATGAGCAGTAGTTAGTGCGAGAGCGCATGAGAAGTAGTGACCCCGTGTCCGCATGCGCAGTGGTGAGCCCGAGTGCGCATGGTCAAGTCTGAGCCGGAGTGCGCATGCGCAGTAGTGAGTCCGATCGTGCATCCGCAGTAGTGAGGCCGAGTGCCCTTGAGTAGTAGTGAGTCAGAGTGCTCATGAGCAGTAGTGAGCCCGAGTGCGCATACACAGTAGTGAGCCCGATTGCGCATCCGCAGTAGGGAGTCCGTGTGCGCATGCGCAGTAGTGAGCCCGAGTGCGCATGTGGAGATCTGAGCCGGAGTGCGCATGCGCAGTAGTGAGCCCGAGCGCCCATGAGCAGTAGTGAGTCCGAGTGCGCATAAGCAGTAGTAACCTCGATTGCGCATGCAAGGTAGTGAGCCCGTGTGGGCATGCGCAGTAGTGAGCCCGAGCGCGCATCCGCAGTAGTGAGCCCGAGCGCGCGTGCCAAGTAGTGAGCCCGATTGCGCATCCGCAGTAGTGAGGCCGAGTGTACATGAGCAGTAGTGCGTCCAAGTGCGCATGAGCAGTAGTGACCCCGAGTGCGCATGCGCAGTAGTGAGCCAGATTGCGCATCCGCAGTAGTGACCCCGAGCGCCCATGAGCAGTAGTGAGTCCGAGTGCGCATAAGCAGTAGTAACCCCGATTGCGCATGCAAGGTAGTGAGCCCGTGTGGGCATGGGCAGTAGTGAGCCCGAGCGCGCATGCGCAGTAGTGAGCCCGATCGCGTATCCGCGGTAGTGATGCCGAGTGCCCATGAGCAGTAGTGAGTCCGAGTGCCCATAAGCAGTAGTAATCCCGATTGCGCATGCACATTAGTGAGCCCGTGTGGGCATGCGCAGTAGTGAGCCCGAGCGCGCATCCGCAGTAGTGAGCCCGAGCGCCCGTGCGCAGTAGTGAGCCCGATTGCGCATCCGCAGTACTGGCCCCGAGTGCGCATGCGCAGTAGCGACCCCGAGCGCGCATGCCTAGTAGTGAGCCCGAGTGCGCATGTGCAGGTCTGAGCCGGAGCGCGCATGCGCAGTAGTGAGCCCGATTGTGCATTCCGCAGTAGTGAGTCCGAGTGTGCATGAGCAGTAGTGAGCCCGTGTGGGCATGCGCAGTAGTGAGCCCGAGCGCGCATCCGCAGTAGTGAGCCCGAGCGCCCGTGCGCAGTAGTGAGCCCGATTGCGCATCCGCAGTACTGGCCCCGAGTGCGCATGCGCAGTGGAGAGCCCGATTGCGCATCCGCAGTAGTGAGTCCGACTGCGCATGCGCAGTGGTGACCCCGAGTGTTCATGGTCAAGCTTGAGCCCGAGCGCGCATGCGCAGTAGCGAGCCCGATTGCGCATCCGCAGTAGTGTGTCCGAGTGCGCATGCGCAGTAGTGACCCCGAGTGCGCATGCGCAGTAGAGAGCACGATTACACATGCGCAGTAATGAGCCCGTGCCCGCATGCGCAGTGTTGAGCCCGAGTGCGCATGCACAGTCGTGAGCCCGTGTGCGCATGCGCAGCCGTGAGTCCGAGTGCGCATGCCCAGTAGTGAGCCCGAGCGCGCAACCGCAGTAGTGATCCCGAGTGCGCATGCCCAGTAGTGAGCCCGAGTGCGCATGCGCCGTGGTGACCCCGAGTGTTCATGGTCAAGTTTGAGCCCGAGCGCGCATGCGCAGTAGCGAGCCCGATTGCGCATCCGCAGTAGTGAGGCCGAGTGCCCATGAGCAGTAGTGAGTCCAAGTGCGCATGAGCATTAGTGACCACGAGTGCGCATACGCAGTAGTGAGCCCGATTGCGCATCGGCAGTAGTGAGTCCGTGTGCGCATGCCCAGTAGTGAGCCCGCGTGCGCATGTGCAGGTCTGAGCCGGAGTGCGCATGCGCAGTAGTGAGCTGGATTGTGCATCCGCAGTAGTGAGTCCGAGTGCTCATGGGCAGTAGTGAGCCCGTGTGTGCATGAGCAGTAGTGACCCCGAGTGCGCATGTGCAGGTCTGAGCCGGAGTGCGCATGCGCAGTAGTGAGCCCGATTGTGCATCCGCCGTAGTGAGTCCGAGTGCGCATGAACAGTAGTGAGCCCGTGTGCGCACGCGCAGTAGTGAGCCCGAGCGCGCATCCGCAGTACTGAGCCCGAGCGCGCATCCGCAGTAGTGAGCCCGATTGCGCATCCGTAGGAATGAGGCCGGTTGACCATGAGCAGTAGTGAGTCCACGTGCGCATGAGCAGTAGTGACCCCGATTGCGCATGCACAGTAGAGAGCCCGTGTGGGCATGCGCAGTAGTGAGCCCGTGTGTGCATGAGCAGTAGTGACCCCGAGTGCGCATGTGCAGGTCTGAGCCGGAGTGCGCATGCGCAGTAGTGAGCCCGATTGTGCATCCGCCGTAGTGAGTCCGAGTGCGCATGAACAGTAGTGAGCCCGTGTGCGCACGCGCAGTAGTGAGCCCGAGCGCGCATCCGCAGTAGTGAGCCCGTGCGCCCATGAGCAGTAGTGAGTCCGAGTGCGCATAAGCAGTAGTAACCCCGATTTCGCATGCACAGTAGTGAGCCCGTGTGGGCATGGGCAGTAGTGAGCCCGAGCGCGCATGCGCAGAAGTGAGCCCGATCGCGCATCCGCGGTAGTGATGCCGAGTGCCCATGAGCAGTGGTGAGTCCGAGAGCCCATAAGCAGTAGTAACCCCGATTGCGTATGCACATTAGTGAGCCCGTGTGTGCATGAGCAGTAGTGACCCCGAGTGCGCATGCACAGTACTGAGCCCGTGTGCGTATACGCGGTAGTGAGCCCGATTTTGCATCCGCAGTAGTGAGTCCGAGTGCCCATGAGCAGTAGTTAGTCAACGAAGGCATGAGAAGTAGTGAGCCCGAGCGCGCATGCGCAGTAGTGAGCCCGTGTGGGCATGCGCAGTAGTGAGCCCGAGCGCGCATCCGCAGTAGTGAGCCCGAGCGCGCATGCGCAGTAGTGAGCCCGATTGCGCATCCGCAGTTGTGAGGCCGAGTGTCCATGAGCAGTAGTGCGTCCAAGTGCGCTTGAGCAACAGTGACCCCGAGTGCGCATGCGCAGTAGTGAGTCCGAGAGCGCATGAGAAGTAGTGACCCCGTGTGCGCATGCGCAGTAGTGAGCCCGAGCGCGCGTGCGCAGTAGTGAGCCCGATTGCGCATCCGCAGTAGTGAGGCCGAGTGTCCATGAGCAGTAGTGCGTTCAAGTGCGCTTGAGCAACAGTCACCCCGAGTGCGCATGCGCAGTAGTGAGTCCGAGAGCGCATGAGAAGTAGTGACCCCGTGTCCGCATGCGCAGTGGTGAGCCCGAGTGCGCATGGTCTGGTCTGAGCCGCAGTGCGCATGCGCAGTAGTGAGTCCGAGTGCGCATGCGCAGTAGTGACCCCGAGTGCGCATGCGCAGTAGTGAGCCCGAGCGCGCATCCGCAGTAGTGAGCTCGAGCGCGCATGCGCAGTAGTGAGTCCGAGTGCGCATTAGCAGTAGTGACCACGAGTGCGCATACGCAGTAGTGAGCCCGATTGCGAATCGGCAGTAGTGAGTCCGTGTGCGATTGGCCAGTAGTGAGCCCGCGTGCGCATGCGCAGTAGTGAGCTCGATTGTGCATCCGCAGTAGTGAGACCGAGTGCGCATGCGCAGTAGTGACCCCGAGTGCGCATGCACAGTAGTGAGCCCGTGCGCGCATACGCGGTAGTGAGCCTGATTTTGCATCCGCAGTAGTGAGTCGGAGTACTCATAAGCAGTAGTTAGTCTGAGAGCGCATGAGAAGTAGTGACCCCGTGTGCGCATGCGCTGTAGTGAGCCCGAGCGCGCATCCGCAGTAGTGAGCCTGAGCGCCCATGAGCAGTAGTGAGTCGGAGTGCGCATAAGCAGTAGTAACCCCGATTGCGCATGCACAGTAGTGAGCCCGTGTGAGCATGGGCAGTAGTGAGCCCGAGCGCGCATGCGCAGTAGTGAGCCCGATCCCGCATCCGCGGTAGTGATGCCGAGTGCCCATGAGCAGTAGCGAGTCCGAGTGCCCATAAGCAGTAGTAATCCCGATTGCGCATGCACATTAGTGAGCCCGTGTGGGCATGCGCAGTAGTGAGCCCGAGCGCGCATCCGCAGTAGTGAGCCCGAGCGCCCATGCGCAGTAGTGAGTCCGAGTGCCCATAAGCAGTAGTAATCCCGATTGCGCATGCACCTTAGTGAGCCCGTGTGGGCATGCCCAGTAGTGAGCCCGAGTGCGCATGTGCAGGTCTGATCCGGAGTGCGCATGCGCAGTAGTGAGCCCGATTGTGCATCCGCAGTAGTGAGTCCGAGTGCGCATGAGCAGTAGTGAGCCCGATTTTGCTTCCGCAGTAGTGGGTCAGAGTGCGCATGGGCAGTAGTTAGTCCGAGAGCGCATGACAAGTAGTGACCCCGTGTGCTCATGCGCAGTAGTGAGCCCGAGCGCGCATCCGCAGTAGTGAGCCCGAGCGCGCATGAGCACTAGTGAGTCCAAGTGCGCATGAGCAGTAGTGACCCCGAGTGCGCATGCGCAGTAGAGAGCACAATTGCGCATGCGCAGTAATGAGCGCGTGCCCGCATGCGCAAGGTGGGCCCGAGTGCGCATGCACAGTTGTGAGGCCGTGTGCGCATGCGCAAAAGTGAGCCCGAGTGCGCACGGCCAAGTCTGAGCCGGAGTGCGCATGCGCAGTAGTGAGCCCGATCGCGAATCCGCAGTAGTGAGGCCGAGTGCCCATGGGCAGTAGTGAGTCCCAGTGCGCATGAGGAGTAGTGACCCCGATTGCGCGTGCGCAGTACAGAGACCGATTGTGCATGCGCCGCAGTGAGCCCGTTTCCGCATGCGCAGTAGTGAGCCCGAGCGCGCAACCGCAGTAGTGAGCCCGAGCGCCCATGGGCAGTAGTGAGCCCGATTGCGCATCCGCAGTAGTGAGGCCGAGTGCCCATGAGTAGTAGTGAGTCCGAGTGCGCATGAGACGTAGCGACCCCGATTGCGCATGCGCAGTAGAGCGCCCGAGTGCTCATGCGCCGTAGTGAGCCCGTGTCCGAATGCGCAGTGGTGAGCCCGAGTGCGCAGGAGCAGTAGTGACCCCGAGTCCGCATGCACAGTCGTGAGCCCGTGTGCGCATGCGCAGTCGTGCGCCCGCGTGCCCATGCGCAAACGTGAGCTCGAGAGCGCATGTGCAAGTCTGAGCCGGAGTGCGCATGCGCAGTAGCGACCCCGAGCGCGGATGCGCAGTAGTGAGCCCGAGTGCGCAGTAGAGAGCCCGATTGCGCATGCGCCGTAGTGGGCCCGTGTCCGCATGCGCAGTGGTGAGCCCGAGTGCGCATGGTCAGTAGTGAGCCCGAGCGCGCATCCGCAGTAGTGGGCCCGAGTGCCCATGAGCAGTAGTGAGTCCGAGAGCGCATGAGCAGCAGTGACCCCGATTGCGCATGCACAGTAGTGAGCCCATGTGCGCATGCGCAGTAGCGAGCCCCATTGCGCATGCACAGTAGTGAGAACGTGCGCGACTGCGCAGTGGTGATCCCGAGTGCGCATGGTCAAGTCTGAGCCGGAGTGCGCATGCGCAGTAGTGAGTCCGATCGCGCATGCGCAGTAGTGAGGCCGAGTGCCCTTGAGCAGTAGTGTGTCAGAGTGCTCATGAGCAGTAGTGACCCCGATTGCGCATGCACAGTAGTGAGCCCATGCGCGCCTGCGCAGTGGTGATCCCGAGTGCGCATGGTCAAGTCTGAGCCGGAGTGCGCATGCGCAGTAGTGGGCCCGATCGCGCATTCGCAGTAGTGAGGCCGAGTGCCCATGAGCAGTAGTGAGTCCAAGTGCGCATGAACAGTAGTGACCACGAGTGCGCATACGCAGTAGTGAGCCCGATTGCGCATCCGCAGTAGTGAGTCCTTCTGCGCATGCCCAGTAGTGAGCCCGCGTGCGCATGAGCAGTAGTGAGCCCGAGCGCGCATCCGCAGTAGTGAGCCCGGGCGCGCATCCGCAGTATTGAGCCCAATTGCGCATCCGCAGTAATGAGGCCGAGTGCCCATGAGCAGTAGTGAGTCCAAGTGCGCATAAGCAGTAGAGACCCCGAGTGCGCATACACAGTAGTCAGCCCGATCACGCATCCGCAGTAGGGTGTCAGTGTGCGCATGGGCAGTAGTGAGCCCGATTGCGCATCCGCAGTAGTGAGTCGGAGTACTCATGAGCAGTAGTTAGTGCGAGAGCGCATGAGAAGTAGTGACCCCGTGTCCGCATGCGCAGTGGTGAGCCCGAGTGCGCATGGTCAAGTCTGAGCCGGAGTGCGCATCCGCAGTAGTGAGGCCGAGTGCCCTTGAGTAGTAGTGAGTCAGAGTGCTCATGAGCAGTAGTGAGCCCGAGTGATGCCCACTTGGACGCCGACCGTTTGGACGCGTCCCGATTGGACGGTCCCGATTCGACTCGTTCCAATTCGAAGCGGTGCCGATTGGACGCGTTCCAATTCTAAGCAGGGCTTATAGAACCTAACCTAACCAAATCTAACCTCTTCGAATTGGGACGCGTCCAATCGGCACCGCTTCGAATTGGAACGCGTCGAATCGGGACCGTCCAAACGGAACGCGTCCAATCGGTCGACGTCCAAGTGGGACACCCCCGTGAGCCCGAGTGCGCATATACAGTAGTGAGCCCGATTGCGCGTGCCAAGTAGTGAGCCCGATTGCGCATCCGCAGTAGTGAGGCCGAGTGTACATGAGCAGTAGTGCGTCCAAGTGCGCATGAGCAGTAGTGACCCCGAGTGCGCATGCGCAGTAGTGAGCCAGATTGCGCATCCGCAGTAGTGACCCCGAGCGCCCATGAGCAGTAGTGAGTCCGAGTGCGCATAAGCAGTAGTAACCCCGATTGCGCATGCAAGGTAGTGAGCCCGTGTGGGCATGGGCAGTAGTGAGCCCGAGCGCGCATGCGCAGTAGTGAGCACGATCGCGCATCCGCGGTAGTGATGCCGAGTGCCCATGAGCAGTAGTGAGTCCGAGTGCCCATAAGCAGTAGTAATCCCGATTGCGCATGCACATTAGTGAGCCCGTGTGGGCATGCGCAGTAGTGAGCCCGAGCGCGCATCCGCAGTAGTGAGCCCGAGCGCCCGTGCGCAGTAGTGGGCCCGATTGCGCATCCGCAGTACTGGCCCCGTGTGCGCATGCGCAGTAGCGACCCCGAGTGCGCATGCGCAGTAGAGAGCACGATTACACATGCGCAGTAATGAGCCCGTGCCCGCATGCGCAGTGGTGAGCCCGAGTGCGCATGCACAGTCGTGAGCCCGTGTGCGCATGCGCAGCCGTGAGTCCGAGTGCGCATGCCCAGTAGTGAGCCCGAGCGCGCAACCGCAGTAGTGAGCCCGAGTGCGCATGCCCAGTAGTGAGCCCGAGTGCGCATGTGCAGTGGTGAGTACGAGTGTTCATGGTCAAGTTTGAGCCCGAGCGCGCATGCGCAGTAGTGAGCCCGATTGCGCATCCGCAGTAGTGAGGCCGAGTGCCCATGAGCAGTAGTGAGTCCAAGTGCGCATGAGCATTAGTGACCACGAGTGCGCATACGCAGTAGTGAGCCCGATTGCGCATCGGCAGTAGTGAGTCCGTGTGCGCATGCCCAGTAGTGAGCCCGCGTGCGCATGTGCAGGTCTGAGCCGGAGTGCGCATGCGCAGTAGTGAGCTGGATTGTGCATCCGCAGTAGTGAGTCCGAGTGCGCATGGGCAGTAGTGAGCCCGTGTGTGCATGAGCAGTAGTGACCCCGAGTGCGCATGTGCAGGTCTGAGCCGGAGTGCGCATGCGCAGTAGTGAGCCCGATTGTGCATCCGCAGTAGTGAGTCCGAGTGCGCATGAGCAGTAGTGAGCCCGTGTGTGCATGAGCAGTAGTGACCCTGAGTGCGTATGCACAGTAGTGAGACCGTGCGCGCATACGCGGTAGTGAGCCCGATTTTGCATCCACAGTAGTGAGTCGGAGTACTCATGAGCAGTAGTTAGCCCGAGAGCGCATGAGAAGTAGTGACCCCGTGTGCGCACGCGCAGTAGTGAGCCCGAGCGCGCATCCGCAGTACTGAGCCCGAGCGCGCATCCGCAGTAGTGAGCCCGATTGCGCATCCGTAGTAATGAGGCCGAGTGACCATGAGCAGTAGTGAGTCCACGTGCGCATGAGCAGTAGTGACCCCGATTGCGCATGCACAGTAGTGAGCCCGTGTGCGCATGCGCAATAGTGAGCCCGATTACGCATCCGCAGTAGTGAGTCCGAGTGCCCATGAGCAGTAGTTAGTCAACGAAGGCATGAGAAGTAGTGAGCCCGAGCGCGCATGCGCAGTAGTGAGCCCGATTGCGTATCCGCAGTAGTGAAGCCGAGTGTCCATGAGCAGTAGTGCGTCCAAGTGCGCTTGAGCAACAGTGACCCCGAGTGCGCATGCGCAGTAGTGAGTCCGAGAGCGCATGAGAAGTAGTGACCCCGTGTGCGCATGCACAGTCGTGAGCCCGTGTGCGCATGCGCAATAGTGAGCCCGATTACGCATCCGCAGTAGTGAGTCCGAGTGCCCATGAGCAGTAGTTAGTCAACGAAGGCATGAGAAGTAGTGAACCCGAGCGCGCATGCGCAGTAGTGCGCCTGGGCGCGCATCCGCAGTATTGAGCCCGATTGCGCATCCGCAGTAACGAGGGCGAGTGCCCATGAGCAGTAGTGAGTCCACGTGCGCATGAGCAGGAGTGACCCCGATTGCGCATGCACAGTAGTGAGCCCGATTGCGCATCCGCAGTAGTGTGTCCGAGTGCGCATGCGCAGTAGTGACCCCGAGGGCGCATGCGCAGTAGAGAGCACGATTACGCATGCGCAGTAATGAGCCCGTGCCCGCATGCGCAGTGGTGAGCCCGAGTGCGCATGCACAGTCGTGAGCCCGTGCCCGCATGCGCAGTGGTGAGCCCGAGTGCGCATGCACAGTCGTGAGCCCGTGTGCGCATGCGCAGCCGTGAGTCCGAGTGCGCATCCGCAGTACTGAGCCCGAGCGCGCATCCGCAGTAGTGAGCCCGATTGCGCATCCGTAGGAATGAGGCCGGTTGACCATGAGCAGTAGTGAGTCCACGTGCGCATGAGCAGTAGTGACCCCGATTGCGCATGCACAGTAGTGAGCCCGTGTGGGCATGCGCAGTAGTGAGCCCGAGCGCGCATCCGCAGTAGTGAGCCCGAGTGCGCATGCACAGTCGTGAGCCCGTGTGGGCATGCGCAGTAGTGAGTCCGATCGCGCATCCGCAGTGGTGAGCCCGAGTGCGCATGCACAGTCGTGAGCCCGTGTGCGCATGCGCAGCCGTGAGTCCGAGTGCGCATGCCCAGTAGTGAGCCCGAGCGCGCAACCGCAGTAGTGAGCCCGAGTGCGCATGCGCAATAGTGAGCCCGAGTGCGCATGTGCAGTGGTGAGTCCAAGTGCGCATGAGCATTAGTGACCACGAGTGCGCATACGCAGTAGTGAGCCCGATTGCGCATAGGCAGTAGTGAGTCCGTGTGCGCATGCCCAGTAGTGAGCCCGCGTGCGCATGTGCAGGTCTGAGCCGGAGTGCGCATGCGCAGTAGTGAGCTGGATTGTGCATCCGCAGTAGTGAGTCCGAGTGCGCATGGGCAGTAGTGAGCCCGTGTGTGCATGAGCAGTAGTGACCCCGAGTGCGCATGTGCAGGTCTGAGCCGGAGTGCGCATGCGCAGTAGTGAGCCCGATTGTGCATCCGCAGTAGTGAGCCCGAGCGCGCATGCGCAGTAGTGAGCCCGATTGCGCATCCGCAGTAGTGAGGCCGAGTGTCCATGAGCAGTAGTGCGTCCAAGTGCGCTTGAGCAACAGTGACCCCGAGTGCGCATCCGCAGTAGTGTGTCCGAGTGCGCATGCGCAGTAGTGACCCCGAGGGCGCATGCGCAGTAGAGAGCACGATTACGCATGCGCAGTAATGAGCCCGTGCCCGCATGCGCAGTGGTGAGCCCGAGTGCGCATGCACAGTCGTGAGCCCGTGCCCGCATGCGCAGTGGTGAGCCCGAGTGCGCATGCACAGTCGTGAGCCCGTGTGCGCATGCGCAGCCGTGAGTCCGAGTGCGCATCCGCAGTACTGAGCCCGAGCGCGCATCCGCAGTAGTGAGCCCGATTGCGCATCCGTAGGAATGAGGCCGGTTGACCATGAGCAGTAGTGAGTCCACGTGCGCATGAGCAGTAGTGACCCCGATTGCGCATGCACAGTAGTGAGCCCGTGTGGGCATGCGCAGTAGTGAGCCCGAGCGCGCATCCGCAGTAGTGAGCCCGAGTGCGCATGCACAGTCGTGAGCCCGTGTGGGCATGCGCAGTAGTGAGCCCGAGCGCGCATCCGCAGTGGTGAGCCCGAGTGCGCATGCACAGTCGTGAGCCCGTGTGCGCATGCGCAGCCGTGAGTCCGAGTGCGCATGCCCAGTAGTGAGCCCGAGCGCGCAACCGCAGTAGTGAGCCCGAGTGCGCATGCCCAATAGTGAGCCCGAGTGCGCATGTGCAGTGGTGAGTCCAAGTGCGCATGAGCATTAGTGACCACGAGTGCGCATACGCAGTAGTGAGCCCGATTGCGCATCGGCAGTAGTGAGTCCGTGTGCGCATGCCCAGTAGTGAGCCCGCGTGCGCATGAGCATTAGTGACCACGAGTGCGCATACGCAGTAGTGAGCCCGATTGCGCATCGGCAGTAGTGAGTCCGTGTGCGCATGCCCAGTAGTGAGCCCGCGTGCGCATGTGCAGGTCTGAGCCGGAGTGCGCATGCGCAGTAGTGAGCTGGATTGTGCATCCGCAGTAGTGAGTCCGAGTGCGCATGGGCAGTAGTGAGCCCGTGTGTGCATGAGCAGTAGTGACCCCGAGTGCGCATGTGCAGGTCTGAGCCGGAGTGCGCATGCGCAGTAGTGAGCTGGATTGTGCATCCGCAGTAGTGAGTCCGAGTGCGCATGAACAGTAGTGAGCCCGTGTGTGCATGAGCAGTAGTGACCCTGAGTGCGCATGCACAGTAGTGAGACCGTGCGCGCATACGCGGTAGTGAGCCCGATTTTGCATCCACAGTAGTGAGTCGGAGTACTCATGAGCAGTAGTTAGCCCGAGAGCGCATGAGAAGTAGTGACCCCGTGTGCGCACGCGCAGTAGTGAGCCCGAGCGCGCATCCGCAGTACTGAGCCCGAGCGCGCATCCGCAGTAGTGAGCCCGATTGCGCATCCGTAGTAATGAGGCCGAGTGACCATGAGCAGTAGTGAGTCCACGTGCGCATGAGCAGTAGTGACCCCGATTGCGCATGCACAGTAGTGAGCCCGTGTGCGCATGCGCAATAGTGAGCCCGATTACGCATCCGCAGTAGTGAGTCCGAGTGCCCATGAGCAGTAGTTAGTCAACGAAGGCATGAGAAGTAGTGAGCCCGAGCGCGCATGCGCAGTAGTGAGCCCGATTGCGCATCCGCAGTAGTGAGGCCGAGTGTCCATGAGCAGTAGTGCGTCCAAGTGCGCTTGAGCAACAGTGACCCCGAGTGCGCATGCGCAGTAGTGAGTCCGAGAGCGCATGAGAAGTAGTGACCCCGTTTGCGCATGCACAGTCGTGAGCCCGTGTGCGCATGCGCAATAGTGACCCCGATTACGCATCCGCAGTAGTGAGTCCGAGTGCCCATGAGCAGTAGTTAGTCAACGAAGGCATGAGAAGTAGTGAGCCCGAGCGCGCATGCGCAGTAGTGAGCCTGGGCGCGCATCCGCAGTATTGAGCCCGATTGCGCATCCGCAGTAACGAGGGCGAGAGCCCATGAGCAGTAGTGAGTCCACGTGCGCATGAGCAACAGTGACCCCGAGTGCGCATGCGCAGTAGTGAGTCCGAGAGCGCATGAGAAGTAGTGACCCCGTGTGCGCATGCGCAGTAGTGAGCCCGAGCGCGCGTGCGCAGTAGTGAGCCCGATTGCGCATCCGCAGTAGTGAGGCCGAGTGTCCATGAGCAGTAGTGCGTCCAAGTGCGCTTGTGCAACAGCGACCCCGAGTGCGCATGCGCAGTAGTGAGTCCGAGAGCGCATGAGAAGTAGTGACCCCGTGTCCGCATGCGCAGTGGTGAGCCCGAGTGCGCATAGTCTGGTCTGAGCCGCAGTGCGCATGCGCAGTAGTGAGTCCGAGTGCGCATGCGCAGTAGTGACCCCGAGTGCGCATGCGCAGTAGTGAGCCCGAGCGCGCATCCGCAGTAGTGAGCCCGAGCGCGCATGCGCAGTAGTGAGTCCGAGTGCAGATGAGCAGTAGTGACCACGAGTGCGCATACGCAGTAGTGAGCCCGATTGCACATCGGCAGTAGTGAGTCCGTGTGCGATTGCCCAGTAGTGAGCCCGCGTGCGCATGTGCAGGTCTGAGCCGCAGTGCGCATGCGCATTAGTGAGCTCGATTGTGCATCCGCAGTAGTGAGACCGAGTGCGCATGAGCAGTAGTGAGCCCGTGTGTGCATGAGCAGTAGTGACCCTGAGTGCCCATGCGCAGTAGTGAGCCCGTGCGCGCATACGCGGTAGTGAGCCCGATTTTGCATCCACAGTACTGAGTCGGAGTACTCATGAGCAGTAGTTAGTGCGAGAGCGCATGAGAAGTAGTGACCCCGTGTCCGCATGCGCAGTGGTGAGCCCGAGTGCGCATAGTCTGGTCTGAGCCGCAGTGCGCATGCGCAGTAGTGAGTCCGAGTGCGCATGCGCAGTAGTGACCCCGAGTGCGCATGCGCAGTAGTGAGCCCGAGCGCGCATCCGCAGTAGTGAGCCCGATTGCGCATCCGCAGTAGTGAGGCCGAGTGCCCATGAGCAGTAGTGAGTCCAAGTGCGCATGAGCATTAGTGACCACGAGTGCGCATACGCAGTAGTGAGCCCGATTGCCCATCGGCAGTAGTGAGTCCGTGTGCGCATGCCCAGTAGTGAGCCCGCGTGCGCATGTGCAGGTCTGAGCCGGAGTGCGCATGCGCAGTAGTGAGCTGGATTGTGCATCCGCAGTAGTGAGTCCGCGTGCGCATGGGCAGTAGTGAGCCCGTGTGTGAATGAGCAGTAGTGACCCCGAGTGCGCATGTGCAGGTCTGAGCCGGAGTGCGCATGCGCAGTAGTGAGCTGGATTGTGCATCCGCAGTAGTGAGTCCGCGTGCGCATCCGCAGTAGTGAGCCCGAGCGCGCATGCGCAGTAGTGAGCCCGATTGCGCATCCGCAGTAGTGAGGCCGAGTGTCCATGAGCAGTAGTGCGTCCAAGTGCGCTTGAGCAACAGTGACCCCGAGTGCGCATGCGCAGTAGTGAGTCCGAGAGTGCATGAGAAGTAGTGACCCCGTGTGCGCATGCGCAGTAGTGGGCCCGAGCGCGCGTGCGCAGTAGTGAGCCCGATTGCGCATCCGCAGTAGTGAGGCCGAGTGTCCATGAGCAGTAGTGCGTCCAAGTGCGCTTGAGCAACAGTGACCCCGAGTGCGCATGCGCAGTAGTGAGTCCGAGAGCGCATGAGAAGTAGTGACCCCTGTCCGCATGCGCAGTAGTGAGTCCGAGTGCGCATGAGCAGTAGTGACCACGAGTGCGCATACGCAGTAGTGAGCCCGATTGCGCATCGGCAGTAGTGAGTCCGTGTGCGATTGCCCAGTAGTGAGCCCGCGTGCGCATGCGCAGTAATGAGCTCGATTGTGCATCCGCAGTAGTGAGACCGAGTGCGAATGAGCAGTAGTGAGCCCGTGTGTGCATGAGCAGTAGTGACCCTGATTGCCCATGCACAGTAGTGAGCCCGTGCGCGCATACGCGGTAGTGAGCCCGATTTTCCATCCACAGTAGTGAGTCGGAGTACTCATGAGCAGTAGTTAGTGCGAGAGCGCATGAGAAGTAGTGACCCCGTGTCCGCATGCGCAGTGGTGAGCCCGAGTGCGCATGGTCAAGTCTGAGCCGGAGTGCGCATTAGCAGTAGTGAGCCCGATTGCGCATCCGCAGTAGTGAGGCCGAGTGTCCTTGAGCAGTAGTGCGTCCAAGTGCGCTTGAGCAACAGTGACCCCGAGTGCGCATCCGCAGTAGTGTGTCCGAGTGCGCATGCGCAGTAGTGACCCCGAGGGCGCATGCGCAGTAGAGAGCACGATTACGCATGCGCAGTAATGAGCCCGTGCCCGCATGCGCAGTGGTGAGCCCGAGTGCGCATGCACAGTCGTGAGCCCGTGCCCGCATGCGCAGTGGTGAGCCCGAGTGCGCATGCACAGTCGTGAGCCCGTGTGCGCATGCGCAGCCGTGAGTCCGAGTGCGCATCCGCAGTACTGAGCCCGAGCGCGCATCCGCAGTAGTGAGCCCGATTGCGCATCCGTAGGAATGAGGCCGGTTGACCATGAGCAGTAGTGAGTCCACGTGCGCATGAGCAGTAGTGACCCCGATTGCGCATGCACAGTAGTGAGCCCGTGTGGGCATGCGCAGTAGTGAGCCCGAGCGCGCATCCGCAGGGGTGAGCCCGAGTGCGCATGCACAGTCGTGAGCCCGTGTGCGCATGAGCATTAGTGACCACGAGTGCGCATACGCAGTAGTGAGCCCGATTGTGCATCCGCAGTGGTGAGTCCGAGTGCGCATGAACAGTAGTGAGCCCGTGTGTGCATGAGCAGTAGTGACCCTGAGTGCGCATGCACAGTAGTGAGACCGTGCGCGCATACGCGGTAGTGAGCCCGATTTTGCATCCACAGTAGTGAGTCGGAGTACTCATGAGCAGTAGTTAGCCCGAGAGCGCATGAGAAGTAGTGACCCCGTGTGCGCACGCGCAGTAGTGAGCCCGAGCGCGCATCCGCAGTACTGAGCCCGAGCGCGCATCCGCAGTAGTGAGCCCGATTGCGCATCCGTAGTAATGAGGCCGAGTGACCATGAGCAGTAGTGAGTCCACGTGCGCATGAGCAGTAGTGACCCCGATTGCGCATGCACAGTAGTGAGCCCGTGTGCGCATGCGCAATAGTGAGCCCGATTACGCATCCGCAGTAGTGAGTCCGAGTGCCCATGAGCAGTAGTTAGTCAACGAAGGCATGAGAAGTAGTGAGCCCGAGCGCGCATGCGCAGTAGTGAGCCCGATTGCGCATCCGCAGTAGTGAGGCCGAGTGTCCATGAGCAGTAGTGCGTCCAAGTGCGCTTGAGCAACAGTGACCCCGAGTGCGCATGCGCAGTAGTGAGTCCGAGAGCGCATGAGAAGTAGTGACCCCGTGTGCGCATGCACAGTCGTGAGCCCGTGTGCGCATGCGCAATAGTGAGCCCGATTGCGCATCCGCAGTAGTGAGGCCGAGTGTCCATGAGCAGTAGTGCGTCCAAGTGCGCTTGTGCAACAGCGACCCCGAGTGCGCATGCGCAGTAGTGAGTCCGAGAGCGCATGAGAAGTAGTGACCCCGTGTCCGCATGCGCAGTGGTGAGCCCGAGTGCGCATAGTCTGGTCTGAGCCGCAGTGCGCATGCGCAGTAGTGAGTCCGAGTGCGCATGCGCAGTAGTGACCCCGAGTGCGCATGCGCAGTAGTGAGCCCGAGCGCGCATCCGCAGTAGTGAGCCCGAGCGCGCATGCGCAGTAGTGAGTCCGAGTGCAGATGAGCAGTAGTGACCACGAGTGCGCATACGCAGTAGTGAGCCCGATTGCACATCGGCAGTAGTGAGTCCGTGTGCGATTGCCCAGTAGTGAGCCCGCGTGCGCATGTGCAGGTCTGAGCCGCAGTGCGCATGCGCAGTAGTGAGCTCGATTGTGCATCCGCAGTAGTGAGACCGAGTGCGCATGAGCAGTAGTGAGCCCGTGTGTGCATGAGCAGTAGTGACCCTGAGTGCCCATGCGCAGTAGTGAGCCCGTGCGCGCATACGCGGTAGTGAGCCCGATTTTGCATCCACAGTACTGAGTCGGAGTACTCATGAGCAGTAGTTAGTGCGAGAGCGCATGAGAAGTAGTGACCCCGTGTCCGCATGCGCAGTGGTGAGCCCGAGTGCGCATAGTCTGGTCTGAGCCGCAGTGCGCATGCGCAGTAGTGAGTCCGAGTGCGCATGCGCAGTAGTGACCCCGAGTGCGCATGCGCAGTAGTGAGCCCGAGCGCGCATCCGCAGTAGTGAGCCCGATTGCGCATCCGCAGTAGTGAGGCCGAGTGCGCATGCCCAGTAGTGAGCCCGCGTGCGCATGTGCAGGTCTGAGCCGGAGTGCGCATGCGCAGTAGTGAGCTGGATTGTGCATCCGCAGTAGTGAGTCCGCGTGCGCATGGGCAGTAGTGAGCCCGTGTGTGCATGAGCAGTAGTGACCCCGAGTGCGCATGTGCAGGTCTGAGCCGGAGTGCGCATGCGCAGTAGTGAGCCCGATTGTGCATCCGCAGTAGTGAGTCCGAGTGCGCATGAACAGTAGTTAGTCAACGAAGGCATGAGAAGTAGTGAGCCCGAGCGCGCATGCGCAGTAGTGAGCCTGGGCGCGCATCCGCAGTATTGAGGCCGATTGCGCATCCGCAGTAACGAGGGCGAGTGCCCATGAGCAGTAGTGAGTCCACGTGCGCATGAGCAGGAGTGACCCCGATTGCGCATGCACAGTAGTGAGCCCGTGTGGGCATGCGCAGTAGTGAGCCCGAGCGCGCATCCGCAGTAGTGAGCCCGAGCGCTAATGCGCAGTAGTGAGCCCGATTGCGCATCCGCAGTAGTGAGGCCGAGTGTCCATGAGCAGTAGTGCGTCCAAGTGCGCTTGAGCAACAGTGACCCCGAGTGCGCATGCGCAGTAGTGAGTCCGAGAGCGCATGAGAAGTAGTGACCCCGTGTGCGCATGCGCAGTAGTGAGCCCGAGCGCGCGTGCGCAGTAGTGAGCCCGATTGCGCATCCGCAGTAGTGAGGCCGAGTGTCCATGAGCAGTAGTGCGTCCAAGTGCGCTTGAGCAACAGTGACCCCGAGTGCGCATGCGCAGTAGTGAGTCCGAGAGCGCATGAGAAGTAGTGACCCCGTGTCCGCATGGGCAGTGGTGAGCCCGAGTGCGCATGGTCTGGTCTGAGCCGCAGTGCGCATGCGCAGTAGTGAGTCCGAGTGCGCATGAGCAGTAGTGACCACGAGTGCGCATACGCAGTAGTGAGCCCGATTGCGCATCGGCAGTAGTGAGTCCGTGTGCGATTGCCCAGTAGTGAGCCCGCGTGCGCATACGCAGTAATGAGCTCGATTGAGCATCCGCAGTAGTGAGACCGAGTGCGCATGAGCGGTAGTGAGCCCGTGTGTGCATGAGCAGTAGTGACCCTGAGAGCCCATGCACAGTAGTGAGCCCGTGTGGGCATGCGCAGTAATGAGCCCGAGCGCGCATGGTCAAGTCTGAGCCGGAGTGCGCATTAGCAGTAGTGAGCCCGATTGCGCATCCGCAGTAGTGAGCCCGAGCGCCCATGAGCAGTAGTGAGTCCGAGTGCGCATAAGCAGTAGTAACCTCGGTTGCGCATGCAAAGTAGTGAGCCCGTGTGGGCATGCGCAGTAATGAGCCCGAGCGCGCATCCGCAGTAGTGAGCCCGAGCGCGCGTGCCAAGTAGTGAGCCCGATTGCGCATCCGCAGTAGTGAGGCCGAGTGTACATGAGCAGTAGTGCGTCCAAGTGCGCATGAGCAGTAGTGCGTCCAAGTGCGCATGAGCAGTAGTGACCCCGAGTGCGCATGCACAGTAGTGAGCCCGCGTGCGCATGTGCAGGTCTGAGCCGGAGTGCGCATGCGCAGTAGTGAGCCCGATTGCGCATCCGCAGTAGTGAGTCCGACTGCGCATGCGCAGTGGTGACCCCGAGTGTTCATGGACAAGTTTGAGCCCGAGCGCGCATGCGCAGTAGCGAGCCCGATTGCGCATCCGCAGTAGTGAGGCCGAGTGCCCGTGAGCAGTAGTTAGTCCGAGAAGGCATGAGAAGTAGTGACCCCGTGTGCGCATGCGCAGTAGTGAGCCCACGTGCGCGTGCGCAGTAGTTAGCCCGAGTGCGCATGCCCAGTAGTGAGCCCGAGTGCGCATGTGCAGTGGTGAGCCCGAGTGTTCATGGTCAAGTTTAAGCCCGAGCGCGCATGCGCAGTAGTGAGCCCGATTGCGCATCCGCAGTAGTGATGCCGAGTGCGCATGAACAGTAGTGAGCCCGTGTGTGCATGAGAAGTAGTGACCCCATGTGCGCATGCACAGTAGTGAGCCCGAGCGCGCATCCGCAGTAGTGAGCATGGCCGCGCATCCGCAGTATTGAGCCCGATTGCGCATCCGCAGTAATGAGGGCGAGTGCCCATGAGCAGTAGTGAGTCCAAGTGCGCATAAGCAGTAGTGACCCCGAGTGCGCATACGCAGTAGTGAGCCCGAGTGCGCATGTGCAGGTCTGAGCCGGAGTGCGCATGCGCAGTAGTGAGCCCGATTGTGCATCCGCAGTAGTGAGTCCGAGTGCGCACGAACAGTAGTGAGCCCGTGTGTGCATGAGCAGTAGTGACCCTGAGTGCGCATGCGCAGTAGTGAGCCCGATTGCGCATCGGCAGTAGCGAGTCCGTGTACGATTGCCCAGTAGTGAGCCCGAGTGCGCATGTGCAGGTCTGAGCCGGAGTGCGCATGCGCAGTAGTGAGCCCGATTGTGCATCCGCAGTAGTGAGTCCGAGTGCGCACGAACAGTAGTGAGCCCGTGTGTGCATGAGCAGTAGTGACCCCGAGTGCGCAAGCACAGTACTGAGCCCGTGTGCGCATACGCGGTAGTGAGCCCGATTTTGCATCCGCAGTAGTGAGTCAGAGTGCGCATGAGCAGTAGTGAGTCCACGTGCGCATGAGCACTAGTTAGTCCAAGTGCGCATGAGCAGTAGTGACCCCAAATGCGCATGCACAGTCGTGAGCCCGTGTGGGCATGCGCAGTAGTGAGCCCGATCGCGCATCCGCGGTAGTGAGGCCGAGTGCCCATGAGCAGTAGTGAGTCCAAGTGCGCATGAGCATTAGTGACCACGAGTGCGCATACGCAGTAGTGAGCCCGATTGCGCATCGGCAGTAGTGAGTCCGTGTGCTCATGCCCAGTAGTGAGCCCGCGTGCGCATGTGCAGGTCTGAGCCGGAGTGCGCATGCGCAGTAGTGAGCTGGATTGTGCATCCGCAGTAGTGAGTCCGAGTGCTCATGGGCAGTAGTGAGCCCGTGTGTGCATGAGCAGTAGTGACCCCGAGTGCGCATGTGCAGGTCTGAGCCGGAGTGCGCATGCGCAGTAGTGAGCCCGATTGTGCATCCGCCGTAGTGAGTCCGAGTGCGCATGAACAGTAGTGAGCCCGTGTGCGCACGCGCAGTAGTGAGCCCGAGCGCGCATCCGCAGTACTGAGCCCGAGCGCGCATCCGCAGTAGTGAGCCCGATTGCGCATCCGTAGGAATGAGGCCGGTTGACCATGAGCAGTAGTGAGTCCACGTGCGCATGAGCAGTAGTGACCCCGATTGCGCATGCACAGTAGTGAGCCCGTGTGGGCATGCGCAGTAGTGAGCCCGAGCGCGCATCCGCAGTACTGAGCCCGAGCGCGCATCCGCAGTAGTGAGACCGAGCGCCCATGAGCAGTAGTGAGTCCGAGTGCGCATAAGCAGTAGTAACCTCGATTGCGCATGCACAGTAGTGAGCCCGTGTGCGCATGCGCAGTAGTGAGCCCGAGCGCGCATCCGCAGTAGTGAGCCCGTGCGCCCATGAGCAGTAGTGAGTCCGAGTGCGCATAAGCAGTAGTAACCCCGATTTCGCATGCACAGTAGTGAGCCCGTGTGTGCATGGGCAGTAGTGAGCCCGAGCGCGCATGCGCAGAAGTGAGCCCGATCGCGCATCCGCGGTAGTGATGCCGAGTGCCCATGAGCAGTGGTGAGTCCGAGTGCCCATAAGCAGTAGTAACCCCGATTGCGTATGCACATTAGTGAGCCCGTGTGTGCATGAGCAGTAGTGACCCCGAGTGCGCATGCACAGTGCTGAGCCCGTGTGCGTATACGCGGTAGTGAGCCCGATTTTGCATCCGCAGTAGTGAGTCAGAGTGCGCATGAGCAGTAGTTAGTCCGAGAGCGCATGACAAGTAGTGACCCCGTGTGCGCGTGCGCAGTAGTGAGTCCGAGCGCGCATGAGCACTAGTTAGTCCAAGTGCGCATGAGCAGTAGTGACCCCAAATGCGCATGCACAGTCGTGAGCCCGTGTGCGCATGCGCAATAGTGAGCCCGATTACGCATCCGCAGTAGTGAGTCCGAGTGCCCATGAGCAGTAGTTAGTCAACGAAGGCATGAGAAGTAGTGAGCCCGAGCGCGCATGCGCAGTAGTGAGCCCGATTGCGCATCCGCAGTATTGAGCCCGATTGCGCATCCGCAGTAACGAGGGCGAGTGCCCATGAGCAGTAGTGAGTCCACGTGCGCATGAGCAGGAGTGACCCCGATTGCGCATGCACAGTAGTGAGCCCGTGTGGGCATGCGCAGTAGTGAGCCCGAGCGCGCATCCGCAGTAGTGAGCCCGAGCGCGCATGCGCAGTAGTGAGCCCGATTTTCCATCCACAGTAGTGAGTCGGAGTACTCATGGGCAGTAGTTAGTGCGAGAGCGCATGAGAAGTAGTGACCCCGTGTCCGCATGCGCAGTGGTGAGCCCGAGTGCGCATGGTCAAGTCTGAGCCGGAGTGCGCATTAGCAGTAGTGAGCCCGATTGCGCATCCGCAGTAGTGAGCCCGAGCGCCCATGAGCAGTAGTGAGTCCGAGTGCGCATAAGCAGTAGTAACCTCGATTGCGCATGCACAGTGGTGAGCCCGTGTGGGCATGCGCAGTAATGAGCCCGAGCGCGCATCCGCAGTAGTGAGCCCGAGCGCGCGTGCCAAGTAGTGAGCCCGATTGCGCATCCGCAGTAGTGAGGCCGAATGTACATGAGCAGTAGTGCGTCCAAGTGCGCATGAGCAGTAGTGCGTCCAAGTGCGCATGAGCAGTAGTGACCCCGAGTGCGCATGCACAGTCGTGAGCCCGTGTGCGCATGCGCAGCCGTGAGTCCGAGTGCGCATGCCCAGTAGTGAGCCCGAGCGCGCAACCGCAGTAGTGAGCCCGAGAGCGCATGACAAGTAGTGACCCCGTGTGCGCATGCGCAGTGGTGAGCCCGAGTGCGCATGCACAGTCGTGAGCCCGTGTGCGCATGCGCAGCCGTGAGTCCGAGTGCGCATGCCCAGTAGTGAGCCCGAGCGCGCAACCGCAGTAGTGAGCCCGAGTGCGCATGCCCAATAGTGAGCCCGAGTGCGCATGTGCAGTGGTGAGTCCAAGTGCGCATGAGCATTAGTGACCACGAGTGCGCATACGCAGTAGTGAGCCCGATTGCGCATCGGCAGTAGTGAGTCCGTGTGCGCATGCCCAGTAGTGAGCCCGCGTGCGCATGTGCAGGTCTGAGCCGGAGTGCGCATGCGCAGTAGTGAGCTGGATTGTGCATCCGCAGTAGTGAGACCAAGCGCCCATGAGCAGTAGTGAGTCCGAGTGCGCATAAGCAGTAGTAGCCTCGATTGCGCATGCACAGTAGTGAGCCCGTGTGCGCATGCGCAGTAGTGAGCCCGAGCGCGCATCCGCAGTTGTGAGCCCGTGCGCCCATGAGCAGTAGTGTGTCCGAGTGCGCATAAGCAGTAGTTAGTCCGAGAGCGCATGACAAGTAGTGACCCCGTGTGCGCATGCGCAGTAGTGAGTCCGAGCGCGCATGAGCACTAGTTAGTCCAAGTGCGCATGAGCAGTAGTGACCCCAAATGCGCATGCGCAGTAGAGAGCACGATTACGCATGCGCAGTAATGAGCCCGTGCCCGCATGCGCAGTGGTGAGCCCGAGTGCGCATGCACAGTCGTGAGCCCGTGTGCGCATGCGCAGCCGTGAGTCCGAGTGCGCATGCCCAGTAGTGAGCCCGAGCGCGCAACCGCAGTAGTGAGCCCGAGTGCGCATGCCCAGTAGTGAGCCCGAGTGCGCATGTGCAGTGGTGAGTCCGAGTGTTCATGGTCAAGTTTGAGCCCGAGCGCGCATGCGCAGTAGTGAGCATGATTGCGCATCCGCAGTAGTGAGGCCGAGTGCCCATGAGCAGTAGTGAGTCCAAGTGCGCATGAGCATTAGTGACCACGATTGCGCATACACAGTAGTGAGCCCGATTGCGCATCCGCAGTAGTGAGGCCGAGTGCCCATGAGCAGTAGTGAGTCCAAGTGCGCATGAGCATTAGTGACCACGAGTGCGCATACGCAGTAGTGAGCCCGATTGCGCATCGGCAGTAGTGAGTCCGTGTGCGCATGCCCAGTAGTGAGCCCGCGTGCGCATGTGCAGGTCTGAGCCGGAGTGCGCATGCGCAGTAGTGAGCTGGATTGTGCATCCGCAGTAGTGAGTCCGAGTGCGCATGGGCAGTAGTGAGCCCGTGTGTGCATGAGCAGTAGTGACCCCGAGTGCGCATGTGCAGGTCTGAGCCGGAGTGCGCATGCGCAGTAGTGAGCCCGATTGTGCATCCGCAGTAGTGAGTCCGAGTGCGCATGAACAGTAGTGAGCCCGTGTGTGCATGAGCAGTAGTGACCCTGAGTGCGTATGCACAGTAGTGAGACCGTGCGCGCATACGCGGTAGTGAGCCCGATTTTGCATCCACAGTAGTGAGTCGGAGTACTCATGAGCAGTAGTTAGCCCGAGAGCGCATGAGAAGTAGTGACCCCGTGTACGCACGCGCAGTAGTGAGCCCGAGCGCGCATCCGCAGTACTGAGCCCGAGCGCGCATCCGCAGTAGTGAGCCCGATTGCGCATCCGTAGTAATGAGGCCGAGTGACCATGAGCAGTAGTGAGTCCACGTGCGCATGAGCAGTAGTGACCCCGATTGCGCATGCACAGTAGTGAGCCCGTGTGCGCATGCGCAATAGTGAGCCCGATTACGCATCCGCAGTAGTGAGTCCGTGTGCGCATGCCCAGTAGTGAGCCCGCGTGCGCATGTGCAGGTCTGAGCCGGAGTGCGCATGCGCAGTAGTGAGCTGGATTGTGCATCCGCAGTAGTGAGTCCGAGTGCGCATGGGCAGTAGTGAGCCCGTGTGTGCATGAGCAGTAGTGACCCCGAGTGCGCATGTGCAGGTCTGAGCCGGAGTGCGCATGCGCAGTAGTGAGCCCGATTGCGCATCCGCAGTAGTGAGTCCGACTGCGCATGCGCAGTGGTGACCCCGAGTGTTCATGGACAAGTTTGAGCCCGAGCGCGCATGCGCAGTAGCGAGCCCGATTGCGCATCCGCAGTAGTGAGGCCGAGTGCCCGTGAGCAGTAGTTAGTCCGAGAAGGCATGAGAAGTAGTGACCCCGTGTGCGCATGCGCAGTAGTGAGCCCACGTGCGCGTGCGCAGTAGTTAGCCCGAGTGCGCATGCCCAGTAGTGAGCCCGAGTGCGCATGTGCAGTGGTGAGCCCGAGTGTTCATGGTCAAGTTTAAGCCCGAGCGCGCATGCGCAGTAGTGAGCCCGATTGCGCATCCGCAGTAGTGATGCCGAGTGCGCATGAACAGTAGTGAGCCCGTGTGTGCATGAGAAGTAGTGACCCCATGTGCGCATGCACAGTAGTGAGCCCGAGCGCGCATCCGCAGTAGTGAGCATGGCCGCGCATCCGCAGTATTGAGCCCGATTGCGCATCCGCAGTAATGAGGGCGAGTGCCCATGAGCAGTAGTGAGTCCAAGTGCGCATAAGCAGTAGTGACCCCGAGTGCGCATACGCAGTAGTGAGCCCGAGTGCGCATGTGCAGGTCTGAGCCGGAGTGCGCATGCGCAGTAGTGAGCCCGATTGTGCATCCGCAGTAGTGAGTCCGAGTGCGCACGAACAGTAGTGAGCCCGTGTGTGCATGAGCAGTAGTGACCCTGAGTGCGCATGCGCAGTAGTGAGCCCGATTGCGCATCGGCAGTAGCGAGTCCGTGTACGATTGCCCAGTAGTGAGCCCGAGTGCGCATGTGCAGGTCTGAGCCGGAGTGCGCATGCGCAGTAGTGAGCCCGATTGTGCATCCGCAGTAGTGAGTCCGAGTGCGCACGAACAGTAGTGAGCCCGTGTGTGCATGAGCAGTAGTGACCCCGAGTGCGCAAGCACAGTACTGAGCCCGTGTGCGCATACGCGGTAGTGAGCCCGATTTTGCATCCGCAGTAGTGAGTCAGAGTGCGCATGAGCAGTAGTGAGTCCACGTGCGCATGAGCACTAGTTAGTCCAAGTGCGCATGAGCAGTAGTGACCCCAAATGCGCATGCACAGTCGTGAGCCCGTGTGGGCATGCGCAGTAGTGAGCCCGATCGCGCATCCGCGGTAGTGAGGCCGAGTGCCCATGAGCAGTAGTGAGTCCATGTGCGCATGAGCATTAGTGACCACGAGTGCGCATACGCAGTAGTGAGCCCGATTGCGCATCGGCAGTAGTGAGTCCGTGTGCGCATGCCCAGTAGTGAGCCCGCGTGCGCATGTGCAGGTCTGAGCCGGAGTGCGCATGCGCAGTAGTGAGCTGGATTGTGCATCCGCAGTAGTGAGTCCGAGTGCTCATGGGCAGTAGTGAGCCCGTGTGTGCATGAGCAGTAGTGACCCCGAGTGCGCATGTGCAGGTCTGAGCCGGAGTGCGCATGCGCAGTAGTGAGCCCGATTGTGCATCCGCCGTAGTGAGTCCGAGTGCGCATGAACAGTAGTGAGCCCGTGTGCGCACGCGCAGTAGTGAGCCCGAGCGCGCATCCGCAGTACTGAGCCCGAGCGCGCATCCGCAGTAGTGAGCCCGATTGCGCATCCGTAGGAATGAGGCCGGTTGACCATGAGCAGTAGTGAGTCCACGTGCGCATGAGCAGTAGTGACCCCGATTGCGCATGCACAGTAGTGAGCCCGTGTGGGCATGCGCAGTAGTGAGCCCGAGCGCGCATCCGCAGTACTGAGCCCGAGCGCGCATCCGCAGTAGTGAGCCCGAGCGCGCATCCGCAGTAGTGAGACCGAGCGCCCATGAGCAGTAGTGAGTCCGAGTGCGCATAAGCAGTAGTAACCTCGATTGCGCATGCACAGTAGTGAGCCCGTGTGCGCATGCGCAGTAGTGAGCCCGAGCGCGCATCCGCAGTAGTGAGCCCGTGCGCCCATGAGCAGTAGTGAGTCCGAGTGCGCATAAGCAGTAGTAACCCCGATTTCGCATGCACAGTAGTGAGCCCGTGTGTGCATGGGCAGTAGTGAGCCCGAGCGCGCATGCGCAGAAGTGAGCCCGATCGCGCATCCGCGGTAGTGATGCCGAGTGCCCATGAGCAGTGGTGAGTCCGAGTGCCCATAAGCAGTAGTAACCCCGATTGCGTATGCACATTAGTGAGCCCGTGTGTGCATGAGCAGTAGTGACCCCGAGTGCGCATGCACAGTGCTGAGCCCGTCTGCGTATACGCGGTAGTGAGCCCGATTTTGCATCCGCAGTAGTGAGTCAGAGTGCGCATGAGCAGTAGTTAGTCCGAGAGCGCATGACAAGTAGTGACCCCGTGTGCGCGTGCGCAGTAGTGAGTCCGAGCGCGCATGAGCACTAGTTAGTCCAAGTGCGCATGAGCAGTAGTGACCCCAAATGCGCATGCACAGTCGTGAGCCCGTGTGCGCATGCGCAATAGTGAGCCCGATTACGCATCCGCAGTAGTGAGTCCGAGTGCCCATGAGCAGTAGTTAGTCAACGAAGGCATGAGAAGTAGTGAGCCCGAGCGCGCATGCGCAGTAGTGAGCCCGATTGCGCATCCGCAGTATTGAGCCCGATTGCGCATCCGCAGTAACGAGGGCGAGTGCCCATGAGCAGTAGTGAGTCCACGTGTGCATGAGCAGGAGTGACCCCGATTGCGCATGCACAGTAGTGAGCCCGTGTGGGCATGCGCAGTAGTGAGCCCGAGCGCGCATCCGCAGTAGTGAGCCCGAGCGCGCATGCGCAGTAGTGAGCCCGATTTTCCATCCACAGTAGTGAGTCGGAGTACTCATGGGCAGTAGTTAGTGCGAGAGCGCATGAGAAGTAGTGACCCCGTGTCCGCATGCGCAGTGGTGAGCCCGAGTGCGCATGGTCAAGTCTGAGCCGGAGTGCGCATTAGCAGTAGTGAGCCCGATTGCGCATCCGCAGTAGTGAGCCCGAGCGCCCATGAGCAGTAGTGAGTCCGAGTGCGCATAAGCAGTAGTAACCTCGATTGCGCATGCACAGTGGTGAGCCCGTGTGGGCATGCGCAGTAATGAGCCCGAGCGCGCATCCGCAGTAGTGAGCCCGAGCGCGCGTGCCAAGTAGTGAGCCCGATTGCGCATCCGCAGTAGTGAGGCCGAATGTACATGAGCAGTAGTGCGTCCAAGTGCGCATGAGCAGTAGTGCGTCCAAGTGCGCATGAGCAGTAGTGACCCCGAGTGCGCATGCACAGTCGTGAGCCCGTGTGCACATGCGCAGCCGTGAGTCCGAGTGCGCATGCCCAGTAGTGAGCCCGAGCGCGCAACCGCAGTAGTGAGCCCGAGAGCGCATGACAAGTAGTGACCCCGTGTGCGCATGCGCAGTGGTGAGCCCGAGTGCGCATGCACAGTCGTGAGCCCGTGTGCGCATGCGCAGCCGTGAGTCCGAGTGCGCATGCCCAGTAGTGAGCCCGAGCGCGCAACCGCAGTAGTGAGCCCGAGTGCGCATGCCCAATAGTGAGCCCGAGTGCGCATGTGCAGTGGTGAGTCCAAGTGCGCATGAGCATTAGTGACCACGAGTGCGCATACGCAGTAGTGAGCCCGATTGCGCATCGGCAGTAGTGAGTCCGTGTGCGCATGCCCAGTAGTGAGCCCGCGTGCGCATGTGCAGGTCTGAGCCGGAGTGCGCATGCGCAGTAGTGAGCTGGATTGTGCATCCGCAGTAGTGAGCCCGATTGCGCATCCGCAGTAACGAGGGCGAGTGCCCATGAGCAGTAGTGAGTCCACGTGCGCATGAGCAGGAGTGACCCCGATTGCGCATGCACAGTAGTGAGCCCGTGTGGGCATGCGCAGTAGTGAGCCCGAGCGCGCATCCGCAGTAGTGAGCCCGAGCGCGCATGCGCAGTAGTGAGCCCGATTTTCCATCCACAGTAGTGAGTCGGAGTACTCATGGGCAGTAGTTAGTGCGAGAGCGCATGAGAAGTAGTGACCCCGTGTCCGCATGCGCAGTGGTGAGCCCGAGTGCGCATGGTCAAGTCTGAGCCGGAGTGCGCATTAGCAGTAGTGAGCCCGATTGCGCATCCGCAGTAGTGAGCCCGAGCGCCCATGAGCAGTAGTGAGTCCGAGTGCGCATAAGCAGTAGTAACCTCGATTGCGCATGCACAGTGGTGAGCCCGTGTGGGCATGCGCAGTAATGAGCCCGAGCGCGCATCCGCAGTAGTGAGCCCGAGCGCGCGTGCCAAGTAGTGAGCCCGATTGCGCATCCGCAGTAGTGAGGCCGAATGTACATGAGCAGTAGTGCGTCCAAGTGCGCATGAGCAGTAGTGCGTCCAAGTGCGCATGAGCAGTAGTGACCCCGAGTGCGCATGCACAGTCGTGAGCCCGTGTGCGCATGCGCAGCCGTGAGTCCGAGTGCGCATGCCCAGTAGTGAGCCCGAGCGCGCAACCGCAGTAGTGAGCCCGAGAGCGCATGACAAGTAGTGACCCCGTGTGCGCATGCGCAGTGGTGAGCCCGAGTGCGCATGCACAGTCGTGAGCCCGTGTGCGCATGCGCAGCCGTGAGTCCGAGTGCGCATGCCCAGTAGTGAGCCCGAGCGCGCAACCGCAGTAGTGAGCCCGAGTGCGCATGCCCAATAGTGAGCCCGAGTGCGCATGTGCAGTGGTGAGTCCAAGTGCGCATGAGCATTAGTGACCACGAGTGCGCATACGCAGTAGTGAGCCCGATTGCGCATCGGCAGTAGTGAGTCCGTGTGCGCATGCCCAGTAGTGAGCCCGCGTGCGCATGTGCAGGTCTGAGCCGGAGTGCGCATGCGCAGTAGTGAGCTGGATTGTGCATCCGCAGTAGTGAGACCAAGCGCCCATGAGCAGTAGTGAGTCCGAGTGCGCATAAGCAGTAGTAGCCTCGATTGCGCATGCACAGTAGTGAGCCCGTGTGCGCATGCGCAGTAGTGAGCCCGAGCGCGCATCCGCAGTTGTGAGCCCGTGCGCCCATGAGCAGTAGTGTGTCCGAGTGCGCATAAGCAGTAGTTAGTCCGAGAGCGCATGACAAGTAGTGACCCCGTGTGCGCATGCGCAGTAGTGAGTCCGAGCGCGCATGAGCACTAGTTAGTCCAAGTGCGCATGAGCAGTAGTGACCCCAAATGCGCATGCGCAGTAGAGAGCACGATTACGCATGCGCAGTAATGAGCCCGTGCCCGCATGCGCAGTGGTGAGCCCGAGTGCGCATGCACAGTCGTGAGCCCGTGTGCGCATGCGCAGCCGTGAGTCCGAGTGCGCATGCCCAGTAGTGAGCCCGAGCGCGCAACCGCAGTAGTGAGCCCGAGTGCGCATGCCCAGTAGTGAGCCCGAGTGCGCATGTGCAGTGGTGAGTCCGAGTGTTCATGGTCAAGTTTGAGCCCGAGCGCGCATGCGCAGTAGTGAGCATGATTGCGCATCCGCAGTAGTGAGGCCGAGTGCCCATGAGCAGTAGTGAGTCCAAGTGCGCATGAGCATTAGTGACCACGAGTGCGCATACACAGTAGTGAGCCCGATTGCGCATCCGCAGTAGTGAGGCCGAGTGCCCATGAGCAGTAGTGAGTCCAAGTGCGCATGAGCATTAGTGACCACGAGTGCGCATACGCAGTAGTGAGCCCGATTGCGCATCGGCAGTAGTGAGTCCGTGTGCGCATGCCCAGTAGTGAGCCCGCGTGCGCATGTGCAGGTCTGAGCCGGAGTGCGCATGCGCAGTAGTGAGCTGGATTGTGCATCCGCAGTAGTGAGTCCGAGTGCGCATGGGCAGTAGTGAGTCCGTGTGTGCATGAGCAGTAGTGACCCCGAGTGCGCATGTGCAGGTCTGAGCCGGAGTGCGCATGCGCAGTAGTGAGCCCGATTGTGCATCCGCAGTAGTGAGTCCGAGTGCGCATGAACAGTAGTGAGCCCGTGTGTGCATGAGCAGTAGTGACCCTGAGTGCGTATGCACAGTAGTGAGACCGTGCGCGCATACGCGGTAGTGAGCCCGATTTTGCATCCACAGTAGTGAGTCGGAGTACTCATGAGCAGTAGTTAGCCCGAGAGCGCATGAGAAGTAGTGACCCCGTGTACGCACGCGCAGTAGTGAGCCCGAGCGCGCATCCGCAGTACTGAGCCCGAGCGCGCATCCGCAGTAGTGAGCCCGATTGCGCATCCGTAGTAATGAGGCCGAGTGACCATGAGCAGTAGTGAGTCCACGTGCGCATGAGCAGTAGTGACCCCGATTGCGCATGCACAGTAGTGAGCCCGTGTGCGCATGCGCAATAGTGAGCCCGATTACGCATCCGCAGTAGTGAGTCCGAGTGCCCATGAGCAGTAGTTAGTCAACGAAGGCATGAGAAGTAGTGAGCCCGAGCGCGCATGCGCAGTAGTGAGCCCGATTGCGCATCCGCAGTAGTGAAGCCGAGTGTCCATGAGCAGTAGTGCGTCCAAGTGCGCTTGAGCAACAGTGACCCCGAGTGCGCATGCGCAGTAGTGAGTCCGAGAGCGCATGAGAAGTAGTGACCCCGTGTGCGCATGCACAGTCGTGAGCCCGTGTGCGCATGCGCAATAGTGAGCCCGATTACGCATCCGCAGTAGTGAGTCCGAGTGCCCATGAGCAGTAGTTAGTCAACGAAGGCATGAGAAGTAGTGAACCCGAGCGCGCATGCGCAGTAGTGCGCCTGGGCGCGCATCCGCAGTATTGAGCCCGATTGCGCATCCGCAGTAACGAGGGCGAGTGCCCATGAGCAGTAGTGAGTCCACGTGCGCATGAGCAGGAGTGACCCCGATTGCGCATGCACAGTAGTGAGCCCGATTGCGCATCCGCAGTAGTGTGTCCGAGTGCGCATGCGCAGTAGTGACCCCGAGGGCGCATGCGCAGTAGAGAGCACGATTACGCATGCGCAGTAATGAGCCCGTGCCCGCATGCGCAGTGGTGAGCCCGAGTGCGCATGCACAGTCGTGAGCCCGTGCCCGCATGCGCAGTGGTGAGCCCGAGTGCGCATGCACAGTCGTGAGCCCGTGTGCGCATGCGCAGCCGTGAGTCCGAGTGCGCATCCGCAGTACTGAGCCCGAGCGCGCATCCGCAGTAGTGAGCCCGATTGCGCATCCGTAGGAATGAGGCCGGTTGACCATGAGCAGTAGTGAGTCCACGTGCGCATGAGCAGTAGTGACCCCGATTGCGCATGCACAGTAGTGAGCCCGTGTGGGCATGCGCAGTAGTGAGCCCGAGCGCGCATCCGCAGTAGTGAGCCCGAGTGCGCATGCACAGTCGTGAGCCCGTGTGGGCATGCGCAGTAGTGAGTCCGATCGCGCATCCGCAGTGGTGAGCCCGAGTGCGCATGCACAGTCGTGAGCCCGTGTGCGCATGCGCAGCCGTGAGTCCGAGTGCGCATGCCCAGTAGTGAGCCCGAGCGCGCAACCGCAGTAGTGAGCCCGAGTGCGCATGCGCAATAGTGAGCCCGAGTGCGCATGTGCAGTGGTGAGTCCAAGTGCGCATGAGCATTAGTGACCACGAGTGCGCATACGCAGTAGTGAGCCCGATTGCGCATCGGCAGTAGTGAGTCCGTGTGCGCATGCCCAGTAGTGAGCCCGCGTGCGCATGTGCAGGTCTGAGCCGGAGTGCGCATGCGCAGTAGTGAGCTGGATTGTGCATCCGCAGTAGTGAGTCCGAGTGCGCATGGGCAGTAGTGAGCCCGTGTGTGCATGAGCAGTAGTGACCCCGAGTGCGCATGTGCAGGTCTGAGCCGGAGTGCGCATGCGCAGTAGTGAGCCCGATTGTGCATCCGCAGTAGTGAGTCCGAGTGCGCATGAACAGTAGTGAGCCCGTGTGTGCATGAGCAGTAGTGACCCGGGGTGCGCATGCACAGTAGTGAGACCGTGCGCGCATACGCGGTAGTGAGCCCGATTTTGCATCCACAGTAGTGAGTCGGAGTACTCATGAGCAGTAGTTAGCCCGAGAGCGCATGAGAAGTAGTGACCCCGTGTGCGCACGCGCAGTAGTGAGCCCGAGCGCGCATCCGCAGTACTGAGCCCGAGCGCGCATCCGCAGTAGTGAGCCCGATTGCGCATCCGTAGTAATGAGGCCGAGTGACCATGAGCAGTAGTGAGTCCACGTGCGCATGAGCAGTAGTGACCCCGATTGCGCATGCACAGTAGTGAGCCCGTGTGCGCATGCGCAATAGTGAGCCCGATTACGCATCCGCAGTAGTGAGTCCGAGTGCCCATGAGCAGTAGTTAGTCAACGAAGGCATGAGAAGTAGTGAGCCCGAGCGCGCATGCGCAGTAGTGCGCCTGGGCGCGCATCCGCAGTATTGAGCCCGATTGCGCATCCGCAGTAACGAGGGCGAGTGCCCATGAGCAGTAGTGAGTCCACGTGCGCATGAGCAGGAGTGACCCCGATTGCGCATGCACAGTAGTGAGCCCGTGCGGGCATGCGCAGTAGTGAGCCCGAGCGCGCATCCGCAGTAGTGAGCCCGAGCGCGCATGCGCAGTAGTGAGCCCGATTGCGCATCCGCAGTAGTGAGGCCGAGTGTCCATGAGCAGTAGTGCGTCCAAGTGCGCTTGAGCAACAGTGACCCCGAGTGCGCATGCGCAGTAGTGAGTCCGAGAGTGCATGAGAAGTAGTGACCCCGTGTGCGCATGCGCAGTAGTGGGCCCGAGCGCGCGTGCGCAGTAGTGAGCCCGATTGCGCATCCGCAGTAGTGAGGCCGAGTGTCCATGAGCAGTAGTGCGTCCAAGTGCGCTTGAGCAACAGTGACCCCGAGTGCGCATGCGCAGTAGTGAGTCCGAGAGCGCATGAGAAGTAGTGACCCCTGTCCGCATGCGCAGTAGTGAGGCCGAGTGCGCATGAGCAGTAGTGACCACGAGTGCGCATACGCAGTAGTGAGCCCGATTGCGCATCGGCAGTAGTGAGTCCGTGTGCGATTGCCCAGTAGTGAGCCCGCGTGCGCAAGCGCAGTAATGAGCTCGATTGTGCATCCGCAGTAGTGAGACCGAGTGCGAATGAGCAGTAGTGAGCCCGTGTGTGCATGAGCAGTAGTGACCCTGATTGCCCATGCACAGTAGTGAGCCCGTGCGCGCATACGCGGTAGTGAGCCCGATTTTCCATCCACAGTAGTGAGTCGGAGTACTCATGAGCAGTAGTTAGTGCGAGAGCGCATGAGAAGTAGTGACCCCGTGTCCGCATGCGCAGTGGTGAGCCCGAGTGCGCATGGTCAAGTCTGAGCCGGAGTGCGCATTAGCAGTAGTGAGCCCGATTGCGCATCCGCAGTAGTGAGGCCGAGTGTCCATGAGCAGTAGTGCGTCCAAGTGCGCTTGAGCAACAGTGACCCCGAGTGCGCATCCGCAGTAGTGTGTCCGAGTGCGCATGCGCAGTAGTGACCCCGAGGGCGCATGCGCAGTAGAGAGCACGATTACGCATGCGCAGTAATGAGCCCGTGCCCGCATGCGCAGTGGTGAGCCCGAGTGCGCATGCACAGTCGTGAGCCCGTGCCCGCATGCGCAGTGGTGAGCCCGAGTGCGCATGCACAGTCGTGAGCCCGTGTGCGCATGCGCAGCCGTGAGTCCGAGTGCGCATCCGCAGTACTGAGCCCGAGCGCGCATCCGCAGTAGTGAGCCCGATTGCGCATCCGTAGGAATGAGGCCGGTTGACCATGAGCAGTAGTGAGTCCACGTGCGCATGAGCAGTAGTGACCCCGATTGCGCATGCACAGTAGTGAGCCCGTGTGGGCATGCGCAGTAGTGAGCCCGAGCGCGCATCCGCAGTAGTGAGCCCGAGTGCGCATGCACAGTCGTGAGCCCGTGTGGGCATGCGCAGTAGTGAGCCCGAGCGCGCATCCGCAGGGGTGAGCCCGAGTGCGCATGCACAGTCGTGAGCCCGTGTACGCATGCGCAGCCGTGAGTCCGAGTGCGCATGCCCAGTAGTGAGCCCGAGCGCGCAACCGCAGTAGTGAGCCCGAGTGCGCATGCCCAATAGTGAGCCCGAGTGCGCATGTGCAGTGGTGAGTCCAAGTGCGCATGAGCATTAGTGACCACGAGTGCGCATACGCAGTAGTGAGCCCGATTGCGCATCGGCAGTAGTGAGTCCGTGTGCGCATGCCCAGTAGTGAGCCCGCGTGCGCATGAGCATTAGTGACCACGAGTGCGCATACGCAGTAGTGAGCCCGATTGCGCATCGGCAGTAGTGAGTCCGTGTGCGCATGCCCAGTAGTGAGCCCGCGTGCGCATGTGCAGGTCTGAGCCGGAGTGCGCATGCGCAGTAGTGAGCTGGATTGTGCATCCGCAGTAGTGAGTCCGAGTGCGCATGGGCAGTAGTGAGCCCGTGTGTGCATGAGCAGTAGTGACCCCGAGTGCGCATGTGCAGGTCTGAGCCGGAGTGCGCATGCGCAGTAGTGAGCCCGATTGTGCATCCGCAGTAGTGAGTCCGAGTGCGCATGAACAGTAGTGAGCCCGTGTGTGCATGAGCAGTAGTGACCCTGAGTGCGTATGCACAGTAGTGAGACCGTGCGCGCATACGCGGTAGTGAGCCCGATTTTGCATCCACAGTAGTGAGTCGGAGTACTCATGAGCAGTAGTTAGCCCGAGAGCGCATGAGAAGTAGTGACCCCGTGTGCGCACGCGCAGTAGTGAGCCCGAGCGCGCATCCGCAGTACTGAGCCCGAGCGCGCATCCGCAGTAGTGAGCCCGATTGCGCATCCGTAGTAATGAGGCCGAGTGACCATGAGCAGTAGTGAGTCCACGTGCGCATGAGCAGTAGTGACCCCGATTGCGCATGCACAGTAGTGAGCCCGTGTGCGCATGCGCAATAGTGAGCCCGATTACGCATCCGCAGTAGTGAGTCCGAGTGCCCATGAGCAGTAGTTAGTCAACGAAGGCATGAGAAGTAGTGAGCCCGAGCGCGCATGCGCAGTAGTGAGCCCGATTGCGCATCCGCAGTAGTGAAGCCGAGTGTCCATGAGCAGTAGTGCGTCCAAGTGCGCTTGAGCAACAGTGACCCCGAGTGCGCATGCGCAGTAGTGAGTCCGAGAGCGCATGAGAAGTAGTGACCCCGTGTGCGCATGCACAGTCGTGAGCCCGTGTGCGCATGCGCAATAGTGAGCCCGATTACGCATCCGCAGTAGTGAGTCCGAGTGCCCATGAGCAGTAGTTAGTCAACGAAGGCATGAGAAGTAGTGAGCCCGAGCGCGCATGCGCAGTAGTGAGCCTGGGCGTGCATCCGCAGTATTGAGCCCGATTGCGCATCCGCAGTAACGAGGGCGAGTGCCCATGAGCAGCAGTGAGTCCACGTGCGCATGAGCAACAGTGACCCCGAGTGCGCATGCGCAGTAGTGAGTCCGAGAGCGCATGAGAAGTAGTGACCCCGTGTGCGCATGCGCAGTAGTGAGCCCGAGCGCGCGTGCGCAGTAGTGAGCCCGATTGCGCATCCGCAGTAGTGAGGCCGAGTGTCCATGAGCAGTAGTGCGTCCAAGTGCGCTTGTGCAACAGCGACCCCGAGTGCGCATGCGCAGTAGTGAGTCCGAGAGCGCATGAGAAGTAGTGACCCCGTGTCCGCATGCGCAGTGGTGAGCCCGAGTGCGCATAGTCTGGTCTGAGCCGCAGTGCGCATGCGCAGTAGTGAGTCCGAGTGCGCATGCGCAGTAGTGACCCCGAGTGCGCATGCGCAGTAGTGAGCCCGAGCGCGCATCCGCAGTAGTGAGCCCGAGCGCGCATGCGCAGTAGTGAGTCCGAGTGCAGATGAGCAGTAGTGACCACGAGTGCGCATACGCAGTAGTGAGCCCGATTGCACATCGGCAGTAGTGAGTCCGTGTGCGATTGCCCAGTAGTGAGCCCGCGTGCGCATGTGCAGGTCTGAGCCGCAGTGCGCATGCGCAGTAGTGAGCTCGATTGTGCATCCGCAGTAGTGAGACCGAGTGCGCATGAGCAGTAGTGAGCCCGTGTGTGCATGAGCAGTAGTGACCCTGAGTGCCCATGCGCAGTAGTGAGCCCGTGCGCGCATACGCGGTAGTGAGCCCGATTTTGCATCCACAGTACTGAGTCGGAGTACTCATGAGCAGTAGTTAGTGCGAGAGCGCATGAGAAGTAGTGACCCCGTGTCCGCATGCGCAGTGGTGAGCCCGAGTGCGCATAGTCTGGTCTGAGCCGCAGTGCGCATGCGCAGTAGTGAGTCCGAGTGCGCATGCGCAGTAGTGACCCCGAGTGCGCATGCGCAGTAGTGAGCCCGAGCGCGCATCCGCAGTAGTGAGCCCGATTGCGCATCCGCAGTAGTGAGGCCGAGTGCCCATGAGCAGTAGTGAGTCCAAGTGCGCATGAGCATTAGTGACCACGAGTGCGCATACGCAGTAGTGAGCCCGATTGCCCATCGGCAGTAGTGAGTCCGTGTGCGCATGCCCAGTAGTGAGCCCGCGTGCGCATGTGCAGGTCTGAGCCGGAGTGCGCATGCGCAGTAGTGAGCTGGATTGTGCATCCGCAGTAGTGAGTCCGCGTGCGCATGGGCAGTAGTGAGCCCGTGTGTGCATGAGCAGTAGTGACCCCGAGTGCGCATGTGCAGGTCTGAGCCGGAGTGCGCATGCGCAGTAGTGAGCTGGATTGTGCATCCGCAGTAGTGAGTCCGCGTGCGCATCCGCAGTAGTGAGCCCGAGCACGCATGCGCAGTAGTGAGCCCGATTGCGCATCCGCAGTAGTGAGGCCGAGTGTCCATGAGCAGTAGTGCGTCCAAGTGCGCTTGAGCAACAGTGACCCCGAGTGCGCATGCGCAGTAGTGAGTCCGAGAGTGCATGAGAAGTAGTGACCCCGTGTGCGCATGCGCAGTAGTGGGCCCGAGCGCGCGTGCGCAGTAGTGAGCCCGATTGCGCATCCGCAGTAGTGAGGCCGAGTGTCCATGAGCAGTAGTGCGTCCAAGTGCGCTTGAGCAACAGTGACCCCGAGTGCGCATGCGCAGTAGTGAGTCCGAGAGCGCATGAGAAGTAGTGACCCCTGTCCGCATGCGCAGTAGTGAGTCCGAGTGCGCATGAGCAGTAGTGACCACGAGTGCGCATACGCAGTAGTGAGCCCGATTGCGCATCGGCAGTAGTGAGTCCGTGTGCGATTGCCCAGTAGTGAGCCCGCGTGCGCATGCGCAGTAATGAGCTCGATTGTGCATCCGCAGTAGTGAGACCGAGTGCGAATGAGCAGTAGTGAGCCCGTGTGTGCATGAGCAGTAGTGACCCTGATTGCCCATGCACAGTAGTGAGCCCGTGCGCGCATACGCGGTAGTGAGCCCGATTTTCCATCCACAGTAGTGAGTCGGAGTACTCATGAGCAGTAGTTAGTGCGAGAGCGCATGAGAAGTAGTGACCCCGTGTCCGCATGCGCAGTGGTGAGCCCGAGTGCGCATGGTCAAGTCTGAGCCGGAGTGCGCATTAGCAGTAGTGAGCCCGATTGCGCATCCGCAGTAGTGAGGCCGAGTGTCCATGAGCAGTAGTGCGTCCAAGTGCGCTTGAGCAACAGTGACCCCGAGTGCGCATCCGCAGTAGTGTGTCCGAGTGCGCATGCGCAGCCGTGAGTCCGAGTGCGCATCCGCAGTACTGAGCCCGAGCGCGCATCCGCAGTAGTGAGCCCGATTGCGCATCCGTAGGAATGAGGCCGGTTGACCATGAGCAGTAGTGAGTCCACGTGCGCATGAGCAGTAGTGACCCCGATTGCGCATGCACAGTAGTGAGCCCGAGCGCGCAACCGCAGTAGTGAGCCCGAGTGCGCATGCCCAATAGTGAGCCCGAGTGCGCATGTGCAGTGGTGAGTCCAAGTGCGCATGAGCATTAGTGACCACGAGTGCGCATACGCAGTACTGAGCCCGATTGCGCATCGGCAGTAGTGAGTCCGTGTGCGCATGCCCAGTAGTGAGCCCGCGTGCGCATGAGCATTAGTGACCACGAGTGCGCATACGCAGTAGTGAGCCCGATTGCGCATCGGCAGTAGTGAGTCCGTGTGCGCATGCCCAGTAGTGAGCCCGCGTGCGCATGTGCAGGTCTGAGCCGGAGTGCGCATGCGCAGTAGTGAGCTGGATTGTGCATCCGCAGTAGTGAGTCCGAGTGCGCATGGGCAGTAGTGAGCCCGTGTGTGCATGAGCAGTAGTGACCCCGAGTGCGCATGTGCAGGTCTGAGCCGGAGTGCGCATGCGCAGTAGTGAGCCCGATTGTGCATCCGCAGTGGTGAGTCCGAGTGCGCATGAACAGTAGTGAGCCCGTGTGTGCATGAGCAGTAGTGACCCTGAGTGCGCATGCACAGTAGTGAGACCGTGCGCGCATACGCGGTAGTGAGCCCGATTTTGCATCCACAGTAGTGAGTCGGAGTACTCATGAGCAGTAGTTAGCCCGAGAGCGCATGAGAAGTAGTGACCCCGTGTGCGCACGCGCAGTAGTGAGCCCGAGCGCGCATCCGCAGTACTGAGCCCGAGCGCGCATCCGCAGTAGTGAGCCCGATTGCGCATCCGTAGTAATGAGGCCGAGTGACCATGAGCAGTAGTGAGTCCACGTGCGCATGAGCAGTAGTGACCCCGATTGCGCATGCAAAGTAGTGAGCCCGTGTGCGCATGCGCAATAGTGAGCCCGATTACGCATCCGCAGTAGTGAGTCCGAGTGCCCATGAGCAGTAGTTAGTCAACGAAGGCATGAGAAGTAGTGAGCCCGAGCGCGCATGCGCAGTAGTGAGCCCGATTGCGCATCCGCAGTAGTGAGGCCGAGTGTCCATGAGCAGTAGTGCGTCCAAGTGCGCTTGAGCAACAGTGACCCCGAGTGCGCATGCGCAGTAGTGAGTCCGAGAGCGCATGAGAAGTAGTGACCCCGTGTGCGCATGCACAGTCGTGAGCCCGTGTGCGCATGCGCAATAGTGACCCCGATTACGCATCCGCAGTAGTGAGTCCGAGTGCCCATGAGCAGTAGTTAGTCAACGAAGGCATGAGAAGTAGTGAGCCCGAGCGCGCATGCGCAGTAGTGAGCCTGGGCGCGCATCCGCAGTAACGAGGGCGAGTGCCCATGAGCAGTAGTGAGTCCACGTGCGCATGAGCAACAGTGACCCCGAGTGCGCATGCGCAGTAGTGAGTCCGAGAGCGCATGAGAAGTAGTGACCCCGTGTGCGCATGCGCAGTAGTGAGCCCGAGCGCGCGTGCGCAGTAGTGAGCCCGATTGCGCATCCGCAGTAGTGAGGCCGAGTGTCCATGAGCAGTAGTGCGTCCAAGTGCGCTTGTGCAACAGCGACCCCGAGTGCGCATGCGCAGTAGTGAGTCCGAGAGCGCATGAGAAGTAGTGACCCCGTGTCCGCATGCGCAGTGGTGAGCCCGAGTGCGCATAGTCTGGTCTGAGCCGCAGTGCGCATGCGCAGTAGTGAGTCCGAGTGCGCATGCGCAGTAGTGACCCTGAGTGCGCATGCGCAGTAGTGAGCCCGAGCGCGCATCCGCAGTAGTGATCCCGAGCGCGCATGCGCAGTAGTGAGTCCGAGTGCAGATGAGCAGTAGTGACCACGAGTGCGCATACGCAGTAGTGAGCCCGATTGCACATCGGCAGTAGTGAGTCCGTGTGCGATTGTCCAGTAGTGAGCCCGCGTGCGCATGTGCAGGTCTGAGCCGCAGTGCGCATGCGCAGTAGTGAGCTCGATTGTGCATCCGCAGTAGTGAGACCGAGTGCGCATGAGCAGTAGTGAGCCCGTGTGTGCATGAGCAGTAGTGACCCTGAGTGCCCATGCGCAGTAGTGAGCCCGTGCGCGCATACGCGGTAGTGAGCCCGATTTTGCATCCACAGTACTGAGTCGGAGTACTCATGAGCAGTAGTTAGTGCGAGAGCGCATGAGAAGTAGTGACCCCGTGTCCGCATGCGCAGTGGTGAGCCCGAGTGCGCATAGTCTGGTCTGAGCCGCAGTGCGCATGCGCAGTAGTGAGTCCGAGTGCGCATGCGCAGTAGTGACCCCGAGTGCGCATGCGCAGTAGTGAGCCCGAGCGCGCATCCGCAGTAGTGAGCCCGATTGCGCATCCGCAGTAGTGAGGCCGAGTGCCCATGAGCAGTAGTGAGTCCAAGTGCGCATGAGCATTAGTGACCACGAGTGCGCATACGCAGTAGTGAGCCCGATTGCCCATCGGCAGTAGTGAGTCCGTGTGCGCATGCCCAGTAGTGAGCCCGCGTGCGCATGTGCAGGTCTGAGCCGGAGTGCGCATGCGCAGTAGTGAGCTGGATTGTGCATCCGCAGTAGTGAGTCCGCGTGCGCATGGGCAGTAGTGAGCCCGTGTGTGCATGAGCAGTAGTGACCCCGAGTGCGCATGTGCAGGTCTGAGCCGGAGTGCGCATGCGCAGTAGTGAGCCCGATTGTGCATCCGCAGTAGTGAGTCCGAGTGCGCATGAACAGTAGTTAGTCAACGAAGGCATGAGAAGTAGTGAGCCCGAGCGCGCATGCGCAGTAGTGAGCCTGGGCGCGCATCCGCAGTATTGAGCCCGATTGCGCATCCGCAGTAACGAGGGCGAGTGCCCATGAGCAGTAGTGAGTCCACGTGCGCATGAGCAGGAGTGACCCCGATTGCGCATGCACAGTAGTGAGCCCGTGTGGGCATGCGCAGTAGTGAGCCCGAGCGCGCATCCGCAGTAGTGAGCCCGAGCGCTAATGCGCAGTAGTGAGCCCGATTGCGCATCCGCAGTAGTGAGGCCGAGTGTCCATGAGCAGTAGTGCGTCCAAGTGCGCTTGAGCAACAGTGACCCCGAGTGCGCATGCGCAGTAGTGAGTCCGAGAGCGCATGAGAAGTAGTGACCCCGTGTGCGCATGCGCAGTAGTGAGCCCGAGCGCGCGTGCGCAGTAGTGAGCCCGATTGCGCATCCGCAGTAGTGAGGCCGAGTGTCCATGAGCAGTAGTGCGTCCAAGTGCGCTTGAGCAACAGTGACCCCGAGCGCGCATGCGCAGTAGTGAGTCCGAGTGCGCATGAGCAGTAGTGACCACGAGTGCGCATACGCAGTAGTGAGCCCGATTGCGCATCGGCAGTAGTGAGTCCGTGTGCGATTGCCCAGTAGTGAGCCCGCGTGCGCATACGCAGTAATGAGCTCGATTGAGCATCCGCAGTAGTGAGACCGAGTGCGCATGAGCGGTAGTGAGCCCGTGTGTGCATGAGCAGTAGTGACCCTGAGAGCCCATGCACAGTAGTGAGCCCGTGTGGGCATGCGCAGTAATGAGCCCGAGCGCGCATCCGCAGTAGTGAGCCCGAGCGCGCGTGCCAAGTAGTGAGCCCGATTGCGCATCCGCAGTAGTGAGGGCGAGTGCACATGAGCAGTAGTGCGTCCAAGTGCGCATGAGCAGTAGTGACCCCGAGTGCGCATGCACAGTAGTGAGCCAGATTGCGCACCCGCAGTAGTGAGCCCGAGCGCCCATGAGCAGTAGTGAGTCCGAGTGCGCATAAGCAGTAGTAACCCCGATTGCGCATGCACAGTAGTGAGCCCGTGCGGGCATGGGCAGTAGTGAGCCCGAGCGCGCATGCGCAGTAGTGAGCCCGATCGCGCATCCGCGGTAGTGATGCCGAGTGCCCATGAGCAGTAGTGAGTCCGAGTGCCCATAAGCAGTAGTAATCCCGATTGCGCATGCACATTAGTGAGCCCGTGTGGGCATGCGCAGTAGTGAGCCCGAGCGCGCATCCGCAGTAGTGAGCCCGAGCGCCCGTGCGCAGTAGTGAGCCCGGTTGCGCATCCGCAGTACTGACCCCGAGTGCGCATGCGCAGTAGCGACCCCGGGCGCGCATGCCTAGTAGTGAGCCCGAGTGCGCATGTGCAGGTCTGAGCCGGAGCGCGCATGCGCAGTAGTGAGCCCGATTGTGCATTCCGCAGTAGTGAGTCCGAGTGTGCATGAGCAGTAGTGAGCCCGATTGTGCATCCGCAGTAGTGAGTCAGAGTGCTCATGAGCAGTAGTTAGTCCGAGAGCGCATGACAAGTAGTGACCCCGTGTGCTCATGCGCAGTAGTGAGCCCGAGCGCGCATCCGCAGTAGTGAGCCCGAGCGCGCATGAGCACTAGTGTGTACAAGTGCGCATGAGCAGTAGTGACCCCGAGTGAGCATGCGCAGTAGTGAGCCCGATTGCGCATCCGCAGTAGTGAGTCCGACTGCGCATGCGCAGTGGTGACCCCGAGTGTTCATGGTCAAGTTTGAGCCCGAGCGCGCATGCGCAGTAGCGAGCCCGATTGCGCATCCGCAGTAGTGAGGCCGAGTGCCCGTGAGCAGTAGTTAGTCCGAGAAGGCATGAGAAGTAGTGACCCCGTGTGCGCATGCGCAGTAGTGAGCCCACGTGCGCGTGCGCAGTAGTTAGCCCGAGTGCGCATGCCCAGTAGTGAGCCCGAGTGCGCATGTGCAGTGGTGAGCCCGAGTGTTCATGGTCAAGTTTAAGCCCGAGCGCGCATGCGCAGTAGTGAGCCCGATTGCGCATCCGCAGTAGTGATGCCGAGTGCGCATGAACAGTAGTGAGCCCGTGTGTGCATGAGAAGTAGTGACCCCATGTGCGCATGCACAGTAGTGAGCCCGAGCGCGCATCCGCAGTAGTGAGCATGGCCGCGCATCCGCAGTATTGAGCCCGATTGCGCATCCGCAGTAATGAGGGCGAGTGCCCATGAGCAGTAGTGAGTCCAAGTGCGCATAAGCAGTAGTGACCCCGAGTGCGCATACGCAGTAGTGAGCCCGAGTGCGCATGTGCAGGTCTGAGCCGGAGTGCGCATGCGCAGTAGTGAGCCCGATTGTGCATCCGCAGTAGTGAGTCCGAGTGCGCACGAACAGTAGTGAGCCCGTGTGTGCATGAGCAGTAGTGACCCTGAGTGCGCATGCGCAGTAGTGAGCCCGATTGCGCATCGGCAGTAGCGAGTCCGTGTACGATTGCCCAGTAGTGAGCCCGAGTGCGCATGTGCAGGTCTGAGCCGGAGTGCGCATGCGCAGTAGTGAGCCCGATTGTGCATCCGCAGTAGTGAGTCCGAGTGCGCACGAACAGTAGTGAGCCCGTGTGTGCATGAGCAGTAGTGACCCCGAGTGCGCAAGCACAGTACTGAGCCCGTGTGCGCATACGCGGTAGTGAGCCCGATTTTGCATCCGCAGTAGTGAGTCAGAGTGCGCATGAGCAGTAGTGAGTCCACGTGCGCATGAGCACTAGGTAGTCCAAGTGCGCATGAGCAGTAGTGACCCCAAATGCGCATGCACAGTCGTGAGCCCGTGTGGGCATGCGCAGTAGTGAGCCCGATTGCGCATCCGCAGTAGTGAGGCCGAGTGTCCATGAGCAGTAGTGCGTCCAAGTGCGCTTGAGCAACAGTGACCCCGAGTGCGCATGCGCAGTAGTGAGTCCGAGAGCGCATGAGAAGTAATGACCCCGTGTCCGCATGCGCAGTGGTGAGCCCGAGTGCGCATGGTCTGGTCTGAGCCGCAGTGCGCATGCGCAGTAGTGAGTCCGAGTGCGCATGCGCAGTAGTGACCCCGAGTGCGCATGCGCAGTAGTGAGCCCGAGCGCGCATCCGCAGTAGTGAGCCCGAGCGCGCATGCGCAGTAGTGAGTCCGAGTGCGCATTAGCAGTAGTGACCACGAGTGCGCATACGCAGTAGTGAGCCCGATTGCGCATCGGCAGTAGTGAGTCCGTGTGCGATTGCCCAGTAGTGAGCCCGCGTGCGCATGCGCAGTAGTGAGCTCGATTGTGCATCCGCAGTAGTGAGACCGAGAGCGCATGAGAAGTAGTGACCCCTGTCCGCATGCGCAGTAGTGAGTCCGAGTGCGCATGAGCAGTAGTGACCACGAGTGCGCATACGCAGTAGTGAGCCCGATTGCGCATCGGCAGTAGTGAGTCCGTGTGCGATTGCCCAGTAGTGAGCCCGCGTGCGCATGCGCAGTAATGAGCTCGATTGTGCATCCGCAGTAGTGAGACCGAGTGCGAATGAGCAGTAGTGAGCCCGTGTGTGCATGAGCAGTAGTGACCCTGATTGCCCATGCACAGTAGTGAGCCCGTGCGCGCATACGCGGTAGTGAGCCCGATTTTCCATCCACAGTAGTGAGTCGGAGTACTCATGAGCAGTAGTTAGTGCGAGAGCGCATGAGAAGTAGTGACCCCGTGTCCGCATGCGCAGTGGTGAGCCCGAGTGCGCATGGTCAAGTCTGAGCCGGAGTGCGCATTAGCAGTAGTGAGCCCGATTGCGCATCCGCAGTAGTGAGGCCGAGTGTCCATGAGCAGTAGTGCGTCCAAGTGCGCTTGAGCAACAGTGACCCCGAGTGCGCATCCGCAGTAGTGTGTCCGAGTGCGCATGCGCAGCCGTGAGTCCGAGTGCGCATCCGCAGTACTGAGCCCGAGCGCGCATCCGCAGTAGTGAGCCCGATTGCGCATCCGTAGGAATGAGGCCGGTTGACCATGAGCAGTAGTGAGTCCACGTGCGCATGAGCAGTAGTGACCCCGATTGCGCATGCACAGTAGTGAGCCCGAGCGCGCAACCGCAGTAGTGAGCCCGAGTGCGCATGCCCAATAGTGAGCCCGAGTGCGCATGTGCAGTGGTGAGTCCAAGTGCGCATGAGCATTAGTGACCACGAGTGCGCATACGCAGTAGTGAGCCCGATTGCGCATCGGCAGTAGTGAGTCCGTGTGCGCATGCCCAGTAGTGAGCCCGCGTGCGCATGAGCATTAGTGACCACGAGTGCGCATACGCAGTAGTGAGCCCGATTGCGCATCGGCAGTAGTGAGTCCGTGTGCGCATGCCCAGTAGTGAGCCCGCGTGCGCATGTGCAGGTCTGAGCCGGAGTGCGCATGCGCAGTAGTGAGCTGGATTGTGCATCCGCAGTAGTGAGTCCGAGTGCGCATGGGCAGTAGTGAGCCCGTGTGTGCATGAGCAGTAGTGACCCCGAGTGCGCATGTGCAGGTCTGAGCCGGAGTGCGCATGCGCAGTAGTGAGCCCGATTGTGCATCCGCAGTGGTGAGTCCGAGTGCGCATGAACAGTAGTGAGCCCGTGTGTGCATGAGCAGTAGTGACCCTGAGTGCGCATGCACAGTAGTGAGACCGTGCGCGCATACGCGGTAGTGAGCCCGATTTTGCATCCACAGTAGTGAGTCGGAGTACTCATGAGCAGTAGTTAGCCCGAGAGCGCATGAGAAGTAGTGACCCCGTGTGCGCACGCGCAGTAGTGAGCCCGAGCGCGCATCCGCAGTACTGAGCCCGAGCGCGCATCCGCAGTAGTGAGCCCGATTGCGCATCCGTAGTAATGAGGCCGAGTGACCATGAGCAGTAGTGAGTCCACGTGCGCATGAGCAGTAGTGACCCCGATTGCGCATGCACAGTAGTGAGCCCGTGTGCGCATGCGCAATAGTGAGCCCGATTACGCATCCGCAGTAGTGAGTCCGAGTGCCCATGAGCAGTAGTTAGTCAACGAAGGCATGAGAAGTAGTGAGCCCGAGCGCGCATGCGCAGTAGTGAGCCCGATTGCGCATCCGCAGTATTGAGGCCGAGTGTCCATGAGCAGTAGTGCGTCCAAGTGCGCTTGAGCAACAGTGACCCCGAGTGCGCATGCGCAGTAGTGAGTCCGAGAGCGCATGAGAAGTAGTGACCCCGTGTGCGCATGCACAGTCGTGAGCCCGTGTGCGCATGCGCAATAGTGACCCCGATTACGCATCCGCAGTAGTGAGTCCGAGTGCCCATGAGCAGTAGTTAGTCAACGAAGGCATGAGAAGTAGTGAGCCCGAGCGCGCATGCGCAGTAGTGAGCCTGGGCGCGCATCCGCAGTAACGAGGGCGAGTGCCCATGAGCAGTAGTGAGTCCACGTGCGCATGAGCAACAGTGACCCCGAGTGCGCATGCGCAGTAGTGAGTCCGAGAGCGCATGAGAAGTAGTGACCCCGTGTGCGCATGCGCAGTAGTGAGCCCGAGCGCGCGTGCGCAGTAGTGAGCCCGATTGCGCATCCGCAGTAGTGAGGCCGAGTGTCCATGAGCAGTAGTGCGTCCAAGTGCGCTTGTGCAACAGCGACCCCGAGTGCGCATGCGCAGTAGTGAGTCCGAGAGCGCATGAGAAGTAGTGACCCCGTGTCCGCATGCGCAGTGGTGAGCCCGAGTGCGCATAGTCTGGTCTGAGCCGCAGTGCGCATGCGCAGTAGTGAGTCCGAGTGCGCATGCGCAGTAGTGACCCTGAGTGCGCATGCGCAGTAGTGAGCCCGAGCGCGCATCCGCAGTAGTGAGCCCGAGCGCGCATGCGCAGTAGTGAGTCCGAGTGCAGATGAGCAGTAGTGACCACGAGTGCGCATACGCAGTAGTGAGCCCGATTGCACATCGGCAGTAGTGAGTCCGTGTGCGATTGTCCAGTAGTGAGCCCGCGTGCGCATGTGCAGGTCTGAGCCGCAGTGCGCATGCGCAGTAGTGAGCTCGATTGTGCATCCGCAGTAGTGAGACCGAGTGCGCATGAGCAGTAGTGAGCCCGTGTGTGCATGAGCAGTAGTGACCCTGAGTGCCCATGCGCAGTAGTGAGCCCGTGCGCGCATACGCGGTAGTGAGCCCGATTTTGCATCCACAGTACTGAGTCGGAGTACTCATGAGCAGTAGTTAGTGCGAGAGCGCATGAGAAGTAGTGACCCCGTGTCCGCATGCGCAGTGGTGAGCCCGAGTGCGCATAGTCTGGTCTGAGCCGCAGTGCGCATGCGCAGTAGTGAGTCCGAGTGCGCATGCGCAGTAGTGACCCCGAGTGCGCATGCGCAGTAGTGAGCCCGAGCGCGCATCCGCAGTAGTGAGCCCGATTGCGCATCCGCAGTAGTGAGGCCGAGTGCCCATGAGCAGTAGTGAGTCCAAGTGCGCATGAGCATTAGTGACCACGAGTGCGCATACGCAGTAGTGAGCCCGATTGCCCATCGGCAGTAGTGAGTCCGTGTGCGCATGCCCAGTAGTGAGCCCGCGTGCGCATGTGCAGGTCTGAGCCGGAGTGCGCATGCGCAGTAGTGAGCTGGATTGTGCATCCGCAGTAGTGAGTCCGCGTGCGCATGGGCAGTAGTGAGCCCGTGTGTGCATGAGCAGTAGTGACCCCGAGTGCGCATGTGCAGGTCTGAGCCGGAGTGCGCATGCGCAGTAGTGAGCCCGATTGTGCATCCGCAGTAGTGAGTCCGAGTGCGCATGAACAGTAGTTAGTCAACGAAGGCATGAGAAGTAGTGAGCCCGAGCGCGCATGCGCAGTAGTGAGCCTGGGCGCGCATCCGCAGTATTGAGCCCGATTGCGCATCCGCAGTAACGAGGGCGAGTGCCCATGAGCAGTAGTGAGTCCACGTGCGCATGAGCAGGAGTGACCCCGATTGCGCATGCACAGTAGTGAGCCCGTGTGGGCATGCGCAGTAGTGAGCCCGAGCGCGCATCCGCAGTAGTGAGCCCGAGCGCTAATGCGCAGTAGTGAGCCCGATTGCGCATCCGCAGTAGTGAGGCCGAGTGTCCATGAGCAGTAGTGCGTCCAAGTGCGCTTGAGCAACAGTGACCCCGAGTGCGCATGCACAGTAGTGAGCCAGATTGCGCACCCGCAGTAGTGAGCCCGAGCGCCCATGAGCAGTAGTGAGTCCGAGTGCCCATAAGCAGTAGTAATCCCGATTGCGCATGCACATTAGTGAGCCCGTGTGGGCATGCGCAGTAGTGAGCCCGAGCGCGCATCCGCAGTAGTGAGCCCGAGCGCCCGTGCGCAGTAGTGAGCCCGGTTGCGCATCCGCAGTACTGACCCCGAGTGCGCATGCGCAGTAGCGACCCCGGGCGCGTATGCCTAGTAGTGAGCCCGAGTGCGCATGTGCAGGTCTGAGCCGGAGCGCGCATGCGCAGTAGTGAGCCCGATTGTGCATTCCGCAGTAGTGAGTCCGAGTGTGCATGAGCAGTAGTGAGCCCGATTGTGCATCCGCAGTAGTGAGTCAGAGTGCTCATGAGCAGTAGTTAGTCCGAGAGCGCATGACAAGTAGTGACCCCGTGTGCTCATGCGCAGTAGTGAGCCCGAGCGCGCATCCACAGTAGTGAGCCCGAGCGCGCATGAGCACTAGTGTGTACAAGTGCGCATGAGCAGTAGTGACCCCGAGTGAGCATGCGCAGTAGTGAGCCCGATTGCGCATCCGCAGTAGTGAGTCCGACTGCGCATGCGCAGTGGTGACCCCGAGTGTTCATGGTCAAGTTTGAGCCCGAGCGCGCATGCGCAGTAGCGAGCCCGATTGCGCATCCGCAGTAGTGAGGCCGAGTGCCCGTGAGCAGTAGTTAGTCCGAGAAGGCATGAGAAGTAGTGACCCCGTGTGCGCATGCGCAGTAGTGAGCCCACGTGCGCGTGCGCAGTAGTTAGCCCGAGTGCGCATGCCCAGTAGTGAGCCCGAGTGCGCATGTGCAGTGGTGAGCCCGAGTGTTCATGGTCAAGTTTAAGCCCGAGCGCGCATGCGCAGTAGTGAGCCCGATTGCGCATCCGCAGTAGTGATGCCGAGTGCGCATGAACAGTAGTGAGCCCGTGTGTGCATGAGAAGTAGTGACCCCATGTGCGCATGCACAGTAGTGAGCCCGAGCGCGCATCCGCAGTAGTGAGCATGGCCGCGCATCCGCAGTATTGAGCCCGATTGCGCATCCGCAGTAATGAGGGCGAGTGCCCATGAGCAGTAGTGAGTCCAAGTGCGCATAAGCAGTAGTGACCCCGAGTGCGCATACGCAGTAGTGAGCCCGAGTGCGCATGTGCAGGTCTGAGCCGGAGTGCGCATGCGCAGTAGTGAGCCCGATTGTGCATCCGCAGTAGTGAGTCCGAGTGCGCACGAACAGTAGTGAGCCCGTGTGTGCATGAGCAGTAGTGACCCTGAGTGCGCATGCGCAGTAGTGAGCCCGATTGCGCATCGGCAGTAGCGAGTCCGTGTACGATTGCCCAGTAGTGAGCCCGAGTGCGCATGTGCAGGTCTGAGCCGGAGTGCGCATGCGCAGTAGTGAGCCCGATTGTGCATCCGCAGTAGTGAGTCCGAGTGCGCACGAACAGTAGTGAGCCCGTGTGTGCATGAGCAGTAGTGACCCCGAGTGCGCAAGCACAGTACTGAGCCCGTGTGCGCATACGCGGTAGTGAGCCCGATTTTGCATCCGCAGTAGTGAGTCAGAGTGCGCATGAGCAGTAGTGAGTCCACGTGCGCATGAGCACTAGTTAGTCCAAGTGCGCATGAGCAGTAGTGACCCCAAATGCGCATGCACAGTCGTGAGCCCGTGTGGGCATGCGCAGTAGTGAGCCCGATTGCGCATCCGCAGTAGTGAGGCCGAGTGTCCATGAGCAGTAGTGCGTCCAAGTGCGCTTGAGCAACAGTGACCCCGAGTGCGCATGAGCAGTAGTGAGCCCGTGTGTGCATGAGCAGTAGTGACCCTGAGTGCCCATGCGCAGTAGTGAGCCCGTGCGCGCATACGCGGTAGTGAGCCCGATTTTGCATCCACAGTACTGAGTCGGAGTACTCATGAGCAGTAGTTAGTGCGAGAGCGCATGAGAAGTAGTGACCCCGTGTCCGCATGCGCAGTGGTGAGCCCGAGTGCGCATAGTCTGGTCTGAGCCGCAGTGCGCATGCGCAGTAGTGAGTCCGAGTGCGCATGCGCAGTAGTGACCCCGAGTGCGCATGCGCAGTAGTGAGCCCGAGCGCGCATCCGCAGTAGTGAGCCCGATTGCGCATCCGCAGTAGTGAGGCCGAGTGCCCATGAGCAGTAGTGAGTCCAAGTGCGCATGAGCATTAGTGACCACGAGTGCGCATACGCAGTAGTGAGCCCGATTGCCCATCGGCAGTAGTGAGTCCGTGTGCGCATGCCCAGTAGTGAGCCCGCGTGCGCATGTGCAGGTCTGAGCCGGAGTGCGCATGCGCAGTAGTGAGCTGGATTGTGCATCCGCAGTAGTGAGTCCGCGTGCGCATGGGCAGTAGTGAGCCCGTGTGTGCATGAGCAGTAGTGACCCCGAGTGCGCATGTGCAGGTCTGAGCCGGAGTGCGCATGCGCAGTAGTGAGCCCGATTGTGCATCCGCAGTAGTGAGTCCGAGTGCGCATGAACAGTAGTTAGTCAACGAAGGCATGAGAAGTAGTGAGCCCGAGCGCGCATGCGCAGTAGTGAGCCTGGGCGCGCATCCGCAGTATTGAGCCCGATTGCGCATCCGCAGTAACGAGGGCGAGTGCCCATGAGCAGTAGTGAGTCCACGTGCGCATGAGCAGGAGTGACCCCGATTGCGCATGCACAGTAGTGAGCCCGTGTGGGCATGCGCAGTAGTGAGCCCGAGCGCGCATCCGCAGTAGTGAGCCCGAGCGCTAATGCGCAGTAGTGAGCCCGATTGCGCATCCGCAGTAGTGAGGCCGAGTGTCCATGAGCAGTAGTGCGTCCAAGTGCGCTTGAGCAACAGTGACCCCGAGTGCGCATGCACAGTAGTGAGCCAGATTGCGCACCCGCAGTAGTGAGCCCGAGCGCCCATGAGCAGTAGTGAGTCCGAGTGCCCATAAGCAGTAGTAATCCCGATTGCGCATGCACATTAGTGAGCCCGTGTGGGCATGCGCAGTAGTGAGCCCGAGCGCGCATCCGCAGTAGTGAGCCCGAGCGCCCGTGCGCAGTAGTGAGCCCGGTTGCGCATCCGCAGTACTGACCCCGAGTGCGCATGCGCAGTAGCGACCCCGGGCGCGTATGCCTAGTAGTGAGCCCGAGTGCGCATGTGCAGGTCTGAGCCGGAGCGCGCATGCGCAGTAGTGAGCCCGATTGTGCATTCCGCAGTAGTGAGTCCGAGTGTGCATGAGCAGTAGTGAGCCCGATTGTGCATCCGCAGTAGTGAGTCAGAGTGCTCATGAGCAGTAGTTAGTCCGAGAGCGCATGACAAGTAGTGACCCCGTGTGCTCATGCGCAGTAGTGAGCCCGAGCGCGCATCCACAGTAGTGAGCCCGAGCGCGCATGAGCACTAGTGTGTACAAGTGCGCATGAGCAGTAGTGACCCCGAGTGAGCATGCGCAGTAGTGAGCCCGATTGCGCATCCGCAGTAGTGAGTCCGACTGCGCATGCGCAGTGGTGACCCCGAGTGTTCATGGTCAAGTTTGAGCCCGAGCGCGCATGCGCAGTAGCGAGCCCGATTGCGCATCCGCAGTAGTGAGGCCGAGTGCCCGTGAGCAGTAGTTAGTCCGAGAAGGCATGAGAAGTAGTGACCCCGTGTGCGCATGCGCAGTAGTGAGCCCACGTGCGCGTGCGCAGTAGTTAGCCCGAGTGCGCATGCCCAGTAGTGAGCCCGAGTGCGCATGTGCAGTGGTGAGCCCGAGTGTTCATGGTCAAGTTTAAGCCCGAGCGCGCATGCGCAGTAGTGAGCCCGATTGCGCATCCGCAGTAGTGATGCCGAGTGCGCATGAACAGTAGTGAGCCCGTGTGTGCATGAGAAGTAGTGACCCCATGTGCGCATGCACAGTAGTGAGCCCGAGCGCGCATCCGCAGTAGTGAGCATGGCCGCGCATCCGCAGTATTGAGCCCGATTGCGCATCCGCAGTAATGAGGGCGAGTGCCCATGAGCAGTAGTGAGTCCAAGTGCGCATAAGCAGTAGTGACCCCGAGTGCGCATACGCAGTAGTGAGCCCGAGTGCGCATGTGCAGGTCTGAGCCGGAGTGCGCATGCGCAGTAGTGAGCCCGATTGTGCATCCGCAGTAGTGAGTCCGAGTGCGCACGAACAGTAGTGAGCCCGTGTGTGCATGAGCAGTAGTGACCCTGAGTGCGCATGCGCAGTAGTGAGCCCGATTGCGCATCGGCAGTAGCGAGTCCGTGTACGATTGCCCAGTAGTGAGCCCGAGTGCGCATGTGCAGGTCTGAGCCGGAGTGCGCATGCGCAGTAGTGAGCCCGATTGTGCATCCGCAGTAGTGAGTCCGAGTGCGCACGAACAGTAGTGAGCCCGTGTGTGCATGAGCAGTAGTGACCCCGAGTGCGCAAGCACAGTACTGAGCCCGTGTGCGCATACGCGGTAGTGAGCCCGATTTTGCATCCGCAGTAGTGAGTCAGAGTGCGCATGAGCAGTAGTGAGTCCACGTGCGCATGAGCACTAGTTAGTCCAAGTGCGCATGAGCAGTAGTGACCCCAAATGCGCATGCACAGTCGTGAGCCCGTGTGGGCATGCGCAGTAGTGAGCCCGATTGCGCATCCGCAGTAGTGAGGCCGAGTGTCCATGAGCAGTAGTGCGTCCAAGTGCGCTTGAGCAACAGTGACCCCGAGTGCGCATGCGCAGTAGTGAGTCCGAGAGCGCATGAGAAGTAATGACCCCGTGTCCGCATGCGCAGTGGTGAGCCCGAGTGCGCATGGTCTGGTCTGAGCCGCAGTGCGCATGCGCAGTAGTGAGTCCGAGTGCGCATGCGCAGTAGTGACCCCGAGTGCGCATGCGCAGTAGTGAGCCCGAGCGCGCATCCGCAGTAGTGAGCCCGGGCGCGCATGCGCAGTAGTGAGTCCGAGTGCGCATTAGCAGTAGTGACCACGAGTGCGCATACGCAGTAGTGAGCCCGATTGCGCATCGGCAGTAGTGAGTCCGTGTGCGATTGCCCAGTAGTGAGCCCGCGTGCGCATGCGCAGTAGTGAGCTCGATTGTGCATCCGCAGTAGTGAGACCGAGAGCGCATGAGAAGTAGTGACCCCGTGTCCGCATGCGCAGTGGTGAGCCCGAGTGCGCATGGTCAAGTCTGAGCCGGAGTGCGCATTAGCAGTAGTGAGCCCGATTGCGCATCCGCAGTAGTGAGCCCGAGCGCCCATGAGCAGTAGTGAGTCCGAGTGCGCATAAGCAGTAGTAACCTCGGTTGCGCATGCAAAGTAGTGAGCCCGTGTGGGCATGCGCAGTAATGAGCCCGAGCGCGCATCCGCAGTAGTGAGCCCGAGCGCGCGTGCCAAGTAGTGAGCCCTATTGCGCATCCGCAGTAGTGAGGCCGAGTGTACATGAGCAGTAGTGCGTCCAAGTGCGCATGAGCAGTAGTGCGTCCAAGTGCGCATGAGCAGTAGTGACCCCGAGTGCGCATGCACAGTAGTGAGCCCGCGTGCGCATGTGCAGGTCTGAGCCGGAGTGCGCATGCGCAGTAGTGAGCTGGATTGTGCATCCGCAGTAGTGAGTCCGAGTGCGCATGGGCAGTAGTGAGCCCGTGTGTGCATGAGCAGTAGTGACCCCGAGTGCGCATGTGCAGGTCTGAGCCGGAGTGCGCATGCGCAGTAGTGAGCCCGATTGCGCATCCGCAGTAGTGAGTCCGACTGCGCATGCGCAGTGGTGACCCCGAGTGTTCATGGACAAGTTTGAGCCCGAGCGCGCATGCGCAGTAGCGAGCCCGATTGCGCATCCGCAGTAGTGAGGCCGAGTGCCCGTGAGCAGTAGTTAGTCCGAGAAGGCATGAGAAGTAGTGACCCCGTGTGCGCATGCGCAGTAGTGAGCCCACGTGCGCATGCGCAGTAGTGAGCCCGATTGCGCATCCGCAGTAGTGATGCCGAGTGCGCATGAACAGTAGTGAGCCCGTGTGTGCATGAGAAGTAGTGACCCCATGTGCGCATGCACAGTAGTGAGCCCGAGCGCGCATCCGCAGTAGTGAGCATGGCCGCGCATCCGCAGTATTGAGCCCGATTGCGCATCCGCAGTAATGAGGGCGAGTGCCCATGAGCAGTAGTGAGTCCAAGTGCGCATAAGCAGTAGTGACCCCGAGTGCGCATACGCAGTAGTGAGCCCGAGTGCGCATGTGCAGGTCTGAGCCGGAGTGCGCATGCGCAGTAGTGAGCCCGATTGTGCATCCGCAGTAGTGAGTCCGAGTGCGCACGAACAGTAGTGAGCCCGTGTGTGCATGAGCAGTAGTGACCCTGAGTGCGCATGCGCAGTAGTGAGCCCGATTGCGCATCGGCAGTAGCGAGTCCGTGTACGATTGCCCAGTAGTGAGCCCGAGTGCGCATGTGCAGGTCTGAGCCCGTGTGCGCATACGCGGTAGTGAGCCCGATTTTGCATCCGCAGTAGTGAGTCAGAGTGCGCATGAGCAGTAGTGAGTCCACGTGCGCATGAGCACTAGTTAGTCCAAGTGCGCATGAGCAGTAGTGACCCCAAATGCGCATGCACAGTCGTGAGCCCGTGTGGGCATGCGCAGTAGTGAGCCCGATCGCGCATCCGCGGTAGTGAGGCCGAGTGCCCATGAGCAGTAGTGAGTCCAAGTGCGCATGAGCATTAGTGACCACAAGTGCGCATACGCAGTAGTGAGCCCGAGTGCGCATGGGCAGTAGTGAGCCCGTGTGTGCATGAGCAGTAGTGACCCCGAGTGCGCATGTGCAGGTCTGAGCCGGAGTGCGCATGCGCAGTAGTGAGCCCGATTGTGCATCCGCAGTAGTGAGTCCGAGTGCGCATGAACAGTAGTGAGCCGGGGTGTGCATGAGCAGTAGTGACCCTGAGTGCGCATGCACAGTAGTGAGACCGTGCGCGCATACGCGGTAGTGAGCCCGATTTTGCATCCACAGTAGTGAGTCGGAGTACTCATGAGCAGTAGTTAGCCCGAGAGCGCAAGAGAAGTAGTGACCCCGTGTGCGCACGCGCAGTAGTGAGCCCGAGCGCGCATCCGCAGTACTGAGCCCGAGCGCGCATCCGCAGTAGTGAGCCCGATTGCGCATCCGTAGTAATGAGGCCGAGTGACCATGAGCAGTAGTGAGTCCACGTGCGCATGAGCAGTAGTGACCCCGATTGCGCATGCACAGTAGTGAGCCCGTGTGCGCATGCGCAATAGTGAGCCCGATTACGCATCCGCAGTAGTGAGTCCGAGTGCCCATGAGCAGTAGTTAGTCAACGAAGGCATGAGAAGTAGTGAGCCCGAGCGCGCATGCGCAGTAGTGAGCCCGATTGCGCATCCGCAGTAGTGAGGCCGAGTGTCCATGAGCAGTAGTGCGTCCAAGTGCGCTTGAGCAACAGTGACCCCGAGTGCGCATGCGCAGTAGTGAGTCCGAGAGCGCATGAGAAGTAGTGACCCCGTGTGCGCATGCACAGTCGTGAGCCCGTGTGCGCATGCGCAATAGTGAGCCCGATTACGCATCCGCAGTAGTGAGTCCGAGTGCCCATGAGCAGTAGTTAGTCAACGAAGGCATGAGAAGTAGTGAGCCCGAGCGCGCATGCGCAGTAGTGAGCCTGGGCGCGCATCCGCAGTATTGAGCCCGATTGCGCATCCGCAGTAACGAGGGCGAGTGCCCATGAGCAGTAGTGAGTCCACGTGCGCATGAGCAACAGTGACCCCGAGTGCGCATGCGCAGTAGTGAGTCCGAGAGCGCATGAGAAGTAGTGACCCCGTGTGCGCATGCGCAGTAGTGAGCCCGAGCGCGCGTGCGCAGTAGTGAGCCCGATTGCGCATCCGCAGTAGTGAGGCCGAGTGTCCATGAGCAGTAGTGCGTCCAAGTGCGCTTGTGCAACAGCGACCCCGAGTGCGCATGCGCAGTAGTGAGTCCGAGAGCGCATGAGAAGTAGTGACCCCGTGTCCGCACGCGCAGTAGTGAACCCGCGTGCGCATGTGCAGGTCTGAGCCGCAGTGCGCATGCGCAGTAGTGAGCTCGATTGTGCATCCGCAGTAGTGAGACCGAGTGCGCATGAGCAGTAGTGAGCCCGTGTGTGCATGAGCAGTAGTGACCCTCAGTGCCCATGCGCAGTAGTGAGCCCGTGCGCGCATACGCGGTAGTGAGCCCGATTTTGCATCCACAGTACTGAGTCGGAGTACTCATGAGCAGTAGTTAGTGCGAGAGCGCATGAGAAGTAGTGAGCCCGTGTCCGCATGCGCAGTGGTGTGCCCGAGTGCACATGGTCAAGTCTGAGCCGGAGTGCGCATTAGCAGTAGTGAGCCCGATTGCGCATCGGCAGTAGCGAGTCCGTGTACGATTGCCCAGTAGTGAGCCCGAGTGCGCATGTGCAGGTCTGAGCCGGAGTGCGCATGCGCAGTAGTGAGCCCGATTGTGCATCCGCAGTAGTGAGTCCGAGTGCGCACGAACAGTAGTGAGCCCGTGTGTGCATGAGCAGTAGTGACCCCGAGTGCGCAAGCACAGTACTGAGCCCGTGTGCGCATACGCGGTAGTGAGCCCGATTTTGCATCCGCAGTAGTGAGTCAGAGTGCGCATGAGCAGTAGTGAGTCCACGTGCGCATGAGCACTAGTTAGTCCAAGTGCGCATGAGCAGTAGTGACCCCAAATGCGCATGCACAGTCGTGAGCCCGTGTGGGCATGCGCAGTAGTGAGCCCGATCGCGCATCCGCGGTAGTGAGGCCGAGTGCCCATGAGCAGTAGTGAGTCCAAGTGCGCATGAGCATTAGTGACCACAAGTGCGCATACGCAGTAGTGAGCCCGAGTGCGCATGGGCAGTAGTGAGCCCGTGTGTGCATGAGCAGTAGTGACCCCGAGTGCGCATGTGCAGGTCTGAGCCGGAGTGCGCATGCGCAGTAGTGAGCCCGATTGTGCATCCGCAGTAGTGAGTCCGAGTGCGCATGAACAGTAGTGAGCCGGGGTGTGCATGAGCAGTAGTGACCCTGAGTGCGCATGCACAGTAGTGAGACCGTGCGCGCATACGCGGTAGTGAGCCCGATTTTGCATCCACAGTAGTGAGTCGGAGTACTCATGAGCAGTAGTTAGCCCGAGAGCGCAAGAGAAGTAGTGACCCCGTGTGCGCACGCGCAGTAGTGAGCCCGAGCGCGCATCCGCAGTACTGAGCCCGAGCGCGCATCCGCAGTAGTGAGCCCGATTGCGCATCCGTAGTAATGAGGCCGAGTGACCATGAGCAGTAGTGAGTCCACGTGCGCATGAGCAGTAGTGACCCCGATTGCGCATGCACAGTAGTGAGCCCGTGTGCGCATGCGCAATAGTGAGCCCGATTACGCATCCGCAGTAGTGAGTCCGAGTGCCCATGAGCAGTAGTTAGTCAACGAAGGCATGAGAAGTAGTGAGCCCGAGCGCGCATGCGCAGTAGTGAGCCCGATTGCGCATCCGCAGTAGTGAGGCCGAGTGTCCATGAGCAGTAGTGCGTCCAAGTGCGCTTGAGCAACAGTGACCCCGAGTGCGCATGCGCAGTAGTGAGTCCGAGAGCGCATGAGAAGTAGTGACCCCGTGTGCGCATGCACAGTCGTGAGCCCGTGTGCGCATGCGCAATAGTGAGCCCGATTACGCATCCGCAGTAGTGAGTCCGAGTGCCCATGAGCAGTAGTTAGTCAACGAAGGCATGAGAAGTAGTGAGCCCGAGCGCGCATGCGCAGTAGTGAGCCTGGGCGCGCATCCGCAGTATTGAGCCCGATTGCGCATCCGCAGTAACGAGGGCGAGTGCCCATGAGCAGTAGTGAGTCCACGTGCGCATGAGCAACAGTGACCCCGAGTGCGCATGCGCAGTAGTGAGTCCGAGAGCGCATGAGAAGTAGTGACCCCGTGTGCGCATGCGCAGTAGTGAGCCCGAGCGCGCGTGCGCAGTAGTGAGCCCGATTGCGCATCCGCAGTAGTGAGGCCGAGTGTCCATGAGCAGTAGTGCGTCCAAGTGCGCTTGTGCAACAGCGACCCCGAGTGCGCATGCGCAGTAGTGAGTCCGAGAGCGCATGAGAAGTAGTGACCCCGTGTCCGCACGCGCAGTAGTGAACCCGCGTGCGCATGTGCAGGTCTGAGCCGCAGTGCGCATGCGCAGTAGTGAGCTCGATTGTGCATCCGCAGTAGTGAGACCGAGTGCGCATGAGCAGTAGTGAGCCCGTGTGTGCATGAGCAGTAGTGACCCTCAGTGCCCATGCGCAGTAGTGAGCCCGTGCGCGCATACGCGGTAGTGAGCCCGATTGCCCATCGGCAGTAGTGAGTCCGTGTGCGCATGCCCAGTAGTGAGCCCGCGTGCGCATGTGCAGGTCTGAGCCGGAGTGCGCATGCGCAGTAGTGAGCTGGATTGTGCATCCGCAGTAGTGAGTCCGCGTGCGCATGGGCAGTAGTGAGCCCGTGTGTGCATGAGCAGTAGTGACCCCGAGTGCGCATGTGCAGGTCTGAGCCGGAGTGCGCATGCGCAGTAGTGAGCCCGATTGTGCATCCGCAGTAGTGAGTCCGAGTGCGCATGAACAGTAGTTAGTCAACGAAGGCATGAGAAGTAGTGAGCCCGAGCGCGCATGCGCAGTAGTGAGCCTGGGCGCGCATCCGCAGTATTGAGCCCGATTGCGCATCCGCAGTAACGAGGGCGAGTGCCCATGAGCAGTAGTGAGTCCACGTGCGCATGAGCAGGAGTGATCCCGATTGCGCATGCACAGTAGTGAGCCCGTGTGGGCATGCGCAGTAGTGAGCCCGAGCGCTAATGCGCAGTAGTGAGCCCGATTGCGCATCCGCAGTAGTGAGGCCGAGTGTCCATGAGCAGTAGTGCGTCCAAGTGCGCTTGAGCAACAGTGACCCCGAGTGCGCATGCGCAGTAGTGAGTCCGAGAGCGCATGAGAAGTAGTGACCCCGTGTGCGCATGCGCAGTAGTGAGCCCGAGCGCGCGTGCGCAGTAGTGAGTCCGAGTGCGCATGCGCAGTAGTGACCCCGAGTGCGCATGCGCAGTAGTGAGCCCGAGCGCGCATCCGCAGTGGTGAGCCCGAGCGCGCATGCGCAGTAGTGAGTCCGAGTGCGCATGAGCAGTAGTGACCACGAGTGCGCATACGCAGTAGTGAGCCCGATTGCACATCGGCAGTAGTGAGTCCGTGTGCGATTGCCCAGTAGTGAACCCGCGTGCGCATGTGCAGGTCTGAGCCGCAGTGCGCATGCGCAGTAGTGAGCTCGATTGTGCATCCGCAGTAGTGAGACCGAGTGCGCATGAGCAGTAGTGAGCCCGTGTGTGCATGAGCAGTAGTGACCCTCAGTGCCCATGCGCAGTAGTGAGCCCGTGCGCGCATACGCGGTAGTGAGCCCGATTTTGCATCCACAGTACTGAGTCGGAGTACTCATGAGCAGTAGTTAGTGCGAGAGCGCATGAGAAGTAGTGAGCCCGTGTCCGCATGCGCAGTGGTGTGCCCGAGTGCACATGGTCAAGTCTGAGCCGGAGTGCGCATTAGCAGTAGTGAGCCCGATTGCGCATCCGCAGTAGTGAGGCCGAGTGCCCATGAGCAGTAGTGAGTCCAAGTGCGCATGAGCATTAGTGACCACGAGTGCGCATACGCAGTAGTGAGCCCGATTGCCCATCGGCAGTAGTGAGTCCGTGTGCGCATGCCCAGTAGTGAGCCCGCGTGCGCATGTGCAGGTCTGAGCCGGAGTGCGCATGCGCAGTAGTGAGCTGGATTGTGCATCCGCAGTAGTGAGTCCGCGTGCGCATGGGCAGTAGTGAGCCCGTGTGTGCATGAGCAGTAGTGACCCCGAGTGCGCATGTGCAGGTCTGAGCCGGAGTGCGCATGCGCAGTAGTGAGCCCGATTGTGCATCCGCAGTAGTGAGTCCGAGTGCGCATGAACAGTAGTTAGTCAACGAAGGCATGAGAAGTAGTGAGCCCGAGCGCGCATGCGCAGTAGTGAGCCTGGGCGCGCATCCGCAGTATTGAGCCCGATTGCGCATCCGCAGTAACGAGGGCGAGTGCCCATGAGCAGTAGTGAGTCCACGTGCGCATGAGCAGGAGTGACCCCGATTGCGCATGCACAGTAGTGAGCCCGTGTGGGCATGCGCAGTAGTGAGCCCGAGCGCGCATCCGCAGTAGTGAGCCCGAGCGCTAATGCGCAGTAGTGAGCCCGATTGCGCATCCGCAGTAGTGAGGCCGAGTGTCCATGAGCAGTAGTGCGTCCAAGTGCGCTTGAGCAACAGTGACCCCGAGTGCGCATGCGCAGTAGTGAGTCCGAGAGCGCATGAGAAGTAGTGGCCCCGTGTGCGCATGCGCAGTAGTGAGCCCGAGCGCGCGTGCGCAGTAGTGAGCCCGATTGCGCATCCGCAGTAGTGAGGCCGAGTGTCCATGAGCAGTAGTGCGTCCAAGTGCGCTTGAGCAACAGTGACCCCGAGTGCGCATGCGCAGTAGTGAGTCCGAGAGCGCATGAGAAGTAGTGACCCCGTGTCCGCATGCGCAGTAGTGAGCCCGAGCGCGCATCCGCAGTAGTGAGCCCGAGCGCGCATGCGCAGTAGTGAGTCCGAGTGCGCATGAGCAGTAGTGACCACGAGTGCGCATACGCAGTAGTGAGCCCGATTGCGCATCGGCAGTAGTGAGTCCGTGTGCGATTGCCCAGTAGTGAGCCCGCGTGCGCATACGCAGTAATGAGCTCGATTGAGCATCCGCAGTAGTGAGACCGAGTGCGCATGAGCGGTAGTGAGCCCGTGTGTGCATGAGCAGTAGTGACCCTGAGTGCCCATGCACAGAAGTGAGCCCGTGCGCGCATACGCGGTAGTGAGCCCGATTTTCCATCCACAGTAGTGAGTCGGAGTACTCATGAGCAGTAGTTAGTGCGAGAGCGCATGAGAAGTAGTGACCCCGTGTCCGCATGCGCAGTGGTGAGCCCGAGTGCGCATGGTCAAGTCTGAGCCGGAGTGCGCATTAGCAGTAGTGAGACCGAGCGCCCATGAGCAGTAGTGAGTCCGAGTGCGCATAAGCAGTAGTAACCTCGATTGCGCATGCACAGTAGTGAGCCCGTGTGGGCATGCGCAGTAATGAGCCCGAGCGCGCATCCGCAGTAGTGAGCCCGAGCGCGCGTGCCAAGTAGTGAGCCCGATTGCGCATCGGCAGTAGTGAGTCCGTGTGCGATTGCCCAGTAGTGAGCCCGCGTGCGCATGCGCAGTAATGAGCTCGATTGCGCATCCGCAGTAGTGAGACCGAGTGCGCATGAGCGGTAGTGAGCCCATGTGCGCATTAGCAGTAGTAACCCCGATTGCGCATGCACAGTAGTGAGCCTGTGTGGGCATGGGCAGTAGTGAGCCCGAGCGCGCATGCGCAGTAGTGAGCCCGATCGCGCATCCGCGGTAGTGATGCCGAGTGCCCATGAGCAGTAGTGAGACCGAGTGCCCATAAGCAGTAATGATCCCGATTGCGCATGCACATTAGTGAGCCCGTGTGGGCATGCGCAGTAGTGAGCCCGAGCGCGCATCCGCAGTAGTGAGCCCGAGCGCCCATGCGCAGTAGTGAGCCCGATTGCGCATCCGCAGTACTGACCCCGAGTGCGCATGCGCAGTAGCGACCCCGAGCGCGCATGCCTAGTAGTGAGCCCGAGTGCGCATGTGCAGGTCTGAGCCGGAGCGCGCATGCGCAGTAGTGAGCCCGATTGTGCATCCGCAGTAGTGAGTCCGAGTGTGCATGTGCAGTAGTGAGCCCGAGCGCGCATCCGCAGTAGTGAGCCCGAGCGCGCATGAGCACTAGTGAGTCCAAGTGCGCATGAGCAGTAGTGACCCCGAATGCGCATGAGAAGTAGTGACCCCGTGTCCGCATGCGCAGTGGTGAGCCCGAGTGCGCATGGTCAAGTCTGAGCCGGAGTGCGCATTAGCAGTAGTGAGCCCGATTGCGCATCCGCAGTAGTGAGACCGAGCGCCCATGAGCAGTAGTGAGTCCGAGTGCGCATAAGCAGTAGTAACCTCGATTGCGCATGCACAGTAGTGAGCCCGTGAGGGCATGCGCAGTAATGAGCCTGAGCGCGCATCCGCAGTAGTGAGCCCGAGCGCGCGTGCCAAGTAGTGAGCCCGATTGCGCATCCGCAGTAGTGAGGCCGAGTGTACATGAGCAGTAGTGCGTCCAAGTGCGCATGAGCAGTAGTGACCCCGAGTGCGCATGCGCAGTAGTGAGCCAGATTGCGCATCCGCAGTAGTGAGCCCGAGCGCCCATGAGCAGTAGTGAGTCCGAGTGCGCATAAGCAGTAGTAACCCCGATTGCGCATGCACAGTAGTGAGCCCGTGTGGGCATGGGCAGTAGTGAGCCCGAGCGCGCATGCGCAGTAGTGAGCCCGATCGCGCATCCGCGGTAGTGATGCCGAGTGCCCATGAGCAGTAGTGAGACCGAGTGCCCATAAGCAGTAATGATCCCGATTGCGCATGCACATTAGTGAGCCCGTGTGGGCATGCGCAGTAGTGAGCCCGAGCGCGCATCCGCAGTAGTGAGCCCGAGCGCCCATGCGCAGTAGTGAGCCCGATTGCGCATCCGCAGTACTGACCCCGAGTGCGCATGCGCAGTAGCGACCCCGAGCGCGCATGCCTAGTAGTGAGCCCGAGTGCGCATGTGCAGGTCTGAGCCGGAGCGCGCATGCGCAGTAGTGAGCCCGATTGTGCATCCGCAGTAGTGAGTCCGAGTGTGCATGAGCAGTAGTGAGCCCGAGCGCGCATCCGCAGTAGTGAGCCCGAGCGCGCATGAGCACTAGTGAGTCCAAGTGCGCATGAGCAGTAGTGACCCCGATTGCGCATGCGCAGTAGTGAGCCCGATTGCGCATCCGCAGTAGTGAGTCCGACTGCGCATGCGCAGTAGTGACCCCGAGTGCGCATGGGCAGTAGAGAGCACGACTACGCGTGCGCAGTATTGAGCCCGTGCCCGCATGCGCAGTGGTGAGCCCGAGTGCGCATACACAGTCGTGAGCCCGTGTGCGCATGCGCAAAAGTGAGCCCGAGTGCGCACGGCCAAGTCTGAGCCGGAGTGCGCATGCGCAGTAGTGAGCCCGATCGCGAATCCGCAGTAGTGAGCCCGATCGCGAATCCGCAGTAGTGAGGCCGAGTGCCCATGGGCAGTAGTGAGTCCCAGTGCGCATGCGGAGTAGTGACCCCGATTGCGCATGCGCAGTAGAGAGACCGATTGTGCATTCGCCGTAGTGAGCCCGTTTCCGCATGCGCAGTAGTGAGCCCGAGCGCGCAACCGCAGTAGTGAGCCCGAGCGCCCATGCGCAGTAGTGAGCCCGATTGCGCATCCGCAGTACTGACCCCGAGTGCGCATGCGCAGTAGCGACCCCGAGCGCGCATGCCTAGTAGTGAGCCCGAGTGCGCATGTGCAGGTCTGAGCCGGAGCGCGCATGCGCAGTAGTGAGCCCGATTGTGCATCCGCAGTAGTGAGTCCGAGTGCGCACGAACAGTAGTGAGCCCGTGTGTGCATGAGCAGTAGTGACCCTGAGTGCGCATGCGCAGTAGTGAGCCCGATTGCGCATCGGCAGTAGCGAGTCCGTGTACGATTGCCCAGTAGTGAGCCGGAGTGCGCATGCGCAGTAGTGACCCCGATCGCGAATCCGCAGTAGTGAGCCCGATCGCGAATCCGCAGTAGTGAGGCCGAGTGCCCATGGGCAGTAGTGAGTCCCAGTGCGCATGCGGAGTAGCGACCCCGATTGCGCATGCGCAGTAGAGAGACCGATTGTGCATTCGCCGTAGTGAGCCCGTTTCCGCATGCGCAGTAGTGAGCCCGATTGCGCATCCGCAGTAGTGAGTCCGACTGCGCATGCGCAGTGGTGACCCCGAGTGTTCATGGTCAAGTTTGAGCCCGAGCGCGCATGCGCAGTAGCGAGCCCGATTGCGCATCCGCAGTAGTGAGGCCGAGTGCCCGTGAGCAGTAGTTAGTCCGAGAATGCATGAGAAGTAGTGACCCCGTGTGCGCATGCGCAGTAGTGAGCCCACGTGCGCGTGCGCAGTAGTTAGCCCGAGTGCGCATGCCCAGTAGTGAGCCCGAGTGCGCATGTGCAGTGGTGAGCCCGAGTGTTCATGGTCAAGTTTAAGCCCGAGCGCGCATGCGCAGTAGTGAGCCCGATTGCGCATCCGCAGTAGTGATGCCGAGTGCGCATGAACAGTAGTGAGCCCGTGTGTGCATGAGAAGTAGTGACCCCATGTGCGCATGCACAGTAGTGAGCCCGAGCGCGCATCCGCAGTAGTGAGCATGGCCGCGCATCCGCAGTATTGAGCCCGATTGCGCATCCGCAGTAATGAGGGCGAGTGCCCATGAGCAGTAGTGAGTCCAAGTGCGCATAAGCAGTAGTGACCCCGAGTGCGCATACGCAGTAGTGAGCCCGAGTGCGCATGTGCAGGTCTGAGCCGGAGTGCGCATGCGCAGTAGTGAGCCCGATTGTGCATCCGCAGTAGTGAGTCCGAGAGCGCACGAACAGTAGTGAGCCCGTGTGTGCATGAGCAGTAGTGACCCTGAGTGCGCATGCGCAGTAGTGAGCCCGATTGCGCATCGGCAGTAGCGAGTCCGTGTACGATTGCCCAGTAGTGAGCCCGAGTGCGCATGTGCAGGTCTGAGCCGGAGTGCGCATGCGCAGTAGTGAGCCCGATTGTGCATCCGCAGTAGTGAGTCCGAGTGCGCACGAACAGTAGTGAGCCCGTGTGTGCATGAGCAGTAGTGACCCCGAGTGCGCAAGCACAGTACTGAGCCCGTGTGCGCATACGCGGTAGTGAGCCCGATTTTGCATCCGCAGTAGTGAGTCAGAGTGCGCATGAGCAGTAGTGAGTCCACGTGCGCATGAGCACTAGTTAGTCCAAGTGCGCATGAGCAGTAGTGACCCCAAATGCGCATGCACAGTCGTGAGCCCGTGTGGGCATGCGCAGTAGTGAGCCCGATTGCGCATCCGCAGTAGTGAGGCCGAGTGTCCATGAGCAGTAGTGCGTCCAAGTGCGCTTGAGCAACAGTGACCCCGAGTGCGCATGCGCAGTAGTGAGTCCGAGAGCGCATGAGAAGTAATGACCCCGTGTCCGCATGCGCAGTGGTGAGCCCGAGTGCGCATGGTCTGGTCTGAGCCGCAGTGCGCATGCGCAGTAGTGAGTCCGAGTGCGCATGCGCAGTAGTGACCCCGAGTGCGCATGCGCAGTAGTGAGCCCGAGCGCGCATCCGCAGTAGTGAGCCCGAGCGCGCATGCGCAGTAGTGAGTCCGAGTGCGCATTAGCAGTAGTGACCACGAGTGCGCATACGCAGTAGTGAGCCCGATTGCGCATCGGCAGTAGTGAGTCCGTGTGCGATTGCCCAGTAGTGAGCCCGCGTGCGCATGCGCAGTAGTGAGCTCGATTGTGCATCCGCAGTAGTGAGACCGAGAGCGCATGAGAAGTAGTGACCCCGTGTCCGCATGCGCAGTGGTGAGCCCGAGTGCGCATGGTCAAGTCTGAGCCGGAGTGCGCATTAGCAGTAGTGAGCCCGATTGCGCATCCGCAGTAGTGAGCCCGAGCGCCCATGAGCAGTAGTGAGTCCGAGTGCGCATAAGCAGTAGTAACCTCGGTTGCGCATGCAAAGTAGTGAGCCCGTGTGGGCATGCGCAGTAATGAGCCCGAGCGCGCATCCGCAGTAGTGAGCCCGAGCGCGCGTGCCAAGTAGTGAGCCCGATTGCGCATCCGCAGTAGTGAGGCCGAGTGTACATGAGCAGTAGTGCGTCCAAGTGCGCATGAGCAGTAGTGCGTCCAAGTGCGCATGAGCAGTAGTGACCCCGAGTGCGCATGCACAGTAGTGAGCCCGCGTGCGCATGTGCAGGTCTGAGCCGGAGTGCGCATGCGCAGTAGTGAGCTGGATTGTGCATCCGCAGTAGTGAGTCCGAGTGCGCATGGGCAGTAGTGAGCCCGTGTGTGCATGAGCAGTAGTGACCCCGAGTGCGCATGTGCAGGTCTGAGCCGGAGTGCGCATGCGCAGTAGTGAGCCCGATTGCGCATCCGCAGTAGTGAGTCCGACTGCGCATGCGCAGTGGTGACCCCGAGTGTTCATGGACAAGTTTGAGCCCGAGCGCGCATGCGCAGTAGCGAGCCCGATTGCGCATCCGCAGTAGTGAGGCCGAGTGCCCGTGAGCAGTAGTTAGTCCGAGAAGGCATGAGAAGTAGTGACCCCGTGTGCGCATGCGCAGTAGTGAGCCCACGTGCGCGTGCGCAGTAGTTAGCCCGAGTGCGCATGCCCAGTAGTGAGCCCGAGTGCGCATGTGCAGTGGTGAGCCCGAGTGTTCATGGTCAAGTTTAAGCCCGAGCGCGCATGCGCAGTAGTGAGCCCGATTGCGCATCCGCAGTAGTGATGCCGAGTGCGCATGAACAGTAGTGAGCCCGTGTGTGCATGAGAAGTAGTGACCCCATGTGCGCATGCACAGTAGTGAGCCCGAGCGCGCATCCGCAGTAGTGAGCATGGCCGCGCATCCGCAGTATTGAGCCCGATTGCGCATCCGCAGTAATGAGGGCGAGTGCCCATGAGCAGTAGTGAGTCCAAGTGCGCATAAGCAGTAGTGACCCCGAGTGCGCATACGCAGTAGTGAGCCCGAGTGCGCATGTGCAGGTCTGAGCCGGAGTGCGCATGCGCAGTAGTGAGCCCGATTGTGCATCCGCAGTAGTGAGTCCGAGTGCGCACGAACAGTAGTGAGCCCGTGTGTGCATGAGCAGTAGTGACCCTGAGTGTGCATGCGCAGTAGTGAGCCCGATTGCGCATCGGCAGTAGCGAGTCCGTGTACGATTGCCCAGTAGTGAGCCCGAGTGCGCATGTGCAGGTCTGAGCCGGAGTGCGCATGCGCAGTAGTGAGCCCGATTGTGCATCCGCAGTAGTGAGTCCGAGTGCGCACGAACAGTAGTGAGCCGGGGTGTGCATGAGCAGTAGTGACCCTGAGTGCGCATGCACAGTAGTGAGACCGTGCGCGCATACGCGGTAGTGAGCCCGATTTTGCATCCACAGTAGTGAGTCGGAGTACTCATGAGCAGTAGTTAGCCCGAGAGCGCATGAGAAGTAGTGACCCCGTGTGCGCACGCGCAGTAGTGAGCCCGAGCGCGCATCCGCAGTACTGAGCCCGAGCGCGCATCCGCAGTAGTGAGCCCGATTGCGCATCCGTAGTAATGAGGCCGAGTGACCATGAGCAGTAGTGAGTCCACGTGCGCATGAGCAGTAGTGACCCCGATTGCGCATGCACAGTAGTGAGCCCGTGTGCGCATGCGCAATAGTGAGCCCGATTACGCATCCGCAGTAGTGAGTCCGAGTGCCCATGAGCAGTAGTTAGTCAACGAAGGCATGAGAAGTAGTGAGCCCGAGCGCGCATGCGCAGTAGTGAGCCTGGGCGCGCATCCGCAGTATTGAGCCCGATTGCGCATCCGCAGTAACGAGGGCGAGTGCCCATGAGCAGTAGTGAGTCCACGTGCGCATGAGCAACAGTGACCCCGAGTGCGCATGCGCAGTAGTGAGTCCGAGAGCGCATGAGAAGTAGTGACCCCGTGTGCGCATGCGCAGTAGTGAGCCCGAGCGCGCGTGCGCAGTAGTGAGCCCGATTGCGCATCCGCAGTAGTGAGGCCGAGTGTCCATGAGCAGTAGTGCGTCCAAGTGCGCTTGTGCAACAGCGACCCCGAGTGCGCATGCGCAGTAGTGAGTCCGAGAGCGCATGAGAAGTAGTGACCCCGTGTCCGCATGCGCAGTGGTGAGCCCGAGTGCGCATAGTCTTGTCTGAGCCGCAGTGCGCATGCGCAGTAGTGAGTCCGAGTGCGCATGCGCAGTAGTGACCCCGAGTGCGCATGCGCAGTAGTGAGCCCGAGCGCGCATCCGCAGTGGTGAGCCCGAGCGCGCATGCGCAGTAGTGAGTCCGAGTGCGCATGAGCAGTAGTGACCACGAGTGCGCATACGCACTAGTGAGCCCGATTGCACATCGGCAGTAGTGAGTCCGTGTGCGATTGCCCAGTAGTGAACCCGCGTGCGCATGTGCAGGTCTGAGCCGCAGTGCGCATGCGCAGTAGTGAGCTCGATTGTGCATCCGCAGTAGTGAGACCGAGTGCGCATGAGCAGTAGTGAGCCCGTGTGTGCATGAGCAGTAGTGACCCTCAGTGCCCATGCGCAGTAGTGAGCCCGTGCGCGCATACGCGGTAGTGAGCCCGATTTTGCATCCACAGTACTGAGTCGGAGTACTCATGAGCAGTAGTTAGTGCGAGAGCGCATGAGAAGTAGTGAGCCCGTGTCCGCATGCGCAGTGGTGTGCCCGAGTGCACATGGTCAAGTCTGAGCCGGAGTGCGCATTAGCAGTAGTGAGCCCGATTGCGCATCCGCAGTAGTGAGGCCGAGTGCCCATGAGCAGTAGTGAGTCCAAGTGCGCATGAGCATTAGTGACCACGAGTGCGCATACGCAGTAGTGAGCCCGATTGCCCATCGGCAGTAGTGAGTCCGTGTGCGCATGCCCAGTAGTGAGCCCGCGTGCGCATGTGCAGGTCTGAGCCGGAGTGCGCATGCGCAGCAGTGAGCTGGATTGTGCATCCGCAGTAGTGAGTCCGCGTGCGCATGGGCAGTAGTGAGCCCGTGTGTGCATGAGCAGTAGTGACCCCGAGTGCGCATGTGCAGGTCTGAGCCGGAGTGCGCATGCGCAGTAGTGAGCCCGATTGTGCATCCGCAGTAGTGAGCCCGATTGCGCATCCGCAGTAGTGAGGCCGAGTGTCCATGAGCAGTAGTGCGTCCAAGTGCGCTTGAGCAACAGTGACCCCGAGTGCGCATGCGCAGTAGTGAGTCCGAGAGCGCATGAGAAGTAGTGACCCCGTGTCCGCATGCGCAGTAGTGAGCCCGAGCGCGCATCCGCAGTAGTGAGCCCGAGCGCGCATGCGCAGTAGTGAGTCCGAGTGCGCATGAGCAGTAGTGACCACGAGTGCGCATACGCAGTAGTGAGCCCGATTGCGCATCGGCAGTAGTGAGTCCGTGTGCGATTGCCCAGTAGTGAGCCCGCGTGCGCATACGCAGTAATGAGCTCGATTGAGCATCCGCAGTAGTGAGACCGAGTGCGCATGAGCGGTAGTGAGCCCGTGTGTGCATGAGCAGTAGTGACCCTGAGTGCCCATGCACAGAAGTGAGCCCGTGCGCGCATACGCGGTAGTGAGCCCGATTTTCCATCCACAGTAGTGAGTCGGAGTACTCATGAGCAGTAGTTAGTGCGAGAGCGCATGAGAAGTAGTGACCCCGTGTCCGCATGCGCAGTGGTGAGCCCGAGTGCGCATGGTCAAGTCTGAGCCGGAGTGCGCATTAGCAGTAGTGAGCCCGATTGCGCATCCGCAGTAGTGAGACCGAGCGCCCATGAGCAGTAGTGAATCCGAGTGCGCATAAGCAGTAGTAACCTCGATTGCGCATGCACAGTAGTGAGCCCGTGTGGGCATGCGCAGTAATGAGCCCGAGCGCGCATCCGCAGTAGTGAGCCCGAGCGCGCGTGCCAAGTAGTGAGCCCGATTGCGCATCGGCAGTAGTGAGTCCGTGTGCGATTGCCCAGTAGTGAGCCCGCGTGCGCATGCGCAGTAATGAGCTCGATTGTGCATCCGCAGTAGTGAGACCGAGTGCGCATGAGCGGTAGTGAGCCCGTGTGCGCATTAGCAGTAGTAACCCCGATTGCGCATGCACAGTAGTGAGCCTGTGTGGGCATGGGCAGTAGTGAGCCCGAGCGCGCATGCGCAGTAGTGAGCCCGATCGCGCATCCGCGGTAGTGATGCCGAGTGCCCATGAGCAATAGTGAGACCGAGTGCCCATAAGCAGTAATGATCCCGATTGCGCATGCACATTAGTGAGCCCGTGTGGGCATGCGCAGTAGTGAGCCCGAGCGCGCATCCGCAGTAGTGAGCCCGAACGCCCATGCGCAGTAGTGAGCCCGATTGCGCATCCGCGGTACTGACCCCGAGTGCGCATGCGCAGTAGCGACCCCGAGCGCGCATGCCTAGTAGTGAGCCCGAGTGCGCATGTGCAGGTCTGAGCCGGAGCGCGCATGCGCAGTAGTGAGCCCGATTGTGCATCCGCAGTAGTGAGTCCGAGTGTGCATGAGCAGTAGTGAGCCCGAGCGCGCATCCGCAGTAGTGAGCCCGAGCGCGCATGAGCACTAGTGAGTCCAAGTGCGCATGAGCAGTAGTGACCCCGAATGCGCATGAGAAGTAGTGACCCCGTGTCCGCATGCGCAGTGGTGAGCCCGAGTGCGCATGGTCAAGTCTGAGCCGGAGTGCGCATTAGCAGTAGTGAGCCCGATTGCGCATCCGCAGTAGTGAGACCGAGCGCCTATGAGCAGTAGTGAGTCCGAGTGCGCATAAGCAGTAGTAACCTCGATTGCGCATGCACAGCAGTGAGCCCGTGAGGGCATGCGCAGTAATGAGCCCGAGCGCGCATCCGCAGTAGTGAGCCCGAGCGCGCGTGCCAAGTAGTGAGCCCGATTGCGCATCCGCAGTAGTGAGGCCGAGTGTACATGAGCAGTAGTGCGTCCAAGTGCGCATGAGCAGTAGTGACCCCGAGTGCGCATGCGCAGTAGTGAGCCAGATTGCGCATCCGCAGTAGTGAGCCCGAGCGCCCATGAGCAGTAGTGAGTCCGAGTGCGCATAAGCAGTAGTAACCCTGAGTGCGCATGCACAGTAGTGAGACCGTGCGCGCATACGCGGTAGTGAGCCCGATTTTGCATCCACAGTAGTGAGTCGGAGTACTCATGAGCAGTAGTTAGCCCGAGAGCGCATGAGAAGTAGTGACCCCGTGTGCGCACGCGCAGTAGTGAGCCCGAGCGCGCATCCGCAGCACTGAGCCAGAGCGCGCATCCGCAGTAGTGAGCCCGATTGCGCATCCGTAGTAATGAGGCCGAGTGACCATGAGCAGTAGTGAGTCCACGTGCGCATGAGCAGTAGTGGCCCCGATTGCGCATGCACAGTAGTGAGCCCGTGTGCGCATGCGCAATAGTGAGCCCGATTACGCATCCGCAGTAGTGAGTCCGAGTGCCCATGAGCAGTAGTTAGTCAACGAAGGCATGAGAAGTAGTGAGCCCGAGCGCGCATGCGCAGTAGTGAGCCCGATTGCGCATCCGCAGTAGTGAGGCCGAGTGTCCATGAGCAGTAGTGCGTCCAAGTGCGCTTGAGCAACAGTGACCCCGAGTGCGCATGCGCAGTAGTGAGTCCGAGAGCGCATGAGAAGTAGTGACCCCGTGTGCGCATGCGCAGTAGTGAGCCCGAGCGCGCGTGCGCAGTAGTGAGCCCGATTGCGCATCCGCAGTAGTGAGGCCGAGTGTCCATGAGCAGTAGTGCGTCCAAGTGCGCTTGAGCAACAGTGACCCCGAGTGCGCATGCGCAGTAGTGAGTCCGAGAGCGCATGAGAAGTAGTGACCCCGTGTCCGCATGCGCAGTAGTGAGCCCGAGCGCGCATCCGCAGTAGTGAGCCCGAGCGCGCATGCGCAGTAGTGAGTCCGAGTGCGCATGAGCAGTAGTGACCACGAGTGCGCATACGCAGTAGTGAGCCCGATTGCGCATCGGCAGTAGTGAGTCCGTGTGCGATTGCCCAGTAGTGAGCCCGCGTGCGCATGCGCAGTAATCAGCTCGATTGTGCATCCGCAGTAGTGAGACCGAGTGCGCATGAGCGGTAGTGAGCCCGTGTGTGCATGAGCAGTAGTGACCCTGAGTGCCCATGCACAGTAGTGAGCCCGTGCGCGCATACGCGGTAGTGAGCCCGATTTTCCATCCACAGTAGTGAGTCGGAGTACTCATGAGCAGTAGTTAGTGCGAGAGCGCATGAGAAGTAGTGACCCCGTGTCCGCATGCGCAGTGGTGAGCCCGAGTGCGCATGGTCAAGTCTGAGCCGGAGTGCGCATTAGCAGTAGTGAGCCCGATTGCGCATCCGCAGTAGTGAGACCGAGCGCCCATGAGCAGTAGTGAGTCCGAGTGCGCATAAGCAGTAGTAACCTCGATTGCGCATGCACAGTAGTGAGCCCGTGTGGGCATGCGCAGTAATGAGCCCGAGCGCGCATCCGCAGTAGTGAGCCCGAGCGCGCGTGCCAAGTAGTGAGCCCGATTGCGCATCGGCAGTAGTGAGTCCGTGTGCGATTGCCCAGTAGTGAGCCCGCGTGCGCATGCGCAGTAATGAGCTCGATTGCGCATCCGCAGTAGTGAGACCGAGTGCGCATGAGCGGTAGTGAGCCCATGTGCGCATTAGCAGTAGTAACCCCGATTGCGCATGCACAGTAGTGAGCCTGTGTGGGCATGGGCAGTAGTGAGCCCGAGCGCGCATGCGCAGTAGTGAGCCCGATCGCGCATCCGCGGTAGTGATGCCGAGTGCCCATGAGCAGTAGTGAGACCGAGTGCCCATAAGCAGTAATGATCCCGATTGCGCATGCACATTAGTGAGCCCGTGTGGGCATGCGCAGTAGTGAGCCCGAGCGCGCATCCGCAGTAGTGAGCCCGAGCGCCCATGCGCAGTAGTGAGCCCGATTGCGCATCCGCAGTACTGACCCCGAGTGCGCATGCGCAGTAGCGACCCCGAGCGCGCATGCCTAGTAGTGAGCCCGAGTGCGCATGTGCAGGTCTGAGCCGGAGCGCGCATGCGCAGTAGTGAGCCCGATTGTGCATCCGCAGTAGTGAGTCCGAGTGTGCATGTGCAGTAGTGAGCCCGAGCGCGCATCCGCAGTAGTGAGCCCGAGCGCGCATGAGCACTAGTGAGTCCAAGTGCGCATGAGCAGTAGTGACCCCGAATGCGCATGAGAAGTAGTGACCCCGTGTCCGCATGCGCAGTGGTGAGCCCGAGTGCGCATGGTCAAGTCTGAGCCGGAGTGCGCATTAGCAGTAGTGAGCCCGATTGCGCATCCGCAGTAGTGAGACCGAGCGCCCATGAGCAGTAGTGAGTCCGAGTGCGCATAAGCAGTAGTAACCTCGATTGCGCATGCACAGTAGTGAGCCCGTGAGGGCATGCGCAGTAATGAGCCTGAGCGCGCATCCGCAGTAGTGAGCCCGAGCGCGCGTGCCAAGTAGTGAGCCCGATTGCGCATCCGCAGTAGTGAGGCCGAGTGTACATGAGCAGTAGTGCGTCCAAGTGCGCATGAGCAGTAGTGACCCCGAGTGCGCATGCGCAGTAGTGAGCCAGATTGCGCATCCGCAGTAGTGAGCCCGAGCGCCCATGAGCAGTAGTGAGTCCGAGTGCGCATAAGCAGTAGTAACCCCGATTGCGCATGCACAGTAGTGAGCCCGTGTGGGCATGGGCAGTAGTGAGCCCGAGCGCGCATGCGCAGTAGTGAGCCCGATCGCGCATCCGCGGTAGTGATGCCGAGTGCCCATGAGCAGTAGTGAGACCGAGTGCCCATAAGCAGTAATGATCCCGATTGCGCATGCACATTAGTGAGCCCGTGTGGGCATGCGCAGTAGTGAGCCCGAGCGCGCATCCGCAGTAGTGAGCCCGAGCGCCCATGCGCAGTAGTGAGCCCGATTGCGCATCCGCAGTACTGACCCCGAGTGCGCATGCGCAGTAGCGACCCCGAGCGCGCATGCCTAGTAGTGAGCCCGAGTGCGCATGTGCAGGTCTGAGCCGGAGCGCGCATGCGCAGTAGTGAGCCCGATTGTGCATCCGCAGTAGTGAGTCCGAGTGTGCATGAGCAGTAGTGAGCCCGAGCGCGCATCCGCAGTAGTGAGCCCGAGCGCGCATGAGCACTAGTGAGTCCAAGTGCGCATGAGCAGTAGTGACCCCGATTGCGCATGCGCAGTAGTGAGCCCGATTGCGCATCCGCAGTAGTGAGTCCGACTGCGCATGCGCAGTAGTGACCCCGAGTGCGCATGCGCAGTAGAGAGCACGACTACGCGTGCGCAGTATTGAGCCCGTGCCCGCATGCGCAGTGGTGAGCCCGAGTGCGCATACACAGTCGTGAGCCCGTGTGCGCATGCGCAAAAGTGAGCCCGAGTGCGCACGGCCAAGTCTGAGCCGGAGTGCGCATGCGCAGTAGTGAGCCCGATCGCGAATCCGCAGTAGTGAGCCCGATCGCGAATCCGCAGTAGTGAGGCCGAGTGCCCATGGGCAGTAGTGAGTCCCAGTGCGCATGCGGAGTAGTGACCCCGATTGCGCATGCGCAGTAGAGAGACCGATTGTGCATTCGCCGTAGTGAGCCCGTTTCCGCATGCGCAGTAGTGAGCCCGAGCGCGCAACCGCAGTAGTGAGCCCGAGCGCCCATGCGCAGTAGTGAGCCCGATTGCGCATCCGCAGTACTGACCCCGAGTGCGCATGCGCAGTAGCGACCCCGAGCGCGCATGCCTAGTAGTGAGCCCGAGTGCGCATGTGCAGGTCTGAGCCGGAGCGCGCATGCGCAGTAGTGAGCCCGATTGTGCATCCGCAGTAGTGAGTCCGAGTGTGCATGAGCAGTAGTGAGCCCGAGCGCGCATCCGCAGTAGTGAGCCCGAGCGCGCATGAGCACTAGTGAGTCCAAGTGCGCATGAGCAGTAGTGACCCCGAATGCGCATGCGCAGTAGTGAGCCCGATTGCGCATCCGCAGTAGTGAGTCCGACTGCGCATGCGCAGTGGTGACCCCGAGTGCGCATGCGCAGTAGTGACCCCGAGTGCGCATGCGCAGTACAGAGCACGATTACGCGTGCGCAGTATTGAGCCCGTGCCCGGAAGCGCAGTAGTGAGCCCGCTCGCGAATCCGCAGTAGTGAGGCCGAGTGCCCATGGGCAGTAGTGAGTCCCAGTGCGCATGCGGAGTAGTGACCCCGATTGCGCTTGCGCAGTAGAGAGCCCGAGTGCTCATGCGCCGTAGTGAGCCCGTGTCCGAATGCGCAGTGGTGAGCCCGAGTGCGCATGGTCAGGTCTGAGCCGCAGTGCGCATGCGCAGTAGTGAGCCTGATTGTGCATCCGCAGTAGTGAGTCCGAGTGCGCATGAGCAGCAGTGAGCCCGTGTGTGCATGAGCAGTAGTGACCCCGAGTGCGCATGCACAGTAGTGAGCCCGTGTGCGCATACGCGGTAGTGAGCCCGATCTTGCATCCGCAGTAGTGAGTCCGAGTGCGCATGAGCAGTAGTGACCACGAGTGCGCATACGCAGTAGTGAGCCCGATTGCGCATCGGCAGTAGTGAGTCCGTGTGCGATTGCCCAGTAGTGAGCCCGCGTGCACATGTGCAGGTCTGAGCCGCAGTGCGCATGCGCAGTAGTGAGCTCGATTGTGCATCCGCAGTAGTGAGACCGAGTGCGCATGAGCAGTAGTGAGCCCGTGTGTGCATGAGCAGTAGTGACCCCGAGTGCCCATGCACAGTAGTGAGCCCGTGCGCGCATACGCGGTAGTGAGCCCGATTTTGCATCCACAGTAGTGAGTCGGAGTACTCATGAGCAGTAGTTAGTGCGAGAGCGCATGAGAAGTAGTGAGCCCGTGTCCGCATGCGCAGTGGTGTGCCCGAGTGCACATGGTCAAGTCTGAGCCGGAGTGCGCATTAGCAGTAGTGAGCCCGATTGCGCATCGGCAGTAGTGAGTCCGTGTGCGATTGCCCAGTAGTGAGCCCGCGTGCGCATGCGCAGTAATGAGCTCGATTGTGCATCCGCAGTAGTGAGACCGAGTGCGCATGAGCAGTAGTGACCCCGAGTGCGCATGCGCAGTAGAGAGCACGATTACGCGTGCGCAGTATTGAGCCCGTGCCCGCAAGCGCAGTGGTGAGCCCGAGTGCGCATACACAGTCGTGAGCCCGTGTGCGCATGCGCAAAAGTGAGCCCGAGTGCGCACGGCCAAGTCTGAGCCGGAGTGCGCATGCGCAGTAGTGAGCCCGATCGCGAATCCGCAGTAGTGAGGCCGAGTGCCCATGGGCAGTAGTGAGTCCCAGTGCGCATGCGGAGTAGTGACCCCGATTGCGCATGCGCAGTAGAGAGACCGATTGTGCATGCGCCGTAGTGAGCCCGTTTCCGCATGCGCAGTAGTGAGCCCGAGCGCGCAACCGCAGTAGTGAGCCCGAGCGCCCATGCGCAGTAGTGAGCCCGATTGCGCATCCGCAGTAGTGAGGCCGAGTGCCCATGAGCAGTAGTGAGTCCGAGTGCGCATGAGAAGTACTGACCCCGATTGCGCTTGCGCAGTAGAGAGCCCGAGTGCTCATGCGCCGTAGTGAGCCCGTGTCCGAATGCGCAGTGGTGAGCCCGAGTGCGCATGGTCAGGTCTGAGCCGCAGTGCGCATGCGCAGTAGTAAGCCTGATTGTGCATCCGCAGTAGTGAGTCCGAGTGCGCATGTGCAGCAGTGAGCCCGTGTGTACATGAGCAGTAGTGACCCCGAGTGCGCATGCACAGTAGTGAGCCAGTGTGCGCATACGCGGTAGTGAGCCCGAACTTGCATCCGCAGTAGTGAGTCCGAGTGCGCATGAGCAGTAGTGACCACAAGTGCGCATACGCAGTAGTGAGCCCGATTGCGCATCGGCAGTAGTGAGCCAGGGCGCGCATCCGCAGTAGTGAGCCCGATTGCGCATCCGCAGTAATGAGGCCGAGTGGACATGAGCAGTAGTGAGTCCACGTGCGCATGAGCAGTAGTCACCCCGATTACGCATGCCCAGTAGTGAGCCCGAGTGCGCATGTGCAGGTCTGAGCCGGAGTGCGCATGCGCAGTAGTGAGCCTGATTGTGCATCCGCAGTAGTGAGTCCGAGTGCGCATGAGCAGTAGTGAGCCCGTGTCCGCATGCGCAGTGGTGTGCCCGAGTGCACATGGTCAAGTCTGAGCCGGAGTGCGCATTAGCAGTAGTGAGCCCGATTGCGCATCCGCAGTAGTGAGCCCGAGCGCCCATGAGCAGTAGTGACCCTGAGTGCGCATAAGCAGTAGTGAGCCCGTGCGCGCATACGCGGTAGTGAGCCCGATTTTGCATCCACAGTAGTGAGTCGGAGTACTCATGAGCAGTAGTTAGTCCGAGAGCGCATGAGAACTAGTGACGCCGTGTGCGCATGCGCAGTACTGAGCCCGAGCGCGCATCCGCAGTAGTGAGCCCGAGCGCGCATCCGCAGTAGGGAGTCCGTGTGCGCATGCGCAGTCGTGAGCCCGAGTGCGCATGTGCAGGTCTGAGCCGGAGTGCGCATGCGCTGTAGTGAGCCCGATTGTGCATCCGCAGTAGTGAGACCGAGCGCCCATGAGCAGTAGTGAGTCCGAGTGCGCATAAGCAGTAGTAACCTCGATTGCGCATGCACAGTAGTGAGCCCGTGTGCGCATGCGCAGTAGTGAGCCCGAGCGCGCATCCGCAGTAGTGAGCCCGTGCGCCCATGAGCAGTAGTGAGTCCGAGTGCGCATAAGCAGTAGTAACCCCTATTGCGCATGCACAGTAGTGAGCCCGTGTGGGCATGGGCAGTAGTGAGCCCGAGCGCGCATGCGCAGAAGTGAGCCCGATCGCGCATCCGCGGTAGTGATGCCGAGTGCCCATGAGCAGTAGTTAGTCCGAGAGCGCATGACAAGTAGTGACCCCGTGTGCGCATGCGCAGTAGTGAGCCCGAGCGCGCATCCGCAGTAGTGTGTCCGAGTGCGCATGCGCAGTAGTGACCCCGCGTGCGCAAAGCAGTAGAGAGCACGATTACGCATGCGCAGTAATGAGCCCGTGCCCGCATGCGCAGTGGTGAGCCCGAGTGCGCATGCACAGTCGTGAGCCCGTGTGCGCATGAGCAGCCGTGAGTCCGAGTGCGCATGCCCAGTAGTGAGCCCGAGCGCGCAACCGCAGTAGTGATCCCGAGTGCGCATGCCCAGTAGTGAGCCCGAGTGCGCATGTGCAGTGGTGACTCCGAGTGTTCATGGTCAAGTTTGAGCCCGAGCGCGCATGCGCAGTAGTGAGCCTGATTGCGCATCCGCAGTAGTGAGGCCGAGTGCCCATGAGCAGTAGTGAGTCCAAGTGCGCATGAGCATTAGTGACCACGAGTGCGCATACGCAGTAGTGAGCCCGATTGCGCATCGGCAGTAGTGAGTCCGTGTGCAGTTGCCCAGTAGTGAGCCCGCGTGCGCATGCGCAGTAATGAGCTCGATTGTGCATCCGCAGTAGTGAGACCGAGTGCGCATGAGCAGTAGTGAGCCCGTATGTGCATGAGCAGTAGTGACCCGGAGTGCCCATGCACAGTAGTGAGCCCGTGCGCGCATACGCGGTAGTGAGCCCGATTTGCCATCCACAGTAGTGAGTCGGAGTACTCATGAGCAGTAGTTAGTGCGAGAGCGCATGAGAAGTAGTGACCCCGTGTCCGCATGCGCAGTGGTGAGCCCGAGTGCGCATGGTCAAGTCTGAGCCGGAGTGCGCATTAGCAGTAGTAAGCCCGATTGCGCATCCGCAGTAGTGAGACCGAGCGCCCATGAGCGGTAGTGAGTCCGAGTGCGCATAAGCAGTAGTAACCTCGATTGCGCATGCACAGTAGTGAGCCCGTGTGGGCATGCGCAGTAATGAGCCCGAGCGCGCATCCGCAGTAGTGAGCCCGAGCGCGCGTGCCAAGTAGTGAGCCCGATTGCGCATCCGCAGTAGTGAGGCGGAGTGTACATGAGCAGTAGTGCGTCCAGGTGCGCATGAGCAGTAGTGACCCCGAGTGCGCATGCGCAGTAGTGAGACAGATTGCGCATCCGCAGTAGTGAGCCCGAGCGCCTATGAGCAGTAGTGAGTCCGAGTGCGCATAAGCAGTAGTAACCCCGATTGCGCATGCACAGTAGTGAGCCCGTGTGGGCATGGGCAGTAGTGAGCCCGAGCGCGCATGCGCAGTAGTGAGCCCGATCGCGCATCCGCGGTAGTGATGCCGAGTGCCCATGAGCAGTAGTGGGACCGAGTGCCCATAAGCAGTAATGATCCCGATTGCGCATGCACATTAGTGAGCCCGTGTGGGCATGCGCAGTAGTGAGCCCGAGCGCGCATCCGCAGTAGTGAGCCCGAGCGCCCATGCGCAGTAGTGAGCCCGATTGCGCATCCGCAGTACTGACCCCGAGTGCGCATGCGCAGTAGCGACCCCGAGCGCGCATGCCTATTAGTGAGCCCGAGTGCGCATGTGCAGGTCTGAGCCGGAGCGCGCATGCGCAGTAGTGAGCCCGATTGTGCATCCGCAGTAGTGAGTCCGAGTGTGCATGAGCAGTAGTGAGCCCGAGCGCGCATCCGCAGTAGTGAGCCCGAGCGCGCATGAGCACTAGTGAGTCCAAGTGCGCATGAGCAGTAGTGACCCCGAATGCGCATGCGCAGTAGTGAGCCCGATTGCGCATCCGCAGTAGTGAGTCCGACTGCGCATGCGCAGTAGTGACCCCGAGTGCGCATGCGCAGTAGAGAGCACGATTACGCGTGCGCAGTATTGAGCCCGTGCCCGCAAGCGCAGTGGTGAGCCCGAGTGCGCATACACAGTCGTGAGCCCGTGTGCGCATGCGCAAAAGTGAGCCCGAGTGCGCACGGCCAAGTCTGAGCCGGAGTGCGCATGCGCAGTAGTGAGCCCGATCGCGAATCCGCAGTAGTGAGCCCGATCGCGAATCCGCAGTAGTGAGGCCGAGTGCCCATGGGCAGTAGTGAGTCCCAGTGCGCATGCGGAGTAGTGACCCCGATTGCGCATGCGCAGTAGAGAGACCGCTTGTGCATGCGCCGTAGTGAGCCCGTTTCCGCATGCGCAGTAGTGAGCCCGAGCGCGCAACCGCAGTAGTGAGCCCGAGCGCCCATGCGCAGTAGTGAGCCCGATTGCGCATCCGCAGTAGTGAGGCCGAGTGCCCATGAGCAGTAGTGAGTCCGAGTGCGCATGAGAAGTACTGACCCCGATTGCGCTTGCGCAGTAGAGAGCCCGAGTGCTCATGCGCCGTAGTGAGCCCGTGTCCGAATGCGCAGTGGTGAGCCCGAGTGCGCATGGTCAGGTCTGAGCCGCAGTGCGCATGCGCAGTAGTAAGCCTGATTGTGCATCCGCAGTAGTGAGTCCGAGTGCGCATGTGCAGCAGTGAGCCCGTGTGTACATGAGCAGTAGTGACCCCGAGTGCGCATGCACAGTAGTGAGCCAGTGTGCGCATACGCGGTAGTGAGCCCGATCTTGCATCCGCAGTAGTGAGTCCGAGTGCGCATGAGCAGTAGTGACCACGAGTGCGCATACGCAGTAGTGAGCCCGATTGCGCATCCGCAGTAGTGAGCCCGAGCGCCCATGAGCAGTAGTGACCCTGAGTGCGCATAAGCAGTAGTGAGCCCGTGCGCGCATACGCGGTAGTGAGCCCGATTTTGCATCCACAGTAGTGAGTCGGAGTACTCAAGAGCAGTAGTTAGTCCGAGAGCGCATGAGAAGTAGTGACGCCGTGTGCGCATGCGCAGTACTGAGCCCGAGCGCGCATCCGCAGTAGTGAGCCCGAGCGCGCATCCGCAGTAGGGAGTCCGTGTGCGCATGCGCAGTCGTGAGCCCGAGTGCGCATGTGCAGGTCTGAGCCGGAGTGCGCATGCGCAGTAGTGAGCCCGATTGTGCATCCGCAGTAGTGAGACCGAGCGCCCATGAGCAGTAGTGAGTCCGAGTGCGCATGCGCAGTAATGAGCCCGATTGCGCATCCGCAGTATTTAGGCCGAGTGTCCATGAGCAGTAGTTCGTCCGAGTGCGCATGAGCAGTAGTGACCCCGAATGCGCATGCGCAGTAGCGAGCCAGATTGCGCATCCGCTGTAGTGAGTCCGAGTGCGCATGGGCAGTAGCGACCCCGAGTGCGCATGCGCAGAGATGTCCTGTTTGATTTATCGTGCGGTTCCCGCCATAGGCCCTACCACACGGCCCCCATGGGCGTGGAATTGGGATACGCCCAATTAGCGCGTCCCCGCCGAAGCAGGGACTACCAGAAACGGCACCAGGCTCTACGGGTCCCGGTAACCGACCTCTGGTGGGGCCGAGTGACTTTCCAACACTCTACCAGCTAAGACAGGCTGGTACCCGAGCTGTTGGGACGCAGCTCACCCGCCGAGGGCCCGACTAGCAGGCCCTCTAGCCAGCATGCGGCTTTTAAACCACTGCCCCCGCGATGGTCCAACCCACGACCGAGCCAGGGTTGCCCCTGTAGTCGCCTCGATCCCCGCGGTACCAGTCAGGATCACTGGTGGGATCTGCGCGACCGAAGTCGCTTCCATTTGGGGGGTCCCGCAACCCCCGGCAATGGTCAGCCGGCGACTCGGGTACGTGGAGACGCCAACCTCCAAAGGCCACGAGTAGGAATCGACCCTAAGGTCTTTGACCTCCTCGCGGCCACCCTGCGCACACCTCAGACACCCCATTCATTCAATTCACACACTCACTCTCGCTCTTCTCCTCTCAAACACCCTTCTCGCATACACACAGAAACATTCATACTTTTCCTTGCATTCCAACACACCACTCACATCCAGACTACCATCCTCTCTTCTCACCACGCCACATTCACTCAGGTTCCGGAGGTCAGCATACATCACACACTCGGCCAGGACATGCTTCCAGTCCTCGCACTCAGCACCACACATACATCGCTCGCTCTCACCCAAACCTCGTTTGTACAAAAACTCATTCATACTACCATGGCCAGTCATCAGGAAACATGCATACACATTCGGCTCAAAATTCACACAACTTTCAGCAAACCTAACATCCTTGATATACTCATACGTAACTCGCCCTTTCTCACTTGAATCCCATCTTCTCTGCCAACACTCATACGCCCTATCATTCACGACTTCCACACACTCATCCACTGTCCTCCCATTCAAATCATTCGAAGCGACGAGCTCATTCACACACAGACTCACGCCATTCTTTATCCTACTACACACACCCCTCCTTACACACTCTAGATCCCAAGGTAGGGCACCCATCATCACTTGCATACACTCAGTCGACACAGTTCTACACACATTCAAACACGCATACAACACAACACGCTGACATCTATTCATCAACTCTCTCGCATATCCATACTGCATCACATCATACCATACACTCGCACCGTACATAACACACGCAACAAATAATCCTTTATACAACACTCTGACTGCTCTTTTCCTCATACCCCATTCTCTCCTCAACACTCTTCTCATCGCACCCACCACATTCGTTACCTTTTTCCTCACATACTCCAAATGCACTTTGAAATTCATTCTCTCACTCATCCATATACCCAAATACTTAACTTTATCTACGTACTTCACAGACACTCCATTCATTCGCACAATCGGACGTCTATTCACAGCCATACTGCCTTTGAGCAACATAGTCACACTCTTACTCTCAGACACACTAACACCTACTCCTGCACCCCATTCACAAACTATTTTCATCCACTCTGCTCCGATTCGCTCAACTTCCATTCGGCTCTGTCCTTCAATCATCAAATACAAATCATCTGCAAAAGCCACACACTTACATCCACATTCTCTTAAGCGCCGCAGAAGTCCGTCCATCCGCCCAATCCAAAGGAAAGGGCCAGAGACAGACCCCTGCGGGCATCCTCGCTCTACATTTTTCCACACAGTCTCATTCACACCACACATACACGCTGTCCTCCCCTGGAAGTAACTCTTCCAGAGGGGCATTTCCTTACATCCAGTTTCATGCAACCATTCAATCACGCTTTTCCATTCTAAGTTGTCAAACGCTCCCTTGAAGTCAACAAATATACCCAACACATACTTACTTTCACTCTGCTGCACATATTCTCTCACTCTCAACCATGCACTCTCCGTCGATCGTCCCCTGCGAAATCCGTGCTATGCGTCATCCAATCTCTCATTCACTCTCCGTTCATGCCTTCTAACCATCATTCGCTCTAACGCCTTTCCAAGCACGGACAACAGACTTATCGGTCTATAGGACGCAGGGTCCGATCGCGGTTTCTCAGGAGACTTCAGCAGAACAACAACACACGCTTTCTTCCATTCATACGAGAAGCATCCATTCCTCAAGCACGCATTGTACAAATTCAGCAAGCATCCCGGAATCGCATCCCAAATCACACGCAACATCTTCGCTGTTATTCCATCCAAGCCAGGTGCCTTATTCAGCTTTGCTGCCATTACGGCCTCATTCACTTCATCCCATTCAAACTCTTCTACCTGATTCACACTCTCTTCCATACCACTCACTCCACCTGCCATACCTGAGGCTGGGAAGAAACGCTCAAGTAATACCTCTGCACATTCTCTCCACGTGGAATAGGTTACACCATCGACATTCAACGATCTCATACTCTCTCGCTCATTCTTTCCTCTACACACCCTATACACAGGGCCCCATGGATCCAGGTTCGATGACTCACTCACAAAACATCGCCAGCTTTCCTCTTTCACCCTACACAACTCACGCTTATACTCTTTCATCAAACTTTTATACCTATTCAGTCGCTCATCAACATCCTCGCTTCGTCTTCTTTTCGCTCTCTGCCATAATTTTCTACTCTTCCGCACTTTAACTTTCAATCTTCTCAGTTCATCCGTCCACCATATAATCTTCCTATCATTCACTCTTACCTTCTTTTTCATTCTTTTGTCATTCGAATCCTGGATCCAACTCATAATACACTCAAGCATCCTATCCACGTTTGTTTCATTACATACATCCTGTCCATACATCAACGCATATTCGATCAAATCATTCTTATATCCTTCCCAGTCTACATCCTTACACACCCATCCCTTACGTACGTTTGAGGCATTCGACTGGCTCTCATCATACATTATATCAATCACAATCACATTATGATCACTCACTCCCCAATCATTCTTCACTTCCCATTCCACACGGCACCTGGCTAAAGATTCATTCATCAGAGTGACATCAATGTCACTCTGCCCATTCACGCCCGAGAAAGTATAGTACTCACTCGGCTCATTCATTACAATCATACCACTCGCTAACACCCATTCTTCCAAAATCCTTCCACGCATTTCATTCTCTCTACTGCGTCCCCCACCCTTACTAAACCATAGGGGTGAGGTCGCATTCGCATCCATTCCAAACAGCACTCGCTTCCCGTTTACAAATTCTATCACTCTCTCCATATACACTAAATACGGCACGATGTCATAACCCCATCTACAATACATTGACACAACATACAGTTCGCCGAAGTCTCCCTTGATCCACACACACACACCATACTCATTGGTACATTCACTCACACACATCACTTCCACATTCACATCACGAACGACCACTGCAGCCTTGGCAGGGTCGTCCTCACAAACATACACTTTCCATCCACTCGGTAATCCTTTCACACAACCTTGCAACACATATAACTCTTGTAGCAAGGCCACACTTACATTCTTTTCGTTCATAACAACACTCAAATCACACAACACAGTATACGACTTTTGACAATTACACTGCACAATTCTTAAACATTCAGTCATCACAAATTCGCGCCCTCTCTCTTTCCAACACTCTCACATATTCAGGACATTCACTCGACAGAACCGAATGGCTCGCATCCTTACCTCTCAACTTACAATTCCTACACACACACTCACTCTTACACTTATCTCTCAGATGCCCACTTTCACCACACTTCTCACATAATCTGTCTTTCACGCTACACTCACGCATCATGTGCCCAAAGGCAAAACATTTATAGCATCTCATCACATTCACAAAATCTCTCACCTCGCACGCCCTCCATTTCACATACACACGCTCTTCGCTCACTAACACATCACGCATTTTCCTAGACATTTCCACAATTACGTTTCCAACATTCACACCTTTCTTATTCGTTCTACTCACAACACGCACTCTATCTTTAAATTCCATTTCCGTAACACCAGCAGTCTTAAGGTTCTTCACATATAGCTCATTCATCAATTCATCATTACTCATTTCATTTTCCACATCATACACAATAACTTTCGGACCCACTCTTTTAGGCGCCTCTACCTTGAGTCCCAATTCCTCAAACTTCCTATGCTCTTTCAACATATCCATCTCACGCGCACTCGTCGCTTCAATGACCACACCACCACTCCTTGTCTTCCTCACAGCTTTCACTCTCACATTCAAATCACCACTAACATCTTTCATCACTCTCTCTTTCACTTGCTCACTCGTCATCTTTGCACTTTCATCCCTCGCTTTCACCACAACAGCAAACGATCTCACTCTCGGCTTCTCACTCATACCAGTCTTCACTCGCTCAGTCGCACTCTTACCGCTCACACTCACTGTACTTCTACCAGCCACACTAGCAAAACTCACTGCTCCGGAATCACACACATGCTCACTCAAAATTCTTCGGCTTTCCTCTAATCGACCAGTCAATCTCTCATTCTTCGCAACCATACCCATCATACATTCTTCATAATCACTCACACAATTTAAAATAAAATCGGCGGCTGCCTTGGAGACGCGGTTAGATTCCGTCAATAAGAATCTCCGCAGCTTCTCCCCGACCTTCCGCAACACCTTCATCTCTTTCTCCTCTCCTTCTTCCTCCTCCATCCTCACATCCTCCTCCGTCACTCTTACCCTTTTCCTCGGACTAAGGCTCCGTGACACAGCCTTCCTTCCTTTCCCCTCCTTTCCACCGTTACCCTCTCCTTCCTTCTTCCCCCCCATATCCCCAAGTTTTACAAATTTTTCCTTCTCCATAATATTCCCACGAGTAGGGACGAACGACTGTCACTCCCCGGGTGACGCCCTTTCCGGGGAGAAGGCTCATTCTCTCAGGAGGTCGCCAGGTGTCCTGAGGTGGCCGCTAATGGCTGGTGCTCCCACCAGCCCACCCCCCAGTGCAAGACTGGGAGGTGCCCCATCGCCGCGCACCATAGCTTGGGGTTAGGGTATTTTTTATAGAGGTTTACATCCTCGCGGCCCGGCCGGTTAAGGCAAGGCCCCCGTTCCTGCGAAACATGACCACAGGCTTACGGTATGAGCACAAACCCCACTAGGGGGTCCGCCGTTCTCCCGTTAGCATAGAGGCCCTCACCCTTGGGTAGCACCGAAGTACTACCGAAGGGCATAGAGTGCCTCTATCCCAGCGACCACCACGAGGAGGTGGGAGATCCGACTTGCGTCAACTGACGCCATTCGGTCACCAGTGCGCATGCGCAGTAGGGAGCCCGATTGCGCATGCGCAGTAGTGAGCCCGTGTCCGCATGGGCAGTGGTGAGCCCAGGTGCACATGGTCAAGTCTGAGCCGGAGTGCGCATTAGCAGTGGTGAGCCCGAGTGCGCATGCACAGTCGTGAGCCCGTGTGCGCATGCGCAGCCGCGAGTCCGAGTGCGCATGCCCAGTAGTGAGCCCGAGCGCGCAACCGCAGTAGTGAGCCCGAGTGCGCATGCCCAGTAGTGAGCCCGAGTGCGCATGTGCAGTGGTGAGCCCGAGTGTTCATGGTCAAGTTTGAGCCCGAGCGCGCATGCGCAGTAGTGAGCCTGATTGCGCATCCGCAGTAGTGAGGCCGAGTGCCCATGAGCAGTAGTGAGTCAAAGTGCGCATGAGCATTAGTGACCACGAGTGCGCATACGCAGTAGTGACCCCGATTGCGCAAACGCAGTAGTGAGGCCGAGTGCCCATGAGCAGTAGTGAGTCCAAGTGCGCATACGCAGTTGTGAGCCCGATTGCGCATCGGCAGTAGTGAGTCCGTGTGCGCATGCCCAGTAGTGGGCCCGCGTGCGCATGTGCAGGTGTGAGCCGGAGTGCGCATGCGCAGTAGTGAGCTGGATTGTGCATCCGCAGTAGTGAGTCCGAGTGCGCATGGGCAGTAGTGAGCCCGTGTGTGCATGAGCAGTAGTGACCCCGAGTGCGCATGTGCAGGTCTGAGCCGGAGTGCGCATGCGCAGTAGTGAGCCCGATTGTGCATCCGCAGTAGTGAGTCCGAGTGCGCATGAACAGTAGTGAGCCCGTGTGTGCATGAGCAGTAGTGACCCTGAGTGCGCATGCACAGTAGTGAGCCCGTGCGCGCATACGCGGTAGTGAGCCCGATTTTGCATCCACAGTAGTGAGTCGGAGTACTCATGAGCAGTAGTTAGTGCGAGAGCGCATGAGAAGTAGTGAGCCCGAATGCGCATGCGCAGTAGTGAGCCAGATTGCGCATCCGCTGTAGTGAGTCGGAGTGCGCATTAGCAGTAGTGAGCCCGATTGCGCATCCGCAGTAGTGAGCCCGAGCGCCCATGAGCAGTAGTGAGTCCGAGTGCGCATAAGCAGTAGTAACCTCGATTGCGCATGCACAGTAGCGAGCCCGTGTGGGCATGCGCAGTAGTGAGCCCGAGCGCGCATCCGCAGTAGTGAGCCCGTGTGGGCATGCTCAGTAGTGAGTCCGAGCGCGCATGCGCAGTAATGAGCCCGATTGCGCATCCGCAGTATTTAGGCCGAGTGTCCATGAGCAGTAGTTCGTCCGAGTGCGCATGAGCAGTAGTGACCCCGAATGCGCATGCGCAGTAGCGAGCCAGATTGCGCATCCGCTGTAGTGAGTCCGAGTGCGCATGGGCAGTAGCGACCCCGAGTGCGCATGCGCAGTAGGGAGTCCGATTGCGCATGCGCAGTAGTGAGCCCGTGTCCGCATGCGCAGTGGTGAGCCCAGGTGCACATGGTCAAGTCTGAGCCGGAGTGCGCATTAGCAGTAGTGAGCCCGATTGCGCATCCGCAGTAGTGAGCCCCAGCGCCCATGAGCAGTAGTGACGCTGAGTGCGCATAAGCAGTAGTGAGCCCGTGCGCGCATACGCGGTAGTGAGCCCGATTTTGCATCCACAGTAGTGAGTCGGCGTACTCATGAGCAGTAGTTAGTCCGAGAGCGCATGAGAAGTAGTGACGCCGTGTGCGCATGCGCAGTACTGAGCCCGAGCGCGCATCCGCAGTAGTGAGCCCGAGCGCGCATCCGCAGTAGGGAGTCCGTGTGCGCATGCGCAGTCGTGAGCCCGAGCGCGCATCCGCAGTAGCGAGCCCGTGCGCCCATGAGCAGTAGTGAGTCCGAGTGCGCATAAGCAGTAGTAACCCCGATTGCGCATGCACAGTAGTGAGCCCGTGTGGGCATGGGCAGTAGTGAGCCCGAGCGGGCATGCGCAGAAGTGAGCCCGATCGCGCATCCGCGGTAGTGATGCCGAGTGCCCATGAGCAGTAGTGAGTCCGAGTGCCCATAAGCAGTAGTAACCCCGATTGCGTATGCACATTGGTGAGCCCGTGTGTGCATGAGCAGTAGTGACCCCGAGTGCGCATGCACAGTACTGAGCCCGTGTGCGCATACGCGGTAGTGAGCCCGATTTTGCATCCGCAGTAGTGAGTCAGAGTGCGCATGCACAGTCGTGAGCCCGTGTGCGCATGCGCTGCCGTGAGTCCGAGTGCGCATGCCCAGTAGTGAGCCCGAGCGCGCAACCGCAGTAGTGAGCCCGAGTGCGCATGCCCAGTAGTGAGCCCGAGTGCGCATGTGCAGTGGTGAGCCCGAGTGTTCATGGTCCAGTTTGAGCCCGAGCGCGCATGCGCAGTAGTGAGCCTGATTGCGCATCCGCAGTAGTGAGGCCGATTGCGCATCCGCAGTAGTGAGGCCGAGTGCCCATGAGCAGTAGTGAGTCCAAGTGCGCATGAGCATTAGTGACCACGAGTGCGCATTCGCAGTAGTGAGCCCGATTGCGCATCGGCAGTAGTGAGTCCGTGTGCGCATGCCCAGTAGTGAGCCCGAGTGCGCATGTGCAGGTCTGAGCCGGAGTGCGCATGCGCAGTAGTGAGCCCGATTGTGCATCCGCAGTAGTGAGACCGAGCGCCCATGAGCAGTAGTGAGTCCGAGTGCGCATAAGCAGTAGTAACCTCGATTGCGCATGCACAGTAGTGAGCCCGTGTGCGCATGCGCAGTAGTGAGCCCGAGCTCGCATCCGCAGTAGTGAGCCCTTGCGCCCATGAGCAGTAGTGAGTCCGAGTGCGCATAAGCAGTAGTTAGTCCGAGAGCGCATGACAAGTAGTGACCCCGTGTGCGCATGCGCAGTAGTGAGTCCGAGCGCGCATGAGCACTAGTTAGTCCAAGTGCGCATGAGCAGTAGTGACCCCAAATGCGCATGCGCAGTAGTGAGCCCGATTGCGCATCCGCAGTAGTGTGTCCGAGTGCGCATGCGCAGTAGTGACCCCGAGTGCGCATGCGCAGTAGAGAGCACGATTACGCATGCGCAGTAATGAGCCCGTGCCCGCATGCGCAGTGGTGAGCCCGAGTGCGCATGCACAGTCGTGAGCCCGTGTGCGGATGCGCAGCCGTGAGTCCGAGTACGCATGCCCAGTAGTGAGCCCGAGCGCGCAACCGCAGTAGTGAGCCCGAGTGCGCATGCCCAGTAGTGAGCCCGAGTGCGCATGTGCAGTGGTGCGTCCGAGTGTTCATGGTCAAGTTTGAGCCCGAGCGCGCATGCGCAGTAGTGAGCCTGATTGCGCATCCGCAGTAGTGAGGCCGAGTGCCCATGAGCAGTAGTGAGTCGAAGTGCGCATGAGCATTAGTGACCACGAGTGCGCATACGCAGTAGTGAGCCCGATTGCGCATCGGCAGTATTTAGGCCGAGTGTCCATGAGCAGTAGTTCGTCCGAGTGCTCATGAGCAGTAGTGACCCCGAATGCGCATGAGCAGTAGTGAGCCAGATTGCGCATCGGCTGTAGTGAGTCCGAGTGCGCATGGGCAGTAGCGACCCCGAGTGCGCATACGCAGTAGAGAGCCCGATTGCGCATGCGCAGAAGTGAGCCCGTGTCCGCATGCGCAGTGGTGTGCCCGAGTGCACATGGTCAAGTCTGAGCCGGAGTGCGCATTAGCAGTAGTGAGCCCGATTGCGCATCCGCAGTAGTGAGCCCGAGCGCCCATGAGCTGTAGTGACCCTGAGTGCGCATAAGCAGTAGTGAGCCCGTGCGCGCATACGCGGTAGTGAGCCCGATTTTGCATCCACAGTAGTGAGTCGGAGTACTCATGAGCAGTAGTTAGTCCGAGAGCGCATGAGAAGTAGTGGCGCCGCGTGCGCATGCGCAGTACTGAGCCCGAGCGCGCATCCGCAGTAGTGAGCCCGAGCGCGCATCCGCAGTAGGGAGTCCGTGTGCGCATGCGCAGTCGTGAGCCCGAGTGCGCATGTGCAGGTCTGAGCCGGAGTGCGCATGCGCAGTAGTGAGCCCGAGCGCGCATCCGCAGTAGTGAGCCCGAGCGCCCATGAGCAGTAGTGAGTCCGAGTGCGCATAAGCAGTAGTAACCCCGATTGCGCATGCACAGTAGTGAGCCCGTGTGGGCATGCGCAGTAGTGAGCCCGAGCGCGCATGCGCAGTAGTCAGCCCGATCGCGCATCCGCGGTAGTGATGCCGAGTGCCCATGAGCAGTAGTGAGACCGAGTGCCCATAAGCAGTAATGATCCCGATTGCGCATGCACATTAGTGAGCCCGTGTGGGCATGCGCAGTAGTGAGCCCGAGCGCGCATCCGCAGTAGTGAGCCCGAGCGCCCATGCGCAGTAGTGAGCCCGATTGCGCATCCGCAGTACTGACCCCGAGTGCGCATGCGCAGTAGCGACCCCGAGCGCGCATGCCTAGTAGTGAGCCCGAGTGCGCATGTGCAGGTCTGAGCCGGAGCGCGCATGCGCAGTAGTGAGCCCGATTGTGCATCCGCAGTAGTGAGACCGAGTGTGCATGAGCAGTAGTGAGCCCGAGCGCGCATCCGCAGTAGTGAGCCCGAGCGCGCATGAGCACTAGTGAGTCCAAGTGCGCATGAGCAGTAGTGACCCCGAATGCGCATGCGCAGTAGTGAGCCCGATTGCGCATCCGCAGTAGTGAGTCCGGCTGCGCATGCGCAGTAGTGACCCCGAGTGCGCATGCGCAGTAGAGAGCACGATTACGCGTGCGCAGTATTGAGCCCGTGCCCGCAAGCGCAGTGGTGAGCCCGAGTGCGCATACACAGTCGTGAGCCCGTGTGCGCATGCGCAAAAGTGAGCCCGAGTGCGCACGGCCAAGTCTGAGCCGAAGTGCGCATGCGCAGTAGTGAGCCCGATCGCGAATCCGCAGTAGTGAGCCCGATCGCGAATCCGCAGTAGTGAGGCCGAGTGCCCATGGGCAGTAGTGAGTCCCAGTGCGCATGCGGAGTAGTGACCCCGATTGCGCATGCGCAGTAGAGAGACCGCTTGTGCATGCGCCGTAGTGAGCCCGTTTCCGCATGCGCAGTAGTGAGCCCGAGCGCGCAACCGCAGTAGTGAGCCCGAGCGCCCATGCGCAGTAGTGAGCCCGATTGCGCATCCGCAGTAGTGAGGCCGAGTGCCGAGTGATGCTCACTTGGACGCCGACCGCTTGGACGCGTCCCGATTGGACGGTCCCGATTCGACTCGTTCCAATTCGAAGCGGTGCCGATTGGACGCGTTCCAATTCTAAGCAGGGCTTATAGTACCTAACCTAACCAAATCTAACCTCTTCGAATTGGGACGCGTCCAATCGGCACCGCTTCGAATTGGAACGCGTCGAATCGGGACCGTCCAAACGGAACGCGTTCAATCGGTCGACGTCCAAGTGGGACACCCCCCCGAGTGCCCATGAGCAGTAGTGAGTCCGAGTGCGCATGAGAAGTAGTGACCCCGATTGCGCTTGCGAAGTAGAGAGCCCGAGTGCTCATGCGCCGTAGTGAGCCCGTGTCCGAATGCGCAGTGGTGAGCCCGAGTGCGCATGGTCAGGTCTGAGCCGCAGTGCGCATGCGCAGTAGTGAGCCTGATTGTGCATCCGCAGTAGTGAGTCCGAGTGCGCATGTGCAGCAGTGAGCCCGTGTGTACATGAGCAGTAGTGACCCCGAGTGCGCATGCACAGTAGTGAGCCCGTGTGCGCATACGCGGTAGTGAGCCCGATCTTGCATCCGCAGTAGTGAGTCCGAGTGCGCATGAGCAGTAGTGACCACGAGTGCGCATACGCAGTAGTGAGCCCGATTGCGCATCGGCAGTAGTGAGCCAGGGCGCGCATCCGCAGTAGTGAGCCCGATTGCGCATCCGCAGTAATGAGGCCGAGTGGACATGAGCAGTAGTGAGTCCACGTGCGCATGAGCAGTAGTCACCCCGATTACGCATGCCCAGTAGTGAGCCCGAGTGCGCATGTGCAGGTCTGAGCCGGAGTGCGCATGCGCAGTAGTGAGCCTGATTGTGCATCCGCAGTAGTGAGTCCGAGTGCGCATGAGCAGTAGTGAGCCAGTGTCCGCATGCGCAGTGGTGTGCCCGAGTGCACATGGTCAAGTCTGAGCCGGAGTGCGCATTAGCAGTAGTGAGCCCGATTGCGCATCCGCAGTAGTGAGCCCGAGCGCCCATGAGCAGTAGTGACCCTGAGTGCGCATAAGCAGTAGTGAGCCCGTGCGCGCATACGCGGTAGTGAGCCCGACTTTGCATCCACAGTAGTGAGTCGGAGTACTCATGAGCAGTAGTTAGTCCGAGAGCGCATGAGAAGTAGTGACGCCGTGTGCGCATGCGCAGTACTGAGCCCGAGCGCGCATCCGCAGTAGTGAGCCCGAGCGCGCATCCGCAGTAGGGAGTCCGTGTGCGCATGCGCAGTCGTGAGCCCGAGTGCGCATGTGCAGGTCTGAGCCGGAGTGCGCATGCGCAGTAGTGAGCCCGATTGTGCATCCGCAGTAGTGATGCCGAGCGCCCATGAGCAGTAGTGAGTCCGAGTGCGCATTAGCAGTAGTAACCTCGATTGCGCATGCACAGTAGTGAGCCCGTGTGCGCATGCGCAGTAGTGAGCCCGAGCGCGCATCCGCAGTAGTGAGCCCGTGCGCCCATGAGCAGTAGTGAGTCCGAGTGCGCATAAGCAGTAGTAACCCCTATTGCTCATGCACAGTAGTGAGCCCGTGTGGGCATGGGCAGTAGTGAGCCCGAGCGCGCATGCGCAGAAGTGAGCCCGATCGCGCATCCGCGGTAGTGATGCCGAGTGCCCATGAGCAGTAGTGATTTCGAGTGCCCATAAGCAGTAGTAACCCCGATTGCGTATGCACATTGGTGAGCCCGTGTGTGCATGAGCAGTAGTGACCCCGAGTGCGCATGCACAGTACTGAGCCCGTGTGCGCATACGCGGTTGTGAGCCCGATTTTGCATCCGCAGTAGTGAGTCAGAGTGCGCATGAGCAGTAGTTAGTCCGAGAGCGCATGACAAGTAGTGACCCCGTGTGCGCATGCGCAGTAGTGAGCCCGAGCGCGCATGAGCACTAGTTAGTCCAAGTGCGCATGAGCAGTAGTGACCCCAAATGCGCATGCGCAGTAGAGAGCCCGATTGCGCATCCGCAGTAGTGTGTCCGAGTGCGCATGCGCAGTAGTGACCCCGCGTGCGCATGCGCAGTAGAGAGCACGATTACGCATGCGCAGTAATGAGCCCGTGCCCGCATAAGCAGTGGTGAGCCCGAGTGCGCATGCACAGTCGTGAGCCCGTGTGCGCATGCGCAGCCGTGAGTCCGAGTGCGCATGCCCAGTAGTGAGCCCGAGCGCGCAACCGCAGTAGTGAGCCCGAGTGCGCATGCCCAGTAGTGAGCCCGAGTGCGCATGTGCAGTGGTGAGTCCGAGTGTTCATGGTCAAGTTTGAGCCCGAGCGCGCATGCGCAGTAGTGAGCCTGATTGCGCATCCGCAGTAGTGAGGCCGATTGCGCATCCGCAGTAGTGAGGCCGAGTGCCCATGAGCAGTAGTGAGTCCAAGTGCGCATGAGCATTAGTGACCACGAGTGCGCATACGCAGTAGTGAGCCCGATTGCGCATGCACAGTAGTGAGCCCGTGTGCGCATGCGCAGTAGTGAGCCCGAGCGAGCATCCGCAGTAGTGAGCCCGTGCGCCCATGAGCAGTAGTGAGTCCGAGTGCGCATAAGCAGTAGTTAGTCCGAGAGCGCATGACAAGTAGTGACCCCGTGTGCGCATGCGCAGTAGTGAGTCCGAGCGCGCATGAGCACTAGTTAGTCCAAGTGCGCATGAACAGTAGTGACCCCAAATGCGCATGCGCAGTAGTGAGCCCGATTGCGCATCCGCAGTAGTGTGTCCGAGTGCGCATGCGCAGTAGTGACCCCGAGTGCGCATGCGCAGTAGAGAGCACGATTACGCATGCGCAGTAATGAGCCCGTGCCCGCATGCGCAGTGGTGAGCCCGAGTGCGCATGCACAGTCGTGAGCCCGTGTGCGCATGCGCAGCCGTGAGTCCGAGTGCGCATGCCCAGTAGTGAGCCCGAGTGCGCATGTGCAGTGGTGAGCCCGAGTGTTCATGGTCAAGTTTGAGCCCGAGCGCGCATGCGCAGTAGTGAGCCTGATTGCGCATCCGCAGTAGTGAGGCCGAGTGCCCATGAGCAGTAGTGAGTCAAAGTGCGCATGAGCATTAGTGACCACGAGTGCGCATACGCAGTAGTGACCCCGATTGCGCAAACGCAGTAGTGAGGCCGAGTGCCCATGAGCAGTAGTGAGTCCAAGTGCGCATGAGCATTAGTGACCACGAGTGCGCATACGCAGTTGTGAGCCCGATTGCGCATCGGCAGTAGTGAGTCCGTGTGCGCATGCCCAGTAGTGGGCCCGCGTGCGCATGTGCAGGTGTGAGCCGGAGTGCGCATGCGCAGTAGTGAGCTGGATTGTGCATCCGCAGTAGTGAGTCCGAGTGCGCATGGGCAGTAGTGAGCCCGTGTGTGCATGAGCAGTAGTGACCCCGAGTGCGCATGTGCAGGTCTGAGCCGGAGTGCGCATGCGCAGTAGTGAGCCCGATTGTGCATCCGCAGTAGTGAGTCCGAGTGCGCATGAACAGTAGTGAGCCCGTGTGTGCATGAGCAGTAGTGACCCTGAGTGCCCATGCACAGTAGTGAGCCCGTGCGCGCATACGCGGTAGTGAGCCCGATTTTGCATCCACAGTAGTGAGTCGGAGTACTCATGAGCAGTAGTTAGTGCGAGAGCGCATGAGAAGTAGTGAGCCCGAATGCGCATGCGCAGTAGTGAGCCAGATTGCGCATCCGCTGTAGTGAGTCGGAGTGCGCATTAGCAGTAGTGAGCCCGATTGCGCATCCGCAGTAGTGAGCCCGAGCGCCCATGAGCAGTAGTGAGTCCGAGTGCGCATAAGCAGTAGTAACCTCGATTGCGCATGCACAGTAGCGAGCCCGTGTGGGCATGCGCAGTAGTGAGCCCGAGCGCGCATCCGCAGTAGTGAGCCCGTGTGGGCATGCTCAGTAGTGAGTCCGAGCGCGCATGCGCAGTAATGAGCCCGATTGCGCATCCGCAGTATTTAGGCCGAGTGTCCATGAGCAGTAGTTCGTCCGAGTGCGCATGAGCAGTAGTGACCCCGAATGCGCATGCGCAGTAGCGAGCCCGTGTGGGCATGCGCAGTAATGAGCCCGAGCGCGCATCCGCAGTAGTGAGCCCGAGCGCGCGTGCCAAGTAGTGAGCCCGATTGCGCATCCGCAGTAGTGAGGCCGAGTGTACATGAGCAGTAGTGCGTCCAAGTGCGCATGAGCAGTAGTGACCCCGAGTGCGCATGCGCAGTAGTGAGCCAGATTGCGCATCCGCAGTAGTGAGCCCGAGCGCCCATGAGCAGTAGTGAGTCCGAGTGCGCATAAGCAGTAGTAACCCCGATTGCGCATGCACAGTAGTGAGCCCGTGTGGGCATGCGCAGTAGTGAGCCCGAGCGCGCATGCGCAGTAGTCAGCCCGATCGCGCATCCGCGGTAGTGATGCCGAGTGCCCATGAGCAGTGGTGAGACCGAGTGCCCATAAGCAGTAATGATCCCGATTGCGCATGCACATTAGTGAGCCCGTGTGGGCATGCGCAGTAGTGAGCCCGAGCGCGCATCCGCAGTAGTGAGCCCGAGCGCCCATGCGCAGTAGTGAGCCCGATTGCGCATCCGCAGTACTGACCCCGAGTGCGCATGCGCAGTAGCGACCCCGAGCGCGCATGCCTAGTAGTGAGCCCGAGTGCGCATGTGCAGGTCTGAGCCGGAGCGCGCATGCGCAGTAGTGAGCCCGATTGTGCATCCGCAGTAGTGAGTCCGAGTGTGCATGAGCAGTAGTGAGCCCGAGCGCGCATCCGCAGTAGTGAGCCCGAGCGCGCATGAGCACTAGTGAGTCCAAGTGCGCATGAGCAGTAGTGACCCCGAATGCGCATGCGCAGTAGTGAGCCCGATTGCGCATCCGCAGTAGTGAGTCCGACTGCGCATGCGCAGTAGTGACCCCGAGTGCGCATGCGCAGTAGAGAGCACGATTACGCGTGCGCAGTATTGAGCCCGTGCCCGCAAGCGCAGTGGTGAGCCCGAGTGCGCATACACAGTCGTGAGCCCGTGTGCGCATGCGCAAAAGTGAGCCCGAGTGCGCACGGCCAAGTCTGAGCCGGAGTGCGCATGCGCAGTAGTGAGCCCGATCGCGAATCCGCAGTAGTGAGCCCGATCGCGAATCCGCAGTAGTGAGGCCGAGTGCCCATGGGCAGTAGTGAGTCCCAGTGCGCATGCGGAGTAGTGACCCCGATTGCGCATGCGCAGTAGAGAGACCGCTTGTGCATGCGCCGTAGTGAGCCCGTTTCCGCATGCGCAGTAGTGAGCCCGAGCGCGCAACCACAGTAGTGAGCCCGAGCGCCCATGCGCAGTAGTGAGCCCGATTGCGCATCCGCAGTAGTGAGGCCGAGTGCCCATGAGCAGTAGTGAGTCCGAGTGCGCATGAGAAGTAGTGACCCCGATTGCGCTTGCGAAGTAGAGAGCCCGAGTGCTCATGCGCCGTAGTGAGCCCGTGTCCGAATGCGCAGTGGTGAGCCCGAGTGCGCATGGTCAGGTCTGAGCCGCAGTGCGCATGCGCAGTAGTGAGCCTGATTGTGCATCCGCAGTAGTGAGTCCGAGTGCGCATGTGCAGCAGTGAGCCCGTGTGTACATGAGCAGTAGTGACCCCGAGTGCGCATGCACAGTAGTGAGCCCGTGTGCGCATACGCGGTAGTGAGCCCGATCTTGCATCCGCAGTAGTGAGTCCGAGTGCGCATGAGCAGTAGTGACCACGAGTGCGCATACGCAGTAGTGAGCCCGATTGCGCATCGGCAGTAGTGAGTCAGGGCGCGCATCCGCAGTAGTGAGCCCGATTGCCCATAAGCAGTAGTAACCCCGATTGCGTATGCACATTGGTGAGCCCGTGTGTGCATGAGCAGTAGTGACCCCGAGTGCGCATGCACAGTACTGAACCCGTGTGCGCATACGCGGTAGTGAGCCCGATTTTGCATCCGCAGTAGTGAGTCAGAGTGCGCATGAGCAGTAGTTAGTCCGAGAGCGCATGACAAGTAGTGACCCCGTGTGCGCATGCGCAGTAGTGAGCCCGAGCGCGCATGAGCACTAGTTAGTCCAAGTGCGCATGAGCAGTAGTGACCCCAAATGCGCATGCGCAGTAGAGAGCCCGATTGCGCATCCGCAGTAGTGTGTCCGAGTGCGCATGCGCAGTAGTGACCCCGCGTGCGCATGCGCAGTAGAGAGCACGATTACGCATGCGCAGTAATGAGCCCGTGCCCGCATAAGCAGTGGTGAGCCCGAGTGCGCATGCACAGTCGTGAGCCCGTGTGCGCATGCGCAGCCGTGAGTCCGAGTGCGCATGCCCAGTAGTGAGCCCGAGCGCGCAACCGCAGTAGTGAGCCCGAGTGCGCATGCCCAGTAGTGAGCCCGAGTGCGCATGTGCAGTGGTGAGTCCGAGTGTTCATGGTCAAGTTTGAGCCCGAGCGCGCATGCGCAGTTGTGAGCCTGATTGCGCATCCGCAGTAGTGAGGCCGATTGCGCATCCGCAGTAGTGAGGCCGAGTGCCCATGAGCAGTAGTGAGTCCAAGTGCGCATGAGCATTAGTGACCACGAGTGCGCATACGCAGTAGTGAGCCCGATTGCGCATGCACAGTAGTGAGCCCGTGTGCGCATGCGCAGTAGTGAGCCCGAGCGCGCATCCGCAGTAGTGAGCCCGTGCGCCCATGAGCAGTAGTGAGTCCGAGTGCGCATAAGCAGTAGTTAGTCCGAGAGCGCATGACAAGTAGTGACCCCGTGTGCGCATGCGCAGTAGTGAGTCCGAGCGCGCATGAGCACTAGTTAGTCCAAGTGCGCATGAACAGTAGTGACCCCAAATGCGCATGCGCAGTAGTGAGCCCGATTGCGCATCCGCAGTAGTGTGTCCGAGTGCGCATGCGCAGTAGTGACCCCGAGTGCGCATGCGCAGTAGAGAGCACGATTACGCATGCGCAGTAATGAGCCCGTGCCCGCATGCGCAGTGGTGAGCCCGAGTGCGCATGCACAGTCGTGAGCCCATGTGCGCATGCGCAGCCGTGAGTCCGAGTGCGCATGCCCAGTAGTGAGCCCGAGCGCGCAACCGCAGTAGTGAGCCCGAGTGCGCATGCCCAGAAGTGAGCCCGAGTGCGCATGTGCAGTGGTAAGCCCGAGTGTTCATGGTCAAGTTTGAGCCCGAGCGCGCATGCGCAGTAGTGAGCCTGATTGCGCATCCGCAGTAGTGAGGCCGAGTGCCCATGAGCAGTAGTGAGTCCAAGTGCGCATGAGCATTAGTGACCACGAGTGCGCATACGCAGCAGTGAGCCCGATTGCGCAAACGCAGTAGTGAGGCCGAGTGCCCATGAGCAGTAGTGAGTCCAAGTGCGCATGAGCATTAGTGACCACGAGTGCGCATACGCAGTAGTGAGCCCGATTGCGCATCGGCAGTAGTGAGTCCGTGTGCGCATGCCCACTAGTGGGCCCGCGTGCGCATTTGCAGGTCTGAGCCGGAGTGCGCATGCGCAGTAGTGAGCTGGATTGTGCATCCGCAGTAGTGAGTCCGAGTGCGCATGGGCAGTAGTGAGCCCGTGTGTGCATGAGCAGTAGTGACCCCGAGTGCGCATCTGCAGGTCTGAGCCGGAGTGCGCATGCGCAGTAGTGAGCCCGATTGTGCATCCGCAGTAGTGAGTCCGACTGCGCATGAACAGTAGTGAGCCCGTGTGTGCATGAGCAGTAGTGACCCTGAGTGCCCATGCACAGTAGTGAGCCCGTGCGCGCATACGCGGTAGTGAGCCCGATTTTGCATTCACAGTAGAGAGTCGGAGTACTCATGAGCAGTAGTTAGTGCGAGAGCGCATGAGAAGTAGTGAGCCCGTGTCCGCATGCGCAGTGGTGAGCCCGAGTGCACATGGTCAAGTCTGAGCCGGAGTGCGCATTAGCAGTAGTGAGCCCGATTGCGCATCCGCAGTAGTGAGCCCGAGCGCCCATGAGCAGTAGTGACGCGGAGTGCGCATAAGCCGTAGTGAGCCCGTGCGCGCATACGCGGTAGTGAGCCCGATTTTGCATCCACAGTAGTGAGTCGGCGTACTCATGAGCAGTAGTTAGTCCGAGAGCGCATGAGAAGTAGTGACGCCGTGTGCGCATGCGCAGTACTGAGCCCGAGCGCGCATCCGCAGTAGTGAGCCCGAGCGCGCATCCGCAGTAGGGAGTCCGTGTGCGCATGCGTAGTCGTGAGCCCGAGTGCGCATGTGCAGGTCTGAGCCGGAGTGCGCATGCGCAGTAGTGAGCCCGATTGTGCATCCGCAGTAGTGAGACCGAGCGCCCATGAGCAGTAGTGAGTCCGAGTGCGCATAAGCAGTAGTAACCTCGATTGCGCATGCACAGTAGTGAGCCCGTGTGCGCGTGCGCAGTAGTGAGCCCGAGCGCGCATCCGCAGTAGTGAGCCCGTGCGCCCATGAGCAGTAGTGAGTCCGAGTGCGCATAAGCAGTAGCAACCCCGATTGCGCATGCACAGTAGTGAGCCCGTGTGGGCATGGGCAGTAGTGAGCCTGAGCGCGCATGCGCAGAAGTGAGCCCGATCGCGCATCCGCGGTAGTGATGCCGAGTGCCCATGAGCAGTAGTGAGTCCGAGTGCCCATAAGCAGTAGTAACCCCGATTGCGTATGCACATTGGTGAGCCCGTGTGTGCATGAGCAGTAGTGACCCCGAGTGCGCATGCACAGTACTGAGCCCGTGTGCGCATACGCGGTAGTGAGCCCGATTTTGCATCCGCAGTAGTGAGTCAGAGTGCGCATGCACAGTCGTGAGCCCGTGTGCGCATGCGCAGCCGTGAGTCCGAGTGCGCATGCCCAGTAGTGAGCCCGAGCGCGCAACCGCAGTAGTGAGCCCGAGTGCGCATGCCCAGTAGTGAGCCCGAGTGCGCATGTGCAGTGGTGAGTCCGTGTGTTCATGGTCAAGTTTGAGCCCGAGCGCGCATGCGCAGTAGTGAGCCTGATTGCGCATCCGCAGTAGTGAGGCCGATTGCGCATCCGCAGTAGTGAGGCCGAGTGCCCATGAGCAGTAGTGAGTCCAAGTGCGCATGAGCATTAGTGACCACGAGTGCGCATACGCAGTAGTGAGCCCGATTGCGCATCGGCAGTAGTGAGTCCGTGTGCGCATGCCCAGTAGTGAGCCCGAGTGCGCATGTGCAGGTCTGAGCCGGAGTGCGCATGCGCAGTAGTGAGCCCGATTGTGCATCCGCAGTAGTGGGACCGAGCGCCCATGAGCAGTAGTGAGTCCGAGTGCGCATAAGCAGTAGTAACCTCGATTGCGCATGCACAGTAGTGAGCCCGTGTGCGCATGCGCAGTAGTGAGCCCGAGCGCGCATCCGCAGTAGTGAGCCCGTGCGTCCATGAGCAGTAGTGAGTCCGAGTGCGCATAAGCAGTAGTTAGTCCGAGAGCGCATGACAAGTAGTGACCCCGTGTGCGCATGCGCAGTAGTGAGTCCGAGCGCGCATGAGCACTAGTTAGTCCAAGTGCGCATGAGCAGTAGTGACCCCAAATGCGCATGCGCAGTAGTGAGCCCGATTGCGCATCCGCAGTAGTGTGTCCGAGTGCGCATGCGCAGTAGTGACCCCGAGTGCGCATGCGCAGTAGAGAGCACGATTACGCTTGCGCAGTAATGAGCCCGTGCCCGCATGCGCAGTGGTGAGCCCGAGTGCGCATGCACAGTCGTGAGCCCGTGTGCGGATGCACAGCCGTGAGACCGAGTGCGCATGCCCAGTAGTGAGCCCGAGCGCGCAACCGCAGTAGTGAGCCCGAGTGCGCATGCCCAGTAGTGAGCCCGAGTGCGCATGTGCAGTGGTGAGTCCGAGTGTTCATGGTCAAGTTTGAGCCCGAGCGCGCATGCGCAGTAGTGAGCCTGATTGCGCATCCGCAGTAGTGAGGCCGAGTGCCCATGAGCAGTAGTGAGTCCAAGTGCGCATGAGCATTAGTGACTACGAGTGCGCATACGCAGTAGTGAGCCCGATTGCGCATCCGCAGTAGTGAGGCCGAGTGCCCATGAGCAGTAGTGAGTCCAAGTGCGCATGAGCATTAGTGACCACGAGTGCGCATACGCAGTAGTGAGCCCGATTGCGCATCGGCAGTAGTGAGTCCGTGTGCGCATGCCCAGTAGTGGGCCCGCGTGCGCATGTGCAGGTCTGAGCCGGAGTGCGCATGCGCAGTAATGAGCCCGATTGCGCATCCGCAGTATTTAGGCCGAGTGTCCATGAGCAGTAGTTCGTCCGAGTGCTCATGAGCAGTAGTGACCCCGAATGCGCATGAGCAGTAGTGAGCCAGATTGCGAATCCGCTGTAGTGAGTCCGAGTGCGCATGGGCAGTAGCGACCCCGAGTGCGCATGCGCAGTAGTGAGCCCGTGTCCGCATGCGCAGTGGTGAGCCCGAGTGCACATGGTCAAGTCTGAGCCGGAGTGCGCATTAGCAGTAGTGAGCCCGATTGCGCATCCGCAGTAGTGAGCCCGAGCGCCCATGAGCAGTAGTGACCCTGAGTGCGCATAAGCAGTAGTGAGCCCGTGCGCGCATACGCGGTAGTGAGCCCGATTTTGCATCCACAGTAGTGAGTCGGAGTACTCATGAGCAGTAGTTAGTCCGAGAGCGCATGAGAAGTAGTGACGCCGTGTGCGCATGCGCAGTACTGAGCCCGAGCGCGCATCCGCAGTAGTGAGCCCGAGCGCGCATCCGCAGTAGGGAGTCCGTGTGCGCATGCGCAGTCGTGAGCCCGAGTGCGCATGTGCAGGTCTGAGCCGGAGTGCGCATGCGCAGTAGTGAGCCCGATTGTGCATCCGCAGTAGTGAGACCGAGCGCCCATGAGCAGTAGTGAGTCCGAGTGCGCATAAGCAGTAGTAACCTCGATTGCGCATGCACAGTAGTGAGCCCGTGTGCGCATGCGCAGTAGTGAGCCCGAGCGCGCATCCGCAGTAGTGAGCCCGTGCGCCCATGAGCAGTAGTGAGTCCGAGTGCGCATAAGCAGTAGTAACCCCTATTGCTCATGCACAGTAGTGAGCCCGTGTGGGCATGGGCAGTAGTGAGCCCGAGCGCGCATGCGCAGAAGTGAGCCCGATCGCGCATCCGCGGTAGTGATGCCGAGTGCCCATGAGCAGTAGTGAGTCCGAGTGCCCATAAGCAGTAGGAACCCCGATTGCGTATGCACATTGGTGAGCCCGTGTGTGCATGAGCAGTAGTGACCCCGAGTGCGCATGCACAGTACTGAGCCCGTGTGCGCATACGCGGTAGTGAGCCCGATTTTGCATCCGCAGTAGTGAGTCAGAGTGCGCATGAGCAGTAGTTAGTCCGAGAGCGCATGACAAGTAGTGACCCCGTGTGCGCATGCGCAGTAGTGAGCCCGAGCGCGCATGAGCACTAGTTAGTCCAAGTGCGCATGAGCAGTAGTGACCCCAAATGCGCATGCGCAGTAGAGAGCCCGATTGCGCATCCGCAGTAGTGTGTCCGAGTGCGCATGCGCAGTAGTGACCCCGCGTGCGCATGCGCAGTAGAGAGCACGATTACGCATGCGCAGTAATGAGCCCGTGCCCGCATAAGCAGTGGTGAGCCCGAGTGCGCATGCACAGTCGTGAGCCCGTGTGCGCATGCGCAGCCGTGAGTCCGAGTGCGCATGCCCAGTAGTGAGCCCGAGCGCGCAACCGCAGTAGTGAGCCCGAGTGCGCATGCCCAGTAGTGAGCCCGAGTGCGCATGTGCAGTGGTGAGTCCGAGTGTTCATGGTCAAGTTTGAGCCCGAGCGCGCATGCGCAGTAGTGAGCCTGATTGCGCATCCGCAGTAGTGAGGCCGATTGCGCATCCGCAGTAGTGAGGCCGAGTGCCCATGAGCAGTAGTGAGTCCAAGTGCGCATGAGCATTAGTGACCACGAGTGCGCATACGCAGTAGTGAGCCCGATTGCGCATGCACAGTAGTGAGCCCGTGTGCGCATGCGCAGTAGTGAGCCCGAGCGCGCATCCGCAGTAGTGAGCCCGTGCGCCCATGAGCAGTAGTGAGTCCGAGTGCGCATAAGCAGTAGTTAGTCCGAGAGCGCATGACAAGTAGTGACCCCGTGTGCGCATGCGCAGTAGTGAGTCCGAGCGCGCATGAGCACTAGTTAGTCCAAGTGCGCATGAACAGTAGTGACCCCAAATGCGCATGCGCAGTAGTGAGCCCGATTGCGCATCCGCAGTAGTGTGTCCGAGTGCGCATGCGCAGTAGTGACCCCGAGTGCGCATGCGCAGTAGAGAGCACGATTACGCATGCGCAGTAATGAGCCCGTGCCCGCATGCGCAGTGGTGAGCCCGAGTGCGCATGCACAGTCGTGAGCCCGTGTGCGCATGCGCAGCCGTGAGTCCGAGTGCGCATGCCCAGTAGTGAGCCCGAGCGCGCAACCGCAGTAGTGAGCCCGAGTGCGCATGCCCAGAAGTGAGCCCGAGTGCGCATGTGCAGTGGTAAGCCCGAGTGTTCATGGTCAAGTTTGAGCCCGAGCGCGCATGCGCAGTAGTGAGCCTGATTGCGCATCCGCAGTAGTGAGGCCGAGTGCCCATGAGCAGTAGTGAGTCCAAGTGCGCATGAGCATTAGTGACCACGAGTGCGCATACGCAGCAGTGAGCCCGATTGCGCAAACGCAGTAGTGAGGCCGAGTGCCCATGAGCAGTAGTGAGTCCAAGTGCGCATGAGCATTAGTGACCACGAGTGCGCATACGCAGTAGTGAGCCCGATTGCGCATCGGCAGTAGTGAGTCCGTGTGCGCATGCCCACTAGTGGGCCCGCGTGCGCATTTGCAGGTCTGAGCCGGAGTGCGCATGCGCAGTAGTGAGCTGGATTGTGCATCCGCAGTAGTGAGTCCGAGTGCGCATGGGCAGTAGTGAGCCCGTGTGTGCATGAGCAGTAGTGACCCCGAGTGCGCATATGCAGGTCTGAGCCGGAGTGCGCATGCGCAGTAGTGAGCCCGATTGTGCATCCGCAGTAGTGAGTCCGAGTGCGCATGAACAGTAGTGAGCCCGTGTGTGCATGAGCAGTAGTGACCCTGAGTGCCCATGCACAGTAGTGAGCCCGTGCGCGCATACGCGGTAGTGAGCCCGATTTTGCATTCACAGTAGAGAGTCGGAGTACTCATGAGCAGTAGTTAGTGCGAGAGCGCATGAGAAGTAGTGAGCCCGTGTCCGCATGCGCAGTGGTGAGCCCGAGTGCACATGGTCAAGTCTGAGCCGGAGCGCGCATTAGCAGTAGTGAGCCCGATTGCGCATCCGCAGTAGTGAGCCCGAGCGCCCATGAGCAGTAGTGACGCGGAGTGCGCATAAGCAGTAGTGAGCCCGTGCGCGCATACGCGGTAGTGAGCCCGATTTTGCATCCACAGTAGTGAGTCGGCGTACTCATGAGCAGTAGTTAGTCCGAGCGCGCATGAGAAGTAGTGACGCCGTGTGCGCATGCGCAGTACTGAGCCCGAGCGCGCATCCGCAGTAGTGAGCCCGAGCGCGCATCCGCAGTAGGGAGTCCGTGTGCGCATGCGTAGTCGTGAGCCCGAGTGCGCATGTGCAGGTCTGAGCCGGAGTGCGCATGCGCAGTAGTGAGCCCGATTGTGCATCCGCAGTAGTGAGACCGAGCGCCCATGAGCAGTAGTGAGTCCGAGTGCGCATAAGCAGTAGTAACCTCGATTGCGCATGCACAGTAGTGAGCCCGTGTGCGCATGCGCAGTAGTGAGCCCGAGCGCGCATCCGCAGTAGTGAGCCCGTGCGCCCATGAGCAGTAGTGAGTCCGAGTGCGCATAAGCAGTAGCAACCCCGATTGCGCATGCACAGTAGTGAGCCCGTGTGGGCATGGGCAGTAGTGAGCCCGAGCGCGCATGCGCAGAAGTGAGCCCGATCGCGCATCCGCGGTAGTGATGCCGAGTGCCCATGAGCAGTAGTGAGTCCGAGTGCCCATAAGCAGTAGTAACCCCGATTGCGTATGCACATTGGTGAGCCCGTGTGTGCATGAGCAGTAGTGACCCCGAGTGCGCATGCACAGTACTGAGCCCGTGTGCGCATACGCGGTAGTGAGCCCGATTTTGCATCCGCAGTAGTGAGTCAGAGTGCGCATGCACAGTCGTGAGCCCGTGTGCGCATGCGCAGCCGTGAGTCCGAGTGCGCATGCCCAGTAGTGAGCCCGAGCGCGCAACCGCAGTAGTGAGCCCGAGTGCGCATGCCCAGTAGTGAGCCCGAGTGCGCATGTGCAGTGGTGAGTCCGAGTGCTCACGGTCAAGTTTGAGCCCGAGCGCGCATGCGCAGTAGTGAGCCCGATTGCGCATCGGCAGTAGTGAGTCCGTGTGCGCATGCCCAGTAGTGAGCCCGCGTGCGCATGTGCAGGTCTGAGCCGGAGTGCGCATGCGCAGTAGTGAGCTGGATTGTGCATCCGCAGTAGTGAGTCCGAGTGCGCATGGGCAGTAGTGAGCCCGTGTGTGCATGAGCAGTAGTGACCCCGAGTGCGCATGTGCAGGTCTGAGCCGGAGTGCGCATGCGCAGTAGTGAGCCCGATTGTGCATCCGCAGTAGTGAGACCGAGCGCACATGAGCAGTAGTGAGTCCGAGTGCGCATAAGCAGTAGTAACCTCGATTGCGCATGCACAGTAGCGAGCCCGTGTGCGCACGCGCAGTAGTGAGCCCGAGCGCGCATCCGCAGTAGTGAGCCCGTGCGCCCATGAGCAGTAGTGAGTCCGAGTGCGCATAAGCAGTAGTTAGTCCGAGAGCGCATGACAAGTAGTGACCCCGTGTGCGCATGCGCAGTAGTGAGTCCGAGCGCGCATGAGCACTAGTTAGTCCAAGTACGCATGAGCAGTAGTGACCCCAAATGCGCATGCGCAGTAGTGAGCCCGATTGCGCATCCGCAGTAGTGTGTCCGAGTGCGCATGCGCAGTAGTGACCCCGAGTGCGCATGCGCAGTAGAGAGCACGATTACGCATGCGCAGTAATGAGCCCGTGCCCGCATGCGCAGTGGTGAGCCCGAGTGCGCATGCACAGTCGTGAGCCCGTGTGCGCATGCGCAGCCGCGAGTCCGAGTGCGCATGCCCAGTAGTGAGCCCGAGCGCGCAACCGCAGTAGTGAGCCCGAGTGCGCATGCCCAGTAGTGAGCCCGAGTGCGCATGTGCAGTGGTGAGCCCGAGTGTTCATGGTCAAGTTTGAGCCCGAGCGCGCATGCGCAGTAGTGAGCCTGATTGCGCATCCGCAGTAGTGAGGCCGAGTGCCCGTGAGCAGTAGTGAGTCAAAGTGCGCATGAGCATTAGTGACCACGAGTGCGCATACGCAGTAGTGAGCCCGATTGCGCAAACGCAGTAGTGAGGCCGAGTGCCCATGAGCAGTAGTGAGTCCAAGTGCGCATGAGCATTAGTGACCACGAGTGCGCATACGCAGTAGTGAGCCCGATTGCGCATCGGCAGTAGTGAGTCCGTGTGCGCATGCCCAGTAGTGGGCCCGCGTGCGCATGTGCAGGTCTGAGCCGGAGTGCGCATGCGCAGTAGTGAGCTGGATTGTGCATCCGCAGTAGTGAGACCGAGCGCCCATGAGCAGTAGTGAGTCCGAGTGCGCATAAGCAGTAGTAACCTCGATTGCGCATGCACAGTAGTGAGCCCGTGTGCGCATGCGCAGTAGTGAGCCCGAGCGCGCATCCGCAGTAGTGAGCCCGTGCGCCCATGAGCAGTAGTGAGTCCGAGTGCGCATAAGCAGTAGTAACCCCGATTGCGCATGCACAGTAGTGAGCCCGTGTGGGCATGGGCAGTAGTGAGCCCGAGCGCGCATGCGCAGAAGTGAGCCCGATCGCGCATCCGCGGTAGTGATGCCGAGTGCCCATGAGCAGTAGTGAGTCCGAGTGCCCATAAGCAGTAGTAACCCCGATTGCGTATGCACATTGGTGAGCCCGTGTGTGCATGAGCAGTAGTGACCCTGAGTGCGCATGCACAGTACTGAGCCCGTGTGCGCATACGCGGTAGTGAGCCCGATTTTGCATCCGCAGTAGTGAGTCAGAGTGCGCATGCAGAGTCGTGAGCCCGTGTGCGCATGCGCAGCCGTGAGTCCGAGTGCGCATGCCCAGTAGTGAGCCCGAGCGCGCAACCGCAGTAGTGAGCCCGAGTGCGCATGCCCAGTAGTGAGCCCGAGTGCGCATGTGCAGTGGTGAGTCCGAGTGTTCATGGTCAAGTTTGAGCCCGAGCGCGCATGCGCAGTAGTGAGCCTGATTGCGCATCCGCAGTAGTGAGGCCGATTGCGCATCCGCAGTAGTGAGGCCGAGTGCCCATGAGCAGTAGTGAGTCCAAGTGCGCATGAGCATTAGTGACCACGAGTGCGCATACGCAGTAGTGAGCCCGATTGCGCATGCACAGTAGTGAGCCCGTGTGCGCATGCGCAGTAGTGAGCCCGAGCGCGCATCCGCAGTAGTGAGCCCGTGCGCCCATGAGCAGTAGTGAGTCCGAGTGCGCATAAGCAGTAGTTAGTCCGAGAGCGCATGACAAGTAGTGACCCCGTGTGCGCATGCGCAGTAGTGAGTCCGAGCGCGCATGAGCACTAGTTAGTCCAAGTGCGCATGAACAGTAGTGACCCCAAATGCGCATGCGCAGTAGTGAGCCCGATTGCGCATCCGCAGTAGTGTGTCCGAGTGCGCATGCGCAGTAGTGACCCCGAGTGCGCATGCGCAGTAGAGAGCACGATTACGCATGCGCAGTAATGAGCCCGTGCCCGCATGCGCAGTGGTGAGCCCGAGTGCGCATGCACAGTCGTGAGCCCGTGTGCGCATGCGCAGCCGTGAGTCCGAGTGCGCATGCCCAGTAGTGAGCCCGAGCGCGCAACCGCAGTAGTGAGCCCGAGTGCGCATGCCCAGAAGTGAGCCCGAGTGCGCATGTGCAGTGGTAAGCCCGAGTGTTCATGGTCAAGTTTGAGCCCGAGCGCGCATGCGCAGTAGTGAGCCTGATTGCGCATCCGCAGTAGTGAGGCCGAGTGCCCATGAGCAGTAGTGAGTCCAAGTGCGCATGAGCATTAGTGACCACGAGTGCGCATACGCAGCAGTGAGCCCGATTGCGCAAACGCAGTAGTGAGGCCGAGTGCCCATGAGCAGTAGTGAGTCCAAGTGCGCATGAGCATTAGTGACCACGAGTGCGCATACGCAGTAGTGAGCCCGATTGCGCATCGGCAGTAGTGAGTCCGTGTGCGCATGCCCACTAGTGGGCCCGCGTGCGCATTTGCAGGTCTGAGCCGGAGTGCGCATGCGCAGTAGTGAGCTGGATTGTGCATCCGCAGTAGTGAGTCCGAGTGCGCATGGGCAGTAGTGAGCCCGTGTGTGCATGAGCAGTAGTGACCCCGAGTGCGCATATGCAGGTCTGAGCCGGAGTGCGCATGCGCAGTAGTGAGCCCGATTGTGCATCCGCAGTAGTGAGTCCGAGTGCGCATGAACAGTAGTGAGCCCGTGTGTGCATGAGCAGTAGTGACCCTGAGTGCCCATGCACAGTAGTGAGCCCGTGCGCGCATACGCGGTAGTGAGCCCGATTTTGCATTCACAGTAGAGAGTCGGAGTACTCATGAGCAGTAGTTAGTGCGAGAGCGCATGAGAAGTAGTGAGCCCGTGTCCGCATGCGCAGTGGTGAGCCCGAGTGCACATGGTCAAGTCTGAGCCGGAGCGCGCATTAGCAGTAGTGAGCCCGATTGCGCATCCGCAGTAGTGAGCCCGAGCGCCCATGAGCAGTAGTGACGCGGAGTGCGCATAAGCAGTAGTGAGCCCGTGCGCGCATACGCGGTAGTGAGCCCGATTTTGCATCCACAGTAGTGAGTCGGCGTACTCATGAGCAGTAGTTAGTCCGAGAGCGCATGAGAAGTAGTGACGCCGTGTGCGCATGCGCAGTACTGAGCCCGAGCGCGCATCCGCAGTAGTGAGCCCGAGCGCGCATCCGCAGTAGGGAGTCCGTGTGCGCATGCGTAGTCGTGAGCCCGAGTGCGCATGTGCAGGTCTGAGCCGGAGTGCGCATGCGCAGTAGTGAGCCCGATTGTGCATCCGCAGTAGTGAGACCGAGCGCCCATGAGCAGTAGTGAGTCCGAGTGCGCATAAGCAGTAGTAACCTCGATTGCGCATGCACAGTAGTGAGCCCGTGTGCGCATGCGCAGTAGTGAGCCCGAGCGCGCATCCGCAGTAGTGAGCCCGTGCGCCCATGAGCAGTAGTGAGTCCGAGTGCGCATAAGCAGTAGCAACCCCGATTGCGCATGCACAGTAGTGAGCCCGTGTGGGCATGGGCAGTAGTGAGCCCGAGCGCGCATGCGCGGAAGTGAGCCCGATCGCGCATCCGCGGTAGTGATGCCGAGTGCCCATGAGCAGTAGTGAGTCCGAGTGCCCATAAGCAGTAGTAACCCCGATTGCGTATGCACATTGGTGAGCCCGTGTGTGCATGAGCAGTAGTGACCCCGAGTGCGCATGCACAGTACTGAGCCCGTGTGCGCATACGCGGTAGTGAGCCCGATTTTGCATCCGCAGTAGTGAGTCAGAGTGCGCATGCACAGTCGTGAGCCCGTGTGCGCATGCGCAGCCGTGAGTCCGAGTGCGCATGCCCAGTAGTGAGCCCGAGCGCGCAACCGCAGTAGTGAGCCCGAGTGCGCATGCCCAGTAGTGAGCCCGAGTGCGCATGTGCAGTGGTGAGTCCGAGTGCTCACGGTCAAGTTTGAGCCCGAGCGCGCATGCGCAGTAGTGAGCCCGATTGCGCATCGGCAGTAGTGAGTCCGTGTGCGCATGCCCAGTAGTGAGCCCGCGTGCGCATGTGCAGGTCTGAGCCGGAGTGCGCATGCGCAGTAGTGAGCTGGATTGTGCATCCGCAGTAGTGAGTCCGAGTGCGCATGGGCAGTAGTGAGCCCGTGTGTGCATGAGCAGTAGTGACCCCGAGTGCGCATGTGCAGGTCTGAGCCGGAGTGCGCATGCGCAGTAGTGAGCCCGATTGTGCATCCGCAGTAGTGAGACCGAGCGCACATGAGCAGTAGTGAGTCCGAGTGCGCATAAGCAGTAGTAACCTCGATTGCGCATGCACAGTAGTGAGCCCGTGTGCGCATGCGCAGTAGTGAGCCCGAGCGCGCATCCGCAGTAGTGAGCCCGTGCGCCCATGAGCAGTAGTGAGTCCGAGTGCGCATAAGCAGTAGTTAGTCCGAGAGCGCATGACAAGTAGTGACCCCGTGTGCGCATGCGCAGTAGTGAGTCCGAGCGCGCATGAGCACTAGTTAGTCCAAGTACGCATGAGCAGTAGTGACCCCAAATGCGCATGCGCAGTAGTGAGCCCGATTGCGCATCCGCAGTAGTGTGTCCGAGTGCGCATGCGCAGTAGTGACCCCGAGTGCGCATGCGCAGTAGAGAGCACGATTACGCATGCGCAGTAATGAGCCCGTGCCCGCATGCGCAGTGGTGAGCCCGAGTGCGCATGCACAGTCGTGAGCCCGTGTGCGCATGCGCAGCCGCGAGTCCGAGTGCGCATGCCCAGTAGTGAGCCCGAGCGCGCAACCGCAGTAGTGAGCCCGAGTGCGCATGCCCAGTAGTGAGCCCGAGTGCGCATGTGCAGTGGTGAGCCCGAGTGTTCATGGTCAAGTTTGAGCCCGAGCGCGCATGCGCAGTGGTGAGCCTGATTGCGCATCCGCAGTAGTGAGGCCGAGTGCCCGTGAGCAGTAGTGAGTCAAAGTGCGCATGAGCATTAGTGACCACGAGTGCGCATACGCAGTAGTGAGCCCGATTGCGCAAACGCAGTAGTGAGGCCGAGTGCCCATGAGCAGTAGTGAGTCCAAGTGCGCATGAGCATTAGTGACCACGAGTGCGCATACGCAGTAGTGAGCCCGATTGCGCATCGGCAGTAGTGAGTCCGTGTGCGCATGCCCAGTAGTGGGCCCGCGTGCGCATGTGCAGGTCTGAGCCGGAGTGCGCATGCGCAGTAGTGAGCTGGATTGTGCATCCGCAGTAGTGAGACCGAGCGCCCATGAGCAGTAGTGAGTCCGAGTGCGTATAAGCAGTAGTAACCTCGATTGCGCATGCACAGTAGTGAGCCCGTGTGCGCATGCGCAGTAGTGAGCCCGAGCGCGCATCCGCAGTAGTGAGCCCGTGCGCCCATGAGCAGTAGTGAGTCCGAGTGCGCATAAGCAGTAGTAACCCCGATTGCGCATGCACAGTAGTGAGCCCGTGTGGGCATGGGCAGTAGTGAGCCCGAGCGCGCATGCGCAGAAGTGAGCCCGATCGCGCATCCGCGGTAGTGATGCCGAGTGCCCATGAGCAGTAGTGAGTCCGAGTGCCCATAAGCAGTAGTAACCCCGATTGCGTATGCACATTGGTGAGCCCGTGTGTGCATGAGCAGTAGTGACCCTGAGTGCGCATGCACAGTACTGAGCCCGTGTGCGCATACGCGGTAGTGAGCCCGATTTTGCATCCGCAGTAGTGAGTCAGAGTGCGCATGCAGAGTCGTGAGCCCGTGTGCGCATGCGCAGCCGTGAGTCCGAGTGCGCATGCCCAGTAGTGAGCCCGAGCGCGCAACCGCAGTAGTGAGCCCGAGTGCGCATGCCCAGTAGTGAGCCCGAGTGCGCATGTGCAGTGGTGAGTCCGAGTGTTCATGGTCAAGTTTGAGCCCGAGCGCGCATGCGCAGTAGTGAGCCTGATTGCGCATCCGCAGTAGTGAGGCCGATTGCGCATCCGCAGTAGTGAGGCCGAGTGCCCATGAGCAGTAGTGAGTCCAAGTGCGCATGAGCATTAGTGACCACGAGTGCGCATACGCAGTAGTGAGCCCGATTGCGCATCGGCAGTAGTGAGTCCGTGTGCGCATGCCCAGTAGTGAGCCCGAGTGCGCATGTGCAGGTCTGAGCCGGAGTGCGCATGCGCAGTAGTGAGCCCGATTGTGCATCCGCAGTAGTGGGACCGAGCGCCCATGAGCAGTAGTGAGTCCGAGTGCGCATAAGCAGTAGTAACCTCGATTGCGCATGCACAGTAGTGAGCCCGTGTGCGCATGCGCAGTAGTGAGCCCGAGCGCGCATCCGCAGTAGTGAGCCCGTGCGCCCATGAGCAGTAGTGAGTCCGAGTGCGCATAAGCAGTAGTTAGTCCGAGAGCGCATGACAAGTAGTGACCCCGTGTGCGCATGCGCAGTAGTGAGTCCGAGCGCGCATGAGCACTAGTTAGTCCAAGTGCGCATGAGCAGTAGTGACCCCAAATGCGCATGCGCAGTAGTGAGCCCGATTGCGCATCCGCAGTAGTGTGTCCGAGTGCGCATGCGCAGTAGTGACCCCGAGTGCGCATGCGCAGTAGAGAGCACGATTACGCATGCGCAGTAATGAGCCCGTGCCCGCATGCGCAGTGGTGAGCCCGAGTGCGCATGCACAGTCGTGAGCCCGTGTGCGGATGCACAGCCGTGAGACCGAGTGCGCATGCCCAGTAGTGAGCCCGAGCGCGCAACCGCAGTAGTGAGCCCGAGTGCGCATGCCCAGTAGTGAGCCCGAGTGCGCATGTGCAGTGGTGAGTCCGAGTGTTCATGGTCAAGTTTGAGCCCGAGCGCGCATGCGCAGTAGTGAGCCTGATTGCGCATCCGCAGTAGTGAGGCCGAGTGCCCATGAGCAGTAGTGAGTCCAAGTGCGCATGAGCATTAGTGACTACGAGTGCGCATACGCAGTAGTGAGCCCGATTGCGCATCCGCAGTAGTGAGGCCGAGTGCCCATGAGCAGTAGTGAGTCCAAGTGCGCATGAGCATTAGTGACCACGAGTGCGCATACGCAGTAGTGAGCCCGATTGCGCATCGGCAGTAGTGAGTCCGTGTGCGCATGCCCAGTAGTGGGCCCGCGTGCGCATGTGCAGGTCTGAGCCGGAGTGCGCATGCGCAGTAATGAGCCCGATTGCGCATCCGCAGTATTTAGGCCGAGTGTCCATGAGCAGTAGTTCGTCCGAGTGCTCATGAGCAGTAGTGACCCCGAATGCGCATGAGCAGTAGTGAGCCAGATTGCGAATCCGCTGTAGTGAGTCCGAGTGCGCATGGGCAGTAGCGACCCCGAGTGCGCATGCGCAGTAGTGAGCCCGTGTCCGCGTGCGCAGTGGTGAGCCCGAGTGCACATGGTCAAGTCTGAGCCGGAGTGCGCATTAGCAGTAGTGAGCCCGATTGCGCATCCGCAGTAGTGAGCCCGAGCGCCCATGAGCAGTAGTGACCCTGAGTGCGCATAAGCAGTAGTGAGCCCGTGCGCGCATACGCGGTAGTGAGCCCGATTTTGCATCCACAGTAGTGAGTTGGAGTACTCATGAGCAGTAGTTAGTCCGAGAGCGCATGAGAAGTAATGACGCCGTGTGCGCATGCGCAGTACTGAGCCCGAGCGCGCATCCGCAGTAGTGAGCCCGAGCGCGCATCCGCAGTAGGGAGTCCGTGTGCGCATGCGCAGTCGTGAGCCCGAGTGCGCATGTGCAGGTCTGAGCCGGAGTGCGCATGCGCAGTAGTGAGCCCGATTGTGCATCCGCAGTAGTGAGACCGAGCGCCCATGAGCAGTAGTGAGTCCGAGTGCGCATAAGCAGTAGTAACCTCGATTGCGCATGCACAGTAGTGAGCCCGTGTGCGCATGCGCAGTAGTGAGCCCGAGCGCGCATCCGCAGTAGTGAGCCCGTGCGCCCATGAGCAGTAGTGAGTCCGAGTGCGCATAAGCAGTAGTAACCCCGATTGCGCATGCACAGTAGTGAGCCCGTGTGGGCATGGGCAGTAGTGAGCCCGAGCGCGCATGCGCAGAAGTGAGCCAGATCGCGCATCCGCGGTAGTGATGCCGAGTGCCCATGAGCAGTAGTGAGTCCAAGTGCGCATGAGCATTAGTGACCACGAGTGCGCATACGCAGTAGTGAGCCCGATTGCGCATCCGCAGTAGTGAGGCCGAGTGCCCATGAGCAGTAGTGAGTCCAAGTGCGCATGAGCATTAGTGACCACGAGTGCGCATACGCAGTAGTGAGCCCGATTGCGCATCGGCAGTAGTGAGTCCGTGTGCGCATGCCCAGTAGTGGGCCCGCGTGCGCTTGTGCAGGTCTGAGCCGGAGTGCGCATGCGCAGTAGTGAGCTGGATTGTGCATCCGCAGTAGTGAGTCCGAGTGCGCATGGGCAGTAGTGAGCCCGTGTGTGCATGAGCAGTAGTGACCCCGAGTGCGCATGTGCAGGTCTGAGCCGGAGTGCGCATGCGCAGTAGTGAGCCCGATTGTGCATCCGCAGTAGTGAGTCCGAGTGCGCATGAACAGTAGTGAGCCCGTGTGTGCATGAGCAGCAGTGACCCTGAGTGCGCATGCACAGTAGTGAGACCGTGCGCGCATACGCGGTAGTGAGCCCGATTTTGCATCCACAGTAGTGAGTCGGAGTAGTCATGAGCAGTAGTTAGCCCGAGAGCGCATGAGAAGTAGTGAACCCGTGTGCGCACGCGCAGTAGTGAGCCCGAGCGCGCATCCGCAGTACTGAGCCCGAGCGCGCATCCGCAGTACTGAGCCCGAGCGCGCATCCGCAGTAGTGAGCCCGACTGCGCATCCGTAGTAATGAGGCCGAGTGACCATGAGCAGTAGTGAGTCCACGTGCGCATGAGCAGTAGTGACCCCGATTGCGCATGCACAGTAGTGAGCCCGTGTGCGCATGCGCAATAGTGAGCCCGATTACGCATCCGCAGTAGTGAGTCCGAGTGCCCATGAGCAGTAGTTAGTCAACGAAGGCATGAGAAGTAGTGAGCCCGAGCGCGCATGCGCAGTAGTGAGCCCGATTGCGCATCCGCAGTAGTGAGGCCGAGTGTCCATGAGCAGTAGTGCGTCCAAGTGCGCTTGAGCAACAGTGACCCCGAGTGCGCATGCGCAGTAGTGAGTCCGAGAGCGCATGAGAAGTAGTGACCCCGTGTGCGCATGCACAGTCGTGAGCCCGTGTGCGCATGCGCAATAGTGAGCCCGATTACGCATCCGCAGTAGTGAGCCCGAGCGCGCATGCGCAGTAGTGAGCCTGGGCGCGCATCCGCAGTATTGAGCCCGATTGCGCATCCGCAGTAACGAGGGCGAGTGCCCATGAGCAGTAGTGAGTCCACGTGCGCATGAGCAGGAGTGACCCCGATTGCGCATGCACAGTAGTGAGCCCGTGTGGGCATGCGCAGTAGTGAGCCCGAGCGCGCATCCGCAGTAGTGTGCCCGAGCGCGCATGCGCAGTAGTGAGCCCGATTGCGCATCCGCAGTAGTGAGGCCGAGTGTCCTTGAGCAGTAGTGCGTCCAAGTGCGCTTGAGCAACAGTGACCCCGAGTGCGCATGCGCAGTAGTGAGTCCGAGAGCGCATGAGAAGTAGTGACCCCGTGTGCGCATGCGCAGTAGTGAGCCCGAGCGCGCGTGCGCAGTAGTGAGCCCGATCGCGCATCCGCGGTAGTGATGCCGAGTGCCCATGAGCAGTAGTGAGTCCGAGTGCCCATAAGCAGTAGTAACCCCGATTGCGTATGCACATTGGTGAGCCCGTGTGTGCATGAGCAGTAGTGACCCCGAGTGCGCATGCACAGTACTGAGCCCGTGTGCGCATACGCGGTAGTGAGCCCGATTTTGCATCCGCAGTAGTGAGTCAGAGTGCGCATGAGCAGTAGTTAGTCCGAGAGCGCATGACAAGTAGTGACCCCGTGTGCGCATGAGCAGTAGTGACCCCAAATGCGCATGCGCAGTAGTGAGCCCGATTGCGCATCCGCAGTAGTGTGTCCGAGTGCGCATGCGCAGTAGTGACCCCGCGTGCGCATGCGCAGTAGAGAGCACGATTACGCATCCGCAGTAGGGAGTCCGTGTGCGCATGCGCAGTCGTGAGCCCGAGTGCGCATGTGCAGGTCTGAGCCGGAGTGCGCATGCGCAGTAGTGAGCCCGATTGTGCATCCGCAGTAGTGAGACCGAGCGCCCATGAGCAGTAGTGAGTCCGAGTGCGCATAAGCAGTAGTAACCTCGATTGCGCATGCACAGTAGTGAGCCCGTGTGCGCATGCGCAGTAGTGAGCCCGAGCGCGCATCCGCAGTAGTGAGCCCGTGCGCCCATGAGCAGTAGTGAGTCCGAGTGCGCATAAGCAGTAGTAACCCCGATTGCGCATGCACAGTAGTGAGCCCGTGTGGGCATGGGCAGTAGTGAGCCCGAGCGCGCATGCGCAGAAGTGAGCCAGATCGCGCATCCGCGGTAGTGATGCCGAGTGCCCATGAGCAGTAGTGAGTCCAAGTGCGCATGAGCATTAGTGACCACGAGTGCGCATACGCAGTAGTGAGCCCGATTGCGCATCCGCAGTAGTGAGGCCGAGTGCCCATGAGCAGTAGTGAGTCCAAGTGCGCATGAGCATTAGTGACCACGAGTGCGCATACGCAGTAGTGAGCCCGATTGCGCATCGGCAGTAGTGAGTCCGTGTGCGCATGCCCAGTAGTGGGCCCGCGTGCGCTTGTGCAGGTCTGAGCCGGAGTGCGCATGCGCAGTAGTGAGCTGGATTGTGCATCCGCAGTAGTGAGTCCGAGTGCGCATGGGCAGTAGTGAGCCCGTGTGTGCATGAGCAGTAGTGACCCCGAGTGCGCATGTGCAGGTCTGAGCCGGAGTGCGCATGCGCAGTAGTGAGCCCGATTGTGCATCCGCAGTAGTGAGTCCGAGTGCGCATGAACAGTAGTGAGCCCGTGTGTGCATGAGCAGTAGTGACCCTGAGTGCGCATGCACAGTAGTGAGACCGTGCGCGCATACGCGGTAGTGAGCCCGATTTTGCATCCACAGTAGTGAGTCGGAGTAGTCATGAGCAGTAGTTAGCCCGAGAGCGCATGAGAAGTAGTGACCCCGTGTGCGCACGCGCAGTAGTGAGCCCGAGCGCGCATCCGCAGTACTGAGCCCGAGCGCGCATCCGCAGTACTGAGCCCGAGCGCGCATCCGCAGTAGTGAGCCCGACTGCGCATCCGTAGTAATGAGGCCGAGTGACCATGAGCAGTAGTGAGTCCACGTGCGCATGAGCAGTAGTGACCCCGATTGCGCATGCACAGTAGTGAGCCCGTGTGCGCATGCGCAATAGTGAGCCCGATTACGCATCCGCAGTAGTGAGTCCGAGTGCCCATGAGCAGTAGTTAGTCAACGAAGGCATGAGAAGTAGTGAGCCCGAGCGCGCATGCGCAGTAGTGAGCCCGATTGCGCATCCGCAGTAGTGAGGCCGAGTGTCCATGAGCAGTAGTGCGTCCAAGTGCGCTTGAGCAACAGTGACCCCGAGTGCGCATGCGCAGTAGTGAGTCCGAGAGCGCATGAGAAGTAGTGACCCCGTGTGCGCATGCACAGTCGTGAGCCCGTGTGCGCATGCGCAATAGTGAGCCCGATTACGCATCCGCAGTAGTGAGTCCGAGTGCCCATGAGCAGTAGTTAGTCAACGAAGGCATGAGAAGTAGTGAGCCCGAGCGCGCATGCGCAGTAGTGAGCCTGGGCGCGCATCCGCAGTATTGAGCCCGATTGCGCATCCGCAGTAACGAGGGCGAGTGCCCATGAGCAGTAGTGAGTCCACGTGCGCATGAGCAGGAGTGACCCCGATTGCGCATGCACAGTAGTGAGCCCGTGTGGGCATGCGCAGTAGTGAGCCCGAGCGCGCATCCGCAGTAGTGTGCCCGAGCGCGCATGCGCAGTAGTGAGCCCGATTGCGCATCCGCAGTAGTGAGGCCGAGTGTCCTTGAGCAGTAGTGCGTCCAAGTGCGCTTGAGCAACAGTGACCCCGAGTGCGCATGCGCAGTAGTGAGTCCGAGAGCGCATGAGAAGTAGTGACCCCGTGTGCGCATGCGCAGTAGTGAGCCCGAGCGCGCGTGCGCAGTAGTGAGCCCGATCGCGCATCCGCGGTAGTGATGCCGAGTGCCCATGAGCAGTAGTGAGTCCGAGTGCCCATAAGCAGTAGTAACCCCGATTGCGTATGCACATTGGTGAGCCCGTGTGTGCATGAGCAGTAGTGACCCCGAGTGTGCATGCACAGTACTGAGCCCGTGTGCGCATACGCGGTAGTGAGCCCGATTTTGCATCCGCAGTAGTGAGTCAGAGTGCGCATGAGCAGTAGTTAGTCCGAGAGCGCATGACAAGTAGTGACCCCGTGTGCGCATGAGCAGTAGTGACCCCAAATGCGCATGCGCAGTAGTGAGCCCGATTGCGCATCCGCAGTAGTGTGTCCGAGTGCGCATGCGCAGTAGTGACCCCGCGTGCGCATGCGCAGTAGAGAGCACGATTACGCATGCGCAGTAATGAGCCCGTGCCCGCAGGCGCAGTGGTGAGCCCGAGTGCGCATGCACAGTCGTGAGCCCGTGTGCGCATGCGCAGCCGTGAGTCCGAGTGCGCATGCCCAGTAGTGAGCCCGAGCGCGCAACCGCAGTAGTGAGCCCGAGTGCGCATGCCCAGTAGTGAGCCCGAGTGCGCATGTGCAGTGGTGAGTCCGAGTGTTCATGGTCAAGTTTGAGCCCGAGCGCGCATGCGCAGTAGTGAGCCTGATTGCGCATCCGCAGTAGTGAGGCCGAGTGCCCATGAGCAGTAGTGAGTCCAAGTGCGCATGAGCATTAGTGACCACGAGTGCGCATACGCAGTATTGAGCCCGATTGCGCATCGGCAGTAGTGAGTCCGTGTCCGCATGCCCAGTAGTGAGCCCGCGTGCGCATGTGCAGGTCTGAGCCGGAGTGCGCATGCGCAGTAGTGAGCTGGATTGTGCATCCGCAGTAGTGAGTCCGAGTGCGCATGGGCAGTAGTGAGCCCGTGTGTGCGTGAGCAGTAGTGACCCCGAGTGCGCATGTGCAGGTCTGAGCCGGAGTGCGCATGCGCAGTAGTGAGCCCGATTGTGCATCCGCAGTAGTGAGATCGAGCGCCCATGAGCAGTAGTGAGTCCGAGTGCGCATAAGCAGTAGTGAGCCCGAGCGCGCAACCGCAGTAGTGAGCCCGAGTGCGCATGCCCAGTAGTGAGCCCGAGTGCGCATGTGCAGTGGTGAGGCCGAGTGTTCATGGTCAAGTTTGAGCCCGAGCGCGCATGCGCAGTAGTGAGTCTGATTGCGCATCCGCAGTAGTGAGGCCGAGTGCCCATGAGCAGTAGTGAGTCCAAGTGCGCATGAGCATTAGTGACCACGAGTGCGCATACGCAGTAGTGAGCCTGTGTGCGCATGCGCAGTAGTGAGCCCGAGCGCGCATCCGCAGTAGTGAGCCCGTGCGCCCATGAGCAGTAGTGAGTCCGAGTGCGCATAAGCAGTAGTTAGGCCGAGAGCGCATGACAAGTAGTGACCCCGTGTGCGCATGCGCAGTAGTGAGTCCGAGCGCGCATGAGCACTAGTTAGTCCAAGTGCGCATGAGCAGTAGTGACCCCAAATGCGCATGCGCAGTAGTGAGCCCGATTGCGCATCCGCAGTAGTGTGTCCGAGTGCGCATGCGCAGTAGTGACCCCGAGTGCGCATGCGCAGTAGAGAGCACGATTACGCATGCGCAGTAATGAGCCCGTGCCCGCATGCGCAGTGGTGAGCCAGAGTGCGCATGCACAGTCGTGAGCCCGTGTGCGCATGCGCAGCCGTGAGTCCGAGTGCGCATGCCCAGTAGTGAGCCCGAGCGCGCAACCGCAGTAGTGAGCCCGAGTGCGCATGCCCAGTAGTGAGCCCGAGTGCGCATGTGCAGTGGTGAGGCCGAGTGTTCATGGTCAAGTTTGAGCCCGAGCGCGCATGCGCAGTAGTGAGCCTGATTGCGCATCCGCAGTAGTGAGGCCGAGTGCCCATGAGCAGTAGTGAGTCCAAGTGCGCATGAGCATTAGTGACCACGAGTGCGCATACGCAGTAGTGAGCCCGTGTGCGCATGCGCAGTAGTGAGCACGAGCGCGCATCCGCAGTAGTGAGCCCGAGTGCGCATGTGCAGTGGTGAGTCCAAGTGTTCATGGTCAAGTTTGAGCCCGAGCGCGCATGCGCAGTAGTGAGCCTGATTGCGCATCCGCAGTAGTGAGGCCGAGTGCCCATGAGCAGTAGTGAGTCCAAGTGCGCATGAGCATTAGTGACCACGAGTGCGCATACGCAGTAGTGAGCCCGATTGCGCATCCGCAGTAGTGAGGCCGAGTGCCCATGAGCAGTAGTGAGTCCAAGTGCGCATGAGCATTAGTGACCACGAGTGCGCATACGCAGTAGTGAGCCCGATTGCGCATCGGCAGTAGTGAGTCCGTGTGCGCATGCCCAGTAGTGGGCCCGCGTGCGCATGTGCAGGTCTGAGCCGGAGTGCGCATGCGCAGTAATGAGCCCGATTGCGCATCCGCAGTATTTAGGCCGAGTGTCCATGAGCAGTAGTTCGTCCGAGTGCTCATGAGCAGTAGTGACCCCGAATGCGCATGAGCAGTAGTGAGCCAGATTGCGAATCCGCTGTAGTGAGTCCGAGTGCGCATGGGCAGTAGCGACCCCGAGTGCGCATGCGCAGTAGTGAGCCCGTGTCCGCATGCGCAGTGGTGAGCCCGAGTGCACATGGTCAAGTCTGAGCCGGAGTGCGCATTAGCAGTAGTGAGCCCGATTGCGCATCCGCAGTAGTGAGCCCGAGCGCCTATGAGCAGTAGTGACCCAGAGTGCGCATAAGCAGTAGTGAGCCCGTGCGCGCATACGCGGTAGTGAGCCCGATTTTGCATCCACAGTAGTGAGTCGGAGTACTCATGAGCAGTAGTTAGTCCGAGAGCGCATGAGAAGTAGTGACGCCGTGTGCGCATGCGCAGTACTGAGCCCGAGCGCGCATCCGCAGTAGTGAGCCCGAGCGCGCATCCGCAGTAGGGAGTCCGTGTGCGCATGCGCAGTCGTGAGCCCGAGTGCGCATGTGCAGGTCTGAGCCGGAGTGCGCATGCGCAGTAGTGAGCCCGATTGTGCATCCGCAGTAGTGAGACCGAGCGCCCATGAGCAGTAGTGAGTCCGAGAGCGCATAAGCAGTAGTAACCTCGATTGCGCATGCACAGTAGTGAGCCCGTGTGCGCATGCGCAGTAGTGAGCCCGAGCGCGCATCCGCAGTAGTGAGCCCGTGCGCCCATGAGCAGTAGTGAGTCCGAGTGCGCATAAGCAGTAGTAACCCCTATTGCTCATGCACAGTAGTGAGCCCGTGTGGGCATGGGCAGTAGTGAGCCCGAGCGCGCATGCGCAGAAGTGAGCCCGATCGCGCATCCGCGGTAGTGATGCCGAGTGCCCATGAGCAGTAGTGAGTCCGAGTTCCCATAAGCAGTAGTAACCCCGATTGCGTATGCACATTGGTGAGCCCGTGTGTGCATGAGCAGTAGTGACCCCGAGTGCGCATGCACAGTACTGAGCCCGTGTGCGCATACGCGGTAGTGAGCCCGATTTTGCATCCGCAGTAGTGAGTCAGAGTGCGCATGAGCAGTAGTTAGTCCGAGAGCGCATGACAAGTAGTGACCCCGTGTGCGCATGCGCAGTAGTGAGCCCGAGCGCGCATGAGCACTAGTTAGTCCAAGTGCGCATGAGCAGTAGTGACCCCAAATGCGCATGCGCAGTAGAGAGCCCGATTGCGCATCCGCAGTAGTGTGTCCGAGTGCGCATGCGCAGTAGTGACCCCGCGTGCGCATGCGCAGTAGAGAGCACGATTACGCATGCGCAGTAATGAGCCCGTGCCCGCATAAGCAGTGGTGAGCCCGAGTGCGCATGCACAGTCGTGAGCCCGTGTGCGCATGCGCAGCCGTGAGTCCGAGTGCGCATGCCCAGTAGTGAGCCCGAGCGCGCAACCGCAGTAGTGAGCCCGAGTGCGCATGCCCAGTAGTGAGCCCGAGTGCGCATGTGCAGTGGTGAGTCCGAGTGTTCATGGTCAAGTTTGAGCCCGAGCGCGCATGCGCAGTAGTGAGCCTGATTGCGCATCCGCAGTAGTGAGGCCGATTGCGCATCCGCAGTAGTGAGGCCGAGTGCCCATGAGCAGTAGTGAGTCCAAGTGCGCATGAGCATTAGTGACCACGAGTGCGCATACGCAGTAGTGAGCCCGATTGCGCATGCACAGTAGTGAGCCCGTGTGCGCATGCGCAGTAGTGAGCCCGAGCGCGCATCCGCAGTAGTGAGCCCGTGCGCCCATGAGCAGTAGTGAGTCCGAGTGCGCATAAGCAGTAGTTAGTCCGAGAGCGCAAGACAAGTAGTGACCCCGTGTGCGCATGCGCAGTAGTGAGTCCGAGCGCGCATGAGCACTAGTTAGTCCAAGTGCGCATGAACAGTAGTGACCCCAAATGCGCATGCGCAGTAGTGAGCCCGATTGCGCATCCGCAGTAGTGTGTCCGAGTGCGCATGCGCAGTAGTGACCCCGAGTGCGCATGCGCAGTAGAGAGCACGATTACGCATGCGCAGTAATGAGCCCGTGCCCGCATGCGCCGTGGTGAGCCCGAGTGCGCATGCACAGTCGTGAGCCCGTGTGCGCATGCGCAGCCGTGAGTCCGAGTGCGCATGCCCAGTAGTGAGCCCGAGCGCGCAACCGCAGTAGTGAGCCCGAGTGCGCATGCCCAGAAGTGAGCCCGAGTGCGCATGTGCAGTGGTAAGCCCGAGTGTTCATGGTCAAGTTTGAGCCCGAGCGCGCATGCGCAATAGTGAGCCTGATTGCGCATCCGCAGTAGTGAGGCCGAGTGCCCATGAGCAGTAGTGAGTCCAAGTGCGCATGAGCATTAGTGACCACGAGTGCGCATACGCAGCAGTGAGCCCGATTGCGCAAACGCAGTAGTGAGGCCGAGTGCCCATGAGCAGTAGTGAGTCCAAGTGCGCATGAGCATTAGTGACCACGAGTGCGCATACGCAGTAGTGAGCCCGATTGCGCATCGGCAGTAGTGAGTCCGTGTGCGCATGCCCACTAGTGGGCCCGCGTGCGCATTTGCAGGTCTGAGCCGGAGTGCGCATGCGCAGTAGTGAGCTGGATTGTGCATCCGCAGTAGTGAGTCCGAGTGCGCATGGGCAGTAGTGAGCCCGTGTGTGCATGAGCAGTAGTGACCCCGAGTGCGCATATGCAGGTCTGAGCCGGAGTGCGCATGCGCAGTAGTGAGCCCGATTGTGCATCCGCAGTAGTGAGTCCGAGTGCGCATGAACAGTAGTGAGCCCGTGTGTGCATGAGCAGTAGTGACCCTGAGTGCCCATGCACAGTAGTGAGCCCGTGCGCGCATACGCGGTAGTGAGCCCGATTTTACATCCACAGTAGTGAGTCGGCGTACTCATGAGCAGTAGTTAGTCCGAGAGCGCATGAGAAGTAGTGACGCCGTGTGCGCATGCGCAGTACTGAGCCCGAGCGCGCATCCGCAGTAGTGAGCCCGAGCGCGCATCCGCAGTAGGGAGTCCGTGTGCGCATGCGTAGTCGTGAGCCCGAGTGCGCATGTGCAGGTCTGAGCCGGAGTGCGCATGCGCAGTAGTGAGCCCGATTGTGCATCCGCAGTAGTGAGACCGAGCGCCCATGAGCAGTAGTGAGTCCGAGTGCGCATAAGCAGTAGTAACCTCGATTGCGCATGCACAGTAGTGAGCCCGTGTGCGCATGCGCAGTAGTGAGCCCGAGCGCGCATCCGCAGTAGTGAGCCCGTGCGCCCATGAGCAGTAGTGAGTCCGAGTGCGCATAAGCAGTAGCAACCCCGATTGCGCATGCACAGTAGTGAGCCCGTGTGGGCATGGGCAGTAGTGAGCCCGAGCGCGCATGCGCAGAAGTGAGCCCGATCGCGCATCCGCGGTAGTGATGCCGAGTGCCCATGAGCAGTAGTGAGTCCGAGTGCCCATAAGCAGTAGTAACCCCGATTGCGTATGCACATTGGTGAGCCCGTGTGTGCATGAGCAGTAGTGACCCCGAGTGCGCATGCACAGTACTGAGCCCGTGTGCGCATACGCGGTAGTGAGCCCGATTTTGCATCCGCAGTAGTGAGTCAGAGTGCGCATGCACAGTCGTGAGCCCGTGTGCGCATGCGCAGCCGTGAGTCCGAGTGCGCATGCCCAGTAGTGAGCCCGAGCGCGCAACCGCAGTAGTGAGCCCGAGTGCGCATGCCCAGTAGTGAGCCCGAGTGCGCATGTGCAGTGGTGAGTCCGAGTGCTCACGGTCAAGTTTGAGCCCGAGCGCGCATGCGCAGTAGTGAGCCCGATTGCGCATCGGCAGTAGTGAGTCCGTGTGCGCATGCCCAGTAGTGAGCCCGCGTGCGCATGTGCAGGTCTGAGCCGGAGTGCGCATGCGCAGTAGTGAGCTGGATTGTGCATCCGCAGTAGTGAGTCCGAGTGCGCATGGGCAGTAGTGAGCCCGTGTGTGCATGAGCAGTAGTGACCCCGAGTGCGCATGCACAGTAGTGAGCCCGTGTGCGCATGCGCAGTAGTGAGCCCGAGCGCGCATCCGCAGTAGTGAGCCCGTGCGCCCATGAGCAGTAGTGAGTCCGAGTGCGCATAAGCAGTAGTTAGTCCGAGAGCGCATGACAAGTAGTGACCCCGTGTGCGCATGCGCAGTAGTGAGTCCGAGCGCGCATGAGCACTAGTTAGTCCAAGTACGCATGAGCAGTAGTGACCCCAAATGCGCATGCGCAGTAGTGAGCCCGATTGCGCATCCGCAGTAGTGTGTCCGAGTGCGCATGCGCAGTAGTGACCCCGAGTGCGCATGCGCAGTAGAGAGCACGATTACGCATGCGCAGTAATGAGCCCGTGCCCGCATGCGCAGTGGTGAGCCCGAGTGCGCATGCACAGTGGTGAGCCCGTGTGCGCATGCGCAGCCGCGAGTCCGAGTGCGCATGCCCAGTAGTGAGCCCGAGCGCGCAACCGCAGTAGTGAGCCCGAGTGCGCATGCCCAGTAGTGAGCCCGAGTGCGCATGTGCAGTGGTGAGCCCGAGTGTTCATGGTCAAGTTTGAGCCCGAGCGCGCATGCGCAGTAGTGAGCCTGATTGCGCATCCGCAGTAGTGAGGCCGAGTGCCCGTGAGCAGTAGTGAGTCAAAGTGCGCATGAGCATTAGTGACCACGAGTGCGCATACGCAGTAGTGAGCCCGATTGCGCAAACGCAGTAGTGAGGCCGAGTGCCCATGAGCAGTAGTGAGTCCAAGTGCGCATGAGCATTAGTGACCACGAGTGCGCATACGCAGTAGTGAGCCCGATTGCGCATCGGCAGTAGTGAGTCCGTGTGCGCATGCCCAGTAGTGGGCCCGCGTGCGCATGTGCAGGTCTGAGCCGGAGTGCGCATGCGCAGTAGTGAGCTGGATTGTGCATCCGCAGTAGTGAGACCGAGCGCCCATGAGCAGTAGTGAGTCCGAGTGCGCATAAGCAGTAGTAACCTCGATTGCGCATGCACAGTAGTGAGCCCGTGTGCGCATGCGCAGTAGTGAGCCCGAGCGCGCATCCGCAGTAGTGAGCCCGTGCGCCCATGAGCAGTAGTGAGTCCGAGTGCGCATAAGCAGTAGTAACCCCGATTGCGCATGCACAGTAGTGAGCCCGTGTGGGCATGGGCAGTAGTGAGCCCGAGCGCGCATGCGCAGAAGTGAGCCCGATCGCGCATCCGCGGTAGTGATGCCGAGTGCCCATGAGCAGTAGTGAGTCCGAGTGCCCATAAGCAGTAGTAACCCTGATTGCGTATGCACATTGGTGAGCCCGTGTGTGCATGAGCAGTAGTGACCCTGAGTGCGCATGCACAGTACTGAGCCCGTGTGCGCATACGCGGTAGTGAGCCCGATTTTGCATCCGCAGTAGTGAGTCAGAGTGCGCATGCAGAGTCGTGAGCCCGTGTGCGCATGCGCAGCCGTGAGTCCGAGTGCGCATGCCCAGTAGTGAGCCCGAGCGCGCAACCGCAGTAGTGAGCCCGAGTGCGCATGCCCAGTAGTGAGCCCGAGTGCGCATGTGCAGTGGTGAGTCCGAGTGTTCATGGTCAAGTTTGAGCCCGAGCGCGCATGCGCAGTAGTGAGCCTGATTGCGCATCCGCAGTAGTGAGGCCGATTGCGCATCCGCAGTAGTGAGGCCGAGTGCCCATGAGCAGTAGTGAGTCCAAGTGCGCATGAGCATTAGTGACCACGAGTGCGCATACGCAGTAGTGAGCCCGATTGCGCATCGGCAGTAGTGAGTCCGTGTGCGCATGCCCAGTAGTGAGCCCGAGTGCGCATGTGCAGGTCTGAGCCGGAGTGCGCATGCGCAGTAGTGAGCCCGATTGTGCATCCGCAGTAGTGGGACCGAGCGCCCATGAGCAGTAGTGAGTCCGAGTGCGCATAAGCAGTAGTAACCTCGATTGCGCATGCACAGTAGTGAGCCCGTGTGCGCATGCGCAGTAGTGAGCCCGAGCGCGCATCCGCAGTAGTGAGCCCGTGCGCCCATGAGCAGTAGTGAGTCCGAGTGCGCATAAGCAGTAGTTAGTCCGAGAGCGCATGACAAGTAGTGACCCCGTGTGCGCATGCGCAGTAGTGAGTCCGAGCGCGCATGAGCACTAGTTAGTCCAAGTGCGCATGAGCAGTAGTGACCCCAAATGCGCATGCGCAGTATTGAGCCCGATTGCGCATCCGCAGTAGTGTGTCCGAGTGCGCATGCGCAGTAGTGACCCCGAGTGCGCATGCGCAGTAGAGAGCACGATTACGCATGCGCAGCAATGAGCCCGTGCCCGCATGCGCAGTGGTGAGCCCGAGTGCGCATGCACAGTCGTGAGCCCGTGTGCGGATGCACAGCCGTGAGACCGAGTGCGCATGCCCAGTAGTGAGCCCGAGCGCGCAACCGCAGTAGTGAGCCCGAGTGCGCATGCCCAGTAGTGAGCCCGAGTGCGCATGTGCAGTGGTGAGTCCGAGTGTTCATGGTCAAGTTTGAGCCCGAGCGCGCATGCGCAGTAGTGAGCCTGATTGCGCATCCGCAGTAGTGAGGCCGAGTGCCCATGAGCAGTAGTGAGTCCAAGTGCGCATGAGCATTAGTGACTACGAGTGCGCATACGCAGTAGTGAGCCCGATTGCGCATCCGCAGTAGTGAGGCCGAGTGCCCATGAGCAGTAGTGAGTCCAAGTGCGCATGAGCATTAGTGACCACGAGTGCGCATACGCAGTAGTGAGCCCGATTGCGCATCGGCAGTAGTGAGTCCGTGTGCGCATGCCCAGTAGTGGGCCCGCGTGCGCATGTGCAGGTCTGAGCCGGAGTGCGCATGCGCAGTAATGAGCCCGATTGCGCATCCGCAGTATTTAGGCCGAGTGTCCATGAGCAGTAGTTCGTCCGAGTGCTCATGAGCAGTAGTGACCCCGAATGCGCATGAGCAGTAGTGAGCCAGATTGCGAATCCGCTGTAGTGAGTCCGAGTGCGCATGGGCAGTAGCGACCCCGAGTGCGCATGCGCAGTAGTGAGCCCGTGTCCGCATGCGCAGTGGTGAGCCCGAGTGCACATGGTCAAGTCTGAGCCGGAGTGCGCATTAGCAGTAGTGAGCCCGATTGCGCATCCGCAGTAGTGAGCCCGAGCGCCCATGAGCAGTAGTGACCCTGAGTGCGCATAAGCAGTAGTGAGCCCGTGCGCGCATACGCGGTAGTGAGCCCGATTTTGCATCCACAGTAGTGAGTTGGAGTACTCATGAGCAGTAGTTAGTCCGAGAGCGCATGAGAAGTAATGACGCCGTGTGCGCATGCGCAGTACTGAGCCCGAGCGCGCATCCGCAGTAGTGAGCCCGAGCGCGCATCCGCAGTAGGGAGTCCGTTTGCGCATGCGCAGTCGTGAGCCCGAGTGCGCATGTGCAGGTCTGAGCCGGAGTGCGCATGCGCAGTAGTGAGCCCGATTGTGCATCCGCAGTAGTGAGACCGAGCGCCCATGAGCAGTAGTGAGTCCGAGTGCGCATAAGCAGTAGTAACCTCGATTGCGCATGCACAGTAGTGAGCCCGTGTGCGCATGCGCAGTAGTGAGCCCGAGCGCGCATCCGCAGTAGTGAGCCCGTGCGCCCATGAGCAGTAGTGAGTCCGAGTGCGCATAAGCAGTAGCAACCCCGATTGCGCATGCACAGTAGTGAGCCCGTGTGGGCATGGGCAGTAGTGAGCCCGAGCGCGCATGCGCAGAAGTGAGCCCGATCGCGCATCCGCGGTAGTGATGCCGAGTGCCCATGAGCAGTAGTGAGTCCGAGTGCCCATAAGCAGTAGTAACCCCGATTGCGTATGCACATTGGTGAGCCCGTGTGTGCATGAGCAGTAGTGACCCCGAGTGCGCATGCACAGTACTGAGCCCGTGTGCGCATACGCGGTAGTGAGCCCGATTTTGCATCCGCAGTAGTGAGTCAGAGTGCGCATGCACAGTCGTGAGCCCGTGTGCGCATGCGCAGCCGTGAGTCCGAGTGCGCATGCCCAGTAGTGAGCCCGAGCGCGCAACCGCAGTAGTGAGCCCGAGTGCGCATGCCCAGTAGTGAGCCCGAGTGCGCATGTGCAGTGGTGAGTCCGAGTGCTCACGGTCAAGTTTGAGCCCGAGCGCGCATGCGCAGTAGTGAGCCCGATTGCGCATCGGCAGTAGTGAGTCCGTGTGCGCATGCCCAGTAGTGAGCCCGCGTGCGCATGTGCAGGTCTGAGCCGGAGTGCGCATGCGCAGTAGTGAGCTGGATTGTGCATCCGCAGTAGTGAGTCCGAGTGCGCATGGGCAGTAGTGAGCCCGTGTGTGCATGAGCAGTAGTGACCCCGAGTGCGCATGCACAGTAGTGAGCCCGTGTGCGCATGCGCAGTAGTGAGCCCGAGCGCGCATCCGCAGTAGTGAGCCCGTGCGCCCATGAGCAGTAGTGAGTCCGAGTGCGCATAAGCAGTAGTTAGTCCGAGAGCGCATGACAAGTAGTGACCCCGTGTGCGCATGCGCAGTAGTGAGTCCGAGCGCGCATGAGCACTAGTTAGTCCAAGTACGCATGAGCAGTAGTGACCCCAAATGCGCATGCGCAGTAGTGAGCCCGATTGCGCATCCGCAGTAGTGTGTCCGAGTGCGCATGCGCAGTAGTGACCCCGAGTGCGCATGCGCAGTAGAGAGCACGATTACGCATGCGCAGTAATGAGCCCGTGCCCGCATGCGCAGTGGTGAGCCCGAGTGCGCATGCACAGTGGTGAGCCCGTGTGCGCATGCGCAGCCGCGAGTCCGAGTGCGCATGCCCAGTAGTGAGCCCGAGCGCGCAACCGCAGTAGTGAGCCCGAGTGCGCATGCCCAGTAGTGAGCCCGAGTGCGCATGTGCAGTGGTGAGCCCGAGTGTTCATGGTCAAGTTTGAGCCCGAGCGCGCATGCGCAGTAGTGAGCCTGATTGCGCATCCGCAGTAGTGAGGCCGAGTGCCCGTGAGCAGTAGTGAGTCAAAGTGCGCATGAGCATTAGTGACCACGAGTGCGCATACGCAGTAGTGAGCCCGATTGCGCAAACGCAGTAGTGAGGCCGAGTGCCCATGAGCAGTAGTGAGTCCAAGTGCGCATGAGCATTAGTGACCACGAGTGCGCATACGCAGTAGTGAGCCCGATTGCGCATCGGCAGTAGTGAGTCCGTGTGCGCATGCCCAGTAGTGGGCCCGCGTGCGCATGTGCAGGTCTGAGCCGGAGTGCGCATGCGCAGTAGTGAGCTGGATTGTGCATCCGCAGTAGTGAGACCGAGCGCCCATGAGCAGTAGTGAGTCCGAGTGCGCATAAGCAGTAGTAACCTCGATTGCGCATGCACAGTAGTGAGCCCGTGTGCGCATGCGCAGTAGTGAGCCCGAGCGCGCATCCGCAGTAGTGAGCCCGTGCGCCCATGAGCAGTAGTGAGTCCGAGTGCGCATAAGCAGTAGTAACCCCGATTGCGCATGCACAGTAGTGAGCCCGTGTGGGCATGGGCAGTAGTGAGCCCGAGCGCGCATGCGCAGAAGTGAGCCCGATCGCGCATCCGCGGTAGTGATGCCGAGTGCCCATGAGCAGTAGTGAGTCCGAGTGCCCATAAGCAGTAGTAACCCTGATTGCGTATGCACATTGGTGAGCCCGTGTGTGCATGAGCAGTAGTGACCCTGAGTGCGCATGCACAGTACTGAGCCCGTGTGCGCATACGCGGTAGTGAGCCCGATTTTGCATCCGCAGTAGTGAGTCAGAGTGCGCATGCAGAGTCGTGAGCCCGTGTGCGCATGCGCAGCCGTGAGTCCGAGTGCGCATGCCCAGTAGTGAGCCCGAGCGCGCAACCGCAGTAGTGAGCCCGAGTGCGCATGCCCAGTAGTGAGCCCGAGTGCGCATGTGCAGTGGTGAGTCCGAGTGTTCATGGTCAAGTTTGAGCCCGAGCGCGCATGCGCAGTAGTGAGCCTGATTGCGCATCCGCAGTAGTGAGGCCGATTGCGCATCCGCAGTAGTGAGGCCGAGTGCCCATGAGCAGTAGTGAGTCCAAGTGCGCATGAGCATTAGTGACCACGAGTGCGCATACGCAGTAGTGAGCCCGATTGCGCATCGGCAGTAGTGAGTCCGTGTGCGCATGCCCAGTAGTGAGCCCGAGTGCGCATGTGCAGGTCTGAGCCGGAGTGCGCATGCGCAGTAGTGAGCCCGATTGTGCATCCGCAGTAGTGGGACCGAGCGCCCATGAGCAGTAGTGAGTCCGAGTGCGCATAAGCAGTAGTAACCTCGATTGCGCATGCACAGTAGTGAGCCCGTGTGCGCATGCGCAGTAGTGAGCCCGAGCGCGCATCCGCAGTAGTGAGCCCGTGCGCCCATGAGCAGTAGTGAGTCCGAGTGCGCATAAGCAGTAGTTAGTCCGAGAGCGCATGACAAGTAGTGACCCCGTGTGCGCATGCGCAGTAGTGAGTCCGAGCGCGCATGAGCACTAGTTAGTCCAAGTGCGCATGAGCAGTAGTGACCCCAAATGCGCATGCGCAGTATTGAGCCCGATTGCGCATCCGCAGTAGTGTGTCCGAGTGCGCATGCGCAGTAGTGACCCCGAGTGCGCATGCGCAGTAGAGAGCACGATTACGCATGCGCAGCAATGAGCCCGTGCCCGCATGCGCAGTGGTGAGCCCGAGTGCGCATGCACAGTCGTGAGCCCGTGTGCGGATGCACAGCCGTGAGACCGAGTGCGCATGCCCAGTAGTGAGCCCGAGCGCGCAACCGCAGTAGTGAGCCCGAGTGCGCATGCCCAGTAGTGAGCCCGAGTGCGCATGTGCAGTGGTGAGTCCGAGTGTTCATGGTCAAGTTTGAGCCCGAGCGCGCATGCGCAGTAGTGAGCCTGATTGCGCATCCGCAGTAGTGAGGCCGAGTGCCCATGAGCAGTAGTGAGTCCAAGTGCGCATGAGCATTAGTGACTACGAGTGCGCATACGCAGTAGTGAGCCCGATTGCGCATCCGCAGTAGTGAGGCCGAGTGCCCATGAGCAGTAGTGAGTCCAAGTGCGCATGAGCATTAGTGACCACGAGTGCGCATACGCAGTAGTGAGCCCGATTGCGCATCGGCAGTAGTGAGTCCGTGTGCGCATGCCCAGTAGTGGGCCCGCGTGCGCATGTGCAGGTCTGAGCCGGAGTGCGCATGCGCAGTAATGAGCCCGATTGCGCATCCGCAGTATTTAGGCCGAGTGTCCATGAGCAGTAGTTCGTCCGAGTGCTCATGAGCAGTAGTGACCCCGAATGCGCATGAGCAGTAGTGAGCCAGATTGCGAATCCGCTGTAGTGAGTCCGAGTGCGCATGGGCAGTAGCGACCCCGAGTGCGCATGCGCAGTAGTGAGCCCGTGTCCGCATGCGCAGTGGTGAGCCCGAGTGCACATGGTCAAGTCTGAGCCGGAGTGCGCATTAGCAGTAGTGAGCCCGATTGCGCATCCGCAGTAGTGAGCCCGAGCGCCCATGAGCAGTAGTGACCCTGAGTGCGCATAAGCAGTAGTGAGCCCGTGCGCGCATACGCGGTAGTGAGCCCGATTTTGCATCCACAGTAGTGAGTTGGAGTACTCATGAGCAGTAGTTAGTCCGAGAGCGCATGAGAAGTAATGACGCCGTGTGCGCATGCGCAGTACTGAGCCCGAGCGCGCATCCGCAGTAGTGAGCCCGAGCGCGCATCCGCAGTAGGGAGTCCGTTTGCGCATGCGCAGTCGTGAGCCCGAGTGCGCATGTGCAGGTCTGAGCCGGAGTGCGCATGCGCAGTAGTGAGCCCGATTGTGCATCCGCAGTAGTGAGACCGAGCGCCCATGAGCAGTAGTGAGTCCGAGTGCGCATAAGCAGTAGTAACCTCGATTGCGCATGCACAGTAGTGAGCCCGTGTGCGCATGCGCAGTAGTGAGCCCGAGCGCGCATCCGCAGTAGTGAGCCCGTGCGCCCATGAGCAGTAGTGAGTCCGAGTGCGCATAAGCAGTAGTAACCCCGATTGCGCATGCACAGTAGTGAGCCCGTGTGGGCATGGGCAGTAGTGAGCCCGAGCGCGCATGCGCAGAAGTGAGCCAGATCGCGCATCCGCGGTAGTGATGCCGAGTGCCCATGAGCAGTAGTGAGTCCAAGTGCGCATGAGCATTAGTGACCACGAGTGCGCATACGCAGTAGTGAGCCCGATTGCGCATCCGCAGTAGTGAGGCCGAGTGCCCATGAGCAGTAGTGAGTCCAAGTGCGCATGAGCATTAGTGACCACGAGTGCGCATACGCAGTAGTGAGCCCGATTGCGCATCGGCAGTAGTGAGTCCGTGTGCGCATGCCCAGTAGTGGGCCCGCGTGCGCTTGTGCAGGTCTGAGCCGGAGTGCGCATGCGCAGTAGTGAGCTGGATTGTGCATCCGCAGTAGTGAGTCCGAGTGCGCATGGGCAGTAGTGAGCCCGTGTGTGCATGAGCAGTAGTGACCCCGAGTGCGCATGTGCAGGTCTGAGCCGGAGTGCGCATGCGCAGTAGTGAGCCCGATTGTGCATCCGCAGTAGTGAGTCCGAGTGCGCATGAACAGTAGTGAGCCCGTGTGTGCATGAGCAGTAGTGACCCTGAGTGCGCGTGCACAGTAGTGAGACCGTGCGCGCATACGCGGTAGTGAGCCCGATTTTGCATCCACAGTAGTGAGTCGGAGTAGTCATGAGCAGTAGTTAGCCCGAGAGCGCATGAGAAGTAGTGACCCCGTGTGCGCACGCGCAGTAGTGAGCCCGAGCGCGCATCCGCAGTACTGAGCCCGAGCGCGCATCCGCAGTACTGAGCCCGAGCGCGCATCCGCAGTAGTGAGCCCGACTGCGCATCCGTAGTAATGAGGCCGAGTGACCATGAGGAGTAGTGAGTCCACGTGCGCATGAGCAGTAGTGACCCCGATTGCGCATGCACAGTAGTGAGCCCGTGTGCGCATGCGCAATAGTGAGCCCGATTACGCATCCGCAGTAGTGAGTCCGAGTGCCCATGAGCAGTAGTTAGTCAACGAAGGCATGAGAAGTAGTGAGCCCGAGCGCGCATGCGCAGTAGTGAGCCCGATTGCGCATCCGCAGTAGTGAGGCCGAGTGTCCATGAGCAGTAGTGCGTCCAAGTGCGCTTGAGCAACAGTGACCCCGAGTGCGCATGCGCAGTAGTGTGTCCGAGAGCGCATGAGAAGTAGTGACCCCGTGTGCGCATGCACAGTCGTGAGCCCGTGTGCGCATGCGCAATAGTGAGCCCGATTACGCATCCGCAGTAGTGAGTCCGAGTGCCCATGAGCAGTAGTTAGTCAACGAAGGCATGAGAAGTAGTGAGCCCGAGCGCGCATGCGCAGTAGTGAGCCTGGGCGCGCATCCGCAGTATTGAGCCCGATTGCGCATCCGCAGTAACGAGGGCGAGTGCCCATGAGCAGTAGTGAGTCCACGTGCGCATGAGCAACAGTGACCCCGATTGCGCATGCACAGTAGTGAGCCCGTGTGGGCATGCGCAGTAGTGACCCCGTGTGCGCATGCGCAGTAGTGAGCCCGAGCGCGCGTGCGCAGTAGTGAGCCCGATCGCGCATCCGCGGTAGTGATGCCGAGTGCCCATGAGCAGTAGTGAGTCCGAGTGCCCATAAGCAGTAGTAACCCCGATTGCGTATGCACATTGGTGAGCCCGTGTGTGCATGAGCAGTAGTGACCCCGAGTGCGCATGCACAGTACTGAGCCCGTGTGCGCATACGCGGTAGTGAGCCCGATTTTGCATCCGCAGTAGTGAGTCAGAGTGCGCATGAGCAGTAGTTAGTCCGAGAGCGCATGACAAGTAGTGACCCCGTGTGCGCATGAGCAGTAGTGACCCCAAATGCGCATGCGCAGTAGTGAGCCCGATTGCGCATCCGCAGTAGTGTGTCCGAGTGCGCATGCGCAGTAGTGACCCCGCGTGCGCATGCGCAGTAGAGAGCACGATTACGCATGCGCAGTAATGAGCCCGTGCCCGCAGGCGCAGTGGTGAGCCCGAGTGCATATGCACAGTCGTGAGCCCGTGTGCGCATGCGCAGCCGTGAGTCCGAGTGCGCATGCCCAGTAGTGAGCCCGAGCGCGCAACCGCAGTAGTGAGCCCGAGTGCGCATGCCCAGTAGTGAGCCCGAGTGGGCATGTGCAGTGGTGAGTCCGAGTGTTCATGGTCAAGTTTGAGCCCGAGCGCGCATGCGCAGTAGTGAGCCTGATTGCGCATCCGCAGTAGTGAGGCCGAGTGCCCATGAGCAGTAGTGAGTCCAAGTGCGCATGAGCATTAGTGACCACGAGTGCGCATACGCAGTATTGAGCCCGATTGCGCATCGGCAGTAGTGAGTCCGTGTGCGCATGCCCAGTAGTGAGCCCGCGTGCGCATGTGCAGGTCTGAGCCGGAGTGCGCATGCGCAGTAGTGAGCTGGATTGTGCATCCGCAGTAGTGAGTCCGAGTGCGCATGCTCAGTAGTGAGCCCGTGTGTGCGTGAGCAGTAGTGACCCCGAGTGCGCATGTGCAGGTCTGAGCCGGAGTGCGCATGCGCAGTAGTGAGCCCGATTGTGCATCCGCAGTAGTGAGATCGAGCGCCCATGAGCAGTAGTGAGTCCGAGTGCGCATAAGCAGTAGTGAGCCCGAGCGCGCAACCGCAGTAGTGAGCCCGAGTGCGCATGCCCAGTAGTGAGCCCGAGTGCGCATGTGCAGTGGTGAGGCCGTGTGTTCATGGTCAAGTTTGAGCCCGAGCGCGCATGCGCAGTAGTGAGTCTGATTGCGCATCCGCAGTAGTGAGGCCGAGTGCCCATGAGCAGTAGTGAGTCCAAGTGCGCATGAGCATTAGTGACCACGAGTGCGCATACGCAGTAGTGAGCCCGTGTGCGCATGCGCAGTAGTGAGCCCGAGCGCGCATCCGCAGTAGTGAGCCCGTGCGCCCATGAGCAGTAGTGAGTCCGAGTGCGCATAAGCAGTAGTTAGGCCGAGAGCGCATGAGCAGTAGTGACCCCAAATGCGCATGCGCAGTAGTGAGCCCGATTGCGCATCCGCAGTAGTGTGTCCGAGTGCGCATGCGCAGTAGTGACCCCGAGTGCGCATGCGCAGTAGAGAGCACGATTACGCATGCGCAGTAATGAGCCCGTGCCCGCATGCGCAGTGGTGAGCCAGAGTGCGCATGCACAGTCGTGAGCCCGTGTGCGCATGCGCAGCCGTGAGTCCGAGTGCGCATGCCCAGTAGTGAGCCCGAGCGCGCAACCGCAGTAGTGAGCCCGAGTGCGCATGCCCAGTAGTGAGCCCGAGTGCGCATGTGCAGTGGTGAGGCCGAGTGTTCATGGTCAAGTTTGAGCCCGAGCGCGCATGCGCAGTAGTGAGCCTGATTGCGCATCCGCAGTAGTGAGGCCGAGTGCCCATGAGCAGTAGTGAGTCCAAGTGCGCATGAGCATTAGTGACCACGAGTGCGCATACGCAGTAGTGAGCCCGTGTGCGCATGCGCAGTAGTGAGCACGAGCGCGCATCCGCAGTAGTGAGCCCGTGCGCCCATGAGCAGTAGTGAGTCCGAGTGCGCATAAGCAGTAGTTAGTCCGAGAGCGCATGACAAGCAGTGACCCCGTGTGCGCATGCGCAGTAGTGAGTCCGAGCGCGCATGAGCACTAGTTAGACCAAGTGCGCATGAGCAGTAGTGACCCCAAATGCGCATGCGCAGTAGTGAGCCCGATTGCGCATCCGCAGTAGTGTGTCCGAGTGTGCATGCGCAGTAGTGACCCCGAGTGCGCATGCGCAGTAGAGAGCACGATTACGCATGCGCAGTAATGAGCCCGTGCCCGCATGCGCAGTGGTGAGCCCGAGTGCGCATGCACAGTCGTGAGCCCGTGTGCGCATGCGCAGCCGTGAGTCCGAGTGCGCATGCCCAGTAGTGAGCCCGAGCGCGCAACCGCAGTAGTGAGCCCGAGTGCGCATGCCCAGTAGTGAGCCCGAGTGCGCATGTGCAGTGGTGAGTCCAAGTGTTCATGGTCAAGTTTGAGCCCGAGCGCGCATGCGCAGTAGTGAGCCTGATTGCGCATCCGCAGTAGTGAGGCCGAGTGCCCATGAGCAGTAGTGAGTCCAAGTGCGCATGAGCATTAGTGACCACGAGTGCGCATACGCAGTAGTGAGCCCGATTGCGCATCCGCAGTAGTGAGGCCGAGTGCCCATGAGCAGTAGTGAGTCCAAGTGCGCATGAGCATTAGTGACCACGAGTGCGCATACGCAGTAGTGAGCCCGATTGCGCATCGGCAGTAGTGAGTCCGTGTGCGCATGCCCAGTAGTGGGCCCGCGTGCGCATGTGCAGGTCTGAGCCGGAGTGCGCATGCGCAGTAGTGAGCTGGATTGTGCATCCGCAGTAGTGAGTCCGAGTGCGCATGGGCAGTAGTGAGCCCGTGTGTGCATGAGCAGTAGTGACCCCGAGTGCGCATGTGCAGGTCTGAGCCGGAGTGCGCATGCGCAGTAGTGAGCCCGATTGTGCATCCGCAGTAGTGAGTCCGAGTGCGCATGAACAGTAGTGAGCCCGTGTGTGCATGAGCAGTAGTGACCCTGAGTGCGCATGCACAGTAGTGAGACCGTGCGCGCATACGCGGTAGTGAGCCCGATTTTGCATCCACAGTAGTGAGTCGGAGTACTCATGAGCAGTAGTTAGTGCGAGAGCGCATGAGAAGTAGTGAGCCCGTGTCCGCATGCGCAGTGGTGTGCCCGAGTGTACATGGTCAAGTCTGAGCCGGTGTGCGCATTAGCAGTAGTGAGCCCGATTGCGCATCCGCAGTAGTGAGCCCGAGCGCCCATGAGCAGTAGTGCGTCCAAGTGCGCTTGAGCAACAGTGACCCCGAGTGCGCATGCGCAGTAGTGAGTCCGAGAGCGCATGAGAAGTAGTGACCCCGTGTGCGCATGCACAGTCGTGAGCCCGTGTGCGCATGCGCAATAGTGAGCCCGATTACGCATCCGCAGTAGTGAGTCCGAGTGCCCATGAGCAGTAGTTAGTCAACGAAGGCATGAGAAGTAGTGAGCCCGAGCGCGCATGCGCAGTAGTGAGCCTGGGCGCGCATCCGCAGTATTGAGCCCGATTGCGCATCCGCAGTAACGAGGGCGAGTGCCCATGAGCAGTAGTGAGTCCACGTGCGCACGAGCAGGAGTGACCCCGATTGCGCATGCACAGTAGTGAGCCCGTGTGGGCATGCGCAGTAGTGAGCCCGAGCGCGCATCCGCAGTAGTGTGCCCGAGCGCGCATGCGCAGTAGTGAGCCCGATTGCGCATCCGCAGTAGTGAGGCCGAGTGTCCTTGAGCAGTAGTGCGTCCAAGTGCGCTTGAGCAACAGTGACCCCGAGTGCGCATGCGCAGTAGTGAGTCCGAGAGCGCATGAGAAGTAGTGACCCCGTGTGCGCATGCGCAGTAGTGAGCCCGAGCGCGCGTGCGCAGTAGTGAGCCCGATCGCGCATCCGCGGTAGTGATGCCGAGTGCCCATGAGCAGTAGTGAGTCCGAGTGCCCATAAGCAGTAGTAACCCCGATTGCGTATGCACATTGGTGAGCCCGTGTGTGCATGAGCAGTAGTGACCCCGAGTGCGCATGCACAGTACTGAGCCCGTGTGCGCATACGCGGTAGTGAGCCCGATTTTGCATCCGCAGTAGTGAGTCAGAGTGCGCATGAGCAGTAGTTAGTCCGAGAGCGCATGACAAGTAGTGACCCCGTGTGCGCATGAGCAGTAGTGACCCCAAATGCGCATGCGCAGTAGTGAGCCCGATTGCGCATCCGCAGTAGTGTGTCCGAGTGCGCATGCGCAGTAGTGACCCCGCGTGCGCATGCGCAGTAGAGAGCACGATTACGCATGCGCAGTAATGAGCCCGTGCCCGCAGGCGCAGTGGTGAGCCCGAGTGCGCATGCACAGTCGTGAGCCCGTGTGCGCATGCGCAGCCGTGAGTCCGAGTGCGCATGCCCAGTAGTGAGCCCGAGTGCGCATGCCCAGTAGTGAGCCCGAGTGCGCATGTGCAGTGGTGAGTCCGAGTGTTCATGGTCAAGTTTGAGCCCGAGCGCGCATGCGCAGTAGTGAGCCTGATTGCGCATCCGCAGTAGTGAGGCCGAGTGCCCATGAGCAGTAGTGAGTCCAAGTGCGCATGAGCATTAGTGATCACGAGTGCGCATACGCAGTATTGAGCCCGATTGCGCATCGGCAGTAGTGAGTCCGTGTGCGCATGCCCAGTAGTGAGCCCGCGTGCGCATGTGCAGGTCTGAGCCGGAGTGCGCATGCGCAGTAGTGAGCTGGATTGTGCATCCGCAGTAGTGAGTCCGAGTGCGCATGGGCAGTAGTGAGCCCGTGTGTGCGTGAGCAGTAGTGACCCCGAGTGCGCATGTGCAGGTCTGAGCCGGAGTGCGCATGCGCAGTAGTGAGCCCGATTGTGCATCCGCAGTAGTGAGATCGAGCGCCCATGAGCAGTAGTGAGTCCGAGTGCGCATAAGCAGTAGTGAGCCCGAGCGCGCAACCGCAGTAGTGAGCCCGAGTGCGCATGCCCAGTAGTGAGCCCGAGCTCGCATGCGCAGTAGTGAGCCTGATTGCGCATCCGCAGTAGTGAGGCCGAGTGCCCATGAGCAGTAGTGAGTCCAAGTGCGCATGAGCATTAGTGACCACGAGTGCGCATACGCAGTAGTGAGCCCGTGTGCGCATGCGCAGTAGTTAGCCCGAGCGCGCATCCGCAGTAGTGAGCCCGTGTGGGCATGCTCAGTAGCGAGTCTGAGCGCGCATGCGCAGTAATGAGCCCGATTGCGCATCCGCAGTATTTAGGCCGAGTGTCCATGAGCAGTAGTTCGTCCGAGTGCGCATGAGCAGTAGTGACCCCGAATGCGCATGCGCAGTAGTGAGCCAGGTTGCGCATCCGCTGTAGTGAGACCGAGCGCCCATGAGCAGTAGTGAGTCCGAGTGCGCATAAGCAGTAGTAACCTCGATTGCGCATGCACAGTAGTGAGCCCGTGTGCGCATGCGCAGTAGTGAGCCCGAGCGCGCATGTGCAGTGGTGAGTCCGAGTGTTCATGGTCAAGTTTGAGCCCGAGCGCGCATGCGCAGTAGTGAGCCTGATTGCGCATCCGCAGTAGTGAGGCCGATTGCGCATCCGCAGTATTGAGGCCGAGTGTCCATGAGCAGTAGTGCGTCCAAGTGCGCATGAGCAGTAGTGACCCCGAATGCGCATGCGCAGTAGTGAGCCAGATTGCGCATCCGCTGTAGTGAGTCCGAGTGCGCATGGCCAGTAGCGACCCCGAGTGCGCATGCGCAGTTGAGAGCCCGATTGCGCATGCGCAGTAGTGAGCCCGTGTCCGCATGCGCAGTGGTGAGCCCGAGTGCACATGGTCAAGTCTGAGCCGGAGGGCGCATTAGCAGTAGTGAGCCCGATTGCGCATCCGCAGTAGTGAGCCCGAGCGCCCATGAGCAGTAGTGAGTCCGAGTGCGCATAAGCAGTAGTAACCTCGATTGCGCATGCACAGTAGTGAGCCCGTTTGCGCATGCGCAGTAGTAAGCCCGAGCGCGCAACCGCAGTAGTGAGCCCGTGCGCGCCTGCCAAGTAGTGAGCCCGATTGCGCATCCGCAGTAGTGAGGCCGAGTGTACATGAGCAGTAGTGCATCCAAGTGCGCATGAGCAGTAGTGACCCCGAGTGCGCATGCGCAGTAGTGAGCCAGATTGCGCATCCGCAGTAGTGAGCCCGAGCGCCCATGAGCAGTAGTGAGTCCGAGTGCGCATAAGCAGTAGTGACCCTGATTGCGCATGCACAGTAGTGAGCCCGTGTGGGCATGGGCAGTAGTGAGCCCGAGCGCGCATGCGCAGTAGTGAGCCCGATCGCGCATCCGCGGTAGTGATGCCGAGTGCCCATGAGCAGTAGTGAGTCCGAGTGCCCATAAGCAGTAGTAATCCCGATTGCGCATGCACATTAGTGAGCCCGTGTGGGCATGCGCAGTAATGAGCCCGAGCGCGCATCCGCAGTAGTGAGCCCGAGCGCCCATGCGCAGTAGTGAGCCCGATTGCTCATTCGCAGTACTGACCCCGAGAGCGCATGCGCAGTAGCGACCCCGAGCGCGCATGCCTAGTAGTGAGCCCGAGTGCGCATGTGTAGGTTTGAGCCGGAGTGCGCATGCGCAGTAGTGAGCCCGATTGTGCATCCGCAGTAGCGAGTCCGAGTGTGCATGATCAGTAGTGAGCCCGATTGTGCATCCGCAGTAGTCAGTCAGAGTGCGCATGAGCAGTAGTTAGTCCGAGAGCGCATGACAAGTAGTGACCCCGTGTACGCATGCGCAGTAGTGAGCCCGATTGCGCATGCACAGTAGTGAGCCCGATTGCGCATCCGCAGTAGTGTGTCCGAGTGCGCATGCGCAGTAGTGACCCCGAGTGCGCATGCGCAGTAGAGAGCACGATTACGCATGCGCAGTAATGAGCCCGTGCCCGCATGCGCAGTGGTGAGCCCGAGTGCGCATGCACAGTCGTGAGCCCGTGTGCGGATGCGCAGCCGTGAGTCCGAGTACGCATGCCCAGTAGTGAGCCCGAGCGCGCAACCGCAGTAGTGAGCCCGAGTGCGCATGCCCAGTAGTGAGCCCGAGTGCGCGTGTGCAGTGGCGAGTCCGAGTGTTCATGGTCAAGTTTGAGCCCGAGCGCGCATGCGCAGTAGTGAGCCTGATTGCGCATCCGCAGTAGTGAGGCCGAGTGCCCATGAGCAGTAGTGAGCCCAAGTGCGCATGAGCATTAGTGACCACGAGTGCGCATACGCAGTAGTGAGCCCGATTGCGCATCCGCAGTAGTGAGGCCGAGTGCCCATGAGCAGTAGTGAGTCCAAGTGCGCATGAGCATTAGTGACCACGAGTGCGCATACGCAGTAGTGAGCCCGATTGCGCATCGGCAGTAGTGAGTCCGTGTGCGCATGCCCAGTAGTGGGCCCGCGTGCGCATGTGCAGGTCTGAGCCGGAGTGCGCATGCGCAGTAATGAGCCCGATTGCGCATCCGCAGTATTTAGGCCGAGTGTCCATGAGCAGTAGTTCGTCCGAGTGCGCATGAGCAGTAGTGACCCCGAATGCGCATGCGCAGTAGTGAGCCAGATTGCGCATCCGCTGTAGTGAGTCCGAGTGCGCATGGGCAGTAGCGACCCCGAGTGCGCATGCGCAGTAGAGAGCCCGATTGCGCATGCGCAGTAGTGAGCCCGCGTCCGCATGCGCAGTGGTGAGCCCGAGTGCACATGGTCAAGTCTGAGCCGGAGTGCGCATTAGCAGTAGTGAGCCCGATTGCGCATCCGCAGTAGTGAGCCCGAGCGCCCATGAGCAGTAGTGACCCTGAGTGCGCATAAGCAGTAGTGAGCCCGTGCGCGCATACGCGGTAGTGAGCCCGATTTTGCATCCACAGTAGTGAGTCGGAGTACCCATGAGCAGTAGTTAGTCCGAGAGCGCATGAGAAGTAGTGACGCCGTGTGCGCATGCGCAGTACTGAGCCCGAGCGCGCATCCGCAGTAGTGAGCCCGAGCGCGCATCCGCAGTAGGGAGTCCGTGTGCGCATGCGCAGTCGTGAGCCCGAGTGCGCATGTGCAGGTCTGAGCCGGAGTGCGCATGCGCAGTAGTGAGCCCGATCGCGCATCCGCGGTAGTGAAGCCGAGTGCCCATGAGCAGTAGTGAGACCGAGTGCCCATAAGCAGTAGTAACCCCGATTGCGTATGCACATTGGTGAGCCCGTGTGTGCATGAGCAGTAGTGACCCCGAGTGCGCATGCACAGTACTGAGCCCGTGTGCGCATACGCGGTAGTGAGCCCGATTTTGCATCCGCAGTAGTGAGTCAGAGTGCGCATGAGCAGTAGTTAGTCCGAGAGCGCATGACAAGTAGTGATCCCGTGTGCGCATGCGCAGTAGTGAGCCCGAGCGCGCATGAGCACTAGTTAGTCCAAGTGCGCATGAGCAGTAGTGACCCCAAATGCGCATGCGCAGTAGTGAGCCCGATTGCGCATCCGCAGTAGTGTGTCCGAGTGCGCATGCGCAGTAGTGACCCCGCGTGCGCATGCGCAGTAGAGAGCACGATTACGCATGCGCAGTAATGAGCCCGTGCCCGCAGGCGCAGTGGTGAGCCCGAGTGCGCATGCACAGTCGTGAGCAAGTGTGCGCATGCGCAGCCGTGAGTCCGAGTGCGCATGCCCAGTAGTGAGCCCGAGCGCGCAACCGCAGTAGTGAGCCCGAGTGCGCATGCCCAGTAGTGAGCCCGAGTGCGCATGTGCAGTGGTGAGTCCGAGTGTTCATGGTCAAGTTTGAGCCCGAGCGCGCATGCGCAGTAGTGAGCCTGATTGCGCATGCGCAGTAGAGAGCCCGATTGCGCATGCGCAGTAGTGAGCCCGTGTCCGCATGCGCAGTGGTGAGCCCGAGTGCACATGGTCAAGTCTGAGCCGGAGTGCGCATTAGCAGTAGTGAGCCCGATTGCGCATCCGCAGTAGTGAGCCCGAGCGCCCATGAGCAGTAGTGACGCTGAGTGCGCATAAGCAGTAGTGAGCCCGTGCGCGCATACGCGGTAGTGAGCCCGATTTTGCATCCACAGTAGTGAGTCGGCGTACTCATGAGCAGTAGTTAGTCCGAGAGCGCATGAGAAGTAGTGACGCCGTGTGCGCATGCGCAGTACTGAGCCCGAGCGCGCATCCGCAGTAGTGAGCCCGAGCGCGCATCCGCAGTAGGGAGTCCGTGTGCGCATGCGCAGTCGTGAGCCCGAGTGCGCATGTGCAGGTCTGAGCCGGAGTGCGCATGCGCAGTAGTGAGCCCGATTGTGCATCCGCAGTAGTGAGCCCGAGCGCCCATGAGCAGTAGTGAGTCCGAGTGCGCATAAGCAGTAGTAACCTCGATTGCGCATGCACAGTAGTGAGCCCGTGTGCGCATGCGCAGTAGTGAGCCCGAGCGCGCATCCGCAGTAGTGAGCCCGTGCGCCCATGAGCAGTAGTGAGTCCGAGTGCGCATAAGTAGTAGTAACCCCGATTGCGCATGCACAGTAGTGAGCCCGTGTGGGCATGGGCAGTAGTGAGCCCGAGCGCGCATGCGCAGAAGTGAGCCCGATCGCGCATCCGCGGTAGTGATGCCGAGTGCCCATGAGCAGTAGTGAGTCCGAGTGCCCATAAGCAGTAGTAACCGATTGCGTGTGCACATTGGTGAGCCCGTGTGTGCATGAGCAGTAGTGACCCCGAGTGCGCATGCACAGTACTGAGCCCGTGTGCGCATACGCGGTAGTGAGCCCGATTTTGCATCCGCAGTAGTGAGTCAGAGTGCGCATGCACAGTCGTGAGCCCGTGTGCGCATGCGCAGCCGTGAGTCCGAGTGCGCATGCCCAGTAGTGATCCCGAGCGCGCAACCGCAGTAGTGAGCCCGAGTGCGCATGCCCAGTAGTGAGCCCGAGTGCGCATGTGCAGTGGTGAGTCCGAGTGTTCATGGTCAAGTTTGAGCCCGAGCGCGCATGCGCAGTAGTGAGCCTGATTGCGCATCCGCAGTAGTGAGGCCGATTGCGCATCCGCAGTATTGAGGCCGAGTGTCCATGAGCAGTAGTGCGTCCAAGTGCGCATGAGCAGTAGTGACCCCGAATGCGCATGCGCAGTAGTGAGCCAGATTGCGCATCCGCTGTAGTGAGTCCGAGTGCGCATGGCCAGTAGCGACCCCGAGTGCGCATGCGCAGTTGAGAGCCCGATTGCGCATGCGCAGTAGTGAGCCCGTGTCCGCATGCGCAGTGGTGAGCCCGAGTGCACATGGTCAAGTCTGAGCCGGAGGGCGCATTAGCAGTAGTGAGCCCGATTGCGCATCCGCAGTAGTGAGCCCGAGCGCCCATGAGCAGTAGTGAGTCCGAGTGCGCATAAGCAGTAGTAACCTCGATTGCGCACGCACAGTAGTGAGCCCGTTTGCGCATGCGCAGTAGTGAGCCCGAGCGCGCAACCGCAGTAGTGAGCCCGTGCGCGCCTGCCAAGTAGTGAGCCCGATTGCGCATCCGCAGTAGTGAGGCCGAGTGTACATGAGCAGTAGTGCATCCAAGTGCGCATGAGCAGTAGTGACCCCGAGTGCGCATGCGCAGTAGTGAGCCAGATTGCGCATCCGCAGTAGTGAGCCCGAGCGCCCATGAGCAGTAGTGAGTCCGAGTGCCCATAAGCAGTAGTAATCCCGATTGCGCATGCACATTAGTGAGCCCGTGTGCGCATGCGCAGTACTGAGCCCGAGCGCGCATCCGCAGTAGTGAGCCCGAGCGCGCATCCGCAGTAGGGAGTCCGTGTGCGCATGCGCAGTCGTGAGCCCGAGTGCGCATGTGCAGGTCTGAGCCGGAGTGCGCATGCGCAGTAGTGAGCCCGATCGCGCATCCGCGGTAGTGAAGCCGAGTGCCCATGAGCAGTAGTGAGACCGAGTGCCCATAAGCAGTAGTAACCCCGATTGCGTATGCACATTGGTGAGCCCGTGTGTGCATGAGCAGTAGTGACCCCGAGTGCGCATGCACAGTACTGAGCCCGTGTGCGCATACGCGGTAGTGAGCCCGATTTTGCATCCGCAGTAGTGAGTCAGAGTGCGCATGAGCAGTAGTTAGTCCGAGAGCGCATGACAAGTAGTGACCCCGTGTGCGCATGCGCAGTAGTGAGCCCGAGCGCGCATGAGCACTAGTTAGTCCAAGTGCGCATGAGCAGTAGTGACCCCAAATGCGCATGCGCAGTAGTGAGCCCGATTGCGCATCCGCAGTAGTGTGTCCGAGTGCGCATGCGCAGTAGTGACCCCGCGTGCGCATGCGCAGTAGAGAGCACGATTACGCATGCGCAGTAATGAGCCCGTGCCCGCAGGCGCAGTGGTGAGCCCGAGTGCGCATGCACAGTCGTGAGCAAGTGTGCGCATGCGCAGCCGTGAGTCCGAGTGCGCATGCCCAGTAGTGAGCCCGAGCGCGCAACCGCAGTAGTGAGCCCGAGTGCGCATGCCCAGTAGTGAGCCCGAGTGCGCATGTGCAGTGGTGAGTCCGAGTGTTCATGGTCAAGTTTGAGCCCGAGCGCGCATGCGCAGTAGTGAGCCTGATTGCGCATGCGCAGTAGAGAGCCCGATTGCGCATGCGCAGTAGTGAGCCCGTGTCCGCATGCGCAGTGGTGAGCCCGAGTGCACATGGTCAAGTCTGAGCCGGAGTGCGCATTAGCAGTAGTGAGCCCGATTGCGCATCCGCAGTAGTGAGCCCGAGCGCCCATGAGCAGTAGTGACGCTGAGTGCGCATAAGCAGTAGTGAGCCCGTGCGCGCATACGCGGTAGTGAGCCCGATTTTGCATCCACAGTAGTGAGTCGGCGTACTCATGAGCAGTAGTTAGTCCGAGAGCGCATGAGAAGTAGTGACGCCGTGTGCGCATGCGCAGTACTGAGCCCGAGCGCGCATCCGCAGTAATGAGCCCGAGCGCGCATCCGCAGTAGGGAGTCCGTGTGCGCATGCGCAGTCGTGAGCCCGAGTGCGCATGTGCAGGTCTGAGCCGGAGTGCGCATGCGCAGTAGTGAGCCCGATTGTGCATCCGCAGTAGTGAGACCGAGCGCCCATGAGCAGTAGTGAGTCCGAGTGCGCATAAGCAGTAGTAACCTCGATTGCGCATGCACAGTAGTGAGCCCGTGTGCGCATGCGCAGTAGTGAGCCCGAGCGCGCATCCGCAGTAGTGAGCCCGTGCGCCCATGAGCAGTAGTGAGTCCGAGTGCGCATAAGTAGTAGTAACCCCGATTGCGCATGCACAGTAGTGAGCCCGTGTGGGCATGGGCAGTAGTGAGCCCGAGCGCGCATGCGCAGAAGTGAGCCCGATCGCGCATCCGCGGTAGTGATGCCGAGTGCCCATGAGCAGTAGTGAGTCCGAGTGCCCATAAGCAGTAGTAACCGATTGCGTGTGCACATTGGTGAGCCCGTGTGTGCATGAGCAGTAGTGACCCCGAGTGCGCATGCACAGTACTGAGCCCGTGTGCGCATACGCGGTAGTGAGCCCGATTTTGCATCCGCAGTAGTGAGTCAGAGTGCACATGCACAGTCGTGAGCCCGTGTGCGCATGCGCAGCCGTGAGTCCGAGTGCGCATGCCCAGTAGTGATCCCGAGCGCGCAACCGCAGTAGTGAGCCCGAGTGCGCATGCCCAGTAGTGAGCCCGAGTGCGCATGTGCAGTGGTGAGTCCGAGTGTTCATGGTCAAGTTTGAGCCCGAGCGCGCATGCGCAGTAGTGAGCCTGATTGCGCATCCGCAGTAGTGAGGCCGATTGCGCATCCGCAGTATTGAGGCCGAGTGTCCATGAGCAGTAGTGCGTCCAAGTGCGCATGAGCAGTAGTGACCCCGAATGCGCATGCGCAGTAGTGAGCCAGATTGCGCATCCGCTGTAGTGAGTCCGAGTGCGCATGGCCAGTAGCGACCCCGAGTGCGCATGCGCAGTTGAGAGCCCGATTGCGCATGCGCAGTAGTGAGCCCGTGTCCGCATGCGCAGTGGTGAGCCCGAGTGCACATGGTCAAGTCTGAGCCGGAGGGCGCATTAGCAGTAGTGAGCCCGATTGCGCATCCGCAGTAGTGAGCCCGAGCGCCCATGAGCAGTAGTGAGTCCGAGTGCGCATAAGCAGTAGTAACCTCGATTGCGCATGCACAGTAGTGAGCCCGTTTGCGCATGCGCAGTAGTGAGCCCGAGCGCGCAACCGCAGTAGTGAGCCCGTGCGCGCCTGCCAAGTAGTGAGCCCGATTGCGCATCCGCAGTAGTGAGGCCGAGTGTACATGAGCAGTAGTGCATCCAAGTGCGCATGAGCAGTAGTGACCCCGAGTGCGCATGCGCAGTAGTGAGCCAGATTGCGCATCCGCAGTAGTGAGCCCGAGCGCCCATGAGCAGTAGTGAGTCCGAGTGCCCATAAGCAGTAGTAATCCCGATTGCGCATGCACATTAGTGAGCCCGTGTGGGCATGCGCAGTAATGAGCCCGAGCGCGCATCCGCAGTAGTGAGCCCGAGCGCCCATGCGCAGTAGTGAGCCCGATTGCTCATTCGCAGTACTGACCCCGAGAGCGCATGCGCAGTAGCGACCCAGAGCGCGCATGCCTAGTAGTGAGCCCGAGTGCGCATGTGTAGGTTTGAGCCGGAGTGCGCATGCGCAGTAGTGAGCCCGATTGTGCATCCGCAGTAGCGAGTCCGAGTGTGCATGAGCAGTAGTGAGCCCGATTGTGCATCCGCAGTAGTCAGTCAGAGTGCGCATGAGCAGTAGTTAGTCCGAGAGCGCATGACAAGTAGTGACCCCGTGTACGCATGCGCAGTAGTGAGCCCGATTGCGCATCCGCAGTACTGAGCCCGAGCGCGCATCCGCAGTAGTGAGCTCGAGCGCGCATCCGCAGTAGTGAGCCCGATTGCGCATCCGCAGTAGTGAGGCCGAGTGTCCATGAGCAGTAGTGCGTCCAAGTGCGCATGAGCAGTAGTGACCCCGAGTGCGCATAAGCAGTAGTGGGCCCGATTGCGCGTCGGCAGTAGCGAGCCCGTGTCCGCATGCGCAGTGGTGAGCCCGAGTGCGCATGGTCAAGTCTGAGCCGGAGTGCGCATGCGCAGTAGTGAGTCCGATCGCGCATCCGCAGTAGTGAGGCCGAGTGCCCTTGAGCAGTAGTGAGTCAGAGTGCTCATGAGCAGTAGTGACCCCGACTGCGCATGCACAGTAGTGAGCCCGTGTGGGCATGCGCAGTAGTGAGCCCGAGCGCGCATGCGCAGTAGTGAGCCCGATTGCGTATCCGCAGTAGTGAGGCCGAGTGTCCATGAGCAGTAGTGCGTCCAAGTGCGCATGAGCAGTAGTGACCCCGATTGCGCATGCACAGTAGTGAGCCCGAGTGCGCATGCCCAGTAGTGAGCCCGAGTGCGCGTGTGCAGTGGCGAGTCCGAGTGTTCATGGTCAAGTTTGAGCCCGAGCGCGCATGCGCAGTAGTGAGCCTGATTGCGCATCCGCAGTAGTGAGGCCGAGTGCCCATGAGCAGTAGTGAGCCCAAGTGCGCATGAGCATTAGTGACCACGAGTGCGCATACGCAGTAGTGAGCCCGATTGCGCATCCGCAGTAGTGAGGCCGAGTGCCCATGAGCAGTAGTGAGTCCAAGTGCGCATGAGCATTAGTGACCACGAGTGCGCATACGCAGTAGTGAGCCCGATTGCGCATCGGCAGTAGTGAGTCCGTGTGCGCATGCCCAGTAGTGGGCCCGCGTGCGCATGTGCAGGTCTGAGCCGGAGTGCGCATGCGCAGTAATGAGCCCGATTGCGCATCCGCAGTATTTAGGCCGAGTGTCCATGAGCAGTAGTGAGCCCGAGTGCGCATGCCCAGTAGTGAGCCCGAGTGCGCATGTGCAGTGGTGAGTCCGAGTGTTCATGGTCAAGTTTGAGCCCGAGCGCGCATGCGCAGTAGTGAGCCTGATTGCGCATCCGCAGTAGTGAGGCCGATTGCGCATCCGCAGTATTGAGGCCGAGTGTCCATGAGCAGTAGTGCGTCCAAGTGCGCATGAGCAGTAGTGACCCCGAATGCGCATGCGCAGTAGTGAGCCAGATTGCGCATCCGCTGTAGTGAGTCCGAGTGCGCATGGCCAGTAGCGACCCCGAGTGCGCATGCGCAGTTGAGAGCCCGATTGCGCATGCGCAGTAGTGAGCCCGTGTCCGCATGCGCAGTGGTGAGCCCGAGTGCACATGGTCAAGTCTGAGCCGGAGGGCGCATTAGCAGTAGTGAGCCCGATTGCGCATCCGCAGTAGTGAGCCCGAGCGCCCATGAGCAGTAGTGAGTCCGAGTGCGCATAAGCAGTAGTAACCTCGATTGCGCATGCACAGTAGTGAGCCCGTTTGCGCATGCGCAGTAGTGAGCCCGAGCGCGCAACCGCAGTAGTGAGCCCGTGCGCGCCTGCCAAGTAGTGAGCCCGATTGCGCATCCGCAGTAGTGAGGCCGAGTGTACATGAGCAGTAGTGCATCCAAGTGCGCATGAGCAGTAGTGACCCCGAGTGCGCATGCGCAGTAGTGAGCCAGATTGCGCATCCGCAGTAGGGAGCCCGAGCGCCCATGAGCAGTAGTGAGTCCGAGTGCCCATAAGCAGTAGTAATCCCGATTGCGCATGCACATTAGTGAGCCCGTGTGGGCATGCGCAGTAATGAGCCCGAGCGCGCATCCGCAGTAGTGAGCCCGAGCGCCCATGCGCAGTAGTGAGCCCGATTGCTCATTCGCAGTACTGACCCCGAGAGCGCATGCGCAGTAGCGACCCAGAGCGCGCATGCCTAGTAGTGAGCCCGAGTGCGCATGTGTAGGTTTGAGCCGGAGTGCGCATGCGCAGTAGTGAGCCCGATTGTGCATCCGCAGTAGCGAGTCCGAGTGTGCATGAGCAGTAGTGAGCCCGATTGTGCATCCGCAGTAGTCAGTCAGAGTGCGCATGAGCAGTAGTTAGTCCGAGAGCGCATGACAAGTAGTGACCCCGTGTACGCATGCGCAGTAGTGAGCCCGATTGCGCATCCGCAGTACTGAGCCCGAGCGCGCATCCGCAGTAGTGAGCTCGAGCGCGCATCCGCAGTAGTGAGCCCGATTGCGCATCCGCAGTAGTGAGGCCGAGTGTCCATGAGCAGTAGTGCGTCCAAGTGCGCATGAGCAGTAGTGACCCCGAGTGCGCATAAGCAGTAGTGGGCCCGATTGCGCGTCGGCAGTAGCGAGCCCGTGTCCGCATGCGCAGTGGTGAGCCCGAGTGCGCATGGTCAAGTCTGAGCCGGAGTGCGCATGCGCAGTAGTGAGTCCGATCGCGCATCCGCAGTAGTGAGGCCGAGTGCCCTTGAGCAGTAGTGAGTCAGAGTGCTCATGAGCAGTAGTGACCCCGACTGCGCATGCACAGTAGTGAGCCCGTGTGGGCATGCGCAGTAGTGAGCCCGAGCGCGCATGCGCAGTAGTGAGCCCGATTGCGTATCCGCAGTAGTGAGGCCGAGTGTCCATGAGCAGTAGTGCGTCCAAGTGCGCATGAGCAGTAGTGACCCCGATTGCGCATGCACAGTAGTGAGCCCGATTGCGCATCCGCAGTAGTGTGTCCGAGTGCGCATGCGCAGTAGTGACCCCGAGTGCGCATGCGCAGTAGAGAGCACGATTACGCATGCGCAGTAATGAGCCCGTGCCCGCATGCGCAGTGGTGAGCCCGAGTGCGCATGCACAGTCGTGAGCCCGTGTGCGGATGCGCAGCCGTGAGTCCGAGTACGCATGCCCAGTAGTGAGCCCGAGCGCGCAACCGCAGTAGTGAGCCCGAGTGCGCATGCCCAGTAGTGAGCCCGAGTGCGCGTGTGCAGTGGCGAGTCCGAGTGTTCATGGTCAAGTTTGAGCCCGAGCGCGCATGCGCAGTAGTGAGCCTGATTGCGCATCCGCAGTAGTGAGGCCGAGTGCCCATGAGCAGTAGTGAGCCCAAGTGCGCATGAGCATTAGTGACCACGAGTGCGCATACGCAGTAGTGAGCCCGATTGCGCATCCGCAGTAGTGAGGCCGAGTGCCCATGAGCAGTAGTGAGTCCAAGTGCGCATGAGCATTAGTGACCACGAGTGCGCATACGCAGTAGTGAGCCCGATTGCGCATCGGCAGTAGTGAGTCCGTGTGCGCATGCCCAGTAGTGGGCCCGCGTGCGCATGTGCAGGTCTGAGCCGGAGTGCGCATGCGCAGTAATGAGCCCGATTGCGCATCCGCAGTATTTAGGCCGAGTGTCCATGAGCAGTAGTTCGTCCGAGTGCGCATGAGCAGTAGTGACCCCGAATGCGCATGCGCAGTAGTGAGCCAGATTGCGCATCCGCTGTAGTGAGTCCGAGTGCGCATGGGCAGTAGCGACCCCGAGTGCGCATGCGCAGTAGAGAGCCCGATTGCGCATGCGCAGTAGTGAGCCCGAGCGCGCATCCGCAGTAGGGAGTCCGTGTGCGCATGCGCAGTCGTGAGCCCGAGTGCGCATGTGCAGGTCTGAGCCGGAGTGCGCATGCGCAGTAGTGAGCCCGAGTGCGCATGTGCAGGTCTGAGCCGGAGTGCGCATGCGCAGTAGTGAGCCCGATCGCGCATCCGCGGTAGTGAAGCCGAGTGCCCATGAGCAGTAGTGAGACCGAGTGCCCATAAGCAGTAGTAACCCCGATTGCGTATGCACATTGGTGAGCCCGTGTGTGCATGAGCAGTAGTGACCCCGAGTGCGCATGCACAGTACTGAGCCCGTGTGCGCATACGCGGTAGTGAGCCCGATTTTGCATCCGCAGTAGTGAGTCAGAGTGCGCATGAGCAGTAGTTAGTCCGAGAGCGCATGACAAGTAGTGACCCCGTGTGCGCATGCGCAGTAGTGAGCCCGAGCGCGCATGAGCACTAGTTAGTCCAAGTGCGCATGAGCAGTAGTGACCCCAAATGCGCATGCGCAGTAGTGAGCCCGATTGCGCATCCGCAGTAGTGTGTCCGAGTGCGCATGCGCAGTAGTGACCCCGCGTGCGCATACGCAGTAGAGAGCACGATTACGCATGCGCAGTAATGAGCCCGTGCCCGCAGGCGCAGTGGTGAGCCCGAGTGCGCATGCACTGTCGTGAGCAAGTGTGCGCATGCGCAGCCGTGAGTCCGAGTGCGCATGCCCAGTAGTGAGCCCGAGCGCGCAACCGCAGTAGTGAGCCCGAGTGCGCATGCCCAGTAGTGAGCCCGAGTGCGCATGTGCAGTGGTGAGTCCGAGTGTTCATGGTCAAGTTTGGGCCCGAGCGCGCATGCGCAGTAGTGAGCCTGATTGCGCATGCCCAGTAGAGAGCCCGATTGCGCATGCGCAGTAGTGAGCCCGTGTCCGCATGCGCAGTGGTGAGCCCGAGTGCACATGGTCAAGTCTGAGCCGGAGTGCGCATTAGCAGTAGTGAGCCCGATTGCGCATCCGCAGTAGTGCGCCCGAGCGCCCATGAGCAGTAGTGACGCTGAGTGCGCATAAGCAGTAGTGAGCCCGTGCGCGCATACGCGGTAGTGAGCCCGATTTTGCATCCACAGTAGTGAGTCGGCGTACTCATGAGCAGTAGTTAGTCCGAGAGCGCATGAGAAGTAGTGACGCCGTGTGCGCATGCGCAGTACTGAGCCCGAGCGTGCATCCGCAGTAGTGAGCCCGAGCGCGCATCCGCAGTAGGGAGTCCGTGTGCGCATGCGCAGTCGTGAGCCCGAGTGCGCATGTGCAGGTCTGAGCCGGAGTGCGCATGCGCAGTAGTGAGCCCGATTGTGCATCCGCAGTAGTGAGACCGAGCGCCCATGAGCAGTAGTGAGTCCGAGTGCGCATAAGCAGTAGTAACCTCAATTGCGCATGCACAGTAGTGAGCCCGTGTGCGCATGCGCAGTAGTGAGCCCGAGCGCGCATCCGCAGTAGTGAGCCCGTGCGCCCATGAGCAGTAGTGAGTCCGAGTGCGCATAAGTAGTAGTAACCCCGATTGCGCATGCACAGTAGTGAGCCCGTGTGGGCATGGGCAGTAGTGAGCCCGAGCGCGCATGCGCAGAAGTGAGCCCGATCGCGCATCCGCGGTAGTGATGCCGAGTGCCCATGAGCAGTAGTGAGTCCGAGTGCCCATAAGCAGTAGTAACCCCGATTGCGTATGCACATTGGTGAGCCCGTGTGTGCATGAGCAGTAGTGACCCCGAGTGCGCATGCACAGTACTGAGCCCGTGTGCGCATACGCGGTAGTGAGCCCGATTTTGCATCCGCAGTAGTGAGTCAGAGTGCGCATGCACAGTCGTGAGCCCGTGTGCGCATGCGCAGCCGTGAGTCCGAGTGCGCATGCCCAGTAGTGAGCCCGAGCGCGCAACCGCAGTAGTGAGCCCGAGTGCGCATGCCCAGTAGTGAGCCCGAGTGCGCATGTGCAGTGGTGAGTCCGAGTGTTCATGGTCAAGTTTGAGCCCGAGCGCGCATGCGCAGTAGTGAGCCTGATTGCGCATCCGCAGTAGTGAGGCCGAGTGCCCATGAGCAGTAGTGAGCCCAAGTGCGCATGAGCATTAGTGACCACGAGTGCGCATACGCAGTAGTGAGCCCGATTGCGCATCCGCAGTAGTGAGGCCGAGTGCCCATGAGCAGTAGTGAGTCCAAGTGCGCATGAGGATTAGTGACCACGAGTGCGCATACGCAGTAGTGAGCCCGACTGCGCATCGGCAGTAGTGAGTCCGTGTGCGCATGCCCAGTAGTGGGCCCGCGTGCGCATGTGCAGGTCTGAGCCGGAGTGCGCATGCGCAGTAATGAGCCCGATTGCGCATCCGCAGTATTTAGGCCGAGTGTCCATGAGCAGTAGTTCGTCCGAGTGCGCATGAGCAGTAGTGACCCCGAATGCGCATGCGCAGTAGTGAGCCAGATTGCGCATCCGCTGTAGTGTGTCCGAGTGCGCATGCGCAGTAGTGACCCCGAGTGCGCATGGGCAGTAGCGACCCCGCGTGCGCATGCGCAGTAGAGAGCCCGATTGCGCATGCGCAGTAGTGAGCCCGTGTCCGCATGCGCAGTGGTGAGCCCGAGTGCACATGGTCAAGTCTGAGCCGGAGTGCGCATTAGCAGTAGTGATCCCGACTGCGCATCCGCAGTAGTGAGCCCGAGCGCCCATGAGCAGTAGTGACCCTGAGTGCGCATAAGCAGTAGTGAGCCCGTGCGCGCATCCGCAGTAGGGAGTCCGTGTGCGCATGCGCAGTCGTGAGCCCGCGTGCGCATGTGCAGGTCTGAGCCGGAGTGCGCATGCGCAGTAGTGAGCCCGATCGCGCATCCGCGGTAGTGATGCCGAGTGCCCATGAGCAGTAGTGAGTCCGAGTGCCCACAAGCAGTAGTAACCCCGATTGCGTATGCACATTGGTGAGCCCGTGTGTGCATGCGCAGTAGTGACCCCGAGTGCGCATGCGCAGTAGAGAGCACGATTACGCATGCGCAGTAATGAGCCCGTGCCCGCAGGCGCAGTGGTGAGCCCGAGTGCGCATGCACAGTCGTGAGCCCGTGTGCGCATGCGCAGCCGTGAGTCCGAGTGCGCATGCCCAGTAGTGAGCCCGAGCGCGCAACAGCAGTAGTGAGCCCGAGTGCGCATGCCCAGTAGTGAGCCCGAGTGCGCATGTGCAGTGGTGAGTCCGAGTGTTCATGGTCAAGTTTGAGCCCGAGCGCGCATGCGCAGTAGTGAGCCTGATTGCGCATCCGCAGTAGTGAGGCCGAGTGCCCATGAGCAGTAGTGAGTCCACGTGCGCATGAGCAGTAGTGACCCCGATTGCTCATGCACAGTAGTGAGCCCGTGTGCGCATGCGCAATAGTGAGCCCGATTACGCATCCGCAGTAGTGAGTCCGAGTGCCCATGAGCAGTAGTTAGTCAACGAAGGCATGAGAAGTAGTGAGCCCGAGCGCGCATGCGCAGTAGTGAGCCTGGGCGCGCATCCGCAGTATTGAGCCCGATCGCGCATCCGCAGTAACGAGGGCGAGTGCCCATGAGCAGTAGTGAGTCCACGTGCGCATGAGCAGGAGTGACCCCGATTGCGCATGCACAGTAGTGAGCCCGTGTGGGCATGCGCAGTAGTGAACCCGAGCGCGCATCCGCAGTAGTGTGCCCGAGCGCGCATGCGCAGTAGTGAGCCCGATTGCGCATCCGCAGTAGTGAGGCCGAGTGTCCATGAGCAGTAGTGCGTCCAAGTGCGCTTGAGCAACAGTGACCCCGAGTGCGCATGCGCAGTAGTGAGTCCGAGAGCGCATGAGAAGTAGTGACCCCGTGTGCGCATGCGCAGTAGTGAGCCCGAGCGCGCGTGCACAGTAGTGAGCCCGATTGCGCATCCGCAGTAGTGAGGCCGAGTGTCCATGAGCAGTAGTGCGTCCAAGTGCGCTTGAGCAACAGTGACCCCGAGTGCGCATGCGCAGTAGTGAGTCCGAGAGCGCATGAGAAGTAGTGACCCCGTGTCCGCATGCGCAGTGGTGTGCCCGAGTGCGCATCGGCAGTAGTGAGTCCGTGTGCGATTGCCCAGTACTGAGCCCGCGTGCGCATGTGCAGGTCTGAGCCGCAGTGCGCATGCGCAGTAGTGAGCTCGATTGTGCATCCGCAGTAGTGAGACCGAGTGCGCATGAGCATTAGTGAGCCCGTGTGTGCATGAGCAGTAGTGACCCTGAGTGCCCATGCACAGTAGTGAGCCCGTGCGCGCATACGCGGTAGTGTGCCCGATTTTCCATCCACAGTAGTGAGTCGGAGTACTCATGAGCAGTAGTTAGTGCGAGAGCGCATGAGAAGTAGTGACCCCGTGTCCGCATGCGCAGTGGTGAGCCCGAGTGCGCATGGTCAAGTCTGAGCCGGAGTGCGCATGCGCAGTAGTGAGTCCGATCGCGCATCCGCAGTAGTGAGGCCGAGTGCCCTTGAGTAGTAGTGAGTCAGAGTGCTCATGAGCAGTAGTGAGCCCGAGTGCTCATACGCAGTAGTGAGTTCGATTGCGCATCCGCAGTAGGGAGTCCGTGTGCGCATGCGCAGTAGTGAGCCCGTGCGCGCATTCGCGGTAGGGAGCCCGTGTGGGCATGCGCAGTAGTGAGTCCGAGCGCGCATGCGCAGTAATGAGCCCGATTGCTCATCCGCAGTATTTAGGCCGAGTGTCCATGAGCAGTAGTTCGTCCAAGTGCGCGTCCGCAGTAGTGAGGCCGAGTGTCCATGAGCAGTAGTGCGTCCAAGTGCGCTTGAGCAACCGTGACCCCGAGTGCGCATGCGCAGTAGTGAGTCCGAGAGCCCATGAGAAGTAGTGACCCCGTGTCCGCATGCGCAGTGGTGAGCCCGAGTGCGCATGGTCTGGTCTGAGCCGCAGTGCGCATGCGCAGTGGTGAGTCCGAGTGCGCATGCGCAGTAGTGACCCCGGGTGCGCATGCGCAGTAGTGAGCCCGAGCGCGCATCCGCAGTAGTGAGCCCGAGCGCGCATGCGCAGTAGTGAGTCCGAGTGCGCATGAGCAGTAGTGACCACGAGTGCGCATACACAGTAGTGAGCCCGGTTGCGCATCGGCAGTAGTGGGTCCGTGTGCGATTGCCCAGTAGTGAGCCCTCGTGCGCATGTGCAGGTCTGAGCCGCAGTGCGCATGCGCAGTAGTGAGCTCGATTGTGCATCCGCAGTAGTGAGACCGAGTGCGCATGAGCAGTAGTGAGCCCGTGTGTGCATGAGCAGTAGTGACCCTGAGTGCCCATGCGCAGTAGTGAGCCCGTGCGCGCATACGCGGTAGTGAGCCCGATTTTCCATCCACAGTAGTGAGTCGGAGTACTCATGAGCAGTAGTTAGTGCGAGAGCGCATGAGAAGTAGTGACCCCGTGTCCGCATGCGCAGTGGTTAGCCCGAGTGCGCATGGTCAAGTCTGAGCCGGAGTGCGCATGCGCAGTAGTGAGTCCGATCGCGCATCCGCAGTAGTGAGGCCGAGTGCCCTTGAGTAGTAGTGAGTCAGAGTGCTCATGAGCAGTAGTGAGCCCGAGTGCTCATACGCAGTAGTGAGTCCGATTGCGCATCCGCAGTAGGGAGTCCGTGTGCGCATGCGCAGTAGTGAGCCCGTGCGCGCATACGCGGTAGTGAGCACAATTACGCATGCGCAGTAATGAGCCCGTGCGCGCATACGCGGTAGTGAGCCCGATTTTGCATCCACAGTAGTGAGTCGGAGTACTCATGAGCAGTAGTTAGTGCGAGAGCGCATGAGAAGTAGTGACCCCGTGTCCGCATGCGCAGTAGTGAGCCCGAGCGCGCAACCGCAGTAGTGTGCCCGAGCGCGCCTGCCGAGTAGTGAGCCCGATTGCGCATCCGCAGTAGTGAGGCCGAGTGTACATGAGCAGTAGTGCATCCAAGTGCGCATGAGCAGTAGTGACCCCGAGTGCGCATGCGCAGTAGTGAGCCAGATTGCGCATCCGCAGTAGTGAGCCCGAGCGCCCATGAGCAGTAGTGAGTCCGAGTGCGCATAAGCAGGAGTGACCCTGATTGCGCATGCACAGTAGTGAGCCCGTGTGGGCATGGGCAGTAGTGAGCCCGAGCGCGCATGCGCAGTAGTGAGCCCGATCGCGCATCCGCGGTAGTGATGCCGAGTGCCCATGAGCAGTAGTGAGTCCGAGTGCCCATAAGCAGTAGTAATCCCGATTGCGCATGCACATTAGTGAGCCCGTGTGGGCATGCGCAGTAATGAGCCCGAGCGCGCATCCGCAGTAGTGAGCCCGAGCGCCCATGCGCAGTAGTGAGCCCGATTGCTCATTCGCAGTACTGACCCCGAGAGCGCATGCGCAGTAGCGACCCCGAGCGCGCATGCCTAGTAGTGAGCCCGAGTGCGCATGTGTAGGTTTGAGCCGGAGTGCGCATGCGCAGTAGTGAACCCGATTGTGCATCCGCAGTAGTGAGTCCGAGTGTGCATGAGCAGTAGTGAGCCCGATTGTGCATCCGCAGTAGTGAGTCCGAGTGTGCATGAGCAGTAGTGAGCCCGATTGTGCATCCGCAGTAGTGAGTCAGAGTGCGCATGAGCAGTAGTTAGTCCGAGAGCGCATGACAAGTAGTGACCCCGTGTACGCATGCGCAGTAGTGAGCCCGATTGCGCATCCGCAGTACTGAGCCCGAGCGCGCATCCGCAGTAGTGAGCCCGAGCGCGCATCCGCAGTAGTGAGCCCGATTGCGCATCCGCAGTAGTGAGGCCGAGTGTCCATGAGCAGTAGTGCGTCCAAGTGCGCATGAGCAGTAGTGACCCCGAGTGCGCATAAGCAGTAGTGGGCCCGATTGCGCGTCGGCAGTAGCGAGCCAGTGTCCGCATGCGCAGTGGTGAGCCCGAGTGCGCATGGTCAAGTCTGAGCCGGAGTGCGCATGCGCAGTAGTGAGTCCGATCGCGCATCCGCAGTAGTGAGGCCGAGTGCCCTTGAGCAGTAGTGAGTCAGAGTGCTCATGAGCAGTAGTGACCCCGATTGCGCATGCACAGTAGTGAGCCCGTGTGGGCATGCGCAGTAGTGAGCCCGAGCGCGCATGCGCAGTAGTGAGCCCGATTGCGTATCCGCAGTAGTGAGGCCGAGTGTCCATGAGCAGTAGTGCGTCCAAGTGCGCATGAGCAGTAGTGACCCCGAGTGCGCATGCGCAGTAGTGAGCCAGATCGCCCATCCGCTGTAGTGAGTCCGAGTGCGCATGGGCAGTAGCGACCCCGAGGGCGCATGCGCAGTAGTGAGCCAGATTGCCCATCGGCAGTAGAGAGTCCGTGTGCGCATACCCAGTAGTGAGTTCGCGTGCGCATGTGCAGGTCTGAGCGGCAGTGCGCATGCGCAGTAGTGAGCTCGATTGTGCATCCGCAGTAGTGAGTCCGAGTGCGCATGAGCAGTAGTGAGCCCGTGTGTGCATGAGCAGTAGTGATCATGAGTGCGCATGCACAGTAGTGAGCCCGTGCGCGCATACGCGGTAGTGAGCCCGATTTTGCATCCACAGTAGTGAGTCCGAGTACTCATGAGCAGTAGTGACCCCGAATGCGCATCCGCAGTAGTGAGCCAGATTGCGCATCCGCTCTAGTGAGTCCGAGTGCGCATGGGCAGTAGCGACCCCGGGTGCGCATGCGCAGTAGAGAGCCCGATTGCGCATGCGCAGTAGAGAGCCCGTGTCCGCATGCGCAGTGGTGAGCCCGAGTGCACATGGTCAAGTCTGAGCCGGAGTGCGCATTAGCAGTAGTGAGCCCGATTGTGCATCCGCAGTAGTGAGCCCGAGCGCCCATGAGCAGTAGTGAGTCCGAGTGCGCATAAGCAGTAGTAACCTCGATTGCGCATGCACAGTAGTGAGCCCGTGTGGGCATGCGCAGTAGTGAGCCCGAGCGCGCGTGCCCAGTAGCGAGACCGATTGCGCATCCGCAGTAGTGAGGCCGAGTGTACATGAGCAGTAGTGCGTCCAAGTGCGCATGAGCAGTAGTGACCCCGAGTGCGCATGCGCAGTAGTGAGCCAGATTGCGCATCCGCAGTAGTGAGTCCGCGTGCGCATGAGCAGTAGTGAGCCCGTGTGTGCATGAGCAGTAGTGACCCTGAGTGCGCATGCACAGTAGTGAGCCCGTGCGCGCATACGCGGTAGTGAGCCCGATTTTGCATCCGCAGTAGTGGGTCGGAGTACTCATGAGCAGTAGTTAGTCCGAGAGCGCATGAGAAGTAGTGACCCCGAATGCGCATGCGCAGTAGTGAGCCAGATTGCGCATCCGCAGTATTTAGGCCGAGTGTCCATCAGCAGTAGTGCGTCCAAGTGCGCATGGGCAGTAGTGACCCCGAATGCGCATGCGCAGTAGTGAGCCAGATTGCGCATCCGCTGTAGTGAGTCCGAGTGCGCATGGGCAGTAGCGACCCCGAGTGCGCATGTGCAGTAGAGAGCCCGATTGCGCATGCGCAGTAGCGAGCCCGTGTCCGCATGCGCAGTGGTGAGCCCGAGTGCACATGGTCAAGTCTGAGCCGGAGTGCGCATTAGCAGTAGTGAGCCCGATTGCGCATCCGCAGTAGTGAGCCCGAGCGCCCATGAGCAGTTGTGAGTCCGAGTGCGCATAAGCAGTAGTAACCTCGATTGCGCATGCACAGTAGTGAGCCCGTGTGGGCATGCGCAGTAGTGAGCCCGAGCGCGCATCCGCAGTAGTGAGCCCGAGCGCGCGTGCCCAGTAGTGAGCCCGATTGCGCATCCGCAGTAGTGAGGCCGCGTGTACATGAGCAGTAGTGCGTCCGAATGCGCATGAGCAGTAGTGACCCCGAGTGCGCATGCGCAGTAGTGAGCCAGATTGCGCGTCCGCAGCAGTGAGTCCGAGTGCGCATGCGCAGTAGTGAGCCCGTGCGCGCATACGCGGTTGTGAGCCCGATTTTGCATCCGCAGTAGTGAGTCGGAGTACTCATGAGCAGTAGTTAGTCCGAGAGCGCATGAGATGTAGTGACCCCGTGTGCGCATGCGCAGTAGTGAGCCCGAGCGCGCATCCGCAGTAGCGAGCCCGAGCGCCCATGAGCAGTAGTGAGTCCGAGTGCGCATAAGCAGTAGTAACCCCGATTGCGCATGGACAGTAGTGAGCCCGTGTGGGGATGGGCAGTAGTGAGCCCCAGCGCGCATGCGCAGTAGTGAGCCCGATCGCGCATCTGCGGTAGTGATGCCGAGTGCCCATGAGCAGTAGTGAGTCCGAGTGCCCATAAGCAGTAATAACCCCGATTGCGTATGCACATTAGTGAGCCCGTGTGTGCATCAGCAGTAGTGACCCCGAGTGCGCATGCACAGTCGTGAGCCCCTGTGCGCATGCGCAATAGTGAGCCCGATTACGAATCCGCAGTAGTGAGTCCGAGTGCCCATGAGCAGTAGTTAGTCCGAGAAGGCATGAGAAGTAGTGACCCCGTGTGCGCATGCGCAGTAGTGAGCCCTTGTGCGCGTGCGCAGTAGTTAGCCCGAGTGCGCATGTGCAGTGGTGAGCCCGAGTATTCATGGTCAAGTTTGAGCCCGACCGCGCATGCGCAGTAGTGAGCCCGATTGCGCATCCGCAGTAGTGAGGCCGAGTGCCCATGAGCAGTAGTGAGTCCAAGTGCGCATGAGCATTAGTGACCACGAGTGCGCATCCGCAGTAGCGAGGCCGAGTGCCCATGAGCAGTAGTGAGTCCAAGTGCGCATGAACATTAGTGACCACGAGTGCGCATACGCAGTAGTGGGACCGATTGCGCATGCACAGTAGTGAGCCCGTGTGGGCATGCGCAGTAGTGAGTCCGAGCGCGCATGCGCAGTAATGAGCCCGAGCGCGCATCCGCAGTAGTGAGCCCGATTGCGCATCCGTAGTAATGAGGCCGAGTGACCATGAGCAGTAGTGAGTCCACGTGCGCATGAGCAGTAGTGACCCCGATTGCGCATGCACAGTAGTGAGCCCGTGTGGGCATGCGCAGTAGTGAGCCCGAGCGCGCATCCGCAGTAGTGAGCCCGAGCGCGCATGCGCAGTAGTGAGCCCGATTGCGCAACCGCAGTAGTGAGGCCGAGTGTCCATGAGCAGTAGTGCGTCCAAGTGCGCTTGAGCAACAGTGACCCCGAGTGCGCATGCGCAGTAGTGAGTCCGAGAGCGCATGAGAAGTAGTGACCCCGTATGCGCATCCGCAGTAGGGAGTCCGTGTGCGCATGCGCAGTAGAGAGACCGATTGCGCATGCGCAGTAGTGAGCCCGTGTCCGCATGCGCAGTGGTGAGCCCGAGTTCACATGGTCAAGTCTGAGCCGGAGTGCGCATGCGCAGTAGTGAGCCCGTGTCCGCATGCGCAGTAGTGAGCGCGAGCGCGCATGAGCACTAGTTAGTCCAAGTGCGCATGAGCAGTAGTGACCCCGAGTGCGCAACCGCAGTAGTGAGCCCGAGTGCGCATGCGCAGTAGTGACCCCGAGTGCGCATGCACAGTAGTGACGCCGAGTGCGCATGCACAGTCGTGAGCCCGTGTGCGCATGCGCAATAGTGAGCCCGATTACGCATCCGCAGTAGTGAGGCCGAGTGCCCATGAGCAGTAGTGAGTCCAAGTGCGCATGAGCATTAGTGACCACGAGTGCGCATACGCAGTAGTGGGCCCGATTGCGCATCGGCAGTAGTGAGTCCGTGTGCGCATTGGCAGTAGTGAGCCCGTGTGTGCATGAGCAGTAGTGACCCCGAGTGCGCATGCACAGTAGTGAGCCCGTGTGGGCATGCGCAGTAGTGAGCCCGAGCGCGCATGCGCAGTAGTGAGCCCGATAGAGCATCCGCAGTATTGAGGCCGAGTGTCCATGAGCAGTAGTGCGTCCTAGTGCGCATGAGCAGTAGTGAGTCCGATCGCGCATCCGCAGTAGTGAGCCCGAGTGCCCTTGAGCAGTAGTGAGGCAGAGTGCTCATGAGCAGTAGTGACCCCGATTGCGCATGCACAGTAGTGAGCCCGTGTGGGCATGCGCAGTAGTGAGCCCGAGCGCGCATGCGCAGTAGTGAGCCCGATTGCGCATGAGCAGTAGTGAGTCCGAGTGCGCATGCGCAGTAGTGACCCCGAGTGCGCATGCACAGTAGTGAGCCCGTGCGCGCATACGCGGTAGTGAGCCCGATTTTGCATCCACAGTAGTGAGTCGGAGTACTCATAAGCAGTAGTAAGTCCGAGAGCGCATGAGAAGTAGTGACCCCGTGTGCACATGCGCAGTAGTGAGCCCGAGCGCGCATCCGCAGTAGTGAGCCCGGGCGCGCATCCGCAGTATTGAGCCCGATTGCGCATCCGCAGTGATGAGGCCGAGTGCCCATGAGCAGTTGTGAGTCCAAGTGCGCATAAGCAGTAGTGAGCCCGATTGCGCATCGGCAGTAGTGAGCCAGATTGCGCATCCGCTGTAGTGAGTCCGAGTGCGCATGGGCAGTAGCGACCCCGGGTGCGCATGCGCAGTAGAGAGCCCGATTGCGCATGCGCAGTAGAGAGCCCGTGTCCGCATGCGCAGTGGTGAGCCCGAGTGCACATGGTCAAGTCTGAGCCGGAGTGCGCATTAGCAGTAGTGAGCCCGATTGCGCATCCGCAGTAGTGAGCCCGAGCGTCCATGAGCAGTAGTGAGTCCGAGTGCGCATGCGCAAGAGTGACCCCGAGTGCGCATGCACAGTAGTGAGCCCGTGCGCGCATACGCGGTAGTGAGCCCGATTTTGCATCCACAGTAGTGAGTCGGAGTACTCATAAGCAGTAGTAAGTCCCAGAGCGCATGAGAAGTAGTGACCCCGTGTGCACATGCGCAGTAGTGAGCCCGAGCGCGCATCCGCAGTAGTGAGCCCGGGCGCGCATCCGCAGTATTGAGCCCGATTGCGCATCCGCATTTGTGAGTACGATTGCGCATCCGCAGTAATGAGGCCGAGTGCCCATGAGCAGTAGTGAGTCCAAGTGCGCATGAGCAGTAGTGACACCGAGTGCGCATGCGCAGTAGTGAGCCCGATTGCGCATCCGCAGTAGGCAGTCCGTGTGCGCATGCGCAGTAGTGAGCCCGATTGCGCATCGGCAGTAGCGAGCCCGTGTCCGCATGCGCAGTGGTGAGCCCGAGTGCGCATGGTCAAGTCTGAGCCGGAGTGCGCATGCGCAGTAGTGAGTCCGATCGCGCATATGCAGTAGTGAGTCCAAGTGCGCATGGGCAGTAGCGACCCCGAGGGCGCATGCGCAGTTGTGAGCCAGATTGCGCATCAGCAGTAGAGAGTCCGTGTGCGCATGCCCAGTAGTGATCCCGCGTGCGCATGTGCAGGTCTGAGCCGCAGTGCGCATGCGCAGTAGTGAGCTCGATTGTGCATCCGCAGTAGTGAGTCCGAGTGCGCATGAGCAGTAGTGAGCCCGTGTGTGCATGAGCAGTAGTGACCCTGAGTGCGCATGCACAGTAGTGAGCCCGTGCGCGCATACGCGGTAGTGAGCCCGATTTTGCATCCACAGTAGTGAGTCGGAGTACTCATGGGAAGTAGTTAGTCCGAGAGCGCATGAGAAGTACTGAGCCCGAGCGCGAATCCGCAGTAGTGAGCCCGATTGCGCATCCGCAGTAATGAGGCCGAGTGCCCATGAGCAGTAGTGAGTCCAAGTGCGCATGAGCAGTAGTGACCCCGAGTGCGCATGCGCAGTAGTGAGCCAGATTGCGCATCCGCTGTAGTGAGTCCGAGTGCGCATAAGCAGTAGTAACCCCGATTGCGCATGCACAATAGAGAGACCGATTATGCATGCGCCGTAGTGAGCCCGTTTCCGCATGCGCAGTAGTGAGCCCGAGCGCGCAACCGCACTAGTGAGCCCGAGCGCCCATGCGCAGTAGTGAGCCCGATTGCATATCCGCAGTAGTGAGGCCGAGTGCCCATGAGCAGTAGCGAGTCCGAGTGCGCAGGGGCAGTTGTGACCCCGAATCCGCATGCACAGTCGTGAGCCCGTGTGCGCATGCGCAGTCGTGCGCCCGTGTGCCCATGCGCAAAAGTGAGCTCGAGAGCGCATGTGCAAGTCTGAGCCGGAGTGCGCATGCGCAAGTAGCGACCCCGAGCGCGCATGCGCAGTAGTGAGCCCGAGTGCGCATGTGCAGGTCTGACCGGAGTGCGCATGCGCAGTAGAGAGCCCGATTGCGCATGCACAATAGTGAGCCCGTGTCCGCATGCGCGGTGGTGAGCCCGAGTGCGCATGGTCAAGTCTGATCCGGAGTGAGCATGCGCAGTAGTGAACCCGATCGCGCATCCGCAGTAGTGAGCCCGAGCGCGCATCCGCAGTAGTGAGCCCGATTGGGCATCCGCAGTAATGAGGCCGAGTGCTCATGAGCAGTAGTGACCCCGATTGCGCATGCACAGTAACGAGCCCGTGTGGGCATGCGCAGCGGTGAGTCCGAGTGCGCATGCGCAGTAGTGAGCCCGTGCGCGCATACGCGGTAGTGAGCCCGATTTTGCATCCGCAGTAGTGAGTCGAAGTACTCATGAGCAGTAGTTAGTCCGAGAGCGCATGAGAAGTAGTGACCCCGTGTGCGCATGCGCAGTAGTGAGCCCGAGCGCCCATGAGCAGTAGTGAGTCCGAGTGCGCATAAGCAGTAGTAACCCCGATTGCGCATGCACAGTAGTGAGCCCGTGTGGGCATGGGCAGTAGTGAGCCCGAGCGCGCATGCGCAGTAGTGAGCCCGATCGCGCATCTGCGGTGGTGATGCCGAGTGCCCATGAGCAGTAGTGAGTCCGAGTGCCCATAAGCAGTAGTAACCCCGATTGCGTATGCACATTAGTGAGCCCGTGTGTGCATCAGCAGTAGTGACCCCGAGTGCGCATGCACAGTCGTGAGCCCCTGTGCGCATGCGCAATAGTGAGCCCGATTACGCATCCGCAGTAGTGAGTCCGAGTGCCCATGAGCAGTAGTTAGTCCGAGAAGGCATGAGAGGTAGTGACCCCGTGTGCGCATGCGCAGTAGTAAGCCCATGTGCGCGTGCGCAGTAGTTAGCCCGAGTGCGCATGCCCAGTAGTGAGCCCGAGTGCGCATGTGCAGTGGTGAGTCCGAGTGTTCATGGTCAAGTTTGAGCCCGAGCGCGCATGCGCAGTAGTGAGCCCGATAGAGCATCCGCAGTATTGAGGCCGAGTGTCCATGAGCAGTAGTGCGTCCAAGTGCGCATGAGCAGTAGGGGCCCCCATTGCGCATGCGCAGTAGTGAGTCCGAGTGCGCATGCGCAGTAGTGACCCCGATTGCGCATGCACAGTAGTGAGCCCGTGCGCGCATACGCGGTAGTGAGCCCGATTTTGCATCCACAGTAGTGAGTCGGAGTACTCATGAGCAGTAGTTAGTCCGAGAGCGCATGAGAAGTAGTGACCCCATGTGCGCATGCACAGTAGTGAGCCCGAGCGCGCATCCGCAGTAGTGAGCCTGGGCGCGCATCCGCAGTATTGAGCCTGATTGCGCATCTGCAGTAATGAGGGCGAGTGCCCATGAGCAGTAGTGAGTCCAAGTGCGCATAAGCAGTAGTGACCCCGAGTGCGCATACGTAGTAGTGAGCCCGATCGCGCATCCGCAGTAGGGAGTCAGTGTGCGCATGCGCAGTAGTGAGCCCGATCGCGCATCCGCAGTAGTGAGGCCGAGTGCCCATGAGCAGTAGTGAGTCCAAGTGCGCATGAGCAGTAGTGACCACGAGTGCGCATGCACAGTAGTGACCTCGAGTGCGCATGCACAGTCGTGAGCCCGTGTGCGCATGCGCAATAGTGAGCCCGACAACGCATCCGCAGTAGTGAGTCCGAGTGCCCATGAGCAGTAGTTAGTCCGAGAAGGCATGAGAAGTAGTGACCCCGTGTGCGCATGCGCAGTAGTGAGCACATGTGCGCGTGCCCAGTAGTTAGCCCGAGTGCGCATGCCCAGTAGTGAGCCCGAGTGCGCATGTGCAGTGGTGAGTCGGAGTGTTCACGGTCAAGTTTGAGCCCGAGCGCGCATGCGCAGTAGTGAGCCCGATTGCGCATCCGCAGTAATGAGGCCGAGTGGACATGAGCAGTAGTGAGTCCAAGTGCGCATGAGCAGTAGTGACCCCGAGTGCGCATACGCAGTAGTGAGCCCGATCGCGCATCCGCAGTACGGAGTCAGTGTGCGCATGCGCCGTAGTGCGCCCGATTGCGCATCGGCAGTAGCGAGCCTGTGTCCGCATACGCAGTGGTGAGCCCGAGTGCGCATGGTCAAGTCTGAGCCGGAGTGCGCATGCGCAGTAGTGAGTCCGATCGCGCATCCGCAGTAGTGAGCCCGAGTGCCCTTGAGCAGTAGTGAGGCAGAGTGCTCATGAGCAGTAGTGACCCCGATTGCGCATGCACAGTAGTGAGCCCGTGTGGGCATGCGCAGTAGTGAGCCCGAGCGCGCATGCGCAGTAGTGAGCCCGATTGCGCATCCGCAGTATTGAGGCCGAGTGTCCATGAGCAGTAGTGCGTCCAAGTGCGCATGAGCAGTAGTGACCCAGAGTGCGCATGCGCAGTAGTGAGCCAGATTTCGCATCCGCTGTAGTGAGCCCGAGTGCACATGGGCAGTAGCGACCTCGGGTGCGCATGCGCAGTAGAGAGCCCGATTGCGCATGCGCAGTAGAGAGCCCGTGTCCGCATGCGCAGTGGTGAGCCCGAGTGCACATGGTCAAGTCTGAGCCGGAGTGCGCATTAGCAGTAGTGAGCCTGATTGCGCTTCCGCAGTAGTGAGCCCGAGCGCCCATGAGCAGTAGTGAGTCCGAGTACGCATAAGCAGTAGTAACCCCGATTGCGCATGCCCAGAAGTGACCCCGAGTGCGCATGCGCAGTAGAGAGCCCGGTTGCGCATGCGCAGTAGTGAGCCCGTGTCCGCATGCGCAGTGGTGAGCCCGAGTGCACATGGTCAAGTCTGAGCCGGAGCGTGCATTAGCAGTAGTGAGCCCGATTGCGCATCCGCAGTAGTGAGCCCGAGCGCCCATGAGCAGTAGTGAGTCCGAGTGCGCATGCGCAGTAGTGACCCCGAGTGCGCATGCACAGTAGTGAGCCCGTGCGCGCATACGCGGTAGTGAGCCCGATTTTGCATACACAGTAGTGAGTCGGAGTACTCATAAGCAGTAGTAAGTCCGAGAGCGCATGAGAAGTAGTGACCCGTGTGCACATGCGCAGTAGTGAGCCCGAGCGCGCATCCGCAGTAGTGAGCCCGGGCGCGCATCCGCAGTATTGAGCCCGATTGCGCATCCGCAGTAATGAGGCCGAGTGCCCATGAGCAGTTGTGAGTCCAAGTGCGCATAAGCAGTAGTGAGCCCGATTGCGCATCGGCAGTAGTGAGTCGGAGTACTCATGAGCAGTAGTTAGTCCGAGTGCGCATGAGAAGTAGTGACCCCGTGTGCGCATGCGCAGTACTTAGCCCGAGCGCGCATCCGCAGTAGTGAGCCCGAGCGCGCATCCGCATTTGTGAGCCCGATTGCGCATCCGCAGTAATGAGGCCGAGTGCCATGAGCAGTAGTGAGTCCAAGTGCGCATGAGCAGTAGTGACCCCGAGTGCGCATGCGCAGTAGTGAGCCCGATTGCGCATCCGCAGTAGGCAGTCCGTGTGCGCATGCGCAGTAGTGAGCCCGATTGCGCATCGGCAGTAGCGATCCCGTGTCCGCATGCGCAGTGGTGAGCCCGAGTGGGCATGGTCAAGTCTGAGCCGGAGTGCGCATGCGCAGTAGTGAGACCGATCGCGCATCCGCAGTAGTGAGTCCAAGTGCGCATGGGCAGTAGCGACCCCGAGGGCGCATGCGCAGTTGTGAGCCAGATTGCGCATCAGCAGTAGAGAGTCCGTGTGCGCATGCCCAGTAGTGATCCCGCGTGCGCATGTGCAGGTCTGAGCCGCAGTGCGCATGCGCAGTAGTGAGCTCGATTGTGCATCCGCAGTAGTGAGTCCGAGTGCGCATGAGCAGTAGTGAGCCCGTGTGTGCATGAGCAGTAGTGACCCTGAGTGCGCATGCACAGTAGTGAGCCCGTGCGCGCATACGCGGTAGTGAGCCCGATTTTGCATCCACAGTAGTGAGTCGGAGTACTCATGGGAAGTAGTTAGTCCGAGAGCGCATGAGAAGTACTGAGCCCGAGCGCGCATCCGCAGTAGTGAGCCCGATTGCGCATCCGCAGTAGTGAGGCCGAGTGCCCATGAGCAGTAGTGAGTCCAAGTGCGCATGAGCAGTAGTGACCCCGAGTGCGCATGCGCAGTAGTGGGCCAGATTGCGCATCCGCAGCAGTGAGTCCGAGTGCGCATGCGCAGTGGTGAGCCCGAGCGCGCAACCGCAGTAGTGAGCCCGAGTGCGCATGCGCAGTAGTGACCCCGAGTGCGCATGCACAGTAGTGACGCCGAGTGCGCATGCACAGTAGTGACCCCGAATGCGCATGCACAGTCGTGAGCCCCTGTGCGCATGGGCAATAGTGAGCCCGATTACGCATCCGCAGTAGTGAGGCCGAGTACTCATGAGCAGTAGTTAGTCCGAGAGCGCATGAGAAGTAGTGACCCCGTGTGCGCATGCGCAGTAGTGAGCCCGAGCGCGCATCCGCAGTAGTGAGCCCGAGCGCCCATGAGCAGTAGTGAGTCCGAGCGCGCATAAGCAGTAGTAACCCCGATTGCGCATGCACAGTAGTGAGCCCGTGTGGGCAGGGGCAGTAGTGAGCCCGAGCGCGCATGCGCAGTAGTGAGCCCGATCGCGCATCTGCGGTAGTGATGCCGAGTGCCCATGAGCAGTAGTGAGTCCGAGTGCCCATAAGCAGTAGTAACCCCGATTGCGTATGCACATTAGTGAGCCCGTGTGTGCATGAGCAGTAGTGACCCCGAGTGCGCATGCACAGTACTGAGGCCGTGTGCGCATACGCGGTAGTGAGCCCGATTTTGCATCCGCAGTAGTGAGTCAGAGTGCGCATGAGCAGTAGTTAGTCCGAGAGCGCATGACAAGTAGTGACCCCGTGTGCGCATGCGCAGTAGTGAGCCCGAGCGCGCATGAGCACTAGTTAGTCCAAGTGCGCATGAGCAGTAGTGACCCCGAGTGCGCATGCGCAGTAGTGAGCCCGATTGCGCATCCGCAGTAGTGTGTCCGAGTGCGCATGCGCAGTAGTGACCCCGAGTGCGCATGCGCAGTAGAGAGCACGATTACGCATGCGCAGTAATGAGCCCGTGCCCGCATGCGCAGTGGTGAGCCCGAGTGCGAATGCACAGTCGTGAGCCCGTGTGCGCATGCGCAGCCGTGAGTCCGAGTGCGCATGCCCAGTAGTGAGCCCGAGCGCGCAACCGCAGTAGTGAGCCCGAGTGCGCATGCGCAGTAGTGACCCCGAGTGCGCATGCACAGTAGTGACGCCGAGTGCGCATGCACAGTAGTGACCCCGAGTGCGCATGCACAGTCGTGAGCCCCTGTGCGCATGCGCATTAGTGAGCCCGATTACGCATCCGCAGTAGTGAGGCCGAGTACTCATGAGCAGTAGTTAGTCCGAGAGCGCATGAGAAGTAGTGACCCCGTGTGCGCATGCGCAGTAGTGAGCCCGAGCGCCCATGAGCAGTAGTGAGTCCGAGTGCGCATAAGCAGTAGTAACCCCGATTGCGCATGCACAGTAGTGAGCCCGTGTGGGCAGGGGCAGTAGTGAGCCCGTGTGCGCATGCGCAATAGTGAGCCCGATTACGCATCCGCAGTTGTGAGTCCCAGTGCCCATGAGCAGTAGTTAGTCAAAGAAGGCATGAGAAATAGTGAGCCCGAGCGCGCATCCGCAGTAGTGAGCCTGGGCGCGCATCCGCAGTATTGAGCCCGATTGCGCATCCGCAGTAACGAGGGCGAGTGCCCATAAGCAGTAGTGAGTCCAAGTGCGCATGAGCAGTAGTGACCACGAGTGCGCATGCACAGTAGTGACCTCGAGTGCGCATGCACAGTCGTGAGCCCGTGTGCGCATGCGCAATAGTGAGCCCGACAACGCATCCGCAGTAGTGAGTCCGAGTGCCCATGAGCAGTAGTTAGTCCGAGAAGGCATGAGAAGTAGTGACCCCGTGCGCGCATGAGCAGTAGTGAGCACATGTGCGCGTGCCCAGTAGTTAGCCCGAGTGCGCATGCCCAGTAGTGAGCCCGAGTGCGCATGTGCAGTGGTGAGCCCGATTGCGCATCCGCAGTAATGAGGCCGAGTGGACATGAGCAGTAGTGAGTCCAAGTGCGCATGAGCAGTAGTGACCCCGAGTGCGCATACGCAGTAGTGAGCCCGATCGCGCATCCGCAGTGGGGAGTCAGTGTGCGCATGCGCCGTAGTGCGCCCGATTGCGCATCGGCAGTAGCGAGCCTGTGTCCGCATACGCAGTGGTGAGCCCGAGTGCGCATGGTCAAGTCTGAGCCGGAGTGCGCATGCGCAGTAGTGAGTCCGATCGCGCATCCGCAGTTGTGAGCCCGAGTGCCCTTGAGCAGTAGTGAGGCAGAGTGCTCATGAGCAGTAGTGACCCCGATTGCGCATGCACAGTAGTGAGCCCGTGTGGGCATGCGCAGTAGTGAGCCCGAGCGCGCATGCGCAGTAGTGAGCCCGATTGCGCATCCGCAGTATTGAAGCCGAGTGTCCATGAGCAGTAGTGCGTCCAAGTGCGCATGAGCAGTAGTGACCCAGAGTGCGCATGCGCAGTAGTGAGCCAGATTGCGCATCCGCTGTAGTGAGTCCGAGTGCGCATGGGCAGCAGCGACCCCGGGTGCGCATGCGCAGTAGAGATCCCGATTGCGCATGCGCAGTAGAGAGCCCGTGTCCGCACGCGCAGTGGTGAGCCCGAGTGCACATGGTCAAGTCTGAGCCGGGGTGCGCATTAGCAGTAGTGAGCCCGATTGCGCATCCGCAGTAGTGAGCCCGAGCGCCCATGAGCAGTAGTGAGTCCGAGTGCGCATAAGCAGTAGTAACCCCGATTGCGCATGCACAGTAGTGAGCCCGTGTGGGCAGGGGCAGTAGTGAGTCCGAGCGCGCATGCGCAGTAGTGAGCCCGATCGCGCATCTGCGGTAGTGATGCCGAGTGCCCATGAGCATTAGTGAGTCCGAGTGCCCATAAGCAGTAGTAACCCCGATTGCGTATGCACATTAGTGAGCCCGTGTGTGCATGAGCAGTAGTGACCCCGAGTGCGCATGCACAGTACTGAGCCCGTGCGCGCATACGCGGTAGTGAGCCCGATTTTGCATCCGCAGTAGTGAGTCGGAGTACTCATGAGCAGTAGCTATTCCGAGAGCGCATGAGAAGTAGGGACCCCGTGTGCGCATGCGCAGTAGTGAGCCCGAGCGCGCAACCGCAGTAGTGAGCCCGAGTGCGCATGCGCAGTGGTGACCCCGAGTGCGCATGCACAGTAGTGACGCCGAGTGCGCATGCACAGTAGTGACCCCGAGTGCGCATGCACAGTCGTGAGCCCCTGTGCGCATGCGCAATAGTGAGCCCGATTACGCATCCGCAGTAGTGAGGCCGAGTACTCATGAGCAGTAGTTAGTCCGAGAGCGCATGAGAAGTAGTGAGCCCGAGCGCGCATCCGCAGTAGTGAGCCTGGGCGCGCATCCGCAGTATTGAGCCCGAATGCGCATCCGCAGTAACGAGGGCCAGTGCCCATGAGCAGTAGTGAGTCCATGTGTGCATGAGCAGTAGTGACCACGAGTGCGCATGCACAGTAGTGACCCCGAGTGCGCATGCACAGTCGTGAGCCCCTGTGCGCATGCGCAATAGTGAGCCCGATTACGCATCCGCAGTAGTGAGGCCGAGTACTCATGAGCAGTAGTTAGTCCGAGAGCGCATGAGAAGTAGTGACCCCGTGTGCGCATGCGCAGTAGTGAGCCCGAGCGCGCATCCGCAGTAGTGAGCCCGAGCGCCCATGAGCAGTAGTGAGTCCGAGTGCGCAAAAGCAGTAGTAACCCCGATTGCGCATGCACATTAGTGAGCCCGTGTGTGCATCAGCAGTAGTGACCCCGAGTGCGCATGCACAGTCGTGAGCCCCTGTGCGCATGCGCAATAGTGAGCCCGATTACGCATCCGCAGTAGTGAGTCCGAGTGCCCATGAGCAGTAGTTAGTCCGAGAAGGCATGAGAGGTAGTGACCCCGTGTGCGCATGCGCAGTAGTAAGCCCATGTGCGCGTGCGCAGTAGTTAGCCCGAGTGCGCATGCCCAGTAGTGAGCCCGAGTGCGCATGTGCAGTGGTGAGCCCGAGTATTCATGGTCAAGTTTGAGCCCGAGCGCGCATGCGCAGTAGTGTGTCCGAGTGCGCATGCGCAGTAGTGACCCCGAGTGCGCATGCGCAGTAGTGAGCCCGATTGCGCATCGGCAGTAGCGAGCCCGTGTCCGCATGCGCAGTGGTGAGCCCGAGTGCGCATGGTCAAGTCTGAGCCGGAGTGCGCATGCGCAGTAGTGAGTCCGATAGCGCATCCGCAGTAGTGAGTCCAAGTGCGCATGGGCAGTAGCGACCCCGAGGGCGCATGCGCAGTTGTGAGCCAGATTGCGCATCAGCAGTAGAGAGTCCGTGTGCGCATGCCCAGTAATGATCCCGCGTGCGCATGTGCAGGTCTGAGCCGCAGTGCGCATGCGCAGTAGTGAGCTCGATTGTGCATCCGCAGTAGTGAGTCCGAGTGCGCATGAGCAGTAGTGAGCCCGTGTGTGCATGAGCAGTAGTGACCCTGAGTGCGCATGCACAGTAGTGGGCCCGTGCGCGCATACGCGGTAGTGAGCCCGATTTTGCATCCGCAGTAGTGAGTCGGAGTACTCATGAGCAGTAGCTATTCCGAGAGCGCATGAGAAGTAGGGACCCCGTGTGCGCATGCGCAGTAGTGAGCCCGAGCGCGCATCCGCAGTAGTGAGCCCGAGCGCCCATGAGCAGTAGTGAGTCCGAGTGCGCATAAGCAGTAGTAACCCCGATTGCGCATGCACAGTAGTGAGCCCGTGTGGGCAGGGGCAGTAGTGAGTCCGAGCGCGCATGCGCAGTAGTGAGCCCGATCGCGCATCTGCGGTAGTGATGCCGAGTGCCCATGAGCATTAGTGAGTCCGAGTGCCCATAAGCAGTAGTAACCCCGATTGCGTATGCACATTAGTGAGCCCGTGTGTGCATGAGCAGTAGTGACCCCGAGTGCGCATGCACAGTACTGAGCCCGTGTGCGCATACGCGGTAGTGAGCACGATTTTGCATCCGCAGTAGTGAGTCAGAGTGCGCATGAGCAGTAGTTAGTCCGAGAGCGCATGGCAAGTAGTGACCCCGTGTGCGCATGCGCAGTCGTGAGCCCGATTGCGCATCCGTAGTAGTGTGTCCGAGTGCGCATGCGCAGTAGTGACCCCGAGTGCGCATGCGCAGTAGAGAGCACGATTACGCATGCGCAGTAATGAGCCCGTGCCCGCATGCGCAGTGGTGAGCCCGAGTGTGAATGCACAGTCGTGAGCCCGTGTGCGCATGCGCAGCCGTGAGTCCGAGTGCGCATGCCCAGTAGTGAGCCCGAGCGCGCAACCGCAGTAGTGAGCCCGAGTGCGCATGCGCAGTAGTGACCCCGAGTGCGCATGCACAGTAGTGACGCCGAGTGCGCATGCACAGTAGTGACCCCGAGTGCGCATGCACAGTCGTGAGCCCCTGTGCGCATGCGCATTAGTGAGCCCGATTACGCATCCGCAGTAGTGAGGCCGAGTACTCATGAGCAGTAGTTAGTCCGAGAGCGCATGAGAAGTAGTGACCCCGTGTGCGCATGCGCAGTAGTGAGCCCGAGCGCCCATGAGCAGTAGTGAGTCCGAGTGCGCATAAGCAGTAGTAACCCCGATTGCGCATGCACAGTAGTGAGCCCGTGTGGGCAGGGGCAGTAGTGAGCCCGTGTGCGCATGCGCAATAGTGAGCCCGATTACGCATCCGCAGTTGTGAGTCCCAGTGCCCATGAGCAGTAGTTAGTCAAAGAAGGCATGAGAAATAGTGAGCCCGAGCGCGCATCCGCAGTAGTGAGCCTGGGCGCGCATCCGCAGTATTGAGCCCGATTGCGCATCCGCAGTAACGAGGGCGAGTGCCCATAAGCAGTAGTGAGTCCAAGTGCGCATGAGCAGTAGTGACCACGAGTGCGCATGCACAGTAGTGACCTCGAGTGCGCATGCACAGTCGTGAGCCCGTGTGCGCATGCGCAATAGTGAGCCCGACAACGCATCCGCAGTAGTGAGTCCGAGTGCCCATGAGCAGTAGTTAGTCCGAGAAGGCATGAGAAGTAGTGACCCCGTGCGCGCATGAGCAGTAGTGAGCACATGTGCGCGTGCCCAGTAGTTAGCCCGAGTGCGCATGCCCAGTAGTGAGCCCGAGTGCGCATGTGCAGTGGTGAGCCCGATTGCGCATCCGCAGTAATGAGGCCGAGTGGACATGAGCAGTAGTGAGTCCAAGTGCGCATGAGCAGTAGTGACCCCGAGTGCGCATACGCAGTAGTGAGCCCGATCGCGCATCCGCAGTGGGGAGTCAGTGTGCGCATGCGCCGTAGTGCGCCCGATTGCGCATCGGCAGTAGCGAGCCTGTGTCCGCATACGCAGTGGTGAGCCCGAGTGCGCATGGTCAAGTCTGAGCCGGAGTGCGCATGCGCAGTAGTGAGTCCGATCGCGCATCCGCAGTTGTGAGCCCGAGTGCCCTTGAGCAGTAGTGAGGCAGAGTGCTCATGAGCAGTAGTGACCCCGATTGCGCATGCACAGTAGTGAGCCCGTGTGGGCATGCGCAGTAGTGAGCCCGAGCGCGCATGCGCAGTAGTGAGCCCGATTGCGCATCCGCAGTATTGAAGCCGAGTGTCCATGAGCAGTAGTGCGTCCAAGTGCGCATGAGCAGTAGTGACCCAGAGTGCGCATGCGCAGTAGTGAGCCAGATTGCGCATCCGCTGTAGTGAGTCCGAGTGCGCATGGGCAGCAGCGACCCCGGGTGCGCATGCGCAGTAGAGAGCCCGATTGCGCATGCGCAGTAGAGAGCCCGTGTCCGCATGCGCAGTGGTGAGCCCGAGTGCACATGGTCAAGTCTGAGCCGGGGTGCGCATTAGCAGTAGTGAGCCCGATTGCGCATCCGCAGTAGTGAGCCCGAGCGCCCATGAGCAGTAGTGAGTCCGAGTGCGCATAAGCAGTAGTAACCCCGATTGCGCATGCACAGTAGTGAGCCCGTGTGGGCAGGGGCAGTAGTGAGTCCGAGCGCGCATGCGCAGTAGTGAGCCCGATCGCGCATCTGCGGTAGTGATGCCGAGTGCCCATGAGCATTAGTGAGTCCGAGTGCCCATAAGCAGTAGTAACCCCGATTGCGTATGCACATTAGTGAGCCCGTGTGTGCATGAGCAGTAGTGACCCCGAGTGCGCATGCACAGTACTGAGCCCGTGCGCGCATACGCGGTAGTGAGCCCGATTTTGCATCCGCAGTAGTGAGTCGGAGTACTCATGAGCAGTAGCTATTCCGAGAGCGCATGAGAAGTAGGGACCCCGTGTGCGCATGCGCAGTAGTGAGCCCGAGCGCGCAACCGCAGTAGTGAGCCCGAGTGCGCATGCGCAGTAGTGACCCCGAGTGCGCATGCACAGTAGTGACGCCGAGTGCGCATGCACAGTAGTGACCCCGAGTGCGCATGCACAGTCGTGAGCCCCTGTGCGCATGCGCAATAGTGAGCCCGATTACGCATCCGCAGTAGTGAGGCCGAGTACTCGTGAGCAGTAGTTAGTCCGAGAGCGCATGAGAAGTAGTGAGCCCGAGCGCGCATCCGCAGTAGTGAGCCTGGGCGCGCATCCGCAGTATTGAGCCCGAATGCGCATCCGCAGTAACGAGGGCCAGTGCCCATGAGCAGTAGTGAGTCCATGTGTGCATGAGCAGTAGTGACCCCGAGTGCGCATGCACAGTACTGAGCCCGTGCGCGCATACGCGGTAGTGAGCCCGATTACGCATCCGCAGTAGTGAGTCCGAGTGCCCATGAGCAGTAGTTAGTCCGAGAAGGCATGAGAGGTAGTGACCCCGTGTGCGCATGCGCAGTAGTAAGCCCATGTGCGCGTGCGCAGTAGTTAGCCCGAGTGCGCATGCCCAGTAGTGAGCCCGAGTGCGCATGTGCAGTGGTGAGCCCGAGTATTCATGGTCAAGTTTGAGCCCGAGCGAGCATGCGCAGTAGTGAGCCCGATTGCGCATCCGCAGTAGTGAGGCCGAGTGCCCATGAGCAGTAGTGAATCCAAGTGCGCATGAGCATTAGTGACCACGAGTGCGCATACGCAGTAGTGAGCCCGATTGCGCATCCGCAGTAGCGAGGCCGAGTGCCCATGAGCAGTAGTGAGTCCAAGTGCGCATGAGCATTAGTGACCACGAGTGCGCATACGCAGTAGTGAGCCCGAGCGCGCGTGCCAAGTAGTGAGCCCGATTGCGCATCCGCAGTAGTGAGGCCGAGTGTCCATGAGCAGTAGTGAGTCCGAGTGCGCATGAGAAGTAGTGACCCCGATTGCGCTTGCGCAGTAGAGAGCCCGAGTGCTCATGCGCCGTAGTGAGCCCATGTCCGAATGCGCAGTGGTGAGCCCGAGTGCACATGGTCAAGTCTGAGCCGGAGTGCGCATTAGCAGTAGTGAGCCCGATTGCGCATCCGCAGTAGTGAGCCCGAGCGCCCATGAGCAGTAGTGAGTCCGAGTGCGCATAAGCAGTAGTAACCCCGATTGCGCATGCACAGTAGTGAGCCCGTGTGGGCATGCGCAGTAGTGAGCCCGAGTGCGCATGTGCAGGTCTGAGCCGGAGTGCGCATGCGCAGTAGTGAGCCCGATTGTGCATCCGCAGTAGTGAGTCCGAGTGCGCACGAACAGTAGTGAGCCCGTGTGTGCATGAGCAGTAGTGACCCTGAGTGCGCATGCGCAGTAGTGAGCCCGATTGCGCATCGGCAGTAGCGAGTCCGTGTGCGATTGCCCAGTAGTGAGCCCGAGTGCGCATGTGCAGGTCTGAGCCGGAGTGCGCATGCGCAGTAGTGAGCCCGATTGTGCATCCGCAGTAGTGAGTCCGAGTGCGCACGAACAGTAGTGAGCCCGTGCGCGCATACGCGGTAGTGAGCCCGATTTTCCATCCACAGTAGTGAGTCGGAGTACTCATGAGCAGTAGTTAGTGCGAGAGCGCATGAGAAGTAGTGACCCCGTGTCCGCATGCGCAGTGGTGAGCCCGAGTGCGCATGGTCAAGTCTGAGCCGGAGTGCGCATGCGCAGTAGTGAGTCCGATCGCGCATCTGCAGTAGTGAGGCCGAGTGCCCTTGAGTAGTAGTGAGTCAGAGTGCTCATGAGCAGTAGTGAGCCCGAGTGCTCATACGCAGTAGTGAGTCCGATTGCGCATCCGCAGTAGGGAGTCCGTGTGCGCATGCGCAGTAGTGAGCCCGTGCGCGCATACGCGGTAGTGAGCCCGATTTTGCATCCACAGTAGTGAGTCGGAGTACTCATGAGCAGTAGTTAGTGCGAGAGCGCATGAGAAGTAGTGAGCCCGTGTCCGCACGCGCAGTGGTGTGCCCGAGTGCACATGGTCAAGTCTGAGCCGGAGTGCGCATTAGCAGTAGTGAGCCCGATTGCGCATTAGCAGTAGTGAGCCCGATTGCCCATCCGCAGTAGTGAGCCCGAGCGCCCATGAGCAGTAGTGACCCTGAGTGCGCATAAGCGATAGTGAGCCCGTGCGCGCATACGCGGTACTGAGCCCGATTTTGCATCCACAGTAGTGAGTCGGAGTACTCATGAGCAGTTGTTAGTTCGAGAGCGCATGCGCAGTCGTGAGCCCGAGTGCGCATGTGCAGGTCTGAGCCGGAGTGCGCATGCGCAGTAGTGAGACCGATTGTGCATCCGCAGTAGTGAATCCGAGTGCGCACGAAGAGTAGGGAGCCCGTGTGTGCATGAGCGGTAGTGACCCTGAGTGCGCATGCGCAGTAGTGAGCCCGATTGCGCATCGGAAGTAGCGAGTCCGTGTGCGTTTGCCCAGTAGTGAGCCCGCGTGCGCATGTGCAGGCCTGAGCCGGAGTGCGCATGCGCAGTAGTGAGCTCGATTGTGCATCCACAGTAGTGAGTCCGAGTGCGCATGAGCAGTAGCGAGCCCGTGTGTGCATGGGCAGTAGTGACCCTGAGTGCGCATGCACAGTAGTGGGCCCGTGCGCGCATACGCGGTAGTGAGCCCGATTTTGCATCCACAGTAGTGAGTCGGAGTACTCATGAGCAGTAGTTAGTCCGAGAGCGCATGAGAAGTAGTGACGCCATGTGCGCATGCGCAGTACTGAGCCCGAGCGCGCATACGCAGTAGTGAGCCCGAGCGCGCATCCGCAGTAGGGAGTCCGAGTGTACATGAGCAGTAGTGCGTCCAAGTGCGCATGAGCAGTACTGACCCCGAGTGCGCATGCGCAGTAGTGAGCCCGTGTGGGCATGGGCAGTAGTGAGCCCGAGCGCGCATGCGCAGTAGTGAGCCCGATCGCGCATCCGCGGTAGTGATGCCGAGTGCCCATGAGCAGTAGTGAGTCCGAGTGCGCATGCACAGTAGTGAACCCGAGTGCGCATGTGCAGTGGTGAGCCCGATTGCGCATCCGCAGTAATGAGGCCGAGTGGACATGAGCAGTAGTGAGTCCAAGTGCGCATGAGCAGTAGTGACCCCGAGTGCGCATACGCAGTAGTGAGCCCGATCGCGCATCCGCAGTGGGGAGTCAGTGTGCGCATGCGCCGTAGTGCGCCCGATTGCGCATCGGCAGTGGGGAGTCAGTGTGCGCATGCGCCGTAGTGCGCCCGATTGCGCATCGGCAGTAGCGAGCCTGTGTCCGCATACGCAGTGGTGAGCCCGAGTGCGCATGGTCAAGTCTGAGCCGGAGTGCGCATGCGCAGTAGTGAGTCCGATCGCGCATCCGCAGTTGTGAGCCCGAGTGCCCTTGAGCAGTAGTGAGGCAGAGTGCTCATGAGCAGTAGTGACCCCGATTGCGCATGCACAGTAGTGAGCCCGTGTGGGCATGCGCAGTAGTGAGCCCGAGCGCGCATGCGCAGTAGTGAGCCCGATCGCGCATCCGCGGTAGTGATGCCGAGTGCCCATGAGCAGTAGTTAGTCCGAGAAGGCATGAGAAGTAGTGACCCCGTGCGCGCATGAGCAGTAGTGAGCACATGTGCGCGTGCCCAGTAGTTAGCCCGAGTGCGCATGCCCAGTAGTGAGCCCGAGTGCGCATGTGCAGTGGTGAGCCCGATTGCGCATCCGCAGTAATGAGGCCGAGTGGACATGAGCAGTAGTGAGTCCAAGTGCGCATGAGCAGTAGTGACCCCGAGTGCGCATACGCAGTAGTGAGCCCGATCGCGCATCCGCAGTGGGGAGTCAGTGTGCGCATGCGCCGTAGTGCGCCCGATTGCGCATCGGCAGTAGCGAGCCTGTGTCCGCATACGCAGTGGTGAGCCCGAGTGCGCATGGTCAAGTCTGAGCCGGAGTGCGCATGCGCAGTAGTGAGTACGATCGCGCATCCGCAGTTGTGAGCCCGAGTGCCCTTGAGCAGTAGTGAGGCAGAGTGCTCATGAGCAGTAGTGACCCCGATTGCGCATGCACAGTAGTGAGCCCGTGTGGGCATGCGCAGTAGTGAGTCCGAGTGCGCACGAACAGTAGTGAGCCCGTGCGCGCATACGCGGTAGTGAGCCCGATTTTCCATCCACAGTAGTGAGTCGGAGTACTCATGAGCAGTAGTTAGTGCGAGAGCGCATGAGAAGTAGTGACCCCGTGTCCGCATGCGCAGTGGTGAGCCCGAGTGCGCATGGTCAAGTCTGAGCCGGAGTGCGCATGCGCAGTAGTGAGTCCGATCGCGCATCTGCAGTAGTGAGGCCGAGTGCCCTTGAGTAGTAGTGAGTCAGAGTGCTCATGAGCAGTAGTGAGCCCGAGTGCTCATACGCAGTAGTGAGTCCGATTGCGCATCCGCAGTAGGGAGTCCGTGTGCGCATGCGCAGTAGTGAGCCCGTGCGCGCATACGCGGTAGTGAGCCCGATTTTGCATCCACAGTAGTGAGTCGGAGTACTCATGAGCAGTAGTTAGTGCGAGAGCGCATGAGAAGTAGTGAGCCCGTGTCCGCACGCGCAGTGGTGTGCCCGAGTGCACATGGTCAAGTCTGAGCCGGAGTGCGCATTAGCAGTAGTGAGCCCGATTGCGCATTAGCAGTAGTGAGCCCGATTGCCCATCCGCAGTAGTGAGCCCGAGCGCCCATGAGCAGTAGTGACCCTGAGTGCGCATAAGCGATAGTGAGCCCGTGCGCGCATACGCGGTACTGAGCCCGATTTTGCATCCACAGTAGTGAGTCGGAGTACTCATGAGCAGTTGTTAGTTCGAGAGCGCATGCGCAGTCGTGAGCCCGAGTGCGCATGTGCAGGTCTGAGCCGGAGTGCGCATGCGCAGTAGTGAGACCGATTGTGCATCCGCAGTAGTGAATCCGAGTGCGCACGAAGAGTAGGGAGCCCGTGTGTGCATGAGCGGTAGTGACCCTGAGTGCGCATGCGCAGTAGTGAGCCCGATTGCGCATCGGAAGTAGCGAGTCCGTGTGCGTTTGCCCAGTAGTGAGCCCGCGTGCGCATGTGCAGGCCTGAGCCGGAGTGCGCATGCGCAGTAGTGAGCTCGATTGTGCATCCACAGTAGTGAGTCCGAGTGCGCATGAGCAGTAGCGAGCCCGTGTGTGCATGGGCAGTAGTGACCCTGAGTGCGCATGCACAGTAGTGGGCCCGTGCGCGCATACGCGGTAGTGAGCCCGATTTTGCATCCACAGTAGTGAGTCGGAGTACTCATGAGCAGTAGTTAGTCCGAGAGCGCATGAGAAGTAGTGACGCCATGTGCGCATGCGCAGTACTGAGCCCGAGCGCGCATACGCAGTAGTGAGCCCGAGCGCGCATCCGCAGTAGGGAGTCCGAGTGTACATGAGCAGTAGTGCGTCCAAGTGCGCATGAGCAGTACTGACCCCGAGTGCGCATGCGCAGTAGTGAGCCCGTGTGGGCATGGGCAGTAGTGAGCCCGAGCGCGCATGCGCAGTAGTGAGCCCGATCGCGCATCCGCGGTAGTGATGCCGAGTGCCCATGAGCAGTAGTGAGTCCGAGTGCGCATGCACAGTAGTGAACCCGTGCGCGCATACGCGGTAGTGAGCCCGATTGCGCATCGGCAGTAGTGAGTCCGTGTCCGATTGCCCAGTAGGGAGCCCGCGTGCGCATGTGCAGGTCTGAGCCGCAGTGCGCATGCGCAGTAGTGAGCCCGATTGCGCATCCGCAGTAGTGAGTCAGAGTGCGCATGAGCAGTAGTTAGTCCGAGAGCGCATGAGCAGTAGTGACCCCGAGTGCGCATGCGCAGTAGTGAGCCCGATTGCGCATCCGCAGTAGGGAGTCCGTGTGCGCATGCGCAGTAGTGAGCCCGAGTGCGCATGTGCAGATCTGAGCCGGAGTGCGCATGCGCAGTAGTGAGCCCGATTGCGCATCCGCTGTAGTGAGCCCGAGCGCCCATGCGCAGTAGTGAGCCCGATTGCGTCTCCGCAGTACTGACCCCGAGTGCGCATGCGCAGTAGCGACCCCGAGCGCGCGTGCCTAGTAGTGAGCCCGAGTGCGCATGTGCAGGTCTGAGCCGGAGTGCGCATGCGCAGTAGTGACCCCGATTGTGCATCCGCAGTAGTGAGTCCGAGTGTGCATGAGCAGTAGTGAGCCCGATTGTGCATCCGCAGTAGTGAGTCAGAGTGCGCATGAGCAGTAGTTAGTCCGAGAGCGCATGAGCAGTAGTGACCCCGAGTGCGCATGCGCAGTAGTGAGCCCGATTGCGCATCCGCAGTAGTGAGTCCGACTGCGCATGCGCAGTAGTGATCCCGAGTGCGCATGCGCAGTAGAGAGCACGATTACGCATCCGCAGTAATGAGCCCGTGCCCGCATGCGCAGTGGTGAGCCCGAGTGCGCATACACAGTCGTGAGCCCGTGTGCGCATGCGCAAAAGTGAGCCCGAGTGCGCACGGCCAAGTCTGAGCCGGAGTGCGCATGCGCAGTAGTGAGCCCGTGTCCGAATGCGCAGTGGTGAGCCCGAGTGCACATGGTCAAGTCTGAGCCGGAGTGCGCATTAGCAGTAGTGAGCCCGATTGCGCATCCGCAGTAGTGAGCCCGAGCGCCCATGAGCAGTAGTGCGTCCAAGTGCGCATGAGCAGTAGTGACCCCGAGTGCGCATGCGCAGTAGTGAGCCAGATTGCGCATCCGCAGTAGTGAGCCCGAGCGCCCATGAACAGTAGTGAGTCCGAGTGCGCATAAGCAGTAGTAACCCCTATTGCGCATGCACAGTAGTGAGCCCGTGTGGGCATGGGCAGTAGTGAGCCCGAGCGCACATGCGCAGTAGTGAGCCCGATCGCGCATCCGCGGTAGTGATGCCGAGTGCCCATGAGCAGTAGTGAGTCCGAGTGCCCATAGGCAGTAGTAATCCCGATTGTGCATGCACATTAGTGAGCCCGTGCGGGCATGCGCAGTAGTGAGCCCGAGCGCGCATCCGCAGTAGTGAGCCCTAGCGCCCATGCGCAGTAGTGAGCCCGATTGCGCATCCGCAGTACTGACCCCGAGTGCGCATGCGCAGTAGCGACCCCGAGCGCGCATGCCTAGTAGTGACCCCGTGTGCTCATGCGCAGTAGTGAGCCCGAGCGCGCATCCGCAGTAGTGAGTCCGACTGCGCATGCGCAGTAGTGACCCCGAGTGCGCATGCGCAGTAGAGAGCACGATTACGCGTGCGCAGTAATGAGCCCGTGCACGCATGCGCAGTGGTGAGCCCGAGTGCGCATACACAGTCCTGAGCCCGTGTGCGCATGCGCAAAAGTGAGCCCGAGTGCGCACGGCCAAGTCTGAACCGGAGTGCGCATGCGCAGTAGTGAGCCCGATCGCGAATCCGCAGTAGTGAGCCCGATCGCGAATCCGCAGTAGTGAGGCCGAGTGCCCATGGGCAGTAGTGAGTCCCAGTGCGCATGCGGAGTAGTGACCCCGATTGCGCATGCGCAGTAGAGAGACCGATTGTGCATGCGCCGTAGTGAGCCCGTTTCCGCATGCGCAGTAGTGAGCCCGAGCGCGCAACCGCAGTAGTGAGCCCGAGCGCCCATGCGCAGTAGTGAGCCCGATTGCGCATCCGCAGTAGTGAGGCCGAGTGCGCATGAGCAGTAGTGAGTCCGAGTGCGCATGAGAAGTAGTGACCCCGATTGCGCTTGCGCAGTAGAGAACCCGAGTGCTCATGCGCCGTAGTGAGCCCGTGTCCGAATGCGCAGTGGTGAGCCCGAGTGCGCATGGTCAGGTCTGAGCCGCAGTGCGCATGCGCAGTAGTGAGTCCGAGTGCGCAGGAGCAGTAGTGATCCCGAGCGCGGATGCGCAGTAGTGAGCCCGAGTGCGCATGTGCAGGTCTGACCGGAGTGCGCATGCGCAGTAGAGTGCCCGATTGCGCATGCGCCGTAGTGAGCCCGTGTCCGCATGCGCAGTGGTGAGCCCGAGTGCGCATGGTCTGGTCTGAGCCGCAGTGCGCATCCGCAGTAGTGAGCCCGAGTGCCCATGAGCAGTAGTGAGTCCGAGTGCGCATGAGAAGTAGTGACCCCGATTGCGCTTGCGCAGTAGAGAACCCGAGTGCTCATGCGCCGTAGTGAGCCCGTGTCCGAATGCGCAGTGGTGAGCCCGAGTGCGCATGGTCAGGTCTGAGCCGCAGTGCGCATGCGCAGTAGTGAGTCCGAGTGCGCAGGAGCAGTAGTGATCCCGAGCGCGGATGCGCAGTAGTGAGCCCGAGTGCGCATGTGCAGGTCTGACCGGAGTGCGCATGCGCAGTAGAGTGCCCGATTGCGCATGCGCCGTAGTGAGCCCGTGTCCGCATGCGCAGTGGTGAGCCCGAGTGCTCATGGTCTGGTCTGAGCCGCAGTGCGCATGCGCAGTAGTGAGTCCGAGTGCGCATGCGCAGTAGTGACCCCGAGTGCGCATGCGCAGTAGAGAGCCCGATTGCGCATGCACAGTAGTGAGCCCGAGTGCGCATGTGCAGGTCGGAGCCGGAGTGCGCATGCGCAGTAGTGAGCCTGATTGTGCATCCGCAGTAGTGAGTCCTTGTGCGCATGAGCAGCAGTGAGCCCGTGTGTGCATGAGCAGTAGTGACCCCGAGTGCGCATGCGCAGTAGTGAGCCCGTGTGCGCATACGCGGTAGTGAGCCCGATCTTGCATCCGCAGTAGTGAGTCCGAGTGCGCATGAGCAGTAGTGACCACGAGTGCGCATACGCAGTAGTGAGCCCGATTGCGCATCGGCAGTAGTGAGCCAGGGCGCGCATCCGCAGTAGTGAGCCCGATTGCGCATGAGCAGCAGTGAGCCCGTGTGTGCATGAGCAGTAGTGACCACGAGTGCGCATACGCAGTAGTGAGCCCGATTGCGCATCCGCAGTAGTGAGGCCGAGTGTCCATGAGCAGTAGTGCGTCCAAGTGCGCATGAGCAGTAGTGACCCCGAGTGCGCATACGCAGTAGTGAGCCCGATTGCGCATCCGCAGTAGGGAGTCCGTGTGCGCATGCACAGTAGTGAGCCCGATTGTGGATCCGCAGTAGTGAGTCCGAGTGCGCACGAACAGTAGTGAGCCCGTGCGTGCATGAGCAGTAGTGACCCTGAGTGCGCATGCACAGTAGTGAGCCCGTGCGCGCATACGCGGTAGTGAGCCCGATTTTGCATCCACAGTAGTGAGTCGGAGTACTCATGAGCAGTAGTTAGTGCGAGAGCGCATGAGAAGTAGTGACCCCGTGTCCGCATGCGCAGTGGTGAGCCCGAGTGCGCATGGTCAAGTCTGAGCCGGAGTGCGCATGCGCAGTAGTGAGTCCGATCGCGCATCCGCAGTAGTGAGGCCGAGTGCCCTTGAGTAGTAGTGAGTCAGTGTGCTCATGAGCAGTAGTGAGCCCGTGTGCGCATACACAGTAGTGAGCCCGATTGCGCATCCGCAGTAGGGAGTCCGTGTGCGCATGCGCAGTAGTGAGCCCGAGTGCGCATGTGCAGATCTGAGCCGGAGTGCGCATGCGCAGTAGTGAGCCCGATTGCGCATCCGCAGTAGTGAGCCCGAGCGCCCATGAGCAGTAGTGAGTCCGAGTGCGCATGCACAGTAGTGAGCCCGTGTGCGCATACGCGGTAGTGAGCCCGATCTTGCATCCGCAGTAGTGAGTCCGAGTGCGCATGAGCAGTAGTGACCACGAGTGCGCATACGCAGTAGTGAGCCCGATTGCGCATCGGCAGTAGTGAGCCAGGGCGCGCATCCGCAGTAGTGAGCCCGATTGCGCATCCGCAGAAATGAGGCCGAGTGGACATGAGCAGTAGTGAGTCCACGTGCGCATGAGCAGTAGTCACCCCGATTACGCATGCCCAGTAGTGAGCCCGAGTGCGCATGTGCAGGTCTGAGCCGGAGTGCGCATGCGCAGTAGTGAGCCTGATTGTGCATCCGCAGTAGTGAGTCCGAGTGCGCATGAGCAGTAGTAACCTCGATTGCGCATGCACAGTAGTGGGCCCGTGTGCGCATGCGCAGTAATGAGCCCGAGCGCGCATCCGCAGTAGTGAGCCCGTGCGCCCATGAGCAGTAATGAGTCCGAGTGCGCATAAGCAGTAGTAACCCCGATTGCGCATCCGCAGTAGTGAGGCCGAGTGTACATGAGCAGTAGTGCGTCCAAGTGCGCATGAGCAGTAGTATCCCCGTGTGCGCATGCGCAGTACTGAGCCCGAGCGCGCATCCGCAGTAGGGAGTCCGTGTGCGCATGCGCAGTCGTGTGCCCGTGTGTGCATGAGCAGTAGTGACCCCGAGTGCGGATGTGCAGGTCTGAGCCGGAGTGCGCATGCGCAGTAGTGAGCCCGATTGTGCATCCGCAGTAGTGAGACCGAGCGCCCATGAGCAGTAGTGAGTCCGAGTGCGCATAAGCAGTAGTAACCTCGATTGCGCATGCACAGTAGTGAGCCCGTGTGCGCATGCGCAGTAGTGAGCCCGAGCGCGCATCCGCAGTAGTGAGCCCGTGCGCCCATGAGCAGTAGTGAGTCCGAGTGCGCATAAGCAGTAGTTAGTCCGAGAGCGCATGACAAGTAGTGACCCCGTGTGCGCATGCGCAGTAGTGAGCCCGAGCGCGCAGGAGCACTAGTTAGTCCAAGTGCGCAAGAGCATTAGTGACCACGAGTGCGCATACGCAGTAGTGAGCTCGATTGCGCATCCGCAGTAGTGAGGCCGAGTGCCCATGAGCAGTAGTGAGTCCAAGTGCGCATGAGCAGTAGTGACCACGAGTGCGCATGCACAGTAGTGAGCCCGTGCGCGCATACGCGGTAGTGAGCCTGATTTTGCATCCGCAGTAGTGAGTCGGAGTACTCATGAGCAGTAGTTAGTGCGAGAGCGCATGCGAAGTAGTGACCCCGTGTGCGCATGCGCTGTAGTGAGCCCGAGCGCGCATCCGCAGTAGTGAGCCCGAGCGCCCATGAGCAGTAGTGAGTCCGAGTGCGCATAAGCAGTAGTAATCCCGATTGCGCATGCACATTAGTGAGCCCGTGTGGGCATGGGCAGTAGTGAGCCCGAGTGCGCATGTGCAGGTCTGAGCCGGAGTGCGCATGCGCAGTAGTGAGCCCGATTGTGCATCCGCAGTAGTGAGTCCGAGTGCGCATGAGCAGTAGTGAGCCCGATTTTGCATCCGCAGTAGTGAGTCAGAGTGCGCATGGGCAGTAGTTAGTCCGAGAGCGCATGACAAGTAGTGACCCCGTGTGCTCATGCGCAGTAGTGAGCCCGAGCGCGCATCCGCAGTAGTGAGCCCGAGCGCGCATGAGCACTAGTGAGTCCAAGTGCTCATGAGCAGTAGTGAGCCCGAGTGCGCATGAGCAGTAGTGACCCCGAATGCGCATGCGCAGTAGTGAGCCAGATTGCGCATCCGCTGTAGTGAGTCCGAGTGCGCATGGCCAGTAGCGACCCCGAGTGCGCATGCGCAGTTGAGAGCCCGATTGCGCATGCGCAGTAGTGAGCCCGTGTCCGCATGCGCAGTGGTGACCCCAGTTCACATGGTCAAGTCTGAGCCGGAGTGCGCATTAGCAGTTGTGAGCCCGATTGCGCATCCGCAGTAGTGAGCCCGAGCGCCCATGAGCAGTAGTGAGTCCGAGTGCGCATAAGCAGTAGTAACCTCGATTGCGCATGCACAGTAGTGAGCCCGTGTGGGCATGCGCAGTAGTGAGCCCGAGCGCCCATGAGCAGTAGTGAGTCCGAGTGCGCATAAGCAGTAGTAACCCCGATTGCGCATGCACAGTAGTGAGCCCGTGTGGGCAGGGGCAGTAGTGAGCCCGAGCGCGCATGCGCAGTAGTGAGCCCGATCGCGCATCTGCGGTAGTGATGCCGAGTGCCCATGAGCAGTAGTGAGTCCGAGTGCGCATGCGGAGTAGTGACCCCGATTGCGCATGCGCAGTAGAGAGACCGATTGTGCATGCGCCGTAGTGAGCCCGTTTCCGCATGCGCAGTAGTGAGCCCGAGCGCGCAACCGCAGTAGTGAGCCCGAGCGCCCATGCGCAGTAGTGAGCCCGATTGCGCATCCGCAGTAGTGAGGCCGAGTGCCCATGAGCAGTAGTGAGTCCGAGTGCGCATGAGAAGTAGTGACCCCGATTGCGCTTGCGCAGTAGAGAGCCCGAGTGCTCATGCGCCGTAGTGAGCCAGTGTCCGAATGCGCAGTGGTGAGCCCGAGTGCGCATGGTCAGGTCTGAGCCGCAGTGCGCATGCGCAGTAGTGAGTCCGGGTGCGCAGGAGCAGTAGTGATCTCGAGCGCGGATGCGCAGTAGTGAGCCCGAGTGCGCATGTGCAGGTCTGAGCCGGAGTGCGCATGCGCAGTAGTGAGCCTGCTTGTGCATCCGCAGTAGTGAGTCCGAGTGCGCATGAGCAGCAGTGAGCCCGTGTGTGCATGAGCAGTAGTGACCCCGAGTGCGCATGCGCAGTAGTGAGCCCGTGTGCGCATACGCGGTAGTGAGCCCGATCTTGCATCCGCAGTAGTGAGTCCGAGTGCGCATGAGCAGTAGTGACCACGAGTGCGCATACGCAGTAGTGAGCCCGATTGCGCATCGGCAGTAGTGAGCCAGGGCGCGCATCCGCAGTAGTGAGCCCGATTGCGCATCCGCAGTAATGAGGCCGAGTGGACATGAGCAGTAGTGAGTCCACGTGCGCATGAGCAGTAGTCACCCCGATTACGCATGCCCAGTAGTGAGCCTGAGTGCGCATGTGCAGGTCTGAGCCGGAGTGCGCATGCGCAGTAGTGAGCCTGATTGTGCATCCGCAGTAGTGAGTCCGAGTGCGCATGAGCAGCAGTGAGCCCGTGTGTTCATGAGCAGTAGTGACCCCGAGTGCGCATGCACAGTAGTGACCACGAGTGCGCATACGCAGTAGTGAGCCCGATTGCGCATCCGCAGTAGTGAGTCCTTGTGCGCATGCCCAGTAGTGAGCCCGCGTGCGCATGAGCAGTAGTGACCCTGAGTGCGCATGCACAGTAGTGAGCCCGTGCGCGCATACGCGGTAGTGAGCCCGATTGCGCATCCGCAGTAGGGAGTCCGTGTGCGCATGCACAGTAGTGAGCCCGATTGTGGATCCGCAGTAGTGAGTCCGAGTGCGCACGAACAGTAGTGTGCCCCTGCGGGCATGAGCAGTAGTGACCCCGTGTGCGCATGCGCAGTAGTGAGCCCGAGCGCGCATGCGCAGTAGTGAGCCCGATTGCGCATCCGCAGTAGGGAGTCCGTGTGCGCATGCACAGTAGTGAGCCCGATTGTGGATCCGCAGTAGTGAGTCCGAGTGCGCACGAACAGTAGTGAGCCCGAGCGCCCATGAGCAGTAGTGAGTGCGAGTGCGCATAAGCAGTAGTAACCTCGATTGCGCATGCACAGTAGTGAGCCCGTGTGGGCATGCGCAGTAATGAGCCCGAGCGCGCATCCGCAGTAGTGAGCCCGAGCGCGCGTGCCAAGTAGTGAGCCCGATTGCGCATCCGCAGTAGTGGGGCCGAGTGTACATGAGCAGTAGTGCGTCCAAGTGCGCATGAGCAGTAGTGACCCCGAGTGCGCATGCGCAGTAGTGAGCCAGATTGCGCATCCGCAGTAGTGAGCCCGAGCGCCCATGAGCAGTAGTGAGTCCGAGTGCGCATAAGCAGTAGTAACCCCGATTGCGCATGCACAGTAGTGAGCCCGAACGCGAATCCGCAGTAGTGAGGCCGAGTGCCTATGGGCAGTAGTGAGTCCCAGTGCGCATGCGGAGTAGTGACCCCGATTGCGCATGAGCAGTAGAGAGACCGATTATGCATGCGCCGTAGTGAGCCCGTTTCCGCATGCGCAGTAGTGAGCCCGAGGGCGCAACCACAGTAGTGAGCCCGAGCGCCCATGCGCAGTAGTGAGCCCGATTGCGCATCCGCAGTAGTGAGGCCGAGTGCCCATGAGCAGTAGTGAGTCCGAGTGCGCATGAGAAGTAGTGACCCCGATTGCGCTTGCGCAGTAGAGAGCCCGAGTGCTCATGCGCCGTAGTGAGCCCGTGTCCGAATGCGCAGTGGTGAGCCCGAGTGCGCATGGTCAGGTCTGAGCCGCAGTGCGCATGCGCAGTAGTGAGTCCGAGTGCGCATGCACAGTAGTGAGCCCGAGTGCGCATGTGCAGGTCTGAGCCGGAGTGCGCATGCGCAGTAGTGAGCCTGATTGTGCATCCGCAGTAGTGGGTCCGAGTGTGCATGAGCAGTAGTGAGCCCGTGTGTGCATGAGCAGTAGTGACCCCGAGTGCGCATGCACAGTAGTGAGCCCGTGTGCGCATACGCGGTAGTGAGCCCGATCTTGCATCCGCAGTAGTGAGTCCGAGTGCGCATGAGCAGTAGTGACCACGAGTGCGCATACGCAGTAGTGAGCCCGATTGCGCATCGGCAGTAGAGAGCCCGATTGCGCATGCGCAGTAGTGAGCCCGTGTCCGCATGCGCAGTGGTGAGCCCGAGTGCACATGGTCAAGTTTGAGCCGGAGTGCGCATTAGCAGTAGTGAGCCCGATTGCGCATCCGCAGTAGTGAGCCCGAGCGCCCATGAGCAGCAGTGACCCTGAGTGCGCATAAGCAGTAGTGAGCCCGTGCGCGCATACGCGGTAGTGAGCCCGATTTTGCATCCACAGTAGTGAGTCGGAGTACTCATAAGCAGTAGTTAGTCCGAGAGCGCATGAGAAGTAGTGACGCCGTGTGCGCATGCGCAGTACTGAGCCCGAGCGAGCATCCGCAGTAGTGAGCCCGAGCGCGCATCCGCAGTAGGGAGTCCGTGTGCGCATGCGCAGTCGTGAGCCCGAGTGCGCATGTGCAGGTCTGAGCCGGAGTGCGCATGCGCAGTAGTGAGCCCGATTGTGCATCCGCAGTAGTGAGACCGAGCGCCCATGAGCAGTAGTGAGTCCGAGTGCGCATAAGCAGTAGTAACCTCGATTGCGCATGCACAGTAGTGAGCCCGTGTGCGCATGCGCAGTAGTGTGCCCGAGCGCGCATCCGCAGTAGTGAGCCCGTGCGCCCATGAGCAGTAGTGAGTCCGAGTGCGCATAAGCAGTAGTAACCCCGATTGCGCATCCGCAGTAGTGAGGCCGAGTGTACATGAGCAGTAGTGCGTCCAAGTGCGCATGAGCAGTAGTGACCCCGTGTGCGCATGCGCAGTACTGAGCCCGAGCGCGCATCCGCAGTAGTGAGCCCGAGCGCGCATCCGCAGTAGGGAGTCCGTGTGCGCATGCGCAGTCGTGAGCCGGTGTGTGCATGAGCAGTAGTGACCCCGAGTGCGCATGTGCAGGTCTGAGCCGGAGTGCGCATGCACAGTAGTGAGCCCGATTGTGCATCCGCAGTAGTGAGACCGAGCGCCCATGAGCAGTAGTGAGTCCGAGTGCGCATAAGCAGTAGTAACCTCGATTGCGCATGCACAGTAGTGAGCCCGTGTGCGCATGCGCAGTAGTGAGCCCGAGCGCGCATCCGCAGTAGTGAACCCGTGCGCCCATGAGCAGTAGTGAGTCCGAGTGCGCATAAGCAGTAGTTAGTCCGAGAGCGCATGACAAGTAGTGACCCCGTGTGCGCATGCGCAGTAGTGAGCCCGAGCGCGCATGAGCACTAGTTAGTCCAAGTGCGCATGAGCATTAGTGACCACGAGTGCGCATACGCAGTAGTGAGCTCGATTGCGCATCCGCAGTAGTGAGGCCGAGTGCCCATGAGCAGTAGTGAGTCCAAGTGCGCATGAGCAGTAGTGACCACGAGTGCGCATACGTAGTAGTGAGCCCGATTGCGCATCGGCAGTAGTGAGTCCGTGTGCGATTGCCCAGTAGTGAGCCCGCGTGCGCATGTGCAGGTCTGAGCCGCAGTGCGCATGCGCAGTAGTGAGCTCGATTGTGCATCCGCAGTAGTGAGACCGAGTGCGCATGAGCAGTAGTGAGCCCGTGTGTGCATGAGCAGTAGTGACCCTGAGTGCCCATGCACAGTAGTGAGCCCGTGCGCGCATACGCGGTAGTGAGCCCGATTTTCCATCCACAGTAGTGAGTCGGAGTACTCATGAGCAGTAGTTAGTGCGAGAGCGCATGAGAAGTAGTGACCCCGTGTCCGCATGCGCAGTGGTGAGCCCGAGTGCGCATGGTCAAGTCTGAGCCGGAGTGCGCATTAGCAGTAGTGAGCCCGATTGCGCATCCGCAGTAGTGAGCCCGTGCGCGCGTGCCCAGTAGTGAGCCCGGTGGCGCATCCGCAGTAGTGAGGCCGGGTGTACATGAGCAGTAGTGCATCCAAGTGCGCATGAGCAGTAGTGACCCCGAGTGCGCATGCGCAGTAGTGAGCCAGATTGCGCATCCGCAGTAGTGAGTCCGAGTGCGCATGCGCAGTAGTGACCCCGAGTGCGCATGCACAGTAGTGAGCCCGTGCGCGCATACGCGGTAGTGAGCCTGATTTTGCATCCGCAGTAGTGAGTCGGAGTACTCATGAGCAGTAGTTAGTGCGAGAGCGCATGAGAAGTAGTGACCCCGTGTGCGCATGCGCTGTAGTGAGCCCGAGCGCGCATCCGCAGTAGTGAGCCCGAGCGCCCATGAGCAGTAGTGAGTCCGAGTGCGCATAAGCAGTAGTAATCCCGATTGCGCATGCACATTAGTGAGCCCGTGTGGGCATGGGCAGTAGTAAGCCCGAGTGCGCATGTGCAGGTCTGAGCCGGAGTGCGCATGCGCAGTAGTGAGCCCGATTGTGCATCCGCAGTAGTGAGTCCGAGTGCGCATGAGCAGTAGTGAGCCCGATTTTGCATCCGCAGTAGTGAGTCAGACTGCGCATGAGCAGTAGTTAGTCCGAGAGCGCATGACAAGTAGTGACCCCGTGTGCTCATGCGCAGTAGTGAGCCCGAGCGCGCATCCGCAGTAGTGAGCCCGAGCGCGCATGAGCACTAGTGAGTCCAAGTGCGCATGAGCAGTAGTGACCCCGAGTGCGCATGCGCAGTAGAGAGCACAATTACGCATGCGCAGTAATGAGCGCGTGCCTGCGTGCGCAGTGGTGAGCCCGTGCGCGCATACGCGGTAGTGAGCCCGATTTTGCATCCACAGTAGTGAGTCGGAGTACTCATGAGCAGTAGTTAGTGCGAGAGCGCGTGAGAAGTAGTGACCCCGTGTCCGCATGCGCATTGGTGAGCCCGAGTGCGCATGGTCAAGTCTGAGCCGGAGTGCGCATGCGCAGTAGTGAGTCCGATCGCGCATCCGCAGTAGTGAGGCCGAGTGCCCTTGGGTAGTAGTGAGTCAGAGTGCTCATGAGCAGTAGTGAGCCCGAGTGCGCATACACAGTAGTGAGCCCGATTGCGCATCCGCAGTAGGGAGTCCGTGTGCGCATGCGCCGTAGTGAGCCCGAGTGCGCATGTGCAGATCTGAGCCGGAGTGCGCATGCGCAGTAGTGAGCCCGATTGTGCATCCGCAGTAGTGAGTCCGAGTGCGCACGAACAGTAGTGAGCCCGTGTGTGCATGAGCAGTAGTGACGCTGAGTGCGCATGCACAGTAGTGAGCCCGTGCGCGCATACGCAGTAGTGCGCCCGATTGTGCATCCGCAGTATTGAGGCCGAGTGTCCATGAGCAGTAGTGCGTCCAAGTGCGCATGAGCAGTAGTGACCCCGAATGCGCATGCGCAGTAGTGAGCCAGATTGCGCATCCGCTGTAGTGAGTCCGAATGCGCATGCCCAGTAGTGAGCCCGAGCGCGCAACCGCAGTAGTGACCCCGAGTGCGCATGCACAGTAGTGACGCCGAGTGCGCATGCACAGTCGTGAGCCCGTGTGCGCATGCGCAATAGTGAGCCCGATTACGCATCCGCAGTAGTGAGTCCGAGTGCTCATGAGCAGTAGTTAGTCAAAGAAGGCATGAGAAGTAGTGAGCCCGTGTGCGCATCCGCATTAGTGAGCCCGATTGCGCATCCGCAGTAATGAGGCCGAGTGCCCATGAGCAGTAGTGAGTCCAAGTGCGCATGCACAGTAATGAGCCCGATTGCGCATCCGCAGTATTTAGGCCGAGTGTCCATGAGCAGTAGTGCGTCCAAGTGCGCATGAGCAGTAGTGACCCTGAATGCGCATCCGCAGTAGTGAGCCAGATTGCGCATCCGCTGTAGTGGGTCCGAGTGCGCATGGGCTGTAGCGACCCCGAGTGCGCATGCGCAGTAGAGAGCCCGATTGCGCATGCGCAGTAGTGAGCCCGTGTCCGCATGCGCAGTGGTGAGCCCGAGTGCACATGGTCAAGTCTGAGCCGGAGTGCGCATTAGCAGTAGTGAGCCCGATTGCGCATCCGCAGTAGTGAGCCCGAGCGCCCATGAGCAGTAGTGAGTCCGAGTGCGCATAAGCAGTAGTAACCTCGATTGCGCATGCACAGTAGTGAGCCCGTGTGGGCATGCGCAGTAGTGAGCCCGAGCGCGCGTGCCCAGTAGCGAGACCGATTGCGCATCCCTAGTAGTGAGGCCGAGTGTACATGAGCAGTAGTGCGTCCAAGTGCGCATGAGCAGTAGTGACCCCGAGTGCGCATCCGCAGTAGTGAGTCCGCGTGCGCATGAGCAGTAGTGAGCCCGTGTGTGCATGAGCAGTAGAGACCCTGAGTGCGCATGCACAGTTCTGAGCCCGTGTGCGCATACGCGGTAGTGAGCCCGATTTTGCATCCGCAGTAGTGAGTCAGAGTGCGCATGAGCAGTAGTTAGTCCGAGAGCGCATGACAAGTAGTGACCCCGTGTGCGCATGCGCAGTTGTGAGCCCGAGCGCGCATGAGCACTAGTTAGTCCAAGTGCGCATGAGCAGTAGTGACCCCGAGTGCGCATGCACAGTAGTGAGCCCGATTGCGCATCCGCAGTAGTGTGTCCGAGTGCGCATGCGCAGTAGTGACCCCGAGTGCGCATGCACAGTAGAGAGCACGATTACGCATGCGCAGTAATGAGCCCGTGCCCGCATGCGCAGTGGTGAGCCCGAGTGCGCATGCACAGTCGTGAGCCCGTGTGCGCATGCGCAGCCGTGAGTCCGAGTGCGCATGCCCAGTAGTGAGCCCGAGCGCGCAACCGCAGTAGTGAGCCCCAGTGCGCATGCGCAGTAGTTAGCCCGAGTGCGCATCCGCAGTAGTGAGGCCGAGTGTCCATGAGCAGTAGTGCGTCCAAGTGCGCATGAGCAGTAGTGACCCCGAGTGCGCATAAGCAGTAGTGAGCCCGATTGCGCGTCGGCAGTAGCGAGCCCGTGTCCGCATTTGCAGTGGTGAGCCCGAGTGCGCATGGTCAAGTCTGAGCCGGAGTGCGCATGCGCAGTAGTGAGTCCGATCGCGCATCCGCAGTAGTGAGGCCGAGTGCCCTTGAGCAGTAGTGAGTCAGAGTGCTCATGAGCAGTAGTGACCCCGATTGCGCATGCACAGCAGCGAGCCCGTGTGGGCATGCGCAGTAGTGAGCCCCAGTGCGCATGCCCAGTAGTGAGCCCGAGCGCGCATGAGCACTAATTAGTCCAAGTGCGCATGAGCAGTAGTGACTCCGTGTGCGCATGCGCAGTACTGAGCCCGAGCGCGCATCCGCAGTAGTGAGCCCGAGCGCGAATACGCATTAGTGAGCCCGATTGCGCATCCGCAGTAATGAGGCCGAGTGCCCATGAGCAGTAGTGAGTCGAAGTGCGCATGCACAGTAATGAGCCCGATTGCGCATCCGCAGTATTTAGGCAGAGTGTCCATCAGCAGTAGTGCGTCCAAGTGCGCATGAGCAGTAGTGACCCCGAATGCGCATGCGCAGTAGTGAGCCAGATTGCGCATCCGCTGTAGTGAGTCCGAGTGCGCATGGGCAGTAGCGACCCCGAGTGCGCATGCGCAGTAGAGAGCCCGATTGCGCATGCGCAGTAGCGAGCCCGTGTCCGCATGCGCAGTGGTGAGCCCGAGTGCACATGGTCAAGTCTGAGCCGGAGTGCGCATTAGCAGTAGTGAGCCCGATTGCGCATCCGCAGTAGTGAGCACGAGCGCCCATGAGCAGTACTGAGTCCGAGTGCGCATAAGCAGTAGTAACCTCGATTGCGCATGCACAGTAGTGAGCCCGTGTGGGCATCCGCAGTAGTGAGGCCGAGTGTACATGAGCAGTAGTGCGTCCAAGTGCGCATGAGCAGTAGTGACCCCGAGTGCGCATGCGCAGTAGTGAGCCAGATTGCGCATCCGCAGCAGTGAGTCCGAGTGCGCATGCGCAGTAGTGAGCCCGTGCGCGCATACCCGGTAGTGAGCCCGATTTTGCATCCGCAGTAGTGAGTCGGAGTACTCATGAGCAGTAGTTAGTCCGAGAGCGCATGAGATGTAGTGACCCCGTGTGCGCATGCGCAGTAGTGAGCCCGAGCGCGCATCCGCAGTAGTGAGCCCGAGCGCCCATGAGCAGTAGTGAGTCCGAGTGCGCGTAAGCAGTAGTAACCCCGATTGCGCATGCACAGTAGTGAGCCCGTGTGGGCATGGGCAGTAGTGAGCCCGAGCGCGCATGCGCAGTAGTGAGCCCGATCGCGCATCTGCGGTAGTGATGCCGAGTGCCCATGAGCAGTAGTGAGTCCGAGTGCCCATAAGCAGTAGTAACCCCGATTGCGTATGCACATTAGTGAGCCCGTGTGTGCATCAGCCGTAGTGACCCCGAGTGCGCATGCACAGTCGTGAGCCCCTGTGCGCATGCGCAATAGAGAGCCCGATTACGCATCCGCAGTAGTGAGTCCGAGTGCTCATGAGCAGTAGTTAGTCCGAGAAGGCATGAGAGGTAGTGACCCCGTGTGCGCATGCGCAGTAGTAAGCCCATGTGCGCGTGCGCAGTAGTTAGCCCGAGTGCGCATGCCCAGTAGTGAGCCCGAGTGCGCATGTGCAGTGGTGAGTCCGAGTGTTCATGGTCAAGTTTGAGCCCGCGCGCATGCGCAGTAGTGAGCCCGATTGCGCATCCGCAGTAGTGAGGCCGAGTGCCCATGAGCAGTAGTTAGTCCGAGAAGGCATGAGAAGTAGTGACCCCGTTTGCGCATGCGCAGTAGTGAGCCCATGTGCGCGTGCGCAGTAGTTAGCCCGAGTGCGCAAGTGCAGTGGCGAGCCCGAGTATTCATGGTCAAGTTTGAGCCCGAGCGCGCATCCGCAGTAGTGAGCCCGATTGCGCATCCGTAGTAATGAGGCCGAGTGACCATGAGCAGTAGTGAGTCCACGTGCGCATGAGCAGTAGTGACCCCGATTGCGCATGCACAGTAGTGAGCCCGTGTGGGCATGCGCAGTAGTGAGCCCGAGCGCGCATCCGCAGTAGTGAGCCCGAGCGCGCATGCGCAGTAGTGAGCCCGATTGCGCATCCGCAGTAGTGAGGCCGAGTGTCCATGAGCAGTAGTGCGTCCAAGTGCGCATGCACAGTAATGAGCCCGATTGCGCAACTGCAGTATTTAGGCCGAGTGTCCATGAGCAGTAGTTCGTCCAAGTGCGCATGAGCAGTAGTGACCCCGAATGCGCATGCGCAGTAGTGAGCCAGATTGCCCATCCGCAGTAGTGACCCCGAATGCGCATGCGCAGTAGTGAGCCAGATTGCGCATCCACTGTAGTGAGGCCGAGTGTCCATGAGCAGTAGTGCGTCCAAGTGTGCATGAGCAGTAGTGACCCCGAGTGCGCATACGCAGTAGTGGGACCGATTGCGCATGCACAGTAGTGAGTCCGTGTGGGCATGCGCGGTAGTGAGTCCGAGCGCGCATGCGCAGTAATGAGCCCGATTGCGCATCCGCAGTAGTGAGTCGGAGTACTCATGAGCAGTAGTTAGTCCGAGAAGGCATGAGAGGTAGTGACCCCGTGTGCGCATGCGCAGTAGTAAGCCCATGTGCGCGTGCGCAGTAGTTAGCCCGAGTGCGCATGCCCAGTAGTGAGCCCGAGTGCGCATGTGCAGTGGTGAGCCCGAGTGCGCATGTGCAGTGGTGAGTCCGAGTGTTCATGGTCAAGTTTGAGCCCGAGCGCGCATGCGCAGTAGTGAGCCCGATTGCGCATCCGCAGTAGTGAGGCCGAGTGCCCATGAGCAGTAGTTAGTCCGAGAAGGCATGAGAAGTAGTGACCCGTGTGCGCATGCGCAGTAGTGAGCCCATGTGCGCGTGCGCAGTAGTTAGCCCGAGTGCGCATGTGCAGTGGTGAGCCCGAGTATTCATGGTCAAGTTTGAGCCCGAGCGCGTATCCGCAGTAGTGAGCCCGATTGCGCATCCGTAGTAATGAGGCCGAGTGACCATGAGCAGTAGTGAGTCCACGTGCGCATGAGCAGTAGTGACCCCGAATGCGCATGCGCAGTAGTGAGCCAGATTGCGCATCCACTGTAGTGAGGCCGAGTGTCCATGAGCAGTAGTGCGTCCAAGTGTGCATGAGCAGTAGTGACCCCGAGTGCGCATACGCAGTAGTGGGACCGATTGCGCATGCACAGTAGTGAGTCCGTGTGGGCATGCGCGGTAGTGAGTCCGAGCGCGCATGCGCAGTAATGAGCCCGATTGCGCATCCGCAGTAGTGAGTCGGAGTACTCATGAGCAGTAGTTAGTCCGAGAAGGCATGAGAGGTAGTGACCCCGTGTGCGCATGCGCAGTAGTAAGCCCATGTGCGCGTGCGCAGTAGTTAGCCCGAGTGCGCATGCCCAGTAGTGAGCCCGAGTGCGCATGTGCAGTGGTGAGCCCGAGTGCGCATGTGCAGTGGTGAGTCCGAGTGTTCATGGTCAAGTTTGAGCCCGAGCGCGCATGCGCAGTAGTGAGCCCGATTGCGCATCCGCAGTAGTGAGGCCGAGTGCCCATGAGCAGTAGTTAGTCCGAGAAGGCATGAGAAGTAGTGACCCCGTGTGCGCATGCGCAGTAGTGAGCCCATGTGCGCGTGCGCAGTAGTTAGCCCGAGTGCGCATGTGCAGTGGTGAGCCCGAGTATTCATGGTCAAGTTTGAGCCCGAGCGCGTATCCGCAGTAGTGAGCCCGATTGCGCATCCGTAGTAATGAGGCCGAGTGACCATGAGCAGTAGTGAGTCCACGTGCGCATGAGCAGTAGTGACCCCGAATGCGCATGCGCAGTAGTGAGCCAGATTGCGCATCCGCACTAGTGACCCCGAATGCGCATGCGCAGTAGTGAGCCAGATTGCGCATCCGCTGTAGTGAGGCCGAGTGTCCGTGAGCAGTAGTGCGTCCAAGTGTGCATGAGCAGTAGTGACCCCGAGTGCGCATACGCAGTAGTGGGACCGATTGCGCATGCACAGTAGTGAGTCCGTGTGGGCATGCGCGGTAGTGAGTCCGAGCGCGCATGCGCAGTAATGAGCCCGATTGCGCATCCGCAGTAGTGAGTCGGAGTACTCATGAGCAGTAGTTAGTCCGAGAGCGCATGACAAGTAGTGACCCCGTGTGCGCATGCGCAGTAGTGAGCCCGAGCGCGCATGAGCACTAGTTAGTCCAAGTGCGCATGAGCAGTAGTGACCCCGAGTGCGCAACCGCAGTAGTGAGCCCGAGTGCGCATGCGCAGTAGTGACCCCGAGTGCGCATGCACAGTAGTGACGCCGAGTGCGCATGCACAGTCGTGAGCCCGTGTGCGCATGCGCAATAGTGAGCCCGATTACGCATCCGCAGTAGTGAGTCCGTGTGCCCATGAGCAGTAGTTAGTCAAAGAAGGCATGAGAAGTAGTGAGCCCGAGCGCGCATCCGCAGTAGTGAGCCTGGGCGCGCATCCGCAGTATTGTGCCCGATTGCGCATACGCAGTAACGAGGGCGAGTGCCCATGAGCAGTAGTGAGTCCAAGTGCGCATAAGCAGTAGTGACCCCGAGTGCGCATACGCAGTAGTGAGCCCGATCGCGCATCCGCAGTAGGGAGTCAGTGTGCGCATGCGCAGTAGTGAGCCCGATCGCGCATACGCGGTAGTGAGCCCGATTTTGCATCCACAGTAGTGAGTCGGAGTACTCATGGGCAGTAGTTAGTCCGAGAGCGCATGAGAAGTAGTGACCCCATGTGCGCATGCACAGTAGTGAGCCCGAGCGCGCATCCGCAGTAGTGAGCCTGGGCGCGCATCCGCAGTATTGAGCCTGATTGCGCATCTGCAGTAATGAGGGCGAGTGCCCATGAGCAGTAGTGAGTCCAAGTGCGCATAAGCAGTAGTGACCCCGAGTGCGCATACGTAGTAGTGAGCCCGATCGTGCATCCGCAGTAGGGAGTCAGTGTGCGCATGCGCAGTAGTGAGCCCGATCGCGCATCCGCAGTAGTGAGGCCGAGTGCCCATGAGCAGTAGTGAGTGCAAGTGCGCATGAGCAGTAGTGACCACGAGTGCGCATGCACAGTAGTGACCTCGAGTGCGCATGCACAGTCGTGAGCCCGTGTGCGCATGCGCAATAGTGAGCCCGACAACGCATCCGCAGTAGTGAGTCCGAGTGCCCATGAGCAGTAGTTAGTCCGAGAAGGCATGAGAAGTAGTGACCCCGTGTGCGCATGTGCAGTAGTGAGCCCATGTGCGCGTGCCCAGTAGTTAGCCCGAGTGCGCATGCCCAGTAGTGAGCCCGAGTGCGCATGTGCAGTGGAGAGTCGGAGTGTTCACGGTCAAGTTTGAGCCCGAGGGCGCATGCGCAGTAGTGAGCCCGATCGCGCATCCGCAGTAATGAGGCCGAGAGGACATGAGCAGTAGTGAGTCCAAGTGCGCATGAGCAGTAGTGACCCCGAGTGCGCATACGCAGTAGTGAGCCCGATCGCGCATCCGCAGTAGGGAGTCAGTGTGCGCATGCGCCGTAGTGAGCCCGATTGCGCATCGGCAGTAGCGAGCCTGTGTCCGCATACGCAGTGGTGAGCCCGAGTGCGCATGCGCAGTAGTGAGTCCGATCGCGCATCCGCAGTAGTGAGCCCGAGTGCCCTTGAGCAGTAGTGAGGCAGAGTGCTCATGAGCAGTAGTGACCCCGATTGCGCATGCCCAGTAGTGACCCCGAGTGCGCATGCGCAGTAGAGAGCCCGGTTGCGCATGCGCAGTAGTGAGCCCGTGTCCGCATGCGCAGTGGTGAGCCCGAGTGCACATGGTCAAGTCTGAGCCGGAGTGTGCATTAGCAGTAGTGAGTCCGATTGCGCATCCGCAGTAGTGAGCCCGAGCGCCCATGAGCAGTAGTGAGTCCGAGTGCGCATGCGCAGTAGTGACCCCGAGTGCGCATGCACAGTAGTGAGCCCGTGAGCGCATACGCGGTAGTGAGCCCGATTTTGCATCCACAGTAGTGAGTCGGAGTACTCATAAGCAGTAGTAAGTCCGAGAGCGCATGAGATGTAGTGACCCCGTGTGCACATGCGCAGTAGTGAGCCCGAGCGCGCATCCGCAGTAGTGAGCCCGGGCGCGCATCCGCAGTATTGAGCCCGATTGCGCATCCGCAGTAATGAGGCCGAGTGCCCATGAGCAGTAGTGAGTCCAAGTGCGCATGAGCAGTAGTGACCCCGAGTGCGCATGCGCAGTAGTGAGCCCGATTGCGCATCGGCAGTAGTGAGTCGGAGTACTCATGAGCAGTAGTTAGTCCGAGTGCGCATGAGAAGTAGTGACCCCGTGTGCGCATGCGCAGTACTGAGCCCGAGCGCGCATCCGCAGTAGTGAGACCGAGCGCGCATCCGCATTTGTGAGCCCGATTGCGCATCCGCAGTAATGAGGCCGAGTGCCCATGAGCAGTAGTGAGTCCAAGTGCGCATGAGCAGTAGTGACCCCGAGTGCGCATGCGCAGTAGTGAGCCCGATTGCGCATCGGCAGTAGTGAGTCGGAGTACTCATGAGCAGTAGTTAGTCCGAGTGCGCATGAGAAGTAGTGACCCCGTGTGCGCATGCGCAGTACTGAGCCCGAGCGCGCATCCGCAGTAGTGAGCCCGAGCGCGCATCCGCATTTGTGAGCCCGATTGCGCATCCGCAGTAATGAGGCCGAGTGCCCATGAGCAGTAGTGAGTCCAAGTGCGCATGCACAGTAATGAGCCCGATTGCGCATCCGCAGTATTTAGGCCGAGTGTCCATGAGCAGTAGTGCGTCCAAGTGCGCATGAGCAGTAGTGACCCTGAATGCGCATCCGCAGTAGTGAGCCCGTGTGTGCATGAGCAGTAGTGACCCTGCGTGCGCATGCACAGTAGTGAGCCCGTGCGCGCATACGCGGTAGGGAGCCCGATTTTGCATCCGCAGTAGTGGGTCGGAGTACTCATGAGCTGTAGTTAGTCCAAGTGCGCATGAGCAGTAGTGACCCCGAATGCGCATGCGCAGTAGTGAGCCAGATTGCGCATCCGCAGCAGTGAGTCCGAGTGCGCATGCGCAGTAGTGAGCCCGTGCGCGCATACGCGGTAGTGAGCCCGATTTTGCATCCGCAGTAGTGAGTCGGAGTACTCATGAGCAATAGTTAGTCCGAGAGCGCATGACAAGTAGTGACCCCGTGTGCGCATGCGCAGTAGTGAGCCCGAGCGCGCATGAGCACTAGCTAGTCCAAGTGCGCATGAGCAGTAGTGACCCCGAGTGCGCATGCGCAGTAGTGAGCCCGATTGCGCATCCGCAGTAGTGTGTCCGAGTACGCATGCGCAGTAGTGACCCCGAGTGCGCATGCGCAGTAGAGAGCACGATTACGCATGCGCAGTAATGAGCCCGTGCCCGCATGCGCAGTGGTGAGCCCGAGTGCGCATGCACAGTCGTGAGCCCGTGTGCGCATGCGCAGCCGTAAGTCCGAGTGCGCATGCCCAGTAGTGAGCCCGAGCGCGCAACCGCAGTAGTGAGTCCGAGTGCGCATGAGCATTAGTGACCGCAAGTGCGCATGCACAGTCGTGAGCCCGTCTGCGCATGCGCAGTAGTGCGACCGTGTGTGCATGCGCAAAAGTGAGCCCGAGTGCGCATCCGCAGTAGTGAGCCCGATTGCGCATTGGCAGTAGTGAGTCCGTGTGCACAAGCCCAGTAGTGAGCTCGAGTGCGCATGTGCAGGTCTGAGCAGGAGTGCGCATGGGAAGTGGTGAGGCCGATTGCGCATCCGCAGTAGGTAGTCAGTGTGCGCATGCGCAGTAGTGAGCCCGATTGCGCATCGGCAGTAGTGATTCCGTGTGCGCATGCCCAGTAGTGAGCCCGAGTGCGCATGTGCAGGTCTGAGCCGGAGTGCGCATGCGCAGTAGTGAGCCCGATTGTACATCCGCAGTGGTGGGTCCAAGTGCGCACGAGCAGTAGTGACCCCGTGTGTGCATGAGCAGTAGTGACCCCGAGTGCGCATGCACAGTAGTGAGCCCGAGTGCGCATCCGCTGCAGTGTGTCCGAGTGCGCATGAGCAGTAGTGAGGCCGAGTGCGCATGAGCAGTAGTGAGCCCGAGCGCGCATCCGCAGTAGTGAGTCCGAGTGCGCATGAGCAGTAGTGACCCCGAGTGCGCATGACAGGTACTGAACCCGATTGCGCATGCACAGTAGTGAGCCCGTGTACACATGCGCAGTAGAGAGCTCGATTGCGCATCCGCTGCAGTGTGTCCGAGTGCGCATGAGCAGTAACGAGTCCAAGTGCGCATGAGCAGTAGTGAGGCCGTATGTGAATGAGCAGTAGTGAGCCCGAGTGCGCATGCGCAGTAGTGTCCCCGAGTACGCATGCACAGTAGTAAGCCCGTGCGCGCATCCGTAGTAGTGAGGCCGAGTGCCCTTGAGCAGTAGTGAGCCCGAGTGCGCATGTGCAGTTCTGACCGGAGAGGGCATGAGCAGTAGTGACCCCGAGCGCGCATGCGCAGTAGTGAGCCCGACTGCGCATCCGCAGTAGGGAGTCCGTGTGCGCATGGGCAGTAGTGAGCCCGTGTGTGCATGAGCAGTAGTGACCCCGAGTGCGCATGCACTGTAGTGAGCCCGTGTGGGCATGCGCAGTAGTGAGCCCGAGCGCGCATGCGCAGTAGTGAGCCCGATTGCGCATCCGCAGTATTGAGGCCGAGTGTCCATGAGCAGTATTGCGTCCAAGTGCGCATGAGCAGTAGTGACCCCGAATGCGCATGCACAGTAGTGAGCCCGATTGCGCATCCGCAGTATTGAGGCCGAGTGTCCATGAGCAGTAGTGCGTCCAAGTGAGCATGAGCAGTAGTGACCCCGAATGTGCATGCGCAGTTGTGAGCCAGATTGCGCATCCGCTGTAGTGAGTCCGAGTGCGCATGGCCAGTAGCGACTCCGTGTGCGCATGCGCAGTAGAGAGCCCGATTGCGGATGCGCAGTAGTGAGCCCGTGTCCTCATGCGCAATGGTGCGCCCGAGTGCACATGGTCAAGTCTGAGCCGGAGTGCGAATTAGCAGTAGTGAGCCCGATTGCGCATCCGCAGTAGTGAGCCCGAGCGCCCATGAGCAGTAGTGAGTCCAAGTGCGCATAAGCAGTAGTGAGCCCGATTGCGCATCGGCAGTAGCGAGCCCGTGTCCGCATGCGCAGTGGTGAGCCCGAGTGCGCATGGTCAAGTCTGAGCCGGAGGGCGCATGCGCAGTAGTGAGTCCGATCGCGCATCCGCAGTAGTGAGGCCGAGTGCCCTTGAGCAGCAGTGAGTCAGAGTGCTCATGAGCAGTAGTGACCCCGATTGCGCATGCACAGTATTGAGCCCGTGTGGGCATGCGCAGTAGTGAGCCCGAGCGCGCATGCGCAGTGGTGAGCCCGATTGCGTATCCGCAGTAGTGAGGCCGAGTGTCCATGAGCAGAAGTGCGTCCAAGTGCGCATGAGCAGTAGTGACCCCGAGTGCGCATGCGCAGTAGTGAGCCAGATTGCGCATCCGCTGTAGTGAGTCCGAGTGCGCATGGGCAGTAGCGACCCCGAGGGCGCATGCGCAGTAGTGAGCCAGATTGCCCATCGGCAGTAGAGAGTCCGTGTGCGCATGCCCAGTAGTGAGCCCGCGTGCGCATGTGCAGGTCTGAGCCGCAGTGCGCATGCGCAGTAGTGAGCTCGATTGTGCATCCGCAGTAGTGAGTCCGAGTGCGCATGAGCAGTAGTGAGCCCGTGTGTGCATGAGCTGTAGTGACCCTGAGTGCGCATGCACAGTAGTGAGCCCGTGCGCGCATACGCGGAAGTGAGCCCGATTTTGCATCCACAGTAGTGAGTCGGAGTACTCATGAGCAGTAGTTAGTCCGAGTGCGCATGAGAAGTAGTGACCCCGTGTGCGCATGCGCAGTAGTGAGCCCGAGCGCGCATCCGCATTTGTGAGCCCGATTGCGCATCCGCAGTAATGAGGCCGAGTGCCCATGAGCAGTAGTGAGTCCAAGTGCGCATGAGCAGTAGTGACCCCGAGTGCGCATGCGCAGTAGTGAGCCCGATTGCGCATCCGCAGTAGGCAGTCCGTGTGCGCATGCGCAGTAGTGAGCCCGATTGCGCATCGGCAGTAGCGAGCCCGTGTCCGCATGCGCAGTGGTGAGCCCGAGTGCGCATGGTCAAGTCTGAGCCGGAGTGCGCATGCGCAGTAGTGAGTCCGATCGCGCATCCGCAGGAGTGAGTCCAAGTGCGCATGGGCAGTAGCGACCCCGAGGGCGCATGCGCAGTTGTGAGCCAGATTGCGCATCAGCAGTAGAGAGTCCGTGTGCGCATGCCCAGTAGTGATCCCGCGTGCGCATGTGCAGGTCTGAGCCGCAGTGCGCATGCGCAGTAGTGAGCTCGATTGCGCATCCGCAGTAATGAGGCCGAGTGCCCATGAGCAGTAGTGAGTCCAAGTGCGCATGAGCAGTAGTGACCCCGAGTGCGCATGCACAATAGAGAGACCGATTGTGCATGCGCCGTAGTGAGCCCGTTTCCGCATGCGCAGTAGTGAGCCCGAGCGCGCAACCGCACTAGTGAGCCCGAGCGCCCATGCGCAGTAGTGAGCCCGATTGCATATCCGCAGTAGTGAGGCCGGGTGCCCATGAGCAGTAGTGAGTCCGAGTGCGCAGGGGCAGTAGTGACCCCGAATCCGCATGCACAGTCGTGAGCCCGTGTGCGCATGCGCAGTCGTGCGCCCGTGTGCCCATGCGCAAAAGTGAGCTCGAGAGCGCATGTGCAAGTCTGAGCCGGAGTGCGCATGCGCAGTAGCGACCCCGAGCGCGCATGCGCAGTAGTGAGCCCGAGTGCGCATGTGCAGGTCTGACCGAAGTGCGCATGCGCAGTAGAGAGCCCGATTGCGCATGCACAATAGTGAGCCCGTGTCCGCATGCGCGGTGGTGAGCCCGAGTGCGCATGGTCAAGTCTGATCCGGAGTGAGCATGCGCAGTAGTGAACCCGATCGCGCATCCGCAGTAGTGACCCCGAGTGCGCATGCGCAGTAGTGAGCCAGATTGCGCATCCGCTGTAGTGAGTCCGAGTGCGATTGCCCAGTAGTGAGTCCGAGTGCGCATGAGCATTAGTGACCGCAAGTGCGCATGCACAGTCGTGAGCCCGTCTGCGCATGCGCAGTAGTGCGACCGTGTGTGCATGCGCAAAAGTGAGCCCGAGTGCGCATCCGCAGTAGTGAGCCCGATTGCGCATTGGCAGTAGTGAGTCCGTGTGCACAAGCCCAGTAGTGAGCTCGAGTGCGCATGTGCAGGTCTGAGCAGGAGTGCGCATGGGAAGTGGTGAGGCCGATTGCGCATCCGCAGTAGGTAGTCAGTGTGCGCATGCGCAGTAGTGAGCCCGATTGCGCATCGGCAGTAGTGATTCCGTGTGCGCATGCCCAGTAGTGAGCCCGAGTGCGCATGTGCAGGTCTGAGCCGGAGTGCGCATGCGCAGTAGTGAGCCCGATTGTACATCCGCAGTGGTGGGTCCAAGTGCGCACGAGCAGTAGTGACCCCGTGTGTGCATGAGCAGTAGTGACCCCGAGTGCGCATGCACAGTAGTGAGCCCGAGTGCGCATCCGCTGCAGTGTGTCCGAGTGCGCATGAGCAGTAGTGAGGCCGAGTGCGCATGAGCAGTAGTGAGCCCGAGCGCGCATCCGCAGTAGTGAGTCCGAGTGCGCATGAGCAGTAGTGACCCCGAGTGCGCATGACAGGTACTGAACCCGATTGCGCATGCACAGTAGTGAGCCCGTGTACACATGCGCAGTAGAGAGCTCGATTGCGCATCCGCTGCAGTGTGTCCGAGTGCGCATGAGCAGTAACGAGTCCAAGTGCGCATGAGCAGTAGTGAGGCCGTATGTGAATGAGCAGTAGTGAGCCCGAGTGCGCATGCGCAGTAGTGTCCCCGAGTACGCATGCACAGTAGTAAGCCCGTGCGCGCATCCGTAGTAGTGAGGCCGAGTGCCCTTGAGCAGTAGTGAGCCCGAGTGCGCATGTGCAGTTCTGACCGGAGAGGGCATGAGCAGTAGTGACCCCGAGCGCGCATGCGCAGTAGTGAGCCCGACTGCGCATCCGCAGTAGGGAGTCCGTGTGCGCATGGGCAGTAGTGAGCCCGTGTGTGCATGAGCAGTAGTGACCCCGAGTGCGCATGCACTGTAGTGAGCCCGTGTGGGCATGCGCAGTAGTGAGCCCGAGCGCGCATGCGCAGTAGTGAGCCCGATTGCGCATCCGCAGTATTGAGGCCGAGTGTCCATGAGCAGTATTGCGTCCAAGTGCGCATGAGCAGTAGTGACCCCGAATGCGCATGCACAGTAGTGAGCCCGATTGCGCATCCGCAGTATTGAGGCCGAGTGTCCATGAGCAGTAGTGCGTCCAAGTGAGCATGAGCAGTAGTGACCCCGAATGTGCATGCGCAGTTGTGAGCCAGATTGCGCATCCGCTGTAGTGAGTCCGAGTGCGCATGGCCAGTAGCGACTCCGTGTGCGCATGCGCAGTAGAGAGCCCGATTGCGGATGCGCAGTAGTGAGCCCGTGTCCTCATGCGCAATGGTGCGCCCGAGTGCACATGGTCAAGTCTGAGCCGGAGTGCGAATTAGCAGTAGTGAGCCCGATTGCGCATCCGCAGTAGTGAGCCCGAGCGCCCATGAGCAGTAGTGAGTCCAAGTGCGCATAAGCAGTAGTGAGCCCGATTGCGCATCGGCAGTAGCGAGCCCGTGTCCGCATGCGCAGTGGTGAGCCCGAGTGCGCATGGTCAAGTCTGAGCCGGAGGGCGCATGCGCAGTAGTGAGTCCGATCGCGCATCCGCAGTAGTGAGGCCGAGTGCCCTTGAGCAGCAGTGAGTCAGAGTGCTCATGAGCAGTAGTGACCCCGATTGCGCATGCACAGTATTGAGCCCGTGTGGGCATGCGCAGTAGTGAGCCCGAGCGCGCATGCGCAGTGGTGAGCCCGATTGCGTATCCGCAGTAGTGAGGCCGAGTGTCCATGAGCAGAAGTGCGTCCAAGTGCGCATGAGCAGTAGTGACCCCGAGTGCGCATGCGCAGTAGTGAGCCAGATTGCGCATCCGCTGTAGTGAGTCCGAGTGCGCATGGGCAGTAGCGACCCCGAGGGCGCATGCGCAGTAGTGAGCCAGATTGCCCATCGGCAGTAGAGAGTCCGTGTGCGCATGCCCAGTAGTGAGCCCGCGTGCGCATGTGCAGGTCTGAGCCGCAGTGCGCATGCGCAGTAGTGAGCTCGATTGTGCATCCGCAGTAGTGAGTCCGAGTGCGCATGAGCAGTAGTGAGCCCGTGTGTGCATGAGCTGTAGTGACCCTGAGTGCGCATGCACAGTAGTGAGCCCGTGCGCGCATACGCGGAAGTGAGCCCGATTTTGCATCCACAGTAGTGAGTCGGAGTACTCATGAGCAGTAGTTAGTCCGAGTGCGCATGAGAAGTAGTGACCCCGTGTGCGCATGCGCAGTAGTGAGCCCGAGCGCGCATCCGCATTTGTGAGCCCGATTGCGCATCCGCAGTAATGAGGCCGAGTGCCCATGAGCAGTAGTGAGTCCAAGTGCGCATGAGCAGTAGTGACCCCGAGTGCGCATGCGCAGTAGTGAGCCCGATTGCGCATCCGCAGTAGGCAGTCCGTGTGCGCATGCGCAGTAGTGAGCCCGATTGCGCATCGGCAGTAGCGAGCCCGTGTCCGCATGCGCAGTGGTGAGCCCGAGTGCGCATGGTCAAGTCTGAGCCGGAGTGCGCATGCGCAGTAGTGAGTCCGATCGCGCATCCGCAGGAGTGAGTCCAAGTGCGCATGGGCAGTAGCGACCCCGAGGGCGCATGCGCAGTTGTGAGCCAGATTGCGCATCAGCAGTAGAGAGTCCGTGTGCGCATGCCCAGTAGTGATCCCGCGTGCGCATGTGCAGGTCTGAGCCGCAGTGCGCATGCGCAGTAGTGAGCTCGATTGCGCATCCGCAGTAATGAGGCCGAGTGCCCATGAGCAGTAGTGAGTCCAAGTGCGCATGAGCAGTAGTGACCCCGAGTGCGCATGCACAATAGAGAGACCGATTGTGCATGCGCCGTAGTGAGCCCGTTTCCGCATGCGCAGTAGTGAGCCCGAGCGCGCAACCGCACTAGTGAGCCCGAGCGCCCATGCGCAGTAGTGAGCCCGATTGCATATCCGCAGTAGTGAGGCCGGGTGCCCATGAGCAGTAGTGAGTCCGAGTGCGCAGGGGCAGTAGTGACCCCGAATCCGCATGCACAGTCGTGAGCCCGTGTGCGCATGCGCAGTCGTGCGCCCGTGTGCCCATGCGCAAAAGTGAGCTCGAGAGCGCATGTGCAAGTCTGAGCCGGAGTGCGCATGCGCAGTAGCGACCCCGAGCGCGCATGCGCAGTAGTGAGCCCGAGTGCGCATGTGCAGGTCTGACCGAAGTGCGCATGCGCAGTAGAGAGCCCGATTGCGCATGCACAATAGTGAGCCCGTGTCCGCATGCGCGGTGGTGAGCCCGAGTGCGCATGGTCAAGTCTGATCCGGAGTGAGCATGCGCAGTAGTGAACCCGATCGCGCATCCGCAGTAGTGACCCCGAGTGCGCATGCGCAGTAGTGAGCCAGATTGCGCATCCGCTGTAGTGAGTCCGAGTGCGCATGGGCCGTAGCGACCCCGAGTCCGCATGCGCAGTAGAGAGCCCGATTGCGCATGAGCAGTAGAGAGTCCGTGTGCGCATGCCCTGCAGTGAGCCCGCGTGCGCATGTGCAGGTCTGAGCCGCAGTGCGCATGCGCAGTAGTGAGCCCGTTTGCGCATGCGCAGCAGTGAGTCCGAGTGCGCATGGGCAGTAGTGAGCCCGAGCGCGCATCCGCAGTAGTGAGCCCGAGTGCGCATGCGGAGTAGTGACCCCGAGTGCGCATGCACAGTAGTGACCCCGAGTGCGCATGCACAGTCGTGAGCCCGTGTGCGCATGCGCAATAATGAGCCCGATTACGCATCCGCAGTAGTGAGTCCGAGTGCCCATGAGCAGTAGTTAGTCCGAGAAGGCATGAGAAGTAGTGACCCCGTGTGCGCATGCGCAGAAGTGAGCCCATGTGCGCATGCGCAGTAGTAAGCCCGATTGCGCATCGGCTGTAGCGAGCCCGTGTCCGCATGCGCAGTGGTGAGGACGAGTGCGCATGGTCAAGTCTGAGCCGGAGTGCGCATGCGCACTAGTGAGCTCTATTGTGCATCCGCAGTAGTAAGTCCGAGTGCGCATGAGCAGTAGTGAGCCCGTGTGTGCATAAGTAGTAGTGACCCTGAGTGCGCATGCACAGTAGTGATCCCGTGCGCGCATACGCGGTAGTGAGCCCGAGTTTGCATCCACAGTAGTGAGTCGGAGTACTCATGAGCAGTAGTTAGTCCGAGAGCGCATGAGCAGTAGTGAGTCCGAGTGAGCATGAGCAGTGGTAACCCCGATTGCGCATGCACAGTAGTGAGCCCGAGCGCGCATCCGCAGTAGTGAGCCCGAGTGCGCGTGCGCAGTAGTGACCCCGAGTGCGCATGCACACTAGTGCGCCCGTGCGCGCATCTGTAGTAGTGAGGCCGAGTGCCCTTGAGCAGTAGTGAGTCCAAGTGCGCATGAGCAGTAGTGAGCCCGAGTGCGCATGTGCAGGTCTGACCGGTGGGGGCATGAGCAGTAGTGACCCCGAGCGCGCATGCGCAGTAGTGAGCCCAACTGCGCATCCGCAGTAGGGAGTCCGTGTGCGCATGCGCAGTAGTGAGCCCGATTGCGCATCGGCAGTAGTGAGTCTAAGAACCCATGAGCCGTAGTGAGTCCGAGTGCGCATGAGCAGTAGTGAGTCCGAGTGCGCATGAGCAGTGGTAACCCCGATTGCGCATGCACAGTAGTGAGCCCGTGGCGGCATGCGCAGTAGTGAGCCCGAGCGCGCATCCGCAGTAGGGAGCCCGAGCACCCATGCGCAGTAGTGAGCCCGTGTATGCATGAGCAGTAGTGACCCTGAGTGCGCATGCACAGTAGTGAGCCCGAGTGCGCATGTGCAGGTCTGAGCCGGAGTGCGCATGCGCAGTAGCGACCCCGAAAGCGCATCGGCAGCAGTGAGTCCGAGTGCGAATGCCCAGTAGTGAGCCCGCGTGCGCATGTGCCGTGCTGAGTCCGACTGCGCATGGTCAAGTTTGAGCCCGAGCGCGCATGCGCAGTAGTGAGCCCGATTGCGCATCCGCAGTAGTGAGTCCGTGTGCGCATGCCCAGTAGTGAGCCCGCGGTCGCATGTGCAGGTCTGAGCCGGAGTGCGCATGTGCAGTAGTGAGCTCGATTGTGCATCCGCAGTAGTAAGTCCAAGTGCGCATGAACAGTAGTGAGCCCGTGTGTGCATGAACAGTAGTGACCCTGAGTGCGCATGCACAGTAGTGAGCCCGTGCGCGCATACGCGGTAGTGATCCCGATCTTGCATCCACAGTAGTGAGCCCATGTGTGCATATGCAGTAGCGAGCCCGATTGCGCATCCGTAGTAGTGAGTCCGTGTGCGCATGCCCAGTAGTGAGCGCGAGTGCGCATGTGCAGATCTGAGCCGGTGTGCGCATGCGCAGGAGTGAGCACGATTGTGCACCCGCAGTAGTGAGTCCGAGTGCGTATGAGCAGTAGTGAGCCCGTGTGTGCATGAGCAGTAGTGACCCCGAGTGCGCATGCACAGTCGTGAGCCCGTGTGCGCATACGCGGTAGTGAGCCCGATTTTGCATTAGCAGTAGTGAGTCGGAGTGCGCATGAGCAGTAGTTAGACCGAGAGCGCATGACAAGTAGTGACCCCGTGTGGGCATGCGCAGTAGTGAGCCCGATTGCGCGTCCACAGTAGTGACGCCGAGTGCCCATGAGCAGTAGTGAGTCCAAGTGCGCATGTGCCGCAGTGACAACGAGTGCGCATACGCAGTAGTGAGCCCGATTGCGCATCCGCAGTAGGGAGTCCGTGTGCGCATGCGCAGTAGTGAGCCCGATTGCGCATCGGCAGTAGTGAGTCCGTGTGCGCCTGCCCAGTAGTGAGCCCGAGTGCGCATACGCGGTAGTGAGACCGATATTGCATCCGCAGTAGTGAGTCCGTGTGCGCCTGCCCAGTAGTGAGCCCGAGTGCGCATACGCGGTAGTGAGACCGATATTGCATCCGCAGTAGTGAGTCCGAGTGCGCATGCGCAGTAGTGAGCCCGATTGCGCATCGGCAGTAGTGAGTCCGTGTGCGCCTGCCCAGTAGTGAGCCGGAGTGCGCATGCGCAGTACTGAGCCCGATCGCGCATCCGCAGTAGTGAGGCGGAGTGCCCATGAGCAGTAGTGAGTCCGAGTGCGCATGAGCAGTAGTGAGCCCGTGTGTGCATGCGCAGTAGTGAGCCCGTTTGCGCATGCGCCGCAGTGAGTCCGAGTGCGCATTGGCAGTAGTGAGCCCAAGCGGGCATCCGCAGTAGTAAGCCCGAGTGCGCATGCGCAGCAGTGACACCGAGTGCGCATGCACAGTAGTGACCCCGAGTGCGCATGCACAGTCGGGAGCCCGTGTGCGCATGCGCAATAGTGAGCCCCAGTGTGCATCCGCAGTAGGGAGTCTGTGTGCGCATGAGCAGTAGTGAGTCCGAGTGCGCAAGAGCAGTAGTGAGGCCGAATGCGAATGAGCAGTAGTGAGCCCGATTGCGCATCCGCAGTAGTGAGTCAGAGTGCCCTATAGCAGTAGTTAGTTTGAGAAGGCATGAGAAGTAGTGACCCCGTGTGCGCATGCGCAGTAGTGAGCCCATGTGCGCATGCGCAGTAGTGAGCCCGATTACGCATCCGCAGTAATGAGGCTGAGTCCCCATGAGCAGTAGTGAGTCCAAGTGCGCATGAGCAGTAGTGACCCCGATTGCGCATGCACAGTAGTGAGCCCGTGTGGGCATGCGCAGTAGTGAGCCCGATTGCGCATCCGCAGTAGTGAGGCCGAGTGTCCATGAGCAGTAGTGCGTCCAAGTGCGCATGAGCAGTAGGGACTCCGAGTGCGCATGCGCAGTAGTGAGCCAGATTGCGCATCCGCAGTAGTGAGGCCGAGTGTCCATGAGCAGTAGTGCGTCCAGTGATGAGATATTGGACGGGTTTTTTCGCGCATGCGCGAGCAATGCAGGAGCGTACACAACGTATGTATTTAGTGGCGCCACTAGATTTTTATATTATATATTTTGCTTACAGTTATTTTAGTGCCCTTCCTTTCCATCTGCTCCACAAATATGAAAATATGTAGGTAATCCAATTTTATCCAATCTATACATTCATATTTTACAACCAAATTATAAAAATTTTTGAAAAATAATGAGGGGTGATTAAGGTACCCCATTTTATTGAAACTTGTACTTCACTGAGACTAAAATTGCCGCGCATGCGCGAAAAAACCCGTCCAATATCTCATCACTGAGTGCGTCCAAGTGCGCATGAGCAGTAGGGACTCCGAGTGCGCATGGGCAGTAGTGAGCCAGATTGCGCATCCGCAGTAGTGAGTCCGAGTGCGCATGCGCTGTAGTGACCTCGAGTGCGCATGCGCAGTAGAGAGCCCGATTGCGCATGCGCAGTAGTGAGCCCGTGTCCGCATGCGCAGTGGTGAGCCCGAGTGCGCATGGTCAAGTCTGAGCCGGAGTGCGCATTAGCAGTAGTGAGCTCGATTGCGCATCCGCAGTAGTGACCCCGAGTGCGCATTCGCAGTAGAGAACCCGATTACGCATGCCCAGTAGTGAGCCCGAGTGCGCATGTGCAGGTCTGAGCCGGAGTGCGTATGCGCAGTAGTGAGCCCGATTGTGCATCCGCAGTAGTGAGTCCGAGTGCGCATGAGCAGTAGTGAGCCCCTGCGCGCATGCGCAGTATTGCCCCGTGTGCGCATACGCAGTAGTGAGCCCGATTGCGCATCCGCAGTAGGGAGTCCGTGTGCGCATGCGCAGTAGTGAGTCCGATTGCGCGTCGGCAGTAGTGAGTCCGTGTGCGCATGCCCAGTAGTGAGCCCGTGTATGCTGGAGCAGTAGTGACCCCGAGCGCGCATGCGCAGTAGTGGGCCGGAGTGCGCAATCGCAGTAGTGACTCCGAGTGCCCATGCGCAGTAGTAACCCCGAGCGCGCATGCAGAGTAGTGAGCCCGAGTGCGCATCCCCAGTAGTGAGCCCGAGCGCGCATCCGCAGTAGTGAGTCCGAGTGCGCATGAGCAGTAGTGACCCCGAGCGCGCATACGCGGTACTGAGCCTGATTTTGCATCCGCAGTAGAGTGTCCGAGTGCGCATGAGCAGTAGTTAGTCCGAGAGCCCATGAGAATTAGTGACCCCGAGTGTGCATGCGCAGTAGTGTGCCCGAGCGCGCATCGGCAGTAGTGTGCCCGAGTGCGCATGCGCAGTAGTGACCCCAGTGCGCATGCACAGTAGTGAGCCCGTGTGCGCATGCGCAGTAGTGCGGCCGTGTGCGCATGCGCAGAAGTGAGCTCGAGAGCGCATGCGCAAGTCTCAACCGGAGTGCGCATGCGCATTAGTGACCCTCAACGCGCATGCGCAGGAGCGACGCCGAGCGCGCATGTAGAGGTCTGACCGGAGTGCGATTGCGCAATAGTGAGCCCGAGCGTGCATGTGCACTAATGAGCCCGATTGCGCATGAGCAGTCGTGAGTCCGAGTGCCCATGAGCCGTAGTGAGTCCGAGTGCGCATGAGCAGTAGTGACCCCGAGCGCGCATACGCGGTACTGGGCCTGATTTTGCATCCGCAGTAGTGAGTCCGAATGCGCATGAGCAGTAGTGATCTCGAGTACGCATGCACAGTCGTGAGCCCGTGTGCGCATGCGCAGTAGTTACCCCGAGTGCGCATGATCAGTAGTGAGCCCGTGCGCGCATGCGCAGTATTGCCTCGTGTGCGCATACGCAGTAGTGATCCCGATTGCGCATCCGCAGTAGTGAGCCCGTGGCGGCATGCGCAGTAGTGAGCCCGAGCGCGCATCCGCAGTAGGGAGCCCGAGCGCCCATGCGCAGTAGTGAGCCCGTGTATGCATGAGCAGTAGTGACCCTGAGTGCGCATGCACAGTAGTGAGCCCGAGTGCGCATGTGCAGGTCTGAGCCGGAGTGCGCATGCGCATTAGTGACCCCCAACGCGCATGCGCAGGAGCGACGCCGAGCGCGCATGTATAGGTCTGACCGGAGTGCGATTGCGCAATAGTGAGCCCGAGCGTGCATGTGCAGTAGTGAGCCCGATTGCGCATGAGCAGTCGTGAGTCCGAGTGCCCATGAGCCGTAGTGAGTCCGAGTGCGCATGAGCAGTAGTGACCCCGAGCGCGCATACGCGGTACTGGGCCTGATTTTGCATCCGCAGAAGTGAGTCCGAATGCGCATGAGCAGTAGTGATCTCGAGTGCGCATGCACAGTCGTGAGCCCGTGTGCGCATGCGCAGTAGTTACCCCGAGTGCGCATGATCAGTAGTGAGCCCGTGCGCGCATGCGCAGTATTGCCCCGTGTGCGCATACGCAGTAGTGATCCCGATTGCGCATCCGCAGTAGTGAGCCCGTGGCGGCATGCGCAGTAGTGAGCCCGAGCGCGCATCCGCAGTAGTGAGGCCGAGTGCCCATGAGCAGTAGTGAGTCCATGTGCGCATGAGCAGTAGTGACCACGAGTGCGCAAGCACAGTAGTGACCCCGAGTGCGCATGCACAGTCGTGAGCCCCTGTGCGCATGCGCAATAGTGAGCCCGATTACGCATCCGCAGTAGTGAGGCCGAGTGCCCATGAGCAGTAGTGAGTCCAAGTGCGCATGCACAGTAATGAGCCCGATTGCGCATCCGCAGTATTTAGGCCGAGTGTCCATGAGCAGTAGTGCGTCCAAGTGCGCATGAGCAGTAGTGGCCCTGAATGCGCATCCGCAGTAGTGAGCCCGTGTGTGCATGAGCAGTAGTGACCCTGCGTGCGCATGCACAGTAGTGAGCGCGTGCGCGCATACGCGGTAGGGAGCCCGATTTTGCATCCGCAGTAGTGGGTCGGAGTACTCATGAGCAGTAGTTAGTCCGAGAGCGCATGAGAAGTAGTGACCCCGAATGCGCATGCGCAGTAGTGAGCCAGATTGCGCATCCGCAGCAGTGAGTCCGAGTGCGCATGACAAGTAGTGACCCCGTGTGCGCATGCGCAGTAGTGAGCCCGAGCGCGCATGAGCACTAGCTAGTCCAAGTGCGCATGAGCAGTAGTGACCCCGAATGCGCATGCGCAGTAGTGAGCCAGATTGCGCATCCGCAGCAGTGAGTCCGAGTGCGCATGCGCAGTAGTGAGCCCGTGCGCGCATACGCGGTAGTGAGCCCGATTTTGCATCCGCAGTAGTGAGTCGGAGTACTCATGAGCAGTAGTTAGTCCGAGAGCGCATGACAAGTAGTGACCCCGTGTGCGCATGCGCAGTAGTGAGCCCGAGCGCGCATGAGCACTAGCTAGTCCAAGTGCGCATGAGCAGTAGTGACCCCGAGTGCGCATGCGCAGTAGTGAGCCCGATTGCGCATCCGCAGTAGTGTGTCCGAGTACGCATGCGCAGTAGTGACCCCGAGTGCGCATGCGCAGTAGAGAGCACGATTACGCATGCGCAGTAATGAGCCCGTGCCCGCATGCGCAGTGGTGAGCCCGAGTGCGCATGCACAGTCGTGAGCCCGTGGGCGCATGCGCAGCCGTGAGTCCTAGTGCGCATGCCCAGTAGTGAGCCCGAGCGCGCAACCGCAGTAGTGAGTCCGAGTGCGCATGTGCAGGTCTGACCGGAGAGGGCATGCGCAGTAGTGAGCCCGTGTGCGCATGCATAGTAGTGAGCTCTAGTGCGCATGTGCAGGCCTGAGCCGGAGTGCGCATGCGCAGTAGCGACCCCGAAAGCGCATCGGCAGCAGTGAGTCCGAGTGCGCATGCCCAGTAGTGACCCCGCGTGCGCATGTGCAGGTCTGAGCCGGAGTGCGCATGCGCAGTAGTGAGCTCGACTGTGCATGCGCAGTAGTGAGCCCGATTGCGCATTGGCAGTAGTGAGTCCGTGTGCACAAGCCCAGTAGTGAGCTCGAGTGCGCATGTGCAGGTCTGAGCAGGAGTGCGCATGGGAAGTAGTGAGGCCGATTGCGCATCCGCAGTAGGTAGTCAGTGTGCGCATGCGCAGTAGTGAGCCCGATTGCGCATCGGCAGTAGTGATTCCGTGTGCGCATGCCCAGTAGTGAGCCCGAGTGCGCATGTGCAGGTCTGAGCCGGAGTGCGCATGCGCAGTAGTGAGCCCGATTGTACATCCGCAGTGGTGGGTCCAAGTGCGCACGAGCAGTAGTGACCCCGTGTGTGCATGAGCAGTAGTGACCCCGAGTGCGCATGCACAGTAGTGAGCCCGAGTGCGCATCCGCTGCAGTGTGTCCGAGTGCGCATGAGCAGTAGTGAGGCCGAGTGCGCATGAGCAGTAGTGAGCCCGAGCGCGCATCCGCAGTAGTGAGTCCGAGTGCGCATGAGCAGTAGTGACCCCGAGTGCGCATGACAGGTACTGAACCCGATTGCGCATGCACAGTAGTGAGCCCGTGTACACATGCGCAGTAGAGAGCTCGATTGCGCATCCGCTGCAGTGTGTCCGAGTGCGCATGAGCAGTAACGAGTCCAAGTGCGCATGAGCAGTAGTGAGGCCGTATGTGAATGAGCAGTAGTGAGCCCGAGTGCGCATGCGCAGTAGTGTCCCCGAGTACGCATGCACAGTAGTAAGCCCGTGCGCGCATCCGTAGTAGTGAGGCCGAGTGCCCTTGAGCAGTAGTGAGCCCGAGTGCGCATGTGCAGGTCTGACCGGAGAGGGCATGAGCAGTAGTGACCCCGAGCGCGCATGCGCAGTAGTGAGCCCGACTGCGCATCCGAAGTAGGGAGTCCGTGTGCGCATGCGCAGTAGTGAGCCCGATTGCGCATCCGCTGTAGTGAGGCCGAGTGTCCATGAGCAGTAGTGCGTCCAAGTCTGCATGAGCAGTAGTGACCCCGAGTGCGCATACGCAGTAGTGGGACCGATTGCGCATGCACAGTAGTGAGCCCGTGTGGGAATGCGCGGTAGTGAGTCCGAGCGCGCATGCGCAGTAATGAGCCCGATTGCGCATCCGCAGTAACGAGGGCGAGTGCCCATGAGCAGTAGTGAGTCCAAGTGCGCATAAGCAGTAGTTACCCCGAGTGCGCATACGCAGTAGTGTGCCCGATCGCGCATCCGCAGTAGGGAGTCAGTGTGCGCATGCGCAGTAGTGAGCCCGATCGCGCATCCGCAGTAGTGAGGCCGAGTGCACATGAGCAGTAGTGAGTCCAAGTGCGCATGAGCATTAGTGACCACGAGTGCGCATACGCAGTAGTGAGCCCGATTGCGCATCGGCAGTAGTGAGTCCGTGTGCGCATGGGCAGTAGTGAGCCCGTGTGTGCATGAGCAGTAGTGACCCCGAGTGCGCATGCACAGTAGTGAGCCCGTGTGGGCATGCACAGTAGTGAGCCCGAGCGCGCATGCGCAGTAGTGAGCCCGATTGCGCATCCGCAGTATTGAGGCCGAGTGTCCATGAGCAGTATTGCGTCCAAGTGCGCATGAGCAGTAGTGACCCCGAATGCGCATGCACAGCAGTGAGCCCGATTGCGCATCCGCAGTATTGAGGCCGAGTGTCCATGAGCAGTAGTGCGTCCAAGTGAGCATGAGCAGTAGTGACCCCGAATGTGCATGCGCAGTTGTGAGCCAGATTGCGCATCCGCTGTAGTGAGTCCGAGTGCGCATGGCCAGTAGCGACTCCGAGTGCGCATGCGCAGTAGAGAGCCCGATTGCGGATGCGCAGTAGTGAGCCCGTGTCCTCATGCGCAATGGTGAGCCCGAGTGCACATGGTCAAGTCTGAGCCGGAGTGCGAATTAGCAGTAGTGAGCCCGATTGCGCATCCGCAGTAGTGAGCCCGAGCGCCCATGAGCAGTAGTGAGTCCAAGTGCGCATAAGCAGTAGTGAGCCCGATTGCGCATCGGCAGTAGCGAGCCCGTGTCCGCATGCGCAGTGGTGAGCCCGAGTGCGCATGGTCAAGTCTGAGCCGGAGTGCGCATGCGCAGTAGTGAGTCCGATCGCGCATCCGCAGTAGTGAGGCCGAGTGCCCTTGAGCAGCAGTGAGTCAGAGTGCTCATGAGCAGTAGGGACCCCGATTGCGCATGCACAGTAGTGAGCCCGTGTGGGCATGCGCAGTAGTGAGCCCGAGCGCGCATGCGCAGTGGTGAGCCCGATTGCGTATCCGCAGTAGTGAGTCCGAGTGCGCATGGGCAGTAGCGACCCCGAGGGCGCATGCGCAGTAGTGAGCCAGATTTCTCATCGGCAGTAGAGAGTCCGTGTGCGCATGCCCAGTAGTGAGCCCGCGTGCGCATGTGCAGGTCTGAGCCGCAGTGCGCATGCGCAGTAGTGAGCTCGATTGTGCATCCGCAGTAGTGAGTCCGAGTGCGCATGAGCAGTAGTGAGCCCGTGTGTGCATGAGCTGTAGTGACCCTGAGTGCGCATGCACAGTAGTGAGCCCGTGCGCGCATACGCGGAAGTGAGCCCGATTTTGCATCCACAGTAGTGAGTCGGAGTACTCATGAGCAGTAGTTAGTCCGAGTGCGCATGAGAAGTAGTGACCCCATGTGCGCATGCACAGTAGTGAGCCCGAGCGCGCATCCGCAGTAGTGAGCCTGGGCGCGCATCCGCAGTATTGAGCCTGATTGCGCATCTCCAGTAATGAGGGCGAGTGCCCATGAGCAGTAGTGAGTCCAAGTGCGCATAAGCAGTAGTGACCCCGAGTGCGCTTACGTAGTAGTGAGCCCGATCGCGCATCCGCAGTAGGGAGTCAGTGTGCGCATGCGCAGTAGTGAGCCCGATCGCGCACCCGCAGTAGTGAGGCCGAGTGCCCATGAGCAGTAGTGAGTCCAAGTGCGCATGAGCAGTAGTGACCACGAGTGCGCATGCACAGTAGTGACCTCGAGTGCGCATGCACAGTCGTGAGCCCGTGTGCGCATGCGCAATAGTGAGCCCGGCAACGCATCCGCAGTAGTGAGTCCGAGTGCCCATGAGCAGTAGTTAGTCCGAGAAGGCATGAGAAGTAGTGACCCCGTGTGCGCATGCGCAGTAGTGAGCCCATGTGCGCGTGCCCAGTAGTTAGCCCGAGTGCGCATGCCCAGTAGTGAGCCCGAGTGCGCATGTGCAGTGGTGAGTCGGAGTGTTCACGGCCAAGTTTGAGCCCGAGCGCGCATGCGCAGTAGTGAGCCCGATTGCGCATCCGCAGTAATGAGGCCGAGTGGACATGAGCAGTAGTGAGTCCAAGTGCGCATGAGCAGTAGTGACCCCGAGTGCGCATACGCAGTAGTGAGCCCGATCGCGCATCCGCAATAGGGAGTCAGTGTGCGCATGCGCCGTAGTGAGCCCGATTGCGCATCGGCAGTAGCGAGCCTGTGTCCGCATACGCAGTGGTGAGCCCGAGTGCGCATGGTCAAGTCTGAGCCGGAGTGCGCATGCGCAGTAGTGAGTCCGATCGCGCATCCGCAGTAGTGAGCCCGAGTGCCCTTGAGCAGTAGTGAGGCAGAGTGCTCATGAGCAGTAGTGACCCCGATTGCGCATGCACAGTAGTGAGCCCGTGTGGGCATGCGCAGTAGTGAGCCCGAGCGCGCATGCGCAGTAGTGAGCCCGATTGCGCATCCGCAGTATTGTGGCCGAGTGTCCATGAGCAGTAGTGCGTCCAAGTGCGCATGAGCAGTAGTGACCCAGAGTGCGCATGCGCAGTAGAGAGCCCGATTGCGCATGCGCAGTAGAGAGCCCGTGTCCGCATGCGCAGTGGTGAGCCCGAGTGCACATGGTCAAGTCTGAGCCGGAGTGCGCATTAGCAATAGTGAGCCCGATTGCGCATCCGCAGTAGTGAACCCGAGCGCCCATGAGCAGTAGTGAGTCCGAGTGCGCATAAGCAGTAGTAACCCCGATTGCGCATGCCCAGTAGTGACCCCGAGTGCGCATGCGCAGTAGAGAGCCCGGTTGCGCATGCGCAGTAGTGAGCCCGTGTCCGCATGCGCAGTGGTGAGCCCGAGTGCACATGGTCAAGTCTGAGCCGGTGTGTGCATTAGCAGTAGTGAGCCCGATTGCGCATCCGCAGTAGTGAGCCCGAGCACCCATGAGCAGTAGTGAGTGCGAGTGCGCATGCGCAGTAGTGACCCCGAGTGCGCATGCACAGTAGTGAGCCCGTGAGCGCATACGCGGTAGTGAGCCCGATTTTGCATCCACAGTAGTGAGTCGGAGTACTCATAAGCAGTAGTAAGTCCGAGAGCGCATGAGAAGTAGTGACCCCGTGTGCACATGCGCAGTAGTGAGCCCGAGCGCCCATCCGCAGTAGTGAGCCCGGGCGCGCATCCGCAGTATTGAGCCCGATTGCGCATCCGCAGTAATGAGGCCGAGTGCCCATGAGCAGTTGTGAGTCCAAGTGCGCATAAGCAGTAGTGAGCCCGATTGCGCATCGGCAGTAGTGAGTCGGAGTACTCATGAGCAGTAGTTAGTCCGAGTGCGCATGAGAAGTAGTGACCCCGTGTGCGCATGCGCAGTACTGAGCCCGAGCGCGCATCCGCAGTAGTGAGCCCGAGCGCGCATCCGCATTTGTGAGCCCGATTGCGCATCCGCAGTAATGAGGCCGAGTGCCCATGAGCAGTAGTGAGTCCGAGTGCGCATGCGCAGTAGTGACCCCGAGTGCGCATGCGCAGTAGTGAGCCCGAGTGCGCATGTGCAGGTCTGACCGGAGTGCGCATGCGCAGTAGAGAGCCCGATTGCGCATGCACAATAGTGAGCCCGTGTCCGCATGCGCGGTGGTGAGCCCGAGTGCGCATGGTCAAGTCTGATCCGGAGTGAGCATGCGCAGTAGTGAACCCGATCGCGCATCCGCAGTAGTGAGCACGAGCGCGCATCCGCAGTAGTGAGACCGATTGCGCATCCGCAGTAATGAGGCCGAGTGCTCATGAGCAGTAGTGACCCCGATTGCGCATGCACAGTAGTGAGCCCGTGTGGGCATGCGCAGCAGTGAGTCCGAGTGCGCATGCGCAGTAGTGAGCCCGTGCGCGCATACGCGGTAGTGAGCCCGATTTTGCATCGGCAGTAGTGAGTCGGAGTACTCATGAGCAGTGAGTTAGTCCGAGAGCGCATGAGAAGTAGTGACCCCGTGTGCGCATGCGCAGTAGTGAGCCCGAGCGCGTATCCGCAGTAGTGAGCCCGAGCGCGCATCCGCATTAGTGAGCCCGATTGCGCATCCGCAGTAGTGAGCCCGATTGCGCATCCGCAGTAGTGAGGCCGAGTGTCCATGAGCAGTAGTGCGTCCAAGTGCGCATGAGCAGTAGTGACCCCGAGTGCGCATAAGCAGTAGTGAGCCCGATTGCGCATCCGCAGTAGGGAGTCCGTGTGCGCATGCGCAGTAGTGAGCCCGATTGTGGATCCGCAGTAGTGAGTCCGAGTGCGCACGAACAGTAGTGAGCCCGTGTGTGCATGAGCAGTCGTGACCCTGAGTGCGCATGCACAGTAGTGAGCCCGTGCGCGCATACGCTGTAGCGAGCCCGATTTTGCATCCACAGTAGTGAGTCGGAGTACTCATGAGCAGTAGTTAGTCCGAGTGCGCATGAGAAGTAGTGACCCCGTGTGCGCATGCGCAGTACTGAGCCCGAGCGCGCATCCGCAGTAGTGAGCCCGAGCGCGCATCCGCATTAGTGAGCCCGATTGCGCATCCGCAGTAATGAGGCCGAGTGCCCATGAGCAGTAGTGAGTCCAAGTGCGCATGCACAGTAATGAGCCCGATTGCGCATCCGCAGTATTTAGGCCGAGTGTCCATGAGCAGTAGTGCGTCCAAGTGCGCATGAGCAGTAGTGGCCCTGAATGCGCATCCGCAGTAGTGAGCCCGTGTGTGCATGAGCAGTAGTGACCCTGCGTGCGCATGCACAGTAGTGAGCCCGTGCGCGCATACGCGGTAGGGAGCCCGATTTTGCATCCGCAGTAGTGGGTCGGAGTACTCATGAGCAGTAGTTAGTCCGAGAGCGCATGAGAAGTAGTGACCCCGAATGCGCATGCGCAGTAGTGAGCCAGATTGCGCATCCGCAGCAGTGAGTCCGAGTGCGCATGACAAGTAGTGACCCCGTGTGCGCATGCGCAGTAGTGAGCCCGAGCGCGCATGAGCACTAGCTAGTCCAAGTGCGCATGAGCAGTAGTGACCCCGAATGCGCATGCGCAGTAGTGAGCCAGATTGCGCATCCGCAGCAGTGAGTCCGAGTGCGCATGCGCAGTAGTGAGCCCGTGCGCGCATACGCGGTAGTGAGCCCGATTTTGCATCCGCAGTAGTGAGTCGGAGTACTCATGAGCAGTAGTTAGTCCGAGAGCGCATGACAAGTAGTGACCCCGTGTGCGCATGCGCAGTAGTGAGCCCGAGCGCGCATGAGCACTAGCTAGTCCAAGTGCGCATGAGCAGTAGTGACCCCGAGTGCGCATGCGCAGTAGTGAGCCCGATTGCGCATCCGCAGTAGTGTGTCCGAGTACGCATGCGCAGTAGTGACCCCGAGTGCGCATGCGCAGTAGAGAGCACGATTACGCATGCGCAGTAATGAGCCCGTGCCCGCATGCGCAGTGGTGAGCCCGAGTGCGCATGCACAGTCGTGAGCCCGTGTGCGCATGCGCAGCCGTGAGTCCGAGTGCGCATGCCCAGTAGTGAGCCCGAGCGCGCAACCGCAGTAGTGAGTCCGAGTGCGCATGAGCATTAGTGACCCCAAGTGCGCATGCACAGTCGTGAGCCCGTGTGCGCATGCGCAGTAGTGCGACCGTGTGTGCATGCACAAAAGTGAGCCCGAGTGCGCATCCGCAGTAGTGAGCCCGAGTGCGCATGTGCAGGTCTGACCGGAGAGGGCATGCGCAGTAGTGAGCCCGTGTGCGCATGCATAGTAGTGAGCTCTAGTGCGCATGTGCAGGCCTGAGCTGGAGTGCGCATGCGCAGTAGCGACCCCGAAAGCGCATCGGCAGCAGTGAGTCCGAGTGCGCATGCCCAGTAGTGACCCCGCGTGCGCATGTGCAGGTCTGAGCCGGAGTGCGCATGCGCAGTAGTGAGCTCGACTGTGCATGCGCAGTAGTGAGCCCGATTGCGCATTGGCAGTAGTGAGTCCGTGTGCACAAGCCCAGTAGTGAGCTCGAGTGCGCATGTGCAGGTCTGAGCAGGAGTGCGCATGGGAAGTAGTGAGACCGATTGCGCATCCGCAGTAGGTAGTCAGTGTGCGCATGCGCAGTAGTGAGCCCGATTGCGCATCGGCAGTAGTGATTCCGTGTGCGCATGCCCAGTAGTGAGCCCGAGTGCGCATGTGCAGGTCTGAGCCGGAGTGCGCATGCGCAGTAGTGAGCCCGATTGTACATCCGCAGTGGTGGGTCCAAGTGCGCACGAGCAGTAGTGACCCCGTGTGTGCATGAGCAGTAGTGACCCCGAGTGCGCATGCACAGTAGTGAGCCCGAGTGCGCATCCGCTGCAGTGTGTCCGAGTGCGCATGAGCAGTAGTGAGGCCGAGTGCGCATGAGCAGTAGTGACCCCGAGTGCGCATGACAGGTACTGAACCCGATTGCGCATGCGCAGTAGTGAGCCCGTGTACACATGCGCAGTAGAGAGCTCGATTGCGCATCCGCTGCAGTGTGTCCGAGTGCGCATGAGCAGTAACGAGTCCAAGTGCGCATGAGCAGTAGTGAGCCCGACTGCGCATCCGCAGTAGGGAGTCCGTGTGCGCATGCGCAGTAGTGAGCCCGATTGCGCATCCGCTGTAGTGAGGCCGAGTGTCCATGAGCAGTAGTGCGTCCAAGTCTGCATGAGCAGTAGTGACCCCGAGTGCGCATACGCAGTAGTGGGACCGATTGCGCATGCACAGTAGTGAGCCCGTGTGGGAATGCCCGGTAGTGAGTCCGAGCGCGCATGCGCAGTAATGAGCCTGATTGCGCATCCGCAGTAACGAGGGCGAGTGCCCATGAGCAGTAGTGAGTCCAAGTGCGCATAAGCAGTAGTGACCCCGAGTGCGCATACGCAGTAGTGTGCCCGAACGCGCATCCGCAGTAGGGAGTCAGTGTGCGCATGCGCAGTAGTGAGCCCGATCGCGCATCCGCAGTAGTGAGGCCGAGTGCACATGAGCAGTAGTGAGTCCAAGTGCGCATGAGCATTAGTGACCACGAGTGCGCATACGCAGTAGTGAGCCCGATTGCGCATCGGCAGTAGTGAGTCCGTGTGCGCATGGGCAGTAGTGAGCCCGTGTGTGCATGAGCAGTAGTGACCCCGAGTGCGCATGCACAGTAGTGAGCCCGTGTGGGCATGCGCAGTAGTGAGCCCGAGCGCGCATGCGCAGTAGTGAGCCCGATTGCGCATCCGCAGTATTGAGGCCGAGTGTCCATGAGCAGTATTGCGTCCAAGTGCGCATGAGCAGTAGTGACCCCGAATGCGCATGCACAGTAGTGAGCCCGATTGCGCATCCGCAGTATTGAGGCCGAGTGTCCATGAGCAGTAGTGCGTCCAAGTGAGCATGAGCAGTAGTGACCCCGAATGTGCATGCGCAGTTGTGAGCCAGATTGCGCATCCGCTGTAGTGAGTCCGAGTGCGCATGGCCAGTAGCGACTCCGAGTGCGCATGCGCAGTAGAGAGCCCGATTGCGGATGCGCAGTAGTGAGCCCGTGTCCTCATGCGCAATGGTGAGCCCGAGTGCACATGGTCAAGTCTGAGCCGGAGTGCGAATTAGCAGTAGTGAGCCCGATTGCGCATCCGCAGTAGTGAGCCCGAGCGCCCATGAGCAGTAGTGAGTCCAAGTGCGCATAAGCAGTAGTGAGCCCGATTGCGCATCGGCAGTAGCGAGCCCGTGTCCGCATGCGCAGTGGTGAGCCCGAGTGCGCATGGTCAAGTCTGAGCCGGAGTGCGCATGCGCAGTAGTGAGTCCGATCGCGCATCCGCAGTAGTGAGGCTGAGTGCCCTTGAGCAGCAGTGAGTCAGAGTGCTCATGAGCAGTAGTGACCCCGATTGCGCATGCACAGTAGTGAGCCCGTGTGGGCATGCGCAGTAGTGAGCCCGAGCGCGCATGCGCAGTGGTGAGCCCGATTGCGTATCCGCAGTAGTGAGGCCGAGTGTCCATGAGCAGTAGTGCGTCCAAGTGCGCATGAGCAGTAGTGACCCCGAGTGCGCATGCGCAGTAGTGAGCCAGATTGCGCATCCGCTGTAGTGAGTCCGAGTGCGCATGGGCAGTAGCGACCCCGAGGGCGCATGCGCAGTAGTGAGCCAGATTTCCCATCGGCAGTAGAGAGTCCGTGTGCGCATGCCCAGTAGTGAGCCCGCGTGCGCATGTGCAGGTCTGAGCCGCAGTGCGCATGCGCAGTAGTGAGCTCGATTGTGCATCCGCAGTAGTGAGTCCGAGTGCGCATGAGCAGTAGTGAGCCCGTGTGTGCATGAGCTGTAGTGACCCTGAGTGCGCATGCGCAGCAGTGAGCTCGACTGTGCATGCGCAGTAGTGAGCCCGATTGCGCATTGGCAGTAGTGAGTCCGTGTGCACAAGCCCAGTAGTGAGCTCGAGTGCGCATGTGCAGGTCTGAGCAGGAGTGCGCATGGGAAGTAGTGAGGCCGATTGCGCATCCGCAGTAGGTAGTCAGTGTGCGCATGCGCAGTAGTGAGCCCGATTGCGCATCGGCAGTAGTGATTCCGTGTGCGCATGCCCAGTAGTGAGCCCGAGTGCGCATGTGCAGGTCTGAGCCGGAGTGCGCATGCGCAGTAGTGAGCCCGATTGTACATCCGCAGTGGTGGGTCCAAGTGCGCACGAGCAGTAGTGACCCCGTGTGTGCATGAGCAGTAGTGACCCTGAGTGCGCATGCACAGTAGTGAGCCCGTGCGCGCATACGCGGTAGTGATCCCGATTTTGCATCCACAGTAGTGAGCCCATGTGTGCATATGCAGTAGCGAGCCCGATTGCGCATCCGTAGTAGTGAGTCCGTGTGCACATGCCCAGTAGTGAGCGCGAGTGCGCATGTGCAGATCGGAGCCGGAGTGCGCATGCGCAGGAGTGAGCACGATTGTGCACCCGCAGTAGTGAGTCCGAGTGCGTATGAGCAGTAGTGAGCCCGTGTGTGCATGAGCAGTAGTGACCCCGAGTGCGCATGCACAGTCGTGAGCCCGTGTGCGCATACGCGGTAGTGAGCCCGATTTTGCATTAGCAGCAGTGAGTCGGAGTGCGCATGAGCAGTAGTTAGACCAAGAGCGCATGACAAGTAGTGACCCCGTGTGGGCATGCGCAGTAGTGATACCGAGCGCGCATCCGCAGTAGTGAGCCCGAGCGCGCATGAGCACTAGTGAGTCCAAGTGCGCACGAGCAGTAGTGACCCCGAGTGCGCATGCGCAGTAGTGAGCCCGATTGCGAATCCGCAGTAGTGAGTCCGAGTGTGCATGCCCAGTAGTGAGCACGCGTGCGCATGTGCAGGTCTGAGCCGGAGTGCGCATGCGCAGTAGTGAGCTCGATTGTGCATCCGCACTAGTGAGTCCGAGTGCGCATGAGCAGTAGTGAGCCCGTGTGTGCGTGAGCAGTAGTGACCCCGAGTGCGCATGCGCAGTAGTGAGCCCGTGTCCGCATGCGCAGTGGTGAGCCCGAGTGCGCATGGTCATGTCTGAGCCCAAGAGCGGGCACGCGCAGTAGTGAGCCCGATTGCGCGTCCACAGTAGTGACAACGAGTGCCCATGAGCAGTAGTGAGTCCAAGTGCGCATGAGCCGCAGTGACAACGAGTGCGCTTACGCAGTAGTGAGCCCGATTGCGCATCCGCAGTAGGGAGTCCGTGTGCGCATGCGCAGTAGTGAGCCCGATTGCGCATCGGCAGTAGTGAGTCCGTGTGCGCCTGCCCAGTAGTGAGCCCGAGTGCGCATACGCGGTAGTGAGACCGATATTGCATCCGCAGTAGTGAGTCCGTGTGCGCCTGCCCAGTAGTGAGCCCGAGTGCGCATACGCGGTAGTGAGACCGATATTGCATCCGCAGTAGTGAGTCCGAGTGCGCATGCGCAGTAGTGAGCCCGATTGCGCATCGGCAGTAGTGAGTCCGTGTGCGCCTGCCCAGTAGTGAGCCGGAGTGCGCATGCGCAGTACTGAGCCCGATCGCGCATCCGCAGTAGTGAGGCGGAGTGCCCATGAGCAGTAGTTAGTCCGAGTGCGCATGAGCAGTAGTGAGCCCGTGTGTGCATGCGCAGTAGTGAGCCCGTTTGCGCATGCGCCGCAGTGAGTCCGAGTGCGCATTGGCAGTAGTGAGCCCAAGCGGGCATCCGCAATAGTAAGCCCGAGTGCGCATGCGCAGCAGTGACACCGAGTGCGCATGCACAGTAGTGACCCCGAGTGCGCATGCACAGTCGGGAGCCCGTGTGCGCATGCGCAATAGTGAGCCCCAGTGTGCATCCGCAGTAGGGAGTCTGTGTGCGCATGAGCAGTAGTGAGTCCGAGTGCGCAAGAGCAGTAGTGAGGCCGAATGCGAATGAGCAGTAGTGAGCCCGATTGCGCATCCGCAGTAGTGAGTCAGAGTGCCCTATAGCAGTAGTTAGTTCGAGAAGGCATGAGAAGTAGTGACCCCGTGTGCGCATGCGCAGTGGTGAGCCCATGTGCGCATGCGCAGTAGTGAGCCCGATTACGCATCCGCAGTAATGAGGCTGGGTCCCCATGAGCAGTAGTGAGTCCAAGTGCGCATGAGCAGTAGTGACCCCGATTGCGCATGCACAGTAGTGTGCCCGTGTGGGCATGCGCAGTAGTGAGCCCGATTGCGCATCCGCAGTAGTGAGGCCGAGTGTCCATGAGCAGTAGTGCGTCCAAGGGCGCATGAGCAGTAGGGACTCCGAGTGCGCATGCGCAGTAGTGAGCCAGATTGCGCATCCGCAGTAGTGAGTCCGAGTGCGCATGCGCTGTAGTGACCTCGAGTGCGCATGCGCAGTAGAGAGCCCGATTGCGCATGCGCAGTAGTGAGCCCGTGTCCGCATGCGCAGTGGTGAGCCCGAGTGCGCATGGTCAAGTCTGAGCCGGAGTGCGCATTAGCAGTAGTGAGCTCGATTGCGCATCCGCAGTAGTGACCCCGAGTGCGCATTCGCAGTAGAGAGCCCGATTACGCATACCCAGTAGTGAGCCCGAGTGCGCATGTGCAGGTCTGACCGGAGTGCGCATGCGCAGTGGTGAGCCCGAGTGCGCATGGTCCGGTCTGAGCCGGAGTGCGTATGCGCAGTAGTAAGTCCGAGTGCGCATGAGCAGTAGTGACCCCGAGCGCGCATACGCGGTACTGCGCCTGATTTTGCATTCGCAGTAGAGTGTCCGAGTGCGCATGAGCAGTAGTTAGTCCGAGAGCCCATGAGAATTAGTGACCCCGAGTGTGCATGCGCAGTAGTGTGCCCGAGCGCGCATCGGCAGTGGTGTGCCCGAGTGCGCATGAGCAGTAGGGACTCCGAGTGCGCATGCGCAGTAGTGAGCCAGATTGCGCATCCGCAGTAGTGAGGCCGAGTGTCCATGAGCAGTAGTGCGTCCAAGTGCGCATGAGCAGTAGGGACTCCGAGTGCGCATGGGCAGTAGTGAGCCAGATTGCGCATCCGCAGTAGTGAGTCCGAGTGCGCATGCGCTGTAGTGACCTCGAGTGCGCATGCGCAGTAGAGAGCCCGATTGCGCATGCGCAGTAGTGAGCCCGTGTCCGCATGCGCAGTGGTGAGCCCGAGTGCGCATGGTCAAGTCTGAGCCGGAGTGCGCATGCGCAGTAGTGAGCCAGATTGCGCATCCGCAGTAGTGAGGCCGAGTGTCCATGAGCAGTAGTGCGTCCAAGTGCGCATGAGCAGTAGGGACTCCGAGTGCGCATGGGCAGTAGTGAGCCAGATTGCGCATCCGCAGTAGTGAGTCCGAGTGCGCATGAGCAGTAGTGAGCCCCTGCGCGCATGCGCAGTATTGCCCCGTGTGCGCATACGCAGTAGTGAGCCCGATTGCGCATCCGCAGTAGGGAGTCCGTGTGCGCATGCGCAGTAGTGAGTCCGGTTGCGCGTCGGCAGTAGTGAGTCCGTGTGCGCATGCCCAGTAGTGAGCCCGTGTATGCTGGAGCAGTAGTGACCCCGAGCGCGCATGCGCAGTAGTGAGCCGGAGTGCGCAATCGCAGTAGTGACTCCGAGTGCTCATGCGCAGTAGTAACCCCGAGCGCGCATGCAGAGTAGTGAGCCCGAGTGCGCATCCCCAGTAGTGAGCCCGAGCGCGCATCCGCAGTAGTGAGTCCGAGTGCGCATGAGCAGTACTGACCCCGAGTGCGCATGCACAGTGATGAGCCCGTGTGCGCATGCGCAGTAGTGCCCCCGTGTGGCCATGCGCAGTAGTGAGCTTGAGAGCGCATGTGCAAGTCTGAACCGGAGTGCGCATGCGCAGCAGTGACCCGGAGTGCACATGTGCAGCAGCGACCCCGAGCACGCATGCGCAGTAATGAGCCCGAATGCGCATGTGCAGGTCTGACCGGAGTGCGCATGCGCAGTGGTGAGCCCGAGTGCGCATGGACCGGTCTGAGCCGGAGTGCGTATGCGCAGTAGTAAGTCCGAGTGCGCATGAGCAGTAGTGACCCCGAGCGCGCATACGCGGTACTGAGCCTGATTTTACATGAGCAGTAGTTAGTCCGAGAGCCCATGAGAATTAGTGACCCCGAGTGTGCATGCGCAGTAGTGTGCCCGAGCGCGCATCGGCAGTAGTGTGCCCGAGTGCGCATGCGCAGTAGTGACCCCAGTGCGCATGCACAGTAGTGAGCCCGTGTGCGCATGCGCAGTAGTGCGGCCGTGTGCGCATGCGCAGAAGTGAGCTCGAGAGCGCATGCGCAAGTCTCAGCCGGAGTGCGCATGCGCATTAGTGACCCCCAACGCGCATGCGCAGGAGCGACGCCGAGCGCGCATGTAGAGGTCTGACCGGAGTGCGATTGCGCAATAGTGAGCCCGAGCGTGCATGTGCAGTAGTGAGCCCGATTGCGCATGAGCAGTCGTGAGTCCGAGTGCCCATGAGCCGTAGTGAGTCCGAGTGCGCATGAGCAGTAGTGACCCCGAGCACGCATACGCGGTACTGGGCCTGATTTTGCATCCGCAGTAGTGAGTCCGAATGCGCATGAGCAGTAGTGATCTCGAGTACGCATGCACAGTCGTGAGCCCGTGTGCGCATGCGCAGTGGTTACCCCGAGTGCGCATGATCAGTAGTGAGCCCGTGCGCGCATGCGCAGTATTGCCCCGTGTGCGCATACGCAGTAGTGATCCCGATTGCGCATCCGCAGTAGTGAGCCCGTGGCGGCATGCGCAGTAGTGAGCCCGAGCGCGCATCCGCAGTAGGGAGCCCGAGCGCCCATGCGCAGTAGTGAGCCCGTGTATGCATAAGCAGTAGTGACCCTGAGTGCGCATGCACAGTAGTGAGCCCGAGTGCGCATGTGCAGGTCTGAGCCGGAGTGCGCATGCGCATTAGTGACCCCCAACGCGCATGCGCAGGAGCGACGCCGAGCGCGCATGTATATGTCTGACCGGAGTGCGATTGCGCAATAGTGAGCCCGAGCGTGCATGTGCAGTAGTGAGCCCGATTGCGCATGAGCAGTCGTGAGTCCGAGTGCCCATGAGCCGTAGTGAGTCCGAGTGCGCATGAGCAGTAGTGACCCCGAGCGCGCATACGCGGTACTGGGCCTGATTTTGCATCCGCAGAAGTGAGTCCGAATGCGCATGAGCAGTAGTGATCTCGAGTGCGCATGCACAGTCGTGAGCCCGTGTGCGCATGCGCAGTAGTTACCCCGAGTGCGCATGATCAGTAGTGAGCCCGTGCGCGCATGCGCAGTATTGCCCCGTGTGCGCATACGCAGTAGTGATCCCGATTGCGCATCCGCAGTAGTGAGCCCGTGGCGGCATGCGCAGTAGTGAGCCCGAGCGCGCATCCGCAGTAGAGAGCCCGTGCGCCCATGCGCAGTAGTGAGCCCGCGTATGCATGAGTAGTAGTGGCCCTGAGTGCGCATGCACAGTAGTGAGCCCGAGTGCGCATGTGCAGGTCTGAGCCGGAGTGCGCATGCGCAGTAGTGAGCTCGATTGTGCATCCGCAGTAGTGAGTCGGAGTACTCATAAGCAGTAGTCAGTCCGAGAGCGCATGTGAAGTAGTGACCCCGTGTGCGCATGCGCAGTAGTGAGTCCGAGTGCGCATGCCCAGTAGTGAGCCCGCGTGCGCATGTGCAGGTCTGAGCCGAAGTGCGCATGCGCAGTAGTGAGCTCGATTGTGCATCCGCAGTAGTGAGTCGGAGTACTCATAAGCAGTAGTCAGTCCGAGAGCGCATGGGAAGTAGTGACCCCGTGTGCGCATGCGCAGTAGTGAGCCCGAGCGCGCATCCGCAGTACTGAGCCCGATTGCGCATCCGCAGTAGTGAGTCCGTGTGCGCATGCCCAGTAGTGAGCCGCAGTGCGTATGTGCAGGTCTGAGCCGGAGTGCGCATGCGCAGTAGTGAGCCCGATTGTGCATCCGCAGTAGTGAGTCCGAGTGCGCATGAACAGTAGTGGGCCCGCGTGTGCATGAGCAGTAGTGACCCTGAGTGCGCATGCACAGTAGTGAGCCCGTGCGCGCATACGCGGTAGTGAGCCCGATTTTGCATCCACAGTAGTGAGTCGGAGTACTCATGAGCAGTAGTTAGTCCGAGAGCGCATGAGAAGTAGTGAGCACGTGTGGGCATGCGCAGTAGTGAGCGCGAGCGCGCATGCGCAGTAGTGAGCCCGTGTCCGCATGCGCAGTGGTGAGCCCGAGTGCGCATCGTCAGGTCTGAGCCGGAGTGCGCATGCGCAGTAGTGAGTCCGAGTGCGCATGAGCAGTAGTGACCCCGAGTGCGCATGCACAGTCGTAAGCCCGTGTGCGTATGCCCAAAAGTGAGCCCGAGTGCGCACGGCCAAGTCTGTGCCGGAGTGCGCATGCGCAGTAGTGAGAGCGATAGCGCATCCGCAGTAGTGAGGCCGAGTGCCCATGAGCAGTGGTGAGTCCGAGTGCGCATGAGCAGTAGTGACCATGAGTGCGCACACGCAGTAGTGAGCCCGATTGCGCATCGGCAGTAGTGAGTCCGTGTGCGCATGCCCAGTAGTGAGCACGCGTGCGCATGTGCAGGTCTGAGCCGTAGTGCGCATGCGCAGTAGTGAGCCCGTGTCCGCACGCGCAGTGGTGAGCCCGAGTGCGCATGGTCAAGTCTGAGCCCAGGAGCGCGCATGCGCAGTAGTGAGCCCGATTGCGCGTCCACAGTAGTGAGGCCGAGTGCCCATGAGCAGTAGTGAGTCCAAGTGCGCATGAGCCGTAGTGACCACGAGTGCGCATACGCAGTAGTGAGCCCGATTGCGCATCCGCAGTAGGGAGTCCGTGTGCGCATGCGCAGTAGTGAGCCCGATTGCGCATCGGCTGTAGTGAGTCCGTGTGCGCCTGCCCAGTAGTGAGCCCGAGTGCGCATGCGCAGGTCTGAGCCGGAGTGCGCATGGGAAGTAGTGAGGCCGATTGCGCCTCCGCAGTAGGTAGTCAGTGCGCGCATGCGCAGTAGTGAGCCCGGTTGCGCATCGGAAGTAGTGAGTCCGTGTGCGCATGCCCAGTACTGAGCCCGAGAGCGCATGTGCAGGTCTGAGCCGGAGCGCGCATGCGCAGTAGTGAGCCCGATTGTACATCCGCAGTAGTTAGTCCAAGTGCGCACGAGCAGTAGTGACCCCGTGTGTGCATGAGCAGTAGTGACCCCGAGTGCGCATGCACAGTAGTGAGCCCGTGTACACATGCGCAGTAGAGAGCCCGATTGCGCATCCGCTGCAGTGTGTCCGAGTGCGCATGTGCAGGTCTGTCCGGTGGGGGCATGAGCAGTAGTGACCCCGAGCGCGCATGCGAAGTAGTGAGCCCCACTGCGCATGCGAAGTAGTGAGCCCCACTGCGCATCCGCAGTAGGGAGTCCGTGTGCGCATGCGCAGTAGTGAGCCCGTGGCGGCATGCGCAGTAGGGAGCCCGAGCGCCCATGCGCTGTAGTGAGCCCGTGTATGCATGAGCAGTAGTGACCCTGAGTGCGCATGCACAGTAGTGAGCCCGAGTGAGCATGAGCAGTAGTGATCCCGAGTTCCCATACGCGGTAGTGAGCCCGATTGTGTATCCGCAGTAGTGAGTCCGAGTGCGCATGAGCAGTAGTCAGCCGGAGTGCACATGCGCAGTAGTGAGTCCGAGTGCGCATGAGCAGTAGTTAGACCGAGAGCTCATGACAAGTAGTGACCCCGTGTGGGCATGCGCAGTAGTGATCCCGAGCGCGCATCCGAAGTAGTGAGACCGAGCGCGCATGAGCACTAGTGAGTCCAAGTGCGCACGAGCAGTAGTGACCCCGAGTGCGCATGCGCAGTAGTGAGCCCGATTGCGAATCCGCAGTAGTGTGCCCGAGTGCGCATGTGCAGGTCTGAGCCCGAGCGCGCATCCGCAGTAGTGAGTCCGAGTGCGCATGAGCAGTAGTGACCACGAGTGCGCATACGCAGTAGTGAGCCCGATTGCGCATCGGCAGTAGTGAGTCCGTGTGCGCATGCCCAGTAGTGAGCCCGAGCGCGCATCCGCAGTAAGGAGCCCGAGCGCCCATGCGCAGTAGTGAGCCCGTGTATGCATGAGCAGTAGTGACCCTGAGTGCGCATGCACAGTAGTGAGCCCGAGTGAGCATGAGCAGTAGTGATCCCGAGTTCCCATACGCGGTAGTGAGCCCGATTTTGTATCCGCAGTAGTGAGTCCGAGTGCGCATGAGCAGTAGTCAGCCGGAGTGCACTTGCGCAGTAGTGAGTCCGAGTGCGCATGAGCAGTAGTTAGACCGAGAGCGCATGACAAGTAGTGACCCCGTGTTGGCATGCGCAGTAGTGATCCCGAGCGCGCATCCGAAGTAGTGAGCCCGAGTGCGCATGCGCAGCAGTGACCCCGAGTGCGCATGCACAGTAGTGACCCCGAGTGCGCATGCACTGTCGTGAGCCCGTGTGCGCATGCGCAATAGTGAGCCCGAGTGTGCGTCCGCAGTAGGGAGTCTGTGTGCGCATGAGCAGTAGTGAGTCCGAGTGCGCAAGAGCAGTAGTGAGGCCGAATGCGAATGAGCAGTAGTGAGCCTGATTGCGCATCCGCAGTAGTGAGTCAGAGTGCCCATGAGCAGTAGTTAGTTCGAGAAGGCATGAGAAGTAGTGACCCCGTGTGCGCATGCGCAGTAGTGAGCCAGATTGCGCATCCGCAGTAGTGAGTCCGAGTGCGCATGCGCAGTAGTGACCTCGAGTGCGCATGCGCAGTAGAGAGCCCGATTGCGCATGCGCAGTAGTGAGCTCGAGTGCGCATGTGCAGGTCTGAGCCGGAGTGCGTATGCGCAGTAGTGAGCCCGATTGTGCATCCGCAGTAGTGAGTCCGAGTGCGCATGGGCAGTAGTGACCGCGAGTGCGCATGCGCAGTAGAGGGCCGAATTGCGCATGCGCAGTAGTGAGCCCGTGTACGCATGCGCAGTGGTGAGCCCGAGTGCGCATGGTCAGGTCTGAGCCGGAGTGCGCATGCGCAGTAGTTAGCCCGAGTGCGCATGAGCAGTAGTGACCCCGAGTGCGCATGCACAGTCGTAAGCCTGTGTGCGCTTGCCCAAAAGTGAGCCCGAGTGCGCACGGCCAAGTCTGAGCCGGAGTGCGCATGCGCAGTAATGAGCCCGATCGCGCATCCGCAGTAGTGAGGCCGAGTGCCCATGAGCAGTGGAGAGTCCGAGTGCGCATGAGCAGTAGTGACCACGAGTGCGCACACGCAGTAGTGAGCCCGATTGCGCATCGGCAGTAGTGAGTCCGTGTGCGCATGCCCAGTAGTGAGCCCGAGAGCGCATGTGCAGGTCTGAGCCGGAGTGCGCATGCGCAGTAGTGAGCCCGATTGTACATCCGCAGTAGTGAGTCCAAGTGCGCACGAGCAGTAGTGACCCCGTGTGTGCATGAGCAGTAGTGACCCCGTGTGCGCATGCACAGTAGTGAGCCCGTGCGCGCATACGCGGTAGTGAACCCGTGTGCGCATGAGCAGTAGTGACCCCGAGCGCGCATGCGCAGTAGTGAGCCCGAGTGCGCATCCGCTGCAGTGTGTCCGAGTGCGCATGAGCAGTAGTGAGGCCGAGTGCGCATGAGAGGTACTGAACCCGACTGCGCATGCACAGTAGTGAGCCCGTGTACACATGCGCAGTAGAGAGCCCGATTGCGCATCCGCTGCAGTGTGTCCGAGTGCGCATGAGCAGTAGTGAGCCCGAGCGCGCATCCGCAGTAGTGAGCCCAAGTGCGCATGCGCAGTAGTGACCCCGATTGCGCATGCACAGTAGTGTGCCCGTGCGCGCATCCGCAGTATTGCGGCCGAGTGTCCATGAGCAGAAGTGCGTCCAAGTGCGCATGAGCAGTAGTGACCCCGAGTGCGCATGCGCAGTAGAGAGCCAGATTGCGCATGCGCTGTAGTGAGTCCGAGTGCGCATGCGCAGTAGCGACCCCGAGTCCGCATGCGCAGTAGAGAGCCCGATTGCGCATGAGCAGTAGAGAGTCCGTGTGCGCATGACCTGTAGTGAGCCCGCGTGCGCATGTGCAGGTCTGAGCCGCAGTGCGCATGCGCAGTAGTGAGCCCGTTTGCGCATGCGCAGCAGTGAGTCCGAGTGCGCATGGGCAGTAGTGAGCCCGAGCGCGCATCCGCAGAAGTGAGCCCGAGTGCGCATGCGGAGTAGTGACCCCGAGTGCGCATGCACAGTAGTGACCCGGAGTGCGCATGCACAGTCGTGAGCCCGTGTGCGCATGCGCAATAGTGACCCCGATTACGCATCCGCAGTAGTGAGTCCGAGTGCCCATGAGCAGTAGATAGTCCGAGAAGGCATGAGAAGTAGTGACCCCGTGTGCGCATGCGCAGAAGTGTGCCCATGTGCGCATGCGCAGCAGTGAGCCCGATTGCGCATCGGCTGTAGCGAGCCCGTGTCCGCATGCGCAGTGGTGAGCCCGAGTGCGCATGGTCAAGTCTGAGCCGGAGTGCGCATGCGCACTAGTGAGTCCGATCGCGCATCCGCAGTAGTGAGGCCGAGTGCCCTTGAGCAGTACTGAGTCAGAGTGCTCATGAGCAGTAGTGACCCCGAGTGCGCATGCACAGTAGTGACCCCGAGTGCGCATGCACAGTCGTGAGCCCGTGTGCGCATGCGCAATAGTGACCCCGATTACGCATCCGCAGTAGTGAGTCCGAGTGCCCATGAGCAGTAGTTAGTCCGAGAAGGCATGAGTAGTAGTGACCCCGTGTGCGCATGCGCAGAAGTGAGCCCATGTGCGCATGCGCAATAGTGAGCCCGATTGCGCATCGGCTGTAGCGAGCCCGGGTCCGCATGCACAGTGGTGAGCCGGAGTGCGGATGGTCAAGTCTGAGCCGGAGTGCGCATGCGCACTAGTGAGTCCGAACGCGTATCCGCAGTAGTGAGTCCAAGTGCGCATGAGCAGTAGTGACCCCGATTGCGCATGCACAGTAGTGAGCCCGTGTGGGCATGCGCAGTAGTGAGCCCGATTGCGCATCCGCAGTAGTGAGGCCGAGTGTCCATGAGCAGTAGTGCGACCAAGTGCGCATGAGCAGTAGTGAGCCCGTGTGTGCATGAGCAGTAGTGAGCCCGAGCGCGGATGCGCGGTAGTGAGCCCGATTGCGCATCCGTAGTAGTGAAGCCGAGTGCCCTTGAGCAGTAGTGAGTCCAAGTGCGCATGAGCAGTAGTGACCCCGTGTGCGCATGTTCAGTAGCGACCCCGAGTGCGCATGCGCAGTAGTGAGCCCGATTGCGCATACGCTGCAAAGTGTACGAGTGCGCATGCACAGTAGTGATCCCGTGCGCGCATACGCGGTAGTGAGCCCGATTTTGTATCCACAGTCGTGAGTCGGAGTACTCATGAGCAGTAGTTAGTCCGAGAGCGCGTGAGAAGTAGTGACCCCGTGTGCGCATGCGCAGTACTGAGCCCGAGCGCGGATGCGCGGTAGTGAGCCCGATTGCGCATCCGTAGTAGTGAAGCCGAGTGCCCTTGAGCAGTAGTGAGTCCAAGTGCGCATGAGCAGTAGTGACCCCGAGTGCGCATGCGCAGTAGTGAGCTCGAGTGCGCATGCACAGTAGTGAGCCCGTGTGCGCATACGCGGTAGTGAGGCCGATTTTGCATCCGCCGTAGTGAATCCGAGTGCGCATGAGCAGTAGTTAGTCCGAGAGCGCATGACAAGTAGTGACCCCGTTGTGCGCATGCGCAGTAGTGATCCCGAGCGCGCATCCGCAGTATTGGGCCCGAGCGCGCACGAGCACTAGTGAGTCCAAGTGCGCATGCGCAGTAGTGACCCCGAGTGCGCATGCGCAGTAGTGAGCCCGTGTCAGCATGCGCAGTGGTGAGCCCGAGTGCGCATGGTCAAGTCTGAGCCCAAGCGCGCATGCGCAGTAGTGAGCCCGATTGCTCATCCACAGTAGTGAGGCCGAGTGCCCATGAGAAGTAGTGAGTCCGAGTGCGCATGAGCAGTAGTGAGCCCGAGTTCCCATGAGCAGTAGTTAGTCCGAGAAGACATGAGAAGTAGTGACACCGTGTGCGCATGCGCAGTAGTGAGCCCATGTGCGCATGCGCAGTAGTTAGCCCGAGCGCGCGTCCGCAGTAGTGAGCCCGAGTGCGCATGTGCAGGTCTGACCGGAGAGGGCATGCGCAGTAGTGAGCCCGTGTGCGCATGCATAGTAGTGAGCTCTAGTGCGCATGTGCAGGTCTGAGCCGGAGTGCGCGTGGGAAGTAGTGAGGCCGATTGCGCATCCGCAGTAGGTAGTCAGTGCGCGCATGCGCAGTAGTGAGCCCGATTGCGCATCGGCAGTAGTGAGTCCGTGTGCGCATGCCCAGTAGTGAGCCCGAGTGCGCATGTGCAGGTCTGAGCCGGAGTGCGCATGCGCAGTAGTGAGCCCGATTGTACATCCGCAGTAGTGAGTCCAAGTGCGCACGAGCAGTAGTGACCCCGTGTGTGCATGAGCAGTAGTGACCCCGAGCGCGCATGGGAGGTACTGAACCCGAATGCGCATGCACAGTAGTGAGCCCGTGTACACATGCGCAGTAGAGAGCCCGATTGCGCATCCGCTGCAGTGTATCCGAGTGCGCATGAGCAGTAACGAGTCCGAGTGCGCATGAGCAGTAGTGGGTCCGAGTTCGTATGAGCAGTAGCGACCCCGAGCGCGCGTGCGCAGAAGTGAGCTCGAGTGCGCATGTGCAGGTCTGAGCCGGAGTGCGCATGCGCAGTAGTGAGCTCGACAGTGCATCCGCACTAGTGAGACCGAGTGCGCATGAGCAGTAGTGACCCCAAGTCCGCATGCACAGTAGTGAGCCCGTGCGCGCATACGCGGTAGTGAGCCCGATTTTGCACCCGCAGTAGTGAGGCCGTGTGCGCATGCGCAGTAGTGACCCCGAGAGCGCATACGCAGCAGCGACCCCGAGCGCGCATGCGCAGTAGTGAGTCCGAGTGCGCATGTACAGGTTTGTCCGGAGTGCGCATGCGCAGTAGTGAGCCTGGGCGCACATGTGCAGTAGTGAGCCCGATTGCGCATCCGTGGTAGTGATCCCGAGTGCGCATGCGCAGTAGTGAGCCCGATTGCGCATCCGCAGTAGTGAGTTCGAGTGCGCATGAGCAGTAGTGAGCCCGAGCGCGCATGAGCAGTAGTCAGACCGAGTGCGCAAGAGCAGTAGTGAGCCCGAGCGGGCATCCGCAGTCGTGAGTCGGAGCGCGCATCCGCAGTAGTGAGCCCGAGTGCGCATGCGCAGTAGTGAACCCGAGTGCGCAAGCGCAGTAGTGAGCCCGATTACGCATCCGCAGTAGTGATCCCGAGTAGGCATGAGCAGTAGTGAGTCCGAGTGCGCATGAGCAGTAGTGACCCCGAGTGCGCATGCGCAGTAGTGAGCTCGATTGCGCATCCGCAGTAGTGACCCTGAGTGCGCATACGCAGTAGTGAGCCCGAGCGCGCATCCGCAGTAGTGAGCCCGATTGCACATGAGCAGTAGTGAGGCCGAGTGCGCATGAGCAGTAGTGAGCCCGAGCGCGCATCCGCAGTAGTGAGCCCGATTGCACATGAGCAGTAGTGAGGCCGAGTGCGCATGAGCAGTAGTGAGCCCGAGCGCGCATCCGCAGTAGTGAGTCGGAGTGCGCATGTGCAGTAGAGAGCTCGTGTGCGCATGCGCAGTAGTGAGCCCGTGCGCGCATGCGCAGTTGTGAGCCCGTGTGCCCATGCGCAGTAGTGAGCCCGAGAGCGCATCCACAGTAGTGTGCCCGAGTGCGCATGCGCAGTACTCACCCCGAGTACGCATGAGCAGTAGGGAGCCCTATTACGCATCCGCAGTAGTGACCCCGAGCGCGCATCCGCAGTAGTGAGTCGGAGTGCGCATGTGCAGTAGAGAGCTCGTGTGCGCATGCGCAGTAGTGAGCCCGTGCGCGCATGCGCAGTAGTGAGCCCGTGTGCCCATGCGCAGTAGCGAGCCCGAGAGCGCATCCACAGTAGTGCGCCCGAGTGCGCATGCGCAGTACTCACCCCGAGTACGCATGAGCAGTAGTGAGCCCTTTTACGCATCCGCAGTAGTGAGCCCGAGCGCGCATCCACAGTAGTGAGCCGGAGCGCGCATCCGCAGTAGTGACCCCGAGTGTGCATGCGCTGTAGTGCGCCCGTGTGCGCATCCGCAGGAGTGAGCTCGAGTGCGCATGTGCAGGTCTCACCCTGTGTGCGCATACGCTGTAGTGACCACGAGTGCGCATGCGCACTAGTGAGCCCGTGTGCCCATGCGCAGTAGTAAGCCCGAATGCGCATGTGCAGGTCTGACTGGAGTGCGCGTGCACAGTAGTGAGCCCGATTGCTCGCATGCGCAGTAGTGCGCCCGTGCGCGCATGCGCAGTAGTGAGCCCGAGTGCATATGCGCAGGTGTGATCCGGACTGCCCATGCGCAGTAGTGAGGCCGTGTACGCGTTCGCAGTGGTGCGCTCGTGTGCGCATGCGCAGAAGTGAGCTCGAGTGCATATGCGCAGGTGGGATCCGGACTGCCCATGCGCAGTAGTGAGGCCGTGTGCGCATTCGCAGTGGTGTGCCCGAGTGCGCATGGGCAGGTCTGAGCCGGCGTGCGCATGCGCAGTAGTGAGCCCGTGTGCGCATGCGCAGTAGTGAGCACGTGCGCGCATGCGCAGTAGTGCGCCCGCGCGCGCATGCGCAGTAGTGAGCCCGAGTGCGCATGCGTAGTAGCGACCCCGAGCGCGCGTGCATAGTATTGACCGCGTGCGCATGTACGCAGTAGTGAGCCCGATTGCGCATCCACAGTAGAGAGTCCGTGTGCGCATGCTCAGTAGTGGGTCCGAGTTCGTATGAGCAGTAGCGACCCCGAGCGCGCATGCGCAGAAGTGAGCTCGAGTGCGCATGTGCAGGTCTGAGCCGGAGTGCGCATGCGCAGTAGTGAGCTCGACAGTGCATCCGCACTAGTGAGACCGAGTGCGCATGAGCAGTAGTGACCCCAAGTCCGCATGCACAGTAGTGAGCCCGTGCGCGCATACGCGGTAGTGAGCCCGATTTTGCACCCGCAGTAGTGAGGCCGTGTGCGCATGCGCAGTAGTGACCCCGAGAGCGCATACGCAGCAGCGACCCCGAGCGCGCATGCGCAGTAGTGAGTCCGAGTGCGCATGTACAGGTTTGTCCGGAGTGCGCATGCGCAGTAGTGAGCCTGGGCGCACATGTGCAGTAGTGAGCCCGATTGCGCATCCGTGGTAGTGATCCCGAGTGCGCATGCGCAGTAGTGAGCCCGATTGCGCATCCGCAGTAGTGAGTTCGAGTGCGCATGAGCAGTAGTGAGCCCGAGCGCGCATGAGCAGTAGTCAGACCGAGTGCGCAAGAGCAGTAGTGAGCCCGAGCGGGCATCCGCAGTCGTGAGTCGGAGCGCGCATCCGCAGTAGTGAGCCCGAGTGCGCATGCGCAGTAGTGAACCCGAGTGCGCAAGCGCAGTAGTGAGCCCGATTACGCATCCGCAGTAGTGATCCCGAGTAGGCATGAGCAGTAGTGAGTCCGAGTGCGCATGAGCAGTAGTGACCCCGAGTGCGCATGCGCAGTAGTGAGCCCGATTACGCATCCGCCGTAGTGTCCCCGAGTGCGCATGCGCAGTAGTGAGCCCGAGCGCGCATGAGCAGTAGTGACCCCGAGCGCGCATGCGCAGTAGTGAGCCCGATTACGCATCCGCCGTAGTGTCCCCGAGTGCGCATGCGCAGTAGTGAGCCCGAGCGCGCATCCACAGTATTGAGCCCGAGTGCGCATGCGCAGTACTCACGCCGAGTACGCATGAGCAGTAGTGAGCTCGATTGCGCATCCGCAGTAGTGACCCTGAGTGCGCATACGCAGTAGTGAGCCCGAGCGCGCATCCGCAGTAGTGAGCCCGATTGCACATGAGCAGTAGTGAGGCCGAGTGCGCATGAGCAGTAGTGAGCCCGAGCGCGCATCCGCAGTAGTGAGCCCGATTGCACATGAGCAGTAGTGAGGCCGAGTGCGCATGAGCAGTAGTGAGCCCGAGCGCGCATCCGCAGTAGTGAGTCGGAGTGCGCATGTGCAGTAGAGAGCTCGTGTGCGCATGCGCAGTAGTGAGCCCGTGCGCGCATGCGCAGTTGTGAGCCCGTGTGCCCATGCGCAGTAGTGAGCCCGAGAGCGCATCCACAGTAGTGTGCCCGAGTGCGCATGCGCAGTACTCACCCCGAGTACGCATGAGCAGTAGGGAGCCCTATTACGCATCCGCAGTAGTGACCCCGAGTGCGCATGCGCAGTAGTGAGCCCGTGCGCGCATCCACAGTAGTGGGCCGGAGCGCGCATCCGCAGTAGTGACCCCGAGTGCGCATGCGCAGTAGTGCGCCCGTGTAAGCACGCGCAGAACTGAGCTCGAATGCGCATGTGCAGGTCTGAGCCCGTGTGCGCATGCGCAGTAGTGAGCCCGTGCGCGCATGCACAGTAGTGAGCCCGATTACGCATCCGCAGTAGTGACCCCGAGTACGCATGAGCAGTCGTGAGTCCGAGTGCGCATCAGCAGTAGTGACCCCGAGTGCGCATGCGCAGTAGTGAGCCCGATTACGCATCCGCAGTAGTGTCCCCGAGTGCCCAAGCGCAGTAGTGAGCCCGATTACGCATCCGCAGTAGTGACCCCGAGTACGCATGAGCAGTAGTGTGCCCGAGTGCGCATGCGCAGTAGTGAGCCCGAGCGCGCATCCACAGTAGTGAGCCCGAGTGCACATGCGCAGTACTCACCCCGAGTACGCATGAGCAGTAGTGAGCTCGATTACGCATTCGCATTAGTGACCCCGAGTGCGCATGCGCAGTAGTGAGCCCGAGCGCGCATCCACAGTAGTGAGCCCGTGTGCGCATGCGCAGTAGTGACCCCGAGTGCCAATGCGCAGTAGTGAGCCCGATTACGCATCCGCAATAATGACCACGAGTGCGCATGCGCAGTAGTGAGCTCGTGCGCGCATGCGCAGTAGTGAGCCCGAGTGCGCATGCGTAGTAGCGACCCCGAGCGCGCGTGCGCAGTAGTGACCGCGAGCGCTTATGCGCAGTAGTGAGCCCGAGTGCGCATGCGCAGTAGTGAGCCCGAGCGCTTATGCGCAGTAGTGGGAGCGATTGCGCGTGCGCAGTAGTGAGCCCGTGTGCGCATGCAGAGTATTGAGCCCGTGAGTCCATGAGCAGTAGTGAGTCCGAGTGCGCATGAGCAGTAGTGACTCCGAGTGCGCATAAGCAGTAGTGACCCCGATTGCGCATGCACAGTAATGAGCCCATGTGTGCATGCGCAGTAGCGAACCCGAATGCGCGTCTGCAGTAGTGACCCCGAGTGCGCAAGCACAGTAGCGACCGCGAGCGCATGTGCGCAGTAGTGAGCCCGATTGCGCATCCACAGTAGTGCGCCCGTGTGCGCATGCGCAGGAGTGAGCTCGTGTGCGCATATGCAGGTCTGACCCGGTGTGCGCATGCGCTGTAGTGACCACGAGCGCGGATGCGCAGTCGTGAGCCCGTGTGCCCATTCGCAGTAGTAAGCCCGAATGCGCATGTGCAGGTCTGACTGGAGTGCGCGTGCGCTGTAGTAAGCCCGATTGCTCGCATGCGCAGTAGTGAGCCCGAGCGCGCACCAGCAGTAGTGAGACAGAGTGCGCATGCGCAGTAGTGACCCCGAGTGTGCAAGCGCAGTAGTGAGCCCGATTGCGCATGCTCAGTAGAGAGCCCGATTGCGCGCATGCGCAGTAGTGAGCCCGAGCGCGCATGAGCAGTAGTGAGGCCGAGTGCGCATGAGCAGTAGTGAGCCCGAGCGCGCATCCGCAGTCGTGAGTCGGAGTGCGCATGTGCAGTAGAGAGCTCGTGTGCGCATGCGCAGTAGTGAGCCCGTTCGCGCAAGCGCAGTTGTGAGCCCGTGTGCCCATGCGCAGTAGTAAGCTGGAGTGCGCATGTGCAGGTCTGACTGGAGTGCGCACGCGCAGTAGTGAGCCCAATTACGCGCATGCGCAGTAGTGAGCCCAAGCGCGCATCCACAGTAGTGAGCCCGAGTGCGCATGCGCAGTACTCACCCCGAGTACGCATGAGCAGTAGTGAGCCCGATTACGCATCCGCAGTAGTGACCCCGAGTGCGCATGCGCAGTAGTGCGCCCGTGTGCGCATGCGCAGGAGTGAGCTCGAATGTTCATGTGCAGGTCTGAGCCCGTGTGCGCATACGCAGTAGTGAGCCCGAGTGCGCATGAGCAGTAGTGAGCCAGAGTGCGCATGTGCATGTCTGAACCCGAGTGCGCATGCTCAGTAGAGAGCCCGATTGCGCATGCGCAGTGGTGAGCCCGTGCGCGCAAGCGCAGTTGTGAGCCCGTGTGCCCATGCGCAGTAGTAAGCCCGTGTGCGCATGCGCAGTAGTGACCCCGAGTACGCATGAGCAGTAGTGAGTCCGAGTGCGCATGAGCAGTAGTGAGGCCGAGTGCGCATGAGCAGTAGTGAGCCCGAGCGCGCATCCGCAGTAGTGAGTCGGAGCGCACATGTGCAGTAGAGAGCTCGTGTGCGCAGGCGCAGTAGTGAGCCCGTGCGCGCATGCGCAGTAGTGAGCCCGAGTGCGCATGCGCAGTACTCACCTCGAGTACGCATGAGCAGTAGTGAGCCCGATTATGCGTCCGCAGTAGTGACCCCTAGTGCGCATGCGCAGTAGTGACCCCGAGTGAGCATGCGCAGTAGTGAGCCCAAGCGCGCATCCACAGTTGTGAGCCGGAGCGCGCATCCGCAGTAGTGACCCCGAGTGCGCATGCGCAGTAGTGCGCCCGTGTGCGCATGCGCAGGAGTGAGCTCGAGTGCGCATATGCAGGTCTGACCCGGTGTGCGCATGCGCTGTAGTGACCACGAGTGCGCATGCGCACTAGTGGGCCCGTGTGCGCATGCGCAGTAGTGACCCCGAGTGTGCATGCGTAGTGGTGAGCCCGATTACGCATCCGCAATAGTGACCCCGAGTGCGCATGCGCAGTAGTGAGCCCGTGCGCGCATGCGCAGTAGTGCGCCCGTGCGCGCATGCGCAGTAGTGAGCCCGAGTGCGCATGCGTAGTAGCGACCCCGAGCGCGCGTGCATAGTTGTGACCGCGAGGGCATGTACGCAGTAGTGAGCCCGATTGCGCATCCACAGTAGCGAGTCCGTGTGCGCATGCGCAGTAGTGAGCCCGAGTGCGCATTCGCAGGTCGGAGCCCGAGTGCGCATGATCAGTAGAGAGCCCGATTGCGCGCATGCGCCGTAGTGAGCCCGAGCGCGCATCCGCAGTTGTGAGCCCGAGTGCGCATGCGCAGTAGTGGCCCCGAGTACGCATGAGCAGTAGTGACCCCGAGAGCGCATGCACAGTAGTGAGACCGAGTGCGCATGCACAGTAGTGAGCCCAATTGCGTATTCGCAGTAGTGAGTCCGTGTGCGCATGTGCAGGTCTGAGCCGGAGTGCGCATGCGCAGTAGTGAACCCGTGTGCGCATGCGCAGTAGTGACCCCGAGTGCCAATGCGCAGTAGTGAGCCCGATTACGCATCCGCAGTAGTGACCCCGAGTGCGAATGCGCAATAGTGCGCTGATGTGCGCATGCGCAGAAGTGAGCTCGAATGCGCATGTGCAGGTCTGAGCCCGTGTGCGCATACGCAGTAGTGAGCCCGTGCGCGCATCCGCAGTAGTGAGCCCGATTTCGCCTGAGCAGTAGTGAGTCGGAGTGCGCATGCACAGTAGTGAACCCGTGTGCGCATGCGCAGTAGTGACCCCGAGTGCCAATGCGCAGTAGTGAGCCCGATTACGCATCCGCAATAATGACCCCGAGTGCGCATGCGCAGTAGTGAGCTCGTGCGCGCATGCGCAGTAGTGAGCCCGAGTGCGCATGCGTAGTAGCGACCCCGAGCGCGCGTGCGCAGTAGTGACCGCGAGCGCTTATGCGCAGTAGTGAGCCCGAGTGCGCATGCGCATTAGTGCGCCCGTGTGCGCATGCGCAGAAGTGAGCTCGAGTGGGCATGTGCAGGTCTGAGCCCGTGTGCGCATACGCAGTAGTGGGCCCGAGCCCGCATCCGCAGTAGTGTGCCCGTCCGCGCAAGCGCAGTTGTGAGCCCGTGTGCCCATGCGCAGTAGTAAGCCCGAGTGCGCATGTGCAGGTCTGAGTGGAGTGCGCATGCGCAGTAGTGAGCCTGATTGCGCGATTGCGCAGTACTGAGCCCGAGCGCGCATCCGCAGTAGTGATCCCGAGTGCGCATGCGCAGTAGTGACCCCGAGTACGCATGAGCAGTAGTGAGTCCGAGTGCGCATGAGCAGTAATGAGCTCGATTACGCATCCGCAGTGGCCACCCCGAGTGAGCATGCGCAGTAGTGCGCCCGTGTGCGCACGCGCACAAGTGAGCTCGAATGCGCATGTGCAGGTCTGAGCCCGTGTGCGCATACGCAGTAGTGAGCCCGAGCGCGCATCCGCAGTAGTGAGCCCGATTGCCCATGAGCAGTAGTGAGGCCGAGTGCGCATGAGCAGTAGTGAGCCCGAGCGCGCATCCGCAGTAGTGAGTCGGAGCGCACATGTGCAGTAGAGAGCTCGTGTGCGCAGGCGCAGTAGTGAGCCCGTGCGCGCATGCGCAGTAGTGAGCCCGAGTGCGCATGCGCAGTACTCACCTCGAGTACGCATGAGCAGTAGTGAGCCCGATTACGCGTCCGCAGTAGTGACCCCGAGTGCGCATGCGCAGTAGTGACCCCGAGTGAGCATGCGCAGTAGTAAGCCCAAGCGCGCATCCTCAGTTGTGAGCCGGAGCGCGATTCCGCAGTAGTGACCCCGAGTGCGCATGCGCAGTAGTGCGCCGGTGTGCGCATGCGCAGGAGTGAGCTCGAGTGAGCATATGCAGGTCTGACACGGTGTGCGCATGCGCTGTAGTGACCACGAGTGCGCATGCGCACTAGTGAGCCCGTGTGCCCATGCGCAGTAGTAAGCCCGAATGCGCATGTGCAGGTCTGACTGGAGTGCGCGTGCGCAGTAGTGAGCCCGATTGCTCGCATGCGCAGTAGTGAGCCCGAGCGCGCAACCACAGTAGTGAGCCCGAGCGCGCATGCGCAGTACTCACCCCGAGTACGCATGAGCAGTAGTGAGCTCGATTACGCATCCGCAATAGTGACCCCGAGTGCGCATGCGCAGTAGTGAGCCCGAGCGCGCATCCGCAGTAGTGAGCCCGAGTGCGCATGAGCAGTAGTGAGGCCGAGTGCGCACGCGCAGTAGTGAGACCTACTACGCATCCGCAATAGTGACCCCGAGTGCGCAAGCGCAGTAGTGAGCCCGTGCGGGCATGGGCAGTAATGCGCCCGTGCGCGCATGCGCAGTAGTGAGCCCGACTGCGCATGCGTAGTAGCGACTCCGAGCGCGCGTGCACAGTAGTGACTGCGATCGCATGTGCGCAGTAGTGAGACCGATTGCGCATGGGCAGGTCTGAGCCGGAGTGCGCATGCGCAGTAGTGAGCCCGTGCGCACATGCGCAGTAGTGAGCCCGTGTGCGCATGCGCAGTAGTGACCCCGGGTGCCAATGCGCAGTAGTGAGCTCGAGTGCGCATGAGCAGTAGTGAGGCCGAATGTGCATGCGCTGTAGTGAGCCCGAGCGCGCATCCACAGTAGTGAGCCGGAGCGCGCATCCGCAGTAGTGACCCCGAGGGCGCATGCGCAGTAGTGAGCCCGAGCGCGCATCCGTAGTAGTGATCCCGAGTGCGCATGCGCAGTAGTGAGCCCGATTGCGCATCCGCAGTAGTGAGTTCGAGTGCGCCTGAGCAGTAGTGAGCCCGAGCGCGCATCCGCAGTAGTGAGTCGGAGTGCGCATGTGCAGTAGAGAGCTCGTGTGCGCATGCGCAGTAGTGAGCCCGTGCGCGCATGCGCAGTAGTGAGCCCGTGTGCCCATGCGCAGTAGTGAGCCCGAGAGCGCATCCACAGTAGTGCGCCCGAGTGCGCATGCGCAGTACTCACCCCGAGTACGCATGAGCAGTAGTGAGCCCTTTTACGCATCCGCAGTAGTGACCCCGAGTGCGCATGCGCAGTAGTGAGCCCGAGCGCGCATCCACAGTAGTGAGCCGGAGCGCGCATCCGCAGTAGTGACCCCGAGTGCGCATGCGCAGTAGTGCGCCCGTGTGCGCATGCGCAGGAGTGAGCTCGAATGGGCATGTGCAGGTCTGAGCCCGTGTGCGCATACGCAGTAGTGAGCCCGAGCGCGCCTCCGCAGTAGTGAGCCCGAGTGCGCATGAGCAGTAGTGAGGCCGAGTGCGCCTGAGCAGTAGTGAGCCCGAGCGCGCATCCGCAGTCGTGAGTCGGAGTGCGCATGTGCAGTAGAGAGCTCGTGTGCGCATGCGCAGTAGTGAGCCCGTGCGCGCATGCGCAGTAGTGAGTCAGAGTGCGCATGTGCAGGTCTGAACCCGAGTGCGCATGCTCAGTAGAAAGCCCGATTGCGCATGCGCAGTAGTGAGCACGTGCGCGCAAGCGCAGTTGTGAGCCCGTGTGCCCATGCGCAGTAGTTAGCCGGAGTGCGCATGCGCAGTACTCACCCCGAGTACGCATGAGCAGTAGTGAGCCCGATTACGCATCCGCAGTAGTGACCCCGAGTGCGCATGCGCAGTAGTGCGACCGTGTGCGCATGCGCAGAAGTGAGCTCGAATGGGCATGTGCAGGTCTGAGCCCGTGTGCGCATACGCAGTAGTGAGCCCGAGCGCGCATCCGCAGTCGTGAGTCGGAGTGCGCATGTGCAGTAGAGAGCTCGTGTGCGCATGCGCAGTAGTGAGCCCGTGCGCGCATGCGCAGTAGTGAGCCAGAGTGCGCATGTGCAGGTCTGAACCCGAGTGCGCATGCTCAGTAGAAAGCCCGATTGCGCATGCGCAGTAGTGAGCACGTGCGCGCAAGCGCAGTTGTGAGCCCGTGTGCCCATGCGCAGTAGTAAGCCGGAGTGCGCATGCGCAGTAGTGGGCCCGATTGCGCATGAGCAGTAGTCAGCCCGAGTGCGCAAGAGCAGTAGTGAGCCCGAGCGCGCATCCGCAGTCGTGAGTCGGAGTGCGCATGTGCAGTAGAGAGCTCGTGTGCGCATGCGCAATAGTGAGCCCGTGCGCGCATGCACAGTAGTGAGCCAGAGTGCGCATGTGCAGGTCTGAACCCGAGTGCGCATGCTCAGTAGAGATCCCGATTGCGCATGCGCAGTAGTGAGCCCGTGCGCGCAAGCGCAGTTGTGAGCCCGTGTGCCCATGCGCAGTAGTGAGCCCGAGAGCGCATCCACAGTAGTGCGCCCGAGTGCGCATCCGCAGTAGTGACCCCGAGTGTGCATGCGCTGTAGTGCGCCCGTGTGCGCATGCGCAGGAGTGAGCTCGAGTGCGCATATGCAGGTCTGACCCGGTGTGCGCATACGCTGTAGTGACCACGAGTGCGCATGCGCACTAGTGAGCCCGTGTGCTATTGCGCAGTAGTAAGCCCGAATGCGCATGTGCAGGTCTGACTGGAGTGCGCGTGCACAGTAGTGAGCCCGATTGCTCGCATGCGCAGTAGTGCGCCCGTGCGCGCATGCGCAGTAGTGAGCCCGAGTGCATATGCGCAGGTGTGATCCGGACTGCCCATGCGCAGTAGTGAGGCCGTGTGCGCATTCGCAGTGGTGTGCCCGAGTGCGCATGGGCATGTCTGAGCCGGCGTGCGCATGCGCAGTAGTGAGCCCGTGTGCGCATGCGCAGTAGTGAGCCCGTGCGCGCATGCGCAGTAGTGCGCCCGTGCGCGCATGCGCAGTAGTGAGCCCGAGTGCGCATGCGTAGTAGCGACCCGAGCGCGCGTGCATAGTATTGACCGCGAGCGCATGTACGCAGTAGTCAGCCCGATTGCGCATCCACAGTAGAGAGTCCGTGTGCGCATGCTCAGTAGTGAGCCCGAGTGCGCATGTGCAGGTCTGAGCCCTAGTGCGCATGATCAGTAGAGAGCCCGATTGCGCGCATGCGCCGTAGTGAGCCCGAGCGCGCATCCGCAGTTGTGAGCCCGAGTGCGCATGCGCAGTAGTGAGCCCGAGCGCGCATCCACAGTAGTGAGCCGGAGCGCGCATCCGCAGTAGTGACCCCGAGTGCGCATGCGCAGTAGTGCGCCCGTGTGCGCATGCGCAGGAGTGAGCTCGAATGGGCATGTGCAGGTCTGAGCCCGTGTGCGCATACGCAGTAGTGAGCCCGAGCGCGCCTCCGCAGTAGTGAGCCCGAGTGCGCATGAGCAGTAGTGAGGCCGAGTGCGCATGAGCAGTAGTGAGCCCGAGCGCGCATCCGCAGTCGTGAGTCGGAGTGCGCATGTGCAGTAGAGAGCTCGTGTGCGCATGCGCAGTAGTGAGCCCGTGCGCGCATGCGCAGTAGTGAGCCAGAGTGCGCATGTGCAGGTCTGAACCCGAGTGCGCATGCTCAGTAGAAAGCCCGATTGCGCATGCGCAGTAGTGAGCACGTGCGCGCAAGCGCAGTTGTGAGCCCGTGTGCCCATGCGCAGTAGTTAGCCGGAGTGCGCATGCGCAGTACTCACCCCGAGTACGCATGAGCAGTAGTGAGCCCGATTACGCATCCGCAGTAGTGACCCCGAGTGCGCATGCGCAGTAGTGCGCCCGTGTGCGCATGCGCAGGAGTGAGCTCGAGTGCGCATATGCAGGTCTGACCCGGTGTGCGCATACGCTGTAGTGACCACGAGTGCGCATGCGCACTAGTGAGCCCGTGTGCTATTGCGCAGTAGTAAGCCCGAATGCGCATGTGCAGGTCTGACTGGAGTGCGCGTGCACAGTAGTGAGCCCGATTGCTCGCATGCGCAGTAGTGCGCCCGTGCGCGCATGCGCAGTAGTGAGCCCGAGTGCATATGCGCAGGTGTGATCCGGACTGCCCATGCGCAGTAGTGAGGCCGTGTGCGCATTCGCAGTGGTGTGCCCGAGTGCGCATGGGCATGTCTGAGCCGGCGTGCGCATGCGCAGTAGTGAGCCCGTGTGCGCATGCGCAGTAGTGAGCCCGTGTGCGCATGCGCAGTAGTGAGCCCGTGCGCGCATGCGCCGTAGTGAGCCCGAGCGCGCATCAGCAGTTGTGAGCCCGATTGCGCATGCGCAGTAGTGACCCCGAGTACGCATGAGCAGTAGTGAGTCCGAGTGCGCATGCGCAGTAGTGAGCCCGTGTGCGCATGCGCAGTAGTGAGCCCGAGCGCGCATCCGCAGTAGTGACCCCGAGTGCGCATGAGCAGTAGTGAGTCGGAGTGGGCATGAGCAGTAGTGACCCCGAGTGCGCATGCACAGTAGTGGGCCCGATTGCACATCCGCAGTAGTGAGCCCGTGTGCCCATGCGCAGTAGTAAGCCCGAATGCGCATGTGCAGGCCTGACTGGAGTGCGCGTGCGCAGTAGTGAGCCGGAATGCTCGCATGCGCAGTAGTGAGCCCGAGCGCGCACCCGCAGTAGTGAGACCGAGTGCGCATGCACAGTAGTGAGCCCAATTGCGCACTCGCAGTAGTGAGTCCGTGTGCGCATGTGCAGGTCTGAGCCGGAGTGCGCATGCGCAGTAGTGAGCCCGTGCGCGCATGCACAGTAGTGAGCCCGATTACGCATCCGCAGTAGTGACCCCGAGTACGCATGAGCAGTCGTGAGTCCGAGTGCGCATCAGCAGTAGTGACCCCGAGTGCGCATGCGCAGTAGTGAGCCCGATTACGCATCCGCAGTAGTGTCCCCGAGTGCGCAAGCGCAGTAGTGAGCCCGATTACGCATCCGCAGTAGTGACCCCGAGTACGCATGAGCAGTAGTGTGCCCGAGTGCGCATGCGCAGTAGTGAGCCCGAGCGCGCATCCACAGTAGTGAGCCCGAGTGCACATGCGCAGTACTCACCCCGAGTACGCATGAGCAGTAGTGAGCTCGATTACGCATTCGCATTAGTGACCCCGAGTGCGCATGCGCAGTAGTGAGCCCGAGCGCGCATCCACAGTAGTGAGCCCGTGTGCGCATGCGCAGTAGTGACCCCGAGTGCCAATGCGCAGTAGTGAGCCCGATTACGCATCCGCAATAATGACCACGAGTGCGCATGCGCAGTAGTGAGCTCGTGCGCGCATGCGCAGTAGTGAGCCCGAGTGCGCATGCGTAGTAGCGACCCCGAGCGCGCGTGCGCAGTAGTGACCGCGAGCGCTTATGCGCAGTAGTGAGCCCGTGTGCCCATGCGCAGTAGTTAGCCGGAGTGCGCATGCGCAGTACTCACCCCGAGTACGCATGAGCAGTAGTGAGCCCGATTACGCATCCGCAGTAGTGACCCCGAGTGCGCATGTGCAGTAGAGAGCTCGTGTGCGCATGCGCAGTAGTGAGCCCGTGCGCGCATGCGCAGTAGTGAGCCAGAGTGCGCATGTGCAGGTCTGAACCCGAGTGCGCATGCTCAGTAGAAAGCCCGATTGCGCATGCGCAGTAGTGAGCACGTGCGCGCAAGCGCAGTTGTGAGCCCGTGTGCCCATGCGCAGTAGTAAGCCGGAGTGCGCATGCGCAGTAGTGGGCCCGATTGCGCATGAGCAGTAGTCAGCCCGAGTGCGCAAGAGCAGTAGTGAGCCCGAGCGCGCATCCGCAGTCGTGAGTCGGAGTGCGCATGTGCAGTAGAGAGCTCGTGTGCGCATGCGCAATAGTGAGCCCGTGCGCTCATGCACAGTAGTGAGCCAGAGTGCGCATGTGCAGGTCTGAACCCGAGTGCGCATGCTCAGTAGAGATCCCGATTGCGCATGCGCAGTAGTGAGCCCGTGCGCGCAAGCGCAGTTGTGAGCCCGTGTGCCCATGCGCAGTAGTGAGCCCGAGAGCGCATCCACAGTAGTGCGCCCGAGTGCGCATCCGCAGTAGTGACCCCGAGTGTGCATGCGCTGTAGTGCGCCCGTGTGCGCATGCGCAGGAGTGAGCTCGAGTGCGCATATGCAGGTCTGACCCGGTGTGCGCATACGCTGTAGTGACCACGAGTGCGCATGCGCACTAGTGAGCCCGTGTGCTATTGCGCAGTAGTAAGCCCGAATGCGCATGTGCAGGTCTGACTGGAGTGCGCGTGCACAGTAGTGAGCCCGATTGCTCGCATGCGCAGTAGTGCGCCCGTGCGCGCATGCGCAGTAGTGAGCCCGAGTGCATATGCGCAGGTGTGATCCGGACTGCCCATGCGCAGTAGTGAGGCCGTGTGCGCATTCGCAGTGGTGTGCCCGAGTGCGCATGGGCATGTCTGAGCCGGCGTGCGCATGCGCAGTAGTGAGCCCGTGTGCGCATGCGCAGTAGTGAGCCCGTGCGCGCATGCGCAGTAGTGCGCCCGTGCGCGCATGCGCAGTAGTGAGCCCGAGTGCGCATGCGTAGTAGCGACCCGAGCGCGCGTGCATAGTATTGACCGCGAGCGCATGTACGCAGTAGTCAGCCCGATTGCGCATCCACAGTAGAGAGTCCGTGTGCGCATGCTCAGTAGTGAGCCCGAGTGCGCATGTGCAGGTCTGAGCCCTAGTGCGCATGATCAGTAGAGAGCCCGATTGCGCGCATGCGCCGTAGTGAGCCCGAGCGCGCATCCGCAGTTGTGAGCCCGAGTGCGCATGCGCAGTAGTGAGCCCGAGCGCGCATCCACAGTAGTGAGCCGGAGCGCGCATCCGCAGTAGTGACCCCGAGTGCGCATGCGCAGTAGTGCGCCCGTGTGCGCATGCGCAGGAGTGAGCTCGAATGGGCATGTGCAGGTCTGAGCCCGTGTGCGCATACGCAGTAGTGAGCCCGAGCGCGCCTCCGCAGTAGTGAGCCCGAGTGCGCATGAGCAGTAGTGAGGCCGAGTGCGCATGAGCAGTAGTGAGCCCGAGCGCGCATCCGCAGTCGTGAGTCGGAGTGCGCATGTGCAGTAGAGAGCTCGTGTGCGCATGCGCAGTAGTGAGCCCGTGCGCGCATGCGCAGTAGTGAGCCAGAGTGCGCATGTGCAGGTCTGAACCCGAGTGCGCATGCTCAGTAGAAAGCCCGATTGCGCATGCGCAGTAGTGAGCACGTGCGCGCAAGCGCAGTTGTGAGCCCGTGTGCCCATGCGCAGTAGTTAGCCGGAGTGCGCATGCGCAGTACTCACCCCGAGTACGCATGAGCAGTAGTGAGCCCGATTACGCATCCGCAGTAGTGACCCCGAGTGCGCATGCGCAGTAGTGCGCCCGTGTGCGCATGCGCAGGAGTGAGCTCGAGTGCGCATATGCAGGTCTGACCCGGTGTGCGCATACGCTGTAGTGACCACGAGTGCGCATGCGCACTAGTGAGCCCGTGTGCTATTGCGCAGTAGTAAGCCCGAATGCGCATGTGCAGGTCTGACTGGAGTGCGCGTGCACAGTAGTGAGCCCGATTGCTCGCATGCGCAGTAGTGCGCCCGTGCGCGCATGCGCAGTAGTGAGCCCGAGTGCATATGCGCAGGTGTGATCCGGACTGCCCATGCGCAGTAGTGAGGCCGTGTGCGCATTCGCAGTGGTGTGCCCGAGTGCGCATGGGCATGTCTGAGCCGGCGTGCGCATGCGCAGTAGTGAGCCCGTGTGCGCATGCGCAGTAGTGAGCCCGTGTGCGCATGCGCAGTAGTGAGCCCGTGCGCGCATGCGCCGTAGTGAGCCCGAGCGCGCATCAGCAGTTGTGAGCCCGAGTGCGCATGCGCAGTAGTGACCCCGAGTACGCATGAGCAGTAGTGAGTCCGAGTGCGCATGCGCAGTAGTGAGCCCGTGTGCGCATGCGCAGTAGTGAGCCCGAGCGCGCATCCGCAGTAGTGACCCCGAGTGCGCATGAGCAGTAGTGAGTCGGAGTGGGCATGAGCAGTAGTGACCCCGAGTGCGCATGCACAGTAGTGGGCCCGATTGCCCATCCGCAGTAGTGAGCCCGTGTGCCCATGCGCAGTAGTAAGCCCGAATGCGCATGTGCAGGCCTGACTGGAGTGCGCGTGCGCAGTAGTGAGCCGGAATGCTCGCATGCGCAGTAGTGAGCCCGAGCGCGCACCCGCAGTAGTGAGACCGAGTGCGCATGCACAGTAGTGAGCCCAATTGCGCACTCGCAGTAGTGAGTCCGTGTGCGCATGTGCAGGTCTGAGCCGGAGTGCGCATGCGCAGTAGTGAGCCCGTGCGCGCATGCACAGTAGTGAGCCCGATTACGCATCCGCAGTAGTGACCCCGAGTACGCATGAGCAGTCGTGAGTCCGAGTGCGCATCAGCAGTAGTGACCCCGAGTGCGCATGCGCAGTAGTGAGCCCGATTACGCATCCGCAGTAGTGTCCCCGAGTGCGCAAGCGCAGTAGTGAGCCCGATTACGCATCCGCAGTAGTGACCCCGAGTACGCATGAGCAGTAGTGTGCCCGAGTGCGCATGCGCAGTAGTGAGCCCGAGCGCGCATCCACAGTAGTGAGCCCGAGTGCACATGCGCAGTACTCACCCCGAGTACGCATGAGCAGTAGTGAGCTCGATTACGCATTCGCATTAGTGACCCCGAGTGCGCATGCGCAGTAGTGAGCCCGAGCGCGCATCCACAGTAGTGAGCCCGTGTGCGCATGCGCAGTAGTGACCCCGAGTGCCAATGCGCAGTAGTGAGCCCGATTACGCATCCGCAATAATGACCACGAGTGCGCATGCGCAGTAGTGAGCTCGTGCGCGCATGCGCAGTAGTGAGCCCGAGTGCGCATGCGTAGTAGCGACCCCGAGCGCGCGTGCGCAGTAGTGACCGCGAGCGCTTATGCGCAGTAGTGAGCCCGAGTGCGCATGCGCAGTAGTGAGCCCGAGCGCTTATGCGCAGTAGTGGACGCGATTGCGCATGCGCAGTAGTGGGAGCGATTGCGCGTGCGCGGTAGTGAGCCCGTGTGCGCATGCAGAGTATTGAGCCCGTGAGTCCATGAGCAGTAGTGAGTCCGAGTGCGCATGAGCAGTAGTGACTCCGAGTGCGCATAAGCAGTAGTGACCCCGATTGCGCATGCACAGTAATGAGCCCATGTGTGCATGCGTAGTAGCGAACCCGAATGCGCGTCTGCAGTAGTGACCCCGAGTGCGCAAGCACAGTAGCGACCGCGAGCGCATGTGCGCGGTAGTGAGCCCGATTGCGCATCCACAGTAGTGCGCCCGTGTGCGCATGCGCAGGAGTGAGCTCGTGTGCGCATATGCAGGTCTGACCCGGTGTGCGCATGCGCTGTAGTGACCACGAGCGCGCATGCGCAGTCGTGAGCCCGTGTGCCCATTCGCAGTAGTAAGCCCGAATGCGCATGTGCAGGTCTGACTGGAGTGCGCGTGCGCAGTAGTGAGCCCGATTGCGCATGCTCAGTAGAGAGCCCGATTGCGCGCATGCGCAGTAGTGAGCCCGAGCGCGCATGAGCAGTAGTGAGGCCGAGTGCGCATGAGCAGTAGTGAGCCCGAGCGCGCATCCGCAGTCGTGAGTCGGAGTGCGCATGTGCAGTAGAGAGCTCGTGTGCGCATGCGCAGTAGTGAGCCCGTTCGCGCAAGCGCAGTTGTGAGCCCGTGTGCCCATGCGCAGTAGTAAGCTGGAGTGCGCATGTGCAGGTCTGACTGGAGTGCGCACGCGCAGTAGTGAGCCCAATTACGCGCATGCGCAGTAGTGAGCCCAAGCGCGCATCCACAGTAGTGAGCCCGAGTGCGCATGCGCAGTACTCACCCCGAGTACGCATGAGCAGTAGTGAGCCCGATTACGCATCCGCAGTAGTGACCCCGAGTGCGCATGCGCAGTAGTGCGCCCGTGTGCGCATGCGCAGAAGTGAGCTCGAATGTTCATGTGCAGGTCTGAGCCCGTGTGCGCATACGCAGTAGTGAGCCCGAGTGCGCATGAGCAGTAGTGAGCCAGAGTGCGCATGTGCATGTCTGAACCCGAGTGCGCATGCTCAGTAGAGAGCCCGATTGCGCATGCGCAGTAGTGAGCCCGTGCGCGCAAGCGCAGTTGTGAGCCCGTGTGCCCATGCGCAGTAGTAAGCCCGTGTGCGCATGCGCAGTAGTGACCCCGAGTACGCATGAGCAGTAGTGAGTCCGAGTGCGCATGAGCAGTAGTGAGGCCGAGTGCGCATGAGCAGTAGTGAGCCCGAGCGCGCATCCGCAGTAGTGAGTCGGAGCGCACATGTGCAGTAGAGAGCTCGTGTGCGCAGGCGCAGTAGTGAGCCCGTGCGCGCATGCGCAGTAGTGAGCCCGAGTGCGCATGCGCAGTACTCACCTCGAGTACGCATGAGCAGTAGTGAGCCCGATTATGCGTCCGCAGTAGTGACCCCTAGTGCGCATGCGCAGTAGTGACCCCGAGTGAGCATGCGCAGTAGTGAGCCCAAGCGCGCATCCACAGTTGTGAGCCGGAGCGCGCATCCGCAGTAGTGACCCCGAGTGCGCATGCGCAGTAGTGCGCCCGTGTGCGCATGCGCAGGAGTGAGCTCGAGTGCGCATATGCAGGTCTGACCCGGTGTGCGCATGCGCTGTAGTGACCACGAGTGCGCATGCGCACTAGTGGGCCCGTGTGCGCATGCGCAGTAGTGACCCCGAGTGTGCATGCGTAGTGGTGAGCCCGATTACGCATCCGCAATAGTGACCCCGAGTGCGCATGCGCAGTAGTGAGCCCGTGCGCGCATGCGCAGTAGTGCGCCCGTGCGCGCATGCGCAGTAGTGAGCCCGAGTGCGCATGCGTAGTAGCGACCCCGAGCGCGCGTGCATAGTTGTGACCGCGAGGGCATGTACGCAGTAGTGAGCCCGATTGCGCATCCACAGTAGCGAGTCCGTGTGCGCATGCGCAGTAGTGAGCCCGAGTGCGCATTCGCAGGTCGGAGCCCGAGTGCGCATGATCAGTAGAGAGCCCGATTGCGCGCATGCGCCGTAGTGAGCCCGAGCGCGCATCCGCAGTTGTGAGCCCGAGTGCGCATGCGCAGTAGTGGCCCCGAGTACGCATGAGCAGTAGTGACCCCGAGAGCGCATGCACAGTAGTGAGACCGAGTGCGCATGCACAGTAGTGAGCCCAATTGCGTATTCGCAGTAGTGAGTCCGTGTGCGCATGTGCAGGTCTGAGCCGGAGTGCGCATGCGCAGTAGTGAACCCGTGTGCGCATGCGCAGTAGTGACCCCGAGTGCCAATGCGCAGTAGTGAGCCCGATTACGCATCCGCAGTAGTGACCCCGAGTGCGAATGCGCAATAGTGCGCAGGTGTGCGCATGCGCAGAAGTGAGCTCGAATGCGCATGTGCAGGTCTGAGCCCGTGTGCGCATACGCAGTAGTGAGCCCGTGCGCGCATCCGCAGTAGTGAGCCCGATTTCGCCTGAGCAGTAGTGAGTCGGAGTGCGCATGCACAGTAGTGAACCCGTGTGCGCATGCGCAGTAGTGACCCCGAGTGCCAATGCGCAGTAGTGAGCCCGATTACGCATCCGCAATAATGACCCCGAGCGCGCATGCGCAGTAGTGAGCTCGTGCGCGCATGCGCAGTAGTGAGCCCGAGTGCGCATGCGTAGTAGCGACCCCGAGCGCGCGTGCGCAGTAGTGACCGCGAGCGCTTATGCGCAGTAGTGAGCCCGAGTGCGCATGCGCATTAGTGCGCCCGTGTGCGCATGCGCAGAAGTGAGCTCGAGTGGGCATGTGCAGGTCTGAGCCCGTGTGCGCATACGCAGTAGTGGGCCCGAGCCCGCATCCGCAGTAGTGTGCCCGTCCGCGCAAGCGCAGTTGTGAGCCCGTGTGCCCATGCGCAGTAGTAAGCCCGAGTGCGCATGTGCAGGTCTGAGTGGAGTGCGCATGCGCAGTAGTGAGCCTGATTGCGCGATTGCGCAGTACTGAGCCCGAGCGCGCATCCGCAGTAGTGATCCCGAGTGCGCATGCGCAGTAGTGACCCCGAGTACGCATGAGCAGTAGTGAGTCCGAGTGCGCATGAGCAGTAATGAGCTCGATTACGCATCCGCAGTGGCGACCCCGAGTGAGCATGCGCAGTAGTGCGCCCGTGTGCGCACGCGCAGAAGTGAGCTCGAATGCGCATGTGCAGGTCTGAGCCCGTGTGCGCATACGCAGTAGTGAGCCCGAGCGCGCATCCGCAGTAGTGAGCCCGATTGCCCATGAGCAGTAGTGAGGCCGAGTGCGCATGAGCAGTAGTGAGCCCGAGCGCGCATCCGCAGTAGTGAGTCGGAGCGCACATGTGCAGTAGAGAGCTCGTGTGCGCAGGCGCAGTAGTGAGCCCGTGCGCGCATGCGCAGTAGTGAGCCCGAGTGCGCATGCGCAGTACTCACCTCGAGTAAGCATGAGCAGTAGTGAGCCCGATTACGCGTCCGCAGTAGTGACCCCGAGTGCGCATGCGCAGTAGTGACCCCGAGTGAGCATGCGCAGTAGTAAGCCCAAGCGCGCATCCTCAGTTGTGAGCCGGAGCGCGATTCCGCAGTAGTGACCCCGAGTGCGCATGCGCAGTAGTGCGCCGGTGTGCGCATGCGCAGGAGTGAGCTCGAGTGAGCATATGCAGGTCTGACACGGTGTGCGCATGCGCTGTAGTGACCACGAGTGCGCATGCGCACTAGTGAGCCCGTGTGCCCATGCGCAGTAGTAAGCCCGAATGCGCATGTGCAGGTCTGACTGGAGTGCGCGTGCGCAGTAGTGAGCCCGATTGCTCGCATGCGCAGTAGTGAGCCCGAGCGCGCAACCACAGTAGTGAGCCCGAGCGCGCATGCGCAGTACTCACCCCGAGTACGCATGAGCAGTAGTGAGCTCGATTACGCATCCGCAATAGTGACCCCGAGTGCGCATGCGCAGTAGTGAGCCCGAGCGCGCATCCGCAGTAGTGAGCCCGAGTGCGCATGAGCAGTAGTGAGGCCGAGTGCGCACGCGCAGTAGTGAGACCTACTACGCATCCGCAATAGTGACCCCGAGTGCGCAAGCGCAGTAGTGAGCCCGTGCGGGCATGGGCAGTAATGCGCCCGTGCGCGCATGCGCAGTAGTGAGACCGATTGCGCATGGGCAGGTCTGAGCCGGAGTGCGCATGCGCAGTAGTGAGCCCGTGCGCACATGCGCAGTAGTGAGCCCGTGTGCGCATGCGCAGTAGTGACCCCGGGTGCCAATGCGCAGTAGTGAGCTCGAGTGCGCATGAGCAGTAGTGAGGCCGAATGTGCATGCGCTGTAGTGAGTTCGAGTGCGCATGAGCAGTAGTGAGCCCGAGCGCGCATCCGCAGTAGTGAGTCGGAGTGCGCATGTGCAGTAGAGAGCTCGTGTGCGCATGCGCAGTAGTGAGCCCGTGCGCGCATGCGCAGTAGTGAGCCCGTGTGCCCATGCGCAGTAGTGAGCCCGAGAGCGCATCCACAGTAGTGCGCCCGGGTGCGCATGCGCAGTACTCACCCCGAGTACGCATGAGCAGTAGTGAGCCCTTTTACGCATCCGCAGTAGTGACCCCGAGTGCGCATGCGCAGTAGTGAGCCCGAGCGCGCATCCACAGTAGTGAGCCGGAGCGCGCATCCGCAGTAGTGACCCCGAGTGCGCATGCGCAGTAGTGCGCCCGTGTGCGCATGCGCAGGAGTGAGCTCGAATGGGCATGTGCAGGTCTGAGCCCGTGTGCGCATACGCAGTAGTGAGCCCGAGCGCGCCTCCGCAGTAGTGAGCCCGAGTGCGCATGAGCAGTAGTGAGGCCGAGTGCGCCTGAGCAGTAGTGAGCCCGAGCGCGCATCCGCAGTCGTGAGTCGGAGTGCGCATGTGCAGTAGAGAGCTCGTGTGCGCATGCGCAGTAGTGAGCCCGTGCGCGCATGCGCAGTAGTGAGTCAGAGTGCGCATGTGCAGGTCTGAACCCGAGTGCGCATGCTCAGTAGAAAGCCCGATTGCGCATGCGCAGTAGTGAGCACGTGCGCGCAAGCGCAGTTGTGAGCCCGTGTGCCCATGCGCAGTAGTTAGCCGGAGTGCGCATGCGCAGTACTCACCCCGAGTACGCATGAGCAGTAGTGAGCCCGATTACGCATCCGCAGTAGTGACCCCGAGTGCGCATGCGCAGTAGTGCGACCGTGTGCGCATGCGCAGAAGTGAGCTCGAATGGGCATGTGCAGGTCTGAGCCCGTGTGCGCATACGCAGTAGTGAGCCCGAGCGCGCATCCGCAGTCGTGAGTCGGAGTGCGCATGTGCAGTAGAGAGCTCGTGTGCGCATGCGCAGTAGTGAGCCCGTGCGCGCATGCGCAGTAGTGAGCCAGAGTGCGCATGTGCAGGTCTGAACCCGAGTGCGCATGCTCAGTAGAAAGCCCGATTGCGCATGCGCAGTAGTGAGCACGTGCGCGCAAGCGCAGTTGTGAGCCCGTGTGCCCATGCGCAGTAGTAAGCCGGAGTGCGCATGCGCAGTAGTGGGCCCGATTGCGCATGAGCAGTAGTCAGCCCGAGTGCGCAAGAGCAGTAGTGAGCCCGAGCGCGCATCCGCAGTCGTGAGTCGGAGTGCGCATGTGCAGTAGAGAGCTCGTGTGCGCATGCGCAATAGTGAGCCCGTGCGCGCATGCACAGTAGTGAGCCAGAGTGCGCATGTGCAGGTCTGAACCCGAGTGCGCATGCTCAGTAGAGATCCCGATTGCGCATGCGCAGTAGTGAGCCCGTGCGCGCAAGCGCAGTTGTGAGCCCGTGTGCCCATGCGCAGTAGTAAGCCCGAGAGCGCATCCACAGTAGTGAGTCGGAGTGCGCATGTGCAGTAGAGAGCTCGTGTGCGCATGCGCAGTAGTGAGCCCGTGCGCGCATGCGCAGTAGTGAGCCCGTGTGCCCATGCGCAGTAGTGAGCCCGAGAGCGCATCCACAGTAGTGCGCCCGAGTGCGCATCCGCAGTAGTGACCCCGAGTGCGCATGCGCAGTAGTGCGCCCGTGTGCGCATGCGCAGGAGTGAGCTCGAATGGGCATGTGCAGGTCTGAGCCCGTGTGCGCATACGCAGTAGTGAGCCCGAGCGCGCCTCCGCAGTAGTGAGCCCGAGTGCGCATGAGCAGTAGTGAGGCCGAGTGCGCATGAGCAGTAGTGAGCCCGAGCGCGCATCCGCAGTCGTGAGTCGGAGTGCGCATGTGCAGTAGAGAGCTCGTGTGCGCATGCGCAGTAGTGAGCCCGTGCGCGCATGCGCAGTAGTGAGCCAGAGTGCGCATGTGCAGGTCTGAACCCGAGTGCGCATGCTCAGTAGAAAGCCCGATTGCGCATGCGCAGTAGTGAGCACGTGCGCGCAAGCGCAGTTGTGAGCCCGTGTGCCCATGCGCAGTAGTTAGCCGGAGTGCGCATGCGCAGTACTCACCCCGAGTACGCATGAGCAGTAGTGAGCCCGATTACGCATCCGCAGTAGTGACCCCGAGTGCGCATGCGCAGTAGTGCGCCCGTGTGCGCATGCGCAGGAGTGAGCTCGAGTGCGCATATGCAGGTCTGACCCGGTGTGCGCATACGCTGTAGTGACCACGAGTGCGCATGCGCACTAGTGAGCCCGTGTGCTATTGCGCAGTAGTAAGCCCGAATGCGCATGTGCAGGTCTGACTGGAGTGCGCGTGCACAGTAGTGAGCCCGATTGCGCATCCGCAGTAGTGAGTTCGAGTGCGCATGAGCAGTAGTGAGCCCGAGCGCGCATCCGCAGTAGTGAGTCGGAGTGCGCATGTGCAGTAGAGAGCTCGTGTGCGCATGCGCAGTAGTGAGCCCGTGCGCGCATGCGCAGTAGTGAGCGCGTGTGCCCATGCGCAGTAGTGAGCCCGAGAGCGCATCCACAGTAGTGCGCCCGAGTGCGCATGCGCAGTACTCACCCCGAGTACGCATGAGCAGTAGTGAGCCCTTTTACGCATCCGCAGTAGTGACCCCGAGTGCGCATGCGCAGTAGTGAGCCCGAGCGCGCATCCACAGTAGTGAGCCGGAGCGCGCATCCGCAGTAGTGACCCCGAGTGCGCATGCGCAGTAGTGCGCCCGTGTGCGCATGCGCAGGAGTGAGCTCGAATGGGCATGTGCAGGTCTGAGCCCGTGTGCGCATACGCAGTAGTGAGCCCGAGCGCGCCTCCGCAGTAGTGAGCCCGAGTGCGCATGAGCAGTAGTGAGGCCGAGTGCGCCTGAGCAGTAGTGAGCCCGAGCGCGCATCCGCAGTCGTGAGTCGGAGTGCGCATGTGCAGTAGAGAGCTCGTGTGCGCATGCGCAGTAGTGAGCCCGTGCGCGCATGCGCAGTAGTGAGTCAGAGTGCGCATGTGCAGGTCTGAACCCGAGTGCGCATGCTCAGTAGAAAGCCCGATTGCGCATGCGCAGTAGTGAGCACGTGCGCGCAAGCGCAGTTGTGAGCCCGTGTGCCCATGCGCAGTAGTTAGCCGGAGTGCGCATGCGCAGTACTCACCCCGAGTACGCATGAGCAGTAGTGAGCCCGATTACGCATCCGCAGTAGTGACCCCGAGTGCGCATGCGCAGTAGTGCGACCGTGTGCGCATGCGCAGAAGTGAGCTCGAATGGGCATGTGCAGGTCTGAGCCCGTGTGCGCATACGCAGTAGTGAGCCCGAGCGCGCATCCGCAGTCGTGAGTCGGAGTGCGCATGTGCAGTAGAGAGCTCGTGTGCGCATGCGCAGTAGTGAGCCCGTGCGCGCATGCGCAGTAGTGAGCCAGAGTGCGCATGTGCAGGTCTGAACCCGAGTGCGCATGCTCAGTAGAAAGCCCGATTGCGCATGCGCAGTAGTGAGCACGTGCGCGCAAGCGCAGTTGTGAGCCCGTGTGCCCATGCGCAGTAGTAAGCCGGAGTGCGCATGCGCAGTAGTGGGCCCGATTGCGCATGAGCAGTAGTCAGCCCGAGTGCGCAAGAGCAGTAGTGAGCCCGAGCGCGCATCCGCAGTCGTGAGTCGGAGTGCGCATGTGCAGTAGAGAGCTCGTGTGCGCATGCGCAATAGTGAGCCCGTGCGCGCATGCACAGTAGTGAGCCAGAGTGCGCATGTGCAGGTCTGAACCCGAGTGCGCATGCTCAGTAGAGATCCCGATTGCGCATGCGCAGTAGTGAGCCCGTGCGCGCAAGCGCAGTTGTGAGCCCGTGTGCCCATGCGCAGTAGTAAGCCCGAGAGCGCATCCACAGTAGTGAGTCGGAGTGCGCATGTGCAGTAGAGAGCTCGTGTGCGCATGCGCAGTAGTGAGCCCGTGCGCGCATGCGCAGTAGTGAGCCCGTGTGCCCATGCGCAGTAGTGAGCCCGAGAGCGCATCCACAGTAGTGCGCCCGAGTGCGCATCCGCAGTAGTGACCCCGAGTGCGCATGCGCAGTAGTGCGCCCGTGTGCGCATGCGCAGGAGTGAGCTCGAATGGGCATGTGCAGGTCTGAGCCCGTGTGCGCATACGCAGTAGTGAGCCCGAGCGCGCCTCCGCAGTAGTGAGCCCGAGTGCGCATGAGCAGTAGTGAGGCCGAGTGCGCATGAGCAGTAGTGAGCCCGAGCGCGCATCCGCAGTCGTGAGTCGGAGTGCGCATGTGCAGTAGAGAGCTCGTGTGCGCATGCGCAGTAGTGAGCCCGTGCGCGCATGCGCAGTAGTGAGCCAGAGTGCGCATGTGCAGGTCTGAACCCGAGTGCGCATGCTCAGTAGAAAGCCCGATTGCGCATGCGCAGTAGTGAGCACGTGCGCGCAAGCGCAGTTGTGAGCCCGTGTGCCCATGCGCAGTAGTTAGCCGGAGTGCGCATGCGCAGTACTCACCCCGAGTACGCATGAGCAGTAGTGAGCCCGATTACGCATCCGCAGTAGTGACCCCGAGTGCGCATGCGCAGTAGTGCGCCCGTGTGCGCATGCGCAGGAGTGAGCTCGAGTGCGCATATGCAGGTCTGACCCGGTGTGCGCATACGCTGTAGTGACCACGAGTGCGCATGCGCACTAGTGAGCCCGTGTGCTATTGCGCAGTAGTAAGCCCGAATGCGCATGTGCAGGTCTGACTGGAGTGCGCGTGCACAGTAGTGAGCCCGATTGCTCGCATGCGCAGTAGTGCGCCCGTGCGCGCATGCGCAGTAGTGAGCCCGAGTGCATATGCGCAGGTGTGATCCGGACTGCCCATGCGCAGTAGTGAGGCCGTGTGCGCATTCGCAGTGGTGTGCCCGAGTGCGCATGGGCATGTCTGAGCCGGCGTGCGCATGCGCAGTAGTGAGCCCGTGTGCGCATGCGCAGTAGTGAGCCCGTGCGCGCATGCGCAGTAGTGCGCCCGTGCGCGCATGCGCAGTAGTGAGCCCGAGTGCGCATGCGTAGTAGCGACCCCGAGCGCGCGTGCATAGTATTGACCGCGAGCGCATGTACGCAGTAGTCAGCCCGATTGCGCATCCACAGTAGAGAGTCCGTGTGCGCATGCTCAGTAGTGAGCCCGAGTGCGCATGTGCAGGTCTGAGCCCTAGTGCGCATGATCAGTAGAGAGCCCGATTGCGCGCATGCGCCGTAGTGAGCCCAAGCGCGCATCCGCAGTTGTGAGCCCGAGTGCGCATGCGCAGTAGTGAGCCCGAGCGCGCATCCACAGTAGTGAGCCGGAGCGCGCATCCGCAGTAGTGACCCCGAGTGCGCATGCGCAGTAGTGCGCCCGTGTGCGCATGCGCAGGAGTGAGCTCGAATGGGCATGTGCAGGTCTGAGCCCGTGTGCGCATACGCAGTAGTGAGCCCGAGCGCGCCTCCGCAGTAGTGAGCCCGAGTGCGCATGAGCAGTAGTGAGGCCGAGTGCGCATGAGCAGTAGTGAGCCCGAGCGCGCATCCGCAGTCGTGAGTCGGAGTGCGCATGTGCAGTAGAGAGCTCGTGTGCGCATGCGCAGTAGTGAGCCCGTGCGCGCATGCGCAGTAGTGAGCCAGAGTGCGCATGTGCAGGTCTGAACCCGAGTGCGCATGCTCAGTAGAAAGCCCGATTGCGCATGCGCAGTAGTGAGCACGTGCGCGCAAGCGCAGTTGTGAGCCCGTGTGCCCATGCGCAGTAGTTAGCCGGAGTGCGCATGCGCAGTACTCACCCCGAGTACGCATGAGCAGTAGTGAGCCCGATTACGCATCCGCAGTAGTGACCCCGAGTGCGCATGCGCAGTAGTGCGACCGTGTGCGCATGCGCAGAAGTGAGCTCGAATGGGCATGTGCAGGTCTGAGCCCGTGTGCGCATACGCAGTAGTGAGCCCGAGCGCGCATCCGCAGTCGTGAGTCGGAGTGCGCATGTGCAGTAGAGAGCTCGTGTGCGCATGCGCAGTAGTGAGCCCGTGCGCGCATGCGCAGTAGTGAGCCAGAGTGCGCATGTGCAGGTCTGAACCCGAGTGCGCATGCTCAGTAGAAAGTCCGATTGCGCATGCGCAGTAGTGAGCACGTGCGCGCAAGCGCAGTTGTGAGCCCGTGTGCCCATGCGCAGTAGTAAGCCGGAGTGCGCATGCGCAGTAGTGGGCCCGATTGCGCATGAGCAGTAGTCAGCCCGAGTGCGCAAGAGCAGTAGTGAGCCCGAGCGCGCATCCGCAGTCGTGAGTCGGAGTGCGCATGTGCAGTAGAGAGCTCGTGTGCGCATGCGCAATAGTGAGCCCGTGCGCGCATGCACAGTAGTGAGCCAGAGTGCGCATGTGCAGGTCTGAACCCGAGTGCGCATGCTCAGTAGAGATCCCGATTGCGCATGCGCAGTAGTGAGCCCGTGCGCGCAAGCGCAGTTGTGAGCCCGTGTGCCCATGCGCAGTAGTAAGCCCGAGAGCGCATGTGCAGGTCTGACTGGAGTGCGCATGCGCAGTAGTGAGCCCGATTGCGCGCATGCGCAGTAGTGAGCCCGAGCGCGCATCCGCAGTAGTGAGCCCGATTGCCCATGAGCAGTAGTGAGGCCGAGTGCGCATGAGCAGTAGTGAGCCCGAGCGCGCATCCGCAGTAGTGAGTCGGAGTGCGCATGTGCAGTAGAGAGCTCGTGTGCGCATGCGCAGTAGTGAGCCCGTGCGCGCATGCGCAGTAGTGAGCCCGTGTGCCCATGCGCAGTAGTGAGCCCGAGAGCGCATCCACAGTAGTGCGCCCGAGTGCGCATCCGCAGTAGTGACCCCGAGTGTGCATGCGCTGTAGTGCGCCCGTGTGCGCATGCGCAGGAGTGAGCTCGAGTGCGCATATGCAGGTCTGACCCGGTGTGCGCATACGCTGTAGTGACCACGAGTGCGCATGCGCACTAGTGAGCCCGTGTGCTATTGCGCAGTAGTAAGCCCGAATGCGCATGTGCAGGTCTGACTGGAGTGCGCGTGCACAGTAGTGAGCCCGATTGCTCGCATGCGCAGTAGTGCGCCCGTGCGCGCATGCGCAGTAGTGAGCCCGAGTGCATATGCGCAGGTGTGATCCGGACTGCCCATGCGCAGTAGTGAGGCCGTGTGCGCATTCGCAGTGGTGTGCCCGAGTGCGCATGGGCATGTCTGAGCCGGCGTGCGCATGCGCAGTAGTGAGCCCGTGTGCGCATGCGCAGTAGTGAGCCCGTGCGCGCATGCGCAGTAGTGCGCCCGTGCGCGCATGCGCAGTAGCGAGCCCGAGTGCGCATGCGTAGTAGCGACCCCGAGCGCGCGTGCATAGTGTTGACCGCGAGCGCATGTACGCAGTAGTCAGCCCGATTGCGCATCCACAGTAGAGAGTCCGTGTGCGCATGCTCAGTAGTGAGCCCGAGTGCGCATGTGCAGGTCTGAGCCCTAGTGCGCATGATCAGTAGAGAGCCCGATTGCGCGCATGCGCCGTAGTGAGCCCGAGCGCGCATCCGCAGTTGTGAGCCCGAGTGCGCATGCGCAGTAGTGACCCCGAGTACGCATGAGCAGTAGTGAGTCCGAGTGCGCATGCGCAGTAGTGAGCCCGTGTGCGCATGCGCAGTAGTGAGCCCGAGCGCGCATCCGCAGTAGTGACCCCGAGTGCGCATGAGCAGTAGTGAGTCGGAGTGGGCATGAGCAGTAGTGACCCCGAGTGCGCATGCACAGTAGTAGGCCCAATTGCGCATTCGCAGTAGTGAGTCCGTGTGCGCATGTGCAGGTCTGAGCCGGAGTGCGCATGCGCAGTAGTGAGCCCGTGCGCGCATGCACAGTAGTGAGCCCGATTACGCATCCGCAGTAGTGACCCCGAGTACGCATGAGCAGTCGTGAGTCCGAGTGCGCATCAGCAGTAGTGACCCCGAGTGCGCATGCGCAGTAGTGAGCCCGATTACGCATCCGCAGTAGTGACCCCGAGTACGCATGAGCAGTAGTGTGCCCGAGTGCCCATGCGCAGTAGTGAGCACGAGCGCGCATCCACAGTAGTGAGCCCGAGTGCACATGCGCAGTACTCACCCCGAGTACGCATGAGCAGTAGTGAGCTCGATTACGCATTCGCAGTAGTGACCCCGAGTGCGCATGCGCAGTAGTGAGCCCGAGCGCGCATCCACAGTAGTGAGCCCGTGTGCGCATGCGCAGTAGTGACCCCGAGTGCCAATGCGCAGTAGTGAGCCCGATTACGCATCCGCAATAATGACCCCGAGTGCGCATGCGCAGTAGTGAGCTCGTGCGCGCATGCGCAGTAGTGAGCCAGAGTGCGCATGCGTAGTAGCGGCCCCGAGCGCGCGTGCGCAGTAGTGACCGCGAGCGCTTATGCGCAGTAGTGAGGTCGAGTGCGCATGCGCAGTAGTGACCCCGAGCGCTTATGCGCAGTAGTGGACGCGATTGCGCATGCGCAGTAGTGGGAGCGATTGCGCATGCGCAGTAGCGAGCCCGTGTGCGCATGCAGAGTATTGAGCCCATGTGTGCATGCGCAGTAGCGAACCCGAATGCGCGTCTGCAGTAGTGACCCCGAGTGCGCAAGCACAGTAGCGACCGCGAGCGCATATGCGCAGTAGTGAGCCCGATTGCGCATCCACAGTAGTGCGCCCGTGTGCGCATGCGCAGGAGTGAGCTCGAGTGCGCATATGCAGGTCTGACCCGGTGTGCGCATGCGCTGTAGTGACCACGAGTGCGCATGCGCAGTCGTGAGCCCGTGTGCCCATTCGCAGTAGTAAGCCCGAATGCGCATGTGCAGGTCTGACTGGAGTGCGCGTGCGCTGTAGTGAGCCCGATTGCTCGCATGCGCAGTAGTGAGCCCGAGCGCGCACCAGCAGTAGTGAGACCGAGTGCGCATGCGCAGTAGTGACCCCGAGTGTGCAAGCGCAGTAGTGAGCCCGATTGCGCATGCTCAGTAGAGAGCCCGATTGCGCGCATGCGCAGTAGTGAGCCCGAGCGCGCATGAGCAGTAGTGAGGCCGTGTGCGCATGCGCAGTGGTGAGCCCGAGTGCGCATGCGTAGTAGCGACCCCGAGCGCGCGTGCGCAGTAGTGGGAGCGATTGCGCATGCGCAGTAGTGAGCCCGTGTGCGCATGCAGAATAGTGAGCACGTGTGTCCATGAGCAGTAGTGAGTCCGAGTGCGCATGAGCAGTAGTGACTCCGAGTGCGCATGAGCAGTAGTGAGTCCGAGTGCGCATGAGCAGTAGTGACCTCGCGTGCGTATGCGCCGTAGTGAGCCCGATTACGCATCCGCAGTAGTGTCCCCGAGTGCGCAAGCGCAGTAGTGAGCCCGATTTCGCATCCGCAGTAGTGACCCCGAGTGCGCATCCACAGTAACGAGTCCGTGTGCGCATGCCCAGTAGTGAGCCCGAGTGCGCATGTGCAGGTCTGAGCCGGAGTGCGTATGCGCAGTAGTGAGCCCGTGTGTGCATGAGCAGTAGTGACCCCGTGTGCGCATGCGCAGTAGTGAGCCCGATTGTGCATTCGTAGTAGTGACCCCGAGTGCGCAAGCGCAGTAGTGAGCCCGATTACGCATCCGCAGTAGTGACCCCGAGTAGGCATGAGCAGTAGTGAGTCCGAGTGCGCATGAGCAGTAGTGACCCCGAGTGCGCATGCGCAGTAGTGAGCCCGATTACGCATCCGCCGTAGTGTCCCCGAGTGCGCATGCGCAGTAGTGAGCACGAGCGCGCATCCACAGTATTGAGCCCGAGTGCGCATGCGCAGTACTCACCCCGAGCACGCATGAGCAGTAGTGAGCCCGATTACGCATCCGCAGTAGTGACCCCGAGTAGGCATGAGCAGTAGTGAGTCCGAGTGCGCATGAGCAGTAGTGACCCCGAGAGCGCATGCGCAGTAGTGAGCCCGATTACGCATCCGCCGTAGTGTCCCCGAGTGCGCATGCGCAGTAGTGAGCCCGAGCGAGCATCCACAGTATGGAGCCCGAGTGCGCATGCGCAGTACTCACGCCGAGTACGCATGAGCAGTAGTGAGCTCGATTGCGCATCCGCAGTAGTGACCCTGAGTACGCATACGCAGTAGTGAGCCCGAGCGCGCATCCGCAGTAGTGAGCCCGATTGCCCATGAGCAGTAGTGAGTCCGAGTGCGCATGAGCAGTAGTGAAACCGAGTGCGCATGCGCAGTAGTGATCCCGATTACGCATCCGCAGTAGTGTCCCCGAGTGCGCAAGCGCAGTAGTGAGCCCGATTACGCATCCGCAGTAGTGACCCCGAGTACGCATGAGCAGTAGTGAGTCCGAGTGCGCATGAGCAGTAGTGACCCCGAGTGCGCATGCGCAGTAGTGAGCCCGATTACGCATCCGCCGTAGTGTCCCAGAGTGCGCATGCGCAGTAGTGAGCCCGAGCGCGCATCCACAGTATTGAGCCCGAGTGCGCATGCGCAGTACTCACCCCGAGTACGCATGAGCAGTAGTGAGCCCGATTACGCATCCGCAGTAGTGACCCCGAGTAGGCATGAGCAGTAGTGAGTCCGAGTGCGCATGAGCAGTAGTGACCCCGAGAGCGCATGCGCAGTAGTGAGCCCGATTACGCATCCGCCGTAGTGTCCCCGAGTGCGCATGCGCAGTAGTGAGCCCGAGCGAGCATCCACAGTATTGAGCCCGAGTGCGCATGCGCAGTACTCACGCCGAGTACGCATGAGCAGTACTGAGCTCGATTGCGCATCCGCAGTAGTGACCCTGAGTGCGCATACGCAGTAGTGAGCCCGAGCGCGCATCCGCAGTAGTGAGCCCGATTGCCCATGAGCAGTAGTGAGTCCGAGTGCGCATTAGCAGTAGTGAAACCGAGTGCGCATGCGCAGTAGTAATCCCGATTACGCATCCGCAGTAGTGTCCCCGAGTGCGCAAGCGCAGTAGTGAGCCCGATTACGCATCCGCAGTAGTGACCCCGAGTACGCATGAGCAGTAGTGAGTCCGAGTGCGCATGAGCAGTAGTGACCCCGAGTGCGCATGCGCAGTAGTGAGCCCGATTACGCATCCGCCGTAGTGTCCCAGAGTGCGCATGCGCAGTAGTGAGCCCGAGCGCGCATCCACAGTATTGAGCCCGAGTGCGCATGCGCAGTACTCACCCCGAGTGCGCATGAGCAGTAGTGAGCTCGACTACGCATCCGCAGTAGTGACCCCGAGTGCGCATGCGCAGTAGTGCGCCCGTGTGCGCACGCGCAGAACTGAGCTCGAATGCGCATGTGCAGGTCTGATCCCGTGTGCGCATACGCAGTAGTGAGCCCGAGCGCGCATCCGCAGTAGTGAGCCCGATTGCCCATGAGCAATAGTGAGGCCGAGTGCGCATGAGCAGTAGTGAGCCCGAGCGCGCATCCGCAGTAGTGAGTCGGAGTGCGCATGTGCAGTAGAGAGCTGGTGTGCGCATGCGCAGTAGTGAGCCCGTGCGCGCATGCGCAGTAGTGAGCCCGTGTGCCCATGCGCAGTAGTGAGCCCGAGAGCGCATCCACAGTAGTGCGCCCGAGTGCGCATGCGCAGTACTCACCCCGAGTACGCATGAGCAGTAGTGAGCCCTATTACGCATCCGCAGTAGTGACCCCGAGTGCGCATGCGCAGTAGTGAGCCCGAGCGCGCATCCACAGTAGTGAGCCGGAGCGCGCATCCGCAGTAGTGACCCCGAGTGCGCATGTGCAGGTCTGAGCCGGAGTGCGTATGCGCAGTAGTGAGCCCGTGTGTGCATGAGCAGTAGTGACACCGTGTGCGCATGCGCAGTAGTGAGCCCGATTGTGCATCCGTAGTAGTGGGTCCGAGTGCGCATAAGCAGTAGTTAGTCCGAGAGCGCATGAGAAGTAGTGACCCCGTGTGCGCATGCGCAGTAGTGAGACCGAGCGCGCATTCGCAGATGTGACCCCCAGTGCGCATGCGCAGTAGAGAGCCTGATTGCGCATGCACAATAGTGAGCCCGTGTCCGCATGCGCGGTGGTGAGCCCGAGTGCGCATGGTCAAGTCTGAGCCGGAGTGAGCATGCGCAGTAGTGAGCCCATGTATGTATGCGCAGTAGCGAGCCCGATTGCGCATCCGCAGTAGTGAGTCCGTGTGCGCATGCCCTGTTGTGAGCCCCAGTGCGCATGGGCAGGTCTGAGCCGGAGTGCGCATGCGCAGTAGTGACCCCGAGTGCGCATGTGCAGGTCTGACCGGAGTGCGCATCCGCAGTAGTGAGCCCGAGCGCGCATCCGCAGTAGTGAGTCCGAGTGCGCATGAGCAGTAGTGACCCCGAGTGCGCATGCGCAGTAGTGAGCCCGATTACGCATCCGCCGTAGTGTCCCCGAGTGCGCATGCGCAGTAGTGAGCCCGAGCGCGCATCCACAGTATTGAGCCCGAGTGCGCATGCGCAGTAGTGACAACGAGTGCGCACACGCAGTAGTGAGCCCGATTGCGCATCGGCAGTAGTGAGTCCGTGTGCGCATGCCCAGTAGTGAGCACGCGTGCGCATGTGCAGGTCTGAGCCGGAGTGCGCATGCGCAGTAGTGAGCTCGACAGTGCATCCGCACTAGTGAGACCGAGTGCGCATGAGCAGTAGTGACCCCAAGTGCGCATGCACAGTAGTGAGCCCGTGCGCGCATACGCGGTAGTGAGCCCGATTTTGCACCCGCAGTAGTGAGGCCGTGTGCGCATGCGCAGTAGTGACCCCGAGAGCGCATACGCAGTAGCGACCCCGAGCGCGCATGCGCAGTAGTGAGTCCGAGTGCGCATGTACAGGTTTGTCCGGAGTGCGCATGGGCAGTAGTGAGCCTGGGCGCACATGTGCAGTAGTGAGCCCGATTGCGCATCCGTAGTAGTGATCCCGAGTGCGCATGCGCAGTAGTGAGCCCGAGCGCGCATCCGCTGTAGTGAGCCCGATTGCCCATGAGCAGTAGTGAGGCCGAGTGCGCATGAGCAGTAGTGAGCCCGAGCGCGCATCCGCAGTAGTGAGTCGGAGTGCGCATGTGCAGTAGTGAGCCCGTGCGCGCATGCGCAGTAGTGAGCCCGTGTGCCCATGCGCAGTAGTGAGCCCGAGCGCGCATCCACAGTAGTGAGCCCGAGTGCGCATGCGCAGTACTCACCTCGAGTACGCATGAGCAGTAGTGAGCCCGATTACGCATCCGCAGTAGTGACCCCGAGTGCGCATGCGCAGTAGTGAGCCCGAGCGCGCATCCACAGTAGTGCGCCCGAGTGCGCATGCGCAGTACTCACCCTGAGTACGCATGAGCAGTAGTGAGCCCTATTACGCATCCGCAGTAGTGACCCCGAGTGCGCATGCGCAGTAGTGAGCCCGAGCGCGCATCCACAGTAGTGAGCCGGAGCGGGTATCCGCAGTAGTGACCCCGAGTGCGCATGCGCAGTAGTGCGCCCGTGTGCGCATGCGCAGGAGTGAGCTCGAGTGAGCATATGCAGGTCTGACCCGGTGTGCGCATGCGCTGTAGTGACCACGAGTGCGCATCCGCACTAGTGACCCCGAGTACGCATGAGCAGTAATGAGTCCGAGTGCGCATGAGCAGTAGTGACCCCGTGTGCGCATGCGCAGTAGTGAGCCCGATTACGCATCCGCAGTAGTGTCCCCGAGTACGCATGCGCAGTAGTGAGCCCGAGCGCGCAACCACAGTAGTGAGCCCGAGTGCGCATGCGCAGTACTCACCCCGAGTACGCATGAGCAGTAGTGAGCTCGATTACGCATCCGCAATAGTGACCCCGAGTGCGCATGCGCAGTAGTGAGCCCGAGCGCGCATCCGCAGTAGTGAGCCCGAGTGCGCATGAGCAGTAGTGAGGCCGAGTGCGCATGCGCAGTAGTGAGACCTACTACGCATCCGCAATAGTGACCCCGAGTACGCAAGCGCAGTAGTGAGCCCGTGCGGGCATGGGCAGTAGTGCGCCCGTGCGCGCATGCGCAGTAGTGAGCCCGAGTGCGCATGCGTAGTAGCGACTCCGAGCGCGCGTGCACAGCAGTGACTGCGATCGCATGTGCGCAGTAGTGAGACCGATTGCGCATGGGCAGGTCTGATCCGGAGTGCGCATGCGCAGTAGTGAGCCCGTGCGCACATGCGCAGTAGTGAGCCCGTGTGCGCATGCGCAGTAGTGACCCCGGGTGCCGATGCGCAGTAGTGAGCTCGAGTGCGCATGAGCAGTAGTGAAGCCGAATGTGCATGGGCTGTAGTGAGCCCGAGCGCGCATCCACAGTAGTGAGCCGGAGCGCGCATCCGCAGTAGTGACCCCGAGTGCGCATGCGCAGGAGTGAGCTCGAGCGCGCATATGCAGGTCTGACCCGGTGTGCGCATGCGCTGTAGTGACCACGAGTGCGCATGCCCAGTAGTGAGCCCGTGTGCCCATGCGCAGTAGTAAGCCCGAATGCGCATGTGCAGGTCTGACTGGAGTGCGCGTGCGCAGTAGTGTGCCCGATTGCTCGCATGCGCAGTAGTGAGCCCGAGCGCGCACCCGCAGTAGTGAGACCGAGTGCGCATGCGCAGTAGTGAGCCCGTGCGCGCATTCGCTGTAGTGCGCCCGTGTGCGCATGCGCAGAAGTGAGCTCGAGCGCGCGTGCACAGTAGTGACCGCGAGCGCATGTGCGCAGTAGTGAGACCGATTGCGCACGCGCAGTAGTGAGCCCGTGCGCGCATGCGCATTAGTGAGCCCGTGCGCACATGCGCAGTAGTGAGCCCGTGTGCGCATGCGCAGTAGTGACCCCGAGTGCCAATGCGCAGTAGTGAGCCCGATTACGCAGCCGCAGTAGTGTCCCCGAGTGCGCATGCACAGTAGTGGGCCCGATTGCGCATTCGCAGTAGTGAGCCCGTGCGCGCATTCGCTGTAGTGCACCCGTGTGCGCATGCGCAGAAGTGAGCTCGAGTGCGTATGTGCAGGTGTGAGCCGGACTGCCCATGCGCAGTAGTGAGCCCGTGTGCGCATGCGCAGTAGTGACCCCGAGTGCCAATGCGCAGTAGTGAGCCCGATTACGCAGCCGCAGTAGTGTCCCCGAGTGCGCAAGCGCAGTAGTGAGCCCGATTACGCATCCGCAGTAGTGACACCGAGTACGCATGAGCAGTAGTGAGTCCGAGTGCGCATGAGCAGTAGTGACCCCGAGTGCGCATGCACAGTAGTGAGCCCGATTACGCATCCGCAGTAGTGACCCCGAGTACGCATGAGCAGTAGTGAGTCCGAGTGCGCATGAGCAGTAGTGACCCCGAGTGCGCATGCGCAGTAGTGAGCCCGATTACGCATCCGCAGTAGTGACCCCGAGTGCGCATGCGCAGTACTCACGCCGAGTACGCATGAGCAGTAGTGAGCTCGATTGCGCATCCGCAGTAGTGACCCTGAGTGCGCATACGCAGTAGTGAGCCCGAGCGCGCATCCGCAGTAGTGAGCCCGATTGCCCATGAGCAGTAGTGAGTCCGAGTGCGCATGAGCAGTAGTGACCCTGAGTGCCAATGCGCAGTAGTGAGCCCGATTACGCAGCCGCAGTAGTGTCCCCGAGTGCGCAAGCGCAGTAGTGAGCCCGATTACGCATCCGCAGTAGTGACACCGAGTACACATGAGCAGTAGTGAGTCCGAGTGCGCATGAGTAGTAGTGACCCCGAGTGCGCATGCGCAGTAGTGAGCCCGATTACGCATCCGCAGTAGTGACCCCGAGTACGCATGAGCAGTAGTGAGTCCGAGTGCGCATGAGCAGTAGTGACCCCGAGTGCGCATGCGCAGTAGTGAGCCCGATTACGCATCCGCAGTAGTGACCCCGAGTGCGCATGCGCAGTACTCACGCCGAGTACGCATGAGCAGTAGTGAGCCCGATTACGCATCCGCAGTAGTGACCCCGAGTAGGCATGAGCAGTAGTGAGTCTGAGTGCGCATGAGCAGTAGTGACCCCGAGCGCGCATGCGCAGTAGTGAGCCCGATTACGCATCCGCCGTAGTGTCCCCGAGTGCGCATGCGCAGTAGTGAGCCCGAGCGCGCATCCACAGTATTGAGCCCGAGTGCGCATGCGCAGTACTCACGCCGAGTACGCATGAGCAGTAGTGAGCTCGATTGCGCATCCGCAGTAGTGACCCTGAGTGCGCATACGCAGTAGTGAGCCCGAGCGCGCATCCGCAGTAGTGAGCCCGATTGCCCATGAGCAGTAGTGAGTCCGAGTGCGCATGAGCGGTAGTGAAACCGAGTGCGCATGCGCAGTAGTGATCCCGATTACGCATCCGCAGTAGTGTCCCCGAGTGCGCAAGCGCAGTAGTGAGCCCGATTACGCATCCGCAGTAGTGACCCCGAGTACGCATGAGCAGTAGTGAGTCCGAGTGCGCATGAGCAGTAGTGACCCCGTGTGCGCATGCGCAGTAGTGAGCCCGATTACGCATCCGCCGTAGTGTCCCAGAGTGCGCATGCGCAGTAGTGAGCCCGAGCGCGCATCCACAGTATTGAGCCCGAGTTCGCATGCGCAGTACTCACCCCGAGTGCGCATGAGCAGTAGTGAGCCCGATTACGCATCCGCAGTAGTGACACCGAGTACGCATGAGCAGTAGTGAGTCCGAGTGCGCATGCGCAGTAGTGAGCCCGTGCGCGCATTCGCTGTAGTGCGCCCGTGTGCGCATGCGCAGAAGTGAGCTCGAGCGCGCGTGCACAGTAGTGACCGCGAGCGCATGTGCGCAGTAGTGAGACCGATTGCGCACGCGCAGTAGTGAGCCCGTGCGCGCATGCGCATTAGTGTGCCCGTGCGCGCATGCGCAGTAGTGCGCCCGTGTGCGCACGCGCAGAACTGAGCTCGAATGCGCATGTGCAGGTCTGATCCCGTGTGCGCATACGCAGTAGTGAGCCCGAGCGCGCATCCGCAGTAGTGAGCCCGATTGCCCATGAGCAGTAGTGAGGCCGAGTGCGCATGAGCAGTAGTGAGCCCGAGCGCGCAGCCGCAGTAGTGAGTCTTAGTGCGCATGTGCAGTAGAGAGCTCGTGTGCGCATGCGCAGTAGTGAGCCCGTGCGCACATGCGCAGTAGTGAGCCCGTGTGCACATGCGCAGTAGTGAACCCGAGAGCGCATCCACAGTAGTGCGCCCGAGTGCGCATGCGCAGTACTCACCCCGAGTACGCATGAGCAGTAGTGAGCCCTATTACGCATCCGCAGTAGTGACCCCGAGTGCGCATGCGCAGTAGTGAGCCCGAGCGCGCATCCACAGTAGTGAGCCGGAGCGCGCATCCGCAGTAGTGACCCCGAGTGCGCATGTGCAGGTCTGAGCCGGAGTGCGTATGCGCAGTAGTGAGCCCGTGTGTGCATGAGCAGTAGTGACACCGTGTGCGCATGCGCAGTAGTGAGCCCGATTGTGCATCCGTAGTAGTGGGTCCGAGTGCGCATAAGCAGTAGTTAGTCCGAGAGCGCATGAGAAGTAGTGACCCCGTGTGCGCATGCGCAGTAGTGAGACCGAGCGCGCATTCGCAGATGTGACCCCCAGTGCGCATGCGCAGTAGAGAGCCTGATTGCGCATGCACAGTAGTGAGCCCGTGCGCGCATACGCGGTAGTGAGCCCGATTTTGCACCCGCAGTAGTGAGGCCGTGTGCGCATGAGCAGTAGTGACCCCGAGAGCGCATACGCAGTAGCGACCCCGAGCGCGCATGCGCAGTAGTGAGTCCGAGTGCGCATGTACAGGTTTGTCCGGAGTGCGCATGCGCAGTAGTGAGCCTGGGCGCACATGTGCAGTAGTGAGCCCGATTGCGCATCCGTAGTAGTGATCCCGAGTGCGCATGCGCAGTAGTGAGCCCGATTGCGCATCCGCAGTAGTGAGTTCGAGTGCGCATGAGCAGTAGTGAGCCCGAGCGCGCATGAGCAGTAGTCAGACCGAGTGCGCAAGAGCAGTAGTGAGCCCGAGCGGGCATCCGCAGTCGTGAGTCGGAGCGCGCATCCGCAGTAGTGAGCCCGAGTGCGCATGCGCAGTAGTGACCCCGAGTGCGCAAGCGCAGTAGTGAGCCCGATTACGCATCCGCAGAAGTGTCCCCGAGTGCGCAAGGGCAGTAGTGAGCCCGATTACGCATCCGCAGTAGTGACCCCGAGTACGCATGAGCAGTAGTGAGTCCGAGTGCGCATGAGCAGTAGTGACCCCGAGTGCGCATGCGCAGTAGTGAGCCCGATTACGCATCCGCCGTAGTGTCCCAGAGTGCGCATGCGCAGTAGTGAGCCCGAGCGCGCATCCACAGTATTGAGCCCGAGTGCGCATGCGCAGTACTCACCCCCAGTACGCATGAGCAGTAGTGAGCTCGACTACGCATCCGCAGTAGTGACCCCGAGTGTGCATGCGCAGTAGTGCGCCCGTGTAAGCACGCGCAGAACTGAGCTCGAATGCGCATGTGCAGGTCTGATCCCGTGTGCGCATACGCAGTAGTGAGCCCGAGCGCGCATCCGCAGTAGTGAGCCCGATTGCACATGAGCAGTAGTGAGGCCGAGTGCGCATGAGCAGTAGTGAGCCCGAGCGCGCATCCGCAGTAGTGAGTCGGAGTGCGCATGTGCAGTAGTGAGCCCGTGCGCGCATGCGCAGTAGTGAGCCCGTGTGCCCATGCGCAGTAGTGAGCCCGAGCGCGCATCCACAGTAGTGAGCCCGAGTGCGCATGCGCAGTACTCACCTCGAGTACGCATGAGCAGTAGTGAGCCCGATTACGCATCCGCAGTAGTGACCCCGAGTGCGCATGCGCAGTAGTGAGCCCGAGCGCGCATCCACAGTAGTGCGCCCGAGTGCGCATGCGCAGTACTCACCCTGAGTACGCATGAGCAGTAGTGAGCCCTATTACGCATCCGCAGTAGTGACCCCGAGTGCGCATGCGCAGTAGTGAGCCCGAGCGCGCATCCACAGTAGTGAGCCGGAGCGGGTATCCGCAGTAGTGACCCCGAGTGCGCATGCGCAGTAGTGCGCCCGTGTGCGCATGCGCAGGAGTGAGCTCGAGTGAGCATATGCAGGTCTGACCCGGTGTGCGCATGCGCTGTAGTGACCACGAGTGCGCATCCGCACTAGTGACCCCGAGTACGCATGAGCAGTAGTGAGTCCGAGTGCGCATGAGCAGTAGTGACCCCGTGTGCGCATGCGCAGTAGTGAGCCCGATTACGCATCCGCAGTAGTGTCCCCGAGTACGCATGCGCAGTAGTGAGCCCGAGCGCGCAACCACAGTAGTGAGCCCGAGTGCGCATGCGCAGTACTCACCCCGAGTACGCATGAGCAGTAGTGAGCTCGATTACGCATCCGCAATAGTGACCCCGAGTGCGCATGCGCAGTAGTGAGCCCGAGCGCGCATCCGCAGTAGTGAGCCCGAGTGCGCATGAGCAGTAGTGAGGCCGAGTGCGCATGCGCAGTAGTGAGACCTACTACGCATCCGCAATAGTGACCCCGAGTACGCAAGCGCAGTAGTGAGCCCGTGCGGGCATGGGCAGTAGTGCGCCCGTGCGCGCATGCGCAGTAGTGAGCCCGAGTGCGCATGCGTAGTAGCGACTCCGAGCGCGCGTGCACAGCAGTGACTGCGATCGCATGTGCGCAGTAGTGAGACCGATTGCGCATGGGCAGGTCTGATCCGGAGTGCGCATGCGCAGTAGTGAGCCCGTGCGCACATGCGCAGTAGTGAGCCCGTGTGCGCATGCGCAGTAGTGACCCCGGGTGCCGATGCGCAGTAGTGAGCTCGAGTGCGCATGAGCAGTAGTGAAGCCGAATGTGCATGGGCTGTAGTGAGCCCGAGCGCGCATCCACAGTAGTGAGCCGGAGCGCGCATCCGCAGTAGTGACCCCGAGTGCGCATGCGCAGGAGTGAGCTCGAGCGCGCATATGCAGGTCTGACCCGGTGTGCGCATGCGCTGTAGTGACCACGAGTGCGCATGCCCAGTAGTGAGCCCGTGTGCCCATGCGCAGTAGTAAGCCCGAATGCGCATGTGCAGGTCTGACTGGAGTGCGCGTGCGCAGTAGTGTGCCCGATTGCTCGCATGCGCAGTAGTGAGCCCGAGCGCGCACCCGCAGTAGTGAGACCGAGTGCGCATGCGCAGTAGTGAGCCCGTGCGCGCATTCGCTGTAGTGCGCCCGTGTGCGCATGCGCAGAAGTGAGCTCGAGCGCGCGTGCACAGTAGTGACCGCGAGCGCATGTGCGCAGTAGTGAGACCGATTGCGCACGCGCAGTAGTGAGCCCGTGCGCGCATGCGCATTAGTGAGCCCGTGCGCACATGCGCAGTAGTGAGCCCGTGTGCGCATGCGCAGTAGTGACCCCGAGTGCCAATGCGCAGTAGTGAGCCCGATTACGCAGCCGCAGTAGTGTCCCCGAGTGCGCATGCACAGTAGTGGGCCCGATTGCGCATTCGCAGTAGTGAGCCCGTGCGCGCATTCGCTGTAGTGCACCCGTGTGCGCATGCGCAGAAGTGAGCTCGAGTGCGTATGTGCAGGTGTGAGCCGGACTGCCCATGCGCAGTAGTGAGCCCGTGTGCGCATGCGCAGTAGTGACCCCGAGTGCCAATGCGCAGTAGTGAGCCCGATTACGCAGCCGCAGTAGTGTCCCCGAGTGCGCAAGCGCAGTAGTGAGCCCGATTACGCATCCGCAGTAGTGACACCGAGTACGCATGAGCAGTAGTGAGTCCGAGTGCGCATGAGCAGTAGTGACCCCGAGTGCGCATGCACAGTAGTGAGCCCGATTACGCATCCGCAGTAGTGACCCCGAGTACGCATGAGCAGTAGTGAGTCCGAGTGCGCATGAGCAGTAGTGACCCCGAGTGCGCATGCGCAGTAGTGAGCCCGATTACGCATCCGCAGTAGTGACCCCGAGTGCGCATGCGCAGTACTCACGCCGAGTACGCATGAGCAGTAGTGAGCTCGATTGCGCATCCGCAGTAGTGACCCTGAGTGCGCATACGCAGTAGTGAGCCCGAGCGCGCATCCGCAGTAGTGAGCCCGATTGCCCATGAGCAGTAGTGAGTCCGAGTGCGCATGAGCAGTAGTGACCCTGAGTGCCAATGCGCAGTAGTGAGCCCGATTACGCAGCCGCAGTAGTGTCCCCGAGTGCGCAAGCGCAGTAGTGAGCCCGATTACGCATCCGCAGTAGTGACACCGAGTACACATGAGCAGTAGTGAGTCCGAGTGCGCATGAGTAGTAGTGACCCCGAGTGCGCATGCGCAGTAGTGAGCCCGATTACGCATCCGCAGTAGTGACCCCGAGTACGCATGAGCAGTAGTGAGTCCGAGTGCGCATGAGCAGTAGTGACCCCGAGTGCGCATGCGCAGTAGTGAGCCCGATTACGCATCCGCCGTAGTGTCCCAGAGTGCGCATGCGCAGTAGTGAGCCCGAGCGCGCATCCACAGTATTGAGCCCGAGTGCGCATGCGCAGTACTCACCCCCAGTACGCATGAGCAGTAGTGAGCTCGACTACGCATCCGCAGTAGTGACCCCGAGTGTGCATGCGCAGTAGTGCGCCCGTGTAAGCACGCGCAGAACTGAGCTCGAATGCGCATGTGCAGGTCTGATCCCGTGTGCGCATACGCAGTAGTGAGCCCGAGCGCGCATCCGCAGTAGTGAGCCCGATTGCACATGAGCAGTAGTGAGGCCGAGTGCGCATGAGCAGTAGTGAGCCCGAGCGCGCATCCGCAGTAGTGAGTCGGAGTGCGCATGTGCAGTAGAGAGCTCGTGTGCGCATGCGCAGTAGTGAGCCCGTGCGCGCATGCGCAGTAGTGAGCCCGTGTGCCCATGCGCAGTAGTGAGCCCGAGAGCGCATCCACAGTAGTGCGCCCGAGTGCGCATGCGCAGTACTCACCCCGAGTACGCATGAGCAGTAGTGAGCCCTATTACGCATCCGCAGTAGTGACCCCGAGTGCGCATGCGCAGTAGTGAGCCCGTGCGCGCATCCACAGTAGTGAGCCGGAGCGCGCATCCGCAGTAGTGACCCCGAGTGCGCATGCGCAGTAGTGCGCCCGTGTGCGCATGCGAAGTAGCGAACCCGAATGCGCGTCTGCAGTAGTGACCCCGAGTGCGCAAGCACAGTAGCGACCGCGAGCGCATATGCGCAGTAGTGAGCCCGATTGCGCATCCACAGTAGTGCGCCCGTGTGCGCATTCGCAGGAGTGAGCTCGAGTGCGCATATGCAGGTCTGACCCGGTGTGCGCATGCGCTGTAGTGACCACGAGTGCGCATGCGCAGTCGTGAGCCCGTGTGCCCATTCGCAGTAGTAAGCCCGAATGCGCATGTGCAGGTCTGACTGGAGTGCGCGTGCGCTGTAGTGAGCCCGATTGCTCGCATGCGCAGTAGTGAGCCCGAGCGCGCACCAGCAGTAGTGAGACCGAGTGCGCATGCGCAGTAGTGACCCCGAGTGTGCAAGCGCAGTAGTGAGCCCGATTGCGCATGCTCAGTAGAGAGCCCGATTGCGCGCATGCGCAGTAGTGAGCCCGAGCGCGCATGAGCAGTAGTGAGGCCGTGTGCGCATGCGCAGTGGTGTGCCCGAGTGCGCATGGGCAGGTCTGAGCCGGCGTGCGCATGCGCAGTAGTGAGCCCGTGTGCGCATGGGCAGTAGTAACCCCGAGTGTGCATGCGCAGTAGTGAGCCCGTGCGCGCATGCGCAATAGTGAGCCCGAGTGCGCATGCGTAGTAGCGACCCCGAGCGCGCGTGCATGGTAGTGACCGCGAGCGCATGCGCAGTAGTGTCCCCGAGTGCGCAAGCGCAGTAGTGAGCCCGATTACGCATCCGCAGTAGTGACCCCGAGTACGCATGAGCAGTAGTGAGTCCGAGTGCGCATGAGCAGTAGTGACCCCGAGTGCGCATGCGCAGTAGTGAGCCCGATTGCGCATGCTCAGTAGAGAGCCCGATTGCGCGCATGCGCAGTAGTGAGCCCGAGCGCGTATGAGCAGTAGTGAGCCCGATTACGCATCCGCAGTAGTGACCCCGATTGCGCATGCGCAGTAGTGCGCCCGTGTGCGCATGCGCATAAGTGAGCTCGAATGTTCATGTGCAGGTCTGAGCCCGTGTGCGCATACGCAGTAGTGAGCCCGAGTGCGCATGAGCAGTAGTCTGGCCGAGTGCGCATGAGCAGTAGTGAGCCCGAGCGCGCATCCGCAGTCGTAAGTCGGAGTGCGCACGTGTAGTAGAGAGCTCGTGTGCGCATGCGCAATAGTGAGCCCGTGCGCGCATGCGCAGTAGTGAGCCAGAGTGCGCATGTGCATGTCTGAACCCGAGTGCGCATGCTCAGTAGAGAGCCCGATTGCGCATGCGCAGTAGTGAGCCCGTGCGCGCAAGCGCAGTTGTGAGCCCGTGTGCCCATGCGCAGTAGTAAGCCCGTGTGCGCATGTGCAGGTCTGACTGGAGTGCGCATGCGCAGTAGTGAGCCTGATTGCGCGAATGCGCAGTTGTGAGCCCGAGCGCGCATCCGCAGTAGTGATCCCGAGTGCGCATGCGCAGTAGTGACCCCGAGTACGCATGAGCAGTAGTGAGTCCGAGTGCGCATGCGCTGTAGTGACCACGAGTGCGCATGCGCACTAGTGAGCCCGTGTGCGCATGCGCAGTAGTGACCCCGAGTGTGCATGCGTAGTGGTGAGCCCGATTACGCATCCGCAATAGTGACCCCGAGTGCGCATGCGCAGTAGTGCGCCCGTGCGCGCATGCGCAGTAGTGAGCCCGAGTGCGCATGCGTAGTAGCGACCCCGAGCGCGCGTGCATAGTTGTGACCGCGAGCGCATGTACGCAGTAGTGAGCCCGATTGCGCATCCACAGTGGCGAGTCCGTGTGCGCATGCGCAGTAGTGAGCCCGAGTGCGCATTCGCAGGTCGGAGCCCGAGTGCGCATGATCAGTAGAGAGCCCGATTGCGCGCATGCGCCGTAGTGAGCCCGAGCACGCATCCGCAGTTGTGAGCCCGAGTGCGCATGCGCAGTAGTGGCCCTGAGTACGCATGAGCAGTAGTGAGCACGTGTGCGCATGCGCAGTAGTGAGCCCGAGCGCGCATCCACAGTAGTGAGCCGGAGCGCGCATCAGCAGTAGTGACCTCGAGTGCGCATGCGCAGTAGTGCGCCCGTGTGCGCATGCGCAGGAGGGAGCTCAAGTGAGCATATGCAGGTCTGACCCGGTGTGCGCATGCGCTGTAGTGACCACGAGTGCGCATGCGCACTAGTGAGCCCGTGTGCCCATGCGCAGTAGTAAGCCCGAATGCGCATGTGCAGGTCTGACTGGTGTGCGCGTGCGCAGTAGTGAGCCCGATTGCTCGCATGCGCAGTAGTGAGCCCGAGCGCGCACCCGCAGTAGTGAGCCCTATTACGCATCCGCACTAGTGACCCCGAGTACGCATGAGCAGTAGTGAGTCCGAGTGCGCATGAGCAGTAGTGACCCCGTGTGCGCATGCGCAGTAGTGAGCCCGATTACGCATCCGCAGTAGTGTCCCCGAGTGCGCATGCGCAGTAGTGAGCCCGAGCGCGCAACCACAGTAGTGAGCCCGAGTGCGCATGCGCAGTACTCACCCCGAGTACGCATGAGCAGTAGTGAGCTCGATTACGCATCCGCAATAGTGACCCCGAGTGCGCATGCGCAGTAGTGAGCCCGAGCGCGCATCCGCAGTAGTGAGCCCGAGTGCGCATGAGGAGTAGTGAGGCCGAGTGCGCATGCGCAGTAGTGAGACCTACTACGCATCCGCAATAGTGACCCCGAGTGCGCAAGCGCAGTAGTGAGCCCGTGCGGGCATGGGCAGTAGTGCGCCCGTGCGCGCATGCGCAGTAGTGAGCCCGAGTGCGCATGCGTAGTAGCGACTCCGAGCGCGCGTGCACAGTAGTGACTGCGATCGCATGTGCGCAGTAGTGAGACCGATTGCGCATGGGCAGGTCTGAGCCGGAGTGCGCATGCGCAGTAGTGAGCCCGTGCGCACATGCGCAGTAGTGAGCCCGTGTGCGCATGCGCAGTAGTGACCCCGGGTGCCAATGCGCAGTAGTGAGCTCGAGTGCGCATGAGCAGTAGTGAGTCCGAGTGCGCATGAGCAGTAGTGACCCCGAGTGCGCATGCGCAGTAGTGAGCCCGATTACGCATCCGCAGTAGTGACCCCGAGTGCGCATGCGCAGTAGTGCGTCCGTGTGCGCATGCGCAGGAGTGAGCTCGAGTGCGCATATGCAGGTCTGACCCTTGTGCGCATGCGCTGTAGTGACCACGAGTGCGCATGCCCAGTAGTGAGCCCGTGTGCCCATGCGCAGTAGTAAGCCCGAATGCGCATGTGCAGGTCTGACTGGAGTGCGCGTGCGCAGTAGTGGGCCCAATTGCTCGCATGCGCAGTAGTGAGCCCGAGCGCGCACCCGCAGTAGTGGGACCGAGTGCGCATTCGCAGTAGTGAGCCCGTGCGCGCATTCGCTGTAGTGCGCCCGTGTGCGCATGGGCAGAAGTGAGCTCGAGTGCGTATGTGCAGGTGCGATCCGGACTGTCCATGCGCAGTAGTGAGGCCGTGTGCGCATTCGCAGTGGTGTGCCCGAGTGCGCATGGGCAGGTCTGAGCCGGCGTGCGCATGCGCAGTGGTGAGCCCGTGTGCGCATGCGCAGTAGTGACCACGAGTGTGCATGGGCAGCGGTGAGCCCGATTACGCATCCGCAATAGTGACCCCGAGTGCGCATGCGCAGTAGTGAGCCCGTGCGCACATGCGCAGTAGTGCGCCCGTGCGCGCATGCGCAGTAGTGAGCCCGAGTGCGCATGCGTAGTAGCGACCCCGAGCGCGCGTGCATAGTAGTGACCGCGAGCGCACGTACGCAGTAGTGAGCGCGATTGCGCATCCACAGTAGCGAGTCCGTGCGCGCATGCGCAGTAGTGACCCCGAGTGCGTATGCGCCGTAGTGAGCCCGATTACGCATCCGCAGTAGTGTCCCCGAGTGCGCAAGCGCAGTAGTGAGCCCGATTTCGCATCCGCAGTAGTGACCCCGAGTGCGCATCCACAGTAACGAGTCCGTGTGCGCATGCCCAGTAGTGAGCCCGAGTGCGCATGTGCAGGTCTGAGCCGGAGTGCGTATGCGCAGTAGTGAGCCCGTGTGTGCATGAGCAGTAGTGACACCGTGTGCGCATGCGCAGTAGTGAGCCCGATTGTGCATCCGTAGTAGTGGGTCCGAGTGCGCATAAGCAGTAGTTAGTCCGAGAGCGCATGAGAAGTAGTGACGCCGTGTGCGCATGCGCAGTAGTGAGACCGAGCGCGCATTCGCAGATGTGACCCCCAGTGCGCATGCGCAGTAGAGAGCCTGATTGCGCATGCACAATAGTGAGCCCGTGTCCGCATGCGCGGTGGTGAACCCGAGTGCTCATGGTCAAGTCTGAGCCGGAGTGAGCATGCGCAGTAGTGAGCCCATGTATGTATGCGCAGTAGCGAGCCCGATTGCGCATCCGCAGTAGTGAGTCCGTGTGCGCATGCCCAGTAGTGAGCCCCAGTGCGCATGGGCAGGTCTGAGCCGGAGTGCGCATGCGCAGTAGTGAGCCCGATTGTGCATCCGCAGTAGTGAGTCCGAGTGTGCATGAGCAGTAGTGAGCCCGTGTGTGCATGAGCAGTAGTGACCCCGAGAGCGCATACGCAGTAGCGACCCCGAGCGCGCATGCGCAGTAGTGAGTCCGAGTGCGCATTTACAGGTTTGTCCGGAGTGCGCATGCGCAGTAGTGAGCCTGGGCGCACATGTGCAGTAGTGAGTCCGATTGCGCATCCGTAGTAGTGATCCCGAGTGCGCATGCGCAGTAGTGAGCCCGATTGCGCATCCGCAGTAGTGAGTCCGAGTGCGCATGAGCAGTCGTGAGCCCGAGCGCGCATGAGCAGTAGTCAGACCGAGTGCGCAAGAGCAGTAGTGAGCCCGAGCGGGCATCCGCAGTCGTGAGTCGGAGCGCGCATCCGCAGTAGTGAGCCCGAGTGCGCATGCGCAGTAGTGACCCCGAGTGCGCAAGCGCAGTAGTGAGCCCGATTACGCATCCGCAGTAGTGATCCCGAGTAGGCATGAGCAGTAGTGAGTCCGAGTGCGCATGAGCAGTAGTGACCCCGAGTGCGCATGCGCAGTAGTGAGCCCGATTACGCATCCGCCGTAGTGTCCCCGAGTGCGCATGCGCAGTAGTGAGCCCGAGCGCGCATCCACAGTATTGAGCCCGAGTGCGCATGCGCAGTACTCACCCCGAGTACGCATGAGCAGTAGTGAGCCCGATTACGCATCCGCAGTAGTGACCCCGAGTCGGCATGAGCAGTAGTGAGTCCGAGTGCGCATGAGCAGTAGTGACCCCGAGCGCGCATGCGCAGTAGTGAGCCCGATTACGCATCCGCCGTAGTGTCCCCGAGTGCGCATGCGTAGTAGTGAGCCCGAGCGCGCATCCACAGTATTCAGCCCGAGTGCGCATGCGCAGTACTCACGCCGAGTACGCATGAGCAGTAGTGAGCTCGATTGCGCATCCGCAGTAGTGACCCTGAGTGCGCATACGCAGTAGTGAGCCCGAGCGCGCACCCGCAGTAGTGAGCCCGATTGCCCATGAGCAGTAGTGACTCCGAGTGCGCATGAGCAGTAGTGAAACCGAGTGCGCATGCGCAGTAGTGATCCCGATTACGCATCCGCAGTAGTGTCCCCGAGTGCGCAAGCGCAGTAGTGAGCCCGATTACGCATCCGCAGTAGTGACCCCGAGTACGCATGAGCAGTAGTGAGTTCGAGTGCGCATGAGCAGTAGTGACCCCGAGTGCGCATGCGCAGTAGTGAGCCCGATTACGCATCCGCCGTAGTGTCCCAGAGTGCGCATGCGCAGTAGTGAGCCCGAGGGCGCATCCACAGTATTGAGCCCGAGTGCGCATGCGCAGTACTCACCCCGAGTACGCATGAGCAGTAGTGAGCTCGACTACGCATCCGCAGTAGTGACCCCGAGTGCGCATGCGCAGTAGTGCGCCCGTGTAAGCACGCGCAGAACTGAGCTCGAATGCGCATGTGCAGGTCTGATCCCGTGTGCGCATACGCAGTAGTGAGCCCGAGCGCGCATCCGCAGTAGTGAGCCCGATTGCACATGAGCAGTAGTGAGGCCGAGTGCGCATGAGCAGTAGTGAGCCCGAGCGCGCATCCGCAGTAGTGAGTCGGAGTGCGCATGTGCAGTAGAGAGCTCGTGTGCGCATGCGCAGTAGTGAGCCCGTGCGCGCATGCGCAGTAGTGAGCCCGTGTGCCCATGCGCAGTAGTGAGCCCGAGAGCGCATCCACAGTAGTGCGCCCGAGTGCGCATGCGCAGTACTCACCCCGAGTACGCATGAGCAGTAGTGAGCCCTATTACGCATCCGCAGTAGTGACCCCGAGTGCGCATGCGCAGTAGTGAGCCCGTGCGCGCATCCACAGTAGTGAGCCGGAGCGCGCATCCGCAGTAGTGACCCCGAGTGCGCATGCGCTGTAGTGCGCCCGTGTGCGCATGCGCAGGAGTGAGCTCGAGTGCGCATATGCAGGTCTGACCCGGTGTGCGCATACGCTGTAGTGACCACGAGTACGCATGAGCAGTAGTGAGACCGAGTGCGCATGAGCAGTAGTGACCCCGAGTGCGCATGCGCAGTAGTGAGCCCGATTACGCATCCGCAGTAGTGTGCCCGAGTGCGCATGCGCAGAAGTGAGCTCGAATGCGCATGTGCAGGTCTGAGCCCGTGTGCGCATACGCAGTAGTGAGCCCGATTGCGCCTGAGCAGTAGTGAGTCGGTGTGCGCATGCGCAGTAGTGAACCCGTGCGCACATGCGCAGTATTGAGCTCGTGTGCGCATGCGCAGTAGTGACCCCGAGTGCCAATGCGCAGTAGTGAGCCCGATTACGCATCCGCAATAATGATCCCGAGTGCGCATGGGCAGTAGTGAGCCCGAGCGCGCATCCGCAGTAGTGAGTCGGAGTGCGCATGTGCAGTAGAGAGCTCGTGTGCGCATGCGCTGTAGTGAGCCCGTGCGCGCATGCGCAGTAGTGAGCCCGTGTGCCCATGCGCAGTAGTGAGCCCGAGAGCGCATCCACAGTAGTGCGCCCGAGTGCGCATGCGCAGTACTCACCCCGAGTACGCATGAGCTGTAGTGAGCCCTATTACGCATCCGCAGTAGTGACCCCGAGTGCGCATGCGCAGTAGTGAGCCCGAGCGCGCATCCACAGTAGTGAGCCGTAGCGCGCATCCGCAGTAGTGTACCCCGAGTGCGCATGCGCAGTAGTGCGCCCGTGTGCGCATGCGCAGGAGTGAGCTCGAGTGCGCATATGCAGGTCTGACCCGGTGTGCGCATACGCTGTAGTGACCACGAGTACGCATGAGCAGTAGTGAGACCGAGTGCGCATGAGCAGTAGTGACCCCGAGTGCGCATGCGCAGTAGTGAGCCCGATTACGCATCCGCAGTAGTGTGCCCGAGTGCGCATATGCAGGTCTGACCCGGTGTGCGCATACGCTGTAGTGACCACGAGTACGCATGAGCAGTAGTGAGACCGAGTGCGCATGAGCAGTAGTGACCCCGAGTGCGCATGCGCAGTAGTGAGCCCGATTACGCATCCGCAGTAGTGTGCCCGAGTGCGCATGCGCAGAAGTGAGCTCGAATGCGCATGTGCAGGTCTGAGCCCGTGTGCGCATACGCAGTAGTGAGCCCGATTGCGCCTGAGCAGTAGTGAGTCGGTGTGCGCATGCGCAGTAGTGAACCCGTGCGCACATGCGCAGTATTGAGCTCGTGTGCGCATGCGCAGTAGTGACCCCGAGTGCCAATGCGCAGTAGTGAGCCCGATTACGCATCCGCAATAATGATCCCGAGTGCGCATGGGCAGTAGTGAGCCCGAGCGCGCATCCGCAGTAGTGAGTCGGAGTGCGCATGTGCAGTAGAGAGCTCGTGTGCGCATGCGCAGTAGTGAGCCCGTGCGCGCATGCGCAGTAGTGAGCCCGTGTGCCCATGCGCAGTAGTGAGCCCGAGAGCGCATCCACAGTAGTGCGCCCGAGTGCGCATGCGCAGTACTCACCCCGAGTACGCATGAGCTGTAGTGAGCCCTATTACGCATCCGCAGTAGTGACCCCGAGTGCGCATGCGCAGTAGTGAGCCCGAGCGCGCATCCACAGTAGTGAGCCGTAGCGCGCATCCGCAGTAGTGTACCCCGAGTGCGCATGCGCAGTAGTGCGCCCGTGTGCGCATGCGCAGGAGTGAGCTCGAGTGCGCATATGCAGGTCTGACCCGGTGTGCGCATACGCTGTAGTGACCACGAGTACGCATGAGCGGTAGTGAGACCGAGTGCGCATAAGCAGTTGTGACCCCGAGTGCGCATGCGCAGTAGTGAGCCCGATTACGCATCCGCAGTAGTGTGCCCGAGTGCGCATGCGCAGAAGTGAGCTCGAATGCGCATGTGCTGGTCTGAGCCCGTGTGCGCATACGCAGTAGTGAGCCCGATTGCGCCTGAGCAGTAGTGAGTCGGTGTGCGCATGCGCAGTAGTGAACCCGTGCGCACATGCGCAGTATTGAACCCGTGCGCACATGCGCAGTATTGAGCCCGTGTGCCCATGCGCAGTAGTAAGCCCGAATGCGCATGTGCAGGTCTGACTGGAGTGCGCGTGCACAGTAGTGAGCCCGATTGCTCGCATGCGCAGTAGTGCGCCCGTGCGCGCATGCGCAGTAGTGAGCCCGAGTGCATATGCGCATGTGTGATCCGGACTGCCCATGCGCAGTAGTGAGGCCGTGTACGCGTTCGCAGTGGTGCGCTCGTGTGCGCATGCGCAGAAGTGAGCTCGAGTGCATATGCGCAGGTGTGATCCGGACTGCCCATGCGCAGTAGTGAGGCCGTGTGCGCATTCGCAGTGGTGTGCCCGAGTGCGCATGGGCAGGTCTGAGCCGGCGTGCGCATGCGCAGTAGTGAGCCCGTGTGCGCATGCGCAGTAGTGAGCACGTGCGCGCATGCGCAGTAGTGCGCCCGCGCGCGCATGCGCAGTAGTGAGCCCGAGTGCGCATGCGTAGTAGCGACCCCGAGCGCGCGTGCATAGTATTGACCGCGAGCGCATGTACGCAGTAGTGAGCCCGATTGCGCATCCACAGTAGAGGGTCCGTGTGCGCATGCTCAGTAGTGAGCCCGAGTGCGCATGTGCAGGTCTGAGCCCTAGTGCGCATGATCAGTAGAGAGCCCGATTGCGCGCTTGCGCAGTAGTGACCCCGAGCGCTTATGCGCAGTAGTGGACGCGATTGCGCATGCGCAGTAGTGGGAGCGGTTGCGCGTGCGCAGTAGTGAGCCCGTGTGCGCATGCAGAGTATTGAGCCCGTGTGTCCATGAGCAGTAGTGAGCACGAGTGCGCATGCGCAGTACTCACCCCGAGTACGCATGAGCAGTAGTGAGCCGGATTACGCATCCCCAGTAGTGACCCCGAGTGCGCATGCGCAGTAGTGCGCCCGTGTGCGCATGCGCAGAAGTGAGCTCGAATGTTCATGTGCAGGTCTGAGCCCGTGTGCGCATACGCAGTAGTGAGCCCGAGTGCGCATGAGCAGTAGTGAGCCAGAGTGCGCATGTGCATGTCTGAACCCGAGTGCGCATGCTCAGTAGAGAGCCCGATTGCGCATGCGCAGTAGTGAGCCCGTGCGCGCAAGCGCAGTTGTGAGCCCGTGTGCCCATGCGCAGTAGTAAGCCCGTGTGCGCATGTGCAGGTCTGACTGGAGTGCGCATGCGCAGTAGTGAGCCTGATTGCGCGAATGCGCAGTAGTGAGCCCGAGCGCGCATCCGCAGTAGTGATCCCGAGTGCGCATGCGCAGTAGTGACCCCGAGTACGCATGAGCAGTAGTGAGTCCGAGTGCGCATGAGCAGTAGTGACCCCTAGTGCGCATGCGCAGTAGTGAGCCCGATTACGCATCCGCAGTAGTGAGTCCGAGTGCGCATGTGCAGTAGTGAGCTCGATTACGCATCCGCAGTAGCGACCCCGAGTGAGCATGCGCAGTAGTGCGCCCGTGTGCGCACGCGCAGAAGTGAGCTCGAATGCGCATGTGCAGGTCTGAGCCCGTGTGCGCATACGCAGTAGTGAGCCCGAGCGCGCATCCGCAGTAGTGAGCCCGATTGCCCATGAGCAGTAGTGAGGCCGAGTGCGCATGAGCAGTAGTGAGCCCGAGCGCGCATCCGCAGTAGTGAGCCGGAGCGCACATGTGCATGTCTGAATCCGAGTGCGCATGCTCAGTAGAGAGCCCGATTGCGCATGCGCAGTAGTGAGCCCGTGCGCGCAAGCGCAGTTGTGAGCCCGTGTGCCCATGCGCAGTAGTAAGCCCGTGTGCGCATGTGCAGGTCTGACTGGAGTGCGCATGCGCAGTAGTGAGCCTGATTGCGCGAATGCGCAGTAGTGAGCCAGAGCGCGCATCCGCAGTAGCGATCCCGAGTGCGCATGCGCAGTAGTGACCCCGAGTACGCATGAGCAGTAGTGAGGCCAAATGCGCATGAGCAGTAGTGAGCCCGAGCGCGCATCCGCAGTAGTGAGTCGGAGCGCACATGTGCAGTAGAGAGCTCGTGTGCTCAGGCGCAGTAGTGAGCCCGTGCGCGCATGCGCAGTAGTGAGCCCGAGTGCGCATGCGCAGTACTCACCTCGAGTACGCATGAGCAGTAGTGAGCCCGATTACGCGTCCGCAGTAGTGACCCCGAGTGCGCATGCGCAGTAGTGACCCCGAGTGAGCATGCGCAGTAGTGAGCCCAAGCGCGCATCCACAGTTGTGAGCCGGAGCGCGCATCCGCAGTAGTGACCCCGAGTGCGCATGCGCAGTAGTGCGCTCGTGTGCGCATGCGCAGGAGTGAGCTCGAGTGCGCATATGCAGGTCTGACCCGGTGTGCGCATGCGCTGTAGTGACCACGAGTGCGCATGCGCACTAGTGGGCCCGTGTGCGCATGCGCAGTAGTGACCCCGAGTGTGCATGCGTAGTGGTGAGCCCGATTACGCATCCGCAATAGTGACCCCGAGTGCGCATGCGCAGTAGTGAGCCCGTGCGCGCATGCGCAGTAGTGCGCCCGTGCGCGCATGCGCAGTAGTGAGCCCGAGTGCGCATGCGTAGTAGCGACCCCGAGCGCGCGTGCATAGTTGTGACCGCGAGGGCATGTACGCAGTAGTGAGCCCGATTGCGCATCCACAGTAGCGAGTCCGTGTGCGCATGCGCAGTAGTGAGCCCGAGTGCGCATTCGCAGGTCGGAGCCCGAGTGCGCATGATCAGTAGAGAGCCCGATTGCGCGCATGCGCCGTAGTGAGCCCGAGCGCGCATCCGCAGTTGTGAGCCCGAGTGCGCATGCGCAGTAGTGGCCCCGAGTACGCATGAGCAGTAGTGAGTCCGAGTGCGCATGCGCAGTAGTGAGCCCGTGTGCGCATGCGCAGTAGTGAGCCAGAGCGCGCATCCGCAGTAGTGACACCGATTGCGCATGAGCAGTAGTGAGTCCGAGTGGGCATGAGCAGTAGTGACCCCGAGAGCGCATGCACAGTAGTGAGACCGAGTGCGCATGCACAGTAGTGAGCCCAATTGCGTATTCGCAGTAGTGAGTCCGTGTGCGCATGTGCAGGTCTGAGCCGGAGTGCGCATGCGCAGTAGTGAGCCCGTGCGCGCATGCGCAGTAGTGAGCCCGATTACGCATCCGCAGTAGTGACCCCGAGTGCGAATGCGCAATAGTGCGCAGGTGTGCGCATGCGCAGAAGTGAGCTCGAGTGCGCATGTGCAGGTCTGAGCCCGTGTGCGCATACGCAGTAGTGAGCCCGTGCGCGCATCCGCAGTAGTGAGCCCGATTGCGCCTGAGCAGTAGTGAGTCGGAGTGCGCATGCACAGTAGTAAATCCGTGTGCGCATGCGCAGTAGTGACCCCGAGTGCCAATGCGCAGTAGTGAGCCCGATTACGCATCCGCAATAATGACCCCGAGTGCGCATGCGCAGTAGTGAGCCCGTGCGCGCATGCGCAGTAGTGAGCACGAGTGCGCATGCGTAGTAGCGACCCCGAGCGCGCGTGCGCAGTAGTGACCGCGAGCGCTTATGCGCAGTAGCGAGCCCGAGTGCGCATGCGCATTAGTGCGCCCGTGTGCGCATGCGCAGAAGTGAGCTCGAATGGGCATGTGCAGTAGTGAGCCCGAGCCCGCATCCGCAGTAGTGTGCCCGTGCGCGCAAGCGCAGTTGTGAGCCCGTGTGCCCATGCGCAGTAGTAAGCCCGAGTGCGCATGTGCAGGTCTGAGTGGAGCGCGCATGCGCAGTAGTGAGCCTGATTGCGCGATTGCGCAGTACTGAGCCCGAGCGCGCATCCGCAGTAGTGATCCGGAGTGCGCATGCGCAGTAGTGACCCCGAGTACGCATGAGCAGTAGTGAGTCCGAGTGCGCATGAGCAGTAATGAGCTCGATTACGCATCCGCAGTGGCGACCCCGAGTGAGCATGCGCAGTAGTGCGCCCGTGTGCGCACGCGCAGAAGTGAGCTCGAATGCGCGTGTGCAGGTCTGAGCCCGTGTGCGCATACGCAGTAGTGAGCCCGAGCGCGCATCCGCAGTAGTGAGCCCGATTGCCCATGAGCAGTAGTGGGGCCGAGTGCGCATGAGCAGTAGTGAGCCCGAGCGCGCATCCGCAGTAGTGAGTCGGAGCGCACATGTGCAGTAGAGAGCTCGTGTGCGCAGGCGCAGTAGTGAGCCCGTGCGCGCATGCGCAGTAGTGAGCCCGAGTGCGCATGCGCAGTACTCACCTCGAGTACGCATGAGCAGTAGTGAGCCCGATTACGCGTCCGCAGTAGTGACCCCGAGTGCGCATGCGCAGTAGTGACCCCGAGTGAGCATGCGCAGTAGTGAGCCCAAGCGCGCATCCACAGTTGTGAGCCGGAGCGCGCATCCGCAGTAGTGACCCCGAGTGCGCATGCGCAGTAGTGCGCCCGTGTGCGCATGCGCAGGAGTGAGCTCGAGTGCGCATATGCAGGTCTGACCCGGTGTGCGCATGCGCTGTAGTGACCACGAGTGCGCATGCGCACTAGTGGGCCCGCGTGCGCATGCGCAGTAGTGACCCCGAGTGTGCATGCGTAGTGGTGAGCCCGATTACGCATCCGCAATAGTGACCCCGAGTGCGCATGCGCAGTAGTGAGCCCGATTACGCATCCGCCGTAGTGTCCCAGAGTGCGCATGCGCAGTAGTGAGCCCGAGCGCGCATCCACAGTAGCGAGTCCGTGTGCGCATGCGCAGTAGTGAGCCCGAGTGCGCATTCGCAGGTCGGAGCCCGAGTGCGCATGATCAGTAGAGAGCCCGATTGCGCGCATGCGCCGTAGTGAGCCCGAGCGCGCATCCGCAGTTGTGAGCCCGAGTGCGCATGCGCAGTAGTGGCCCCGAGTACGCATGAGCAGTAGTGAGTCCGAGCGCGCATGCGCAGTAGTGAGCCCGTGTGCGCATGCGCAGTAGTGAGCCCAATTGCGCATTCGCAGTAGTGAGTCCGTGTGCGCATGTGCAGGTCTGAGCCGGAGTGCGCATGCGCAGTAGTGAGCCCGTGCGCGCATGCGCAGTAGTGAGCCCGATTGCGCATCCGCAGTAGTGACCCCGAGTGCGAATGCGCAATAGTGCGCAGGTGTGCGCATGCGCAGAAGTGAGCTCGAATGCGCATGTGCAGGTCTGAGCCCGTGTGCGCATACGCAGTAGTGAGCCCGAGCGCGCATCCGCAGTAGTGAGCCCGTGTGCCCATGCGCAGTAGTGAGCCCGAGAGCGCATCCACAGTAGTGCGCCCGAGTGCGCATGCGCAGTACTCACCCCGAGTACGCATGAGCAGTAGTGAGCTCGATTACGCATCCGCAATAGTGACCCCGAGTGCGCATGCGCAGTAGTGAGCCCGAGCGCGCATCCGCAGTAGTGAGCCCGAGTGCGCATGAGCAGTAGTGAGGCCGAGTGCGCATGCGCAGTAGTGAGACCTACTACGCATCCGCAATAGTGACCCTGAGTGCGCAAGCGCAGTAGTGAGCCCGTGCGGGCATGGGCAGTAATGCGCCCGTGCGCGCATGCGCAGTAGTGAGCCCGACTGCGCATGCGTAGTAGCGACTCCGAGCGCGCGTGCACAGTAGTGACTGCGATCGCATGTGCGCAGTAGTGAGACCGATTGCGCATGGGCAGGTCTGAGCCGGAGTGCGCATGCGCAGTAGTGAGCCCGTGCGCACATGCGCAGTAGTGAGCCCGTGTGCGCATGCGCAGTAGTGACCCCGGGTGCCAATGCGCAGTAGTGAGCTCGAGTGCGCATGAGCAGTAGTGAGGCCGAATGTGCATGCGCTGTAGTGAGCCCGAGCGCGCATCCACAGTAGTGAGCCGGAGCGCGCATCCGCAGTAGTGACCCCGAGTGCGCATGCGCAGTAGTGAGCCCGAGCGCGCATCCGTAGTAGTGATCCCGAGTGCGCATGCGCAGTAGTGAGCCCGATTGCGCATCCGCAGTAGTGAGTTCGAGTGCGCATGAGCAGTAGTGAGCCCGAGCGCGCATGAGCAGTAGTCAGACCGAGTGCGCAAGAGCAGTAGTGAGCCCGAGCGGGCATCCGCAGTCGTGAGTCGGAGCGCGCGTCCGCAGTAGTGAGCCCGAGTGCGCATGCGCAGTAGTGACCCCGAGTGCGCAAGCGCAGTAGTGAGCCCGATTACGCATCCGCAGTAGTGACCCCGAGTAGGCATGAGCAGTAGTGAGTCCGAGTGCGCATGAGCAGTAGTGACCCCGAGTGCGCATGCGCAGTAGTGAGCCCGATTACGCATCCGCCGTAGTGCCCCGAGTGCGCATGCGCAGTAGTGAGCCCGAGCGCGCATCCACAGTATTGAGCCCGATTGCCCATGAGCAGTAGTGAGGCCGAGTGCGCATGAGCAGTAGTGAGCCCGAGCGCGCATCCGCAGTAGTGAGTCGGAGTGCGCATGTGCAGTAGAGAGCCCGTGTGCGCATGCGCAGTAGTGAGTCCGAGCGCGCATGCGCAGTAGTGAGCCCGTGTGCGCATGCGCAGTAGTGAGCCAGAGCGCGCATCCGCAGTAGTGACACCGAGTGCGCACGAGCAGTAGTGAGTCCGAGTGGGCATGAGCAGTAGTGACCCCGAGAGCGCATGCACAGTAGTGAGACCGAGTGCGCATGCACAGTAGTGAGCCCAATTGCGCATTCGCAGTAGTGAGTCCGTGTGCGCATGTGCAGGTCTGAGCCGGAGTGCGCATGCGCAGTAGTGAGCCCGTGCGCGCATGCGCAGTAGTGAGCCCGATTGCGCATTCGCAGTAGTGACCCCGAGTGCGAATGCGCAATAGTGCGCAGGTGTGCGCATGCGCAGAAGTGAGCTCGAATGCGCATGTGCAGGTCTGAGCCCGTGTGCGCATACGCAGTAGTGAGCCCGAGCGCGCATCCGCAGTAGTGAGCCCGTGTGCCCATGCGCAGTAGTGAGCCCGAGAGCGCATCCACAGTAGTGCGCCCGAGTGCGCATGCGCAGTACTCACCCCGAGTACGCATGAGCAGTAGTGAGCTCGATTACGCATCCGCAATAGTGACCCCGAGTGCGCATGCGCAGTAGTGAGCCCGAGCGCGCATCCGCAGTAGTGAGCCCGAGTGCGCATGAGCAGTAGTGAGGCCGAGTGCGCATGCGCAGTAGTGAGACCTACTACGCATCCGCAATAGTGACCCTGAGTGCGCAAGCGCAGTAGTGAGCCCGTGCGGGCATGGGCAGTAATGCGCCCGTGCGCGCATGCGCTGTAGTGAGCCCGACTGCGCATGCGTAGTAGCGTCTCCGAGCGCGCGTGCACAGTAGTGACTGCGATCGCATGTGCGCAGTAGTGAGACCGATTGCGCATGGGCAGGTCTGAGCCGGAGTGCGCATGCGCAGTAGTGAGCCCGTGCGCACATGCGCAGTAGTGAGCCCGTGTGCGCATGCGCAGTAGTGACCCCGGGTGCCAATGCGCAGTAGTGAGCTCGAGTGCGCATGAGCAGTAGTGAGGCCGATTACGCATCCGCAGTAGTGACCCCGAGTAGGCATGAGCAGTAGTGAGTCCGAGTGCGCATGAGCAGTAGTGACCCCGAGTGCGCATGCGCAGTAGTGAGCCCGATTACGCATCCGCCGTAGTGTCCCCGAGTGCGCATGCGCAGTAGTGAGCCCGAGCGCGCATCCGTAGTAGTGATCCCGAGTGCGCATGCGCAGTAGTGAGCCCGATTGCGCAAGCGCAGTAGTGAGCCCGATTACGCATCCGCAGTAGTGACCCCGAGTAGGCATGAGCAGTAGTGAGTCCGAGTGCGCATGAGCAGTAGTGACCCCGAGTGCGCATGCGCAGTAGTGAGCCCGATTACGCATCCGCCGTAGTGTCCCCGAGTGCGCATGCGCAGTAGTGAGCCCGAGCGCGCATCCACAGTATTGAGCCCGATTGCCCATGAGCAGTAGTGAGGCCGAGTGCGCATGAGCAGTAGTGAGCCCGAGCGCGCATCCGCAGTAGTGAGTCGGAGTGCGCATGTGCAGTAGAGAGCCCGTGTGCGCATGCGCAGTAGTGAGCCCGTGCGCGCATGCGCAGTAGTGAGCCCGTGTGCCCATGCGCAGTAGTGAGCCCGAGAGCGCATCCACAGTAGTGCGCCCGAGTGCGCATGCGCAGTACTCACCCCGAGTACGCATGAGCAGTAGTGAGCCCTATTACGCATCCGCAGTAGTGACCCCGAGTGCGCATGCGCAGTAGTGAGCCCGAGCGCGCATCCACAGTAGTGAGCCGGAGCGCGCATCCGCAGTAGTGACCCCGAGTGCGCATGCGCAGTAGTGCGCCCGTGTGCGCATGCGCAGGAGTGAGCTCGAGTGCGCATATGCAGGTCTGACCCGGTGTGCGCATACGCTGTAGTGACCACGAGTACGCATGAGCAGTAGTGAGCCCGAGCGCGCATCCGCAGTAGTGATCCCGAGTGCGCATGCGCAGTAGTGACCCCGAGTACGCATGAGCAGTAGTGAGTCCGAGTGCGCATGAGCAGTAGTGACCCCTAGTGCGCATGCGCAGTAGTGAGCCCGATTACGCATCCGCAGTAGTGAGTCCGAGTGCGCATGTGCAGTAGTGAGCTCGATTACGCATCCGCAGTAGCGACCCCGAGTGAGCATGCGCAGTAGTGCGCCCGTGTGCGCACGCGCAGAAGTGAGCTCGAATGCGCATGTGCAGGTCTGAGCCCGTGTGCGCATACGCAGTAGTGAGCCCGAGCGCGCATCCGCAGTAGTGAGCCCGATTGCCCATGAGCAGTAGTGAGGCCGAGTGCGCATGAGCAGTAGTGAGCCCGAGCGCGCATCCGCAGTAGTGAGTCGGAGCGCACATGTGCATGTCTGAATCCGAGTGCGCATGCTCAGTAGAGAGCCCGATTGCGCATGCGCAGTAGTGAGCCCGTGCGCGCAAGCGCAGTTGTGAGCCCGTGTGCCCATGCGCAGTAGTAAGCCCGTGTGCGCATGTGCAGGTCTGACTGGAGTGCGCATGCGCAGTAGTGAGCCTGATTGCGCGAATGCGCAGTAGTGAGCCAGAGCGCGCATCCGCAGTAGCGATCCCGAGTGCGCATGCGCAGTAGTGACCCCGAGTACGCATGAGCAGTAGTGAGTCCGAGTGCGCATGAGCAGTAGTGACCCCTAGTGCGCATGCGCAGTAGTGAGCCCGATTACGCATCCGCAGTAGTGAGTCCGAGTTCGCATGTGCAGTAGTGAGCTCGATTACGCATCCGCAGTAGCGACAGCGAGTGAGCATGCGCAGTAGTGCGCCCGTGTGCGCACGCGCAGAAGTGAGCTCGAATGCGCATGTGCAGGTCTGAGCCCGTGTGCGCATACGCAGTAGTGAGCCCGAGCGCGCATCCGCAGTAGTGAGCCCGATTGCCCATGAGCAGTAGTGAGGCCGAGTGCGCATGAGCAGTAGTGAGCCCGAGCGCGCATCCGCAGTAGTGAGTCGGAGCGCACATGTGCAGTAGAGAGCTCGTGTGCTCAGGCGCAGTAGTGAGCCCGTGCGCGCATGCGCAGTAGTGAGCCCGAGTGCGCATGCGCAGTACTCACCTCGAGTACGCATGAGCAGTAGTGAGCCCGATTACGCGTCCGCAGTAGTGACCCCGAGTGCGCATGCGCAGTAGTGACCCCGAGTGAGCATGCGCAGTAGTGAGCCCAAGCGCGCATCCACAGTTGTGAGCCGGAGCGCGCATCCGCAGTAGTGACCCCGAGTGCGCATGCGCAGTAGTGCGCCCGTGTGCGCATGCGCAGGAGTGAGCTCGAGTGCGCATATGCAGGTCTGACCCGGTGTGCGCATGCGCTGTAGTGACCACGAGTGCGCATGCGCACTAGTGGGCCCGTGTGCGCATGCGCAGTAGTGACCCCGAGTGTGCATGCGTAGTGGTGAGCCCGATTACGCATCCGCAATAGTGACCCCGAGTGCGCATGCGCAGTAGTGAGCCCGTGCGCGCATGCGCAGTAGTGCGCCCGTGCGCGCATGCGCAGTAGTGAGCCCGAGTGCGCATGCGTAGTAGCGACCCCGAGCGCGCGTGCATAGTTGTGACCGCGAGGGCATGTACGCAGTAGTGAGCCCGATTGCGCATCCACAGTAGCGAGTTCGTGTGCGCATGCGCAGTAGTGAGCCCGAGTGCGCATTCGCAGGTCGGAGCCCGAGTGCGCATGATCAGTAGAGAGCCCGATTGCGCGCATGCGCCGTAGTGAGCCCGAGCGCGCATCCGCAGTTGTGAGCCCGAGTGCGCATGCGCAGTAGTGGCCCCGAGTACGCATGAGCAGTAGTGAGTCCGAGTGCGCATGCGCAGTAGTGAGCCCGTGTGCGCATGCGCAGTAGTGAGCCAGAGCGCGCATCCGCAGTAGTGACACCGAGTGCGCATGAGCAGTAGTGAGTCCGAGTGGGCATGAGCAGTAGTGACCCCGAGAGCGCATGCACAGTAGTGAGACCGAGTGCGCATGCACAGTAGTGAGCCCAATTGCGTATTCGCAGTAGTGAGTCCGTGTGCGCATGTGCAGGTCTGAGCCGGAGTGCGCATGCGCAGTAGTGAGCCCGTGCGCGCATGCGCAGTAGTGAGCCCGATTACGCATCCGCAGTAGTGACCCCGAGTGCGAATGCGCAATAGTGCGCAGGTGTGCGCATGCGCAGAAGTGAGCTCGAGTGCGCATGTGCAGGTCTGAGCCCGTGTGCGCATACGCAGTAGTGAGCCCGTGCGCGCATCCGCAGTAGTGAGCCCGATTGCGCCTGAGCAGTAGTGAGTCGGAGTGCGCATGCACAGTAGTAAATCCGTGTGCGCATGCGCAGTAGTGACCCCGAGTGCCAATGCGCAGTAGTGAGCCCGATTACGCATCCGCAATAATGACCCCGAGTGCGCATGCGCAGTAGTGAGCCCGTGCGCGCATGCGCAGTAGTGAGCACGAGTGCGCATGCGTAGTAGCGACCCCGAGCGCGCGTGCGCAGTAGTGACCGCGAGCGCTTATGCGCAGTAGTGAGCCCGAGTGCGCATGCGCATTAGTGCGCCCGTGTGCGCATGCGCAGAAGTGAGCTCGAATGGGCATGTGCAGTAGTGAGCCCGAGCCCGCATCCGCAGTAGTGTGCCCGTGCGCGCAAGCGCAGTTGTGAGCCCGTGTGCCCATGCGCAGTAGTAAGCCCGAGTGCGCATGTGCAGGTCTGAGTGGAGTGCGCATGCGCAGTAGTGAGCCTGATTGCGCGATTGCGCAGTACTGAGCCCGAGCGCGCATCCGCAGTAGTGATCCGGAGTGCGCATGCGCAGTAGTGACCCCGAGTACGCATGAGCAGTAGTGAGTCCGAGTGCGCATGAGCAGTAATGAGCTCGATTACGCATCCGCAGTGGCGACCTCGAGTGAGCATGCGCAGTAGTGCGCCCGTGTGCGCACGCGCAGAAGTGAGCTCGAATGCGCATGTGCAGGTCTGAGCCCGTGTGCGCATACGCAGTAGTGAGCCCGAGCGCGCATCCGCAGTAGTGAGCCCGACTGCCCATGAGCAGTAGTGAGGCCGAGTGCGCATGAGCAGTAGTGAGCCCGAGCGCGCATCCGCAGTAGTGAGTCGGAGCGCACATGTGCAGTAGAGAGCTCGTGTGCGCAGGCGCAGTAGTGAGCCCGTGCGCGCATGCGCAGTAGTGAGCCCGAGTGCGCATGCGCAGTACTCACCTCGAGTACGCATGAGCAGTAGTGAGCCCGATTACGCGTCCGCAGTAGTGACCCCGAGTGCGCATGCGCAGTAGTGACCCCGAGTGAGCATGCGCAGTAGTGAGCCCAAGCGCGCATCCACAGTTGTGAGCCGTAGCGCGCATCCGCAGTAGTGACCCCGAGTGCGCATGCGCAGTAGTGCGCCCGTGTGCGCATGCGCAGGAGTGAGCTCGAGTGCGCATATGCAGGTCTGACCCGGTGTGCGCATGCGCTGTAGTGACCACGAGTGCGTATGCGCACTAGTGGGCCCGCGTGCGCATGCGCAGTAGTGACCCCGAGTGTGCATGCGTAGTGGTGAGCCCGATTACGCATCCGCAATAGTGACCCCGAGTGCGCATGCGCAGTAGTGAGCCCGATTACGCATCCGCCGTAGTGTCCCAGAGTGCGCATGCGCAGTAGTGAGCCCGAGCGCGCATCCACAGTATTGAGCCCGAGTGCGCGTGCATAGTTGTAACCGCGAGGGCATGTACGCAGTAGATAGCCCGATTGCGCATCCACAGTAGCGAGTCCGTGTGCGCATGCGCAGTAGTGAGCCCGAGTGCGCATTCGCAGGTCGGAGCCCGAGTGCGCATGATCAGTAGAGAGCCCGATTGCGCGCATGCGCCGTAGTGAGCCCGAGCGCGCATCCGCAGTTGTGAGCCCGAGTGCGCATGCGCAGTAGTGGCCCCGAGTACGCATGAGCAGTAGTGAGTCCGAGCGCGCATGCGCAGTAGTGAGCCCGTGTGCGCATGCACAGTAGTGAGACCGAGTGCGCATGCACAGTAGTGAGCCCAATTGCGCATTCGCAGTAGTGAGTCCGTGTGCGCATGTGCAGGTCTGAGCCGGAGTGCGCATGCGCAGTAGTGAGCCCGTGCGCGCATGCGCAGTAGTGAGCCCGATTGCGCATCCGCAGTAGTGACCCCGAGTGCGAATGCGCAATAGTGCGCAGGTGTGCGCATGCGCAGAAGTGAGCTCGAATGCGCATGTGCAGGTCTGAGCCCGTGTGCGCATACGCAGTAGTGAGCCCGAGCGCGCATCCGCAGTAGTGAGCCCGTGTGCCCATGCGCAGTAGTGAGCTCGAGTGCGCATGAGCAGTAGTGAGGCCGAATGTGCATGCGCAGTAGTGACCCCGGGTGCCAATGCGCAGTAGTGACCTCGAGTGCGCATGAGCAGTAGTGAGCCCGAGAGCGCATCCACAGTAGTGCGCCCGAGTGCGCATGCGCAGTACTCACCCCGAGTACGCATGAGCAGTAGTGAGCCCTATTACGCATCCGCAGTAGTGACCCCGAGTGCGCATGCGCAGTAGTGAGCCCGAGCGCGCATCCGTAGTAGTGATCCCGAGTGCGCATGCGCAGTAGTGAGCCCGATTGCGCATCCGCAGTAGTGAGTTCGAGTGCGCATGAGCAGTAGTGAGCCCGAGCGCGCATGAGCAGTAGTCAGACCGAGTGCGCAAGAGCAGTAGTGAGCCCGAGCGGGCATCCGCAGTCGTGAGTCGGAGCGCGCATCCGCAGTAGTGAGCCCGAGTGCGCATGCGCAGTAGTGACCCCGAGTGCGCAAGCGCAGTAGTGAGCCCGATTACGCATCCGCAGTAGTGACCCCGAGTAGGCATGAGCAGTAGTGAGTCCGAGTGCGCATGAGCAGTAGTGACCCCGAGTGCGCATGCGCAGTAGTGAGCCCGATTACGCATCCGCCGTAGTGTCCCCGAGTGCGCATGCGCAGTAGTGAGCCCGAGCGCGCATCCACAGTATTGAGCCCGATTGCCCATGAGCAGTAGTGAGGCCGAGTGCGCATGAGCAGTAGTGAGCCCGAGCGCGCATCCGCAGTAGTGAGTCGGAGTGCGCATGTGCAGTAGAGAGCCCGTGTGCGCATGCGCAGTAGTGAGCCCGTGCACGCATGCGCAGTAGTGAGCCCGTGTGCCCATGCGCAGTAGTGAGCCCGAGAGCGCATCCACAGTAGTGCGCCCGAGTGCGCATGCGCAGTACTCACCCCGAGTACGCATGAGCAGTAGTGAGCCCTATTACGCATCCGCAGTAGTGACCCCGAGTGCGCATGCGCAGTAGTGAGCCCGAGCGCGCATCCACAGTAGTGAGCCGGAGCGCGCATCCGCAGTAGTGACCCCGAGTGCGCATGCGCAGTAGTGCGCCCGTGTGCGCATGCGCAGGAGTGAGCTCGAGTGCGCATATGCAGGTCTGACCCGGTGTGCGCATACGCTGTAGTGACCACGAGTACGCATGAGCAGTAGTGAGACCGAGTGCGCATGAGCAGTAGTGACCCCGAGTGCGCATGCGCAGTAGTGAGCCCGATTAAGCATCCGCAGTAGTGTGCCCGAGTGCGCATGCGCAGAAGTGAGCTCGAATGCGCATGTGCAGGTCTGAGCCCGTGTGCGCATACGCAGTAGTGAGCCCGGTTGCGCCTCCGCAGTAGTGAGCCCGAGTGCGCATGAGCAGTAGTGAGGCCGAGTGCGCATGAGCAGTAGTGAGCCCGAGCGCGCATCCGCAGTCGTGAGTCGGAGTGCGCATGTGCAGTAGAGAGCTCGTGTGCGCATGCGCAGTAGTGAGCCCGTGCGCGCATGCGCAGTAGTGAGCCAGAGTGCGCATGTGCAGGTCTGAACCCGAGTGCGCATGCTCAGTAGAAAGCCCGATTGCGCATGCGCAGTAGTGAGCCCGTGCGCGCAAGCGCAGTTGTGAGCCCGTGTGCCCATGCGCAGTAGTAAGCCCGAGGGCGCATGTGCAGGTCTGACTGGAGTGCGCATGCGCAGTAGTGAGCCCGATTGCGCGCATGCGCAGTAGTGAGCCCGAGCGCGCATCCGCAGTAGTGAGTCGGAGTGCGCATGTGCAGTAGAGAGCTCGTGTGCGCATGCGCAGTAGTGAGCCCGTGCGCGCATGCGCAGTAGTGAGCTCGTGTGCGCATGCGCAGTAGTGACCCCGAGTGCCAATGCGCAGTAGTGAGCCCGATTACGCATCCGCAATAATGATCCCGAGTGCGCATGAGCAGTAGTGAGCCCGAGCGCGCATCCGCAGTAGTGAGTCGGAGTGCGCATGTGCAGTAGAGAGCTCGTGTGCGCATGCGCAGTAGTGAGCCCGTGCGCGCATGCGCAGTAGTGAGCCCGTGTGCCCATGCGCAGTAGTGAGCCCGAGAGCGCATCCACAGTAGTGCGCCCGAGTGCGCATGCGCAGTACTCACCCCGAGTACGCATGAGCAGTAGTGAGCCCTATTACGCATCCGCAGTAGTGACCCCGAGTGCGCATGCGCAGTAGTAAGCCCGAGCGCGCACCCGCAGTAGTGAGACCGAGTGCGCATCCGCAGTAGTGACCCCGAGTGTGCAAGCGCAGCAGTGAGCCCGATTGCGCATGCTCAATAGAGAGCCCGATTGCGCGCATGCGCAGTAGTGAGCCCGAGCGCGCTTCCGCAGTAGTGAGCTCGAGTGCGTATGGGCAGGTGTGATCCGGACTGCCCATGCGCAGTAGTGAGGCCGTGTGCGCATTCGCAGTGGTGTGCCCGAGTGCGCTTGGGCAGGTCTGAGCCGGCGTGCGCATGCGCAGTAGGGATCCCGTGTGCGCATGCGCAGTAGTGACCCCGAGTGTGCGTGCGCAGTGGTGAGCCCGATTACGCATCCGCAGTAGTGACCCCGAGTGCGCGTGCGCAGTAGTGCGCCCGTGTGCGCATGCGCTGAAGTGAGCTCGAATGGGCATGTGCAGGTCTGAGCCCGTGTGCGCATACGCAGTAGTGAGCCCGAGCGCGCATCCGCAGTAGTGAGCCCGATTGCCCATGAGCAGTAGTGAGGCCGAGTGCGCATGAGCAGTAGTGAGCCCGAGCGCGCATCCGCAGTAGTGAGTCGGAGCGCACATGTGCATGTCTGAATCCGAGTGCGCATGCTCAGTAGAGAGCCCGATTGCGCATGCGCAGTAGTGAGCCCGTGCGCGCAAGCGCAGTTGTGAGCCCGTGTGCCCATGCGCAGTAGTAAGCCCGTGTGCGCATGTGCAGGTCTGACTGGAGTGCGCATGCGCAGTAGTGAGCCTGATTGCGCGAATGCGCAGTAGTGAGCCAGAGCGCGCATCCGCAGTAGCGATCCCGAGTGCGCATGCGCAGTAGTGACCCCGAGTACGCATGAGCAGTAGTGAGTCCGAGTGCGCATGAGCAGTAGTGACCCCTAGTGCGCATGCGCAGTAGTGAGCCCGACTACGCATCCGCAGTAGTGAGTCCGAGTGCGCATGTGCAGTAGTGAGCTCGATTACGCATCCGCAGTAGCGACCCCGAGTGAGCATGCGCAGTAGTGCGCCCGTGTGCGCACGCGCAGAAGTGAGCTCGAATGCGCATGTGCAGGTCTGAGCCCGTGTGCGCATACGCAGTAGTGAGCCCGAGCGCGCATCCGCAGTAGTGAGCCCGATTGCCCATGAGCAGTAGTGAGGCCGAGTGCGCATGAGCAGTAGTGAGCCCGAGCGCGCATCCGCAGTAGTGAGTCGGAGCGCACATGTGCAGTAGAGAGCTCGTGTGCTCAGGCGCAGTAGTGAGCCCGTGCGCGCATGCGCAGTAGTGAGCCCGAGTGCGCATGCGCAGTACTCACCTCGAGTACGCATGAGCAATAGTGAGCCCGATTACGCGTCCGCAGTAGTGACCCCGAGTGCGCATGCGCAGTACTGACCCCGAGTGAGCATGCGCAGTAGTGAGCCCAAGCGCGCATCCACAGTTGTGAGCCGGAGCGCGCATCCGCAGTAGTGACCCCGAGTGCGCATGCGCAGTAGTGCGCCCGTGTGCGCATGCGCAGGAGTGAGCTCGAGTGCGCATATGCAGGTCTGACCCGGTGTGCGCATGCGCTGTAGTGACCACGAGTGCGCATGCGCACTAGTGGGCCCGTGTGCGCATGCGCAGTAGTGACCCCGAGTGTGCATGCGTAGTGGTGAGCCCGATTACGCATCCGCAATAGTGACCCCGAGTGCGCATGCGCAGTAGTGAGCCCGTGCGCGCATGCGCAGTAGTGCGCCCGTGCGCGCATGCGCAGTAGTGAGCCCGAGTGCGCATGCGTAGTAGCGACCCCGAGCGCGCGTGCATAGTTGTGACCGCGAGGGCATGTACGCAGTAGTGAGCCCGATTGCGCATCCACAGTAGCGAGTCCGTGTGCGCATGCGCAGTAGTGAGCCCGAGTGCGCATTCGCAGGTCGGAGCCCGAGTGCGCATGATCAGTAGAGAGCCCGATTGCGCGCATGCGCCGTAGTGAGCCCGAGCGCGCATCCGCAGTTGTGAGCCCGAGTGCGCATGCGCAGTAGTGGCCCCGAGTACGCATGAGCAGTAGTGAGTCCGAGTGCGCATGCGCAGTAGTGAGCCCGTGTGCGCATGCGCAGTAGTGAGCCAGAGCGCGCATCCGCAGTAGTGACACCGAGTGCGCATGAGCAGTAGTGAGTCCGAGTGGGCATGAGCAGTAGTGACCCCGAGAGCGCATGCACAGTAGTGAGACCGAGTGCGCATGCACAGTAGTGAGCCCAATTGCGTATTCGCAGTAGTGAGTCCGTGTGCGCATGTGCAGGTCTGAGCCGGAGTGCGCATGCGCAGTAGTGAGCCCGTGCGCGCATGCGCAGTAGTGAGCCCGATTACGCATCCGCAGTAGTGACCCCGAGTGCGAATGCGCAATAGTGCGCAGGTGTGCGCATGCGCAGAAGTGAGCTCGAGTGCGCATGTGCAGGTCTGAGCCCGTGTGCGCATACGCAGTAGTGAGCCCGTGCGCGCATCCGCAGTAGTGAGCCCGATTGCGCCTGAGCAGTAGTGAGTCGGAGTGCGCATGCACAGTAGTAAATCCGTGTGCGCATGCGCAGTAGTGACCCCGAGTGCCAATGCGCAGTAGTGAGCCCGATTACGCATCCGCAATAATGACCCCGAGTGCGCATGCGCAGTAGTGAGCCCGTGCGCGCATGCGCAGTAGTGAGCACGAGTGCGCATGCGTAGTAGCGACCCCGAGCGCGCGTGCGCAGTAGTGACCGCGAGCGCTTATGCGCAGTAGTGAGCCCGAGTGCGCATGCGCATTAGTGCGCCCGTGTGCGCATGCGCAGAAGTGAGCTCGAATGGGCATGTGCAGTAGTGAGCCCGAGCCCGCATCCGCAGTAGTGTGCCCGTGCGCGCAAGCGCAGTTGTGAGCCCGTGTGCCCATGCGCAGTAGTAAGCCCGAGTGCGCATGTGCAGGTCTGAGTGGAGTGCGCATGCGCAGTAGTGAGCCTGATTGCGCGATTGCGCAGTACTGAGCCCGAGCGCGCATCCGCAGTAGTGATCCGGAGTGCGCATGCGCAGTAGTGACCCCGAGTACGCATGAGCAGTAGTGAGTCCGAGTGCGCATGAGCAGTAATGAGCTCGATTACGCATCCGCAGTGGCGACCCCGAGTGAGCATGCGCAGTAGTGCGCCCGTGTGCGCACGCGCAGAAGTGAGCTCGAATGCGCATGTGCAGGTCTGAGCCCGTGTGCGCATACGCAGTAGTGAGCCCGAGCGCGCATCCGCAGTAGTGAGCCCGATTGCCCATGAGCAGTAGTGAGGCCGAGTGCGCATGAGCAGTAGTGAGCCCGAGCGCGCATCCGCAGTAGTGAGTCGGAGCGCACATGTGCAGTAGAGAGCTCGTGTGCGCAGGCGCAGTAGTGAGCCCGTGCGCGCATGCGCAGTAGTGAGCCCGAGTGCGCATGCGCAGTACTCACCTCGAGTACGCATGAGCAGTAGTGAGCCCGATTACGCGTCCGCAGTAGTGACCCCGAGTGCGCATGCGCAGTAGTGACCCCGAGTGAGCATGCGCAGTAGTGAGCCCAAGCGCGCATCCACAGTTGTGAGCCGGAGCGCGCATCCGCAGTAGTGACCCCGAGTGCGCATGCGCAGTAGTGCGCCCGTGTGCGCATGCGCAGGAGTGAGCTCGAGTGCGCATATGCAGGTCTGACCCGGTGTGCGCATGCGCTGTAGTGACCACGAGTGCGCATGCGCACTAGTGGGCCCGCGTGCGCATGCGCAGTAGTGACCCCGAGTGTGCATGCGTAGTGGTGAGCCCGATTACGCATCCGCAATAGTGACCCCGAGTGCGCATGCGCAGTAGTGAGCCCGATTACGCATCCGCCGTAGTGTCCCAGAGTGCGCATGCGCAGTAGTGAGCCCGAGCGCGCATCCACAGTATTGAGCCCGAGTGCGCGTGCATAGTTGTAACCGCGAGGGCATGTACGCAGTAGATAGCCCGATTGCGCATCCACAGTCGCGAGTCCGTGTGCGCATGCGCAGTAGTGAGCCCGAGTGCGCATTCGCAGGTCGGAGCCCGAGTGCGCATGATCAGTAGAGAGCCCGATTGCGCGCATGCGCCGTAGTGAGCCCGAGCGCGCATCCGCAGTTGTGAGCCCGAGTGCGCATGCGCAGTAGTGGCCCCGAGTACGCATGAGCAGTAGTGAGTCCGAGCGCGCATGCGCAGTAGTGAGCCCGTGTGCGCATGCGCAGTAGTGAGCCAGAGCGCGCATCCGCAGTAGTGACACCGAGTGCGCATGAGCAGTAGTGAGTCCGAGTGGGCATGAGCAGTAGTGACCCCGAGAGCGCATGCACAGTAGTGAGACCGAGTGCGCATGCACAGTAGTGAGCCCAATTGCGCATTCGCAGTAGTGAGTCCGTGTGCGCATGTGCAGGTCTGAGCCGGAGTGCGCATGCGCAGTAGTGAGCCCGTGCGCGCATGCGCAGTAGTGAGCCCGATTGCGCATCCGCAGTAGTGACCCCGAGTGCGAATGCGCAATAGTGCGCAGGTGTGCGCATGCGCAGAAGTGAGCTCGAATGCGCATGTGCAGGTCTGAGCCCGTGTGCGCATACGCAGTAGTGAGCCCGAGCGCGCATCCGCAGTAGTGAGCCCGTGTGCCCATGCGCAGTAGTGAGCCCGAGAGCGCATCCACAGTAGTGCGCCCGAGTGCGCATGCGCAGTACTCACCCCGAGTACGCATGAGCAGTAGTGAGCTCGATTACGCATCCGCAATAGTGACCCCGAGTGCGCATGCGCAGTAGTGAGCCCGAGCGCGCATCCGCAGTAGTGAGCCCGAGTGCGCATGAGCAGTAGTGAGGCCGAGTGCGCATGCGCAGTAGTGAGACCTACTACGCATCCGCAATAGTGACCCTGAGTGCGCAAGCGCAGTAGTGAGCCCGTGCGGGCATGGGCAGTAATGCGCCCGTGCGCGCATGCGCAGTAGTGAGCCCGACTGCGCATGCGTAGTAGCGACTCCGAGCGCGCGTGCACAGTAGTGACTGCGATCGCATGTGCGCAGTAGTGAGACCGATTGCGCATGGGCAGGTCTGAGCCGGAGTGCGCATGCGCAGTAGTGGGCCCGTGCGCACATGCGCAGTAGTGAGCCCGTGTGCGCATGCGCAGTAGTGACCCCGGGTGCCAATGCGCAGTAGTGAGCTCGAGTGCGCATGAGCAGTAGTGAGGCCGAATGTGCATGCGCTGTAGTGAGCCCGAGCGCGCATCCACAGTAGTGAGCCGGAGCGCGCATCCGCAGTAGTGACCCCGAGTGCGCATGCGCAGTAGTGAGCCCGAGCGCGCATCCGTAGTAGTGATCCCGAGTGCGCATGCGCAGTAGTGAGCCCGATTGCGCATCCGCAGTAGTGAGTTCGAGTGCGCATGAGCAGTAGTGAGCCCGAGCGCGCATGAGCAGTAGTCAGACCGAGTGCGCAAGAGCAGTAGTGAGCCCGAGCGGGCATCCGCAGTCGTGAGTCGGAGCGCGCATCCGCAGTACTGAGCCCGAGTGCGCATGCGCAGTAGTGACCCCGAGTGCGCAAGCGCAGTAGTGAGCCCGTGCGCGCAAGCGCAGTTGTGAGCCCGTGTGCCCATGCGCAGTAGTAAGCCCGAGTGCGCATGTGCAGGTCTGAGCCCGTGTGCGCATACGCAGTAGTGAGCCCGTGCGCGCATCCGCAGTAGTGAGCCCGATTGCGCCTGAGCAGTAGTGAGTCGGAGTGCGCATGCACAGTAGTAAATCCGTGTGCGCATGCGCAGTAGTGACCCCGAGTGCCAATGCGCAGTAGTGAGCCCGATTACGCATCCGCAATAATGACCCCGAGTGCGCATGCGCAGTAGTGAGCCCGTGCGCGCATGCGCATTAGTGCGCCCGTGTGCGCATGCGCAGAAGTGAGCTCGAATGGGCATGTGCAGGTCTGAGCCCGTGTGCGCATACGCAGTAGTGAGCCCGTGCGCGCATCCGCAGTTGTGAGCCCGAGTGCGCATGCGCAGTAGTGGCCCCGAGTACGCATGAGCAGTAGTGAGTCCGAGTGCGCATGCGCAGTAGTGAGCCCGTGTGCGCATGCGCAGTAGTGAGCCAGAGCGCGCATCCGCAGTAGTGACACCGAGTGCGCATGAGCAGTAGTGAGTCCGAGTGGGCATGAGCAGTAGTGACCCCGAGAGCGCATGCACAGTAGTGAGACCGAGTGCGCATGCACAGTAGTGAGCCCAATTGCGTATTCGCAGTAGTGAGTCCGTGTGCGCATGTGCAGGTCTGAGCCGGAGTGCGCATGCGCAGTAGTGAGCCCGTGCGCGCATGCGCAGTAGTGAGCCCGATTACGCATCCGCAGTAGTGACCCCGAGTGCGAATGCGCAATAGTGCGCAGGTGTGCGCATGCGCAGAAGTGAGCTCGAGTGCGCATGTGCAGGTCTGAGCCCGTGTGCGCATACGCAGTAGTGAGCCCGTGCGCGCATCCGCAGTAGTGAGCCCGATTGCGCCTGAGCAGTAGTGAGTCGGAGTGCGCATGCACAGTAGTAAATCCGTGTGCGCATGCGCAGTAGTGACCCCGAGTGCCAATGCGCAGTAGTGAGCCCGATTACGCATCCGCAATAATGACCCCGAGTGCGCATGCGCAGTAGTGAGCCCGTGCGCGCATGCGCAGTAGTGAGCACGAGTGCGCATGCGTAGTAGCGACCCCGAGCGCGCGTGCGCAGTAGTGACCGCGAGCGCTTATGCGCAGTAGTGAGCCCGAGTGCGCATGCGCATTAGTGCGCCCGTGTGCGCATGCGCAGAAGTGAGCTCGAATGGGCATGTGCAGTAGTGAGCCCGAGCCCGCATCCGCAGTAGTGTGCCCGTGCGCGCAAGCGCAGTTGTGAGCCCGTGTGCCCATGCGCAGTAGTAAGCCCGAGTGCGCATGTGCAGGTCTGAGTGGAGTGCGCATGCGCAGTAGTGAGCCTGATTGCGCGATTGCGCAGTACTGAGCCCGAGCGCGCATCCGCAGTAGTGATCCGGAGTGCGCATGCGCAGTAGTGACCCCGAGTACGCATGAGCAGTAGTGAGTCCGAGTGCGCATGAGCAGTAATGAGCTCGATTACGCATCCGCAGTGGCGACCTCGAGTGAGCATGCGCAGTAGTGCGCCCGTGTGCGCACGCGCAGAAGTGAGCTCGAATGCGCATGTGCAGGTCTGAGCCCGTGTGCGCATACGCAGTAGTGAGCCCGAGCGCGCATCCGCAGTAGTGAGCCCGACTGCCCATGAGCAGTAGTGAGGCCGAGTGCGCATGAGCAGTAGTGAGCCCGAGCGCGCATCCGCAGTAGTGAGTCGGAGCGCACATGTGCAGTAGAGAGCTCGTGTGCGCAGGCGCAGTAGTGAGCCCGTGCGCGCATGCGCAGTAGTGAGCCCGAGTGCGCATGCGCAGTACTCACCTCGAGTACGCATGAGCAGTAGTGAGCCCGATTACGCGTCCGCAGTAGTGACCCCGAGTGCGCATGCGCAGTAGTGACCCCGAGTGAGCATGCGCAGTAGTGAGCCCAAGCGCGCATCCACAGTTGTGAGCCGGAGCGCGCATCCGCAGTAGTGACCCCGAGTGCGCATGCGCAGTAGTGCGCCCGTGTGCGCATGCGCAGGAGTGAGCTCGAGTGCGCATATGCAGGTCTGACCCGGTGTGCGCATGCGCTGTAGTGACCACGAGTGCGTATGCGCACTAGTGGGCCCGCGTGCGCATGCGCAGTAGTGACCCCGAGTGTGCATGCGTAGTGGTGAGCCCGATTACGCATCCGCAATAGTGACCCCGAGTGCGCATGCGCAGTAGTGAGCCCGATTACGCATCCGCCGTAGTGTCCCAGAGTGCGCATGCGCAGTAGTGAGCCCGAGCGCGCATCCACAGTATTGAGCCCGAGTGCGCGTGCATAGTTGTAACCGCGAGGGCATGTACGCAGTAGATAGCCCGATTGCGCATCCACAGTAGCGAGTCCGTGTGCGCATGCGCAGTAGTGAGCCCGAGTGCGCATTCGCAGGTCGGAGCCCGAGTGCGCATGATCAGTAGAGAGCCCGATTGCGCGCATGCGCCGTAGTGAGCCCGAGCGCGCATCCGCAGTTGTGAGCCCGAGTGCGCATGCGCAGTAGTGGCCCCGAGTACGCATGAGCAGTAGTGAGTCCGAGCGCGCATGCGCAGTAGTGAGCCCGTGTGCGCATGCACAGTAGTGAGACCGAGTGCGCATGCACAGTAGTGAGCCCAATTGCGCATTCGCAGTAGTGAGTCCGTGTGCGCATGTGCAGGTCTGAGCCGGAGTGCGCATGCGCAGTAGTGAGCCCGTGCGCGCATGCGCAGTAGTGAGCCCGATTGCGCATCCGCAGTAGTGACCCCGAGTGCGAATGCGCAATAGTGCGCAGGTGTGCGCATGCGCAGAAGTGAGCTCGAATGCGCATGTGCAGGTCTGAGCCCGTGTGCGCATACGCAGTAGTGAGCCCGAGCGCGCATCCGCAGTAGTGAGCCCGTGTGCCCATGCGCAGTAGTGAGCTCGAGTGCGCATGAGCAGTAGTGAGGCCGAATGTGCATGCGCAGTAGTGACCCCGGGTGCCAATGCGCAGTAGTGACCTCGAGTGCGCATGAGCAGTAGTGAGCCCGAGAGCGCATCCACAGTAGTGCGCCCGAGTGCGCATGCGCAGTACTCACCCCGAGTACGCATGAGCAGTAGTGAGCCCTATTACGCATCCGCAGTAGTGACCCCGAGTGCGCATGCGCAGTAGTGAGCCCGAGCGCGCATCCGTAGTAGTGATCCCGAGTGCGCATGCGCAGTAGTGAGCCCGATTGCGCATCCGCAGTAGTGAGTTCGAGTGCGCATGAGCAGTAGTGAGCCCGAGCGCGCATGAGCAGTAGTCAGACCGAGTGCGCAAGAGCAGTAGTGAGCCCGAGCGGGCATCCGCAGTCGTGAGTCGGAGCGCGCATCCGCAGTAGTGAGCCCGAGTGCGCATGCGCAGTAGTGACCCCGAGTGCGCAAGCGCAGTAGTGAGCCCGATTACGCATCCGCAGTAGTGACCCCGAGTAGGCATGAGCAGTAGTGAGTCCGAGTGCGCATGAGCAGTAGTGACCCCGAGTGCGCATGCGCAGTAGTGAGCCCGATTACGCATCCGCCGTAGTGTCCCCGAGTGCGCATGCGCAGTAGTGAGCCCGAGCGCGCATCCACAGTATTGAGCCCGATTGCCCATGAGCAGTAGTGAGGCCGAGTGCGCATGAGCAGTAGTGAGCCCGAGCGCGCATCCGCAGTAGTGAGTCGGAGTGCGCATGTGCAGTAGAGAGCCCGTGTGCGCATGCGCAGTAGTGAGCCCGTGCGCGCATGCGCAGTAGTGAGCCCGTGTGCCCATGCGCAGTAGTGAGCCCGAGAGCGCATCCACAGTAGTGCGCCCGAGTGCGCATGCGCAGTACTCACCCCGAGTACGCATGAGCAGTAGTGAGCCCTATTACGCATCCGCAGTAGTGACCCCGAGTGCGCATGCGCAGTAGTGAGCCCGAGCGCGCATCCACAGTAGTGAGCCGGAGCGCGCATCCGCAGTAGTGACCCCGAGTGCGCATGCGCAGTAGTGCGCCCGTGTGCGCATGCGCAGGAGTGAGCTCGAGTGCGCATATGCAGGTCTGACCCGGTGTGCGCATACGCTGTAGTGACCACGAGTACGCATGAGCAGTAGTGAGACCGAGTGCGCATGAGCAGTAGTGACCCCGAGTGCGCATGCGCAGTAGTGAGCCCGATTAAGCATCCGCAGTAGTGTGCCCGAGTGCGCATGCGCAGAAGTGAGCTCGAATGCGCATGTGCAGGTCTGAGCCCGTGTGCGCATACGCAGTAGTGAGCCCGGTTGCGCCTCCGCAGTAGTGAGCCCGAGTGCGCATGAGCAGTAGTGAGGCCGAGTGCGCATGAGCAGTAGTGAGCCCGAGCGCGCATCCGCAGTCGTGAGTCGGAGTGCGCATGTGCAGTAGAGAGCTCGTGTGCGCATGCGCAGTAGTGAGCCCGTGCGCGCATGCGCAGTAGTGAGCCAGAGTGCGCATGTGCAGGTCTGAACCCGAGTGCGCATGCTCAGTAGAAAGCCCGATTGCGCATGCGCAGTAGTGAGCCCGTGCGCGCAAGCGCAGTTGTGAGCCCGTGTGCCCATGCGCAGTAGTAAGCCCGAGGGCGCATGTGCAGGTCTGACTGGAGTGCGCATGCGCAGTAGTGAGCCCGATTGCGCGCATGCGCAGTAGTGAGCCCGAGCGCGCATCCGCAGTAGTGAGTCGGAGTGCGCATGTGCAGTAGAGAGCTCGTGTGCGCATGCGCAGTAGTGAGCCCGTGCGCGCATGCGCAGTAGTGAGCTCGTGTGCGCATGCGCAGTAGTGACCCCGAGTGCCAATGCGCAGTAGTGAGCCCGATTACGCATCCGCAATAATGATCCCGAGTGCGCATGAGCAGTAGTGAGCCCGAGCGCGCATCCGCAGTAGTGAGTCGGAGTGCGCATGTGCAGTAGAGAGCTCGTGTGCGCATGCGCAGTAGTGAGCCCGTGCGCGCATGCGCAGTAGTGAGCCCGTGTGCCCATGCGCAGTAGTGAGCCCGAGAGCGCATCCACAGTAGTGCGCCCGAGTGCGCATGCGCAGTACTCACCCCGAGTACGCATGAGCAGTAGTGAGCCCTATTACGCATCCGCAGTAGTGACCCCGAGTGCGCATGCGCAGTAGTAAGCCCGAGCGCGCACCCGCAGTAGTGAGACCGAGTGCGCATCCGCAGTAGTGACCCCGAGTGTGCAAGCGCAGCAGTGAGCCCGATTGCGCATGCTCAATAGAGAGCCCGATTGCGCGCATGCGCAGTAGTGAGCCCGAGCGCGCTTCCGCAGTAGTGAGCTCGAGTGCGTATGGGCAGGTGTGATCCGGACTGCCCATGCGCAGTAGTGAGGCCGTGTGCGCATTCGCAGTGGTGTGCCCGAGTGCGCTTGGGCAGGTCTGAGCCGGCGTGCGCATGCGCAGTAGGGATCCCGTGTGCGCATGCGCAGTAGTGACCCCGAGTGTGCGTGCGCAGTGGTGAGCCCGATTACGCATCCGCAGTAGTGACCCCGAGTGCGCGTGCGCAGTAGTGCGCCCGTGTGCGCATGCGCTGAAGTGAGCTCGAATGGGCATGTGCAGGTCTGAGCCCGTGTGCGCATACGCAGTAGTGAGCCCGAGCGCGCATCCGCAGTAGTGAGCCCGATTGCCCATGAGCAGTAGTGAGGCCGAGTGCGCATGAGCAGTAGTGAGCCCGAGCGCGCATCCGCAGTAGTGAGTCGGAGCGCACATGTGCATGTCTGAATCCGAGTGCGCATGCTCAGTAGAGAGCCCGATTGCGCATGCGCAGTAGTGAGCCCGTGCGCGCAAGCGCAGTTGTGAGCCCGTGTGCCCATGCGCAGTAGTAAGCCCGTGTGCGCATGTGCAGGTCTGACTGGAGTGCGCATGCGCAGTAGTGAGCCTGATTGCGCGAATGCGCAGTAGTGAGCCAGAGCGCGCATCCGCAGTAGCGATCCCGAGTGCGCATGCGCAGTAGTGACCCCGAGTACGCATGAGCAGTAGTGAGTCCGAGTGCGCATGAGCAGTAGTGACCCCTAGTGCGCATGCGCAGTAGTGAGCCCGACTACGCATCCGCAGTAGTGAGTCCGAGTGCGCATGTGCAGTAGTGAGCTCGATTACGCATCCGCAGTAGCGACCCCGAGTGAGCATGCGCAGTAGTGCGCCCGTGTGCGCACGCGCAGAAGTGAGCTCGAATGCGCATGTGCAGGTCTGAGCCCGTGTGCGCATACGCAGTAGTGAGCCCGAGCGCGCATCCGCAGTAGTGAGCCCGATTGCCCATGAGCAGTAGTGAGGCCGAGTGCGCATGAGCAGTAGTGAGCCCGAGCGCGCATCCGCAGTAGTGAGTCGGAGCGCACATGTGCAGTAGAGAGCTCGTGTGCTCAGGCGCAGTAGTGAGCCCGTGCGCGCATGCGCAGTAGTGAGCCCGAGTGCGCATGCGCAGTACTCACCTCGAGTACGCATGAGCAATAGTGAGCCCGATTACGCGTCCGCAGTAGTGACCCCGAGTGCGCATGCGCAGTACTGACCCCGAGTGAGCATGCGCAGTAGTGAGCCCAAGCGCGCATCCACAGTTGTGAGCCGGAGCGCGCATCCGCAGTAGTGACCCCGAGTGCGCATGCGCAGTAGTGCGCCCGTGTGCGCATGCGCAGGAGTGAGCTCGAGTGCGCATATGCAGGTCTGACCCGGTGTGCGCATGCGCTGTAGTGACCACGAGTGCGCATGCGCACTAGTGGGCCCGTGTGCGCATGCGCAGTAGTGACCCCGAGTGTGCATGCGTAGTGGTGAGCCCGATTACGCATCCGCAATAGTGACCCCGAGTGCGCATGCGCAGTAGTGAGCCCGTGCGCGCATGCGCAGTAGTGCGCCCGTGCGCGCATGCGCAGTAGTGAGCCCGAGTGCGCATGCGTAGTAGCGACCCCGAGCGCGCGTGCATAGTTGTGACCGCGAGGGCATGTACGCAGTAGTGAGCCCGATTGCGCATCCACAGTAGCGAGTCCGTGTGCGCATGCGCAGTAGTGAGCCCGAGTGCGCATTCGCAGGTCGGAGCCCGAGTGCGCATGATCAGTAGAGAGCCCGATTGCGCGCATGCGCCGTAGTGAGCCCGAGCGCGCATCCGCAGTTGTGAGCCCGAGTGCGCATGCGCAGTAGTGGCCCCGAGTACGCATGAGCAGTAGTGAGTCCGAGTGCGCATGCGCAGTAGTGAGCCCGTGTGCGCATGCGCAGTAGTGAGCCAGAGCGCGCATCCGCAGTAGTGACACCGAGTGCGCATGAGCAGTAGTGAGTCCGAGTGGGCATGAGCAGTAGTGACCCCGAGAGCGCATGCACAGTAGTGAGACCGAGTGCGCATGCACAGTAGTGAGCCCAATTGCGTATTCGCAGTAGTGAGTCCGTGTGCGCATGTGCAGGTCTGAGCCGGAGTGCGCATGCGCAGTAGTGAGCCCGTGCGCGCATGCGCAGTAGTGAGCCCGATTACGCATCCGCAGTAGTGACCCCGAGTGCGAATGCGCAATAGTGCGCAGGTGTGCGCATGCGCAGAAGTGAGCTCGAGTGCGCATGTGCAGGTCTGAGCCCGTGTGCGCATACGCAGTAGTGAGCCCGTGCGCGCATCCGCAGTAGTGAGCCCGATTGCGCCTGAGCAGTAGTGAGTCGGAGTGCGCATGCACAGTAGTAAATCCGTGTGCGCATGCGCAGTAGTGACCCCGAGTGCCAATGCGCAGTAGTGAGCCCGATTACGCATCCGCAATAATGACCCCGAGTGCGCATGCGCAGTAGTGAGCCCGTGCGCGCATGCGCAGTAGTGAGCACGAGTGCGCATGCGTAGTAGCGACCCCGAGCGCGCGTGCGCAGTAGTGACCGCGAGCGCTTATGCGCAGTAGTGAGCCCGAGTGCGCATGCGCATTAGTGCGCCCGTGTGCGCATGCGCAGAAGTGAGCTCGAATGGGCATGTGCAGTAGTGAGCCCGAGCCCGCATCCGCAGTAGTGTGCCCGTGCGCGCAAGCGCAGTTGTGAGCCCGTGTGCCCATGCGCAGTAGTAAGCCCGAGTGCGCATGTGCAGGTCTGAGTGGAGTGCGCATGCGCAGTAGTGAGCCTGATTGCGCGATTGCGCAGTACTGAGCCCGAGCGCGCATCCGCAGTAGTGATCCGGAGTGCGCATGCGCAGTAGTGACCCCGAGTACGCATGAGCAGTAGTGAGTCCGAGTGCGCATGAGCAGTAATGAGCTCGATTACGCATCCGCAGTGGCGACCCCGAGTGAGCATGCGCAGTAGTGCGCCCGTGTGCGCACGCGCAGAAGTGAGCTCGAATGCGCATGTGCAGGTCTGAGCCCGTGTGCGCATACGCAGTAGTGAGCCCGAGCGCGCATCCGCAGTAGTGAGCCCGATTGCCCATGAGCAGTAGTGAGGCCGAGTGCGCATGAGCAGTAGTGAGCCCGAGCGCGCATCCGCAGTAGTGAGTCGGAGCGCACATGTGCAGTAGAGAGCTCGTGTGCGCAGGCGCAGTAGTGAGCCCGTGCGCGCATGCGCAGTAGTGAGCCCGAGTGCGCATGCGCAGTACTCACCTCGAGTACGCATGAGCAGTAGTGAGCCCGATTACGCGTCCGCAGTAGTGACCCCGAGTGCGCATGCGCAGTAGTGACCCCGAGTGAGCATGCGCAGTAGTGAGCCCAAGCGCGCATCCACAGTTGTGAGCCGGAGCGCGCATCCGCAGTAGTGACCCCGAGTGCGCATGCGCAGTAGTGCGCCCGTGTGCGCATGCGCAGGAGTGAGCTCGAGTGCGCATATGCAGGTCTGACCCGGTGTGCGCATGCGCTGTAGTGACCACGAGTGCGCATGCGCACTAGTGGGCCCGCGTGCGCATGCGCAGTAGTGACCCCGAGTGTGCATGCGTAGTGGTGAGCCCGATTACGCATCCGCAATAGTGACCCCGAGTGCGCATGCGCAGTAGTGAGCCCGATTACGCATCCGCCGTAGTGTCCCAGAGTGCGCATGCGCAGTAGTGAGCCCGAGCGCGCATCCACAGTATTGAGCCCGAGTGCGCGTGCATAGTTGTAACCGCGAGGGCATGTACGCAGTAGATAGCCCGATTGCGCATCCACAGTCGCGAGTCCGTGTGCGCATGCGCAGTAGTGAGCCCGAGTGCGCATTCGCAGGTCGGAGCCCGAGTGCGCATGATCAGTAGAGAGCCCGATTGCGCGCATGCGCCGTAGTGAGCCCGAGCGCGCATCCGCAGTTGTGAGCCCGAGTGCGCATGCGCAGTAGTGGCCCCGAGTACGCATGAGCAGTAGTGAGTCCGAGCGCGCATCCGCAGTACTGAGCCCGAGTGCGCATGCGCAGTAGTGACCCCGAGTGCGCAAGCGCAGTAGTGAGCCCGTGCGCGCAAGCGCAGTTGTGAGCCCGTGTGCCCATGCGCAGTAGTAAGCCCGAGTGCGCATGTGCAGGTCTGAGTGGAGTGCGCATGCGCAGTAGTGAGCCTGATTGCGCGATTGCGCAGTACTGAGCCCGAGCGCGCATCCACAGTAGTGAGCCGGAGCGCGCATCCGCAGTAGTGACCCCGAGTGCGCATGCGCAGTAGTGAGCCCGAGCGCGCATCCGTAGTAGTGATCCCGAGTGCGCATGCGCAGTAGTGAGCCCGATTGCGCATCCGCAGTAGTGAGTTCGAGTGCGCATGAGCAGTAGTGAGCCCGAGCGCGCATGAGCAGTAGTCAGACCGAGTGCGCAAGAGCAGTAGTGAGCCCGAGCGGGCATCCGCAGTCGTGAGTCGGAGCGCGCATCCGCAGTACAGAGCCCGAGTGCGCATGCGCAGTAGTGACCCCGAGTGCGCAAGCGCAGTAGTGAGCCCGTGCGCGCAAGCGCAGTTGTGAGCCCGTGTGCCCATGCGCCGTAGTGAGCCCGAGCGCGCATCCGCAGTTGTGAGCCCGAGTGCGCATGCGCAGTAGTGGCCCCGAGTACGCATGAGCAGTAGTGAGTCCGAGCGCGCATGCGCAGTAGTGAGCCCGTGTGCGCATGCGCAGTAGTGAGCCAGAGCGCGCATCCGCAGTAGTGACACCGAGTGCGCATGAGCAGTAGTGAGTCCGAGTGGGCATGAGCAGTAGTGACCCCGAGAGCGCATGCACAGTAGTGAGACCGAGTGCGCATGCACAGTAGTGAGCCCAATTGCGCATTCGCAGTAGTGAGTCCGTGTGCGCATGTGCAGGTCTGAGCCGGAGTGCGCATGCGCAGTAGTGAGCCCGTGCGCGCATGCGCAGTAGTGAGCCCGATTGCGCATCCGCAGTAGTGACCCCGAGTGCGAATGCGCAATAGTGCGCAGGTGTGCGCATGCGCAGAAGTGAGCTCGAATGCGCATGTGCAGGTCTGAGCCCGTGTGCGCATACGCAGTAGTGAGCCCGAGCGCGCATCCGCAGTAGTGAGCCCGTGTGCCCATGCGCAGTAGTGAGCCCGAGAGCGCATCCACAGTAGTGCGCCCGAGTGCGCATGCGCAGTACTCACCCCGAGTACGCATGAGCAGTAGTGAGCTCGATTACGCATCCGCAATAGTGACCCCGAGTGCGCATGCGCAGTAGTGAGCCCGAGCGCGCATCCGCAGTAGTGAGCCCGAGTGCGCATGAGCAGTAGTGAGGCCGAGTGCGCATGCGCAGTAGTGAGACCTACTACGCATCCGCAATAGTGACCCTGAGTGCGCAAGCGCAGTAGTGAGCCCGTGCGGGCATGGGCAGTAATGCGCCCGTGCGCGCATGCGCAGTAGTGAGCCCGACTGCGCATGCGTAGTAGCGACTCCGAGCGCGCGTGCACAGTAGTGACTGCGATCGCATGTGCGCAGTAGTGAGACCGATTGCGCATGGGCAGGTCTGAGCCGGAGTGCGCATGCGCAGTAGTGGGCCCGTGCGCACATGCGCAGTAGTGAGCCCGTGTGCGCATGCGCAGTAGTGACCCCGGGTGCCAATGCGCAGTAGTGAGCTCGAGTGCGCATGAGCAGTAGTGAGGCCGAATGTGCATGCGCTGTAGTGAGCCCGAGCGCGCATCCACAGTAGTGAGCCGGAGCGCGCATCCGCAGTAGTGACCCCGAGTGCGCATGCGCAGTAGTGAGCCCGAGCGCGCATCCGTAGTAGTGATCCCGAGTGCGCATGCGCAGTAGTGAGCCCGATTGCGCATCCGCAGTAGTGAGTTCGAGTGCGCATGAGCAGTAGTGAGCCCGAGCGCGCATGAGCAGTAGTCAGACCGAGTGCGCAAGAGCAGTAGTGAGCCCGAGCGGGCATCCGCAGTCGTGAGTCGGAGCGCGCATCCGCAGTACTGAGCCCGAGTGCGCATGCGCAGTAGTGACCCCGAGTGCGCAAGCGCAGTAGTGAGCCCGTGCGCGCAAGCGCAGTTGTGAGCCCGTGTGCCCATGCGCAGTAGTAAGCCCGAGTGCGCATGTGCAGGTCTGAGTGGAGTGCGCATGCGCAGTAGTGAGCCTGATTGCGCGATTGCGCAGTACTGAGCCCGAGCGCGCATCCGCAGTAGTGATCCGGAGTGCGCATGCGCAGTAGTGACCCCGAGTACGCATGAGCAGTAGTGAGTCCGAGTGCGCATGAGCAGTAATGAGCTCGATTACGCATCCGCAGTGGCGACCTCGAGTGAGCATGCGCAGTAGTGCGCCCGTGTGCGCACGCGCAGAAGTGAGCTCGAATGCGCATGTGCAGGTCTGAGCCCGTGTGCGCATACGCAGTAGTGAGCCCGAGCGCGCATCCGCAGTAGTGAGCCCGACTGCCCATGAGCAGTAGTGAGGCCGAGTGCGCATGAGCAGTAGTGAGCCCGAGCGCGCATCCGCAGTAGTGAGTCGGAGCGCACATGTGCAGTAGAGAGCTCGTGTGCGCAGGCGCAGTAGTGAGCCCGTGCGCGCATGCGCAGTAGTGAGCCCGAGTGCGCATGCGCAGTACTCACCTCGAGTACGCATGAGCAGTAGTGAGCCCGATTACGCGTCCGCAGTAGTGACCCCGAGTGCGCATGCGCAGTAGTGACCCCGAGTGAGCATGCGCAGTAGTGAGCCCAAGCGCGCATCCACAGTTGTGAGCCGGAGCGCGCATCCGCAGTAGTGACCCCGAGTGCGCATGCGCAGTAGTGCGCCCGTGTGCGCATGCGCAGGAGTGAGCTCGAGTGCGCATATGCAGGTCTGACCCGGTGTGCGCATGCGCTGTAGTGACCACGAGTGCGTATGCGCACTAGTGGGCCCGCGTGCGCATGCGCAGTAGTGACCCCGAGTGTGCATGCGTAGTGGTGAGCCCGATTACGCATCCGCAATAGTGACCCCGAGTGCGCATGCGCAGTAGTGAGCCCGATTACGCATCCGCCGTAGTGTCCCAGAGTGCGCATGCGCAGTAGTGAGCCCGAGCGCGCATCCACAGTATTGAGCCCGAGTGCGCGTGCATAGTTGTAACCGCGAGGGCATGTACGCAGTAGATAGCCCGATTGCGCATCCACAGTAGCGAGTCCGTGTGCGCATGCGCAGTAGTGAGCCCGAGTGCGCATTCGCAGGTCGGAGCCCGAGTGCGCATGATCAGTAGAGAGCCCGATTGCGCGCATGCGCCGTAGTGAGCCCGAGCGCGCATCCGCAGTTGTGAGCCCGAGTGCGCATGCGCAGTAGTGGCCCCGAGTACGCATGAGCAGTAGTGAGTCCGAGCGCGCATGCGCAGTAGTGAGCCCGTGTGCGCATGCACAGTAGTGAGACCGAGTGCGCATGCACAGTAGTGAGCCCAATTGCGCATTCGCAGTAGTGAGTCCGTGTGCGCATGTGCAGGTCTGAGCCGGAGTGCGCATGCGCAGTAGTGAGCCCGTGCGCGCATGCGCAGTAGTGAGCCCGATTGCGCATCCGCAGTAGTGACCCCGAGTGCGAATGCGCAATAGTGCGCAGGTGTGCGCATGCGCAGAAGTGAGCTCGAATGCGCATGTGCAGGTCTGAGCCCGTGTGCGCATACGCAGTAGTGAGCCCGAGCGCGCATCCGCAGTAGTGAGCCCGTGTGCCCATGCGCAGTAGTGAGCTCGAGTGCGCATGAGCAGTAGTGAGGCCGAATGTGCATGCGCAGTAGTGACCCCGGGTGCCAATGCGCAGTAGTGACCTCGAGTGCGCATGAGCAGTAGTGAGCCCGAGAGCGCATCCACAGTAGTGCGCCCGAGTGCGCATGCGCAGTACTCACCCCGAGTACGCATGAGCAGTAGTGAGCCCTATTACGCATCCGCAGTAGTGACCCCGAGTGCGCATGCGCAGTAGTGAGCCCGAGCGCGCATCCGTAGTAGTGATCCCGAGTGCGCATGCGCAGTAGTGAGCCCGATTGCGCATCCGCAGTAGTGAGTTCGAGTGCGCATGAGCAGTAGTGAGCCCGAGCGCGCATGAGCAGTAGTCAGACCGAGTGCGCAAGAGCAGTAGTGAGCCCGAGCGGGCATCCGCAGTCGTGAGTCGGAGCGCGCATCCGCAGTAGTGAGCCCGAGTGCGCATGCGCAGTAGTGACCCCGAGTGCGCAAGCGCAGTAGTGAGCCCGATTACGCATCCGCAGTAGTGACCCCGAGTAGGCATGAGCAGTAGTGAGTCCGAGTGCGCATGAGCAGTAGTGACCCCGAGTGCGCATGCGCAGTAGTGAGCCCGATTACGCATCCGCCGTAGTGTCCCCGAGTGCGCATGCGCAGTAGTGAGCCCGAGCGCGCATCCACAGTATTGAGCCCGATTGCCCATGAGCAGTAGTGAGGCCGAGTGCGCATGAGCAGTAGTGAGCCCGAGCGCGCATCCGCAGTAGTGAGTCGGAGTGCGCATGTGCAGTAGAGAGCCCGTGTGCGCATGCGCAGTAGTGAGCCCGTGCGCGCATGCGCAGTAGTGAGCCCGTGTGCCCATGCGCAGTAGTGAGCCCGAGAGCGCATCCACAGTAGTGCGCCCGAGTGCGCATGCGCAGTACTCACCCCGAGTACGCATGAGCAGTAGTGAGCCCTATTACGCATCCGCAGTAGTGACCCCGAGTGCGCATGCGCAGTAGTGAGCCCGAGCGCGCATCCACAGTAGTGAGCCGGAGCGCGCATCCGCAGTAGTGACCCCGAGTGCGCATGCGCAGTAGTGCGCCCGTGTGCGCATGCGCAGGAGTGAGCTCGAGTGCGCATATGCAGGTCTGACCCGGTGTGCGCATACGCTGTAGTGACCACGAGTACGCATGAGCAGTAGTGAGACCGAGTGCGCATGAGCAGTAGTGACCCCGAGTGCGCATGCGCAGTAGTGAGCCCGATTAAGCATCCGCAGTAGTGTGCCCGAGTGCGCATGCGCAGAAGTGAGCTCGAATGCGCATGTGCAGGTCTGAGCCCGTGTGCGCATACGCAGTAGTGAGCCCGGTTGCGCCTCCGCAGTAGTGAGCCCGAGTGCGCATGAGCAGTAGTGAGGCCGAGTGCGCATGAGCAGTAGTGAGCCCGAGCGCGCATCCGCAGTCGTGAGTCGGAGTGCGCATGTGCAGTAGAGAGCTCGTGTGCGCATGCGCAGTAGTGAGCCCGTGCGCGCATGCGCAGTAGTGAGCCAGAGTGCGCATGTGCAGGTCTGAACCCGAGTGCGCATGCTCAGTAGAAAGCCCGATTGCGCATGCGCAGTAGTGAGCCCGTGCGCGCAAGCGCAGTTGTGAGCCCGTGTGCCCATGCGCAGTAGTAAGCCCGAGGGCGCATGTGCAGGTCTGACTGGAGTGCGCATGCGCAGTAGTGAGCCCGATTGCGCGCATGCGCAGTAGTGAGCCCGAGCGCGCATCCGCAGTAGTGAGTCGGAGTGCGCATGTGCAGTAGAGAGCTCGTGTGCGCATGCGCAGTAGTGAGCCCGTGCGCGCATGCGCAGTAGTGAGCTCGTGTGCGCATGCGCAGTAGTGACCCCGAGTGCCAATGCGCAGTAGTGAGCCCGATTACGCATCCGCAATAATGATCCCGAGTGCGCATGAGCAGTAGTGAGCCCGAGCGCGCATCCGCAGTAGTGAGTCGGAGTGCGCATGTGCAGTAGAGAGCTCGTGTGCGCATGCGCAGTAGTGAGCCCGTGCGCGCATGCGCAGTAGTGAGCCCGTGTGCCCATGCGCAGTAGTGAGCCCGAGAGCGCATCCACAGTAGTGCGCCCGAGTGCGCATGCGCAGTACTCACCCCGAGTACGCATGAGCAGTAGTGAGCCCTATTACGCATCCGCAGTAGTGACCCCGAGTGCGCATGCGCAGTAGTAAGCCCGAGCGCGCACCCGCAGTAGTGAGACCGAGTGCGCATCCGCAGTAGTGACCCCGAGTGTGCAAGCGCAGCAGTGAGCCCGATTGCGCATGCTCAATAGAGAGCCCGATTGCGCGCATGCGCAGTAGTGAGCCCGAGCGCGCTTCCGCAGTAGTGAGCTCGAGTGCGTATGGGCAGGTGTGATCCGGACTGCCCATGCGCAGTAGTGAGGCCGTGTGCGCATTCGCAGTGGTGTGCCCGAGTGCGCTTGGGCAGGTCTGAGCCGGCGTGCGCATGCGCAGTAGGGATCCCGTGTGCGCATGCGCAGTAGTGACCCCGAGTGTGCGTGCGCAGTGGTGAGCCCGATTACGCATCCGCAGTAGTGACCCCGAGTGCGCGTGCGCAGTAGTGCGCCCGTGTGCGCATGCGCTGAAGTGAGCTCGAATGGGCATGTGCAGGTCTGAGCCCGTGTGCGCATACGCAGTAGTGAGCCCGAGCGCGCATCCGCAGTAGTGAGCCCGATTGCCCATGAGCAGTAGTGAGGCCGAGTGCGCATGAGCAGTAGTGAGCCCGAGCGCGCATCCGCAGTAGTGAGTCGGAGCGCACATGTGCATGTCTGAATCCGAGTGCGCATGCTCAGTAGAGAGCCCGATTGCGCATGCGCAGTAGTGAGCCCGTGCGCGCAAGCGCAGTTGTGAGCCCGTGTGCCCATGCGCAGTAGTAAGCCCGTGTGCGCATGTGCAGGTCTGACTGGAGTGCGCATGCGCAGTAGTGAGCCTGATTGCGCGAATGCGCAGTAGTGAGCCAGAGCGCGCATCCGCAGTAGCGATCCCGAGTGCGCATGCGCAGTAGTGACCCCGAGTACGCATGAGCAGTAGTGAGTCCGAGTGCGCATGAGCAGTAGTGACCCCTAGTGCGCATGCGCAGTAGTGAGCCCGACTACGCATCCGCAGTAGTGAGTCCGAGTGCGCATGTGCAGTAGTGAGCTCGATTACGCATCCGCAGTAGCGACCCCGAGTGAGCATGCGCAGTAGTGCGCCCGTGTGCGCACGCGCAGAAGTGAGCTCGAATGCGCATGTGCAGGTCTGAGCCCGTGTGCGCATACGCAGTAGTGAGCCCGAGCGCGCATCCGCAGTAGTGAGCCCGATTGCCCATGAGCAGTAGTGAGGCCGAGTGCGCATGAGCAGTAGTGAGCCCGAGCGCGCATCCGCAGTAGTGAGTCGGAGCGCACATGTGCAGTAGAGAGCTCGTGTGCTCAGGCGCAGTAGTGAGCCCGTGCGCGCATGCGCAGTAGTGAGCCCGAGTGCGCATGCGCAGTACTCACCTCGAGTACGCATGAGCAATAGTGAGCCCGATTACGCGTCCGCAGTAGTGACCCCGAGTGCGCATGCGCAGTACTGACCCCGAGTGAGCATGCGCAGTAGTGAGCCCAAGCGCGCATCCACAGTTGTGAGCCGGAGCGCGCATCCGCAGTAGTGACCCCGAGTGCGCATGCGCAGTAGTGCGCCCGTGTGCGCATGCGCAGGAGTGAGCTCGAGTGCGCATATGCAGGTCTGACCCGGTGTGCGCATGCGCTGTAGTGACCACGAGTGCGCATGCGCACTAGTGGGCCCGTGTGCGCATGCGCAGTAGTGACCCCGAGTGTGCATGCGTAGTGGTGAGCCCGATTACGCATCCGCAATAGTGACCCCGAGTGCGCATGCGCAGTAGTGAGCCCGTGCGCGCATGCGCAGTAGTGCGCCCGTGCGCGCATGCGCAGTAGTGAGCCCGAGTGCGCATGCGTAGTAGCGACCCCGAGCGCGCGTGCATAGTTGTGACCGCGAGGGCATGTACGCAGTAGTGAGCCCGATTGCGCATCCACAGTAGCGAGTCCGTGTGCGCATGCGCAGTAGTGAGCCCGAGTGCGCATTCGCAGGTCGGAGCCCGAGTGCGCATGATCAGTAGAGAGCCCGATTGCGCGCATGCGCCGTAGTGAGCCCGAGCGCGCATCCGCAGTTGTGAGCCCGAGTGCGCATGCGCAGTAGTGGCCCCGAGTACGCATGAGCAGTAGTGAGTCCGAGTGCGCATGCGCAGTAGTGAGCCCGTGTGCGCATGCGCAGTAGTGAGCCAGAGCGCGCATCCGCAGTAGTGACACCGAGTGCGCATGAGCAGTAGTGAGTCCGAGTGGGCATGAGCAGTAGTGACCCCGAGAGCGCATGCACAGTAGTGAGACCGAGTGCGCATGCACAGTAGTGAGCCCAATTGCGTATTCGCAGTAGTGAGTCCGTGTGCGCATGTGCAGGTCTGAGCCGGAGTGCGCATGCGCAGTAGTGAGCCCGTGCGCGCATGCGCAGTAGTGAGCCCGATTACGCATCCGCAGTAGTGACCCCGAGTGCGAATGCGCAATAGTGCGCAGGTGTGCGCATGCGCAGAAGTGAGCTCGAGTGCGCATGTGCAGGTCTGAGCCCGTGTGCGCATACGCAGTAGTGAGCCCGTGCGCGCATGCGCAGTAGTGAGCCCGATTACGCATCCGCAGTAGTGACCCCGAGTGCGAATGCGCAATAGTGCGCAGGTGTGCGCATGCGCAGAAGTGAGCTCGAATGCGCATGTGCAGGTCTGAGCCCGTGTGCGCATACGCAGTAGTGAGCCCGAGCGCGCATCCGCAGTAGTGAGCCCGTGTGCCCATGCGCAGTAGTGAGCCCGAGAGCGCATCCACAGTAGTGCGCCCGAGTGCGCATGCGCAGTACTCACCCCGAGTACGCATGAGCAGTAGTGAGCTCGATTACGCATCCGCAATAGTGACCCCGAGTGCGCATGCGCAGTAGTGAGCCCGAGCGCGCATCCGCAGTAGTGAGCCCGAGTGCGCATGAGCAGTAGTGAGGCCGAGTGCGCATGCGCAGTAGTGAGACCTACTACGCATCCGCAATAGTGACCCTGAGTGCGCAAGCGCAGTAGTGAGCCCGTGCGGGCATGGGCAGTAATGCGCCCGTGCGCGCATGCGCAGTAGTGAGCCCGACTGCGCATGCGTAGTAGCGACTCCGAGCGCGCGTGCACAGTAGTGACTGCGATCGCATGTGCGCAGTAGTGAGACCGATTGCGCATGGGCAGGTCTGAGCCGGAGTGCGCATGCGCAGTAGTGGGCCCGTGCGCACATGCGCAGTAGTGAGCCTGTGTGCGCATGCGCAGTAGTGACCCCGGGTGCCAATGCGCAGTAGTGAGCTCGAGTGCGCATGAGCAGTAGTGAGGCCGAATGTGCATGCGCTGTAGTGAGCCCGAGCGCGCATCCACAGTAGTGAGCCGGAGCGCGCATCCGCAGTAGTGACCCCGAGTGCGCATGCGCAGTAGTGAGCCCGAGCGCGCATCCGTAGTAGTGATCCCGAGTGCGCATGCGCAGTAGTGAGCCCGATTGCGCATCCGCAGTAGTGAGTTCGAGTGCGCATGAGCAGTAGTGAGCCCGAGCGCGCATGAGCAGTAGTCAGACCGAGTGCGCAAGAGCAGTAGTGAGCCCGAGCGGGCATCCGCAGTCGTGAGTCGGAGCGCGCATCCGCAGTAGTGAGCCCGAGTGCGCATGCGCAGTAGTGACCCCGAGTGCGCAAGCGCAGTAGTGAGCCCGATTACGCATCCGCAGTAGTGACCCCGAGTAGGCATGAGCAGTAGTGAGTCCGAGTGCGCATAAGCAGTAGTGACCCCGAGTGCGCATGCGCAGTAGTGAGCCCGATTACGCATCCGCCGTAGTGTCCCCGAGTGCGCATGCGCAGTAGTGAGCCCGAGCGCGCATCCACAGTATTGAGCCCGATTGCCCATGAGCAGTAGTGAGGCCGAGTGCGCATGCGCAGTAGTGAGCCCAAGCGCGCATCCACAGTTGTGAGCCGGAGCGCGCATCCGCAGTAGTGACCCCGAGTGCGCATGCGCAGTAGTGCGCCCGTGTGCGCATGCGCAGGAGTGAGCTCGAGTGCGCATATGCAGGTCTGACCCGGTGTGCGCATGCGCTGTAGTGACCACGAGTGCGTATGCGCACTAGTGGGCCCGCGTGCGCATGCGCAGTAGTGACCCCGAGTGTGCATGCGTAGTGGTGAGCCCGATTACGCATCCGCAATAGTGACCCCGAGTGCGCATGCGCAGTAGTGAGCCCGATTACGCATCCGCCGTAGTGTCCCAGAGTGCGCATGCGCAGTAGTGAGCCCGAGCGCGCATCCACAGTATTGAGCCCGAGTGCGCGTGCATAGTTGTAACCGCGAGGGCATGTACGCAGTAGATAGCCCGATTGCGCATCCACAGTAGCGAGTCCGTGTGCGCATGCGCAGTAGTGAGCCCGAGTGCGCATTCGCAGGTCGGAGCCCGAGTGCGCATGATCAGTAGAGAGCCCGATTGCGCGCATGCGCCGTAGTGAGCCCGAGCGCGCATCCGCAGTTGTGAGCCCGAGTGCGCATGCGCAGTAGTGGCCCCGAGTACGCATGAGCAGTAGTGAGTCCGAGCGCGCATGCGCAGTAGTGAGCCCGTGTGCGCATGCACAGTAGTGAGACCGAGTGCGCATGCACAGTAGTGAGCCCAATTGCGCATTCGCAGTAGTGAGTCCGTGTGCGCATGTGCAGGTCTGAGCCGGAGTGCGCATGCGCAGTAGTGAGCCCGTGCGCGCATGCGCAGTAGTGAGCCCGATTGCGCATCCGCAGTAGTGACCCCGAGTGCGAATGCGCAATAGTGCGCAGGTGTGCGCATGCGCAGAAGTGAGCTCGAATGCGCATGTGCAGGTCTGAGCCCGTGTGCGCATACGCAGTAGTGAGCCCGAGCGCGCATCCGCAGTAGTGAGCCCGTGTGCCCATGCGCAGTAGTGAGCTCGAGTGCGCATGAGCAGTAGTGAGGCCGAATGTGCATGCGCAGTAGTGACCCCGGGTGCCAATGCGCAGTAGTGACCTCGAGTGCGCATGAGCAGTAGTGAGCCCGAGAGCGCATCCACAGTAGTGCGCCCGAGTGCGCATGCGCAGTACTCACCCCGAGTACGCATGAGCAGTAGTGAGCCCTATTACGCATCCGCAGTAGTGACCCCGAGTGCGCATGCGCAGTAGTGAGCCCGAGCGCGCATCCGTAGTAGTGATCCCGAGTGCGCATGCGCAGTAGTGAGCCCGATTGCGCATCCGCAGTAGTGAGTTCGAGTGCGCATGAGCAGTAGTGAGCCCGAGCGCGCATGAGCAGTAGTCAGACCGAGTGCGCAAGAGCAGTAGTGAGCCCGAGCGGGCATCCGCAGTCGTGAGTCGGAGCGCGCATCCGCAGTAGTGAGCCCGAGTGCGCATGCGCAGTAGTGACCCCGAGTGCGCAAGCGCAGTAGTGAGCCCGATTACGCATCCGCAGTAGTGACCCCGAGTAGGCATGAGCAGTAGTGAGTCCGAGTGCGCATGAGCAGTAGTGACCCCGAGTGCGCATGCGCAGTAGTGAGCCCGATTACGCATCCGCCGTAGTGTCCCCGAGTGCGCATGCGCAGTAGTGAGCCCGAGCGCGCATCCACAGTATTGAGCCCGATTGCCCATGAGCAGTAGTGAGGCCGAGTGCGCATGAGCAGTAGTGAGCCCGAGCGCGCATCCGCAGTAGTGAGTCGGAGTGCGCATGTGCAGTAGAGAGCCCGTGTGCGCATGCGCAGTAGTGAGCCCGTGCGCGCATGCGCAGTAGTGAGCCCGTGTGCCCATGCGCAGTAGTGAGCCCGAGAGCGCATCCACAGTAGTGCGCCCGAGTGCGCATGCGCAGTACTCACCCCGAGTACACATGAGCAGTAGTGAGCCCTATTACGCATCCGCAGTAGTGACCCCGAGTGCGCATGCGCAGTAGTGAGCCCGAGCGCGCATCCACAGTAGTGAGCCGGAGCGCGCATCCGCAGTAGTGACCCCGAGTGCGCATGCGCAGTAGTGCGCCCGTGTGCGCATGCGCAGGAGTGAGCTCGAGTGCGCATATGCAGGTCTGACCCGGTGTGCGCATACGCTGTAGTGACCACGAGTACGCATGAGCAGTAGTGAGACCGAGTGCGCATGAGCAGTAGTGACCCCGAGTGCGCATGCGCAGTAGTGAGCCCGATTAAGCATCCGCAGTAGTGTGCCCGAGTGCGCATGCGCAGAAGTGAGCTCGAATGCGCATGTGCAGGTCTGAGCCCGTGTGCGCATACGCAGTAGTGAGCCCGGTTGCGCCTCCGCAGTAGTGAGCCCGAGTGCGCATGAGCAGTAGTGAGGCCGAGTGCGCATGAGCAGTAGTGAGCCCGAGCGCGCATCCGCAGTCGTGAGTCGGAGTGCGCATGTGCAGTAGAGAGCTCGTGTGCGCATGCGCAGTAGTGAGCCCGTGCGCGCATGCGCAGTAGTGAGCCAGAGTGCGCATGTGCAGGTCTGAACCCGAGTGCGCATGCTCAGTAGAAAGCCCGATTGCGCATGCGCAGTAGTGAGCCCGTGCGCGCAAGCGCAGTTGTGAGCCCGTGTGCCCATGCGCAGTAGTAAGCCCGAGGGCGCATGTGCAGGTCTGACTGGAGTGCGCATGCGCAGTAGTGAGCCCGATTGCGCGCATGCGCAGTAGTGAGCCCGAGCGCGCATCCGCAGTAGTGAGTCGGAGTGCGCATGTGCAGTAGAGAGCTCGTGTGCGCATGCGCAGTAGTGAGCCCGTGCGCGCATGCGCAGTAGTGAGCTCGTGTGCGCATGCGCAGTAGTGACCCCGAGTGCCAATGCGCAGTAGTGAGCCCGATTACGCATCCGCAATAATGATCCCGAGTGCGCATGAGCAGTAGTGAGCCCGAGCGCGCATCCGCAGTAGTGAGTCGGAGTGCGCATGTGCAGTAGAGAGCTCGTGTGCGCATGCGCAGTAGTGAGCCCGTGCGCGCATGCGCAGTAGTGAGCCCGTGTGCCCATGCGCAGTAGTGAGCCCGAGAGCGCATCCACAGTAGTGCGCCCGAGTGCGCATGCGCAGTACTCACCCCGAGTACGCATGAGCAGTAGTGAGCCCTATTACGCATCCGCAGTAGTGACCCCGAGTGCGCATGCGCAGTAGTAAGCCCGAGCGCGCACCCGCAGTAGTGAGACCGAGTGCGCATCCGCAGTAGTGACCCCGAGTGTGCAAGCGCAGCAGTGAGCCCGATTGCGCATGCTCAATAGAGAGCCCGATTGCGCGCATGCGCAGTAGTGAGCCCGAGCGCGCTTCCGCAGTAGTGAGCTCGAGTGCGTATGGGCAGGTGTGATCCGGACTGCCCATGCGCAGTAGTGAGGCCGTGTGCGCATTCGCAGTGGTGTGCCCGAGTGCGCTTGGGCAGGTCTGAGCCGGCGTGCGCATGCGCAGTAGGGATCCCGTGTGCGCATGCGCAGTAGTGACCCCGAGTGTGCGTGCGCAGTGGTGAGCCCGATTACGCATCCGCAGTAGTGACCCCGAGTGCGCGTGCGCAGTAGTGCGCCCGTGTGCGCATGCGCTGAAGTGAGCTCGAATGGGCATGTGCAGGTCTGAGCCCGTGTGCGCATACGCAGTAGTGAGCCCGAGCGCGCATCCGCAGTAGTGAGCCCGATTGCCCATGAGCAGTAGTGAGGCCGAGTGCGCATGAGCAGTAGTGAGCCCGAGCGCGCATCCGCAGTAGTGAGTCGGAGCGCACATGTGCATGTCTGAATCCGAGTGCGCATGCTCAGTAGAGAGCCCGATTGCGCATGCGCAGTAGTGAGCCCGTGCGCGCAAGCGCAGTTGTGAGCCCGTGTGCCCATGCGCAGTAGTAAGCCCGTGTGCGCATGTGCAGGTCTGACTGGAGTGCGCATGCGCAGTAGTGAGCCTGATTGCGCGAATGCGCAGTAGTGAGCCAGAGCGCGCATCCGCAGTAGCGATCCCGAGTGCGCATGCGCAGTAGTGACCCCGAGTACGCATGAGCAGTAGTGAGTCCGAGTGCGCATGAGCAGTAGTGACCCCTAGTGCGCATGCGCAGTAGTGAGCCCGACTACGCATCCGCAGTAGTGAGTCCGAGTGCGCATGTGCAGTAGTGAGCTCGATTACGCATCCGCAGTAGCGACCCCGAGTGAGCATGCGCAGTAGTGCGCCCGTGTGCGCACGCGCAGAAGTGAGCTCGAATGCGCATGTGCAGGTCTGAGCCCGTGTGCGCATACGCAGTAGTGAGCCCGAGCGCGCATCCGCAGTAGTGAGCCCGATTGCCCATGAGCAGTAGTGAGGCCGAGTGCGCATGAGCAGTAGTGAGCCCGAGCGCGCATCCGCAGTAGTGAGTCGGAGCGCACATGTGCAGTAGAGAGCTCGTGTGCTCAGGCGCAGTAGTGAGCCCGTGCGCGCATGCGCAGTAGTGAGCCCGAGTGCGCATGCGCAGTACTCACCTCGAGTACGCATGAGCAATAGTGAGCCCGATTACGCGTCCGCAGTAGTGACCCCGAGTGCGCATGCGCAGTACTGACCCCGAGTGAGCATGCGCAGTAGTGAGCCCAAGCGCGCATCCACAGTTGTGAGCCGGAGCGCGCATCCGCAGTAGTGACCCCGAGTGCGCATGCGCAGTAGTGCGCCCGTGTGCGCATGCGCAGGAGTGAGCTCGAGTGCGCATATGCAGGTCTGACCCGGTGTGCGCATGCGCTGTAGTGACCACGAGTGCGCATGCGCACTAGTGGGCCCGTGTGCGCATGCGCAGTAGTGACCCCGAGTGTGCATGCGTAGTGGTGAGCCCGATTACGCATCCGCAATAGTGACCCCGAGTGCGCATGCGCAGTAGTGAGCCCGTGCGCGCATGCGCAGTAGTGCGCCCGTGCGCGCATGCGCAGTAGTGAGCCCGAGTGCGCATGCGTAGTAGCGACCCCGAGCGCGCGTGCATAGTTGTGACCGCGAGGGCATGTACGCAGTAGTGAGCCCGATTGCGCATCCACAGTAGCGAGTCCGTGTGCGCATGCGCAGTAGTGAGCCCGAGTGCGCATTCGCAGGTCGGAGCCCGAGTGCGCATGATCAGTAGAGAGCCCGATTGCGCGCATGCGCCGTAGTGAGCCCGAGCGCGCATCCGCAGTTGTGAGCCCGAGTGCGCATGCGCAGTAGTGGCCCCGAGTACGCATGAGCAGTAGTGAGTCCGAGTGCGCATGCGCAGTAGTGAGCCCGTGTGCGCATGCGCAGTAGTGAGCCAGAGCGCGCATCCGCAGTAGTGACACCGAGTGCGCATGAGCAGTAGTGAGTCCGAGTGGGCATGAGCAGTAGTGACCCCGAGAGCGCATGCACAGTAGTGAGACCGAGTGCGCATGCACAGTAGTGAGCCCAATTGCGTATTCGCAGTAGTGAGTCCGTGTGCGCATGTGCAGGTCTGAGCCGGAGTGCGCATGCGCAGTAGTGAGCCCGTGCGCGCATGCGCAGTAGTGAGCCCGATTACGCATCCGCAGTAGTGACCCCGAGTGCGAATGCGCAATAGTGCGCAGGTGTGCGCATGCGCAGAAGTGAGCTCGAGTGCGCATGTGCAGGTCTGAGCCCGTGTGCGCATACGCAGTAGTGAGCCCGTGCGCGCATCCGCAGTAGTGAGCCCGATTGCGCCTGAGCAGTAGTGAGTCGGAGTGCGCATGCACAGTAGTAAATCCGTGTGCGCATGCGCAGTAGTGACCCCGAGTGCCAATGCGCAGTAGTGAGCCCGATTACGCATCCGCAATAATGACCCCGAGTGCGCATGCGCAGTAGTGAGCCCGTGCGCGCATGCGCAGTAGTGAGCACGAGTGCGCATGCGTAGTAGCGACCCCGAGCGCGCGTGCGCAGTAGTGACCGCGAGCGCTTATGCGCAGTAGTGAGCCCGAGTGCGCATGCGCATTAGTGCGCCCGTGTGCGCATGCGCAGAAGTGAGCTCGAATGGGCATGTGCAGTAGTGAGCCCGAGCCCGCATCCGCAGTAGTGTGCCCGTGCGCGCAAGCGCAGTTGTGAGCCCGTGTGCCCATGCGCAGTAGTAAGCCCGAGTGCGCATGTGCAGGTCTGAGTGGAGTGCGCATGCGCAGTAGTGAGCCTGATTGCGCGATTGCGCAGTACTGAGCCCGAGCGCGCATCCGCAGTAGTGATCCGGAGTGCGCATGCGCAGTAGTGACCCCGAGTACGCATGAGCAGTAGTGAGTCCGAGTGCGCATGAGCAGTAATGAGCTCGATTACGCATCCGCAGTGGCGACCCCGAGTGAGCATGCGCAGTAGTGCGCCCGTGTGCGCACGCGCAGAAGTGAGCTCGAATGCGCATGTGCAGGTCTGAGCCCGTGTGCGCATACGCAGTAGTGAGCCCGAGCGCGCATCCGCAGTAGTGAGCCCGATTGCCCATGAGCAGTAGTGAGGCCGAGTGCGCATGAGCAGTAGTGAGCCCGAGCGCGCATCCGCAGTAGTGAGTCGGAGCGCACATGTGCAGTAGAGAGCTCGTGTGCGCAGGCGCAGTAGTGAGCCCGTGCGCGCATGCGCAGTAGTGAGCCCGAGTGCGCATGCGCAGTACTCACCTCGAGTACGCATGAGCAGTAGTGAGCCCGATTACGCGTCCGCAGTAGTGACCCCGAGTGCGCATGCGCAGTAGTGACCCCGAGTGAGCATGCGCAGTAGTGAGCCCAAGCGCGCATCCACAGTTGTGAGCCGGAGCGCGCATCCGCAGTAGTGACCCCGAGTGCGCATGCGCAGTAGTGCGCCCGTGTGCGCATGCGCAGGAGTGAGCTCGAGTGCGCATATGCAGGTCTGACCCGGTGTGCGCATGCGCTGTAGTGACCACGAGTGCGCATGCGCACTAGTGGGCCCGCGTGCGCATGCGCAGTAGTGACCCCGAGTGTGCATGCGTAGTGGTGAGCCCGATTACGCATCCGCAATAGTGACCCCGAGTGCGCATGCGCAGTAGTGAGCCCGATTACGCATCCGCCGTAGTGTCCCAGAGTGCGCATGCGCAGTAGTGAGCCCGAGCGCGCATCCACAGTATTGAGCCCGAGTGCGCGTGCATAGTTGTAACCGCGAGGGCATGTACGCAGTAGATAGCCCGATTGCGCATCCACAGTCGCGAGTCCGTGTGCGCATGCGCAGTAGTGAGCCCGAGTGCGCATTCGCAGGTCGGAGCCCGAGTGCGCATGATCAGTAGAGAGCCCGATTGCGCGCATGCGCCGTAGTGAGCCCGAGCGCGCATCCGCAGTTGTGAGCCCGAGTGCGCATGCGCAGTAGTGGCCCCGAGTACGCATGAGCAGTAGTGAGTCCGAGCGCGCATGCGCAGTAGTGAGCCCGTGTGCGCATGCGCAGTAGTGAGCCAGAGCGCGCATCCGCAGTAGTGACACCGAGTGCGCATGAGCAGTAGTGAGTCCGAGTGGGCATGAGCAGTAGTGACCCCGAGAGCGCATGCACAGTAGTGAGACCGAGTGCGCATGCACAGTAGTGAGCCCAATTGCGCATTCGCAGTAGTGAGTCCGTGTGCGCATGTGCAGGTCTGAGCCGGAGTGCGCATGCGCAGTAGTGAGCCCGTGCGCGCATGCGCAGTAGTGAGCCCGATTGCGCATCCGCAGTAGTGACCCCGAGTGCGAATGCGCAATAGTGCGCAGGTGTGCGCATGCGCAGAAGTGAGCTCGAATGCGCATGTGCAGGTCTGAGCCCGTGTGCGCATACGCAGTAGTGAGCCCGAGCGCGCATCCGCAGTAGTGAGCCCGTGTGCCCATGCGCAGTAGTGAGCCCGAGAGGGCATCCACAGTAGTGCGCCCGAGTGCGCATGCGCAGTACTCACCCCGAGTACGCATGAGCAGTAGTGAGCTCGATTACGCATCCGCAATAGTGACCCCGAGTGCGCATGCGCAGTAGTGAGCCCGAGCGCGCATCCGCAGTAGTGAGCCCGAGTGCGCATGAGCAGTAGTGAGGCCGAGTGCGCATGCGCAGTAGTGAGACCTACTACGCATCCGCAATAGTGACCCTGAGTGCGCAAGCGCAGTAGTGAGCCCGTGCGGGCATGGGCAGTAATGCGCCCGTGCGCGCATGCGCAGTAGTGAGCCCGACTGCGCATGCGTAGTAGCGACTCCGAGCGCGCGTGCACAGTAGTGACTGCGATCGCATGTGCGCAGTAGTGAGACCGATTGCGCATGGGCAGGTCTGAGCCGGAGTGCGCATGCGCAGTAGTGGGCCCGTGCGCACATGCGCAGTAGTGAGCCCGTGTGCGCATGCGCAGTAGTGACCCCGGGTGCCAATGCGCAGTAGTGAGCTCGAGTGCGCATGAGCAGTAGTGAGGCCGAATGTGCATGCGCTGTAGTGAGCCCGAGCGCGCATCCACAGTAGTGAGCCGGAGCGCGCATCCGCAGTAGTGACCCCGAGTGCGCATGCGCAGTAGTGAGCCCGAGCGCGCATCCGTAGTAGTGATCCCGAGTGCGCATGCGCAGTAGTGAGCCCGATTGCGCATCCGCAGTAGTGAGTTCGAGTGCGCATGAGCAGTAGTGAGCCCGAGCGCGCATGAGCAGTAGTCAGACCGAGTGCGCAAGAGCAGTAGTGAGCCCGAGCGGGCATCCGCAGTCGTGAGTCGGAGCGCGCATCCGCAGTAGTGAGCCCGAGTGCGCATGCGCAGTAGTGACCCCGAGTGCGCAAGCGCAGTAGTGAGCCCGATTACGCATCCGCAGTAGTGACCCCGAGTAGGCATGAGCAGTAGTGAGTCCGAGTGCGCATGAGCAGTAGTGACCCCGAGTGCGCATGCGCAGTAGTGAGCCCGATTACGCATCCGCCGTAGTGTCCCCGAGTGCGCATGCGCAGTAGTGAGCCCGAGCGCGCATCCACAGTATTGAGCCCGATTGCCCATGAGCAGTAGTGAGGCCGAGTGCGCATGAGCAGTAGTGAGCCCGAGCGCGCATCCGCAGTAGTGAGTCGGAGTGCGCATGTGCAGTAGAGAGCCCGTGTGCGCATGCGCAGTAGTGAGCCCGTGCGCGCATGCGCAGTAGTGAGCCCGTGTGCCCATGCGCAGTAGTGAGCCCGAGAGCGCATCCACAGTAGTGCGCCCGAGTGCGCATGCGCAGTACTCACCCCGAGTACGCATGAGCAGTAGTGAGCCCTATTACGCATCCGCAGTAGTGACCCCGAGTGCGCATGCGCAGTAGTGGGCCCGAGCGCGCATCCACAGTAGTGAGCCGGAGCGCGCATCCGCAGTAGTGACCCCGAGTGCGCATGCGCAGTAGTGCGCCCGTGTGCGCATGCGCAGGAGTGAGCTCGAGTGCGCATATGCAGGTCTGACCCGGTGTGCGCATACGCTGTAGTGACCACGAGTACGCATGAGCAGTAGTGAGACCGAGTGCGCATGAGCAGTAGTGACCCCGAGTGCGCATGCACAGTAGTGAGCCCGATTAAGCATCCGCAGTAGTGTGCCCGAGTGCGCATGCGCAGAAGTGAGCTCGAATGCGCATGTGCAGGTCTGAGCCCGTGTGCGCATACGCAGTAGTGAGCCCGGTTGCGCCTGAGCAGTAGTGAGTCGGTGTGCGCATGCGCAGTAGTGAACCCGTGCGCACATGCGCAGTGTTGAGCTCGTGTGCGCATGCGCAGTAGTGACCCCGAGTGCCAATGCGCAGTAGTGAGCCCGATTACGCATCCGCAATAATGATCCCGAGTGCGCATGAGCAGTAGTGAGCCCGAGCGCGCATCCGCAGTAGTGAGTCGGAGTGCGCATGTGCAGTAGAGAGCTCGGGTGCGCATGCGCAGTAGTGAGCCCGTGCGCGCATGCGCAGTAGTGAGCCCGTGTGCCCATGCGCAGTAGTGAGCCCGAGAGCGCATCCACAGTAGTGCGCCCGAGTGCGCATGCGCAGTACTCACCCCGAGTACGCATGAGCAGTAGTGAGCCCTATTACGCATCCGCAGTAGTGACCCCGAGTGCGCATGCGCAGTAGTGAGCCCGAGCGCGCACCCGCAGTAGTGAGACCGAGTGCGCATCCGCAGTAGTGACCCCGAGTGTGCAAGCGCAGCAGTGAGCCCGATTGCGCATGCTCAATAGAGAGCCCGATTGCGCGCATGCGCAGTAATGAGCCCGAGCGCGCTTCCGCAGTAGTGAGCTCGAGTGCGTATGGGCAGGTGTGATCCGGACTGCCCATGCGCTGTAGTGAGGCCGTGTGCGCATTCGCAGTGGTGTGCCCGAGTGCGCTTGGGCAGGTCTGAGCCGGCGTGCGCATGCGCAGTAGGGATCCCGTGTGCGCATGCGCAGTAGTGACCCCGAGTGTGCGTGCGCAGTGGTGAGCCCGATTACGCATCCGCAGTAGTGACCCCGAGTGCGCGTGCGCAGTAGTGCGCCCGTGTGCGCATGCGCTGAAGTGAGCTCGAATGGGCATGTGCAGGTCTGAGCCCGTGTGCGCATACGCAGTAGTGAGCCCGAGCGCGCATCCGCAGTCGTGAGTCGGAGTGCGCATGTGCAGTAGAGAGCTCGTGTGCGCATGCGCAGTAGTGAGCCAGAGTGCGCATGTGCAGGTCTGAACCCCAGTGCGCATGCTCAGTAGAAAGCCCGATTGCGCATGCGCAGTAGTGAGCACGTGCGCGCAAGCGCAGTTGTGAGCCCGTGTGCCCATGCGCAGTAGTAAGCCGGAGTGCGCATGCGCAGTAGTGGGCCCGATTGCGCATGAGCAGTAGTCAGCCCGAGTGCGCAAGAGCAGTAGTGAGCCCGAGCGCGCATCCGCAGTCGTGAGTCGGAGTGCGCATGTGCAGTAGTGACCCCGAGTGAGCATGCGCAGTAGTGAGCCCAAGCGCGCATCCACAGTTGTGAGCCGGAGCGCGCATCCGCAGTAGTGACCTCGAGTGCGCATGCGCAGTAGTGCGCCCGTGTGCGCACGCGCAGGAGTGAGCTCGAGTGCGCATATGCAGGTCTGACCCGGTGTGCGCATGCGCTGTAGTGACCACGAGTGCGCATGCGCACTAGTGGGCCCGCGTGCGCATGCGCAGTACTGACCCCGAGTGTGCATGCGTAGTGGTGAGCCCGATTACGCATCCGCAATAGTGACCCCGAGTGCGCATGCGCAGTAGTGAGCCCGATTACGCATCCGCCGTAGTGTCCCAGAGTGCGCATGCGCAGTAGTGAGCCCGAGCGCGCATCCACAGTATTGAGCCCGAGTGCGCGTGCATAGTTGTAACCGCGAGGGCATGTACGCAGTAGTGAGCCCGATTGCGCATCCACAGTAGCGAGTCCGTGTGCGCATGCGCAGTAGTGAGCCCGAGAGCGCATGCACAGTAGTGAGACCGAGTGCGCATGCACAGTAGTGAGCCAAATTGCGCATTCGCAGTAGTGAGTCCGTGTGCGCATGTGCAGGTCTGAGCCGGAGTGCGCATGCGCAGTAGTGAGCCCGTGCGCGCATGCGCAGTAGTGAGCCCGATTGCGCATCCGCAGTAGTGACCCCGAGTGCGAATGCGCAATAGTGCGCAGGTGTGCGCATGCGCAGAAGTGAGCTCGAATGCGCATGTGCAGGTCCGAGCCCGTGTGCGCATACGCAGTAGTGAGCCCGAGCGCGCATCCGCAGTAGTGAGCCCGTGTGCCCATGCGCAGTAGTGAGCCCGAGAGCGCATCCACAGTAGTGCGCCCGAGTGCGCATGCGCAGTACTCACCCCGAGTACGCATGAGCAGTAGTGAGCTCGATTACGCATCCGCAATAGTGACCCCGAGTGCGCATGCGCAGTAGTGAGCCCGAGCGCGCATCCGCAGTAGTGAGCCCGAGTGCGCATGAGCAGTAGTGAGGCCGAGTGCGCATGCGCAGTAGTGAGACCTACTACGCATCCGCAATAGTGACCCTGAGTGCGCAAGCGCAGTAGTGAGCCCGTGCGGGCATGGGCAGTAATGCGCCCGTGCGCGCATGCGCAGTAGTGAGCCCGACTGCGCATGCGTAGTGGCGACTCCGAGCGCGCGTGCACAGTAGTGACTGCGATCGCATGTGCGCAGTAGTGAGACCGATTGCGCATGGGCAGGTCTGAGCCGGAGTGCGCATGCGCAGTAGTGAGCCCGTGCGCACATGCGCAGTAGTGAGCCCGTGTGCGCATGCGCAGTAGTGACCCCGGGTGCCAATGCGCAGTAGTGAGCTCGAGTGCGCATGAGCAGTAGTGAGGCCGAATGTGCATGCGCTGTAGTGAGCCCGAGCGCGCATCCACAGTATTGAGCCCGATTGCCCATGAGCAGTAGTGAGGCCGAGTGCGCATGAGCAGTAGTGAGCCCGAGCGCGCATCCGCAGTAGTGAGTCGGAGTGCGCATGTGCAGTAGAGAGCCCGTGTGCGCATGCGCAGTAGTGAGCCCGTGCGCGCATGCGCAGTAGTGAGCCCGTGTGCCCATGCGCAGTAGTGAGCCCGAGAGCGCATCCACAGTAGTGCGCCCGAGTGCGCATGCGCAGTACTCACCCCGAGTACGCATGAGCAGTAGTGAGCCCTATTACGCATCCGCAGTAGTGACCCCGTGTGCGCATGAGCAGTAGTGAGCCCGAGCGCGCATCCGCAGTAGTGAGTCGGAGTGCGCATGTGCAGTAGAGAGCCCGTGTGCGCATGCGCAGTAGTGAGCCCGTGCGCGCATGCGCAGTAGTGAGCCCGTGTGCCCATGCGCAGTAGTGAGCCCGAGAGCGCATCCACAGTAGTGCGCCCGAGTGCGCATGCGCAGTACTCACCCCGAGTACGCATGAGCAGTAGTGAGCCCTATTACGCATCCGCAGTAGTGACCCCGAGTGCGCATGCGCAGTAGTGAGCCCGAGCGCGCATCCACAGTAGTGAGCCGGAGCGCGCATCCGCAGTAGTGACCCCGAGTGCGCATGCGCAGTAGTGCGCCCGTGTGCGCATGCGCAGGAGTGAGCTCGAGTGCGCATATGCAGGTCTGACCCGGTGTGCGCATACGCTGTAGTGACCACGAGTACGCATGAGCAGTAGTGAGACCGAGTGCGCATGAGCAGTAGTGACCCCGAGTGCGCATGCGCAGTAGTGAGCCCGAGCGCGCATCCACAGTAGTGAGCCGGAGCGCGCATCCGCAGTAGTGACCCCGAGTGTGCATGCGCTGTAGTGCGCCCGTGTGCGCATGCGCAGGAGTGAGCTCGAGTGCGCATATGCAGGTCGGACCCGGTGTGCGCATACGCTGTAGTGACCACGAGTGCGCATGCGCACTAGTGAGCCCGTGTGCCCATGCGCAGTACTAAGCCCGAATGCGCATGTGCAGGTCTGACTGGAGTGCGCGTGCACAGTAGTGAGCCCGATTGCTCGCATGCGCAGTAGTGCGCCCGTGCGCGCATGCGCAGTAGTGAGCCCGAGTGCATATGCGCAGGTGTGATCCGGACTGCCCATGCGCAGTAGTGAGGCCGTGTACGCGTTCGCAGTGGTGCGCTCGTGTGCGCATGCGCAGAAGTGAGCTCGAGTGCATATGCGCAGGTGTGATCCGGACTGCCCATGCGCAGTAGTGAGGCCGTGTGCGCATTCGCAGTGGTGTGCCCGAGTGCGCATGGGCATGTCTGAGCCGGCGTGCGCATGCGCAGTAGTGAGCCCGTGTGCGCATGCGCAGTAGTGGGCCCGTGCGCGCATGCGCAGTAGTGCGCCCGTGCGCGCATGCGCAGTAGTGAGCCCGAGTGCGCATGCGTAGTAGCGACCCCGAGCGCGCGAGCATAGTATTGACCGCGAGCGCATGTGCGCAGTAGTGAGCCCGATTGCGCATCCACAGTAGAGAGTCCGTGTGCGCATGCTCAGTAGTGAGCCCAAGTGCGCATGTGCAGGTCTGAGCCCTAGTGCGCATGATCAGTAGAGAGCCCGATTGCGCGCATGCGCCGTAGTGAGCCCGAGCGCGCATCCGCAGTTGTGAGCCCGATTACGCATCCGCAGTAGTGACCCCGAGTACGCATGAGCAGTCGTGAGTCCGAGTGCGCATCAGCAGTAGTGACCCCGAGTGCGCATGCGCAGTAGTGAGCCCGATTACGCATCCGCAGTAGTGACCCCGAGTACGCATGAGCAGTAGTGTGCCCGAGTGCGCATGCGCAGTAGTGAGCCCGAGCGCGCATCCACAGTAGTGAGCCCGAGTGCACATGCGCAGTACTCACCCCGAGTACGCATGAGCAGTAGTGAGCTCGATTACGCATTCGCAGTAGTGACCACGAGTGCGCATGCGCAGTAGTGAGTCGGAGTGCGCATGCGCAGTAGTGAACCCGTGTGCGCATGCGCAGTAGTGACCCCGAGTGCCAATGCGCAGTAGTGAGCCCGATTACGCATCCGCAATAATGACCCCGAGTGCGCATGCGCAGTAGTGAGCTCGTGCGCGCATGCGCAGTAGTGAGCCCGAGTGCGCATGCGTAGTAGCGACCCCGAGCGCGCGTGCGCAGTAGTGACCGCGAGCGCTTATGCGCAGTAGTGAGCCCGAGTGCGCATGCGCATTAGTGCGCCCGTGTGCGCATGCGCAGAAGTGAGCTCGAATGTTCATGTGCAGGTCTGAGCCCGTGTGCGCATACGCAGTAGTGAGCCCGAGTGCGCATGAGCAGTAGTCAGGCCGAGTGCGCATGAGCAGTAGTGAGCCCGAGCGCGCATCCGCAGTCGTGAGTCGGAGTGCGCACGTGCAGTAGAGAGCTCGTGTGCGCATGCGCAATAGTGAGCCCGTGCGCGCATGCGCAGTAGTGAGCCAGAGTGCGCATGTGCATGTCTGAACCCGAGTGCGCATGCTCAGTAGAGAGCCCGATTGCGCATGTGCAGTAGTGAGCCCGTGCGCGCAAGCGCAGTTGTGAGCCCGTGTGCCCATGCGCAGTAGTAAGCCCGTGTGCGCATGTGCAGGTCTGACTGGAGTGCGCATGCGAGGTAGTGAGCCTGATTGCGCGAATGCGCAGTAGTGAGCCCGAGCGCGCATCCGCAGTAGTGATCCCGAGTGCGCATGCGCAGTAGTGACCCCGAGTACGCATGAGCAGTAGTGAGTCCGAGTGCGCATGAGCAGTAGTGACCCCTAGTGCGCATGCGCAGTAGTGAGCCCGATTACGCATCCGCAGTAGTGAGTCCGAGTGCGCATGTGCAGTAGTGAGCTCGATTACGCATCCGCAGTAGCGACCCCGAGTGAGCATGCGCAGTAGTGCGCCCGTGTGCGCACGCGCAGAAGTGAGCTCGAATGCGCATGTGCAGGTCTGAGCCCGTGTGCGCATACGCAGTAGTGAGCCCGAGCGCGCATCCGCAGTAGTGAGCCCGATTGCCCATGAGCAGTAGTGAGGCCGAGTGCGCATGCGTAGTAGCGACCCCGAGCGCGCGTGCATAGTTGTGACCGCGAGCGCATGTACGCAGTAGTGAGCCCGATTGCGCATCCACAGTAGCGAGTCCGTGTGCGCATGCGCAGTAGTGAGCCCGAGTGCGCATTCGCAGGTCGGAGCCCGAGTGCGCATGATCAGTAGAGAGCCCGATTGCGCGCATGCGCCGTAGTGAGCCCGAGCGCGCATCCGCAGTTGTGAGCCCGAGTGCGCATGCGCAGTAGTGGCCCTGAGTACGCATGAGCAGTAGTGAGCCCGTGTGCGCATGCGCAGTAGTGAGCCAGAGCGCGCATCCGCAGTAGTGACACATGGTGCGCATGAGCAGTAGTGAGTCCGAGTGGGCATGAGCAGTAGTGACCCCGAGAGCGCATGCACAGTAGTGAGACCGAGTGCGCATGCACAGTAGTGAGCCCAATTGCGCATTCGCAGTAGTGAGTCCGTGCGCGCATGTGCAGGTCTGAGCCCAATTGCGCATTCGCAGTAGTGAGTCCGTGCGCGCATGTGCAGGTCTGAGCGGGAGTGCGCATGCGCAGTAGTGAGCCCGTGCGCGCATGCGCAGTAGTGAGCCCGATTACGCATCCGCAGTAGTGACCCCGAGTGCGAATGCGCAATAGTGCGCAGGTGTGCGCATGCGCAGAAGTGAGCTCGAATGCGCATGTGCAGGTCTGAGCCCGTGTGCGCATACGCAGTAGTGAGCCCGAGCGCGCATCCGCAGTAGTGAGCCCGATTGCGCCTGAGCAGTAGTGAGTCGGAGTGCGCATGCGCAGTAGTGAACCCGTGTGCGCATGCGCAGTAGTGACCCCGAGTGCCAATGCGCAGTAGTGAGCCCGATTACGCATCCGCAATAATGACCCCGAGTGCGCATGCGCAGTAGTGAGCTCGTGCGCGCATGCGCAGTAGTGAGCCCGAGTGCGCATGCGTAGTAGCGACCCCGAGCGCGCGTGCGCAGTAGTGACCGCGAGCGCTTATGCGCAGTAGTGAGCCCGAGTGCGCATGCGCATTAGTGCGCCAGTTTGCGCATGCGCAGAAGTGAGCTCGAATGGGCATGTGCAGGTCTGAGCCCGTGTGCGCATACGCAGTAGTGAGCCCGAGCGCGCATCCGCAGTAGTGTGCCCGTGCGCGCAAGCGCAGTTGTGAGCCCGTGTGCCCATGCGCAGTAGTAAGCCCGAGTGCGCATGTGCAGGTCTGAGTGGAGTGCGCATGCGCAGTAGTGAGCCTGATTGCGCGATTGCGCAGTACTGAGCCCGAGCGCGCATCCGCAGTAGTGTTCCCGAGTGCGCATGCGCAGTAGTGACCCCGAGTACGCATGAGCAGTAGTGAGTCCGAGTGCGCATGAGCAGTAATGAGCTCGATTACGCATCCGCAGTAGCGACCCCGAGTGAGCATGCGCAGTAGTGCGCCCGTGTGCGCACGCGCAGAAGTGAGCTCGAATGTTCATGTGCAGGTCTGAGCCCGTGTGCGCATACGCAGTAGTGAGCCCGAGTGCGCATGAGCAGTAGTCAGGCCGAGTGCGCATGAGCAGTAGTGAGCCCGAGCGCGCATCCGCAGTCGTGAGTCGGAGTGCGCACGTGCAGTAGAGAGCTCGTGTGCGCATGCGCAATAGTGAGCCCGTGCGCGCATGCGCAGTAGTGAGCCAGAGTGCGCATGTGCATGTCTGAACCCGAGTGCGCATGCTCAGTAGAGAGCCCTATTGCGCATGTGCAGTAGTGAGCCCGTGCGCGCAAGCGCAGTTGTGAGCCCGTGTGCCCATGCGCAGTAGTAAGCCCGTGTGCGCATGTGCAGGTCTGACTGGAGTGCGCATGCGCAGTAGTGAGCCTGATTGCGCGAATGCGCAGTAGTGAGCCCGAGCGCGCATCCGCAGTAGTGATCCCGAGTGCGCATGCGCAGTAGTGACCCCGAGTACGCATGAGCAGTAGTGAGTCCGAGTGCGCATGAGCAGTAGTGACCCCTAGTGCGCATGCGCAGTAGTGAGCCCGATTACGCATCCGCAGTAGTGAGTCCGAGTGCGCATGTGCAGTAGTGAGCTCGATTACGCATCCGCAGTAGCGACCCCGAGTGAGCATGCGCAGTAGTGCGCCCGTGTGCGCACGCGCAGAAGTGAGCTCGAATGCGCATGTGCAGGTCTGAGCCCGTGTGCGCATACGCAGTAGTGAGCCCGAGCGCGCATCCACAGTAGCGAGTCCGTGTGCGCATGCGCAGTAGTGAGCCCGAGTGCGCATTCGCAGGTCGGAGCCCGAGTGCGCATGATCAGTAGAGAGCCCGATTGCGCGCATGCGCCGTAGTGAGCCCGAGCGCGCATCCGCAGTTGTGAGCCCGAGTGCGCATGCGCAGTAGTGGCCCTGAGTACGCATGAGCAGTAGTGAGCCCGTGTGCGCATGCGCAGTAGTGAGCCAGAGCGCGCATCCGCAGTAGTGACACATGGTGCGCATGAGCAGTAGTGAGTCCGAGTGGGCATGAGCAGTAGTGACCCCGAGAGCGCATGCACAGTAGTGAGACCGAGTGCGCATGCACAGTAGTGAGCCCAATTGCGCATTCGCAGTAGTGAGTCCGTGCGCGCATGTGCAGGTCTGAGCCCAATTGCGCATTCGCAGTAGTGAGTCCGTGCGCGCATGTGCAGGTCTGAGGCCGTGCGCGCATGCGCAGTAGTGAGCCCGATTACGCATCCGCAGTAGTGACCCCGAGTGCGAATGCGCAATAGTGCGCAGGTGTGCGCATGCGCAGAAGTGAGCTCGAATGCGCATGTGCAGGTCTGAGCCCGTGTGCGCATACGCAGTAGTGAGCCCGAGCGCGCATCCGCAGTAGTGAGCCCGATTGCGCCTGAGCAGTAGTGAGTCGGAGTGCGCATGCGCAGTAGTGAACCCGTGTGCGCATGCGCAGTAGTGACCCCGAGTGCCAATGCGCAGTAGTGAGCCCGATTACGCATCCGCAATAATGACCCCGAGTGCGCATGCGCAGTAGTGAGCTCGTGCGCGCATGCGCAGTAGTGAGCCCGAGTGCGCATGCGTAGTAGCGACCCCGAGCGCGCGTGCGCAGTAGTGACCGCGAGCGCTTATGCGCAGTAGTGAGCCCGAGTGCGCATGCGCATTAGTGCGCCAGTTTGCGCATGCGCAGAAGTGAGCTCGAATGGGCATGTGCAGGTCTGAGCCCGTGTGCGCATACGCAGTAGTGAGCCCGAGCGCGCATCCGCAGTAGTGTGGCCGTGCGCGCAAGCGCAGTTGTGAGCCCGTGTGCCCATGCGCAGTAGTAAGCCCGAGTGCGCATGTGCAGGTCTGAGTGGAGTGCGCATGCGCAGTAGTGAGCCTGATTGCGCGATTGCGCAGTACTGAGCCCGAGCGCGCATCCGCAGTAGTGTTCCCGAGTGCGCATGCGCAGTAGTGACCCCGAGTACGCATGAGCAGTAGTGAGTCCGAGTGCGCATGAGCAGTAATGAGCTCGATTACGCATCCGCCGTAGCGACCCCGAGTGAGCATGCGCAGTAGTGCGCCCGTGTGCGCACGCGCAGAAGTGAGCTCGAATGCGCATGTGCAGGTCTGAGCCCGTGTGCGCATACGCAGTAGTGAGCCCGAGCGCGCATCCGCAGTAGTGAGCCCGATTGCCCATGAGCAGTAGTGAGGCCGAGTGCGCATGCGTAGTAGCGACCCCGAGCGCGCGTGCATAGTTGTGACCGCGAGCGCATGTACGCAGTAGTGAGCCCGATTGCGCATCCACAGTAGCGAGTCCGTGTGCGCATGCGCAGTAGTGAGCCCGAGTGCGCATTCGCAGGTCGGAGCCCGAGTGCGCATGATCAGTAGAGAGCCCGATTGCGCGCATGCGCCGTAGTGAGCCCGAGCGCGCATCCGCAGTTGTGAGCCCGAGTGCGCATGCGCAGTAGTGGCCCTGAGTACGCATGAGCAGTAGTGAGCCCGTGTGCGCATGCGCAGTAGTGAGCCAGAGCGCGCATCCGCAGTAGTGACACATGGTGCGCATGAGCAGTAGTGAGTCCGAGTGGGCATGAGCAGTAGTGACCCCGAGAGCGCATGCACAGTAGTGAGACCGAGTGCGCATGCACAGTAGTGAGCCCAATTGCGCATTCGCAGTAGTGAGTCCGTGCGCGCATGTGCAGGTCTGAGCCCAATTGCGCATTCGCAGTAGTGAGTCCGTGCGCGCATGTGCAGGTCTGAGCCGGAGTGCGCATGCGCAGTAGTGAGCCCGTGCGCGCATGCGCAGTAGTGAGCCCGATTACGCATCCGCAGTAGTGACCCCGAGTGCGAATGCGCAATAGTGCGCAGGTGTGCGCATGCGCAGAAGTGAGCTCGAATGCGCATGTGCAGGTCTGAGCCCGTGTGCGCATACGCAGTAGTGAGCCCGAGCGCGCATCCGCAGTAGTGAGCCCGATTGCGCCTGAGCAGTAGTGAGTCGGAGTGCGCATGCGCAGTAGTGAACCCGTGTGCGCATGCGCAGTAGTGACCCCGAGTGCCAATGCGCAGTAGTGAGCCCGATTACGCATCCGCAATAATGACCCCGAGTGCGCATGCGCAGTAGTGAGCTCGTGCGCGCATGCGCAGTAGTGAGCCCGAGTGCGCATGCGTAGTAGCGACCCCGAGCGCGCGTGCGCAGTAGTGACCGCGAGCGCTTATGCGCAGTAGTGAGCCCGAGTGCGCATGCGCATTAGTGCGCCAGTTTGCGCATGCGCAGAAGTGAGCTCGAATGGGCATGTGCAGGTCTGAGCCCGTGTGCGCATACGCAGTAGTGAGCCCGAGCGCGCATCCGCAGTAGTGTGCCCGTGCGCGCAAGCGCAGTTGTGAGCCCGTGTGCCCATGCGCAGTAGTAAGCCCGAGTGCGCATGTGCAGGTCTGAGTGGAGTGCGCATGCGCAGTAGTGAGCCTGATTGCGCGATTGCGCAGTACTGAGCCCGAGCGCGCATCCGCAGTAGTGTTCCCGAGTGCGCATGCGCAGTAGTGACCCCGAGTACGCATGAGCAGTAGTGAGTCCGAGTGCGCATGAGCAGTAATGAGCTCGATTACGCATCCGCAGTAGCGACCCCGAGTGAGCATGCGCAGTAGTGCGCCCGTGTGCGCACGCGCAGAAGTGAGCTCGAATGCGCATGTGCAGGTCTGAGCCCGTGTGCGCATACGCAGTAGTGAGCCCGAGCGCGCATCCGCTGTAGTGACACCGAGTGCGCATGAGCAGTAGTGAGTCCGAGTGGGCATGAGCAGTAGTGACCCCGAGAGCGCATGCACAGTAGTGAGACCGAGTGCGCATGCACAGTAGTGAGCCCAATTGCGCATTCGCAGTAGTGAGTCCGTGCGCGCATGTGCAGGTCTGAGCCGGAGTGCGCATGCGCAGTAGTGAGCCCGTGCGCGCATGCGCAGTAGTGAGCCCGATTACGCATCCGCAGTAGTGACCCCGAGTGCGAATGCGCAATAGTGCGCAGGTGTGCGCATGCGCAGAAGTGAGCTCGAATGCGCATGTGCAGGTCTGAGCCCGTGCGCGCATACGCAGTAGTGAGCCCGAGCGCGCATCCGCAGTAGTGAGCCCGATTGCGCCTGAGCAGTAGTGAGTCGGAGTGCGCATGCGCAGTAGTGAACCCGTGTGCGCATGCGCAGTAGTGACCCCGAGTGCCAATGCGCATTAGTGAGCCCGATTACGCATCCGCAATAATGACCCCGAGTGCGCATGCGCAGTAGTGAGCTCGTGCGCGCATGCGCAGTAGTGAGCCCGAGTGCGCATGCGTAGCAGCGACCCCGAGCGCGCGTGCGCAGTAGTGACCGCGAGCGCTTATGCGCAGTAGTGAGCCCGAGTGCGCATGCGCATTAGTGCGCCAGTTTGCGCATGCGCAGAAGTGAGCTCGAATGGGCATGTGCAGGTCTGAGCCCGTGTGCGCATACGCAGTAGTGAGCCCGAGCGCGCATGCGCAGTAGTGTGCCCGTGCGCGCAAGCGCAGTTGTGAGCCCGTGTGCCCATGCGCAGTAGTAAGCCCGAGTGCGCATGTGCAGGTCTGAGTGGAGTGCGCATGCGCAGTAGTGAGCCTGATTGCGCGATTGCGCAGTACTGAGCCCGAGCGCGCATCCGCAGTAGTGTTCCCGAGTGCGCATGCGCAGTAGTGACCCCGAGTACGCATGAGCAGTAGTGAGTCCGAGTGCGCATGAGCAGTAATGAGCTCGATTACGCATCCGCAGTAGCGACCCCGAGTGAGCATGCGCAGTAGTGCGCCCGTGTGCGCACGCGCAGAAGTGAGCTCGAATGCGCATGTGCAGGTCTGAGCCCGTGTGCGCATACGCAGTAGTGAGCCCGAGCGCGCATGCGCTGTAGTGAGCCCGATTGCCCATGACCAGTAGTGAGGCCGAGTGCGCATGAGCATTAGTGAGCCCGAGCGCGCATCCGCAGTACTGAGTCGGAGTGCGCATGTGCAGTAGAGAGCTCGTGTGCGCATGCGCAGTAGTGAGCCCGTGCGCGCATCCACAGTAGTGAGCCCGAGTGCGCATGCGCAGTACTCACCTCGAGTACGCATGAGCAGTAGTGAGCCCGATTACGCATCCGCAGTAGTGACCCCGAGTGCGCATGCGCAGTAGTGAGCCAGAGCGCGCATCCACAGTAGTGCGCCCGAGTGCGCATGCGCAGTACTCACCCTGAGTACGCATGAGCAGTAGTGAGCCCTATTACGCATCCGCAGTAGTGACCCCGAGTGCGCATGCGCAGTAGTGAGCCCGAGCGCGCATCCACAGTAGTGAGCCGGAGCGCGCATCCGCAGTAGTGACCCCGAGTGCGCATGCGCAGTAGTGCGCCCGTGTGCGCATGCGCAGGAGTGAGCTCGAGTGAGCATATGCAGGTCTGACCCGATGTGCGCATGCGCTGTAGTGACCTCGAGTGCGCATGCGCACTAGTGAGCCCGTGTGCCCATGCACAGTAGTAAGCCCGAATGCGCATGTGCAGGTCTGACTGGTGTGCGCGTGCGCAGTAGTGAGCCCGATTGCTCGCATGCGCAGTAGTGAGCCCGAGCGCGCACCCGCAGTATTGAGCCCTATTACGCATCCGCACTAGTGACCCCGAGTACGCATGAGCAGTAGTGAGTCCGAGTGCGCATGAGCAGTAGTGACCCCGTGTGCGCATGCGCAGTAGTGAGCCCGATTACGCATCCGCAGTAGTGTCCCCGAGTGCGCATGCGCAGTAGTGAGCCCGAGCGCGCAACCACAGTAGTGAGCCCGAGTGCGCATGCGCAGTACTCACCCCGAGTACGCATGAGCAGTAGTGAGCTCGATTACGCATCCGCAATAGTGACCCCGAGTGCGCATGCGCAGTAGTGAGCCCGAGCGCGCATCCGCAGTAGTGAGCCCGAGTGCGCATGAGCAGTAGTGAGGCCGAGTGCGCATGCGCAGTAGTGAGACCTACTACGCATCCGCAATAGTGACCCCGAGTGCGCAAGCGCAGTAGTGAGCCCGTGCGGGCATGGGCAGTAGTGAGCCCGTGCGCGCATGCGCAGTAGTGAGCCCGAGTGCGCATGCGTAGTAGCGACTCCGAGCGCGCGTGCACAGTAGTGACTGCGATCGCATGTGCGCAGTAGTGAGACCGATTGCGCATGGGCAGGTCTGAGCCGGAGTGCGCATGCGCAGTAGTGAGCCCGTGCGCACATGCGCAGTAGTGAGCCCGTGTGCGCATGCGCAGTAGTGACCCCGGGTGCCAATGCGCAGTAGTGAGCTCGCGTGCGCATGAGCAGTAGTGAGGCCGAATGAGCATGCGCTGTAGTGAGCCCGAGCGCGCATCCACAGTAGTGAGCTGGAGCGCGCATCCGCAGTAGTGACCCCGAGTGCGCATGCGCAGCAGCGCGCCCGTGTGCGCATGCGCAGGAGTGAGCTCGAGCGCGCATATGCAGGTCTGACCCGGTGTGCGCATGCGCTGTAGTGACCACGAGTGCGCATGCCCAGTAGTGAGCCCGTGTGCCCATGCGCAGTAGTAAGCCCGAATGCGCATGTGCAGGTCTGACTGGAGTGCGCGTGCGCAGTAGTGTGCCCGATTGCTCGCATGCGCAGTAGTGAGCCCGAGCGCGCACCCGCAGTAGTGAGACCGAGTGCGCATGCGCAGTAGTGAGCCCGTGCGCGCATTCGCTGTAGTGCGCCCGTGTGCGCATGCGCAGAAGTGAGCTCGAGCGCGCGTGCACAGTAGTGACCGCGAGCGCATGTGCGCAGTAGTGAGACCGATTGCGCACGCGCAGTAGTGAGCCCGTGCGCGCATGCGCATTAGTGAGCCCGTGCGCACATGCGCAGTAGTGAGCCCGTGTGCGCATGCGCAGTAGTGACCCCGAGTGCCAATGCGCAGTAGTGAGCCCGATTACGCAGCCGCAGTAGTGTCCCCGAGTGCGCATGCACAGTAGTGGGCCCGATTGCGCATCCGCAGTAGTGAGCCCGTGTGCCCATGCGCAGTAGTAAGCCCGAATGCGCATGTGCAGGTCTGACTGGAGTGCGCGTGCGCAGTAGTGAGCCCGATTGCTCGCATGCGCAGTAGTGAGCCCGAGCGCGCACCCGCAGTAGTGAGACCGAGTGCACATGCGCAGTAGTGAGCCCGTGCGCGCATTCGCTGTAGTGCACCCGTGTGCGCATGCGCAGAAGTGAGCTCGAGTGCGTATGTGCAGGTGTGAGCCGGACTGCCCTTGCGCAGTAGTGAGGCCGTGTGCGCATGCGCAGTGGTGTGCCCGAGTGCGCATTGGCAGGTCTGAGCCGGCGTGCGCATGCGCAGTAGTGAGGCCGTGTGCGCATGCGCAGTGGTGTGCCCGAGTGCGCATTGGCAGGTCTGAGCCGGCGTGCGCATGCGCAGTAGTGAGCCCGAGCGCGCACCCGCAGTAGTGAGACCGAGTGCGCATTCGCAGTAGTGAGCCCGTGCGCGCATTCGCTGTAGTGCGCCCGTGTGCGCATGGGCAGAAGTGAGCTCGAGTGCGTATGTGCAGGTGCGATCCGGACTGTCCATGCGCAGTAGTGAGGCCGTGTGCGCATTCGCAGTGGTGTGCCCGAGTGCGCATGGGCAGATCTGAGCCGGCGTGCGCATGCGCAGTGGTGAGCCCGTGTGCGCATGCGCAGTAGTGACCACGAGTGTGCATGGGCAGCGGTGAGCCCGATTACGCATCCGCAATAGTGACCCCGAGTGCGCATGCGCAGTAGTGAGCCCGTGCGCACATGCGCAGTAGTGCGCCCGTGCGCGCATGCGCAGTAGTGAGCCCGAGTGCGCATGCGTAGTAGCGACCCCGAGCGCGCGTGCATAGTAGTGACCGCGAGCGCACGTACGCAGTAGTGAGCGCGATTGCGCATCCACAGTAGCGAGTCCGTGCGCGCATGCGCAGTAGTGAGCCCGAGTGCGCATGCTCAGTAGAGGGCCCGATTGCGCGAATGCGCCGTAGTGAGCCCGAGCGCGCATCCGCAGTAGTGAGCCCGAGTGCGCATGCGCTGTAGTGACCCCGAGTACGCATGAGCAGTAGAGAGTCCGAGTGCGCATGAGCAGTAGTGACCCCGCGTGCGTATGCGCCGTAGTGAGCCCGATTACGCATCCGCAGTAGTGTCCCCGAGTGCGCAAGCGCAGTAGTGAGCCCGATTTCGCACCCGCAGTAGTGACCCCGAGTGCGCATCCACAGTAACGAGTCCGTGTGTGCATGCGCAGTAGCGAACCCGAATGCGCGTCTGCAGTAGTGACTCCGAGTGCGCAAGCACAGTAGTGACCGCGAGCGCATATGCGCAGTAGTGAGCCCGATTGCCCATCCACAGTAGCGAGTCCGTGTGCGCATGCGCACTAGTGAGCCCGAGTGCGCATGTGCAGGTCTCAGCCCGAGTGCGCATGCTCAGTAGAGAGCCCGATTGCCCATGCGCAGTAGTGAGCCTGTGCGCGCATTCGCAGTAGTGAGCCCGCGTGCCCATGCGCAGTAGTAAGCCCGAGTGCGCATCTGCAGGTCTGACTGGAGTGCGCGTGCGCAATAGTGAGCCCGATTGCGCGCATGCGCAGTAGTGAGCCCGAGCGCGCATCCGCTGTAGTGAGCCGGAGCGCGCATCCGCTGTAGTCACCGCGAGTGCGCATGCGCAGTAGTGCGCCTGTGTGCGCATGCGCAGGAGTGAGCCCGAGCGCCCATGAGCAGTAGTGAGTCCGATTGCGCATCCGCAGTATTGAGGCCGAGTGTCCATGAGCAGTAGTGCGTCCAAGTGCGCATGAGCAGTAGTGAGCCCGATTGCGCATCCGCAGTAGTGAGCCCGAGCGCCCATGAGCAGTAGTGAGTCCGAGTGCGCATAAGCAGTAGTAACCTCGATTGCGCATGCACAGTAGTGAGCCCGTGTGGGCATGCGCAGTAGTGAGCCCGAGCGCGCATCCGCAGTAGTGAGCCCGAGCGCGCGTGCCCAGTAGTGAGCCCGATTGCGCATCCGCAGTAGTTAGGCCGAGTGTACATGCGCAGTAGTGACCCCGAGTGCGCATGCACAGTAGTGAGCCCGTGCGCGCATACGCGGTAGTGAGCCCGATTTTGCATCCGCAGTAGTGAGTCAGAGTGCGCATGGGCAGTAGTTAGTCCGAGAGCGCATGAGAAGTAGTGACCCCGTGTGCGCATGCGCAGTAGTGAGCCCGAGCGCGCATCCGCAGTAGTGAGCCCGAGCCCCCATGAGCAGTAGTGAGTCCGAGTGCGCATAAGCAATAGTAACCCCGATTGCGCATGCACAGTAGTGAGCCCGTGTGGGCATGGGCAGTAGTGAGCCCGAGCGCGCATGCGCAGTAGTGAGCCCGATCGCGCATCCGCGGTAGTGATGCCGAGTGCCCATGAGCAGTAGTGAGTCCAAGTGCGCATGAGCATTAGTGACCACGAGTGCGCATACGCAGTAGTGAGCCCGATTGCGCATCCGCAGTAGGGAGTCCGTGTGCGCATGCGCAGTAGTGAGCCCGATTGCGCATCGGCAGTAGTGAGTCCGTGTGCGCATGCCCAGTAGTGAGCCCGAGTGCGCATGTGCAGGTCTGAGCCGGAGTGCGCATGCGCAGTAGCGAGCCCGACTGTGCATCCGCAGTAGTGAGTCCGAGTGCGCATGAACAGTAGTGAGCCCGTGTGTGCATGAGCAGTAGTGACCCTGAGTGCGCATGCACAGTAGTGAGCCCGTGCGCGCATACGCGGTAGTGAGCCCGATTTTGCATCCACAGTAGTGAGTCGGAGTACTCATGAGCAGTAGTTAGTCCGAGAGCGCAGGAGAAGTAGTGACCCCGTGTGCGCATGCGCAGTAGTGAGCCCGAGCGCGCATCCGCAATACTGAGCCCGAGGGCGCATCCGCAGTAGTGAGCCCGATTGCGCATCCGCAGTAATGAGGCCGAGTGCCCATGAGCAGTAGTGAGCCCGAGAGCGCATCCACAGTAGTGCGCCCGAGTGCGCATGCGCAGTACTCACCCCGAGTACGCATGAGCAGTAGTGAGCCCTTTTACGCATCCGCAGTAGTGACCCCGAGTGCGCATGCGCAGTAGTGAGCCCGAGCGCGCATCCACAGTAGTGAGCCGGAGCGCGCATCCGCAGTAGTGACCCCGAGCGCTTATGCGCAGTAGTGGACGCGATTGCGCATGCGCAGTAGTGGGAGCGATTGCGCATGCGCAGTAGCGAGCCCGAATGCGCGTCTGCAGTAGTGACCCCGAGTGCGCAAGCACAGTAGCGACCGCGAGCGCATATGCGCAGTAGTGAGCCCGATTGCGCATCCACAGTAGTGCGCCCGTGTGCGCATGCGCAGGAGTGAGCTCGAGTGCGCATATGCAGGTCTGACCCGGTGTGCGCGTGCGCTGTAGTGACCACGAGTGCGCATGCGCAGTCGTGAGCCCGTGTGCCCATTCGCAGTAGTAAGCCCGAATGCGCATGTGCAGGTCTGACTGGAGTGCGCGTGCGCTGTAGTGAGCCCGATTGCTCGCATGCGCAGTAGTGAGCCAGAGCGCGCATCCGCAGTAGTGACACATGGTGCGCATGAGCAGTAGTGAGTCCGAGTGGGCATGAGCAGTAGTGACCCCGAGAGCGCATGCACAGTAGTGAGACCGAGTGCGCATGCACAGTAGTGAGCCCAATTGCGCATTCGCAGTAGTGAGTCCGTGCGCGCATGTGCAGGTCTGAGCCCAATTGCGCATTCGCAGTAGTGAGTCCGTGCGCGCATGTGCAGGTCTGAGCCGGAGTGCGCATGCGCAGTAGTGAGCCCGTGCGCGCATGCGCAGTAGTGAGCCCGATTACGCATCCGCAGTAGTGACCCCGAGTGCGAATGCGCAATAGTGCGCAGGTGTGCGCATGCGCAGAAGTGAGCTCGAATGCGCATGTGCAGGTCTGAGCCCGTGTGCGCATACGCAGTAGTGAGCCCGAGCGCGCATCCGCAGTAGTGAGCCCGATTGCGCCTGAGCAGTAGTGAGTCGGAGTGCGCATGCGCAGTAGTGAACCCGTGTGCGCATGCGCAGTAGTGACCCCGAGTGCCAATGCGCAGTAGTGAGCCCGATTACGCATCCGCAATAATGACCCCGAGTGCGCATGCGCAGTAGTGAGCTCGTGCGCGCATGCGCAGTAGTGAGCCCGAGTGCGCATGCGTAGTAGCGACCCCGAGCGCGCGTGCGCAGTAGTGACCGCGAGCGCTTATGCGCAGTAGTGAGCCCGAGTGCGCATGCGCATTAGTGCGCCAGTTTGCGCATGCGCAGAAGTGAGCTCGAATGGGCATGTGCAGGTCTGAGCCCGTGTGCGCATACGCAGTAGTGAGCCCGAGCGCGCATCCGCAGTAGTGTGCCCGTGCGCGCAAGCGCAGTTGTGAGCCCGTGTGCCCATGCGCAGTAGTAAGCCCGAGTGCGCATGTGCAGGTCTGAGTGGAGTGCGCATGCGCAGTAGTGAGCCTGATTGCGCGATTGCGCAGTACTGAGCCCGAGCGCGCATCCGCAGTAGTGTTCCCGAGTGCGCATGCGCAGTAGTGACCCCGAGTACGCATGAGCAGTAGTGAGTCCGAGTGCGCATGAGCAGTAGTGACCCCTAGTGCGCATGCGCAGTAGTGAGCCCGATTACGCATCCGCAGTAGTGAGTCCGAGTGCGCATGTGCAGTAGTGAGCTCGATTACGCATCCGCAGTAGCGACCCCGAGTGAGCATGCGCAGTAGTGCGCCCGTGTGCGCACGCGCAGAAGTGAGCTCGAATGCGCATGTGCAGGTCTGAGCCCGTGTGCGCATACGCAGTAGTGAGCCCGAGCGCGCATCCGCAGTAGTGAGCCCGATTGCCCATGAGCAGTAGTGAGGCCGAGTGCGCATGCGTAGTAGCGACCCCGAGCGCGCGTGCATAGTTGTGACCGCGAGCGCATGTACGCAGTAGTGAGCCCGATTGCGCATCCACAGTAGCGAGTCCGTGTGCGCATGCGCCGTAGTGAGCCCGAGCGCGCATCCGCAGTTGTGAGCCCGAGTGCGCATGCGCAGTAGTGGCCCTGAGTACGCATGAGCAGTAGTGAGCCCGTGTGCGCATGCGCAGTAGTGAGCCAGAGCGCGCATCCGCAGTAGTGACACATGGTGCGCATGAGCAGTAGTGAGTCCGAGTGGGCATGAGCAGTAGTGACCCCGAGAGCGCATGCACAGTAGTGAGACCGAGTGCGCGTGCACAGTAGTGAGCCCAATTGCGCATTCGCAGTAGTGAGTCCGTGCGCGCATGTGCAGGTCTGAGCCCAATTGCGCATTCGCAGTAGTGAGTCCGTGCGCGCATGTGCAGGTCTGAGCCCGTGCGCGCATGCGCAGTAGTGAGCCCGATTACGCATCCGCAGTAGTGACCCCGAGTGCGAATGCGCAATAGTGCGCAGGTGTGCGCATGCGCAGAAGTGAGCTCGAATGCGCATGTGCAGGTCTGAGCCCGTGTGCGCATACGCAGTAGTGAGCCCGAGCGCGCATCCGCAGTAGTGAGCCCGATTGCGCCTGAGCAGTAGTGAGTCGGAGTGCGCATGCGCAGTAGTGAACCCGTGTGCGCATGCGCAGTAGTGACCCCGAGTGCCAATGCGCAGTAGTGAGCCCGATTACGCATCCGCAATAATGACCCCGAGTGCGCATGCGCAGTAGTGAGCTCGTGCGCGCATGCGCAGTAGTGAGCCCGAGTGCGCATGCGTAGTAGCGACCCCGAGCGCGCGTGCGCAGTAGTGACCGCGAGCGCTTATGCGCAGTAGTGAGCCCGAGTGCGCATGCGCATTAGTGCGCCAGTTTGCGCATGCGCAGAAGTGAGCTCGAATGGGCATGTGCAGGTCTGAGCCCGTGTGCGCATACGCAGTAGTGAGCCCGAGCGCGCATGCGCATTAGTGCGCCAGTTTGCGCATGCGCAGAAGTGAGCTCGAATGGGCATGTGCAGGTCTGAGCCCGTGTGCGCATACGCAGTAGTGAGCCCGAGCGCGCATCCGCAGTAGTGTGCCCGTGCGCGCAAGCGCAGTTGTGAGCCCGTGTGCCCATGCGCAGTAGTAAGCCCGAGTGCGCATGTGCAGGTCTGAGTGGAGTGCGCATGCGCAGTAGTGAGCCTGATTGCGCGATTGCGCAGTACTGAGCCCGAGCGCGCATCCGCAGTAGTGTTCCCGAGTGCGCATGCGCAGTAGTGACCCCGAGTACGCATGAGCAGTAGTGAGTCCGAGTGCGCATGAGCAGTAATGAGCTCGATTACGCATCCGCAGTAGCGACCCCGAGTGAGCATGCGCAGTAGTGCGCCCGTGTGCGCACGCGCAGAAGTGAGCTCGAATGTTCATGTGCAGGTCTGAGCCCGTGTGCGCATACGCAGTAGTGAGCCCGAGTGCGCATGAGCAGTAGTCAGGCCGAGTGCGCATGAGCAGTAGTGAGCCCGAGCGCGCATCCGCAGTCGTGAGTCGGAGTGCGCACGTGCAGTAGAGAGCTCGTGTGCGCATGCGCAATAGTGAGCCCGTGCGCGCATGCGCAGTAGTGAGCCAGAGTGCGCATGTGCATGTCTGAACCCGAGTGCGCATGCTCAGTAGAGAGCCCGATTGCGCATGTGCAGTAGTGAGCCCGTGCGCGCAAGCGCAGTTGTGAGCCCGTGTGCCCATGCGCAGTAGTAAGCCCGTGTGCGCATGTGCAGGTCTGACTGGAGTGCGCATGCGCAGTAGTGAGCCTGATTGCGCGAATGCGCAGTAGTGAGCCCGAGCGCGCATCCGCAGTAGTGATCCCGAGTGCGCATGCGCAGTAGTGACCCCGAGTACGCATGAGCAGTAGTGAGTCCGAGTGCGCATGAGCAGTAGTGACCCCTAGTGCGCATGCGCAGTAGTGAGCCCGATTACGCATCCGCAGTAGTGAGTCCGAGTGCGCATGTGCAGTAGTGAGCTCGATTACGCATCCGCAGTAGCGACCCCGAGTGAGCATGCGCAGTAGTGCGCCCGTGTGCGCACGCGCAGAAGTGAGCTCGAATGCGCATGTGCAGGTCTGAGCCCGTGTGCGCATACGCAGTAGTGAGCCCGAGCGCGCATCCGCAGTAGTGAGCCCGATTGCCCATGAGCAGTAGTGAGGCCGAGTGCGCATGCGTAGTAGCGACCCCGAGCGCGCGTGCATAGTTGTGACCGCGAGCGCATGTACGCAGTAGTGAGCCCGATTGCGCATCCACAGTAGCGAGTCCGTGTGCGCATGCGCCGTAGTGAGCCCGAGCGCGCATCCGCAGTTGTGAGCCCGAGTGCGCATGCGCAGTAGTGGCCCTGAGTACGCATGAGCAGTAGTGAGCCCGTGTGCGCATGCGCAGTAGTGAGCCAGAGCGCGCATCCGCAGTAGTGACACATGGTGCGCATGAGCAGTAGTGAGTCCGAGTGGGCATGAGCAGTAGTGACCCCGAGAGCGCATGCACAGTAGTGAGACCGAGTGCGCATGCACAGTAGTGAGCCCAATTGCGCATTCGCAGTAGTGAGTCCGTGCGCGCATGTGCAGGTCTGAGCCGGAGTGCGCATGCGCAGTAGTGAGCCCGTGCGCGCATGCGCAGTAGTGAGCCCGATTACGCATCCGCAGTAGTGACCCCGAGTGCGAATGCGCAATAGTGCGCAGGTGTGCGCATGCGCAGAAGTGTGCTCGAATGCGCATGTGCAGGTCTGAGCCCGTGCGCGCATACGCAGTAGTGAGCCCGAGCGCGCATCCGCAGTAGTGAGCCCGATTGCGCCTGAGCAGTAGTGAGTCGGAGTGCGCATGCGCAGTAGTGAACCCGTGTGCGCATGCGCAGTAGTGACCCCGAGTGCCAATGCGCATTAGTGAGCCCGATTACGCATCCGCAATAATGACCCCGAGTGCGCATGCGCAGTAGTGAGCTCGTGCGCGCATGCGCAGTAGTGAGCCCGAGTGCGCATGCGTAGTAGCGACCCCGAGCGCGCGTGCGCAGTAGTGACCGCGAGCGCTTATGCGCAGTAGTGAGCCCGAGTGCGCATGCGCATTAGTGCGCCAGTTTGCGCATGCGCAGAAGTGAGCTCGAATGGGCATGTGCAGGTCTGAGCCCGTGTGCGCATACGCAGTAGTGAGCCCGAGCGCGCATGCGCAGTAGTGTGCCCGTGCGCGCAAGCGCAGTTGTGAGCCCGTGTGCCCATGCGCAGTAGTAAGCCCGAGTGCGCATGTGCAGGTCTGAGTGGAGTGCGCATGCGCAGTAGTGAGCCTGATTGCGCGATTGCGCAGTACTGAGCCCGAGCGCGCATCCGCAGTAGTGTTCCCGAGTGCGCATGCGCAGTAGTGCGCCCGTGTGCGCACGCGCAGAAGTGAGCTCGAATGCGCATGTGCAGGTCTGAGCCCGTGTGCGCATACGCAGTAGTGAGCCCGAGCGCGCATGCGCTGTAGTGAGCCCGATTGCCCATGACCAGTAGTGAGGCCGAGTGCGCATGAGCATTAGTGAGCCCGAGCGCGCATCCGCAGTACTGAGTCGGAGTGCGCATGTGCAGTAGAGAGCTCGTGTGCGCATGCGCAGTAGTGAGCCCGTGCGCGCATCCACAGTAGTGAGCCCGAGTGCGCATGCGCAGTACTCACCTCGAGTACGCATGAGCAGTAGTGAGCCCGATTACGCATCCGCAGTAGTGACCCCGAGTGCGCATGCGCAGTAGTGAGCCAGAGCGCGCATCCACAGTAGTGCGCCCGAGTGCGCATGCGCAGTACTCACCCTGAGTACGCATGAGCAGTAGTGAGCCCTATTACGCATCCGCAGTAGTGACCCCGAGTGCGCATGCGCAGTAGTGCGCCCGTGTGCGCATGCGCAGGAGTGAGCTCGAGTGAGCATATGCAGGTCTGACCCGATGTGCGCATGCGCTGTAGTGACCTCGAGTGCGCATGCGCACTAGTGAGCCCGTGTGCCCATGCACAGTAGTAAGCCCGAATGCGCATGTGCAGGTCTGACTGGTGTGCGCGTGCGCAGTAGTGAGCCCGATTGCTCGCATGCGCAGTAGTGAGCCCGAGCGCGCACCCGCAGTAGTGAGCCCTATTACGCATCCGCACTAGTGACCCCGAGTACGCATGAGCAGTAGTGAGTCCGAGTGCGCATGAGCAGTAGTGACCCCGTGTGCGCATGCGCAGTAGTGAGCCCGATTACGCATCCGCAGTAGTGTCCCCGAGTGCGCATGCGCAGTAGTGAGCCCGAGCGCGCAACCACAGTAGTGAGCCCGAGTGCGCATGCGCAGTACTCACCCCGAGTACGCATGAGCAGTAGTGAGCTCGATTACGCATCCGCAATAGTGACCCCGAGTGCGCATACGCAGTAGTGAGCCCGAGCGCGCATCCGCAGTAGTGAGCCCGAGTGCGCATGAGCAGTAGTGAGGCCGAGTGCGCATGCGCAGTAGTGAGACCTACTACGCATCCGCAATAGTGACCCCGAGTGCGCAAGCGCAGTAGTGAGCCCGTGCGGGCATGGGCAGTAGTGAGCCCGTGCGCGCATGCGCAGTAGTGAGCCCGAGTGCGCATGCGTAGTAGCGACTCCGAGCGCGCGTGCACAGTAGTGACTGCGATCGCATGTGCGCAGTAGTGAGACCGATTGCGCATGGGCAGGTCTGAGCCGGAGTGCGCATGCGCAGTAGTGAGCCCGTGCGCACATGCGCAGTAGTGAGCCCGTGTGCGCATGCGCAGTAGTGACCCCGGGTGCCAATGCGCAGTAGTGAGCTCGCGTGCGCATGAGCAGTAGTGAGGCCGAATGAGCATGCGCTGTAGTGAGCCCGAGCGCGCATCCACAGTAGTGAGCTGGAGCGCGCATCCGCAGTAGTGACCCCGAGTGCGCATGCGCAGCAGCGCGCCCGTGTGCGCATGCGCAGGAGTGAGCTCGAGCGCGCATATGCAGGTCTGACCCGGTGTGCGCATGCGCTGTAGTGACCACGAGTGCGCATGCCCAGTAGTGAGCCCGTGTGCCCATGCGCAGTAGTAAGCCCGAATGCGCATGTGCAGGTCTGACTGGAGTGCGCGTGCGCAGTAGTGTGCCCGATTGCTCGCATGCGCAGTAGTGAGCCCGAGCGCGCACCCGCAGTAGTGAGACCGAGTGCGCATGCGCAGTAGTGAGCCCGTGCGCGCATTCGCTGTAGTGCGCCCGTGTGCGCATGCGCAGAAGTGAGCTCGAGCGCGCGTGCACAGTAGTGACCGCGAGCGCATGTGCGCAGTAGTGAGACCGATTGCGCACGCGCAGTAGTGAGCCCGTGCGCGCATGCGCATTAGTGAGCCCGTGCGCACATGCGCAGTAGTGAGCCCGTGTGCGCATGCGCAGTAGTGACCCCGAGTGCCAATGCGCAGTAGTGAGCCCGATTACGCAGCCGCAGTAGTGTCCCCGAGTGCGCATGCACAGTAGTGGGCCCGATTGCGCATCCGCAGTAGTGAGCCCGTGTGCCCATGCGCAGTAGTAAGCCCGAATGCGCATGTGCAGGTCTGACTGGAGTGCGCGTGCGCAGTAGTGAGCCCGATTGCTCGCATGCGCAGTAGTGAGCCCGAGCGCGCACCCGCAGTAGTGAGACCGAGTGCGCATGCGCAGTAGTGAGCCCGTGCGCGCATTCGCTGTAGTGCACCCGTGTGCGCATGCGCAGAAGTGAGCTCGAGTGCGTATGTGCAGGTGTGAGCCGGACTGCCCTTGCGCAGTAGTGAGGCCGTGTGCGCATGCGCAGTGGTGTGCCCGAGTGCGCATTGGCAGGTCTGAGCCGGCGTGCGCATGCGCAGTAGTGAGGCCGTGTGCGCATGCGCAGTGGTGTGCCCGAGTGCGCATTGGCAGGTCTGAGCCGGCGTGCGCATGCGCAGTAGTGAGCCCGAGCGCGCACCCGCAGTAGTGAGACCGAGTGCGCATTCGCAGTAGTGAGCCCGTGCGCGCATTCGCTGTAGTGCGCCCGTGTGCGCATGGGCAGAAGTGAGCTCGAGTGCGTATGTGCAGGTGCGATCCGGACTGTCCATGCGCAGTAGTGAGGCCGTGTGCGCATTCGCAGTGGTGTGCCCGAGTGCGCATGGGCAGGTCTGAGCCGGCGTGCGCATGCGCAGTGGTGAGCCCGTGTGCGCATGCGCAGTAGTGACCACGAGTGTGCATGGGCAGCGGTGAGCCCGATTACGCATCCGCAATAGTGACCCCGAGTGCGCATGCGCAGTAGTGAGCCCGTGCGCACATGCGCAGTAGTGCGCCCGTGCGCGCATGCGCAGTAGTGAGCCCGAGTGCGCATGCGTAGTAGCGACCCCGAGCGCGCGTGCATAGTAGTGACCGCGAGCGCACGTACGCAGTAGTGAGCGCGATTGCGCATCCACAGTAGCGAGTCCGTGCGCGCATGCGCAGTAGTGAGCCCGAGTGCGCATGTGCAGGTCTGAGCCCGAGTGCGCATGCTCAGTAGAGGGCCCGATTGCGCGAATGCGCCGTAGTGAGCCCGAGCGCGCATCCGCAGTAGTGAGCCCGAGTGCGCATGCGCTGTAGTGACCCCGAGTACGCATGAGCAGTAGAGAGTCCGAGTGCGCATGAGCAGTAGTGACCCCGCGTGCGTATGCGCCGTAGTGAGCCCGATTACGCATCCGCAGTAGTGTCCCCGAGTGCGCAAGCGCAGTAGTGAGCCCGATTTCGCACCCGCAGTAGTGACCCCGAGTGCGCATCCACAGTAACGAGTCCGTGTGTGCATGCGCAGTAGCGAACCCGAATGCGCGTCTGCAGTAGTGACTCCGAGTGCGCAAGCACAGTAGTGACCGCGAGCGCATATGCGCAGTAGTGAGCCCGATTGCCCATCCACAGTAGCGAGTCCGTGTGCGCATGCGCAGTAGTGAGCCCGAGTGCGCATGTGCAGGTCTCAGCCCGAGTGCGCATGCTCAGTAGAGAGCCCGATTGCCCATGCGCAGTAGTGAGCCTGTGCGCGCATTCGCAGTAGTGAGCCCGCGTGCCCATGCGCAGTAGTAAGCCCGAGTGCGCATCTGCAGGTCTGACTGGAGTGCGCGTGCGCAATAGTGAGCCCGACTGCGCGCATGCGCAGTAGTGAGCCCGAGCGCGCATCCGCTGTAGTGAGCCGGAGCGCGCATCCGCTGTAGTCACCGCGAGTGCGCATGCGCAGTAGTGCGCCTGTGTGCGCATGCGCAGGAGTGAGCCCGAGCGCCCATGAGCAGTAGTGAGTCCGATTGCGCATCCGCAGTATTGAGGCCGAGTGTCCATGAGCAGTAGTGCGTCCAAGTGCGCATGAGCAGTAGTGAGCCCGATTGCGCATCCGCAGTAGTGAGCCCGAGCGCCCATGAGCAGTAGTGAGTCCGAGTGCGCATAAGCAGTAGTAACCTCGATTGCGCATGCACAGTAGTGAGCCCGTGTGGGCATGCGCAGTAGTGAGCCCGAGCGCGCATCCGCAGTAGTGAGCCCGAGCGCGCGTGCCCAGTAGTGAGCCCGATTGCGCATCCGCAGTAGTTAGGCCGAGTGTACATGCGCAGTAGTGACCCCGAGTGCGCATGCACAGTAGTGAGCCCGTGCGCGCATACGCGGTAGTGAGCCCGATTTTGCATCCGCAGTAGTGAGTCAGAGTGCGCATGGGCAGTAGTTAGTCCGAGAGCGCATGAGAAGTAGTGACCCCGTGTGCGCATGCGCAGTAGTGAGCCCGAGCGCGCATCCGCAGTAGTGAGCCCGAGCCCCCATGAGCAGTAGTGAGTCCGAGTGCGCATAAGCAATAGTAACCCCGATTGCGCATGCACAGTAGTGAGCCCGTGTGGGCATGGGCAGTAGTGAGCCCGAGCGCGCATGCGCAGTAGTGAGCCCGATCGCGCATCCGCGGTAGTGATGCCGAGTGCCCATGAGCAGTAGTGAGTCCAAGTGCGCATGAGCATTAGTGACCACGAGTGCGCATACGCAGTAGTGAGCCCGATTGCGCATCCGCAGTAGGGAGTCAGTGTGCGCATGCGCAGTAGTGAGCCCGATTGCGCATCGGCAGTAGTGAGTCCGTGTGCGCATGCCCAGTAGTGAGCCCGAGTGCGCATGTGCAGGTCTGAGCCGGAGTGCGCATGCGCAGTAGCGAGCCCGACTGTGCATCCGCAGTAGTGAGTCCGAGTGCGCATGAACAGTAGTGAGCCCGTGTGTGCATGAGCAGTAGTGACCCTGAGTGCGCATGCACAGTAGTGAGCCCGTGCGCGCATACGCGGTAGTGAGCCCGATTTTGCATCCACAGTAGTGAGTCGGAGTACTCATGAGCAGTAGTTAGTCCGAGAGCGCAGGAGAAGTAGTGACCCCGTGTGCGCATGCGCAGTAGTGAGCCCGAGCGCGCATCCGCAATACTGAGCCCGAGGGCGCATCCGCAGTAGTGAGCCCGATTGCGCATCCGCAGTAATGAGGCCGAGTGCCCATGAGCAGTAGTGAGCCCGAGAGCGCATCCACAGTAGTGCGCCCGAGTGCGCATGCGCAGTACTCACCCCGAGTACGCATGAGCAGTAGTGAGCCCTTTTACGCATCCGCAGTAGTGACCCCGAGTGCGCATGCGCAGTAGTGAGCCCGAGCGCGCATCCACAGTAGTGAGCCGGAGCGCGCATCCGCAGTAGTGACCCCGAGTGTGCATGCGCTGTAGTGCGCCCGTGTGCGCATGCGCAGGAGTGAGCTCGAGTGCGCATATGCAGGTCTGACCCGGTGTGCGCATACGCTGTAGTGACCACGAGTGCGCATGCGAACTAGTGAGCCCGTGTGCCCATGCGCAGTAGTAAGCCCGAATGCGCATGTGCAGGTCTGACTGGAGTGCGCGTGCACAGTAGTGAGCCCGATTGCTCGCATGCGCAGTAGTGCGCCCGTGCGCGCATGCGCAGTAGTGAGCCCGAGTGCATATGCGCAGGTGTGATCCGGACTGCCCATGCGCAGTAGTGAGGCCGTGTACGCGTTCGCAGTGGTGCGCTCGTGTGCGCATGCGCAGAAGTGAGCTCGAGTGCATATGCGCAGGTGTGATCCGGACTGCCCATGCGCAGTAGTGAGGCCGTGTGCGCATTCGCAGTGGTGTGCCCGAGTGCGCATGGGCATGTCTGAGCCGGCGTGCGCATGCGCAGTAGTGAGCCCGTGTGCGCATGCGCAGTAGTGAGCCCGTGCGCGCATGCGCAGTAGTGCGCCCGTGCGCGCATGCGCAGTAGTGAGCCCGAGTGCGCATGCGTAGTAGCGACCCCGAGCGCGCGTGCATAGTATTGACCGCGAGCGCATGTACGCAGTAGTGAGCCCGATTGCGCATCCACAGTAGAGAGTTCGTGTGCGCATGCTCAGTAGTGAGCCTGAGTGCGCATGTGCAGGTCTGAGCCCTAGTGCGCATGATCAGTAGAGAGCCCGATTGCGCGCATGCGCCGTAGTGAGCCCGAGCGCGCATCCGCAGTAGTGACCCCGAGTGCGCATGAGCAGTAGTGAGTCGGAGTGGGCATGAGCAGTAGTGACCCCGAGTGCGCATGCACAGTACTAGGCCCAATTGCGCATTCGCAGTAGTGAGTCCGTGTGCGCATGTGCAGGTCTGAGCACGAGTGCGCATGCGCAGTAGTGAGCCCGAGCGCGCATCCACAGTAGTGAGCCCGTGTGCGCATGCGCAGTAGTGACCCCGAGTGCCAATGCGCAGTAGTGAGCCCGATTACGCATCCGCAATAATGACCCCGAGTGCGCATGCGCTGTAGTGAGCTCGTGCGCGCATGCGCAGTAGTGAGCCCGAGTGCGCATGCGTAGTAGCGACCCCGAGCGCGCGTGCGCAGTAGTGACCGCGAGCGCTTATGCGCAGTAGTGAGGTCGAGTGCGCATGCGCAGTAGTGACCCCGAGCGCTTATGCGCAGTAGTGGACGCGATTGCGCATGCGCAGTAGTGGGAGCGATTGCGCATGCGCAGTAGCGAGCCCGTGTGCGCATGCAGAGTATTGAGCCCGTGTGTCCATGAGCAGTAGTGAGTCCGAGTGCGCATGAGCAGTAGTAACTCCGAGTGCGCATGAGCAGTAGTGACCCCGATTGCGCATGCACAGTAATGAGCCCATGTGTGCATGCGCAGTAGCGAACCCGAATGCGCGTCTGCAGTAGTGACCCCGAGTGCGCAAGCACAGTAGCGACCGCGAGCGCATATGCGCAGTAGTGAGCCCGATTGCGCATCCACAGAAGTGCGCCCGTGTGCGCATGCGCAGGAGTGAGCTCGAGTGCGCATATGCAGGTCTGACCCGGTGTGCGCGTGCGCTGTAGTGACCACGAGTGCGCATGCGCAGTCGTGAGCCCGTGTGCCCATTCGCAGTAGTAAGCCCGAATGCGCATGTGCAGGTCTGACTGGAGTGCGCGTGCGCTGTAGTGAGCCCGATTGCTCGCATGCGCAGTAGTGAGCCCGATTACGCATCCGCAATAATGACCCCGAGTGCGCATGCGCAGTAGTGAGCTCGTGCGCGCATGCGCAGTAGTGAGCCCGAGTGCGCATGCGTAGTAGCGACCCCGAGCGCGCGTGCGCAGTAGTGACCGCGAGCGCTTATGCGCAGTAGTGAGGTCGAGTGCGCATGCGCAGTAGTGACCCCGAGCGCTTATGCGCAGTAGTGGACGCGATTGCGCATGCGCAGTAGTGGGAGCGATTGCGCATGCGCAGTAGCGAGCCCGTGTGCGCATGCAGAGTATTGAGCCCGTGTGTCCATGAGCAGTAGTGAGTCCGAGTGCGCATGAGCAGTAGTAACTCCGAGTGCGCATGAGCAGTAGTGACCCCGATTGCGCATGCACAGTAATGAGCCCATGTGTGCATGCGCAGTAGCGAACCCGAATGCGCGTCTGCAGTAGTGACCCCGAGTGCGCAAGCACAGTAGCGACCGCGAGCGCATATGCGCAGTAGTGAGCCCGATTGCGCATCCACAGTAGTGCGCCCGTGTGCGCATGCGCAGGAGTGAGCTCGAGTGCGCATATGCAGGTCTGACCCGGTGTGCGCGTGCGCTGTAGTGACCAGGAGTGCGCATGCGCAGTCGTGAGCCCGTGTGCCCATTCGCAGTAGTAAGCCCGAATGCGCATGTGCAGGTCTGACTGGAGTGCGCGTGCGCTGTAGTGAGCCCGATTGCTCGCATGCGCAGTAGTGAGCCCGAGCGCGCACCAGCAGTAGTGAGACCGAGTGCGCATGCGCAGTAGTGACCCCGAGTGTGCAAGCGCAGTAGTGAGCCCGATTGCGCATGCTCAGTAGAGAGCCCGATTGCGCGCATGCGCAGTAGTGAGCCCGAGCGCGCATGAGCAGTAGTGAGGCCGTGTGCGCATGCGCAGTGGTGCGCCCGAGTGCGCATGGGCAGGTCTGAGCCGGCGTGCGCATGCGCAGTAGTGAGCCCGTGTGCGCATGGGCAGTAGTAACCCCGAGTGTGCATGCGCAGTAGTGAGCCCGTGCGCGGATGCGCAATAGTGAGCCCGAGTGCGCATGCGTAGTAGCGACCCCGAGCGCGCGTGCATGGTAGTGACCGCGAGCGCATGCGCAGTAGTGTCCCCGAGTGCGCAAGCGCAGTAGTGAGCCCGATTACGCATCCGCAGTAGTGACCCCGAGTACGCATGAGCAGTAGTGAGTCCGAGTGCGCATGAGCAGTAGTGACCCCGAGTGCGCATGCGCAGTAGTGAGCCCGATTGCGCATGCTCAGTAGAGAGCCCGATTGCGCGCATGCGCAGTAGTGAGCCCGAGCGCGCATGAGCAGTAGTGAGGCCGAGTGCGCATGAGCAGTAGTGAGCCCGAGCGCGCATCCGCAGTCGTGAGTCGGAGTGCGCATGTGCAGTAGAGAGCTCGTGTGCGCATGCGCAGTAGTGAGCCCGTGCGCGCAAGCGCAGTTGTGAGCCCGTGTGCCCATGCGCAGTAGTAAGCTGGAGTGCGCATGTGCAGGTCTGACTGGAGTGCGCACGCGCAGTAGTGAGCTCGATTACGCGCATGCGCAGTAGTGAGCCCAAGCGCGCATCCACAGTAGTGAGCCCGAGTGCGCATGCGCAGTACTCACCCCGAGTACGCATGAGCAGTAGTGAGCCCGATTAGGCATCCGCAGTAGTGACCCCGAGTGCGCATGCGCAGTAGTGACCCCGAGTACGCATGAGCAGTAGTGAGTCCGATTGCCCATGAGCAGTAGTGAGGCCGAGTGCGCATGCGTAGTAGCGACCCCGAGCGCGCGTGCACAGTAGTGAGCCGGAGCGCGCATCCGCAGTAGTGACCCCGAGTGTGCATGCGCTGTAGTGCGCCCGTGTGCGCATGCGCAGGAGTGAGCTCTAGTGCGCATATGCAGGTCTGACCCGGTGTGCGCATACGCTGTAGTGACCACGAGTGCGCATGCGAACTAGTGAGCCCGTGTGCCCATGCGCAGTAGTAAGCCCGAATGCGCATGTGCAGGTCTGACTGGAGTGCGCGTGCACAGTAGTGAGCCCGATTGCTCGCATGCGCAGTAGTGCGCCCGTGCGCGCATGCGCAGTAGTGAGCCCGAGTGCATATGCGCAGGTGTGATCCGGACTGCCCATGCGCAGTAGTGAGGCCGTGTACGCGTTCGCAGTGGTGCGCTCGTGTGCGCATGCGCAGAAGTGAGCTCGAGTGCATATGCGCAGGTGTGATCCGGACTGCCCATGCGCAGTAGTGAGGCCGTGTGCGCATTCGCAGTGGTGTGCCCGAGTGCGCATGGGCGTGTCTGAGCCGGCGTGCGCATGCGCAGTAGTGAGCCCGTGTGCGCATGCGCAGTAGTGAGCCCGTGCGCGCATGCGCAGTAGTGCGCCCGTGCGCGCATGCGCAGTAGTGAGCCCGAGTGCGCATGCGTAGTAGCGACCCCGAGCGCGCGTGCATAGTATTGACCGCGAGCGCATGTACGCAGTAGTGAGCCCGATTGCGCATCCACAGTAGAGAGTTCGTGTGCGCATGCTCAGTAGTGAGCCTGAGTGCGCATGTGCAGGTCTGAGCCCTAGTGCGCATGATCAGTAGAGAGCCCGATTGCGCGCATGCGCCGTAGTGAGCCCGAGCGCGCATCCGCAGTAGTGACCACGAGTGCGCATGAGCAGTAGTGAGTCGGAGTGGGCATGAGCAGTAGTGACCCCGAGTGCGCATGCACAGTACTAGGCCCAATTGCGCATTCGCAGTAGTGAGTCCGTGTGCGCATGTGCAGGTCTGAGCCCGAGTGCGCATGCGCAGTAGTGAGCCCGAGCGCGCATCCACAGTAGTGAGCCCGTGTGCGCATGCGCAGTAGTGACCCCGAGTGCCAATGCGCAGTAGTGAGCCCGATTACGCATCCGCAATAATGACCCCGAGTGCGCATGCGCTGTAGTGAGCTCGTGCGCGCATGCGCAGTAGTGAGCCCGAGTGCGCATGCGTAGTAGCGACCCCGAGCGCGCGTGCGCAGTAGTGACCGCGAGCGCTTATGCGCAGTAGTGAGGTCGAGTGCGCATGCGCAGTAGTGACCCCGAGCGCTTATGCGCAGTAGTGGACGCGATTGCGCATGCGCAGTAGTGGGAGCGATTGCGCATGCGCAGTAGCGAGCCCGTGTGCGCATGCAGAGTATTGAGCCCGTGTGTCCATGAGCAGTAGTGAGTCCGAGTGCGCATGAGCAGTAGTAACTCCGAGTGCGCATGAGCAGTAGTGACCCCGATTGCGCATGCACAGTAATGAGCCCATGTGTGCATGCGCAGTAGCGAACCCGAATGCGCGTCTGCAGTAGTGACCCCGAGTGCGCAAGCACAGTAGCGACCGCGAGCGCATATGCGCAGTAGTGAGCCCGATTGCGCATCCACAGTAGTGCGCCCGTGTGCGCATGCGCAGGAGTGAGCTCGAGTGCGCATATGCAGGTCTGACCCGGTGTGCGCGTGCGCTGTAGTGACCACGAGTGCGCATGCGCAGTCGTGAGCCCGTGTGCCCATTCGCAGTAGTAAGCCCGAATGCGCATGTGCAGGTCTGACTGGAGTGCGCGTGCGCTGTAGTGAGCTCGATTGCTCGCATGCGCAGTAGTGAGCCCGATTACGCATCCGCAATAATGACCCCGAGTGCGCATGCGCAGTAGTGAGCTCGTGCGCGCATGCGCAGTAGTGAGCCCGAGTGCGCATGCGTAGTAGCGACCCCGAGCGCGCGTGCGCAGTAGTGACCGCGAGCGCTTATGCGCAGTAGTGAGGTCGAGTGCGCATGCGCAGTAGTGACCCCGAGCGCTTATGCGCAGTTGTGGACGCGATTGCGCATGCGCAGTAGTGGGAGCGATTGCGCATGCGCAGTAGCGAGCCCGTGTGCGCATGCAGAGTATTGAGCCCGTGTGTCCATGAGCAGTAGTGAGTCCGAGTGCGCATGAGTAGTAGTAACTCCGAGTGCGCATGAGCAGTAGTGACCCCGATTGCGCATGCACAGTAATGAGCCCATGTGTGCATGCGCAGTAGCGAACCCGAATGCGCGTCTGCAGTAGTGACCCCGAGTGCGCAAGCACAGTAGCGACCGCGAGCGCATATGCGCAGTAGTGAGCCCGATTGCGCATCCACAGTAGTGCGCCCGTGTGCGCATGCGCAGGAGTGAGCTCGAGTGCGCATATGCAGGTCTGACCCGGTGTGCGCGTGCGCTGTAGTGACCACGAGTGCGCATGCGCAGTCGTGAGCCCGTGTGCCCATTCGCAGTAGTAAGCCCGAATGCGCATGTGCAGGTCTGACTGGAGTGCGCGTGCGCTGTAGTGAGCCCGATTGCTCGCATGCGCAGTAGTGAGCCCGAGCGCGCACCAGCAGTAGTGAGACCGAGTGCGCATGCGCAGTAGTGACCCCGAGTGTGCAAGCGCAGTAGTGAGCCCGATTGCGCATGCTCAGTAGAGAGCCCGATTGCGCGCATGCGCAGTAGTGAGCCCGAGCGCGCATGAGCAGTAGTGAGGCCGTGTGCGCATGCGCAGTGGTGCGCCCGAGTGCGCATGGGCAGGTCTGAGCCGGCGTGCGCATGCGCAGTAGTGAGCCCGTGTGCGCATGGGCAGTAGTAACCCCGAGTGTGCATGCGCAGTAGTGAGCCCGTGCGCGGATGCGCAATAGTGAGCCCGAGTGCGCATGCGTAGTAGCGACCCCGAGCGCGCGTGCATGGTAGTGACCGCGAGCGCATGCGCAGTAGTGTCCCCGAGTGCGCAAGCGCAGTAGTGAGCCCGATTACGCATCCGCAGTAGTGACCCCGAGTACGCATGAGCAGTAGTGAGTCCGAGTGCGCATGAGCAGTAGTGACCCCGAGTGCGCATGCGCAGTAGTGAGCCCGATTGCGCATGCTCAGTAGAGAGCCCGATTGCGCGCATGCGCAGTAGTGAGCCCGAGCGCGCATGAGCAGTAGTGAGGCCGAGTGCGCATGAGCAGTAGTGAGCCCGAGCGCGCATCCGCAGTCGTGAGTCGGAGTGCGCATGTGCAGTAGAGAGCTCGTGTGCGCATGCGCAGTAGTGAGCCCGTGCGCGCAAGCGCAGTTGTGAGCCCGTGTGCCCATGCGCAGTAGTAAGCTGGAGTGCGCATGTGCAGGTCTGACTGGAGTGCGCACGCGCAGTAGTGAGCCCGATTACGCGCATGCGCAGTAGTGAGCCCAAGCGCGCATCCACAGTAGTGAGCCCGAGTGCGCATGCGCAGTACTCACCCCGAGTACGCATGAGCAGTAGTGAGCCCGATTAGGCATCCGCAGTAGTGACCCCGAGTGCGCATGCGCAGTAGTGACCCCGAGTACGCATGAGCAGTAGTGAGTCCGATTGCCCATGAGCAGTAGTGAGGCCGAGTGCGCATGCGTAGTAGCGACCCCGAGCGCGCGTGCATGGTAGTGACCGCGAGCGCTTATGCGCAGTAGTGAGCCCGAGTGCGCATGCGCATTAGTGCGCCCGTGTGCGCATGCGCAGAAGTGAGCTCGAATGTTCATGTGCAGGTCTGAGCCCGTGTGCGCATACGCAGTAGTGAGCCCGAGTGCGCATGAGCAGTAGTCAGGCCGAGTGCGCATGAGCAGTAGTGAGCCCGAGCGCGCATCCGCAGTCGTGAGTCGGAGTGCGCACGTGCAGTAGAGAGCTCGTGTGCGCATGCGCAATAGTGAGCCCGTGCGCGCATGCGCAGTAGTGAGCCAGAGTGCGCATGTGCATGTCTGAACCCGAGTGCGCATGCTCAGTAGAGAGCCCGATTGCGCATGTGCAGTAGTGAGCCCGTGCGCGCAAGCGCAGTTGTGAGCCCGTGTGCCCATGCGCAGTAGTAAGCCGGTGTGCGCATGTGCAGGTCTGACTGGAGTGCGCATGCGCAGTAGTGAGCCTGATTGCGCGAATGCGCAGTAGTGAGCCCGAGCGCGCATCCGCAGTAGTGATCCCGAGTGCGCATGCGCAGTAGTGACCCCGAGTACGCATGAGCAGTAGTGAGTCCGAGTGCGCATGAGCAGTAGTGACCCCTAGTGCGCATGCGCAGTAGTGAGCCCGATTACGCATCCGCAGTAGTGAGTCCGAGTGCGCATGTGCAGTAGTGAGCTCGATTACGCATCCGCAGTAGCGACCCCGAGTGAGCATGCGCAGTAGTGCGCCCGTGTGCGCACGCGCAGAAGTGAGCTCGAATGCGCATGTGCAGGTCTGAGCCCGTGTGGGCATACGCAGTAGTGAGCCCGAGCGCGCATCCGCAGTAGTGAGCCCGATTGCCCATGAGCAGTAGTGAGGCCGAGTGCGCATGCGTAGTAGCGACCCCGAGCGCGCGTGCATAGTTGTGACCGCGAGCGCATGTACGCAGTAGTGAGCCCGATTGCGCATCCACAGTAGCGAGTCCGTGTGCGCATGCGCAGTAGTGAGCCCGAGTGCGCATTCGCAGGTCGGAGCCCGAGTGCGCATGATCAGTAGAGAGCCCGATTGCGCGCATGCGCCGTAGTGAGCCCGAGCGCGCATCCGCAGTTGTGAGCCCGAGTGCGCATGCGCAGTAGTGGCCCTGAGTACGCATGAGCAGTAGTGAGCCCGTGCGCGCATGCGCAGTAGTGAGCCAGAGCGCGCATCCGCAGTAGTGACACCGAGTGCGCATGAGCAGTAGTGAGTCCGAGTGGGCATGAGCAGTAGTGACCCCGAGAGCGCATGCACAGTAGTGAGACCGAGTGCGCATGCACAGTAGTGAGCCCAATTGCGCATTCGCAGTAGTGAGTCCGTGCGCGCATGTGCAGGTCTGAGCCCAATTGCGCATTCGCAGTAGTGAGTCCGTGCGCGCATGTGCAGGTCTGAGCCGGAGTGCGCATGCGCAGTAGTGAGCCCGTGCGCGCATGCGCAGTAGTGAGCCCGATTACGCATCCGCAGTAGTGACCCCGAGTGCGAATGCGCAATAGTGCGCAGGTGTGCGCATGCGCAGAAGTGAGCTCGAATGCGCATGTGCAGGTCTGAGCCCGTGTGCGCATACGCAGTAGTGAGCCCGAGCGCGCATCCGCAGTAGTGAGCCCGATTGCGCCTGAGCAGTAGTGAGTCGGAGTGCGCATGCGCAGTAGTGAGCCCGTGTGCGCATGCGCAGTAGTGAGCCCGTGCGCGCATGCGCAGTAGTGCGCCCGTGCGCGCATGCGCAGTAGTGAGCCCGAGTGCGCATGCGTAGTAGCGACCCCGAGCGCGCGTGCATAGTATTGACCGCGAGCGCATGTACGCAGTAGTGAGCCCGATTGCGCATCCACAGTAGAGAGTTCGTGTGCGCATGCTCAGTAGTGAGCCTGAGTGCGCATGTGCAGGTCTGAGCCCTAGTGCGCATGATCAGTAGAGAGCCCGATTGCGCGCATGCGCCGTAGTGAGCCCGAGCGCGCATCCGCAGTAGTGACCCCGAGTGCGCATGAGCAGTAGTGAGTCGGAGTGGGCATGAGCAGTAGTGACCCCGAGTGCGCATGCACAGTACTAGGCCCAATTGCGCATTCGCAGTAGTGAGTCCGTGTGCGCATGTGCAGGTCTGAGCCCGAGTGCGCATGCGCAGTAGTGAGCCCGAGCGCGCATCCACAGTAGTGAGCCCGTGTGCGCATGCGCAGTAGTGATCCCGAGTGCCAATGCGCAGTAGTGAGCCCGATTACGCATCCGCAATAATGACCCCGAGTGCGCATGCGCTGTAGTGAGCTCGTGCGCGCATGCGCAGTAGTGAGCCCGAGTGCGCATGCGTAGTAGCGACCCCGAGCGCGCGTGCGCAGTAGTGACCGCGAGCGCTTATGCGCAGTAGTGAGGTCGAGTGCGCATGCGCAGTAGTGACCCCGAGCGCTTATGCGCAGTAGTGGACGCGATTGCGCATGCGCAGTAGTGGGAGCGATTGCGCATGCGCAGTAGCGAGCCCGTGTGCGCATGCAGAGTATTGAGCCCGTGTGTCCATGAGCAGTAGTGAGTCCGAGTGCGCATGAGCAGTAGTAACTCCGAGTGCGCATGAGCAGTAGTGACCCCGATTGCGCATGCACAGTAATGAGCCCATGTGTGCATGCGCAGTAGCGAACCCGAATGCGCGTCTGCAGTAGTGACCCCGAGTGCGCAAGCACAGTAGCGACCGCGAGCGCATATGCGCAGTAGTGAGCCCGATTGCGCATCCACAGTAGTGCGCCCGTGTGCGCATGCGCAGGAGTGAGCTCGAGTGCGCATATGCAGGTCTGACCCGGTGTGCGCGTGCGCTGTAGTGACCACGAGTGCGCATGCGCAGTCGTGAGCCCGTGTGCCCATTCGCAGTAGTAAGCCCGAATGCGCATGTGCAGGTCTGACTGGAGTGCGCGTGCGCTGTAGTGAGCTCGATTGCTCGCATGCGCAGTAGTGAGCCCGATTACGCATCCGCAATAATGACCCCGAGTGCGCATGCGCAGTAGTGAGCTCGTGCGCGCATGCGCAGTAGTGAGCCCGAGTGCGCATGCGTAGTAGCGACCCCGAGCGCGCGTGCGCAGTAGTGACCGCGAGCGCTTATGCGCAGTAGTGAGGTCGAGTGCGCATGCGCAGTAGTGACCCCGAGCGCTTATGCGCAGTAGTGGACGCGATTGCGCATGCGCAGTAGTGGGAGCGATTGCGCATGCGCAGTAGCGAGCCCGTGTGCGCATGCAGAGTATTGAGCCCGTGTGTCCATGAGCAGTAGTGAGTCCGAGTGCGCATGAGTAGTAGTAACTCCGAGTGCGCATGAGCAGTAGGGACCCCGATTGCGCATGCACAGTAATGAGCCCATGTGTGCATGCGCAGTAGCGAACCCGAATGCGCGTCTGCAGTAGTGACCCCGAGTGCGCAAGCACAGTAGCGACCGCGAGCGCATATGCGCAGTAGTGAGCCCGATTGCGCATCCACAGTAGTGCGCCCGTGTGCGCATGCGCAGGAGTGAGCTCGAGTGCGCATATGCAGGTCTGACCCGGTGTGCGCGTGCGCTGTAGTGACCACGAGTGCGCATGCGCAGTCGTGAGCCCGTGTGCCCATTCGCAGTAGTAAGCCCGAATGCGCATGTGCAGGTCTGACTGGAGTGCGCGTGCGCTGTAGTGAGCCCGATTGCTCGCATGCGCAGTAGTGAGCCCGAGCGCGCACCAGCAGTAGTGAGACCGAGTGCGCATGCGCAGTAGTGACCCCGAGTGTGCAAGCGCAGTAGTGAGCCCGATTGCGCATGCTCAGTAGAGAGCCCGATTGCGCGCATGCGCAGTAGTGAGCCCGAGCGCGCATGAGCAGTAGTGAGGCCGTGTGCGCATGCGCAGTGGTGCGCCCGAGTGCGCATGGGCAGGTCTGAGCCGGCGTGCGCATGCGCAGTAGTGAGCCCGTGTGCGCATGGGCAGTAGTAACCCCGAGTGTGCATGCGCAGTAGTGAGCCCGTGCGCGGATGCGCAATAGTGAGCCCGAGTGCGCATGCGTAGTAGCGACCCCGAGCGCGCGTGCATGGTAGTGACCGCGAGCGCATGCGCAGTAGTGTCCCCGAGTGCGCAAGCGCAGTAGTGAGCCCGATTACGCATCCGCAGTAGTGACCCCGAGTACGCATGAGCAGTAGTGAGTCCGAGTGCGCATGAGCAGTAGTGACCCCGAGTGCGCATGCGCAGTAGTGAGCCCGATTGCGCATGCTCAGTAGAGAGCCCGATTGCGCGCATGCGCAGTAGTGAGCCCGAGCGCGCATGAGCAGTAGTGAGGCCGAGTGCGCATGAGCAGTAGTGAGCCCGAGCGCGCATCCGCAGTCGTGAGTCGGAGTGCGCATGTGCAGTAGAGAGCTCGTGTGCGCATGCGCAGTAGTGAGCCCGTGCGCGCAAGCGCAGTTGTGAGCCCGTGTGCCCATGCGCAGTAGTAAGCTGGAGTGCGCATGTGCAGGTCTGACTGGAGTGCGCACGCGCAGTAGTGAGCCCGATTACGCGCATGCGCAGTAGTGAGCCCAAGCGCGCATCCACAGTAGTGAGCCCGAGTGCGCATGCGCAGTACTCACCCCGAGTACGCATGAGCAGTAGTGAGCCCGATTAGGCATCCGCAGTAGTGACCCCGAGTGCGCATGCGCAGTAGTGACCCCGAGTACGCATGAGCAGTAGTGAGTCCGATTGCCCATGAGCAGTAGTGAGGCCGAGTGCGCATGCGTAGTAGCGACCCCGAGCGCGCGTGCATGGTAGTGACCGCGAGCGCTTATGCGCAGTAGTGAGCCCGAGTGCGCATGCGCATTAGTGCGCCCGTGTGCGCATGCGCAGAAGTGAGCTCGAATGTTCATGTGCAGGTCTGAGCCCGTGTGCGCATACGCAGTAGTGAGCCCGAGTGCGCATGAGCAGTAGTCAGGCCGAGTGCGCATGAGCAGTAGTGAGCCCGAGCGCGCATCCGCAGTCGTGAGTCGGAGTGCGCACGTGCAGTAGAGAGCTCGTGTGCGCATGCGCAATAGTGAGCCCGTGCGCGCATGCGCAGTAGTGAGCCAGAGTGCGCATGTGCATGTCTGAACCCGAGTGCGCATGCTCAGTAGAGAGCCCGATTGCGCATGTGCAGTAGTGAGCCCGTGCGCGCAAGCGCAGTTGTGAGCCCGTGTGCCCATGCGCAGTAGTAAGCCGGTGTGCGCATGTGCAGGTCTGACTGGAGTGCGCATGCGCAGTAGTGAGCCTGATTGCGCGAATGCGCAGTAGTGAGCCCGAGCGCGCATCCGCAGTAGTGATCCCGAGTGCGCATGCGCAGTAGTGACCCCGAGTACGCATGAGCAGTAGTGAGTCCGAGTGCGCATGAGCAGTAGTGACCCCTAGTGCGCATGCGCAGTAGTGAGCCCGATTACGCATCCGCAGTAGTGAGTCCGAGTGCGCATGTGCAGTAGTGAGCTCGATTACGCATCCGCAGTAGCGACCCCGAGTGAGCATGCGCAGTAGTGCGCCCGTGTGCGCACGCGCAGAAGTGAGCTCGAATGCGCATGTGCAGGTCTGAGCCCGTGTGGGCATACGCAGTAGTGAGCCCGAGCGCGCATCCGCAGTAGTGAGCCCGATTGCCCATGAGCAGTAGTGAGGCCGAGTGCGCATGCGTAGTAGCGACCCCGAGCGCGCGTGCATAGTTGTGACCGCGAGCGCATGTACGCAGTAGTGAGCCCGATTGCGCATCCACAGTAGCGAGTCCGTGTGCGCATGCGCAGTAGTGAGCCCGAGTGCGCATTCGCAGGTCGGAGCCCGAGTGCGCATGATCAGTAGAGAGCCCGATTGCGCGCATGTGCCGTAGTGAGCCCGAGCGCGCATCCGCAGTTGTGAGCCCGAGTGCGCATGCGCAGTAGTGGCCCTGAGTACGCATGAGCAGTAGTGAGCCCGTGCGCGCATGCGCAGTAGTGAGCCAGAGCGCGCATCCGCAGTAGTGACACCGAGTGCGCATGAGCAGTAGTGAGTCCGAGTGGGCATGAGCAGTAGTGACCCCGAGAGCGCATGCACAGTAGTGAGACCGAGTGCGCATGCACAGTAGTGAGCCCAATTGCGCATTCGCAGTAGTGAGTCCGTGCGCGCATGTGCAGGTCTGAGCCCAATTGCGCATTCGCAGTAGTGAGTCCGTGCGCGCATGTGCAGGTCTGAGCCGGAGTGCGCATGCGCAGTAGTGAGCCCGTGCGCGCATGCGCAGTAGTGAGCCCGATTACGCATCCGCAGTAGTGACCCCGAGTGCGAATGCGCAATAGTGCGCAGGTGTGCGCATCCGCAGAAGTGAGCTCGAATGCGCATGTGCAGGTCTGAGCCCGTGTGCGCATACGCAGTAGTGAGCCCGAGCGCGCATCCGCAGTAGTGAGCCCGATTGCGCCTGAGCAGTAGTGAGTCGGAGTGCGCATGCGCAGTAGTGAACCCGTGTGCGCATGCGCTGTAGTGACCCCGAGTGCCAATGCGCAGTAGTGAGCCCGATTACGCATCCGCAATAATGACCCCGAGTGCGCATGCGCAGTAGTGAGCTCGTGCGCGCATGCGCAGTAGTGAGCCCGAGTGCGCATGCGTAGTAGCGACCCCGAGCGCGCGTGCGCAGTAGTGACCGCGAGCGCTTATGCGCAGTAGTGAGCCCGAGTGCGCATGCGCATTAGTGCGCCAGTTTGCGCATGCGCAGAAGTGAGCTCGAATGGGCATGTGCAGGTCTGAGCCCGTGTGCGCATACGCAGTAGTGAGCCCGAGCGCGCATCCGCAGTAGTGTGCCCGTGCGCGCAAGCGCAGTTGTGAGCCCGTGTGCCCATGCGCAGTAGTAAGCCCGAGTGCGCATGTGCAGGTCTGAGTGGAGTGCGCATGCGCAGTAGTGAGCCTGATTGCGCGATTGCGCAGTACTGAGCCCGAGCGCGCATCCGCAGTAGTGTTCCCGAGTGCGCATGCGCAGTAGTGACCCCGAGTACGCATGAGCAGTAGTGAGTCCGAGTGCGCATGAGCAGTAATGAGCTCGATTACGCATCCGCAGTAGCGACCCCGAGTGAGCATGCGCAGTAGTGCGCCCGTGTGCGCACGCGCAGAAGTGAGCTCGAATGCGCATGTGCAGGTCTGAGCCCGTGTGCGCATACGCAGTAGTGAGCCCGAGCGCGCATCCGCTGTAGTGACACCGAGTGCGCATGAGCAGTAGTGAGTCCGAGTGGGCATGAGCAGTAGTGACCCCGAGAGCGCATGCACAGTAGTGAGACCGAGTGCGCATGCACAGTAGTGAGCCCAATTGCGCATTCGCAGTAGTGAGTCCGTGCGCGCATGTGCAGGTCTGAGCCGGAGTGCGCATGCGCAGTAGTGAGCCCGTGCGCGCATGCGCAGTAGTGAGCCCGATTACGCATCCGCAGTAGTGACCCCGAGTGCGAATGCGCAATAGTGCGCAGGTGTGCGCATGCGCAGAAGTGAGCTCGAATGCGCATGTGCAGGTCTGAGCCCGTGCGCGCATACGCAGTAGTGAGCCCGAGCGCGCATCCGCAGTAGTGAGCCCGATTGCGCCTGAGCAGTAGTGAGTCGGAGTGCGCATGCGCAGTAGTGAACCCGTGTGCGCATGCGCAGTAGTGACCCCGAGTGCCAATGCGCAGTAGTGAGCCCGATTACGCATCCGCAATAATGACCCCGAGTGCGCATGCGCAGTAGTGAGCTCGTGCGCGCATGCGCAGTAGTGAGCCCGAGTGCGCATGCGTAGTAGCGACCCCGAGCGCGCGTGCGCAGTAGTGACCGCGAGCGCTTATGCGCAGTAGTGAGCCCGAGTGCGCATGCGCATTAGTGCGCCAGTTTGCGCATGCGCAGAAGTGAGCTCGAATGGGCATGTGCAGGTCGGAGCCCGTGTGCGCATACGCAGTAGTGAGCCCGAGCGCGCATGCGCAGTAGTGTGCCCGTGCGCGCAAGCGCAGTTGTGAGCCCGTGTGCCCATGCGCAGTAGTAAGCCCGAGTGCGCATGTGCAGGTCTGAGTGGAGTGCGCATGCGCAGTAGTGAGCCTGATTGCGCGATTGCGCAGTACTGAGCCCGAGCGCGCATCCGCAGTAGTGTTCCCGAGTGCGCATGCGCAGTAGTGACCCCGAGTACGCATGAGCAGTAGTGAGTCCGAGTGCGCATGAGCAGTAATGAGCTCGATTACGCATCCGCAGTAGCGACCCCGAGTGAGCATGCGCAGTAGTGCGCCCGTGTGCGCACGCGCAGAAGTGAGCTCGAATGCGCATGTGCAGGTCTGAGCCCGTGTGCGCATACGCAGTAGTGAGCCCGAGCGCGCATGCGCTGTAGTGAGCCCGATTGCCCATGACCAGTAGTGAGGCCGAGTGCGCATGAGCAGTAGTGAGCCCGAGCGCGCATCCGCAGTACTGAGTCGGAGTGCGCATGTGCAGTAGAGAGCTCGTGTGCGCATGCGCAGTAGTGAGCCCGTGCGCGCATCCACAGTAGTGAGCCCGAGTGCGCATGCGCAGTACTCACCTCGAGTACGCATGAGCAGTAGTGAGCCCGATTACGCATCCGCAGTAGTGACCCCGAGTGCGCATGCGCAGTAGTGAGCCAGAGCGCGCATCCACAGTAGTGCGCCCGAGTGCGCATGCGCAGTACTCACCCTGAGTACGCATGAGCAGTAGTGAGCCCTATTACGCATCCGCAGTAGTGACCCCGAGTGCGCATGCGCAGTAGTGAGCCCGAGCGCGCATCCACAGTAGTGAGCCGGAGCGCGCATCCGCAGTAGTGACCCCGAGTGCGCATGCGCAGGAGTGAGCTCGAGTGAGCATATGCAGGTCTGACCCGATGTGCGCATGCGCTGTAGTGACCTCGAGTGCGCATGCGCACTAGTGAGCCCGTGTGCCCATGCACAGTAGTAAGCCCGAATGCGCATGTGCAGGTCTGACTGGTGTGCGCGTGCGCAGTAGTGAGCCCGATTGCTCGCATGCGCAGTAGTGAGCCCGAGCGCGCACCCGCAGTAGTGAGCCCTATTACGCATCCGCACTAGTGACCCCGAGTACGCATGAGCAGTAGTGAGTCCGAGTGCGCATGAGCAGTAGTGACCCCGTGTGCGCATGCGCAGTAGTGAGCCCGATTACGCATCCGCAGTAGTGTCCCCGAGTGCGCATGCGCAGTAGTGAGCCCGAGCGCGCAACCACAGTAGTGAGCCCGAGTGCGCATGCGCAGTACTCACCCCGAGTACGCATGAGCAGTAGTGAGCTCGATTACGCATCCGCAATAGTGACCCCGAGTGCGCATGCGCAGTAGTGAGCCCGAGCGCGCATCCGCAGTAGTGAGCCCGAGTGCGCATGAGCAGTAGTGAGGCCGAGTGCGCATGCGCAGTAGTGAGACCTACTACGCATCCGCAATAGTGACCCCGAGTGCGCAAGCGCAGTAGTGAGCCCGTGCGGGCATGGGCAGTAGTGAGCCCGTGCGCGCATGCGCAGTAGTGAGCCAGAGCGCGCATCCGCAGTAGTGACACCGAGTGCGCATGAGCAGTAGTGAGTCCGAGTGGGCATGAGCAGTAGTGACCCCGAGAGCGCATGCACAGTAGTGAGACCGAGTGCGCATGCACAGTAGTGAGCCCAATTGCGCATTCGCAGTAGTGAGTCCGTGCGCGCATGTGCAGGTCTGAGCCCAATTGCGCATTCGCAGTAGTGAGTCCGTGCGCGCATGTGCAGGTCTGAGCCGGAGTGCGCATGCGCAGTAGTGAGCCCGTGCGCGCATGCGCAGTAGTGAGCCCGATTACGCATCCGCAGTAGTGACCCCGAGTGCGAATGCGCAATAGTGCGCAGGTGTGCGCATGCGCAGAAGTGAGCTCGAATGCGCATGTGCAGGTCTGAGCCCGTGCGCGCATACGCAGTAGTGAGCCCGAGCGCGCATCCGCAGTAGTGAGCCCGATTGCGCCTGAGCAGTAGTGAGTCGGAGTGCGCATGCGCAGTAGTGAACCCGTGTGCGCATGCGCAGTAGTGACCCCGAGTGCCAATGCGCAGTAGTGAGCCCGATTACGCATCCGCAATAATGACCCCGAGTGCGCATGCGCAGTAGTGAGCTCGTGCGCGCATGCGCAGTAGTGAGCCCGAGTGCGCATGCGTAGTAGCGACCCCGAGCGCGCGTGCGCAGTAGTGACCGCGAGCGCTTATGCGCAGTAGTGAGCCCGAGTGCGCATGCGCATTAGTGCGCCAGTTTGCGCATGCGCAGAAGTGAGCTCGAATGGGCATGTGCAGGTCGGAGCCCGTGTGCGCATACGCAGTAGTGAGCCCGAGCGCGCATGCGCAGTAGTGTGCCCGTGCGCGCAAGCGCAGTTGTGAGCCCGTGTGCCCATGCGCAGTAGTAAGCCCGAGTGCGCATGTGCAGGTCTGAGTGGAGTGCGCATGCGCAGTAGTGAGCCTGATTGCGCGATTGCGCAGTACTGAGCCCGAGCGCGCATCCGCAGTAGTGTTCCCGAGTGCGCATGCGCAGTAGTGACCCCGAGTACGCATGAGCAGTAGTGAGTCCGAGTGCGCATGAGCAGTAATGAGCTCGATTACGCATCCGCAGTAGCGACCCCGAGTGAGCATGCGCAGTAGTGCGCCCGTGTGCGCACGCGCAGAAGTGAGCTCGAATGCGCATGTGCAGGTCTGAGCCCGTGTGCGCATACGCAGTAGTGAGCCCGAGCGCGCATGCGCTGTAGTGAGCCCGATTGCCCATGACCAGTAGTGAGGCCGAGTGCGCATGAGCAGTAGTGAGCCCGAGCGCGCATCCGCAGTACTGAGTCGGAGTGCGCATGTGCAGTAGAGAGCTCGTGTGCGCATGCGCAGTAGTGAGCCCGTGCGCGCATCCACAGTAGTGAGCCCGAGTGCGCATGCGCAGTACTCACCTCGAGTACGCATGAGCAGTAGTGAGCCCGATTACGCATCCGCAGTAGTGACCCCGAGTGCGCATGCGCAGTAGTGAGCCAGAGCGCGCATCCACAGTAGTGCGCCCGAGTGCGCATGCGCAGTACTCACCCTGAGTACGCATGAGCAGTAGTGAGCCCTATTACGCATCCGCAGTAGTGACCCCGAGTGCGCATGCGCAGTAGTGAGCCCGAGCGCGCATCCACAGTAGTGAGCCGGAGCGCGCATCCGCAGTAGTGACCCCGAGTGCGCATGCGCAGGAGTGAGCTCGAGTGAGCATATGCAGGTCTGACCCGATGTGCGCATGCGCTGTAGTGACCTCGAGTGCGCATGCGCACTAGTGAGCCCGTGTGCCCATGCACAGTAGTAAGCCCGAATGCGCATGTGCAGGTCTGACTGGTGTGCGCGTGCGCAGTAGTGAGCCCGATTGCTCGCATGCGCAGTAGTGAGCCCGAGCGCGCACCCGCAGTAGTGAGCCCTATTACGCATCCGCACTAGTGACCCCGAGTACGCATGAGCAGTAGTGAGTCCGAGTGCGCATGAGCAGTAGTGACCCCGTGTGCGCATGCGCAGTAGTGAGCCCGATTACGCATCCGCAGTAGTGTCCCCGAGTGCGCATGCGCAGTAGTGAGCCCGAGCGCGCAACCACAGTAGTGAGCCCGAGTGCGCATGCGCAGTACTCACCCCGAGTACGCATGAGCAGTAGTGAGCTCGATTACGCATCCGCAATAGTGACCCCGAGTGCGCATGCGCAGTAGTGAGCCCGAGCGCGCATCCGCAGTAGTGAGCCCGAGTGCGCATGAGCAGTAGTGAGGCCGAGTGCGCATGCGCAGTAGTGAGACCTACTACGCATCCGCAATAGTGACCCCGAGTGCGCAAGCGCAGTAGTGAGCCCGTGCGGGCATGGGCAGTAGTGAGCCCGTGCGCGCATGCGCAGTAGTGAGCCCGAGTGCGCATGCGTAGTAGCGACTCCGAGCGCGCGTGCACAGTAGTGACTGCGATCGCATGTGCGCAGTAGTGAGACCGATTGCGCATGGGCAGGTCTGAGCCGGAGTGCGCATGCGCAGTAGTGAGCCCGTGCGCACATGCGCAGTAGTGAGCCCGTGTGCGCATGCGCAGTAGTGACCCCGGGTGCCAATGCGCAGTAGTGAGCTCGAGTGCGCATGAGCAGTAGTGAGGCCGAATGTGCATGCGCTGTAGTGAGCCCGAGCGCGCATCCACAGTAGTGAGCCGGAGCGCGCATCCGCAGTAGTGACCCCGAGTGCGCATGCGCAGCAGCGCGCCCGTGTGCGCATGCGCAGGAGTGAGCTCGAGCGCGCATATGCAGGTCTGACCCGGTGTGCGCATGCGCTGTAGTGACCACGAGTGCGCATGCCCAGTAGTGAGCACGTGTGCCCATGCGCAGTAGTAAGCCCGAATGCGCATGTGCAGGTCTGACTGGAGTGCGCGTGCGCAGTAGTGTGCCCGATTGCTCGCATGCGCAGTAGTGAGCCCGAGCGCGCACCCGCAGTAGTGAGACCGAGTGCGCATGCGCAGTAGTGAGCCCGTGCGCGCATTCGCTGTAGTGCGCCCGTGTGCGCATGCGCAGAAGTGAGCTCGAGCGCGCGTGCACAGTAGTGACCGCGAGCGCATGTGCGCAGTAGTGAGACCGATTGCGCACGCGCAGTAGTGAGCCCGTGCGCGCATGCGCATTAGTGAGCCCGTGCGCACATGCGCAGTAGTGAGCCCGTGTGCGCATGCGCAGTAGTGACCCCGAGTGCCAATGCGCAGTAGTGAGCCCGATTACGCAGCCGCAGTAGTGTCCCCGAGTGCGCATGCACAGTAGTGGGCCCGATTGCGCATCCGCAGTAGTGAGCCCGTGTGCCCATGCGCAGTAGTAAGCCCGAATGCGCATGTGCAGGTCTGACTGGAGTGCGCGTGCGCAGTAGTGGGCCCGATTGCTCGCATGCGCAGTAGTGAGCCCGAGCGCGCACCCGCAGTAGTGAGACCGAGTGCGCATTCGCAGTAGTGAGCCCGTGCGCGCATTCGCTGTAGTGCGCCCGTGTGCGCATGGGCAGAAGTGAGCTCGAGTGCGTATGTGCAGGTGCGATCCGGACTGTCCATGCGCAGTAGTGAGGCCGTGTGCGCATTCGCAGTGGTGTGCCCGAGTGCGCATGGGCAGGTCTGAGCCGGCGTGCGCATGCGCAGTGGTGAGCCCGTGTGCGCATGCGCAGTAGTGACCACGAGTGTGCATGGGCAGCGGTGAGCCCGATTACGCATCCGCAATAGTGACCCCGAGTGCGCATGCGCAGTAGTGAGCCCGTGCGCACATGCGCAGTAGTGCGCCCGTGCGCGCATGCGCAGTAGTGAGCCCGAGTGCGCATCCACAGTAGCGAGTCCGTGCGCGCATGCGCAGTAGTGAGCCCGAGTGCGCATGTGCAGGTCTGAGCCCGAGTGCGCATGCTCAGTAGAGGGCCCGATTGCGCGAATGCGCCGTAGTGAGCCCGAGCGCGCATCCGCAGTAGTGAGCCCGAGTGCGCATGCGCTGTAGTGACCCCGAGTACGCATGAGCAGTAGAGAGTCCGAGTGCGCATGAGCAGTAGTGACCCCGCGTGCGTATGCGCCGTAGTGAGCCCGATTACGCATCCGCAGTAGTGTCCCCGAGTGCGCAAGCGCAGTAGTGAGCCCGATTTCGCACCCGCAGTAGTGACCCCGAGTGCACATCCACAGTAACGGGTCCGTGTGTGCATGCGCAGTAGCGAACCCGAATGCGCGTCTGCAGTAGTGACTCCGAGTGCGCAAGCACAGTAGTGACCGCGAGCGCATATGCGCAGTAGTGAGCCCGATTGCCCATCCACAGTAGCGAGTCCGTGTGCGCATGCGCAGTAGTGAGCCCGAGTGCGCATGTGCAGGTCTCAGCCCGAGTGCGCATGCTCAGTAGAGAGCCCGATTGCCCATGCGCAGTAGTGAGCCTGTGCGCGCATTCGCAGTAGTGAGCCCGCGTGCCCATGCGCAGTAGTAAGCCCGAGTGCGCATCTGCAGGTCTGACTGGAGTGCGCGTGCGCAATAGTGAGCCCGATTGCGCGCATGCGCAGTAGTGAGCCCGAGCGCGCATCCGCTGTAGTGAGCCGGAGCGCGCATCCGCTGTAGTCACCGCGAGTGCGCATGCGCAGTAGTGCGCCTGTGTGCGCATGCGCAGGAGTGAGCCCGAGCGCCCATGAGCAGTAGTGAGCCCGATTGCGCATCCGCAGTAGTGAGCCCGAGCGCCCATGAGCAGCAGTGAGTCCGAGTGCGCATAAGCAGTAGTAACCTCGATTGCGCATGCACAGTAGTGAGCCCGTGTGGGCATGCGCAGTAGTGAGCCCGAGCGCGCATCCGCAGTAGTGAGCCCGAGCGCGCGTGCCCAGTAGTGAGCCCGATTGCGCATTCGCAGTAGTTAGGCCGAGTGTACATGCGCAGTAGTGACCCCGAGTGCGCATGCACAGTAGTGAGCCCGTGCGCGCATACGCGGTAGTGAGCCCGATTTTGCATCCGCAGTAGTGAGTCAGAGTGCGCATGGGCAGTAGTTAGTCCGAGAGCGCATGAGAAGTAGTGACCCCGTGTGCGCATGCGCAGTAGTGAGCCCGAGCGCGCATCCGCAGTAATGAGCCCGAGCCCCCATGAGCAGTAGTGAGTCCGAGTGCGCATAAGCAATAGTAACCCCGATTGCGCATGCACTGTAGTGAGCCCGTGTGGGCATGGGCAGTAGTGAGCCCGAGCGCGCATGCGCAGTAGTGAGCCCGATCGCGCATCCGCGGTAGTGATGCCGAGTGCCCATGAGCAGTAGTGAGTCCAAGTGCGCATGAGCATTAGTGACCACGAGTGCGCATACGCAGTAGTGAGCCCGATTGCGCATCCGCAGTAGGGAGTCCGTGTGCGCATGCGCAGTAGTGAGCCCGATTGCGCATCGGCAGTAGTGAGTCCGTGTGCGCATGCCCAGTAGTGAGCCCGAGTGCGCATGTGCAGGTCTGAGCCGGAGTGCGCATGCGCAGTAGCGAGCCCGACTGTGCATCCGCAGTAGTGAGTCCGAGTGCGCATGAACAGTAGTGAGCCCGTGTGTGCATGAGCAGTAGTGACCCTGAGTGCGCATGCACAGTACTAGGCCCAATTGCGCATTCGCAGTAGTGAGTCCGTGTGCGCATGTGCAGGTCTGAGCCCGAGTGCGCATGCGCAGTAGTGAGCCCGAGCGCGCATCCACAGTAGTGAGCCCGTGTGCGCATGCGCAGTAGTGACCCCGAGTGCCAATGCGCAGTAGTGAGCCCGATTACGCATCCGCAGTAGTGAGTCGGAGTGCGCATGTGCAGTAGAGAGCTCGTGTGCGCATGCGCAGTAGTGAGCCCGTGCGCGCATGCGCAGTAGTGAGCCCGTGTGCCCATGCGCAGTAGTGAGCCCGAATGCGCATGTGCAGGTCTGACTGGAGTGCGCGTGCACAGTAGTGAGCCCGATTGCTCGCATGCGCAGTAGTGCGCCCGTGCGCGCATGCGCAGTAGTGAGCCCGAGTGCATATGCGCAGGTGTGATCCGGACTGCCCATGCGCAGTAGTGAGGCCGTGTACGCGTTCGCAGTGGTGCGCTCGTGTGCGCATGCGCAGAAGTGAGCTCGAGTGCATATGCGCAGGTGTGATCCGGACTGCCCATGCGCAGTAGTGAGGCCGTGTGCGCATTCGCAGTGGTGTGCCCGAGTGCGCATGGGCATGTCTGAGCCGGCGTGCGCATGCGCAGTAGTGAGCCCGTGTGCGCATGCGCAGTAGTGAGCCCGTGCGCGCATGCGCAGTAGTGCGCCCGTGCGCGCATGCGCAGTAGTGAGCCCGAGTGCGCATGCGTAGCAGCGACCCCGAGCGCGCGTGCATAGTATTGACCGCGAGCGCATGTACGCAGTAGTGAGCCCGATTGCGCATCCACAGTAGAGAGTCCGTGTGCGCATGCTCAGTAGTGAGCCTGAGTGCGCATGAGCAGGTCTGAGCCCTAGTGCGCATGATCAGTAGAGAGCCCGATTGCGCGCATGCGCCGTAGTGAGCCCGAGCGCGCATCCGCAGTAGTGACCCCGAGTGCGCATGAGCAGTAGTGAGTCGGAGTGGGCATGAGCAGTAGTGACCCCGAGTGCGCATGCACAGTACTAGGCCCAATTGCGCATTCGCAGTAGTGAGTCCGTGTGCGCATGTGCAGGTCTGAGCCCGAGTGCGCATGCGCAGTAGTGAGCCCGAGCGCGCATCCACAGTAGTGAGCCCGTGTGCGCATGCGCAGTAGTGACCCCGAGTGCCAATGCGCAGTAGTGAGCCCGATTACGCATCCGCAATAATGACCCCGAGTGCGCATGCGCAGTAGTGAGCTCGTGCGCGCATGCGCAGTAGTGAGCCCGAGTGCGCATGCGTAGTAGCGACCCCGAGCGCGCGTGCGCAGTAGTGACCGCGAGCGCTTATGCGCAGTAGTGAGGTCGAGTGCGCATGCGCAGTAGTGACCCCGAGCGCTTATGCGCAGTAGTGGACGCGATTGCGCATGCGCAGTAGTGGGAGCGATTGCGCATGCGCAGTAGCGAGCCCGTGTGCGCATGCAGAGTATTGGGCCCGTGTGTCCATGAGCAGTAGTGAGTCCGAGTGCGCATGAGCAGTAGTAACTCCGAGTGCGCATGAGCAGTAGTGACCCCGATTGCGCATGCACAGTAATGAGCCCATGTGTGCATGCGCAGTAGCGAACCCGAATGCGCGTCTGCAGTAGTGACCCCGAGTGCGCAAGCACAGTAGCGACCGCGAGCGCATATGCGCAGTAGTGAGCCCGATTGCGCATCCACAGTAGTGCGCCCGTGTGCGCATGCGCAGGAGTGAGCTCGAGTGCGCATATGCAGGTCTGACCCGGTGTGCGCGTGCGCTGTAGTGACCACGAGTGCGCATGCGCAGTCGTGAGCCCGTGTGCCCATTCGCAGTAGTAAGCCCGAATGCGCATGTGCAGGTCTGACTGGAGTGCGCGTGCGCTGTAGTGAGCCCGATTGCTCGCATGCGCAGTAGTGAGCCCGATTACGCATCCGCAATAATGACCCCGAGTGCGCATGCGCAGTAGTGAGCTCGTGCGCGCATGCGCAGTAGTGAGCCCGAGTGCGCATGCGTAGTAGCGACCCCGAGCGCGCGTGCGCAGTAGTGACCGCGAGCGCTTATGCGCAGTAGTGAGGTCGAGTGCGCATGCGCAGTAGTGACCCCGAGCGCTTATGCGCAGTAGTGGACGCGATTGCGCATGCGCAGTAGTGGGAGCGATTGCGCATGCGCAGTAGCGAGCCCGTGTGCGCATGCAGAGTATTGAGCCCGTGTGTCCATGAGCAGTAGTGAGTCCGAGTGCGCATGAGCAGTAGTAACTCCGAGTGCGCATGAGCAGTAGTGACCCCGATTGCGCATGCACAGTAATGAGCCCATGTGTGCATGCGCAGTAGCGAACCCGAATGCGCGTCTGCAGTAGTGACCCCGAGTGCGCAAGCACAGTAGCGACCGCGAGCGCATATGCGCAGTAGTGAGCCCGATTGCGCATCCACAGTAGTGCGCCCGTGTGCGCATGCGCAGGAGTGAGCTCGAGTGCGCATATGCAGGTCTGACCCGGTGTGCGCGTGCGCTGTAGTGACCACGAGTGCGCATGCGCAGTCGTGAGCCCGTGTGCCCATTCGCAGTAGTAAGCCCGAATGCGCATGTGCAGGTCTGACTGGAGTGCGCGTGCGCTGTAGTGAGCCCGATTGCTCGCATGCGCAGTAGTGAGCCCGATTACGCATCCGCAATAATGACCCCGAGTGCGCATGCGCAGTAGTGAGCTCGTGCGCGCATGCGCAGTAGTGAGCCCGAGTGCGCATGCGTAGTAGCGACCCCGAGCGCGCGTGCGCAGTAGTGACCGCGAGCGCTTATGCGCAGTAGTGAGGTCGAGTGCGCATGCGCAGTAGTGACCCCGAGCGCTTATGCGCAGTAGTGGACGCGATTGCGCATGCGCAGTAGTGGGAGCGATTGCGCATGCGCAGTAGCGAGCCCGTGTGCGCATGCAGAGTATTGAGCCCGTGTGTCCATGAGCAGTAGTGAGTCCGAGTGCGCATGAACAGTAGTAACTCCGAGTGCGCATGAGCAGTAGTGACCCCGATTGCGCATGCACAGTAATGAGCCCATGTGTGCATGCGCAGTAGCGAACCCGAATGCGCGTCTGCAGTAGTGACCCCGAGTGCGCAAGCACAGTAGCGACCGCGAGCGCATATGCGCAGTAGTGAGCCCGATTGCGCATCCACAGTAGTGCGCCCGTGTGCGCATGCGCAGGAGTGAGCTCGAGTGCGCATATGCAGGTCTGACCCGGTGTGCGCGTGCGCTGTAGTGACCACGAGTGCGCATGCGCAGTCGTGAGCCCGTGTGCCCATTCGCAGTAGTAAGCCCGAATGCGCATGTGCAGGTCTGACTGGAGTGCGCGTGCGCTGTAGTGAGCCCGATTGCTCGCATGCGCAGTAGTGAGCCCGAGCGCGCACCAGCAGTAGTGAGACCGAGTGCGCATGCGCAGTAGTGACCCCGAGTGTGCAAGCGCAGTAGTGAGCCCGATTGCGCATGCTCAGTAGAGAGCCCGATTGCGCGCATGCGCAGTAGTGAGCCCGAGCGCGCATGAGCAGTAGTGAGGCCGTGTGCGCATGCGCAGTGGTGCGCCCGAGTGCGCATGGGCAGGTCTGAGCCGGCGTGCGCATGCGCAGTAGTGAGCCCGTGTGCGCATGGGCAGTAGTAACCCCGAGTGTGCATGCGCAGTAGTGAGCCCGTGCGCGCATGCGCAATAGTGAGCCCGAGTGCGCATGCGTAGTAGCGACCCCGAGCGCGCGTGCATGGTAGTGACCGCGAGCGCATGCGCAGTAGTGAGTCCGAGTGCGCATGAGCAGTAGTGACCCCGAGTGCGCATGCGCAGTAGTGAGCCCGATTGCGCATGCTCAGTAGAGAGCCCGATTGCGCGCATGCGCAGTAGTGAGCCCGAGCGCGCATGAGCAGTAGTGAGCCCGAGTGCGCATGAGCAGTAGTCAGGCCGAGTGCGCATGAGCAGTAGTGAGCCCGAGCGCGCATCCGCAGTCGTGAGTCGGAGTGCGCACGTGCAATAGTGAGCCCGTGCGCGCAAGCGCAGTTGTGAGCCCGTGTGCCCATGCGCAGTAGTAAGCCCGTGTGCGCATGTGCAGGTCTGACTGGAGTGCGCATGCGCAGTAGTGAGCCTGATTGCGCGAATGCGCAGTAGTGAGCCCGAGCGCGCATCCGCAGTAGTGATCCCGAGTGCGCATGCGCAGTAGTGACCCCGAGTACGCATGAGCAGTAGTGAGTCCGAGTGCGCATGAGCAGTAGTGACCCCTAGTGCGCATGCGCAGTAGTGAGCCCGATTACGCATCCGCAGTAGTGAGTCCGAGTGCGCATGTGCAGTAGTGAGCTCGATTACGCATCCGCAGTAGCGACCCCGAGTGAGCATGCGCAGTAGTGCGCCCGTGTGCGCACGCGCAGAAGTGAGCTCGAATGCGCATGTGCAGGTCTGAGCCCGTGTGCGCATACGCAGTAGTGAGCCCGAGCGCGCATCCGCAGTAGTGAGCCCGATTGCGCATTCGCAGGTCGGAGCCCGAGTGCGCATGATCAGTAGAGAGCCCGATTGCGCGCATGCGCCGTAGTGAGCCCGAGCGCGCATCCGCAGTTGTGAGCCCGAGTGCGCATGCGCAGTAGTGGCCCTGCGTACGCATGAGCAGTAGTGAGCCCGTGTGCGCATGCGCAGTAGTGAGCCAGAGCGCGCATCCGCAGTAGTGACACCGAGTGCGCATGAGCAGTAGTGAGTCCGAGTGGGCATGAGCAGTAGTGACCCCGAGAGCGCATGCACAGTAGCGAGACCGAGCGCGCATCCGCAGTAGTGAGCCCGATTGCGCCTGAGCAGTAGTGAGTCGGAGTGCGCATGCGCAGTAGTGAACCCGTGTGCGCATGCGCAGTAGTGACCCCGAGTGCCAATGCGCAGTAGTGAGCCCGATTACGCATCCGCAATAATGACCCCGAGTGCGCATGAGCAGTAGTGAGCCCATTTACGCATCCGCAGTAGTGACCCCGAGTGCGCATGCGCAGTAGTGAGCCCGAGCGCGCATCCACAGTAGTGAGCCGGAGCGCGCATCCGCAGTAGTGACCCCGAGTGTGCATGCGCTGTAGTGCGCCCGTGTGCGCATGCGCAGGAGTGAGCTCGAGTGCGCATATGCAGGTCTGACCCGGTGTGCGCATACGCTGTAGTGACCACGAGTGCGCATGCGAACTAGTGAGCCCGTGTGCCCATGCGCAGTAGTAAGCCCGAATGCGCATGTGCAGGTCTGACTGGAGTGCGCGTGCACAGTAGTGAGCCCGATTGCTCGCATGCGCAGTAGTGCGCCCGTGCGCGCATGCGCAGTAGTGAGCCCGAGTGCATATGCGCAGGTGTGATCCGGACTGCCCATGCGCAGTAGTGAGGCCGTGTACGCGTTCGCAGTGGTGCGCTCGTGTGCGCATGCGCAGAAGTGAGCTCGAGTGCATATGCGCAGGTGTGATCCGGACTGCCCATGCGCAGTAGTGAGGCCGTGTGCGCATTCGCAGTGGTGTGCCCGAGTGCGCATGGGCATGTCTGAGCCGGCGTGCGCATGCGCAGTAGTGAGCCCGTGTGCGCATGCGCAGTAGTGAGCCCGTGCGCGCATGCGCAGTAGTGCGCCCGTGCGCGCATGCGCAGTAGTGAGCCCGAGTGCGCATGCGTAGCAGCGACCCCGAGCGCGCGTGCATAGTATTGACCGCGAGCGCATGTACGCAGTAGTGAGCCCGATTGCGCATCCACAGTAGAGAGTCCGTGTGCGCATGCTCAGTAGTGAGCCTGAGTGCGCATGTGCAGGTCTGAGCCCTAGTGCGCATGATCAGTAGAGAGCCCGATTGCGCGCATGCGCCGTAGTGAGCCCGAGCGCGCATCCGCAGTAGTGACCCCGAGTGCGCATGAGCAGTAGTGAGTCGGAGTGGGCATGAGCAGTAGTGACCCCGAGTGCGCATGCACAGTACTAGGCCCAATTGCGCATTCGCAGTAGTGAGTCCGTGTGCGCATGTGCAGGTCTGAGCCCGAGTGCGCATGCGCAGTAGTGAGCCCGAGCGCGCATCCACAGTAGTGAGCCCGTGTGCGCATGCGCAGTAGTTACCCCGAGTGCCAATGCGCAGTAGTGAGCCCGATTACGCATCCGCAATAATGACCCCGAGTGCGCATGCGCAGTAGTGAGCTCGTGCGCGCATGCGCAGTAGTGAGCCCGAGTGCGCATGCGTAGTAGCGACCCCGAGCGCGCGTGCGCAGTAGTGACCGCGAGCGCTTATGCGCAGTAGTGAGGTCGAGTGCGCATCCGCAGTAGCGACCCCGAGTGAGCATGCGCAGTAGTGCGCCCGTGTGCGCACGCGCAGAAGTGAGCTCGAATGCGCATGTGCAGGTCTGAGCCCGTGTGCGCATACGCAGTAGTGAGCCCGAGCGCTCATCCGCAGTAGTGAGCCCGATTGCCCATGAGCAGTAGTGAGGCCGAGTGCGCATGCGTAATAGCGACCCCGAGCGCGCGTGCATAGTTGTGACCGCGAGCGCATGTACGCAGTAGTGAGCCCGATTGCGCATCCACAGTAGCGAGTCCGTGTGCGCATGCGCCGTAGTGAGCCCGAGCGCGCATCCGCAGTTGTGAGCCCGAGTGCGCATGCGCAGTAGTGGCCCTGAGTACGCATGAGCAGTAGTGAGCCCGTGTGCGCATGCGCAGTAGTGAGCCAGAGCGCGCATCCGCAGTAGTGACACATGGTGCGCATGAGCAGTAGTGAGTCCGAGTGGGCATGAGCAGTAGTGACCCCGAGAGCGCATGCACAGTAGTGAGACCGAGTGCGCATGCACAGTAGTGAGCCCAATTGCGCATTCGCAGTAGTGAGTCCGTGCGCGCATGTGCAGGTCTGAGCCCAATTGCGCATTCGCAGTAGTGAGTCCGTGCGCGCATGTGCAGGTCTGAGCCCGTGCGCGCATGCGCAGTAGTGAGCCCGATTACGCATCCGCAGTAGTGACCCCGAGTGCGAATGCGCAATAGTGCGCAGGTGTGCGCATGCGCAGAAGTGAGCTCGAATGCGCATGTGCAGGTCTGAGCCCGTGTGCGCATACGCAGTAGTGAGCCCGAGCGCGCATCCGCAGTAGTGAGCCCGATTGCGCCTGAGCAGTAGTGAGTCGGAGTGCGCATGCGCAGTAGTGAACCCGTGTGCGCATGCGCAGTAGTGACCCCGACTGCCAATGCGCAGTAGTGAGCCCGATTACGCATCCGCAATAATGACCCCGAGTGCGCATGCGCAGTAGTGAGCTCGTGCGCGCATGCGCAGTAGTGAGCCCGAGTGCGCATGCGTAGTAGCGACCCCGAGCGCGCGTGCGCAGTAGTGACCGCGAGCGCTTATGCGCAGTAGTGAGCCCGAGTGCGCATGCGCATTAGTGCGCCAGTTTGCGCATGCGCAGAAGTGAGCTCGAATGGGCATGTGCAGGTCTGAGCCCGTGTGCGCATACGCAGTAGTGAGCCCGAGCGCGCATCCGCAGTAGTGTGCCCGTGCGCGCAAGCGCAGCTGTGAGCCCGTGTGCCCATGCGCAGTAGTAAGCCCGAGTGCGCATGTGCAGGTCTGAGTGGAGTGCGCATGCGCAGTAGTGAGCCTGATTGCGCGATTGCGCAGTACTGAGCCCGAGCGCGCATCCGCAGTAGTGTTCCCGAGTGCGCATGGGCAGTAGTGACCCCGAGTACGCATGAGCAGTAGTGAGTCCGAGTGCGCATGAGCAGTAATGAGCTCGATTACGCATCCGCAGTAGCGACCCCGAGTGAGCATGCGCAGTAGTGCGCCCGTGTGCGCACGCGCAGAAGTGAGCTCGAATGCGCATGTGCAGGTCTGAGCCCGTGTGCGCATACGCAGTAGTGAGCCGGAGCGCGCATCCGCAGTAGTGAGTCGGAGTGCGCATGTGCAGTAGAGAGCTCGTGTGCGCATGCGCAGTAGTGGGCCCGATTGCGCATGAGCAGTAGTCAGCCCGAGTGCGCAAGAGCAGTAGTGAGCCCGAGCGCGCATCCGCAGTCGTGAGTCGGAGTGCGCATGTGCAGTAGAGAGCTCGTGTGCGCATGCGCAATAGTGAGCCCGTGCGCGCATGCACAGTAGTGAGCCAGAGCGCGCATGTGCGGGTCTGAACCCGAGTGCGCATGCTCAGTAGAGATCCCGATTGCGCATGCGCAGTAGTGAGCCCGTGCGCGCAAGCGCAGTTGTGAGCCCGTGTGCCCATGCGCAGTAGTAAGCCCGAGAGCGCATGTGCAGGTCTGACTGGAGTGCGCATGCGCAGTAGTGAGGCCGATTGCGCGCATGCGCAGTAGTGAGCCCGACCGCGCATCCGCAGTAGTGAGCCCGATTGCCCATAAGCAGTAGTGAGGCCGAGTGCGCGTGAGCAGTAGTGAGCCCGAGCGCGCATCCGCAGTAGTGAGTCGGAGTGCGCATGTGCAGTAGAGAGCTCGTGTGCGCATGCGCAGTAGTGAGCCCGTGCGCGCATGCGCAGTAGTGAGCCCGTGTGCCCATGCGCAGTAGTGAGCCCGAGAGCGCATCCACAGTAGTGCGCCCGAGTGCGCATGCGCAGTACTCACCCCGAGTACGCATGAGCAGTAGTGAGCCCTTTTACGCATCCGCAGTAGTGACCCCGAGTGCGCATGCGCAGTAGTGAGCCCGAGCGCGCATCCACAGTAGTGAGCCGGAGCGCGCATCCGCAGTAGTGACCCCGAGTGTGCATGCGCTGTAGTGCGCCCGTGTGCGCATGCGCAGGAGTGAGCTCGAGTGCGCATATGCAGGTCTGACCCGGTGTGCGCATACGCTGTAGTGACCACGAGTGCGCATGCGAACTAGTGAGCCCGTGTGCCCATGCGCAGTAGTAAGCCCGAATGCGCATGTGCAGGTCTGACTGGAGTGCGCGTGCACAGTAGTGAGCCCGATTGCTCGCATGCGCAGTAGTGCGCCCGTGCGCGCATGCGCAGTAGTGAGTCCGAGTGCATATGCGCAGGTGTGATCCGGACTGCCCATGCGCAGTAGTGAGGCCGTGTACGCGTTCGCAGTGGTGCGCTCGTGTGCGCATGCGCAGAAGTGAGCTCGAGTGCATATGCGCAGGTGTGATCCGGACTGCCCATGCGCAGTAGTGAGGCCGTGTGCGCATTCGCAGTGGTGTGCCCGAGTGCGCATGGGCATGTCTGAGCCGGCGTGCGCATGCGCAGTAGTGAGCCCGTGTGCGCATGCGCAGTAGTGAGCCCGTGCGCGCATGCGCAGTAGTGCGCCCGTGCGCGCATGCGCAGTAGTGAGCCCGAGTGCGCATGCGTAGCAGCGACCCCGAGCGCGCGTGCATAGTATTGACCGCGAGCGCATGTACGCAGTAGTGAGCCCGATTGCGCATCCACAGTAGAGAGTCCGTGTGCGCATGCTCAGTAGTGAGCCTGAGTGCGCATGAGCAGGTCTGAGCCCTAGTGCGCATGATCAGTAGAGAGCCCGATTGCGCGCATGCGCCGTAGTGAGCCCGAGCGCGCATCCGCAGTAGTGACCCCGAGTGCGCATGAGCAGTAGTGAGTCGGAGTGGGCATGAGCAGTAGTGACCCCGAGTGCGCATGCACAGTACTAGGCCCAATTGCGCATTCGCAGTAGTGAGTCCGTGTGCGCATGTGCAGGTCTGAGCCCGAGTGCGCATGCGCAGTAGTGAGCCCGAGCGCGCATCCACAGTAGTGAGCCCGTGTGCGCATGCGCAGTAGTGACCCCGAGTGCCAATGCGCAGTAGTGAGCCCGATTACGCATCCGCAATAATGACCCCGAGTGCGCATGCGCAGTAGTGAGCTCGTGCGCGCATGCGCAGTAGTGAGCCCGAGTGCGCATGCGTAGTAGCGACCCCGAGCGCGCGTGCGCAGTAGTGACCGCGAGCGCTTATGCGCAGTAGTGAGGTCGAGTGCGCATGCGCAGTAGTGACCCCGAGCGCTTATGCGCAGTAGTGGACGCGATTGCGCATGCGCAGTAGTGGGAGCGATTGCGCATGCGCAGTAGCGAGCCCGTGTGCGCATGCAGAGTATTGGGCCCGTGTGTCCATGAGCAGTAGTGAGTCCGAGTGCGCATGAGCAGTAGTAACTCCGAGTGCGCATGAGCAGTAGTGACCCCGATTGCGCATGCACAGTAATGAGCCCATGTGTGCATGCGCAGTAGCGAACCCGAATGCGCGTCTGCAGTAGTGACCCCGAGTGCGCAAGCACAGTAGCGACCGCGAGCGCATATGCGCAGTAGTGAGCCCGATTGCGCATCCACAGTAGTGCGCCCGTGTGCGCATGCGCAGGAGTGAGCTCGAGTGCGCATATGCAGGTCTGACCCGGTGTGCGCGTGCGCTGTAGTGACCACGAGTGCGCATGCGCAGTCGTGAGCCCGTGTGCCCATTCGCAGTAGTAAGCCCGAATGCGCATGTGCAGGTCTGACTGGAGTGCGCGTGCGCTGTAGTGAGCCCGATTGCTCGCATGCGCAGTAGTGAGCCCGATTACGCATCCGCAATAATGACCCCGAGTGCGCATGCGCAGTAGTGAGCTCGTGCGCGCATGCGCAGTAGTGAGCCCGAGTGCGCATGCGTAGTAGCGACCCCGAGCGCGCGTGCGCAGTAGTGACCGCGAGCGCTTATGCGCAGTAGTGAGGTCGAGTGCGCATGCGCAGTAGTGACCCCGAGCGCTTATGCGCAGTAGTGGACGCGATTGCGCATGCGCAGTAGTGGGAGCGATTGCGCATGCGCAGTAGCGAGCCCGTGTGCGCATGCAGAGTATTGAGCCCGTGTGTCCATGAGCAGTAGTGAGTCCGAGTGCGCATGAGCAGTAGTAACTCCGAGTGCGCATGAGCAGTAGTGACCCCGATTGCGCATGCACAGTAATGAGCCCATGTGTGCATGCGCAGTAGCGAACCCGAATGCGCGTCTGCAGTAGTGACCCCGAGTGCGCAAGCACAGTAGCGACCGCGAGCGCATATGCGCAGTAGTGAGCCCGATTGCGCATCCACAGTAGTGCGCCCGTGTGCGCATGCGCAGGAGTGAGCTCGAGTGCGCATATGCAGGTCTGACCCGGTGTGCGCGTGCGCTGTAGTGACCACGAGTGCGCATGCGCAGTCGTGAGCCCGTGTGCCCATTCGCAGTAGTAAGCCCGAATGCGCATGTGCAGGTCTGACTGGAGTGCGCGTGCGCTGTAGTGAGCCCGATTGCTCGCATGCGCAGTAGTGAGCCCGATTACGCATCCGCAATAATGACCCCGAGTGCGCATGCGCAGTAGTGAGCTCGTGCGCGCATGCGCAGTAGTGAGCCCGAGTGCGCATGCGTAGTAGCGACCCCGAGCGCGCGTGCGCAGTAGTGACCGCGAGCGCTTATGCGCAGTAGTGAGGTCGAGTGCGCATGCGCAGTAGTGACCCCGAGCGCTTATGCGCAGTAGTGGACGCGATTGCGCATGCGCAGTAGTGGGAGCGATTGCGCATGCGCAGTAGCGAGCCCGTGTGCGCATGCAGAGTATTGAGCCCGTGTGTCCATGAGCAGTAGTGAGTCCGAGTGCGCATGAACAGTAGTAACTCCGAGTGCGCATGAGCAGTAGTGACCCCGATTGCGCATGCACAGTAATGAGCCCATGTGTGCATGCGCAGTAGCGAACCCGAATGCGCGTCTGCAGTAGTGACCCCGAGTGCGCAAGCACAGTAGCGACCGCGAGCGCATATGCGCAGTAGTGAGCCCGATTGCGCATCCACAGTAGTGCGCCCGTGTGCGCATGCGCAGGAGTGAGCTCGAGTGCGCATATGCAGGTCTGACCCGGTGTGCGCGTGCGCTGTAGTGACCACGAGTGCGCATGCGCAGTCGTGAGCCCGTGTGCCCATTCGCAGTAGTAAGCCCGAATGCGCATGTGCAGGTCTGACTGGAGTGCGCGTGCGCTGTAGTGAGCCCGATTGCTCGCATGCGCAGTAGTGAGCCCGAGCGCGCACCAGCAGTAGTGAGACCGAGTGCGCATGCGCAGTAGTGACCCCGAGTGTGCAAGCGCAGTAGTGAGCCCGATTGCGCATGCTCAGTAGAGAGCCCGATTGCGCGCATGCGCAGTAGTGAGCCCGAGCGCGCATGAGCAGTAGTGAGGCCGTGTGCGCATGCGCAGTGGTGCGCCCGAGTGCGCATGGGCAGGTCTGAGCCGGCGTGCGCATGCGCAGTAGTGAGCCCGTGTGCGCATGGGCAGTAGTAACCCCGAGTGTGCATGCGCAGTAGTGAGCCCGTGCGCGCATGCGCAATAGTGAGCCCGAGTGCGCATGCGTAGTAGCGACCCCGAGCGCGCGTGCATGGTAGTGACCGCGAGCGCATGCGCAGTAGTGAGTCCGAGTGCGCATGAGCAGTAGTGACCCCGAGTGCGCATGCGCAGTAGTGAGCCCGATTGCGCATGCTCAGTAGAGAGCCCGATTGCGCGCATGCGCAGTAGTGAGCCCGAGCGCGCATGAGCAGTAGTGAGCCCGAGTGCGCATGAGCAGTAGTCAGGCCGAGTGCGCATGAGCAGTAGTGAGCCCGAGCGCGCATCCGCAGTCGTGAGTCGGAGTGCGCACGTGCAATAGTGAGCCCGTGCGCGCAAGCGCAGTTGTGAGCCCGTGTGCCCATGCGCAGTAGTAAGCCCGTGTGCGCATGTGCAGGTCTGACTGGAGTGCGCATGCGCAGTAGTGAGCCTGATTGCGCGAATGCGCAGTAGTGAGCCCGAGCGCGCATCCGCAGTAGTGATCCCGAGTGCGCATGCGCAGTAGTGACCCCGAGTACGCATGAGCAGTAGTGAGTCCGAGTGCGCATGAGCAGTAGTGACCCCTAGTGCGCATGCGCAGTAGTGAGCCCGATTACGCATCCGCAGTAGTGAGTCCGAGTGCGCATGTGCAGTAGTGAGCTCGATTACGCATCCGCAGTAGCGACCCCGAGTGAGCATGCGCAGTAGTGCGCCCGTGTGCGCACGCGCAGAAGTGAGCTCGAATGCGCATGTGCAGGTCTGAGCCCGTGTGCGCATACGCAGTAGTGAGCCCGAGCGCGCATCCGCAGTAGTGAGCCCGATTGCGCATTCGCAGGTCGGAGCCCGAGTGCGCATGATCAGTAGAGAGCCCGATTGCGCGCATGCGCCGTAGTGAGCCCGAGCGCGCATCCGCAGTTGTGAGCCCGAGTGCGCATGCGCAGTAGTGGCCCTGCGTACGCATGAGCAGTAGTGAGCCCGTGTGCGCATGCGCAGTAGTGAGCCAGAGCGCGCATCCGCAGTAGTGACACCGAGTGCGCATGAGCAGTAGTGAGTCCGAGTGGGCATGAGCAGTAGTGACCCCGAGAGCGCATGCACAGTAGTGAGACCGAGCGCGCATCCGCAGTAGTGAGCCCGATTGCGCCTGAGCAGTAGTGAGTCGGAGTGCGCATGCGCAGTAGTGAACCCGTGTGCGCATGCGCAGTAGTGACCCCGAGTGCCAATGCGCAGTAGTGAGCCCGATTACGCATCCGCAATAATGACCCCGAGTGCGCATGAGCAGTAGTGAGCCCTTTTACGCATCCGCAGTAGTGACCCCGAGTGCGCATGCGCAGTAGTGAGCCCGAGCGCGCATCCACAGTAGTGAGCCGGAGCGCGCATCCGCAGTAGTGACCCCGAGTGTGCATGCGCTGTAGTGCGCCCGTGTGCGCATGCGCAGGAGTGAGCTCGAGTGCGCATATGCAGGTCTGACCCGGTGTGCGCATACGCTGTAGTGACCACGAGTGCGCATGCGAACTAGTGAGCCCGTGTGCCCATGCGCAGTAGTAAGCCCGAATGCGCATGTGCAGGTCTGACTGGAGTGCGCGTGCACAGTAGTGAGCCCGATTGCTCGCATGCGCAGTAGTGCGCCCGTGCGCGCATGCGCAGTAGTGAGCCCGAGTGCATATGCGCAGGTGTGATCCGGACTGCCCATGCGCAGTAGTGAGGCCGTGTACGCGTTCGCAGTGGTGCGCTCGTGTGCGCATGCGCAGAAGTGAGCTCGAGTGCATATGCGCAGGTGTGATCCGGACTGCCCATGCGCAGTAGTGAGGCCGTGTGCGCATTCGCAGTGGTGTGCCCGAGTGCGCATGGGCATGTCTGAGCCGGCGTGCGCATGCGCAGTAGTGAGCCCGTGTGCGCATGCGCAGTAGTGAGCCCGTGCGCGCATGCGCAGTAGTGCGCCCGTGCGCGCATGCGCAGTAGTGAGCCCGAGTGCGCATGCGTAGCAGCGACCCCGAGCGCGCGTGCATAGTATTGACCGCGAGCGCATGTACGCAGTAGTGAGCCCGATTGCGCATCCACAGTAGAGAGTCCGTGTGCGCATGCTCAGTAGTGAGCCTGAGTGCGCATGTGCAGGTCTGAGCCCTAGTGCGCATGATCAGTAGAGAGCCCGATTGCGCGCATGCGCCGTAGTGAGCCCGAGCGCGCATCCGCAGTAGTGACCCCGAGTGCGCATGAGCAGTAGTGAGTCGGAGTGGGCATGAGCAGTAGTGACCCCGAGTGCGCATGCACAGTACTAGGCCCAATTGCGCATTCGCAGTAGTGAGTCCGTGTGCGCATGTGCAGGTCTGAGCCCGAGTGCGCATGCGCAGTAGTGAGCCCGAGCGCGCATCCACAGTAGTGAGCCCGTGTGCGCATGCGCAGTAGTTACCCCGAGTGCCAATGCGCAGTAGTGAGCCCGATTACGCATCCGCAATAATGACCCCGAGTGCGCATGCGCAGTAGTGAGCTCGTGCGCGCATGCGCAGTAGTGAGCCCGAGTGCGCATGCGTAGTAGCGACCCCGAGCGCGCGTGCGCAGTAGTGACCGCGAGCGCTTATGCGCAGTAGTGAGGTCGAGTGCGCATCCGCAGTAGCGACCCCGAGTGAGCATGCGCAGTAGTGCGCCCGTGTGCGCACGCGCAGAAGTGAGCTCGAATGCGCATGTGCAGGTCTGAGCCCGTGTGCGCATACGCAGTAGTGAGCCCGAGCGCGCATCCGCAGTAGTGAGCCCGATTGCCCATGAGCAGTAGTGAGGCCGAGTGCGCATGCGTAATAGCGACCCCGAGCGCGCGTGCATAGTTGTGACCGCGAGCGCATGTACGCAGTAGTGAGCCCGATTGCGCATCCACAGTAGCGAGTCCGTGTGCGCATGCGCCGTAGTGAGCCCGAGCGCGCATCCGCAGTTGTGAGCCCGAGTGCGCATGCGCAGTAGTGGCCCTGAGTACGCATGAGCAGTAGTGAGCCCGTGTGCGCATGCGCAGTAGTGAGCCAGAGCGCGCATCCGCAGTAGTGACACATGGTGCGCATGAGCAGTAGTGAGTCCGAGTGGGCATGAGCAGTAGTGACCCCGAGAGCGCATGCACAGTAGTGAGACCGAGTGCGCATGCACAGTAGTGAGCCCAATTGCGCATTCGCAGTAGTGAGTCCGTGCGCGCATGTGCAGGTCTGAGCCCAATTGCGCATTCGCAGTAGTGAGTCCGTGCGCGCATGTGCAGGTCTGAGCCCGTGCGCGCATGCGCAGTAGTGAGCCCGATTACGCATCCGCAGTAGTGACCCCGAGTGCGAATGCGCAATAGTGCGCAGGTGTGCGCATGCGCAGAAGTGAGCTCGAATGCGCATGTGCAGGTCTGAGCCCGTGTGCGCATACGCAGTAGTGAGCCCGAGCGCGCATCCGCAGTAGTGAGCCCGATTGCGCCTGAGCAGTAGTGAGTCGGAGTGCGCATGCGCAGTAGTGAACCCGTGTGCGCATGCGCAGTAGTGACCCCGAGTGCCAATGCGCAGTAGTGAGCCCGATTACGCATCCGCAATAATGACCCCGAGTGCGCATGCGCAGTAGTGAGCTCGTGCGCGCATGCGCAGTAGTGAGCCCGAGTGCGCATGCGTAGTAGCGACCCCGAGCGCGCGTGCGCAGTAGTGACCGCGAGCGCTTATGCGCAGTAGTGAGCCCGAGTGCGCATGCGCATTAGTGCGCCAGTTTGCGCATGCGCAGAAGTGAGCTCGAATGGGCATGTGCAGGTCTGAGCCCGTGTGCGCATACGCAGTAGTGAGCCCGAGCGCGCATCCGCAGTAGTGTGCCCGTGCGCGCAAGCGCAGTTGTGAGCCCGTGTGCCCATGCGCAGTAGTAAGCCCGAGTGCGCATGTGCAGGTCTGAGTGGAGTGCGCATGCGCAGTAGTGAGCCTGATTGCGCGATTGCGCAGTACTGAGCCCGAGCGCGCATCCGCAGTAGTGTTCCCGAGTGCGCATGCGCAGTAGTGACCCCGAGTACGCATGAGCAGTAGTGAGTCCGAGTGCGCATGAGCAGTAATGAGCTCGATTACGCATCCGCAGTAGCGACCCCGAGTGAGCATGCGCAGTAGTGCGCCCGTGTGCGCACGCGCAGAAGTGAGCTCGAATGCGCATGTGCAGGTCTGAGCCCGTGTGCGCATACGCAGTAGTGAGCCCGAGCGCGCATCCGCTGTAGTGACACCGAGTGCGCATGAGCAGTAGTGAGTCCGAGTGGGCATGAGCAGTAGTGACCCCGAGAGCGCATGCACAGTAGTGAGACCGAGTGCGCATGCACAGTAGTGAGCCCAATTGCGCATTCGCAGTAGTGAGTCCGTGCGCGCATGTGCAGGTCTGAGCCGGAGTGCGCATGCGCAGTAGTGAGCCCGTGCGCGCATGCGCAGTAGTGAGCCCGATTACGCATCCGCAGTAGTGACCCCGAGTGCGAATGCGCAATAGTGCGCAGGTGTGCGCATGCGCAGAAGTGAGCTCGAATGCGCATGTGCAGGTCTGAGCCCGTGCGCGCATACGCAGTAGTGAGCCCGAGCGCGCATCCGCAGTAGTGAGCCCGATTGCGCCTGAGCAGTAGTGACCCCGAGTGCGCAAGCGCAGTAGTGAGCCCGTGCGGGCATGGGCAGTAGTGAGCCCGTGCGCGCATGCGCAGTAGTGAGCCCGAGTGCGCATGCGTAGTAGCGACTCCGAGCGCGCGTGCACAGTAGTGACTGCGATCGCATGTGCGCAGTAGTGAGCCCGAGTGCGCATGCGTAGTAGCGACCCCGAGCGCGCGTGCGCAGTAGTGACCGCGAGCGCTTATGCGCAGTAGTGAGCCCGAGTGCGCATGCGCATTAGTGCGCCAGTTTGCGCATGCGCAGAAGTGAGCTCGAATGGGCATGTGCAGGTCTGAGCCCGTGTGCGCATACGCAGTAGTGAGCCCGAGCGCGCATGCGCAGTAGTGTGCCCGTGCGCGCAAGCGCAGTTGTGAGCCCGTGTGCCCATGCGCAGTAGTAAGCCCGAGTGCGCATGTGCAGGTCTGAGTGGAGTGCGCATGCGCAGTAGTGAGCCTGATTGCGCGATTGCGCAGTACTGAGCCCGAGCGCGCATCCGCAGTAGTGTTCCCGAGTGCGCATGCGCAGTAGTGACCCCGAGTACGCATGAGCAGTAGTGAGTCCGAGTGCGCATGAGCAGTAATGAGCTCGATTACGCATCCGCAGTAGCGACCCCGAGTGAGCATGCGCAGTAGTGCGCCCGTGTGCGCACGCGCAGAAGTGAGCTCGAATGCGCATGTGCAGGTCTGAGCCCGTGTGCGCATACGCAGTAGTGAGCCCGAGCGCGCATGCGCTGTAGTGAGCCCGATTGCCCATGACCAGTAGTGAGGCCGAGTGCGCATGAGCATTAGTGAGCCCGAGCGCGCATCCGCAGTACTGAGTCGGAGTGCGCATGTGCAGTAGAGAGCTCGTGTGCGCATGCGCAGTAGTGAGCCCGTGCGCGCATCCACAGTAGTGAGCCCGAGTGCGCATGCGCAGTACTCACCTCGAGTACGCATGAGCAGTAGTGAGCCCGATTACGCATCCGCAGTAGTGACCCCGAGTGCGCATGCGCAGTAGTGAGCCAGAGCGCGCATCCACAGTAGTGCGCCCGAGTGCGCATGCGCAGTACTCACCCTGAGTACGCATGAGCAGTAGTGAGCCCTATTACGCATCCGCAGTAGTGACCCCGAGTGCGCATGCGCAGTAGTGAGCCCGAGCGCGCATCCACAGTAGTGAGCCGGAGCGCGCATCCGCAGTAGTGACCCCGAGTGCGCATGCGCAGTAGTGCGCCCGTGTGCGCATGCGCAGGAGTGAGCTCGAGTGAGCATATGCAGGTCTGACCCGATGTGCGCATGCGCTGTAGTGACCTCGAGTGCGCATGCGCACTAGTGAGCCCGTGTGCCCATGCACAGTAGTAAGCCCGAATGCGCATGTGCAGGTCTGACTGGTGTGCGCGTGCGCAGTAGTGAGCCCGATTGCTCGCATGCGCAGTAGTGAGCCCGAGCGCGCACCCGCAGTAGTGAGCCCTATTACGCATCCGCACTAGTGACCCCGAGTACGCATGAGCAGTAGTGAGTCCGAGTGCGCATCCGCAGTAGTGAGCCCGATTGCGCCTGAGCAGTAGTGAGTCCGAGTGCGCATGAGCAGTAGTGACCCCGTGTGCGCATGCGCAGTAGTGAGCCCGATTACGCATCCGCAGTAGTGTCCCCGAGTGCGCATGCGCAGTAGTGAGCCCGAGCGCGCAACCACAGTAGTGAGCCCGAGTGCGCATGCGCAGTACTCACCCCGAGTACGCATGAGCAGTAGTGAGCTCGATTACGCATCCGCAATAGTGACCCCGAGTGCGCATACGCAGTAGTGAGCCCGAGCGCGCATCCGCAGTAGTGAGCCCGAGTGCGCATGAGCAGTAGTGAGGCCGAGTGCGCATGCGTAGTAGTGAGACCTACTACGCATCCGCAATAGTGATCCCCAGTGCGCAAGCGCAGTAGTGAGCCCGTGCGGGCATGGGCAGTAGTGAGCCCGTGCGCGCATGCGCAGTAGTGAGCCCGAGTGCGCATGCGTAGTAGCGACTCCGAGCGCGCGTGCACAGTAGTGACTGCGATCGCATGTGCGCAGTAGTGAGACCGATTGCGCATGGGCAGGTCTGAGCCGGAGTGCGCATGCGCAGTAGTGAGCCCGTGCGCACATGCGCAGTAGTGAGCCCGTGTGCGCATGCGCAGTAGTGACCCCGGGTGCCAATGCGCAGTAGTGAGCTCGCGTGCGCATGAGCAGTAGTGAGGCCGAATGAGCATGCGCTGTAGTGAGCCCGAGCGCGCATCCACAGTAGTGAGCTGGAGCGCGCATCCGCAGTAGTGACCCCGAGTGCGCATGCGCAGCAGCGCGCCCGTGTGCGCATGCGCAGGAGTGAGCTCGAGCGCGCATATGCAGGTCTGACCCGGTGTGCGCATGCGCTGTAGTGACCACGAGTGCGCATGCCCAGTAGTGAGCCCGTGTGCCCATGCGCAGTAGTAAGCCCGAATGCGCATGTGCAGGTCTGACTGGAGTGCGCGTGCGCAGTAGTGTGCCCGATTGCTCGCATGCGCAGTAGTGAGCCCGAGCGCGCACCCGCAGTAGTGAGACCGAGTGCGCATGCGCAGTAGTGAGCCCGTGCGCGCATTCGCTGTAGTGCGCCCGTGTGCGCATGCGCAGAAGTGAGCTCGAGCGCGCGTGCACAGTAGTGACCGCGAGCGCATGTGCGCAGTAGTGAGACCGATTGCGCACGCGCAGTAGTGAGCCCGTGCGCGCATGCGCATTAGTGAGCCCGTGCGCACATGCGCAGTAGTGAGCCCGTGTGCGCATGCGCAGTAGTGACCCCGAGTGCCAATGCGCAGTAGTGAGCCCGATTACGCAGCCGCAGTAGTGTCCCCGAGTGCGCATGCACAGTAGTGGGCCCGATTGCGCATCCGCAGTAGTGAGCCCGTGTGCCCATGCGCAGTAGTAAGCCCGAATGCGCATGTGCAGGTCTGACTGGAGTGCGCGTGCGCAGTAGTGAGCCCGATTGCTCGCATGCGCAGTAGTGAGCCCGAGCGCGCACCCGCAGTAGTGAGACCGAGTGCGCATGCGCAGTAGTGAGCCCGTGCGCGCATTCGCTGTAGTGCACCCGTGTGCGCATGCGCAGAAGTGAGCTCGAGTGCGTATGTGCAGGTGTGAGCCGGACTGCCCTTGCGCAGTAGTGAGGCCGTGTGCGCATGCGCAGTGGTGTGCCCGAGTGCGCATTGGCAGGTCTGAGCCGGCGTGCGCATGCGCAGTAGTGAGGCCGTGTGCGCATGCGCAGTGGTGTGCCCGAGTGCGCATTGGCAGGTCTGAGCCGGCGTGCGCATGCGCAGTAGTGAGCCCGAGCGCGCACCCGCAGTAGTGAGACCGAGTGCGCATTCGCAGTAGTGAGCCCGTGCGCGCATTCGCTGTAGTGCGCCCGTGTGCGCATGGGCAGAAGTGAGCTCGAGTGCGTATGTGCAGGTGCGATCCGGACTGTCCATGCGCAGTAGTGAGGCCGTGTGCGCATTCGCAGTGGTGTGCCCGAGTGCGCATGGGCAGGTCTGAGCCGGCGTGCGCATGCGCAGTGGTGAGCCCGTGTGCGCATGCGCAGTAGTGACCACGAGTGTGCATGGGCAGCGGTGAGCCCGATTACGCATCCGCAATAGTGACCCCGAGTGCGCATGCGCAGTAGTGAGCCCGTGCGCACATGCGCAGTAGTGCGCCCGTGCGCGCATGCGCAGTAGTGAGCCCGAGTGCGCATGCGTAGTAGCGACCCCGAGCGCGCGTGCATAGTAGTGACCGCGAGCGCACGTACGCAGTAGTGAGCGCGATTGCGCATCCACAGTAGCGAGTCCGTGCGCGCATGCGCAGTAGTGAGCCCGAGTGCGCATGTGCAGGTCTGAGCCCGAGTGCGCATGCTCAGTAGAGGGCCCGATTGCGCGAATGCGCCGTAGTGAGCCCGAGCGCGCATCCGCAGTAGTGAGCCCGAGTGCGCATGCGCTGTAGTGACCCCGAGTACGCATGAGCAGTAGAGAGTCCGAGTGCGCATGAGCAGTAGTGACCCCGCGTGCGTATGCGCCGTAGTGAGCCCGATTACGCATCCGCAGTAGTGTCCCCGAGTGCGCAAGCGCAGTAGTGAGCCCGATTTCGCACCCGCAGTAGTGACCCCGAGTGCGCATCCACAGTAACGAGTCCGTGTGTGCATGCGCAGTAGCGAACCCGAATGCGCGTCTGCAGTAGTGACTCCGAGTGCGCAAGCACAGTAGTGACCGCGAGCGCATATGCGCAGTAGTGAGCCCGATTGCCCATCCACAGTAGCGAGTCCGTGTGCGCATGCGCAGTAGTGAGCCCGAGTGCGCATGTGCAGGTCTCAGCCCGAGTGCGCATGCTCAGTAGAGAGCCCGATTACCCATGCGCAGTAGTGAGCCTGTGCGCGCATTCGCAGTAGTGAGCCCGCGTGCCCATGCGCAGTAGTAAGCCCGAGTGCGCATCTGCAGGTCTGACTGGAGTGCGCGTGCGCAATAGTGAGCCCGATTGCGCGCATGCGCAGTAGTGAGCCCGAGCGCGCATCCGCTGTAGTGAGCCGGAGCGCGCATCCGCTGTAGTCACCGCGAGTGCGCATGCGCAGTAGTGCGCCTGTGTGCGCATGCGCAGGAGTGAGCCCGAGCGCCCATGAGCAGTAGTGAGTCCGATTGCGCATCCGCAGTATTGAGGCCGAGTGTCCATGAGCAGTAGTGCGTCCAAGTGCGCATGAGCAGTAGTGAGCCCGATTGCGCATCCGCAGTAGTGAGCCCGAGCGCCCATGAGCAGTAGTGAGTCCGAGTGCGCATAAGCAGTAGTAACCTCGATTGCGCATGCACAGTAGTGAGCCCGTGTGGGCATGCGCAGTAGTGAGCCCGAGCGCGCATCCGCAGTAGTGAGCCCGAGCGCGCGTGCCCAGTAGTGAGCCCGATTGCGCATCCGCAGTAGTTAGGCCGAGTGTACATGCGCAGTAGTGACCCCGAGTGCGCATGCACAGTAGTGAGCCCGTGCGCGCATACGCGGTAGTGAGCCCGATTTTGCATCCGCAGTAGTGAGTCAGAGTGCGCATGGGCAGTAGTTAGTCCGAGAGCGCATGAGAAGTAGTGACCCCGTGTGCGCATGCGCAGTAGTGAGCCCGAGCGCGCATCCGCAGTAGTGAGCCCGAGCCCCCATGAGCAGTAGTGAGTCCGAGTGCGCATAAGCAATAGTAACCCCGATTGCGCATGCACAGTAGTGAGCCCGTGTGGGCATGGGCAGTAGTGAGCCCGAGCGCGCATGCGCAGTAGTGAGCCCGATCGCGCATCCGCGGTAGTGATGCCGAGTGCCCATGAGCAGTAGTGAGTCCAAGTGCGCATGAGCATTAGTGACCACGAGTGCGCATACGCAGTAGTGAGCCCGATTGCGCATCCGCAGTAGGGAGTCCGTGTGCGCATGCGCAGTAGTGAGCCCGATTGCGCATCGGCAGTAGTGAGTCCGTGTGCGCATGCCCAGTAGTGAGCCCGAGTGCGCATGTGCAGGTCTGAGCCGGAGTGCGCATGCGCAGTAGCGAGCCCGACTGTGCATCCGCAGTAGTGAGTCCGAGTGCGCATGAACAGTAGTGAGCCCGTGTGTGCATGAGCAGTAGTGACCCTGAGTGCGCATGCACAGTAGTGAGCCCGTGCGCGCATACGCGGTAGTGAGCCCGATTTTGCATCCACAGTAGTGAGTCGGAGTACTCATGAGCAGTAGTTAGTCCGAGAGCGCAGGAGAAGTAGTGACCCCGTGTGCGCATGCGCAGTAGTGAGCCCGAGCGCGCATCCGCAATACTGAGCCCGAGGGCGCATCCGCAGTAGTGAGCCCGATTGCGCATCCGCAGTAATGAGGCCGAGTGCCCATGAGCAGTAGTGAGCCCGAGAGCGCATCCACAGTAGTGCGCCCGAGTGCGCATGCGCAGTACTCACCCCGAGTACGCATGAGCAGTAGTGAGCCCTTTTACGCATCCGCAGTAGTGACCCCGAGTGCGCATGCGCAGTAGTGAGCCCGAGCGCGCATCCACAGTAGTGAGCCGGAGCGCGCATCCGCAGTAGTGACCCCGAGTGTGCATGCGCTGTAGTGCGCCCGTGTGCGCATGCGCAGGAGTGAGCTCGAGTGCGCATATGCAGGTCTGACCCGGTGTGCGCATACGCTGTAGTGACCACGAGTGCGCATGCGAACTAGTGAGCCCGTGTGCCCATGCGCAGTAGTAAGCCCGAATGCGCATGTGCAGGTCTGACTGGAGTGCGCGTGCACAGTAGTGAGCCCGATTGCTCGCATGCGCAGTAGTGCGCCCGTGCGCGCATGCGCAGTAGTGAGCCCGAGTGCATATGCGCAGGTGTGATCCGGACTGCCCATGCGCAGTAGTGAGGCCGTGTACGCGTTCGCAGTGGTGCGCTCGTGTGCGCATGCGCAGAAGTGAGCTCGAGTGCATATGCGCAGGTGTGATCCGGACTGCCCATGCGCAGTAGTGAGGCCGTGTGCGCATTCGCAGTGGTGTGCCCGAGTGCGCATGGGCATGTCTGAGCCGGCGTGCGCATGCGCAGTAGTGAGCCCGTGTGCGCATGCGCAGTAGTGAGCCCGTGCGCGCATGCGCAGTAGTGCGCCCGTGCGCGCATGCGCAGTAGTGAGCCCGAGTGCGCATGCGTAGTAGCGACCCCGAGCGCGCGTGCATAGTATTGACCGCGAGCGCATGTACGCAGTAGTGAGCCCGATTGCGCATCCACAGTAGAGAGTTCGTGTGCGCATGCTCAGTAGTGAGCCTGAGTGCGCATGTGCAGGTCTGAGCCCTAGTGCGCATGATCAGTAGAGAGCCCGATTGCGCGCATGCGCCGTAGTGAGCCCGAGCGCGCATCCGCAGTAGTGACCCCGAGTGCGCATGAGCAGTAGTGAGTCGGAGTGGGCATGAGCAGTAGTGACCCCGAGTGCGCATGCACAGTACTAGGCCCAATTGCGCATTCGCAGTAGTGAGTCCGTGTGCGCATGTGCAGGTCTGAGCCCGAGTGCGCATGCGCAGTAGTGGGCCCGAGCGCGCATCCACAGTAGTGAGCCCGTGTGCGCATGCGCAGTAGTGACCCCGAGTGCCAATGCGCAGTAGTGAGCCCGATTACGCATCCGCAATAATGACCCCGAGTGCGCATGCGCTGTAGTGAGCTCGTGCGCGCATGCGCAGTAGTGAGCCCGAGTGCGCATGCGTAGTAGCGACCCCGAGCGCGCGTGCGCAGTAGTGACCGCGAGCGCTTATGCGCAGTAGTGAGGTCGAGTGCGCATGCGCAGTAGTGACCCCGAGCGCTTATGCGCAGTAGTGGACGCGATTGCGCATGCGCAGTAGTGGGAGCGATTGCGCATGCGCAGTAGCGAGCCCGTGTGCGCATGCAGAGTATTGAGCCCGTGTGTCCATGAGCAGTAGTGAGTCCGAGTGCGCATGAGCAGTAGTAACTCCGAGTGCGCATGAGCAGTAGTGACCCCGATTGCGCATGCACAGTAATGAGCCCATGTGTGCATGCGCAGTAGCGAACCCGAATGCGCGTCTGCAGTAGTGACCCCGAGTGCGCAAGCACAGTAGCGACCGCGAGCGCATATGCGCAGTAGTGAGCCCGATTGCGCATCCACAGTAGTGCGCCCGTGTGCGCATGCGCAGGAGTGAGCTCGAGTGCGCATATGCAGGTCTGACCCGGTGTGCGCGTGCGCTGTAGTGACCACGAGTGCGCATGCGCAGTCGTGAGCCCGTGTGCCCATTCGCAGTAGTAAGCCCGAATGCGCATGTGCAGGTCTGACTGGAGTGCGCGTGCGCTGTAGTGAGCCCGATTGCTCGCATGCGCAGTAGTGAGCCCGATTACGCATCCGCAATAATGACCCCGAGTGCGCATGCGCAGTAGTGAGCTCGTGCGCGCATGCGCAGTAGTGAGCCCGAGTGCGCATGCGTAGTAGCGACCCCGAGCGCGCGTGCGCAGTAGTGACCGCGAGCGCTTATGCGCAGTAGTGAGGTCGAGTGCGCATGCGCAGTAGTGACCCCGAGCGCTTATGCGCAGTAGTGGACGCGATTGCGCATGCGCAGTAGTGGGAGCGATTGCGCATGCGCAGTAGCGAGCCCGTGTGCGCATGCAGAGTATTGAGCCCGTGTGTCCATGAGCAGTAGTGAGTCCGAGTGCGCATGAGCAGTAGTAACTCCGAGTGCGCATGAGCAGTAGTGACCCCGATTGCGCATGCACAGTAATGAGCCCATGTGTGCATGCGCAGTAGCGAACCCGAATGCGCGTCTGCAGTAGTGACCCCGAGTGCGCAAGCACAGTAGCGACCGCGAGCGCATATGCGCAGTAGTGAGCCCGATTGCGCATCCACAGTAGTGCGCCCGTGTGCGCATGCGCAGGAGTGAGCCCGTGTGCCCATTCGCAGTAGTAAGCCCGAATGCGCATGTGCAGGTCTGACTGGAGTGCGCGTGCGCTGTAGTGAGCCCGATTGCTCGCATGCGCAGTAGTGAGCCCGAGCGCGCACCAGCAGTAGTGAGACCGAGTGCGCATGCGCAGTAGTGACCCCGAGTGTGCAAGCGCAGTAGTGAGCCCGATTGCGCATGCTCAGTAGAGAGCCCGATTGCGCGCATGCGCAGTAGTGAGCCCGAGCGCGCATGAGCAGTAGTGAGGCCGTGTGCGCATGCGCAGTGGTGCGCCCGAGTGCGCATGGGCAGGTCTGAGCCGGCGTGCGCATGCGCAGTAGTGAGCCCGTGTGCGCATGGGCAGTAGTAACCCCGAGTGTGCATGCGCAGTAGTGAGCCCGTGCGCGGATGCGCAATAGTGAGCCCGAGTGCGCATGCGTAGTAGCGACCCCGAGCGCGCGTGCATGGTAGTGACCGCGAGCGCATGCGCAGTAGTGTCCCCGAGTGCGCAAGCGCAGTAGTGAGCCCGATTACGCATCCGCAGTAGTGACCCCGAGTACGCATGAGCAGTAGTGAGTCCGAGTGCGCATGAGCAGTAGTGACCCCGAGTGCGCATGCGCAGTAGTGAGCCCGATTGCGCATGCTCAGTAGAGAGCCCGATTGCGCGCATGCGCAGTAGTGAGCCCGAGCGCGCATGAACAGTAGTGAGGCCGAGTGCGCATGAGCAGTAGTGAGCCCGAGCGCGCATCCGCAGTCGTGAGTCGGAGTGCGCATGTGCAGTAGAGAGCTCGTGTGCGCATGCGCAGTAGTGAGCCCGTGCGCGCAAGCGCAGTTGTGAGCCCGTGTGCCCATGCGCAGTAGTAAGCTGGAGTGCGCATGTGCAGGTCTGACTGGAGTGCGCACGCGCAGTAGTGAGCCCGATTACGCGCATGCGCAGTAGTGAGCCCAAGCGCGCATCCACAGTAGTGAGCCCGAGTGCGCATGCGCAGTACTCACCCCGAGTACGCATGAGCAGTAGTGAGCCCGATTAGGCATCCGCAGTAGTGACCCCGAGTGCGCATGCGCAGTAGTGACCCCGAGTACGCATGAGCAGTAGTGAGTCCGATTGCCCATGAGCAGTAGTGAGGCCGAGTGCGCATGCGTAGTAGCGACCCCGAGCGCGCGTGCATGGTAGTGACCGCGAGCGCTTATGCGCAGTAGTGAGCCCGAGTGCGCATGCGCATTAGTGCGCCCGTGTGCGCATGCGCAGAAGTGAGCTCGAATGTTCATGTGCAGGTCTGAGCCCGTGTGCGCATACGCAGTAGTGAGCCCGAGTGCGCATGAGCAGTAGTCAGGCCGAGTGCGCATGAGCAGTAGTGAGCCCGAGCGCGCATCCGCAGTCGTGAGTCGGAGTGCGCACGTGCAGTAGAGAGCTCGTGTGCGCATGCGCAATAGTGAGCCCGTGCGCGCATGCGCAGTAGTGAGCCAGAGTGCGCATGTGCATGTCTGAACCCGAGTGCGCATGCTCAGTAGAGAGCCCGATTGCGCATGTGCAGTAGTGAGCCCGTGCGCGCAAGCGCAGTTGTGAGCCCGTGTGCCCATGCGCAGTAGTAAGCCCGTGTGCGCATGTGCAGGTCTGACTGGAGTGCGCATGCGCAGTAGTGAGCCTGATTGCGCGAATGCGCAGTAGTGAGCCCGAGCGCGCATCCGCAGTAGTGATCCCGAGTGCGCATGCGCAGTAGTGACCCCGAGTACGCATGAGCAGTAGTGAGTCCGAGTGCGCATGAGCAGTAGTGACCCCTAGTGCGCATGCGCAGTAGTGAGCCCGATTACGCATCCGCAGTAGTGAGTCCGAGTGCGCATGTGCAGTAGTGAGCTCGATTACGCATCCGCAGTAGCGACCCCGAGTGAGCATGCGCAGTAGTGCGCCCGTGTGCGCACGCGCAGAAGTGAGCTCGAATGCGCATGTGCAGGTCTGAGTGGAGTGCGCATGCGCAGTAGTGAGCCTGATTGCGCGATTGCGCAGTACTGAGCCCGAGCGCGCATCCGCAGTAGTGTTCCCGAGTGCGCATGCGCAGTAGTGACCCCGAGTACGCATGAGCAGTAGTGAGTCCGAGTGCGCATGAGCAGTAATGAGCTCGATTACGCATCCGCAGTAGCGACCCCGAGTGAGCATGCGCAGTAGTGCGCCCGTGTGCGCACGCGCAGAAGTGAGCTCGAATGCGCATGTGCAGGTCTGAGCCCGTGTGCGCATACGCAGTAGTGAGCCCGAGCGCGCATCCGCTGTAGTGACACCGAGTGCGCATGAGCAGTAGTGAGTCCGAGTGGGCATGAGCAGTAGTGACCCCGAGAGCGCATGCACAGTAGTGAGACCGAGTGCGCATGCACAGTAGTGAGCCCAATTGCGCATTCGCAGTAGTGAGTCCGTGCGCGCATGTGCAGGTCTGAGCCGGAGTGCGCATGCGCAGTAGTGAGCCCGTGCGCGCATGCGCAGTAGTGAGCCCGATTACGCATCCGCAGTAGTGACCCCGAGTGCGAATGCGCAATAGTGCGCAGGTGTGCGCATGCGCAGAAGTGAGCTCGAATGCGCATGTGCAGGTCTGAGCCCGTGCGCGCATACGCAGTAGTGAGCCCGAGCGCGCATCCGCAGTAGTGAGCCCGATTGCGCCTGAGCAGTAGTGAGTCGGAGTGCGCATGCGCAGTAGTGAACCCGTGTGCGCATGCGCAGTAGTGACCCCGAGTGCCAATGCGCAGTAGTGAGCCCGATTACGCATCCGCAATAATGACCCCGAGTGCGCATGCGCAGTAGTGAGCTCGTGCGCGCATGCGCAGTAGTGAGCCCGAGTGCGCATGCGTAGTAGCGACCCCGAGCGCGCGTGCGCAGTAGTGACCGCGAGCGCTTATGCGCAGTAGTGAGCCCGAGTGCGCATGCGCATTAGTGCGCCAGTTTGCGCATGCGCAGAAGTGAGCTCGAATGGGCATGTGCAGGTCGGAGCCCGTGTGCGCATACGCAGTAGTGAGCCCGAGCGCGCATGCGCAGTAGTGTTCCCGAGTGCGCATGCGCAGTAGTGACCCCGAGTACGCATGAGCAGTAATGAGCTCGATTACGCATCCGCAGTAGCGACCCCGAGTGAGCATGCGCAGTAGTGCGCCCGTGTGCGCACGCGCAGAAGTGAGCTCGAATGCGCATGTGCAGGTCTGAGCCCGTGTGCGCATACGCAGTAGTGAGCCCGAGCGCGCATGCGCTGTAGTGAGCCCGATTGCCCATGACCAGTAGTGAGGCCGAGTGCGCATGAGCAGTAGTGAGCCCGAGCGCGCATCCGCAGTACTGAGTCGGAGTGCGCATGTGCAGTAGAGAGCTCGTGTGCGCATGCGCAGTAGTGAGCCCGTGCGCGCATCCACAGTAGTGAGCCCGAGTGCGCATGCGCAGTACTCACCTCGAGTACACATGAGCAGTAGTGAGCCCGATTACGCATCCGCAGTAGTGACCCCGAGTGCGCATGCGCAGTGGTGAGCCAGAGCGCGCATCCACAGTAGTGCGCCCGAGTGCGCATGCGCAGTACTCACCCTGAGTACGCATGAGCAGTAGTGAGCCCTATTACGCATCCGCAGTAGTGACCCCGAGTGCGCATGCGCAGTAGTGAGCCCGAGCGCGCATCCACAGTAGTGAGCCGGAGCGCGCATCCGCAGTAGTGACCCCGAGTGCGCATGCGCAGGAGTGAGCTCGAGTGAGCATATGCAGGTCTGACCCAATGTGCGCATGCGCTGTAGTGACCTCGAGTGCGCATGCGCACTAGTGAGCCCGTGTGCCCATGCACAGTAGTAAGCCCGAATGCGCATGTGCAGGTCTGACTGGTGTGCGCGTGCGCAGTAGTGAGCCCGATTGCTCGCATGCGCAGTAGTGAGCCCGAGCGCGCATCCGCGGTAGTGATGCCGAGTGCCCATGAGCAGTAGTGAGTCCGATTGCGCATCCGCAGTATTGAGGCCGAGTGCGCATCCGCAGTAATGAGCCCGAGCCCCCATGAGCAGTAGTGAGTCCGAGTGCGCATCCGCAGTATTGAGGCCGAGTGTCCATGAGCAGTAGTGCGTCCAAGTGCGCATGAGCAGTAGTGAGCCCGATTGCGCATCCGCAGTAGTGAGCCCGAGCGCGCATCCGCAGTAATGAGCCCGAGCCCCCATGAGCAGTAGTGAGTCCGAGTGCGCATAAGCAATAGTAACCCCGATTGCGCATGCACTGTAGTGAGCCCGTGTGGGCATGGGCAGTAGTGAGCCCGAGCGCGCATGCGCAGTAGTGAGCCCGATCGCGCATCCGCGGTAGTGATGCCGAGTGCCCATGAGCAGTAGTGAGTCCAAGTGCGCATGAGCATTAGTGACCACGAGTGCGCATACGCAGTAGTGAGCCCGATTGCGCATCCGCAGTAGGGAGTCCGTGTGCGCATGCGCAGTAGTGAGCCCGAGTGCGCATGTGCAGGTCACAGCCCGAGTGCGCATGCTCAGTAGAGAGCCCGATTGCCCATGCGCAGTAGTGAGCCTGTGCGCGCATTCGCAGTAGTGAGCCCGCGTGCCCATGCGCAGTAGTAAGCCCGAGTGCGCATCTGCAGGTCTGACTGGAGTGCGCGTGCGCAATAGTGAGCCCGATTGCGCGCATGCGCAGTAGTGAGCCCGAGCGCGCATCCGCTGTAGTGAGCCGGAGCGCGCATCCGCTGTAGTCACCGCGAGTGCGCATGCGCAGTAGTGCGCCTGTGTGCGCATGCGCAGGAGTGAGCCCGAGCGCCCATGAGCAGTAGTGAGTCCGATTGCGCATCCGCAGTATTGAGGCCGAGTGTCCATGAGCAGTAGTGCGTCCAAGTGCGCATGAGCAGTAGTGAGCCCGATTGCGCATCCGCAGTAGTGAGCCCGAGCGCCCATGAGCAGTAGTGAGTCCGAGTGCGCATAAGCAGTAGTAACCTCGATTGCGCATGCACAGTAGTGAGCCCGTGTGGGCATGCGCAGTTGTGAGCCCGAGCGCGCATCCGCAGTAGTGAGCCCGAGCGCGCGTGCCCAGTAGTGAGCCCGATTGCGCATCCGCAGTAGTTAGGCCGAGTGTACATGCGCAGTAGTGACCCCGAGTGCGCATGCACAGTAGTGAGCCCGTGCGCGCATACGCGGTAGTGAGCCCGATTTTGCATCCGCAGTAGTGAGTCAGAGTGCGCATGGGCAGTAGTTAGTCCGAGAGCGCATGAGAAGTAGTGACCCCGAGCGCGCATCCACAGTAGTGAGCCGGAGCGCGCATCCGCAGTAGTGACCCCGAGTGCGCATGCGCAGCAGCGCGCCCGTGTGCGCATGCGCAGGAGTGAGCTCGAGCGCGCATATGCAGGTCTGACCCGGTGTGCGCATGCGCTGTAGTGACCACGAGTGCGCATGCCCAGTAGTGAGCCCGTGTGCCCATGCGCAGTAGTAAGCCCGAATGCGCATGTGCAGGTCTGACTGGAGTGCGCGTGCGCAGTAGTGTGCCCGATTGCTCGCATGCGCAGTAGTGAGCCCGAGCGCGCACCCGCAGTAGTGAGACCGAGTGCGCATGCGCAGTAGTGAGCCCGTGCGCGCATTCGCTGTAGTGCGCCCGTGTGCGCATGCGCAGAAGTGAGCTCGAGCGCGCGTGCACAGTAGTGACCGCGAGCGCATGTGCGCAGTAGTGAGACCGATTGCGCACGCGCAGTAGTGAGCCCGTGCGCGCATGCGCATTAGTGAGCCCGTGCGCACATGCGCAGTAGTGAGCCCGTGTGCGCATGCGCAGTAGTGACCCCGAGTGCCAATGCGCAGTAGTGAGCCCGATTACGCAGCCGCAGTAGTGTCCCCGAGTGCGCATGCACAGTAGTGGGCCCGATTGCGCATCCGCAGTAGTGAGCCCGTGTGCCCATGCGCAGTAGTAAGCCCGAATGCGCATGTGCAGGTCTGACTGGAGTGCGCGTGCGCAGTAGTGAGCCCGTGCGCGCATGCGCATTAGTGAGCCCGAGCGCGCACCCGCAGTAGTGAGACCGAGTTCGCATGCGCAGTAGTGAGCCCGTGCGCGCATTCGCTGTAGTGCACCCGTGTGCGCATGCGCAGAAGTGAGCTCGAGTGCGTATGTGCAGGTGTGAGCCGGACTGCCCTTGCGCAGTAGTGAGGCCGTGTGCGCATGCGCAGTGGTGTGCCCGAGTGCGCATTGGCAGGTCTGAGCCGGCGTGCGCATGCGCAGTAGTGAGCCCGTGTGCGCATGCGCAGTAGCGACCCCGAGTGTGCATGCGCAGTAGTGAGCCCGTGCGCGCATGCGCAATAGTGAGCCCTTGTGCGCAAGCGCAGTAGTGAGCCCGATTACGCATCCGCAGTAGTGACACCGAGTACGCATGAGCAGTAGTGAGTCCGAGTGCGCATGAGCAGTAGTGACCCCGAGTGCGCATGCGCAGTAGTGAGCCCGATTACGCATCCGCAGTAGTGACCCCGAGTACGCATGAGCAGTAGTGAGTCCGAGTGCGCATGAGCAGTAGTGACCCCGAGTGCGCATGCGCAGTAGTGAGCCCGATTACGCATCCGCAGTAGTGACCCCGAGTGCGCATGCGCAGTAGTGCGTCCGTGTGCGCATGCGCAGGAGTGAGCTCGAGTGCGCATATGCAGGTCTGACCCGGTGTGCGCATGCGCTGTAGTGACCACGAGTGCGCATGCCCAGTAGTGAGCCCGTGTGCCCATGCGCAGTAGTAAGCCCGAATGCGCATGTGCAGGTCTGACTGGAGTGCGCGTGCGCAGTAGTGGGCCCGATTGCTCGCATGCGCAGTAGTGAGCCCGAGCGCGCACCCGCAGTAGTGAGACCGAGTGCGCATTCGCAGTAGTGAGCCCGTGCGCGCATTCGCTGTAGTGCGCCCGTGTGCGCATGGGCAGAAGTGAGCTCGAGTGCGTATGTGCAGGTGCGATCCGGACTGTCCATGCGCAGTAGTGAGGCCGTGTGCGCATTCGCAGTGGTGTGCCCGAGTGCGCATGGGCAGGTCTGAGCCGGCGTGCGCATGCGCAGTGGTGAGCCCGTGTGCGCATGCGCAGTAGTGACCACGAGTGTGCATGGGCAGCGGTGAGCCCGATTACGCATCCGCAATAGTGACCCCGAGTGCGCATGCGCAGTAGTGAGCCCGTGCGCACATGCGCAGTAGTGCGCCCGTGCGCGCATGCGCAGTAGTGAGCACGAGTGCGCATCCACAGTAGCGAGTCCGTGCGCGCATGCGCAGTAGTGAGCCCGAGTGCGCATCTGCAGGTCTGACTGGAGTGCGCGTGCGCAATAGTGAGCCCGATTGCGCGAATGCGCCGTAGTGAGCCCGAGCGCGCATCCGCAGTAGTGAGCCCGAGTGCGCATGCGCTGTAGTGACCCCGAGTACGCATGAGCAGTAGAGAGTCCGAGTGCGCATGAGCAGTAGTGACCCCGCGTGCGTATGCGCCGTAGTGAGCCCGATTACGCATCCGCAGTAGTGTCCCCGAGTGCGCAAGCGCAGTAGTGAGCCCGATTTCGCACCCGCAGTAGTGACCCCGAGTGCACATCCACAGTAACGAGTCCGTGTGCGCATGCGCAGTAGTGAGCCCGAGTGCGCATGTGCAGGTCACAGCCCGAGTGCGCATGCTCAGTAGAGAGCCCGATTGCCCATGCGCAGTAGTGAGCCTGTGCGCGCATTCGCAGTAGTGAGCCCGCGTGCCCATGCGCAGTAGTAAGCCCGAGTGCGCATCTGCAGGTCTGACTGGAGTGCGCGTGCGCAATAGTGAGCCCGATTGCGCGCATGCGCAGTAGTGAGCCCGAGCGCGCATCCGCTGTAGTGAGCCGGAGCGCGCATCCGCTGTAGTCACCGCGAGTGCGCATGCGCAGTAGTGCGCCTGTGTGCGCATGCGCAGGAGTGAGCCCGAGCGCCCATGAGCAGTAGTGAGTCCGATTGCGCATCCGCAGTATTGAGGCCGAGTGTCCATGAGCAGTAGTGCGTCCAAGTGCGCATGAGCAGTAGTGAGCCCGATTGCGCATCCGCAGTAGTGAGCCCGAGCGCCCATGAGCAGTAGTGAGTCCGAGTGCGCATAAGCAGTAGTAACCTCGATTGCGCATGCACAGTAGTGAGCCCGTGTGGGCATGCGCAGTTGTGAGCCCGAGCGCGCATCCGCAGTAGTGAGCCCGAGCGCGCGTGCCCAGTAGTGAGCCCGATTGCGCATCCGCAGTAGTTAGGCCGAGTGTACATGCGCAGTAGTGACCCCGAGTGCGCATGCACAGTAGTGAGCCCGTGCGCGCATACGCGGTAGTGAGCCCGATTTTGCATCCGCAGTAGTGAGTCAGAGTGCGCATGGGCAGTAGTTAGTCCGAGAGCGCATGAGAAGTAGTGACCCCGTGTGCGCATGCGCAGTAGTGAGCCCGAGCGCGCATCCGCAGTAATGAGCCCGAGCCCCCATGAGCAGTAGTGAGTCCGAGTGCGCATAAGCAATAGTAACCCCGATTGCGCATGCACTGTAGTGAGCCCGTGTGGGCATGGGCAGTAGTGAGCCCGAGCGCGCATGCGCAGTAGTGAGCCCGATCGCGCATCCGCGGTAGTGATGCCGAGTGCCCATGAGCAGTAGTGAGTCCAAGTGCGCATGAGCATTAGTGACCACGAGTGCGCATACGCAGTAGTGAGCCCGATTGCCCATCCGCAGTAGGGAGTCCGTGTGCGCATGCGCAGTAGTGAGCCCGAGTGCGCATGTGCAGGTCACAGCCCGAGTGCGCATGCTCAGTAGAGAGCCCGATTGCCCATGCGCAGTAGTGAGCCTGTGCGCGCATTCGCAGTAGTGAGCCCGCGTGCCCATGCGCAGTAGTAAGCCCGAGTGCGCATCTGCAGGTCTGACTGGAGTGCGCGTGCGCAATAGTGAGCCCGATTGCGCGCATGCGCAGTAGTGAGCCCGAGCGCGCATCCGCTGTAGTGAGCCGGAGCGCGCATCCGCTGTAGTCACCGCGAGTGCGCATGCGCAGTAGTGCGCCTGTGTGCGCATGCGCAGGAGTGAGCCCGAGCGCCCATGAGCAGTAGTGAGTCCGATTGCGCATCCGCAGTATTGAGGCCGAGTGTCCATGAGCAGTAGTGCGTCCAAGTGCGCATGAGCAGTAGTGAGCCCGATTGCGCATCCGCAGTAGTGAGCCCGAGCGCCCATGAGCAGTAGTGAGTCCGAGTGCGCATAAGCAGTAGTAACCTCGATTGCGCATGCACAGTAGTGAGCCCGTGTGGGCATGCGCAGTTGTGAGCCCGAGCGCGCATCCGCAGTAGTGAGCCCGAGCGCGCGTGCCCAGTAGTGAGCCCGATTGCGCATCCGCAGTAGTTAGGCCGAGTGTACATGCGCAGTAGTGACCCCGAGTGCGCATGCACAGTAGTGAGCCCGTGCGCGCATACGCGGTAGTGAGCCCGATTTTGCATCCGCAGTAGTGAGTCAGAGTGCGCATGGGCAGTAGTTAGTCCGAGAGCGCATGAGAAGTAGTGACCCCGTGTGCGCATGCGCAGTAGTGAGCCCGAGCGCGCATCCGCAGTAATGAGCCCGAGCCCCCATGAGCAGTAGTGAGTCCGAGTGCGCATAAGCAATAGTAACCCCGATTGCGCATGCACTGTAGTGAGCCCGTGTGGGCATGGGCAGTAGTGAGCCCGAGCGCGCATGCGCAGTAGTGAGCCCGATCGCGCATCCGCGGTAGTGATGCCGAGTGCCCATGAGCAGTAGTGAGTCCAAGTGCGCATGAGCATTAGTGACCACGAGTGCGCATACGCAGTAGTGAGCCCGATTGCGCATCCGCAGTAGGGAGTCCGTGTGCGCATGCGCAGTAGTGAGCCCGATTGCGCATCGGCAGTAGTGAGTCCGTGTGCGCATGCCCAGTAGTGAGCCCGAGTGCGCATGTGCAGGTCTGAGCCGGAGTGCGCATGCGCAGTAGCGAGCCCGACTGTGCATCCGCAGTAGTGAGTCCGAGTGCGCATGAACAGTAGTGAGCCCGTGTGTGCATGAGCAGTAGTGACCCTGAGTGCGCATGCACAGTAGTGAGCCCGTGCGCGCATACGCGGTAGTGAGCCCGATTTTGCATCCACAGTAGTGAGTCGGAGTACTCATGAACAGTAGTTAGTCCGAGAGCGCAGGAGAAGTAGTGACCCCGTGTGCGCATGCGCAGTAGTGAGCCCGAGCGCGCATCCGCAATACTGAGCCCGAGGGCGCATCCGCAGTAGTGAGCCCGATTGCGCATCCGCAGTAATGAGGCCGAGTGCCCATGAGCAGTAGTGAGTCCACGTGCGCATGAGCAGTAGTGACCCCGATTGCGCATGACAAGTAGTGACCCCGTGTGCGCATGCGCAGTAGTGAGCCCGATTACGCATCCGCAGTAGTGACCCCGAGTGCGAATGCGCAATAGTGCGCAGGTGTGCGCATGCGCAGAAGTGAGCTCGAATGCGCATGTGCAGGTCTGAGCCCGTGTGCGCATACGCAGTAGTGAGCCCGAGCGCGCATCCGCAGTAGTGAGCCCGATTGCGCCTGAGCAGTAGTGAGTCGGAGTGCGCATGCGCAGTAGTGAACCCGAGTACGCATGAGCAGTAGTGAGCCCGATTACGCATCCGCAGTAGTGACCCCGAGTGCGCATGCGCAGTAGTGCGCCCGTGTGCGCATGCGCAGAAGTGAGCTCGAATGGGCATGTGCAGGTCTGAGCCCGTGTGCGCATACGCAGTAGTGAGCCCGAGCGCGCATCCGCAGTAGTGAGTCGGAGTGCGCATGTGCAGTAGAGAGCTCGTGTGCGCATGCGCAGTAGTGGGCCCGATTGCGCATGAGCAGTAGTCAGCCCGAGTGCGCAAGAGCAGTAGTGAGCCCGAGCGCGCATCCGCAGTCGTGAGTCGGAGTGCGCATGTGCAGTAGAGAGCTCGTGTGCGCATGCGCAATAGTGAGCCCGTGCGCGCATGCACAGTAGTGAGCCAGAGCGCGCATGTGCGGGTCTGAACCCGAGTGCGCATGCTCAGTAGAGATCCCGATTGCGCATGCGCAGTAGTGAGCCCGTGCGCGCAAGCGCAGTTGTGAGCCCGTGTGCCCATGCGCAGTAGTAAGCCCGAGAGCGCATGTGCAGGTCTGACTGGAGTGCGCATGCGCAGTAGTGAGGCCGATTGCGCGCATGCGCAGTAGTGAGCCCGACCGCGCATCCGCAGTAGTGAGCCCGATTGCCCATAAGCAGTAGTGAGGCCGAGTGCGCGTGAGCAGTAGTGAGCCCGAGCGCGCATCCGCAGTAGTGAGTCGGAGTGCGCATGTGCAGTAGAGAGCTCGTGTGCGCATGCGCAGTAGTGAGCCCGTGCGCGCATGCGCAGTAGTGAGCCCGTGTGCCCATGCGCAGTAGTGAGCCCGAGAGCGCATCCACAGTAGTGCGCCCGAGTGCGCATGCGCAGTACTCACCCCGAGTACGCATGAGCAGTAGTGAGCCCTTTTACGCATCCGCAGTAGTGACCCCGAGTGCGCATGCGCAGTAGTGAGCCCGAGCGCGCATCCACAGTAGTGAGCCGGAGCGCGCATCCGCAGTAGTGACCCCGAGTGTGCATGCGCTGTAGTGCGCCCGTGTGCGCATGCGCAGGAGTGAGCTCGAGTGCGCATATGCAGGTCTGACCCGGTGTGCGCATACGCTGTAGTGACCACGAGTGCGCATGCGAACTAGTGAGCCCGTGTGCCCATGCGCAGTAGTAAGCCCGAATGCGCATGTGCAGGTCTGACTGGAGTGCGCGTGCACAGTAGTGAGCCCGATTGCTCGCATGCGCAGTAGTGCGCCCGTGCGCGCATGCGCAGTAGTGAGCCCGAGTGCATATGCGCAGGTGTGATCCGGACTGCCCATGCGCAGTAGTGAGGCCGTGTACGCGTTCGCAGTGGTGCGCTCGTGTGCGCATGCGCAGAAGTGAGCTCGAGTGCATATGCGCAGGTGTGATCCGGACTGCCCATGCGCAGTAGTGAGGCCGTGTGCGCATTCGCAGTGGTGTGCCCGAGTGCGCATGGGCATGTCTGAGCCGGCGTGCGCATGCGCAGTAGTGAGCCCGTGTGCGCATGCGCAGTAGTGAGCCCGTGCGCGCATGCGCAGTAGTGCGCCCGTGCGCGCATGCGCAGTAGTGAGCCCGAGTGCGCATGCGTAGCAGCGACCCCGAGCGCGCGTGCATAGTATTGACCGCGAGCGCATGTACGCAGTAGTGAGCCCGATTGCGCATCCACAGTAGAGAGTCCGTGTACGCATGCTCAGTAGTGAGCCTGAGTGCGCATGAGCAGGTCTGAGCCCTAGTGCGCATGATCAGTAGAGAGCCCGATTGCGCGCATGCGCCGTAGTGAGCCCGAGCGCGCATCCGCAGTAGTGACCCCGAGTGCGCATGAGCAGTAGTGAGTCGGAGTGGGCATGAGCAGTAGTGACCCCGAGTGCGCATGCACAGTACTAGGCCCAATTGCGCATTCGCAGTAGTGAGTCCGTGTGCGCATGTGCAGGTCTGAGCCCGAGTGCGCATGCGCAGTAGTGAGCCCGAGCGCGCATCCACAGTAGTGAGCCCGTGTGCGCATGCGCAGTAGTGACCCCGAGTGCCAATGCGCAGTAGTGAGCCCGATTACGCATCCGCAATAATGACCCCGAGTGCGCATGCGCAGTAGTGAGCTCGTGCGCGCATGCGCAGTAGTGAGCCCGAGTGCGCATGCGTAGTAGCGACCCCGAGCGCGCGTGCGCAGTAGTGACCGCGAGCGCTTATGCGCAGTAGTGAGGTCGAGTGCGCATGCGCAGTAGTGACCCCGAGCGCTTATGCGCAGTAGTGGACGCGATTGCGCATGCGCAGTAGTGGGAGCGATTGCGCATGCGCAGTAGCGAGCCCGTGTGCGCATGCAGAGTATTGGGCCCGTGTGTCCATGAGCAGTAGTGAGTCCGAGTGCGCATGAGCAGTAGTAACTCCGAGTGCGCATGAGCAGTAGTGACCCCGATTGCGCATGCACAGTAATGAGCCCATGTGTGCATGCGCAGTAGCGAACCCGAATGCGCGTCTGCAGTAGTGACCCCGAGTGCGCAAGCACAGTAGCGACCGCGAGCGCATATGCGCAGTAGTGAGCCCGATTGCGCATCCACAGTAGTGCGCCCGTGTGCGCATGCGCAGGAGTGAGCTCGAGTGCGCATATGCAGGTCTGACCCGGTGTGCGCGTGCGCTGTAGTGACCACGAGTGCGCATGCGCAGTCGTGAGCCCGTGTGCCCATTCGCAGTAGTAAGCCCGAATGCGCATGTGCAGGTCTGACTGGAGTGCGCGTGCGCTGTAGTGAGCCCGATTGCTCGCATGCGCAGTAGTGAGCCCGATTACGCATCCGCAATAATGACCCCGAGTGCGCATGCGCAGTAGTGAGCTCGTGCGCGCATGCGCAGTAGTGAGCCCGAGTGCGCATGCGTAGTAGCGACCCCGAGCGCGCGTGCGCAGTAGTGACCGCGAGCGCTTATGCGCAGTAGTGAGGTCGAGTGCGCATGCGCAGTAGTGACCCCGAGCGCTTATGCGCAGTAGTGGACGCGATTGCGCATGCGCAGTAGTGGGAGCGATTGCGCATGCGCAGTAGCGAGCCCGTGTGCGCATGCAGAGTATTGAGCCCGTGTGTCCATGAGCAGTAGTGAGTCCGAGTGCGCATGAGCAGTAGTAACTCCGAGTGCGCATGAGCAGTAGTGACCCCGATTGCGCATGCACAGTAATGAGCCCATGTGTGCATGCGCAGTAGCGAACCCGAATGCGCGTCTGCAGTAGTGACCCCGAGTGCGCAAGCACAGTAGCGACCGCGAGCGCATATGCGCAGTAGTGAGCCCGATTGCGCATCCACAGTAGTGCGCCCGTGTGCGCATGCGCAGGAGTGAGCTCGAGTGCGCATATGCAGGTCTGACCCGGTGTGCGCGTGCGCTGTAGTGACCACGAGTGCGCATGCGCAGTCGTGAGCCCGTGTGCCCATTCGCAGTAGTAAGCCCGAATGCGCATGTGCAGGTCTGACTGGAGTGCGCGTGCGCTGTAGTGAGCCCGATTGCTCGCATGCGCAGTAGTGAGCCCGAGCGCGCACCAGCAGTAGTGAGACCGAGTGCGCATGCGCAGTAGTGACCCCGAGTGTGCAAGCGCAGTAGTGAGCCCGATTGCGCATGCTCAGTAGAGAGCCCGATTGCGCGCATGCGCAGTAGTGAGCCGGAGCGCGCATGAGCAGTAGTGAGGCCGTGTGCGCATGCGCAGTGGTGCGCCCGAGTGCGCATGGGCAGGTCTGAGCCGGCGTGCGCATGCGCAGTAGTGAGCCCGTGTGCGCATGGGCAGTAGTAACCCCGAGTGTGCATGCGCAGTAGTGAGCCCGTGCGCGCATGCGCAATAGTGAGCCCGAGTGCGCATGCGTAGTAGCGACCCCGAGCGCGCGTGCATGGTAGTGACCGCGAGCGCATGCGCAGTAGTGAGTCCGAGTGCGCATGAGCAGTAGTGACCCCGAGTGCGCATGCGCAGTAGTGAGCCCGATTGCGCATGCTCAGTAGAGAGCCCGATTGCGCGCATGCGCAGTAGTGAGCCCGAGCGCGCATGAGCAGTAGTGAGGCCGAGTGCGCATGAGCAGTAGTGAGCCCGAGCGCGCATCCGCAGTCGTGAGTCGGAGTGCGCATGTGCAGTAGAGAGCTCGTGTGCGCATGCGCAGTAGTGAGCCCGTGCGCGCAAGCGCAGTTGTGAGCCCGTGTGCCCATGCGCAGTAGTAAGCTGGAGTGCGCATGTGCAGGTCTGACTGGAGTGCGCACGCGCAGTAGTGAGCCCGATTACGCGCATGCGCAGTAGTGAGCCCAAGCGCGCATCCACAGTAGTGAGCCCGAGTGCGCATGCGCAGTACTCACCCCCAGTACGCATGAGCAGTAGTGAGCCCGATTACGCATCCGCAGTAGTGACCCCGAGTGCGCATGCGCAGTAGTGCGCCCGTGTGCGCATGCGCAGAAGTGATCTCGAATTTTCATGTGCAGGTCTGAGCCCGTGTGCGCATACGCAGTAGTGAGCCCGAGTGCGCATGAGCAGTAGTCAGGCCGAGTGCGCATGAGCAGTAGTGAGCCCGAGCGCGCATCCGCAGTCGTGAGTCGGAGTGCGCACGTGCAATAGTGAGCCCGTGCGCGCAAGCGCAGTTGTGAGCCCGTGTGCCCATGCGCAGTAGTAAGCCCGTGTGCGCATGTGCAGGTCTGACTGGAGTGCGCATGCGCAGTAGTGAGCCTGATTGCGCGAATGCGCAGTAGTGAGCCCGAGCGCGCATCCGCAGTAGTGATCCCGAGTGCGCATGCGCAGTAGTGACCCCGAGTACGCATGAGCAGTAGTGAGTCCGAGTGCGCATGAGCAGTAGTGACCCCTAGTGCGCATGCGCAGTAGTGAGCCCGATTACGCATCCGCAGTAGTGAGTCCGAGTGCGCATGTGCAGTAGTGAGCTCGATTACGCATCCGCAGTAGCGACCCCGAGTGAGCATGCGCAGTAGTGCGCCCGTGTGCGCACGCGCAGAAGTGAGCTCGAATGCGCATGTGCAGGTCTGAGCCCGTGTGCGCATACGCAGTAGTGAGCCCGAGCGCGCATCCGCAGTAGTGAGACCGATTGCGCATTCGCAGGTCGGAGCCCGAGTGCGCATGATCAGTAGAGAGCCCGATTGCGCGCATGCGCCGTAGTGAGCCCGAGCGCGCATCCGCAGTTGTGAGCCCGAGTGCGCATGCGCAGTAGTGGCCCTGCGTACGCATGAGCAGTAGTGAGCCCGTGTGCGCATGCGCAGTAGTGAGCCAGAGCGCGCATCCGCAGTAGTGACACCGAGTGCGCATGAGCAGTAGTGAGTCCGAGTGGGCATGAGCAGTAGTGACCCCGAGAGCGCATGCACAGTAGTGAGACCGAGCGCGCATCCGCAGTAGTGATCCCGATTGCGCCTGAGCAGTAGTGAGTCGGAGTGCGCATGCGCAGTAGTGAAACCGTGTGCGCATGCGCAGTAGTGACCCCGAGTGCCAATGCGCAGTAGTGAGCCCGATTACGCATCCGCAATAATGACCCCGAGTGCGCATGAGCAGTAGTGAGCCCTTTTACGCATCCGCAGTAGTGACCCCGAGTGCGCATGCGCAGTAGTGAGCCCGAGCGCGCATCCACAGTAGTGAGCCGGAGCGCGCATCCGCAGTAGTGACCCCGAGTGTGCATGCGCTGTAGTGCGCCCGTGTGCGCAGGCGCAGGAGTGAGCTCGAGTGCAGATATGCTATCTGACCCGGTGTGCGCATACGCTGTAGTGACCACGAGTGCGCATGCGAACTAGTGAGCCCGTGTGCCCATGCGCAGTAGTAAGCCCGAATGCGCATGTGCAGGTCTGACTGGAGTGCGCGTGCACAGTAGTGAGCCCGATTGCTCGCATGCGCAGTAGTGCGCCCGTGCGCGCATGCGCAGTAGTGAGCCCGAGTGCATATGCGCAGGTGTGATCCGGACTGCCCATGCGCAGTAGTGAGGCCGTGTACGCGTTCGCAGTGGTGCGCTCGTGTGCGCATGCGCAGAAGTGAGCTCGAGTGCATATGCGCAGGTGTGATCCGGACTGCCCATGCGCAGTAGTGAGGCCGTGTGCGCATTCGCAGTGGTGTGCCCGAGTGCGCATGGGCATGTCTGAGCCGGCGTGCGCATGCGCAGTAGTGAGCCCGTGTGCGCATGCGCAGTAGTGAGCCCGTGCGCGCATGCGCAGTAGTGCGCCCGTGCGCGCATGCGCAGTAGTGAGCCCGAGTGCGCATGCGTAGCAGCGACCCCGAGCGCGCGTGCATAGTATTGACCGCGAGCGCATGTACGCAGTAGTGAGCCCGATTGCGCATCCACAGTAGAGAGTCCGTGTGCGCATGCTCAGTAGTGAGCCTGAGTGCGCATGTGCAGGTCTGAGCCCTAGTGCGCATGATCAGTAGAGAGCCCGATTGCGCGCATGCGCCGTAGTGAGCCCGAGCGCGCATCCGCAGTAGTGACCCCGAGTGCGCATGAGCAGTAGTGAGTCGGAGTGGGCATGAGCAGTAGTGACCCCGAGTGCGCATGCACAGTACTAGGCCCAATTGCGCATTCGCAGTAGTGAGTCCGTGTGCGCATGTGCAGGTCTGAGCCCGAGTGCGCATGCGCAGTAGTGAGCCCGAGCGCGCATCCACAGTAGTGAGCCCGTGTGCGCATGCGCAGTAGTTACCCCGAGTGCCAATGCGCAGTAGTGAGCCCGATTACGCATCCGCAATAATGACCCCGAGTGCGCATGCGCAGTAGTGAGCTCGTGCGCGCATGCGCAGTAGTGAGCCCGAGTGCGCATGCGTAGTAGCGACCCCGAGCGCGCGTGCGCAGTAGTGACCGCGAGCGCTTATGCGCAGTAGTGAGGTCGAGTGCGCATGCGCAGTAGTGACCCCGAGCGCTTATGCGCAGTAGTGGACGCGATTGCGCATGCGCAGTAGTGGGAGCGATTGCGCATGCGCAGTAGCGAGCCCGTGTGCGCATGCAGAGTATTGGGCCCGTGTGTCCATGAGCAGTAGTGAGTCCGAGTGCGCATGAGCAGTAGTAACTCCGAGTGCGCATGAGCAGTAGTGACCCCGATTGCGCATGCACAGTAATGAGCCCATGTGTGCATGCGCAGTAGCGAACCCGAATGCGCGTCTGCAGTAGTGACCCCGAGTGCGCAAGCACAGTAGCGACCGCGAGCGCATATGCGCAGTAGTGAGCCCGATTGCGCATCCACAGTAGTGCGCCCGTGTGCGCATGCGCAGGAGTGAGCTCGAGTGCGCATATGCAGGTCTGACCCGGTGTGCGCGTGCGCTGTAGTGACCACGAGTGCGCATGCGCAGTCGTGAGCCCGTGTGCCCATTCGCAGTAGTAAGCCCGAATGCGCATGTGCAGGTCTGACTGGAGTGCGCGTGCGCTGTAGTGAGCCCGATTGCTCGCATGCGCAGTAGTGAGCCCGAGCGCGCACCAGCAGTAGTGAGACCGAGTGCGCATGCGCAGTAGTGACCCCGAGTGTGCAAGCGCAGTAGTGAGCCCGATTGCGCATGCTCAGTAGAGAGCCCGATTGCGCGCATGCGCAGTAGTGAGCCCGAGCGCGCATGAGCAGTAGTGAGGCCGTGTGCGCATGCGCAGTGGTGCGCCCGAGTGCGCATGGGCAGGTCTGAGCCGGCGTGCGCATGCGCAGTAGTGAGCCCGTGTGCGCATGGGCAGTAGTAACCCCGAGTGTGCATGCGCAGTAGTGAGCCCGTGCGCGCATGCGCAATAGTGAGCCCGAGTGCGCATGCGTAGTAGCGACCCCGAGCGCGCGTGCATGGTAGTGACCGCGAGCGCATGCGCAGTAGTGTCCCCGAGTGCGCAAGCGCAGTAGTGAGCCCGATTACGCATCCGCAGTAGTGACCCCGAGTACGCATGAGCAGTAGTGAGTCCGAGTGCGCATGAGCAGTAGTGACCCCGAGTGCGCATGCGCAGTAGTGAGCCCGATTGCGCATGCTCAGTAGAGAGCCCGATTGCGCGCATGCGCAGTAGTGAGCCCGAGCGCGCATGAGCAGTAGTGAGGCCGAGTGCGCATGAGCAGTAGTGAGCCCGAGCGCGCATCCGCAGTCGTGAGTCGGAGTGCGCATGTGCAGTAGAGAGCTCGTGTGCGCATGCGCAGTAGTGAGCCCGTGCGCGCAAGCGCAGTTGTGAGCCCGTGTGCCCATGCGCAGTAGTAAGCTGGAGTGCGCATGTGCAGGTCTGACTGGAGTGCGCACGCGCAGTAGTGAGCCCGATTACGCGCATGCGCAGTAGTGAGCCCAAGCGCGCATCCACAGTAGTGAGCCCGAGTGCGCATGCGCAGTACTCACCCCGAGTACGCATGAGCAGTAGTGAGCCCGATTACGCATCCGCAGTAGTGACCCCGAGTGCGCATGCGCAGTAGTGCGCCCGTGTGCGCATGCGCAGAAGTGATCTCGAATTTTCATGTGCAGGTCTGAGCCCGTGTGCGCATACGCAGTAGTGAGCCCGAGTGCGCATGAGCAGTAGTCAGGCCGAGTGCGCATGAGCAGTAGTGAGCCCGAGCGCGCATCCGCAGCCGTGAGTCGGAGTGCGCACGTGCAGTAGAGAGCTCGTGTGCGCATGCGCAATAGTGAGCCCGTGCGCGCATGCGCAGTAGTGAGCCAGAGTGCGCATGTGCATGTCTGAACCCGAGTGCGCATGCTCAGTAGAGAGCCCGATTGCGCATGTGCAGTAGCGAGCCCGTGCGCGCAAGCGCAGTTGTGAGCCCGTGTGCCCATGCGCAGTAGTAAGCCCGTGTGCGCATGTGCAGGTCTGACTGGAGTGCGCATGCGCAGTAGTGAGCCTGATTGCGCGAATGCGCAGTAGTGAGCCCGAGCGCGCATCCGCAGTAGTGATCCCGAGTGCGCATGCGCAGTAGTGACCCCGAGTACGCATGAGCAGTAGTGAGTCCGAGTGCGCATGAGCAGTAGTGACCCCTAGTGCGCATGCGCAGTAGTGAGCCCGATTACGCATCCGCAGTAGTGAGTCCGAGTGCGCATGTGCAGTAGTGAGCTCGATTGCGCCTGAGCAGTAGTGAGTCGGAGTGCGCATGCGCAGTAGTGAACCCGTGTGCGCATGCGCAGTAGTGACCCCGAGTGCCAATGCGCAGTAGTGAGCCCGATTACGCATCCGCAATAATGACCCCGAGCGCGCATGCGCAGTAGTGAGCTCGTGCGCGCATGCGCCGTAGTAAGCCCGAGTGCGCATGCGCAGTTGTGAGCCTGATTGCGCGATTGCGCAGTACTGAGCCCGAGCGCGCATCCGCAGTAGTGTTCCCGAGTGCGCATGCGCAGTAGTGACCCCGAGTACGCATGAGCAGTAGTGAGTCCGAGTGCGCATGAGCAGTAATGAGCTCGATTACGCATCCGCAGTAGCGACCCCGGGCGAGCATGCGCAGTAGTGCGCCCGTGTGCGCACGCGCAGAAGTGAGCTCGAATGCGCATGTGCAGGTCTGAGCCCGTGTGCGCATACGCAGTAGTGAGCCCGAGCGCGCATGCGCTGTAGTGAGCCCGATTGCCCATGACCAGTAGTGAGGCCGAGTGCGCATGAGCAGTAGTGAGCCCGAGCGCGCATCCGCAGTAGTGAGTCGGAGTGCGCATGTGCAGTAGAGAGCTCGTGTGCGCATGCGCAGTAGTGAGCCCGTGCGCGCATCCACAGTAGTGAGCCCGAGTGCGCATGCGCAGTACTCACCTCGAGTACGCATGAGCAGTAGTGAGCCCGATTACGCATCCGCAGTAGTGACCCCGAGTGCGCATGCGCAGTAGTGAGCCAGAGCGCGCATCCACAGTAGTGCGCCCGAGTGCGCATGCGCAGTAGTGAGCCGGAGCGCGCATCCGCAGTAGTGACCCCGAGTGCGCATGCGCAGTAGTGCGCCCGTGTGCGCATGCGCAGGAGTGAGCTCGAGTGAGCATATGCAGGTCTGACCCGATGTGCGCATGCGCTGTAGTGACCACGAGTGCGCATGCGCACTAGTGAGCCCGTGTGCCCATGCACAGTAGTAAGCCCGAATGCGCATGTGCAGGTCTGACTGGTGTGCGCGTGCGCAGTAGTGAGCCCGATTGCTCGCATGCGCAGTAGTGAGCCCGAGCGCGCACCCGCAGTAGTGAGCCCTATTACGCATCCGCACTAGTGACCCCGAGTACGCATGAGCAGTAGTGAGTCCGAGTGCGCATGAGCAGTAGTGACCCCGTGTGCGCATGCGCAGTAGTGAGCCCGATTACGCATCCGCAGTAGTGTCCCCGAGTGCGCATGCGCAGTAGTGAGCCCGAGCGCGCAACCACAGTAGTGAGCCCGAGTGCGCATGCGCAGTACTCACCCCGAGTACGCATGAGCAGTAGTGAGCTCGATTACGCATCCGCAATAGTGACCCCGAGTGCGCATGCGCAGTAGTGTGCCCGATTGCTCGCATGCGCAGTAGTGAGCCCGAGCGCGCACCCGCAGTAGTGAGACCGAGTGCGCATGCGCACTAGTGAGCCCGTGCGCGCATTCGCTGTAGTGCGCCCGTGTGCGCATGCGCAGAAGTGAGCTCGAGCGCGCGTGCACAGTAGTGACCGCGAGCGCATGTGCGCAGTAGTGAGACCGATTGCGCACGCGCAGTAGTGAGCCCGTGCGCGCATGCGCATTAGTGAGCCCGTGCGCACATGCGCAGTAGTGAGTCCGAGTGTGCATGAGCAGTAGTGACCCCGAGTGCCAATGCGCAGTAGTGAGCCCGATTACGCAGCCGCAGTAGTGTCCCCGAGTGCGCATGCACAGTAGTGGGCCCGATTGCGCATCCGCAGTAGTGAGCCCGTGTGCCCATGCGCAGTAGTGAGCCCGATTACGCATCCGCAGTAGTGACCCCGAGTGCGCATGCGCAGTAGTGCGTCCGTGTGCGCATGCGCAGGAGTGAGCTCGAGTGCGCATATGCAGGTCTGACCCGGTGTGCGCATGCGCTGTAGTGACCACGAGTGCGCATGCCCAGTAGTGAGTCCGTGTGCCCATGCGCAGTAGTAAGCCCGAATGCGCATGTGCAGGTCTGACTGGAGTGCGCGTGCGCAGTAGTGGGCCCGATTGCTCGCATGCGCAGTAGTGAGCCCGAGCGCGCACCCGCAGTAGTGAGACCGAGTGCGCATGCGCAGTAGTGAGCCCGTGCGCGCATTCGCTGTAGTGCGCTCGTGTGCGCATGGGCAGAAGTGAGCTCGAGTGCGTATGTGCAGGTGCGATCCGGACTGTCCATGCGCAGTAGTGAGGCCGTGTGCGCATTCGCAGTGGTGTGCCCGAGTGCGCATGGGCAGGTCTGAGCCGGCGTGCGCATGCGCAGTGGCGAGCCCGTGTGCGCATGTGCAGGTCTGAGCCTGAGTGCGCATGCTCAGTAGAGGGCCCGATTGCGCGCATGCGCCGTAGTGAGCCCGAGCGCGCATCCGCAGTAGTGAGCCCGAGTGCGCATGCGCTGTTGTGACCCCGAGTACGCATGAGCAGTAGGGAGTCCGAGTGCGCATGAGCAGTAGTGACCCCGCGTGCGTATGCGCAGTCGTGAGCCCGATTACGCATCCGCAGTAGTGTCCCCGAGTGCGCAAGCGCAGTAGTGAGCCCGATTTCGCATCCGCAGTAGTGAGCCCGAGCGCGCACCCGCAGTAGTGAGACCGAGTGCGCATGCGCAGTAGTGAGCCCGTGCGCGCATTCGCTGTAGTGCGCTCGTGTGCGCATGGGCAGAAGTGAGCTCGAGTGCGTATGTGCAGGTGCGATCCGGACTGTCCATGCGCAGTAGTGAGGCCGTGTGCGCATTCGCAGTGGTGTGCCCGAGTGTGCATGGGCAGGTCTGAGCCGGCGTGCGCATGCGCAGTGGTGAGCCCGTGTGCGCATGCGCAGTAGTGACCACGAGTGTGCATGGGCAGCGGTGAGCCCGATTACGCATCCGCAATAGTGACCCCGAGTGCGCATGCGCAGTAGTGAGCCCGTGCGCACATGCGCAGTAGTGCGCCCGTGCGCGCATGCGCAGTAGTGAGCCCGAGTGCGCATGCGTAGTAGCGACCCCGAGCGCGCGTGCATAGTAGTGACCGCGAGCGCACGTACGCAGTAGTGAGCGCGATTGCGCATCCACAGTAGCGAGTCCGTGTGCGCATGCGCAGTAGTGAGCCCGAGTGCGCATGTGCAGGTCTGAGCCTGAGTGCGCATGCTCAGTAGAGGGCCCGATTGCTCGCATGCGCCGTAGTGAGCCCGAGCGCGCATCCGCAGTAGTGAGCCCGAGTGCGCATGCGCTGTAATGACCCCGAGTACGCATGAGCAGTAGAGAGCCCGAGTGCGCATGAGCAGTAGTGACCCCGCGTGCGTATGCGCAGTAGTGAGCCCGATTACGCATCCGCAGTAGTGTCCCCGAGTGCGCAAGCGCAGTAGTGAGCCCGATTTCGCATCCGCAGTAGTGACCCCGAGTGCGCATCCACAGTAACGAGTCCGTGTGCGCATGCGCAGTAGTGAGCCCGATTACGCATCCGCAGTAGTGTCCCCGAGTGCGCAAGCGCAGTAGTGAGCCCGATTACGCATCCGCAGTAGTGACCCCGAGTGCGCATGCGCAGTAGTGAGCCCGAGCGCGCATCCACAGTAGTGAGTCCGTGTGCGCATGTGCAGGTCTGAGCCGGATTGCGCATCCACAGTAGCGAGTCCGTGCAGGCATGCGCAGTAGTGAGCCCGAGTGCGCATGCGTAGTAGCGACCCCGAGCGCGCGTGCGCAGTAGTGGGAGCGATTGCGCATGCGCAGTAGTGAGCCCGTGTGCGCATGCAGAATAGTGAGCACGTGTGTCCATGAGCAGTAGTGAGTCCGAGTGCGCATGAGCAGTAGTGACTCCGAGTGCGCATGAGCAGTAGTGACCCCGATTGCGCATGCACACTAATGAGCCCATGTGTGCATGCGCAGTAGCGAACCCGAATGCGCGTCTGCAGTAGTGACTCCGAGTGCGCAAGCACAGTAGTGACCGCGAGCGCATATGCGCAGTAGTGAGCCCGATTGCCCATCCACAGTAGCGAGTCCGTGTGCGCATGCGCAGTAGTGAGCCCGAGTGCGCATGTGCAGGTCTCAGCCCGAGTGCGCATGCTCCGTAGAGAGCCCGATTGCCCATGCGCAGTAGTGAGCCTGTGCGCGCATTCGCAGTAGTGAGCCCGCGTGCCCATGCGCAGTAGTAAGCCCGAGTGCGCATCTGCAGGTCTGACTGGAGTGCGCGTGCGCAATAGTGAGCCTGATTGCGCGCATGCGCAGTAGTGAGCCCGAGCGCGCATCCGCTGTAGTGAGCCGGAGCGCGCATCCGCTGTAGTCACCCCGAGTGCGCATGCGCAGTAGTGCGCCTTGGTGCGCATGCGCAGGAGTGAGCTCGAGTGCGCATATGCAGGTCTGACCCGGTGTGCGCATGCGCTGTAGTGTCCACGAGTGCGCATGCCCAGTAGTGAGCCCGTGTGCCCATGCGCAGTAGTAAGCCCGAATGCGCATGCGCAGGTCTGACTGGAGTGCGCGTGCGCAGTAGTGAGCCCGATTGCTCGCATGCGCAGTAGTGAGCCCGAGCGCGCACCCGCAGTAGTGAGCCCGTGCGCGCATGCGCAGTAGTGCGCCCGTGCGCGCATGCGCAGTAGTGAGCCCGAGTGCGCATGCGTAGTAGCGACCCCGAGCGCGCGTGCATAGTAGTGACCGCGAGCGCACGTACGCAGTAGTGAGCGCGATTGCGCATCCACAGTAGCGAGTCCGTGTGCGCATGCGCAGTAGTGAGCCCGAGTGCGCATGTGCAGGTCTGAGCCCGAGTGCGCATGCTCAGTAGAGGGCCCGATTGCGCGCATGCGCCTTAGTGAGCCCGAGCGCGCATCCGCAGTAGTGAGCCCGAGTGCGCATGAGCAGTAGTGAGTCCGAGTGCGCATGAGCAGTACTGACCCCGTGTGCTCTTGCGCAGAAGTGAGCTCGAATGCGCATATGCTGGTCTGAGCCCATGTGCGCATACGCAGTAGTGAGCCCGAGCGCGCATCCGCAGTAGTGTCCCCGAATGCGCATGTGCAGGTCTGAGCCCGTGTGCGCATACGCAGTAGTGAGCCCGAGCGCGCATCCGCAGTAGTGTGCCCGAGCGCGCATCCGCAGTAGTGAGCCCGAGCCCCCATGAGCAGTAGTGAGTCCGAGTGCGCATAAGCAATAGTAACCCCGATTGCGCATGCACAGTAGTGAGCCCGTGTGGGCATGGGCAGTAGTGAGCCCGAGCGCGCATGCGCAGTAGTGAGCCCGATCGCGCATCCGCGGTAGTGATGCCGAGTGCCCATGAGCAGTAGTGAGTCCAAGTGCGCATGAGCATTAGTGACCACGAGTACGCATACGCAGTAGTGAGCCCAATTGCGCATCCGCAGTAGGGAGTCCGTGTGCGCATGCGCAGTAGTGAGCCCGATTGCGCATGACAAGTAGTGACCCCGTGTGCGCATGCGCAGTAGTGAGCCCGAGCGCGCATCCGCAGTAGTGAGCCCGAGCGCGCATGAGCACTAGTGAGTCCAAGTGCGCATGAGCAGTAGTGACCCCGAGTGCGCAACAGCAGTAGTGAGCCCGAGCGCCCATGCGCAGTAGTGAGCCCGAGTGCGCATGCACAGTCGTGAGCCCGTGTGGGCATGCGCAGTAGTGAGCCCGAGCGCGCATGCGCAGTAGTGACCCCGATTGCGCATGCACAGTCGTGAGCCCGTGTGGGCATGCGCAGTAGTGAGCCAGATTGCGCATCCGCTGTAGTGAGTCCAAGTGCGCATGGGCAGTAGCGACCCCGAGTCCGCATGCGCAGTAGAGAGGCCGATTGCGCATGAGCAGTAGAGAGTCCGTGTGCGCATGCCCTGTAGTGAGCCCGCGTGCGCATGTGCAGGTCTGAGCCGCAGTGCGCATGCGCAGTAGTGAGCTCTATTGTGCATCCGCAGTAGTGAGTCCGAGTGCGCATGAGCAGTAGTGAGCCCGTGTGTGCATAAGCAGTAGTGACCCTGAGTGCGCATGCACAGTAGTGATCCCGTGCGCGCATACGCGGTAGTGAGCCCGATTTTGCATCCACAGTAGTGAGTCGGAGTACTCATGAGCAGTAGTTAGTCCGAGAGCGCATGAGAAGTAGTGACCCCGTGTGCGCATGCGCAGTACTGAGCCCGAGCGCGGATGCGCGGTAGTGAGCCCGATTGCGCATCCGTAGTAGTGAAGCCGAGTGCCCTTGAGCAGTAGTGAGTCCAAGTGCGCATGAGCAGTAGTGACCCCGAGTGCGCATGCGCTGTAGCGAGCCCGAGTGCGCATGTGCAGGTCTGACCGAAGAGGGCATGAGCAGTAGCGACCCCGAGTGCGCATGCGCAGTAGTGAGCCCGATTGCGCATAGGCTGCAAAGTGTCCGAGTGCGCATGCACAGTAGTGATCCCGTGCGCGCATACGCGGTAGTGAGCCCGATTTTGCATCCACAGTAGTGAGTCGGAGTACTCATGAGCAGTAGTTAGTCCGAGAGCGCGTGAGAAGTAGTGACCCCGTGTGCGCATGCGCAGTACTGAGCCCGAGCGCGGATGCGCGGTAGTGAGCCCGATTGCGCATCCGTAGTAGTGAAGCCGAGTGCCCTTGAGCAGTAGTGAGTCCAAGTGCGCATGAGCAGTAGTGACCCCGAGTGCGCATGCGCAGTAGTGAGCCCGAGTGCGCATGCACAGTAGTGAGCCCGTGTGCGCATACGCGGTAGTGAGGCCGATTTTGCATCGGCCGTAGTGAGTCCGAGTGCGCATGAGCAGTAGTTAGTCCGAGAGCGCATGGCAAGTAGTGACCCCGTGTGCGCATGCGCAGTAGTGATCCCGAGCGCGCATCCGCAGTATGAGCCCGAGCGCGCACGAGCACTAGTGAGTCCCAGTGCGCATGCGCAGTAGTGACCCCGAGTGCGCATGCGCAGTAGTGAGCCCGTGTCAGCATGCGCAGTGGTGAGCCCGAGTGCGCATGGTCAAGTCTGAGCCCAAGCGCGCATGCGCAGTAGTGAGCCCGATTGCTCATCCACAGTAGTGAGGCCGAGTGCCCATGAGCAGTAGTGAGTCGGAGTGCGCATGAGCAGTAGTGAGCCCGCGTGTGCATGAGCAGTAGTGACCCTGAGTGCGCATGCACAGTCGTGAGCCCGTGTGCGCATGCGCAGTAGTGAGCCTGAGTGCGCATCCGCAGTAGTGAGACAGTGTGCTCATGCGCAGTAGTGAGTCCGAGTGCGCATGAGCAGTAGTGATCCCGAGCGCGCATGCACAGTCGTGAGCCCGTGTGCGCATGCGCAGTAGTGAGCCCGAGCGCGCATGCGCTGTAGTGAGCCCGAGTGCGCATGTGCAGGTCTGATCGGAGTGCGCATGCGCAGTACTGAGCCCAAGCGCGGATGCGCGGTAGTGGGCCCGCTTGCGCATCCGTAGTAGTGAGGCCGAGTGCCCTTGAGCAGTAGTGAGTCTGAGTGCGCATGAGCAGTAGTCACTCCGAGTGAGCATGCACAGTCGTGAGCCCGTGTGCGCATGCGCAGTAGTGAGCCCGAGTGCGCATCCGCAGTAGTGAGACAGTGTGCTCATGCGCAGTAGTGAGTCCGAGTGCGCATGAGCAGTAGTGACCCCGAGCGCGCATGCACAGTCGTGACCCCGAGTGCGCATGCGCAGTAGTGAGCCCGAGTGCGCATGTGCAGGTCTGACCGGATAGGGCATTAGCAGTAGTGACCCCGAGCGCGCATGCGCAGTGGTGAGCCCGAGTGCGCATGGTCAGGTCTGAGCCGGAGTGCGCATGCGCAGTAGTGAGTCCGAGTGCGCATGAGCATTAGTGACCCCAAGTGCGCATGCACAGTCGTGAGCCCGTGTGCGCATGCGCAGTAATGCGACTGTGTGTGCATGCGCAAAAGTGAGCCCGAGTGCGCATGGCCAAGTCTGAGTCGGAGAGGGCATGCGCAGTAGTGAGACCGAGCGCGCATCCGTAGTAGTGAGTCCGAGTTCCCATGAGCAGTAGTTAGTCCGAGAAGGCATGAGAAGTAGTGACACCGTGTGCGCATGCGCAGTAGTGAGCCCATGTGCGCATGCGCAGTAGTTAGCCCGAGCGCGCATCCGCAGTAGTGAGCCCGAGTGCGCATGTGCAGGTCTGACCGGAGAGGGCATGCGCAGTAGTGAGCCCGTGTGCGCATGCATAGTAGTGAGCTCTCGTGCGCATGTGCAGGTCTGAGCCGGAGTGCGCATGCGCAGTAGCGACCCCGAAAGCGCGTCGGCAGCAGTGAGTCCGAGTGCGCATGCCCAGTAGTGAGCCCGCGTACGCATGTGCAGGTCTGAGCCGGTGTGCGCATGCGCAGTAGAGAGCTCGATTGTGCATGCGCAGTAGTGAGCCCGATTGCGCATCGGCAGTAGTGAGTCCGTGTGCACAAGCCCAGTAGAGAGCTCGAGTGCGCATGTGCAGGTCTGGGCCGGAGTGCGCATGGCAAGTAGTGAGGCCGATTGCGCATCCGCAGTAGGTAGTCAGTGTGCGCATGCGCAGTAGTGAGCCCGATTGCGCATCGGCAGTAGTGAGTCCGTGTGCGCATGCCCAGTAGTGAGCCCGAGAGCACATGTGCAGGTCTGAGCCGGAGTGCGCATGCGCAGTACTGAGCCCGATTGTACATCCGCAGTAGTGAGTCCAACTGCGCACGAGCAGTAGTGACCCCGTGTGTGCATGAGCAGTAGTGACCCCGAGTGCGCATGCACAGTAGTGAGCCCGTGCGCGCATACGCGGTAGTGAACCCGTGTGCGCATGAGCAGTAGTGACCCCGAGCGCGCATGCGCAGTAGTGAGCCCGAGTGCGCATCCGCTGCAGTGTGTCCGAGTACGCATGCACAGTAGTAAGCCCGTGCGCGCATCCGTAGTAGTGAGGCCGAGTGCCCTTGAGCAGTAGTGAGCCCGAGTGCGCATGTGCAGGTCTGACCGGTGGGGGCATGAGCAGTAGTGACCCCGAGCGCGCATGCGCAGTAGTGAGCCCGCGTGCGCATGTGCAGGTCGGAGCCGGAGTGCGCATGCGCAGTAGTGAGCTCGATTGTGCATCCGCTGTAGTGAGTCGGAGTACTCATAAGCAGTAGTCAGTCCGAGAGCGCATGAGAAGTAGTGACCCCGTGTGCGCATGCGCAGTAGTGAGCCCGAGCGCGCATCCGCAGTACTGAGCCCGATTGCGCATCCGCAGTAGTGAGTCCGTGTGCGCATGCCCAGTAGTGAGCCGCAGTGCGTATGTGCAGGTCTGAGCCGGAGTGCGCATGCGCAGTAGTGAGCCCGATTGTGCATCCGCAGTAGTGAGTCCGAGTACGCATGAACAGTAGTGAGCCGGCGTGTGCATGAGCAGTAGTGACCCTGAGTGCGCATGCACAGTAGCGAGCCCGTGCGCGCATACGCGGTAGTGAGCCCGATTTTGCATCCACAGTAGTGAGTCGGAGTACTCATGAGCAGTAGTTAGTCCGAGAGCGCATGAGAAGTAGTGAGCGCGTGTGGGCATGCGCAGTAGTGAGCCCGTGCGCGCATGCGCAGTAGTGAGCCCGTGCGCGCTTGCGCAGTTGTGAACCCGAGTGCGCATGGTCAAGTCTGAGCCGGAGTGCGCATGCGCAGTACTGAGCCCGATCGCGCATCCGCAGTAGTGAGGCGGAGTGCCCATGAGCAGTAGTGAGTCCAAGTGCGCATGAGCAGTAGTGACCCCGATTGCGCATGCACAGTAGTGAGCCCGTGTGGGCATGCGCAGTAGTGAGCCCGAGCGCGCATGCGCAGTAGTGAGCCCGATTGCGCATCCGCAGTAGTGAGGCCGAGTGTCCATGAGCAGTAGTGCGTCCAAGTCCGCATGAGCAGTAGTGACCCCGAGTGCGCATGCGCAGTAGAGAGCCCGATTGCGCATGAGCAGTAGAGAGTCCGTGTGCGCATGCCCTGTAGTGAGCCCGCGTGCGCATGTGCAGGTCTGAGCCGCAGTGCGCATGCGCAGTAGTGAGCTCTATTGTGCATCCGCAGTAGTGAGTCCGAGTGCGCATGAGCAGTAGTGAGCCCGTGTGTGCATAAGCAGTAGTGACCCTGAGTGCGCATGCACAGTAGTGATCCCGTGCGCGCATACGCGGTAGTGAGCCCGATTTTGCATCCACAGTAGTGAGTCGGAGTACTCATGAGCAGTAGTTAGTCCGAGAGCGCATGAGAAGTAGTGACCCCGTGTGCGCATGCGCAGTACTGAGCCCGAGCGCGGATGCGCGATAGTGAGCCCGATTGCGCATCCGTAGTAGTGAAGCCGAGTGCCCTTGAGCAGTAGTGAGTCCAAGTGCGCATGAGCAGTAGTGACCCCGAGTGCGCATGCACAGTAGTGAGCCCGTGTGCGCATACGCGGTAGTGAGGCCGATTTTGCATCGGCCGTAGTGAGTCCGAGTGCGCATGAGCAGTAGTTAGTCCGAGAGCGCATGACAAGTAGTGACCCCGTGTGCGCATGCGCAGTAGTGATCCCGAGCGCGCATCCGCAGTATGAGCCCGAGCGCGCACGAGCACTAGTGAGTCCAAGTGCGCATGCGCAGTAGTGACCCCGAGTGCGCATTCGCAGTAGTGAGCCCGTGTCAGCATGCGCAGTGGTGAGCCCGAGTGCGCATGGTCAAGTCTGAGCCCAAGCGCGCATGCGCAGTAGTGAGCCCGATTGCTCATCCACAGTAGTGAGGCCGAGTGCCCATGAGCAGTAGTGAGTCCGAGTGCGCATGAGCAGTAGTGAGCCCGCGTGTGCATGAGCAGTAGTGACCTTGAGTGCGCATGCACAGTCGTGAGCCCGTGTGCGCATGCACAGTCGTGAGCCCGAGTGCGCATCCGCAGTAGTGAGACAGTGTGCTCATGCGCAGTAGTGAGTCCGAGTGCGCATGAGCAGTAGTGACCCCGAGCGCGCATGCACAGTCGTGACCCCGAGTGCGTATGCGCAGTAGTGAGCCCGAGTGCGCATGTGCAGGTCTGACCGGATAGGGCATTAGCAGTAGTGACCCCGAGCGCGCATGCGCAGTGGTGAGCCCGAGTGCGCATGGTCAGGTCTGAGCCGGAGTGCGCATGCGCAGTAGTGAGTCCGAGTGCGCATGAGCATTAGTGACCCCAAGTGCGCATGCACAGTCGTGAGCCCGTGTGCGCATGCGCAGTAGTGCGACCGTGTGTGCATGCGCAAAAGTGAGCCCGAGTGCGCATGGCCAAGTCTGAGTCGGAGAGGGCATGCGCAGTAGTGAGACCGAGGGCGCATCCGCAGTAGTGAGTCCGAGTTCCCATGAGCAGTAGTTAGTCCGAGAAGGCATGAGAAGTAGTGACACCGTGTGCGCATGCGCAGTAGTGAGCCCCTGTGCGCATGCGCAGTGGTTAGCCCGAGCGCGCATCCGCAGTAGTGAGCCCGAGTGCGCATGTGCAGGTCTGACCGGAGAGGGCATGCGCAGTAGTGAGCCCGTGTGCGCATGCATAGTAGTGAGCTCTAGTGCGCATGTGCAGGTCTGAGCCGGAGTGCGCATGCGCAGTAGCGACCCCGAAAGCGCATCGGCAGCAGCGAGTCCGAGTGCGCATGCCCAGTAGTGAGACCGCGTGCGCATGTGCAGGTCTGAGCCGGTGTGCGCATGCGCAGTAGTGAGCCCGATTGTGCATGCCCAGTAGTGAGCCCGAGAGCGCATGTGCAGGTCTGAGCCGGAGTGCGCATGCGCAGTAGTGAGCCCGATTGTACATCCGCAGTAGTGAGTCCAAGTGCGCACGAGCAGTAGTGACCCCGTGTGTGCATGAGCAGTAGTGACCCCGAGTGCGCATGCACAGTAGTGAGCCCGTGCGCGCATACGCGGTAGTGAACCCGTGTGCGCATGAGCAGTAGTGACCCCGAGCGCGCATGCGCAGTAGTGAGCCCGAGTGCGCATCCGCTGCAGTGTGTCCGAGTACGCATGCACAGTAGTAAGCCCGTGCGCGCATCGGTAGTAGTGAGGCCGAGTGCCCTTGAGCAGTAGTGAGCCCGAGTGCGCATGTGCAGGTCTGACCGGAGAGGGCATGGGCAGTAGTGACCCCGAGCGCGCATGCGCAGTAGTGAGCCCGACTGCGCATCCGCAGTAGGGAGTCCGTGTGCGCATGCGCAGTAGTGAGCCCGATTGCGCATCGGCGGTAGTGAGTCCAAGTGCCCATGAGCCGTAGTGAGTCCGAGTGCGCATGAGCAGTAGTGGGTCCGAGTTCGTATGAGCAGTAGTGAGCCCGAGCGCGCATCCGCAGTAGTGAGCCCGAGTGCGCATGCGCAGTAGTGACCCCGAGTGCGCATGCACAGTAGTGTGCCCGTGCGCGCATCCGTAGTAGTGAGTCCGAGTGCGCATGAGCAGTAGTGAGCCCGTGCGCGCGTGCGCAGTAGTGCGCCCGAGTGCGTTTGATCAAGTCTGAGCCGGAGTGCGCATTAGCAGTAGTGAGCCCGTGTACACATGCGCAGTAGAGAGCCCGATTGCGCATCCGCTGCAGTGTGTCCGAGTGCGCATGAGCAGTAACGAGTCCAAGTGCGCATGAGCAGTAGTGAGGCCGTATGCGAATGGGCAGTAGTGAGCCCGATTGCGCATCCGCTGCAGTGAGTCTGAGTGCCCATGAGCAGTAGTTAGTCCGAGAACGCGTGAGAAGTAGTGACCCCGTGTGCGCATGCGCAGTAGTGAACCCGAGCGCGCATCCGCAGTAGTGAGCCCGAGTGCGCATGCGCAGTAGTGTCCCCGAGTGCGCATGCACAGTAGTAAGCCCGTGCGCGCATCCGTAGTAGTGAGGCCGACTGCCCTTGAGCAGTAGTGAGCCCGAGTGCGCATGTGCAGGTCTGACCGGAGAGGGCATGAGCAGTAGTGACCCCGAGCGCGCATGCGCAGTAGTGAGCCCGACTGCGCATCCGCAGTAGGGAGTCCGTGTGCGCATGCGCAGTAGTGAGCCCGATTGCGCATCGGCAGTAGTGAGTCCAAGTGCCCATGAGCCGTAGTGAGTCCGAGTGCGTATGAGCAGTAGTGAGCCCGAGCGTCCATGAGCAGTAGTGGGTCCGAGTGCGCATAAGCAGTAGTAACCCCGATTGCGCATGCACAGTAGTGCGCCCGTGCGCGCATGCGCAGTGGTTCGCCCGTGTGCGCACGCGCAGTAGTGAGTCCGAGTGCGCATGAGCAGTAGTGAGCCCGTGCGCGCGTGCGCAGCAGTGCGCCCGAGTGCGTTTGGCCAAGTCTGAGCCGGAGTGCGCATTAGCAGTAGTGAGCCCGATTGCGCATCCGCAGTAGTGAAGCCGAGTGCCCTTGAGCAGTAGTGAGTCCAAGTGCGCATGAGCAGTAGTGACCCCGAGTGCGCATGCGCAGTAGTGAGCCCGAGTGCGCATGCACAGTAGTGAGCCCGTGTGCGCATACGCGGTAGTGAGGCCGATTTTGCATCGGCCGTAGTGAGTCCGAGCGCGCATGAGCAGTAGTTAGTCCGAGAGCGCATGGCAAGTAGTGACCCCGTGTGCGCATGCGCAGTAGTGATCCCGAGCGCGCATCCGCAGTATGAGCCCGAGCGCGCACGAGCACTAGTGAGTCCAAGTGCGCATGCGCAGTAGTGACCCCGAGTGCGCATGCGCAGTAGTGAGCCCGTGTCAGCATGCGCAGTGGTGAGCCCGAGTGCGCATGGTCAAGTCTGAGCCCAAGCGCGCATGCGCAGTAGTGAGCCCGATTGCTCATCCACAGTAGTGAGGCCGAGTGCCCATGAGCAGTAGTGAGTCGGAGTGCGCATGAGCAGTAGTGAGCCCGCGTGTGCATGAGCAGTAGTGACCCTGAGTGCGCATGCACAGTCGTGAGCCCGTGTGCGCATGCGCAGTAGTGAGCCTGAGTGCGCATCCGCAGTAGTGAGACAGTGTGCTCATGCGCAGTAGTGAGTCCGAGTGCGCATGAGCAGTAGTGACCCCGAGCGCGCATGCACAGTCGTGAGCCCGTGTGCGCATGCGCAGTAGTGAGCCCGAGCGCGCATGCGCTGTAGTGAGCCCGAGTGCGCATGTGCAGGTCTGATCGGAGTGCGCATGCGCAGTACTGAGCCCAAGCGCGGATGCGCGGTAGTGGGCCCGCTTGCGCATCCGTAGTAGTGAGGCCGAGTGCCCTTGAGCAGTAGTGAGTCTGAGTGCGCATGAGCAGTAGTCACTCCGAGTGAGCATGCACAGTCGTGAGCCCGTGTGCGCATGCGCAGTAGTGAGCCCGAGTGCGCATCCGCAGTAGTGAGACAGTGTGCTCATGCGCAGTAGTGAGTCCGAGTGCGCATGAGCAGTAGTGACCCCGAGCGCGCATGCACAGTCGTGACCCCGAGTGCGCATGCGCAGTAGTGAGCCCGAGTGCGCATGTGCAGGTCTGACCGGATAGGGCATTAGCAGTAGTGACCCCGAGCGCGCATGCGCAGTGGTGAGCCCGTGTGCGCATGCGCAGTAATGCGACTGTGTGTGCATGCGCAAAAGTGAGCCCGAGTGCGCATGGCCAAGTCTGAGTCGGAGAGGGCATGCGCAGTAGTGAGACCGAGCGCGCATCCGCAGTAGTGAGTCCGAGTTCCCATGAGCAGTAGTTAGTCCGAGAAGGCATGAGAAGTAGTGACACCGTGTGCGCATGCGCAGTAGTGAGCCCATGTGCGCATGCGCAGTAGTTAGCCCGAGCGCGCATCCGCAGTAGTGAGCCCGAGTGCGCATGTGCAGGTCTGACCGGAGAGGGCATGCGCAGTAGTGAGCCCGTGTGCGCATGCATAGTAGTGAGCTCTCGTGCGCATGTGCAGGTCTGAGCCGGAGTGCGCATGCGCAGTAGCGACCCCGAAAGCGCGTCGGCAGCAGTGAGTCCGAGTGCGCATGCCCAGTAGTGAGCCCGCGTACGCATGTGCAGGTCTGAGCCGGTGTGCGCATGCGCAGTAGTGAGCTCGATTGTGCATGCGCAGTAGTGAGCCCGATTGCGCATCGGCAGTAGTGAGTCCGTGTGCACAAGCCCAGTAGAGAGCTCGAGTGCGCATGTGCAGGTCTGAGCCGGAGTGCGCATGGCAAGTAGTGAGGCCGATTGCGCATCCGCAGTAGGTAGTCAGTGTGCGCATGCGCAGTAGTGAGCCCGATTGCGCATCGGCAGTAGTGAGTCCGTGTGCGCATGCCCAGTAGTGAGCCCGAGAGCACATGTGCAGGTCTGAGCCGGAGTGCGCATGCGCAGTACTGAGCCCGATTGTACATCCGCAGTAGTGAGTCCAAGTGCGCACGAGCAGTAGTGACCCCGTGTGTGCATGAGCAGTAGTGACCCCGAGTGCGCATGCACAGTAGTGAGCCCGTGCGCGCATACGCGGTAGTGAACCCGTGTGCGCATGAGCAGTAGTGACCCCGAGCGCGCATGCGCAGTAGTGAGCCCGAGTGCGCATCCGCTGCAGTGTGTCCGAGTACGCATGCACAGTAGTAAGCCCGTGCGCGCATCCGTAGTAGTGAGGCCGAGTGCCCTTGAGCAGTAGTGAGCCCGAGTGCGCATGTGCAGGTCTGACCGGAGAGGGCATGAGCAGTAGTGACCCCGAGCGCACATGCGCAGTAGTGAGCCCGACTGCGCATCCGCAGTAGGGAGTCCGTGTGCGCATGCGCAGTAGTGAGCCCGATTGCGCATCGGCGGTAGTGAGTCCAAGTGCCCATGAGCCGTAGTGAGTCCGAGTGCGCAGGAGCAGTAGTGGGTCCGAGTTCGTATGAGCAGTAGTGAGCCCGAGCGCGCATCCGCAGTAGTGAGCCCGAGTGCGCATGCGCAGTAGTGACCCCGAGTGCGCATGCACAGTAGTGAGCCCGACTGCGCATCCGCAGTAGGGATTCCGTGTGCGCATGCGCAGTAGTGAGCCCGATTGCGCATCGGCAGTAGTGAGTCCAAGTGCCCATGAGCCGTAGTGAGTCCGAGTGCGTATGAGCAGTAGTGAGCCCGAGCGTCCATGAGCAGTAGTGGGTCCGAGTGCGCATGAGCAGTAGTGAGCCCGTGCGCGCGTGCGCAGTAGTGCGCCCGAGTGCGTTTGGTCAAGTCTGTGCCGGAGTGCGCATTAGCAGTAGTGAGCCCGATTGCGCATCCGTAGTAGTGAGGCCGAGTGCCCTTGAGCAGTAGTGAGTCCAAGTGCGCATGAGCAGTAGTGAGCCCGAGTGCGCATGTGCAGGTCTGACCGGTGGGGGCATGAGCAGTAGTGACCCCGAGCGCGCATGCGCAGTAGTGAGCCCGCGTGCGCATGTGCAGGTCGGAGCCGGAGTGCGCATGCGCAGTAGTGAGCTCGATTGTGCATCCGCTGTAGTGAGTCGGAGTACTCATAAGCAGTAGTCAGTCCGAGAGCGCATGAGAAGTAGTGACCCCGTGTGCGCATGCGCAGTAGTGAGCCCGAGCGCGCATCCGCAGTACTGAGCCCGATTGCGCATCCGCAGTAGTGAGTCCGTGTGCGCATGCCCAGTAGTGAGCCGCAGTGCGTATGTGCAGGTCTGAGCCGGAGTGCGCATGCGCAGTAGTGAGCCCGATTGTGCATCCGCAGTATGAGCCCGAGCGCGCACGAGCACTAGTGAGTCCAAGTGCGCATGCGCAGTAGTGACCCCGAGTGCGCATTCGCAGTAGTGAGCCCGTGTCAGCATGCGCAGTGGTGAGCCCGAGTGCGCATGGTCAAGTCTGAGCCCAAGCGCGCATGCGCAGTAGTGAGCCCGATTGCTCATCCACAATAGTGAGGCCGAGTGCCCATGAGCAGTAGTGAGTCCGAGTGCGCATGAGCAGTAGTGAGGCCGCGTGTGCATGAGCAGTAGTGACCTTGAGTGCGCATGCACAGTCGTGAGCCCGTGTGCGCATGCACAGTCGTGAGCCCGAGTGCGCATCCGCAGTAGTGAGACAGTGTGCTCATGCGCAGTAGTGAGTCCGAGTGCGCATGAGCAGTAGTGACCCCGAGCGCGCATGCACAGTCGTGAGCCCGTGTGCGCATGCGCAGTAGTGCGACCGTGTGTGCATGCGCAAAAGTGAGCCCGAGTGCGCATGGCCAAGTCTGAGTCGGAGAGGGCATGCGCAGTAGTGAGACCGAGGGCGCATCCGCAGTAGTGAGTCCGAGTTCCCACGAGCAGTAGTTAGTCCGAGAAGGCATGAGAAGTAGTGACACCGTGTGCGCATGCGCAGTAGTGAGCCCCTGTGCGCATGCGCAGTGGTTAGCCCGAGCGCGCATCCGCAGTAGTGAGCCCGAGTGCGCATGTGCAGGTCTGACCGGAGAGGGCATGCGCAGTAGTGAGCCCGTGTGCGCATGCATAGTAGTGAGCTCTAGTGCGCATGTGCAGGTCTGAGCCGGAGTGCGCATGCGCAGTAGCGACCCCGAAAGCGCATCGGCAGCAGCGAGTCCGAGTGCGCATGCCCAGTAGTGAGACCGCGTGCGCATGTGCAGGTCTGAGCCGGTGTGCGCATGCGCAGTAGTGAGCCCGATTGTGCATGCCCAGTAGTGAGCCCGAGAGCGCATGTGCAGGTCTGAGCCGGAGTGCGCATGCGCAGTAGTGAGCCCGATTGTACATCCGCAGTAGTGAGTCCAAGTGCGCACGAGCAGTAGTGACCCCGTGTGTGCATGAGCAGTAGTGACCCCGAGTGCGCATGCACAGTAGTGAGCCCGTGCGCGCATACGCGGTAGTGAACCCGTGTGCGCATGAGCAGTAGTGACCCCGAGCGCGCATGCGCAGTAGTGAGCCCGAGTGCGCATCCGCTGCAGTGTGTCCGAGTACGCATGCACAGTAGTAAGCCCGTGCGCGCATCGGTAGTAGTGAGGCCGAGTGCCCTTGAGCAGTAGTGAGCCCGAGTGCGCATGTGCAGGTCTGACCGGAGAGGGCATGGGCAGTAGTGACCCCGAGCGCGCATGCGCAGTAGTGAGCCCGACTGCGCATCCGCAGTAGGGAGTCCGTGTGCGCATGCGCAGTAGTGAGCCCGATTGCGCATCGGCGGTAGTGAGTCCAAGTGCCCATGAGCCGTAGTGACCCCGAGTGCGCATGAGCAGTAGTGTGCCCGTGCGCGCATCCGTAGTAGTGAGTCCGAGTGCGCATGAGCAGTAGTGAGCCCGTGCGCGCGTGCGCAGTAGTGCGCCCGAGTGCGTTTGGTCAAGTCTGAGCCGGAGTGCGCATTAGCAGTAGTGAGCCCGTGTACACATGCGCAGTAGAGAGCCCGATTGCGCATCCGCTGCAGTGTGTCCGAGTGCGCATGAGCAGTAACGAGTCCAAGTGCGCATGAGCAGTAGTGAGGCCGTATGCGAATGGGCAGTAGTGAGCCCGATTGCGCATCCGCTGCAGTGAGTCTGAGTGCCCATGAGCAGTAGTTAGTCCGAGAACGCGTGAGAAGTAGTGACCCCGTGTGCGCATGCGCAGTAGTGAACCCGAGCGCGCATCCGCAGTAGTGAGCCCGAGTGCGCATGCGCAGTAGTGTCCCCGAGTGCGCATGCACAGTAGTAAGCCCGTGCGCGCATCCGTAGTAGTGAGGCCGACTGCCCTTGAGCAGTAGTGAGCCCGAGTGCGCATGTGCAGGTCTGACCGGAGAGGGCATGAGCAGTAGTGACCCCGAGCGCGCATGCGCAGTAGTGAGCCCGACTGCGCATCCGCAGTAGGGAGTCCGTGCGCGCATGCGCAGTAGTGAGCCCGATTGCGCATCGGCAGTAGTGAGTCCAAGTGCCCATGAGCCGTAGTGAGTCCGAGTGCGTATGAGCAGTAGTGAGCCCGAGCGTCCATGAGCAGTAGTGGGTCCGAGTGCGCATAAGCAGTAGTAACCCCGATTGCGCATGCACAGTAGTGCGCCCGTGCGCGCATGCGCAGTGGTTCGCCCGTGTGCGCACGCGCAGTAGTGAGTCCGAGTGCGCATGAGCAGTAGTGAGCCCGTGCGCGCGTGCGCAGCAGTGCGCCCGAGTGCGTTTGGCCAAGTCTGAGCCGGAGTGCGCATTAGCAGTAGTGAGCCCGATTGCGCATCCGTAGTAGTGAAGCCGAGTGCCCTTGAGCAGTAGTGAGTCCAAGTGCGCATGAGCAGTAGTGACCCCGAGTGCGCATGCGCAGTAGTGAGCCCGAGTGCGCATGCACAGTAGTGAGCCCGTGTGCGCATACGCGGTAGTGAGGCCGATTTTGCATCGGCCGTAGTGAGTCCGAGTGCGCATGAGCAGTAGTTAGTCCGAGAGCGCATGGCAAGTAGTGACCCCGTGTGCGCATGCGCAGTAGTGATCCCGAGCGCGCATCCGCAGTATGAGCCCGAGCGCGCACGAGCACTAGTGAGTCCAAGTGCGCATGCGCAGTAGTGACCCCGAGTGCGCATGCGCAGTAGTGAGCCCGTGTCAGCATGCGCAGTGGTGAGCCCGAGTGCGCATGGTCAAGTCTGAGCCCAAGCGCGCATGCGCAGTAGTGAGCCCGATTGCTCATCCACAGTAGTGAGGCCGAGTGCCCATGAGCAGTAGTGAGTCGGAGTGCGCATGAGCAGTAGTGAGCCCGCGTGTGCATGAGCAGTAGTGACCCTGAGTGCGCATGCACAGTCGTGAGCCCGTGTGCGCATGCGCAGTAGTGAGCCTGAGTGCGCATCCGCAGTAGTGAGACAGTGTGCTCATGCGCAGTAGTGAGTCCGAGTGCGCATGAGCAGTAGTGACCCCGAGCGCGCATGCACAGTCGTGAGCCCGTGTGCGCATGCGCAGTAGTGAGCCCGAGCGCGCATGCGCTGTAGTGAGCCCGAGTGCGCATGTGCAGGTCTGATCGGAGTGCGCATGCGCAGTACTGAGCCCAAGCGCGGATGCGCGGTAGTGGGCCCGCTTGCGCATCCGTAGTAGTGAGGCCGAGTGCCCTTGAGCAGTAGTGAGTCTGAGTGCGCATGAGCAGTAGTCACTCCGAGTGAGCATGCACAGTCGTGAGCCCGTGTGTGCATGCGCAGTAGTGAGCCCGAGTGCGCATCCGCAGTAGTGAGACAGTGTGCTCATGCGCAGTAGTGAGTCCGAGTGCGCATGAGCAGTAGTGACCCCGAGCGCGCATGCACAGTCGTGACCCCGAGTGCGCATGCGCAGTAGTGAGCCCGAGTGCGCATGTGCAGGTCTGACCGGATAGGGCATGCGCAGTAGTGAGCCCGTGTGCGCATGCATAGTAGTGAGCTCTCGTGCGCATGTGCAGGTCTGAGCCGGAGTGCGCATGCGCAGTAGCGACCCCGAAAGCGCGTCGGCAGCAGTGAGTCCGAGTGCGCATGCCCAGTAGTGAGCCCGCGTACGCATGTGCAGGTCTGAGCCGGTGTGCGCATGCGCAGTAGTGAGCTCGATTGTGCATGCGCAGTAGTGAGCCCGATTGCGCGTCGGCAGTAGTGAGTCCGTGTGCACAAGCCCAGTAGAGAGCTCGAGTGCGCATGTGCAGGTCTGAGCCGGAGTGCGCATGGCAAGTAGTGAGGCCGATTGCGCATCCGCAGTAGGTAGTCAGTGTGCGCATGCGCAGTAGTGAGCCCGATTGCGCATCGGCAGTAGTGAGTCCGTGTGCGCATGCCCAGTAGTGAGCCCGAGAGCACATGTGCAGGTCTGAGCCGGAGTGCGCATGCGCAGTACTGAGCCCGATTGTACATCCGCAGTAGTGAGTCCAAGTGCGCACGAGCAGTAGTGACCCCGTGTGTGCATGAGCAGTAGTGACCCCGAGTGCGCATGCACAGTAGTGAGCCCGTGCGCGCATACGCGGTAGTGAACCCGTGTGCGCATGAGCAGTAGTGACCCCGAGCGCGCATGCGCAGTAGTGAGCCCGAGTGCGCATCCGCTGCAGTGTGTCCGAGTACGCATGCACAGTAGTAAGCCCGTGCGCGCATCCGTAGTAGTGAGGCCGAGTGCCCTTGAGCAGTAGTGAGCCCGAGTGCGCATGTGCAGGTCTGACCGGAGAGGGCATGAGCAGTAGTGACCCCGAGCGCGCATGCGCAGTAGTGAGCCCGACTGCGCATCCGCAGTAGGGAGTCCGCGTGCGCATGCGCAGTAGTGAGCCCGATTGCGCATCGGCGGTAGTGAGTCCAAGTGCCCATGAGCCGTAGTGAGTCCGAGTGCGCAGGAGCAGTAGTGGGTCCGAGTTCGTATGAGCAGTAGTGAGCCCGAGCGCGCATCCGCAGTAGTGACCCCGAGTGCGCATGCGCAGTAGTGAGCCCGTGTCAGCATGCGCAGTGGTGAGCCCGAGTGCGCATGGTCAAGTCTGAGCCCAAGCGCGCATGCGCAGTAGTGAGCCCGATTGCTCATCCACAGTAGTGAGGCCGAGTGCCCATGAGCAGTAGTGAGTCGGAGTGCGCATGAGCAGTAGTGAGCCCGCGTGTGCATGAGCAGTAGTGACCCTGAGTGCGCATGCACAGTCGTGAGCCCGTGTGCGCATGCGCAGTAGTGAGCCTGAGTGCGCATCCGCAGTAGTGAGACAGTGTGCTCATGCGCAGTAGTGAGTCCGAGTGCGCATGAGCAGTAGTGACCCCGAGCGCGCATGCACAGTCGTGAGCCCGTGTGCGCATGCGCAGTAGTGAGCCCGAGCGCGCATGCGCTGTAGTGAGCCCGAGTGCGCATGTGCAGGTCTGATCGGAGTGCGCATGCGCAGTACTGAGCCCAAGCGCGGATGCGCGGTAGTGGGCCCGCTTGCGCATCCGTAGTAGTGAGGCCGAGTGCCCTTGAGCAGTAGTGAGTCTGAGTGCGCATGAGCAGTAGTCACTCCGAGTGAGCATGCACAGTCGTGAGCCCGTGTGTGCATGCGCAGTAGTGAGCCCGAGTGCGCATCCGCAGTAGTGAGACAGTGTGCTCATGCGCAGTAGTGAGTCCGAGTGCGCATGAGCAGTAGTGACCCCGAGCGCGCATGCACAGTCGTGACCCCGAGTGCGCATGCGCAGTAGTGAGCCCGAGTGCGCATGTGCAGGTCTGACCGGATAGGGCATTAGCAGTAGTGACCCCGAGCGCGCATGCGCAGTGGTGAGCCCGAGTGCGCATGGTCAGGTCTGAGCCGGAGTGCGCATGCGCAGTAGTGAGTCCGAGTGCGCATGAGCATTAGTGACCCCAAGTGCGCATCCGCAGTAGTGAGCCCGAGTGCGCATGTGCAGGTCTGACCGGAGAGGGCATGCGCAGTAGTGAGCCCGTGTGCGCATGCATAGTAGTGAGCTCTCGTGCGCATGTGCAGGTCTGAGCCGGAGTGCGCATGCGCAGTAGCGACCCCGAAAGCGCGTCGGCAGCAGTGAGTCCGAGTGCGCATGCCCAGTAGTGAGCCCGCGTACGCATGTGCAGGTCTGAGCCGGTGTGCGCATGCGCAGTAGTGAGCTCGATTGTGCATGCGCAGTAGTGAGCCCGATTGCGCGTCGGCAGTAGTGAGTCCGTGTGCACAAGCCCAGTAGAGAGCTCGAGTGCGCATGTGCAGGTCTGAGCCGGAGTGCGCATGGCAAGTAGTGAGGCCGATTGCGCATCCGCAGTAGGTAGTCAGTGTGCGCATGCGCAGTAGTGAGCCCGATTGCGCATCGGCAGTAGTGAGTCCGTGTGCGCATGCCCAGTAGTGAGCCCGAGAGCACATGTGCAGGTCTGAGCCGGAGTGCGCATGCGCAGTACTGAGCCCGATTGTACATCCGCAGTAGTGAGTCCAAGTGCGCACGAGCAGTAGTGACCCCGTGTGTGCATGAGCAGTAGTGACCCCGAGTGCGCATGCACAGTAGTGAGCCCGTGCGCGCATACGCGGTAGTGAACCCGTGTGCGCATGAGCAGTAGTGACCCCGAGCGCGCATGCGCAGTAGTGAGCCCGAGTGCGCATCCGCTGCAGTGTGTCCGAGTACGCATGCACAGTAGTAAGCCCGTGCGCGCATCCGTAGTAGTGAGGCCGAGTGCCCTTGAGCAGTAGTGAGCCCGAGTGCGCATGTGCAGGTCTGACCGGAGAGGGCATGAGCAGTAGTGACCCCGAGCGCGCATGCGCAGTAGTGAGCCCGACTGCGCATCCGCAGTAGGGAGTCCGCGTGCGCATGCGCAGTAGTGAGCCCGATTGCGCATCGGCGGTAGTGAGTCCAAGTGCCCATGAGCCGTAGTGAGTCCGAGTGCGCAGGAGCAGTAGTGGGTCCGAGTTCGTATGAGCAGTAGTGAGCCCGAGCGCGCATCCGCAGTAGTGAGCCCGAGTGCGCATGCGCAGTAGTGACCCCGAGTGCGCATGCACAGTAGTGAGCCCGACTGCGCATCCGCAGTAGGGATTCCGTGTGCGCATGCGCAGTAGTGAGCCCGATTGCGCATCGGCAGTAGTGAGTCCAAGTGCCCATGAGCCGTAGTGAGTCCGAGTGCGTATGAGCAGTAGTGAGCCCGAGCGTCCATGAGCAGTAGTGGGTCCGAGTGCGCATGAGCAGTAGTGAGCCCGTGCGCGCGTGCGCAGTAGTGCGCCCGAGTGCGTTTGGTCAAGTCTGTGCCGGAGTGCGCATTAGCAGTAGTGAGCCCGATTGCGCATCCGTAGTAGTGAGGCCGAGTGCCCTTGAGCAGTAGTGAGTCCAAGTGCGCATGAGCAGTAGTGAGCCCGAGTGCGCATGTGCAGGTCTGACCGGTGGGGGCATGAGCAGTAGTGACCCCGAGCGCGCATGCGCAGTAGTGAGCCCGCGTGCGCATGTGCAGGTCGGAGCCGGAGTGCGCATGCGCAGTAGTGAGCTCGATTGTGCATCCGCTGTAGTGAGTCGGAGTACTCATAAGCAGTAGTCAGTCCGAGAGCGCATGAGAAGTAGTGACCCCGTGTGCGCATGCGCAGTAGTGAGCCCGAGCGCGCATCCGCAGTACTGAGCCCGATTGCGCATCCGCAGTAGTGAGTCCGTGTGCGCATGCCCAGTAGTGAGCCGCAGTGCGTATGTGCAGGTCTGAGCCGGAGTGCGCATGCGCAGTAGTGAGCCCGATTGTGCATCCGCAGTAGTGAGTCCGAGTACGCATGAACAGTAGTGAGCCGGCGTGTGCATGAGCAGTAGTGACCCTGAGTGCGCATGCACAGTAGCGAGCCCGATCGCGCATCCGCAGTAGTGAGGCGGAGTGCCCATGAGCAGTAGTGAGTCCAAGTGCGCATGAGCAGTAGTGACCCCGATTGCGCATGCACAGTAGTGAGCCCGTGTGGGCATGCGCAGTAGTGAGCCCGAGCGCGCATGCGCAGTAGTGAGCCCGATTGCGCATCCGCAGTAGTGAGGCCGAGTGTCCATGAGCAGTAGTGCGTCCAAGTCCGCATGAGCAGTAGTGACCCCGAGTGCGCATGCGCAGTAGTGAGCCAGATTGCGCATCCGCTGTAGTGAGTCGAAGTGCGCATGGGCAGTAGCGACCCCGAGTCCGCATGCGCAGTAGTGAGCCCGTGTGCGCATACGCGGTAGTGAGGCCGATTTTGCATCGGCCGTAGTGAGTCCGAGTGCGCATGAGCAGTAGTTAGTCCGAGAGCGCATGACAAGTAGTGACCCCGTGTGCGCATGCGCAGTAGTGATCCCGAGCGCGCATCCGCAGTATGAGCCCGAGCGCGCACGAGCACTAGTGAGTCCAAGTGCGCATGCGCAGTAGTGACCCCGAGTGCGCATTCGCAGTAGTGAGCCCGTGTCAGCATGCGCAGTGGTGAGCCCGAGTGCGCATGGTCAAGTCTGAGCCCAAGCGCGCATGCGCAGTAGTGAGCCCGATTGCTCATCCACAGTAGTGAGGCCGAGTGCCCATGAGCAGTAGTGAGTCCGAGTGCGCATGAGCAGTAGTGAGCCCGCGTGTGCATGAGCAGTAGTGACCTTGAGTGCGCATGCACAGTCGTGAGCCCGTGTGCGCATGCGCAGTAGTGAGCCTGAGTGCGCATCCGCAGTAGTGAGACAGTGTGCTCATGCACAGTAGTGAGTCCGAGTGCGCATGAGCAGTAGTGACCCCGAGCGCGCATGCACAGTCGTGAGCCCGTGTGCGCATGTGCAGGTCTGATCGGAGTGCGCATGCGCAGTACTGAGCCCGAGCGCGGATGCGCGGTAGTGGGGCCGCTTGCGCATCCGTAGTAGTGAGGCCGAGTGCCCTTGAGCAGTAGTGAGTCTGAGTGCCCATGAGCAGTAGTCACTCCGAGTGAGCATGCACAGTCGTGAGCCCGAGTGCGCATCCGCAGTAGTGAGACAGTGTGCTCATGCGCAGTAGTGAGTCCGAGTGCGCATGAGCAGTAGTGACCCCGAGCGCGCATGCACAGTCGTGACCCCGAGTGCGTATGCGCAGTAGTGAGCCCGAGTGCGCATGTGCAGGTCTGACCGGATAGGGCATTAGCAGTAGTGACCCCGAGCGCGCATGCGCAGTGGTGAGCCCGAGTGCGCATGGTCAGGTCTGAGCCGGAGTGCGCATGCGCAGTAGTGAGTCCGAGTGCGCATGAGCATTAGTGACCCCAAGTGCGCATGCACAGTCGTGAGCCCGTGTGCGCATGCGCAGTAGTGCGACCGTGTGTGCATGCGCAAAAGTGAGCCCGAGTGCGCATGGCCAAGTCTGAGTCGGAGAGGGCATGCGCAGTAGTGAGACCGAGGGCGCATCCGCAGTAGTGAGTCCGAGTTCCCATGAGCAGTAGTTAGTCCGAGAAGGCATGAGAAGTAGTGACACCGTGTGCGCATGCGCAGTAGTGAGCCCCTGTGCGCATGCGCAGTGGTTAGCCCGAGCGCGCATCCGCAGTAGTGAGCCCGAGTGCGCATGTGCAGGTCTGACCGGAGAGGGCATGCGCAGTAGTGAGCCCGTGTGCGCATGCATAGTAGTGAGCTCTAGTGCGCATGTGCAGGTCTGAGCCGGAGTGCGCATGCGCAGTAGCGACCCCGAAAGCGCATCGGCAGCAGCGAGTCCGAGTGCGCATGCCCAGTAGTGAGACCGCGTGCGCATGTGCAGGTCTGAGCCGGTGTGCGCATGCGCAGTAGTGAGCCCGATTGTGCATGCCCAGTAGTGAGCCCGAGAGCGCATGAGCAGTAACGAGTCCAAGTGCGCATGAGCAGTAGTGAGGCCGTATGCGAATGGGCAGTAGTGAGCCCGATTGCGCATCCGCTGCAGTGAGTCTGAGTGCCCATGAGCAGTAGTTAGTCCGAGAACGCGTGAGAAGTAGTGACCCCGTGTGCGCATGCGCAGTAGTGAACCCGAGCGCGCATCCGCAGTAGTGAGCCCGAGTGCGCATGCGCAGTAGTGTCCCCGAGTGCGCATGCACAGTAGTAAGCCCGTGCGCGCATCCGTAGTAGTGAGGCCGACTGCCCTTGAGCAGTAGTGAGCCCGAGTGCGCATGTGCAGGTCTGACCGGAGAGGGCATGAGCAGTAGTGACCCCGAGCGCGCATGCGCAGTAGTGAGCCCGACTGCGCATCCGCAGTAGGGAGTCCGTGTGCGCATGCGCAGTAGTGAGCCCGATTGCGCATCGGCAGTAGTGAGTCCAAGTGCCCATGAGCCGTAGTGAGTCCGAGTGCGTATGAGCAGTAGTGAGCCCGAGCGTCCATGAGCAGTAGTGGGTCCGAGTGCGCATAAGCAGTAGTAACTCCGATTGCGCATGCACAGTAGTGCGCCCGTGCGCGCATGCGCAGTGGTTCGCCCGTGTGCGCACGCGCAGTAGTGAGTCCGAGTGCGCATGAGCAGTAGTGAGCCCGTGCGCGCGTGCGCAGCAGTGCGCCCGAGTGCGTTTGGCCAAGTCTGAGCCGGAGTGCGCATTAGCAGTAGTGAGCCCGATTGCGCATCCGTAGTAGTGTGGCCGAGTGCCCTTGAGCAGTAGTGAGTCCAAGTGCGCATGAGCAGTAGTGAGCCCGAGTGCGCATGTGCAGGTCTGACCGGTGGGGGCATGAGCAGTAGTGACCCCGAGCGCGCATGCGCAGTAGTGAGCCCGCGTGCGCATGTGCAGGTCGGAGCCGGAGTGCGCATGCGCAGTAGTGAGCTCGATTGTGCATCCGCTGTAGTGAGTCGGAGTACTCATAAGCAGTAGTCAGTCCGAGAGCGCATGAGAAGTAGTGACCCCGTGTGCGCATGCGCAGTAGTGAGCCCGAGCGCGCATCCGCAGTACTGAGCCCGATTGCGCATCCGCAGTAGTGAGTCCGTGTGCGCATGCCCAGTAGTGAGCCGCAGTGCGTATGTGCAGGTCTGTGCCGGAGTGCGCATGCGCAGTAGTGAGCCCGATTGTGCATCCGCAGTAGTGAGTCCGAGTGCGCATGAACAGTAGTGAGCCGGCGTGTGCATGAGCAGTAGTGACCCTGAGTGCGCATGCACAGTAGTGAGCGCGTGCGCGCATACGCGGTAGTGAGCCCGATTTTGCATCCGCAGTAGTGGGTCGGAGTACTCATGAGCAGTAGTTAGTCCGAGAGCGCATGAGAAGTAGTGAGCCAGATTGCGCATCCGCTGTAGTGAGGCCGAGTGTCCATGAGCAGTAGTGCGTCCAAGTGTGCATGAGCAGTAGTGACCCCAAGTGCGCATACGCAGTAGTGAGCCCGATTGCGCATGCACAGTAGTGAGCCCGTGTGGGCATGCGCAGTAGTGAGCCCGAGCGCGCATGCGCAGTAGTGAGCCCGATTGCGCATCCGCAGTATTGAGGCCGAGTGTCCATGAGCAGTAGTGCGTCCAAGTGCGCATGAGCAGTAGTGAGCCCGATTGCGCATCCGCAGTAGTGAGCCCGAGCGCCCATGAGCAGTAGTGAGTCCGAGTGCGCATAAGCAGTAGTAACCCCGATTGCGCATGCACAGTAGTGAGCCCGTGTGGGCATGCGCAGTAGTGAGCCCGAGCGCGCATCCGCAGTAGTGAGCCCGAGCGCGCGTGCCCAGTAGTGAGCCCGATTGCGCATCCGCAGTAGTTAGGCCGAGTGTATATGCGCAGTAGTGACCCCGAGTGCGCATGCACAGTAGTGAGCCCGTGCGCGCATACGCGGTAGTGAGCCCGATTTTGCATCCGCAGTAGTGAGTCAGAGTGCGCATGGGCAGTAGTTAGTCCGAGAGCGCATGAGAAGTAGTGACCCCGTGTTCGCATGCGCAGTAGTGAGACCGAGCGCGCATCCGCAGTAGTGAGCCCGAGCCCCCATGAGCAGTAGTGAGTCCGAGTGCGCATAAGCAATAGTAACCCCGATTGCGCATGCACTGTAGTGAGCCCGTGTGGGCATGGGCAGTAGTGAGCCCGAGCGCGCATGCGCAGTAGTGAGCCCGATCGCGCATCCGCGGTAGTGATGCCGAGTGCCCATGAGCAGTAGTGAGTCCAAGTGCGCATGAGCATTAGTGACCACGAGTGCGCATACGCAGTAGTGAGCCCGATTGCGCATCCGCAGTAGGGAGTCCGTGTGCGCATGCGCAGTAGTGAGCCCGATTGCGCATCGGCAGTAGTGAGTCCGTGTGCGCATGCCCAGTAGTGAGCCCGAGTGCGCATGTGCAGGTCTGAGCCGGAGTGCGCATGCTCAGTAGCGAGCCCGACTGTGCATCCGCAGTAGTGAGTCCGAGTGCGCATGAACAGTAGTGAGCCCGTGTGTGCATGAGCAGTAGTGACCCTGAGTGCGCATGCACAGTAGTGAGCCCGTGCGCGCATACGCGGTAGTGAGCCCGATTTTGCATCCACAGTAGTGAGTCGGAGTACTCATGAGCAGTAGTTAGTCCGAGAGCGCAGGAGAAGTAGTGACCCCGTGTGCGCATGCGCAGTAGTGAGCCCGAGCGCGCATCCGCAATACTGAGCCCGAGGGCGCATCCGCAGTAGTGAGCCCGATTGCGCATCCGCAGTAATGAGGCCGAGTGCCCATGAGCAGTAGTGAGTCCACGTGCGCATGAGCAGTAGTGACCCCGATTGCGCATGCACAGTCGTGAGCCCGTGTGGGCATGCGCAGTAGTGAGCCCGAGTGCGCATGCGCAGTAGTGAGCCAGATTGCGCATCCGCTGTAGTGAGTCCAAGTGCGCAAGGGCAGTAGCGACCCCGAGTCCGCATGCGCAGTAGAGAGCCCGATTGCGCATGAGCAGTAGAGAGTCCGTGTGCGCATGCCCTGTAGTGAGCCCGCGTGCGCATGTGCAGGTCTGAGCCGCAGTGCGCATGCGCAGTAGTGAGCTCTATTGTGCATCCGCAGTAGTGAGTCCGAGTGCGCATGAGCAGTAGTGAGCCCGTGTGTGTATAAGCAGTAGTGACCCTGAGTGCGCATGCACAGTAGTGATCCCGTGCGCGCATACGCGGTGGTGAGCCCGATTTTGCATCCACAGTAGTGAGTCGGAGTACTCATGAGCAGTAGTTAGTCCGAGAGCGCATGAGAAGTAGTGACCCCGTGTGCGCATGCGCAGTACTGAGCCCGAGCGCGGATGCGCGGTAGTGAGCCCGATTGCGCATCCGTAGTAGTGAAGCCGAGTGCCCTTGAGCAGTAGTGAGTCCAAGTGCGCATGAGCAGTAATGACCCCGAGTGCGCATGCGCTGTAGCGAGCCCGTGTGCGCATGTGCAGGTCTGACCGAAGAGGGCATGAGCAGTAGCGACCCCGAGTGCACATGCGCAGTAGTGAGCCCGATTGCGCATAGGCTGCAAAGTGTCCGAGTGCGCATGCACAGTAGTGATCCCGTGCGCGCATACGCGGTAGTGAGCCCGATTTTGCATCCACAGTAGTGAGTCGGAGTACTCATGAGCAGTAGTTAGTCCGAGAGCGCGTGAGAAGTAGTGACCCCGTGTGCGCATGCGCAGTACTGAGCCCGAGCGCGGATGCGCGGTAGTGAGCCCGATTGCGCATCCGTAGTAGTGAAGCCGAGTGCCCTTGAGCAGTAGTGAGTCCAAGTGCGCATGAGCAGTAGTGACCCCGAGTGCGCATGCGCAGTAGTGAGCCCGAGTGCGCATGCACAGTAGTGAGCCCGTGTGCGCATACGCGGTAGTGAGGCCGATTTTGCATCGGCCGTAGTGAGTCCGAGTGCGCATGAGCAGTAGTTAGTCCGAGAGCGCATGGCAAGTAGTGACCCCGTGTGCGCATGCGCAGTAGTGATCCCGAGCGCGCATCCGCAGTATGAGCCCGAGCGCGCACGAGCACTAGTGAGTCCAAGTGCGCATGCGCAGTAGTGACCCCGAGTGCGCATGCGCAGTAGTGAGCCCGTGTCAGCATGCGCAGTGGTGAGCCCGAGTGCGCATGGTCAAGTCTGAGCCCAAGCGCGCATGCGCAGTAGTGAGCCCGATTGCTCATCCACAGTAGTGAGGCCGAGTGCCCATGAGCAGTAGTGAGTCCGAGTGCGCATGAGCAGTAGTGAGCCCGCGTGTGCATGAGCAGTAGTGACCCTGAGTGCGCATGCACAGTCGTGAGCCCGTGTGCGCATGCGCAGTAGTGAGCCTGAGTGCGCATCCGCAGTAGTGAGACAGTGTGCTCATGCGCAGTAGTGAGTCCTAGTGCGCATGAGCAGTAGTGACCCCGAGCGCGCATGCACAGTCGTGAGTCCGTGTGCGCATGCGCAGTAGTGAGCCCGAGCGCGCATGCGCTGTAGTGAGCCCGAGTGCGCATGTGCAGGTCTGATCGGAGTGCGCATGCGCAGTACTGAGCCCAAGCGCGGATGCGCGGTAGTGGGCCCGCTTGCGCATCCGTAGTAGTGAGGCCGAGTGCCCTTGAGCAGTAGTGAGCCCGAGTGCGCATGTGCAGGTCTGACCGGAGAGGGCATGAGCAGTAGTGACCCCGAGCGCGCATGCGCAGTAGTGAGCCCGACTGCGCATCCGCAGTAGGGAGTCCGTGTGCGCATGCGCAGTAGTGAGCCCGATTGCGCATCGGCGGTAGTGAGTCCAAGTGCCCATGAGCCGTAGTGAGTCCGAGTGCGCATGAGCAGTAGTGGGTCCGAGTTCGTATGAGCAGTAGTGAGCCCGAGCGCGCATCCGCAGTAGTGAGCCCGAGTGCGCATGCGCAGTAGTGACGCCGAGTGCGCATGCGCAGTAGTGTGCCCGTGCGCGCATCCGTAGTAGTGAGTCCGAGTGCGCATGAGCAGTAGTGAGCCCGTGCGCGCGTGCGCAGTAGTGCGCCCGAGTGCGTTTGGTCAAGTCTGAGCCGGAGTGCGCATTAGCAGTAGTGAGCCCGTGTACACATGCGCAGTAGAGAGCCCGATTGCGCATCCGCAGTAGTGAGCCCGAGTGCGCATGCGCAGTAGTGACCCCGAGTGCGCATGAGCAGTAGTGGGTCCGAGTTCGTATGAGCAGTAGTGAGCCCGAGCGCGCATCCGCAGTAGTGAGCCCGAGAGCGCATGCGCAGTAGTGACCCCGAGTGCGCATGCACCTGAAGTGTGCCCGTGCGCGCATCCGTAGTAGTGAGTCCGAGTGCGCATGAGCAGTAGTGAGCCCGTGCGCGCGTGCGCAGTAGTGCGCCCGAGTGCGTTTGGTCAAGTCTGTGCCGGAGTGCGCATTAGCAGTAGTGAGCCCGTGTACACATGCGCAGTAGAGAGCCCGATTGCGCATCCGCTGCAGTGTGTCCGAGTGCGCATGAGCAGTAGCGAGTCCAAGTGCGCATGAGCAGTAGTGAGGCCGTATGCGAATGGGCAGTAGTGAGCCCGATTGCGCATCCGCTGCAGTGAGTCTGAGTGCCCATGAGCAGTAGTTAGTCCGAGAACGCGTGAGAAGTAGTGACCCCGTGTGCGCATGCGCAGTAGTGAACCCGAGCGCGCATCCGCAGTAGTGAGCCCGAGTGCGCATGCGCAGTAGTGTCCCCGAGTGCGCATGCACAGTAGTAAGCCCGTGCGCGCATCCGTAGTAGTGAGGCCGACTGCCCTTGAGCAGTAGTGAGCCCGAGTGCGCATGTGCAGGTCTGACCGGAGAGGGCATGAGCAGTAGTGACCCCGAGCGCGCATGCGCAGTAGTGAGCCCGACTGCGCATCCGCAGTAGGGAGTCCGTGTGCGCATGCGCAGTAGTGAGCCCGATTGCGCATCGGCAGTAGTGAGTCCAAGTGCCCATGAGCCGCAGTGAGTCCGAGTGCGTATGAGCAGTAGTGAGCCCGAGCGTCCATGAGCAGTAGTGGGTCCGAGTGCGCATAAGCAGTAGTAACCCCGATTGCGCATGCACAGTAGTGCGCCCGTGCGCGCATGCGCAGTGGTTCGCCCGTGTGCGCACGCGCAGTAGTGAGTCCGAGTGCGCATGAGCAGTAGTGAGCCCGTGCGCGCGTGCGCAGTAGTGCGCCCGAGTGCGTTTGGCCAAGTCTGAGCCGGAGTGCGCATTAGCAGTAGTGAGCCCGATTGCGCATCCGTAGTAGTGTGGCCGAGTGCCCTTGAGCAGTAGTGAGTCCAAGTGCGCATGAGCAGTAGTGAGCCCGAGTGCGCATGTGCAGGTCTGACCGGTGGGGGCATGAGCAGTAGTGACCCCGAGCGCGCATGCGCAGTAGTGAGCCCGCGTGCGCATGTGCAGGTCGGAGCCGGAGTGCGCATGCGCAGTAGTGAGCTCGATTGTGCATCCGCTGTAGTGAGTCGGAGTACTCATAAGCAGTAGTCAGTCCGAGAGCGCATGAGAAGTAGTGACCCCGTGTGCGCATGCGCAGTAGTGAGCCCGAGCGCGCATCCGCAGTACTGAGCCCGATTGCGCATCCGCAGTAGTGAGTCCGTGTGCGCATGCCCAGTGGTGAGCCGCAGTGCGTATGTGCAGGTCTGTGCCGGAGTGCGCATGCGCAGTAGTGAGCCCGATTGTGCATGCCCAGTAGTGAACCCGAGAGCGCATGTGCAGGTCTGAGCCGGAGTGCGCATGCGCAGTAGTGAGCCCGATTGTACATCCGCAGTAGTGAGTCGAAGTGCGCACGAGCAGTAGTGACCCCGTGTGTGCATGAGCAGTAGTGACCCCGAGTGCGCATGCACAGTAGTGAGCCCGTGCGCGCATACGCGGTAGTGAACCCGTGTGCGCATGAGCAGTAGTGTGTCCGAGTACGCATGCACAGTAGTAAGCCCGTGCGCGCATCCGTAGTAGTGAGGCCGAGTGCCCTTGAGCAGTAGTGAGCCCGAGTGCGCATGTGCAGGTCTGACCGGAGAGGGCATGAGCAGTAGTGACCCCGAGCGCGCATGCGCAGTAGTGAGCCCGACTGCGCATCCGCAGTAGGGAGTCCGTGTGCGCATGCGCAGTAGTGAGCCCGATTGCGCATCGGCGGTAGTGAGTCCAAGTGCCCGTGAGCCGTAGTGAGTCCGAGTGCGCATGAGCAGTAGTGGGTCCGAGTTCGTATGAGCAGTAGTGAGCCCGAGCGCGCATCCGCAGTAGTGAGCCCGAGTGCGCATGCGCAGTAGTGACCCCGAGTGCGCATGCACAGTAGTGTGCCCGTGCGCGCATCCGTAGTAGTGAGTCCGAGTGCGCATGAGCAGTAGTGAGCCCGTGCGCGCGTGCGCAGTAGTGCGCCCGAGTGCGTTTGGTCAAGTCTGAGCCGGAGTGCGCATTAGCAGTAGTGAGCCCGTGTACACATGCGCAGTAGAGAGCCCGATTGCGCATCCGCTGCAGTGTGTCCGATTGCGCATGAGCAGTAACGAGTCCAAGTGCGCATGAGCAGTAGTGAGGCCGTATGCGAATGGGCAGTAGTGAGCCCGATTGCGCATCCGCTGCAGTGAGTCTGAGTGCCCATGAGCAGTAGTTAGTCCGAGAACGCGTGAGAAGTAGTGACCCCGTGTGCGCATGCGCAGTAGTGAACCCGAGCGCGCATCCGCAGTAGTGAGCCCGAGTGCGCATGCGCAGTAGTGTCCCCGAGTGCGCATGCACAGTAGTAAGCCCGTGCGCGCATCCGTAGTAGTGAGGCCGACTGCCCTTGAGCAGTAGTGAGCCCGAGTGCGCATGTGCAGGTCTGACCGGAGAGGGCATGAGCAGTAGTGACCCCGAGCGCGCATGCGCAGTAGTGAGCCCGACTGCGCATCCGCAGTAGGGAGTCCGTGTGCGCATGCGCAGTAGTGAGCCCGATTGCGCATCGGCAGTAGTGAGTCCAAGTGCCCATGAGCCGTAGTGAGTCCGAGTGCGTATGAGCAGTAGTGAGCCCGAGCGTCCATGAGCAGTAGTGGGTCCGAGTGCGCACAAGCAGTAGTAACCCCGATTGCGTATGCACAGTAGTGCGCCCGTGCGCGCATGCGCAGTGGTTCGCCCGTGTGCGCACGCGCAGTAGTGAGTCCGAGTGCGCATGAGCAGTAGTGAGCCGGTGCGCGCGTGCGCAGTAGTGCGCCCGAGTGCGTTTGGCCAAGTCTGAGCCGGAGTGCGCATTAGCAGTAGTGAGCCCGATTGCGCATCCGTAGTAGTGTGGCCGAGTGCCCTTGAGCAGTAGTGAGTCCAAGTGCGCATGAGCAGTAGTGAGCCCGAGTGCGCATGTGCAGGTCTGACCGGTGGGGGCATGAGCAGTAGTGACCCCGAGCGCGCATGCGCAGTAGTGAGCCCGCGTGCGCATGTGCAGGTCGGTGCCGGAGTGCGCATGCGCAGTAGTGAGCTCGATTGTGCATCCGCTGTAGTGAGTCGGAGTACTCATAAGCAGTAGTCAGTCCGAGAGCGCATGAGAAGTAGTGACCCCGTGTGCGCATGCGCAGTAGTGAGCCCAAGCGCGCATCCGCAGTACTGAGCCCGATTGCGCATCCGCAGTAGTGAGTCCGTGTGCGCATGCCCAGTAGTGAGCCGCAGTGCGTATGTGCAGGTCTGAGCCGGAGTGCGCATGCGCAGTAGTGAGCCCGATTGTGCATCCGCAGTAGTGAGTCCGAGTGCGCATGAACAGTAGTGAGCCGGCGTGTGCATGAGCAGTAGTGACCCTGAGTGCGCATGCACAGTAGTGAGCCCGTGCGCGCATACGCGGTAGTGAGCCCGATTTTGCATCCACAGTAGTGAGTCGGAGTACTCATGAGCAGTAGTTGGTCCGAGAGCGCATGAGAAGTAGTGAGCGCGTGTGGGCATGCGCAGTAGTGAGCCCGATTGCGCATCCGCAGTAGTGAGGCCGAGTGACCATGAGTAGTAGTGCGTCCAAGTGCGCATAAGCAGTAGTGACTCCGAGTGCGCATGCGCAGTAGTGAGCCAGATTGCGCATCCGCAGTAGTGAGTCCGAGTGCGCATGCGCAGTAGTGACCTCGAGTGCGCATGCGCAGTAGAGAGCCCGATTGCGCATGCGCAGTAGTGAGCCCGTGTCCGCATGCGCAGTGGTGAGCCCGAGTGCGCATGGTCAAGTCTGAGCCGGAGTGCGCATCAGCAGTAGTGAGCCCGATTGCGCATCCGCAGTAGTGACCCCGAGTGCGCATTCGCAGTAGAGAGCCCGATTACGCATGCCCAGTAGTGAGCTCGAGTGCGCATGTGCAGGTCTGAGCCGGAGTGCGTATGCGCAGTAGTGAGCCCGATTGTGCATCCGCAGTAGTGAGTCCGAGTGCGCATGAGCAGTAGTGACCGCGAGTGCGCATGCGCAGTAGAGGGCCGAATTGCGCATGCGCAGTAGTGAGCCCGTGTACGCATGCGCAGTGGTGAGCCCGAGTGCGCATGGTCAGGTCTGAGCCGGAGTGCGCATGCGCAGTAGTGAGTCCGAGTGCGCATGAGCAGTAGTGACCCCGAGTGCGCATGCACAGTCGTAAGCCTGTGTGCGCATGCCCAAAAGTGAGCCCGAGTGCGCACGGCCAAGTCTGAGCCGGAGTGCGCATGCGCAGTAATGAGCCCGATCGCGCATCCGCAGTAGTGAGGCCGAGTGCCCATGAGCAGTAGAGAGTCCTAGTGCGCATGAGCAGTAGTGACCACGAGTGCGCACACGCAGTAGTGAGCCCGATTGCGCATCGGCAGTAGTGAGTCCGTGTGCGCATGCCCAGTAGTGAGCCCGAGAGCGCATGCACAGTCGTGAGAACGTGTGCGCATGCGCAATAGTGAGCCCGAGTGTGCATCCGCAGTAGGGAGTCTGTGTGCGCATGAGCAGTAGTGAGTCCGAGTGCGCAAGAGCAGTAGTGAGGCCGAATGCGAATGAGCAGTAGTGAGCCTGATTGCGCATCCGCAGTAGTGAGTCAGAGTGCCCATGAGCAGTAGTTAGTTCGAGAAGGCATGAGAAGTAGTGACCCCGTGTGCGCATGCGCAGTAGTGAGCCCATGTGCGCATGCGCAGTAGTGAGCCCGATTGCGCATCCGCAGTAATGAGGCTGAGTCCCCATGAGCAGTAGTGAGTCCAAGTGCGCATGAGCAGTAGTGACCCCGATTGCGCATGCACAGTAGTGAGCCCGTGTGGGCATGCGCAGTAGTGAGCCCGAATGTGCATCCGCAGTAGTGAGTCCGAGTGCGCATGAGCAGTAGTGACCGCGAGTGCGCATGCGCAGTAGAGAGCCCGATTGCGCATGCGCAGTAGTGAGCCCGTGTCCGCATGCGCAGTGGTGAGCCCGAGTGCGCATGGTCAAGTCTGAGCCGGAGTGCGCATCAGCAGTAGTGAGCCCGATTGCGCATCCGCAGTAGTGACCCCGAGTGCGCATTCGCAGTAGAGAGCCCGATTACGCATGCCCAGTAGTGAGCTCGAGTGCGCATGTGCAGGTCTGAGCCGGAGTGCGTATGCGCAGTAGTGAGCCCGATTGTGCATCCGCAGTAGTGAGTCCGAGTGCGCATGAGCAGTAGTGAACGCGAGTGCGCATGCGCAGTAGAGGGCCGAATTGCGCATGCGCAGCAGTGAGCCCGTGTACGCATGCGCAGTGGTGAGCCCGAGTGCGCATGGTCAGGTCTGAGCCGGAGTGCGCATGCGCAGTAGTGAGTCCGAGTGCGCATGAGCAGTAGTGACCTCGAGTGCGCATGCACAGTCGTACGCCTGTGTGCGCATGCCCAAAAGTGAGCCCGAGTGCGCACGGCCAAGTCTGAGCCGGAGTGCGCATGCGCAGTAATGAGCCCGATCGCGCATCCGCAGTAGTGAGGCCGAGTGCCCATGAGCAGTGGAGAGTCCGAGTGCGCATGAGCAGTAGTGACCACGAGTGCGCACACGCAGTAGTGAGCCCGATTGCGCATCGGCAGTAGTGAGTCCGTGTGCGCATGCCCAGTAGTGAGCCCGAGAGCGCATGTGCAGGTCTGAGCCGGAGTGCGCATGCGCAGTAGTGAGCCCGATTGTACATCCGCAGTAGTGAGTCCAAGTGCGCACGAGCAGTAGTGACCCCGTGTCTGCATGAGCAGTAGTGACCCCGAGTGCGCATGCACAGTAGTGAGGCCGTGCGCGCATACGCGGTAGTGAACCCGTGTGCGCATGAGCAGTAGTGACCCCGAGCGCGCATGCGCAGTAGTGAGGCCGAGTGCGCATCCGCTGCAGTGTGTCCGGGTGCGCATGAGCAGTAGTGAGGCCGAGTGCGCATGAGAGGTACTGAACCCGAGTGCGCATGCACAGTAGTGATCCCGTGTACACATGCGCAGTAGAGAGCCCGATTGCGCATCCGCTGCAGTGTGTCCGAGTGCGCATGAGCAGTAACGAGTCCAAGTGCGCATGAGCAGTAGTGAGGCCGTATGCGAATTAGCAGTAGTGAGCCCGAGTGCGCATGCGCAGTAGTGTCCCCGAGTACGCATGCACAGTAGTAAGCCCGTGCGCGCATCCGTAGTAGTGAGGCCGAGTGCCCTTGAGCAGTAGTCAGCCCGAGTGCGCATGTGCAGGTCTGAACGGAGAGGGCATGAGCAGTAGTGACCCCGAGCGCGCATGCGCAGTAGTGAGCCCGACGGCGCATCCGCAGTAGGGAGTCCGTGTGCGCATGCGCAGTAGTGAGCCCGATTGCGCATCGGCAGTAGTGAGTCCAAGTGCCCATGAGCCGTAGTGAGTCCGAGTGCGCATGAGCAGTAGTGAGTCCGAGTGCGTATGAGCAGTAGTGAGCCCGAGCGTCCATGAGCAGTAGTGGGTCCGAGTGCGCATAAGCAGTAGTAACCCCGATTGCGCATGCACAGTAGTGCGCCCGTGCGCGCATGCGCAGTGGTTCGCCCGTGTGCGCACGCGCAGTAATGAGTCCGAGTGCGCATGAGCAGTAGTGAGCCCGTGCGCGCGTGCGCAGTAGTGCGCCCGAGTGCGTTTGGTCAAGTCTGAGCCGGAGTGCGCATTAGCAGTAGTGAGCCCGATTGCGCATCCGCAGTAGTGAGTCCGAGTGCGCATGAGCAGTAGTCAGCCGGAGTGCACATGCGCAGTAGTGAGTCCGAGTGCGCATGAGCAGTAGTTAGACCGAGAGCGCATGACAAGTAGTGACCCCGTGTGGGCATGCGCAGTAGTGATCCCGAGCGCGCATCCGAAGTAGTGAGCCCGAGCGCGCATGAGCACTAGTGAGTCCAAGTGCGCACGAGCAGTAGTGACCCCGAGTGCGCATGCGCAGTAGTGAGCCCGATTGCGAATCCGCAGTAGTGTGCCCGAGTGCGCATGTGCAGGTCTGAGCCCGAGCGCGCATCCGCAGTAGTGAGTCCGAGTGCGCAAGAGCAGTAGTGACCACGAGTGCGCATACGCAGTAGTGAGCCCGATTGCGCATCGGCAGTAGTGAGGCGGAGTGCCCATGAGCAGTAGTGAGTCCGAGTGCGCATGAGCAGTAGTGAGCCCGTGTGTGCATGCGCAGTAGTGAGCCCGTTTGCGCATGCGCAGCAGTGAGTCCGAGTGCGCATTGGCAGTAGTGAGCCCGAGCGCGCATCCGCAGTAGTGGGCCCGATTGCGCATCGGCAGTAGTGAGTCCGTGTGCGCATGAACAGTAGTGAGCCGGCGTGTGCATGAGCAGTAGCGACCCTGAGTGCGCATGCACAGTAGTGAGCCCGTGCGCGCATACGCGGTAGTGAGCCCGATTTTGCATCCACAGTAGTGAGTCGGAGTACTCATGAGCAGTAGTTAGTCCGAGAGCGCATGAGAAGTAGTGAGCGCGTGTGGGCATGCGCAGTAGTGAGCCCGAGCGCGCATGCGCAGTAGTGAGCCCGTGCGCGCTTGCGCAGTACTGAGCCCGATTGCGCATCCGCAGTAGTGAGTCCGTGTGCGCATGCCCAGTAGTGAGCCGCAGTGCGTATGTGCAGGTCTGAGCCGGAGTGCGCATGCGCAGTAGTGAGCCCGATTGTGCATCCGCAGTAGTGAGTCCGACTGCGCATGAACAGTAGTGAGCCGGCGTGTGCATGAGCAGTAGCGACCCTGAGTGCGCATGCACAGTAGTGAGCCCGTGCGCGCATACGCGGTAGTGAGCCCGATTTTGCATCCACAGTAGTGAGTCGGAGTACTCATGGGCAGTAGTTAGTCCGAGAGCGCATGAGAAGTAGTGAGCGCGTGTGGGCATGCGCAGTAGTGAGCCCGAGCGCGCATGCGCAGTAGTGAGCCCGTGCGCGCTTGCGCAGTTGTGAACCCGAGTGCGCATGGTCAAGTCTGAGCCGGAGTGCGCATGCGCAGTACTGAGCCCGATCGCGCATCCGCAGTAGTGAGGCGGAGTGCCCATGAGCAGTAGTGAGTCCGAGTGCGCATGAGCAGTAGTGAGCCCGTGTGTGCATGCGCAGTAGTGAGCCCGTTTGCGCATGCGCAGTAGTTACCCCGAGTGCGCATGATCAGTAGTGAGCCCGTGCGCGCATGCGCAGTATTGCCCCGTGTGCGCATACGCAGTAGTGAGCCCGATTGCGCATCCGCAGTAGGGAGTCCGTGTGCGCATGCGCAGTAGTGAGTCCGATTGCGCGTCGGCAGTAGTGAGTCCGTGTGCGCATGCCCAGTAGTGAGCCCGTGTATGCTGGAGCAGTAGTGACCCCGAGCGCGCATGCGCAGTAGTGAGCCGGAGTGCGCAATCGCAGTAGTGACTCCGAGTGCCCTTGCGCAGTAGTAACCCCGAGCGCGCATGCGCAGTAGTGAGCCCGAGTGCGCATCCCCAGTAGTGAGCCCGAGCGCGCATCCGCAGTAGTGAGTCCGAGTGCGCATGAGCAGCACTGACCCCGAGTGCGTATGCACAGTCATGAGCCCATGTGCGCATGCGAAGTAGTGCGCCCGTGTGGCCATGCGCAGAAGTGAGCTTGAGAGCGCATGTGCAAGTCTGAACCGGAGTGCGCATGCGCAGCAGTGACCCGGAGTGCACATGCGCAGCAGCGACCCCGAGCGCGCATGCGCAGTAATGAGCCCGAATGCGCATGTGCAGGTCTGACCGGAGTGCGCATGCGCAGTAGTGACCCCGAGTGCGCATGCACAGAAGTGAGCCGGTGCGCGCATGCGCAGTAGTGCGCCCACGTGCGCATGCGCAGTTCTGAGCCGGAGTGCGCATGCGCAGTAGCGACCCAGAGTGCGCATGTGCAGGTCTGACCGGAGAGCGCATCCGCAGTAGTGAGTCCGAGCGCGCATCCGGAGTAGAGAGTCCGAGTGCGCATGCGCAGTAGTGTCCCCGAGTGCGCATGAGCAGTAGTGACCCCGAGCGCGCATGCGCAGAAGTGAGCTCGAGAGCGCATGTGCAAATCTGACCGGAGTGCGCATCCGCAGTAGTGAGCCCGAGCGCGCATCCGCAGTAGTGAGTCCGAGTGCGCATGAGCAGTAGTGATCTCGAGTGCGCATGCACAGTCGTGAGCCCGTGTCCGCATGCGCAGTAGTTACCCCGAGTGCGCATGGTCAGTAGTGAGCCCGTGCGCGCATGCGCAGTATTGCCCCGTGTGCGCATACGCAGTAGTGAGCCCGATTGCGCATCCGCAGTAGGGAGTCCGTGTGCGCATGCGCAGTAGTGAGTCCGATTGCGCGTCGGCAGTAGTGAGTCCGTGTGCGCATGCCCAGTAGTGAGCCCGAGCGCGCATCCGCAGTAGTGCGCCCGCGTGCGCATGCGCAGGAGTGAGCTCGAGTGCGCATGTGCAGTTCTGAGCCGGAGTGCGCATGCGCAGTGGCGACCCAGAGTGCGCATGTGCAGGTCTGACCGGAGATCGCATCCGCAGTAGTGAGTCCGAGCGCGCATCCGGAGTAGTGAGTCCGAGTGCGCATGCGCATTAGTGTCCCCGAGTGCGCATGAGCAGTAGTGACCCCGAGCGCGCATGCGCAGTAGTGAGCCCGATTGCGCATCCGCTGCAGTGAGTCCGTGTGCGCATGTGCCGTAGTGAGGCCGAGTGCGCATGCGCAGTAGTGACCCCGAGTGCGCATGCGCAGTAGAGAGCCCGATAGCGCATGTGCAGGTCTTAGATGGAGAGCGCATCCGCAGTAGTGAGCCCGATTCCGCATTCGCAGTAGTGAGGCCGAGTGCCCATGAGCAGTAGTGAGTCCAAGAGATCATGAGCAGTAGTGACCCCGAGTGCGCATGCACAGTAGTGAGCCCGTGCGCGCATGCGCAGTAGTGCGGCCGTGTGCGCATGCGCAGATGTGACCTCGCGTGCGCATGCGCAGTAGCGACCCAGAGCGCGCATGCGCAGAAGTAAGCCCGAGTGCGCATGTACAGGTCTGACCGGAGTGCGCATGCGCAGTAGTGAGCCCGAGCGCGCATGCGCAGTAGTGAGCCCGATTGCGAATCCGCTGCAGTGAGTCCATGTGCGCATGCGCCGTAGTGAGTCCGAGTGCGCATGAGCAGTAGTGAGGTCGATTGCGCATCCGCAGTAGTGAGTCCGAGTGCACATGAGCAGTAGATAGTCCGAGAGCACATGAGAATTAGTGACCCAGAGTGTGCATGCGCAGTAGTGTGTCCGAGTGCGCATGCGCAGTAGTGACCCCGAGTGCGCATGCCCAGTAGTGAGCCCGTGCGCGCATGCGCAGTAGTGCGCCCGCGTGCGCATGCGCAGGAGTGAGCTCGAGTGCGCATGTGCAGTTCTGAGCCGGAGTGCGCATGCGCAGTAGCGACCCAGAGTGCGCATGTGCAGGTCTGACCGGAGAGCGCATCCGCAGTAGTGAGTCCGAGCGCGCATCCGGAGTAGTGAGTCCGAGTGCGCATGCGCAGTAGTGTCCCCGAGTGCGCATGAGCAGTAGTGACCCCGAGCGCGCATGCGCAGTAGTGAGCCCGACGGCGCATCCGCAGTAGGGAGTCCGTGTGCGCATGCGCAGTAGTGAGCCCGATTGCGCATCGGCAGTAGTGAGTCCAAGTGCCCATGAGCCGTAGTGAGTCCGAGTGCGCATGAGCAGTAGTGAGTCCGAGTGCGTATGAGCAGTAGTGAGCCCGAGCGTCCATGAGCAGTAGTGGGTCCGAGTGCGCATAAGCAGTAGTAACCCCGATTGCGCATGCACAGTAGTGCGCCCGTGCGCGCATGCGCAGTGGTTCGCCCGTGTGCGCACGCGCAGTAATGAGTCCGAGTGCGCATGAGCAGTAGTGAGCCCGTGCGCGCGTGCGCAGTAGTGCGCCCGAGTGCGTTTGGTCAAGTCTGAGCCGGAGTGCGCATTAGCAGTAGTGAGCCCGATTGCGCATCCGCAGTAGTGAGTCCGAGTGCGCATGAGCAGTAGTCAGCCGGAGTGCACATGCGCAGTAGTGAGTCCGAGTGCGCATGAGCAGTAGTTAGACCGAGAGCGCATGACAAGTAGTGACCCCGTGTGGGCATGCGCAGTAGTGATCCCGAGCGCGCATCCGAAGTAGTGAGCCCGAGCGCGCATGAGCACTAGTGAGTCCAAGTGCGCACGAGCAGTAGTGACCCCGAGTGCGCATGCGCAGTAGTGAGCCCGATTGCGAATCCGCAGTAGTGTGCCCGAGTGCGCATGTGCAGGTCTGAGCCCGAGCGCGCATCCGCAGTAGTGAGTCCGAGTGCGCAAGAGCAGTAGTGACCACGAGTGCGCATACGCAGTAGTGAGCCCGATTGCGCATCGGCAGTAGTGAGGCGGAGTGCCCATGAGCAGTAGTGAGTCCGAGTGCGCATGAGCAGTAGTGAGCCCGTGTGTGCATGCGCAGTAGTGAGCCCGTTTGCGCATGCGCAGCAGTGAGTCCGAGTGCGCATTGGCAGTAGTGAGCCCGAGCGCGCATCCGCAGTAGTGGGCCCGATTGCGCATCGGCAGTAGTGAGTCCGTGTGCGCATGAACAGTAGTGAGCCGGCGTGTGCATGAGCAGTAGCGACCCTGAGTGCGCATGCACAGTAGTGAGCCCGTGCGCGCATACGCGGTAGTGAGCCCGATTTTGCATCCACAGTAGTGAGTCGGAGTACTCATGAGCAGTAGTTAGTCCGAGAGCGCATGAGAAGTAGTGAGCGCGTGTGGGCATGCGCAGTAGTGAGCCCGAGCGCGCATGCGCAGTAGTGAGCCCGTGCGCGCTTGCGCAGTACTGAGCCCGATTGCGCATCCGCAGTAGTGAGTCCGTGTGCGCATGCCCAGTAGTGAGCCGCAGTGCGTATGTGCAGGTCTGAGCCGGAGTGCGCATGCGCAGTAGTGAGCCCGATTGTGCATCCGCAGTAGTGAGTCCGACTGCGCATGAACAGTAGTGAGCCGGCGTGTGCATGAGCAGTAGCGACCCTGAGTGCGCATGCACAGTAGTGAGCCCGTGCGCGCATACGCGGTAGTGAGCCCGATTTTGCATCCACAGTAGTGAGTCGGAGTACTCATGGGCAGTAGTTAGTCCGAGAGCGCATGAGAAGTAGTGAGCGCGTGTGGGCATGCGCAGTAGTGAGCCCGAGCGCGCATGCGCAGTAGTGAGCCCGTGCGCGCTTGCGCAGTTGTGAACCCGAGTGCGCATGGTCAAGTCTGAGCCGGAGTGCGCATGCGCAGTACTGAGCCCGATCGCGCATCCGCAGTAGTGAGGCGGAGTGCCCATGAGCAGTAGTGAGTCCGAGTGCGCATGAGCAGTAGTGAGCCCGTGTGTGCATGCGCAGTAGTGAGCCCGTTTGCGCATGCGCAGTAGTTACCCCGAGTGCGCATGATCAGTAGTGAGCCCGTGCGCGCATGCGCAGTATTGCCCCGTGTGCGCATACGCAGTAGTGAGCCCGATTGCGCATCCGCAGTAGGGAGTCCGTGTGCGCATGCGCAGTAGTGAGTCCGATTGCGCGTCGGCAGTAGTGAGTCCGTGTGCGCATGCCCAGTAGTGAGCCCGTGTATGCTGGAGCAGTAGTGACCCCGAGCGCGCATGCGCAGTAGTGAGCCGGAGTGCGCAATCGCAGTAGTGACTCCGAGTGCCCATGCGCAGTAGTAACCCCGAGCGCGCATGCGCAGTAGTGAGCCCGAGTGCGCATCCCCAGTAGTGAGCCCGAGCGCGCATCCGCAGTAGTGAGTCCGAGTGCGCATGAGCAGCACTGACCCCGAGTGCGTATGCACAGTCATGAGCCCATGTGCGCATGCGAAGTAGTGCGCCCGTGTGGCCATGCGCAGAAGTGAGCTTGAGAGCGCATGTGCAAGTCTGAACCGGAGTGCGCATGCGCAGCAGTGACCCGGAGTGCACATGCGCAGCAGCGACCCCGAGCGCGCATGCGCAGTAATGAGCCCGAATGCGCATGTGCAGGTCTGACCGGAGTGCGCATGCGCAGTAGTGACCCCGAGTGCGCATGCACAGAAGTGAGCCGGTGCGCGCATGCGCAGTAGTGCGCCCACGTGCGCATGCGCAGTTCTGAGCCGGAGTGCGCATGCGCAGTAGCGACCCAGAGTGCGCATGTGCAGGTCTGACCGGAGAGCGCATCCGCAGTAGTGAGTCCGAGCGCGCATCCGGAGTAGAGAGTCCGAGTGCGCATGCGCAGTAGTGTCCCCGAGTGCGCATGAGCAGTAGTGACCCCGAGCGCGCATGCGCAGAAGTGAGCTCGAGAGCGCATGTGCAAATCTGACCGGAGTGCGCATCCGCAGTAGTGAGCCCGAGCGCGCATCCGCAGTAGTGAGTCCGAGTGCGCATGAGCAGTAGTGATCTCGAGTGCGCATGCACAGTCGTGAGCCCGTGTCCGCATGCGCAGTAGTTACCCCGAGTGCGCATGGTCAGTAGTGAGCCCGTGCGCGCATGCGCAGTATTGCCCCGTGTGCGCATACGCAGTAGTGAGCCCGATTGCGCATCCGCAGTAGGGAGTCCGTGTGCGCATGCGCAGTAGTGAGTCCGATTGCGCGTCGGCAGTAGTGAGTCCGTGTGCGCATGCCCAGTAGTGAGCCCGAGCGCGCATCCGCAGTAGTGCGCCCGCGTGCGCATGCGCAGGAGTGAGCTCGAGTGCGCATGTGCAGTTCTGAGCCGGAGTGCGCATGCGCAGTGGCGACCCAGAGTGCGCATGTGCAGGTCTGACCGGAGATCGCATCCGCAGTAGTGAGTCCGAGCGCGCATCCGGAGTAGTGAGTCCGAGTGCGCATGCGCATTAGTGTCCCCGAGTGCGCATGAGCAGTAGTGACCCCGAGCGCGCATGCGCAGTAGTGAGCCCGATTGCGCATCCGCTGCAGTGAGTCCGTGTGCGCATGTGCCGTAGTGAGGCCGAGTGCGCATGCGCAGTAGTGACCCCGAGTGCGCATGCGCAGTAGAGAGCCCGATAGCGCATGTGCAGGTCTTAGATGGAGAGCGCATCCGCAGTAGTGAGCCCGATTCCGCATTCGCAGTAGTGAGGCCGAGTGCCCATGAGCAGTAGTGAGTCCAAGAGATCATGAGCAGTAGTGACCCCGAGTGCGCATGCACAGTAGTGAGCCCGTGCGCGCATGCGCAGTAGTGCGGCCGTGTGCGCATGCGCAGATGTGACCTCGCGTGCGCATGCGCAGTAGCGACCCAGAGCGCGCATGCGCAGAAGTAAGCCCGAGTGCGCATGTACAGGTCTGACCGGAGTGCGCATGCGCAGTAGTGAGCCCGAGCGCGCATGCGCAGTAGTGAGCCCGATTGCGAATCCGCTGCAGTGAGTCCATGTGCGCATGCGCCGTAGTGAGTCCGAGTGCGCATGAGCAGTAGTGAGGTCGATTGCGCATCCGCAGTAGTGAGTCCGAGTGCACATGAGCAGTAGATAGTCCGAGAGCACATGAGAATTAGTGACCCAGAGTGTGCATGCGCAGTAGTGTGCCCGAGTGCGCATGCGCAGTAGTGACCCCGAGTGCGCATGCCCAGTAGTGAGCCCGTGCGCGCATGCGCAGTAGTGCGCCCGCGTGCGCATGCGCAGGAGTGAGCTCGAGTGCGCATGTGCAGTTCTGAGCCGGAGTGCGCATGCGCAGTAGCGACCCAGAGTGCGCATGTGCAGGTCTGACCGGAGAGCGCATCCGCAGTAGTGAGTCCGAGCGCGCATCCGGAGTAGTGAGTCCGAGTGCGCATGCGCAGTAGTGTCCCCGAGTGCGCATGAGCAGTAGTGACCCCGAGCGCGCATGCGCAGTAGTGAGCCCGATTGCGCATCCGCTGCAGTGAGTCCGTGTGCGCATGTGCCGTAGTGAGCCCGAGTGCGCATGCGCAGTAGTGACCCCGAGTGCGCATGCGCAGTAGAGAGCCCGATAGCGCATGTGCAGGTCTTAGATGGAGAGCGCATCCGTAGTAGTGAGCCCGATTCCGCATTCGCAGTAGTGAGGCCGAGTGCCCATGAGCAGTAGTGAGTCCAAGAGATCATGAGCAGTAGTGACCCCGAGTGCGCATGCACAGTAGTGAGCCCGTGCGCGCATGCGCAGTAGTGCGGCCGTGTGCGCATGCGCAGATGTGACCTCGCGTGCGCATGCGCAGTAGCGACCCAGAGCGCGCATGCGCAGAAGTAAGCCCGAGTGCGCATGTACAGGTCTGACCGGAGTGCGCATGCGCAGTAGTGAGCCCGAGCGCGCATGTGCAGTAGTGAGCCCGATTGCGCATCCGTAGTAGTGAGGCCGAGTGCCCATGAGCAGTAGTGAGTGTAAGTGCGCATGAGCAGTAGTGACCCCGAGTGCGCATGCACAGTAGTGAGCCCGAGTGCGCATGTACAGGTCTGACCGCCAGGGCATGCGCAGTAGTCAGCCTGTGTGCGCATGCGTAGTAGTGAGCTCGAGTGCGCATGCGCAGTAGTGACCCCAGTGCGCATGCACAGTAGTGAGCCCGTGTGCGCATGCGCAGTAGTGAGACCGAGTGCGCATCCGCAGTAGTGAGACAGTGTGCCCATGAGCAGTAGTGGTTCCGAGTGCGCATGAGCAGTAGTGACCCCGAGCGCGCATGCGCAGTAGAGAGCCCGATTGCGCATCCGCTGCAGTGAGTCCATGTGCGCATGCGCCGTAGTGAGTCCGAGTGCGCATGAGCAGTAGTGAGGTCGATTGCGCATCCGCAGTAGTGAGTCCGAGTGCACATGAGCAGTAGTTAGTCCGAGAGCGCATGAGAATTAGTGACCCCGAGTGTGCATGCGCAGTAGTGCGCCCGCGTGCGCATGCGCAGGAGTGAGCTCGAGTGCGCATGTGCAGTTCTGAGCCGGAGTGCGCATGCGCAGTAGCGACCCAGAGTGCGCATGTGCAGGTCTGACCGGAGAGCGCATCCGCAGTAGTGAGTCCGAGCGCGCATCCGGAGTAGTGAGTCCGAGTGCGCATGCGCAGTAGTGTCCCCGAGTGCGCATGAGCAGTAGTGACCTCTAGCGCGCATGCGCAGTAGTGAGCCCGATTGCGCATCCGCTGCAGTGAGTCCGTGTGCGCATGTGCCGTAGTGAGCCCGAGTGCGCATGAGCAGTAGTGATCCCGAGTGCGCATGCACAGTCGTGAGCCCGTGTGCGCATGCGCAGAAGTGCGCCCGTGTAAGCATGCGCAGAAGTGAGCTCGAGAGCGCATGTGCATGTCTGAGGCGGAGTGCGCATGCTCAGTAGTGACCCCGAGTGCGCATGCGCAGTAGCGACCCCGAGCGCGCATGCGCAGTAGTGAGTCCGAGTGCGAATGCGTATGAGTGACCCCGAGTGCGCATGCGCAGAAGTGAGCTCAAATGCGCATGTGCAGGTCTGAGCTGGAGTGCGCATGCGCAGTAGTGACCGCGAGTGCGCATGTGCAGGTCTGACCGGAGTGCGCATCCGCAGTAGTGAGTCCGAGTGCGCATGAGCAGTAGTGATCCCGAGTGCGCATGCACAGTCGTGAGCCCGTATGCGCATGCCCAGTAGTTACCCCGAGTGCGCATGGTCAGTAGTGAGCACGTGCGCGCATGCGCAGTATTGCCCCGAGTGGGCATACGCAGTAGTGAGCCCGATTGCGCATCCGCAGTAGGGAGTCCGTGTGCGCATGCGCAGTAGTGACTCCGATTGCGCGTCGGCAGTAGTGAGTCCGTATGCGCATGCCCAGTAGTGAGCCCGTGTATGCTGGAGCAGTAGTGACCCCGAGCGCGCATGCGCAGTAGTGAGCCCGAGTGCGCATCCCCAGTAGTGAGCCCGAGCGCGCATCCGCAGTAGTGAGTCCGAGTGCGCATGAGCAGTACTGACCCCGAGTGCGCATGCACAGTCATGAGCCCGTGTGCGCATGCGCAGTAGTGCGCCCGTGTGGCCATGCGCAGAAGTGAGCTTGAGGGCGCATGTGCAAGTCTCAGCCGGAGTGTGCATGCGCATTAGTGACCCCCAACGCGCATGCGCAGGAGCGACCCCGAGCGCGCATGTAGAGGTCTGACCGGAGTGCTATTGCGCAATAGTGAGCCCGAGCGCGCATGTGCAGTAGTGAGACCGATTGTGCATGAGCAGTAGTGAGTCCGAGTGCCCATGAGCCGTAGTGAGTCCGAGTGCGCATGAGCAGTAGTAAGTTCGAGTGCGCATGAGCAGTAGTGACCCCGAGTGCGCATGCACAGTAGTGTGCCCGTGCGCGCATGCGCAGTAGTGCACCCGTGTGCGCATGCGCAGAAGTGAGCTCGAGTGCGCATGTGCAGTACTGAGCGGGAGTGCGCAGTAGCAACCCCGAGTGCGCATGTGCAGGTCTGACCGGAGTGCGCATCCGCAGGAGTGAGCCCGATTGTACATCCGCAGTAGTGAGTCCAAGTGCGCACGAGCAGTAGTGACCCCGTGTGTGCATGAGCAGTAGTGACCCCGAGTGCGCATGCACAGTAGTGAGCCCGTGCGCGCATACGCGGTAGTGAACCCGTGTGCGCATGAGCAGTAGTGACCCCGAGCGCGCATGCGCAGTAGTGAGCCCGAGTGCGCATCCGCTGCAGTGTGTCCGAGTGCGCATGAGCAGTAGTGAGGCCGAGTGCGCATGAGAGGTACTGAACCCGAGTGCGCATGCACAGTAGTGAGCCCGTGTACACATGCGCAGTAGAGAGCCCGATTGCGCATCCGCTGCAGTGTGTCCGAGTGCGCATGAGCAGTGGTAACCCCGATTGCGCATGCACAGTAGTGAGCCCGTGGCGGCATGCGCTGTAGTGAGCCCGCTTGCGCATCGGCAGTAGTGAGTCCAAGTGCCCATGAGCCGTAGTGAGTCCGAGTGCGCATGAGCAGTAGTGGGTCCGAGTTCGTATGACCAGTAGTGAGCCCGAGCGCGCATCCGCAGTAGTGAGCCCGAGTGCGCGTGCGCAGTAGTGACCCCGAGTGCGCATGCACAGTAATGCGCCCGTGCGCGCATCCGTAGTAGTGAGGCCGAGTTCCCTTGAGCAGTAGTGAGTCCAAGTGCGCATGAGCAGTAGTGAGCCCGAGTGCGCATGTGCAGGTCTGACCGGTGGGGGCATGAGCAGTAGTGACCCCGAGCGCGCATGCGCAGTAGTGAGCCCGTGTATGCATGAGCAGTAGTGACCGTGAGTGCGCATGCACAGTAGTGAGACCGAGTGCGCATGTGCAGGTCTGAGCCGGAGTGCGCATGCGCAGTAGCGACCCCGAAAGCGCATCGGCAGCAGTGAGTCCGAGTGCGAATGCCCAGTAGTGAGCCCGCGTGCGCATGTGCAGTGCTGAGTCCGACTGCGCATGGTCAAGTATGAGCCCGAGCGCGCATGCGCAGTAGGGAGCCCGATTGCGCATGCGCGGTAGTGAGCCCGTGCGCGCTTGCGCAGTTGTGAACCCGAGTGCGCATGGTCAAGTCTGAGCCGGAGTGCGCATGCGCAGTACTGAGCCCGATCGCGCATCCGCAGTAGTGAGGCGGAGTGCCCATGAGCAGTAATGAGTCCGAGTGCGCATGAGCAGTAGTGAGGCCGAATGCGAATGAGCAGTATTGAGCCCGATTGCGCATCCGCAGTAGTGAGTCAGAGTGCCCATGAGCAGTAGTTAGTTCGAGAAGGCATGAGAAGTAGTGACCCCGTGTGCGCATGCACAGTAGTGAGCCCGTGTGGGCATGCGCAGTAGTGAGCCCGATTGCGCATCCGCAGTAGTGAGGCCAAGTGTCCATGAGCAGTAGTGCGTCCAAGTGCGCATGAGCAGTAGTGACTCCGAGTGTGCATGCGCAGTAGTGAGCCAGATTGCGCATCCGCAGTAGTGAGTCCGAGTGCGCATGCGCAGTAGTGACCTCGAGTGCGCATGCGCAGTAGAGAGCCCGATTGCGCATGCGCAGTAGTTTAGCCCGTGTCCGCATGCGCAGTGGTGAGCCCGAGGGCGCATGGTCCAGTCTGAGCCGGAGTGCGCATTAGCAGTAGTGAGCCCGATTGCGCATCCGCAGTAGTGACCCCGAGTGCGCATTCGCAGTAGAGAGCCCGATTACGCATGCCCAGTAGCGAGCCCGAGTGCGCATGTGCAGGTCTGAGCCGGAGTGCGTATGCGTAGTAGTGAGCCCGATTGTGCATCCGCAGTAGTGAGTCCGAGTGCGCATGAGCAGTAGTGAGCCCGTGTGTGCATGAGCAGTAGTGACCCCGTGTGCGCATGCGCAGTAGTGAGCCCGATTGTGCATCCGCAGTAGTGAGTCCGAGTGCGCATGCGCAGTAGTGACTTCGAGAGAGCATGCGCAGTAGAGAGCCCGATTGCGCATGCGCAGTAGTGAGCCCCTGTCCGCATGCGCAGTGGTGAGCCCGAGGGCGCATGGTCAAGTCTGAGCCGGAGTGAGCATGCGCAGTAGTGAGCCCATGTATGTATGCGCAGTAGCGAGCCCGATTGCGCATCCGCAGTAGTGAGTCCGTGTGCGCATGCCCAGTAGTGAGCCCCAGTGCGTATGTGCAGGTCTGAGCCGGAGTGCGCATGCGCAGCAGTGACCCCGAGTGCGCATGCACAGTAGTGACCCCGAGTACGCATGCGCAGCAGTGACCCCGAGTGCGCATGCACAGTAGTGACCCCGAGTGCGCATGCACAGTCGTGAGCCCGTGTGCGCATGCGCAATAGTGAGCCCGAGTGTGCATCCGCAGTAGGGAGTCTGTGTGCGCATGAGCAGTAGTGAGTCCGAGTGCGCAAGAGCAGTAGTGAGGCCGAATGCGAATGAGCAGTAGTGAGCCTGATTGCGCATCCGCAGTAGTGAGTCAGAGTGCCCATGAGCAGTAGTTAGTTCGAGAAGGCATGAGAAGTAGTGACCCCGTGTGCGCATGCGCAGTAGTGAGCCCATGTGCGCATGTGCAGGTCTGACCGGAGTGCGCATCCGCAGTAGTGAGCCCGAGCGCGCATCCGCAGTAGCGAGTCCGAGTGCGCATGAGCAGTAGTGATCCCGAGTGCGCATGCACAGTCGTGAGCCCGTGTGCGCATGCGCAGAAGTGAGCTCGAGAGCGCATGTGCAAGTCTGACCGGAGTGCGCATCCGCTGTAGTGAGCCCGAGCGCGCATCCGCAGTAGTGAGTCCGAGTGCGCATGAGCAGTAGTGATCTCGAGTGCGCATGCACAGTCGTGAGCCCGTGTGCGCATGCGCAGTAGTTACCCCGAGTGCGCATGATCAGTAGTGAGCCCGTGCGCGCATGCGCAGTATTGCCCCGTGTGCGCATACGCAGTAGTGAGCCCGATTGCGCATCCGCAGTAGGGAGTCCGTGTGCGCATGCGCAGTAGTGAGTCCGATTGCGCGTCGGCAGTAATGAGTCCGTGTGCGCATGCCCAGTAGTGAGCCCGTGTATGCTGGAGCAGTAGTGACCCCGAGCGCGCATGCGCAGTAGTGAGCCGGAGTGCGCAATCGCAGTAGTGACTCCGAGTGCCCATGCGCAGTAGTAACCCCGAGCGCGCATGCGCAGTAGTGAGCCCGAGTGCGCATCCCCAGTAGTGAGCCCGAGCGCGCATCCGCAGTAGTGAGTCCGAGTGCGCATGAGCAGCACTGACCCCGAGTGCGTATGCACAGTCATGAGCCCATGTGCGCATGCGAAGTAGTGCGCCCGTGTGGCCATGCGCAGAAGTGAGCTTGAGAGCGCATGTGCAAGTCTGAACCGGAGTGCGCATGCGCAGCAGTGACCCGGAGTGCACATGCGCAGCAGCGACCCCGAGCGCGCATGCGCAGTAATGAGCCCGAATGCGCATGTGCAGGTCTGACCGGAGTGCGCATGCGCAGTAGTGACCCCGAGTGCGCATGCACAGAAGTGAGCCGGTGCGCGCATGCGCAGTAGTGCGCCCACGTGCGCATGCGCAGAAGTGAGCGCGAGTGCGCATGGGCAGTTCTGAGCCGGAGTGCGCATGCGCAGTAGCGACCCAGAGTGCGCATGTGCAGGTCTGACCGGAGAGCGCATCCGCAGTAGTGAGTCCGAGCGCGCATCCGGAGTAGAGAGTCCGAGTGCGCATGCGCAGTAGTGTCCCCGAGTGCGCATGAGCAGTAGTGACCCCGAGCGCGCATGCGCAGAAGTGAGCTCGAGAGCGCATGTGCAAATCTGACCGGAGTGCGCATCCGCAGTAGTGAGCCCGAGCGCGCATCCGCAGTAGTGAGTCCGAGTGCGCATGAGCAGTAGTGATCTCGAGTGCGCATGCACAGTCGTGAGCCCGTGTCCGCATGCGCAGTAGTTACCCCGAGTGCGCATGGTCAGTAGTGAGCCCGTGCGCGCATGCGCAGTATTGCCCCGTGTGCGCATACGCAGTAGTGAGCCCGATTGCGCATCCGCAGTAGGGAGTCCGTGTGCGCATGCGCAGTAGTGAGTCCGATTGCGCGTCGGCAGTAGTGAGTCCGTGTGCGCATGCCCAGTAGTGAGCCCGAGCGCGCATCCGCAGTAGTGCGCCCGCGTGCGCATGCGCAGGAGTGAGCTCGAGTGCGCATGTGCAGTTCTGAGCCGGAGTGCGCATGCGCAGTGGCGACCCAGAGTGCGCATGTGCAGGTCTGACCGGAGATCGCATCCGCAGTAGTGAGTCCGAGCGCGCATCCGGAGTAGTGAGTCCGAGTGCGCATGCGCATTAGTGTCCCCGAGTGCGCATGAGCAGTAGTGACCCAGAGCGCGCATGCGCAGTAGTGAGCCCGATTGCGCATCCGCTGCAGTGAGTCCGTGTGCGCATGTGCCGTAGTGAGGCCGAGTGCGCATGCGCAGTAGTGACCCCGAGTGCGCATGCGCAGTAGAGAGCCCGATAGCGCATGTGCAGGTCTTAGATGGAGAGCGCATCCGCAGTAGTGAGCCCGATTCCGCATTCGCAGTAGTGAGGCCGAGTGCCCATGAGCAGTAGTGAGTCCAAGAGATCATGAGCAGTAGTGACCCCGAGTGCGCATGCACAGTAGTGAGCCCGTGCGCGCATGCGCAGTAGTGCGGCCGTGTGCGCATGCGCAGATGTGACCTCGCGTGCGCATGCGCAGTAGCGACCCAGAGCGCGCATGCGCAGAAGTAAGCCCGAGTGCGCATGTACAGGTCTGACCGGAGTGCGCGTGCGCAGTAGTGAGCCCGAGCGCGCATGCGCAGTAGTAAGCCCGATTGCGAATCCGCTGCAGTGAGTCCATGTGCGCATGCGCCGTAGTGAGTCCGAGTGCGCATGAGCAGTAGTGAGGTCGATTGCGCATCCGCAGTAGTGAGTCCGAGTGCACATGAGCAGTAGATAGTCCGAGAGCACATGAGAATTAGTGACCCAGAGTGTGCATGCGCAGTAGTGTGCCCGAGTGCGCATGCGCAGTAGTGACCCCGAGTGCGCATGCCCAGTAGTGAGCCCGTGCGCGCATGCGCAGTAGTGCGCCCGCGTGCGCATGCGCAGGAGTGAGCTCGAGTGCGCATGTGCAGTTCTGAGCCGGAGTGCGCATGCGCAGTAGCGACCCAGAGTGCGCATGTGCAGGTCTGACCGGAGAGCGCATCCGCAGTAGTGAGTCCGAGCGCGCATCCGGAGTAGTGAGTCCGAGTGCGCATGCGCAGTAGTGTCCCCGAGTGCGCGTGAGCAGTAGTGACCCCGAGGGCGCATGCGCAGTAGTGAGCCCGATTGCGCATCCGCTGCAGTGAGTCCGTGTGCGCATGTGCCGTAGTGAGCCCGAGTGCGCATGCGCAGTAGTGACCCCGAGTGCGCATGCGCAGTAGAGAGCCCGATAGCGCATGTGCAGGTCTTAGATGGAGAGCGCATCCGCAGTAGTGAGCCCGATTCCGCATTCGCAGTAGTGAGGCTGAGTGCCCATGAGCAGTAGTGAGTCCAAGAGATCATGAGCAGTAGTGACCCCGAGTGCGCATGCACAGTAGTGAGCCCGTGCGCGCATGCGCAGTAGTGCGGCCGTGTGCGCATGCGCAGATGTGACCTCGCGTGCGCATGCGCAGTAGTGTGCCCGAGTGCGCATGCGCAGTAGTGACCCCGAGTGCGCATGCCCAGTAGTGAGCCCGTGCGCGCATGCGCAGTAGTGCGCCCGCGTGCGCATGCGCAGGAGTGAGCTCGAGTGCGCATGTGCAGTTCTGAGCCGGAGTGCGCATGCGCAGTAGCGACCCAGAGTGCGCATGTGCAGGTCTGACCGGAGAGCGCATCCGCAGTAGTGAGTCCGAGCGCGCATCCGGAGTAGTGAGTCCGAGTGCGCATGCGCAGTAGTGTCCCCGAGTGCGCATGAGCAGTAGTGACCTCTAGCGCGCATGCGCAGTAGTGAGCCCGATTGCGCATCCGCTGCAGTGAGTCCGTGTGCGCATGTGCCGTAGTGAGCCCGAGTGCGCATGAGCAGTAGTGATCCCGAGTGCGCATGCACAGTCGTGAGCCCGTGTGCGCATGCGCAGAAGTGCGCCCGTGTAAGCATGCGCAGAAGTGAGCTCGAGAGCGCATGTGCATGTCTGAGGCGGAGTGCGCATGCTCAGTAGTGACCCCGAGTGCGCATGCGCAGTAGCGACCCCGAGCGCGCATGCGCAGTAGTGAGTCCGAGTGCGAATGCGTATGAGTGACCCCGAGTGCGCATGCGCAGAAGTGAGCTCAAATGCGCATGTGCAGGTCTGAGCTGGAGGGCGCATGCGCAGTAGTGACCCCGAGTGCGCATGTGCAGGTCTGACCGGAGTGCGCATCCGCAGTAGTGAGTCCGAGTGCGCATAAGCAGTAGTGATCCCGAGTGCGCATGCACAGTCGTGAGCCCGTATGCGCATGCCCAGTAGTTACCCCGAGTGCGCATGGTCAGTAGTCAGCACGTGCGCGCATGCGCAGTATTGCCCCGAGTGGGCATACGCAGTAGTGAGCCCGATTGCGCATCCGCAGTAGGGAGTCCGTGTGCGCATGCGCAGTAGTGACTCCGATTGCGCGTCGGCAGTAGTGAGTCCGTATGCGCATGCCCAGTAGTGAGCCCGTGTATGCTGGAGCAGTAGTGACCCCGAGCGCGCATGCGCAGTAGTGAGCCCGAGTGCGCATCCCCAGTAGTGAGCCCGAGCGCGCATCCGCAGTAGTGAGTCCGAGTGCGCATGAGCAGTACTGACCCCGAGTGCGCATGCACAGTCATGAGCCCGTGTGCGCATGCGCAGTAGTGCGCCCGTGTGGCCATGCGCAGAAGTGAGCTTGAGGGCGCATGTGCAAGTCTCAGCCGGAGTATGCATGCGCATTAGTGACCCCCAACGCGCATGCGCAGGAGCGACCCCGAGCGCGCATGTAGAGGTCTGACCGGAGTGCTATTGCGCAATAGTGAGCCCGAGCGCGCATGTGCAGTAGTGAGACCGATTGTGCATGAGCAGTAGTGAGTCCGAGTGCCCATGAGCCGTAGTGAGTCCGAGTGCGCATGAGCAGTAGTAAGTTCGAGTGCGCATGAGCAGTAGTGACCCCGAGTGCGCATGCACAGTAGTGTGCCCGTGCGCGCATGCGCAGTAGTGCACCCGTGTGCGCATGCGCAGAAGTGAGCTCGAGTGCGCATGTGCAGTACTGAGCGGGAGTGCGCAGTAGCAACCCCGAGTGCGCATGTGCAGGTCTGACCGGAGTGCGCATCCGCAGGAGTGAGCCCGATTGTACATCCGCAGTAGTGAGTCCAAGTGCGCACGAGCAGTAGTGACCCCGTGTGTGCATGAGCAGTAGTGACCCCGAGTGCGCATGCACAGTAGTGAGCCCGTGCGCGCATACGCGGTAGTGAACCCGTGTGCGCATGAGCAGTAGTGACCCCGAGCGCGCATGCGCAGTAGTGAGCCCGAGTGCGCATCCGCTGCAGTGTGTCCGAGTGCGCATGAGCAGTAGTGAGGCCGAGTGCGCATGAGAGGTACTGAACCCGAGTGCGCATGCACAGTAGTGAGCCCGTGTACACATGCGCAGTAGAGAGCCCGATTGCGCATCCGCTGCAGTGTGTCCGAGTGCGCATGAATAGTGGTAACCCCGATTGCGCATGCACAGTAGTGAGACCGTGGCGGCATGCGCAGTAGTGAGCCCGCTTGCGCATCGGCAGTAGTGAGTCCAAGTGCCCATGAGCCGTAGTGAGTCCGAGTGCGCATGAGCAGTAGTGGGTCCGAGTTCGTATGACCAGTAGTGAGCCCGAGCGCGCATCCGCAGTAGTGAGCCCGAGTGCGCGTGCGCAGTAGTGACCCCGAGTGCGCATGCACAGTAATGCGCCCGTGCGCGCATCCGTAGTAGTGAGGCCGAGTTCCCTTGAGCAGTAGTGAGTCCAAGTGCGCATGAGCAGTAGTGAGCCCGAGTGCGCATGTGCAGGTCTGACCGGTGGGGGCATGAGCAGTAGTGACCCCGAGCGCGCATGCGCAGTAGTGAGCCCGTGTATGCATGAGCAGTAGTGACCGTGAGTGCGCATGCACAGTAGTGAGACCGAGTGCGCATGTGCAGGTCTGAGCCGGAGTGCGCATGCGCAGTAGCGACCGCGAAAGCGCATCGGCAGCAGTGAGTCCGAGTGCGAATGCCCAGTAGTGAGCCCGCGTGCGCATGTGCAGTGCTGAGTCCGACTGCGCATGGTCAAGTATGAGCCCGAGCGCGCATGCGCAGTAGGGAGCCCGATTGCGCATGCGCGGTAGTGAGCCCGTGCGCGCTTGCGCAGTTGTGAACCCGAGTGCGCATGGTCAAGTCTGAGCCGGAGTGCGCATGCGCAGTACTGAGCCCGATCGCGCATCCGCAGTAGTGAGGCGGAGTGCCCATGAGCAGTAATGAGACCGAGTGCGCATGAGCAGTAGTGAGGCCGAATGCGAATGAGCAGTATTGAGCCCGATTGCGCATCCGCAGTAGTGAGTCAGAGTGCCCATGAGCAGTAGTTAGTTCGAGAAGGCATGAGAAGTAGTGACCCCGTGTGCGCATGCACAGTAGTGAGCCCGTGTGGGCATGCGCAGTAGTGAGCCCGATTGCGCATCCGCAGTAGTGAGGCCAAGTGTCCATGAGCAGTAGTGCGTCCAAGTGCGCATGAGCAGTAGTGACTCCGAGTGTGCATGCGCAGTAGTGAGCCAGATCGCGCATCCGCAGTAGTGAGTCCGAGTGCGCATGCGCAGTAGTGACCTCGAGTGCGCATGCGCAGTAGAGAGCCCGATTGCGCATGCGCAGTAGTTTAGCCCGTGTCCGCATGCGCAGTGGTGAGCCCGAGGGCGCATGGTCCAGTCTGAGCCGGAGTGCGCATTAGCAGTAGTGAGCCCGATTGCGCATCCGCAGTAGTGACCCCGAGTGCGCATTCGCAGTAGAGAGCCCGATTACGCATGCCCAGTAGCGAGCCCGAGTGCGCATGTGCAGGTCTGAGCCGGAGTGCGTATGCGCAGTAGTGAGCCCGATTGTGCATCCGCAGTAGTGAGTCCGAGTGCGCATGAGCAGTAGTGAGCCCGTGTGTGCATGAGCAGTAGTGACCCCGTGTGCGCATGCGCAGTAGTGAGCCCGATTGTGCATCCGCAGTAGTGAGTCCGAGTGCGCATGCGCAGTAGTGACTTCGAGAGAGCATGCGCAGTAGAGAGCCCGATTGCGCATGCGCAGTAGTGAGCCCCTGTCCGCATGCGCAGTGGTGAGCCCGAGGGCGCATGGTCAAGTCTGAGCCGGAGTGAGCATGCGCAGTAGTGAGCCCATGTATGTATGCGCAGTAGCGAGCCCGATTGCGCATCCGCAGTAGTGAGTCCGTGTGCGCATGCCCAGTAGTGAGCCCGTGTATGCTGGAGCAGTAGTGACCCCGAGCGCGCATGCGCAGTAGTGAGCCCGAGTGCGCATCCCCAGTAGTGAGCCCGAGCGCGCATCCGCAGTAGTGAGTCCGAGTGCGCATGAGCAGTACTGACCCCGAGTGCGCATGCACAGTCATGAGCCCGTGTGCGCATGCGCAGTAGTGCGCCCGTGTGGCCATGCGCAGAAGTGAGCTTGAGGGCGCATGTGCAAGTCTCAGCCGGAGTATGCATGCGCATTAGTGACCCCCAACGCGCATGCGCAGGAGCGACCCCGAGCGCGCATGTAGAGGTCTGACCGGAGTGCTATTGCGCAATAGTGAGCCCGAGCGCGCATGTGCAGTAGTGAGACCGATTGTGCATGAGCAGTAGTGAGTCCGAGTGCCCATGAGCCGTAGTGAGTCCGAGTGCGCATGAGCAGTAGTAAGTTCGAGTGCGCATGAGCAGTAGTGACCCCGAGTGCGCATGCACAGTAGTGTGCCCGTGCGCGCATGCGCAGTAGTGCACCCGTGTGCGCATGCGCAGAAGTGAGCTCGAGTGCGCATGTGCAGTACTGAGCGGGAGTGCGCAGTAGCAACCCCGAGTGCGCATGTGCAGGTCTGACCGGAGTGCGCATCCGCAGGAGTGAGCCCGATTGTACATCCGCAGTAGTGAGTCCAAGTGCGCACGAGCAGTAGTGACCCCGTGTGTGCATGAGCAGTAGTGACCCCGAGTGCGCATGCACAGTAGTGAGCCCGTGCGCGCATACGCGGTAGTGAACCCGTGTGCGCATGAGCAGTAGTGACCCCGAGCGCGCATGCGCAGTAGTGAGCCCGAGTGCGCATCCGCTGCAGTGTGTCCGAGTGCGCATGAGCAGTAGTGAGGCCGAGTGCGCATGAGAGGTACTGAACCCGAGTGCGCATGCACAGTAGTGAGCCCGTGTACACATGCGCAGTAGAGAGCCCGATTGCGCATCCGCTGCAGTGTGTCCGAGTGCGCATGAATAGTGGTAACCCCGATTGCGCATGCACAGTAGTGAGCCCGTGGCGGCATGCGCAGTAGTGAGCCCGCTTGCGCATCGGCAGTAGTGAGTCCAAGTGCCCATGAGCCGTAGTGAGTCCGAGTGCGCATGAGCAGTAGTGGGTCCGAGTTCGTATGACCAGTAGTGAGCCCGAGCGCGCATCCGCAGTAGTGAGCCCGAGTGCGCGTGCGCAGTAGTGACCCCGAGTGCGCATGCACAGTAATGCGCCCGTGCGCGCATCCGTAGTAGTGAGGCCGAGTTCCCTTGAGCAGTAGTGAGTCCAAGTGCGCATGAGCAGTAGTGAGCCCGAGTGCGCATGTGCAGGTCTGACCGGTGGGGGCATGAGCAGTAGTGACCCCGAGCGCGCATGCGCAGTAGTGAGCCCGTGTATGCATGAGCAGTAGTGACCGTGAGTGCGCATGCACAGTAGTGAGACCGAGTGCGCATGTGCAGGTCTGAGCCGGAGTGCGCATGCGCAGTAGCGACCGCGAAAGCGCATCGGCAGCAGTGAGTCCGAGTGCGAATGCCCAGTAGTGAGCCCGCGTGCGCATGTGCAGTGCTGAGTCCGACTGCGCATGGTCAAGTATGAGCCCGAGCGCGCATGCGCAGTAGGGAGCCCGATTGCGCATGCGCGGTAGTGAGCCCGTGCGCGCTTGCGCAGTTGTGAACCCGAGTGCGCATGGTCAAGTCTGAGCCGGAGTGCGCATGCGCAGTACTGAGCCCGATCGCGCATCCGCAGTAGTGAGGCGGAGTGCCCATGAGCAGTAATGAGACCGAGTGCGCATGAGCAGTAGTGAGGCCGAATGCGAATGAGCAGTATTGAGCCCGATTGCGCATCCGCAGTAGTGAGTCAGAGTGCCCATGAGCAGTAGTTAGTTCGAGAAGGCATGAGAAGTAGTGACCCCGTGTGCGCATGCACAGTAGTGAGCCCGTGTGGGCATGCGCAGTAGTGAGCCCGATTGCGCATCCGCAGTAGTGAGGCCAAGTGTCCATGAGCAGTAGTGCGTCCAAGTGCGCATGAGCAGTAGTGACTCCGAGTGTGCATGCGCAGTAGTGAGCCAGATCGCGCATCCGCAGTAGTGAGTCCGAGTGCGCATGCGCAGTAGTGACCTCGAGTGCGCATGCGCAGTAGAGAGCCCGATTGCGCATGCGCAGTAGTTTAGCCCGTGTCCGCATGCGCAGTGGTGAGCCCGAGGGCGCATGGTCCAGTCTGAGCCGGAGTGCGCATTAGCAGTAGTGAGCCCGATTGCGCATCCGCAGTAGTGACCCCGAGTGCGCATTCGCAGTAGAGAGCCCGATTACGCATGCCCAGTAGCGAGCCCGAGTGCGCATGTGCAGGTCTGAGCCGGAGTGCGTATGCGCAGTAGAGAGCCCGATTGCGCATGCGCAGTAGTGAGCCCCTGTCCGCATGCGCAGTGGTGAGCCCGAGGGCGCATGGTCAAGTCTGAGCCGGAGTGAGCATGCGCAGTAGTGAGCCCATGTATGTATGCGCAGTAGCGAGCCCGATTGCGCATCCGCAGTAGTGAGTCCGTGTGCGCATGCCCAGTAGTGAGCCCCAGTGCGTATGTGCAGGTCTGAGCCGGAGTGCGCATGCGCAGCAGTGACCCCGAGTGCGCATGCACAGTAGTGACCCCGAGTGCGCATGCGCAGCAGTGACCCCGAGTGCGCATGCACAGTAGTGACCCCGAGTGCGCATGCACAGTCGTGAGCCCGTGTGCGCATGCGCAATAGTGAGCCCGATTGTGCATCCGCAGTAGGGAGTCTGTGTGCGCATGAGCAGTAGTGAGTCCGAGTGCGCAAGAGCAGTAGTGAGGCCGAATGCGAATGAGCAGTAGTGAGCCTGATTGCGCATCCGCAGTAGTGAGTCAGAGTGCCCATGAGCAGTAGTTAGTTCGAGAAGGCATGAGAAGTAGTGACCCCGTGTGCGCATGCGCAGTAGTGAGCCCATGTGCGCATGCGCAGTAGTGAGCCCGATTGCGCATCCGCAGTAATGAGGCTGAGTCCCGATGAGCAGTAGTGAGTCCAAGCGCGCATGAGCAGTAGTGACCCCGATTGCGCATGCACAGTAGTGAGCCCGTGTAGGCATGCGCAGTAGTGAGCCCGATTGCGCATCCGCAGTAGTGAGGGCGAGTGTCCATGAGTAGTAGTGCGTCCAAGTGCGCATGAGCAGTAGTGACTCCGAGTGCGCATGCGCAGTAGTGAGCCAGATTGCGCATCCGCAGTAGTGAGTCCGAGTGCGCATGCGCAGTAGTGACCTCGAGTCCGCATGCGCAGTAGAGAGCCCGATTGCGCATGCGCAGTAGTGAGCCCGTGTCCGCATGCGCAGTGGTGTGCCCGAGTGCGCATGGTCAAGTCTGAGCCGGAGTGCGCATCAGCAGTAGTGAGCCCGATTGCGCATCCGCAGTAGTGACCCCGAGTGCGCATTCGCAGTAGAGAGCCCGATTACGCATGCCCAGTAGTGAGCTCGAGTGCGCATGTGCAGGTCTGAGCCGGAGTGCGTATGCGCAGTAGTGAGCCCGATTGTGCATCCGCAGTAGTGAGTCCGAGTGCGCATGAGCAGTAGTGACCGCGAGTGCGCATGCGCAGTAGAGGGCCGAATTGCGCATGCGCAGTAGTGAGCCCGTGTACGCATGCGCAGTGGTGAGCCCGAGTGCGCATGGTCAGGTCTGAGCCGGAGTGCGCATGCGCAGTAGTGAGTCCGTGTGCGCATGCCCAGTAGTGAGCCCGAGAGCGCATGTGCAGGTCTGAGCCGGAGTGCGCATGCGCAGTAGTGAGCCCGATTGTACATCCGCAGTAGTGAGTCCAAGTGCGCACGAGCAGTAGTGACCCCGTGTGTGCATGAGCAGTAGTGACCCCGAGTGCGCATGCACAGTAGTGAGCCCGTGCGCGCATACGCGGTAGTGAACCCGTGTGCGCATGAGCAGTAGTGACCCCGAGTGCGCATGCACAGTAGGGAGCCCGTGTACACATGCACAGTAGTAAGCCCGTGCGCGCATCCGTAGTAGTGAGTCCGAGTGCGCATGAGCAGTAGTGAGCCCGTGCGCGCGTGCGCAGTAGTGCGCCCGAGTGCGTTTGGTCAAGTCTGAGCCGGAGTGCGCATTAGCAGTAGTGAGCCCGATTGCGCATCCGCAGTAGTGAGTCCGAGTGCGCATGAGCAGTAGTCAGCCGGAGTGCACATGCGCAGTAGTGAGTCCGAGTGCGCATGAGCAGTAGTTAGACCGAGAGCGCATGACAAGTAGTGACCCCGTGTGGGCATGCGCAGTAGTGATCCCGAGCGCGCATCCGAAGTAGTGAGCCCGAGCGCGCATGAGCACTAGTGAGTCCAAGTGCGCACGAGCAGTAGTGACCCCGAGTGCGCATGCGCAGTAGTGAGCCCGATTGCGAATCCGCAGTAGTGTGCCCGAGAGCGCATGTGCAGGTCTGAGCCCGAGCGCGCATCCGCAGTAGTGAGTCCGAGTGCGCATGAGGAGTAGTGACCCCGATTGCGCATGCACAGTAGTGCGCCCGTGCGCGCATGCGCAGTGGTTCGCCCGTGTGCGCACGCGCAGTAATGAGTCCGAGTGCGCATGAGCAGTAGTGAGCCCGTGCGCGCGTGCGCAGTAGTGCGCCCGATTGCGCATCCGCAGTAGTGAGTCCGTGTGCGCATGCCCAGTAGTGAGCCGCAGTGCGTATGTGCAGGTCTGAGCCGGAGTGCGCATGCGCAGTAGTGAGCCCGATTGTGCATCCGCAGTAGTGAGTCCGAGTGCGCATGAACAGTAGTGAGCCGGCGTGTGCATGAGCAGTAGTGACCCTGAGTGCGCATGCACAGTAGTGAGCCCGATTTTGCATCCACAGTAGTGAGTCGGAGTACTCATGAGCAGTAGTTAGTCCGAGAGCGCATGAGAAGTAGTGAGCGCGTGTGGGCATGCGCAGTAGTGAGCCCGAGCGCTCATGCGCAGTAGTGAGCCCGTGCGCGCTTGCGCAGTTGTGAACCCGAGTGCGCATGGTCAAGTCTGAGCCGGAGTGCGCATGCGCAGTACTGAGCCCGATCGCGCATCCGCAGTAGTGAGGCGGAGTGCCCATGAGCAGCAGTGAGTCCGAGTGCGCATGAGCAGTAGTGAGCCCGTGTGTGCATGCGCAGTAGTGAGCCCGTTTGCGCATGCGCAGCAGTGAGTCCGAGTGTGCATTGACAGTAGTGAGCCCGATTGTGCATCCGCAGTAGTGAGTCCGAGTGCGCATGAGCAGTAGTGAGCCCGTGTGTGCATGAGCAGTAGTGACCCCGCGAGCGCATGCGCAGTAGTGAGCCCGATTGTGCATCCGCAGTAGTGGGTCCGAGTGCGCATAAGCAGTAGTTAGTCCGAGAGCGCATGAGAAGTAGTGACCCCGTGTGCGCATGCGCAGTAGTGAGACCGAGCGCGCAATCGCAGTTGTGACCCCGAGTGCGCATGCGCAGTAGAGAGCCTGATTGCGCATGCACAATAGTGAGCCCGTGTCCGCATGCGCGGTGGTGAGCCCGAGTGCGCATGGTCAAGTCTGAGCCGGAGTGAGCATGCGCAGTAGTGAGCCCATGTGTGTATGCGCAGTAGCGAGCCCGATTGCGCATCCGCAGTAGTGAGTCCGTGTGCGCATGCGCAGAAGTGAGCGCGAGTGCGCATGGGCAGTTCTGAGCCGGAGTGCGCATGCGCAGTAGCGACCCAGAGTGCGCATGTGCAGGTCTGACCGGAGAGCGCATCCGCAGTACTGAGTCCGAGCGCGCATCCGGAGTAGTGAGTCCGAGTGCGCATGCGCATTAGTGTCCCCGAGTGCGCATGAGCAGTAGTGACCCCGAGCGCGCATGCGCAGTAGTGAGCCCGATTGCGCATCCGCTGCAGTGAGTCCGTGTGCGCATGTGCCGTAGTGAGGCCGAGTGCGCATGCGCAGTAGTGACCCCGAGTGCGCATGCGCAGTAGAGAGCCCGATAGCGCATGTGCAGGTCTTAGATGGCGAGCGCATCCGCAGTAGTGAGCCCGATTCCGCATTCGCAGTAGTGAGGCCGAGTGCCCATGAGCAGTAGTGAGTCCAAGAGATCATGAGCAGTAGTGACCCCGAGTGCGCATGCACAGTAGCGACCCAGAGCGCGCATGCGCAGAAGTAAGCCCGAGTGCGCATGTACAGGTCTGACCGGAGTGCGCATGCGCAGTAGTGAGCCCGAGCGCGCATGTGCAGTAGTGAGCCCGATTGCGCATCCGTAGTAGTGAGGCCGAGTGCCCATGAGCAGTAGTGAGTGTAAGTGCGCATGAGCAGTAGTGACCCCGAGTGCGCATGCACAGTAGTGAGCCCGAGTGCGCATGTACAGGTCTGACCGCCAGGGCATGCGCAGTAGTCAGCCTGTGTGCACATGCGTAGTAGTGAGCTCGAGTGCGCATGCGCAGTAGTGACCCCAGTGCGCATGCACAGTAGTGAGCCCGTGTGCGCATGCGCAGTAGGGAGCCCGAGTGCGCATCCGCAGTAGTGAGACAGTGTGCCCATGAGCAGTAGTGATTCCGAGTGCGCATGAGCAGTAGTGACCCCGAGCGCGCATGCGCTGTAGTGAGCCCGATTGCGCATCCGCTGCAGTGAGTCCATGTGCGCATGCGCCGTAGTGAGTCCGAGTGCGCATGAGCAGTAGTGAGGCCGATTGCGCATCCGCAGTAGTGAGTCCGAGTGCACATGAGCAGTAGTTAGTCCGAGAGCGCATGAGAATTAGTGACCCCGAGTGTGCATGCGCAGTAGTGTGCCCGAGTGCGCATGCGCAGTAGTGACCCCGAGTGCGCATGCCCAGTAGTGAGCCCGTGCGCGCATGCGCAGTAGTGCGCCCGCGTGCGCATGCGCAGGAGTGAGCTCGAGTGCGCATGTGCAGTTCTGAGCCGGAGTGCGCATGCGCAGTAGCGACCCAGAGTGCGCATGTGCAGGTCTGACCGGAGAGCGCATCCGCAGTAGTGAGTCCGAGCGCGCATCCGGAGTAGTGAGTCCGAGTGCGCATGCGCAGTAGTGTCCCCGAGTGCGCATGAGCAGTAGTGACCCCGAGCGCGCATGCGCAGTAGTGAGCCCGATTGCGCATCCGCTGCAGTGAGTCCGTGTGCGCATGTGCCGTAGTGAGCCCGAGTGCGCATGCGCAGTAGTGACCCCGAGTGCGCATGCGCAGTAGAGAGCCCGATAGCGCATGTGCAGGTCTTAGATGGAGAGCGCATCCGCAGTAGTGAGCCCGATTCCGCATTCGCAGTAGTGAGGCCGAGTGCCCATGAGCAGTAGTGAGTCAAAGAGATCATGAGCAGTAGTGACCCCGAGTGCGCATGCACAGTAGTGAGCCCGTGCGCGCATGCGCAGTAGTGCGGCCGTGTGCGCATGCGCAGATGTGACCTCGCTTGCGCATGCGCAGTAGCGACCCAGAGCGCGCATGCGCAGAAGTAAGCCCGAGTGCGCATGTACAGGTCTGACCGGAGTGCGCATGCGCAGTAGTGAGCCCGAGCGCGCATGTGCAGTAGTGAGCCCGATTGCGCATCCGTAGTAGTGAGGCCGAGTGCCCATGAGCAGTAGTGAATGTAAGTGCGCATGCGCAGTAGTGACCCCAGTGCGCATGCACAGTAGTGAGCCCGTGTGCGCATACGCAGTAGTGAGCCCGAGTGCGCATCCGCAGTAGTGAGACAGTGTGCCCATGAGCAGTAGTGATTCCGAGTGCGCATGAGCAGTAGTGACCCCGAGCGCGCATGCGCAGTAGTGAGCCCGATTGCGCATCCGCTGCAGTGAGTCCATGTGCGCATGCGCCGTAGTGAGTCCGAGTGCGCATGAGCAGTAGTGAGGTCGATTGCGCATCCGCAGTAGTGAGTCCGAGTGCACATGAGCAGTAGTTAGTCCGGGAGCGCATGAGAATTAGTGACCCCGAGTGTGCATGCGCAGTAGTGTGCCCGAGTGCGCATGCGCAGTAGTGACCCCGAGTGCGCATGCCCAGTAGTGAGCCCGTGCGCGCATGCGCAGTAGTGCGCCCGCGTGCGCATGCGCAGGAGTGAGCTCGAGTGCGCATGTGCAGTTCTGAGCCGGAGTGCGCATGCGCAGTAGCGACCCAGAGTGCGCATGTGCAGGTCTGACCGGAGAGCGCATCCGCAGTAGTGAGTCCGAGCGCGCATCCGGAGTAGTGAGTCCGAGTGCGCATGCGCAGTAGTGTCCCCGAGTGCGCGAGAGCAGTAGTGACCCCGAGCGCGCATGCGCAGTAGTGAGCCCGATTGCGCATGCGCAGTAGAGAGCCCGATAGCGCATGTGCAGGTCTTAGATGGAGAGCGCATCCGCAGTAGTGAGCCCGATTGCGCATTCGCAGTAGTGAGGCCGAGTGCCCATGAGCAGTAGTGAGTCCAAGAGATCATGAGCAGTAGTGACCCCGAGTGCGCATGCACAGTAGTGAGCCCGTGCGCGCATGCGCAGTAGTGCGCCCGTGTGCGCATGCGCAGAAGTGACCTCGCGTGCTCATGCGCAGTAGCGACCCAGAGCGCGCATGCGCAGTAGTAAGCCCGAGTGCGCATGTACAGGTCTGACCGGAGTGCGCATGCGCAGTAGTGAGCCCGAGCGCGCATGTGCAGTAGTGAGCCCGAGTGCGCATCCGTAGTAGTGAGGCCGAGTGCCCATGAGCAGTAGTGAGTGTAAGTGCGCATGAGCAGTAGTGACCCCGAGTGCGCATGCACAGTAGTGAGTCCGAGTGCGCATGTACAGGTCTGACCGCCAGGGCATGCGCAGTAGTGAGCCCGTGTGCGCATGCGTAGTAGTGAGCTCGAGTGCGCATGCGCAGTAGTGACCCCGAGTGCGCATGCACAGTAGTGAGCCCGTGTGCGCATGCGCAGTAGTGAGCCCGAGTGCGCATACGCAGTAGTGAGACAGTGTGCCCATGAGCAGTAGTGATTCCGAGTGCGCATGAGCAGTAGTGACCCCGAGCGCGCATGCGCAGTAGTGAGCCCGATTGCGCATCCGCTGCAGTGAGTCCATGTGCGCATGCGCCGTAGTGAGTCCGAGTGCGCATGAGCAGTAGTGAGGTCGATTGCGCATCCGCAGTAGTGAGTCCGAGTGCGCATGAGCAGTAGTGACCCCGCGTGCGCATGCGCAGTAGTTACCCCGAGTCCGCATGCACAGTCGTGAGGCCGTGTGCGCATGCGCAGTAGTGACCCCCAAAACGCATACGCAGTAGCGACCCCGAGCGCGCATGCGCAGTAGTGAGCCCGAGTGCGCATGTACAGGTCTGACCGGAGTGCGCATGCGCAGTAGTGAGCTCGGGCGCACATGTGCAGTAGTGAGCCCGATTGCGCATCCGCAGTAGTGAGGCCGAGTGCCCATGAGCAGTAGTGAGTCCAAGTGCGCATGAGCCGTAGTGACTCCGAGTGCGCATGCGCAGTAGTGAGCCCGTTTGCGCATCCGCAGTAGTGATCCCGAGTGCGCTTGCCCAGTAGTGAGCCCGAGCGCGCATCCGCAATAGTGAGTCCCAGTGCGCATGAGCAGTAGTGATCCCGAGTGCGCATGCACAGTCGTGAGCCCGTGTGCGTATGCGCAGAAGTGAGCTCGAGAGCGCATGTGCAAGTCTGACCGAAGTGCGCATCCGCAGTAGTGAGCCCGAGCGCGCATCCGCAGTAGTGAGTCCGAGTGCGCATGAGCAGTAGTGATCCCGAGTGCGCATGCACAGTCGTGAGCCCGTGTGCGCATGCCCAGTAGTTACCCCGAGTGCGCATGGTCAGTAGTGAGCATGTGCGCGCATGCGCAGTATTGCCCCGAGTGGGCATACGCAGTAGTGAGCCCGATTGCGCATCCGCAGTAGGGAGTCCGCGTGCGCATGCGCAGTAGTGACTCCGATTGCGCGTCGGCAGTAGTGAGTCCGTATGCGCATGCCCAGTAGTGAGCCCGTGTACGCTGGAGCAGTAGTGACCCCGAGCGCGCATGCGCAGTAGTGAGCCCGAGTGCGCAATCGCAGTCCTGACTCCGAGTGCCCATGCGCAGTAGTAACCCCGAGCGCGCATGCGCAGTAGTGAGCCCGAGTGCGCATCCCCAGTAGTGAGCCCGAGCGCGCATCCGCAGTAGTGAGTCCGAGTGCGCATGAGCAGTACTGACCCCGAGTGCGCGTGCACAGTCATGAGCCCGTGTGCGCATGCGCAGTAGTGCGCCCGTGTGGCCATGCGCAGAAGTGAGCTTGAGGGCGCATGTGCAAGTCTCAGCCGGAGTGTGCATGCGCATTAGTGACCCCCAACGCGCATGCGCAGGAGCGACCCCGAGCGCGCATGTAGAGGTCTGACCGGAGTGCGATTGCGCAATAGTGAGCCCGAGCGCGCATGTGCAGTAGTGAGACCGATTGTGCATGAGCAGTAGTGAGTCCGAGTGCCCATGAGCCGTAGTGAGTCCGAGTGCGCATGAGCAGTAGTAAGTTCGAGTGCGCATGAGCAGTAGTGACCCCGAGTGCGCATGCACAGTAGTGTGCCCGTGCGCGCATGCGCAGTAGTGCACCCGTGTGCGCATGCGCAGAAGTGAGCTCGAGTGCGCATGTGCAGTACTGAGCGGGAGTGCGCATGCGCAGTAGCAACCCCGAGTGCGCATGTGCAGGTCTGACCGGAGTGCGCATCCGCAGGAGTAAGCCCGAGCGCACATCCGCAGCAGTGCGCCCGTGTGCACATGCGCAGAAGTGAGCTCGAGAGCGCATGTGCATGTCTGACCGGAGTGCGCATCCCCAGTAGTGAGCCCGATTGCGCATCCGCAGTAGTGGGGCCGAGTGCCCATGAGCAGTAGTGAGTCCAAGTGCGCATGAGCAGTAGTGACCCCGAGCGCGTATGCGCAGTAGCGCCCCCGAGCGCGTATGCGCACTAATGAGCTCGAGTGCGCATGCGCAGTAGTGACCCCGAGCGCGCATGCGCAGTAGTGAGCCCGTGTGCGCATGCGCAGAAGTGAGCTCGAGTGCGCAAGTGCTTGTCTAACCCGAGTGCGCATGCACAGTAGTGAACCCGTGTACACATGCGCAGTAGAGAGCCCGATTGCGCATCCGCTGCAGTGTGTCCGAGTGCGCATGAGCAGTAGTTAGTCCGAGAGCGCATGAGAAGTAGTGACCCCGTGTGCGCATGCGCAGTAGTGAACCCGAGCGCGCATGCGCAGTAGTGACCCCGAGTGCGCATGCGCAGTAGTGTGCCCGTGCGCGCATACGCGGTAGTGAGCCCGATTTCGCAACCGCTGTAGTGTGGCCGAGTGTCCACGAGCAGTAGTGAGTCCAAGTGCGCATGTGCAGGTCTGAGCCGGTGTGCGCATGCGCCGTAGTGACCCCGAGTGTGCATGATCAGTAGTGAGCCCGTGCGCGCATGCGCAGTATTGCCCCCGTGTGCGCATACGCAGTAGTGAGCCCGATTGCGCATCCGCAATAGGGAGTCCGTGTGCGCATGCGCAGTAGTGAGTCCGATTGCGCGTCGGCAGTAGAGTGTCCGAGTGCGCATGAGCAGTAGTGACCCCGAGTGCGCATAAGAGGTACTGAACCCGAGTGCGCATGCACAGCAGTGAGCCCGTGTACACATGCGCAGTAGAGAGCCCGATTGCGCATCCGCTGCAGTGTGTCCGAGAACGCATGAGCAGTAGTGGGTCGAGTTCGTATGAGCAGTAGTGAGCCCGAGCGCGCATCCGCAGTAGTGAGCCCGAGTGCGCATGCGCAGTAGTGTCCCCGAGTGCGCATGCACAGTAGTAAGCCCGTGCGCGCATCCGTAGTAGTGAGGCCTAGTGCCCTTGAGCAGTAGTGAGCCCGAGAGCGCATGTGCAGGTCTGACCGGAGAGGGCATGAGCAGTAGTGACCCCGAGTGCGCATGCACAGTAGTGAGCCCGTGCGCGCATGCGCAGTAGTGCGCCCGCGTGCGCATGCGCAGAAGTGAGCTCGAGTGCGCATGTGCAGTTCTGAGCCGGAGTGCGCATGCGCAGTAGCGACCCAGAGTGCGCATGTGCAGGTCTGACCGGAGTGCGCATGGGAAGTAGTGAGGCCGATTGCGCATCCGCTGTAGGTAGTCAGTGTGCGCATGCGCAGTAGTGAGCCCGATTGCGCATCGGCAATAGTGAGTCCGTGTGCGCATGCCCAGTAGTGAGCACGAGTGCGCATGTGCAGGTCTGAGCCGGAGAGCGCATGCGCAGTAGTGAGCCCGATTGTACATCCGCAGTAGTGAGTCCAAGTGCGCATGAGCAGTAGTGACCCCGTGTGTGCATGAGCAGTAGTGACCCCGAGTGCGCATGCACAGTAGTGAGCCCGTGCGCGCATACGCGGTAGTGAACCCGTGTGCGCATGAGCAGTAGTGACCCCGAGGGTGCATGCGCAGTAGTGAGCCCGAGTGCGCATCCGCTGCAGTGTGTCCGAGTGCGCATGAGCAGTAGTGAGGCCGAGTGCGCATGAGCAGTAGTGAGCCCGAGCGCGCATCCGCAGTAGTGAGTCCGAGTGCGCATGAGCAGTAGTGACCCCGAGTGCGCATGAGAGGTACTGAACCCGAGTGCGCATGCACAGTAGTGAGCTCGTGTACACATGCGCAGTAGAGAGCCCGATTGCGCATCCGCTGCAGTCTGTCCGAGTGCGCATGAGCAGTAACGATTCCAAGTGCGCATGAGCAATAGTGAGGCCGTATGCGAATAAGTAGTAGTGAGTCCGATTGCGCATCCGCAGCAGTGAGTCTGAGTGCCCATGAGCAGTAGTTAGTCCGAGAACGCATGAGAAGTAGTGACCCCGTGTGCGCATGCGCAGTAGTGAACCCGAGCGCGCATCCGCAGTAGTGAGCCCGAGTGCGCATGCGCAGTAGTGTCCCCGAGTGCGCATGCACAGTAGTAAGCCCGTGCTCGCATCCGTAGTAGTGAGGCCGAGTGCCATTGAGCAGTAGTGAGCCCGAGAGCGCATGTGCAGGTCTGACCGGAGAGGGCATGAGCAGTAGTGACCCCGAGCGCGCATGCGCAGTAGTGAGCCCGACTGCGCATCCGCAGTAGGGCGTCCGTGTGCGCATGCGCAGTAGTGAGCCCGATTGCGCATCGGCAGTAGTGAGTCCAAGTGCCCATGAGCGGTAGTGAGTCCGAGTGCGCATGAGCAGTAGTGGGTCCGAGTTCGTATGAGCAGTAGTGAGCCCGAGAGCGCATCCGCAGTAGTGAGCCCGAGTGCGCATGCGCAGTAGTGAGCCCCACTGCGCATCCGCAGTAGGGAGTCCGTGTGCGCATGCGCAGTAGTGAGCCCGATTGCGCATCGGCAGTAGTGAGTCCAAGCGCCCATGAGCCGTAGTGAGTCCGAGTGCGCATGAGCAGTAGTGAGTCCGAGTGCGTATGAGCAGTAGTGAGCCCGAGCGCCCAAGAGCAGTAGTGTGTCCGAGTGCGCATAAGCAGTGGTAACCCCGATTGCGCATGCACAGTAGTGAGCCCGTGGCGGCATGCGCAGTAGTGAGCCCGAGCGCGCATCCGCAGTAGTGATCCCGAGCGCCCATGCGCAGTAGTGAGCCCGTGTATGCATGAGCAGTAGTGACGCCGAGTGCGCATGCACAGTAGTGAGCCCGTGTCCGCATGCGCAGTGGTGAGCCCGTGTCCGCATGCGCAGCGGTGAGACCGAGTGCGCATGGTCAGGTCTGAGCCGGAGTGCGCATGCGCAGTAGTGAGTCCGTGTGCGCATGCGCAGTAGTGAGCCCGCTTGCGCATCGGCAGTAGTGAGTCCAAGTGCCCATGAGCCGTAGTGAGTCCGAGTGCGCATGAGCAGTAGTGGGTCGAGTTCGTATGAGCAGTAGTGAGCCCGAGCGCGCATCCGCAGTAGTGAGCCCGAGTGCGCGTGCGCAGTAGTGACCCCGAGTGCGCATGCACAGTAGTGCGCCCGTGCGCGCATCCGTGGTAGTGAGGCCGAGTTCCCTTGAGCAGTAGTGAGTCCAAGTGCGCATGAGCAGTAGTGAGCCCGAGTGCGCATGTGCAGGTCTGACCGGTGGGGGCATGAGCAGTAGTGACCCCGAGCGCGCATGCGCAGTAGTGAGCCCGTGTATGCATGAGCAGTAGTGACCGTGAGTGCGCATGCACAGTAGTGAGCCCGATTGCGCATCCGCAGTAGGGAGTCCGTGTGCGCATGCGCAGTAGTGACTCCGATTGCGCGTCGGCAGTAGTGAGTCCGTATGCGCATGCCCAGTAGTGAGCCCGTGTATGCTGGAGCAGTAGTGACCCCGAGCGCGCATGCGCAGTAGTGAGCCCGAGTGCGCAATCGCAGTCCTGAATCCGAGTGCCCATGCGCAGTAGTAACCCCGAGCGCGCATGCGCAGTAGTGAGCCCGAGTGCGCATCCCCAGTAGTGAGCCCGAGCGCGCATCCGCAGTAGTGAGTCCGAGTGCGCATGAGCAGTACTGACCCCGAGTGCGCGTGCACAGTCATGAGCCCGTGTGCGCATGCGCAGTAGTGCGCCCGTGTGGCCATGCGCAGAAGTGAGCTTGAGGGCGCATGTGCAAGTCTCAGCCGGAGTGTGCATGCGCATTAGTGACCCCCAACGCGCATGCGCAGGAGCGACCCCGAGCGCGCATGTAGAGGCCTGACCGGAGTGCGATTGCGCAATAGTGAGCCCGAGCGCGCATGTGCAGTAGTGAGACCGATTGTGCATGAGCAGTAGTGAGTCCGAATGCCCATGAGCCGTAGTGAGTCCGAGTGCGCATGAGCAGTAGTAAGTTCGAGTGCGCATGAGCAGTAGTGACCCCGAGTGCGCATGCACAGTAGTGTGCCCGTGCGCGCATGCGCAGTAGTGCACCCGTGTGCGCATGCGCAGAAGTGAGCTCGAGTGCGCATGTGCAGTACTGAGCGGGAGTGCGCATGCGCAGTAGCAACCCCGAGTGCGCATGTGCAGGTCTGACCGGAGTGCGCATCCGCAGGAGTGAGCCCGAGCGCACATCCGCAGCAGTGCGCCCGTGTGCACATGCGCAGAAGTGAGCTCGAGAGCGCATGTGCATGTCTGACCGGAGTGCGCATCCCCAGTAGTGAGCCCGATTGCGCATCCGCAGTAGTGGGGCCGAGTGCCCATGAGCAGTAGTGAGTCCAAGTGCGCATGAGCAGTAGTGACCCCGAGTGGGCATGCGCAGTAGTGACCCCGAGCGCGTATGCGCAGTAGCGCCCCCGAGCGCGTATGCGCACTAATGAGCTCGAGTGCGCATGTGCAGGTCTGAGCCGGACTGCGCATGCGCAGTAGTGACCCCGAGCGCGCATGCGCAGTAGTGAGCCCGTGTGCGCATGCGCAGAAGTGAGCTCGAGTGCGCATGTGCATGTCTAACCCGAGTGCGCATGCACAGTAGTGAGCCCGTGTACACATGCGCAGTAGAGAGCCCGATTGCGCATCCGCTGCAGTGTGTCCGAGTGCGCATGAGCAGTAGTTAGTCCGAGAGCGCATGAGAAGTAGTGACCCCGTGTGCGCATGCGCAGTAGTGAACCCGAGCGCGCATGCGCAGGAGTGACCCCGAGTGCGCATATGCAGTAGTGTGCCCGTGCGCGCATACGCGGTAGTGAGCCCGATTTCGCAACCGCTGTAGTGTGGCCGAGTGTCCACGAGCAGTAGTGAGACCAAGTGCGCATGTGCAGGTCTGAGCCGGTGTGCGCATGCGCAGTAGTGACCCCGAGTGTGCATGATCAGTAGTGAGCCCGTGCGCGCATGCGCAGTATTGCCCCCGTGTGCGCATACGCAGTAGTGAGCCCGATTGCGCATCCGCAATAGGGAGTCCGTGTGCGCATGCGCAGTAGTGAGTCCGATTGCGCGTCGGCAGTAGAGTGTCCGAGTGCGCATGAGCAGTAGTGACCCCGAGTGCGCATAAGAGGTACTGAACCCGAGTGCGCACGCACAGCAGTGAGCCCGTGTACACATGCGCAGTAGAGAGCCCGATTGCGCATCCGCTGCAGTGTGTCCGAGTGCGCATGAGCAGTAACGAGTCCAAGTGCGCATGAGCAGTAGTGAGGCCGTATGCGAATAAGCAGTAGTGAGCCCGATTGCGCATCCGCAGCAGTGAGTCTGAGTGCCCATGAGCAGTAGTTAGTCCGAGAACGCATGAGAAGTAGTGACCCCGTGTGCGCATGCGCAGTAGTGAACCCGAGCGCGCATCCGCAGTAGTGAGCCCGAGTGCGCATGCGCAGTAGTGTCCCCGAGTGCGCATGCACAGTAGTAAGCCCGTGCGCGCATCCGTAGTAGTGAGGCCGAGTGCCCTTGAGCAGTAGTGAGCCCGAGAGCGCATGTGCAGGTCTGACCGGAGAGGGCATGAGCAGTAGTGACCCCGAGTGCGCATGCACAGTAGTGAGCCCGTGCGCGCATGCGCAGTAGTGCGCCCGCGTGCGCATGCGCAGAAGTGAGCTCGAGTGCGCATGTGCAGTTCTGAGCCGGAGTGCGCATGCGCAGTAGCGACCCAGAGTGCGCATGTGCAGGTCTGACCGGAGTGCGCATGGGAAGTAGTGAGGCCGATTGCGCATCCGCTGTAGGTAGTCAGTGTGCGCATGCGCAGTAGTGAGCCCGATTGCGCATCGGCAATAGTGAGTCCGTGTGCGCATGACCAGTAGTGAGCACGAGTGCGCATGTGCAGGTCTGAGCCGGAGAGCGCATGCGCAGTAGTGAGCCCGATTGTACATCCGCAGTAGTGAGTCCAAGTGCGCATGAGCAGTAGTGACCCCGTGTGTGCATGAGCAGTAGTGACCCCGAGTGCGCATGCACAGTAGTGAGCCCGTGCGCGCATACGCGGTAGTGAACCCGTGTGCGCATGAGCAGTAGTGACCCCGAGGGTGCATGCGCAGTAGTGAGCCCGACTGCGCATCCGCTGCAGTGTGTCCGAGTGCGCATGAGCAGTAGTGAGGCCGAGTGCGCATGAGCAGTAGTGAGCCCGAGCGCGCATCCGCAGTAGTGAGTCCGAGTGCGCATGAGCAGTAGTGACCCCGAGTGCGCATGAGAGGTACTGAACCCGAGTGCGCATGCACAGTAGGGAGCTCGTGTACACATGCGCAGTAGAGAGCCCGATTGCGCATCCGCTGCAGTCTGTCCGAGTGCGCATGAGCAGTAACGATTCCAAGTGCGCATGAGCAATAGTGAGGCCGTATGCGAATAAGTAGTAGTGAGTCCGATTGCGCATCCGCAGCAGTGAGTCTGAGTGCCCATGAGCAGTAGTTAGTCCGAGAACGCATGAGAAGTAGTGACCCCGTGTGCGCATGCGCAGTAGTGAACCCGAGCGCGCATCCGCAGTAGTGAGCCCGAGAGCGCATGCGCAGTAGTGTCCCCGAGTGCGCATGCACAGTAGTAAGCCCGTGCTCGCATCCGTAGTAGTGAGGCCGAGTGCCCTTGAGCAGTAGTGAGCCCGAGAGCGCATGTGCAGGTCTGACCGGAGAGGGCATGAGCAGTAGTGACCCCGAGCGCGCATGCGCAGTAGTGAGCCCGACTGCGCATCCGCAGTAGGGCGTCCGTGTGCGCATGCGCAGTAGTGAGCCCGATTGCGCATCGGCAGTAGTGAGTCCAAGTGCCCATGAGCGGTAGTGAGTCCGAGTGCGCATGAGCAGTAGTGGGTCCGAGTTCGTATGAGCAGTAGTGAGCCCGAGCGCGCATCCGCAGTAGTGAGCCCGAGTGCGCGTGCGCAGTAGTGACCCCGAGTGCGCATGCACAGTAGTGCGCCCGTGCGCGCATCCGTGGTAGTGAGGCCGAGTTCCCTTGAGCAGTAGTGAGTCCAAGTGCGCATGAGCAGTAGTGAGCCCGAGTGCGCATGTGCAGGTCTGACCGGTGGGGGCATGAGCAGTAGTGACCCCGAGCGCGCATGCGCAGTAGTGAGCCCGTGTATGCATGAGCAGTAGTGACCGTGAGTGCGCATGCACAGTAGTGAGCCCGAGTGCGCATGTGCAGGTCTGAGCCGGAGTGCGCATGCGCAGTAGCGACCCCGAAAGCGCATCGGCAGCAGTGAGTCCGAGTGCGAAAGCCCAGTAGTGAGCCCGCGTGCGCATGTGCAGTGCTGAGTCCGACTGCGCATGGTCAAGTATGAGCCCGAGCGCGCATGCGCAGTAGTGAGCCCGATTGCGCATCCGCAGTAGTGAGTCCGTGTGCGCATGAGCAGTAGTGAGTCCGAGTGCGCACGAGATGTAGTGACCTCGAGTGCGCATGCGCAGTAGAGAGCCCGATTGCGCATGCGCAGTAGTTTAGCCCGTGTCCGCATGCGCAGTGGTGAGCCCGAGGGCGCATGGTCAAGTCTGAGCCGGAGTGCGCATTAGCAGTAGTGAGCCCGATTGCGCATCCGCAGTAGTGACCCCGAGTGCGCATTCGCAGTAGAGAGCCCGATTACGCATGCCCAGTAGTGAGCCCGAGTGCGCATGTGCAGGTCTGAGCCGGAGTGCGTATGCGCAGTAGTGAGCCCGCGTGCGCATGCGCAGGAGTGAGCTCGAGTGCGCATGTGCAGTTCTGAGCCGGAGTGCGCATGCGCAGTAGCGACCCAGAGTGCGCATGTGCAGGTCTGACCGGAGAGTGCATCCGCAGTAGTGAGTCCGAGCGCGCATCCGGAGTAGTGAGTCCGAGTGCGCATGCGCAGTAGTGTCCCCGAGTGCGCATGAGCAGTAGTGACCCCGAGCGCGCATGCGCAGTAGTGAGCCCGATTGCGCATCCGCTGCAGTGAGTCCGTGTGCGCATGTGCCGTAGTGAGCCCGAGTGCGCATGCGCAGTAGTGACCCCGAGTGCGCATGCGCAGTAGAGAGCCCGATAGCGCATGTGCAGGTCTTAGATGGAGAGCGCATCCGCAGTAGTGAGCCCGATTCCGCATTCGCAGTAGTGAGGCCGAGTGCCCATGAGCAGTAGTGAGTCCAAGAGATCATGAGCAGTAGTGACCCCGAGTGCGCATGCACAGTAGTAAGCCCGTGCGCGCATGCGCAGTAGTGCGGCCGTGTGCGCATGCGCAGATGTGACCTCGCGTGCGCATGCGCAGTAGCGACCCAGAGCGTGCATGCGCAGAAGTAAGCCCGAGTGCGCATGCGCAGTAGCGACCCAGAGTGCGCATGTGCAGGTCTGACCGGAGAGCGCATCCGCAGTAGTGAGTTCGAGCGCGCATCCGGAGTAGTGAGTCCGAGTGCGCATGCGCAGTAGTGTCCCCGAGTGCGCATGAGCAGTAGTGACCCCGAGCGCGCATGCGCAGTAGTGAGCCCGATTGCGCATCCGCTGCAGTGAGTCCGTGTGCGCATGTGCCGTAGTGAGCCCGAGTGCGCATGCGCAGTAGTGACCCCGAGTGCGCATGCGCAGTAGAGAGCCCGATAGCGCATGTGCAGGTCTTAGATGGAGAGCGCATCCGCAGTAGTGAGCCCGATTCCGCATTCGCAGTAGTGAGGCCGAGCGCCCATGAGCAGTAGTGAGTCCAAGAGATCATGAGCAGTAGTGACCCCGAGTGCGCATGCACAGTAGTGAGCCCGTGCGCGCATGCGCAGTAGTGCGGCCGTGTGCGCATGCGCAGATGTGACCTCGCGTGCGCATGCGCAGTAGCGACCCAGAGCGTGCATGCGCAGAAGTAAGCCCGAGTGCGCATATACAGGTCTGACCGGAGTGCGCATGCACAGTAGTGAGCCCGAGTGCGCATGTACAGGTCTGACCGCCAGGGCATGCGCAGTAGTCAGCCTGTGTGCGCATGCGTAGTAGTGAGCTCGAGTGCGCATGCGCAGTAGTGACCCCAGTGCGCATGCACAGTAGTGAGCCCGTGTGCGCATGCGCAGTAGTGAGCCCGAGTGCGCATCCGCAGTAGTGAGACAGTGTGCCATGAGCAGTAGTGATTCCGAGTGCGCATGAGCAGTAGTGACCCCGAGCGCGCATGCGCAGTAGTGAGCCCGATTGCGCATCCGCTGCAGTGAGTCCATGTGCGCATGCGCCGTAGTGAGTCCGAGTGCGCATGCGCAGTAGTGACCCCGAGTGCGCATGCCCAGTAGTGAGCCCGTGCGCGCATGCGCAGTAGTGCGCCCGCGTGCGCATGCGCAGGACTGAGCTCGAGTGCGCATGTGCAGTTCTGAGCCGGAGTGCGCATGCGCAGTAGCGACCCAGAGTGCGCATGTGCAGGTCTGACCGGAGAGCGCATCCGCAGTAGTGAGTTCGAGCGCGCATCCGGAGTAGTGAGTCCGAGTGCGCATGCGCAGTAGTGTCCCCGAGTGCGCATGAGCAGTAGTGACCCCGAGCGCGCATGCGCAGCAGTGAGCCCGATTGCGCATCCGCTGCAGTGAGTCCGTGTGCGCATGTGCCGTAGTGAGCCCGAGTGCGCATGCGCAGTAGTGACCCCGAGTGCGCATGCGCAGTAGAGAGCCCGATAGCGCATGTGCAGGTCTTAGATGGAGAGCGCATCCGCAGTAGTGAGCCCGATTCCGCATTCGCAGTAGTGAGGCCGAGCGCCCATGAGCAGTAGTGAGTCCAAGAGATCATGAGCAGTAGTGACCCCAGTGCGCATGCGCAGTAGTGAGCCCGTGTGCGCATGCGCAGTAGTGAGCCCGAGTGCGCATCCGCAGTAGTGAGACAGTGTGCCCATGAGCAGTAGTGATTCCGAGTGCGCATGAGCAGTAGTGACCCCGAGCGCGCATGCGCAGTAGTGAGCCCGATTGCGCATCCGCTGCAGTGAGTCCATGTGCGCATGCGCCGTAGTGAGTCCGAGTGCGCATGCGCAGTAGTGACCCCGAGTGCGCATGCCCAGTAGTGAGCCCGTGCGCGCATGCGCAGTAGTGCGCCCGCGTCCGCATGCGCAGGACTGAGCTCGAGTGCGCATGTGCAGTTCTGAGCCGGAGTGCGCATGCGCAGTAGCGACCCAGAGTGCGCATGTGCAGGTCTGACCGGAGAGCGCATCCGCAGTAGTGAGTCCGAGCGCGCATCCGGAGTAGTGAGTCCGAGTGCGCATGCGCAGTAGTGTCCCCGAGTGCGCATGAGCAGTTGTGACCCCGAGCGCGCATGCGCAGTAGTGAGCCCGATTGCGCATCCGCTGCAGTGAGTCCGTGTGCGCATGTGCCGTAGTGAGCCCGAGTGCGCATGCGCAGTAGTGACCCCGAGTGCGCATGCGCAGTAGTGAGTCCGGGTGCCCATGAGCAGTAGTTAGTCCGAGAGCACATGAGAAGTAGTGACCCCCTGTGTGCATGCACAGTAGTGAGCCCGTGTGCGCATGCGCAGTAGTGAGCCCGAGCGCGCATGAGCAGTAGTGAGCCCGTGCGCGCATCCGCAGTAGTGAGTCCAAGCGCGCATGCGCAGTAGTGAGCCCGATTGCGCATGCGCAGTAGTGAGTCCGAGCGCGCATGAGCTGCAGCGAGTCCGAGTGCGCATGAGCAGTAGCGAGTTCGAGCGCGCATGCGCAGTAGTGAGTTCGAGCGCGCATGCGCAGTAGTGAGCCCGATTGCGCATCAGCAACAGTGGGTCCGAGTGCACATGAACAGTAGTGAGGCCGAGTGCGCATGAGCAGTAGTGAGCCGGAGTGCGCATGCGCAGTAGTGACCCCAAGCGCGCATGCGCAGTAGAGAGCCCGTGCACACATGCTCAGTAGTGAGCTTGAGTGCGCATGTGCAGGACTGAGCCGGTGAGCGCATCCGCATTAGTGATCCCGATTGCGCATCTGCAGTAGTGAGGCCGAGTGCCCATGAGAAGTAGTGAGTCGAAGTGCGCATGAGCAGTAGTGACCCCGAGTGCGCGTGCACAGTAGTGAGTCCGAGTGCGCATGTACAGGTCTGACCGCCAGGGCATGCGCAGTAGTGAGCCCGTGTGCGCATGCGTAGTAGTGAGCTCGAGTGCGCATGCGCAGTAGTGACTCCGACTGCGCATGCACAGTAGTGAGCCCGAGTGCGCATCCGCAGTAGTGAGACAGCGTGCCCATGAGCAGTAGTGATTCCGAGTGCGCATGAGCAGTAGTGACCCCGAGCGCGCATGCGCAGTAGTGAGCCCGATTGCGCATCCGCTGCAGTGAGTCCATATGCGCATGCGCCGTAGTGAGTCCGAGTGCGCATGAGCAGTAGTGAGGTCGATTGCGCATCCGCAGTAGTGAGTCCGAGTGCGCATGAGCACTAGTGACCCCGCGTGCGCATTCGCAGTAGTTACCCCGAGTCCGCATGCACAGTCGTGAGGCCGTGTGCGCATGCGCAGTAGTGTCCCCCAAACGCATGCGCAGTAGTGAGTCCCAGTGCGCATGAGCAGTAGTGACTCCGAGTGCGCATGCGCAGTAGTGAGTCCCAGTGCGCATGAGCAGTAGTGACCCCGAGTGCGCATGCACAGTAGTGAGCCCGAGTGCGCATCCGCAGTAGTGAGACAGCGTGCCCATGAGCAGTAGTGATTCCGAGTGCGCATGAGCAGTAGTGATCCCGAGTGCGCATGCACAGTCGTGAGCCCGTGTGCGCATGCGCAGAAGTGCGCCCGTGTAAGCATGCGCAGAAGTGAGCTCCAGAGCGCATGTGTATGTCTGAGCCGGAGTGCGCATGCGCAGTAGTGACCCCGAGTGCGCATGTGCAGGTCTGACCGGAGTGCGCATCCGCAGTAGTGAGCCCGAGCGCGCATCCGCAGTAGTGAGTCCCAGTGCGCATGAGCAGTAGTGATCCCGAGTGCGCATGCACAGTCGTGAGCCCGTGTGCGCATGCGCAGAAGTGAGCTCGAGAGCGCATGTGCAAGTCTGACCGGAGTGCGCATCCGCAGTAGTGAGCCCGAGCGCGCATCCGCAGTAGTGAGTCCGAGTGCGCATGAGCAGTAGTGATCCCGAGTGCGCATGCACAGTCGTAAGCCCGTGTGCGCATGCCCAGTAGTTACCCCGAGTGCGCATGGTCAGTAGTGAGCACGTGCGCGCATGCGCAGTATTGCCCCGAGTGGGCATACGCAGTAGTGAGCCCGATTGCGCATCCGCAGTAGGGAGTCCGTGTGCGCATGCGCAGTAGTGACTCCGATTGCGCGTCGGCAGTAGTGAGTCCGTATGCGCATGCCCAGTAGTGAGCCCGTGTATGCTGGAGCAGTAGTGACCCCGAGCGCGCATGCGCAGTAGTGAGCCCGAGTGCGCAATCGCAGTCCTGACTCCGAGTGCCCATGCGCAGTAGTAACCCCGAGCGCGCATGCGCAGCAGTGAGCCCGAGTGCGCATCCCCAGTAGTGAGCCCGAGCGCGCATCCGCAGTAGTGAGTCCGAGTGCGCATGAGCAGTACTGACCCCGAGTGCGCGTGCACAGTCATGAGCCCGTGTGCGCATGCGCAGTAGTGCGCCCGTGTGGCCATGCGCAGAAGTGAGCGTGAGGGCGCATGTGCAAGTCTCAGCCGGAGTGTGCATGCGCATTAGTGACCCCCAACGCGCATGCGCAGGAGCGACCCCGAGCGCGCATGTAGAGGTCTGACCGGAGTGCGATTGCGCAATAGTGAGCCCGAGCGCGCATGTGCAGTAGTGAGACCGATTGTGCATGAGCAGTAGTGAGTCCGAGTGCCCATGAGCCGTAGTGAGTCCGAGTGCGCATGAGCAGTAGTAAGTTCGAGTGCGCATGAGCAGTAGTGACCCCGAGTGCGCATGCACAGTAGTAAGCCCGTGCGCGCATGCGCAGTAGTGCGGCCGTGTGCGCATGCGCAGATGTGACCTAGCGTGCGCATGCGCAGTAGCGACCCAGAGCGTGCATGCGCAGAAGTAAGCCCGAGTGCGCATGCGCAGTAGCGACCCAGAGTGCGCATGTGCAGGTCTGACCGGAGAGCGCATCCGCAGTAGTGAGTTCGAGCGCGCATCCGGAGTAGTGAGTCCGAGTGCGCATGCGCAGTAGTGTCCCCGAGTGCGCATGAGCAGTAGTGACCCCGAGCGCGCATGCGCAGTAGTGAGCCCGATTGCGCATCCGCTGCAGTGAGTCCGTGTGCGCATGTGCCGTAGTGAGCCCGAGTGCGCATGCGCAGTAGTGACCCCGAGTGCGCATGCGCAGTAGAGAGCCCGATAGCGCATGTGCAGGTCTTAGATGGAGAGCGCATCCGCAGTAGTGAGCCCGATTCCGCATTCGCAGTAGTGAGGCCGAGCGCCCATGAGCAGTAGTGAGTCCAAGAGATCATGAGCAGTAGTGACCCCGAGTGCGCATGCACAGTAGTGAGCCCGTGTGCGCATGCGCAGTAGTGCGGCCGTGTGCGCATGCGCAGATGTGACCTCGCGTGCGCATGCGCAGTAGCGACCCAGAGCGTGCATGCGCAGAAGTAAGCCCGAGTGCGCATGTACAGGTCTGACCGGAGTGCGCATGCACAGTAGTGAGCCCGAGTGCGCATGTACAGGTCTGACCGCCAGGGCATGCGCAGTAGTCAGCCTGTGTGCGCATGCGTAGTAGTGAGCTCGAGTGCGCATGCGCAGTAGTGACCCCAGTGCGCATGCACAGTAGTGAGCCCGTGTGCGCATGCGCAGTAGTGAGCCCGAGTGCGCATCCGCAGTAGTGAGACAGTGTGCCATGAGCAGTAGTGATTCCGAGTGCGCATGAGCAGTAGTGACCCCGAGCGCGCATGCGCAGTAGTGAGCCCGATTGCGCATCCGCTGCAGTGTGTCCATGTGCGCATCCGCCGTAGTGAGTCCGAGTGCGCATGCGCAGTAGTGACCCCGAGTGCGCATGCCCAGTAGTGAGCCCGTGCGCGCATGCGCAGTAGTGCGCCCGCGTGCGCATGCGCAGGACTGAGCTCGAGTGCGCATGTGCAGTTCTGAGCCGGAGTGCGCATGCGCAGTAGCGACCCAGAGTGCGCATGTGCAGGTCTGACCGGAGTGCGCATCCGCAGTAGTGAGCCCGAGCGCGCATCCGCAGTAGTGAGTCCCAGTGCGCATGAGCAGTAGTGATCCCGAGTGCGCATGCACAGTCGTGAGCCCGTGTGCGCATGCGCAGAAGTGAGCTCGAGAGCGCATGTGCAAGTCTGACCGGAGTGCGCATCCGCAGTAGTGAGCCCGAGCGCGCATCCGCAGTAGTGAGTCCGAGTGCGCATGAGCAGTAGTGATCCCGAGTGCGCATGCACAGTCGTGAGCCCGTGTGCGCATGCCCAGTAGTTACCCCGAGTGCGCATGGTCAGTAGTGAGCACGTGCGCGCATGCGCAGTATTGCCCCGAGTGGGCATACGCAGTAGTGAGCCCGATTGCGCATCCGCAGTAGGGAGTCCGTGTGCGCATGCGCAGTAGTGACTCCGATTGCGCGTCGGCAGTAGTGAGTCCGTATGCGCATGCCCAGTAGTGAGCCCGTGTATGCTGGAGCAGTAGTGACCCCGAGCGCGCATGCGCAGTAGTGAGCCCGAGTGCGCAATCGCAGTCCTGACTCCGAGTGCCCATGCGCAGTAGTAACCCCGAGCGCGCATGCGCAGTAGTGAGCCCGAGTGCGCATCCCCAGTAGTGAGCCCGAGCGCGCATCCGCAGTAGTGAGTCCGAGTGCGCATGAGCAGTACTGACCCCGAGTGCGCGTGCACAGTCATGAGCCCGTGTGCGCATGCGCAGTAGTGCGCCCGTGCGGCCATGCGCAGAAGTGAGCTTGAGGGCGCATGTGCAAGTCTCAGCCGGAGTGTGCATGCGCATTAGTGACCCCCAACGCGCATGCGCAGGAGCGACCCCGAGCGCGCATGTAGAGGTCTGACCGGAGTGCGATTGCGCAATAGTGAGCCCGAGCGCGCATGTGCAGTAGTGAGACCGATTGTGCATGAGCAGTAGTGAGTCCGAGTGCCCATGAGCCGTAGTGAGTCCGAGTGCGCATGAGCAGTAGTAAGTTCGAGTGCGCATGAGCAGTAGTGACCCCGAGTGCGCATGCACAGTAGTGTGCCCGTGCGCGCATGCGCAGTAGTGCACCCGTGTGCGCATGCGCAGAAGTGAGCTCGAGTGCGCATGTGCAGTACTGAGCGGGAGTGCGCATGCGCAGTAGCAACCCCGAGTGCGCATGTGCAGGTCTGACCGGAGTGCGCATCCGCAGGAGTGAGCCCGAGCGCACATCCGCAGCAGTGCGCCCGTGTGCACATGCGCAGAAGTGAGCTCGAGAGCGCATGTGCATGTCTGACCGGAGTGCGCATCCCCAGTAGTGAGCCCGATTGCGCATCCGCAGTAGTGGGGCCGAGTGGCCATGAGCAGTAGTGAGTCCAAGTGCGCATGCGCAGTAGTGACCCCGAGCGCGCATGCGCAGTAGTGAGCCCGTGTGCGCATGCGCAGAAGTGAGCTCGAGTGCGCATGTGCAGGTCTAACCCGTGTGCGCATGCACAGTAGTGAGCCCGTGTACACATGCGCAGTAGAGAGCCCGATTGCGCATCCGCTGCAGTGTGTCCGAGTGCGCATGAGCAGTAGTTAGTCCGAGAGCGCATGAGAAGTAGTGACCCCGTGTGCGCATGCGCAGCAGTGAGCTCGAGTGCGCATATGCAGGTCTGACCCGGTGTGCGCATACGCTGTAGTGACCACGAGTACGCATGAGCAGTAGTCAGACCGAGTGCGCAAGAGCAGTAGTGAGCCCGAGTGGGCATCCGCAGTCGTGAGTCGGAGCGCGCATCCGCAGTAGTGAGCCCGAGTGCGCATGCGCAGTAGTGACCCCGAGTGCGCAAGCGCAGTAGTGAGCCCGATTACGCATCCGCAGTAGTGACCCCGAGTAGGCATGAACAGTAGTGAGTCCGAGTGCGCATGAGCAGTAGTGACCCCGAGTGCGCATGCGCAGTAGTGAGCCCGATTACGCATCCGCCGTAGTGTCCCAGAGTGCGCATGCGCAGTAGTGAGCCCGAGCGCGCATCCACAGTATTGAGCCCGAGTGCGCATGCGCAGTACTCACCGCGAGTACGCATGAGCAGTAGTGAGCTCGACTACGCATCCGCAGTAGTGACCCCGAGTGCGCATGCGCAGTAGTGCGCCCGTGTGCGCACGCGCAGAACTGAGCTCGAATGCGCATGTGCAGGTCTGATCCCGTGTGCGCATACGCAGTAGTGAGCCCGAGCGCGCATCCGCAGTAGTGAGCCCGATTGCCCATGAGCAGTAGTGAGGCCGAGTGCGCATGAGCAGTAGTGAGCCCGAGCGCGCATCCGCAGTAGTGAGTCGGAGTGCGCATGTGCAGTAGAGAGCTCGTGTGCGCATGCGCAGTAGTGAGCCCGTGCGCGCATGCGCAGTAGTGAGCCCGTGTGCCCATGCGCAGTAGTGAGCCCGAGAGCGCATCCACAGTAGTGCGCCCGAGTGCGCATGCGCAGTACTCACCCCGAGTACGCATGCGCAGTAGTGCGCCCGTGTGCGCATGCGCAGGAGTGAGCTCGAGTGGGCATATGCAGGTCTGACCCGGTGTGCGCATACGCTGTAGTGACCACGAGTACGCATGAGCAGTAGTGAGACCGTGTGCGCATGAGCAGTAGTGACCCCGAGTGCGCATGCGCAGTAGTGAGCCCGATTACGCATCCGCAGTAGTGTGCCCGAGTGCGCATGCGCAGAAGTGAGCTCGAATGTGCATGTGCAGGGCTGAGCCCGTGTGCGCATACGCAGTAGTGAGCCCGATTGCGCCTGAGCAGTAGTAAGTCGGTGTGCGCATGCGCAGTAGTGAACCCGTGCGCACATGAGCATTAGTGAGCCCTATTACGCATCCGCAGTAGTGACCCCGAGTGCGCATGCGCAGTAGTGAGCCCGAGCGCGCACCCGCAGTAGTGAGACCGAGTGCGCATCCGCAGTAGTGACCCGGAGTGTGCAAGCGCAGCAGTGAGCCCGATTGCGCATGCTCAATAGAGAGCCCGATTGCGCGCATGCGCAGTAGTGAGCCCGAGCGCGCTTCCGCAGTAGTGAGCTCGAGTGCGTATGGGCAGGTGTAATCCGGACTGCCCATGCGCAGTAGTGAGGCAATGTGCGCATTCGCAGTGGTGTGCCCGAGTGCGCTTGGGCAGGTCTGAGCCGGCGTGCGCATGCGCAGTAGGGATCCCGTGTGCGCATGCGCAGTAGTGACCCCGAGTGTGCGTGCGCAGTGGTGAGCCCGATTACGCATCCGCAGTAGTGACCCCGAGTGCGCATGCGCAGTAGTGCGCCCGTGTGCGCATGCGCTGAAGTGAGCTCGAATGGGCATGTGCAGGTCTGAGCCCGTGTGCGCATCCGCAGTAGTGAGCCCGAGCGCGCCTCCGCAGTAGTGAGCCCGAGTGCGCATGAGCAGTAGTGAGGCCGAGTGCGCATGAGCAGTAGTGAGCCCGAGCGCGCATCCGCAGTCGTGAGTCGGAGTGCGCATGTGCAGTAGAGAGCTCGTGTGCGCATGCGCAGTAGTGAGCCCGTGCGCGCATGCGCAGTAGTGAGCCAGAGTGCGCATGTGCAGGTCTGAACCCAGGTGCGCATGCTCAGTAGAAAGCCCGATTGCGTGTGCGCAGTGGTGAGCACGTGCGCGCAAGCGCAGTTGTGAGCCCGTGTGCCCATGCGCAGTAGTAAGCCGGAGTGCGCATGCGCAGTAGTGAGCCCGATTGCGCGCATGCGCAGTAGTGAGCCCAAGCGCGCATCCACAGTAGTGAGCCCGAGTGCGCATGCGCAGTACTCACCCCGAGTACGCATGAGCAGTAGTGAGCCCGATTACGCATCCGCAGTAGTGACCCCGAGTGCGCATGCGCAGTAGTGCGCCCGTGTGCGCATGCGCAGAAGTGAGCTCGAATGGGCATGTGCAGGTCTGAGCCCGTGTGCGCATCCGCAGTAGTGAGCCCGAGCGCGCATCCGCAGTAGTGAGCCCGAGTGCGCATGAGCAGTAGTCAGCCCGAGTGCGCAAGAGCAGTAGTGAGCCCGAGCGCGCATCCGCAGTCGTGAGTCGGAGTGCGCATGTGCAGTAGAGAGCTCGTGTGCGCATGCGCAATAGTGAGCCCGTGCGCGCATGCACAGTAGTGAGCCAGAGTGCGCATGTGCAGGTCTGAACCCGAGTGCGCATGCTCACTAGAGAGCCCGATTGCGCATGCGCAGTAGTGAGCCCGTGCGCGCAAGCGCAGTTGTGAGCCCGTGTGCCCATGCGCAGTAGTAAGCCCGAGAGCGCATGTGCAGGTCTGACTGGAGTGCGCATGCGCAGTAGTGAGCCCGATTGCGCGCATGCGCAGTAGTGAGCCCGAGCGCGCATCCGCAGTAGTGAGCCCGATTGCCCATGAGCAGTAGTGAGGCCGAGTGCGCATGAGCAGTAGTGAGCCCGAGCGCGCATCCGCAGTAGTGAGCCCGATTGCCCATGAGCAGTAGTGAGGCCGAGTGCGCATGAGCAGTAGTGAGCCCGAGCGCGCATCCGCAGTAGTGATTTGGAGTGCGCATGTGCAGTAGAGAGCTCGTGTGCGCATGCGCAGTAGTGAGCCCGTGCGCGCATGCGCAGTAGTGAGCCCGTGTGCCCATGCGCAGTAGTGAGCCCGAGAGCGCATCCACAGTAGTGCGCCCGAGTGCGCATGCGCAGTACTCACCCTGAGTACGCATGAGCAGTAGTGAGCCCTTTTACGCATCCGCAGTAGTGACCCCGAGTGCGCACGCGCAGTAGTGAGCCCGAGCGCGCATCCACAGTAGTGAGCCGGAGCGCGCATCCGCAGCAGTGACCCCGAGTGTGCATGCGCTGTAGTGCGCCCGTGTGCGCATGCGCAGAAGTGAGCTCGAGTGCGCATATGCAGGTCTGACCCGGTGTGCGCATACGCTGTAGTGACCACGAGTGCGCATGCGCACTAGTGAGCCCGTGTGCCCATGCGCAGTAGTAAGCCCGAATGCGCATGTGCAGGTCTGACTGGAGTGCGCGTGCACAGTAGTGAGCCCGATTGCTCGCATGCGCAGTAGTGCGCCCGTGCGCGCATGCGCAGTAGTGAGCCCGAATGCATATGCGCAGGTGTGATCCGGACAGCCCATGCGCAGTAGTGAGGCCGTGTACGCGTTCGCAGTGGTGCGCTCGTGTGCGCATGCGCAGAAGTGAGCTCGAGTGCATATGCGCAGGTGTGATCCGGACTGCCCATGCGCAGTAGTGAGGCCGTGTGCGCATTCGCAGTGGTGTGCCCGAGTGCGCATGGGCAGGTCTGAGCCGGCGTGCGCATGCGCAGTAGTGAGCCCGTGTGCGCATGCGCAGTAGTGACCCCGAGTGTGCATGCGCAGTAGTGAGCCCGTGCGCGCATGCGCAGTAGTGCGCCCGTGCGCGCATGCGCAGTAGTGAGCCCGAGTGCACATGCGTAGTAGCGACCCCGAGCGCGCGTGCGTGGTAGTGACCGCGAGCGCATGCGAAGTAGTGTCCCCGAGTGCGCAAGCGCAGTAGTGAGCCCGATTACGCATCCGCAGTAGTGACCCCGAGTATGCATGAGCAGTAGTGAGTCCGAGTGCGCATGAGCAGTAGTGACCACGAGTGCGCATGCGCAGTAGTGAGCCCGATTACGCATCCGCAGTAGTGACCCCGAGTACGCATGAGCAGTAGTGAGTCCGAGTGCGCATGAGCAGTAGTGACCCCGAGTGCGCGTGCGCAGTAGTGAGCCCGATTGCTCGCATGCGCAGTAGTGAGCCCGAGCGCGCACCCGCAGTAGTGAGCCCGTGCGCACATGCGCAGTAGTGCGCCCGTGCGCGCATGCGCAGTAGTGAGCCCGAGTGCGCATGCGTAGTAGCGACCCCGAGCGCGCGTGCATAGTAGTGACCGCGAGCGCACGTACGCGGTAGTGAGCGCGATTGCGCATCCACAGTAGCGAGTCCGTGTGCGCATGCGCAGTAGTGAGCCCGAGTGCGCATGTGCAGGTCTGAGCCCGAGTGCGCATGCTCAGTAGAGGGCCCGATTGCGCGCATGCGCCGTAGTGAGCCCGAGCGCGCAGCCGCAGTAGTGAGCCCGAGTGCGCATGAGCAGTAGTGAGTCCGAGTGCGCATGAGCAGTAGTGACCCCGTGTGCTCTTGCGCAGAAGTGAGCTCGAATGCGCATATGCTGGTCTGAGCCCATGTGCGCATACGCAGTAGTGAGCCCGAGCGCGCATCCGCAGTAGTGTCCCCGAATGCGCATGTGCAGGTCTGAGCCCGTGTGCGCATACGCAGTAGTGAGCCCGATTGCGCATCCGCAGTAGTGAGCCCGAGCGCCCATGAGCAGTAGTGAGTCCGAGTGCGCATAAGCAGTAGTAACCTCGATTGCGCATGCACAGTAGTGAGCCCGTGTGGGCATGCGCAGTAGTGAGCCCGAGCGCGCATCCGCAGTAGTGAGCCCGAGCGCGCGTGCCCAGTAGTGAGCCCGATTTTGCATCCGCAGTAGTGAGTCAGAGTGCGCATGGGCAGTAGTTAGTCCGAGAGCGCATGAGAAGTAGTGACCCCGTGTGCGCATGCGCAGTATTGAGCCCGAGCGCGCATCCGCAGTAGTGAGCCCGAGCCCCCATGAGCAGTAGTGAGTCCGAGTGCGCATAAGCAATAGTAACCCCGATTGCGCATGCACAGTAGTGAGCCCGTGTGGGCATGGGCAGTAGTGAGCCCGAGCGCGCATGCGCAGTAGTGAGCCCGATCGCGCATCCGCGGTAGTGATGCAGAGTGCCCATGAGCAGTAGTGAGTCCAAGTGAGCATGAGCAGTAGTGACCACGAGTGCGCATACGCAGTAGTGAGCCCGATTGCGCATCCGCAGTAGTGACCACGAGTGCGCATACGCAGTAGTGAGCCCGATTGCGCATCCGCAGTAGGGAGTCCGTGTGCGCAGGCGCAGTAGTGAGCCCGATTGCGCATCCGCAGTAGTGAGCCCGAGTGCCCATGAGCAGTAGTTAGTCAAAGAAGGCATGAGAAGTAGTGACCCCGTGTGCGCATGCGCAATAGTGAGCCCATGTGCGCGTGCGCAGTAGTTAGCCCGAGTGCGCATGTGCAGTGGTGAGCCCGAGTGTTCATGGTCAAGTTTGAGCCCGAGCGCGCATGCGCAGTAGTGAGCCCGATTTCGCATCCGCAGTAGTGAGCCCGAGTGCCCATGAGCAGTACTGAGTCCAATTGCGCATGAGCATTAGTGACCACGAGTGCGCATACGCAGTAGTGAGCCCGATTGCGCATCCGCAGTAGGGAGTCCGTGTGCGCATGCGCAGTAGTGAGCCCGATTGGGCATCGGCAGTAGTGAGTCCGTGTGCGCATGCCCAGTAGTGAGCCCGAGTGCGCATGTGCAGGTCTGAGCCGGAGTGCGCATGCGCAGTAGCGAGCCCGACTGTGCATCCGCAGTAGTGAGTCCGAGTGCGCATGAACAGTAGTGAGCCCGTGTGTGCATGAGCAGTAGTGACCCTGAGTGCGCATGCACAGTAGTGAGCCCGTGCGCGCATACGCGGTAGTGAGCCCGATTTTGCATCCACAGTAGTGAGTCGGAGTACTCATGAGCAGTAGTTAGTCCGAGAGCGCAGGAGAAGTAGTGACCCAGTGTGCGCATGCGCAGTAGTGAGCCCGAGCGCGCATCCGCAATACTGAGCCCGAGGGCGCATCCGCAGTAGTGAGCCCGATTTTGCATCCACAGTAGTGAGTCGAAGTACTCATGAGCAGTAGTTAGTCCGAGAGCGCGTGAGAAGTAGTGACCCCGTGTGCGCATGCGCAGTACTGAGCCCGAGCGCGGATGCGCGGTAGTGAGCCCGATTGCGCATCCGTAGTAGTGAAGCCGAGTGCGCTCGAGCAGTAGTGAGTCCAAGTGCGCATGAGCAGTAGTGACCCCGAGTGCGCATGCGCAGTAGTGAGCCCGAGTGCGCATGCACAGTAGTGAGCCCGTGTGCGCATACGCGGTAGTGAGGCCGATTTTGCATCGGCCGTAGTGATTCCGAGTGCGCATGAGCAGTAGTTAGTCCGAGAGCGCATGGCAAGTAGTGACCCCGTGTGCGCATGCGCAGTAGTGATCCCGAGCGCGCATCCGCAGTATGAGCCCGAGCGCGCACGAGCACTAGTGAGTCCAAGTGCGCATGCGCAGTAGTGACCTCGAGTGCGCATGCGCAGTAGTGAGCCCGTGTCAGCATGCGCAGTGGTGAGCCCGAGTGCGCATGGTCAAGTCTGAGCCCAAGCGCGCATGCGCAGTAGTGAGCCCGATTGCTCATCCACAGTAGTGAGGCCGAGTGCCCATGAGCAGTAGTGAGTCCGAGTGCGCATGAACAGTAGTGAGCCCGCGTGTGCATGAGCAGTAGTGACCCTGAGTGCGCATGCACAGTCGTGAGCCCGTGTGCGCATGCGCAGTAGTGAGCCTGAGTGCGCATCCGCAGTAGTGAGACAGTGTGCTCATGCGCAGTAGTGAGTCCGAGTGCGCATGAGCAGTAGTGACCCCGAGCGCGCATGCACAGTCGTGAGCCCGTGTGCGCATGCGCAGTAGTGAGCCCGAGCGCGCATGCGCTGTAGTGAGCCCGAGTGCGCATGTGCAGGTCTGATCGGAGTGCGCATGCGCAGTACTGAGCCCGAGCGCGAATGCGCGGTAGTGGGCCCGCTTGCGCATCCGTAGTAGTGAGGCCGAGTGCCCTTGAGCAGTAGTGAGTCTGAGTGCGCATGAGCAGTAGTCACTCCGAGTGAGCATGCACAGTCGTGAGCCCGAGTGCGCATCCGCAGTAGTGAGACAGTGCGCTCATGCGCAGTAGTGAGTCCGAGTGCGCATGAGCAGTAGTGACACCGAGCGCGCATGCACAGTCGTGACCCCGAGTGCGCATGCGCAGTAGTGAGCCCGAGTGCGCATGTGCAGGTCTGACCGGATAGGGCATTAGCAGTAGTGACCCCGAGCGCGCATGCGCAGTCGTGAGCCCGAGTGCGCATGGTCTGGTCTGAGCCGGAGTGCGCATGCGCAGTAGTGAGTCCGAGTGCGCATGAGCATTAGTGACCCCAAGTGCGCATGCACAGTCGTGAGCCCGTGTGCGCATGCGCAGTAGTGCGACCGTGTGTGCATGCGCAAAAGTGAGCCCGAGTGCGCATGGCCAAGTCTGAGTCGGAGAGGGCATGCGCAGTAGTGAGACCGAGCGCGCATCCGCAGTAGTGAGTCCGAGTTCCCATGAGCAGTAGTTAGTCCGAGAAGGGATGAGAAGTTGTGACACCGTGTGCGCATGCGCAGTAGTGAGCCCATGTGCGCATGCGCAGTAGTTAGCCCGAGCGCGCATCCGCAGTAGTGAGCCCGAGTGCGCATGTGCAGGTCTGACCGCAGAGGGCATGCGCAGTAGTGAGCCCGTGTGCGCATGCATAGTAGTGAGCTCTAGTGCGCATGTGCAGGTCTGAGCCGGAGTGCGCATGCGCAGTACCGACCCCGAAAGCGCATCGGCAGCAGTGAGTCCGAGTGCGCATGCCCAGTAGTGAGCCCGCGTGCGCATGTGCAGGTCTGAGCCGGTGTGCGCATGCGCAGTAGTGAGCTCGATTGTGCATGCCCAGTAGTGAGCCCGAGAGCGCATGTGCAGGTCTGAGCCCGTGCGCGCATACGCGGTAGTGAACCCGTGTGCGCATGAGCAGTAGTGACCCCGAGCGCGCATACGCAGTAGTGAGCCCGAGTGCGCATCCGCTGCAGTGTGTCCGAGTACGCATGCACAGTAGTAAGCCCGTGCGCGCATCCGTAGTAGTGAGGCCGAGTGCCCTTGAGCAGTAGTGACCCCGAGCGCGCATGCGCAGTAGTGAGCCCGACTGCGAATCCGCAGTAGGGAGTCCGTGTGCGCATGCCCAGTAGTGAGCCGCAGTGCGTATGTGCAGGTCTGAGCCGGAGTGCGCATGCGCAGTAGTGAGCCCGATTGTGCATCCGCAGTAGTGAGTCCGAGTGCGCATGAACAGTAGTGAGCCGGCGTGTGCATGAGCAGTAGTGACCCTGAGTGCGCATGCACAGTAGTGAGCCCGTGCGCGCATACGCGGTAGTGAGCCCGATTTTGCATCCACAGTAGTGAGTCGGAGTACTCATGAGCAGTAGTTAGTCCGACAGCGCATGAGAAGTAGTGAGCGCGTGTGGGCATGCGCAGTAGTGAGCCGGAGCGCGCATGCGCAGTAGTGAGCCCGTGCGCGCTTGCGCAGTTGTGAACCCGAGTGCGCATGGTCAAGTCTGAGCCGGAGTGCGCATGCGCAGTACTGAGCCCGATCGCGCATCTGCAGTAGTGAGGCGGAGTGCCCATGAGCAGTAGTGAGTCCGAGTGCGCATGAGCAGTAGTGAGCCCGTGTGTGCATGCGCAGTAGTGAGCCCGTTTGCGCATGCGCAGCAGTGAGTCCGAGTGCGCATTGGCAGTAGTGAGCCCGAGCGCGCATCCGCAGTAGTGAGCCCGAGTGCGCATGCGCAGCAGTGACCCCGAGTGCGCATGCACAGTAGTGACCCCGAGTGCGCATGCACAGTCGTGAGCCCGTGTGCGCATGCGCAATAGTGAGCCCGAGTGTGCATCCGCAGTAGGGAGTCTGTGTGCGCATGAGCAGTAGTGAGTCCGAGTGCGCAAGAGCAGTAGTGAGGCCGAATGCGAATGAGCAGTAGTGAGCCTGATTGCGCATCCGCAGTAGTGAGTCAGAGTGCCCATGAGCAGTAGTTAGTTCGAGAAGGCATGAGAAGTAGTGACCCCGTGTGCGCATGCGCAGTAGTGAGCCCATGTGCGCATGCGCAGTAGTGAGCCCGATTGCGCATCCGCCGTAGTGTCCCAGAGTGCGCATGCGCAGTAGTGAGCCCGAGCGCGCATCCACAGTATTGAGCCCGAGTGCGCATGCGCAGTACTCACCCCGAGTACGCATGAGCAGTAGTGAGCTCGACTACGCATCCGCAGTAGTGACCCCGAGTGCGCATGCGCAGTAGTGCGCCCGTGTGCGCACGCGCAGAACTGTGCTCGAATGCGCATGTGCAGGTCTGATCCCGTGTGCGCATACGCAGTAGTGAGCCCGAGCGCGCATTCGCAGTAGTGAGCCCGATTGCCCATGAGCAGTAGTGAGGCCGAGTGCGCATGAGCAGTAGTGAGCCCGAGCGCGCATCCGCAGTAGTGAGTCGGAGTGCGCATGTGCAGTAGAGAGCTCGTGTGCGCATGCGCAGTAGTGAGCGCGTGCGCGCATGCGCAGTAGTGAGCCCGTGTGCCCATGCGCAGTAGTGAGCCCGAGAGCGCATCCACAGTAGTGCGCCCGAGTGCGCATGCGCAGTACTCACCCCGAGTACGCATGAGCAGTAGTGAGCCCTATTACGCATCCGCAGTAGTGACCCCGAGTGCCCATGCGCAGTAGTGAGCCCGAGCGCGCACCCGCAGTAGTGAGACCGAGTGCGCATCCGCAGTAGTGACCCCGAGTGTGCAAGCGCAGCAGTGAGCCCGATTGCGCATGCTCAATAGAGAGCCCGATTGCGCGCATGCGCAGTAGTGAGCCCGAGCGCGCTTCCGCAGTAGTGAGCTCGAGTGCGTATGGGCAGGTGTGATCCGGACTGCCCATGCGCAGTAGTGAGGCCGTGTGCGCATTCGCAGTGGTGTGCCCGAGTGCGCTTGAGCAGGTCTGAGCCGGCGTGCGCATGCGCAGTAGGGATCCCGTGTGCGCATGCGCAGTAGTGACCCCGAGTGTGCGTGCGCAGTGGTGAGCCCGATTACGCGCATGCGCAGTAGTGAGCCCGAGCGCGCCTCCGCAGTAGTGAGCCCGATTGCCCATGAGCAGTAGTGAGGCCGAGTGCGCATGAGCAGTAGTGAGCCCGAGCGCGCATCCGCAGTCGTGAGTCGGAGTGCGCATGTGCAGTAGAGAGCTCGTGTGCGCATGCGTAGTAGTGAGCCCGTGCGCGCATGCGCAGTAGTGAGCCAGAGTGCGCATGTGCAGGTCTGAACCCGAGTGCGCATGCTCAGTAGAAAGCCCGATTGCGCGTGCGCAGTAGTGAGCACGTGCGCGCAAGCGCAGTTGTGAGCCCGTGTGCCCATGCGCAGTAGTAAGCCGGAGTGCGCATGCGCAGTAGTGAGCCCGATTGCGCGCATGCGCAGTAGTGAGCCCAAGCGCGCATCCACAGTAGTGAGCCCGAGTGCGCATGCGCAGTACTCACCCCGAGTACGCATGAGCAGTAGTGAGCCCGATTACGCATCCGCAGTAGTGACCCCGAGTGCGCATGCGCAGTAGTGCGCCCGTGTGCGCATGCGCAGAAGTGAGCTCGAATGGGCATGTGCAGGTCTGAGCCCGTGTGCGCATACGCAGTAGTGAGCCCGATTGCGCGCATGCGCAGTAGTGAGCCCGAGCGCGCATCCGCAGTAGTGAGCCCGATTGCCCATGAGCAGTAGTGAGGCCGAGTGCGCATGAGCAGTAGTGAGCCCGAGCGCGCATCCGCAGTAGTGATTTGGAGTGCGCATGTGCAGTAGAGAGCTCGTGTGCGCATGCGCAGTAGTGAGCCCGTGCGCGCATGCGCAGTAGTGAGCCCGTGTGCCCATGCGCAGTAATGAGCCCGAGAGAGCATCCACAGTAGTGCGCCCGAGTGCGCATGCGCAGTACTCACCCCGAGTACGCATGAGCAGTAGTGAGCCATTTTACGCATCCGCAGTAGTGTCCCCGAGTGCGCAAGCGCAGTAGTGAGCCCGATTACGCATCCGCAGTAGTGACCCCGAGTATGCATGAGCAGTAGTGAGTCCGAGTGAGCATGAGCAGTAGTGACCACGAGTGCGCATGCGCAGTAGTGAGCCCGATTACGCATCCGCAGTAGTGACCCCGAGTACGCATGAGCAGTAGTGAGTCCGAGTGCGCATGAGCAGTAGTGACCCCGAGTGCGCATGCGCAGTAGTGAGCCCGATTACGCATCCGCAGTAGTGACCCCGAGTGCGCATGCGCAGGAGTGCGTCCGTGTGCGCATGCGCAGGAGTGAGCTCGAGTGCGCATATGCAGGTCTGACCCGGTGTGCGCATGCGCTGTAGTGACCACGAGTGCGCATGCCCAGTAGTGAGCCCGTGCGCCCATGCGCCGTAGTAAGCCCGAATGCGCATGCGCAGGTCTGACTGGAGTGCGCGTGCGCAGTAGTGAGCCCGATTGCTCGCATGCGCAGTAGTGAGCCCGAGCGCGCACCCGCAGTAGTGAGCCCGTGCGCGCATGCGCAGTAGTGCGCCCGTGCGCGCATGCGCAGTAGTGAGCCCGAGTGCGCATGCGTAGTAGCGACCCCGAGCGCGCGTGCATAGTAGTGACCGCGAGCGCACGTACGCAGTAGTGAGCGCGATTGCGCATCCACAGTAGCGAGTCCGTGTGCGCATGCGCAGTAGTGAGCCCGAGTGCGCATGTGCAGGTCTGAGCCCGAGTGCGCATGCTCAGTAGAGGGCCCGATTGCGCGCATGCGCCGTAGTGAGCCCGAGCGCGCATCCGCAGTAGTGAGCCCGAGTGCGCATGAGCAGTAGTGAGTCCGAGTGCGCATGAGCAGTAGTGACCCCGTGTGCTCTTGCGCAGAAGTGAGCTCGAATGCGCATATGCTGGTCTGAGCCCATGTGCGCATACGCAGTAGTGAGCCCGAGCGCGCATCCGCTGTAGTGTCCCCGAATGCGCATGTGCAGGTCTGAGCCCGTGTGCGCATACGCAGTAGTGAGCCCGAGCGCGCATCCGCAGAAGTGTGCCCGAGTGCGCATGAGCAGTAGTGAGGCCGAGTGCGCATGAGCAGTAGTGACCCCGATTGCGCATCCACAGTAACGAGTCAGTGTGCGCATGCGCAGTAGTGAGCCCGATTACGGATCTGCAATAGTGACCCCCGGGTGCGCAAGCGCAGTAGTGAGCCCGTGCGCGCATGCGCAGTAGTGAGCCCGTGTGGGCAAGCGCAGTAGTGAGCCCGTGCGCGCATGCGCAGTAGTGCGCCCGTGCGCGCATGCGCAGTAGTGAGCCCGAGTGCGCATGCGTAGTAGCGACCCCGAGCGCGCGTGCATAGTAGTGACCGCGAGCGCACGTACGCAGTAGTGAGCGCGATTGCGCATCCACAGTAGCGAGTCCGTGTGCGCATGCCCAGTAGTGAGCCCGTGCGCCCATGCGCCGTAGTAAGCCCGAGTGCGCATGTGCAGGTCTGAGCCCGAGTGCGCATGCTCAGTAGAGGGCCCGATTGCGCGCATGCGCCGTAGTGAGCCCGATTGCGCATCCGCAGTAGTGACCCCGAGTGCGCATGCGCAGTAGTGAGCCCGATTACGCATCCGCAGTAGTGACCCCGAGTGCGCATGCGCAGTAGTGCGCCCGTGTGCGCATGCGCAGAAGTGAGCTCGAATGGGCATGTGCAGGTCTGAGCCCGTGTGCGCATACGCAGTAGTGAGCCCGATTGCGCGCATGCGCAGTAGTGAGCCCGAGCGCGCATCCGCAGTAGTGAGCCCGATTGCCCATGAGCAGTAGTGAGGCCGAGTGCGCATGAGCAGTAGTGAGCCCGAGCGCGCATCCGCAGTAGTGATTTGGAGTGCGCATGTGCAGTAGAGAGCTCGTGTGCGCATGCGCAGTAGTGAGCCCGTGCGCGCATGCGCAGTAGTGAGCCCGTGTGCCCATGCGCAGTAATGAGCCCGAGAGAGCATCCACAGTAGTGCGCCCGAGTGCGCATGCGCAGTACTCACCCCGAGTACGCATGAGCAGTAGTGAGCCATTTTACGCATCCGCAGTAGTGTCCCCGAGTGCGCAAGCGCAGTAGTGAGCCCGATTACGCATCCGCAGTAGTGACCCCGAGTATGCATGAGCAGTAGTGAGTCCGAGTGAGCATGAGCAGTAGTGACCACGAGTGCGCATGCGCAGTAGTGAGCCCGATTACGCATCCGCAGTAGTGACCCCGAGTACGCATGAGCAGTAGTGAGTCCGAGTGCGCATGAGCAGTAGTGACCCCGAGTGCGCATGCGCAGTAGTGAGCCCGATTACGCATCCGCAGTAGTGACCCCGAGTGCGCATGCGCAGGAGTGCGTCCGTGTGCGCATGCGCAGGAGTGAGCTCGAGTGCGCATATGCAGGTCTGACCCGGTGTGCGCATGCGCTGTAGTGACCACGAGTGCGCATGCCCAGTAGTGAGCCCGTGCGCCCATGCGCCGTAGTAAGCCCGAATGCGCATGCGCAGGTCTGACTGGAGTGCGCGTGCGCAGTAGTGAGCCCGATTGCTCGCATGCGCAGTAGTGAGCCCGAGCGCGCACCCGCAGTAGTGAGCCCGTGCGCGCATGCGCAGTAGTGCGCCCGTGCGCGCATGCGCAGTAGTGAGCCCGAGTGCGCATGCGTAGTAGCGACCCCGAGCGCGCGTGCATAGTAGTGACCGCGAGCGCACGTACGCAGTAGTGAGCGCGATTGCGCATCCACAGTAGCGAGTCCGTGTGCGCATGCGCAGTAGTGAGCCCGAGTGCGCATGTGCAGGTCTGAGCCCGAGTGCGCATGCTCAGTAGAGGGCCCGATTGCGCGCATGCGCCGTAGTGAGCCCGAGCGCGCATCCGCAGTAGTGAGCCCGAGTGCGCATGAGCAGTAGTGAGTCCGAGTGCGCATGAGCAGTAGTGACCCCGTGTGCTCTTGCGCAGAAGTGAGCTCGAATGCGCATATGCTGGTCTGAGCCCATGTGCGCATACGCAGTAGTGAGCCCGAGCGCGCATCCGCTGTAGTGTCCCCGAATGCGCATGTGCAGGTCTGAGCCCGTGTGCGCATACGCAGTAGTGAGCCCGAGCGCGCATCCGCAGAAGTGTGCCCGAGTGCGCATGAGCAGTAGTGAGGCCGAGTGCGCATGAGCAGTAGTGACCCCGATTGCGCATCCACAGTAACGAGTCAGTGTGCGCATGCGCAGTAGTGAGCCCGATTACGGATCTGCAATAGTGACCCCCGGGTGCGCAAGCGCAGTAGTGAGCCCGTGCGCGCATGCGCAGTAGTGAGCCCGTGTGGGCAAGCGCAGTAGTGAGCCCGTGCGCGCATGCGCAGTAGTGCGCCCGTGCGCGCATGCGCAGTAGTGAGCCCGAGTGCGCATGCGTAGTAGCGACCCCGAGCGCGCGTGCATAGTAGTGACCGCGAGCGCACGTACGCAGTAGTGAGCGCGATTGCGCATCCACAGTAGCGAGTCCGTGTGCGCATGCCCAGTAGTGAGCCCGTGCGCCCATGCGCCGTAGTAAGCCCGAGTGCGCATGTGCAGGTCTGAGCCCGAGTGCGCATGCTCAGTAGAGGGCCCGATTGCGCGCATGCGCCGTAGTGAGCCCGATTGCGCATCCGCAGTAGTGAGGCCGAGTGTCCATGAGCAGTAGTGCGTCCAAGTGCGCATGAGAAGTAGTGACCCCGAGTGCGCATACGCAGTAGTGAGCCCGATTGCGCATCCGCAGTAGGGAGTCCGTGTGCTCATTCGCAGTCGTGAGCCCGAGTGCGCATGTGCAGTTCTGAGCCGGAGTGCGCATGCGCAGTAGTGAGCCCGATTGCGCATCCGCAGTAGTGAGGCCGAGTGTCGATGAGCAGTAGTGCGTCCAAGTGCGCTTGAGCAACAGTGACCCCGAGTGCGCATGCGCAGTAGTGAGCCCTAGTGCGCATGTGCAGATCTGAGCCGGAGTGCGCATGCGCAGTAGTGAGCCCGATTGTGCATCCGCAGTAGTGAGTCCGAGTGCGCACGAACAGTAGTGAGCCCGTGTGTGCATGAGCAGTAGTGACCCTGAGTGCGCATGCACAGTAGTGAGCGCGTGCGAGCATACGCGGTAGTGAGCCCGATTTTGCATCCGCAGTAGTGGGTCGGAGTACTCATGAGCAGTAGTTAGTCCGAGAGCGCATGAGAAGTAGTGAGCCAGATTGCGCATCCGCAGTATTGAGGCCGAGTGTCCATGAGCAGTAGTGCGTCCAAGTGCGCATGAGCAGTAGTGAGCCCGATTGCGCATCCGCAGTAGTGAGCCCGAGCGCCCATGAGCAGTAGTGAGCCCGAGCGCGCATCCGCAGTAGTGATTTGGAGTGCGCATGTGCAGTAGAGAGCTCGTGTGCGCATGCGCAGTAGTGAGCCCGTGCGCGCATGCGCAGTAGTGAGCCCGTGTGCCCATGCGCAGTAGTGAGCCCGAGAGCGCATCCACAGTAGTGCGCCCGAGTGCGCATGCGCAGTACTCACCCTGAGTACGCATGAGCAGTAGTGAGCCCTTTTACGCATCCGCAGTAGTGACCCCGAGTGCGCACGCGCAGTAGTGAGCCCGAGCGCGCATCCACAGTAGTGAGCCGGAGCGCGCATCCGCAGCAGTGACCCCGAGTGTGCATGCGCTGTAGTGCGCCCGTGTGCGCATGCGCAGAAGTGAGCTCGAGTGCGCATATGCAGGTCTGACCCGGTGTGCGCATACGCTGTAGTGACCACGAGTGCGCATGCGCACTAGTGAGCCCGTGTGCCCATGCGCAGTAGTAAGCCCGAATGCGCATGTGCAGGTCTGACTGGAGTGCGCGTGCACAGTAGTGAGCCCGATTGCTCGCATGCGCAGTAGTGCGCCCGTGCGCGCATGCGCAGTAGTGAGCCCGAATGCATATGCGCAGGTGTGATCCGGACAGCCCATGCGCAGTAGTGAGGCCGTGTACGCGTTCGCAGTGGTGCGCTCGTGTGCGCATGCGCAGAAGTGAGCTCGAGTGCATATGCGCAGGTGTGATCCGGACTGCCCATGCGCAGTAGTGAGGCCGTGTGCGCATTCGCAGTGGTGTGCCCGAGTGCGCATGGGCAGGTCTGAGCCGGCGTGCGCATGCGCAGTAGTGAGCCCGTGTGCGCATGCGCAGTAGTGACCCCGAGTGTGCATGCGCAGTAGTGAGCCCGTGCGCGCATGCGCAGTAGTGCGCCCGTGCGCGCATGCGCAGTAGTGCGCCCGTGCGCGCATGCGCAGTAGTGAGCCCGAGTGCACATGCGTAGTAGCGACCCCGAGCGCGCGTGCGTGGTAGTGACCGCGAGCGCATGCGAAGTAGTGTCCCCGAGTGCGCAAGCGCAGTAGTGAGCCCGATTACGCATCCGCAGTAGTGACCCCGAGTATGCATGAGCAGTAGTGAGTCCGAGTGCGCATGAGCAGTAGTGACCACGAGTGCGCATGCGCAGTAGTGAGCCCGATTACGCATCCGCAGTAGTGACCCCGAGTACGCATGAGCAGTAGTGAGTCCGAGTGCGCATGAGCAGTAGTGACCCCGAGTGCGCGTGCGCAGTAGTGAGCCCGATTGCTCGCATGCGCAGTAGTGAGCCCGAGCGCGCACCCGCAGTAGTGAGCCCGTGCGCACATGCGCAGTAGTGCGCCCGTGCGCGCATGCGCAGTAGTGAGCCCGAGTGCGCATGCGTAGTAGCGACCCCGAGCGCGCGTGCATAGTAGTGACCGCGAGCGCACGTACGCGGTAGTGAGCGCGATTGCGCATCCACAGTAGCGAGTCCGTGTGCGCATGCGCAGTAGTGAGCCCGAGTGCGCATGTGCAGGTCTGAGCCCGAGTGCGCATGCTCAGTAGAGGGCCCGATTGCGCGCATGCGCCGTAGTGAGCCCGAGCGCGCAGCCGCAGTAGTGAGCCCGAGTGCGCATGAGCAGTAGTGAGTCCGAGTGCGCATGAGCAGTAGTGACCCCGTGTGCTCTTGCGCAGAAGTGAGCTCGAATGCGCATATGCTGGTCTGAGCCCATGTGCGCATACGCAGTAGTGAGCCCGAGCGCGCATCCGCAGTAGTGTCCCCGAATGCGCATGTGCAGGTCTGAGCCCGTGTGCGCATACGCAGTAGTGAGCCCGATTGCGCATCCGCAGTAGTGAGCCCGAGCGCCCATGAGCAGTAGTGAGTCCGAGTGCGCATAAGCAGTAGTAACCTCGATTGCGCATGCACAGTAGTGAGCCCGTGTGGGCATGCGCAGTAGTGAGCCCGAGCGCGCATCCGCAGTAGTGAGCCCGAGCGCGCGTGCCCAGTAGTGAGCCCGATTTTGCATCCGCAGTAGTGAGTCAGAGTGCGCATGGGCAGTAGTTAGTCCGAGAGCGCATGAGAAGTAGTGACCCCGTGTGCGCATGCGCAGTATTGAGCCCGAGCGCGCATCCGCAGTAGTGAGCCCGAGCCCCCATGAGCAGTAGTGAGTCCGAGTGCGCATAAGCAATAGTAACCCCGATTGCGCATGCACAGTAGTGAGCCCGTGTGGGCATGGGCAGTAGTGAGCCCGAGCGCGCATGCGCAGTAGTGAGCCCGATCGCGCATCCGCGGTAGTGATGCAGAGTGCCCATGAGCAGTAGTGAGTCCAAGTGAGCATGAGCAGTAGTGACCACGAGTGCGCATACGCAGTAGTGAGCCCGATTGCGCATCCGCAGTAGTGACCACGAGTGCGCATACGCAGTAGTGAGCCCGATTGCGCATCCGCAGTAGGGAGTCCGTGTGCGCAGGCGCAGTAGTGAGCCCGATTGCGCATCCGCAGTAGTGAGCCCGAGTGCCCATGAGCAGTAGTTAGTCAAAGAAGGCATGAGAAGTAGTGACCCCGTGTGCGCATGCGCAATAGTGAGCCCATGTGCGCGTGCGCAGTAGTTAGCCCGAGTGCGCATGTGCAGTGGTGAGCCCGAGTGTTCATGGTCAAGTTTGAGCCCGAGCGCGCATGCGCAGTAGTGAGCCCGATTTCGCATCCGCAGTAGTGAGCCCGAGTGCCCATGAGCAGTACTGAGTCCAATTGCGCATGAGCATTAGTGACCACGAGTGCGCATACGCAGTAGTGAGCCCGATTGCGCATCCGCAGTAGGGAGTCCGTGTGCGCATGCGCAGTAGTGAGCCCGATTGGGCATCGGCAGTAGTGAGTCCGTGTGCGCATGCCCAGTAGTGAGCCCGAGTGCGCATGTGCAGGTCTGAGCCGGAGTGCGCATGCGCAGTAGCGAGCCCGACTGTGCATCCGCAGTAGTGAGTCCGAGTGCGCATGAACAGTAGTGAGCCCGTGTGTGCATGAGCAGTAGTGACCCTGAGTGCGCATGCACAGTAGTGAGCCCGTGCGCGCATACGCGGTAGTGAGCCCGATTTTGCATCCACAGTAGTGAGTCGGAGTACTCATGAGCAGTAGTTAGTCCGAGAGCGCAGGAGAAGTAGTGACCCAGTGTGCGCATGCGCAGTAGTGAGCCCGAGCGCGCATCCGCAATACTGAGCCCGAGGGCGCATCCGCAGTAGTGAGCCCGATTTTGCATCCACAGTAGTGAGTCGAAGTACTCATGAGCAGTAGTTAGTCCGAGAGCGCGTGAGAAGTAGTGACCCCGTGTGCGCATGCGCAGTACTGAGCCCGAGCGCGGATGCGCGGTAGTGAGCCCGATTGCGCATCCGTAGTAGTGAAGCCGAGTGCGCTCGAGCAGTAGTGAGTCCAAGTGCGCATGAGCAGTAGTGACCCCGAGTGCGCATGCGCAGTAGTGAGCCCGAGTGCGCATGCACAGTAGTGAGCCCGTGTGCGCATACGCGGTAGTGAGGCCGATTTTGCATCGGCCGTAGTGATTCCGAGTGCGCATGAGCAGTAGTTAGTCCGAGAGCGCATGGCAAGTAGTGACCCCGTGTGCGCATGCGCAGTAGTGATCCCGAGCGCGCATCCGCAGTAGTGAGACAGTGTGCTCATGCGCAGTAGTGAGTCCGAGTGCGCATGAGCAGTAGTGACCCCGAGCGCGCATGCACAGTCGTGAGCCCGTGTGCGCATGCGCAGTAGTGAGCCCGAGCGCGCATGCGCTGTAGTGAGCCCGAGTGCGCATGTGCAGGTCTGATCGGAGTGCGCATGCGCAGTACTGAGCCCGAGCGCGAATGCGCGGTAGTGGGCCCGCTTGCGCATCCGTAGTAGTGAGGCCGAGTGCCCTTGAGCAGTAGTGAGTCTGAGTGCGCATGAGCAGTAGTCACTCCGAGTGAGCATGCACAGTCGTGAGCCCGAGTGCGCATCCGCAGTAGTGAGACAGTGCGCTCATGCGCAGTAGTGAGTCCGAGTGCGCATGAGCAGTAGTGACACCGAGCGCGCATGCACAGTCGTGACCCCGAGTGCGCATGCGCAGTAGTGAGCCCGAGTGCGCATGTGCAGGTCTGACCGGATAGGGCATTAGCAGTAGTGACCCCGAGCGCGCATGCGCAGTCGTGAGCCCGAGTGCGCATGGTCTGGTCTGAGCCGGAGTGCGCATGCGCAGTAGTGAGTCCGAGTGCGCATGAGCATTAGTGACCCCAAGTGCGCATGCACAGTCGTGAGCCCGTGTGCGCATGCGCAGTAGTGCGACCGTGTGTGCATGCGCAAAAGTGAGCCCGAGTGCGCATGGCCAAGTCTGAGTCGGAGAGGGCATGCGCAGTAGTGAGACCGAGCGCGCATCCGCAGTAGTGAGTCCGAGTTCCCATGAGCAGTAGTTAGTCCGAGAAGGGATGAGAAGTTGTGACACCGTGTGCGCATGCGCAGTAGTGAGCCCATGTGCGCATGCGCAGTAGTTAGCCCGAGCGCGCATCCGCAGTAGTGAGCCCGAGTGCGCATGTGCAGGTCTGACCGCAGAGGGCATGCGCAGTAGTGAGCCCGTGTGCGCATGCATAGTAGTGAGCTCTAGTGCGCATGTGCAGGTCTGAGCCGGAGTGCGCATGCGCAGTACCGACCCCGAAAGCGCATCGGCAGCAGTGAGTCCGAGTGCGCATGCCCAGTAGTGAGCCCGCGTGCGCATGTGCAGGTCTGAGCCGGTGTGCGCATGCGCAGTAGTGAGCTCGATTGTGCATGCCCAGTAGTGAGCCCGAGAGCGCATGTGCAGGTCTGAGCCCGTGCGCGCATACGCGGTAGTGAACCCGTGTGCGCATGAGCAGTAGTGACCCCGAGCGCGCATACGCAGTAGTGAGCCCGAGTGCGCATCCGCTGCAGTGTGTCCGAGTACGCATGCACAGTAGTAAGCCCGTGCGCGCATCCGTAGTAGTGAGGCCGAGTGCCCTTGAGCAGTAGTGACCCCGAGCGCGCATGCGCAGTAGTGAGCCCGACTGCGAATCCGCAGTAGGGAGTCCGTGTGCGCATGCCCAGTAGTGAGCCGCAGTGCGTATGTGCAGGTCTGAGCCGGAGTGCGCATGCGCAGTAGTGAGCCCGATTGTGCATCCGCAGTAGTGAGTCCGAGTGCGCATGAACAGTAGTGAGCCGGCGTGTGCATGAGCAGTAGTGACCCTGAGTGCGCATGCACAGTAGTGAGCCCGTGCGCGCATACGCGGTAGTGAGCCCGATTTTGCATCCACAGTAGTGAGTCGGAGTACTCATGAGCAGTAGTTAGTCCGACAGCGCATGAGAAGTAGTGAGCGCGTGTGGGCATGCGCAGTAGTGAGCCGGAGCGCGCATGCGCAGTAGTGAGCCCGTGCGCGCTTGCGCAGTTGTGAACCCGAGTGCGCATGGTCAAGTCTGAGCCGGAGTGCGCATGCGCAGTACTGAGCCCGATCGCGCATCTGCAGTAGTGAGGCGGAGTGCCCATGAGCAGTAGTGAGTCCGAGTGCGCATGAGCAGTAGTGAGCCCGTGTGTGCATGCGCAGTAGTGAGCCCGTTTGCGCATGCGCAGCAGTGAGTCCGAGTGCGCATTGGCAGTAGTGAGCCCGAGCGCGCATCCGCAGTAGTGAGCCCGAGTGCGCATGCGCAGCAGTGACCCCGAGTGCGCATGCACAGTAGTGACCCCGAGTGCGCATGCACAGTCGTGAGCCCGTGTGCGCATGCGCAATAGTGAGCCCGAGTGTGCATCCGCAGTAGGGAGTCTGTGTGCGCATGAGCAGTAGTGAGTCCGAGTGCGCAAGAGCAGTAGTGAGGCCGAATGCGAATGAGCAGTAGTGAGCCTGATTGCGCATCCGCAGTAGTGAGTCAGAGTGCCCATGAGCAGTAGTTAGTTCGAGAAGGCATGAGAAGTAGTGACCCCGTGTGCGCATGCGCAGTAGTGAGCCCATGTGCGCATGCGCAGTAGTGAGCCCGATTGCGCATCCGCCGTAGTGTCCCAGAGTGCGCATGCGCAGTAGTGAGCCCGAGCGCGCATCCACAGTATTGAGCCCGAGTGCGCATGCGCAGTACTCACCCCGAGTACGCATGAGCAGTAGTGAGCTCGACTACGCATCCGCAGTAGTGACCCCGAGTGCGCATGCGCAGTAGTGCGCCCGTGTGCGCACGCGCAGAACTGTGCTCGAATGCGCATGTGCAGGTCTGATCCCGTGTGCGCATACGCAGTAGTGAGCCCGAGCGCGCATTCGCAGTAGTGAGCCCGATTGCCCATGAGCAGTAGTGAGGCCGAGTGCGCATGAGCAGTAGTGAGCCCGAGCGCGCATCCGCAGTAGTGAGTCGGAGTGCGCATGTGCAGTAGAGAGCTCGTGTGCGCATGCGCAGTAGTGAGCGCGTGCGCGCATGCGCAGTAGTGAGCCCGTGTGCCCATGCGCAGTAGTGAGCCCGAGAGCGCATCCACAGTAGTGCGCCCGAGTGCGCATGCGCAGTACTCACCCCGAGTACGCATGAGCAGTAGTGAGCCCTATTACGCATCCGCAGTAGTGACCCCGAGTGCCCATGCGCAGTAGTGAGCCCGAGCGCGCACCCGCAGTAGTGAGACCGAGTGCGCATCCGCAGTAGTGACCCCGAGTGTGCAAGCGCAGCAGTGAGCCCGATTGCGCATGCTCAATAGAGAGCCCGATTGCGCGCATGCGCAGTAGTGAGCCCGAGCGCGCTTCCGCAGTAGTGAGCTCGAGTGCGTATGGGCAGGTGTGATCCGGACTGCCCATGCGCAGTAGTGAGGCCGTGTGCGCATTCGCAGTGGTGTGCCCGAGTGCGCTTGAGCAGGTCTGAGCCGGCGTGCGCATGCGCAGTAGGGATCCCGTGTGCGCATGCGCAGTAGTGACCCCGAGTGTGCGTGCGCAGTGGTGAGCCCGATTACGCGCATGCGCAGTAGTGAGCCCGAGCGCGCCTCCGCAGTAGTGAGCCCGATTGCCCATGAGCAGTAGTGAGGCCGAGTGCGCATGAGCAGTAGTGAGCCCGAGCGCGCATCCGCAGTCGTGAGTCGGAGTGCGCATGTGCAGTAGAGAGCTCGTGTGCGCATGCGTAGTAGTGAGCCCGTGCGCGCATGCGCAGTAGTGAGCCAGAGTGCGCATGTGCAGGTCTGAACCCGAGTGCGCATGCTCAGTAGAAAGCCCGATTGCGCGTGCGCAGTAGTGAGCACGTGCGCGCAAGCGCAGTTGTGAGCCCGTGTGCCCATGCGCAGTAGTAAGCCGGAGTGCGCATGCGCAGTAGTGAGCCCGATTGCGCGCATGCGCAGTAGTGAGCCCAAGCGCGCATCCACAGTAGTGAGCCCGAGTGCGCATGCGCAGTACTCACCCCGAGTACGCATGAGCAGTAGTGAGCCCGATTACGCATCCGCAGTAGTGACCCCGAGTGCGCATGCGCAGTAGTGCGCCCGTGTGCGCATGCGCAGAAGTGAGCTCGAATGGGCATGTGCAGGTCTGAGCCCGTGTGCGCATACGCAGTAGTGAGCCCGATTGCGCGCATGCGCAGTAGTGAGCCCGAGCGCGCATCCGCAGTAGTGAGCCCGATTGCCCATGAGCAGTAGTGAGGCCGAGTGCGCATGAGCAGTAGTGAGCCCGAGCGCGCATCCGCAGTAGTGATTTGGAGTGCGCATGTGCAGTAGAGAGCTCGTGTGCGCATGCGCAGTAGTGAGCCCGTGCGCGCATGCGCAGTAGTGAGCCCGTGTGCCCATGCGCAGTAATGAGCCCGAGAGAGCATCCACAGTAGTGCGCCCGAGTGCGCATGCGCAGTACTCACCCCGAGTACGCATGAGCAGTAGTGAGCCATTTTACGCATCCGCAGTAGTGTCCCCGAGTGCGCAAGCGCAGTAGTGAGCCCGATTACGCATCCGCAGTAGTGACCCCGAGTATGCATGAGCAGTAGTGAGTCCGAGTGAGCATGAGCAGTAGTGACCACGAGTGCGCATGCGCAGTAGTGAGCCCGATTACGCATCCGCAGTAGTGACCCCGAGTACGCATGAGCAGTAGTGAGTCCGAGTGCGCATGAGCAGTAGTGACCCCGAGTGCGCATGCGCAGTAGTGAGCCCGATTACGCATCCGCAGTAGTGACCCCGAGTGCGCATGCGCAGGAGTGCGTCCGTGTGCGCATGCGCAGGAGTGAGCTCGAGTGCGCATATGCAGGTCTGACCCGGTGTGCGCATGCGCTGTAGTGACCACGAGTGCGCATGCCCAGTAGTGAGCCCGTGCGCCCATGCGCCGTAGTAAGCCCGAATGCGCATGCGCAGGTCTGACTGGAGTGCGCGTGCGCAGTAGTGAGCCCGATTGCTCGCATGCGCAGTAGTGAGCCCGAGCGCGCACCCGCAGTAGTGAGCCCGTGCGCGCATGCGCAGTAGTGCGCCCGTGCGCGCATGCGCAGTAGTGAGCCCGAGTGCGCATGCGTAGTAGCGACCCCGAGCGCGCGTGCATAGTAGTGACCGCGAGCGCACGTACGCAGTAGTGAGCGCGATTGCGCATCCACAGTAGCGAGTCCGTGTGCGCATGCGCAGTAGTGAGCCCGAGTGCGCATGTGCAGGTCTGAGCCCGAGTGCGCATGCTCAGTAGAGGGCCCGATTGCGCGCATGCGCCGTAGTGAGCCCGAGCGCGCATCCGCAGTAGTGAGCCCGAGTGCGCATGAGCAGTAGTGAGTCCGAGTGCGCATGAGCAGTAGTGACCCCGTGTGCTCTTGCGCAGAAGTGAGCTCGAATGCGCATATGCTGGTCTGAGCCCATGTGCGCATACGCAGTAGTGAGCCCGAGCGCGCATCCGCTGTAGTGTCCCCGAATGCGCATGTGCAGGTCTGAGCCCGTGTGCGCATACGCAGTAGTGAGCCCGAGCGCGCATCCGCAGAAGTGTGCCCGAGTGCGCATGAGCAGTAGTGAGGCCGAGTGCGCATGAGCAGTAGTGACCCCGATTGCGCATCCACAGTAACGAGTCAGTGTGCGCATGCGCAGTAGTGAGCCCGATTACGGATCTGCAATAGTGACCCCCGGGTGCGCAAGCGCAGTAGTGAGCCCGTGCGCGCATGCGCAGTAGTGAGCCCGTGTGGGCAAGCGCAGTAGTGAGCCCGTGCGCGCATGCGCAGTAGTGCGCCCGTGCGCGCATGCGCAGTAGTGAGCCCGAGTGCGCATGCGTAGTAGCGACCCCGAGCGCGCGTGCATAGTAGTGACCGCGAGCGCACGTACGCAGTAGTGAGCGCGATTGCGCATCCACAGTAGCGAGTCCGTGTGCGCATGCCCAGTAGTGAGCCCGTGCGCCCATGCGCCGTAGTAAGCCCGAGTGCGCATGTGCAGGTCTGAGCCCGAGTGCGCATGCTCAGTAGAGGGCCCGATTGCGCGCATGCGCCGTAGTGAGCCCGATTGCGCATCCGCAGTAGTGAGGCCGAGTGTCCATGAGCAGTAGTGCGTCCAAGTGCGCATGAGAAGTAGTGACCCCGAGTGCGCATACGCAGTAGTGAGCCCGATTGCGCATCCGCAGTAGGGAGTCCGTGTGCTCATTCGCAGTCGTGAGCCCGAGTGCGCATGTGCAGTTCTGAGCCGGAGTGCGCATGCGCAGTAGTGAGCCCGATTGCGCATCCGCAGTAGTGAGGCCGAGTGTCGATGAGCAGTAGTGCGTCCAAGTGCGCTTGAGCAACAGTGACCCCGAGTGCGCATGCGCAGTAGTGAGCCCTAGTGCGCATGTGCAGATCTGAGCCGGAGTGCGCATGCGCAGTAGTGAGCCCGATTGTGCATCCGCAGTAGTGAGTCCGAGTGCGCACGAACAGTAGTGAGCCCGTGTGTGCATGAGCAGTAGTGACCCTGAGTGCGCATGCACAGTAGTGAGCGCGTGCGAGCATACGCGGTAGTGAGCCCGATTTTGCATCCGCAGTAGTGGGTCGGAGTACTCATGAGCAGTAGTTAGTCCGAGAGCGCATGAGAAGTAGTGAGCCAGATTGCGCATCCGCAGTATTGAGGCCGAGTGTCCATGAGCAGTAGTGCGTCCAAGTGCGCATGAGCAGTAGTGAGCCCGATTGCGCATCCGCAGTAGTGAGCCCGAGCGCCCATGAGCAGTAGTGAGTCCGAGTGCGCATAAGCAGTAGCAACCTCGATTGCGCATGCACAGTAGTGAGCCCGTGTGGGCATGCGCAGTAGTGAGCCCGAGCGCGCATCCGCAGTAGTGAGCCCGAGCGCGCGTGCCCAGTAGTGAGCCCGATTGCGCATCCGCAATAGTTAGGCCGAGTGTACATGGGCAGTAGTGCGTCCAAGTGCGCATGAGCAGTAGTGACCCCGAGTGCGCATGCGCAGTAGTGAGCCCGTGCGCGCATACGCGGTAGTGAGCCCGATTTTGCATCCGCAGTAGTGAGTCAGAGTGCGCATGGGCAGTAGTTAGTCCGAGAGCGCATGAGAAGTAGTGACCCCGTGTGCGCATGCGCAGTAGTGAGCCCGAGCGCGCATCCGCAGTAGTGAGCCCGAGCCCCCATGAGCAGTAGTGAGTCCGAGTGCGCATAAGCAATAGTAACCCCGATTGCGCATGCACAGTAGTGAGCCCGTGTGGGCATGGGCAGTAGTGAGCCCGAGCGCGCATGCGCAGTAGTGAGCCCGTGCGCGCATACGCGGTAGTGAGCCCGATTTTGCATCCACAGTAGTGAGTCGGAGTACTCATGAGCAGTAGTTAGTCCGAGAGCGCAGGAGAAGTAGTGACCCAGTGTGCGCATGCGCAGTAGTGAGCCCGAACGCGCATCCGCAATACTGAGCCCGAGGGCGCATCCGCAGTAGTGAGCCCGATTTTGCATCCACAGTAGTGAGTCGAAGTACTCATGAGCAGTAGTTAGTCCAAGTGCGCATGAGCAGTAGTGACCCCGAGTGCGCATGCGCAGTAGTGAGCCCGTGTGCGCATGCACAGTAGTGAGCCCGTGTGCGCATACGCGGTAGTGAGGCCGATTTTGCATCGGCCGTAGTGAGTCCGAGTGCGCATGAGCAGTAGTTAGTCCGAGAGCGCATGGCAAGTAGTGACCCCGTGTGCGCATGCGCAGTAGTGATCCCGAGCGCGCATCCGCAGTATGAGCCCGAGCGCGCACGAGCACTAGTGAGTCCAAGTGCGCATGCGCAGTAGTGACCTCGAGTGCGCATGCGCAGTAGTGAGCCCGTGTCAGCATGCGCAGTGGTGAGCCCGAGTGCGCATGGTCAAGTCTGAGCCCAAGCGCGCATGCGCAGTAGTGAGCCCGATTGCTCATCCACAGTAGTGAGGCCGAGTGCCCATGAGCAGTAGTGAGTCCGAGTGCGCATGAACAGTAGTGAGCCCGCGTGTGCATGAGCAGTAGTGACCCTGAGTGCGCATGCACAGTCGTGAGCCCGTGTGCGCATGCGCAGTAGTGAGCCTGAGTGCGCATCCGCAGTAGTGAGACAGTGTGCTCATGCGCAGTAGTGAGTCCGAGTGCGCATGAGCAGTAGTGACCCCGAGCGCGCATGCACAGTCGTGAGCCCGTGTGCGCATGCGCAGTAGTGAGCCCGAGCGCGCATGCGCTGTAGTGAGCCCGAGTGCGCATGTGCAGGTCTGATCGGAGTGCGCATGCGCAGTACTGAGCCCGAGCGCGAATGTGCGGTAGTGGGCCCGCTTGCGCATCCGTAGTAGTGAGGCCGAGTGCCCTTGAGCAGTAGTGAGTCTGAGTGCGCATGAGCAGTAGTCACTCCGAGTGAGCATGCACAGTCGTGAGCCCGAGTGCGCATCCGCAGTAGTGAGACAGTGCGCTCATGCGCAGTAGTGAGTCCGAGTGCGCATGAGCAGTAGTGACACCGAGCGCGCATGCACAGTCGTGACCCCGAGTGCGCATGCGCAGTAGTGAGCCCGAGTGCGCATGTGCAGGTCTGACCGGATAGGGCATTAGCAGTAGTGACCCCGAGCGCGCATGCGCAGTCGTGAGCCCGAGTGCGCATGGTCTGGTCTGAGCCGGAGTGCGCATGCGCAGTAGTGAGTCCGAGTGCGCATGAGCATTAGTGACCCCAAGTGCGCATGCACAGTCGTGAGCCCGTGTGCGCATGCGCAGTAGTGCGACCGTGTGTGCATGCGCAAAAGTGAGCCCGAGTGCGCATGGCCAAGTCTGAGTCGGAGAGGGCATGCGCAGTAGTGAGACCGAGCGCGCATCCGCAGTAGTGAGTCCGAGTTCCCATGAGCAGTAGTTAGTCCGAGAAGGGATGAGAAGTTGTGACACCGTGTGCGCATGCGCAGTAGTGAGCCCATGTGCGCATGCGCAGTAGTTAGCCCGAGCGCGCATCCGCAGTAGTGAGCCCGAGTGCGCATGTGCAGGTCTGACCGCAGAGGGCATGCGCAGTAGTGAGCCCGTGTGCGCATGCATAGTAGTGAGCTCTAGTGCGCATGTGCAGGTCTGAGCCGGAGTGCGCATGCGCAGTACCGACCCCGAAAGCGCATCGGCAGCAGTGAGTCCGAGTGCGCATGCCCAGTAGTGAGCCCGCGTGCGCATGTGCAGGTCTGAGCCGGTGTGCGCATGCGCAGTAGTGAGCTCGATTGTGCATGCCCAGTAGTGAGCCCGAGAGCGCATGTGCAGGTCTGAGCCCGTGCGCGCATACGCGGTAGTGAACCCGTGTGCGCATGAGCAGTAGTGACCCCGAGCGCGCATACGCAGTAGTGAGCCCGAGTGCGCATCCGCTGCAGTGTGTCCGAGTACGCATGCACAGTAGTAAGCCCGTGCGCGCATCCGTAGTAGTGAGGCCGAGTGCCCTTGAGCAGTAGTGACCCCGAGCGCGCAGGCGCAGTAGTGAGCCCGACTGCGAATCCGCAGTAGGGAGTCCGTGTGCGCATGCCCAGTAGTGAGCCGCAGTGCGTATGTGCAGGTCTGAGCCGGAGTGCGCATGCGCAGTAGTGAGCCCGATTGTGCATCCGCAGTAGTGAGTCCGAGTGCGCATGAACAGTAGTGAGCCGGCGTGTGCATGAGCAGTAGTGACCCTGAGTGCGCATGCACAGTAGTGAGCCCGTGCGCGCATACGCGGTAGTGAGCCCGATTTTGCATCCACAGTAGTGAGTCGGAGTACTCATGAGCAGTAGTTAGTCCGACAGCGCATGAGAAGTAGTGAGCGCGTGTGGGCATGCGCAGTAGTGAGTCCGAGTGCGCATGAACAGTAGTGAGCCCGTGTGTGCATGAGCAGTAGTGACCCTGAGTGCGCATGCACAGTAGTGAGCCCGTGCGCGCATACGCGGTAGTGAGCCCGATTTTGCATCCACAGTAGTGAGTCGGAGTACTCATGAGCAGTAGTTAGTCCGAGAGCGCAGGAGAAGTAGTGACCCAGTGTGCGCATGCGCAGTAGTGAGCCCGAACGCGCATCCGCAATACTGAGCCCGAGGGCGCATCCGCAGTAGTGAGCCCGATTTTGCATCCACAGTAGTGAGTCGAAGTACTCATGAGCAGTAGTTAGTCCAAGTGCGCATGAGCAGTAGTGACCCCGAGTGCGCATGCGCAGTAGTGAGCCCGTGTGCGCATGCACAGTAGTGAGCCCGTGTGCGCATACGCGGTAGTGAGGCCGATTTTGCATCGGCCGTAGTGAGTCCGAGTGCGCATGAGCAGTAGTTAGTCCGAGAGCGCATGGCAAGTAGTGACCCCGTGTGCGCATGCGCAGTAGTGATCCCGAGCGCGCATCCGCAGTATGAGCCCGAGCGCGCACGAGCACTAGTGAGTCCAAGTGCGCATGCGCAGTAGTGACCTCGAGTGCGCATGCGCAGTAGTGAGCCCGTGTCAGCATGCGCAGTGGTGAGCCCGAGTGCGCATGGTCAAGTCTGAGCCCAAGCGCGCATGCGCAGTAGTGAGCCCGATTGCTCATCCACAGTAGTGAGGCCGAGTGCCCATGAGCAGTAGTGAGTCCGAGTGCGCATGAACAGTAGTGAGCCCGCGTGTGCATGAGCAGTAGTGACCCTGAGTGCGCATGCACAGTCGTGAGCCCGTGTGCGCATGCGCAGTAGTGAGCCTGAGTGCGCATCCGCAGTAGTGAGACAGTGTGCTCATGCGCAGTAGTGAGTCCGAGTGCGCATGAGCAGTAGTGACCCCGAGCGCGCATGCACAGTCGTGAGCCCGTGTGCGCATGCGCAGTAGTGAGCCCGAGCGCGCATGCGCTGTAGTGAGCCCGAGTGCGCATGTGCAGGTCTGATCGGAGTGCGCATGCGCAGTACTGAGCCCGAGCGCGAATGTGCGGTAGTGGGCCCGCTTGCGCATCCGTAGTAGTGAGGCCGAGTGCCCTTGAGCAGTAGTGAGTCTGAGTGCGCATGAGCAGTAGTCACTCCGAGTGAGCATGCACAGTCGTGAGCCCGAGTGCGCATCCGCAGTAGTGAGACAGTGCGCTCATGCGCAGTAGTGAGTCCGAGTGCGCATGAGCAGTAGTGACACCGAGCGCGCATGCACAGTCGTGACCCCGAGTGCGCATGCGCAGTAGTGAGCCCGAGTGCGCATGTGCAGGTCTGACCGGATAGGGCATTAGCAGTAGTGACCCCGAGCGCGCATGCGCAGTCGTGAGCCCGAGTGCGCATGGTCTGGTCTGAGCCGGAGTGCGCATGCGCAGTAGTGAGTCCGAGTGCGCATGAGCATTAGTGACCCCAAGTGCGCATGCACAGTCGTGAGCCCGTGTGCGCATGCGCAGTAGTGCGACCGTGTGTGCATGCGCAAAAGTGAGCCCGAGTGCGCATGGCCAAGTCTGAGTCGGAGAGGGCATGCGCAGTAGTGAGACCGAGCGCGCATCCGCAGTAGTGAGTCCGAGTTCCCATGAGCAGTAGTTAGTCCGAGAAGGGATGAGAAGTTGTGACACCGTGTGCGCATGCGCAGTAGTGAGCCCATGTGCGCATGCGCAGTAGTTAGCCCGAGCGCGCATCCGCAGTAGTGAGCCCGAGTGCGCATGTGCAGGTCTGACCGCAGAGGGCATGCGCAGTAGTGAGCCCGTGTGCGCATGCATAGTAGTGAGCTCTAGTGCGCATGTGCAGGTCTGAGCCGGAGTGCGCATGCGCAGTACCGACCCCGAAAGCGCATCGGCAGCAGTGAGTCCGAGTGCGCATGCCCAGTAGTGAGCCCGCGTGCGCATGTGCAGGTCTGAGCCGGTGTGCGCATGCGCAGTAGTGAGCTCGATTGTGCATGCCCAGTAGTGAGCCCGAGAGCGCATGTGCAGGTCTGAGCCCGTGCGCGCATACGCGGTAGTGAACCCGTGTGCGCATGAGCAGTAGTGACCCCGAGCGCGCATACGCAGTAGTGAGCCCGAGTGCGCATCCGCTGCAGTGTGTCCGAGTACGCATGCACAGTAGTAAGCCCGTGCGCGCATCCGTAGTAGTGAGGCCGAGTGCCCTTGAGCAGTAGTGACCCCGAGCGCGCAGGCGCAGTAGTGAGCCCGACTGCGAATCCGCAGTAGGGAGTCCGTGTGCGCATGCCCAGTAGTGAGCCGCAGTGCGTATGTGCAGGTCTGAGCCGGAGTGCGCATGCGCAGTAGTGAGCCCGATTGTGCATCCGCAGTAGTGAGTCCGAGTGCGCATGAACAGTAGTGAGCCGGCGTGTGCATGAGCAGTAGTGACCCTGAGTGCGCATGCACAGTAGTGAGCCCGTGCGCGCATACGCGGTAGTGAGCCCGATTTTGCATCCACAGTAGTGAGTCGGAGTACTCATGAGCAGTAGTTAGTCCGACAGCGCATGAGAAGTAGTGAGCGCGTGTGGGCATGCGCAGTAGTGAGCCGGAGCGCGCATGCGCAGTAGTGAGCCCGTGCGCGCTTGCGCAGTTGTGAACCCGAGTGCGCATGGTCAAGTCTGAGCCGGAGTGCGCATGCGCAGTACTGAGCCCGATCGCGCATCTGCAGTAGTGAGGCGGAGTGCCCATGAGCAGTAGTTAGTTCGAGAAGGCATGAGAAGTAGTGACCCCGTGTGCGCATGCGCAGTAGTGAGCCCATGTGCGCATGCGCAGTAGTGAGCCCGATTGCGCATCCGCCGTAGTGTCCCAGAGTGCGCATGCGCAGTAGTGAGCCCGAGCGCGCATCCACAGTATTGAGCCCGAGGGCGCATGCGCAGTAGTGAGCCCGATTACGCATCCGCCGTAGTGTCCCAGAGTGCGCATGCGCAGTAGTGAGCCCGAGCGCGCATCCACAGTATTGAGCCCGAGTGCGCATGCGCAGTACTCACCCCGAGTACGCATGAGCAGTAGTGAGCTCGACTACGCATCCGCAGTAGTGACCCCGAGTGCGCATGCGCAGTAGTGCGCCCGTGTGCGCACGCGCAGAACTGTGCTCGAATGCGCATGTGCAGGTCTGATCCCGTGTGCGCATACGCAGTAGTGAGCCCGAGCGCGCATTCGCAGTAGTGAGCCCGATTGCCCATGAGCAGTAGTGAGGCCGAGTGCGCATGAGCAGTAGTGAGCCCGAGCGCGCATCCGCAGTAGTGAGTCGGAGTGCGCATGTGCAGTAGAGAGCTCGTGTGCGCATGCGCAGTAGTGAGCGCGTGCGCGCATGCGCAGTAGTGAGCCCGTGTGCCCATGCGCAGTAGTGAGCCCGAGAGCGCATCCACAGTAGTGCGCCCGAGTGCGCATGCGCAGTACTCACCCCGAGTACGCATGAGCAGTAGTGAGCCCTATTACGCATCCGCAGTAGTGACCCCGAGTGCCCATGCGCAGTAGTGAGCCCGAGCGCGCACCCGCAGTAGTGAGACCGAGTGCGCATCCGCAGTAGTGACCCCGAGTGTGCAAGCGCAGCAGTGAGCCCGATTGCGCATGCTCAATAGAGAGCCCGATTGCGCGCATGCGCAGTAGTGAGCCCGAGCGCGCTTCCGCAGTAGTGAGCTCGAGTGCGTATGGGCAGGTGTGATCCGGACTGCCCATGCGCAGTAGTGAGGCCGTGTGCGCATTCGCAGTGGTGTGCCCGAGTGCGCTTGAGCAGGTCTGAGCCGGCGTGCGCATGCGCAGTAGGGATCCCGTGTGCGCATGCGCAGTAGTGACCCCGAGTGTGCGTGCGCAGTGGTGAGCCCGATTACGCGCATGCGCAGTAGTGAGCCCGAGCGCGCCTCCGCAGTAGTGAGCCCGATTGCCCATGAGCAGTAGTGAGGCCGAGTGCGCATGAGCAGTAGTGAGCCCGAGCGCGCATCCGCAGTCGTGAGTCGGAGTGCGCATGTGCAGTAGAGAGCTCGTGTGCGCATGCGTAGTAGTGAGCCCGTGCGCGCATGCGCAGTAGTGAGCCAGAGTGCGCATGTGCAGGTCTGAACCCGAGTGCGCATGCTCAGTAGAAAGCCCGATTGCGCGTGCGCAGTAGTGAGCACGTGCGCGCAAGCGCAGTTGTGAGCCCGTGTGCCCATGCGCAGTAGTAAGCCGGAGTGCGCATGCGCAGTAGTGAGCCCGATTGCGCGCATGCGCAGTAGTGAGCCCAAGCGCGCATCCACAGTAGTGAGCCCGAGTGCGCATGCGCAGTACTCACCCCGAGTACGCATGAGCAGTAGTGAGCCCGATTACGCATCCGCAGTAGTGACCCCGAGTGCGCATGCGCAGTAGTGCGCCCGTGTGCGCATGCGCAGAAGTGAGCTCGAATGGGCATGTGCAGGTCTGAGCCCGTGTGCGCATACGCAGTAGTGAGCCCGATTGCGCGCATGCGCAGTAGTGAGCCCGAGCGCGCATCCGCAGTAGTGAGCCCGATTGCCCATGAGCAGTAGTGAGGCCGAGTGCGCATGAGCAGTAGTGAGCCCGAGCGCGCATCCGCAGTAGTGATTTGGAGTGCGCATGTGCAGTAGAGAGCTCGTGTGCGCATGCGCAGTAGTGAGCCCGTGCGCGCATGCGCAGTAGTGAGCCCGTGTGCCCATGCGCAGTAATGAGCCCGAGAGAGCATCCACAGTAGTGCGCCCGAGTGCGCATGCGCAGTACTCACCCCGAGTACGCATGAGCAGTAGTGAGCCATTTTACGCATCCGCAGTAGTGTCCCCGAGTGCGCAAGCGCAGTAGTGAGCCCGATTACGCATCCGCAGTAGTGACCCCGAGTATGCATGAGCAGTAGTGAGTCCGAGTGCGCATGAGCAGTAGTGACCACGAGTGCGCATGCGCAGTAGTGAGCCCGATTACGCATCCGCAGTAGTGACCCCGAGTACGCATGAGCAGTAGTGAGTCCGAGTGTGCATGAGCAGTAGTGACCCCGAGTGCGCATGCGCAGTAGTGAGCCCGATTACGCATCCGCAGTAGTGACCCCGAGTGCGCATGCGCAGGAGTGCGTCCGTGTGCGCATGCGCAGGAGTGAGCTCGAGTGCGCATATGCAGGTCTGACCCGGTGTGCGCATGCGCTGTAGTGACCACGAGTGCGCATGCCCAGTAGTGAGCCCGTGCGCCCATGCGCCGTAGTAAGCCCGAATGCGCATGCGCAGGTCTGACTGGAGTGCGCGTGCGCAGTAGTGAGCCCGATTGCTCGCATGCGCAGTAGTGAGCCCGAGCGCGCACCCGCAGTAGTGAGCCCGTGCGCGCATGCGCAGTAGTGCGCCCGTGCGCGCATGCGCAGTAGTGAGCCCGAGTGCGCATGCGTAGTAGCGACCCCGAGCGCGCGTGCATAGTAGTGACCGCGAGCGCACGTACGCAGTAGTGAGCGCGATTGCGCATCCACAGTAGCGAGTCCGTGTGCGCATGCGCAGTAGTGAGCCCGAGTGCGCATGTGCAGGTCTGAGCCCGAGTGCGCATGCTCAGTAGAGGGCCCGATTGCGCGCATGCGCCGTAGTGAGCCCGAGCGCGCATCCGCAGTAGTGAGCCCGAGTGCGCATGAGCAGTAGTGAGTCCGAGTGCGCATGAGCAGTAGTGACCCCGTGTGCTCTTGCGCAGAAGTGAGCTCGAATGCGCATATGCTGGTCTGAGCCCATGTGCGCATACGCAGTAGTGAGCCCGAGCGCGCATCCGCTGTAGTGTCCCCGAATGCGCATGTGCAGTTCTGAGCCGGAGTGCGCATGCGCAGTAGTGAGCCCGATTGCGCATCCGCAGTAGTGAGGCCGAGTGTCGATGAGCAGTAGTGCGTCCAAGTGCGCTTGAGCAACAGTGACCCCGAGTGCGCATGCGCAGTAGTGAGCCCTAGTGCGCATGTGCAGATCTGAGCCGGAGTGCGCATGCGCAGTAGTGAGCCCGATTGTGCATCCGCAGTAGTGAGTCCGAGTGCGCACGAACAGTAGTGAGCCCGTGTGTGCATGAGCAGTAGTGACCCTGAGTGCGCATGCACAGTAGTGAGCGCGTGCGAGCATACGCGGTAGTGAGCCCGATTTTGCATCCGCAGTAGTGGGTCGGAGTACTCATGAGCAGTAGTTAGTCCGAGAGCGCATGAGAAGTAGTGAGCCAGATTGCGCATCCGCAGTATTGAGGCCGAGTGTCCATGAGCAGTAGTGCGTCCAAGTGCGCATGAGCAGTAGTGAGCCCGATTGCGCATCCGCAGTAGTGAGCCCGAGCGCCCATGAGCAGTAGTGAGTCCGAGTGCGCATAAGCAGTAGCAACCTCGATTGCGCATGCACAGTAGTGAGCCCGTGTGGGCATGCGCAGTAGTGAGCCCGAGCGCGCATCCGCAGTAGTGAGCCCGAGCGCGCGTGCCCAGTAGTGAGCCCGATTGCGCATCCGCAATAGTTAGGCCGAGTGTACATGGGCAGTAGTGCGTCCAAGTGCGCATGAGCAGTAGTGACCCCGAGTGCGCATGCGCAGTAGTGAGCCCGTGCGCGCATACGCGGTAGTGAGCCCGATTTTGCATCCGCAGTAGTGAGTCAGAGTGCGCATGGGCAGTAGTTAGTCCGAGAGCGCATGAGAAGTAGTGACCCCGTGTGCGCATCCGCAGTAGTGAGCCCGAGCCCCCATGAGCAGTAGTGAGTCCGAGTGCGCATAAGCAATAGTAACCCCGATTGCGCATGCACAGTAGTGAGCCCGTGTGGGCATGGGCAGTAGTGAGCCCGAGCGCGCATGCGCAGTAGTGAGCCCGATCGCGCATCCGCGGTAGTGATGCAGAGTGCCCATGAGCAGTAGTGAGTCCAAGTGAGCATGAGCAGTAGTGACCACGAGTGCGCATACGCAGTAGTGAGCCCGATTGCGCATCCGCAGTAGTGACCACGAGTGCGCATACGCAGTAGTGAGCCCGATTGCGCATCCGCAGTAGGGAGTCCGTGTGCGCAGGCGCAGTAGTGAGCCCGATTGCGCATCCGCAGTAGTGAGCCCGAGTGCCCATGGGCAGTAGTTAGTCAAAGAAGGCATGAGAAGTAGTGACCCCGTGTGCGCATGCGCAATAGTGAGCCCATGTGCGCGTGCGCAGTAGTTAGTCCGAGTGCGCATGTGCAGTGGTGAGCCCGAGTGTTCATGGTCAAGTTTGAGCCCGAGCGCGCATGCGCAGTAGTGAGCCCGATTTCGCATCCGCAGTAGTGAGGCCGAGTGCCCATGAGCAGTACTGAGTCCAAGTGCGCATGAGCATTAGTGACCACGAGTGCGCATACGCAGTAGTGAGCCCGATTGCGCATCCGCAGTAGGGAGTCCGTGTGCGCATGCGCAGTAGTGAGCCCGATTGCGCATCGGCAGTAGTGAGTCCGTGTGCGCATGCCCAGTAGTGAGCCCGAGTGCGCATGTGCAGGTGTGAGCCGGAGTGCGCATGCGCAGTAGCGAGCCCGACTGTGCATCCGCAGTAGTGAGTCCGAGTGCGCATGAACAGTAGTGAGCCCGTGTGTGCATGAGCAGTAGTGACCCTGAGTGCGCATGCACAGTAGTGAGCCCGTGCGCGCATACGCGGTAGTGAGCCCGATTTTGCATCCACAGTAGTGAGTCGGAGTACTCATGAGCAGTAGTTAGTCCGAGAGCGCAGGAGAAGTAGTGACCCAGTGTGCGCATGCGCAGTAGTGAGCCCGAACGCGCATCCGCAATACTGAGCCCGAGGGCGCATCCGCAGTAGTGAGCCCGATTTTGCATCCACAGTAGTGAGTCGAAGTACTCATGAGCAGTAGTTAGTCCGAGAGCGCGTGAGAAGTAGTGACCCCGTGTGCGCATGCGCAGTACTGAGCCCGAGCGCGGATGCGCGGTAGTGAGCCCGATTGCGCATCCGTAGTAGTGAAGCCGAGTGCCCTCGAGCAGTAGTGAGTCCAAGTGCGCATGAGCAGTAGTGACCCCGAGTGCGCATGCGCAGTAGTGAGCCCGTGTGCGCATGCACAGTAGTGAGCCCGTGTGCGCATACGCGGTAGTGAGGCCGATTTTGCATCGGCCGTAGTGAGTCCGAGTGCGCATGAGCAGTAGTTAGTCCGAGAGCGCGTGGCAAGTAGTGACCCCGTGTGCGCATGCGCAGTAGTGATCCCGAGCGCGCATCCGCAGTATGAGCCCGAGCGCGCACGAGCACTAGTGAGTCCAAGTGCGCATGCGCAGTAGTGACCTCGAGTGCGCATGCGCAGTAGTGAGCCCGTGTCAGCATGCGCAGTGGTGAGCCCGAGTGCGCATGGTCAAGTCTGAGCCCAAGCGCGCATGCGCAGTAGTGAGCCCGATTGCTCATCCACAGTAGTGAGGCCGAGTGCCCATGAGCAGTAGTGAGTCCGAGTGCGCATGAACAGTAGTGAGCCCGCGTGTGCATGAGCAGTAGTGACCCTGAGTGCGCATGCACAGTCGTGAGCCCGTGTGCGCATGCGCAGTAGTGAGCCTGAGTGCGCATCCGCAGTAGTGAGACAGTGTGCTCATGCGCAGTAGTGAGTCCGAGTGCGCATGAGCAGTAGTGACCCCGAGCGCGCATGCACAGTCGTGAGCCCGTGTGCGCATGCGCAGTAGTGAGCCCGAGCGCGCATGCGCTGTAGTGAGCCCGAGTGCGCATGTGCAGGTCTGATCGGAGTGCGCATGCGCAGTACTGAGCCCGAGCGCGAATGCGCGGTAGTGGGCCCGCTTGCGCATCCGTAGTAGTGAGGCCGAGTGCCCTTGAGCAGTAGTGAGTCTGAGTGCGCATGAGCAGTAGTCACTCCGAGTGAGCATGCACAGTCGTGAGCCCGAGTGCGCATCCGCAGTAGTGAGACAGTGCGCTCATGCGCAGTAGTGAGTCCGAGTGCGCATGAGCAGTAGTGACACCGAGCGCGCATGCACAGTCGTGACCCCGAGTGCGCATGCGCAGTAGTGAGCCCGAGTGCGCATGTGCAGGTCTGACCGGATAGGGCATTAGCAGTAGTGACCCCGAGCGCGCATGCGCAGTCGTGAGCCCGAGTGCGCATGGTCTGGTCTGAGCCGGAGTGCGCATGCGCAGTAGTGAGTCCGAGTGCGCATGAGCATTAGTGACCCCAAGTGCGCATGCACAGTCGTGAGCCCGTGTGCGCATGCGCAGTAGTGCGACCGTGTGTGCATGCGCAAAAGTGAGCCCGAGTGCGCATGGCCAAGTCTGAGTCGGAGAGGGCATGCGCAGTAGTGAGACCGAGCGCGCATCCGCAGTAGTGAGTCCGAGTTCCCATGAGCAGTAGTTAGTCCGAGAAGGGATGAGAAGTTGTGACACCGTGTGCGCATGCGCAGTAGTGAGCCCATGTGCGCATGCGCAGTAGTTAGCCCGAGCGCGCATCCGCAGTAGTGAGCCCGAGTGCGCATGTGCAGGTCTGACCGCAGAGGGCATGCGCAGTAGTGAGCCCGTGTGCGCATGCATAGTAGTGAGCTCTAGTGCGCATGTGCAGGTCTGAGCCGGAGTGCGCATGCGCAGTACCGACCCCGAAAGCGCATCGGCAGCAGTGAGTCCGAGTGCGCATGCCCAGTAGTGAGCCCGCGTGCGCATGTGCAGGTCTGAGCCGGTGTGCGCATGCGCAGTAGTGAGCTCGATTGTGCATGCCCAGTAGTGAGCCCGAGAGCGCATGTGCAGGTCTGAGCCCGTGCGCGCATACGCGGTAGTGAACCCGTGTGCGCATGAGCAGTAGTGACCCCGAGCGCGCATACGCAGTAGTGAGCCCGAGTGCGCATCCGCTGCAGTGTGTCCGAGTACGCATGCACAGTAGTAAGCCCGTGCGCGCATCCGTAGTAGTGAGGCCGAGTGCCCTTGAGCAGTAGTGACCCCGAGCGCGCATGCGCAGTAGTGAGCCCGACTGCGAATCCGCAGTAGGGAGTCCGTGTGCGCATGCCCAGTAGTGAGCCGCAGTGCGTATGTGCAGGTCTGAGCCGGAGTGCGCATGCGCAGTAGTGAGCCCGATTGTGCATCCGCAGTAGTGAGTCCGAGTGCGCATGAACAGTAGTGAGCCGGCGTGTGCATGAGCAGTAGTGACCCTGAGTGCGCATGCACAGAAGTGAGCCCGTGCGCGCATACGCGGTAGTGAGCCCGATTTTGCATCCACAGTAGTGAGTCGGAGTACTCATGAGCAGTAGTTAGTCCGACAGCGCATGAGAAGTAGTGAGCGCGTGTGGGCATGCGCAGTAGTGAGCCGGAGCGCGCATGCGCAGTAGTGAGCCCGTGCGCGCTTGCGCAGTTGTGAACCCGAGTGCGCATGGTCAAGTCTGAGCCGGAGTGCGCATGCGCAGTACTGAGCCCGATCGCGCATCTGCAGTAGTGAGGCGGAGTGCCCATGAGCAGTAGTGAGTCCGAGTGCGCATGAGCAGTAGTGAGCCCGTGTGTGCATGCGCAGTAGTGAGCCCGTTTGCGCATGCGCAGCAGTGAGTCCGAGTGCGCATTGGCAGTAGTGAGCCCGAGCGCGCATCCGCAGTAGTGAGCCCGAGTGCGCATGCGCAGCAGTGACCCCGAGTGCGCATGCACAGTAGTGACCCCGAGTGCGCATGCACAGTCGTGAGCCCGTGTGCGCATGCGCAATAGTGAGCCCGAGTGTGCATCCGCAGTAGGGAGTCTGTGTGCGCATGAGCAGTAGTGAGTCCGAGTGCGCAAGAGCAGTAGTGAGGCCGAATGCGAATGAGCAGTAGTGAGCCTGATTGCGCATCCGCAGTAGTGAGTCAGAGTGCCCATGAGCAGTAGTTAGTTCGAGAAGGCATGAGAAGTAGTGACCCCGTGTGCGCATGCGCAGTAGTGAGCCCATGTGCGCATGCGCAGTAGTGAGCCCGATTGCGCATCCGCCGTAGTGTCCCAGAGTGCGCATGCGCAGTAGTGAGCCCGAGCGCGCATCCACAGTATTGAGCCCGAGGGCGCATGCGCAGTAGTGAGCCCGATTACGCATCCGCCGTAGTGTCCCAGAGTGCGCATGCGCAGTAGTGAGCCCGAGCGCGCATCCACAGTATTGAGCCCGAGTGCGCATGCGCAGTACTCACCCCGAGTACGCATGAGCAGTAGTGAGCTCGACTACGCATCCGCAGTAGTGACCCCGAGTGCGCATGCGCAGTAGTGCGCCCGTGTGCGCACGCGCAGAACTGTGCTCGAATGCGCATGTGCAGGTCTGATCCCGTGTGCGCATACGCAGTAGTGAGCCCGAGCGCGCATTCGCAGTAGTGAGCCCGATTGCCCATGAGCAGTAGTGAGGCCGAGTGCGCATGAGCAGTAGTGAGCCCGAGCGCGCATCCGCAGTAGTGAGTCGGAGTGCGCATGTGCAGTAGAGAGCTCGTGTGCGCATGCGCAGTAGTGAGCGCGTGCGCGCATGCGCAGTAGTGAGCCCGTGTGCCCATGCGCAGTAGTGAGCCCGAGAGCGCATCCACAGTAGTGCGCCCGAGTGCGCATGCGCAGTACTCACCCCGAGTACGCATGAGCAGTAGTGAGCCCTATTACGCATCCGCAGTAGTGACCCCGAGTGCCCATGCGCAGTAGTGAGCCCGAGCGCGCACCCGCAGTAGTGAGACCGAGTGCGCATCCGCAGTAGTGACCCCGAGTGTGCAAGCGCAGCAGTGAGCCCGATTGCGCATGCTCAATAGAGAGCCCGATTGCGCGCATGCGCAGTAGTGAGCCCGAGCGCGCTTCCGCAGTAGTGAGCTCGAGTGCGTATGGGCAGGTGTGATCCGGACTGCCCATGCGCAGTAGTGAGGCCGTGTGCTCATTCGCAGTGGTGTGCCCGAGTGCGCTTGAGCAGGTCTGAGCCGGCGTGCGCATGCGCAGTAGGGATCCCGTGTGCGCATGCGCAGTAGTGACCCCGAGTGTGCGTGCGCAGTGGTGAGCCCGATTACGCGCATGCGCAGTAGTGAGCCCGAGCGCGCCTCCGCAGTAGTGAGCCCGATTGCCCATGAGCAGTAGTGAGGCCGAGTGCGCATGAGCAGTAGTGAGCCCGAGCGCGCATCCGCAGTCGTGAGTCGGAGTGCGCATGTGCAGTAGAGAGCTCGTGTGCGCATGCGTAGTAGTGAGCCCGTGCGCGCATGCGCAGTAGTTAGCCAGAGTGCGCATGTGCAGGTCTGAACCCGAGTGCGCATGCTCAGTAGAAAGCCCGATTGCGCGTGCGCAGTAGTGAGCACGTGCGCGCAAGCGCAGTTGTGAGCCCGTGTGCCCATGCGCAGTAGTAAGCCGGAGTGCGCATGCGCAGTAGTGAGCCCGATTGCGCGCATGCGCAGTAGTGAGCCCAAGCGCGCATCCACAGTAGTGAGCCCGAGTGCGCATGCGCAGTACTCACCCCGAGTACGCATGAGCAGTAGTGAGCCCGAGCGCGCATCCGCAGTAGTGAGCCCGATTGCCCATGAGCAGTAGTGAGGCCGAGTGCGCATGAGCAGTAGTGAGCCCGAGCGCGCATCCGCAGTAGTGATTTGGAGTGCGCATGTGCAGTAGAGAGCTCGTGTGCGCATGCGCAGTAGTGAGCCCGTGCGCGCATGCGCAGTAGTGAGCCCGTGTGCCCATGCGCAGTAATGAGCCCGAGAGAGCATCCACAGTAGTGCGCCCGAGTGCGCATGCGCAGTACTCACCCCGAGTACGCATGAGCAGTAGTGAGCCATTTTACGCATCCGCAGTAGTGTCCCCGAGTGCGCAAGCGCAGTAGTGAGCCCGATTACGCATCCGCAGTAGTGACCCCGAGTATGCATGAGCAGTAGTGAGTCCGAGTGCGCATGAGCAGTAGTGACCACGAGTGCGCATGCGCAGTAGTGAGCCCGATTACGCATCCGCAGTAGTGACCCCGAGTACGCATGAGCAGTAGTGAGTCCGAGTGCGCATGAGCAGTAGTGACCCCGAGTGCGCATGCGCAGTAGTGAGCCCGATTACGCATCCGCAGTAGTGACCCCGAGTGCGCATGCGCAGGAGTGCGTCCGTGTGCGCATGCGCAGGAGTGAGCTCGAGTGCGCATATGCAGGTCTGACCCGGTGTGCGCATGCGCTGTAGTGACCACGAGTGCGCATGCCCAGTAGTGAGCCCGTGCGCCCATGCGCCGTAGTAAGCCCGAATGCGCATGCGCAGGTCTGACTGGAGTGCGCGTGCGCAGTAGTGAGCCCGATTGCTCGCATGCGCAGTAGTGAGCCCGAGCGCGCACCCGCAGTAGTGAGCCCGTGCGCGCATGCGCAGTAGTGCGCCCGTGCGCGCATGCGCAGTAGTGAGCCCGAGTGCGCATGCGTAGTAGCGACCCCGAGCGCGCGTGCATAGTAGTGACCGCGAGCGCACGTACGCAGTAGTGAGCGCGATTGCGCATCCACAGTAGCGAGTCCGTGTGCGCATGCGCAGTAGTGAGCCCGAGTGCGCATGTGCAGGTCTGAGCCCGAGTGCGCATGCTCAGTAGAGGGCCCGATTGCGCGCATGCGCCGTAGTGAGCCCGAGCGCGCATCCGCAGTAGTGAGCCCGAGTGCGCATGAGCAGTAGTGAGTCCGAGTGCGCATGAGCAGTAGTGACCCCGTGTGCTCTTGCGCAGAAGTGAGCTCGAATGCGCATATGCTGGTCTGAGCCCATGTGCGCATACGCAGTAGTGAGCCCGAGCGCGCATCCGCTGTAGTGTCCCCGAATGCGCATGTGCAGTTCTGAGCCGGAGTGCGCATGCGCAGTAGTGAGCCCGATTGCGCATCCGCAGTAGTGAGGCCGAGTGTCGATGAGCAGTAGTGCGTCCAAGTGCGCTTGAGCAACAGTGACCCCGAGTGCGCATGCGCAGTAGTGAGCCCTAGTGCGCATGTGCAGATCTGAGCCGGAGTGCGCATGCGCAGTAGTGTGCCCGATTGTGCATCCGCAGTAGTGAGTCCGAGTGCGCACGAACAGTAGTGAGCCCGTGTGTGCATGAGCAGTAGTGACCCTGAGTGCGCATGCACAGTAGTGAGCGCGTGCGAGCATACGCGGTAGTGAGCCCGATTTTGCATCCGCAGTAGTGGGTCGGAGTACTCATGAGCAGTAGTTAGTCCGAGAGCGCATGAGAAGTAGTGAGCCAGATTGCGCATCCGCAGTATTGAGGCCGAGTGTCCATGAGCAGTAGTGCGTCCAAGTGCGCATGAGCAGTAGTGAGCCCGATTGCGCATCCGCAGTAGTGAGCCCGAGCGCCCATGAGCAGTAGTGAGTCCGAGTGCGCATAAGCAGTAGCAACCTCGATTGCGCATGCACAGTAGTGAGCCCGTGTGGGCATGCGCAGTAGTGAGCCCGAGCGCGCATCCGCAGTAGTGAGCCCGAGCGCGCGTGCCCAGTAGTGAGCCCGATTGCGCATCCGCAATAGTTAGGCCGAGTGTACATGGGCAGTAGTGCGTCCAAGTGCGCATGAGCAGTAGTGACCCCGAGTGCGCATGCGCAGTAGTGAGCCCGTGCGCGCATACGCGGTAGTGAGCCCGATTTTGCATCCGCAGTAGTGAGTCAGAGTGCGCATGGGCAGTAGTTAGTCCGAGAGCGCATGAGAAGTAGTGACCCCGTGTGCGCATGCGCAGTAGTGAGCCCGAGCGCGCATCCGCAGTAGTGAGCCCGAGCCCCCATGAGCAGTAGTGAGTCCGAGTGCGCATAAGCAATAGTAACCCCGATTGCGCATGCACAGTAGTGAGCCCGTGTGGGCATGGGCAGTAGTGAGCCCGAGCGCGCATGCGCAGTAGTGAGCCCGATCGCGCATCCGCGGTAGTGATGCAGAGTGCCCATGAGCAGTAGTGAGTCCAAGTGAGCATGAGCAGTAGTGACCACGAGTGCGCATACGCAGTAGTGAGCCCGATTGCGCATCCGCAGTAGTGACCACGAGTGCGCATACGCAGTAGTGAGCCCGATTGCGCATCCGCAGTAGGGAGTCCGTGTGCGCAGGCGCAGTAGTGAGCCCGATTGCGCATCCGCAGTAGTGAGCCCGAGTGCCCATGGGCAGTAGTTAGTCAAAGAAGGCATGAGAAGTAGTGACCCCGTGTGCGCATGCGCAATAGTGAGCCCATGTGCGCGTGCGCAGTAGTTAGTCCGAGTGCGCATGTGCAGTGGTGAGCCCGAGTGTTCATGGTCAAGTTTGAGCCCGAGCGCGCATGCGCAGTAGTGAGCCCGATTTCGCATCCGCAGTAGTGAGGCCGAGTGCCCATGAGCAGTACTGAGTCCAAGTGCGCATGAGCATTAGTGACCACGAGTGCGCATACGCAGTAGTGAGCCCGATTGCGCATCCGCAGTAGGGAGTCCGTGTGCGCATGCGCAGTAGTGAGCCCGATTGCGCATCGGCAGTAGTGAGTCCGTGTGCGCATGCCCAGTAGTGAGCCCGAGTGCGCATGTGCAGGTGTGAGCCGGAGTGCGCATGCGCAGTAGCGAGCCCGACTGTGCATCCGCAGTAGTGAGTCCGAGTGCGCATGAACAGTAGTGAGCCCGTGTGTGCATGAGCAGTAGTGACCCTGAGTGCGCATGCACAGTAGTGAGCCCGTGCGCGCATACGCGGTAGTGAGCCCGATTTTGCATCCACAGTAGTGAGTCGGAGTACTCATGAGCAGTAGTTAGTCCGAGAGCGCAGGAGAAGTAGTGACCCAGTGTGCGCATGCGCAGTAGTGAGCCCGAACGCGCATCCGCAATACTGAGCCCGAGGGCGCATCCGCAGTAGTGAGCCCGATTTTGCATCCACAGTAGTGAGTCGAAGTACTCATGAGCAGTAGTTAGTCCGAGAGCGCGTGAGAAGTAGTGACCCCGTGTGCGCATGCGCAGTACTGAGCCCGAGCGCGGATGCGCGGTAGTGAGCCCGATTGCGCATCCGTAGTAGTGAAGCCGAGTGCCCTCGAGCAGTAGTGAGTCCAAGTGCGCATGAGCAGTAGTGACCCCGAGTGCGCATGCGCAGTAGTGAGCCCGTGTGCGCATGCACAGTAGTGAGCCCGTGTGCGCATACGCGGTAGTGAGGCCGATTTTGCATCGGCCGTAGTGAGTCCGAGTGCGCATGAGCAGTAGTTAGTCCGAGAGCGCATGGCAAGTAGTGACCCCGTGTGCGCATGCGCAGTAGTGATCCCGAGCGCGCATCCGCAGTATGAGCCCGAGCGCGCACGAGCACTAGTGAGTCCAAGTGCGCATGCGCAGTAGTGACCTCGAGTGCGCATGCGCAGTAGTGAGCCCGTGTCAGCATGCGCAGTGGTGAGCCCGAGTGCGCATGGTCAAGTCTGAGCCCAAGCGCGCATGCGCAGTAGTGAGCCCGATTGCTCATCCACAGTAGTGAGGCCGAGTGCCCATGAGCAGTAGTGAGTCCGAGTGCGCATGAGCAGTAGTGAGCCCGCGTGTGCATGAGCAGTAGTGACCCTGAGTGCGCATGCACAGTCGTGAGCCCGTGTGCGCATGCGCAGTAGTGAGCCTGAGTGCGCATCCGCAGTAGTGGGACAGTGTGCTCATGCGCAGTAGTGAGTCCGAGTGCGCATGAGCAGTAGTGACCCCGAGCGCGCATGCACAGTCGTGAGCCCGTGTGCGCATGCGCAGTAGTGAGCCCGAGCGCGCATGCGCTGTAGTGAGCCCGAGTGCGCATGTGCAGGTCTGATCGGTGTGCGCATGCGCAGTACTGAGCCCGAGAGCGGATGCGCAGTAGTGAGCCCGAGCGCGCATCCACAGTAGTGAGCCGGAGCGCGCATCCGCAGTAGTGACCCCGAGTGCGCATGCGCAGTAGTGCGCCCGTGTGCGCATGCGCAGGAGTGAGCTCGAGTGCGCATATGCAGGTCTGACCCGGTGTGCGCATACGCTGTAGTGACCACGAGTACGCATGAGCAGTAGTGAGACCGAGTGCGCATGAGCAGTAGTGACCCCGAGTGCCAATGCGCAGTAGTGAGCCCGATTACGCATCCGCAATAATGATCCCGAGTGCGCATGAGCAGTAGTGAGCCCGAGCGCGCATCCGCAGTAGTGAGTCGGAGTGCGCATGTGCAGTAGAGAGCTCGTGTGCCCATGCGCAGTAGTGAGCCCGAGCGCGCACCCGCAGTAGTGAGCCCGAGCGCGCATCCGCAGTAGTGTCCCCGAATGCGCATGTGCAGGTCTGAGCCCGTGTGCGCATACGCAGTAGTGAGCCCGAGCGCGCATCCGCAGAAGTGTGCCCGAGTGCGCATGAGCAGTAGTGAGGCCGAGTGCGCATGAGCAGTAGTGACCCCGATTGCGCATCCACAGTAACGAGTCAGTGTGCGCATGCGCAGTAGTGAGCCCGATTACGGATCTGCAATAGTGACCCCCGGGTGCGCAAGCGCAGTAGTGAGCCCGTGCGCGCATGCGCAGTAGTGAGCCCGTGTGGGCATTCGCAGTAGTGAGCCCGAGCGCGCGTGCGCAATAGTGAGCCCGATTGCGCATCCGCAGTAGTGAGGCCGAGTGTCCATGAGCAGTAGTGCGTCCAAGTGCGCATGAGAAGTAGTGACCCCGAGTGCGCATACGCAGTAGTGAGCCCGATTGCGCATCCGCAGTAGGGAGTCCGTGTGCTCATTCGCAGTCGTGAGCCCGAGTGCGCATGTGCAGTTCTGAGCCGGAGTGCGCATGCGCAGTAGTGAGCCCGATTGCGCATCCGCAGTAGTGAGGCCGAGTGTCGATGAGCAGTAGTGCGTCCAAGTGCGCTTGAGCAACAGTGACCCCGAGTGCGCATGCGCAGTAGTGAGCCCTAGTGCGCATGTGCAGATCTGAGCCGGAGTGCGCATGCGCAGTAGTGAGCCCGATTGTGCATCCGCAGTAGTGAGTCCGAGTGCGCACGAACAGTAGTGAGCCCGTGTGTGCATGAGCAGTAGTGACCCTGAGTGCGCATGCACAGTAGTGAGCGCGTGCGCGCATACGCGGTAGTGAGCCCGATTTTGCATCCGCAGTAGTGGGTCGGAGTACTCATGAGCAGTAGTTAGTCCGAGAGCGCATGAGAAGTAGTGAGCCAGATTGCGCATCCGCTGTAGTGAGGCCGAGTGTCCAAGAGCAGTAGTGCGTCCAAGTGTGCATGAGCAGTAGTGACCCCGAGTGCGCATACGCAGTAGTGAGCCCGAGCGCGCGTGCCCAGTAGTGAGCCCGATTGCGCATCCGCAATAGTTAGGCCGAGTGTACATGGGCAGTAGTGCGTCCAAGTGCGCATGAGCAGTAGTGACCCCGAGTGCGCATGCGCAGTAGTGAGCCCGTGCGCGCATACGCGGTAGTGAGCCCGATTTTGCATCCGCAGTAGTGAGTCAGAGTGCGCATGGGCAGTAGTTAGTCCGAGAGCGCATGAGAAGTAGTGACCCCGTGTGCGCATGCGCAGTAGTGAGCCCGAGCGCGCATCCGCAGTAGTGAGCCCGAGCCCCCATGAGCAGTAGTGAGTCCGAGTGCGCATAAGCAATAGTAACCCCGATTGCGCATGCACAGTAGTGAGCCCGTGTGGGCATGGGCAGTAGTGAGCCCGAGCGCGCATGCGCAGTAGTGAGCCCGATCGCGCATCCGCGGTAGTGATGCAGAGTGCCCATGAGCAGTAGTGAGTCCAAGTGAGCATGAGCAGTAGTGACCACGAGTGCGCATACGCAGTAGTGAGCCCGATTGCGCATCCGCAGTAGTGACCACGAGTGCGCATACGCAGTAGTGAGCCCGATTGCGCATCCGCAGTAGGGAGTCCGTGTGCGCAGGCGCAGTAGTGAGCCCGATTGCGCATCCGCAGTAGTGAGCCCGAGTGCCCATGGGCAGTAGTTAGTCAAAGAAGGCATGAGAAGTAGTGACCCCGTGTGCGCATGCGCAATAGTGAGCCCATGTGCGCGTGCGCAGTAGTTAGTCCGAGTGCGCATGTGCAGTGGTGAGCCCGAGTGTTCATGGTCAAGTTTGAGCCCGAGCGCGCATGCGCAGTAGTGAGCCCGATTTCGCATCCGCAGTAGTGAGGCCGAGTGCCCATGAGCAGTACTGAGTCCAAGTGCGCATGAGCATTAGTGACCACGAGTGCGCATACGCAGTAGTGAGCCCGATTGCGCATCCGCAGTAGGGAGTCCGTGTGCGCATGCGCAGTAGTGAGCCCGATTGCGCATCGGCAGTAGTGAGTCCGTGTGCGCATGCCCAGTAGTGAGCCCGAGTGCGCATGTGCAGGTGTGAGCCGGAGTGCGCATGCGCAGTAGCGAGCCCGACTGTGCATCCGCAGTAGTGAGTCCGAGTGCGCATGAACAGTAGTGAGCCCGTGTGTGCATGAGCAGTAGTGACCCTGAGTGCGCATGCACAGTAGTGAGTCCGTGCGCGCATACGCGGTAGTGAGCCCGATTTTGCATCCACAGTAGTGAGTCGGAGTACTCATGAGCAGTAGTTAGTCCGAGAGCGCAGGAGAAGTAGTGACCCAGTGTGCGCATGCGCAGTAGTGAGCCCGAACGCGCATCCGCAATACTGAGCCCGAGGGCGCATCCGCAGTAGTGAGCCCGATTTTGCATCCACAGTAGTGAGTCGAAGTACTCATGAGCAGTAGTTAGTCCGAGAGCGCGTGAGAAGTAGTGACCCCGTGTGCGCATGCGCAGTACTGAGCCCGAGCGCGGATGCGCGGTAGTGAGCCCGATTGCGCATCCGTAGTAGTGAAGCCGAGTGCCCTCGAGCAGTAGTGAGTCCAAGTGCGCATGAGCAGTAGTGACCCCGAGTGCGCATGCGCAGTAGTGAGCCCGTGTGCGCATGCACAGTAGTGAGCCCGTGTGCGCATACGCGGTAGTGAGGCCGATTTTGCATCGGCCGTAGTGAGTCCGAGTGCGCATGAGCAGTAGTTAGTCCGAGAGCGCATGGCAAGTAGTGACCCCGTGTGCGCATGCGCAGTAGTGATCCCGAGCGCGCATCCGCAGTATGAGCCCGAGCGCGCACGAGCACTAGTGTGTCCAAGTGCGCATGCGCAGTAGTGACCTCGAGTGCGCATGCGCAGTAGTGAGCCCGTGTCAGCATGCGCAGTGGTGAGCCCGAGTGCGCATGGTCAAGTCTGAGCCCAAGCGCGCATGCGCAGTAGTGAGCCCGATTGCTCATCCACAGTAGTGAGGCCGAGTGCCCATAAGCAGTAGTGAGTCCGAGTGCGCATGAGCAGTAGTGAGCCCGCGTGTGCATGAGCAGTAGTGACCCTGAGTGCGCATGCACAGTCGTGAGCCCGTGTGCGCATGCGCAGTAGTGAGCCTGAGTGCGCATCCGCAGTAGTGGGACAGTGTGCTCATGCGCAGTAGTGAGTCCGAGTGCGCATGAGCAGTAGTGACCCCGAGCGCGCATGAACAGTCGTGAGCCCGTGTGCGCATGCGCAGTAGTGAGCCCGAGCGCGCATGCGCTGTAGTGAGCCCGAGTGCGCATGCGCAGTACTGAGCCCGAGAGCGGATGCGCAGTAGTGAGCCCGAGCGCGCATCCACAGTAGTGAGCCGGAGCGCGCATCCGCAGTAGTGACCCCGAGTGCGCATGCGCAGTAGTGCGCCCGTGTGCGCATGCGCAGGAGTGAGCTCGAGTGCGCATATGCAGGTCTGACCCGGTGTGCGCATACGCTGTAGTGACCACGAGTACGCATGAGCAGTAGTGAGACCGAGTGCGCATGAGCAGTAGTGACCCCGAGTGCCAATGCGCAGTAGTGAGCCCGATTACGCATCCGCAATAATGATCCCGAGTGCGCATGAGCAGTAGTGAGCCCGAGCGCGCATCCGCAGTAGTGAGTCGGAGTGCGCATGTGCAGTAGAGAGCTCGTGTGCGCATGCGCAGAAGTGAGCCCGTGCGCGCATGCGCAGTAGTGAGCACGTGTGCCCATGCGCAGTAGTGAGCCCGAGAGCGCATCCACAGTAGTGCGCCCGAGTGCCCATGCGCAGTAGTGAGCCCGAGCGCGCACCCGCAGTAGTGAGACCGAGTGCGCATCCGCAGTAGTGACCCCGAGTGTGCAAGCGCAGCAGTGAGCCCGATTGCGCATGCTCAATAGAGAGCCCGATTGCGCGCATGCGCAGTAGTGAGCCCGAGCGCGCATCCGCAGTAGTGAGCCCGATTGCCCATGAGCAGTAGTGAGGCCGAGTGCGCATGAGCAGTAGTGAGCCCGAGCGCGCATCCGCAGTAGTGATTTGGAGTGCGCATGTGCAGTAGAGAGCTCGTGTGCGCATGCGCAGTAGTGAGCCCGTGCGCGCATGCGCAGTAGTGAGCCCGTGTGCCCATGCGCAGTAGTGAGCCCGAGAGCGCATCCGCAGTAGTGACCCCGAGTATGCATGAGCAGTAGTGAGTCCGAGTGCGCATGAGCAGTAGTGACCACGAGTGCGCATGCGCAGTAGTGAGCCCGATTACGCATCCGCAGTAGTGACCCCGAGTACGCATGAGCAGTAGTGAGTCCGAGTGCGCATGAGCAGTAGTGGCCCCGAGTGCGCATGCGCAGTAGTGAGCCCGATTACGCATCCGCAGTAGTGACCCCGAGTGCGCATGCGCAGGAGTGCGTCCGTGTGCGCATGCGCAGGAGTGAGCTCGAGTGCGCATATGCAGGTCTGACCCGGTGTGCGCATGCGCTGTAGTGACCACGAGTGCGCATGCCCAGTAGTGAGCCCGTGCGCCCATGCGCCGTAGTAAGCCCGAATGCGCATGCGCAGGTCTGACTGGAGTGCGCGTGCGCAGTAGTGAGCCCGATTGCTCGCATGCGCAGTAGTGAGCCCGAGCGCGCACCCGCAGTAGTGAGCCCGTGCGCGCATGCGCAGTAGTGCGCCCGTGCGCGCATGCGCAGTAGTGAGCCCGAGTGCGCATGCGTAGTAGCGACCCCGAGCGCGCGTGCATAGTAGTGACCGCGAGCGCACGTACGCAGTAGTGAGCGCGATTGCGCATCCACAGTAGCGAGTCCGTGTGCGCATGCGCAGTAGTGAGCCCGAGCGCGCATCCGCAGTAGTGAGCCCGAGTGCGCATGAGCAGTAGTGAGTCCGAGTGCGCATGAGCAGTAGTGACCCCGTGTGCTCTTGCGCAGAAGTGAGCTCGAATGCGCATATGCTGGTCTGAGCCCATGTGCGCATACGCAGTAGTGAGCCCGAGCGCGCATCCGCAGTAGTGTCCCCGAATGCGCATGTGCGGGTCTGAGCCCGTGTGCGCATACGCAGTAGTGAGCCCGAGCGCGCATCCGCAGTAGTGTGCCCGAGTGCGCATGAGCAGTAGTGAGGCCGAGTGCGCATGAGCAGTAGTGACCCCGATTGCGCATCCACAGTAACGAGTCAGTGTGCGCATGCGCAGTAGTGAGCCCGATTACGGATCTGCAATAGTGACCCCCGGGTGCGCAAGCGCAGTAGTGAGCCCGTGCGCGCATGCGCAGTAGTGAGCCCGTGTGGGCATTCGCAGTAGTGAGCCCGAGCGCGCGTGCGCAATAGTGAGCCCGATTGCGCATCCGCAGTAGTGAGGCCGAGTGTCCATGAGCAGTAGTGCGTCCAAGTGCGCATGAGAAGTAGTGACCCCGAGTGCGCATACGCAGTAGTGAGCCCGATTGCGCATCCGCAGTAGGGAGTCCGTGTGCTCATTCGCAGTCGTGAGCCCGAGTGCGCATGTGCAGTTCTGAGCCGGAGTGCGCATGCGCAGTAGTGAGCCCGATTGCGCATCCGCAGTAGTGAGGCCGAGTGTCGATGAGCAGTAGTGCGTCCAAGTGCGCTTGAGCAACAGTGACCCCGAGTGCGCATGCGCAGTAGTGAGCCCTAGTGCGCATGTGCAGATCTGAGCCGGAGTGCGCATGCGCAGTAGTGAGCCCGATTGTGCATCCGCAGTAGTGAGTCCGAGTGCGCACGAACAGTAGTGAGCCCGTGTGTGCATGAGCAGTAGTGACCCTGAGTGCGCATGCACAGTAGTGAGCGCGTGCGCGCATACGCGGTAGTGAGCCCGATTTTGCATCCGCAGTAGTGGGTCGGAGTACTCATGAGCAGTAGTTAGTCCGAGAGCGCATGAGAAGTAGTGAGCCAGATTGCGCATCCGCTGTAGTGAGGCCGAGTGTCCAAGAGCAGTAGTGCGTCCAAGTGTGCATGAGCAGTAGTGACCCCGAGTGCGCATACGCAGTAGTGAGCCCGATTGCGCATGCACAGTAGTGAGCCCGTGTGGGCATGCGCAGTAGTGAGCCCGATTGCGCATCCGCAGTATTGAGGCCGAGTGTCCATGAGCAGTAGTGCGTCCAAGTGCGCATGAGCAGTAGTGAGCCCGATTGCGCATCCGCAGTAGTGAGCCCGAGCGCCCATGAGCAGTAGTGAGTCCGAGTGCGCATAAGCAGTAGCAACCTCGATTGCGTATGCACAGTAGTGAGCCCGTGTGGGCATGCGCAGTAGTGAGCCCGAGCGCGCATCCGCAGTAGTGAGCCCGAGCGCGCGTGCCCAGTAGTGAGCCCGATTGCGCATCCGCAATAGTTAGGCCGAGTGTACATGGGCAGTAGTGCGTCCAAGTGCGCATGAGCAGTAGTGACCCCGAGTGCGCATGCGCAGTAGTGAGCCCGTGCGCGCATACGCGGTAGTGAGCCCGATTTTGCATCCGCAGTAGTGAGTCAGAGTGCGCATGGGCAGTAGTTAGTCCGAGAGCGCATGAGAAGTAGTGACCCCGTGTGCGCATGCGCAGTAGTGAGCCCGAGCGCGCATCCGCAGTAGTGAGCCCGAGCCCCCATGAGCAGTAGTGAGTCCGAGTGCGCATAAGCAATAGTAACCCCGATTGCGCATGCACAGTAGTGAGCCCGTGTGGGCATGGGCAGTAGTGAGCCCGAGCGCGCATGCGCAGTAGTGAGCCCGATCGCGCATCCGCGGTAGTGATGCAGAGTGCCCATGAGCAGTAGTGAGTCCAAGTGAGCATGAGCAGTAGTGACCACGAGTGCGCATACGCAGTAGTGAGCCCGATTGCGCATCCGCAGTAGTGACCACGAGTGCGCATACGCAGTAGTGAGCCCGATTGCGCATCCGCAGTAGGGAGTCCGTGTGCGCAGGCGCAGTAGTGAGCCCGATTGCGCATCCGCAGTAGTGAGCCCGAGTGCCCATGGGCAGTAGTTAGTCAAAGAAGGCATGAGAAGTAGTGACCCCGTGTGCGCATGCGCAATAGTGAGCCCATGTGCGCGTGCGCAGTAGTTAGTCCGAGTGCGCATGTGCAGTGGTGAGCCCGAGTGTTCATGGTCAAGTTTGAGCCCGAGCGCGCATGCGCAGTAGTGAGCCCGATTTCGCATCCGCAGTAGTGAGGCCGAGTGCCCATGAGCAGTACTGAGTCCAAGTGCGCATGAGCATTAGTGACCACGAGTGCGCATACGCAGTAGTGAGCCCGATTGCGCATCCGCAGTAGGGAGTCCGTGTGCGCATGCGCAGTAGTGAGCCCGATTGCGCATCGGCAGTAGTGAGTTCGTGTGCGCATGCCCAGTAGTGAGCCCGAGTGCGCATATGCAGGTCTGACCCGGTGTGCGCATACGCTGTAGTGACCACGAGTACGCATGAGCAGTAGTGAGACCGAGTGCGCATGAGCAGTAGTGACCCCGAGTGCCAATGCGCAGTAGTGAGCCCGATTACGCATCCGCAATAATGATCCCGAGTGCGCATGAGCAGTAGTGAGCCCGAGCGCGCATCCGCAGTAGTGAGTCGGAGTGCGCATGTGCAGTAGAGAGCTCGTGTGCGCATGCGCAGAAGTGAGCCCGTGCGCGCATGCGCAGTAGTGAGCACGTGTGCCCATGCGCAGTAGTGAGCCCGAGAGCGCATCCACAGTAGTGCGCCCGTGTGCCCATGCGCAGTAGTGAGCCCGAGCGCGCACCCGCAGTAGGGAGACCGAGTGCGCATCCGCAGTAGTGACCCCGAGTGTGCAAGCGCAGCAGTGAGCCCGATTGCGCATGCTCAATAGAGAGCCCGATTGCGCGCATGCGCAGTAGTGAGCCCGAGCGCGCATCCGCAGTAGTGAGCCCGATTGCCCATGAGCAGTAGTGAGGCCGAGTGCGCATGAGCAGTAGTGAGCCCGAGCGCGCATCCGCAGTAGTGATTTGGAGTGCGCATGTGCAGTAGAGAGCTCGTGTGCGCATGCGCAGTAGTGAGCCCGTGCGCGCATGCGCAGTAGTGAGCCCGTGTGCCCATGCGCAGTAGTGAGCCCGAGAGCGCATCCGCAGTAGTGACCCCGAGTATGCATGAGCAGTAGTGAGTCCGAGTGCGCATGAGCAGTAGTGACCACGAGTGCGCATGCGCAGTAGTGAGCCCGATTACGCATCCGCAGTAGTGACCCCGAGTACGCATGAGCAGTAGTGAGTCCGAGTGCGCATGAGCAGTAGTGACCCCGAGTGCGCATGCGCAGTAGTGAGCCCGATTACGCATCCGCAGTAGTGACCCCGAGTGCGCATGCGCAGGAGTGCGTCCGTGTGCGCATGCGCAGGAGTGAGCTCGAGTGCGCATATGCAGGTCTGACCCGGTGTGCGCATGCGCTGTAGTGACCACGAGTGCGCATGCCCAGTAGTGAGCCCGTGCGCCCATGCGCCGTAGTAAGCCCGAATGCGCATGCGCAGGTCTGACTGGAGTGCGCGTGCGCAGTAGTGAGCCCGATTGCTCGCATGCGCAGTAGTGAGCCCGAGCGCGCACCCGCAGTAGTGAGCCCGTGCGCGCATGCGCAGTAGTGCGCCCGTGCGCGCATGCGCAGTAGTGAGCCCGAGTGCGCATGCGTAGTAGCGACCCCGAGCGCGCGTGCATAGTAGTGACCGCGAGCGCACGTACGCAGTAGTGAGCGCGATTGCGCATCCACAGTAGCGAGTCCGTGTGCGCATGCGCAGTAGTGAGCCCGAGCGCGCATCCGCAGTAGTGAGCCCGAGTGCGCATGAGCAGTAGTGAGTCCGAGTGCGCATGAGCAGTAGTGACCCCGTGTGCTCTTGCGCAGAAGTGAGCTCGAATGCGCATATGCTGGTCTGAGCCCATGTGCGCATACGCAGTAGTGAGCCCGAGCGCGCATCCGCAGTAGTGTCCCCGAATGCGCATGTGCGGGTCTGAGCCCGTGTGCGCATACGCAGTAGTGAGCCCGAGCGCGCATCCGCAGTAGTGTGCCCGAGTGCGCATGAGCAGTAGTGAGGCCGAGTGCGCATGAGCAGTAGTGACCCCGATTGCGCATCCACAGTAACGAGTCAGTGTGCGCATGCGCAGTAGTGAGCCCGATTACGGATCTGCAATAGTGACCCCCGGGTGCGCAAGCGCAGTAGTGAGCCCGTGCGCGCATGCGCAGTAGTGAGCCCGTGTGGGCATTCGCAGTAGTGAGCCCGAGCGCGCGTGCGCAATAGTGAGCCCGATTGCGCATCCGCAGTAGTGAGGCCGAGTGTCCATGAGCAGTAGTGCGTCCAAGTGCGCATGAGAAGTAGTGACCCCGAGTGCGCATACGCAGTAGTGAGCCCGATTGCGCATCCGCAGTAGGGAGTCCGTGTGCTCATTCGCAGTCGTGAGCCCGAGTGCGCATGTGCAGTTCTGAGCCGGAGTGCGCATGCGCAGTAGTGAGCCCGATTGCGCATCCGCAGTAGTGAGGCCGAGTGTCGATGAGCAGTAGTGCGTCCAAGTGCGCTTGAGCAACAGTGACCCCGAGTGCGCATGAACAGTAGTGAGCCCGTGTGTGCATGAGCAGTAGTGACCCTGAGTGCGCATGCACAGTAGTGGGCCCGTGCGCGCATACGCGGTAGTGAGCCCGATTTTGCATCCACAGTAGTGAGTCGGAGTACTCATGAGCAGTAGTTAGTCCGAGAGCGCAGGAGAAGTAGTGACCCAGTGTGCGCATGCGCAGTAGTGAGCCCGAGCGCGCATCCGCAATACTGAGCCCGAGGGCGCATCCGCAGTAGTGAGCCCGATTTTGCATCCACAGTAGTGAGTCGAAGTACTCATAAGCAGTAGTTAGTCCGAGAGCGCGTGAGAAGTAGTGACCCCGTGTGCGCATGCGCAGTACTGAGCCCGAGCGCGGATGCGCGGTAGTGAGCCCGATTGCGCATCCGTAGTAGTGAAGCCGAGTGCCCTCGAGCAGTAGTGAGTCCAAGTGCGCATGAGCAGTAGTGACCCCGAGTGCGCATGCGCAGTAGTGAGCCCGAGTGCGCATGCACAGTAGTGAGCCCGTGTGCGCATACGCGGTAGTGAGGCCGATTTTGCATCGGCCGTAGTGAGTCCGAGTGCGCATGAGCAGTAGTTAGTCCGAGAGCGCATGGCAAGTAGTGACCCCGTGTGCGCATGCGCAGTAGTGATCCCGAGCGCGCATCCGCAGTATGAGCCCGAGCGCGCACGAGCACTAGTGAGTCCAAGTGCGCATGCGCAGTAGTGACCTCGAGTGCGCATGCGCAGTAGTGAGCCCGTGTCAGCATGCGCAGTGGTGAGCCCGAGTGCGCATGGTCAAGTCTGAGCCCAAGCGCGCATGCGCAGTAGTGAGCCCGATTGCTCATCCACAGTAGTGAGGCCGAGTGCCCATGAGCAGTAGTGAGTCCGAGTGCGCATGAGCAGTAGTGAGCCCGCGTGTGCATGAGCAGTAGTAACCCTGAGTGCGCATGCACAGTCGTGAGCCCGTGTGCGCATGCGCAGTAGTGAGCCTGAGTGCGCATCCGCAGTAGTGAGACAGTGTGCTCATGCGCAGTAGTGAGTCCGAGTGCGCATGAGCAGTAGTGACCCCGAGCGCGCATGCACAGTCGTGAGCCCGTGTGCGCATGCGCAGTAGCGAGCCCGAGCGCGCATGCGCTGTAGTGAGCCCGAGTGCGCATGTGCAGGTCTGATCGGAGTGCGCATGCGCAGTACTGAGCCCGAGCGCGGGTGCGCGGTAGTGGGCCCGCTTGCGCATCCGTAGTAGTGAGGCCGAGTGCCCTTGAGCAGTAGTGAGTCTGAGTGCGCATGAGCAGTAGTCACTCCGAGTGAGCATGCACAGTCGTGAGCCCGAGTGCGCATCCGCAGTAGTGAGACAGTGTGCTCATGCGCAGTAGTGAGTCCGAGTGCGCATGAGCAGTAGTGACACCGAGCGCGCATGCACAGTCGTGACCCCGAGTGCGCATGCGCAGTAGTGAGCCCGAGTGCGCATGTGCAGGTCTGACCGGATAGGGCATTAGCAGTAGTGACCCCGAGCGCGCATGCGCAGTGGTGAGCCCGAGTGCGCATGGTCTGGTCTGAGCCGGAGTGCACATGCGCAGTAGTGAGTCCGAGTGCGCATGAGCATTAGTGACCCCAAGTGCGCATGCACAGTCGTGGGCCCGTGTGCGCATGCGCAGTAGTGAGCCCGTGTCAGCATGCGCAGTGGTGAGCCCGAGTGCGCATGGTCAAGTCTGAGCCCAAGCGCGCATGCGCAGTAGTGAGCCCGATTGCTCATCCACAGTAGTGAGGCCGAGTGCCCATGAGCAGTAGTGAGTCCGAGTGCGCATGAGCAGTAGTGAGCCCGCGTGTGCATGAGCAGTAGTGACCCTGAGTGCGCATGCACAGTCGTGAGCCCGTGTGCGCATGCGCAGTAGTGAGCCTGAGTGCGCATCCGCAGTAGTGAGACAGTGTGCTCATGCGCAGTAGTGAGTCCGAGTGCGCATGAGCAGTAGTGACCCCGAGTGCGCATGCGCAGTAGTGCGCCCGTGTGCGCATGCGCAGGAGTGAGCTCGAGTGCGCATATGCAGGTCTGACCCGGTGTGCGCATACGCTGTAGTGACCACGAGTACGCATGAGCAGTAGTGAGACCGAGTGCGCATGAGCAGTAGTGACCCCGAGTGCCAATGCGCAGTAGTGAGCCCGATTACGCATCCGCAATAATGATCCCGAGTGCGCATGAGCAGTAGTGAGCCCGAGCGCGCATCCGCAGTAGTGAGTCGGAGTGCGCATGTGCAGTAGAGAGCTCGTGTGCGCATGCGCAGTAGTGAGCCCGTGCGCGCATGCGCAGTAGTGAGCCCGTGTGCCCATGCGCAGTAGTGAGCCCGAGAGCGCATCCACAGTAGTGCGCCCGAGTGCGCATGCGCAGTACTCACCCCGAGTACGCATGAGCAGTAGTGAGCCCTATTACGCATCCGCAGTAGTGACCCCGAGTGCCCATGCGCAGTAGTGAGCCCGAGCGCGCACCCGCAGTAGTGAGACCGAGTGCGCATCCGCAGTAGTGACCCCGAGTGTGCAAGCGCAGCAGTGAGCCCGATTGCGCATGCTCAATAGAGAGCCCGATTGCGCGCATGCGCAGTAGTGAGCCCGAGCGCGCTTCCGCAGTAGTGAGCTCGAGTGCGTATGGGCAGGTGTGATCCGGACTGCCCATGCGCAGTAGTGAGGCCGTGTGCGCATTCGCAGTGGTGTGCCCGAGTGCGCTTGAGCAGGTCTGAGCCGGCGTGCGCATGCGCAGTAGGGATCCCGTGTGCGCATGCGCAGTAGTGACCCCGAGTGTGCGTGCGCAGTGGTGAGCCCGATTACGCATCCGCAGTAGTGACCCCGAGTGCGCATGCGCAGTACTGCGCCCGTGTGCGCATGCGCTGAAGTGAGCGCGAATGGGCATGTGCAGGTCTGAGCCCGTGTGCGCATACGCAGTAGTGAGCCCGAGCGCGCCTCCGCAGTAGTGAGCCCGAGTGCGCATGAGCAGTAGTGAGGCCGAGTGCGCATGAGCAGTAGTGAGCCCGAGCGCGCATCCGCAGTCGTGAGTCGGAGTGCGCATGTGCAGTAGAGAGCTCGTGTGCGCATGCGTAGTAGTGAGCCCGTGCGCGCATGCGCAGTAGTGAGCCAGAGTGCGCATGTGCAGGTCTGAACCCGAGTGCGCATGCTCAGTAGAAAGCCCGATTGCGCGTGCGCAGTAGTGAGCACGTGCGCGCAAGCGCAGTTGTGAGCCCGTGTGCCCATGCGCAGTAGTAAGCCGGAGTGCGCATGCGCAGTAGTGAGCCCGATTGCGCGCATGCGCAGTAGTGAGCCCAAGCGCGCATCCACAGTAGTGAGCCCGAGTGCGCATGCGCAGTACTCACCCCGAGTACGCATGAGCAGTAGTGAGCCCGATTACGCATCCGCAGTAGTGACCCCGAGTGCGCATGCGCAGTAGTGCGCCCGTGTGCGCATGCGCATAAGTGAGCTCGAATGGGCATGTGCAGGTCTGAGCCCGTGTGCGCATACGCAGTAGTGAGCCCGATTGCGCGCATGCGCAGTAGTGAGCCCGAGCGCGCATCCGCAGTAGTGAGCCCGATTGCCCATGAGCAGTAGTGAGGCCGAGTGCGCATGCGCAGTAGTGAGCCCGATTGCGCGCATGCGCAGTAGTGAGCCCAAGCGCGCATCCACAGTAGTGAGCCCGAGTGCGCATGCGCAGTACTCACCCCGAGTACGCACGAGCAGTAGTGAGCCCGATTACGCATCCGCAGTAGTGACCCCGAGTGCGCATGCGCAGTAGTGCGCCCGTGTGCGCATGCGCAGAAGTGAGCTCGAATGGGCATGTGCAGGTCTGAGCCCGTGTGCGCATACGCAGTAGTGAGCCCGATTGCGCGCATGCGCAGTAGTGAGCCCGAGCGCGCATCCGCAGTAGTGAGCCCGATTGCCCATGAGCAGTAGTGAGGCCGAGTGCGCATGAGCAGTAGTGAGCCCGAGCGCGCATCCGCAGTAGTGCGCCCGAGTGCGCATGCGCAGTACTCACCCCGAGTACGCATGAGCAGTAGTGAGCCCTATTACGCATCCGCAGTAGTGACCCCGAGTGCCCATGCGCAGTAGTGAGCCCGAGCGCGCACCCGCAGTAGTGAGACCGAGTGCGCATCCGCAGTAGTGACCCCGAGTGTGCAAGCGCAGCAGTGAGCCCGATTGCGCATGCTCAATAGAGAGCCCGATTGCGCGCATGCGCAGTAGTGAGCCCGAGCGCGCTTCCGCAGTAGTGAGCTCGAGTGCGTATGGGCAGGTGTGATCCGGACTGCCCATGCGCAGTAGTGAGGCCGTGTGCGCATTCGCAGTGGTGTGCCCGAGTGCGCTTGAGCAGGTCTGAGCCGGCGTGCGCATGCGCAGTAGGGATCCCGTGTGCGCATGCGCACTAGTGACCCCGAGTGTGCGTGCGCAGTGGTGAGCCCGATTACGCATCCGCAGTAGTGACCCCGAGTGCGCATGCGCAGTACTGCGCCCGTGTGCGCATGCGCTGAAGTGAGCGCGAATGGGCATGTGCAGGTCTGAGCCCGTGTGCGCATACGCAGTAGTGAGCCCGAGCGCGCCTCCGCAGTAGTGAGCCCGAGTGCGCATGAGCAGTAGTGAGGCCGAGTGCGCATGAGCAGTAGTGAGCCCGAGCGCGCATCCGCAGTCGTGAGTCGGAGTGCGCATGTGCAGTAGAGAGCTCGTGTGCGCATGCGTAGTAGTGAGCCCGTGCGCGCATGCGCAGTAGTGAGCCAGAGTGCGCATGTGCAGGTCTGAACCCGAGTGCGCATGCTCAGTAGAAAGCCCGATTGCGCGTGCGCAGTAGTGAGCACGTGCGCGCAAGCGCAGTTGTGAGCCCTTGTGCCCATGCGCAGTAGTAAGCCGGAGTGCGCATGCGCAGTAGTGAGCCCGATTGCGCGCATGCGCAGTAGTGAGCACAAGCGCGCATCCACAGTAGTGAGCCCGAGTGCGCATGCGCAGTACTCACCCCGAGTACGCATGAGCAGTAGTGAGCCCGATTACGCATCCGCAGTAGTGACCCCGAGTGCGCATGCGCAGTAGTGCGCCCGTGTGCGCATGCGCAGAAGTGAGCTCGAATGGGCATGTGCAGGTCTGAGCCCGTGTGCGCATACGCAGTAGTGAGCCCGATTGCGCGCATGCGCAGTAGTGAGCCCGAGCGCGCATCCGCAGTAGTGAGCCCGATTGCCCATGAGCAGTAGTGAGGCCGAGTGCGCATGCGCAGTAGTGAGCCCGATTGCGCGCATGCGCAGTAGTGAGCCCAAGCGCGCATCCACAGTAGTGAGCCCGAGTGCGCATGCGCAGTACTCACCCCGAGTACGCATGAGCAGTAGTGAGCCCGATTACGCATCCGCAGTAGTGACCCCGAGTGCGCATGCGCAGTAGTGCGCCCGTGTGCGCATGCGCAGAAGTGAGCTCGAATGGGCATGTGCAGGTCTGAGCCCGTGTGCGCATACGCAGTAGTGAGCCCGATTGCGCGCATGCGCAGTAGTGAGCCCGAGCGCGCATCCGCAGTAGTGAGCCCGATTGCCCATGAGCAGTAGTGAGGCCGAGTGCGCATGAGCAGTAGTGAGCCCGAGCGCGCATCCGCAGTAGTGATTTGCAGTGCGCATGTGCAGTAGAGAGCTCGTGTGCGCATGCGCAATAGTGAGCCCGTGCGCGCATGCGCAGTAGTGAGCCCGTGTGCCCATGCGCAGTAGTGAGCCCGAGAGCGCATCCACAGTAGTGCGCCCGAGTGCGCATGCGCAGTACTCACCCCGAGTACGCATGAGCAGTAGTGAGCCCTTTTACGCATCCGCAGTAGTGTCACCGAGTGCGCAAGCGCAGTAGTGAGCCCGATTACGCATCCGCAGTAGTGACCCCGAGTATGCATGAGCAGTAGTGAGTCCGAGTGCGCATGAGCAGTAGTGACCACGAGTGCGCATGCGCAGTAGTGAGCCCGATTACGCATCCGCAGTAGTGACCCCGAGTACGCATGAGCAGTAGTGAGTCCGAGTGCGCATGAGCAGTAGTGACCCCGAGTGCGCATGCGCAGTAGTGACCCCGAGTGCGCATGCGCAGGAGTGCGTCCGTGTGCGCATGCGCAGGAGTGAGCTCGGGTGCGCATATGCAGGTCTGACCCGGTGTGCGCATGCGCTGTAGTGACCACGAGTGCGCATGCCCAGTAGTGAGCCCGTGCGCCCATGCGCCGTAGTAAGCCCGAATGCGCATGCGCAGGTCTGACTGGAGTGCGCGTGCGCAGTAGTGAGCCCGATTGCTCGCATGCGCAGTAGTCAGCCCGAGCGCGCACCCGCAGTAGTGAGCCCGTGCGCGCATGCGCAGTAGTGCGCCCGTGCGCGCATGCGCAGTAGTGAGCCCGAGTGCGCATGCGTAGTAGCGACCCCGAGCGCGCGTGCATAGTAGTGACCGCGAGCGCACGTACGCAGTAGTGAGCGCGATTGCGCATCCACAGTAGCGAGTCCGTGTGCGCATGCGCAGTAGTGAGCCCGAGTGCGCATGTGCAGGTCTGAGCCCGAGTGCGCATGCTCAGTAGAGGGCCCGATTGCGCGCATGCGCCGTAGTGAGCCCGAGCGCGCATCCGCAGTAGTGAGCCCGAGTGCGCATGAGCAGTAGTGAGTCCGAGTGCGCATGAGCAGTAGTGACCCCGTGTGCTCTTGCGCAGAAGTGAGCTCGAATGCGCATATGCTGGTCTGAGCCCATGTGCGCATACGCAGTAGTGAGCCCGAGCGCGCATCCGCAGTAGTGTCCCCGAATGCGCATGTGCAGGTCTGAGCCCGTGTGCGCATACGCAGTAGTGAGCCCGAGCGCGCATCCGCAGTAATGTGCCCGAGTGCGCATGAGCAGTAGTGAGGCCGAGTGCGCATGAGCAGTAGTGACCCCGATTGCGCATCCACAGTAACGAGTCAGTGTGCGCATGCGCAGTAGTGAGCCCGATTACGGATCTGCAATAGTGACCCCCGGGTGCGCAAGCGCAGTAGTGAGCCCGTGCGCGCATGCGCAGTAGTGAGCCCGTGTGGGCATTCGCAGTAGTGAGCCCGAGCGCGCGTGCGCAATAATGAGCCCGATTGCGCATCCGCAGTAGTGAGGCCGAGTGTCCATGAGCAGTAGTGCGTCCAAGTGCGCATGAGAAGTAGTGACCCCGAGTGCGCATACGCAGTAGTGAGCCCGATTGCGCATCCGCAGTAGGGAGTCCGTGTGCTCATTCGCAGTCGTGAGCCCGAGTGCGCATGTGCAGTTCTGAGCCGGAGTGCGCATGCGCAGTAGTGAGCCCGATTGCGCATCCGCAGTAGTGAGGCCGAGTGTCGATGAGCAGTAGTGCGTCCAAGTGCGCTTGAGCAACAGTGACCCCGAGTGCGCATGCGCAGTAGTGAGCCCTAGTGCGCATGTGCAGATCTGAGCCGGATTGCGCATGCGCAGTAGTGAGCCCGATTGTGCATCCGCAGTAGTGAGTCCGAGTGCGCACGAACAGTAGTGAGCCCGTGTGTGCATGAGCAGTAGTGACCCTGAGTGCGCATGCACAGTAGTGAGCGCGTGCGCGCATACGCGGTAGTGAGCCCGATTTTGCATCCGCAGTAGTGGGTCGGAGTACTCATGAGCAGTAGTTAGTCCGAGAGCGCATGAGAAGTAGTGAGCCAGATTGCGCATCCGCTGTAGTGAGGCCGAGTGTCCATGAGCAGTAGTGCGTCCAAGTGTGCATGAGCAGTAGTGACCCCGAGTGCGCATACGCAGTAGTGAGCCCGATTGCGCATGCACAGTAGTGAGCCCGTGTGGGCATGCGCAGTAGTGAGCCCGAGCGCGCATGCGCAGTAGTGAGCCCGATTGCGCATCCGCAGTATTGAGGCCGAGTGTCCATGAGCAGTAGTGCGTCCAAGTGCGCATGAGCAGTAGTGAGCCCGATTGCGCATCCGCAGTAGTGAGCCCGAGCGCCCATGAGCAGTAGTGAGTCCGAGTGCGCATAAGCAGTAGTAACCTCGATTGCGCATGCACAGTAGTGAGCCCGTGTGGGCATGCGCAGTAGTGAGCCCGAGCGCGCATCCGCAGTAGTGAGCCCGAGCGCGCGTGCCCAGTAGTGAGCCCGATTGCGCATCCGCAATAGTTAGGCCGAGTGTACATGGGCAGTAGTGCGTCCAAGTGCGCATGAGCAGTAGTGACCCCGAGTGCGCATGCGCAGTAGTGAGCCCGTGCGCGCATACGCGGTAGTGAGCCCGATTTTGCATCCGCAGTAGTGAGTCAGAGTGCGCATGGGCAGTAGTTAGTCCGAGAGCGCATGAGAAGTAGTGACCCCGTGTGCGCATGCGCAGTAGTGAGCCCGAGCGCGCATCCGCAGTAGTGAGCCCGAGCCCCCATGAGCAGTAGTGAGTCCGAGTGCGCATAAGCAATAGTAACCCCGATTGCGCATGCACAGTAGTGAGCCCGTGTGGGCATGGGCAGTAGTGAGCCCGAGCGCGCATGCGCAGTAGTGAGCCCGATCGCGCATCCGCGGTAGTGATGCAGAGTGCCCATGAGCAGTAGTGAGTCCAAGTGAGCATGAGCAGTAGTGACCACGAGTGCGCATACGCAGTAGTGAGCCCGATTGCGCATCCGCAGTAGTGACCACGAGTGCGCATACGCAGTAGTGAGCCCGATTGCGCATCCGCAGTAGGGAGTCCGTGTGCGCATGCGCAGTAGTGAGCCCGATTGCGCATCGGCAGTAGTGAGTCCGTGTGCGCATGCCCAGTAGTGAGCCCGAGTGCGCATGTGCAGGTCTGAGCCGGAGTGCGCATGCGCAGTAGCGAGCCCGACTGTGCATCCGCAGTAGTGAGTCCGAGTGCGCATGAACAGTAGTGAGCCCGTGTGTGCATAAGCAGTAGTGACCCTGAGTGCGCATGCACAGTAGTGAGCCCGTGCGCGCATACGCGGTAGTGAGCCCGATTTTGCATCCACAGTAGTGAGTCGGAGTACTCATGAGCAGTAGTTAGTCCGAGAGCGCAGGAGAAGTAGTGACCCAGTGTGCGCATGCGCAGTAGTGAGCCCGAGCGCGCATCCGCAATACTGAGCCCGAGGGCGCATCCGCAGTAGTGAGCCCGATTTTGCATCCACACTAGTGAGTCGAAGTACTCATAAGCAGTAGTTAGTCCGAGAGCGCGTGAGAAGTAGTGACCCCGTGTGCGCATGCGCAGTACTGAGCCCGAGCGCGGATGCGCGGTAGTGAGCCCGATTGCGCATCCGTAGTAGTGAAGCCGAGTGCCCTCGAGCAGTAGTGAGTCCAAGTGCGCATGAGCAGTAGTGACCCCGAGTGCGCATGCGCAGTAGTGAGCCCGTGTCAGCATGCGCAGTGGTGAGCCCGAGTGCGCATGGTCAAGTCTGAGCCCAAGCGCGCATGCGCAGTAGTGAGCCCGATTGCTCATCCACAGTAGTGAGGCCGAGTGCCCATGAGCAGTAGTGAGTCCGAGTGCGCATGAGCAGTAGTGAGCCCGCGTGTGCATGAGCAGTAGTGACCCTGAGTGCGCATGCACAGTCGTAAGCCCGTGTGCGCATGCGCAGTAGTGAGCCTGAGTGCGCATCCGCAGTAGTGAGACAGTGTGCTCATGCGCAGTAGTGAGTCCGAGTGCGCATGAGCAGTAGTGACCCCGAGCGCGCATGCACAGTCGTGAGCCCGTGTGCGCATGCGCAGTAGCGAGCCCGAGCGCGCATGCGCTGTAGTGAGCCCGAGTGCGCATGTGCAGGTCTGATCGGAGTGCGCATGCGCAGTACTGAGCCCGAGCGCGGATGCGCGGTAGTGGGCCCGCTTGCGCATCCGTAGTAGTGAGGCCGAGTGCCCTTGAGCAGTAGTGAGTCTGAGTGCGCATGAGCAGTAGTCACTCCGAGTGAGCAGGCACAGTCGTGAGCCCGAGTGCGCATCCGCAGTAGTGAGACAGTGTGCTCATGCGCAGTAGTGAGTCCGAGTGCGCATGAGCAGTAGTGACACCGAGCGCGCATGCACAGTCGTGACCCCGAGTGCGCATGCGCAGTAGTGAGCCCGAGTGCGCATGTGCAGGTCTGACCGGATAGGGCATTAGCAGTAGTGACCCCGAGCGCGCATGCGCAGTGGTGAGCCCGAGTGCGCATGGTCTGGTCTGAGCCGGAGTGCGCATGCGCAGTAGTGAGTCCGAGTGCGCATGAGCATTAGTGACCCCAAGTGCGCATGCACAGTCGTGAGCCCGTGTGCGCATGCGCAGTAGTGCGACCGTGTGTGCATGCGCAAAAGTGAGCCCGAGTGCGCATGGCCAAGTCTGAGTCGGAGAGGGCATGCGCAGTAGTGAGACCGAGCGCGCATCCGCAGTAGTGAGCCCGAGTGCGCATGTGCAGGTCTGACCGGAGAGGGCATGCGCAGTAGTGAGCCCGTGTGCGCATGCATAGTAGTGAGCTCTAGTGCGCATGTGCAGGTCTGAGCCGGAGTGCGCATGCGCAGTAGCGACCCCGACAGCGCATCGGCAGCAGTGAGTCCGAGTGCGCATGCCCAGTAGTGAGCCCGCGTGCGCATGTGCAGGTCTGAGCCGGTGTGCGCATGCGCAGTAGTGAGCTCGATTGTGCATGCCCAGTAGTGAGCCCGAGAGCGCATGTGCAGGTCTGAGCCGGAGTGCGCATGCGCAGTAGTGAGCCCGATTGTACATCCGCAGTAGTGAGTCCAAGTGCGCACGAGCAGTAGTGACCCCGTGTGTGCATGAGCAGTAGTGACCCCGAGTGCGCATGCACAGTAGTGAGCCCGTGCGCGCATACGCGGTAGTGAACCCGTGTGCGCATGAGCAGTAGTGACCCCGAGCGCGCATGCGCAGTAGTGAGCCCGAGTGCGCATCCGCTGCAGTGTGTCCGAGTACTCATGCACAGTAGTAAGCCCGTGCGCGCATCCGTAGTAGTGAGGCCGAGTGCCCTTGAGCAGTAGTGACCCCGAGCGCGCATGCGCAGTAGTGAGCCCGACTGCGCATCCGCAGTAGGGAGTCCGTGTGCGCATGCGCAGTAGTGAGCCCGAGTGCGCATGCGCAGTAGTGACCCCGAGTGCGCATGCACAGTAGTGTGCCCGTGCGCGCATCCGTAGTAGTGAGTCCGAGTGCGCATGAGCAGTAGTGAGCCCGTGCGCGCGTGCGCAGTAGTGCGCCCGAGTGCGTTTGGTCAAGTCTGAGCCGGAGTGCGCATTAGCAGTAGTGAGCCCGTGTACACATGCACAGTAGAGAGCCCGATTGCGCATCCGCTGCAGTGTGTCCGAGTGCGCATGAGCAGTAACGAGTCCAAGTGCGCATGAGCAGTAGTGAGGCCGTATGCGAATGAGCAGTAGTGAGCCCGATTGCGCATCCGCTGCAGTGAGTCTGAGTGCCCATGAGCAGTAGTTAGTCCAAGAACGCATGAGAAGTAGTGACCCCGTGTGCGCATGCGCAGTAGTGAACCCGAGCGCGCATCCGCAGTAGTGAGCCCGAGTGCGCATGCGCAGTAGCGAGCCCGATTGCGCATCGGCAGTAGTGAGTCCAAGTGCCCATGAGCCGTAGTGAGTCCGAGTGCGTATGAGCAGTAGTGAGCCCGAGCGTCCATGAGCAGTAGTGGGTCCGAGTGCGCATAAGCAGTAGTAACCCCGATTGCGCATGCACAGTAGTGCGCCCGTGCGCGCATGCGCAGTGGTTCGCCCGTGTGCGCACGCGCAGTAGTGAGTCCGAGTGCGCATGAGAAGTAGTGAGCCCGAGTGCGCATGTGCAGGTCTGACCGGTGGGGGCATGAGCAGTAGTGACCCCGAGCGCGCATGCGCAGTAGTGAGCCCGCGTGCGCATGTGCAGGTCGGAGCCGGAGTGCGCATGCGCAGTAGTGAGCTCGATTGTGCATCCGCTGTAGTGAGTCGGAGTACTCATAAGCAGTAGTCAGTCCGAGAGCGCATGAGAAGTAGTGACCCCGTGTGCGCATGCGCAGTAGTGAGCCCGAGCGCGCATCCGCAGTACTGAGCCCGATTGCGCATCCGCAGTAGTGAGTCCGTGTGCGCATGCCCAGTAGTGAGCCGCAGTGCGTATGTGCAGGTCTGAGCCGGAGTGCGCATGCGCAGTAGTGAGCCCGATTGTGCATCCGCAGTAGTGAGTCCGAGTGCGCATGAACAGTAGTGAGCCGGCGTGTGCATGAGCAGTAGTGACCCTGAGTGCGCATGCACAGTAGTGAGCCCGTGCGCGCATACGCGGTAGTGAGCCCGATTTTGCATCCACAGTAGTGAGTCGGAGTACTCATGAGCAGTAGTTAGTCCGAGAGCGCATGAGAAGTAGTGAGCGCGTGTGGGCATGCGCAGTAGTGAGCCGGAGCGCGCATGCGCAGTAGTGAGCCCGTGCGCGCTTGCGCAGTTGTGAACCCGAGTCCGCATGGTCAAGTCTGAGCCGGAGTGCGCATGCGCAGTACTGAGCCCGATCGCGCGTCCGCAGTAGTGAGGCGGAGTGCCCATGAGCAGTAGTGAGTCCGAGTGCGCATGAGCAGTAGTGAGCCCGTGTGTGCATCCGCAGTAGTGAGCCCGAGTGCGCATGCGCAGCAGTGACCCCGAGTGCGCATGCACAGTAGTGACCCCGAGTGCGCATGCACAGTCGTGAGCCCGTGTGCGCATGCGCAATAGTGAGCCCGAGTGTGCATCCGCAGTAGGGAGTCTGTGTGCGCATGAGCAGTAGTGAGTCCGAGTGCGCAAGAGCAGTAGTGAGGCCGAATGCGAATGAGCAGTAGCGAGCCTGATTGCGCGTCCGCAGTAGTGAGTCAGAGTGCCGATGAGCAGTAGTTAGTTCGAGAAGGCATGAGAAGTAGTGACCCCGTGTGCGCATGCGCAGTAGTGAGCCCATGTGCGCATGCGCAGTAGTGAGCCCGATTGCGCATCCGCCGTAGTGTCCCAGAGTGCGCATGCGCAGTAGTGAGCCCGAGCGCGCATCCACAGTATTGAGCCCGAGTGCGCATGCGCAGTAGTGAGCCCGATTACGCATCCGCCGTAGTGTCCCAGAGTGCGCATGCGCAGTAGTGAGCCCGAGCGCGCATCCACAGTATTGAGCCCGAGTGCGCATGCGCAGTACTCACCCCGAGTACGCATGAGCAGTAGTGAGCTCGACTACGCATCCGCAGTAGTGACCCCGAGTGCGCATGCGCAGTAGTGCGCCCGTGTGCGCACGCGCAGAACTGAGCTCGAATGCGCATGTGCAGTTCTGATCCCGTGTGCGCATACGCGGTAGTGAGCCCGAGCGCGCATCCGCAGTAGTGAGCCCGATTGCCCATGAGCAGTAGTGAGGCCGAGTGCGCATGAGCAGTAGTGAGCCCGAGCGCGCATCCGCAGTAGTGAGTCGGAGTGCGCATGTGCAGTAGAGAGCTCGTGTGCGCATGCGCAGTAGTGAGCCCGTGCGCGCATGCGCAGTAGTGAGCCCGTGTGCCCATGCGGAGTAGTGAGCCCGAGAGCGCATCCACAGTAGTGCGCCCGAGTGCGCATGCGCAGTACTCACCCCGAGTACGCATGAGCAGTAGTGAGCCCTATTACGCATCCGCAGTAGTGACCCCGAGTGCCCATGCGCAGTAGTGAGCACGAGCGCGCACCCGCAGTAGTGAGACCGAGTGCGCATCCGCAGTAGTGAGCCCGAGCGCGCCTCCGCAGTAGTGAGCCCGAGTGCGCATGAGCAGTAGTGAGGCCGAGTGCGCATGAGCAGTAGTGAGCCCGAGCGCGCATCCGCAGTCGTGAGTCGGAGTGCGCATGTGCAGTAGAGAGCTCGTGTGCGCATGCGTAGTAGTGACCCCGAGTGTGCAAGCGCAGCAGTGAGCCCGATTGCGCATGCTCAATAGAGAGCCCGATTGCGCGCATGCGCAGTAGTGAGCCCGAGCGCGCTTCCGCAGTAGTGAGCTCGAGTGCGTATGGGCAGGTGTGATCCGGACTGCCCATGCGCAGTAGTGAGGCCGTGTGCGCATTCGCAGTGGTGTGCCCGAGTGCGCTTGGGCAGGTCTGAGCCGGCGTGCGCATGCGATGTAGGGATCCCGTGTGCGCATGCGCAGTAGTGACCCCGAGTGTGCGTGCGCAGTGGTGAGCCCGATTACGCATCCGCAGTAGTGACCCCGAGTGCGCATGCGCAGTACTGCGCCCGTGTGCGCATGCGCTGAAGTGAGCGCGAATGGGCATGTGCAGGTCTGAGCCCGTGTGCGCATACGCAGTAGTGAGCCCGATTGCGCGCATGCGCAGTAGTGAGCCCGAGCGCGCATCCGCAGTAGTGAGCCCGATTGCCCATGAGCAGTAGTGAGGCCGAGTGCGCATGAGCAGTAGTGAGCCCGAGCGCGCATCCGCAGTAGTGATTTGGAGTGCGCATGTGCAGTAGAGAGCTCGTGTGCGCATGCGCAGTAGTGAGCCCGTGCGCGCATGCGCAGTAGTGAGCCCGTGTGCCCATGCGCAGTAGTGAGCCCGAGAGCGCATCCACAGTAGTGCGCCCGAGTGCGCATGCGCAGTACTCACCCCGAGTACGCATGAGCAGTAGTGAGCCCTTTTACGCATCCGCAGTAGTGACCCCGAGTGCGCATGCGCAGTAGTGAGCCCGAGCGCGCATCCACAGTAGTGAGCCGGAGCGCGCATCCGCAGTAGTGACCCCGAGTGTGCATGCGCTGTAGTGCGCCCGTGTGCGCATGCGCAGGAGTGAGCTCGAGTGCGCATATGCAGGTCTGACCCGGTGTGCGCATACGCTGTAGTGACCACGAGTGCGCATGCGCACTAGTGAGCCCGTGTGCCCATGCGCAGTAGTAAGCCTGAATGCGCATGTGCAGGTCTGACTGGAGTGCGCGTGCACAGTAGTGAGCCCGATTGCTCGCATGCGCAGTAGTGCGCCCGTGCGCGCATGCGCAGTAGTGAGCCCGAGTGCATATGCGCAGGTGTGATCCGGACTGCCCATGCGCAGTAGTGAGGCCGTGTACGCGTTCGCAGTGGTGCGCTCGTGTGCGCATGCGCAGAAGTGAGCTCGAGTGCATATGCGCAGGTGTGATCCGGACTGCCCATGCGCAGTAGTGAGGCCGTGTGCGCATTCGCAGTGGTGTGCCCGAGTGCGCATGGGCAGGTCTGAGCCAGCGTGCGCATGCGCAGTAGTGAGCCCGTGTGCGCATGCGCAGGAGTGAGCTCGAGTGCGCATATGCAGGTCTGACCCGGTGTGCGCATGCGCTGTAGTGACCACGAGTGCGCATGCGCACTAGTGAGCCCGTGTGCGCATGCGCAGTAGTGACCCCGAGTGTGCATGCGTAGTGGTGAGCCCGATTACGCATCCGCAATAGTGACCCCGAGTGGGCATGAGCAGTAGTGACCCCGAGTGCGCATGCACAGTAGTGGGACCGATTGCGCATCCACAGTAGAGAGTCCGTGTGCGCATGCTCAGTAGTGAGCCCGAGTGCGCATGTGCAGGACTGAGCCCTAGTGCGCATGATCAGTTGAGAGCCCGATTGCTCGCATGCGCAGTAGTGAGCCCGAGCGCGCATCCGCAGTAGTGACCCCGAGTACGCATGAGCAGTAGTGAGTCCGAGTGCGCATGAGCAGTAGTGACCCCTAGTGCGCATGCGCAGTAGTGAGCCCGATTACGCATCCGCAGTAGTGACCCCGAGTGCACATGCGCAGTAGTGCGCCCGTGTGCGCATGCGCAGGAGTGAGCTCGAGTGCGCATATGCAGGTCTGACCCGGTGTGCGCATGCGCTGTAGTGACCACGAGTGCGCATGCGCACTACTGAGCCGGAGTGCGCATGCGCAGTAGTGAGCTCGATTGTGCATCCGCTGTAGTGAGTCGGAGTACTCATAAGCAGTAGTCAGTCCGAGAGCGCATGAGAAGTAGTGACCCCGTGTGCGCATGCGCAGTAGTGAGCCCGAGCGCGCATCCGCAGTACTGAGCCCGATTGCGCATCCGCAGTAGTGAGTCCGTGTGCGCATGCCCAGTAGTGAGCCGCAGTGCGTATGTGCAGATCTGAGCCGGAGTGCGCATGCGCAGTAGTGAGCCCGATTGTGCATCCGCAGTAGTGAGTCCGAGAGCGCATGAACAGTAGTGAGCCGGCGTGTGCATGAGCAGTAGTGACCCTGAGTGCGCATGCACAGTAGTGAGCCCGTGCGCGCATACGCGGTAGTGAGCCCGATTTTGCATCCATAGTAGTGAGTCGGAGTACTCATGAGCAGTAGTTAGTCCGAGAGCGCATGAGAAGTAGTGAGCGCGTGTGGGCATGCGCAGTAGTGAGCCGGAGCGCGCATGCGCAGTAGTGAGCCCGTGCGCGCTTGCGCAGTTGTGAACCCGAGTGCGCATGGTCAAGTCTGAGCCGGAGTGCGCATGCGCAGTACTGAGCCCGATCGCGCGTCCGCAGTAGTGAGGCGGAGTGCCCATGAGCAGTAGTGAGTCCGAGTGCGCATTGGCAGTAGTGAGCCCGAGCGCGCATCCGCAGTAGTGAGCCCGAGTGCGCATGCGCAGCAGTGACCCCGAGTGCGCATGCACAGTAGTGACCCCGAGTGCGCATGCACAGTCGTGAGCCCGTGTGCGCATGCGCAATAGTGAGCCCGAGAGTGCATCCGCAGTAGGGAGTCTGTGTGCGCATGAGCAGTAGTGAGTCCGAGCGCGCAAGAGCAGTAGTGAGGCCGAATGCGAATGAGCAGTAGTGAGCCTGATTGCGCATCCGCAGTAGTGAGTCAGAGTGCCCATGAGCAGTAGTTAGTTCGAGAAGGTATGAGAAGTAGTGACCCCGTGTGCGCATGCGCAGTAGTGAGCCCATGTGCGCATGCGCAGTAGTGAGCCCGATTGCGCATCCGCCGTAGTGTCCCAGAGTGCGCATGCGCAGTAGTGAGCCCGAGCGCGCATCCACAGTATTGAGCCCGAGTGCGCATGCGCAGTAGTGAGCCCGATTACGCATCCGCCGTAGTGTCCCAGAGTGCGCATGCGCAGTAGTGAGCCCGAGCGCGCATCCACAGTATTGAGCCCGAGTGCGCATGCGCAGTACTCACCCCGGGTACGCATGAGCAGTAGTGAGCTCGACTACGCATCCGCAGTAGTGACCCCGAGTGCGCATGCGCAGTAGTGCGCCCGTGTGCGCACGCGCAGAACTGAGCTCGAATGCGCATGTGCAGGTCTGATCCCGTGTGCGCATACGCAGTAGTGAGCCCGAGCGCGCATCCGCAGTAGTGAGCCCGATTGCCCATGAGCAGTAGTGAGGCCGAGTGCGCATGAGCAGTAGTGAGCCCGAGCGCGCATCCGCAGTAGTGAGTCGGAGTGCACATGTGCAGTAGAGAGCTCGTGTGCGCATGCGCAGTAGTGAGCCCGTGCGCGCATGCGCAGTAGTGAGCCCGTGTGCCCATGCGCAGTAGTGAGCCCGAGAGCGCATCCACAGTAGTGCGCCCGAGTGCGCATGCGCAGTACTCACCCCGAGTACGCATGAGCAGTAGTGAGCCCTATTACGCATCCGCAGTAGTGACCCCGAGTGCGCATGCGCAGGAGTGAGCTCGAGTGCGCATATGCAGGTCTGACCCGGTGTGCGCATACGCTGTAGTGACCACGAGTACGCATGAGCAGTAGTGAGACCGAGTGCGCATGAGCAGTAGTGACCCCGAGTGCGCATGCGCAGTAGTGAGCCCGATTACGCATCCGCAGTAGTGTGCCCGAGTGCGCATGCGCAGAAGTGAGCTCGAATGCGCATGTGCAGGGCTGAGCCCGTGTGCGCATACGCAGTAGTGAGCCCGATTGCGCCTGAGCAGTAGTGAGTCGGTGTGCGCATGCGCAGCAGTGAACCCGTGCGCACATGCGCAGTATTGAGCTCGTGTGCGCATGCGCAGTAGTGACCCCGAGTGCCAATGCGCAGTAGTGAGCCCGATTACGCATCCGCAATAATGATCCCGAGTGCGCATGAGCAGTAGTGAGCCCGAGCGCGCATCCGCAGTAGTGAGTCGGAGTGCGCATGTGCAGTAGAGAGCTCGTGTGCGCATGCGCAGTAGTGAGCCCGTGCGCGCATGCGCAGTAGTGAGCCCGTGTGCCCATGCGCAGTAGTGAGCCCGAGAGCGCATCCACAGTAGTGCGCCCGAGTGCGCATGCGCAGTACTCACCCCGAGTACGCATGAGCAGTAGTGAGCCCTATTACATATCCGCAGTAGTGACCCCGAGTGCGCATGCGCAGTAGTGAGCCCGAGCGCGCACCCGCAGTAGTGAGATCGAGTGCGCATCCGCAGTAGTGACCCCGAGTGTGCAAGCGCAGCAGTGAGCCCGATTGCGCATGCTCAATAGAGAGCCCGATTGCGCGCATGCGCAGTAGTGAGCCCGAGCGCGCTTCCGCAGTAGTGAGCTCGAGTGCGTATGGGCAGGTGTGATCCGGACTGCCCATGCGCAGTAGTGAGGCCGTGTGCGCATTCGCAGTGGTGTGCCCGAGTGCGCTTGGGCAGGTCTGACCCGGCGTGCGCATGCGCAGTAGTGAGCCCGTGTGCGCATGCGCAGTAGTGACCACGAGTGTGCATGGGCAGCGGTGAGCCCGATTACGCATCCGCAATAGTGACCCCGAGTGCGCATGCGCAGTAGTGAGCCCGTGCGCACATGCGCAGTAGTGCGCCCGTGCGCGCATGCGCAGTAGTGAGCCCGAGTGCGCATGCGTAGTAGCGACCCCGAGCGCGGGTGCATAGTAGTGACCGCGAGCGCACGTACGCAGTAGTGAGCGCGATTGCGCATCCACAGTAGCGAGTCCGTGTGCGCATGCGCAGTAGTGAGCCCGAGTGCGCATGTGCAGGTCTGAGCCCGAGTGCGCATGCTCAGTAGAGGGCCCGATTGCGCGCATGCGCCGTAGTGAGCCCGAGCGCGCATCCGCAGTAGTGAGCCCGAGTGCGCATGCGCTGTAGTGACCCCGAGTACGCATGAGCAGTAGAGAGTCCGAGTGCGCATGAGCAGTAGTGACCCCGCGTGCGTATGCGCAGTAGTGAGCCCGATTACGCATCCGCAGTAGTGTCCCCGAGTGCGCAAGCGCAGTAGTGAGCCCGATTTCGCATCCGCAGTAGTGACCCCGAGTGCGCATCCACAGTAACGAGTCCGTGTGCGCATGCGCAGTAGTGAGCCCGAGTGCGCATGTGCAGGTCTGAGCCCGATTGCGCATCCGCAGTAGTGACTCCGAGTACGCATGAGCAGTAGTGAGTCCGAGTGCGCATGAGCAGTAGTGACCCCGAGTGCGCATGCGCAGTAGTGAGCCCGATTACGCATCCGCAGTAGTGTCCCCGAGTGCGCAAGCGCAGTAGTGAGCCCGATTACGCATCCGCAGTAGTGACTCCGAGTGCGCATGAGCAGTAGTGACCCCGATTGCGCATGCACAGTAATGAGCCCATGCGTGCATGCGCAGTAGCGAACCCGAATGCGCGTCTGCAGTAGTGACTCCGAGTGCGCAAGCACAGTAGTGACCGCGAGCGCATATGCGCAGTAGTGAGCCCGATTGCCCATCCACAGTAGCGAGTCCGTGTGCGCATGCGCAGTAGTGAGCCCGAGTGCGCATGTGCAGGTCTCAGCCCGAGTGCGCATGCTCAGTAGAGAGCCCGATTGCCCATGCGCAGTAGTGAGCCTGTGCGCGCATTCGCAGTAGTGAGCCCGCGTGCCCATGCGCAGTAGTAAGCCCGAGTGCGCATCTGCAGGTCTGACTGGAGTGTGCGTGCGCAATAGTGAGCCCGATTGCGCGCATGCGCAGTAGTGAGCCCGAGCACGCATCCGCTGTAGTGAGGCGGAGCGCGCATCCTCTGTAGTCACCCCGAGTGCGCATGCGCAGTAGTGCGCCTGTGTGCGCATGCGCAGGATTGAGCTCGAGTGCGCATATGCAGGTCTGACCCGGTGTGCGCATGCGCTGTAGTGTCCACGAGTGCGCATGCCCAGTAGTGAGCCCGTGTGCCCATGCGCCGTAGTAAGCCCGAATGCGCATGCGCAGGTCTGACTGGAGTGCGCGTGCGCAGTAGTGAGCCTGATTGCTCGCATGCGCAGTAGTGAGCCCGAGCGCGCACCCGCAGTAGTGAGCCCGTGCGCGCATGCGCAGTAGTGCGCCCGTGCGCGCATGCGCAGTAGTGAGCCCGAGTGCGCATGCGTAGTAGCGACCCCGAGCGCGCGTGCATAGTAGTGACCGCGAGCGCACGTACGCAGTAGTGAGCGCGATTGCGCATCCACAGTAGCGAGTCCGTGTGCGCATGCGCAGTAGTGAGCCCGAGTGCGCATGTGCAGGTCTGAGCCCGAGTGCGCATGCTCAGTAGAGGGCCCGATTGCGCGCATGCGCCGTAGTGAGCCCGAGCGCGCATCCGCAGTAGTGAGCCCGAGTGCGCATGAGCAGTAGTGAGTCCGAGTGCGCATGAGCAGTAGTGACCCCGTGTGCTCTTGCGCACAAGTGAGCTCGAATGCGCATATGCTGGTCTGAGCCCATGTGCGCATACGCAGTAGTGAGCCCGAGCGCGCATCCGTAGTAGTGTCCCCGAATGCGCATGTGCAGGTCTGAGCCCGTGTGCGCATACGCAGTAGTGAGCGCGAGCGCGCATCCGCAGTAGTGTGCCCGAGTGCGCATGAGCAGTAGTGAGGCCGAGTGCGCATGAGCAGTAGTGACCCCGATTGCGCATCCACAGTAACGAGTCAGTGTGCGCATGCGCAGTAGTGAGCCCGATTACGGATCTGCAATAGTGACCCCCGGGTGCGCAAGCGCAGTAGTGAGCCCGTGCGCGCATGCGCAGTAGTGAGCCCGTGTGGGCATCCGCAGTAGTGAGCCCGAGCGCGCGTGCGCAATAGTGAGCCCGATTGCGCATCCGCAGTAGTGAGGCCGAGTGTCCATGAGCAGTAGTGCGTCCAAGTGCGCATGAGGAGTTGTGACCCCGAGTGCGCATACGCAGTAGTGAGCCCGATTGCGCATCCGCAGTGGGGAGTCCGTGTGCTCATTCGCAGTCGTGAGCCCGAGTGCGCATGTGCAGGTCTGAGCCGGAGTGCGCATGCGCAGTAGTGAGCCCGATTGTGCATCCGCAGTAGTGAGTCCGAGTGCGCACGAACAGTAGTGAGCCCGTGTGTGCATGAGCAGTAGTGACCCTGAGTGCGCATGCACAGTAGTGAGCGCGTGCGCGCATACGCGGTAGTGAGCCCGATTTTGCATCCGCAGTAGTGGGTCGGAGTACTCATGAGCAGTAGTTAGTCCGAGAGCGCCTGAGAAGTAGTGAGCCAGATTGCGCATCCGCTGTAGTGAGGCCGAGTGTCCATGAGCAGTAGTGCGTCCAAGTGTGCATGAGCAGTAGTGACCCCCAGTGCGCATACGCAGTAGTGAGCCCGATTGCGCATGCACAGTAGTGAGCCCGTGTGAGCATGCGCAGTAGTGAGCCCGAGCGCGCATGCGCAGTAGTGAGCCCGATTGCGCATCCGCAGTATTGAGGCCGAGTGTCCATGAGCAGTAGTGCGTCCAAGTGCGCATGAGCAGTAGTGAGCCCGATTGCGCATCCGCAGTAGTGAGCCCGAGCGCCCATGAGCAGTAGTGAGTCCGAGTGCGCATAAGCAGTAGTAACCTCGATTGCGCATGCACAGTAGTGAGCCCGTGTGGGCATGCGCAGTAGTGAGCCCGAGCGCGCATCCGCAGTAGTGAGCCCGAGCGCGCGTGCCCAGTAGTGAGCCCGATTGCGCATCCGCAGTAGTTAGGCCGAGTGTACATGAGCAGTAGTGCGTCCAAGTGCGCATGAGCAGTAGTGACCCCGAGTGCGCATGCAGAGTAGTGAGCCCGTGCGCGCATACGCGGTAGTGAGCCCGATTTTGCATCCGCAGTAGTGAGTCAGAGTGCGCATGAACAGTAGTGAGCCCGTGTGTGCATGAGCAGTAGTGACCCTGAGTGCGCATGCACAGTAGTGAGCCCGTGCGCCCATACGCGGTAGTGAGCCCGATTTTGCATCCACAGTAGTGAGTCGGAGTACTCATGAGCAGTAGTTAGTCCGAGAGCGCAGGAGAAGTAGTGACCCAGTGTGCGCATGCGCAGTAGTGAGCCCGAGCGCGCATCCGCAATACTGAGCCCGAGGGCGCATCCGCAGTAGTGAGCCCGATTGCGCATCCGCAGTAATGAGGCCGAGTGCCCATGAGCACTAGTGAGTCCACGTGCGCATGAGCAGTAGTGACCCCGATTGCGCATGACAAGTAGTGAGTCCGAGTGCGCATGCGCAGTAGTGATCCCGATTGCGCATGCACAGTCGTGAGCCCGTGTGCGCATGCGCAGTAGTGAGCCCGTGTCCGAATGCGCAGTGGTGAGCCCGAGTGCGCATGGTCAGGTCTGAGCCGCAGTGCGCATGCGCAGTAGTGAGTCCGATTGCGCATCCGCAGTAGTGAGTCCGTGTGCGCATGCCCAGTAGTGAGCCCCAGTGCGTATGTGCAGGTCTGAGCCGGAGTGCGCATGCGCAGTAGTGAGCCCGATTGTGCACCCGCAGTAGTGAGTCCGAGTGCGCATGAGCCTTAGTGAGCCCGTGTGTGCATGCGCAGTAGTGAGCCCGTTTGCGCATGCGCAGCCGTGAGCCCGAGTGCGCATGCCCAGTAGTGAGCCCGAGCGCGCATCCGCAGTAGTGAGCCCGAGTGCGCATGCGCTGTGGTGACCCCAAGTGCGCATGCACAGTAGTGACCCCGAGTGCGCATGCACAGTAGTGAGCCCGTGTGGGCATGCGCAGTAGTGGGCCCGAGCGCGCATGCGCAGTAGTGAGCCCGATTGCGCATCCGCAGTAGTGAGGCCGAGTGTCCATGAGCGGTAGTGCGTCCAAGTGCGCATGAGCAGTAGTGACCCCGAGTGCGCATGCGCAGTAGTGAGTCCGAGTGCGCATGCGCAGTAGTGATCCCGATTGCGCATGCACAGTCGTGAGCCCGTGTGGCCATGCGCAGTAGTGACCCCGAGTGCGCATGCGCAGTAGTGAGCCAGATTGCGCATCCGCTGTAGTGAGTCCAAGTGCGCATGGGCAGTAGCGACCCCGAGTCCGCATGCGCAGTAGAGAGCCCGATTGCGCATGAGCAGTAGAGAGTCCGTGTGCGCATGCCCTGTAGTGAGCCCGCGTGCGCATGTGCAGGTCTGAGCCGCAGTGCGCATGCGCAGTAGTGAGCTCTATTGTGCATCCGCAGTAGTGAGTCCGAGTGCGCATGGGCAGTAGCGACCCCGAGTCCGCATGCGCAGTAGAGAGCCCGATTGCGCATGAGCAGTAGAGAGCCCGTGTGCGCATGCCCTGTAGTGACCCCGTGTTCGCATGCGCAGTACTGAGCCCGAGCATGGATGCGCGGTAGTGACCCCGATTGCGCATCCGTAGTAGTGAAGCCGAGTGCCCTTGAGCAGTAGTGAGTCCAAGTGCGCATGAGCAGTAGTGACCCCGAGTGCGCATGCGCTGTAGCGAGCCCGAGTGCGCATGTGCAGGTCTGACCGAAGAGGGCATGAGCAGTAGCGACCCCGAGTGCGCATGCGCAGTAGTGAGCCCGATTGCGCATAGGCTGCAAAGTGTCCGAGTGCGCATGCACCGTAGTGATCCCGTGCGCGCATACGCGGTAGTGAGCCCGATTTTGCATCCACAGTAGTGAGTCGGAGTACTCATGAGCAGTAGTTAGTCCGAGAGCGCGTGAGAAGTAGTGACCCCGTGTGCGCATGCGCAGTACTGAGCCCGAGCGCGGATGCGCGGTAGTGAGCCCGATTGCGCATCCGTAGTAGTGAAGCCGAGTGCCCTTGAGCAGTAGTGAGTCCAAGTGCGCATGAGCAGTAGTGACCCCGAGTGCGCATGCGCAGTAGTGAGCCCGTGTGCGCATGCACAGTAGTGAGCCCGTGTGCGCATACGCGGTAGTGAGGCCGATTTTGCATCGGCCGTAGTGAGTCCGAGTGCGCATGAGCAGTAGTTAGTCCGAGAGCGCATGGCAAGTAGTGACCCCGTGTGCGCATGCGCAATAGTGATCCCGAGCGCGCATCCGCAGTATGAGCCCGAGCGCGCACGAGCACTAGTGAGTCCAAGTGCGCATGCGCAGTATTGACCTCGAGTGCGCATGCGCAGTAGTGAGCCCGTGTCAGCATGCGCAGTGGTGAGCCCGAGTGCGCATGGTCAAGTCTGAGCCCAAGCGCGCATGCGCAGTAGTGAGCCCATTGCTCATCCACAGTAGTGAGGCCGAGTGCCCATGAGCAGTAGTGAGTCCGAGTGCTCATGAGCAGTAGTGAGCCCGCGTGTGCATGAGCAGTAGTGACCCCGATTGCGCATGCACAGTAATGAGCCCATGCGTGCATGCGCAGTAGCGAACCCGAATGCGCGTCTGCAGTAGTGACTCCGAGTGCGCAAGCACAGTAGTGACCGCGAGCGCATATGCGCAGTAGTGAGCCCGATTGCCCATCCACAGTAGCGAGTCCGTGTGCGCATGCGCAGTAGTGAGCCCGAGTGCGCATGTGCAGGTCTCAGCCCGAGTGCGCATGCTCAGTAGAGAGCCCGATTGCCCATGCGCAGTAGTGAGCCTGTGCGCGCATTCGCAGTAGTGAGCCCGCGTGCCCATGCGCAGTAGTAAGCCCGAGTGCGCATCTGCAGGTCTGACTGGAGTGTGCGTGCGCAATAGTGAGCCCGATTGCGCGCATGCGCAGTAGTGAGCCCGAGCACGCATCCGCTGTAGTGAGCCGGAGCGCGCATCCTCTGTAGTCACCCCGAGTGCGCATGCGCAGTAGTGCGCCTGTGTGCGCATGCGCAGGATTGAGCTCGAGTGCGCATATGCAGGTCTGACCCGGTGTGCGCATGCGCTGTAGTGTCCACGAGTGCGCATGCCCAGTAGTGAGCCCGTGTGCCCATGCGCCGTAGTAAGCCCGAATGCGCATGCGCAGGTCTGACTGGAGTGCGCGTGCGCAGTAGTGAGCCTGATTGCTCGCATGCGCAGTAGTGAGCCCGAGCGCGCACCCGCAGTAGTGAGCCCGTGCGCGCATGCGCAGTAGTGCGCCCGTGCGCGCATGCGCAGTAGTGAGCCCGAGTGCGCATGCGTAGTAGCGACCCCGAGCGCGCGTGCATAGTAGTGACCGCGAGCGCACGTACGCAGTAGTGAGCGCGATTGCGCATCCACAGTAGCGAGTCCGTGTGCGCATGCGCAGTAGTGAGCCCGAGTGCGCATGTGCAGGTCTGAGCCCGAGTGCGCATGCTCAGTAGAGGGCCCGATTGCGCGCATGCGCCGTAGTGAGCCCGAGCGCGCATCCGCAGTAGTGAGCCCGAGTGCGCATGAGCAGTAGTGAGTCCGAGTGCGCATGAGCAGTAGTGACCCCGTGTGCTCTTGCGCACAAGTGAGCTCGAATGCGCATATGCTGGTCTGAGCCCATGTGCGCATACGCAGTAGTGAGCCCGAGCGCGCATCCGCAGTAGTGTCCCCGAATGCGCATGTGCAGGTCTGAGCCCGTGTGCGCATACGCAGTAGTGAGCGCGAGCGCGCATCCGCAGTAGTGTGCCCGAGTGCGCATGAGCAGTAGTGAGGCCGAGTGCGCATGAGCAGTAGTGACCCCGATTGCGCATCCACAGTAACGAGTCAGTGTGCGCATGCGCAGTAGTGAGCCCGATTACGGATCTGCAATAGTGACCCCCGGGTGCGCAAGCGCAGTAGTGAGCCCGTGCGCGCATGCGCAGTAGTGAGCCCGTGTGGGCATCCGCAGTAGTGAGCCCGAGCGCGCGTGCGCAATAGTGAGCCCGATTGCGCATCCGCAGTAGTGAGGCCGAGTGTCCATGAGCAGTAGTGCGTCCAAGTGCGCATGAGGAGTAGTGACCCCGAGTGCGCATACGCAGTAGTGAGCCCGATTGCGCATCCGCAGTGGGGAGTCCGTGTGCTCATTCGCAGTCGTGAGCCCGAGTGCGCATGTGCAGGTCTGAGCCGGAGTGCGCATGCGCAGTAGTGAGCCCGATTGTGCATCCGCAGTAGTGAGTCCGAGTGCGCACGAACAGTAGTGAGCCCGTGTGTGCATGAGCAGTAGTGACCCTGAGTGCGCATGCACAGTAGTGAGCGCGTGCGCGCATACGCGGTAGTGAGCCCGATTTTGCATCCGCAGTAGTGGGTCGGAGTACTCATGAGCAGTAGTTAGTCCGAGAGCGCATGAGAAGTAGTGAGCCAGATTGCGCATCCGCTGTAGTGAGGCCGAGTGTCCATGAGCAGTAGTGCGTCCAAGTGTGCATGAGCAGTAGTGACCCCCAGTGCGCATACGCAGTAGTGAGCCCGATTGCGCATGCACAGTAGTGAGCCCGTGTGAGCATGCGCAGTAGTGAGCCCGAGCGCGCATGCGCAGTAGTGAGCCCGATTGCGCATCCGCAGTATTGAGGCCGAGTGTCCATGAGCAGTAGTGCGTCCAAGTGCGCATGAGCAGTAGTGAGCCCGATTGCGCATCCGCAGTAGTGAGCCCGAGCGCCCATGAGCAGTAGTGAGTCCGAGTGCGCATAAGCAGTAGTAACCTCGATTGCGCATGCACAGTAGTGAGCCCGTGTGGGCATGCGCAGTAGTGAGCCCGAGCGCGCATCCGCAGTAGTGAGCCCGAGCGCGCGTGCCCAGTAGTGAGCCCGATTGCGCATCCGCAGTAGTTAGGCCGAGTGTACATGAGCAGTAGTGCGTCCAAGTGCGCATGAGCAGTAGTGACCCCGAGTGCGCATGCAGAGTAGTGAGCCCGTGCGCGCATACGCGGTAGTGAGCCCGATTTTGCATCCGCAGTAGTGAGTCAGAGTGCGCATGAACAGTAGTGAGCCCGTGTGTGCATGAGCAGTAGTGACCCTGAGTGCGCATGCACAGTAGTGAGCCCGTGCGCCCATACGCGGTAGTGAGCCCGATTTTGCATCCACAGTAGTGAGTCGGAGTACTCATGAGCAGTAGTTAGTCCGAGAGCGCAGGAGAAGTAGTGACCCAGTGTGCGCATGCGCAGTAGTGAGCCCGAGCGCGCATCCGCAATACTGAGCCCGAGGGCGCATCCGCAGTAGTGAGCCCGATTGCGCATCCGCAGTAATGAGGCCGAGTGCCCATGAGCACTAGTGAGTCCACGTGCGCATGAGCAGTAGTGACCCCGATTGCGCATGACAAGTAGTGAGTCCGAGTGCGCATGCGCAGTAGTGATCCCGATTGCGCATGCACAGTCGTGAGCCCGTGTGCGCATGCGCAGTAGTGAGCCCGTGTCCGAATGCGCAGTGGTGAGCCCGAGTGCGCATGGTCAGGTCTGAGCCGCAGTGCGCATGCGCAGTAGTGAGTCCGATTGCGCATCCGCAGTAGTGAGTCCGTGTGCGCATGCCCAGTAGTGAGCCCCAGTGCGTATGTGCAGGTCTGAGCCGGAGTGCGCATGCGCAGTAGTGAGCCCGATTGTGCACCCGCAGTAGTGAGTCCGAGTGCGCATGAGCCTTAGTGAGCCCGTGTGTGCATGCGCAGTAGTGAGCCCGTTTGCGCATGCGCAGCCGTGAGTCCGAGTGCGCATGCCCAGTAGTGAGCCCGAGCGCGCATCCGCAGTAGTGAGCCCGAGTGCGCATGCGCTGTGGTGACCCCAAGTGCGCATGCACAGTAGTGACCCCGAGTGCGCATGCACAGTAGTGAGCCCGTGTGGGCATGCGCAGTAGTGGGCCCGAGCGCGCATGCGCAGTAGTGAGCCCGATTGCGCATCCGCAGTAGTGAGGCCGAGTGTCCATGAGCGGTAGTGCGTCCAAGTGCGCATGAGCAGTAGTGACCCCGAGTGCGCATGCGCAGTAGTGAGTCCGAGTGCGCATGCGCAGTAGTGATCCCGATTGCGCATGCACAGTCGTGAGCCCGTGTGGCCATGCGCAGTAGTGACCCCGAGTGCGCATGCGCAGTAGTGAGCCAGATTGCGCATCCGCTGTAGTGAGTCCAAGTGCGCATGGGCAGTAGCGACCCCGAGTCCGCATGCGCAGTAGAGAGCCCGATTGCGCATGAGCAGTAGAGAGTCCGTGTGCGCATGCCCTGTAGTGAGCCCGCGTGCGCATGTGCAGGTCTGAGCCGCAGTGCGCATGCGCAGTAGTGAGCTCTATTGTGCATCCGCAGTAGTGAGTCCGAGTGCGCATGGGCAGTAGCGACCCCGAGTCCGCATGCGCAGTAGAGAGCCCGATTGCGCATGTGCAGTAGAGAGCCCGTGTGCGCATGCCCTGTAGTGACCCCGTGTTCGCATGCGCAGTACTGAGCCCGAGCATGGATGCGCGGTAGTGACCCCGATTGCGCATCCGTAGTAGTGAAGCCGAGTGCCCTTGAGCAGTAGTGAGTCCAAGTGCGCATGAGCAGTAGTGACCCCGAGTGCGCATGCGCTGTAGCGAGCCCGAGTGCGCATGTGCAGGTCTGACCGAAGAGGGCATGAGCAGTAGCGACCCCGAGTGCGCATGCGCAGTAGTGAGCCCGATTGCGCGTAGGCTGCAAAGTGTCCGAGTGCGCATGCACCGTAGTGATCCCGTGCGCGCATACGCGGTAGTGAGCCCGATTTTGCATCCACAGTAGTGAGTCGGAGTACTCATGAGCAGTAGTTAGTCCGAGAGCGCGTGAGAAGTAGTGACCCCGTGTGCGCATGCGCAGTACTGAGCCCGAGCGCGGATGCGCGGTAGTGAGCCCGATTGCGCATCCGTAGTAGTGAAGCCGAGTGCCCTTGAGCAGTAGTGAGTCCAAGTGCGCATGAGCAGTAGTGACCCCGAGTGCGCATGCGCAGTAGTGAGCCCGTGTGCGCATGCACAGTAGTGAGCCCGTGTGCGCATACGCGGTAGTGAGGCCGATTTTGCATCGGCCGTAGTGAGTCCGAGTGCGCATGAGCAGTAGTTAGTCCGAGAGCGCATGGCAAGTAGTGACCCCGTGTGCGCATGCGCAATAGTGATCCCGAGCGCGCATCCGCAGTATGAGCCCGAGCGCGCACGAGCACTAGTGAGTCCAAGTGCGCATGCGCAGTAGTGACGTCGAGTGCGCATGCGCAGTAGTGAGCCCGTGTCAGCATGCGCAGTGGTGAGCCCGAGTGCGCATGGTCAAGTCTGAGCCCAAGCGCGCATGCGCAGTAGTGAGGCCATTGCTCATCCACAGTAGTGAGGCCGAGTGCCCATGAGCAGTAGTGAGTCCGAGTGCTCATGAGCAGTAGTGAGCCCGCGTGTGCATGAGCAGTAGTGACCCTGAGCGCGCATGCACAGTAGTGAGCCCGTGCGCGCATACGCGGTAGTGAGCCCGATTTTGCATCCACAGTAGTGAGTCGGAGTACTCATGAGCAGTAGTTAGTCCGAGTGCGCATGAGCAGTAGTGAGCCCGTGTGTGCATGCGCAGTAGTGAGCCCGTTTGCGCATGCGCAGCAGTGAGTCCGAGTGCGCATTGGCAGTAGTGAGCCCGAGCGCGCATCCGCAGTAGTGAGCCCGAGTGCGCATGCGCAGCAGTGACCCCGAGTGCGCATGCACAGTAGTGACCCCGAGTGCGCATGCACAGTCGTGAGCCCGTGTGCGCATGCGCAATATTGAGCCCGAGTGTGCATCCGCAGTAGGGAGTCTGTGTGCGCATGAGCAGTAGTGAGTCCGAGTGCGCAAGAGCAGTAGTGAGGCCGAATGCGAATGAGCAGTAGTGAGCCGGATTGCGCATCCGCAGTAGTGAGTCAGAGTGCCCATGAGCAGTAGTTAGTTCGAGAAGGCATGAGAAGTAGTGACCCCGTGTGCGCATGCGCAGTAGTGAGCCCATGTGCGCATGCGCAGTAGTGAGCCCGATTGCGCATCCGCAGTAATGAGGCTGAGTCCCGATGAGCAGTAGTGAGTCCAAGTGCGCATGAGCAGTAGTGACCCCGATTGCGCATGCACAGTAGTGAGCCCGTGTGGGCATGCGCAGTAGTGAGCCCGATTGCGCATCCGCAGTAGTGAGCCCGAGTGTCCATGAGTAGTAGTGCGTCCAAGTGCGCATGAGCAGTAGTGACTCCGAGTGCGCATGCGCAGTAGTGAGCCAGATTGCGCATCCGCAGTGGTGAGTCCGAGTGCGCATGCGCAGTAGTGACCTCGAGTGCGCATGCGCAGTAGAGAGCCCGATTGCGCATGCGCAGTAGTGAGCCCGTGTCCGCATGCGCAGTGGTGAGCCCGAGTGCGCATGGTCAAGTCTGAGCCGGAGTGCGCATCAGCAGTAGTGAGCCCGATTGCGCATCCGCAGTAGTGACCCCGAGTGCGCATTCGCAGTAGAGAGCCCGATTACGCATGCCCAGTAGTGAGCTCGAGTGCGCATGTGCAGGTCTGAGCCGGAGTGCGTATGCGCAGTAGTGAGCCCGATTGTGCATCCGCAGTAGTGAGTCCGAGTGCGCATGAGCAGTAGTGACCGCGAGTGCGCATGCGCAGTAGAGGGCCGAATTGCGCATGCGCAGTAGTGAGCCCGTGTACGCATGCGCAGTGGTGAGCCCGAGTGCGCATGGTCAGGTCTGAGCCGGAGTGCGCATGCGCAGTAGTGAGTCCGAGTGCGCATGAGCAGTAGTGACCCCGAGTGCGCATGCACAGTCGTAAGCCTGTGTGCGCATGCCCAAAAGTGAGCCCGAGTGCGCACGGCCAAGTCTGAGCCGGAGTGCGCATGCGCAGTAATGAGCCCGATCGCGCATCCGCAGTAGTGAGGCCGAGTGCCCATGAGCAGTGGAGAGTCCGAGTGCGCATGAGCAGTAGTGACCACGAGTGCGCACACGCAGTAGTGAGCCCGATTGCGCATCGGCAGTAGTGAGCCCGTGTGCGCATGCCCAGTAGTGAGCCCGAGAGCGCATGTGCAGGTATGAGCCGGAGTGCGCATGCGCAGTAGTGAGCCCGATTGTACATCCGCAGTAGTGAGTCCAAGTGCGCACGAGCAGTAGTGACCCCGTGTGTGCATGAGCAGTAGTGACCCCGAGTGCGCATGCACAGTAGTGAGCCCGTGCGCGCATACGCGGTAGTGAACCCGTGTGCGCATGAGCAGTAGTGACCCCGAGCGCGCATGCGCAGTAGTGAGCCCGAGTGCGCATACGCGGTAGTGAGCCCGATTTTGCATCCACAGTAGTGAGTCGGAGTACTCATGAGCAGTAGTTAGTCCGAGAGCGCATGAGAAGTAGTGAGTGCGTGTGGGCATGCGCAGTAGTGAGCCCGAGCGCGCATGCGCAGTAGTGAGCCCGTGCGCGCTTGAGCAGTTGTGAACCCGAGTGCGCATGGTCAAGTCTGAGCCGGAGTGCGCATCAGCAGTAGTGAGCCCGAATGCGCATCCGCAGTAGTGACCCCGAGTGCGCATTCGCAGTAGAGAGCCCGATTACGCATGCCCAGTAGTGAGCTCGAGTGCGCATGTGCAGGTCTGAGCCGGAGTGCGTATGCGCAGTAGTGAGCCCGGTTGTGCATCCGCAGTAGTGAGTCCGAGTGCGCATGAGCAGTAGTGACCGCGGGTGCGCATGCGCAGTAGAGGGCCGAATTGCGCATGCGCAGTAGTGAGCCCGTGTACGCATGCGCAGTGGTGAGCCCGAGTGCGCATGGTCAGGTCTGAGCCGGAGTGCGCATGCGCAGTAGTGAGTCCGAGTGCGCATGAGCAGTAGTGACCCCGTGTGCGCATGCGCAGTAGTGAGCCCATGCGTGCATGCGCAGTAGCGAACCCGAATGCGCGTCTGCAGTAGTGACTCCGAGTGCGCAAGCACAGTAGTGACCGCGAGCGCATATGCGCAGTAGTGAGCCCGATTGCCCATCCACAGTAGCGAGTCCGTGTGCGCATGCGCAGTAGTGAGCCCGAGTGCGCATGTGCAGGTCTCAGCCCGAGTGCGCATGCTCAGTAGAGAGCCCGATTGCCCATGCGCAGTAGTGAGCCTGTGCGCGCTATCGCAGTAGTGAGCCTGCGTGCCCATGCGCAGTAGTAAGCCCGAGTGCGCATGCGCAGTAGTGCGCCTGTGTGCGCATGCGCAGGAGTGAGCTCGAGTGCGCATATGCAGGTCTGACCCGGTGTGCGCATGCGCTGTAGTGTCCACGAGTGCGCATGCCCAGTAGTGAGCCCGTGTGCCCATGCGCCGTAGTAAGCCCGAATGCGCATGCGCAGGTCTGACTGGAGTGCGCGTGCGCAGTAGTGAGCCCGATTGCTCGCATGCGCAGTAGTGAGCCCGAGCGCGCACCCGCAGTAGTGAGCCCGTGCGCGCATGCGCAGTAGTGAGCCCGAGCGCGCATCCGCAGTAGTGTCCCCGAATGCGCATGTGCACGTCTGAGCCCGTGTGCGCATACGCAGTAGTGAGCCCGATTGCGCATCCGCAGTAGTTAGGCCGAGTGTACATGAGCAGTAGTGCGTCCAAGTGCGCATGAGCAGTAGTGACCCCGAGTGCGCATGCGCAGTAGTGAGCCCGTGCGCGCATACGCGGTAGTGAGCCCGATTTTGCATCCGCAGTAGTGGGTCGGAGTACTCATGAGCAGTAGTTAGTCCGAGAGCGCATGAGTAGTAGTGAGCCAGATTGCGCATCCGCTGTAGTGAGGCCGAGTGTCCATGAGCAGTAGTGCGTCCAAGTGTGCATGAGCAGTAGTGACCCCGAGTGCGCATACGCAGTAGTGAGCCCGATTGCGCATGCACAGTAGTGAGCCCGTGTGGGCATGCGCAGTAGTGAGCCCGAGCGCGCATGCGCAGTAGTGAGCCCGATTGCGCATCCGCAGTATTGAGGCCGAGTGTCCATGAGCAGTAGTGCGTCCAAGTGCGCATGAGCAGTAGTGAGCCCGATTGCGCATCCGCAGTAGTGCGCCCGAGCGCCCATGAGCAGTAGTGAGTCCGAGTGCGCATAAGCAGTAGTAACCTCGATTGCGCATGCACAATAGTGAGCCCGTGTGGGCATGCGCAGTAGTGAGCCCGAGCGCGCAGCCGCAGTAGTGAGCCCGAGCGCGCGTGCCCAGTAGTGAGCCCGATTGCGCATCCGCAGTAGTTAGGCCGAGTGTACATGAGCAGTAGTGCGTCCAAGTGCGCATGAGCAGTAGTGACCCCGAGTGCGCATGCGCAGTAGTGAGCCCGTGCGCGCATACGCGGTAGTGAGCCCGATTTTGCATCCGCAGTAGTGAGTCAGAGTGCGCATGGGCAGTAGTTAGTCCGAGAGCGCATGAGAAGTAGTGACCCCGTGTGCGCATGCGCAGTAGTGAGCCCGAGCGCGCATCCGCAGTAGTGAGCCCGAGCCCCCATGAGCAGTAGTGAGTCCGAGTGCGCATAAGCAATAGTAACCCCGATTGCGCATGCACAGTAGTGAGCCCGTGTGGGCATGGGCAGTAGTGAGCCCGAGCGCGCATGCGCAGTAGTGAGCCCGATCGCGCATCCGCGGTAGTGATGCAGAGTGCCCATGAGCAGTAGTGAGTCCAAGTGGGCATGAGCAGTAGTGACCACGAGTGCGCATACGCAGTAGTGAGCCCGATTGCGCATCCGCAGTAGTGACCACGAGTGCGCATACGCAGTAGTGAGCCCGATTGCGCATCCGCAGTAGGGAGTCCGTGTGCGCAGGCGCAGTAGTGAGCCCGATTGCGCATCCGCAGTAGTGGGCCCGAGTGCCCATGAGCAGTAGTTAGTCAAAGAAGGCATGAGAAGTAGTGACCCCCTGTGCGCATGCGCAATAGTGAGCCCATGTGCGCGTGCGCAGTAGTTAGCCCGAGTGCGCATGTGCAGTGGTGAGCCCCAGTGTTCATGGTCAAGTTTGAGCCCGAGCGCGCATGCGCAGTAGTGAGCCCGATTTCGCATCCGCAGTAGTGAGGCCGAGTGCCCATGAGCAGTACTGAGTCCAAGTGCGCATGAGCATTAGTGACCACGAGTGCGCATACGCAGTAGTGAGCCCGATTGCGCATCCGCAGTAGGGAGTCCGTGTGCGCATGCGCAGTAGTGAGCCCGATTGCGCATCGGCAGTAGTGAGTCCGTGTGCGCATGCCCAGTAGTGAGCCCGAGTGCGCATGTGCAGGTCTGAGCCGGAGTGCGCATGCGCAGTAGCGAGCCCGACTGTGCATCCGCAGTAGTGAGTCCGAGTGCGCATGAACAGTAGTGAGCCCGATTTTGCATCCACAGTAGTGAGTCGGAGTACTCATGAGCAGTAGTTAGTCCGAGAGCGCAGGAGAAGTAGTGACCCAGTGTGCGCATGCGCAGTAGTGAGCCCGAGCGCGCATCCGCAATACTGAGCCCGAGGGCGCATCCGCAGTAGTGAGCCCGATTGCGCATGAGCACTAGTGAGTCCAAGTGCGCATGAGCAGTAGTGACCCCGAGTGCGCAACAGCAGTAGTGAGCCCGAGCGTCCATGCGCAGTAGTGAGCCCGATTGCGCATCCGCAGTAGTGGGGCCGAGTGCCCATGAGCAGTAGTGAGTCCGAGTGCGCATGAGAAGTAGTGACCCCGATTGCGCATGCGCAGTAGAGAGCCCGAGTGCTCATGCGCCGTAGTGAGCCCGTGTCCGAATGCGCAGTGGTGAGCCCGAGTGCGCATGGTCAGGTCTGAGCCGCAGTGCGCATGCGCAGTAGTGAGTCCGATTGCGCATCCGCAGTAGTGAGTCCGTGTGCGCATGCCCAGTAGTGAGCCCCAGTGCGTATGTGCAGGTCTGAGCCGGAGTGCGCATGCGCAGTAGTGAGCCCGATTGTGCACCCGCAGTAGTGAGTCCGAGTGCGCATGAGCCTTAGTGAGCCCGTGTGTGCATGCGCAGTAGTGGGCCCGTTTGCGTATGCGCAGCCGTGAGTCCGAGTGCGCATGCCCAGTAGTGAGCCCGAGGGCGCATCCGCAGTAGTGAGCCCGAGTGCGCATGCGCTGTAGTGACCCCAAGTGCGCATGCACAGTAGTGACCCCGAGTGCGCATGCACAGTCGTCAGCCCGTGTGGACATGCGCAGTAGTGAGCCCGAGCGCGCATGCGCAGTAGTGAGCCCGATTGCGCATCCGCAGTAGTGAGGCCGAGTCTCCATGAGCAGTAGTGCGTCCAAGTGCGCATGAGCAGTAGTGACCCCGAGTGCGCATGCGCAGTAGTGAGTCCGAGTGCGCATGCGCAGTAGTGACCCCGATTGCGCATGCACAGTCGTGAGCCCGTGTGGGCATGCGCAGTAGTGACCCCGAGTGCGCATGCGCAGTAGTGAGCCAGATTGCGCATCCGCTGTAGTGAGTCCAAGTGCGCATGGGCAGTAGCGACCCCGAGTCCGCATGCGCAGTAGAGAGCCCGATTGCGCATGAGCAGTAGAGAGTCCGTGTGCGCATGCCCTGTAGTGAGCCCGCGTGCGCATGTGCAGGTCTGAGCCGCAGTGCGCATGCGCAGTAGTGAGCACTATTGTGCATCCGCAGTAGTGAGTCCGAGTGCGCATGGGCAGTAGCGACCCCGAGTCCGCATGCGCAGTAGAGAGCCCGATTGCGCATTAGCAGTAGAGAGTCCGTGTGCGCATGCCCTGTAGTGACCCCGTGTGCGCATGCGCAGTACTGAGCCCGAGCGCGGATGCGCGGTAGTGAGCCCGATTGCGCATCCGTAGTAGTGAAGCCGAGTGCCCTTGAGCAGTAGTGAGTCCGAGTGCGCATGAGCAGTAGTGACCCCGAGTGCGCATGCGCAGTAGTGAGCCCGAGTGCGCATGCACAGTAGTGAGCCCGTGTGCGCATACGCGGTAGTGAGGCCGATTTTGCATCGGCCGTAGTGAGTCCGAGTGCGCATGAGCAGTAGTTAGTCCGAGAGCGCATGGCAAGTAGTGACCCCGTGTGCGCATGCGCAGTAGTGATCCCGAGCGCGCATCCGCAGTATGAGCCCGAGCGCGCACGAGCACTAGTGAGTCCAAGTGCGCATGCGCAGTAGTGACCTCGAGTGCGCATGCGCAGTAGTGAGCCCGTGTCAGCATGCGCAGTGGTGAGCCCGAGTGCGCATGGTCAAGTCTGAGCCCAAGCGCGCATGCGCAGTAGTGAGCCCGATTGCTCATCCACAGTAGTGAGGCCGAGTGCCCATGAGCAGTAGTGAGTCCGAGTGCTCATGAGCAGTAGTGAGCCCGCGTGTGCATGAGCAGTAGTGACCCTGAGTGCGCATGCACAGTCGTGAGCCCGTGTGCGCATGCGCAGTAGTGAGCCTGAGTGCGCATCCGCAATAGTGAGACAGTGTGCTCATGCGCAGTAGTGAGTCCGAGTGCGCATGAGCAGTAGTGACCCCGAGCGCGCATGCACAGTCGTGAGCCCGTGTGCGCATGCGCAGTAGTGAGGCCGAGCGCGCATGCGCTGTAGTGAGCCCGAGTGCGCATGTGCAGGTCTGATCGGTGTGCGCATGCGCAGTACTGAGCCCGAGCGCGGATGCGCGGTAGTGGGCCCGCTTGCGCATCCGTAGTAGTGAGGCCGAGTGCCCTTGAGCAGTAGTGAGTCTGAGTGCGCATGAGCAGTAGTCACTCCGAGTGAGCATGCACAGTCGTGAGCCCGAGTGCGCATCCGCAGTAGTGAGACAGTGTGCTCATGCGCAGTAGTGAGTCCGAGTGCGCATGAGCAGTAGTGACACCGAGCGCGCATGCACAGTCGTGACCCTGAGTGCGCATGCGCAGTAGTGAGCCCGAGTGCGCATGTGCAGGTCTGACCGGATAGGGCATTAGCAGTAGTGACCCCGAGCGCGCATGCGCAGTGGTGAGCCCGAATGCGCATGGTCTGGTCTGAGCCGGAGTGCGCATAGCGCAGTAGTGAGTCCGAGTGCGCATGAGCATTAGTGACCCCAAGTGCGCATGCACAATCGTGAGCCCGTGTGCGCATGCGCAGTAGTGCGACCGTGTGTGCATGCGCAAAAGTGAGCCCGAGTGCGCATGGCCAAGTCTGAGTCGGAGAGGGCATGCGCAGTAGTGAGACCGAGCGCGCATCCGCAGTAGTGAGTCCGAGTTCCCATGAGCAGTAGTTAGTCCGAGAAGGGATGAGAAGTAGTGACACCGTGTGCGCATGCGCAGTAGTGAGCCCATGTGCGCATGCGCAGTAGTTAGCCCGAGCGCGCATCCGCAGTAGTGAGCCCGAGTGCGCATGTGCAGGTCTGACCGGAGAGGGCATGCGCAGTAGTGAGCCCGTGTGCGCATGCATAGTAGTGAGCTCTAGTGCGCATGTGCAGGTCTGTGCCGGAGTGCGCATGCGCAGTAGCGACCCCGAAAGCGCATCGGCAGCAGTGAGTCCGAGTGCGCATGCCCAGTAGTGAGCCCGCGTGCGCATGTGCAGGTCTGAGCCGGTGTGCGCATGCGCAGTAGTGAGCTCGATTGTGCATGCCCAGTAGTGAGCCCGAGTGCGCATGTGCAGGTCTGAGCCGGAGTGCGCATGCGCAGTAGTGAGCCCGATTGTACATCCGCAGTAGTGAGTCCAAGTGCGCACGAGCAGTAGTGACCCCGTGTGTGCATGAGCAGTAGTGACCCCGAGTGCGCATGCACAGTAGTGAGCCCGTGCGCGCATACGCGGTAGTGAACCCGTGTGCGCATGAGCAGTAGTGACCCCGAGCGCGCATGCGCAGTAGTGAGCCCGAGTGCGCATCCGCTGCAGTGTGTCCGAGTACGCATGCACAGTAGTAAGCCCGTGCGCGCATCCGTAGTAGTGAGGCCGAGTGCGCATGAGCAGTAGTGAGCCCGAGTGCGCATGTGCAGGTCTGACCGGTGGGGGCATGAGCAGTAGTGACCCCGAGCGCGCATGCGCAGTAGTGAGCCCGCGTGCGCATGTGCAGGTCGGAGCCGGAGTGCGCATGCGCAGTAGTGAGCTCGATTGTGCATCCGCTGTAGTGAGTCGGAGTACTCATAAGCAGTAGTCAGTCCGAGAGCGCATGAGAAGTAGTGACCCCGTGTGCGCATGCACAGTAGTGAGCCCGATTGCGCATCGGCAGTAGTGAGTCCAAGTGCCCATGAGCAGTAACGAGTCCAAGTGCGCATGAGCAGTAGTGAGGCCGAATGCGAGTGAGCAGTAGTGAGCCTGATTGCGCATCCGCAGTAGTGAGTCAGAGTGCCCATGAGTAGTAGTGCATCCAAGTGCGCATGAGCAGTAGTGACTCCGAGTGCGCATCAGCAGTAGGGAGCCCGATTGCGCATCCGCAGTAGTGACCCCGAGTGCGCATTCGCAGTAGAGAGCCCGATTACGCATGCCCAGTAGTGAGCTCGAGTGCGCATGTGCAGGTCTGAGCCGGAGTGCGCATGCGCAGTAGTGAGTCCGAGTGCGCACGAGCAGTAGTGACCCCGAGTGCGCATGCACAGTCGTAAGCCTGTGTGCGCATGCCCAAAAGTGAGCCCGAGTGCGCACGGCCCAGTCTGAGCCGGAGTGCGCATGCGCAGTAATGAGCCCGATCGCGCATCCGCAGTAGTGAGGCCGAGTGCCCATGAGCAGTGGAGAGTCCGAGTGCGCATGAGCAGTAGTGACCACGAGAGCGGACACGCAGTAGTGAGCCCGATTGCGCATCGGCAGTAGTGAGTCCGTGTGCGCATGCCCAGTGGTGAACCCGAGAGCGCATGTGCAGGTCTGAGCCGGAGTGCGCATGCGCAGTAGTGAGCCCGATTGTACATCCGCAGTAGTGAGTCCAAGTGCGCACGAGCAGTAGTCACCCCGTGTGTGCATGAGCAGTAGTGACCCCGAGTGCGCATGCACAGTAGTGAGCCCGATTGCGCATCGGCAGTAGTGAGTCCAAGTGCCCATGAGCAGTAACGAGTCCAAGTGCGCATGAGCAGTAGTGAGGCCGTATGCGAATGAGCAGTAGTGAGCCCGAGTGCGCATGCGCAGTAGTGTCCCCGAGTACGCATGCACAGTAGTAAGCCCGTGCGCGCATCCGTAGTAGTGAGGCCGAGTGCCCTTGAGCAGTAGTGAGCCCGAGTGCGCATGCACAGTAATGTGCCCGACTGCGCATCCGCAGTAGGGAGTCCGTGTGCGCATGCGCAGTAGTGAGCCCGATTGCGCATCGGCAGTAGTGAGTCCAAGTGCCCATGAGCCGTAGTGAGTCCGAGTGCGCATGAGCAGTAGTGGGTTCGAGTTCGTATGAGCAGTAGTGAGCCCGAGCGCGCATCCGCAGTAGTGGGCCCGAGTGCGCATGCGCAGTAGTGACCCCGAGTGCGCATCCGCGGTAGTGATGCAGAGTGCCCATGAGCAGTAGTGAGTCCAAGTGGGCATGAGCAGTAGTGACCACGAGTGCGCATACGCAGTAGTGAGCCCGATTGCGCATCCGCAGTAGTGACCACGAGTGCGCATACGCAGTAGTGAGCCCGATTGCGCATCCGCAGTAGGGAGTCCGTGTGCGCAGGCGCAGTAGTGAGCCCGATTGCGCATCCGCAGTAGTGGGCCCGAGTGCCCATGAGCAGTAGTTAGTCAAAGAAGGCATGAGAAGTAGTGACCCCCTGTGCGCATGCGCAATAGTGAGCCCATGTGCGCGTGCGCAGTAGTTAGCCCGAGTGCGCATGTGCAGTGGTGAGCCCCAGTGTTCATGGTCAAGTTTGAGCCCGAGCGCGCATGCGCAGTAGTGAGCCCGATTTCGCATCCGCAGTAGTGAGGCCGAGTGCCCATGAGCAGTACTGAGTCCAAGTGCGCATGAGCATTAGTGACCACGAGTGCGCATACGCAGTAGTGAGCCCGATTGCGCATCCGCAGTAGGGAGTCCGTGTGCGCATGCGCAGTAGTGAGCCCGATTGCGCATCGGCAGTAGTGAGTCCGTGTGCGCATGCCCAGTAGTGAGCCCGAGTGCGCATGTGCAGGTCTGAGCCGGAGTGCGCATGCGCAGTAGCGAGCCCGACTGTGCATCCGCAGTAGTTAGTCCGAGAGCGCATGAGAAGTAGTGAGCCAGATTGCGCATCCGCTGTAGTGAGGCCGAGTGTCCATGAGCAGTAGTGCGTCCAAGTGTGCATGAGCAGTAGTGACCCCGAGTGCGCATACGCAGTAGTGAGCCCGATTGCGCATGCACAGTAGTGAGCCCGTGTGGGCATGCGCAGTAGTGAGCCCGAGCGCGCATGCGCAGTAGTGAGCCCGATTGCGCATCCGCAGTAGTGAGGCCGAGTGTCGATGAGCAGTAGTGCGTCCAAGTGCGCTTGAGCAACAGTGACCCCGAGTGCGCATGCGCAGTAGTGAGTCCGAGAGCGCATGAGAAGTAGTGGCCCCGTGTCCGCATGCGCAGTGGTGAGCCCGAGTGCGCATGGTCAAGTCTGAGCCGGAGTGCGCATGCGCAGTAGTGAGTCCGACCGCCCATCCGCAGTAGTGAGGCCGAGTGCCCTTGAGTAGTAGTGAGTCAGAGTGCTCATGAGCAGTAGTGAGCCCGAGTGCGCATACACAGTAGTGAGCCCGATTGCGCATCCGCAGTAGGGAGTCCGTGTGCGCATGCGCAGTAGTGAGCCCTAGTGCGCATGTGCAGATCTGAGCCGGAGTGCGCATGCGCAGTAGTGAGCCCGATTGTGCATCCGCAGTAGTGAGCCCGAGCGCGCGTGCCCAGTAGTGAGCCCGATTGGGCATCCGCAGTAGTTAGGCCGAGTGTACATGAGCAGTAGTGCGTCCAAGTGCGCATGAGCAGTAGTGACCCCGAGTGCGCATGCGCAGTAGTGAGCCCGTGCGCGCATACGCGGTAGTGAGCCCGATTTTGCATCCGCAGTAGTGAGTCAGAGTGCGCATGGGCAGTAGTTAGTCCGAGAACGCATGAGAAGTAGTGACCCCGTGTGCGCATGCGCAGTAGTGAGCCCGAGCGCGCATCCGCAGTAGTGAGCCCGAGCCCCCATGAGCAGTAGTGAGTCCGAGTGCGCATAAGCGATAGTAACCCCGATTGCGCATGCACAGTAGTGAGCCCGTGTGGGCATGGGCAGTAGTGAGCCCGAGCGCGCATGCGCAGTAGTGAGCCCGATCGCGCATCCGCGGTAGTGATGCAGAGTGCCCATGAGCAGTAGTGAGTCCAAGTGAGCATGAGCAGTAGTGACCACGAGTGCGCATACGCAGTAGTGAGCCCGATTGCGCATCCGCAGTAGTGACCACGAGTGCGCATACGCAGTAGTGAGCCCGATTGCGCATCCGCAGTAGGGAGTCCGTGTGCGCAGGCGCAGTAGTGAGCCCGATTGCGCATCCGCAGTAGTGGGCCCGAGTGCCCATGAGCAGTAGTTAGTCAAAGAAGGCATGAGAAGTAGTGACCCCCTGTGCGCATGCGCAATAGTGAGCCCATGTGCGCGTGCGCAGTAGTTAGCCCGAGTGCGCATGTGCAGTGGTGAGCCCCAGTGTTCATGGTCAAGTTTGAGCCCGAGCGCGCATGCGCAGTAGTGAGCCCGATTTCGCATCCGCAGTAGTGAGGCCGAGTGCCCATGAGCAGTACTGAGTCCAAGTGCGCATGAGCATTAGTGACCACGAGTGCGCATACGCAGTAGTGAGCCCGATTGCGCATCCGCAGTAGGGAGTCCGTGTGCGCATGCGCAGTAGTGAGCCCGATTGCGCATCGGCAGTAGTGAGTCCGTGTGCGCATGCCCAGTAGTGAGCCCGAGTGCGCATGTGCAGGTCTGAGCCGGAGTGCGCATGCGCAGTAGCGAGCCCGACTGTGCATCCGCAGTAGTGAGTCCGAGTGCGCATGAACAGTAGTGAGCCCGATTTTGCATCCACAGTAGTGAGTCGGAGTACTCATGAGCAGTAGTTAGTCCGAGAGCGCAGGAGAAGTAGTGACCCAGTGTGCGCATGCGCAGTAGTGAGCCCGAGCGCGCATCCGCAATACTGAGCCCGAGGGCGCATCCGCAGTAGTGAGCCCGATTGCGCATGAGCACTAGTGAGTCCAAGTGCGCATGAGCAGTAGTGACCCCGAGTGCGCAACAGCAGTAGTGAGCCCGAGCGTCCATGCGCAGTAGTGAGCCCGATTGCGCATCCGCAGTAGTGGGGCCGAGTGCCCATGAGCAGTAGTGAGTCCGAGTGCGCATGAGAAGTAGTGACCCCGATTGCGCATGCGCAGTAGAGAGCCCGAGTGCTCATGCGCCGTAGTGAGCCCGTGTCCGAATGCGCAGTGGTGAGCCCGAGTGCGCATGGTCAGGTCTGAGCCGCAGTGCGCATGCGCAGTAGTGAGTCCGATTGCGCATCCGCAGTAGTGAGTCCGTGTGCGCATGCCCAGTAGTGAGCCCCAGTGCGTATGTGCAGGTCTGAGCCGGAGTGCGCATGCGCAGTAGTGAGCCCGATTGTGCACCCGCAGTAGTGAGTCCGAGTGCGCATGAGCCTTAGTGAGCCCGTGTGTGCATGCGCAGTAGTGGGCCCGTTTGCGTATGCGCAGCCGTGAGTCCGAGTGCGCATGCCCAGTAGTGAGCCCGAGGGCGCATCCGCAGTAGTGAGCCCGAGTGCGCATGCGCTGTAGTGACCCCAAGTGCGCATGCACAGTAGTGACCCCGAGTGCGCATGCACAGTCGTCAGCCCGTGTGGACATGCGCAGTAGTGAGCCCGAGCGCGCATGCGCAGTAGTGAGCCCGATTGCGCATCCGCAGTAGTGAGGCCGAGTCTCCATGAGCAGTAGTGCGTCCAAGTGCGCATGAGCAGTAGTGACCCCGAGTGCGCATGCGCAGTAGTGAGTCCGAGTGCGCATGCGCAGTAGTGACCCCGATTGCGCATGCACAGTCGTGAGCCCGTGTGGGCATGCGCAGTAGTGACCCCGAGTGCGCATGCGCAGTAGTGAGCCAGATTGCGCATCCGCTGTAGTGAGTCCAAGTGCGCATGGGCAGTAGCGACCCCGAGTCCGCATGCGCAGTAGAGAGCCCGATTGCGCATGAGCAGTAGAGAGTCCGTGTGCGCATGCCCTGTAGTGAGCCCGCGTGCGCATGTGCAGGTCTGAGCCGCAGTGCGCATGCGCAGTAGTGAGCACTATTGTGCATCCGCAGTAGTGAGTCCGAGTGCGCATGGGCAGTAGCGACCCCGAGTCCGCATGCGCAGTAGAGAGCCCGATTGCGCATTAGCAGTAGAGAGTCCGTGTGCGCATGCCCTGTAGTGACCCCGTGTGCGCATGCGCAGTACTGAGCCCGAGCGCGGATGCGCGGTAGTGAGCCCGATTGCGCATCCGTAGTAGTGAAGCCGAGTGCCCTTGAGCAGTAGTGAGTCCGAGTGCGCATGAGCAGTAGTGACCCCGAGTGCGCATGCGCAGTAGTGAGCCCGAGTGCGCATGCACAGTAGTGAGCCCGTGTGCGCATACGCGGTAGTGAGGCCGATTTTGCATCGGCCGTAGTGAGTCCGAGTGCGCATGAGCAGTAGTTAGTCCGAGAGCGCATGGCAAGTAGTGACCCCGTGTGCGCATGCGCAGTAGTGATCCCGAGCGCGCATCCGCAGTATGAGCCCGAGCGCGCACGAGCACTAGTGAGTCCAAGTGCGCATGCGCAGTAGTGACCTCGAGTGCGCATGCGCAGTAGTGAGCCCGTGTCAGCATGCGCAGTGGTGAGCCCGAGTGCGCATGGTCAAGTCTGAGCCCAAGCGCGCATGCGCAGTAGTGAGCCCGATTGCTCATCCACAGTAGTGAGGCCGAGTGCCCATGAGCAGTAGTGAGTCCGAGTGCTCATGAGCAGTAGTGAGCCCGCGTGTGCATGAGCAGTAGTGACCCTGAGTGCGCATGCACAGTCGTGAGCCCGTGTGCGCATGCGCAGTAGTGAGCCTGAGTGCGCATCCGCAATAGTGAGACAGTGTGCTCATGCGCAGTAGTGAGTCCGAGTGCGCATGAGCAGTAGTGACCCCGAGCGCGCATGCACAGTCGTGAGCCCGTGTGCGCATGCGCAGTAGTGAGGCCGAGCGCGCATGCGCTGTAGTGAGCCCGAGTGCGCATGTGCAGGTCTGATCGGTGTGCGCATGCGCAGTACTGAGCCCGAGCGCGGATGCGCGGTAGTGGGCCCGCTTGCGCATCCGTAGTAGTGAGGCCGAGTGCCCTTGAGCAGTAGTGAGTCTGAGTGCGCATGAGCAGTAGTCACTCCGAGTGAGCATGCACAGTCGTGAGCCCGAGTGCGCATCCGCAGTAGTGAGACAGTGTGCTCATGCGCAGTAGTGAGTCCGAGTGCGCATGAGCAGTAGTGACACCGAGCGCGCATGCACAGTCGTGACCCTGAGTGCGCATGCGCAGTAGTGAGCCCGAGTGCGCATGTGCAGGTCTGACCGGATAGGGCATTAGCAGTAGTGACCCCGAGCGCGCATGCGCAGTGGTGAGCCCGAATGCGCATGGTCTGGTCTGAGCCGGAGTGCGCATAGCGCAGTAGTGAGTCCGAGTGCGCATGAGCATTAGTGACCCCAAGTGCGCATGCACAATCGTGAGCCCGTGTGCGCATGCGCAGTAGTGCGACCGTGTGTGCATGCGCAAAAGTGAGCCCGAGTGCGCATGGCCAAGTCTGAGTCGGAGAGGGCATGCGCAGTAGTGAGACCGAGCGCGCATCCGCAGTAGTGAGTCCGAGTTCCCATGAGCAGTAGTTAGTCCGAGAAGGGATGAGAAGTAGTGACACCGTGTGCGCATGCGCAGTAGTGAGCCCATGTGCGCATGCGCAGTAGTTAGCCCGAGCGCGCATCCGCAGTAGTGAGCCCGAGTGCGCATGTGCAGGTCTGACCGGAGAGGGCATGCGCAGTAGTGAGCCCGTGTGCGCATGCATAGTAGTGAGCTCTAGTGCGCATGTGCAGGTCTGTGCCGGAGTGCGCATGCGCAGTAGCGACCCCGAAAGCGCATCGGCAGCAGTGAGTCCGAGTGCGCATGCCCAGTAGTGAGCCCGCGTGCGCATGTGCAGGTCTGAGCCGGTGTGCGCATGCGCAGTAGTGAGCTCGATTGTGCATGCCCAGTAGTGAGCCCGAGTGCGCATGTGCAGGTCTGAGCCGGAGTGCGCATGCGCAGTAGTGAGCCCGATTGTACATCCGCAGTAGTGAGTCCAAGTGCGCACGAGCAGTAGTGACCCCGTGTGTGCATGAGCAGTAGTGACCCCGAGTGCGCATGCACAGTAGTGAGCCCGTGCGCGCATACGCGGTAGTGAACCCGTGTGCGCATGAGCAGTAGTGACCCCGAGCGCGCATGCGCAGTAGTGAGCCCGAGTGCGCATCCGCTGCAGTGTGTCCGAGTACGCATGCACAGTAGTAAGCCCGTGCGCGCATCCGTAGTAGTGAGGCCGAGTGCGCATGAGCAGTAGTGAGCCCGAGTGCGCATGTGCAGGTCTGACCGGTGGGGGCATGAGCAGTAGTGACCCCGAGCGCGCATGCGCAGTAGTGAGCCCGCGTGCGCATGTGCAGGTCGGAGCCGGAGTGCGCATGCGCAGTAGTGAGCTCGATTGTGCATCCGCTGTAGTGAGTCGGAGTACTCATAAGCAGTAGTCAGTCCGAGAGCGCATGAGAAGTAGTGACCCCGTGTGCGCATGCACAGTAGTGAGCCCGATTGCGCATCGGCAGTAGTGAGTCCAAGTGCCCATGAGCAGTAACGAGTCCAAGTGCGCATGAGCAGTAGTGAGGCCGAATGCGAGTGAGCAGTAGTGAGCCTGATTGCGCATCCGCAGTAGTGAGTCAGAGTGCCCATGAGTAGTAGTGCATCCAAGTGCGCATGAGCAGTAGTGACTCCGAGTGCGCATCAGCAGTAGGGAGCCCGATTGCGCATCCGCAGTAGTGACCCCGAGTGCGCATTCGCAGTAGAGAGCCCGATTACGCATGCCCAGTAGTGAGCTCGAGTGCGCATGTGCAGGTCTGAGCCGGAGTGCGCATGCGCAGTAGTGAGTCCGAGTGCGCACGAGCAGTAGTGACCCCGAGTGCGCATGCACAGTCGTAAGCCTGTGTGCGCATGCCCAAAAGTGAGCCCGAGTGCGCACGGCCCAGTCTGAGCCGGAGTGCGCATGCGCAGTAATGAGCCCGATCGCGCATCCGCAGTAGTGAGGCCGAGTGCCCATGAGCAGTGGAGAGTCCGAGTGCGCATGAGCAGTAGTGACCACGAGAGCGGACACGCAGTAGTGAGCCCGATTGCGCATCGGCAGTAGTGAGTCCGTGTGCGCATGCCCAGTGGTGAACCCGAGAGCGCATGTGCAGGTCTGAGCCGGAGTGCGCATGCGCAGTAGTGAGCCCGATTGTACATCCGCAGTAGTGAGTCCAAGTGCGCACGAGCAGTAGTCACCCCGTGTGTGCATGAGCAGTAGTGACCCCGAGTGCGCATGCACAGTAGTGAGCCCGATTGCGCATCGGCAGTAGTGAGTCCAAGTGCCCATGAGCAGTAACGAGTCCAAGTGCGCATGAGCAGTAGTGAGGCCGTATGCGAATGAGCAGTAGTGAGCCCGAGTGCGCATGCGCAGTAGTGTCCCCGAGTACGCATGCACAGTAGTAAGCCCGTGCGCGCATCCGTAGTAGTGAGGCCGAGTGCCCTTGAGCAGTAGTGAGCCCGAGTGCGCATGCACAGTAATGTGCCCGACTGCGCATCCGCAGTAGGGAGTCCGTGTGCGCATGCGCAGTAGTGAGCCCGATTGCGCATCGGCAGTAGTGAGTCCAAGTGCCCATGAGCCGTAGTGAGTCCGAGTGCGCATGAGCAGTAGTGGGTTCGAGTTCGTATGAGCAGTAGTGAGCCCGAGCGCGCATCCGCAGTAGTGGGCCCGAGTGCGCATGCGCAGTAGTGACCCCGAGTGCGCATGCACAGTAATGTGCCCGTGCGCGCATCCGTAGTAGTGAGTCCGAGTGCGCATGAGCAGTAGTGAGCCCGTGCGCGCGTGCGCAGTAGTGCGCCCGAGTGCGTTTGGTCAAGTCTGAGCCGGAGTGCGCATTAGCAGTAGTGAGCCCGTGTACACATGCGCAGTAGAGAGCCCGATTGCGCATCCGCTGCAGTGTGTCCGAGTGCGCATGAGCAGTAACCAGTCCAAGTGCGCATGAGCAGTAGTGAGGCCGTATGCGAATGAGCAGTAGTGATCCCGATTGCGCATCCGCTGCAGTGAGTCTGAGTGCCCATGAGCAGTAGTTAGTCCGAGAACGCATGAGAAGTAGTGACCCCGTGTGCGCATGCGCAGTGGTGACCCCGAGCGCGCATGCGCAGTAGTGAGCCCGACTGCGCATCCGCAGTAGGGAGTCCGTGTGCGCATGCGCAGTAGTGAGCCCGAATGCGCATCGGCAGTAGTGAGTCCAAGTGCCCATGAGCCGTAGTGAGTCCGAGTGCGCATCCGCAGTAGTGAGCCCGAGTGCGCATGCGCAGTAGTGACCCCGAGTGCGCATGCACTGTCGTGTGCCCGTGCGCGCATCCGTAGTAGTGAGTCCGAGCGCGCATGAGCAGTAGTGAGTCCGAGTGCGTATGAGCAGTAGTGAGCCCGAGCGTCCATGAGCAGTAGTGGTTCCTAGTGCGCATAAGCAGTAGTAACCCCGATTGCGCATGCACAGTAGTGCGCCCGTGCGCGCATGCGCAGTGGTTCGCCCGTGTGCGCACGCGCAGTAGTGAGTCCGAGTGCGCATGAGCAGTAGTGAGCCCGTGCGCGCGTGCGCAGTAGTTCGCCCGAGTGCGTTTGGTCAAGTCTGAGCCGGAGTGCGCATTAGCAGTAGTGAGCCCGATTGCGCATCCGTAGTAGTGAGGCCGAGTGCGCATGAGCAGTAGTGAGCCCGAGTGCGCATGTGCAGGTCTGAGCCCGAGCGCGCATCCGCAGTAGTGAGTCCGAGTGCGCATGAGCAGTAGTGACCACGAGTGCGCATACGCAGTAGTGAGCCCGATTGCGCATCGGCAGTAGTGAGTCCGTGTGCGCATGCCCAGTAGTGAGACCGCGTGCGCATGTGCAGGTCTGAGCCGGAGTGCGCATGCGCAGTAGTGAGCTCGATTGTGCATCCGCAGTAGCGAGTCGGAGTACTCATAAGCAGTAGTCAGTCCGAGAGCGCATGAGAAGTAGTGACCCCGTGTGCGCATGCGCAGTAGTGAGTCCGTGTGCGCATGCCCAGTAGTGAGCCGCAGTGCGTATGTGCAGGTCTGAGCCGGAGTGCGCATGCGCAGTAGTGAGCCCGATTGTGCATCCGCAGTAGTGAGTCCGAGTGCGCATGAACAGTAGTGAGCCGCCGTGTGCATGAGCAGTAGTGACCCTGAGTGCGCATGCACAGTAGTGAGCCCGTGCGCGCATATGCGGTAGTGAGCCCGATTTTGCATCCACAGTAGTGAGTCGGAGTACTCATGAGCAGTAGTTAGTCCGAGAGCGCATGAGAAGTAGTGAGCGCGTGTGGGCATGCGCAGTAGTGAGCCCGAGCGCGCATGCGCAGTAGTGAGCCCGTGCGCGCTTGCGCAGTTGTGAACCCGAGTGCGCATGGTCAAGTCTGAGCCGGAGTGCGCATGCGCAGTACTGAGCCCGATCGCGCATCCGCAGTAGTGAGGCGGAGTGCCCATGAGCAGTAGTGAGTCCGAGTGCGCATGAGCAGTAGTGAGCCCGTGTGTGCATGCGCAGTAGTGAGCCCGTTTGCGCATGCGCAGCAGTGAGTCCGAGTGCGCATTGGCAGTAGTGAGCCCGATTGCGCATCCGCAGTAGTGAGGCCGAGTGTCCATGAGTAGTAGTGCGTCCAAGTGCGCATGAGCAGTAGTGACTCCGAGTGCGCATGCGCAGTAGTGAGGCCGAGTGTCCATGAGTAGTAGTGCGTCCAAGTGCGCATGAGCAGTAGTGACTCCGAGTGCGCATGCGCAGTAGTGAGCCAGATTGCGCATCCCCAGTAGTGAGTCCGAGTGCGCATGCGCAGTAGTGACCTCGAGTGCGCATGCGCAGTAGAGAGCCCGATTGCGCATGCGCAGTAGTGAGCCCGTGTCCGCATGTGCAGTGGTGAGCCCGAGTGCGCATGGTCAAGTCTGAGCCGGAGTGCGCATCAGCAGTAGTGAGCCCGATTGCGCATCCGCAGTAGTGACCCCGAGTGCGCATTCGCAGTAGAGAGCCCGATTACGCATGCCCAGTAGTGAGCTCGAGTGCGCATGCGCAGGTCTGAGCCGGAGTGCGTATGCGCAGTAGTGAGCCCGATTGTGCATCCGCAGTAGTGAGTCCGAGTGCGCATGAGCAGTAGTGACCGCGAGTGCGCATGCGCAGTAGAGGGCCGAATTGCGCATGCGCAGTAGTGAGTCCGTGTACGCATGCGCAGTGGTGAGCCCGAGTGCGCATGGTCAGGTCTGAGCCGGAGTGCGCATGCGCACTAGTGAGTCCGAGTGCGCATGAGCAGTAGTGACCCCGAGTGCGCATGCACAGTCGTAAGCCTGTGTGCGCATGCCCAAAAGTGAGCCCGAGTGCGCACGGCCAAGTCTGAGCCGGAGTGTGCATGCGCAGTAATGAGCCCGATCGCGCATCCGCAGTAGTGAGGCCGAGTGCCCATGAGCAGTGGAGAGCCCGAGTGCGCATGAGCAGTAGTGACCACGAGTGCGCACACGCAGTAGTGAGCCCGATTGCGCATCGGCAGTAGTGAGTCCGTGTGCGCATGCCCAGTAGTGAGCACGCGTGCGCATGCGCAGGTCTGAGCCGGAGTGCGCATGCACAGTAGTGAGCTCGATTGTGCATCCGCACTAGTGAGTCCGAGTGCGCACGAGCTGCAGTGACCCCGAGCGCACATGCGCAGTAGAGAGCCCGATTGCGCATGCGCAGTAGTGAGCCCGTGCGCGCATGCGCAGTAATGAGCCCGATTGCGCATCCGCTGCAGTGTGACCGAGTGCGCATGAGCCGCAGTGAGTCCGAGTGCGCATGAGCAGTAGTGGGTCCGAGTTCGTATGAGCAGTAGTGAGCCCGAGCGCGCATCCGCAGTAGTGAGCCCGAGTGCGCACGCGCAGTAGTGACCCCGAGTGCGCGTGCACAGTAGTGTGCCCGTGCGCGCATCCGTAGTAGTGAGTCCGAGTGCGCATGAGCAGTAGTGAGCCCGTGCGCGCGTGCGCAGTAGTGCGCCCGAGTGCGTTTGGTCAAGTCTGAGCCGGAGTGCGCATTAGCAGTAGTGAGCCCGATTGCGCATCCGTAGTAGTGAGGCCGAGTGCCCTTGAGCAGTAGTGAGTCCAAGTGCGCATGAGCAGTAGTGAGCCCGAGTGCGCATGTGCAGGTTTGACCGGTGGGGGCATGAGCAGTAGTGAGCCCCACTGCGCATCCGCAGTAGGGAGTCCGTGTGCGCATGCGCAGTAGTGAGCCCGTGGCGGCATGCGCAGTAGTGAGCCCGAGCGCGCATCCGCAGTAGTGAGTCCGTGTGCGCATGCCCAGTAGTGAGCCCCAGTGCGTATGTGCAGGTCTGAGCCGGAGTGCGCATGCGCAGTAGTGAGCCCGATTGTGCACCCGCAGTAGTGAGTCCGAGTGCGCATGAGCCTTAGTGAGCCCGTGTGTGCATGCGCAGTAGTGGGCCCGTTTGCGTATGCGCAGCCGTGAGTCCGAGTGCGCATGCCCAGTAGTGAGCCCGAGGGCGCATCCGCAGTAGTGAGCCCGAGTGCGCATGCGCTGTAGTGACCCCAAGTGCGCATGCACAGTAGTGACCCCGAGTGCGCATGCACAGTCGTCAGCCCGTGTGGACATGCGCAGTAGTGAGCCCGAGCGCGCATGCGCAGTAGTGAGCCCGATTGCGCATCCGCAGTAGTGAGGCCGAGTCTCCATGAGCAGTAGTGCGTCCAAGTGCGCATGAGCAGTAGTGACCCCGAGTGCGCATGCGCAGTAGTGAGTCCGAGTGCGCATGCGCAGTAGTGACCCCGATTGCGCATGCACAGTCGTGAGCCCGTGTGGGCATGCGCAGTAGTGACCCCGAGTGCGCATGCGCAGTAGTGAGCCAGATTGCGCATCCGCTGTAGTGAGTCCAAGTGCGCATGGGCAGTAGCGACCCCGAGTCCGCATGCGCAGTAGAGAGCCCGATTGCGCATGAGCAGTAGAGAGTCCGTGTGCGCATGCCCTGTAGTGAGCCCGCGTGCGCATGTGCAGGTCTGAGCCGCAGTGCGCATGCGCAGTAGTGAGCACTATTGTGCATCCGCAGTAGTGAGTCCGAGTGCGCATGGGCAGTAGCGACCCCGAGTCCGCATGCGCAGTAGAGAGCCCGATTGCGCATTAGCAGTAGAGAGTCCGTGTGCGCATGCCCTGTAGTGACCCCGTGTGCGCATGCGCAGTACTGAGCCCGAGCGCGGATGCGCGGTAGTGAGCCCGATTGCGCATCCGTAGTAGTGAAGCCGAGTGCCCTTGAGCAGTAGTGAGTCCGAGTGCGCATGAGCAGTAGTGACCCCGAGTGCGCATGCGCAGTAGTGAGCCCGAGTGCGCATGCACAGTAGTGAGCCCGTGTGCGCATACGCGGTAGTGAGGCCGATTTTGCATCGGCCGTAGTGAGTCCGAGTGCGCATGAGCAGTAGTTAGTCCGAGAGCGCATGGCAAGTAGTGACCCCGTGTGCGCATGCGCAGTAGTGATCCCGAGCGCGCATCCGCAGTATGAGCCCGAGCGCGCACGAGCACTAGTGAGTCCAAGTGCGCATGCGCAGTAGTGACCTCGAGTGCGCATGCGCAGTAGTGAGCCCGTGTCAGCATGCGCAGTGGTGAGCCCGAGTGCGCATGGTCAAGTCTGAGCCCAAGCGCGCATGCGCAGTAGTGAGCCCGATTGCTCATCCACAGTAGTGAGGCCGAGTGCCCATGAGCAGTAGTGAGTCCGAGTGCTCATGAGCAGTAGTGAGCCCGCGTGTGCATGAGCAGTAGTGACCCTGAGTGCGCATGCACAGTCGTGAGCCCGTGTGCGCATGCGCAGTAGTGAGCCTGAGTGCGCATCCGCAATAGTGAGACAGTGTGCTCATGCGCAGTAGTGAGTCCGAGTGCGCATGAGCAGTAGTGACCCCGAGCGCGCATGCACAGTCGTGAGCCCGTGTGCGCATGCGCAGTAGTGAGGCCGAGCGCGCATGCGCTGTAGTGAGCCCGAGTGCGCATGTGCAGGTCTGATCGGTGTGCGCATGCGCAGTACTGAGCCCGAGCGCGGATGCGCGGTAGTGGGCCCGCTTGCGCATCCGTAGTAGTGAGGCCGAGTGCCCTTGAGCAGTAGTGAGTCTGAGTGCGCATGAGCAGTAGTCACTCCGAGTGAGCATGCACAGTCGTGAGCCCGAGTGCGCATCCGCAGTAGTGAGACAGTGTGCTCATGCGCAGTAGTGAGTCCGAGTGCGCATGAGCAGTAGTGACACCGAGCGCGCATGCACAGTCGTGACCCTGAGTGCGCATGCGCAGTAGTGAGCCCGAGTGCGCATGTGCAGGTCTGACCGGATAGGGCATTAGCAGTAGTGACCCCGAGCGCGCATGCGCAGTGGTGAGCCCGAATGCGCATGGTCTGGTCTGAGCCGGAGTGCGCATAGCGCAGTAGTGAGTCCGAGTGCGCATGAGCATTAGTGACCCCAAGTGCGCATGCACAATCGTGAGCCCGTGTGCGCATGCGCAGTAGTGCGACCGTGTGTGCATGCGCAAAAGTGAGCCCGAGTGCGCATGGCCAAGTCTGAGTCGGAGAGGGCATGCGCAGTAGTGAGACCGAGCGCGCATCCGCAGTAGTGAGTCCGAGTTCCCATGAGCAGTAGTTAGTCCGAGAAGGGATGAGAAGTAGTGACACCGTGTGCGCATGCGCAGTAGTGAGCCCATGTGCGCATGCGCAGTAGTTAGCCCGAGCGCGCATCCGCAGTAGTGAGCCCGAGTGCGCATGTGCAGGTCTGACCGGAGAGGGCATGCGCAGTAGTGAGCCCGTGTGCGCATGCATAGTAGTGAGCTCTAGTGCGCATGTGCAGGTCTGTGCCGGAGTTCGCATGCGCAGTAGCGACCCCGAAAGCGCATCGGCAGCAGTGAGTCCGAGTGCGCATGCCCAGTAGTGAGCCCGCGTGCGCATGTGCAGGTCTGAGCCGGTGTGCGCATGCGCAGTAGTGAGCTCGATTGTGCATGCCCAGTAGTGAGCCCGAGTGCGCATGTGCAGGTCTGAGCCGGAGTGCGCATGCGCAGTAGTGAGCCCGATTGTACATCCGCAGTAGTGAGTCCAAGTGCGCACGAGCAGTAGTGACCCCGTGTGTGCATGAGCAGTAGTGACCCCGAGTGCGCATGCACAGTAGTGAGCCCGTGCGCGCATACGCGGTAGTGAACCCGTGTGCGCATGAGCAGTAGTGACCCCGAGCGCGCATGCGCAGTAGTGAGCCCGAGTGCGCATCCGCTGCAGTGTGTCCGAGTACGCATGCACAGTAGTAAGCCCGTGCGCGCATCCGTAGTAGTGAGGCCGAGTGCGCATGAGCAGTAGTGAGCCCGAGTGCGCATGTGCAGGTCTGACCGGTGGGGGCATGAGCAGTAGTGACCCCGAGCGCGCATGCGCAGTAGTGAGCCCGCGTGCGCATGTGCAGGTCGGAGCCGGAGTGCGCATGCGCAGTAGTGAGCTCGATTGTGCATCCGCTGTAGTGAGTCGGAGTACTCATAAGCAGTAGTCAGTCCGAGAGCGCATGAGAAGTAGTGACCCCGTGTGCGCATGCACAGTAGTGAGCCCGATTGCGCATCGGCAGTAGTGAGTCCAAGTGCCCATGAGCAGTAACGAGTCCAAGTGCGCATGAGCAGTAGTGAGGCCGAATGCGAGTGAGCAGTAGTGAGCCTGATTGCGCATCCGCAGTAGTGAGTCAGAGTGCCCATGAGTAGTAGTGCATCCAAGTGCGCATGAGCAGTAGTGACTCCGAGTGCGCATCAGCAGTAGGGAGCCCGATTGCGCATCCGCAGTAGTGACCCCGAGTGCGCATTCGCAGTAGAGAGCCCGATTACGCATGCCCAGTAGTGAGCTCGAGTGCGCATGTGCAGGTCTGAGCCGGAGTGCGCATGCGCAGTAGTGAGTCCGAGTGCGCACGAGCAGTAGTGACCCCGAGTGCGCATGCACAGTCGTAAGCCTGTGTGCGCATGCCCAAAAGTGAGCCCGAGTGCGCACGGCCCAGTCTGAGCCGGAGTGCGCATGCGCAGTAATGAGCCCGATCGCGCATCCGCAGTAGTGAGGCCGAGTGCCCATGAGCAGTGGAGAGTCCGAGTGCGCATGAGCAGTAGTGACCACGAGAGCGGACACGCAGTAGTGAGCCCGATTGCGCATCGGCAGTAGTGAGTCCGTGTGCGCATGCCCAGTGGTGAACCCGAGAGCGCATGTGCAGGTCTGAGCCGGAGTGCGCATGCGCAGTAGTGAGCCCGATTGTACATCCGCAGTAGTGAGTCCAAGTGCGCACGAGCAGTAGTCACCCCGTGTGTGCATGAGCAGTAGTGACCCCGAGTGCGCATGCACAGTAGTGAGCCCGATTGCGCATCGGCAGTAGTGAGTCCAAGTGCCCATGAGCAGTAACGAGTCCAAGTGCGCATGAGCAGTAGTGAGGCCGTATGCGAATGAGCAGTAGTGAGCCCGAGTGCGCATGCGCAGTAGTGTCCCCGAGTACGCATGCACAGTAGTAAGCCCGTGCGCGCATCCGTAGTAGTGAGGCCGAGTGCCCTTGAGCAGTAGTGAGCCCGAGTGCGCATGCACAGTAATGTGCCCGACTGCGCATCCGCAGTAGGGAGTCCGTGTGCGCATGCGCAGTAGTGAGCCCGATTGCGCATCGGCAGTAGTGAGTCCAAGTGCCCATGAGCCGTAGTGAGTCCGAGTGCGCATGAGCAGTAGTGGGTTCGAGTTCGTATGAGCAGTAGTGAGCCCGAGCGCGCATCCGCAGTAGTGGGCCCGAGTGCGCATGCGCAGTAGTGACCCCGAGTGCGCATGCACAGTAATGTGCCCGTGCGCGCATCCGTAGTAGTGAGTCCGAGTGCGCATGAGCAGTAGTGAGCCCGTGCGCGCGTGCGCAGTAGTGCGCCCGAGTGCGTTTGGTCAAGTCTGAGCCGGAGTGCGCATTAGCAGTAGTGAGCCCGTGTACACATGCGCAGTAGAGAGCCCGATTGCGCATCCGCTGCAGTGTGTCCGAGTGCGCATGAGCAGTAACCAGTCCAAGTGCGCATGAGCAGTAGTGAGGCCGTATGCGAATGAGCAGTAGTGATCCCGATTGCGCATCCGCTGCAGTGAGTCTGAGTGCCCATGAGCAGTAGTTAGTCCGAGAACGCATGAGAAGTAGTGACCCCGTGTGCGCATGCGCAGTGGTGACCCCGAGCGCGCATGCGCAGTAGTGAGCCCGACTGCGCATCCGCAGTAGGGAGTCCGTGTGCGCATGCGCAGTAGTGAGCCCGAATGCGCATCGGCAGTAGTGAGTCCAAGTGCCCATGAGCCGTAGTGAGTCCGAGTGCGCATCCGCAGTAGTGAGCCCGAGTGCGCATGCGCAGTAGTGACCCCGAGTGCGCATGCACTGTCGTGTGCCCGTGCGCGCATCCGTAGTAGTGAGTCCGAGCGCGCATGAGCAGTAGTGAGTCCGAGTGCGTATGAGCAGTAGTGAGCCCGAGCGTCCATGAGCAGTAGTGGTTCCTAGTGCGCATAAGCAGTAGTAACCCCGATTGCGCATGCACAGTAGTGCGCCCGTGCGCGCATGCGCAGTGGTTCGCCCGTGTGCGCACGCGCAGTAGTGAGTCCGAGTGCGCATGAGCAGTAGTGAGCCCGTGCGCGCGTGCGCAGTAGTTCGCCCGAGTGCGTTTGGTCAAGTCTGAGCCGGAGTGCGCATTAGCAGTAGTGAGCCCGATTGCGCATCCGTAGTAGTGAGGCCGAGTGCGCATGAGCAGTAGTGAGCCCGAGTGCGCATGTGCAGGTCTGAGCCCGAGCGCGCATCCGCAGTAGTGAGTCCGAGTGCGCATGAGCAGTAGTGACCACGAGTGCGCATACGCAGTAGTGAGCCCGATTGCGCATCGGCAGTAGTGAGTCCGTGTGCGCATGCCCAGTAGTGAGACCGCGTGCGCATGTGCAGGTCTGAGCCGGAGTGCGCATGCGCAGTAGTGAGCTCGATTGTGCATCCGCAGTAGCGAGTCGGAGTACTCATAAGCAGTAGTCAGTCCGAGAGCGCATGAGAAGTAGTGACCCCGTGTGCGCATGCGCAGTAGTGAGTCCGTGTGCGCATGCCCAGTAGTGAGCCGCAGTGCGTATGTGCAGGTCTGAGCCGGAGTGCGCATGCGCAGTAGTGAGCCCGATTGTGCATCCGCAGTAGTGAGTCCGAGTGCGCATGAACAGTAGTGAGCCGCCGTGTGCATGAGCAGTAGTGACCCTGAGTGCGCATGCACAGTAGTGAGCCCGTGCGCGCATATGCGGTAGTGAGCCCGATTTTGCATCCACAGTAGTGAGTCGGAGTACTCATGAGCAGTAGTTAGTCCGAGAGCGCATGAGAAGTAGTGAGCGCGTGTGGGCATGCGCAGTAGTGAGCCCGAGCGCGCATGCGCAGTAGTGAGCCCGTGCGCGCTTGCGCAGTTGTGAACCCGAGTGCGCATGGTCAAGTCTGAGCCGGAGTGCGCATGCGCAGTACTGAGCCCGATCGCGCATCCGCAGTAGTGAGGCGGAGTGCCCATGAGCAGTAGTGAGTCCGAGTGCGCATGAGCAGTAGTGAGCCCGTGTGTGCATGCGCAGTAGTGAGCCCGTTTGCGCATGCGCAGCAGTGAGTCCGAGTGCGCATTGGCAGTAGTGAGCCCGATTGCGCATCCGCAGTAGTGAGGCCGAGTGTCCATGAGTAGTAGTGCGTCCAAGTGCGCATGAGCAGTAGTGACTCCGAGTGCGCATGCGCAGTAGTGAGGCCGAGTGTCCATGAGTAGTAGTGCGTCCAAGTGCGCATGAGCAGTAGTGACTCCGAGTGCGCATGCGCAGTAGTGAGCCAGATTGCGCATCCCCAGTAGTGAGTCCGAGTGCGCATGCGCAGTAGTGACCTCGAGTGCGCATGCGCAGTAGAGAGCCCGATTGCGCATGCGCAGTAGTGAGCCCGTGTCCGCATGTGCAGTGGTGAGCCCGAGTGCGCATGGTCAAGTCTGAGCCGGAGTGCGCATCAGCAGTAGTGAGCCCGATTGCGCATCCGCAGTAGTGACCCCGAGTGCGCATTCGCAGTAGAGAGCCCGATTACGCATGCCCAGTAGTGAGCTCGAGTGCGCATGCGCAGGTCTGAGCCGGAGTGCGTATGCGCAGTAGTGAGCCCGATTGTGCATCCGCAGTAGTGAGTCCGAGTGCGCATGAGCAGTAGTGACCGCGAGTGCGCATGCGCAGTAGAGGGCCGAATTGCGCATGCGCAGTAGTGAGTCCGTGTACGCATGCGCAGTGGTGAGCCCGAGTGCGCATGGTCAGGTCTGAGCCGGAGTGCGCATGCGCACTAGTGAGTCCGAGTGCGCATGAGCAGTAGTGACCCCGAGTGCGCATGCACAGTCGTAAGCCTGTGTGCGCATGCCCAAAAGTGAGCCCGAGTGCGCACGGCCAAGTCTGAGCCGGAGTGTGCATGCGCAGTAATGAGCCCGATCGCGCATCCGCAGTAGTGAGGCCGAGTGCCCATGAGCAGTGGAGAGCCCGAGTGCGCATGAGCAGTAGTGACCACGAGTGCGCACACGCAGTAGTGAGCCCGATTGCGCATCGGCAGTAGTGAGTCCGTGTGCGCATGCCCAGTAGTGAGCACGCGTGCGCATGCGCAGGTCTGAGCCGGAGTGCGCATGCACAGTAGTGAGCTCGATTGTGCATCCGCACTAGTGAGTCCGAGTGCGCACGAGCTGCAGTGACCCCGAGCGCACATGCGCAGTAGAGAGCCCGATTGCGCATGCGCAGTAGTGAGCCCGTGCGCGCATGCGCAGTAATGAGCCCGATTGCGCATCCGCTGCAGTGTGACCGAGTGCGCATGAGCCGCAGTGAGTCCGAGTGCGCATGAGCAGTAGTGGGTCCGAGTTCGTATGAGCAGTAGTGAGCCCGAGCGCGCATCCGCAGTAGTGAGCCCGAGTGCGCACGCGCAGTAGTGACCCCGAGTGCGCGTGCACAGTAGTGTGCCCGTGCGCGCATCCGTAGTAGTGAGTCCGAGTGCGCATGAGCAGTAGTGAGCCCGTGCGCGCGTGCGCAGTAGTGCGCCCGAGTGCGTTTGGTCAAGTCTGAGCCGGAGTGCGCATTAGCAGTAGTGAGCCCGATTGCGCATCCGTAGTAGTGAGGCCGAGTGCCCTTGAGCAGTAGTGAGTCCAAGTGCGCATGAGCAGTAGTGAGCCCGAGTGCGCATGTGCAGGTTTGACCGGTGGGGGCATGAGCAGTAGTGAGCCCCACTGCGCATCCGCAGTAGGGAGTCCGTGTGCGCATGCATAGTAGTGAGCTCTAGTGCGCATGTGCAGGTCTGTGCCGGAGTGCGCATGCGCAGTAGCGACCCCGAAAGCGCATCGGCAGCAGTGAGTCCGAGTGCGCATGCCCAGTAGTGAGCCCGCGTGCGCATGTGCAGGTCTGAGCCGGTGTGCGCATGCGCAGTAGTGAGCTCGATTGTGCATGCCCAGTAGTGAGCCCGAGTGCGCATGTGCAGGTCTGAGCCGGAGTGCGCATGCGCAGTAGTGAGCCCGATTGTACATCCGCAGTAGTGAGTCCAAGTGCGCACGAGCAGTAGTGACCCCGTGTGTGCATGAGCAGTAGTGACCCCGAGTGCGCATGCACAGTAGTGAGCCCGTGCGCGCATACGCGGTAGTGAACCCGTGTGCGCATGAGCAGTAGTGACCCCGAGCGCGCATGCGCAGTAGTGAGCCCGAGTGCGCATCCGCTGCAGTGTGTCCGAGTACGCATGCACAGTAGTAAGCCCGTGCGCGCATCCGTAGTAGTGAGGCCGAGTGCGCATGAGCAGTAGTGAGCCCGAGTGCGCATGTGCAGGTCTGACCGGTGGGGGCATGAGCAGTAGTGACCCCGAGCGCGCATGCGCAGTAGTGAGCCCGCGTGCGCATGTGCAGGTCGGAGCCGGAGTGCGCATGCGCAGTAGTGAGCTCGATTGTGCATCCGCTGTAGTGAGTCGGAGTACTCATAAGCAGTAGTCAGTCCGAGAGCGCATGAGAAGTAGTGACCCCGTGTGCGCATGCACAGTAGTGAGCCCGATTGCGCATCGGCAGTAGTGAGTCCAAGTGCCCATGAGCAGTAACGAGTCCAAGTGCGCATGAGCAGTAGTGAGGCCGAATGCGAGTGAGCAGTAGTGAGCCTGATTGCGCATCCGCAGTAGTGAGTCAGAGTGCCCATGAGTAGTAGTGCATCCAAGTGCGCATGAGCAGTAGTGACTCCGAGTGCGCATCAGCAGTAGGGAGCCCGATTGCGCATCCGCAGTAGTGACCCCGAGTGCGCATTCGCAGTAGAGAGCCCGATTACGCATGCCCAGTAGTGAGCTCGAGTGCGCATGTGCAGGTCTGAGCCGGAGTGCGCATGCGCAGTAGTGAGTCCGAGTGCGCACGAGCAGTAGTGACCCCGAGTGCGCATGCACAGTCGTAAGCCTGTGTGCGCATGCCCAAAAGTGAGCCCGAGTGCGCACGGCCCAGTCTGAGCCGGAGTGCGCATGCGCAGTAATGAGCCCGATCGCGCATCCGCAGTAGTGAGGCCGAGTGCCCATGAGCAGTGGAGAGTCCGAGTGCGCATGAGCAGTAGTGACCACGAGAGCGGACACGCAGTAGTGAGCCCGATTGCGCATCGGCAGTAGTGAGTCCGTGTGCGCATGCCCAGTGGTGAACCCGAGAGCGCATGTGCAGGTCTGAGCCGGAGTGCGCATGCGCAGTAGTGAGCCCGATTGTACATCCGCAGTAGTGAGTCCAAGTGCGCACGAGCAGTAGTCACCCCGTGTGTGCATGAGCAGTAGTGACCCCGAGTGCGCATGCACAGTAGTGAGCCCGATTGCGCATCGGCAGTAGTGAGTCCAAGTGCCCATGAGCAGTAACGAGTCCAAGTGCGCATGAGCAGTAGTGAGGCCGTATGCGAATGAGCAGTAGTGAGCCCGAGTGCGCATGCGCAGTAGTGTCCCCGAGTACGCATGCACAGTAGTAAGCCCGTGCGCGCATCCGTAGTAGTGAGGCCGAGTGCCCTTGAGCAGTAGTGAGCCCGAGTGCGCATGCACAGTAATGTGCCCGACTGCGCATCCGCAGTAGGGAGTCCGTGTGCGCATGCGCAGTAGTGAGCCCGATTGCGCATCGGCAGTAGTGAGTCCAAGTGCCCATGAGCCGTAGTGAGTCCGAGTGCGCATGAGCAGTAGTGGGTTCGAGTTCGTATGAGCAGTAGTGAGCCCGAGCGCGCATCCGCAGTAGTGGGCCCGAGTGCGCATGCGCAGTAGTGACCCCGAGTGCGCATGCACAGTAATGTGCCCGTGCGCGCATCCGTAGTAGTGAGTCCGAGTGCGCATGAGCAGTAGTGAGCCCGTGCGCGCGTGCGCAGTAGTGCGCCCGAGTGCGTTTGGTCAAGTCTGAGCCGGAGTGCGCATTAGCAGTAGTGAGCCCGTGTACACATGCGCAGTAGAGAGCCCGATTGCGCATCCGCTGCAGTGTGTCCGAGTGCGCATGAGCAGTAACCAGTCCAAGTGCGCATGAGCAGTAGTGAGGCCGTATGCGAATGAGCAGTAGTGATCCCGATTGCGCATCCGCTGCAGTGAGTCTGAGTGCCCATGAGCAGTAGTTAGTCCGAGAACGCATGAGAAGTAGTGACCCCGTGTGCGCATGCGCAGTGGTGACCCCGAGCGCGCATGCGCAGTAGTGAGCCCGACTGCGCATCCGCAGTAGGGAGTCCGTGTGCGCATGCGCAGTAGTGAGCCCGAATGCGCATCGGCAGTAGTGAGTCCAAGTGCCCATGAGCCGTAGTGAGTCCGAGTGCGCATCCGCAGTAGTGAGCCCGAGTGCGCATGCGCAGTAGTGACCCCGAGTGCGCATGCACTGTCGTGTGCCCGTGCGCGCATCCGTAGTAGTGAGTCCGAGCGCGCATGAGCAGTAGTGAGTCCGAGTGCGTATGAGCAGTAGTGAGCCCGAGCGTCCATGAGCAGTAGTGGTTCCTAGTGCGCATAAGCAGTAGTAACCCCGATTGCGCATGCACAGTAGTGCGCCCGTGCGCGCATGCGCAGTGGTTCGCCCGTGTGCGCACGCGCAGTAGTGAGTCCGAGTGCGCATGAGCAGTAGTGAGCCCGTGCGCGCGTGCGCAGTAGTTCGCCCGAGTGCGTTTGGTCAAGTCTGAGCCGGAGTGCGCATTAGCAGTAGTGAGCCCGATTGCGCATCCGTAGTAGTGAGGCCGAGTGCGCATGAGCAGTAGTGAGCCCGAGTGCGCATGTGCAGGTCTGAGCCCGAGCGCGCATCCGCAGTAGTGAGTCCGAGTGCGCATGAGCAGTAGTGACCACGAGTGCGCATACGCAGTAGTGAGCCCGATTGCGCATCGGCAGTAGTGAGTCCGTGTGCGCATGCCCAGTAGTGAGACCGCGTGCGCATGTGCAGGTCTGAGCCGGAGTGCGCATGCGCAGTAGTGAGCTCGATTGTGCATCCGCAGTAGCGAGTCGGAGTACTCATAAGCAGTAGTCAGTCCGAGAGCGCATGAGAAGTAGTGACCCCGTGTGCGCATGCGCAGTAGTGAGTCCGTGTGCGCATGCCCAGTAGTGAGCCGCAGTGCGTATGTGCAGGTCTGAGCCGGAGTGCGCATGCGCAGTAGTGAGCCCGATTGTGCATCCGCAGTAGTGAGTCCGAGTGCGCATGAACAGTAGTGAGCCGCCGTGTGCATGAGCAGTAGTGACCCTGAGTGCGCATGCACAGTAGTGAGCCCGTGCGCGCATATGCGGTAGTGAGCCCGATTTTGCATCCACAGTAGTGAGTCGGAGTACTCATGAGCAGTAGTTAGTCCGAGAGCGCATGAGAAGTAGTGAGCGCGTGTGGGCATGCGCAGTAGTGAGCCCGAGCGCGCATGCGCAGTAGTGAGCCCGTGCGCGCTTGCGCAGTTGTGAACCCGAGTGCGCATGGTCAAGTCTGAGCCGGAGTGCGCATGCGCAGTACTGAGCCCGATCGCGCATCCGCAGTAGTGAGGCGGAGTGCCCATGAGCAGTAGTGAGTCCGAGTGCGCATGAGCAGTAGTGAGCCCGTGTGTGCATGCGCAGTAGTGAGCCCGTTTGCGCATGCGCAGCAGTGAGTCCGAGTGCGCATTGGCAGTAGTGAGCCCGATTGCGCATCCGCAGTAGTGAGGCCGAGTGTCCATGAGTAGTAGTGCGTCCAAGTGCGCATGAGCAGTAGTGACTCCGAGTGCGCATGCGCAGTAGTGAGGCCGAGTGTCCATGAGTAGTAGTGCGTCCAAGTGCGCATGAGCAGTAGTGACTCCGAGTGCGCATGCGCAGTAGTGAGCCAGATTGCGCATCCCCAGTAGTGAGTCCGAGTGCGCATGCGCAGTAGTGACCTCGAGTGCGCATGCGCAGTAGAGAGCCCGATTGCGCATGCGCAGTAGTGAGCCCGTGTCCGCATGTGCAGTGGTGAGCCCGAGTGCGCATGGTCAAGTCTGAGCCGGAGTGCGCATCAGCAGTAGTGAGCCCGATTGCGCATCCGCAGTAGTGACCCCGAGTGCGCATTCGCAGTAGAGAGCCCGATTACGCATGCCCAGTAGTGAGCTCGAGTGCGCATGCGCAGGTCTGAGCCGGAGTGCGTATGCGCAGTAGTGAGCCCGATTGTGCATCCGCAGTAGTGAGTCCGAGTGCGCATGAGCAGTAGTGACCGCGAGTGCGCATGCGCAGTAGAGGGCCGAATTGCGCATGCGCAGTAGTGAGTCCGTGTACGCATGCGCAGTGGTGAGCCCGAGTGCGCATGGTCAGGTCTGAGCCGGAGTGCGCATGCGCACTAGTGAGTCCGAGTGCGCATGAGCAGTAGTGACCCCGAGTGCGCATGCACAGTCGTAAGCCTGTGTGCGCATGCCCAAAAGTGAGCCCGAGTGCGCACGGCCAAGTCTGAGCCGGAGTGTGCATGCGCAGTAATGAGCCCGATCGCGCATCCGCAGTAGTGAGGCCGAGTGCCCATGAGCAGTGGAGAGCCCGAGTGCGCATGAGCAGTAGTGACCACGAGTGCGCACACGCAGTAGTGAGCCCGATTGCGCATCGGCAGTAGTGAGTCCGTGTGCGCATGCCCAGTAGTGAGCACGCGTGCGCATGCGCAGGTCTGAGCCGGAGTGCGCATGCACAGTAGTGAGCTCGATTGTGCATCCGCACTAGTGAGTCCGAGTGCGCACGAGCTGCAGTGACCCCGAGCGCACATGCGCAGTAGAGAGCCCGATTGCGCATGCGCAGTAGTGAGCCCGTGCGCGCATGCGCAGTAATGAGCCCGATTGCGCATCCGCTGCAGTGTGACCGAGTGCGCATGAGCCGCAGTGAGTCCGAGTGCGCATGAGCAGTAGTGGGTCCGAGTTCGTATGAGCAGTAGTGAGCCCGAGCGCGCATCCGCAGTAGTGAGCCCGAGTGCGCACGCGCAGTAGTGACCCCGAGTGCGCGTGCACAGTAGTGTGCCCGTGCGCGCATCCGTAGTAGTGAGTCCGAGTGCGCATGAGCAGTAGTGAGCCCGTGCGCGCGTGCGCAGTAGTGCGCCCGAGTGCGTTTGGTCAAGTCTGAGCCGGAGTGCGCATTAGCAGTAGTGAGCCCGATTGCGCATCCGTAGTAGTGAGGCCGAGTGCCCTTGAGCAGTAGTGAGTCCAAGTGCGCATGAGCAGTAGTGAGCCCGAGTGCGCATGTGCAGGTTTGACCGGTGGGGGCATGAGCAGTAGTGAGCCCCACTGCGCATCCGCAGTAGGGAGTCCGTGTGCGCATGCGCAGTAGTGAGCCCGTGGCGGCATGCGCAGTAGTGAGCCCGAGCGCGCATCCGCAGTAGTGAGTCCGTGTGCGCATGCCCAGTAGTGAGCCCGAGCGCGCATCCGCAGTAGGGAGCCCGAGCGCCCATGCGCAGTAGTGAGCCCGTGTATGCATGAGCAGTAGTGACCCTGAGTGCGCATGCACAGTAGTGAGCCCGAGTGAGCATGAGCAGTAGTGATCCCGAGTTCCCATACGCGGTAGTGAGCCCGATTTTGTATCCGCAGTAGTGAGTCCGAGTGCGCATGAGCAGTAGTGAGCCAGATTGCGCATCCGCAGTAGTGAGTCCGAGTGCGCATGCGCAGTAGTGACCTCGAGTGCGCATGCGCAGTAGAGAGCCTGATTGCGCATGCGCAGTAGTGAGCCCGTGGCCGCATGCCCAGTAGTGAGCTCGAGTGCGCATGTGCAGGTCTGAGCCGGAGTGCGTATGCGCAGTAGTGAGCCCGATTGTGCATCCGCAGTAGTGAGTCCGAGTGCGCATGAGCCGTAGTGACCGCGGGTGCGCACACGCAGTAGTGAGCCCGATTGCGCATCGGCAGTAGTGAGTCCTAGTGCGCACGAGCAGTAGTGACCCCGTGTGTGCATGAGCAGTAGTGACCCCGAGTGCGCATGCACAGTAGTGAGCCCGTGCGCGCATACGCGGTAGTGAACCCGTGTGCGGATGAGCAGTAGAGAGCCCGATTGCGCATCCGCTGCAGTGTGTCCGAGTGCGCATGAGCAGTAACGAGTCCAAGTGCGCATGAGCAGTAGTGAGGCCGTATGCGAATGAGCAGTAGTGAGCCCGAGTGCGCATGCGCAGTAGTGTCCCCGAGTACGCATGCACAGTAGTAAGCCCGTGCGCGCATCCGTAGCAGTGAGGCCGAGTGCCCTTGAGCAGTAGTGACCCCGAGTGCGCATGCACAGTAGTGAGCCCGTGCGCGCATACGCGGTAGTGAACCCGTGTGCGCATGAGCAGTAGTGACCCCGAGCGCGCATGCGCAGTAGTGAGCCCGAGTGCGCATCCGCTGCAGTGTGTCCGAGTGCGCATGAGCAGTAGTGAGGCCGAGTGCGCATGAGAGGTACTGAACCCGAGTGCGCATGCACAGTAGTGAGCCCGTGTACACATGCGCAGTAGAGAGCCCGATTGCGCATCCGCTGCAGTGTGTCCGAGTGCGCATGAGCAGTAACGAGTCCAAGTGCGCATGAGCAGTAGTGAGGCCGTATGCGAATGAGCAGTAGTGAGCCCGAGTGCGCATGCGCAGTAGTGTCCCCGAGTACGCATGCACAGTAGTAAGCCCGTGCGCGCATCCGTAGTAGTGAGGCCGAGTGCCCTTGAGCAGTAGTGAGGCCGAGTGCGCATGTGCAGGTCTGACCGGAGAGGGCATGAGCAGTACTGACCCCGAGCGCGCATGCGCAGTAGTGAGCCCGACTGCGCATCCGCAGTAGGGAGTCCGTGTGCGCATGCGCAGTAGTGAGCCCGATTGCGCATCGGCAGTAGTGAGTCTTAGTGCCCATGAGCCGTAGTGAGTCCGAGTGCGCATCCGCAGTAGTGAGCCCGAGTGCGCATGCGCAGTAGTGACCCCGAGTGCGTTTGGTCAAGTCTGAGCCGGAGTGCGCATTAGCAGTAGTGAGCCCGATTGCGCATCCGTAGTAGTGAGGCCGAGTGCGCATGAGCCGTAGTGAGCCCGAGTGCGCATGTGCATGTCTGACCGGTGGGGGCATGCACAGTAGTGAGCCCGAGTGAGCATGAGCAGTAGTGATCCAGAGTTCCCATACGCGGTAGTGAGCCCGATTTTGTATCCGCAGTAGTGAGTCCGAGTGCGCATGAGCAGTAGTCAGCCGGAGTGCACATGCGCAGTAGTGAGTCCGAGTGCGCATGAGCAGTAGTTAGACCGAGAGCGCATGACAAGTAGTGACGCCGTGTGGGCATGCGCAGTAGTGATCCCGAGCGCGCATCCGAAGTAGTGAGCCCGAGCGCGCATGAGCACTAGTGAGTCCAAGTGCGCACGAGCAGTAGTGACCCCGAGTGCGCATGCGCAGTATTGAGCCCGATTGCGAATCCGCAGTAGTGTGCCCGAGTGCGCATGTGCAGGTCTGAGCCCGAGCGCGCATCCGCAGTAGTGAGTCCGAGTGCGCATGAGCAGTAGTGACCACGAGTGCGCATACGCAGTAGTGAGCCCGATTGCGCATCGGCAGTAGTGAGTCCGTGTGCGCATGCCCAGTAGTGAGACCGCGTGCGCATGTGCAGGTCTGAGCCGGAGTGCGCATGCGCAGTAGTGAGCTCGATTGTGCATCCGCAGTAGCGAGTCGGAGTACTCATAAGCAGTAGTCAGTCCGAGAGCGCATGAGAAGTAGTGACCCCGTGTGCGCATGCGCAGTAGTGAGTCCGTGTGCGCATGCCCAGTAGTGAGCCGCAGTGCGTATGTGCAGGTCGGAGCCGGAGTGCGCATGCGCAGTAGTGAGCTCGATTGTGCATCCGCTGTAGTGAGTCGGAGTACTCATAAGCAGTAGTCAGTCCGAGAGCGCATGAGAAGTAGTGACCCCGTGTGCGCATGCGCAGTAGTGAGCCCGACCGCGCATCCGCAGTAGTGAGCCCGAGTGCGCATGAGCAGTAGTGAGTCCGAGTGCGCAAGAGCAGTAGTGAGGCCGAATGCGAGTGAGCAGTAGTGAGCCTGATTGCGCATCCGCAGTAGTGAGTCAGAGTGCCCATGAGTAGTAGTGCGTCCAAGTGCGCATGAGCAGTAGTGACTCCGAGTGCGCATGCGCAGTAGAGAGCCCGATTGCGCATGCGCAGTAGTGAGCCCGCGTCCGCATGCGCAGTGGTGAGCCCGAGTGCGCATGGTCAAATCTGAGCCGGAGTGCGCATCAGCAGTAGGGAGCCCGATTGCGCATCCGCAGTAGTGACCCCGAGTGCGCATTCGCAGTAGAGAGCCCGATTACGCATGCCCAGTAGTGAGCTCGAGTGCGCATGTGCAGGTCTGAGCCGGAGTGCGCATGCGCAGTAGTGAGTCCGATTGCGCATGAGCAGTAGTGACCCCGAGTGCGCATGCACAGTCGTAAGCCTGTGTGCTCATGCCCAAAAGTGAGCCCGAGTGCGCACGGCCCAGTCTGAGCCGGAGTGCGCATGCGCAGTAATGAGCCCGATCGCGCATCCGCAGTAGTGAGGCCGAGTGCCCATGAGCAGTGGAGAGTCCGAGTGCGCATGAGCAGTAGTGACCACGAGTGCGGACACGCAGTAGTGAGCCCGATTGCGCATCGGCAGTAGTGAGTCCGTGTGCGCATGCCCAGTGGTGAGCCCGAGAGCGCATGTGCAGGTCTGAGCCGGAGTGCGCATGCGCAGTAGTGAGCCCGATTGTACATCCGCAGTAGTGAGTCCAAGTGCGCACGAGCAGTAGTCACCCCGTGTGTGCATGAGCAGTAGTGACCCCGAGTGCGCATGCACAGTAGTGAGCCCGATTGCGCATCGGCAGTAGTGAGTCCAAGTGCCCATGAGCAGTAACGAGTCCAAGTGCGCATGAGCAGTAGTGAGGCCGTATGCGAATGAGCAGTAGTGAGCCCGAGTGCGCATGCGCAGTAGTGTCCCCGAGTACGCATGCACAGTAGTAAGCCCGTGCGCGCATCCGTAGTAGTGAGGCCGAGTGCCCTTGAGCAGTAGTGAGCCCGAGTGCGCATGTGCTGGTCTGACCGGAGAGGGCATGAGCAGCAGTGACCCCGAGCGCGCATGCGCAGTAGTGAGCCCGACTGCGCATCCGCAGTAGGGAGTCCGTGTGCGCATGCGCAGTAGTGAGCCCGATTGCGCATCGGCAGTAGTGAGTCCAAGTGCCCATGAGCCGTAGTGAGTCCGAGTGCGCATGAGCAGTAGTGGGTTCGAGTTCGTATGAGCAGTAGTGAGCCCGAGCGCGCATCCGCAGTAGTGGGCCCGAGTGCGCATGCGCAGTAGTGACCCCGAGTGCGCATGCACAGTAATGTGCCCGTGCGCGCATCCGTAGTAGTGAGTCCGAGTGCGCATGAGCAGTAGTGAGCCCGTGCGCGCGTGCGCAGTAGTGCGCCCGAGTGCGTTTGGTCAAGTCTGAGCCGGAGTGCGCATTAGCAGTAGTGAGCCCGTGTACACATGCGCAGTAGAGAGCCCGATTGCGCATCCGCTGCAGTGTGTCCGAGTGCGCATGAGCAGTAACCAGTCCAAGTGCGCGTGAGCAGTAGTGAGGCCGTATGCGAATGAGCAGTAGTGAGCCCGATTGCGCATCCGCTGCAGTGAGTCTGAGTGCCCATGAGCAGTAGTTAGTCCGAGAACGCATGAGAAGTAGTGACCCCGTGTGCGCATGCGCAGTGGTGACCCCGAGCGCGCATGCGCAGTAGTGAGCCCGACTGCGCATCCGCAGTAGGGAGTCCGTGTGCGCATGCGCAGTAGTGAGCCCGAATGCGCATCGGCAGTAGTGAGTCCAAGTGCCCATGAGCCGTAGTGAGTCCGAGTGCGCATCCGCAGTAGTGAGCCCGAGTGCGCATGCGCAGTAGTGACCCCGAGTGCGCATGCACTGTAGTGTGCCCGTGCGCGCATCCGTAGTAGTGAGTCCGAGCGCGCATGAGCAGTAGTGAGTCCGAGTGCGTATGAGCAGTAGTGAGCCCGAGCGTCCATGAGCAGTAGTGGTTCCTAGTGCGCATAAGCAGTAGTAACCCCGATTGCGCATGCACAGTAGTGCGCCCGTGCGCGCATGCGCAGTGGTTCGCCTGTGTGCGCACGCGCAGTAGTGAGTCCGAGTGCGCATGAGCAGTAGTGAGCCCGTGCGCGCGTGCGCAGTAGTTCGCCCGAGTGCGTTTGGTCAAGTCTGAGCCGGAGTGCGCATTAGCAGTAGTGAGCCCGATTGCGCATCCGTAGTAGTGAGGCCGAGTGCGCATGAGCAGTAGTGAGCCCGAGTGCGCATGTGCAGGTCTGAGCCCGAGCGCGCATCCGCAGTAGTGAGTCCGAGTGCGCATGAGCAGTAGTGACCACGAGTGCGCATACGCAGTAGTGAGCCCGATTGCGCATCGGCAGTAGTGAGTCCGTGTGCGCATGCCCAGTAGTGAGACCGCGTGCGCATGTGCAGGTCTGAGCCGGAGTGCACATGCGCAGTAGTGAGCTCGATTGTGCATCCGCAGTAGCGAGTCGGAGTACTCATAAGCAGTAGTCAGTCCGAGAGCGCATGAGAAGTAGTGACCCCGTGTGCGCATGCGCAGTAGTGAGTCCGTGTGCGCATGCCCAGTAGTGAGCCGCAGTGCGTATGTGCAGGTCTGAGCCGGAGTGCGCATGCGCAGTAGTGAGCCCGATTGTGCATCCGCAGTAGTGAGTCCGAGTGCGCATGAACAGTAGTGAGCCGCCGTGTGCATGAGCAGTAGTGACCCTGAGTGCGCATGCACAGTAGTGAGCCCGTGCGCGCATATGCGGTAGTGAGCCCGATTTTGCATCCACAGTAGTGAGTCGGAGTACTCATGAGCAGTAGTTAGTCCGAGAGCGCATGAGAAGTAGTGAGCGCGTGTGGGCATGCGCAGTAGTGAGCCCGAGCGCGCATGCGCAGTAGTGAGCCCGTGCGCGCTTGCGCAGTTGTGAACCCGAGTGCGCATGGTCAAGTCTGAGCCGGAGTGCGCATGCGCAGTACTGAGCCCGATCGCGCATCCGCAGTAGTGAGGCGGAGTGCCCATGAGCAGTAGTGAGTCCGAGTGCGCATGAGCAGTAGTGAGCCCGTGTGTGCATGCGCAGTAGTGAGCCCGTTTGCGCATGCGCAGCAGTGAGTCCGAGTGCGCATTGGCAGTAGTGAGCCCGATTGCGCATCCGCAGTAGTGAGGCCGAGTGTCCATGAGTAGTAGTGCGTCCAAGTGCGCATGAGCAGTAGTGACTCCGAGTGCGCATGCGCAGTAGTGAGGCCGAGTGTCCATGAGTAGTAGTGCGTCCAAGTGCGCATGAGCAGTAGTGACTCCGAGTGCGCATGCGCAGTAGTGAGCCAGATTGCGCATCCCCAGTAGTGAGTCCGAGTGCGCATGCGCAGTAGTGACCTCGAGTGCGCATGCGCAGTAGAGAGCCCGATTGCGCATGCGCAGTAGTGAGCCCGTGTCCGCATGTGCAGTGGTGAGCCCGAGTGCGCATGGTCAAGTCTGAGCCGGAGTGCGCATCAGCAGTAGTGAGCCCGATTGCGCATCCGCAGTAGTGACCCCGAGTGCGCATTCGCAGTAGAGAGCCCGATTACGCATGCCCAGTAGTGAGCTCGAGTGCGCATGCGCAGGTCTGAGCCGGAGTGCGTATGCGCAGTAGTGAGCCCGATTGTGCATCCGCAGTAGTGAGTCCGAGTGCGCATGAGCAGTAGTGACCGCGAGTGCGCATGCGCAGTAGAGGGCCGAATTGCGCATGCGCAGTAGTGAGTCCGTGTACGCATGCGCAGTGGTGAGCCCGAGTGCGCATGGTCAGGTCTGAGCCGGAGTGCGCATGCGCACTAGTGAGTCCGAGTGCGCATGAGCAGTAGTGACCCCGAGTGCGCATGCACAGTCGTAAGCCTGTGTGCGCATGCCCAAAAGTGAGCCCGAGTGCGCACGGCCAAGTCTGAGCCGGAGTGTGCATGCGCAGTAATGAGCCCGATCGCGCATCCGCAGTAGTGAGGCCGAGTGCCCATGAGCAGTGGAGAGCCCGAGTGCGCATGAGCAGTAGTGACCACGAGTGCGCACACGCAGTAGTGAGCCCGATTGCGCATCGGCAGTAGTGAGTCCGTGTGCGCATGCCCAGTAGTGAGCACGCGTGCGCATGCGCAGGTCTGAGCCGGAGTGCGCATGCACAGTAGTGAGCTCGATTGTGCATCCGCACTAGTGAGTCCGAGTGCGCACGAGCTGCAGTGACCCCGAGCGCACATGCGCAGTAGAGAGCCCGAGTTCCCATACGCGGTAGTGAGCCCGATTTTGTATCCGCAGTAGTGAGTCCGAGTGCGCATGAGCAGTAGTGAGCCAGATTGCGCATCCGCAGTAGTGAGTCCGAGTGCGCATGCGCAGTAGTGACCTCGAGTGCGCATGCGCAGTAGAGAGCCTGATTGCGCATGCGCAGTAGTGAGCCCGTGGCCGCATGCCCAGTAGTGAGCTCGAGTGCGCATGTGCAGGTCTGAGCCGGAGTGCGTATGCGCAGTAGTGAGCCCGATTGTGCATCCGCAGTAGTGAGTCCGAGTGCGCATGAGCAGTAGTGACCGCGAGTGCGCACACGCAGTAGTGAGCCCGATTGCGCATCGGCAGTAGTGAGTCCGTGTGCGCATGCCCAGTAGTGAGCCCGAGAGCGCATGTGCAGGTCTGAGCCGGAGTGCGCATGCGCTGTAGTGAGCCCGATTGTACATCCGCAGTAGTGAGTCCTAGTGCGCACGAGCAGTAGTGACCCCGTGTGTGCATGAGCAGTAGTGACCCCGAGTGCGCATGCACAGTAGTGAGCCCGTGCGCGCATACGCGGTAGTGAACCCGTGTGCGGATGAGCAGTAGAGAGCCCGATTGCGCATCCGCTGCAGTGTGTCCGAGTGCGCATGAGCAGTAACGAGTCCAAGTGCGCATGAGCAGTAGTGAGGCCGTATGCGAATGAGCAGTAGTGAGCCCGAGTGCGCATGCGCAGTAGTGTCCCCGAGTACGCATGCACAGTAGTAAGCCCGTGCGCGCATCCGTAGCAGTGAGGCCGAGTGCCGTTGAGCAGTAGTGACCCCGAGTGCGCATGCACAGTAGTGAGCCCGTGCGCGCATACGCGGTAGTGAACCCGTGTGCGCATGAGCAGTAGTGACCCCGAGCGCGCATGCGCAGTAGTGAGCCCGAGTGCGCATCCGCTGCAGTGTGTCCGAGTGCGCATGAGCAGTAGTGAGGCCGAGTGCGCATGAGAGGTACTGAACCCGAGTGCGCATGCACAGTAGTGAGCCCGTGTACACATGCGCAGTAGAGAGCCCGATTGCGCATCCGCTGCAGTGTGTCCGAGTGCGCATGAGCAGTAACGAGTCCAAGTGCGCATGAGCAGTAGTGAGGCCGTATGCGAATGAGCAGTAGTGACCCCGAGTGCGCATGCACAGTAGTGAGCCCGATTGCGCATCGGCAGTAGTGAGTCCAAGTGCCCATGAGCAGTAACGAGTCCAAGTGCGCATGAGCAGTAGTGAGGCCGTATGCGAATGAGCAGTAGTGAGCCCGAGTGCGCATGCGCAGTAGTGTCCCCGAGTACGCATGCACAGTAGTAAGCCCGTGCGCGCATCCGTAGTAGTGAGGCCGAGTGCCCTTGAGCAGTAGTGAGCCCGAGTGCGCATGTGCTGGTCTGACCGGAGAGGGCATGAGCAGCAGTGACCCCGAGCGCGCATGCGCAGTAGTGAGCCCGACTGCGCATCCGCAGTAGGGAGTCCGTGTGCGCATGCGCAGTAGTGAGCCCGATTGCGCATCGGCAGTAGTGAGTCCAAGTGCCCATGAGCCGTAGTGAGTCCGAGTGCGCATGAGCAGTAGTGGGTTCGAGTTCGTATGAGCAGTAGTGAGCCCGAGCGCGCATCCGCAGTAGTGGGCCCGAGTGCGCATGCGCAGTAGTGACCCCGAGTGCGCATGCACAGTAATGTGCCCGTGCGCGCATCCGTAGTAGTGAGTCCGAGTGCGCATGAGCAGTAGTGAGCCCGTGCGCGCGTGCGCAGTAGTGCGCCCGAGTGCGTTTGGTCAAGTCTGAGCCGGAGTGCGCATTAGCAGTAGTGAGCCCGTGTACACATGCGCAGTAGAGAGCCCGATTGCGCATCCGCTGCAGTGTGTCCGAGTGCGCATGAGCAGTAACCAGTCCAAGTGCGCGTGAGCAGTAGTGAGGCCGTATGCGAATGAGCAGTAGTGAGCCCGATTGCGCATCCGCTGCAGTGAGTCTGAGTGCCCATGAGCAGTAGTTAGTCCGAGAACGCATGAGAAGTAGTGACCCCGTGTGCGCATGCGCAGTGGTGACCCCGAGCGCGCATGCGCAGTAGTGAGCCCGACTGCGCATCCGCAGTAGGGAGTCCGTGTGCGCATGCGCAGTAGTGAGCCCGGATGCGCATCGGCAGTAGTGAGTCCAAGTGCCCATGAGCCGTAGTGAGTCCGAGTGCGCATCCGCAGTAGTGAGCCCGAGTGCGCATGCGCAGTAGTGACCCCGAGTGCGCATGCACTGTAGTGTGCCCGTGCGCGCATCCGTAGTAGTGAGTCCGAGCGCGCATGAGCAGTAGTGAGTCCGAGTGCGTATGAGCAGTAGTGAGCCCGAGCGTCCATGAGCAGTAGTGGTTCCTAGTGCGCATAAGCAGTAGTAACCCCGATTGCGCATGCACAGTAGTGCGCCCGTGCGCGCATGCGCAGTGGTTCGCCTGTGTGCGCACGCGCAGTAGTGAGTCCGAGTGCGCATGAGCAGTAGTGAGCCCGTGCGCGCGTGCGCAGTAGTTCGCCCGAGTGCGTTTGGTCAAGTCTGAGCCGGAGTGCGCATTAGCAGTAGTGAGCCCGATTGCGCATCCGTAGTAGTGAGGCCGAGTGCGCATGAGCAGTAGTGAGCCCGAGTGCGCATGTGCAGGTCTGAGCCCGAGCGCGCATCCGCAGTAGTGAGTCCGAGTGCGCATGAGCAGTAGTGACCACGAGTGCGCATACGCAGTAGTGAGCCCGATTGCGCATCGGCAGTAGTGAGTCCGTGTGCGCATGCCCAGTAGTGAGACCGCGTGCGCATGTGCAGGTCTGAGCCGGAGTGCACATGCGCAGTAGTGAGCTCGATTGTGCATCCGCAGTAGCGAGTCGGAGTACTCATAAGCAGTAGTCAGTCCGAGAGCGCATGAGAAGTAGTGACCCCGTGTGCGCATGCGCAGTAGTGAGTCCGTGTGCGCATGCCCAGTAGTGAGCCGCAGTGCGTATGTGCAGGTCTGAGCCGGAGTGCGCATGCGCAGTAGTGAGCCCGATTGTGCATCCGCAGTAGTGAGTCCGAGTGCGCATGAACAGTAGTGAGCCGCCGTGTGCATGAGCAGTAGTGACCCTGAGTGCGCATGCACAGTAGTGAGCCCGTGCGCGCATATGCGGTAGTGAGCCCGATTTTGCATCCACAGTAGTGAGTCGGAGTACTCATGAGCAGTAGTTAGTCCGAGAGCGCATGAGAAGTAGTGAGCGCGTGTGGGCATGCGCAGTAGTGAGCCCGAGCGCGCATGCGCAGTAGTGAGCCCGTGCGCGCTTGCGCAGTTGTGAACCCGAGTGCGCATGGTCAAGTCTGAGCCGGAGTGCGCATGCGCAGTACTGAGCCCGATCGCGCATCCGCAGTAGTGAGGCGGAGTGCCCATGAGCAGTAGTGAGTCCGAGTGCGCATGAGCAGTAGTGAGCCCGTGTGTGCATGCGCAGTAGTGAGCCCGTTTGCGCATGCGCAGCAGTGAGTCCGAGTGCGCATTGGCAGTAGTGAGCCCGATTGCGCATCCGCAGTAGTGAGGCCGAGTGTCCATGAGTAGTAGTGCGTCCAAGTGCGCATGAGCAGTAGTGACTCCGAGTGCGCATGCGCAGTAGTGAGGCCGAGTGTCCATGAGTAGTAGTGCGTCCAAGTGCGCATGAGCAGTAGTGACTCCGAGTGCGCATGCGCAGTAGTGAGCCAGATTGCGCATCCCCAGTAGTGAGTCCGAGTGCGCATGCGCAGTAGTGACCTCGAGTGCGCATGCGCAGTAGAGAGCCCGATTGCGCATGCGCAGTAGTGAGCCCGTGTCCGCATGTGCAGTGGTGAGCCCGAGTGCGCATGGTCAAGTCTGAGCCGGAGTGCGCATCAGCAGTAGTGAGCCCGATTGCGCATCCGCAGTAGTGACCCCGAGTGCGCATTCGCAGTAGAGAGCCCGATTACGCATGCCCAGTAGTGAGCTCGAGTGCGCATGCGCAGGTCTGAGCCGGAGTGCGTATGCGCAGTAGTGAGCCCGATTGTGCATCCGCAGTAGTGAGTCCGAGTGCGCATGAGCAGTAGTGACCGCGAGTGCGCATGCGCAGTAGAGGGCCGAATTGCGCATGCGCAGTAGTGAGTCCGTGTACGCATGCGCAGTGGTGAGCCCGAGTGCGCATGGTCAGGTCTGAGCCGGAGTGCGCATGCGCACTAGTGAGTCCGAGTGCGCATGAGCAGTAGTGACCCCGAGTGCGCATGCACAGTCGTAAGCCTGTGTGCGCATGCCCAAAAGTGAGCCCGAGTGCGCACGGCCAAGTCTGAGCCGGAGTGTGCATGCGCAGTAATGAGCCCGATCGCGCATCCGCAGTAGTGAGGCCGAGTGCCCATGAGCAGTGGAGAGCCCGAGTGCGCATGAGCAGTAGTGACCACGAGTGCGCACACGCAGTAGTGAGCCCGATTGCGCATCGGCAGTAGTGAGTCCGTGTGCGCATGCCCAGTAGTGAGCACGCGTGCGCATGCGCAGGTCTGAGCCGGAGTGCGCATGCACAGTAGTGAGCTCGATTGTGCATCCGCACTAGTGAGTCCGAGTGCGCACGAGCTGCAGTGACCCCGAGCGCACATGCGCAGTAGAGAGCCCGAGTTCCCATACGCGGTAGTGAGCCCGATTTTGTATCCGCAGTAGTGAGTCCGAGTGCGCATGAGCAGTAGTGAGCCAGATTGCGCATCCGCAGTAGTGAGTCCGAGTGCGCATGCGCAGTAGTGACCTCGAGTGCGCATGCGCAGTAGAGAGCCTGATTGCGCATGCGCAGTAGTGAGCCCGTGGCCGCATGCCCAGTAGTGAGCTCGAGTGCGCATGTGCAGGTCTGAGCCGGAGTGCGTATGCGCAGTAGTGAGCCCGATTGTGCATCCGCAGTAGTGAGTCCGAGTGCGCATGAGCAGTAGTGACCGCGAGTGCGCACACGCAGTAGTGAGCCCGATTGCGCATCGGCAGTAGTGAGTCCGTGTGCGCATGCCCAGTAGTGAGCCCGAGAGCGCATGTGCAGGTCTGAGCCGGAGTGCGCATGCGCTGTAGTGAGCCCGATTGTACATCCGCAGTAGTGAGTCCTAGTGCGCACGAGCAGTAGTGACCCCGTGTGTGCATGAGCAGTAGTGACCCCGAGTGCGCATGCACAGTAGTGAGCCCGTGCGCGCATACGCGGTAGTGAACCCGTGTGCGGATGAGCAGTAGAGAGCCCGATTGCGCATCCGCTGCAGTGTGTCCGAGTGCGCATGAGCAGTAACGAGTCCAAGTGCGCATGAGCAGTAGTGAGGCCGTATGCGAATGAGCAGTAGTGAGCCCGAGTGCGCATGCGCAGTAGTGTCCCCGAGTACGCATGCACAGTAGTAAGCCCGTGCGCGCATCCGTAGCAGTGAGGCCGAGTGCCCTTGAGCAGTAGTGACCCCGAGTGCGCATGCACAGTAGTGAGCCCGTGCGCGCATACGCGGTAGTGAACCCGTGTGCGCATGAGCAGTAGTGACCCCGAGCGCGCATGCGCAGTAGTGAGCCCGAGTGCGCATCCGCTGCAGTGTGTCCGAGTGCGCATGAGCAGTAGTGAGGCCGAGTGCGCATGAGAGGTACTGAACCCGAGTGCGCATGCACAGTAGTGAGCCCGTGTACACATGCGCAGTAGAGAGCCCGATTGCGCATCCGCTGCAGTGTGTCCGAGTGCGCATGAGCAGTAACGAGTCCAAGTGCGCATGAGCAGTAGTGAGGCCGTATGCGAATGAGCAGTAGTGACCCCGAGTGCGCATGCACAGTAGTGAGCCCGATTGCGCATCGGCAGTAGTGAGTCCAAGTGCCCATGAGCAGTAACGAGTCCAAGTGCGCATGAGCAGTAGTGAGGCCGTATGCGAATGAGCAGTAGTGAGCCCGAGTGCGCATGCGCAGTAGTGTCCCCGAGTACGCATGCACAGTAGTAAGCCCGTGCGCGCATCCGTAGTAGTGAGGCCGAGTGCCCTTGAGCAGTAGTGAGCCCGAGTGCGCATGTGCTGGTCTGACCGGAGAGGGCATGAGCAGCAGTGACCCCGAGCGCGCATGCGCAGTAGTGAGCCCGACTGCGCATCCGCAGTAGGGAGTCCGTGTGCGCATGCGCAGTAGTGAGCCCGATTGCGCATCGGCAGTAGTGAGTCCAAGTGCCCATGAGCCGTAGTGAGTCCGAGTGCGCATGAGCAGTAGTGGGTTCGAGTTCGTATGAGCAGTAGTGAGCCCGAGCGCGCATCCGCAGTAGTGGGCCCGAGTGCGCATGCGCAGTAGTGACCCCGAGTGCGCATGCACTGTAGTGTGCCCGTGCGCGCATCCGTAGTAGTGAGTCCGAGTGCGCATGAGCAGTAGTGAGCCCGTGCGCGCGTGCGCAGTAGTGCGCCCGAGTGCGTTTGGTCAAGTCTGAGCCGGAGTGCGCATTAGCAGTAGTGAGCCCGTGTACACATGCGCAGTAGAGAGCCCGATTGCGCATCCGCTGCAGTGTGTCCGAGTGCGCATGAGCAGTAACCAGTCCAAGTGCGCATGAGCAGTAGTGAGGCCGTATGCGAATGAGCAGTAGTGAGCCCGATTGCGCATCCGCTGCAGTGAGTCTGAGTGCCCATGAGCAGTAGTTAGTCCGAGAACGCATGAGAAGTAGTGACCCCGTGTGCGCATGCGCAGTGGTGACCCCGAGCGCGCATGCGCAGTAGTGAGCCCGACTGCGCATCCGCAGTAGGGAGTCCGTGTGCGCATGCGCAGTAGTGAGCCCGAATGCGCATCGGCAGTAGTGAGTCCAAGTGCCCATGAGCCGTAGTGAGTCCGAGTGCGCATCCGCAGTAGTGAGCCCGAGTGCGCATGCGCAGTAGTGACCCCGAGTGCGCATGCACTGTAGTGTGCCCGTGCGCGCATCCGTAGTAGTGAGTCCGAGCGCGCATGAGCAGTAGTGAGTCCGAGTGCGTATGAGCAGTAGTGAGCCCGAGCGTCCATGAGCAGTAGTGGTTCCTAGTGCGCATAAGCAGTAGTAACCCCGATTGCGCATGCACAGTAGTGCGCCCGTGCGCGCATGCGCAGTGGTTCGCCCGTGTGCGCACGCGCAGTAGTGAGTCCGAGTGCGCATGAGCAGTAGTGAGCCCGTGCGCGCGTGCGCAGTAGTTCGCCCGAGTGCGTTTGGTCAAGTCTGAGCCGGAGTGCGCATTAGCAGTAGTGAGCCCGATTGCGCATCCGTAGTAGTGAGGCCGAGTGCGCATGAGCAGTAGTGAGCCCGAGTGCGCATGTGCAGGTCTGAGCCCGAGCGCGCATCCGCAGTAGTGAGTCCGAGTGCGCATGAGCAGTAGTGACCACGAGTGCGCATACGCAGTAGTGAGCCCGATTGCGCATCGGCAGTAGTGAGTCCGTGTGCGCATGCCCAGTAGTGAGACCGCGTGCGCATGTGCAGGTCTGAGCCGGAGTGCGCATGCGCAGTAGTGAGCTCGATTGTGCATCCGCAGTAGCGAGTCGGAGTACTCATAAGCAGTAGTCAGTCCGAGAGCGCATGAGAAGTAGTGACCCCGTGTGCGCATGCGCAGTAGTGAGTCCGTGTGCGCATGCCCAGTAGTGAGCCGCAGTGCGTATGTGCAGGTCTGAGCCGGAGTGCGCATGCGCAGTAGTGAGCCCGATTGTGCATCCGCAGTAGTGAGTCCGAGTGCGCATGAACAGTAGTGAGCCGCCGTGTGCATGAGCAGTAGTGACCCTGAGTGCGCATGCACAGTAGTGAGCCCGTGCGCGCATATGCGGTAGTGAGCCCGATTTTGCATCCACAGTAGTGAGTCGGAGTACTCATGAGCAGTAGTTAGTCCGAGAGCGCATGAGAAGTAGTGAGCGCGTGTGGGCATGCGCAGTAGTGAGCCCGAGCGCGCATGCGCAGTAGTGAGCCCGTGCGCGCTTGCGCAGTTGTGAACCCGAGTGCGCATGGTCAAGTCTGAGCCGGAGTGCGCATGCGCAGTACTGAGCCCGATCGCGCATCCGCAGTAGTGAGGCGGAGTGCCCATGAGCAGTAGTGAGTCCGAGTGCGCATGAGCAGTAGTGAGCCCGTGTGTGCATGCGCAGTAGTGAGCCCGTTTGCGCATGCGCAGCAGTGAGTCCGAGTGCGCATTGGCAGTAGTGAGCCCGATTGCGCATCCGCAGTAGTGAGGCCGAGTGTCCATGAGTAGTAGTGCGTCCAAGTGCGCATGAGCAGTAGTGACTCCGAGTGCGCATGCGCAGTAGTGAGGCCGAGTGTCCATGAGTAGTAGTGCGTCCAAGTGCGCATGAGCAGTAGTGACTCCGAGTGCGCATGCGCAGTAGTGAGCCAGATTGCGCATCCCCAGTAGTGAGTCCGAGTGCGCATGCGCAGTAGTGACCTCGAGTGCGCATGCACAGTAGAGAGCCCGATTGCGCATGCGCAGTAGTGAGCCCGTGTCCGCATGTGCAGTGGTGAGCCCGAGTGCGCATGGTCAAGTCTGAGCCGGAGTGCGCATCAGCAGTAGTGAGCCCGATTGCGCATCCGCAGTAGTGACCCCGAGTGCGCATTCGCAGTAGAGAGCCCGATTACGCATGCCCAGTAGTGAGCTCGAGTGCGCATGCGCAGGTCTGAGCCGGAGTGCGTATGCGCAGTAGTGAGCCCGATTGTGCATCCGCAGTAGTGAGTCCGAGTGCGCATGAGCAGTAGTGACCGCGAGTGCGCATGCGCAGTAGAGGGCCGAATTGCGCATGCGCAGTAGTGAGTCCGTGTACGCATGCGCAGTGGTGAGCCCGAGTGCGCATGGTCAGGTCTGAGCCGGAGTGCGCATGCGCACTAGTGAGTCCGAGTGCGCATGAGCAGTAGTGACCCCGAGTGCGCATGCACAGTCGTAAGCCTGTGTGCGCATGCCCAAAAGTGAGCCCGAGTGCGCACGGCCAAGTCTGAGCCGGAGTGTGCATGCGCAGTAATGAGCCCGATCGCGCATCCGCAGTAGTGAGGCCGAGTGCCCATGAGCAGTGGAGAGCCCGAGTGCGCATGAGCAGTAGTGACCACGAGTGCGCACACGCAGTAGTGAGCCCGATTGCGCATCGGCAGTAGTGAGTCCGTGTGCGCATGCCCAGTAGTGAGCACGCGTGCGCATGCGCAGGTCTGAGCCGGAGTGCGCATGCACAGTAGTGAGCTCGATTGTGCATCCGCACTAGTGAGTCCGAGTGCGCACGAGCTGCAGTGACCCCGAGCGCACATGCGCAGTAGAGAGCCCGATTGCGCATGCGCAGTAGTGAGCCCGTGCGCGCATGCGCAGTAATGAGCCCGATTGCGCATCCGCTGCAGTGTGACCGAGTGCGCATGAGCCGTAGTGAGTCCGAGTGCGCATGAGCAGTAGTGGGTCCGAGTTCGTATGAGCAGTAGTGAGCCCGAGCGCGCATCCGCAGTAGTGAGCCCGAGTGCGCACGCGCAGTAGTGACCCCGAGTGCGCGTGCACAGTAGTGTGCCCGTGCGCGCATCCGTAGTAGTGAGTCCGAGTGCGCATGAGCAGTAGTGAGCCCGTGCGCGCGTGCGCAGTAGTGCGCCCGAGTGCGTTTGGTCAAGTCTGAGCCGGAGTGCGCATTAGCAGTAGTGAGCCCGATTGCGCATCCGTAGTAGTGAGGCCGAGTGCCCTTGAGCAGTAGTGAGTCCAAGTGCGCATGAGCAGTAGTGAGCCCGAGTGCGCATGTGCAGGTTTGACCGGTGGGGGCATGAGCAGTAGTGAGCCCCACTGCGCATCCGCAGTAGGGAGTCCGTGTGCGCATGCGCAGTAGTGAGCCCGTGGCGGCATGCGCAGTAGTGAGCCCGAGCGCGCATCCGCAGTAGTGAGTCCGTGTGCGCATGCCCAGTAGTGAGCCCGAGCGCGCATCCGCAGTAGGGAGCCCGAGCGCCCATGCGCAGTAGTGAGCCCGTGTATGCATGAGCAGTAGTGACCCTGAGTGCGCATGCACAGTAGTGAGCCCGAGTGAGCATGAGCAGTAGTGATCCCGAGTTCCCATACGCGGTAGTGAGCCCGATTTTGTATCCGCAGTAGTGAGTCCGAGTGCGCATGAGCAGTAGTGAGCCAGATTGCGCATCCGCAGTAGTGAGTCCGAGTGCGCATGCGCAGTAGTGACCTCGAGTGCGCATGCGCAGTAGAGAGCCTGATTGCGCATGCGCAGTAGTGAGCCCGTGGCCGCATGCCCAGTAGTGAGCTCGAGTGCGCATGTGCAGGTCTGAGCCGGAGTGCGTATGCGCAGTAGTGAGCCCGATTGTGCATCCGCAGTAGTGAGTCCGAGTGCGCATGAGCAGTAGTGACCGCGAGTGCGCACACGCAGTAGTGAGCCCGATTGCGCATCGGCAGTAGTGAGTCCGTGTGCGCATGCCCAGTAGTGAGCCCGAGAGCGCATGTGCAGGTCTGAGCCGGAGTGCGCATGCGCTGTAGTGAGCCCGATTGTACATCCGCAGTAGTGAGTCCTAGTGCGCACGAGCAGTAGTGACCCCGTGTGTGCATGAGCAGTAGTGACCCCGAGTGCGCATGCACAGTAGTGAGCCCGTGCGCGCATACGCGGTAGTGAACCCGTGTGCGGATGAGCAGTAGAGAGCCCGATTGCGCACCCGCTGCAGTGTGTCCGAGTGCGCATGAGCAGTAACGAGTCCAAGTGCGCATGAGCAGTAGTGAGGCCGTATGCGAATGAGCAGTAGTGAGCCCGAGTGCGCATGCGCAGTAGTGTCCCCGAGTACGCATGCACAGTAGTAAGCCCGTGCGCGCATCCGTAGCAGTGAGGCCGAGTGCCCTTGAGCAGTAGTGACCCCGAGTGCGCATGCACAGTAGTGAGCCCGTGCGCGCATACGCGGTAGTGAACCCGTGTGCGCATGAGCAGTAGTGACCCCGAGCGCGCATGCGCAGTAGTGAGCCCGAGTGCGCATCCGCTGCAGTGTGTCCGAGTGCGCATGAGCAGTAGTGAGGCCGAGTGCGCATGAGAGGTACTGAACCCGAGTGCGCATGCACAGTAGTGAGCCCGTGTACACATGCGCAGTAGAGAGCCCGATTGCGCATCCGCTGCAGTGTGTCCGAGTGCGCATGAGCAGTAACGAGTCCAAGTGCGCATGAGCAGTAGTGAGGCCGTATGCGAATGAGCAGTAGTGAGCCCGAGTGCGCATGCGCAGTAGTGTCCCCGAGTACGCATGCACAGTAGTAAGCCCGTGCGCGCATCCGTAGTAGTGAGGCCGAGTGCCCTTGAGCAGTAGTGAGGCCGAGTGCGCATGTGCAGGTCTGACCGGAGAGGGCATGAGCAGTACTGACCCCGAGCGCGCATGCGCAGTAGTGAGCCCGACTGCGCATCCGCAGTAGGGAGTCCGTGTGCGCATGCGCAGTAGTGAGCCCGATTGCGCATCGGCAGTAGTGAGTCTTAGTGCCCATGAGCCGTAGTGAGTCCGAGTGCGCATCCGCAGTAGTGAGCCCGAGTGCGCATGCGCAGTAGTGACCCCGAGTGCGCATGCACTGTAGTGTGCCCGTGCGCGCATCCGTAGTAGTGAGTCCGAGCGCGCATGAGCAGTAGTGAGTCCGAGTGCGTATGAGCAGTAGTGAGCCCGAGCGTCCATGAGCAGTAGTGGGTCCGAGTGCGCATAAGCAGTAGTAACCCCGATTGCGCAGCCACAGTAGTGCGCCCGTGCGCGCATGCGCAGTGGTTCGCCCGTGTGCGCACGCGCAGTAGTGAGTCCGAGTGCGCATGAGCAGTAGTGAGCCCGTGCGCGCGTGCGCAGTAGTGCGCCCGAGTGCGTTTGGTCAAGTCTGAGCCGGAGTGCGCATTAGCAGTAGTGAGCCCGATTGCGCATCCGTAGTAGTGAGGCCGAGTGCGCATGTGCCGTAGTGAGCCCGAGTGCGCATGTGCATGTCTGACCGGTGGGGGCATGCACAGTAGTGAGCCCGAGTGAGCATGAGCAGTAGTGATCCAGAGTTCCCATACGCGGTAGTGAGCCCGATTTTGTATCCGCAGTAGTGAGTCCGAGTGCGCATGAGCAGTAGTCAGCCGGAGTGCACATGCGCAGTAGTGAGTCCGAGTGCGCATGAGCAGTAGTTAGACCGAGAGCGCATGACAAGTAGTGACCCCGTGTGGGCATGCGCAGTAGTGATCCCGAGCGCGCATCCGAAGTAGTGAGCCCGAGCGCGCATGAGCACTAGTGAGTCCAAGTGCGCACGAGCAGTAGTGACCCCGAGTGCGCATGCGCAGTAGTGAGCCGGTTGCGAATCCGCAGTAGTGTGCCCGAGTGCGCATGTGCAGGTCTGAGCCCGAGCGCGCATCCGCAGTAGCGAGTCCGAGTGCGCATGAGCAGTAGTGACCACGAGTGCGCATACGCAGTAGTGAGCCCGATTGCGCATCGGCAGTAGTGAGTCCGTGTGCGCATGCCCAGTAGTGAGACCGCGTGCGCATGTGCAGGTCTGAGCCGGAGTGCGCATGCGCAGTAGTGAGCTCGATTGTGCATCCGCAGTAGCGAGTCGGAGTACTCATAAGCAGTAGTCAGTCCGAGAGCGCATGAGAAGTAGTGACCCCGTGTGCGCATGCGCAGTAGTGAGTCCGTGTGCGCATGCCCAGTAGTGAGCCGCAGTGCGTATGTGCAGGTCTGAGCCGGAGTGCGCATGCGCAGTAGTGAGCCCGATTGTGCATCCGCAGTAGTGAGTCCGAGTGCGCATGAACAGTAGTGAGCCGCCGTGTGCATGAGCAGTAGTGACCCTGAGTGCGCATGCACAGTAGTGAGCCCGTGCGCGCATACGCGGTAGTGAGCCCGATTTTGCATCCACAGTAGTGAGTCGGAGTACTCATGAGCAGTAGTTAGTCCGAGAGCGCATGAGAAGTAGTGAGCGCGTGTGGGCATGCGCAGTAGTGAGCCCGAGCGCGCATGCGCAGTAGTGAGCCCGTGCGCGCTTGCGCAGTTGTGAACCCGAGTGCGCATGGTCAAGTCTGAGCCGGAGTGCGCATGCGCAGTACTGAGCCCGATCGCGCATCCGCAGTAGTGAGGCGGAGTGCCCATGAGCAGTAGTGAGTCCGAGTGCGCATGGGCAGTAGTGAGCCCGTGTGTGCATGCGCAGTAGTGAGTCCGTTTGCGCATGCGCAGCAGTGAGTCCGAGTGCGCATTGGCAGTAGTGAGCCCGAGCGCGCATCCGCAGTAGTGAGCCCGTGTGCGCATGCGCAGCAGTCACCCCGAGTGCGCATGCACAGTAGTGACCCCGAGTGCGCATGCATAGTCGTGAGCCCGTGTGCGCATGCGCAATAGTGAGCCCGAGTGTGCATCCGCAGTAGGGAGTCTGTGTGCGCATGAGCAGTAGTGAGTCCGAGTGCGCAAGAGCAGTAGTGAGGCCGAATGCGAATGAGCAGTAGGGAGCCTGATTGCGCATCTGCAGTAGTGAGTCAGAGTGCCCATGAGCAGTAGTTAGTTCGAGAGGGCATGAGAAGTAGTGACCCCGTGTGCGCATGCGCAGTAGTGAGCCCATGTGCGCATGCGCAGTAGTGAGCCCGATTGCGCATCCGCAGTAATGAGGCTGAGTCCCCATGAGCAGTAGTGAGTCCAAGTGCGCATGAGCAGTAGTGACCCCGATTGCGCATGCACAGTAGTGAGGCCGAGTGTCCATGAGTAGTAGTGCGTCCAAGTGCGCATGAGCAGTAGTGACTCCGTGTGCGCATGCGCAGTAGTGAGCCAGATTGCGCATCCGCAGTAGTGACCCCGAGGGCGCATTCGCAGTAGAAAGCCCGATTACGCATGCCCAGTAGTGAGCTCGAGTGCGCATGTGCAGGTCTGAGCCGGAGTGCGTATGCGCAGTAGTGAGCCCGATTGTGCGTCCGCAGTAGTGAGTCCGAGTGCGCATGAGCAGTAGTGAGCCCGTGTCCGGATGCGCAGTGGTGAGCCCGAGTGCGCATGGTCAAGTCTGAGCCGGAGTGCGCATCAGCAGTAGTGAGCCCGATTGCGCATCCGCAGTAGTGACCCCGAGGGCGCATTCGCAGTAGAAAGCCCGATTACGCATGCCCAGTAGTGAGCTCGAGTGCGCATGTGCAGGTCTGAGCCGGAGTGCGTATGCGCAGTAGTGAGCCCGATTGTGCGTCCGCAGTAGTGAGTCCGAGTGCGCATGAGCAGTAGTGACCGCGAGTGCGCATGCGCAGTAGAGGGCCGAATTGCGCATGCGCAGTAGTGAGCCTGTGTACGCATGCGCAGTGGTGAGCCCGAGTGCGCATGGTCAGGTCTGAGCCGGAGTGCGCATGCGCAGTAGTGAGTCCGTGTGCGCATGCCCAGTAGTGAGCACGCGTGCGCATGCGCAGGTCTGAGCCGGAGTGCGTATGCGCAGTAGTGAGCCCGATTGTGCATCCGCAGTAGTGAGTCCGAGTGCGCATGAGCAGTAGTGAGCCCGAGTGCGCATGTGCAGGTTTGACCGGTGGGGGCATGAGCAGTAGTGACCCCGAGCGCGCATGCGCAGTAGTGAGCCCCACTGCGCATCCGCAGTAGGGAGTCCGTGTGCGCATGCGCAGTAGTGAGCCCGTGGCGGCATGCGCAGTAGTGAGCCCGAGCGCGCATCCGCAGTAGTGAGTCCGTGTGCGCATGCCCAGTAGTGAGCCCGAGCGCGCATCCGCAGTACGGAGCCCGAGCGCCCATGCGCAGTAGTGAGCCCGTGTATGCATGAGCAGTAGTGACCCTGAGTGCGCAATCACAGTAGTGAGCCCGAGTGAGCATGAGCAGTAGTGATCCCGAGTTCCCATACGCGGTAGTGAGCCCGATTTTGTATCCGCAGTAGTGAGTCCGAGTGCGCATGAGCAGTAGTGAGCCAGATTGCGCATCCGCAGTAGTGAGTCCGAGTGCGCATGCGCAGTAGTGACCTCGAGTGCGCATGCGCAGTAGAGAGCCTGATTGCGCATCGGCAGTAGTGAGTCCGTGTGCGCATGCCCAGTAGTGAGCCCGAGAGCGCATGTGCAGGTCTGAGCCGGAGTGCGCATGCGCAGTAGTGAGCCCGATTGTACATCCGCAGTAGTGAGTCCTAGTGCGCACGAGCAGTAGTGACCCCGTGTGTGCATGAGCAGTAGTGACCCCGAGTGCGCATGCACAGTAGTGAGCCCGTGCGCGCATACGCGGTAGTGAACCCGTGTGCGCATGAGCAGTAGAGAGCCCGATTGCGCATCCGCTGCAGTGTGTCCGAGTGCGCATGAGCAGTAACGAGTGCAAGTGCGCATGAGCAGTAGTGAGGCCGTATGCGAATGAGCAGTAGTGAGCCCGAGTGCGCATGCGCAGTAGTGTCCCCGAGTACGCCTGCACAGTAGTAAGCCCGTGCGCGCATCCGTAGTAGTGAGGCCGAGTGCCCTTGAGCAGTAGTGACCCCGAGTGCGCATGCACAGTAGTGAGCCCGTGCGCGCATACGCGGTAGTGAACCCGTGTGCGCATGAGCAGTAGTGACCCCGAGCGCGCATGCGCAGTAGTGAGCCCGAGTGCGCATCCGCTGCAGTGTGTCCGAGTGCGCATGAGCAGTAGTGAGGCCGAGTGCGCATGAGAGGTACTGAACCCGAGTGCGCATGCACAGTAGTGAGCCCGTGTACACTTGCGCAGTAGAGAGCCCGATTGCGCATCCGCTGCAGTGTGTCCGAGTGCGCATGAGCAGTAACGAGTCCAAGTGCGCATGAGCAGTAGTGAGGCCGTATGCGAATGAGCAGTAGTGAGCCCGAGTGCGCATGCGCAGTAGTGTCCCCGAGTACGCATGCGCAGTAGTAAGCCCGTGCGCGCATCCGTAGTAGTGAGGCCGAGTGCCCTTGAGCAGTAGTGAGGCCGAGTGCGCATGTGCAGGTCTGACCGGAGAGGGCATGAGCTGTACTGACCCCGAGCGCGCAAGCGCAGTAGTGAGCCCGACTGCGCATCCGCAGTAGGGAGTCCGTGTGCGCATGCGCAGTAGTGAGCCCGATTGCGCATCGGCAGTAGTGAGTCCTAGTGCCCATGAGCCGTAGTGAGTCCGAGTGCGCATCCGCAGTAGTGAGCCCGAGTGCGCATGCGCAGTAGTGACCCCGAGTGCGCATGCACTGTAGTGTGCCCGTGCGCGCATCCGTAGTAGTGAGTCCGAGTGCGCATGAGCAGTAGTGAGCCCGTGCGCGCGTGCGCAGTAGTGCGCCCGAGTGCGTTTGGTCAAGTCTGAGCCGGAGTGCGCATTAGCAATAGTGAGCCCGATTGCGCATCCGTAGTAGTGAGGCCGAGTGCCCTTGAGCAGTAGTGAGTCCAAGTGCGCATGAGCAGTAGTGAGCCCGAGTGCGCATGTGCAGGTTTGACCGGTGGGGGCATGAGCAGTAGTGAGCCCCACTGCGCATCCGCAGTAGGGAGTCCGTGTGCGCATGCGCAGTAGTGAGCCCGTGGCGGCATGCGCAGTAGTGAGCCCGAGCGCGCATCCGCAGTAGTGAGTCCGTGTGCGCATGCCCAGTAGTGAGCCCGAGCGCGCATCCGCAGTAGGGAGCCCGAGCGCCCATGCGCAGTAGTGAGCCCGTGTATGCATGAGCAGTAGTGACCCTGAGTGCGCATGCACAGTAGTGAGCCCGAGTGAGCATGAGCAGTAGTGATCCCGAGTTCCCATACGCGGTAGTGAGCCCGATTTTGTATCCGCAGTAGTGAGTCCGAGTGCGCATGAGCAGTAGTGAGCCAGATTGCGCATCCGCAGTAGTGAGTCCGAGTGCGCATGCGCAGTAGTGACCTCGAGTGCGCATGCGCAGTAGAGAGCCTGATTGCGCATGCGCAGTAGTGAGCCCGTGGCCGCATGCCCAGTAGTGAGCTCGAGTGCGCATGTGCAGGTCTGAGCCGGAGTGCGTATGCGCAGTAGTGAGCCCGATTGTGCATCCGCAGTAGTGAGTCCGAGTGCGCATGAGCAGTAGTGACCGCGAGTGCGCACACGCAGTAGTGAGCCCGATTGCGCATCGGCAGTAGTGAGTCCGTGTGCGCATGCCCAGTAGTGAGCCCGAGAGCGCATGTGCAGGTCTGAGCCGGAGTGCGCATGCGCTGTAGTGAGCCCGATTGTACATCCGCAGTAGTGAGTCCTAGTGCGCACGAGCAGTAGTGACCCCGTGTGTGCATGAGCAGTAGTGACCCCGAGTGCGCATGCACAGTAGTGAGCCCGTGCGCGCATACGCGGTAGTGAACCCGTGTGCGGATGAGCAGTAGAGAGCCCGATTGCGCATCCGCTGCAGTGTGTCCGAGTGCGCATGAGCAGTAACGAGTCCAAGTGCGCATGAGCAGTAGTGAGGCCGTATGCGAATGAGCAGTAGTGAGCCCGAGTGCGCATGCGCAGTAGTGTCCCCGAGTACGCATGCACAGTAGTAAGCCCGTGCGCGCATCCGTAGCAGTGAGGCCGAGTGCCCTTGAGCAGTAGTGACCCCGAGTGCGCATGCACAGTAGTGAGCCCGTGCGCGCATACGCGGTAGTGAACCCGTGTGCGCATGAGCAGTAGTGACCCCGAGCGCGCATGCGCAGTAGTGAGCCCGAGTGCGCATCCGCTGCAGTGTGTCCGAGTGCGCATGAGCAGTAGTGAGGCCGAGTGCGCATGAGAGGTACTGAACCCGAGTGCGCATGCACAGTAGTGAGCCCGTGTACACATGCGCAGTAGAGAGCCCGATTGCGCATCCGCTGCAGTGTGTCCGAGTGCGCATGAGCAGTAACGAGTCCAAGTGCGCATGAGCAGTAGTGAGGCCGTATGCGAATGAGCAGTAGTGAGCCCGAGTGCGCATGCGCAGTAGTGTCCCCGAGTACGCATGCACAGTAGTAAGCCCGTGCGCGCATCCGTAGTAGTGAGGCCGAGTGCCCTTGAGCAGTAGTGAGGCCGAGTGCGCATGTGCAGGTCTGACCGGAGAGGGCATGAGCAGTACTGACCCCGAGCGCGCATGCGCAGTAGTGAGCCCGACTGCGCATCCGCAGTAGGGAGTCCGTGTGCGCATGCGCAGTAGTGAGCCCGATTGCGCATCGGCAGTAGTGAGTCTTAGTGCCCATGAGCCGTAGTGAGTCCGAGTGCGCATCCGCAGTAGTGAGCCCGAGTGCGCATGCGCAGTAGTGACCCCGAGTGCGCATGCACTATAGTGTGCCCGTGCGCGCATCCGTAGTAGTGAGTCCGAGCGCGCATGAGCAGTAGTGAGTCCGAGTGCGTATGAGCAGTAGTGAGCCCGAGCGTCTATGAGCAGTAGTGGGTCCGAGTGCGCATAAGCAGTAGTAACCCCGATTGCGCAGCCACAGTAGTGCGCCCGTGCGCGCATGCGCAGTGGTTCGCCCGTGTGCGCACGCGCAGTAGTGAGTCCGAGTGCGCATGAGCAGTAGTGAGCCCGTGCGCGCGTGCGCAGTAGTGCGCCCGAGTGCGTTTGGTCAAGTCTGAGCCGGAGTGCGCATTAGCAGTAGTGAGCCCGATTGCGCATCCGTAGTAGTGAGGCCGAGTGCGCATGTGCCGCAGTGAGCCCGAGTGCGCATGTGCATGTCTGACCGGTGGGGGCATGCACAGTAGTGAGCCCGAGTGAGCATGAGCAGTAGTGATCCAGAGTTCCCATACGCGGTAGTGAGCCCGATTTTGTATCCGCAGTAGTGAGTCCGAGTGCGCATGAGCAGTAGTCAGCCGGAGTGCACATGCGCAGTAGTGAGTCCGAGTGCGCATGAGCAGTAGTTAGACCGAGAGCGCATGACAAGTAGTGACCCCGTGTGGGCATGCGCAGTAGTGATCCCGAGCGCGCATCCGAAGTAGTGAGCCCGAGCGCGCATGAGCACTAGTGAGTCCAAGTGCGCACGAGCAGTAGTGACCCCGAGTGCGCATGCGCAGTAGTGAGCCGGTTGCGAATCCGCAGTAGTGTGCCCGAGTGCGCATGTGCAGGTCTGAGCCCGAGCGCGCATCCGCAGTAGCGAGTCCGAGTGCGCATGAGCAGTAGTGACCACGAGTGCGCATACGCAGTAGTGAGCCCGATTGCGCATCGGCAGTAGTGAGTCCGTGTGCGCATGCCCAGTAGTGAGACCGCGTGCGCATGTGCAGGTCTGAGCCGGAGTGCGCATGCGCAGTAGTGAGCTCGATTGTGCATCCGCAGTAGCGAGTCGGAGTACTCATAAGCAGTAGTCAGTCCGAGAGCGCATGAGAAGTAGTGACCCCGTGTGCGCATGCGCAGTAGTGAGTCCGTGTGCGCATGCCCAGTAGTGAGCCGCAGTGCGTATGTGCAGGTCTGAGCCGGAGTGCGCATGCGCAGTAGTGAGCCCGATTGTGCATCCGCAGTAGTGAGTCCGAGTGCGCATGAACAGTAGTGAGCCGCCGTGTGCATGAGCAGTAGTGACCCTGAGTGCGCATGCACAGTAGTGAGCCCGTGCGCGCATACGCGGTAGTGAGCCCGATTTTGCATCCACAGTAGTGAGTCGGAGTACTCATGAGCAGTAGTTAGTCCGAGAGCGCATGAGAAGTAGTGAGCGCGTGTGGGCATGCGCAGTAGTGAGCCCGAGCGCGCATGCGCAGTAGTGAGCCCGTGCGCGCTTGCGCAGTTGTGAACCCGAGTGCGCATGGTCAAGTCTGAGCCGGAGTGCGCATGCGCAGTACTGAGCCCGATCGCGCATCCGCAGTAGTGAGGCGGAGTGCCCATGAGCAGTAGTGAGTCCGAGTGCGCATGGGCAGTAGTGAGCCCGTGTGTGCATGCGCAGTAGTGAGTCCGTTTGCGCATGCGCAGCAGTGAGTCCGAGTGCGCATTGGCAGTAGTGAGCCCGAGCGCGCATCCGCAGTAGTGAGCCCGTGTGCGCATGCGCAGCAGTCACCCCGAGTGCGCATGCACAGTAGTGACCCCGAGTGCGCATGCATAGTCGTGAGCCCGTGTGCGCATGCGCAATAGTGAGCCCGAGTGTGCATCCGCAGTAGGGAGTCTGTGTGCGCATGAGCAGTAGTGAGTCCGAGTGCGCAAGAGCAGTAGTGAGGCCAAATGCGAATGAGCAGTAGGGAGCCTGATTGCGCATCTGCAGTAGTGAGTCAGAGTGCCCATGAGCAGTAGTTAGTTCGAGAGGGCATGAGAAGTAGTGACCCCGTGTGCGCATGCGCAGTAGTGAGCCCATGTGCGCATGCGCAGTAGTGAGCCCGATTGCGCATCCGCAGTAATGAGGCTGAGTCCCCATGAGCAGTAGTGAGTCCAAGTGCGCATGAGCAGTAGTGACCCCGATTGCGCATGCACAGTAGTGAGGCCGAGTGTCCATGAGTAGTAGTGCGTCCAAGTGCGCATGAGCAGTAGTGACTCCGTGTGCGCATGCGCAGTAGTGAGCCAGATTGCGCATCCGCAGTAGTGAGTCCGAGTGCGCATGCGCAGTAGTGACCTCGTGTGCGCATGCGCAGTAGAGGGCCCGATTGCGCATGCGCAGTAGTGAGCCCGTGGCCGCATGCCCAGTAGTGAGCTCGAGTGCGCATGTGCAGGTCTGAGCCGGAGTGCGTATGCGCAGTAGTGAGCCCGATTGTGCATCCGCAGTAGTGAGTCCGAGTGCGCATGAGCAGTAGTGACCGCGGGTGCGCATGCGCAGTAGAGGGCCGAATTGCGCACGCGCAGTAGTGAGCCCGTGTACGCATGCGCAGTGGTGAGCCCGAGTGCGCATGGTCAGGTCTGAGCCGGAGTGCGCATGCGCATTAGTGAGTCCGAGTGCGCATGCGCAGTAGAGGGCCGAATTGCGCATGCGCAGTAGTGAGCCCGTGTACGCATGCGCAGTGGTGAGCCCGAGTGCGCATGGTCAGGTCTGAGCCGGAGTGCGCATGCGCAGTAGTGAGTCCGAGTGCGCATGAGCAGTAGTGACCCCGAGTGCGCATGCACAGTCGTAAGCCTGTGTGCGCATGCCCAAAAGTGAGCCCGAGTGCGCACGGCCAAGTCTGAGCCGGAGTGCGCATGCGCAGTAATGAGCCCGATCGCGCATCCGCAGTAGTGAGGCCGAGTGCCCATGAGCAGTGGAGAGTCCGAGTGCGCATGAGCAGTAGTGACCACGAGTGCGCACACGCAGTAGTGAGCTCGATTGCGCATCGGCAGTAGTGAGTCCGTGTGCGCATGCCCAGTAGTGAGCCCGAGAGCGCATGTGCAGGTCTGAGCCGGAGTGCGCATGCGCAGTAGTGAGCCCGATTGTACATCCGCAGTAGTGAGTCCTAGTGCGCACGAGCAGTAGTGACCCCGTGTGTGCATGAGCAGTAGTGACCCCGAGTGCGCATGCACAGTAGTGAGCCCGTGCGCGCATACGCGGTAGTGAACCCGTGTGCGCATGAGCAGTAGAGAGCCCGATTGCGCATCCGCTGCAGTGTGTCCGAGTGCGCATGAGCAGTAACGAGTCCAAGTGCGCATGAGCAGTAGTGAGGCCGTATGCGAATGAGCAGTAGTGAGCCCGAGTGCGCATGCGCAGTAGTGTCCCCGAGTACGCATGCACAGTAGTAAGCCCGTGCGCGCATCCGTAGTAGTGAGGCCGAGTGCCCTTGAGCAGTAGTGAGCCCGAGTGCGCATGTGCAGGTCTGACCGGAGAGGGCATGAGCAGTAGTGACCCTGAGTGCGCATGCACAGTAGTGAGCCCGTGCGCGCATATGCGGTAGTGAGCCCGATTTTGCATCCACAGTAGTGAGTCGGAGTACTCATGAGCAGTAGTTAGTCCGAGAGCGCATGAGAAGTAGTGAGCGCGTGTGGGCATGCGCAGTAGTGAGCCCGAGCGCGCATGCGCAGTAGTGAGCCCGTGCGCGCTTGCGCAGTTGTGAACCCGAGTGCGCATGGTCAAGTCTGAGCCGGAGTGCGCATGCGCAGTACTGAGCCCGATCGCGCATCCGCAGTAGTGAGGCGGAGTGCCCATGAGCAGTAGTGAGTCCGAGTGCGCATGAGCAGTAGTGAGCCCGTGTGTGCATGCGCAGTAGTGAGCCCGTTTGCGCATGCGCAGCAGTGAGTCCGAGTGCGCATTGGCAGTAGTGAGCCCGATTGCGCATCCGCAGTAGTGAGGCCGAGTGTCCATGAGTAGTAGTGCGTCCAAGTGCGCATGAGCAGTAGTGACTCCGAGTGCGCATGCGCAGTAGTGAGGCCGAGTGTCCATGAGTAGTAGTGCGTCCAAGTGCGCATGAGCAGTAGTGACTCCGAGTGCGCATGCGCAGTAGTGAGCCAGATTGCGCATCCGCAGTAGTGAGTCCGAGTGCGCATGCGCAGTAGTGACCTCGAGTGCGCATGCGCAGTAGAGAGCCCGATTGCGCATGCGCAGTAGTGAGCCCGTGTCCGCATGTGCAGTTGTGAGCCCGAGTGCGCATGGTCAGGTCTGAGCCGGAGTGCGCATCAGCAGTAGTGAGCCCGATTGCGCATCCGCAGTAGTGACCCCGAGTGCGCATTCGCAGTAGAGAGCCCGATTGCGCATGCCCAGTAGTGAGCTCGAGTGCGCATGTGCAGGTCTGAGCCGGAGTGCGTATGCGCAGTAGTGAGCCCGATTGTGCATCCGCAGTAGTGAGTCCGAGTGCGCATGAGCAGTAGTGACCGCGAGTGCGCATGCGCAGTAGAGGGCCGAATTGCGCATGCGCAGTAGTGGGCCCGTGTACGCATGCGCAGTGGTGAACCCGAGTGCGCATGGTCAGGTCTGAGCCGGAGTGCGCATGCGCAGTAGTGAGTCCGAGTGCGCATGAGCAGTAGTGACCCCGAGTGCGCATGCACAGTCGTAAGCCTGTGTGCGCATGCCCAAAAGTGAGCCCGAGTGCGCACGGCCAAGTCTGAGCCGGAGTGTGCATGCGCAGTAATGAGCCCGATCGCGCATCCGCAGTAGTGAGGCCGAGTGCCCATGAGCAGTGGAGAGCCCGAGTGCGCATGAGCAGTAGTGACCACGAGTGCGCACACGCAGTAGTGAGCCCGATTGCGCATCGGCAGTAGTGAGTCCGTGTGCGCATGCCCAGTAGTGAGCACGCGTGCGCATGCGCAGGTCTGAGCCGGAGTGCGCGTGCACAGTAGTGAGCTCGATTGTGCATCCGCACTAGTGAGTCCGAGTGCGCACGAGCTGTAGTGACCCCGAGCGCACATGCGCAGTAGAGAGCCCGATTGCGCATGCGCAGTAGTGAGCCCGTGCGCGCATGCGCAGTAGTGAGCCCGAGTGCGCATGCGCAGTAGTGACCCCGAGTGCGCATGAGCACCAGTGAGTCCAAGTGCGCACGAGCAGTAGTGACCCCGAGTGCGCATGCGCAGTAGTGAGCCCGATTGCGAATCCGCAGTAGTGAGGCCGAGTGCCCTTGAGCAGTAGTGAGTCCAAGTGCGCATGAGCAGTAGTGAGCCCGAGTGCGCATGTGCAGGTCTGACCGGTGGGGGCATGAGCAGTAGTGACCCCGAGCGCGCATGCGCAGTAGTGAGCCCCACTGCGCATCCGCAGTAGGGAGTCCGTGTGCGCATGCGCAGTAGTGAGCCCGTGGCGGCATGCGCAGTAGTGAGCCCGAGCGCGCATCCGCAGTAGTGAGTCCGTGTGCGCATGCCCAGTAGTGAGCCCGAGCGCGCATCCGCAGTAGGGAGCCCGAGCGCCCATGCGCAGTAGTGAGCCCGTGTATGCATGAGCAGTAGTGACCCTGAGTGCGCATGCACAGTAGTGAGCCCGAGTGAGCATGAGCAGTAGTGATCCCGAGTTCCCATACGCGGTAGTGAGCCCGATTTTGCATCCGCAGCAGTGAGTCCGAGTGCGCATGAGCAGTAGTCAGCCGGAGTGCACATGCGCAGTAGTGAGTCTGAGTGCGCATGAGCAGTAGTTAGACCGAGAGCGCATGACAAGTAGTGACCCCGTGTGGGCATGCGCAGTAGTGATCCCGAGCGCGCATCCGAAGTAGTGAGCCCGAGCGCGCATGAGCACCAGTGAGTCCAAGTGCGCACGAGCAGTAGTGACCCCGAGTGCGCATGCGCAGTAGTGAGCCCGATTGCGAATCCGCAGTAGTGTGCCCGAGTGCGCATGTGCAGGTCTGAGCCCGAGCGCGCATCCGCAGTAGTGAGTCCGAGTGCGCATGAGCAGTAGTGACCACGAGTGCGCATACGCAGTAGTGAGCCCGATTGCGCATCGGCAGTAGTGAGTCCGTGTGCGCATGCCCAGTAGTGAGCCCAAGCGCGCATCCGCAGTAGGGAGCCCGAGCGCCCATGCGCAGTAGTGAGCCCGTGTATGCATGAGCAGTAGTGACCCTGAGTGCGCATGCGCAGTAGTGACCTCGAGTGCGCATGCGCAGTAGAGGGCCCGATTGCGCATGCGCAGTAGTGAGCCCGTGTCCGGATGCGCAGTGGTGAGCCCGAGTGCGCATGGTCAAGTCTGAGCCGGAGTGCGCATCAGCAGTAGTGAGCCCGTTTGCGCATCCGCAGTAGTGACCCCGAGGGCGCATTCGCAGTAGAGAGCCCGATTACGCATGCCCAGTAGTGAGCTCGAGTGCGCATGTGCAGGTCTGAGCCGGAGTGCGTATGCGCAGTAGTGAGCCCGATTGTGCGTCCGCAGTAGTGAGTCCGAGTGCGCATGAGCAGTAGTGACCGCGAGTGCGCATGCGCAGTAGAGGGCCGAATTGCGCATGCGCAGTAGTGAGCCCGTGTACGCATGCGCAGTGGTGAGCCCGAGTGCGCATGGTCAGGTCTGAGCCGGAGTGCGCATGCGCAGTAGTGAGTCCGAGTGCGCATGAGCAGTAGTGACCCCGAGTGCGCATGCACAGTCGTAAGCCTGTGTGCGCATGCCCAAAAGTGAGCCCGAGTGCGCACGGCCAAGTCTGAGCCGGAGTGCGCATGCGCAGTAATGAGCCCGATCGCGCATCCGCAGTAGTGAGGCCGAGTGCCCATGAGCAGTGGAGAGTCCGAGTGCGCCTGAGCAGTAGTGACCACGAGTGCGCACACGCAGTAGTGAGCTCGATTGCGCATCGGCAGTAGTGAGTCCGTGTGCGCATGCCCAGTAGTGAGCCCGAGAGCGCATGTGCAGGTCTGAGCCGGAGTGCGCATGCGCAGTAGTGAGCCCGATTGTACATCCGCAGTAGTGAGTCCTAGTGCGCACGAGCAGTAGTGACCCCGTGTGTGCATGAGCAGTAGTGACCCCGAGTGCGCATGCACAGTAGTGAGCCCGTGCGCGCATACGCGGTAGTGAACCCGTGTGCGCATGAGCAGTAGAGAGCCCGATTGCGCATCCGCTGCAGTGTGTCCGAGTGCGCATGAGCAGTAACGAGTCCAAGTGCGCATGAGCAGTAGTGAGGCCGTATGCGAATGAGCAGTAGTGAGCCCGAGTGCGCATGCGCAGTAGTGTCCCCGAGTACGCATGCACAGTAGTAAGCCCGTGCGCGCATCCGTAGTAGTGAGGCCGAGTGCCCTTGAGCAGTAGTGAGCCCGAGTGCGCATGTGCAGGTCTGACCGGAGAGGGCATGAGCAGTAGTGACCCCGCGCGCGCATGCGCAGTAGTGAGCCCGACTGCGCATCCGCGGTAGGGAGTCCGTGTGCGCATGCGCAGTAGTGAGCCCGTGGCGGCATGCGCAGTAGTGAGCCCGAGCGCGCATCCGCAGTAGTGAGTCCGTGTGCGCATGCCCAGTAGTGAGCCCGAGCGCGCATCCGCAGTACGGAGCCCGAGCGCCCATGCGCAGTAGTGAGCCCGTGTATGCATGAGCAGTTGTGACCCTGAGTGCGCATGCACAGTAGTGAGCCCGAGTGAGCATGAGCAGTAGTGATCCCGAGTTCCCATACGCGGTAGTGAGCCCGATTTTGTATCCGCAGTAGTGAGTCCGAGTGCGCATGAGCAGTAGTGAGCCAGATTGCGCATCCGCAGTAGTGAGTCCGAGTGCGCATGCGCAGTAGTGACCTCGAGTGCGCATGCGCAGTAGAGAGCCTGATTGCGCATGCGCAGTAGTGAGCCCGTGGCCGCATGCCCAGTAGTGAGCTCGAGTGCGCATGTGCAGGTCTGAGCCGGAGTGCGTATGCGCAGTAGTGAGCCCGATTGTGCATCCGCAGTAGTGAGTCCGAGTGCGCATGAGCAGTAGTGACCGCGAGTGCGCATGCGCAGTAGAGGGCCGAATTGCGCATGCGCAGTAGTGAGCCCGTGTACGCATGCGCAGTGGTGAGCCCGAGTGCGCATGGTCAGGTCTGAGCCGGAGTGCGCATGCGCAGTAGTGAGTCCGAGTGCGCATGCGCAGTAGAGGGCCGAATTGCGCATGCGCAGTAGTGAGCCCGTGTACGCATGCGCAGTGGTGAGCCCGAGTGCGCATGGTCAGGTCTGAGCCGGATTGCGCATGCGCAGTAGTGAGTCCGAGTGCGCATGAGCAGTAGTGACCCCGAGTGCGCATGCACAGTCGTAACCTTGTGTGCGCATGCCCAAAAGTGAGCCCGAGTGCGCACGGCCAAGTCTGAGCCGGTGTGCGCATGCGCAGTAATGAGCCCGATCGCGCATCCGCAGTAGTGAGGCCGAGTGCCCATGAGCAGTGGAGAGTCCGAGTGCGCATGAGCAGTAGTGACCACGAGTGCGCACACGCAGTAGTGAGCTCGATTGCGCATCGGCAGTAGTGAGTCCGTGTGCGCATGCCCAGTAGTGAGCCCGAGAGCGCATGTGCAGGTCTGAGCCGGAGTGCGCATGCGCAGTAGTGAGCCCGATTGTACATCCGCAGTAGTGAGTCCTAGTGCGCACGAGCAGTAGTGACCCCGTGTGTGCATGAGCAGTAGTGACCCCGAGTGCGCATGCACAGTAGTGAGCCCGTGCGCGCATACGCGGTAGTGAACCCGTGTGCGCATGAGCAGTAGAGAGCCCGATTGCGCATCCGCTGCAGTGTGTCCGAGTGTGCATGAGCAATAACGAGTCCAAGTGCGCATGAGCAGTAGTGAGGCCGTATGCGAATGAGCAGTAGTGAGCCCGAGTGCGCATGCGCAGTAGTGTCCCCGAGTACGCATGCACAGTAGTAAGCCCGTGCGCGCATCCGTAGTAGTGAGGCCGAGTGCCCTTGAGCAGTAGTGAGCCCGAGTGCGCATGTGCAGGTCTGACCGGAGAGGACATGAGCAGTAGTGACCCCGCGCGCGCATGCGCAGTAGTGAGCCCGACTGCGCATCCGCAGTAGGGAGTCCGTGTGCGCATGCCCAGTAGTGAGCCCGAGCGCGCATCCGCAGTACGGAGTCCGAGCGCCCATGCGCAGTAGTGAGCCCGTGTATGCATGAGCAGTAGTGACCCTGAGTGCGCATGCACAGTAGTGAGCCCGAGTGAGCATGAGCAGTAGTGATCCCGAGTACCCATACGCGGTAGTGAGCCCGATTTTGTATCCGCAGTAGTGAGTCCGAGTGCGCATGAGCAGTAGTGAGCCAGATTGCGCATCCGCAGTAGTGAGTCCGAGTGCGCATGCGCAGTAGTGACCTCGAGTGCGCATGCGCAGTAGAGAGCCTGATTGCGCATGCGCAGTAGTGAGCCCGTGGCCGCATGCCCAGTAGTGAGCTCGAGTGCGCATGTGCAGGTCTGAGCCGGAGTGCGTATGCGCAGTAGTGAGCCCGATTGTGCATCCGCAGTAGTGAGTCCGAGTGCGCATGCGCAGTAGTGGCCGCGAGTGCGCATGCGCAGTAGAGGGCCGAATTGCGCATGCGCAGTAGTGAGCCCGTGTACGCATGCGCAGTGGTGAGCCCGAGTGCGCATGGTCAGGTCTGAGCCGGAGTGCGCATGCGCATTAGTGAGTCCGAGTGCGCATGCGCAGTAGAGGGCCGAATTGCGCATGCGCAGTAGTGAGCCCGTGTACGCATGCGCAGTGGTGAGCCCGAGTGCGCATGGTCAGGTCTGAGCCGGAGTGCGCATGCGCAGTAGTGAGTCCGAGTGCGCATGAGCAGTAGTGACCCCGAGTGCGCATGCACAGTCGTAAGCCTGTGTGCGCATGCCCAAAAGTGAGCCCGAGTGCGCACGGCCAAGTCTGAGCCGGAGTGCGCATGCGCAGTAATGAGCCCGATCGCGCATCCGCAGTAGTGAGGCCGAGTGCCCATGAGCAGTGGAGAGTCCGAGTGCGCATAAGCAGTAGTGACCCTGAGTGCGCGTGCACAGTAGTGATCCCGTGCGCGCATACGCGGTAGTGAGCCCGATGTTGCATCCACAGTAGTGAGTCGGAGTACTCATGCGCAGTAGTTAGTCCGAGAGCGCATGAGAAGTAGTGACCCCGTGTGCGCATGCGCAGTACTGAGCCCGAGCGCGGATGCGCGGTAGTGAGCCCGATTGCGCATCCGTAGTAGTGAAGCCGAGTGCCCTTGAGCAGTAGTGAGTCCAAGTGCGCATGAGCAGTAGTGACCCCGAGTGCGCATGCGCAGTAGTGAGCCCGATTGCGCATACGCTGCAAAGTGTCCGAGTGCGCATGCACAGTAGTGATCCCGTGCGCGCATACGCGGTAGTGAGCCCGATTTTGCATCCACAGTCGTGAGTCGGAGTACTCATGAGCAGTAGTTAGTCCGAGAGCGCGTGAGAAGTAGTGACCCCGTGTGCGCATGCGCAGTACTGGGCCCGAGCGCGGATGCGCGGTAGTGAGCCCGATTGCGCATCCGTAGTAGTGAAGCCGAGTGCCCTTGAGCAGTAGTGAGTCCAAGTGCGCATGAGCAGTAGTGACCCCGAGTGCGCATGCGCAGTAGTGAGCTCGAGTGCGCATGCACAGTAGTGAGCCCGTGTGCGCATACGCGGTAGTGAGGCCGATTTTGCATCCGCCGTAGTGAATCCGAGTGCGCATGAGCAGTAGTTAGTCCGAGAGCGCATGACAAGTAGTGACCCCGTGTGCGCATGCGCAGTAGTGATCCCGAGCGCGCATCCGCAGTATTGAGCCCGAGCGCGCATGAGCACTAGTGAGTCCAAGGGCGCATGCGCAGTAGTGACCCCGAGTGCGCATGCGCAGTAGTGAGCCCGTGTCAGCATGCGCAGTGGTGAGCCCGAGTGCGCATGGTCAAGTCTGAGCCCAAGCGCGCATGCGCAGTAGTGAGCCCGATTGCTCATCCACAGTAGTGAGGCCGAGTGCCCATGAGAAGTAGTGAGTCCGAGTGCGCATGGGCAGTAGTGAGCCCGCGTGTGCATGAGCAGTAGTGACCCTGAGTGCGCATGCACAGTCGTGAGCCCGTGTGCGCATGCGCAGTAGTGAGCCTGACTGCGCATCCGCAGTAGTGAGTCCGAGTTCCCATGAGCAGTAGTTAGTCCGAGAAGACATGAGAAGTAGTGACACCGTGTGCGCATGCGCAGTAGTGAGCCCATGTGCGCATGCGCAGTAGTTAGCCCGAGCGCGCATCCGCAGTAGTGAGCCCGAGTGCGCATGAGAGGTACTGAACCCGAATGCGCATGCACAGTAGTGAGCCCGTGTACACATGCGCAGTAGAGAGCCCGATTGCGCATCCGCTGCAGTGTGTCCGAGTGCGAATGAGCAGTAGTGAGCCCGAGTGCGCATGCGCAGTAGTGTCCCCGAGTACGCATGCACAGTAGTAAGCCCGTGCGCGCATCCGTAGTAGTGAGGTCGAGTGCCCTTGAGCAGTAGTGAGCCCGAGAGCGCATGTGCAGGTCTGACCGGAGAGGGCATGAGCAGTAGTGACCCCGAGCGCGCATGCGCAGTAGTGAGCCCCACTGCGCATCCGCAGTAGGGAGTCCGAGTGCGTATGAGCAGTAGTGAGCCCGAGCGTCCATGAGCAGTAGTGTGTCCGAGTGCGCATAAGCAGTAGCAACCCCGATTGCGCGTGCACAGTAGTGCGCCCGTGCGCGCATGCGCAGTGGTTCGCCCGTGCGCGCGTGCGCAGTAGTGCGCCCGAGTGCGTTTGGTGAAGTCTGAGCCGGAGTGCGCATTAGCAGTAATGAGCCCGATTGCGCATCCGCAGTAGTGAGTCCGAGTGTGCATGAGCAGTAGTGAGCCCGTGTGTGCATGAGCAGTAGTGACCCCAAGTGCGCATGCACAGTAGTGAGCCCGTGCGCGCATGCGCAGTAGTGAGTCCGAGTGCGAATGCGTATAAGTGACCCCGAGTGCGCATGCGCAGTAGTGACCCCGAGTGCGCATGTGCAGGTCTGACCGGAGTGCGCATCCGCAGTAGTGAGCCTGAGCGCGCATCCGCAGTAGTGAGTCCGAGTGCGCATGAGCAGTAATGATCCCGAGTGCGCATGCACAGTCGTGAGCCCGTATGCGAATGCGCAGAAGTGAGCTCGAGAGCGCATGTGCAAGTCTGACCGGAGTGCGCATCCGCAGTAGTGAGCCCGAGCGCGCATCCGCAGTAGTGAGTCCGAGTGCGCATGAGCAGTAGTGTCCCCGAGTGCGCATGCACAGTCGGGAGCCCGTGTGGGCATGCGCAGAAGTGCGCCCGTGCGCGCATGTGCAAGTCTGAGCCGGAGTGCGCATGCGCAGTTGTGACCCGGAGTGCACATGCGCAGCAGCGAGCCCGAGCGCGCATGCACAGTAGTGAGTTCGAGTGCGCATGAGCAGTAGTGAGCCCGAGCGCGCATCCGCAGTAGTGAGTCCGAGTGTGCATGAGCAGTAGTGACCCCGAGTCCACATGCACAGACGTGAGGCCGTGTGCGCATGCGCAGTAGTGACCCCGAGAGCGCATACGCAGTAGCGACCCCGAGCGCGCATGCGCAGTAGTGAGCCCGATTGCGCATCCGCAGTAGTGAGTCCGAGTGCGAATGCGTATAAGTGACCCCGAGTGCGCATGCGCAGTAGTGACCCCGAGTGCGCATGCGCAGTAGCGACCCCGAGCGCGCATGCGCAGTAGTGAGTCCGAGTGCGAATGCGTATGAGTGACCCCGAGTGCGCATGCGCAGAAGTGAGCTCGAGTGCGCATGTGCAGGTCTGAGCTGGAGAGCGCATGCGCAGTAGTGACCCCGAGTGCGCATGTGCAGGTCTGACCGGAGTGCGCATCCGCAGTAGTGAGTCCGAGTGCGCATGAGCAGTAGTGTCCCCGAGTGCGCATGCACAGTCGGGAGCCCGTGTGGGCATGCGCAGAAGTGCGCCCGTGCGCGCATGTGCAAGTCTGAGCCGGAGTGCGCATGCGCAGTTGTGACCCGGAGTGCACATGCGCAGCAGCGAGCCCGAGCGCGCATGCACAGTAGTGAGTTCGAGTGCGCATGAGCAGTAGTGAGCCCGAGCGCGCATCCGCAGTAGTGAGTCCGAGTGCGCATGAGCAGTAGTGATCTCGAGTGCGCATGCACAGTCGTGAGCCCGTGTGCGCATGCGCAGTAGTTACACCGAGTGCGCATGATCAGTAGTGAGCCCGTGCGCGCATGCGCAGTATTGCCCCGTGTGCGCATACGCAGTAGTGAGCCCGATTGCGCATCCGCAGTAGGGAGTCCGTGTGCGCATGCGCAGTAGTGAGTCCGATTGCGCGTCGGCAGTAGTGAGTCCGTGTGCGCATGCCCAGTAGTGAGCCCGTGTATGCTGGAGCAGTAGTGACCCCGAGCGCGCATGCGCAGTAGTGAGCCCAAGTGCGCATCCCCAGTAGTGAGCCCGAGCGCGCATCCGCAGTAGTGAGTCCGAGTGCGCATGATCAGTACTGACCCCGAGTGCGCATGCACAGTCATGAGCCCGTGTGCGCATGCGCAGTAGTGCGCCCGTGTGGCCATGCGCAGAAGTGAGCTTGAGAGCGCATGTGCAAGTCTGAACCGGAATGCGCATGCGCAGCAGTGTCCCGGAGTGCACATGCGCAGCAGCGACCCCGAGCGCGCATGCGCAGTAATGAGCCCGCGTGCGCATGTGCAGGTCGGAGCCGGAGTGCGCATCCGCAGTACTGAGCCCGATTGCGCATCCGCAGTAGTGAGTCCGTGTGCGCATGCCCAGTAGTGAGCCACAGTGCGTATGTGCAGGTCTGAGCCGGAGTGCGCATGCGCAGTAGTGAGCTCGATTGTGCATCCGCAGTAGCGAGTCGGAGTACTCATAAGCAGTAGTCAGTCCGAGAGCGCATGAGAAGTAGTGACCCCGTGTGCGCATGCGCAGTAGTGAGCCCGAGCGCGCATCCGCAGTACTGATCCCGATTGCGCATCCGCAGTAGTGAGTCCGTGTGCGCATGCCCAGTAGTGAGACCGCGTGCGTATGTGCAGGTCTGAGCCGGAGTGCGCATGCGCAGTAGTGAGCCCGATAGTGCATCCGCAGTAGTGAGTCCGAGTGCGCATGAACAGTAGTGAGCCGGCGTGTGCATGAGCAGTAGTGACCCTGAGTGCGCATGCACAGTAGTGAGCCCGTGCGCGCATACGCGGTAGTGAGCCCGATTTTGCATCCACAGTAGTGAGTCAGAGTACTCATGAGCAGTAGTTTGTCCGAGAGCGCATGAGAAGTAGTGAGCGCGTGTGGGCATGCGCAGTAGTGAGCCCGAGCGCGCATGCGCAGTAATGAGCCCGTGCGCGCTTGCGCAGTTGTGAACCCGAGTGCGCATGGTCAAGTCTGAGCCGGAGTGCGCATGCGCTGTACTGAGCCCGATCGCGCATCCGCAGTAGTGAGGCGGAGTGCCCATGAGCAGTAGTGAGTCCGAGTGCGCATGAGCAGTAGTGAGCCCGTGTGTGCATGCGCAGTAGTGAGCCCGTTTGCGCATGCGCAGCAGTGAGTCCGAGTGCGCATTGGCAGTAGTGAGCCCGAGCGCGCATCCGCAGTAGTGAGCCCGAGTGCGCATGCGCAGCAGTGACCCCGAGTGCGCATGCACAGTAGTGACCCCGAGTGCGCATGCACAGTCGCGAGCCCGTGTGCGCATGCGCAATAGTGAGCCCGAGTGTGCATCCGCAGTAGGGAGTCCGTGTGCGCATGAGCAGTAGTGAGTCCGAGTGCGCAAGAGCAGTAGTGAGGCCGAATGCGAATGAGCAGTAGTGAGCCTGATTGCGCATCCGCAGTAGTGAGTCAGAGTGCCCATGAGTAGTAGTGCGTCCGAGTGCGCATGCGCCGTAGTGAGCCAGATTGCGCATCCGCAGTAGTCAGTCCGAGTGCGCATGCGCAGTAGTGACCTCGAGTGCGCATGCGCAGTAGAGAGCCTGATTGCGCATGCGCAGTAGTGAGCCCGTGGCCGCATGCGCAGTGGTGCGCCCGAGTGCGCATGGTCAAGTCTGAGCCGGAGTGCGCATCAGCAGTAGTGAGCCCGATTGCGCATCCGCAGTAGTGACCCCGAGTGCGCATTTGCAGTAGAGAGCCCGATTACGCATGCCCAGTAGTGAGCTCGAGTGCGCATGTGCAGGTCTGAGCCGGAGTGCGTATGCGCAGTAGTGAGCCCGATTGTGCATCCGCAGTAGTGAGTCCGAGTGCGCATGAGCAGTAGTGACCGCGAGTGCGCATGCGCAGTAGAGGGCCGAATTGCGCATGCGCAGTAGTGAGCCCGTGTACGCATGCGCAGTGGTGAGCCCGAGTGCGCATGGTCAGGTCTGAGCCGGAGTGCGCATGCGCAGTAGTGAGTCCGAGTGCGCATGCGCAGTAGAGGGCCGAATTGCGCATGCGCAGTAGTGAGCCCGTGTACGCATGCGCAGTGGTGAGCCCGAGTGCGCATGGTCAGGTCTGAGCCGGAGTGCGCATGCGCAGTAGTGAGTCCGAGCGCGCATGAGCAGTAGTGACCTCGAGTGCGCATGCACAGTCGTAAGCCTGTGTGCGCATGCCCAAAAGTGAGCCCGAGTGCGCACGGCCAAGTCTGAGCCGGAGTGCGCATGCGCAGTAGTAAGCCCGTGCGCGCATCCGTAGTAGTGAGGCCGAGTGCCCTTGAGCAGTAGTGACCCCGAGTGCGCATGCACAGTAATGAGCCCGTGCGCGCATACGCGGTAGTGAACCCGTGTGCGCATGAGCAGTAGCGACCCCGAGCGCGCATGCGCAGTAGTGAGCCCGAGTGCGCATCCGCTGCAGTGTGTCCGAGTGCGCATGAGCAGTAGTGAGGCCGAGTGCCCTTGAGCAGTAGTGACCCCGAGTGCGCATGCACAGTAATGAGCCCGTGCGCGCATACGCGGTAGTGAACCCGTGTGCGCATGCGCAGTAGTGTCCCCGAGTACGCATGCACAGTAGTAAGCCCGTGCGCGCATCCGTAGTAGTGAGGCCGAGTGCCCTTGAGCAGTAGTGAGGCCGAGTGCGCATGTGCAGGTCTGACCGGAGAGGGCATGAGCTGTACTGACCCCGAGCGCGCATGCGCAGTAGTGAGCCCGACTGCGCATCCGCATTAGGGAGTCCGTGTGCGCATGCGCAGTAGTGAGCCCGATTGCGCATCGGCAGTAGTGAGTGCTAGTGCCCATGAGCCGTAGTGAGTCCGAGTGCGCATCCGCAGTAGTGAGCCCGAGTGCGCATGCGCAGTAGTGACCCCGAGTGTGCATGCACTGTAGTGTGCCCGTGCGCGCATCCGTAGTAGTGAGTCCGAGCGCGCATGAGCAGTAGTGAGTCCGAGTGCGTATGAGCAGTAGTGAGCCGGAGCGTCCATGAGCAGTAGTGGGTCCGAGTGCGCATAAGCAGTAGTAACCCCGATTGCGCAGCCACAGTAGTGCGCCCGTGCGCGCATGCGCAGTGGTTCGCCCGTGTGCGCACGCGCAGTAGTGAGTCCGAGTGCGCATGAGCAGTAGTGAGCCCGTGCGCGCGTGCGCAGTAGTGCGCCCGAGTGCGTTTGGTCAAGTCTGAGCCGGAGTGCGCATTAGCAGTAGTGAGCCCGATTGCGCATCCGTAGTAGTGAGGCCGAGTGCGCATGAGCAGTAGTGAGCCCGAGTGCGCATGTGCAGGTCTGACCGGTGGGGGCATGCACAGTAGTGAGCCCGAGTGAGCATGAGCAGTAGTGATCCAGAGTTCCCATACGCGGTAGTGAGCCCGATTTTGTATCCGCAGTAGTGAGTCCGAGTGCGCATGAGCAGTAGTCAGCCGGAGTGCACATGCGCAGTAGTGAGTCCAAGTGCGCATGAGCAGTAGTTAGACCGAGAGCGCATGACAAGTAGTGACCCCGTGTGGGCATGCGCAGTAGTGATCCCGAGCGCGCATCCGAAGTAGTGAGCCCGAGCGCGCATGAGCACTAGTGAGTCCAAGTGCGCACGAGCAGTTGTGACCCCGAGTGCGCATGCGCAGTAGTGAGCCCGATTGCGAATCCGCAGTAGTGTGCCCGAGTGCGCATGTGCAGGTCTGAGCCCGAGCGCGCATCCGCAGTAGTGAGTCCGAGTGCGCATGAGCAGTAGTGACCACGAGTGCGCATACGCAGTAGTGAGCCCGATTGCGCATCGGCAGTAGTGAGTCCGTGTGCGCATGCCCAGTAGTGAGACCGCGTGCGCATGTGCAGGTCTGAGCCGGAGTGCGCATGCGCAGTAGTGAGCTCGATTGTGCATCCGCAGTAGCGAGTCGGAGTACTCATAAGCAGTAGTCAGTCCGAGAGCGCATGAGAAGTAGTGACCCCGTGTGCGCATGCGCAGTAGTGAGTCCGTGTGCGCATGCCCAGTAGTGAGCCGCAGTGCGTATGTGCAGGTCTGAACCGGAGTGCGCATGCGCAGTAGTGAGCCCGATTGTGCATCCGCAGTAGTGAGTCCGAGAGCGCATGAACAGTAGTGAGCCGCCGTGTGCATGAGCAGTAGTGACCCTGAGTGCGCATGCACAGTAGTGAGCCCGTGCGCGCATACGCGGTAGTGAGCCCGATTTTGCATCCACAGTAGTGAGTCGGAGTACTCATGAGCAGTAGTTAGTCCGAGAGCGCATGAGAAGTAGTGAGCGCGTGTGGGCATGCGCAGTAGTGAGCCCGAGCGCGCATGCGCAGTAGTGAGCCCGTGCGCGCTTGCGCAGTTGTGAACCCGAGTGCGCATGGTCAAGTCTGAGCCGGAGTGCGCATGCGCAGTACTGAGCCCGATCGTTCATCCGCAGTAGTGAGGCGGAGTGCCCATGAGCAGTAGTGAGTCCGAGTGCGCATGAGCAGTAGTGAGCCCGTGTGTGCATGCGCAGTAGTGAGCCCGTTTGCGCATGCGCAGCAGTGAGTCCGAGTGCGCATTGGCAGTAGTGAGCCCGAGCGCGCATCCGCAGTAGTGAGCCCGTGTGCGCATGCGCAGCAGTCACCCCGAGTGCGCATGCACAGTAGTGACCCCGAGTGCGCATGCATAGTCGTGAGCCCGTGTGCGCATGCGCAATAGTGAGCCCGAGTGTGCATCCGCAGTAGGGAGTCTGTGTGCGCATGAGCAGTAGTGAGTCCGAGTGCGCAAGAGCAGTAGTGAGGCCGAATGCGAATGAGCAGTAGGGAGCCTGATTGCGCATCTGCAGTAGTGAGTCAGAGTGCCCATGAGCAGTAGTTAGTTCGAGAGGGCATGAGAAGTAGTGACCCCGTGTGCGCATGCGCAGTAGTGAGCCCATGTGCGCATGCGCAGTAGTGAGCCCGATTGCGCATCCGCAGTAATGAGGCTGAGTCCCCATGAGCAGTAGTGAGTCCAAGTGCGCATGAGCAGTAGTGACCCCGATTGCGCATGCACAGTAGTGAGGCCGAGTGTCCATGAGTAGTAGTGCGACCAAGTGCGCATGAGCAGTAGTGACTCCGAGTGCGCATGCGCAGTAGTGAGCCAGATTGCGCATCCGCAGTAGTGAGTCCGTGTGCGGATGCCCCGTAGTGAGCCCGCGTGCGCATTTGCAGGTCTGAGCCGCAGTGCGCATGCGCAGTAGTGAGCTCTATTGTGCATCCGCAGTAGTGAGTCCGAGTGCGCATGAGCAGTAGTGAGCCCGTGTGTGCATAAGCAGTAGTGACCCTGAGTGCGCGTGCACAGTAGTGATCCCGTGCGCGCATACGCGGTAGTGAGCCGGATGTTGCATCCACAGTAGTGAGTCGGAGTACTCATGCGCAGTAGTTAGTCCGAGAGCGCATGAGAAGTAGTGACCCCGTGTGCGCATGCGCAGTACTGAGCCCGAGCGCGGATGCGCGGTAGTGAGCCCGATTGCGCATCCGTAGTAGTGAAGCCGAGTGCCCTTGAGCAGTAGTGAGTCCAAGTGCGCATGAGCAGTAGTGACCCCGAGTGCGCATGCGCAGTAGTGAGCCCGATTGCGCATACGCTGCAAAGTGTCCGAGTGCGCATGCACAGTAGTGATCCCGTGCGCGCATACGCGGTAGTGAGCCCGATTTTGCATCCACAGTCGTGAGTCGGAGTACTCATGAGCAGTAGTTAGTCCGAGAGCGCGTGAGAAGTAGTGACCCCGTGTGCGCATGCGCAGTACTGGGCCCGAGCGCGGATGCGCGGTAGTGAGCCCGATTGCGCATCCGTAGTAGTGAAGCCGAGTGCCCTTGAGCAGTAGTGAGTCCAAGTGCGCATGAGCAGTAGTGACCCCGAGTGCGCATGCGCAGTAGTGAGCTCGAGTGCGCATGCACAGTAGTGAGCCCGTGTGCGCATACGCGGTAGTGAGGCCGATTTTGCATCCGCCGTAGTGAATCCGAGTGCGCATGAGCAGTAGTTAGTCCGAGAGCGCATGACAAGTAGTGATCCCGTGTGCGCATGCGCAGTAGTGATCCCGAGCGCGCATCCGCAGTATTGAGCCCGAGCGCGCATGAGCACTAGTGAGTCCAAGGGCGCATGCGCAGTAGTGACCCCGAGTGCGCATGCGCAGTAGTGAGCCCGTGTCAGCATGCGCAGTGGTGAGCCCGAGTGCGCATGGTCAAGTCTGAGCCCAAGCGCGCATGCGCAGTAGTGAGCCCGATTGCTCATCCACAGTAGTGAGGCCGAGTGCCCATGAGAAGTAGTGAGTCCGAGTGCGCATGAGCAGTAGTGAGCCCGCGTGTGCATGAGCAGTAGTGACCCTGAGTGCGCATGCACAGTCGTGAGCCCGTGTGCGCATGCGCAGTAGTGAGCCTGACTGCGCAACCGCAGTAGTGAGTCCGAGTTCCCATGAGCAGTAGTTAGTCCGAGAAGACATGAGAAGTAGTGACACCGTGTGCGCATGCGCAGTAGTGAGCCCATGTGCGCATGCGCAGTAGTTAGCCCGAGCGCGCATCCGCAGTAGTGAGCCCGAGTGCGCATGAGAGGTACTGAACCCGAATGCGCATGCACAGTAGTGAGCCCGTGTACACATGCGCAGTAGAGAGCCCGATTGCGCATCCGCTGCAGTGTGTCCGAGTGCGAATGAGCAGTAGTGAGCCCGAGTGCGCATGCGCAGTAGTGTCCCCGAGTACGCATGCACAGTAGTAAGCCCGTGCGCGCATCCGTAGTAGTGAGGTCGAGTGCCCTTGAGCAGTAGTGAGCCCGAGAGCGCATGTGCAGGTCTGACCGGAGAGGGCATGAGCAGTAGTGACCCCGAGCGCGCATGCGCAGTAGTGAGCCCCACTGCGCATCCGCAGTAGGGAGTCCGTGTGCGCATGCGCAGTAGTGAGCCCGATTGCGCATCTACAGTAGTGAGTCCAAGCGCCCATGAGCCGTAGTGAGTCCGAGTGCGCATGAGCAGTAGTGAGTCCGAGTGCGTATGAGCAGTAGTGAGACCGAGCGTCCATGAGCAGTAGTGTGTCCGAGTGCGCATAAGCAGTAGCAACCCCGATTGCGCGTGCACAGTAGTGCGCCCGTGCGCGCATGCGCAGTGGTTCGCCCGTGTGCGCACGCGCAGTAGTGAGTCCGAGTGCGCATGAGCAGTAGTGAGCCCGTGCGCGCGTGCGCAGTAGTGCGCCCGAGTGCGTTTGGTGAAGTCTGAGCCGGAGTGCGCATTAGCAGTAATGAGCCCGATTGCGCATCCGCAGTAGTGAGTCCGAGTGTGCATGAGCAGTAGTGAGCCCGTGTGTGCATGAGCAGTAGTGACCCCAAGTGCGCATGCACAGTAGTGAGCCCGTGCGCGCATACGCGGTAGTGAGCCCGATTTTGCACCCGCAGTAGTGAGGCCGAGTGGGCATGCGCAGTAGCGACCCCGAGCGCGCATGCGCAGTAGTGAGTCCGAGTGCGAATGCGTATAAGTGACCCCGAGTGCGCATGCGCAGTAGTGACCCCGAGTGCGCATGTGCAGGTCTGACCGGAGTGCGCATCCGCAGTAGTGAGCCTGAGCGCGCATCCGCAGTAGTGAGTCCGAGTGCGCATGAGCTGTAATGATCCCGAGTGCGCATGCACAGTCGTGAGCCCGTGTGCGAATGCGCAGAAGTGAGCTCGAGAGCGCATGTGCAAGTCTGACCGGAGTGCGCATCCGCAGTAGTGAGCCCGAGCGCGCATCCGCAGTAGTGAGTCCGAGTGCGCATGAGCAGTAGTGTCCCCGAGTGCGCATGCACAGTCGGGAGCCCGTGTGGGCATGCGCAGAAGTGCGCCCGTGCGCGCATGTGCAAGTCTGAGCCGGAGTGCGCATGCGCAGTTGTGACCCGGAGTGCACATGCGCAGCAGCGAGCCCGAGCGCGCATGCGCAGTAATGAGCCCGAATGCGCATGTGCAGGTCTGACCGGAGGGCGCATGCGCAGTGGTGAGCCCGAGTGCGCATGGTCCTGTCTGAGCCGGAGTGCGTATGCGCAGTAGTGTGCCCGAGTGCGCATGCGCAGTAGTGACCCCGAGTGCGCATGCCCAGTAGTGAGCTCGCGTGCGCATGTGCAGGTCGGAGCCGGAGTGCGCATCCGCAGTACTGAGCCCGATTGCGCATCCGCAGTAGTGAGTCCGTGTGCGCATGCTCAGTAGTGAGCCACAGTGCGTATGTGCAGGTCTGAGCCGGAGTGCGCATGCGCAGTAGTGAGCCCGATTGTGCATCCGCAGTAGTGAGTCCGAGTGCGCATGAACAGTAGTGAGCCCGCGTGTGCGTGAGCAGTAGTGGCCCTGAGTGCGCATGCACAGTAGTGAGCCCGTGCGCGCATACGCGGTAGTGAGCCCGATTTAGCATCCACAGTAGTGAGTCGGAGTACTCATGAGCAGTAGTTAGTCCGAGAGCGCATGAGAAGTAGTGAGCGCGTGTGGGCATGCGCAGTAGTGATCCCGAGTGCGCATGCACAGTCGTAAACACGTGTGCGTATGCCCAAAAGTGAGACCGAGTGCGCACGGCCAAGTCTGTGCCGGAGTGCGCATGCGCAGTAGTGAGAGCGATCGCGCATCCGCACTAGTCAGTCCGAGTGCGCATACGCAGTAGTGAGCCCGATTGCGCATCCGCAGTAGGGAGTCCGTGTGCGCATGCGCAGTAGTGAGCCCGATTGTGCATCCGCAGTAGTGAGCCGGAGTGCGCAATCGCAGTAGTGACTCCGAGTGCCCATGCGCAGTAGTAACCCCGAGCGCGCATGCGCAGTAGTGAGCCCGAGTGCGCATCCCCAGTAGTGAGCCCGAGCGCGCATCCGCAGTAGTGAGTCCGAGTGCGCATGAGCAGCACTGACCCCGAGTGCGTATGCACAGTCATGAGCCCATGTGCGCATGCGCAGTAGTGCGCCCGTGTGGCCATGCGCAGAAGTGAGCTTGAGAGCGCATGTGCAAGTCTGAACCGGAGTGCGCATGCGCAGCAGTGACCCGGAGTGCACATGCGCAACAGCGACCCCGAGCGCGCATGCGCAGTAATGAGCCCGAATGCGCATGTGCAGGTCTGACCGGAGTGCGCATGCGCAGTGGTGAGCCCGAGTGCGCATGGTCCGGTCTGAGCCGGAGTGCGTATGCGCAGTAGTAAGTCCGAGTGCGCATGAGCAGTAGTGACCCCGAGCGCGCATACGCAGTACTGAGCCTGATTTTGCATCCGCAGTAGAGTGTCCGAGTGCGCATGAGCAGTAGTTAGTCCGAGAGCGCATGAGAATTAGTGACCCCGAGTGTGCATGCACAGTAGTGAGCCCGTGCGCGCATACGCGGTAGTGAGCCCGATTTTGCATCCACAGTAGTGAGTCGGAGTACTCATGAGCAGTAGTTAGTCCGAGAGCGCATGAGAAGTAGTGAGCGCGTGTGGGCATGCGCAGTAGTGAGCCCGAGCGCGCATGCGCAGTAGTGAGCCCGTGCGCGCTTGCGCAGTTGTGAACCCGAGTGCGCATGGTCAAGTCTGAGCCGGAGTGCGCATGCGCAGTACTGAGCCCGATCGCGCATCCGCAGTAGTGAGGCGGAGTGCCCATGAGCAGTAGTGAGTCCGAGTGCGCATGGGCAGTAGTGAGCCCGTGTGTGCATGCGCAGTAGTGAGTCCGTTTGCGCATGCGCAGCAGTGAGTCCGAGTGCGCATTGGCAGTAGTGAGCCCGAGCGCGCATCCGCAGTAGTGAGCCCGTGTGCGCATGCGCAGCAGTCACCCCGAGTGCGCATGCACAGTAGTGACCCCGAGTGCGCATGCATAGTCGTGAGCCCGTGTGCGCATGCGCAATAGTGAGCCCGAGTGTGCATCCGCAGTAGGGAGTCTGTGTGCGCATGAGCAGTAGTGAGTCCGAGTGCGCAAGAGCAGTAGTGAGGCCGAATGCGAATGAGCAGTAGGGAGCCTGATTGCGCATCTGCAGTAGTGAGTCAGAGTGCCCATGAGCAGTAGTTAGTTCGAGAGGGCATGAGAAGTAGTGAGCCCGATTGCGCATCCGCAGTAATGAGGCTGAGTCCCCATGAGCAGTAGTGAGTCCAAGTGCGCATGAGCAGTAGTGACCCCGATTGCGCATGCACAGTAGTGAGGCCGAGTGTCCATGAGTAGTAGTGCGTCCAAGTGCGCATGAGCAGTAGTGACTCCGTGTGCGCATGCGCAGTAGTGAGCCAGATTGCGCATCCGCAGTAGTGAGTCCGAGTGCGCATGCGCTGTAGTGACCTCGAGTGCGCATGCGCAGTAGAGGGCCCGATTGCGCATGCGCAGTAGTGAGCCCGTGTCCGGATGCGCAGTGGTGAGCCCGAGTGCGCATGGTCAAGTCTGAGCCGGAGTGCGCATCAGCAGTAGTGAGCCCGATTGCGCATCCGCAGTAGTGACCCCGAGGGCGCATTCGCAGTAGAAAGCCCGATTACGCATGCCCAGTAGTGAGCTCGAGTGCGCATGTGCAGGTCTGAGCCGGAGTGCGTATGCGCAGTAGTGAGCCCGATTGTGCGTCCGCAGTAGTGAGTCCGAGTGCGCATGAGCAGTAGTGACCGCGAGTGCGCATGCGCAGTAGAGGGCCGAATTGCGCATGCGCAGTAGTGAGCCTGTGTACGCATGCGCAGTGGTGAGCCCGAGTGCGCATGGTCAGGTCTGAGCCGGAGTGCGCATGCGCAGTAGTGAGTCCGTGTGCGCATGCCCAGTAGTGAGCACGCGTGCGCATGCGCAGGTCTGAGCCGGAGTGCGTATGCGCAGTAGTGAGCCCGATTGTGCATCCGCAGTAGTGAGTCCGAGTGCGCATGAGCAGTAGTGAGCCCGAGTGCGCATGTGCAGGTTTGACCGGTGGGGGCATGAGCAGTAGTGACCCCGAGCGCGCATGCGCAGTAGTGAGCCCCACTGCGCATCCGCAGTAGGGAGTCCGTGTGCGCATGCGCAGTAGTGAGCCCGTGGCGGCATGCGCAGTAGTGAGCCCGAGCGCGCATCCGCAGTAGTGAGTCCGTGTGCGCATGCCCAGTAGTGAGCCCGAGCGCGCATCCGCAGTACGGAGCCCGAGCGCCCATGCGCAGTAGTGAGCCCGTGTATGCATGAGCAGTAGTGACCCTGAGTGCGCAATCACAGTAGTGAGCCCGAGTGAGCATGAGCAGTAGTGATCCCGAGTTCCCATACGCGGTAGTGAGCCCGATTTTGTATCCGCAGTAGTGAGTCCGAGTGCGCATGAGCAGTAGTGAGCCAGATTGCGCATCCGCAGTAGTGAGTCCGAGTGCGCATGCGCAGTAGTGACCTCGAGTGCGCATGCGCAGTAGAGAGCCTGATTGCGCATCGGCAGTAGTGAGTCCGTGTGCGCATGCCCAGTAGTGAGCCCGAGAGCGCATGTGCAGGTCTGAGCCGGAGTGCGCATGCGCAGTAGTGAGCCCGATTGTACATCCGCAGTAGTGAGTCCTAGTGCGCACGAGCAGTAGTGACCCCGTGTGTGCATGAGCAGTAGTGACCCCGAGTGCGCATGCACAGTAGTGAGCCCGTGCGCGCATACGCGGTAGTGAACCCGTGTGCGCATGAGCAGTAGAGAGCCCGATTGCGCATCCGCTGCAGTGTGTCCGAGTGCGCATGAGCAGTAACGAGTGCAAGTGCGCATGAGCAGTAGTGAGGCCGTATGCGAATGAGCAGTAGTGAGCCCGAGTGCGCATGCGCAGTAGTGTCCCCGAGTACGCCTGCACAGTAGTAAGCCCGTGCGCGCATCCGTAGTAGTGAGGCCGAGTGCCCTTGAGCAGTAGTGACCCCGAGTGCGCATGCACAGTAGTGAGCCCGTGCGCGCATACGCGGTAGTGAACCCGTGTGCGCATGAGCAGTAGTGACCCCGAGCGCGCATGCGCAGTAGTGAGCCCGAGTGCGCATCCGCTGCAGTGTGTCCGAGTGCGCATGAGCAGTAGTGAGGCCGAGTGCGCATGAGAGGTACTGAACCCGAGTGCGCATGCACAGTAGTGAGCCCGTGTACACTTCCGCAGTAGAGAGCCCGATTGCGCATCCGCTGCAGTGTGTCCGAGTGCGCATGAGCAGTAACGAGTCCAAGTGCGCATGAGCAGTAGTGAGGCCGTATGCGAATGAGCAGTAGTGAGCCCGAGTGCGCATGCGCAGTAGTGTCCCCGAGTACGCATGCACAGTAGTAAGCCCGTGCGCGCATCCGTAGTAGTGAGGCCGAGTGCCCTTGAGCAGTAGTGAGGCCGAGTGCGCATGTGCAGGTCTGACCGGAGAGGGCATGAGCTGTACTGACCCCGAGCGCGCAAGCGCAGTAGTGAGCCCGACTGCGCATCCGCAGTAGGGAGTCCGTGTGCGCATGCGCAGTAGTGAGCCCGATTGCGCATCGGCAGTAGTGAGTCCTAGTGCCCATGAGCCGTAGTGAGTCCGAGCGCGCATGAGCAGTAGTGAGTCCGAGTGCGCATGCGCAGTAGTGACCTCGAGTGCGCATGCGCAGTAGAGGGCCCGATTGCGCATGCGCAGTAGTGAGCCCGTGTCCGGATGCGCAGTGGTGAGCCCGAGTGCGCATGGTCAAGTCTGAGCCGGAGTGCGCATCAGCAGTAGTGAGCCCGATTGCGCATCCGCAGTAGTGACCCCGAGGGCGCATTCGCAGTAGAGAGCCCGATTACGCATGCCCAGTAGTGAGCTCGAGTGCGCATGTGCAGGTCTGAGCCGGAGTGCGTATGCGCAGTAGTGAGCCCGATTGTGCGTCCGCAGTAGTGAGTCCGAGTGCGCATGAGCAGTAGTGACCGCGAGTGCGCATGCGCAGTAGAGGGCCGAATTGCGCATGCGCAGTAGTGAGCCCGTGTACACATGCGCAGTGGTGAGCCCGAGTGCGCATGGTCAGGTCTGAGCCCGAGTGCGCATGCGCAGTAGTGACCCCGAGTGCGCATGCACTGTAGTGTGCCCGTGCGCGCATCCGTAGTAGTGAGTCCGAGCGCGCATGAGCAGTAGTGAGCCCGTGCGCGCATACGCGGTAGTGAACCCGTGTGCGCATGAGCAGTAGTGACCCCGAGCGCGCATGCGCAGTAGTGAGCCCGAGTGCGCATCCGCTGCAGTGTGTCCGAGTGCGCATGAGCAGTAGTGAAGCCGAGTGCGCATGAGAGGTACTGAACCCGAGTGCGCATGCACAGTAGTGAGCCCGTGTACACATGAGCAGTAGAGAGCCCGATTGCGCATCCGCTGCAGTGTGTCCGAGTGCGCATGAGCAGTAACGAGTCCAAGTGCGCATGAGCAGTAGTGAGGCCGTATGCGAATGAGCAGTAGTGAGCCCGAGTGCGCATGCGCAGTAGTGTCCCCGAGTACGCATGCACAGTAGTAAGCCCGTGCGCGCATCCGTAGTAGTGAGGCCGAGTGCCCTTGAGCAGTAGTGAGGCCGAGTGCGCATGTGCAGGTCTGACCGGAGAGGGCATGAGCAGTACTGACCCCGAGCGCGCAAGCGCAGTAGTGAGCCCGACTGCGCATCCGCAGTAGGGAGTCCGTGTGCGCATGCGCAGTAGTGAGCCCGATTGCGCATCGGCAGTAGTGAGTCCTAGTGCCCATGAGCCGTAGTGAGTCCGAGTGCGCATCCGCAGTAGTGAGCCCGAGTGCGCATGCGCAGTAGTGACCCCGAGTGCGCATGCACTGTAGTGTGCCCGTGCGCGCATCCGTAGTAGTGAGTCCGAGCGCGCATGAGCAGTAGTGAGTCCGAGTGCGTATGAGCAGTAGTGAGCCCGAGCGTCCATGAGCAGTAGTGGGTCCGAGTGCGCATAAGCAGTAGTAACCCCGATTGCGCAGCCACAGTAGTGCGCCCGTGCGCGCATGCGCAGTGGTTCGCCCGTGTGCGCACGCGCAGTAGTGAGTCCGAGTGCGCATGAGCAGTAGTGAGCCCGTGCGCGCGTGCGCAGTAGTGCGCCCGAGTGCGTTTGGTCAAGTCTGAGCCGGAGTGCGCATTAGCAGTAGTGAGCCCGATTGCGCATCCGTAGTAGTGAGGCCGAGTGCGCATGAGCAGTAGTGAGCCCGAGTGCGCATGTGCATGTCTGACCGGTGGGGGCATGCACAGTAGTGAGCCCGAGTGAGCATGAGCAGTAGTGATCCAGAGTTCCCATACGAGGTAGTGAGCCCGATTTTGTATCCGCAGTAGTGAGTCCGAGTGCGCATGAGCAGTAGTCAGCCGGAGTGCACATGCGCAGTAGTGAGTCCGAGTGCGCATGAGCAGTAGTTAGACCGAGAGCGCATGACAAGTAGTGACCCCGTGTGGGCATGCGCAGTAGTGATCCCGAGCGCGCATCCGAAGTAGTGAGCCCGAGCGCGCATGAGCACTAGTGAGTCCAAGTGCGCACGAGCAGTAGTGACCCCGAGTGCGCATGCGCAGTAGTGAGCCCGATTGCGAATCCGCAGTAGTGTGCCCGAGTGCGCATGTGCAGGTCTGAGCCCGAGCGCGCATCCGCAGTAGTGAGTCCGAGTGCGCATGAGCAGTAGTGACCACGAGTGCGCATACGCAGTAGTGAGCCCGATTGCGCATCGGCAGTAGTGAGTCCGTGTGCGCATGCCCAGTAGTGAGACCGCGTGCGCATGTGCAGGTCTGAGCCGGAGTGCGCATGCGCAGTAGTGAGCTCGATTGTGCATCCGCAGTAGCGAGTCGGAGTACTCATAAGCAGTAGTTAGTCCGAGAGCGCATGAGAAGTAGTGACCGCGTGTGGGCATGCGCAGTAGTGAGTCCGTTTGCGCATGCGCAGCAGTGAGTCCGAGTGCGCATTGGCAGTAGTGAGCCAGAGCGCGCATGCGCAGTAGTGAGCCCGAGCGCGCATGTGCAGTAGTGAGCCCGATTGCGCATCCGTAGTAGTGAGGCCGAGTGCCCATGAGCAGTAGTGAGTGTAAGTGCGCATGAGCAGTAGTGACCCCGAGTGCGCATGCACAGTAGTGAGCCCGAGTGCGCATGTACAGGTCTGACCGCCAGGGCATGCGCAGTAGTGAGCCTGTGTGCGCATGCGTAGTAGTGAGCTCGAGTGCGCATGCGCAGTAGTGACCCCGAGTGCGCATGCACAGTAGTGAGCCCGTGTGCGCATGCGCAGTAGTGAGCCCGAGTGCGCATCCGCAGTAGTGAGACAGTGTGCCCATGAGCAGTAGTGATTCCGAGTGCGCATGCGCAGTAGCGACCCAGAGTGCGCATGTGCAGGTCTGACCGGAGAGCGCATCCGCAGTAGTGAGTCCGAGCGCGCATCCGGAGTAGTGAGTCCGAGTGCGCATGTACAGGTCTGACCGGAGTGCGCATGCGCAGTAGTGAGCCCGAGCGCGCATGTGCAGTAGTGAGCCCGATTGCGCATCCGCTGCAGTGAGTCCATGTGCGCATGCGCCGTAGTGAGTCCGAGTGCGCATGAGCAGTAGTGAGGTCGATTGCGCATCCGCAGTAGTGAGTCCGAGTGCGCTTGCCCAGTAGTGAGCCCGATTGCGCATCCGCAGTAGTGATCCCGAGTGCGCATGCACAGTCGTGAGCCCGTGTGCGCATGCGCAGAAGTGCGCCCGTGTAAGCATGCGCAGAAGTGAGCTCGAGAGCGCATGTGCATGTCTGAGCCGGAGTGCGCATGCGCAGTAGTGAGCTCGGGCGCACATGTGCAGTAGTGAGCCCGATTGCGCATCCGTAGTAGTGAGGCCGAGTGCCCATGAGCAGTAGTGAGTCCAAGTGCGCATGAGCCGTAGTGACTCCGAGTGCGCATGCGCAGTAGTGAGCCCGATTGCGCATCCGCAGTAGTGATCCCGAGTGCGCTTGCCCAGTAGTGAGCCCGATTGCGCATCCGCAGTAGTGAGTCCGAGTGCGCATGAGCAGTAGTGATCCCGAGTGCGCATGCACAGTCGTGAGCCCGTGTGCGCATGCGCAGAAGTGGGCCCGCGTAAGCATGCGCAGAAGTGAGCTCGAGAGCGCATGTGCATGTCTGAGCCGGAGTGCGCATGCGCAGTAGTGAGTCCGATTGCGCATCCGCAGTAGTGATCCCGAGTGCGCTTGCCCAGTAGTGAGCCCGATTGCGCATCCGCAGTAGTGAGTCCGAGTGCGCATGAGCAGTAGTGATCCCGAGTGCGCATGCACAGTCGTGAGCCCGTGTGCGCATGCGCAGAAGTGCGCCCGTGTAAGCATGCGCAGAAGTGAGCTCGAGAGCGCATGTGCATGTCTGAGCCGGAGTGCGCATGCGCAGTAGTTACCCCGAGAGCGCATGGTCAGTAGTGAGCCCGTGCGCGCATGCGCAGTATTGCCCCGTGTGGGCATACGCAGTAGTGAGCCCGATTGCGCATCCGCAGTAGTGAGTCCGAGTGCGCATGAGCAGTAGTGACCGCGAGTGCGCATGTGCATGTCTGACCGGTGGGGGCATGCACAGTAGTGAGCCCGAGTGAGCATGAGCAGTAGTGATCCAGAGTTCCCATACGCGGTAGTGAGCCCGATTTTGTATCCGCAGTAGTGAGTCCGAGTGCGCATGAGCAGTAGTCAGCCGGAGTGCACATGCGCAGTAGTGAGTCCGAGTGCGCATGAGCAGTAGTTAGACCGAGAGCGCATGACAAGTAGTGACCCCGTGTGGGCATGCGCAGTAGTGATCCCGAGCGCGCATCCGAAGTAGTGAGCCCGAGCGCGCATGAGCACTAGTGAGTCCAAGTGCGCACGAGCAGTAGTGACCCCGAGTGCGCATGCGCAGTAGTGAGCCGGTTGCGAATCCGCAGTAGTGTGCCCGAGTGCGCATGTGCAGGTCTGAGCCCGAGCGCGCATCCGCAGTAGTGAGTCCGAGTGCGCATGAGCAGTAGTGACCACGAGTGCGCATACGCAGTAGTGAGCCCGATTGCGCATCGGCAGTAGTGAGTCCGTGTGCGCATGCCCAGTAGTGAGACCGCGTGCGCATGTGCAGGTCTGAGCCGGAGTGCGCATGCGCAGTAGTGAGCTCGATTGTGCATCCGCAGTAGCGAGTCGGAGTACTCATAAGCAGTAGTTAGTCCGAGAGCGCATGAGAAGTAGTGACCGCGTGTGGGCATGCGCAGTAGTGAGTCCGTTTGCGCATGCGCAGCAGTGAGTCCGAGTGCGCATTGGCAGTAGTGAGCCAGAGCGCGCATGCGCAGTAGTGAGCCCGAGCGCGCATGTGCAGTAGTGAGCCCGATTGCGCATCCGTAGTAGTGAGGCCGAGTGCCCATGAGCAGTAGTGAGTGTAAGTGCGCATGAGCAGTAGTGACCCCGAGTGCGCATGCACAGTAGTGAGCCCGAGTGCGCATGTACAGGTCTGACCGCCAGGGCATGCGCAGTAGTGAGCCTGTGTGCGCATGCGTAGTAGTGAGCTCGAGTGCGCATGCGCAGTAGTGACCCCGAGTGCGCATGCACAGTAGTGAGCCCGTGTGCGCATGCGCAGTAGTGAGCCCGAGTGCGCATCCGCAGTAGTGAGACAGTGTGCCCATGAGCAGTAGTGATTCCGAGTGCGCATGCGCAGTAGCGACCCAGAGTGCGCATGTGCAGGTCTGACCGGAGAGCGCATCCGCAGTAGTGAGTCCGAGCGCGCATCCGGAGTAGTGAGTCCGAGTGCGCATGTACAGGTCTGACCGGAGTGCGCATGCGCAGTAGTGAGCCCGAGCGCGCATGTGCAGTAGTGAGCCCGATTGCGCATCCGCTGCAGTGAGTCCATGTGCGCATGCGCCGTAGTGAGTCCGAGTGCGCATGAGCAGTAGTGAGGTCGATTGCGCATCCGCAGTAGTGAGTCCGAGTGCGCTTGCCCAGTAGTGAGCCCGATTGCGCATCCGCAGTAGTGATCCCGAGTGCGCATGCACAGTCGTGAGCCCGTGTGCGCATGCGCAGAAGTGCGCCCGTGTAAGCATGCGCAGAAGTGAGCTCGAGAGCGCATGTGCATGTCTGAGCCGGAGTGCGCATGCGCAGTAGTGAGCTCGGGCGCACATGTGCAGTAGTGAGCCCGATTGCGCATCCGTAGTAGTGAGGCCGAGTGCCCATGAGCAGTAGTGAGTCCAAGTGCGCATGAGCCGTAGTGACTCCGAGTGCGCATGCGCAGTAGTGAGCCCGATTGCGCATCCGCAGTAGTGATCCCGAGTGCGCTTGCCCAGTAGTGAGCCCGATTGCGCATCCGCAGTAGTGAGTCCGAGTGCGCATGAGCAGTAGTGATCCCGAGTGCGCATGCACAGTCGTGAGCCCGTGTGCGCATGCGCAGAAGTGGGCCCGCGTAAGCATGCGCAGAAGTGAGCTCGAGAGCGCATGTGCATGTCTGAGCCGGAGTGCGCATGCGCAGTAGTGAGTCCGATTGCGCATCCGCAGTAGTGATCCCGAGTGCGCTTGCCCAGTAGTGAGCCCGATTGCGCATCCGCAGTAGTGAGTCCGAGTGCGCATGAGCAGTAGTGATCCCGAGTGCGCATGCACAGTCGTGAGCCCGTGTGCGCATGCGCAGAAGTGCGCCCGTGTAAGCATGCGCAGAAGTGAGCTCGAGAGCGCATGTGCATGTCTGAGCCGGAGTGCGCATGCGCAGTAGTTACCCCGAGAGCGCATGGTCAGTAGTGAGCCCGTGCGCGCATGCGCAGTATTGCCCCGTGTGGGCATACGCAGTAGTGAGCCCGATTGCGCATCCGCAGTAGTGAGTCCGAGTGCGCATGAGCAGTAGTGACCGCGAGTGCGCATGTGCATGTCTGACCGGTGGGGGCATGCACAGTAGTGAGCCCGAGTGAGCATGAGCAGTAGTGATCCAGAGTTCCCATACGCGGTAGTGAGCCCGATTTTGTATCCGCAGTAGTGAGTCCGAGTGCGCATGAGCAGTAGTCAGCCGGAGTGCACATGCGCAGTAGTGAGTCCGAGTGCGCATGAGCAGTAGTTAGACCGAGAGCGCATGACAAGTAGTGACCCCGTGTGGGCATGCGCAGTAGTGATCCCGAGCGCGCATCCGAAGTAGTGAGCCCGAGCGCGCATGAGCACTAGTGAGTCCAAGTGCGCACGAGCAGTAGTGACCCCGAGTGCGCATGCGCAGTAGTGAGCCGGTTGCGAATCCGCAGTAGTGTGCCCGAGTGCGCATGTGCAGGTCTGAGCCCGAGCGCGCATCCGCAGTAGTGAGTCCGAGTGCGCATGAGCAGTAGTGACCACGAGTGCGCATACGCAGTAGTGAGCCCGATTGCGCATCGGCAGTAGTGAGTCCGTGTGCGCATGCCCAGTAGTGAGACCGCGTGCGCATGTGCAGGTCTGAGCCGGAGTGCGCATGCGCAGTAGTGAGCTCGATTGTGCATCCGCAGTAGCGAGTCGGAGTACTCATAAGCAGTAGTCAGTCCGAGAGCGCATGAGAAGTAGTGACCCCGTGTGCGCATGCGCAGTAGTGAGTCCGTGTGCGCATGCCCAGTAGTGAGCCGCAGTGCGTATGTGCAGGTCTGAGCCGGAGTGCGCATGCGCAGTAGTGAGCCCGATTGTGCATCCGCAGTAGTGAGTCCGAGTGCGCATGAACAGTAGTGAGCCGCCGTGTGCATGAGCAGTAGTGACCCTGAGTGCGCATGCACAGTAGTGAGCCCGTGCGCGCATACGCGGTAGTGAGCCCGATTTTGCATCCACAGTAGTGAGTCGGAGTACTCATGAGCAGTAGTTAGTCCGAGAGCGCATGAGAAGTAGTGAGCGCGTGTGGGCATGCGCAGTAGTGAGCCCGAGCGCGCATGCGCAGTAGTGAGCCCGTGCGCGCTTGCGCAGTTGTGAACCCGAGTGCGCATGGTCAAGTCTGAGCCGGAGTGCGCATGCGCAGTACTGAGCCCGATCGCGCATCCGCAGTAGTGAGGCGGAGTGCCCATGAGCAGTAGTGAGTCCGAGTGCGCATGGGCAGTAGTGAGCCCGTGTGTGCATGCGCAGTAGTGAGTCCGTTTGCGCATGCGCAGCAGTGAGTCCGAGTGCGCATTGGCAGTAGTGAGCCCGAGCGCGCATCCGCAGTAGTGAGCCCGTGTGCGCATGCGCAGCCGTCACCCCGAGTGCGCATGCACAGTAGTGACCCCGAGTGCGCATGCATAGTCGTGAGCCCGTGTGCGCATGCGCAATAGTGAGCCCGAGTGTGCATCCGCAGTAGGGAGTCTGTGTGCGCATGAGCAGTAGTGAGTCCGAGTGCGCAAGAGCAGTAGTGAGGCCGAATGCGAATGAGCAGTAGGGAGCCTGATTGCGCATCTGCAGTAGTGAGTCAGAGTGCCCATGAGCAGTAGTTAGTTCGAGAGGGCATGAGAAGTAGTGAGCCCGATTGCGCATCCGCAGTAATGAGGCTGAGTCCCCATGAGCAGTAGTGAGTCCAAGTGCGCATGAGCAGTAGTGACCCCGATTGCGCATGCACAGTAGTGAGGCCGAGTGTCCATGAGTAGTAGTGCGTCCAAGTGCGCATGAGCAGTAGTGACTCCGTGTGCGCATGCGCAGTAGTGAGCCAGATTGCGCATCCGCAGTAGTGAGTCCGAGTGCGCATGCGCTGTAGTGACCTCGAGTGCGCATGCGCAGTAGAGGGCCCGATTGCGCATGCGCAGTAGTGAGCCCGTGTCCGGATGCGCAGTGGTGAGCCCGAGTGCGCATGGTCAAGTCTGAGCCGGAGTGCGCATCAGCAGTAGTGAGCCCGATTGCGCATCCGCAGTAGTGACCCCGAGGGCGCATTCGCAGTAGAAAGCCCGATTACGCATGCCCAGTAGTGAGCTCGAGTGCGCATGTGCAGGTCTGAGCCGGAGTGCGTATGCGCAGTAGTGAGCCCGATTGTGCGTCCGCAGTAGTGAGTCCGAGTGCGCATGAGCAGTAGTGACCGCGAGTGCGCATGCGCAGTAGAGGGCCGAATTGCGCATGCGCAGTAGTGAGCCTGTGTACGCATGAGCAGTAGTGAGCCCGAGTGCGCATGTGCAGGTTTGACCGGTGGGGGCATGAGCAGTAGTGACCCCGAGCGCGCATGCGCAGTAGTGAGCCCCACTGCGCATCCGCAGTAGGGAGTCCGTGTGCGCATGCGCAGTAGTGAGCCCGTGGCGGCATGCGCAGTAGTGAGCCCGAGCGCGCATCCGCAGTAGTGAGTCCGTGTGCGCATGCCCAGTAGTGAGCCCGAGCGCGCATCCGCAGTACGGAGCCCGAGCGCCCATGCGCAGTAGTGAGCCCGTGTATGCATGAGCAGTAGTGACCCTGAGTGCGCAATCACAGTAGTGAGCCCGAGTGAGCATGAGCAGTAGTGATCCCGAGTTCCCATACGCGGTAGTGAGCCCGATTTTGTATCCGCAGTAGTGAGTCCGAGTGCGCATGAGCAGTAGTGAGCCAGATTGCGCATCCGCAGTAGTGAGTCCGAGTGCGCATGCGCAGTAGTGACCTCGAGTGCGCATGCGCAGTAGAGAGCCTGATTGCGCATCGGCAGTAGTGAGTCCGTGTGCGCATGCCCAGTAGTGAGCCCGAGAGCGCATGTGCAGGTCTGAGCCGGAGTGCGCATGCGCAGTAGTGAGCCCGATTGTACATCCGCAGTAGTGAGTCCTAGTGCGCACGAGCAGTAGTGACCCCGTGTGTGCATGAGCAGTAGTGACCCCGAGTGCGCATGCACAGTAGTGAGCCCGTGCGCGCATACGCGGTAGTGAACCCGTGTGCGCATGAGCAGTAGAGAGCCCGATTGCGCATCCGCTGCAGTGTGTCCGAGTGCGCATGAGCAGTAACGAGTGCAAGTGCGCATGAGCAGTAGTGAGGCCGTATGCGAATGAGCAGTAGTGAGCCCGAGTGCGCATGCGCAGTAGTGTCCCCGAGTACGCCTGCACAGTAGTAAGCCCGTGCGCGCATCCGTAGTAGTGAGGCCGAGTGCCCTTGAGCAGTAGTGACCCCGAGTGCGCATGCACAGTAGTGAGCCCGTGCGCGCATACGCGGTAGTGAACCCGTGTGCGCATGAGCAGTAGTGACCCCGAGCGCGCATGCGCAGTAGTGAGCCCGAGTGCGCATCCGCTGCAGTGTGTCCGAGTGCGCATGAGCAGTAGTGAGGCCGAGTGCGCATGAGAGGTACTGAACCCGAGTGCGCATGCACAGTAGTGAGCCCGTGTACACTTCCGCAGTAGAGAGCCCGATTGCGCATCCGCTGCAGTGTGTCCGAGTGCGCATGAGCAGTAACGAGTCCAAGTGCGCATGAGCAGTAGTGAGGCCGTATGCGAATGAGCAGTAGTGAGCCCGAGTGCGCATGCGCAGTAGTGTCCCCGAGTACGCATGCACAGTAGTAAGCCCGTGCGCGCATCCGTAGTAGTGAGGCCGAGTGCCCTTGAGCAGTAGTGAGGCCGAGTGCGCATGTGCAGGTCTGACCGGAGAGGGCATGAGCTGTACTGACCCCGAGCGCGCAAGCGCAGTAGTGAGCCCGACTGCGCATCCGCAGTAGGGAGTCCGTGTGCGCATGCGCAGTAGTGAGCCCGATTGCGCATCGGCAGTAGTGAGTCCTAGTGCCCATGAGCCGTAGTGAGTCCGAGTGCGCATCCGCAGTAGTGAGCCCGAGTGCGCATGCGCAGTAGTGACCCCGAGTGCGCATGCACTGTAGTGTGCCCGTGCGCGCATCCGTAGTAGTGAGTCCGAGCGCGCATGAGCAGTAGTGAGTCCGAGTGCGTATGAGCAGTAGTGAGCCCGAGCGTCCATGAGCAGTAGTGGGTCCGAGTGCGCATAAGCAGTAGTAACCCCGATTGCGCAGCCACAGTAGTGCGCCCGTGCGCGCATGCGCAGTGGTTCGCCCGTGTGCGCACGCGCAGTAGTGAGTCCGAGTGCGCATGAGCAGTAGTGAGCCCGTGCGCGCGTGCGCAGTAGTGCGCCCGAGTGCGTTTGGTCAAGTCTGAGCCGGAGTGCGCATTAGCAGTAGTGAGCCCGATTGCGCATCCGTAGTAGTGAGGCCGAGTGCGCATGAGCAGTAGTGAGCCCGAGTGCGCATGTGCATGTCTGACCGGTGGGGGCATGCACAGTAGTGAGCCCGAGTGAGCATGAGCAGTAGTGATCCAGAGTTCCCATACGAGGTAGTGAGCCCGATTTTGTATCCGCAGTAGTGAGTCCGAGTGCGCATGAGCAGTAGTCAGCCGGAGTGCACATGCGCAGTAGTGAGTCCGAGTGCGCATGAGCAGTAGTTAGACCGAGAGCGCATGACAAGTAGTGACCCCGTGTGGGCGTGCGCAGTAGTGATCCCGAGCGCGCATCCGAAGTAGTGAGCCCGAGCGCGCATGAGCACTAGTGAGTCCAAGTGCGCACGAGCAGTAGTGACCCCGAGTGCGCATGCGCAGTAGTGAGCCCGATTGCGAATCCGCAGTAGTGTGCCCGAGTGCGCATGTGCAGGTCTGAGCCCGAGCGCGCATCCGCAGTAGTGAGTCCGAGTGCGCATGAGCAGTAGTGACCACGAGTGCGCATACGCAGTAGTGAGCCCGATTGCGCATCGGCAGTAGTGAGTCCGTGTGCGCATGCCCAGTAGTGAGACCGCGTGCGCATGTGCAGGTCTGAGCCGGAGTGCGCATGCGCAGTAGTGAGCTCGATTGTGCATCCGCAGTAGCGAGTCGGAGTACTCATAAGCAGTAGTCAGTCCGAGAGCGCATGAGAAGTAGTGACCCCGTGTGCGCATGCGCAGTAGTGAGTCCGTGTGCGCATGCCCAGTAGTGAGCCGCAGTGCGTATGTGCAGGTCTGAGCCGGAGTGCGCATGCGCAGTAGTGAGCCCGATTGTGCATCCGCAGTAGTGAGTCCGAGTGCGCATGAACAGTAGTGAGCCGCCGTGTGCATGAGCAGTAGTGACCCTGAGTGCGCATGCACAGTAGTGAGCCCGTGCGCGCATACGCGGTAGTGAGCCCGATTTTGCATCCACAGTAGTGAGTCGGAGTACTCATGAGCAGTAGTTAGTCCGAGAGCGCATGAGAAGTAGTGACCGCGTGTGGGCATGCGCAGTAGTGAGTCCGTTTGCGCATGCGCAGCAGTGAGTCCGAGTGCGCATTGGCAGTAGTGAGCCAGAGCGCGCATCCGCAGTAGTGAGCCCGTGTGCGCATGCGCAGCAGTCACCCCGAGTGCGCATGCACAGTAGTGACCCCGAGTGCGCATGCATAGTCGTGAGCCCGTGTGCGCATGCGCAATAGTGAGCCCGAGTGTGCATCCGCAGTAGGGAGTCTGTGTGCGCATGAGCAGTAGTGAGTCCGAGTGCGCAAGAGCAGTAGTGAGGCCGAATGCGAATGAGCAGTAGGGAGCCTGATTGCGCATCTGCAGTAGTGAGTCAGAGTGCCCATGAGCAGTAGTTAGTTCGAGAGGGCATGAGAAGTAGTGACCCCGTGTGCGCATGCGCAGTAGTGAGCCCATGTGCGCATGCGCAGTAGTGAGCCCGATTGCGCATGCACAGTAGTGAGCCCGTGGCCGCATGCCCAGTAGTGAGCTCGAGTGCGCATGTGCAGGTCTGAGCCGGAGTGCGTATGCGCAGTAGTGAGCCCGATTGTGCATCCGCAGTAGTGAGTCCGAGTGCGCATGAGCAGTAGTGACCGCGAGTGCGCATGCGCAGTAGAGGGCCGAATTGCGCACGCGCAGTAGTGAGCCCGTGTACGCATGCGCAGTGGTGAGCCCGAGTGCGCATGGTCAGGTCTGAGCCGGAGTGCGCATGCGCATTAGTGAGTCCGAGTGCGCATGCGCAGTAGAGGGCCGAATTGCGCATGCGCAGTAGTGAGCCCGTGTACGCATGCGCAGTGGTGAGCCCGAGTGCGCATGGTCAGGTCTGAGCCGGAGTGCGCATGCGCAGTAGTGAGTCCGAGTGCGCATGAGCAGTAGTGACCACGAGTGCGCACACGCAGTAGTGAGCTCGATTGCGCATCGGCAGTAGTGAGTCCGTGTGCGCATGCCCAGTAGTGAGCCCGAGAGCGCATGTGCAGGTCTGAGCCGGAGTGCGCATGCGCAGTAGTGAGCCCGATTGTACATCCGCAGTAGTGAGTCCTAGTGCGCACGAGCACTAGTGACCCCGTGTGTGCATGAGCAGTAGTGACCCCGAGTGCGCATGCACAGTAGTGAGCCCGTGCGCGCATACGCGGTAGTGAACCCGTGTGCGCATGAGCAGTAGAGAGCCCGATTGCGCATCCGCTGCAGTGTGTCCGAGTGCGCATGAGCAGTAACGAGTCCAAGTGCGCATGAGCAGTAGTGAGGCCGTATGCGAATGAGCAGTAGTGAGCCCGAGTGCGCATGCGCAGTAGTGTCCCCGAGTACGCATGCACAGTAGTAAGCCCGTGCGCGCATCCGTAGTAGTGAGGCCGAGTGCCCTTGAGCAGTAGTGAGCCCGAGTGCGCATGTGCAGGTCTGACCGGAGAGGGCATGAGCAGTAGTGACCCCGCGCGCGCATGCGCAGTAGTGAGCCCGACTGCGCATCCGCAGTAGGGAGTCCGTGTGCACATGCGCAGTAGTGAGCCCGTGGCGGCATGCGCAGTAGTGAGCCCGAGCGCGCATCCGCAGTAGTGAGTCCGTGTGCGCATGCCCAGTAGTGAGCCCGAGCGCGCATCCGCAGTACGGAGCCCGAGCGCCCATGCGCAGTAGTGAGCCCGTGTATGCATGAGCAATAGTGACCCTGAGTGCGCATGCACAGTAGTGAGCCCGAGTGAGCATGAGCAGTAGTGATCCCGAGTTCCCATACGCGGTAGTGAGCCCGATTTTGTATCCGCAGTAGTGAGTCCGAGTGCGCATGAGCAGCAGTGAGCCAGATTGCGCATCCGCAGTAGTGAGTCCGAGTGCGCATGCGCAGTAGTGACCTCGAGTGCGCATGCGCAGTAGAGAGCCTGATTGCGCATGCGCAGTAGTGAGCCCGTGGCCGCATGCCCAGTAGTGAGCTCGAGTGCGCATGTGCAGGTCTGAGCCGGAGTGCGTATGCGCAGTAGTGAGCCCGATTGTGCATCCGCAGTAGTGAGTCCGAGTGCGCATGAGCAGTAGTGACCGCGAGTGCGCATGCGCAGTAGAGGGCCGAATTGCGCATGCGCAGTAGTGAGCCCGTGTACGCATGCGCAGTGGTGAGCCCGAGTGCGCATGGTCAGGTCTGAGCCGGAGCGCGCATGCGCATTAGTGAGTCCGAGTGTGCATGGGCAGTAGAGGGCCGAATTGCGCATGCGCAGTAGTGAGCCCGTGTACGCATGCGCAGTGGTGAGCCCGAGTGCGCATGGTCAGGTCTGAGCCGGAGTGCGCATGCGCAGTAGTGAGTCCGAGTGCCCATGAGCAGTGGAGAGTCCGAGTGCGCATGAGCAGTAGTGACCACGAGTGCGCACACGCAGTAGTGAGCTCGATTGCGCATCGGCAGTAGTGAGTCCGTGTGCGCATGCCCAGTAGTGAGCCCGAGAGCGCATGTGCAGGTCTGAGCCGGAGTGCGCATGCGCAGTAGTGAGCCCGATTGTACATCCGCAGTAGTGAGTCCTAGTGCGCACGAGCAGTAGTGACCCCGTGTGTGCATGAGCAGTAGTGACCCCGAGTGCGCATGCACAGTAGTGAGCCCGTGCGCGCATACGCGGTAGTGAACCCGTGTGCGCATGAGCAGTAGAGAGCCCGATTGCGCATCCGCTGCAGTGTGTCCGAGTGCGCATGAGCAGTAACGAGTCCAAGTGCGCATGAGCAGTAGTGAGGCCGTATGCGAATGAGCAGTAGTGAGCCCGAGTGCGCATGCGCAGTAGTGTCCCCGAGTACGCATGCACAGTAGTAAGCCCGTGCGCGCATCCGTAGTAGTGAGGCCGAGTGCCCTTGAGCAGTAGTGAGCCCGAGTGCGCATGTGCAGGTCTGACCGGAGAGGGCATGAGCAGTAGTGACCCCGCGCGCGCATGCGCAGTAGTGAGCCCGACTGCGCATCCGCAGTAGGGAGTCCGTGTGCGCATGCGCAGTAGTGAGCCCGATTGCGCATCGGCAGTAGTGAGTCCAAGTGCCCATGAGCCGTAGTGAGTCCGAGTGCGCATGAGCAGTAGTGGGTCCGAGTTCGTATGAGCAGTAGTGAGCCCGATCGCGCATCCGCAGTAGTGAGGCCGAGTGCCCATGAGCAGTGGAGAGTCCGAGTGCGCATGAACAGTAGTGAGCCGCCGTGTGCATGAGCAATAGTGACCCTGAGTGCGCATGCACAGTAGTGAGCCCGTGCGCGCATATGCGGTAGTGAGCCCGATTTTGCATCCACAGTAGTGAGTCGGAGTACTCATGAGCAGTAGTTAGTCCGAGAGCGCATGAGAAGTAGTGAGCGCGTGTGGGCATGCGCAGTAGTGAGCCCGAGCGCGCATGCGCAGTAGTGAGCCCGTGCGCGCTTGCGCAGTTGTGAACCCGAGTGCGCATGGTCAAGTCTGAGCCGGAGTGCGCATGCGCAGTACTGAGCCCGATCGCGCATCCGCAGTAGTGAGGCGGAGTGCCCATGAGCAGTAGTGAGTCCGAGTGCGCATGAGCAGTAGTGAGCCCGTGTGTGCATGCGCAGTAGTGAGCCCGTTTGCGCATGCGCAGCAGTGAGTCCGAGTGCGCATTGGCAGTAGTGAGCCCGATTGCGCATCCGCAGTAGTGAGGCCGAGTGTCCATGAGTAGTAGTGCGTCCAAGTGCGCATGAGCAGTAGTGACTCCGAGTGCGCATGCGCAGTAGTGAGGCCGAGTGTCCATGAGTAGTAGTGCGTCCAAGTGCGCATGAGCAGGAGTGACTCCGAGTGCGCATGCGCAGTAGTGAGCCAGATTGCGCATCCGCAGTAGTGAGTCCGAGTGCGCATGCGCAGTAGTGACCTCGAGTGCGCATGCGCAGTAGAGAGCCCGATTGCGCATGCGCAGTAGTGAGCCCGTGTCCGCATGTGCAGTTGTGAGCCCGAGTGCGCATGGTCAGGTCTGAGCCGGAGTGCGCATCAGCAGTAGTGAGCCCGATTGCGCATCCGCAGTAGTGACCCCGACTGCGCATTCGCAGTAGAGAGCCCGATTGCGCATGCCCAGTAGTGAGCTCGAGTGCGCATGTGCAGGTCTGAGCCGGAGTGCGTATGCGCAGTAGTGAGCCCGATTGTGCATCCGCAGTAGTGAGTCCGAGTGCGCATGAGCAGTAGTGACCGCGAGTGCGCATGCGCAGTAGAGGGCCGAATTGCGCATGCGCAGTAGTGGGCCCGTGTACGCATGCGCAGTGGTGAACCCGAGTGCGCATGGTCAGGTCTGAGCCGGAGTGCGCATGCGCAGTAGTGAGTCCGAGTGCGCATGAGCAGTAGTGACCCCGAGTGCGCATGCACAGTCGTAAGCCTGTGTGCGCATGCCCAAAAGTGAGCCCGAGTGCGCACGGCCAAGTCTGAGCCGGAGTGTGCATGCGCAGTAATGAGCCCGATCGCGCATCCGCAGTAGTGAGGCCGAGTGCCCATGAGCAGTGGAGAGCCCGAGTGCGCATGAGCAGTAGTGACCACGAGTGCGCACACGCAGTAGTGAGCCCGATTGCGCATCGGCAGTAGTGAGTCCGTGTGCGCATGCCCAGTAGTGAGCACGCGTGCGCATGCGCAGGTCTGAGCCGGAGTGCGCGTGCACAGTAGTGAGCTCCATTGTGCATCCGCACTAGTGAGTCCGAGTGCGCACGAGCTGTAGTGACCCCGAGCGCACATGCGCAGTAGAGAGCCCGATTGCGCATGCGCAGTAGTGAGCCCGTGCGCGCATGCGCAGTAGTGAGCCCGAGTGCGCATGCGCAGTAGTGACCCCGAGTGCGCATGCACAGTAGTGTGCCCGTGCGCGCATCCGTAGTAGTGAGTCCGATTGCGCATGAGCAGTAGTGAGCCCGTGCGCGCGTGCGCAGTAGTGCGCCCGAGTGCGTTTGGTCAAGTCTGAGCCGGAGTGCGCATTAGCAGTAGTGAGCCCGATTGCGCATCCGTAGTAGTGAGGCCGAGTGCCCTTGAGCAGTAGTGAGTCCAAGTGCGCATGAGCAGTAGTGAGCCCGAGTGCGCATGTGCAGGTCTGACCGGTGGGGGCATGAGCAGTAGTGACCCCGAGCGCGCATGCGCAGTAGTGAGCCCCACTGCGCATCCGCAGTAGGGAGTCCGTGTGCGCATGCGCAGTAGTGAGCCCGTGGCGGCATGCGCAGTAGTGAGCCCGAGCGCGCATCCGCAGTAGTGAGTCCGTGTGCGCATGCCCAGTAGTGAGCCCGAGCGCGCATCCGCAGTAGGGAGCCCGAGCGCCCATGCGCAGTAGTGAGCCCGTGTATGCATGAGCAGTAGTGACCCTGAGTGCGCATGCACAGTAGTGAGCCCGAGTGAGCATGAGCAGTAGTGATCCCGAGTTCCCATACGCGGTAGTGAGCCCGATTTTGTATCCGCAGCAGTGAGTCCGAGTGCGCATGAGCAGTAGTCAGCCGGAGTGCACATGCGCAGTAGTGAGTCTGAGTGCGCATGAGCAGTAGTTAGACCGAGAGCGCATGACAAGTAGTGACCCCGTGTGGGCATGCGCAGTAGTGATCCCGAGCGCGCATCCGAAGTAGTGAGCCCGAGCGCGCATGAGCACCAGTGAGTCCAAGTGCGCACGAGCAGTAGTGACCCCGAGTGCGCATGCGCAGTAGTGAGCCCGATTGCGAATCCGCAGTAGTGTGCCCGAGTGCGCATGTGCAGGTCTGAGCCCGAGCGCGCATCCGCAGTAGTGAGTCCGAGTGCGCATGAGCAGTAGTGACCACGAGTGCGCATACGCAGTAGTGAGCCCGATTGCGCATCGGCAGTAGTGAGTCCGTGTGCGCATGCCCAGTAGTGAGCCCAAGCGCGCATCCGCAGTAGGGAGCCCGAGCGCCCATGCGCAGTAGTGAGCCCGTGTATGCATGAGCAGTAGTGACCCTGAGTGCGCATGCGCAGTAGTGACCTCGAGTGCGCATGCGCAGTAGAGGGCCCGATTGCGCATGCGCAGTAGTGAGCCCGTGTCCGGATGCGCAGTGGTGAGCCCGAGTGCGCATGGTCAAGTCTGAGCCGGAGTGCGCATCAGCAGTAGTGAGCCCGTTTGCGCATCCGCAGTAGTGACCCCGAGGGCGCATTCGCAGTAGAGAGCCCGATTACGCATGCCCAGTAGTGAGCTCGAGTGCGCATGTGCAGGTCTGAGCCGGAGTGCGTATGCGCAGTAGTGAGCCCGATTGTGCGTCCGCAGTAGTGAGTCCGAGTGCGCATGAGCAGTAGTGACCGCGAGTGCGCATGCGCAGTAGAGGGCCGAATTGCGCATGCGCAGTAGTGAGCCCGTGTACGCATGCGCAGTGGTGAGCCCGAGTGCGCATGGTCAGGTCTGAGCCGGAGTGCGCATGCGCAGTAGTGAGTCCGAGTGCGCATGAGCAGTAGTGACCCCGAGTGCGCATGCACAGTCGTAAGCCTGTGTGCGCATGCCCAAAAGTGAGCCCGAGTGCGCACGGCCAAGTCTGAGCCGGAGTGCGCATGCGCAGTAATGAGCCCGATCGCGCATCCGCAGTAGTGAGGCCGAGTGCCCATGAGCAGTGGAGAGTCCGAGTGCGCATGAGCAGTAGTGACCACGAGTGCGCACACGCAGTAGTGAGCTCGATTGCGCATCGGCAGTAGTGAGTCCGTGTGCGCATGCCCAGTAGTGAGCCCGAGAGCGCATGTGCAGGTCTGAGCCGGAGTGCGCATGCGCAGTAGTGAGCCCGATTGTACATCCGCAGTAGTGAGTCCTAGTGCGCACGAGCAGTAGTGACCCCGTGTGTGCATGAGCAGTAGTGACCCCGAGTGCGCATGCACAGTAGTGAGCCCGTGCGCGCATACGCGGTAGTGAACCCGTGTGCGCATGAGCAGTAGAGAGCCCGATTGCGCATCCGCTGCAGTGTGTCCGAGTGCGCATGAGCAGTAACGAGTCCAAGTGCGCATGAGCAGTAGTGAGGCCGTATGCGAATGAGCAGTAGTGAGCCCGAGTGCGCATGCGCAGTAGTGTCCCCGAGTACGCATGCACAGTAGTAAGCCCGTGCGCGCATCCGTAGTAGTGAGGCCGAGTGCCCTTGAGCAGTAGTGAGCCCGAGTGCGCATGTGCAGGTCTGACCGGAGAGGGCATGAGCAGTAGTGACCCCGCGCGCGCATGCGCAGTAGTGAGCCCGACTGCGCATCCGCGGTAGGGAGTCCGTGTGCGCATGCGCAGTAGTGAGCCCGTGGCGGCATGCGCAGTAGTGAGCCCGAGCGCGCATCCGCAGTAGTGAGTCCGTGTGCGCATGCCCAGTAGTGAGCCCGAGCGCGCATCCGCAGTACGGAGCCCGAGCGCCCATGCGCAGTAGTGAGCCCGTGTATGCATGAGCAGTTGTGACCCTGAGTGCGCATGCACAGTAGTGAGCCCGAGTGAGCATGAGCAGTAGTGATCCCGAGTTCCCATACGCGGTAGTGAGCCCGATTTTGTATCCGCAGTAGTGAGTCCGAGTGCGCATGAGCAGTAGTGAGCCAGATTGCGCATCCGCAGTAGTGAGTCCGAGTGCGCATGCGCAGTAGTGACCTCGAGTGCGCATGCGCAGTAGAGAGCCTGATTGCGCATGCGCAGTAGTGAGCCCGTGGCCGCATGCCCAGTAGTGAGCTCGAGTGCGCATGTGCAGGTCTGAGCCGGAGTGCGTATGCGCAGTAGTGAGCCCGACTGTGCATCCGCAGTAGTGAGTCCGAGTGCGCATGAGCAGTAGTGACCGCGAGTGCGCATGCGCAGTAGAGGGCCGAATTGCGCATGCGCAGTAGTGAGCCCGTGTACGCATGCGCAGTGGTGAGCCCGAGTGCGCATGGTCAGGTCTGAGCCGGAGTGCGCATGCGCAGTAGTGAGTCCGAGTGCGCATGCGCAGTAGAGGGCCGAATTGCGCATGCGCAGTAGTGAGCCCGTGTACGCATGCGCAGTGGTGAGCCCGAGTGCGCATGGTCAGGTCTGAGCCGGATTGCGCATGCGCAGTAGTGAGTCCGAGTGCGCATGAGCAGTAGTGACCCCGAGTGCGCATGCACAGTCGTAAGCCTATGTGCGCATGCCCAAAAGTGAGCCCGAGTGCGCACGGCCAAGTCTGAGCCGGAGTGCGCATGCGCAGTAATGAGCCCGATCGCGCATCCGCAGTAGTGAGGCCGAGTGCCCATGAGCAGTGGAGAGTCCGAGTGCGCATGAGCAGTAGTGACCACGAGTGCGCACACGCAGTAGTGAGCTCGATTGCGCATCGGCAGTAGTGAGTCCGTGTGCGCATGCCCAGTAGTGAGCCCGAGAGCGCGTGTGCAGGTCTGAGCCGGAGTGCGCATGCGCAGTAGTGAGCCCGATTGTACATCCGCAGTAGTGAGTCCTAGTGCGCACGAGCAGTAGTGACCCCGTGTGTGCATGAGCAGTAGTGACCCCGAGTGCGCATGCACAGTAGTGAGCCCGTGCGCGCATACGCGGTAGTGAACCCGTGTGCGCATGAGCAGTAGAGAGCCCGATTGCGCATCCGCTGCAGTGTGTCCGAGTGCGCATGAGCAATAACGAGTCCAAGTGCGCATGAGCAGTAGTGAGGCCGTATGCGAATGAGCAGTAGTGAGCCCGAGTGCGCATGCGCAGTAGTGTCCCCGAGTACGCATGCACAGTAGTAAGCCCGTGCGCGCATCCGTAGTAGTGAGGCCGAGTGCCCTTGAGCAGTAGTGAGCCCGAGTGCGCATGTGCAGGTCTGACCGGAGAGGACATGAGCAGTAGTGACCCCGCGCGCGCATGCGCAGTAGTGAGCCCGACTGCGCATCCGCAGTAGGGAGTCCGTGTGCGCATGCCCAGTAGTGAGCCCGAGCGCGCATCCGCAGTACGGAGCCCGAGCGCCCATGCGCAGTAGTGAGCCCGTGTATGCATGAGCAGTAGTGACCCTGAGTGCGCATGCACAGTAGTGAGCCCGAGTGAGCATGAGCAGTAGTGATCCCGAGTACCCATACGCGGTAGTGAGCCCGATTTTGTATCCGCAGTAGTGAGTCCGAGTGCGCATGAGCAGTAGTGAGCCAGATTGCGCATCCGCAGTAGTGAGTCCGAGTGCGCATGCGCAGTAGTGACCTCGAGTGCGCATGCGCAGTAGAGAGCCTGATTGCGCATGCGCAGTAGTGAGCCCGTGGCCGCATGCCCAGTAGTGAGCTCGAGTGCGCATGTGCAGGTCTGAGCCGGAGTGCGTATGCGCAGTAGTGAGCCCGATTGTGCATCCGCAGTAGTGAGTCCGAGTGCGCATGCGCAGTAGTGGCCGCGAGTGCGCATGCGCAGTAGAGGGCCGAATTGCGCATGCGCAGTAGTGAGCCCGTGTACGCATGCGCAGTGGTGAGCCCGAGTGCGCATGGTCAGGTCTGAGCCGGAGTGCGCATGCGCATTAGTGAGTCCGAGTGCGCATGCGCAGTAGAGGGCCGAATTGCGCATGCGCAGTAGTGAGCCCGTGTACGCATTCGCAGTGGTGAGCCCGAGTGCGCATGGTCAGGTCTGAGCCGGAGTGCGCATGCGCAGTAGTGAGTCCGAGTGCGCATGAGCAGTAGTGACCCCGAGTGCGCATGCACAGTCGTAAGCCTGTGTGCGCATGCCCAAAAGTGAGCCCGAGTGGGCACGGCCAAGTCTGAGCCGGAGTGCGCATGCGCAGTAATGAGCCCGATCGCGCATCCGCAGTAGTGAGGCCGAGTGCCCATGAGCAGTGGAGAGTCCGAGTGCGCATGAGCAGTAGTGACCACGAGTGCGCACACGCAGTAGTGAGCTCGATTGCGCATCGGCAGTAGTGAGTCCGTGTGCGCATGCCCAGTAGTGAGCCCGAGAGCGCATGTGCAGGTCTGAGCCGGAGTGCGCATGCGCAGTAGTGAGCCCGATTGTACATCCGCAGTAGTGAGTCCTAGTGCGCACGAGCAGTAGTGACCCCGTGTGTGCATGAGCAGTAGTGACCCCGAGTGCGCATGCACAGTAGTGAGCCCGTGCGCGCATACGCGGTAGTGAACCCGTGTGCGCATGAGCAGTAGAGAGCCCGATTGCGCATCCGCTGCAGTGTGTCCGAGTGCGCATGAGCAGTAACGAGTCCAAGTGCGCATGAGCAGTAGTGAGGCCGTATGCGAATGAGCAGTAGTGAGCCCGAGTGCGCATGCGCAGTAGTGTCCCCGAGTACGCATGCACAGTAGTAAGCCCGTGCGCGCATCCGTAGTAGTGAGGCCGAGTGCCCTTGAGCAGTAGTGAGCCCGAGTGCGCATGTGCAGGTCTGACCGGAGAGGGCATGAGCAGTAGTGACCCCGCGCGCGCATGCGCAGTAGTGAGCCCGACTGCGCATCCGCAGTAGGGAGTCCGTGTGCGCATGCGCAGTAGTGAGCCCGATTGCGCATCGGCAGTAGTGAGTCCAAGTGCCCATGAGCCGTAGTGAGTCCGAGTGCGCATGAGCAGTAGTGGGTCCGAGTTCGTATGAGCAGTAGTGAGCCCGATCGCGCATCCGCAGTAGTGAGGCCGAGTGCCCATGAGCAGTGGAGAGTCCGAGTGCGCATGAACAGTAGTGAGCCGCCGTGTGCATGAGCAATAGTGACCCTGAGTGCGCATGCACAGTAGTGAGCCCGTGCGCGCATATGCGGTAGTGAGCCCGATTTTGCATCCACAGTAGTGAGTCGGAGTACTCATGAGCAGTAGTTAGTCCGAGAGCGCATGAGAAGTAGTGAGCGCGTGTGGGCATGCGCAGTAGTGAGCCCGAGCGCGCATGCGCAGTAGTGAGCCCGTGCGCGCTTGCGCAGTTGTGAACCCGAGTGCGCATGGTCAAGTCTGAGCCGGAGTGCGCATGCGCAGTACTGAGCCCGATCGCGCATCCGCAGTAGTGAGGCGGAGTGCCCATGAGCAGTAGTGAGTCCGAGTGCGCATGAGCAGTAGTGAGCCCGTGTGTGCATGCGCAGTAGTGAGCCCGTTTGCGCATGCGCAGCAGTGAGTCCGAGTGCGCATTGGCAGTAGTGAGCCCGATTGCGCATCCGCAGTAGTGAGGCCGAGTGTCCATGAGTAGTAGTGCGTCCAAGTGCGCATGAGCAGTAGTGACTCCGAGTGCGCATGCGCAGTAGTGAGGCCGAGTGTCCATGAGTAGTAGTGCGTCCAAGTGCGCATGAGCAGGAGTGACTCCGAGTGCGCATGCGCAGTAGTGAGCCAGATTGCGCATCCGCAGTAGTGAGTCCGAGTGCGCATGCGCAGTAGTGACCTCGAGTGCGCATGCGCAGTAGAGAGCCCGATTGCGCATGCGCAGTAGTGAGCCCGTGTCCGCATGTGCAGTTGTGAGCCCGAGTGCGCATGGTCAGGTCTGAGCCGGAGTGCGCATCAGCAGTAGTGAGCCCGATTGCGCATCCGCAGTAGTGACCCCGACTGCGCATTCGCAGTAGAGAGCCCGATTGCGCATGCCCAGTAGTGAGCTCGAGTGCGCATGTGCAGGTCTGAGCCGGAGTGCGTATGCGCAGTAGTGAGCCCGATTGTGCATCCGCAGTAGTGAGTCCGAGTGCGCATGAGCAGTAGTGACCGCGAGTGCGCATGCGCAGTAGAGGGCCGAATTGCGCATGCGCAGTAGTGGGCCCGTGTACGCATGCGCAGTGGTGAACCCGAGTGCGCATGGTCAGGTCTGAGCCGGAGTGCGCATGCGCAGTAGTGAGTCCGAGTGCGCATGAGCAGTAGTGACCCCGAGTGCGCATGCACAGTCGTAAGCCTGTGTGCGCATGCCCAAAAGTGAGCCCGAGTGCGCACGGCCAAGTCTGAGCCGGAGTGTGCATGCGCAGTAATGAGCCCGATCGCGCATCCGCAGTAGTGAGGCCGAGTGCCCATGAGCAGTGGAGAGCCCGAGTGCGCATGAGCAGTAGTGACCACGAGTGCGCACACGCAGTAGTGAGCCCGATTGCGCATCGGCAGTAGTGAGTCCGTGTGCGCATGCCCAGTAGTGAGCACGCGTGCGCATGCGCAGGTCTGAGCCGGAGTGCGCGTGCACAGTAGTGAGCTCCATTGTGCATCCGCACTAGTGAGTCCGAGTGCGCACGAGCTGTAGTGACCCCGAGCGCACATGCGCAGTAGAGAGCCCGATTGCGCATGCGCAGTAGTGAGCCCGTGCGCGCATGCGCAGTAGTGAGCCCGAGTGCGCATGCGCAGTAGTGACCCCGAGTGCGCATGCACAGTAGTGTGCCCGTGCGCGCATCCGTAGTAGTGAGTCCGAGTGCGCATGAGCAGTAGTGAGCCCGTGCGCGCGTGCGCAGTAGTGCGCCCGAGTGCGTTTGGTCAAGTCTGAGCCGGAGTGCGCATTAGCAGTAGTGAGCCCGATTGCGCATCCGTAGTAGTGAGGCCGAGTGCCCTTGAGCAGTAGTGAGTCCAAGTGCGCATGAGCAGTAGTGAGCCCGAGTGCGCATGTGCAGGTCTGACCGGTGGGGGCATGAGCAGTAGTGACCCCGAGCGCGCATGCGCAGTAGTGAGCCCCACTGCGCATCCGCAGTAGGGAGTCCGTGTGCGCATGCGCAGTAGTGAGCCCGTGGCGGCATGCGCAGTAGTGAGCCCGAGCGCGCATCCGCAGTAGTGAGTCCGTGTGCGCATGCCCAGTAGTGAGCCCGAGCGCGCATCCGCAGTAGGGAGCCCGAGCGCCCATGCGCAGTAGTGAGCCCGTGTATGCATGAGCAGTAGTGACCCTGAGTGCGCATGCACAGTAGTGAGCCCGAGTGAGCATGAGCAGTAGTGATCCCGAGTTCCCATACGCGGTAGTGAGCCCGATTTTGTATCCGCAGCAGTGAGTCCGAGTGCGCATGAGCAGTAGTCAGCCGGAGTGCACATGCGCAGTAGTGAGTCTGAGTGCGCATGAGCAGTAGTTAGACCGAGAGCGCATGACAAGTAGTGACCCCGTGTGGGCATGCGCAGTAGTGATCCCGAGCGCGCATCCGAAGTAGTGAGCCCGAGCGCGCATGAGCACCAGTGAGTCCAAGTGCGCACGAGCAGTAGTGACCCCGAGTGCGCATGCGCAGTAGTGAGCCCGATTGCGAATCCGCAGTAGTGTGCCCGAGTGCGCATGTGCAGGTCTGAGCCCGAGCGCGCATCCGCAGTAGTGAGTCCGAGTGCGCATGAGCAGTAGTGACCACGAGTGCGCATACGCAGTAGTGAGCCCGATTGCGCATCGGCAGTAGTGAGTCCGTGTGCGCATGCCCAGTAGTGAGCCCAAGCGCGCATCCGCAGTAGGGAGCCCGAGCGCCCATGCGCAGTAGTGAGCCCGTGTATGCATGAGCAGTAGTGACCCTGAGTGCGCATGCGCAGTAGTGACCTCGAGTGCGCATGCGCAGTAGAGGGCCCGATTGCGCATGCGCAGTAGTGAGCCCGTGTCCGGATGCGCAGTGGTGAGCCCGAGTGCGCATGGTCAAGTCTGAGCCGGAGTGCGCATCAGCAGTAGTGAGCCCGTTTGCGCATCCGCAGTAGTGACCCCGAGGGCGCATTCGCAGTAGAGAGCCCGATTACGCATGCCCAGTAGTGAGCTCGAGTGCGCATGTGCAGGTCTGAGCCGGAGTGCGTATGCGCAGTAGTGAGCCCGATTGTGCGTCCGCAGTAGTGAGTCCGAGTGCGCATGAGCAGTAGTGACCGCGAGTGCGCATGCGCAGTAGAGGGCCGAATTGCGCATGCGCAGTAGTGAGCCCGTGTACGCATGCGCAGTGGTGAGCCCGAGTGCGCATGGTCAGGTCTGAGCCGGAGTGCGCATGCGCAGTAGTGAGTCCGAGTGCGCATGAGCAGTAGTGACCCCGAGTGCGCATGCACAGTCGTAAGCCTGTGTGCGCATGCCCAAAAGTGAGCCCGAGTGCGCACGGCCAAGTCTGAGCCGGAGTGCGCATGCGCAGTAATGAGCCCGATCGCGCATCCGCAGTAGTGAGGCCGAGTGCCCATGAGCAGTGGAGAGTCCGAGTGCGCATGAGCAGTAGTGACCACGAGTGCGCACACGCAGTAGTGAGCTCGATTGCGCATCGGCAGTAGTGAGTCCGTGTGCGCATGCCCAGTAGTGAGCCCGAGAGCGCATGTGCAGGTCTGAGCCGGAGTGCGCATGCGCAGTAGTGAGCCCGATTGTACATCCGCAGTAGTGAGTCCTAGTGCGCACGAGCAGTAGTGACCCCGTGTGTGCATGAGCAGTAGTGACCCCGAGTGCGCATGCACAGTAGTGAGCCCGTGCGCGCATACGCGGTAGTGAACCCGTGTGCGCATGAGCAGTAGAGAGCCCGATTGCGCATCCGCTGCAGTGTGTCCGAGTGCGCATGAGCAGTAACGAGTCCAAGTGCGCATGAGCAGTAGTGAGGCCGTATGCGAATGAGCAGTAGTGAGCCCGAGTGCGCATGCGCAGTAGTGTCCCCGAGTACGCATGCACAGTAGTAAGCCCGTGCGCGCATCCGTAGTAGTGAGGCCGAGTGCCCTTGAGCAGTAGTGAGCCCGAGTGCGCATGTGCAGGTCTGACCGGAGAGGGCATGAGCAGTAGTGACCCCGCGCGCGCATGCGCAGTAGTGAGCCCGACTGCGCATCCGCGGTAGGGAGTCCGTGTGCGCATGCGCAGTAGTGAGCCCGTGGCGGCATGCGCAGTAGTGAGCCCGAGCGCGCATCCGCAGTAGTGAGTCCGTGTGCGCATGCCCAGTAGTGAGCCCGAGCGCGCATCCGCAGTACGGAGCCCGAGCGCCCATGCGCAGTAGTGAGCCCGTGTATGCATGAGCAGTTGTGACCCTGAGTGCGCATGCACAGTAGTGAGCCCGAGTGAGCATGAGCAGTAGTGATCCCGAGTTCCCATACGCGGTAGTGAGCCCGATTTTGTATCCGCAGTAGTGAGTCCGAGTGCGCATGAGCAGTAGTGAGCCAGATTGCGCATCCGCAGTAGTGAGTCCGAGTGCGCATGCGCAGTAGTGACCTCGAGTGCGCATGCGCAGTAGAGAGCCTGATTGCGCATGCGCAGTAGTGAGCCCGTGGCCGCATGCCCAGTAGTGAGCTCGAGTGCGCATGTGCAGGTCTGAGCCGGAGTGCGTATGCGCAGTAGTGAGCCCGACTGTGCATCCGCAGTAGTGAGTCCGAGTGCGCATGAGCAGTAGTGACCGCGAGTGCGCATGCGCAGTAGAGGGCCGAATTGCGCATGCGCAGTAGTGAGCCCGTGTACGCATGCGCAGTGGTGAGCCCGAGTGCGCATGGTCAGGTCTGAGCCGGAGTGCGCATGCGCAGTAGTGAGTCCGAGTGCGCATGCGCAGTAGAGGGCCGAATTGCGCATGCGCAGTAGTGAGCCCGTGTACGCATGCGCAGTGGTGAGCCCGAGTGCGCATGGTCAGGTCTGAGCCGGATTGCGCATGCGCAGTAGTGAGTCCGAGTGCGCATGAGCAGTAGTGACCCCGAGTGCGCATGCACAGTCGTAAGCCTATGTGCGCATGCCCAAAAGTGAGCCCGAGTGCGCACGGCCAAGTCTGAGCCGGAGTGCGCATGCGCAGTAATGAGCCCGATCGCGCATCCGCAGTAGTGAGGCCGAGTGCCCATGAGCAGTGGAGAGTCCGAGTGCGCATGAGCAGTAGTGACCACGAGTGCGCACACGCAGTAGTGAGCTCGATTGCGCATCGGCAGTAGTGAGTCCGTGTGCGCATGCCCAGTAGTGAGCCCGAGAGCGCGTGTGCAGGTCTGAGCCGGAGTGCGTATGCGCAGTAGTGAGCCCGATTGTACATCCGCAGTAGTGAGTCCTAGTGCGCACGAGCAGTAGTGACCCCGTGTGTGCATGAGCAGTAGTGACCCCGAGTGCGCATGCACAGTAGTGAGCCCGTGCGCGCATACGCGGTAGTGAACCCGTGTGCGCATGAGCAGTAGAGAGCCCGATTGCGCATCCGCTGCAGTGTGTCCGAGTGCGCATGAGCAATAACGAGTCCAAGTGCGCATGAGCAGTAGTGAGGCCGTATGCGAATGAGCAGTAGTGAGCCCGAGTGCGCATGCGCAGTAGTGTCCCCGAGTACGCATGCACAGTAGTAAGCCCGTGCGCGCATCCGTAGTAGTGAGGCCGAGTGCCCTTGAGCAGTAGTGAGCCCGAGTGCGCATGTGCAGGTCTGACCGGAGAGGACATGAGCAGTAGTGACCCCGCGCGCGCATGCGCAGTAGTGAGCCCGACTGCGCATCCGCAGTAGGGAGTCCGTGTGCGCATGCCCAGTAGTGAGCCCGAGCGCGCATCCGCAGTACGGAGCCCGAGCGCCCATGCGCAGTAGTGAGCCCGTGTATGCATGAGCAGTAGTGACCCTGAGTGCGCATGCACAGTAGTGAGCCCGAGTGAGCATGAGCAGTAGTGATCCCGAGTACCCATACGCGGTAGTGAGCCCGATTTTGTATCCGCAGTAGTGAGTCCGAGTGCGCATGAGCAGTAGTGAGCCAGATTGCGCATCCGCAGTAGTGAGTCCGAGTGCGCATGCGCAGTAGTGACCTCGAGTGCGCATGCGCAGTAGAGAGCCTGATTGCGCATGCGCAGTAGTGAGCCCGTGGCCGCATGCCCAGTAGTGAGCTCGAGTGCGCATGTGCAGGTCTGAGCCGGAGTGCGTATGCGCAGTAGTGAGCCCGATTGTGCATCCGCAGTAGTGAGTCCGAGTGCGCATGCGCAGTAGTGGCCGCGAGTGCGCATGCGCAGTAGAGGGCCGAATTGCGCATGCGCAGTAGTGAGCCCGTGTACGCATGCGCAGTGGTGAGCCCGAGTGCGCATGGTCAGGTCTGAGCCGGAGTGCGCATGCGCATTAGTGAGTCCGAGTGCGCATGCGCAGTAGAGGGCCGAATTGCGCATGCGCAGTAGTGAGCCCGTGTACGCATGCGCAGTGGTGAGCCCGAGTGCGCATGGTCAGGTCTGAGCCGGAGTGCGCATGCGCAGTAGTGAGTCCGAGTGCGCATGAGCAGTAGTGACCCCGAGTGCGCATGCACAGTCGTAAGCCTGTGTGCGCATGCCCAAAAGTGAGCCCGAGTGGGCACGGCCAAGTCTGAGCCGGAGTGCGCATGCGCAGTAATGAGCCCGATCGCGCATCCGCAGTAGTGAGGCCGAGTGCCCATGAGCAGTGGAGAGTCCGAGTGCGCATGAGCAGTAGTGACCACGAGTGCGCACACGCAGTAGTGAGCTCGATTGCGCATCGGCAGTAGTGAGTCCGTGTGCGCATGCCCAGTAGTGAGCCCGAGAGCGCATGTGCAGGTCTGAGCCGGAGTGCGCATGCGCAGTAGTGAGCCCGATTGTACATCCGCAGTAGTGAGTCCTAGTGCGCACGAGCAGTAGTGACCCCGTGTGTGCATGAGCAGTAGTGACCCCGAGTGCGCATGCACAGTAGTGAGCCCGTGCGCGCATACGCGGTAGTGAACCCGTGTGCGCATGAGCAGTAGAGAGCCCGATAGCGCATCCGCTGCAGTGTGTCCGAGTGCGCATGAGCAGTAACGAGTCCAAGTGCGCATGAGCAGTAGTGAGGCCGTATGCGAATGAGCAGTAGTGAGCCCGAGTGCGCATGCGCAGTAGTGTCCCCGAGTACGCATGCACAGTAGTAAGCCCGTGCGCGCATCCGTAGTAGTGAGGCCGAGTGCCCTTGAGCAGTAGTGAGCCCGAGTGCGCATGTGCAGGTCTGACCGGAGAGGGCATGAGCAGTAGTGACCCCGCGCGCGCATGCGCAGTAGTGAGCCCGACTGCGTATCCGCAGTAGGGAGTCCGTGTGCGCATGCGCAGTAGTGAGCCCGATTGCGCATCGGCAGTAGTGAGTCCAAGTGCCCATGAGCCGTAGTGAGTCCGAGTGCGCATGAGCAGTAGTGGGTCCGAGTTCGTATGAGCAGTAGTGAGCCCGATCGCGCATCCGCAGTAGTGAGGCCGAGTGCCCATGAGCAGTGGAGAGTCCGAGTGCGCATGAACAGTAGTGAGCCGCCGTGTGCATGAGCAGTAGTGACCCTGAGTGCGCATGCACAGTAGTGAGCCCGTGCGCGCATACGCGGTAGTGAGCCCGATTTTGCATCCACAGTAGTGAGTCGGAGTACTCATGAGCAGTAGTTAGTTCGAGAGCGCATGAGAAGTAGTGAGCGCGTGTGGGCATGCGCAGTAGTGAGCTCGAGCGCGCATGCGCAGTAGTGAGCCCGTGCGCGCTTGCGCAGTTGTGAACCCGAGTGCGCATGGTCAAGTCTGAGCCGGAGTGCGCATGCGCAGTACTGAGCCCGATCGCGCATCCGCAGTAGTGAGGCGGAGTGCCCATGAGCAGTAGTGAGTCCGAGTGCGCATGAGCAGTAGTGAGCCCGTGTGTGCATGCGCAGTAGTGAGCCCGTTTGCGCATGCGCAGCAGTGAGTCCGAGTGCGCATTGGCAGTAGTGAGCCCGAGCGCGCATCCGCAGTAGTGAGCCCGTGTGCGCATGCGCAGCAGTCACCCCGAGTGCGCATGCACAGTAGTGACCCCGAGTGCGCATGCATAGTCGTGAGCCCGTGTGCGCATGCGCAATAGTGAGCCCGAGTGTGCATCCGCAGTAGGGAGTCTGTGTGCGCATGAGCAGTAGTGAGTCCGAGTGCGCAAGAGCAGTAGTGAGGCCGAATGCGAATGAGCAGTAGGGAGCCTGATTGCGCATCTGCAGTAGTGAGTCAGAGTGCCCATGAGCAGTAGTTAGTTCGAGAGGGCATGAGAAGTAGTGACCCCGTGTGCGCATGCGCAGTAGTGAGCCCATGTGCGCATGCGCAGTAGTGAGCCCGATTGCGCATCCGCAGTAATGAGGCTGAGTCCCCATGAGCAGTAGTGAGTCCAAGTGCGCATGAGCAGTAGTGACCCCGATTGCGCATGCACAGTAGTGAGGCCGAGTGTCCATGAGTAGTAGTGCGTCCAAGTGCGCATGAGCAGTAGTGACTCCGAGTGCGCATGCGCAGTAGTGAGCCAGATTGCGCATCCGCAGTAGTGAGTCCGAGTGCGCATGCGCAGTAGTGACCTCGAGTGCGCATGCGCAGTAGAGGCCCCGATTGCGCATGCGCAGTAGTGAGCCCGTGTCCGGATGCGCAGTGGTGAGCCCGAGTGCGCATGGTCAAGTCTGAGCCGGAGTGCGCATCAGCAGTAGTGAGCCCGATTGCGCATCCGCAGTAGTGACCCCGAGGGCGCATTCGCAGTAGAGAGCCCGATTACGCATGCCCAGTAGTGAGCTCGAGTGCGCATGTGCAGGTCTGAGCCGGAGTGCGTATGCGCAGTAGTGAGCCCGATTGTGCATCCGCAGTAGTGAGTCCGAGTGCGCATGAGCAGTAGTGACCGCGAGTGCGCATGCGCAGTAGAGGGCCGAATTGCGCATGCGCAGTAGTGAGCCCGTGTACGCATGCGCAGTGGTGAGCCCGAGTGCGCATGGTCAGGTCTGAGCCGGAGTGTGCATGCGCAGTAATGAGCCCGATCGCGCATCCGCAGTAGTGAGGCCGAGTGCCCATGAGCAGTGGAGAGCCCGAGTGCGCATGAGCAGTAGTGACCACGAGTGCGCACACGCAGTAGTGAGCCCGATTGCGCATCGGCGGTAGTGTGCCCGTGCGCGCATCCGTAGTAGTGAGTCCGAGTGCGCATGAGCAGTAGTGAGCCCGTGCGCGCGTGCGCAGTAGTGCGCCCGAGTGCGTTTGGTCAAGTCTGAGCCGGAGTGCGCATTAGCAGTAGTGAGCCCGATTGCGCATCCGTAGTAGTAAGGCCGAGTGCCCTTGAGCAGTAGTGAGTCCAAGTGCGCATGAGCAGTAGTGAGCCCGAGTGCGCATGTGCAGGTCTGACCGGTGGGGGCATGAGCAGTAGTGACCCCGAGCGCGCATGCGCAGTAGTGAGCCCCACTGCGCATCCGCAGTAGGGAGTCCGTGTGCGCATGCGCAGTAGTGAGCCCGTGGCGGCATGCGCAGTAGTGAGCCCGAGCGCGCATCCGCAGTAGTGAGTCCGTGTGCGCATGCCCAGTAGTGAGCCCGAGCGCGCATCCGCAGTAGGGAGCCCGAGCGCCCATGCGCAGAAGTGAGCCCGTGTATGCATGAGCAGTAGTGACCCTGAGTGCGCATGCACAGTAGTGAGCCCGAGTGAGCATGAGCAGTAGTGATCCCGAGTTCCCATACGCGGTAGTGAGCCCGATTTTGTATCCGCAGCAGTGAGTCCGAGTGCGCATGAGCAGTAGTCAGCCAGAGTGCACATGCGCAGTAGTGAGTCTGAGTGCGCATGAGCAGTAGTTAGACCGAGAGCGCATGACAAGTAGTGACCCCGTGTGGGCATGCGCAGTAGTGATCCCGAGCGCGCATCCGAAGTACTGATCCCGATTGCGCATCCGCAGTAGTGAGTCCGTGTGCGCATGCCCAGTAGTGAGCCCCAGCGCGCATCCGCAGTAGGGAGCCCGAGCGCCCATGCGCAGTAGTGAGCCCGTGTATGCATGAGCAGTAGTGACCCTGAGTGCGCATGCACAGTAGTGAGCACGAGTGAGCATGAGCAGTGGTGATCCCGAGTTCCCATACGCGGTAGTGAGCCCGATTTTGTATCCGCAGTAGTGAGTCCAAGTGCGCACGAGCAGTAGTGACCCCGAGTGGGCATGCGCAGTAGTGAGCCCGATTGCGAATCCGCAGTAGTGTGCCCGAGTGCGCATGTGCAGGTCTGAGCCCGAGCGCGCATCCGCAGTAGTGAGTCCGAGTGCGCATGAGCAGTAGTGACCACGAGTGCGCATACGCAGTAGTGAGCCCGATTGCGCATCGGCAGTAGTGAGTCCGTGTGCGCATGCCCAGTAGTGAGACCGCGTGCGTATGTGCAGGTCTGAGCCGGAGTGCGCATGCGCAGTAGTGAGCCCGATTGTGCATCCGCAGTAGTGAGTCCGAGTGCGCATGAACAGTAGTGAGCCGGCGTGTGCATGAGCAGTAGTGACCCTGAGTGCGCATGCACAGTAGTGAGCCCGTGCGCGCATACGCGGTAGTGAGCCCGATTTTGCATCCACAGTAGTGAGTCGGAGTACTCATGAGCAGTAGTTTGTCCGAGAGCGCATGAGAAGTAGTGAGCGCGTGTGGGCATGCGCAGTAGTGAGCCCGAGCGCGCATGCGCAGTAATGAGCCCGTGCGCGCTTGCGCAGTTGTGAACCCGAGTGCGCATGGTCAAGTCTGAGCCGGAGTGCGCATGCGCTGTACTGAGCCCGATCGCGCATCCGCAGTAGTGAGGCGGAGTGCCCATGAGCAGTAGTGAGTCCGAGTGCGCATGAGCAGTAGTGAGCCCGTGTGTGCATGCGCAGTAGTGAGCCCGTTTGCGCATGCGCAGCAGTGAGTCCGAGTGCGCATTGGCAGTAGTGAGCCCGAGCGCGCATCCGCAGTAGTGAGCCCGAGTGCGCATGCGCAGCAGTGACCCCTAGTGCGCATGCACAGTAGTGACCCCGAGTGCGCATGCGCAGTAGAGGGCCGAATTGCGCATGCGCAGTAGTGAGCCCGTGTACGCATGCGCAGTGGTGAGCCCGAGTGCGCATGGTCAGGTCTGAGCCGGAGTGCACATGCGCAGTAGTGAGACCGAGTGCGCATGCGCAGTAGAGGGCCGAATTGCGCATGCGCAGTAGTGAGCCCGTGTACGCATGCGCAGTGGTGAGCCCGAGTGCGCATGGTCAGGTCTGAGCCGGAGTGCGCATGCGCAGTAGTGAGTCCGAGTGCGCATGAGCAGTAGTGACCCCGAGTGCGCATGCACAGTCGTAAGCCTGTGTGCGCATGCCCAAAAGTGAGCCCGAGTGCGCACGGCCAAGTCTGAGCCGGAGTGCGCATGCGCAGTAATGAGCCCGATCGCGCATCCGCAGTAGTGAGGCCGAGTGCCCATGAGCAGTGGAGAGTCCGAGTGCGCATGAGCAGTAGTGACCACGAGTGCGCACACGCAGTAGTGAGCCCGATTGCGCATCGGCAGTAGTGAGTCCGTGTGCGCATGCCCAGTAGTGAGCCCGAGAGCGCATGTGCAGGAATGAGCCGGAGTGCGCATGCGCAGTAGTGAGCCCGATTGTACATCCGCAGTAGTGAGTCCTAGTGCGCACGAGCAGTAGTGACCCCGTGTGTGCATGAGCAGTAGTGACCCCGAGTGCGCATGCACAGTGGTGAGCCCGTGCGCGCATACGCGGTAGTGAACCCGTGTGCGCATGAGCAGTAGAGAGCCCGATTGCGCATCCGCTGCAGTGTGTCCGAGTGCGCATGAGCAGTAACGAGTCCAAGTGCGCATGAGCAGTAGTGAGGCCGTATGCGAATGAGCAGTAGTGAGTCCGAGTGCGCATGCGCAGTAGTGTCCCCGAGTACGCATGCACAGTAGTAAGCCCGTGCGCGCGTCCGTAGTAGTGAGGCCGAGTGCCCTTGAGCAGTAGTGACCCAGAGTGCGCATGCGCAGTAGTGAGCCCGAGTGCGCATCCGCTGCAGTGTGTCCGAGTGCGCATGAGCAGTAGTGAGGCCGAGTGCGCATGAGCAGTAGTGAGGCCGTATGCGAATGAGCAGTAGTGAGCCCGTGGCCGCATGCGCAGTGGTGCGCCCGAGTGCGCATGGTCAAGTCTGAGCCGGAGTGCGCATCAGCAGTAGTGAGCCCGATTGCGCATCCGCAGTAGTGACCCCGAGTGCGCATTTGCAGTAGAGAGCCCGATTACGCATGCCCAGTAGTGAGCTCGAGTGCGCATGTGCAGGTCTGAGCCGGAGTGCGTATGCGCAGTAGTGAGCCCGATTGTGCATCCGCAGTAGTGAGTCCGAGTGCGCATGAGCAGTAGTGACCGCGAGTGCGCATGCGCAGTAGAGGGCCGAATTGCGCATGCGCAGTAGTGAGCCCGTGTACGCATGCGCAGTGGTGAGCCCGAGTGCGCATGGTCAGGTCTGAGCCGGAGTGCGCATGCGCAGTAGTGAGTCCGAGTGCGCATGCGCAGTAGAGGGCCGAATTGCGCATGCGCAGTAGTGAGCCCGTGTACGCATGCGCAGTGGTGAGCCCGAGTGCGCATGGTCAGGTCTGAGCCGGAGTGCGCATGCGCAGTAGTGAGTCCGAGTGCGCATGAGCAGTAGTGACCCCGAGTGCGCATGCACAGTCGTAAGCCTGTGTGCGCATGCCCAAAAGTGAGCCCGAGTGCGCACGGCCAAGTCTGAGCCGGAGTGCGCATGCGCAGTAATGAGCCCGATCGCGCATCCGCAGTAGTGAGGCCGAGTGCCCATGAGCAGTGGAGAGTCCGAGTGCGCATGAGCAGTAGTGACCACGAGTGCGCACACGCAGTGGTGAGCCCGATTGCGCATCGGCAGTAGTGAGTCCGTGTGCGCATGCCCAGTAGTGAGCCCGAGAGCGCATGTGCAGGTCTGAGCCGGAGTGCGCATGCGCAGTAGTGAGCCCGATTGTACATCCGCAGTAGTGAGTCCTAGTGCGCACGAGCAGTAGTGACCCCGTGTGTGCATGAGCAGTAGTGACCCCGAGTGCGCATGCACAGTGGTGAGCCCGTGCGCGCATACGCGGTAGTGAACCCGTGTGCGCATGAGCAGTAGAGAGCCCGATTGCGCATCCGCTGCAGTGTGTCCGAGTGCGCATGAGCAGTAACGAGTCCAAGTGCGCATGAGCAGTAGTGAGGCCGTATGCGAATGAGCAGTAGTGAGCCCGAGTGCGCATGCGCAGTAGTGTCCCCGAGTACGCATGCACAGTAGTAAGCCCGTGCGCGCATCCGTAGTAGTGAGGCCGAGTGCCCTTGAGCAGTAGTGACCCCGAGTGCGCATGCACAGTAGTGAGCCCGTGCGCGCATACGCGGTAGTGAACCCGTGTGCGCATGAGCAGTAGCGACCCCGAGCGCGCATGCGCAGTAGTGAGCCCGAGTGCGCATCCGCTGCAGTGTGTCCGAGTGCGCATGAGCAGTAGTGAGGCCGAGTGCGCATGAGCAGTAGTAACCCCGATTGCGCAGCCACAGTAGTGCGCCCGTGCGCGCATGCGCAGTGGTTCGCCCGTGTGCGCACGCGCAGTAGTGAGTCCGAGTGCGCATGAGCAGTAGTGAGCCCGTGCGCGCGTGCGCAGTAGTGCGCCCGAGTGCGTTTGGTCAAGTCTGAGCCGGAGTGCGCATTAGCAGTAGTGAGCCCGATTGCGCATCCGTAGTAGTGAGGCCGAGTGCGCATGAGCAGTAGTGAGCCCGAGTGCGCATGTGCAGGTCTGACCGGTGGGGGCATGCACAGTAGTGAGCCCGAGTGAGCATGAGCAGTAGTGATCCAGAGTTCCCATACGCGGTAGTGAGCCCGATTTTGTATCCGCAGTAGTGAGTCCGAGTGCGCATGAGCAGTAGTCAGCCGGAGTGCACATGCGCAGTAGTGAGTCCGAGTGCGCATGAGCAGTAGTTAGACCGAGAGCGCATGACAAGTAGTGACCCCGTGTGGGCATGCGCAGTAGTGATCCCGAGCGCGCATCCGAAGTAGTGAGCCCGAGCGCGCATGAGCACTAGTGAGTCCAAGTGCGCACGAGCAGTAGTGACCCCGAGTGCGCATGCGCAGTAGTGAGCCCGATTGCGAATCCGCAGTAGTGTGCCCGAGTGCGCATGTGCAGGTCTGAGCCCGAGCGCGCATCCGCAGTAGTGAGTCCGAGTGCGCATGAGCAGTAGTGACCACGAGTGCGCATACGCAGTAGTGAGCCCGATTGCGCATCGGCAGTAGTGAGTCCGTGTGCGCATGCCCAGTAGTGAGACCGCGTGCGCATGTGCAGGTCTGAGCCGGAGTGCGCATGCGCAGTAGTGAGCTCGATTGTGCATCTGCAGTAGCGAGTCGGAGTACTCATAAGCAGTAGTCAGTCCGAGAGCGCATGAGAAGTAGTGACCCCGTGTGCGCATGCGCAGTAGTGAGTCCGTGTGCGCATGCCCAGTAGTGAGCCGCAGTGCGTATGTGCAGGTCTGAGCCGGAGTGCGCATGCGCAGTAGTGAGCCCGATTGTGCATCCGCAGTAGTGAGTCCGAGAGCGCATGAACAGTAGTGAGCCGCCGTGTGCATGAGCAGTAGTGACCCTGAGTGCGCATGCACAGTAGTGAGCCCGTGCGCGCATACGCGGTAGTGAGCCCGATTTTGCATCCACAGTAGTGAGTCGGAGTACTCATGAGCAGTAGTTAGTCCGAGAGCGCATGAGAAGTAGTGAGCGCGTGTGGGCATGCGCAGTAGTGAGCCCGAGCGCGCATGCGCAGTAGTGAGCCCGTGCGCGCTTGCGCAGTTGTGAACCCGAGTGCGCATGGTCAAGTCTGAGCCGGAGTGCGCATGCGCAGTACTGAGCCCGATCGTTCATCCGCAGTAGTGAGGCGGAGTGCCCATGAGCAGTAGTGAGTCCGAGTGCGCAAGAGCAGTAGTGAGGCCGAATGCGAATGAGCAGTAGGGAGCCTGATTGCGCATCTGCAGTAGTGAGTCAGAGTGCCCATGAGCAGTAGTTAGTTCGAGAGGGCATGAGAAGTAGTGACCCCGTGTGCGCATGCGCAGTAGTGAGCCCATGTGCGCATGCGCAGTAGTGAGCCCGATTGCGCATCCGCAGTAATGAGGCTGAGTCCCCATGAGCAGTAGTGAGTCCAAGTGCGCATGAGCAGTAGTGACCCCGATTGCGCATGCACAGTAGTGAGGCCGAGTGTCCATGAGTAGTAGTGCGACCAAGTGCGCATGAGCAGTAGTGACTCCGAGTGCGCATGCGCAGTAGTGAGCCAGATTGCGCATCCGCAGTAGTGAGTCCGTGTGCGGATGCCCCGTAGTGAGCCCGCGTGCGCATTTGCAGGTCTGAGCCGCAGTGCGCATGCGCAGTAGTGAGCTCTATTGTGCATCCGCAGTAGTGAGTCCGAGTGCTCATGAGCAGTAGTGAGCCCGTGTGTGCATAAGCAGTAGTGACCCTGAGTGCGCGTGCACAGTAGTGATCCCGTGCGCGCATACGCGGTAGTGAGCCCGATGTTGCATCCACAGTAGTGAGTCGGAGTACTCATGCGCAGTAGTTAGTCCGAGAGCGCATGAGAAGTAGTGACCCCGTGTGCGCATGCGCAGTACTGAGCCCGAGCGCGGATGCGCGGTAGTGAGCCCGATTGCGCATCCGTAGTAGTGAAGCCGAGTGCCCTTGAGCAGTAGTGAGTCCAAGTGCGCATGAGCAGTAGTGACCCCGAGTGCGCATGCGCAGTAGTGAGCCCGATTGCGCATACGCTGCAAAGTGTCCGAGTGCGCATGCACAGTAGTGATCCCGTGCGCGCATACGCGGTAGTGAGCCCGATTTTGCATCCACAGTCGTGAGTCGGAGTACTCATGAGCAGTAGTTAGTCCGAGAGCGCGTGAGAAGTAGTGACCCCGTGTGCGCATGCGCAGTACTGGGCCCGAGCGCGGATGCGCGGTAGTGAGCCCGATTGCGCATCCGTAGTAGTGAAGCCGAGTGCCCTTGAGCAGTAGTGAGTCCAAGTGCGCATGAGCAGTAGTGACCCCGAGTGCGCATGCGCAGTAGTGAGCTCGAGTGCGCATGCACAGTAGTGAGCCCGTGTGCGCATACGCGGTAGTGAGGCCGATTTTGCATCCGCCGTAGTGAATCCGAGTGCGCATGAGCAGTAGTTAGTCCGAGAGCGCATGACAAGTAGTGATCCCGTGTGCGCATGCGCAGTAGTGATCCCGAGCGCGCATCCGCAGTATTGAGCCCGAGCGCGCATGAGCACTAGTGAGTCCAAGGGCGCATGCGCAGTAGTGACCCCGAGTGCGCATGCGCAGTAGTGAGCCCGTGTCAGCATGCGCAGTGGTGAGCCCGAGTGCGCATGGTCAAGTCTGAGCCCAAGCGCGCACGCGCAGTAGTGAGCCCGATTGCTCATCCACAGTAGTGAGGCCGAGTGCCCATGAGAAGTAGTGAGTCCGAGTGCGCATGAGCAGTAGTGAGCCCGCGTGTGCATGAGCAGTAGTGACCCTGAGTGCGCATGCACAGTCGTGAGCCCGTGTGCGCATGCGCAGTAGTGAGCCTGACTGCGCAACCGCAGTAGTGAGTCCGAGTTCCCATGAGCAGTAGTTAGTCCGAGAAGACATGAGAAGTAGTGACACCGTGTGCGCATGCGCAGTAGTGAGCCCATGTGCGCATGCGCAGTAGTTAGCCCGAGCGCGCATCCGCAGTAGTGAGCCCGAGTGCGCATGAGAGGTACTGAACCCGAATGCGCATGCACAGTAGTGAGCCCGTGTACACATGCGCAGTAGAGAGCCCGATTGCGCATCCGCTGCAGTGTGTCCGAGTGCGAATGAGCAGTAGTGAGCCCGAGTGCGCATGCGCAGTAGTGTCCCCGAGTACGCATGCACAGTAGCAAGCCCGTGCGCGCATCCGTAGTAGTGAGGTCGAGTGCCCTTGAGCAGTAGTGAGCCCGAGAGCGCATGTGCAGGTCTGACCGGAGAGGGCATGAGCAGTAGTGACCCCGAGCGCGCATGCGCAGTAGTGAGCCCCACTGCGCATCCGCAGTAGGGAGTCCGTGTGCGCATGCGCAGTAGTGAGCCCGATTGCGCATCGGCAGTAGTGAGTCCAAGCGCCCATGAGCCGTAGTGAGTCCGAGTGCGCATGAGCAGTAGTGAGTCCGAGTGCGTATGAGCAGTAGTGAGACCGAGCGTCCATGAGCAGTAGTGTGTCCGAGTGCGCATGAGCAGTAGTGAGTCCGAGTGCGTATGAGCAGTAGTGAGACCGAGCGTCCATGAGCCGTAGTGAGTCCGAGTGCGCATCCGCAGTAGTGAGTCCGAGTGTGCATGAGCAGTAGTGAGCCCGTGTGTGCATGAGCAGTAGTGACCCCAAGTGCGCATGCACAGACGTGAGGCCGTGTGCGCATGCGCAGTAATGACCCCGAGAGCGCATACGCAGTAGCGACCCCGAGCGCGCATGCGCAGTAGTGAGCCCGATTGCGCATCCGCAGTAGTGAGTCCGAGAGCGAATGCGTATAAGTGACCCCGAGTGCGCATGCGCAGTAGTGACCCCGAGTGCGCATGCGCAGTAGCGACCCCGAGCGCGCATGCGCAGTAGTGAGTCCGAGTGCGAATGCGTATGAGTGACCCCGAGTGCGCATGCGCAGAAGTGAGCTCGAGTGCGCATGTGCAGGTCTGAGCTGGAGTGCGCATGCGCAGAAGTGACCCCGAGTGCGCATGTGCAGGTCTGACCGGAGTGCGCATCCGCAGGAGTGAGCCTGAGCGCGCATCCGCAGTAGTGAGTCCGAGTGCGCATGAGCTGTAATGATCCCGAGTGCGCATGCACAGTCGTGAGCCCGTATGCGAATGCGCAGAAGTGAGCTCGAGAGCGCATGTGCAAGTCTGACCGGAGTGCGCATCCGCAGTAGTGAGCCCGAGCGCGCATCCGCAGTAGTGAGTCCGAGTGCGCATGAGCAGTAGTGTCCCCGGGTGCGCATGCACAGTCGGGAGCCCGTGTGGGCATGCGCAGAAGTGCGCCCGTGCGCGCATGTGCAAGTCTGAGCCGGAGTGCGCATGCGCAGTTGTGACCCGGAGTGCACATGCGCAGCAGCGAGCCCGAGCGCGCATGCACAGTAGTGAGTTCGAGTGCGCATGAGCAGTAGTGAGCCCGAGCGCGCATCCGCAGTAGTGAGTCCGAGTGTGCATGAGCAGTAGTGACCCCGAGTCCACATGCACAGACGTGAGGCCGTGTGCGCATGCGCAGTAGTGACCCCGAGAGCGCATACGCAGTAGCGACCCCGAGCGCGCATGCGCAGTAGTGAGCCCGATTGCGCATCCGCAGTAGTGAGTCCGAGTGCGAATGCGTATAAGTGACCCCGAGTGCGCATGCGCAGTAGTGACCCCGAGTGCGCATGCGCAGTAGCGACCCCGAGCGCGCATGCGCAGTAGTGAGTCCGAGTGCGAATGCGTATGAGTGACCCCGAGTGCGCATGCGCAGAAGTGAGCTCGAGTGCGCATGTGCAGGTCTGACCGGAGTGCGCATCCGCAGTAGTGAGCCCGAGCGCGCATCCGCAGTAGTGAGTCCGAGTGCGCATGAGCAGTAGTGATCTCGAGTGCGCATGCACAGTCGTGAGCCCGTGTGCGCATGCGCAGTAGTTACACCGAGTGCGCATGATCAGTAGTGAGCCCGTGCGCGCATGCGCAGTATTGCCCCGTGTGCGCATACGCAGTAGTGAGCCCGATTGCGCATCCGCAGTAGGGAGTCCGTGTGCGCATGCGCAGTAGTGAGTCCGATTGCGCGTCGGCAGTAGTGAGTCCGTGTGCGCATGCCCAGTAGTGAGCCCGTGTATGCTGGAGCAGTAGTGACCCCGAGCGCGCATGCGCAGTAGTGAGCCCGAGTGCGCATCCCCAGTAGTGAGCCCGAGCGCGCATCCGCAGTAGTGAGTCCGAGTGCGCATGATCAGTACTGACCCCGAGCGCGCATGCACAGTCATGAGCCCGTGTGCGCATGCGCAGTAGTGCGCCCGTGTGGCCATGCGCAGAAGTGAGCTTGAGAGCGCATGTGCAAGTCTGAACCGGAATGCGCATGCGCAGCAGTGACCCGGAGTGCACATGCGCAGCAGCGACCCCGAGCGCGCATGCGCAGTAATGAGCCCGAATGCGCATGTGCAGGTCTGACCGGAGGGCGCATGCGCAGTGGTGAGCCCGAGTGCGCATGGTCCTGTCTGAGCCGGAGTGCGTATGCGCAGTAGTGTGCCCGAGTGCGCATGCGCAGTAGTGACCCCGAGTGCGCATGCCCAGTAGTGAGCCCGCGTGCGCATGTGCAGGTCGGAGCCGGAGTGCGCATCCGCAGTACTGAGCCCGATTGCGCATCCGCAGTAGTGAGTCCGTGTGCGCATGCCCAGTAGTGAGCCACAGTGCGTATGTGCAGGTCTGAGCCGGAGTGCGCATGCGCAGTAGTGAGCCCGATTGTGCATCCGCAGTAGTGAGTCCGAGTGCGCATGAACAGTAGTGAGCCCGCGTGTGCGTGAGCAGTAGTGACCCTGAGTGCGCATGCACAGTAGTGAGCCCGTGCGCGCATACGCGGTAGTGAGCCCGATTTAGCATCCACAGTAGTGAGTCGGAGTACTCATGAGCAGTAGTTAGTCCGAGAGCGCATGAGAAGTAGTGAGCGCGTGTGGGCATGCGCAGTAGTGATCCCGAGTGCGCATGCACAGTCGTAAACACGTGTGCGTATGCCCAAAAGTGAGACCGAGTGCGCACGGCCAAGTCTGTGCCGGAGTGCGCATGCGCAGTAGTGAGAGCGATCGCGCATCCGCACTAGTCAGTCCGAGTGCGCATACGCAGTAGTGAGCCCGATTGCGCATCCGCAGTAGGGAGTCCGTGTGCGCATGCGCAGTAGTGAGCCCGATTGTGCATCCGAAGTAGTGAGCCGGAGTGCGCAATCGCAGTAGTGACTCCGAGTGCCCATGCGCAGTAGTAACCCCGAGCGCGCATGCGCAGTAGTGAGCCCGAGTGCGCATCCCCAGTAGTGAGCCCGAGCGCGCATCCGCAGTAGTGAGTCCGAGTGCGCATGAGCAGCACTGACCCCGAGTGCGTATGCACAGTCATGAGCCCATGTGCGCATGCGCAGTAGTGCGCCCGTGTGGCCATGCGCAGAAGTGAGCTTGAGAGCGCATGTGCAAGTCTGAACCGGAGTGCGCATGCGCAGCAGTGACCCGGAGTGCACATGCGCAACAGCGACCCCGAGCGCGCATGCGCAGTAATGAGCCCGAATGCGCATGTGCAGGTCTGACCGGAGTGCGCATGCGCAGTGGTGAGCCCGAGTGCGCATGGTCCGGTCTGAGCCGGAGTGCGTATGCGCAGTAGTAAGTCCGAGTGCGCATGAGCAGTAGTGACCCCGAGCGCGCATACGCAGTACTGAGCCTGATTTTGCATCCGCAGTAGAGTGTCCGAGTGCGCATGAGCAGTAGTTAGTCCGAGAGCGCATGAGAATTAGTGACCCCGAGTGTGCATGCGCAGTAGTGTGCCCGAGCGCGCATCGGCAGTAGTGCGCCCGCGTGCGCATGCGCAGAAGTGAGAGCGAGTGCGCATGTGCAGTTCTGAGCCGGAGTGCGCATGCGCAGTAGCGACCCAGAGTGCGCATGTGCAGGTCTGACCGGAGAGCGCATCCGCAGTAGTGAGTCCGAGCGCGCATCCGGAGTAGTGAGTCCGAGTGCGCATGCGCAGTAGTGTCCCCGAGTGCGCATGAGCAGTAGTGACCCCGAGCGCGCATGCGCAGAAGTGAGCTCGAGAGCGCATGTGCATGTCTGAGCCGGAGTGCGCATGCGCAGTAGTGACTCCGAGTGCGCATGCGCAGTAGTGAGTCCGGTTGCGCATCCGCAGTAGTGATCCCGAGTGCGCTTGCCCAGTAGTGAGCCCGATTGCGCATCCGCAGTAGTTACCCCGAGTGCGCATGCACAGTAGTAACCACGAGCGCGCATGCGCAGTAGTGACCCCTAGTGCGCATGCACAGTAGTGAGCCCGCGCGCGCATGCGCACTAGTGCGCCCGTGTGGGCATGCGCAGAAGTGAGCTCGAGTGCGCATGTGCAGGTCTGACCTGAGTACGCATCCGTAGTAGTGAGCCTTAGCGCGCATCCGCAGTAGTGAGTCCGAGTGCGCATGAGCAGTAGTGACCCCGAGTCCGCATGCACAGTCGTGAGGCCGTGTGCGCATGCGCAGTAGTGACCCCGAGAGCGCATACGCAGTAGCGACCCCGATCGCGCATGCGCAGTAGTGAGCCCGAGTGCGCATGTACAGGTCTGACCGGAGTGCGCATGCGCAGTAGTGAGCTCGGGCGCACATGTGCAGTAGTGAGCCCGATTGCGCATCCGTAGTAGTGAGGCCGAGTGCCCATGAGCAGTAGTGAGTCCAAGTGCGCATGAGCCGTAGTGACTCCGAGTGCGCATGCGCAGTAGTGAGCCCGATTGCGCATCCGCAGTAGTGATCCCGAGTGCGCTTGCCCAGTAGTGAGCCCGATTGCGCATCCGCAGTAGTGAGTCCGAGTGCGCATGAGCAGTAGTGATCCCGAGTGCGCATGCACAGTCGTGAGCCCGTGTGCGCATGCGCAGAAGTGCGCCCGTGTAAGCATGCGCAGAAGTGAGCTCGAGAGCGCATGTGCATGTCTGAGCCGGAGTGCGCATGCGCAGTAGTTACCCCGAGAGCGCATGGTCAGTAGTGAGCCCGTGCGCGCATGCGCAGTATTGCCCCGTGTGGGCATACGCAGTAGTGAGCCCGATTGCGCATCCGCAGTAGGGAGTCCGTGTGCGCATGCGCAGTAGTGAGTCCGATTGCGCGTCGGCAGTAGTGAGTCCGTATGCGCATGCCCAGTAGTGAGCCCGTGTATGCTGGAGCAGTAGTGACCCCGAGCGCGCATGCGCAGTAGTGAGCCCGAGTGCGCATCCCCAGTAGTGAGCCCGAGCGCGCATGCGCAGTAGTGAGTCCGAGTGCGCATGAGCAGTACTGACCCCGAGCGCGCATGCACAGTCATGAGCCCGTGTGCGCATGCGCAGTAGTGCGCCCGTGTGGCCATGCGCAGAAGTGAGCTTGAGGGCGCATGTGCAAGTCTCAGCCGGAGTGCGCATGCGCATTAGTGACCCCCAACGCGCATGCGCAGGAGCGACCCCGAGCGCGCATGTAGAGGTCTGACCGGAGTGCGATTGCGCAATAGTGAGCCCGAGCGCGCATGTGCAGTAGTGAGACCGATTGTGCATGAGCAGTAGTGAGTCCGAGCGCCCAAGAGCAGTAGTGTGTCCGAGTGCGCATAAGCAGTGGTAACCCCGATTGCGCATGCACAGTAGTGAGCCCGTGGCGGCATGCGCAGTAGAGAGCCCGAGCGCGCATCCGCAGTAGTGATCCCGAGCGCCCATGCGCAGTAGTGAGCCCGTGTATGCATGAGCAGTAGTGACCCCGAGTGCGCATGCACAGTAGTGAGCCCGTGGCCGCATGCGCAGTGGTGAGCCCGTGTCCGCATGCGCAGCGGTGAGACCGAGTGCGCATGGTCAGGTCTGAGCCGGAGTGCGCATGCGCAGTAGTGAGTCCGTGTGCGCTTGCGCAGTAGTGAGCCCGCTTGCGCATGCGCAGTAGTGAGCCCGTGCGCGCATGCGCAGTAGTGAGCCCGAGCGCGCATGCGCAGTAGTGAGCCCGATTACACATCCGCAGTAGTGACCCCGAGTGCGCATGCGCAGTAGTGAGCCCAAGCGCGCATCCACAGTTGTGAGCCCGAGTGCGCATGCGCAGTACTCACCTCGAGTACGCATGAGCAGTAGTGAGCCCGATTGCGCATCGGCAGTAGTGAGTCCGTGTGCGCATGCCCAGTAGTGAGCACGCGTGCGCATGTGCAGGTCTGAGCCGGAGTGCGCATGCGCAGTAGTGAGCCCGAGTGCATATGCGCAGGTGTGATCCGGACTGCCCATGCGCAGTAGTGAGGCCGTGTGCGCGTTCGCAGTGGTGCGCTCGTGTGCGCATGCGCAGAAGTGAGCTCGAGTGCATATGCGCAGGTGTGATCCGGACTGCCCATGCGCAGTAGTGAGGCCGTGTGCGCATTCGCAGTGGTGTGCCCGAGTGCGCATGGGCAGGTCTGAGCCGGCGTGCGCATGCGCAGTAGTGAGCCCGTGTGCGCATGCGCAGTAGTGAGCCCGTGCGCGCATGCGCAGTAGTGAGCCCTAGCGCGCATGCGCAGTAGTGAGCCCGATTACGCATCCGCAGTAGTGACCCCGAGTGCGCATGCGCAGTAGTGAGCCCAAGCGCGCATCCACAGTTGTGAGCCCGAGTGCGCATGCGCAGTACTCACCTCGAGTACGCATGAGCAGTAGTGAGCCCGATTGCGCATCGGCAGTAGTGAGTCCGTGTGCGCATGCCCAGTAGTGAGCACGCGTGCGCATGTGCAGGTCTGAGCCGGAGTGCGCATGCGCAGTAGTGAGCTCGACAGTGCATCCGCACTAGTGAGACCGAGTGCGCATGAGCAGTAGTGACCCCAAGTGCGCATGCACAGTAGTGAGCCCGTGCGCGCATACGCGGTAGTGAGCCCGATTTTGCACCCGCAGTAGTGAGGCCGTGTGCGCATGCGCAGTAGTGACCCCGAGAGCGCATCCGCAGTAGCGACCCCGAGCGCGCATGCGCAGTAGTGAGCCCGAGTGCGCATGTACAGGTTTGTCCGGAGTGCGCATGCGCAGTAGTGAGCCTGGGCGCACATGTGCAGTAGTGAGCCCGATTGCGCATCAGTAGTAGTGATCCCGAGTGCGCATGCGCAGTAGTGAGCCCGATTGCGCATCCGCAGTAGTGAGTTCGAGTGCGCATGAGCAGTAGTGAGCCCGAGCGCGCATGAGCAGAAGTCAGGCCGAGTGCGCAAGAGCAGTAGTGAGCCCGAGCGCGCATCCGCAGTCGTGAGTCGGAGCGCGCATCCGCAGTAGTGAGCCCGAGTGCGCATGCGCAGTAGTGCCCCGAGTGCGCAAGCGCAGTAGTGAGCCCGATTACGCATCCGCAGTAGTGACCCCGAGTAGGCATGAGCAGTAGTGACCCCGAGTGCGCATGCGCAGTAGTGAGCCCGATTACGCATCCGCCGTAGTGTCCCCGAGTGCGCATGCGCAGTAGTGAGGCCGAGCGCGCATCCACAGTATTGAGCCCGAGTGCGCATGCGCAGTACTCACCCCGAGTACGCTTGAGCAGTAGTGAGCCCGATTACGCATCCGCAGTAGTGACCCCGAGTAGGCACGAGCAGTAGTGAGCCCGAGCGCGCATGCGCAGTAGTGAGCCCGATTGCGCATCAGTAGTAGTGATCCCGAGTGCGCATGCGCAGTAGTGAGCCCGATTGCGCATCCGCAGTAGTGAGTTCGAGTGCGCATGAGCAGTAGTGAGCCCGAGCGCGCATGAGCAGAAGTCAGGCCGAGTGCGCAAGAGCAGTAGTGAGCCCGAGCGCGCATCCGCAGTCGTGAGTCGGAGCGCGCATCCGCAGTAGTGAGCCCGAGTGCGCATGCGCAGTAGTGCCCCGAGTGCGCAAGCGCAGTAGTGAGCCCGATTACGCATCCGCAGTAGTGACCCCGAGTAGGCATGAGCAGTAGTGACCCCGAGTGCGCATGCGCAGTAGTGAGCCCGATTACGCATCCGCCGTAGTGTCCCCGAGTGCGCATGCGCAGTAGTGAGGCCGAGCGCGCATCCACAGTATTGAGCCCGAGTGCGCATGAGCAGTACTGACCCCGAGCGCGCATGCACAGTCATGAGCCCGTGTGCGCATGCGCAGTAGTGCGCCCGTGTGGCCATGCGCAGAAGTGAGCTTGAGGGCGCATGTGCAAGTCTCAGCCGGAGTGCGCATGCGCATTAGTGACCCCCAACGCGCATGCGCAGGAGCGACCCCGAGCGCGCATGTAGAGGTCTGACCGGAGTGCGATTGCGCAATAGTGAGCCCGAGCGCGCATGTGCAGTAGTGAGACCGATTGTGCATGAGCAGTAGTGAGTCCGAGCGCCCAAGAGCGGTAGTGTGTCCGAGTGCGCATAAGCAGTGGTAACCCCGATTGCCCATGCACAGTAGTGAGCCCGTGGCGGCATGCGCAGTAGTGAGCCCGAGCGCGCATCCGCAGTAGTGATCCCGAGCGCCCATGCGCAGTAGTGAGCCCGTGTATGCATGAGCAGTAGTGACCCCGAGTGCGCATGCACAGTAGTGAGCCCGTGGCCGCATGCGCAGTGGTGAGCCCGTGTCCGCATGCGCAGCGGTGAGACCGAGTGCGCATGGTCAGGTCTGAGCCGGAGTGCGCATGCGCAGTAGTGAGTCCGTGTGCGCTTGCGCAGTAGTGAGCCCGCTTGCGCATGCGCAGTAGTGAGCCCGTGCGCGCATGCGCAGTAGTGAGCCCGAGCGCGCATGCGCAGTAGTGAGCCCGATTACGCATCCGCAGTAGTGACCCCGAGTGCGCATGCGCAGTAGTGAGCCCAAGCGCGCATCCACAGTTGTGAGCCCGAGTGCGCATGCGCAGTACTCACCTCGAGTACGCATGAGCAGTAGTGAGCCCGATTGCGCATCGGCAGTAGTGAGTCCGTGTGCGCATGCCCAGTAGTGAGCACGCGTGCGCATGTGCAGGTCTGAGCCGGAGTGCGCATGCGCAGTAGTGAGCCCGAGTGCATATGCGCAGGTGTGATCCGGACTGCCCATGCGCAGTAGTGAGGCCGTGTGCGCGTTCGCAGTGGTGCGCTCGTGTGCGCATGCGCAGAAGTGAGCTCGAGTGCATATGCGCAGGTGTGATCCGGACTGCCCATGCGCAGTAGTGAGGCCGTGTGCGCATTCGCAGTGGTGTGCCCGAGTGCGCATGGGCAGGTCTGAGCCGGCGTGCGCATGCGCAGTAGTGAGCCCGTGTGCGCATGCGCAGTAGTGAGCCCGTGCGCGCATGCGCAGTAGTGAGCCCTAGCGCGCATGCGCAGTAGTGAGCCCGATTACGCATCCGCAGTAGTGACCCCGAGTGCGCATGCGCAGTAGTGAGCCCAAGCGCGCATCCACAGTTGTGAGCCCGAGTGCGCATGCGCAGTACTCACCTCGAGTACGCATGAGCAGTAGTGAGCCCGATTGCGCATCGGCAGTAGTGAGTCCGTGTGCGCATGCCCAGTAGTGAGCACGCGTGCGCATGTGCAGGTCTGAGCCGGAGTGCGCATGCGCAGTAGTGAGCTCGACAGTGCATCCGCACTAGTGAGACCGAGTGCGCATGAGCAGTAGTGACCCCAAGTGCGCATGCACAGTAGTGAGCCCGTGCGCGCATACGCGGTAGTGAGCCCGATTTTGCACCCGCAGTAGTGAGGCCGTGTGCGCATGCGCAGTAGTGACCCCGAGAGCGCATCCGCAGTAGCGACCCCGAGCGCGCATGCGCAGTAGTGAGCCCGAGTGCGCATGTACAGGTTTGTCCGGAGTGCGCATGCGCAGTAGTGAGCCTGGGCGCACATGTGCAGTAGTGAGCCCGATTGCGCATCAGTAGTAGTGATCCCGAGTGCGCATGCGCAGTAGTGAGCCCGATTGCGCATCCGCAGTAGTGAGTTCGAGTGCGCATGAGCAGTAGTGAGCCCGAGCGCGCATGAGCAGAAGTCAGGCCGAGTGCGCAAGAGCAGTAGTGAGCCCGAGCGCGCATCCGCAGTCGTGAGTCGGAGCGCGCATCCGCAGTAGTGAGCCCGAGTGCGCATGCGCAGTAGTGCCCCGAGTGCGCAAGCGCAGTAGTGAGCCCGATTACGCATCCGCAGTAGTGACCCCGAGTAGGCATGAGCAGTAGTGACCCCGAGTGCGCATGCGCAGTAGTGAGCCCGATTACGCATCCGCCGTAGTGTCCCCGAGTGCGCATGCGCAGTAGTGAGGCCGAGCGCGCATCCACAGTATTGAGCCCGAGTGCGCATGCGCAGTACTCACCCCGAGTACGCTTGAGCAGTAGTGAGCCCGATTACGCATCCGCAGTAGTGACCCCGAGTAGGCACGAGCAGTAGTGAGTCCGAGTGCGCATGAGCAGTAGTGACCCCGAGTGCGCATGCGCAGTAGTGAGCCCGATTACGCATCCGCCGTAGTGTCCCCGAGTGCGCATGCGCAGTAGTGAGCCCGAGCGCGCATCCACAGTATTGAGCCCGAGTGCGCATGCGCAGTACTCACCCCGAGTACGCATGAGCAGTAGTGAGCTCGACTGCGCATCCGCAGTAGTGACCCCGAGTGCGCATGCGCAGTTGTGCGCCCGTGTGCGCACGCGCAGAAGTGAGCTCGAATGCGCATGTGCAGGTCTGATCCCGTGTGCGCATACGCAGTAGTGAGCCCGAGCGAGCATCCGCAGTAGTGAGCCCGATTGCCCATGAGCAGTAGTGAGGCGGAGCGCGCATGAGCAGTAGTGAGCCCGAGCGCACATCCGCAGTAGTGAGTCGGAGTGCGCATGTGCAGTAGAGAGCTCGTGTGCGCATGCGCAGTAGTGAGCCCGTGCGCGCATGCGCAGTAGTGAGCCCGAGCGCGCTTCCGCAGTAGTGAGCTCGAGTGCGTATGCGCAGGTGTGATCCGGACTGCCCATGTGCAGTAGTGAGGCCGTGTGCGCATTCGCAGTGGTGTGCCCGAGTGCGCTTGGGCAGGTCTGAGCCTGCGTGCGCATGCGCAGTAGGGATCCCGTGTGCGCATGCGCAGTAGTGACCCCGAGTGTGCGTGCGCAGTGGTGAGCCCGATTACGCATCCGCAGTAGTGACCCCGAGTGCGCATGCGCAGTAGTGCGCCCGTGTGCGCATGCGCTGAAGTGAGCTCGAATGGGCATGTGCAGGTCTGAGCCCGTGTGCGCATACGCAGTAGTGAGCCCGAGCGCGCCTCCGCAGTAGTGAGCCCGAGTGCGCATGAGCAGTAGTCAGCCCGAGTGCGCAAGAGCAGTAGTGAGCCCGAGCGCGCATCCGCAGTCGTGAGTCGGAGTGCGCATGTGCAGTAGAGAGCTCGTGCGCGCATGCGCAATAGTGAGCCCGTGCGCGCATGCACAGTAGTGAGCCAGAGTGCGCATGTGCAGGTCTGAACCCGAGTGCGCATGCTCAGTAGAGAGCCCGAGTGCGCATGCGCAGTAGTGAGCCCGAGCGCGCATCCACAGTAGTGACCCGGTGTGCGCATACGCTGTAGTGACCACGAGTGCGCATGCGCACTAGTGAGCCCGTGTGCCCATGCGCAGTAGTAAGCCCGAATGCGCATGTGCAGGTCTGACTGGAGTGCGCGTGCACAGTAGTGAGCCCGATTGCTCGCATGCGCAGTAGTGCGCCCGTGCGCGCATGCGCAGTAGTGAGCCCGAGTGCATATGCGCAGGTGTGATCCGGACTGCCCATGCGCAGTAGTGAGGCCGTGTGCGCGTTCGCAGTGGTGCGCTCGTGTGCGCATGCGCAGAAGTGAGCTCGAGTGCATATGCGCAGGTGTGATCCGGACTGCCCATGCGCAGTAGTGAGGCCGTGTGCGCATTCGCAGTGGTGTGCCCGAGTGCGCATGGGCAGGTCTGAGCCGGCGTGCGCATGCGCAGTAGTGAGGCCGTGTGCGCATGCGCAGTAGTGAGCCCGTGCGCGCATGCGCAGTAGTGAGCCCGAGCGCGCATGCGCAGTAGTGAGCCCGATTACGCATCCGCAGTAGTGACCCCGAGTGCGCATGCGCAGTAGTGAGCCCAAGCGCGCATCCACAGTTGTGAGCCCGAGTGCGCATGCGCAGTACTCACCTCGAGTACGCATGAGCAGTAGTGAGCCCGATTGCGCATCGGCAGTAGTGAGTCCGTGTGCGCATGCCCAGTAGTGAGCACGCGTGCGCATGTGCAGGTCTGAGCCGGAGTGCGCATGCGCAGTAGTGAGCACGACAGTGCATCCGCACTAGTGAGACCGAGTGCGCATGAGCAGTAGTGACCCCAAGTGCGCATGCACAGTAGTGAGCCCGTGCGCGCATACGCGGTAGTGAGCCCGATTTTGCACCCGCAGTAGTGAGGCCGTGTGCGCATGCGCAGTAGTGACCCCGAGAGCGCAAGCGCAGTAGTGAGCCCGATTACGCATCCGCAGTAGTGACCCCGAGTAGGCATGAGCAGTAGTGACCCCGAGTGCGCATGCGCAGTAGTGAGCCCGATTACGCATCCGCAGTAGTGACCCCGAGTACGCATGAGCAGTAGTGAGTCCGAGTGCGCATGTGCAGTAGTCACCCCGAGTGCGCATGCGCAGTAGTGAGCCCGATTACGCATCCGCCGTAGTGTCCCCGAGTGCGCATGCGCAGTAGTGAGCCCGAGCGCGCATCCACAGTATTGAGCCCGAGTGCGCATGCGCAGTACTCACCCCGAGTACGCATGAGCAGTAATGAGCTCGACTGCGCATCCGCAGTAGTGACCCCGAGTGCGCATGCGCAGTTGTGCGCCCGTGTGCGCACGCGCAGAAGTGAGCTCGAATGCGCATGTGCAGGTCTGATCCCGTGTGCGCATACGCAGTAGTGAGCCCGAGCGAGCATCCGCAGTAGTGAGCCCGATTGCCCATGAGCAGTAGTGAGGCGGAGTGCGCATGAGCAGTAGTGAGCCCGAGCGCACATCCGCAGTAGTGAGTCGGAGTGCGCATGTGCAGTAGAGAGCTCGTGTGCGCATGCGCAGTAGTGAGCCCGTGCGCGCATGCGCAGTAGTGAGCCCGAGCGCGCTTCCGCAGTAGTGAGCTCGAGTGCGTATGCGCAGGTGTGATCCGGACTGCCCATGTGCAGTAGTGAGGCCGTGTGCGCATTCGCAGTGGTGTGCCCGAGTGCGCTTGGGCAGGTCTGAGCCGGCGTGCGCATGCGCAGTAGGGATCCCGTGTGCGCATGCGCAGTAGTGACCCCGAGTGTGCGTGCGCAGTGGTGAGCCCGATTACGCATCCGCAGTAGTGACCCCGAGTGCGCATGCGCAGTAGTGCGCCCGTGTGCGCATGCGCTGAAGTGAGCTCGAATGGGCATGTGCAGGTCTGTGCCCGTGTGCGCATACGCAGTAGTGAGCCCGAGCGCGCCTCCGCAGTAGTGAGCCCGAGTGCGCATGAGCAGTAGTGAGGCCGAGTGCGCATGAGCAGTAGTGAGCCCGAGCGCGCATCCGCAGTCGTGAGTCGGAGTGCGCATGTGCAGTAGAGAGCTCGTGTGCGCATGCGCAGTAGTGAGCCCGTGCGCGCATGCGCAGTAGTGAGCCAGAGTGCGCATGTGCAGGTCTGAACCCGAGTGCGCATGCTCAGTAGAGAGCCCGATTGCGCATGCGCAGTAGTGAGCCCGTGCGCGCAAGCGCAGTTGTGAGCCCGTGTGCCCATGCGCAGTAGTGAGCCCAAGCGCGCATCCACAGTAGTGAGCCCGAGTGCGCATGCGCAGTACTCACCCCGAGTACGCATGAGCAGTAGTGAGCCCGATTACGCATCCGCAGTAGTGACCCCGAGTGCGCATGCGCAGTAGTGCGCCCGTGTGCGCATGCGCAGAAGTGAGCTCGAATGGGCATGTGCACGTCTGAGCCCGTGCGCGCATGCGCAGTAGTGAGCCCGAGCGCGCATCCGCAGTAGTGAGCCCGAGTGCGCATGACCAGTAGTCAGCCCGAGTGCGCAAGAGCAGTAGTGAGCCCGAGCGCGCATCCGCAGTCGTGAGTCGGAGTGCGCATGTGCAGTAGAGAGCTCGTGTGCGCATGCGCAATAGTGAGCCCGTGCGCGCATGCACAGTAGTGAGCCAGAGTGCGCATGTGCAGGTCTGAACCCGAGTGCGCATGCTCAGTAGAGAGCCCGATTGCGCATGCGCAGTAGTGAGCCCGTGCGCGCAAGCGCAGTTGTGAGCCCGTGCGCGCATGCACAGTAGTAAGCCCGCATGCGCATGTGCCGGTCTGAGCCCGTGTGCGCATACGCAGTAGTGAGCCCGAGCGCGCATCCGCAGTAGTGTGCCCGTGCGCGCAAGCGCAGTTGTGAGCCCGTGTGCCCATGCGCAGTAGTAAGCCCGAGTGCGCATGTGCAGGTCTGACTGGAGTGCGCGTACGCAGTAGTGAGCCCGATTGCTCGCATGCGCAGTAGTGAGCCCGAGCGCGCACCCGCAGTAGTGAGCCCTATTACGCATCCGCACTAGTGACCCCGAGTACGCATGAGCAGTAGTGAGTCCGAGTGCGCATGAGCAGTAGTGACCCCGTGTGCGCATGCGCAGTAATGAGATCGATTACGCATCCGCAGTAGCGACCCCGAGTGAGCATGCGCAGTAGTGCGCCTGTGTGCGCACGCGCAGAAGTGAGCTCGAATGCGCATGTGCAGGTCTGAGCCGGAGTGCGCATGCGCAGTAGTGAGCCCGTGCGCGCATGCGCAGTAGTGAGCCCGATTACGCATCCGCAGTAGTGACCCCGAGTGCGCATGAGCAGTAGTGAGCCCGAGCGCGCATGCGCAGTAGTGAGTCGGAGTGCGCATGTGCAGTAGTGAGCCCGTGTGCCCATGCGCAGTAGTGAGCCCGAGCGCCCATCCACAGTAGTGAGCCCGAGTGCGCATTGGCAGTACTCACCTCGAGTACGCATGAGCAGTAGTGAGCCCGATTACGCATCGGCAGTAGTGACCCCGAGTGCGCATGCGCAGTAGTGAGCCCGAGCGCGCATCCACAGTAGTGAGCCGGAGCGCGCATCCGCAGTAGTGACCCCGAGTGCGCATGCGCAGTAGTGCGCCCGTGTGCGCATGCGCAGGAGTGAGCTCGAGTGAGCATATGCAGGTCTGATCCGGTGTGCGCATGCGCTGTAGTGACCACGAGTGCGCATGCGCACTAGTGAGCCCGTGTGCCCATGCGCAGTAGTAAGCCCGAATGCGCATGTGCAGGTCTGACTGGAGTGCGCGTGCGCAGTAGTGAGCCCGATTGCTCGCATGCGCAGTAGTGAGCCCGAGCGCGCACCCGCAGTAGTGAGCCCTATTACGCATCCGCACTAGTGACCCCGAGTACGCATGAGCAGTAGTGAGTCCGAGTGCGCATGAGCAGTAGTGACCCCGTGTGCGCATGCGCAGTAGTGAGCCCGATTACGCATCCGCAGTAGTGTCCCCGAGTGCGCATGCGCAGTAGTGAGCCCGAGCGCGCAACCACAGTAGTGAGCCCGAGTGCGCATGCGCAGTACTCACCCCGAGTACGCATGAGCAGTAGTGAGCTCGATTACGCATCCGCAATAGTGACCCCGAGTGCGCATGCGCAGTAGTGAGCCCGACCGCGCATGCGTAGTAGCGACTCCGAGCGCGCGTGCACAGTAGTGACTGCGATCGCATGTGCGCAGTAGTGAGACCGATTGCGCATGGGCAGGTCTGAGCCGAAGTGCGCATGCGCAGTAGTGAGCCCGTGCGCACATGCGCAGTAGTGAGCCCGTGTGCGCATGCGCAGTAGTGACCCCGGTTGCCAATGCGCAGTAGTGAGCCCGAGTGCGCATGCGTAGTAGCGACTCCGAGCGCGCGTGCACAGTAGTGACTGCGATCGCATGTGCGCAGTAGTGAGACCGATTGCGCATGGGCAGGTCTGAGCCGGAGTGCGCATGCGCAGTAGTGAGCCCGTGCGCACATGCGCAGTAGTGAGCCCGTGTGCGCATGCGCAGTAGTGACCCCGGTTGCCAATGCGCAGTAGTGAGCCCGAGTGCGCATGCGTAGTAGCGACTCCGAGCGCGCGTGCACAGTAGTGACTGCGATCGCATGTGCGCAGTAGTGAGACCGATTGCGCATGTGCAGGTCTGAGCCCGTGTGCGCATACGCAGTAGTGACCCCGAGTGCCAATGCGCAGTAGTGAGCCCGTTTGCCCATGTGCAGTAGTGAGCCCGAGAGCGCATCCACAGTAGTGCGCCCGAGTGCGCATGCGCAGTACTCACCCCGAGTGCGCATGAGCAGTAGTGACCCCGTGTGCGCATGCGCAGTAGTGAGCCCTATTACGCATCCGCAGTAGTGACCCCGAGTGCGCATGCGCAGTAGTGAGCCCGAGCCCGCATCCACAGTAGTGAGCCGGAGCGCGCATCCGCAGTAGTGACCCCGAGTGCGCATGCGCAGTAGTGCGCCCGTGTGCGCATGCGCAGGAGTGAGTTCGAGTGAGCATGCGCTGTAGTGACCACGAGTGCGCATGCGCACTAGTGAGCCCGTGTGCCCATGCGCAGTAGTAAGCCCGAATGCGCATGTGCAGGTCTGACTGGAGTGCGCGTGCGCAGTAGTGAGCCCGATTGCTCGCATGCGCAGTAGTGAGCCCGAGCGCGCACCCGCAGTAGTGAGCCCTATTACGCATCCGCACTAGTGACCCCGAGTACGCATGAGCAGTAGTGAGTCCGAGTGCGCATGAGCAGTAGTGACCCCGTGTGCGCATGCGCAGTAGTGAGCCCGATTACGCATCCGCAGTAGTGTCCCCGAGTGCGCATGCGCAGTAGTGAGCCCGAGCGCGCAACCACAGTAGTGAGCCCGAGTGCGCATGCGCAGTACTCACCCCGAGTACGCATGAGCAGTAGTGAGCTCGATTACGCATCCGCAATAGTGACCCCGAGTGCGCATGCGCAGTAGTGAGCCCGACCGCGCATGCGTAGTAGCGACTCCGAGCGCGCGTGCACAGTAGTGACTGCGATCGCATGTGCGCAGTAGTGAGACCGATTGCGCATGGGCAGGTCTGAGCCGAAGTGCGCATGCGCAGTAGTGAGCCCGTGCGCACATGCGAAGTAGTGAGCCCGTGTGCGCATGCGCAGTAGTGACCCCGGTTGCCAATGCGCAGTAGTGAGCCCGAGTGCGCATGCGTAGTAGCGACTCCGAGCGCGCGTGCACAGTAGTGACTGCGATCGCATGTGCGCAGTAGTGAGACCGATTGCGCATGGGCAGGTCTGAGCCGGAGTGCGCATGCGCAGTAGTGAGCCCGTGCGCACATGCGCAGTAGTGAGCCCGTGTGCGCATGCGCAGTAGTGACCCCGGTTGCCAATGCGCAGTAGTGAGCCCGAGTGCGCATGCGTAGTAGCGACTCCGAGCGCGCGTGCACAGTAGTGACTGCGATCGCATGTGCGCAGTAGTGAGACCGATTGCGCATGTGCAGGTCTGAGCCCGTGTGCGCATACGCAGTAGTGACCCCGAGTGCCAATGCGCAGTAGTGAGCCCGTTTGCCCATGTGCAGTAGTGAGCCCGAGAGCGCATCCACAGTAGTGCGCCCGAGTGCGCATGCGCAGTACTCACCCCGAGTACGCATGAGCAGTAGTGAGCCCTATTACGCATCGGCAGTAGTGAGACCGAGTGCGCATCCGCAGTAGTGACCCCGAGTGTGCAAGCGCAGCAGTGAGCCCGATTGCGCATGCTCAGTAGAGTGCGCATGAGCAGTAGTGAGGCCGAGTGCGCATGAGCAGTAGTGAGCCCGAGCGCGCATCCGCAGTCGTGAGTCGGAGTGCGCATGTGCAGCAGAGAGCTCGTGTGCGCATGCGCAGTAGTGAGCCCGTGCGCGCATGCGCGGTAGTGAGCCAGAGTGCGCATGTGCAGGTCTGAACCCGAGTGCGCATGCTCAGTAGAGAGCCCGATTGCGCATGCGCAGTAGTGAGCCCGTGCGCGCAAGCGCAGTTGTGAGCCCGTGTGCCCATGCGCAGTAGTGAGCCCAAGCGCGCATCCACAGTAGTGAGCCCGAGTGCGCATGCGCAGTACTCACCCCGAGTACGCATGAGCAGTAGTGAGCCCGATTACGCATCCGCAGTAGTGACCCCGAGTGCGCATGCGCAGTAATGCGCCTGTGTGCGCATGCGCAGAAGTGAGCTCGAATGGGCATGTGCAGGTCTGAGCCCGTGTGCGCATACGTAGTAGTGAGCCCGAGCGCGCATCCGCAGTAGTGAGCCCGATTGCCCATGAGCAGTAGTGAGGCCGAGTGCGCATGCGCATTAGTGCGCCCGTGTGCGCATGCGCAGGAGTGAGCTCGAGTGCGCATATGCAGGTCTGACCCGGTGTGCGCATGCGCTGTAGTGACCACGAGTGCGCATGCGCAGTAGTGAGCCCGTGTGCCCATTCGCAGTAGTAAGCCCGAATGCGCATGTGCAGGTCTGAGCCCGTGTGCGCCTACGCAGTAGTGAGCCCGAGCGCGGACCGCAGTAGTGAGCCCGATTGCCCATGAGCAGTAGTGAGCCCGAGCGCGCATCCGCAGTAGTGAGTCGGAGTGCGCATGTGCAGTAGAGAGCTCGTGTGCGCATGCGCAGTAGTGAGCCCGTGCGCGCATGCGCAGTAGTGAGCCCGTGTGCCCATGCGCAGTAGTGAGCCCGAGCGCCCATCCACAGTAGTGAGCCCGAGTGCGCATGCGCAGTACTCACCTCGAGTACGCATGAGCAGTAGTGAGCCCGATTACGCATCCGCAGTAGTGACCCCGAGTGCGCATGCGCAGTAGTGAGCCCGATTACGCATCCGCCGTAGTGTCCCCGACTGCGCATGTGCAGTAGTGAGCCCGAGCGCGCATCCACAGTATTGAGCCCGAGTGCGCATGCGCAGTAGTGAGCTCGACAGTGCATCCGCACTAGTGAGACCGAGTGCGCATGAGCAGTAGTGACCCCAAGTGCGCATGCACAGTAGTGAGCCCGTGCGCGCATACGCGGTAGTGAGCCCGATTTTGCACCCGCAGTAGTGAGGCCGTGTGCGCATGCGCAGTAGTGTCCCCGAGTGCGCATGCGCAGTAGTGAGGCCGAGCGCGCATCCACAGTATTGAGCCCGAGTGCGCATGCGCAGTACTCACCCCGAGTACGCATGAGCAGTAGTGAGCCCGATTACGCATCCGTAGTAGTGACCCCGAGTAGGCATGAGCAGTAGTGAGTCCGAGTGCGCATGAGCAGTAGTGATCCCGATTACGCATCCGCAGTAGTGTCCCCGAGTGCGCAAGCGCAGTAGTGAGCCCGATTACGCATCCGCAGTAGTGACCCCGAGTACGCATGAGCAGTAGTGAGTCCGAGTGCGCATGAGCAGTAGTGACCCCGAGTGCGCATACGCAGTAGTGAGCCCGAGCGCGCATCCGCAGTAGTGAGCCCGATTGCCCATGAGCAGTAGTGAGTCCGAGTGCGCATGAGCAGTAGTGACCCCGAGTGCGCATGCGCAGTAGTGATCCCGATTACGCATCCGCAGTAGTGTCCCCGAGTGCGCAAGCGCAGTAGTGAGCCCGATTACGCATCCGCAGTAGTGACCCCGAGTACGCATGAGCAGTAGTGAGTCCGAGTGCGCATGAGCAGTAGTGACCCCGAGTGCGCATGGGCAGTAGTGAGCCCGATTACGCATCCGCCGTAGTGTCCTCGAGTGCGCATGCGCAGTAGTGAGCCCGAGCGCGCATCCACAGTATTGAGCCCGAGTGCGCATGCGCAGTACTCACCCCGAGTACGCATGAGCAGTAGTGAGCTCGACTACGCATCCGCAGTAGTGACCCCGAGTGCGCATGCGCAGTAGTGCGCCCGTGTGCGCACGCGCAGAAGTGAGCTCGAATGCGCATGTGCAGGTCTGAGCCCGTGTGCGCATACGCAGTAATGAGCCCGAGCGCGCATCCGCAGTTGTGAGCCCGAGTGCGCATACGCAGTAGTGACCCCGAGTACGCATGCGCAGTAGTGAGTCCGTGTGCGCATACGCAGTAGTGAGCCCGAGCGCGCATCCGCAGTAGTGAGCCCGATTGCCCATGAGCAGTAGTGAGGCGGAGTGCGCATGAGCAGTAGTGAGCCCGAGCGCGCATCCGCAGTAGTGAGTCGGAGTGCGCATGTGCAGTAGAGAGCTCGTGTGCGCATGCGCAGTAGTGAGCCCGTGCGCGCATGCGCAGTAGTGAGCTCGAGTGCGTATGCGCAGGTGTGATCCGGACTGCCCATGCGCAGTAGTGAGGCCGTGTGCGCATTCGCAGTGGTTTGCCCGAGTGCGCTTGGGCAGGTCTGAGCCGGCGTGCGCATGCGCATTAGGGATCCCGTGTGCGCATGCGCAGTAGTGACCCCGAGTGTGCGTGCGCAGTGGTGAGCCCGATTACGCATCCGCAGTAGTGACCCCGAGTGCGCATGCGCAGTAGTGCGCCCGTGTGCGCATGCGCTGAAGTGAGCTCGAATGGGCATGTGCAGGTCTGAGCCCGTGTGCGCATACGCAGTAATGAGCCCGAGCGCGCATCCGCAGTTGTGAGCCCGAGTGCGCATGCGCAGTAGTGACCCCGAGTACGCATGAGCAGTAGTGAGTCCGAGTGCGCATGCGCAGTAGTGAGCCCGTGTGCGCATGCGCAGTAGTGAGCCCGAGCGCGCATCCGCAATAGTGACCCCGAGTGCGCATGAGCAGTAGTGAGTCGGAGTGGGCATGAGCAGTAGTGACCCCGAGTGCGCATGCACAGTAGTGGGCGCGATTGCCCATCCGCAGTAGTGAGCCCGTGTGCCCATGCGCAGTAGTAAGCCCGAATGCGCATGTGCAGGCCTGACTGGAGTGCGCGTGCGCAGTAGTGAGCCCGATTGCTCGCATGCGCAGTAGTGAGCCCGAGCGCGCACCCGCAGTAGTGAGACCGAGTGCGCATGCACAGTAGTGAGCCCAATTGCGCATTCGCAGTAGTGAGTCCGTGTGCGCATGTGCAGGTCTGAGCCGGAGTGCGCATGCGCAGTCGTGAGCCCGTGCGCGCATGCACAGTAGTGAGCCTGATTACGCATCCGCAGTAGTGACCCCGAGTACGCATGAGCAGTAGTGAGCCCTATTACGCATCCGCAGTAGTGACCCCGAGTGCGCATGCGCAGTAGTGAGCCCGAGCGCGCATCCACAGTAGTGAGCCGGAGCGCGCATCCGCAGTAGTGACCCCGAGTGCGCATGCGCAGTAGTGCGCCCGTGTGCGCATGCGCAAGAGTGAGCTCGAGTGAGCATATGCAGGTCTGATCCGGTGTGCGCATGCGCTGTAGTGACCACGAGTGCGCATGCGCACTAGTGAGCCCGTGTGCCCATGCGCAGTAGTAAGCCCGAATGCGCATGTGCAGGTCTGACTGGAGTGCGCGTGCGCAGTAGTGAGCCCGATTGCTCGCATGCGCAGTAGTGAGCCCGAGCGCGCACCCGCAGTAGTGAGCCCTATTACGCATCCGCACTAGTGACCCCGAGTACGCATGAGCAGTAGTGAGTCCGAGTGCGCATGAGCAGTAGTGACCCCGTGTGCGCATGCGCAGTAGTGAGCCCTATTACGCATCCGCAGTAGTGACCCCGAGTGCGCATGCGCAGTAGTGAGCCCGAGCGCGCATCCACAGTAGTGAGCCGGAGCGCGCATCCGCAGTAGTGACCCCGAGTGCGCATGCGCAGTAGTGCGCCCGTGTGCGCATGCGCAGGAGTGAGTTCGAGTGAGCATATGCAGGTCTGATCCGGTGTGCGCATGCGCTGTAGTGACCACGAGTGCGCATGCGCACTAGTGAGCCCGTGTGCCCATGCGCAGTAGTAAGCCCGAATGCGCATGTGCAGGTCTGACTGGAGTGCGCGTGCGCAGTAGTGAGCCCGATTGCTCGCATGCGCAGTAGTGAGCCCGTGCGCGCAAGCGCAGTTGTGAGCCCGTGTGCCGATGCGCAGTAGTGAGCCCAAGCGCGCATCCACAGTAGTGAGCCCGAGTGCGCATGCGCAGTACTCACCCCGAGTACGCATGAGCAGTAGTGAGCCCGATTACGCATCCGCAGTAGTGACCCCGAGTGCGCATGCGCAGTAATGCGCCCGTGTGCGCATGCGCAGAAGTGAGCTCGAATGGGCATGTGCAGGTCTGAGCCCGTGTGCGCATACGTAGTAGTGAGCCCGAGCGCGCATCCGCAGTAGTGAGCCCGATTGCCCATGAGCAGTAGTGAGGCCGAGTGCGCATGAGCAGTAGTGAGCCCGAGCGCGCATCCGCAGTAGTCAGTCGGAGTGCGCATGTGCAGTAGAGAGCTCGTGTGCGCATGCGCAGTAGTGAGCCCGTGCGCGCATGCGCAGTAGTGAGCCCGAGTGCGCATGAGCAGTAGTGAGTCCGAGTGGGCATGAGCAGTAGTGACCCCGAGAGCGCATGCACAGTAGTGAGACCGAGTGCGCATGCGCAGTAGTGAGCCCGATTACGCATCCGCAGTAGTGTCCCCGAGTGCGCATGCGCAGTAGTGAGCCCGAGCGCGCAACCACAGTAGTGAGCCCGAGTGCGCATGCGCAGTACTCACCCCGAGTACGCATGAGCAGTAGTGAGCTCGATTACGCATCCGCAATAGTGACCCCGAGTGCGCATGCGCAGTAGTGAGCCCGACCGCGCATGCGTAGTAGCGACTCCGAGCGCGCGTGCACAGTAGTGACTGCGATCGCATGTGCGCAGTAGTGAGACCGATTGCGCATGGGCAGGTCTGAGCCGAAGTGCGCATGCGCAGTAGTGAGCCCGTGCGCACATGCGCAGTAGTGAGCCCGTGTGCGCATGCGCAGTAGTGACCCCGGTTGCCAATGCGCAGTAGTGAGCCCGAGTGCGCATGCGTAGTAGCGACTCCGAGCGCGCGTGCACAGTAGTGACTGCGATCGCATGTGCGCAGTAGTGAGACCGATTGCGCATGGGCAGGTCTGAGCCGGAGTGCGCATGCGCAGTAGTGAGCCCGTGCGCACATGCGCAGTAGTGAGCCCGTGTGCGCATGCGCAGTAGTGACCCCGGTTGCCAATGCGCAGTAGTGAGCCCGAGTGCGCATGCGTAGTAGCGACTCCGAGCGCGCGTGCACAGTAGTGACTGCGATCGCATGTGCGCAGTAGTGAGACCGATTGCGCATGTGCAGGTCTGAGCCCGTGTGCGCATACGCAGTAGTGACCCCGAGTGCCAATGCGCAGTAGTGAGCCCGTTTGCCCATGTGCAGTAGTGAGCCCGAGAGCGCATCCACAGTAGTGCGCCCGAGTGCGCATGCGCAGTACTCACCCCGAGTGCGCATGAGCAGTAGTGACCCCGTGTGCGCATGCGCAGTAGTGAGCCCTATTACGCATCCGCAGTAGTGACCCCGAGTGCGCATGCGCAGTAGTGAGCCCGAGCCCGCATCCACAGTAGTGAGCCGGAGCGCGCATCCGCAGTAGTGACCCCGAGTGCGCATGCGCAGTAGTGCGCCCGTGTGCGCATGCGCAGGAGTGAGTTCGAGTGAGCATGCGCTGTAGTGACCACGAGTGCGCATGCGCACTAGTGAGCCCGTGTGCCCATGCGCAGTAGTGAGCCCTATTACGCATCCGCAGTAGTGTCCCCGAGTGCGCATGCGCAGTAGTGAGCTCGATTACGCATCCGCAATAGTGACCCCGAGTGCGCATGCGCAGTAGTGAGCCCGACCGCGCATGCGTAGTAGCGACTCCGAGCGCGCGTGCACAGTAGTGACTGCGATCGCATGTGCGCAGTAGTGAGACCGATTGCGCATGGGCAGGTCTGAGCCGAAGTGCGCATGCGCAGTAGTGAGCCCGTGCGCACATGCGAAGTAGTGAGCCCGTGTGCGCATGCGCAGTAGTGACCCCGGTTGCCAATGCGCAGTAGTGAGCCCGAGTGCGCATGCGTAGTAGCGACTCCGAGCGCGCGTGCACAGTAGTGACTGCGATCGCATGTGCGCAGTAGTGAGACCGATTGCGCATGGGCAGGTCTGAGCCGGAGTGCGCATGCGCAGTAGTGAGCCCGTGCGCACATGCGCAGTAGTGAGCCCGTGTGCGCATGCGCAGTAGTGACCCCGGTTGCCAATGCGCAGTAGTGAGCCCGAGTGCGCATGCGTAGTAGCGACTCCGAGCGCGCGTGCACAGTAGTGACTGCGATCGCATGTGCGCAGTAGTGAGACCGATTGCGCATGTGCAGGTCTGAGCCCGTGTGCGCATACGCAGTAGTGACCCCGAGTGCCAATGCGCAGTAGTGAGCCCGTTTGCCCATGTGCAGTAGTGAGCCCGAGAGCGCATCCACAGTAGTGCGCCCGAGTGCGCATGCGCAGTACTCACCCCGAGTACGCATGAGCAGTAGTGAGCCCTATTACGCATCGGCAGTAGTGAGACCGAGTGCGCATCCGCAGTAGTGACCCCGAGTGTGCAAGCGCAGCAGTGAGCCCGATTGCGCATGCTCAGTAGAGTGCGCATGAGCAGTAGTGAGGCCGAGTGCGCATGAGCAGTAGTGAGCCCGAGCGCGCATCCGCAGTCGTGAGTCGGAGTGCGCATGTGCAGCAGAGAGCTCGTGTGCGCATGCGCAGTAGTGAGCCCGTGCGCGCATGCGCGGTAGTGAGCCAGAGTGCGCATGTGCAGGTCTGAACCCGAGTGCGCATGCTCAGTAGAGAGCCCGATTGCGCATGCGCAGTAGTGAGCCCGTGCGCGCAAGCGCAGTTGTGAGCCCGTGTGCCCATGCGCAGTAGTGAGCCCAAGCGCGCATCCACAGTAGTGAGCCCGAGTGCGCATGCGCAGTACTCACCCCGAGTACGCATGAGCAGTAGTGAGCCCGATTACGCATCCGCAGTAGTGACCCCGAGTGCGCATGCGCAGTAATGCGCCTGTGTGCGCATGCGCAGAAGTGAGCTCGAATGGGCATGTGCAGGTCTGAGCCCGTGTGCGCATACGTAGTAGTGAGCCCGAGCGCGCATCCGCAGTAGTGAGCCCGATTGCCCATGAGCAGTAGTGAGGCCGAGTGCGCATGCGCATTAGTGCGCCCGTGTGCGCATGCGCAGGAGTGAGCTCGAGTGCGCATATGCAGGTCTGACCCGGTGTGCGCATGCGCTGTAGTGACCACGAGTGCGCATGCGCAGTAGTGAGCCCGTGTGCCCATTCGCAGTAGTAAGCCCGAATGCGCATGTGCAGGTCTGAGCCCGTGTGCGCATACGCAGTAGTGAGCCCGAGCGCGGACCGCAGTAGTGAGCCCGATTGCCCATGAGCAGTAGTGAGCCCGAGCGCGCATCCGCAGTAGTGAGTCGGAGTGCGCATGTGCAGTAGAGAGCTCGTGTGCGCATGCGCAGTAGTGAGCCCGTGCGCGCATGCGCAGTAGTGAGCCCGTGTGCCCATGCGCAGTAGTGAGCCCGAGCGCCCATCCACAGTAGTGAGCCCGAGTGCGCATGCGCAGTACTCACCTCGAGTACGCATGAGCAGTAGTGAGCCCGATTACGCATCCGCAGTAGTGACCCCGAGTGCGCATGCGCAGTAGTGAGCCCGATTACGCATCCGCCGTAGTGTCCCCGACTGCGCATGTGCAGTAGTGAGCCCGAGCGCGCATCCACAGTATTGAGCCCGAGTGCGCATGCGCAGTAGTGAGCTCGACAGTGCATCCGCACTAGTGAGACCGAGTGCGCATGAGCAGTAGTGACCCCAAGTGCGCATGCACAGTAGTGAGCCCGTGCGCGCATACGCGGTAGTGAGCCCGATTTTGCACCCGCAGTAGTGAGGCCGTGTGCGCATGCGCAGTAGTGTCCCCGAGTGCGCATGCGCAGTAGTGAGGCCGAGCGCGCATCCACAGTATTGAGCCCGAGTGCGCATGCGCAGTACTCACCCCGAGTACGCATGAGCAGTAGTGAGCCCGATTACGCATCCGTAGTAGTGACCCCGAGTAGGCATGAGCAGTAGTGAGTCCGAGTGCGCATGAGCAGTAGTGATCCCGATTACGCATCCGCAGTAGTGTCCCCGAGTGCGCAAGCGCAGTAGTGAGCCCGATTACGCATCCGCAGTAGTGACCCCGAGTACGCATGAGCAGTAGTGAGTCCGAGTGCGCATGAGCAGTAGTGACCCCGAGTGCGCATACGCAGTAGTGAGCCCGAGCGCGCATCCGCAGTAGTGAGCCCGATTGCCCATGAGCAGTAGTGAGTCCGAGTGCGCATGAGCAGTAGTGACCCCGAGTGCGCATGCGCAGTAGTGATCCCGATTACGCATCCGCAGTAGTGTCCCCGAGTGCGCAAGCGCAGTAGTGAGCCCGATTACGCATCCGCAGTAGTGACCCCGAGTACGCATGAGCAGTAGTGAGTCCGAGTGCGCATGAGCAGTAGTGACCCCGAGTGCGCATGGGCAGTAGTGAGCCCGATTACGCATCCGCCGTAGTGTCCTCGAGTGCGCATGCGCAGTAGTGAGCCCGAGCGCGCATCCACAGTATTGAGCCCGAGTGCGCATGCGCAGTACTCACCCCGAGTACGCATGAGCAGTAGTGAGCTCGACTACGCATCCGCAGTAGTGACCCCGAGTGCGCATGCGCAGTAGTGCGCCCGTGTGCGCACGCGCAGAAGTGAGCTCGAATGCGCATGTGCAGGTCTGAGCCCGTGTGCGCATACGCAGTAATGAGCCCGAGCGCGCATCCGCAGTTGTGAGCCCGAGTGCGCATACGCAGTAGTGACCCCGAGTACGCATGCGCAGTAGTGAGTCCGTGTGCGCATACGCAGTAGTGAGCCCGAGCGCGCATCCGCAGTAGTGAGCCCGATTGCCCATGAGCAGTAGTGAGGCGGAGTGCGCATGAGCAGTAGTGAGCCCGAGCGCGCATCCGCAGTAGTGAGTCGGAGTGCGCATGTGCAGTAGAGAGCTCGTGTGCGCATGCGCAGTAGTGAGCCCGTGCGCGCATGCGCAGTAGTGAGCTCGAGTGCGTATGCGCAGGTGTGATCCGGACTGCCCATGCGCAGTAGTGAGGCCGTGTGCGCATTCGCAGTGGTTTGCCCGAGTGCGCTTGGGCAGGTCTGAGCCGGCGTGCGCATGCGCAGTAGGGATCCCGTGTGCGCATGCGCAGTAGTGACCCCGAGTGTGCGTGCGCAGTGGTGAGCCCGATTACGCATCCGCAGTAGTGACCCCGAGTGCGCATGCGCAGTAGTGCGCCCGTGTGCGCATGCGCTGAAGTGAGCTCGAATGGGCATGTGCAGGTCTGAGCCCGTGTGCGCATACGCAGTAATGAGCCCGAGCGCGCATCCGCAGTTGTGAGCCCGAGTGCGCATGCGCAGTAGTGACCCCGAGTACGCATGAGCAGTAGTGAGTCCGAGTGCGCATGCGCAGTAGTGAGCCCGTGTGCGCATGCGCAGTAGTGAGCCCGAGCGCGCATCCGCAATAGTGACCCCGAGTGCGCATGAGCAGTAGTGAGTCGGAGTGGGCATGAGCAGTAGTGACCCCGAGTGCGCATGCACAGTAGTGGGCGCGATTGCCCATCCGCAGTAGTGAGCCCGTGTGCCCATGCGCAGTAGTAAGCCCGAATGCGCATGTGCAGGCCTGACTGGAGTGCGCGTGCGCAGTAGTGAGCCCGATTGCTCGCATGCGCAGTAGTGAGCCCGAGCGCGCACCCGCAGTAGTGAGACCGAGTGCGCATGCACAGTAGTGAGCCCAATTGCGCATTCGCAGTAGTGAGTCCGTGTGCGCATGTGCAGGTCTGAGCCGGAGTGCGCATGCGCAGTCGTGAGCCCGTGCGCGCATGCACAGTAGTGAGCCTGATTACGCATCCGCAGTAGTGACCCCGAGTACGCATGAGCAGTAGTGAGCCCTATTACGCATCCGCAGTAGTGACCCCGAGTGCGCATGCGCAGTAGTGAGCCCGAGCGCGCATCCACAGTAGTGAGCCGGAGCGCGCATCCGCAGTAGTGACCCCGAGTGCGCATGCGCAGTAGTGCGCCCGTGTGCGCATGCGCAAGAGTGAGCTCGAGTGAGCATATGCAGGTCTGATCCGGTGTGCGCATGCGCTGTAGTGACCACGAGTGCGCATGCGCACTAGTGAGCCCGTGTGCCCATGCGCAGTAGTAAGCCCGAATGCGCATGTGCAGGTCTGACTGGAGTGCGCGTGCGCAGTAGTGAGCCCGATTGCTCGCATGCGCAGTAGTGAGCCCGAGCGCGCACCCGCAGTAGTGAGCCCTATTACGCATCCGCACTAGTGACCCCGAGTACGCATGAGCAGTAGTGAGTCCGAGTGCGCATGAGCAGTAGTGACCCCGTGTGCGCATGCGCAGTAGTGAGCCCTATTACGCATCCGCAGTAGTGACCCCGAGTGCGCATGCGCAGTAGTGAGCCCGAGCGCGCATCCACAGTAGTGAGCCGGAGCGCGCATCCGCAGTAGTGACCCCGAGTGCGCATGCGCAGTAGTGCGCCCGTGTGCGCATGCGCAGGAGTGAGTTCGAGTGAGCATATGCAGGTCTGATCCGGTGTGCGCATGCGCTGTAGTGACCACGAGTGCGCATGCGCACTAGTGAGCCCGTGTGCCCATGCGCAGTAGTAAGCCCGAATGCGCATGTGCAGGTCTGACTGGAGTGCGCGTGCGCAGTAGTGAGCCCGATTGCTCGCATGCGCAGTAGTGAGCCCGTGCGCGCAAGCGCAGTTGTGAGCCCGTGTGCCGATGCGCAGTAGTGAGCCCAAGCGCGCATCCACAGTAGTGAGCCCGAGTGCGCATGCGCAGTACTCACCCCGAGTACGCATGAGCAGTAGTGAGCCCGATTACGCATCCGCAGTAGTGACCCCGAGTGCGCATGCGCAGTAATGCGCCCGTGTGCGCATGCGCAGAAGTGAGCTCGAATGGGCATGTGCAGGTCTGAGCCCGTGTGCGCATACGTAGTAGTGAGCCCGAGCGCGCATCCGCAGTAGTGAGCCCGATTGCCCATGAGCAGTAGTGAGGCCGAGTGCGCATGAGCAGTAGTGAGCCCGAGCGCGCATCCGCAGTAGTCAGTCGGAGTGCGCATGTGCAGTAGAGAGCTCGTGTGCGCATGCGCAGTAGTGAGCCCGTGCGCGCATGCGCAGTAGTGAGCCCGAGTGCGCATGAGCAGTAGTGAGTCCGAGTGGGCATGAGCAGTAGTGACCCCGAGAGCGCATGCACAGTAGTGAGACCGAGTGCGCATGCGCAGTAGTGAGCCCGTGCGCGCATGCGCAGTAGTGAGCCCGATTACGCATTCGCAGTAGTGACCCCGAGTGCGAATGCGCAGTAGTGCGCAGGTGTGCGCATGTGCAGAAGTGAGCTCGAATGCGCATGTGCAGGTCTGAGCCCGTGTGCGCATACGCAGTAGTGAGCCCGAGCGCGCATCCGCAGTAGTGAGCCCGATTGCCCATGAGCAGTAGTGAGGCCGAGTGCGCATGAGCAGTAGTGAGCCCGAGCGCGCATCCGCAGTAGTCAGTCGGAGTGCGCATGTGCAGTAGAGAGCTCGTGTGCGCATGCGCAGTAGTGAGCCCGTGCGCGCATGCGCAGTAGTGAGCCCGAGTGCGCATGAGCAGTACTGAGTCCGAGTGGGCATGAGCAGTAGTGACCCCGAGTGCGCATGCGCAGTAGTGAGCCCGTGCGCGCATGCGCAGTAGTGCGCCCGTGCGCGCATGCGCAGTAGTGACCGCGAGCGCTTATGCGCAGTAGTGAGCCCGAGTGCGCATGCGCATTAGTGCGCCCGTGTGCGCATGCGCAGGAGTGAGCTCGAGTGCGCATATGCAGGTCTGACCCGGTGTGCGCATGCGCTGTAGTGACCACGAGTGCGCATGCGCAGTAGTGAGCCCGTGTGCCCATTCGCAGTAGTAAGCCCGAGTGCGCATGTGCAGGTCTGAGCCCGTGTGCGCATACGCAGTAGTGAGCCCGAGCGCGCATCCGCAGTAGTGCGCCCGTGCGCGCAAGCGCAGTTGTGAGCCCGTGTGCCCATGCGCAGTAGTAAGCCCGAGTGCGCATGTGCAGGTCTGAGTGGAGTGCGCATGCGCAGTAGTGAGCCTGATTGCGCGATTGCGCAGTAGTGAGCCCGAGCGCGCATCCGCAGTAGTGATCCCGAGTGCGCATGCGCAGTAGTGACCCCGAGTACGCATGAGCAGTAGTGAGTCCGAGTGCGCATGAGCAGTAATGAGATCGATTACGCATCCGCAGTAGCGACCCCGAGTGAGCATGCGCAGTAGTACGCCTGTGTGCGCACGCGCAGAAGTGAGCTCGAATGCGCATGTGCAGGTCTGAGCCCGTGTGCGCATACGCAGTAGTGAGCCCGAGCGCGCATCCGCAGTAGTGAGCCCGATTGCCCATGAGCAGTAGTGAGCCCGAGCGCGCATCCGCAGTAGTGAGTCGGAGTGCGCACGTGCAGTAGAGAGCTCGTGTGCGCATGCGCAGTAGTGAGCCCGTGCGCGCGTGCGCAGTAGTGAGCCCGTGTGCCCATGCGCAGTAGTGAGCCCGAGCGCCCATCCACAGTAGTGAGCCCGAGTGCGCATGCGCAGTACTCACCTCGAGTACGCATGAGCAGTAGTGAGCCCGATTACGCATCCGCAGTAGTGACCCCGAGTGCGCATGCGCAGTAGTGAGCCCGATTACGCATCCGCCGTAGTGTCCCCGAGTGCGCATGTGCAGTAGTGAGCCCGAGCGCGCATCCACAGTATTGAGCCCGAGTGCGCATGCGCAGTAGTGAGCTCGACAGTGCATCCGCACTAGTGAGACCGATTGCGCATGAGCAGTAGTGACCCCAAGTGCGCATGCACAGTAGTGAGCCCGTGCGCGCATACGCGGTAGTGAGCCCGATTTTGCACCCGCAGTAGTGAGGCCGTGTGCGCATGCGCAGTAGTGTCCCCGAGTGCGCATGCGCAGTAGTGAGGCCGAGCGCGCATCCGCAGTAGTGAGTCGGAGTGCGCATGTGCAGTAGAGAGCTCGTGTGCGCATGCGCAGTAGTGAGCCCGTGCGCGCATGCGCAGTAGTGAGCCCGTGTGCCCATGCGCAGTAGTGAGCCCGAGCGCCCATCCACAGTAGTGAGCCCGAGTGCGCATGCGCAGTACTCACCTCGAGTACGCATGAGCAGTAGTGAGCCCGATTACGCATCCGCAGTAGTGACCCCGAGTGCGCATGCGCAGTAGTGAGCCCGATTACGCATCCGCCGTAGTGTCCCCGAGTGCGCATGTGCAGTAGTGAGACCGAGCGCGCATCCACAGTATTGAGCCCGAGTGCGCATGCGCAGTAGTGAGCTCGACAGTGCATCCGCACTAGTGAGACCGAGTGCGCATGAGCAGTAGTGACCCCAAGTGCGCATGCACAGTAGTGAGCCCGTGCGCGCATACGCGGTAGTGAGCCCGATTTTGCACCCGCAGTAGTGAGGCCGTGTGCGCATGCGCAGTAGTGTCCCCGAGTGCGCATGCGCAGTAGTGAGGCCGAGCGCGCATCCACAGTATTGAGCCCGAGTGCGCATGCGCAGTACTCACCCCGAGTACGCATGAGCAGTAGTGAGCCCGATTACGTATCCGTAGTAGTGACCCCGAGTAGGCATGAGCAGTAGTGAGTCCGAGTGCGCATGAGCAGTAGTGACCCCGAGTGCGCATGCGCAGTAGTGAGCCCGATTACGCATCCGCCGTAGTGTCCCCGAGTGCGCATGCGCAGTAGTGAGCCCGAGCGCGCATCCACAGTATTGAGCCCGAGTGCGCATGCGCAGTACGCACCCCGAGTACGCATGAGCAGTAGTGAGCTCGATTGCGCATCCGCAGTAGTGACCCTGAGTGCGCATACGCAGTAGTGAGCCCGAGCGCGCATCCGCAGTAGTGAGCCCGATTGCCCATGAGCAGTAGTGAGTCCGAGTGCGCATGAGCAGTAGTGACCCCGAGTGCGCATGCGCAGTAGTGATCCCGATTACGCATCCGCAGTAGTGTCCCCGAGTGCGCAAGCGCAGTAGTGAGCCCGATTACGCATCCGCAGTAGTGACCCCGAGTACGCATGAGCAGTAGTGAGTCCGAGTGCGCATGAGCAGTAGTGACCCCGAGTGCGCATGGGCAGTAGTGAGCCCGATTACGCATCCGCCGTAGTGTCCTCGAGTGCGCATGCGCAGTAGTGAGCCCTAGCGCGCATCCACAGTATTGAGCCCGAGTGCGCATGCGCAGTACTCACCCCGAGTAAGCATGAGCAGTAGTGAGCTCGACTACGCATCCGCAGTAGTGACCCCGAGTGCGCATGCGCAGTAGTGCGCCCGTGTGCGCACGCGCAGAAGTGAGCTCGAATGCGCATGTGCAGGTCTGATCCCGTGTGCGCATACGCAGTAGTGAGCCCGAGCGCGCATCCGCAGTAGTGAGCCCGATTGCCCATGAGCAGTAGTGAGGCGGAGTGCGCATGAGCAGTAGTGAGCCCGAGCGCGCATCCGCAGTAGTGAGTCGGAGTGCGCATGTGCAGTAGAGAGCTCGTGTGCGCATGCGCAGTAGTGAGCCCGAGTGCGCATGTGCAGGTCTGAGCCCTAGTGCGCATGCGCAGTAGTGAGCCCGAGCGCGCTTCCGCAGTAGTGAGCTCGAGTGCGTATGCGCAGGTGTGATCCGGACTGCCCATGCGCAGTAGTGAGGCCGTGTGCGCATTCGCAGTGGTTTGCCCGAGTGCGCTTGGGCAGGTCTGAGCCGGCGTGCGCATGCGCAGTAGGGATCCCGTGTGCGCATGCGCAGTAGTGACCCCGAGTGTGCGTGCGCAGTGGTGAGCCCGATTACGCATCCGCAGTAGTGACCCCGAGTGCGCATGCGCAGTAGTGCGCCCGTGTGCGCATGCGCTGAAGTGAGCTCGAATGGGCATGTGCAGGTCTGAGCCCGTGTGCGCATACGCAGTAGTGAGCCCGAGCGCGCCTCCGCAGTAGTGAGCCCGAGTGCGCATGAGCAGTAGTGAGGCCGAGTGCGCATGCTCAGTAGTGAGCCCGAGTGCGCATGTGCAGGTCTGAGCCCTAGTGCGCATGATCAGTAGAGAGCCCGATTGCGCGCATGCGCCGTAATGAGCCCGAGCGCGCATCCGCAGTTGTGAGCCCGAGTGCGCATGCGCAGTAGTGACCCCGAGTACGCATGAGCAGTAGTGAGTCCGAGTGCGCATGCGCAGTAGTGAGCCCGTGTGCGCATGCGCAGTAGTGAGCCCGAGCGCGCATCCGCAGTAGTGACCCCGAGTGCGCATGAGCAGTAGTGAGTCGGAGTGGGCATGAGCAGTAGTGACCCCGAGTGCGCATGCACAGTAGTGGGCGCGATTGCCCATCCGCAGTAGTGAGCCCGTGTGCCCATGCGCAGTAGTAAGCCCGAATGCGCATGTGCAGGCCTGACTGGAGTGCGCGTGCGCAGTAGTGAGCCCGATTGCTCGCATGCGCAGTAGTGAGCCCGAGCGCGCACCCGCAGTAGTGAGACCGAGTGCGCATGCACAGTAGTGAGCCCAATTGCGCATTCGCAGTAGTGAGTCCGTGTGCGCATGTGCAGGTCTGAGCCGGAGTGCGCATGCGCAGTCGTGAGCCCGTGCGCGCATGCACAGTAGTGAGCCTGATTACGCATCCGCAGTAGTGACCCCGAGTACGCATGAGCAGTCGTGAGTCCGAATGCGCATCAGCAGTAGTGGCCCCGAGTGCGCATGCGCAGTAGTGAGCCCGATTACGCATCCGCAGTAGTGACCCCGAGTGCGCATGCGCAGTAGTGAGCCCAAGCGCGCATCCACAGTTGTGAGCCGGAGCGCGCATCCGCAGTAGTGACCCCGAGTGCGCATGCGCAGTAGTGCGCCCGTGTGCGCATGCGCAGGAGTGAGCTCGAGTGCGCATATGCAGGTCTGACCCGGTGTGCGCATGCGCTGTAGTGACCACGAGTGCGCATGCGCACTAGTGAGCCCGTGTGCGCATGCGCAGTAGTGACCCCGAGTGTGCATGCATAGTGGTGAGCCCGATTACGCATCCGCAATAGTGACCCCGAGTGCGCATGCGCAGTAGTGAGCCCGTGCGCGCATGCGCAGTAGTGCGCCCGTGCGCGCATGCGCAGTAGTGAGCCCGAGTGCGCATGCGTAGTAGCGACCCCGAGCGCGCGTGCATAGTTGTGACCGCGAGCGCATGTACGCAGTAGTGAGCCCGATCGCGCATCCACAGTAGCGAGTCCGTGTGCGCATGCGCAGTAGTGAGCCCGAGTGCGCATTCGCAGGTCGGAGCACGAGTGCGCATGATCAGTAGAGATCCCGATTGCGCGCATGCGCCGTAGTGAGCCCGAGCGCGCATCCGCAGTTGTGAGCCCGAGTGCGCATGCGCAGTAGTGGCCCCGAGTACGCATGAGCAGTAGTGAGTCCGAGTGCGCATGCGCAGTAGTGAGCCCGAGCGCGCATCCGCAGTAGTGACACCGAGTGCGCATGAGCAGTAGTGAGTCCGAGTGGGCATGAGCAGTAGTGACCCCGAGAGCGCATGCACAGTAGTGAGACCGAGTGCGCATGCACAGTAGTGAGCCCAATTGCGCATTCGCAGTAGTGAGTCCGTGTGCGCATGTGCAGGTCTGAGCCGGAGTGCGCATGCGCAGTAGTGAGCCCGTGCGCGCATGCGCAGTAGTGAGCCCGATTACGCATCCGCAGTAGTGACCCCGAGTGCGAATGCGCAGTAGTGCGCAGGTGTGCGCATGCGCAGAAGTGAGCTCGAATGCGCATGTGCAGGTCTGAGCCCGTGTGCGCATACGCAGTAGTGAGCCCGAGCGCGCATCCGCAGTAGTGAGCCCGATTGCGCCTGAGCAGTAGTGAGTCAGAGTGCGCATGCGCAGTAGTGAGCCCGAGCGCGCATCCGCAGTAGTGAGCCCGATTGCGCCTGAGCAGTAGTGAGTCGGAGTGCGCATGCGCAGTAGTGAGCCCGTGCGCGCATGCGCAGTAGTGAGCCCGATTACGCATCCGCAGTAGTGACCCCGAGTGCGAATGCGCAGTAGTGCGCAGGTGTGCGCATGCGCAGAAGTGAGCTCGAATGCGCATGTGCAGGTCTGAGCCCGTGTGCGCATACGCAGTAGTGAGCCCGAGCGCGCATCCGCAGTAGTGAGCCCGATTGCGCCTGAGCAGTAGTGAGTCCGAGTGCGCATGCGCAGTAGTGAGCCCGTGCGCGCATGCGCAGTAGTGCGCCCGTGCGCGCATGCGCAGTAGTGACCGCGAGCGCTTATGCGCAGTAGTGAGCCCGAGTGCGCATGCGCATTAGTGCGCCCGTGTGCGCATGCGCAGGAGTGAGCTCGAGTGCGCATATGCAGGTCTGACCCGGTGTTCGCATGCGCTGTAGTGACCACGAGTGCGCATGCGCAGTAGTGAGCCCGTGTGCCCATTCGCAGTAGTAAGCCCGAATGCGCATGTGCCGGTCTGAGCCCGTGTGCGCATACGCAGTAGTGAGCCCGAGCGCGCATCCGCAGTAGTGTGCCCGTGCGCGCAAGCGCAGTTGTGAGCCCGTGTGCCCATGCGCAGTAGTAAGCCCGATTGCGCATGTGCAGGTCTGAGTGGAGCGCGCATGCGCAGTAGTGAGCCTGATTGCGCCATTGCGCAGTAGTGAGCCCGAGTACGCATGAGCAGTAGTGAGTCCGAGTGCGCATGAGCAGTAATGAGATCGATTACGCATCCGCAGTAGCGACCCCGAGTGAGCATGCGCAGTAGTGCGCCTGTGTGCGCACGCGCAGAAGTGAGCTCGAATGCGCATGTGCAGGTCTGAGCCCGTGTGCGCATACGCAGTAGTGAGCCCGAGCGCGCATCCGCAGTAGTGAGCCCGATTGCCCATTAGCAGTAGTGAGGCCGAGTGCGCATGAGCAGTAGTGAGCCCGAGCGCGCATCCGCAGTAGTGAGTCGGAGTGCGCATGTGCAGTAGAGAGCTCGTGTGCGCATGCGCAGTAGTGAGCCCGTGCGCGCATGCGCAGTAGTGAGCCCGAGTGCGCATGCGCAGTAGTGCGCCCGTGTGCGCATGCGCAGTAGTGCGCCCGTGTGCGCATGCGCTGAAGTGAGCTCGAATGGGCATGTGCAGGTCTGAGCCCGTGTGCGCATACGCAGTAGTGAGCCCGAGTGCGCATGAGCAGTAGTGAGGCCGAGTGCGCATGAGCAGTAGTGAGCCCGAGCGCGCATCCGCAGTCGTGAGTCGGAGTGCGCATGTGCAGCAGAGAGCTCGTGTGCGCATGCGCAGTAGTGAGCCCGTGCGCGCATGCGCAGTAGTGTGCCAGAGTGCGCATGTGCAGGTCTGAACCCGAGTGCGCATGCTCAGTCGAGAGCCCGATTGCGCATGCGCAGTAGTGAGCCCGTGCGCGCAAGCGCAGTTGTGAGCCCGTGTGCCCATGCGCAGTAGTGAGCCCAAGCGCGCATCCACAGTAGTGAGCCCGAGTGCGCATGCGCAGTACTCACCCCGAGTACGCATGAGCAGTAGTGAGCCCGATTACGCATCCGCAGTAGTGACCCCGAGTGCGAATGCGCAGTAGTGCGCAGGTGTGCGCATGCGCAGAAGTGAGCTCGAATGCGCATGTGCAGGTCTGAGCCCGTGTGCGCATACGCAGTAGTGAGCCCGAGCGCGCATCCGCAGTAGTGAGCCCGATTGCGCCTGAGCAGTAGTGAGTCGGAGTGCGCATGCGCAGTAGTGAACCCGTGTGCGCATGCGCAGTAGTGACCCCGAGTGCCAATGCGCAGTAGTGAGCCCGATTACGCATCCGCAATAATGACCCCGAGTGCGCATGCGCAGTAGTGAGCCCGTGCGCGCATGCGCAGTAGTGCGCCCGTGCGCGCATGCGCAGTAGTGACCGCGAGCGCTTATGCGCAGTAGTGAGCCCGAGTGCGCATGCGCATTAGTGCGCCCGTGTGCGCATGCGCAGGAGCGAGCTCGAGTGCGCATATGCAGGTCTGACCCGGTGTGCGCATGCGCTGTAGTGACCACGAGTGCGCATGCGCAGTAGTGAGCCCGTGTGCCCATTCGCAGTAGTAAGCCCGAATGCGCATGTGCAGGTCTGAGCCCGTGTGCGCATACGCAGTAGTGAGCCCGAGCGCGCATCCGCAGTAGTGCGCCCGTGCGCGCAAGCGCAGTTGTGAGCCCGTGTGCCCATGCGCAGTAGGAAGCCCGAGTGCGCATGTGCAGGTCTGAGTGGAGTGCGCATGCGCAGTAGTGAGCCTGATTGCGCGATTGCGCAGTAGTGAGCCCGAGCGCGCATCCGCGGTAGTGATCCCGAGTGCGCATGCGCAGTAGTGACCCCGAGTACGCATGAGCAGTAGTGAGTCCGAGTGCGCATGAGCAGTAATGAGATCGATTACGCATCCGCAGTAGCGACCCCGAGTGAGCATGCGCAGTAGTACGCCCGTGTGCGCACGCGCAGAACTGAGCTCGAATGCGCATGTGCAGGTCTGAGCCCGTGTGCGCATACGCAGTAGTGAGCCCGAGCGCGCATCCGCAGTAGTGAGCCCGATTGCCCATGAGCAGTAGTGAGCCCGAGCGCGCATCCGCAGTAGTGAGTCGGAGTGCGCATGTGCAGTAGGGAGCTCGTGTGCGCATGCGCAGTAGTGAGCCCGTGCGCGCATGCGCAGTAGTGAGCCCGTGTGCCCATGCGCAGTAGTGAGCCCGAGCGCCCATCCACAGTAGTGAGCCCGAGTGCGCATGCGCAGTACTCACCTCGAGTACGCATGAGCAGTAGTGAGCCCGATTACGCATCCGCAGTAGTGACCCCGAGTGCGCATGCGCAGTAGTGAGCCCGATTACGCATCCGCCGTAGTGTCCCCGAGTGCGCATGTGCAGTAGTGAGCCCGAGCGCGCATCCACAGTATTGAGCCCGAGTGCGAATGCGCAGTAGTGAGCTCGACAGTGCATCCGCACTAGTGAGACCGAGTGCGCATGAGCAGTAGTGACCCCAAGTGCGCATGCACAGTAGTGAGCCCGTGCGCGCATACGCGGTAGTGAGCCCGATTTTGCACCCGCAGTAGTGAGGCCGTGTGCGCATGCGCAGTAGTGTCCCCGAGTGCGCATGCGCAGTAGTGAGGCCGAGCGCGCATCCACAGTATTGAGCCCGAGTGCGCATGCGCAGTACTCACCCCGAGTACGCATGAGCAGTAGTGAGCCCGATTACGCATCCGTAGTAGTGACCCCGAGTAGGCATGAGCAGTAGTGAGTCCGAGTGCGCATGAGCAGTAGTGACCCCGAGTGCGCATGCGCAGTAGTGAGCCCGATTACGCATCCGCCGTAGTGTCCCCGAGTGCGCATGCGCAGTAGTGAGCCCGAGCGCGCATCCACAGTATTGAGCCCGAGTGCGCATGCGCAGTACGCACCCCGAGTACGCATGAGCAGTAGTGAGCTCGATTGCGCATCCGCAGTAGTGACCCTGAGTGCGCATACGCAGTAGTGAGCCCGAGCGCGCATCCGCAGTAGTGAGCCCGATTGCCCATGAGCAGTAGTGAGTCCGAGTGCGCATGAGCAATAGTGACCCCGAGTGCGCATGCGCAGTAGTGATCCCGATTACGCATCCGCAGTAGTGTCCCCGAGTGCGCAAGCGCAGTAGTGAGCCCGATTACGCATCCGCAGTAGTGACCCCGAGTACGCATGAGCAGTAGTGAGTCCGAGTGCACATGAGCAGTAGTGACCCCGAGTGCGCATGGGCAGTAGTGAGCCCGATTACGCATCCGCCGTAGTGTCCTCGAGTGCGCATGCGCAGTAGTGAGCTCGAGCGCGCATCCACAGTATTGAGCCCGAGTGCGCATGCGCAGTACTCACCCCGAGTACGCATGAGCAGTAGTGAGCTCGACTACGCATCCGCAGTAGTGACCCCGAGTGCGCATGCGCAGTAGTGCGCCCGTGTGCGCATGCGCAGAAGTGAGCTCGAATGCGCATGTGCAGGTCTGATCCCGTGTGCGCATACGCAGTAGTGAGCCCGAGCGCGCATCCGCAGTAGTGAGCCCGATTGCCCATGAGCAGTAGTGAGGCGGAGTGCGCATGAGCAGTAGTGAGCCCGAGCGCGCATCCGCAGTAGTGAGTCGGAGTGCGCATGTGCAGTAGAGAGCTCGTGTGCGCATGCGCAGTAGTGAGCCCGTGCGCGCATGCGCAGTAGTGAGCCCGAGCGCGCTTCCGCAGTAGTGAGCTCGAGTGCGTATGCGCAGGTGTGATCCGGACTGCCCATGCGCAGTAGTGAGGCCGTGTGCGCATTCGCAGTGGTTTGCCCGAGTGCGCTTGGGCAGGTCTGAGCCGGCGAGCGCATGCGCAGTAGGGATCCCGTGTGCGCATGCGCAGTAGTGACCCCGAGTGTGCGTGCGCAGTGGTGAGCCCGATTACGCATCCGCAGTAGTGACCCCGAGTGCGCATGCGCAGTAGTGCGCCCGTGTGCGCATGCGCTGAAGTGAGCTCGAATGGGCATGTGCAGGTCTGAGCCCGTGTGCGCATACGCAGTAGTGAGCCCGAGCGCGCATCCGCAGTAGTGAGCCCGAGTGCGCATGAGCAGTAGTCAGCCCGAGTGCGCAAGAGCAGTAGTGAGCCCGAGCGCGCATCCGCAGTCGTGAGTCGGAGTGCGCATGTGCAGTAGAGAGCTCGTGTGCGCATGCGCAATAGTGAGCCCGTGCGCGCATGCACAGTAGTGAGCCAGAGTGCGCATGTGCAGGTCTGAACCCGAGTGCGCATGCTCAGTAGAGAGCCCGATTGCGCATGCGCAGTAGTGAGCCCGTGCGCGCAAGCGCAGTTGTGAGCCCGTGTGCCCATGCGCATTAGTAAGCCCGAGGGCGCATGTGCAGGTCTGTCTGGAGTGCGCATGCGCAGTTGTGAACCCGTGCGCGCATGCGCAGTAGTGCGCCCGTGCGCGCATGCGCAGGTGTGAGCCCGAGTGCGCATGCGTAGTAGCGACCCCGAGCGCGCGTGCATAGTATTGACCGCGAGCGCATGTACGCAGTAGTGAGCCCGATTGCGCATCCACAGTAGAGAGTCCGTGTGCGCATGCTCAGTAGTGCGCCCGTGCGCGCATGCGCAGTAGTGACCGCGAGCGCTTATGCGCAGTAGTGAGCCCGAGTGCGCATGCGCATTAGTGCGCCCGTGTGCGCATGCGCAGGAGCGAGCTCGAGTGCGCATATGCAGGTCTGACCCGGTGTGCGCATGCGCTGTAGTGACCACGAGTGCGCATGCGCAGTAGTGAGCCCGTGTGCCCATTCGCAGTAGTAAGCCCGAATGCGCATGTGCAGGTCTGAGCCCGTGTGCGCATACGCAGTAGTGAGCCCGAGCGCGCATCCGCAGTAGTGCGCCCGTGCGCGCAAGCGCAGTTGTGAGCCCGTGTGCCCATGCGCAGTAGGAAGCCCGAGTGCGCATGTGCAGGTCTGAGTGGAGTGCGCATGCGCAGTAGTGAGCCTGATTGCGCGATTGCGCAGTAGTGAGCCCGAGCGCGCATCCGCGGTAGTGATCCCGAGTGCGCATGCGCAGTAGTGACCCCGAGTACGCATGAGCAGTAGTGAGTCCGAGTGCGCATGAGCAGTAATGAGATCGATTACGCATCCGCAGTAGCGACCCCGAGTGAGCATGCGCAGTAGTACGCCCGTGTGCGCACGCGCAGAACTGAGCTCGAATGCGCATGTGCAGGTCTGAGCCCGTGTGCGCATACGCAGTAGTGAGCCCGAGCGCGCATCCGCAGTAGTGAGCCCGATTGCCCATGAGCAGTAGTGAGCCCGAGCGCGCATCCGCAGTAGTGAGTCGGAGTGCGCATGTGCAGTAGGGAGCTCGTGTGCGCATGCGCAGTAGTGAGCCCGTGCGCGCATGCGCAGTAGTGAGCCCGTGTGCCCATGCGCAGTAGTGAGCCCGAGCGCCCATCCACAGTAGTGAGCCCGAGTGCGCATGCGCAGTACTCACCTCGAGTACGCATGAGCAGTAGTGAGCCCGATTACGCATCCGCAGTAGTGACCCCGAGTGCGCATGCGCAGTAGTGAGCCCGATTACGCATCCGCCGTAGTGTCCCCGAGTGCGCATGTGCAGTAGTGAGCCCGAGCGCGCATCCACAGTATTGAGCCCGAGTGCGAATGCGCAGTAGTGAGCTCGACAGTGCATCCGCACTAGTGAGACCGAGTGCGCATGAGCAGTAGTGACCCCAAGTGCGCATGCACAGTAGTGAGCCCGTGCGCGCATACGCGGTAGTGAGCCCGATTTTGCACCCGCAGTAGTGAGGCCGTGTGCGCATGCGCAGTAGTGTCCCCGAGTGCGCATGCGCAGTAGTGAGGCCGAGCGCGCATCCACAGTATTGAGCCCGAGTGCGCATGCGCAGTACTCACCCCGAGTACGCATGAGCAGTAGTGAGCCCGATTACGCATCCGTAGTAGTGACCCCGAGTAGGCATGAGCAGTAGTGAGTCCGAGTGCGCATGAGCAGTAGTGACCCCGAGTGCGCATGCGCAGTAGTGAGCCCGATTACGCATCCGCCGTAGTGTCCCCGAGTGCGCATGCGCAGTAGTGAGCCCGAGCGCGCATCCACAGTATTGAGCCCGAGTGCGCATGCGCAGTACGCACCCCGAGTACGCATGAGCAGTAGTGAGCTCGATTGCGCATCCGCAGTAGTGACCCTGAGTGCGCATACGCAGTAGTGAGCCCGAGCGCGCATCCGCAGTAGTGAGCCCGATTGCCCATGAGCAGTAGTGAGTCCGAGTGCGCATGAGCAATAGTGACCCCGAGTGCGCATGCGCAGTAGTGATCCCGATTACGCATCCGCAGTAGTGTCCCCGAGTGCGCAAGCGCAGTAGTGAGCCCGATTACGCATCCGCAGTAGTGACCCCGAGTACGCATGAGCAGTAGTGAGTCCGAGTGCGCATGAGCAGTAGTGACCCCGAGTGCGCATGGGCAGTAGTGAGCCCGATTACGCATCCGCCGTAGTGTCCTCGAGTGCGCATGCGCAGTAGTGAGCTCGAGCGCGCATCCACAGTATTGAGCCCGAGTGCGCATGCGCAGTACTCACCCCGAGTACGCATGAGCAGTAGTGAGCTCGACTACGCATCCGCAGTAGTGACCCCGAGTGCGCATGCGCAGTAGTGCGCCCGTGTGCGCATGCGCAGAAGTGAGCTCGAATGCGCATGTGCAGGTCTGATCCCGTGTGCGCATACGCAGTAGTGAGCCCGAGCGCGCATCCGCAGTAGTGAGCCCGATTGCCCATGAGCAGTAGTGAGGCGGAGTGCGCATGAGCAGTAGTGAGCCCGAGCGCGCATCCGCAGTAGTGAGTCGGAGTGCGCATGTGCAGTAGAGAGCTCGTGTGCGCATGCGCAGTAGTGAGCCCGTGCGCGCATGCGCAGTAGTGAGCCCGAGCGCGCTTCCGCAGTAGTGAGCTCGAGTGCGTATGCGCAGGTGTGATCCGGACTGCCCATGCGCAGTAGTGAGGCCGTGTGCGCATTCGCAGTGGTTTGCCCGAGTGCGCTTGGGCAGGTCTGAGCCGGCGAGCGCATGCGCAGTAGGGATCCCGTGTGCGCATGCGCAGTAGTGACCCCGAGTGTGCGTGCGCAGTGGTGAGCCCGATTACGCATCCGCAGTAGTGACCCCGAGTGCGCATGCGCAGTAGTGCGCCCGTGTGCGCATGCGCTGAAGTGAGCTCGAATGGGCATGTGCAGGTCTGAGCCCGTGTGCGCATACGCAGTAGTGAGCCCGAGCGCGCATCCGCAGTAGTGAGCCCGAGTGCGCATGAGCAGTAGTCAGCCCGAGTGCGCAAGAGCAGTAGTGAGCCCGAGCGCGCATCCGCAGTCGTGAGTCGGAGTGCGCATGTGCAGTAGAGAGCTCGTGTGCGCATGCGCAATAGTGAGCCCGTGCGCGCATGCACAGTAGTGAGCCAGAGTGCGCATGTGCAGGTCTGAACCCGAGTGCGCATGCTCAGTAGAGAGCCCGATTGCGCATGCGCAGTAGTGAGCCCGTGCGCGCAAGCGCAGTTGTGAGCCCGTGTGCCCATGCGCATTAGTAAGCCCGAGGGCGCATGTGCAGGTCTGTCTGGAGTGCGCATGCGCAGTTGTGAACCCGTGCGCGCATGCGCAGTAGTGCGCCCGTGCGCGCATGCGCAGGTGTGAGCCCGAGTGCGCATGCGTAGTAGCGACCCCGAGCGCGCGTGCATAGTATTGACCGCGAGCGCATGTACGCAGTAGTGAGCCCGATTGCGCATCCACAGTAGAGAGTCCGTGTGCGCATGCTCAGTACTGAGCCCGAGTGCGCATGTGCAGGTCTGAGCCCTAGTGCGCATGATCAGTAGAGAGCCCGATTGCGCGCATGCGCCGTAATGAGCCCGAGCGCGCATCCGCAGTTGTGAGCCCGAATGCGCATGCGCAGTAGTGACCCCGAGTACGCATGAGCAGTAGTGAGTCCGAGTGCGCATGCGCAGTAGTGAGCCCGTGTGCGCATGCGCAGTAGTGAGCCCGAGCGCGCATCCGCAGTAGTGACCCCGAGTGCGCATGAGCAGTAGTGAGTCGGAGTGGGCATGAGCAGTAGTGACCCCGAATGCGCATGCACAGTAGTGGGCGCGATTGCCCATCCGCAGTAGTGAGCCCGTGTGCCCATGCGCAGTAGTAAGCCCGAATGCGCATGTGCAGGCCTGACTGGAGTGCGCGTGCGCAGTAGTGAGCCCGATTGCTCGCATGCGCAGTAGTGAGCCCGAGCGCGCACCCGCAATAGTGAGACCGAGTGCGCATGCACAGTAGTGAGCCCAATTGCGCATTCGCAGTAGTGAGTCCGTGTGCGCATGTGCAGGTCTGAGCCGGAGTGCGCATGCGCAGTCGTGAGCCCGTGCGCGCATGCACAGTAGTGAGCCTGATTACGCATCCGCAGTAGTGACCCCGAGTACGCATGAGCAGTCGTGAGTCCGAATGCGCATCAGCAGTAGTGACCCCGAGTGCGCATGCGCAGTAGTGAGCCCGATTACGCATCCGCAGTAGTGACCCCGAGTGCGCATGCGCAGTAGTGAGCCCAAGCGCGCATCCACAGTTGTGAGCCGGAGCGCGCATCCGCAGTAGTGACCCCGAGTGCGCATGCGCAGTAGTGCGCCCGTGTGCGCATGCGCAGGAGTGAGCTCGAGTGCGCATATGCAGGTCTGACCCGGTGTGCGCATGCGCTGTAGTGACCACGAGTGCGCATGCGCACTAGTGAGCCCGTGTGCGCATGCGCTGTAGTGACCCCGAGTGTGCATGCATAGTGGTGAGCCCGATTACGCATCCGCAATAGTGACCCCGAGTGCGCATGCGCAGTAGTGAGCCCGTGCGCGCATGCGCAGTAGTGCGCCCGTGCGCGCATGCGCAGTAGTGAGCCCGAGTGCGCATGCGTAGTAGCGACCCCGAGCGCGCGTGCATAGTTGTGACCGCGAGCGCATGTACGCAGTAGTGAGCCCGATCGCGCATCCACAGTAGCGAGTCCGTGTGCGCATGCGCAGTAGTGAGCCCGAGTGCGCATTCGCAGGTCGGAGCCCGAGTGCGCATGATCAGTAGAGAGCCCGATTGCGCGCATGCGCCGTAGTGAGCCCGAGCGCGCATCCGCAGTTGTGAGCCCGAGTGCGCATGCGCAGTAGTGGCCCCGAGTACGCATGAGCAGTAGTGAGTCCGAGTGCGCATGCGCAGTAGTGAGCCCGTGTGCGCATGCGCAGTAGTGAGCCCGAGCGCGCATCCGCAGTAGTGACACCGAGTGCGCATGAGCAGTAGTGAGTCCGAGTGGGCATGAGCAGTAGTGACCCCGAGAGCGCATGCACAGTAGTGAGACCGAGTGCGCATGCACAGTAGTGAGCCCAATTGCGCATTCGCAGTAGTGAGTCCGTGTGCGCATGTGCAGGTCTGAGCCGGAGTGCGCATGCGCAGTAGTGAGCCCGTGCGCGCATGCGCAGTAGTGAGCCCGATTACGCATCCGCAGTAGTGACCCCGAGTGCGAATGCGCAGTAGTGCGCAGGTGTGCGCATGCGCAGAAGTGAGCTCGAATGCGCATGTGCAGGTCTGAGCCCGTGTGCGCATACGCAGTAGTGAGCCCGAGCGCGCATCCGCAGTAGTGAGCCCGATTGCGCCTGAGCAGTAGTGAGTCAGAGTGCGCATGCGCAGTAGTGAGCCCGAGCGCGCATCCGCAGTAGTGAGCCCGATTGCGCCTGAGCAGTAGTGAGTCGGAGTGCGCATGCGCAGTAGTGAGCCCGTGCGCGCATGCGCAGTAGTGAGCCCGATTACGCATCCGCAGTAGTGACCCCGAGTGCGAATGCGCAGTAGTGCGCAGGTGTGCGCATGCGCAGAAGTGAGCTCGAATGCGCATGTGCAGGTCTGAGCCCGTGTGCGCATACGCAGTAGTGAGCCCGAGCGCGCATCCGCAGTAGTGAGCCCGATTGCGCCTGAGCAGTAGTGAGTCCGAGTGCGCATGCGCAGTAGTGAGCCCGTGCGCGCATGCGCAGTAGTGCGCCCGTGCGCGCATGCGCAGTAGTGACCGCGAGCGCTTATGCGCAGTAGTGAGCCCGATTGCCCATTAGCAGTAGTGAGTCCGAGTGCGCATGCGCAGTAGTGAGCCCGTGCGCGCATGCGCATTAGTGCGCCCGTGTGCGCATGCGCAGGAGTGAGCTCGAGTGCGCATATGCAGGTCTGACCCGGTGTTCGCATGCGCTGTAGTGACCACGAGTGCGCATGCGCAGTAGTGAGCCCGTGTGCCCATTCGCAGTAGTAAGCCCGAATGCGCATGTGCCGGTCTGAGCCCGTGTGCGCATACGCAGTAGTGAGCCCGAGCGCGCATCCGCAGTAGTGTGCCCGTGCGCGCAAGCGCAGTTGTGAGCCCGTGTGCCCATGCGCAGTAGTAAGCCCGATTGCGCATGTGCAGGTCTGAGTGGAGCGCGCACGCGCAGTAGTGAGCCTGATTGCGCCATTGCGCAGTAGTGAGCCCGAGTACGCATGAGCAGTAGTGAGTCCGAGTGCGCATGAGCAGTAATGAGATCGATTACGCATCCGCAGTAGCGACCCCGAGTGAGCATGCGCAGTAGTGCGCCTGTGTGCGCACGCGCAGAAGTGAGCTCGAATGCGCATGTGCAGGTCTGAGCCCGTGTGCGCATACGCAGTAGTGAGCCCGAGCGCGCATCCGCAGTAGTGAGCCCGATTGCCCATTAGCAGTAGTGAGGCCGAGTGCGCATGAGCAGTAGTGAGCCCGAGCGCGCATCCGCAGTAGTGAGTCGGAGTGCGCATGTGCAGTAGAGAGCTCGTGTGCGCATGCGCAGTAGTGAGCCCGTGCGCGCATGCGCAGTAGTGAGCCCGAGTGCGCATGCGCAGTAGTGCGCCCGCGTGCGCATGCGCTGAAGTGAGCTCGAATGGGCATGTGCAGGTCTGAGCCCGTGTGCGCATACGCAGTAGTGAGCCCGAGTGCGCATGAGCAGTAGTGAGGCCGAGTGCGCATGAGCAGTAGTGAGCCCGAGCGCGCATCCGCAGTCGTGAGTCGGAGTGCGCATGTGCAGCAGAGAGCTCGTGTGCGCATGCGCAGTAGTGAGCCTGTGCGCGCATGCGCAGTAGTGAGCCAGAGTGCGCATGTGCAGGTCTGAACCCGAGTGCGCATGCTCAGTAGAGAGCCCGATTGCGCATGCGCAGTAGTGAGCCCGTGCGCGCAAGCGCAGTTGTGAGCCCGTGTGCCCATGCGCAGTAGTGAGCCCAAGCGCGCATCCACAGTAGTGAGCCCGAGTGCGCATGCGCAGTACTCACCCCGAGTACGCATGAGCAGTAGTGAGCCCGATTACGCATCCGCAGTAGTGACCCCGAGTGCGCATGCGCAGTAATGCGCCCGTGTGCGCATGCGCAGAAGTGAGCTCGAATGGGCATATGCAGGTCTGAGCCCGTGTGCGCATACGTAGTAGTGAGCCCGAGCGCGCATCCGCAGTAGTGAGCCCGACTGCCCATGAGCAGTAGTGAGGCCGAGTGCGCATGAGCAGTAGTGAGCCCGAGCGCGCATCCGCAGTAGTCAGTCGGAGTGCGCATGTGCAGTAGAGAGCTCGTGTGCGCATGCGCAGTAGTGAGCCCGTGCGCGCATGCGCAGTAGTGAGCCCGAGTGCGCATGAGCAGTAGTGAGTCCGAGTGGCGTTGAGCAGTAGTGACACCGAGAGCGCATGCACAGTAGTGAGACCGAGTGCGCATGCGCAGTAGTGAGCCCGTGCGCGCATGCGCAGTAGTGAGCCCGATTACGCATCCGCAGTAGTGACCCCGAGTGCGAATGCGCAGTAGTGCGCAGGTGTGCGCATGCGCAGAAGTGAGCTCGAATGCGCATGTGCAGGTCTGAGCCCGTGTGCGCATACGCAGTAGTGAGCCCGAGCGCGCATCCGCAGTAGTGAGCCCGATTGCGCCTGAGCAGTAGTGAGTCGGAGTGCGCATGCGCAGTAGTGAACCCGTGTGCGCATGCGCAGTAGTGACCCCGAGTGCCAATGCGCAGTAGTGAGCCCGATTACGCATCCGCAATAATGACCCCGAGTGCGCATGCGCAGTAGTGAGCCCGTGCGCGCATGCGTAGTAGTGCGCCCGTGCGCGCATGCGCAGTAGTGACCGCGAGCGCTTATGCGCAGTAGTGAGCCCGAGTGCGCATGCGCATTAGTGCGCCCGTGTGCGCATGCGCAGGAGTGAGCTCGAGTGCGCATATGCAGGTCTGACCCGGTGTGCGCATGCGCTGTAGTGACCACGAGTGCGCATGCGCAGTAGTGAGCCCGTGTGCCCATTCGCAGTAGTAAGCCCGAATGCGCATGTGCAGGTCTGAGCCCGTGTGCGCATACGCAGTAGTGAGCCCGAGCGCGCATCCGCAGTAGTGCGCCCGTGCGCGCAAGCGCAGTTGTGAGCCCGTGTGCCCATGCGCAGTAGTAAGCCCGAGTGCGCATGTGCAGGTCTGAGTGGAGTGCGCATGCGCAGTAGTGAGCCTGATTGCGCGATTGCGCAGTAGTGAGCCCGAGCGCGCATCCGCGGTAGTGATCCCGAGTGCGCATGCGCAGTAGTGACCCCGAGTACGCATGAGCAGTAGTGAGTCCGAGTGCGCATGAGCAGTAATGAGATCGATTACGCATCCGCAGTAGCGACCCCGAGTGAGCATGCGCAGTAGTACGCCCGTGTGCGCACGCGCAGAAGTGAGCTCGAATGCGCATGTGCAGGTCTGAGCCCGTGTGCGCATACGCAGTAGTGAGCCCGAGCGCGCATCCGCAGTAGTGAGCCCGATTGCCCATGAGCAGTAGTGAGCCCGAGCGCGCATCCGCAGTAGTGAGTCGGAGTGCGCATGTGCAGTAGAGAGCTCGTGTGCGCATGCGCAGTAGTGAGCCCGTGCGCGCATGCGCAGTAGTGAGCCCGTGTGCCCATGCGCAGTAGTGAGCCCGAGCGCCCATCCACAGTAGTGAGCCCGAGTGCGCATGCGCAGTACTCACCTCGAGTACGCATGAGCAGTAGTGAGCCCGATTACGCATCCGCAGTAGTGACCCCGAGTGCGCATGCGCAGTAGTGAGCCCGATTTTGCACCCGCAGTAGTGAGGCCGTGTGCGCATGCGCAGTAGTGTCCCCGAGTGCGCATGCGCAGTAGTGAGGCCGAGCGCGCATCCACAGTATTGAGCCCGAGTGCGCATGCGCAGTACTCACCCCGAGTACGCATGAGCAGTAGTGAGCCCGATTACGCATCCGTAGTAGTGACCCCGAGTAGGCATGAGCAGCAGTGAGTCCGAGTGCGCATGAGCAGTAGTGACCCCGAGTGCGCATGCGCAGTAGTGAGCCCGATTACGCATCCGCCGTAGTGTCCCCGAGTGCGCATGCGCAGTAGTGAGCCCGAGCACGCATCCACAGTATTGAGCCCGAGTGCGCATGCGCAGTACGCACCCCGAGTACGCATGAGCAGTAGTGAGCTCGATTGCGCATCCGCAGTAGTGACCCTGAGTGCGCATACGCAGTAGTGAGCCCGAGCGCGCATCCGCAGTAGTGAGCCCGATTGCCCATGAGCAGTAGTGAGTCCGAGTGCGCATGAGCAGTAGTGACCCCGAGTGCGCATGCGCAGTAGTGATCCCGATTACGCATCCGCAGTAGTGTCCCCGAGTGCGCAAGCGCAGTAGTGAGCCCGATTACGCATCCGCAGTAGTGACCCCGAGTACGCATGAGCAGTAGTGAGTCCGAGTGCGCATGAGCAGTAGTGACCCCGAGTGCGCATGGGCAGTAGTGAGCCCGATTACGCATCCGCCGTAGTGTCCTCGAGTGCGCATGCGCAGTAGTGAGCCCGAGCGCGCATCCACAGTATTGAGCCCGAGTGCGCATGCGCAGTACTCACCCCGAGTACGCATGAGCAGTAGTGAGCTCGACTACGCATCCGCAGTAGTGACCCCGAGTGCGCATGCGCAGTAGTGCGCCCGTGTGCGCACGCGCAGAAGTGAGCTCGAATGCGCATGTGCAGGTCTGATCCCGTGTGCGCATACGCAGTAGTGAGCCCGAGCGCGCATCCGCAGTAGTGAGCCCGATTGCCCATGAGCAGTAGTGAGGCGGAGTGCGCATGAGCAGTAGTGAGCCCGAGCGCGCATCCGCAGTAGTGAGTCGGAGTGCGCATGTGCAGTAGAGAGCTCGTGTGCGCATGCGCAGTAGTGAGCCCGTGCGCGCATGCGCAGCAGTGAGCCCGAGCGCGCTTCCGCAGTAGTGAGCTCGAGTGCGTATGCGCAGGTGTGATCCGGACTGCCCATGCGCAGTAGTGAGGCCGTGTGCGCATTCGCAGTGGTTTGCCCGAGTGCGCTTGGGCAGGTCTGAGCCGGCGTGCGCATGCGCAGTAGGGATCCCGTGTGCGCATGCGCAGTAGTGACCCCGAGTGTGCGTGCGCAGTGGTGAGCCCGATTACGCATCCGCAGTAGTGACCCCGAGTGCGCATGCGCAGTAGTGCGCCCGTGTGCGCATGCGCTGAAGTGAGCTCGAATGGGCATGTGCAGGTCTGAGCCCGTGTGCGCATACGCAGTAGTGAGCCCGAGCGCGCCTCCGCAGTAGTGAGCCCGAGTGCGCATGAGCAGTAGTGAGGCCGAGTGCGCATGAGCAGTAGTGAGCCCGAGCGCGCATCCGCAGTCGTGAGTCGGAGTGCGCATGTGCAGTAGAGAGCTCGTGTGCGCATGCGCAGTAGTGAGCCCGTGCGCGCATGCGCAGTAGTGAGCCCGAGCGCGCATCCGCAGTAGTGAGCCCGAGTGCGCATGAGCAGTAGTCAGCCCGAGTGCGCAAGAGCAGTAGTGAGCCCGAGCGCGCATCCGCAGTCGTGAGTCGGAGTGCGCATGTGCAGTAGAGAGCTCGTGTGCGCATGCGCAATAGTGAGCCCGTGCGCGCATGCACAGTAGTGAGCCAGAGTGCGCATGTGCAGGTCTGAACCCGAGTGCGCATGCTCAGTAGAGAGCCCGATTGCGCATGCGCAGTAGTGAGCCCGTGCGCGCAAGCGCAGTTGTGAGCCCGTGTGCCCATGCGCAGTAGTAAGCCCGAGGGCGCATGTGCAGGACTGTCTGGAGTGCGCATGCGCAGTAGTGAACCCGTGCACGCATGCGCAGTAGTGCGCCCGTGCGCGCATGCGCAGGTGTGAGCCCGAGTGCGCATGCGTAGTAGCGACCCCGAGCGCGCGTGCATAGTATTGACCGCGAGCGCATGTACGCAGTAGTGAGCCCGATTGCGCATCCACAGTAGAGAGTCCGTGTGCGCATGCTCAGTAGTGAGCCCGAGTGCGCATGTGCAGGTCTGAGCCCTAGTGCGCATGATCAGTAGAGAGCCCGATTGCGCGCATGCGCCGTAATGAGCCCGAGCGCGCATCCGCAGTTGTGAGCCCGAGTGCGCATGCGCAGTAGTGACCCCGAGTATGCATGAGCAGTAGTGAGTCCGAGTGCGCATGCGCTGTAGTGAGCCCGTGTGCGCATGCGCAGTAGTGAGCCCGAGCGCGCATCCGCAGTAGTGACCCCGAGTGCGCATGAGCAGTAGTGAGTCGGAGTGGGCATGAGCAGTAGTGACCCCGAGTGCGCATGCACAGTAGTGGGCGCGATTGCCCATCCGCAGTAGTGAGCCCGTGTGCCCATGCGCAGTAGTAAGCCCGAATGCGCATGTGCAGGCCTGACTGGAGTGCGCGTGCGCAGTAGTGAGCCCGATTGCTCGCATGCGCAGTAGTGAGCCCGAGCGCGCACCCGCAGTAGTGAGACCGAGTGCGCATGCACAGTAGTGAGCCCAATTGCGCATTCGCAGTAGTGAGTCCGTGTGCGCATGTGCAGGTCTGAGCCGGAGTGCGCATGCGCAGTCGTGAGCCCGTGCGCGCATGCACAGTAGTGAGCCTGATTACGCATCCGCAGTAGTGACCCCGAGTACGCATGAGCAGTCGTGAGTCCGAATGCGCATCAGCAGTAGTGACCCCGAGTGCGCATGCGCAGTAGTGAGCCCGATTACGCATCCGCAGTAGTGACCCCGAGTGCGCATGCGCAGTAGTGAGCCCAAGCGCGCATCCACAGTTGTGAGCCGGAGCGCGCATCCGCAGTAGTGACCCCGAGTGCGCATGCGCAGTAGTGCGCCCGTGTGCGCATGCGCAGGAGTGAGCTCGAGTGCGCATATGCAGGTCTGACCCGGTGTGCGCATGCGCTGTAGTGACCACGAGTGCGCATGCGCACTAGTGAGCCCGTGTGCGCATGCGCTGTAGTGACCCCGAGTGTGCATGCATAGTGGTGAGCCCGATTACGCATCCGCAATAGTGACCCCGAGTGCGCATGCGCAGTAGTGAGCCCGTGCGCGCATGCGCAGTAGTGCGCCCGTGCGCGCATGCGCAGTAGTGAGCCCGAGTGCGCATGCGTAGTAGCGACCCCGAGCGCGCGTGCATAGTTGTGACCGCGAGCGCATGTACGCAGTAGTGAGCCCGATCGCGCATCCACAGTAGCGAGTCCGTGTGCGCATGCGCAGTAGTGAGCCCGAGTGCGCATTCGCAGGTCGGAGCCCGAGTGCGCATGATCAGTAGAGAGCCCGATTGCGCGCATGCGCCGTAGTGAGCCCGAGCGCGCATCCGCAGTTGTGAGCCCGAGTGCGCATGCGCAGTAGTGGCCCCGAGTACGCATGAGCAGTAGTGAGTCCGAGTGCGCATGCGCAGTAGTGAGCCCGTGTGCGCATGCGCAGTAGTGAGCCCGAGCGCGCATCCGCAGTAGTGACACCGAGTGCGCATGAGCAGTAGTGAGTCCGAGTGGGCATGAGCAGTAGTGACCCCGAGAGCGCATGCACAGTAGTGAGACCGAGTGCGCATGCACAGTAGTGAGCCCAATTGCGCATTCGCAGTAGTGAGTCCGTGTGCGCATGTGCAGGTCTGAGCCGGAGTGCGCATGCGCAGTAGTGAGCCCGTGCGCGCATGCGCAGTAGTGAGCCCGATTACGCATCCGCAGTAGTGACCCCGAGTGCGAATGCGCAGTAGTGCGCAGGTGTGCGCATGCGCAGAAGTGAGCTCGAATGCGCATGTGCAGGTCTGAGCCCGTGTGCGCATACGCAGTAGTGAGCCCGAGCGCGCATCCGCAGTAGTGAGCCCGATTGCGCCTGAGCAGTAGTGAGTCAGAGTGCGCATGCGCAGTAGTGAGCCCGAGCGCGCATCCGCAGTAGTGAGCCCGATTGCGCCTGAGCAGTAGTGAGTCGGAGTGCGCATGCGCAGTAGTGAGCCCGTGCGCGCATGCGCAGTAGTGAGCCCGATTACGCATCCGCAGTAGTGACCCCGAGTGCGAATGCGCAGTAGTGCGCAGGTGTGCGCATGCGCAGAAGTGAGCTCGAATGCGCATGTGCAGGTCTGAGCCCGTGTGCGCATACGCAGTAGTGAGCCCGAGCGCGCATCCGCAGTAGTGAGCCCGATTGCGCCTGAGCAGTAGTGAGTCCGAGTGCGCATGCGCAGTAGTGAGCCCGTGCGCGCATGCGCAGTAGTGCGCCCGTGCGCGCATGCGCAGTAGTGACCGCGAGCGCTTATGCGCAGTAGTGAGCCCGATTGCCCATTAGCAGTAGTGAGTCCGAGTGCGCATGCGCAGTAGTGAGCCCGTGCGCGCATGCGCATTAGTGCGCCCGTGTGCGCATGCGCAGGAGTGAGCTCGAGTGCGCATATGCAGGTCTGACCCGGTGTTCGCATGCGCTGTAGTGACCACGAGTGCGCATGCGCAGTAGTGAGCCCGTGTGCCCATTCGCAGTAGTAAGCCCGAATGCGCATGTGCCGGTCTGAGCCCGTGTGCGCATACGCAGTAGTGAGCCCGAGCGCGCATCCGCAGTAGTGTGCCCGTGCGCGCAAGCGCAGTTGTGAGCCCGTGTGCCCATGCGCAGTAGTAAGCCCGATTGCGCATGTGCAGGTCTGAGTGGAGCGCGCACGCGCAGTAGTGAGCCTGATTGCGCCATTGCGCAGTAGTGAGCCCGAGTACGCATGAGCAGTAGTGAGTCCGAGTGCGCATGAGCAGTAATGAGATCGATTACGCATCCGCAGTAGCGACCCCGAGTGAGCATGCGCAGTAGTGCGCCTGTGTGCGCACGCGCAGAAGTGAGCTCGAATGCGCATGTGCAGGTCTGAGCCCGTGTGCGCATACGCAGTAGTGAGCCCGAGCGCGCATCCGCAGTAGTGAGCCCGATTGCCCATTAGCAGTAGTGAGGCCGAGTGCGCATGAGCAGTAGTGAGCCCGAGCGCGCATCCGCAGTAGTGAGTCGGAGTGCGCATGTGCAGTAGAGAGCTCGTGTGCGCATGCGCAGTAGTGAGCCCGTGCGCGCATGCGCAGTAGTGAGCCCGAGTGCGCATGCGCAGTAGTGCGCCCGCGTGCGCATGCGCTGAAGTGAGCTCGAATGGGCATGTGCAGGTCTGAGCCCGTGTGCGCATACGCAGTAGTGAGCCCGAGTGCGCATGAGCAGTAGTGAGGCCGAGTGCGCATGAGCAGTAGTGAGCCCGAGCGCGCATCCGCAGTCGTGAGTCGGAGTGCGCATGTGCAGCAGAGAGCTCGTGTGCGCATGCGCAGTAGTGAGCCTGTGCGCGCATGCGCAGTAGTGAGCCAGAGTGCGCATGTGCAGGTCTGAACCCGAGTGCGCATGCTCAGTAGAGAGCCCGATTGCGCATGCGCAGTAGTGAGCCCGTGCGCGCAAGCGCAGTTGTGAGCCCGTGTGCCCATGCGCAGTAGTGAGCCCAAGCGCGCATCCACAGTAGTGAGCCCGAGTGCGCATGCGCAGTACTCACCCCGAGTACGCATGAGCAGTAGTGAGCCCGATTACGCATCCGCAGTAGTGACCCCGAGTGCGCATGCGCAGTAATGCGCCCGTGTGCGCATGCGCAGAAGTGAGCTCGAATGGGCATATGCAGGTCTGAGCCCGTGTGCGCATACGTAGTAGTGAGCCCGAGCGCGCATCCGCAGTAGTGAGCCCGACTGCCCATGAGCAGTAGTGAGGCCGAGTGCGCATGAGCAGTAGTGAGCCCGAGCGCGCATCCGCAGTAGTCAGTCGGAGTGCGCATGTGCAGTAGAGAGCTCGTGTGCGCATGCGCAGTAGTGAGCCCGTGCGCGCATGCGCAGTAGTGAGCCCGAGTGCGCATGAGCAGTAGTGAGTCCGAGTGGCGTTGAGCAGTAGTGACACCGAGAGCGCATGCACAGTAGTGAGACCGAGTGCGCATGCGCAGTAGTGAGCCCGTGCGCGCATGCGCAGTAGTGAGCCCGATTACGCATCCGCAGTAGTGACCCCGAGTGCGAATGCGCAGTAGTGCGCAGGTGTGCGCATGCGCAGAAGTGAGCTCGAATGCGCATGTGCAGGTCTGAGCCCGTGTGCGCATACGCAGTAGTGAGCCCGAGCGCGCATCCGCAGTAGTGAGCCCGATTGCGCCTGAGCAGTAGTGAGTCGGAGTGCGCATGCGCAGTAGTGAACCCGTGTGCGCATGCGCAGTAGTGACCCCGAGTGCCAATGCGCAGTAGTGAGCCCGATTACGCATCCGCAATAATGACCCCGAGTGCGCATGCGCAGTAGTGAGCCCGTGCGCGCATGCGTAGTAGTGCGCCCGTGCGCGCATGCGCAGTAGTGACCGCGAGCGCTTATGCGCAGTAGTGAGCCCGAGTGCGCATGCGCATTAGTGCGCCCGTGTGCGCATGCGCAGGAGTGAGCTCGAGTGCGCATATGCAGGTCTGACCCGGTGTGCGCATGCGCTGTAGTGACCACGAGTGCGCATGCGCAGTAGTGAGCCCGTGTGCCCATTCGCAGTAGTAAGCCCGAATGCGCATGTGCAGGTCTGAGCCCGTGTGCGCATACGCAGTAGTGAGCCCGAGCGCGCATCCGCAGTAGTGCGCCCGTGCGCGCAAGCGCAGTTGTGAGCCCGTGTGCCCATGCGCAGTAGTAAGCCCGAGTGCGCATGTGCAGGTCTGAGTGGAGTGCGCATGCGCAGTAGTGAGCCTGATTGCGCGATTGCGCAGTAGTGAGCCCGAGCGCGCATCCGCGGTAGTGATTCCGAGTGCGCATGCGCAGTAGTGACCCCGAGTACGCATGAGCAGTAGTGAGTCCGAGTGCGCATGAGCAGTAATGAGATCGATTACGCATCCGCAGTAGCGACCCCGAGTGAGCATGCGCAGTAGTACGCCCGTGTGCGCACGCGCAGAAGTGAGCTCGAATGCGCATGTGCAGGTCTGAGCCCGTGTGCGCATACGCAGTAGTGAGCCCGAGCGCGCATCCGCAGTAGTGAGCCCGATTGCCCATGAGCAGTAGTGAGCCCGAGCGCGCATCCGCAGTAGTGAGTCGGAGTGCGCATGTGCAGTAGAGAGCTCGTGTGCGCATGCGCAGTAGTGAGCCCGTGCGCGCATGCGCAGTAGTGAGCCCGTGTGCCCATGCGCAGTAGTGAGCCCGAGCGCCCATCCACAGTAGTGAGCCCGAGTGCGCATGCGCAGTACTCACCTCGAGTACGCATGAGCAGTAGTGAGCCCGATTACGCATCCGCAGTAGTGACCCCGAGTGCGCATGCGCAGTAGTGAGCCCGATTTTGCACCCGCAGTAGTGAGGCCGTGTGCGCATGCGCAGTAGTGTCCCCGAGTGCGCATGCGCAGTAGTGAGGCCGAGCGCGCATCCACAGTATTGAGCCCGAGTGCGCATGCGCAGTACTCACCCCGAGTACGCATGAGCAGTAGTGAGCCCGATTACGCATCCGTAGTAGTGACCCCGAGTAGGCATGAGCAGCAGTGAGTCCGAGTGCGCATGAGCAGTAGTGACCCCGAGTGCGCATGCGCAGTAGTGAGCCCGATTACGCATCCGCCGTAGTGTCCCCGAGTGCGCATGCGCAGTAGTGAGCCCGAGCACGCATCCACAGTATTGAGCCCGAGTGCGCATGCGCAGTACGCACCCCGAGTACGCATGAGCAGTAGTGAGCTCGATTGCGCATCCGCAGTAGTGACCCTGAGTGCGCATACGCAGTAGTGAGCCCGAGCGCGCATCCGCAGTAGTGAGCCCGATTGCCCATGAGCAGTAGTGAGTCCGAGTGCGCATGAGCAGTAGTGACCCCGAGTGCGCATGCGCAGTAGTGATCCCGATTACGCATCCGCAGTAGTGTCCCCGAGTGCGCAAGCGCAGTAGTGAGCCCGATTACGCATCCGCAGTAGTGACCCCGAGTACGCATGAGCAGTAGTGAGTCCGAGTGCGCATGAGCAGTAGTGACCCCGAGTGCGCATGGGCAGTAGTGAGCCCGATTACGCATCCGCCGTAGTGTCCTCGAGTGCGCATGCGCAGTAGTGAGCCCGAGCGCGCATCCACAGTATTGAGCCCGAGTGCGCATGCGCAGTACTCACCCCGAGTACGCATGAGCAGTAGTGAGCTCGACTACGCATCCGCAGTAGTGACCCCGAGTGCGCATGCGCAGTAGTGCGCCCGTGTGCGCACGCGCAGAAGTGAGCTCGAATGCGCATGTGCAGGTCTGATCCCGTGTGCGCATACGCAGTAGTGAGCCCGAGCGCGCATCCGCAGTAGTGAGCCCGATTGCCCATGAGCAGTAGTGAGGCGGAGTGCGCATGAGCAGTAGTGAGCCCGAGCGCGCATCCGCAGTAGTGAGTCGGAGTGCGCATGTGCAGTAGAGAGCTCGTGTGCGCATGCGCAGTAGTGAGCCCGTGCGCGCATGCGCAGCAGTGAGCCCGAGCGCGCTTCCGCAGTAGTGAGCTCGAGTGCGTATGCGCAGGTGTGATCCGGACTGCCCATGCGCAGTAGTGAGGCCGTGTGCGCATTCGCAGTGGTTTGCCCGAGTGCGCTTGGGCAGGTCTGAGCCGGCGTGCGCATGCGCAGTAGGGATCCCGTGTGCGCATGCGCAGTAGTGACCCCGAGTGTGCGTGCGCAGTGGTGAGCCCGATTACGCATCCGCAGTAGTGACCCCGAGTGCGCATGCGCAGTAGTGCGCCCGTGTGCGCATGCGCTGAAGTGAGCTCGAATGGGCATGTGCAGGTCTGAGCCCGTGTGCGCATACGCAGTAGTGAGCCCGAGCGCGCCTCCGCAGTAGTGAGCCCGAGTGCGCATGAGCAGTAGTGAGGCCGAGTGCGCATGAGCAGTAGTGAGCCCGAGCGCGCATCCGCAGTCGTGAGTCGGAGTGCGCATGTGCAGTAGAGAGCTCGTGTGCGCATGCGCAGTAGTGAGCCCGTGCGCGCATGCGCAGTAGTGAGCCCGAGCGCGCATCCGCAGTAGTGAGCCCGAGTGCGCATGAGCAGTAGTCAGCCCGAGTGCGCAAGAGCAGTAGTGAGCCCGAGCGCGCATCCGCAGTCGTGAGTCGGAGTGCGCATGTGCAGTAGAGAGCTCGTGTGCGCATGCGCAATAGTGAGCCCGTGCGCGCATGCACAGTAGTGAGCCAGAGTGCGCATGTGCAGGTCTGAACCCGAGTGCGCATGCTCAGTAGAGAGCCCGATTGCGCATGCGCAGTAGTGAGCCCGTGCGCGCAAGCGCAGTTGTGAGCCCGTGTGCCCATGCGCAGTAGTAAGCCCGAGGGCGCATGTGCAGGACTGTCTGGAGTGCGCATGCGCAGTAGTGAACCCGTGCACGCATGCGCAGTAGTGCGCCCGTGCGCGCATGCGCAGGTGTGAGCCCGAGTGCGCATGCGTAGTAGCGACCCCGAGCGCGCGTGCATAGTATTGACCGCGAGCGCATGTACGCAGTAGTGAGCCCGATTGCGCATCCACAGTAGAGAGTCCGTGTGCGCATGCTCAGTAGTGAGCCCGAGTGCGCATGTGCAGGTCTGAGCCCTAGTGCGCATGATCAGTAGAGAGCCCGATTGCGCGCATGCGCCGTAATGAGCCCGAGCGCGCATCCGCAGTTGTGAGCCCGAGTGCGCATGCGCAGTAGTGACCCCGAGTATGCATGAGCAGTAGTGAGTCCGAGTGCGCATGCGCTGTAGTGAGCCCGTGTGCGCATGCGCAGTAGTGAGCCCGAGCGCGCATCCGCAGTAGTGACCCCGAGTGCGCATGAGCAGTAGTGAGTCGGAGTGGGCATGAGCAGTAGTGACCCCGAGTGCGCATGCACAGTAGTGGGCGCGATTGCCCATCCGCAGTAGTGAGCCCGTGTGCCCATGCGCAGTAGTAAGCCCGAATGCGCATGTGCAGGCCTGACTGGAGTGCGCGTGCGCAGTAGTGAGCCCGATTGCTCGCATGCGCAGTAGTGAGCCCGAGCGCGCACCCGCAGTAGTGAGACCGAGTGCGCATGCACAGTAGTGAGCCCAATTGCGCATTCGCAGTAGTGAGTCCGTGTGCGCATGTGCAGGTCTGAGCCGGAGTGCGCATGCGCAGTCGTGAGCCCGTGTGCGCATGCACAGTAGTGAGCCTGATTACGCATCCGCAGTAGTGACCCCGAGTACGCATGAGCAGTCGTGAGTCCGAATGCGCATCAGCAGTAGTGACCCCGAGTGCGCATGCGCAGTAGTGAGCCCGATTACGCATCCGCAGTAGTGACCCCGAGTGCGCATGCGCAGTAGTGAGCCCAAGCGCGCATCCACAGTTGTGAGCCGGAGCGCGCATCCGCAGTAGTGACCCCGAGTGCGCATGCGCAGTAGTGCGCCCGTGTGCGCATGCGCAGGAGTGAGCTCGAGTGCGCATATGCAGGTCTGACCCGGTGTGCGCATGCGCTGTAGGGACCACGAGTGCGCATGCGCACTAGTGAGCCCGTGTGCGCATGCGCAGTAGTGACCCCGAGTGTGCATGCATAGTGGTGAGCCCGATTACGCATCCGCAATAGTGACCCCGAGTGCGCATGCGCAGTAGTGAGTCCGAGTGCGCATGCGCAGTAGTGAGCCCGTGTGCGCATGCGCAGTAGTGAGCCCGAGCGCGCATCCGCAGTAGTGACACCGAGTGCGCATGAGCAGTAGTGAGTCCGAGTGGGCATGAGCAGTAGTGACCCCGAGAGCGCATGCACAGTAGTGAGACCGAGTGCGCATGCACAGTAGTGAGCCCAATTGCGCATTCGCAGTATTGAGTCCGTGTGCGCATGTGCAGGTCTGAGCCGGAGTGCGCATGCGCAGTAGTGAGCCCGTGCGCGCATGCGCAGTAGTGAGCCCGATTACGCATCCGCAGTAGTGACCCCGAGTGCGAATGCGCAGTAGTGCGCAGGTGTGCGCATGCGCAGAAGTGAGCTCGAATGCGCATGTGCAGGTCTGAGCCCGTGTGCGCATACGCAGTAGTGAGCCCGAGCGCGCATCCGCAGTAGTGAGCCCGATTGCGCCTGAGCAGTAGTGAGTCAGAGTGCGCATGCGCAGTAGTGAGCCCGAGCGCGCATCCGCAGTAGTGAGCCCGATTGCGCCTGAGCAGTAGTGAGTCGGAGTGCGCATGCGCAGTAGTGAGCCCGTGCGCGCATGCGCAGTAGTGAGCCCGATTACGCATCCGCAGTAGTGACCCCGAGTGCGAATGCGCAGTAGTGCGCAGGTGTGCGCATGCGCAGAAGTGAGCTCGAATGCGCATGTGCAGGTCTGAGCCCGTGTGCGCATACGCAGTAGTGAGCCCGAGCGCGCATCCGCAGTAGTGAGCCCGATTGCGCCTGAGCAGTAGTGAGTCCGAGTGCGCATGCGCAGTAGTGAGCCCGTGCGCGCATGCGCAGTAGTGCGCCCGTGCGCGCATGCGCAGTAGTGACCGCGAGCGCTTATGCGCAGTAGTGAGCCCGAGTGCGCATGCGCATTAGTGCGCCCGTGTGCGCATGCGCAGGAGTGAGCTCGAGTGCGCATATGCAGGTCTGACCCGGTGTTCGCATGCGCTGTAGCGACCCCGAGTGAGCATGCGCAGTAGTGCGCCTGTGTGCGCACGCGCAGAAGTGAGCTCGAATGCGCATGTGCAGGTCTGAGCCCGTGTGCGCATACGCAGTAGTGAGCCCGAGCGCGCATCCGCAGTAGTGAGTCGGAGTGCGCATGTGCAGTAGAGAGCTCGTGTGCGCATGCGCAGTAGTGAGCCCGTGCGCGCATGCGCAGTAGTGAGCCCGTGTGCCCATGCGCAGTAGTGAGCCCGAGCGCCCATCCACAGTAGTGAGCCCGAGTGCGCATGCGCAGTACTCACCTCGAGTACGCATGAGCAGTAGTGAGCCCGATTACGCATCGGCAGTAGTGACCCCGAGTGCGAATGCGCAGTAGTGAGCCCGAGCGCGCATCCACAGTAGTGCGCCCGAGTGCGCATGCGCAGTACTCACCCCGAGTACGCATGAGCAGTAGTGAGCCCTATTACGCATCCGCAGTAGTGACCCCGAGTGCGCATGCGCAGTAGTGAGCCCGAGCGCGCATCCACAGTAGTGAGCCGGAGCGCGCATCCGCAGTAGTGACCCCGAGTGCGCATGCGCAGTAGTGCGCCCGTGTGCGCATGCGCAGGAGTGAGCTCGAGTGAGCATATGCAGGTCTGACCCGGTGTGCGCATGCGCGGTAGTGACCACGAGTGCGCATGCGCACTAGTGAGCCCGTGTGCCCATGCGCAGTAGTAAGCCTGAATGCGCATGTGCAGGTCTGACTGGAGTGCGCGTGCGCAGTAGTGAGCCCGATTGCTCGCATGCGCAGTAGTGAGCCCGAGCGCGCACCCGCAGTAGTGAGCCCTATTACGCATCCGCACTAGTGACCCCGAGTACGCATGAGCAGTAGTGAGCCCTATTACGCATCCGCAGTAGTGACCCCGAGTGCGCATGCGCAGTAGTGAGCCCGAGCGCGCACCCGCAGTAGTGAGACCGAGTGCGCATCCGCAGTAGTGACCCCGAGTGTGCAAGCGCAGCAGTGAGCCCGATTGCGCATGCTCAGTAGAGAGCCCGATTGCGCGCATGCGCAGTAGTGAGCCCGAGCGCCCTTCCGCAGTAGTGAGCTCGAGTGCTTATGCGCAGGTGTGATCCGGACTGCCCATGCGCAGTAGTGAGGCCGTGTACGCATTCGCAGTGGTGTGCCCGAGTGCGCTTGGGCAGGTCTGAGCCGGCGTGCGCATGCGCAGTAGGGTTCCCGTGTGCGCATGCGCAGTAGTGACCCCGAGTGCGCATGCGCAGTAGTGCGCCCGTGTGCGCATGCGCTGAAGTGAGCTCGAATGGGCATGTGCAGGTCTGAGCCCGTGTGCGCATACGCAGTAGTGAGCCCGAGCGCGCCTCCGCAGTAGTGCGCCCGAGTGCGCATGAGCAGTAGTGAGGCCGAGTGCGCATGAGCAGTAGTGAGCCCGAGCGCGCATCCGCAGTCGTGAGTCGGAGTGCGCATGTGCAGTAGAGAGCTCGTGTGCGCATGCGCAGTAGTGAGCCCGTGCGCGCATGCGCAGTAGTGAACCAGAGTGCGCATGTGCAGGTCTGAACCCGAGTGCGCATGCTCAGTAGAGAGCCCGATTGCGCATGCGCAGTAGTGAGCCCGTGCGCGCAAGCGCAGTTGTGAGCCCGTGTGCCCATGCGCAGTAGTGAGCCCAAGCGCGCATCCACAGTAGTGAGCCCGAGTGCGCATGCGCAGTACTCACCCCGAGTACGCATGAGCAGTAGTGAGCCCGATTACGCATCCGCAGTAGTGACCCCGAGTGCGCATGCGCAGTAATGCGCCCGTGTGCGCATGCGCAGAAGTGAGCTCGAATGGGCATGTGCAGGTCTGAGCCCGTGTGCGCATACGCAGTAGTGAGCCCGATTACGCATCCGCCGTAGTGTCCCCGAGTGCGCATGCGCAGTAGTGAGGCCGAGCGCGCATCCACAGTATTGAGCCCGAGTGCGCATGCGCAGTACTCACCCCGAGTACGTATGAGCAGTAGTGAGCCCGATTACGCATCCGTAGTAGTGACCCCGAGTAGGCATGAGCAGTAGTGAGTCCGAGTGCGCATGAGCAGTAGTGACCCCGAGTGCGCATGCGCAGTAGTGAGCCCGATTACGCATCCGCCGTAGTGTCCCCGAGTGCGCATGCGCAGTAGTGAGCCCGAGCGCGCATCCACAGTATTGAGCCCGAGTGCGCATGCGCAGTACGCACCCCCAGTACGCATGAGCAGTAGTGAGCTCGATTGCGCATCCGCAGTAGTGACCCTGAGTGCGCATACGCAGTAGTGAGCCCGAGCGCGCATCCGCAGTAGTGAGCCCGATTGCGCCTGAGCAGTAGTGAGTCGGAGTGCGCATGCGCAGTAGTGAACCCGTGTGCGCATGCGCAGTAGTGACCCCGAGTGCCCATGCGCACTAGTGAGCCCGATTACGCATCCGCAATAATGACCCCGAGTGCGCATGCGCAGTAGTGAGCCCGTGCGCGCATGCGCAGTAGTGCGCCCGTGCGCGCATGCGCAGTAGTGACCGCGGGCGCTTATGCGCAGTAGTGAGCCCGAGTGCGCATGCGCATTAGTGCGCCCGTGTGCGCATGCGCAGGAGTGAGCTCGAGTGCGCATATGCAGGTCTGACCCGGTGTTCGCATGCGCTGTAGTGACCAGGAGTGCGCATGCGCAGTAGTGAGCCCGTGTGCCCATTCGCAGTAGTAAGCCCGAATGCGCATGTGCCGGTCTGAGCCCGTGTGCGCATACGCAGTAGTGAGCCCGAGCGCGCATCCGCAGTAGTGTGCCCGTGCGCGCAAGCGCAGTTGTGAGCCCGTGTGCCCATGCGCAGTAGTAAGCCCGAGTGCGCATGTGCAGGTCTGAGTGGAGTGCGCATGCGCAGTAGTGAGCCTGATTGCGCGATTGCGCAGTAGTGAGCCCGAGTACGCATGAGCAGTAGTGAGTCCGAGTGCGCATGAGCAGTAATGAGATCGATTACGCATCCGCAGTAGCGACCCCGAGTGAGCATGCGCAGTAGTGCGCCTGTGTGCGCACGCGCAGAAGTGAGCTCGAATGCGCATGTGCAGGTCTGAGCCCGTGTGCGCATACGCAGTAGTGAGCCCGAGCGCGCATCCGCAGTAGTGAGCCCGATTGCCCATGAGCAGTAGTGAGGCCGAGTGCGCATGAGCAGTAGTGAGCCCGAGCGCGCATCCGCAGTAGTGAGTCGGAGTGCGCATGTGCAGTAGAGAGCTCGTGTGCGCATGCGCAGTAGTGAGCCCGTGCGCGCATGCGCAGTAGTGAGCCCGTGTGCCCATGCGCAGTAGTGAGCCCGAGCGCCCATCCACAGTAGTGAGCCCGAGTGCGCATGCGCAGTACTCACCTCGAGTACGCATGAGCAGTAGTGAGCCCGATTACGCATCCGCAGTAGTGACCCCGAGTGCGCATGCGCAGTAGTGAGCCCGAGCGCGCATCCACAGTAGCGCGCCCCAGTGCGCATGCGCAGTACTCACCCCGAGTACGCATGAGCAGTAGTGAGCCCTATTACGCATCCGCAGTAGTGACCCCGAGTGCGCATGCGCAGTAGTGAGCCCGAGCGCGCATCCACAGTAGTGAGCCGGAGCGCGCATCCGCAGTAGTGACCCCGAGTGCGCATGCGCAGTAGTGCGCCCGTGTGCGCATGCGCAGGAGTGAGCTCGAGTGAGCATATGCAGGTCTGACCTGGTGTGCGCATGCGCTGTAGTGACCACGAGTGCGCATGCGCACTAGTGAGCCCGTGTGCCCATGCGCAGTAGTAAGCCCGAATGCGCATGTGCAGGTCTGACTGGAGTGCGCGTGCGCAGTAGTGAGCCCGATTGCTCGCATGCGCAGTAGTGAGCCCGAGCGCGCACCCGCAGTAGTGAGCCCTATTACGCATCCGCACTAGTGACCCCGAGTACGCATGAGCAGTAGTGAGTCCGAGTGCGCATGAGCAGTAGCGACCCCGTGTGCGCATGCGCAGTAGTGAGCCCGATTACGCATCCGCAGTAGTGTCCCCGAGTGCGCATGCGCAGTAGTGAGCCCGAGCGCGCAACCACAGTAGTGAGCCCGAGTGCGCATGCGCAGTACTCACCCCGAGTACGCATGAGCAGTAGTGAGCTCGATTACGCATCCGCAATAGTGACCCCGAGTGCGCATGGGCAGTAGTGAGCCCGAGCGCGCATCCACAGTAGTGAGCCCGAGTGCGCATGCGCAGTACTCACCTCGAGTACGCATGAGCAGTAGTGAGCCCGATTACGCATCCGCAGTAGTGACCCCGAGTGCGCATGCGCAGTAGTGAGCCCGAGCGCGCATCCACAGTAGTGAGCCCGAGTGCGCATTCGCAGTACTCACCTCGAGTACGCATGAGCAGTAGTGAGCCCGATTACGCATCCGCAGTAGTGACCCCGAGTGCGCATGCGCAGTAGTGAGCCCGAGCGCGCATCCACAGTAGTGCGCCCGAGTGCGCATGCGCAGTACTCACCCCGAGTACGCATGAGCAGTAGTGAGCCCTATTACGCATCCGCAGTAGTGACCCCGAGTGCGCATGCGCAGTAGTGAGCCCGAGCGCGCATCCACAGTAGTGAGCCGGAGCGCGCATCCGCAGTAGTGACCCCGAGTGCGCATGCGCAGTAGTGCGCCCGTGTGCGCATGCGCAGGAGTGAGCTCGAGTGAGCATATGCAGGTCTGACCTGGCGTGCGCATGCGCTGTAGTGACCACGAGTGCGCATGCGCACTAGTGAGCCCGTGTGCCCATGCGCAGTAGTAAGCCCGAATGCGCATGTGCAGGTCTGGCTGGAGTGCGCGTGCGCAGTAGTGAGCCCGATTGCTCGCATGCGCAGTAGTGAGCCCGAGCGCGCACCCGCAGTAGTGAGCCCTATTACGCATCCGCACTAGTGACCCCGAGTACGCATGAGCAGTAGTGGGTCCGAGTGCGCATGAGCAGTAGTGACCCCGTGTGCGCATGCGCAGTAGTGAGCCCGATTACGCATCCGCAGTAGTGTCCCCGAGTGCGCATGCGCAGTAGTGAGCCCGAGCGCGCAACCACAGTAGTGAGCCCGAGTGCGCATGCGCAGTACTCACCCCGAGTACGCATGAGCAGTAGTGAGCTCGATTACGCATCCGCAATAGTGACCCCGAGTGCGCATGGGCAGTAGTGAGCCCGAGCGCGCATCCGCAGTAGTGAGCCCGAGTGCGCATGAGCAGTAGTGAGGCCGAGTGCGCATGCGCAGTAGTGAGACATACTACGCATCCGCAATAGTGACCCCGAGTGCGCAAGCGCAGTAGTGAGCCCGTGCGGGCATGGGCAGTAGTGCGCCCGTGCGCGCATGCGCAGTGGTGTGCCCGAGCGCGCATGGGCAGGTCTGAGCCGGCGTGCGCATGCGCAGTAGGGAGCCTGTGTGCGCATGCGCAGTAGTGACCCCGAGTGTGCATGCGCAGTAGTGAGCCCGTGCGCGCATGCGCAGTAGTGAGCCCGAGTGCGCATGCGTAGTAGCGACCCCGAGCGCGCGTGCATGGTAGTGACCGCGAGCGCATGCGCAGTAGTGTCCCCGAGTGCGCATCCGCTGTAGTGAGCCCGATTGCGCATCCGCAGTAGGGAGGCCGAGTGAACATGAGAAGTAGTGAGTCCAAGTGCGCATGAGCCGTAGTGACCCCGAGTGCGCATGCGCAGTAGGGAGCCCGAGTGCGCATGCGCAGTAGTGACCCCGAGAGCGCATGCACAGTAGTGAGCCCGTGTGCGCATATACAGTAGTGACCCGAGTGCGCATGAGCTGTAGCAAGTCCGAGTGCGAAAGAGCAGTAGCGAGTCCGAACGCGCATGCGGAGTAGTGAGCCTGGTTGCGCATCGGCAGTAGTGCGCCCGAGTGCCCATGAGAAGTAGTGAGCCCGAGTGCGCATGCGCAGTACTCACCCCGAGTACGCATGATCAGTAGTGACCCCGATTACGCATCCGCAGTAGTGAGCCCTACTACGCATCCGCAATAGTGACCCCGAGTGCCCATGCGCAGTAGTGAGCCCGAGCGCGCATCCACATTAGTGAGCCCGAGTGCGCATGCGCAGTACTCACCCCGAGTACGCATGAGCAGTAGTGAGCTCGATTACGCATCCGCAGTAGTGACCCCGAGTGCGCATGCGCAGTAGTGCGTCCGTGTGCGCATGCGCAGGAGTGAGCTCGAGTGCGCATATGCAGGTCTGACCCGGTGTGCGCATGCGCAGTAGTGACCACGAATGTGCATGGGCAGCGGTGTGCCCGATTACGCATCCGCAATAGTGACCCCGAGTGCGCATGCGCAGTAGTGAGCCCGTGCGCACATGCGCAGTAGTGCGCCCGTGCGCGCATGCGCAGTAGTGAGCCCGAGTGCGCATGCGTAGTAGCGACCCCGAGCGCGCGTGCATAGTAGTGACCGCGAGCGCACGTTCGCAGTAGTGAGCGCGATTGCTCATCCACAGTAGCGAGTCCGTGTGCGCATGCGCAGTAGTGAGCCCGAGTGCGCATGTGCAGGTCTGAGCCCGAGTGCGCATGCTCAGTAGAGGGCCCGATTGCGCGCATGCGCCGTAGTGAGCCCGAGCGCGCATCCGCAGTAGTGAGCCCGAGTGCGCATGTGCAGGTCTGAGCCCGAGTGCGCATGCTCAGTAGAGGGCCCGATTGCGCGCATGCGCGGTAGTGAGCCCGAGCGCGCATCCGCAGTAGTGAGCCCGTGTGCGCATGCGCAGTAGTGACCCCGAGTGCGCATGAGCAGCAGTGACTCCGAGTGCGCATGAGCAGTAGTGACCCCGATTGCGCATGCACAGTAATGAGCCCATGTGTGCATGCGCAGTAGCGAACCCGAATGCGCGTCTGCAGTAGTGACCCCGAGTGCGCAAGCACAGTAGTGACCGCGAGCGCATTTGCGCAGTAGTGAGAACGAATGCGCATCCACAGTAGCGAGTCCGTGTGCGCATGCGCAGTAGTGAGCCCGATTGCGCAGCCGCACTAGTGACCCCGGGTGCGCAAGCGCAGTAGTGAGCCCGTGCGCGCATGCGCAGTAGTGAGCCCGAGTGCGTATGCGCAGTAGTGAGCCCGAGTGAGCATGAGCAGTAGTGACTCCGAGTGCGCATGAGCAGTAGTGACCCCGATTGCGCATCCACAGTAACGAGTCCGTGTGCGCATGCGCAGTAGTGAGCCCGATTGCGCATGTGCAGGTCTGAACACGAGTGCGCATCCGCAGTAGTGACCCCGAGTACGCATGGCCAGTAGTGAGTCCGAGTGCGCATGAGCAGTTGTGACCGCGAGTGCGCGTGCGCAATAGTGAGCCCGATTACGCATCTGCAGTAGTGGCCCCGAGTGCGCATGCGCAGTGGTGAGCTCGATTACGGATCTGCAATAGTGACCCCGAGTGCGCAAGCGCAGTAGTGAGCCCGTGTACGCATGCAGAGTAGTGAGCCCGTGTGTCCATGAGCAGTAGTGAGCTCGATTACGCATCCGCAGTGGTGACCCCGAGTGCGCATGCGCAGTAGTGCGCCCGTGTGCGCATGCGCAGAAGTGAGCTCGAATGCGCATATGCTGGTCTGAGCCCATGTGCGCATACGCAGTAGTGAGCCCGAGCGCGCATCCGCAGTAGTGAGCCCGATTGCGCATGAGCAGTAGTGAGGCCGAGTGCGCATGAGCAGGAGCGAGCCCGAGCGCGCATCCGCAGTAGTGAGTCGGAGTGCGCATGTGCAGTAGAGAGCTCGTGTGCGCATGCGCAGTAGTGAACCCGTGCGCGCATGCGCAGTAGTAAGCCCGTGTGAACATGCGCAGTAGTGAGCCCGCGCGCGCATCCGCAGTAGTGAGCCCGAGTGCGCATGCGCAGTACTCACCTCGAGTACGCATGAGCAGTAGTGATCCCGATTACGCATCCGCAGTAGTGACCCCGAGTACGCATGCTCAGTAGTGAGCCCGAGTGCGCATGAGCAGTAGTGACCCCGAGTGCGCATGCGTAGTAGCGACCACGAGCGCGCGTGCGCAGTAGTGACCGCGAGCGCTTATGCGCAATAGTGAGCCCGATTACGCATCCGCAGTAGTGTCCCCGATTGCGCATGCGCAGTAGTGAGCCCGAGCGCGCATCCACAGTAGTGAGACCGAGCGCGCGTATGCAGGTCTGAGCCCCAGTGCGCATCCGCAGTAGTGACCCCGAGTACGCATGAGCAGTAGTGAGTCCGAGTGCGCATGAGCAGTAGTGACTCCGAGTGCGCATGAGCAGTAGTGACCCCGATTGCGCATCCACAGTAACGAGTCCGTGTGCGCATGCGCAGTAGTGAGCCCCATTACGGATCTGCAATAGTGACCCCCGGGTGCGCAAGCGCAGTAGTGAGCCCGTGCGCGCATGCGCAGTAGTGAGCCCGAGTGCGCATGAGCAGTAGTGACCCCGAGTGCGTATGCGCAGTAGTGAGCCCGATTACGCATCCGCAGTAGTGTCCCCGAGTGCGCAACCGCAGTAGTGAACCCGATTTCGCATCCGCAGTAGTGACCCCGAGTGCGCATGCACAGTAGTGACTCCGAGTACGCATGAGCAGTAGTGAGTCCGAGTGCGCATGAGCAGTACTGACCCCGAGTACGCATGAGCAGTAGTGAGTCCTAGTGCGCATGAGCAGTAGTGACCCCGAGTGCGCATGCGCAGTAATGAGCCCGAGCGCGCATCCGCCGTAGTGAGCCCGAGTGCGCATCCACAGTAACGAGTCCGTGTGCGCATGCGCAGTAGTGAGCCCGAGTGCGCATGTGCAGGTCTGAGCCCGATTGCGCATCCGCAGTAGTGACTCCGAGTACGCATGAGCAGTAGTGAGTCCGAGTGCGCATGAGCAGTAGTGAGCCCGATTGCGCATCCGCAGTAGTGAGCCCGAGTGCGCATGCGCTGTAGTGACCCCGAGTGCACATGCGCAGTAGAGTGCCCGATTGCGCATGTGCAAGTCTGAGCCGGAGTGCGCATCCGCTGTAGTGAGCCCGATTGCGCATCCGCAGTAGGGAGGCCGAGTGAACATGAGAAGTAGTGAGTCCAAGTGCGCATGAGCCGTAGTGACCCCGAGTGCGCATGCGCAGTAGGGAGCCCGAGTGCGCATGCGCAGTAGTGACCCCGAGAGCGCATGCACAGTAGTGAGCCCGTGTGCGCATATACAGTAGTGACCCGAGTGCGCATGAGCTGTAGCAAGTCCGAGTGCGAAAGAGCAGTAGCGAGTCCGAACGCGCATGCGGAGTAGTGAGCCTGGTTGCGCATCGGCAGTAGTGCGCCCGAGTGCCCATGAGAAGTAGTGAACCCGAGTGCGCATCCGCAGTAGTGACCCCGAGTGCGCATGAACAGTAGTAAGCCCGTGTACACGTGCGCAGTAGTGAGCTCCATTGCGCATCCGCCGTAGTGACCCCGAGTGCGCATGCGCAGTGGTGCGCAGGTGTGCGCATGCGCAGAAGTGAGCTCGAATGCGCATGTGCAGGTCTGAGCCCGAGTGCGCACACGCAGTAGTGAGCCCGTGCGCGCATGCCCAATAGTGAGCCCGATAGCGCATCCACAGTAGCGAGCCCGCGTGCGCATGCGTAGTAGCAACCCCGAGCGCGCGTGCGCAGCAGTGACCGCGAGCGCTTATGCGCAGTAGTGGGATCGATTGCGCATGCGCAGTAGTGAGCTCGTGCGCGCATGCGCAGTAGTGAGCCCGTGTGCGCATGCAGAGTAGTGAGCCCGTGCACGCATGCGCAGTAGTGCGCCCGTGTGCGCATGCGCAGAAGTGAGCTCGAGTGCGCATGTGCAGGTGTGAGCCGGACTGCCCATGCGCAGTAGTGAGGCCGTGTGCGCATGCGCAGTGGTGTGCCCGAGTGCGCATGGGCAGGTCTGAGCCGGAGTGCGCATGCGCAGTACTCACCCCGAGTACGCATGAGCAGTAGTGAGCTCGATTACGCATCCGCAATAGTGACCGCGTGCGCGCATGCGCAGTAGTGAGCCCGGTTGCGCATCGGCAGTAGTGCGCCCGAGTGCCCATGAGCAGTAGTGACCCAGAAGCCGCATCATCAGTAGTGAGCCCGATTGCACGTCCGCAGTAGTGAGGCCGAGTGCCCATGAGAAGTAGTGAGCCGGAGTACGCATCCGCAGTAGTGACCCCGAGTGCGCATGCACAGTAGTAAGCCCGTGTACACGTGCGCAGTAGTGAGCCCGATCGCGCATCCGCAGTAGTGAGTCCGAGTGCCCATGAGCAGTAGAGTGCCCGATTGCGCATGTGCAAGTCTGAGCCGGAGAGCGCATCCGCTGTAGTGAGCCCGATTGCGCATCCGCAGTAGTGAGGCCGAGTGCCCATGAGAAGTAGTGAGTCCAAGTGCGCATGAGCAGTGGTGAGGCCGAGTGCGCATGAGAAGTAGTGAGCCCGAGTGCGCATGCACAGTAGTGACCCCGAGTGCACATGCGCAGTAGAGTGCCCGATTGCGCATGTGCAAGTCTGAGCCGGAGAGAGCATCCGCTGTAGTGAGCCCGATTGCGCATCCGCAGTAGGGAGGCCGAGTGTCCATGAGAAGTAGTGAGTCCAAGTGCGCATGAGCCGTAGTGACCCCGAGTGCACATGCGCACTAGTAACCCCGAGCGAGCATGCGCAGTAGTGAGCCCGATTGCGCATGCGCAGCAGTGAGTCCGAGCGCGCATGAGCTGTAGCGAGTCCGAGTGCGCATGAGCACTAGCGAGGTCGAGCGCGCATGCGCAGTAGTGAGCCCGTGCGCGCATGCGCAGTAGTGCGCCCGTGCGCGCATGCGCAGTAGTGAGCCCGAGTGCGCATGCGTAGTAGCGACTCCGAGCGCGCGTGCATAGTAGTGACCGCGAGCGCACGTACGCAGTAGTGAGCGCGATTGCGCATCCACAGTAGCGAGTCCGTGTGCACATGCGCAGTAGTGAGCCCGAGTGCGCATGTGCAGGTCTGAGCCCGAGTGCGCATGAGCAGTAGTGACCCCGAGTGCGTATGCGCAGTAGTGAGCCCGATTACGCATCCGCAGTAGTGTCCCCGAGTGCGCAACCGCAGTAGTGAACCCGATTTCTCATCCGCAGTAGTGACCCCGAGTGCGCATGCACAGTAGTGACTCCGAGTACGCATGAGCAGTAGTGAGTCCGAGTGCGCATGAGCAGTAGTGACCCCGAGTACGCATGAGCAGTAGTGAGTCCTAGTGCGCATGAGCAGTAGTGACCCCGAGTGCGCATGCGCAGTAATGAGCCCGAGCGCGCATCCGCCGTAGTGAGCCCGAGTGCGCATCCACAGTAACGAGTCCGTGTGCGCATGCGCAGTAGTGAGCCCGAGTGCGCATGTGCAGGTCTGAGCCCGATTGCGCATCCGCAGTAGTGACTCCGAGTACGCATGAGCAGTAGTGAGTCCGAGTGCGCATGAGCCGTAGTGACCCCGAGTGCGCATGCGCAGTAGTGAGCCCGAGTGCGCATGCGCAGTAGTGACCCCGAGAGCGCATGCACAGTAGTGAGCCCGTGTGCGCATATGCAGTAGTGACCCCGAGTGCGCATGAGCTGTAGCAAGTCCGAGTGCGAAAGAGCAGTAGCGAGTCCGAACGCGCATGCGCAGTAGTGAGCCTGGTTGCGCATCGGCAGTAGTGCGCCCGACTGCCCATGAGAAGTAGTGAACCCGAGTGCGCATCCGCAGTAGTGACCCCGAGTGCGCATGAACAGTAGTAAGCCCGTGTACACGTGCGCAGTAGTGAGCCCCATTGCGCATCCGCCGTAGTGACCCCGAGTGCGCATGCGCAGTGGTGCGCAGGTGTGCGCATGCGCAGAAGTGAGCTCGAGTGCGCATGTGCAGGTCTGAGCCCGAGTGCGCACACGCAGTAGTGAGCCCGTGCGCGCATGCCCAATAGTGAGCCCGATAGCGCATCCACAGTAGCGAGTCCGCGTGCGCATGCGTAGTAGCAACCCCGAGCGCGCGTGCGCAGCAGTGACCGCGAGCGCTTATGCGCAGTAGTGGGAGCGATTGCGCATGCGCAGTAGTGAGCTCGTGCGCGCATGCGCAGTTGTGAGCCCGTGTGCGCATGCAGAGTAGTGAGCCCGTGCACGCATGCGCAGTAGTGCGCCCGTGTGCGCATGCGCAGAAGTGAGCTCGAGTGCGCATGTGCAGGTGTGAGCCGGACTGCCCATGCGCAGTAGTGAGGCCGTGTGCGCATGCGCAATGGTGTGCCCGAGTGCGCATGGGCAGGTCTGAGCCGGAGTGCGCATGCGCAGTACTCACCCCGAGTACGCATGAGCAGTAGTGAGCTCGATTACGCATCCGCAATAGCGACCGCGTGCGCGCATGCGCAGTAGTGATCCCGGTTGCGCATCGGCAGTAGTGCGCCCGAGTGCCCATGAGCAGTAGTGACCCAGAAGCCGCATCATCAGTAGTGAGCCCGATTGCACGTCCGCAGTAGTGAGGCCGAGTGCCCATGAGAAGTAGTGAGCCGGAGTGCGCATCCGCAGTAGTGACCCCGAGTGCGCATGCACAGTAGTAAGCCCGTGTACACGTGCCCAGTAGTGAGCCCGATCGCGCATCCGCAGTAGTGAGTCCGAGTGCCCATGAGCAGTAGAGTGCCCGATTGCGCATGTGCAAGTCTGAGCCGGAGAGCGCATCCGCTGTAGTGAGCCCGATTGCGCATCCGCAGTAGTGAGGCCGAGTGCCCATGAGAAGTAGTGAGTCCAAGTGCGCATGAGCAGTGGTGAGGCCGAGTGCGCATGAGAAGTAGTGAGCCCGAGTGCGCATGCACAGTAGTGACCCCGAGTGCACATGCGCAGTAGAGTGCCCGATTGCGCATGTGCAAGTCTGAGCCGGAGAGAGCATGCGCAGTAGTGAGCCCGATTGCGCATGCGCAGCAGTGAGTCCGAGCGCGCATGAGCTGTAGCGAGTCCGAGTGCGCATGAGCAGTAGCGAGTTCGAGCGCGCATGCGCAGTAGTGAGCCCGTGCGCGCATGCGCAGTAGTGCGCCCGTGCGCGCATGCGCAGTAGTGAGCCCGAGTGCGAATGCGTAGTAGCGACTCCGAGCGCGCGTGCATAGTAGTGACCGCGAGCGCACGTACGCAGTAGTGAGCGCGATTGCGCATGCACAGTAGCGAGTCCGTGTGCACATGCGCAGTAGTGAGCCCGAGTGCGCATGTGCAGGTCTGAGCCCGAGTGCGCATGCTCAGTAGAGGGCCCGATTGCGCGCATGCGCCGTAGTGAGCCCGAGCGCGCGTCCGCAGTAGTGAGCCCGAGTGCGCGTGAGCAGTAGTGAGTCCGAGTGCGCATGAGCAGTAGTGACCCCGTGTGCTCTTGCGCAGAAGTGAGCTCGAATGCGCATGTGCTGGTCTGAGCCCATGTGCGCATACGCAGTAGTGAGCCCGAGCGCGCATCCGCAGTAGTGAGCCCGATTGCGCATGAGCAGTAGTGAGGCCGAGTGCGCATGAGCAGGAGCGAGCCCGAGCGCGCATCCGCAGTAGTGAGTCGGAGTGCGCATGTGCAGTAGAGAGCTCGTGTGCGCATGCGCAGTAGTGAACCCGTGCGCGCATGCGCAGTAGTGAGCCCGTGTGAACATGCGCAGTAGTGAGCCCGCGCGCGCATCCACAGTAGTGAGCCCGAGTGCGCATGCGCAGTACTCACCTCGAGTACGCATGAGCAGTAGTGATCCCGATTACGCATCCGCAGTAGTGACCCCGAGTACGCATGCGCAGTAGTGAGCCCGAGTGCGCATGAGCAGTAGTGACCCCGAGTGCGCATGCGCAGTAGTGAGCCCGATTACGCAACCGCAGTAGTGACCCCGAGTACGCATGCGCAGTAGTGAGCCCGAGCGCGCATCCACAGTAGTGAGCCCGAGTGCGCATGCGCGGTACTCACCCCGAGTACGCATGAACAGTAGTGACCCCGATTACGCATCCGCAGTAGTGAGCCCTACTACGCATCCGCAATAGTGACCCCGAGTGCGCAAGCGCAGTAGTGAACCGTGCGCGCATGGGCAGTAGTGCGCCCGTGCGCGCATGCGCAGTAGTGACCCCGAGTACGCATGAGCAGTAGTGAGTCCGAGTCCGCATGAGCAGTAGTGACCCCGAGTGCGTATGCGCAGTAGTGAGCCCGATTTCGCATCCGCAGTAGTGACCCCGAGTGCGCATGCACAGTAGTGACTCCGAGTACGCATGAGCAGTAGTGAGTCCGAGTGCGCATGAGCAGTAGTGACCCCGAGTACGCATGAGCAGTAGTGAGTCCTAGTGCGCATGAGCAGTAGTGACCCCGAGTGCGCATGCGCAGTAATGAGCCCGAGCGCGCATCCGCCGTAGTGACCCCGAGTGCGCATGAGCAGTAGTGAGGCCGAGTGCGCATTAGCAGTAGTGAACCCGAGCGCGCATCCACAGTAGTGAGCCCGAGTGCGCATCCACAGTAACGAGTCCGTGTGCGCATGCGCAGTAGTGAGCCCGAGTGCGCATGTGCAGGTCTGAGCCCGATTGCGCATCCGCAGTAGTGACTCCGAGTACGCATGAGCAGTAGTGAGTCGGAGTGCGCATAAGCAGTAGTGACCCCGAGTGCGCATGAGCAGTAGTGAGCCCGATTACGCATCCGCAGTAGTGACCCCGAGTGCGCATGTGCAGTAGTGAGTCCGAGTGCGCATGAGCAGTAGTGACCCCGACAGCGCATGCGCAGTAGTGAGCCCGAGCGCGCATCAACAGTAGTGAGCCCGAGTGCGCATGCGCAGTACTCACCCCGAGTACGCTTGAGCAGTAGTGAGCCCGATTACGGATCCGCAGTAGTGACCCCGAGTGCGCATGCGCAGTACTCACCCCGAGTACGCATGAGCAGTAGTGAGCCCGATTACGCATCCGCAATAGTGACCCCGTGCGCGCATGCGCAGTAGTGAGCCCGGTTGCGCATCGGCAGTAGTGCGCCCGAGTGCCCATGAGCAGTAGTGACCCAGAACCCGCATGATCAGTAGTGAGCCCGATTGCACGTCCGCAGTAGTGAGGCCGAGTGCCCGTGAGAAGTAGTGAGCCGGAGTGCGCATCCGCAGTAGTGACCCCGAGTGCGCATGCACAGTAGTAAGCCCGTGTACACGTGCGCAGTAGTGAGCCTGATCGCGCATCCGCAGTAGTGTGTCCGAGTGCCCATCAGCAGTAGAGTGCCCGATTGCGCATGTGCAAGTCTGAGCCGGAGAGCGCATCCGCTGTAGTGAGCCCGATTGCGCATCCGCAGTAGGGAGGCCGAGTGCCCATGAGAAGTAGTGAGTCCAAGTGCGCATGAGCAGTAGTGAGGCCGAGTGCGCATGAGCAGTAGTGAGCCCGATTGCGCATCCGCAGTAGTGAGCCCGAGTGCGCATGCGCTGTAGTGACCCCGAGTGCACATGCGCAGTAGAGTGCCCGATTGCGCATGTGCAAGTCTGAGCCGGAGTGCGCATCCGCTGTAGTGAGCCCGATTGCGCATCCGCAGTAGGGAGGCCGAGTGCCCATGAGAAGTAGTGAGGCCGAGTGCCCATGAGCAGTAGTAAGCCCGATTGCGCATCCGCAGTAGTGAGTCCGAGGGCCCATGAGCAGTAGAGTGCCCGATTGCGCATGTGCAAGTCTGAGCCGGAGAGCGCATCCGCTGTAGTGAGCCCAATTGCGCATCCGCAGTAGTGTGTCCGAGTGCCCATGAGCAGTAGTGAGTCCGAGTGCGCATGAGCAGTAGTGAGGCCGAGTGCGCATGAGCAGTAGTGAGCCCGAGCGCGCATCCGCAGTAGGGAGGCCGAGTGCCCATGAGAAGTAGTGAGTCCAAGTGCGCATGAGCAGTAGTGAGGCCGAGTGCGCATGAGCAGTAGTGAGCCCGATTGCGCATCCGCAGTAGTGACCCCGAGTGCACATGCGCAGTAGAGTGCCCGATTGCGCATGTGCAAGTCTGAGCCGGAGTGCGCATCCGCTGTAGTGAGCCCGATTGCGCATCCGCAGTAGGGAGGCCGAGTGCCCATGAGAAGTAGTGAGTCCAAGTGCGCATGAGCCCTAGTGACCCCGAGTGTACATGCGCAGTAGGAACCCCGAGCGCGCATGCGCAGTAGTGAGCCCGATTCCGCATCCGCAACTGTGAGTCCGAGTGCACATGAGCAGTAGTGAGGCCGAGTACGCATGTGCAGGTCTGAGCCGGAGAGCGCATCCGCAGTAGTAAGCCCTATTGCGCATCCGCAGTAGTGAGTCCGAGTGCCCATGAGCAGTAGAGTGCCCGATTGCGCATGTGCAAGTCTGAACCGGAGAGCGCATCCGCTGTAGTGAGCCCGATTGCGCATCCGCAGTAGGGAGGCCGAGTGCCCATGAGAAGTAGTGAGTCCGAGTGCGCATGAGCAGTAGTGAGTTCGAGCGCGCATGCGCAGTAGTGAGCCCGATTCCGCATCCGCAACTGTGAGTCCGAGTGCACATGAGCAGTAGTGAGGCCGAGTACGCATGTGCAGGTCTGAGCCGGAGAGCGCATCCGCAGTAGTGAGCCCGAATTCGCATGCGGAGTACTGACCCCGAGTGCGCATGCGCAGTAGAGTGCCCGATTGCGCATGCGCAGGTCTGAGCCGGAGAGCGCATATGCAGTAGTGAGCCCGACTGCGCATCCGCAGTAGTGAGGCCGAGTGCCCATGAGAAGTAGTGAACCCGAGTGCGCATCTGCAGTAGTGACCCCGAGTGCGCATGCAGAGTAGTAAGCCCGTGTACACGTGCGCAGTAGTGAGCCCCATTGCGCATCCGCAACTGTGAGTCCGAGTGCACATGAGCAGTAGTAAGGCCGAGTACGCATGTGCAGGTCTAAGCCGGAGAGCGCATCCGCAGTAGTGAGCCCGATTGCGCATCCGCAGTAGTGAGTCCGAGTGCCCATGAGCAGTAGAGTGCCCGATTGCGCAGGTGCAAGTCTGAGCCGGAGAGCGCATCCGCTGTAGTGAGCCCAATTGCGCATCCACAGTAGTGAGTCCGAGTGCCCATGAGCAGTAGTGAGTCCAAGTGCGCATGAGCAGTAGTGAGGCCGAGTGCGCATGAGCAGTAGTGAGCGCGATTGCGCATCCGCAGTAGTGAGCCCGAGTGCGCATGCGCAGTAGTGACCCCGAGTGCACATGCGCAGTAGAGTGCCCGATTGCGCATGTGCAAGTCTGAGCCGGAGAGCGCATCCGCTGTAGTGAGCCCGTGCGCGCATGCGCAATCGTGAGCCCGTGTGCCCATGCGCAGTAGTAAGCCCGAGTGCGCATGTGCAGGTCTGACTGGAGTGCGCATGCACAGTAGTGACCCCGATTGCGCGAATTAGCAGTAGTCACACCGAGTGCGCATGCGCAGTAGTGCGCAGGTGTGCACATGCGCAGAAGTGAGCTCGAATGGGCATGTGCAAGTCTGAGCCCGTGTGCGCATACGCAGTAGTGAGCCCGAACGCGCATCCGCAGTAGTGAGCCCGAGTGCGCATGAGCAGTAGTGAGGCCGAGTGCGCAAGAGCAGTAGTGAGGCCGAGTGCGCATGAGCAGTAGTGCGCCCGAGCGCGCATCCGCAGTAGTGAGTCGGAGTGCGCATGTGCAGTAGAGAGCACGTGTGCGCATGCGCAGTAGTGAGCCCGTGTGCGCATGCGGAGTAGTGAGCCCGAGCGCGCATCCGCAGTAGTGACCACGAGTGCGCATGAGCAGTCGTGAGTCTGATTGGGCATGAGTAGTAGTGACCCCGAGTGCGCATGCACAGTAGTGGGCCCGATTGCGCATCCGCAGTAGTGAGCCCGTGTGCCCATGCGCAGTAGTAAGCCCGAATGCGCATGTGCAGGTCTGACTGGAGTGCGCGTGCGCAGAAGTGACCTCGAGTGCGCATGTGCAGGTATGAGCCGGACTGCCCATGCGCAGTAGTGAGGCCGCGTGCGCATGCGCAGTGGTGTGCCCGAGTGCGCATGGGCAGGTCTGAGCCGGCGTGCGCATGCGCAGTAGTGAGCCCGAGCGCGCATGCACAGTGGTGAGCCCGATTGCGCATCCGCAGTAGTGAGTCCGTGTGCGCATGTACAGGTCTGAGCCGGTGTGCGCATACGCAGTACTGACCCGGGTACGCATGAGCAGTAGTGAGTCCGAGTGCGCATGAGCAGTAGCGACCCCGAGTGCGCATGAGCAGTAGCGACCCCGAGTGCTCATGAGCAGTAGCGACCCGGAGTGCGCATGCACAGTAGTGAGCCCGTGTGCGCATGCACAATAGTGCGCCCGTGTGCGCATGCGCAGTAGTGAGTCCGAGTGCGCATGAGCAGTAGTCACCCCGAGTGAGCATGCGCAGTAGTGAGCCCGTGCGCGCACCCGCAGTAGTGAGACCGAGTGCGCATGCGCAGTAGTGAGCCCGTGCGCGCATTCGCTGTAGTGCGCCCGTGTGCGCATGCGCAGAAGCGTGCTCGAGTGCGCATGTGCAGGTGTGACCCGGACTGCCCATCCGCAGTAGTGAGGCCGTGTGCGTATGCGCGGTAGTGAGTCCGAGTGCGCATGAGCAGTAGCGAGCCCGAGTGCGCATGAGCAGTAGCGACCCCGAGTGCGCATGAGCAGTAGCGACCCCAAGTGCGCATGCACAGTAGTGAGCCCGAGTGCGCATGCACAATAGTGCGCCCGTGTGCGCATGCGCAGTAGTGAGCCCGAGTGCGCATGCGCAGTAGTGACCCAGAGTGCGCATGCACAGTGGTGGGCCCGTGTGCGCATGCGCAGTAGTGAGCCCGAGTGCGCATCTGCAGTAGTGAGACAGTGTGCGCATGAGCAGAAGTGAGTCCGAGTGCGCATGAGCAGTAGTGAGGCCGAGCGCGCATGAGCAGTAGTGGAACCGAGCGCGCATCCGTAGTAGTGGCCCCGAGTGCGCATGCACAGTAGTGAGCCCGATTGCGCATTCGCAGTAGTGAGTCCGTGTGCGCATGCGCAGTAGTGACCCCGAGTGCGCATGAGCAGTAGTGAGTCCGAGTGCCCATGATCAGTAGTGAGTCCGAGTGCGCATGAGCAGTAGTCACCCCGAGTGATCATGCGCAGTAGTGAGCCCGTGCGCGCACCCGCAGTACTGAAACCGAGTGCGCATGCGCAGTAGTGAGCCCGTGCGCGCATTCGCTGTAGTGCGCCCCTGTGCGCATGCGAAGAAGCGTGCTCGAGTGCGCATGTGCAGGTGTGACCCGGACTGCCCATCCGCAGTAGTGAGGCCGTGTGCGTATGCGCAGTAGTGAGTCCGAGTGCGCGTGAGCAGTAGCGACCCCGAGTGCGCATGAGCAGTAGCGACCCCGAGTGCGCATGAGCAGTAGCGACCCCGAGTGCGCATGCACAGTAGTGAGCCCGAGTGCGCATGCACAATAGTGAGCCCGAGTGCGCATGCGCAGTAGTGACCCCAATGCGCACGCACAGTGGTGGGCCCGTGTGCGCATGCGCAGTAGTGAGCCCGAGTGCGCATCTGCAGTAGTGAGACAGTGTGCGCATGAGCAGAAGTGAGTCCGAGTGCGCATGAGCAGTAGTGAGGCCGAGTGCGCATGAGCAGTAGTGGGCCCGAGCGCGCATCCGTAGTAGTGACCCCGAGTGCGCATGCACAGTAGTGAGCCCGATTGCGCATTCGCAGTAGTGAGTCCGTGTGCGCATGTGCAGGTCTGAGCCGGAGTGCGCATGAGCAGTAGTGAGCCCGATTGTGCATCCGCAGTAGTGAGTCCAAGTGCGCATGAGCAGTAGCGACACCGAGTGCGCATGCACAGTAGTGAGACCGATTGCGCATCCACAGTAGCGAGTCCGTGTGCGCATGCGCAGAAGTGAGCTCGAGTGCGCGTGTGCAGGTCTGAGCCGGTGTGCGCATGCGCAGTAGTGAGCCCGTGTGCCCATGCGCAGTAGTAAGCCCGAGTGCGCATGATCAGTAGTGAGTCCGAGTGCGCGCATGAGCAGTAGTCACCCCGTGCGCGCATGCTCATTAGTGAGCCCGTGTGCTCATGTGCAATAGTAAGCCCGAGTGCGCATGATCAGTAGTGAGTCCGAGTGCGCGCATGAGCAGTAGTCACCCCGTGCGCGCATGCTCATTAGTGAGCCCGTGTGCTCATGTGCAATAGTAAGCCCGAGTGCGCATGATCAGTAGTGAGTCCGAGTGCGCATGAGCAGTAGTCACCCCGAGTGAGCATGCGCAGTAGTGAGCCCATGTGCCCATGCGCAGTAGTAAGCCCTAGTGCGCATGTGCAGGTCTGACTGTAGTGCGCATGCGCAGTTGTGAGCCCGATTGCGCGCATGCGCAGTAGTGAGCCCGAGCCCGCATCCGCAGTAGCGAGCCCAAGTACGCATGCGCAGTACTGACCCCGAGTACGCATGAGCAGTAGTGAGTCCGAGTGCGCATGAGCTGTAGTGACCCCGAGTGCGCATGCGCAGTGGTGAGCCCGATTACGCATCCGCAGTAGTGACCCCGAGAGCGCATACGCAGTAGCGACCCCGATCGCGCATGCGCAGTAGTGAGCCCGAGTGCGCATGTACAGGTCTGACCGGAGTGCGCATGCGCAGTAGTGAGCTCGGGCGCACATGTGCAGTAGTGAGCCCGATTGCGCATCCGTAGTAGTGAGGCCGAGTGCCCATGAGCAGTAGTGAGTCCAAGTGCGCATGAGCCGTAGTGACTCCGAGTGCGCATGCACAGTCGTGAGCCCGTGTGCGCATGCGCAGAAGTGGGCCCGCGTAAGCATGCGCAGAAGTGAGCTCGAGAGCGCATGTGCATGTCTGAGCCGGAGTGCGCATGCGCAGTAGTGAGCTCGGGCGCACATGTGCAGTAGTGAGCCCGATTGCGCATCCGTAGTAGTGAGGCCGAGTGCCCATGAGCAGTAGTGAGTCCAAGTGCGCATGAGCCGTAGTGACTCCGAGTGCGCATGCGCAGTAGTGAGCCCGATTGCGCATCCGCAGTAGTGATCCCAAGTGCGCTTGCCCAGTAGTGAGCCCGATTGCGCATCCGCAGTAGTGAGTCCGAGTGCGCATGAGCAGTAGTGATCCCGAGTGCGCATGCACAGTCGTGAGCCCGTGTGCGCATGCGCAGAAGTGGGCCCGCGTAAGCATGCGCAGAAGTGAGCTCGAGAGCGCATGTGCATGTCTGAGCCGGAGTGCGCATGCGCAGTAGTGACTCCGAGTGCGCATGCGCAGTAGTGAGTCCGATTGCGCATCCGCAGTAGTGATCCCGAGTGCGCTTGCCCAGTAGTGAGCCCGATTGCGCATCCGCAGTAGTGAGTCCGAGTGCGCATGAGCAGTAGTGATCCCGAGTGCGCATGCACAGTCGTGAGCCCGTGTGCGCATGTGCAGAATTGCGCCCGTGTAAGCATGCGCAGAAGTGAGCTCGAGAGCGCATGTGCATGTCTGAGCCGGAGTGCGCATGCGCAGTAGTTACCCCGAGTGCGCATGGTCAGTAGTGAGCCCGTGCGCGCATGCGCAGTATTGCCCCGTGTGGGCATACGCAGTAGTGAGCCCGATTGCGCATCCGCAGTAGGGAGTCCGTGTGCGCATGCGCAGTAGTGAGTCCGATTGCGCGTCGGCAGTAGTGAGTCCGTATGCGCATGCCCAGTAGTGAGCCCGTGTATGCTGGAGCAGTAGTGACCCCGAGCGCGCATGCGCAGTAGTGAGCCCGAGTGCGCATCCCCAGTAGTGAGCCCGAGCGCGCATCCGCAGTAGTGAGTCCGAGTGCGCATGAGCAGTACTGACCCCGAGCGCGCATGCACAGTCATGAGCCCGTGTGCGCATGCGCAGTAGTGCGCCCGTGTGGCCATGCGCAGAAGTGAGCTTGAGGGCGCATGTGCAAGTCTCAGCCGGAGTGCGCATGCGCATTAGTGACCCCCAACGCGCATGCGCAGGAGCGACCCCGAGCGCGCATGTAGAGGTCTGACCGGAGTGCGATTGCGCAATAGTGAGCCCGAGCGCGCATGTGCAGTAGTGAGCCCGATTGCTCGCATGCGCAGTAGTGAGCCCGAGCGCGCACCCGCAGTAGTGAGACCGAGTGCGCATGCACAGTAGTGAGCCCAATTGCGCATTCGCAGTAGTGAGTCCGTGTGCGCATGTGCAGGTCTGAGCCGGAGTGCGCATGCGCAGTCGTGAGCCCGTGCGCGCATGCACAGTAGTGAGCCCGATTACGCATCCGCAGTAGTGACCCCGAGTACGCATGAGCAGTCATGAGTCCGAGTGCGCATCAGCAGTAGTGACCCCGAGTGCGCATGCGCAGTAGTGAGCCCAAGCGCGCATCCACAGTTGTGAGCCGGAGCGCGCATCCGCAGTAGTGACCCCGAGTGCGCATGCGCAGTAGTGAGCCCGAGTGCGCATTCGCAGGGCGGAGCCCGAGTGCGCATGATCAGTAGAGAGCCCGATTGCGCGCATGCGCCGTAGTGAGCCCGAGCGCGCATCCGCAGTTGTGATCCCGAGTGCGCATGCGCAGTAGTGGCCCCGAGTACGCATGAGCAGTAGTGAGTCCGAGTGCGCATGCGCAGTAGTGAGCCCGAGCGCGCATCCGCAGTAGTGACACCGAGTGCGCATGAGCAGTAGTGAGTCCGAGTGGGCATGAGCAGTAGTGACCCCGAGAGCGCATGCACAGTAGTGAGACCGATTGCGCATGCACAGTAGTGAGCCCAATTGCGCATTCGCAGTAGTGAGTCCGTGTGCGCATGTGCAGGTCTGAGCCGGAGTGCGCATGCGCAGTAGTGAGCCCGTGCGCGCATGCGCAGTAGTGAGCCCGATTACGCATCCGCAGTAGTGACCCCGAGTGCGAATGCGCAGTAGTGCGCAGGTGTGCGCATGCGCAGAAGTGAGCTCGAATGCGCATGTGCAGGTCTGAGCCCGTGTGCGCATACGCAGTAGTGAGCCCGAGCGCGCATCCGCAGTAGTGAGCCCGATTGCGCCTGAGCAGTAGTGAGTCGGAGTGCGCATGCGCAGTAGTGAACCCGTGTGCGCATGCGCAGTAGTGACCCCGAGTGCCAATGCGCACTAGTGAGCCCGATTACGCATCCGCAATAATGACCCCGAGTGCGCATGCGCAGTAGTGAGCCCGTGCGCGCATGCGCAGTAGTGCGCCCGTGCGCGCATGCGCAGTAGTGACCGCGAGCGCTTATGCGCAGTGGTGAGCCCGAGTGCGCATGCGCATTAGTGCGCCCGTGTGCGCATGCGCAGGAGTGAGCTCGAGTGCGCATATGCAGGTCTGACCCGGTGTTCGCATGCGCTGTAGTGACCACGAGTGCGCATGCGCAGTAGTGAGCCCGTGTGCCCATTCGCAGTAGTAAGCCCGCATGCGCATGTGCCGGTCTGAGCCCGTGTGCGCATACGCAGTAGTGAGCCCGAGCGCGCATCCGCAGTAGTGTGCCCGTGCGCGCAAGCGCAGTTGTGAGCCCGTGTGCCCATGCGCAGTAGTAAGCCCGAGTGCGCATGTGCAGGTCTGACTGGAGTGCGCGTGCGCAGTAGTGAGCCCGATTGCTCGCATGCGCAGTAGTGAGCCCGAGCGCGCACCCGCAGTAGTGAGCCCTATTACGCATCCGCACTAGTGACCCCGAGTACGCATGAGCAGTAGTGAGTCCGAGTGCGCATGAGCAGTAGTGACCCCGTGTGCGCATGCGCAGTAGTGAGCCCTATTACGCATCCGCAGTAGTGACCCCGAGTGCGCATGCGCAGTAGTGAGCCCGAGCGCGCATCCACAGTAGTGAGCCGGAGCGCGCATCCGCAGTAGTGACCCCGAGTGCGCATGCGCAGTAGTGCGCCCGTGTGCGCATGCGCAGGAGTGAGTTCGAGTGAGCATATGCAGGTCTGATCCGGTGTGCGCATGCGCTGTAGTGACCACGAGTGCGCATGCGCACTAGTGAGCCCGTGTGCCCATGCGCAGTAGTAAGCCCGAATGCGCATGTGCAGGTCTGACTGGAGTGCGCGTGCGCAGTAGTGAGCCCGATTGCTCGCATGCGCAGTAGTGAGCCCGAGCGCGCACCCGCAGTAGTGAGCCCTATTACGCATCCGCACTAGTGACCCCGAGTACGCATGAGCAGTAGTGAGTCCGAGTGCGCATGAGCAGTAGTGACCCCGTGTGCGCATGCGCAGTAGTGAGCCCGATTACGCATCCGCAGTAGTGTCCCCGAGTGCGCATGCGCAGTAGTGAGCCCGAGCGCGCAACCACAGTAGTGAGCCCGAGTGCGTATGCGCAGTACTCACCCCGAGTACGCATGAGCAGTAGTGACCTCGATTACGCATCCGCAATAGTGACCCCGAGTGCGCATGCGCAGTAGTGAGCCCGACCGCGCATGCGTAGTAGCGACTCCGAGCGCGCGTGCACAGTAGTGACTGCGATCGCATGTGCGCAGTAGTGAGACCGATTGCGCATGGGCAGGTCTGAGCCGAAGTGTGCATGCGCAGTAGTGAGCCCGTGCGCACATGCGCAGTAGTGAGCCCGTGTGCGCATGCGCAGTAGTGACCCCGGTTGCCAATGCGCAGTAGTGAGCCCGAGTGCGCATGCGTAGTAGCGACTCCGAGCGCGCGTGCACAGTAGTGACTGCGATCGCATGTGCGCAGTAGTGAGACCGATTGCGCATGGGCAGGTCTGAGCCGGAGTGCGCATGCGCAGTAGTGAGCCCGTGCGCACATGCGCAGTAGTGAGCCCTGTGTGCGCATGCGCAGTAGTGACCCCGGTTGCCAATGCGCAGTAGTGAGCCCGAGTGCGCATGCGTAGTAGCCACTCCGAGCGCGCGTGCACAGTAGTGACTGCGATCGCATGTGCGCAGTAGTGAGACCGATTGCGCATGTGCAGGTCTGAGCCCGTGTGCGCATACGCAGTAGTGACCCCGAGTGCCAATGCGCAGTAGTGAGCCCGTTTGCCCATGCGCAGTAGTGAGCCCGAGAGCGCATCCACAGTAGTGCGCCCGAGTGCGCATGCGCAGTACTCACCCCGAGTACGCATGAGCAGTAGTGAGCCCTATTACGCATCCGCAGTAGTGACCCCGAGTGCGCATGCGCAGTAGTGAGCCCGAGCGCGCACCCGCAGTAGTGAGACCGAGTGCGCATCCGCAGTAGTGACCCCGAGTGTGCAAGCGCAGCAGTGAGCCCGATTGCGCATGCTCAGTAGAGAGCCCGATTGCGCGCATGCGCAGTAGTGAGCCCGAGCGCCCTTCCGCAGTAGTGAGCTCGAGTGCGTATGCGCAGGTGTGATCCGGACTGCCCATGCGCAGTAGTGAGGCCGTGTACACATTCGCAGTGGTGTGCCCGAGTGCGCTTGGGCAGGTCTGAGCCGGCGTGCCTATGCGCAGTAGGGTTCCCGTGTGCGCATGCGCAGTAGTGACCCCGAGTGCGCATGCGCAGTAGTGCGCCCGTGTGCGCATGCGCTGAAGTGAGCTCGAATGGGCATGTGCAGGTCTGAGCCCGTGTGCGCATACGCAGTAGTGAGCCCGAGTGCGCATGAGCAGTAGTGAGGCCGAGTGCGCATGAGCAGTAGTGAGCCCGAGCGCGCATCCGCAGTCGTGAGTCGGAGTGCGCATGTGCAGCAGAGAGCTCGTGTGCGCATGCGCAGTAGTGAGCCCGTGCGCGCATGCGCAGTAGTGAGCCCGAGTGCGCATAAGCAGTAGTGAGTCCGAGTGGGCATGAGCAGTAGTGACCCCGAGAGCGCATGCACAGTAGTGAGACCGAGTGCGCATGCGCAGTAGTGAGCCCGTGCGCGCATGCGCAGTAGTGAGCCCGATTACGCATCCGCAGTAGTGACCCCGAGTGCGAATGCGCAGTAGTGCGCAGGTATGCGCATGCGCAGAAGTGAGCTCGAATGCGCATGTGCAGGTCTGAGCCCGTGTGCGCATACGCAGTAGTGAGCCCGAGCGCGCATCCGCAGTATTGAGCCCGATTGCGCCTGAGCAGTAGTGAGTCGGAGTGCGCATGCGCAGTAGTGAACCCGTGTGCGCATGCGCAGTAGTGACCCCGAGTGCCAATGCGCAGTAGTGAGCCCGATTACGCATCCGCAATAATGACCCCGAGTGCGCATGCGCAGTAGTGAGCCCGTGCGCGCATGCGCAGTAGTGCGCCCGTGCGCGCATGCGCAGTAGTGACCGCGAGCGCTTATGCGCAGTGGTGAGCCCGAGTGCGCATGCGCATTAGTGCGCCCGTGTGCGCATGCGCAGGAGTGAGCTCGAGTGCGCATATGCAGGTCTGACCCGGTGTTCGCATGCGCTGTAGTGACCACGAGTGCGCATGCGCAGTAGTGAGCCCGTGTGCCCATTCGCAGTAGTAAGCCCGCATGCGCATGTGCCGGTCTGAGCCCGTGTGCGCATACGCAGTAGTGAGCCCGAGCGCGCATCCGCAGTAGTGTGCCCGTGCGCGCAAGCGCAGTTGTGAGCCCGTGTGCCCATGCGCAGTAGTAAGCCCGAGTGCGCATGTGCAGGTCTGACTGGAGTGCGCGTGCGCAGTAGTGAGCCCGATTGCTCGCATGCGCAGTAGTGAGCCCGAGCGCGCACCCGCAGTAGTGAGCCCTATTACGCATCCGCACTAGTGACCCCGAGTACGCATGAGCAGTAGTGAGTCCGAGTGCGCATGAGCAGTAGTGACCCCGTGTGCGCATGCGCAGTAATGAGATCGATTACGCATCCGCAGTAGCGACCCCGAGTGAGCATGCGCAGTAGTGCGCCTGTGTGCGCACGCGCAGAAGTGAGCTCGAATGCGCATGTGCAGGTCTGAGCCGGAGTGCGCATGCGCAGTAGTGAGCCCGTGCGCGCATGCGCAGTAGTGAGCCCGATTACGCATCCGCAGTAGTGACCCCGAGTGCGCATGAGCAGTAGCGAAACCGAGCGCGCATCCGCAGTAGTGAGTCGGAGTGCGCATGTGCAGTAGAGAGCTCGTGTGCGCATGCGCAGTAGTGAGCCCGTGCGCGCATGCGCAGTAGTGAGCCCGTGTGCCCATGCGCAGTAGTGAGCCCGAGCGCCCATCCACAGTAGTGAGCCCGAGTGCGCATGCGCAGTACTCACCTCGAGTACGCATGAGCAGTAGTGAGCCCGATTACGCATCGGCAGTAGTGACCCCGAGTGCGCATGCGCAGTAGTGAGCCCGAGCGCGCATCCACAGTAGTGCGCCCGAGTGCGCATGCGCAGTACTCACCCCGAGTACGCATGAGCAGTAGTGAGCCCTATTACGCATCCGCAGTAGTGACCCCGAGTGCGCATGCGCAGTAGTGAGCCCGAGCGCGCATCCACAGTAGTGAGCCGGAGCGCGCATCCGCAGTAGTGACCCCGAGTGCGCATGCGCAGTAGTGCGCCCGTGTGCGCATGCGCAGGAGTGAGCTCGAGTGAGCATATGCAGGTCTGATCCGGTGTGCGCATGCGCTGTAGTGACCACGAGTGCGCATGCGCACTAGTGAGCCCGTGTGCCCATGCGCAGTAGTAAGCCCGAATGCGCATGTGCAGGTCTGACTGGAGTGCGCGTGCGCAGTAGTGAGCCCGATTGCTCGCATGCGCAGTAGTGAGCCCGAGCGCGCACCCGCAGTAGTGAGCCCTATTACGCATCCGCACTAGTGACCCCGAGTACGCATGAGCAGTAGTGAGTCCGAGTGCGCATGAGCAGTAGTGACCCCGTGTGCGCATGCGCAGTAGTGAGCCCTATTACGCATCCGCAGTAGTGACCCCGAGTGCGCATGCGCAGTAGTGAGCCCGAGCGCGCATCCACAGTAGTGAGCCGGAGCGCGCATCCGCAGTAGTGACCCCGAGTGCGCATGCGCAGTAGTGCGCCCGTGTGCGCATGCGCAGGAGTGAGTTCGAGTGAGCATATGCAGGTCTGATCCGGTGTGCGCATGCGCTGTAGTGACCACGAGTGCGCATGCGCACTAGTGAGCCCGTGTGCCCATGCGCAGTAGTAAGCCCGAATGCGCATGTGCAGGTCTGACTGGAGTGCGCGTGCGCAGTAGTGAGCCCGATTGCTCGCATGCGCAGTAGTGAGCCCGAGCGCGCACCCGCAGTAGTGAGCCCTATTACGCATCCGCACTAGTGACCCCGAGTACGCATGAGCAGTAGTGAGTCCGAGTGCGCATGAGCAGTAGTGACCCCGTGTGCGCATGCGCAGTAGTGAGCCCGATTACGCATCCGCAGTAGTGTCCCCGAGTGCGCATGCGCAGTAGTGAGCCCGAGCGCGCAACCACAGTAGTGAGCCCGAGTGCGCATGCGCAGTACTCACCCCGAGTACGCATGAGCAGTAGTGAGCTCGATTACGCATCCGCAATAGTGACCCCGAGTGCGCATGCGCAGTAGTGAGCCCGACCGCGCATGCGTAGTAGCGACTCCGAGCGCGCGTGCACAGTAGTGACTGCGATTGCATGTGCGCAGTAGTGAGACCGATTGCGCATGGGCAGGTCTGAGCCGAGGTGCGCATGCGCAGTAGTGAGCCCGTGCGCACATGCGCAGTAGTGAGCCCGTGTGCGCATGCGCAGTAGTGACCCCGGTTGCCAATGCGCAGTAGTGAGCCCGAGTGCGCATGCGTAGTAGCGACTCCGAGCGCGCGTGCACAGTAGTGACTGCGATCGCATGTGCGCAGTAGTGAGACCGATTGCGCATGGGCAGGTCTGAGCCGGAGTGCGCATGCGCAGTAGTGAGCCCGTGCGCACATGCGCAGTAGTGAGCCCGTGTGCGCATGCGCAGTAGTGACCCCGGTTGCCAATGCGCAGTAGTGAGCCCGAGTGCGCATGCGTAGTAGCCACTCCGAGCGCGCGTGCACAGTAGTGACTGCGATCGCATGTGCGCAGTAGTGAGACCGATTGCGCATGTGCAGGTCTGAGCCCGTGTGCGCATACGCAGTAGTGACCCCGAGTGCCAATGCGCAGTAGTGAGCCCGTTTGCCCATGCGCAGTAGTGAGCCCGAGAGCGCATCCACAGTAGTGCGCCCGAGTGCGCATGCGCAGTACTCACCCCGAGTACGCATGAGCAGTAGTGAGCCCTATTACGCATCCGCAGTAGTGACCCCGAGTGCGCATGCGCAGTAGTGAGCCCGAGCGCGCACCCGCAGTAGTGAGACCGAGTGCGCATCCGCAGTAGTGACCCCGAGTGTGCAAGCGCAGCAGTGAGCCCGATTGCGCATGCTCAGTAGAGAGCCCGATTGCGCGCATGCGCAGTAGTGAGCCCGAGCGCCCTTCCGCAGTAGTGAGCTCGAGTGCGTATGCGCAGGTGTGATCCGGACTGCCCATGCGCAGTAGTGAGGCCGTGTACGCATTCGCAGTGGTGTGCCCGAGTGCGCTTGGGCAGGTCTGAGCCGGCGTGCCTATGCGCAGTAGGGTTCCCGTGTGCGCATGCGCAGTAGTGACCCCGAGTGCGCATGCGCAGTAGTGCGCCCGTGTGCGCATGCGCTGAAGTGAGCTCGAATGGGCATGTGCAGGTCTGAGCCCGTGTGCGCATACGTAGTAGTGAGCCCGAGCGCGCATCCGCAGTAGTGAGCCCGATTGCCCATGAGCAATAGTGAGGCCGAGTGCGCATGAGCAGTAGTGAGCCCGAGCGCGCATCCGCAGTAGTCAGTCGGAGTGCGCATGTGCAGTAGAGAGCTCGTGTGCGCATGCGCAGTAGTGAGCCCGTGCGCGCATGCGCAGTAGTGAGCCCGAGTGCGCATGAGCAGTAGTGAGTCCGAGTGGGCATGAGCAGTAGTGACCCCGAGAGCGCATGCACAGTAGTGAGACCGAGTGCGCATGCGCAGTAGTGAGCCCGTGCGCGCATGCGCAGTAGTGAGCCCGATTACGCATCCGCAGTAGTGACCCCGAGTGCGAATGCGCAGTAGTGCGCAGGTGTGCGCATGCGCAGAAGTGAGCTCGAATGCGCATGTGCAGGTCTGAGCCCGTGTGCGCATACGCAGTAGTGAGCCCGAGCGCGCATCCGCAGTAGTGAGCCCGATTGCGCCTGAGCAGTAGTGAGTCGGAGTGCGCATGCGCAGTAGTGAACCCGTGTGCGCATGCGCAGTAGTGACCCCGAGTGCCAATGCGCAGTAGTGAGCCCGATTACGCATCCGCAATAATGACCCCGAGTGCGCATGCGCAGTAGTGAGCCCGTGCGCGCATGCGCATTAGTGCGCCCGTGTGCGCATGCGCAGGAGTGAGCTCGAGTGCGCATATGCAGGTCTGACCCGGTGTGCGCATGCGCTGTAGTGACCACGAGTGCGCATGCGCAGTAGTGAGCCCGTGTGCCCATTCGCAGTAGTAAGCCCGAATGCGCATGTGCAGGTCTGAGCCCGTGTGCGCATACGCAGTAGTGAGCCCGAGCGCGCATCCGCAGTAGTGCGCCCGTGCGCGCAAGCGCAGTTGTGAGCCCGTGTGCCCATGCGCAGTAGTAAGCCCGAGTACGCATGTGCAGGTCTGAGTGGAGTGCGCATGCGCAGTAGTGAGCCTGATTGCGCGATTGCGCAGTAGTGAGCCCGAGCGCGCATCCGCAGTAGTGATCCCGAGTGCGCATGCGCAGTAGTGACCCCGAGTACGCATGAGCAGTAGTGAGTCCGAGTGCGCATGAGCAGTAATGAGATCGATTACGCATCCGCAGTAGCGACCCCGAGTGAGCATGCGCAGTAGTACGCCCGTGTGCGCACGCGCAGAAGTGAGCTCGAATGCGCATGTGCAGGTCTGAGCCCGTGTGCGCATACGCAGTAGTGAGCCCGAGCGCGCATCCGCAGTAGTGAGCCCGATTGCCCATGAGCAGTAGTGAGTCCGAGTGGGCATGAGCAGTAGTGACCCCGAGAGCGCATGCACAGTAGTGAGACCGAGTGCGCATGCGCAGTAGTGAGCCCGTGCGCGCATGCGCAGTAGTGAGCCCGATTACGCATCCGCAGTAGTGACCCCGAGTGCGAATGCGCAGTAGTGCGCAGGTGTGCGCATGCGCAGAAGTGAGCTCGAATGCGCATGTGCAGGTCTGAGCCCGTGTGCGCATACGCAGTAGTGAGCCCGAGCGCGCATCCGCAGTAGTGAGCCCGATTGCGCCTGAGCAGTAGTGAGTCGGAGTGCGCATGCGCAGTAGTGAACCCGTGTGCGCATGCGCAGTAGTGACCCCGAGTGCCAATGCGCAGTAGTGAGCCCGATTACGCATCCGCAATAATGACCCCGAGTGCGCATGCGCAGTAGTGAGCCCGTGCGCGCATGCGCATTAGTGCGCCCGTGTGCGCATGCGCAGGAGTGAGCTCGAGTGCGCATATGCAGGTCTGACCCGGTGTGCGCATGCGCTGTAGTGACCACGAGTGCGCATGCGCAGTAGTGAGCCCGTGTGCCCATTCGCAGTAGTAAGCCCGAATGCGCATGTGCAGGTCTGAGCCCGTGTGCGCATACGCAGTAGTGAGCCCGAGCGCGCATCCGCAGTAGTGCGCCCGTGCGCGCAAGCGCAGTTGTGAGCCCGTGTGCCCATGCGCAGTAGTAAGCCCGAGTACGCATGTGCAGGTCTGAGTGGAGTGCGCATGCGCAGTAGTGAGCCTGATTGCGCGATTGCGCAGTAGTGAGCCCGAGCGCGCATCCGCAGTAGTGATCCCGAGTGCGCATGCGCAGTAGTGACCCCGAGTACGCATGAGCAGTAGTGAGTCCGAGTGCGCATGAGCAGTAATGAGATCGATTACGCATCCGCAGTAGCGACCCCGAGTGAGCATGCGCAGTAGTACGCCCGTGTGCGCACGCGCAGAAGTGAGCTCGAATGCGCATGTGCAGGTCTGAGCCCGTGTGCGCATACGCAGTAGTGAGCCCGAGCGCGCATCCGCAGTAGTGAGCCCGATTGCCCATGAGCAGTAGTGAGGCGGAGTGCGCATGAGCAGTAGTGAGCCCGAGCGCGCATCCGCAGTAGTGAGTCGGAGTGCGCATGTGCAGTAGAGAGCTCGTGTGCGCATGCGCAGTAGTGAGCCCGTGCGCGCATGCGCAGTAGTGAGCCCGAGCGCGCTTCCGCAGTAGTGAGCTCGAGTGCGTATGCGCAGGTGTGATCCGGACTGCCCATGCGCAGTAGTGAGGCCGTGTGCGCATTCGCAGTGGTTTGCCCGAGTGCGCTTGGGCAGGTCTGAGCCGGCGTGCGCATGCGCAGTAGGGATCCCGTGTGCGCATGCGCACTAGTGAGCCCGTGTGCCCATGCGCAGTAGTAAGCCCGAATGCGCATGTGCAGGTCTGACTGGAGTGCGCGTGCGCAGTAGTGAGCCCGATTGCTCGCATGCGCAGTAGTGAGCCCGAGCGCGCACCCGCAGTAGTGAGCCCTATTACGCATCCGCACTAGTGACCCCGAGTACGCATGAGCAGTAGTGAGTCCGAGTGCGCATGAGCAGTAGTGACCCCGTGTGCGCATGCGCAGTAGTGAGCCCGATTACGCATCCGCAGTACTGTCCCCGAGTGCGCATGCGCAGTAGTGAGCCCGAGCGCGCAACCACAGTAGTGAGCCCGAGTGCGCATGCGCAGTACTCACCCCGAGTACGCATGAGCAGTAGTGAGCTCGATTACGCATCCGCAATAGTGACCCCGAGTGCGCATGCGCAGTAGTGAGCCCGACCGCGCATGCGTAGTAGCGACTCCGAGCGCGCGTGCACAGTAGTGACTGCGATCGCATGTGCGCAGTAGTGAGACCGATTGCGCATGGGCAGGTCTGAGCCGAAGTGCGCATGCGCAGTAGTGAGCCCGTGCGCACATGCGCAGTAGTGAGCCCGTGTGCGCATGCGCAGTAGTGACCCCGGTTGCCAATGCGCAGTAGTGAGCCCGAGTGCGCATGCGTAGTAGCGACTCCGAGCGCGCGTGCACAGTAGTGACTGCGATCGCATGTGCGCAGTAGTGAGACCGATTGCGCATGGGCAGGTCTGAGCCGGAGTGCGCATGCGCAGTAGTGAGCCCGTGCGCACATGCGCAGTAGTGAGCCCGTGTGCGCATGCGCAGTAGTGACCCCGGTTGCCAATGCGCAGTAGTGAGCCCGAGTGCGCATGCGTAGTAGCGACTCCGAGCGCGCGTGCACAGTAGTGACTGCGATCGCATGTGCGCAGTAGTGAGACCGATTGCGCATGTGCAGGTCTGAGCCCGTGTGCGCATACGCAGTAGTGACCCCGAGTGCCAATGCGCAGTAGTGAGCCCGTTTGCCCATGCGCAGTAGTGAGCCCGAGAGCGCATCCACAGTAGTGCGCCCGAGTGCGCATGCGCAGTACTCACCCCGAGTACGCATGAGCAGTAGTGAGCCCTATTACGCATCCGCAGTAGTGACCCCGAGTGCGCATGCGCAGTAGTGAGCCCGAGCGCGCACCCGCAGTAGTGAGACCGAGTGCGCATCCGCAGTAGTGACCCCGAGTGTGCAAGCGCAGCAGTGAGCCCGATTGCGCATGCTCAGTAGAGAGCCCGATTGCGCGCATGCGCAGTAGTGAGCCCGAGCGCCCTTCCGCAGTAGTGAGCTCGAGTGCGTATGCGCAGGTGTGATCCGGACTGCCCATGCGCAGTAGTGAGGCCGTGTACGCATTCGCAGTGGTGTGCCCGAGTGCGCTTGGGCAGGTCTGAGCCGGCGTGCCTATGCGCAGTAGGGTTCCCGTGTGCGCATGCGCAGTAGTGACCCCGAGTGCGCATGCGCAGTAGTGCGCCCGTGTGCGCATGCGCTGAAGTGAGCTCGAATGGGCATGTGCAGGTCTGAGCCCGTGTGCGCATACGTAGTAGTGAGCCCGAGCGCGCATCCGCAGTAGTGAGCCCGATTGCCCATGAGCAGTAGTGAGGCCGAGTGCGCATGAGCAGTAGTGAGCCCGAGCGCGCATCCGCAGTAGTCAGTCGGAGTGCGCATGTGCAGTAGAGAGCTCGTGTGCGCATGCGCAGTAGTGAGCCCGTGCGCGCATGCGCAGTAGTGAGCCCGAGTGCGCATGAGCAGTAGTGAGTCCGAGTGGGCATGAGCAGTAGTGACCCCGAGAGCGCATGCACAGTAGTGAGACCGAGTGCGCATGCGCAGTAGTGAGCCCGTGCGCGCATGCGCAGTAGTGAGCCCGATTACGCATCCGCAGTAGTGACCCCGAGTGCGAATGCGCAGTAGTGCGCAGGTGTGCGCATGCGCAGAAGTGAGCTCGAATGCGCATGTGCAGGTCTGAGCCCGTGTGCGCATACGCAGTAGTGAGCCCGAGCGCGCATCCGCAGTAGTGAGCCCGATTGCGCCTGAGCAGTAGTGAGTCGGAGTGCGCATGCGCAGTAGTGAACCCGTGTGCGCATGCGCAGTAGTGACCCCGAGTGCCAATGCGCAGTAGTGAGCCCGATTACGCATCCGCAATAATGACCCCGAGTGCGCATGCGCAGTAGTGAGCCCGTGCGCGCATGCGCATTAGTGCGCCCGTGTGCGCATGCGCAGGAGTGAGCTCGAGTGCGCATATGCAGGTCTGACCCGGTGTGCGCATGCGCTGTAGTGACCACGAGTGCGCATGCGCAGTAGTGAGCCCGTGTGCCCATTCGCAGTAGTAAGCCCGAATGCGCATGTGCAGGTCTGAGCCCGTGTGCGCATACGCAGTAGTGAGCCCGAGCGCGCATCCGCAGTAGTGTCCCCGAGTGCGCAAGCGCAGTAGTGAGCCCGATTACGCATCCGCAGTAGTGACCCCGAGTACGCATGAGCAGTAGTGAGTCCGAGTGCGCATGAGCAGTAGTGACCCCGAGTGCGCATACGCAGTAGTGAGCCCGAGCGCGCATCCGCAGTAGTGAGCCCGATTGCCCATGAGCAGTAGTGAGTCCGAGTGCGCATGAGCAGTAGTGACCCCGAGTGCGCATGCGCAGTAGTGATCCCGATTACGCATCCGCAGTAGTGTCCCCGAGTGCGCAAGCGCAGTAGTGAGCCCGATTACGCATCCGCAGTAGTGACCCCGAGTACGCATGAGCAGTAGTGAGTCCGAGTGCGCATGAGCAGTAGTGACCCCGAGTGCGCATGGGCAGTAGTGAGCCCGACTACGCATCCGCCGTAGTGCCCTCGAGTGCGCATGCGCAGTAGTGAGCCCGAGCGCGCATCCACAGTATTGAGCCCGAGTGCGCATGCACAGTACTCACCCCGAGTACGCATGAGCAGTAGTGAGCTCGACTACGCATCCGCAGTAGTGACCCCGAGTGCGCATGCGCAGTAGTGCGCCCGTGTGCGCACGCGCAGAAGTGAGCTCGAATGCGCATGTGCAGGTCCGATCCCGTGTGCGCATACGCAGTAGTGAGCCCGAGCGCGCATCCGCAGTAGTGAGCCCGATTGCCCATGAGCAGTAGTGAGGCGGAGTGCGCATGAGCAGTAGTGAGCCCGAGCGCGCATCCGCAGTAGTGAGTCGGAGTGCGCATGTGCAGTAGAGAGCTCGTGTGCGCATGCGCAGTAGTGAGCCCGTGCGCGCATGCGCAGTAGTGAGCCCGAGCGCGCTTCCGCAGTAGTGAGCTCGAGTGCGTATGCGCAGGTGTGATCCGGACTGCCCATGCGCAGTAGTGAGGCCGTGTGCGCATTCGCAGTGGTTTGCCCGAGTGCGCTTGGGCAGGTCTGAGCCGGCGTGCGCATGCGCAGTAGGGATCCCGTGTGCGCATGCGCACTAGTGAGCCCGTGTGCCCATGCGCAGTAGTAAGCCCGAATGCGCATGTGCAGGTCTGACTGGAGTGCGCGTGCGCAGTAGTGAGCCCGATTGCTCGCATGCGCAGTAGTGAGCCCGAGCGCGCACCCGCAGTAGTGAGCCCTATTACGCATCCGCACTAGTGACCCCGAGTACGCATGAGCAGTAGTGAGTCCGAGTGCGCATGAGCAGTAGTGACCCCGTGTGCGCATGCGCAGTAGTGAGCCCGATTACGCATCCGCAGTACTGTCCCCGAGTGCGCATGCGCAGTAGTGAGCCCGAGCGCGCAACCACAGTAGTGAGCCCGAGTGCGCATGCGCAGTACTCACCCCGAGTACGCATGAGCAGTAGTGAGCTCGATTACGCATCCGCAATAGTGACCCCGAGTGCGCATGCGCAGTAGTGAGCCCGACCGCGCATGCGTAGTAGCGACTCCGAGCGCGCGTGCACAGTAGTGACTGCGATCGCATGTGCGCAGTAGTGAGACCGATTGCGCATGGGCAGGTCTGAGCCGAAGTGCGCATGCGCAGTAGTGAGCCCGTGCGCACATGCGCAGTAGTGAGCCCGTGTGCGCATGCGCAGTAGTGACCCCGGTTGCCAATGCGCAGTAGTGAGCCCGAGTGCGCATGCGTAGTAGCGACTCCGAGCGCGCGTGCACAGTAGTGACTGCGATCGCATGTGCGCAGTAGTGAGACCGATTGCGCATGGGCAGGTCTGAGCCGGAGTGCGCATGCGCAGTAGTGAGCCCGTGCGCACATGCGCAGTAGTGAGCCCGTGTGCGCATGCGCAGTAGTGACCCCGGTTGCCAATGCGCAGTAGTGAGCCCGAGTGCGCATGCGTAGTAGCGACTCCGAGCGCGCGTGCACAGTAGTGACTGCGATCGCATGTGCGCAGTAGTGAGACCGATTGCGCATGTGCAGGTCTGAGCCCGTGTGCGCATACGCAGTAGTGACCCCGAGTGCCAATGCGCAGTAGTGAGCCCGTTTGCCCATGCGCAGTAGTGAGCCCGAGAGCGCATCCACAGTAGTGCGCCCGAGTGCGCATGCGCAGTACTCACCCCGAGTACGCATGAGCAGTAGTGAGCCCTATTACGCATCCGCAGTAGTGACCCCGAGTGCGCATGCGCAGTAGTGAGCCCGAGCGCGCACCCGCAGTAGTGAGACCGAGTGCGCATCCGCAGTAGTGACCCCGAGTGTGCAAGCGCAGCAGTGAGCCCGATTGCGCATGCTCAGTAGAGAGCCCGATTGCGCGCATGCGCAGTAGTGAGCCCGAGCGCCCTTCCGCAGTAGTGAGCTCGAGTGCGTATGCGCAGGTGTGATCCGGACTGCCCATGCGCAGTAGTGAGGCCGTGTACGCATTCGCAGTGGTGTGCCCGAGTGCGCTTGGGCAGGTCTGAGCCGGCGTGCCTATGCGCAGTAGGGTTCCCGTGTGCGCATGCGCAGTAGTGACCCCGAGTGCGCATGCGCAGTAGTGCGCCCGTGTGCGCATGCGCTGAAGTGAGCTCGAATGGGCATGTGCAGGTCTGAGCCCGTGTGCGCATACGTAGTAGTGAGCCCGAGCGCGCATCCGCAGTAGTGAGCCCGATTGCCCATGAGCAGTAGTGAGGCCGAGTGCGCATGAGCAGTAGTGAGCCCGAGCGCGCATCCGCAGTAGTCAGTCGGAGTGCGCATGTGCAGTAGAGAGCTCGTGTGCGCATGCGCAGTAGTGAGCCCGTGCGCGCATGCGCAGTAGTGAGCCCGAGTGCGCATGAGCAGTAGTGAGTCCGAGTGGGCATGAGCAGTAGTGACCCCGAGAGCGCATGCACAGTAGTGAGACCGAGTGCGCATGCGCAGTAGTGAGCCCGTGCGCGCATGCGCAGTAGTGAGCCCGATTACGCATCCGCAGTAGTGACCCCGAGTGCGAATGCGCAGTAGTGCGCAGGTGTGCGCATGCGCAGAAGTGAGCTCGAATGCGCATGTGCAGGTCTGAGCCCGTGTGCGCATACGCAGTAGTGAGCCCGAGCGCGCATCCGCAGTAGTGAGCCCGATTGCGCCTGAGCAGTAGTGAGTCGGAGTGCGCATGCGCAGTAGTGAACCCGTGTGCGCATGCGCAGTAGTGACCCCGAGTGCCAATGCGCAGTAGTGAGCCCGATTACGCATCCGCAATAATGACCCCGAGTGCGCATGCGCAGTAGTGAGCCCGTGCGCGCATGCGCATTAGTGCGCCCGTGTGCGCATGCGCAGGAGTGAGCTCGAGTGCGCATATGCAGGTCTGACCCGGTGTGCGCATGCGCTGTAGTGACCACGAGTGCGCATGCGCAGTAGTGAGCCCGTGTGCCCATTCGCAGTAGTAAGCCCGAATGCGCATGTGCAGGTCTGAGCCCGTGTGCGCATACGCAGTAGTGAGCCCGAGCGCGCATCCGCAGTAGTGCGCCCGTGCGCGCAAGCGCAGTTGTGAGCCCGTGTGCCCATGCGCAGTAGTAAGCCCGAGTGCGCATGTGCAGGTCTGAGTGGAGTGCGCATGCGCAGTAGTGAGCCTGATTGCGCGATTGCGCAGTAGTGAGCCCGAGCGCGCATCCGCAGTAGTGATCCCGAGTGCGCATGCGCAGTAGTGACCCCGAGTACGCATGAGCAGTAGTGAGTCCGAGTGCGCATGAGCAGTAATGAGATCGATTACGCATCCGCAGTAGCGACCCCGAGTGAGCATGCGCAGTAGTACGCCCGTGTGCGCACGCGCAGAAGTGAGCTCGAATGCGCATGTGCAGGTCTGAGCCCGTGTGCGCATACGCAGTAGTGAGCCCGAGCGCGCATCCGCAGTAGTGAGCCCGATTGCCCATGAGCAGTAGTGAGCCCGAGCGCGCATCCGCAGTAGTGAGTCGGAGTGCGCATGTGCAGTAGAGAGCTCGTGTGCGCATGCGCAGTAGTGAGCCCGTGCGCGCATGCGCAGTAGTGAGCCCGTGTGCCCATGCGCAGTAGTGAGCCCGAGCGCCCATCCACAGTAGTGAGCCCGAGTGCGCATGCGCAGTACTCACCTCGAGTACGCATGAGCAGTAGTGAGCCCGATTACGCATCCGCAGTAGTGACCCCGAGTGCGCATGCGCAGTAGTGAGCCCGATTACGCATCCGCCGTAGTGTCCCCGAGTGCGCATGTGCAGTAGTGAGCCCGAGCGCGCATCCACAGTATTGAGCCCGAGTGCGCATGCGCAGTAGTGAGCTCGACAGTGCATCCGCACTAGTGAGACCGAGTGCGCATGAGCAGTAGTGACCCCAAGTGCGCATGCACAGTAGTGAGCCCGTGCGCGCGTACGCGGTAGTGAGCCCGATTTTGCACCCGCAGTAGTGAGGCCGTGTGCGCATGCGCAGTAGTGTCCCCGAGTGCGCATGCGCAGTAGTGAGGCCGAGCGCGCATCCGCAGTAGTGAGTCGGAGTGCGCATGTGCAGTAGAGAGCTCGTGTGCGCATGCGCAGTAGTGAGCCCGTGCGCGCATGCGCAGTAGTGAGCCCGTGTGCCCATGCGCAGTAGTGAGCCCTAGCGCCCATCCACAGTAGTGAGCCCGAGTGCGCATGCGCAGTACTCACCTCGAGTACGCATGAGCAGTAGTGAGCCCGATTACGCATCCGCAGTAGTGTCCCCGAGTGCGCATGCGCAGTAGTGAGCCCGATTACGCATCCGCCGTAGTGTCCCCGAGTGCGCATGTGCAGTAGTGAGCCCGAGCGCGCATCCACAGTATTGAGCCCGAGTGCGCATGCGCAGTAGTGAGCTCGACAGTGCATCCGCACTAGTGAGACCGAGTGCGCATGAGCAGTAGTGACCCCAAGTGCGCATGCACAGTAGTGAGCCCGTGCGCGCATACGCGGTAGTGAGCCCGATTTTGCACCCGCAGTAGTGAGGCCGTGTGCGCATGCGCAGTAGTGTCCCCGAGTGCGCATGCGCAGTAGTGAGGCCGAGCGCGCATCCACAGTATTGAGCCCGAGTGCGCATGCGCAGTACTCACCCCGAGTACGCATGAGCAGTAGTGAGCCCGATTACGCATCCGTAGTAGTGACCCCGAGTAGGCATGAGCAGTAGTGAGTCCGAGTGCGCATGAGCAGTAGTGATCCCGATTACGCATCCGCAGTAGTGTCCCCGAGTGCGCAAGCGCAGTAGTGAGCCCGATTACGCATCCGCAGTAGTGACCCCGAGTACGCATGAGCAGTAGTGAGTCCGAGTGCGCATGAGCAGTAGTGACCCCGAGTGCGCATGGGCAGTAGTGAGCCCGATTACGCATCCGCCGTAGTGCCCTCGAGTGCGCATGCGCAGTAGTGAGCCCGAGCGCGCATCCACAGTATTGAGCCCGAGTGCGCATGCACAGTACTCACCCCGAGTACGCATGAGCAGTAGTGAGCTCGACTACGCATCCGCAGTAGTGACCCCGAGTGCGCATGCGCAGTAGTGCGCCCGTGTGCGCACGCGCAGAAGTGAGCTCGAATGCGCATGTGCAGGTCCGATCCCGTGTGCGCATACGCAGTAGTGAGCCCGAGCGCGCATCCGCAGTAGTGAGCCCGATTGCCCATGAGCAGTAGTGAGGCGGAGTGCGCATGAGCAGTAGTGAGCCCGAGCGCGCATCCGCAGTAGTGAGTCGGAGTGCGCATGTGCAGTAGAGAGCTCGTGTGCGCATGCGCAGTAGTGAGCCCGTGCGCGCATGCGCAGTAGTGAGCCCGAGCGCGCTTCCGCAGTAGTGAGCTCGAGTGCGTATGCGCAGGTGTGATCCGGACTGCCCATGCGCAGTAGTGAGGCCGTGTGCGCATTCGCAGTGGTTTGCCCGAGTGCGCTTGGGCAGGTCTGAGCCGGCGTGCGCATGCGCAGTAGGGATCCCGTGTGCGCATGCGCAGTAGTGACCCCGAGTGTGCGTGCGCAGTGGTGAGCCCGATTACGCATCCGCAGTAGTGACCCCGAGTGCGCATGCGCAGTAGAGCGCCCGTGTGCGCATGCGCTGAAGTGAGCTCGAATGGGCATGTGCAGGTCTGAGCCCGTGTGCGCATACGCAGTAGTGAGCCCGAGCGCGCCTCCGCAGTAGTGAGCCCGAGTGCGCATGAGCAGTAGTGAGGCCGAGTGCGCATGAGCAGTAGTGAGCCCGAGTGCGCATGAGCAGTAGTCAGCCCGAGTGCGCAAGAGCAGTAGTGAGCCCGAGCGCGCATCCGCAGTCGTGAGTCGGAGTGCGCATGTGCAGTAGAGAGCTCGTGTGCGCATGCGCAATAGTGAGCCCGTGCGCGCATGCACAGTAGTGAGCCAGAGTGCGCATGTGCAGGTCTGAACCCGAGTGCGCATGCTCAGTAGAGAGCCCGATTGCGCACGCGCAGTAGTGAGCCCGTGCGCGCAAGCGCAGTTGTGAGCCCGTGTGCCCATGCGCAGTAGTAAGCCCGAGGGCGCATGTGCAGGTCTGTCTGGAGTGCGCATGCGCAGTAGTGAACCCGTGCGCGCATGCGCAGTAGTGCGCCCGTGCGCGCATGTGCAGGTGTGAGCCCGAGTGCGCATGCGTAGTAGCGACCCCGAGCGCGCGTGCATAGTATTGACCGCGAGCGCATGTACGCAGTAGTGAGCCCGATTGCGCATCCACAGTAGAGAGTCCGTGTGCGCATGCTCAGTAGTGAGCCCGAGTGCGCATGTGCAGGTCTGAGCCCTAGTGCGCATGATCAGTAGAGAGCCCGATTGCGCGCATGCGCCGTAATGAGCCCGAGCGCGCATCCGCAGTTGTGAGCCCGAGTGCGCATGCGCAGTAGTGACCCCGAGTACGCATGAGCAGTAGTGAGTCCGAGTGCGCATGCGCAGTAGTGAGCCCGTGTGCGCATGCGCAGTAGTGAGCCCGAGCGCGCATCCGCAATAGTGACCCCGAGTGCGCATGAGCAGTAGTGAGTCGGAGTGGGCATGAGCAGTAGTGACCCCGAGTGCGCATGCACAGTAGTGGGCGCGATTGCCCATCCGCAGTAGTGAGCCCGTGTGCCCATGCGCAGTAGTAAGCCCGAATGCGCATGTGCAGGCCTGACTGGAGTGCGCGTGCGCAGTAGTGAGCCCGATTGCTCGCATGCGCAGTAGTGAGCCCGAGCGCGCACCCGCAGTAGTGAGACCGAGTGCGCATGCACAGTAGTGAGCCCAATTGCGCATTCGCAGTAGTGAGTCCGTGTGCGCATGTGCAGGTCTGAGCCGGAGTGCGCATGCGCAGTCGTGAGCCCGTGCGCGCATGCACAGTAGTGAGCCTGATTACGCATCCGCAGTAGTGACCCCGAGTACGCATGAGCAGTCGTGAGTCCGAATGCGCATCAGCAGTAGTGACCCCGAGTGCGCATGCGCAGTAGTGAGCCCGATTACGCATCCGCAGTGGTGACCCCGAGTACGCATGAGCAGTCGTGAGTCCGAATGCGCATCAGCAGTAGTGACCCCGAGTGCGCATGCGCAGTAGTGAGCCCGATTACGCATCCGCAGTAGCGACCCCGAGTGAGCATGCGCAGTAGTGCGCCTGTGTGCGCACGCGCAGAAGTGAGCTCGAATGCGCATGTGCAGGTCTGAGCCGGAGTGCGCATGCGCAGTAGTGAGCCCGTGCGCGCATGCGCAGTAGTGAGCCCGATTACGCATCCGCAGTAGTGACCCCGAGTACGCATGAGCAGTAGTGAGCCCGAGCGCGCATCCGCAGTAGTGAGTCGGAGTGCGCATGTGCAGTAGAGAGCTCGTGTGCGCATGCGCAGTAGTGAGCCCGTGCGCGCATGCGCAGTAGTGAGCCCGTGTGCCCATGCGCAGTAGTGAGCCCGAGCGCCCATCCACAGTAGTGAGCCCGAGTGCGCATGCGCAGTACTCACCTCGAGTACGCATGAGCAGTAGTGAGCCCGATTACGCATCCGCAGTAGTGACCCCGAGTGCGCATGCGCAGTAGTGAGCCCGATTACGCATCCGCCGTAGTGTCCCCGAGTGCGCATGTGCAGTAGTGAGCCCGAGCGCGCATCCACAGTATTGAGCCCGAGTGCGCATGCGCAGTAGTGAGCTCGACAGTGCATCCGCACTAGTGAGACCGAGTGCGCATGAGCAGTAGTGACCCCAAGTGCGCATGCACAGTAGTGAGCCCGTGCGCGCATACGCGGTAGTGAGCCCGATTTTGCACCCGCAGTAGTGAGGCCGTGTGCGCATGCGCAGTAGTGTCCCCGAGTGCGCATGCGCAGTAGTGAGGCCGAGCGCGCATCCACGGTATTGAGCCCGAGTGCGCATGCGCAGTACTCACCCCGAGTACGCATGAGCAGTAGTGAGCCCGATTACGCATCCGTAGTAGTGACCCCGAGTAGGCATGAGCAGTAGTGAGTCCGAGTGCGCAGTAGTGAGTCCGAGTGCCCATGAGCAGTAGAGTGCCCGATTGCGCATGTGCAAGTCTGAGCCGGAGAGCGCATCCGCTGTAGTGAGCCCGATTGCGCATCCGCAGTAGGGAGGCCGAGTGCCCATGAGAAGTAGTGAGTCCAAGTGCGCATGAGCCGTAGTGACCCCGAGTGTACATGCGCAGTAGTAACCCCGAGCGCGCATGCGCAGTAGTGAGCCCGGGTGCGCATGCGCAGTAGTGAGCCCGAGTACGCATGCGTAGTAGCGACCCCGAGCGCGCGTGCATAGTAGTGACCGTGAGCGCATGTACGCAGTAGTGAGCGCGATTGCGCATCCACAGTAGTGACTCCGAGTGCGCATGAGCAGTAGTGACCCCGATTGCGCATCCACAGTAACGAGTCCGTGTGCGCATGCGCAGTAGTGAGCCCCAGCGCGCATCCACAGTAGTGAAATCGAGCGCGCATGCGCAGGTCTGAGCCCCAGTGCGCATCCGCAGTAGTGACCCCGAGTACGCATGGGCAGTAGTGAGCCCGAGTGCGCATGAGCAGTAGTGACCCCGAGTGCGCATGCGCAGTAGTGAGCCCGATTACGCAACCGCAGTAGTGACCCCGAGTACGCATGCGCAGTAGTGAGCCCGAGCGCGCATCCACAGTAGTGAGCCCGAGTGCGCATGCGCGGTACTCACCCCGAGTACGCATGAACAGTAGTGACCCCGATTACGCATCCGCAGTAGTGAGCCCTACTACGCATCCGCAATAGTGACCCCGAGTGCGCAAGCGCAGTAGTGAGCCCGTGCGCGCATGGGCAGTAGTGCGCCCGTGCGCGCATGCGCAGTAGTGAGCCCGGGTGCGCATGCGCAGTAGTGAGCCCGAGTACGCATGAGCAGTAGTGAGCTCGATTACGCATCTGCAGTAGTGACCCCGAGTGCGCGTGCGCAGTAGTGAGCCCGATTGCTCGCATGCGCAGTAGTGAGCCCGAGCGCGCACCCGCAGTAGTGAGACCGAGTGCGCATGCGCAGTAGTGAGCCCGTGCGCGCATTCGCTGTAGTGCGCCCGTGTGCGCATGCGCAGAAGTGAGCTCGAGTGCGTATGTGCAGGTGTGATCCGGACTGCCCATGCGCAGTAGTGAGGCCGTGTGCGCATTCGCAGTGGTGTGCCCGAGTGCGCATGGGCAGGTCTGAGCCGGCGTGCGCATGCGCAGTAGTGCGCGAGTGCGCGCATGCGCAGTAGTGAGCCCGAGTGCGCATGCGTAGTAGCGACCCCGAGCGCGCGTGCATAGTAGTGACCGTGAGCGCATGTACGCAGTAGTGAGCGCGATTGCGCATCCACAGTAGTGAGTCCGTGTGCGCATGCGCAGTAGTAAGCCCGAGTGCGCATGCGCAGTAGTGACCCCGAGTACGCATGAGCAGTAGTGAGTCCGAGTCCGCATGAGCAGTATTGACCCCGAGTGCGTATGCGCAGTAGTGAGCCCGATTACGCATCCGCAGTAGTGTCCCCGAGTGCGCAAGCGCAGTAGTGAACCTGATTTCGCATCCGCAGTAGCGACCCCGAGTGCGCATGCGCAGTAATGAGCCCGAGTGCGCATCCACAGTAACGAGTCCGTGTGCGCATGAGCAGTAGTGAGGCCGAGTGCGCATTAGCAGTAGTGAACCCGAGCGCGCATCCACAGTAGTGACCCCGAGTACGCATGAGCAGTAGTGAGTCCTAGTGCGCATGAGCAGTAGTGACCCCGAGTGCGCATGCGCAGTAATGAGCCCGAGCGCGCATCCGCCGTAGTGACCCCGAGTGCGCATGAGCAGTAATGAGCCCGAGCGCGCATCCGCCGTAGTGACCCCGAGTGCGCATGAGCAGTAGTGAGTCCGAGTGCGCATGAGCAGTAGTGACCCCGAGTACGCATGCGCAGTAGTGAGTCCGTGTGCGCATGCGCAGTAGTAAGCCCGAGTGCGCATGCGCAGTAGTGACCCCGAGTACGCATGAGCAGTAGTGAGTCCGAGTCCGCATGAGCAGTAGTGACCCCGATTACGCATCCGCAGTAGTGAGCCCTACTACGCATCCGCAATAGTGACCCCGAGTGCGCAAGCGCAGTAGTGAGCCCGTGCGCGCATGGGTAGTAGTGCGCCCGTGCGCGCATGCGCAGTAGTGAGCCCGAGTGCGCATGCGAAGTAGCGACCCCGAGCGCGCGTGCGCAGTAGTGACCCCGAGTGCCAATGCGCAGTAGTGAGCCCGATTACGCATCCGCAATAGTGAGCCCGAGTGCGCATGCGCAGCAGTGAGCTCGTGCGCGCATGCGCAGTAGTGACCGCGAGCGCTTATGCGCAGTAGTGGAAGAGATTGCGCATGCGCAGTAGTGGGAGGGATTGCGCATGCGCAGGAGTGAGCCCGTGTGCGCATGCAGAGTAGTGCGCCCGTGTGTCCATGAGCAGTAGTGAGTCCGAGTGCGCATGAGCAGCAGTGACTCCGAGTGCGCATGAGCAGTAGTGACCCCGATTGCGCATGCACAGTAATGAGCCCATGTGTGCATGCGCAGTAGCGAACCCGAATGCGCGTCTGCAGTAGTGACCCCGAGTGCGCAAGCACAGTAGTGACCGCGAGCGCATTTGCGCAGTAGTGAGAACGAATGCGCATCCACAGTAGTGAGCCCGTGCGCGCATGCGCAGTAGTGAGCCCGAGTGCGTATGCGCAGTAGTGACCCCGAGTGCGCATGAGCAGTAGTGACTCCGAGTGCGCATGAGCAGTAGTGACCCCGATTGCGCATCCACACTAACGAGTCCGTGTGCGCATGCGCAGTAGTGAGCCCGATTGCGCATGTGCAGGTCTGAACACGAGTGCGCATCCGCAGTAGTGACACCGAGTACGCATGGCCAGTAGTGAGTCCGAGTGCGCATGAGCAGTTGTGACCGCGAGTGCGCGTGCGCAATAGTGAGCCCGATTACGCATCTGCAGTAGTGTTCCCGAGTGCGCATGCGCAGTGGTGAGCCCGATTACGGATCTGCAATAGTGACCCCGAGTGCGCAAGCGCAGTAGTGAGCACGTGCGCGCATGCGCAGTAGTGAGCCCGAGTGCGCATGCGTAGTAGCGACCCCGAGCGCGCGTGCGCAGTAGTGACCGCGAGCGCTTATGCGCAGTAGCGGGAGCGATTGCGCATGCGCAGCAGTGAGCCCGTGTACGCATGCAGAGTAGTGAGTCCGAGTGCGCATGAGCAGTAGTGACTCCGAGTGCGCATGAGCAGTAGTGACCCCGATTGCGCATCCACAGTAACGAGTCCGTGTGCGCATGCGCAGTAGTGAGCCCGATTGCGCATGTGCAGGTCTCAACACGAGTGCACATCCGCAGTAGTGACCCCGAGAACGCATGGCCAGTAGTGACTCCGAGTACGCCTGAGCAGTAGTGACCCCGAGTGCGCATGCGCAATAGTGAGCCCGATTACGCATCCGCAGTAGTGTCCCCGAGTGCGCATGCGCAGTAGTGAGCCCGAGCGCGCATCCACAGTAGTGAGCCCGAGCGCGCATGTGCAGGTCTGAGCCCCAGTGCGCATCCGCAGTAGTGACCCCGAGTACGCATGAGCAGTAGTGAGTCCGAGTGCGCATGAGCAGTAGTGACCCCGAGTGCGCATGCGCAGTAGTGAGCCCGATTACGCATCCGCAGTAGTGTCCCCGAGTGCGCATGCGCAGTAGTGAGCCCGAGCGCGCATCCACAGTAGTGAGCCCGAGTGCGCATGCGCAGTACTCACCCCGAGTACGCATGAGCAGTAGTGAGCTCGATTACGCATCCGCAGTGGTGACCCCGAGTGCGCATGCGCAGTAGTGCGCCCGTGTGCGCATGCGCAGAAGTGAGCTCGAATGCGCATGTGCTGGTCTGAGCCCATGTGCGCATACGCAGTAGTGAGCCCGAGCGCGCATCCGCAGTAGTGAGCCCGATTGCGCATGAGCAGTAGTGAGGCCGAGTGCGCATGAGCAGGAGCGAGCCCGAGCGCGCATCCGCAGTAGTGAGTCGGAGTGCGCATGTGCAGTAGAGAGCTCGTGTGCGCATGCGCAGTAGTGAACCCGTGCGCGCATGCGCAGTAGTGAGCCCGTGTGAACATGCGCAGTAGTGAGCCCGCGCGCGCATCCACAGTAGTGAGCCCGAGTGCGCATGCGCAGTACTCACCTCGAGTACGCATGAGCAGTAGTGATCCCGATTACGCATCCGCAGTAGTGACCCCGAGTACGCATGCGCAGTAGTGAGCCCGAGTGCGCATGAGCAGTAGTGACCCCGAGTGCGCATGCGCAGTAGTGAGCCCGTGCGCGCATTCGCTGTAGTGCGCCCGTGTGCGCATGCGCAGAAGTGAGCTCGAGTGCGTATGTGCAGGTGTGATCCGGACTGCCCATGCGCAGTAGTGAGGCCGTGTGCGCATTCGCAGTGGTGTGCCCGAGTGCGCATGGGCAGGTCTGAGCCGGCGTGCGCATGCGCAGTAGTGCGCGAGTGCGCGCATGCGCAGTAGTGAGCCCGAGCGCGCATCCACAGTAGTGAGCCCGAGTGCGCATGCGCAGTACTCACCCCGAGTACGCATGAGCAGTAGTGATCCCGATTACGCATCCGCAATAGTGACCCCGTGCGCGCATGCGCAGTAGTGAGCCCGGTTGCGCATCGGCAGTAGTGCGCCCGAGTGCCCATGAGCAGTAGTGACCCAGAACCCGCATGATCAGTAGTGAGCCCGATTGCACGTCCGCAGTAGTGAGGCCGAGTGCCCGTGAGAAGTAGTGAGCCGGAGTGCGCATCCGCAGTAGTGACCCCGAGTGCGCATGCACAGTAGTAAGCCCGTGTACACGTGCGCAGTAGTGAGCCTGATCGCGCATCCGCAGTAGTGTGTCCGAGTGCCCATCAGCAGTAGAGTGCCCGATTGCGCATGTGCATTTCTGAGCCGGAGAGCGCATCCGCTGTAGTGAGCCCGATTGCGCATCCGCAGTAGGGAGGCCGAGTGCCCATGAGAAGTAGTGAGTCCAAGTGCGCATGAGCAGTAGTGAGGCCGAGTGCGCATGAGCAGTAGTGAGCCCCATTGCGCATCCGCCGTAGTGACCCCGTGTGCGCATGCGCAGTAGTGAGGCCGAGTGCCCATGAGAAGTAGTGAGCCCGACTGCGCATGCGCAGTAGTGAGGCCGAGTGCCCATGAGAAGTAGTGAACCCGAGTGCGCATCCGCAGTAGTGACCCCGAGTGCGCATGCACAGTAGTAAGCCCGTGTACACGTGCGCAGTAGTGAGCCCGATTCCGCATCCGCACCTGTGAGTCCGAGTGCACATGAGCAGTAGTGAGGCCGAGAGCGCATGCACAGTAGTGAGCCCGTGTGCGCATATGCAGTAGTGACTCCGAGTGCGCATGAGCTGTAGCAAGTCCGAGTGCGAAAGAGCAGTAGCGAGTCCGAACGCGCATGCGCAGTAGTGAGCCCGGTTGCGCATCGGCAGTAGTGCGCCCGAGTACCCATGAGCAGTAGTGACCCAGAACCCGCATGATAGGTAGTGAGCCCCATTGCACGTCCGCAGTAGTGAGGCCGAGTGCCCATGCGAAGTAGTGAACCGGAGTGCGCATCCGCAGTAGTGACCCCGAGTGCGCATGCACAGTAGTAAGCCCGTGTACACGTGCGCAGTAGTGAGCCCGATCGCGCAGTAGTGAGTCCGAGTGCCCATGAGCAGTAGAGTGCCCGATTGCGCATGTGCAAGTCTGAGCCGGAGAGCGCATCCGCTGTAGTGAGCCCGATTGCGCATCCGCAGTAGGGAGGCCGAGTGCCCATGAGAAGTAGTGAGTCCAAGTGCGCATGAGCCGTAGTGACCCCGAGTGTACATGCGCAGTAGTAACCCCGAGCGCGCATGCGCAGTAGTGAGCCCGGGTGCGCATGCGCAGTAGTGAGCCCGAGTACGCATGCGTAGTAGCGACCCCGAGCGCGCGTGCATAGTAGTGACCGTGAGCGCATGTACGCAGTAGTGAGCGCGATTGCGCATCCACAGTAGTGAGTCCGTGTGCGCATGCGCAGTAGTAAGCCCGAGTGCGCATGCGCAGTAGTGACCCCGAGTACGCATGAGCAGTAGTGAGTCCGAGTCCGCACGAGCAGTAGTGACCCCGAGTGCGTATGCGCAGTAGTGAGCCCGATTACGCATCCGCAGTAGTGTCCCCGAGTGCGCAAGCGCAGTAGTGAACCCGATTTCGCATCCGCAGTAGTGATCCCGAGTGCGCATGCACAGTAGTGACTCCGAGCGCGCGTCCACAGTAGTGAGCCCGAGCGCGCATATGCAGGTCTGAGCCCCTGTGCGCATCCGCAGTAGTGACCCCGAGTACGCATGAGCAGTAGTGAGTCCGAGCGCGCATGAGCAGTAGTGACTCCGAGTGCGCATGAGCAGTAGTGACCCCGATTGCGCATCCACAGTAACGAGTCCGTGTGCGCATGCGCAGTAGTGAGCCCCAGCGCGCATCCACAGTAGTGAAATCGAGCGCGCATGCGCAGGTCTGAGCCCCAGTGCGCATCCGCAGTAGTGACCCCGAGTACGCATGGGCAGTAGTGAGCCCGAGTGCGCATGAGCAGTAGTGACCCCGAGTGCGCATGCGCAGTAGTGAGCCCGATTACGCAACCGCAGTAGTGACCCCGAGTACGCATGCGCAGTAGTGAGCCCGAGCGCGCATCCACAGTAGTGAGCCCGAGTGCGCATGCGCGGTACTCACCCCGAGTACGCATGAACAGTAGTGACCCCGATTACGCATCCGCAGTAGTGAGCCCTACTACGCATCCGCAATAGTGACCCCGAGTGCGCAAGCGCAGTAGTGAGCCCGTGCGCGCATGGGCAGTAGTGCGCCCGTGCGCGCATGCGCAGTAGTGAGCCCGGGTGCGCATGCGCAGTAGTGAGCCCGAGTACGCATGAGCAGTAGTGAGCTCGATTACGCATCTGCAGTAGTGACCCCGAGTGCGCGTGCGCAGTAGTGAGCCCGATTGCTCGCATGCGCAGTAGTGAGCCCGAGCGCGCACCCGCAGTAGTGAGACCGAGTGCGCATGCGCAGTAGTGAGCCCGTGCGCGCATTCGCTGTAGTGCGCCCGTGTGCGCATGCGCAGAAGTGAGCTCGAGTGCGTATGTGCAGGTGTGATCCGGACTGCCCATGCGCAGTAGTGAGGCCGTGTGCGCATTCGCAGTGGTGTGCCCGAGTGCGCATGGGCAGGTCTGAGCCGGCGTGCGCATGCGCAGTAGTGCGCGAGTGCGCGCATGCGCAGTAGTGAGCCCGAGTGCGCATGCGTAGTAGCGATCCCGAGCGCGCGTGCATAGTAGTGTCCGTGAGCGCATGTACGCAGTAGTGAGCGCGATTGCGCATCCACAGTAGTGAGTCCGTGTGCGCATGCGCAGTAGTAAGCCCGAGTGCGCATGCGCAGTAGTGACCCCGAGTACGCATGAGCAGTAGTGAGTCCGAGTCCGCATGAGCAGTAGTGACCCCGAGTGCGTATGCGCAGTAGTGAGCCCGATTACGCATCCGCAGTAGTGTCCCCGAGTGCGCAAGCGCAGTAGTGAACCTGATTTCGCATCCGCAGTAGCGACCCCGAGTGCGCATGCACAGTAGTGACTCCGAGTACGCATGAGCAGTAGTGAGTCCGAGTGCGCATGAGCAGTAGTGACCCCGAGTACGCATGAGCAGTAGTGAGTCCTAGTGCGCATGAGCAGTAGTGACCCCGAGTGCGCATGCGCAGTAATGAGCCCGAGCGCGCATCCGCCGTAGTGACCCCGAGTGCGCATGAGCAGTAGTGAGGCCGAGTGCGCATTAGCAGTAGTGAACCCGAGCGCGCATCCACAGTAGTGAGCCCGAGTGCGCATCCACAGTAACGAGTCCGTGTGCGCATGCGCAGTAGTGTGCCCGAGTGCGCATGTGCAGGTCTGAGCCCGATTGCGCATCCGCAGTAGTGACTCCGAGTACGCATGAGCAGTAGTGAGTCGGAGTGCGCATAAGCAGTAGTGACCCCGAGTGCGCATGAGCAGTAGTGAGCCCGATTACGCATCCGCAGTAGTGACCCCGAGTGCGCATGTGCAGTAGTGAGTCCGAGTGCGCATGAGCAGTAGTGACCCCGACAGCGCATGCGCAGTAGTGAGCCCGAGCGCGCATCAACAGTAGTGAGCCCGAGTGCGCATGCGCAGTACTCACCCCGAGTACGCATGAGCAGTAGTGAGCCCGATTACGGATCCGCAGTAGTGACCCCGAGTGCGCATGCGCAGTAGTGCGCCCGTGTGCGCATGCGCAGTAGTGAGCCCGAGCGCGCATCCACAGTAGTGAGCCCGAGTGCGCATGCGCAGTACTCACCCCGAGTACGCATGAGCAGTAGTGAGCCCGATTACGCATCCGCAATAGTGACCCCGTGCGCGCATGCGCAGTAGTGAGCCCGGTTGCGCATCGGCAGTAGTGCGCCCGAGTGCCCATGAGCAGTAGTGACCCAGAACCCGCATGATCAGTAGTGAGCCCGATTGCACGTCCGCAGTAGTGAGGCCGAGTGCCCGTGAGAAGTAGTGAGCCGGAGTGCGCATCCGCAGTAGTGACCCCGAGTGCGCATGCACAGTAGTAAGCCCGTGTACACGTGCGCAGTAGTGAGCCTGATCGCGCATCCGCAGTAGTGTGTCCGAGTGCCCATCAGCAGTAGAGTGCCCGATTGCGCATGTGCAAGTCTGAGCCGGAGAGCGCATCCGCTGTAGTGAGCCCGATTGCGCATCCGCAGTAGGGAGGCCGAGTGCCCATGAGAAGTAGTGAGTCCAAGTGCGCATGAGCAGTAGTGAGGCCGAGTGCGCATGAGCAGTAGTGAGCCCCATTGCGCATCCGCCGTAGTGACCCCGTGTGCGCATGCGCAGTAGTGAGGCCGAGTGCCCATGAGAAGTAGTGAGCCCGACTGCGCATGCGCAGTAGTGAGGCCGAGTGCCCATGAGAAGTAGTGAACCCGAGTGCGCATCCGCAGTAGTGACCCCGAGTGCGCATGCACAGTAGTAAGCCCGTGTACACGTGCGCAGTAGTGAGCCCGATTCCGCATCCGCACCTGTGAGTCCGAGTGCACATGAGCAGTAGTGAGGCCGAGAGCGCATGCACAGTAGTGAGCCCGTGTGCGCATATGCAGTAGTGACCCCGAGTGCGCATGAGCTGTAGAGTGCCCGATTGCGCATGTGCAAGTCTGAGCCGGAGAGCGCATCCGCTGTAGTGAGCCCGATTGCGCATCCGCAGTAGGGAGGCCGAGTGCCCATGAGAAGTAGTAAGTCCAAGTGCGCATGAGCCGTAGTGACCCCGAGTGTACATGCGCAGTAGTAACCCCGAGCGCGCATGCGCAGTAGTGAGCCCGATTCCGCATCCGTAACTGTGAGTCCGAGTGCACATGAGCAGTAGTGAGGCCGAGTACGCATGTGCAAGTCTGAACCGGAGAGCGCATCCGCTGTAGTGAGCCCGATTGCGCATCCGCAGTAGGGAGGCTGAGTGCCCATGAGAAGTAGTGAGTCCGAGTGCGCATGAGCAGTAGCGAGTTCGAGCGCGCATGCGCAGTAGTGAGCCCGAATACGGATCTGCAATAGTGACCCCCGGGTGCGCAAGCGCAGTAGTGAGCCCGTGCGCGCATGCGCAGTAGTGAGCCCGAGTGCGCACGCGTAGTAGCGACCCCGAGCGCGCGTGCGCAGTAGTGACCGCGAGCGCTTATGCGCAATAGTGAGCCCGATTACGCATCCGCAGTAGTGTCCCCGAGTGCGCATGCGCAGTAGTGAGCCCGAGCGCGCATCCACAGTAGTGAGCCCGAGCGCGCATATGCAGGTCTGAGCCCCAGTGCGCATCCGCAGTAGTGACCCCGAGTACGCATGAGCAGTAGTGAGTCCGAGTGCGCATGAGCAGTAGTGACTCCGAGTGCGCATGAGCAGTAGTGATCCCGATTGCGCATCCACAGTAACGAGTCCGTGTGCGCATGCGCAGTAGTGAGCCCGATTGCGCATGTGCAGGTCTGAACACGAGTGCGCATCCGCAGTAGTGACCACGAGTACGCATGGGCAGTAGTGAGTCCGAGTGCGCATGAGCAGTAGTGACCCCGAGTGCGCATGCGCAATAGTGAGCCCGATTACGCATCCGCAGTAGTGTCCCCGAGTGCGCATGCGCAGTAGTGAGCCCGAGCGCGCATCCACAGTAGTGAGCCAGAGCGCGCATGCGCAGGTATGAGCCCCAGTGCGCATCCGCAGTAGTGACCCCGAGTACGCATGAGCAGTAGTGAGTCCGAGTGCGCATGAGCAGTAGTGACCCCGAGTGCGCATGCGCAGTAGTGAGCCCGATTACGCATCCGCAGTAGTGACCCCGAGTACGCATGCGCAGTAGTGAGCCCGAGCGCGCATCCACAGTAGTGAGCCCGAGTGCGCATGCGCGGTACTCACCCCGAGTACGCATGAACAGTAGTGACCCCGATTACGCATCCGCAGTAGTGAGCCCTACTACGCATCCGCAATAGTGACCCCGAGTGCGCAAGCGCTGTAGTGAGCCCGTGCGCGCATGGGCAGTAGTGCGCCCGTGCGTGCATGCGCAGTAGTGAGCCCGAGTGCGCATGCGCAGTAGTGAGCCCGATCGCGCATGCGCAGCAGTGAGTCCGAGCGCGCATGAGCTGTAGCGAGACCGAGTGCGCATGAGCAGTAGCGAGTTCGAGCGCGCATGCGCAGTAGTGACCCCGAGTGCACATGCGCAGTAGAGTGCCCGATTGCGCATGTGCAAGTCTGAGCCGGAGTGCGCATCCGCTGTAGTGAGCCCGATCGCGCATCCGCAGTAGGGAGGCCGTGTGCCCATGAGAAGTAGTGAGTCCAAGTGCGCATATGCAGTAGTGACCCCGAGTGCGCATGAGATGTAGCAAGTCCGAGTGCGAAAGAGCAGTAGTGAGTCCGAACGCGCATGCGCAGTAGTGAGCCCGGTTGCGCATCGGCAGTAGTGCGCCCGAGTGCCCATGAGCAGTAGTGACCCAGAACCCGCATGATCAGTAGTGAGCCCCATTGCACGTCCGCAGTAGTGAGGCCGAGTGCCCATGCGAAGTAGTGAACCGGAGTGCGCATCCGCAGTAGTGACACCGAGTGCGCATGCACAGTAGTAAGCCCGTGTTACACGTGCGCAGTAGTGAGCCCGATCGCGCATCCGCAGTAGTGAGTCCGAGTGCCCATGAGCAGTAGAGTGCCCGATTGCGCATGTGCAAGTCTGAGCCGGAGAGCGCATCCGCTGTATTGAGCCCGATTGCGCATCCGCAGTAGGGAGGCCGAGTGCCCATGAGAAGTAGTGAGCCCAAGTGCGCATGAGCCGTAGTGACCCCGAGTGTACATGCGCAGTAGTAACCCCGACCGCGCATGCGCAGTAGTGAGCCCGATTCCGCATCCGCAACTGTGAGTCCGAGTGCACATGAGCAGTAGTGAGGCCGAGTACGCATGTGCAGGTCTGAGCCGGAGAGCGCATCCGCCGTAGTAAGCCCGATTGCGCATCCGCAGTAGTGTCCCCGAGTGCGCATGCGCAGTAGTGAGCCCGAGTGCGCATGCGTAGTAGCGACCCCGAGCGCGCGTGCGCAGTAGTGACCGCGAGCGCTTATGCGCAATAGTGAGCCCGATTACGCATCCGCAGTAGTGTCCCCGAGTGCGCATGCGCAGTAGTGAGCCCGAGCGCGCATCCACAGTAGTGAGCCCGAGCGCGCATGCGCAGGTCTGAGCCCCAGTGCGCATCCGCAGTAGTGACCCCGAGTACGCATGAGCAGTAGTGAGTCCGAGTGCGCATGAGCAGTAGTGACCCCGTGTGTGCATGCGCAGTAGTGAGCCCGATTACGCATCCGCAGTAGTGACCCCGAGTACGCATGCGCAGTAGTGAGCCCGAGCGCGCATCCACAGTAGTGAGCCCGAGTGCGCATGCGCGGTACTCACCCCGAGTACGCATGAACAGTAGTGACCCCGATTACGCATCCGCAGTAGTGAGCCCTACTACGCATCCGCAATAGTGACCCCGAGTGCGCAAGCGCAGTAGTGAGCCCGTGCGCGCATGGGCAGTAGTGCGCACGTGCGCGCATGCGCAGTAGTGAGCCCGAGTGCGCATGCGCAGTAGTGAGCCCGATTGCGCATTCGCAGTAGTGAGTCCGAGTGCGCATGTGCAGGTCTGAGCCGGATTGCGCATCCACAGTAGCGAGTCCGTGCGCGCATGCGCAGTAGTGAGCCCGAGTGCGCATGCGCAGTAGTGACCCCGAGTACGCTTGAGCAGTAGTGAGTCCGAGTGCGCATGAGCAGTAGTGACCCCGAGTACGCATGAGCAGTAGTGAGTCCTAGTGCGCATGAGCAGTAGTGACCCCGAGTGCGCATGCGCAGTAATGAGCCCGAGCGCGCATCCGCCGTAGTGAGCCCGAGTGCGCATGAGCAGTAGTGAGGCCGAGTGCGCATGAGCAGTAGTGAGCCCGAGCGCGCATCCACAGAAGTGAGCTCGAGTGCGCATCCACAGTAACGAGTCCGTGTGCGCATGCGCAGTAGTGAGCCCGAGTGCGCATGTGCAGGTCTGAGCCCGATTGCGCATCCGCAGTAGTGACTCCGAGTACGCATGAGCAGTAGTGAGTCGGAGTGCGCATAAGCAGTAGTGACCCCGAGTGCGCATGCGCAGTAGTGAGCCCGATTACGCATCCGCAGTAGTGTCCCCGAGTGCGCATGCGCAGTAGTGAGCGCGAGCGCGCATCCGCAGTAGTGACTCCGAGTACGCATGAGCAGTAGAGAGTCGGAGTGCGCATAAGCAGTAGTGACCCCGAGTACGCATGAGCAGTAGTGAGCCCGATTACGCATCCGCAGTAGTGACCCCGATTGCGCATGCGCAGTAGTGAACCCGAGTACGCATGAGCAGTAGTGAGTCCGAGTGCGCATGAGCAGTAGTGAGCCCGAGTGCGCATCCGCAGTAGTGACCCGAGTACGCATGGGCAGTAGTGAGTCCGCGTGCGCATGAGCAGCAGTGACCCCGAGAGCGCATGCGCAGTAGTGAGCCAGATTACGCATCCGCAGTAGTGTCCCCGAGTGCGCGAGCGCAGTAGTGAGCCCGTGCGCGCATGCGCAGTGGTGACCCCGAGTGCGCATGCACAGTAGTGAGCCCGATTGCGCATTCCAAGTTGTGAGTCCGTGTGCGCATGTCCAGGTCTGAGTCGGATTGCGCATCCACAGTGGCGAGTCCGTGCGCGCATGCGCAGTAGTGAGCCCGAGTGTGCATGAGCAGTAGTGTCCCCGAGTGCGCAAGCGCAGTAGTGAGCCCGATTACGCATCCGCAGTAGTGACTCCGAGTACGCATGAGCAGTAGTGAGTCCGAGTGCGCATGAGCAGTAGTGACCCCGAGTACGCATGAGCAGTAGTGAGTCCGAGTGCGCATGAGCAGTAGTGACCCCGAGTGCGCATGCGCAGTAATGAGCCCGAGCGCGCATCCGCCGTAGTGAGCCCGAGTGCGCATGAGCAGTAGTGAGACCGAGTGCGCATGAGCAGTAGTGACCCCGAGTGCGCATGCGCGGTACTCACCCCGCGTACGCATGAGCAGTAGTGAGCTCGATTGCGCATCCGCAATAGTGTCCCCGAGTGCGCATGCGCAGTAGTGAGCCCGTGTGCGCATGCGCTGTAGTGAGCTCGAGTGCGCATGCGTAATAGCGACCCCGAGCGCGCGTGCACCGTAGTGTCCGCGAGCGCATGTGCGCAGTAGTGAGACCGATTGCGCATGCGCAGTAGTGAGCCCGTGCGCGCATGCGCAGTAGTGAGCCCGTGTGCGCATACAGAGTAGTGAGCCCGTGCACGCATGCGCAGTAGTGCGCCCGTGTGCGCATACGCAGTAGTGAGCCCGAGTGCGCATGCGTAGTAGCGACCCCGAGCGCGCGTGCGCAGTAGTGACCGCGAGCGCTTATGCGCAGTAGTGGGAGCGATTGCGCATCCACAGTAACGAGTCCGTGTGCGCATGCGCAGTAGTGAGCCCGAGTGCGCATGTGCAGGTCTGAGCCCGAGTGCGCATGCTCAGTAGAGAGACCGTGCGAGCAAGCGCAGTAGCGAGCCCGTGTGCCCATGCGTAGTAGTAACCCCGAGTGCGCATGTGCAGGTCTGACTGGAGTGCGCATGCGCAGTAGTGAGCCCGATTGCGCGCATGCGCAGTAGTGAGCCCGAGCGCGCATCCGCAGTAGTGACCCGAGTACGCATGGGCAGTAGTGAGTCCGAGTGCGCATGAGCAGTAGTGACCCCGAGAGCGCACGCGCAGTAGTGAGCCCGAGCGCGCATCAACAGTAGTGAGCCCGATTGCGCATGCACAGTACTCACCCCGAGTACGCATGAGCAGTAGTGAGCCCGATTACGGATCCGCAGTAGTGACCCCGAGTGCGCATGCGCAGTAGTGCGCCCGTGTGCGCATGCGCAGTAGTGAGCCCGAGCGCGCATCCACAGTAGTGAGCCCGAGTGCGCATGCGCAGTATTCACCCCGAGTACGCATGAGCAGTAGTGAGCCCGATTACGCATCCGCAGTAGTGACCCCGAGTGCGCATGCGCAGTAGTGCGCCCGTGTGCGCATGCGCAGGAGTGAGCTCGAGTGCGCATATGCAGGGCTGACCCGGTGTGCGCATGCGCAGTAGTGACCACGAGTGCGCATGCGCAGTACTGAGCCCGATTGCGCGCATGCGCAGTAGTGAGCCCGTGCGCGCATACGCAGTAGTGAGCCCGTGTGCGCATGCGCAGTAGTGAGCCCGATTGCGCATCCACAGTAGCGAGTCCGTGTGCGCATGCGTAGTAGCGACCCCGAGCGGGCGTGCGCAGCAGTGACCGCGAGCGCTTACGCGCAGTAGTGGGAGCGATTGCGCATGCGCAGTAGTGAGCCCGGTTGCGCATCGGCAGTAGTGCGCCCGAGTGCCCATGAGCAGTAGTGACCCAGAACCCGCATGATCAGTAGTGAGCCCGATTGCACGTCCGCAGTAGTGAGGCCGAGTGCCCATGAGAAGTAGTGAGCCGGAGTGCGCATCCGCAGTAGTGACCCCGAGTGCGCATGCACAGTAGTAAGCCCGTGTACACGTGCGCAGTAGTGAGCCCGATCTCGCATCCGCAGTAGTGTGTCCGAGTGCCCATCAGCAGTAGAGTGCCCGATTGCGCATGTGCAAGTCTGAGCCGGAGAGCGCATCCGCTGTAGTGAGCCCGATTGCGCATCCGCAGTAGGGAGGCCGAGTGCCCATGAGCAGTAGTGAGTCCGAGTGCGCATGAGCAGTAGTGAGGCCGAGTGCGCATGAGCAGTAGTGAGCCCGAGCGCGCATCCGCAGTAGGGAGGCCGAGTGCCCATGAGAAGTAGTGAGTCCAAGTGCGCATGAGCAGTAGTGAGGCCGAGTGCGCATGAGCAGTAGTGAGCCCGATTGCGCATTCGCAGTAGTGAGGCCGAGTGCCCATGAGCAGTAGTAAGCCCGATTGCGCATCCGCAGTAGTGAGTCCGAGTGCCCATGAGCAGTAGTGAGTCCGAGTGCGTATGAGCAGTAGTGAGGCCGAGTGCGCATGAGCAGTAGTGAGCCCGAGCGCGCATCCGCAGTAGGGAGGCCGAGTGCCCATGAGAAGTAGTGAGTCCGAGTGCGCATGAGCAGTAGTGAGGCCGAGTGCCCATGAGCAGTAGTAAGCCCGATTGCGCATCCGCAGTAGTGAGTCCGAGGGCCCATGAGCAGTAGAGTGCCCGATTGCGCATGTGCAAGTCTGAGCCGGAGAGTGCATCCGCTGTAGTGAGCCTAATTGCGCATCCGCAGTAGTGTGTCCGAGTGCCCATGAGCAGTAGTGAGTCCGAGTGCGCATGAGCAGTAGTGAGGCCGAGTGCGCATGAGCAGTAGTGAGCCCGAGCGCGCATCCGCAGTAGGGAGGCCGAGTGCCCATGAGAAGTAGTGAGTCCAAGTGCGCATGAGCAGTAGTGAGGCCGAGTGCGCATGAGCAGTAGTGAGCCCGAGCGCGCATCCGCAGTAGTGAGCCCGAGTGCGCATGCGCAGTAGTGACCCCGAGTGCACATGCGCAGTAGAGTGCCCGATTGCGCATGTGCAAGTCTGAGCCGGAGTGCGCATCCGCTGTAGTGAGCCCGATTGCGCATCCGCAGTAGGGAGGCCGAGTGCCCATGAGAAGTAGTGAGTCCAAGTGCGCATGAGCCCTAGTGACCCCGAGTGTACATGCGCAGTAGGAACCCCGAGCGCGCATGCGCAGTAGTGAGCCCGATTCCGCATCCGCAACTGTGAGTCCGAGTGCACATGAGCAGTAGTGAGGCCGAGTACGCATGTGCAGGTCTGAGCCGGAGAGCGCATCCGCAGTAGTAAGCCCGATTGCGCATCCGCAGTAGTGAGTCCGAGTGCCCATGAGCAGTAGAGTGCCCGATTGCGCATGTGCAAGTCTGAACCGGAGAGCGCATCCGCTGTAGTGAGCCCGATTGCGCATCCGCAGTAGGGAGGCCGAGTGCCCATGAGAAGTAGTGAGTCCGAGTGCGCATGAGCAGTAGTGAGTTCGAGCTCGCATGCGCAGTAGTGAGCCCGATTCCGCATCCGCAACTGTGAGTCCGAGTGCACATGAGCAGTAGTGAGGCCGAGTACGCATGTGCAGGTCTGAGCCGGAGAGCGCATCCGCAGTAGTGAGCCCGAATGCGCATGCGGAGTACTGACCCCGAGTGCGCATGCGCAGTAGAGTGCCCGATTGCGCATGCGCAGGTCTGAGCCGGAGAGCGCATATGCAGTAGTGAGCCCGACTGCGCATCCGCAGTAGTGAGGCCGAGTGCCCATGAGAAGTAGTGAACCCGAGTGCGCATCTGCAGTAGTGACCCCGAGTGCGCATGCAGAGTAGTAAGCCCGTGTACACGTGCGCAGTAGTGAGCCCCATTGCGCATCCGCAACTGTGAGTCCGAGTGCACATGAGCAGTAGTAAGGCCGAGTACGCATGTGCAGGTCTAAGCCGGAGAGCGCATCCGCAGTAGTGAGCCCGATTGCGCATCCGCGGTAGTGAGTCCGAGTGCCCATGAGCAGTAGAGTGCCCGATTGCGCAGGTGCAAGTCTGAGCCGGAGAGCGCATCCGCTGTAGTGAGCCCAATTGCGCATCCACAGTAGTGAGTCCGAGTGCCCATGAGCAGTAGTGAGTCCAAGTGCGCATGAGCAGTAGTGAGGCCGAGTGCGCATGAGCAGTAGTGAGCCCGATTGCGCATCCGCAGTAGTGAGCCCGAGTGCGCATGCGCAGTAGTGACCCCGAGTGCACATGCGCAGTAGAGTGCCCGATTGCGCATGTGCAAGTCTGAGCCGGAGAGCGCATCCGCTGTAGTGAGCCCGTGCGCGCATGCGCAATCGTGAGCCCGTGTGCCCATGCGCAGTAGTAAGCCCGAGTGCGCATGTGCAGGTCTGACTGGAGTGCGCATGCACAGTAGTGACCCCGATTGCGCGAATTAGCAGTAGTCACACCGAGTGCGCATGCGCAGTAGTGCGCAGGTGTGCACATGCGCAGAAGTGAGCTCGAATGGGCATGTGCAAGTCTGAGCCCGTGTGCGCATACGCAGTAGTGAGCCCCAACGCGCATCCGCAGTAGTGAGCCCGAGTGCGCATGCAGAGTAGTGATCCCGAGTGCGCATGAGCAGTAACGACACCGAGTGCACATGCACAGTGGTGAGCCCGATTGCGCATCCACAGTAGCGAGTCCGTGTGCACATGCGCAGTAGTGAGCCCGAGTGCGCATGTGCAGGTCTGAGCCCGAGTGCGCATGCTGAGTAGTGAGCCCGATTCCGCGCATGCACAGTAGTGCGCCCGTGTGCGCATGCGCAGAAGTGAGCACGAGTGCGCGTGTGCAGGTCTGAGCTCGTGTGCACATACGCAGTAGTGAGCCCGAACGCGCATCCGCAGTAGTGAGGCCGAGTGCGCATGAGCAGTAGTGCGCCCGAGCGCGCATCCGCAGTAGTGAGTTGGAGTGCGCATGTGCAGTAGAGAGCTCGTGTGCACATGCGCAGTAGTGAGCCCGTGCGTGCATGGGCAGTAGTGAGCCCGTGCGCGCATGCGCAGTAGTGAGCCCGTGTGCGCATGCAGAGTAGTGAGCCCGTGCGCGCATGCGCAGTAGTGCGCCCGTGTGCGCATGCGCAGAAGTGAGCTCGAGTGCGCATGTGCAGGTGTGAGCCGGACTGCCCATGCGCAGTAGTGAGGCCGTGTGCGCATGCGCAGTGGTGTGCACGAGTGCGTATGTCAGGTCTGAGCCGGAGTGCGCATGCGCAGTAGTGAGCCCGTGTGCGCATGCGCAGAAGTGAGCTCGAGTGCGCGTGTGCAGGTCTGAGCTCGTGTGCGCATACGCAGTAGTGAGCCCGAACGCGCATCCGCAGTAGTGAGGCTGAGTGCGCATGAGCAGTAGTGAGTCCGAGTGCGCATGAGCAGTAGTCACCCCGAGTGATGCCCACTTGGACGCCGACCGTTTGGTCGCGTCCCGATTGGACGGTCCCGATTCGACTCGTTCCAATTCGAAGCGGTGCCTATTGGACGCGTTCCAATTCTAAGCAGGGCTTATAGAACCTAACCTAACCAAATCTAACCTCTTCGAATTGGGACGCGTCCAATCGGCACAGCTTCGAATTGGAACGCGTCGAATCGGGACCGTCCAAACGGAACGCGTCCAATCGGTCGACGTCCAAGTGGGACACCCCCGTCACCCCGAGTGAGCATGCGCAGTAGTGAGCCCGTGTGCGCATGCGGAGTAGTGAGCCCGAGCGCGCATCCGCAGTAGTGACCACGAGTGCGCATGAGCAGTCGTGAGTCTGATTGGGCATGAGTAGTAGTGACCCCGAGTGCGCATGCACAGTAGTGGGCCCGATTGCGCATCCGCAGTAGTGAGCCCGTGTGCCCATGCGCAGTAGTAAGCCCGAATGCGCATGTGCAGGTCTGACTGGAGTGCGCGTGCGCAGAAGTGAGCTCGAGTGCGCATGTGCAGGTATGAGCCGGACTGCCCATGCGCAGTAGTGAGGCCGCGTGCGCATGCGCAGTGGTGTGCCCGAGTGCGCATGGGCAGGTCTGAGCCGGCGTGCGCATGCGCAGTAGTGAGCCCGAGCGCGCATGCACAGTAGTGAGCCCGATTGCGCATCCGCAGTAGTAAGTCCGTGTGCGCATGTACAGGTCTGAGCCCGAGTGCGCATGCGCAGTAGTGAGCCCTATTCTGCATCCGCAGTAGTGCGTCCGAGTGCGCATGAGCACCAGTCACCCCGAGTGAGCATGCGCAGTAGTGAGCCCATGTGCCCATGCGCAGTAGTAAGCCCGAGTGCGCATGTGCAGGTCTGACTGGAGTGCGCATGCGCAGTAGTGAGCCCGTGTGCGCATGCGCAGTAGTGATCCCGAGCGTGCATCCGCAGTAGTGAGCCCGAGTGCGCATGTGCAGGTCTGACTGGAGTGCGCATGCGCAGTACTAAGCCCGATTGCGCGCATGCGCAGTAGTGAGCCCGAGCGCGCATGCACAGTAGTGAGCCCGATTGCGCATCCGCAGCAGTGAGTCCGAGTGCGCATGATCAGTAATGAGTCCGAGTGCGCATGAGCAGTAGTCACCCCGAGTGAGCAAGCGCAGTAATGAGCCCATGTGCCCATGCGCAGTAGTAAGCCCGAGTGCGCATGTGCAGGTCTGACTGGAGTGCGCATGCACAGTAGTGAGCCCGTGCGCGCATGCGCACTGGTGAGCCCGATTGTGCATCCGCAGTAGTGACCCCGAGTGCTCATGCGCAGTAGTGACCCCGAGTGCGCATGCGCAGTAGTGACCCCGAGCGCGCATGCGCAGTAGTGAGCCCGATTCCGCGCATGCGCAGTAGTGCGCCCGTGTGCGCATGCGCAGAAGTGAGCTCGCGTGCGCGTGTGCAGGTCTGAGCCGGTGTGCGCATACGCAGTACTGACCCGGGTACGCATGAGCAGTAGTGAGTCCGAGTGCGCATGAGCAGTAGCCACCCCGAGTGCGCATGCACAGTAGTGAGCCCGAGTGCGCATGCACAGTAGTGAGCCCGTGTGCGCATGCGCAGTAGTGAGCCCGAGTGCGTATGAGCAGTAGCGACACCGAGTGCGCATGCACACTAGTGAGCCCGATTGCGCATCCACAGTAGCGAGTCCGTGTGCGCATGCGCAGAAGCGTGCTCGAGTGCGCATGTGCAGGTGTGACCCGGACTGCCCATCCGCAGTAGTGAGGCCGTGTGCGTATGCGCAGTAGTGAGTCCGAGTGCGCATGAGCAGTAGCGACCCCGAGTGCGCATGAGCAGTAGCGACCCCGAGTGCTCATGAGCAGTAGCGACCCCGAGTGCGCATGCGCAGTAGTGAGCCCGAGTGCGCATGCACAATAGTGCGCCCGTGTGCGCATGCGCAGTAGTGAGCCCGAGTGCGCATGCGCAGTAGTGACCCAGAGTGCGCATGCACAGTGGTGGGCCCGTGTGCGCATGCGCAGTAGTGAGCCCGAGTGCGCATCTGCAGTAGTGAGACAGTGTGCGCATGAGCAGAAGTGAGTCCGAGTGCGCATGAGCAGTAGTGAGGCCGAGCGCGCATGAGCAGTAGTGGAACCGAGCGCGCATCCGTAGTAGTGGCCCCGAGTGCGCATGCACAGTAGTGAGCCCGATTGCGCATTCGCAGTAGTGAGTCCGTGTGCGCATGTGCAGGTCTGAGCCGGAGTGCGCATGCGCAGTAGTGAGCCCGATTGTGCATCCGCAGTAGTGAGTCCGAGCGCGCATGAGCAGTAGTGAGCCGGAGTGCGCATGCGCAGTAGTGACCCCGAGTGCGCATGCGCAGTACTGAGCCCGATTGCGTGCATGCGCAGTAGTGAGCCCGTGCGCGCATGCGCAGTAGTGACCCCGAGTGCGCATGGGCAGTAGTGAGTCCGAGTGCCCATGATCAGTAGTGAGTCCGAGTGCGCATGAGCAGTAGTCACCCCGAGTGATCATGCGCAGTAGTGAGGCCGTGCGCGCACCCGCAGTACTGAAACCGAGTGCGCATGCGCAGTAGTGAGCCCGTGCGCGCATTCGCTGTAGTGCGCCCCTGTGCGCATGCGCAGAAGCGTGCTCGAGTGCGCATGTGCAGGTGTGACCCGGACTGCCCATCCGCAGTAGTGAGGCCGTGTGCGTATGCGCAGTAGTGAGTCCGAGTGCGCGTGAGCAGTAGCGACCCCGAGTGCGCATGAGCAGTAGCGACCCCGAGTGCGCATGAGCAGTAGCGACCCCGAGTGCGCATGCACAGTAGTGAGCCCGAGTGCGCATGCACAATAGTGAGCCCGAGTGCGCATGCGCAGTAGTGACCCCAATGCGCACGCACAGTGGTGGGCCCGTGTGCGCATGCGCAGTAGTGAGCCCGAGTGCGCATCTGCAGTAGTGAGACAGTGTGCGCATGAGCAGAAGTGAGTCCGAGTGCGCATGAGCAGTAGTGAGCCCGATTGTGCATTCGCAGTAGTGAGCCCGTGTGCTCATGTGCAATAGTAAGCCCGAGTGCGCATGATCAGTAGTGAGTCCGAGTGCGCATGAGCAGTAGTCACCCCGAGTGAGCATGCGCAGTAGTGAGCCCATGTGCCCATGCGCAGTAGTAAGCCCTAGTGCGCATGTGCAGGTCTGACTGTAGTGCGCATGCGCAGTTGTGAGCCCGATTGCGCGCATGCGCAGTAGTGAGCCCGAACCCGCATCCGCAGTAGCGAGCCCAAGTACGCATGCGCAGTACTGACCCCGAGTACGCATGAGCAGTAGTGAGTCCGAGTGCGCATGAGCAGTAGTGACCCCGAGTGCGCATGCGCAGTGGTGAGCCCGATTACGCATCCGCAGTAGTGACCCCGAGTGCGCATGCACAGTAGTGAGCCCGTGCGCGCATGCGCAGTGGTGAGTCCGTGTGCGCATGTGCAGGACTGAGCCGGCGTGGGCATGCACAGTAGTGACCCCGAGTGCGCATGCACAGTAGTGAGCCCGAGTGCTAATGCACAGAGGAGAGCCCGATTGCGCATGCGCAGTAGTGAGCCCGTGTGCGCATGCGCAGTAGTGAGCCCGAGCGCGCATCCGCAGTAGTGACACCGAGTGCGCATGAGCAGTAGTGAGTCCGATTGGGCATGAGCAGTAGTGACCCAGAGTGCGCATACGCAGTACTGAGCCCGATTGCGTGCATGCGCAGTAGTGAGCCCGTGCGCGCATGCGCAGTAGTGACCCCGAGTGCGCATGAGCAGTAGTGAGTCCGATTGCGCATCCACAGTAGCGAGTCCGTGTGCGCATGCGCAGAAGTGAGCTCGAGTGCGCGTGTGCAGGTCTGAGCCGGTGTGCGCATGCGCAGTAGTGAGCCCGTGTGCCCATCCGCAGTAGTAAGCCCGAGTGCGCATGATCAGTAGTGAGTCCGAGTGCGCGCATGAGCAGTAGTCACCCCGTGCGCGCATGCTCATTAGTGAGCCCGTGTGCTCATGTGCAATAGTAAGCCCGAGTGCGCATGATCAGTAGTGAGTCCGAGTGCGCATGAGCAGTAGTGACCCCGAGTGAGCATGCGCAGTAGTGAGCCCGATTACGCATCCGCAGTAGTGACCCCGAGTGCGCATGCACAGTAGTGAGCCCGTGCGCGCATGCGCAGTGGTGAGTCCGTGTGCGCATGTGCAGGACTGAGCCGGCGTGGGCATGCACAGTAGTGACCCCGAGTGCGCATGCACAGTAGTGAGCCCGAGTGCTAATGCACAGAGGAGAGCCCGATTGCGCATGCGCAGTAGTGAGCCCGTGTGCGCATGCGCAGTGGTGAGCCCGATTACGCATCCGCAGTAGTGACCCCGAGTGCGCATGCACAGTAGTGAGCCCGTGCGCGCATGCGCAGTGGTGAGTCCGTGTGCGCATGTGCAGGACTGAGCCGGCGTGGGCATGCACAGTAGTGACCCCGAGTGCGCATGCACAGTAGTGAACCCGAGTGCTAATGCACAGAGGAGAGCCCGATTGCGCATGCGCAGTAGTGAGCCCGTGTGCGCATGCGCAGTAGCGAGCCCGAGCGCGCATCCGCAGTAGTGACCCCGAGTGCGCATGAGCAGTAGTGAGTCCGATTGGGCATGAGCAGTAGTGACCCAGAGTGCGCATACGCAGTACTGAGCCCGATTGCGTGCATGCGCAGTAGTGAGCCCGTGCGCGCATGCGCAGTAGTGACCCCGAGTGCGCATGAGCAGTAGTGAGTCCGAGTGCCCATGATCAGTAGTGAGTCCGAGTGCGCATGAGCAGTAGTCACCCCGAGTGAGCATGCGCAGTAGTGAGCCCGTGCGCGCACCCGCAGTAGTGAGACCGAGTGCGCATGCGCAGTAGTGAGCCCGTGCGCGCATTCGCTGTAGTGCGCCCGTGTGCGCATGCGCAGAAGCGTGCTCGAGTGCGCATGTGCAGGTGTGACCCGGACTGCCCATCCGCAGTAGTGAGGCCGTGTGCGTATGCGCAGTAGTGAGTCCGAGTGCGCATGAGCAGTAGCGACCCCGAGTGCGCATGAGCAGTAGCGACCCCGAGTGCGCATGAGCAGTAGCGACCCCGAGTGCGCATGCACAGTAGTGAGCCCGAGTGCGCATGCACAATAGTGAGCCCGTGTGCGCATGCGCAGTAGTGAGCCCGATTGCGCGTCCGCAGCAGTGAGTCCGAGTGCGCATGATCAGTAGTGAGTCCGAGTGCGCATGAGCAGTAGTCACCCCGAGTGAGCATGCGCAGTAGTGAGCCCATGTGCCCATGCGCAGTATTAAGCCCGAGTGCGCATGTGCAGGTCTGACTGAAGTGCGCATGCACAGTAGTGAGCCCGTGCGCGCATGCGCAGTGGTGAGTCGGTGTGCGCATGTGCAGGTCTGACTGGAATGCGCATGCGCAGTACTGAGCCCGAATGCGTGCATGCGCAGTAGTGAGCCCGTGCGAGCATGCACAGTAGTGACCCCGAGTGCGCATGAGCAGTAGTGAGTCCGAGTGCCCATGATCAGTAGTGAGTCCGAGTGCGCATGAGCAGTAGTCACCCCGAGTGAGCATGCGCAGCAGTGAGCCCGTGCGCGCACCCGCAGTAGTGAGACCGAGTGCGCATGCGCAGTAGTGAGCCCGTGCGAGCATTCGCTGTAGTGCGCCCGTGTGCGCATGCGCAGAAGCGTGCTCGAGTGCGCATGTGCAGGTGTGACCCGGACTGCCCATCCGCAGTAGTGAGGCCGTGTGCGTATGCGCAGTAGCGACCCCGAGTGCGCATGAGCAGTAGCGACCCTGAGTGCGCATGAGCAGTAGCGACCCCGAGTGCGCATGCACAGTAGTGAGCCCGAGTGCGCATGCACAATAGTGAGCCCGATTGCGCATTCGCAGTAGTGAGTCCGTGTGCGCATGTGCAGGTCTGAGCCGGAGTGCGCATGCGCAGTAGTGAGCCCGATTGTGCATCCGCAGTAGTGAGTCCGAGTGCGCATGAGCAGTAGTGAGCCGGAGTGCGCATGCGCAGTAGTGGCCCCAAGTGCGCATGCGCAGTAGTGACCCCGAGCGCGCATGCGCAGTAGTGAGCCCGAGTGCGCATCTGCAGTAGTGAGACAGTGTGCGCATGAGCAGAAGTAAATCCGAGTGCGCATGAGCAGTAGTGAGGCCGAGCGCACATGAGCAGTAGTGGGACCGAGCGCCCATCCGTAGTAGTAACCCCGAGTGCGCATGCACAGTAGTGAGCCCGATTGCGCATTCGCAGTAGTGAGTCCGTGTGCCCATGCGCAGTGGTGAGTCCGTGTGCGCATGTGCAGGTCTGACTGGAGTGCGCATGCGCAGTACTGAGCCCGACTGCGTGCATGCGCAGTAGTGAGTCCGTGCGCGCATTCGCTGTAGTGCGCCCGTGTGCGCATGCGCAAAAGCGTTCTCGAGTGCGAATGTGCAGGTGTGACCCGGACTGCACATCCGCAGTAGTGAGGCCGTGTGCGTATGCGCAGTAGTGAGCCCGAGTGCGCATGAGCAGTAGCGACCCCGAGCGCGCATCCGCAGTAGTGACCCCGAGTGCGCATGAGCAGTAGTGAGTCCGATTGGGCATGAGCAGTAGTGACCCAGAGTGCGCATACGCAGTACTGAGCCCGATTGCGTGCATGCGCAGTAGTGAGCCCGTGCGCGCATGCGCAGTAGTGACCCCGAGTGCGCATGAGCAGTAGTGAGTCCGAGTGCCCATGATCAGTAGTGAGTCCGAGTGCGCATGAGCAGTAGTCACCCCGAGTGAGCATGCGCAGTAGTGAGCCCGTGCGCGCACCCGCAGTAGTGAGACCGAGTGCGCATGCGCAGTAGTGAGCCCGTGCGCGCATTCGCTGTAGTGCGCCCGTGTGCGCATGCGCAGAAGCGTGCTCGAGTGCGCATATGCAGGTGTGACCCGGACTGCCCATCCGCAGTAGTGAGGCCGTGTGCGTATGCGCAGTAGTGAGTCCGAGTGCGCGTGAGCAGTAGCGACCCCGAGTGCGCATGAGCAGTAGCGACCCCGAGTGCGCATGAGCAGTAGCGACCCCGAGTGCGCATGCACAGTAGTGAGCCCGAGTGCGCATGCACAATAGTGAGCCCGAGTGCGCATGCCCAGTAATGACCCCAATGCGCACGCACAGTGGTGGGCCCGTGTGCGCATGCGCAGTAGTGAGCCCGAGTGCGCATCTGCAGTAGTGAGACAGTGTGCGCATGAGCAGAAGTGAGTCCGAGTGCGCATGAGCAGTAGTGAGGCCGAGTGCGCATGAGCAGTAGTGAGCCCGAGCGCGCATCCGTAGTAGTGACCCCGATTGCGCATGCACAGTAGTGATCCCGATTGCGCATTCGCAGTAGTGAGTCCGTGTGCGCATGTGCAGGTCTGAGCCGGAGTGCGCATGAGCAGTAGTGAGCCCGATTGTGCATCCGCAGTAGTGAGTCCGAGTGCGCATGAGCAGTAGCGACACCGAGTGCGCATGCACAGTAGTGAGCCCGATTGCGCATCCACAGTAGCGAGTCCGTGTACGCATGCGCAGAAGTGAGCTCGAGTGCGCGTGTGCAGGTCTGAGCCGGTGTGCGCATGCGCAGTAGTGAGCCCGTGTGCCCATGCGCAGTAGTAAGCCCGAGTGCGCATGATCAGTAGTGAGTCCGAGTGCGCGCATGAGCAGTAGTCACCCCGTGCGCGCATGCTCATTAGTGAGCCCGTGTGCTCATGTGCAATAGTAAGCCCGAGTGCGCATGATCAGTAGTGAGTCCGAGTGCGCATGAGCAGTAGTCACCCCGAGTGCGCATGCGCAGTTGTGAGCCCGATTGCGCGCATGCGCAGTAGTGAGCCCGAGCCCGCATCCGCAGTAGCGAGCCCAAGTGCGCATGCGCAGTACTGACCCCGAGTACGCATGAGCAGTAGTGAGTCCGAGTGCGCATGAGCAGTAGTGACCCCGAGTGCGCATGCGCAGTGGTGAGCCCGATTACGCATCCGCAGTTGTGACCCCGAGTGCGCATGCACAGTAGTGAGCCCGTGCGCGCATGCGCAGTGGTGAGTCCGTGTGCGCATGTGCAGGTCTGAGCCGGAGTGCGCATGCACAGTAGTGACCCCGAGTGCGCATGCACAGTAGTGAGCCCGAGTGCTAATGCAGAGAGGAGAGCCCGATTGCGCATGCGCAGTAGTGAGCCCGTGTGCGCATGCGCAGTAGTGAGCCCGAGCGCGCATCCGCAGTAGTGACCCCGAGGGCGCATGAGCAGTAGTGAGTCCGATTGGGCATGAGCAGTAGTGACCCCGAGTGCGCATGCGCAGTACTGAGCCCGATTGCGTGCATGCGCGGTAGTGAGCCCGTGCGCGCATGCGCAGTAGTGACCCCGAGTGCGCATGAGCAGTAGTGAGTCCGATTGCGCGTCCGCAGCAGTGAGTCCGAGTGCGCATGATCAGTAGTGAGTCCGAGTGCGCATGAGCAGTAGTCACCCCGAGTGAGCATGAGCAGTAGTGAGTCCGAGTGCCCATGATCAGTAGTGAGTCCGAGTGCGCATGAGCAGTAGTCACCCCGAGTGAGCATGCGCAGCAGTGAGCCCGTGCGCGCACCCGCAGTAGTGAGACCGAGTGCGCATGCGCAGTAGTGAGCCCGTGCGAGCATTGGCTGTAGTGCGCCCGTGTGCGCATGCGCAGAAGCGTGCTCGAGTGCGCATGTGCAGGTGTGACCCGGACTGCCCATCCGCAGTAGTGAGGCCGTGTGCGTATGCGCAGTAGCGACCCCGAGTGCGCATGAGCAGTAGCGACCCCGAGTGCGCATGAGCAGTAGCGACCCCGAGTGCGCATGCACAGTAGTGAGCCCGAGTGCGCATGCACAATAGTGAGCCCGTGTGCGCATGCGCAGTAGTGAGCCCGAGCGCGCATGCGCAGTAGTGACCACGAGTGCGCATGCACAGTGGTGGGCCCGTGTGCGCATGCGCAGTAGTGAGCCCGAGTGCGCATCTGCAGTAGTGAGACAGTGTGCGCATGAGCAGAAGTGAGTCCGAGTGCGCATGAGCAGTAGTGAGGCCGAGTGCGCATGAGCAGTAGTGATCCCGAGCGCGCATCCGTAGTAGTGAGTCCGTGTGCGCATGTGCAGGTCTGAGCCGGAGTGTGCATGCGCAGTAGTGAGCCCGATTGTGCATCCGCAGTAGTGACCCCGAGCGCGCATGCGCAGTAGTGAGCCCGTTTCCGCGCATGCGCAGTAGTGCGCCCGTGTGCGCATGCGCAGAAGTGAGCTCGAGTGCGCGTGTGCAGGTCTGAGCCGGTGTGCGCATGCGCAGTACTGAGCCCGATTGCCCGCATGCGCAATAGTTCGCCCGAGCGCGCATGCACAGTAGTGACCCCGATTGCGCATCCGCAGTAGTGAGTCCGTGTGCACATGTACAGGTCTGAGCCGGAGTGCGCATGCGCAGTAGTGAGCCCGATTGTGCATCCGCAGTAGTGAGTCCGAGTGCGCATGATCAGTAGTGAGTCTGAGTGCGCATGAACAGTAATCACCCCGAGTGAGCATGCGCAGTAGTGAGCCCATGTACCCATGCGCAGTAGTAAGCCCGAGTGCGCATGTGCAGGTCTGACTGGAGTGCGCATGCGCAGTACTGAGCCCAATTGCGCGCATGCGCAGTAGTGAGCCCGTGCGCGCATGCGCAGTAGTGAGCCCGAGCGCGCATGCGCAGTAGTGAGCCCAAGCGCGCGTTCGATGTAGTGCGCCCGTGTGCGCATGCGCAGAAGCGAGCTCGAGTGCGCACGTGCAGGTGTGAGCCGGGCTGCCATGCGCAGTAGTGAGGCCGTGTGCGCATGCGCAGTGGTGTGCCCGAGTGCGCACGGGCAGGTCTGAGCCGGCGTGCGCATGCGCAGTAGTGAGCCCGTGTGCGCATGCGCAGTAGTGACCCCGATTACGCATCCGCAATAGTGATCCCGAGTACGCCTGCGCAGTAGTGAGCCCGTGCGCGCATGCGCAGTAGTGCGCCCGTACGCGCATGCGCAGTAGTGAGCCCGTGTGCGCATGCGTAGTAGCGACCCCGAGCGCGCTTGCGTAGTAGTGACCGCGAGCGCATGTGCGCAGTAGTGAGCCCGATTGCGCATCCACAGTAGCGAGTCCGTGTGCGCATGCGCAGTAGTGAGCCCGAGTGCGCATGTGCAGGTCTGAGCACGAGTGCGCATGCTGAGAAGAGAGCCCCATTGCGCATGCGCAGTAGTGACCCCGTGTGCCCATGCGCAGTAGTAAGCCCGAGTGCGCATGTGCAGGTCTGACTGGAGTGTGCATGCGCAGTAGTGAGCCCGAGCGCACATCCGCAGTAGTGAGCCCGAGTGCGCATGCACAGTAGTGACCCCGAGTACGCATGAGCAGTAGTGAGCCCGAGTGCGCATGAGCAGTAGTGACCCCGAGTGCGCATGCGCCGTTGTGAGCCCGATTACGCATCCGCAGTAGTGACCCCGAGTGCGCATGCACAGTAGTGAGCCCGATTGCGCATTCGCAATAGTGAGTCCGTGTGCGCATAAGCAGTAGTGAGTCCGAGTGCGCATGAGCAGTAGTGAGGCCGATTGCGCATTCGCAGTAGTGAGTCCGTGTGCGCATGTGCAGGTCTGAGCCGGATTGCGCATCCACAGTAGCGAGTCCGTGCGCGCATGCGCAGTAGTGGGCCCGAGTGCGTATGTGCAGGTCTGAGCCCGCGTGCGCATACGCAGTAGTGAGCCCGAGCGCGCATCCGCAGTAGTGAGCCCGAGTGCGCATGTGCAGGTCTGAGCTCGTGTGCGAATGCGCAGTAGTGAGCCCGTGCGCGCATGCGCAGTAGCGACCCCGAGCGCGCATGCACAGTAGTGAGCCCGAGTGCGCATGCACAATAGTGAGCCCGTGTGCGCATGCGCAGTAGTGAGCCCGAGTGCGCATGCGCAGTAGTGACCCCGAGTGCGCATGCACAGTGGTGGGCCCGTGTGCGCATGCGCAGTAGTGAGCCCGAGCGCGCATCTGCAGTAGTGAGACAGTGTGCGCATGAGCAGAAGTGAGTCCGAGTGCGCATGAGCAGTAGTGAGGCCGAGCGCACATGAGCAGTAGTGGGACCGAGCGCGCATCCGTAGTAGTGACCCCGAGTGCGCATGCACAGTAGTGAGCCCAATTGCGCATTCGCAGTAGTGAGTCCGAGTGCGCATGAGCAGTAGTGAGCCGGAGTGCGCATGCGCAGTAGTGACCCCGAGTGCGCATGCGCAGTAGTGACCCCGAGCGCGCATGCGCAGCAGTGAGCCCGATTCCGCGCATGCGCAGTAGTGCGCCCGTGTGCGCATGCGCAGAAGTGAGCTCGAGTGCGCGTGTGCAGGTCTGAGCCGGTGTGCGCATGCGCAGTACTGACCCCGAGTACGCATGAGCAGTAGTGAGTCCGAGTGCGCATGAGCAGTAGTGACCCCGAGTGCGCATGCGCAGTATTGAGCCCATGTGTGCATGCGCAGTAGCGAACCCGAATGCGCGTCTGCAACAGTGAACCCGAGTGCGCATGCACAGTAGTGACCGCGAGCGCGATTGCGCATCCGCAGCAGTGAGACCGATTGGGCATGAGCAGTAGTGACCCCGAGTGCGCATGAGCAGTAGCGACAACGAGTGCGCATGCACAGTAGTGAGACCGATTGCGCATCCACAGTAGCGAGTCGGTGTGCGCATGCGCAGTAGTGAGCCCGAGTGCGCATGTGCAGGTCTGAGCCCGAGTGCGCATGATCAGTAGTGAGTCCGAGCGCGCGCATGAGCAGTAGTCACCCCGTGCGCGCATGCTCATTAGTGAGCCCGTGTGCTCATGTGCAATAGTAAGCCCGAGTGCGCATGGTCAGTAGTGAGTCCGAATGCGCATGAGCAGTAGTCTCCCCGAGTGAGCATGCGCAGTAGTGAGCCCATGTGCCCATGCGCAGTAGTAAGCCCTAGTGCGCATGTGCAGGTCTGACTGGAGTGCGCATGCGCAGATGTGAGCCCGATTGCGCGCATGCGCAGTAGTGAGCCCGAGCGAGCATGCAGAGTAGTGAGCCCGATTGCGCATCCGCAGCAGTGAGTCCGAGTGCGCATGATCAGTAGTGAGTCCGAGTGCGCATGAGCAGTAGTCACCCCGAGTGAGCATGCGCAGTATGGAGCCCATGTGCCCATGCGCAGTAGTAAGCCCGAGTGCGCATGTGCAGGTCTGACTGGAGTGCGCATGCGCAGTGGTGAGTCCGTGTGCGCATGTGCAGATCTGACTGGAGTGCGCATGCGCAGTACTGAGCCCGATTGCGTGCATGCGCAGTAGTGAGCCCGTGCGCGCATGCGCAGTAGTGACCCCGAGTGCGCATGCGCAGTAGTGAGTCCGAGTGCCCATGATCAGTAGTGAGTCCGAGTGCGCATGAGCAGTGGTCACCCCGAGTGATCATGCGCAGTAGTGAGCCCGTGCGCGCACCCGCAGTACTGAAACCGAGTGCGCATGCGCAGTAGTGAGCCCGTGCGCGCATTCGCTGTAGTGCGCCCGTGTGCGCATGCGCAGAAGCGTGCTCGAGTGCGCATGTGCAGGTGTGACCCGGACTGCCCATCCGCAGTAGTGAGGCCGTGTGCGTATGCGCAGTAGTGAGTCCGAGTGCGCGTGAGCAGTAGCGACCCCGAGTGCGCATGAGCAGTAGCGACCCCGAGTGCGCATGAGCAGTAGCGACCCCGAGTGCGCATGTACAGTAGTGAGCCCGAGTGCGCATGCACAATAGTGAGCCCGTGTGCGCATGCGCAGTAGTGAGCCCGAGTGCGCATCTGCAGTAGTGAGACAGTGTGCGCATGAGCAGAAGTGAGTCCGAGTGCGCATGAGCAGTAGTGAGGCCGAGTGCGCATGAGCAGTAGTGGGCCCGAGCGCGCATCCGTAGTTGTGACCCCGAGTGCGCATGCACAGTAGTGAGCCCGATTGCGCATTCGCAGTAGTGAGTCCGTGTGCGCATGTGCAGGTCTGAGTCGGAGTGCGCATGAGCAGTAGTGAGCCCGATTGTGCATCCGCAGTAGTGAGTCCGAGTGCGCATGAGCAGTAGCGACACCGAGTGCGCATGCACAGTAGTGAGCCCGATTGCGCATCCACAGTAGCGAGTCCGTGTGCGCATGCGCAGAAGTGAGCTCGAGTGCGCCTGTGCAGGTCTGAGCCGGTGTGCGCATGCGCAGTAGTGAGCCCGTGTGCCCATGCGCAGTAGTAAGCCCGAGTGCGCATGATCAGTAGTGAGTCCGAGTGCGCGCATGAGCAGTAGTCACCCCGTGCGCGCATGCTCATTAGTGAGCCCGTGTGCTCATGTGCAATAGTAAGCCCGAGTGCGCATGATCAGTAGTGAGTCCGAGTGCGCATGAGCAGTAGTCACCCCGAGTGAGCATGAGCAGTAGTGAGTCCGAGTGGCCATGATCAGTAGTGAGTCCGAGTGCGCATGAGCAGTAGTCACCCCGAGTGAGCATGAGCAGTAGTGAGTCCGAGTGCCCATGATCAGTAGTGAGTCCGAGTGCGCATGAGCAGGAGTCACCCCGAGTGAGCATGCGCAGCAGTGAGCCCGTGCGCGCACCCGCAGTAGTGAGACCGAGTGCGCATGCGCAGTAGTGAGCCCGTGCGAGCATTCGCTGTAGTGCGCCCGTGTGCGCATGCGCAGAAGCGTGCTCGAGTGCGCATGTGCAGGTGTGACCCGGACTGCCCATCCGCAGTAGTGAGGCCGTGCGCGCATGCGCAGTAGCGAGCCCGAGTGCGCATGTGCAGGTCTGAGTCCGAGTGCGCATGCTCAGTAGAGAGCCCGAATGCGCATGCGCTGTAGTGAGTCCGTGCGCGCAAGCGCAGTAGTGAGCCCGTGTGCCCATGGGCAGTAGTAAGCCCGAGTGCGCATGTGCAAGTGTGACTGCAGTGCGCATGCGCAGTAGTGAGCCCGAGCACGCAGCTGCAGTAGTGAGCCCGAGTGCGCTTGCGCAGTAGTGCCCCCGAGTACGTATGAGCAGTAGTCAGTCTGAGTGCGCATGAGCAGTAGTGACCCCGAGTGCGCATGCGCAGTAGTGAGCCCGATTACGCATTCGCAGTAGTGTCCCCGAGTGCGCAAGCGCAGTAGTGAGCCCGATTACGCATCCGCAGTAGTGACCCCGAGTGCGCATGCACAGTAGTGAGCCCGATTGCGCATTCGCAGTAGTGAGTGCGTGAGCGCATGTGCAGGTCTGAGCCGGATTGCGCATCCACAGTAGCGAGTCCGTGCGCGCATGCGCAGTTGTGAGCCCGAGTGCGCATCCGCAGTAGTGACCCGAGTACGCATGAGCAGTAGTGAGTCCGTGTGCGCATGTACATGTCTGAGCCCGAGTGCGCATGCGCAGTAGTGAGCCCGAGCGCGCATCCGCAGTAGCGAGCCCGAGTGCGCATGCGCAGTACTGACACCGAGTACGCATGAACAGTAGCGACCCCAATTACGCATCCGCAGTAGTGACCCCGAGTGCGCATGCGCAGTAGTGAGCCCGTGCGCGCATCCGCAGTAGTGAGCCGGAGAGCGCATGTGCAGTAGAGAGCTCGTGTGCGCATGCGCAGTAGTGAGCCTGAGCGCGCATTCACAGTAGTGAGCCCGAGTGCGCCTGCGCATTAGTGAGCCCGATTACGCATCCGCAGTTGTGACCCCGAGTGCGCATCCGCAGTAGTGACCCCTAGTGCGCATGAGCAGTAGTGAGACCGAGTGCGCAAGCGCAGTAGTGAGGCCGTGTGCGCATGCGCAGTGGTGTGCCCGAGTGCGCACGGGCAGGTCTGAGCCGGCGTGCGCATGCGCAGTAGTGAGCCCGTGTGCGCATGCGCAGTAGTTACCCCGAGTGCGCATGCGCAGTAGTGAGCCCGATTACGCACTCGCAGTAGTGACCCCGAGTGCGCATGCGCAGTAGTGCGCCCGTGTGCGCATGCGCAGAAGTGAGCTCGAATGCGCATGTGCAGGTCTGAGCCCGTGTGCGCATACGCAGTAGTGAGCCCGAGCGCGCATCCGCAGTAGTGAGCCCGAGTGCGCATGAGCAGTGGTGAGCCCGTGCGCGCATCCGCAGTAGTGAGTCGGAGAGCGCATGTGCAGTAGAGAGCTCGTGTGCGCATGCGCAGTAGTGAGCCCGAGTGCGCATGCGCTGTAGTGAGCCTGAGCGCGCATCCACAGTAGTGAGCCCGAGTGCGCCTGCGCAGTACTCACCCCGAGTACGCATGAACAGTAGCGACCCCAATTACGCATCCGCAGTAGTGACCCCGAGTGCGCATGCGCAGTAGTGAGCCCGTGCGCGCATCCGCAGTAGTGAGTCGGAGAGCGCATGTGCAGTAGAGAGCTCGTGTGCGCATGCGCAGTAGTGAGCCCAAGTGCGCATGCGCAGTAGTGAGCCTGAGCGCGCATTCACAGTAGTGAGCCCGAGTGCGCCTGCGCAGTACTCACCCCGAGTACGCATGAACAGTAGTGACCCCAATTACGCATCCGCAGTAGTGACCCCGTGTGCGCATGCGCAGTAGTGAGCCCGAGCGCGTATCCACAGTAGTGGGCCCGAGTGCGCATGCGCAGTACTCACCCCGACTACGCATGAACAGTAGTGACCCCGATTACGCATCCGCAGTAGTGAACCCGAGTGCGCATGCGCAGTAGTGCGCCCGTGCGCGAATGCGCAGAAGTGAGCTCGAATGCGCATGTGCAGGTCTGAGCCCGTGTGCCCGTACGCAGTAGTGAGCCCCAGCGCGCATCCGCAGTAGTGAGCCCAAATGCGCATGAGCAGTAGTGAGCCCGAGCGCGCATGCACAGTAGTGAGCCCGATTGCGCATCCGCAGTAGTGAGTCCGTGTGCGCATGTACAGGTCTGAGCCGGAGTGCGCATGCGCAGTAGTGAGCCCGAGCGTGCATCCGCAGTAGTGAGACCGAGGGCGCATGTGCAGGTCTGACTGGAGTGCGCATGCGCAGTAGTAAGCCCGATTGCGCGCATGCGCAGTAGTGAGCCCGAGCGCGCATCCGCAGTAGAGACCCCTAGTGCGCATGCGCAGTACTCACCCCGAGTACGCATGAGCAGTAGTAAGCTCGATTACGCATCCGCAGTAGTGCCCCCGAGTGCGAATGCGCAGTAGTGCGCCCGTGTGCGAATGCGCATGTGCAGGTCTGAGCCCGTGTGCGCATACGCAGTAGTGAGCCCGAGTGCGCATGAGCAGCAGTGACACCTAGTGCGCATGCGCAGTTGTGACCCCGATTACGCATCCGCAGTAGTGACCCCGAGTGCGCATGCGCAGTAGTGAGCCCGAGCGCGCATGCACAGTAGTGACCCCGAGTGCGCATGCGCAGTAGTGAGCCCGATTCTGCATCCGCAGTAGTGAGCCCGAGTGCCCATGAGCAGTAGTCACCCCGAGTGAGCATGCGCAGTAGTGAGCCCATGTGCCCATGCGCAGTAGTAAGCCCGAGTGCGCATGCGCAGGTCTGACTGGAGTGCGCATGCGCAGTAGTGAGCCCGATTGCGCGCATGCGCAGGAGTGAGCCCGAGCGCGCATGTGCAGGTCTGACTGGAGTGCGCATGCGCAGTACTGAACCCGATTGCGCGCATGCGCAGTAGTGAGCCCGAGTGCGCATGCGCAATAGTGAGCCCGATTACGCATCCGCAATAGTGACCCCGAGTGCGCAAGCGCAGTAGTGAGCCCGAGCGCGCATGCGCAGTAGTGACCCCGAGTGCGCATGCGCAGTAGTGAGCCCGATTCTGCATCCGCAGTAGTGAGCCCGAGTGCGCATGAGCAGTAGTCACCCCGAGTGAGCATGCGCCGTAGTGAGCCCATGTGCCCATGCGCAGTAGTAAGCCCGAGTGCGCATGCGCAGGTCTGACTGGAGTGCGCATGCGCAGTAGTGAGCCCGATTGCGCGCATGCGCAGGAGTGAGCCCGAGCGCGCATCCCCAGGAGCGAGCCCAAGTGTGCAATCGCAGTACTGACACCGAGTACGCTTGAGCAGTAGTAAGTCCGAGTGCGCATGAGCAGTAGTGACCCCGAGTGCGCATGCGCAGTAGTGAGCCCGATTACGCATCCGCAGTAGTGACCCCGAGTGCGCATGCACAGTAGTGAGCCCGTGCGCGCACGCGCAGTGGTGAGTCCGGGTGCGCATGTGCAGGTCTGCCTGGAGTGCGCATGCGCAGTACTGAGCCCAATTGCGCGCATGCGCAGTAGTGCGCCCGAGCGCGCATGCACAGTAGTGCGCCCGAGCGCGCATGCACAGTAGTGAGCCCGATTGCGCATCCGCAGTAGTGAGTCCGTGTACGCATGTAGAGGTCTGAGCCGGAGTGCGCATGCGCAGTAGTGAGCCCGATTGTGCATCCGCAGTAGTGAGTCCGAGTGCGCATGATCAGTAGTGAGTCCGAGTGCGCATGAGCAGTAGTCACCCCGAGTGAGCATGCGCAGTAGTGAGCCCATGTGCCCATGCGCAGTACTAAGCCCGAGTGCGCATGTGCAGGTCTGACTGGAGTGCGCATGCGCAGTACTGAACCCGATTGCGCGCATGCGCAGTAGTGAGCCCGTGCGCGCATGCGCAGTAGTGAGCCCGTGTGCGCATGCGCAGTAGTGAGCCCGAGCGCGCATCCGCAGTAGTGACCCCGAGTGCGCATGAGCAGTAGTGAGCTCGAGTGCGCATGTGCAGGTGTGAGCCGGACTGCCCATGCGCAGTAGTGAGGCCGTGTGCGTATGCGCAGTGGTGTGCCCGAGTGCGCATGTACATGTCTGAGCCCGAGTGCGCATGCGCAGTAGTGAGCCCATGTGCCGATGCGCAGTAGTGACCCCGAGTGCGCATGCGCAGTAGTGAGCCCGAGCGCGCATGCACAGTAGTGAGCCCGATTGCGCATCCGCAGTAGTGAGTCCGTGTTCGCATGTACATGTCTGAGCCCGAGTGCGCATGCGCAGTAGTGAGCCCATGTGCCCATGCGCAGTAGTAAGCCCGAGTGCGCATGCGCAGTAGTGAGCCCGATTACGCATCCGCAGTAGTGACCCCGAGTGCGCATGTACATGTCTGAGCCCGAGTGCGCAAGCGCAGTAGTGAGCCCGTGCGCGCATGCGGAGTAGTGACCCCGAGTGCGCATGCGCAGTAGAAAGCCCGTGCGCGCATGCGCAGTAGTGAGCCCGTGCGCGCATGCGCAGTAGTGAGCCCGTGTGCCCATGCGCAGTAGTGAGCCCGAGCGCGCATCCACAGTAGTGAGCCCGAGTGCGCATGCGCTGTACTCACGCCGAGTACGCATGAGCAGTAGTGAGCCCGATTACGCATCCGCAGTAGTGACCCCGAGTGCGCATGCGCAGTAGTGAGCCCGCTTGCGCGCATGCGCAGTAGTGAGCCCGAGCGCGTATCCGCAGTAGTGACCCCGAGTGCGCATGCGCAGTACTCACCCCGAGTACGCATGAGCAGTAGTAAGCTCGGTTACGCATCCGCAGTAGTGCCCCCGAGTGCGAATGCGCAGTAGTGCGCCCGTGTGCGAATGCGCATGTGCAGGTCTGAGCCCGTGTGCGCACACGCAGTAGTGAGCCCTAGCGCGCATCCGCAGTAGTGAGTCCGAGTGCGCATGAGCAGTAGCGACCCCGAGTGCGCATGAGCAGTAGCGACCCCGAGTGCGCATGAGCAGTAGCGACCCCGAGTGCGCATGCACAGTAGTGAGCCCGAGTGCGCATGCACAATAGTGCGCCCGTGTGCGCATGCGCAGTAGTGAGCCCGAGTGCGCATGCGCAGTAGTGACCCAGAGTGCGCATGCACAGTGGTGGGCCCGTGTGCGCATGCGCAGTAGTGAGCCCGATTGTGCATCCGCAGTAGTGAGTCCGAGTGCGCATGAGCAGTAGTGAGCCGGAGTGCGCATGCGCAGTAGTGACCCAGAGTGCGCATGCGCAGTAGTGACCCCGAGCGCGCATGCGCAGTAGTAAGCCCGATTCCGCGCATGCGCAGTAGTACGCCCGTGTGCGCATGCGCAGAAGTGAGCTCGAGTGCGCGTGTGCAGGTCTGAGCCGGTGTGCGCATGCGCAGTACTGACCCCGAGTACGCATGAGCAGTAGTGAGTCCGATTGGGCATGAGCAGTAGTGACCCCGAGTGCGCATGCACAGTAGTGGGCCCGATTGCGCATCCGCAGTAGTGAGCCCGTGTGCCCATGCGCAGTGGTGAGTCCGTGTGCGCATGTGCAGGTCTGACTGGAGTGCGCATGCGCAGTACTGAGCCCGATTGCGTGCATGCGCAGTAGTGAGCCCGTGCGCGCATGCGCAGTAGTGACCCCGAGTGCGCATGAGCAGTAGTGAGTCCGAGTGCCCATGATCAGTAGTGAGTCCGAGTGCGCATGAGCAGTGGTCACCCCGAGTGAGCATGAGCAGTAGTGAGTCCGAGTGCCCATGATCAGTAGTGAGTCCGAGTGCGCATGAGCAGGAGTCACCCCGAGTGAGCATGCGCAGCAGTGAGCCCGTGCGCGCACCCGCAGTAGTGAGACCGAGTGCGCATGCGCAGTAGTGAGCCCGTGCGAGCATTCGCTGTAGTGCGCCCGTGTGCGCATGCGCAGAAGCGTGCTCGAGTGCGCATGTGCAGGTGTGACCCGGACTGCCCATCCGCAGTAGTGAGGCCGCGTGCGTATGCGCAGTAGCGACCCCGAGTGCGCATGAGCAGTAGCGACCCCGAGTGCGCATGAGCAGTAGCGACCCCGAGTGCGCATGCACAGTAGTGAGCCCGAGTGCGCATGCACAATAGTGAGCCCGTGTGCGCATGCGCAGTAGTGAGCCCGAGTGCGCATGCGCAGTAGTGACCCCGAGTGCGCATGCACAGTGGTGGGCCCGTGTGCGCATGCGCAGTAGTGAGCCCGAGTGCGCATCTGCAGTAGTGAGACAGTGTGCGCATGAGCAGAAGTGAGTCCGAGTGCGCATGAGCAGTAGTGAGGCCGAGTGCGCATGAGCAGTAGTGATCCCGAGCGCGCATCCGTAGTAATGACCCCGAGTGCGCATGCACAGTAGTGAGCCCGATTGCGCATTCGCAGTAGTGAGTCCGTGTGCGCATGTGCAGGTCTGAGCCGGAGTGCGCATGCGCAGTAGTGAGCCCGATTGTGCATCCGCAGTAGTGAGTCCGAGTGCGCATGCGCAGTAGTGAGCCGGAGTGCGCATGCGCAGTAGTGGCCCCGAGTGCGCATGCGCAGTAGTGACCCCGAGCGCGCATGCGCAGTAGTGAGCCCGATTCCGCGCATGCGCAGTAGTGCGCCCGTGTGCGCATGCGCAGAAGTGAGCTCGAGTGCGCGTGTGCAGGTCTGAGCCGGTGTGCGCATGCGCAGTACTGAGCCCGATTGCCCGCATGCGCAATAGTTCGCCCGAGCGCGCATGCACAGTAGTGACCCCGATTGCGCATCCGCAGTAGTGAGTCCGTGTGCGCATAAGCAGTAGTGAGTCCGAGTGCGCATGAGCAGTTGTGACCCCGAGTGCGCATGCGCCGTTGTGAGCCCGATTACGCATCCGCAGTAGTGACCCCGAGTGCGCATGCGCAGTAGTGAGCCCGATTACGCATTCGCAGTAGTGTCCCCGAGTGCGCAAGCGCAGTAGTGAGCCCGATTACGCATCCGCAGTAGTGACCCCGAGTGCGCATGCACAGTAGTGAGCCCGATTGCGCATTCGCAGTAGTGAGTGCGTGAGCGCATGTGCAGGTCTGAGCCGGATTGCGCATCCACAGTAGCGAGTCCGTGCGCGCATGCGCAGTAGTGAGCCCGAGTGCGCATCCGCAGTAGTGACCCGAGTACGCATGAGCAGTAGTGAGTCCGAGTGGGCATGAGCAGTAGTGGGCCCGATTGTGCATCCGCAGTAGTGAGCCGGTGTGCCCATGCGCAGTAGTAAGCCCGAATGCGCATGTGCAGGTCTGACTGGTGTGCGCATGCGTAGTAGTGAGCCCGATTGCGCGCATGCGCAGTAGTAAGCCCGAGCGCGCACCCGCAGTAGTGAGACCGAGTGCGCATGCGCAGTAGTGAGGCAGTGCGCGCATTCGCTGTAGTTCGCCCGTGTGCGCATGCGCAGAAGTGAGCTCGAGTGCGTATGTGCAGGTGTGAGCCGGACTGCCCATGCGCAGTAGTGAGGCCGTGTGCGCATGCGCAGTGGTGTGCCCGAGTGCGCATGGGCAGGTCTGAGCCGGCGTGCGCATGCGCAGTAGTGAGCCCGTGTGCGCATGCGCAGTAGTGACCCCGAGTGCGCATGCGCAGTAGTGTGCCGAGCGCGCATGCACAGTAGTGAGCCCGATTGCGCATCCGCAGTAGTGAGTCCGTGTGCGCATGTACATGTCTGAGCCCGAGTGCGCATGCGCAGTAGTGAGCCCGAGCGCGCATCCGCAGTACCGAGCCCGAGTGCGCATGCGCAGTACTGACACCGAGTACGCATGAACAGTAGCGACCCCAATTACGCATCCGCAGTAGTGACCCCGAGTGCGCATGCGCAGTAGTGAGCCCGTGCGCGCATCCGCAGTAGTGAGTCGGAGAGCGCATGTGCAGTAGAGAGCTCGTGTGCGCATGCGCAGTAGTGAGCCCAAGTGCGCATGCGCAGTAGTGAGCCTGAGCGCGCATTCACAGTAGTGAGCCCGAGTGCGCCTGCGCATTAGTGAGCCCGATTACGCATCCGCAGTTGTGACCCCGAGTGCGCATCCACAGTAGTGACCCCTAGTGCGCATGAGCAGTAGTGAGACCGAGTGCGCAAGCGCAGTAGTGAGGCCGTGTGCGCATGCGCAGTGGTGTGCCCGAGTGCGCACGGGCAGGTCTGAGCCGGCGTGCGCATGCGCAGTAGTGAGCCCGTGTGCGCATGCGCAGCAGTTACCCCGAGTGCGCATGCGCAGTAGTGAGCCCGATTACGCATCCGCAGTAGTGACCCCGAGTGCGTATGCGCAGTAGTGCGCCCGTGTGCGCATGCGCAGAAGTGAGCTCGAATGCGCATGTGCAGGTCTGAGCCCGTGTGCGCATACGCAGTAGTGAGCCCGAGCGCGCATCCGCAGTAGTGAGCCCGAGTGCGCATGAGCTGTAGTGTGGCCGAGTGCGCATGAGCAGTGGTGAGCCCGTGCGCGCATCCGCAGTAGTGAGTCGGAGAGCGCATGTGCAGTAGAGAGCTCGTGTGCGCATGCGCAGTAGTGAGCCCGAGTGCGCATGCGCAGTAGTGAGCCTGAGCGCGCATCCACAGTAGTGAGCCCGAGTGCGCCTGCGCAGTACTCACCCCGAGTACGCATGAACAGTAGCGACCCCAATTACGCATCCGCAGTAGTGACCCCGAGTGCGCATGCGCAGTAGTGAGCCCGTGCGCGCATCCGCAGTAGTGAGTCGGAGAGCGCATGTGCAGTAGAGAGCTCGTGTGCGCATGCGCAGTAGTGAGCACAAGTGCGCATGCGCAGTAGTGAGCCTGAGCGCGCATTCACAGTAGTGAGCCCGAGTGCGCCTGCGCAGTACTCACCCCGAGTACGCATGAACAGTAGTGACCCCAATTACGCATCCGCAGTAGTGACCCCGAGTGCGCATGTGCAGTAGTGAGATCGAGCGCGCATCCACAGTAGTGGGCCCGAGTGCGCATGCGCAGTACTCACCCCGACTACGCATGAACAGTAGTGACCCCGATTACGCATCCGCAGTAGTGACCCCGAGTGCGCATGCGCAGTACTCACCCCGAGTACGCATGAGCAGTAGTAAGCTCGATTACGCATCCGCAGTAGTGCCCCCGAGTGCGAATGCGCAGTAGTGCGCCCGTGTGCGAATGCGCATGTGCAGGTCTGAGCCCGTGTGCGCATACGCAGTAGTGAGCCCCAGCGCGCATCCGCAGTAGTGAGACCGAGTGCGCATGAGCAGTAGTGATGCCGAGTGCGCATGAGTAGAAGTGAGCTCGAATTCGCATGTGCAGGTCTGAGCCCGTGTGCGCATACGCAGTAGTGAGCCCGAGTGCGCATGAGCAGCAGTGACCCCGAGTGCGCATGCGCAGTTGTGAGCCCGATTACGTATCCGCAGTAGTGACCCCGAGTGCGCATGCGCAGTAGTGCGCCCGTGTGCGCATGCGCAGAAGTGAGCTCGAATGCGCATGTGCAGGTCTGAGCCCGTGTGCGCATACGCAGTAGTGAGCCCGAGCGCGCATCCGCAGTAGTGAGCCCGAGTGCGCATGAGCTGTAGTGTGGCCGAGTGCGCATGAGCATAGTGAGCCCGTGCGCGCATCGGCAGTAGTGAGTCGGAGAGCGCATGTGCAGTAGAGAGCACGTGTGCGCATGCGCAGTAGTAAGCCCGAGGGCGCATACGCAGTAGTGAGCCTGAGCGCGCATCCACAGTAGTGAGCCCGAGTGCGCATGCGCAGTACTCACCCCGAGTACGCATGAACAGTAGTGACCCCAATTACGCATCCGCAGTAGTGACCCCGAGTGCGCATGCGCAGTAGTGAGCCTGAGCGCGCATCCACAGTAGTGGGCCCGAGTGCGCATGCGCAGTACTCACCCCGACTACGCATGAACAGTAGTGACCCCGATTACGCATCCGCAGTAGTGACCCCGAGTGCGCATGCGCAGTAGTGCGCCCGTGCGCGAATGCGCAGAAGTGAGCTCGAATGCGCATGTGCAGGTCTGAGCCCGTGTGCCCGTACGCAGTAGTGAGCCCCAGCGCGCATCCGCAGTAGTGAGCCCGAGTGCGCATGAGCAGTAGAGAGGCCGAGTGCGCATAAGCAGTAGTGAGCCCGATTACGCATCCGCAGTAGTGACCCCGAGTGCGCATGCGCAGTAGTGAGCCCGAGCGCGCATGCACAGTAGTGACCCCGAGTGCGCATGCGCAGTAGTGCGCCCGAGCGCGCATCCGCAGTAGTGAGTCGGAGTGCGTATGTGCAGTAGAGAGTTTGCGTGCACATGCGCAGTAGTGACCCCGAGTGCGCATGCGCAATAGTGAGCCCGATTACGCATCCGCAATAGTGACCCCGAGTGCGCAAGCGCAGTAGTGAGCCCGAGCGCGCATGCGCAGTAGTGACCCCGAGTGCGCATGCGCAGTAGTGAGCCCATGTGCCCATGCGCAGTAGTAAGCCCGAGTGCGCATGCGCAGGTCTGACTGGAGTGCGCATGCGGAGTAGTGAGCCCGATTGCGCACATGCGCAGGAGTGAGCCCGAGCGCGCATCCCCAGGAGCGAGCCCAAGTGTGCAATCGCAGTACTGACACCGAGTACGCTTGAGCAGTAGTAAGTCCGAGTGCGCATGAGCAGTAGTGACCCCGAGTGCGCATGCGCAGTAGTGAGCCCGATTACGCATCCGCAGTAGTGACCCCGAGTGCGCATGCACAGTAGTGAGCCCGTGCGCGCACGCGCAGTGGTGAGTCCGGGTGCGCATGTGCAGGTCTGCCTGGAGTGCGCATGCGCAGTACTGAGCCCAATTGCGCGCATGCGCAGTAGTGCGCCCGAGCGCGCATGCACAGTAGTGCGCCCGAGCGCGCATGCACAGTAGTGAGCCCGATTGCGCATCCGCAGTAGTGAGTCCGTGTACGCATGTAGAGGTCTGAGCCGGAGTGCGCATGCGCAGTAGTGAGCCCGATTGTGCATCCGCAGTAGTGAGTCCGAGTGCGCATGATCAGTAGTGAGTCCGAGTGCGCATGAGCAGTAGTCACCCCGAGTGAGCATGCGCAGTAGTGAGCCCATGTGCCCATGCGCAGTAGTAAGCCCGAGTGCGCATGTGCAGGTCTGACTGGAGTGCGCATGCGCAGTACTGAACCCGATTGCGCGCATGCGCAGTAGTGAGCCCGTGCGCGCATGCGCAGTAGTGAGCCCGTGTGCGCATGCGCAGTAGTGAGCCCGAGCGCGCATCCGCAGTAGTGACCCCGAGTGCGCATGAGCAGTAGTGAGCTCGAGTGCGCATGTGCAGGTGTGAGCCGGACTGCCCATGCGCAGTAGTGAGGCCGTGTGCGTATGCGCAGTGGTGTGCCCGAGTGCGCATGTACATGTCTGGGCCCGAGTGCGCATGCGCAGTAGTGAGCCCATGTGCCCATGCGCAGTAGTGACCCCGAGTGCGCATGCGCAGTAGTGAGCCCGAGCGCGCATGCACAGTAGTGAGCCCGATTGCGCATCCGCAGTAGTGAGTCCGTGTTCGCATGTACATGTCTGAGCCCGAGTGCGCATGCGCAGTAGTGAGCCCATGTGCCCATGCGCAGTAGTAAGCCCGAGTGCGCATGCGCAGTAGTGAGCCCGATTACGCATCCGCAGTAGTGACCCCGAGTGCGCATGTACATGTCTGAACCCGAGTGCGCAAGCGCAGTAGTGAGCCCGTGCGCGCATGCGGAGTAGTGACCCCGAGTGCGCATGCGCAGTAGTGAGCCCGAGCGCGCATGCACAGTAGTGAGCCCGATTGCGCATCCGCAGTAGTGAGTCCGTGTGCGCATGTACATGTCTGAGCTCGTGTGCGCATGCGCAGTAGAAAGCCCGTGCGCGCATGCGCAGTAGTGAGCCCGTGCGCGCATGCGCAGTAGTGAGCCCGTGTGCCCATGCGCAGTAGTGAGCCCGAGCGCGCATCCACAGTAGTGAGCCCGAGTGCGCATGCGCTGTACTCACGCCGAGTACGCATGAGCAGTAGTGAGCCCGATTACGCATCCGCAGTAGTGACCCCGAGTGCGCATGCGCAGTAGTGAGCCCGCTTGCGCGCATGCGCAGTAGTGAGTCCGCGTGCGCATGTGCAGGTCTGAGCCGGAGTGCGCATGCGCAGTAGTGAGCCCGATTGTGCATCCGCAGTAGTGAGTCCGAGTGCGCATGAGCAGTAGTGAGCCGGAGTGCGCATGCGCAGTAGTGACCCCGAGTGCGCATGCGCAGTAGTGACCCCGAGCGCGCATGCGCAGTAGTGAGCCCGATTCCGCGCATGCGCAGTAGTGCGCCCGTGTGCGCATGCGCAGAAGTGAGCTCGAGTGCGCGTGTGCAGGTCTGAACCGGTGTGCGCATGCGCAGTACTGACCCCGAGTACGCATGAGCAGTAGTGAGTCCGATTGGGCATGAGCAGTAGTGACCCCGAGTGCGCATGCACAGTAGTGGGCCCGATTGCGCATCCGCAGTAGTGAGCCCGTGTGCCCATGCGCAGTGGTGAGTCCGTGTGCGCATGTGCAGGTCTGACTGGAGTGCGCATGCGCAGTACTGAGCCCGATTGCGTGCATGCGCAGTAGTGAGCCCGTGCGCGCATGCGCAGTAGTGACCCCGAGTGCGCATGAGCAGTAGTGAGTCCGAGTGCCCATGATCAGTAGTGAGTCCGAGTGCGCATGAGCAGTAGTCACCCCGAGTGAGCATGCGCAGTAGTGAGCCCGTGCGCGCACCCGCAGTAGTGAGACCGAGTGCGCATGCGCAGTAGTGAGCCCGTGCGCGCATTCGCTGTAGTGCGCCCGTGTGCGCATGCGCAGTACTCACCCCGACTACGCATGAACAGTAGTGACCCCGATTACGCATCCGCAGTAGTGACCCCGAGTGCGCATGCGCAGTAGTGCGCCCGTGCGCGATTGCGCAGAAGTGAGCTCGAATGCGCATGTGCAGGTCTGAGCCCGTGTGCCCGTACGCAGTAGTGAGCCCCAGCGCGCATCCGCAGTAGTGAGCCCAAATGCGCATGAGCAGTAGTGACCCCGAGTGCGCATGCGCAGTACTCACCCCGAGTACGCATGAGCAGTAGTAAGCTCGATTACGCATCCGCAGTAGTGCCCCCGAGTGCGAATGCGCAGTAGTGCGCCCGTGTGCGAATGCGCATGTGCAGGTCTGAGCCCGTGTGCGCATACGCAGTAGTGAGCCCCAGCGCGCATCCGCAGTAGTGAGACCGAGTGCGCATGAGCAGTAGTGATGCCGAGTGCGCATGAGTAGAAGTGAGCTCGAATTCGCATGTGCAGGTCTGAGCCCGTGTGCGCATACGCAGTAGTGAGCCCGAGTGCGCATGAGCAGCAGTGACCCCGAGTGCGCATGCGCAGTTGTGAGCCCGATTACGTATCCGCAGTAGTGACCCCGAGTGCGCATGCGCAGTAGTGCGCCCGTGTGCGCATGCGCAGAAGTGAGCTCGAATGCGCATGTGCAGGTCTGAGCCCGTGTGCGCATACGCAGTAGTGAGCCCGAGCGCGCATCCGCAGTAGTGAGCCCGAGTGCGCATGAGCTGTAGTGTGGCCGAGTGCGCATGAGCATAGTGAGCCCGTGCGCGCATCGGCAGTAGTGAGTCGGAGAGCGCATGTGCAGTAGAGAGCACGTGTGCGCATGCGCAGTAGTGAGCCCGAGGGCGCATACGCAGTAGTGAGCCTGAGCGCGCATCCACAGTAGTGAGCCCGAGTGCGCATGCGCAGTACTCACCCCGAGTACGCATGAACAGTAGTGACCCCAATTACGCATCCGCAGTAGTGACCCCGAGTGCGCATGCGCAGTAGTGAGCCTGAGCGCGCATCCACAGTAGTGGGCCCGAGTGCGCATGCGCAGTACTCACCCCGACTACGCATGAACAGTAGTGACCCCGATTACGCATCCGCAGTAGTGACCCCGAGTGCGCATGCGCAGTAGTGCGCCCGTGCGCGAATGCGCAGAAGTGAGCTCGAATGCGCATGTGCAGGTCTGAGCCCGTGTGCCCGTACGCAGTAGTGAGCCCCAGCGCGCATCCGCAGTAGTGAGCCCGAGTGCGCATGAGCAGTAGAGAGGCCGAGTGCGCATAAGCAGTAGTGAGCCCGATTACGCATCCGCAGTAGTGACCCCGAGTGCGCATGCGCAGTAGTGAGCCCGAGCGCGCATGCACAGTAGTGACCCCGAGTGCGCATGCGCAGTAGTGCGCCCGAGCGCGCATCCGCAGTAGTGAGTCGGAGTGCGTATGTGCAGTAGAGAGTTTGCGTGCACTTGCGCAGTAGTGACCCCGAGTGCGCATGCGCAATAGTGAGCCCGATTACGCATCCGCAATAGTGACCCCGAGTGCGCAAGCGCAGTAGTGAGCCCGAGCGCGCATGCGCAGTAGTGACCCCGAGTGCGCATGCGCAGTAGTGAGCCCGATTCTGCATCCGCAGTAGTGAGCCCGAGTGCGCATGAGCAGTAGTCACCCCGAGTGAGCATGCGCAGTAGTGAGCCCATGTGCCCATGCGCAGTAGTAAGCCCGAGTGCGCATGCGCAGGTCTGTCTGGAGTGCGCATGCGGAGTAGTGAGCCCGATTGCGCGCATGCGCAGGAGTGAGCCCGAGCGCGCATCCCCAGGAGCGAGCCCAAGTGTGCAATCGCAGTACTGACACCGAGTACGCTTGAGCAGTAGTAAGTCCGAGTGCGCATGAGCAGTAGTGACCCCGAGTGCGCATGCGCAGTAGTGAGCCCGATTACGCATCCGCAGTAGTGACCCCGAGTGCGCATGCACAGTAGTGAGCCCGTGCGCGCACGCGCAGTGGTGAGTCCGGGTGCGCATGTGCAGGTCTGCCTGGAGTGCGCATGCGCAGTACTGAGCCCAATTGCGCGCATGCGCAGTAGTGCGCCCGAGCGCGCATGCACAGTAGTGCGCCCGAGCGCGCATGCACAGTAGTGAGCCCGATTGCGCATCCGCAGTAGTGAGTCCGTGTACGCATGTAGAGGTCTGAGCCGGAGTGCGCATGCGCAGTAGTGAGCCCGATTGTGCATCCGCAGTAGTGAGTCCGAGTGCGCATGATCAGTAGTGAGTCCGAGTGCGCATGAGCAGTAGTCACCCCGAGTGAGCATGCGCAGTAGTGAGCCCATGTGCCCATGCGCCGTAGTAAGCCCGAGTGCGCATGTGCAGGTCTGACTGGAGTGCGCATGCGCAGTACTGAACCCGATTGCGCGCATGCGCAGTAGTGAGCCCGTGCGCGCATGCGCAGTAGTGAGCCCGTGTGCGCATGCGCAGTAGTGAGCCCGAGCGCGCATCCGCAGTAGTGACCCCGAGTGCGCATGAGCAGTAGTGAGCTCGAGTGCGCATGTGCAGGTGTGAGCCGGACTGCCCATGCGCAGTAGTGAGGCCGTGTGCGTATGCGCAGTGGTGTGCCCGAGTGCGCATGTACATGTCTGCGCCCGAGTGCGCATGCGCAGTAGTGAGCCCATGTGCCCATGCGCAGTAGTGACCCCGAGTGCGCATGCGCAGTAGTGAGCCCGAGCGCGCATGCACAGTAGTGAGCCCGATTGCGCATCCGCAGTAGTGAGTCCGTGTTCGCATGTACATGTCTGAGCCCGAGTGCGCATGCGCAGTAGTGAGCCCATGTGCCCATGCGCAGTAGTAAGCCCGAGTGCGCATGCGCAGTAGTGAGCCCGATTACGCATCCGCAGTAGTGACCCCGAGTGCGCATGTACATGTCTGAACCCGAGTGCGCAAGCGCAGTAGTGAGCCCGTGCGCGCATGCGGAGTAGTGACCCCGAGTGCGCATGCGCAGTAGTGAGCCCGAGCGCGCATGCACAGTAGTGAGCCCGATTGCGCATCCGCAGTAGTGAGTCCGTGTGCGCATGTACATGTCTGAGCTCGTGTGCGCATGCGCAGTAGAAAGCCCGTGCGCGCATGCGCAGTAGTGAGCCCGTGCGCGCATGCGCAGTAGTGAGCCCGTGTGCCCATGCGCAGTAGTGAGCCCGAGCGCGCATCCACAGTAGTGAGCCCGAGTGCGCATGCGCTGTACTCACGCCGAGTACGCATGAGCAGTAGTGAGCCCGATTACGCATCCGCAGTAGTGACCCCGAGTGCGCATGCGCAGTAGTGAGCCCGCTTGCGCGCATGCGCAGTAGTGAGCCCGAGCGCGCATCCGCAGTAGTGACCCCGAGTGCGCATGCGCAGTACTCACCCCGAGTACGCATGAGCAGTAGTAAGCTCGGTTACGCATCCGCAGTAGTGCCCCCGAGTGCGAATGCGCAGTAGTGCGCCCGTGTGCGAATGCGCATGTGCAGGTCTGAGCCCGTGTGCGCATACGCAGTAGTGAGCCCTAGCGCGCATCCGCAGTAGTGAGTCCGAGTGCGCATGAGCAGTAGCGACCCCGAGTGCGCATGAGCAGTAGCGACCCCGAGTGCGCATGAGCAGTAGCGACCCCGAGTGCGCATGCACAGTAGTGAGCCCGAGTGCGCATGCACAATAGTGCGCCCGTGTGCGCATGCGCAGTAGTGAGCCCGAGTGCGCATGCGCAGTAGTGACCCAGAGTGCGCATGCACAGTGGTGGGCCCGTGTGCGCATGCGCAGTAGTGAGCCCGAGTGCGCATCTGCAGTAGTGAGACAGTGTGCGCATGAGCAGAAGTGAGTCCGAGTGCGCATGAGCAGTAGTGAGGCCGAGCGCGCATGAGCAGTAGTGGGACCGAGCGCGCATCCGTAGTAGTGACCCCTAGTGCGCATGCACAGTAGTGAGCCCGATTGCGCATTCGCAGTAGTGAGTCCGCGTGCGCATGTGCAGGTCTGAGCCGGAGTGCGCATGCGCAGTAGTGAGCCCGATTGTGCATCCGCAGTAGTGAGTCCGAGTGCGCATGAGCAGTAGTGAGCCGGAGTGCGCATGCGCAGTAGTGACCCCGAGTGCGCATGCGCAGTAGTGACCCCGAGCGCGCATGCGCAGTAGTGAGCCCGATTCCGCGCATGCGCAGTAGTGCGCCCGTGTGCGCATGCGCAGAAGTGAGCTCGAGTGCGCGTGTGCAGGTCTGAGCCGGTGTGCGCATGCGCAGTACTGACCCCGAGTACGCATGAGCAGTAATGAGTCCGATTGGGCATGAGCAGTAGTGACCCCGAGTGCGCATGCACAGTAGTGGGCCCGATTGCGCATCCGCAGTAGTGAGCCCGTGTGCCCATGCGCAGTGGTGAGTCCGTGTGCGCATGTGCAGGTCTGACTGGAGTGCGCATGCGCAGTACTGAGCCCGATTGCGTGCATGCGCAGTAGTGACCCCGAGTGCGCATGAGCAGTAGTGAGTCCGAGTGCCCATGATCAGTAGTGAGTCCGAGTGCGCATGAGCAGTAGTCACACCGAGTGAGCATGCGCAGTAGTGAGCCCGTGCGCGCACCCGCAGTAGTGAGACCGAGTGCGCATGCGCAGTAGTGAGCCCGTGCGCGCATTCGCTGTAGTGCGCCCGTGTGCGCATGCGCATATGCGTGCTCGAGTGCGCATGTGCAGGTGTGACCCGGACGGCCCATCCGCAGTAGTGAGGCCGTGTGCGTTTGCGCAGTACTGAGTCCGAGTGCGCATGAGCAGTAGCGACCCCGAGTGCGCATGAGCAGTAGCGACCCCGAGTGCGCATGAGCAGTAGCGACCCCGAGTGCGCATGCACAGTAGTGAGCCCGAGTGCGCATGCACAATAGTGAGCCCGTGTGCGCATGCGCAGTAGTGAGCCCGAGTGCGCATGCGCAGTAGTGACCCCGAGTGCGCATGCACAGTAGTGAGCCCGAGTGCGCATGCACAATAGTGAGCCCGTGTGCGCATGCGCAGTAGTGAGTCCGAGTGCGCGTGAGCAGTAGTGAGCCGGAGTGCGCATGCGCAGTAGTGACCCCGAGTGCGCATGAGCAGTAGTGACCCCGAGCGCGCATGCGCAGTAGTGAGCCCGATTCCGCGCATGCGCAGCAGTGCGCCCGTGTGCGCATGCGCAGAAGTGAGCTCGAGTGCGCGTGTGCAGGTCTGAGCCGGTGTGCGCATGCGCAGTACTGACCCCGAGTACGCATGAGCAGTAGTGAGTCCGAGTGCGCATGAGCAGTAGTGACCCCGAGTGCGCATGCGCAGTATTGAGCCCATGTGTGCATGCGCAGTAGCGAACCCGAATGCGCGTCTGCAACAGTGAACCCGAGTGCGCATGCACAGTAGTGACCGCGAGCGCGATTGCGCATCCGCAGCAGTGAGACCGATTGGGCATGAGCAGTAGTGACCCCGAGTGCGCATGAGCAGTAGCGACAACGAGTGCGCATCCACAGTAGCGAGTCCGTGTGCGCATGCGCAGTAGTGAGCCCGAGTGCGCATGTGCAGGTCTGAGCCCGAGTGCGCATGCTCAGTAGTGAGCCCGATTCCGCGCATGCACAGTAGTGCGCCCGTGTGCGCATGCGCAGAAGTGAGCTCGAGTGCGCGTGTGCAGGTCTGAGCCGGTGTGCGCATGCGCAGTAGTGAGCCCGTGTGCCCATGCGCAGTAGTAAGCCCGAGTGCGCATGATCAGTAGTGAGTCCGAATGCGCATGAGCAGTAGTTACCCCGAGTGAGCATGCGCAGTAGTGAGCCCGTGTGCCCATGCGCAGTAGTAAGCCCGAGTGCGCATGATCAGTAGTGAGTCCGAGTGCGCGCATGAGCAGTAGTCACCCCGTGCGCGCATGCTCATTAGTGAGCCCGTGTGCTCATGTGCAATAGTAAGCCCGAGTGCGCATGATCAGTAGTGAGTCCGAGTGCGCATGAGCAGTAGTCACCCCGAGTGAGCATGCGCAGTAGTGAGCCCATGTGCCCATGCGCAGTAGTAAGCCCTAGTGCGCATGTGCAGGTCTGACTGGAGTGCGCATGCGCAGTTGTGAGCCCGATTGCGCGCATGCGCAGTAGTGAGCCCGAGCCCGCATCCGCAGTAGCGAGCCCAAGTGCGCATGCGCAGTACTGACCCCGAGTACGCATGAGCAGTAGTGAGTCCGAGTGCGCATGAGCAGTAGTGACCCCGAGTGCGCATGCGCAGTGGTGAGCCCGATTACGCATCCGCAGTAGTGACCCCGAGTGCGCATGCACAGTAGTGAGCCCGTGCGCGCATGCGCAGTGGTGAGTCCGTGTGCGCATGTGCAGGTCTGAGCCGGAGTGCGCATGCACAGTAGTGACCCCGAGTGCGCATGCACAGTAGTGAGCCCGAGTGCTAATGCACAGAGGAGAGCCCGATTGCGCATGCGCAGTAGTGAGCCCGTGTGCGCATGCGCAGTAGTGAGCCCGAGCGCGCATCCGCAGTAGTGACCCCGAGGGCGCATGAGAAGTAGTGAGTCCGATTGGGCATGAGCAGTAGTGACCCCGAGTGCGCATGCGCAGTACTGAGCCCGATTGCGTGCATGCGCAGTAGTGAGCCCGTGCGCGCATGCGCAGTAGTGACCCCGAGTGCGCATGAGCAGTAGTGAGTCCGATTGCGCGTCCGCAGCAGTGAGTCCGAGTGCGCATGATCAGTAGTGAGTCCGAGTGCGCATGAGCAGTAGTCACCCCGAGTGAGCATGAGCAGTAGTGAGTCCGAGTGCCCATGATCAGTAGTGAGTCCGAGTGCGCATGAGCAGTAGTCACCCCGAGTGAGCATGCGCAGCAGTGAGCCCGTGCGCGCACCCGCAGTAGTGAGACCGAGTGCGCATGCGCAGTAGTGAGCCCGTGCGAGCATTCGCTGTAGTGCGCCCGTGTGCGCATGCGCAGAAGCGTGCTCGAGTGCGCATGTGCAGGTGTGACCCGGACTGCCCATCCGCAGTAGTGAGGCCGTGTGCGTATGCGCAGTAGCGACCCCGAGTGCGCATGAGCAGTACCGACCCCGAGTGCGCATGAGCAGTAGCGACCCCGAGTGCGCATGCACAGTAGTGAGCCCGAGTGCGCATGCACAATAGTGAGCCCGTGCGCGCATGCGCAGTAGTGAGCCCGAGTGCGCATGCGCAGTAGTGACCCCGAGTGCGCATGCACAGTGGTGGGCCCGTGTGCGCATGCGCAGTAGTGAGCCCGAGTCCGCATCTGCAGTAGTGAGACAGTGTGCGCATGAGCAGAAGTGAGTCCGCGTGCGCATGAGCAGTAGTGAGGCCGAGTGCGCATGAGCAGTAGTGATCCCGAGCGCGCATCCGTAGTAATGACCCCGAGTGCGCATGCACAGTAGTGAGCCCGATTGCGCATTCGCAGTAGTGAGTCCGTGTGCGCATGTGCAGGTCTGAGCCGGAGTGCGCATGCGCAGTAGTGAGCCCGATTGTGCATCCGCAGTAGTGAGTCCGAGTGCGCATGCGCAGTAGTGAGGCCGATTCCGCGCATGCGCAGTGGTGAGTCCGTGTGCGCATGTGCAGGTCTGAGCCGGAGTGCGCATGCACAGTAGTGACCCCGAGTGCGCATGCACAGTAGTGAGCCCGAGTGCTAATGCACAGAGGAGAGCCCGATTGCGCATGCGCAGTAGTGAGCCCGTGTGCGCATGCACAGTAGTGAGCCCGAGCGCGCATCCGCAGTAGTGACCCCGAGGGCGCATGAGAAGTAGTGAGTCCGATTGGGCATGAGCAGTAGTGACCCCGAGTGCGCATGCGCAGTACTGAGCCCGATTGCGTGCATGCGCAGTAGTGAGCCCGTGCGCGCATGCGCAGTAGTGACCCCGAGTGCGCATGAGCAGTAGTGAGTCCGATTGCGCGTCCGCAGCAGTGAGTCCGAGTGCGCATGATCAGTAGTGAGTCCGAGTGCGCATGAGCAGTAGTCACCCCGAGTGAGCATGAGCAGTAGTGAGTCCGAGTGCCCATGATCAGTAGTGAGTCCGAGTGCGCATGAGCAGTAGTCACCCCGAGTGAGCATGCGCAGCAGTGAGCCCGTGCGCGCACCCGCAGTAGTGAGACCGAGTGCGCATGCGCAGTAGTGAGCCCGTGCGAGCATTCGCTGTAGTGCGCCCGTGTGCGCATGCGCAGAAGCGTGCTCGAGTGCGCATGTGCAGGTGTGACCCGGACTGCCCATCCGCAGTAGTGAGGCCGTGTGCGTATGCGCAGTAGCGACCCCGAGTGCGCATGAGCAGTACCGACCCCGAGTGCGCATGAGCAGTAGCGACCCCGAGTGCGCATGCACAGTAGTGAGCCCGAGTGCGCATGCACAATAGTGAGCCCGTGCGCGCATGCGCAGTAGTGAGCCCGAGTGCGCATGCGCAGTAGTGACCCCGAGTGCGCATGCACAGTGGTGGGCCCGTGTGCGCATGCGCAGTAGTGAGCCCGAGTCCGCATCTGCAGTAGTGAGACAGTGTGCGCATGAGCAGAAGTGAGTCCGCGTGCGCATGAGCAGTAGTGAGGCCGAGTGCGCATGAGCAGTAGTGATCCCGAGCGCGCATCCGTAGTAATGACCCCGAGTGCGCATGCACAGTAGTGAGCCCGATTGCGCATTCGCAGTAGTGAGTCCGTGTGCGCATGTGCAGGTCTGAGCCGGAGTGCGCATGCGCAGTAGTGAGCCCGATTGTGCATCCGCAGTAGTGAGTCCGAGTGCGCATGCGCAGTAGTGAGGCCGATTCCGCGCATGCGCAGTAGTGCGCCCGTGTGCGCATGCGCAGAAGTGAGCTCGAGTGCGCGTGTGCAGGTCTGAGCCGGTGTGCGCATGCGCAGTACTGAGCCCGATTGCCCGCATGCGCAATAGTTCGCCCGAGCGCGCATGCACAGTAGTGACCCCGATTGCGCATCCGCAGTAGTGAGTCCGTGTGCACATGTACAGGTCTGAGCCGGAGTGCGCATGCGCAGTAGTGAGCCCGATTGTGCAACCGCGGTAGTGAGTCCGAGTGCGCATGATCAGTAGTGAGTCTGAGTGCGCATGAACAGTAGTCACCCCGAGTGAGCATGCGCAGTAGTGAGCCCATGTACCCATGCGCAGTAGTAAGCCCGAGTGCGCATGTGCAGGTCTGACTGTAGTGCGCATGCGCAGTACTGAGCCCGATTGCGCGCATGCGCAGTAGTGAGCCCATGTGCCCATGCGCAGTAGTAAGCCCGAGTGCGCATGTGCAGGTCTGACTGGAGTGCGCATGCGCAGTACTGAGCCCGACTGCGCGCATGCGCAGTAGTGAGCCCGTGCGCGCATGCGCAGTAGTGAGCCCGTGTGCGCATGCGCAGTAGTGAGCCCGAGCGCGCATCCGCAGTAGTGACCCCGAGTGCGCATGAGCAGTAGTGAGCTCGAGTGCGCATGTGCAGGTGTGAGCCGGACTGCCCATGCGCAGTAGTGAGGCCGTGTGCGTATGCGCAGTGGTGTGGCCGAGTGCGCATGTACATGTTTGAGCCCGAGTGCGCATGCGCAGTAGTGAGCCCATGTGCCCATGCGCAGTAGTGACCCCGAGTGCGCATGCGCAGTAGTGAGCCCGAGCGCGCATGCACAGTAGTGAGCCCGATTGCGCATCCGCAGTAGTGAGTCCGTGTTCGCATGTACATGTCTGAGCCCGAGTGCGCATGCGCAGTAGTGAGCCCATGTGCCCATGCGAGTAGTAAGCCCGAGTGCGCATGCGCAGTAGTGAGCCCGATTACGCATCCGCAGTAGTGACCCCGAGTGCGCATGTACATGTCTGAGCCCGAGTGCGCAAGCGCAGTAGTGAGCCCGTGCGCGCATGCGGAGTAGTGACCCCGAGTGCGCATGCGCAGTAGTGAGCGCGAGCGCGCATGCACAGTAGTGAGCCCGATTGCGTATCCGCAGTAGTGAGTCCGTGTGCGCATGTACATGTCTGAGCTCGTGTGCGCATGCGCAGTAGAGAGCCCGTGCGCGCATGCGCAGTAGTGAGCCGGTGTGCCCATGCGCAGTAGTGAGCCCGAGCGCGCATCCACAGTAGTGAGCCCGAGTGCGCATGCGCAGTACTCACCCCGAGTACGCATGAGCTGTAGTGAGCCCGATTACGCATCCGCAGTAGTGGCCCCGAGTGCGCATGCGCAGTAGTGACCCCGAGCGCGCATCCACAGTAGCGAGCCCGAGTGCGCGTGCGCAGTACTCACCCCGAGTACGCATGAGCTGTAGTGAGCCCGATTACGCATCCGCCGTAGTGACCCCGAGTGCGAATGCGCAGTAGTGCGCCCGTGTGCGAATGCGCAGAAGTGAGCTCGAATGCGCATGTGCAGGTCTGAGCCCGTGTGCGCATACGCAGTAGTGAGCCCCAGCGCGCATCCGCAGTAGTGCGACCGAGTGCGCATGAGCAGTAGTGATGCCGACTGCGCATGAGCAGAAGTTAGCTCGAATTCGCATGTGCAGGTCTGAGCCCGAGCGCGCATCCGCAGTAGTGAGTCGGAGTGCGCATGTGCTGTAGACAGCTCGTGTGCGCATGCGCAGTAGAGAGCCCGTGCGCGCATGCGCAGTAGTGAGCCCGTGTGCCCATGCGCAGTAGTGAGCCCGAGCGCGCATCCACAGTAGTGAGCCCGAGTGCGCATGAGCAGTAGTCACCCCGAGTGAGCATGCGCAGTAGTGAGCCCATGTGCCCATGCGCAGTAGTAAGCCCGAGTGCGCATGCGCAGGTCTGACTGGAGTGCGCATGCGCAGTAGTGAGCCCGAGTGCGCATCTGCAGTAGTGAGACAGTGTGCGCATGAGCAGAAGTGAGTCCGAGTGCGCATGAGCAGTAGTGAGGCCGAGCGCGCATGAGCAGTAGTGGGACCGAGCGCGCATCCGTAGTAGTGACCCCTAGTGCGCATGCACAGTAGTGAGCCCGATTGCGCATTCGCAGTAGTGAGTCCGCGTGCGCATGTGCAGGTCTGAGCCGGAGTGCGCATGCGCAGTAGTGAGCCCGATTGTGCATCCGCAGTAGTGAGTCCGAGTGCGCATGAGCAGTAGTGAGCCCGAGTGCGCATGAGCAGTAGTCACCCCGAGTGAGCATGCGCAGTAGTGAGCCCATGTGCCCATGCGCAGTAGTAAGCCCGAGTGCGCATGCGCAGGTCTGACTGGAGTGCGCATGCGCAGTAGTGAGCCCGATTGCGCGCATGCGAAGGAGTGAGCCCGAGCGCGCATCCGCAGTAGCGAGCCCAAGTGTGCAATCGCAGTACTGACCCCGAGTGCGCATGCGCAGTGTTGAGCCCGATTACGCATCCGCAGTAGTGACCCCGAGTGCGCATGCACAGTGGTGGGCCCGTGTGCGCATGCGCAGTAGTGAGCCCGAGTGCGCATCTGCAGTAGTGAGACAGTGTGCGCATGAGCAGAAGTGAGTCCGAGTGCGCATGATCAGTAGTGAGTCTGAGTGCGCATGAACAGTAATCACCCCGAGTGAGCATGCGCAGTAGTGAGCCCATGTACCCATGCGCAGTAGTAAGCCCGAGTGCGCATGTGCAGGTCTGACTGGAGTGCGCATGCGCAGTACTGAGCCCAATTGCGCGCATGCGCAGTAGTGAGCCCGTGCGCGCATGCGCAGTAGTGAGCCCGAGCGCGCATGCGCAGTAGTGAGCCCAAGCGCGCGTTCGATGTAGTGCGCCCGTGTGCGCATGCGCAGAAGCGAGCTCGAGTGCGCACGTGCAGGTGTGAGCCGGGCTGCCATGCGCAGTAGTGAGGCCGTGTGCGCATGCGCAGTGGTGTGCCCGAGTGCGCACGGGCAGGTCTGAGCCGGCGTGCGCATGCGCAGTAGTGAGCCCGTGTGCGCATGCGCAGTAGTGACCCCGATTACGCATCCGCAATAGTGATCCCGAGTACGCCTGCGCAGTAGTGAGCCCGTGCGCGCATGCGCAGTAGTGCGCCCGTACGCGCATGCGCAGTAGTGAGCCCGTGTGCGCATGCGTAGTAGCGACCCCGTGCGCGCTTGCGTAGTAGTGACCGCGAGCGCATGTGCGCAGTAGTGAGCCCGATTGCGCATCCACAGTAGCGAGTCCGTGTGCGCATGCGCAGTAGTGAGCCCGAGTGCGCATGTGCAGGTCTGAGCACAAGTGCGCATGCTGAGAAGAGAGCCCCATTGCGCATGCGCAGTAGTGACCCCGTGTGCCCATGCGCAGTAGTAAGCCCGAGTGCGCATGTGCAGGTCTGACTGGAGTGTGCATGCGCAGTAGTGAGCCCGAGCGCACATCCGCAGTAGTGAGCCCGAGTGCGCATGCACAGAAGTGACCCCGAGTACGCATGAGCAGTAGTGAGCCCGAGTGCGCATGAGCAGTAGTGACCCCGAGTGCGCATGCGCCGTTGTGAGCCCGATTACGCATCCGCAGTAGTGACCCCGAGTGCGCATGCACAGTAGTGAGCCCGATTGCGCATTCGCAATAGTGAGTCCGTGTGCGCATAAGCAGTAGTGAGTCCGAGTGCGCATGAGCAGTAGTGAGGCCGATTGCGCATTCGCAGTAGTGAGTCCGTGTGCGCATGTGCAGGTCTGAGCCGGATTGCGCATCCACAGTAGCGAGTCCGTGCGCGCATGCGCAGTAGTGGGCCCGAGTGCGTATGTGCAGGTCTGAGCCCGCGTGCGCATACGCAGTAGTGAGCCCGAGCGCGCATCCGCAGTAGTGAGCCCGAGTGCGCATGTGCAGGTCTGAGCTCGTGTGCGAATGCGCAGTAGTGAGCCCGTGCGCGCATGCGCAGTAGCGACCCCGAGCGCGCATGCACAGTAGTGAGCCCGAGTGCGCATGCACAATAGTGAGCCCGTGTGCGCATGCGCAGTAGTGAGCCCGAGTGCGCATGCGCAGTAGTGACCCCGAGTGCGCATGCACAGTGGTGGGCCCGTGTGCGCATGCGCAGTAGTGAGCCCGAGCGCGCATCTGCAGTAGTGAGACAGTGTGCGCATGAGCAGAAGTGAGTCCGAGTGCGCATGAGCAGTAGTGAGGCCGAGCGCACATGAGCAGTAGTGGGACCGAGCGCGCATCCGTAGTAGTGACCCCGAGTGCGCATGCACAGTAGTGAGCCCAATTGCGCATTCGCAGTAGTGAGTCCGAGTGCGCATGAGCAGTAGTGAGCCGGAGTGCGCATGCGCAGTAGTGACCCCGAGTGCGCATGCGCAGTAGTGACCCCGAGCGCGCATGCGCAGCAGTGAGCCCGATTCCGCGCATGCGCAGTAGTGCGCCCGTGTGCGCATGCGCAGAAGTGAGCTCGAGTGCGCGTGTGCAGGTCTGAGCCGGTGTGCGCATGCGCAGTACTGACCCCGAGTACGCATGAGCAGTAGTGAGTCCGAGTGCGCATGAGCAGTAGTGACCCCGAGTGCGCATGCGCAGTATTGAGCCCATGTGTGCATGCGCAGTAGCGAACCCGAATGCGCGTCTGCAACAGTGAACCCGAGTGCGCATGCACAGTAGTGACCGCGAGCGCGATTGCGCATCCGCAGCAGTGAGACCGATTGGGCATGAGCAGTAGTGACCCCGAGTGCGCATGAGCAGTAGCGACAACGAGTGCGCATGCACAGTAGTGAGACCGATTGCGCATCAACAGTAGCGAGTCGGTGTGCGCATGCGCAGTAGTGAGCCCGAGTGCGCATGTGCAGGTCTGAGCCCGAGTGCGCATGCTCAGTAGTGAGCCCGATTCCGCGCATGCACAGTAGTGCGCCCGTGTGCGCATGCGCAGAAGTGAGCTCGAGTGCGCGTGTGCAGGCCTGAGCCGGTGTGCGCATGCGCAGTAGTGAGCCCGTGTGCCCATGCGCAGTAGTAAGTCCGAGTGCGCATGATCAGTAGTGAGTCCGAGTGCGCGCATGAGCAGTAGTCACCCCGTGCGCGCATGCTCATTAGTGAGCCCGTGTGCTCATGTGCAATAGTAAGCCCGAGTGCGCATGGTCAGGAGTGAGTCCGAATGCGCATGAGCAGTAGTCTCCCCGAGTGAGCATGCGCAGTAGTGAGCCCATGTGCCCATGCGCAGTAGTAAGCCCTAGTGCGCATGTGCAGGTCTGACTGGAGTGCGCATGCGCAGTTGTGAGCCCGATTGCGCGCATGCGCAGTAGTGAGCCCGAGCGAGCATGCAGAGTAGTGAGCCCGATTGCGCATCCGCAGCAGTGAGTCCGAGTGCGCATGATCAGTAGTGAGTCCGAGTGCGCATGAGCAGTAGTCACCCCGAGTGAGCATGCGCAGTATGGAGCCCATGTGCCCATGCGCAGTAGTAAGCCCGAGTGCGCATGTGCAGGTCTGACTGGAGTGCGCATGCGCAGTGGTGAGTCCGTGTGCGCATGTGCAGATCTGACTGGAGTGCGCATGCGCAGTACTGAGCCCGATTGCGTGCATGCGCAGTAGTGAGCCCGTGCGCGCATGCGCAGTAGTGACCCCGAGTGCGCATGCGCAGTAGTGCGTCCGAGTGCCCATGATCAGTAGTGAGTCCGAGTGCGCATGAGCAGTGGTCACCCCGAGTGATCATGCGCAGTAGTGAGCCCGTGCGCGCACCCGCAGTACTGAAACCGAGTGCGCATGCGCAGTAGTGAGCCCGTGCGCGCATTCGCTGTAGTGCGCCCGTGTGCGCATGCGCAGAAGCGTGCTCGAGTGCGCATGTGCAGGTGTGACCCGGACTGCCCATCCGCAGTAGTGAGGCCGTGTGCGTATGCGCAGTAGTGAGTCCGAGTGCGCGTGAGCAGTAGCGACCCCGAGTGCGCATGAGCAGTAGCGACCCCGAGTGCGCATGAGCAGTAGCGACCCCGAGTGCGCATGTACAGTAGTGAGCCCAAGTGCGCATGCACAATAGTGAGCCCGTGTGCGCATGCGCAGTAGTGAGCCCGAGTGCGCATCTGCAGTAGTGAGACAGTGTGCGCATGAGTAGAAGTGAGTCCGAGTGCGCATGAGCAGTAGTGAGGCCGAGTGCGCATGAGCAGTAGTGGGCCCGAGCGCGCATCCGTAGTAGTGACCCCGAGTGCGCATGCACAGTAGTGAGCCCGATTGCGCATTCGCAGTAGTGAGTCCGTGTGCGCATGTGCAGGTCTGAGTCGGAGTGCGCATGAGCAGTAGTGAGCCCGATTGTGCATCCGCAGTAGTGAGTCCGAGTGCGCATGAGCAGTAGCGACACCGAGTGCGCATGCACAGTAGTGAGCCCGATTGCGCATCCACAGTAGCGAGTCCGTGTGCGCATGCGCAGAAGTGAGCTCGAGTGCGCCTGTGCAGGTCTGAGCCGGTGTGCGCATGCGCAGTAGTGAGCCCGTGTGCCCATGCGCAGTAGTAAGCCCGAGTGCGCATGATCAGTAGTGAGTCCGAGTGCGCGCATGAGCAGTAGTCACCCCGTGCGCGCATGCTCATTAGTGAGCCCGTGTGCTCATGTGCAATAGTAAGCCCGAGTGCGCATGATCAGTAGTGAGTCCGAGTGCGCATGAGCAGTAGTCACCCCGAGTGAGCATGAGCAGTAGTGAGTCCGAGTGGCCATGATCAGTAGTGAGTCCGAGTGCGCATGAGCAGTAGTCACCCCGAGTGAGCATGAGCAGTAGTGAGTCCGAGTGCCCATGATCAGTAGTGAGTCCGAGTGCGCATGAGCAGGAGTCACCCCGAGTGAGCATGCGCAGCAGTGAGCCCGTGCGCGCACCCGCAGTAGTGAGACCGAGTGCGCATGCGCAGTAGTGAGCCCGTGCGAGCATTCGCTGTAGTGCGCCCGTGTGCGCATGCGCAGAAGCGTGCTCGAGTGCGCATGTGCAGGTGTGACCCGGACTGCCCATCCGCAGTAGTGAGGCCGTGCGCGCATGCGCAGTAGCGAGCCCGAGTGCGCATGCGCAGTAGTGAGCCCGAGCACGCAGCTGCAGTAGTGAGCCCGAGTGCGCTTGCGCAGTAGTGCCCCCGAGTACGTATGAGCAGTAGTCAGTCTGAGTGCGCATGAGCAGTAGTGACCCCGAGTGCGCATGCGCAGTAGTGAGCCCGATTACGCATTCGCAGTAGTGTCCCCGAGTGCGCAAGCGCAGTAGTGAGCCCGATTACGCATCCGCAGTAGTGACCCCGAGTGCGCATGCACAGTAGTGAGCCCGATTGCGCATTCGCAGTAGTGAGTGCGTGAGCGCATGTGCAGGTCTGAGCCGGATTGCGCATCCACAGTAGCGAGTCCGTGCGCGCATGCGCAGTAGTGAGCCCGAGTGCGCATCCGCAGTAGTGACCCGAGTACGCATGAGCAGTAGTGAGTCCGTGTGCGCATGTACATGTCTGAGCCCGAGTGCGCATGCGCAGTAGTGAGCCCGAGCGCGCATCCGCAGTAGCGAGCCCGAGTGCGCATGCGCAGTACTGACACCGAGTACGCATGAACAGTAGCGACCCCAATTACGCATCCGCAGTAGTGACCCCGAGTGCGCATGCGCAGTAGTGAGCCCGTGCGCGCATCCGCAGTAGTGAGCCGGAGAGCGCATGTGCAGTAGAGAGCTCGTGTGCGCATGCGCAGTAGTGAGCCTGAGCGCGCATTCACAGTAGTGAGCCCGAGTGCGCCTGCGCATTAGTGAGCCCGATTACGCATCCGCAGTTGTGACCCCGAGTGCGCATCCGCAGTAGTGACCCCTAGTGCGCATGAGCAGTAGTGAGACCGAGTGCGCAAGCGCAGTAGTGAGGCCGTGTGCGCATGCGCAGTGGTGTGCCCGAGTGCGCACGGGCAGGTCTGAGCCGGCGTGCGCATGCGCAGTAGTGAGCCCGTGTGCGCATGCGCAGTAGTTACCCCGAGTGCGCATGCGCAGTAGTGAGCCCGATTACGCATCCGCAGTAGTGACCCCGAGTGCGCATGCGCAGTAGTGCGCCCGTGTGCGCATGCGCAGAAGTGAGCTCGAATGCGCATGTGCAGGTCTGAGCCCGTGTGCGCATACGCAGTAGTGAGCCCGAGCGCGCATCCGCAGTAGTGAGCCCGAGTGCGCATGAGCAGTGGTGAGCCCGTGCGCGCATCCGCAGTAGTGAGTCGGAGAGCGCATGTGCAGTAGAGAGCTCGTGTGCGCATGCGCAGTAGTGAGCCCGAGTGCGCATGCGCTGTAGTGAGCCTGAGCGCGCATCCACAGTAGTGAGCCCGAGTGCGCCTGCGCAGTACTCACCCCGAGTACGCATGAACAGTAGCGACCCCAATTACGCATCCGCAGTAGTGACCCCGAGTGCGCATGCGCAGTAGTGAGCCCGTGCGCGCATCCGCAGTAGTGAGTCGGAGAGCGCATGTGCAGTAGAGAGCTCGTGTGCGCATGCGCAGTAGTGAGCCCAAGTGCGCATGCGCAGTAGTGAGCCTGAGCGCGCATTCACAGTAGTGAGCCCGAGTGCGCCTGCGCAGTACTCACCCCGAGTACGCATGAACAGTAGTGACCCCAATTACGCATCCGCAGTAGTGACCCCGTGTGCGCATGCGCAGTAGTGAGCCCGAGCGCGTATCCACAGTAGTGGGCCCGAGTGCGCATGCGCAGTACTCACCCCGACTACGCATGAACAGTAGTGACCCCGATTACGCATCCGCAGTAGTGACCCCGAGTGCGCATGCGCAGTAGTGCGCCCGTGCGCGAATGCGCAGAAGTGAGCTCGAATGCGCATGTGCAGGTCTGAGCCCGTGTGCCCGTACGCAGTAGTGAGCCCCAGCGCGCATCCGCAGTAGTGAGCCCAAATGCGCATGAGCAGTAGTGAGCCCGAGCGCGCATGCACAGTAGTGAGCCCGATTGCGCATCCGCAGTAGTGAGTCCGTGTGCGCATGTACAGGTCTGAGCCGGAGTGCGCATGCGCAGTAGTGAGCCCGAGCGTGCATCCGCAGTAGTGAGCCCGAGGGCGCATGTGCAGGTCTGACTGGAGTGCGCATGCGCAGTAGTAAGCCCGATTGCGCGCATGCGCAGTAGTGAGCCCGAGCGCGCATCCGCAGTAGAGACCCCGAGTGCGCATGCGCAGTACTCACCCCGAGTGCGCATGAGCAGTAGTAAGCTCGATTACGCATCCGCAGTAGTGCCCCCGAGTGCGAATGCGCAGTAGTGCGCCCGTGTGCGAATGCGCATGTGCAGGTCTGAGCCCGTGTGCGCATACGCAGTAGTGAGCCCGAGTGCGCATGAGCAGCAGTGACACCTAGTGCGCATGCGCAGTTGTGACCCCGATTACGCATCCGCAGTAGTGACCCCGAGTGCGCATGCGCAGTAGTGCGCCCGTGTGCGCATGCGCAGAAGTGAGCTCGAATGCGCATGCGCAGGTCTGAGCCCGTGTGCGCATACGCAGTAGTGAGCCCGAGCGCCATCCGCAGTAGTGAGCCCGAGTGCGCATGAGCTGTAGTGTGGCCGAGTGCGCATGAGCATAGTGAGCCCGTGCGCGCATCGGCAGTAGTGAGTCGGAGAGCGCATGTGCAGTAGAGAGCACGTGTGCGCATGCGCAGTAGTGAGCCCGAGGGCGCATACGCAGTAGTGAGCCTGAGCGCGCATCCACAGTAGTGAGCCCGAGTGCGCATGCGCAGTACTCACCCCGAGTACGCATGAACAGTAGTGACCCCAATTACGCATCCGCAGTAGTGACCCCGAGTGCGCATGCGCAGTAGTGAGCCTGAGCGCGCATCCACAGTAGTGGGCCCGAGTGCGCATGCGCAGTACTCACCCCGACTACGCATGAACAGTAGTGACCCCGATTACGCATCCGCAGTAGTGACCCCGAGTGCGCATGCGCAGTAGTGCGCCCGTGCGCGAATGCGCAGAAGTGAGCTCGAATGCGCATGTGCAGGTCTGAGCCCGTGTGCCCGTACGCAGTAGTGAGCCCCAGCGCGCATCCGCAGTAGTGAGCCCGAGTGCGCATGAGCAGTAGAGAGGCCGAGTGCGCATAAGCAGTAGTGAGCCCGATTACGCATCCGCAGTAGTGACCCCGAGTGCGCATGCGCAGTCGTGAGCCCGAGCGCGCATGCACAGTAGTGACCCCGAGTGCGCATGCGCAGTAGTGAGCCCGATCCTGCATCCGCAGTAGTGAGCCCGAGTGCGCATGAGCAGTAGTCACCCCGAGTGAGCATGCGCAGTAGTGAGCCCATGTGCCCATGCGCAGTAGTAAGCCCGAGTGCGCATGCGCAGGTCTGACTGGAGTGCGCATGCGCAGTAGTGAGCCCGATTGCGCGCATGCGCAGGAGTGAGCCCGAGCGCGCATGTGCAGGTCTGACTGGAGTGCGCATGCGCAGTACTGAACCCGATTGCGCGCATGCGCAGTAGTGAGCCCGAGTGCGCATGCGCAATAGTGAGCCCGATTACGCATCCGCAATAGTGACCCCGAGTGCGCAAGCGCAGTAGTGAGCCCGAGCGCGCATGCGCAGTAGTGACCCCGAGTGCGCATGCGCAGTAGTGAGCCCGATTCTGCATCCGCAGTAGTGAGCCCGAGTGCGCATGAGCAGTAGTCACCCCGAGTGAGCATGCGCCGTAGTGAGCCCATGTGCCCATGCGCAGTAGTAAGCCCGAGTGCGCATGCGCAGGTCTGACTGGAGTGCGCATGCGCAGTAGTGAGCCCGATTGCGCGCATGCGCAGGAGTGAGCCCGAGCGCGCATCCCCAGGAGCGAGCCCAAGTGTGCAATCGCAGTACTGACACCGAGTACGCTTGAGCAGTAGTAAGTCCGAGTGCGCATGAGCAGTAGTGACCCCGAGTGCGCATGCGCAGTAGTGAGCCCGATTACGCATCCGCAGTAGTGACCCCGAGTGCGCATGCACAGTAGTGAGCCCGTGCGCGCACGCGCAGTGGTGAGTCCGGGTGCGCATGTGCAGGTCTGCCTGGAGTGCGCATGCGCAGTACTGAGCCCAATTGCGCGCATGCGCAGTAGTGCGCCCGAGCGCGCATGCACAGTAGTGCGCCCGAGCGCGCATGCACAGTAGTGAGCCCGATTGCGCATCCGCAGTAGTGAGTCCGTGTACGCATGTAGAGGTCTGAGCCGGAGTGCGCATGCGCAGTAGTGAGCCCGATTGTGCATCCGCAGTAGTGAGTCCGAGTGCGCATGATCAGTAGTGAGTCCGAGTGCGCATGAGCAGTAGTCACCCCGAGTGAGCATGCGCAGTAGTGAGCCCATGTGCCCATGCGCAGTACTAAGCCCGAGTGCGCATGTGCAGGTCTGACTGGAGTGCGCATGCGCAGTACTGAACCCGATTGCGCGCATGCGCAGTAGTGAGCCCGTGCGCGCATGCGCAGTAGTGAGCCCGTGTGCGCATGCGCAGTAGTGAGCCCGAGCGCGCATCCGCAGTAGTGACCCCGAGTGCGCATGAGCAGTAGTGAGCTCGAGTGCGCATGTGCAGGTGTGAGCCGGACTGCCCATGCGCAGTAGTGAGGCCGTGTGCGTATGCGCAGTGGTGTGCCCGAGTGCGCATGTACATGTCTGAGCCCGAGTGCGCATGCGCAGTAGTGAGCCCATGTGCCGATGCGCAGTAGTGACCCCGAGTGCGCATGCGCAGTAGTGAGCCCGAGCGCGCATGCACAGTAGTGAGCCCGATTGCGCATCCGCAGTAGTGAGTCCGTGTTCGCATGTACATGTCTGAGCCCGAGTGCGCATGCGCAGTAGTGAGCCCATGTGCCCATGCGCAGTAGTAAGCCCGAGTGCGCATGCGCAGTAGTGAGCCCGATTACGCATCCGCAGTAGTGACCCCGAGTGCGCATGTACATGTCTGAGCCCGAGTGCGCAAGCGCAGTAGTGAGCCCGTGCGCGCATGCGGAGTAGTGACCCCGAGTGCGCATGCGCAGTAGAAAGCCCGTGCGCGCATGCGCAGTAGTGAGCCCGTGCGCGCATGCGCAGTAGTGAGCCCGTGTGCCCATGCGCAGTAGTGAGCCCGAGCGCGCATCCACAGTAGTGAGCCCGAGTGCGCATGCGCTGTACTCACGCCGAGTACGCATGAGCAGTAGTGAGCCCGATTACGCATCCGCAGTAGTGACCCCGAGTGCGCATGCGCAGTAGTGAGCCCGCTTGCGCGCATGCGCAGTAGTGAGCCCGAGCGCGTATCCGCAGTAGTGACCCCGAGTGCGCATGCGCAGTACTCACCCCGAGTACGCATGAGCAGTAGTAAGCTCGGTTACGCATCCGCAGTAGTGCCCCCGAGTGCGAATGCGCAGTAGTGCGCCCGTGTGCGAATGCGCATGTGCAGGTCTGAGCCCGTGTGCGCACACGCAGTAGTGAGCCCTAGCGCGCATCCGCAGTAGTGAGTCCGAGTGCGCATGAGCAGTAGCGACCCCGAGTGCGCATGAGCAGTAGCGACCCCGAGTGCGCATGAGCAGTAGCGACCCCGAGTGCGCATGCACAGTAGTGAGCCCGAGTGCGCATGCACAATAGTGCGCCCGTGTGCGCATGCGCAGTAGTGAGCCCGAGTGCGCATGCGCAGTAGTGACCCAGAGTGCGCATGCACAGTGGTGGGCCCGTGTGCGCATGCGCAGTAGTGAGCCCGATTGTGCATCCGCAGTAGTGAGTCCGAGTGCGCATGAGCAGTAGTGAGCCGGAGTGCGCATGCGCAGTAGTGACCCCGAGTGCGCATGCGCAGTAGTGACCCCGAGCGCGCATGCGCAGTAGTGAGCCCGATTCCGCGCATGCGCAGTAGTGCGCCCGTGTGCGCATGCGCAGAAGTGAGCTCGAGTGCGCGTGTGCAGGTCTGAGCCGGTGTGCGCATGCGCAGTACTGACCCCGAGTACGCATGAGCAGTAGTGAGTCCGATTGGGCATGAGCAGTAGTGACCCCGAGTGCGCATGCACAGTAGTGGGCCCGATTGCGCATCCGCAGTAGTGAGCCCGTGTGCCCATGCGCAGTGGTGAGTCCGTGTGCGCATGTGCAGGTCTGACTGGAGTGCGCATGCGCAGTACTGAGCCCGATTGCGTGCATGCGCAGTAGTGAGCCCGTGCGCGCATGCGCAGTAGTGACCCCGAGTGCGCATGAGCAGTAGTGAGTCCGAGTGCCCATGATCAGTAGTGAGTCCGAGTGCGCATGAGCAGTAGTCACACCGAGTGAGCATGCGCAGTAGTGAGCCCGTGCGCGCACCCGCAGTAGTGAGACCGAGTGCGCATGCGCAGTAGTGAGCCCGTGCGCGCATTCGCTGTAGTGCGCCCGTGTGCGCATGCGCATATGCGTGCTCGAGTGCGCATGTGCAGGTGTGACCCGGACGGCCCATCCGCAGTAGTGAGGCCGTGTGCGTTTGCGCAGTACTGAGTCCGAGTGCGCATGAGCAGTAGCGACCCCGAGTGCGCATGAGCAGTAGCGACCCCGAGTGCGCATGAGCAGTAGCGACCCCGAGTGCGCATGCACAGTAGTGAGCCCGAGTGCGCATGCACAATAGTGAGCCCGTGTGCGCATGCGCAGTAGTGAGCCCGAGTGCGCATGCGCAGTAGTGACCCCGAGTGCGCATGCACAGTAGTGAGCCCGAGTGCGCATGCACAATAGTGAGCCCGTGTGCGCATGCGCAGTAGTGAGTCCGAGTGCGCGTGAGCAGTAGTGAGCCGGAGTGCGCATGCGCAGTAGTGACCCCGAGTGCGCATGAGCAGTAGTGACCCCGAGCGCGCATGCGCAGTAGTGAGCCCGATTCCGCGCATGCGCAGCAGTGCGCCCGTGTGCGCATGCGCAGAAGTGAGCTCGAGTGCGCGTGTGCAGGTCTGAGCCGGTGTGCGCATGCGCAGTACTGACCCCGAGTACGCATGAGCAGTAGTGAGTCCGAGTGCGCATGAGCAGTAGTGACCCCGAGTGCGCATGCGCAGTATTGAGCCCATGTGTGCATGCGCAGTAGCGAACCCGAATGCGCGTCTGCAACAGTGAACCCGAGTGCGCATGCACAGTAGTGACCGCGAGCGCGATTGCGCATCCGCAGCAGTGAGACCGATTGGGCATGAGCAGTAGTGACCCCGAGTGCGCATGAGCAGTAGCGACAACGAGTGCGCATCCACAGTAGCGAGTCCGTGTGCGCATGCGCAGTAGTGAGCCCGAGTGCGCATGTGCAGGTCTGAGCCCGAGTGCGCATGCTCAGTAGTGAGCCCGATTCCGCGCATGCACAGTAGTGCGCCCGTGTGCGCATGCGCAGAAGTGAGCTCGAGTGCGCGTGTGCAGGTCTGAGCCGGTGTGCGCATGCGCAGTAGTGAGCCCGTGTGCCCATGCGCAGTAGTAAGCCCGAGTGCGCATGATCAGTAGTGAGTCCGAATGCGCATGAGCAGTAGTTACCCCGAGTGAGCATGCGCAGTAGTGAGCCCGTGTGCCCATGCGCAGTAGTAAGCCCGAGTGCGCATGATCAGTAGTGAGTCCGAGTGCGCGCATGAGCAGTAGTCACCCCGTGCGCGCATGCTCATTAGTGAGCCCGTGTGCTCATGTGCAATAGTAAGCCCGAGTGCGCATGATCAGTAGTGAGTCCGAGTGCGCATGAGCAGTAGTCACCCCGAGTGAGCATGCGCAGTAGTGAGCCCATGTGCCCATGCGCAGTAGTAAGCCCTAGTGCGCATGTGCAGGTCTGACTGGAGTGCGCATGCGCAGTTGTGAGCCCGATTGCGCGCATGCGCAGTAGTGAGCCCGAGCCCGCATCCGCAGTAGCGAGCCCAAGTGCGCATGCGCAGTACTGACCCCGAGTACGCATGAGCAGTAGTGAGTCCGAGTGCGCATGAGCAGTAGTGACCCCGAGTGCGCATGCGCAGTGGTGAGCCCGATTACGCATCCGCAGTAGTGACCCCGAGTGCGCATGCACAGTAGTGAGCCCGTGCGCGCATGCGCAGTGGTGAGTCCGTGTGCGCATGTGCAGGTCTGAGCCGGAGTGCGCATGCACAGTAGTGACCCCGAGTGCGCATGCACAGTAGTGAGCCCGAGTGCTAATGCACAGAGGAGAGCCCGATTGCGCATGCGCAGTAGTGAGCCCGTGTGCGCATGCGCAGTAGTGAGCCCGAGCGCGCATCCGCAGTAGTGACCCCGAGGGCGCATGAGAAGTAGTGAGTCCGATTGGGCATGAGCAGTAGTGACCCCGAGTGCGCATGCGCAGTACTGAGCCCGATTGCGTGCATGCGCAGTAGTGAGCCCGTGCGCGCATGCGCAGTAGTGACCCCGAGTGCGCATGAGCAGTAGTGAGTCCGATTGCGCGTCCGCAGCAGTGAGTCCGAGTGCGCATGATCAGTAGTGAGTCCGAGTGCGCATGAGCAGTAGTCACCCCGAGTGAGCATGAGCAGTAGTGAGTCCGAGTGCCCATGATCAGTAGTGAGTCCGAGTGCGCATGAGCAGTAGTCACCCCGAGTGAGCATGCGCAGCAGTGAGCCCGTGCGCGCACCCGCAGTAGTGAGACCGAGTGCGCATGCGCAGTAGTGAGCCCGTGCGAGCATTCGCTGTAGTGCGCCCGTGTGCGCATGCGCAGAAGCGTGCTCGAGTGCGCATGTGCAGGTGTGACCCGGACTGCCCATCCGCAGTAGTGAGGCCGTGTGCGTATGCGCAGTAGCGACCCCGAGTGCGCATGAGCAGTACCGACCCCGAGTGCGCATGAGCAGTAGCGACCCCGAGTGCGCATGCACAGTAGTGAGCCCGAGTGCGCATGCACAATAGTGAGCCCGTGCGCGCATGCGCAGTAGTGAGCCCGAGTGCGCATGCGCAGTAGTGACCCCGAGTGCGCATGCACAGTGGTGGGCCCGTGTGCGCATGCGCAGTAGTGAGCCCGAGTCCGCATCTGCAGTAGTGAGACAGTGTGCGCATGAGCAGAAGTGAGTCCGCGTGCGCATGAGCAGTAGTGAGGCCGAGTGCGCATGAGCAGTAGTGATCCCGAGCGCGCATCCGTAGTAATGACCCCGAGTGCGCATGCACAGTAGTGAGCCCGATTGCGCATTCGCAGTAGTGAGTCCGTGTGCGCATGTGCAGGTCTGAGCCGGAGTGCGCATGCGCAGTAGTGAGCCCGATTGTGCATCCGCAGTAGTGAGTCCGAGTGCGCATGCGCAGTAGTGAGCCGGAGTGCGCATGCGCAGTAGTGGCCCCGAGTGCGCATGCGCAGTAGTGACCCCGAGCGCGCATGCGCAGTAGTGAGGCCGATTCCGCGCATGCGCAGTAGTGCGCCCGTGTGCGCATGCGCAGAAGTGAGCTCGAGTGCGCGTGTGCAGGTCTGAGCCGGTGTGCGCATGCGCAGTACTGAGCCCGATTGCCCGCATGCGCAATAGTTCGCCCGAGCGCGCATGCACAGTAGTGACCCCGATTGCGCATCCGCAGTAGTGAGTCCGTGTGCACATGTACAGGTCTGAGCCGGAGTGCGCATGCGCAGTAGTGAGCCCGATTGTGCAACCGCGGTAGTGAGTCCGAGTGCGCATGATCAGTAGTGAGTCTGAGTGCGCATGAACAGTAGTCACCCCGAGTGAGCATGCGCAGTAGTGAGCCCATGTACCCATGCGCAGTAGTAAGCCCGAGTGCGCATGTGCAGGTCTGACTGTAGTGCGCATGCGCAGTACTGAGCCCGATTGCGCGCATGCGCAGTAGTGAGCCCATGTGCCCATGCGCAGTAGTAAGCCCGAGTGCGCATGTGCAGGTCTGACTGGAGTGCGCATGCGCAGTACTGAGCCCGACTGCGCGCATGCGCAGTAGTGAGCCCGTGCGCGCATGCGCAGTAGTGAGCCCGAGCGCGCATCCGCAGTAGTGACCCCGAGTGCGCATGAGCAGTAGTGAGCTCGAGTGCGCATGTGCAGGTGTGAGCCGGACTGCCCATGCGCAGTAGTGAGGCCGTGTGCGTATGCGCAGTGGTGTGGCCGAGTGCGCATGTACATGTCTGAGCCCGAGTGCGCATGCGCAGTAGTGAGCCCATGTGCCCATGCGCAGTAGTGACCCCGAGTGCGCATGCGCAGTAGTGAGCCCGAGCGCGCATGCACAGTAGTGAGCCCGATTGCGCATCCGCAGTAGTGAGTCCGTGTTCGCATGTACATGTCTGAGCCCGAGTGCGCATGCGCAGTAGTGAGCCCATGTGCCCATGCGAGTAGTAAGCCCGAGTGCGCATGCGCAGTAGTGAGCCCGATTACGCATCCGCAGTAGTGACCCCGAGTGCGCATGTACATGTCTGAGCCCGAGTGCGCAAGCGCAGTAGTGAGCCCGTGCGCGCATGCGGAGTAGTGACCCCGAGTGCGCATGCGCAGTAGTGAGCGCGAGCGCGCATGCACAGTAGTGAGCCCGATTGCGTATCCGCAGTAGTGAGTCCGTGTGCGCATGTACATGTCTGAGCTCGTGTGCGCATGCGCAGTAGAGAGCCCGTGCGCGCATGCGCAGTAGTGAGCCGGTGTGCCCATGCGCAGTAGTGAGCCCGAGCGCGCATCCACAGTAGTGAGCCCGAGTGCGCATGCGCAGTACTCACCCCGAGTACGCATGAGCTGTAGTGAGCCCGATTACGCATCCGCAGTAGTGGCCCCGAGTGCGCATGCGCAGTAGTGACCCCGAGCGCGCATCCACAGTAGCGAGCCCGAGTGCGCGTGCGCAGTACTCACCCCGAGTACGCATGAGCTGTAGTGAGCCCGATTACGCATCCGCCGTAGTGACCCCGAGTGCGAATGCGCAGTAGTGCGCCCGTGTGCGAATGCGCAGAAGTGAGCTCGAATGCGCATGTGCAGGTCTGAGCCCGTGTGCGCATACGCAGTAGTGAGCCCCAGCGCGCATCCGCAGTAGTGCGACCGAGTGCGCATGAGCAGTAGTGATGCCGACTGCGCATGAGCAGAAGTTAGCTCGAATTCGCATGTGCAGGTCTGAGCCCGAGCGCGCATCCGCAGTAGTGAGTCGGAGTGCGCATGTGCTGTAGAGAGCTCGTGTGCGCATGCGCAGTAGAGAGCCCGTGCGCGCATGCGCAGTAGTGAGCCCGTGTGCCCATGCGCAGTAGTGAGCCCGAGCGCGCATCCACAGTAGTGAGCCCGAGTGCGCATGAGCAGTAGTCACCCCGAGTGAGCATGCGCAGTAGTGAGCCCATGTGCCCATGCGCAGTAGTAAGCCCGAGTGCGCATGCGCAGGTCTGACTGGAGTGCGCATGCGCAGTAGTGAGCCCGAGTGCGCATCTGCAGTAGTGAGAGAGTGTGCGCATGAGCAGAAGTGAGTCCGAGTGCGCATGAGCAGTAGTGAGGCCGAGCGCGCATGAGCAGTAGTGGGACCGAGCGCGCATCCGTAGTAGTGACCCCTAGTGCGCATGCACAGTAGTGAGCCCGTGCGCGCACGCGCAGTGGTGAGTCCGGGTGCGCATGTGCAGGTCTGCCTGGAGTGCGCATGCGCAGTACTGAGCCCAACTGCGCGCATGCGCAGTAGTGGGCCCGAGCGCGCATGCACAGTAGTGAGCCCGATTGCGCATCCGCAGTAGTGAGTCCGTGTACGCATGTAGAGGTCTGAGCCGGAGTGCGCATGCGCAGTAGTGAGCCCGATTGTGCATCCGCAGTAGTGAGTCCGAGTGCGCATGAGTAGTAGTCACCCCGAGTGTGCATGCGCAGTAGTGAGCCCATGTGCCCATGCGCAGTAGTAAGCCCGAGTGCGCATGTGCAGGTCTGACTGGAGTGCGCATGCGCAGTACTGAGCCCGACTGCGCGCATGCGCAGTAGTGAGCCCGTGCGCGCATGCGCAGTAGTGAGCCCGTGTGCGCATGCGCAGTAGTCAGCCCGAGCGCGCATCCGCAGTAGTGACCCCGAGTGCGCATGAGCAGTAGTGAGCTCGAGTGCGCATGTGCAGGTGTGAGCCGGACTGCCCATGCGCAGTAGTGAGGCCGTGTGCGTATGCGCAGTGGTGTGGCCGAGTGCGCATGTACATGTCTGAGCCCGAGCGCGCATGCGCAGTAGTGAGCCCATGTGCCCATGCGCAGTAGTGACCCCAAGTGCGCATGCGCAGTAGTGAGCCCGAGCGCGCATGCACAGTAGTGAGCCCGATTGCGCATCCGCAGTAGTGAGTCCGTGTTCGCATGTACATGTCTGAGCCCGATTACGCATCCGCAGTAGTGACCCCGAGTGCGCATGTACATGTCTGAGCCCGAGTGCGCAAGCGCAGTAGTGAGCCCGTGCGCGCATGCGGAGTAGTGACCCCGAGTGCGCATGCGCAGTAGTGAGCGCGAGCGCGCATGCACAGTAGTGAGCCCGATTGCGTATCCGCAGTAGTGAGTCCGTGTGCGCATGTACATGTCTGAGCTCGTGTGCGCATGCGCAGTAGTGAGCCCGTGCGCGCATGCGCAGTAGTGAGCCGGTGTGCCCATGCGCAGTAGTGAGCCCGAGCGCGCATCCACAGTAGTGAGCCCGAGTGCGCATGCGCAGTACTCACCCCGAGTACGCATGAGCTGTAGTGAGCCCGATTACGCATCCGCAGTAGTGGCCCCGAGTGCGCATGCGCAGTAGTGACCCCGAGCGCGCATCCACAGTAGCGAGCCCGAGTGCGCGTGCGCAGTACTCACCCCGAGTACGCATGAGCTGTAGTGAGCCCGATTACGCATCCGCCGTAGTGACCCCGAGTGCGAATGCGCAGTAGTGCGCCCGTGTGTGAATGCGCAGAAGTGAGCTCGAATGCGCATGTGCAGGTCTGAGCCCGTGTGCGCATACGCAGTAGTGAGCCCCAGCGCGCATCCGCAGTAGTGAGACCGAGTGCGCATGAGCAGTAGTGATGCCGACTGCGCATGAGCAGAAGTTAGCTCGAATTCGCATGTGCAGGTCTGAGCCCGAGCGCGCATCCGCAGTAGTGAGTCGGAGTGCGCATGTGCTGTAGAGAGCTCGTGTGCGCATGCGCAGTAGAGAGCCCGTGCGCGCATGCGCAGTAGTGAGCCCGTGTGCCCATGCGCAGTAGTGAGCCCGAGCGCGCATGCGCAGTAGTGAGCCCGACTACGCATCGGCAGTAGTGACCCCGAGTGCGCATGTACATGTCTGAGCCCGAGTGCGCATGCGCAGTAGTGAGCCCATGTGCCCATGCGCAGTAGTAAGCCCGAGTGCGCATGCGCAGTAGTGAGCCCGACTACGCATCGGCAGTAGTGACCCCGAGTGCGCATGTACATGTCTGAGTCCGAGTGCGCAAGCGCAGTAGTGAGCCCGTGCGCGCATGCGCAGTAGTGAACCCGAGCTCGCATGCACAGTAGTGAGCCCGATTGCGCATCCGCAGTAGTGAGTCCGTGTGCGCATGTACATGTCTAAGCCCGAGTGCGCAAGCGCAGTAGTGAGTCCGTGCGCGCATGCGCAGTAGTGAGCCGGTGTGCCCATGCGCAGTAGTGAGCCCGAGCGCGCATCCACAGTAGTGAGCCCGAGTGCGCATGCGCAGTACTCACCCCGAGTACGCATGAGCTGTAGTGAGCCCGATTACGCATCCGCAGTAGTGGCCCCGAGTGCGCATGCGCAGTAGTGACCCCGAGCGCGCATCCACAGTAGCGAGCCCGAGTGCGCGTGCGCAGTACTCACCCCGAGTACGCATGAGCTGTAGTGAGCCCGATTACGCATCCGCCGTAGTGACCCCGAGTGCGAATGCGCAGTAGTGCGCCCGTGTGCGAATGCGCAGAAGTGAGCTCGAATGCGCATGTGCAGGTCTGAGCCCGTGTGCGCATACGCAGTAGTGAGCCCCAGCGCGCATCCGCAGTAGTGCGACCGAGTGCGCATGAGCAGTAGTGATGCCGACTGCGCATGAGCAGAAGTTAGCTCGAATTCGCATGTGCAGGTCTGAGCCCGAGCGCGCATCCGCAGTAGTGAGTCGGAGTGCGCATGTGCTGTAGAGAGCTCGTGTGCGCATGCGCAGTAGAGAGCCCGTGCGCGCATGCGCAGTAGTGAGCCCGTGTGCCCATGCGCAGTAGTGAGCCCGAGCGCGCATCCACAGTAGTGAGCCCGAGTGCGCATGAGCAGTAGTCACCCCGAGTGAGCATGCGCAGTAGTGAGCCCATGTGCCCATGCGCAGTAGTAAGCCCGAGTGCGCATGCGCAGGTCTGACTGGAGTGCGCATGCGCAGTAGTGAGCCCGAGTGCGCATCTGCAGTAGTGAGAGAGTGTGCGCATGAGCAGAAGTGAGTCCGAGTGCGCATGAGCAGTAGTGAGGCCGAGCGCGCATGAGCAGTAGTGGGACCGAGCGCGCATCCGTAGTAGTGACCCCTAGTGCGCATGCACAGTAGTGAGCCCGATTGCGCATTCGCAGTAGTGAGTCCGCGTGCGCATGTGCAGGTCTGAGCCGGAGTGCGCATGCGCAGTAGTGAGCCCGATTGTGCATCCGCAGTAGTGAGTCCGAGTGCGCATGAGCAGTAGTGAGCCCCCAGTGCGCATGAGCAGTAGTCACCCCGAGTGAGCATGCGCAGTAGTGAGCCCATGTGCCCATGCGCAGTAGTAAGCCCGAGTGCGCATGCGCAGGTCTGACTGGAGTGCGCATGCGCAGTAGTGAGCCCGATTGCGCGCATGCGAAGGAGTGAGCCCGAGCGCGCATCCGCAGTAGCGAGCCCAAGTGTGCAATCGCAGTACTGACACCGAGTACGCTTGAGCAGTAGTCAGTCCGAGTGCGCATGAGCAGTAGTGACCCCGAGTGCGCATGCGCAGTGTTGAGCCCGATTACGCATCCGCAGTAGTGACCCCGAGTGCGCATGCACAGTAGTGAGCCCGTGCGCGCACGCGCAGTGGTGAGTCCGGGTGCGCATGTGCAGGTCTGCCTGGAGTGCGCATGCGCAGTACTGAGCCCAACTGCGCGCATGCGCAGTAGTGGGCCCGAGCGCGCATGCACAGTAGTGAGCCCGATTGCGCATCCGCAGTAGTGAGTCCGTGTACGCATGTAGAGGTCTGAGCCGGAGTGCGCATGCGCAGTAGTGAGCCCGATTGTGCATCCGCAGTAGTGAGTCCGAGTGCGCATGAGTAGTAGTCACCCCGAGTGTGCATGCGCAGTAGTGAGCCCATGTGCCCATGCGCAGTAGTAAGCCCGAGTGCGCATGTGCAGGTCTGACTGGAGTGCGCATGCGCAGTACTGAGCCCGACTGCGCGCATGCGCAGTAGTGAGCCCGTGCGCGCATGCGCAGTAGTGAGCCCGTGTGCGCATGCGCAGTAGTCAGCCCGAGCGCGCATCCGCAGTAGTGACCCCGAGTGCGCATGAGCAGTAGTGAGCTCGAGTGCGCATGTGCAGGTGTGAGCCGGACTGCCCATGCGCAGTAGTGAGGCCGTGTGCGTATGCGCAGTGGTGTGGCCGAGTGCGCATGTACATGTCTGAGCCCGAGCGCGCATGCGCAGTAGTGAGCCCATGTGCCCATGCGCAGTAGTGACCCCAAGTGCGCATGCGCAGTAGTGAGCCCGAGCGCGCATGCACAGTAGTGAGCCCGATTGCGCATCCGCAGTAGTGAGTCCGTGTTCGCATGTACATGTCTGAGCCCGATTACGCATCCGCAGTAGTGACCCCGAGTGCGCATGTACATGTCTGAGCCCGAGTGCGCAAGCGCAGTAGTGAGCCCGTGCGCGCATGCGGAGTAGTGACCCCGAGTGCGCATGCGCAGTAGTGAGCGCGAGCGCGCATGCACAGTAGTGAGCCCGATTGCGTATCCGCAGTAGTGAGTCCGTGTGCGCATGTACATGTCTGAGCTCGTGTGCGCATGCGCAGTAGTGAGCCCGTGCGCGCATGCGCAGTAGTGAGCCGGTGTGCCCATGCGCAGTAGTGAGCCCGAGCGCGCATCCACAGTAGTGAGCCCGAGTGCGCATGCGCAGTACTCACCCCGAGTACGCATGAGCTGTAGTGAGCCCGATTACGCATCCGCAGTAGTGGCCCCGAGTGCGCATGCGCAGTAGTGACCCCGAGCGCGCATCCACAGTAGCGAGCCCGAGTGCGCGTGCGCAGTACTCACCCCGAGTACGCATGAGCTGTAGTGAGCCCGATTACGCATCCGCCGTAGTGACCCCGAGTGCGAATGCGCAGTAGTGCGCCCGTGTGTGAATGCGCAGAAGTGAGCTCGAATGCGCATGTGCAGGTCTGAGCCCGTGTGCGCATACGCAGTAGTGAGCCCCAGCGCGCATCCGCAGTAGTGAGACCGAGTGCGCATGAGCAGTAGTGATGCCGACTGCGCATGAGCAGAAGTTAGCTCGAATTCGCATGTGCAGGTCTGATCCCGAGCGCGCATCCGCAGTAGTGAGTCGGAGTGCGCATGTGCTGTAGAGAGCTCGTGTGCGCATGCGCAGTAGAGAGCCCGTGCGCGCATGCGCAGTAGTGAGCCCGTGTGCCCATGCGCAGTAGTGAGCCCGAGCGCGCATGCGCAGTAGTGAGCCCGACTACGCATCGGCAGTAGTGACCCCGAGTGCGCATGTACATGTCTGAGCCCGAGTGCGCATGCGCAGTAGTGAGCCCATGTGCCCATGCGCAGTAGTAAGCCCGAGTGCGCATGCGCAGTAGTGAGCCCGACTACGCATCGGCAGTAGTGACCCCGAGTGCGCATGTACATGTCTGAGTCCGAGTGCGCAAGCGCAGTAGTGAGCCCGTGCGCGCATGCGCAGTAGTGAACCCGAGCTCGCATGCACAGTAGTGAGCCCGATTGCGCATCCGCAGTAGTGAGTCCGTGTGCGCATGTACATGTCTAAGCCCGAGTGCGCAAGCGCAGTAGTGAGTCCGTGCGCGCATGCGCAGTAGTGAGCCCGTGCGCGCATGCGCAGTAGTGCGCCCGTGCGCGCATGCGCAGTAGTGAGCCCGAGTGCGCATGAACAGTAGTGACCCCGACTGCGCATGCGGAGTAGTGAGCCCGATTACGCATCCGCAGTAGTTCCCCCGAGTGCGAATGCGCAGTAGTGCGCCCGTGTGCGCATGCGCAGAAGTGAGCTCGAATGCGCATGTGCAGGTCTGACCCCTGTGCGCATACGCAGTAGTGAGCCCGAGTGCGCATGAGCAGTAGTGAGGCCGAGTGCGCATGTGCAGTAGAGAGCTCGTGTGCCCATGCGCAGTAGTAAGCCCGTGCGCGCATGCGCAGTAGCGAGCCCGAGTGCGCATGTGCAGGTCTGAGCGCGAGTGCGCATCCGCAGTAGTGACCCCGAGTACGCATGAGCAGTAGTGAGCCCGAGTGCGCATGCGCAGTAGTTAGCCCGAGTGCGCATGTGCAGGTCTGACTGGAGTGCGCATGCGCAGTACTGAGCCCGATTGCGCGCATGCGCAGTAGTGAGCCCGAGCGCGCATGCACAGTAGTGAGCTCGATTGCGCATCCGCAGTAGTGAGTCCGTGTGCGCATGTACATGTCTAAGCCCGAGTGCGCAATCGCAGTAGTGAGCCCGTGCGCGCATGCGCAGTAGTGAGCCCGTACGCGCATGCGCAGTAGTGCGCCCGTGCGCGCATGCCCAGTAGTGAGCCCGAGTGCGCATGCGCAGTAGTGAGCCGGATTGAGCATCCACAGTAGCGAGTCCGTGTGCGCATGCGCAGTAGCGAGCCCGAGTGCGCATGTGCAGGTCTGAGTCCGAGTGCGCATGCTCAGTAGAGAGCCCGTGCGCGCATGCGCAGTAGTGAGGCCGTGTGCGCATGCGCAGTGGTGTGCCCGAGTGCGCATGGGCAGGCCTGAGCCGTCGTGCGCATGCGCAGTAGTGAGCCCGTGTGCGCATGCGCAGTAGTGACCCCGAGTGCGCATGCGCAGTAGTGAGCCCGATTACGCATCCCCAATAGTGACCCCGAGTGCGCAAGCGCAGTAGTGAGCCCGTGCGCGCATGCGCAGTAGTGCGCCCGTGCGCGCATGCGCAGTAGTGCGCCCGTGCGCGCATGCGCAGTAGTGCGCCCGTGCGCGCATCCGCAGTAGTGCTCCCGAGTGCGAATGCGCTGTAGTGCACCCGTGTGCGCATGAGCAGAAGTGAGCTCGAATTCGCATGTGCAGGTCTGAGCCCGAGCGCGCATCCGCAGTAGTCAGTCGGAGTGCGCATGTGCAGTAGAGAGCTCGTGTGCGCATGCGCAGTAGAGAGCCCGTGCGCGCATCCGCAGTAGTGACCCCGAGTGCGCATGCGGAGTAGTGAGCCCGAGCGCGCATGCACAGTAGTGAGCCCGATTGCGCATCCGCAGTAGTGAGTCTGTGTGCGCATGTACAGGTCTGAGCCGGAGTGCGCATGCGCAGTAGTGAGCCCGATTGCGCATACGCAGTAGTGACCCCGAGTGCGCCAGCGCAGTAGTGAGCCCGTGCGCGCATGCGCAGTAGTGCGCCCGTGCGCGCATGCCCAGTAGTGAGCCCGATTACGCAGCCGCAGTAGTGTCCTCGAGTGCGCATGCGCAGTAGTGAGCCCGATTACGCATCCGAAGTAGTGACCCCGAGTGCCCATGCGCAGTAGTGATCCCGAGTGCGCATGCACAGTCGTGAGCCCGTGTGCGCATGTGCAGGTCTGACCGGAGTGCGCATGCGCAGTGGTGAGCCCGAGTGCGCATGGTCCGGTCTGAGCCGGAGTGCGTATGCGCAGTAGTAAGTCCGAGTGCGCGTGAGCAGTAGTGACCCCGAGCGCGCATACGCGGTACTGAGCCTGATTTTGCATCCGCAGTAGAGTGTCCGAGTGCGCATGAGCAGTAGTTAGTCCGAGAGCGCATGAGAATTAGTGACCCCGAGTGTGCATGCGCAGTAGTGTGCTCGAGTGCGCATGCGCAGTAGTGACCCCGAGTGCGCATGCCCAGCAGTGAGCCCGTGCGCGCATGCGCAGTAGTGCGCCCGCGTGCGCATGCGCAGAAGTGAGCTCGAGTGCGCATGTGCAGTTCTGAGCCGAAGTGCGCATGCGCAGTAGCGACCCAGAGTGCGCATGTGCAGGTCTGACCGGAGAGCGCATCCGCAGTAGTGAGTCCGAGCGCGCATCCGGAGTAGTGAGTCCGAGTGCGCATGCGCAGTAGTGTCCCCGAGTGCGCATGCGCAGTAGTGCGCCCGTGCGCGCATGCCCAGTAGTGAGCCCGAGCGCGCATCCGCAGTAGAGACCCCGAGTGCGCATGCGCAGTAGTGAGCCCGATTACGCATCCGCAATTGTGACCCCGAGTGCGCAAGCGCAGTAGTGAGCCCGTGCGCGCATGCGCAGTAGTGCGCCCGTGCGCGCATGCCCACTAGTGAGCCCGTGTGCCCATGCGCAGTAGTGAGCCCGAGCGTGCATCCGCAGTAGTTAGCCCGAGTGCGCATCCGCAGCAGTGAGTCCGTGTGCGCATGGTCACGTCTGACCCCGAGTGCGGAAGCGCAGTAGTGAGCCCGTGCGCGCATGCGCAGTAGTGCGCCCGTGCGCGCATGCCCAGTAGTGAGCCCGAGTGCGCATGCGCAGCAGTGAGCCGGATTGAGCATCCACAGTAGCGAGTCCGTGTGCGCATGCGCAGTAGTGAGCCCGAGTGCGCATGCGCAGTGGTGTGCCCGAGTGCGCATGGGCAGGTCTGAGCCGGCGTGCGCATGCGCAGTAGTGAGCCCGCGTGCGCATGCGCAGTAGTGACCCCGAGTGCGCATGCGCAGTAGTGAGCCCGAGCGCGCATGCACAGTAGTGAGCCCGATTGCGCATCCGCAGTAGTGAGTCCGTGTGCGCATGTACATGTCTGAGCCCGAGTGCGCATGCGCAGTAGTGAGCCCATGTGCTCATGCGCAGTAGTAAGCCCGAGTGCGCATGCGCAGTAGTGAGCCCGATTACGCATCCGCTGTAGTGACCCCGAGTGCGCATGTACATGTCTGAGCCCGAGTGCGCCAGCGCAGTAGTGAGCCCGTGCGCACATGCGCAGTAGTGAGCCCGAGCGCGCATCCACTGTAGTGAGCCCGAGTGCGCATGCGCAGTACTCACCCCGAGCACGCATGAGCAGTAGTGAGCCCGATTACGCATCCGCAGTAGTGACCCCGAGTGCGCATGCGCAGTAGTGACCCCGAGCGCGCATCCACAGTAGCGAGCCCGAGTGCGCATGCGCAGTACTCACCCCGAGTACGCATGAGCAGTATTGAGCCCGATTACGCATCCGCCGTAGTGACCCCGAGTGCGCGTGCGCAGTAGTGCGCAGGTGTGCGCACGCGCAGAAGTGAGCTCGAATGCGCATGTGCAGGTGTGAGCCGGACTGCCCATGCGCAGTAGTGAGGCCGTGTGCGCATGCGTAGTGGTGTGCCCGAGTGCGCATGGGCAGGTCTGAGCCGGCGTGCGCATGCGCAGTAGTGAGCCCGCGTGCGCATGGGCAGTAGTGACCCCGAGTGCGCATGCGCAGTAGTGAGCCCGATTGCGCGCATGCCCAGGAGCGAGCCCGCGCGCGCATGCGCAGTAGTGAGCCCGCGTGCGCATACGCAGTAGTGACCCCGAGTGCGCAAGCGCAGTAGTGAGCCCGTGCGCGCATGCGCAGTAGTGCGCCCGTGCGCGCATGCCCAGTAGTGAGCCCGATTACGCAGCCGCAGTAGTGTCCTCGAGTGCGCATGCGCAGTAGTGAGCCCGATTACGCATCCGCAGTAGTGACCCCGAGTGCCCATGCGCAGTAGTGATCCCGAGTGCGCATGCACAGTCGTGAGCCCGTGTGCGCATGTGCAGGTCTGACCGGAGTGCGCATGCGCAGTGGTGAGCCCGAGTGCGCATGGTCCGGTCTGAGCCGGAGTGCGTATGCGCAGTAGTAAGTCCGAGTGCGCGTGAGCAGTAGTGACCCCGAGCGCGCATACGCGGTACTGAGCCTGATTTTGCATCCGCAGTAGAGTGTCCGAGTGCGCATGAGCAGTAGTTAGTCCGAGAGCGCATGAGAATTAGTGACCCCGAGTGTGCATGCGCAGTAGTGTGCTCGAGTGCGCATGCGCAGTAGTGACCCCGAGTGCGCATGCCCAGCAGTGAGCCCGTGTGCGCATGCGCAGTAGTGTGCCCGAGCGCGCATGAGCAGTAGTGAGTCCGAGTGGGCATGAGCAGAAGTGAGCTCGAGTGCGCATGTGCAGGTGTGAGCCGGACTGCCCATGCGCAGTAGTGAGGCCGTGTGTGCATGCGCAGTGGTGTGCCCGAGTGCGCATGGGCAGGTTTGAGCCGGCGTGCGCATGCGCAGTAGTGAGCCCGCGTGCGCATGCGCAGTAGTGACCCCGAGTGCGCATGCGCAGTAGTGAGCCCGAGCGCGCATGGACAGTAGTGAGCCCGATTGCGCATGCGCAGTACTCACCCCGAGCACGCATGAGCAGTAGTGAGCCCGATTACGCATCCGCAGTAGTGACCCCGAGCGCGCATCCACAGTAGCGAGCCCGAGTGCGCATGCGCAGTACTCACCCCGAGTACGCATGAGCAGTATTGAGCCCGATTACGCATCCGCCGTAGTGACCCCGAGTGCGCGTGCGCAGTAGTGCGCAGGTGTGCGTACGCGCAGAAGTGAGCTCGAATGCGCATGTGCAGGTGTGAGCCGGACTGGCCATGCGCAGTAGTGAGGCCGTGTGCGCATGCGCAGTGTTGTGCCCGAGTGCGCATGGGCAGGTCTGAGCCGGCGTGCGCATGCGCAGTAGTGAGCCCGATTGCGGATCCGCAGTAGTGAGTCCGAGTGCGCATGCGCAGTAGTGAGCCCGAGCGTGCATCCGCAGTAGTGAGCCCGAGGGCGCATGTGCAGGTCTGACTGGAGTGCGCATGCGCAGTAGTGAGCCCGATTGCGCGCATGCGCAGTAGTGAGCCCGAGCGCGCATCCGCAGTAGTGACCCCGAGTGCGCATGCGCAGTAGTGCGCCCGAGCGCGCATCCGCAGTAGTGAGTCGGAGTGCGCATGTGCAGTGGAGAGTTTGCGTGCACATGCGCAGTAGTGACCCCGAGTGCGCATGCGCAGTTGTGAGCCCGATTACGCATCCGCAATAGTGACCCCGAGTGCGCAAGCGCAGTAGTGAGCCCGTGCGCGCATGCGCAGTAGTGCGCCCGTGCGCGCATGCCCAGTAGTGAGCCCGTGTGCCCATGCGCAGTAGTGATCCCGAGCGTGCATCCGCAGTAGTTAGCCCGAGTGCGCATCCGCAGCAGTGAGTCCGTGTGCGCATGGTCACGTCTGAGCCCGAGTGCGCAAGCGCAGTAGTGAGCCCGTGCGCGCATGCGCAGTAGTGCGCCCGTGCGCGCATGCCCAGTAGTGAGCCCGAGTGCGCATGCGCAGCAGTGAGCCGGATTGAGCATCCACAGTAGCGAGTCCGTGTGCGCATGCGCAGTAGTAAGCCCGAGTGCGCATGCGCAGTGGTGTGCCCGAGTGCGCATGGGCAGGTCTGAGCCGGCGTGCGCATGCGCAGTAGTGAGCCCGCGTGCGCATGCGCAGTAGTGACCCCGAGTGCGCATGCGCAGTAGTGAGCCCGAGCGCGCATGCACAGTAGTGAGCCCGATTGCGCATCCGCAGTAGTGAGTCCGTGTGCGCATGTACATGTCTGAGCCCGAGTGCGCATGCGCAGTAGTGAGCCCATGTGCTCATGCGCAGTAGTAAGCCCGAGTGCGCATGCGCAGTAGTGAGCCCGATTACGCATCCGCAGTAGTGACCCCGAGTGCGCATGTACATGTCTGAGCCCGAGTGCGCCAGCGCAGTAGTGAGCCCGTGCGCACATGCGCAGTAGTGAGCCCGAGCGCGCATGCACAGTAGTGAGCCCGAGTGCGCATCCGCAGTAGTGAGTCCGTGTGCGCATGTACATGTCTGAGCCCGAGTGCGCATGCGCAGTAGTGAGTCCATGTGCCCATGCGCAGTAGTAAGCCCGAGTGCGCATGCGCAGTAGTGAGCCCGATTACGCATCCGCCGTAGTGACCCCGAGTGCGAATGCGCAGTAGTGCGCCCGTGTGCGAATGCGCAGAAGTGAGCTCGAATTCGCATGTGCAGGTCGGAGCCCGAGCGCGCATAAGCAGTAGTGAGTCGGAGTGCGCATGTGCTGTAGAGAGCTCGTGTGCGCATGCGCAGTAGAGAGCCCGTGCGCGCATGCGCAGTAGTGAGCCCGTGTGCCCATGCGCAGCAGTGAGCCCGAGCGCGCATCCACAGTAGTGAGCCCGAGTGCGCATGCGCAGTAGTGAGCCCCAGCGCGCATCCGCAGTAGTGAGCCCGAGTGCGCATGAGCAGTAGTGATGCCGAGTGCGCATGAGCAGAAGTGAGCTCGAATTCGCATGTGCAGGTCTGAGCCCGAGCGCGCATCCACAGTAGTGAGCCCGAGTGCGTATACGCAGTAGTGAGCCCGTGTGCGCATGCGCAGTAGTGACCCCGAGTGCGCATGCGCAGTAGTGAGGTCCGATTCTGCATCCGCAGTAGTGAGCCCGAGTGCGCATGAGCAGTAGTCACCCCGAGTGAGCATGCGCAGTAGTGAGCCCATGTGCCCATGCGCAGTAGTAAGCCCGAGCGCGCATGCACAGTAGTGAGCCCGATTGCGCATCCGCAGTAGTGAATCCGTGTGCGCATGTACATGTCTGATCCCGAGTGCGCAAGCGCAGTAGGGAGTCCGTGTGCGCATGCGCAGTAGTGAGCCCGATTACGCATCCGCAGTAGTGACCCCGAGTGCGCATATACATGTCTGAGCCCGAGTGCGCAAGCGCAGTAGTGAGCCCGTGCGCGCATGCGCAGTAGTGAGCCCGAGTGCGCATGCGCAGTACTCACCCCGAGCACGCATGAGCAGTAGTGAGCCCGATTACGCATCCGCAGTAGTGACCCCGAGCGCGCATCCACAGTAGCGAGCCCGAGTGCGCATGCGCAGTACTCACCCCGAGTATGCATGAGCAGTATTGAGCCCGATTACGCATCCGCCGTAGTGACCCCGAGTGCGCGTGCGCAGTAGTGCGCAGGTGTGCGTACGCGCAGAAGTGAGCTCGAATGCGCATGTGCAGGTGTGAGCCGGACTGCCCATGCGCAGTAGTGAGGCCGTGTGCGCATGCGCAGTGTAACGGAGTCGGTTTCGTCGCACCGCGTTGCTAGGCAACGCGGTGGAGTCGCGACTCGCGGGCCCCCTGGTGCTGGACGCTTCAGCGAGCCAGGGTTTTCGCGTGGGGGCCGGTCGCGGTGGGGAAGGGGACTGGTCGCGGGGTAAAAGAGAAACGCAGTGTTCGCCTTTATCTACTCTTTATTTATTAATTGGCGGCGGAGGTGGACGGTGCCGCGGAGGCGCCCACCGGGGCGGTTGGCTTCGGCGGCGGCTCGATGTTGGGTTTCTAAAATATAATAAGCGGTATTACAAAAGTGTGACGGCGGCGCGAATCTTACATGCTATCCTACCTAGCTTACATACTATCTTATAGACTACGCTTACCTATCTACCATACAATCTATCTTACTTACTATATCTTATGGACTATACCTTACATACTAACGGCGGACGGGGTGCGGTACGGGGGACATCACGGGATGTCCGTGTTCGGTCGGGAGTTTCGGGCGCGGAGACGCGTTTCGCGGGTTACGCGGAGACGCGTTTCGCGGGTTACGGTCGGACGCGGTTCGTCGCGGGACGTACTCGCGTGTCGGTCGGCGCGGTCGGATGCGGAGGCGCGTTTCGCGGGTTACGCGGAGGCGCGTTCGCGGGTCTTAAACTACGGTCGCAGGAGGAGGAGGAGAGAAGGGATATCAAAGTACACTGGGTAAATGGCCAGTTCTGGCCTTGCCTTGCTCTTATTAAACTGGAACCTGGTTGTTCCGAGAATGTTCCGAGATTGCCCCATTGGGGTCTTACAGGCGCCTCCACGTTCGGACAGACACCGCGCTGTGGTGCTACCCTCCCAGCGCGGCTACTGCCTCCGACTCGCCTACTCTCCGGGCTCCCCCGTTGAGTCGGCTCGCCGGCTGACCTGTGGCTAGGCTAGCCTTCGAGGGAGCTGGCACGTTCCTCCACGATCGGACAGCCACCGCGCGGAGGTGCTACCCCCTCCTTGTGGCGACCGTCTCCAGCTTACCGACCCTCCGTGTTACCCTGTCGAGTCGGTTTGCTGGCTGACCGTTGGCTCGGCTGGTCTCAGAAGAAGTGTTACCCTTCCTCCTGAGACTGGCCTCCAGTCCACCTAGCTCAGGGTACCCTTCAAGCCAGGAAGACCTTTACGCCTGGGAGCGGATCTCCGGAGAGATCCTTTCGGGGCCGACGCCCCGGGCCAACTCCATCGATCACGCGATCGATCGGTATCTAAGTAGGTCACGGTCTCGCGGGTGGTCTCGGTGGGGGGTCCCCCACCGCGGTGCGCGGCTGACGATGCGCGGTCGACCGCACGCGACGGAGCACGTTGTCGACGTAGCGCGACATCGTCACAGCAGTGGTGTGCCCGAGTGCGCATGGGCAGGTCTGAGCCGGCGTGCGCATGCGCAGTAGTGAGCCCGCGTGCGCATGCGCAGTAGTGACCCCGAGTGCGCATGCGCAGTAGTGAGCCCGAGCGCGCATGCACAGTAGTGAGCACGATTGCGCATCCGCAGTAGTGAGTCCGTGTGCGCATGTACATGTCTGAGCCCGAGTGCGCATGCGCAGTAGTGAGCCCATGTGCCCATGCGCAGTAGTAAGCCCGAGTGCGCATGCGCAGTAGTGAGCCCGATTACGCATCGGCAGTAGTGACCCCGAGTGCGCATGTACATGTCTGAGCCCGAGTGCGCAAGCGCAGTAGTGAGCCCGTGCGCGCATGCGCAGTAGTGAACCCGAGCTCGCATGCACAGTAGTGAGCCCGATTGCGCATCCGCAGTAGTGAGTCCGTGTGCGCATGTACATGTCTAAGCCCGAGTGCGCAAGCGCAGTAGTGAGTCCGTGCGCGCATGCGCAGTAGTGAGCCCGTGCGCGCATGCGCAGTAGTGCGCCTGTGCGCGCATGCGCAGTAGTGAGCCCGAGTGCGCATGAACAGTAGTGACCCCGACTGCGCATGCGGAGTAGTGAGCCCGATTACGCATCCGCAGTAGTTCCCCCGAGTGCGAATGCGCAGTAGTGCGCCCGTGTGCGCATGCGCAGAAGTGAGCTCGAATGCGCATGTGCAGGTCTGACCCCTGTGCGCATACGCAGTAGTGAGCCCGAGTGCGCATGAGCAGTAGTGAGGCCGAGTGCGCATGTGCAGTAGAGAGCTCGTGTGCCCATGCGCAGTAGTAAGCCCGTGCGCGCATGCGCAGTAGCGAGCCCGAGTGCGCATGTGCAGGTCTGAGCGCGAGTGCGCATCCGCAGTAGTGACCCCGAGTACGCATGAGCAGTAGTGAGCCCGAGTGCGCATGCGCAGTAGTTAGCCCGAGTGCGCATGTGCAGGTCTGACTGGAGTGCGCATGCGCAGTACTGAGCCCGATTGCGCGCATGCGCAGTAGTGAGCCCGAGCGCGCATGCACAGTAGTGAGCTCGATTGCGCATCCGCAGTAGTGAGTCCGTGTGCGCATGTACATGTCTAAGCCCGAGTGCGCAATCGCAGTAGTGAGCCCGTGCGCGCATGCGCAGTAGTGAGCCCGTGCGCGCATGCGCAGTAGTGCGCCCGTGCGCGCATGCCCAGTAGTGAGCCCGAGTGCGCATGCGCAGTAGTGAGCCGGATTGAGCATCCACAGTAGCGAGTCCGTGTGCGCATGCGCAGTAGCGAGCCCGAGTGCGCATGTGCAGGTCTGAGTCCGAGTGCGCATGCTCAGTAGAGAGCCCGTGCGCGCATGCGCAGTAGTGAGGCCGTGTGCGCATGCGCAGTGGTGTGCCCGAGTGCGCATGGGCAGGCCTGAGCCGTCGTGCGCATGCGCAGTAGTGAGCCCATGTGCGCATGCGCAGTAGTGACCCCGAGTGCGCATGCGCAGTAGTGAGCCCGATTACGCATCCCCAATAGTGACGCCGAGTGCGCAAGCGCAGTAGTGAGCCCGTGCGCGCATGCGCAGTAGTGCGCCCGTGCGCGCATGCGCAGTAGTGCGCCCGTGCGCGCATCCGCAGTAGTGCTCCCGAGTGCGAATGCGCTGTAGTGCACCCGTGTGCGCATGAGCAGAAGTGAGCTCGAATTCGCATGTGCAGGTCTGAGCCCGAGCGCGCATCCGCAGTAGTGAGTCGGAGTGCGCATGTGCAGTAGAGAGCTCGTGTGCGCATGCGCAGCAGAGAGCCCGTGCGCGCATCCGCAGTAGTGACCCCGAGTGCGCATGCGCAGTAGTGAGCCCGAGCGCGCATGCACAGTAGTGAGCCCGATTGCGCATCCGCAGTAGTGAGTCTGTGTGCGCATGTACAGGTCTGAGCCGGAGTGCGCATGCGCAGTAGTGAGCCCGATTGCGCATACGCAGTAGTGACCCCGAGTGCGCAAGCGCAGTAGTGAGCCCGTGCGCGCATGCGCAGTAGTGCGCCCGTGCGCGCATGCCCAGTAGTGAGCCCGATTACGCAGCCGCAGTAGTGTCCTCGAGTGCGCATGCGCAGTAGTGAGCCCGATTACGCATCCGCAGTAGTGACCCCGAGTGCCCATGCGCAGTAGTGATCCCGAGTGCGCATGCAGAGTCGTGAGCCCGTGTGCGCATGTGCAGGTCTGACCGGAGTGCGCATGCGCAGTGGTGAGCCCGAGTGCGCATGGTCCGGTCTGAGCCGGAGTGCGTATGCGCAGTAGTAAGTCCGAGTGCGCGTGAGCAGTAGTGACCCCGAGCGCGCATACGCGGTACTGAGCCTGATTTTGCATCCGCAGTAGAGTGTCCGAGTGCGCATGAGCAGTAGTTAGTCCGAGAGCGCATGAGAATTAGTGACCCCGAGTGTGCATGCGCAGTAGTGTGCTCGAGTGCGCATGCGCAGTAGTGACCCCGAGTGCGCATGCCCAGTAGTGAGCCCGTGCGCGCATGCGCAGTAGTGCGCCCGCGTGCGCATGCGCAGAAGTGAGCTCGAGTGCGCATGTGCAGTTCTGAGCCGAAGTGCGCATGCGCAGTAGCGACCCAGAGTGCGCATGTGCAGGTCTGACCGGAGAGCGCATCCGCAGTAGTGAGTCCGAGCGCGCATCCGGAGTAGTGAGTCCGAGTGCGCATGCGCAGTAGTGTCCCCGAGTGCGCATGAGCAGTAGTGACCCCGAGCGCGCATGCGCAGTAGTGAGCCCGATTGCGCATCCGCTGCAGTGAGTCCGTGTGCGCATGTGCCGTAGTGAGCCCGAGTGCGCATGCGCAGTAGAGAGCCCGATAGCGCATGTGCAGGTCTTAGATGGAGAGCGCATCCGCAGTAGTGAGCCCGATTGCGCATTCGCAGTAGTAAGGCCGAGTCCCCATGAGCAGTAGTGAGTCCAAGAGATCATGAGCAGTAGTGACCCCGAGTGCGCATGCACAGTAGTGAGCCCGTGCGCGCATGCGCAGTAGTGCGCCCGCGTGCGCATGCGCAGAAGTGAGCTCGAGTGCGCATGTGCAGTTCTGAGCCGAAGTGCGCATGCGCAGTAGCGACCCAGAGTGCGCATGTGCAGGTCTGACCGGAGAGCGCATCCGCAGTAGTGAGTCCGAGCGCGCATCCGGAGTAGTGAGTCCGAGTGCGCATGCGCAGTACTCACCCCGAGTACGCATGAGCAGTAGTAAGCTCGATTACGCATCCGCAGTAGTGCCCCCGAGTGCGAATGCGCAGTAGTGCGCCCGTGTGCGAATGCGCATGTGCAGGTCTGAGCCCGTGTGCGCATACGCAGTAGTGAGCCCCAGCGCGCATCCCCAGTAGTGAGACCGAGTGCGCATGAGCAGTAGTGATGCCGAGTGCGCATGAGTAGAAGTGAGCTCGAATTCGCATGTGCAGGTCTGAGCCCGTGTGCGCATACGCAGTAGTGAGCCCGAGTGCGCATGAGCAGTAGTGACCCCGAGTGCGCATGCGCAGTAGTGAGCCCGATTACGCATCCGCAGTAGTGACCCCGAGTGCGCATGCGCAGTAGTGCGCCCGTGTGCGCATGCGCAGAAGTGAGCTCGAATGCGCATGTGCAGGTCTGAGCCCGTGTGCGCATACGCAGTAGTGAGCCTGAGCGCGCATCCGCAGTAGTGAGCCCGAGTGCGCATGAGCTGTAGTGTGGCCGAGTGCGCATGAGCATAGTGAGCCCGTGCGCGCATCCGCAGTAGTGAGTCGGAGAGCGCATGTGCAGTAGAGAGCTCGTGTGCGCATGCGCAGTAGTGAGCCCGAGTGCGCATGCGGAGTAGTGAGCCTGAGCGCGCATCCACAGTAGTGGGCCCGAGTGCGCATGCGCAGTACTCACCCCGACTACGCATGAACAGTAGTGACCCCGATTACGCATCCGCAGTAGTGACCCCGAGTGCGCATGCGCAGTAGTGCGCCTGTGCGCGAATGCGCAGAAGTGAGCTCGAATGCGCATGTGCAGGTCTGAGCCCGTGTGCCCGTACGCAGTAGTGAGCCCGAGTGCGCATGAGCAGTAGAGAGGCCGAGTGCGCATAAGCAGTAGTGAGCCCGATTACGCATCCGCAGTAGTGACCCCGAGTGCGCATGCGCAGTAGTGAGCCCGAGCGCGCATGCACAGTAGTGACCCCGAGTGCGCATGAACAGTAGTGCGCCCGAGCGCGCATCCGCAGTAGTGAGTCGGAGTGCGCAAGCGCAGTAGTGAGCCCGTGCGCGCATGCGCAGTAGTGCGCCCGTGCGCGCATGCCCAGTAGTGAGCCCGTGTGCCCATGCGCAGTAGTGAGCCCGAGCGCGCAACCGCAGTAGTGAGCCCGAGTGCGCATACGCAGCAGTGAGCCCCAGGGCGCATCCGCAGTAGTGAGACCGAGTGCGCATGAGCAGTAGCGATGCCGAGTGCGCATGAGCAGAAGTGAGCTCGAGTTCGCATGTGCAGGTCTGAGCCCGAGCGCGCATCCGCAGTAGTGAGTCGGAGTGCGCATGTGCAGTAGGGAGCTCGTGTGCGCATCCACAGTAGCGAGCTCGAGTGCGCATGCGCAGTACTCACCCCGAGTACGCATGAGCAGTATTGAGCCCGATTACTCATCCGCCGTAGTGACCCCGAGTGCGAATGCGCAGAAGCGAGCTCGAATGCGCATGTGCAGGTCTGAGCCCGTGTGCGCATACGCAGTAGTGAGCCCCAGCGCGCATCCGCAGTAGTGAGACCGAGTGCGCATGAGCAGTAGCGATGCCGAGTGCGCATGAGCAGAAGTGAGCTTGAGTTCGCATGTGCAGGTCTGAGCCCGAGCGCGCATCCGCAGTAGTGAGTCGGAGTGCGCATGTGCAGTAGGGAGCTCGTGTGCGCATCCACAGTAGCGAGCCCGAGTGCGCATGCGCAGTACTCACCCCGAGTACGCATGAGCAGTATTCAGCCCGATTACGCATCCGCCGTAGTGACCCCGAGTGCGCGTGCGCAGTAGTGCGCAGGTGTGCGCACGCGCAGAAGTGAGCTCGAATGCGCATGTGCAGGTGTGAGCCGGACTGCCCATGCGCAGTAGTGAGGCCGTGTGCGCATGCGCAGTGGTGTGCCCGAGTGCGCATGGGCAAGTCTGAGCAGGCGTGCGCATGCGCAGTAGTGAGCCCGATTGCGGAGCCGCAGTAGTGAGTCCGAGTGCGCATGCGCAGTAGTGAGCCCGAGCGTGCATCCGCAGTAGTGAGCCCGAGGGCGCATGTGCAGGTCTGACTGGAGTGCGCATGCGCAGTAGTGAGCCCGATTGCGCGCATGCGCAGTAGTGAGCCCGAGCGCGCATCCGCAGTAGTGACCCCGAGTGCGCATGCGCAGTAGTGCGCCCGAGCGCGCATCCGCAGTAGTGAGTCGGAGTGCGCATGTGCAGTAGGGAGTTTGCGTGCACATGCGCAGTAGTGACCCCGAGTGCGCATGCGCAGTAGTGAGCCCGATTACGCATCCGCAATAGTGACCCCGAGTGCGCAAGCGCAGTAGTGAGCCCGTGCGCGCATGCGCAGTAGTGCGCCCGTGCGCGCATGCCCAGTAGTGAGCCCGTGTGCCCATGCGCAGTAGTGAGCCCGAGCGTGCATCCGCAGTAGTTAGCCCGAGTGCGCATCCGCAGCAGTGAGTCCGTGTGCGCATGGTCACGTCTGACCCCGAGTGCGGAAGCGCAGTAGTGAGCCCGTGCGCGCATGCGCAGTAGTGCGCCCGTGCGCGCATGCCCAGTAGTGAGCCCGAGTGCGCATGCGCAGCAGTGAGCCGGATTGAGCATCCTCAGTAGCGAGTCCGTGTGCGCATGCGCAGTAGTGAGCCCGAGTGCGCATGCGCAGTGGTGTGCCCGAGTGCGCATGGGCAGGTCTGAGCCGGCGTGCGCATGCGCAGTAGTGAGCCCGTGCGCGCATGCGCAGTAGTGCGTCCGTGCGCGCATGCCCAGTAGTGAGCCCGTGTGCCCATGCGCAGTAGTGACCCCGAGTGCGCATGCGCAGTAGTGAGCCCGAGCGCGCATGCACAGTAGTGAGCCCGATTGCGCATCCGCAGTAGTGAGTCCGTGTGTGCATGTACATGTCTGAGCCCGAGTGCGCATGCGCAGTAGTGAGCCCATGTGCTCATGCGCAGTAGTAAGCCCGAGTGCGCATGCGCAGTAGTGAGCCCGATTACGCATCCGCAGTAGTGACCCCGAGTGCGCATGTACATGTCTGAGCCCGAGTGCGCCAGCGCAGTAGTGAGCCCGAGCGCGCATCCACAGTAGTGAGCCCGAGTGCGCATGCGCAGTACTCACCCCGAGCACGCATGAGCAATAGTGAGCCCGATTACGCATCCGCAGTAGTGACCCCGAGTGCGCATGCGCTGTAGTGACCCCGAGCGCGCATCCACAGTAGCGAGCCCGAGTGCGCATGCGCAGTACTCACCCCGAGTACGCATGAGCAGTATTGAGCCCGATTACGCATCCGCCGTAGTGACCCCGAGTGCGCGTGCGCAGTAGTGCGCAGGTGTGCGCACGCGCAGAAGTGAGCTCGAATGCGCATGTGCAGGTGTGAGCCGGACTGCCCATGCGCAGTAGTGACGCCGTGTGCGCATGCGCAGTGGTGTGCCCGAGTGCGCATGGGCTGGTCTGAGCCGGCGTGCGCATGCGCAGTAGTGAGCCCGCGTGCGCATGCGCAGTAGTGACCCCGAGTGCGCATGCGCAGTAGTGAGCCCGATTGCGCGCATGCCCAGGAGCGAGCCCGCGCGCGCATGCGCAGTAGTGAGCCCGTGCGCGCATGCGCAGTAGTGCGCCCGTGCGCGCATGCCCAGTAGTGAGCCCGATTACGCAGCCGCAGTAGTGTCCTCGAGTGCGCATGCGCAGTAGTGAGCCCGATTACGCATCCGCAGTAGTGACCCCGAGTGCCCATGCACAGTAGTGATACCGAGTGCGCATGCACAGTCGTGAGCCCGTGTGCGCATGTGCAGGTCTGACCGGAGTGCACATGCGCAGTGGTGAGCCCGAGTGCGCATGGTCCGGTCTGAGCCGGAGTGCGTATGCGCAGTAGTAAGTCCGAGTGCGCGTGAGCAGTAGTGACCCCGAGCGCGCATACGCGGTACTGAGCCTGATTTTGCATCCGCAGTAGAGTGTCCGAGTGCGCATGAGCAGTAGTTAGTCCGAGAGCGCATGAGAATTAGTGACCCCGAGTGCGCATGCGCAGTAGTGTGCTCGAGTGCGCATGCGCAGTAGTGACCCCGAGTGCGCATGCCCAGTAGTGAGCCCGTGCGCGCATGCGCAGTAGTGCGCCCGTGCGCGCATGCCCAGTAGTGAGCCCGAGCGCGCATCCGCAGTAGTGACCCCGAGTGCGCATGCGCAGTAGTGCGCCCGAGCGCGCATCCGCAGTAGTGAGTCGGAGTGCGCATGTGCAGTAGAGAGTTTGCGTGCACATGCGCAGTAGTGACCCCGAGTGCGCATGCGCAGTAGTGAGCCCGATTACGCATCCGCAATAGTGACCCCGAGTGCGCAAGCGCAGTAGTGAGCCCGTGCGCGCATGCGCAGTAGTGCGCCCGTGCGCGCATGCCCAGTAGTGAGCCCGAGTGCGCATGCGCAGCAGTGAGCCGGATTGAGCATCCACAGTAGCGAGTCCGTGTGCGCATGCGCAGTAGTGAGCCCGAGTGCGCATGCGCAGTGGTGTGCCCGAGTGCGCATGGGCAGGTCTGAGCCGGCGTGCGCATGCGCAGTAGTGAGCCCGCGTGCGCATGCGCAGTAGTGACCCCGAGTGCGCATGCGCAGTAGTGAGCCCGAGCGCGCATGCACAGTAGTGAGCCCGATTGCGCAACCGCAGTAGTAAGTCCGTGTGCGCATGTACATGTCTGAGCCCGAGTGCGCATGCGCAGTAGTGAGCCCATGTGCTCATGCGCAGTAGTAAGCCCGAGTGCGCATGCGCAGTAGTGAGCCCGATTACGCATCCGCAGTAGTGACCCCGAGTGCGCATGTACATGTCTGAGCCCGAGTGCGCCAGCGCAGTAGTGAGCCCGTGCGCACATGCGCAGTAGTGAGCCCGAGCGCGCATCCACAGTAGTGAGCCCGAGTGCGCATGCGCAGTACTCACCCCGAGCATGCATGAGCAGTAGTGAGCCCGATTACGCATCCGCAGTAGTGACCCCGAGTGCGCATGCGCAGTAGTGACCCCGAGCGCGCATGCGCAGTAGTGCGCCCGTGCGCGCATGCCCAGTAGTGAGCCCGAGTGCGCATGCGCAGTAGTGAGCCGGATTGAGCATCCACAGTAGTGAGTCCGTGTGCGCATGCGCAGTAGTGAGCCCGAGTGCGCATGCGCAGTGGTGTGCCCGAGTGCGCATGGGCAGGTCCGAGCCGGCGTGCGCATGCGCAGTAGTGAGCCCGCGTGCGCATGCGCAGTAGTGACCCCGAGTGCGCATGCGCAGTAGTGAGCCCGGGCGCGCATGCACAGTAGTGAGCCCGAGTGCGCATGCGCAGTAGTGAGCCCGATTACGCATCCGCAGTAGTGACCCCGAGTGCGCATGTACATGTCTGAGCCCGAGTGCGCCAGCGCAGTAGTGAGCCCGTGCGCACATGCGCAGTAGTGAGCCCGAGCGCGCATCCACAGTAGTGAGCCCGAGTGCGCATGCGCAGTACTCACCCCGAGCATGCATGAGCAGTAGTGAGCCCGATTACGCATCCGCAGTAGTGACCCCGAGTGCGCATGCGCAGTAGTGACCCCGAGCGCGCATGCGCAGTAGTGCGCCCGTGCGCGCATGCCCAGTAGTGAGCCCGAGTGCGCATGCGCAGTAGTGAGCCGGATTGAGCATCCACAGTAGCGAGTCCGTGTGCGCATGCGCAGTAGCGAGCCCGAGTGCGCATGTGCAGGTCTGAGTCCGAGTGCGCATGCTCAGTAGAGAGCCCGTGCGCGCATGCGCAGTAGTGAGGCCGTGTGCGCATGCGCAGTGGTGTGCCCGAGTGCGCATGGGCAGGCCTGAGCCGTCGTGCGCATGCGCAGTAGTGAGCCCGTGTGCGCATGCGCAGTAGTGACCCCGAGTGCGCATGCGCAGTAGTGAGCCCGATTACGCATCCCCAATAGTGACCCCGAGTGCGCAAGCGCAGTAGTGAGCCCGTGCGCGCATGCGCAGTAGTGCGCCCGTGCGCGCATGCGCAGTAGTGCGCCCGTGCGCGCATCCGCAGTAGTGCTCCCGAGTGCGAATGCGCTGTAGTGCACCCGTGTGCGCATGAGCAGAAGTGAGCTCGAATTCGCATGTGCAGGTCTGAGCCCGAGCGCGCATCCGCAGTAGTGAGTCGGAGTGCGCATGTGCAGTAGAGAGCTCGTGTGCGCATGCGCAGTAGAGAGCCCGTGCGCGCATCCGCAGTAGTGACCCCGAGTGCGCATGCGCAGTAGTGAGCCCGAGCGCGCATGCACAGTAGTGAGCCCGATTGCGCATCCGCAGTAGTGAGTCTGTGTGCGCATGTACAGGTCTGAGCCGGAGTGCGCATGCGCAGTAGTGAGCCCGATTGCGCATACGCAGTAGTGAGCCCGAGGGCGCAAGCGCAGTAGTGAGCCCGTGCGCGCATGCGCAGTAGTGCGCCCGTGCGCGCATGCCCAGTAGTGAGCCCGATTACGCAGCCGCAGTAGTGTCCTCGAGTGCGCATGCGCAGTAGTGAGCCCGATTACGCATCCGCAGTAGTGACCCCGAGTGCCCATGCGCAGTAGTGATCCCGAGTGCGCATGCACAGTCGTGAGCCCGTGTGCGCATGTGCAGGTCTGACCGGAGTGCGCATGCGCAGTGGTGAGCCCGAGTGCGCATGGTCCGGTCTGAGCCGGAGTGCGTATGCGCAGTAGTAAGTCCGAGTGCGCGTGAGCAGTAGTGACCCCGAGCGCGCATACGCGGTACTGAGCCTGATTTTGCATCCGCAGTAGAGTGTCCGAGTGCGCATGAGCAGTAGTTAGTCCGAGAGCGCATGAGAATTAGTGACCCCGTGTGTGCATGCGCAGTAGTGTGCTCGAGTGCGCATGCGCAGTAGTGACCCCGAGTGCGCATGCCCAGTAGTGAGCCCGTGCGCGCATGCGCAGTAGTGCGCCCTTGTGCGCATGCGCAGAAGTGAGCTCGAGTGCGCATGTGCAGTTCTGGGCCGAAGTGCGCATGCGCAGTAGCGACCCAGAGTGCGCATGTGCAGGTCTGACCGGAGAGCGCATCCGCAGCAGTGAGTCCGAGCGCGCATCCGGAGTAGTGAGTCCGAGTGCGCATGCGCAGTAGTGTCCCCGAGTGCGCATGAGCAGTAGTGACCCCGAGCGCGCATGCGCAGTAGTGAGCCCGATTGCGCATCCGCTGCAGTGAGTCCGTGTGCGCATGTGCCGTAGTGAGCCCGAGTGCGCATGCGCAGTAGAGAGCCCGATAGCGCATGTGCAGGTCTTAGATGGTGAGCGCATCCGCAGTAGTGAGCCCGATTGCGCATTCGCAGTAGTAAGGCCGAGTCCCCATGAGCAGTAGTGAGTCCAAGAGATCATGAGCAGTAGTGACCCCGAGTGCGCATGCACAGTAGTGAGCCCGTGCGCGCATGCGCAGTAGTGCGCCCGTGTGCGCATGCGCAGAAGTGACCTCGCGTGCGAATGCGCAGTAGTGAGCCCGAGCGCGCATGCACGGTAGTGACCCCGAGTGCGCATGCGCAGTACTCACCCCGAGTACGCATGAGCAGTAGTAAGCTCGATTACGCATCCGCAGTAGTGCCCCCGAGTGCGAATGCGCAGTAGTGCGCCCGTGTGCGAATGCGCATGTGCAGGTCTGAGCCCGTGTGCGCATACGCAGTAGTGAGCCCCAGCGCGCATCCGCAGTAGTGAGACCGAGTGCGCATGAGCAGTAGTGATGCCGAGTGCGCATGAGTAGAAGTGAGCTCGAATTCGCATGTGCAGGTCTGAGCCCGTGTGCGCATACGCAGTAGTGAGCCCGAGTGCGCATGAGCAGTAGTGACCCCGAGTGCGCATGCGCAGTAGTGAGCCCGATTACGCATCCGCAGTAGTGACCCCGAGTGCGCATGCGCAGTAGTGCGCCCGTGTGCGCATGCGCAGAAGTGAGCTCGAATGCGCATGTGCAGGTCTGAGCCCGTGTGCGCATACGCAGTAGTGAGCCTGAGCGCGCATCCGCAGTAGTGAGCCCGAGTGCGCATGAGCTGTAGTGTGGCCGAGTGCGCATGAGCATAGTGAGCCCGTGCGCGCATCCGCAGTAGTGAGTCGGAGAGCGCATGTGCAGTAGAGAGCTCGTGTGCGCATGCGCAGTAGTGAGCCCGAGTGCGCATGCGGAGTAGTGAGCCTGAGCGCGCATCCACAGTAGTGGGCCCGAGTGCGCATGCGCAGTACTCACCCCGACTACGCATGAACAGTAGTGACCCCGATTACGCATCCGCAGTAATGACCCCGAGTGCGCATGCGCAGTAGTGCGCCTGTGCGCGAATGCGCAGAAGTGAGCTCGAATGCGCATGTGCAGGTCTGAGCCCGTGTGCCCGTACGCAGTAGTGAGCCCGAGTGCGCATGAGCAGTAGAGAGGCCGAGTGCGCATAAGCAGTAGTGAGCCCGATTACGCATCCGCAGTAGTGACCCCGAGTGCGCATGCGCAGTAGTGAGCCCGAGCGCGCATGCACAGTAGTGACCGCGAGTACGCATGAACAGTAGTGCGCCCGAGCGCGCATCCGCAGTAGTGAGTCGGAGTGCGCAAGCGCAGTAGTGAGCCCGTGCGCGCATGCGCAGTAGTGCGCCCGTGCGCGCATGCCCAGTAGTGAGCCCGTGTGCCCATGCGCAGTAGTGAGCCCGAGCGCGCAACCGCAGTAGTGAGCCCGAGTGCGCATACGCAGCAGTGAGCCCCAGGGCGCATCCGCAGTAGTGAGACCGAGTGCGCATGAGCAGTAGCGATGCCGAGTGCGCATGAGCAGAAGTGAGCTCGAGTTCGCATGTGCAGGTCTGAGCCCGAGCGTGCATCCGCAGTAGTGAGTCGGAGTGCGCATGTGCAGTAGGGAGCTCGTGTGCGCATCCACAGAAGCGAGCTCGAGTGCGCATGCGCAGTACTCACCCCGAGTACGCATGAGCAGTATTGAGCCCGATTACTCATCCGCCGTAGTGACCCCGAGTGCGAATGCGCAGTAGTGCGCCCGTGTGCGAATGCGCAGAAGCGAGCTCGAATGCGCATGTGCAGGTCTGAGCCCGTGTGCGCATACGCAGTAGTGAGCCCCAGCGCGCATCCGCAGTAGTGAGACCGAGTGCGCATGAGCAGTAGCGATGCCGAGTGCGCATGAGCAGAAGTGAGCTCGAGTTCGCATGTGCAGGTCTGAGCCCGAGCGCGCATCCGCAGTAGTGAGTCGGAGTGCGCATGTGCAGTAGGGAGCTCGTGTGCGCATCCACAGTAGCGAGCCCGAGTGCGCATGCGCAGTACTCACCCCGAGTACGCATGAGCAGTATTGAGCCCGATTACGCATCCGCAGTAGTGACCCCGAGTGCGCATGCGCAGTAGTGACCCCGAGCGCGCATCCACAGTAGCGAGCCCGAGTGCGCGTGCGCAGTAGTGCGCAGGTGTGCGCACGCGCAGAAGTGAGCTCGAATGCGCATGTGCAGGTGTGAGCCGGACTGCCCATGCGCAGTAGTGAGGCCGTGTGCGCATGCGCAGTGGTGTGCCCGAGTGCGCATGGGCAAGTCTGAGCCGGCGTGCGCATGCGCAGTAGTGAGCCCTATTGCGGAGCCGCAGTAGTGAGTCCGAGTGCGCATGCGCAGTAGTGAGCCCGAGCGTGCATCCGCAGTAGTGAGCCCGAGGGCGCATGTGCAGGTCTGACTGGAGTGTGCGCATGCGCAGTAGTGAGCCCGATTGCGCGCATGCGCAGTAGTGCGCCCGTGCGCGCATACCCAGTAGTGAGCCCGTGTGCCCATGCGCAGTAGTGAGCCCGAGCGTGCATCCGCAGTAGTTAGCCCGAGTGCGCATCCGCAGCAGTGAGCCGGATTGAGCATCCACAGTAGCGAGTCCGTGTGCGCATGCGCAGTAGTGAGCCCGAGTGCGCATGCGCAGTGGTGAGCCCGATTGCGCATCCGCAGTAGTGAGTCCGTGTGCGCATGTACATGTCTGAGCCCGAGTGCGCATGCGCAGTAGTGACCTCGAGTGCGCATGCGCAGTAGTGAGCCCGAGCGCGCATGCACAGTAGTGAGCCCGATTGCGCATCCGCAGTAGTGAGTCCGTGTGCGCATGTACATGTCTGAGCCCGAGTGCGCATGCGCAGTAGTGAGCCCATGTGCTCATGCGCAGTAGTAAGCCCGAGTGCGCATGCGCAGTAGTGAGCCCGATTACGCATCCGCAGTAGTGACCCCGAGTGCGCATGTACATGTCTGAGCCCGAGTGCGCCAGCGCAGTAGTGAGCCCGTGCGCACATGCGCAGTAGTGAGCCCGAGCGCGCATCCACAGTAGTGAGCCCGAGTGCGCATGCGCAGTACTCACCCCGAGCACGCATGAGCAGTAGTGAGCCCGATTACGCATCCGCAGTAGTGACCCCGAGTGCGCATGCGCAGTAGTGACCCCGAGCGCGCATCCACAGTAGCGAGCCCGAGTGCGCATGCGCAGTACTCACCCCGAGTACGCATGAGCAGTATTGAGCCCGATTACGCATCCGCCGTAGTGACCCCGAGTGCGCGTGCGCAGTAGTGCGCAGGTGTGCGCACGCGCAGAAGTGAGCTCGAATGCGCATGTGCAGGTGTGAGCCGGACTGCCCATGCGCAGTAGTGACGCCGTGTGCGCATGCGCAGTGGTGTGCCCGAGTGCGCATGGGCTGGTCTGAGCCGGCGTGCGCATGCGCAGTAGTGAGCCCGAGCGCGCATGCACAGTAGTGAGCCCGATTGCGCATCCGCAGTAGTGAGTCTGTGTGCGCATGTACAGGTCTGAGCCGGAGTGCGCATGCGCAGTAGTGAGCCCGATTGCGCATACGCAGTAGTGACCCCGAGTGCGCAAGCGCAGTAGTGAGCCCGTGCGCGCATGCGCAGTAGTGCGCCCGTGCGCGCATGCCCAGTAGTGAGCCCGATTACGCAGCCGCAGTAGTGTCCTCGAGTGCGCATGCGCAGTAGTGAGCCCGATTACGCATCCGCAGTAGTGACCCCGAGTGCCCATGCGCAGTAGTGATCCCGAGTGCGCATGCACAGTCGTGAGCCCGTGTGCGCATGTGCAGGTCTGACCGGAGTGCGCATGCGCAGTGGTGAGCCCGAGTGCGCATGGTCCGGTCTGAGCCGGAGTGCGTATGCGCAGTAGTAAGTCCGAGTGCGCGTGAGCAGTAGTGACCCCGAGCGCGCATACGCGGTACTGAGCCTGATTTTGCATCCGCAGTAGAGTGTCCGAGTGCGCATGAGCAGTAGTTAGTCCGAGAGCGCATGAGAATTAGTGACCCCGAGTGTGCATGCGCAGTAGTGTGCTCGAGTGCGCATGCGCAGTAGTGACCCCGAGTGCGCATGCCCAGTAGTGAGCCCGTGCGCGCATGCGCAGTAGTGCGCCCGCGTGCGCATGCGCAGAAGTGAGCTCGAGTGCGCATGTGCAGTTCTGAGCCGAAGTGCGCATGCGCAGTAGCGACCCAGAGTGCGCATGTGCAGGTCTGACCGGAGAGCGCATCCGCAGTAGTGAGTCCGAGCGCGCATCCGGAGTAGTGAGTCCGAGTGCGCATGCGCAGTAGTGTCCCCGAGTGCGCATGAGCAGTAGTGACCCCGAGCGCGCATGCGCAGTAGTGAGCCCGATTGCGCATCCGCTGCAGTGAGTCCGTGTGCGCATGTGCCGTAGTGAGCCCGAGTGCGCATGCGCAGTAGAGAGCCCGATAGCGCATGTGCAGGTCTTAGATGGTGAGCGCATCCGCAGTAGTGAGCCCGATTGCGCATTCGCAGTAGTAAGGCCGAGTCCCCATGAGCAGTAGTGAGTCCAAGAGATCATGAGCAGTAGTGACCCCGAGTGCGCATGCACAGTAGTGAGCCCGTGCGCGCATGCGCAGTAGTGCGCCCGTGTGCGCATGCGCAGAAGTGACCTCGCGTGCGAATGCGCAGTAGTGAGCCCGAGCGCGCATGCACGGTAGTGACCCCGAGTGCGCATGCGCAGTACTCACCCCGAGTACGCATGAGCAGTAGTAAGCTCGATTACGCATCCGCAGTAGTGCCCCCGAGTGCGAATGCGCAGTAGTGCGCCCGTGTGCGAATGCGCATGTGCAGGTCTGAGCCCGTGTGCGCATACGCAGTAGTGAGCCCCAGCGCGCATCCGCAGTAGTGAGACCGAGTGCGCATGAGCAGTAGTGATGCCGAGTGCGCATGAGTAGAAGTGAGCTCGAATTCGCATGTGCAGGTCTGAGCCCGTGTGCGCATACGCAGTAGTGAGCCCGAGTGCGCATGAGCAGTAGTGACCCCGAGTGCGCATGCGCAGTAGTGAGCCCGATTACGCATCCGCAGTAGTGACCCCGAGTGCGCATGCGCAGTAGTGCGCCCGTGTGCGCATGCGCAGAAGTGAGCTCGAATGCGCATGTGCAGGTCTGAGCCCGTGTGCGCATACGCAGTAGTGAGCCTGAGCGCGCATCCGCAGTAGTGAGCCCGAGTGCGCATGAGCTGTAGTGTGGCCGAGTGCGCATGAGCATAGTGAGCCCGTGCGCGCATCCGCAGTAGTGAGTCGGAGAGCGCATGTGCAGTAGAGAGCTCGTGTGCGCATGCGCAGTAGTGAGCCCGAGTGCGCATGCGGAGTAGTGAGCCTGAGCGCGCATCCACAGTAGTGGGCCCGAGTGCGCATGCGCAGTACTCACCCCGACTACGCATGAACAGTAGTGACCCCGATTACGCATCCGCAGTAGTGACCCCGAGTGCGCATGCGCAGTAGTGCGCCTGTGCGCGAATGCGCAGAAGTGAGCTCGAATGCGCATGTGCAGGTCTGAGCCCGTGTGCCCGTACGCAGTAGTGAGCCCGAGTGCGCATGAGCAGTAGAGAGGCCGAGTGCGCATAAGCAGTAGTGAGCCCGATTACGCATCCGCAGTAGTGACCCCGAGTGCGCATGCGCAGTAGTGAGCCCGAGCGCGCATGCACAGTAGTGACCGCGAGTACGCATGAACAGTAGTGCTCCCGAGCGCGCATCCGCAGTAGTGAGTCGGAGTGCGCAAGCGCAGTAGTGAGCCCGTGCGCGCATGCGCAGTAGTGCGCCCGTGCGCGCATGCCCAGTAGTGAGCCCGTGTGCCCATGCGCAGTAGTGAGCCCGAGCGCGCAACCGCAGTAGTGAGCCCGAGTGCGCATACGCAGCAGTGAGCCCCAGGGCGCATCCGCAGTAGTGAGACCGAGTGCGCATGAGCAGTAGCGATGCCGAGTGCGCATGAGCAGAAGTGAGCTCGAGTTCGCATGTGCAGGTCTGAGCCCGAGCGTGCATCCGCAGTAGTGAGTCGGAGTGCGCATGTGCAGTAGGGAGCTCGTGTGCGCATCCACAGAAGCGAGCTCGAGTGCGCATGCGCAGTACTCACCCCGAGTACGCATGAGCAGTATTGAGCCCGATTACTCATCCGCCGTAGTGACCCCGAGTGCGAATGCGCAGTAGTGCGCCCGTGTGCGAATGCGCAGAAGCGAGCTCGAATGCGCATGTGCAGGTCTGAGCCCGTGTGCGCATACGCAGTAGTGAGCCCCAGCGCGCATCCGCAGTAGTGAGACCGAGTGCGCATGAGCAGTAGCGATGCCGAGTGCGCATGAGCAGAAGTGAGCTCGAGTTCGCATGTGCAGGTCTGAGCCCGAGCGCGCATCCGCAGTAGTGAGTCGGAGTGCGCATGTGCAGTAGGGAGCTCGTGTGCGCATCCACAGTAGCGAGCCCGAGTGCGCATGCGCAGTACTCACCCCGAGTACGCATGAGCAGTATTGAGCCCGATTACGCATCCGCAGTAGTGACCCCGAGTGCGCATGCGCAGTAGTGACCCCGAGCGCGCATCCACAGTAGCGAGCCCGAGTGCGCGTGCGCAGTAGTGCGCAGGTGTGCGCACGCGCAGAAGTGAGCTCGAATGCGCATGTGCAGGTGTGAGCCGGACTGCCCATGCGCAGTAGTGAGGCCGTGTGCGCATGCGCAGTGGTGTGCCCGAGTGCGCATGGGCAAGTCTGAGCCGGCGTGCGCATGCGCAGTAGTGAGCCCGATTGCGGAGCCGCAGTAGTGAGTCCGAGTGCGCATGCGCAGTAGTGAGCCCGAGCGTGCATCCGCAGTAGTGAGCCCGAGGGCGCATGTGCAGGTCTGACTGGAGTGTGCGCATGCGCAGTAGTGAGCCCGATTGCGCGCATGCGCAGTAGTGCGCCCGTGCGCGCATACCCAGTAGTGAGCCCGTGTGCCCATGCGCAGTAGTGAGCCCGAGCGTGCATCCGCAGTAGTTAGCCCGAGTGCGCATCCGCAGCAGTGAGCCGGATTGAGCATCCACAGTAGCGAGTCCGTGTGCGCATGCGCAGTAGTGAGCCCGAGTGCGCATGCGCAGTGGTGAGCCCGATTGCGCATCCGCAGTAGTGAGTCCGTGTGCGCATGTACATGTCTGAGCCCGAGTGCGCATGCGCAGTAGTGACCCCGAGTGCGCATGCGCAGTAGTGAGCCCGAGCGCGCATGCACAGTAGTGAGCCCGATTGCGCATCCGCAGTAGTGAGTCCGTGTGCGCATGTACATGTCTGAGCCCGAGTGCGCATGCGCAGTAGTGAGCCCATGTGCTCATGCGCAGTAGTAAGCCCGAGTGCGCATGCGCAGTAGTGAGCCCGATTACGCATCCGCAGTAGTGACCCCGAGTGCGCATGTACATGTCTGAGCCCGAGTGCGCCAGCGCAGTAGTGAGCCCGTGCGCACATGCGCAGTAGTGAGCCCGAGCGCGCATCCACAGTAGTGAGCCCGAGTGCGCATGCGCAGTACTCACCCCGAGCACGCATGAGCAGTAGTGAGCCCGATTACGCATCCGCAGTAGTGACCCCGAGTGCGCATGCGCAGTAGTGACCCCGAGCGCGCATCCACAGTAGCGAGCCCGAGTGCGCATGCGCAGTACTCACCCCGAGTACGCATGAGCAGTATTGAGCCCGATTACGCATCCGCCGTAGTGACCCCGAGTGCGCGTGCGCAGTAGTGCGCAGGTGTGCGCACGCGCAGAAGTGAGCTCGAATGCGCATGTGCAGGTGTGAGCCGGACTGCCCATGCGCAGTAGTGACGCCGTGTGCGCATGCGCAGTGGTGTGCCCGAGTGCGCATGGGCTGGTCTGAGCCGGCGTGCGCATGCGCAGTAGTGAGCCCGAGCGCGCATGCACAGTAGTGAGCCCGATTGCGCATCCGCAGTAGTGAGTCTGTGTGCGCATGTACAGGTCTGAGCCGGAGTGCGCATGCGCAGTAGTGAGCCCGATTGCGCATACGCAGTAGTGACCCCGAGTGCGCAAGCGCAGTAGTGAGCCCGTGCGCGCATGCGCAGTAGTGCGCCCGTGCGCGCATGCCCAGTAGTGAGCCCGATTACGCAGCCGCAGTAGTGTCCTCGAGTGCGCATGCGCAGTAGTGAGCCCGATTACGCATCCGCAGTAGTGACCCCGAGTGCCCATGCGCAGTAGTGATCCCGAGTGCGCATGCACAGTCGTGAGCCCGTGTGCGCATGTGCAGGTCTGACCGGAGTGCGCATGCGCAGTGGTGAGCCCGAGTGCGCATGGTCCGGTCTGAGCCGGAGTGCGTATGCGCAGTAGTAAGTCCGAGTGCGCGTGAGCAGTAGTGACCCCGAGCGCGCATACGCGGTACTGAGCCTGATTTTGCATCCGCAGTAGAGTGTCCGAGTGCGCATGAGCAGTAGTTAGTCCGAGAGCGCATGAGAATTAGTGACCCCGAGTGTGCATGCGCAGTAGTGTGCTCGAGTGCGCATGCGCAGTAGTGACCCCGAGTGCGCATGCCCAGTAGTGAGCCCGTGCGCGCATGCGCAGTAGTGCGCCCGCGTGCGCATGCGCAGAAGTGAGCTCGAGTGCGCATGTGCAGTTCTGAGCCGAAGTGCGCATGCGCAGTAGCGACCCAGAGTAAGCATGTGCAGGTCTGACCGGAGAGCGCATCCGCAGTAGTGAGTCCGAGCGCGCATCCGGAGTAGTGAGTCCGAGTGCGCATGCGCAGTAGTGTACCCGAGTGCGCATGAGCAGTAGTGACCCCGAGCGCGCATGCGCCGTAGTGAGCCCGATTGCGCATCCGCTGCAGTGAGTCCGTGTGCGCATGTGCCGTAGTGAGCCCGAGTGCGCATGCGCAGTAGAGAGCCCGATAGCGCATGTGCAGGTCTTAGATGGAGAGCGCATCCGCAGTAGTGAGCCCGATTGCGCATTCGCAGTAGTAAGGCCGAGTCCCCATGAGCAGTAGTGAGTCCAAGAGATCATGAGCAGTAGTGACCCCGAGTGCGCATGCACAGTAGTGAGCCCGTGCGCGCATGCGCAGTAGTGCGCCCGTGTGCGCATGCGCAGAAGTGACCTCGCGTGCGAATGCGCAGTAGTGAGCCCGAGCGCGCATGCACGGTAGTGACCCCGAGTGCGCATGCGCAGTACTCACCCCGAGTACGCATGAGCAGTAGTAAGCTCGATTACGCATCCGCAGTAGTGCCCCCGAGTGCGAATGCGCAGTAGTGCGCCCGTGTGCGAATGCGCATGTGCAGGTCTGAGCCCGTGTGCGCATACGCAGTAGTGAGCCCCAGCGCGCATCCGCAGTAGTGAGACCGAGTGCGCATGAGCAGTAGTGATGCCGAGTGCGCATGAGTAGAAGTGAGCTCGAATTCGCATGTGCAGGTCTGAGCCCGTGTGCGCATACGCAGTAGTGAGCCCGAGTGCGCATGCGCAGTAGTGAGCCCGAGTGCGCATGCGGAGTAGTGAGCCTGAGCGCGCATCCACAGTAGTGGGCCCGAGTGCGCATGCGCAGTACTCACCCCGACTACGCATGAACAGTAGTGACCCCGATTACGCATCCGCAGTAGTGACCCCGAGTGCGCATGCGCAGTAGTGCGCCTGTGCGCGAATGCGCAGAAGTGAGCTCGAATGCGCATGTGCAGTAGAGAGGCCGAGTGCGCATAAGCAGTAGTGAGCCCGATTACGCATCCGCAGTAGTGACCCCGAGTGCGCATGCGCAGTAGTGAGCCCGAGCGCGCATGCACAGTAGTGACCCCGAGTGCGCATGAACAGTAGTGCGCCCGAGCGCGCATCCGCAGTAGTGAGTCGGAGTGCGCAAGCGCAGTAGTGAGCCCGTGCGCGCATGCGCAGTAGTGCGCCCGTGCGCGCATGCCCAGTAGTGAGCCCGTGTGCCCATGCGCAGTACTCACCCCGAGTACGCATGAGCAGTATTGAGCCCGATTACTCATCCGCCGTAGTGACCCCGAGTGCGAATGCGCAGTAGTGCGCCCGTGTGCGAATGCGCAGAAGCGAGCTCGAATGCGCATGTGCAGGTCTGAGCCCGTGTGCGCATACGCAGTAGTGAGCCCCAGCGCGCATCCGCAGTAGTGAGACCGAGTGCGCATGAGCAGTAGCGATGCCGAGTGCGCATGAGCAGAAGTGAGCTCGAGTTCGCATGTGCAGGTCTGAGCCCGAGCGCGCATCCGCAGTAGTGAGTCGGAGTGCGCATGTGCAGTAGGGAGCTCGTGTGCGCATCCACAGTAGCGAGCCCGAGTGCGCATGCGCAGTACTCACCCCGAGTACGCATGAGCAGTATTGAGCCCGATTACGCATCCGCAGTAGTGACCCCGAGTGCGCATGCGCAGTAGTGACCCCGAGCGCGCATCCACAGTAGCGAGCCCGAGTGCGCGTGCGCAGTAGTGCGCAGGTGTGCGCACGCGCAGAAGTGAGCTTGAATGCGCATGTGCAGGTGTGAGCCGGACTGCCCATGCGCAGTAGTGAGGCCGTGTGCGCATGCGCAGTGGTGTGCCCGAGTGCGCATGGGCAAGTCTGAGCCGGCGTGCGCATGCGCAGTAGTGAGCCCGATTGCGGAGCCGCAGTAGTGAGTCCGAGTGCGCATGCGCAGTAGTGAGCCCGAGCGTGCATCCGCAGTAGTGAGCCCGAGGGCGCATGTGCAGGTCTGACTGGAGTGTGCGCATGCGCAGTAGTGAGCCCGATTGCGCGCATGCGCAGTAGTGCGCCCTTGCGCGCATGCCCAGTAGTGAGCCCGTGTGCCCATGCGCAGTAGTGAGCCCGAGCGTGCATCCGCAGTAGTTAGCCCGAGTGCGCATCCGCAGCAGTGAGCCGGATTGAGCATCCACAGTAGCGAGTCCGTGTGCGCATGCGCAGTAGTGAGCCCGAGTGCGCATGCGCAGTGGTGAGCCCGATTGCGCATCCGCAGTAGTGAGTCCGTGTGCGCATGTACATGTCTGAGCCCGAGTGCGCATGCGCAGTAGTGACCCCGAGTGCGCATGCGCAGTAGTGAGCCCGAGCGCGCATGCACAGTAGTGAGCCCGATTGCGCATCCGCAGTAGTGAGTCCGTGTGCGCATGTACATGTCTGAGCCCGAGTGCGCATGCGCAGTAGTGAGCCCATGTGCTCATGCGCAGTAGTAAGCCCGAGTGCGCATGCGCAGTAGTGAGCCCGATTACGCATCCGCAGTAGTGACCCCGAGTGCGCATGTACATGTCTGAGCCCGAGTGCGCCAGCGCAGTAGTGAGCCCGTGCGCACATGCGCAGTAGTGAGCCCGAGCGCGCATCCACAGTAGTGAGCCCGAGTGCGCATGCGCAGTACTCACCCCGAGCACGCATGAGCAGTAGTGAGCCCGATTACGCATCCGCAGTAGTGACCCCGAGTGCGCATGCGCAGTAGTGACCCCGAGCGCGCATCCACAGTAGCGAGCCCGAGTGCGCATGCGCAGTACTCACCCCGAGTACGCATGAGCAGTATTGAGCCCGATTACGCATCCGCCGTAGTGACCCCGAGTGCGCGTGCGCAGTAGTGCGCAGGTGTGCGCACGCGCAGAAGTGAGCTCGAATGCGCATGTGCAGGTGTGAGCCGGACTGCCCATGCGCAGTAGTGACGCCGTGTGCGCATGCGCAGTGGTGTGCCCGAGTGCGCATGGGCTGGTCTGAGCCGGCGTGCGCATGCGCAGTAGTGAGCCCGAGCGCGCATGCACAGTAGTGAGCCCGATTGCGCATCCGCAGTAGTGAGTCTGTGTGCGCATGTACAGGTCTGAGCCGGAGTGCGCATGCGCAGTAGTGAGCCCGATTGCGCATACGCAGTAGTGACCCCGAGTGCGCAAGCGCAGTAGTGAGCCCGTGCGCGCATGCGCAGTAGTGCGCCCGTGCGCGCATGCCCAGTAGTGAGCCCGATTACGCAGCCGCAGTAGTGTCCTCGAGTGCGCATGCGCAGTAGTGAGCCCGATTACGCATCCGCAGTAGTGACCCCGAGTGCCCATGCGCAGTAGTGATCCCGAGTGCGCATGCACAGTCGTGAGCCCGTGTGCGCATGTGCAGGTCTGACCGGAGTGCGCATGCGCAGTGGTGAGCCCGAGTGCGCATGGTCCGGTCTGAGCCGGAGTGCGTATGCGCAGTAGTAAGTCCGAGTGCGCGTGAGCAGTAGTGACCCCGAGCGCGCATACGCGGTACTGAGCCTGATTTTGCATCCGCAGTAGAGTGTCCGAGTGCGCATGAGCAGTAGTTAGTCCGAGAGCGCATGAGAATTAGTGACCCCGAGTGTGCATGCGCAGTAGTGTGCTCGAGTGCGCATGCGCAGTAGTGACCCCGAGTGCGCATGCCCAGTAGTGAGCCCGTGCGCGCATGCGCAGTAGTGCGCCCGCGTGCGCATGCGCAGAAGTGAGCTCGAGTGCGCATGTGCAGTTCTGAGCCGAAGTGCGCATGCGCAGTAGCGACCCAGAGTGCGCATGTGCAGGTCTGACCGGAGAGCGCATCCGCAGTAGTGAGTCCGAGCGCGCATCCGGAGTAGTGAGTCCGAGTGCGCATGCGCAGTAGTGTACCCGAGTGCGCATGAGCAGTAGTGACCCCGAGCGCGCATGCGCCGTAGTGAGCCCGATTGCGCATCCGCTGCAGTGAGTCCGTGTGCGCATGTGCCGTAGTGAGCCCGAGTGCGCATGCGCAGTAGAGAGCCCGATAGCGCATGTGCAGGTCTTAGATGGAGAGCGCATCCGCAGTAGTGAGCCCGATTGCGCATTCGCAGTAGTAAGGCCGAGTCCCCATGAGCAGTAGTGAGTCCAAGAGATCATGAGCAGTAGTGACCCCGAGTGCGCATGCACAGTAGTGAGCCCGTGCGCGCATGCGCAGTAGTGCGCCCGTGTGCGCATGCGCAGAAGTGACCTCGCGTGCGAATGCGCAGTAGTGAGCCCGAGCGCGCATGCACGGTAGTGACCCCGAGTGCGCATGCGCAGTACTCACCCCGAGTACGCATGAGCAGTAGTAAGCTCGATTACGCATCCGCAGTAGTGCCCCCGAGTGCGAATGCGCAGTAGTGCGCCCGTGTGCGAATGCGCATGTGCAGGTCTGAGCCCGTGTGCGCATACGCAGTAGTGAGCCCCAGCGCGCATCCGCAGTAGTGAGACCGAGTGCGCATGAGCAGTAGTGATGCCGAGTGCGCATGAGTAGAAGTGAGCTCGAATTCGCATGTGCAGGTCTGAGCCCGTGTGCGCATACGCAGTAGTGAGCCCGAGTGCGCATGCGCAGTAGTGAGCCCGAGTGCGCATGCGGAGTAGTGAGCCTGAGCGCGCATCCACAGTAGTGGGCCCGAGTGCGCATGCGCAGTACTCACCCCGACTACGCATGAACAGTAGTGACCCCGATTACGCATCCGCAGTAGTGACCCCGAGTGCGCATGCGCAGTAGTGCGCCTGTGCGCGAATGCGCAGAAGTGACCTCGAATGCGCATGTGCAGTAGAGAGGCCGAGTGCGCATAAGCAGTAGTGAGCCCGATTACGCATCCGCAGTAGTGACCCCGAGTGCGCATGCGCAGTAGTGAGCCCGAGCGCGCATGCACAGTAGTGACCCCGAGTGCGCATGAACAGTAGTGCGCCCGAGCGCGCATCCGCAGTAGTGAGTCGGAGTGCGCAAGCGCAGTAGTGAGCCCGTGCGCGCATGCGCAGTAGTGCGCCCGTGCGCGCATGCCCAGTAGTGAGCCCGTGTGCCCATGCGCAGTACTCACCCCGAGTACGCATGAGCAGTATTGAGCCCGATTACGCATCCGCCGTAGTGACCCCGAGTGCGCGTGCGCAGTAGTGCGCAGGTGTGCGCACGCGCAGAAGTGAGCTCGAATGCGCATGTGCAGGTGTGAGCCGGACTGCCCATGCGCAGTAGTGACGCCGTGTGCGCATGCGCAGTGGTGTGCCCGAGTGCGCATGGGCTGGTCTGAGCCGGCGTGCGCATGCGCAGTAGTGAGCCCGCGTGCGCATGCGCAGTAGTGACCCCGAGTGCGCATGCGCAGTAGTGAGCCCGATTGCGCGCATGCCCAGGAGCGAGCCCGCGCGCGCATGCGCAGTAGTGAGCCCGCGTGCGCATACGCAGTAGTGACCCCGAGTGCGCAAGCGCAGTAGTGAGCCCGTGCGCGCATGCGCAGTAGTGCGCCCGTGCGCGCATGCCCAGTAGTGAGCCCGATTACGCAGCCGCAGTAGTGTCCTCGAGTGCGCATGCGCAGTAGTGAGCCCGATTACGCATCCGCAGTAGTGACCCCGAGTGCCCATGCGCAGTAGTGATCCCGAGTGCGCATGCACAGTCGTGAGCCCGTGTGCGCATGTGCAGGTCTGACCGGAGTGCACATGCGCAGTGGTGAGCCCGAGTGCGCATGGTCCGGTCTGAGCCGGAGTGCGTATGCGCAGTAGTAAGTCCGAGTGCGCGTGAGCAGTAGTGACCCCGAGCGCGCATACGCGGTACTGAGCCCGATTTTGCATCCGCAGTAGAGTGTCCGAGTGCGCATGAGCAGTAGTTAGTCCGAGAGCGCATGAGAATTAGTGACCCCGAGTGTGCATGCGCAGTAGTGTGCTCGAGTGCGCATGCGCAGTAGTGACCCCGAGTGCGCATGCCCAGTAGTGAGCCCGTGCGCGCATGCGCAGTAGTGCGCCCGCGTGCGCATGCGCAGAAGTGAGCTCGAGTGCGCATGTGCAGTTCTGAGCCGAAGTGCGCATGCGCAGTAGCGACCCAGAGTGCGCATGTGCAGGTCTGACCGGAGAGCGCATCCGCAGTAGTGAGTCCGAGCGCGCATCCGGAGTAGTGAGTCCGAGTGCGCATGCGCAGTAGTGTCCCCGAGTGCGCATGCGCAGTAGTGCGCCCGTGCGCGCATGCCCAGTAGTGAGCCCGAGCGCGCATCCGCAGTAGTGACCCCGAGTGCGCATGCGCAGTAGTGCTCCCGAGCGCGCATCCGCAGTAGTGAGTCGGAGTGCGCATGTGCAGTAGAGAGTTTGCGTGCACATGCGCAGTAGTGACCCCGAGTGCGCATGCGCAGTAGTGAGCCCGATTACGCATCCGCAATAGTGACCCCGAGTGCGCAAGCGCAGTAGTGAGCCCGTGCGCGCATGCGCAGTAGTGCGCCCGTGCGCGCATGCCCAGTAGTGAGCCCGTGTGCCCATGCGCAGTAGTGAGCCCGAGCGTGCATCCGCAGTAGTTAGCCCGAGTGCGCATCCGCAGCAGTGAGTCCGTGTGCGCATGGTCACGTCTGTCCCCGAGTGCGGAAGCGCAGTAGTGAGCCCGTGCGCGCATGCGCAGTAGTGCGCCCGTGCGCGCATGCCCAGTAGTGAGCCCGAGTGCGCATGCGCAGCAGTGAGCCGGATTGAGCATCCACAGTAGCGAGTCCGTGTGCGCATGCGCAGTAGTGAGCCCGAGTGCGCATGCGCAGTGGTGTGCCCGAGTGCGCATGGGCAGGTCTGAGCCGGCGTGCGCATGCGCAGTAGTGAGCCCGCGTGCGCATGCGCAGTAGTGACCCCGAGTGCGCATGCGCAGTAGTGAGCCCGAGCGCGCATGCACAGTAGTGAGCCCGATTGCGCATCCGCAGTAGTGAGTCCGTGTGCGCATGTACATGTCTGAGCCCGAGTGCGCATGCGCAGTAGTGAGCCCATGTGCTCATGCGCAGCAGTAAGCCCGAGTGCGCATGCGCAGTAGTGAGCCCGATTACGCATCCGCAGTAGTGACCCCGAGTGCGCATGTACATGTCTGAGCCCGAGTGCGCCAGCGCAGTAGTGAGCCCGTGCGCACATGCGCAGTAGTGAGCCCGAGCGCGCATCCACAGTAGTGAGCCCGAGTGCGCATGCGCAGTACTCACCCCGAGCATGCATGAGCAGTAGTGAGCCCGATTACGCATCCGCAGTAGTGACCCCGAGTGCGCATGCGCAGTAGTGACCCCGAGCGCGCATCCACAGTAGCGAGCCCGAGTGCGCATGCGCAGTGCTCACCCCGAGTACGCATGAGCAGTATTGAGGCCGATTACGCATCCGCCGTAGTGACCCCGAGTGCGCGTGCGCAGTAGTGCGCAGGTGTGCGCACGCGCAGAAGTGAGCTCGAATGCGCATGTGCAGGTGTGAGCCGGACTGCCCATGCGCAGTAGTGAGGCCGTGTGCGCATGCGCAGTGGTGTGCCCGAGTGCGCATGGGCAGGTCTGAGCCGGCGTGCGCATGCGCAGTAGTGAGCCCGCGTGCGCATGCGCAGTAGTGACCCCGAGTGCGCATGCGCAGTAGTGAGCCCGATTGCGCGCATGCCCAGGAGCGAGCCCGCGCGCGCATGCGCAGTAGTGAGCCCGCGTGCGCATACGCAGTAGTGACCCCGAGTGCGCAAGCGCAGTAGTGAGCCCGTGCGCGCATGCGCAGTAGTGCGCCCGTGCGCGCATGCCCAGTAGTGAGCCCGATTACGCAGCCGCAGTAGTGTCCTCGAGTGCGCATGCGCAGTAGTGAGCCCGATTACGCATCCGCAGTAGTGACCCCGAGTGCGCATGTACATGTCTGAGCCCGAGTGCGCCAGCGCAGTAGTGACCCCGAGCGCGCATACGCGGTACTGAGCCCGATTTTGCATCCGCAGTAGAGTGTCCGAGTGCGCATGAGCAGTAGTTAGTCCGAGAGCGCATGAGAATTAGTGTCCCCGAGTGTGCATGCGCAGTAGTGTGCTCGAGTGCGCATGCGCAGTAGTGACCCCGAGTGCGCATGCCCAGTAGTGAGCCCGTGCGCGCATGCGCAGTAGTGCGCCCGCGTGCGCATGCGCAGAAGTGAGCTCGAGTGCGCATGTGCAGTTCTGAGCCGAAGTGCGCATGCGCAGTAGCGACCCAGAGTGCGCTTGTGCAGGTCTGACCGGAGAGCGCATCCGCAGTAGTGAGTCCGAGCGCGCATCCGGAGTAGTGAGTCCGAGTGCGCATGCGCAGTAGTGTCCCCGAGTGCGCATGCGCAGTAGTGCGCCCGATTACGCATCCGCAATAGTGACCCCGAGTGCGCAAGCGCAGTAGTGCGCCCGTGCGCGCATGCCCAGTAGTGAGCCCGATTACGCAGCCGCAGTAGTGTCCTCGAGTGCGCATGCGCAGTAGTGAGCCCGATTACGCATCCGCAGTAGTGACCCCGAGTGCCCATGCGCAGTAGTGATCCCGAGTGCGCATGCACAGTCGTGAGCCCGTGTGCGCATGTGCAGGTCTGACCGGAGTGCGCATGCGCAGTGGTGAGCCCGAGTGCGCATGGTCCGGTCTGAGCCGGAGTGCGTATGCGCAGTAGTAAGTCCGAGTGCGCGTGAGCAGTAGTGACCCCGAGCGCGCATACGCGGTACTGAGCCTGATTTTGCATCCGCAGTAGAGTGTCCGAGTGCGCATGAGCAGTAGTTAGTCCGAGAGCGCATGAGAATTAGTGACCCCGAGTGTGCATGCGCAGTAGTGTGCTCGAGTGCGCATGCGCAGTAGTGACCCCGAGTGCGCATGCCCAGCAGTGAGCCCGTGCGCGCATGCGCAGTAGTGCGCCCGCGTGCGCATGCGCAGAAGTGAGCTCGAGTGCGCATGTGCAGTTCTGAGCCGAAGTGCGCATGCGCAGTAGCGACCCAGAGTGCGCATGTGCAGGTCTGACCGGAGAGCGCATCCGCAGTAGTGAGTCCGAGCGCGCATCCGGAGTAGTGAGTCCGAGTGCGCATGCGCAGTAGTGTCCCCGAGTGCGCATGAGCAGTAGTGACCCCGAGCGCGCATGCGCAGTAGTGAGCCCGATTGCGCATCCGCTGCAGTGAGTCCGTGTGCGCATGTGCCGTAGTGAGCCCGAGTGCGCATGCGCAGTAGAGAGCCCGATAGCGCATGTGCAGGTCTTAGATGGAGAGCGCATCCGCAGTAGTGAGCCCGATTGCGCATTCGCAGTAGTAAGGCCGAGTCCCCATGAGCAGTAGTGAGTCCAAGAGATCATGAGCAGTAGTGACCCCGAGTGCGCATGCACAGTAGTGAGCCCGTGCGCGCATGCGCAGTAGTGCGCCCGTGTGCGCATGCGCAGAAGTGACCTCGCGTGCGAATGCGCAGTAGTGAGCCCGAGCGCGCATGCACAGTAGTGACCCCGAGTGCGCATGCGCAGTACTCACCCCGAGTACGCATGAGCAGTAGTAAGCTCGATTACGCATCCGCAGTAGTGCCCCCGAGTGCGAATGCGCAGTAGTGCGCCCGTGTGCGAATGCGCATGTGCAGGTCTGAGCCCGTGTGCGCATACGCAGTAGTGAGCCCCAGCGCGCATCCGCAGTAGTGAGACCGAGTGCGCATGAGCAGTAGTGATGCCGAGTGCGCATGAGTAGAAGTGAGCTCGAATTCGCATGTGCAGGTCTGAGCCCGTGTGCGCATACGCAGTAGTGAGCCCGAGTGCGCATGAGCAGTAGTGACCCCGAGTGCGCATGCGCAGTAGTGAGCCCGATTACGCATCCGCAGTAGTGACCCCGAGTGCGCATGCGCAGTAGTGCGCCCGTGTGCGCATGCGCAGAAGTGAGCTCGAATGCGCATGTGCAGGTCTGAGCCCGTGTGCGCATACGCAGTAGTGAGCCTGAGCGCGCATCCGCAGTAGTGAGCCCGAGTGCGCATGAGCTGTAGTGTGGCCGAGTGCGCATGAGCATAGTGAGCCCGTGCGCGCATCCGCAGTAGTGAGTCGGAGAGCGCATGTGCAATAGAGAGCTCGTGTGCGCATGCGCAGTAGTGAGCCCGAGTGCGCATGCGGAGTAGTGAGCCTGAGCGCGCATCCACAGTAGTGGGCCCGAGTGCGCATGCGCAGTACTCACCCCGACTACGCATGAACAGTAGTGACCCCGATTACGCATCCGCAGTAGTGACCCCGAGTGCGCATGCGCAGTAGTGCGCCCGTGCGCGAATGCGCAGAAGTGAGCTCGAATGCGCATGTGCAGGTCTGAGCCCGTGTGCCCGTACGCAGTAGTGAGCCCGAGTGCGCATGAGCAGTAGAGAGGCCGAGTGCGCATAAGCAGTAGTGAGCCCGATTACGCATCCGCAGTAGTGACCCCGAGTGCGCATGCGCAGTAGTGAGCCCGAGCGCGCATGCACAGTAGTGACCCCGAGTGCGCATGAACAGTAGTGCGCCCGAGCGCGCATCCGCAGTAGTGAGTCGGAGTGCGCAAGCGCAGTAGTGAGCCCATGCGCGCATGCGCAGTAGTGCGCCCGTGCGCGCATGCCCAGTAGTGAGCCCGTGTGCCCATGCGCAGTAGTGAGCCCGAGCGCGCAACCGCAGTAGTGAGCCCGAGTGCGCATACGCAGCAGTGAGCCCCAGGGCGCATCCGCAGTAGTGAGACCGAGTGCGCATGAGCAGTAGCGATGCCGAGCGCGCATGAGCAGAAGTGAGCTCGAGTTCGCATGTGCAGGTCTGAGCCCGAGCGCGCATCCGCAGTAGTGAGTCGGAGTGCGCATGTGCAGTAGGGAGCTCGTGTGCGCATCCACAGTAGCGAGCTCGAGTGCGCATGCGCAGTACTCACCCCGAGTACGCATGAGCAGTATTGAGCCCGATTACTCATCCGCCGTAGTGACCCCGAGTGCGAATGCGCAGTAGTGCGCCCGTGTGCGAATGCGCAGAAGCGAGCTCGAATGCGCATGTGCAGGTCTGAGCCCGTGTGCGCATACGCAGTAGTGAGCCCCAGCGCGCATCCGCAGTAGTGAGACCGAGTGCGCATGAGCAGTAGCGATGCCGAGTGCGCATGAGCAGAAGTGAGCTCGAGTTCGCATGTGCAGGTCTGAGCCCGAGCGCGCATCCGCAGTAGTGAGTCGGAGTGCGCATGTGCAGTAGGGAGCTCGTGTGCGCATCCACAGTAGCGAGCCCGAGTGCGCATGCGCAGTACTCACCCCGAGTACGCATGAGCAGTATTGAGCCCGATTACGCATCCGCCGTAGTGACCCCGAGTGCGCGTGCGCAGTAGTGCGCAGGTGTGCGCACGCGCAGAAGTGAGCTCGAATGCGCATGTGCAGGTGTGAGCCGGACTGCCCATGCGCAGTAGTGAGGCCGTGTGCGCATGCGCAGTGGTGTGCCCGAGTGCGCATGGGCAGGTCTGAGCCGGCGTGCGCATGCGCAGTAGTGAGCCCGCGTGCGCATGCGCAGTAGTGACCCCGAGTGCGCATGCGCAGTAGTGAGCCCGATTGCGCGCATGCCCAGGAGCGAGCCCGCGCGCGCATGCGCGGTAGTGAGCCCGCGTGCGCATGCGCAGTCGTGACCCCGAGTGCGCATGAGCAGTAGTGAGTCCGAGTGGGAATGAGCAGAAGCGAGCTCGAGTGCGCATGTGCAGGTGTGAGCCGGACTGCCCATGCGCAGTAGTGAGGCCGTGTGCGCATGCGCAGTGGTGTGCCCGAGTGCGCATGGGCAGGTCTGAGCCGGCGTGCATATGCGCAGTAGTGAGCCCGCGTGCGCATGCGCAGTAGTGACCCCGAGTGCGCATGCGCAGTAGTGAGCCCGAGCGCGCATGCACAGTAGTGAGCACGATTGCGCATCCGCAGTAGTGAGTCCGTGTGCGCATGTACATGTCTGAGCCCGAGTGCGCATGCGCAGTAGTGAGCCCATGTGCCCATGCGCAGTAGTAAGCCCGAGTGCGCATGCGCAGTAGTGAGCCCGACTACGCATCGGCAGTAGTGACCCCGAGTGCGCATGTACATGTCTGAGCCCGAGTGCGCAAGCGCAGTAGTGAGCCCGTGCGCGCATGCGCAGTAGTGAACCCGAGCTCGCATGCACAGTAGTGAGCCCGATTGCGCATCCGCAGTATTGAGTCCGTGTGCGCATGTACATGTCTAAGCCCGAGTGCGCAAGCGCAGTAGTGAGCCCGTGCGCGCATGCGCAGTAGTGCGCCCGTGCGCGCATGCGCAGTAGTGAGCCCGAGTGCGCATGAACAGTAGTGACCCCGACTGCGCATGCGGAGTAGTGAGCCCGATTACGCATCCGCAATAGTGACCCCGAGTGCGCAAGCGCAGTAGTGAGCCCGTGCGCGCATGCGCAGTAGTGCGCCCGTGCGCGCATCCGCAGTAGTGCTCCCGAGTGCGAATGCGCTGTAGTGCACCCGTGTGCGCATGAGCAGAAGTGAGCTCGAATTCGCATGTGCAGGTCTGAGCCCGAGCGCGCATCCGCAGTAGTGAGTCGGAGTGCGCATGTGCGGTAGAGAGCTCGTGTGCGCATTCGCAGTAGAGAGCCCGTGCGCGCATCCGCAGTAGTGACCCCGAGTGCGCATGCGCAGTAGTGCGCCCGTGCGCGAATGCGCAGAAGCGAGCTCGAATGCGCATGTGCAGGTCTGAGCCCGTGTGCCCGTACGCAGTAGTGAGCCCCAGCGCGCATCCGCAGTAGTGAGCCCGAGTGCCCATGCGCAGTAGTGAGCACGAGCGCGCATCCGCAGTAGTGAGCCCGTGTGCGCATGCGCAGTAGTGACCCCGAGTGCGCATGCGCCGTAGTGAGCCCGAGCGCGCATGCACAGTAGTGAGCCCGATTGCGCATCCGCAGTAGTGTGTCTGTGTGCGCATGTACAGGTCTGAGCCGGAGTGCGCATGCGCAGTAGTGAGCCCGATTGCGCATACGCAGTAGTGACCCCGAGTGCGCGTGAGCAGTAGTGACCCCGAGCGCGCATACGCGGTACTGAGCCTGATTTTGCATCCGCAGTAGAGTGTCCGAGTGCGCATGAGCAGTAGTTAGTCCGAGAGCGCATGAGAATTAGTGACCCCGAGTGTGCATGCGCAGTAGTGTGCTCGAGTGCGCATGCGCAGTAGTGACCCCGAGTGCGCATGCCCAGCAGTGAGCCCGTGCGCGCATGCGCAGTAGTGCGCCCGCGTGCGCATGCGCAGAAGTGAGCTCGAGTGCGCATGTGCAGTTCTGAGCCGAAGTGCGCATGCGCAGTAGCGACCCAGAGTGCGCATGTGCAGGTCTGACCGGAGAGCGCATCCGCAGTAGTGAGTCCGAGCGCGCATCCGGAGTAGTGAGTCCGAGTGCGCATGCGCAGTAGTGTCCCCGAGTGCGCATGAGCAGTAGTGACCCCGAGCGCGCATGCGCAGTAGTGAGCCCGATTGCGCATCCGCTGCAGTGAGTCCGTGTGCGCATGTGCCGTAGTGAGCCCGAGTGCGCATGCGCAGTAGAGAGCCCGATAGCGCATGTGCAGGTCTTAGATGGAGAGCGCATCCGCAGTAGTGAGCCCGATTGCGCATTCGCAGTAGTAAGGCCGAGTCCCCATGAGCAGTAGTGAGTCCAAGAGATCATGAGCAGTAGTGACCCCGAGTGCGCATGCACAGTAGTGAGCCCGTGCGCGCATGCGCAGTAGTGCGCCCGTGTGCGCATGCGCAGAAGTGACCTCGCGTGCGAATGCGCAGTAGTGAGCCCGAGCGCGCATGCACAGTAGTGACCCCGAGTGCGCATGCGCAGTACTCACCCCGAGTACGCATGAGCAGTAGTAAGCTCGATTACGCATCCGCAGTAGTGCCCCCGAGTGCGAATGCGCAGTAGTGCGCCCGTGTGCGAATGCGCATGTGCAGGTCTGAGCCCGTGTGCGCATACGCAGTAGTGAGCCCCAGCGCGCATCCGCAGTAGTGAGACCGAGTGCGCATGAGCAGTAGTGATGCCGAGTGCGCATGAGTAGAAGTGAGCTCGAATTCGCATGTGCAGGTCTGAGCCCGTGTGCGCATACGCAGTAGTGAGCCCGAGTGCGCATGAGCAGTAGTGACCCCGAGTGCGCATGCGCAGTAGTGAGCCCGATTACGCATCCGCAGTAGTGACCCCGAGTGCGCATGCGCAGTAGTGCGCCCGTGTGCGCATGCGCAGAAGTGAGCTCGAATGCGCATGTGCAGGTCTGAGCCCGTGTGCGCATACGCAGTAGTGAGCCTGAGCGCGCATCCGCAGTAGTGAGCCCGAGTGCGCATGAGCTGTAGTGTGGCCGAGTGCGCATGAGCATAGTGAGCCCGTGCGCGCATCCGCAGTAGTGAGTCGGAGAGCGCATGTGCAATAGAGAGCTCGTGTGCGCATGCGCAGTAGTGAGCCCGAGTGCGCATGCGGAGTAGTGAGCCTGAGCGCGCATCCACAGTAGTGGGCCCGAGTGCGCATGCGCAGTACTCACCCCGACTACGCATGAACAGTAGTGACCCCGATTACGCATCCGCAGTAGTGACCCCGAGTGCGCATGCGCAGTAGTGCGCCCGTGCGCGAATGCGCAGAAGTGAGCTCGAATGCGCATGTGCAGGTCTGAGCCCGTGTGCCCGTACGCAGTAGTGAGCCCGAGTGCGCATGAGCAGTAGAGAGGCCGAGTGCGCATAAGCAGTAGTGAGCCCGATTACGCATCCGCAGTAGTGACCCCGAGTGCGCATGCGCAGTAGTGAGCCCGAGCGCGCATGCACAGTAGTGACCCCGAGTGCGCATGAACAGTAGTGCGCCCGAGCGCGCATCCGCAGTAGTGAGTCGGAGTGCGCAAGCGCAGTAGTGAGCCCATGCGCGCATGCGCAGTAGTGCGCCCGTGCGCGCATGCCCAGTAGTGAGCCCGTGTGCCCATGCGCAGTAGTGAGCCCGAGCGCGCAACCGCAGTAGTGAGCCCGAGTGCGCATACGCAGCAGTGAGCCCCAGGGCGCATCCGCAGTAGTGAGACCGAGTGCGCATGAGCAGTAGCGATGCCGAGCGCGCATGAGCAGAAGTGAGCTCGAGTTCGCATGTGCAGGTCTGAGCCCGAGCGCGCATCCGCAGTAGTGAGTCGGAGTGCGCATGTGCAGTAGGGAGCTCGTGTGCGCATCCACAGTAGCGAGCTCGAGTGCGCATGCGCAGTACTCACCCCGAGTACGCATGAGCAGTATTGAGCCCGATTACTCATCCGCCGTAGTGACCCCGAGTGCGAATGCGCAGTAGTGCGCCCGTGTGCGAATGCGCAGAAGCGAGCTCGAATGCGCATGTGCAGGTCTGAGCCCGTGTGCGCATACGCAGTAGTGAGCCCCAGCGCGCATCCGCAGTAGTGAGACCGAGTGCGCATGAGCAGTAGCGATGCCGAGTGCGCATGAGCAGAAGTGAGCTCGAGTTCGCATGTGCAGGTCTGAGCCCGAGCGCGCATCCGCAGTAGTGAGTCGGAGTGCGCATGTGCAGTAGGGAGCTCGTGTGCGCATCCACAGTAGCGAGCCCGAGTGCGCATGCGCAGTACTCACCCCGAGTACGCATGAGCAGTATTGAGCCCGATTACGCATCCGCCGTAGTGACCCCGAGTGCGCGTGCGCAGTAGTGCGCAGGTGTGCGCACGCGCAGAAGTGAGCTCGAATGCGCATGTGCAGGTGTGAGCCGGACTGCCCATGCGCAGTAGTGAGGCCGTGTGCGCATGCGCAGTGGTGTGCCCGAGTGCGCATGGGCAGGTCTGAGCCGGCGTGCGCATGCGCAGTAGTGAGCCCGCGTGCGCATGCGCAGTAGTGACCCCGAGTGCGCATGCGCAGTAGTGAGCCCGATTGCGCGCATGCCCAGGAGCGAGCCCGCGCGCGCATGCGCGGTAGTGAGCCCGCGTGCGCATGCGCAGTCGTGACCCCGAGTGCGCATGAGCAGTAGTGAGTCCGAGTGGGAATGAGCAGAAGCGAGCTCGAGTGCGCATGTGCAGGTGTGAGCCGGACTGCCCATGCGCAGTAGTGAGGCCGTGTGCGCATGCGCAGTGGTGTGCCCGAGTGCGCATGGGCAGGTCTGAGCCGGCGTGCATATGCGCAGTAGTGAGCCCGCGTGCGCATGCGCAGTAGTGACCCCGAGTGCGCATGCGCAGTAGTGAGCCCGAGCGCGCATGCACAGTAGTGAGCACGATTGCGCATCCGCAGTAGTGAGTCCGTGTGCGCATGTACATGTCTGAGCCCGAGTGCGCATGCGCAGTAGTGAGCCCATGTGCCCATGCGCAGTAGTAAGCCCGAGTGCGCATGCGCAGTAGTGAGCCCGACTACGCATCGGCAGTAGTGACCCCGAGTGCGCATGTACATGTCTGAGCCCGAGTGCGCAAGCGCAGTAGTGAGCCCGTGCGCGCATGCGCAGTAGTGAACCCGAGCTCGCATGCACAGTAGTGAGCCCGATTGCGCATCCGCAGTATTGAGTCCGTGTGCGCATGTACATGTCTAAGCCCGAGTGCGCAAGCGCAGTAGTGAGCCCGTGCGCGCATGCGCAGTAGTGCGCCCGTGCGCGCATGCGCAGTAGTGAGCCCGAGTGCGCATGAACAGTAGTGACCCCGACTGCGCATGCGGAGTAGTGAGCCCGATTACGCATCCGCAATAGTGACCCCGAGTGCGCAAGCGCAGTAGTGAGCCCGTGCGCGCATGCGCAGTAGTGCGCCCGTGCGCGCATCCGCAGTAGTGCTCCCGAGTGCGAATGCGCTGTAGTGCACCCGTGTGCGCATGAGCAGAAGTGAGCTCGAATTCGCATGTGCAGGTCTGAGCCCGAGCGCGCATCCGCAGTAGTGAGTCGGAGTGCGCATGTGCGGTAGAGAGCTCGTGTGCGCATTCGCAGTAGAGAGCCCGTGCGCGCATCCGCAGTAGTGACCCCGAGTGCGCATGCGCAGTAGTGCGCCCGTGCGCGAATGCGCAGAAGCGAGCTCGAATGCGCATGTGCAGGTCTGAGCCCGTGTGCCCGTACGCAGTAGTGAGCCCCAGCGCGCATCCGCAGTAGTGAGCCCGAGTGCCCATGCGCAGTAGTGAGCACGAGCGCGCATCCGCAGTAGTGAGCCCGTGTGCGCATGCGCAGTAGTGACCCCGAGTGCGCATGCGCCGTAGTGAGCCCGAGCGCGCATGCACAGTAGTGAGCCCGATTGCGCATCCGCAGTAGTGTGTCTGTGTGCGCATGTACAGGTCTGAGCCGGAGTGCGCATGCGCAGTAGTGAGCCCGATTGCGCATACGCAGTAGTGACCCCGAGTGCGCGTGAGCAGTAGTGACCCCGAGCGCGCATACGCGGTACTGAGCCTGATTTTGCATCCGCAGTAGAGTGTCCGAGTGCGCATGAGCAGTAGTTAGTCCGAGAGCGCATGAGAATTAGTGACCCCGAGTGTGCATGCGCAGTAGTGTGCTCGAGTGCGCATGCGCAGTAGTGACCCCGAGTGCGCATGCCCAGCAGTGAGCCCGTGCGCGCATGCGCAGTAGTGCGCCCGCGTGCGCATGCGCAGAAGTGAGCTCGAGTGCGCATGTGCAGTTCTGAGCCGAAGTGCGCATGCGCAGTAGCGACCCAGAGTGCGCATGTGCAGGTCTGACCGGAGAGCGCATCCGCAGTAGTGAGTCCGAGCGCGCATCCGGAGTAGTGAGTCCGAGTGCGCATGCGCAGTAGTGTCCCCGAGTGCGCATGAGCAGTAGTGACCCCGAGCGCGCATGCGCAGTAGTGAGCCCGATTGCGCATCCGCTGCAGTGAGTCCGTGTGCGCATGTGCCGTAGTGAGCCCGAGTGCGCATGCGCAGTAGAGAGCCCGATAGCGCATGTGCAGGTCTTAGATGGAGAGCGCATCCGCAGTAGTGAGCCCGATTGCGCATTCGCAGTAGTAAGGCCGAGTCCCCATGAGCAGTAGTGAGTCCAAGAGATCATGAGCAGTAGTGACCCCGAGTGCGCATGCACAGTAGTGAGCCCGGGCGCGCATGCGCAGTAGTGCGCCCGTGTGCGCATGCGCAGAAGTGAGCTCGAATGCGCATGTGCAGGTCTGAGCCCGTGTGCGCATACGCAGTAGTGAGCCTGAGCGCGCATCCGCAGTAGTGAGCCCGAGTGCGCATGAGCTGTAGTGTGGCCGAGTGCGCATGAGCATAGTGAGCCCGTGCGCGCATCCGCAGTAGTGAGTCGGAGAGCGCATGTGCAATAGAGAGCTCGTGTGCGCATGCGCAGTAGTGAGCCCGAGTGCGCATGCGGAGTAGTGAGCCTGAGCGCGCATCCACAGTAGTGGGCCCGAGTGCGCATGCGCAGTACTCACCCCGACTACGCATGAACAGTAGTGACCCCGATTACGCATCCGCAGTAGTGACCCCGAGTGCGCATGCGCAGTAGTGCGCCCGTGCGCGAATGCGCAGAAGTGAGCTCGAATGCGCATGTGCAGGTCTGAGCCCGTGTGCCCGTACGCAGTAGTGAGCCCGAGTGCGCATGAGCAGTAGAGAGGCCGAGTGCGCATAAGCAGTAGTGAGCCCGATTACGCATCCGCAGTAGTGACCCCGAGTGCGCATGCGCAGTAGTGAGCCCGAGCGCGCATGCACAGTAGTGACCCCGAGTGCGCATGAACAGTAGTGCGCCCGAGCGCGCATCCGCAGTAGTGAGTCGGAGTGCGCAAGCGCAGTAGTGAGCCCATGCGCGCATGCGCAGTAGTGCGCCCGTGCGCGCATGCCCAGTAGTGAGCCCGTGTGCCCATGCGCAGTAGTGAGCCCGAGCGCGCAACCGCAGTAGTGAGCCCGAGTGCGCATACGCAGCAGTGAGCCCCAGGGCGCATCCGCAGTAGTGAGACCGAGTGCGCATGAGCAGTAGCGATGCCGAGTGCGCATGAGCAGAAGTGAGCTCGAGTTCGCATGTGCAGGTCTGAGCCCGAGCGCGCATCCGCAGTAGTGAGTCGGAGTGCGCATGTGCAGTAGGGAGCTCGTGTGCGCATCCACAGTAGCGAGCTCGAGTGCGCATGCGCAGTACTCACCCCGAGTACGCATGAGCAGTATTGAGCCCGATTACTCATCCGCCGTAGTGACCCCGAGTGCGAATGCGCAGTAGTGCGCCCGTGTGCGAATGCGCAGAAGCGAGCTCGAATGCGCATGTGCAGGTCTGAGCCCGTGTGCGCATACGCAGTAGTGAGCCCCAGCGCGCATCCGCAGTAGTGAGACCGAGTGCGCATGAGCAGTAGCGATGCCGAGTGCGCATGAGCAGAAGTGAGCTCGAGTTCGCATGTGCAGGTCTGAGCCCGAGCGCGCATCCGCAGTAGTGAGTCGGAGTGCGCATGTGCAGTAGGGAGCTCGTGTGCGCATCCACAGTAGCGAGCCCGAGTGCGCATGCGCAGTACTCACCCCGAGTACGCATGAGCAGTATTGAGCCCGATTACGCATCCGCCGTAGTGACCCCGAGTGCGCGTGCGCAGTAGTGCGCATGTGTGCGCACGCGCAGAAGTGAGCTCGAATGCGCATGTGCAGGTGTGAGCCGGACTGCCCATGCGCAGTAGTGAGGCCGTGTGCGCATGCGCAGTGGTGTGCCCGAGTGCGCATGGGCAGGTCTGAGCCGGCGTGCGCATGCGCAATAGTGAGCCCGCGTGCGCATGCGCAGTAGTGACCCCGAGTGCGCATGCGCAGTAGTGAGCCCGATTGCGCGCATGCCCAGGAGCGAGACCGCGCGCGCATGCGCAGTAGTGAGCCCGCGTGCGCATGCGCAGTCGTGACCCCGAGTGCGCATGAGCAGTAGTGAGTCCGAGTGGGCATGAGCAGAAGCGAGCTCGAGTGCGCATGTGCAGGTGTGAGCCGGACTGCCCATGCGCAGTAGTGAGGCCGTGTGCGCATGCGCAGTGGTGTGCCCGAGTGCGCATGGGCAGGTCTGAGCCGGCGTGCATATGCGCAGTAGTGAGCCCGCGTGCGCATGCGCAGTAGTGACCCCGAGTGCGCATGCGCAGTAGTGAGCCCGAGCGCGCATGCACAGTAGTGAGCACGATTGCGCATCCGCAGTAGTGAGTCCGTGTGCGCATGTACATGTCTGAGCCCGAGTGCGCATGCGCAGTAGTGAGCCCATGTGCCCATGCGCAGTAGTAAGCCCGAGTGCGCATGCGCAGTAGTGAGCCCGACTACGCATCGGCAGTAGTGACCCCGAGTGCGCATGTACATGTCTGAGCCCGAGTGCGCAAGCGCAGTAGTGAGCCCGTGCGCGCATGCGCAGTAGTGAACCCGAGCTCGCATGCACAGTAGTGAGCCCGATTGCGCATCCGCAGTATTGAGTCCGTGTGCGCATGTACATGTCTAAGCCCGAGTGCGCAAGCGCAGTAGTGAGCCCGTGCGCGCATGCGCAGTAGTGCGCCCGTGCGCGCATGCGCAGTAGTGAGCCCGAGTGCGCATGAACAGTAGTGACCCCGACTGCGCATGCGGAGTAGTGAGCCCGATTACGCATCCGCAATAGTGACCCCGAGTGCGCAAGCGCAGTAGTGAGCCCGTGCGCGCATGCGCAGTAGTGCGCCCGTGCGCGCATGCGCAGTAGTGCGCCCGTGCGCGCATCCGCAGTAGTGCTCCCGAGTGCGAATGCGCTGTAGTGCACCCGTGTGCGCATGAGCAGAAGTGAGCTCGAATTCGCATGTGCAGGTCTGAGCCCGAGCGCGCATCCGCAGTAGTGAGCCGGAGTGCGCATGTGCGGTAGAGAGCTCGTGTGCGCATTCGCAGTAGAGAGCCCGTGCGCGCATCCGCAGTAGTGACCCCGAGTGCGCATGCGCAGTAGTGCGCCCGTGCGCGAATGCGCAGAAGCGAGCTCGAATGCGCATGTGCAGGTCTGAGCCCGTGTGCCCGTACGCAGTAGTGAGCCCCAGCGCGCATCCGCAGTAGTGAGCCCGAGTGCCCATGCGCAGTAGTGAGCACGAGCGCGCATCCGCAGTAGTGAGCCCGTGTGCGCATGCGCAGTAGTGACCCCGAGTGCGCATGCGCCGTAGTGAGCCCGAGCGCGCATGCACAGTAGTGAGCCCGATTGCGCATCCGCAGTAGTGTGTCTGTGTGCGCATGTACAGGTCTGAGCCGGAGTGCGCATGCGCAGTAGTGAGCCCGATTGCGCATACGCAGTAGTGACCCCGAGTGCGCAAGCGCAGTAGTGAGCCCGTGCGCGCATGCGCAGTAGTGCGCCAGTGCGCGCATGCCCAGTAGTGAGCCCGATTACGCAGCCGCAGTAGTGTCCTCGAGTGCGCATGCGCAGTAGTGAGCCCGATTACGCATCCGCAGTAGTGACCCCGAGTGCCCATGCGCAGTAGTGATCCCGAGTGCGCATGCACAGTCGTGAGCCCGTGTGCGCATGCGCAGAAGTGAGCTCGAGAGTGCATGTGCAAGTCTGACCGGAGTGCGCATCTGCAGTAGTGAGCCCGAGGGCGCATCCGCAGTAGTGAGTCCGAGTGCGCATGAGCAGTAGTGATCTCGAGTGCGCATGCACAGTCATGAGCCCGTGTGCGCATGTGCAGGTCTGACCGGAGTGCGCATGCGCAGTGGTGAGCCCGAGTGCGCATGGTCCGGTCTGAGCCGGAGTGCGTATGCGCAGTAGTAAGTCCGAGTGCGCATGAGCAGTAGTGACCCCGAGCGCGCATACGCGGTACTGAGCCTGATTATGCATCCGCAGTAGAGTGTCCGAGTGCGCATGAGCAGTAGTTAGTCCGAGAGCGCATGAGAATTAGTGACCCCAAGTGTGCATGCGCAGTAGTGTGCTCGAGTGCGCATGCGCAGTAGTGACCCCGAGTGCGCATGCTCAGTAGTGAGCCCGTGCGCGCATGCGCAGTAGTGCGCCCGCGTGCGCATGCGCAGAAGTGAGCTCGAGTGCGCATGTACAGTTCTGAGCCGAAGTGCGCATGCGCAGTAGCGACCCAGAGTGCGCATGTGCAGGTCTGACCGGAGAGCGCATCCGCAGTAGTGAGTCCGAGCGCGCATCCGGAGTAGTGAGTCCGAGTGCGCATGCGCAGTAGTGTCCCCGAGTGCGCATGAGCAGTAGTGACCCCGAGCGCGCATGCGCAGTAGTTAGCCCGATTGCGCATCCGCTGCAGTGAGTCCGTGTGCGCATGTGCCGTAGTGAGCCCGAGTGCGCATGCGCAGTAGAGAGCCCGATAGCGCATGTGCAGGTCTTAGATGGAGAGCGCATCCGCAGTAGTGAGCCCGATTGCGCATTCGCAGTAGTGAGGCCGAGTGCCCATGAGCAGTAGTGAGTCCAAGAGATCATGAGCAGTAGTGACCCCGAGTGCGCATGCACAGTAGTGAGCCCGTGCGCGCATGCGCAGTAGTGCGCCCGTGTGCGCATGCGCAGAAGTGACCTCGCGTGCGAATGCGCAGTAGTGAGCCCGAGCGCGCATGCACACTAGTGACCCCGAGTGCGCATGCGCAGTACTCACCCCGAGTACGCATGAGCAGTAGTAAGCTCGATTACGCATCCGCAGTAGTGCCCCCGAGTGCGAATGCGCAGTAGTGCGCCCGTGTGCGAATGCGCATGTGCAGGTCTGAGCCCGTGTGCGCATACGCAGTAGTGAGCCCCAGCGCGCATCCGCAGTAGTGAGACCGAGTGCGCATGAGCAGTAGTGATGCCGAGTGCGCATGAGTAGAATTGAGCTCGAATTCGCATGTGCAGGTCTGAGCCCGTGTGCGCATACGCAGTAGTGAGCCCGAGTGCGCATGAGCAGTAGTGACCCCGAGTGCGCATGCGCAGTAGTGAACCCGATTACGCATCCGCAGTAGTGACCCCGAGTGCGCATGCGCAGTAGTGCGCCCGTGTGCGCATGCGCAGAAGTGAGCTCGAATGCGCATGTGCAGGTCTGAGCCCGTGTGCGCATACGCAGTAGTGAGCCCGAGCGCGCATCCGCAGTAGTGAGCCCGAGTGCGCATGAGCTGTAGTGTGGCCGAGTGCGCATGAGCATAGTGAGCCCGTGCGCGCATCCGCAGTAGTGAGTCGGAGAGCGCATGTGCAGTAGAGAGCTCGTGTGCGCATGCGCAGTAGTGAGCCCGAGTGCGCATGCGGAGTAGTGAGCCTGAGCGCGCATCCACAGTAGTGGGCCCGAGTGCGCATGCGCAGTACTCACCCCGACTACGCATGAACAGTAGTGACCCCGATTACGCATCCGCAGTAGTGACCCCGAGTGCGCATGCGCAGTAGTGCGCCCGTGCGCGAATGCGCAGAAGTGAGCTCGAATGCGCATGTGCAGGTCTGAGCCCGTGTGCCCGTACGCAGTAGTGAGCCCGAGTGCGCATGAGCAGTAGAGAGGCCGAGTGCGCATAAGCAGTAGTGAGCCCGATTACGCATCCGCAGTAGTGACCCCGAGTGCGCATGCGCAGTAGTGAGCCCGAGCGCGCATGCACAGTAGTGACCCCGAGTGCGCATGAACAGTAGTGCGCCCGAGCGCGCATTCGCAGTAGTGAGTCGGAGTGCGCAAGCGCAGTAGTGAGCCCGTGCGCGCATGCGCAGTAGTGCGCCCGTGCGCGCATGCCCAGTAGTGAGCCCGTGTGCCCATGCGCAGTAGTGAGCCCGAGCGCGCAACCGCAGTAGTGAGCCCGAGTGCGCATACGCAGCAGTGAGCCCGTGTGCGCATGCGCAGTAGTGACCCCGAGTGCGCATGCGCAGTAGTGAGCCCGATTCTGCATCCGCAGTAGTGACCCCGAGTGCGCAAGCGCAGTAGTGAGCCCGTGCGCGCATGCGCAGTAGTGCGCCAGTGCGCGCATGCCCAGTAGTGAGCCCGATTACGCAGCCGCAGTAGTGTCCTCGAGTGCGCATGCGCAGTAGTGAGCCCGATTACGCATCCGCAGTAGTGACCCCGAGTGCCCATGCGCAGTAGTGATCCCGAGTGCGCATGCACAGTCGTGAGCCCGTGTGCGCATGCGCAGAAGTGAGCTCGAGAGTGCATGTGCAAGTCTGACCGGAGTGCGCATCCGCAGTAGTGAGCCCGAGGGCGCATCCGCAGTAGTGAGTCCGAGTGCGCATGAGCAGTAGTGATCTCGAGTGCGCATGCACAGTCATGAGCCCGTGTGCGCATGTGCAGGTCTGACCGGAGTGCGCATGCGCAGTGGTGAGCCCGAGTGCGCATGGTCCGGTCTGAGCCGGAGTGCGTATGCGCAGTAGTAAGTCCGAGTGCGCATGAGCAGTAGTGACCCCGAGCGCGCATACGCGGTACTGAGCCTGATTATGCATCCGCAGTAGAGTGTCCGAGTGCGCATGAGCAGTAGTTAGTCCGAGAGCGCATGAGAATTAGTGACCCCGAGTGTGCATGCGCAGTAGTGTGCTCGAGTGCGCATGCGCAGTAGTGACCCCGAGTGCGCATGCCCAGTAGTGAGCCCGTGCGCGCATGCGCAGTAGTGCGCCCGCGTGCGCATGCGCAGAAGTGAGCTCGAGTGCGCATGTACAGTTCTGAGCCGAAGTGCGCATGCGCAGTAGCGACCCAGAGTGCGCATGTGCAGGTCTGACCGGAGAGCGCATCCGCAGTAGTGAGTCCGAGCGCGCATCCGGAGTAGTGAGTCCGAGTGCGCATGCGCAGTAGTGTCCCCGAGTGCGCATGAGCAGTAGTGACCCCGAGCGCGCATGCGCAGTAGTGAGCCCGATTGCGCATCCGCTGCAGTGAGTCCGTGTGCGCATGTGCCGTAGTGAGCCCGAGTGCGCATGCGCAGTAGAGAGCCCGATAGCGCATGTGCAGGTCTTAGATGGAGAGCGCATCCGCAGTAGTGAGCCCGATTGCGCATTCGCAGTAGTGAGGCCGAGTGCCCATGAGCAGTAGTGAGTCCAAGAGATCATGAGCAGTAGTGACCCCGAGTGCGCATGCACAGTAGTGAGCCCGTGCGCGCATGCGCAGTAGTGCGCCCGTGTGCGCATGCGCAGAAGTGACCTCGCGTGCGAATGCGCAGTAGTGAGCCCGAGCGCGCATGCACAGTAGTGACCCCGAGTGCGCATGCGCAGTACTCACCCCGAGTACGCATGAGCAGTAGTAAGCTCGATTACGCATCCGCAGTAGTGCCCCCGAGTGCGAATGCGCAGTAGTGCGCCCGTGTGCGAATGCGCATGTGCAGGTCTGAGCCCGTGTGCGCATACGCAGTAGTGAGCCCCAGCGCGCATCCGCAGTAGTGAGACCGAGTGCGCATGAGCAGTAGTGATGCCGAGTGCGCATGAGTAGAATTGAGCTCGAATTCGCATGTGCAGGTCTGAGCCCGTGTGCGCATACGCAGTAGTGAGCCCGAGTGCGCATGAGCAGTAGTGACCCCGAGTGCGCATGCGCAGTAGTGAACCCGATTACGCATCCGCAGTAGTGACCCCGAGTGCGCATGCGCAGTAGTGCGCCCGTGTGCGCATGCGCAGAAGTGAGCTCGAATGCGCATGTGCAGGTCTGAGCCCGTGTGCGCATACGCAGTAGTGAGCCCGAGCGCGCATCCGCAGTAGTGAGCCCGAGTGCGCATGAGCTGTAGTGTGGCCGAGTGCGCATGAGCATAGTGAGCCCGTGCGCGCATCCGCAGTAGTGAGTCGGAGAGCGCATGTGCAGTAGAGAGCTCGTGTGCGCATGCGCAGTAGTGAGCCCGAGTGCGCATGCGGAGTAGTGAGCCTGAGCGCGCATCCACAGTAGTGGGCCCGAGTGCGCATGCGCAGTACTCACCCCGACTACGCATGAACAGTAGTGACCCCGATTACGCATCCGCAGTAGTGACCCCGAGTGCGCATGCGCAGTAGTGCGCCCGTGCGCGAATGCGCAGAAGTGAGCTCGAATGCGCATGTGCAGGTCTGAGCCCGTGTGCCCGTACGCAGTAGTGAGCCCGAGTGCGCATGAGCAGTAGAGAGGCCGAGTGCGCATAAGCAGTAGTGAGCCCGATTACGCATCCGCAGCAGTGACCCCGAGTGCGCATGCGCAGTAGTGAGCCCGAGCGCGCATGCACAGTAGTGACCCCGAGTGCGCATGAACAGTAGTGCGCCCGAGCGCGCATTCGCAGTAGTGAGTCGGAGTGCGCAAGCGCAGTAGTGAGCCCGTGCGCGCATGCGCAGTAGTGCGCCCGTGCGCGCATGCCCAGTAGTGAGCCCGTGTGCCCATGCGCAGTAGTGAGCCCGAGCGCGCAACCGCAGTAGTGAGCCCGAGTGCGCATACGCAGCAGTGAGCCCGTGTGCGCATGCGCAGTAGTGACCCCGAGTGCGCATGCGCAGTAGTGAGCCCGATTCTGCATCCGCAGTAGTGAGCCCGAGTGCGCATGAGCAGTAGTCACCCCGATTGAGCATGCGCTGTAGTGAGCCCATGTGGCCATGCGCAGTAGTAAGCCCGAGTGCGCATGCGCAGGTCTGACTGGAGTGCGCATGCGCAGTAGTGAGCCCGATTGCGCGCATGCGCAGGAGTGAGCCCGAGCGCGCATCCGCAGTAGCGAGCCCAAGTGTGCAATCGCAGTACTGACACCGAGTACGCTTGAGCAGTTGTAAGTCCGAGTGCGCATGAGCAGTAGTGACCCCGAGTGCGCATGCGCAGTAGTGAGCCCGATTACGCATCCGCAGTAGTGACCCCGAGTGCGCATGCACAGTAGTGAGCCCGTGCGCGCACGCGCAGTGGTGAGTCCGGGTGCGCATGTGCAGGTCTGCCTGGAGTGCGCATGCGCAGTACTGAGCCCAATTGCGCGCATGCGCAGTAGTGCGCCCGAGCGCGCATGCACAGTAGTGAGCCCGATTGCGCATCCGCAGTAGTGAGTCCGTGTACGCATGTAGAGGTCTGAGCCGGAGTGCGCATGCGCAGTAGTGAGCCCGATTGTGCATCCGCAGTAGTGAGTCCGAGTGCGCATGATCAGTAGTGAGTTCGAGTGCGCATGAGCAGTAGTCACCCCGAGTGAGCATGCGCAGTAGTGAGCCCATGTGCCCATGCGCAGTAGTAAGTCCGAGTGCGCACGAGCTGTAGTGACCCGGAGTGCGCATGCGCAGTAGTGAGCCCGATTGTGCATCCGCAGTAGTGAGTCCGAGTGCGGATGATCAGTAGTGAGTCCGAGTGCGCATGAGCAGTAGTGACCCCGAGTGCGCATGCGCAGTAGTGAGCCCGATTACGCATCCGCAGTAGTGACCCCGAGTGCGCATGCACAGTAGTGAGCCCGTGCGCGCATGCGCAGTAGTGAGCCCGAGTGCGCATCCGCAGTAGTGACCCCGAGTGCGCATGAGCAGTAGTGAGCTCGAGTGCGCATGTGCAGGTGTGAGCCGGACTGCCCATGCGCAGTAGTGAGGCCGTGTGCGTATGCGCAGTGGTGTGCCCGAGTGCGCATGTACATGTCTGAGCCCGAGTGCGCATGCGCAGTTGTGAGCCCATGTGCCCATGCGCAGTAGTGACCCCGAGTGTGCATGCGCAGTAGTGAGCCCGAGCGCGCATGCACAGTAGTGAGCCCGATTGCGCATCCGCAGTAGTGAGTCCGTGTTCGCATGTACATGTCTGAGCCCGAGTGCGCATGCGCAGTAGTGAGCCCATGTGCCCATGCGCAGTAGTAAGCCCGAGTGCGCATGCGCAGTAGTGAGCCCATGTGCCCATGCGCAGTAGTAAGCCCGAGTGCGCATGCGCAGTAGTGAGCCCGATTACGCATCCGCAGTAGTGACCCCGAGTGCGCATGTACATGTCTGAGCCCGAGTGCGCAAGCGCAGTAGTGAGCCCGTGCGCGCATGCGGAGTAGTGACCCCGAGTGCGCATGCGCAGTAGTGACCCCGAGCGCGCATGCACAGTAGTGAGCCCGATTGCGCATCCGCTGTAGTGAGTCCGTGTGCGCATGTACATGTCTGAGCTCGTGTGCGCATGCGCAGTAGAGAGCCCGTGCGCGCATGCGCAGTAGTGAGCGCGTGCGCGCATGCGCAGTAGTGAGCCCGTGTGCCCATGCGCAGTAGTGAGCCCGAGCGCGCATCCACAGTAGGGAGCCCGAGTGCGCATGCGCAGTACTCACTCCGAGTACGCATGAGCAGTAGTGAGCCCGATTACGCATCCGCAGTAGTGACCCCGAGTGCGCATGCGCAGTAGTGACCCCGAGCGCGCATCCACAGTAGCGAGCCCGAGTGCGCATCCGCAGTAGTGAGTCCGTGTACGCATGTAGAGGTCTGAGCCGGAGTGCGCATGCGCAGTAGTGAGCCCGATTGTGCATCCGCAGTAGTGAGTCCGAGTGCGCATGATCAGTAGTGAGTCCGAGCGCGTATGCACAGTAGTGAGCCCGATTGCGCATCCGCAGTAGTGAGTCCGTGTTCGCATGTACATGTCTGAGCCCGAGTGCGCATGCGCAGTAGTGAGCCCATGTGCCCATGCGCAGTAGTAAGCCCGAGTGCGCATGCGCAGTAGTGAGCCCGATTACGCATCCGCAGTAGTGACCCCGAGTGCGCATGTACATGTCTTTTTTTTTTTTTTTTTGTTTAAGGAAGACAGAAATCCTGTTTCGGACACCCAGCTAATCCGGGTAGTGTGAGACTCCCACTTCCGGCGCCCTAGAAGAGGACGGTTTCCATGGCCTACTCACTAAAACTGTCTCCCGCCCTCCGTCCGTTAGGTCGGAGGGGTGGCGGCAACCCGCCAAGGCTCCCTTACCGTAGGCGGCATAGTTACCTTGGACTAGGCCATCGCGCGCAGCCGCGAGGAGAAGACTATCCCCCCCCCCCTCCCCCCACCCCTCGCGAATGTGTTCCATGTATGAGAAAGGATGCGCCCAACCAGAGTGATTTGGTCCAAGAGGCGCGTCAAGAACTAGGGGAGGCACTCGGGCCGAAGCACTGACCTCCAGCTGAACTTGGGAACGTCCCCTCAGCACCTCCTCTCAATGGCGAGCACATACGACCGGAGTCGCGACCTCTCCCACCACTTTCCACCTAAGTAATTCACCGTTTCACTGCCGATATGTACGGGTAAGTATACGATATCGCCTTTCATTTAACTAGCATAGTTACGTGATACTTGATCTAAGATTATTAATCTATGTAATTTGTTGTGTCATGAAAAAGAATAAATATATATATATATGTGCTTAATATCGGCAGCGTTGTTACATTTTCTGTTCTTACTCCCTGGCTTACCTCGTCTCCCTACTTTACTCGCGATATCTTATCGGGGCTCTGTACCGCATATTTCGCGAATCGGAGCTCACCGAGAGGCTAAAAACCGCGTATTTTGTGAATCGGTGTTCACCGAGAGGCTAAAAACTGCGTATTTCGTAGATCGGGGCTCACCGGAGGGGTGAAAACCGCATATTTCGCGAATCGGAGCTCACCGAGAGGCTAAAAACCGCGTATTTTGTGAATCGGAGTTCACCGAGAGGCTAAAAACTGCGTATTTCGTGAATCGGGGCTCACCGAAGGGGTGAAAACCGCATATTTCGCGAATCGGAGCTCACCGAGAGGCTAAAAACCGCGTATTTTGTGAATCGGTGTTCACCGAGAGGCTAAAAACTGTGTATTTCGTGAATCGGGGCTCACCGAAGGGGTGAAAACCGCATATTTCGCGAATCGGAGCTCACCGAGAGGCTAAAAACCGCGTATTTTGTGAATCGGAGTTCACCGAGAGGCTAAAAACTGCGTATTTCGTAGATCGGGGCTCACCGAAGGGGTGAAAACCGCATATTTCGCGAATCGGAGCTCACCGAGAGGCTAAAAACCGCGTATTTTGTGAATCGGAGTTCACCGAGAGGCTAAAAACTGCGTATTTCGTGAATCGGGGCTCACCGAAGGGGTGAAAACCGCATTTTCGCGAATCGGAGCTCACCGAGAGGCTAAAAACCGCGTATTTTGTGAATCGAAGCTCACCGAGAGGCTAAAAACCGCGTATTTTGTGAATCGGAGCTCACCGAAGGGGTGAAAATCGCGTATTTCGCGGATCGGCGGTCACCGAGGGGGTAAAAACGCCTATTTTGTGAATCGCGGCTCACCGAAGGGGTAAAAATCGCGTATTTCGCGGATCGGCGGTCACCGAAGGGCTAAAATCGCGCGTTTTGTGAATCGCGGCTCACCGAAGGGGTAAAAATCGCGTATTTCGCGAATCGACGATCACCGAAGGGATTTTAAATAGTGCATTCCGCGGGTTGAACTTCACCGGGGGATTGAGATTACTCTCCTCGCGGTTCAGGGATCACCACTGAGGTAAGAACAGTTGCTTCGATTTTACTTTCTTTAACCCTTTTAACTAATTTCCAATTAGCGACCTAATTTCCTACTAGCAATTTACTCGTTCAATTTATATCTACACAAATGCACTTCTCATCTATTCCGTGATTTAATTCCCTTCCCTTTCTAATCCCTTTTAATTAAATTAGATTAAATTAAACCGGTTAGAATTTAACCCCACTTTACTTTACTGTTTCCATTACCGCGTTTCCTAATTCGCCCAGTCTTCTCTCCCGACGCTATGTGAGCCCATTGCTCTCGGCAAATTTTACTTTTCTCTCTTCGAGCGACTTTCCTCGGTTCCCGATTCGTCCCCTAATGGTACTGTGACCAGGCTGACGCTCGAGTTCCTCGTTCCGCCGCTCTCAGATCGAAAAGTCTCTCCGAGCCATCGAAATTCTATAGTCCGCCCGCCTTTGTTGCTGCTCTCATTTGTTGCCGTTGTTCAACGGGAAACCGAGAGTTGCCAGCAACGTTCCTATCCTTTCGGGTTGGAACTTTGACCGCTCGCTAATAGAATTCCTCCGCGCTCGTGTTTCACGTTTCCGCTTCGGATTTGTTCCTCCGCTTCCTCGTGTGTTTTCCCTTACTCTCTCCCGTCAACTCCGCTCAGCGCCTTAGTGCCCCTGCAGCTATGCAGCCACTCAGACACCTCAGCGCCTCGCTTTGTCTCCGATTGATCGTTCGGCCGTGCTTCGTTCTCGGATCGCTTCTCCTGGCGTCGCCCGCCACTGTTGCTGCTCCCATTTGTTGCCTCCGTCGTGGAGGCAACCGGAAGTTGCCAGCAACGCTCCTTTTCCATTCGGATTTGGGGCTTAAGCCGCTTCGCCATTTAAAGCTTTCCTCGAGCTTCGGTTTCCTGTTTATTCCTCCTCACTTTCTCCTGTCGTTTCCGCTCGGTCACCGAATTCCTTCGGTTTCCTTGTTTCGCCGACATTTGATCGCTCGCAGGTTTCTCTCTCTTTCCGCTCCTCCCTTTTAGCATTGTGTATCATTCATGCTGCTTCCATATATCTTTTCCACGCAGGAGTCGACCGGAAGTTGCCAGCAATCCCGATACAGTTCTGCTAGCCGAGTCTCGCTTCCGGATTGAGTTTAATTTGTATGTTTTTCTCCTTGCTTTCTCCTGTTGGTTCTACTCGGTTGCCGAAATTGTCCCCTAATGGTGCCATGCCCAGGTGGACACTCAGTTTCCTCGTATTGCCAACATTCAATCGCTCGGTGTTTATTCTCCCTCTTCGTTCGCTTCTCCTAGCGTCGCCCGCCGTTGTTGCTGCTCCCATTTGTTACCTCCGCAGCGGAGGCAACCGGAAGTTGCCAGCAACGCCCCTTTTCCTTTCGGATTAGGGCTTAAGCCGCTTCGCTATTTGAAACTCCCTTTGAGTTCGAACTGTTTGTTGTTTCCCTTGCTTTCTCCTGCCAGTTCCACTTAGTCACCGTACTTTTGTCCAGTTTCCTTGTGTCGCCGCCATTTGATTGCTCGGTTTTTCTCTCTCTCAACTCCTCTCTTCCAGCGTTGTAAACCGTGGTTACTGCCTCCATTTGTTGCCTCCGCGCAGGAGTCAACCGGAGGTTGCCAGCAACTCCAGTTCCCTTCACCGTCCGAGTCTCGCTTCGAGATTGAGTTGCATTGTTTCTTCTCACTCTCTCCTGCTGTTTCGACTCGGTCACCGAGAATGTTCCCTTATGGTACCATGCCCAGGTGAACTTTCAGTTTCCTCGTTTTGACAGCATTTGATTGCTCGAAGGTTATTCTCCCTCTCCGTTTGTCTCTCCTAGCGTTGCCCGCCGTTGTTGCTGCTCCCATTGGTTGCTTTCGTTAGGAAAGCAACCAGAAGTTGCCAGCAACGTTCCTTTTCCTTTCGGATTGGAACTTAAGCCGCTTCGCTATTCGAAACTCCCTTTGAGTTTGAATTTTCTGTTTGTTTTCTTCTCGCTTTCTCCTGCCAGTCCCACTCGATCGCCGAATTAAATTCGATTCTCTCGTGTCGCCGACATTCGATCGCTCGAAGGCTATTCTCCCTCTCCGTTTGTCTCTCCTAGCGTTGCCCGCCGTTGTTGCTGCTCCCATTGGTTGCTTTCGCTAGGAAAGCAACCGGAAGTTGCCAGCAACGTTCCTTTTCCTTTCGGATTGGAACTTAAGCCGCTTCGCTATTCGAAACTCCCTTTGAGTTTGAATTTTCTGAATTCTCCTGCCTCTCCCGCTGTATCTGCTCCCTTGTTCGCTCCTTCTTCTCCTGTCCGCCTTATTCCTTGCTTGTCGTTGCGTCCTACTTAACTTATCAAGGGTGTACCCTCCATTGATGCGGTCCTCCTTTTGTTCCTCCGCTTGCCCTGCGTTTGATTGAGATTTCATCGGAGGGATGAAATGGCTCACTTCCTCGGTCAGCGTTTAGGGATGAAGTAGAAACCATGGTTCACGGAGATTTGTCCTACGAGTAGATATAACAGTAATCGTCGTTCTTTGTTGCCGCCATAAATCGGAACATATCATTTGGTGAGTGTCTGTTTCACCGGAGGAGTGAGACCGCATTTCGCAGCGATTTGTTTCCACCGAAGAGTCACAAAATCGAAATTTGTGAAATTCGGGTCCCCCGAAGGGGTTAAAATCGCTTATTTGCTAATCGCGGCTCACCGAAGGGGTGAAACCGCGTTTCGCAGCGATTTGTTTCCACCGAGGAGTCATAAAATCAAAATTTGTGAAATTCGAATGCACCGAAAGGGTTTAAATCGCTTATTTGCTAATCGCGGTTCACCGAAGGGGTGAAACCGCGTTTCGCAACGTTTAGTTTCCACCGAAGTCTCGCAATCGAAATTTAAGAAATTCGAGTCCACCGAAAGGGTTAAATCGCTTATTTGCTAATCGCGGTTCACCGAAGGGATGAAACCGCGTTTCGCAGCGATTTGTTTCCACCGCAGAATCATGGAATCAAAATTTGTGAAATTCGAATGCACCGAAAGGGTTCAAATTGCTTATTTGCTAATCGCGACTCACCGAAGGGGTGAAACCGCGTTTCGCAGCGATTTGTTTCCACCGAAGAGTCATAAAATCAAAATTTGTGAAATTCGAGTCCACCGAAAGGGTTAAAATCGCTTATTTGCTAATCGCGGTTCACCGAAGGGGTGAAACCGCGTTTCGCAGCGATTAGTTTCCACCGAAGAGTCATAAAATCGTAATTTGTGAAATTCGAGTCCACCGAAGGGGTTAAAATCGCTTATTTGCTAATCGCGGTTCACCGAAGGGGTGAAACCGCGTTTCGCAGCGATTAGTTTCCACCGAAGAGTCATAATCGTAATTTGTGAAATTCGAGTCCACCGAAGGGGTTAAAATCGCTTATTTGCTAATCGCGGTTCACCGAAGGGGTGAAACCGCGTTTCGCAGCGATTAGTTTCCACCGAAGAGTCATAAAATCGTAATTTGTGAAATTCGAGTCCACCGAAGGGGTTAAAATCGCTTATTTGCTAATCGCGGTTCACCGAAGGGGTGAAACCGCGTTTCGCAGCGATTTGTTTCCACCGAAGAGTCATAAAATCAAAATTTGTGAAATTCGAATGCACCGAAAGGGTTTAAATCGCTTATTTGCTAATCGCGGTTCACCGAAGGGGTGAAACCGCGTTTCGCAACGTTTAGTTTCCACCGAAGTCTCGCAATCGAAATTTAAGAAATTCGAGTCCACCGAAAGGGTTAAATCGCTTATTTGCTAATCGCGGTTCACCGAAGGGATGAAACCGCGTTTCGCAGCGATTTGTTTCCACCGCAGAATCATGGAATCAAAATTTGTGAAATTCGAATGCACCGAAAGGGTTCAAATTGCTTATTTGCTAATCGCGACTCACCGAAGGGGTGAAACCGCGTTTCGCAGCGATTTGTTTCCACCGAAGAGTCATAAAATCAAAATTTGTGAAATTCGAGTCCACCGAAAGGGTTAAAATCGCTTATTTGCTAATCGCGGTTCACCGAAGGGGTGAAACCGCGTTTCGCAGCGATTAGTTTCCACCGAAGAGTCATAAAATCGTAATTTGTGAAATTCGAGTCCACCGAAGGGGTTAAAATCGCTTATTTGCTAATCGCGGTTCACCGAAGGGGTGAAACCGCGTTTCGCAGCGATTAGTTTCCACCGAAGAGTCATAATCGTAATTTGTGAAATTCGAGTCCACCGAAGGGGTTAAAATCGCTTATTTGCTAATCGCGGTTCACCGAAGGGGTGAAACCGCGTTTCGCAGCGATTAGTTTCCACCGAAGAGTCATAAAATCGTAATTTGTGAAATTCGAGTCCACCGAAGGGGTTAAAATCGCTTATTTGCTAATCGCGGTTCACCGAAGGGGTGAAACCGCGTTTCGCAGCGATTAGTTTCCACCGAAGAGTCATAATCGTAATTTGTGAAATTCGAGTCCACCGAAGGGGTTAAAATCGCTTATTTGCTAGTCGCGGTTCACCGAAGGGGTGAAACCGCGTTTCGCAGCGATTAGTTTCCACCGAAGAGTCATAATCGTAATTTGTGAAATTCGAGTCCACCGAAGGGGTTAAAATCGCTTATTTGCTAGTCGCGGTTCACCAAAGGGGTGAAACCGCGTTTCGCAACGATTAGTTTCCATCGAAGAGTCGTAAATCTAATTTGTGAAAATTCGTGTCCACCGGTATTGGCGTTTGTCGTAGAGAAAATTTGTCCCATATATTTCCTTATATTTGCGGATTATGATTGGGCGTGCTGGTGAGTTGCTGTATCGTAGTACTTATTTCCACCAGGATTTACCCATTTTGTAACACGGCTTGCTTTATATCCGTCAGTGATGCGCTACTTGCATGTTAATTTCTTGTCCTATTTAGGGCAGTGTTCTCACTTGTTGCTGTGTTCATGTTGTCCTAAATTTTCTTAATCGCCGCATGGCGCCGCTACAGTCGCTGTGACCGTTTTGCGCCATGTTGTCTAACCTGTGTTTCCACCTGTTGCCTCTGCTTCTTCACCTGTATGTCCTGTGTTGCACCTTGCTCGCTTCAGGTTTGTGCCCTTTAACCGGTTCGTTAATTAATTAAATATTCGTTCCGTTTGTGTTTCCTGCTGTTCTATAGAGGTTAGTATGCTGCGCGTGTGTTTCCTTTCACCCATTCTTTTCCTGCAGCATCTCGTCCATTCCATATTCTTTGTTTCCTTTATACCTAACCTGTACTTTTCTATTACCTCTTATCCATTTACTTAGTATATCATGCTATATACTCTTCTGTCTGCTATTTCTGTGTTGTTTTATTTGTGTGTTGTTATCTGTAGTATGTGCTGCAATAATTTATTGCCTGCGGGAAATTGTATTAACGAAACTTCGTCTCTAAATCAGCATTTGTGTTTGTTCTGTTTCAGCTCTTGCCAGCGTTTCCTCCTGCTTGCGCTTTCGCTGCTGTATTTAGTTTCCAGTGAGCTTTAGTGGTGGTTCATGACGAAGCGCTTCTCCAACCTATATCCTCTTCGCTGCTCTACTTATTTAGTCAATTGAGTAATTGTTTGCGCAGGTGAAACAACTTCTTCCTTGCATCCATTCATTTGCCGAGCTATTTCTGGTGTTAATTCTTGCTTGTGTGTTATATTTGCTTGCTGTCTGTTGTAGTTTTACTTGGGCACGTGCCATCCTTTCCAGGAATTGATGCCGCTGTTATTGCTGCTACCATTCCAACTTCTGTTATATTCGGCGCCATCTGATTGCTACAATTCCTGTCACATCTCCACGCTGTAAGTTGCCTCTTTTGTCGCTTTGCTTTTGCCTGTCTATTTTCTCCTTTTCCTTCATCGCCCCAGCTCCATTGTGCCTGAGTATACACTCTTGTACTCTCACCTGTCTGCTTGTATATTCCCTGTCTAACCATCTGTCCTGCTTGATTAACCTATCATTTACTTATTTGAATTGTGGTCTGCTAATTCACTTATCTTAACTTTACTTATTACAATTTAATTACTATTATTACTGTTATTGTTATTGTTACTAACTTACTTCTTTCTTTCAGAAATCCTGGAGTCGTGTCATTGTATTTTCTGTTTCCTTGTCCTGTTTAAGTCTTGTTTGATTTCATACCTACTTACTCAAACCTAAAATTTCCACGATTTCATCCACCTACCTTGTTTCCTTCATGTTGCATATCGCTGTCCATGATCTTACTTTCCTTGCTCCCTTAATCCTTTGTTCTCCTCCCTCCTCTTTTCCTTTCCTTGTTTCCCTATCCCTTCCTCTCGTTGTTTCAGCTTGTCTGTTCATGTACTGATTGTTTTGTTTGTTTCAGATTGAAGTTTCTTGTTTCCACGGCCTGCTTGGATTTCATTGGATTTCACCTCCTTCTGCTTTGTTGTTGAGGTTCAGCTTCTGCTGTCGTTTGCGCAGCTGCTCGTGCCACTTCTTCCTGTAGCTTCGCTTACAGTCAACGCCTCCTTCAGTGTGTCCTTAATTCGTCCATCCTTGTTTCCTGCTCTTTGTTAAGAGCACCGAGGTAAGTTTTAGCTCACGTTCGCTCGTGTCTTCTTTTGTGATTTAATCGTCTGCTTTTATCCATGCCTGTCACTAATGTTGTTTTTCCTTTTTTAGGTGTTCATCGCTTCCAGTTCCGGTTTATTTCCCATTTCTCACTTTCTTCAACATGTCCTCCTCTGTCTCCATTCTTCAGTTAAATCTAAATAATTGTCGCCTTGCCCAGGATCTCTTGTGGCAATCTGCTAATGAACGTTGCATTGATTTCGTATGTGTTTGCGAGCCATACGAGATTAGAAGCGAGTGGTATGTGAGTTTGGATTATTCCTGCGCTGTATGGTATCGTCCTTATTCGTCGTCTGATTTTGGTGTGGTACATTGTGCTGCTCGTGGCGACGGCTTCGTGTTTGCTGAGTCACGCGATTTTTGTATAATATCTTGCTATCTCTCCCCTAACCTTTCTCGTTCCGCTTTTGAGAACGTTTTGTCGAGTTTATCTTCCTCTGTTCTTCGGTCATCAAAACCTCTTTTCCTTTGTGGCGATTTTAATGCTCGTTCTCCTGCTTGGGGTTCCGACTCTCACGATTCCCGTGGCCGTCTTTTAGAGTTGTTTTTTAGCGAGCTTGATCTCCTACCTGTTAATAGTGTTGGAGGACCCACTTTCCATCGCGGTGGTTTCTCGTCCCGTCTTGACTTTGCTGTTTGTTCCCAGCGTATACTTACGTCTTTATTCCGTTCTACCGTGCTTCCAGATTTCTCCGGTTCCGATCACTCTTACCTGTTGCATAGTTTTTCAGCAGTTTGCTCTGATTCTCCTTCCTACGAGTATATGCTTCCTCCATCTCAGTCTACACCTTCATTGACTCCTGCGTTTCCTTATCTTCCCTGCTCCCGCAATTTAGATGTTGATGCCTGGGTTGACGCTCTTACTGCATCTTCCTTTAACACCCGAGATTTCTCTACCACTTCACCTTACTTTACCTGCTCTGAGATTGACGCAGAACTAGCTTTACTTCAGTCACTCTTCGACTCTTGTCGTCCCTCCCGTCCTTTGAGCCGCAAGAAACGCCGCGATGCTCCTTGGTGGTGTGAGGAGTTGACTAAGCTGCGCCGCAAGACTCGCGATGCTCGTAATTTCTATCGGAAAACTCTTTCTCGTGATTCCACTCTTGCAAATGAGTTGGTTCTGCCTGTGTATCTTCAAGCTCGTCGGGCTATTAAGTCTCTGGTTCGCAGTCGCAAGAATGAGTGTTTCCAGGAGTTGATTGGTGAGGTTCAAATTGATGTCTGGGGTCGTCCTTACAAAACTATGATGCGTAAATTACGTGGTGTTCAACCTCCGGTGTCCTTGAACCGTGACGAATTTAGCTTAGCTGTGCAGGCTCTCTTTGTTTGCTCTCCTCCATTCAATCCTCGTTCTCCTTCGTCTGTTGCGCCGCCTGTTTTCCTTCCGTTACCTAATGCTTTACCTACCTCATCTGTTGCTGTTGTCCCTGCTGTAGTTAATTCCTCTGCCTCCGTTCCTCCCGTTTCTTCTTCAGCTCTTTTCCCTCATAATACCTTCATTAATGAGGATGGTACTGATGTTCCCATCGATCCTTTAACTGTTGCTTACTCTCTTGCTCGCATCGGTCCGAAGAAAGCTCCTGGTCCTGACGGTATGACTGGCGAGATTGTCCGAGTTCTTGCTAAGGTTACTCTTCCCTGGCTTACCAAACTGTACAACTCCTGCTACTTCCATAGTTATTTCCCTTCCTCTTGGAAGAGTGGTCGCCTGGTTTTAATCCCTAAAGCTGGCAAACCTTATTCTTCCTTTGGCGATCTTCGACCTTTGTGCATGTTGCCTCACCTAAGTAAGGGTTTCGAATATGGTCTTCGCGAGCGTCTTCTTGAAGCGGTTCGTATTTCTGGTGGCTTTTCCCCTCGTCAGTTTGGCTTCTTATCCGGGCGCTCCACTCTTCAAGCTATGCGCGTAGTAACTTCGGAATGGGATCGTGCTCGCTCCGTTAATAGTCACTGCCTTCTTATAACGTTGGATGTAAAGAATGCCTTTAACACTCTTCGATGGAGTAATATTCTCGAGACTGCCTGCTCTCGCAACTTTCCTCCCTCTCTCATCCGCATGTTAGCCAGCTATCTCTCTGACCGTCGGGTTGGTACTTTCCTTCTCGATGGTACCTGGATTGAGTTACCAGTGTTTGCCGGTGTCCCTCAGGGTTCTCTCCTGGGCCCTTTGTTGTGGATTCTCGCCTATGATAGTGTATTGGACGTTGTGCTTCCTGGGGATGCTATCACTGTTGGTTTTGCTGACGATATGGCTTTGGTGCTTGTTGCTCGCTCCTTGTGCAGACTGCGTTCCCTTGCCGAAGAGTGTCTCCGTACTCTGGGCTCTTGGTACGCTTCTCAGGGTTTGACGTTAGCCACCCATAAAACCGAAGCAGTCCTTCTTACTGGTCGTCGTGTTCCCCAGGGTCTGACTCTGCTTCATGGCTCGAATTCCATCCGCACTTCTCCCTTCGTTCGCTACCTTGGGGTGCTTTTCGGCAACAGTCGCCTTTATCGTCAGCATATTGACAAGGTATGCGCAAAGGCTTTGGCTGTTGCCAAGCGCTTGTCTCTTTTGCTTCCTAACCTACGTGGTTGTGGTTTCACTAGCCGCTTATTGTATTTTCGTGTTGTGGAATCAATTGTTTTATACGGTGCTCCCGTCTGGTTTGAGGCCGTGAATTTTTCTTCTATCCTTTCCCGCCTTCATTCGACCCAACGTGTCGGTCTTCTTCGTATCTGTCGGCGCATGTACATGTCTGAGCCCGAGTGCGCAAGCGCAGTAGTGAGCCCGTGCGCGCATGCGGAGTAGTGACCCCGAGTGCGCATGCGCAGTAGTGAGCCCGAGCGCGCATGCACAGTAGTGAGCCCGATTGCGCATCCGCAGTAGTGAGTCCGTGTGCGCATGTACATGTCTGAGCTCGTGTGCGCATGCGCAGTAGAGAGCCCGTGCGCGCATGCGCAGAAGTGAGCCCGTGTGCGCATGCGGAGTAGTGACCCCGAGTGCGCATGCGCAGTAATGAGCCCGAGCGTGCATGCACAGTAGTGAGCCCGAGTGCGCATGAGCAGTAGTGATGCCGAGTGCGCATGAGCAGAAGTGAGCTCGAATTCGCATGTGCAGGTCTGATCCCGAGCGCGCATCCACAGTAGTGAGCCCGAGTGCGCATACGCAGTAGTGAGCCCGTGTGCGCATGCGCAGTAGTGACCGCGAGTGCGCATGCGCAGTAGTAAGCCCGATTCTGCATCCGCAGTAGTGAGCCCGAGTGCGCATGAGCAGTAGTCACCCCGAGTGAGCATGGGAAGTAGTGAGCCCATGTGCCCATGCGTAGTAGTAAGCCCGAGTGCGCATGCGCAGGTCTGACTGGAGTGCGCATGCGCAGTAGTGAGCCCGATTGCGCGCATGCGCAGGAGTGAGCCCGAGCGCGCATGCGCAGTAGTGAGCCCGTGTGCGCATGCGCAGTAGTGAGCCCGAGCGCGCATCCGCAGTAGTGACCCCGAGTGCGCATGAGCAGTAGTGAGTCCGAGTGGGCATGAGCAGAAGTGAGCTCGAGTGCGCATGTGCAGGTGTGAGCCGGACTGCCCATGCGCAGTAGTGAGCCCGAGTGCGCATGAGCTGTAGTGAGGCCGAGTGCGCATGAGCAGTAGTGAGCCCGAGCGCGCATCCGCAGTAGTGAGTCGGAGAGCGCATGTGCAGTAGAGAGCTCGTGTGCGCATGCGCAGTAGTGAGCCCGTGCGCGCATGCGCAGAAGTGAGCTCGAATGCGCATGTGCAGGTCTGAGCCCGTGTGCGCATACGCTGTAGTGAGCCCCAGCGCGCATCCGCAGTAGTGAGACCGAGTGCGCATGAGCAGTAGTGACCCCGAGCGCGCATCCACAGTAGCGAGGCCGAGTGCGCATGCGCAGTACTCACGCCGAGTACGCATGAGCAGTATTGAGCCCGATTACGCATCCGCCGCAGTGACCCCGAGTGCGAATGCGCAGTAGTGCGCCCGTGTGCGCATGCGCAGAAGTGAGCTCGAATGCGCATGTGCAGGTCTGAGCCCGTGTGCGCATACGCAGTAGTGAGACCGAGCGCGCATCCGCAGTAGTGAGCCCGAGTGCGCATGAGCTGTAGTGAGGCCGAGTGCGCATGAGCAGTAGTGAGCCCGAGCGCGCATCCGCAGTAGTGAGTCGGAGAGCGCATGTGCAGTAGAGAGCTCGTGTGCGCATGCGCAGTAGTGAGCCCGTGCGCGCATGCGCAGAAGTGAGCCCGTGTGCGCATACGCAGTAGTGAGCCCCAGCGCGCATCCGCAGTAGTGAGACCGAGTGCGCATGAGCAGTAGTGATGCCGAGTGCGCATGAGCAGAAGTGAGCTCGAATTCGCATGTGCAGGTCTGAGCCCGAGCGCGCATCCTCAGTAGTGAGTCGGAGTGCGCATGTGCAGTAGAGAGCTCGTGTGCGCATGCGCAGTAGAGAGCCCGTGCGCGCATGCGCAGTAGTGAGCCCGTGTGCGTATGCGCAGTAGTGCGCAGATGTGCGCATGCGCAGAAGTGAGCTCGAATGCGCATGTGCAGGTCTGAGCCCGTGTGCGCATACGCAGTAGTGAGCCCAAGTGCGCATGAGCAGTAGTGACGCCGAGTGCGCATGCGCAGTAGTGAGCCCGATTACGCATCCGCAGTAGTGACCCCGAGTGCGCATTCGCAATAGTGCGCCCGTGTGCGCATGCGCAGAAGTGAGCTCGAATGCGCATGTGCAGGTCTGAGCCCGTGTGCGCATACGCAGTAGTGAGCCCGAGCGCGCATCCGCAGTAGTGAGCCCGAGTGCGCATGAGCTGTAGTGAGGCCGAGTGCGCATGAGCACTAGTGAGCCCGATCGCGCATCCGCAGTAGTGAGTCGGAGAGCGCATGTGCAGTAGAGAGCTCATGTGCGCACGCGCAGTAGTGAGCCCGTGCGCGCATGCGCAGTACTGAGTCCGTGTACCCATGCGCAGTAGTGAGCCCGAGCGCGCATGCGCAGTACTCACCCCGAGTACGCATGAACAGTAGTGACCCCGATTACGCATCCGCAGTAGTGACCCCGAGTGCGCATGCGCAGTAGTGAGCCCGAGCGCGCATGCACAGTAGTGAGCCCGATTGCGCGCATGCGCAGTAGTGAGCCCGTGCGCGCATGCGCAGAAGTGAGCTCGAATGCGCATGTGCAGGTCTGAGCCCGTGTGCGCATACGCAGTAGTGAGCCCCAGCGCGCATCCGCAGTAGTGAGACCGAGTGCGCATGAGCAGTAGTGACCCCGAGCGCGCATCCACAGTAGCGAGCCCGAGTGCGCATGCGCAGTACTCACCCCGAGTACGCATGAGCAGTATTGATCCCGATTACGCATCCGCCGCAGTGACCCCGAGTGCGAATGCGCAGTAGTGCGCCCGTGTGCGCATGCGCAGAAGTGAGCTCGAATGCGCATTTGCAGGTCTGAGCCCGTGTGCGCATACGCAGTAGTGAGCCCGAGCGCGCATCCACAGTAGTGAGCCCGAGTGCGCATGAGCTGTAGTGAGGCCGAGTGCGCATGAGCAGTAGTGAGCCCGAGCGCGCATCCGCAGTAGTGAGTCGGAGAGCGCATGTGCAGTAGAGAGCTCGTGTGCGCATGCGCAGTAGTGAGCCCGTGCGCGCATGCGCAGAAGTGAGCTCGAATGCGCATGTGCAGGTCTGAGCCCGTGTGCGCATACGCAGTAGTGAGCCCCAGCGCGCATCCGCAGTAGTGAGACCGAGTGCGCATGAGCAGTAGTGATGCCGAGTGCGCATGAGCAGAAGTGAGCTCGAATTCGCATGTCCAGGTCTGAGCCCGAGCGCGCATCCTCAGTAGTGAGTCGCAGTGCGCATGTGCAGTAGAGAGCTCGTGTGCGCATGCGCAGTAGAGAGCCCGTGCGCGCATGCGCAGTAGTGAGCCCGTGTGCCCATGCGCAGTAGTGAGCCCGAGCGCGCATCCACAGTAGTGAGCCCGAGTGCGCATGCGCAGTACTCACCCCGAGCACGCATGAGCAGTAGTGAGCCCGATTACGCATCCGCAGTAGTGACCCCGAGTGCGCATTCCCAAAGTGCGCCCGTGTGCGCATGCGCAGAAGTGAGCTCGAATGCGCATGTGCAGGTCTGAGCCCGTGTGCGCATACGCAGTAGTGAGCCCAAGTGCGCATGAGCAGTAGTGACCCCGAGTGCGCATGCGCAGTAGTGAGCCCGATTACGCATCCGCAGTAGTGACCCCGAGTGCGCATTCCCAAAGTGCGCCCGTGTGCGCATGCGCAGAAGTGAGCTCGAATGCGCATGTGCAGGTCTGAGCCCGTGTGCGCATACGCAGTAGTGAGCCCGAGCGCGCATCCGCAGTAGTGAGCCCGAGTGCGCATGAGCTGTAGTGAGGCCGAGTGCGCATGAGCACTAGTGAGCCCGATCGCGCATCCGCAGTAGTGAGTCGGAGAGCGCATGTGCAGTAGAGAGCTCATGTGCGCACGCGCAGTAGTGAGCCCGTGCGCGCATGCGCAGTACTGAGTCCGTGTACCCATGCGCAGTAGTGAGCCCGAGCGCGCATGCGCAGTACTCACCCCGAGTACGCATGAACAGTAGTGACCCCGATTACGCATCCGCAGTAGTGACCCCGAGTGCGCATGCGCAGTAGTGAGCCCGAGCGCGCATGCACAGTAGTGAGCCCGATTGCGCGCATGCGCAGTAGTGAGCCCGAGCGCGCATCCACAGTAGCGAGCCCGCGTGCGCATGCGCAGTAGTGAGCCCGAGTGCGCATGTGCAGATCTGAGCCGGAGTGCGCATGCTCAGTAGAGAGCCCGATTGCGCATGCGCAGTAGTGACCCCGAGTGCGCAAGCGCAGTAGTGGGCCCGTGCGCGCAAGCGCAGTAGTGAGCCCGTGTGCCCATGCGCAGTAGTAAGCCCGAGTGCGCATGTGCAGGTCTGACTGGAGTGTGCATGCGCAGTAGTGAGCCCGATTACGCATCCGCAATAGTGACCCCGAGTGCGCAAGCGCAGTAGTGAGCCCGTGCGCGCATGCGCAGTAGTGCGCCCGTGCGCGCATGCGCAGTAGTGAGCCCGAGTGCGCATGAACAGTAGTGACCCCGAGTGCGCATGCGCAGTAGTGAGCCCGAGCGACCATCCACAGTTGTGAACGGGAGTGCGCATGCGCAGTACTCACCCCGAGTACGCATGAGCAGTAGTGAGCCCGATTACGCATCCGCAGTAGTGACCCCGAGTGCGCATGCGCAGTAGTGCGCCCGTGTGCGCATGCGCAGAAGTGAGCTCAAATGCGCATGTGCAGGTCTGAGCCCGTGTGCGCATGCGCAGTAGTGAGCCCGTGTGCGCATACGCAGTAGTGAGCCCGAGTGCGCATGAGCAGTAGTGGCCCCGATTACGCATCCGCGGTAGTGAGTCGGAGAGCGCATGTGCAGTAGAGAGCTCGTGTGCGCATGCGCAGTAGTGAGCCCGTGCGCGCATGCGCAGTACTGAGCCCGTGTACCCATGCGCAGTAGTGAGCCCGAGCGCGCATCCACAATAGTGAGCCCGAGTGCGCATGTGCAGGTCTGAGCCCGAGTGCGCATCCGCAGTAGTGACCCCGAATACGCATGAGCAGTAGTGAGCCCGAGTGCGCATGCGCAGTACTCACCCCGAGTACGCATGAGCAGTAGTGAGCTCGATTACGCATCCGCAGTAGTGCCCCCGAGTGCGAATGCGCAGTAGTGCGCCCGTGTGCGAATGCGCAGAAGTGAGCTCGAATGCGCATGTGCAGGTCTGAGCCCGTGTGCGCATACGCAGTAGTGAGCCCCAGCGCGCATCCGCAGTAGTGAGACCGAGTGCGCATGAGCAGTAGTGATGCCGAGTGCGCATGAGCAGAAGTGAGCTCGAATTCGCATGTTCAGGTCTGAGCCCGAGCGCGCATCCGCAGCAGTGAGTCGGAGTGCGCATGTGCAGTAGCGAGCTCGTGTGCGCATGCGCAGTAGAGAGCCCGTGCGCGCATGCGCAGTAGTGAGCCCGTGCGCGCATGCGCAGTAGTGAGCCCGTGCGCGCATGCGCAGTAGTGAGCCCGTGTGCCCATGCGCAGTAGTGAGCCCGAGCGCGCATCCACAGTAGTGAGCCCGAGTGCGCATGCGCAGTACTCACCCCGAGTACGCATGAGCAATAGTGAGCCCGATTGCGCATCCGCAGTAGTGACCCCGAGTGCGCATGCGCAGTAGTGAACCCGAGCGCGCATCCACAGTAGCGAGCCCGAGTGCGCATGCGCAGTACTCACCCCGAGTACGCATGAGCAGTATTGAGCCCGATTACGCATCCGCCGTAGTGACCCCGAGTGCGAATGCGCAGTAGTGCGCCCGTGTGCGAATGCGCAGAAGTGAGCTCGAATGAGCATGTGCAGGTCTGAGCCCGTGTGCGCATACGCAGTAGTGAGCCCCAGCGCGCATCCGCAGTAGTGAGACCGAGTGCGCATGAGCAGTAGCGATGCCGAGTGCGCATGAGCAGAAGTGAGCTCGAATTCGCATGTGCAGGTCTGAGCCCGAGCGCGCATCCGCAGTAGTGAGTCGGAGTGCGTATGTGCAGTAGGGAGCTCGTGTGCGCATGCGCAGTAGAGAGCCCGTGCGCGCATGCGCCGTAGTGAGCCCGTGTGCCCATGCGCAGTAGTGAGGCCGAGCGCGCATCCACAGTAGTGAGCCCGAGTGCGCATGCGCAGTACTCACCCCGAGTACGCATGAGCAGTAGTGAGCCCGATTACGCATCCGCAGTAGTGACCCCGAGTGCGCATGCGCAGTAGTGACCCCGAGCGCGCATCCACAGTAGCGAGCCCGAGTGCGCATGCGCAGTACTCACCCCGAGTACGCATGAACAGTAGTGACCCCGATTACGCATCCGCAGTAGTGACCCCGAGTGCGCATGCGCAGTAGTGAGCCCGAGCGCGCATGCAAAGTAGTGAGCCCGATTGCGCAGCCGCAGTAGTGAGTCCGTGTGCGCATGTACAGGTCTGAGCCGGAGTGCGCATGCGCAGTAGTGAGCCCGAGCGCGCAACCGCAGTAGTGACCCCGAGTGCGCATGCGCAGTAGTGAGCCCGAGCGCGCATCCGCAGTAGTGAGCCCGATCGCGCATCCGCAGCAGTGAGTCCGTGTGCGCATGTACACGCCTGAGCCCGAGTGCGCAAGCGCAGTAGTGAGCCCGTGCGCGCATGCGCAGTAGTGCGCCCGTGCGCGTATGCCCAGTAGTGAGCCCGAGTGCGCATGCGCAGTAGTGAGCCGGATTGAGAATCCACAGTAGCGAGTCCGTGTGCGCATGCGCAGTAGCGAGCCCGAGTGCGCATCCGCAGTGGTGTGCCCGAGTGCGCATGGGCAGGTCTGAGCCGGCGTGCGCATGCGCAGTAGTGAGCCCGCGTGCGCATGCGCAGTAGTGACCCCGAGTGCGCATGCGCAGTAGTGAGCCCGAGCGCGCATGCACAGTAGTGAGCCCGATTGCGCATCCGCAGTAGTGAGTCCGTGTGCGCATGTACATGTCTGAGCCCGAGTGCGCATGCGCAGTAGTGAGCCCATGTGCTTATGCGCAGTAGTAAGCCCGAGTGCGCATGCGCAGTAGTGAGCCCGATTACGCATCCGCAGTAGTGAGCCCGATTACGCATCCGCAGTAGTTCCCCCGAGTGCGAATGCGCAGTAGTGCGCCCGTGTGCGCATGCGCAGAAGTGAGCTCGAATGCGCATGTGCAGGTCTGAGCCCGTGTGCGCATACGCAGTAGTGAGCCCGAGCGCGCATCCGCAGTAGTGAGCCCGAGTGCGCATGAGCAGTAGTGAGGCCGAGTGCGCATGTGCAGTAGAGAGCTCGTGTGCCCATGCGCAGTAGTAAGCCCGTGCGCGCATGCGCAGTAGCGAGCCCGAGTGCGCATGTGCAGGTCTGAGCCCGTGTGCGCATACGCAGTAGTGAGCCCGAGCGCGCATCCGCAGTAGTGAGCCCGAGTGCGCATGAGCAGTAGTGAGGCCGAGTGCGCATGTGCAGTAGAGAGCTCGTGTGCCCATGCGCAGTAGTAAGCCCGTGCGCGCATGCGCAGTAGCGAGCCCGAGTGCGCATGTGCAGGTCTGAGTCCGAATGCGCATGCTCAGTAGAGAGCCCGTGCGCGCATGCGCTGTAGTGAGGCCGTGTGCGCATGCGCAGTGGTGTGCCCGAGTGCGCATGGGCAGGCCTGAGCCGGCGTGCGCATGCGCAGTTGTGAGCCCGTGTGCGCATGCGCAGTAGTGACCCCGAGTGCGCATGCGCAGTAGTGAGCCCGATTACGCATCCGCAATAGTGACCCCGAGTGCGCATGCGCAGTAGTGAGCCCGTGCGCGCATGCGCAGTAGTGCGCCCGTGCGCGCATGCGCAGTAGTGCGCCCGTGCGCGCATGCGCAGTAGTGAGCCCGTGTGCGCATGCGTAGTAGCGACCCCGAGCGCGCGTGCATAGTAGTGACCGCGAGCGCATGTGCGCAGTAGTGAGCCCGAGCGCGCATCCACAATAGTGAGCCCGAGTGCGCATGTGCAGGTCTGAGCCCGTGTGCGCATACGCAGTAGTGAGCCCCAGGGCGCATCCGCAGTAGTGAGACCGAGTGCGCATGAGCAGTGGTGATGCCGAGTGCGCATGAACAGAAGTGAGCTCGAATTAGCATGTGCAGGTCTGAGCCCGAGCGCGCACCCGCAGTAGTGAGTCGGAGTGCGCATGTGCAGTAGAGAGCTCGTGTGCGCATGCGCAGTAGAGAGCCCGTGCGCGCATGCGCAGTAGTGAGCCCGCGTGCCCATGCGCAGTAGTGAGCCCGAGCACGCATCCACAGTAGTGAGCCCGAGTGCGCATGCGCAGTACTCACCCCGAGTACGCATGAGCAGTAGTGAGCCGGATTACGCATCCGCAGTAGTGACCCCGAGTGCGCATGCGCAGTAGTGCGCAGGTGTGCGCATGCGCAGAAGTGAGCTCGAATGCGCATGTGCAGGTCTGAGCCCGTGTGCGCATACGCAGTAGTGAGCCCGAGTGCGCATGAGCAGTAGTGACCCCGAGTGCGCATGCGCAGTAGTGAGCCCGATTACGCATCCGCAGTAGTGACCCCGAGTGCGCATTCGCAGTAGTGCGCCCGTGTGCGCATACGCAGTAGTGAGCCCCAGCGCGCATCCGCAGTAGTGAGACCGAGTGCGCATGAGCAGTAGTGATGCCGAGTGCGCATGAACAGAAGTGAGCTCGAATTCGCATGTGCAGGTCTGAGCCCGAGCGCGCATCCGCAGTAGTGAGTCGGAGTGCGCATGTGCAGTAGAGAGCTCGTGTGCGCATGCGCAGTAGAGAGCCCGTCCGCGCATGCGCAGTAGTGAGCCCGTGTGCCCATGCGCAGTAGTGAGCCCGAGCACGCATCCACAGTAGTGAGCCCGAGTGCGCATGCGCAGTACTCACCCCGAGTACGCATGAACAGTAGTGACCCCATTTACGCATCCGCAGTAGTGACCCCGAGTGCGCATGCGCAGTAGTGCGCCCGTGCGCGAATGCGCAGAAGCGAGCTCGAATGCGCATGTGCAGGTCTGAGCCCGTGTGCCCGTACGCAGTAGTGAGCCCCAGCGCGCATCCGCAGTAGTGAGCCCGAGTGCGCATGAGCAGTAGTGAGCCCGAGTGCGCATGCGCAGTAGTGGCCCCGAGTGCCCATGAGCAGTAGTTAGTCAGACAGCGCATGAGAAGTAGTGACCCCGCGTGCGCATGCACTGTAGGGAGCCCGATTGCGCAAGCGCCGTGGTGAGCCCGAGTGGGCATGGTCCGGTCTGAGCCGGAGTGCGTATGCGCAGTAGTAAGTCCGAGTGCGCATGAGCAGTAGTGCCCCGATTGCGCATGAGTAGTAGTGAGCCGGATTACGCATCCGCAGTAGTGACCCCGAGTGCGCATGCGCAGTAGTGCGCAGGTGTGCGCATGCGCAGAAGTGAGCTCGAATGCGCATGTGCAGGTCTGAGCCCGTGTGCGCATACGCAGTAGTGAGCCCGAGCGCGCATGCGCAGTACTGAGCCCGTGTACCCATGCGCAGTAGTGAGCCCGAGCGCGCATGAGCTGTAGTGAGGCCGAGTGCACATGAGCAGTAGTGAGCCCGAGCGCGCATCCGCAGTAGTGAGTCTGTGTGCGCATGTACAGGTCTGAGCCGGAGTGCGCATGCGCAGTAGTGAGCCCGATTGCGCATTCGCAGTAGTGACCCCGAGTGCGCAAGCGCAGTAGTGAGCCCGTGCGCGCATGCGCAGTAGTGCGCCCGTGCGCGCATGCGCAGTACTGAGCCCGTGTACCCATGCGCAGTAGTGAGCCCGAGCGCGCATGCGCAGTACTCACCCCGAGTACGCATGAACAGTAGTGACCCCATTTACGCATCCGCAGTAGTGACCCCGAGTGCGCATGCGCAGTAGTGCGCCCGTGCGCGAATGCGCAGAAGCGAGCTCGAATGCGCATGTGCAGGTCTGAGCCCGTGTGCCCGTACGCTGTAGTGAGCCCCAGCGCGCATCCGCAGTAGTGAGCCCGAGTGCGCATGAGCAGTAGTGAGCCCGAGTGCGCATGCGCAGTAGTGACCCCGAGTGCCCATGAGCAGTAGTTAGTCAGACAGCGCATGAGAAGTAGTGACCCGGCGTGCGCATGCACTGTAGGGAGCCCGATTGCGCAAGCGCCGTGGTGAGCCCGAGTGGGCATGGTCCGGTCTGAGCCGGAGTGCGTATGCGCAGTAGTAAGTCCGAGTGCGCATGAGCAGTAGTGCCCCGATTGCGCATGAGTAGTAGTGACCCCGAGTGCACATGCGCAGCAGCGACCCCGAGCGCGCATGCGCAGTACTGAGTCCGAGTGCGCATGAGCAGTAGTGATCTCGAGTGCGCATGCACAGTCGTGAGCCCGTGTGCGCATGCGCAGTAGTTACCCCGAGTGCGCATGATCAGTAGTGAGCCCGTGCGCGCATGCGCAGTATTGCCCCGTGTGCGCATACGCAGTAGTGAGCCCGATTGCGCATCCGCAGTAGGGAGTCCGTGTGCGCATGCGCAGTAGTGAGTCCGATTGCGCGTCGGCAGTAGTGAGTCCGTGTGCGCATGCCCAGTAGTGAGCCCGTGTATGCTGGAGCAGTAGTGACCCCGAGCGCGCATGCGCAGTAGTGAGCCGGAGTGCGCAATCGCAGTAGTGACTCCGAGTGCCCATGCGCAGTAGTAAGCCCGACCGCGCATGCGCAGTAGTGAGCCCGAGTGCGCATCCCCAGTAGTGAGCCCGAGCGCGCATCCGCAGTAGTGAGTCCGAGTGCGCATGAGCAGTACTGACCCCGAGTGCGCATGCACAGTCATGAGCCCGTGTGCGCATGCGCAGTAGTGCGCCGGTGTGGCCATGCGCAGAAGTGAGCTTGAGAGCGCATGTGCAAGTCTCAGCCGGAGTGCGCATGCGCATTAGTGACCCCCAACGCGCATGCGCAGGAGCGACCCCGAGCGCGCATGTAGAGGTCTGACCGGAGTGCGATTGCGCAATAGTGAGCCCGAGCGCGCATGTGCAGTAGTGAGACCGATTGTGCATGAGCAGTAGTGAGTCCGAGTGCCCATGAGCCGTAGTGAGTCCGAGTGCGCATGAGCAGTAGTAAGTTCGAGTGCGCATGAGCAGTAGTGACCCCGGGTGCGCATGCACAGTAGTGTGCCCGTGCGCGCATGCGCAGTAGTGCACCCGTGTGCGCATGCGCAGAAGTGAGCTCGAGTGCGCATGTGCAGTACTGAGCGGGAGTGCGCATGCGCAGTAGCGACACCGAGTGCGCATGTGCAGAAGTGAGCTCGAGAGCGCATGTGCATGTCTGACCGGAGTGCGCATCCCCAGTAGTGAGCCCGATTGCGCATCCGCAGTAGTGGGGCCGAGTCCCCATGAGCAGTAGTGTGTCCAAGTGCGCATGAGTAGTAGTGACCCCGAGTGGGCATGCGCAGTAGTGACCCCGAGCGCGTATGCGCAGTAGCGCCACCGAGCGCGTATCCGCAGTAGTGAGCCCGTGTGCGCATGTGCAGGTCTGACCGGAGTGCGCATGCGCAGTAGTAAGCCCGAGCGCGCATGCGCAGTAGTGAGCCCGAGCGCGCATGCGCAGTAGTGAGCCCGATTGCGCATCCGCAACAACGAATCCGAGTACACATGAGCAGTAGTGACCCCGAGTGCGCATGCACAGTAGTGAGCCAATGTGCGCATGCGCAGTAGTGAGCCCGAGAGTGCATGCGCAGTAGTGACCCCGAGTGTGCATGCACAGTCATGAGCCCGTGTGCGCATCTGCAGTAGTGAGCCCGATTGCGCATCCGCAGTAGTCGGGCCGAGTGCCCATGAGCAGTAGTGAGTCCAAGTGCGCATGAGCAGTAGTGACCCCGAGTGGGCATGCGCACTAGTGCGCCCGTGTGCGTATGCGCAGAAGTGAGCTCGAGTGCGCATGTGCAGGTCTGACCTGAGTACGCATCCGCAGTAGTGAGCCCGCGCGCGCATCCGCTGTAGTGAGACCGAGTGCGCATGAGCAGTAGTGCCCCGAGTGCGCATGCACAGCCGTGAGCCCGTGTGTGCATGCGCAGTAGTGCGCCCGTGTGGGCATGCGCGGAAGTGAGCTTGAGAGCGCATGTGCAAGTCTCAACCGGAGTGCGCAGGAGCAGTAGTGACCCGGAGTGCACATGCGCAGCAGCAACCCCGATTGCGCATCCGCAGTAGTGAGTCCGTGTGCGCATGCCCAGTAGTGAGCCCGAGTGTGCATGTGCAGGTCTGAGCCGGAGTGCGCATGCGCTGTAGTGAGCCCGATTGTGCATCCGTTGTAGTGAGTCCGAGTGCGCATGAGCAGTAGTGAGCACGTGTGTGCATGAGCAGTAGTAACCCCGAGTACGCATGCCCAGTAGTGAGCCCGTGCGCGCATACGCGGTAGTGAGCCCGACTTTGCATCCGCAGTAGTGAGTCCGAGTGCGCATGAGCAGTAGTGTGCCCGTGTGTGCATGCGCAGTAGTGAGCCCCAGCGCGCATCCGCAGTTGTGACCGCGAGTGCGCATGCACCGTAGTGAACCCGTGCGCGCATACGCGGTAGCGAACCCGATTTTGCATCCACAGTAGTTAGTCGGAGTGCGCATGAGCAGTAGGTAGTCCGAGAGCGCATGAGATGTAGTGACGCCGTGTGCGCATGCGCAGTAGTGACCCCGAGAGCGCATCCGCAGTAGTGACCCCGAGTGCGCATGCGCAGTTGAGAGCCCGATTGCGCGTGCGCAGTAGTGAGCGCGTGTCCGCATGCGCAGTGGCGAGCCCGAGTGCCCATGGTCAATTCTTAGCCGGTGTGCGCATGCCCAGTAGTGAGCCCGAGTGCGGATGTGCAATTCTGAGCCGGAGTGCGCATGCGCTGTAGTGAGCGCGACTGTGAATCCGCAGTAGTGAGTCCGAGTGCGCATGAGCAGTCGTGAGCCCGTGTGTGCATGAGTAGTTGTGACTCCGAGTGCGCATGCACAGTAGTGAGCCCGTGCGCGCATACGCGGTAGTGAGCCCGATTTTGCATCCGCCGTAGTGAGTCGGAGTGCCCAGGAGCAGTAGTTAGTCCGAGAGCGCATGAGAAGTAGTGACCCCGTATGCGCATGGTCAGGTCTGAGCCCGTGTGCGCATGCGCAGTAGTGACCACGTGCGCGCATGCGCAGTAGCCAGCCCGTGCGCGCAATCGCAGTAGCGAGCTCGAGCGCTCATACGCACTAGTGACCCCGAGTGCGGATGCGGAGTAGCGATCCCGAGCGCGCATGCGCAGTAGAGAGCCCGAGTGCGCATGTGCAGGTCTGACCGGAGTGCGCATGCGCAGTAGTGAGCCCCATTGCGCATCGGCAGTGGTGAGTACGAGTGCCCATGAGACGTAGTGAGTCCGAGTGCGCATGAGCAGTAGTGAGTTCGAGTGCGCATGAGCAGTAGTGACCCCGGGTGCGCATGCCCAGTAGTGAGCCCGTGTGCGCGTGCGCTGTAGTGAGGCCGAGTGCGCATGCACAGTAGTGAGCCCGAGCGCGCATCGGCAGTAGTGAGCCCGTGTCCGCATGCGCAGTGGTGAGCCCGAGTGCGCATGCACAGTAGTGAGCCCGCTTGAGCATCGGCAGTAGTGAGTCCGTGTGCGCACGCCCAGTAGTGAGCCCGAGTGCGCATGCGCAGTTGAGAGCCCGATTGCGCATGCGCAGTAGTGAGCCCGTGTCCGCATGCGCAGTGGTGAGCCCGAGTGCCCATGGTCATTTCCTAGCCGGAGTGCGCATGCGCAGTAGTGAGCCCGATTGCGAATCCGCAGTAGGGAGTCCGTGTGGGCATGCGCAGTAGTGAGCCCGATTGCGCATCGGCAGTAGTGAGTCCGAGTTCCCATGAGCCGTAGTGAGTCCGAGTGCGCATGAGCAGTCGGGAGTCCGTGTGCGCATGCCCAGTAGTGAGCCCGAGAGCGGATGTGCAATTCTGAGCCGGAGTGCGCATGCGCTGTAGTGAGCCCGACTGCGCATCCGCAGTAGTGAGTCCGAGTGCGCATGAGCAGTAGTGAGCCCGTGTGTGCATGAGCAGTTGTGACCCCGAGTGCGCATGCACAGTAGTGAGCCCGTGCGCGCATACGCGGTAGTGAGTCCGAGTGCGCATGAGCAGTAGTGACCCCGAGTGCGCATGCACAGTGGTGAGCCCGTGTACACCTGCGCAGAAGTGAGCTCGTGTGCGCATGTGCAGTTCCGAGCCGGAGTGCGCATGCGCAGTAGCGACCCCGAGTGCGCATGTGCAGGTCTGACCGTAGTGCGCATACGCAGTGGTGACCCGGAGTGCACATGCGCAGCAGCGACCTCGAGCGCGCATGCGCAGTAATGAGTCCGAGTGCGCATGGTCAGGTCTCAGCCGGAGTGCGCATGCGCAGTAGAGAGTCCGAGTGTGCATGGTCAGGTCTGAGCCGGAGTGCGCATGCGCAGTAGTGAGTCCAAGTGCGCATGCGCAGTAGTGACTCCGAGTGCGCATGCGCAGTAGTGAAAACGAGCGCGCATCCGCAGTAGTGAGCCCGAATGCCCCTGCGCAGTGGTGAGGCCGAGTGCGCATGTTTAGATCTGAGCCGTACTGCGTATGCGCAGTAGTGATTCCGAGTGCGCATTAGCAGTAGTGACCCTGAGCGCGCATGCGCAGTAGTGAGCCCGACTGCGAATGCACAGTAGGGAGTCCGTGTGCGCATGCCCAGTAGTGAGCCCGAGTGCGGATGTGCAATTCTGAGCCGGAGTGCGCATGAGCAGTAGTGAGCCCGATTGTGCATCCGCAGTAGTGAGTCCGAGTGCGCATGAGCAGTAGTGAGCCCGTGTGTGCATGAGCAGTTGTGACCCCGAGTGCGCATGCGCAGTAGTGAGCCCGAGCGCGCATTCGCAGTAATGAGCCCGAGTGCGCATGCGCAGTAGTGACCAGAAGCGCGCATGCACAGTGGTGAGCCCGTGTGCGCATGCGCAGTAGTGAGCCCGAGTGTTCATGCGCAGTAATGACCCCGAGTGCGCATCCGCAGTAGGGATCCCAAGTGCGCATGCACAGTAGTGAGCCCGAGTGCGCATGTGCATGTCTGTCCGGAGTGCGCATGCACAGTAGTGAGCCCGAGTGCGCATGTGCATGTCTGACCGGAGCGCGCATGCGCAGTAGTGAGCCCGAGCGCGCATGCGCAGTAATGAGCCCGAGTGCGCATGCGCAGTAGTGACCAGAAGCGCGCATGCACAGTGGTGAGCCCGTGTGCGCATGCGCAGTAGTGAGCCCGAGTGCGCATGTGCAGTTCTGAGCCGGAGTGCGCATGCGCAGTAGTGACCCCAAGCGCACATGCGCAGTAGTGAGTCCGAGTGCCCATGAGCAGTAGTTAGTCCGAGTGCGCATGAGAAGTAGTGACCCCGTATGTGCATGCGCAGTAGTGAGCCCGTGTGTGCAACCGCAGTAGGGAGTCCGAGTGCGCATGAGCAGTAGTGAGTCCGAGTGCGCATAACCAGTTGTGACCCAGAGCGCGCATGCGCAGTAGTGAGCCCGATTGCGCATCCGCAGTAGTGAATCCGAGTGCGCATGTGCAGGTCTGAGCCAGTGTGCGCATGCGCAGTTGCGAACACGATTGCGCATGACCAGTAGTGAGTCTGAGCGCGCATGTGTAGTAGTGGTCCCGTGTGCGCATGCGCAGTAGTGGACCCCATTGCGCATCTGCTGTAGTGACCCCGAGCGCGCATGCGCAGTAGTGAGCCCGATTGCGCATGCGCACTAGTGAGCCCGTGGGCGCATGACCTGTAGTGACACCGAGCGCGCATGCGCAGTAGTGAGCACGATTGCGCATCCGCAGTAGTAAGTCCGAGTGCGTAAGTGTAGTTCTGAGCCGGAGTGCGCATACGCAGTAGTGAGTCCGTGTGCCCATGCGCAGTACTGAGTCTGAGCGCGCATGAGCAGTAGTGAGTTTGAGTGCGCATGAGCAGCAGTGACCCCGAGAAAGCATGCGCATTAGTGAGCCCGTGTGCGCATGTGCAGTGATGAGCCCGTGTGCGCATGCGCAGTAGTTAGTCCGAGTGCGCATGAGAAGTAGTGACCCCGTATGTGCATGCGCAGTAGTGAGCCCGTGTGTGCAACCGCAGTAGGGAGTCCGAGTGCGCATGAGCAGTAGTGAGTCCGAGTGCGCATAACCAGTTGTGACCCAGAGCGCGCATGCGCAGTAGAGAGGCCGAGCGCGCATGCGCAGTAGTGAGCCCGAGCGCGCATGCGCAGTAATGAGCCCGAGTGCGCATGCGCAGTAGTGACCAGAAGCGCGCATGCACAGTGGTGAGCCCGTGTGCGCATGAGCAGTAGTTAGTCCGAGTGCGCATGAGAAGTAGTGACCCCGTATGTGCATGCGCAGTAGTGAGCCCGTGTGTGCAACCGCAGTAGGGAGTCCGAGTGCGCATGAGTAGTAGTGAGTCCGAGTGCGCATAACCAGTTGTGACCCAGAGCGCGCATGCGCAGTAGAGAGGCCGAGTGCGCATGCGCAGTAGTGAGCACGTGTGTGCATGCGCAGTAGTGGACCCGATAGAGTATCTGCAGTAGTGACCCCGAGTGCGCATGCGCAGTAGTGGCCCGATGAGCGCATGCGCAGTAGTAAGCCCGATTGCGCATCCGCAGTATTGAGTCCGAGTGCGCATGAGGAGTAGTGACCCCGAGCGCGCATGCGCAGTAGTGAGCCCGTGTGCGCATGTGCAGTGATGAGCCCGTGTGCGCATGCGCAGTAGTGGACCCTATTGCGCATCTGCAGTAGTGACCCCGAGCGCGCATGCGCAGTAGTGAGCCCGTGTGCGCATGCTTAGTAGTGAACCCTGTCGCGCATCCTCTGTAGTGTGTCTTTTTTTTTTGCTCAAGGAAGACAGAAATCCTTTTCCGGACACCCAGCTAGCCCGGGTGGTGCGAGACTCCCACTTCCGGCGCCCTAGCAGAGGACGGTTTCCATGGCCTACTCAATAAAACTGTCTCCCGCCCTCCGGCCGTTAGGTCGGAGGGGTGGCGGCAAACCGCCAAGGCTCCCTTACCGAGTACATCATAGTTACCTTGGACTAGGCCATCGCACGCAGCCGCGAAGGGAAGACTATCCCCCCCACCCCCCTGCCCTTCGCAAATGTGGTCCATGTATGAGAAAGGATGTACCCAACCAAAGAGACTCGGTCCGAGAGGCTCCATCATGAACTAGGGGAGGCACCCGGGCAAAAGCACTGACCATAGCTGAACTTGTCACGCCCCCTCAGCACCTCCTCTCGGCGGGCGAGCACATACGACTAATGCCGCGACCTTTCCCACCACTTTCCACCTTAATGTTCGTAATCGTACTGCCGTTATGCGAGTAAGTACGAATCTAATATAATAAAGTTAATAATGATTAACATAATATCCGTGCGAATAGATGATTAGATAATAATAATAAATTTGCAACATAATAACATTGCTATCACGTGTTACTAAAATATATATAAAATATAAGTTGCTGAGTTATCTATGTAATAGTGCTAATTTATCTGTCTATGTTGTAACGAGGCATATTTTTTTTTTTGCCTCGTTACGAGTGGCCATTAGGCCCGCCGGCCTCTCTCCTCCGCCCTGCCAACCCCTCGCGGCGGGGCGTAAAAGAGGAATGTATGTGTTTTCTTTCTTTTTCCCCTTTTTCTGTTCGCGCGCCATTTTCCCCCCTTCCCCTGGCACCGGCAAGAAGACCAGCGGCCGAAGAGGAAACATCCGCGGCCCCGTGCGCGGGGAAAACCCCAACTCGAGGGATGGAGGCGCGGGATGGAGCCCATCGACTCCAGCCGCCTGCTGACCGGTCGCCGAGCCAACCGTCCACCTCCGCGGGGGCGACCGGCAGCCAACACCAAGGGATGCCAGGCCTGGGGACGAGCCACCCCAGCCGCCACCCGAAGGGGCCCCAGGACCTGGCCAACATACGCCACTTGGCCCATCCCTGGCGCCAAAATCCTCGGGGAGGGGGAACTCCGCGCATCGAGGATCCGAGCCGCGGATAAGAAGAACCGAGCGAGCCGCGACGGGAACATCACCTGCGTCTAAAACGGTCGCGTTGCCACCCCGAACCCCTCTACATTTTCTCTATTTTGTTTGCCTCTTCCTCAACGAGAAAATCTGTGTGTGTGTGTTCCGGTGTGGGAGTACGGCGACGTTCTCGAGAAGGAAAACGACTGCCCGCCGAGCTAAGGTAGGATCTTTGCCTTCTCTTTTTTTTTGTAAGATCCCTGAGCGTGTGCGAGAGTGTGTGTGCGTGTGGGTGGTCCCTGGCGATAGGACCACCAGCCCCGGCGACGAGGACCTTAGGGACCGTACCCGCGGAATACCCCGATTATTCATTCGCGTTAGTGGTTTTCCGCGAGTCTGGGCCGCTGACCCAGTTCAGGTCACCCCCTTTTCTTTTTTTCTTTTTTCGTTTGTATTTTGTATTTAGGCCCAGCGTTCCCTTTGCTGTCCACGACCCCCAAGAGGGCGTGCTCCCCACTGCGTGCCGCGTTTTCCTGTCGCTTCTGATTTTTTTTTTTGTATTACGTGCGTACCCCGTGAGCCCCCGTGTCGCGATACCCCTTTTCGCTTCTGGCGATCGTGACCCGGTTCCTCGCCGAACTCTGTACCGCGAGGGGCTCAACTCCGTTCTTCTCGAAGGGCTAGTTTCGGCCCGCAATAAAGCCAAGTTGATTGCAGATATTCGCGGACACTTTACTTGTTTCCTGTCCCCCCTTGAGTACCGCTCCCGAAAGAGCTACCGGAAGGGCGATTCCCCCGGACGCGTGCATTGCACTGGCGCCCCTATAAAGAAATCGACCGTGGGTGTGCGTATCGGGACGAGGAGGCTCGCTTTCCCTGGCTGCCCTCCACCCGAGGGACTTCCCTTTCGTCCCACCCCACCGATCCGTCACAAAATTGGCGCCCAACGTGGGGCCAGAAGTAGAGTTAATCAAGGGACACGAGTATCCTGCATTAGAGGCTTTTCTTTGTTCTTCAGTTGGTTTGAAATTTCCGTTGGTTGTCTTGTTGTTTTCGCTAGCGAGTTTTTGTTTGCAAATCGCGAACAGCTAGTAGGGAATCGCTTTTGTCTCTTTGACACCTACTTGTACCCGTTGTGTACAAGTAGCTTCCTATTACCGTTACCGCGATAGCTGGCAGGGTTAAAGTACAAAAAGACCCGCGGTTATTTACGTGCCTTTTCGAATTTACCGATATACCGAGTCGATTTAAACGAACACCTTGTTTTGTTTTGTATTAGACGTCGGCACCCGTCGAAGTTTAGACTGTCATTATTATTGATTTTTTTTTTGCGTTATCGTCAGTTAAACTCCGGGTTAGACGTTGCAATTCGAAATGTCGGACATTGAAGTCACGGAAACTGCCCGTACCCGCCGTCACGCTCTCCGCGAAGAGAGATCTCGTGTACGGGAGCAGTGTCGCTCATTCTTGGAGCGAAGTGACGTCCTAGATATCGTGATGGTCATGGATTTGCTGGGACTGAAGACTACCGGTAGATGGACCACGCTAACGGACCGTTTTCAACGCTATCACTTTAGGCGTGAATTCGGACCCAATGCGGCCAGTTGGAATCCCGACGAGGATGAAACGGATGGCACTTTGGCCACCGCGGTAGAGGCGATTTTGTCAAGCAGCAGGGGAGAATATTTAATCTCCCGCTACGAGGCGATCCTCTACCGATCTCCTCGTACCTCACGTTCGTACTCCAGTAGAGCGCGCGCCATTACGAGGACCACCCCCGCAGCTGCCCCGGCCACGATCGTGACAGCCCCTTCGCGCACGATCGCGGAGCCGCTTGCGAGGGGCAGCCAGGCCGCGTTTACATTACCGAGAGGGCCAACTACCCCCGAGCTTCCGCGCGGTTGGGTTGAGAACCCCCAGTGGCTGCCCACTGGTCAGCCCGGCGGCCAAGGGAGAGATTCTCTCAGTTTTCCATCTCGAGAGGTCGAAAACGCTAGGCCGACCGAAATTTCTCCCCATCGCCCCCTAATTGCAGCGAGTCCACCGCGAGTTAGGGACCCGCGAGCCGCGGAGCCTGTAGTTTCAGGAAGGGAGAGTGGGCGCGTAGCGCCCCTCCCTGCCCCGCGAAGGAGGATAGTCTGCTATTCGGCCCCCCTCCCGGTGACTGAGAAGATCGGCAGTGATCCCCGCGCGACGCGTTCCGAGAGAGGGGAGACACCTGCCGCGTCGCGTTGGGAGCGAGAGAGAACGACAGGCCGGCATATTCATCGTCGGTCGACTCTCCCACTCCCGCGACACACAGATGAGTACGACAGCACCGCGAGCAGTGAGAGCGACAGAGAAGTCGCACTGCCGACGTTAGAGGAATCGCGCGTACACAGGCACTTGCCTCAACGCGAATTGCGACGCGAAAGAACGGGTGAAATTCGCGGTCTTCTTCCAGCGGATCGGTTAAGATTCCGTGCGCCACTGGACAACATGGCGTCCCGCGGTCACCCTCGCGAACCCCCTCCGCATGATGACGAACTCTCCGTGTTCGGGGAGTTCGAACGCGAGCGTCGGCAGAGGATTTTGTCCCGAAACGCGGAGCCCCGTGACCTTGCCCCGAGGGCGCCAGTGGAGGCGCCCCGTGACCCCGCACCAGCGATACAGGAAAGGGAGACAGAAGCTCCTCTACCTTCGGGCGAGTTATGCTGCCCCTGTTCCCGCCCTGCGGATGGACAACGGGAAGTGGTCACGAGACCCGAGGAAGTTGCTCCTCCCCCACCCCAACAAACAGCTCAGGGTGGTGGTCTCCGCGAGGCGCAAATAATTGATGTTCTAACGAAATGGGGCATCTCGTTTACGAATGAATACGAAAAGGACCCCGAAACGTTTTTGGCCCGCCTCGAAAAGTGCGCTAAAAGCACCAAAATCAGGGAATCTGATTTGTTGGAGGCACATCCGGCTGTCCTTGACGGAGAGGCATGGGACTGGCAACAGGTCAATGAAGGGGAATTCAAGAACTTACATGAGTTCTCCCAGGCCTTTCGCAAGCGCTTCGGGGTGAAGGATCTCCAGCTTCACCTTTTAAGTGACGCTGGCAATCGACTGCAGAGGGAGCGAGAGTCGATTGGGGCGTTTATCGATAAACTGGTAGCCATCTTTGTTCGTATGCCCTCCCCCCCGTTACTTCAAGACCGCCTGAGTATTGTATATAACAACCTCAGGCCGGAGTATCGCCAAAGGTTCCGTCGGTCGGAGTTCGACACTTTCGAAAAGCTCCGCGACCTAGGGGGAGAAGTAGAGGCTGCCGCGGAAAGAGAAAGGCTCGGGCACCGACCGTTGGTATTATCCGACCCAGCCCGTAGGCCACCCCCGCGGGAACCTCGCTCACGGTTAGCCGCGATTGACGGGCAACCGGGTTCCGATTCGTCACCGGATCGTTCGAGCCGAGCGAACACGAGCAAAAAGAGAGTGAGCTTCTTAAAACCAGAGGCTGTAGGGAGAGGAAGCTCTCCAGCACCAGTACCGTTCCCGATAGCGAGAATTTCGCACCAGCCGCCGCAGAGGAGCACCCCGCCGCGACCTTCGACGTCGCAGAATGTGCGGAGGAGCCCCGCGAGATCGGCAACCGTCCCTCCACCCACAGCAGCGACCCCGGCATCTTCTGGGGGGGGGGGGAGTGTTATAATTGTGGGTGCTACGGACATTGGGCCGCCGACTGCTCCCAGCCCTGCAAGATACGGGTTTGTTACGGATGCAATCGGGAAGGGGAAACTATCCTAACGTGTCCCGATTGCCGGTCCAAGCGCTCGGGAAACGCCAGTCGGAAAAGTCGCTAGAGGCCTGCGACTTCCCGAAGAAAGACGAGGAGGCCTCATTGGAAGGCATCACTCAGGTGAAGGAAAGGGTTAGCGGAACCGAACTTTTGTTCGAATTCTCCGGAAACCTCAAAGATTCCGTCAGGAGTGATACTCCCGTCTCTTCCCCCAAAATCTGCGGGACCCTTCCCCACTCCACTTCCGGAGAAAAGGGAGCAAGCCACCTCCAAGTCCCTACTATGACCATGGGACGGCCAATTGGCCGGTTGGACCAGGGGACAACGAGGCGCTGATTTCGAGTCCGCAAAAACGCCTTACGCTCCTCCACTTCCGGAGGAGACGAAAAGGGAGACCACCTCCAAGTCCCTACCTTGTCCATGGGACGGCCAATTGGCTGGTTGGACCAGGGGACAACGAGGTGATGATTTCGATCCCACGAGACCCTCTTCCGCTCCTCCACTTCCGGAGGAGACGAAGAATACCACCTCCCGATCCCTACTTTGTCCATGGGACGGCCAATTGACCGGTTGGACCAGGGGACAACGAGGTGAGGGTCCAGATTCTGCGAGCCCACCTCTCGCGCCTCCACTTCCGGAGGGAAGAGTGGGGACCACTCTCAAAGATCTCTACTTTGTCCATGGGACGGCTACTTGGCCGGTTGGACCAGGGGACAGTGAGGTGGTCGTTTTGGCTCGCGAATCATCGAAATTTCGTCGCGATTTTCCGCCAGGGTATGTTGATCGTCGCTATTATGTCCGGTTGCAGTTAGCCGGACATCCGTTATGGGCCTTGATCGATAGCGGAGCAGCGCGTTCCTATTTGGGACCGGACGCGATCGAATGGTTAGGATCGCGTTTAGATTTCACCTTTTCCGGTGAAATGCGTATGGCCAATGGCACGCAAGATCATATCGCAGGCGAAGCGGTAATCGAAATCGAAATTGACGGGCGGAAGGTAGATTTGCCAATTCGAGTCGCGAACAAGTTGGATTATGATTGTGTCTTAGGGATAGATTTTCTAGAGGCTTTCGAGATCTCCCTAGATACAGCAAACGCGAGTTGGAGAATTAGGAATGGTCCCGTTCATTCTTTTATAGTTCCCGGTTTGCAGGATTCGGAGGAAATTATCCACGCTGATTGCGCCGCTATCGTAGAGCTTACTTTGAAACAAAGCGAGCGCTTAAAGCAGCTGTTGGATAGAATGATTTCCCCTCCTGCGGAAAAACCTCCTGCGACGAATCTTGTCCAGCATCGGATCGACGTACAAGGACACGATCCGATCAAACACCGCGCGCGCCGCGTCTCTCCAAAAATCTACGAAGTTGCGCACGCGGAAGTCGACAAGATGCTCGCGGATGGGATTATCGAGCGCTCGTCAAGCGCATGGGCGAGTTGTCCCGTGATAGTCCCAAAACCGAATGGGAAATATCGTTTTTGTATAGATTACCGAGACGTAAACAACGTTACAAAAAAAGGACGCATACCCTCTTCCGCATATGGACGCGATCCTGGACAAATTACGCACGGCATCGTATATTTCTACGATAGATTTGAGTCAGGCGTACTTCCAAATTCCTCTGGAAGAGTCCAGTAGAGAGATTACCGCATTCATAGTGCCAGGGAAAGGGTTATTCCAATTTACGCGTATGCCGTACGGGCTGACCAACGCCCCGGCCACTTTTCAAAGGCTGATGGATCGCTTAATTGGTCCCGAGCTTGAACCTCACGCCTTCGCGTATCTTGACGATATTGTTATCGTCAATGAGACTTTCGATGACCATCTTCAATGGATCGAAAAAGTCATTGGAATTTTGAACGAAGCAGGGCTCGAAATCAATCGGGAAAAGAGCGAGTTTTGTCGCCAAGAGGTCCGGTACTTAGGATATTTAATTAACCGAAAAGGCCTCGAACCCGATCCCGAAAAGGTCGCGCCGGTTTTATCTTACCCGGCGCCCACTACGGTCAAGCAACTGCGGAGTTTCCTCGGCATGGTTGGTTGGTACGCCCGATTTTTGCCGAACCACGCGCGGGATAAAATCCCTTTGGTGCAGTTACTTAAGAAAAACGAGCCCTGGCATTGGGGTAAAGCCCAGGAAACGGCTTTTCAAAATTTAAAAAAAGCCTTGAGCAGCGCCCCTGTTCTAGCACGTCCCGATTTTTCGTTACCGTTTGTTCTTCAGACGGACGCGAGTCACTATGCAATTGGCGCGGTCCTCACACAAAAACAAAACGGAGAGGAACATCCCATTGTTTACGTGAATCGAGTCTTGACCGCTGCCGAGCAAAAGTATTCAGTGACCGAGAAAGAGTGTTTGGCAGTTTTATGGGCCATTAAAAAACTCCGTCCGTATCTCGAGGGGTACACTTTTACAGTTATTACGGATCATAGCAGCCTCAAATGGTTGCACAATTTAAAAGATCCAACAGGACGCTTGGCGCGATGGGCCCTTGATTTGCAACAGTATTCTTTTACTGTTGAGCATCGTAAGGGGGCCCTCCACCAAGTTCGAGATGCACTTTCGCGTGCAATCGTACCCCCGAGCGACGTTGTCGCTGAAGAATCTACCGCCCACGATCTCCTAGCGGCCCTCAAGGACATTGAGAGTGATTGGTACACTGGCCGTTTGGAGAAAGTAGTGTCACACCCCGCATCGTACCCCGATTGGAGAATTGAAAATGGTCGTTTGTACTATCATCGCCCGTCTCCTACGCGAGAGATTGTCGGCGAGGATGATGACGAGTGGAAGTTGGTTCTCCCCGGGGATCTTCGAGAAAAGGCCATTCGAAACGCCCATGATCCTCCGGCCGCCGGTCACCCAGGTATTGATAAAACCTATCAAAGGGTGAGCCAAGAGTTTTACTGGCCGGGGATGTTTCGGGACATCCGCCGATTTGTGCAGCGATGTCCCGTGTGTCAGCAGCACAAGGTCGAGCAGCGAGCTCCCGCTGGACACATGGGCCGGCGAATTCCCGAACGGCCATGGGCCGTGGTATCCGCCGATGTAATGGGCCCTTTTCCACCCGGGCGTGGTCAAGCTCGGTACGTTGTAGTCTTTTTGGACAATTTCACGAAGTGGATCGAGTGTAAGGCACTCCGAAAAGCTACGGGGTCGGCTATTTTAACAGCTTTTGAAGACCTCGTACTATTTCGTTGGGGAGCCCCCGAAATACTTCTCACAGACAACGGTACCGAGTTTTGTAATAAAGAAATTGATACCGCTTTAAAGGAATGGGGAATCACACATTATACGATTCCCCCGTATCACGCGCAAGCGAACCCAGTGGAGCGAGTTAATCGCGTCCTAAAAACGATGATTTCTTCATTCATAAAGAAGGACCACCGGGAATGGAACGTGCATTTGCACGAGTTCCGATTCGCTGTAAATACCGCTGTGCACTCTTCGACCGGCGAATCTCCAGCGGTGCTCAATTTTGGAAGAGCCCCACGAGAAGTCGGCGGTCTTCGCCGCGCCGTGGAAGGAGAATCCCTGCTCTCCCGCGGAGACCCGCAAGCCTGGGCACATCGATCGCGCCGTTTGTTATTGTTGCACGACTTAGTGCGCGAGCAGTTAGAACGTGCTCACAAACGGCAAGCCAAATATTATGATGCGCGACACCGAAACATTCGATACCGGGTGGGCGATTTAGTTTGGCGAAGAAATAGGGTCCTCTCGTCCGCCGCAGAAAACGTAGCAGCGAAGCTGGCGGCAGCTTATGTTGGCCCGTTTAAGGTTAAAAAGGTCCTATCGCCAGTGGTGTATGAGTTGGAGACAACCGGAACCCGTCTGGTTCCCAAGGTACATGTCTCCGATTTAAAGCCGTTCGTTGGTGACGATCCCGATGACTGTCCAGTGTCGACCCCTTCTAACCTTGTTCTGCCACCACAGGATGCTGCGACAAGGCCGAAGGGGAGGAAGGACGCCCCGGAGTTCCGTGAGGGCCCACCAACCGGAGGAGGAGTTCCAGCCGTTCCCCCCGGGGGCAATACTGGACCCGCGGCGGCCCGCCGCGGAGGTCCGCGGGGCGACGGTCGCGGCCGTCGCCGCCACCCCCGAGGGCAGCAAGAGAACGAGGAGCCGGAGGCTGAGGAGACGGCGAGCGCAGAAAGGGGACGGCCCAAAGGTAGCCGCCGCAGCCCCCGCCTCCACCAAAAGGAGGCGCAGGAGGGCCGGAGGGTCGAGCGCCCCCAAAAAGGGAGCGGCGCTCCCGCCAAAAGCTCCCCCGCGCAACCAGGCCCGCCGCCCGGCGGACCAGCGGCCGGCAAAGCGGCCCCGTCTGGCAGTGGAGGCGCCCCGCCCCGCCGCCCTCGCGGCCGTCCGCCCCGTGGCGGACATGCCCACCGGGCAAATGCTCCGCACCACAGTGCAGTTCCTAAACCTAATGGCGGAACTAGTAAGTAGGCCCCAAACGCAGGGCCACGTATGACCGGCGGAGACAGGTCCAGCACCAGCTGGAACCTGCTTCCAGTGCCGGCAGCGGGGGCACTCCCGGGCGTCTTGCCCATACCCCGCTACGAGGCCCTACTGCTTCCGTTGCGGGTGGCCGGAGGTAACCCTCCAATCATGCCCGCAGTGCTCGCCGGCATGGAGAATGGAGCGAGAGGCCACGCAACGGAAGCGGTAAGCGTGATACCGTACCGCGTAATTGTCTCGGTGGTGGGTAGATTTTAGAATAATTTAGTTAAGAGAGAAAAAAAAAAAATCTAAAATACAAAAAAAAAAAAAAAAGATTTATATGTTCGGGTGGCGGGTTTAGGTTATAGCATTTTTCTTCTCACTCTTTTTACACCGTGTTTTGTTTTGTCACTTGTTCGAAGGGTCTTAACCCCCCAACGAAAAAAAAAAAAAAATTTCTGTTTTCTGTATTTTATTACATTTTTTTTTGTTTATTGTTTATTTGTATAGGTGCCGTCCAATTAGGCGACACCCTATTTCTACATACATTTTTTTTGGGTGTCTGTTTGATTCATTTTTTTTTTATTTCTTTTTTTTTTGCGTGTGTTGTGCTGTCTTTACCGCATCCGCGCAACAGTATTCTCACTTCAATTTTCTTTTTTTTTTCCTCTCTTCTTCTCGTTCCGTATGGATCACATTTTTATTTTATTTCGTTTTTCTCCTCTCACTGCATCTTTCTCCGTCTCGTTGCTGGAGACAGACCTTTCTGTTCGGTAGACGAGAGAAATAGAAGGCAACTCCACTGATCGCCCAGGCCGCACGACGCCTCCACCCAGGGTCGAGCGCAATTTGGGGTTTCGGATTTTAACGCTGAATCTCCGCCGTCATATTCGGTGTCGATGAACTCGCGTTCCGAAACAGCTGATCGGCGAACGTAAGAAATTACCATACCGGAGAATACTGTTTGTAAACTGACGACGATGGAAATACAAAGCCTCTAAATTGCATTAGGCTAACCCAAACATGCCGATTTAGGAAGGTTTGGCACGCCCGGATTAAGACGGCGCGATGAGTTTTTGCGCCCGTTCTTATCCCGTGGCCGTCGCTCGTCGCCGCGTAGAACTACCGCTACCGCACCCCACCATCCGACTCCAAAGTCGGGCATCCGGAGTGAATGAGCGAGTGTCTGTTATTTGTCGTATGAATGGAGAGAGGCAAAGGTCCTGCCAGAACCTCACACCCTTTTCTTTTTTTTTAACCCCGTTTTCTCCTTTCTTTCTTTTTTTTTTCTCTTCTTCTCTTGGGTATCCATCAGTTTAATCGTTTTTTTTTTCGGAGTATGTTGCAGGACACATTGGCCTCCATTTCATTTTCCGCGTACGGCGCCGCTCGCTCGCTTCGTTCGACGGTCCCTAAGAGGCGGGCGCGAAAGAGGGGAGAAGAGGCAGGCCAATTTTTGGGGGGGGGGGAGTGTAACGAGGCATATTTTTTTTTTTGCCTCGTTACGAGTGGCCATTAGGCCCGCCGGCCTCTCTCCTCCGCCCTGCCAACCCCTCGCGGCGGGGCGTAAAAGAGGAATGTATGTGTTTTCTTTCTTTTTCCCCTTTTTCTGTTCGCGCGCCCTTTTCCCCCCTTCCCCTGGCACCGGCAAGAAGACCAGCGGCCGAAGAGGAGACATCCGCGGCCCCGTGCGCGGGGGAAAACCCCAACTCGAGCGATGGAGGCGCGGGATGGAGCCCATCGACTCCAGCCGCCTGCTGACCGGTCGCCGAGCCAACCGTCCACCTCCGCGGGGGCGACCGGCAGCCAACATCAAGGGATGCCAGGCCTGGGGACGAGCCACCCCAGCTGCCACCCGAAGGAGACCCAGGACCTGGCCAACATATGCTACCTGGCCCATCCCTGACGCCAAAATTCTCGGGGAGGGGGAATTCCGCGCACCGAGGATCCGAGCCGCGGATAAGCAGAACCAAGCGAGCCGCGACGGGAACATCGCCTGCGTCGAAAACGATCGCGTTGCCACCCCGAGCACCTTTACATTTTCTTTTTGTTTGCTCTCTTCCCCAAAAATTTCTGTGTGTGAGCCGGTGTGGGAGTGCGGTGACATTCACGGAAAGGAAACGACTGCCCGCCTAGCTAAGGTAGGATCTTTGCCTTCGTTTTTTTGTAAGATCCTTGAGCGTATGCGAGAGTGTGTGTGCGTGTGGGTGGTCTCTGGCGATAGGACCACCAGCCCCGGCGACGAGGACCTTAGGGACCGTACCCGCAGAATACCCCGAGTATTCATTCGCGCTAGTGGCTTTTCGCGAGTCTGGGCCGCTGACCCAGTTCAGGTCACACCCTTTTCTTTTTTTTCTCGCTTGTATTTTGCATTTAGGCCCAGCGTCCCCTTTGCTGTCCACGACCCCCAAGAGGGCGTGCTCCCCCACTGCGTACCGCGTTTTCTTGTCGCTTCTGATTTTTTTTTGTATTACGTGCGTACCCCGTGAGCCCCCCGTGTCCCGATACCCCTTTTCGCTTCTGGCGATCGTGACCCGATTCCTCACCGAATTCTGTACCCCGAGGGGCTCAATTCCGTTCTTCTCGAAGGGCTAGTTTCGGCCCGCAATAAAGCCAAGTTGATTGCAGATACTCGCGGATACTTTACTTGTTTCCTGTCCCCCCCTTGAGTACCGCTCCCGACAGAGCTACCGGATGGGCGATTTTCCCCCGGACGCGTGCATTGCACTGACGCCCCTATAAAGAAATCGTCCGTGGGTGTGCGTATCGGGACGTGGAGGACCGCTTTCCCTGGCTGCCCTCCACCTGAGGGACTTTCCTTTCGTCCCTCCCCGCCGATCCGTCACAACCCATAAACAGTGGACACTAGTTTAAGGCGATCTGTGTGAAACATGAGTATGCATACAGTTTTCGAATATTTTACTTCTGTAATGTCAGAATCATTGTTTAGTGCGCCTTTTATTGCTTAAAATTCATTTAGGTGCGAACAGACTATGGGTAAATCAAAGAATTTACTTGGAAACGAAAGGGAGCTAATTGTAAGGCTGCGAAAGCAAAATAAAACCTTTACCGAAATAGCCGATATAATGAATCGGTCAGAAACAGCTTGTAAGCAAGCATGGTACAAATTTTCAAAAAACAAGTATGTTTTGCGATCTACCAAAAAACGAGAGATCACGAAAAACAATGCCAAAAATGGATCGCCGGATTCATCGGTTATGCGAAAAAGATCGTTTTCGTAGTGCAAATGATATTGCTGCAGAAATAAAGCACGAAAACGATACACAAATCAGTGTTAGAACTGTTAGAAGATTTTAACTTACGAGGGCGAAAACCCCAAAAGAAACCAATGCTAGTTCTAAGAACCGAAAAAGACGACTTGAATGTGCTAAAGCTGATAAGCATTGGACAAGTGAAGACTGGCAAGAAGTATTATTTTCAGATAAATCGAAATTTAATCGCGTCTGTTCTTACGGGATACGGTAAGTTAGACGTCGAATTGGCGAAAGCTTGAAACCACAATGCGTTTTAAATACTCTTAAGCACGGTGCGGTGGTGGAAGCGTTATGGTGTAGGCGTGTTTTTCTCGAAGCGGCCCTGGTCCGATATGTCGTATCAGTGGAATTATGGACCGCTCTCAGTACATGGACATACTCAAGAATACAATGTTGCCTTTTGCACATAACAAAATGATTTTATTTTTCAAAATGATAATGATCCGAAACATACAGCTCAGGTTGTGAAACAGTTTCTTCAAGAAAAAAATATTACCGTCCTACCGTGGCCATCGCAATCACCCGACATTAACCCAATCGAAAACTTGTGGAGCATCGTAAAAAAGACGGTACAAGGCTATGAACCGAAAAATTTAAATGAACATTATTTTACAATTGAAACAGCTTGGAAGAAGATCACTGTAGATTAATGTACAAATTAATAGACTCTATGCCAAGAGGATGTGCCGAAGTAATTAAAAAGAACGGATATTAGACAAAATATTGAGTTTAAACAAAAATTATAGATATTTTTTTGCCAAAATTTAATATTTTTTGTGTAGTCTGAAACTTTTAATCGACGAAATATTATACAAACTTCACATTCTTTTTCTAATAACTTATCTACTGAGCATAATATCAAAACGAAATTTTTTCTGTAATTGTGTAAATAAATGCCTAATAAGTTAACACCAAAAGTAGAACATTGTATTGATATTTGTTAAGGAAAGTATATCATTTACTTACTTTTTCAATTTCGTCTTAAACTTTTGTCTGCTACTGTATATATCCACACTGCTGATACTTCGTTCGTTTCCTATGTTTAAGTTCCCGACTTTCCTACTTTCAGCAGTTAATTTCACAAAGTTAATTAACTACGTGATTGTCACGCGTTTGATTCTTTGTTCCGCTCACGTCTATCGAATTTGCAATTTCCGCGTTGGTTCCGCAACTTTGTTTCATTTTCTAATCACAGTTTAATTTAACTTTAAATTTGCTTGTTATCCCAGTTGAAATTAAATTCTATGATTTATTCCACCGCGTTTCCTATTTCGCCCAGTCTTTTCTTCCGACGCTGTATGAGCCCATTGCTCTTGGTAATTTTCGCTTTTTCTTTCTTCGCTCGTTTTGCCTCGGTTCCCGAATCGCCCCCTAATGGTACTATGACCAGGCTGACGTTCGAGTTCCTCGTTCCAACGCTCTCCGATCGAAAAATCTCTCTGAGCCTTTGATATCCTTGGTATTTGCCCGCCGTTGTTGCTGCTTTCATTTGTTGTCGTTGCTGAAACGGGAACCGAAAGTTGCCAGCAACGTTCCCTTTCCTTCCGGATTGGAACTTTGACCGCTCGCTACCAGAATTCCTCCGTGCTCGTTTTTCACGTTTCGGCTTCGGACTTATTTCCTACGCCTCCTCGTGTACTTTTCCTCACTCTCTCCCGTCGACTCCGCTCGGCTCCTAAGTGCCCCTGCAGCTATGCAACCACTTTGACACTTTGTAACGAGGTAATTGAGGCGCGAACTACTCGCGGCGCCAATAGATGGAGCAGGCCGCGAACCGCGACTTTTCGCAGCTAACTACGCGACTAGTCGCGATATAAGACGGCGCAAGCGACCGAACTACCGGAGAGCGTCCGGTACCGTCGTAGTGTGCGAACCGATTCGAATACCGATCCGATAGCGAGCGAACCGAGACCAACACGATAGCTCTCCGACGATTTTTGGTGTTTCCCTTTTTGTTTCCTCCGACAGGGAGCGGATACAGTAGGGAGTGTGTATCCGCATCCTACTGCCCGCTGAGACCCCCTGTACCTCCTAGTCTTGTCGTCGTAGCTCGGCTACGAAACGGGGACATCCCGACCGCCAAGGAGACACCAGTGCGTTCCTGCAAGGTGTCCTTGGGCTCACGGTCTCCTGCCAGGGAAGGGCGGAGTGCGTATCTGCAACCGTTCCATCCTCTGATCGGCAAAGCGTCTACTCCGTTTCCCGACTTCCTCCTACCCACCCGTGACGTTTGTACTACTAGGCTAAGTGCGTTTGCGTCCCGCGTTCCGCGTTTCCGTTCTGCGTTTGCGTTCCGCGTTTTGCGTCGCGTTTCTCTTAGCGAACCCGGACACGACCGACTGTACGATTCCCGGCGACCGCGGGCTCACCGCGAGCCCACCGGTGTTACAACTTCAGCGCCTCGCTTCGTCTTCGTTCGATCGTTCGGTCGTGTTTCGCTCTCAGATCGCTTCTCCTAGCGTCGCCCGCTGTTGTTGCAGCTCCCATTTGTTGCCTCCGTAGTGGAGGCAACCGGACGTTGCAAGCAACGCTCCTTTTTTCCTTTCGGATTCGGAGCTTAAGCCGCTTCGCTATTTAAAGCTTTCTTTGAACTTGTAATTCTTGCTTGTTCCTCAACACTTTCTCCTACCGTTTCCACTCGGTACCACTCCGCTCACCCAATTTCTTCGGTTTTCTTGTTTCGCCGACATTTGATCGTTCGGTGGTTTCTCCCTCTTTCAGCTCCTCCCTTCTAGCGTTGCACACCGTTGATGCTGCTTCCATATATCGCCTCCTTGTAGGAGGCAACCGGAAGTTGTCAGCAACCCCCATACTGCTCCGCTATACGAGTCTCGCTTCTAGATTGAGTTTCGTTTGTTTGTTTTCTCCTTGCTCTCCTATTGGTTCTACTCAGTCACCAAATTTGTACCCTAATGGTACCATGCCCAGGTGGACGTTCAGTTCCCTCGTATCGCCAACATTTAATTGCTCGGTAATTATTCTCCCTCTGCGTTTGTTTCTCCTAGCGTCGCCCGCTATTGTTGCTGCTCCCATTTGTTGCCTCCGCTAGAGAGGCAACCGGAATTTGCCAGCAACGCTCCTTTTTAACCAACTTCGAAAAAGGAGGAGGTTACTCAATTCGACCAGTATATATATATATATTTTTTTTTTTCTATGTATGTCCGCCGATTGCTCCTAACTGGGTGGACCAACCGGAACAAAACCTTTTGCATCTCGTAGGGTCTGACTCCCCATTGGTACCATTCTTAAAAAATTTTTCATTTTTTAATTGCAAAGTACTTTTTTTGCAGAAAAACCAGCAACTTTCGAAATAAATTTTGCTCGATTTTAGTGCGCTTATCATGTCTTGTCACGGACATGGTTTTGAACAATTTTGTTCATATGCAAATTACACGGAAAACTTTAGTATTCGGGATATTAGCGAAATCTATTATTATTAATATTAGTGGAACGCCAAGTGCTATGCACCGGAAAAGCCAAAAAGGGCAATCACAATGCACTGTCCCAAAACGCGAAATAAGATTTACCGCTTTAACCCCGACTTCCGCATCAAGATGAGTTTCCGCGGACGTTGGTATGTTATCCTTAATTATGCTCTTGGCACTTACGCAGACAAAAAAGGCCCTGAACAATTGTCTTACACTATCCTTTACAATTCTCCCCATTCCACTAAAAAGCGTGAAATAAAATAATTTTCAGAAAAAAAAATACACCGACTTCGAAATGCACTAAAAAGTATAAAATAATTTCTATTATCTCATGAAGTAATTTCTATTTCATTCAATCATACTATTACGTAACATATATGTATGAAATCTATTTACTCGTTAGGTAGTATATTAGGTATACTTCAACTTTTTCGGAGGCGGCGCAAAATTAAAAGATTTTCTTGAATGTGTCAATCTTTGGACAGCCGTACATGGGCAAGGCTCGTATAACTATTTTTTTTCTATATTTATAACTCGACAGCACGCCGCGAAATGTGTGTTTGTGCGTATAGAATGTAACTATGGTTTATCTAGATTGATAGAGTATGCACGGAAGGACTCGATCGCCGCATATACAATAAAGGTAGGGCCCATCTGCCGGAAATTTGGTAATTCCCGCGTCGTGGGCCCCGTTTGTAGGTTCTTAGGTCCATGCCTTCCACATGCGAACGAAGTCGATTCAGTTTCATTTATATCAGAAACGTTGTGAAATGAAGATTCAGTCGTTACATTTGCGTATATTACCAGATATAATTATAATGGTTCGTATTCTTCCTCAGGATTTATTAATATGCTGTTAAGAGCGCCATTAGGTTATAAGCAAGAAGGGACTCTTTTAAATCTTTAACTTTGATTTTTATATCCACATCTATTTTTCAAGGAAAAAACTAAATTACGGTCAGCTTTTCAAAACTTAGTCACTTCCCAGTCATAATCGTCCGCAATAAAACGCCCCATAACCGATCGGTAAAAATATTCTCTACTATCACGCCAACTTGGGTTTTCCCAAACACATACCCGGAGGAAAGGGAAAAATAACCCCCGACATTTCCAAAGAAAGCCGATTGGTCAACAATTTCACACCACCTCTGTTTCAGCCTCACCTTTGAATATACGCCCACATACAAAAGTTAATGAAAAGACAGAGCCGCTATTTCCAAGACAGAATTTTTGTAACAACCAAGCAACACACTAAATAGATCAAATCTTTTGTAGAAACGCAAAGTGAGCATTTGCTATATCATCTAAAATTCAGTACACCAGTACATACGAATTTAACAATGCAATACGCCATACCACAGTCAACCAGTTATTGGCAGCAACGTTTAATGATGTATTTTTCATATTGCGCCGCCTCCGAAAAAGTTGAAATATATCTAACATACTACCTAACGAGTAAATAGATTTCATACATATATGTTACGTAATTGTATGATTGAATGAAATAGAAATTACTTCATTAGAAAATAGAAATTAGTTTATACTTTTTAGTGCATTTCGAAGTCGGTGTATTTTTTTTCTGAAAATTATTTTATTTCACGCTTTTTAGTGGAATGGGGAGAATTGTATAGGATAGTGTAAGATAATTGTTCAGGGCTTTTTTTGTCTGCGTAAGTGCCATGAGCATAATTAAGTATAATTCACCAACGTCCGCGGAAACTCATCTTGATGCAGAAGTCGGGGTTAGAGCGGTAAATCTTATTTAGTGTTTTGGGACAGTGCATTGTGATTGCCCTTTTTTGCTTTTCCGGTGCATAGCACTTGGCGTTCCACTAATATTAATAATTATAGTTTTTCGCTAATATCCAGAAAACTAAAGTTTTCCGTGTAATTTGCATACGAACAAAATTGTTCAGAATCATGTCCGTGACAAGATATGAAAAGCGCACTAAAATCGAGAAGAATTTATTTCGAAAGTTGCTGGTTTTTCTGCAAAAATATACTTTGCAACTAAAAAATGGAAAATTTTTTAATACTGGTACCAATGGGGAGTCAGGCCCTACGAGATGCAAAAGGTTTCGTTCCGATCCGACCACCGGCCTAGGCGTAATCGGCGAACATACATGGAAAAAGTTGATTTAAAAAATTAACAACAATTTTCGCTGATATCTCGGAGACTACAGTTTTTCCTGAAATTTTTATATAACAGAGTTGTTCCAAATCATGTCCGTGATAACATACTAAAAGCGCATTGAAATCGGAGAAAATTTTTTTCAAAAGTTGCCGCTTTTTTTGCAAAAAAAATACTTTGCAATTAAAAAATGAAAAATTTTTTACGAATGGTACCAATGGGGAGTCAGACCCTACCAGATGCAAAAGATTTCGTTCCGATTGGTCCACCCAGTTAGGAGTAATCGGCGAACATACATAGAAAAAAAAAAAAAAGTATATATATATACAGGTCGAATTGAGTAACCTCCTCCTTTTTCGAAGTCGGTTAAAAAGGAGCGTTGCTGGCAGCTTCCGGTTGCCTCCACTACGGAGGCAACAAATGGGAGCAGCAACAATAGCGGGCGACGCTAGGAGAAGCGATCTGAGAAACGAAACACGATCGAACGAAGACGAAGCGAGGCGCTGGAGTGTCAAAGTGCTTGCATAGCTGCAGGGTACTTAGGAGCCGAGCGGAGTCGACGGGAGAGAGTGAGAAAAAGTACACGAGGAGGCGTAGGAAATAAGTCTGATGTCGAAACGTGAAAAACGAACACGGAGGAATTCTGGTAGCGAGCGGTCAAAGTTCCAATCCGGAAGGAAAGGGAACGTCGCTGACAACTTTCGGTTCCCGTTTCAGCAACGGCAACAAATGAAAGCAGCAACAACGGCGGGCAAACAACCAAGAATATCGAAGGCTCAGAGAGACTTTTCGATCGGAGAGCGTTGGAACGAGGAACTCTAACGTCAGCCCGGTCATAGTACCATTAGGGGGCGATTCGGGAACCGAGGGAGAACGATCGAAGATAGAAAAAGCGAAAATTACCAAGAGCAATGGGCTCATAGAGCGTCGGGAGAGAGGACTGGGCGAAATAGGAAACGCGGGGGATAAATCATAGAATTTAATTTCGACTGGGATAACAATCAAATTTAAAGTTAAATTAAACGGGGATTAGAAAATGAAACGAAGTCGCGGAATCAACGCGGAAATTGCAAATTCAATAGACGTGAGCGGAACAAAGAATTAAACGCGTGACAATCAGGTAGTTAATTAACTTTGTGAAATTAACTGTTGAAAGTAGCAAAGTCGTGAACTTAATCATAGAAAACGAACGAAGTATCAGCAGCGTGGATATATATATATGTATATATATATATATATATATATGTATATATACATATACATATATTCGTTTTCTCATCATAACAATTACTTATTTATTATGTACGTAGACAGATAAATTAGCACAATTACAAAGATAACTCAGCAAATAGCCGATATATTTTAGTAACACGTGATAGCAATGTTATTATGTTGCAAATTTATTATTATTATCTAATCATCTATTCGCGAGGATATTATGTTAATCATTATTAATTAAATTATATTAGATTTGTACTTACTCGCATAACGGTAGTACGATTACGAACATTTAGGTGGAAAGTGATGTGAAAGGTCGCGGCGTTAGTCGTATGTGCTCGCCCACCGAGAGGAGGTGCTGAGGGGGCGTTACAAGTTCAGCTATGGTCAGTGCTTTTGCCCGGGTGCCTCCCCTAGTTCTTGACGGAGCCTCTTGGACCGAGTCCCTGTGGTTGGGTACATCCTTTCTCATACATGGACCACATTCGCGAAGGGCACGGGGGTGGGGGGGATAGTCTTCCCTTCGCGGCTGCGTGCGATGGCCTAGTCCAAGGTAACTATGCGGTACTCGGTACGGGAGCCTTGGCGGGTTGCCGCCACCCCTCCGACCTAACGGACGGAGGGCGCGAGACAGTTTTATTGAGTGGGCCATGGAAACCGTCCTCGGCTAGGGCGCCGGAAGTGGGAGTCTCACACTACCCGGACTAGCTGGGTGTGCGGAACAGGACTTCTGTCTTCCTTGGGCAAAAAAAAAGACACACTACAGCGGATGCGCAACAGGGTTCACTACTAAGCATGCACACACGGGCTTACTACTGCGCATGCGCTCTCGGCCTCACTGCTGCACATACATATTCCGCCTCACGACTGCGCTTGCGCACTTGGCCTCACTACTGCGAACGCGCACTCGGGCTCATCCACGCGCATGTGCACTGGGGTACACTACTACGCATGCGGTCGCCGCCTCACAACTGCGCATGCGCACTCTGCCTCACGGCTGCGCTGGCGCAATAGGACTCACTTCGGCGCCTGCGCATTGGGGCTCACTACTTTGCATGTGCATTCAGACTCACTACTGCGGATGCGCACGCGGCCTCACTACTACGCTTGCGCGCTCAGACTCACTACTGCGGATGCACAACCGGGTTCACTACTGCGCACGCGCACATGGCCTCACTACTGCGCTTGCGCACTCCGGCTAACTACTGCACCTGCGCACTCAGGCTCACTAGAGCGCATGCGCACTCCGCCGCACGACTGCGCTTGCGCACTAGGACTCACTCCAGCGCCTGCGCACTCGGGCGCACTAATGCGCATGCGCGCACAGGCTCACTACTGCGCATGCGCTCTCCGCCCCACTACAGCGCGTGCGTACCCCGGCTCACTATTGTAGCATGCGTACTCGAACTCATCCATGCGCATGTGCACTCGGGTTCACTACTACGCATGCGCATTCCGCCTCACTACTGCGCATGCGCACCCGTACTCACTATTGCTCATGCGCACACGGGCTCACTAGTGCGCACACGCCCTCCGCCTCACAACTGCTCATGCGCACTCCGTCTCACGACTGCGCTTGCGCACTCAGGCTTACTACTGTGGATGCGCAATCGGACTCACTACTGCGCATGGCCAGTCCGGCTCACTACTACGAGTGCGCACATGGCCCCACGACTGCGCATGTGCACTCCGGTCCACTACTACGCCTGCACACTCCGGGTCACTACTACGAGTGCGTACTCGGCCTCACAACTGCGCATGCGCGCTCGGACGCACTACTGCGGATGTACAACTGGGTTCACTTGTTACGTCCGAGGCAGATTCATTTTCCCTCGGTATTTGGGTCGCGATCGAATTATCCAGCAAACGCGACATTCCGCGTAAGCGATCGCGAAACCCAAAAAGAACTGCATGAGTGACAACCCGGTGACTCAATTTGGCACACTTCCGGATATAAAACCGCCGACAAACGCTGACAGCTTCTTCTACATTTCTACACTGCCACAGTTCTCAGGTTTTCTTAGAGTTTTGTAAAGGACAATTTCGCGAGTTTCAACCGCCGCCTGTCTTCGCGCTCGGCCAGCAGTCATTCGCGTATCGTATCTCCGGGCTTGATAGTGTAAGACCCATAAACGAATTCATTTCGGGAGTGCGTGCGCCATCGCGTGGGACCACCGTGGAGATTAGGTTCATCACCGGCGTCTAAGGAAGCGAAGCGGTATCCGAAAGCAAGCCATCGTTGTGCACCGGTGTGTGAGTGTATGAACGAGGGAGAGTTTCATTGTAAGTAAGGAACAGATTAATAAAATATACATATAACTACGGAAAGTTTACTCGGGTGGCAAATCCTGCGTCAGGTCAAGGTGTGCGTCAGCACTTTGAAGTAACTGAACCCACGATCGTTTACGACGTAACACACTACTGCGCATGCGCACATGGGCTCAGTACTGCGCATGCGCACTCAGGATCGCTACTGCGGATGCACAATCGGGTTCACTACAGCGCATGCGCACTCTGGTTCACTACTACGCATGCGCACTCGGGATCACTACTGCACATGCGCACTCGGCATCTGCACTGCGCATGCGCACCCCAGCTCACTGCTGTGCATGCGCCCCCCAACTCATCCACGCGCATGTGCACTCGGATTCACTTCTGTGCATCCGCACACCGGCTCACAACTATGAGGGTGCACTTGGCCTCACTAATGCGGGCACTCCTCCGGACTCACACACCCGCATGTGCAATCGGGCTCACTGCTTGGCATGCGCACTCGGCCTCACTTCTACGCATGCGCGCTCAGACTGACTACTGCGGATGTGAAACCGGGATTACTACTACGCATTTGGACTGCGCATGCGCACTCCGACTCACCTCTGCGGATGCACAATCGGGCTCCCTACTGTGCATGCGCACTCCGGCTCACTACTGCGGATGCCCAATCGGGCTCACTACTGCGGACGCCCAATCGGACTCATCCACGCTCATGTGCACTGGAGTTCACTACTACGAGTGCGCACTTGGCCTCGCTACGGCGGACATGCCCTCGGACTCATGCACGCGCATGTGCAATCAGGTTCGCTACAACGCATGCGCACTACGGGTCGCTACTACGATTGCGCATTTGGCCTCACTACTGCGTATGCGCAATCAGACTCACTACTGGGGATACGCTTCCGGGTTCACTACTGTGCATGCGCACACGGACTCGCTACTGTGCCTGCGCACTCCGCCTCGCTACTGCGCATGCGCAGTCAGACGCACAACTGCGCATGTGCATTTCACGTCACTGCTGCGCATGCATAATCGGGCTCAGTAGTTAGGCGGAGAGCGCATGCGCAGTAGTGAACGGGAGTGCGCATGTGCAGTACTGAGCCCGGTTGCGCATCCGCAGTGGTGAGCCCGATTACTCATCCGCAGTAGTGAGTCCGAGTGTGCATGCGCCTGAGTGAGTTCGAAGGCGCAAGCGCAGTGGTGGGCCCGATTGCGCATCCGCAGTAGTGAGTCCGAGTGCGCATGCACCGATAGGGAGCCCGAGAGTGATGCCCATTTGGACGTCGACCGATTGGACAATGCCTATTGGTCGCGTTCCAATTCGAATCTGTACCGATTGGACGCGTTCCAATTCGACGCGGTGCCGATAGGACCACTTCCAATTCGACGTGGCTTTAATTGAACGTCGTGCGTGTATGACGTCGTACAGTTCCAACTCAGTGCCGACTGGACGCCGTGCCGATTGGACAGATTCCTTTTGGAGACGGAATCGTTCGGACGGGGTATAGATTGGAACTCGCTTTGTTTTAGATCGCATGGCGATACACGCAATTCGGTGTATTAAATTTCGTGTATTCTATGCGTTATGTGATAAAATATGTAATTGAATATATTAAGTGCGGATGTGAATTAAATAAAATTGGTAATTTTTTTGTTTCCTATGTCGGAGTGCATAATATATGTTTAACAATATGTAAGTGGAATATAAAATCTTTCGTAGCGTTGAATTTAAACGGGTATATAATTGTGGTTTTTCGTCGGATTTCATAATACGAATGTACGCTAATGTCCATTTTTACCAAAACCAGCGATAGTAAATATTTGTCTTTGAGTGGTACGTAATTTTGTCCCTTGTATGAAGAAGCGATGCTTGAATGTTGTATATGACGTTTGACAGGTACAGGTTATAGTGGGGAATATATGCAAGGTGATTATTAAGATAGTGCAAGAAGCTGCGTGTCAATTAGTGCAAGAAATATGGTATCACGTAGGATATCATTGTCCGGTAATCCATATGAACAGATTAGTTTGGATTTATTAAAACTATGTGGGATTTTTATGCGTGCAACGTAGAACTGATTTATTTTTTCTCATCAAGAAGAGTCCACTGTATAAATAGGTAAGTTAAATCAAGTGTTAAAGGATAGTCATGTTTATCATTATTTGACAATTTCTTTTGCGCGTAACACATGTAAGTACTATAGCTGTGAACTCAAGCTTGTTTCCTCTTTCCATACATTCTGATGATCGAACACTGCCAAAGTCATGCCAATAAGAGTAAATGGAAGGATGCATTGCTTATTTCATGAAAGATATATGATCGGTAAGATTGCACCTAATTTTTGACAGGTATAAGCTACAACGAATCGCATCTTGAAAGCACTTATTAAGGTAAAACTATGAAAATCAACCTCCATATTCCATGAAATAAATTGAAAGTAATGTTAAATACAATCTATCAATAAACAATAATATAACCTTTTGCTCTGTCCATTTGTTTTTAGCATTTGTTCAGATATTGACGTGGAAATGACAAAAGCAGTTATAGAGGAAAAAGAGGTGAATACATACAATAAAGAAATCAACCAATGTAGAGACAGAATGTATAATTTTTAATGAAATATTGGAACAAATAACTCAGGCATTCTCAGAAAGTGCAAATACAATTACTTTCTGTCAAGGAACATCAGGAAATATGTTTAAGGTAAAAGAAATATTAAGCCTTATTTTTCTCAATATATCCTTTATTTTATCAATAATGCCGTTGAATACATTGTATCAATATATAATAATATTTCTTTTCTTTATTTCCAGCATATGTTCCAACACTGATGAAGAAATTATAACAATTTGTCTTGTATCAATCATAGACTTCGAAAACAATAATGTAACCCTAACATACTTTAAGTAAATAAATTAATACAGAGAAATAAGATACTTAAATTGTAATTTCCTGTTCCAAGTTCCTTGATATGCACTTAGTGTTATGGTTCCCATATTCTTTATCTGTCTGTAAATGAACACTTTTATTGAGTAAAATATCATAAGTAAAAAAAGGTTGTTGTGACAACGATCTGGTTATTTCACTATTCACTTTTATCTATTTCGTATCACTTGTACTGCGTTTACGCTTAGAATCATCTCATCCCAGTACAACATAGTCCCATTAGAATATTCCATGTTTAAGACGAATAAGACAAAAAAGGGCAGAAATATCAATAATTGAATCTACTGATCCCCGCATTCTTGTATTCAACATCTCTTCGTACATGTAAGCGCAAATACTTTTCAATTTTTTAACGAAAAAAGATGCTTATCGTGACAGATAAATTATTGTATCAACTTACATTATATGAAAACACGGTAACTAAAGTCTACTATTATTTCATGCACGCTTAGCACTGCTCAATCTGTTAATTCTAAATGATATTATTATAGCGATAGTATTGTTATCATCGATAAAGTTATGACGTACCATCATACCTGGATGATCACAACACAATCTCAACCTGTCATGTTTACTACCCATAGAAAATTTGTACCTCTACATCCGGTGATGCTCTCAGTTTCTTCTCCTCATTCTCCATTGATCAAGAATGGCAACAGAATAAGTGTCGCTTGCTACAAAATAGAGTTGTATAGTAGTATATTATTTATATTAGTATATTGGATACTGCTTGCATTCAAAAATACTCAAAACTGTGTACAGGAATGAAAGACGCTTATTCCTTGGCGGCAGTTGTAGGAGAGATACACTCCCGGACAAAAAGATAGCACATGTGTATAAGCGTACGATGCTTCTAGAATATTCAATTGAATAATATTATAATTTACAATATATACTACACTAAACTGATATCTGACTTTAGTTCCGAATAACATAATATTAGTACGCTTGAGCTGTATTGATTGATTTGTTTAACTAATAGTTTTTAATAATTAATAATGTGTCCGAATTTGTAAAATGTATTGCTATCCTTTTCTAAGGTAACGCAAGAATTCCAGGAAATTCGGGGCTAGCTTCGCGGCACGTAGGCACATAGCATCGCGGAATTTTCCATATAGAATTATACATTTATTAGAATAACTATAAAACAATACATAAATCTTGTTTTAACTATTCTAACTAAACATTTGATTGTCTTTATAAAACATACTATCTATTTTAAATGAAAATCATAAAATAATTAATATAAATCAAAAATGTATATAACATCAGTTACCGACTGTCGAAATTTATACATAAGGTAATAGTATATTATATACTGTCGGTAATAGTCTAATTCCGTCGGTAACTAAACTATTTTCACGGCGGGTAATTGAACTGAACATAGAACTGCCATATAAAAAAGAATAAACTCTTCCAGGGATGTTACACCTTCCCCCTTATGAAGGTCTCTGGTCCTCCAGAGACTGTTGTTTGACGAATTTGTAAATAATACATTTTGTACAGCGGCAGTTGTCTTCATTATTTCTGGGTGACGCAGCTCCCTGCCCAAGCAGCCATAATAACTTCCAATATTTCCTCCTCGGATCTTTAGGATTGCTTATTTCCTTATAATCCTTGTACGGGGGATCTGGTATTTCGATTTCAATCAAATTCCACTTATTAGTGGAATCCTCCTTAATTATATGGAAATTATGGTTTATTTAGTTAAATATGCAAGTATTTTGATATATTTTTGATTTACCTGGCTTGAATTCCTCCTCAATTTAGTTTTTAAATTTCTCAATAAAATTTTCTTGCCTGCCCTTCTCGCCATTTTTACAATAATTAGTATGGCGTCGTTGATTGTTAAAATATTGTAGAATATACCGTAATGGCGCGTGCTATATGTATATATATATTATATTCTTCTTTCCCTCTCTATCCTTTTCGCTTTTATTATCTTGTTGGTGTGAGTAGCAATTGATTTATGTGCGGTTGTTTATTCAAAATAATAAAGGAATTTATTTAATAATAATAATAATAATAATACAAAAGAATATATGTATTATTTTTTCTATGATACAAAATAAAATAATGTTTATATATATAAAAAAAAAAATTATAATCTCTAATGGATATTAAGATTTATTTGGGGGCCTGTGCCCGCAATCTCTACAATGGGATAGCTTGATTCCTTATTGAATAATACTCCTTCATCATATGCCTCCTTTTCTTCCGTATCTAACTGTGATAGTTTATTGCTGCAGTCGGTGCAAGCAATTATCGGCATGGTGTTTGCGAGGCGTCTCCTGCACCTCAGGCAACGAATTTTCTTTAGTGCATAATCTTGCCTAATGACAAAGTGTGACCCTGTATGTATAAAACCAATATATTTATATATATTTTTATATTAATTTATTAAAATAGAATTTTGACTCTTGCCTGCACTCCATCATTGGTCCTTTACTTCGTTCGGTAGGATGAACATACAATTGTTACATATTCTCCCTATAAAGGGATTTAATTTTGATGAAAATACCAGATTTGTGTCTTTAACACAGATTCCTGTTATTATACGTCGACTGATTGATTGATTTTCCATTTTATCCTTTTATTTTTGACAATAACTTTTGCTCTTATACTCGCTACGCTTACTTGCTTTTATGGACGCCAATGTCTTTGAATAGAGGCTCTAGAAAATTCGCGATTGCAAATTGAAGCGCGGTAAATTTGAATTACTCCATCCTTGATCGCGCGCACGCTCATCTCTCTATCGATTCTTGATCCCTTATTGGTAGATGGGCCCTCTTAATGCGATCTTTATGAACGATACCTTTTTTGTTTCTTCCACCGATTTGCAACTCTACATTATTAGGTTCTATGGTCCTTATAATTTTGTATGGACCAGAGTATTCCTTCTCTAATTTGTTTTTTCGTGGTGGTTTGAGAAGAAATACATCTTCATTTGTTTCATATTGTGTAGGTCGAATCTTTTTATCGTAATAAAATTTCTGACGATGTTTCGACAATTTTAAATTATTTCGCGCAGTGGTTCGGAAATTGTGTAATTTTGTAATGAAATTATCCACGTAATCTGGGTATGTACACAGTTCTTCTTCAATTGGAAAATTTGATGGCTGCCGTGCTTTCCTGCCATATACCAATTCATGGGGTGTAAATTTAGTTCCTTCATGTATACTTGTATTATATGAGAACATTGCCTGTGGTAACCAATCGTCCCATTGTCTTTCTTGAGTGAGAAAATGTTTTAAATATTCTATTAAGACTTGATGGCTTCTTTCTAGGGAACCGCTTGACTGAGGATGGAAGGATGAAGTTCTGTATGGTTGAATGTGGAATATTTTTGCGAGCTTTTTCATCAATTAACTTATAAAGCATGTTCCCTGGTCCGTTAAAATTGCTTTGGGGCAACCAAATTTACAAATGAAGTGCTCAGTGAATGCTTTGGCAACGTCCTCTGCAGTTATCGATACAATAGGTGCTGCTATGGAGTATTTAGTTAGATTGTCTTGAATTGTTAATATGTAACTATGTCCTTTTGAAGTTAAAGGTAATGGTCCTAATATATCTAATGAAACTTTGTCAAATGCGTCCAATGGAGTGTCTGTAATGACCATCGGTTCTCTATTTTTTAACCGACTTCGAAAAAGGAGGAGGTTACTCAATTCGACCTGTATATTTTTTTTTTTTTTTTTTTTTTTTTTCTATGTATGTTCGCCGATTACTCCTAACTGGATCGACCAATCGGAACGAAAGCTTTTGCATCCCGTAGGGTCTGACTCCCTATTGGTACCATTCTTAAAAAATTTTTCATTTTTTACTAGCAAAGTATTTTTTTTTTTAAAAAACCGGCAACTTTTGAAAAAAATTTTCACCGATTTCAATGCGCTTTTAATATGTTATCACGGACATGATTCTGAACAACTCTGCCATATAAAAATTTCAGAAAAAACTGTAGTTTTCGAGATATCAGCGAAAATTGTTGTTAATTTTTTAAATCAACTCTTTCTATGTATGTTCGCCGATTACTCCTAACTGGGTTTACCAATCGGAACAAAACCTTTTGCATCCGGTAGGGTGTGACTCCCCATTGGTACCATTCTTAAAAAATTTTTCATTTTTTAATTGCAAAGTATTTTTTTTGCAAAAAAACCGGCAACTTTGGAAAAAAATTTTCTCCTATTTCAATGCGCTTTTAATATGTTGTCACGGACATGATTCTGAACAACTCTGTCATACCAAAATTTCAGGAAGAACTGTAGATTTCGAGATATCAGCGAAAATTGTTGTTAGTTTCTTAAATCAACTTTTTCTATGTATGTTCGCCGATTACGCCTAGGCGGGTGGTCCGATCGGAACGAAACCTTTTGCATCTCGTAGGGTCTGACTCCTCATTGGTACCAGTATTAAAAAATTCTCCATTTTTTAGTTGTAAAGTATTTTTTGGCAGAAAAACCAGCAACTTTCGAAATAAATTTTTCTCGATTTTAGTGCGCTTTTCATGTCCTGTCACGGACATGATTCTGAACAATTTTGTTCATATGCAAATACACGGAAAACTTTAGTTTTCGGGATATTAGCGAAAAACTATTATTATTAGTATTAGTGGAACGCCAAGCGCTATGCATCAGAAAAGCAAAAAAGGGCAATCACAATGCACTGTCCCAAAACGCTAAATAAGATTTACCGCTCTAACCCCGACTTCTGCATCAAGATGAGTTTCCGCGGACGTTGGTGTATTATACTTAATTATGCTCATGGCACTTACGCAGACAAAAAAGGCCCTGAACAATTGTCTTACACTATCCTATACAATTCTCCCCATTCCACTAAAAAGCGTGAAATAAAATAATTTTCAGAAAAAAAAATACACCGACTTCGAAATGCACTAAAAAGTATAAAATAATTTCTATTTCCTAATGAAATAATTCCTATTTTATTCAATCATACAATTGCGTAGCGCATATGAATAAATCCTACTTACTAGTTATGTAGTATATTAAAAATATTCCAACTTTTTCGGAGGCGGCGCAAAATCAAAAATACATCAGTGAACGTTGCTGCCAATAACTAGGTGATTGTGGCATGATGTATGTATGTGGCATTGTTAAATTCGTATGCTCTGCTGTACTGAATTTTAGATAATATAGCAAATGCTCACATTGCCTTTCTACTAAAGATTTTATTTATTTAGTGTGTTGCTTGGTTGGTACAAAAATTCTGTCTTAAAACTAGCGGGTCTATCTTTTTATTAACTTTGCATGTGGGCGTATATTCGAAGGTGAGGCTGAAAGTAAGGTGGGGTGAAATTGTTGACCAATCGCCTTTTTTTGGAAATGTCGGGGGTTTTTCTTCCCTTTCCTCGGGGTACGTGTTTGGGAAAACCCAAGTTGGCGTGCAGGTAGAGAATATTTTTACCGATCGCTTATGGGGTGGTTTATTGCGGACGATTATGACTGGGAAGTGATTAAGATTTGAAAAGCTGACCGTAATTTAGTTTTTTCCTTGAAAAATTGATGAGGATATAAAAATGAAAATTAAAGATTTGAAAGAGACCCTTCCTGCTTATAACCTAACGGCGCTCTTAACAGCATATTAATAAATCCTGAGGAAGAATACGAACCACTATAGATATATCTGGTAATATACGCAAATGTAACGACTGAATCTTCATTTCACAACGTTTCTGATATAAATGAAACTGAATCGACTTCGTTCGCATGTGGAAGGCATGGATCTAAGAACCTACAAACGGGGCCCACGACGCGGGAATTACGAAATTTCCGGCAGATGAGCCCTACCTTTAGTGTATATGGGGCGATCGAGTCATTCCGTGCATACTTTATGAATCTAGATAGACCATAGTTACATTCTATACGCACTAACACATATTTCGCGGCGTGCTGTCGAGTTATGCATATGTATAGAAAAAAAAATAGCTATACGAGCCTTGCCCATGTACAGCTGTCCAAAGATTGACATGTTCAAGAAAATCTTTTAATTTTGCGCCGCCTCCGAAAAAGTTGGAATATTTTTAATATACTACCTAACGAGTAAATAGGATTCATTCATATGCGCTACGTAATTGTATGATTGAATGAAATAGAAATTATTTCATTAGGAAATAGAATTTATTTTATACTTTTTAGTGCATTTCGAAGTCGGTGTATTTTTTTTCTGAAAATTATTTTATGATGCGCACTAACTTATTTTTTTGACAATCTATACAAGTTTTAACAAAATCAGCTATATCCTTTTTTCATATTCTTCCAATTATAGTTGTCTCTAACACGATGATAAGTATTCCTAATTCCCTTATGTCCCCCAGTGGGAGTAGTATGATTCTCCTGGATAATGGGAATTCTTTCTTCAAATGGCGGAGTCTTAATATCACCTGTACAGATGATGATTCGAATGGGTATGTCAGCAAAGATTACGTATACTAATTTCCTAAGATATTTATCATTTGGTAAGCTAATGTCACTAATTTTGTGTTTCTGAAGGAGTAACGCAAGTTTCCTAAGAATTTGTGGTAATTCCTTTTTCGATGTTACTGTTATGCCAAACAAGTTTCTTTAGTTTAATTTGTATAATTGCTTTCCTAGATGCTGGTCTGGTCTTCCTTCTTTTAATGAACAACTCTGATTCAGGGTCAAGAGGATTTCCCTGAGAGTTCCAGAATACTACTACTGGTCCCTTCCTAGTCCCAAGATGATCTTTAACTTCTGTTATAGAACTCACTATCTCTTCTATTATTTTCGGTTTTCTTGCTTTGCTAATAGTAAGTTCTCCCCCTTCTCTTTTAATTTGAATAGGATTTACTGGACCGGTTTTGTTTAAAATTTCAGGTGTAATAGGAGGAGTTTCTTCTTCCTGGGGTTCTGGAGAGGAAGAGTTGGCGTTAATTATAGGAGGATCTTTGAATAGGTGTTTAGGTATTATGGCATCTTCATTTAACTCTTCTATTTCATCCCCAATTACTACAGAATCGTTTTTCCTCAGAGTCAATGGTGGCAAAGATTTTACTCTAAATTCTGAGGGTGGTGGATGTATTTCTGCTTGTACCTTTATTTTAGATTCTTCATTTCCTCTCTGGCTAATAATTTCGTCATCTGAATCGTCCGTATCATAATAGTTCGATTCATCAGAGGCTTCTTCTTGCTTTATTCTCCTTCTTCGTTTATTTGGAAGTCGGTCAGTACTTGTCTCTTCTAATGGACGTGTTTGATATTGGTGAAATTTCTTCTTCTTCTTAACTTCTCGCGAACTGGTTGTTGAGCCCCGTGGTCGGGTTTCGTATTGGTGCCATTCTTTTCTTCTTTTAATTTCTCTGGAGCTAGTTGTAGTGGAATCTCGTGGTCGAGTTTTATGTTGATGATATTCCTTTCTCTTTTTAACTTCTCTCGAGCTAGTTGTAGCTGAATCTCGGGGACGAGTTTTATATTGATGCCACTCTTTCTTCTTCTTGATTTCTCTCTTAGTGTCAGTATTGGTAGTTGATGGTCGAGGCCTTTTGGAATTGACTGATAGTATTTTCGTCTGAACGGGATTACGGGATAGTGCGTCCGTATTAGCGTTCAAACTTCCAGCTTTGTACTTAATTTCGTAGTTGTACTCGCTCAGTTTTATTCGCCAGCGTAATAACCTCGATGTTGGATCAGCAACATTGTTTAGCCAGACCAAGGGTTTGTGGTCCGTGATGAGGAAGAATTTTCTTCCGTAGACGTATGGGCGGAAATGGTGTACTACATAGACAATGGCGAGTAATTCTCGCTCCGTGGTCGAGTACCGTGTTTCCGCAGGGTTAAGGATTCTTAAAGCGTATGCGATAGGTTGGTCCTTTCCAATTTCACCCTGGCTGAGGATAGCTCCAATTGCTATGCCTGACGCATCTGTGGTAATGTTAAATGGTTTGTTGAAATCCGGATGCGTTAGGATTGGCACTTTACATAAACTTTCCCTAAGGATAATAAAGGCCTCCTGCTGGAGATGTGTCCACTCAAACTTCCGCTCCTTCTTCGTCAGGTCCGACAGTGGTTTGGCCAACTTAGAGAACTCCTTAATAAATCTCCTATAGTACCCGCAGAGTCCTAGGAATTGCCTTACGTTTTTTACTGTTTCTGGTACTGGAAATTTCTCTACTGCTTCTATTTTCTTAGGGTCTGGTTCATTGGAGAATGAACATGCACTCGAAGTACGAAATGATTGTTATTTATTCATATTGTTTGTAGACTTGGTGCATCCGTTCGCACCACTCGTACACGTACAACGGGACCTGCCCGGCTTGTATCTCGGGTTGACTGACAATAAAGGATCTTAGAACAGATGTTGGTATTTCTTCGTGACCTTGCACCCGGATTGCCGTTTCGGTATCTATGGTCTCGATGACCACGGAACCAGAGTTTACCGGGGGGTCGTCGTCGAAAGTCAAATCGATGACTTCATGTTCGTTTGGATGGTTGAGGAGAAACGTCGAAGCGTTCGAAATTGGCGAAGGACTTCGTTCGCCTTGGGGCGGCTGGGCTAAATCGACTGGTGGGGGGAGCAGAGTCGGCTGACGGCGGAGCAGGCGAGGCTCGAGAAATCTCCAGCTCGTTTAATGCTTCTGATAAATACGCTGGGTACAGCCGCCGCGCTTTCTTATATAGTCGCGTTTTAACACCAGCGCGACAACCTTTCCGATTACGACGCTGTTTCTTTGACCACGGTATCCAATGAGTTTTTTCCAGTTGGCTAAGTGGTCAGTGATTAGCTGTTTCTCTCTTATAAGGAGACGGAGCACAGGCGGTTGCAGGACAAAGTCATGAAAAGTTGGTAGTGAATAAAAAAAACACTCAGTCGACAGTTCACACAATTATTTAATGCACGATTAACACTCACGACGGACACTGGACGACAATAACGAGATCAATAACTTTGGATGATAAATTTGACTTGAGTCGGTTGAAAAGAACGGATGAAAACTGCTAACGTGGTGACCATGCAAGGTTCACACGGATAATGCTAGTTTAAAGTCAACCGCTAATTCGGATTGAACCTTTATTCCGGTTGATGGCGTGGCGGTAGGAATAATCCCGTGCGGGAGGGATTAGACGTGCCTCGGTGTATTATTCTTATGTCGGAACAGACGCCTTGATCGCTTAAGCCCGGCTTGGCTGCTCGGCTGCGGGTAGAGTTGTTTTAAAGAAGGCAATAATTTATGAAGAAGGTTAAATATGATCGTTTACCTGGTCGGTGTTCATGACAGGAGCACGTTGGGGTCGTTCAGTTGAATTAGGGGCCTTCCCGCAAACACGTTATGCTTCCTACAATACCAGAATTGGTAGAGAAAGCAATTGTGCTACTTTAGGGTTAGTCACTATACTCAAGAACGCCGCGAATGCTACGATACTGTCAATGATGAGGATCAAGAGTGAATGCAGTTGTTGGCATAATCATAAGGAATTGACATGAATGCAGCCGTAAAATAAATGCAGTCGAGCACGGGATAATGCTGGATACAAGCAGGAGTGTCAGGAATCTCAATCGCGTAAGATATTCGAGCGCATATGAAGGAAGAAGGCAGGATCATTCGGAGTACAAATAAAATAGAAAACAAATAATTATTTAATAGACTTACTCGTTGTACAGTGAATAGGTGATAAATCCAATGGCACAATATAACAATGTTAAAGCACGAAGAGTATAATGGTTGAAAGTAACGAACGACGACTGTTGACTGTCTATTGACTGACTGACTGACTGAGGCGTTCGGAGCCTGTATTTCAATGGGTGAGTATCGCTGTGTAATGTGTTTCTAGCACATACGAGATAACCTGGTCACACGCTGAGTCAGCGTGAGACGTCCGGTGCTCGGCGCGCCGCGTTATCGCTGCTGAGTCAGCGCGAGACGTCCGGTGTTTGGCGCGTTATTGTAGTCGCTAGGGTATATTCGCTTATCGACTCGTATGAGATACCGTGCGAAGACTCTTATCAGGCACGTGGAGATTCTTAGCTTGAGACGCTGTGGTCAGCGTCTGGAAATTATTGAAAGTACTTTTGGTCACGTATTAATTATTGCGTTTCTCAACGGTCGAAATAATACTTACTGACGGACGGTCTGCAGCTTGAATGCTGAATTGTAATTTTAATACTCCGCGTGGACTTGATGGTTGTTTGTCGTTCGCAGCAGACTTATTAATATTAGCGGATACATAAGTATGTGCGTACGCATGTATGTATATGTAAATAGGCGCATTCAGTAGCAGGTTTATAATTAATTAACAATGTTTAGAAGGACGGTCGGTAAGTACCGATAGGTTACCGACCGATGATAACTCGTTAGTATCTATGTCAGTATCGCTGATGGTGAGTTACCGACTGATGGCAAGTTACCTTGTAATGATAAGAGTCGGGTTGGTATGTTTACCGACGGAAGGTAAGTTACCCTCTGTGAGTGAGACTGAGGTCGACTAATGATAAGTTACCGACTAATCGTAACTCTTATGGTAACTGATCGACTGTAGCGAAAAATGGAAGTACAACTTGTAATTATGTACCACCTGCTACTAACGTGTGGTTTTGTGACGCGAAACAAAATATATGGGTAGTGGGGAGGAGCCGGAACGTCACAAGTAAAAATGAACATTAGCTTACATTTGTATTATGAAATCCGACGGAAAACCACAGTTACATACCCGTTTAAATTCCACGCTGCGAAAGATTTTATATTCCACTTACATATTGTTGAACATATATTATGCACTCCAACATAGGAAACAAAAAAATTACCAATTTTATTTAATTCACCGAAATTTGATACACCGAATTGCGTGTATCGCCATGCGATCTAACACAAAGCGAGTTTCAATCTCTACACAGTCCGAACGATTCCGACTCCAAAAGGAATCTGCCTAATCGGCACGGCGTCCAATCGGCACGGAGTTGAAACTGTACAACGTCATATACGCACGACGTTGAATTGACACCACGTCGAATTGGAAGTCGTCCTATCGACACGGCGTCGAATTGGAACGCGTCCAATCGGCACCATCCAATGTACACCATCCATGTACTGGGACATGTACAAACGGTCGACGTCCAAGTGGGATACCCCCGTCCGAGTGCGCATGCGCGGCAGTGAGGCAGAGTGCGCATGCGCAGTATTGAGCGCGTGCGCGCCTGCGCCTGCGTGCGTCCGAGTGCGCATGCACAGTACCGAGCCTGATTGCGCGTCCGCAGTAGTGAGTCCGAGGGCGCTTGCACAGTAGGGAGCCCGATTGTGCATCCGCAGATGTGAGTCTGAGTGCGCATGCGCAGAAGTTAGCCCGGTTGCGTGTCCGCAGTAGTAAGTCCGCGTGCGGATGCGCAGCAGTGCCGCGAAGTGCGAGTGAGCAGTAGAGAGTCTGAGTACGCATGCGCAGTAGTGAGGCGGAGTGCGCATGCGCAGTAGTGGGGCCAAGTGCGCATCTGCAGAAGTGAGGCCGGGTGCGCATGCGCAGTAGTGAGGACGACTGCCCATGTGCAGAAGTAAGCCTGGGTGCACATGCGTAGACCTGAACCGGAGTGCACATGCGCGTGGATGAGTTCGAGCGCGCATGCGCAGTGGTGAGGCCAAGTGCGCAAGCCCAGTAGTGAGCCTGTGTGCGCATGCGCAGTGGTGAACCCGTTTGTGCATCCGTAGAAGAGTGTGCGAGTGCGCTTGCGCAGTAGTGGGGCCGAGTGCGCATTCGCAGTAGTGAGGCTCATTGTGCAAGCCCAGTAGTGAGCCTGAGTGCGCATGGGCAGTAGTGAACCCGATAGCGCATCCGCAGTAGTGATCCCGATGGCGCATGCAAAGTGGAGAGCCCGACTGTGCATCCGCAGAAGAGAGTCCGAATGCGCATGCGCAGTAGTGAACCCGAGAGCGCACGCGCAGTAGTGAGGCCGAGTGCACATGTGCAGAACTGAGCTGAGGTGCGCATGCGCAGTAGGGTGGCCCAGTGCGCATGCGCAGAACTGAGCCGGGGTGTGCATGCGTAATAGTGAACCCGAGTGCACATGTGCAGTAGTGTGCCCGATTGCGCATCCGCAGTAGTGAGGCCGAGTGTGCACTCGTAGCAGTGAGCCGCATTGTGCATGCGTAGTAGTGCACACGAGTGCACCTGCGCGTGGATGAGCCCGACTGCGCATGCGCAGTTGTCGACCAGAGTGCGCACGCGCAGTAGTGATCCCGAGTGCGCATTCGCAATAGTGAACACAAATGTGAATGCCCCTGGTTGATTTCGACGGCGCATCCGCAATTGTGCGCATGCCCGATTGCGCAATCTCGTGGGCGAGTCGGAGTGCGAATTTGTCCGGGCGCGTCAGCTTACGCATGAGCATTTGCGGACCCGGGTGGACATGTACGTGGGTGAGCCCGAATTGGCACGTGCAGAAGTGATTTCGTGGCGTGCGAATGGTGGCAGTGTGCCACAAGTCGGATCTCCCACCACCTCGTGGTGTACGCTGGGATAGAGGCACTCTATCCCCTTCGGAAATCAATCGCTTCGGCGGTTGGCTTCCCAAGGGTGAGGGCCTCTATGCTAACGGCAGAACGGCGGGTTCCCCAGTTTTGGGGGCCTATGCTCATACCGTAAGCCTGTGGTCATGTTTCGCAGGAACGGGGAGCTATCCTTAACCGGCTGGCTCGCGAGGAGTAAACCTCTATAAAAAATCCGCTGTGTGGTTCGCGGGGCAGAATACGGCCACGGTATCCCCTGCCAACGGTAAGAGTCCGTGAAAAGGGGTGATCCCGGCGGGGTCTTCAGACCCTGGTAGGGCCTCCCAAGCCGGTAAGGCTCGACACCGAGGACTGAAAACGGGGGGCGGCGGGGGCGTGAGGACGTCTGAAGTCAAGGTGTAAAGGCAACCGTGCCGAGGACTGCGTGGCTGCTCAGACGTAAAACAGTGGCAGTCTTTAACGGTTTCCTCGGGGGTACCTGCCGAGCCGCCCGAGTATTTAGGCTTACCCAGGTAAGGCGGCTCTGCCGGGGTGGACCACCCTTTCCGACCTTTGCGTGGGATCCATATGGAATCATTGAAATCTTTAACTGGGGTATCTGGCGGGGAGGCGTCTTGTACGGAAGGGCAAGACGGCCTTGTCGTAGTGTTGGAGAAGCTCTCCGGGGCGATGGTGGAGGTTAAACGCTCCATATCCCCTGTGGAGAGCGAGGCGGTGCCAATGCCGGCTGGCGTTGCACGAGCAGAAGACGTCGCCAAGGACGACGATCTGTTTAAGGTGCCCACTCCAAGGCGGAAGTCCGTGGAGCGCCCTAGAGCGCGGTCGCTGACCCGCTCTTGTGCGTCGTCCCGGGCGTCGTCGATAGACTCGACGGCGGCTGTGGGCGTCGGCGGGGAGCGGGGCACTGACGGCAACGAAACGGATGCTTCGTCCGTCTCTAGGGCCTCTGGCCAAGGGCGAAAGCGCGGTCGGGCGGCTACCACCGTCGACACAACCGCGTACGTGGAGGCGAAAAAGCGCCTCCTAGAGGGGGAGGAGGCCGCGGCGTACGGCGAGGCGGACAGGGATCCGCTCGATCCAGAGCCCAAAATTCGGCCTCCATCGAGGTCGTCCCTCCCTCTCCCCGATGAGGTGAAGCTCGCGAGAGAGTTCCGCGCCATGCCGACGGCTTGTATTGTGTCTCGTACACTCGAGCACATGCAAGTCGTCGACCGGGTGGCTGCGGGCTCGCGGAATTTGAACGGGCGGTTTGTGCGGGCCTTACGCCTGGCCGCCCTGGAAACGAAGTTGGCAGAGGCCGAACTGGCCGCTAGATCGGCAACGTCCTCTACCGCGGCTCCCGAGGCAGAGAATCGGGCCTTGAGGAAGCGGATACAGCACTTGGAGGAGGACCTCCGCCTCCTTAGAGCGGAGATGGCGGCGCAGCGACAAGCCTCTGCTGCGACGTCTGCGCCTGTCGTGCCGTCGCCTGCGTCGCCGCCGCGCAGGTCCCGGAGGCTGTCGGCATCGACGGCCCCAACACGACCGCCCTCGCATATATCAGCTCCGCGGGCCTCTGGCCCGACGGATGACCGGCAGGGCGGTCGATCTGTAGGGAGCATGTCTCCGGAGGAATTGGTGCGCCTCATCACCACGGTGATAGACGTGCGCATGGCATCCTCCAGGGTGGAAGAAGCGCGGATGCAGGCCGCGTTGTCCGGGCCAGCGGCGTCGCGGCGTGCTGCGCCCCAGCCGGTGCTCTCCCACCCGGCCCCGGTCCCCGGAAAGGAGGCCAAGAAAAAGAAGAAGAAGGGGCAGAAGGCCCCTCACCGACCCGGCGGTAGGCCCACGCCTTCCGAGGTGCCCGCGCCGCCTCAGAAGGCACGCAGCTATGCGGCAGTCGCAGCTGCGGCCAATGAGAGAGCGGCCCCGGCAAGGATGGCGCCGACCGAGGCGTGGACCATAGTGGTCGGTCGGAAGGCCAGGCGAAATGTGGCCAAGGCCGCCCCAACCGCCACACAGGCGCGGCCGAAGAAGGCCCCGCCTCCGAAGGCGAAAGCTGTGCCGCCTCAGCCACCGCGTACGGCGGCGGTGGCCGTAACCATACCGGCGGGATGTAAGACCTCCCTCACGGAGGCAATGACCAAGGCGAGGGAGAAGATAGATCTCCCCTCGCTGGGCGTACCACCGCTACGCCCGAGGCGCGCCGCGACAGGGGGATTCCTTTTAGAGGTATCCGGCCCTGATCGCGGCGCCAAAGCCGACCTCCTGGCCAACAAAATGGCGGAGGTGTTGGAGGGGACGGGCGTGAAGGTGGAACGCCCCCAAAAGATGGCCGACCGCCGGCTGCGCGGCCTAATGGACTCTGTGACGCCCACAGAGGTGGCGTCTGTGGTCGCAGCGGCCGGAGGATGCCTCCCAGGGGAGGTTAAAACGGGCGAAGTGCGCCCGGGTCCCGGTGGCCTTGGGACCATCTGGGTCCGCTGCCCGGCGGCTGCTGCGCGGAGGGTGGCCCTGGCCGGCACTGTGGTCGTGGGGTGGACCCGCGTCCCTGTGGACGCTCTGCGGGCTCGCCCCATGCAGTGCTACCGCTGCCTGGAGTACGGGCACGTAAGGCAGCGGTGCACCAGCACGGTGGACAGGACGGGGCGGTGCTACGCCTGTGGCGCTGAAGGGCATAGGGCGGCCCAGTGCACCGCTCCGCCTAAATGCACCGTGTGTGCCGACCAGGGGTGGCCCGCCAACCACCGGCTCGGCACGCAGCCGTGTCACGCCGCCAAGAAGGTTGGCGGAGGGGGCCGGCGGCGAAGAAGGGGCCGTGGCAAGAAGCCAAAGGCCCCAGCAGCCGGGGTGGCGGCAGTCGCGGTTCCGCTGGTTTCCCCGGCGCCCGAGGCTGTCGCTGCTCCGGTGGCAGGACGAGCGGAGACGCCGGCTACAAGGGCGGCGGATACAGCCGTGCCACGCTTGGTCACCGGGACGGAGGGGGCACAGACCCCCATGGAAGCTGAATAGGATGGGGCCATCGGGACCCATTCTCCAGGCCAACCTGAACCACTCGGCCTTGGCACAAGACCTCATTGCCCAGGCCCTGGCCGAGCGGGATGTAGGTTTGGGAGTAGTGGCGGAGCCCGATAGAGTCCCGGTCCATCCGAACTGGACCGGGGAAGATGGGGGCTCCGTCGCTATAGTTTGGAACGCCCACCGCAGGTCCCCGCCCTGCACACTCATCGAGCGGGGTCGGGGATTCGTGGCGGTCGATTGCGGTGGCACTGCGGTGGTGGGAATTTATGCTCCACCGAGCTGGCCCCTCGCGTCTTTTGAGATGTTCTTGGACGTGGTCACGCGATGCGTTTCACGCTGCCTGCCCCGTCCTGTTTTGGTTCTGGGGGATTTCAACTCCAAGGCCACGGCCTGGGGGTCCCCAGGACCGACGCGAGGAGTGAGACGTTGCTCGACTGGGCGGCTGGACTGGAGCTCCGTTTGCTGAATACGGGCTCCGTCCACACGTGCGTGCGGCAATGGGGAGGATCCATAGTGGACCTCTCCTTCGCCTCCCCGGCCGCCACGCGCCGTATCTCGGGGTGGAGGGTGGCGGAGGAGGTTGAAACCTTGTCGGATCATCGTTATATAACGATGATCCTCTCCGCCACTCCTGCAAAAGCGCCTCCCCGAGGTCGCCCAGAGGAGGGAGCACACCCACCACCGCGGTGGTCCATCAAACGAGTAGAGAAGGACGCCCTGATGGCAGCTGCTCACGTCGTGGCCTGGCACTCAGCCAGGCCAGTCGACGGGCACGAAGGGGCCCGTTGGCTTCGCCGCGTTCTCACATTAATATGTGACGCGGCGATGCCAAGAGCGGGCCCCTCGTGGAGGAAATCGGTGTACTGGTGGTCGCCCGAAATCGCTGAGCTCAGAAGCGATTGCACTCGGGCGCGCCGCCGGTATGCCCGTGCTCGTCGACGGCGAAGGGAGAGCCCGACGTGGGTAGCGGAGCTGTATGGGCTTTACCGCGAGAAGGTAAAAGCCCTGCAGCTCGCCATCAAAAAGGCCAAGGCTAGGGCCTGGCAGGAGCTCCTCGGGAGGCTGGATGAAGATCCGTGGGGGCGCCCGTACAAGTTGGTACTTGGCCGACTCCGGCCGTGGGCGCCCCCTGTGACGGAGTCTGGTGACCGAATGGCGTCAGTTGACGCAAGTCGGATCTCCCACCTCCTCGTGGTGGTCGCTGGGATAGAGGCACTCTATGCCCTTCGGTAGTACTTTGGTGCTACCCAAGGGTGAGGGCCTCTATGCTAACGGGAGAACGGCGGACCCCCTAGTGGGGTTTGTGCTCATACCGTAAGCCTGTGGTCATGTTTCGCAGGAACGGGGGCCTTGCCTTAACCGGCCGGGCCGCGAGGATGTAAACCTCTATAAAAAATACCCTAACCCCAAGCTATGGTGCGCGGCGATGGGGCACCTCCCAGTCTTGCACTGGTGGGTGGGTTGGTGGGAGCACCAGCCATTAGCGACCTCCTCAGGACACCTGGCGACCTCCTGAGTGTATGAGCCTTCTCCCCGGGAAGGGCGTCACCCGGGGAGTGACTGTTGTTCGTCCCTACTCGTGGGATTCCAATGGAATTTGTAAAACTTGACGACATTGGGGGGGGGGGTAAGAGTGGGAGTGCTAGCGGAGAGCCGACTAGCTCGCGTGGCCGTGGGCCCGCAGCTAGAGGAAAAAAGCTTGGCTCTAGAAGCTTGAGTCCGAGGAAACGGACGAGGCAGGAGGAAAGTGCGGAGGAGGTTGTGATGGAGGAGGAAGGAGAGGAGAGTGAGATGAAGGCGATACGGCGCGTTGGTGAGAAACTGCGAAAATTCTTGCTGACCGAGTCCAATCGCGTCTCCAAGACAGCGACGGAGTTTGTTTTAAATTGTGTGAGTGAGTATGAGGAATGTATGATGGGTATGATTGCGAGAAATGAACGGCTAGTTGGACGACTGGAGGAAAGTAGGAGGATTATGGATGAGCGTGCGAGTGTGCCTGCGAGTGTGAGTTATGCGAGTGTGGCTGGAAGGAGTGGTGTGTCTCAGAGTGGTGTGGTTGAACAGGCAAAGAGTGTTGTAGGTATGAGTGAGAGGCCGAAAGTGCGAACTTTTGCGGTGGTTGTGAAAGCGAAGGATGAGAGCATGAAAATGACGAGTGAACAGGTGAAAGAGAAAGTTATGAGTGATGTGAGTAGTGGATAGAATGTGCGAGTGAGAGCAGTGAGAAAGACAAGAAGTGGTGGTTTGGTGATAGAAGCAGCGAGTGCAAGAGAAATGGAGATGCTGAAACAGCACAAAAAGTTTGATGAGATTGGACTCAAGGTAGAGACACCCAAAAGAGTGGGTCCTAAGGTAATTGTGTTTGATGTAGCGAATGAGATGACAAATGAAGAATTGATGAGTGAATTGTATGTTAAGAATTTGAAGAGTGCTGGTGTGACTGAGATGGAGTTTAAGGATAGAGTGAGAATTGTGAGTAGAGTGAATAAGAAAGGTGCGAGTGTAGGAAACGTGATACTCGAGGTGTCCAAAAGAATGCGTGATGTTTTGATGACTGAGGAACGTGTGTATGTTAAGTGGAGAGCGTGCAAAGTGAGGGATTTCGTGAATGTGATGAGGTGTTACAAGTGTTTTGCCTTCGGGCACATGATGCGTGAGTGTAGTATGAAAGAGAGATTGTGTGAGAAGTGTGGAGAGAGTGGACATTTGAGAGAGAAATGTCAAAAAGCGTGTGTGTGTAGAAATTGCAAGTTGAAAGATAGAGCGTGTGACCATTCGGTTTTGTCGTGTGAATGTCCTGAGTATGTGCGTATGTTAGAGAGAGAGAAGGCCAGAATAAGTGATGACTGATGCGTGTTTGAGTGTGGTGCAATGTAACTGTCAGAAGTGGTATAGTGTGTTGTGTGATTTGGGTAATGTTATGAATGAGAAGAATGTGAGTGTGGCTTTATTGCAAGAAGTGTATGTGTCACATGGATGTGTGAGAGGATTGCCAAGTGGATGGCAAGTGTATGTATGCGCGGACGACCCTGCAAAAGCTGCAGTGGTTGTTCGGGATGTGAATGTGGAAGTGATGTGTGTGCGGGAACTTACGAATGAGTGTGGTGTGTGTGTGTGGCTGAAAGGGGACTTTGGCGAGTTATATGTAGTGTCTGTGTATTGTAGGTGGGGCACAGATATTGAGCCCTACCTAGTGTATATGGAGAGTGTGAAAGAGTATGTAAGAGGGAAACGTGTGTTGTTCGGGATGGATGCTAATGCGACCTCACCCTTGTGGTTTAGCAAGGGCGGAGGTCGCAGCAGAGAGAATGAGATGCGTGGAAGGATTTTGGAAGAATGGGTATTATCGAATGGATTGATTGTTGTGAATGGACCGAGTGAGCATTATACTTTCTCGGGCGTGAATGGGCAGAGTGACATTGATGTCACTCTGATGAATGAATCGTTAGCCAGGTGCCGCCTTGAATGGGAAGTTAAGAATGACTGGGGTATAAGTGATCATAATGTGATTTTGATTAGGATGATGTGTGATGAGAGTGTGCAGAATGCCTCAGATGAGCGAATGGGATGGATATGCAAGGATGTAGACTGGGAAGAATACAAGAGTGATTTAATGGAATTTTCGTTGATGTATGGGCAGGATATGAGTGATGAGACAAATGTGGATAGGATGCTTGAAATTTTAATGCAATGGATCCAAGGTTCGAACGACAGGAGAATGAAACGGAGAGAGAGAGTGAATGACAGAAGGATTGTGTGGTGGACGAATGAATTGAAGAGAATGAAAGTTAAGGTTCGGAAGAGCCGGAAAGCGTGGCAGAGAGCGAGAAGAAGAAGAAGCGTGGATGTGGATGCGCGTTTGGATATGTATAAAAGATTGATGCGTGAATACAAGCGTGAACTGTGTAGAGTGAAAGAAGAATGCTGGAGGAAGTTTGTGAGTGAGTCGTCGAACCTGGATCCATGGGGCCCTGTATACAGAATATGCAGAGGTAAGAATGCGAGGGAGAGAATGAGTTCACTGAATGTTGATGGTGTGAATTATTCCACATGGCGAGAATGTGCGCAAGTGTTGCTAGAGCGATTCTTCCCAGCCTCGAATGATTCGAGGGGAGTGAGTGGTGCAGTAGAGAGTGTGAATGATGTGGTAGAGTTTGAATGGGATGAGGTGAATGAGGCCGTGATGGCATCAAAGTTGGGCAAGGCACCTGGCTTGGATGGTATAACTGTAAAGATGCTGCGAATGATTTGGTGCGTGATTCCGGGATGGCTGATGAGACTGTATAATGCTTGCTTGAAGACTGGATGCTTCCCGAATGAGTGGAAGAAAGCGTGCGTTGTGGTCTTGCTGAAGTCCCCTGATAAGCCGCGAACGGACCCTGCGTCATATAGGCCGATAAGCCTACTGTCGGTGTTTGGAAAGACGTTGGAACGAATGATGATTAAAAGGCATGAACGGAGAGTGTGTGAGAGTATGGATGATGCGCAGTATGGCTTTCGCAGGGGCCGTTCGACGGAGAGTGCTTGGCTGAAAGTGAGAGAGTATGTGGAAGAGAGCGAAAAGAAGTATGTACTTGGGATATTTGTTGATTTTAAGGGTGCATTTGATTATTTGGAATGGAACAGTATGATAGAGTGGTTGAGTGAGACAGGGTGTGCGGAGTTGCCACTCTGGAAAAGCTATTTCCAAGGGAGGGCAGCGTGTCTGTGTGGTGTGAATGAGGTTGTATGGAGGAATGTTGAGCGTGGATGCCCGCAGGGGTCCGTGTCTGGCCCTTTCCTTTCGATTGGGCGGATGAATGGACTCCTGCGGCGTTTGAGAGAATGTGGGTGTAAATGTGTGGCCTTCGCGGATGATTTGTTTTTGTTTGTCGAAGGGCAGAGCCGAATGGAAATTGAACGTGTTGGAACGGAATGGATGGCAATAGTGCGTGAATGGGGTGCGAAAGTTGGTGTTAGTGTGTCTGAAAGTAAAACTGTGACGATGTTAATGAAAGGTAGTATGGCTGTGAGCAGAAGACCGATTGTGCGAATGAATGGAAAAGCGTTGAGGTATGTGGAGCGCGTGAAATATTTGGGTGTATGGGTGAGTGAAAGGATGCATTTTAAGGTACACCTCGAGTATCTGCGAAAGAAAGTGATGAATGTGGTGGGTGTGATGAGAAGAGTGTTGAAGAGAGAATGGGGAATGAGAAGGAGAGCTGTGCGAATGTTATATAAAGGTCTGTTTGTTGCGTGTGTTATGTATGGTGCGAGTGTATGGTATGACGTGATGCGATATGGGTATGCAAGAGACTTGATGAATAGATGTTAGCGTGTTGTGTTGTATGCATGTTTGAGTGTGTGTCGAACCGTCTCGACGGAAAGTATGCAGGTGTTAATGGGTGTCCTACCTTGGGACCTTGAGTGTGTGAGGCGAGGTATGTGTGCAAGATTAAAGAATAGAGTGAATCTGTGTGAGAATGTAGATATAATCGCTGCTTCTGGTTTGGATGGACGGGATGTGGATGAGTGTGTGGAAACTGTGAATGAAAGAGCGTATGAATGTTGGCAGAATAGATGGGATGGAAGTGAGAAAGGTAGAATGACGTATGAATATATAAAGAATGTAAGGTTTGCTGAAAGGTGTGTGAATTTTGAGCCGAGTGTGTTTGCGTGTTTCTTGTTGACCGGTCATGGTAGTATGAATGCTTATTTGTATAAATGTGGACGGAGCGAGAGTGAACAGTGTAGGTGTGGAGCTGCGTGTGAAGACTGGAAGCATGTGTTGGTTGAATGCAGTATGTATGATGACCTCCGATGTCTGGATGAGTGTGGTGTGATAAGAAGAGAGAATGGTAGTGTGGATGTGAGTGGTGTGTTGGAATGCAAGGAGAAGTATGAATGTTTTTGTGCGTATGCGAGAGGTGTGTTTGTGCGGAGAAGAAGGTGTGTGAATGCGTAGTGTGTGTGTACGGGTGTGTGAGGAACGCAGGGTGGCTGCGAGGAGGTCAAAGACCTCAGGGTCGATTCCTACTCGCGGCCTTTGGAGGTTGGCGTCTCCACGTACCCGATGCGCCGGCCGACCATTGCCGGGGGTTGCGGGACCCCCAAAATGGAAGCGACCCTGGTCGCGCAGATCCCACCAGTGATTTTGACTGGTACCGCGGGGACCGAGATGCCTACAGGGGCAACCCTGGCTCGGTCGTGGGTTGGACCATCGCGGGGGCAGTGGTTTAGAAGCCGCATGCTGGCTAGAGGGCCTGCTAGTCGGGCCCTCGGCGGGTGAGCTGCGTCCCAACAGCTCGGGTACCAGCCTGTCTTAGCTGGTAGAGTGTTGGAAAGTCACTCGGCCCCACCAGAGGTCGGTTACCGGGACCCGTAGAGCCTGGTGCCGTTTCTGGTAGTCCTTGCTTCGGCGGGGACGCGCTAATTAGGCGTATCCCAATTCCACGCCCATGGGGGCCGTGTAGTAAAGCTGTGATGGCGGGAACTGCACGTTAAACAACACAAGACAATTCTGTGACGGAGTCTCTTGACCCCCAGTTCCTTAGCTGCGTGGTGGAAACCCTATTCCCCTTTTCCGGGTCTACGGAGGGCCGCGCGGCTGAGGTGTCGGACCACGTCGATTGGTCCAACGAGCTGGGGGTCACCGACGAGGAGCTCCATGCCGCGCTGAAACTCCTCGGGGCGAAGAATACCGCCCCGGGCCCGGCCGGCGTGCCCGGGAAGGCCCTGGTCATGGCCTCGGGCGTCCTTATCGAGGAGATCCGAGGCACGTTTAATACGTGCCTCGCTCAGGGGATCTTTTCCCAAGTTTGGAAGACCGGACGGATGGTCCTCATCCGTAAGGATGGAAGGCCCGCGGAGTCTCCCTCCGCGTACCGGCCCATATGCCTCCTGGATGAGGCGGGGAAGCTGTTTGAGAGGGTGATAGCTTCCCGCCTCTCCAGGCACCTGTCAACGGTAGGGCCCGATCTGGCGGGCAGCCAATTCGGCTTCCGCGAGGGACGCTCTACGCTGGTTGCTGTATTGCGCGTGCGTTCCCTCGCGGAGGCGGCTGTATCCCGGGACGGGGTGTGTTTCGGTGTATCAATTGACATCGTCAATGCATTCAACACCCTGCCCTCTTTTTTTTTTTTTTTTTTTTTTACGTGGGGGAAATCTTCGAAAGATACCCCGCACCCCTGGGGGAGGGCGCAGGGTTATGCGGGATTTTTACCGGCTAAAACCCCCACGGTGGTCCTACCTCGGCGCATGGAAGGGGGCCCCGGGAACTCTGTCAGAACACAACCGGGACCCCCACGCCTTGGCCCCATCCCGGGGGAGGCCGGAAGGACCTCCCCCATGCTCGTCCCATTTACGACGGCGCCCGGACCACCGAGGCGCCGCCGTCCCCCCCGGGGCAGTGTTCAATGGCGTCCTGGGCCCCCACCCAGGACGCCGACTGCCCCTGCGGCGACTCTACCTGGGGAGCTGTCTGGCCTCCCCGGAGCCGCCGCTACCCTGCCGGATCCGATGACCCAGTTTGGCCGGCGGTCCCCATTTTTTTTTTTTGAGGTACCGCCGGCCCGCCTTCCTCATCCGGGGGAGTCCGGCCGTGTCCCACTGCGGACACGGCGGCTCCCCCGTCCTCTAACGGTCGCTTCTCGGACCCGCCCCGCGGCCTCCTTCTGCAGCATCACCTCTTCGCAGAAGGAGGCCACGGCCCTCCAGTTCCTCTCCCTGTCCAGCATCGCCCCAACTACTGCTGGCAGGGAGCGGTCATGAACTTTTTCCGATTTGAGGACACGGCGCAGCGCTGAAAATTCGGGGCAAACCTCCAGCGTATGCTGCGCCGTGTCCAAATCCTCCCCACAATGGTAGCAGGCCGCCGTCGCCTCCTTCCCAATTCGACGCAAGTATTCACCGAAGCATCCGTGCCCGGTGAACACCTGCGTCATACGCTAGGTGAGTTTACCATGGCCTCTCTCCCGCCACTCCGCCAGATGTGGCAAGAGAGCCCCGACAACTGGCTTGTTGGCGTATTTGCGGACCTCGATACGCCAACGTGTTTCAGCCAGTTGTCGGGCCTGGCGCCTGATCGTTTCGATCGCCGTAGGCTCCGGCGGGACGCCGTCGAGTCGTCGCAGGGCACGGATGCGCGTGTATGACGACGCATTCGCCCCCGCGAGGAACTCGAACGGGATAAGTCCCGCCAGAGCCATCACCGCCCCGTAGGAGATGGTGCGGTATCCCCTTATGACCCTGATGGCCAACCGCCGCTGCAGTCGATGCACTAACTGAAGACTGCGGCGGCTGGCCATCAGGGATCGTGCCCACACTGGTGCCCCGCAGGACACCATGGACCGCACCACCCCCACGTAAAGGCGGCGAACCTTCTCATCGGGTCCCCCGAGATTGGGCATTATACGGCCCAATGCGGCCGCAGCCCGCTCTACTCGGGGGACCAGGCGATCGAAGTGCCGATCAAAACGCCAGTGGCTGTCGAGGTCGAGTCCCAAATACCTCAAACTGGACCCGACCTCGACCCATGCCTCACCTACCCGGACCCACGAGGGGGGAGGACCCCGCGACCGAGGCCTGTTGTGGAAAACAATAGCCTCGGTCTTGCGGGGATCAATGCTCAACCCCAACTCGTGGATCCGTCCGACGACGGCGGCTACTGCCACTTCTACCAGACGGATGGTCCTCTCCAGCTCCTCCCCGACTGCCAGGATGTAAGTGTCGTCTGCATAGCAGACGACATAACAGCCGTCGGGGAGGGCGGCCCGCAGAACGCGGTCGTACCCCAGGTTCCACAAATATGGTCATAAAGCGGAACCCTGGGGTACGCCGCATGTGGTCTCCCTGCGTACCGTGTCGTCCCGGCCCTTATACTCTATCCACCTGTCTTGCAGGTAGGACCCGATCACCCTCCTTAAGTAGGGAGGCACCTGGTGATATACCAGGGCCTCCCTGATGGCGGCCCAGGGCAGGGTGTTGAATGCATTGACGATGTCAATTGATACACCGACACACACCTCGCCCCGGGATACAGCCGCCTCCGCGAGGGAACGCACGCGCAATACAGCATCCAGCGTAGAGCCTCCCTCGCGGAAGCCGAATTGGCTGTCCGCCAGATCGGGCCCTACCGTCGACAGGTGCCTGGAGAGGCGGGAAGCTATCACCCTCTCAAACAGCTTCCCCGCCTCATCCAGGAGGCATATGGGCCGGTACGCGGAGCGAGACTCCGCGGGCCTTCCATCCTTACGGATGAGGACCATCCGTCCGGTCTTCCAAACTTGGGGAAAGATCCGCACTGCGAGGCACGTATTAAACGTGCCTCGGATCTCCTCGATAAGGACGCCCGAGGCCATGACCAGGGCCTTCCCGGGCACGCCGTCCGGGCCCGGGGCGGTATTTTTCGCCCCGAGCCGTTTCAGCGCGGCAAGGAGCTCCTCGTCGGTGACCCCCAGCTCGTCGGACCAATCGACGTGGTCCGACACCTCAGCCGCGTGGCCCTCCGTAGCCCCGGAAAGGGGGAATAGGGTTTCCACCACGCGGCTAAGGAACTGGGGGTCAAGAGACTCCGTCACAGGGGGCGCCCACGGCCGGAGTCGGCCAAGTACCAACTTGTACGGGCGCCCCCACGGATCTTCATCCAGTCTCCCGAGGAGCTCCTGCCAGGCCCTAGCCTTGGCCTTTCTGATGGCGAGCTGCAGGGCTTTTACCTTCTCGCGGTAAAGCCCATACAGCTCCGCTACCCACGTCGGGCTCTCCCTTCGCCGTCGACGAGCACGGGTATACCGGCGGCGCGCCCGAGTGCAATCGCTTCTGAGCTCAGCGATTTCGGGCGACCACCAGTACACCGATTTCCTCCACGAGGGGCCCGCTCTTGGCATCGCCGCGTCACATATTAATGTGAGAACGCGGCGAAGCCAACGGGCCCCTTCGTGCCCGTCGACTGGCCTGGCTGAGTGCCAGGCCACGACGTGAGCAGCTGCCATCAGGGCGTCCTTATCTACTCGTTTGATAGACCACCGCGGTGGTGGGTGTGCTCCCTCCTCTGGGCGACCTCGGGGAGGCGCTTCTGGAGGAGTGGCGGAGAGGATCATCGTTATATAACGATGATCCGACAAGGTTTCGACCTCCTCCGCCACCCTCCACCCCGAGATACGGCGCGCGGCGGCCGGGGAGGCGAAGGAGAGGTGCACTATGGATCTTCCCCATTGCCGCACGCACGTGTGGACGGAGCCCGTATTCAGCAAACGGAACTCCAGTCCAGCCGCCCAGTCGAGCAACGTCTCACCCCTCGCGTCGGTCCTGGGGGACCCCCAGGCCGTGGCCTTGGAGTTGAAATCCCCCAGAACCAAAACATGACGGGGCAGGCAGCGTGAAACGCATCGCCTGACCCCGTCCAAGAACATCTCAAAAGACGCGAGGGGCCAGCTCGGTGGAGCGTAAATTCCCACCACCGCGGTGCCACCCCAATCGACAGCCACGAATCCCCGACCCCGCTCGATGAGTGTGCAGGGCGGGGACCCGCGGCGGGCGTTCCAAACTATAGCGACGGAGCCCCCATCGTCCCCGGTCCAGTTCGGATGGACCGGGACTCTATAGGGCTCCGCCACTACTCCCAAACCTACATCCCGCTCGGCCAGGGCCTGGGCAATGAGGTCTTGCGCCCTGGCCGAGTGGTTCAGGTTGGCCTGGAGAATGGGGCCCGATGGCCCCATCCTATTCAGCTTCCATGGGGGTCTGTGCCCCCTCCGTCCCGGTGGCCAAGCGTGGCACGGCTGTATCCGCCGCCCTTGGGGCCGGCGTCTCCGCTCGTCCTGCCACCGGAGCAGCGACAGCCTCGGGCGCCGGGGAAACCGGCAGAACCGCGACTGCCGCCACCTCGGCCGCTGGGGCCGTTGGCTTTTTGCCACGGCCCCTTCTTCGCCGCCGGCCACCTCCGCCAACCTCCTTGGCGGCTTGACACGGCTGCGTGCCGAGCCGGTGGTTGGCGGGCCGCCCCTGGTCGGCACACACGGTGCATATGGGCGGAGCGGTGCACTGGGCCGCCTTATGCCCTTCAGCGCCACAGGCGTAGCACCGCCCCGTCCTGTCCACCGTGCTGGTGCACCGCTGCCTTACGTGCCCGTACTCCAGGCAGCGGTAGCACTGCATGGGGCGAGCCCGCAGAGCGTCCACAGGGACGCGGGTCCACCCCACGACCACAGTGCCGGCCAGGGCCACCCTCCGCGCAGCAGCCGCCGGGCAGCGGACCCAGATGGTCCCAAGGCCACCGGGACCCGGGCGCACTTCGCCCGTTTTAACCTCCCCTGGGAGGCATCCTCCGGCCGCCGCGACCACAGACGCCACCTCTGTGGGCGTCACAGAGTCCATTAGGCCGCGCAGCCGGAGGTGGGCCATCTTTTGGGGGCGTACCACCTTCACGCCCGTCCCCTCCAACACCTCCGCCATTTTATTGGCCAGGAGGTCGGCTTTGGCACCGCGATGAGGGCCGGATACCTCTAAAAGGAATCCCCCTGTCGGGGCGCGCCTCGGGCGTAGCGGTGGTACGCCCAGCGAGGGGAGATCTATCTTCTCCCTCGCCTTGGCCATTGCCTCCGTGAGGGAGGTCTTACATCCCGCCGGTATGGTTACGGCTACCGGCGCCGTACGCGGTGGCCGAGGCGGCACAGCTTTCGCCTTCGGAGGCGGGGCCTTCTTCGGCCCCGCCTGCGTGGCGGTTGGAGCGGCCTTAGCCACATTTCGCCTGGCCTTCCGACCGACCATGGTGGTCCACGCCACGGTCGGTGCCATCCTTGCCGGGGCCGCTTTCTCATTGGCCGCAGCTGCGACTGCCGCATAGCTGCGTGCCTTCTGAGGCGGCGCGGGCACCTCGGAAGGCGTGGGCCTACCGCCGGGTCGGAGAGGGGCCTTCTGCCCCATCTTCTTCTTTTTCTTGGCCTCCTTTCCGGGGACCGGGGCCAGGTGGGAGAGCACCAGCTGAGGCGCAGCACGCCGCGACGCCGCTGGCCCGGACAACGCGGCCTGCGTCCGCGCTTCTTCCGCCCTGGAGGATGCCATGCGCGCGTCTATCACCGTGGTGATGAGGCGCACCAATTCCTCTGGAGACATGCTCCCTACAGATCGACCGCCCTGCCGGTCATCGGTCGGGCCAGAGGCCCGCGGAGCTGATATAGGCGAGGGCGGTCGTGTTGGGGCCGTCGATGCCGACAGCCTCCGGGACCTGCGCGGCGGCGACGCAGGCGACGGCGCGACGGGCGCAGACGTCGCAGCAGAGGCTTGACGCTGCGCCGCCATCTCCGCTCTAAGGAGGCGGAGGTCCTCCTCCAAGTCCTGTATCCGCTTCCTCAAGGCCCGATTCTCTGCCTCGAGAGCCGCGGTAGAGGACGTTGCCGATCTGGCGGCCAGTTCGGCCTCTGCCAACCTCGTTTCCTTGGCGGCCAGGCGTAAGGCCCGCGCAAACCGCCCGTTCAAATTCCGTGAGCCCGCAGCCACCCGGTCGACGTCTTGCATGTGCTCGAGTGTACGAGACACAATACAAGCCGTCGGCATGGCGCGGAACTCTCTCGCGAGCTTCACCTCGTCGGGGAGAGGGAGGGGCGACCTCGAAGGAGGCCGAATTTTGGCCTCTGGATCGAGCGGATCCCTGTCCGCCTCGCCGTACGCCGCGGCCTCCTCCCCCTCTAGGAGGCGCTTTTTCGCCTCCACGTACGCGGTTGTGTCGTCGGTGGTAGCCGCCCGACCGCGCTTTCGCCCTTGGCCAGAGGCCCTAGAGACGGACGAAGCATCCGTTTCGTTCCCGTCAGTGCCCCGCTCCCCGCCGACGCCCACAGCCGCCATCGAGTCTATCGACGACGCCCGGGACGACGCACAAGAGCGGGTCAGCGACCGCGCTCTAGGGCGCTCCACGGACTTCCGCCGTGGAGCGGGCACCTTAAACAGATCGTCGTCCTTGGCGACGTCTTCTGCTGGTGCAACGCCAGCCGGCATTGGCACCTCCTCGCTCTCCACAGGGGATGTGGAGCGTTTAACCTCCACCATCGCCCCGGAGAGCTTCTCCAACACTACTACAAGGCCGTCTTGCCCTTCCGGACAAGACGCCTCCCCCCCAGATACCCCTGTCAAAGATTTCAATGATTCCATATGGATCCCACGCAAAGGTCGGAAAGGGTGGTCCACCCCGGCAGAGCCGCCTTACCGGGGTAAGCCTAAATACTCGGGGGGGGGGTCGGCAGGTACCCCCGAGGGAACCGTTAAAGACTGCTACTGTTTTACGTCTGGGCAGCCACGCAGTCCTCGGCACGGTTGCCTCTACACCTTGACTTCAGACGTCCTCACGCCCCCGCCGCCCCCCGTTTTCAGTCCTCGGTGTCGAGCCTTACCGGCTTGGGAGGCCCTACCAGGGTCCGAAGACCCCGCCGGCATCGCCTCGACACTTCACCGAACCTACTTGGGGAACGACGGGAGCACCCCTTTTCACGGACTCTTACCGTTGGCAGGGGATACCGTGGCCGTATTCCGCCCCGCGAACCACACAGCGGATTTTTTTTATAGAGGTTTACTCCTCGCGAGCCAGCCGGTTAAGGCCAGCTCCCCGTTCCTGCGAAACATGACCACAGGCTTACGGTATGAGCATAGCCCCCCAAAACTGGGGAACCCGCCGTTCTCCCGTTAGCATAGAGGCCCTCACCCTTGGGAAGCCAACCGCCGAAGCGATTGATTTCCGAAGGGCATAGAGTGCCTCTATCCCAGCGTACACCACGAGGAGGTGGGAGATCCGACTTGTGGCACACTGCCACCATTCGCACGCCTCAACACCCTGCCCTGGGCCGCCATCATGGAGGCCCTGGTATATCACCAGGTGCCTCCCTACTTAAGGAGGGTAATCGGGCCCTACCTTTAAGACAGGTGGATAGAGTATAAGGGCCGGGACGACACGGTACGCAGGTAGACCACATGCGGCGCACCCCAGGGTTCCGCTTTAGGACCATATTTGTGGAACCTGGGGTACGACCGCGTTCTGCGGGCCGGCCTCCCCGGCGGCTGTTATGTCGTCTGCTATGCAGACGACACTTACATCCTGGCAGTCGGGGAGGAGCTGGAGAGGACCATCCGTCTGGTAGAAGTGGCAGTAGCCGCCGTCGTCGGACGGATCCACGAGTTGGGGTTGAGCATTGATCCCCGCAAGACCGAGGCTATTGTTTTCCACAACAGGCCTCGGTCGCGGGGTCCTCCCCCCTTGTGGGTCCGGGTAGGTGAGGCATGGGTCGAGGTCGGGTCCAGTTTGAGGTATTTGGGACTCGACCTCGACAGCCACTGGCGTTTTGATCGGCACTTCGATCGCCTGGTCCCCCGAGTAGAGCGGGCTGCGGCCGCATTGGGCCGTATAATGCCCAATCTCGGGGGACCCGATGAGAAGGTTCGCCGCCTTTACGTGGGGGTGGTGCGGTCCATGGTGTCCTGCGGGGCACCAGTGTGGGCACGATCCCTGATGGCCAGCCGCCGCAGTCTTCAGTTAGTGCATCGACTGCAGCGGCGGTTGGCCATCAGGGTCATAAGGGGATACCGCACCATCTCCTACGGGGCGGTGATGGCTCTGGCGGGACTTATCCCGTTCGAGTTCCTCGCGGGGGCGAATGCGTCGTCATACACGCGCATCCGTGCCCTGCGACGACTCGACGGCGTCCCGCCGGAGCCTACGGCGATCGAAACGATCAGGCGCCAGGCCCGACAACTGGCTGAAACACGTTGGCGTATCGAGGTCCGCAAATACGCCAACAAGCCAGTTGTCGGGGCTCTCTTGCCACATCTGGCGGAGTGGCGGGAGAGAGGCCATGGTAAACTCACCTAGCGTATGACGCAGGTGTTCACCGGGCACGGATGCTTCGGTGAATACTTGCGTCGAATTGGGAAGGAGGCGACGGCGGCCTGCCACCATTGTGGGGAGGATTTGGACACGGCGCAGCATACGCTGGAGGTTTGCCCCGCCTTTTCAGCGCTGCGCCGTGTCCTCAAATCGGAAAAAGTTCATGACCTCTCCCTGCCAGCAGTAGTTGGGGCGATGCTGGACAGGGAGAGGAACTGGAGGGCCGTGGCCTCCTTCTGCGAAGAGGTGATGCTGCAGAAGGAGGCCGCGGGGCGGGTCCGAGAAGCGACCGTTAGAGGACGGGGGAGCCGCCGTGTCCGCAGTGGGACACGGCCGGACTCCCCCGGATGAGGAAGGCGGGCCGGCGGTATCTCAGCGGGGACCGCCGGCCCAACCGGGTCATCGGATCCGGTAGGGTAGCGGCGGCTTCGGGGAGGCCTGACAGCTCCCCAGGTAGAGCCGCCGCAGGGGCAGTCGGCGACCTGGGTGGGGGCCCAGGACGCCATTGAACACAGCCCCGGGGGGGACGGCGGCGCCTCGGTGGTCCGGGCGCCGTCGTAAATGGGACGTGCATGGGGGAGGTCCTTCCGGCCTCCCCCGGGATGGGGCCAAGGCGTGGGGGTCCCGTTTGTGTTCTGACAGAGTTCCCGGGGCCCCCTTCCATGCGCCGAGGTAAGACCACCGTGGGGGTTTTAGCCCGTAAAAATCCCGCATAACCCTGCGCCCTCCCCCAGGGGTGCGGGGTATCTTTCGAAGATTTCCCCCACGTAAAAAGAAAAAAAAAAAAAAGAAGTGATTTCGTGTGCGCATTCGCAGCAGCGAAGCACAGAGTACATGTGGAACAGTAAGCCGAGATGGCCTTACGCAGTAGTGAACTGGAGTGCACATGCGCGTGGATGATTCCGAGGGCGCATGCGTAGTAGTGAACCCAAGTATGAATTCGCCTATGTGAGTTCGACGGCGCTTGCGCCGTTGTGAGCAGGATCGCGCATTGCAGAACTTAGCCGGGGTGTGCATGCGCAGTAGTCAGCCCGATTGCGCATCCGCAGAAGTGAGTCCGAGTGGGCATGCGCAGTAGTGGCGCGGACTGCCCATGCGCAGTTGTGAGCCGGAGTGCGCATGCACAGTGGTAAGCCCGTGTGCGCATGCGCAGTTGTAAACCCGTTTGTGCGTGCACAGAAGTCAGTCCTAGTGCGCATGCGCAGTTGTAAACCGTTTGTGCATGCACAGAAGACAGTCCTAGTGCGCATGCGGAGTAGTGAGGCCGTGTGCGCACGTGCAGAACTGATCCGGCGTATGCGCGCGCAGTAGTGAACCCGATTGTGCATACGCAGTAATGGGTCGGAGTGATCATGCGCAGTAGTGATGTCGAGTGCACATTCGTAGTAGTGAGCCGGCGTGTACATGCGCAGTAGTGATGTCGAGTGCGCACTCGTAGTAGCAAGCCGGAGTTTGCATGCGCAGTAGTGAACCGGTGTGTGCAGGCGCAGAAGTCATCCCGGCGCCTGGGTGAGTTCGACGACGCAAGCGGAGTAGCGAGCCCGATTAGGCACATGCGGTAGTGGTCCCGAGTGCCAGCAGCCTGAGTAATTCCGGGAGCGCATGCGCAAAGTGAGCCCTAGTGCGCAGATGTAGAAGTGAGTCCTAGTGCGGAAGAGTAGTAGTGAGCCGGAGTGCACATGAGCGGCAGAGGACTACTTCATTACGTACATTCGTTTCATTACCTGCATTCGTTCATTCCCTTCATTCATTCAATTACTTCATTCATTCATTCCCTTCGTTCATTCAGTCATTCCCTTCATTCGTTCATTCAATTCATTCCCTTCATTCATTCATTCCCTTCATTCATTCATTCCCTTCATTCATTCATTACCTTCATTCGTTCGTTCCCTTCATTCATTCATTCCCCTCATTCCTTTCGTTCTCTCGTTCCTATCATTCATTCATGTCCCTCATTCCCATCATTCATTCATGTCCTACATTCATTCGTTTCCGTCATTCGTTCATTACATTCATTCATTCATTCCCCTAATTCCTTTCATTTCATTCACCCCCTCCATTCATTCACTCCCCCCATTCCCTTTGTTCCCCTCATTTATTTCATTCTCCCATTCCCTTCACTCATTCATTTCCCTCGTTCCCTTCATTCCCTTCATTCTCTTCATTCTTTCATTCATTCGCTCCCCTCATACATTCATTCATTTATTAGGTACATTCGTTTCTTTCCCTTCATTCGTTCATTAACTCTATTCATTCATTACCTGCATACATTCATGCCCTTCAATCATTCATACCCTTCACTCATTCATTCTCCTCATTCATTCGTCCATTCATTCATTCATTCCCTTCATTCGTTCGTTCCCTTCACTCATTTGTTGCCTTCTTTCCTCCATGCCCTTCATTCATCTATTCCCTTCCCAGTAGTGAGCCCGATTGTGCATCCGCAGTGGTAAGCCGGGGTGGGCATGCGCAGCAGTGAATCATAATGCGCATGCGAATGTAGGAACCCGAGTGCTTACGCGGATGGATGCGATGGCGCGCACATGCGCAAGAGCGAACCCGGGTACGTATGTACGTGGGTGAGAGCCCGTGCGCATGCGCAGTAGTGAACAGCTGCGCATCCGCAGTAGTGATTCCGAATGTCCAAGCGTGTGGATGATTCCGAGCGCGCATGCGCCGTTGTGAGCCGGGGTGCGCATTCGCAGAAGTGAGGCTCATTGCGCAAGCCCAGTAGCGAGCTCGTGTGCACATGCGCAGTAGTGAACCCGATTGTGCAACCGCCGAAGTGAGTCCATGTGCGCATGCGCAGTGGTGATCCCGAGTGTGCATGCACCTGTGTGAGTCCGAGAGCGCTTGCGAAGTAGTGAGCCGGGGTACGCGTGCGTACTAGTGAGCCCGAGTGCACATGCGCAGTACTGAACCCGGTTGTGCATCCGCAGAAGTCAGTCAGAGTGTGCATGCGCGGTAGTGAGGCGGAGCGCGCATGCGCAGTAGTGAGCCAGGGTGCGCGGGCGACGTGCTGAGGCGGCCTGCTCAAGCGCAGTTGTGAGCCCAACTGTGCGTCCGCCGAAGTGAGCGCGATTGCGCATCCTACTGCGCACGCGCACTCTGACTGACTTCTGCGGATGCACAATCGGGCTCACTACTCTGCATGCGCACTCGAACTCCCTACTACGCATGCGCACTCGTAGTCACTATTGCGCATGCCCACCCGGGTTCGCTAATGGGCATGCGCATTCGGCCTCGCTACTGCGCATGCGCACTCGGACTCACTACTGCGGATGAGCCCTCGGAATCATACCAGCGCATGCGCTCACGTGCTCACTACTACGCATGCGCTCACGTGCTCACTACTACGCATGCGTACCTGGACTCACTACTGCGGATGCGCAATCGCCCTCACTTCGGCGGACGCACAATCGGGCTCAATCTTGCACATGCGTACTCGGGCTCATCCACGCGCATGTGCACACGGGTTCACTATGTAACGTAGTCGATTTCCGTCCAGCCGCGTTGCTGGGCAACGCGGTAGAGTCGCGACTCGCCGGCCCCATGGTGCCGGATGCTACAGAGAGCCAGGGTTGGCGCGCGTTAGCCAATCACGGTGGGGAAGGCGACTGGTCGTAAGGTAGAGAGAAAACGCGTTTAGTAATACGAAAATATAAAGATTTATTATTAACTATTATGTTGGTTATTATACGCTACAACTAAAAGTTTTCCGCGGCGGTCGACGTCGATAGCGTCGCGGCGGCCGGGTATGTCTGTGTGGTGGTCTCGGTGTTCGGCTTCTACAATTTAAAAAGACATGGTTATAATTTATTTGCATAACGGCGGCGGCGCAAAACTTACGTAATAGAGTCCTATCTGTGCTTACAGGCTATCTTATAACCTACGCTTACCTATCGTTACTACAATTTATGTTACAAACAATAGCGCTCGCGGTTCGGACACGGAGGTGCGGTCGCGGTCCAGACGGTAATCGCGGGTCGGTCGGGGGGATACGTTCGCGGGTCGCGCTCGCGTATCGGCCGGCTGAAACGGTTCGCAGTTCGGTCGGTCGCTGATCTTAACTACTATGATTCGCACTCGGGAGGAGGAAGAGAGAGAAGAAGAGTAATTAACCACGGCGTACAGTGGCTACTTCTGGCCTTGCGTTGCTCTTATTAAAAACCGAGACCCTTCGTCGATGTTCCTTGTGTTGGCGGTGTGGCGGATTCTACGCCGTGGCCTTGCCGACGACGCGTCGTCCACCATCAGCTTTCATTCCTCGGGCCTCGCTGCAAGTAAGTCCAGCTGGGTGGCCGTTGCTCCCGAAGGCCAGGTAGACTTGGCGCCGTGGTCTTGCCGACGACACCTCGTGCACCCTCAGCTTCCCTTCCTCGGGCCTTGCCGCAAGAAAGTTCAGCCGGACCGCAATTGCTCCTTCCGACGGTCTGGTAGACTTCGCGCCGTGGCCTTGCCGACGAACCGTTGTACACCCCCAGCTTCTGTTCCCTCGGGTCTTGCCGCAATGGAAGCGAAGCCGGATGACCGTTTGCTCGCGTCTCCTCCTGCAGCGGAACCAGGCCTTGCCGTAGCTCCTTGGCGCGCAGTCGCCGTGTGTTGGCGGAGTTAGCCCCGGTGCGTGGCCTGACCGCACACACAGTTGCCGACCTCCAGCTTACCTAGCCCGGACCTGACCGCAGACCAGGAAAGCCTTTATGCCGTGGAGCGGACCTTCGATGAGGTCGTGCTCGGGGCCGAAGCCCTGACTAAACTCAATCGATTTCGCAATCTATCGCTGCTTTACCAGTCTCGCGTCTCCCTAGGTGGTCTTGGTTTGGAACCCCCACCTCACGGTGCGCGGCTTGATCGACGCATCGCGGTTGACTGCGCGTGGTTAACAGTTCACGGTGAACCGGAGCGTGACGTATTCGTCAAAACAACTACGCACGCGCAATACATCTCACTACTACGAGTGCACACACGGCCTCACGATTGCGCATCCGCACTCGGCGTTACTACTGCGCATGCGCTCTCAGACTCACTACTTCGGATGCGCAATCGAGCACACTACCACGAGTGCGCAATCGGCCTCACAACTGCACATGCGCACTCGGCCTCACTTCTTCACATGAGCACTTGGCCTCACTACTGCGCATGCGCTCTCGGACTCACTCAGGCTCCTGCGCACTCGGAACCACTACTGCGCCCGCACAGTCGGGTTCACTACTGCACATGCGCGCTTGGACTCACTTCTGCGGATGCACACTCGGGTTCAGTACTGCGCATACGCACATGGCCTCACTCCTGCGGATGCGCACCCCGGCTAACTACTGCGCGTGCGCCTGCCGAATCATCCACGCGCATGCGCACTCGGGTTCAGTACTACGCATGCGTACCGTGGCTCAGTGCTGCACATGCGCACTCGGCCACACTACTCCGCATGCGCACTCGGACTCACTTCTGTGCATGCACAGAATGAGTGATTGTCGATTGTGAATTTGCGATTGCGTTAATGTGTGATTTTGAGATTCTGTGATTCTGTGGTTGTATGATTGTGTGATTGCGTGTTGGGTGATCGCGTGATTGTGTGATTGTGTGTACTGTGGCATTGTGTGATTGTGTGATTGTGCGATTGTATGTGTGTGTGTTTGTGTGATTGTGAATTGTGGATAGTATGATTGTATCGTTGTGTGGTGGTGTGATTGTGTGAATGTGTCGTTATGTGGTGGCGTGATTGTGTACTTGCGTGAATGCGTGATTGTGTGATCGTTTGATCATGTGATTGTATGACTGTGTAATTGTGGATTGTGGATTGTGTGATTGTGTGCGGGTGTGATTGTGTGATTGTGTGATTTTGCGATTGTGTGATTGTTTGATTTTTGGATTGTGTGGTTGTGTGATTGTGTCATTGCGTGATGGGGTGATCGTGTTATTGTGTGGTGATGTGATTGTGCGGTTGTGTGATTGCGTGATTCTGTGATTGCGTCAATGTGTGATTGTCTGATTTTGCGATTGTGTGAATGTGTGATTTTGTGATTGCGTAATTGTGTGATTGTGTGATCGTGTGATTGTGTGATTGTGTGATGGTGTGATTGTATGATTGAGTGAATGTGGACGTGGGTTTGTGTGTTTGTGGATTGTGTGATTGTGTGGTTGTGTGATCGTGTGATTGGGTGATTGTGTCAGTGCGTGGGTGTGTGATTGCCTGATGGAATGGTTGCCTGATTCTGTGACTGTGTGGTTGTGTGATGCTGTAATTGTGTCATTGTGTGATTGCGTGATAACCTGGTTGCGTGATTCTGTGATTCCGTCGTTGTGTGATTGTCTTATTGTGTGATGGGGTGGTTGTGTAATTGTGTGATTGTGTGATTGTAGATTGTGTGATTGTGTGATTGTGTGATTGTGTGATTGTGTGATTGTGTGATTGTGTGATTGTGTGATGGTGCCATTGTGTTCATGTGTTATTGTGTGTTGGGGTGCTTGTGTGATTGCGCGAGTGTGTGATTGTGTGACTGTGGATTGTGTATTGTGTGATTGTGTGATTGTGTGATTGTGTGATTGTGTGATGGGGTGATTGTGTGATTGTGCGATTGTGTGATTGTGTGATTGTGAGGTTGTGTGAATGAGTGATTGGGTTATTGTGTGATTGATGATTGTGTTATTGTGCGATTGTGCGAGTCTGTCGTTGTGTAATTGCGTGATACTGTGATTGCGTCGTAAAGTTATTGTGTTATTGTGCGATTGTGTGATTGTGTGATTATTTGATTTTGTAATTGTGTGGTGGTGTGATTGTGTGGTTGCGTGATTCTGTGATTCCGTCGTTGTGTGATTGTGTTATTGTGTGATGGGGTGGTTGTGTAATTGTGTAATTGTGTGTTTGTAGATTGTGTGATTGTGTGATTGTGTGATTGATAGTGTGATTGTGTCATTGTGTGATTGCGTGATAACCTGGTTTCGTGATTCTGTGATTCCGTCGTTGTGTGATTGTCTTATTGTGTGATGGTGTGGTTGTGTAATTGTGTAATTGTGTGATTGTGTGATTATGTGATTGTGTGATTGTGTGGTTGTGTGATTGTGTGATTGTGTGATTGTGTGATTGTGTCATTGTGTTAATGTGTTATTGTGTGTTGGGGTGCTTGTGTGATTGCGCGAGTATGTGATTGTGTGACTGTGGATTGTGTATTGTGTGATTGTGTGATTGTGTGATGGTGTGATTGTGTGATTGAGTGAATGTGAACGTGGGTTTGTGTGTTTGTGGATTGCGTGATTGTGTGGTTGTGTTGTTTTGCGCCCGCGTGATTGTGTGATGGTGTGATTGTGTGATTGTGTGATTGTGTGAAAGTGGGTTTGTGTGTTTGTGGATTGTGTGGTTGTGTGATTGTGTGATGGCGGGATGTGGATTGTCTGATTGTGTGATGGTGTGTTGGTGTGATTGTGCGATTGTGTGACTTTGCGATTGTGTGATTGTGTGATGGTGTGATTGTGTGAAAGTGGGTTTGTGTGTTTGTGGATTGTGTGGTTGTGTGATTGTGTGATGGCGGGATGTGGATTGTCTGATTGTGTGATTGTGTGAAAGTGGGTTTGTGTGTTTGTGGATTGTGTGGTTGTGTGGTTGTGTGATTGTGTGATTGCATGGTGGGGTGATTGTGTGATAGTGTGATACTGTGATTGTGTTATTGTGTGATTGTGAGATTGTGTGGTTGTGTAATTGTGTGATTGTGTGATTATGTGATTGCGTGATTGCGTGATTGCGTGAGTGTGTGATTGTGCGATTGTGTGATTGCGTGATTGTGTGATAGTGTGATTGTGCGATCGTGTGATTGCGTGATTGCCTGGTTGCTTGATTCTGTGATAAAGTCGTTGTGTGATTGTGTTATTGTGTGATGAGGTGGTTGTGTGATTGTGTGGTTGTGTGATTGTGTGATTGTGGCATTGTGTGAGTGTGTGTTTCTGTGACTGTGGATTGTGTATTGTGGATTGTGTGAGTCTGTGATCTTGTGATTGTGCGATTGTGTGATTGCGTGATTGCCTGGTTGCGTGATTCTGTGATTCCGTCGTTGTGTGTTTGTGTTATTGTGTGATGAGGTGGTTGTGTGTTTGTGTTATTGTGTGATGAGGTGGTTGCGTGATTGTGTGATTGTGTGATTGTGTGATTGTGTGATTGTGTGCTTGTGCGAGTGTGTGGTTGTGTGATTGTTTCATACTGTGATTAGGTCGTCAAGTTATTTTGTTATTGTGCGATTGTGTGATTGTGTGATTATTAGATTTTGTAATTGTGTGGTTGTGTGATTGTGTGGTTGTGCGATTGGGTGATTGTGTGAGTGTGTGGGTGTGTGATTGCCTGATTCTGTGATTGTGTGGTTGTGTGATTGTGTGATTGTGTGATTGTGTGATTGTGTGGTTGTGTAATTGTGTGATTGTGTGATTATGTGATTGCGTGATTGCGTGATTGCGTGAGTGTGTGATTGTGAGATTGTGTGATTGCGTGATTGTGTGATAGTGTGATTGTGCGATCGTGTGATTGCGTGATTGCCTGGTTGCGTGATTCTGTGATTCCGTCGTTGTGTGATTGTGTTATTGTGTGATGAGGTGGTTGTGTGTTTGTGTTATTGTGTGATGAGGTGGTTGCGTGATTGTGTGATTGTGTGATTGTGTGATTGTGTGATTGCGTGATTGCCTGGTTGCGTGATTCTGTGATTAAGTCGTTGTGTGGTTGTCTTATAGTGTGATGGGATGGTTGTGTAATTGTGTGATTGTGTGATTGTAGATTGTGTGATTGTGTGATTGTGTGAATGTGTGATTGTGTCATTGTGTTCATGTGTTATTGTGTGTTGGGATGCTTGTGTGATTGCGCGAGTGTGTGATTGTGTGACTGTGGATTGTGTATTGTGTGATTGTGTGAATGTGTGATTGCGTCATTGTGTTCATATGTTATTGTGTGTTGGGATGCTTGTGTGATTGCGCGAGTGTGTGATTGTGTGACTGTGGATTGTGTATTGTGTGATTGTGTGAATGTGTGATTGTGTCATTGTGTTCATGTGTTATTGTGTGTTGGGATGCTTGTGTGATTGCGCGAGTGTGTGATTGTGTGACTGTGGATTGTGTATTGTGTGATTGTGCGATTGTGTGATTGTGTGATTGTGTGATTGTGTGATTGTGTGATTGTGTGATTGTGTGATTGAGTGAATGTGAACTTTTGTTTGTGTGTTTGTGGATTGTGTGATAGTGTGGTTGTGTCATTGTGTGATTGCGTGATAACCTGGTTGCGTGATTCTGTGATTCCGTCGTTGTGTGATTGTGTTATTGTGTGTTGGGATGCTTGTGTGATTGCGCGAGTGTGATTGTGTGACTGTGGATTGTGTGATTGTGTGGTTGTGTGATTGTGTGATTGTGTCATTGTGTGATTGTGTGATTGTGTGATTGTGTGATTGTGTGATTGTGTGATTGTGTGATTGTGTGATTGTGCGATTGTGTGATTGTGTGATTGTGTGATTGTGTGATGGAACGGTTGCCTGATTCTGTGATTGTGGATTGTGTGATTGTGTCATTGTGTGATTGCTTGATAACCTAGATGCGTGATGCTGTGATTCCGTCGTTGTGTGATGGTCTTATTGTGTGATGGTGTGGTTGTGTAATTGTGTAATTGTGTGATTGTGTGATTATGTGATTGTGTGATTATGTCATTGTGTTCATGTGTTATTGTGTGTTGGGGTGCTTGTGTGATTTCGTGCGTGTGTGATTGTGTGACTGTGGATTGTGTATTGTGTGAATGTGTGATTGTGTGGTTGTGTGATTGTGTGATTGTGTGATTGTGTCATTGTGTGATTGTGTGATTGTGTGATTGTGTGATTGTGTGATTGTGTGATTGTGTGATTGTGTGATTGTGTGATAGTGTGATTGTGTGATAGTGTGATTGTGTGATAGTGTGATTGTGTGATTGTGTGACTGCGTGATTGCCTGGTTGCGTGATTCTGTGATTAAGTCGTTGTGTGATTGTGTTATTGTGTGATGAGGTGGTTGTGTGATTGTGTGTTTGAGGGATTGTGTGAGTGTGTGTTTCTGTGACTGTGGATTGTGTATTGTGGATTGTGTGAGTCTGTGATTGTGTGATTGTGTGATTGTGTGATCGCATGATGCGGAGATCATGTGATTGTGTGATTGTGTGATTGTGTGATTGTGTGATTGTGCGATTGTGTGATTGCGTCATTGTGTCCTTGCGTGATAGCCTGGTTGCGTGATTCTGTGATTAAGTCGTGGTGTGATTGTGTTATTGTGCGATCCGTTGGTTGTGTGGTTGTGTGATTGTGTGATTGTGTAATTGTGTGATGGTGGGATTGCGTGATTGTGTGATAGTGTGATTGTGTGATTGTGTGATTCGGTGATTGCCTGGTTGCGTGATTCCATGATTAAGTCGTTGTGTGATTGTGTTATTGTGTGATGAGGTGGTTGTGTGATTGTGTGGTTGTGTGATTGTGTGGTTGTGTGATTGTGTGATTGTGGCATTGTGTGAGTGTGTGTTTCTGTGACTGTGGATTGTGTATTGTGGATTGTGTGAGTCTGTGATTGTGTGATTGTGTGATTGTGTGATTGCATGATGCGGAGATCATGTGATTGTGTGATTGTGTGATTGTATGATTGTGTGATTGTGTGATTGTGTGATTTTGTGATTGTGTGATTGTGTATTGGTGTGATTGTGCGATTGTGTGACTTTGCGATTGTGTGATTGAATGATAGCGGGTTGTGAATTGTCTGACTGTGTGATTGTGTATTGGTGTGATTGTGCGATTGTGTGACTTTGCGATTGTGTGATTGTGTGGTTGTGTGATTGTATGATAGCATGGTGGGGTGATGGTGTGATAGTGTGATTGTGTGATAGTGTGATAGTGTGATTGTGTGATTGTGTGATTGTGTGATTGTGTGGTTGTGTAATTGTGTGATTGTGTGATTATGTGATTGCGTGATTGCGTGATTGCGTGATTGCGTGATTGCGGGGTTAAGTCCTTGTGTGATTGTGTTATTGTGCGATCCGGTGATTGTGTGATTGTGTGATTGTGTGATTGTGTGATTGTGGGATTGCGTGATTGTGTGATAGTGTGATTGTGTGATTGTGTGATTGCGTGATTGCGTGGTTGCGTGATTCCATGATTAAGTCGTTGTGTGATTGTCTTATTGTCTGATGAGGTGGTTGTGTGATTGTGTGGTTGTGTGATTGTGTGATTGTGGCATTGTGTGAGTGTGTGTTTCTGTGACTGTGGATTGTGTATTGTGGATTGTGTGAGTCTGTGATTGTGTGATTGTGTGATTGTGTGATTTTTTGATTGCATGATGCGGAGATCATGTGATTGTGTGATTGTGCGATTTTGTGATTGTGTGGTTGTGTGAATGAGTGATTGTGTGATTGTGTGATTGTGTGATTGTGTGATTGTGTGGTTGTGTGATTGTGTGATTGCATGGTGGGGTGATTGTGTGATAGTGTGATTGTGTGATAGTGTGATAGTGTGATTGTGTGATTGTGTGATTGTGTGGTTATGTAATTGTGTGATTGTGTGATTGTGTGATTGTGTGATTGTGTGATAGTGTGATAGTGTGAATGTGTGATTGCGTGATTGCGTGATTGTGTGATTGTGTGATTGTGTGATTGTGTGATTGTGTGGTTATGTAATTGTGTGATTGTGTGATTATGTGATTGCGTGATTGCGTGATTGTGTGATTGTGCGATTGTGTGATTGCGTGATTGCGTGATTGTGTGATTGCGTGATTGCCTGGTTGCGTGATTCTGTGATTAAGTCCTTGTGTGATTGTGTTATTGTGCGATCCGGTGGTTGTGTGATTGTGTGATTGTGCGATTGTGTGATTGTGTGATTGTGGGATTGCGTGATTGTGTGATAGTGTGATTGTGTAATTGTGTGATTGCGTGATTGCCTGGTTGCGTGATTCCATGATTAAGTCGTTGTGTGATTGTGTTATTGTCTGATGAGGTGATTGTGTGATTGTGTGATTGCGTCATTGTGTGATTGTGTGATTGTGTGATTGTGTGATTGTGCGATTGTGTGATTGTGTGATTGTGTGATTGTGTCACTGTGTGATTGTGTGATTGTGGGATTGTGTGGTTGTGTGATTGTGTGGTTGTGTGATTGTGTGATTGTGTGATTGTGTGATTGTGTGATTATGTGATTGTGTGATTGTGTGATTGTCTTATTCTGTGATGGGGTGGTTGTGTAATTGTGTGATTGTGTGATTATGTGATTGCGAGATTGCGTGATAGTGTGATTGTGCGATTGTGTGATTGCGTGATTGTGCGATAGTGTGACTGTGTGATTGTGTGATTCGGTGATTGCCAGGTTGCGTGATTCCATGATTAAGTCGTTGTGTGATTGTGTTATTGTGTGATGAGGTGGTTGTGTGATTGTGTGATTGCGTGATTGTGTGACTGTGTGATTGTGTGATTGTGTGATTGTGTGATTGTGTGATTGTGTAATTGTGTGATTGTGTGATTGTGTGATTGTGTGATTGTGTGATTGTGTGATTGTGTGATTGTGTGATTGTGTGATTGTGTGGTTGTGTGATTGTGTGATTGTGTGATTGTGTGATTGTGTGAAAGTGGGTTTGTGTGTTTGTGGATTGTGTGGTTGTGTGATTGTGTGTTGGCGGGATGTTGATGGTCTGATTGTGTGATTGTGTATTGGCGTGATTGTGCGATTGTGTGACTTTGCGATTGTGTGATTGTGTGATGGCGGGTTGTGGATTATCTGATTGTGTGATTGTGAATTGGTGTGATTGTGCGATTGTGTGACTTTGCGATTGTGTGAAGGTGTGGTTGTGTGATGGTGTGATTGCATGGTGGGGTGACTGTGTGACTGTGTGATTGTGTAATTGTGTGATTTTGTGATTGTGTGATGGTGTGATTGTGTGATTGTGTGATTGTGTGATTGTGTGGTTGTGTGATTGGGTGACTGTGTGAGTGTGTGGGTGTGTGATTGCCTGATGGAACGGGTGCCTGATTCTGTGATTGTGTGATTGTGTAATTGTGTGATTGTGTGATTGTGTGATTGTGTGATTGTTTGATTGTGTGATTGTGTGATTGTGAGATTGTGTGATTGTGTGATTGTGTGATTGTGGGTTGTGTATTTTGTGATTGTGTTGTTTTGCGTCTGCGTGATTGTGTGAATGAGTGATTGTGTGATTGTGTGATTGTGTGATTGTGTGATTGTGGATTGTGTATTTTGTGATTGTGTTGTTTTGCGTCTGCGTGATTGTGTGAATGAGTGATTGTGTGATTGTGTGATTGTGTGACTGTGTCATTGTGTGAAAGTGGGTTTGTGGGTTTGTGGATTGTGTGGTTGTGTGATGGCGGGATGTGGATTGTCTGATTGTGTGATTGTGTATTGGTGTGATTGTGCGATTGTGTGACTTTGCGATTGTGTGATTGTGTGTTGGCGGGATGTGGATTGTCTGATTGTGTGATTGTGTATTGGTGTGACTGTGCGATTGTGTGACTTTGCGATTGTGTGATTGTGTGATGGCGGGTTGTGGATTGTCTGATTGTGTGATTGTGTATTGGTGTGATTGTGCGATTGTGTGACTTTGCGATTGTGTGATTGTGTGGTTGTGTGATTGTGTGCTTGCATGGTGGGGTGATTGTGTGATAGTGTGATTGTGTGATAGTGTGATAGTGTGATTGTGTGATTGTGTGATTGTGTGATTGTGTTATTGTGTGATTGCGTGATTGCGTGACTGCGTGATTGCGTGATTGTGTGATTGTGCGGTTGTGTGATTGCGTAATTGTGTGATAGTGTGATTGTGTGATTGTGTGATTGCGTGATTGCCTGGTTGCGTGATTCTGTGATTAAGTCGTTGTGTGATTGTGTTATTGTGCGATCCGGTGGTTGTGTGATTGTGTGATTGTGTGATTGGGGGATTGCGTGATTGTGTGATAGTGTGATTGTGTGATTGTGTGATTGCGTGATTGCCTGGTTGCGTGATTCCATGATTGCGTCGTTGTGTTATTGTGTTATTGTGTGATGAGGTGGTTGTGTGATTGTGTGGTTGTGTGATTGTGTGATTGTGTCATTGTGTGAGTGTGTGTTTCTGTGACTGTGGATTGTGTATTGTGGATTGTGTGAGTCTGTGATTGTGTGATTGTGTGATTGTGTGATTGCATGATGCGGAGATCATTTGATTGTGTGATTGTGTGATTGTGTGATTGTGTGGTTGTGTGATTGTGTGATTGTGTGATTGTGTGATTGTGTGACTGTGTGATTGTGTGATTGTGTGATTGTGTGATTGTGTGATTGTGTGATTGTGTCACTGTGTGATTGTGTGATTGTGTGATTGTGTGGTTGTGTGATTGTGTGATTGTGTGATTGTGTCACTGTGTGATTGTGTGATTGTGGGATTGTGTGGTTGTGTGATTGTGTGGTTGTGTGATTGTGTGATTGTGTGATTGTGGGATTGTGTGATTGTGTGATTGTGTGGTTGTGTGATTGTGTGATTGTGTGATTGTGGGATTGTGTGATTGTGTGATTGTGTGATTGTGTGATTGTGTGATTGTGTGATTGTGTCATTGTGTGATTGTGTGATTGTGTGATTGTGTGATTGTGTGATTGTGTGATTGTGTGATTGCGTGATTGCGTGACTGCGTGATTGCGTGATTGTGTGATTGTGCGGTTGTGTGATTGCGTAATTGTGTGATAGTGTGATTGTGTGATTGTGTGATTGCGTGATTGCCTGGTTGCGTGATTCTGTGATTAAGTCGTTGTGTGATTGTGTTATTGTGCGATCCGGTGGTTGTGTGATTGTGTGATTGTGTGATTGGGGGATTGCGTGATTGTGTGATAGTGTGATTGTGTGATTGTGTGATTGCGTGATTGCCTGGTTGCGTGATTCCATGATTGCGTCGTTGTGTTATTGTGTTATTGTGTGATGAGGTGGTTGTGTGATTGTGTGGTTGTGTGATTGTGTGATAGTGTCATTGTGTGAGTGTGTGTTTCTGTGACTGTGGATTGTGTATTGTGGATTGTGTGAGTCTGTGATTGTGTGATTGTGTGATTGTGTGATTGCATGATGCGGAGATCATTTGATTGTGTGATTGTGTGATTGTGTGATTGTGTGGTTGTGTGATTGTGTGATTGCGTCATTGTGTGATTGTGTGATTGTGTGATTGTGTGATTGTGCGATTGTGTGATTGTGTGATTGTGTGATTGTGTCACTGTGTGATTGTGTGATTGTGGGATTGTGTGGTTGTGTGATTGTGTGGTTGTGTGATTGTGTGATTGTGTGATTGTGTGATTGTGTGATTATGTGATTGTGTGATTGTGTGATTGTCTTATTCTGTGATGGGGTGGTTGTGTAATTGTGTGATTGTGTGATTATGTGATTGCGAGATTGCGTGATAGTGTGATTGTGCGATTGTGTGATTGCGTGATTGTGCGATAGTGTGACTGTGTGATTGTGTGATTCGGTGATTGCCAGGTTGCGTGATTCCATGATTAAGTCGTTGTGTGATTGTGTGATTGTGTAATTGTGTGATTGTGTGATTGTGTGATTGTGTGATTGTGTGATTGTGTGATTGTGTGATTGTGTGATTGTGTGATTGTGTGGTTGTGTGATTGTGTGATTGTGTGATTGTGTGATTGTGTGAAAGTGGGTTTGTGTGTTTGTGGATTGTGTGGTTGTGTGATTGTGTGTTGGCGGGATGTTGATAGTCTGATTGTGTGATTGTGTATTGGCGTGATTGTGCGATTGTGTGACTTTGCGATTGTGTGATTGTGTGATGGCGGGTTGTGGATTATCTGATTGTGTGATTGTGAATTGGTGTGATTGTGCGATTGTGTGACTTTGCGATTGTGTGAAGGTGTGGTTGTGTGATGGTGTGATTGCATGGTGGGGTGACTGTGTGACTGTGTGATTGTGTAATTGTGTGATTTTGTGATTGTGTGATGGTGTGATTGTGTGATTGTGTGATTGTGTGATTGTGTGGTTGTGTGATTGGGTGACTGTGTGAGTGTGTGGGTGTGTGATTGCCTGATGGAACGGGTGCCTGATTCTGTGATTGTGTGATTGTGTAATTGTGTGATTGTGTGATTGTGTGATTGTGTGATTGTTTGATTGTGTGATTGTGTGATTGTGAGATTGTGTGATTGTGTGATTGTGTGATTGTGGGTTGTGTATTTTGTGATTGTGTTGTTTTGCGTCTGCGTGATTGTGTGAATGAGTGATTGTGTGATTGTGTGATTGTGTGATTGTGTGATTGTGTGATTGTGGATTGTGTATTTTGTGATTGTGTTGTTTTGCGTCTGCGTGATTGTGTGAATGAGTGATTGTGTGATTGTGTGATTGTGTGACTGTGTCATTGTGTGAAAGTGGGTTTGTGGGTTTGTGGATTGTGTGGTTGTGTGATGGCGGGATGTGGATTGTCTGATTGTGTGATTGTGTATTGGTGTGATTGTGCGATTGTGTGACTTTGCGATTGTGTGATTGTGTGTTGCCGGGATGTGGATTGTCTGATTGTGTGATTGTGTATTGGTGTGACTGTGCGATTGTGTGACTTTGCGATTGTGTGATTGTGTGATGGCGGGTTGTGGATTGTCTGATTGTGTGATTGTGTATTGGTGTGATTGTGCGATTGTGTGACTTTGCGATTGTGTGATTGTGTGGTTGTGTGATTGTGTGCTTGCATGGTGGGGTGATTGTGTGATAGTGTGATTGTGTGATAGTGTGATAGTGTGATTGTGTGATTGTGTGATTGTGTGATTGTGTGATTGTGTGATTGCGTGATTGCGTGACTGCGTGATTGCGTGATTGTGTGATTGTGCGGTTGTGTGATTGCGTAATTGTGTGATAGTGTGATTGTGTGATTGTGTGATTGCGTGATTGCCTGGTTGCGTGATTCTGTGATTAAGTCGTTGTGTGATTGTGTTATTGTGCGATCCGGTGGTTGTGTGATTGTGTGATTGTGTGATTGGGGGATTGCGTGATTGTGTGATAGTGTGATTGTGTGATTGTGTGATTGCGTGATTGCCTGGTTGCGTGATTCCATGATTGCGTCGTTGTGTTATTGTGTTATTGTGTGATGAGGTGGTTGTGTGATTGTGTGGTTGTGTGATTGTGTGATTGTGTCATTGTGTGAGTGTGTGTTTCTGTGACTGTGGATTGTGTATTGTGGATTGTGTGAGTCTGTGATTGTGTGATTGTGTGATTGTGTGATTGCATGATGCGGAGATCATTTGATTGTGTGATTGTGTGATTGTGTGATTGTGTGGTTGTGTGATTGTGTGATTGTGTGATTGTGTGATTGTGTGACTGTGTGATTGTGTGATTGTGTGATTGTGTGATTGTGTGATTGTGTGATTGTGTCACTGTGTGATTGTGTGATTGTGTGATTGTGTGGTTGTGTGATTGTGTGATTGTGTGATTGTGTCACTGTGTGATTGTGTGATTGTGGGATTGTGTGGTTGTGTGATTGTGTGGTTGTGTGATTGTGTGATTGTGTGATTGTGGGATTGTGTGATTGTGTGATTGTGTGGTTGTGTGATTGTGTGATTGTGTGATTGTGGGATTGTGTGATTGTGTGATTGTGTGACTGAGTGATTGTGTGATTGTGTGATTGTGTGATTGTGTTCATGTGTTATTGTGTATTGGTGTGATTGTGCGATTGTGTGACTTTGCGATTGTGTGATTGTGTGATGGCGGGTTGTGGATTGTCTGATTGTGTAATTGTGTATTGGTGTGATTGTGCGATTGTTTGATTGTGTGGTTGTGTGATTGTGTGATTGCATGGTGGGGTGATTGTGTGATTGTGTAATAGTGTGATAGTGTGATTGTGTGATTGTATGATTGTGTGATTGTGTGATTGTGTGATTGTGTGATTGTGTGATTGTGTGATTGTGTGATTGTGTGATTGTGTGATTGTGTGATTGTGGGGTGTGTATTTTGTGATTGTGTTGTTTTGCGTCTGCGTGATTGTGTGAAAGAGTGATTGTGTGATTGTGTGATTATGTGATTGCGTGATTGCGTGATTGCGTGATTGCGTGATTGCGTGATTGCGTGGTTAAGTCCTTGTGTGATTGTGTTATTGTGCGATCCGGTGATTGTGTGATTGTGTGATTGTGTGATTGTGTGATTGTGGGATTGCGTGATTGTGTGATAGTGTGATTGTGTGATTGTGTGATTGCGTGATTGCCTGGTTGCGTGATTCCATGATTAAGTCGTTGTGTGATTGTCTTATTGTCTGATGAGGTGGTTGTGTGATTGTGTGGTTGTGTGATTGTGTGATTGTGGCATTGTGTGAGTGTGTGTTTCTGTGACTGTGGATTGTGTATTGTGGATTGTGTGAGTCTGTGATTGTGTGATTGTGTGATTGTGTGATTTTTTGATTGCATGATGAGGAGATCATGTGATTGTGTGATTGTGCGATTTTGTGATTGTGTGGTTGTGTGAATGAGTGATTGTGTGATTGTGTGATTGTGTGATTGTGTGGTTGTGTGATTGTGTGATTGCATGGTGGGGTGATTGTGTGATAGTGTGATTGTGTGATAGTGTGATAGTGTGATTGTGTGATTGTGTGATTGTGTGGTTATGTAATTGTGTGATTGTGTGATTGTGTGATTGTGTGATTGTGTGATTGTGTGATAGTGTGATAGTGTGAATGTGTGATTGCGTGATTGCGTGATTGTGTGATTGTGTGATTGTGTGATTGTGTGATTGTGTGGTTATGTAATTGTGTGATTGTGTGATTATGTGATTGCGTGATTGCGTGATTGTGTGATTGTGCGATTGTGTGATTGCGTGATTGCGTGATTGTGTGATTGCGTGATTGCCTGGTTGCGTGATTCTGTGATTAAGTCCTTGTGTGATTGTGTTATTGTGCGATCCGGTGGTTGTGTGATTGTGTGATTGTGCGATTGTGTGATTGTGTGATTGTGGGATTGCGTGATTGTGTGATAGTGTGATTGTGTAATTGTGTGATTGCGTGATTGCCTGGTTGCGTGATTCCATGATTAAGTCGTTGTGTGATTGTGTTATTGTCTGATGAGGTGGTTGTGTGATTGTGTGGTTGTGTGATTGTGTGATTGTGGCATTGTGTGAGTGTGTGTTTCTGTGACTGTGGATTGTGTATTGTGGATTGTGTGAGTCTGTGATTGTGTGATTGTGTGATTGTGTGATTTTTTGATTGCATGATGCGGAGATCATGTGATTGTGTGATTGTGCGATTTTGTGATTGTGTGGTTGTGTGAATGAGTGATTGTGTGATTGTGGGATTGTGTGATTGTGTGATTGTGTGATTGAGTGATTGTGTGATTGTGTGATTGTGTGATTGTGTTCATGTGTTATTGTGTATTGGTGTGATTGTGCGATTGTGTGACTTTGCGATTGTGTGATTGTGTGATGGCGGGTTGTGGATTGTCTGATTGTGTAATTGTGTATTGGTGTGATTGTGCGATTGTTTGATTGTGTGGTTGTGTGATTGTGTGATTGCATGGTGGGGTGATTGTGTGATTGTGTAATAGTGTGATAGTGTGATTGTGTGATTGTATGATTGTGTGATTGTGTGATTGTGTGATTGTGTGATTGTGTGATTGTGTGATTGTGTGATTGTGTGATTGTGGGGTGTGTATTTTGTGATTGTGTTGTTTTGCGTCTGCGTGATTGTGTGAAAGAGTGATTGTGTGATTGTGTGATTATGTGATTGCGTGATTGCGTGATTGCGTGATTGCGTGATTGCGTGATTGCGTGGTTAAGTCCTTGTGTGATTGTGTTATTGTGCGATCCGGTGATTGTGTGATTGTGTGATTGTGTGATTGTGTGATTGTGGGATTGCGTGATTGTGTGATAGTGTGATTGTGTGATTGTGTGATTGCGTGATTGCCTGGTTGCGTGATTCCATGATTAAGTCGTTGTGTGATTGTCTTATTGTCTGATGAGGTGGTTGTGTGATTGTGTGGTTGTGTGATTGTGTGATTGTGGCATTGTGTGAGTGTGTGTTTCTGTGACTGTGGATTGTGTATTGTGGATTGTGTGAGTCTGTGATTGTGTGATAGTGTGATAGTGTGATTGTGTGATTGTGTGATTGTGTGGTTATGTAATTGTGTGATTGTGTGATTGTGTGATTGTGTGATTGTGTGATAGTGTGATAGTGTGAATGTGTGATTGCGTGATTGCGTGATTGTGTGATTGTGTGATTGTGTGATTGTGTGATTGTGTGGTTATGTAATTGTGTGATTGTGTGATTATGTGATTGCGTGATTGCGTGATTGTGTGATTGTGCGATTGTGTGATTGCGTGATTGCGTGATTGTGTGATTGCGTGATTGCCTGGTTGCGTGATTCTGTGATTAAGTCCTTGTGTGATTGTGTTATTGTGCGATCCGGTGGTTGTGTGATTGTGTGATTGTGCGATTGTGTGATTGTGTGATTGTGGGATTGCGTGATTGTGTGATAGTGTGATTGTGTAATTGTGTGATTGCGTGATTGCCTGGTTGCGTGATTCCATGAATAAGTCGTTGTGTGATTGTGTTATTGTCTGATGAGGTGGTTGTGTGATTGTGTGGTTGTGTGATTGTGTGATTGTGGCATTGTGTGAGTGTGTGTTTCTGTGACTGTGGATTGTGTATTGTGGATTGTGTGAGTCTGTGATTGTGTGATTGTGTGATTGTGTGATTTTTTGATTGCATGATGCGGAGATCATGTGATTGTGTGATTGTGCGATTTTGTGATTGTGTGGTTGTGTGAATGAGTGATTGTGTGATTGTGGGATTGTGTGATTGTGTGATTGTGTGATTGAGTGATTGTGTGATTGTGTGATTGTGTGATTGTGTTCATGTGTTATTGTGTATTGGTGTGATTGTGCGATTGTGTGACTTTGCGATTGTGTGATTGTGTGATGGCGGGTTGTGGATTGTCTGATTGTGTAATTGTGTATTGGTGTGATTGTGCGATTGTTTGATTGTGTGGTTGTGTGATTGTGTGATTGCATGGTGGGGTGATTGTGTGATTGTGTAATAGTGTGATAGTGTGATTGTGTGATTGTATGATTGTGTGATTGTGTGATTGTGTGATTGTGTGATTGTGTGATTGTGTGATTGTGTGATTGTGGGGTGTGTATTTTGTGATTGTGTTGTTTTGCGTCTGCGTGATTGTGTGAAAGAGTGATTGTGTGATTGTGTGATTATGTGATTGCGTGATTGCGTGATTGCGTGATTGCGTGATTGCGTGATTGCGTGGTTAAGTCCTTGTGTGATTGTGTTATTGTGCGATCCGGTGATTGTGTGATTGTGTGATTGTGTGATTGTGTGATTGTGGGATTGCGTGATTGTGTGATAGTGTGATTGTGTGATTGTGTGATTGCGTGATTGCCTGGTTGCGTGATTCCATGATTAAGTCGTTGTGTGATTGTCTTATTGTCTGATGAGGTGGTTGTGTGATTGTGTGGTTGTGTGATTGTGTGATTGTGGCATTGTGTGAGTGTGTGTTTCTGTGACTGTGGATTGTGTATTGTGGATTGTGTGAGTCTGTGATTGTGTGATAGTGTGATAGTGTGATTGTGTGATTGTGTGATTGTGTGGTTATGTAATTGTGTGATTGTGTGATTGTGTGATTGTGTGATTGTGTGATAGTGTGATAGTGTGAATGTGTGATTGCGTGATTGCGTGATTGTGTGATTGTGTGATTGTGTGATTGTGTGATTGTGTGGTTATGTAATTGTGTGATTGTGTGATTATGTGATTGCGTGATTGCGTGATTGTGTGATTGTGCGATTGTGTGATTGCGTGATTGCGTGATTGTGTGATTGCGTGATTGCCTGGTTGCGTGATTCTGTGATTAAGTCCTTGTGTGATTGTGTTATTGTGCGATCCGGTGGTTGTGTGATTGTGTGATTGTGCGATTGTGTGATTGTGTGATTGTGGGATTGCGTGATTGTGTGATAGTGTGATTGTGTAATTGTGTGATTGCGTGATTGCCTGGTTGCGTGATTCCATGAATAAGTCGTTGTGTGATTGTGTTATTGTCTGATGAGGTGGTTGTGTGATTGTGTGGTTGTGTGATTGTGTGATTGTGGCATTGTGTGAGTGTGTGTTTCTGTGACTGTGGATTGTGTATTGTGGATTGTGTGAGTCTGTGATCTTGTGATTGTGCGATTGTGTGATTGCGTGATTGCCTGGTTGCGTGATTCTGTGATTCCGTCGTTGTGTGTTTGTGTTATTGTGTGATGAGGTGGTTGTGTGTTTGTGTTATTGTGTGATGAGGTGGTTGCGTGATTGTGTGATTGTGTGATTGTGTGATTGTGTGATTGTGTGCTTGTGCGAGTGTGTGGTTGTGTGATTGTTTCATACTGTGATTAGGTCGTCAAGTTATTTTGTTATTGTGCGATTGTGTGATTGTGTGATTATTAGATTTTGTAATTGTGTGGTTGTGTGATTGTGTGGTTGTGCGATTGGGTGATTGTGTGAGTGTGTGGGTGTGTGATTGCCTGATTCTGTGATTGTGTGGTTGTGTGATTGTGTGATTGTGTGATTGTGTGATTGTGTGGTTGTGTAATTGTGTGATTGTGTGATTATGTGATTGCGTGATTGCGTGATTGCGTGAGTGTGTGATTGTGAGATTGTGTGATTGCGTGATTGTGTGATAGTGTGATTGTGCGATCGTGTGATTGCGTGATTGCCTGGTTGCGTGATTCTGTGATTCCGTCGTTGTGTGATTGTGTTATTGTGTGATGAGGTGGTTGTGTGTTTGTGTTATTGTGTGATGAGGTGGTTGCGTGATTGTGTGATTGTGTGATTGTGTGATTGTGTGATTGCGTGATTGCCTGGTTGCGTGATTCTGTGATTAAGTCGTTGTGTGGTTGTCTTATAGTGTGATGGGATGGTTGTGTAATTGTGTGATTGTGTGATTGTAGATTGTGTGATTGTGTGATTGTGTGAATGTGTGATTGTGTCATTGTGTTCATGTGTTATTGTGTGTTGGGATGCTTGTGTGATTGCGCGAGTGTGTGATTGTGTGACTGTGGATTGTGTATTGTGTGATTGTGTGAATGTGTGATTGCGTCATTGTGTTCATATGTTATTGTGTGTTGGGATGCTTGTGTGATTGCGCGAGTGTGTGATTGTGTGACTGTGGATTGTGTATTGTGTGATTGTGTGAATGTGTGATTGTGTCATTGTGTTCATGTGTTATTGTGTGTTGGGATGCTTGTGTGATTGCGCGAGTGTGTGATTGTGTGACTGTGGATTGTGTATTGTGTGATTGTGCGATTGTGTGATTGTGTGATTGTGTGATTGTGTGATTGTGTGATTGTGTGATTGTGTGATTGAGTGAATGTGAACTTTTGTTTGTGTGTTTGTGGATTGTGTGATAGTGTGGTTGTGTCATTGTGTGATTGCGTGATAACCTGGTTGCGTGATTCTGTGATTCCGTCGTTGTGTGATTGTGTTATTGTGTGTTGGGATGCTTGTGTGATTGCGCGAGTGTGATTGTGTGACTGTGGATTGTGTGATTGTGTGGTTGTGTGATTGTGTGATTGTGTCATTGTGTGATTGTGTGATTGTGTGATTGTGTGATTGTGTGATTGTGTGATTGTGTGATTGTGTGATTGTGCGATTGTGTGATTGTGTGATTGTGTGATTGTGTGATGGAACGGTTGCCTGATTCTGTGATTGTGGATTGTGTGATTGTGTCATTGTGTGATTGCTTGATAACCTAGATGCGTGATGCTGTGATTCCGTCGTTGTGTGATGGTCTTATTGTGTGATGGTGTGGTTGTGTAATTGTGTAATTGTGTGATTGTGTGATTATGTGATTGTGTGATTATGTCATTGTGTTCATGTGTTATTGTGTGTTGGGGTGCTTGTGTGATTTCGTGCGTGTGTGATTGTGTGACTGTGGATTGTGTATTGTGTGAATGTGTGATTGTGTGGTTGTGTGATTGTGTGATTGTGTGATTGTGTCATTGTGTGATTGTGTGATTGTGTGATTGTGTGATTGTGTGATTGTGTGATTGTGTGATTGTGTGATTGTGTGATAGTGTGATTGTGTGATAGTGTGATTGTGTGATAGTGTGATTGTGTGATTGTGTGACTGCGTGATTGCCTGGTTGCGTGATTCTGTGATTAAGTCGTTGTGTGATTGTGTTATTGTGTGATGAGGTGGTTGTGTGATTGTGTGTTTGAGGGATTGTGTGAGTGTGTGTTTCTGTGACTGTGGATTGTGTATTGTGGATTGTGTGAGTCTGTGATTGTGTGATTGTGTGATTGTGTGATCGCATGATGCGGAGATCATGTGATTGTGTGATTGTGTGATTGTGTGATTGTGTGATTGTGCGATTGTGTGATTGCGTCATTGTGTCCTTGCGTGATAGCCTGGTTGCGTGATTCTGTGATTAAGTCGTGGTGTGATTGTGTTATTGTGCGATCCGTTGGTTGTGTGGTTGTGTGATTGTGTGATTGTGTAATTGTGTGATGGTGGGATTGCGTGATTGTGTGATAGTGTGATTGTGTGATTGTGTGATTCGGTGATTGCCTGGTTGCGTGATTCCATGATTAAGTCGTTGTGTGATTGTGTTATTGTGTGATGAGGTGGTTGTGTGATTGTGTGGTTGTGTGATTGTGTGGTTGTGTGATTGTGTGATTGTGGCATTGTGTGAGTGTGTGTTTCTGTGACTGTGGATTGTGTATTGTGGATTGTGTGAGTCTGTGATTGTGTGATTGTGTGATTGTGTGATTGCATGATGCGGAGATCATGTGATTGTGTGATTGTGTGATTGTATGATTGTGTGATTGTGTGATTGTGTGATTTTGTGATTGTGTGATTGTGTATTGGTGTGATTGTGCGATTGTGTGACTTTGCGATTGTGTGATTGAATGATAGCGGGTTGTGAATTGTCTGACTGTGTGATTGTGTATTGGTGTGATTGTGCGATTGTGTGACTTTGCGATTGTGTGATTGTGTGGTTGTGTGATTGTATGATAGCATGGTGGGGTGATGGTGTGATAGTGTGATTGTGTGATAGTGTGATAGTGTGATTGTGTGATTGTGTGATTGTGTGATTGTGTGGTTGTGTAATTGTGTGATTGTGTGATTATGTGATTGCGTGATTGCGTGATTGCGTGATTGCGTGATTGCGGGGTTAAGTCCTTGTGTGATTGTGTTATTGTGCGATCCGGTGATTGTGTGATTGTGTGATTGTGTGATTGTGTGATTGTGGGATTGCGTGATTGTGTGATAGTGTGATTGTGTGATTGTGTGATTGCGTGATTGCGTGGTTGCGTGATTCCATGATTAAGTCGTTGTGTGATTGTCTTATTGTCTGATGAGGTGGTTGTGTGATTGTGTGGTTGTGTGATTGTGTGATTGTGGCATTGTGTGAGTGTGTGTTTCTGTGACTGTGGATTGTGTATTGTGGATTGTGTGAGTCTGTGATTGTGTGATTGTGTGATTGTGTGATTTTTTGATTGCATGATGCGGAGATCATGTGATTGTGTGATTGTGCGATTTTGTGATTGTGTGGTTGTGTGAATGAGTGATTGTGTGATTGTGTGATTGTGTGATTGTGTGATTGTGTGGTTGTGTGATTGTGTGATTGCATGGTGGGGTGATTGTGTGATAGTGTGATTGTGTGATAGTGTGATAGTGTGATTGTGTGATTGTGTGATTGTGTGGTTATGTAATTGTGTGATTGTGTGATTGTGTGATTGTGTGATTGTGTGATAGTGTGATAGTGTGAATGTGTGATTGCGTGATTGCGTGATTGTGTGATTGTGTGATTGTGTGATTGTGTGATTGTGTGGTTATGTAATTGTGTGATTGTGTGATTATGTGATTGCGTGATTGCGTGATTGTGTGATTGTGCGATTGTGTGATTGCGTGATTGCGTGATTGTGTGATTGCGTGATTGCCTGGTTGCGTGATTCTGTGATTAAGTCCTTGTGTGATTGTGTTATTGTGCGATCCGGTGGTTGTGTGATTGTGTGATTGTGCGATTGTGTGATTGTGTGATTGTGGGATTGCGTGATTGTGTGATAGTGTGATTGTGTAATTGTGTGATTGCGTGATTGCCTGGTTGCGTGATTCCATGATTAAGTCGTTGTGTGATTGTGTTATTGTCTGATGAGGTGATTGTGTGATTGTGTGATTGCGTCATTGTGTGATTGTGTGATTGTGTGATTGTGTGATTGTGCGATTGTGTGATTGTGTGATTGTGTGATTGTGTCACTGTGTGATTGTGTGATTGTGGGATTGTGTGGTTGTGTGATTGTGTGGTTGTGTGATTGTGTGATTGTGTGATTGTGTGATTGTGTGATTATGTGATTGTGTGATTGTGTGATTGTCTTATTCTGTGATGGGGTGGTTGTGTAATTGTGTGATTGTGTGATTATGTGATTGCGAGATTGCGTGATAGTGTGATTGTGCGATTGTGTGATTGCGTGATTGTGCGATAGTGTGACTGTGTGATTGTGTGATTCGGTGATTGCCAGGTTGCGTGATTCCATGATTAAGTCGTTGTGTGATTGTGTTATTGTGTGATGAGGTGGTTGTGTGATTGTGTGATTGCGTGATTGTGTGACTGTGTGATTGTGTGATTGTGTGATTGTGTGATTGTGTGATTGTGTAATTGTGTGATTGTGTGATTGTGTGATTGTGTGATTGTGTGATTGTGTGATTGTGTGATTGTGTGATTGTGTGATTGTGTGGTTGTGTGATTGTGTGATTGTGTGATTGTGTGATTGTGTGAAAGTGGGTTTGTGTGTTTGTGGATTGTGTGGTTGTGTGATTGTGTGTTGGCGGGATGTTGATGGTCTGATTGTGTGATTGTGTATTGGCGTGATTGTGCGATTGTGTGACTTTGCGATTGTGTGATTGTGTGATGGCGGGTTGTGGATTATCTGATTGTGTGATTGTGAATTGGTGTGATTGTGCGATTGTGTGACTTTGCGATTGTGTGAAGGTGTGGTTGTGTGATGGTGTGATTGCATGGTGGGGTGACTGTGTGACTGTGTGATTGTGTAATTGTGTGATTTTGTGATTGTGTGATGGTGTGATTGTGTGATTGTGTGATTGTGTGATTGTGTGGTTGTGTGATTGGGTGACTGTGTGAGTGTGTGGGTGTGTGATTGCCTGATGGAACGGGTGCCTGATTCTGTGATTGTGTGATTGTGTAATTGTGTGATTGTGTGATTGTGTGATTGTGTGATTGTTTGATTGTGTGATTGTGTGATTGTGAGATTGTGTGATTGTGTGATTGTGTGATTGTGGGTTGTGTATTTTGTGATTGTGTTGTTTTGCGTCTGCGTGATTGTGTGAATGAGTGATTGTGTGATTGTGTGATTGTGTGATTGTGTGATTGTGGATTGTGTATTTTGTGATTGTGTTGTTTTGCGTCTGCGTGATTGTGTGAATGAGTGATTGTGTGATTGTGTGATTGTGTGACTGTGTCATTGTGTGAAAGTGGGTTTGTGGGTTTGTGGATTGTGTGGTTGTGTGATGGCGGGATGTGGATTGTCTGATTGTGTGATTGTGTATTGGTGTGATTGTGCGATTGTGTGACTTTGCGATTGTGTGATTGTGTGTTGGCGGGATGTGGATTGTCTGATTGTGTGATTGTGTATTGGTGTGACTGTGCGATTGTGTGACTTTGCGATTGTGTGATTGTGTGATGGCGGGTTGTGGATTGTCTGATTGTGTGATTGTGTATTGGTGTGATTGTGCGATTGTGTGACTTTGCGATTGTGTGATTGTGTGGTTGTGTGATTGTGTGCTTGCATGGTGGGGTGATTGTGTGATAGTGTGATTGTGTGATAGTGTGATAGTGTGATTGTGTGATTGTGTGATTGTGTGATTGTGTTATTGTGTGATTGCGTGATTGCGTGACTGCGTGATTGCGTGATTGTGTGATTGTGCGGTTGTGTGATTGCGTAATTGTGTGATAGTGTGATTGTGTGATTGTGTGATTGCGTGATTGCCTGGTTGCGTGATTCTGTGATTAAGTCGTTGTGTGATTGTGTTATTGTGCGATCCGGTGGTTGTGTGATTGTGTGATTGTGTGATTGGGGGATTGCGTGATTGTGTGATAGTGTGATTGTGTGATTGTGTGATTGCGTGATTGCCTGGTTGCGTGATTCCATGATTGCGTCGTTGTGTTATTGTGTTATTGTGTGATGAGGTGGTTGTGTGATTGTGTGGTTGTGTGATTGTGTGATTGTGTCATTGTGTGAGTGTGTGTTTCTGTGACTGTGGATTGTGTATTGTGGATTGTGTGAGTCTGTGATTGTGTGATTGTGTGATTGTGTGATTGCATGATGCGGAGATCATTTGATTGTGTGATTGTGTGATTGTGTGATTGTGTGGTTGTGTGATTGTGTGATTGTGTGATTGTGTGATTGTGTGACTGTGTGATTGTGTGATTGTGTGATTGTGTGATTGTGTGATTGTGTGATTGTGTCACTGTGTGATTGTGTGATTGTGTGATTGTGTGGTTGTGTGATTGTGTGATTGTGTGATTGTGTCACTGTGTGATTGTGTGATTGTGGGATTGTGTGGTTGTGTGATTGTGTGGTTGTGTGATTGTGTGATTGTGTGATTGTGGGATTGTGTGATTGTGTGATTGTGTGGTTGTGTGATTGTGTGATTGTGTGATTGTGGGATTGTGTGATTGTGTGATTGTGTGATTGTGTGATTGTGTGATTGTGTGATTGTGTCATTGTGTGATTGTGTGATTGTGTGATTGTGTGATTGTGTGATTGTGTGATTGTGTGATTGCGTGATTGCGTGACTGCGTGATTGCGTGATTGTGTGATTGTGCGGTTGTGTGATTGCGTAATTGTGTGATAGTGTGATTGTGTGATTGTGTGATTGCGTGATTGCCTGGTTGCGTGATTCTGTGATTAAGTCGTTGTGTGATTGTGTTATTGTGCGATCCGGTGGTTGTGTGATTGTGTGATTGTGTGATTGGGGGATTGCGTGATTGTGTGATAGTGTGATTGTGTGATTGTGTGATTGCGTGATTGCCTGGTTGCGTGATTCCATGATTGCGTCGTTGTGTTATTGTGTTATTGTGTGATGAGGTGGTTGTGTGATTGTGTGGTTGTGTGATTGTGTGATAGTGTCATTGTGTGAGTGTGTGTTTCTGTGACTGTGGATTGTGTATTGTGGATTGTGTGAGTCTGTGATTGTGTGATTGTGTGATTGTGTGATTGCATGATGCGGAGATCATTTGATTGTGTGATTGTGTGATTGTGTGATTGTGTGGTTGTGTGATTGTGTGATTGCGTCATTGTGTGATTGTGTGATTGTGTGATTGTGTGATTGTGCGATTGTGTGATTGTGTGATTGTGTGATTGTGTCACTGTGTGATTGTGTGATTGTGGGATTGTGTGGTTGTGTGATTGTGTGGTTGTGTGATTGTGTGATTGTGTGATTGTGTGATTGTGTGATTATGTGATTGTGTGATTGTGTGATTGTCTTATTCTGTGATGGGGTGGTTGTGTAATTGTGTGATTGTGTGATTATGTGATTGCGAGATTGCGTGATAGTGTGATTGTGCGATTGTGTGATTGCGTGATTGTGCGATAGTGTGACTGTGTGATTGTGTGATTCGGTGATTGCCAGGTTGCGTGATTCCATGATTAAGTCGTTGTGTGATTGTGTGATTGTGTAATTGTGTGATTGTGTGATTGTGTGATTGTGTGATTGTGTGATTGTGTGATTGTGTGATTGTGTGATTGTGTGATTGTGTGGTTGTGTGATTGTGTGATTGTGTGATTGTGTGATTGTGTGAAAGTGGGTTTGTGTGTTTGTGGATTGTGTGGTTGTGTGATTGTGTGTTGGCGGGATGTTGATAGTCTGATTGTGTGATTGTGTATTGGCGTGATTGTGCGATTGTGTGACTTTGCGATTGTGTGATTGTGTGATGGCGGGTTGTGGATTATCTGATTGTGTGATTGTGAATTGGTGTGATTGTGCGATTGTGTGACTTTGCGATTGTGTGAAGGTGTGGTTGTGTGATGGTGTGATTGCATGGTGGGGTGACTGTGTGACTGTGTGATTGTGTAATTGTGTGATTTTGTGATTGTGTGATGGTGTGATTGTGTGATTGTGTGATTGTGTGATTGTGTGGTTGTGTGATTGGGTGACTGTGTGAGTGTGTGGGTGTGTGATTGCCTGATGGAACGGGTGCCTGATTCTGTGATTGTGTGATTGTGTAATTGTGTGATTGTGTGATTGTGTGATTGTGTGATTGTTTGATTGTGTGATTGTGTGATTGTGAGATTGTGTGATTGTGTGATTGTGTGATTGTGGGTTGTGTATTTTGTGATTGTGTTGTTTTGCGTCTGCGTGATTGTGTGAATGAGTGATTGTGTGATTGTGTGATTGTGTGATTGTGTGATTGTGTGATTGTGGATTGTGTATTTTGTGATTGTGTTGTTTTGCGTCTGCGTGATTGTGTGAATGAGTGATTGTGTGATTGTGTGATTGTGTGACTGTGTCATTGTGTGAAAGTGGGTTTGTGGGTTTGTGGATTGTGTGGTTGTGTGATGGCGGGATGTGGATTGTCTGATTGTGTGATTGTGTATTGGTGTGATTGTGCGATTGTGTGACTTTGCGATTGTGTGATTGTGTGTTGCCGGGATGTGGATTGTCTGATTGTGTGATTGTGTATTGGTGTGACTGTGCGATTGTGTGACTTTGCGATTGTGTGATTGTGTGATGGCGGGTTGTGGATTGTCTGATTGTGTGATTGTGTATTGGTGTGATTGTGCGATTGTGTGACTTTGCGATTGTGTGATTGTGTGGTTGTGTGATTGTGTGCTTGCATGGTGGGGTGATTGTGTGATAGTGTGATTGTGTGATAGTGTGATAGTGTGATTGTGTGATTGTGTGATTGTGTGATTGTGTGATTGTGTGATTGCGTGATTGCGTGACTGCGTGATTGCGTGATTGTGTGATTGTGCGGTTGTGTGATTGCGTAATTGTGTGATAGTGTGATTGTGTGATTGTGTGATTGCGTGATTGCCTGGTTGCGTGATTCTGTGATTAAGTCGTTGTGTGATTGTGTTATTGTGCGATCCGGTGGTTGTGTGATTGTGTGATTGTGTGATTGGGGGATTGCGTGATTGTGTGATAGTGTGATTGTGTGATTGTGTGATTGCGTGATTGCCTGGTTGCGTGATTCCATGATTGCGTCGTTGTGTTATTGTGTTATTGTGTGATGAGGTGGTTGTGTGATTGTGTGGTTGTGTGATTGTGTGATTGTGTCATTGTGTGAGTGTGTGTTTCTGTGACTGTGGATTGTGTATTGTGGATTGTGTGAGTCTGTGATTGTGTGATTGTGTGATTGTGTGATTGCATGATGCGGAGATCATTTGATTGTGTGATTGTGTGATTGTGTGATTGTGTGGTTGTGTGATTGTGTGATTGTGTGATTGTGTGATTGTGTGACTGTGTGATTGTGTGATTGTGTGATTGTGTGATTGTGTGATTGTGTGATTGTGTCACTGTGTGATTGTGTGATTGTGTGATTGTGTGGTTGTGTGATTGTGTGATTGTGTGATTGTGTCACTGTGTGATTGTGTGATTGTGGGATTGTGTGGTTGTGTGATTGTGTGGTTGTGTGATTGTGTGATTGTGTGATTGTGGGATTGTGTGATTGTGTGATTGTGTGGTTGTGTGATTGTGTGATTGTGTGATTGTGGGATTGTGTGATTGTGTGATTGTGTGACTGAGTGATTGTGTGATTGTGTGATTGTGTGATTGTGTTCATGTGTTATTGTGTATTGGTGTGATTGTGCGATTGTGTGACTTTGCGATTGTGTGATTGTGTGATGGCGGGTTGTGGATTGTCTGATTGTGTAATTGTGTATTGGTGTGATTGTGCGATTGTTTGATTGTGTGGTTGTGTGATTGTGTGATTGCATGGTGGGGTGATTGTGTGATTGTGTAATAGTGTGATAGTGTGATTGTGTGATTGTATGATTGTGTGATTGTGTGATTGTGTGATTGTGTGATTGTGTGATTGTGTGATTGTGTGATTGTGTGATTGTGTGATTGTGTGATTGTGGGGTGTGTATTTTGTGATTGTGTTGTTTTGCGTCTGCGTGATTGTGTGAAAGAGTGATTGTGTGATTGTGTGATTATGTGATTGCGTGATTGCGTGATTGCGTGATTGCGTGATTGCGTGATTGCGTGGTTAAGTCCTTGTGTGATTGTGTTATTGTGCGATCCGGTGATTGTGTGATTGTGTGATTGTGTGATTGTGTGATTGTGGGATTGCGTGATTGTGTGATAGTGTGATTGTGTGATTGTGTGATTGCGTGATTGCCTGGTTGCGTGATTCCATGATTAAGTCGTTGTGTGATTGTCTTATTGTCTGATGAGGTGGTTGTGTGATTGTGTGGTTGTGTGATTGTGTGATTGTGGCATTGTGTGAGTGTGTGTTTCTGTGACTGTGGATTGTGTATTGTGGATTGTGTGAGTCTGTGATTGTGTGATTGTGTGATTGTGTGATTTTTTGATTGCATGATGAGGAGATCATGTGATTGTGTGATTGTGCGATTTTGTGATTGTGTGGTTGTGTGAATGAGTGATTGTGTGATTGTGTGATTGTGTGATTGTGTGGTTGTGTGATTGTGTGATTGCATGGTGGGGTGATTGTGTGATAGTGTGATTGTGTGATAGTGTGATAGTGTGATTGTGTGATTGTGTGATTGTGTGGTTATGTAATTGTGTGATTGTGTGATTGTGTGATTGTGTGATTGTGTGATTGTGTGATAGTGTGATAGTGTGAATGTGTGATTGCGTGATTGCGTGATTGTGTGATTGTGTGATTGTGTGATTGTGTGATTGTGTGGTTATGTAATTGTGTGATTGTGTGATTATGTGATTGCGTGATTGCGTGATTGTGTGATTGTGCGATTGTGTGATTGCGTGATTGCGTGATTGTGTGATTGCGTGATTGCCTGGTTGCGTGATTCTGTGATTAAGTCCTTGTGTGATTGTGTTATTGTGCGATCCGGTGGTTGTGTGATTGTGTGATTGTGCGATTGTGTGATTGTGTGATTGTGGGATTGCGTGATTGTGTGATAGTGTGATTGTGTAATTGTGTGATTGCGTGATTGCCTGGTTGCGTGATTCCATGATTAAGTCGTTGTGTGATTGTGTTATTGTCTGATGAGGTGGTTGTGTGATTGTGTGGTTGTGTGATTGTGTGATTGTGGCATTGTGTGAGTGTGTGTTTCTGTGACTGTGGATTGTGTATTGTGGATTGTGTGAGTCTGTGATTGTGTGATTGTGTGATTGTGTGATTTTTTGATTGCATGATGCGGAGATCATGTGATTGTGTGATTGTGCGATTTTGTGATTGTGTGGTTGTGTGAATGAGTGATTGTGTGATTGTGGGATTGTGTGATTGTGTGATTGTGTGATTGAGTGATTGTGTGATTGTGTGATTGTGTGATTGTGTTCATGTGTTATTGTGTATTGGTGTGATTGTGCGATTGTGTGACTTTGCGATTGTGTGATTGTGTGATGGCGGGTTGTGGATTGTCTGATTGTGTAATTGTGTATTGGTGTGATTGTGCGATTGTTTGATTGTGTGGTTGTGTGATTGTGTGATTGCATGGTGGGGTGATTGTGTGATTGTGTAATAGTGTGATAGTGTGATTGTGTGATTGTATGATTGTGTGATTGTGTGATTGTGTGATTGTGTGATTGTGTGATTGTGTGATTGTGTGATTGTGGGGTGTGTATTTTGTGATTGTGTTGTTTTGCGTCTGCGTGATTGTGTGAAAGAGTGATTGTGTGATTGTGTGATTATGTGATTGCGTGATTGCGTGATTGCGTGATTGCGTGATTGCGTGATTGCGTGGTTAAGTCCTTGTGTGATTGTGTTATTGTGCGATCCGGTGATTGTGTGATTGTGTGATTGTGTGATTGTGTGATTGTGGGATTGCGTGATTGTGTGATAGTGTGATTGTGTGATTGTGTGATTGTGTGGTTATGTAATTGTGTGATTGTGTGATTGTGTGATTGTGTGATTGTGTGATAGTGTGATAGTGTGAATGTGTGATTGCGTGATTGCGTGATTGTGTGATTGTGTGATTGTGTGATTGTGTGATTGTGTGGTTATGTAATTGTGTGATTGTGTGATTATGTGATTGCGTGATTGCGTGATTGTGTGATTGTGCGATTGTGTGATTGCGTGATTGCGTGATTGTGTGATTGCGTGATTGCCTGGTTGCGTGATTCTGTGATTAAGTCCTTGTGTGATTGTGTTATTGTGCGATCCGGTGGTTGTGTGATTGTGTGATTGTGCGATTGTGTGATTGTGTGATTGTGGGATTGCGTGATTGTGTGATAGTGTGATTGTGTAATTGTGTGATTGCGTGATTGCCTGGTTGCGTGATTCCATGAATAAGTCGTTGTGTGATTGTGTTATTGTCTGATGAGGTGGTTGTGTGATTGTGTGGTTGTGTGATTGTGTGATTGTGGCATTGTGTGAGTGTGTGTTTCTGTGACTGTGGATTGTGTATTGTGGATTGTGTGATTCTGTGATTGTGTGATTGTGTGATTGTGTGATTTTTTGATTGCATGATGCGGAGATCATGTGATTGTGTGATTGTGCGATTTTGTGATTGTGTGGTTGTGTGAATGAGTGATTGTGTGATTGTGTGATTGTGTGATTGTGTGATTGAGTGATTGTGTGATAGTGTGATTGTGTGATTGTGTGATTGCGTCATTGTGTGATTGTGTGATTGTGTGATTGTGTGATTGTGCGATTGTGTGATTGTGTGATTGTGTGATTGTGTCACTGTGTGATTGTGTGATTGTGGGATTGTGTGGTTGTGTGATTGTGTGGTTGTGTGATTGTGTGATTGTGTGATTGTGTGATTGTGTGATTATGTGATTGTGTGATTGTGTGATTGTCTTATTCTGTGATGGGGTGGTTGTGTAATTGTGTGATTGTGTGATTATGTGATTGCGAGATTGCGTGATAGTGTGATTGTGCGATTGTGTGATTGCGTGATTGTGCGATAGTGTGACTGTGTGATTGTGTGATTCGGTGATTGCCAGGTTGCGTGATTCCATGATTAAGTCGTTGTGTGATTGTGTTATTGTGTGATGAGGTGGTTGTGTGATTGTGTGATTGCGTGATTGTGTGACTGTGTGATTGTGTGATTGTGTGATTGTGTGATTGTGTGATTGTGTAATTGTGTGATTGTGTGATTGTGTGATTGTGTGATTGTGTGATTGTGTGATTGTGTGATTGTGTGATTGTGTGGTTGTGTGATTGTGTGATTGTGTGATTGTGTGATTGTGTGAAAGTGGGTTTGTGTGTTTGTGGATTGTGTGGTTGTGTGATTGTGTGTTGGCGGGATGTTGATAGTCTGATTGTGTGATTGTGTATTGGCGTGATTGTGCGATTGTGTGACTTTGCGATTGTGTGATTGTGTGATGGCGGGTTGTGGATTATCTGATTGTGTGATTGTGTATTGGTGTGATTGTGCGATTGTGTGACTTTGCGATTGTGTGAAGGTGTGGTTGTGTGATGGTGTGATTGCATGGTGGGGTGACTGTGTGACTGTGTGATTGTGTAATTGTGTGATTTTGTGATTGTGTGATGGTGTGATTGTGTGATTGTGTGATTGTGTGATTGTGTGGTTGTGTGATTGGGTGACTGTGTGAGTGTGTGGGTGTGTGATTGCCTGATGGAACGGGTGCCTGATTCTGTGATTGTGTGATTGTGTAATTGTGTGATTGTGTGATTGTGTGATTGTGTGATTGTTTGATTGTGTGATTGTGTGATTGTGAGATTGTGTGATTGTGTGATTGTGTGATTGTGGGTTGTGTATTTTGTGATTGTGTTGTTTTGCGTCTGCGTGATTGTGTGAATGAGTGATTGTGTGATTGTGTGATTGTGTGATTGTGTGATTGTGGATTGTGTATTTTGTGATTGTGTTGTTTTGCGTCTGCGTGATTGTGTGAATGAGTGATTGTGTGATTGTGTGATTGTGTGACTGTGTCATTGTGTGAAAGTGGGTTTGTGGGTTTGTGGATTGTGTGGTTGTGTGATGGCGGGATGTGGATTGTCTGATTGTGTGATTGTGTATTGGTGTGATTGTGCGATTGTGTGACTTTGCGATTGTGTGATTGTGTGATGGCGGGATGTGGATTGTCTGATTGTGTGATTGTGTATTGGTGTGACTGTGCGATTGTGTGACTTTGCGATTGTGTGATTGTGTGATGGCGGGTTGTGGATTGTCTGATTGTGTGATTGTGTATTGGTGTGATTGTGCGATTGTGTGACTTTGCGATTGTGTGATTGTGTGGTTGTGTGATTGTGTGCTTGCATGGTGGGGTGATTGTGTGATAGTGTGATTGTGTGATAGTGTGATAGTGTGATTGTGTGATTGTGTGATTGTGTGATTGTGTGATTGTGTGATTGCGTGATTGCGTGACTGCGTGATTGCGTGATTGTGTGATTGTGCGGTTGTGTGATTGCGTAATTGTGTGATAGTGTGATTGTGTGATTGTGTGATTGCGTGATTGCCTGGTTGCGTGATTCTGTGATTAAGTCGTTGTGTGATTGTGTTATTGTGCGATCCGGTGGTTGTGTGATTGTGTGATTGTGTGATTGGGGGATTGCGTGATTGTGTGATAGTGTGATTGTGTGATTGTGTGATTGCGTGATTGCCTGGTTGCGTGATTCCATGATTGCGTCGTTGTGTTATTGTGTTATTGTGTGATGAGGTGGTTGTGTGATTGTGTGGTTGTGTGATTGTGTGATTGTGTCATTGTGTGAGTGTGTGTTTCTGTGACTGTGGATTGTGTATTGTGGATTGTGTGAGTCTGTGATTGTGTGATTGTGTGATTGTGTGATTGCATGATGCGGAGATCATTTGATTGTGTGATTGTGTGATTGTGTGATTGTGTGGTTGTGTGATTGTGTGATTGTGTGATTGTGTGATTGTGTGACTGTGTGATTGTGTGATTGTGTGATTGTGTGATTGTGTGATTGTGTGATTGTGTCACTGTGTGATTGTGTGATTGTGTGATTGTGTGGTTGTGTGATTGTGTGATTGTGTGATTGTGTCACTGTGTGATTGTGTGATTGTGGGATTGTGTGGTTGTGTGATTGTGTGATTGTGTGATTGTGTGATTGTGTGATTGTGGGATTGTGTGATTGTGTGATTGTGTGGTTGTGTGATTGTGTGATTGTGTGATTGTGGGATTGTGTGATTGTGTGATTGTGTGATTGAGTGATTGTGTGATTGTGTGATTGTGTGATTGTGTTCATGTGTTATTGTGTATTGGTGTGATTGTGCGATTGTGTGACTTTGCGATTGTGTGATTGTGTGATGGCGGGTTGTGGATTGTCTGATTGTGTAATTGTGTATTGGTGTGATTGTGCGATTGTTTGATTGTGTGGTTGTGTGATTGTGTGATTGCATGGTGGGGTGATTGTGTGATTGTGTAATAGTGTGATAGTGTGATTGTGTGATTGTGTGATTGTGTGATTGTGTGATTGTGTGATTGTGTGATTGTGTGATTGTGTGATTGTGTGATTGTGTGATTGTGTGATTGTGTGATTGTGTGATTGTGGGGTGTGTATTTTGTGATTGTGTTGTTTTGCGTCTGCGTGATTGTGTGAAAGAGTGATTGTGTGATTGTGTGATTGTGTGATTGTGGATTGTGTATTTTGTGATTGTGTTGTTTTGCGTCTGCGTGATTGTGTGAATGAGTGATTGTGTGATTGTGTGATTGTGTGATTGTGTGATAGTGTGATTGTGTGATTGTGTGACTGTATGATAGTGTGATTGTGTGATTGTGTGGTTGCGTGATTGCCTGGTTGCGTGATTCTGTGATTCCCTCGCTGTGCGATTGTGTTATTGTGTGATGAGCTGCTTGTGTGATGGTGTGATTGTGTGATTGTGTGATTGTGTGGTTGTGTGATTGTGTGATTGTGTCATTGTGTTCATGTGTTATTGTGTGTTGGGGTGCTTGTGTCATTGCGTGAGTGTGTGGTTGTGTGACTGTGTATTGCGTATTTTGTGATTGTGTGATTGTGTGAAAGTGGGGTTGTGTGTTTGTGGATTGTGTGGTTGTGTGATTGTGTCATGGCGGGATGTGGATTGTCTGATTGTGTGATTGTGTATTGGTGTGACTGTGCGATTGTGTGACTTTGCGATTGTGTGATTGTGTGATGGCGGGTTGTGGATTGTCTGATTGTGTGATTGTGTATCGGTGTGATTGTGCGATTGTGTGACTTTGCGATTGTGTGATTGTGTGGTTGTGTGATTGTGTGATTCGGTGATTGCCAGGTTGCGTGATTCCATGATTAAGTCGTTGTGTGATTGTGTTATTGTGTGATGAGGTGGTTGTGTGATTGTGTGATTGCGTGATTGTGTGACTGTGTGATTGTGTGATTGTGTGATTGTGTGATTGTGTGATTGTGTAATTGTGTGACTGTGTGATTGTGTGATTGTGTGATTGTGTGATTGTGTGATTGTGTGACTGTGTGATTGTGTGATTGTGTGGTTGTGTGATTGTGTGATTGTGTGATTGTGTGATTGTGTGAAAGTGGGTTTGTGTGTTTGTGGATTGTGTGGTTGTGTGATTGTGTGTTGGCGGGATGTTGATAGTCTGATTGTGTGATTGTGTATTGGCGTGATTGTGCGATTGTGTGACTTTGCGATTGTGTGATTGTGTGATGGCGGGTTGTGGATTATCTGATTGTGTGATTGTGTATTGGTGTGATTGTGCGATTGTGTGACTTTGCGATTGTGTGAAGGTGTGGTTGTGTGATGGTGTGATTGCATGGTGGGGTGACTGTGTGACTGTGTGATTGTGTAATTGTGTGATTTTGTGATTGTGTGATGGTGTGATTGTGTGATTGTGTGATTGTGTGATTGTGTGGTTGTGTGATTGGGTGACTGTGTGAGTGTGTGGGTGTGTGATTGCCTGATGGAACGGGTGCCTGATTCTGTGATTGTGTGATTGTGTAATTGTGTGATTGTGTGATTGTGTCATTGTGTTCATGTGTCATTGTGTGTTGGGGTGCTTGTGTCATTGCGTGAGTGTGTGGTTGTGTGACTGTGTATTGCGTATTTTGTGATTGTGTGATTGTGTGAAAGTGGGGTTGTGTGTTTGTGGATTGTGTGGTTGTGTGATTGTGTGATGGCGGGATGTGGATTGTCTGATTGTGTGATTGTGTATTGGTGTGACTGTGCGATTGTGTGACTTTGCGATTGTGTGATTGTGTGATGGCGGGTTGTGGATTGTCTGATTGTGTGATTGTGTATCGGTGTGATTGTGCGATTGTGTGACTTTGCGATTGTGTGATTGTGTGGTTGTGTGATTGTGTGTTTGCATGGTGGGGTGATTGTGTGATAGTGTGATTGTGTGATAGTGTGATAGGGTGATTGTGTGATTGTGTGATTGTGTGATTGTGTGATTGTGTGATTGCGTGACTGCGTGACTGCGTGATTGCGTGATTGTGTGATTGTGCGGTTGTGTGATTGCGTAATTGTGTGATAGTGTGATTGTGTGATTGTGTGATTGCGTGGTTGCCTGGTTGCGTGATTCTGTGATTAAGTCGTTGTGTGATTGTGTTATTGTGCGATCCGGTGGTTGTGTGATTGTGTGATTGTGTGATTGGGGGATTGCGTGATTGTGTGATAGTGTGATTGTGTGATTGTGTGATTGCGTGATTGCCTGGTTGCGTGATTCCATGATTGCGTCGTTGTGTTATTGTGTTATTGTGTGATGAGGTGGTTGTGTGATTGTGTGGTTGTGTGATTGTGTGATTGTGTCGTTGTGTGAGTGTGTGTTTCTGTGACTGTGGATTGTGTATTGTGGATTGTGTGAGTCTGTGGTTGTGTGATTGTGTGATTGTGTGATTGCATGATGCGGAGATCATTTGATTGTGTGATTGTGTGATTGTGTGATTGTGTGGTTGTGTGATTGTGTGATTGTGTGATTGTGTGATTGTGTGACTGTGTGATTGTGTGATTGTGTGATTGTGTGATTGTGCGATTGTGTGATTGTGTGATTGTGTGATTGTGTCACTGTGTGATTGTGTGATTGTGTGATTGTGTGATTGTGCGATTGTGTGATTGTGTGATTGTGTGATTGTGTCACTGTGTGATTGTGTGATTGTGGGATTGTGTGGTTGTGTGATTGTGTGGTTGTGTGATTGTGTGATTGTATGATTGTGTGATTGTGTGATTATGTGATTGTGTGATTGTGTGATTGTCTTATTCTGTGATGGGGTGGTTGTGTAATTGTGTGATTGTGTGATTATGTGATTGCGAGATTGCGTGATAGTGTGATTGTGCGATTGTGTGATTGCGTGATTGTGCGATAGTGTGACTGTGTGATTGTGTGATTCGGTGATTGCCAGGTTGCGTGATTCCATGATTAAGTCGTTGTGTGATTGTGTTATTGTGTGATGAGGTGGTTGTGTGATTGTGTGGTTGCGTGATTGTGTGGTTGTGTGATTGTGTGATTGTGGCATTGTGTGAGTGTGTGTTTCTGTGACTGTGGATTGTGTATTGTGGATTGTGTGAGTCTGTGATTGTGTGATTGTGTGATTGTGTGATTGCATGATGCGGAGATCATGTGATTGTGTGATTGTGTGATTGTATGATTGTGTGATTGTGTGATTGTGTGATTTTGTGATTGTGTGATTGTGTATTGGTGTGATTGTGCGATTGTGTGACTTTGCGATTGTGTGATTGAATGATAGCGGGTTGTGAATTGTCTGACTGTGTGATTGTGTATTGGTGTGATTGTGCGATTGTGTGACTTTGCGATTGTGTGATTGTGTGGTTGTGTGATTGTATGATAGCATGGTGGGGTGATGGTGTGATAGTGTGATTGTGTGATAGTGTGATAGTGTGATTGTGTGATTGTGTGATTGTGTGATTGTGTGGTTGTGTAATTGTGTGATTGTGTGATTATGTGATTGCGTGATTGCGTGATTGCGTGATTGCGTGATTGCGTGGTTAAGTCCTTGTGTGATTGTGTTATTGTGCGATCCGGTGATTGTGTGATTGTGTGATTGTGTGATTGTGTGATTGTGGGATTGCGTGATTGTGTGATAGTGTGATTGTGTGATTGTGTGATTGCGTGATTGCCTGGTTGCGTGATTCCATGATTAAGTCGTTGTGTGATTGTCTTATTGTCTGATGAGGTGGTTGTGTGATTGTGTGGTTGTGTGATTGTGTGATTGTGGCATTGTGTGAGTGTGTGTTTCTGTGACTGTGGATTGTGTATTGTGGATTGTGTGAGTCTGTGATTGTGTGATTGTGTGATTGTGTGATTTTTTGATTGCATGATGCGGAGATCATGTGATTGTGTGATTGTGCGATTTTGTGATTGTGTGGTTGTGTGAATGAGTGATTGTGTGATTGTGTGATTGTGTGATTGTGTGATTGTGTGGTTGTGTGATTGTGTGATTGCATGGTGGGGTGATTGTGTGATAGTGTGATTGTGTGATAGTGTGATAGTGTGATTGTGTGATTGTGTGATTGTGTGGTTATGTAATTGTGTGATTGTGTGATTGTGTGATTGTGTGATTGTGTGATAGTGTGATAGTGTGAATGTGTGATTGCGTGATTGCGTGATTGTGTGATTGTGTGATTGTGTGATTGTGTGATTGTGTGGTTATGTAATTGTGTGATTGTGTGATTATGTGATTGCGTGATTGCGTGATTGTGTGATTGTGCGATTGTGTGATTGCGTGATTGCGTGATTGTGTGATTGCGTGATTGCCTGGTTGCGTGATTCTGTGATTAAGTCCTTGTGTGATTGTGTTATTGTGCGATCCGGTGGTTGTGTGATTGTGTGATTGTGCGATTGTGTGATTGTGTGATTGTGGGATTGCGTGATTGTGTGATAGTGTGATTGTGTAATTGTGTGATTGCGTGATTGCCTGGTTGCGTGATTCCATGATTAAGTCGTTGTGTGATTGTGTTATTGTCTGATGAGGTGGTTGTGTGATTGTGTGGTTGTGTGATTGTGTGATTGTGGCATTGTGTGAGTGTGTGTTTCTGTGACTGTGGATTGTGTATTGTGGATTGTGTGAGTCTGTGATTGTGTGATTGTGTGATTGTGTGATTTTTTGATTGCATGATGCGGAGATCATGTGATTGTGTGATTGTGCGATTTTGTGATTGTGTGGTTGTGTGAATGAGTGATTGTGTGATTGTGTGATTGTGTGATTGTGTGATTGAGTGATTGTGTGATAGTGTGATTGTGTGATTGTGTGATTGCGTCATTGTGTGATTGTGTGATTGTGTGATTGTGTGATTGTGCGATTGTGTGATTGTGTGATTGTGTGATTGTGTCACTGTGTGATTGTGTGATTGTGGGATTGTGTGGTTGTGTGATTGTGTGGTTGTGTGATTGTGTGATTGTGTGATTGTGTGATTGTGTGATTATGTGATTGTGTGATTGTGTGATTGTCTTATTCTGTGATGGGGTGGTTGTGTAATTGTGTGATTGTGTGATTATGTGATTGCGAGATTGCGTGATAGTGTGATTGTGCGATTGTGTGATTGCGTGATTGTGCGATAGTGTGACTGTGTGATTGTGTGATTCGGTGATTGCCAGGTTGCGTGATTCCATGATTAAGTCGTTGTGTGATTGTGTTATTGTGTGATGAGGTGGTTGTGTGATTGTGTGATTGCGTGATTGTGTGACTGTGTGATTGTGTGATTGTGTGATTGTGTGATTGTGTGATTGTGTAATTGTGTGATTGTGTGATTGTGTGATTGTGTGATTGTGTGATTGTGTGATTGTGTGATTGTGTGATTGTGTGATTGTGTGGTTGTGTGATTGTGTGATTGTGTGATTGTGTGATTGTGTGAAAGTGGGTTTGTGTGTTTGTGGATTGTGTGGTTGTGTGATTGTGTGTTGGCGGGATGTTGATAGTCTGATTGTGTGATTGTGTATTGGCGTGATTGTGCGATTGTGTGACTTTGCGATTGTGTGATTGTGTGATGGCGGGTTGTGGATTATCTGATTGTGTGATTGTGAATTGGTGTGATTGTGCGATTGTGTGACTTTGCGATTGTGTGAAGGTGTGGTTGTGTGATGGTGTGATTGCATGGTGGGGTGACTGTGTGACTGTGTGATTGTGTAATTGTGTGATTTTGTGATTGTGTGATGGTGTGATTGTGTGATTGTGTGATTGTGTGATTGTGTGGTTGTGTGATTGGGTGACTGTGTGAGTGTGTGGGTGTGTGATTGCCTGATGGAACGGGTGCCTGATTCTGTGATTGTGTGATTGTGTAATTGTGTGATTGTGTGATTGTGTGATTGTGTGATTGTTTGATTGTGTGATTGTGTGATTGTGAGATTGTGTGATTGTGTGATTGTGTGATTGTGGGTTGTGTATTTTGTGATTGTGTTGTTTTGCGTCTGCGTGATTGTGTGAATGAGTGATTGTGTGATTGTGTGATTGTGTGACTGTGTCATTGTGTGAAAGTGGGTTTGTGGGTTTGTGGATTGTGTGGTTGTGTGATGGCGGGATGTGGATTGTCTGATTGTGTGATTGTGTATTGGTGTGATTGTGCGATTGTGTGACTTTGCGATTGTGTGATTGTGTGTTGGCGGGATGTGGATTGTCTGATTGTGTGATTGTGTATTGGTGTGACTGTGCGATTGTGTGACTTTGCGATTGTGTGATTGTGTGATGGCGGGTTGTGGATTGTCTGATTGTGTGATTGTGTATTGGTGTGATTGTGCGATTGTGTGACTTTGCGATTGTGTGATTGTGTGGTTGTGTGATTGTGTGCTTGCATGGTGGGGTGATTGTGTGATAGTGTGATTGTGTGATAGTGTGATAGTGTGATTGTGTGATTGTGTGATTGTGTGATTGTGTGATTGTGTGATTGCGTGATTGCGTGACTGCGTGATTGCGTGATTGTGTGATTGTGCGGTTGTGTGATTGCGTAATTGTGTGATAGTGTGATTGTGTGATTGTGTGATTGCGTGATTGCCTGGTTGCGTGATTCTGTGATTAAGTCGTTGTGTGATTGTGTTATTGTGCGATCCGGTGGTTGTGTGATTGTGTGATTGTGTGATTGGGGGATTGCGTGATTGTGTGATAGTGTGATTGTGTGATTGTGTGATTGCGTGATTGCCTGGTTGCGTGATTCCATGATTGCGTCGTTGTGTTATTGTGTTTTTGTGTGATGAGGTGGTTGTGTGATTGTGTGGTTGTGTGATTGTGTGATTGTGTCATTGTGTGAGTGTGTGTTTCTGTGACTGTGGATTGTGTATTGTGGATTGTGTGAGTCTGTGATTGTGTGATTGTGTGATTGTGTGATTGCATGATGCGGAGATCATTTGATTGTGTGATTGTGTGATTGTGTGATTGTGTGGTTGTGTGATTGTGTGATTGTGTGATTGTGTGATTGTGTGACTGTGTGATTGTGTGATTGTGTGATTGTGTGATTGTGTGATTGTGTGATTGTGTCACTGTGTGATTGTGTGATTGTGTGATTGTGTGGTTGTGTGATTGTGTGATTGTGTGATTGTGTCACTGTGTGATTGTGTGATTGTGGGATTGTGTGGTTGTGTGATTGTGTGGTTGTGTGATTGTGTGATTGTGTGATTGTGGGATTGTGTGATTGTGTGATTGTGTGGTTGTGTGATTGTGTGATTGTGTGATTGTGGGATTGTGTGATTGTGTGATTGTGTGATTGAGTGATTGTGTGATTGTGTGATTGTGTGATTGTGTTCATGTGTTATTGTGTATTGGTGTGATTGTGCGATTGTGTGACTTTGCGATTGTGTGATTGTGTGATGGCGGGTTGTGGATTGTCTGATTGTGTAATTGTGTATTGGTGTGATTGTGCGATTGTTTGATTGTGTGGTTGTGTGATTGTGTGATTGCATGGTGGGGTGATTGTGTGATTGTGTAATAGTGTGATAGTGTGATTGTGTGATTGTATGATTGTGTGATTGTGTGATTGTGTGATTGTGCGATTGTGTGATTGTGTGATTGTGTGATTGTGTGATTGTGTGATTGTGTGATTGTGTGACTGTGTGATTGTGTGATTGTGTGGTTGTGTGATTGTGTGATTGTGTGATTGTGTGATTGTGTGAAAGTGGGTTTGTGTGTTTGTGGATTGTGTGGTTGTGTGATTGTGTGTTGGCGGGATGTTGATAGTCTGATTGTGTGATTGTGTATTGGCGTGATTGTGCGATTGTGTGACTTTGCGATTGTGTGATTGTGTGATGGCGGGTTGTGGATTATCTGATTGTGTGATTGTGTATTGGTGTGATTGTGCGATTGTGTGACTTTGCGATTGTGTGAAGGTGTGGTTGTGTGATGGTGTGATTGCATGGTGGGGTGACTGTGTGACTGTGTGATTGTGTAATTGTGTGATTTTGTGATTGTGTGATGGTGTGATTGTGTGATTGTGTGATTGTGTGATTGTGTGGTTGTGTGATTGGGTGACTGTGTGAGTGTGTGGGTGTGTGATTGCCTGATGGAACGGGTGCCTGATTCTGTGATTGTGTGATTGTGTAATTGTGTGATTGTGTGATTGTGTCATTGTGTTCATGTGTCATTGTGTGTTGGGGTGCTTGTGTCATTGCGTGAGTGTGTGGTTGTGTGACTGTGTATTGCGTATTTTGTGATTGTGTGATTGTGTGAAAGTGGGGTTGTGTGTTTGTGGATTGTGTGGTTGTGTGATTGTGTGATGGCGGGATGTGGATTGTCTGATTGTGTGATTGTGTATTGGTGTGACTGTGCGATTGTGTGACTTTGCGATTGTGTGATTGTGTGATGGCGGGTTGTGGATTGTCTGATTGTGTGATTGTGTATCGGTGTGATTGTGCGATTGTGTGACTTTGCGATTGTGTGATTGTGTGGTTGTGTGATTGTGTGTTTGCATGGTGGGGTGATTGTGTGATAGTGTGATTGTGTGATAGTGTGATAGGGTGATTGTGTGATTGTGTGATTGTGTGATTGTGTGATTGTGTGATTGCGTGACTGCGTGACTGCGTGATTGCGTGATTGTGTGATTGTGCGGTTGTGTGATTGCGTAATTGTGTGATAGTGTGATTGTGTGATTGTGTGATTGCGTGGTTGCCTGGTTGCGTGATTCTGTGATTAAGTCGTTGTGTGATTGTGTTATTGTGCGATCCGGTGGTTGTGTGATTGTGTGATTGTGTGATTGGGGGATTGCGTGATTGTGTGATAGTGTGATTGTGTGATTGTGTGATTGCGTGATTGCCTGGTTGCGTGATTCCATGATTGCGTCGTTGTGTTATTGTGTTATTGTGTGATGAGGTGGTTGTGTGATTGTGTGGTTGTGTGATTGTGTGATTGTGTCGTTGTGTGAGTGTGTGTTTCTGTGACTGTGGATTGTGTATTGTGGATTGTGTGAGTCTGTGGTTGTGTGATTGTGTGATTGTGTGATTGCATGATGCGGAGATCATTTGATTGTGTGATTGTGTGATTGTGTGATTGTGTGGTTGTGTGATTGTGTGATTGTGTGATTGTGTGATTGTGTGACTGTGTGATTGTGTGATTGTGTGATTGTGTGATTGTGCGATTGTGTGATTGTGTGATTGTGTGATTGTGTCACTGTGTGATTGTGTGATTGTGTGATTGTGTGATTGTGCGATTGTGTGATTGTGTGATTGTGTGATTGTGTCACTGTGTGATTGTGTGATTGTGGGATTGTGTGGTTGTGTGATTGTGTGGTTGTGTGATTGTGTGATTGTATGATTGTGTGATTGTGTGATTATGTGATTGTGTGATTGTGTGATTGTCTTATTCTGTGATGGGGTGGTTGTGTAATTGTGTGATTGTGTGATTATGTGATTGCGAGATTGCGTGATAGTGTGATTGTGCGATTGTGTGATTGCGTGATTGTGCGATAGTGTGACTGTGTGATTGTGTGATTCGGTGATTGCCAGGTTGCGTGATTCCATGATTAAGTCGTTGTGTGATTGTGTTATTGTGTGATGAGGTGGTTGTGTGATTGTGTGGTTGCGTGATTGTGTGGTTGTGTGATTGTGTGATTGTGGCATTGTGTGAGTGTGTGTTTCTGTGACTGTGGATTGTGTATTGTGGATTGTGTGAGTCTGTGATTGTGTGATTGTGTGATTGTGTGATTGCATGATGCGGAGATCATGTGATTGTGTGATTGTGTGATTGTATGATTGTGTGATTGTGTGATTGTGTGATTTTGTGATTGTGTGATTGTGTATTGGTGTGATTGTGCGATTGTGTGACTTTGCGATTGTGTGATTGAATGATAGCGGGTTGTGAATTGTCTGACTGTGTGATTGTGTATTGGTGTGATTGTGCGATTGTGTGACTTTGCGATTGTGTGATTGTGTGGTTGTGTGATTGTATGATAGCATGGTGGGGTGATGGTGTGATAGTGTGATTGTGTGATAGTGTGATAGTGTGATTGTGTGATTGTGTGATTGTGTGATTGTGTGGTTGTGTAATTGTGTGATTGTGTGATTATGTGATTGCGTGATTGCGTGATTGCGTGATTGCGTGATTGCGTGGTTAAGTCCTTGTGTGATTGTGTTATTGTGCGATCCGGTGATTGTGTGATTGTGTGATTGTGTGATTGTGTGATTGTGGGATTGCGTGATTGTGTGATAGTGTGATTGTGTGATTGTGTGATTGCGTGATTGCCTGGTTGCGTGATTCCATGATTAAGTCGTTGTGTGATTGTCTTATTGTCTGATGAGGTGGTTGTGTGATTGTGTGGTTGTGTGATTGTGTGATTGTGGCATTGTGTGAGTGTGTGTTTCTGTGACTGTGGATTGTGTATTGTGGATTGTGTGAGTCTGTGATTGTGTGATTGTGTGATTGTGTGATTTTTTGATTGCATGATGCGGAGATCATGTGATTGTGTGATTGTGCGATTTTGTGATTGTGTGGTTGTGTGAATGAGTGATTGTGTGATTGTGTGATTGTGTGATTGTGTGATTGTGTGGTTGTGTGATTGTGTGATTGCATGGTGGGGTGATTGTGTGATAGTGTGATTGTGTGATAGTGTGATAGTGTGATTGTGTGATTGTGTGATTGTGTGGTTATGTAATTGTGTGATTGTGTGATTGTGTGATTGTGTGATTGTGTGATAGTGTGATAGTGTGAATGTGTGATTGCGTGATTGCGTGATTGTGTGATTGTGTGATTGTGTGATTGTGTGATTGTGTGGTTATGTAATTGTGTGATTGTGTGATTATGTGATTGCGTGATTGCGTGATTGTGTGATTGTGCGATTGTGTGATTGCGTGATTGCGTGATTGTGTGATTGCGTGATTGCCTGGTTGCGTGATTCTGTGATTAAGTCCTTGTGTGATTGTGTTATTGTGCGATCCGGTGGTTGTGTGATTGTGTGATTGTGCGATTGTGTGATTGTGTGATTGTGGGATTGCGTGATTGTGTGATAGTGTGATTGTGTAATTGTGTGATTGCGTGATTGCCTGGTTGCGTGATTCCATGATTAAGTCGTTGTGTGATTGTGTTATTGTCTGATGAGGTGGTTGTGTGATTGTGTGGTTGTGTGATTGTGTGATTGTGGCATTGTGTGAGTGTGTGTTTCTGTGACTGTGGATTGTGTATTGTGGATTGTGTGAGTCTGTGATTGTGTGATTGTGTGATTGTGTGATTTTTTGATTGCATGATGCGGAGATCATGTGATTGTGTGATTGTGCGATTTTGTGATTGTGTGGTTGTGTGAATGAGTGATTGTGTGATTGTGTGATTGTGTGATTGTGTGATTGAGTGATTGTGTGATAGTGTGATTGTGTGATTGTGTGATTGCGTCATTGTGTGATTGTGTGATTGTGTGATTGTGTGATTGTGCGATTGTGTGATTGTGTGATTGTGTGATTGTGTCACTGTGTGATTGTGTGATTGTGGGATTGTGTGGTTGTGTGATTGTGTGGTTGTGTGATTGTGTGATTGTGTGATTGTGTGATTGTGTGATTATGTGATTGTGTGATTGTGTGATTGTCTTATTCTGTGATGGGGTGGTTGTGTAATTGTGTGATTGTGTGATTATGTGATTGCGAGATTGCGTGATAGTGTGATTGTGCGATTGTGTGATTGCGTGATTGTGCGATAGTGTGACTGTGTGATTGTGTGATTCGGTGATTGCCAGGTTGCGTGATTCCATGATTAAGTCGTTGTGTGATTGTGTTATTGTGTGATGAGGTGGTTGTGTGATTGTGTGATTGCGTGATTGTGTGACTGTGTGATTGTGTGATTGTGTGATTGTGTGATTGTGTGATTGTGTAATTGTGTGATTGTGTGATTGTGTGATTGTGTGATTGTGTGATTGTGTGATTGTGTGATTGTGTGATTGTGTGATTGTGTGGTTGTGTGATTGTGTGATTGTGTGATTGTGTGATTGTGTGAAAGTGGGTTTGTGTGTTTGTGGATTGTGTGGTTGTGTGATTGTGTGTTGGCGGGATGTTGATAGTCTGATTGTGTGATTGTGTATTGGCGTGATTGTGCGATTGTGTGACTTTGCGATTGTGTGATTGTGTGATGGCGGGTTGTGGATTATCTGATTGTGTGATTGTGAATTGGTGTGATTGTGCGATTGTGTGACTTTGCGATTGTGTGAAGGTGTGGTTGTGTGATGGTGTGATTGCATGGTGGGGTGACTGTGTGACTGTGTGATTGTGTAATTGTGTGATTTTGTGATTGTGTGATGGTGTGATTGTGTGATTGTGTGATTGTGTGATTGTGTGGTTGTGTGATTGGGTGACTGTGTGAGTGTGTGGGTGTGTGATTGCCTGATGGAACGGGTGCCTGATTCTGTGATTGTGTGATTGTGTAATTGTGTGATTGTGTGATTGTGTGATTGTGTGATTGTTTGATTGTGTGATTGTGTGATTGTGAGATTGTGTGATTGTGTGATTGTGTGATTGTGGGTTGTGTATTTTGTGATTGTGTTGTTTTGCGTCTGCGTGATTGTGTGAATGAGTGATTGTGTGATTGTGTGATTGTGTGACTGTGTCATTGTGTGAAAGTGGGTTTGTGGGTTTGTGGATTGTGTGGTTGTGTGATGGCGGGATGTGGATTGTCTGATTGTGTGATTGTGTATTGGTGTGATTGTGCGATTGTGTGACTTTGCGATTGTGTGATTGTGTGTTGGCGGGATGTGGATTGTCTGATTGTGTGATTGTGTATTGGTGTGACTGTGCGATTGTGTGACTTTGCGATTGTGTGATTGTGTGATGGCGGGTTGTGGATTGTCTGATTGTGTGATTGTGTATTGGTGTGATTGTGCGATTGTGTGACTTTGCGATTGTGTGATTGTGTGGTTGTGTGATTGTGTGCTTGCATGGTGGGGTGATTGTGTGATAGTGTGATTGTGTGATAGTGTGATAGTGTGATTGTGTGATTGTGTGATTGTGTGATTGTGTGATTGTGTGATTGCGTGATTGCGTGACTGCGTGATTGCGTGATTGTGTGATTGTGCGGTTGTGTGATTGCGTAATTGTGTGATAGTGTGATTGTGTGATTGTGTGATTGCGTGATTGCCTGGTTGCGTGATTCTGTGATTAAGTCGTTGTGTGATTGTGTTATTGTGCGATCCGGTGGTTGTGTGATTGTGTGATTGTGTGATTGGGGGATTGCGTGATTGTGTGATAGTGTGATTGTGTGATTGTGTGATTGCGTGATTGCCTGGTTGCGTGATTCCATGATTGCGTCGTTGTGTTATTGTGTTTTTGTGTGATGAGGTGGTTGTGTGATTGTGTGGTTGTGTGATTGTGTGATTGTGTCATTGTGTGAGTGTGTGTTTCTGTGACTGTGGATTGTGTATTGTGGATTGTGTGAGTCTGTGATTGTGTGATTGTGTGATTGTGTGATTGCATGATGCGGAGATCATTTGATTGTGTGATTGTGTGATTGTGTGATTGTGTGGTTGTGTGATTGTGTGATTGTGTGATTGTGTGATTGTGTGACTGTGTGATTGTGTGATTGTGTGATTGTGTGATTGTGTGATTGTGTGATTGTGTCACTGTGTGATTGTGTGATTGTGTGATTGTGTGGTTGTGTGATTGTGTGATTGTGTGATTGTGTCACTGTGTGATTGTGTGATTGTGGGATTGTGTGGTTGTGTGATTGTGTGGTTGTGTGATTGTGTGATTGTGTGATTGTGGGATTGTGTGATTGTGTGATTGTGTGGTTGTGTGATTGTGTGATTGTGTGATTGTGGGATTGTGTGATTGTGTGATTGTGTGATTGAGTGATTGTGTGATTGTGTGATTGTGTGATTGTGTTCATGTGTTATTGTGTATTGGTGTGATTGTGCGATTGTGTGACTTTGCGATTGTGTGATTGTGTGATGGCGGGTTGTGGATTGTCTGATTGTGTAATTGTGTATTGGTGTGATTGTGCGATTGTTTGATTGTGTGGTTGTGTGATTGTGTGATTGCATGGTGGGGTGATTGTGTGATTGTGTAATAGTGTGATAGTGTGATTGTGTGATTGTATGATTGTGTGATTGTGTGATTGTGTGATTGTGCGATTGTGTGATTGTGTGATTGTGTGATTGTGTGATTGTGTGATTGTGTGATTGTGGGGTGTGTATTTTGTGATTGTGTTGTTTTGCGTCTGCGTGATTGTGTGAAAGAGTGATTGTGTGATTGTGTGATTATGTGATTGCGTGATTGCGTGATTGCGTGATTGCGTGATTGCGTGATTGCGTGATTGCGTGGTTAAGTCCTTGTGTGATTGTGTTATTGTGCGATCCGGTGATTGTGTGATTGTGTGATTGTGTGATTGTGTGATTGTGGGATTGCGTGATTGTGTGATAGTGTGATTGTGTGATTGTGTGATTGCGTGATTGCCTGGTTGCGTGATTCCATGATTAAGTCGTTGTGTGATTGTCTTATTGTCTGATGAGGTGGTTGTGTGATTGTGTGGTTGTGTGATTGTGTGATTGTGGCATTGTGTGAGTGTGTGTTTCTGTGACTGTGGATTGTGTATTGTGGATTGTGTGAGTCTGTGATTGTGTGATTGTGTGATTGTGTGATTTTTTGATTGCATGATGAGGAGATCATGTGATTGTGTGATTGTGCGATTTTGTGATTGTGTGGTTGTGTGAATGAGTGATTGTGTGATTGTGTGATTGTGTGATTGTGTGATTGTGTGGTTGTGTGATTGTGTGATTGCATGGTGGGGTGATTGTGTGATAGTGTGATTGTGTGATAGTGTGATAGTGTGATTGTGTGATTGTGTGATTGTGTGGTTATGTAATTGTGTGATTGTGTGATTGTGTGATTGTGTGATTGTGTGATAGTGTGATAGTGTGAATGTGTGATTGCGTGATTGCGTGATTGTGTGATTGTGTGATTGTGTGATTGTGTGATTGTGTGGTTATGTAATTGTGTGATTGTGTGATTATGTGATTGCGTGATTGCGTGATTGTGTGATTGTGCGATTGTGTGATTGCGTGATTGCGTGATTGTGTGATTGCGTGATTGCCTGGTTGCGTGATTCTGTGATTAAGTCCTTGTGTGATTGTGTTATTGTGCGATCCGGTGGTTGTGTGATTGTGTGATTGTGCGATTGTGTGATTGTGTGATTGTGGGATTGCGTGATTGTGTGATAGTGTGATTGTGTAATTGTGTGATTGCGTGATTGCCTGGTTGCGTGATTCCATGATTAAGTCGTTGTGTGATTGTGTTATTGTCTGATGAGGTGGTTGTGTGATTGTGTGGTTGTGTGATTGTGTGGTTGTGTGATTGTGTGATTGTGCGATTGTGTGATTGCGTGATTGTGCGATAGTGTGACTGTGTGATTGTGTGATTTGGTGATTGCCAAGTTGCGTGATTCCATGATTAAGTCGTTGTGTGATTGTGTTATTGTGTGATGAGGTGGTTGTGTGATTGTGTGATTGCGTGATTGTGTGACTGTGTGATTGTGTGATTGTGTGATTGTGTGATTGTGTGATTGTGTAATTGTGTGATTGTGTGATTGTGTGATTGTGTGATTGTGTGATTGTGTGATTGTGTGATTGTGTGATTGTGTGATTGTGTGGTTGTGTGATTGTGTGATTGTGTGATTGTGTGATTGTGTGAAAGTGGGTTTGTGTGTTTGTGGATTGTGTGGTTGTGTGATTGTGTGTTGGCGGGATGTTGATAGTCTGATTGTGTGATTGTGTATTGGCGTGATTGTGCGATTGTGTGACTTTGCGATTGTGTGATTGTGTGATGGCGGGTTGTGGATTATCTGATTGTGTGATTGTGTATTGGTGTGATTGTGCGATTGTGTGACTTTGCGATTGTGTGAAGGTGTGGTTGTGTGATGGTGTGATTGCATGGTGGGGTGACTGTGTGACTGTGTGATTGTGTAATTGTGTGATTTTGTGATTGTGTGATGGTGTGATTGTGTGATTGTGTGATTGTGTGATTGTGTGGTTGTGTGATTGGGTGACTGTGTGAGTGTGTGGGTGTGTGATTGCCTGATGGAACGGGTGCCTGATTCTGTGATTGTGTGATTGTGTAATTGTGTGATTGTGTGATTGTGTGATTGTGTGATTGTTTGATTGTGTGATTGTGTGATTGTGAGATTGTGTGATTGTGTGATTGTGTGATTGTGGGTTGTGTATTTTGTGATTGTGTTGTTTTGCGTCTGCGTGATTGTGTGAATGAGTGATTGTGTGATTGTGTGATTGTGTGATTGTGTGATTGTGGATTGTGTATTTTGTGATTGTGTTGTTTTGCGTCTGCGTGATTGTGTGAATGAGTGATTGTGTGATTGTGTGATTGTGTGACTGTGTCATTGTGTGAAAGTGGGTTTGTGGGTTTGTGGATTGTGTGGTTGTGTGATGGCGGGATGTGGATTGTCTGATTGTGTGATTGTGTATTGGTGTGATTGTGCGATTGTGTGACTTTGCGATTGTGTGATTGTGTGATGGCGGGATGTGGATTGTCTGATTGTGTGATTGTGTATTGGTGTGACTGTGCGATTGTGTGACTTTGCGATTGTGTGATTGTGTGATGGCGGGTTGTGGATTGTCTGATTGTGTGATTGTGTATTGGTGTGATTGTGCGATTGTGTGACTTTGCGATTGTGTGATTGTGTGGTTGTGTGATTGTGTGCTTGCATGGTGGGGTGATTGTGTGATAGTGTGATTGTGTGATAGTGTGATAGTGTGATTGTGTGATTGTGTGATTGTGTGATTGTGTGATTGTGTGATTGCGTGATTGCGTGACTGCGTGATTGCGTGATTGTGTGATTGTGCGGTTGTGTGATTGCGTAATTGTGTGATAGTGTGATTGTGTGATTGTGTGATTGCGTGATTGCCTGGTTGCGTGATTCTGTGATTAAGTCGTTGTGTGATTGTGTTATTGTGCGATCCGGTGGTTGTGTGATTGTGTGATTGTGTGATTGGGGGATTGCGTGATTGTGTGATAGTGTGATTGTGTGATTGTGTGATTGCGTGATTGCCTGGTTGCGTGATTCCATGATTGCGTCGTTGTGTTATTGTGTTATTGTGTGATGAGGTGGTTGTGTGATTGTGTGGTTGTGTGATTGTGTGATTGTGTCATTGTGTGAGTGTGTGTTTCTGTGACTGTGGATTGTGTATTGTGGATTGTGTGAGTCTGTGATTGTGTGATTGTGTGATTGTGTGATTGCATGATGCGGAGATCATTTGATTGTGTGATTGTGTGATTGTGTGATTGTGTGGTTGTGTGATTGTGTGATTGTGTGATTGTGTGATTGTGTGACTGTGTGATTGTGTGATTGTGTGATTGTGTGATTGTGTGATTGTGTGATTGTGTCACTGTGTGATTGTGTGATTGTGTGATTGTGTGGTTGTGTGATTGTGTGATTGTGTGATTGTGTCACTGTGTGATTGTGTGATTGTGGGATTGTGTGGTTGTGTGATTGTGTGGTTGTGTGATTGTGTGATTGTGTGATTGTGGGATTGTGTGATTGTGTGATTGTGTGGTTGTGTGATTGTGTGATTGTGTGATTGTGGGATTGTGTGATTGTGTGATTGTGTGATTGAGTGATTGTGTGATTGTGTGATTGTGTGATTGTGTTCATGTGTTATTGTGTATTGGTGTGATTGTGCGATTGTGTGACTTTGCGATTGTGTGATTGTGTGATGGCGGGTTGTGGATTGTCTGATTGTGTAATTGTGTATTGGTGTGATTGTGCGATTGTTTGATTGTGTGGTTGTGTGATTGTGTGATTGCATGGTGGGGTGATTGTGTGATTGTGTAATAGTGTGATAGTGTGATTGTGTGATTGTATGATTGTGTGATTGTGTGATTGTGTGATTGTGTGATTGTGTGATTGTGTGATTGTGTGATTGTGTGATTGTGTGATTGTGTGATTGTGTGATTGTGGGGTGTGTATTTTGTGATTGTGTTGTTTTGCGTCTGCGTGATTGTGTGAAAGAGTGATTGTGTGATTGTGTGATTGTGTGATTGTGGATTGTGTATTTTGTGATTGTGTTGTTTTGCGTCTGCGTGATTGTGTGAATGAGTGATTGTGTGATTGTGTGATTGTGTGATTGTGTGATAGTGTGATTGTGTGATTGTGTGACTGTATGATAGTGTGATTGTGTGATTGTGTGGTTGCGTGATTGCCTGGTTGCGTGATTCTGTGATTCCCTCGCTGTGCGATTGTGTTATTGTGTGATGAGCTGCTTGTGTGATGGTGTGATTGTGTGATTGTGTGATTGTGTGGTTGTGTGATTGTGTGATTGTGTCATTGTGTTCATGTGTTATTGTGTGTTGGGGTGCTTGTGTCATTGCGTGAGTGTGTGGTTGTGTGACTGTGTATTGCGTATTTTGTGATTGTGTGATTGTGTGAAAGTGGGGTTGTGTGTTTGTGGATTGTGTGGTTGTGTGATTGTGTCATGGCGGGATGTGGATTGTCTGATTGTGTGATTGTGTATTGGTGTGACTGTGCGATTGTGTGACTTTGCGATTGTGTGATTGTGTGATGGCGGGTTGTGGATTGTCTGATTGTGTGATTGTGTATCGGTGTGATTGTGCGATTGTGTGACTTTGCGATTGTGTGATTGTGTGGTTGTGTGATTGTGTGATTCGGTGATTGCCAGGTTGCGTGATTCCATGATTAAGTCGTTGTGTGATTGCGTTATTGTGTGATGAGGTGGTTGTGTGATTGTGTGATTGCGTGATTGTGTGACTGTGTGATTGTGTGATTGTGTGATTGTGTGATTGTGTGATTGTGTAATTGTGTGATTGTGTGATTGTGTGATTGTGTGATTGTGTGATTGTGTGATAGTGTGATTGTGTGATTGTGTGACTGTATGATAGTGTGATTGTGTGATTGTGTGGTTGCGTGATTGCCTGGTTGCGTGATTCTGTGATTCCCTCGCTGTGCGATTGTGTTATTGTGTGATGAGCTGCTTGTGTGATGGTGTGATTGTGTGATTGTGTGATTGTGTGGTTGTGTGATTGTGTGATTGTGTCATTGTGTTCATGTGTTATTGTGTGTTGGGGTGCTTGTGTCATTGCGTGAGTGTGTGGTTGTGTGACTGTGTATTGCGTATTTTGTGATTGTGTGATTGTGTGAAAGTGGGGTTGTGTGTTTGTGGATTGTGTGGTTGTGTGATTGTGTCATGGCGGGATGTGGATTGTCTGATTGTGTGATTGTGTATTGGTGTGACTGTGCGATTGTGTGACTTTGCGATTGTGTGATTGTGTGATGGCGGGTTGTGGATTGTCTGATTGTGTGATTGTGTATCGGTGTGATTGTGCGATTGTGTGACTTTGCGATTGTGTGATTGTGTGGTTGTGTGATTGTGTGATTCGGTGATTGCCAGGTTGCGTGATTCCATGATTAAGTCGTTGTGTGATTGCGTTATTGTGTGATGAGGTGGTTGTGTGATTGTGTGATTGCGTGATTGTGTGACTGTGTGATTGTGTGATTGTGTGATTGTGTGATTGTGTGATTGTGTAATTGTGTGATTGTGTGATTGTGTGATTGTGTGATTGTGTGATTGTGTGATTGTGTGACTGTGTGATTGTGTGATTGTGTGGTTGTGTGATTGTGTGATTGTGTGATTGTGTGAAAGTGGGTTTGTGTGTTTGTGGATTGTGTGGTTGTGTGATTGTGTGTTGGCGGGATGTTGATAGTCTGATTGTGTGATTGTGTATTGGCGTGATTGTGCGATTGTGTGACTTTGCGATTGTGTGATTGTGTGATGGCGGGTTGTGGATTATCTGATTGTGTGATTGTGTATTGGTGTGATTGTGCGATTGTGTGACTTTGCGGTTGTGTGAAGGTGTGGTTGTGTGATGGTGTGATTGCATGGTGGGGTGACTGTGTGACTGTGTGATTGTGTAATTGTGTGATTTTGTGATTGTGTGATGGTGTGATTGTGTGATTGTGTGATTGTGTGATTGTGTGGTTGTGTGATTGGGTGACTGTGTGAGTGTGTGGGTGTGTGATTGCCTGATGGAACGGGTGCCTGATTCTGTGATTGTGTGATTGTGTAATTGTGTGATTGTGTGATTGTGTCATTGTGTTCATGTGTTATTGTGTGTTGGGGTGCTTGTGTCATTGCGTGAGTGTGTGGTTGTGTGACTGTGTTTTGCGTATTTTGTGATTGTGTGATTGTGTGAAAGTGGGGTTGTGTGTTTGTGGATTGTGTGGTTGTGTGATTGTGTGATGGCGGGATGTGGATTGTCTGATTGTGTGATTGTGTATTGGTGTGACTGTGCGATTGTGTGACTTTGCGATTGTGTGATTGTGTGATGGCGGGTTGTGGATTGTCTGATTGTGTGATTGTGTATCGGTGTGATTGTGCGATTGTGTGACTTTGCGATTGTGTGATTGTGTGGTTGTGTGATTGTGTGTTTGCATGGTGGGGTGATTGTGTGATAGTGTGATTGTGTGATAGTGTGATAGGGTGATTGTGTGATTGTGTGATTGTGTGATTGTGTGATTGTGTGATTGCGTGATTGCGTGACTGCGTGATTGCGTGATTGTGTGATTGTGCGGTTGTGTGATTGCGTAATTGTGTGATAGTGTGATTGTGTGATTGTGTGATTGCGTGGTTGCCTGGTTGCGTGATTCTGTGATTAAGTCGTTGTGTGATTGTGTTATTGTGCGATCCGGTGGTTGTGTGATTGTGTGATTGTGTGATTGGGGGATTGCGTGATTGTGTGATAGTGTGATTGTGTGATTGTGTGATTGCGTGATTGCCTGGTTGCGTGATTCCATGATTGCGTCGTTGTGTTATTGTGTTATTGTGTGATGAGGTGGTTGTGTGATTGTGTGGTTGTGTGATTGTGTGATTGTGTCGTTGTGTGAGTGTGTGTTTCTGTGACTGTGGATTGTGTATTGTGGATTGTGTGAGTCTGTGATTGTGTGATTGTGTGATTGTGTGATTGCATGATGCGGAGATCATTTGATTGTGTGATTGTGTGATTGTGTGATTGTGTGGTTGTGTGATTGTGTGATTGTGTGATTGTGTGATTGTGTGACTGTGTGATTGTGTGATTGTGTGATTGTGTGATTGTGCGATTGTGTGATTGTGTGATTGTGTGATTGTGTCACTGTGTGATTGTGTGATTGTGTGATTGTGTGATTGTGCGATTGTGTGATTGTGTGATTGTGTGATTGTGTCACTGTGTGATTGTGTGATTGTGGGATTGTGTGGTTGTGTGATTGTGTGGTTGTGTGATTGTGTGATTGTATGATTGTGTGATTGTGTGATTATGTGATTGTGTGATTGTGTGATTGTCTTATTCTGTGATGGGGTGGTTGTGTAATTGTGTGATTGTGTGATTATGTGATTGCGAGATCGCGTGATAGTGTGATTGTGCGATTGTGTGATTGCGTGATTGTGCGATAGTGTGACTGTGTGATTGTGTGATTCGGTGATTGCCAGGTTGCGTGATTCCATGATTAAGTCGTTGTGTGATTGTGTTATTGTGTGATGAGTTGGTTGTGTGATTGTGTGATTGCGTGATTGTGTGACTGTGTGATTGTGTGATTGTGTGATTGTGTGATTGTGTGATTGTGTGATTGTGTAATTGTGTGATTGTGTGATTGTGTGATTGTGTGATTGTGTGATTGTGTGATTGTGTGATTGTGTGATTGTGTGATTGTGTGGTTGTGTGATTGTGTGATTGTGTGATTGTGTGATTGTGTGAAAGTGGGTTTGTGTGTTTGTGGATTGTGTGGTTGTGTGATTGTGTGTTGGCGGGATGTTGATAGTCTGATTGTGTGATTGTGTATTGGCGTGATTGTGCGATTGTGTGACTTTGCGATTGTGTGATTGTGTGATGGCGGGTTGTGGATTATCTGATTGTGTGATTGTGTATTGGTGTGATTATGCGATTGTGTGACTTTGCGATTGTGTGAAGGTGTGGTTGTGTGATGGTGTGATTGCATGGTGGGGTGACTGTGTGACTGTGTGATTGTGTAATTGTGTGATTTTGTGATTGTGTGATGGTGTGATTGTGTGATTGTGTGATTGTGTGATTGTGTGGTTGTGTGATTGGGTGACTGTGTGAGTGTGTGGGTGTGTGATTGCCTGATGGAACGGGTGCCTGATTCTGTGATTGTGTGATTGTGTAATTGTGTGATTGTGTGATTGTGTGATTGTGTGATTGCGTGATTGCGTGACTGCGTGATTGCGTGATTGTGTGATTGTGCGGCTGTGTGATTGCGTAATTGTGTGATAGTGTGATTGTGTGATTGTGTGATTGCGTGATTGCCTGGTTGCGTGATTCTGTGATTAAGTCGTTGTGTGATTGTGTTATTGTGCGATCCGGTGGTTGTGTGATTGTGTGATTGTGTGATTGGGGGATTGCGTGATTGTGTGATAGTGTGATTGTGTGATTGTGTGATTGCGTGATTGCCTGGTTGCGTGATTCCATGATTGCGTCGTTGTGTTATTGTGTTATTGTGTGATGAGGTGGTTGTGTGATTGTGTGGTTGTGTGATTGTGTGATTGTGTCATTGTGTGAGTGTGTGTTTCTGTGACTGTGGATTGTGTATTGTGGATTGTGTGAGTCTGTGATTGTGTGATTGTGTGATTGTGTGATTGCATGATGCGGAGATCATTTGATTGTGTGATTGTGTGATTGTGTGATTGTGTGGTTGTGTGATTGTGTGATTGTGTGATTGTGTGATTGTGTGACTGTGTGATTGTGTGATTGTGTGATTGTGTGATTGTGTGATTGTGTGATTGTGTCACTGTGTGATTGTGTGATTGTGTGATTGTGTGATTGTGCGATTGTGTGATTGTGTGATTGTGTGATTGTGTCACTGTGTGATTGTGTGATTGTGGGATTGTGTGGTTGTGTGATTGTGTGGTTGTGTGATTGTGTGATTGTGTGATTGTGTGATTGTGTGATTGTGTGATTATGTGATTGTGTGATTGTGTGATTGTCTTATCCTGTGATGGGGTGGTTGTGTAATTGTGTGATTGTGTGATTATCTGATTGCGAGATTGCGTGATAGTGTGATTGTCCGATTGTGTGATTGCGTGATTGTGCGATAGTGTGACTGCGTGATTGTGTGATTGCGTGGTTGCCTGGTTGCGTGATTCTGTGATTAAGTCGTTGTGTGATTGTGTTATTGTGCGATCCGGTGGTTGTGTGATTGTGTGATTGTGTGATTGTGTAATTGTGTGATTGTGGGATTGCGTGATTGTGTGATAGTGTGATTGTGTGATTGTGTGATTCGGTGATTGCCAGGTTGCGTGATTCCATGATTAAGTCGTTGTGTGATTGTGTTATTGTGTGATGAGGTGGTTGTGTGATTGTGTGATTGCGTGATTGTGTGACTGTGTGATTGTGTGATTGTGTGATTGTGTGATTGTGTGATTGTGTAATTGTGTGATTGTGTGATTGTGTGACTGTGTGATTGTGTGATTGTGTGATTGTGTGATTGTGTGATTGTGTGAAAGTGGGTTTGTGTGTTTGTGGATTGTGTGGTTGTGTGATTGTGTGTTGGCGGGATGTTGATAGTCTGATTGTGTGATTGTGTATTGGCGTGATTGTGCGATTGTGTGACTTTGCGATTGTGTGATTGTGTGATGGCGGATTGTGGATTATCTGATTGTGTGATTGTGTATTGGTGTGATTGTGCGATTGTGTGACTTTGCGATTGTGTGAAGGTGTGGTTGTGTGATGGTGTGATTGCATGGTGGGGTGACTGTGTGACTGTGTGATTGTGTAATTGTGTGATTTTGTGATTGTGTGATGGTGTGATTGTGTGATTGTGTGATTGTGTGATTGTGTGGTTGTGTGATTGGGTGACTGTGTGAGTGTGTGGGTGTGTGATTGCCTGATGGAACGGGTGCCTGATTCTGTGATTGTGTGATTGTGTAATTGTGTGATTGTGTGATTGTGTGATTGTGTGATTGTTTGATTGTGTGATTGTGTGATTGTGAGATTGTGTGATTGTGTGATTGTGTGATTGTGGGTTGTGTATTTTGTGATTGTGTTGTTTTGCGTCTGCGTGATTGTGTGAATGAGTGATTGTGTGATTGTGTGATTGTGTGATTGTGTGATTGCGGATTGTGTATTTTGTGATTGTGTTGTTTTGCGTCTGCGTGATTGTGTGAATGAGTGATTGTGTGATTGTGTGATTGTGTGATTGTGTGATTGTGTGAAAGTGGGTTTGTGGGTTTGTGGATTGTGTGGTTGTGTGATGGCGGGATGTGGATTGTCTGATTGTGTGATTGTGTATTGGTGTGATTGTGCGATAGTGTGATTGTGTGATTGTGTGATTGCGTGGTTGCCTGGTTGTGTGATTCTGTGATTAAGTCGTGGTGAGATTGTGTTATTGTGCGATCCGGTGGTTGTGTGGTTGTGTGATTGTGTGATTGTGTAATTGTGTGATGGTGGGATTGCGTGATTGTGTGATAGTGTGATTGTGTGATTGTGTGATTCGGTGATTGCCTGGTTGCGTGATTCCATGATTAAGTCGTTGTGTGATTGTGTTATTGTGTGATGAGGTGGTTGTGTGATTGTGTGGTTGTGTGATTGTGTGGTTGTGTGATTGTGTGGTTGTGTGATTGTGTGATTGTGGCATTGTGTGAGTGTGTGTTTCTGTGACTGTGGATTGTGTGTTGTGGATTGTGTGAGTCTGTGATTGTGTGATTGTGTGATTGCATGATGCGGAGATCATGTGATTGTGTGATTGTGTGATTGTGTGATTGTGTGATTTTGTGATTGTGTGATTGTGTATTGGTGTGATTGTGCGATTGTGTGACTTTGCGATTGTGTGATTGAGTGATAGCGGGTTGTGAATTGTCTGATTGTGTGATTGTGTATTGGTGTGATTGTGCGATTGTGTGACTTTGCGATTGTGTGATTGTGTGGTTGTGTGATTGTATGATAGCATGGTGGGGTGATGGTGTGATAGTGTGATTGTGTGATAGTGTGATAGTGTGATTCTGTGATTGTGTGATTGTGTGATTGTGTGGTTGTGTAATTGTGTGATTGTGTGATTATGTGATTGCGTGATTGCGTGATTGCGTGATTGCGTGATTGCGTGATTGCGTGGTTAAGTCCTTGTGTGATTGTGTTATTGTGCGATCCGGTGATTGTGTGATTGTGTGATTGTGTGATTATGTGATTGCGTGATTGCGTGATTGCGTGATTGTGTGATTGTGCGATTGTGTGATTGCGTGATTGCGTGATTGTGTGATTGCGTGATTGCCTGGTTGCGTGATTCTGTGATTAAGTCCTTGTGTGATTGTGTTATTGCGCGATCCGGTGGTTGTGTGATTGTGTGGTTGTGCGATTGTGTGATTGTGGGATTGCGTGATTGTGTGATAGTGTGATTGTGTGATTGTGTGATTGCGTGATTGCCTGGTTGCGTGATTCCATGATTAAGTCGTTGTGTGATTGTGTTATTGTCTGATGAGGTGGTTGTGTGATTGTGTGGTTGTATGATTGTGTGCTTGTGGCATTGTGTGGGTGTGTGTTTCTGTGACTGTGGATTGTGTGAGTCTGTGATCGTGTGATTGTGTGATTGTGTGATAGTGTGATTGTGTGATTGTGTGATTGCGTGATTGCCTGGTTGCGTGATTCTGTGATTCCCTCGTTGTGTGATTGTGATATTGTGTGATGAGGTGCTTGTGTGATGGTGTGATTGTGTGATTGTGTGATTGTGTTTTTGTGTGATTGTGTGATTGTGTGATTGTGTGATTGTGTGATTGTGTGATTGTGTGAGTGTGAGGGTGTGTGATTGCCTGATGGAATGGTTGCGTGATTCTGTGATGCCGTCGTTGTGTGATTGTCTTATTGTGTGATGGGCTGGTTGTGTATCTGTGTGATTGTGCGATTGTGTGATTGTGTGATTGTGTGATTGTGTGGTTGCGTGAGTGTGTGTGTGTGTGGTTGCCTGATGGAATGGTTGCGTGGTTCTGTGATTGCGTGACTGTGTGATTGTGTGATTGTGTGATTGTGTGAGTGTGAGGTTGTGTGATTGCCTGATGGAATGGTTGCGTGATTCTGTGATGCCGTCGTTGTGTGATTGTCTTATTGTGTGATGGGCTGGTTGTGTATCTGTGTGATTGTGCGATTGTGTGATTGTGTGATTGTGTGATTGTGTGATTGTGTGAGTGTGAGGGTGTGTGATTGCCTGATGGAATGGTTGCGTGGTTCTGTGATTGCGTGACTGTGTGATTGTGTGATTGTGTGATTGTGTGAGTGTGAGGGTGTGTGATTGCCTGATGGAATGGTTGCGTGATTCTGTGATGCCGTCGTTGTGTGATTGTCTTATTGTGTGATGGGCTGGTTGTGTATCTGTGTGATTGTGCGATTGTGTGATTGTGTGATTGCGTGGTTGCGTGAGTGTGTGTGTGTGTGGTTGCCTGATGGAATGGTTGCGTGATTCTGTGATTCCGTCGTTGTTTGTTTGTGCGATTGTGTGATTGTGTGATTGTGTGGTTGTGTGAGCGTGTGATTATGTGATTGTGTGATTGTGTGATTGTGTTATTGTGTGATTGTGTGATTGTGTGATTGTGTGATTGTGTGATTGTGTGATTGTGTGATTGTGTGATTGTGTGATTGTGTGATTGTGTGATTGTGTGATTGTGTGATTGTGTGATTGTGTGATTGTGTGATTGTGTGATTGTGTGATTGTGTGATTGTGTGATTGTGTGATTGTGTGATTGTGTGATTGTGTGATTGTGTGATTGTGTGATTGTGTGATTGTGTGATTGTGTGATTGTGTGATTGTGTGATTGTGTGATTGTGTGATTGTGTGATTGTGTGATTGTGTGATTGTGTGATTGTGTGATTGTCTTATTCTGTGATGGGGTGGTTGTGTAATTGTGTGATTGTGTGATTATGTGATTGCGAGATTGCGTGATAGTGTGATTGTGCGATTGTGTGATTGCGTGATTGTGCGATAGTGTGACTGTGTGATTGTGTGATTGCGTGGTTGCCTGGTTGCGTGATTCTGTGATTAAGTCGTTGTGTGATTGTGTTATTGTGCGATCCGGTGGTTGTGTGATTGTGTGATTGTGTGATTGTGTAATTGTGTGATTGTGGGATTGCGTGATTGTGTGATAGTGTGATTGTGTAATTGTGTGATTGTGTGATTGTGTGATTGTGTGATTGTGTGATTGTGTGATTATGTGATTGTGTGATTGTGTAATTGTGTGATTGTGTGATTGTGTGATTGTGTGATTGTGTGATTGTGTGATTGTGTGATTGTGTGATTGTGTGATTGTGTGATTGTGTGATTGTGTGATTGTGTGATTGTGTGATTGTGTGATTGTGTGATTGTGTGATTGTGTGATTGTGTGATTGTGTGATTGTGTGAAAGTGGGTTTGTGTGTTTGTGGATTGTGTGGTTGTGTGATTGTGTGATGGCGGGATGTTGATAGTCTGATTGTGTGATTGTGTATTGGCGTGATTGTGCGATTGTGTGACTTTGCGATTGTGTGATTGTGTGATGGCGCGTTGTGGATTATCTGATTGTGTGATTGTGTATTGGTGTGATTGTGCGATTGTGTGACTTTGCGACTGTGTGATTGTGTCCATGTGTAATCGTGTGTTTGGGTGCTTGTGTGATTGTGTCACTGTGTGATTGTGTGATTGTGTGATTGTGTGGTTGTGTGATTGTGTGATTGTGTGATTGTGTGATTGTGTGATTGCGGGATTGTGTGGTTGTGTGATTGTGTGGTTGTGTGATTGTGTGATTGTGGGATTGTGTGGTTGTGTGATTGTGTGGTTGTGTGATTGTGTGATTGTGTGATTGTGTGATTGTGTGATTGTGTGATTGTGGGATTGTGTGGTTGTGTGATTGTGTGGTTGTGTGATTGCGTGACTGTGGGATTGTGTGAGTGTGTGATTGTGGAGTATGGATAGAGTGATTGCGTAATTGTTTTTTTGTCTGATTGTGTGATTGTGTGATTGTGTGATTGTGTGGTTGTGCGATTGTGTGATTGTGTGATTGTGTGGTTGTGTGAGCGTGTGATTGTGTGATTGTGTGATTGTGTCCATGTGTAATCGTGTGTTTGGGTGCTTGTGTGATTGTGTGAGTGTGTGATTGTGTGATTGTGGATTGTGTGATTGTGTGGTTGTGTGAGCGTGTGATTGTGTGATTGTGTGATTGTGTGATTGTGTGATTGTGTGATTGTGTCCATGTGTAATCGTGTGTTTGGGTGCTTGTGTGATTGTGTGAGTGTGTGATTGTGTGGTTGTGGATTGTGTGATTGTGTGATTGTGTGATTGTGTGATTGTGTGATTGTGTGATTGTGTGATTGTGTGATTGTGTGATTGTGTCACTGTGTGATTGTGTGATTGTGTGACTGTGTGGTTGTGTGATTGTGTGATTGTGTCACAGTGTGATTGTGTGATTGTGGGATTGTGTGGTTGTGTGATTGTGTGGTTGTGTGACTGTGTGATTGCGTGATTGTGGGATTGTGTGATTGCGTGATAGTGTGATTGTGCGATTGTGTGATTGCGTGATTGTGCGATAGTGTGACTGTGTGATTGTGTGATTGCGTGGTTGCCTGGTTGCGTGATTCTGTGATTAAGTGGTTGTGTGATTGTGTCATTGTGCGATCCGGTGGTTGTGTGATTGTGTGATTGTGTGATTGTGTAATTGTGTGATTGTGGGATTGCGTGATTGTGTGATAGTGTGATTGTGTGATTGTGTGATTCGGTGATTGCCAGGTTGCGTGATTCCATGATTAAGTCGTTGTGTGATTGTGTTATTGTGTGATGAGGTGGTTGTGTGATTGTGTGATTGCGTGATTGTGTGACTGTGTGATTGTGTGATTGTGTGATTGTGTGATTATGTGATTGTGTGATTGTGTGATTGTGTGATTGTGTGATTGTGTGATTGTGTGATTGTGTGATTGTGTGATTGTGTGATTGTGTGATTGTGTGATTGTGTGATTGTGGGATTGTGTGGTTGTGTGATTGTGTGGTTGTGTGATTGTGTGATTGTGGGATTGTGTGATTGTGTGATTGTGTGATTGTGTGGTTGTGTGATTGTGTGATTGTGTGATTGTGTGATTGTGTGGTTCTGTGATTGTGTGATTGTGTGATAGTGTGATTGTGCGATTGTGTGATTGCGTGATTGCTTGGTTGCGTGATTCTGTGATTCCCTCGTTGTGTGATTGTGTTATTGTGTGATGAGGTGCTTGTGGGATGGTGTGATTGTGTGATTGTGTGATTGTGTGGTTGTGTGATTATGTGATTGTGTGATTGTGTTCATGTGTTATTTTGTGTTGGGGTGCTTGTGTGATTGCGTGAGTGTATGATTGTGTGACTGTGGATTGTGTATTGTGTGATTGTGTGATTGTGTGATTGTGTGATGGCGGGATGTGGATTGTCTGATTGTGTGATTGTGTATTGGTGTGATTGTGCGATTGTGTGATTGTGTGATTGTTGGATTGTGTGGTTGTGTGATTGTGTGATTGTGTGGTTGTGTGATTGTGTGATTGTGTGATTGTGTGATTGTTGGATTGTGTGGTTGTGTGATTGTGTGATTGTGTGATTGTGTGATTGTGTGATTGTTTGATTGTGTGATTGTGTGATTCTGTGATTGTGTGATTGTGTGATTGTGTCATTGTGTTCATGTGTTACTGTGTGTTGGGGTGCTTGTGTGATTGCGTGAGTGTGTGGTTGTGTGACTGTGGATTGCGCATTGTGTGATTGTGTGATTGTGTGATTGCGTGATTGCCTGGTTGCGTGATTCCATGATTAAGTCGTTGTGTTATTGTGTTATTGTGTGATGAGGTGGTTGTGTGATTGTGTGATTGTGTGATTGTGTGATTGTGTGATTGTGTGATTGTGTGATTGTGTGATTGTGTGATTGTGTGATTGTGTGATTATGTGATTGTGGGATTGTGTGAGTGTGTGATTGTGGAGTATGGATAGAGTGATTGCGTAATTGTTTGTTTGTCTGATTGTGTGATTGTGTGAGTGTGTGTTTGTGTGATTGTGTTGTTGTGTGGTAGTGGGATTGTGTGATTGCATTGTTGTGTGATTGTGTGATTGTGTGGTTGTGTGATTGTGCGATGGTGTGATTGTGTGATTGTAGATTGTGTGATTGTGTGATTGTGTGATTATGTGATTGTGTGATTGTGTTCATGTGTTATTGTGTGTTGGGGTGCTTGTGTGATTGTGTGACTGTGGATTGTGTATTGTGTGATTGTGTGATTGTGTGATTGTGTGATGGCGGGATGTGGATTGTCTGATTGTGTGATTGTGTATTGGTGTGATTGTGCGATTGTGTGACTTTGCGATTGTGTGGTTGTGTGATGGCGGGTTGTGGATTGTCTGATTGTGTGATTGTGTATTGGTGGGATTGTGCGATTGTGCGACTTTGCGATTGTGTGATTGTGTGGTTGTGTGATTGTGTGACTGCATGGTGGGGTGCTTGTGTGATAGTGTGATAGTGTGATTGTGTGATTGTGTGATTGTGCCACTGTGTGATTGTGTGATTGTGTGATTGTGTGGTTGTGTGATTGTGTGATTGTGTGATCGTGTGATTGTGTGATTGTTGGATTGTGTGGTTGTGTGATTGTATGGTTGTGTGATTGTGTGATTGTGTGATTGTCGGATTGTGTGATTGAGTGATTGTGTGATTGTGTGATTGTGTTCATGTGTTATTGTGTGTTGGGGTGCTTGTGTGATTGTGTCCATGTGTAATCGTGTGTTTGGGTGCTTGTGTGATTGTGTGGTTGTGTGATTGTGTGATTGTGTGATTGTGTGATTGTGTGATTGTGTGGTTGTGTGATTGTGTGATTTTGTGATTGTGTGATTGTGTGATTGTGTGATTGCGTGATTGTGTGATTGTGTGATTGTGTGATTGTGTCCATGTGTAATCTTGTGTTTGGGTGCTTGTGTGATTGTGTGAGTGTGTGATTGTGTGATTGTGGATTGTGTGATTGTGTGATTGTGTGATTGTGTGATTGTGTGATTGTGTCACTGTGTGATTGTGTGATTGTGGGATTGTGTGGTTGTGTGATTGTGTGGTTGTGTGATTGTGTGATTGTGTGATTGTGGGATTGTGTGATTGTGTGATTGTGTGGTTGTGTGATTGTGTGATTGTGGGATTGTGTGATTGTGTGATTGTGTGATTGAGTGATTGTGTGATTGTGTGATTGTGTGATTGTGTTCATGTGTTATTGTGTATTGGTGTGATTGTGCGATTGTGTGACTTTGCGATTGTGTGATTGTGTGATGGCGGGTTGTGGATTGTCTGATTGTGTAATTGTGTATTGGTGTGATTGTGCGATTGTTTGATTGTGTGGTTGTGTGATTGTGTGATTGCATGGTGGGGTGATTGTGTGATAGTGTGATAGTGTGATTGTGTGATTGTATGATTGTGTGATTGTGTGATTGTGTGATTGTCTTATTTTGTGATGGGGTGGTTGTGTAATTGTGTGATTGTGTGATTATGTGATTGCGAGATTGCGTGATAGTGTGATTGTGCGATTGTGTGATTGCGTGATTGTGCGATAGTGTGACTGTGTGATTGTGTGATTGCGTGGTTGCCTGGTTGCGTGATTCTGTGATTAAGTCGTTGTGTGATTGTGTTATTGTGCGATCCGGTGGTTGTGTGATTGTGTGATTGTGTAATTGTGTAATTGTGGGATTGCGTGATTGTGTGATAGTGTGATTGTGTGATTGTGTGATTCGGTGATTGCCAGGTTGCGTGATTCCATGATTAAGTCGTTGTGTGATTGTGTTATTGTGTGATGAGGTGCTTGTGTGATGGTGTGATTGTGTGATTGTGTGATTGTGTGGTTGTGTAATTGTGTGATTGTGTGATTGTGTGATTGTGTGATTGTGTGATTGTGTGATTGTGTGATTGTGTGGTTGTGTGATTGCGTGATTGTGTGATTGTGTGATTGTGTGATTGTGGATTGTGTATTTTGTGATTGTGTTGTTTTGCGTCTGCGTGATTGTGTGAATGAGTGATTGTGTGATTGTGTGATTGTGTGATTACGTGATTGCGCGACTGTGTGATAGTGTGATTGTGTGATTGTGTGATTGCGTGATTGCCTGGTTGCGTGATTCTGTGATTCCCACGTTGTGTGATTGTGTTACTGTGTGATGAGGTGCTTGTGTGATGGTGTGATTGTGTGATTGTGTGGTTGTGTGATTGTGTGATTGTGTGATTGTGTGATTGTGTGATTGTGTGATTGTGTGATTGTGTGATTGTGTGATTGTGTGACTGTGGGATTGTGTGAGTGTGTGATTGTGGAGTATGGATAGAGTGATTGCGTAATTGTTTTTTTGTCTGATTGTGTGATTGTGTGATTGTGTGGTTGTGTGATTGTGTGATTGTGTGATTGTGTGGTTGTGTGAGCGTGTGATTGTGTGATTGTGTGATTGTGTGATTGTGTGATTGTGTCCATGTGTAATCGTGTGTTTGGGTGCTTGTGTGATTGTGTGAGTGTGTGATTGTGTGATTGTGGATTGTGTGATTGTGTGATTGTGTGATTGTGTGATTGTGTGATTGTGTGATTGTGTCACTGTGTGATTGTGTGATTGTGGGATTGTGTGGTTGTGTGATTGTGTGGTTGTGTGATTGTGTGATTGTGTGATTGTGGGATTGTGTGATTGTGTGATTGTGTGGTTGTGTGATTGTGTGATTGTGGGATTGTGTGATTGTGTGATTGTGTGATTGAGTGATTGTGTGATTGTGTGATTGTGTGATTGTGTTCATGTGTTATTGTGTATTGGTGTGATTGTGCGATTGTGTGACTTTGCGATTGTGTGATTGTGTGATGGCGGGTTGTGGATTGTCTGATTGTGTAATTGTGTATTGGTGTGATTGTGCGATTGTTTGATTGTGTGGTTGTGTGATTGTGTGATTGCATGGTGGGGTGATTGTGTGATAGTGTGATAGTGTGATTGTGTGATTGTATGATTGTGTGATTGTGTGATTGTGTGATTGTCTTATTTTGTGATGGGGTGGTTGTGTAATTGTGTGATTGTGTGATTATGTGATTGCGAGATTGCGTGATAGTGTGATTGTGCGATTGTGTGATTGCGTGATTGTGCGATAGTGTGACTGTGTGATTGTGTGATTGCGTGGTTGCCTGGTTGCGTGATTCTGTGATTAAGTCGTTGTGTGATTGTGTTATTGTGCGATCCGGTGGTTGTGTGATTGTGTGATTGTGTAATTGTGTAATTGTGGGATTGCGTGATTGTGTGATAGTGTGATTGTGTGATTGTGTGATTCGGTGATTGCCAGGTTGCGTGATTCCATGATTAAGTCGTTGTGTGATTGTGTTATTGTGTGATGAGGTGGTTGTGTGATTGTGTAATTGTGTGATTTTGTGATTGTGTGATGGTGTGATTGTGTGATTGTGTGATTGTGTGATTGTGTGGTTGTGTGATTGGGTGACTGTGTGAGTGTGTGGGTGTGTGATTGCCTGATGGAACGGGTGCCTGATTCTGTGATTGTGTGATTGTGTAATTGTGTGATTGTGTGATTGTGTGATTGTGTGATTGTGTGACTGTTTGATTGTGTGATTGTGTGATTGTGAGATTGTGTGATTGTGTTTTTTTGCGTCTGCGTGATTGTGTGAATGAATGATTGTGTGATTGTGTGAATGAATGATTGTGTGATTGTGTGATTGCGTGATTGTGTGATTGTGTGATTGTGGATTGTGTATTTTGTGATTGTGTTGTTTTGCGTCTGCGTGATTGTGTGAATGAGTGATTGTGTGATTGTGTGATTGTGTGATTGTGTGATGGTGTGATAGTGTGATTGTGTGATTGTGTGACTGTATGATAGTGCGATTGTGTGATTGTGTGATTGCGTGATTGCCTGGTTGCGTGATTCTGTGATTCCCTCGCTGTGCGATTGTGTTATTGTGTGATGAGGTGCTTGTGTGATGGTGTGATTGTGTGATTGTGTGATTGTGTGGTTGTGTGATTGTGTGATTGTGTGATTGTGTGATTGTGTCACTGTGTGATTGTGTGATTGTGTGATTGTGTGGTTGTGTGATTGCGTGATTGTGTGATTGTGTGATTGTGTGATTGTGGATTGTGTATTTTGTGATTGTGTTGTTTTGCGTCTGCGTGATTGTGTGAATGAGTGATTGTGTGATTGTGTGATTGTGTGATTACGTGATTGCGCGACTGTGTGATAGTGTGATTGTGTGATTGTGTGATTGCGTGATTGCCTGGTTGCGTGATTCTGTGATTCCCACGTTGTGTGATTGTGTTACTGTGTGATGAGGTGCTTGTGTGATGGTGTGATTGTGTGATTGTGTGGTTGTGTGATTGTGTGATTGTGTGATTGTGTGATTGTGTGATTGTGTGATTGTGTGATTGTGTGATTGTGTGATTGTGTGATTGTGTGACTGTGGGATTGTGTGAGTGTGTGATTGTGGAGTATGGATAGAGTGATTGCGTAATTGTTTTTTTGTCTGATTGTGTGATTGTGTGATTGTGTGGTTGTGTGATTGTGTGATTGTGTGATTGTGTGGTTGTGTGAGCGTGTGATTGTGTGATTGTGTGATTGTGTGATTGTGTGATTGTGTCCATGTGTAATCGTGTGTTTGGGTGCTTGTGTGATTGTGTGAGTGTGTGATTGTGTGATTGTGGATTGTGTGATTGTGTGATTGTGTGATTGTGTGATTGTGTGATTGTGTCACTGTGTGATTGTGTGATTGTGGGATTGTGTGGTTGTGTGATTGTGTGGTTGTGTGATTGTGTGATTGTGTGATTGTGGGATTGTGTGATTGTGTGATTGTGTGGTTGTGTGATTGTGTGATTGTGGGATTGTGTGATTGTGTGATTGTGTGATTGAGTGATTGTGTGATTGTGTGATTGTGTGATTGTGTTCATGTGTTATTGTGTATTGGTGTGATTGTGCGATTGTGTGACTTTGCGATTGTGTGATTGTGTGATGGCGGGTTGTGGATTGTCTGATTGTGTAATTGTGTATTGGTGTGATTGTGCGATTGTTTGATTGTGTGGTTGTGTGATTGTGTGATTGCATGGTGGGGTGATTGTGTGATAGTGTGATAGTGTGATTGTGTGATTGTATGATTGTGTGATTGTGTGATTGTGTGATTGTCTTATTTTGTGATGGGGTGGTTGTGAAATTGTGTGATTGTGTGATTATGTGATTGCGAGATTGCGTGATAGTGTGATTGTGCGATTGTGTGATTGCGTGATTGTGCGATAGTGTGACTGTGTGATTGTGTGATTGCGTGGTTGCCCGGTTGCGTGATTCTGTGATTAAGTCGTTGTGTGATTGTGTTATTGTGCGATCCGGTGGTTGTGTGATTGTGTGATTGTGTAATTGTGTAATTGTGGGATTGCGTGATTGTGTGATAGTGTGATTGTGTGATTGTGTGATTCGGTGATTGCCAGGTTGCGTGATTCCATGATTAAGTCGTTGTGTGATTGTGTTATTGTGTGATGAGGTGGTTGTGTGATTGTGTAATTGTGTTATTTTGTGATTGTGTGATGGTGTGATTGTGTGATTGTGTGATTGTGTGGTTGTGTGATTGGGTGACTGTGTGAGTGTGTGGGTGTGTGATTGCCTGATGGAACGGGTGCCTGATTCTGTGATTGTGTGATTGTGTAATTGTGTGATTGTGTGATTGTGTGATTGTGTGATTGTGTGACTGTTTGATTGTGTGATTGTGTGATTGTGAGATTGTGTGATTGTGTTTTTTTGCGTCTGCGTGATTGTGTGAATGAATGATTGTGTGATTGTGTGATTGCGTGATTGTGTGATTGTGTGATTGTGGATTGTGTATTTTGTGATTGTGTTGTTTTGCGTCTGCGTGATTGTGTGAATGAGTGATTGTGTGATTGTGTGATTGTGTGATTGTGTGATGGTGTGATAGTGTGATTGTGTGATTGTGTGACTGTATGATAGTGCGATTGTGTGATTGTGTGATTGCGTGATTGCCTGGTTGCGTGATTCTGTGATCCCTCGCTGTGCGATTGTGTTATTGTGTGATGAGGTGCTTGTGTGATGGTGTGATTGTGTGATTGTGTGATTGTGTGGTTGTGTGATTGTGTGATTGTGTGATTGTGTGATTGTGTGATTGTGTGATTGTGTGATTGTGTGGTTGTGTGATTATGTGATTGTGTCTTTGTGTTCATGTGTTATTTTGTGTTGGGGTGCTTGTGTGATTGCGTGAGTGTATGATTGTGTGACTATGGATTGTGTATTGTGTGATTGTGTGGTTGTGTGATTGTGTGATTGTGTGATTGTGTGGTTATGTGATTGTGTGATTGTGTGATTGTGTGGTTGTGTGATTGTGTGATTGTGTGATTGTGTGATTGTGTGATTGTGTCATTGTGTTCATGTGTTATTGTGTGTTGGGGTGCTTGTGTGATTGCGTGAGTGTGTGGTTGTGTGACTGTGTATTGCGTATTTTGTGATTGTGTGATTGTGTGATTGTGTGATTGTGTGAAAGTGGGTTTGTGTGTTTGTGGATTGTGTGGTTGTGTGATTGTGTGATGGCGGGATGTGGATTGTCTGATTGTGTGATTGTGTATTGGTGTGATTGTGCGATTGTGTGACTTTGCGATTGTGTGATTGTGTGATGGCGGGTTGTGGATTGTCTGATTGTGTGATTGTGTATTGGTGCGATTGTGCGATTGTGTGACATTGCGATTGTGTGATTGTGTGGTTGTGTGATTGTGTGATTGTGTGATTGTGTGATTGTGTGATTGTGTGATTGTGTGATTGTGTGATTGTGTGATTGTGTGATTGTGTGATTGTGTGATTGTGTGATTGTGTGATTGTGTGATTGTGTGATTGTGTGATTGTGTGATTGTGTCACAGTGTGATTGTGTGATTGTGTGATTGTGTGATTGTGTGATTGTGTGATTGTGTGATTGTGGGATTGTGTGGTTGTGTGATTGTGTGGTTGTGTGATTGTGTGATTGTGTGATTGTGGGATTGTGTGATTGTGTGATTGTGTGATTGTGTGGTTGTGTGATTGTGTGATTGTGTGATTGTGTGATTGTGCGATTGTGTGATTGCGTGGTTGCGTGATTGCGTGATTGTGTGATTGTGTGATTGTGTGGTTGTGTGATTGTGTGATTGTGAGATAGTGTGATTGTGCGATTGTGTGATTGCGTGATTGCCTGGTTGCGTGATTCTGTGATTCCCTCGTTGTGTAATTGTGTTATTGTGTGATGAGGTGCTTGTGGGATGGTGTGATTGTGTGATTGTGTGATTGTGTGGTTGTGTGATTATGTGATTGTGTGATTGTGTTCATGTGTTATTTTGTGTTGGGGTGCTTGTGTGATTGCGTGAGTGTATGATTGTGTGACTATGGATTGTGTATTGTGTGATTGTGTGGTTGTGTGATTGTGTGATTGTGTGATTGTGTGGTTATGTGATTGTGTGATTGTGTGATTGTGTGGTTGTGTGATTGTGTGATTGTGTGATTGTGTGATTGTGTGATTGTGTCATTGTGTTCATGTGTTATTGTGTGTTGGGGTGCTTGTGTGATTGCGTGAGTGTGTGGTTGTGTGACTGTGTATTGCGTATTTTGTGATTGTGTGATTGTGTGATTGTGTGATTGTGTGAAAGTGGGTTTGTGTGTTTGTGGATTGTGTGGTTGTGTGATTGTGTGATGGCGGGATGTGGATTGTCTGATTGTGTGATTGTGTATTGGTGTGATTGTGCGATTGTGTGACTTTGCGATTGTGTGATTGTGTGATGGCGGGTTGTGGATTGTCTGATTGTGTGATTGTGTATTGGTGCGATTGTGCGATTGTGTGACTTTGCGATTGTGTGATTGTGTGGTTGTGTGATTGTGTGATTGTGTGATTGTGTGATTGTGTGATTGTGTGATTGTGTGATTGTGTGATTGTGTGATTGTGTGATTGTGTGATTGTGTGATTGTGTGATTGTGTGATTGTGTGATTGTGTGATTGTGTGATTGTGTCACTGTGTGATTGTGTGATTGTGTGATTGTGTGTTTGTGTGATTGTGTGATTGTGTGATTGTGTGATTGTGGGATTGTGTGATTGTGGGATTGTGTGGTTGTGTGATTGTGTGGTTGTGTGATTGTGTGATTGTGGGATTGTGTGGTTGTGTGATTGTGTGGTTGTGTGATTGTGTGATTGTGTGATTGTGTGGTTGTGTGATTGTGTGATTGTGTGATTGTGGGATTGTGTGATTGTGTGATTGTGTGATTGAGTGATTGTGTGATTGTGTGATTGTGTGAAAGTGGGTTTGTGTGTTTGTGGATTGTGTGACTGTGTGATTGTGTGATTGTGTGATTGTGTCACTGTGTGATTGTGTGATTGTGGGATTGTGTGGTTGTGTGACTGTGTGGTTGTGTGACTGTGTGATTGTGTGATTGTGGGATTGTGTGATTGTGTGATTGTGTGGTTGTGTGATTGTGTGATTGTGTGATTGTGGGATTGTGTGATTGTGTGATTGTGTGATTGAGTGATTGTGTGATTGTGTGATTGTGTGCTTGTGTGATTGTGTCCATGTGTAATCGTGTGACTGTGTGATTGTGTGATTGTGTGATTGTGTGATTGTGTGATTGTGTGATTGTGGATTGCGTGAGTGCGTGATTATGTGATTTTGTGATTGTGTGATTGTGTGATTGTGTGATTGTGTGATTGTGTGATTGTGGATTGTGTATTTTGTGATTGTGTTGTTTTGCGTCTGCGTGATTGTGTGAATGAGTGATTGTGTGATTGTGTGATTGTGTGATTACGTGATTGCGCGACTGTGTGATAGTGTGATTGTGTGATTGTGTGATTGCGTGATTGCCTGGTTGCGTGATTCTGTGATTCCCTCGTTGTGTGATTGTGTTACTGTGTGATGAGGTGCTTGTGTGATGGTGTGATTGTGTGATTGTGTGATTGTGTGATTGTGTGATTGTGTGATTGTGTGGTTGTGTGATTGTGTGATTGTGTGATTGTGTGGTTGTGTGAGCGTGTGATTGTGTGATTGTGTGATTGTGTGATTGTGTGATTGTGTCCATGTGTAATCGTGTGTTTGGGTGCTTGTGTGATTGTGTGAGTGTGTGATTGTGTGATTGTGGATTGTGTGATTGTGTGATTGTGTGATTGTGTGATTGTGTGATTGTGTCACTGTGTGATTGTGTGATTGTGGGATTGTGTGGTTGTGTGATTGTGTGGTTGTGTGATTGTGTGATTGTGTGATTGTGGGATTGTGTGATTGTGTGATTGTGTGGTTGTGTGATTGTGTGATTGTGGGATTGTGTGATTGTGTGATTGTGTGATTGAGTGATTGTGTGATTGTGTGATTGTGTGATTGTGTTCATGTGTTATTGTGTATTGGTGTGATTGTGCGATTGTGTGACTTTGCGATTGTGTGATTGTGTGATGGCGGGTTGTGGATTGTCTGATTGTGTGATTGTGTGATTGTGTGATGGTGTGATAGTGTGATTGTGTGATTGTGTGACTGTATGATAGTGCGATTGTGTGATTGTGTGATTGCGTGATTGCCTGGTTGCGTGATTCTGTGATTCCCTCGCTGTGCGATTGTGTTATTGTGTGATGAGGTGCTTGTGTGATGGTGTGATTGTGTGATTGTGTGATTGTGTGGTTGTGTGATTGTGTGATTGTGTGATTGTGTGATTGTGTGATTGTGTGATTGTGTGATTGTGTGGTTGTGTGATTATGTGATTGTGTCTTTGTGTTCATGTGTTATTTTGTGTTGGGGTGCTTGTGTGATTGCGTGAGTGTATGATTGTGTGACTATGGATTGTGTATTGTGTGATTGTGTGGTTGTGTGATTGTGTGATTGTGTGATTGTGTGGTTATGTGATTGTGTGATTGTGTGATTGTGTGGTTGTGTGATTGTGTGATTGTGTGATTGTGTGATTGTGTGATTGTGTCATTGTGTTCATGTGTTATTGTGTGTTGGGGTGCTTGTGTGATTGCGTGAGTGTGTGGTTGTGTGACTGTGTATTGCGTATTTTGTGATTGTGTGATTGTGTGATTGTGTGATTGTGTGAAAGTGGGTTTGTGTGTTTGTGGATTGTGTGGTTGTGTGATTGTGTGATGGCGGGATGTGGATTGTCTGATTGTGTGATTGTGTATTGGTGTGATTGTGCGATTGTGTGACTTTGCGATTGTGTGATTGTGTGATGGCGGGTTGTGGATTGTCTGATTGTGTGATTGTGTATTGGTGCGATTGTGCGATTGTGTGACTTTGCGATTGTGTGATTGTGTGGTTGTGTGATTGTGTGATTGTGTGATTGTGTGATTGTGTGATTGTGTGATTGTGTGATTGTGTGATTGTGTGATTGTGTGATTGTGTGATTGTGTGATTGTGTGATTGTGTGATTGTGTGATTGTGTCACAGTGTGATTGTGTGATTGTGTGGTTGTGTGATTGTGTGATTGTGTGATTGTGTGATTGTGTGATTGTGGGATTGTGTGGTTGTGTGATTGTGTGGTTGTGTGATTGTGTGATTGTGTGATTGTGGGATTGTGTGATTGTGTGATTGTGTGATTGTGTGATTGTGTGGTTGTGTGATTGTGTGATTGTGTGATTGTGTGATTGTGCGATTGTGTGATTGCGTGGTTGCGTGATTGCGTGATTGTGTGATTGTGTGATTGTGTGATTGTGTGGTTGTGTGATTGTGTGATTGTGAGATAGTGTGATTGTGCGATTGTGTGATTGCGTGATTGCCTGGTTGCGTGATTCTGTGATTCCCTCGTTGTGTAATTGTGTTATTGTGTGATGAGGTGCTTGTGGGATGGTGTGATTGTGTGATTGTGTGATTGTGTGGTTGTGTGATTATGTGATTGTGTGATTGTGTTCATGTGTTATTTTGTGTTGGGGTGCTTGTGTGATTGCGTGAGTGTATGATTGTGTGACTATGGATTGTGTATTGTGTGATTGTGTGGTTGTGTGATTGTGTGATTGTGTGATTGTGTGGTTATGTGATTGTGTGATTGTGTGATTGTGTGGTTGTGTGATTGTGTGATTGTGTGATTGTGTGATTGTGTGATTGTGTCATTGTGTTCATGTGTTATTGTGTGTTGGGGTGCTTGTGTGATTGCGTGAGTGTGTGGTTGTGTGACTGTGTATTGCGTATTTTGTGATTGTGTGATTGTGTGATTGTGTGATTGTGTGAAAGTGGGTTTGTGTGTTTGTGGATTGTGTGGTTGTGTGATTGTGTGATGGCGGGATGTGGATTGTCTGATTGTGTGATTGTGTATTGGTGTGATTGTGCGATTGTGTGACTTTGCGATTGTGTGATTGTGTGATGGCGGGTTGTGGATTGTCTGATTGTGTGATTGTGTATTGGTGCGATTGTGCGATTGTGTGACTTTGCGATTGTGTGATTGTGTGGTTGTGTGATTGTGTGATTGTGTGATTGTGTGATTGTGTGATTGTGTGATTGTGTGATTGTGTGATTGTGTGATTGTGTGATTGTGTGATTGTGTGATTGTGTGATTGTGTGATTGTGTGATTGTGTGATTGTGTGATTGTGTGATTGTGTGATTGTGTCACTGTGTGATTGTGTGATTGTGTGATTGTGTGTTTGTGTGATTGTGTGATTGTGTGATTGTGTGATTGTGGGATTGTGTGATTGTGGGATTGTGTGGTTGTGTGATTGTGTGGTTGTGTGATTGTGTGATTGTGGGATTGTGTGGTTGTGTGATTGTGTGGTTGTGTGATTGTGTGATTGTGTGATTGTGTGGTTGTGTGATTGTGTGATTGTGTGATTGTGGGATTGTGTGATTGTGTGATTGTGTGATTGAGTGATTGTGTGATTTTTGGATTGTGTGGTTCTGTGATTGTGTGTCTGTGTGATTGTGTGATTGTGTGATTGTGTGATTTTTGGATTGTGTGGTTCTGTGATTGTGTGTCTGTGTGATTGTGTGATTGTCGGATTGTGTGATTGTGTGATTGTGTGATTGTGTGGTTGTGTGATTGTGTGATTGTGTGATTGTGTGATTGTGTGATTGTGTGATTGTGTGATTGTGTGATTGTGTGATTGTGTGATTGTGTGATTGTGTGATTGTGTGATTGTGTGATTGTGTGATTGTGTGATTGTGTGATTGTGTGATTGTGTCACAGTGTGATTGTGTGATTGTGTGGTTGTGTGATTGTGTGATTGTGTGATTGTGTGATTGTGTGATTGTGGGATTGTGTGGTTGTGTGATTGTGTGGTTGTGTGATTGTGTGATTGTGTGATTGTGGGATTGTGTGATTGTGTGATTGTGTGATTGTGTGATTGTGTGGTTGTGTGATTGTGTGATTGTGTGATTGTGTGATTGCGCGATTGTGTGATTGCGTGGTTGCGTGATTGCGTGATTGTGTGATTGTGTGATTGTGTGATTGTGTGGTTGTGTGATTGTGTGATTGTGAGATAGTGTGATTGTGCGATTGTGTGATTGCGTGATTGCCTGGTTGCGTGATTCTGTGATTCCCTCGTTGTGTGATTGTGTTATTGTGTGATGAGGTGCTTGTGGGATGGTGTGATTGTGTGATTGTGTGATTGTGTGGTTGTGTGATTATGTGATTGTGTGATTGTGTTCATGTGTTATTTTGTGTTGGGGTGCTTGTGTGATTGCGTGAGTGTGTGGTTGTGTGACTGTGGATTGCGCATTGTGTGATTGTGTGATTGTGTGATTGTGTGGTTGTGTGATTGTGTGATTGTGTGATTGTGGGATTGTGTGATTGTGTGATTGTGTGATTGAGTGATTGTGTGATTGTGTGATTGTGTGATTGTGTTCATGTGTTATTGTGTATTGGTGTGATTGTTTGATTGTGTGGTTGTGTGATTGTGTGATTGCATGGTGGGCTGATTGTGTGATTGTGTGATAGTGTGATAGTGTGATTGTGTGATTGTATGGTTGTGTGATTGTGTGATTGTGTGATTGTGTGATTGTCTTATTCTGTGATGGGGTGGTTGTGTAATTGTGTGATTGTGTGATTATGTGATTGCGAGATTGCGTGATAGTGTGATTGTGCGATTGTGTGATTGCGTGATTGTGCGATAGTGTGACTGTGTGATTGTGTGATTGCGTGGTTGCCTGGTTGCGTGATTCTGTGATTAAGTCGTTGTGTGATTGTGTTATTGTGCGATCCGGTGGTTGTGTGATTGTGTGATTGTGTGATTGTGTAATTGTGTGATTGTGGGATTGCGTGATTGTGTGATAGTGTGATTGTGTGATTGTGTGATTCGGTGATTGCCAGGTTGCGTGATTCCATGATTAAGTCGTTGTGTGATTGTGTTATTGTGTGATGAGGTGGTTGTGTGATTGTGTAATTGTGTGATTTTGTGATTGTGTGATGGTGTGATTGTGTGATTGTGTGATTGTGTGGTTGTGTGATTGGGTGACTGTGTGAGTGTGTGGGTGTGTGATTGCCTGATGGAACGGGTGCCTGATTCTGTGATTGTGTGATTGTGTAATTGTGTGATTGTGTGATTGTGTGATTGTGTGATTGTTTGATTGTGTGATTGTGTGATTGTGAGATTGTGTGATTGTGTGATTGTGTGATTGTGGGGTGTGTATTTTGTGATTGTGTTGTTTTGCGTCTGCGTGATTGTGTGAATGAGTGATTGTGTGATTGTGTGATTGTGTGATTGTGTGATTGTGTGATTGTGTGATTGTGTGATTGTGGATTGTGTATTTTGTGATTGTGTTGTTTTGCGTCTGCGTGATTGTGTGAATGAGTGATTGTGTGATTGTGTGATTGTGTGACTGTGTGACTGTATGATAGTGTGATTGTGTGATTGTGTGATTGCGTGATTGCCTGCTTGCGTGATTCTGTGATTCCCTCGCTGTGCGATTGTGTGATGGTGTGATTGTGTGATTGTGTGATGGTGTGATTGTGTGATTGTGTGATTGTCTGGTTGTGTGATTGTGTGATTGTGTGATTGTGTGATTGTGTGATTGTGTGATTGTGTGATTGTGTGGTTGTGTGATTATGTGATTGTGTCTTTGTGTTCATGTGTTATTTTGTGTTGGGGTGCTTGTGTGATTGCGCGAGTGTATGATTGTGTGACTATGGATTGTGTATTGTGTGATTGTGTGGTTGTGTGATTGTGTGATTGTGTGATTGTGTGGTTATGTGATTGTGTGATTGTGTGATTGTGTGATTGTGTGATTGTGTCATTGTGTTCATGTGTTATTGTGTGTTGGGGTGCTTGTGTGATTGCGTGAGTGTGTGGTTGTGTGACTGTGTATTGCGTATTTTGTGATTGTGTGATAGTGTGATTGTGTGATTGTGTGATTGAGTGAAAATGGGTTTGTGTGTTTATGGATTGTGTGGTTGTGTGATTGTGTGATGGCGGGATGTGGATTGTCTGATTGTGTGATTGTGTATTGGTGTGATTGTGCGATTGTGTGACTTTGCGATTGTGTGATTGTGTGATGGCGGGTTGTGGATTGTCTGATTGTGTGATTGTGTATTGGTGTGATTGTGCGATTGTGTGACTTTGCGATTGTGTGATTGTGTGGTTGTGTGATTGTGTGATTGCATGGTGGGGTGATTGTGTGATAGTGTGATTGTGCGATAGTGTGATAGTGTGATTGTGTGATTGTGTGATTGTGTGATTGTGTGATTGTGTGATTGTGTGATTGTGTCCATGTGTAATCGTGTGTTTGGGTGCTTGTGTGATTGTGTGAGTGTGTGATTGTGTGATTGTGGATTGTGTGATTGTGTGATTGTGTGATTGTGTGATTGTGTGATTGTGTGATTGTGTGATTGTGTGATTGTGTGATTGTGTCACTGTGTGATTGTGTGATTGTGTGATTGTGTGTTTGTGTGATTGTGTGATTGTGTGATTGTGTGATTGTGTGATTGTGGGATTGTGTGGTTGTGTGATTGTGTGGTTGTGTGATTGTGTGATTGTGGGATTGTGTGGTTGTGTGATTGTGTGGTTGTGTGATTGTGTGATTGTGTGATTGTGTGGTTGTGTGATTGTGTGATTGTGTGATTGTGGGATTGTGTGATTGTGTGATTGTGTGATTGAGTGATTGTGTGATTGTGTGATTGTGTGAAAGTGGGTTTGTGTGTTTGTGGATTGTGTGACTGTGTGATTGTGTGATTGTGTGATTGTGTGATTGTGTGATTGTGTGATTGTGTCACTGTGTGATTGCGTGATTGTGGGATTGTGTGGTTGTGTGACTGTGTGGTTGTGTGACTGTGTGATTGTGTGATTGTGGGATTGTGTGATTGTGTGATTGTGTGGTTGTGTGATTGTGTGATTGTGTGATTGTGGGATTGTGTGATTGTGTGATTGTGTGATTGAGTGATTGTGTGATTGTGTGATTGTGTGCTTGTGTGATTGTGTCCATGTGTAATCGTGTGACTGTGTGATTGTGTGATTGTGTGATTGTGTGATTGTGTGATTGTGTGATTGTGTGATTGTGGATTGCGTGAGTGCGTGATTATGTGATTTTGTGATTGTGTGATTGTGTGATTGTGTGATTGTGTGATTGCGTGATTGTGTGATTGTGTGATTGTGTGATTGTGGATTGTGTATTTTGTGATTGTGTTGTTTTGCGTCTGCGTGATTGTGTGAATGAGTGATTGTGTGATTGTGTGGTTGTGTGATTGTGTGATTGTGTGATTGTGTGATTGTAGATTGTGTGATTGTGTGATTGTGTGATTATGTGATTGTGTGATTGTGTTCATGTGCTATTGTGTGTTGGGGTGCTTGTGTGATTGCGTGTGTGTGTGATTGTGTGACTGTGGATTGTGTATTGTGTGATTGTGTGATTGTGTGATTGTGTGATTGTGTGATGGCGGGATGTGGATTGTCTGATTGTGTGATTGTGTATTGGTGTGATTGTGCGATTGTGTGACTTTGCGATTGTGTGGTTGTGTGATGGCGGGTTGTGGATTGTCTGATTGTGTGATTGTGTATTGGTGTGATTGTGCGATTGTGCGATTGTGCGACTTTGCGATTGTGTGATTGTGTGGTTGTGTGATTGTGTGACTGCATGGTGGGGTGCTTGTGTGATAGTGTGATTGTGTGATAGTGTGATAGTGTGATTGTGTGATTGTGTGATTGTGTCACTGTGTGATTGTGTGATTGTGTGATTGTGTGGTTGTGTGATTGTGTGATTGTGTGATTGTGTGATTGTGTGATTGTGTGATTGTGTGATTGTGTGATTTTTGGATTGTGTGGTTCTGTGATTGTGTGTCTGTGTGATTGTGTGATTGTGTGATTGTGTGATTTTTGGATTGTGTGGTTCTGTGATTGTGTGTCTGTGTGATTGTGTGATTGTGTGATTGTCGGATTGTGTGATTGTGTGATTGTGTGATTGTGTGGTTGTGTGATTGTGTGATTGTGTGATTGTGTGATTGTGTGATTGTGTGATTGTGTGATTGTGTGATTGTGTGATTGTGTGATTGTGTGATTGTGTGATTGTGTGATTGTGTGATTGTGTGATTGTGTGATTGTGTGATTGTGTCACAGTGTGATTGTGTGATTGTGTGGTTGTGTGATTGTGTGATTGTGTGATTGTGTGATTGTGTGATTGTGGGATTGTGTGGTTGTGTGATTGTGTGGTTGTGTGATTGTGTGATTGTGTGATTGTGGGATTGTGTGATTGTGTGATTGTGTGATTGTGTGATTGTGTGGTTGTGTGATTGTGTGATTGTGTGATTGTGTGATTGTGCGATTGTGTGATTGCGTGGTTGCGTGATTGCGTGATTGTGTGATTGTGTGATTGTGTGATTGTGTGGTTGTGTGATTGTGTGATGGTGTGATAGTGTGATTGTGCGATTGTGTGATTGCGTGATTGCCTGGTTGCGTGATTCTGTGATTCCCTCGTTGTGTGATTGTGTTATTGTGTGATGAGGTGCTTGTGGGATGGTGTGATTGTGTGATTGTGTGATTGTGTGGTTGTGTGATTATGTGATTGTGTGATTGTGTGCATGTGTTATTTTGTGTTGGGGTGCTTGTGTGATTGCGTGAGTGTGTGGTTGTGTGACTGTGGATTGCGCATTGTGTGATTGTGTGATTGTGTGGTTGTGTGATTGTGTGATTGTGTGATTGTGGGATTGTGTGATTGTGTGATTGTGTGATTGAGTGATTGTGTGATTGTGTGATTGTGTGATTGTGTTCATGTGTTATTGTGTATTGGTGTGATTGTTTGATTGTGTGGTTGTGTGATTGTGTGATTGCATTGTGGGCTGATTGTGTGATTGTGTGATAGTGTGATAGTGTGATTGTGTGATTGTATGGTTGTGTGATTGTGTGATTGTGTGATTGTGTGATTGTCTTATTCTGTGATGGGGTGGTTGTGTAATTGTGTGATTGTGTGATTATGTGATTGCGAGATTGCGTGATAGTGTGATTGTGCGATTGTGTGATTGCGTGATTGTGCGATAGTGTGACTGTGTGATTGTGTGATTGCGTGGTTGCCTGGTTGCGTGATTCTGTGATTAAGTCGTTGTGTGATTGTGTTATTGTGCGATCCGGTGGTTGTGTGATTGTGTGATTGTGTGATTGTGTAATTGTGTGATTGTGGGATTGCGTGATTGTGTGATAGTGTGATTGTGTGATTGTGTGATTCGGTGATTGCCAGGTTGCGTGATTCCATGATTAAGTCGTTGTGTGATTGTGTTATTGTGTGATGAGGTGGTTGTGTGATTGTGTAATTGTGTGATTTTGTGATTGTGTGATGGTGTGATTGTGTGATTGTGTGATTGTGTGGTTGTGTGATTGTGTGATTGCATGGTGGGGTGATTGTGTGATAGTGTGATTGTGCGATAGTGTGATAGTGTGATTGTGTGATTGTGTGATTGTGTGATTGTGTGATTGTGTGATTGTGTGATTGTGTCCATGTGTAATCGTGTGTTTGGGTGCTTGTGTGATTGTGTGAGTGTGTGATTGTGTGATTGTGGATTGTGTGATTGTGTGATTGTGTGATTGTGTGATTGTGTGATTGTGTGATTGTGTGATTGTGTCACTGTGTGATTGTGTGATTGTGTGATTGTGTGTTTGTGTGATTGTGTGATTGTGTGATTGTGTGATTGTGTGATTGTGTGATTGTGGGATTGTGTGGTTGTGTGATTGTGTGGTTGTGTGATTGTGTGATTGTGGGATTGTGTGGTTGTGTGATTGTGTGGTTGTGTGATTGTGTGATTGTGTGATTGTGTGGTGGTGTGATTGTGTGATTGTGTGATTGTGGGATTGTGTGATTGTGTGATTGTGTGATTGAGTGATTGTGTGATTGTGTGATTGTGTGAAAGTGGGTTTGTGTGTTTGTGGATTGTGTGACTGTGTGATTGTGTGATTGTGTGATTGTGTGATTGTGTGATTGTGTGATTGTGTCACTGTGTGATTGTGTGATTGTGGGATTGTGTGGTTGTGTGACTGTGTGGTTGTGTGACTGTGTGATTGTGTGATTGTGGGATTGTGTGATTGTGTGACTGTGTGGTTGTGTGATTGTGTGATTGTGTGATTGTGGGATTGTGTGATTGTGTGATTGTGTGATTGAGTGATTGTGTGATTGTGTGATTGTGTGCTTGTGTGATTGTGTCCATGTGTAATCGTGTGACTGTGTGATTGTGTGATTGTGTGATTGTGTGATTGTGTGACTGTGTGATTGTGTGATTGTGGATTGCGTGAGTGCGTGATTATGTGATTTTGTGATTGTGTGATTGTGTGATTGTGTGATTGTGTGATTGCGTGATTGTGTGATTGTGTGATTGTGTGATTGTGGATTGTGTATTTTGTGATTGTGTTGTTTTGCGTCTGCGTGATTGTGTGAATGAGTGATTGTGTGATTGTGTGGTTGTGTGATTGTGTGATTGTGTGATTGTGTGATTGTAGATTGTGTGATTATGTGATTGTGTGATTATGTGATTGTGTGATTGTGTTCATGTGCTATTGTGTGTTGGGGTGCTTGTGTGATTGCGTGTGTGTGTGATTGTGTGACTGTGGATTGTGTATTGTGTGATTGTGTGATTGTGTGATTGTGTGATGGCGGGATGTGGATTGTCTGATTGTGTGATTGTGTATTGGTGTGATTGTGCGATTGTGTGACTTTGCGATTGTGTGGTTGTGTGATGGCGGGTTGTGGATTGTCTGATTGTGTGATTGTGTATTGGTGTGATTGTGCGATTGTGCGATTGTGCGACTTTGCGATTGTGTGATTGTGTGGTTGTGTGATTGTGTGACTGCATGGTGGGGTGCTTGTGTGATAGTGTGATTGTGTGATAGTGTGATAGTGTGATTGTGTGATTGTGTGATTGTGTCACTGTGTGATTGTGTGATTGTGTGATTGTGTGGTTGTGTGATTGTGTGATTGTGTGATTGTGTGATTGTGTGATTGTGTCACAGTGTGATTGTGTGATTGTGTTGTTGTGTGATTGTGTGATTGTGTGATTGTGTGATTGTGTGATTGTGGGATTGTGTGGTTGTGTGATTGTGTGGTTGTGTGATTGTGTGATTGTGTGATTGTGGGATTGTGTGATTGTGTGATTGTGTGATTGTGTGATTGTGTGGTTGTGTGATTGTGTGATTGTGTGATTGTGTGATTGTGCGATTGTGTGATTGCGTGATTGTGTGATTTTTGGATTGTGTGGTTCTGTGATTGTGTGTCTGTGTGATTGTGTGATTGTGTGATTGTGTGATTGTGTGGTTGTGTGATTGTGTGATTGTGTGATTGTGTGATTGTGTGATTGTGTGATTGTGTGATTGTGTGATTGTGTGATTGTGTGATTCGGTGATTGCCAGGTTGCGTGATTCCATGATTAAGTCGTTGTGTGATTGTGTTATTGTGTGATGAGGTGGTTGTGTGATTGTGTAATTGTGTGATTTTGTGATTGTGTGATGGTGTGATTGTGTGATTGTGTGATTGTGTGGTTGTGTGATTGGGTGACTGTGTGAGTGTGTGGGTGTGTGATTGCCTGATGGAACGGGTGCCTGATTCTGTGATTGTGTGATTGTGTAATTGTGTGATTGTGTGATTGTGTGATTGTGTGATTGTTTGATTGTGTGGTTGTGTGATTGTGAGATTGTGTGATTGTGTGATTGTGTGATTGTGGGGTGTGTATTTTGTGATTGTGTTGTTTTGCGTCTGCGTGATTGTGTGAATGAGTGATTGTGTGATTGTGTGATTGTGTGATTGTGTGATTGTGTGATTGTGTGATTGTGGATTGTGTATTTTGTGATTGTGTTGTTTTGCGTCTGCGTGATTGTGTGAATGAGTGATTGTGTGATTGTGTGATTGTGTGATTGTGTGACTGTATGATAGTGTGATTGTGTGATTGTGTGATTGCGTGATTGCCTGGTTGCGTGATTCTGTGATTCCCTCGCTGTGCGATTGTGTGATGGTGTGATTGTGTGATTGTGTGATGGTGTGATTGTGTGATTGTGTGATTGTGTGGTTGTGTGATTGTGTGATTGTGTGATTGTGTGATTGTGTGATTGTGTGATTGTGTGGTTGTGTGATTATGTGATTGTGTCTTTGTGTTCATGTGTTATTTTGTGTTGGGGTGCTTGTGTGATTGCGCGAGTGTATGATTGTGTGACTATGGATTGTGTATTGTGTGATTGTGTGGTTGTGTGATTGTGTGATTGTGTGATTGTGTGGTTATGTGATTGTGTGATTGTGTGATTGTGTGATTGTGTGATTGTGTCATTGTGTTCATGTGTTATTGTGTGTTGGGGTGCTTGTGTGATTGCGTGAGTGTGTGGTTGTGTGACTGTGTATTGCGTATTTTGTGATTGTGTGATTGTGTGATTGTGTGATTGTGTGAAAATGGGTTTGTGTGTTTATGGATTGTGTGGTTGTGTGATTGTGTGATGGCGGGATGTAGATTGTCTGATTGTGTGATTGTGTATTGGTGTGATTGTGCGATTGTGTGACTTTGCGATTGTGTGATTGTGTGGTTGTGTGATTGTGTGATTGCATGGTGGGGTGATTGTGTGATAGTGTGATTGTGCGATAGTGTGATAGTGTGATTGTGTGATTGTGTGATTGTGTGATTGTGTGATTGTGTGATTGTGTGATTGTGTGATTGTGTCCATGTGTAATCGTGTGTTTGGGTGCTTGTGTGATTGTGTGAGTGTGTGATTGTGTGATTGTGGATTGTGTGATTGTGTGATTGTGTGATTGTGTGATTGTGTGATTGTGTGATTGTGTGATTGTGTGATTGTGTGATTGTGTCACTGTGTGATTGTGTGATTGTGTGATTGTGTGTTTGTGTGATTGTGTGATTGTGTGATTGTGTGATTGTGTGATTGTGTGATTGTGTGATTGTGGGATTGTGTGGTTGTGTGATTGTGTGGTTGTGTGATTGTGTGATTGTGTGATTGTGGGATTGTGTGATTGTGTGACTGTGTGATTGTGTGATTGCGTGGTTGCCCGGTTGCGTGATTCTGTGATTAAGTCGTTGTGTGATTGTGTTATTGTGCGATCCGGTGGTTGTGTGATTGTGTGATTGTGTAATTGTGTAATTGTGGGATTGCGTGATTGTGTGATAGTGTGATTGTGTGATTGTGTGATTCGGTGATTGCCAGGTTGCGTGATTCCATGATTAAGTCGTTGTGTGATTGTGTTATTGTGTGATGAGGTGGTTGTGTGATTGTGTAATTGTGTTATTTTGTGATTGTGTGATGGTGTGATTGTGTGATTGTGTGATTGTGTGATTGTGTGGTTGTGTGATTGGGTGACTGTGTGAGTGTGTGGGTGTGTGATTGCCTGATGGAACGGGTGCCTGATTCTGTGATTGTGTGATTGTGTAATTGTGTGATTGTGTGATTGTGTGATTGTGTGATTGTGTGACTGTTTGATTGTGTGATTGTGTGATTGTGAGATTGTGTGATTGTGTTTTTTTGCGTCTGCGTGATTGTGTGAATGAATGATTGTGTGATTGTGTGATTGCGTGATTGTGTGATTGTGTGATTGTGGATTGTGTATTTTGTGATTGTGTTGTTTTGCGTCTGCGTGATTGTGTGAATGAGTGATTGTGTGATTGTGTGATTGTGTGATTGTGTGATGGTGTGATAGTGTGATTGTGTGATTGTGTGACTGTATGATAGTGCGATTGTGTGATTGTGTGATTGCGTGATTGCCTGGTTGCGTGATTCTGTGATCCCTCGCTGTGCGATTGTGTTATTGTGTGATGAGGTGCTTGTGTGATGGTGTGATTGTGTGATTGTGTGATTGTGTGGTTGTGTGATTGTGTGATTGTGTGATTGTGTGATTGTGTGATTGTGTGATTGTGTGATTGTGTGGTTGTGTGATTATGTGATTGTGTCTTTGTGTTCATGTGTTATTTTGTGTTGGGGTGCTTGTGTGATTGCGTGAGTGTATGATTGTGTGACTATGGATTGTGTATTGTGTGATTGTGTGGTTGTGTGATTGTGTGATTGTGTGATTGTGTGGTTATGTGATTGTGTGATTGTGTGATTGTGTGGTTGTGTGATTGTGTGATTGTGTGATTGTGTGATTGTGTGATTGTGTCATTGTGTTCATGTGTTATTGTGTGTTGGGGTGCTTGTGTGATTGCGTGAGTGTGTGGTTGTGTGACTGTGTATTGCGTATTTTGTGATTGTGTGATTGTGTGATTGTGTGATTGTGTGAAAGTGGGTTTGTGTGTTTGTGGATTGTGTGGTTGTGTGATTGTGTGATGGCGGGATGTGGATTGTCTGATTGTGTGATTGTGTATTGGTGTGATTGTGCGATTGTGTGACTTTGCGATTGTGTGATTGTGTGATGGCGGGTTGTGGATTGTCTGATTGTGTGATTGTGTATTGGTGCGATTGTGCGATTGTGTGACTTTGCGATTGTGTGATTGTGTGGTTGTGTGATTGTGTGATTGTGTGATTGTGTGATTGTGTGATTGTGTGATTGTGTGATTGTGTGATTGTGTGATTGTGTGATTGTGTGATTGTGTGATTGTGTGATTGTGTGATTGTGTGATTGTGTGATTGTGTCACAGTGTGATTGTGTGATTGTGTGATTGTGTGATTGTGTGATTGTGTGATTGTGTGATTGTGGGATTGTGTGGTTGTGTGATTGTGTGGTTGTGTGATTGTGTGATTGTGTGATTGTGGGATTGTGTGATTGTGTGATTGTGTGATTGTGTGATTGTGTGGTTGTGTGATTGTGTGATTGTGTGATTGTGTGATTGTGCGATTGTGTGATTGCGTGGTTGCGTGATTGCGTGATTGTGTGATTGTGTGATTGTGTGGTTGTGTGATTGTGTGATTGTGAGATAGTGTGATTGTGCGATTGTGTGATTGCGTGATTGCCTGGTTGCGTGATTCTGTGATTCCCTCGTTGTGTAATTGTGTTATTGTGTGATGAGGTGCTTGTGGGATGGTGTGATTGTGTGATTGTGTGATTGTGTGGTTGTGTGATTATGTGATTGTGTGATTGTGTTCATGTGTTATTTTGTGTTGGGGTGCTTGTGTGATTGCGTGAGTGTATGATTGTGTGACTATGGATTGTGTATTGTGTGATTGTGTGGTTGTGTGATTGTGTGATTGTGTGATTGTGTGGTTATGTGATTGTGTGATTGTGTGATTGTGTGGTTGTGTGATTGTGTGATTGTGTGATTGTGTGATTGTGTGATTGTGTCATTGTGTTCATGTGTTATTGTGTGTTGGGGTGCTTGTGTGATTGCGTGAGTGTGTGGTTGTGTGACTGTGTATTGCGTATTTTGTGATTGTGTGATTGTGTGATTGTGTGATTGTGTGAAAGTGGGTTTGTGTGTTTGTGGATTGTGTGGTTGTGTGATTGTGTGATGGCGGGATGTGGATTGTCTGATTGTGTGATTGTGTATTGGTGTGATTGTGCGATTGTGTGACTTTGCGATTGTGTGATTGTGTGATGGCGGGTTGTGGATTGTCTGATTGTGTGATTGTGTATTGGTGCGATTGTGCGATTGTGTGACTTTGCGATTGTGTGATTGTGTGGTTGTGTGATTGTGTGATTGTGTGATTGTGTGATTGTGTGATTGTGTGATTGTGTGATTGTGTGATTGTGTGATTGTGTGATTGTGTGATTGTGTGATTGTGTGATTGTGTGATTGTGTGATTGTGTGATTGTGTGATTGTGTGATTGTGTGATTGTGTGATTGTGTGATTGTGTCACTGTGTGATTGTGTGATTGTGTGATTGTGTGTTTGTGTGATTGTGTGATTGTGTGATTGTGTGATTGTGGGATTGTGTGATTGTGGGATTGTGTGGTTGTGTGATTGTGTGGTTGTGTGATTGTGTGATTGTGGGATTGTGTGGTTGTGTGATTGTGTGGTTGTGTGATTGTGTGATTGTGTGATTGTGTGGTTGTGTGATTGTGTGATTGTGTGATTGTGGGATTGTGTGATTGTGTGATTGTGTGATTGAGTGATTGTGTGATTGTGTGATTGTGTGAAAGTGGGTTTGTGTGTTTGTGGATTGTGTGACTGTGTGATTGTGTGATTGTGTGATTGTGTCACTGTGTGATTGTGTGATTGTGGGATTGTGTGGTTGTGTGACTGTGTGGTTGTGTGACTGTGTGATTGTGTGATTGTGGGATTGTGTGATTGTGTGATTGTGTGGTTGTGTGATTGTGTGATTGTGTGATTGTGGGATTGTGTGATTGTGTGATTGTGTGATTGAGTGATTGTGTGATTGTGTGATTGTGTGCTTGTGTGATTGTGTCCATGTGTAATCGTGTGACTGTGTGATTGTGTGATTGTGTGATTGTGTGATTGTGTGATTGTGTGATTGTGGATTGCGTGAGTGCGTGATTATGTGATTTTGTGATTGTGTGATTGTGTGATTGTGTGATTGTGTGATTGTGTGATTGTGGATTGTGTATTTTGTGATTGTGTTGTTTTGCGTCTGCGTGATTGTGTGAATGAGTGATTGTGTGATTGTGTGATTGTGTGATTACGTGATTGCGCGACTGTGTGATAGTGTGATTGTGTGATTGTGTGATTGCGTGATTGCCTGGTTGCGTGATTCTGTGATTCCCTCGTTGTGTGATTGTGTTACTGTGTGATGAGGTGCTTGTGTGATGGTGTGATTGTGTGATTGTGTGATTGTGTGATTGTGTGATTGTGTGATTGTGTGGTTGTGTGATTGTGTGATTGTGTGATTGTGTGGTTGTGTGAGCGTGTGATTGTGTGATTGTGTGATTGTGTGATTGTGTGATTGTGTCCATGTGTAATCGTGTGTTTGGGTGCTTGTGTGATTGTGTGAGTGTGTGATTGTGTGATTGTGGATTGTGTGATTGTGTGATTGTGTGATTGTGTGATTGTGTGATTGTGTCACTGTGTGATTGTGTGATTGTGGGATTGTGTGGTTGTGTGATTGTGTGGTTGTGTGATTGTGTGATTGTGTGATTGTGGGATTGTGTGATTGTGTGATTGTGTGGTTGTGTGATTGTGTGATTGTGGGATTGTGTGATTGTGTGATTGTGTGATTGAGTGATTGTGTGATTGTGTGATTGTGTGATTGTGTTCATGTGTTATTGTGTATTGGTGTGATTGTGCGATTGTGTGACTTTGCGATTGTGTGATTGTGTGATGGCGGGTTGTGGATTGTCTGATTGTGTGATTGTGTGATTGTGTGATGGTGTGATAGTGTGATTGTGTGATTGTGTGACTGTATGATAGTGCGATTGTGTGATTGTGTGATTGCGTGATTGCCTGGTTGCGTGATTCTGTGATTCCCTCGCTGTGCGATTGTGTTATTGTGTGATGAGGTGCTTGTGTGATGGTGTGATTGTGTGATTGTGTGATTGTGTGGTTGTGTGATTGTGTGATTGTGTGATTGTGTGATTGTGTGATTGTGTGATTGTGTGATTGTGTGGTTGTGTGATTATGTGATTGTGTCTTTGTGTTCATGTGTTATTTTGTGTTGGGGTGCTTGTGTGATTGCGTGAGTGTATGATTGTGTGACTATGGATTGTGTATTGTGTGATTGTGTGGTTGTGTGATTGTGTGATTGTGTGATTGTGTGGTTATGTGATTGTGTGATTGTGTGATTGTGTGGTTGTGTGATTGTGTGATTGTGTGATTGTGTGATTGTGTGATTGTGTCATTGTGTTCATGTGTTATTGTGTGTTGGGGTGCTTGTGTGATTGCGTGAGTGTGTGGTTGTGTGACTGTGTATTGCGTATTTTGTGATTGTGTGATTGTGTGATTGTGTGATTGTGTGAAAGTGGGTTTGTGTGTTTGTGGATTGTGTGGTTGTGTGATTGTGTGATGGCGGGATGTGGATTGTCTGATTGTGTGATTGTGTATTGGTGTGATTGTGCGATTGTGTGACTTTGCGATTGTGTGATTGTGTGATGGCGGGTTGTGGATTGTCTGATTGTGTGATTGTGTATTGGTGCGATTGTGCGATTGTGTGACTTTGCGATTGTGTGATTGTGTGGTTGTGTGATTGTGTGATTGTGTGATTGTGTGATTGTGTGATTGTGTGATTGTGTGATTGTGTGATTGTGTGATTGTGTGATTGTGTGATTGTGTGATTGTGTGATTGTGTGATTGTGTGATTGTGTGATTGTGTCACAGTGTGATTGTGTGATTGTGTGGTTGTGTGATTGTGTGATTGTGTGATTGTGTGATTGTGTGATTGTGGGATTGTGTGGTTGTGTGATTGTGTGGTTGTGTGATTGTGTGATTGTGTGATTGTGGGATTGTGTGATTGTGTGATTGTGTGATTGTGTGATTGTGTGGTTGTGTGATTGTGTGATTGTGTGATTGTGTGATTGTGCGATTGTGTGATTGCGTGGTTGCGTGATTGCGTGATTGTGTGATTGTGTGATTGTGTGATTGTGTGGTTGTGTGATTGTGTGATTGTGAGATAGTGTGATTGTGCGATTGTGTGATTGCGTGATTGCCTGGTTGCGTGATTCTGTGATTCCCTCGTTGTGTAATTGTGTTATTGTGTGATGAGGTGCTTGTGGGATGGTGTGATTGTGTGATTGTGTGATTGTGTGGTTGTGTGATTATGTGATTGTGTGATTGTGTTCATGTGTTATTTTGTGTTGGGGTGCTTGTGTGATTGCGTGAGTGTATGATTGTGTGACTATGGATTGTGTATTGTGTGATTGTGTGGTTGTGTGATTGTGTGATTGTGTGATTGTGTGGTTATGTGATTGTGTGATTGTGTGATTGTGTGGTTGTGTGATTGTGTGATTGTGTGATTGTGTGATTGTGTGATTGTGTCATTGTGTTCATGTGTTATTGTGTGTTGGGGTGCTTGTGTGATTGCGTGAGTGTGTGGTTGTGTGACTGTGTATTGCGTATTTTGTGATTGTGTGATTGTGTGATTGTGTGATTGTGTGAAAGTGGGTTTGTGTGTTTGTGGATTGTGTGGTTGTGTGATTGTGTGATGGCGGGATGTGGATTGTCTGATTGTGTGATTGTGTATTGGTGTGATTGTGCGATTGTGTGACTTTGCGATTGTGTGATTGTGTGATGGCGGGTTGTGGATTGTCTGATTGTGTGATTGTGTATTGGTGCGATTGTGCGATTGTGTGACTTTGCGATTGTGTGATTGTGTGGTTGTGTGATTGTGTGATTGTGTGATTGTGTGATTGTGTGATTGTGTGATTGTGTGATTGTGTGATTGTGTGATTGTGTGATTGTGTGATTGTGTGATTGTGTGATTGTGTGATTGTGTGATTGTGTGATTGTGTGATTGTGTCACTGTGTGATTGTGTGATTGTGTGATTGTGTGTTTGTGTGATTGTGTGATTGTGTGATTGTGTGATTGTGGGATTGTGTGATTGTGGGATTGTGTGGTTGTGTGATTGTGTGGTTGTGTGATTGTGTGATTGTGGGATTGTGTGGTTGTGTGATTGTGTGGTTGTGTGATTGTGTGATTGTGTGATTGTGTGGTTGTGTGATTGTGTGATTGTGTGATTGTGGGATTGTGTGATTGTGTGATTGTGTGATTGAGTGATTGTGTGATTTTTGGATTGTGTGGTTCTGTGATTGTGTGTCTGTGTGATTGTGTGATTGTGTGATTGTGTGATTTTTGGATTGTGTGGTTCTGTGATTGTGTGTCTGTGTGATTGTGTGATTGTCGGATTGTGTGATTGTGTGATTGTGTGATTGTGTGGTTGTGTGATTGTGTGATTGTGTGATTGTGTGATTGTGTGATTGTGTGATTGTGTGATTGTGTGATTGTGTGATTGTGTGATTGTGTGATTGTGTGATTGTGTGATTGTGTGATTGTGTGATTGTGTGATTGTGTGATTGTGTCACAGTGTGATTGTGTGATTGTGTGGTTGTGTGATTGTGTGATTGTGTGATTGTGTGATTGTGTGATTGTGGGATTGTGTGGTTGTGTGATTGTGTGGTTGTGTGATTGTGTGATTGTGTGATTGTGGGATTGTGTGATTGTGTGATTGTGTGATTGTGTGATTGTGTGGTTGTGTGATTGTGTGATTGTGTGATTGTGTGATTGCGCGATTGTGTGATTGCGTGGTTGCGTGATTGCGTGATTGTGTGATTGTGTGATTGTGTGATTGTGTGGTTGTGTGATTGTGTGATTGTGAGATAGTGTGATTGTGCGATTGTGTGATTGCGTGATTGCCTGGTTGCGTGATTCTGTGATTCCCTCGTTGTGTGATTGTGTTATTGTGTGATGAGGTGCTTGTGGGATGGTGTGATTGTGTGATTGTGTGATTGTGTGGTTGTGTGATTATGTGATTGTGTGATTGTGTTCATGTGTTATTTTGTGTTGGGGTGCTTGTGTGATTGCGTGAGTGTGTGGTTGTGTGACTGTGGATTGCGCATTGTGTGATTGTGTGATTGTGTGATTGTGTGGTTGTGTGATTGTGTGATTGTGTGATTGTGGGATTGTGTGATTGTGTGATTGTGTGATTGAGTGATTGTGTGATTGTGTGATTGTGTGATTGTGTTCATGTGTTATTGTGTATTGGTGTGATTGTTTGATTGTGTGGTTGTGTGATTGTGTGATTGCATGGTGGGCTGATTGTGTGATTGTGTGATAGTGTGATAGTGTGATTGTGTGATTGTATGGTTGTGTGATTGTGTGATTGTGTGATTGTGTGATTGTCTTATTCTGTGATGGGGTGGTTGTGTAATTGTGTGATTGTGTGATTATGTGATTGCGAGATTGCGTGATAGTGTGATTGTGCGATTGTGTGATTGCGTGATTGTGCGATAGTGTGACTGTGTGATTGTGTGATTGCGTGGTTGCCTGGTTGCGTGATTCTGTGATTAAGTCGTTGTGTGATTGTGTTATTGTGCGATCCGGTGGTTGTGTGATTGTGTGATTGTGTGATTGTGTAATTGTGTGATTGTGGGATTGCGTGATTGTGTGATAGTGTGATTGTGTGATTGTGTGATTCGGTGATTGCCAGGTTGCGTGATTCCATGATTAAGTCGTTGTGTGATTGTGTTATTGTGTGATGAGGTGGTTGTGTGATTGTGTAATTGTGTGATTTTGTGATTGTGTGATGGTGTGATTGTGTGATTGTGTGATTGTGTGGTTGTGTGATTGGGTGACTGTGTGAGTGTGTGGGTGTGTGATTGCCTGATGGAACGGGTGCCTGATTCTGTGATTGTGTGATTGTGTAATTGTGTGATTGTGTGATTGTGTGATTGTGTGATTGTTTGATTGTGTGATTGTGTGATTGTGAGATTGTGTGATTGTGTGATTGTGTGATTGTGGGGTGTGTATTTTGTGATTGTGTTGTTTTGCGTCTGCGTGATTGTGTGAATGAGTGATTGTGTGATTGTGTGATTGTGTGATTGTGTGATTGTGTGATTGTGTGATTGTGTGATTGTGGATTGTGTATTTTGTGATTGTGTTGTTTTGCGTCTGCGTGATTGTGTGAATGAGTGATTGTGTGATTGTGTGATTGTGTGACTGTGTGACTGTATGATAGTGTGATTGTGTGATTGTGTGATTGCGTGATTGCCTGCTTGCGTGATTCTGTGATTCCCTCGCTGTGCGATTGTGTGATGGTGTGATTGTGTGATTGTGTGATGGTGTGATTGTGTGATTGTGTGATTGTCTGGTTGTGTGATTGTGTGATTGTGTGATTGTGTGATTGTGTGATTGTGTGATTGTGTGATTGTGTGGTTGTGTGATTATGTGATTGTGTCTTTGTGTTCATGTGTTATTTTGTGTTGGGGTGCTTGTGTGATTGCGCGAGTGTATGATTGTGTGACTATGGATTGTGTATTGTGTGATTGTGTGGTTGTGTGATTGTGTGATTGTGTGATTGTGTGGTTATGTGATTGTGTGATTGTGTGATTGTGTGATTGTGTGATTGTGTCATTGTGTTCATGTGTTATTGTGTGTTGGGGTGCTTGTGTGATTGCGTGAGTGTGTGGTTGTGTGACTGTGTATTGCGTATTTTGTGATTGTGTGATAGTGTGATTGTGTGATTGTGTGATTGAGTGAAAATGGGTTTGTGTGTTTATGGATTGTGTGGTTGTGTGATTGTGTGATGGCGGGATGTGGATTGTCTGATTGTGTGATTGTGTATTGGTGTGATTGTGCGATTGTGTGACTTTGCGATTGTGTGATTGTGTGATGGCGGGTTGTGGATTGTCTGATTGTGTGATTGTGTATTGGTGTGATTGTGCGATTGTGTGACTTTGCGATTGTGTGATTGTGTGGTTGTGTGATTGTGTGATTGCATGGTGGGGTGATTGTGTGATAGTGTGATTGTGCGATAGTGTGATAGTGTGATTGTGTGATTGTGTGATTGTGTGATTGTGTGATTGTGTGATTGTGTGATTGTGTCCATGTGTAATCGTGTGTTTGGGTGCTTGTGTGATTGTGTGAGTGTGTGATTGTGTGATTGTGGATTGTGTGATTGTGTGATTGTGTGATTGTGTGATTGTGTGATTGTGTGATTGTGTGATTGTGTGATTGTGTGATTGTGTCACTGTGTGATTGTGTGATTGTGTGATTGTGTGTTTGTGTGATTGTGTGATTGTGTGATTGTGTGATTGTGTGATTGTGGGATTGTGTGGTTGTGTGATTGTGTGGTTGTGTGATTGTGTGATTGTGGGATTGTGTGGTTGTGTGATTGTGTGGTTGTGTGATTGTGTGATTGTGTGATTGTGTGGTTGTGTGATTGTGTGATTGTGTGATTGTGGGATTGTGTGATTGTGTGATTGTGTGATTGAGTGATTGTGTGATTGTGTGATTGTGTGAAAGTGGGTTTGTGTGTTTGTGGATTGTGTGACTGTGTGATTGTGTGATTGTGTGATTGTGTGATTGTGTGATTGTGTGATTGTGTCACTGTGTGATTGCGTGATTGTGGGATTGTGTGGTTGTGTGACTGTGTGGTTGTGTGACTGTGTGATTGTGTGATTGTGGGATTGTGTGATTGTGTGATTGTGTGGTTGTGTGATTGTGTGATTGTGTGATTGTGGGATTGTGTGATTGTGTGATTGTGTGATTGAGTGATTGTGTGATTGTGTGATTGTGTGCTTGTGTGATTGTGTCCATGTGTAATCGTGTGACTGTGTGATTGTGTGATTGTGTGATTGTGTGATTGTGTGATTGTGTGATTGTGTGATTGTGTGATTGTGGATTGCGTGAGTGCGTGATTATGTGATTTTGTGATTGTGTGATTGTGTGATTGTGTGATTGTGTGATTGCGTGATTGTGTGATTGTGTGATTGTGTGATTGTGGATTGTGTATTTTGTGATTGTGTTGTTTTGCGTCTGCGTGATTGTGTGAATGAGTGATTGTGTGATTGTGTGGTTGTGTGATTGTGTGATTGTGTGATTGTGTGATTGTAGATTGTGTGATTGTGTGATTGTGTGATTATGTGATTGTGTGATTGTGTTCATGTGCTATTGTGTGTTGGGGTGCTTGTGTGATTGCGTGTGTGTGTGATTGTGTGACTGTGGATTGTGTATTGTGTGATTGTGTGATTGTGTGATTGTGTGATTGTGTGATGGCGGGATGTGGATTGTCTGATTGTGTGATTGTGTATTGGTGTGATTGTGCGATTGTGTGACTTTGCGATTGTGTGGTTGTGTGATGGCGGGTTGTGGATTGTCTGATTGTGTGATTGTGTATTGGTGTGATTGTGCGATTGTGCGATTGTGCGACTTTGCGATTGTGTGATTGTGTGGTTGTGTGATTGTGTGACTGCATGGTGGGGTGCTTGTGTGATAGTGTGATTGTGTGATAGTGTGATAGTGTGATTGTGTGATTGTGTGATTGTGTCACTGTGTGATTGTGTGATTGTGTGATTGTGTGGTTGTGTGATTGTGTGATTGTGTGATTGTGTGATTGTGTGATTGTGTGATTGTGTGATTGTGTGATTTTTGGATTGTGTGGTTCTGTGATTGTGTGTCTGTGTGATTGTGTGATTGTGTGATTGTGTGATTTTTGGATTGTGTGGTTCTGTGATTGTGTGTCTGTGTGATTGTGTGATTGTGTGATTGTCGGATTGTGTGATTGTGTGATTGTGTGATTGTGTGGTTGTGTGATTGTGTGATTGTGTGATTGTGTGATTGTGTGATTGTGTGATTGTGTGATTGTGTGATTGTGTGATTGTGTGATTGTGTGATTGTGTGATTGTGTGATTGTGTGATTGTGTGATTGTGTGATTGTGTGATTGTGTCACAGTGTGATTGTGTGATTGTGTGGTTGTGTGATTGTGTGATTGTGTGATTGTGTGATTGTGTGATTGTGGGATTGTGTGGTTGTGTGATTGTGTGGTTGTGTGATTGTGTGATTGTGTGATTGTGGGATTGTGTGATTGTGTGATTGTGTGATTGTGTGATTGTGTGGTTGTGTGATTGTGTGATTGTGTGATTGTGTGATTGTGCGATTGTGTGATTGCGTGGTTGCGTGATTGCGTGATTGTGTGATTGTGTGATTGTGTGATTGTGTGGTTGTGTGATTGTGTGATGGTGTGATAGTGTGATTGTGCGATTGTGTGATTGCGTGATTGCCTGGTTGCGTGATTCTGTGATTCCCTCGTTGTGTGATTGTGTTATTGTGTGATGAGGTGCTTGTGGGATGGTGTGATTGTGTGATTGTGTGATTGTGTGGTTGTGTGATTATGTGATTGTGTGATTGTGTGCATGTGTTATTTTGTGTTGGGGTGCTTGTGTGATTGCGTGAGTGTGTGGTTGTGTGACTGTGGATTGCGCATTGTGTGATTGTGTGATTGTGTGGTTGTGTGATTGTGTGATTGTGTGATTGTGGGATTGTGTGATTGTGTGATTGTGTGATTGAGTGATTGTGTGATTGTGTGATTGTGTGATTGTGTTCATGTGTTATTGTGTATTGGTGTGATTGTTTGATTGTGTGGTTGTGTGATTGTGTGATTGCATTGTGGGCTGATTGTGTGATTGTGTGATAGTGTGATAGTGTGATTGTGTGATTGTATGGTTGTGTGATTGTGTGATTGTGTGATTGTGTGATTGTCTTATTCTGTGATGGGGTGGTTGTGTAATTGTGTGATTGTGTGATTATGTGATTGCGAGATTGCGTGATAGTGTGATTGTGCGATTGTGTGATTGCGTGATTGTGCGATAGTGTGACTGTGTGATTGTGTGATTGCGTGGTTGCCTGGTTGCGTGATTCTGTGATTAAGTCGTTGTGTGATTGTGTTATTGTGCGATCCGGTGGTTGTGTGATTGTGTGATTGTGTGATTGTGTAATTGTGTGATTGTGGGATTGCGTGATTGTGTGATAGTGTGATTGTGTGATTGTGTGATTCGGTGATTGCCAGGTTGCGTGATTCCATGATTAAGTCGTTGTGTGATTGTGTTATTGTGTGATGAGGTGGTTGTGTGATTGTGTAATTGTGTGATTTTGTGATTGTGTGATGGTGTGATTGTGTGATTGTGTGATTGTGTGGTTGTGTGATTGTGTGATTGCATGGTGGGGTGATTGTGTGATAGTGTGATTGTGCGATAGTGTGATAGTGTGATTGTGTGATTGTGTGATTGTGTGATTGTGTGATTGTGTGATTGTGTGATTGTGTCCATGTGTAATCGTGTGTTTGGGTGCTTGTGTGATTGTGTGAGTGTGTGATTGTGTGATTGTGGATTGTGTGATTGTGTGATTGTGTGATTGTGTGATTGTGTGATTGTGTGATTGTGTGATTGTGTCACTGTGTGATTGTGTGATTGTGTGATTGTGTGTTTGTGTGATTGTGTGATTGTGTGATTGTGTGATTGTGTGATTGTGTGATTGTGGGATTGTGTGGTTGTGTGATTGTGTGGTTGTGTGATTGTGTGATTGTGGGATTGTGTGGTTGTGTGATTGTGTGGTTGTGTGATTGTGTGATTGTGTGATTGTGTGATTGTGTGGTGGTGTGATTGTGTGATTGTGTGATTGTGGGATTGTGTGATTGTGTGATTGTGTGATTGAGTGATTGTGTGATTGTGTGATTGTGTGAAAGTGGGTTTGTGTGTTTGTGGATTGTGTGACTGTGTGATTGTGTGATTGTGTGATTGTGTGATTGTGTGATTGTGTGATTGTGTCACTGTGTGATTGTGTGATTGTGGGATTGTGTGGTTGTGTGACTGTGTGGTTGTGTGACTGTGTGATTGTGTGATTGTGGGATTGTGTGATTGTGTGACTGTGTGGTTGTGTGATTGTGTGATTGTGTGATTGTGGGATTGTGTGATTGTGTGATTGTGTGATTGAGTGATTGTGTGATTGTGTGATTGTGTGCTTGTGTGATTGTGTCCATGTGTAATCGTGTGACTGTGTGATTGTGTGATTGTGTGATTGTGTGATTGTGTGACTGTGTGATTGTGTGATTGTGGATTGCGTGAGTGCGTGATTATGTGATTTTGTGATTGTGTGATTGTGTGATTGTGTGATTGTGTGATTGCGTGATTGTGTGATTGTGTGATTGTGTGATTGTGGATTGTGTATTTTGTGATTGTGTTGTTTTGCGTCTGCGTGATTGTGTGAATGAGTGATTGTGTGATTGTGTGGTTGTGTGATTGTGTGATTGTGTGATTGTGTGATTGTAGATTGTGTGATTATGTGATTGTGTGATTATGTGATTGTGTGATTGTGTTCATGTGCTATTGTGTGTTGGGGTGCTTGTGTGATTGCGTGTGTGTGTGATTGTGTGACTGTGGATTGTGTATTGTGTGATTGTGTGATTGTGTGATTGTGTGATGGCGGGATGTGGATTGTCTGATTGTGTGATTGTGTATTGGTGTGATTGTGCGATTGTGTGACTTTGCGATTGTGTGGTTGTGTGATGGCGGGTTGTGGATTGTCTGATTGTGTGATTGTGTATTGGTGTGATTGTGCGATTGTGCGATTGTGCGACTTTGCGATTGTGTGATTGTGTGGTTGTGTGATTGTGTGACTGCATGGTGGGGTGCTTGTGTGATAGTGTGATTGTGTGATAGTGTGATAGTGTGATTGTGTGATTGTGTGATTGTGTCACTGTGTGATTGTGTGATTGTGTGATTGTGTGGTTGTGTGATTGTGTGATTGTGTGATTGTGTGATTGTGTGATTGTGTCACAGTGTGATTGTGTGATTGTGTTGTTGTGTGATTGTGTGATTGTGTGATTGTGTGATTGTGTGATTGTGGGATTGTGTGGTTGTGTGATTGTGTGGTTGTGTGATTGTGTGATTGTGTGATTGTGGGATTGTGTGATTGTGTGATTGTGTGATTGTGTGATTGTGTGGTTGTGTGATTGTGTGATTGTGTGATTGTGTGATTGTGCGATTGTGTGATTGCGTGATTGTGTGATTTTTGGATTGTGTGGTTCTGTGATTGTGTGTCTGTGTGATTGTGTGATTGTGTGATTGTGTGATTGTGTGGTTGTGTGATTGTGTGATTGTGTGATTGTGTGATTGTGTGATTGTGTGATTGTGTGATTGTGTGATTGTGTGATTGTGTGATTGTGTGATTCGGTGATTGCCAGGTTGCGTGATTCCATGATTAAGTCGTTGTGTGATTGTGTTATTGTGTGATGAGGTGGTTGTGTGATTGTGTAATTGTGTGATTTTGTGATTGTGTGATGGTGTGATTGTGTGATTGTGTGATTGTGTGGTTGTGTGATTGGGTGACTGTGTGAGTGTGTGGGTGTGTGATTGCCTGATGGAACGGGTGCCTGATTCTGTGATTGTGTGATTGTGTAATTGTGTGATTGTGTGATTGTGTGATTGTGTGATTGTTTGATTGTGTGGTTGTGTGATTGTGAGATTGTGTGATTGTGTGATTGTGTGATTGTGGGGTGTGTATTTTGTGATTGTGTTGTTTTGCGTCTGCGTGATTGTGTGAATGAGTGATTGTGTGATTGTGTGATTGTGTGATTGTGTGATTGTGTGATTGTGTGATTGTGTGATTGTGGATTGTGTATTTTGTGATTGTGTTGTTTTGCGTCTGCGTGATTGTGTGAATGAGTGATTGTGTGATTGTGTGATTGTGTGATTGTGTGACTGTATGATAGTGTGATTGTGTGATTGTGTGATTGCGTGATTGCCTGGTTGCGTGATTCTGTGATTCCCTCGCTGTGCGATTGTGTGATGGTGTGATTGTGTGATTGTGTGATGGTGTGATTGTGTGATTGTGTGATTGTGTGGTTGTGTGATTGTGTGATTGTGTGATTGTGTGATTGTGTGATTGTGTGATTGTGTGGTTGTGTGATTATGTGATTGTGTCTTTGTGTTCATGTGTTATTTTGTGTTGGGGTGCTTGTGTGATTGCGCGAGTGTATGATTGTGTGACTATGGATTGTGTATTGTGTGATTGTGTGGTTGTGTGATTGTGTGATTGTGTGATTGTGTGGTTATGTGATTGTGTGATTGTGTGATTGTGTGATTGTGTGATTGTGTCATTGTGTTCATGTGTTATTGTGTGTTGGGGTGCTTGTGTGATTGCGTGAGTGTGTGGTTGTGTGACTGTGTATTGCGTATTTTGTGATTGTGTGATTGTGTGATTGTGTGATTGTGTGAAAATGGGTTTGTGTGTTTATGGATTGTGTGGTTGTGTGATTGTGTGATGGCGGGATGTAGATTGTCTGATTGTGTGATTGTGTATTGGTGTGATTGTGCGATTGTGTGACTTTGCGATTGTGTGATTGTGTGGTTGTGTGATTGTGTGATTGCATGGTGGGGTGATTGTGTGATAGTGTGATTGTGCGATAGTGTGATAGTGTGATTGTGTGATTGTGTGATTGTGTGATTGTGTGATTGTGTGATTGTGTGATTGTGTGATTGTGTCCATGTGTAATCGTGTGTTTGGGTGCTTGTGTGATTGTGTGAGTGTGTGATTGTGTGATTGTGGATTGTGTGATTGTGTGATTGTGTGATTGTGTGATTGTGTGATTGTGTGATTGTGTGATTGTGTGATTGTGTGATTGTGTCACTGTGTGATTGTGTGATTGTGTGATTGTGTGTTTGTGTGATTGTGTGATTGTGTGATTGTGTGATTGTGTGATTGTGTGATTGTGTGATTGTGGGATTGTGTGGTTGTGTGATTGTGTGGTTGTGTGATTGTGTGATTGTGGGATTGTGTGGTTGTGTGATTGTGTGGTTGTGTGATTGTGTGATTGTGTGATTGTGTGGTTGTGTGATTGTGTGATTGTGTGATTGTGGGATTGTGTGATTGTGTGATTGTGTGATTGAGTGATTGTGTGATTGTGTGATTGTGTGAAAGTGGGTTTGTGTGTTTGTGGATTGTGTGACTGTGTGATTGTGTGATTGTGTGATTGTGTGATTGTGTGATTGTGTCACTGTGTGATTGTGTGATTGTGGGATTGTGTGGTTGTGTGACTGTGTGGTTGTGTGACTGTGTGATTGTGTGATTGTGGGATTGTGTGATTGTGTGATTGTGTGGTTGTGTGATTGTGTGATTGTGTGATTGTGGGATTGTGTGATTGTGTGATTGTGTGATTGAGTGATTGTGTGATTGTGTGATTGTGTGCTTGTGTGATTGTGTCCATGTGTAATCGTGTGACTGTGTGATTGTGTGATTGTGTGATTGTGTGATTGTGTGATTGTGTGATTGTGTGATTGTGTGATTGTGTGATTGTGGATTGCGTGAGTGCGTGATTATGTGATTTTGTGATTGTGTGATTGTGTGATTGTGTGATTGTGTGATTGCGTGATTGTGTGATTGTGTGATTGTGTGATTGTGGATTGTGTATTTTGTGATTGTGTTGTTTTGCGTCTGCGTGATTGTGTGAATGAGTGATTGTGTGATTGTGTGGTTGTGTGATTGTGTGATTGTGTGATTGTGTGATTGTAGATTGTGTGATTGTGTGATTGTGTGATTATGTGATTGTGTGATTGTGTTCATGTGCTATTGTGTGTTGGGGTGCTTGTGTGATTGCGTGTGTGTGTGATTGTGTGACTGTGGATTGTGTATTGTGTGATTGTGTGATTGTGTGATTGTGTGATGGCGGGATGTGGATTGTCTGATTGTGTGATTGTGTATTGGTGTGATTGTGCGATTGTGTGACTTTGCGATTGTGTGGTTGTGTGATGGCGGGTTGTGGATTGTCTGATTGTGTGATTGTGTATTGGTGTGATTGTGCGATTGTGCGATTGTGCGACTTTGCGATTGTGTGATTGTGTGGTTGTGTGATTGTGTGACTGCATGGTGGGGTGCTTGTGTGATAGTGTGATTGTGTGATAGTGTGATAGTGTGATTGTGTGATTGTGTGATTGTGTCACTGTGTGATTGTGTGATTGTGTGATTGTGTGGTTGTGTGATTGTGTGATTGTGTGATTGTGTGATTGTGTGATTGTGTGATTGTGTGATTGTGTGATTGTGTGATTTTTGGATTGTGTGGTTCTGTGATTGTGTGTCTGTGTGATTGTGTGATTGTGTGATTGTGTGATTTTTGGATTGTGTGGTTCTGTGATTGTGTGTCTGTGTGATTGTGTGATTGTGTGATTGTCGGATTGTGTGATTGTGTGATTGTGTGATTGTGTGGTTGTGTGATTGTGTGATTGTGTGATTGTGTGATTGTGTGATTGTGTGATTGTGTGATTGTGTGATTGTGTGATTGTGTGATTGTGTGATTGTGTGATTGTGTGATTGTGTGATTGTGTGATTGTGTGATTGTGTGATTGTGTGATTGTGTGATTGTGTGATTGTGTGATTGTGTCACAGTGTGATTGTGTGATTGTGTGGTTGTGTGATTGTGTGATTGTGTGATTGTGTGATTGTGTGATTGTGGGATTGTGTGGTTGTGTGATTGTGTGGTTGTGTGATTGTGTGATTGTGTGATTGTGGGATTGTGTGATTGTGTGATTGTGTGATTGTGTGATTGTGTGGTTGTGTGATTGTGTGATTGTGTGATTGTGTGATTGTGCGATTGTGTGATTGCGTGGTTGCGTGATTGCGTGATTGTGTGATTGTGTGATTGTGTGATTGTGTGGTTGTGTGATTGTGTGATTGTGTGATAGTGTGATTGTGCGATTGTGTGATTGCGTGATTGCCTGGTTGCGTGATTCTGTGATTCCCTCGTTGTGTGATTGTGTTATTGTGTGATGAGGTGCTTGTGGGATGGTGTGATTGTGTGATTGTGTGATTGTGTGGTTGTGTGATTATGTGATTGTGTGATTGTGTTCATGTGTTATTTTGTGTTGGGGTGCTTGTGTGATTGCGTGAGTGTGTGGTTGTGTGACTGTGGATTGCGCATTGTGTGATTGTGTGATTGTGTGATTGTGTGGTTGTGTGATTGTGTGATTGTGTGATTGTGGGATTGTGTGATTGTGTGATTGTGTGATTGAGTGATTGTGTGATTGTGTGATTGTGTGATTGTGTTCATGTGTTATTGTGTATTGGTGTGATTGTTTGATTGTGTGGTTGTGTGATTGTGTGATTGCATGGTGGGCTGATTGTGTGATTGTGTGATAGTGTGATAGTGTGATTGTGTGATTGTATGGTTGTGTGATTGTGTGATTGTGTGATTGTGTGATTGTCTTATTCTGTGATGGGGTGGTTGTGTAATTGTGTGATTGTGTGATTATGTGATTGCGAGATTGCGTGATAGTGTGATTGTGCGATTGTGTGATTGCGTGATTGTGCGATAGTGTGACTGTGTGATTGTGTGATTGCGTGGTTGCCTGGTTGCGTGATTCTGTGATTAAGTCGTTGTGTGATTGTGTTATTGTGCGATCCGGTGGTTGTGTGATTGTGTGATTGTGTGATTGTGTAATTGTGTGATTGTGGGATTGCGTGATTGTGTGATAGTGTGATTGTGTGATTGTGTGATTCGGTGATTGCCAGGTTGCGTGATTCCATGATTAAGTCGTTGTGTGATTGTGTTATTGTGTGATGAGGTGGTTGTGTGATTGTGTAATTGTGTGATTTTGTGATTGTGTGATGGTGTGATTGTGTGATTGTGTGATTGTGTGATTGGGTGACTGTGTGAGTGTGTGGGTGTGTGATTGCCTGATGGAACGGGTGCCTGATTCTGTGATTGTGTGATTGTGTAATTGTGTGATTGTGTGATTGTGTGATTGTGTGATTGTTTGATTGTGTGATTGTGTGATTGTGAGATTGTGTGATTGTGTGATTGTGTGATTGTGTGATTGTGTGATTGTGTGATTGTGTGGTTGTGTGATTATGTGATTGTGTCTTTGTGTTCATGTGTTATTTTGTGTTGGGGTGCTTGTGTGATTGCGCGAGTGTATGATTGTGTGACTATGGATTGTGTATTGTGTGATTGTGTGGTTGTGTGATTGTGTGATTGTGTGAATGTGTGGTTATGTGATTGTGTGATTGTGTGATTGTGTGATTGTGTGATTGTGTCATTGTGTTCATGTGTTATTGTGTGTTGGGGTGCTTGTGTGATTGCGTGAGTGTGTGGTTGTGTGACTGTGTATTGCGTATTTTGTGATTGTGTGATTGTGTGATTGTGTGATTGTGTGAAAATGGGTTTGTGTGTTTATGGATTGTGTGGTTGTGTGATTGTGTGATGGCGGGATGTAGATTGTCTGATTGTGTGATTGTGTATTGGTGTGATTGTGCGATTGTGTGACTTTGCGATTGTGTGATTGTGTGATGGCGGGTTGTGGATTGTCTGATTGTGTGATTGTGTATTGGTGTGATTGTGCGATTGTGTGACTTTGCGATTGTGTGATTGTGTGGTTGTGTGATTGTGTGATTGCATGGTGGGGTGATTGTGTGATAGTGTGATTGTGCGATAGTGTGATAGTGTGATTGTGTGATTGTGTGATTGTGTGATTGTGTGATTGTGTGATTGTGTGATTGTGTCCATGTGTAATCGTGTGTTTGGGTGCTTGTGTGATTGTGTGAGTGTGTGATTGTGTGATTGTGGATTGTGTGATTGTGTGATTGTGTGATTGTGTGATTGTGTGATTGTGTGATTGTGTGATTGTGTGATTGTGTGATTGTGTGATTGTGTGATTGTGTGATTGTGTGATTGTGTCACTGTGTGATTGTGTGATTGTGTCACTGTGTGATTGTGTGATTGTGTGATTGTGTGGTTGTGTGATTGTGTGATTGTGTGATTGTGTGATTGTGTGATTGTGGGATTGTGTGGTTGTGTGATTGTGTGGTTGTGTGATTGTGTGATTGTGTGACTGTATGATAGTGTGATTGTGTGATTGTGTGATTGCGTGATTGCCTGGTTGCGTGATTCTGTGATTCCCTCGCTGTGCGATTGTGTGATTGTGTGATTGTGTGATGGTGTGATTGTGTGATTGTGTGATTGTGTGGTTGTGTGATTGTGTGATTGTGTGATTGTGTGATTGTGTGATTGTGTGATTGTGTGATTGTGTGATTGTGTGGTTGTGTGATTATGTGATTGTGTCTTTGTGTTCATGTGTTATTTTGTGTTGGGGTGCTTGTGTGATTGCGCGAGTGTATGATTGTGTGACTATGGATTGTGTATTGTGTGATTGTGTGGTTGTGTGATTGTGTGATTGTGTGATTGTGTGGTTATGTGATTGTGTGATTGTGTGATTGTGTGATTGTGTCATTGTGTCATTGTGTTCATGTGTTATTGTGTGTTGGGGTGCTTGTGTGATTGCGTGAGTGTGTGGTTGTGTGACTGTGTATTGCGTATTTTGTGATTGTGTGATTGTGTGATTGTGTGATTGTGTGATTGTGTGAAAATGGGTTTGTGTGTTTATGGATTGTGTGGTTGTGTGATTGTGTGATGGCGGGATGTGGATTGTCTGATTGTGTGATTGTGTATTGGTGTGATTGTGCGATTGTGTGATTGTGTGATGGCGGGTTGTGGATTGTCTGATTGTGTGATTGTGTATTGGTGTGATTGTGCGATTGTGTGACTTTGCGATTGTGTGGTTGTGTGGTTGTGTGATTGTGTGATTGCATGGTGGGGTGATTGTGTGATAGTGTGATTGTGCGATTGTGTGATTGCGTGATTGCCTGGTTGCGTGATCCTGTGATTCCCTCGTTGTGTGATTGTGTTATTGTGTGATGAGGTGCTTGTGGGATGGTGTGATTGTGTGATTGTGTGATTGTGTGGTTGTGTGATTATGTGATTGTGTGATTGTGTTCATGTGTTATTTTGTGTTGGGGTGCTTGTGTGATTGCGTGAGTGTGTGGTTGTGTGACTGTGGATTGCGCATTGTGTGATTGTGTGATTGTGTGATTGTGTGGTTGTGTGATTGTGTGATTGTGTGATTGTGGGATTGTGTGATTGTGTGATTGTGTGATTGAGTGATTGTGTGATTGTGTGATTGTGTGATTGTGTGATTGTGTGATTGTGTTCATGTGTTATTGTGTATTGGTGTGATTGTTTGATTGTGTGGTTGTGTGATTGTGTGATTGCATGGTGGGCTGATTGTGTGATTGTGTGATAGTGTGATAGTGTGATTGTGTGATTGTATGGTTGTGTGATTGTGTGATTGTGTGATTGTGTGATTGTCTTATTCTGTGATGGGGTGGTTGTGTAATTGTGTGATTGTGTGATTATGTGATTGCGAGATTGCGTGATAGTGTGATTGTGCGATTGTGTGATTGCGTGATTGTGCGATAGTGTGACTGTGTGATTGTGTGATTGCGTGGTTGCCTGGTTGCGTGATTCTGTGATTAAGTCGTTGTGTGATTGTGTTATTGTGCGATCCGGTGGTTGTGTGATTGTGTGATTGTGTGATTGTGTAATTGTGTGATTGTGGGATTGCGTGATTGTGTGATAGTGTGATTGTGTGATTGTGTGATTCGGTGATTGCCAGGTTGCGTGATTCCATGATTAAGTCGTTGTGTGATTGTGTTATTGTGTGATGAGGTGGTTGTGTGATTGTGTAATTGTGTGATTTTGTGATTGTGTGATGGTGTGATTGTGTGATTGTGTGATTGTGTGGTTGTGTGATTGGGTGACTGTGTGAGTGTGTGGGTGTGTGATTGCCTGATGGAACGGGTGCCTGATTCTGTGATTGTGTGATTGTGTAATTGTGTGATTGTGTGATTGTGTGATTGTGTGATTGTTTGATTGTGTGATTGTGTGATTGTGAGATTGTGTGATGGTGTGATTGTGTGATTGTTTGATTGTGTGGTTGTGTGATTGTGTGATTGTGTGATTGTGTGATTGTGTGATTGTGTGATTGTGTGGTTGTGTGATTATGTGATTGTGTCTTTGTGTTCATGTGTTATTTTGTGTTGGGGTGCTTGTGTGATTGCGCGAGTGTATGATTGTGTGACTATGGATTGTGTATTGTGTGATTGTGTGGTTGTGTGATTGTGTGATTGTGTGATTGTGTGATTGTGTGATTGTGTGATTGTGTGATTGTGTGATTGTGTCCATGTGTAATCGTGTGTTTGGGTGCTTGTGTGATTGTGTGAGTGTGTGATTGTGTGATTGTGGATTGTGTGATTGTGTGATTGTGTGATTGTGTGATTGTGTGATTGTGTGATTGTGTGATTGTGTGATTGTGTGATTGTGTCACTGTGTGATTGTGTGATTGTGTGATTGTGTGTTTGTGTGATTGTGTGATTGTGTGATTGTGTGATTGTGTGATTGTGTGATTGTGTGATTGTGGGATTGTGTGGTTGTGTGATTGTGTGGTTGTGTGATTGTGTGATTGTGGGATTGTGTGGTTGTGTGATTGTGTGGTTGTGTGATTGTGTGATTGTGTGATTGTGTGGTTGTGTGATTGTGTGATTGTGTGATTGTGGGATTGTGTGATTGTGTGATTGTGTGATTGAGTGATTGTGTGATTGTGTGATTGTGTGAAAGTGGGTTTGTGTGTTTGTGGATTGTGTGACTGTGTGATTGTGTGATTGTGTGATTGTGTGATTGTGTGATTGTGTCACTGTGTGATTGTGTGATTGTGGGATTGTGTGGTTGTGTGACTGTGTGGTTGTGTGACTGTGTGATTGTGTGATTGTGGGATTGTGTGATTGTGTGATTGTGTGGTTGTGTGATTGTGTGATTGTGTGATTGTGGGATTGTGTGATTGTGTGATTGTGTGATTGTGGGGTGTGTATTTTGTGATTGTGTTGTTTTGCGTCTGCGAGATTGTGTGAATGAGTGATTGTGTGATTGTGTGATTGTGTGATTGTGTGATTGTGTGATTGTGTGATTGTGTGATTGTGGATTGTGTATTTTGTGATTGTGTTGTTTTGCGTCTGCGTGATTGTGTGAATGAGTGATTGTGTGATTGTGTGATTGTGTGATTGTGTGGTTGTGTGATTGGGTGACTGTGTGAGTGTGTGGGTGTGTGATTGCCTGATGGAACGGGTGCCTGATTCTGTGATTGTGTGATTGTGTAATTGTGTGATTGTGTGATTGTGTGATTGTGTGATTGTTTGATTGTGTGATTGTGTGATTGTGAGATTGTGTGATTGTGTGATTGTGTGATTGTGGGGTGTGTATTTTGTGATTGTGTTGTTTTGCGTCTGCGTGATTGTGTGAATGAGTGATTGTGTGATTGTGTGATTGTGTGATTGTGTGATTGTGTGATTGTGTGATTGTGGATTGTGTATTTTGTGATTGTGTTGTTTTGCGTCTGCGTGATTGTGTGAATGAGTGATTGTGTGATTGTGTGATTGTGTGATTGTGTGACTGTATGATAGTGTGATTGTGTGATTGTGTGATTGCGTGATTGCCTGGTTGCGTGATTCTGTGATTCCCTCGCTGTGCGATTGTGTGATGGTGTGATTGTGTGATTGTGTGATGGTGTGATTGTGTGATTGTGTGATTGTGTGGTTGTGTGATTGTGTGATTGTGTGATTGTGTGATTGTGTGATTGTGTGATTGTGTGGTTGTGTGATTATGTGATTGTGTCTTTGTGTTCATGTGTTATTTTGTGTTGGGGTGCTTGTGTGATTGCGCGAGTGTATGATTGTGTGACTATGGATTGTGTATTGTGTGATTGTGTGGTTGTGTGATTGTGTGATTGTGTGATTGTGTGGTTATGTGATTGTGTGATTGTGTGATTGTGTGATTGTGTGATTGTGTCATTGTGTTCATGTGTTATTGTGTGTTGGGGTGCTTGTGTGATTGCGTGAGTGTGTGGTTGTGTGACTGTGTATTGCGTATTTTGTGATTGTGTGATTGTGTGATTGTGTGATTGTGTGAAAATGGGTTTGTGTGTTTATGGATTGTGTGGTTGTGTGATTGTGTGATGGCGGGATGTAGATTGTCTGATTGTGTGATTGTGTATTGGTGTGATTGTGCGATTGTGTGACTTTGCGATTGTGTGATTGTGTGGTTGTGTGATTGTGTGATTGCATGGTGGGGTGATTGTGTGATAGTGTGATTGTGCGATAGTGTGATAGTGTGATTGTGTGATTGTGTGATTGTGTGATTGTGTGATTGTGTGATTGTGTGATTGTGTGATTGTGTCCATGTGTAATCGTGTGTTTGGGTGCTTGTGTGATTGTGTGAGTGTGTGATTGTGTGATTGTGGATTGTGTGATTGTGTGATTGTGTGATTGTGTGATTGTGTGATTGTGTGATTGTGTGATTGTGTGATTGTGTGATTGTGTCACTGTGTGATTGTGTGATTGTGTGATTGTGTGTTTGTGTGATTGTGTGATTGTGTGATTGTGTGATTGTGTGATTGTGTGATTGTGTGATTGTGGGATTGTGTGGTTGTGTGATTGTGTGGTTGTGTGATTGTGTGATTGTGGGATTGTGTGGTTGTGTGATTGTGTGGTTGTGTGATTGTGTGATTGTGTGATTGTGTGGTTGTGTGATTGTGTGATTGTGTGATTGTGGGATTGTGTGATTGTGTGATTGTGTGATTGAGTGATTGTGTGATTGTGTGATTGTGTGAAAGTGGGTTTGTGTGTTTGTGGATTGTGTGACTGTGTGATTGTGTGATTGTGTGATTGTGTGATTGTGTGATTGTGTCACTGTGTGATTGTGTGATTGTGGGATTGTGTGGTTGTGTGACTGTGTGGTTGTGTGACTGTGTGATTGTGTGATTGTGGGATTGTGTGATTGTGTGATTGTGTCGTTGTGTGATTGTGTGATTGTGTGATTGTGGGATTGTGTGATTGTGTGATTGTGTGATTGAGTGATTGTGTGATTGTGTGATTGTGTGCTTGTGTGATTGTGTCCATGTGTAATCGTGTGACTGTGTGATTGTGTGATTGTGTGATTGTGTGATTGTGTGATTGTGTGATTGTGTGATTGTGTGATTGTGGATTGCGTGAGTGCGTGATTATGTGATTTTGTGATTGTGTGATTGTGTGATTGTGTGATTGTGTGATTGCGTGATTGTGTGATTGTGTGATTGTGTGATTGTGGATTGTGTATTTTGTGATTGTGTTGTTTTGCGTCTGCGTGATTGTGTGAATGAGTGATTGTGTGATTGTGTGGTTGTGTGATTGTGTGATTGTGTGATTGTGTTATTGTAGATTGTGTGATTGTGTGATTGTGTGATTATGTGATTGTGTGATTGTGTTCATGTGCTATTGTGTGTTGGGGTGCTTGTGTGATTGCGTGTGTGTGTGATTGTGTGACTGTGGATTGTGTATTGTGTGATTGTGTGATTGTGTGATTGTGTGATGGCGGGATGTGGATTGTCTGATTGTGTGATTGTGTATTGGTGTGATTGTGCGATTGTGTGACTTTGCGATTGTGTGGTTGTGTGATGGCGGGTTGTGGATTGTCTGATTGTGTGATTGTGTATTGGTGTGATTGTGCGATTGTGCGATTGTGCGACTTTGCGATTGTGTGATTGTGTGGTTGTGTGATTGTGTGACTGCATGGTGGGGTGCTTGTGTGATAGTGTGATTGTGTGATAGTGTGATAGTGTGATTGTGTGATTGTGTGATTGTGTCACTGTGTGATTGTGTGATTGTGTGATTGTGTGGTTGTGTGATTGTGTGATTGTGTGATTGTGTGATTGTGTGATTGTGTGATTGTGTGATTGTGTGATTTTTGGATTGTGTGGTTCTGTGATTGTGTGTCTGTGTGATTGTGTGATTGTGTGATTGTGTGATTTTTGGATTGTGTGGTTCTGTGATTGTGTGTCTGTGTGATTGTGTGATTGTGTGATTGTCGGATTGTGTGATTGTGTGATTGTGTGGTTGTGTGATTGTGTGATTGTGTGATTGTGTGATTGTGTGATTGTGTGATTGTGTGATTGTGTGATTGTGTGATTGTGTGATTGTGTGATTGTGTGATTGTGTGATTGTGTGATTGTGTGATTGTGTGATTGTGTGATTGTGTGATTGTGTGATTGTGTCACAGTGTGATTGTGTGATTGTGTGGTTGTGTGATTGTGTGATTGTGTGATTGTGTGATTGTGTGATTGTGGGATTGTGTGGTTGTGTGATTGTGTGGTTGTGTGATTGTGTGATTGTGTGATTGTGGGATTGTGTGATTGTGTGATTGTGTGATTGTGTGATTGTGTGGTTGTGTGATTGTGTGATTGTGTGATTGTGTGATTGTGCGATTGTGTGATTGCGTGGTTGCGTGATTGCGTGATTGTGTGATTGTGTGATTGTGTGATTGTGTGGTTGTGTGATTGTGTGATTGTGTGATAGTGTGATTGTGCGATTGTGTGATTGCGTGATTGCCTGGTTGCGTGATTCTGTGATTCCCTCGTTGTGTGATTGTGTTATTGTGTGATGAGGTGCTTGTGGGATGGTGTGATTGTGTGATTGTGTGATTGTGTGGTTGTGTGATTATGTGATTGTGTGATTGTGTTCATGTGTTATTTTGTGTTGGGGTGCTTGTGTGATTGCGTGAGTGTGTGGTTGTGTGACTGTGGATTGCGCATTGTGTGATTGTGTGATTGTGTGATTGTGTGGTTGTGTGATTGTGTGATTGTGTGATTGTGGGATTGTGTGATTGTGTGATTGTGTGATTGAGTGATTGTGTGATTGTGTGATTGTGTGATTGTGTTCATGTGTTATTGTGTATTGGTGTGATTGTTTGATTGTGTGGTTGTGTGATTGTGTGATTGCATGGTGGGCTGATTGTGTGATTGTGTGATAGTGTGATAGTGTGATTGTGTGATTGTATGGTTGTGTGATTGTGTGATTGTGTGATTGTGTGATTGTCTTATTCTGTGATGGGGTGGTTGTGTAATTGTGTGATTGTGTGATTATGTGATTGCGAGATTGCGTGATAGTGTGATTGTGCGATTGTGTGATTGCGTGATTGTGCGATAGTGTGACTGTGTGATTGTGTGATTGCGTGGTTGCCTGGTTGCGTGATTCTGTGATTAAGTCGTTGTGTGATTGTGTTATTGTGCGATCCGGTGGTTGTGTGATTGTGTGATTGTGTGATTGTGTAATTGTGTGATTGTGGGATTGCGTGATTGTGTGATAGTGTGATTGTGTGATTGTGTGATTCGGTGATTGCCAGGTTGCGTGATTCCATGATTAAGTCGTTGTGTGATTGTGTTATTGTGTGATGAGGTGGTTGTGTGATTGTGTAATTGTGTGATTTTGTGATTGTGTGATGGTGTGATTGTGTGATTGTGTGATTGTGTGGTTGTGTGATTGGGTGACTGTGTGAGTGTGTGGGTGTGTGATTGCCTGATGGAACGGGTGCCTGATTCTGTGATTGTGTGATTGTGTAATTGTGTGATTGTGTGATTGTGTGATTGTGTGATTGTTTGATTGTGTGATTGTGTGATTGTGAGATTGTGTGATGGTGTGATTGTGTGATTGTTTGATTGTGTGGTTGTGTGATTGTGTGATTGTGTGATTGTGTGATTGTGTGATTGTGTGATTGTGTGGTTGTGTGATTATGTGATTGTGTCTTTGTGTTCATGTGTTATTTTGTGTTGGGGTGCTTGTGTGATTGCGCGAGTGTATGATTGTGTGACTATGGATTGTGTATTGTGTGATTGTGTGGTTGTGTGATTGTGTGATTGTGTGATTGTGTGATTGTGTGATTGTGTGATTGTGTGATTGTGTGATTGTGTGATTGTGTCACTGTGTGATTGTGTGATTGTGTGATTGTGTGGTTGTGTGATTGTGTGATTGTGTGATTGTGTGATTGTGTGATTGTGTGATTGTGGGATTGTGTGGTTGTGTGATTGTGTGATTGTGTGATTGTGTGATTGTGTGATTGTGTGATTGTGTGATTGTGTGATTGTGTCATTGTGTTCATGTGTTATTGTGTGTTGGGGTGCTTGTGTGATTGCGTGAGTGTGTGGTTGTGTGACTGTGTATTGCGTATTTTGTGATTGTGTGATTGTGTAATTGTGTGAAAATGGGTTTGTGTGTTTATGGATTGTGTGGTTGTGTGATTGTGTGATGGCGGGATGTGGATTGTCTGATTGTGTGATTGTGTATTGGTGTGATTGTGCGATTGTGTGACTTTGCGATTGTGTGATTGTGTGATGGCGGGTTGTGGATTGTCTGATTGTGTGATTGTGTATTGGTGTGATTGTGCGATTGTGTGACTTTGCGATTGTGTGATTGTGTGGTTGTGTGATTGTGTGATTGCATGGTGGGGTGATTGTGTGATAGTGTGATTGTGCGATAGTGTGATAGTGTGATTGTGTGATTGTGTGATTGTGTGATTGTGTCCATGTGTAATCGTGTGTTTGGGTGCTTGTGTGATTGTGTGAGTGTGTGATTGTGTGATTGTGGATTGTGTGATTGTGTGATTGTGTGATTGTGTGATTGTGTGATTGTGTGATTGTGTGATTGTGTGATTGTGGGATTGTGTGGTTGTGTGATTGTGTGGTTGTGTGATTGTGTGATTGTGGGATTGTGTGATTGTGTGATTGTGGGATTGTGTGGTTGTGTGATTGTGTGGTTGTGTGATTGTGTGATTGTGGGATTGTGTGGTTGTGTGATTGTGTGGTTGTGTGATTGTGTGATTGTGTGATTGTGGGATTGTGTGATTGTGTGATTGTGTGGTTGTGTGATTGTGTGATTGTGTGATTGTGTGATTGTGTGATTGTGTGATTGTGCGACTGTGTGATTGCGTGGTTGCGTGATTGCGTGATTGTGTGATTGTGTGATTGTGTGATTGTGTGGTTCTGTGATTGTGTGATTGTGTGATAGTGTGATTGTGCGATTGTGTGATTGCGTGATTGCCTGGCTGCGTGATTCTGTGATTCCCTCGTTGTGTGATTGTGTTATTGTCTGATGAGGTGCTTGTGGGATGGTGATTGTGTGATTGTGTGATTGTGTGGTTGTGTGATTATGTGATTGTGTGATTGTGTTCATTTGTTATTTTATGTTGGGGTGCTTGTGTGATTGCGTGAGTGTATGATTGTGTGACTGTGGATTGTGTATTGTGTGATTGTGTGATTGTGTGATTGTGTGATTGTGTGGTTCTGTGATTGTGTGATTGTGTGATAGTGTGATTGTGCGATTGTGTGATTGCGTGATTGCCTGGTTGCGTGATTCCATGATTAAGTCGTTGTGTTATTGTGTTATTGTGTGATGAGGTGGTTGTGTGATTGTGTGACTGTGTGATTGTGTGATTGTGTGATTGTGTGATTGTGTGAGTGTGTGTTTGTGTGATTGTGTTGTTGTGTGGTAGTGGGATTGTGTGATTGCATTGTTGTGTGATTGTGTGATTGTGTTTATGTGTTATTGTGTGTTGGGGTGCTTGTGTGATTGTGTGTGTGTGTGATTGTATTGACTGTGGATTGTGTATTGTGTGATTGTGTGATTGTGTGATTGTGTGATTGTGTGATGGCGGGATGTGGATTGTCTGATTGTGTGATTGTGTATTGGTGTGATTGTGCGATTGTGTGACTTTGCGATTGTGTGGTTGTGAGATGGCGGGTTGTGGATTGTCTGATTGTGCGATTGTGTATTGGTGTGATTCTGCGATTGTGCGACTTTGCGATTGTGTGATTGTGTGGTTGTGTGATTGTGTGACTGCATGGTGGGGTGCTTGTGTGATAGTGTGATAGTGTGATTGTGTGATTGTGTGATTGTGTCACTGTGTGATTGTGTGATTGTGTGATTGTGTGGTTGTGTGATTGTGTGATCGTGTGATTGTGTGATTGTTGGATTGTGTGGTTGTGTGATTGTGTGGTTGCGTGATTGTGTTCCTGTGTTATTGTGTGTTGGGGTGCTTCTGTGATTGTGTCCATGTGTAATCGTGTGTTTGGGTGCTTGTGTGATTGTGTGGTTGTGTGATTGTGTGATTGTGTGATTGTGGGATAGTGTGATTGTGTGATTGTGTGATTGTGTGATTGCATGATGCGGAGATCATTTGATTGTGTGATTGTGTGATTGTGTGGTTGTGTGATTGTGTGATTGTGTGATTGTGTGATTGTGTGATTGTGTGATTGTGTGATTGTGTGACTGTGGGATTGTGTGAGTGTGTGATTGTGGAGTATGGATAGAGTGATTGCGTAATTGTTTTTTTGTCTGATTGTGTGATTATGTGATTGTGTGATTGTGTTCATGTGTTATTGTGTGTTGGGGTGCTCGTGTGATTGTGTGATTATATGATTGTGTGATTGTGGATTGTGTATTTTGTGATTGTGCTGTTTTGCGTCTCCGTGATTGTGTGAATGAGTGATTGTGTGATTGTGTGTTTGTGTGCTTGTGTGATTGTGTCCATGTGTAATCGTGTGACTGTGTGATTGTGTGATTGTGTGATTGTGTGATTGTGTGATTGTGTGATTGTGTGATTGTGTGATTGTGGATTGCGTGAGTGCGTGATTGTGTGATTTTGTGATTGTGTGATTGTGTGATTGTGTGATTGTGTGATTGTGTGATTGTGTGATTGCGTGATTGTGTGATTGTGTGATTGTGGATTGTGTATTTTGTGATTGTGTTGTTTTGCGTCTGCGTGATTGTGTGAATGAGTGATTGTGTGATTGTGTGATTGTGGGATTGTGTGATTACGTGATTGCGCGACTGTGTGATAGTGTGATTGCGTGATTGCCTGGTTGCGTGATTCTGTGATTCCCTCGTTGTGTGATTGTGTTACTGTGTGATGAGGTGCTTGTGTGATGGTGTGATTGTGTGATTGTGTGATTGTGTGATTGTGTGATTGTGTGGTTGTGTGATTGTGTGATTGTGTGATTGTGTGATTGTGTGGTTGTGTGATTGTGTGATTGTGTGATTGTGGGATTGTGTGATTGTGTGATTGTGTGATTGAGTGATTGTGTGATTGTGTGATTGTGTTCATGTGTTATTGTGTGTTGGGGTGCTTGTGTGATTGTGTCCATGTGTAATCGTGTGTTTGGGTGCTTGTGTGATTGTGTGGTTGTGTGATTGTGTGATTGTGTGATTGTGGGATTGTGTGATTGTGTGATTGTGTGATTGCATGATGCGGAGATCATTTGATTGTGTGATTGTGTGATTGTGTGATTGTGTGATTGTGTGATTGTGTGATTCTGTGATTGTGTGATTGTGTCATTGTGTTCATGTGTTATTGTGTGTTGGGGTGCTTGTGTGATTGCGTGAGTGTGTGGTTGTGTGACTGTGGATTGCGCATTGTGTGATTGTGTGATTGTGTGATTGCGTGATTGCCTGGTTGCGTGATTCCATGATTAAGTCGTTGTGTTTGTGTGATTGTGTGATTGTGTGACTGTGGGATTGTGTGAGTGTGTGATTGTGGAGTATGGATAGAGTGATTGCGTAATTGTTTTTTTGTCTGATTGTGTGATTGTGTGGGTGTGTGTTTGTGTGATTGTGTTGTTGTGTGGTAGTGGGATTGTGTGATTGCATCGTTGTGTTATTGTGTGATTGTGTGGTTGTGTGATTGTGCGATGGTGTGATTGTGTGATTGTAGATAGTGTGATTGTGTGATTATGTGATTTTGTGATTGTGTTCATGTGTTATTGTGTGTTGGGGTGCTTGTGTGATTGTGTGAGTGTGTGATTGTATGATTGTGTGATTGTGGATTGTGTATTTTGTGATTGTGCTGTTTTGCGTCTGCGTGATTGTGTGAATGAGTGATTGTGTGATTGTGTGATTGTCTGATTGCGTGATTGCCTGGTTGCGTGATTCTGTGATTGCCTCGTTGTGTGATTGTGTTACTGTGTGATGAGGTGCTTGTGTGATTGTGTGATTGTGTGGTTGTGTGATTGTGTGATTATGTGATTGTGGGATTGTGTGAGTGTGTGATTGTGGAGTATGGATAGAGTGATTGCGTAATTGTTTGTTTGTCTGATTGTGTGATTGTGTGAGTGTGTGTTTGTGTGATTGTGTTGTTGTGTGGTAGTGGGATTGTGTGATTGCATTGTTGTGTGATTGTGTGATTGTGTGTTTATGTGATTGTGTGGTTGTGTGATTGGGTGACTGTGTGAGTGTGTGGGTGTGTGATTGCCTGATGGAACTGTTGCCTGATTCTGTGAATGTGTGATTGTGCAATTGTGTGATTGTGTGATAGTGTGATTGTTTGTTTGTGTGATTGTGTGATTGTGTGATTGTGTGACTGTGTGGTTATGTAATTGTGTGATTGTGTGATTATGTGATTGCGTGATTGCGTGATTGCGTGATTGTGTGATTGTGCGATTGTGTGATTGCGTGATTGCGTGATTGTGTGATTGCGTGATTGCCTGGTTGCGTGATTCTGTGATTAAGTCCTTGTGTGATTGTGTTATTGTGCGATCCGGTGGTTGTGTGATTGTGTGATTGTGTGATTGTGTGATTGTGTGATTGTGGGATTGCGTGATTGTGTGATAGTGTGATTGTGTGATTGTGTGATTGCGTGATTGCCTGGTTGCGTGATTCCATGATTAAGTCGTTGTGTGATTGTGTTATTGTCTGATGAGGTGGTTGTGTGATTGTGTGGTTGTGTGATTGTGTGCTTGTGGCATTGTGTGAGTGTGTGTTTCTGTGACTGTGGATTGTGTATTGTGGATTGTGTGAGTCTGTGATTGTGTGATTGTGTGATTTTGTGATTGCATGATGCGGAGATCATGTGATTGTGTGATTGTGTGATTGTGTGGTTGTGTGATTGTGTGATTGTGTGATTGTGTGATTGTGTGATTGTGTGATTGTGTGATTGTGTGATTGTGTGATTGTGTGATTGTGTGGTTGTGTGATTGTGTGATTGTGTGGTTGTGTGATTGTGTGATTGCGTGATTGCGTGATTGTGTGATTGCGTGATTGCCTGGTTGCGTGATTCTGTGATTAAGTCCTTGTGTGATTGTGTTATTGTGCGATCCGGTGGTTGTGTGATTGTGTGATTGTGTGATTGTGTGATTGTGTGATTGTGTGATTGTGTGATTGTGTGCTTGTGGCATTGTGTGAGTGTGTGTTTCTGTGACTGTGGATTGTGTATTGTGGATTGTGTGAGTCTGTGATTGTGTGATTGTGTGATTGTGTGATTGTGTGGTTGTGCGATTGTGTGATTGTGTGATTGTGTGGTTGTGTGAGCGTGTGATTATGTGATTGTGTGATTGTGTGATTGTGTTATTGTGTGATTGTGTACATGTGTAATCGTGTGTTTGGGTGCTTGTGTGATTGTGTGGGTGTGTAATTGTGTGATTGTGGGATTGTGGGATTGTGTGATTGTGTGATTGTGTGGTTGTGTGATTGTGTGATTGCGTGATTGCCTGGTTGCGTGATTCTGTGATTCCCTCGTTGTGTGATTGTGATATTGTGTGATGAGGTGCTTGTGCGATGGTGTGATTGTGTGATTGTGTGATTGTGTGGTTGTGTGATTGTGTGATTGTGTGATTGTGTGATTGTGTCCATGTGTAATCGTGTGTTTGGGTGCTTGTGTGAGTGTGTGATTGTGTGATTGTGGATTGTGTGATTGTGTGATTGTGTGATTGTGTGATTGTGTGATTGTGTGATTGTGTGATTGTGTGATTGTGTGATTGTGTGATTGTGTGATTGTGTGATTGTGTGGTTGTGTGATTATGTGATTGTGTCATTGTGTTCATGTGTTATTTTGTGTTGGGGTGCTTGTGTGATTGCGTGAGTGTATGGTTGTGTGACTCTGGATTGTGTATTGTGTGATTGTGTGGTTGTGTGATTGTGTGATTGTGTGATTGTGGGGTTATGTGATTGTGTTCATGTGTTATTGTGTGTTGGGGTGCTTCTGTGATTGCGTGAGTGTGTGGTTGTGTGACTGTGTATTGCGTATTTTGTGATTGTGTGATTGTGTGATTGTGTGATTGTGTGAAAGTGGGTTTGTGTGTTTGTGGATTGTGTGGTTGTGTGATTGTGTGATGGCGGGATGTGGATTGTCTGATTGTGTGATTGTGTATTGGTGTGATTGTGCGATTGTGTGACTTTGCGATTGTGTGATTGTGTGATGGCGGGTTGTGGATTGTCTGATTGTGTGATTGTGCGATTGTGTGACTTTGCGATTGTGTGATTGTGTGGTTGTGTGATTGTGTGTTTGCATGGTGGGGTGATTGTGTGATAGTGTGATTGTGTGATTGCGTGATTGCGTGATTGCGTGATTGTGTGATTGTGCGGTTGTGTGATTGCGTAATTGTGTGATAGTGTGATTGTGTGATTGTGTGATTGTGTGATTGTGGAGTATGGATAGAGTGATTGCGTAATGGTTTTTTTGTCTGATTGTGTGATTGTGTGGTTGTGTGAGCGTGTGATTGTGTGATTGTGTGATTGTGTGGTTGTGTGATTGTGTGTTTGCATGGTGGGGTGATTGTGTGATTGTGTGAGTGTGTGATTGTGTGATTGTGTGATTGTGTGATTGTGTTATTGCGTGATTGCGTGATTGTGTGATTGTGTGATTGTGTGATTGTGTGATTGTGTGATTGTGTGATTGTGTGATTGTGTGATTGTGTGATTGTGTGATTGTGTGATTGTGTGATTGTGTGATTGTGTGATTGTGTGATTGTGTGATTGTGTGATTGTGTGATTGTGTGATTGTGTGATTGTGGATTGCGTGAGTGCGTGATTGTGTGATTTTGTGATTGTGTGATTGTGTGATTGTGTGATTGTGTGATTGTGTGATTGTGTGATTGTGTGATTGTGTGATTGTGTGATTGTGTGATTGTGTGATTGTGTGATTGTGTGATTGTGTGATTGTGTGACTGTGGGATTGTGTGAGTGTGTGATTGTGGAGTATGGATAGAGTGATTGCGTAATTGTTTTTTTGTCTGATTGTGTGATTATGTGATTGTGTGATTGTGTTCATGTGTTATTGTGTGTTGGGGTGCTCGTGTGATTGTGTGATTATATGATTGTGTGATTGTGGATTGTGTATTTTGTGATTGTGCTGTTTTGCGTCTCCGTGATTGTGTGAATGAGTGATTGTGTGCTTGTGTGATTGTGTCCATGTGTAATCGTGTGACTGTGTGATTGTGTGATTGTGTGATTGTGTGATTGTGTGATTGTGTGATTGTGTGATTGTGTGATTGTGTGATTGTGTGATTGTGGATTGCGTGAGTGCGTGATTGTGTGATTTTGTGATTGTGTGATTGTGTGATTGTGTGATTGTGTGATTGTGTGATTGTGTGATTGTGTGATTGCGTGATTGTGTGATTGTGTGATTGTGTGATTGTGGATTGTGTATTTTGTGATTGTGTTGTTTTGCGTCTGCGTGATTGTGTGAATGAGTGATTGTGTGATTGTGTGATTGTGGGATTGTGTGATTACGTGATTGCGCGACTGTGTGATAGTGTGATTGTGTGATTGTGTGATTGCGTGATTGCCTGGTTGCGTGATTCTGTGATTCCCTCGTTGTGTGATTGTGTTACTGTGTGATGAGGTGCTTGTGTGATGGTGTGATTGTGTGATTGCGTGAGTTCGTGATTGTGTGATTTTGTGATTGTGTGATTGTGTGATTGTGTGATTGTTTGATTGTGTGATTGTGTGATTGTGTGAGTGTGAGGGTGTGTGATTGCCTGATGGAATGGTTGCGTGATTCTGTGATGCCGTCGTTGTGTGATTGTCTTATTGTGTGATGGGGTGGTTGTGTAATTGTGTGATTGTGTGATTGTGTGATTGTGTGATTGCGTGATTGCCTGGTTGCGTGATTCCATATTTAAGTCGTTGTGTTATTGTGTTATTGTGTGATGAGGTGGTTGTGTGATTGTGTGATTGCGTGATTGTGTGATTGTGTGATTGTGTGATTATGTGATTGTGGGATTGTGTGAGTGTGTGATTGTGGAGTATGGATAGAGTGATTGCGTAATTGTTTGTTTGTCTGATTGTGTGATTGTGTGAGTGTGTGTTTGTGTGATTGTGTTGTTGTGTGGTAGTGGGATTGTGTGATTGCATTGTTGTGTGATTGTGTGATTGTGTGTTTATGTGATTGTATGGTTGTGTGATTGGGTGACTGTGTGAGTGTGTGGGTGTGTGATTGCCTGATGGAACTGTTGCCTGATTCTGTGAATGTGTGATTGTGCAATTGTGTGATTGTGTGATAGTGTGATTGTTTGTTTGTGTGATTGTGTGATTGTGTGATTGTGTGATTGTGTGACTGTGTGGTTATGTAATTGTGTGATTGTGTGATTATGTGATTGCGTGATTGCGTGATTGCGTGATTGTGTGATTGTGCGATTGTGTGATTGCGTGATTGCGTGATTGTGTGATTGCGTGATTGCCTGGTTGCGTGATTCTGTGATTAAGTCCTTGTGTGATTGTGTTATTGTGCGATCCGGTGGTTGTGTGATTGTGTGATTGTGTGATTGTGTGATTGTGTGATTGTGGGATTGCGTGATTGTGTGATAGTGTGATTGTGTGATTGTGTGATTGCGTGATTGCCTGGTTGCGTGATTCCATGATTAAGTCGTTGTGTGATTGTGTTATTGTCTGATGAGGTGGTTGTGTGATTGTGTGGTTGTGTGATTGTGTGCTTGTGGCATTGTGTGAGTGTGTGTTTCTGTGACTGTGGATTGTGTATTGTGGATTGTGTGAGTCTGTGATTGTGTGATTGTGTGATTTTGTGATTGCATGATGCGGAGATCATGTGATTGTGTGATTGTGTGATTGTGTGGTTGTGTGATTGTGTGATTGTGTGATTGTGTGATTGTGTGATTGTGTGATTGTGTGATTGTGTGATTGTGTGATTGTGTGGTTGTGTGATTGTGTGATTGTGTGGTTGTGTGATTGTGTGATTGCGTGATTGCGTGATTGTGTGATTGCGTGATTGCCTGGTTGCGTGATTCTGTGATTAAGTCCTTGTGTGATTGTGTTATTGTGCGATCCGGTGGTTGTGTGATTGTGTGATTGTGTGATTGTGTGATTGTGTGATTGTGTGATTGTGTGCTTGTGGCATTGTGTGAGTGTGTGTTTCTGTGACTGTGGATTGTGTATTGTGGATTGTGTGAGTCTGTGATTGTGTGATTGTGTGATTGTGTGATTGTGTGGTTGTGTGATTGTGTGATTGTGTGATTGTGTGATTGTGTGATTGTGTGAGTGTGAGGGTGTGTGATTGCCTGATGGAATGGTTGCGTGATTCTGTGATGCCGTCGTTGTGTGATTGTCTTTTTGTGTGATGGGCTGGTTGTGTATCTGTGTGGTTGTGCGATTGTGTGATTGTGTGACTGTGTGCTTGCGTGAGTGTGTGTGTGTGTGGTTGCCTGATGGAATGGTTGCGTGGTTCTGTGATTGCGGGACTGTGTGATTGTGTGATTGCGTCATTGTGTGATTTCGTGATTGCCTGGTTGCGTGATTCTGTGATTCCGTCGTTGTGTGTTTGTGCGATTGTGTGATTGTGTGATTGTGTGGTTGTGTGAGCGTGTGATTATGTGATTGTGTGATTGTGTGATTGTGTTATTGTGTGATTGTGTACATGTGTAATCGTGTGTTTGGGTGCTTGTGTGATTGTGTGGGTGTGTAATTGTGTGATTGTGGGATTGTGTGATTGTGTGATTGTGCGATAGTGTGACTGTGTGATTGTGTGATTGCGTGGTTGCCTGGTTGCGTGATTCTGTGATTAAGTCGTTGTGTGATTGTGTTATTGTGCGATCCGGTGGTTGTGTGATTGTGTGATTGTGTTATTGTGTAATTGTGTGATTTTGGGGGTTGCGTGATTGTGTGATAGTGTGATTGTGTGATTGTGTGATTGTGTGATTGTGTAATTGTGTGATTGCGGGATTGCGTGATTGTGTGATAGTGTGATTGTGCGATTGTGTGATTGCGTGATTGTGCGATAGTGTGACTGTGTGATTGTGTGATTGCGTGGTTGCCTGGTTGCGTGATTCTGTGATTAAGTCGTTGTGTGATTGTGTTATTGTGCGATCCGGTGGTTGTGTGATTGTGTGATTGTGTAATTGTGTGATTGTGGGATTGCGTGATTGTGTGATAGTGTGATTGTGTGATTGTGTGATTGGGTGATTGCCAGGTTGCGTGATTCCATGATTAAGTCGTTGTGTGATTGTGTTATTGTGTGATGAGGTGGTTGTGTGATTGTGTGATTGCGTGATTGTGTGACTGTGTGATTGTGTGATTGTGTGATTGTGTGATTGTGTGATTGTGTGATTGTGTGATTGTGTGATTGTGTGATTGTGTGATTGTGTGATTGTGTGATTGTGTGATTGTGTGATTGTGTGATTGTGTGATTGTGTGATTGCATGATGCGGAGATCATTTGATTGTGTGATTGTGTGATTGTGTGATTGTGTGGTTGTGTGATTGTGTGATTGTGTGATTGTGTGATTGTGTGATTGTGTGATTGTGTGATTGTGTGATTGTGTGATTGTGTGATTGTGTGATTGTGTGATTGTGTGATTGTGTGACTGTGGGATTGTGTGAGTGTGTGATTGTGGAGTATGGATAGAGTGATTGCGTAATTGTTTTTTTGTCTGATTGTGTGATTATGTGATTGTGTGATTGTGTTCATGTGTTATTGTGTGTTGGGGTGCTCGTGTGATTGTGTGATTATATGATTGTGTGATTGTGGATTGTATATTTTGTGATTGTGCTGTTTTGCGTCTCCGTGATTGTGTGAATGAGTGATTGTGTGATTGTGTGATTGTGTGCTTGTGTGATTGTGTCCATGTGTAATCGTGTGACTGTGTGATTGTGTGATTGTGTGATTGTGTGATTGTGTGATTGTGTGATTGTGTGATTGTGTGATTGTGGATTGCGTGAGTGCGTGATTGTGTGATTTTGTGATTGTGTGATTGTGTGATTGTGTGATTGTGTGATTGTGTGATTGTGTGATTGTGTGATTGCGTGATTGTGTGATTGTGTGATTGTGTGATTGTGGATTGTGTATTTTGTGATTGTGTTGTTTTGCGTCTGCGTGATTGTGTGAATGAGTGATTGTGTGATTGTGTGATTGTGGGATTGTGTGATTACGTGATTGCGCGACTGTGTGATAGTGTGATTGTGTGATTGTGTGATTGCGTGATTGCCTGGTTGCGTGATTCTGTGATTCCCTCGTTGTGTGATTGTGTTACTGTGTGATGAGGTGCTTGTGTGATGGTGTGATTGTGTGATTGTGTGATTGTGTGATTGTGTGATTGTGTGGTTGTGTGATTGTGTGATTGTGTGATTGTGTGATTGTTTGATTGTGTGATTGTGTGATTGTGTGAGTGTGAGGGTGTGTGATTGCCTGATGGAATGGTTGCGTGATTCTGTGATGCCGTCGTTGTGTGATTGTCTTATTGTGTGATGGGGTGGTTGTGTAATTGTGTGATTGTGTGATTGTGTGATTGTGTGATTGCGTGATTGCCTGGTTGCGTGATTCCATATTTAAGTCGTTGTGTTATTGTGTTATTGTGTGATGAGGTGGTTGTGTGATTGTGTGATTGCGTGATTGTGTGATTGTGTGATTGTGTGATTATGTGATTGTGGGATTGTGTGAGTGTGTGATTGTGGAGTATGGATAGAGTGATTGCGTAATTGTTTGTTTGTCTGATTGTGTGATTGTGTGAGTGTGTGTTTGTGTGATTGTGTTGTTGTGTGGTAGTGGGATTGTGTGATTGCATTGTTGTGTGATTGTGTGATTGTGTGGTTGTGTGATTGTGCGATGGTGTGATTGTGTGATTGTAGATTGTGTGATTGTGTGATTATGTGATTGTGCGATTGTGTTCATGTGTTATTGTGTGTTGGGGTGCTTGTGTGATTGTGTGTGTGTGTGTGATTGTGTGACTGTGGATTGTGTATTGTGTGATTGTGTGATTGTGTGATTGTGTGATGGCGGGATGTGGATTGTTTGATTGTGATTGTGTATTGGTGTGATTGTGCGATTGTGTGACTTTGCGTTTGTGTGGTTGTGTGATGGCGGGTTGTGGATTGTCTGATTGTGTGATTGTGTATTGGTGTGATTGTGCGATTGTGCGACTTTGCGATTGTGTGATTGTGTGGTTGTGCGATTGTGTGACTGCATGGTGGGGTGCTTGTGTGATAGTGTGATTGTGTGATTGTGTGATTGTGTGGTTGTGTGATTGTGTGATTGTGTCACTGTGTGATTGTGTGATTGTGTGATTGTGTGGTTGTGTGATTGTGTGATTGTGTGATTCTGTGATTGTGTGATTGTGTCATTGTGTTCATGTGTTATTGTGTGTTGGGGTGCTTGTGTGATTGCGTGAGTGTGTGGTTGTGTGACTGTGGATTGCGCATTGTGTGATTGTGTGATTGTGTGATTGCGTGATTGCCTGGTTGCGTGATTCCATGATTAAGTCGTTGTGTTTGTGTGATTGTGTGATTGTGTGACTGTGGGATTGTGTGAGTGTGTGATTGTGGAGTATGGATAGAGTGATTGCGTAATTGTTTTTTTGTCTGATTGTGTGATTGTGTGGGTGTGTGTTTGTGTGATTGTGTTGTTGTGTGGTAGTGGGATTGTGTGATTGCATCGTTGTGTTATTGTGTGATTGTGTGGTTGTGTGATTGTGCGATGGTGTGATTGTGTGATTGTAGATAGTGTGATTGTGTGATTATGTGATTTTGTGATTGTGTTCATGTGTTATTGTGTGTTGGGGTGCTTGTGTGATTGTGTGATTGTGTGGTTGTGTGATTGTGTGATTATGTGATTGTGGGATTGTGTGAGTGTGTGATTGTGGAGTATGGATAGAGTGATTGCGTAATTGTTTGTTTGTCTGATTGTGTGATTGTGTGAGTGTGTGTTTGTGTGATTGTGTTGTTGTGTGGTAGTGGGATTGTGTGATTGCATTGTTGTGTGATTGTGTGATTGTGTGATTGTGTGTTTATGTGATTGTGTGGTTGTGTGATTGGGTGACTGTGTGAGTGTGTGGGTGTGTGATTGCCTGATGGAACTGTTGCCTGATTCTGTGAATGTGTGATTGTGCAATTGTGTGATTGTGTGATAGTGTGATTGTTTGTTTGTGTGATTGTGTGATTGTGTGATTGTGTGATTGTGTGACTGTGTGGTTATGTAATTGTGTGATTGTGTGATTATGTGATTGCGTGATTGCGTGATTGCGTGATTGTGTGATTGTGCGATTGTGTGATTGCGTGATTGCGTGATTGTGTGATTGCGTGATTGCCTGGTTGCGTGATTCTGTGATTAAGTCCTTGTGTGATTGTGTTATTGTGCGATCCGGTGGTTGTGTGTTTGTGTGATTGTGTGATTGTGTGATTGTGTGATTGTGGGATTGCGTGATTGTGTGATAGTGTGATTGTGTGATTGTGTGATTGCGTGATTGCCTGGTTGCGTGATTCCATGATTAAGTCGTTGTGTGATTGTGTTATTGTCTGATGAGGTGGTTGTGTGATTGTGTGGTTGTGTGATTGTGTGCTTGTGGCATTGTGTGAGTGTGTGTTTCTGTGACTGTGGATTGTGTATTGTGGATTGTGTGAGTTTGTGATTGTGTGATTGTGTGATTTTGTGATTGCATGATGCGGAGATCATGTGATTGTGTGATTGTGTGGTTGTGTGATTGTGTGATTGTGTGATTGTGTGATTGTGTGATTGTGTGATTGTGTGATTGTGTGATTGTGTGATTGTGTGGTTGTGTGATTGTGTGATTGTGTGGTTGTGTGATTGTGTGATTGCGTGATTGCGTGATTGTGTGATTGCGTGATTGCCTGGTTGCGTGATTCTGTGATTAAGTCCTTGTGTGATTGTGTTATTGTGCGATCCGGTGGTTGTGTGATTGTGTGATTGTGTGATTGTGTGATTGTGGGATTGCGAGATTGTGTGATAGTGTGATTGTGTGATTGTGTGATTGCGTGATTGCCTGGTTGCGTGATTCCATGATTAAGTCGTTGTGTGATTGTGTTATTGTCTGATGAGGTGGTTGTGTGATTGTGTGCTTGTGGCATTGTGTGAGTGTGTGTTTCTGTGACTGTGGATTGTGTATTGTGGACTGTGTGAGTCTGTGATTGTGTGATTGTGTGATTGTGTGATTGTGTGGTTGTGTGATTGTGTGATTGTGTGATTGTGTGATTGTGTGAGTGTGAGGGTGTGTGATTGCCTGATGGAATGGTTGCGTGATTCTGTGATGCCGTCGTTGTGTGATTGTCTTATTGTGTGATGGGCTGGTTGTGTATCTGTGTGGTTGTGCGATTGTGTGATTGTGTGACTGTGTGGTTGCGTGAGTGTGTGTGTGTGTGGTTGCCTGATGGAATGGTTGCGTGGTTCTGTGATTGCGGGACTGTGTGATTGTGTGATTGCGTCATTGTGTGATTTCGTGATTGCCTGGTTGCGTGATTCTGTGATTCCGTCGTTGTGTGTTTGTGCGATTGTGTGATTGTGTGATTGTGTGGTTGTGTGAGCGTGTGATTATGTGATTGTGTGATTGTGTGATTGTGTTATTGTGTGATTGTGTACATGTGTAATCGTGTGTTTGGGTGCTTGTGTGATTGTGTGGGTGTGTAATTGTGTGATTGTGGGATTGTGTGATTGTGTGATTGTGTGATTGTGTGGTTGTGTGATTGTGTGATTGCGTGATTGCCTGGTTGCGTGATTCTGTGATTCCCTCGTTGTGTGATTGTGATATTGTGTGATGAGGTGCTTGTGCGATGGTGTGATTGTGTGATTGTGTGATTGTGTGGTTGTGTGATTGTGTGATTGTGTGATTGTGTGATTGTGTCCATGTGTAATCGTGTGTTTGGGTGCTTGTGTGAGTGTGTGATTGTGTGATTGTGGATTGTGTGATTGTGTGATTGTGTGATTGTGTGATTGTGTGATTGTGTGATTGTGTGATTGTGTGATTGTGTGATTGTGTGATTGTGTGATTGTGTGGTTGTGTGATTATGTGATTGTGTCATTGTGTTCATGTGTTATTTTGTGTTGGGGTGCTTGTGTGATTGCGTGAGTGTATGGTTGTGTGACTCTGGATTGTGTATGGTGTGATTGTGTGGTTGTGTGATTGTGTGATTGTGTGATTGTGGGGTTATGTGATTGTGTTCATGTGTTATTGTGTGTTGGGGTGCTTCTGTGATTGCGTGAGTGTGTGGTTGTGTGACTGTGTATTGCGTATTTTGTGATTGTGTGATTGTGTGATTGTGTGATTGTGTGAAAGTGGGTTTGTGTGTTTGTGGATTGTGTGGTTGTGTGATTGTGTGATGGCGGGATGTGGATTGTCTGATTGTGTGATTGTGTATTGGTGTGATTGTGCGATTGTGTGACTTTGCGATGGTGTGATTGTGTGATGGCGGGTTGTGGATTGTCTGATTGTGTGATTGTGCGATTGTGTGACTTTGCGATTGTGTGATTGTGTGGTTGTGTGATTGTGTGTTTGCATGGTGGGGTGATTGTGTGATAGTGTGATTGTGTGATTGCGTGATTGCGTGATTGCGTGATTGTGTGATTGTGCGGTTGTGTGATTGCGTAATTGTGTGATAGTGTGATTGTGTGATTGTGTGATTGTGTGATTGTGGAGTATGGATAGAGTGATTGCGTAATGGTTTTTTTGTCTGATTGTGTGATTGTGTGGTTGTGTGAGCGTGTGATTGTGTGATTGTGTGATTGTGTGGTTGTGTGATTGTGTGTTTGCATGGTGGGGTGATTGTGTGATTGTGTGAGTGTGTGATTGTGTGATTGTGTGATTGTGTGATTGTGTGATTGCGTGATTGCGTGATTGTGTGATTGTGTGATTGTGTGATTGTGTGATTGTGTGATTGTGTGATTGTGTGATTGTGTGATTGTGTGATTGTGTGATTGTGTGATTGTGTGATTGTGTGATTGTGTGATTGTGTGATTGTGTGATTGTGTGATTGTGGATTGCGTGAGTGCGTGGTTGTGTGATTTTGTGATTGTGTGATTGTGTGATTGTGTGATTGTGTGATTGTGTGATTGTGTGATTGTGTGATTGTGTGATTGTGTGATTGTGTGACTGTGGGATTGTGTGAGTGTGTGATTGTGGAGTATGGATAGAGTGATTGCGTAATTGTTTTTTTGTCTGATTGTGTGATTATGTGATTGTGTGATTGTGTTCATGTGTTATTGTGTGTTGGGGTGCTCGTGTGATTGTGTGATTATATGATTGTGTGATTGTGGATTGTGTATTTTGTGATTGTGCTGTTTTGCGTCTCCGTGATTGTGTGAATGAGTGATTGTGTGATTGTGTGATTGTGTGCTTGTGTGATTGTGTCCATGTGTAATCGTGTGACTGTGTGATTGTGTGATTGTGTGATTGTGTGATTGTGTGATTGTGTGATTGTGTGATTGTGTGATTGTGTGATTGTGTGATTGTGTGATTGTGTGATTGTGTGATTGTGTGATTGTGTGATTGTGGATTGCGTGAGTGCGTGATTGTGTGATTTTGTGATTGTGTGATTGTGTGATTGTGTGATTGTGTGATTGTGTGATTGTGTGATTGTCTGATTGCGTGATTGTGTGATTGTGTGATTGTGTGATTGTGGATTGTGTATTTTGTGATTGTGTTGTTTTGCGTCTGCGTGATTGTGTGAATGAGTGATTGTGTGATTGTGTGATTGTGGGATTGTGTGATTACGTGATTGCGCGACTGTGTGATAGTGTGATTGTGTGATTGTGTGATTGCGTGATTGCCTGGTTGCGTGATTCTGTGATTCCCTCGTTGTGTGATTGTGTTACTGTGTGATGAGGTGCTTGTGTGATGGTGTGATTGTGTGATTGCGTGAGTGCGTGATTGTGTGATTTTGTGATTGTGTGATTGTGTCATTGTGTGATTGTGTGATTGTTTGATTGTGTGATTGTGTGATTGTGTGAGTGTGAGGGTGTGTGATTGCCTTATGGAATGGTTGCGTGATTCTGTGATGCCGTCGTTGTGTGATTGTCTTATTGTGTGATGGGGTGGTTGTGTAATTGTGTGATTGTGTGATTGTGTGATTGTGTGATTGCGTGATTGCCTGGTTGCGTGATTCCATATTTAAGTCGTTGTGTTATTGTGTTATTGTGTGATGAGGTGGTTGTGTGATTGTGTGATTGCGTGATTGTGTGATTGTGTGATTATGTGATTGTGGGATTGTGTGAGTGTGTGATTGTGGAGTATGGATAGAGTGATTGCGTAATTGTTTGTTTGTCTGATTGTGTGATTGTGTGAGTGTGTGTTTGTGTGATTGTGTTGTTGTGTGGTAGTGGGATTGTGTGATTGCATTGTTGTGTGATTGTGTGATTGTGTGGTTGTGTGATTGTGCGATGGTGTGATTGTGTGATTGTAGATTGTGTGATTGTGTGATTATGTGATTGCGTGATTGCGTGATTGTGTGATTGCGTGATTGCCTGGTTGCGTGATTCTGTGATTAAGTCCTTGTGTGATTGTGTTATTGTGCGATCCGGTGGTTGTGTGATTGTGTGGTTGTGTGATTGTGTGCTTGTGGCATTGTGTGAGTGTGTGTTTCTGTGACTGTGGATTGTGTATTGTGGACTGTGTGAGTCTGTGATTGTGTGATTGTGTGATTGTGTGATTGTGTGGTTGTGTGATTGTGTGATTGTGTGATTGTGTGATTGTGTGAGTGTGAGGGTGTGTGATTGCCTGATGGAATGGTTGCGTGATTCTGTGATGCCGTCGTTGTGTGATTGTCTTATTGTGTGATGGGCTGGTTGTGTATCTGTGTGGTTGTGCGATTGTGTGATTGTGTGACTGTGTGGTTGCGTGAGTGTGTGTGTGTGTGGTTGCCTGATGGAATGGTTGCGTGGTTCTGTGATTGCGGGACTGTGTGATTGTGTGATTGCGTCATTGTGTGATTTCGTGATTGCCTGGTTGCGTGATTCTGTGATTCCGTCGTTGTGTGTTTGTGCGATTGTGTGATTGTGTGATTGTGTGGTTGTGTGAGCGTGTGATTATGTGATTGTGTGATTGTGTGATTGTGTTATTGTGTGATTGTGTACATGTGTAATCGTGTGTTTGGGTGCTTGTGTGATTGTGTGGGTGTGTAATTGTGTGATTGTGGGATTGTGTGATTGTGTGATTGTGTGATTGTGTGGTTGTGTGATTGTGTGATTGCGTGATTGCCTGGTTGCGTGATTCTGTGATTCCCTCGTTGTGTGATTGTGATATTGTGTGATGAGGTGCTTGTGCGATGGTGTGATTGTGTGATTGTGTGATTGTGTGGTTGTGTGATTGTGTGATTGTGTGATTGTGTGATTGTGTCCATGTGTAATCGTGTGTTTGGGTGCTTGTGTGAGTGTGTGATTGTGTGATTGTGGATTGTGTGATTGTGTGATTGTGTGATTGTGTGATTGTGTGATTGTGTGATTGTGTGATTGTGTGATTGTGTGATTGTGTGATTGTGTGATTGTGTGGTTGTGTGATTATGTGATTGTGTCATTGTGTTCATGTGTTATTTTGTGTTGGGGTGCTTGTGTGATTGCGTGAGTGTATGGTTGTGTGACTCTGGATTGTGTATGGTGTGATTGTGTGGTTGTGTGATTGTGTGATTGTGTGATTGTGGGGTTATGTGATTGTGTTCATGTGTTATTGTGTGTTGGGGTGCTTCTGTGATTGCGTGAGTGTGTGGTTGTGTGACTGTGTATTGCGTATTTTGTGATTGTGTGATTGTGTGATTGTGTGATTGTGTGAAAGTGGGTTTGTGTGTTTGTGGATTGTGTGGTTGTGTGATTGTGTGATGGCGGGATGTGGATTGTCTGATTGTGTGATTGTGTATTGGTGTGATTGTGCGATTGTGTGACTTTGCGATGGTGTGATTGTGTGATGGCGGGTTGTGGATTGTCTGATTGTGTGATTGTGCGATTGTGTGACTTTGCGATTGTGTGATTGTGTGGTTGTGTGATTGTGTGTTTGCATGGTGGGGTGATTGTGTGATAGTGTGATTGTGTGATTGCGTGATTGCGTGATTGCGTGATTGTGTGATTGTGCGGTTGTGTGATTGCGTAATTGTGTGATAGTGTGATTGTGTGATTGTGTGATTGTGTGATTGTGGAGTATGGATAGAGTGATTGCGTAATGGTTTTTTTGTCTGATTGTGTGATTGTGTGGTTGTGTGAGCGTGTGATTGTGTGATTGTGTGATTGTGTGGTTGTGTGATTGTGTGTTTGCATGGTGGGGTGATTGTGTGATTGTGTGAGTGTGTGATTGTGTGATTGTGTGATTGTGTGATTGTGTGATTGCGTGATTGCGTGATTGTGTGATTGTGTGATTGTGTGATTGTGTGATTGTGTGATTGTGTGATTGTGTGATTGTGTGATTGTGTGATTGTGTGATTGTGTGATTGTGTGATTGTGTGATTGTGTGATTGTGTGATTGTGTGATTGTGGATTGCGTGAGTGCGTGGTTGTGTGATTTTGTGATTGTGTGATTGTGTGATTGTGTGATTGTGTGATTGTGTGATTGTGTGATTGTGTGATTGTGTGATTGTGTGATTGTGTGACTGTGGGATTGTGTGAGTGTGTGATTGTGGAGTATGGATAGAGTGATTGCGTAATTGTTTTTTTGTCTGATTGTGTGATTATGTGATTGTGTGATTGTGTTCATGTGTTATTGTGTGTTGGGGTGCTCGTGTGATTGTGTGATTATATGATTGTGTGATTGTGGATTGTGTATTTTGTGATTGTGCTGTTTTGCGTCTCCGTGATTGTGTGAATGAGTGATTGTGTGATTGTGTGATTGTGTGCTTGTGTGATTGTGTCCATGTGTAATCGTGTGACTGTGTGATTGTGTGATTGTGTGATTGTGTGATTGTGTGATTGTGTGATTGTGTGATTGTGTGATTGTGTGATTGTGTGATTGTGTGATTGTGTGATTGTGTGATTGTGTGATTGTGGATTGCGTGAGTGCGTGATTGTGTGATTTTGTGATTGTGTGATTGTGTGATTGTGTGATTGTGTGATTGTGTGATTGTGTGATTGTCTGATTGCGTGATTGTGTGATTGTGTGATTGTGTGATTGTGGATTGTGTATTTTGTGATTGTGTTGTTTTGCGTCTGCGTGATTGTGTGAATGAGTGATTGTGTGATTGTGTGATTATGTGATTGTGGGATTGTGTGAGTGTGTGATTGTGGAGTATGGATAGAGTGATTGCGTAATTGTTTGTTTGTCTGATTGTGTGATTGTGTGAGTGTGTGTTTGTGTGATTGTGTTGTTGTGTGGTAGTGGGATTGTGTGATTGCATTGTTGTGTGATTGTGTGATTGTGTGGTTGTGTGATTGTGCGATGGTGTGATTGTGTGATTGTAGATTGTGTGATTGTGTGATTATGTGATTGTGCGATTGTGTTCATGTGTTATTGTGTGTTGGGGTGCTTGTGTGATTGTGTGTGTGTGTGATTGTGTGACTGTGGATTGTGTATTGTGTGATTGTGTGATTGTGTGATTGTGTGATGGCGGGATGTGGATTGTTTGATTGTGATTGTGTATTGGTGTGATTGTGCGATTGTGTGACTTTGCGTTTGTGTGGTTGTGTGATGGCGGGTTGTGGATTGTCTGATTGTGTGATTGTGTATTGGTGTGATTGTGCGATTGTGCGACTTTGCGATTGTGTGATTGTGTGGTTGTGTGATTGTGTGACTGCATGGTGGGGTGCTTGTGTGATAGTGTGATTGTGTGATAGTGTGATAGTGTGATAGTGTGATTGTGTGATTGTGTCACTGTGTGATTGTGTGATTGTGTGATTGTGTGGTTGTGTGATTGTGTGATTGTGTGATTGCGTGATTGTGTGATTGTTGGATTGTGTGGTTGTGTGATTGTGTGGTTGTGTGATTGTGTGATTGTGTGATTGTCGGATTGTGTGATTGTGTGATTGTGTGATTGTGTGGTTGTGTGATTGTGTGATTGTGTGATTGATTGTGTGATTGTGTGATTGTGTGATTGTGTGATTGAGTGATTGTGTGATTGTGTGATTGTGTTCATGTGTTATTGTGTGTTGGGGTGCTTGTGTGATTGTGTCCATGTGTAATCGTGTGTTTGGGTGCTTGTGTGATTGTGTGGTTGTGTGATTGTGTGATTGTGTGATTGTGGGATTGTGTGATTGTGTGATTGTGTGATTGCATGATGCGGAGATCATTTGATTGTGTGATTGTGTGATTGTGTGATTGTGTGATTGTGTGATTCTGTGATTGTGTGATTGTGTCATTGTGTTCATGTGTTATTGTGTGTTGGGGTGCTTGTGTGATTGCGTGAGTGTGTGGTTGTGTGACTGTGGATTGCGCATTGTGTGATTGTGTGATTGTGTGATTGCGTGATTGCCTGGTTGCGTGATTCCATGATTAAGTCGTTGTGTTTGTGTGATTGTGTGATTGTGTGACTGTGGGATTGTGTGAGTGTGTGATTGTGGAGTATGGATAGAGTGATTGCGTAATTGTTTTTTTGTCTGATTGTGTGATTGTGTGGGTGTGTGTTTGTGTGATTGTGTTGTTGTGTGGTAGTGGGATTGTGTGATTGCATCGTTGTGTTATTGTGTGATTGTGTGGTTGTGTGATTGTGCGATGGTGTGATTGTGTGATTGTAGATAGTGTGATTGTGTGATTATGTGATTTTGTGATTGTGTTCATGTGTTATTGTGTGTTGGGGTGCTTGTGTGATTGTGTGAGTGTGTGATTGTATGATTGTGTGATTGTGGATTGTGTATTTTGTGATTGTGCTGTTTTGCGTCTGCGTGATTGTGTGAATGAGTGATTGTGTGATTGTGTGATTGTCTGATTGCGTGATTGCCTGGTTGCGTGATTCTGTGATTGCCTCGTTGTTTGATTGTGTTACTGTGTGATGAGGTGCTTGTGTGATTGTGTGATTGTGTGGTTGTGTGATTGTGTGATTATGTGATTGTGGGATTGTGTGAGTGTGTGATTGTGGAGTATGGATAGAGTGATTGCGTAATTGTTTGTTTGTCTGATTGTGTGATTGTGTGAGTGTGTGTTTGTGTGATTGTGTTGTTGTGTGGTAGTGGGATTGTGTGATTGCATTGTTGTGTGATTGTGTGATTGTGTGTTTATGTGATTGTGTGGTTGTGTGATGGGGTGACTGTGTGAGTGTGTGGGTGTGTGATTGCCTGATGGAACTGTTGCCTGATTCTGTGAATGTGTGATTGTGCAATTGTGTGATTGTGTGATAGTGTGATTGTTTGTTTGTGTGATTGTGTGATTGTGTGATTTTGTGATTGTGTGACTGTGTGGTTATGTAATTGTGTGATTGTGTGATTATGTGATTGCGTGATTGCGTGATTGCGTGATTGTGTGATTGTGCGATTGTGTGATTGCGTGATTGCGTGATTGTGTGATTGCGTGATTGCCTGGTTGCGTGATTCTGTGATTAAGTCCTTGTGTGATTGTGTTATTGTGCGATCCGGTGGTTGTGTGATTGTGTGGTTGTGTGATTGTGTGATTGTGGGATTGCGTGATTGTGTGATAGTGTGATTGTGTGATTGCGTGATTGTGTGATTGCGTGATTGCCTGGTTGCGTGATTCCATGATTAAGTCGTTGTGTGATTGTGTTATTGTCTGATGAGGTGGTTGTGTGATTGTGTGGTTGTGTGATTGTGTGCTTGTGGCATTGTGTGAGTGTGTGTTTCTGTGACTGTGGATTGTGTATTGTGGATTGTGTGAGTCTGTGATTGTGTGATTGTGTGATTTTGTGATTGCATGATGCGGAGATCATGTGATTGTGTGATTGTGTGATTGTGTGGTTGTGTGATTGTGTGATTGTGTGATTGTGTGATTGTGTGATTGTGTGAGTGTGAGAGTGTGTGATTGCCTGATGGAATGGTTGCGTGATTCTGTGATGCCGTCGTTGTGTGATTGTCTTATTGTGTGATGGGCTGGTTGTGTATCTGTGTGGTTGTGCGATTGTGTGATTGTGTGACTGTGTGGTTGCGTGAGTGTGTGTGTGTGTGGTTGCCTGATGGAATGGTTGCGTGGTTCTGTGACTGCGGGACTGTGTGATTGTGTGATTGCGTCATTGTGTGATTTCGTGATTGCCTGGTTGCGTGATTCTGTGATTCCGTCGTTGTGTGTTTGTGCGATTGTGTGATTGTGTGATTGTGTGGTTGTGTGAGCGTGTGATTATGTGATTGTGTGATTGTGTGATTGTGTTATTGTGTGATTGTGTACATGTGTAATCGTGTGTTTGGGTGCTTGTGTGATTGTGTGGGTGTGTAATTGTGTGATTGTGGGATTGTGTGATTGTGTGATTGTGTGATTGTGTGGTTGTGTGATTGTGTGATTGCGTGATTGCCTGGTTGCGTGATTCTGTGATTCCCTCGTTGTGTGATTGTGATATTGTGTGATGAGGTGCTTGTGCGATGGTGTGATTGTGTGATTGTGTGATTGTGTGGTTGTGATTGTGTGATTGTGTGATTGTGTGATTGTGTCCATGTGTAATCGTGTGTTTGGGTGCTTGTGTGATTGTGCGAGTGTGTGATTGTGTGATTGTGGATTGTGTGATTGTGTGATTGTGTGATTGTGTGATTGTGTGATTGTGTGATTGTGTGATTGTGTGATTGTGTGATTGTGTGATTGTGTGATTGTGTGATTGTGTGGTTGTGTGATTATGTGATTGTGTCATTGTGTTCATGTGTTATTTTGTGTTGGGGTGCTTGTGTGATTGCGTGAGTGTATGGTTGTGTGACTCTGGATTGTGTATTGTGTGATTGTGTGGTTGTGTGATTGTGTGATTGTGTGATTGTGGGGTTATGTGATTGTGTTCATGTGTTATTGTGTGTTGGGGTGCTTGTGTGATTGCGTGAGTGTGTGGTTGTGTGACTGTGTATTGCGTATTTTGTGATTGTGTGATTGTGTGATTGTGTGATTGTGTGAAAGTGGGTTTGTGTGTTTGTGGATTGTGTGGTTGTGTGATTGTGTGATGGCGGGATGTGGATTGTCTGATTGTGTGATTGTGTATTGGTGTGATTGTGCGATTGTGTGATTGTGGAGTATGGATAGAGTGATTGCGTAATGGTTTTTTTGTCTGATTGTGTGATTGTGTGGTTGTGTGAGCGTGTGATTGTGTGATTGTGTGATTGTGTGATTGTGTCCATGTGTAATCGTGTGTTTGGGTGCTTGTGTGATTGTGTGAGTGTGTGATTGTGTGATTGTGTGATTGTGTGATTGTGTGATTGTGTGATTGTGTGATTGTGTGATTGTGTGATTGTGTGATTGTGTCACTGTGTGATTGTGTGATTGTGGGATTGTGTGGTTGTGTGATTGTGTGGTTGTGTGATTGTGTGGTTGTGTGATTGTGTGATTGTGTGATTGTGGGATTGTGTGATTGTGTGATTGTGTGGTTGTGTGATTGTGTGATTGTATGATTGTGGGATTGTGTGATTGTGTGATTGAGTGATTGTGTGATTGTGTGATTGTGTGATTGTGTGATTGTGTTCATGTGTTATTGTGTATTGGTGTGATTGTGCAATTGGTTGATTGTGTGGTTGTGTGATTGTGTGATTGCATGGTGGGGTGATTGTGTGATTGTGTGATAGTGTGATAGTGTGATTGTGTGATTGTATGATTGTGTGATTGTGTGATTGTGTGATTGTGTGATTGTCTTATTCTGTGATGGGGTGGTTGTGTAATTGTGTGATTGTGTGATTATGTGATTGCGAGATTGCGTGATAGTGTGATTGTGCGATTGTGTGATTGCGTGATTGTGCGATAGTGTGACTGTGTGATTGTGTGATTGCGTGGTTGCCTGGTTGCGTGATTCTGTGATTAAGTCGTTGTGTGATTGTGTTATTGTGCGATCCGGTGGTTGTGTGATTGTGTAATTGTGTGATTGTGGGATTGCGTGATTGTGTGATAGTGTGATTGTGTGATTGTGTGATTCGGTGATAGCCAGGTTGCGTGATTCCATGATTAAGTCGTTGTGTGATTGTGTTATTGTGTGATGAGGTGGTTGTGTGATTGTGTGATTGCGTGTTTGTGTGACTGTGTGATTGTGTGATTGTGTGACTGTATGATAGTGTGATTGTGTGATTGTGTGATTGCGTGATTGCCTGGTTGCGTGATTCTGTGGTTCCCTCGCTGTGCGATTGTGTTATTGTGTGATGAGGTGCTTGTGTGATGGTGTGATTGTGTGATTGTCTGATTGTGTGGTTGTGTGATTGTGTGACTGTGTGATTGTGTGATTGTGTGATTGTGTGATTATGTGGTTGTGTGATTATGTGGTTGTGTCATTGTGTTCATGTGTTATTTTGTGTTGGGGTGCTTGTGTGATTGCGTGAGTGTATGATTGTGTGACTGTGGATTGTGTATTGTGTGATTGTGTGGTTGTGTGATTGTGTGATTGTGTGATTGTGTGGTTATGTGATTGTGTGATTGTGTGATTGTGTGATTGTGTCATTGTGTTCATGTGTTATTGTGTGTTGGGGTGCTTGTGTGATTGCGTGAGTGTGTGGTTGTGTGACTGTGTATTGCGTATTTTGTGATTGTGTGAATGTGTGATTGTGTGAAAGTGGGTTTGTGTGTTTGTGGATTGCGTGGTTGTGTGATTGTGTGATGGCGGGATGTGGATTGTCTGATTGTGTGATTGTGTATTGGTGTGATTGTGCGATTGTGTGACTTTGCGATTGTGTGATTGTGTGGTTGTGTGATTGTGTGTTTGCATGGTGGGGTGATTGTGTGATAGTGTGATTGTGTGATAGTGTGATAGTGTGATTGTGTGATTGTGTGATTGTGTGATTGTGTGATTGTGTGATTGCGTGATTGCGTGATTGCGTGATTGTGTGATTGTGCGGTTGTGTGATTGCGTAATTGTGTGATTGTGTGATTGTGTGATTGCGTGATTGCGTGATTGCCTGGTTGCGTGATTCCATGACTGCGTCGTTGTGTTATTGTGTTATTGTGTGATGAGGTGGTTGTGTGATTGTGTGGTTGTGTGATTGTGTGATTGTGTCATTGTGTGAGTGTGTGTTTCTGTGACTGTGGATTGTGTATTGTGGATTGTGTGAGTCTGTGATTGTGTGATTGTGTGATTGTGTGATTGCATGATGCGGAGATCATTTGATTGTGTGATTGTGTGATTGCATGATGCGGAGATCATTTGACTGTGTGATTGTGTGATTGTGTGATTGTGTGATTGTGTGGTTGTGTGATTGTGTGATTGTGTGATTGTGTCACTGTGTGATTGTGTGATTGTGGGATTGTGTGGTTGTGTGATTGTGTGGTTGTGTGATTGTGTGATTGTGTGATTGTGGGATTGTGTGATTGTGTGATTGTGTGGTTGTGTGATTGTGTGATTGTGTGATTGTGGGATTGTGTGATTGTGTGATTGTGTGATTGAGTGATTGTGTGATTGTGTGATTGTGCGATTGTGTGACTTTGCGATTGTGTGATTGTGTGATGGCGGGTTGTGGATTGTCTGATTGTGTAATTGTGTATTGGTGTGATTGTGCGATTGTTTGATTGTGTGGTTGTGTGATTGTGTGATTGCGTAATTGTGTGATTGTGTGATTGTGTGATTGCGTGATTGCGTGATTGCCTGGTTGCGTGATTCCATGACTGCGTCGTTGTGTTATTGTGTTATTGTGTGATGAGGTGGTTGTGTGATTGTGTGGTTGTGTGATTGTGTGATTGTGTGATTGTGGGATTGTGTGATTGTGTGATTGTGTGGTTGTGTGATTGTGTGATTGTGTGATTGTGGGATTGTGTGATTGTGTGATTGTGTGATTGAGTGATTGTGTGATTGTGTGATTGTGCGATTGTGTGACTTTGCGATTGTGTGATTGTGTGATGGCGGGTTGTGGATTGTCTGATTGTGTAATTGTGTATTGGTGTGATTGTGCGATTGTTTGATTGTGTGGTTGTGTGATTGTGTGATTGCATGGTGGGGTGATTGTGTGATTGTGTGATAGTGTGATAGTGTGATTGTGTGATTGTATGATTGTGTGATTGTGTGATTGTGTAATTGTGTGATTGTCTTATTCTGTGATGGGGTGATTGTGTGATTGTGTGATTGTGTGATTGCATGATGCGGAGATCATTTGACTGTGTGATTGTGTGATTGTGTGATTGTGTGATTGCGTATTGTGCGATTGTCTGATTGTGTGATTGTGTGATTGTGTGAAAGTGGGTTTGTGTGTTTGTGGATTGTGTGATTGTGTGATGGCGGGGTGTGGATTGTCTGATTGTGTGATTGTGTATTGGTGTGATTGTGCGATTGTGTGACTTTGCGATTGTGTGATTGTGTGATGGCGGGTTGTGGATTGTCTGATTGTGTGATTGTGTATTGGTGTGATTGTGCGATTGTGTGACTTTGCGATTGTGTCGTTGTGTGGTTGTGTGATTGTGTGATTGCATGGTGGGGTTATTGTGTGATAGTGTGATTGTGTGATAGTGTGATAGTGTGATTGTGTGATTGTGTGATTGTGTGATCGTGTGATTGTGTGATTGTGTCCATGTTAATCGTGTGATTGTGTATTTGTGTGATTGTGTGATTGCGTGATTGTGTGATTGTGTGATTGTGGGATTGTGTGGTTGTGTGATTGTGTGGTTGTGTGATTGTGTGATTGTGGGATTGTGTGGTTATGTGATTGTGTGGTTGTGTGATTGTGTGATTGTGTGATTGTGGGATTGTGTGGTTGTGTGATTGTGTGGTTGTGTGATTGCGTGATTGTGTGATTGTGGGATTGTGTGATTGTGTGATTGTGTGATTGTGTGATTGTGGGATTGTGTGGTTGTGTGATTGTGTGGTTGTGTGATTGTGTGATTGTGTGATTGTGGGATTGTGTGGTTGTGTGATTGTGTGGTTGTGTGATTGCGTGATTGTGGGATTGTGGGATTGTGTGATTGTGTGATTGTATGGTTGTGTGATTGTGTGATTGTGTGGTTGTGTGAATGCGTGATTGTGTGATTGTGGGATTGTGTGGTTGTGTGATTGTGTGGTTGTGTGAATGCGTGATTGTGTGATTGTGGGATTGTGTGATTGTGTGATTGTGTGATTGTGTGATTGTGTGATTGTGGGATTGTGTGGTTGTGTGATTGTGTGGTTGTGTGATTGTGTGATTGTGTGATTGTGGGATTGTGTGGTTGTGTGGTTGTGTGATTGTGTGGTTGTGTGATTGCGTGATTGTGGGATTGTGTGATTGTGTCACAGTGTGATTGTGTGATTGTGTGGTTGTGTGATTGTGTGATTGTGTGATTGTGTGATTGTGGGATTGTGTGGTTGTGTGATTGTGTGATTGTGTGATTGTGTGATTGTTTGATTGTGTGATTGTGTGATTGTTTGAGTGTGAGGGTGTGTGATTGCCTGATGGAATGGTTGCGTGATTCTGTGATGCCGTCGTTGTGTGATTGTCTTATTGTGTGATGGGGTGGTTGTGTAATTGTGTGATTGTGCGATTGTGTGATTGTGTGATTGTGTGTGTGTGTGGTTGCCTGATGGAATGGTTGCGTGATTCTGTGATTGCGTGACTGTGTGATTGTGTGATTGTGTGATTGTGTGATTGTGTGATTGCGCCATTGTGTGATTTCGTGATGGCCTGGTTGCGTGATTCTGTGATTCCGTCGTTGTGTGTTTGTGCGATTGTGTGATTGTGTGATTGTGTGGTTGTGTGAGTGTGTGGGTGTGTGATCGTGTGATTGTGTCACTGTGTGATTGTGTGATTGTGTGATTGTGTGGTTGTGTGATTGCGTGATTGTGTATTATGTGATTGTGTTCTTGTGTCTTTGTGTGATTGTGTAGTTGTGTGATTGTGTGATTGTGGGATTGTGTGATTGTGTGGTTGTGTGATTGTGCGATTGTGTGATTGTGTGATTGTGTGATTGTGTGATTGTGTGATTGTGTGATTGTGTGATTGTGTGATTGTCTTATTCTGTGATGGGGTGGTTGTGTAATTGTGTGATTGTGTGATTATGTGATCGCGAGATTGCGTGATAGTGTGATTGTGCGGTTGTGTGATTGCGTGATTGCCTGGTTGCGTGATTCTGTGATTCCCTCGTTGTGTGATTGTGTTATTGTGTGATGAGGTGCTTGTGGGATGGTGTGATTGTGTGATTGTGTGATTGTGTGGTTGTGTGATTATGTGATTGTGTGATTGTGTTCATGTGTTATTTTGTGTTGGGGTGCTTGTGTGATTGCGTGAGTGTATGATTGTGTGACTGTGGATTGTGTATTGTGTGATTGTGTGATTGTGTGATTGTGTGATTGTGTGATTGTGTGATGGCGGGATGTGGATTGTCTGATTGTGTGATTGTGTATTGGTGTGATTGTGCGATTGTGTGAATTTGCGATTGTGTGGTTGTGTGATGGCGGGTTGTTAATTGTCTGGTTGTGTGATTGTGTATTGGCGTGATTGTGCGATTGCGCGACTTTGCGATTGTGTGATTGTGTGGTTGTGTGATTGTGTGATTGCATGGTGGGATGCTTGTGTGATAGTGTGATTATGTGATAGTGTGATAGTGTGATTGTGGGATTGTGTGGTTGTGTGATTGTGTGGTTGTGTGATTGTGTGGTTGTGTGATTGTGTGATTGTGTGATTGTGGGTTTGTGTGATTGTGTGATTGTGTGATTGTGTGGTTGTGTGATTGTGTGATTGTGTGATTGTGTGATTGTGTGATTGTGCGATAGTGTGATTGCGTGGTTGCGTGATTGCGTGATTGTGTGATTGTGTGATTGTGTGATTGTGTGGTTGTGTGATTGTGTGATTGTGTGATAGTGTGATTGTGCGATTGTGTGATTGCGTGTTTGCCTGGTTGCGTGATTCTGTGATTACCTCGTTGTGTGATTGTGTTATTGTGTGATGAGGTGCTTGTGGGATGGTGTGATTGTGTGATTGTGTGATTGTGTGGTTGTGTGATTAGGTGATTGTGGGATTGTGTGAGAGTGTGATTGTGGAGTATGGATAGAGTGATTGCGTAATTGTTTTTTTGTCTGATTGTGTGATTGTGTGGGTGTGTGTTTGTGTGATTGTGTTGTTGTGTGGTAGTGGGATTGTGTGATTGCATCGTTGTGTTATTGTGTGATTGTGTGGTTGTGTGATTGTGCGATGGTGTGATTGTGTGATTGTAGATTGTGTGATTGTGTGATTATGTGATTGTGTGATTGTGTTCATGTGTTATTGTGTGTTGGGGTGCTTGTGCGATTGTGTGAGTGTGTGATTGTATGATTGTGTGATTGTGGATTGTGTATTTTGTGATTGTGCTGTTTTGCGTCTGCGTGATTGTGTGAATGAGTGATTGTGTGATTGTGTGATTGTCTGATTGCGTGATTGCCTGGTTGCGTGATTCTGTGATTCCCTCGTTGTGTGATTGTGTTACTGTGTGATGAGGTGCTTGTGTGATGGTGTGATTGTATGATTGTGTGATTGTGTGATTGTGTGGTTGTGTGATTGTGTGATTGTGTGATTGTTTGATTGTGTGATTGTGTGATTGTGTGAGTGTGAGGGTGTGTGATTGCCTGATGGAATGGTTGCGTGATTCTGTGATGCCGTCGTTGTGTGATTGTCTTATTGTGTGATGGGGTGGTTGTGTAATTGTGTGATTGTACGATTGTGCGATTGTGTGATTGTGTGATTGTGTGGTTGTGTGAGTGTGTGGGTGTGTGATCGTGTCATTGTGTCACTGTGTGATTGTGTGATTGTGTGATTGCGTGATTGCCTGGTTGCGTGATTCCATGATTAAGTCGTTGTGTTATTGTGTTATTGTGTGATGAGGTGGTTGTGTGATTGTGTGATTGTGTGATTGTGTGATTGTGTGATTGTGTGATTGTGTGATTGTGTGATTATATGATTGTGGGATTGTGTGAGTGTGTGATTGTGGAGTATGGATAGAGTGATTGCGTAATTGTTTGTTTGTCTGATTGTGTGATTGTGTTGTTGTGTGGTAGTGGGATTGTGTGATTGCATTGTTGTGTGATTGTGTGATTGTGTGGTTGTGTGATTGTGCGATGGTGTGATTGTGTGATTGCATCGTTGTGTTATTGTGTGATTGTGTGGTTGTGTGATTGTGCAATGGTGTGATTGTGTGATTGTAGATTGTGTGATTGTGTGATTGTGTGTTGGGGTGCTTGTGTGATTGTGTGAGTGTGTGATTGTATGATTGTGTGATTGTGGATTGTGTATTTTGTGATTGTGCTGTTTTGCGTCTGCGTGATTGTGTGAATGAGTGATTGTGTGATTGTGTGATTGTGTGCTTGTGTGATTGTGTCCATGTGTAATCGTGTGACTGTGTGATTGTGTGATTGTGTGATTGTGTGATTTTGTGATTGTGTGATTGTGTGATTGTGTGATTGTGCGATTGTGTGATTGTGTGATTGTGTGACTGTGTGATTGTGGATTGCGTGAGTGCGTGATTGTGTGATTTTGTGATTGTGTGATTGTGTGATTGTGTGATTGTGCGATTTTGTGATTGCGCGATTGCGCGATTGTGTGATTGTGTGATTGTGTGATTGTGTGATTGTGTGATTGTGTGATTGCGTGATTGTGTGATTGTGTGATTGTGTGATTGTGGATTGTGTATTTTGTGATTGTGTTGTTTTGCGTCTGCGTGACTGTGTGAATGAGTGATTGTGTGATTGTGTGATTGCGTGATTACGTGATTGCGCGACTGTGTGGTAGTGTGATTGTGTGTTTGTGTGATTGCGTGATTGCCTGGTTGCGTGATTCTGTGATTAAGTCGCTGTGTGATTGTGTTATTGTGTGATGAGGTGGTTGTGTGATTGTGTTATTGCGTGATTGTGTGACTGTGTGATTGTGTGATTGTGTGGTCGTGCGATTGTGCTATTGCATGATGGGGTGATTGTGGGATTGTGTGACTGTGTGATTGTGTAATTGTGCGATTTTGTGATTGTGTGATGGTGTGATTGTGTGTTTATGTGATTGTGTGGTTGTGTGATTGGGTGACTGTGTGAGTGTGTGGGTGTGTGATTGCCTGATGGAACGGTTGCCTGCTTCTGTGAATGTGTGATTGTGCAATTGTGTGATTGTGTGATTGTGTGATTGTGTGATTGTTTGTTTGTGTGATTGTGTGATTGTGAGACTGTTGTGATTGTGTGATAGTGTGATTGTGTGATTGTGTGATTGCGTGATTGCCTGGTTGCGTGATTCCATGATTAAGTCGTTGTGTGATTGTGTTATTGTCTGATGAGGTGGTTGTGTGATTGTGTGGTTGTGTGATTGTGTGCTTGTGGCATTGTGTGAGTGTGTGTTTCTGTGACTGTGGATTGTGTATTGTGGATTGTGTGAGTCTGTGATTGTGTGATTGTGTGATTTTGTGATTGCATGATGCGGAGATCATGTGATTGTGTGATTGTGTGATTGTGTGGTTGTGTGATTGTGTGATTGTGTGATTGTGTGATTGTGTGATTGTGTGATTGTGTGATTGTGTGATTGTGTGATTGTGTGGTTGTGTGATTGTGTGATTGTGTGATTGTGTGGTTGTGTGATTGTGTGATTGCGTGATTGCGTGATTGTGTGATTGCGTGATTGCCTGGTTGCGTGATTCTGTGATTAAGTCCTTGTGTGATTGTGTTATTGTGCGATCCGGTGGTTGTGTGATTGTGTGATTGTGTGATTGTGTGATTGTGGGATTGCGAGATTGTGTGATAGTGTGATTGTGTGATTGTGTGATTGCGTGATTGCCTGGTTGCGTGATTCCATGATTAAGTCGTTGTGTGATTGTGTTATTGTCTGATGAGGTGGTTGTGTGATTGTGTGGTTGTGTGATTGTGTGCTTGTGGCATTGTGTGAGTGTGTGTTTCTGTGACTGTGGATTGTGTATTGTGGATTGTGTGAGTCTGTGATTGTGTGATTGTGTGATTGTGTGATTGTGTGGTTGTGTGAGCGTGTGATTATGTGATTGTGTGATTGTGTGATTGTGTTATTGTGTGATTGTGTACATGTGTAATCGTGTGTTTGGGTGCTTGTGTGATTGTGTGGGTGTGTAATTGTGTGATTGTGGGATTGTGTGATTGTGTGATTGTGTGATTGTGTGGTTGTGTGATTGTGTGATTGCGTGATTGCCTGGTTGCGTGATTCTGTGATTCCCTCGTTGTGTGATTGTGATATTGTGTGATGAGGTGCTTGTGTGGTGGTGTGATTGTGTGATTGTGTGGTTGTGTGATTGTGTGATTGTGTGATTGTGTGATTGTGTGATTGTGTGATTGTGTGAGTGTGTGGTTGCGTGAGTGTGTGTGTGTGTGGTTGCCTGATGGAATGGTTGCGTGGTTCTGTGATTGCGTGACTGTGTGATTGTGTGATTGTGTGATTGCGTCATTGTGTGATTTCGTGATTGCCTGGTTGCGTGATTCTGTGATTCCGTCGTTGTGTGCTTGTGCGATTGTGTGATTGTGTGATTGTGTGATTGTGTGGTTGTGTGATTGTGTGATTGTGTGATTGTGTCACTGTGTGATTCTGTGATTGTGTGATTGTGTGGTTGTGTGATTGTGTGATTGTGTGATTGTGTCACTGTGTGATTGTGTGATTGTGGGATTGTGTGGTTGTGTGATTGTGTGGTTGTGTGATTGTGTGGTTGTGTGATTGTGTGATTGTGTGATTGTGGGATTGTGTGATTGTGTGATTGTGTGGTTGTGTGATTGTGTGATTGTGTGATTGTGGGATTGTGTGATTGTGTGATTGAGTGATTGTGTGATTGTGTGATTGTGTGATTGTGTGATTGTGTTCATGTGTTATTGTGTATTGGTGTGATTGTGCAATTGTTTGATTGTGTGGTTGTGTGATTGTGTGATTGCATGGTGGGGTGATTGTGTGATTGTGTGATTGTATGATTGTGTGATTGTGTGATTGTGTGATTGTGTGATTGTCTTATTCTGTGATGGGGTGGTTGTGTAATTGTGTGATTGTGTGATTATGTGATTGCGAGATTGCGTGATAGTGTGATTGTGCGATTGTGTGATTGCGTGATTGTGCGATAGTGTGACTGTGTGATTGTGTGATTGCGTGGTTGCCTGGTTGCGTGATTCTGTGATTAAGTCGTTGTGTGATTGTGTTATTGTGCGATCCGGTGGTTGTGTGATTGTGTGATTGTGTGATTGTTTAATTGTGTGATTGTGGGATTGGGTGATTGTGTGATAGTGTGATTGTGTGATTGTGTGATTCGGTGATTGCCAGGTTGCGTGACTCCATGATTAAGTCGTTGTGTGATTGTGTTATTGTGTGATGAGGTGGTTGTGTGATTGTGTGATTGCGTGTTTGTGTAACTGTGTGATTGTGTGATTGTGTGACTGTATGATAGTGTGATTGTGTGATTGTGTGATTGCGTGATTGCCTGGTTGCGTGATTCTGTGGTTCCCTCGCTGTGCGATTGTGTTATTGTGTGATGAGGTGCTTGTGTGATGGTGTGATTGTGTGATTGTCTGATTGTGTGGTTGTGTGATTGTGTGACTGTGTGATTGTGTGATTGTGTGATTGTGTGATTGTGTGATTATGTGGTTGTGTGATTATGTGATTGTGTCATTGTGTTCATGTGTTATTTTGTGTTGGGGTGCTTGTGTGATTGCGTGAGTGTATGATTGTGTGACTGTGGATTGTGTATTGTGTGATTGTGTGGTTGTGTGATTGTGTGATTGTGTGATTGTGTGGTTATGTGATTGTGTGATTGTGTGATTGTGTGATTGTGTCATTGTGTTCATGTGTTATTGTGTGTTGGGGTGCTTGTGTGATTGCGTGAGTGTGTGGTTGTGTGACTGTGTATTGCGTATTTTGTGATTGTGTGATTGTGTGATTGTGTGAAAGTGGGTTTGTGTGTTTGTGGATTGTGTGGTTGTGTGATTGTGTGATGGCGGGATGTGGATTGTCTGATTGTGTGATTGTGTATTGGTGTGATTGTGCGATTGTGTGACTTTGCGATTGTGTGATTGTGTGATGGCGGGTTGTGGATTGTCTGATTGTGTGATTGTGTATTGGTGTGATTGTGCGATTGTGTGACTTTGCGATTGTGTGATTGTGTGGTTGTGTGATTGTGTGTTTGCATGGTGGGGTGATTGTGTGATAGTGTGATTGTGTGATAGTGTGATAGTGTGATTGTGTGATTGTGTGATTGTGTGATTGTGTGATTGTGTGATTGCGTGATTGCGTGATTGCGTGATTGTGTGATTGTGCGGTTGTGTGATTGCGTCATTGTGTGATTGTGTGATTGTGTGATTGCGTGATTGCGTGATTGCCTGGTTGCGTGATTCCATGACTGCGTCGTTGTGTTATTGTGTTATTGTGTGATGAGGTGGTTGTGTGATTGTGTGGTTGTGTGATTGTGTCATTGTGTCATTGTGTGAGTGTGTGTTTCTGTGACTGTGGATTGTGTATTGTGGATTGTGTGAGTCTGTGATTGTGTGATTGTGTGATTGTGTGATTGCATGATGCGGAGATCATTTGATTGTGTGATTGTGTGATTGTGTGATTGCATGATGCGGAGATCATTTGACTGTGTGATTGTGTGATTGTGTGATTGTGTGGTTGTGTGATTGTGTGATTGTGTGATTATGTCACTGTGTGATTGTGTGATTGTGGGATTGTGTGGTTGTGTGATTGTGTGGTTGTGTGATTGTGTGATTGTGTGATTGTGGGATTGTGTGATTGTGTCGTTGTGTGGTTGTGTGATTGTGTGATTGCATGGTGGGGTGATAGTGTGATTGTGTGATAGTGTGATAGTGTGATTGTGTGATTGTGTGATTGTGTGATTGTGTGATTGTGTGATTGTGTCCATGTTAATCGTGTGATTGTGTATTTGTGTGATTGTGTGATTGTGTGATTGTGTGATTGTGTGATTGTGTGATTGTGGGATTGTGTGGTTGTGTGATTGTGTGATTGTGGGATTGTGTGGTTATGTGATTGTGTGGTTGTGTGGTTGTGTGATTGTGTGATTGTGTGATTGTGGGATTGTGTGGTTGTGTGATTGTGTGGTTGTGTGATTGCGTGATTGTGTGATTGTGGGATTGTGTGATTGTGTGATTGTGTGATTGTGTGATTGTGGGATTGTGTGGTTGTGTGATTGTGTGGTTGTGTGATTGTGTGATTGTGTGATAGTGGGATTGTGTGGTTGTGTGATTGTGTGGTTGTGTGATTGCGTGATTGTGGGATTGTGGGATTGTGTGATTGTGTGATTGTATGGTTGTGTGATTGCGTGATTGTGTGGTTGTGTGAATGCGTGATTGTGTGATTGTGGGATTGTGTGGTTGTGTGATTGTGTGGTTGTGTGAATGCGTGATTGTGTGATTGTGGGATTGTGTGATTGTGTGATTGTGTGATTGTGTGATTGTGTGATTGTGGGATTGTGTGGTTGTGTGATTGTGTGGTTGTGTGATTGTGTGATTGTGTGATTGTGTGATTGTGGGATTGTGTGGTTGTGTGGTTGTGTGATTGTGTGGTTGTGTGATTGCGTGATTGTGGGATTGTGTGATTGTGTGATTGTGTGGTTGTGTGATTGTGTGATTGTGTGATTGTGTGATTGTGTGATTGTGGGATTGTGTGATTGTGGGATTGTGTGGTTGTGTGATTGTGGGATTGTGGGATTGTGTGGTTGTGTGATTGTGTGGTTGTGTGATTGCGTGATTGTGGGATTGTGTGATTGTGTCACAGTGTGATTGTGTGATTGTGTGGTTGTGTGATTGTGTGATTGTGTGATTGTGTGATTGTGGGATTGTGTGGTTGTGTGATTGTGTGATTGTGTGATTGTGTGATTGTTTGATTGTGTGATTGTGTGATTGTTTGAGTGTGAGGGCGTGTGATTGCCTGATGGAATGGTTGCGTGATTCTGTGATGCCGTCGTTGTGTGATTGTCTTATTGTGTGATGGGGTGGTTGTGTAATTGTGTGATTGTGCGATTGTGTGATTGTGTGATTGTGTGTGTGTGTGGTTGCCTGATGGAATGGTTGCGTGATTCTGTGATTGCGTGACTGTGTGATTGTGTGATTGTGTGATTGTGTGATTGTGTGATTGCGCCATTGTGTGATTTCGTGATGGCCTGGTTGCGTGATTCTGTGATTCCGTCGTTGTGTGTTTGTGCGATTGTGTGATTGTGTGATTGTGTGGTTGTGTGAGTGTGTGGGTGTGTGATCGTGTGATTGTGTCACTGTGTGATTGTGTGATTGTGTGATTGTGTGGTTGTGTGATTGCGTGATTGTGTATTATGTGATTGTGTTCTTGTGTCTTTGTGTGATTGTGTAGTTGTGTGATTGTGTGATTGTGTGATTGTGGGATTGTGTGATTGTGTGGTTGTGTGATTGTGCGATTGTGTGATTGTGTGATTGTGTGATTGTGTGATTGTGTGATTGTGTGATTGTGTGATTGTCTTATTCTGTGATGGGGTGGTTGTGTAATTGTGTGATTGTGTGATTATGTGATCGCGAGATTGCGTGATAGTGTGATTGTGCGGTTGTGTGATTGCGTGATTGTGCGATAGTGTGACTGTGTGATTGTGTGATTGCGTGATTGCCTGGTTGCGTGATTCTGTGATTCCCTCGTTGTGTGATTGTGTTATTGTGTGATGAGGTGCTTGTGGGATGGTGTGATTGTGTGATTGTGTGATTGTGTGGTTGTGTGATTATGTGATTGTGTGATTGTGTTCATGTGTTATTTTGTGTTGTGGTGCTTGTGTGATTGCGTGAGTGTATGATTGTGTGACTGTGGATTGTGTATTGTGTGATTGTGTGATTGTGTGATTGTGTGATTGTGTGATTGTGTGATGGCGGGATGTGGATTGTCTGATTGTGTGATTGTGTATTGGTGTGATTGTGCGATTGTGTGAATTTGCGATTGTGTGGTTGTGTGATGGCGGGTTGTTAATTGTCTGGTTGTGTGATTGTGTATTGGCGTGATTGTGCGATTGCGCGACTTTGCGATTGTGTGATTGTGTGGTTGTGTGATTGTGTGATTGCATGGTGGGATGCTTGTGTGATAGTGTGATTGTGTGATAGTGTGATAGTGTGATTGTGGGATTGTGTGGTTGTGTGATTGTGTGGTTGTGTGATTGTGTGGTTGTGTGATTGTGTGATTGTGTGATTGTGGGATTGTGTGATTGTGTGATTGTGTGATTGTGTGGTTGTGTGATTGTGTGATTGTGTGATTGTGTGATTGTGTGATTGTGCGATAGTGTGATTGCGTGGTTGCGTGATTGCGTGATTGTGTGATTGTGTGATTGTGTGATTGTGTGATTGTGTGATTTTGTGATTGTGTGATTGTGTGATTGTGTGATTGTGTCACTGTGTGATTGTGTGATTGTGTGATTGTGTGGTTGTGTGATTGTGTGATTGTGTGATTGTGTGATTGTGGGATTGTGTGGTTGTGTGATTGTGTGGTTATGTGATTGTGTGATTGTGTGATTGTGTGATTGTGTGATTGTGTGATTGTGTCATTGTGTTCATGTGTTATTGTGTGTTGGGGTGCTTGTGTGATTGCGTGAGTGTGTGGTTGTGTGACTGTGTATTGCGTATTTTGTGATTGTGTGATTGTGTGATTGTGTGAAAATGGGTTTGTGTGTTTATGGATTGTGTGGTTGTGTGATTGTGTGATGGCGGGATGTGGATTGTCTGATTGTGTGATTGTGTATTGGTGTGATTGTGCGATTGTGTGACTTTGCGATTGTGTGATTGTGTGATGGCGGGTTGTGGATTGTCTGATTGTGTGATTGTGTATTGGAGTGATTGTGCGATTGTGTGACTTTGCGATTGTGTGATTGTGTGGTTGTGTGATTGTGTGATTGCATGGTGGGGTGATTGTGTGATAGTGTGATTGTGCGATAGTGTGATAGTGTGATTGTGTGATTGTGTGATTGTGTGATTGTGTGATTGTGTGATTGTGTGATTGTGTCCATGTGTAACCGTGTGTTTGGGTGCTTGTGTGATTGTGTGAGTGTGTGATTGTGTGATTGTGGATTGTGTGATTGTGTGATTGTGTGATTGTGTGATTGTGTGATTGTGTGATTGTGTGATTGTGTGATTGTGTCACTGTGTGATTGTGTGATTGTGTGGTTGTGTGATTGTGTGATTGTGTGATTGTGTGATTGTGTGATTGTGTGATTGTGTGATTGTGGGATTGTGTGGTTGTGTGATTGTGTGGTTGTGTGATTGTGTGATTGTGGGATTGTGTGGTTGTGTGATTGTGTGGTTGTGTGATTGTGTGATTGTGTGATTGTGGGATTGTGTGATTGTGTGATTGTGTGGTTGTGTGATTGTGTGATTGTGTGATTGTGTGATTGTGTGATTGTGTGATTGTGCGACTGTGTGATTGCGTGGTTGCGTGATTGCGTGATTGTGTGATTGTGTGATTGTGTGATTGTGTGGTTCTGTGATTGTGTGATTGTGTGATAGTGTGATTGTGCGATTGTGTGATTGCGTGATTGCCTGGCTGCGTGATTCTGTGATTCCCTCGTTGTGTGATTGTGTTATTGTCTGATGAGGTGCTTGTGGGATGGTGATTGTGTGATTGTGTGATTGTGTGGTTGTGTGATTATGTGATTGTGTGATTGTGTTCATTTGTTATTTTATGTTGGGGTGCTTGTGTGATTGCGTGAGTGTATGATTGTGTGACTGTGGATTGTGTATTGTGTGATTGTGTGATTGTGTGATTGTGTGATTGTGTGGTTCTGTGATTGTGTGATTGTGTGATAGTGCGATTGTGCGATTGTGTGATTGCGTGATTGCCTGGTTGCGTGATTCCATGATTAAGTCGTTGTGTTATTGTGTTATTGTGTGATGAGGTGGTTGTGTGATTGTGTGACTGTGTGATTGTGTGATTGTGTGATTGTGTGATTGTGTGATTGTGTGAGTGTGTGTTTGTGTGATTGTGTTGTTGTGTGGTAGTGGGATTGTGTGATTGCATTGTTGTGTGATTGTGTGATTGTGTTTATGTGTTATTGTGTGTTGGGGTGCTTGTGTGATTGTGTGTGTGTGTGATTGTGTGACTGTGGATTGTGTATTGTGTGATTGTGTGATTGTGTGATTGTGTGATTGTGTGATTGTGTGATGGCGGGATGTGGATTGTCTGATTGTGTGATTGTGTATTGGTGTGATTGTGCGATTGTGTGACTTTGCGATTGTGTGGTTGTGTGATGGCGGGTTGTGGATTGTCTGATTGTGCGATTGTGTATTGGTGTGATTCTGCGATTGTGCGACTTTGCGATTGTGTGATTGTGTGGTTGTGTGATTGTGTGACTGCATGGTGGGGTGCTTGTGTGATAGTGTGATAGTGTGATTGTGTGATTGTGTGATTGTGTCACTGTGTGATTGTGTGATTGTGTGATTGTGTGGTTGTGTGATTGTGTGATCGTGTGATTGTGTGATTGTTGGATTGTGTGGTTGTGTGATTGTGTGGTTGCGTGATTGTGTTCCTGTGTTATTGTGTGTTGGGGTGCTTCTGTGATTGTGTCCATGTGTAATCGTGTGTTTGGGTGCTTGTGTGATTGTGTGGTTGTGTGATTGTGTGATTGTGTGATTGTGGGATAGTGTGATTGTGTGATTGTGTGATTGTGTGATTGCATGATGCGGAGATCATTTGATTGTGTGATTGTGTGATTGTGTGGTTGTGTGATTGTGTGATTGTGTGATTGTGTGATTGTGTGATTGTGTGATTGTGTGATTGTGTGACTGTGGGATTGTGTGAGTGTGTGATTGTGGAGTATGGATAGAGTGATTGCGTAATTGTTTTTTTGTCTGATTGTGTGATTATGTGATTGTGTGATTGTGTTCATGTGTTATTGTGTGTTGGGGTGCTCGTGTGATTGTGTGATTATATGATTGTGTGATTGTGGATTGTGTATTTTGTGATTGTGCTGTTTTGCGTCTCCGTGATTGTGTGAATGAGTGATTGTGTGATTGTGTGTTTGTGTGCTTGTGTGATTGTGTCCATGTGTAATCGTGTGACTGTGTGATTGTGTGATTGTGTGATTGTGTGATTGTGTGATTGTGTGATTGTGTGATTGTGGATTGCGTGAGTGCGTGATTGTGTGATTTTGTGATTGTGTGATTGTGTGATTGTGTGATTGTGTGATTGTGTGATTGTGTGATTGTGTGATTGCGTGATTGTGTGATTGTGTGATTGTGTGATTGTGGATTGTGTATTTTGTGATTGTGTTGTTTTGCGTCTGCGTGATTGTGTGAATGAGTGATTGTGTGATTGTGTGATTGTGGGATTTTGTGATTACGTGATTGCGCGACTGTGTGATAGTGTGATTGTGTGATTGTGTGATTGCGTGATTGCCTGGTTGCGTGATTCTGTGATTCCCTCGTTGTGTGATTGTGTTACTGTGTGATGAGGTGCTTGTGTGATGGTGTGATTGTGTGATTGTGTGATTGTGTGATTGTGTGATTGTGTGGTTGTGTGATTGTGTGATTGTGTGATTGTGTGATTGTGTGGTTGTGTGATTGTGTGATTGTGTGATTGTGGGATTGTGAGATTGTGTGATTGTGTGATTGAGTGATTGTGTGATTGTGTGATTGTGTTCATGTGTTATTGTGTGTTGGGGTGCTTGTGTGATTGTGTCCATGTGCAATCGTGTGTTTGGGTGCTTGTGTGATTGTGTGGTTGTGTGATTGTGTGATTGTGTGATTGTGGGATTGTGTGATTGTGTGATTGTGTGATTGCATGATGCGGAGATCATTTGATTGTGTGATTGTGTGATTGTGTGATTGTGTGATTGTGTGATTGTGTGATTGTGTCATTGTGTTCATGTGTTATTGTGTGTTGGGGTGCTTGTGTGATTGCGTGAGTGTGTGGTTGTGTGACTGTGGATTGCGCATTGTGTGATTGTGTGATTGTGTGATTGCGTGATTGCCTGGTTGCGTGATTCCATGATTAAGTCGTTGTGTTTGTGTGATTGTGTGATTGTGTGACTGTGGGATTGTGTGAGTGTGTGATTGTGGAGTATGGATAGAGTGATTGCGTAATTGTTTTTTTGTCTGATTGTGTGATTGTGTGGGTGTGTGTTTGTGTGATTGTGTTGTTGTGTGGTAGTGGGATTGTGTGATTGCATCGTTGTGTTATTGTGTGATTGTGTGGTTGTGTGATTGTGCGATGGTGTGATTGTGTGATTGTAGATAGTGTGATTGTGTGATTATGTGATTTTGTGATTGTGTTCATGTGTTATTGTGTGTTGGGGTGCTTGTGTGATTGTGTGAGTGTGTGATTGTATGATTGTGTGATTGTGGATTGTGTATTTTGTGATTGTGCTGTTTTGCGTCTGCGTGATTGTGTGAATGAGTGATTGTGTGATTGTGTGATTGTCTGATTGCGTGATTGCCTGGTTGCGTGATTCTGTGATTGCCTCGTTGTGTGATTGTGTTGCTGTGTGATGAGGTGCTTGTGTGATTGTGTGATTGTGTGGTTGTGTGATTGTGTGATTATGTGATTGTGGGATTGTGCGATTGTGTGATTGCGTGATTGCGTGATTGTGTGATTGCGTGATTGCCTGGTTGCGTGATTCTGTGATTAAGTCCTTGTGTGATTGTGTTATTGTGCGATCCGGTGGTTGTGTGATTGTGTGATTGTGTGATTGTGTGATTGTGTGATTGTGGGATTGCGTGATTGTGTGATAGTGTGATTGTGTGATTGTGTGATTGCGTGATTGCCTGGTTGCGTGATTCCATGATTAAGTCGTTGTGTGATTGTGTTATTGTCTGATGAGGTGGTTGTGTGATTGTGTGGTTGTGTGATTGTGTGCTTGTGGCATTGTGTGAGTGTGTGTTTCTGTGACTGTGGATTGTGTATTGTGGATTGTGTGAGTCTGTGATTGTGTGATTGTGTGATTTTGTGATTGCATGATGCGGAGATCATGTGATTGTGTGATTGTGTGATTGTGTGGTTGTGTGATTGTGTGATTGTGTGATTGTGTGATTGTGTGATTGTGTGATTGTGTCCATGTGTAATCGTGTGTTTGGGTGCTTGTGTGAGTGTGTGATTGTGTGATTGTGGATTGTGTGATTGTGTGATTGTGTGATTGTGTGATTGTGTGATTGTGTGATTGTGTGATTGTGTGATTGTGTGATTGTGTGATTGTGTGATTGTGTGATTGTGTGATTGTGTGATTGTGTGATTGTGTGATTGTGTGGTTGTGTGATTATGTGATTGTGTCATTGTGTTCATGTGTTATTTTGTGTTGGGGTGCTTGTGTGATTGCGTGAGTGTGTGGTTGTGTGACTGTGTATTGCGTATTTTGTGATTGTGTGATTGTGTGAAAGTGGGTTTGTGTGTTTGTGGATTGTGTGGTTGTGTGATTGTGTGATGGCGGGATGTGGATTGTCTGATTGTGTGATTGTGTATTGGTGTGATTGTGCGATTGTGTGACTTTGCGATTGTGTGATTGTGTGATGGCGGGTTGTGGATTGTCTGATTGTGTGATTGTGCGATTGTGTGACTTTGCGATTGTGTGATTGTGTGGTTGTGTGATTGTGTGTTTGCATGGTGGGGTGATTGTGTGGTAGTGTGATTGTGTGATTGCGTGATTGCGCGATTGCGTGATTGTGTGATTGTGCGGTTGTGTGATTGCGTAATTGTGTGATAGTGTGATTGTGTGATTGTGTGATTGTGTGATTGTGGAGTATGGATAGAGTGATTGCGTAATGGTTTTTTTGTCTGATTGTGTGATTGTGTGGTTGTGTGAGCGTGTGATTGTGTGATTGTGTGATTGTGTGGTTGTGTGATTGTGTGTTTGCATGGTGGGGTGATTGTGTGATTGTGTGAGTGTGTGATTGTGTGATTGTGTGATTGTGTGATTGTGTTATTGCGTGATTGCGTGATTGTGTGATTGTGTGATTGTGTGATTGTGTGATTGTGTGATTGTGTGATTGTGTGATTGTGTGATTGTGTGATTGTGTGATTGTGTGATTGTGTGATTGTGTGATTGTGTGATTGTGTGATTGTGGATTGCGTGAGTGCGTGATTGTGTGATTTTGTGATTGTGTGATTGTGTGATTGTGTGATTGTGTGATTGTGTGATTGTGTGATTGTGTGATTGTGTGATTGTGTGATTGTGTGACTGTGGGATTGTGTGAGTGTGTGATTGTGGAGTATGGATAGAGTGATTGCGTAATTGTTTTTTTGTCTGATTGTGTGATTATGTGATTGTGTGATTGTGTTCATGTGTTATTGTGTGTTGGGGTGCTCGTGTGATTGTGTGATTATATGATTGTGTGATTGTGGATTGTGTATTTTGTGATTGTGCTGTTTTGCGTCTCCGTGATTGTGTGAATGAGTGATTGTGTGATTGTGTGATTGTGTGCTTGTGTGATTGTGTCCATGTGTAATCGTGTGACTGTGTGATTGTGTGATTGTGTGATTGTGTGATTGTGTGATTGTGTGATTGTGTGATTGTGTGATTGTGTGATTGTGTGATTGTGTGATTGTGTGATTGTGTGATTGTGTGATTGTGGATTGCGTGAGTGCGTGATTGTGTGATTTTGTGATTGTGTGATTGTGTGATTGTGTGATTGTGTGATTGTGTGATTGTGTGATTCTGTGATTGCGTGATTGTGTGATTGTGTGATTGTGTGATTGTGGATTGTGTATTTTGTGATTGTGTTGTTTTGCGTCTGCGTGATTGTGTGAATGAGTGATTGTGTGATTGTGTGATTGTGGGATTGTGTGATTACGTGATTGCGCGACTGTGTGATAGTGTGATTGTGTGATTGTGTGATTGCGTGATTGCCTGGTTGCGTGATTCTGTGATTCCCTCGTTGTGTGATTGTGTTACTGTGTGATGAGGTGCTTGTGTGATGGTGTGATTGTGTGATTGCGTGAGTGCGTGATTGTGTGATTTTGTGATTGTGTGATTGTGTGATTGTGTGATTGTTTGATTGTGTGATTGTGTGATTCTGTGACTGTGGATTGTGTATTGTGGATTGTGTGAGTCTGTGATTGTGTGATTGTGTGATTGTGTGATTGTGTGGTTGTGTGATTGTGTGATTGTGTGATTGTGTGATTGTGTGAGTGTGAGGGTGTGTGATTGCCTGATGGAATGGTTGCGTGATTCTGTGATGCCGTCGTCGTGTGATTGTCTTATTGTGTGATGGGCTGGTTGTGTATCTGTGTGGTTGTGCGATTGTGTGATTGTGTGATTGTGTGGTTGCGTGAGTGTGTGTGTGTGTGGTTGCCTGATGGAATGGTTGCGTGGTTCTGTGATTGCGGGACTGTGTGATTGTGTGATTGCGTCATTGTGTGATTTCGTGATTGCCTGGTTGCGTGATTCTGTGATTCCGTCGTTGTGTGTTTGTGCGATTGTGTGATTGTGTGATTGTGTGGTTGTGTGAGCGTGTGATTATGTGATTGTGTGATTGTGTGATTGTGTTATTGTGTGATTGTGTACATGTGTAATCGTGTGTTTGGGTGCTTGTGTGATTGTGTGGGTGTGTAATTGTGTGATTGTGGGATTGTGTGATTGTGTGATTGTGTGATTGTGTGGTTGTGTGATTGTGTGATTGCGTGATTGCCTGGTTGCGTGATTCTGTGATTCCCTCGTTGTGTGATTGTGATATTGTGTGATGAGGTGCTTGTGCGATGGTGTGATTGTGTGATTGTGTGATTGTGTGGTTGTGTGATTGTGTGATTGTGTGATTGTGTGATTGTGTCCATGTGTAATCGTGTGTTTGGGTGCTTGTGTGAGTGTGTGATTGTGTGATTGTGGATTGTGTGATTGTGTGATTGTGTGATTGTGTGATTGTGTGATTGTGTGATTGTGTGATTGTGTGATTGTGTGATTGTGTGATTGTGTGATTGTGTGATTGTGTGATTGTGTGATTGTGTGATTGTGTGGTTGTGTGATTATGTGATTGTGTCATTGTGTTCATGTGTTATTTTGTGTTGGGGTGCTTGTGTGATTGCGTGAGTGTATGGTGGTGTGACTCTGGATTGTGTATGGTGTGATTGTGTGGTTGTGTGATTGTGTGATTGTGTGATTGTGGGGTTATGTGATTGTGTTCATGTGTTATTGTGTGTTGGGGTGCTTCTGTGATTGCGTGAGTGTGTGGTTGTATGACTGTGTATTGCGTATTTTGTGATTGTGTGATTGTGTGATTGTGTGATTGTGTGAAAGTGGGTTTGTGTGTTTGTGGATTGTGTGGTTGTGTGATTGTGTGATGGCGGGATGTGGATTGTCTGATTGTGTGATTGTGTATTGGTGTGATTGTGCGATTGTGTGACTTTGCGATTGTGTGATTGTGTGATGGCGGGTTGTGGATTGTCTGATTGTGTGATTGTGCGATTGTGTGACTTTGCGATTGTGTGATTGTGTGGTTGTGTGATTGTGTGTTTGCATGGTGGGGTGATTGTGTGATAGTGTGATTGTGTGATTGCGTGATTGCGTGATTGCGTGATTGTGTGATTGTGCGGTTGTGTGATTGCGTAATTGTGTGATAGTGTGATTGTGTGATTGTGTGATTGTGTGATTGTGGAGTATGGATAGAGTGATTGCGTAATGGTTTTTTTGTCTGATTGTGTGATTGTGTGGTTGTGTGAGCGTGTGATTGTGTGATTGTGTGATTGTGTGGTTGTGTGATTGTGTGTTTGCATGGTGGGGTGATTGTGTGATTGTGTGAGTGTGTGATTGTGTGATTGTGTGATTGTGTGATTGTGTGATTGCGTGATTGCGTGATTGTGTGATTGTGTGATTGTGTGATTGTGTGATTGTGTGATTGTGTGATTGTGTGATTGTGTGATTGTGTGATTGTGTGATTGTGTGATTGTGTGATTGTGTGATTGTGTGATTGTGGATTGCGTGAGTGCGTGATTGTGTGATTTTGTGATTGTGTGATTGTGTGATTGTGTGATTGTGTGATTGTGTGATTGTGTGATTGTGTGATTGTGTGATTGTGTGATTGTGTGATTGTGTGATTGTGTGATTGTGTGATTGTGTGATTGTGTGATTGTGGATTGCGTGAGTGCGTGATTGTGTGATTTTGTGATTGTGTGATTGTGTGATTGTGTGATTGTGTGATTGTGTGATTGTGTGATTGCATGATGCGGAGATCATTTGATTGTGTGATTGTGTGATTGTGTGATTGTGTGGTTGTGTGATTGTGTGATTGTGTGATTGTGTGATTGTGTGATTGTGTGATTGTGTGATTGTGTGATTGTGTGATTGTGTGATTGTGTGGTTGTGTGATTGTGTGATTGTGTGATTGTGTGACTGTGGGATTGTGTGAGTGTGTGATTGTGGAGTATGGATAGAGTGATTGCGTAATTGTTTTTTTGTCTGATTGTGTGATTATGTGATTGTGTGATTGTGTTCATGTGTTATTGTGTGTTGGGGTGCTCGTGTGATTGTGTGATTATATGATTGTGTGATTGTGGATTGTGTATTTTGTGATTGTGCTGTTTTGCGTCTCCGTGATTGTGTGAATGAGTGATTGTGTGATTGTGTGATTGTGTGCTTGTGTGATTGTGTCCATGTGTAATCGTGTGACTGTGTGATTGTGTGATTGTGTGATTGTGTGATTGTGTGATTGTGTGATTGTGTGATTGTGTGATTGTGTGATTGTGGATTGCGTGAGTGCGTGATTGTGTGATTTTGTGATTGTGTGATTGTGTGATTGTGTGATTGTGTGATTGTGTGATTGTGTGATTGTGTGATTGTGTGATTGCGTGATTGTGTGATTGTGTGATTGTGTGATTGTGGATTGTGTATTTTGTGATTGTGTTGTTTTGCGTCTGCGTGATTGTGTGAATGAGTGATTGTGTGATTGTGTGATTGTGGGATTGTGTGATTACGTGATTGCGCGACTGTGTGATAGTGTGATTGTGTGATTGTGTGATTGCGTGATTGCCTGGTTGCGTGATTCCATGATTAAGTCGTTGTGTGATTGTGTTATTGTCTGATGAGGTGGTTGTGTGATTGTGTGGTTGTGTGATTGTGTGCTTGTGGCATTGTGTGAGTGTGTGTTTCTGTGACTGTGGATTGTGTATTGTGGATTGTGTGAGTCTGTGATTGTGTGATTGTGTGATTTTGTGATTGCATGATGCGGAGATCATGTGATTGTGTGATTGTGTGATTGTGTGGTTGTGTGATTGTGTGATTGTGTGATTGTGTGATTGTGTGATTGTGTGATTGTGTGATTGTGTGATTGTGTGATTGTGTGATTGTGTGATTGTGTGAGTGTGAGGGTGTGTGGTTGCCTGATGGAATGGTTGCGTGGTTCTGTGATTGCGGGACTGTGTGATTGTGTGATTGCGTCATTGTGTGATTTCGTGATTGCCTGGTTGCGTGATTCTGTGATTCCGTCGTTGTGTGTTTGTGCGATTGTGTGATTGTGTGATTGTGTGGTTGTGTGAGCGTGTGATTATGTGATTGTGTGATTGTGTGATTGTGTTATTGTGTGATTGTGTACATGTGTAATCGTGTGTTTGGGTGCTTGTGTGATTGTGTGGGTGTGTAATTGTGTGATTGTGGGATTGTGGGATTGTGTGATTGTGTGATTGTGTGGTTGTGTGATTGTGTGATTGCGTGATTGCCTGGTTGCGTGATTCTGTGATTCCCTCGTTGTGTGATTGTGATATTGTGTGATGAGGTGCTTGTGCGATGGTGTGATTGTGTGATTGTGTGATTGTGTGGTTGTGTGATTGTGTGATTGTGTGATTGTGTGATTGTGTCCATGTGTAATCGTGTGTTTGGGTGCTTGTGTGAGTGTGTGATTGTGTGATTGTGGATTGTGTGATTGTGTGATTGTGTGATTGTGTGATTGTGTGATTGTGTGATTGTGTGATTGTGTGATTGTGTGATTGTGTGATTGTGTGATTGTGTGATTGTGTGATTGTGTGATTGTGTGGTTGTGTGATTATGTGATTGTGTCATTGTGTTCATGTGTTATTTTGTGTTGGGGTGCTTGTGTGATTGCGTGAGTGTGTGGTTGTGTGACTGTGTATTGCGTATTTTGTGATTGTGTGATTGTGTGATTGTGTGATTGTGTGAAAGTGGGTTTGTGTGTTTGTGGATTGTGTGGTTGTGTGATTGTGTGATGGCGGGATGTGGATTGTCTGATTGTGTGATTGTGTATTGGTGTGATTGTGCGATTGTGTGACTTTGCGATTGTGTGATTGTGTGATGGCGGGTTGTGGATTGTCTGATTGTGTGATTGTGCGATTGTGTGACTTTGCGATTGTGTGATTGTGTGGTTGTGTGATTGTGTGTTTGCATGGTGGGGTGATTGTGTGATAGTGTGATTGTGTGATTGCGTGATTGCGCGATTGCGTGATTGTGTGATTGTGCGGTTGTGTGATTGCGTAATTGTGTGATAGTGTGATTGTGTGATTGTGTGATTGTGTGATTGTGGAGTATGGATAGAGTGATTGCGTAATGGTTTTTTTGTCTGATTGTGTGATTGTGTGGTTGTGTGAGCGTGTGATTGTGTGATTGTGTGATTGTGTGGTTGTGTGATTGTGTGTTTGCATGGTGGGGTGATTGTGTGATTGTGTGAGTGTGTGATTGTGTGATTGTGTGATTGTGTGATTGTGTTATTGCGTGATTGCGTGATTGTGTGATTGTGTGATTGTGTGATTGTGTGATTGTGTGATTGTGTGATTGTGTGATTGTGTGATTGTGTGATTGTGTGATTGTGTGATTGTGTGATTGTGGATTGCGTGAGTGCGTGATTGTGTGATTTTGTGATTGTGTGATTGTGTGATTGTGTGATTGTGTGATTGTGTGATTGTGTGATTGTGTGATTGTGTGATTGTGTGATTGTGTGACTGTGGGATTGTGTGAGTGTGTGATTGTGGAGTATGGATAGAGTGATTGCGTAATTGTTTTTTTGTCTGATTGTGTGATTATGTGATTGTGTGATTGTGTTCATGTGTTATTGTGTGTTGGGGTGCTCGTGTGATTGTGTGATTATATGATTGTGTGATTGTGGATTGTGTATTTTGTGATTGTGCTGTTTTGCGTCTCCGTGATTGTGTGAATGAGTGATTGTGTGATTGTGTGATTGTGTGCTTGTGTGATTGTGTCCATGTGTAATCGTGTGACTGTGTGATTGTGTGATTGTGTGATTGTGTGATTGTGTGATTGTGTGATTGTGTGATTGTGTGATTGTGTGATTGTGTGATTGTGTGATTGTGTGATTGTGTGATTGTGGATTGCGTGAGTGCGTGATTGTGTGATTTTGTGATTGTGTGATTGTGTGATTGTGTGATTGTGTGATTGTGTGATTGTGTGATTGTGTGATTGTGTGATTGCGTGATTGTGTGATTGTGTGATTGTGTGATTGTGGATTGTGTATTTTGTGATTGTGTTGTTTTGCGTCTGCGTGATTGTGTGAATGAGTGATTGTGTGATTGTGTGATTGTGGGATTGTGTGATTACGTGATTGCGCGACTGTGTGATAGTGTGATTGTGTGATTGTGTGATTGCGTGATTGCCTGGTTGCGTGATTCTGTGATTCCCTCGTTGTGTGATTGTGTTACTGTGTGATGAGGTGCTTGTGTGATGGTGTGATTGTGTGATTGCGTGAGTGCGTGATTGTGTGATTTTGTGATTGTGTGATTGTGTGATTGTGTGATTGTTTGATTGTGTGATTGTGTGATTCTGTGACTGTGGATTGTGTATTGTGGATTGTGTGAGTCTGTGATTGTGTGATTGTGTGATTGTGTGATTGTGTGGTTGTGTGATTGTGTGATTGCGTGATTGTGTGATTGTGTGAGTGTGAGGGTGTGTGATTGCCTGATGGAATGGTTGCGTGATTCTGTGATGCCGTCGTTGTGTGATTGTCTTATTGTGTGATGGGCTGGTTGTGTATCTGTGTGGTTGTGCGATTGTGTGATTGTGTGATTGTGTGGTTGCGTGAGTGTGTGTGTGTGTGGTTGCCTGATGGAATGGTTGCGTGGTTCTGTGATTGCGGGACTGTGTGATTGTGTGATTGCGTCATTGTGTGATTTCGTGATTGCCTGGTTGCGTGATTCTGTGATTCCGTCGTTGTGTGTTTGTGCGATTGTGTGATTGTGTGATTGTGTGGTTGTGTGAGCGTGTGATTATGTGATTGTGTGATTGTGTGATTGTGTTATTGTGTGATTGTGTACATGTGTAATCGTGTGTTTGGGTGCTTGTGTGATTGTGTGGGTGTGTAATTGTGTGATTGTGGGATTGTGTGATTGTGTGATTGTGTGATTGTGTGGTTGTGTGATTGTGTGATTGCGTGATTGCCTGGTTGCGTGATTCTGTGATTCCCTCGTTGTGTGATTGTGATATTGTGTGATGAGGTGATTGTGTGATTGTGTGATTGTGTGATTGTGTGATTGTGTGATTGTGTGATTGTGTGATTGTGGATTGCGTGAGTGCGTGATTGTGTGATTTTGTGATTGTGTGATTGTGTGATTGTGTGATTGTGTGATTGTGTGATTGTGTGATTGTGTGATTGTGTGATTGTGTGATTGTGTGATTGTGTGATTGTGTGATTGTGTGATTGTGTGATTGTGTGATTGTGTGATTGTGGATTGTGTGGTTGTGTGATTGTGTGATTGTGTGATTGTGTGACTGTGGGATTGTGTGATTGTGTGATTGTGTGATTGTGTGATTGCATGATGCGGAGATCATTTGATTGTGTGATTGTGTGATTGTGTGATTGTGTGGTTGTGTGATTGTGTGATTGTGTGATTGTGTGATTGTGTGATTGTGTGATTGTGTGATTGTGTGATTGTGTGATTGTGTGATTGTGTGGTTGTGTGATTGTGTGATTGTGTGATTGTGTGACTGTGGGATTGTGTGAGTGTGTGATTGTGGAGTATGGATAGAGTGATTGCGTAATTGTTTTTTTGTCTGATTGTGTGATTATGTGATTGTGTGATTGTGTTCATGTGTTATTGTGTGTTGGGGTGCTCGTGTGATTGTGTGATTATATGATTGTGTGATTGTGGATTGTGTATTTTGTGATTGTGCTGTTTTGCGTCTCCGTGATTGTGTGAATGAGTGATTGTGTGATTGTGTGATTGTGTGCTTGTGTGATTGTGTCCATGTGTAATCGTGTGACTGTGTGATTGTGTGATTGTGTGATTGTGTGATTGTGTGATTGTGTGATTGTGTGATTGTGTGAATGAGTGATTGTGTGATTGTGTGATTGTGGGATTGTGTGATTACGTGATTGCGCGACTGTGTGATAGTGTGATTGTGTGATTGTGTGATTGCGTGATTGCCTGGTTGCGTGATTCCATGATTAAGTCGTTGTGTGATTGTGTTATTGTCTGATGAGGTGGTTGTGTGATTGTGTGGTTGTGTGATTGTGTGCTTGTGGCATTGTGTGAGTGTGTGTTTCTGTGACTGTGGATTGTGTATTGTGGATTGTGTGAGTCTGTGATTGTGTGATTGTGTGATTTTGTGATTGCATGATGCGGAGATCATGTGATTGTGTGATTGTGTGATTGTGTGGTTGTGTGATTGTGTGATTGTGTGATTGTGTGATTGTGTGATTGTGTGATTGTGTGATTGTGTGATTGTGTGATTGTGTGATTGTGTGATTGTGTGAGTGTGAGGGTGTGTGGTTGCCTGATGGAATGGTTGCGTGGTTCTGTGATTGCGGGACTGTGTGATTGTGTGATTGCGTCATTGTGTGATTTCGTGATTGCCTGGTTGCGTGATTCTGTGATTCCGTCGTTGTGTGTTTGTGCGATTGTGTGATTGTGTGATTGTGTGGTTGTGTGAGCGTGTGATTATGTGATTGTGTGATTGTGTGATTGTGTTATTGTGTGATTGTGTACATGTGTAATCGTGTGTTTGGGTGCTTGTGTGATTGTGTGGGTGTGTAATTGTGTGATTGTGGGATTGTGGGATTGTGTGATTGTGTGATTGTGTGGTTGTGTGATTGTGTGATTGCGTGATTGCCTGGTTGCGTGATTCTGTGATTCCCTCGTTGTGTGATTGTGATATTGTGTGATGAGGTGCTTGTGCGATGGTGTGATTGTGTGATTGTGTGATTGTGTGGTTGTGTGATTGTGTGATTGTGTGATTGTGTGATTGTGTGATTGTGCGGTTGTGTGATTGCGTAATTGTGTGATAGTGTGATTGTGTGATTGTGTGATTGTGTGATTGTGGAGTATGGATAGAGTGATTGCGTAATGGTTTTTTTGTCTGATTGTGTGATTGTGTGGTTGTGTGAGCGTGTGATTGTGTGATTGTGTGATTGTGTGGTTGTGTGATTGTGTGTTTGCATGGTGGGGTGATTGTGTGATTGTGTGAGTGTGTGATTGTGTGATTGTGTGATTGTGTGATTGTGTTATTGCGTGATTGCGTGATTGTGTGATTGTGTGATTGTGTGATTGTGTGATTGTGTGATTGTGTGATTGTGTGATTGTGTGATTGTGTGATTGTGTGATTGTGTGATTGTGTGATTGTGTGATTGTGTGATTGTGGATTGCGTGAGTGCGTGATTGTGTGATTTTGTGATTGTGTGATTGTGTGATTGTGTGATTGTGTGATTGTGTGATTGTGTGATTGTGTGATTGTGTGATTGTGTGATTGTGTGACTGTGGGATTGTGTGAGTGTGTGATTGTGGAGTATGGATAGAGTGATTGCGTAATTGTTTTTTTGTCTGATTGTGTGATTATGTGATTGTGTGATTGTGTTCATGTGTTATTGTGTGTTGGGGTGCTCGTGTGATTGTGTGATTATATGATTGTGTGATTGTGGATTGTGTATTTTGTGATTGTGCTGTTTTGCGTCTCCGTGATTGTGTGAATGAGTGATTGTGTGATTGTGTGATTGTGTGCTTGTGTGATTGTGTCCATGTGTAATCGTGTGACTGTGTGATTGTGTGATTGTGTGATTGTGTGATTGTGTGATTGTGTGATTGTGTGATTGTGTGATTGTGTGATTGTGTGATTGTGTGATTGTGTGATTGTGTGATTGTGTGATTGTGGATTGCGTGAGTGCGTGATTGTGTGATTTTGTGATTGTGTGATTGTGTGATTGTGTGATTGTGTGATTGTGTGATTGTGTGATTGTGTGATTGTGTGATTGCGTGATTGTGTGATTGTGTGATTGTGTGATTGTGGATTGTGTATTTTGTGATTGTGTTGTTTTGCGTCTGCGTGATTGTGTGAATGAGTGATTGTGTGATTGTGTGATTGTGGGATTGTGTGATTACGTGATTGCGCGACTGTGTGATAGTGTGATTGTGTGATTGTGTGATTGCGTGATTGCCTGGTTGCGTGATTCTGTGATTCCCTCGTTGTGTGATTGTGTTACTGTGTGATGAGGTGCTTGTGTGATGGTGTGATTGTGTGATTGCGTGAGTGCGTGATTGTGTGATTTTGTGATTGTGTGATTGTGTGATTGTGTGATTGTTTGATTGTGTGATTGTGTGATTCTGTGACTGTGGATTGTGTATTGTGGATTGTGTGAGTCTGTGATTGTGTGATTGTGTGATTGTGTGATTGTGTGGTTGTGTGATTGTGTGATTGTGTGATTGTGTGATTGTGTGAGTGTGAGGGTGTGTGATTGCCTGATGGAATGGTTGCGTGATTCTGTGATGCCGTCGTTGTGTGATTGTCTTATTGTGTGATGGGCTGGTTGTGTATCTGTGTGGTTGTGCGATTGTGTGATTGTGTGATTGTGTGGTTGCGTGAGTGTGTGTGTGTGTGGTTGCCTGATGGAATGGTTGCGTGGTTCTGTGATTGCGGGACTGTGTGATTGTGTGATTGCGTCATTGTGTGATTTCGTGATTGCCTGGTTGCGTGATTCTGTGATTCCGTCGTTGTGTGTTTGTGCGATTGTGTGATTGTGTGATTGTGTGGTTGTGTGAGCGTGTGATTATGTGATTGTGTGATTGTGTGATTGTGTTATTGTGTGATTGTGTACATGTGTAATCGTGTGTTTGGGTGCTTGTGTGATTGTGTGGGTGTGTAATTGTGTGATTGTGGGATTGTGTGATTGTGTGATTGTGTGATTGTGTGGTTGTGTGATTGTGTGATTGCGTGATTGCCTGGTTGCGTGATTCTGTGATTCCCTCGTTGTGTGATTGTGATATTGTGTGATGAGGTGATTGTGTGATTGTGTGATTGTGTGATTGTGTGATTGTGTGATTGTGTGATTGTGTGATTGTGGATTGCGTGAGTGCGTGATTGTGTGATTTTGTGATTGTGTGATTGTGTGATTGTGTGATTGTGTGATTGTGTGATTGTGTGATTGTGTGATTGTGTGATTGTGTGATTGTGTGATTGTGTGATTGTGTGATTGTGTGATTGTGTGATTGTGGATTGTGTGGTTGTGTGATTGTGTGATTGTGTGATTGTGTGACTGTGGGATTGTGTGATTGTGTGATTGTGTGATTGTGTGATTGCATGATGCGGAGATCATTTGATTGTGTGATTGTGTGATTGTGTGATTGTGTGGTTGTGTGATTGTGTGATTGTGTGATTGTGTGATTGTGTGATTGTGTGATTGTGTGATTGTGTGATTGTGTGATTGTGTGATTGTGTGGTTGTGTGATTGTGTGATTGTGTGATTGTGTGACTGTGGGATTGTGTGAGTGTGTGATTGTGGAGTATGGATAGAGTGATTGCGTAATTGTTTTTTTGTCTGATTGTGTGATTATGTGATTGTGTGATTGTGTTCATGTGTTATTGTGTGTTGGGGTGCTCGTGTGATTGTGTGATTATATGATTGTGTGATTGTGGATTGTGTATTTTGTGATTGTGCTGTTTTGCGTCTCCGTGATTGTGTGAATGAGTGATTGTGTGATTGTGTGATTGTGTGCTTGTGTGATTGTGTCCATGTGTAATCGTGTGACTGTGTGATTGTGTGATTGTGTGATTGTGTGATTGTGTGATTGTGTGATTGTGTGATTGTGTGATTGTGTGATTGTGGATTGCGTGAGTGCGTGATTGTGTGATTTTGTGATTGTGTGATTGTGTGATTGTGTGATTGTGTGATTGTGTGATTGTGTGATTGTGTGATTGTGTGATTGTGTGATTGCGTGATTGTGTGATTGTGTGATTGTGTGATTGTGGATTGTGTATTTTGTGATTGTGTTGTTTTGCGTCTGCGTGATTGTGTGAATGAGTGATTGTGTGATTGTGTGATTGTGGGATTGTGTGATTACGTGATTGCGCGACTGTGTGATAGTGTGATTGTGTGATTGTGTGATTGCGTGATTGCCTGGTTGCGTGATTCCATGATTAAGTCGTTGTGTGATTGTGTTATTGTCTGATGAGGTGGTTGTGTGATTGTGTGGTTGTGTGATTGTGTGCTTGTGGCATTGTGTGAGTGTGTGTTTCTGTGACTGTGGATTGTGTATTGTGGATTGTGTGAGTCTGTGATTGTGTGATTGTGTGATTTTGTGATTGCATGATGCGGAGATCATGTGATTGTGTGATTGTGTGATTGTGTGGTTGTGTGATTGTGTGATTGTGTGATTGTGTGATTGTGTGATTGTGTGATTGTGTGATTGTGTGATTGTGTGATTGTGTGATTGTGTGATTGTGTGAGTGTGAGGGTGTGTGGTTGCCTGATGGAATGGTTGCGTGGTTCTGTGATTGCGGGACTGTGTGATTGTGTGATTGCGTCATTGTGTGATTTCGTGATTGCCTGGTTGCGTGATTCTGTGATTCCGTCGTTGTGTGTTTGTGCGATTGTGTGATTGTGTGATTGTGTGGTTGTGTGAGCGTGTGATTATGTGATTGTGTGATTGTGTGATTGTGTTATTGTGTGATTGTGTACATGTGTAATCGTGTGTTTGGGTGCTTGTGTGATTGTGTGGGTGTGTAATTGTGTGATTGTGGGATTGTGGGATTGTGTGATTGTGTGATTGTGTGGTTGTGTGATTGTGTGATTGCGTGATTGCCTGGTTGCGTGATTCTGTGATTCCCTCGTTGTGTGATTGTGATATTGTGTGATGAGGTGCTTGTGCGATGGTGTGATTGTGTGATTGTGTGATTGTGTGGTTGTGTGATTGTGTGATTGTGTGATTGTGTGATTGTGTCCATGTGTAATCGTGTGTTTGGGTGCTTGTGTGAGTGTGTGATTGTGTGATTGTGGATTGTGTGATTGTGTGATTGTGTGATTGTGTGATTGTGTGATTGTGTGATTGTGTGATTGTGTGATTGTGTGATTGTGTGATTGTGTGATTGTGTGATTGTGTGATTGTGTGGTTGTGTGATTATGTGATTGTGTCATTGTGTTCATGTGTTATTTTGTGTTGGGGTGCTTGTGTGATTGCGTGAGTGTGTGGTTGTGTGACTGTGTATTGCGTATTTTGTGATTGTGTGATTGTGTGATTGTGTGATTGTGTGAAAGTGGGTTTGTGTGTTTGTGGATTGTGTGGTTGTGTGATTGTGTGATGGCGGGATGTGGATTGTCTGATTGTGTGATTGTGTATTGGTGTGATTGTGCGATTGTGTGACTTTGCGATTGTGTGATTGTGTGATGGCGGGTTGTGGATTGTCTGATTGTGTGATTGTGCGATTGTGTGACTTTGCGATTGTGTGATTGTGTGGTTGTGTGATTGTGTGTTTGCATGGTGGGGTGATTGTGTGATAGTGTGATTGTGTGATTGCGTGATTGCGCGATTGCGTGATTGTGTGATTGTGCGGTTGTGTGATTGCGTAATTGTGTGATAGTGTGATTGTGTGATTGTGTGATTGTGTGATTGTGGAGTATGGATAGAGTGATTGCGTAATGGTTTTTTTGTCTGATTGTGTGATTGTGTGGTTGTGTGAGCGTGTGATTGTGTGATTGTGTGATTGTGTGGTTGTGTGATTGTGTGTTTGCATGGTGGGGTGATTGTGTGATTGTGTGAGTGTGTGATTGTGTGATTGTGTGATTGTGTGATTGTGTTATTGCGTGATTGCGTGATTGTGTGATTGTGTGATTGTGTGATTGTGTGATTGTGTGATTGTGTGATTGTGTGATTGTGTGATTGTGTGATTGTGTGATTGTGTGATTGTGTGATTGTGTGATTGTGTGATTGTGTGATTGTGGATTGCGTGAGTGCGTGATTGTGTGATTTTGTGATTGTGTGATTGTGTGATTGTGTGATTGTGTGATTGTGTGATTGTGTGATTGTGTGATTGTGTGATTGTGTGATTGTGTGACTGTGGGATTGTGTGAGTGTGTGATTGTGGAGTATGGATAGAGTGATTGCGTAATTGTTTTTTTGTCTGATTGTGTGATTATGTGATTGTGTGATTGTGTTCATGTGTTATTGTGTGTTGGGGTGCTCGTGTGATTGTGTGATTATATGATTGTGTGATTGTGGATTGTGTATTTTGTGATTGTGCTGTTTTGCGTCTCCGTGATTGTGTGAATGAGTGATTGTGTGATTGTGTGATTGTGTGCTTGTGTGATTGTGTCCATGTGTAATCGTGTGACTGTGTGATTGTGTGAGCGTGTGATTATGTGATTGTGTGATTGTGTGATTGTGTTATTGTGTGATTGTGTACATGTGTAATCGTGTGTTTGGGTGCTTGTGTGATTGTGTGGGTGTGTAATTGTGTGATTGTGGGATTGTGGGATTGTGTGATTGTGTGATTGTGTGGTTGTGTGATTGTGTGATTGCGTGATTGCCTGGTTGCGTGATTCTGTGATTCCCTCGTTGTGTGATTGTGATATTGTGTGATGAGGTGCTTGTGCGATGGTGTGATTGTGTGATTGTGTGATTGTGTGGTTGTGTGATTGTGTGATTGTGTGATTGTGTGATTGTGTGATTGTGCGGTTGTGTGATTGCGTAATTGTGTGATAGTGTGATTGTGTGATTGTGTGATTGTGTGATTGTGGAGTATGGATAGAGTGATTGCGTAATGGTTTTTTTGTCTGATTGTGTGATTGTGTGGTTGTGTGAGCGTGTGATTGTGTGATTGTGTGATTGTGTGGTTGTGTGATTGTGTGTTTGCATGGTGGGGTGATTGTGTGATTGTGTGAGTGTGTGATTGTGTGATTGTGTGATTGTGTGATTGTGTTATTGCGTGATTGCGTGATTGTGTGATTGTGTGATTGTGTGATTGTGTGATTGTGTGATTGTGTGATTGTGTGATTGTGTGATTGTGTGATTGTGTGATTGTGTGATTGTGTGATTGTGTGATTGTGTGATTGTGGATTGCGTGAGTGCGTGATTGTGTGATTTTGTGATTGTGTGATTGTGTGATTGTGTGATTGTGTGATTGTGTGATTGTGTGATTGTGTGATTGTGTGATTGTGTGATTGTGTGACTGTGGGATTGTGTGAGTGTGTGATTGTGGAGTATGGATAGAGTGATTGCGTAATTGTTTTTTTGTCTGATTGTGTGATTATGTGATTGTGTGATTGTGTTCATGTGTTATTGTGTGTTGGGGTGCTCGTGTGATTGTGTGATTATATGATTGTGTGATTGTGGATTGTGTATTTTGTGATTGTGCTGTTTTGCGTCTCCGTGATTGTGTGAATGAGTGATTGTGTGATTGTGTGATTGTGTGCTTGTGTGATTGTGTCCATGTGTAATCGTGTGACTGTGTGATTGTGTGATTGTGTGATTGTGTGATTGTGTGATTGTGTGATTGTGTGATTGTGTGATTGTGTGATTGTGTGATTGTGTGATTGTGTGATTGTGTGATTGTGTGATTGTGGATTGCGTGAGTGCGTGATTGTGTGATTTTGTGATTGTGTGATTGTGTGATTGTGTGATTGTGTGATTGTGTGATTGTGTGATTGTGTGATTGTGTGATTGCGTGATTGTGTGATTGTGTGATTGTGTGATTGTGGATTGTGTATTTTGTGATTGTGTTGTTTTGCGTCTGCGTGATTGTGTGAATGAGTGATTGTGTGATTGTGTGATTGTGGGATTGTGTGATTACGTGATTGCGCGACTGTGTGATAGTGTGATTGTGTGATTGTGTGATTGCGTGATTGCCTGGTTGCGTGATTCTGTGATTCCCTCGTTGTGTGATTGTGTTACTGTGTGATGAGGTGCTTGTGTGATGGTGTGATTGTGTGATTGCGTGAGTGCGTGATTGTGTGATTTTGTGATTGTGTGATTGTGTGATTGTGTGATTGTTTGATTGTGTGATTGTGTGATTCTGTGACTGTGGATTGTGTATTGTGGATTGTGTGAGTCTGTGATTGTGTGATTGTGTGATTGTGTGATTGTGTGGTTGTGTGATTGTGTGATTGTGTGATTGTGTGATTGTGTGAGTGTGAGGGTGTGTGATTGCCTGATGGAATGGTTGCGTGATTCTGTGATGCCGTCGTTGTGTGATTGTCTTATTGTGTGATGGGCTGGTTGTGTATCTGTGTGGTTGTGCGATTGTGTGATTGTGTGATTGTGTGGTTGCGTGAGTGTGTGTGTGTGTGGTTGCCTGATGGAATGGTTGCGTGGTTCTGTGATTGCGGGACTGTGTGATTGTGTGATTGCGTCATTGTGTGATTTCGTGATTGCCTGGTTGCGTGATTCTGTGATTCCGTCGTTGTGTGTTTGTGCGATTGTGTGATTGTGTGATTGTGTGGTTGTGTGAGCGTGTGATTATGTGATTGTGTGATTGTGTGATTGTGTTATTGTGTGATTGTGTACATGTGTAATCGTGTGTTTGGGTGCTTGTGTGATTGTGTGGGTGTGTAATTGTGTGATTGTGGGATTGTGTGATTGTGTGATTGTGTGATTGTGTGGTTGTGTGATTGTGTGATTGCGTGATTGCCTGGTTGCGTGATTCTGTGATTCCCTCGTTGTGTGATTGTGATATTGTGTGATGAGGTGATTGTGTGATTGTGTGATTGTGTGATTGTGTGATTGTGTGATTGTGTGATTGTGTGATTGTGGATTGCGTGAGTGCGTGATTGTGTGATTTTGTGATTGTGTGATTGTGTGATTGTGTGATTGTGTGATTGTGTGATTGTGTGATTGTGTGATTGTGTGATTGTGTGATTGTGTGATTGTGTGATTGTGTGATTGTGTGATTGTGTGATTGTGGATTGTGTGGTTGTGTGATTGTGTGATTGTGTGATTGTGTGACTGTGGGATTGTGTGATTGTGTGATTGTGTGATTGTGTGATTGCATGATGCGGAGATCATTTGATTGTGTGATTGTGTGATTGTGTGATTGTGTGGTTGTGTGATTGTGTGATTGTGTGATTGTGTGATTGTGTGATTGTGTGATTGTGTGATTGTGTGATTGTGTGATTGTGTGATTGTGTGGTTGTGTGATTGTGTGATTGTGTGATTGTGTGACTGTGGGATTGTGTGAGTGTGTGATTGTGGAGTATGGATAGAGTGATTGCGTAATTGTTTTTTTGTCTGATTGTGTGATTATGTGATTGTGTGATTGTGTTCATGTGTTATTGTGTGTTGGGGTGCTCGTGTGATTGTGTGATTATATGATTGTGTGATTGTGGATTGTGTATTTTGTGATTGTGCTGTTTTGCGTCTCCGTGATTGTGTGAATGAGTGATTGTGTGATTGTGTGATTGTGTGCTTGTGTGATTGTGTCCATGTGTAATCGTGTGACTGTGTGATTGTGTGATTGTGTGATTGTGTGATTGTGTGATTGTGTGATTGTGTGATTGTGTGATTGTGTGATTGTGGATTGCGTGAGTGCGTGATTGTGTGATTTTGTGATTGTGTGATTGTGTGATTGTGTGATTGTGTGATTGTGTGATTGTGTGATTGTGTGATTGTGTGATTGTGTGATTGCGTGATTGTGTGATTGTGTGATTGTGTGATTGTGGATTGTGTATTTTGTGATTGTGTTGTTTTGCGTCTGCGTGATTGTGTGAATGAGTGATTGTGTGATTGTGTGATTGTGGGATTGTGTGATTACGTGATTGCGCGACTGTGTGATAGTGTGATTGTGTGATTGTGTGATTGCGTGATTGCCTGGTTGCGTGATTCCATGATTAAGTCGTTGTGTGATTGTGTTATTGTCTGATGAGGTGGTTGTGTGATTGTGTGGTTGTGTGATTGTGTGCTTGTGGCATTGTGTGAGTGTGTGTTTCTGTGACTGTGGATTGTGTATTGTGGATTGTGTGAGTCTGTGATTGTGTGATTGTGTGATTTTGTGATTGCATGATGCGGAGATCATGTGATTGTGTGATTGTGTGATTGTGTGGTTGTGTGATTGTGTGATTGTGTGATTGTGTGATTGTGTGATTGTGTGATTGTGTGATTGTGTGATTGTGTGATTGTGTGATTGTGTGATTGTGTGAGTGTGAGGGTGTGTGGTTGCCTGATGGAATGGTTGCGTGGTTCTGTGATTGCGGGACTGTGTGATTGTGTGATTGCGTCATTGTGTGATTTCGTGATTGCCTGGTTGCGTGATTCTGTGATTCCGTCGTTGTGTGTTTGTGCGATTGTGTGATTGTGTGATTGTGTGGTTGTGTGAGCGTGTGATTATGTGATTGTGTGATTGTGTGATTGTGTTATTGTGTGATTGTGTACATGTGTAATCGTGTGTTTGGGTGCTTGTGTGATTGTGTGGGTGTGTAATTGTGTGATTGTGGGATTGTGGGATTGTGTGATTGTGTGATTGTGTGGTTGTGTGATTGTGTGATTGCGTGATTGCCTGGTTGCGTGATTCTGTGATTCCCTCGTTGTGTGATTGTGATATTGTGTGATGAGGTGCTTGTGCGATGGTGTGATTGTGTGATTGTGTGATTGTGTGGTTGTGTGATTGTGTGATTGTGTGATTGTGTGATTGTGTCCATGTGTAATCGTGTGTTTGGGTGCTTGTGTGAGTGTGTGATTGTGTGATTGTGGATTGTGTGATTGTGTGATTGTGTGATTGTGTGATTGTGTGATTGTGTGATTGTGTGATTGTGTGATTGTGTGATTGTGTGATTGTGTGATTGTGTGATTGTGTGATTGTGTGGTTGTGTGATTATGTGATTGTGTCATTGTGTTCATGTGTTATTTTGTGTTGGGGTGCTTGTGTGATTGCGTGAGTGTGTGGTTGTGTGACTGTGTATTGCGTATTTTGTGATTGTGTGATTGTGTGATTGTGTGATTGTGTGAAAGTGGGTTTGTGTGTTTGTGGATTGTGTGGTTGTGTGATTGTGTGATGGCGGGATGTGGATTGTCTGATTGTGTGATTGTGTATTGGTGTGATTGTGCGATTGTGTGGCTTTGCGATTGTGTGATTGTGTGATGGCGGGTTGTGGATTGTCTGATTGTGTGATTGTGCGATTGTGTGACTTTGCGATTGTGTGATTGTGTGGTTGTGTGATTGTGTGTTTGCATGGTGGGGTGATTGTGTGATAGTGTGATTGTGTGATTGCGTGATTGCGCGATTGCGTGATTGTGTGATTGTGCGGTTGTGTGATTGCGTAATTGTGTGATAGTGTGATTGTGTGATTGTGTGATTGTGTGATTGTGGAGTATGGATAGAGTGATTGCGTAATGGTTTTTTTGTCTGATTGTGTGATTGTGTGGTTGTGTGAGCGTGTGATTGTGTGATTGTGTGATTGTGTGGTTGTGTGATTGTGTGTTTGCATGGTGGGGTGATTGTGTGATTGTGTGAGTGTGTGATTGTGTGATTGTGTGATTGTGTGATTGTGTTATTGCGTGATTGCGTGATTGTGTGATTGTGTGATTGTGTGATTGTGTGATTGTGTGATTGTGTGATTGTGTGATTGTGTGATTGTGTGATTGTGTGATTGTGTGATTGTGTGATTGTGTGATTGTGTGATTGTGGATTGCGTGAGTGCGTGATTGTGTGATTTTGTGATTGTGTGATTGTGTGATTGTGTGATTGTGTGATTGTGTGATTGTGTGATTGTGTGATTGTGTGATTGTGTGATTGTGTGACTGTGGGATTGTGTGAGTGTGTGATTGTGGAGTATGGATAGAGTGATTGCGTAATTGTTTTTTTGTCTGATTGTGTGATTATGTGATTGTGTGATTGTGTTCATGTGTTATTGTGTGTTGGGGTGCTCGTGTGATTGTGTGATTATATGATTGTGTGATTGTGGATTGTGTATTTTGTGATTGTGCTGTTTTGCGTCTCCGTGATTGTGTGAATGAGTGATTGTGTGATTGTGTGATTGTGTGCTTGTGTGATTGTGTCCATGTGTAATCGTGTGACTGTGTGATTGTGTGATTGTGTGATTGTGTGATTGTGTGATTGTGTGATTGTGTGATTGTGTGATTGTGTGATTGTGTGATTGTGTGATTGTGGATTGCGTGAGTGCGTGATTGTGTGATTTTGTGATTGTGTGATTGTGTGATTGTGTGATTGTGTGATTGTGTGATTGTGTGATTGTGTGATTGTGTGATTGCGTGATTGTGTGATTGTGTGATTGTGTGATTGTGGATTGTGTATTTTGTGATTGTGTTGTTTTGCGTCTGCGTGATTGTGTGAATGAGTGATTGTGTGATTGTGTGATTGTGGGATTGTGTGATTACGTGATTGCGCGACTGTGTGATAGTGTGATTGTGTGATTGTGTGATTGCGTGATTGCCTGGTTGCGTGATTCTGTGATTCCCTCGTTGTGTGATTGTGTTACTGTGTGATGAGGTGCTTGTGTGATGGTGTGATTGTGTGATTGCGTGAGTGCGTGATTGTGTGATTTTGTGATTGTGTGATTGTGTGATTGTGTGATTGTTTGATTGTGTGATTGTGTGATTCTGTGACTGTGGATTGTGTATTGTGGATTGTGTGAGTCTGTGATTGTGTGATTGTGTGATTGTGTGATTGTGTGGTTGTGTGATTGTGTGATTGTGTGATTGTGTGATTGTGTGAGTGTGAGGGTGTGTGATTGCCTGATGGAATGGTTGCGTGATTCTGTGATGCCGTCGTTGTGTGATTGTCTTATTGTGTGATGGGCTGGTTGTGTATCTGTGTGGTTGTGCGATTGTGTGATTGTGTGATTGTGTGGTTGCGTGAGTGTGTGTGTGTGTGGTTGCCTGATGGAATGGTTGCGTGGTTCTGTGATTGCGGGACTGTGTGATTGTGTGATTGCGTCATTGTGTGATTTCGTGATTGCCTGGTTGCGTGATTCTGTGATTCCGTCGTTGTGTGTTTGTGCGATTGTGTGATTGTGTGATTGTGTGGTTGTGTGAGCGTGTGATTATGTGATTGTGTGATTGTGTGATTGTGTTATTGTGTGATTGTGTACATGTGTAATCGTGTGTTTGGGTGCTTGTGTGATTGTGTGGGTGTGTAATTGTGTGATTGTGGGATTGTGTGATTGTGTGATTGTGTGATTGTGTGGTTGTGTGATTGTGTGATTGCGTGATTGCCTGGTTGCGTGATTCTGTGATTCCCTCGTTGTGTGATTGTGATATTGTGTGATGAGGTGCTTGTGCGATGGTGTGATTGTGTGATTGTGTGATTGTGTGGTTGTGTGATTGTGTGATTGTGTGATTGTGTGATTGTGTCCATGTGTAATCGTGTGTTTGGGTGCTTGTGTGAGTGTGTGATTGTGTGATTGTGGATTGTGTGATTGTGTGATTGTGTGATTGTGTGATTGTGTGATTGTGTGATTGTGTGATTGTGTGATTGTGTGATTGTGTGATTGTGTGATTGTGTGATTGTGTGATTGTGTGATTGTGTGATTGTGTGATTGTGTGATTGTGTGATTGTGTGGTTGTGTGATTATGTGATTGTGTCATTGTGTTCATGTGTTATTTTGTGTTGGGGTGCTTGTGTGATTGCGTGAGTGTATGGTGGTGTGACTCTGGATTGTGTATGGTGTGATTGTGTGGTTGTGTGATTGTGTGATTGTGTGATTGTGGGGTTATGTGATTGTGTTCATGTGTTATTGTGTGTTGGGGTGCTTCTGTGATTGCGTGAGTGTGTGGTTGTGTGACTGTGTATTGCGTATTTTGTGATTGTGTGATTGTGTGATTGTGTGATTGTGTGAAAGTGGGTTTGTGTGTTTGTGGATTGTGTGGTTGTGTGATTGTGTGATGGCGGGATGTGGATTGTCTGATTGTGTGATTGTGTATTGGTGTGATTGTGCGATTGTGTGACTTTGCGATTGTGTGATTGTGTGATGGCGGGTTGTGGATTGTCTGATTGTGTGATTGTGCGATTGTGTGACTTTGCGATTGTGTGATTGTGTGGTTGTGTGATTGTGTGTTTGCATGGTGGGGTGATTGTGTGATAGTGTGATTGTGTGATTGCGTGATTGCGTGATTGCGTGATTGTGTGATTGTGCGGTTGTGTGATTGCGTAATTGTGTGATAGTGTGATTGTGTGATTGTGTGATTGTGTGATTGTGGAGTATGGATAGAGTGATTGCGTAATGGTTTTTTTGTCTGATTGTGTGATTGTGTGGTTGTGTGAGCGTGTGATTGTGTGATTGTGTGATTGTGTGGTTGTGTGATTGTGTGTTTGCATGGTGGGGTGATTGTGTGATTGTGTGAGTGTGTGATTGTGTGATTGTGTGATTGTGTGATTGTGTGATTGCGTGATTGCGTGATTGTGTGATTGTGTGATTGTGTGATTGTGTGATTGTGTGATTGTGTGATTGTGTGATTGTGTGATTGTGTGATTGTGTGACTGTGTGATTGTGTGATTGTGTGATTGTGGATTGCGTGAGTGCGTGATTGTGTGATTTTGTGATTGTGTGATTGTGTGATTGTGTGATTGTGTGATTGTGTGATTGTGTGATTGTGTGATTGTGTGATTGTGTGATTGTGTGATTGTGTGATTGTGTGATTGTGTGATTGCATGATGCGGAGATCATTTGATTGTGTGATTGTGTGATTGTGTGATTGTGTGGTTGTGTGATTGTGTGATTGTGTGATTGTGTGATTGTGTGATTGTGTGATTGTGTGATTGTGTGATTGTGTGATTGTGTGATTGTGTGGTTGTGTGATTGTGTGATTGTGTGATTGTGTGACTGTGGGATTGTGTGAGTGTGTGATTGTGGAGTATGGATAGAGTGATTGCGTAATTGTTTTTTTGTCTGATTGTGTGATTATGTGATTGTGTGATTGTGTTCATGTGTTATTGTGTGTTGGGGTGCTCGTGTGATTGTGTGATTATATGATTGTGTGATTGTGGATTGTGTATTTTGTGATTGTGCTGTTTTGCGTCTCCGTGATTGTGTGAATGAGTGATTGTGTGATTGTGTGATTGTGTGCTTGTGTGATTGTGTCCATGTGTAATCGTGTGACTGTGTGATTGTGTGATTGTGTGATTGTGTGATTGTGTGATTGTGTGATTGTGTGATTGTGTGATTGTGTGATTGTGGATTGCGTGAGTGCGTGATTGTGTGATTTTGTGATTGTGTGATTGTGTGATTGTGTGATTGTGTGATTGTGTGATTGTGTGATTGTGTGATTGCGTGATTGTGTGATTGTGTGATTGTGTGATTGTGGATTGTGTATTTTGTGATTGTGTTGTTTTGCGTCTGCGTGATTGTGTGAATGAGTGATTGTGTGATTGTGTGATTGTGGGATTGTGTGATTACGTGATTGCGCGACTGTGTGATAGTGTGATTGTGTGATTGTGTGATTGCGTGATTGCCTGGTTGCGTGATTCTGTGATTCCCTCGTTGTGTGATTGTGTTACTGTGTGATGAGGTGCTTGTGTGATGGTGTGATTGTGTGATTGTGTGATTGTGTGATTGTGTGATTGTGTGGTTGTGTGATTGTGTGATTGTGTGATTGTGTGATTGTTTGATTGTGTGATTGTGTGATTGTGTGAGTGTGAGGGTGTGTGGTTGCCTGATGGAATGGTTGCGTGATTCTGTGATGCCGTCGTTGTGTGATTGTCTTATTGTGTGATGGGGTGGTTGTGTAATTGTGTGATTGTGTGATTGTGTGATTGTGTGATTGCGTGATTGCCTGGTTGCGTGATTCCATATTTAAGTCGTTGTGTTATTGTGTTATTGTGTGATGAGGTGGTTGTGTGATTGTGTGATTGCGTGATTGTGTGATTGTGTGATTGTGTGATTGTGTGATTATGTGATTGTGGGATTGTGTGAGTGTGTGATTGTGGAGTATGGATAGAGTGATTGCGTAATTGTTTGTTTGTCTGATTGTGTGATTGTGTGAGTGTGTGTTTGTGTGATTGTGTTGTTGTGTGGTAGTGGGATTGTGTGATTGCATTGTTGTGTGATTGTGTGATTGTGTGGTTGTGTGATTGTGCGATGGTGTGATTGTGTGATTGTAGATTGTGTGATTGTGTGATTATGTGATTGTGCGATTGTGTTCATGTGTTATTGTGTGTTGGGGTGCTTGTGTGACTGTGTGTGTGTGTGATTGTGTGACTGTGGATTGTGTATTGTGTGATTGTGTGATTGTGTGATTGTGTGATGGCGGGATGTGGATTGTTTGATTGTGATTGTGTATTGGTGTGATTGTGCGATTGTGTGACTTTGCGTTTGTGTGGTTGTGTGATGGCGGGTTGTGGATTGTCTGATTGTGTGATTGTGTATTGGTGTGATTGTGCGATTGTGCGACTTTGCGATTGTGTGATTGTGTGGTTGTGTGATTGTGTGACTGCATGGTGGGGTGCTTGTGTGATAGTGTGATTGTGTGATTGTGTGATTGTGTGATTGTGTGGTTGTGTGATTGTGTGATTGTGTCACTGTGTGATTGTGTGATTGTGTGATTGTGTGGTTGTGTGATTGTGTGATTGTGTGATTCTGTGATTGTGTGATTGTGTCATTGTGTTCATGTGTTATTGTGTGTTGGGGTGCTTGTGTGATTGCGTGAGTGTGTGGTTGTGTGACTGTGGATTGCGCATTGTGTGATTGTGTGACTGTGTGATTGCGTGATTGCCTGGTTGCGTGATTCCATGATTAAGTCGTTGTGTTTGTGTGATTGTGTGATTGTGTGACTGTGGGATTGTGTGAGTGTGTGATTGTGGAGAATGGATAGAGTGATTGCGTAATTGTTTTTTTGTCTGATTGTGTGATTGTGTGGGTGTGTGTTTGTGTGATTGTGTTGTTGTGTGGTAGTGGGATTGTGTGATTGCATCGTTGTGTTATTGTGTGATTGTGTGGTTGTGTGATTGTGCGATGGTGTGATTGTGTGATTGTAGATAGTGTGATTGTGTGATTATGTGATTTTGTGATTGTGTTCATGTGTTATTGTGTGTTGGGGTGCTTGTGTGATTGTGTGAGTGTGTGATTGTATGATTGTGTGATTGTCGATTGTGTATTTTGTGATTGTGCTGTTTTGCGTCTGCGTGATTGTGTGAATGAGTGATTGTGTGATTGTGTGATTGTCTGATTGCGTGATTGCCTGGTTGCGTGATTCTGTGATTGCCTCGTTGTGTGATTGTGTTACTGTGTGATGAGGTGCTTGTGTGATTGTGTGATTGTGTGGTTGTGTGATTGTGTGATTATGTGATTGTGGGATTGTGTGAGTGTGTGATTGTGGAGTATGGATAGAGTGATTGCGTAATTGTTTGTTTGTCTGATTGTGTGATTGTGTGAGTGTGTGTTTGTGTGATTGTGTTGTTGTGTGGTAGTGGGATTGTGTGATTGCATTGTTGTGTGATTGTGTGATTGTGTGTTTATGTGATTGTGTGGTTGTGTGATTGGGTGACTGTGTGAGTGTGTGGGTGTGTGATTGCCTGATGGAACTGTTGCCTGATTCTGTGAATGTGTGATTGTGCAATTGTGTGATTGTGTGATAGTGTGATTGTTTGTTTGTGTGATTGTGTGATCGTGTGATTGTGTGATTGTGTGACTGTGTGGTTATGTAATTGTGTGATTGTGTGATTATGTGATTGCGTGATTGCGTGATTGCGTGATTGTGTGATTGTGCGATTGTGTGATTGCGTGATTGCGTGATTGTGTGATTGCGTGATTGCCTGGTTGCGTGATTCTGTGATTAAGTCCTTGTGTGATTGTGTTATTGTGCGATCCGGTGGTTGTATGATTGTGTGATTGTGTGATTGTGTGATTGTGTGATTGTGGGATTGCGTGATTGTGTGATAGTGTGATTGTGTGATTGTGTGATTGCGTGATTGCCTGGTTGCGTGATTCCATGATTAAGTCGTTGTGTGATTGTGTTATTGTCTGATGAGGTGGTTGTGTGATTGTGTGGTTGTGTGATTGTGTGCTTGTGGCATTGTGTGAGTGTGTGTTTCTGTGACTGTGGATTGTGTATTGTGGATTGTGTGAGTCTGTGATTGTGTGATTGTGTGATTGTGTGATTGTGTGATTGTGTGGTTGTGTGATTGTGTGATTGTGTGATTGTGTGATTGTGTGATTGTGTGAGTGTGAGAGTGTGTGATTGCCTGATGGAATGGTTGCGTGATTCTGTGATGCCGTCGTTGTGTGATTGTCTTATTGTGTGATGGGCTGGTTGTGTATCTGTGTGGTTGTGCGATTGTGTGATTGTGTGACTGTGTGGTTGCGTGAGTGTGTGTGTGTGTGGTTGCCTGATGGAATGGTTGCGTGGTTCTGTGACTGCGGGACTGTGTGATTGTGTGATTGCGTCATTGTGTGATTTCGTGATTGCCTGGTTGCGTGATTCTGTGATTCCGTCGTTGTGTGTTTGTGCGATTGTGTGATTGTGTGATTGTGTGGTTGTGTGAGCGTGTGATTATGTGATTGTGTGATTGTGTGATTGTGTTATTGTGTGATTGTGTACATGTGTAATCGTGTGTTTGGGTGCTTGTGTGATTGTGTGGGTGTGTAATTGTGTGATTGTGGGATTGTGTGATTGTGTGATTGTGTGAAAGTGGGTTTGTGTGTTTGTGGATTGTGTGGTTGTGTGATTGTGTGATGGCGGGATGTGGATTGTCTGATTGTGTGATTGTGTATTGGTGTGATTGTGCGATTGTGTGACTTTGCGATTGTGTGATTGTGTGATGGCGGGTTGTGGATTGTCTGATTGTGTGATTGTGCGATTGTGTGACTTTGCGATTGTGTGATTGTGTGGTTGTGTGATTGTGTGTTTGCATGGTGGGGTGATTGTGTGATAGTGTGATTGTGTGATTGCGTGATTGCGTGATTGCGTGATTGTGTGATTGTGCGGTTGTGTGATTGCGTAATTGTGTGATAGTGTGATTGTGTGATTGTGTGATTGTGTGATTGTGGAGTATGGATAGAGTGATTGCGTAATGGTTTTTTTGTCTGATTGTGTGATTGTGTGGTTGTGTGAGCGTGTGATTGTGTGATTGTGTGATTGTGTGATTGTGTGATTGTGTCCATGTGTAATCGTGTGTTTGGGTGCTTGTGTGATTGTGTGAGTGTGTGATTGTGTGATTGTGTGATTGTGTGATTGTGTGATTGTGTGATTGTGTGATTGTGTGATTGTGTGATTGTGTGATTGTGTGATTGTGTGATTGTGTCACTGTGTGATTGTGTGATTGTGGGATTGTGTGGTTGTGTGATTGTGTGGTTGTGTGATTGTGTGGTTGTGTGATTGTGTGATTGTGTGATTGTGGGATTGTGTGATTGTGTGATTGTGTGGTTGTGTGATTGTGTGATTGTGTGATTGTGGGATTGTGTGATTGTGTGATTGAGTGATTGTGTGATTGTGTGATTGTGTGATTGTGTGATTGTGTTCATGTGTTATTGTGTATTGGTGTGATTGTGCAATTGTTTGATTGTGTGGTTGTGTGATTGTGTGATTGCATGGTGGGGTGATTGTGTGATTGTGTGATAGTGTGATAGTGTGATTGTGTGATTGTATGATTGTGTGATTGTGTGATTGTGTGATTGTGTGATTGTCTTATTCTGTGATGGGGTGGTTGTGTAATTGTGTGATTGTGTGATTATGTGATTGCGAGATTGCGTGATAGTGTGATTGTGCGATTGTGTGATTGCGTGATTGTGCGATAGTGTGACTGTGTGATTGTGTGATTGCGTGGTTGCCTGGTTGCGTGATTCTGTGATTAAGTCGTTGTGTGATTGTGTTATTGTGCGATCCGGTGGTTGTGTGATTGTGTGATTGTGTGATTGTGTAATTGTGTGATTGTGGGATTGCGTGATTGTGTGATAGTGTGATTGTGTGATTGTGTGATTCGGTGATTGCCAGGTTGCGTGATTCCATGATTAAGTCGTTGTGTGATTGTGTTATTGTGTGATGAGGTGGTTGTGTGATTGTGTGATTGCGTGTTTGTGTGACTGTGTGATTGTGTGATTGTGTGATTGCGTGATTGCCTGGTTGCGTGATTCTGTGGTTCCCTCGCTGTGCGATTGTGTTATTGTGTGATGAGGTGCTTGTGTGATGGTGTGATTGTGTGATTGTCTGATTGTGTGGTTGTGTGATTGTGTGACTGTGTGATTGTGTGATTGTGTGATTGTGTGATTATGTGGTTGTGTGATTATGTGGTTGTGTCATTGTGTTCATGTGTTATTTTGTGTTGGGGTGCTTGTGTGATTGCGTGAGTGTATGATTGTGTGACTGTGGATTGTGTATTGTGTGATTGTGTGGTTGTGTGATTGTGTGATTGTGTGATTGTGTGGTTATGTGATTGTGTGATTGTGTGATTGTGTGATTGTGTCATTGTGTTCATGTGTTATTGTGTGTTGGGGTGCTTGTGTGATTGCGTGAGTGTGTGGTTGTGTGACTGTGTATTGCGTATTTTGTGATTGTGTGATTGTGTGATTGTGTGAAAGTGGGTTTGTGTGTTTGTGGATTGCGTGGTTGTGTGATTGTGTGATGGCGGGATGTGGATTGTCTGATTGTGTGATTGTGTATTGGTGTGATTGTGCGATTGTGTGACTTTGCGATTGTGTGATTGTGTGGTTGTGTGATTGTGTGTTTGCATGGTGGGGTGATTGTGTGATAGTGTGATTGTGTGATAGTGTGATAGTGTGATTGTGTGATTGTGTGATTGTGTGATTGTGTGATTGTGTGATTGCGTGATTGCGTGATTGCGTGATTGTGTGATTGTGCGGTTGTGTGATTGCGTAATTGTGTGATTGTGTGATTGTGTAATTGTGTGATTGTCTTATTCTGTGATGGGGTGATTGTGTGATTGTGTGATTGTGTGATTGTGTGATTGTGTGATTGCATGATGCGGAGATCATTTGACTGTGTGATTGTGTGATTGTGTGATTGTGTGATTGCGTATTGTGCGATTGTCTGATTGTGTGATTGTGTGATTGTGTGAAAGTGGGTTTGTGTGTTTGTGTATTGTGTGATTGTGTGATGGCGGGGTGTGGATTGTCTGATTGTGTGATTGTGTATTGGTGTGATTGTGCGATTGTGTGACTTTGCGATTGTGTGATTGTGTGATGGCGGGTTGTGGATTGTCTGATTGTGTGATTGTGTATTGGTGTGATTGTGCGATTGTGTGACTTTGCGATTGTGTCGTTGTGTGGTTGTGTGATTGTGTGATTGCATGGTGGGGTTATTGTGTGATAGTGTGATTGTGTGATAGTGTGATAGTGTGATTGTGTGATTGTGTGATTGTGTGATTGTGTGATTGTGTGATTGTGTGATTGTGTCCATGTTAGTCGTGTGATTGTGTATTTGTGTGATTGTGTGATTGCGTGATTGTGTGATTGTGTGATTGTGGGATTGTGTGGTTGTGTGATTGTGTGGTTGTGTGATTGTGTGATTGTGGGATTGTGTGGTTATGTGATTGTGTGGTTGTGTGATTGTGTGATTGTGTGATTGTGGGATTGTGTGGTTGTGTGATTGTGTGGTTGTGTGATTGCGTGATTGTGTGATTGTGGGATTGTGTGATTGTGTGATTGTGTGATTGTGTGATTGTGGGATTGTGTGGTTGTGTGATTGTGTGGTTGTGTGATTGTGTGATTGTGTGATTGTGGGATTGTGTGGTTGTGTGATTGTGTGGTTGTGTGATTGCGTGATTGTGGGATTGTGGGATTGTGTGATTGTGTGATTGTATGGTTGTGTGATTGTGTGATTGTGTGGTTGTGTGAATGCGTGATTGTGTGATTGTGGGATTGTGTGGTTGTGTGATTGTGTGGTTGTGTGAATGCGTGATTGTGTGATTGTGGGATTGTGTGATTGTGTGATTGTGTGATTGTGTGATTGGGTGATTGTGGGATTGTGTGGTTGTGTGATTGTGTGGTTGTGTGATTGTGTGATTGTGTGATTGTGGGATTGTGTGGTTGTGTGGTTGTGTGATTGTGTGGTTGTGTGATTGCGTGATTGTGGGATTGTGTGATTGTGTCACAGTGTGATTGTGTGATTGTGTGGTTGTGTGATTGTGTGATTGTGTGATTGTGTGATTGTGGGATTGTGTGGTTGTGTGATTGTGTGATTGTGTGATTGTGTGATTGTTTGATTGTGTGATTGTGTGATTGTTTGAGTGTGAGGGTGTGTGATTGCCTGATGGAATGGTTGCGTGATTCTGTGATGCCGTCGTTGTGTGATTGTCTTATTGTGTGATGGGGTGGTTGTGTAATTGTGTGATTGTGCGATTGTGTGATTGTGTGATTGTGTGTGTGTGTGGTTGCCTGATGGAATGGTTGCGTGATTCTGTGATTGCGTGACTGTGTGATTGTGTGATTGTGTGATTGTGTGATTGTGTGATTGCGCCATTGTGTGATTTCGTGATGGCCTGGTTGCGTGATTCTGTGATTCCGTCGTTGTGTGTTTGTGCGATTGTGTGATTGTGTGATTGTGTGGTTGTGTGAGTGTGTGGGTGTGTGATCGTGTGATTGTGTCACTGTGTGATTGTGTGATTGTGTGATTGTGTGGTTGTGTGATTGCGTGATTGTGTATTATGTGATTGTGTTCTTGTGTCTTTGTGTGATTGTGTAGTTGTGTGATTGTGTGATTGTGTGATTGTGGGATTGTGTGATTGTGTGGTTGTGTGATTGTGCGATTGTGTGATTCTGTGATTCCCTCGTTGTGTGATTGTGTTATTGTGTGATGAGGTGCTTGTGGGATGGTGTGATTGTGTGATTGTGTGATTGTGTGGTTGTGTGATTATGTGATTGTGTGATTGTGTTCATGTGTTATTTTGTGTTGGGGTGCTTGTGTGATTGCGTGAGTGTATGATTGTGTGACTGTGGATTGTGTATTGTGTGATTGTGTGATTGTGTGATTGTGTGATTGTGTGATTGTGTGATTGTGTGATGGCGGGATGTGGATTGTCTGATTGTGTGATTGTGTATTGGTGTGATTGTGCGATTGTGTGAATTTGCGCTTCTGTGGTTGTGTGATGGCGGGTTGTTAATTGTCTGGTTGTGTGATTGTGTATTGGCGTGATTGTGCGATTGCGCGACTTTGCGATTGTGTGATTGTGTGGTTGTGTGATTGTGTGATTGCATGGTGGGATGCTTGTGTGATAGTGTGATTATGTGATAGTGTGATAGTGTGATTGTGGGATTGTGTGGTTGTGTGATTGTGTGGTTGTGTGATTGTGTGGTTGTGTGATTGTGTGATTGTGTGATTGTGGGATTGTGTGATTGTGTGATTGTGTGATTGTGTGGTTGTGTGATTGTGTGATTGCATGGTGGGATGCTTGTGTGATAGTGTGATTATGTGATAGTGTGATAGTGTGATTGTGGGATTGTGTGGTTGTGTGATTGTGTGGTTGTGTGATTGTGTGGTTGTGCGATTGTGTGATTGCGTGTTTGCCTGGTTGCGTGATTCTGTGATTACCTCGTTGTGTGATTGTGTTATTGTGTGATGAGGTGCTTGTGGGATGGTGTGATTGTGTGATTGTGTGATTGTGTGGTTGTGTGATTAGGTGATTGTGGGATTGTGTGAGTGTGTGATTGTGGAGTATGGATAGAGTGATTGCGTAATTGTTTTTTTGTCTGATTGTGTGATTGTGTGGGTGTGTGTTTGTGTGATTGTGTTGTTGTGTGGTAGTGGGATTGTGTGATTGCATCGTTGTGTTATTGTGTGATTGTGTGGTTGTGTGATTGTGCGATGGTGTGATTGTGTGATTGTAGATTGTGTGATTGTGTGATTATGTGATTGTGTGATTGTGTTCATGTGTTATTGTGTGTTGGGGTGCTTGTGCGATTGTGTGAGTGTGTGATTGTATGATTGTGTGATTGTGGATTGTGTATTTTGTGATTGTGCTGTTTTGCGTCTGCGTGATTGTGTGAATGAGTGATTGTGTGATTGTGTGATTGTCTGATTGCGTGATTGCCTGGTTGCGTGATTCTGTGATTCCCTCGTTGTGTGATTGTGTTACTGTGTGATGAGGTGCTTGTGTGATGGTGTGATTGTATGATTGTGTGATTGTGTGATTGTGTGGTTGTGTGATTGTGTGATTGTGTGATTGTTTGATTGTGTGATTGTGTGATTGTGTGAGTGTGAGGGTGTGTGATTGCCTGATGGAATGGTTGCGTGATTCTGTGATGCCGTCGTTGTGTGATTGTCTTATTGTGTGATGGGGTGGTTGTGTAATTGTGTGATTGTACGATTGTGCGATTGTGTGATTGTGTGATTGTGTGGTTGTGTGAGTGTGTGGGTGTGTGATCGTGTCATTGTGTCACTGTGTGATTGTGTGATTGTGTGATTGCGTGATTGCCTGGTTGCGTGATTCCATGATTAAGTCGTTGTGTTATTGTGTTATTGTGTGATGAGGTGGTTGTGTGATTGTGTGATTGTGTGATTGTGTGATTGTGTGATTGTGTGATTGTGTGATTGTGTGATTATATGATTGTGGGATTGTGTGAGTGTGTGATTGTGGAGTATGGATAGAGTGATTGCGTAATTGTTTGTTTGTCTGATTGTGTGATTGTGTTGTTGTGTGGTAGTGGGATTGTGTGATTGCATTGTTGTGTGATTGTGTGATTGTGTGGTTGTGTGATTGTGCGATGGTGTGATTGTGTGATTGCATCGTTGTGTTATTGTGTGATTGTGTGGTTGTGTGATTGTGCAATGGTGTGATTGTGTGATTGTAGATTGTGTGATTGTGTGATTGTGTGTTGGGGTGCTTGTGTGATTGTGTGAGTGTGTGATTGTATGATTGTGTGATTGTGGATTGTGTATTTTGTGATTGTGCTGTTTTGCGTCTGCGTGATTGTGTGAATGAGTGATTGTGTGATTGTGTGATTGTGTGCTTGTGTGATTGTGTCCATGTGTAATCGTGTGACTGTGTGATTGTGTGATTGTGTGATTGTGTGATTTTGTGATTGTGTGATTGTGTGATTGTGTGATTGTGCGATTGTGTGATTGTGTGATTGTGTGACTGTGTGATTGTGGATTGCGTGAGTGCGTGATTGTGTGATTTTGTGATTGTGTGATTGTGTGATTGTGTGATTGTGCGATTTTGTGATTGCGCGATTGCGCGATTGTGTGATTGTGTGATTGTGTGATTGTGTGATTGTGTGATTGTGTGATTGCGTGATTGTGTGATTGTGTGATTGTGTGATTGTGGATTGTGTATTTTGTGATTGTGTTGTTTTGCGTCTGCGTGACTGTGTGAATGAGTGATTGTGTGATTGTGTGATTGCGTGATTACGTGATTGCGCGACTGTGTGGTAGTGTGATTGTGTGTTTGTGTGATTGCGTGATTGCCTGGTTGCGTGATTCTGTGATTAAGTCGCTGTGTGATTGTGTTATTGTGTGATGAGGTGGTTGTGTGATTGTGTTATTGCGTGATTGTGTGACTGTGTGATTGTGTGATTGTGTGGTCGTGCGATTGTGCTATTGCATGATGGGGTGATTGTGGGATTGTGTGACTGTGTGATTGTGTAATTGTGCGATTTTGTGATTGTGTGATGGTGTGATTGTGTGTTTATGTGATTGTGTGGTTGTGTGATTGGGTGACTGTGTGAGTGTGTGGGTGTGTGATTGCCTGATGGAACGGTTGCCTGCTTCTGTGAATGTGTGATTGTGCAATTGTGTGATTGTGTGATTGTGTGATTGTGTGATTGTTTGTTTGTGTGATTGTGTGATTGTGAGATTGTTGTGATTGTGTGATAGTGTGATTGTGTGATTGTGTGATTGCGTGATTGCCTGGTTGCGTGATTCCATGATTAAGTCGTTGTGTGATTGTGTTATTGTCTGATGAGGTGGTTGTGTGATTGTGTGGTTGTGTGATTGTGTGCTTGTGGCATTGTGTGAGTGTGTGTTTCTGTGACTGTGGATTGTGTATTGTGGATTGTGTGAGTCTGTGATTGTGTGATTGTGTGATTTTGTGATTGCATGATGCGGAGATCATGTGATTGTGTGATTGTGTGATTGTGTGGTTGTGTGATTGTGTGATTGTGTGATTGTGTGATTGTGTGATTGTGTGATTGTGTGATTGTGTGATTGTGTGGTTGTGTGATTGTGTGATTGTGTGGTTGTGTGATTGTGTGATTGCGTGATTGCGTGATTGTGTGATTGCGTGATTGCCTGGTTGCGTGATTCTGTGATTAAGTCCTTGTGTGATTGTGTTATTGTGCGATCCGGTGGTTGTGTGATTGTGTGATTGTGTGATTGTGTGATTGTGGGATTGCGAGATTGTGTGATAGTGTGATTGTGTGATTGTGTGATTGCGTGATTGCCTGGTTGCGTGATTCCATGATTAAGTCGTTGTGTGATTGTGTTATTGTCTGATGAGGTGGTTGTGTGATTGTGTGGTTGTGTGATTGTGTGCTTGTGGCATTGTGTGAGTGTGTGTTTCTGTGACTGTGGATTGTGTATTGTGGATTGTGTGAGTCTGTGATTGTGTGATTGTGTGATTGTGTGATTGTGTGGTTGTGTGATTGTGTGATTGTGTGATTGTGTGATTGTGTGATTGTGTGAGTGTGAGGGTGTGTGACTGCCTGATGGAATGGTTGCGTGATTCTGTGATGCCGTCGTTGTGTGATTGTCTTATTGTGTGATGGGCTGGTTGTGTATCTGTGTGGCTGTGCGATTGTGTGATTGTGTGACTGTGTGGTTGCGTGAGTGTGTGTGTGTGTGGTTGCCTGATGGAATGGTTGCGTGGTTCTGTGATTGCGGGACTGTGTGATTGTGTGATTGCGTCATTGTGTGATTTCGTGATTGCCTGGTTGCGTGATTCTGTGATTCCGTCGTTGTGTGTTTGTGCGATTGTGTGATTGTGTGATTGTGTGGTTGTGTGAGCGTGTGATTATGTGATTGTGTGATTGTGTGATTGTGTTATTGTGTGATTGTGTACATGTGTAATCGTGTGTTTGGGTGCTTGTGTGATTGTGTGGGTGTGTAATTGTGTGATTGTGGGATTGTGTGATTGTGTGATTGTGTGATTGTGTGGTTGTGTGATTGTGTGATTGCGTGATTGCCTGGTTGCGTGATTCTGTGATTCCCTCGTTGTGTGATTGTGATATTGTGTGATGAGGTGCTTGTGTGGTGGTGTGATTGTGTGATTGTGTGGTTGTGTGATTGTGTGATTGTGTGATTGTGTGATTGTGTGATTGTGTGAGTGTGTGGTTGCGTGAGTGTGTGTGTGTGTGGTTGCCTGATGGAATGGTTGCGTGGTTCTGTGATTGCGTGACTGTGTGATTGTGTGATTGTGTGATTGCGTCATTGTGTGATTTCGTGATTGCCTGGTTGCGTGATTCTGTGATTCCGTCGTTGTGTGCTTGTGCGATTGTGTGATTGTGTGATTGTGTGATTGTGTGGTTGTGTGATTTTGTGATTGTGTGATTGTGTCACTGTGTGATTCTGTGATTGTGTGATTGTGTGGTTGTGTGATTGTGTGATTGTGTGATTGTGTCACTGTGTGATTGTGTGATTGTGGGATTGTGTGGTTGTGTGATTGTGTGGTTGTGTGATTGTGTGGTTGTGTGATTGTGTGATTGTGTGATTGTGGGATTGTGTGATTGTGTGATTGTGTGGTTGTGTGATTGTGTGATTGTGTGATTGGTGGATTGTGTGATTGTGTGATTGAGTGATTGTGTGATTGTGTGATTGTGTGATTGTGTGATTGTGTTCATGTGTTATTGTGTATTGGTGTGATTGTGCAATTGTTTGATTGTGTGGTTGTGTGATTGTGTGATTGCATGGTGGGGTGATTGTGTGATTGTGTGATAGTGTGATAGTGTGATTGTGTGATTGTATGATTGTGTGATTGTGTGATTGTGTGATTGTGTGATTGTCTTATTCTGTGATGGGGTGGTTGTGTAATTGTGTGATTGTGTGATTATGTGATTGCGAGATTGCGTGATAGTGTGATTGTGCGATTGTGTGATTGCGTGATTGTGCGATAGTGTGACTGTGTGATTGTGTGATTGCGTGGTTGCCTGGTTGCGTGATTCTGTGATTAAGTCGTTGTGTGATTGTGTTATTGTGCGATCCGGTGGTTGTGTGATTGTGTGATTGTGTGATTGTTTAATTGTGTGATTGTGGGATTGCGTGATTGTGTGATAGTGTGATTGTGTGATTGTGTGATTCGGTGATTGCCAGGTTGCGTGACTCCATGATTAAGTCGTTGTGTGATTGTGTTATTGTGTGATGAGGTGGTTGTGTGATTGTGTGATTGCGTGTTTGTGTGACTGTGTGATTGTGTGATTGTGTGACTGTATGATAGTGTGATTGTGTGATTGTGTGATTGCGTGATTGCCTGGTTGCGTGATTCTGTGGTTCCCTCGCTGTGCGATTGTGTTATTGTGTGATGAGGTGCTTGTGTGATGGTGTGATTGTGTGATTGTCTGATTGTGTGGTTGTGTGATTGTGTGACTGTGTGATTGTGTGATTGTGTGATTGTGTGATTATGTGGTTGTGTGATTATGTGATTGTGTCATTGTGTTCATGTGTTATTTTGTGTTGGGGTGCTTGTGTGATTGCGTGAGTGTATGATTGTGTGACTGTGGATTGTGTATTGTGTGATTGTGTGGTTGTGTGATTGTGTGATTGTGTGATTGTGCGGTTATGTGATTGTGTGATTGTGTGATTGTGTGATTGTGTCATTGTGTTCATGTGTTATTGTGTGTTGGGGTGCTTGTGTGATTGCGTGAGTGTGTGGTTGTGTGACTGTGTATTGCGTATTTTGTGATTGTGTGATTGTGTGATTGTGTGAAAGTGGGTTTGTGTGTTTGTGGATTGTGTGGTTGTGTGATTGTGTGATGGCGGGATGTGGATTGTCTGATTGTGTGATTGTGTATTGGTGTGATTGTGCGATTGTGTGACTTTGCGATTGTGTGATTGTGTGATGGCGGGTTGTGGCTTGTCTGATTGTGTGATTGTGTATTGGTGTGATTGTGCGATTGTGTGACTTTGCGATTGTGTGATTGTGTGGTTGTGTGATTGTGTGTTTGCATGGTGGGGTGATTGTGTGATAGTGTGATTGTGTGATAGTGTGATAGTGTGATTGTGTGATTGTGTGATTGTGTGATTGTGTGATTGTGTGATTGCGTGATTGCGTGATTGCGTGATTGTGTGATTGTGCGGTTGTGTGATTGCGTCATTGTGTGATTGTGTGATTGTGTGATTGCGTGATTGCGTGATTGCCTTGTTGCGTGATTCCATGACTGCGTCGTTGTGTTATTGTGTTATTGTGTGATGAGGTGGTTGTGTGATTGTGTGGTTGTGTGATTGTGTGATTGTGTCATTGTGTGAGTGTGTGTTTCTGTGACTGTGGATTGTGTATTGTGGATTGTGTGAGTCTGTGATTGTGTGATTGTGTGATTGTGTGATTGCATGATGCGGAGATCATTTGATTGTGTGATTGTGTGATTGTGTGATTGCATGATGCGGAGATCATTTGACTGTGTGATTGTGTGATTGTGTGATTGTGTGGTTGTGTGATTGTGTGATTGTGTGATTGTGTCACTGTGTGATTGTGTGATTGTGGGATTGTGTGGTTGTGTGATTGTGTGGTTGTGTGATTGTGTGATTGTGTGATTGTGGGATTGTGTGGTTGTGTGATTGCGTGATTGTGGGATTGTGTGATTGTGTCACAGTGTGATTGTGTGATTGTGTGGTTGTGTGATTGTGTGATTGTGTGATTGTGTGATTGTGGGATTGTGTGGTTGTGTGATTGTGTGATTGTGTGATTGTGTGATTGTTTGATTGTGTGATTGTGTGATTGTTTGAGTGTGAGGGTGTGTGATTGCCTGATGGAATGGTTGCGTGATTCTGTGATGCCGTCGTTGTGTGATTGTCTTATTGTGTGATGGGGTGGTTGTGTAATTGTGTGATTGTGCGATTGTGTGATTGTGTGATTGTGTGTGTGTGTGGTTGCCTGATGGAATGGTTGCGTGATTCTGTGATTGCGTGACTGTGTGATTGTGTGATTGTGTGATTGTGTGATTGTGTGATTGCGCCATTGTGTGATTTCGTGATGGCCTGGTTGCGTGATTCTGTGATTCCGTCGTTGTGTGTTTGTGCGATTGTGTGATTGTGTGATTGTGTGGTTGTGTGAGTGTGTGGGTGTGTGATCGTGTGATTGTGTCACTGTGTGATTGTGTGATTGTGTGATTGTGTGGTTGTGTGATTGCGTGATTGTGTATTATGTGATTGTGTTCTTGTGTCTTTGTGTGATTGTGTAGTTGTGTGATTGTGTGACTGTGTGATTGTGGGATTGTGTGATTGTGTGGTTGTGTGATTGTGCGATTGTGTGATTGTGTGATTGTGTGATTGTGTGATTGTGTGATTGTGTGATTGTGTGATTGTCTTATTCTGTGATGGGGTGGTTGTGTAATTGTGTGATTGTGTGATTATGTGATCGCGAGATTGCGTGATAGTGTGATTGTGCGGTTGTGTGATTGCGTGATTGTGCGATAGTGTGACTGTGTGATTGTGTGATTGCGTGATTGCCTGGTTGCGTGATTCTGTGATTCCCTCGTTGTGTGATTGTGTTATTGTGTGATGAGGTGCTTGTGGGATGGTGTGATTGTGTGATTGTGTGATTGTGTGGTTGTGTGATTATGTGATTGTGTGATTGTGTTCATGTGTTATTTTGTGTTGGGGTGCTTGTGTGATTGCGTGAGTGTATGATTGTGTGACTGTGGATTGTGTATTGTGTGATTGTGTGATTGTGTGATTGTGTGATTGTGTGATTGTGTGATGGCGGGATGTGGATTGTCTGATTGTGTGATTGTGTATTGGTGTGATTGTGCGATTGTGTGAATTTGCGATTGTGTGGTTGTGTGATGGCGGGTTGTTAATTGTCTGGTTGTGTGATTGTGTATTGGCGTGATTGTGCGATTGCGCGACTTTGCGATTGTGTGATTGTGTGGTTGTGTGATTGTGTGATTGCATGGTGGGATGCTTGTGTGATAGTGTGATTGTGTGATAGTGTGATAGTGTGATTTTGGGATTGTGTGGTTGTGTGATTGTGTGGTTGTGTGATTGTGTGGTTGTGTGATTGTGTGATTGTGTGATTGTGGGATTGTGTGATTGTGTGATTGTGTGATTGTGTGGTTGTGTGATTGTGTGATTGTGTGATTGTGTGATTGTGTGATTGTGCGATAGTGTGATTGCGTGGTTGCGTGATTGCGTGATTGTGTGATTGTGTGATTGTGTGATTGTGTGGTTGTGTGATTGTGTGATTGTGTGATAGTGTGATTGTGCGATTGTGTGATTGCGTGTTTGCCTGGTTGCGTGATTCTGTGATTACCTCGTTGTGTGATTGTGTTATTGTGTGATGAGGTGCTTGTGGGATGGTGTGATTGTGTGATTGTGTGATTGTGTGGTTGTGTGATTAGGTGATTGTGGGATTGTGTGAGTGTGTGATTGTGGAGTATGGATAGAGTGATTGCGTAATTGTTTTTTTGTCTGATTGTGTGATTGTGTGGGTGTGTGTTTGTGTGATTGTGTTGTTGTGTGGTAGTGGGATTGTGTGATTGCATCGTTGTGTTATTGTGTGATTGTGTGGTTGTGTGATTGTGCGATGGTGTGATTGTGTGATTGTAGATTGTGTGATTGTGTGATTATGTGATTGTGTGATTGTGTTCATGTGTTATTGTGTGTTGGGGTGCTTGTGCGATTGTGTGAGTGTGTGATTGTATGATTGTGTGATTGTGGATTGTGTATTTTGTGATTGTGCTGTTTTGCGTCTGCGTGATTGTGTGAATGAGTGATTGTGTGATTGTGTGATTGTCTGATTGCGTGATTGCCTGGTTGCGTGATTCTGTGATTCCCTCGTTGTGTGATTGTGTTACTGTGTGATGAGGTGCTTGTGTGATGGTGTGATTGTATGATTGTGTGATTGTGTGATTGTGTGGTTGTGTGATTGTGTGATTGTGTGATTGTTTGATTGTGTGATTGTGTGATTGTGTGAGTGTGAGGGTGTGTGATTGCCTGATGGAATGGTTGCGTGATTCTGTGATGCCGTCGTTGTGTGATTGTCTTATTGTGTGATGGGGTGGTTGTGTAATTGTGTGATTGTACGATTGTGCGATTGTGTGATTGTGTGATTGTGTGGTTGTGTGAGTGTGTGGGTGTGTGATCGTGTCATTGTGTCACTGTGTGATTGTGTGATTGTGTGATTGCGTGATTGCCTGGTTGCGTGATTCCATGATTAAGTCGTTGTGTTATTGTGTTATTGTGTGATGAGGTGGTTGTGTGATTGTGTGATTGTGTGATTGTATGATTGTGTGATTGTGTGATTGTGTGATTGTGTGATTGTGTGATTGTGTGATTATATGATTGTGGGATTGTGTGAGTGTGTGATTGTGGAGTATGGATAGAGTGATTGCGTAATTGTTTGTTTGTCTGATTGTGTGATTGTGTTGTTGTGTGGTAGTGGGATTGTGTGATTGCATTGTTGTGTGATTGTGTGATTGTGTGGTTGTGTGATTGTGCGATGGTGTGATTGTGTGATTGCATCGTTGTGTTATTGTGTGATTGTGTGGTTGTGTGATTGTGCAATGGTGTGATTGTGTGATTGTAGATTGTGTGATTGTGTGATTGTGTGTTGGGGTGCTTGTGTGATTGTGTGAGTGTGTGATTGTATGATTGTGTGATTGTGGATTGTGTATTTTGTGATTGTGCTGTTTTGCGTCTGCGTGATTGTGTGAATGAGTGATTGTGTGATTGTGTGATTGTGTGCTTGTGTGATTGTGTCCATGTGTAATCGTGTGACTGTGTGATTGTGTGATTGTGTGATTGTGTGATTGTGTGATTTTGTGATTGTGTGATTGTGTGATTGTGTGATTGTGCGATTGTGTGATTGTGTGATTGTGTGACTGTGTGATTGTGGATTGCGTGAGTGCGTGATTGTGTGATTTTGTGATTGTGTGATTGTGTGATTGTGTGATTGTGCGATTTTGTGATTGCGCGATTGCGCGATTGTGTGATTGTGTGATTGTGTGATTGTGTGATTGTGTGATTGTGTGATTGTGTGATTGCGTGATTGTGTGATTGTGTGATTGTGTGATTGTGGATTGTGTATTTTGTGATTGTGTTGTTTTGCGTCTGCGTGACTGTGTGAATGAGTGATTGTGTGATTGTGTGATTGCGTGATTACGTGATTGCGCGACTGTGTGGTAGTGTGATTGTGTGTTTGTGTGATTGCGTGATTGCCTGGTTGCGTGATTCTGTGATTAAGTCGCTGTGTGATTGTGTTATTGTGTGATGAGGTGGTTGTGTGATTGTGTTATTGCGTGATTGTGTGACTGTGTGATTGTGTGATTGTGTGGTCGTGCGATTGTGCTATTGCATGATGGGGTGATTGTGGGATTGTGTGACTGTGTGATTGTGTAATTGTGCGATTTTGTGATTGTGTGATGGTGTGATTGTGTGTTTATGTGATTGTGTGGTTGTGTGATTGGGTGACTGTGTGAGTGTGTGGGTGTGTGATTGCCTGATGGAACGGTTGCCTGCTTCTGTGAATGTGTGATTGTGCAATTGTGTGATTGTGTGATTGTGTGATTGTGTGATTGTTTGTTTGTGTGATTGTGTGATTGTGAGATTGTTGTGATTGTGTGATAGTGTGATTGTGTGATTGTGTGATTGCGTGATTGCCTGGTTGCGTGATTCCATGATTAAGTCGTTGTGTGATTGTGTTATTGTCTGATGAGGTGGTTGTGTGATTGTGTGGTTGTGTGATTGTGTGCTTGTGGCATTGTGTGAGTGTGTGTTTCTGTGACTGTGGATTGTGTATTGTGGATTGTGTGAGTCTGTGATTGTGTGATTGTGTGATTTTGTGATTGCATGATGCGGAGATCATGTGATTGTGTGATTGTGTGATTGTGTGGTTGTGTGATTGTGTGATTGTGTGATTGTGTGATTGTGTGATTGTGTGATTGTGTGATTGTGTGATTGTGTGGTTGTGTGATTGTGTGATTGTGTGGTTGTGTGATTGTGTGATTGCGTGATTGCGTGATTGTGTGATTGCGTGATTGCCTGGTTGCGTGATTCTGTGATTAAGTCCTTGTGTGATTGTGTTATTGTGCGATCCGGTGGTTGTGTGATTGTGTGATTGTGTGATTGTGTGATTGTGGGATTGCGAGATTGTGTGATAGTGTGATTGTGTGATTGTGTGATTGCGTGATTGCCTGGTTGCGTGATTCCATGATTAAGTCGTTGTGTGATTGTGTTATTGTCTGATGAGGTGGTTGTGTGATTGTGTGGTTGTGTGATTGTGTGCTTGTGGCATTGTGTGAGTGTGTGTTTCTGTGACTGTGGATTGTGTATTGTGGATTGTGTGAGTCTGTGATTGTGTGATTGTGTGATTGTGTGATTGTGTGGTTGTGTGATTGTGTGATTGTGTGATTGTGTGATTGTGTGATTGTGTGAGTGTGAGGGTGTGTGATTGCCTGATGGAATGGTTGCGTGATTCTGTGATGCCGTCGTTGTGTGATTGTCTTATTGTGTGATGGGCTGGTTGTGTATCTGTGTGGTTGTGCGATTGTGTGATTGTGTGACTGTGTGGTTGCGTGAGTGTGTGTGTGTGTGGTTGCCTGATGGAATGGTTGCGTGGTTCTGTGATTGCGGGACTGTGTGATTGTGTGATTGCGTCATTGTGTGATTTCGTGATTGCCTGGTTGCGTGATTCTGTGATTCCGTCGTTGTGTGTTTGTGCGATTGTGTGATTGTGTGATTGTGTGGTTGTGTGAGCGTGTGATTATGTGATTGTGTGATTGTGTGATTGTGTTATTGTGTGATTGTGTACATGTGTAATCGTGTGTTTGGGTGCTTGTGTGATTGTGTGGGTGTGTAATTGTGTGATTGTGTGATTGTGTGGTTGTGTGATTGTGTGATTGCGTGATTGCCTGGTTGCGTGATTCTGTGATTCCCTCGTTGTGTGATTGTGATATTGTGTGATGAGGTGCTTGTGTGGTGGTGTGATTGTGTGATTGTGTGGTTGTGTGATTGTGTGATTGTGTGATTGTGTGGTTGTGTGATTGTGTGATTGTGTGATTGTGGGATTGTGTGATTGTGTGATTGAGTGATTGTGTGATTGTGTGATTGTGTGATTGTGTGATTGTGTTCATGTGTTATTGTGTATTGGTGTGATTGTGCAATTGTTTGATTGTGTGGTTGTGTGATTGTGTGATTGCATGGTGGGGTGATTGTGTGATTGTGTGATAGTGTGATAGTGTGATTGTGTGATTGTATGATTGTGTGATTGTGTGATTGTGTGATTGTGTGATTGTCTTATTCTGTGATGGGGTGGTTGTGTAATTGTGTGATTGTGTGATTATGTGATTGCGAGATTGCGTGATAGTGTGATTGTGCGATTGTGTGATTGCGTGATTGTGCGATAGTGTGACTGTGTGATTGTGTGATTGCGTGGTTGCCTGGTTGCGTGATTCTGTGATTAAGTCGTTGTGTGATTGTGTTATTGTGCGATCCGGTGGTTGTGTGATTGTGTGATTGTGTGATTGTTTAATTGTGTGATTGTGGGATTGCGTGATTGTGTGATAGTGTGATTGTGTGATTGTGTGATTCGGTGATTGCCAGGTTGCGTGATTCCATGATTAAGTCGTTGTGTGATTGTGTTATTGTGTGATGAGGTGGTTGTGTGATTGTGTGATTGCGTGTTTGTGTGACTGTGTGATTGTGTGATTGTGTGACTGTATGATAGTGTGATTGTGTGATTGTGTGATTGCGTGATTGCCTGGTTGCGTGATTCTGTGGTTCCCTCGCTGTGCGATTGTGTTATTGTGTGATGAGGTGCTTGTGTGATGGTGTGATTGTGTGATTGTCTGATTGTGTGGTTGTGTGATTGTGTGACTGTGTGATTGTGTGATTGTGTGATTGTGTGATTATGTGGTTGTGTGATTATGTGATTGTGTCATTGTGTTCATGTGTTATTTTGTGTTGGGGTGCTTGTGTGATTGCGTGAGTGTATGATTGTGTGACTGTGGATTGTGTATTGTGTGATTGTGTGGTTGTGTGATTGTGTGATTGTGTGATTGTGTGGTTATGTGATTGTGTGATTTTGTGATTGTGTGATTGTGTCATTGTGTTCATGTGTTATTGAGTGTTGGGGTGCTTGTGTGATTGCGTGAGTGTGTGGTTGTGTGACTGTGTATTGCGTATTTTGTGATTGTGTGATTGTGTGATTGTGTGAAAGTGGGTTTGTGTGTTTGTGGATTGTGTGGTTGTGTGATTGTGTGATGGCGGGATGTGGATTGTCTGATTGTGTGATTGTGTATTGGTGTGATTGTGCGATTGTGTGACTTTGCGATTGTGTGATTGTGTGATGGCGGGTTGTGGATTGTCTGATTGTGTGATTGTGTATTGGTGTGATTGTGCGATTGTGTGACTTTGCGATTGTGTGATTGTGTGGTTGTGTGATTGTGTGTTTGCATGGTGGGGTGATTGTGTGATAGTGTGATTGTGTGATAGTGTGATAGTGTGATTGTGTGATTGTGTGATTGTGTGATTGTGTGATTGTGTGATTGCGTGATTGCGTGATTGCGTGATTGTGTGATTGTGCGGTTGTGTGATTGCGTCATTGTGTGATTGTGTGATTGTGTGATTGCGTGATTGCGTGATTGCCTGGTTGCGTGATTCCATGACTGCGTCGTTGTGTTATTGTGTTATTGTGTGATGAGGTGGTTGTGTGATTGTGTGGTTGTGTGATTGTGTGATTGTGTCATTGTGTGAGTGTGTGTTTCTGTGACTGTGGATTGTGTATTGTGGATTGTGTGAGTCTGTGATTGTGTGATTGTGTGATTGTGTGATTGCATGATGCGGAGATCATTTGATTGTGTGATTGTGTGATTGTGTGATTGCATGATGCGGAGATCATTTGACTGTGTGATTGTGTGATTGTGTGATTGTGTGGTTGTGTGATTGTGTGATTGTGTGATTGTGTCACTGTGTGATTGTGTGATTGTGGGATTGTGTGGTTGTGTGATTGTGTGGTTGTGTGATTGTGTGATTGTGTGATTGTGGGATTGTGTGATTGTGTGATTGTGTGGTTGTGTGATTGTGTGATTGTGTGATTGTGGGATTGTGTGATTGTGTGATTGTGTGATTGAGTGATTGTGTGATTGTGTGATTGTGCGATTGTGTGACTTTGCGATTGTGTGATTGTGTGATGGCGGGGTGTGGATTGTCTGATTGTGTGATTGTGTATTGGTGTGATTGTGCGATTGTGTGACTTTGCGATTGTGTGATTGTGTGATGGCGGGTTGTGGATTGTCTGATTGTGTGATTGTGTATTGGTGTGATTGTGCGATTGTGTGACTTTGCGATTGTGTCGTTGTGTGGTTGTGTGATTGTGTGATTGCATGGTGGGGTGATTGTGTGATAGTGTGATTGTGTGATAGTGTGATAGTGTGATTGTGTGATTGTGTGATTGTGTGATTGTGTGATTGTGTGATTGTGTCCATGTTAATCGTGTGATTGTGTATTTGTGTGATTGTGTGATTGTGTGATTGTGTGATTGTGGGATTGTGTGGTTGTGTGATTGTGTGATTGTGGGATTGTGTGGTTATGTGATTGTGTGGTTGTGTGATTGTGTGATTGTGTGATTGTGGGATTGTGTGGTTGTGTGATTGTGTGGTTGTGTGATTGCGTGATTGTGTGATTGTGGGATTGTGTGATTGTGTGATTGTGTGATTGTGTGATTGTGGGATTGTGTGGTTGTGTGATTGTGTGGTTGTGTGATTGTGTGATTGTGTGATTGTGGGATTGTGTGGTTGTGTGATTGTGTGGTTGTGTGATTGCGTGATTGTGGGATTGTGGGATTGTGTGATTGTGTGATTGTATGGTTGTGTGATTGTGTGATTGTGTGGTTGTGTGAATGCGTGATTGTGTGATTGTGGGATTGTGTGGTTGTGTGATTGTGTGGTTGTGTGAATGCGTGATTGTGTGATTGTGGGATTGTGTGATTGTGTGATTGTGTGATTGTGTGATTGTGTGATTGTGGGATTGTGTGGTTGTGTGATTGTGTGGTTGTGTGATTGTGTGATTGTGTGATTGTGTGATTGTGGGATTGTGTGGTTGTGTGGTTGTGTGATTGTGTGGTTGTGTGATTGCGTGATTGTGGGATTGTGTGATTGTGTCACAGTGTGATTGTGTGATTGTGTGGTTGTGTGATTGTGTGATTGTGTGATTGTGTGATTGTGTGATTGTGGGATTGTGTGGTTGTGTGATTGTGTGGTTGTGTGAATGTGTGTTTGTGTGATTGTGGGATTGTGTGATTGTGTGATTGTGTGATTGTGTGATTGTGTGGTTGTGTGATTGTGTGATTGTGTGATTGTGTGATTGTGTGATTATGTGATTGCGAGATTGCGTGATAGTGTGATTGTGCGATTGTGTGATTGCGTGATTGTGCGATAGTGTGACTGTGTGATTGTGTGATTGCGTGGTTGCCTGGTTGCGTGATTCTGTGATTAAGTCGTTGGGTGATTGTGTTATTGTGCGATCCGGTGGTTGTGTGATTGTGTGATTGTGTGATTGTGTAATTGTGTGATTGTGGGATTGCGTGATTGTGTGATAGTGTGATTGTGTGATTGTGTGATTCGGTGAATGCCAGGTTGCGTGATTCCATGATTAAGTCGTTGTGTGATTGTGTTATTGTGTGATGAGGTGGTTGTGTGATTGTGTGATTGCGTGATTGTGTGACTGTGTGATTCTGTGATTCTGTGATTGTGTGATTGTGTGATTGTGTGATTGTGTGATTGTGTGATTGTGTGGTTGTGTGATTGTGTGATTGTGTGATTGTGCGATTGTGTGATTGTGTGATTGTGTGATTGTGTGATTGTGTGATTGTGTGATTTTGTGATTGTGTGAAAGTGGGTTTGTGTGTTTGTGGATTGTGTGGTTGTGTGATTGTGTGATGGCGGGATGTTGATTGTCTGATTGTGTGATTGTGTATTGGCGTGATTGTGCGATTGTGTGACTTTGCGATTGTGTGATTGTGTGATGGCGGGTTGTGGATTATCTGATTGTGTGATTGTGTATTGGTGTGATTGTGCGATTGTGTGACTTTGCGATTGTGTGAATGTGTGGTTGTGTGATGGTGTGATTGCATGGTGGGGTGACTGTGTGACTGTGTGATTGTGTAATTGTGTGATTTTGTGATGGTGTGATAGTGTGATTGTGTGATTGTGTGATTGTGTGGTTGTGCGATTGGGTGACTGTGTGAGTGTGTGGGTGTGTGATTGCCTGATGGAACGGGTGCCTGATTCTGTGATTGTGTGATTGTGTAATTGTGTGATTGTGTGATTGTGTGATTGTGTGATTGTGTGATTGTGGGATTGTGTGGTTGTGTGATTGTGTGGTTGTGTGATTGCGTGATTGTGGGATTGTGGGGTTGTGTGATTGTGTGATTGTATGGTTGTGTGATTGTGTGATTGTGTGGTTGTGTGAATGCGTGATTGTGTGGTTGTGTGATTGTGTGGTTGTGTGAATGCGTGATTGTGTGATTGTGGGATTGTGTGATTGTGTGATTGTGTGATTGTGTGATTGTGTGATTGTGGGATTGTGTGGTTGTGTGATTGTGTGGTTGTGTGATTGTGTGATTGTGTGATTGTGTGATTGTGGGATTGTGTGGTTGTGTGATTGTGTGGTTGTGTGATTGCGTGATTGTGGGATTGTGTGATTGTGTCACAGTGTGATTGTGTGATTGTGTGGTTGTGTGATTGTATGATTGTGTGATTGTGTGATTGTGGGATTGTGTGGTTGTGTGATTGTGTGGTTGTGTGAATGTGTGATTGTGTGACTGTGGGATTGTGTGATTGTGTGATTGTGTGATTGTGTGATTGTGTGGTTGTGTGATTGTGTGATTGTGTGATTGTGTGATTGTGTGATTATGTGATTGCGAGATTGCGTGATAGTGTGATTGTGCGATTGTGTGATTGCGTGATTGTGCGATAGTGTGACTGTGTGATTGTGTGATTGCGTGGTTGCCTGGTTGCGTGATTCTGTGATTAAGTCGTTGTGTGATTGTGTTATTGTGCGATCCGGTGGTTGTGTGATTGTGTGATTGTGTGATTGTGTAATAGTGTGATTGTGGGATTGCGTGATTGTGTGATAGTGTGATTGTGTGATTGTGTGATTCGGTGAATGCCAGGTTGCGTGATTCCATGATTAAGTCGTTGTGTGATTGTGTTATTGTGTGATGAGGTGGTTGTGTGATTGTGTGGTTGTGTGATTGTGTGATTGTGCAATTGTGTGATTGTGTGATTGTGTGATTGTGTGATTGTTTGTTTGTGTGATTGTGAGATTGTTGTGATTGTGTGATAGTGTGATTGTGTGATTGTGTGGCTGTATGATAGTGTGCTTGTGTGATTGTGTGATTGCGTGATTGCCTGGTTGCGTGATTCTGTGATTCCCTCGTTGTGCGATTGTGTTATTGTGTGATGAGTTGCTTGTGTGATGGTGTGATTGTGTGATTGTGTGATTGTGTGGTTGTGTGATTTTGTGATTGTGTGATTGTGTGATTGTGTGGTTGTGTGATTATGTGATTGTGTCATTGTGTTCGTGTGTTATTTTGTGTTGGGGTGCTTGTGTGATTGCGTGAGTGTATGATTGTGTGACTGTGGATTGTGTATTGGTGTGATTGTGCGATTGTGTGACTTTGCTATTGTGTGATTGTGTGGTTGTGTGATTGTGTGATTGCATGGTGGGGTGATTGTGTGATAGTGTGATTGCGAGATAGTGTGATAGTGTGATTGTGTGATTGTGTGATTGTGTGATTGTGTGATTGTGTGATTGTGTCCATGTGTAATTGTGTGATTGTGTGATTGTGTGATTGTGTGATTGTGTCCATGTGTAATCGTGTGTTTGGGTGCTTGTGTGATTGTGTGAGTGTGTGATTGTGTGATTGTGGATTGTGTGATTGTGTGATTGTGTGATTGTGTGATTGTGTGATTGTGTGACTGTTTGATTGTGTGATTGTGTGATTGTGAGATTGTGTGATTGTGTGATTGTGTGGTTGTGTGATTGTGTGATTGTGTGATTGTGTGATTGCGTGGTTGCCTGGGTGCGTAATTCTGTGATTAAGTCGTTGTGTGATTGTGTTGTTATGCGATCCGGTGGTTTTGTGATTGTGTGATTGTGTAATTGTGTGATTGTGGGATTGCGTGATTGTGTGATAGTGTGATTGTGTGATTGTGTGATTCGTTGATTGCCTGGTTGCGTGATTCCATGATTAAGTCGCTGTGTGATTGTGTTATTGTGTGATGAGGTGGTTGTGTGATTGTGTGATTGCGTGATTGTGTGACTGTGTGATTGTGTGATTGTGTGGTCGTGTGATTGTGCTATTGCATGATGGGGTGATTGTGGGATTGTGTGACTGTGTGATTGTGTAATTGTGTGATTTTGTGATTGTGTGATGGTGTGATTGTGTGTTTATGTGATTGTGTGGTTGTGTGATTGGGTGACTGTGTGAGTGTGTGGGTGTGTGATTGCCTGATGGAACTGTTGCCTGATTCTGTGAATGTGTGATTGTGCAATTGTGTGATTGTGTGATAGTGTGATTGTTTGTTTGTGTGATTGTGTGATAGTGTGATTGCGTGATTGTGTGATTGCGTGATTGCCTGGTTGCGTGATTCCATGATTAAGTCGTTGTGTGATTGTGTTATTGTCTGATGAGGTGGTTGTGTGATTGTGTGGTTGTGTGATTGTGTGCTTGTGGCATTGTGTGAGTGTGTGTTTCTGTGACTGTGGATTGTGTATTGTGGATTGTGTGAGTCTGTGATTGTGTGATTGTGTGATTTTGTGATTGCATGATGCGGAGATCATGTGATTGTGTGATTGTGTGATTGTGTGGTTGTGTGATTGTGTGATTGTGTGATTGTGTGATTGTGTGATTGTGTGATTGTGTGATTGTGTGATTGTGTGGTTGTGTGATTGTGTGATTGTGTGGTTGTGTGATTGTGTGATTGCGTGATTGCGTGATTGTGTGATTGCGTGATTGCCTGGTTGCGTGATTCTGTGATTAAGTCCTTGTGTGATTGTGTTATTGTGCGATCCGGTGGTTGTGTGATTGTGTGATTGTGTGATTGTGTGATTGTGGGATTGCGAGATTGTGTGATAGTGTGATTGTGTGATTGTGTGATTGCGTGATTGCCTGGTTGCGTGATTCCATGATTAAGTCGTTGTGTGATTGTGTTATTGTCTGATGAGGTGGTTGTGTGATTGTGTGGTTGTGTGATTGTGTGCTTGTGGCATTGTGTGAGTGTGTGTTTCTGTGACTGTGGATTGTGTATTGTGGATTGTGTGAGTCTGTGATTGTGTGATTGTGTGATTGTGTGATTGTGTGGTTGTGTGATTGTGTGATTGTGTGATTGTGTGATTGTGTGATTGTGTGAGTGTGAGGGTGTGTGATTGCCTGATGGAATGGATGCGTGATTCTGTGATGCCGTCGTTGTGTGATTGTCTTATTGTGTGATGGGCTGGTTGTGTATCTGTGTGGTTGTGCGATTGTGTGATTGTGTGACTGTGTGGTTGCGTGAGTGTGTGTGTGTGTGGTTGCCTGATGGAATGGTTGCGTGGTTCTGTGATTGCGGGACTGTGTGATTGTGTGATTGCGTCATTGTGTGATTTCGTGATTGCCTGGTTGCGTGATTCTGTGATTCCGTCGTTGTGTGTTTGTGCGATTGTGTGATTGTGTGATTGTGTGGTTGTGTGAGCGTGTGATTATGTGATTGTGTGATTGTGTGATTGTGTTATTGTGTGATTGTGTACATGTGTAATCGTGTGTTTGGGTGCTTGTGTGATTGTGTGGGTGTGTAATTGTGTGATTGTGGGATTGTGTGATTGTGTGATTGTGTGATTGTGTGGTTGTGTGATTGTGTGATTGCGTGATTGCCTGGTTGCGTGATTCTGTGATTCCCTCGTTGTGTGATTGTGATATTGTGTGATGAGGTGCTTGTGTGGTGGTGTGATTGTGTGATTGTGTGATTGTGTGGTTGTGTGATTGTGTGATTGTGTGATTGTGTGATTGTGTGATTGTGTGATTGTGTGAGTGTGAGGGTGTGTGATTGCCTGATGGAATGGTTGCGTGATTCTGTGATGCCGTCGTTGTGTGATTGCCTTATTGTGTGATGGGGTGGTTGTGTATCTGTGTGATTGTGCGATTGTGTGATTGTGTGATTGTGTGATTGTGTGGTTGCGTGAGTGTGTGTGTGTGTGGTTGCCTGATGGAATGGTTGCGTGGTTCTGTGATTGCGTGACTGTGTGATTGTGTGATTGTGTGATTGCGTCATTGTGTGATTTCGTGATTGCCTGGTTGCGTGATTCTGTGATTCCGTCGTTGTGTGCTTGTGCGATTGTGTGATTGTGTGATTGTGTGATTGTGTGGTTGTGTGATTGTGTGATTGTGTGATTGTGTCACTGTGTGATTGTGTGATTGTGTGATTGTGTGGTTGTGTGATTGTGTGATTGTGTGATTGTGTCACTGTGTGATTGTGTGATTGTGGGATTGTGTGGTTGTGTGATTGTGTGGTTGTGTGATTGTGTGGTTGTGTGATTGTGTGATTGTGTGATTGTGGGATTGTGTGATTGTGTGATTGTGTGGTTGTGTGATTGTGTGATTGTGTGATTGTGGGATTGTGTGATTGTGTGATTGAGTGATTGTGTGATTGTGTGATTGTGTGATTGTGTGATTGTGTTCATGTGTTATTGTGTATTGGTGTGATTGTGCAATTGTTTGATTGTGTGGTTGTGTGATTGTGTGATTGCATGGTGGGGTGATTGTGTGATTGTGTGATAGTGTGATAGTGTGATTGTGTGATTGTATGATTGTGTGATTGTGTGATTGTGTGATTGTGTGATTGTCTTATTCTGTGATGGGGTGGTTGTGTAATTGTGTGATTGTGCGATTATGTGATTGCGAGATTGCGTGATAGTGTGATTGTGCGATTGTGTGATTGCGTGATTGTGCGATAGTGTGACTGTGTGATTGTGTGATTGCGTGGTTGCCTGGTTGCGTGATTCTGTGATTAAGTCGTTGTGTGATTGTGTTATTGTGCGATCCGGTGGTTGTGTGATTGTGTGATTGTGTGATTGTTTAATTGTGTGATTGTGGGATTGCGTGATTGTGTAATAGTGTGATTGTGTGATTGTGTGATTCGGTGATTGCCAGGTTGCGTGATTCCATGATTAAGTCGTTGTGTGATTGTGTTATTGTGTGATGAGGTGGTTGTGTGATTGTGTGATTGCGTGTTTGTGTGACTGTGTGATTGTGTGGTTGTGTGACTGTATGATAGTGTGATTGTGTGATTGTGTGATTGCGTGATTGCCTGGTTGCGTGATTCTGTGGTTCCCTCGCTGTGCGATTGTGTTATTGTGTGATGAGGTGCTTGTGTGATGGTGTGATTGTGTGATTGTCTGATTGTGTGGTTGTGTGATTGTGTGACTGTGTGATTGTGTGATTGTGTGATTGTGTGATTATGTGGTTGTGTGATTATGTGATTGTGTCATTGTGTTCATGTGTTATTTTGTGTTGGGGTGCTTGTGTGATTGCGTGAGTGTATGATTGTGTGACTGTGGATTGTGTATTGTGTGATTGTGTGGTTTTGTGATTGTGTGATTGTGTGACTGTGTGGTTATGTGATTGTGTGATTGTGTGATTGTGTGATTGTGTCATTGTGTTCATGTGTTATTGTGTGTTGGGGTGCTTGTGTGATTGCGTGAGTGTGTGGTTGTGTGACTGTGTATTGCGTATTTTGTGATTGTGTGATTGTGTGATTGTGTGAAAGTGGGTTTGTGTGTTTGTGGATTGTGTGGTTGTGTGATTGTGTGATGGCGGGATGTGGATTGTCTGATTGTGTGATTGTGTATTGGTGTGATTGTGCGATTGTGTGACTTTGCGATTGTGTGATTGTGTGGTTGTGTGATTGTGTGTTTGCATGGTGGGGTGATTGTGTGATAGTGTGATTGTGTGATAGTGTGATAGTGTGATTGTGTGATTGTGTGATTGTGTGATTGTGTGATTGTGTGATTGCGTGATTGCGTGATTGTGTGATTGTGCGGTTGTGTGATTGCGTAATTGTGTGATTGTGTGATTGTGTGATTGCGTGATTGCGTGATTGCCTGGTTGCGTGATTCCATGACTGCGTCGTTGTGTTATTGTGTTATTGTGTGATGAGGTGGTTGTGTGATTGTGTGGTTGTGTGATTGTGTGATTGTGTCATTGTGTGAGTGTGTGTTTCTGTGACTGTGGATTGTGTATTGTGGATTGTGTGAGTCTGTGATTGTGTGATGGTGTGATTGTGTGATTGCATGATGCGGAGATCATTTGATTGTGTGATTGTGTGATTGTGTGATTGCATGATGCGGAGATCATTTGACTGTGTGATTGTGTGATTGTGTGATTGTGTGGTTGTGTGATTGTGTGATTGTGTGATTGTGTCACTGTGTGATTGTGTGATTGTGGGATTGTGTGGTTGTGTGATTGTGTGGTTGTGTGATTGTGTGATTGTGTGATTGTGGGATTGTGTGATTGTGTGATTGTGTGATTGTGTGATTGAGTGATTGTGTGATTGTGTGATTGTGCGATTGTGTGACTTTGCGATTGTGTGATTGTGTGATGGCGGGTTGTGGATTGTCTGATTGTGTAATTGTGTATTGGTGTGATTGTGCGATTGTTTGATTGTGTGGTTGTGTGATTGTGTGATTGCATGGTGGGGTGATTGTGTGATTGTGTGATAGTGTGATAGTGTGATTGTGTGATTGTATGATTGTGTGATTGTGTGATTGTGTAATTGTGTGATTGTCTTATTCTGTGATGGGGTGATTGTGTGATTGTGTGATTGTGTGATTGTGTGATTGTGTGATTGTGTGATTGCATGATGCGGAGATCATTTGACTGTGTGATTGTGTGATTGTGTGATTGCGTATTGTGCGATTGTCTGATTGTGTGAAAGTGGGTTTGTGTGTTTGTGGATTGTGTGATTGTGTGATGGCGGGGTGTGGATTGTCTGATTGTGTGATTGTGTATTGGTGTGATTGTGCGATTGTGTGACTTTGCGATTGTGTGATTGTGTGATGGCGGGTTGTGGATTGTCTGATTGTGTGATTGTGTATTGGTGTGATTGTGCGATTGTGTGACTTTGCGATTGTGTCGTTGTGTGGTTGTGTGATTGTGTGATTGCATGGTGGGGTGATTGTGTGATAGTGTGATTGTGTGATAGTGTGATAGTGTGATTGTGTGATTGTGTGATTGTGTGATTGTGTGATTGTGTGATTGTGTCCATGTTAATCGTGTGATTGTGTATTTGTGTGATTGTGTGATTGTGTGATTGTGTGATTGTGTGATTGTGGGATTGTGTGGTTGTGTGATTGTGTGGTTGTGTGATTGTGTGATTGTGGGATTGTGTGGTTATGTGATTGTGTGGTTGTGTGATTGTGTGATTGTGTGATTGTGGGATTGTGTGGTTGTGTGATTGTGTGGTTGTGTGATTGCGTGATTGTGTGATTGTGGGATTGTGTGATTGTGTGATTGTGTGATTGTGCGATTGTGGGATTGTGTGGTTGTGTGATTGTGTGGTTGTGTGATTGTGTGATTGTGGGATTGTGTGGTTGTGTGATTGTGTGGTTGTGTGATTGCGTGATTGTGGGATTGTGGGATTGTGTGATTGTGTGATTGTATGGTTGTGTGATTGTGTGATTGTGTGGTTGTGTGAATGCGTGATTGTGTGATTGTGGGATTGTGTGGTTGTGTGATTGTGTGGTTGTGTGAATGCGTGATTGTGTGATTGTGGGATTGTGTGATTGTGTGATTGTGTGATTGTGTGATTGTGTGATTGTGTGATTGTGGGATTGTGTGGTTGTGTGATTGTGTGGTTGTGTGATTGTGTGATTGTGTGATTGTGTGATTGTGGGATTGTGTGGTTGTGTGGTTGTGTGATTGTGTGGTTGTGTGATTGCGTGATTGTGGGATTGTGTGATTGTGTCACAGTGTGATTGTGTGATTGTGTGGTTGTGTGATTGTGTGATTGTGTGATTGTGTGATTGTGGGATTGTGTGGTTGTGTGATTGTGTGGTTGTGTGAATGTGTGTTTGTGTGATTGTGGGATTGTGTGATTGTGTGATTGTGTGATTGTGTGATTGTGTGGTTGTGTGATTGTGTGATTGTGTGATTGTGTGATTGTGTGATTATGTGATTGCGAGATTGCGTGATAGTGTGATTGTGCGATTGTGTGATTGCGTGATTGTGCGATAGTGTGACTGTGTGATTGTGTGATTGCGTGGTTGCCTGGTTGCGTGATTCTGTGATTAAGTCGTTGTGTGATTGTGTTATTGTGCGATCCGGTGGTTGTGTGATTGTGTGATTGTGTGATTGTGTAATTGTGTGATTGTGGGATTGCGTGATTGTGTGATAGTGTGATTGTGTGATTGTGTGATTCGGTGAATGCCAGGTTGCGTGATTCCATGATTAAGTCGTTGTGTGATTGTGTTATTGTGTGATTGTGTGATTGTGTCACTGTGTGATTGTGTGATTGTGGGATTGTGTGGTTGTGTGATTGTGTGGTTGTGTGATTGTGTGATTGTGTGATTGTGGGATTGTGTGATTGTGTGATTGTGTGGTTGTGTGATTGTGTGATTGTGTGATTGTGTCCATGTTAATCGTGTGATTGTGTATTTGTGTGATTGTGTGATTGTGTGATTGTGTGATTGTGTGATTGTGGGATTGTGTGATTGTGGGATTGTGTGGTTGTGTGATTGTGTGGTTGTGTGATTGTGTGATTGTGGGATTGTGTGGTTATGTGATTGTGTGGTTGTGTGATTGTGTGATTGTGTGATTGTGGGATTGTGTGGTTGTGTGATTGTGTGGTTGTGTGATTGCGTGATTGTGTGATTGTGGGATTGTGTGATTGTGTGATTGTGTGATTGTGTGATTGTGGGATTGTGTGGTTGTGTGATTGTGTGGTTGTGTGATTGTGTGATTGTGTGATTGTGGGATTGTGTGGTTGTGTGATTGTGTGGTTGTGTGATTGCGTGATTGTGGGATTGTGGGATTGTGTGATTGTGTGATTGTATGGTTGTGTGATTGTGTGATTGTGTGGTTGTGTGAATGCGTGATTGTGTGATTGTGGGATTGTGTGGTTGTGTGATTGTGTGGTTGTGTGAATGCGTGATTGTGTGATTGTGGGGTTGTGTGATTGTGTGATTGTGTGATTGTGTGATTGTGTGATTGTGGGACTGTGTGGTTGTGTGATTGTGTGGTAGTGTGATTGTGTGATTGTGTGATTGTGGGATTGTGTGGTTGTGTGGTTGTGTGATTGTGTGGTTGTGTGATTGCGTGATTGTGGGATTGTGTGATTGTGTCACAGTGTGATTGTGTGATTGTGTGGTTGTGTGATTGTGTGATTGTGTGATTGTGAGATTGTGTGGTTGTGTGATTGTGTGGTTGTGTGAATGTGTGTTTGTGTGATTGTGGGATTGTGTGATTGTGTGATTGTGTGATTGTGTGATTGTGTGGTTGTGTGATTGTGTGATTGTGTGATTGTGTGATTGTGTGATTATGTGATTGCGAGATTGCGTGATAGTGTGATTGTGCGATTGTGTGATTGCGTGATTGTGCGATAGTGTGACTGTGTGATTGTGTGATTGCGTGGTTGCCTGGTTGCGTGATTCTGTGATTAAGTCGTTGTGTGATTGTGTTATTGTGCGATCCGGTGGTTGTGTGATTGTGTGATTGTGTGATTGTGTAATTGTGTGATTGTGGGATTGCGTGATTGTGTGATAGTGTGATTGTGTGATTGTGTGATTCGGTGAATGCCAGGTTGCGTGATTCCATGATTAAGTCGTTGTGTGATTGTGTTATTGTGTGATGAGGTGGTTGTGTGATTGTGTGATTGCGTGATTGTGTGACTGTGTGATTCTGTGATTCTGTGATTGTGTGATTGTGTGATTGTGTGATTGTGTGATTGTGTGATTGTGTGATTGTGTGATTGTGTGGTTGTGTGATTGTGTGATTGTGTGATTGTGCGATTGTGTGATTGTGTGATTGTGTGATTGTGTGATTGTGTGATTGTGTGATTGTGTGATTTTGTGATTGTGTGAAAGTGGGTTTGTGTGTTTGTGGATTGTGTGGTTGTGTGATTGTGTGATGGCGGGATGTTGATTGTCTGATTGTGTGATTGTGTATTGGCGTGATTGTGCGATTGTGTGACTTTGCGATTGTGTGATTGTGTGATGGCGGGTTGTGGATTATCTGATTGTGTGATTGTGTATTGGTGTGATTGTGCGATTGTGTGACTTTGCGATTGTGTGAATGTGTGGTTGTGTGATGGTGTGATTGCATGGTGGGGTGACTGTGTGACTGTGTGATTGTGTAATTGTGTGATTTTGTGATGGTGTAATAGTGTGATTGTGTGATTGTGTGATTGTGTGGTTGTGTGATTGGGTGACTGTGTGAGTGTGTGGGTGTGTGATTGCCTGATGGAACGGGTGCCTGATTCTGTGATTGTGTGATTGTGTAATTGTGTGATTGTGTGATTGTGTGATTGTGTGATTGTGGGATTGTGTGGTTGTGTGATTGTGTGGTTGTGTGATTGCGTGATTGTGGGATTGTGGGGTTGTGTGATTGTGTGATTGTATGGTTGTGTGATTGTGTGATTGTGTGGTTGTGTGAATGCGTGATTGTGTGGTTGTGTGATTGTGTGGTTGTGTGAATGCGTGATTGTGTGATTGTGGGATTGTGTGATTGTGTGATTGTGTGATTGTGTGATTGTGGGATTGTGTGGTTGTGTGATTGTGTGGTTGTGTGATTGTGTGATTGTGTGATTGTGTGATTGTGGGATTGTGTGGTTGTGTGATTGTGTGGTTGTGTGATTGCGTGATTGTGGGATTGTGTGATTGTGTCACAGTGTGATTGTGTGATTGTGTGGTTGTGTGATTGTGTGATTGTGTGATTGTGTGATTGTGGGATTGTGTGGTTGTGTGATTGTGTGGTTGTGTGAATGTGTGATTGTGTGACTGTGGGATTGTGTGATTGTGTGATTGTGTGATTGTGTGATTGTGTGGTTGTGTGATTGTGTGATTGTGTGATTGTGTGATTGTGTGATTATGTGATTGCGAGATTGCGTGATAGTGTGATTGTGCGATTGTGTGATTGCGTGATTGTGCGATAGTGTGACTGTGTGATTGTGTGATTGCGTGGTTGCCTGGTTGCGTGATTCTGTGATTAAGTCGTTGTGTGATTGTGTTATTGTGCGATCCGGTGGTTGTGTGATTGTGTGATTGTGTGATTGTGTAATTGTGTGATTGTGGGATTGCGTGATTGTGTGATAGTGTGATTGTGTGATTGTGTGATTCGGTGAATGCCAGGTTGCATGATTCCATGATTAAGTCGTTGTGTGATTGTGTTATTGTGTGATGAGGTGGTTGTGTGATTGTGTGATTGCGTGATTGTGTGATTGCATGATGCGGAGATCATTTGACTGTGTGATTGTGTGATTGTGTGATTGTGTGATTGCGTATTGTGCGATTGTCTGATTGTGTGATTGTGTGATTGTGTGAAAGTGGGTTTGTGTGTTTGTGGATTGTGTGATTGTGTGATGGCGGGGTGTGGATTGTCTGATTGTGTGATTGTGTACTGGTGTGATTGTGCGATTGTGTGACTTTGCGATTGTGTGATTGTGTGATGGCGGGTTGTGGATTGTCTGATTGTGTGATTGTGTATTGGTGTGATTGTGCGATTGTGTGACTTTGTGATTGTGTCGTTGTGTGGTTGTGTGATTGTGTGATTGCATGGTGGGGTGATTGTGTGATAGTGTGATTGTGTGATAGTGTGATAGTGTGATTGTGTGATTGTGTGATTGTGTGATTGTGTGATTGTGTGATTGTGTCCATGTTAATCGTGTGATTGTGTATTTGTGTGATTGTGTGATTGTGTGATTGTGTGATTGTGTGATTGTGTGATTGTGGGATTGTGTGGTTGTGTGATTGTGTGGTTGTGTGATTGTGTGATTGTGGGATTGTGTGGTTATGTGATTGTGTGGTTGTGTGATTGTGTGATTGTGTGATTGTGGGATTGTGTGGTTGTGTGATTGTGTGGTTGTGTGATTGCGTGATTGTGTGATTGTGGGATTGTGTGATTGTGTGATTGTGTGATTGTGTGATTGTGGGATTGTGTGGTTGTGTGATTGTGTGGTTGTGTGATTGTGTGATTGTGTGATTGTGGGATTGTGTGGTTGTGTGATTGTGTGGTTGTGTGATTGCGTGATTGTGGGATTGTGGGATTGTGTGATTGTGTGATTGTATGGTTGTGTGATTGTGTGATTGTGTGGTTGTGTGAATGCGTGATTGTGTGATTGTGGGATTGTGTGGTTGTGTGATTGTGTGGTTGTGTGAATGCGTGATTGTGTGATTGTGGGATTGTGTGATTGTGTGATTGTGTGATTGTGTGATTGTGTGATTGTGTGATAGTGGGATTGTGTGGTTGTGTGATTGTGTGGTTGTGTGATTGTGTGATTGTGTGATTGTGTGATTGTGGGATTGTGTGGTTGTGTGGTTGTGTGATTGTGTGGTTGTGTGATTGCGTGATTGTGGGATTGTGTGATTGTGTCACAGTGTGATTGTGTGATTGTGTGGTTGTGTGATTGTGTGATTGTGTGATTGTGTGATTGTGGGATTGTGTGGTTGTGTGATTGTGTGGTTGTGTGAATGTGTGATTGTGTGATTGTGGGATTGTGTGATTGTGTGATTGTGTGATTGTGTGATTGTGTGGTTGTGTGATTGTGTGATTGTGTGATTGTGTGATTGTGTGATTGTGTGATTATGTGATTGCGAGATTGCGTGATAGTGTGATTGTGCGATTGTGTGATTGCGAGATTGCGTGATAGTGTGATTGTGCGATTGTGTGATTGCGTGATTGTGCGATAGTGTGACTGTGTTATTGTGTGATTGCGTGGTTGCCTGGTTGCGTGATTCTGTGATTAAGTCGTTGTGTGATTGTGTTATTGTGCGATCCGGTGGTTGTGTGATTGTGTGATTGTGTGATTGTGTAATTGTGTGATTGTGGGATTGCGTGATTGTGTGATAGTGTGATTGTGTGATTGTGTGATTCGGTGAATGCCAGGTTGCGTGATTCCATGATTAAGTCGTTGTGTGATTGTGTTATTGTGTGATGAGGTGGTTGTGTGATTGTGTGATTGCGTGATTGTGTGATTGCATGATGCGGAGATCATTTGACTGTGTGATTGTGTGATTGTGTGATTGTGTGATTGCGTATTGTGCGATTGTCTGATTGTGTGATTGTGTGATTGTGTGAAAGTGGGTTTGTGTGTTTGTGGATTGTGTGATTGTGTGATGGCGGGGTGTGGATTGTCTGATTGTGTGATTGTGTATTGGTGTGATTGTGCGATTGTGTGACTTTGCGATTGTGTGATTGTGTGATGGCGGGTTGTGGATTGTCTGATTGTGTGATTGTGTATTGGTGTGATTGCGCGATTGTGTGACTTTGCGATTGTGTCGTTGTGTGGTTGTGTGATTGTGTGATTGCATGGTGGGGTGATTGTGTGATAGTGTGATTGTGTGATAGTGTGATAGTGTGATTGTGTGATTGTGTGATTGTGTGATTGTGGGATTGTGGGATTGAGTGGTTGTGTGATTGTGTGGTTGTGTGATTGCGTGATTGTGGGATTGTGTGATTGTGTCACAGTGTGATTGTGTGATTGTGTGGTTGTGTGATTGTGTGATTGTGTGATTGTGGGATTGTGTGATTGTGTGATTGTGTGGTTGTGTGAATGTGTGATTGTGTGACTGTGGGATTGTGTGATTGTGTGATTGTGTGATTGTGTGATTGTGTGGTTGTGTGATTGTGTGATTGTGTGATTGTGTGATTGTGTGATTATGTGATTGCGAGATTGCGTGATAGTGTGATTGTGCGATTGTGTGATTGCGTGACTGTGCGATAGTGTGACTGTGTGATTGTGTGATTGCGTGGTTGCCTGGTTGCGTGATTCTGTGATTAAGTCGTTGTGTGATTGTGTTATTGTGCGATCCGGTGGTTGTGTGATTGTGTGATTGTGTGATTGTGTAATTGTGTGATTGTGGGATTGCGTGATTGTGTGATAGTGTGATTGTGTGATTGTGTGATTCGGTGAATGCCAGGTTGCGTGATTCCATGATTAAGTCGTTGTGTGATTGTGTTATTGTGTGATGAGGTGGTTGTGTGATTGTGTGATTGCGTGATTGTGTGACTGTGTGATTGTGTGATTGTGTGATTGTGTGATTGTGTGATTGTGTCCATGTGTAATCGTGTGATTGTGTATTTGTGTGATTGTGTGATTGTGTGATTGTGGGATTGTGTGGTTGTGTGATTGTGTGGTTGTGTGATTGTGTGATTGTGGGATTGTGTGGTTATGTGATTGTGTGGTTGTGTGATTGTGTGATTGTGTGATTGTGTGATTGTGGGATTGTGTGGTTGTGTGATTGTGTGGTTGTGTGATTGCGCGATTGTGTGATTGTGGGATTGTGTGATTGTGTGATTGTGTGATTGTGTGACTGTGGGATTGTGTGGTTGTGTGATTGTGTGGTTGTGTGATTGTGTGATTGTGTGATTGTGGGATTGTGTGGTTGTGTGATTGTGTGGTTGTGTGATTGCGTGATTGTGGGATTGTGGGATTGTGTGATTGTGTGATTGTATGGTTGTGTGATTGTGTGATTGTGTGGTTGTGTGAATGCGTGATTGTGTGATTGTGGGATTGTGTGGTTGTGTGATTGTGTGGTTGTGTGAATGCGTGATTGTGTGATTGTGGGATTGTGTGATTGTGTGATTGTGTGATTGTGTGATTGTGTGATTGTGGGATTGTGTGGTTGTGTGATTGTGTGATTGTGTGATTGAGTGATTGTGGGATTGTGTGATTGTGGGATTGTGTGGTTGTGTGATGGTGTGGTTGTGTGATTGCGTGATTGTGGGATTGTGTGATTGTGTCACAGTGTGATTGTGTGGTTGTGTGATTGTGTGATTGTGTGATTGTGTGATTGTGGGATTGTGTGGTTGTGTGATTGTGTGGTTGTGTGAATGTGTGATTGTGTGACTGTGGGATTGTGTGATTGTGTGATTGTGTGATTGTGTGATTGTGTGGTTGTGTGATTGTGTGATTGTGTGATTGTGTGATTGTGTGATTATGTGATTGCGAGATTGCGTGATAGTGTGATTGTGCGATTGTGTGATTTGCGTGATTGTGCGATAGTGTGACTGTGTGATTGTGTGATTGCGTGGTTGCCTGGTTGCGTGATTCTGTGATTAAGTCGTTGTGTGATTGTGTTATTGTGCGATCCGGTGGTTGTGTGATTGTGTGATTGTGTGATTGTGTGATTGTGTAATTGTGTGATTGTGGGATTGCGTGATTGTGTGATAGTGTGATTGTGTGATTGTGTGATTCGGTGAATGCCAGGTTGCGTGATTCCATGATTAAGTCGTTGTGTGATTGTGTTATTGTGTGATGAGGTGGTTGTGTGATTGTGTGATTGCGTGATTGTGTGACTGTGTGATTGTGTGATTGTGTGATTGTGTGATTGTGTGATTGTGTGATTGTGTGATTGTGTGATTGTGTGACTGTGTGATTGTGTAATTGTGTGATTTTGTGATTGTGTGATGGTGTGATTGTGTGTTTATGTGATTGTGTGGTTGTGTGATTGGGTGACTGTGTGAGTGTGTGGGTGTGTGATTGCCTGATGGAACGGTTGCCTGATTCTGTGAATGTGTGATTGTGCAATTGTGTGATTGTGTGATTGTGTGATTGTGTGATTGTGGATTGCGTTAGTGCGTGATTGTGTGATTTTGTGATTGTGTGATTGTGTGATTGTGTGATTGTGCGATTTTGTGATTGCGCGATTGCGCGTTTGTGTGATTGTGTGATTGTGTGATTGTGTGATTACGTGATTGCGCGACTGTGTGATAGTGTGATTGTGTGATTGTGTGATTGCGTGATTGCCTGGTTGCGTGATTCTGTGATTCCCTCGTTGTGTGATTGTGTTACTGTGTGATGAGGTGCTTGTGTGATTGTGTGGTTGTGTGATTGTGTGATTGTGTGATTGTGCGATTGTTTGATTGTGTGATTGTGTGATTGTGTGATTGTGTGATTGTGGATTGTGTATTTTGTGCTTGTGTTGTTTTGCGTCTGCGTGATTGTGTGAATGAGTGATTGTGTGATAGTGTGATTGTGTGATTGTGTGATTCGGTGATTGCCTGGTTGCGTGATTCCATGATTAAGTCGCTGTGTGATTGTGTTATTGTGTGATGAGGTGGTTGTGTGATTGTGTGATTGCGTGATTGTGTGACTGTGTGATTGTGTGATTGTGTGGTCGTGTGATTGTGCTATTGCATGATGGGGTGATTGTGGGATTGTGTGACTGTGTGATTGTGTAATTGTGTGATTTTGTGATTGTGTGATGGTGTGATTGTGTGTTTATGTGATTGTGTGGTTGTGTGATTGGGTGACTGTGTGAGTGTGTGGGTGTGTGATTGCCTGATGGAACGGTTGCCTGATTCTGTGAATGTGTGATTGTGCAATTGTGTGATTGTGTGATTGTTTGTTTGTGTGATTGTGTGATTGTGAGATTGTGGTGATTGTGTGATAGTGTGATTATGTGATTGTGTGACTGTATGATAGTGTGATTGTGTGATTGTGTGATTGCGTGATTGCCTGGTTGCGTGATTCTGTGATTCCCTCGTTGTGCGATTGTGTTATTGTGTGATGAGGTGCTTGTGTGATGGTGTGATTGTGTGATTGTGTGGTTGTGTGATTGTGTGATTGTGTGATTGTGTGATTGTGTGATTGTGTGATTGTGTGGTTGTGTGATTATCTGATTGTGTCATTGTGTTCATGTGTTATTTTGTGTTGGGGTGCTTGTGTGATTGCGTGAGTGTATGATTGTGTGACTGTGGATTGTGTATTGTGTGATTGTGTGATTGCGTGAGTGTGTGGTTGTGTGACTGTAGATTGCGTATTGTGTGATTGTGTGATTGTGTGATTGTGTGATTGTGTGAAAGTGGGTTTGTGTGTTTGTGGATTGTGTGGTTGTGTGATTGTGTGATGGCGGGATGTGGATTGTCTGATTGTGTGATTGTGTATTGGTGTGATTGTGCGATTGTGTGACTTTGCGATTGTGTGATTGTGTGGTGGCGGGTTGTGGATTGTCTGATTGTGTGATTGTGTATTGGTGTGATTGTGCGATTGTGTGACTTTGCGATTGTGTGATAGTGTGATTGTGTGATTGTGTGATTGTGTGATTGTGTGATTGTGTGGTTGTGTGATTATGTGATTGTGTCATTGTGTTCATGTGTTATTTTGTGTTGGGGTGCTTGTGTGATTGCGTGAGTGTATGATTGTGTGACTGTGGATTGTGTATTGTGTGATTGTGTGATTGCGTGAGTGTGTGGTTGTGTGACTGTAGATTGCGTATTGTGTGATTGTGTGATTGTGTGATTGTGTGATTGTGTGATTGTGTGAAAGTGGGTTTGTGTGTTTGTGGATTGTGTGGTTGTGTGATTGTGTGGTGGCGGGTTGTGGATTGTCTGATTGTGTGATTGTGTATTGGTGTGATTGTGCGATTGTGTGACTTTGCGATTGTGTGATTGTGTGGTTGTGTGATTGTGTGATTGCGTGATTGTGTGATTGTGTGATTGTGTGATTGTGTGATTGTGTCCATGTGTAATCGTGTGTTTGGGTGCTTGTGTGATTGTGTGAGTGTGTGATTGCGTGATTGCCTGGTTGCGTGATTCTGTGATTCCCTCGTTGTGCGATTGTGTTATTGTGTGATGAGGTGCTTGCGTGATGGTGTGATTGTGTGATTGTGTGATTGTGTGGTTGTGCGGTTGTGTGATTGTGTGATTGTGTGATTGTGTGATTGTGTGATTGTGTGGTTGTGTGATTATCTGATTGTGTCATTGTGTTCATGTGTTATTTTGTGTTGGGGTGCTTGTGTGATTGCGTGAGTGTATGATTGTGTGACTGTGGATTGTGTATTGTGTGATTGTGTGATTGCGTGAGTGTGTGGTTGTGTGATTGTGTGATTGTGTGATTGTGTGATTGTGTGATTGTGTGATTGTGTGATTGTGTGATTGTGTGATTGTGTGAAAGTGGGTTTGTGTGTTTGTGGATTGTGTGATTGTGTGATTGTGTGATTGTGTGATTGTGGGATTGTGTGGTTGTGTGATTGTGTGGTTGTGTGATTGTGTGATTGTGGGATTGTGTGGTTGTGTGATTGTGTGGTTGTGTGATTGTGTGATTGTGTCATTGTGTGATTGTGGGATTGTGTGGTTGTGTGATTGCGTGATTGTGTGATTGTGGGATTGTGTGATTGTGTGATTGTGTGATTGTGTCACTGTGTGATTGTGTGATTGTGTGATTGTGTGGTTGTGTGATTGTGTGATTGTGTGATTGTGTGAAAGTGGGTTTGTGTGTTTGTGGATTGTGTGGTTGTGTGATTGTGTGATGGCGGGATGTGGATTGTCTGATTGTGTGATTGTGTATTGGTGTGATTGTGCGATTGTGTGACTTTGCGATTGTGTGATTGTGTGGTTGTGTGGTTGTGTGATTGTGTGATTGTGTGATTGTGTGATTGTGTGATTGTGTGGTTGTGTGATTATCTGATTGTGTCATTGTGTTCATGTGTTATTTTGTGTTGGGGTGCTTGTGTGATTGCGTGAGTGTATGATTGTGTGACTGTGGATTGTGTATTGTGTGATTGTGTGATGGCGTGAGTGTGTGGTTGTGTGACTGTAGATTGCGTATTGTGTGATTGTGTGATTGTGTGATTGTGTGATTGTGCGATTGTGTGAAAGTGGGTTTGTGTGTTTGTGGATTGTGTGATTGTGTGATTGTGTGATTGTGTGATTGTGGGATTGTGTGGCTGTGTGATTGTGTGGTTGCGTGATTCTGTGATTCCCTCGTTGTGCGATTGTGTTATTGTGTGATGAGGTGCTTGTGTGATGGTGTGATTGTGTGATTGTGTGATTGTGTGATTGTGGATTGTGTATTTTGTGATTGTGTTGTTTTGCGTCTGCGTGATTGTGTGAATGAGTGATTGTGTGATAGTGTGATTGTGTGATTACGTTATTGCGCGAATGTGTGATAGTGTGATTGTGTGATTGTGTGATTGCGTGATTGCCTGGTTGCGTGATTCTGTGATTCCCTCGTTGTGTGATTGTGTTACTGTGTGATGAGGTGCTTGTGTGATGGTGTGATTGTGTGATTGTGTGATTGTGTGATTGTGTGATTGTGTGGTTGTGTGATTGTGTGATTGCGTGATTGTGTGATTGTTTGATTGTGTGATTGTGTGATTGTGTGAGTGTGAGGGTGTGTGATTGCCTGATGGAATGGTTGCGTGATTCTGTGATGCCGTCGAAGTGTGATTGTCTTATTGTGTGATGGGGTGGTTGTGTAATTGTGTGATTGTGCGATTGTGTGATTGTGTGATTGTGTGGTTGTGTGAGTGTGTGGGTGTGTGATCGTGTGTTTGTGTCACTGTGTGATTGTGTGATTGTGTGATTGTGTGTTTGTGTGATTGTGTGATTGTGTATTATGTGATTGTGTTCTTGTGTCTTTGTGTGATTGTGTAGTTGTGTGATTGTGTGATTGTGTGATTGTGGGATTGTGAGATTGTGTGATTGTGTGATTGTGTGATTGTGTGATTGTGTGATTGTGTGATTGTGTGATTGTGTGATTGTGTGATTGTGTGATTGTGTGATTGTGTGATTGTGTGATTGTGTGATTGTGTGATTGTGTGATTGTGTGATTGTGTGATTGTGTGATTGTGTGATTGTGTGATTGTGTGATTGTGTGACTGTCTTATTCTGTGATGGGGTGGTTGTGTAATTGTGTGATTGTGCGATTGTGTGATTGCGTGATTGTGCGGTAGTGTGACTGTGTGATTGTGTGATTGCGTGGTTGCCTGGTTGCGTGATTCTGTGATTAAGTCGTTGTGTGATTGTGTTATTGTGCGATCCGGTGGTTGTGTGATTGTGTGATTGTGTAATTGTGTGATTGTGGGATTGCGTGATTGTGTGATAGTGTGATTGTGTGATTGTGTGATTCAGTGATTGCCTGGTTGCGTGATTCCATGATTAAGTCGTTGTGTGATTGTGTTATTGTGTGATGAGGTGGTTGTGTGATTGTGTGATTGCGTGATTGTGTGACTGTGTGATTGTGTGATTGTGTGGTCGTGTGATTGTGCTATTGCATGATGGGGTGATTGTGGGATTGTGTGACTGTGTGATTGTGTAATTGTGTGATTTTGTGATTGTGTGATGGTGTGATTGTGTGATTGTGTCATTGTGTTATTGTGGGATTGTGTGGTTGTGTGATTGTGTGGTTGTGTGATTGCGTGATTGTGTGATTGTGTGATTGCGTGAGTGTGTGGTTGTGTGACTGTAGATTGCGTATTGTGTGATTGTGTGATTGTGTGATTGTGTGATTGTGTGAAAGTGGGTTTGTGTGTTTGTGGATTGTGTGGTTGTGTGATTGTGTGATGGCGGGATGTGGATTGTCTGATTGTGTGATTGTGTATTGGTGTGATTGTGCGATTGTGTGACTTTGCGATTGTGTGATTGTGTGGTGGCGGGTTGTGGATTGTCTGATTGTGTGATTGTGTATTGGTGTGATTGTGCGATTGTGTGACTTTGCGATTGTGTGATAGTGTGATTGTGTGATTGTGTGATTGTGTGATTGTGTGATTGTGTGATTGTGTGGTTGTGTGATTATGTGATTGTGTCATTGTGTTCATGTGTTATTTTGTGTTGGGGTGCTTGTGTGATTGCGTGAGTGTATGATTGTGTGACTGTGGATTGTGTATTGTGTGATTGTGTGATTGCGTGAGTGTGTGGTTGTGTGACTGTAGATTGCGTATTGTGTGATTGTGTGATTGTGTGATTGTGTGAAAGTGGGTTTGTGTGTTTGTGGATTGTGTGGTTGTGTGATTGTGTGGTGGCGGGTTGTGGATTGTCTGATTGTGTGATTGTGTATTGGTGTGATTGTGCGATTGTGTGACTTTGCGATTGTGTGATTGTGTGGTTGTGTGATTGTGTGATTGCATGGTGGGGTGATTGTGTGATAGTGTGATTGTGTGATAGTGTGATAGTGTGATTGTGTGATTGCGTGATTGTGTGATTGTGTGATTGTGTGATTGTGTGATTGTGTCCATGTGTAATCGTGTGTTTGGGTGCTTGTGTGATTGTGTGAGTGTGTGATTGCGTGATTGCCTGGTTGCGTGATTCTGTGATTCCCTCGTTGTGCGATTGTGTTATTGTGTGATGAGGTGCTTGCGTGATGGTGTGATTGTGTGATTGTGTGATTGTGTGGTTGTGTGGTTGTGTGATTGTGTGATTGTGTGATTGTGTGATTGTGTGGTTGTGTGATTATCTGATTGTGTCATTGTGTTCATGTGTTATTTTGTGTTGGGGTGCTTGTGTGATTGCGTGAGTGTATGATTGTGTGACTGTGGATTGTGTATTGTGTGATTGTGTGATTGCGTGAGTGTGTGGTTGTGTGATTGTGTGATTGTGTGATTGTGTGATTGTGTGATTGTGTGATTGTGTGATTGTGTGAAAGTGGGTTTGTGTGTTTGTGGATTGTGTGATTGTGTGATTGTGTGATTGTGTGATTGTGGGATTGTGGGATTGTGTGGTTGTGTGATTGTGTGGTTGTGTGATTGTGTGATTGTGGGATTGTGTGGTTGTGTGATTGTGTGGTTGTGTGATTGTGTGATTGTGTCATTGTGTGATTGTGGGATTGTGTGGTTGTGTGATTGCGTGATTGTGTGATTGTGGGATTGTGTGATTGTGTGATTGTGTGATTGTGTGATTGTGTGATTGTGTCACTGTGTGATTGTGTGATTGTGTGATTGTGTGGTTGTGTGATTGTGTGATTGTGTGATTGTGTGAAAGTGGGTTTGTGTGTTTGTGGATTGTGTGGTTGTGTGATTGTGTGATGGCGGGATGTGGATTGTCTGATTGTGTGATTGTGTATTGGTGTGATTGTGCGATTGTGTGACTTTGCGATTGTGTGATTGTGTGGTTGTGTGGTTGTGTGATTGTGTGATTGTGTGATTGTGTGATTGTGTGGTTGTGTGATTATCTGATTGTGTCATTGTGTTCATGTGTTATTTTGTGTTGGGGTGCTTGTGTGATTGCGTGAGTGTATGATTGTGTGACTGTGGATTGTGTATTGTGTGATTGTGTGATGGCGTGAGTGTGTGGTTGTGTGACTGTAGATTGCGTATTGTGTGATTGTGTGATTGTGTGATTGTGTGATTGTGCGATTGTGTGAAAGTGGGTTTGTGTGTTTGTGGATTGTGTGATTGTGTGATTGTGTGATTGTGGGATTGTGTGGCTGTGTGATTGTGTGGTTGCGTGATTCTGTGATTCCCTCGTTGTGCGATTGTGTTATTGTGTGATGAGGTGCTTGTGTGATGGTGTGATTGTGTGATTGTGTGATTGTGTGATTGTGGATTGTGTATTTTGTGATTGTGTTGTTTTGCGTCTGCGTGATTGTGTGAATGAGTGATTGTGTGATAGTGTGATTGTGTGATTACGTTATTGCGCGAATGTGTGATAGTGTGATTGTGTGATTGTGTGATTGCGTGATTGCCTGGTTGCGTGATTCTGTGATTCCCTCGTTGTGTGATTGTGTTACTGTGTGATGAGGTGCTTGTGTGATGGTGTGATTGTGTGATTGTGTGATTGTGTGATGGCGTGAGTGTGTGGTTGTGTGACTGTAGATTGCGTATTGTGTGATTGTGTGATTGTGTGATTGTGTGATTGTGTGATTGTGTGATTGTGTGATTGTGTGATTGTGTGATTGTGTGATTGTGTGATTGTGTGATTGTGTGATTGTGTGATTGTGTGATTGTGTGATTGTGTGATTGTGTGATTGTGTGACTGTCTTATTCTGTGATGGGGTGGTTGTGTAATTGTGTGATTGTGCGATTGTGTGATTGCGTGATTGTGCGGTAGTGTGACTGTGTGATTGTGTGATTGCGTGGTTGCCTGGTTGCGTGATTCTGTGATTAAGTCGTTGTGTGATTGTGTTATTGTGCGATCCGGTGGTTGTGTGATTGTGTGATTGTGTAATTGTGTGATTGTGGGATTGCGTGATTGTGTGATATTGTGATTGTGTGATTGTGTGATTCGGTGATTGCCTGGTTGCGTGATTCCATGATTAAGTCGTTGTGTGATTGTGTTATTGTGTGATGAGGTGGTTGTGTGATTGTGTGATTGCGTGATTGTGTGACTGTGTGATTGTGTGATTGTGTGGTCGTGTGATTGTGCTATTGCATGATGGGGTGATTGTGGGATTGTGTGACTGTGTGATTGTGTAATTGTGTGATTTTGTGATTGTGTGATGGTGTGATTGTGTGATTGTGTCATTGTGTTATTGTGGGATTGTGTGGTTGTGTGATTGTGTGGTTGTGTGATTGCGTGATTGTGTGATTGTGTGATTGCGTGAGTGTGTGGTTGTGTGACTGTAGATTGCGTATTGTGTGATTGTGTGATTGTGTGATTGTGTGATTGTGTGAAAGTGGGTTTGTGTGTTTGTGGATTGTGTGGTTGTGTGATTGTGTGGTGGCGGGTTGTGGATTGTCTGATTGTGTGATTGTGTATTGGTGTGATTGTGCGATTGTGTGACTTTGCGATTGTGTGATTGTGTGGTTGTGTGATTGTGTGATTGCATGGTGGGGTGATTGTGTGATAGTGTGATTGTGTGATAGTGTGATAGTGTGATTGTGTGATTGCGTGATTGTGCGATTGTGTGATTGTGTGATTGTGTGATTGTGTCCATGTGTAATCGTGTGTTTGGGTGCTTGTGTGATTGTGTGAGCGTGTGATTGCGTGATTGCCTGGTTGCGTGATTCTGTGATTCCCTCGTTGTGCGATTGTGTTATTGTGTGATGAGGTGCTTGCGTGATGGTGTGATTGTGTGATTGTGTGATTGTGTGGTTGTGTGGTTGTGTGATTGTGTGATTGTGTGATTGTGTGATTGTGTGATTGTGTGATTGTGTGGTTGTGTGATTATCTGATTGTGTCATTGTGTTCATGTGTTATTTTGTGTTGGGGTGCTTGTGTGATTGCGTGAGTGTATGATTGTGTGACTGTGGATTGTGTATTGTGTGATTGTGTGATTGCGTGAGTGTGTGGTTGTGTGATTGTGTGATTGTGTGATTGTGTGATTGTGTGATTGTGTGATTGTGTGATTGTGTGAAAGTGGGTTTGTGTGTTTGTGGATTGTGTGATTGTGTGATTGTGTGATTGTGTGATTGTGGGATTGTGTGGTTGTGTGATTGTGTGGTTGTGTGATTGTGTGATTGTGGGATTGTGTGGTTGTGTGATTGTGTGGTTGTGTGATTGTGTGATTGTGTCATTGTGTGATTGTGGGATTGTGTGGTTGTGTGATTGCGTGATTGTGTGATTGTGGGATTGTGTGATTGTGTGATTGTGTGATTGTGTGATTGTGTGATTGTGTCACTGTGTGATTGTGCGATTGTGTGATTGTGTGGTTGTGTGATTGTGTGATTGTGTGATTGTGTGAAAGTGGGTTTGTGTGTTTGTGGATTGTGTGGTTGTGTGATTGTGTGATGGCGGGATGTGGATTGTCTGATTGTGTGATTGTGTATTGGTGTGATTGTGCGATTGTGTGACTTTGCGATTGTGTGATTGTGTGGTTGTGTGGTTGTGTGATTGTGTGATTGTGTGATTGTGTGATTGTGTGGTTGTGTGATTATCTGATTGTGTCATTGTGTTCATGTGTTATTTTGTGTTGGGGTGCTTGTGTGATTGCGTGAGTGTATGATTGTGTGACTGTGGATTGTGTATTGTGTGATTGTGTGATGGCGTTTGTGTGTGGTTGTGTGACTGTAGATTGCGTATTGTGTGATTGTGTGATTGTGTGATTGTGTGATTGTGCGATTGTGTGAAAGTGGGTTTGTGTGTTTGTGGATTGTGTGATTGTGTGATTGTGTGATTGTGTGATTGTGGGATTGTGTGGCTGTGTGATTGTGTGGTTGCGTGATTCTGTGATTCCCTCGTTGTGCGATTGTGTTATTGTGTGATGAGGTGCTTGTGTGATGGTGTGATTGCGTGATTGTGTGATTGTGTGATTGTGGATTGTGTATTTTGTGATTGTGTTGTTTTGCGTCTGCGTGATTGTGTGAATGAGTGATTGTGTGATAGTGTGATTGTGTGATTACGTTATTGCGCGAATGTGTGATAGTGTGATTGTGTGATTGTGTGATTGCGTGATTGCCTGGTTGCGTGATTCTGTGATTCCCTCGTTGTGTGATTGTGTTACTGTGTGATGAGGTGCTTGTGTGATGGTGTGATTGTGTGATTGTGTGATTGTGTGATTGTGTGATTGTGTGGTTGTGTGATTGTGTGATTGTGTGATTGTGTGATTGTTTGATTGTGTGATTGTGTGATTGTGTGAGTGTGAGGGTGTGTGATTGCCTGATGGAATGGTTGCGTGATTCTGTGATGCCGTCGAAGTGTGATTGTCTTATTGTGTGATGGGGTGGTTGTGTAATTGTGTGATTGTGCGATTGTGTGATTGTGTGATTGTGTGGTTGTGTGAGTGTGTGGGTGTGTGATCGTGTGTTTGTGTCACTGTGTGATTGTGTGATTGTGTGATTGTGTGTTTGTGTGATTGTGTGATTGTGTATTATGTGATTGTGTTCTTGTGTCTTTGTGTGATTGTGTAGTTGTGTGATTGTGTGATTGTGTGATTGTGGGATTGTGAGATTGTGTGATTGTGTGATTGTGTGATTGTGTGATTGTGTATTTTGTGATTGTGCTGTTTTGCGTCTGCGTGATTGTGTGAACGAGTGATTGTGTGATTGTGTGATTGTGTGCTTGTGTGATTGTGTCCATGTGTAATCGTGTGACTGTGTGATTGTGTGATTGTGTGATTACGTGATTGCGCGACTGTGTGATAGTGTGATTGTGTGATTGTGTGATTGCGTGATTGCCTGGTTGCGTGATTCTGTGATTCCCTCGTTGTGTGGTTGTGTTACTGTGTGATGAGGTGCTTGTGTGATTGTGTGGTTGTGTGATTGTGTGATTGTGTGATTGTGCGATTGTTTGATTGTGTGATTGTGTGATTGTGTGATTGTGTGATTGTGGATTGTGTATTTTGTGATTGTGTTGTTTTGCGTCTGCGTGATTGTGTGAATGAGTGATTGTGTGATAGTGTGATTGTGTGATTGTGTGATTCGGTGATTGCCTGGTTGCGTGATTCCATGATTAAGTCGCTGTGTGATTGTGTTATTGTGTGATGAGGTGGTTGTGTGATTGTGTGATTGCGTGATTGTGTGACTGTGTGATTGTGTGATTGTGTGGTCGTGTGATTGTGCTATTGCATGATGGGGTGATTGTGGGATTGTGTGACTGTGTGATTGGGTGACTGTGTGAGTGTGTGGGTGTGTGATTGCCTGATGGAACGGTTGCCTGATTCTGTGAATGTGTGATTGTGCAATTGCGTGATTGTGTGATTGTTTGTTTGTGTGATTGTGTGATTGTGAGATTGTGGTGATTGTGTGATAGTGTGATTATGTGATTGTGTGACTGTATGATAGTGTGATTGTGTGATTGTGTGATTGCGTGATTGCCTGGTTGCGTGATTATGTGGTTCCCTCGTTGTGCGATTGTGTTATTGTGTGATGAGGTGCTTGTGTGATGGTGTGATTGTGTGATTGTGTGATTGTGTGATGGTGTGATTGTGGATTGTGTATTTTGTGATTGTGTTGTTTTGCGTCTGCGTGATTGTGTGAATGAGTGATTGTGTGATTGTGTGATTGTGTGATTGTGTGATTACGTGATTGCGCGACTGTGTGGTAGTGTGATTGTGTGATTGTGTGATGAGGTGGTTGTGTGATTGTGTGATTGCGTGATTGTGTGATTGTGTGATTGTGTGATTGTGTTATTGTGTGATTGTGTGATTGTGTGATTGTGTGATTGTGTGATTGTGTGATTGTGTGATTGTGTCATTATGTGAATGTGTGATTGTGTTCACGTGTTATTGTGTGTTGTTGTGCTTGTGTGATTGTGTGAGCGTGTGATTGTGTGATAGTGGATTGTGTATTGTGTGATTGTGTTGTTGTGTGATTGTGTTGTTGTGTCATTGTGTGATTGTGTAGTTGTGTGACTGTTTGATTGTGTGATTGTGTGATTGTGTGATTGTGTCATTATGTGAATGTGTGATTGTGTTCACGTGTTATTGTGTGTTGTTGTGCTTGTGTGATTGTGTGAGCGTGTGATTGTGTGATAGTGGATTGTGTATTGTGTGATTGTGTTGTTGTGTGATTGTGTTGTTGTGTCATTGTGTGATTGTGTAGTTGTGTGACTGTTTGATTGTGTGATTGTGTGATTGTGAGATTGTGTGATTGTGTGATTGTGTGATTGTGTGATTGTGTGATTGTGTGGTTGTGTGATTGGGTGACTGTGTGAGTGTGTGGGTGTGTGATTGCCTGATGGAACGGTTGCCTGATTCTGTGAATGTGTGATTGTGCAATTGCGTGATTGTGTGATTGTTTGTTTGTGTGATTGTGTGATTGTGAGATTGTGGTGATTGTGTGAAAGTGGGTTTGTGTGTTTGTGGATTGTGTGGTTGTGTGATTGTGTGATGGCGGGATGTGGATTGTCTGATTGTGTGATTGTGTATTGGTGTGATTGTGCGATTGTGTGACTTTGCGATTGTGTGATTGTGTGGTTGTGTGGTTGTGTGATTGTGTGATTGTGTGATTGTGTGATTGTGTGGTTGTGTGATTATCTGATTGTGTCATTGTGTTCATGTGTTATTTTGTGTTGGGGTGCTTGTGTGATTGCGTGAGTGTATGATTGTGTGACTGTGGATTGTGTATTGTGTGATTGTGTGATGGCGTTTGTGTGTGGTTGTGTGACTGTAGATTGCGTATTGTGTGATTGTGTGATTGTGTGATTGTGTGATTGTGCGATTGTGTGAAAGTGGGTTTGTGTGTTTGTGGATTGTGTGATTGTGTGATTGTGTGATTGTGTGATTGTGGGATTGTGTGGCTGTGTGATTGTGTGGTTGCGTGATTCTGTGATTCCCTCGTTGTGCGATTGTGTTATTGTGTGATGAGGTGCTTGTGTGATGGTGTGATTGCGTGATTGTGTGATTGTGTGATTGTGGATTGTGTATTTTGTGATTGTGTTGTTTTGCGTCTGCGTGATTGTGTGAATGAGTGATTGTGTGATAGTGTGATTGTGTGATTACGTTATTGCGCGAATGTGTGATAGTGTGATTGTGTGATTGTGTGATTGTGTGATTGTGTGATTGTGCGATTGTGTGATTGCGTGATTGTGCGGTAGTGTGACTGTGTGATTGTGTGATTGCGTGGTTGCCTGGTTGCGTGATTCTGTGATTAAGTCGTTGTGTGATTGTGTTATTGTGCGATCCGGTGGTTGTGTGATTGCGTGATTGTGTGATAGTGTGATTGTGTGATTGTGTGATTCGGTGATTGCCTGGTTGCGTGATTCCATGATTAAGTCGTTGTGTGATTGTGTTATTGTGTGATGAGGTGGTTGTGTGATTGTGTGATTGCGTGATTGTGAGACTGTGTGATTGTGTGATTGTGTGGTCGTGTGATTGTGCTATTGCATGATGGGGTGATTGTGGGATTGTGTGACTGTGTGATTGTGTAATTGTGTGATTTTGTGATTGTGTGATGGTGTGATTGTGTGATTGTGTCATTGTGTTATTGTGGGATTGTGTGGTTGTGTGATTGTGTGGTTGTGTGATTGCGTGATTGTGTGATTGTGGGATTGTGTGATTGTGTGATTGTGGGATTGTGTGATTGTGTGATTGTGTGATTGTATGACTGTGGGATTGTGTGAGTGTGTGATTGTGGAGTATGGATAGAGTGATTGCGTAATTGTTTTTTTGTCTGATTGTGTGATTGTGTGGGTGTGTGTTTGTGTGATTGTGTTGTTGTGTGGTAGTGGGATTGTGTGATTGCATCGTTGTGTTATTGTGTGATTGTGTGGTTGTGTGATTGTGCGATGGTGTGATTGTGTGATTGTAGATTGTGTGATTGTGTGATTATGTGATTGTGTGATTGTGTTCATGTGTTATTGTGTGTTGGGGTGCTTGTGTGATTGTGTGAGTGTGTGATTGTATGATTGTGTGATTGTGGATTGTGTATTTTGTGATTGTGCTGTTTTGCGTCTGCGTGATTGTGTGAACGAGTGATTGTGTGATTGTGTGATTGTGTGCTTGTGTGATTGTGTCCATGTGTAATCGTGTGACTGTGTGATTGTGTGATTGTGTGATTGTGTGATTGTGTGATTGTGTGATTGTGGATTGCGTTAGTGCGTGATTGTGTGATTTTGTGATTGTGTGATTGTGTGATTGTGTGATTGTGCGATTTTGTGATTGCGCGATTGCGCGTTTGTGTGATTGTGTGATTGTGTGATTGTGTGATTGTGTGATTGTGTGATTGTGTGATTGCGTGATTGTGTGGTTGTGTGATTGTGTGATTGTGGATTGTGTATTTTGTGATTGTGTTGTTTTGCGTCTGCGTGATTGTGTGAATGAGTGATTGTGTGATTGTGTGATTGTGTGATTACGTGATTGCGCGACTGTGTGATAGTGTGATTGTGTGATTGTGTGATTGCGTGATTGCCTGGTTGCGTGATTCTGTGATTCCCTCGTTGTGTGGTTGTGTTACTGTGTGATGAGGTGCTTGTGTGATTGTGTGGTTGTGTGATTGTGTGATTGTGTGATTGTGCGATTGTTTGATTGTGTGATTGTGTGATTGTGTGATTGTGTGATTGTGGATTGTGTATTTTGTGATTGTGTTGTTTTGCGTCTGCGTGATTGTGTGAATGAGTGATTGTGTGATAGTGTGATTGTGTGATTGTGTGATTCGGTGATTGCCTGGTTGCGTGATTCCATGATTAAGTCGCTGTGTGATTGTGTTATTGTGTGATGAGGTGGTTGTGTGATTGTGTGATTGCGTGATTGTGTGACTGTGTGATTGTGTGATTGTGTGGTCGTGTGATTGTGCTATTGCATGATGGGGTGATTGTGGGATTGTGTGACTGTGTGATTGGGTGACTGTGTGAGTGTGTGGGTGTGTGATTGCCTGATGGAACGGTTGCCTGATTCTGTGAATGTGTGATTGTGCAATTGCGTGATTGTGTGATTGTTTGTTTGTGTGATTGTGTGATTGTGAGATTGTGGTGATTGTGTGATAGTGTGATTATGTGATTGTGTGACTGTATGATAGTGTGATTGTGTGATTGTGTGATTGCGTGATTGCCTGGTTGCGTGATTATGTGGTTCCCTCGTTGTGCGATTGTGTTATTGTGTGATGAGGTGCTTGTGTGATGGTGTGATTGTGTGATTGTGTGATTGTGTGGTTGTGTGATTGTGTGATTGTGTGATTGTGTGGTTGTGTGATTATCTGATTGTGTCATTGTGTTCATGTGTTATTTTGTGTTGGGGTGCTTGTGTGATTGCGCGAGTGTATGATTGTGTGACTGTGGATTGTGTATTGTGTGATTGTGTGATTGCGTGAGTGTGTGGTTGTGTGACTGTAGATTGCGTATTGTGTGATTGTGTGATTGTGTGATTGTGTGATTGTGTGATTGTGTGAAAGTGGGTTTGTGTGTTTGTGGATTGTGTGGTTGTGTGATTGTGTGATGGCGGGATGTGGATTGTCTGATTGTGTGATTGTGTATTGGTGTGATTGTGCGATTGTGTGACTTTGCGATTGTGTGATTGTGTGGTGGCGGGGTGTGGATTGTCTGATTGTGTGATTGTGTATTGGTGTGATTGTGCGATTGTGTGACTTTGCGATTGTGTGATTGTGTGGTTGTGTGATTGTGTGATTGCATGGTGGGGTGATTGTGTGATAGTGTGATTGTGTGATAGTGTGATAGTGTGATTGTGTGATTGTGTGATTGTGTGATTGTGTGATTGTGTCCATGTGTAATCGTGCGTTTGGGTGCTTGTGTGATTGTGTGAGTGTGTGATTGCGTGATTGCCTGGTTGCGTGATTCTGTGATTCCCTCGTTGTGCGATTGTGTTATTGTGTGATGAGGTGCTTGTGTGATGGTGTGATTGTGTGATTGTGTGATTGTGTGGTTGTGTGATTGTGTGATGGTGTGATTGTGTGATTGTGTGATTGTGTGATTGTGTGATTGTGTGGTTGTGTGATTATCTGATTGTGTCATTGTGTTCATGTGTTATTTTGTGTTGGGGTGCTTGTGTGATTGCGTGAGTGTATGATTGTGTGACTGTGGATTGTGTATTGTGTGATTGTGTGATTGCGTGAGTGTGTGGTTGTGTGACTGTAGATTGCGTATTGTGTGATTGTGTGATTGTGTGATTGTGTGATTGTGTGATTGTGTGATTGTGTGATTGTGTGATTGTGTGATTGTGTGATTGTGTGATTGTGTGATTGTGTGATTGTGTGATTGTGCGAAAGTGGGCTTGTGTGTTTGTGGATTGTGTGGTTGTGTGATTGTGTGATGGCGGGATGTGGATTGTCTGATTGTGTGATTGTGTATTGGTGTGATTGTGCGATTGTGTGACTTTGCGATTGTGTGATTGTGTGATGGCGGGTTGTGGATTGTGTGATTGTGTGATTGTGTATTGGTGTGATTGTGCGATTGTGTGACTTTGCGATTGTGTGATTGTGTGGTTGTGTGATTGTGTGATTGCATGGTGGGGTGATTGTGTGATAGTGTGATTGTGTGACAGTGTGATAGTGTGATTGTGTGATTGTGCGGTTGTGTGATTGTGTGATAGTGTGATTGTGTCCATGTGTAATCGTGTGTTTGGGTGCTTGTGTCATTGTGTGAGTGCGTGATTGTGTGATTGTGTGATTGTGTGATTGTGGATTGTGTATTTTGTGATTGTGTTGTTTTGCGTCTGCGTGATTGTGTGAATGAGTGATTGTGTGATTGTGTGATTGTGTGATTGTGTGATTACGTGATTGCGCGACTGTATGATAGTGTGATTGTGTGATTGTGTGATTGCGTGATTGCCTGGTTGCGTGATTATGTGGTTCCCTCGTTGTGCGATTGTGTTATTGTGTGATGAGGTGCTTGTGTGATGGTGTGATTGTGTGATTGTGTGATTGTGTGGTTGTGTGATTGTGTGATTGTGTGATTGTGTGATTGTGTGATTGTGTGGTTGTGTGATTATCTGATTGTGTCATTGTGTTCATGTGTTATTTTGTGTTGGGGTGCTTGTGTGATTGCGTGAGTGTATGATTGTGTGACTGTGGATTGTGTATTGTGTGATTGTGTGATTGCGTGAGTGTGTGGTTGTGTGACTGTAGATTGCGTATTGTGTGATTGTGTGATTGTGTGATTGTGTGATTGTGTGATTGTGTGAAAGTGGGTTTGTGTGTTTGTGGATTGTGTGGTTGTGTGATTGTGTGATGGCGGGATGTGGATTGTCTGATTGTGTGATTGTGTATTGGTGTGATTGTGCGATTGTGTGACTTTGCGATTGTGTGATTGTGTGGTGGCGGGGTGTGGATTGTCTGATTGTGTGATTGTGTATTGGTGTGATTGTGCGATTGTGTGACTTTGCGATTGTGTGATTGTGTGGTTGTGTGATTGTGTGATTGCATGGTGGGGTGATTGTGTGATAGTGTGATTGTGTGATAGTGTGATAGTGTGATTGTGTGATTGTGTGATTGTGTGATTGTGTGATTGTGTGATTGTGTCCATGTGTAATCGTGCGTTTGGGTGCTTGTGTGATTGTGTGAGTGTGTGATTGCGTGATTGCCTGGTTGCGTGATTCTGTGATTCCCTCGTTGTGCGATTGTGTTATTGTGTGATGAGGTGCTTGTGTGATGGTGTGATTGTGTGATTGTGTGATTGTGTGGTTGTGTGATTGTGTGATGGTGTGATTGTGTGATTGTGTGATTGTGTGATTGTGTGATTGTGTGGTTGTGTGATTATCTGATTGTGTCATTGTGTTCATGTGTTATTTTGTGTTGGGGTGCTTGTGTGATTGCGTGAGTGTATGATTGTGTGACTGTGGATTGTGTATTGTGTGATTGTGTGATTGCGTGAGTGTGTGGTTGTGTGACTGTAGATTGCGTATTGTGTGATTGTGTGATTGTGTGATTGTGCGAAAGTGGGGTTGTGTGTTTGTGGATTGTGTGGTTGTGTGATTGTGTGATGGCGGGATGTGGATTGTCTGATTGTGTGATTGTGTATTGGTGTGATTGTGCGATTGTGTGACTTTGCGATTGTGTGATTGTGTGATGGCGGGTTGTGGATTGTCTGATTGTGTGATTGTGTATTGGTGTGATTGTGCGATTGTGTGACTTTGCGATTGTGTGATTGTGTGGTTGTGTGATTGTGTGATTGCATGGTGGGGTGATTGTGTGATAGTGTGATTGTGTGATAGTGTGATAGTGTGATTGTGTGATTGTGCGATTGTGTGATTGTGTGATAGTGTGATTGTGTCCATGTGTAATCGTGTGTTTGGGTGCTTGTGTCATTGTGTGAGTGCGTGATTGTGTGATTGTGTGATTGTGTGATTGTGGATTGTGTATTTTGTGATTGTGTTGTTTTGCGTCTGCGTGATTGTGTGAATGAGTGATTGTGTGATTGTGTGATTGTGTGATTGTGTGATTACGTGATTGCGCGACTGTGTGGTAGTGTGATTGTGTGATTGTGTGATGAGGTGTTTGTGTGATTGTGTGATTGCGTGATTGTGTGATTGTGTGATTGTGTGATTGTGTGATTGTGTTATTGTGTGATTGTGTGATTGTGTGATTGTGTGATTGTGTGATTGTGTGATTGTGTGATTGTGTGATTGTGTCATTATGTGAATGTGTGATTGTGTTCACGTGTTATTGTGTGTTGTTGTGCTTGTGTGATTGTGTGAGCGTGTGATTGTGTGATAGTGGATTGTGTATTGTGTGATTGTGTTGTTGTGTGATTGTGTTGTTGTGTCATTGTGTGATTGTGTAGTTGTGTGACTGTTTGATTGTGTGATTGTGTGATTGTGAGATTGTGTGATTGTGTGATTGTGTGATTGTGTGATTGTGTGATTGTGTGATTGTGTGATTGCGTGGTTGCCTGGTTGCGTAATTCTGTGATTAAGTCGTTGTGTGATTGTGTTATTGTGCGATCCGGTGGTTGTGTGATTGTGTGATTGTGTAATTGTGTGATTGTGGGATTGCGTGATTGTGTGATAGTGTGATTGTGTGATTGTGTGATTCGGTGATTGCCTGGTTGCGTGATTCCATGATTAAGTCGCTGTGTGATTGTGTTATTGTGTGATGAGGTGGTTGTGTGATTGTGTGATTGCGTGCTTGTGTGACTGTGTGATTGTGTGATTGTGTGGTCGTGTGATTGTGCTATTGCATGATGGGGTGATTGTGGGATTGTGTGACTGTGTGATTGTGTAATTGTGTGATTTTGTGATTGTGTGATGGTGTGATTGTGTGTTTATGTGATTGTGTGGTTGTGTGATTGGGTGACTGTGTGAGTGTGTGGGTGTGTGATTGCCTGATGGAACGGTTGCCTGATTCTGTGAATGTGTGATTGTGCAATTGTGTGATTGTGTGATTGTTTGTTTGTGTGATTGTGTGATTGTGAGATTGTGGTGATTGTGTGATAGTGTGATTATGTGATTGTGTGACTGTATGATAGTGTGATTGTGTGATTGTGTGATTGCGTGATTGCCTGGTTGCGTGATTCTGTGATTCCCTCGTTGTGCGATTGTGTTATTGTGTGATGAGGTGCTTGTGTGATGGTGTGATTGTGTGATTGTGTGGTTGTGTGATTGTGTGATTGTGTGATTGTGTGATTGTGTGATTGTGTGATTGTGTGGTTGTGTGATTATCTGATTGTGTCATTGTGTTCATGTGTTATTTTGTGTTGGGGTGCTTGTGTGATTGCGTGAGTGTATGATTGTGTGACTGTGGATTGTGTATTGTGTGATTGTGTGATTGCGTGAGTGTGTGGTTGTGTGACTGTAGATTGCGTATTGTGTGATTGTGTGATTGTGTGATTGTGTGATTGTGTGATCGTGTGATTGTGTGATTGTGTGATTGTGTGATTGTGCGAAAGTGGGCTTGTGTGTTTGTGGATTGTGTGGTTGTGTGATTGTGTGATGGCGGGATGTGGATTGTCTGATTGTGTGATTGTGTATTGGTGTGATTGTGCGATTGTGTGACTTTGCGATTGTGTGATTGTGTGATGGCGGGTTGTGGATTGTCTGATTGTGTGATTGTGTATTGGTGTGATTGTGCGATTGTGTGACTTTGCGATTGTGTGATTGTGTGGTTGTGTGATTGTGTGATTGCATGGTGGGGTGATTGTGTGATAGTGTGATTGTGTGATAGTGTGATAGTGTGATTGTGTGATTGTGCGATTGTGTGATTGTGTGATAGTGTGATTGTGTCCATGTGTAATCGTGTGTTTGGGTGCTTGTGTCATTGTGTGAGTGCGTGATTGTGTGATTGTGTGATTGTGTGATTGTGGATTGTGTATTTTGTGATTGTGTTGTTTTGCGTCTGCGTGATTGTGTGAATGAGTGATTGTGTGATTGTGTGATTGTGTGATTGTGTGATTGTGTGATTACGTGATTGCGCGACTGTGTGGTAGTGTGATTGTGTGATTGTGTGACGAGGTGGTTGTGTGATTGTGTGATTGCGTGATTGTGTGATTGTGTGATTGTGTGATTGTGTGATTGTGTGATTGTGTTATTGTGTGATTGTGTGATTGTGTGATTGTGTGATTGTGTGATTGTGTGATTGTGTGATTGTGTCATTATGTGAATGTGTGATTGTGTTCACGTGTTATTGTGTGTTGTTGTGCTTGTGTGATTGTGTGAGCGTGTGATTGTGTGATAGTGGATTGTGTATTGTGTGATTGTGTTGTTGTGTGATTGTGTTGTTGTGTCATTGTGTGATTGTGTAGTTGTGTAACTGTTTGATTGTGTGATTGTGTGATTGTGAGATTGTGTGATTGTGTGATTGTGTGATTGTGTGATTGTGTGATTGTGTGATTGTGTGGTTGTGTGATTATCTGATTGTGTCATTGTGTTCATGTGTTATTTTGTGTTGGGGTGCTTGTGTGATTGCGTGAGTGTATGATTGTGTGACTGTGGATTGTGTATTGTGTGATTGTGTGATGGCGTGAGTGTGTGGTTGTGTGACTGTAGATTGCGTATTGTGTGATTGTGTGATTGTGTGATTGTGTGATTGTGCGATTGTGTGAAAGTGGGTTTGTGTGTTTGTGGATTGTGTGATTGTGTGATTGTGTGATTGTGTGATTGTGGGATTGTGTGGCTGTGTGATTGTGTGGTTGCGTGATTCTGTGATTCCCTCGTTGTGCGATTGTGTTATTGTCTGATGAGGTGCTTGTGTGATGGTGTGATTGTGTGATTGTGTGATTGTGTGATTGTGGATTGTGTATTTTGTGATTGTGTTGTTTTGCGTCTGCGTGATTGTGTGAATGAGTGATTGTGTGATAGTGTGATTGTGTGATTACGTTATTGCGCGAATGTGTGATAGTGTGATTGTGTGATTGTGTGATTGCGTGATTGCCTGGTTGCGTGATTCTGTGATTCCCTCGTTGTGTGATTGTGTTACTGTGTGATGAGGTGCTTGTGTGATGGTGTGATTGTGTGATTGTGTGATTGTGTGATTGTGTGGTTGTGTGATTGTGTGATTGTGTGATTGTGTGATTGTTTGATTGTGTGATTGTGTGATTGTGTGAGTGTGAGGGTGTGTGATTGCCTGATGGAATGGTTGCGTGATTCTGTGATGCCGTCGAAGTGTGATTGTCTTATTGTGTGATGGGGTGGTTGTGTAATTGTGTGATTGTGCGATTGTGTGATTGTGTGATTGTGTGGTTGTGTGAGTGTGTGGGTGTGTGATCGTGTGTTTGTGTCACTGTGTGATTGTGTGATTGTGTGATTGTGTGTTTGTGTGATTGTGTGATTGTGTATTATGTGATTGTGTTCTTGTGTCTTTGTGTGATTGTGTAGTTGTGTGATTGTGTGATTGTGTGATTGTGGGATTGTGAGATTGTGTGATTGTGTGATTGTGTGATTGTGTGATTGTGTGATTGTGTGATTGTGTGATTGTGTGATTGTGTGATTGTGTGATTGTGTGATTGTGTGATTGTGTGATTGTGTGATTGTGTGATTGTGTGATTGTGTGATTGTGTGATTGTGTGATTGTGTGATTGTGTGACTGTCTTATTCTGTGATGGGGTGGTTGTGTAATTGTGTGATTGTGCGATTGTGTGATTGCGTGATTGTGCGGTAGTGTGACTGTGTGATTGTGTGATTGCGTGGTTGCCTGGTTGCGTGATTCTGTGATTAAGTCGTTGTGTGATTGTGTTATTGTGCGATCCGGTGGTTGTGTGATTGTGTGATTGTGTAATTGTGTGATTGTGGGATTGCGTGATTGTGTGATAGTGTGATTGTGTGATTGTGTGATTCGGTGATTGCCTGGTTGCGTGATTCCATGATTAAGTCGTTGTGTGATTGTGTTATTGTGTGATGAGGTGGTTGTGTGATTGTGTGATTGCGTGATTGTGTGACTGTGTGATTGTGTGATTGTGTGGTCGTGTGATTGTGCTATTGCATGATGGGGTGATTGTGGGATTGTGTGACTGTGTGATTGTGTAATTGTGTGATTTTGTGATTGTGTGATGGTGTGATTGTGTGATTGTGTCATTGTGTTATTGTGGGATTGTGTGGTTGTGTGATTGTGTGGTTGTGTGATTGCGTGATTGTGTGATTGTGGGATTGTGTGATTGTGTGATTGTGGGATTGTGTGATTGTGTGATTGTGTGATTGTGTGACTGTGGGATTGTGTGAGTGTGTGATTGTGGAGTATGGATAGAGTGATTGCGTAATTGTTTTTTTGTCTGATTGTGTGATTGTGTGGGTGTGTGTTTGTGTGATTGTGTTGTTGTGTGGTAGTGGGATTGTGTGATTGCATCTTTGTGTTATTGTGTGATTGTGTGGTTGTGTGATTGTGCGATGGTGTGATTGTGTGATTGTAGATTGTGTGATTGTGTGATTATGTGATTGTGTGATTGTGTTCATGTGTTATTGTGTGTTGGGGTGCTTGTGTGATTGTGTGAGTGTGTGATTGTATGATTGTGTGATTGTGGATTGTGTATTTTGTGATTGTGCTGTTTTGCGTCTGCGTGATTGTGTGAACGAGTGATTGTGTGATTGTGTGATTGTGTGCTTGTGTGATTGTGTCCATGTGTAATCGTGTGACTGTGTGATTGTGTGATTGTGTGATTGTGTGATTGTGTGATTGTGTGATTGTGGATTGCGTTAGTGCGTGATTGTGTGATTTTGTGATTGTGTGATTGTGTGATTGTGTGATTGTGTGATTGTGCGATTTTGTGATTGCGCGATTGCGCGTTTGTGTGATTGTGTGATTGTGTGATTGTGTGATTGTGTGATTGTGTGATTGTGTGATTGCGTGATTGTGTGGTTGTGTGATTGTGTGATTGTGGATTGTGTATTTTGTGATTGTGTTGTTTTGCGTCTGCGTGATTGTGTGAATGAGTGATTGTGTGATTGTGTGATTGTGTGATTACGTGATTGCGCGACTGTGTGATAGTGTGATTGTGTGATTGTGTGATTGCGTGATTGCCTGTTTGCGTGATTCTGTGATTCCCTCGTTGTGTGGTTGTGTTACTGTGTGATGAGGTGCTTGTGTGATTGTGTGGTTGTGTGATTGTGTGATTGTGTGATTGTGCGATTGTTTGATTGTGTGATTGTGTGATTGTGTGATTGTGTGATTGTGGATTGTGTATTTTGTGATTGTGTTGTTTTGCGTCTGCGTGATTGTGTGAATGAGTGATTGTGTGATAGTGTGATTGTGTGATTGTGTGATTCGGTGATTGCCTGGTTGCGTGATTCCATGATTAAGTCGCTGTGTGGTTGTGTTATTGTGTGATGAGGTGGTTGTGTGATTGTGTGATTGCGTGATTGTGTGACTGTGTGATTGTGTGATTGTGTGGTCGTGTGATTGTGCTATTGCATGATGGGGTGATTGTGGGATTGTGTGACTGTGTGATTGGGTGACTGTGTGAGTGTGTGGGTGTGTGATTGCCTGATGGAACGGTTGCCTGATTCTGTGAATGTGTGATTGTGCAATTGCGTGATTGTGTGATTGTTTGTTTGTGTGATTGTGTGATTGTGAGATTGTGGTGATTGTGTGATAGTGTGATTATGTGATTGTGTGACTGTATGATAGTGTGATTGTGTGATTGTGTGATTGCGTGATTGCCTGGTTGCGTGATTATGTGGTTCCCTCGTTGTGCGATTGTGTTATTGTGTGATGAGGTGCTTGTGTGATGGTGTGATTGTGTGATTGTGTGATTGTGTGGTTGTGTGATTGTGTGATTGTGTGATTGTGTGGTTGTGTGATTATCTGATTGTGTCATTGTGTTCATGTGTTATTTTGTGTTGGGGTGCTTGTGTGATTGCGTGAGTGTATGATTGTGTGACTGTGGATTGTGTAGTGTGTGATTGTGTGATTGCGTGAGTGTGTGGTTGTGTGACTGTAGATTGCGTATTGTGTGATTGTGTGATTGTGTGATTGTGTGATTGTGTGATTGTGTGAAAGTGGGTTTGTGTGTTTGTGGATTGTGTGGTTGTGTGATTGTGTGATGGCGGGATGTGGATTGTCTGATTGTGTGATTGTGCATTGGTGTGATTGTGCGATTGTGTGACTTTGCGATTGTGTGATTGTGTGGTGGCGGGGTGTGGATTGTCTGATTGCGTGATTGTGTATTGGTGTGATTGTGCGATTGTGTGACTTTGCGATTGTGTGATTGTGTGGTTGTGTGATTGTGTGATTGCATGGTGGGGTGATTGTGTGATAGTGTGATTGTGTGATAGTGTGATAGTGTGATTGTGTGATTGTGTGATTGTGTGATTGTGTGATTGTGTCCATGTGTAATCGTGCGTTTGGGTGCTTGTGTGATTGTGTGAGTGTGTGATTGCGTGATTGCCTGGTTGCGTGATTCTGTGATTCCCTCGTTGTGCGATTGTGTTATTGTGTGATGAGGTGCTTGTGTGATGGTGTGATTGTGTGATTGTGTGATTGTGTGGTTGTGTGATTGTGTGATGGTGTGATTGTGTGATTGTGTGATTGTGTGATTGTGTGATTGTGTGGTTGTGTGATTATCTGATTGTGTCATTGTGTTCATGTGTTATTTTGTGTTGGGGTGCTTGTGTGATTGCGTGAGTGTATGATTGTGTGACTGTGGATTGTGTATTGTGTGATTGTGTGATTGCGTGAGTGTGTGGTTGTGTGACTGTAGATTGCGTATTGTGTGATTGTGTGATTGTGTGATTGTGTGATTGTGTGATTGTGTGATTGTGTGATTGTGTGATTGTGTGATTGTGCGAAAGTGGGCTTGTGTGTTTGTGGATTGTGTGGTTGTGTGATTGTGTGATGGCGGGATGTGGATTGTCTGATTGTGTGATTGTGTATTGGTGTGATTGTGCGATTGTGTGACTTTGCGATTGTGTGATTGTGTGATGGCGCGTTGTGGATTGTCTGATTGTGTGATTGTGTATTGGTGTGATTGTGCGATTGTGTGACTTTGCGATTGTGTGATTGTGTGGTTGTGTGATTGTGTGATTGCATGGTGGGGTGATTGTGTGATAGTGTGATTGTGTGATAGTGTGATAGTGTGATTGTGTGATTGTGCGATTGTGTGATTGTGTGATAGTGTGATTGTGTCCATGTGTAATCGTGTGTTTGGGTGCTTGTGTCATTGTGTGAGTGCGTGATTGTGTGATTGTGTGATTGTGTGATTGTGGATTGTGTATTTTGTGATTGTGTTGTTTTGCGTCTGCGTGATTGTGTGAATGAGTGATTGTGTGATTGTGTGATTGTGTGATTGTGTGATTACGTGATTGCGCGACTGTGTGGTAGTGTGATTGTGTGATGAGGTGGTTGTGTGATTGTGTGATTGCGTGATTGTGTGATTGTGTGATTGTGTGATTGTGTGATTGTGTGATTGTGTTATTGTGTGATTGTGTGATTGTGTGATTGTGTGATTGTGTGATTGTGTGATTGTGTGATTGTGTCATTATGTGAATGTGTGATTGTGTTCACGTGTTATTGTGTGTTGTTGTGCTTGTGTGATTGTGTGAGCGTGTGATTGTGTGATAGTGGATTGTGTATTGTGTGATTGTGTTGTTGTGTGATTGTGTTGTTGTGTCATTGTGTGATTGTGTAGTTGTGTGACTGTTTGATTGTGTGATTGTGTGATTGTGTGATTGTGTCATTATGTGAATGTGTGATTGTGTTCACGTGTTATTGTGTGTTGTTGTGCTTGTGTGATTGTGTGAGCGTGTGATTGTGTGATAGTGGATTGTGTATTGTGTGATTGTGTTGTTGTGTGATTGTGTTGTTGTGTCATTGTGTGATTGTGTAGTTGTGTGACTGTTTGATTGTGTGATTGTGTGATTGTGAGATTGTGTGATTGTGTGATTGTGTGATTGTGTGATTGTGTGATTGTGTGATTGTGTGATTGTGTGGTTGTGTGATTGGGTGACTGTGTGAGTGTGTGGGTGTGTGATTGCCTGATGGAACGGTTGCCTGATTCTGTGAATGTGTGATTGTGCAATTGCGTGATTGTGTGATTGTTTGTTTGTGTGATTGTGTGATTGTGAGATTGTGGTGATTGTGTGATAGTGTGATTATGTGATTGTGTGACTGTATGATAGTGTGATTGTGTGATTGTGTGATTGCGTGATTGCCTGGTTGCGTGATTATGTGGTTCCCTCGTTGTGCGATTGTGTTATTGTGTGAATGAGTGATTGTGTGATGGTGTGATTGTGTGATTGTGTGGTTGTGTGATTGTGTGATTGTGTGATTGTGTGATTGTGTGATTGTGTGATTGTGTGGTTGTGTGGTTGTGTGATTATCTGATTGTGTCATTGTGTTCATGTGTTATTTTGTGTTGGGGTGCTTGTGTGATTGCGTGAGTGTATGATTGTGTGACTGTGGATTGTGTATTGTGTGATTGTGTGATTGCGTGAGTGTGTGGTTGTGTGACTGTAGATTGCGTATTGTGTGATTGTGTGATTGTGTGATTGTGTGATTGTGTGATCGTGTGATTGTGTGATTGTGTGATTGTGTGATTGTGTGATTGTGCGAAAGTGGGCTTGTGTGTTTGTGGATTGTGTGGTTGTGTGATTGTGTGATGGCGGGATGTGGATTGTCTGATTGTGTGATTGTGTATTGGTGTAATTGTGCGATTGTGTGACTTTGCGATTGTGTGATTGTGTGATGGCGGGTTGTGGATTGTCTGATTGTGTGATTGTGTATTGGTGTGATTGTGCGATTGTGTGACTTTGCGATTGTGTGATTGTGTGGTTGTGTGATTGTGTGATTGCATGGTGGGGTGATTGTGTGATAGTGTGATTGTGTGATAGTGTGATAGTGTGATTGTGTGATTGTGCGATTGTGTGATTGTGTGATAGTGTGATTGTGTCCATGTGTAATCGTGTGTTTGGGTGCTTGTGTCATTGTGTGAGTGCGTGATTGTGTGATTGTGTGATTGTGTGATTGTGGATTGTGTATTTTGTGATTGTGTTGTTTTGCGTCTGCGTGATTGTGTGAATGAGTGATTGTGTGATTGTGTGATTGTGTGATTGTGTGATTGTGTGATTACGTGATTGCGCGACTGTGTGGTAGTGTGATTGTGTGATTGTGTGACGAGGTGGTTGTGTGATTGTGTGATTGCGTGATTGTGTGATTGTGTGATTGTGTGATTGTGTGATTGTGTGATTGTGTTATTGTGTGATTGTGTGATTGTGTGATTGTGTGATTGTGTGATTGTGTGATTGTGTCATTATGTGAATGTGTGATTGTGTTCACGTGTTATTGTGTGTTGTTGTGCTTGTGTGATTGTGTGAGCGTGTGATTGTGTGATAGTGGATTGTGTATTGTGTGATTGTGTTGTTGTGTGATTGTGTTGTTGTGTCATTGTGTGATTGTGTAGTTGTGTGACTGTTTGATTGTGTGATTGTGTGATTGTGAGATTGTGTGATTGTGTGATTGTGTGATTGTGTGATTGTGTGATTGTGTGATTGCGTGGTTGCCTGGTTGCGTAATTCTGTGATTAAGTCGTTGTGTGATTGTGTTATTGTGCGATCCGGTGGTTGTGTGATTGTGTGATTGTGTAATTGTGTGATTGTGGGATTGCGTGATTGTGTGATAGTGTGATTGTGTGATTGTGTGATACGGTGATTGCCTGGTTGCGTGATTCCATGATTAAGTCGCTGTGTGATTGTGTTATTGTGTGATGAGGTGGTTGTGTGATTGTGTGATTGCGTGATTGTGTGACTGTGTGATTGTGTGATTGTGTGGTCGTGTGATTGTGCTATTGCATGATGGGGTGATTGTGGGATTGTGTGACTGTGTGATTGTGTAATTGTGTGATTTTGTGATTGTGTGATGGTGTGATTGTGTGTTTATGTGATTGTGTGGTTGTGTGATTGGGTGACTGTGTGAGTGTGTGGGTGTGTGATTGCCTGATGGAACGGTTGCCTGATTCTGTGAATGAGTGATTGTGCAATTGTGTGATTGTGTGATTGTTTGTTTGTGTGATTGTGTGATTGTGAGATTGTGGTGATTGTGTGATAGTGTGATTATGTGATTGTGTGACTGTATGATAGTGTGATTGTGTGATTGTGTGATTGCGTGATTGCCTGGTTGCGTGATTCTGTGATTCCCTCGTTGTGCGATTGTGTTATTGTGTGATGAGGTGCTTGTGTGATGGTGTGATTGTGTGATTGTGTGGTTGTGTGATTGTGTGATTGTGTGATTGTGTGATTGTGTGATTGTGTGGTTGTGTGATTATCTGATTGTGTCATTGTGTTCATGTGTTATTTTGTGTTGGGGTGCTTGTGTGATTGCGTGAGTGTATGATTGTGTGACTGTGGATTGTGTATTGTGTGATTGTGTGATTGCGTGAGTGTGTGGTTGTGTGACTGTAGATTGCGTATTGTGTGATTGTGTGATTGTGTGATTGTGTGATTGTGTGATTGTGTGATTGTGTGAAAGTGGGTTTGTGTGTTTGTGGATTGTGTGGGTGTGTGATTGTGTGATGGCGGGTTGTGGATTGTCTGATTGTGTGATTGTGTATTGGTGTGATTGTGCGATTGTGTGACTTTGCGATTGTGTGATAGTGTGATTGTGTGATTGTGTGATTGTGTGATTGTGTGATTGTGTGAGTGCGTGATTGTGTGATTGTGTGATTGTGTGATTGTGGATTGTGTATTTTGTGATTGTGTTGTTTTGCGTCTGCGTGATTGTGTGAATGAGTGATTGTGTGATTGTGTGATTGTGTGATTGTGTGATTGTGTGATTACGTGATTGCGCGACTGTGTGGTAGTGTGATTGTGTGATTGTGTGACGAGGTGGTTGTGTGATTGTGTGATTGCGTGATTGTGTGATTGTGTGATTGTGTGATTGTGTGATTGTGTGATTGTGTTATTGTGTGATTGTGTGATTGTGTGATTGTGTGATTGTGTGATTGTGTCATTATGTGAATGTGTGATTGTGTTCACGTGTTATTGTGTGTTGTTGTGCTTGTGTGATTGTGTGAGCGTGTGATTGTGTGATAGTGGATTGTGTATTGTGTGATTGTGTTGTTGTGTGATTGTGTTGTTGTGTCATTGTGTGATTGTGTAGTTGTGTGACTGTTTGATTGTGTGATTGTGTGATTGTGAGATTGTGTGATTGTGTGATTGTGTGATTGTGTGATTGTGTGATTGCGTGGTTGCCTGGTTGCGTAATTCTGTGATTAAGTCGTTGTGTGATTGTGTTATTGTGCGATCCGGTGGTTGTGTGATTGTGTGATTGTGTAATTGTGTGATTGTGGGATTGCGTGATTGTGTGATAGTGTGATTGTGTGATTGTGTGATACGGTGATTGCCTGGTTGCGTGATTCCATGATTAAGTCGCTGTGTGATTGTGTTATTGTGTGATGAGGTGGTTGTGTGATTGTGTGATTGCGTGATTGTGTGACTGTGTGATTGTGTGATTGTGTGGTCGTGTGATTGTGCTATTGCATGATGGGGTGATTGTGGGATTGTGTGACTGTGTGATTGTGTAATTGTGTGATTTTGTGATTGTGTGATGGTGTGATTGTGTGTTTATGTGATTGTGTGGTTGTGTGATTGGGTGACTGTGTGAGTGTGTGGGTGTGTGATTGCCTGATGGAACGGTTGCCTGATTCTGTGAATGAGTGATTGTGCAATTGTGTGATTGTGTGATTGTTTGTTTGTGTGATTGTGTGATTGTGAGATTGTGGTGATTGTGTGATAGTGTGATTATGTGATTGTGTGACTGTATGATAGTGTGATTGTGTGATTGTGTGATTGCGTGATTGCCTGGTTGCGTGATTCTGTGATTCCCTCGTTGTGCGATTGTGTTATTGTGTGATGAGGTGCTTGTGTGATGGTGTGATTGTGTGATTGTGTGGTTGTGTGATTGTGTGATTGTGTGATTGTGTGATTGTGTGATTGTGTGGTTGTGTGATTATCTGATTGTGTCATTGTGTTCATGTGTTATTTTGTGTTGGGGTGCTTGTGTGATTGCGTGAGTGTATGATTGTGTGACTGTGGATTGTGTATTGTGTGATTGTGTGATTGCGTGAGTGTGTGGTTGTGTGACTGTAGATTGCGTATTGTGTGATTGTGTGATTGTGTGATTGTGTGATTGTGTGATTGTGTGATTGTGTGAAAGTGGGTTTGTGTGTTTGTGGATTGTGTGGTTGTGTGATTGTGTGATGGCGGGTTGTGGATTGTCTGATTGTGTGATTGTGTATTGGTGTGATTGTGCGATTGTGTGACTTTGCGATTGTGTGATAGTGTGATTGTGTGATTGTGTGATTGTGTGATTGTGTGATTGTGTGATTGTGTGATTGTGTGATTGTGTCCATGTGTAATCGTGTGTTTGGGTGCTTGTGTGATTGTGTGAGTGTGTGATTGCGTGATTGCCTGGTTGCGTGATTCTGTGATTCCCTCGTTGTGCGATTGTGTTATTGTGTGATGAGGTGCTTGTGTGATGGTGTGATTGTGTGATTGTGTGATTGTGTGGTTGTGTGATTGTGTGATTGTGTGATTTTGTGATTGTGTGATTGTGTGATTGTGTGATTGTGTGATTGTGTGGTTGTGTGATTATGTGATTGTGTCATTGTGTTCATGTGTTATTTTGTGTTGGGGTGCTTGTCTGATTGCGTGAGTGTATGATTGTGTGACTGTGGATTGTGTATTGTGTGATTGTGTGATTGCGTGAGTGTGTGGTTGTGTGACTGTAGATTGCGTATTGTGTGATTGTGTGATTGTGTGATTGTGTGATTGTGTGATTGTGTGAAAGTGGGTTTGTGTGTTTGTGGATTGTGTGGTTGTGTGATTGTGTGGTGGCGGGTTGTGGATTGTCTGATTGTGTGATTGTGTATTGGTGTGATTGTGCGATTGTGTGACTTTGCGATTGTGTGATTGTGTGGTTGTGTGATTGTGTGATTGCATGGTGGGGTGATTGTGTGATAGTGTGATTGTGTGATAGTGTGATAGTGTGATTGTGTATTGTGTGATTGTGTGATTGCGTGAGTGTGTGGTTGTGTGACTGTAGATTGCGTATTGTGTGACTGTGTGATTGTGTGATTGTGTGATTGTGTGGTTGTGTGATTGTGTGCTTGCATGGTGGGGTGATTGTGTGATAGTGTGATTGTGTGATAGTGTGATAGTGTGATAGTGTGATTGTGTGACTGTGTGATTGTGTGATTGTGTGATTGTGTCCATGAGTAATCGTGCGTTTGGGTGCTTGTGTGATTGTGTGAGTGTGTGATTGCGTGATTGCCTGGTTGCGTGATTCTGTGATTCCCTCGTTGTGCGATTGTGTTATTGTGTGATGAGGTGCTTGTGTGATGGTGTGATTGTGTGATTGTGTGATTGTGTGGTTGTGTGATTGTGTGATTGTGTGATTGTGTGATTGTGTGATTGTGTGGTTGTGTGATTATCTGATTGTGTCATTGTGTTCATGTGTTATTTTGTGTTGGGGTGCTTGTGTGATTGCGTGAGTGTATGATTGTGTGACTGTGGATTGTGTATTGTGTGATTGTGTGATTGCGTGAGTGTGTGGTTGTGTGACTGTAGATTGCGTATTGTGTGATTGTGTGATTGTGTGATTGTGTGATTGTGTGATTGTGTGAAAGTGGGTTTGTGGGTTTGTCGATTGTGTGGTTGTGTGATTGTGTGATGGCGGGATGTGGATTATCTGATTGTGTGACTGTGTATTGGTGTGATTTTGCGATTGTGTGACTTTGCGATTGTGTGATTGTGTGATGGCGGGTTGTGGATTGTCTGATTGTGTGATTGTGTATTGGTGTGATTGTGCGATTGTGTGACTTTGCGATTGTGTGATTGTGTGGTTGTGTGATTGTGTGATTGCATGGTGGGGTAATTGTGTGATAGTGTGATTGTGTGATAGTGTGATAGTGTGATTGTGTGATTGTGGGATTGCGTGATTGTGTGATAGTGTGATTGTGTGATTGTGTGATTCGGTGATTGCCTGGTTGCGTGATTCCATGATTAAGTCGCTGTGTGATTGTGTTATTGTGTGATGAGGTGGTTGTGTGATTGTGTGATTGCGTGATTGTGTGACTGTGTGATTGTGTGATTGTGTGGTCGTGTGATTGTGCTATTGCATGATGGGGTGATTGTGGGATTGTGTGACTGTGTGATTGTGTAATTGTGTGATTTTGTGATTGTGTGATGGTGTGATTGTGTGTTTATGTGATTGTGTGGTTGTGTGATTGGGTGACTGTGTGAGTGTGTGGGTGTGTGATTGCCTGATGGAACGGTTGCCTGATTCTGTGAATGTGTGATTGTGCAATTGTGTGATTGTGTGATTGTTTGTTTGTGTGATTGTGTGATTGTGAGATTGTGGTGATTGTGTGATAGTGTGATTATGTGATTGTGTGACTGTATGATAGTGTGATTGTGTGATTGTGTGATTGCGTGAATGCCTGGTTGCGTGATTCTGTGATTCCCTCGTTGTGCGATTGTGTTATTGTGCGATGAGGTGCTTGTGTGATGGTGTGATTGTGTGATTGTGTGATTGTGTGGTTGTGTGATTGTGTGATTGTGTGATTGTGTGATGGCGGGATGTGGATTATCTGATTGTGTGATTGTGTATTGGTGTGATTTTGCGATTGTGTGACTTTGCGATTGTGTGATTGTGTGATGGCGGGTTGTGGATTGTCTGATTGTGTGATTGTGTATTGGTGTGATTGTGCGATTGTGTGACTTTGCGATTGTGTGATTGTGTGGTTGTGTGATTGTGTGATTGCATGGTGGGGTAATTGTGTGATAGTGTGATTGTGTGATAGTGTGATAGTGTGATTGTGTGATTGTGTGATTGTGTGATTGTGTGATAGTGTGATTGTGTCCATGTGTAATCGTGTGTTTGGGTGCTTGTGTCATTGTGTGAGTGTGTGATTGTGTGATTGTGGATTGTGTGATTGTGTGATTGTGTGATTGTGTGATTGTGTGATTGTGTGATTGTGGATTGTGTATTTTGTGATTGTGTTGTTTTGCGTCTGCGTGATTGTGTGAATGAGTGATTGTGTGATTGTGTGATTGTGTGATTACGTGATTGCGCGACTGTGTGGTAGTGTGATTGTGTGATTGTGTGATGAGGTGGTTGTGTGATTGTGTGATTGCGTGATTGTGTGATTGTGTGATTGTGTGATTGTGTGATTGTGTTATTGTGTGATTGTGTGATTGTGTGATTGTGTGATTGTGTGATTGTGTGATTGTGTGATTGTGTCATTATGTGAATGTGTGATTGTGTTCACGTGTTATTGTGTGTTGTTGTGCTTGTGTGATTGTGTGAGCGTGTGATTGTGTGATAGTGGATTGTGTATTGTGTGATTGTGTTGTTGTGTGATTGTGTTGTTGTGTCATTGTGTGATTGTGTAGTTGTGTGACTGTTTGATTGTGTGATTGTGTGATTGTGAGATTGTGTGATTGTGTGATTGTGTGATTGTGTGATTGTGTGATTGTGTGATTGTGTGATTGCGTGGTTGCCTGGTTGCGTAATTCTGTGATTAAGTCGTTGTGTGATTGTGTTATTGTGCGATCCGGTGGTTGTGTGATTGTGTAATTGTGTGATTGTGGGATTGCGTGATTGTGTGATAGTGTGATTGTGTGATTGTGTGATTCGGTGATTGCCTGGTTGCGTGATTCCATGATTAAGTCGCTGTGTGATTGTGTTATTGTGTGATGAGGTGGTTGTGTGATTGTGTGATTGCGTGATTGTGTGACTGTGTGATTGTGTGATTGTGTGGTCGTGTGATTGTGCTATTGCATGATGGGGTGATTGTGGGATTGTGTGACTGTGTGATTGTGTAATTGTTTGATTTTGTGATTGTGTGATGGTGTAATTGTGTGTTTATGTGATTGTGTGGTTGTGTGATTGGGTGACTGTGTGAGTGTGTGGGTGTGTGATTGCCTGATGGAACGGTTGCCTGATTCTGTGAATGTGTGATTGTGCAATTGTGTGATTGTGTGATTGTTTGTTTGTGTGATTGTGTGATTGTGAGATTGTGGTGATTGTGTGATAGTGTGATTATGTGATTGTGTGACTGTATGATAGTGTGATTGTGTGATTGTGTGATTCGGTGATTGCCTGGTTGCGTGATTCCATGATTAAGTCGCTGTGTGATTGTGTTATTGTGTGATGAGGTGGTTGTGTGATTGTGTGATTGCGTGATTGTGTGACTGTGTGATTGTGTGATTGTGTGGTCGTGTGATTGTGCTATTGCATGATGGGGTGATTGTGGGATTGTGTGACTGTGTGATTGTGTAATTGTTTGATTTTGTGATTGTGTGATGGTGTAATTGTGTGTTTATGTGATTGTGTGGTTGTGTGATTGGGTGACTGTGTGAGTGTGTGGGTGTGTGATTGCCTGATGGAACGGTTGCCTGATTCTGTGAATGTGTGATTGTGCAATTGTGTGATTGTGTGATTGTTTGTTTGTGTGATTGTGTGATTGTGTGATTGTCTGATTGTGTGATTGTGTATTGGTGTGATTGTGCGATTGTGTGACTTTGCGATTGTGTGATAGTGTGATTGTGTGATTGTGTGATTGTGTGATTGTGTGATTGTGTGATTGTGTGATTGTGTCCATGTGTAATCGTGTGTTTGGGTGCTTGTGTGATTGTGTGAGTGTGTGATTGCGTGATTGCCTGGTTGCGTGATTCTGTGATTCCCTCGTTGTGCGATTGTGTTATTGTGTGATGAGGTGCTTGTGTGATGGTGTGATTGTGTGATTGTGTGATTGTGTGGTTGTGTGATTGTGTGATTGTGTGATTGTGTGATTGTGTGATTGTGTGATTGTGTGGTTGTGTGATTATGTGATTGTGTCATTGTGTTCATGTGTATTTTGTGTTGGGGTGCTTGTGTGATTGCGTGAGTGTATGATTGTGTGACTGTGAATTGTGTATTGTGTGATTGTGTGATTGCGTGAGTGTGTGGTTGTGTGACTGTAGATTGCGTATTGTGTGATTGTGTGATTGTGTGATTGTGTGAAAGTGGGTTTGTGTGTTTGTGGATTGTGTGGTTGTGTGATTGTGTGGTGGCGGGTTGTGGATTGTCTGATTGTGTGATTGTGTATTGGTGTGATTGTGCGATTGTGTGACTTTGCGATTGTGTGATTGTGTGGTTGTGTGATTGTGTGATTGCATGGTGGGGTGATTGTGTGATAGTGTGATTGTGTGATAGTGTGATAGTGTGATTGTGCGATTGTGTGATTGTCTGATTGTGTGATTGTGTGATTGTGTGATTGTGTCCATGTGTAATCGTGTGTTTGGGTGCTTGTGTGATTGTGTGAGTGTGTGATTGCGTGATTGCCTGGTTGCGTGATTCTGTGATTCCCTCGTTGTGCGATTGTGTTATTGTGTGATGAGGTGCTTGTGTGATGGTGTGATTGTGTGATTGTGTGATTGTGTGGTTGTGTGGTTGTGTGATTGTGTGATGGTGTGATTGTGTGATTGTGTGATTGTGCGGTTGTGTGGTTGTGTGATTGTGTGATTGTGTGATTGTGTGATTGTGTGATTGTGTGATTGTGTGGTTGTGTGATTATCTGATTGTGTCATTGTGTTCATGTGTTATTTTGTGTTGGGGTGCTTGTGTGATTGCGTGAGTGTATGATTGTGTGACTGTGGATTGTGTATTGTGTGATTGTGTGATTGCGTGAGTGTGTGGTTGTGTGACTGTAGATTGCGTATTGTGTGATTGTGTGATTGTGTGATTGTGTGATTGTGTGAAAGTGGGTTTGTGTGTTTGTGGATTGTGTGATTGTGTGATTGTGTGATTGTGTGATTGTGTGATTGTGGGATTGTGTGGTTGTGTGATTGTGTGGTTGTGTGATTGTGTATTGGTGGGATTGTGCGATTGTGTGACTTTGCGATTGTGTGATTGTGTGGTTGTGTGATTGTGTGATTGCATGGTGGGGTAATTGTGTGATAGTGTGATTGTGTGATAGTGTGATAGTGTGATTGTGTGATTGTGTGATTGTGTGATTGTGTGATTGTGTGATAGTGTGATTGTGTCCATGTGTAATCGTGTGTTTGGGTGCTTGTGTCATTGTGTGAGTGTGTGATTGTGTGATTGTGGATTGTGTGATTGTGTGATTGTGTGATTGTGTGATTGTGTGATTGTGTGATTGCGTGGTTGCCTGGTTGCGTAATTCTGTGATTAAGTCGTTGTGTGATTGTGTTATTGTGCGATCCGGTGGTTGTGTGATTGTGTAATTGTGTGATTGTGGGATTGCGTGATTGTGTGATAGTGTGATTGTGTGATTGTGTGATTCGGTGATTGCCTGGTTGCGTGATTCCATGATTAAGTCGCTGTGTGATTGTGTTATTGTGTGATGAGGTGGTTGTGTGATTGTGTGATTGCGTGATTGTGTGACTGTGTGATTGTGTGATTGTGTGGTCGTGTGATTGTGCTATTGCATGATGGGGTGATTGTGGGATTGTGTGACTGTGTGATTGTGTAATTGTTTGATTTTGTGATTGTGTGATGGTGTAATTGTGTGTTTATGTGATTGTGTGGTTGTGTGATTGGGTGACTGTGTGAGTGTGTGGGTGTGTGATTGCCTGATGGAACGGTTGCCTGATTCTGTGAATGTGTGATTGTGCAATTGTGTGATTGTGTGATTGTTTGTTTGTGTGATTGTGTGATTGTGAGATTGTGGTGATTGTGTGATAGTGTGATTATGTGATTGTGTGACTGTATGATAGTGTGATTGTGTGATTGTGTGATTCGGTGATTGCCTGGTTGCGTGATTCCATGATTAAGTCGCTGTGTGATTGTGTTATTGTGTGATGAGGTGGTTGTGTGATTGTGTGATTGCGTGATTGTGTGACTGTGTGATTGTGTGATTGTGTGGTCGTGTGATTGTGCTATTGCATGATGGGGTGATTGTGGGATTGTGTGACTGTGTGATTGTGTAATTGTTTGATTTTGTGATTGTGTGATGGTGTAATTGTGTGTTTATGTGATTGTGTGGTTGTGTGATTGGGTGACTGTGTGAGTGTGTGGGTGTGTGATTGCCTGATGGAACGGTTGCCTGATTCTGTGAATGTGTGATTGTGCAATTGTGTGATTGTGTGATTGTTTGTTTGTGTGATTGTGTGATTGTGAGATTGTGGTGATTGTGTGATAGTGTGATTATGTGATTGTGTGACTGTATGATAGTGTGATTGTGTGATTGTGTGATTGCGTGATTGCCTGGTTGCGTGATTCTGTGATTCCCTCGTTGTGCGATTGTGTTATTGTGTGATGAGGTGCGTGTGTGATGGTGTGATTGTGTGATTGTGTGATTGTGTGGTTGTGTGATTGTGTGATTGCATGGTGGGGTAATTGTGTGATAGTGTGATTGTGTGATAGTGTGATTGTGTGATAGTGTGATTGTGTGATAGTGTGATAGTGTGATTGTGTGATTGTGGGATTGCGTGATTGTGTGATAGTGTGATTGTGTGATTGTGTGATTCGGTGATTGCCTGGTTGCGTGATTCCATGATTAAGTCGCTGTGTGATTGTGTTATTGTGTGATGAGGTGGTTGTGTGATTGTGTGATTGCGTGATTGTGTGACTGTGTGATTGTGTGATTGTGTGGTCGTGTGATTGTGCTATTGCATGATGGGGTGATTGTGGGATTGTGTGACTGTGTGATTGTGTAATTGTGTGATTTTGTGATTGTGTGATGGTGTGATTGTGTGTTTATGTGATTGTGTGGTTGTGTGATTGGGTGACTGTGTGAGTGTGTGGGTGTGTGATTGCCTGATGGAACGGTTGCCTGATTCTGTGAATGTGTGATTGTGCAATTGTGTGATTGTGTGATTGTTTGTTTGTGTGATTGTGTGATTGTGAGATTGTGGTGATTGTGTGATAGTGTGATTATGTGATTGTGTGACTGTATGATAGTGTGATTGTGTGATTGTGTGATTGCGTGAATGCCTGGTTGCGTGATTCTGTGATTCCCTCGTTGTGCGATTGTGTTATTGTGTGATGAGGTGCTTGTGTGATGGTGTGATTGTGTGATTGTGTGATTGTGTGGTTGTGTGATTGTGTGATTGTGTGATTGTGTGATGGCGGGATGTGGATTATCTGATTGTGTGATTGTGTATTGGTGTGATTTTGCGATTGTGTGACTTTGCGATTGTGTGATTGTGTGATGGCGGGTTGTGGATTGTCTGATTGTGTGATTGTGTATTGGTGTGATTGTGCGATTGTGTGACTTTGCGATTGTGTGATTGTGTGGTTGTGTGATTGTGTGATTGCATGGTGGGGTAATTGTGTGATAGTGTGATTGTGTGATAGTGTGATAGTGTGATTGTGTGATTGTGTGATTGTGTGATTGTGTGATAGTGTGATTGTGTCCATGTGTAATCGTGTGTTTGGGTGCTTGTGTCATTGTGTGAGTGTGTGATTGTGTGATTGTGGATTGTGTGATTGTGTGATTGTGTGATTGTGTGATTGTGTGATTGTGTGATTGTGGATTGTGTATTTTGTGATTGTGTTGTTTTGCGTCTGCGTGATTGTGTGAATGAGTGATTGTGTGATTGTGTGATTGTGTGATTGTGTGATTGTGTGATTACGTGATTGCGCGACTGTGTGGTAGTGTGATTGTGTGATTGTGTGATGAGGTGGTTGTGTGATTGTGTGATTGCGTGATTGTGTGATTGTGTGATTGTGTGATTGTGTGATTGTGTTATTGTGTGATTGTGTGATTGTGTGATTGTGTGATTGTGTGATTGTGTGATTGTGTGATTGTGTGATTGTGTCATTATGTGAATGTGTGATTGTGTTCACGTGTTATTGTGTGTTGTTGTGCTTGTGTGATTGTGTGAGCATGTGATTGTGTGATAGTGGATTGTGTATTGTGTGATTGTGTTGTTGTGTGATTGTGTTGTTGTGTCATTGTGTGATTGTGTAGTTGTGTGACTGTTTGATTGTGTGATTGTGTGATTGTGAGATTGTGTGATTGTGTGATTGTGTGATTGTGTGATTGTGTGATTGTGTGATTGCGTGGTTGCCTGGTTGCGTAATTCTGTGATTAAGTCGTTGTGTGATTGTGTTATTGTGCGATCCGGTGGTTGTGTGATTGTGTAATTGTGTGATTGTGGGATTGCGTGATTGTGTGATAGTGTGATTGTGTGATTGTGTGATTCGGTGATTGCCTGGTTGCGTGATTCCATGATTAAGTCGCTGTGTGATTGTGTTATTGTGTGATGAGGTGGTTGTGTGATTGTGTGATTGCGTGATTGTGTGACTGTGTGATTGTGTGATTGTGTGGTCGTGTGATTGTGCTATTGCATGATGGGGTGATTGTGGGATTGTGTGACTGTGTGATTGTGTAATTGTTTGATTTTGTGATTGTGTGATGGTGTAATTGTGTGTTTATGTGATTGTGTGGTTGTGTGATTGGGTGACTGTGTGAGTGTGTGGGTGTGTGATTGCCTGATGGAACGGTTGCCTGATTCTGTGAATGTGTGATTGTGCAATTGTGTGATTGTGTGATTGTTTGTTTGTGTGATTGTGTGATTGTGAGATTGTGGTGATTGTGTGATAGTGTGATTATGTGATTGTGTGACTGTATGATAGTGTGATTGTGTGATTGTGTGATTGCGTGATTGCCTGGTTGCGTGATTCTGTGATTCCCTCGTTGTGCGATTGTGTTATTGTGTGATGAGGTGCGTGTGTGATGGTGTGATTGTGTGATTGTGTGATTGTGTGGTTGTGTGATTGTGTGATTGCATGGTGGGGTAATTGTGTGATAGTGTGATTGTGTGATAGTGTGATTGTGTGATAGTGTGATTGTGTGATTGTGTGATTGTGTGATTGTGTGATAGTGTGATTGTGTCCATGTGTAATCGTGTGTTTGGGTGCTTGTGTCATTGTGTGAGTGTGTGATTGTGTGATTGTGGATTGTGTGATTGTGTGATTGTGTGATTGTTTGATTGTGTGATTGTGTGATTGTGGATTGTGTATTTTGTGATTGTGTTGTTTTGCGTCTGCGTGATTGTGTGAATGAGTGATTGTGTGATTGTGTGATTGTGTGATTGTGTGATTGTGTGATTGTGTGATTACGTGATTGCGCGACTGTGTGGTAGTGTGATTGTGTGATTGTGTGATGAGGTGGTTGTGTGATTGTGTGATTGCGTGATTGTGTGATTGTGTGATTGTGTGATTGTGTGATTGTGTGATTGTGTTATTGTGTGATTGTGTGATTGTGTGATTGTGTGATTGTGTCATTATGTGAATGTGTGATTGTGTTCACGTGTTATTGTGTGTTGTTGTGCTTGTGTGATTGTGTGAGCGTGTGATTGTGTGATAGTGGATTGTGTATTGTGTGATTGTGTTGTTGTGTGATTGTGTTGTTGTGTCATTGTGTGATTGTGTAGTTGTGTGACTGTTTGATTGTGTGATTGTGTGATTGTGTGATTGTGAGATTGTGTGATTGTGTGATAGTGTGATTGTGTCCATGTGTAATCGTGTGTTTGGGTGCTTGTGTGATTGTGTGAGTGTGTGATTGTGTGATTGTGGATTGTGTGATTGTGTGATTGTGTGATTGTGTGATTGTGTGATTGTGTGATTGTGTGATTGTGTGATTGTGTGATTGTGTGATTGTGTGATTGTGTGATTGTGCGATTTTGTGATTGCGCGATTGCGCGATTGTGTGATTGTGTGATTGTGTGATTGTGTGATTGTGTGATTGTGTGATTGTGTGATTGCGTGATTGTGTGATTGTGTGATTGTGTGATTGTGGATTGTGTATTTTGTGATTGTGTTGTTTTGCGTCTGCGTGATTGTGTGAACGAGTGATTGTGTGATTGTGTGATTGTGTGATTACGTGATTGCGCGACTGTGTGGTAGTGTGATTGTGTGATTGTGTGATTGCGTGATTGCCTGGTTGCGTGATTCTGTGATTCCCACGTTGTGTGATTGTGTTACTGTGTGATGAGGTGCTTGTGTGATGGTGTGATTGTGTGATTGTGTGATTGTGTGATTGTGTGGTTGTGTGATTGTGTGATTGTGTGATTGTGTGATTGTGTGATTGTTTGATTGTGTGATTGTGTGATTGTGTGAGTGTGAGGGTGTGTGATTGCCTGATGGAATGGTTGCGTGATTCTGTGATGCCGTCGTTGTGTGATTGTCTTATTGTGTGATGGGGTGGTTGTGTAATTGTGTGATTGTGTGATTGTGCGATTTTGTGATTGTGTGATTGTGTGATTGTGTGATTGCGCCATTGTGTGATTTCGTGATTGCCTGTTTGCGTGATTCTGTGATTCCGTCGTTGTGTGTTTGTGCGATTGTGTGATTGTGTGATTGTGTGGTTGTGTGAGTGTGTGGGTGTGTGATCGTGTGATTGTGTCACTGTGTGATTGTGTGATTGTGTGATTGTGTGGTTGTGTGATTGCGTGATTGTGTATTATGTGATTGTGTTCTTGTGTCTTTGTGTGATTGTGTAGCTGTGTGATTGTGTGGTTGTGTGATTGTGGGATTGTGTGATTGTGTGGTTGTGTGATTGTGTGATTGTGAGATTGTTGTGATTGTGTGATAGTGTGATTGTGTGATTGTGTGACTGTATGATAGTGTGATTGTGAGATTGTGTGATTGCGTGATTGCCTGGTTGCGTGATTCTGTGATTCCCTCGTTGTGCGATTATGTTATTGTGTGATGAGGTGCTTGTGTGATGGTGTGATTGTGTGATTGTGTGATTGTGTGGTTGTGCGATTTTGTGATTGTGTGATTGTGCGATTGTGAGATTGTGGTGATTGTGTGATAGTGTGATTATGTGATTGTGTGACTGTATGATAGTGTGATTGTGTGATTGTGTGATTGCGTGATTGCCTGGTTGCGTGATTCTGTGTTTCCCTCGTTGTGCGATTGTGTTATTGTGTGATGAGGTGCATGTGTGATGGTGTGATTGTGTGATAGTGTGATAGTGTGATTGTGTGATTGTGTGATTGTGTGATTGTGTCCATGTGTAATCGTGTGTTTGGGTGCTTGTGTGATTGTGTGAGTGTGTGATTGCGTGATTGCCTGGTTGCGTGATTCTGTGATTCCCTCGTTGTGCGATTGTGTTATTGTGTGATGAGGTGCTTGTGTGATGGTGTGATTGTGTGATTGTGTGATTGTGTGGTTGTGTGATTGTGTGATTGTGTGATTGTGTGGTTGTGTGAATGTGTGATTGTGTGACTGTGGGATTGTGTGATTGTGTGATTGTGTGATTGTGTGATTGTGTAATTGTGTGATTTTGTGATTGTGTGATGGTGTGATTGTGTGTTTATGTGATTGTGTGGTTGTGTGATTGGGTGACTGTGTGAGTGTGTGGGTGTGTGATTGCCTGATGGAACTGTTGCCTGATTCTGTGAATGTGTGATTGTGCAATTGTGTGATTGTGTGATAGTGTGATTGTTTGTTTGTGTGATTGTGTGATAGTGTGATTGTGTGATTGTGTGATTGCGTGATTGCCTGGTTGCGTGATTCCATGATTAAGTCGTTGTGTGATTGTGTTATTGTCTGATGAGGTGGTTGTGTGATTGTGTGGTTGTGTGATTGTGTGCTTGTGGCATTGTGTGAGTGTGTGTTTCTGTGACTGTGGATTGTGTATTGTGGATTGTGTGAGTCTGTGATTGTGTGATTGTGTGATTTTGTGATTGCATGATGCGGAGATCATGTGATTGTGTGATTGTGTGATTGTGTGGTTGTGTGATTGTGTGATTGTGTGATTGTGTGATTGTGTGATTGTGTGATTGTGTGATTGTGTGATTGTGTGATTGTGTGATTGTGTGATTGTGTGGTTGTGTGATTGTGTGATTGTGTGGTTGTGTGATTGTGTGATTGCGTGATTGCGTGATTGTGTGATTGCGTGATTGCCTGGTTGCGTGATTCTGTGATTAAGTCCTTGTGTGATTGTGTTATTGTGCGATCCGGTGGTTGTGTGATTGTGTGATTGTGTGATTGTGTGATTGTGGGATTGCGAGATTGTGTGATAGTGTGATTGTGTGATTGTGTGATTGCGTGATTGCCTGGTTGCGTGATTCCATGATTAAGTCGTTGTGTGATTGTGTTATTGTCTGATGAGGTGGTTGTGTGATTGTGTGGTTGTGTGATTGTGTGCTTGTGGCATTGTGTGAGTGTGTGTTTCTGTGACTGTGGATTGTGTATTGTGGATTGTGTGAGTCTGTGATTGTGTGATTGTGTGATTGTGTGATTGTGTGATTGTGTGAGTGTGAGGGTGTGTGATTGCCTGATGGAATGGTTGCGTGATTCTGTGATGCCGTCGTTGTGTGATTGTCTTATTGTGTGATGGGCTGGTTGTGTATCTGTGTGGTTGTGCGATTGTGTGATTGTGTGATTGTGTTATTGTGTGATTGTGTACATGTGTAATCGTGTGTTTGGGTGCTTGTGTGATTGTGTGGGTGTGTAATTGTGTGATTGTGGGATTGTGTGATTGTGTGATTGTGTGATTGTGTGGTTGTGTGATTGTGTGATTGCGTGATTGCCTGGTTGCGTGATTCTGTGATTCCCTCGTTGTGTGATTGTGATATTGTGTGATGAGGTGCTTGTGTGGTGGTGTGATTGTGTGATTGTGTGATTGTGTGGTTGTGTGATTGTGTGATTGTGTGATTGTGTGATTGTGTGATTGTGTGATTGTGTGAGTGTGAGGGTGTGTGATTGCCTGATGGAATGGTTGCGTGATTCTGTGATGCCGTCGTTGTGTGATTGCCTTATTGTGTGATGGGGTGGTTGTGTATCTGTGTGATTGTGCGATTGTGTGATTGTGTGATTGTGTGATTGTGTGGTTGCGTGAGTGTGTGTGTGTGTGGTTGCCTGATGGAATGGTTGCGTGGTTCTGTGATTGCGTGACTGTGTGATTGTGTGATTGTGTGATTGCGTCATTGTGTGATTTCGTGATTGCCTGGTTGCGTGATTCTGTGATTCCGTCGTTGTGTGCTTGTGCGATTGTGTGATTGTGTGATTGTGTGATTGTGTGGTTGTGTGATTGTGTGATTGTGTGATTGTGTCACTGTGTGATTGTGTGATTGTGTGATTGTGTGGTTGTGTGATTGTGTGGTTGTGTGATTGTGTCACTGTGTGATTGTGTGATTGTGGGATTGTGTGGTTGTGTGATTGTGTGGTTGTGTGATTGTGTGGTTGTGTGATTGTGTGATTGTGTGATTGTGGGATTGTGTGATTGTGTGATTGTGTGGTTGTGTGATTGTGTGATTGTGTGATTGTGGGATTGTGTGATTGTGTGATTGAGTGATTGTGTGATTGTGTGATTGTGTGATTGTGTGATTGTGTGATTGTGTGATTGTGTGATTGTGTTCATGTGTTATTGTGTATTGGTGTGATTGTGCAATTGTTTGATTGTGTGGTTGTGTGATTGTGTGATTGCATGGTGGGGTGATTGTGTGATTGTGTGATAGTGTGATAGTGTGATTGTGTGATTGTATGATTGTGTGATTGTGTGATTGTGTGATTGTGTGATTGTGTGATTGTCTTATTCTGTGATGGGGTGGTTGTGTAATTGTGTGATTGTGTGATTATGTGATTGCGAGATTGCGTGATAGTGTGATTGTGCGATTGTGTGATTGCGTGATTGTGCGATAGTGTGACTGTGTGATTGTGTGATTGCGTGGTTGCCTGGTTGCGTGATTCTGTGATTAAGTCGTTGTGTGATTGTGTTATTGTGCGATCCGGTGGTTGTGTGATTGTGTGATTGTGTGATTGTTTAATTGTGTGATTGTGGGATTGCGTGATTGTGTGATAGTGTGATTGTGTGATTGTGTGATTCGGTGATTGCCAGGTTGCGTGATTCCATGATTAAGTCGTTGTGTGATTGTGTTATGGTGTGATGAGGTGGTTGTGTGATTGTGTGATTGCGTGTTTGTGTGACTGTGTGATTGTGTGGTTGTGTGACTGTATGATAGTGTGATTGTGTGATTGTGTGATTGCGTGATTGCCTGGTTGCGTGATTCTGTGGTTCCCTCGCTGTGCGATTGTGTTATTGTGTGATGAGGTGCTTGTGTGATGGTGTGATTGTGTGATTGTCTGATTGTGTGGTTGTGTGATTGTGGGATTGTGTGGTTATGTGATTGTGTGGTTGTGTGATTGTGTGATTGTGTGATTGTGGGATTGTGTGGTTGTGTGATTGTGTGGTTGTGTGATTGCGTGATTGTGTGATTGTGGGATTGTGTGATTGTGTGATTGTGTGATTGTGCGATTGTGGGATTGTGTGGTTGTGTGATTGTGTGGTTGTGTGATTGTGTGATTGTGTGATTGTGGGATTGTGTGGTTGTGTGATTGTGTGGTTGTGTGATTGCGTGATTGTGGGATTGTGGGATTGTGTGATTGTGTGATTGTATGGTTGTGTGATTGTGTGATTGTGTGGTTGTGTGAATGCGTGATTGTGTGATTGTGGGATTGTGTGGTTGTGTGATTGTGTGGTTGTGTGAATGCGTGATTGTGTGATTGTGGGATTGTGTGATTGTGTGATTGTGTGATTGTGTGATTGTGTGATTGTGGGATTGTGTGGTTGTGTGATTGTGTGGTTGTGTGATTGTGTGATTGTGTGATTGTGTGATTGTGGGATTGTGTGGTTGTGTGGTTGTGTGATTGTGTGGTTGTGTGATTGCGTGATTGTGGGATTGTGTGATTGTGTCACAGTGTGATTGTGTGATTGTGTGGTTGTGTGATTGTGTGATTGTGTGATTGTGTGATTGTGGGATTGTGTGGTTGTGTGATTGTGTGGTTGTGTGAATGTGTGTTTGTGTGATTGTGGGATTGTGTGATTGTGTGATTGTGTGATTGTGTGGTTGTGTGATTGTGTGATTGTGTGATTGTGTGGTTGTGTGATTGTGTGATTGTGTGATTGTGGGATTGTGTGGTTGTGTGATTGTGTGATTGTGTGATTGTGTGGTTGTGTGATTGCGTGATTGTGCGATAGTGTGACTGTGTGATTGTGTGATTGCGTGGTTGCCTGGTTGCGTGATTCTGTGATTAAGTCGTTGTGTGATTGTGTTATTGTGCGATCCGGTGGTTGTGTGATTGTGTGATTGTGTGATTGTGTAATTGTGTGATTGTGGGATTGCGTGATTGTGTGATAGTGTGATTGTGTGATTGTGTGATTCGGTGAATGCCAGGTTGCGTGATTCCATGATTAAGTCGTTGTGTGATTGTGTTATTGTGTGATGAGGTGGTTGTGTGATTGTGTGATTGCGTGATTGTGTGACTGTGTGATTCTGTGATTCTGTGATTGTGTGATTGTGTGATTGTGTGATTGTGTGATTGTGTGATTGTGTGATTGTGTGATTGTGTGATTGTGTGGTTGTGTGATTGTGTGATTGTGTGATTGTGTCACTGTGTGATTGTGTGATTGTGGGATTGTGTGGTTGTGTGATTGTGTGGTTGTGTGATTGTGTGATTGTGTGATTGTGGGATTGTGTGATTGTGTGATTGTGTGGTTGTGTGATTGTGTGATTGTGTGATTGTGGGATTGTGTGATTGTGTGATTGTGTGATTGAGTGATTGTGTGATTGTGTGATTGTGCGATTGTGTGACTTTGCGATTGTGTGATTGTGTGATGGCGGGTTGTGGATTGTCTGATTGTGTAATTGTGTATTGGTGTGATTGTGCGATTGTTTGATTGTGTGGTTGTGTGATTGTGTGATTGCATGGTGGGGTGATTGTGTGATTGTGTGATAGTGTGATAGTGTGATTGTGTGATTGTATGATTGTGTAATTGTGTGATTGTGTTATTGTGTGATGAGGTGGTTGTGTGATTGTGTGATTGCGTGATTGTGTGACTGTGTGATTCTGTGATTCTGTGATTGTGTGATTGTGTGATTGTGTGATTGTGTGATTGTGTGATTGTGTGATTGTGTGGTTGTGTGATTGTGTGGTTGTGTGATTGTGCGATTGTGTGATTGTGTGATTGTGTGATTGTGTGATTGTGTGGTTGTGTGATTGTGTGATGGCGGGATGTTGATTGTCTGATTGTGTGATTGTGTATTGGCGTGATTGTGCGATTGTGTGACTTTGCGATTGTGTGATTGTGTGATGGCGGGTTGTGGATTATCTGATTGTGTGATTGTGTATTGGTGTGATTGTGCGATTGTGTGACTTTGCGATTGTGTGAATGTGTGGTTGTGTGATGGTGTGATTGCATGGTGGGGTGACTGTGTGACTGTGTGATTGTGTAATTGTGTGATTTTGTGATGGTGTGATAGTGTGATTGTGTGATTGTGTGATTGTGTGGTTGTGTGATTGGGTGACTGTGTGAGTGTGTGGGTGTGTGATTGCCTGATGGAACGGGTGCCTGATTCTGTGATTGTGTGATTGTGTAATTGTGTGATTGTGTGATTGTGTGATTGTGTGATTGTGGGATTGTGTGGTTGTGTGATTGTGTGGTTGTGTGATTGCGTGATTGTGGGATTGTGGGGTTGTGTGATTGTGTGATTGTATGGTTGTGTGATTGTGTGATTGTGTGGTTGTGTGAATGCGTGATTGTGTGGTTGTGTGATTGTGTGGTTGTGTGAATGCGTGATTGTGTGATTGTGTGATTGTGTGATTGTGTGATTATGTGATTGCGAGATTGCGTGATAGTGTGATTGTGCGATTGTGTGATTGCGTGATTGTGCGATAGTGTGACTGTGTGATTGTGTGATTGCGTGGTTGCCTGGTTGCGTGATTCTGTGATTAAGTCGTTGTGTGATTGTGTTATTGTGCGATCCGGTGGTTGTGTGATTGTGTGATTGTGTGATTGTGTAATTGTGTGATTGTGGGATTGCGTGATTGTGTGATAGTGTGATTGTGTGATTGTGTGATTCGGTGAATGCCAGGTTGCATGATTCCATGATTAAGTCGTTGTGTGATTGTGTTATTGTGTGATGAGGTGGTTGTGTGATTGTGTGATTGCGTGATTGTGTGATTGCATGATGCGGAGATCATTTGACTGTGTGATTGTGTGATTGTGTGATTGTGTGATTGCGTATTGTGCGATTGTCTGATTGTGTGATTGTGTGATTGTGTGAAAGTGGGTTTGTGTGTTTGTGGATTGTGTGATTGTGTGATGGCGGGGTGTGGATTGTCTGATTGTGTGATTGTGTACTGGTGTGATTGTGCGATTGTGTGACTTTGCGATTGTGTGATTGTGTGATGGCGGGTTGTGGATTGTCCGATTGTGTGATTGTGTATTGGTGTGATTGTGCGATTGTGTGACTTTGCGATTGTGTCGTTGTGTGGTTGTTTGATTGTGTGATTGCATGGTGGGGTGATTGTGTGATAGTGTGATTGTGTGATAGTGTGATAGTGTGATTGTGTGATTGTGTGATTGTGTGATTGTGTGATTGTGTGATTGTGTGATTGTGTGATTGTGTCCATGTTAATCGTGTGATTGTGTATTTGTGTGATTGTGTGATTGTGTGATTGTGTGATTGTGTGATTGTGTGATTGTGTGATTGTGGGATTGTGTGGTTGTGTGATTGTGTGGTTGTGTGATTGTGTGATTGTGGGATTGTGTGGTTATGTGATTGTGTGGTTGTGTGAATGTGTGATTGTGTGATTGTGGGATTGTGTGGTTGTGTGATTGTGTGGTTGTGTGATTGCGTGATTGTGTGATTGTGGGATTGTGTGATTGTGTGATTGTGTGATTGTGTGATTGTGGGATTGTGTGGTTGTGTGATTGTGTGGTTGTGTGATTGTGTGATTGTGTGATTGTGGGATTGTGTGGTTGTGTGATTGTGTGGTTGTGTGATTGCGTGATTGTGGGATTGTGGGATTGTGTGATTGTGTGATTGTATGGTTGTGTGATTGTGTGATTGTGTGGTTGTGTGAATGCGTGATTGTGTGATTGTGGGATTGTGTGGTTGTGTGATTGTGTGGTTGTGTGAATGCGTGATTGTGTGATTGTGGGATTGTGTGATTGTGTGATTGTGTGATTGTGTGATTGTGTGATTGTGGGATTGTGTGGTTGTGTGATTGTGTGGTTGTGTGATTGTGTGATTGTGTGATTGTGTGATTGTGGGATTGTGTGGTTGTGTGGTTGTGTGATTGTGTGGTTGTGTGATTGCGTGATTGTGGGATTGTGTGATTGTGTCACAGTGTGATTGTGTGATTGTGTGGTTGTGTGTTGTGTGATTGTGTGATTGTGTGATTGTGGGATTGTGTGGTTGTGTGATTGTGTGGTTGTGTGAATGTGTGATTGTGTGATTGTGGGATTGTGTGATTGTGTGATTGTGTGATTGTGTGATTGTGTGGTTGTGTGATTGTGTGATTGTGTGATTGTGTGATTGTGTGATTGTGTGATTATGTGATTGCGAGATTGCGCTGATATTGTGATTGTTCGATTGTGTGATTGCGAGATTGCGTGATAGTGTGATTGTGCGATTGTGTGATTGCGTGATTGTGCGATAGTGTGACTGTGTGATTGTGTGATTGCGTGGTTGCCTGGTTGCGTGATTCTGTGATTAAGTCGTTGTGTGATTGTGTTATTGTGCGATCCGGTGGTTGTGTGATTGTGTGATTGTGTGATTGTGTAATTGTGTGATTGTGGGATTGCGTGATTGTGTGATAGTGTGATTGTGTGATTGTGTGATTCGGTGAATGCCAGGTTGCGTGATTCCATGATTAAGTCGTTGTGTGATTGTGTTATTGTGTGATGAGGTGGTTGTGTGATTGTGTGATTGCGTGATTGTGTGATTGCATGATGCGGAGATCATTTGACTGTGTGATTGTGTGATTGTGTGATTGTGTGATTGCGTATTGTGCGATTGTCTGATTGTGTGATTGTGTGATTGTGTGAAAGTGGGTTTGTGTGTTTGTGGATTGTGTGATTGTGTGACGGCGGGGTGTGGATTGTCTGATTGTGTGATTGTGTATTGGTGTGATTGTGCGATTCTGTGACTTTGCGATTGTGTGATTGTGTGATGGCGGGTTGTGGATTGTCTGATTGTGTGATTGTGTATTGGTGTGATTGTGCGATTGTGTGACTTTGCGATTGTGTCGTTGTGTGGTTGTGTGATTGTGTGATTGCATGGTGGAGTGATTGTGTGATAGTGTGATTGTGTGATAGTGTGATAGTGTGATTGTGTGATTGTGTGATTGTGTGATTGTGTGATTGTGTGATTGTGTGATTGTGTCCATGTTAATCGTGTGATTGTGTATTTGTGTGATTGTGTGATTGTGTGATTGTGTGGTTGTGTGGATGCGTGATTGTGTGATTGTGGGATTGTGTGGTTGTGTGATTGTGTGGTTGTGTGAATGCGTGATTGTGTGATTGTGGGATTGTGTGATTGTGTGATTGTGTGATTGTGTGATTGTGTGATTGTGTGATTGTGTGATTGTGGGATTGTGTGGTTGTGTGATTGTGTGGTTGTGTGATTGTGTGATTGTGTGATTGTGTGATTGTGGGATTGAGTGGTTGTGTGATTGTGTGGTTGTGTGATTGCGTGATTGTGGGATTGTGTGATTGTGTCACAGTGTGATTGTGTGATTGTGTGGTTGTGTGATTGTGTGATTGTGTGATTGTGGGATTGTGTGGTTGTGTGATTGTGTGGTTGTGTGAATGTGTGATTGTGTGACTGTGGGATTGTGTGATTGTGTGATTGTGTGATTGTGTGATTGTGTGGTTGTGTGATTGTGTGATTGTGTGATTGTGTGATTGTGTGATTATGTGATTGCGAGATTGCGTGATAGTGTGATTGTGCGATTGTGCGATTGTGTGATTGCGTGATTGTGCGATAGTGTGACTGTGTGATTGTGTGATTGCGTGGTTGCCTGGTTGCGTGATTCTGTGATTAAGTCGTTGTGTGATTGTGTTATTGTGCGATCCGGTGGTTGTGTGATTGTGTGATTGTGTGATTGTGTGATCGTGTGATTGTGTCACTGTGTGATTGTGTGGTTGTGTGATTGTGTGGTTGTGTGATTGTGTGATTGTGTATTATGTGATTGTGTTCTTGTGTCTTTGTGTGATTGTGTGATTGTGTGATTGTGTGATTGTGTGATTGTGGATTGTGTATTTTGTGATTGTGTTGTTTTGCGTCTGCGTGATTGTGTGAATGAGTGATTGCGTGATAGTGTGATTGTGTGATTACGTGATTGCGCGAATGTGTGATAGTGTGATTGTGTGATTGTGTGATTGCGTGATTGCGTGGTTGCGTGATTCTGTGATTCCCTCGTTGTGTGATTGTGTTACTGTGTGATGAGGTGCTTGTGTGATGGTGTGATTGTGTGATTGTGTGATTGTGTGGTTGTGTGATTGTGTGATTGTGTGATTGTGTGATTGTGTGATTGTTTGATTGTGTGATTGTGTGATTGTGTGAGTGTGAGGGTGTGTGATTGCCTGATGGAATGGTTGCGTGATTCTGTGATGCCGTCGTTGTGTGATTGTCTTATTGTGTGATGGGGTGGTTGTGTAATTGTGTGATTGTGCGATTGTGTGATTGTGTGATTGTGTGGTTGTGTGAGTGTGTGGGTGTGTGATCGTGTGTTTGTGTCACTGTGTGATTGTGTGATTGTGTGATTGTGTGTTTGTGTGATTGTGTGATTGTGTATTATGTGATTGTGTTCTTGTGTCTTTGTGTGATTGTGTAGTTGTGTGATTGTGTGATTGTGTGATTGTGGGATTGTGAGATTGTGTGATTGTGTGATTGTGTGATTGTGTGATTGTGTGATTGTGTGATTGTGTGATTGTGTGATTGTGTGATTGTGTGATTGTGTGATTGTGTGATTGTGTGATTGTGTGATTGTGTGATTGTGTGATTGTGTGATTGTGTGATTGTGTGACTGTCTTATTCTGTGATGAGGTGGTTGTGTAATTGTGTGAGTGTGCGATTGTGTGATTGCGTGATTGTGCGGTAGTGTGACTGTGTGATTGTGTGATTGCGTGGATGCCTGGTTGCGTGATTCTGTGATTAAGTCGTTGTGTGATTGTGTTATTGTGCGATCCGGTGGTTGTGTGATTGTGTGATTGTGTAATTGTGTGATTGTGGGATTGCGTGATTGTGTGATAGTGTGATTGTGTGATTGTGTGATTCGGTGATTGCCTGGTTGCGTGATTCCATGATTAAGTCGTTGTGTGATTGTGTTATTGTGTGATGAGGTGGTTGTGTGATTGTGTGATTGCGTGATTGTGTGACTGTGTGACTGTGTGATTGTGTGATTGTGTGGTCGTGTGATTGTGCTATTGCATGATGGGGTGATTGTGGGATTGTGTGACTGTGTGATTGTGTAATTGTGTGATTTTGTGATTGTGCAATTGTGTGATTGTGTGGTTGTGTGATGGTGTGATTGTGTGATTGTGTGATTGTGTGATTGTGTGATTGTGTGATTGTGTGGTTGTGTGATTATCTGATTGTGTCATTGTGTTCATGTGTTATTTTGTATTGGGGTGCTTGTGTGATTGCGTGAGTGTATGATTGTGTGACTGTGGATTGTGTATTGTGTGATTGTGTGATTGCGTGAGTGTGTGGTTGTGTGACTGTAGATTGCGTATTGTGTGATTGTGTGATTGTGTGATTGTGTGGTTGTGTGATTGTGTGATTGTGTGATTGTGTGATTGTTTGATTGTGTGATTGTGTGATTGTGTAAGTGTGAGGGTGTGTGATTGCCTGATGGAATGGTTGCCTGATTCTGTGATGCCGTCGTTGTGTGATTGTCTTATTGTGTGATGGGGTGGTTGTGTAATTGTGTGATTGTGCGATTGTGTGATTGTGTGATTGTGTGATTGTGTGGTTGCGTGAGTGTGTGTGTGTGTGGTTGCCTGATGGAATGGTTGCGTGATTCTGTGATTGCGTGACTGTGTGATTGTCCGATTGTGTGATTGTGTGATTGCGCCATTGTGTGATATCGTGATTGCCTGTTTGCGTGATTCTGTGATTCCGTCGTTGTGTGTTTGTGCGATTGTGTGATTGTGTGATTGTGTGGTTGTGTGAGTGTGTGGGTGTGTGATCGTGTGATTGTGTGACTTTGCGATTGTGTGATTGTGTGGTTGTGTGATTGTGCGATTGCATGGTGGGGTGCTTGTGTGATTGTGTGGTTGTGTGATTGTGTGATTGTGTGATTGTGTGATTGTGTGACTGTCTTATTCTGTGATGGGGTGGTTGTGTAATTGTGTGATTGTGCGATTGTGTGATTGCGTGATTGTGCGGTAGTGTGACTGTGTGATTGTGTGATTGCGTGGATGCCTGGTTGCGTGATTCTGTGATTAAGTCGTTGTGTGATTGTGTTATTGTGCGATCCGGTGGTTGTGTGATTGTGTGATTGTGTAATTGTGTGATTGTGGGATTGCGTGATTGTGTGATAGTGTGATTGTGTGATTGTGTGATTCGGTGATTGCCTGGTTGCGTGATTCCATGATTAAGTCGTTGTGTGATTGTGTTATTGTGTGATGAGGAGGTTGTGTGATTGTGTGATTGCGTGATTGTGTGACTGTGTGACTGTGTGATTGTGTGATTGTGTGATTGTGTGGTCGTGTGATTGTGCTATTGCATGATGGGGTGATTGTGGGATTGTGTGACTGTGTGATTGTGTAATTGTGTGATTTTGTGATTGTGTGATGGTGTGATTGTGTGTTTATGTGATTGTGTGGTTGTGTGATTGGGTGACTGTGTGAGTGTGTGGGTGTGTGATTGCCTGATGGAACGGTTGCCTGATTCTGTGAATGTGTGATTGTGCAATTGTGTGATTGTGTGATTGTGTGATTGTGTGATTGTGGATTGCGTTAGTGCGTGATTGTGTGATTTTGTGATTGTGTGATTGTGTGATTGTGTGATTGTGTGATTGTGCGATTTTGTGATTGCGCGATTGCGCGTTTGTGTGATTGTGTGATTGTGTGATTGTGTGATTACGTGATTGCGCGACTGTGTGATAGTGTGATTGTGTGATTGTGTGATTGCGTGATTGCCTGGTTGCGTGATTCTGTGATTCCCTCGTTGTGTGATTGTGTTACTGTGTGATGAGGTGCTTGTGTGATTGTGTGGTTGTGTGATTGTGTGATTGTGTGATTGTGCGATTGTTTGATTGTGTGATTGTGTGATTGTGTGATTGTGTGATTGTGGATTGTGTATTTTGTGATTGTGTTGTTTTGCGTCTGCGTGATTGTGTGAATGAGTGATTGTGTGATAGTGTGATTGTGTGATTGTGTGATTCGGTGATTGCCTGGTTGCGTGATTCTGTGATTCCCTCGTTGTGTTACTGTGTGATGAGGTGCTTGTGTGACGGTGTGATTGTGTGATTGTGTGATTGTGTGATTGTGTGATTGTGTGGTTGTGTGATTGGGTGACTGTGTGAGTGTGTGGGTGTGTGATTGCCTGATGGAACGGTTGCCTGATTCTGTGAATGTGTGATTGTGCAATTGTGTGATTGTGTGATTGTTTGTTTGTGTGATTGTGTGATTGTGAGATTGTGGTGATTGTGTGATAGTGTGATTATGTGATTGTGTGACTGTATGATAGTGTGATTGTGTGATTGCGTGATTGCCTGGTTGCGTGATTCTGTGATTCCCTCGTTGTGCGATTGTGTTATTGTGTGATGAGGTGCTTGTGTGATGGTGTGATTGTGTGATTGTGTGGTTGTGTGATTGTGTGATTGTGTGATTGTGTGATTGTGTGATTGTGTGGTTGTGTGATTATCTGATTGTGTCATTGTGTTCATGTGTTATTTTGTGTTGGGGTGCTTGTGTGATTGCGTGAGTGTATGATTGTGTGACTGTGGATTGTGTATTGTGTGATTGTGTGATTGCGTGAGTGTGTGGTTGTGTGACTGTAGATTGCGTATTGTGTGATTGTGTGATTGTGTGATTGTGTGAAAGTGGGTTTGTGTGTTTGTGGATTGTGTGGTTGTGTGATTGTGTGATGGCGGGATGTGGATTGTCTGATTGTGTGATTGTGTATTGGTGTGAGTGTGCGATTGTGTGACTTTGCGATTGTGTGATTGTGTGGTGGCGGGTTGTGGATTGTCTGATTGTGTGATTGTGTATTGGTGTGATTGTGCGATTGTGTGACTTTGCGATTGTGTGATAGTGTGATTGTGTGATTGTGTGATTGTGTGATTGTGTGATTGTGTGATTGTGTGATTGTGTGGTTGTGTGATTATGTGATTGTGTCATTGTGTTCATGTGTTATTTTGTGTTGGGGTGCTTGTGTGATTGCGTGAGTGTATGATTGTGTGACTGTGGATTGTGTATTGTGTGATTGTGTGATTGCGTGAGTGTGTGGTTGTGTGATTGTGTGATTGTGTGATTGTGTGATTGTGTGATTGTGTGATTGTGTGATTGTGTGAAAGTGGGTTTGTGTGTTTGTGGATTGTGTGATTGTGTGATTGTGTGATTGTGTGATTGTGGGATTGTGTGGTTGTGTGATTGTGTGGTTGTGTGATTGTGTGATTGTGGGATTGTGTGGTTGTGTGATTGTGTGGTTGTGTGATTGTGTGATTGTGTCATTGTGTGATTGTGGGATTGTGTGGTTGTGTGATTGCGTGATTGTGTGATTGTGGGATTGTGTGATTGTGTGATTGTGTGATTGTGTGATTGTGTGATTGTGTGATTGTGTCACTGTGTGATTGTGTGATTGTGTGATTGTGTGGTTGTGTGATTGTGTGATTGTGTGAAAGTGGGTTTGTGTGTTTGTGGATTGTGTGGTTGTGTGATTGTGTGATGGCGGGATGTGGATTGTCTGATTGTGTGATTGTGTATTGGTGTGATTGTGCGATTGTGTGACTTTGCGATTGTGTGATTGTGTGGTTGTGTGGTTGTGTGATTGTGTGATTGTGTGATTGTGTGATTGTGTGATTGTGTGGTTGTGTGATTATCTGATTGTGTCATTGTGTTCATGTGTTATTTTGTGTTGGGGTGCTTGTGTGATTGCGTGAGTGTATGATTGTGTGACTGTGGATTGTGTATTGTGTGATTGTGTGATGGCGTGAGTGTGTGGTTGTGTGACTGTAGATTGCGTATTGTGTGATTGTGTGATTGTGTGATTGTGTGATTGTGCGATTGTGTGAAAGTGGGTTTGTGTGTTTGTGGATTGTGTGATTGTGTGATTGTGTGATTGTGTGATTGTGGGATTGTGTGGCTGTGTGATTGTGTGGTTGCGTGATTCTGTGATTCCCTCGTTGTGCGATTGTGTTATTGTGTGATGAGGTAATTGTGTGATTGTGTGATTGTGTGATTGTGGATTGTGTATTTTGTGATTGTGTTGTTTTGCGTCTGCGTGATTGTGTGAATGAGTGATTGTGTGATAGTGTGATTGTGTGATTACGTTATTGCGCGAATGTGTGATAGTGTGATTGTGTGATTGTGTGATTGCGTGATTGCCTGGTTGCGTGATTCTGTGATTCCCTCGTTGTGTGATTGTGTTACTGTGTGATGAGGTGCTTGTGTGATGGTGTGATTGTGTGATTGTGTGATTGTGTGATTGTGTGATTGTGTGGTTGTGTGATTGTGTGATTGTGTGATTGTGTGATTGTTTGATTGTGTGATTGTGTGATTGTGTGAGTGTGAGGGTGTGTGATTGCCTGATGGAATGGTTGCGTGATTCTGTGATGCCGTCGAAGTGTGATTGTCTTATTGTGTGATGGGGTGGTTGTGTAATTGTGTGATTGTGCGATTGTGTGATTGTGTGATTGTGTGATTGTGTGATTGTGTGATTGTGTGATTGTGTGATTGTGTGATTGTGTGATTGTGTGATTGTGTGATTGTGTGATTGTGTGATTGTGTGATTGTGTGATTGTGTGATTGTGTGACTGTCTTATTCTGTGATGGGGTGGTTGTGTAATTGTGTGATTGTGCGATTGTGTGATTGCGTGATTGTGCGGTAGTGTGACTGTGTGATTGTGTGATTGCGTGGTTGCCTGGTTGCGTGATTCTGTGATTAAGTCGTTGTGTGATTGTGTTATTGTGCGATCCGGTGGTTGTGTGATTGTGTGATTGTGTGATTGTGTAATTGTGTGATTGTGGGATTGCGTGATTGTGTGATAGTGTGATTGTGTGATTGTGTGATTCGGTGATTGCCTGGTTGCGTGATTCCATGATTAAGTCGTTGTGTGATTGTGTTATTGTGTGATGAGGTGGTTGTGTGATTGTGTGATTGCGTGATTGTGTGACTGTGTGATTGTGTGATTGTGTGGTCGTGTGATTGTGCTATTGCATGATGGGGTGATTGTGGGATTGTGTGACTGTGTGATTGTGTAATTGTGTGATTTTGTGATTGTGTGATGGTGTGATTGTGTGATTGTGTCATTGTGTTATTGTGGGATTGTGTGGTTGTGTGATTGTGTGGTTGTGTGATTGCGTGATTGTGTGATTGTGGGATTGTGTGATTGTGTGATTGTGGGATTGTGTGATTGTGTGATTGTGTGATTGTGTGACTGTGGGATTGTGTGAGTGTGTGATTGTGGAGTATGGATAGAGTGATTGCGTAATTGTTTTTTTGTCTGATTGTGTGATTGTGTGGGTGTGTGTTTGTGTGATTGTGTTGTTGTGTGGTAGTGGGATTGTGTGATTGCATCGTTGTGTTATTGTGTGATTGTGTGGTTGTGTGATTGTGCGATGGTGTGATTGTGTGATTGTAGATTGTGTGATTGTGTGATTATGTGATTGTGTGATTGTGTTCATGTGTTATTGTGTGTTGGGGTGCTTGTGTGATTGTGTGAGTGTGTGATTGTATGATTGTGTGATTGTGGATTGTGTATTTTGTGATTGTGCTGTTTTGCGTCTGCGTGATTGTGTGAACGAGTGATTGTGTGATTGTGTGATTGTGTGCTTGTGTGATTGTGTCCATGTGTAATCGTGTGACTGTGTGATTGTGTGATTGTGTGATTGTGTGATTGTGGATTGCGTTAGTGCGTGATTGTGTGATTTTGTGATTGTGTGATTGTGTGATTGTGCGATTTTGTGATTGCGCGATTGCGCGTTTGTGTGATTGTGTGATTGTGTGATTGTGTGATTGTGTGATTGTGTGATTGCGTGATTGTGTGGTTGTGTAATTGTGTGATTGTGGATTGTGTATTTTGTGATTGTGTTGTTTTGCGTCTGCGTGATTGTGTGAATGAGTGATTGTGTGATTGTGTGATTGTGTGATTACGTGATTGCGCGACTGTGTGATAGTGTGATTGTGTGATTGTGTGATTGCGTGATTGCCTGGTTGCGTGATTCTGTGATTCCCTCGTTGTGTGGTTGTGTTACTGTGTGATGAGGTGCTTGTGTGATTGTGTGGTTGTGTGATTGTGTGATTGTGTGATTGTGCGATTGTTTGATTGTGTGATTGTGTGATTGTGTGATTGTGTGATTGTGGATTGTGTATTTTGTGATTGTGTTGTTTTGCGTCTGCGTGATTGTGTGAATGAGTGATTGTGTGATAGTGTGATTGTGTGATTGTGTGATTCGGTGATTGCCTGGTTGCGTGATTCCATGATTAAGTCGCTGTGTGATTGTGTTATTGTGTGATGAGGTGGTTGTGTGATTGTGTGATTGCGTGATTGTGTGACTGTGTGATTGTGTGATTGTGTGGTCGTGTGATTGTGCTATTGCATGATGGGGTGATTGTGGGATTGTGTGACTGTGTGATTGGGTGACTGTGTGAGTGTGTGGGTGTGTGACTGTAGATTGCGTATTGTGTGATTGTGTGATTGTGTGATTGTGTGATTGTGTGATTGTGTGAAAGTGGGTTTGTGTGTTTGTGGATTGTGTGGTTGTGTGATTGTGTGATGGCGGGATGTGGATTGTCTGATTGTGTGATTGTGTATTGGTGTGATTGTGCGATTGTGTGACTTTGCGATTGTGTGATTGTGTGGTGGCGGGGTGTGGATTGTCTGATTGTGTGATTGTGTATTGGTGTGATTGTGCGATTGTGTGACTTTGCGATTGTGTGATTGTGTGATTGTGTGATTGCATGGTGGGGTGATTGTGTGATAGTGTGATTGTGTGATAGTGTGATAGTGTGATTGTGTGATTGTGCGATTGTGTGATTGTGTGATAGTGTGATTGTGTCCATGTGTAATCGTGTGTTTGGGTGCTTGTGTCATTGTGTGAGTGCGTGATTGTGTGATTGTGTGATTGTGTGATTGTGGATTGTGTATTTTGTGATTGTGTTGTTTTGCGTCTGCGTGATTGTGTGAATGAGTGATTGTGTGATTGTGTGATTGTGTGATTGTGTGATTGTGTGATTACGTGATTGCGCGACTGTGTGGTAGTGTGATTGTGTGATTGTGTGATGAGGTGGTTGTGTGATTGTGTGATTGCGTGATTGTGTGATTGTGTGATTGTGTGATTGTGTGATTGTGTGATTGTGTTATTGTGTGATTGTGTGATTGTGTGATTGTGTGATTGTGTGATTGTGTGATTGTGTGATTGTGTCATTATGTGAATGTGTGATTGTGTTCACGTGTTATTGTGTGTTGTTGTGCTTGTGTGATTGTGTGAGCGTGTGATTGTGTGATAGTGGATTGTGTATTGTGTGATTGTGTTGTTGTGTGATTGTGTTGTTGTGTCATTGTGTGATTGTGTAGTTGTGTGACTGTTTGATTGTGTGATTGTGTGATTGTGAGATTGTGTGATTGTGTGATTGTGTGATTGTGTGATTGTGTGATTGTGTGATTGCGTGGTTGCCTGGTTGCGTAATTCTGTGATTAAGTCGTTGTGTGATTGTGTTATTGTGCGATCCGGTGGTTGTGTGATTGTGTGATTGTGTAATTGTGTGATTGTGGGATTGCGTGATTGTGTGATAGTGTGATTGTGTGATTGTGTGATACGGTGATTGCCTGGTTGCGTGATTCCATGATTAAGTCGCTGTGTGATTGTGTTATTGTGTGATGAGGTGGTTGTGTGATTGTGTGATTGCGTGATTGTGTGACTGTGTGATTGTGTGATTGTGTGGTCGTGTGATTGTGCTATTGCATGATGGGGTGATTGCGGGGTTGTGTGACTGTGTGATTGTGTAATTGTGTGATTTTGTGATTGTGTGATGGTGTGATTGTGTGTTTATGTGATTGTGTGGTTGTGTGATTGGGTGACTGTGTGAGTGTGTGGGTGTGTGATTGCCTGATGGAACGGTTGCCTGATTCTGTGAATGAGTGATTGTGCAATTGTGTGATTGTGTGATTGTTTGTTTGTGTGATTGTGTGATTGTGAGATTGTGGTGATTGTGTGATAGTGTGATTATGTGATTGTGTGACTGTATGATAGTGTGATTGTGTGATTGTGTGATTGCGTGATTGCCTGGTTGCGTGATTCTGTGATTCCCTCGTTGTGCGATTGTGTTATTGTGTGATGAGGTGCTTGTGTGATGGTGTGATTGTGTGATTGTGTGGTTGTGTGATTGTGTGATTGTGTGATTGTGTGATTGTGTGATTGTGTGGTTGTGTGATTATCTGATTGTGTCATTGTGTTCATGTGTTATTTTGTGTTGGGGTGCTTGTGTGATTGCGTGAGTGTATGATTGTGTGACTGTGGATTGTGTATTGTGTGATTGTGTGATTGCGTGAGTGTGTGGTTGTGTGACTGTAGATTGCGTATTGTGTGATTGTGTGATTGTGTGATTGTGTGATTGTGTGAAAGTGGGTTTGTGTGTTTGTGGATTGTGTGGTTGTGTGATTGTGTGATGGCGGGATGTGGATTGTCTGATTGTGTGATTGTGTATTGGTGTGAGTGTGCGATTGTGTGACTTTGCGATTGTGTGATTGTGTGGTGGCGGGTTGTGGATTGTCTGATTGTGTGATTGTGTATTGGTGTGATTGTGCGATTGTGTGACTTTGCGATTGTGTGATAGTGTGATTGTGTGATTGTGTGATTGTGTGATTGTGTGATTGTGTGATTGTGTGATTGTGTGGTTGTGTGATTATGTGATTGTGTCATTGTGTTCATGTGTTATTTTGTGTTGGGGTGCTTGTGTGATTGCGTGAGTGTATGATTGTGTGACTGTGGATTGTGTATTGTGTGATTGTGTGATTGCGTGAGTGTGTGGTTGTGTGATTGTGTGATTGTGTGATTGTGTGATTGTGTGATTGTGTGATTGTGTGATTGTGTGAAAGTGGGTTTGTGTGTTTGTGGATTGTGTGATTGTGTGATTGTGTGATTGTGTGATTGTGGGATTGTGTGGTTGTGTGATTGTGTGGTTGTGTGATTGTGTGATTGTGGGATTGTGTGGTTGTGTGATTGTGTGGTTGTGTGATTGTGTGATTGTGTCATTGTGTGATTGTGGGATTGTGTGGTTGTGTGATTGCGTGATTGTGTGATTGTGGGATTGTGTGATTGTGTGATTGTGTGATTGTGTGATTGTGTGATTGTGTCACTGTGTGATTGTGTGATTGTGTGATTGTGTGGTTGTGTGATTGTGTGATTGTGTGATTGTGTGAAAGTGGGTTTGTGTGTTTGTGGATTGTGTGGTTGTGTGATTGTGTGATGGCGGGATGTGGATTGTCTGATTGTGTGATTGTGTATTGGTGTGATTGTGCGATTGTGTGACTTTGCGATTGTGTGATTGTGTGGTTGTGTGGTTGTGTGATTGTGTGATTGTGTGATTGTGTGATTGTGTGATTGTGTGATTGTGTGGTTGTGTGATTATCTGATTGTGTCATTGTGTTCATGTGTTATTTTGTGTTGGGGTGCTTGTGTGATTGCGTGAGTGTATGATTGTGTGACTGTGGATTGTGTATTGTGTGATTGTGTGATGGCGTGAGTGTGTGGTTGTGTGACTGTAGATTGCGTATTGTGTGATTGTGTGATTGTGTGATTGTGTGATTGTGCGATTGTGTGAAAGTGGGTTTGTGTGTTTGTGGATTGTGTGATTGTGTGATTGTGTGATTGTGTGATTGTGTGATTGTGGGATTGTGTGGCTGTGTGATTGTGTGGTTGCGTGATTCTGTGATTCCCTCGTTGTGCGATTGTGTTATTGTGTGATGAGGTGCTTGTGTGATGGTGTGATTGTGTGATTGTGTGATTGTGTGATTGTGGATTGTGTATTTTGTGATTGTGTTGTTTTGCGTCTGCGTGATTGTGTGAATGAGTGATTGTGTGATAGTGTGATTGTGTGATTACGTTATTGCGCGAATGTGTGATAGTGTGATTGTGTGATTGTGTGATTGCGTGATTGCCTGGTTGCGTGATTCTGTGATTCCCTCGTTGTGTGATTGTGTTACTGTGTGATGAGGTGCTTGTGTGATGGTGTGATTGTGTGATTGTGTGATTGTGTGATTGTGTGATTGTGTGACTGTCTTATTCTGTGATGGGGTGGTTGTGTAATTGTGTGATTGTGCGATTGTGTGATTGCGTGATTGTGCGGTAGTGTGACTGTGTGATTGTGTGATTGCGTGGTTGCCTGGTTGCGTGATTCTGTGATTAAGTCGTTGTGTGATTGTGTTATTGTGCGATCCGGTGGTTGTGTGATTGTGTGATTGTGTAATTGTGTGATTGTGGGATTGCGTGATTGTGTGATAGTGTGATTGTGTGATTGTGTGATTCGGTGATTGCCTGGTTGCGTGATTCCATGATTAAGTCGTTGTGTGATTGTGTTATTGTGTGATGAGGTGGTTGTGTGATTGTGTGATTGCGTGATTGTGTGACTGTGTGATTGTGTGATTGTGTGGTCGTGTGATTGTGCTATTGCATGATGGGGTGATTGTGGGATTGTGTGACTGTGTGATTGTGTAATTGTGTGATTTTGTGATTGTGTGATGGTGTGATTGTGTGATTGTGTCATTGTGTTATTGTGGGATTGTGTGGTTGTGTGATTGTGTGGTTGTGTGATTGCGTGATTGTGTGATTGTGGGATTGTGTGATTGTGTGATTGTGGGATTGTGTGATTGTGTGATTGTGTGATTGTGTGACTGTGGGATTGTGTGAGTGTGTGATTGTGGAGTATGGATAGAGTGATTGCGTAATTGTTTTTTTGTCTGATTGTGTGATTGTGTGGGTGTGTGTTTGTGTGATTGTGTTGTTGTGTGGTAGTGGGATTGTGTGATTGCATCGTTGTGTTATTGTGTGATTGTGTGGTTGTGTGATTGTGCGATGGTGTGATTGTGTGATTGTAGATTGTGTGATTGTGTGATTATGTGATTGTGTGATTGTGTTCATGTGTTATTGTGTGTTGGGGTGCTTGTGTGATTGTGTGAGTGTGTGATTGTATGATTGTGTGATTGTGGATTGTGTATTTTGTGATTGTGCTGTTTTGCGTCTGCGTGATTGTGTGAACGAGTGATTGTGTGATTGTGTGATTGTGTGCTTGTGTGATTGTGTCCATGTGTAATCGTGTGACTGTGTGATTGTGTGATTGTGTGATTGTGTGATTGTGTGATTGTGTGATTGTGGATTGCGTTAGTGCGTGATTGTGTGATTTTGTGATTGTGTGATTGTGTGATTGTGTGATTGTGTGATTGTGCGATTTTGTGATTGCGCGATTGCGCGTTTGTGTGATTGTGTGATTGTGTGATTGTGTGATTGTGTGATTGTGTGATTGCGTGATTGTGTGGTTGTGTAATTGTGTGATTGTGGATTGTGTATTTTGTGATTGTGTTGTTTTGCGTCTGCGTGATTGTGTGAATGAGTGATTGTGTGATTGTGTGATTGTGTGATTACGTGATTGCGCGACTGTGTGATAGTGTGATTGTGTGATTGTGTGATTGCGTGATTGCCTGGTTGCGTGATTCTGTGATTCCCTCGTTGTGTGGTTGTGTTACTGTGTGATGAGGTGCTTGTGTGATTGTGTGGTTGTGTGATTGTGTGATTGTGTGATTGTGCGATTGTTTGATTGTGTGATTGTGTGATTGTGTGATTGTGTGATTGTGGATTGTGTATTTTGTGATTGTGTTGTTTTGCGTCTGCGTGATTGTGTGAATGAGTGATTGTGTGATAGTGTGATTGTGTGATTGTGTGATTCGGTGATTGCCTGGTTGCGTGATTCCATGATTAAGTCGCTGTGTGATTGTGTTATTGTGTGATGAGGTGGTTGTGTGATTGTGTGATTGCGTGATTGTGTGACTGTGTGATTGTGTGATTGTGTGGTCGTGTGATTGTGCTATTGCATGATGGGGTGATTGTGGGATTGTGTGACTGTGTGATTGGGTGACTGTGTGAGTGTGTGGGTGTGTGATTGCGTGATGGAACGGTTGCCTGATTCTGTGAATGTGTGATTGTGCAATTGTGTGATTGTGTGATTGTTTGTTTGTGTGATTGTGTGATTGTGAGATTGTGGTGATTGTGTGATTGTGTGGTTGTGTGAGTGTGTGGGTGTGTGATCGTGTAATTGTGTCACTGCGTGATTGTGTGATTGTGTGATTGTGTGGTTGTGTGATTGTGTGATTGTGTGTTATGTGATTGTGTTCTTGTGTCTTTGTGTGATTGTGTAGTTGTGTGATTGTGTTTGTGTGATTGTGGGATTGTGTGATTGTGTGATTGTGTGATTGTGTGATTGTCTTATTCTGTGATGGGGTGGTTGTGTAATTGTGTGATTGTACGATTGTGTGATTGCGTGATTGTGCGGTAGGGTGACTGTGTGATTGTGTGATTGCGTGGTTACCTGGTTGCGCGATTCTGTGATTAAGTCGTTGTGCGATCCGGTGGTTGTGTGATTGTGTGATTGTGTAATTGTGTGATTGTGGGATTGCGTGATTGCGTGATTGTGTGATAGTGTGATGGTGTGATTGTGTGATTCGGTGATTGCCTGGTTGCGTGATTCCATGATTAAGTCGTTGTGTGATTGTGTTATTGTGTGATGAGGTGGTTGTGGGATTGTGTGATTGCGTGATTGTGTGATTGTGTGATTGTGTGATTGTGTGATTGTGTGATTGTGTGATTGTGTGATTGTGTGATTGTGTGATTGTGTGATTGTGTGATTGTGTGATTGTGTGATTGTGTCATTATGTGAATGTGTGATTGTGTTCACGTGTTATTGTGTGTTGTTGTGCTTGTGTGATTGTGTGAGCGTGTGATTGTGTGATAGTGGATTGTGTATTGTGTGATTGTGTTGTTGTGTGATTGTGTTGTTGTGTCATTGTGTGATTGTGTAGTTGTGTGACTGTTTGATTGTGTGATTGTGTGATTGTGAGATTGTGTGATTGTGTGATTGTGTGATTGTGTGATTGTGTGATTGTGTGGTTGTGTGATTGGGTGACTGTGTGAGTGTGTGGGTGTGTGATTGCCTGATGGAACGGTTGCCTGATTCTGTGAATGTGTGATTGTGCAATTGCGTGATTGTGTGATTGTTTGTTTGTGTGATTGTGTGATTGTGAGATTGTGGTGATTGTGTGATAGTGTGATTATGTGATTGTGTGACTGTATGATAGTGTGATTGTGTGATTGTGTGATTGCGTGATTGCCTGGTTGCGTGATTATGTGGTTCCCTCGTTGTGCGATTGTGTTATTGTGTGATGAGGTGCTTGTGTGATGGTGTGATTGTGTGATTGTGTGATTGTGTGGTTGTGTGATTGTGTGATTGTGTGATTGTGTGGTTGTGTGATTATCTGATTGTGTCATTGTGTTCATGTGTTATTTTGTGTTGGGGTGCTTGTGTGATTGCGTGAGTGTATGATTGTGTGACTGTGGATTGTGTATTGTGTGATTGTGTGATTGCGTGAGTGTGTGGTTGTGTGACTGTAGATTGCGTATTGTGTGATTGTGTGATTGTGTGATTGTGTGATTGTGTGATTGTGTGAAAGTGGGTTTGTGTGTTTGTGGATTGTGTGGTTGTGTGATTGTGTGATGGCGGGATGTGGATTGTCTGATTGTGTGATTGTGTATTGGTGTGATTGTGCGATTGTGTGACTTTGCGATTGTGTGATTGTGTGATGGCGGGTTGTGGATTGTCTGATTGTGTGATTGTGTATTGGTGTGATTGTGCGATTGTGTGACTTTGCGATTGTGTGATTGTGTGGTTGTGTGATTGTGTGATTGCGTGGTGGGGTGATTGTGTGATAGTGTGATTGTGTGATAGTGTGATAGTGTGATTGTGTGATTGTGCGATTGTGTGATTGTGTGATAGTGTGATTGTGTCCATGTGTAATCGTGTGTTTGGGTGCTTGTGTCATTGTGTGAGTGCGTGATTGTGTGATTGTGTGATTGTGTGATTGTGGATTGTGTATTTTGTGATTGTGTTGTTTTGCGTCTGCGTGATTGTGTGAATGAGTGATTGTGTGATTGTGTGATTGTGTGATTACGTGATTGCGCGACTGTGTGGTAGTGTGATTGTGTGATTGTGTGATGAGGTGGTTGTGTGATTGTGTGATTGCGTGATTGTGTGATTGTGTCATTATGTGAATGTGTGATTGTGTTCACGTGTTATTGTGTGTTGTTGTGCTTGTGTGATTGTGTGAGCGTGTGATTGTGTGATAGTGGATTGTGTATTGTGTGATTGTGTTGTTGTGTGATTGTGTTGTTGTGTCATTGTGTGATTGTGTAGTTGTGTGACTGTTTGATTGTGTGATTGTGTGATTGTGTGATTGTGTCATTATGTGAATGTGTGATTGTGTTCACGTGTTATTGTGTGTTGTTGTGCTTGTGTGATTGTGTGATAGTGGATTGTGTATTGTGTGATTGTGTTGTTGTGTGATTGTGTTGTTGTGTCATTGTGTGATTGTGTAGTTGTGTGACTGTTTGATTGTGTGATTGTGTGATTGTGAGATTGTGTGATTGTGTGTTTGTGTGATTGTGTGATTGTGTGATTGTGTGGTTGTGTGATTGGGTGACTGTGTGAGTGTGTGGGTGTGTGATTGCCTGATGGAACGGTTGCCTGATTCTGTGAATGTGTGATTGTGCAATTGCGTGATTGTGTGATTGTTTGTTTGTGTGATTGTGTGATTGTGAGATTGTGGTGATTGTGTGATAGTGTGATTATGTGATTGTGTGACTGTATGATAGTGTGATTGTGTGATTGTGTGATTGCGTGATTGCCTGGTTGCGTGATTATGTGGTTCCCTCGTTGTGCGATTGTGTTATTGTGTGATGAGGTGCTTGTGTGATGGTGTGATTGTGTGATTGTGTGATTGTGTGGTTGTGTGATTGTGTGATTGTGTGATTGTGTGATTGTGTGATTGTGTGGTTGTGTGATTATCTGATTGTGTCATTGTGTTCATGTGTTATTTTGTGTTGGGGTGCTTGTGTGATTGCGTGGGTGTATGATTGTGTGACTGTGGATTGTGTATTGTGTGATTGTGTGATTGCGTGAGTGTGTGGTTGTGTGACTGTAGATTGCGTATTGTGTGATTGTGTGATTGTGTGATTGTGTGATTGTGTGATTGTGTGAAAGTGGGTTTGTGTGTTTGTGGATTGTGTGGTTGTGTGATTGTGTGATGGCGGGATGTGGATTGTCTGATTGTGTGATTGTGTATTGGTGTGATTGTGCGATTGTGTGACTTTGCGATTGTGTGATTGTGTGGTGGCGGGGTGTGGATTGTCTGATTGTGTGATTGTGTATTGGTGTGATTGTGCGATTGTGTGACTTTGCGATTGTGTGATTGTGTGGTTGTGTGATTGTGTGATTGCATGGTGGGGTGATTGTGTGATAGTGTGATTGTGTGATAGTGTGATAGTGTGATTGTGTGATTGTGTTATCGTGTGATTGTGTGATTGTGTGATTGTGTGATTGTGTGATTGTGTGATTGTGTCATTATGTGAATGTGTGATTGTGTTCACGTGTTATTGTGTGTTGTTGTGCTTGTGTGATTGTGTGAGCGTGTGATTGTGTGATAGTGGATTGTGTATTGTGTGATTGTGTTGTTGTGTGATTGTGTTGTTGTGTCATTGTGTGATTGTGTAGTTGTGTGACTGTTTGATTGTGTGATTGTGTGATTGTGAGATTGTGTGATTGTGTGATTGTGTGATTGTGTGATTGTGTGATTGTGTGATTGCGTGGTTGCCTGGTTGCGTAATTCTGTGATTAAGTCGTTGTGTGATTGTGTTATTGTGCGATCCGGTGGTTGTGTGATTGTGTGATTGTGTAATTGTGTGATTGTGGGATTGCGTGATTGTGTGATAGTGTGATTGTGTGATTGTGTGATACGGTGATTGCCTGGTTGCGTGATTCCATGATTAAGTCGCTGTGTGATTGTGTTATTGTGTGATGAGGTGGTTGTGTGATTGTGTGATTGCGTGATTGTGTGACTGTGTGATTGTGTGATTGTGTGGTCGTGTGATTGTGCTATTGCATGATGGGGTGATTGTGGGGTTGTGTGACTGTGTGATTGTGTAATTGTGTGATTTTGTGATTGTGTGATGGTGTGATTGTGTGTTTATGTGATTGTGTGGTTGTGTGATTGGGTGACTGTGTGAGTGTGTGGGTGTGTGATTGCCTGATGGAACGGTTGCCTGATTCTGTGAATGAGTGATTGTGCAATTGTGTGATTGTGTGATTGTTTGTTTGTGTGATTGTGTGACTGTGAGATTGTGGTGATTGTGTGATAGTGTGATTATGTGATTGTGTGACTGTATGATAGTGTGATTGTGTGATTGTGTGATTGCGTGATTGCCTGGTTGCGTGATTCTGTGATTCCCTCGTTGTGCGATTGTGTTATTGAGTGATGAGGTGCTTGTGTGATGGTGTGATTGTGTGATTGTGTGGTTGTGTGATTGTGTGATTGTGTGATTGTGTGATTGTGTGATTGTGTGGTTGTGTGATTATCTGATTGTGTCATTGTGTTCATGTGTTATTTTGTGTTGGGGTGCTTGCGTGATTGCGTGAGTGTATGATTGTGTGACTGTGGATTGTGTATTGTGTGATTGTGTGATTGCGTGAGTGTGTGGTTGTGTGACTGTAGATTGCGTATTGTGTGATTGTGTGATTGTGTGATTGTGTGATTGTGTGATTGTGTGATTGTGTGAAAGTGGGTTTGTGTGTTTGTGGATTGTGTGGTTGTGTGATTGTGTGATGGCGGGATGTGGATTGTCTGATTGTGTGATTGTGTATTGGTGTGATTGTGCGATTGTGTGACTTTGCGATTGTGTGATTGTGTGGTGGCGGGTTGTGGATTGTCTGATTGTGTGATTGTGTATTGGTGTGATTGTGCGATTGTGTGACTTTGCGATTGTGTGATAGTGTGATTGTGTGATTGTGTGATTGTGTGATTGTGTGATTGTGTGATTGTGTGATTGTGTGATTGTGTCCATGTGTAATCGTGTGTTTGGGTGCTTGTGTGATTGTGTGAGTGTGTGATTGCGTGATTGCCTGGTTGCGTGATTCTGTGATTCCCTCGTTGTGCGATTGTGTTATTGTGTGATGAGGTGCTTGTGTGATGGTGTGATTGTGTGATTGTGTGATTGTGTGCTTGTGTGATTGTGTGATTGTGTGATTGTGTGATTGTGTGATTGTGTGATTGTGTGATTGTGTGATTGTGTGGTTGTGTGATTATGTGATTGTGTCATTGTGTTCATGTGTTATTTTGTGTTGGGGTGCTTGTGTGATTGCGTGAGTGTATGATTGTGTGACTGTGGATTGTGTATTGTGTGATTGTGTGATTGCGTGAGTGTGTGGTTGTGTGACTGTAGATTGCGTATTGTGTGATTGTGTGATTGTGTGATTGTGTGATTGTGTGATTGTGTGAAAGTGGGTTTGTGTGTTTGTGGATTGTGTGGTTGTGTGATTGTGTGGTGGCGGGTTGTGGATTGTCTGATTGTGTGATTGTGTATTGGTGTGATTGTGCGATTGTGTGACTTTGCGATTGTGTGATTGTGTGGTTGTGTGATTGTGTGATTGCATGGTGGGGTGATTGTGTGATAGTGTGATTGTGTGATAGTGTGATAGTGTGATTGTGTATTGTGTGATTGTGTGATTGCGTGAGTGTGTGGTTGTGTGACTGTAGATTGCGTATTGTGTGATTGTGTGATTGTGTGATTGTGTGATTGTGTGGTTGTGTGATTGTGTGCTTGCATGGTGGGGTGATTGTGTGATAGTGTGATTGTGTGATAGTGTGATAGTGTGATAGTGTGATTGTGTGATTGTGTGATTGTGTGATTGTGTGATTGTGTGGTTGTGTGATTGTGTGATTGTGTGATTGTGTGATTGTGTGATTGTGTGGTTGTGTGATAATCTGATTGTGTCATTGTGTTCATGTGTTATTTTGTGTTGGGGTGCTTGTGTGATTGCGTGAGTGTATGATTGTGTGACTGTGGATTGTGTATTGTGTGATTGTGTGATTGCGTGAGTGTGTGGTTGTGTGACTGTAGATTGCGTATTGTGTGATTGTGTGATTGTGTGATTGTGTGATTGTGTGAAAGTGGGTTTGTGGGTTTGTCGATTGTGTGGTTGTGTGATTGTGTGATGGCGGGATGTGGATTATCTGATTGTGTGACTGTGTATTGGTGTGATTTTGCGATTGTGTGACTTTGCGATTGTGTGATTGTGTGGTGGCGGGTTGTGGATTGTCTGATTGTGTGATTGTGTATTGGTGTGATTGTGCGATTGTGTGACTTTGCGATTGTGTGATAGTGTGATTGTGTGATTGTGTGATTGTGTGATTGTGTGAATGTGTGATTGTGTCCATGTGTAATCGTGTGTTTGGGTGCTTGTGTGATTGTGTGAGTGTGTGATTGCGTGATTGCCTGGTTGCGTGATTCTGTGATTCCCTCGTTGTGCGATTGTGTTATTGTGTGATGAGGTGCTTGTGTGATGGTGTGATTGTGTGATTGTGTGATTGTGTGGTTGTGTGATTGTGTGATAGTGTGATTGTGTGATTGTGTGATTGTGTGATTGTGTGGTTGTGTGATTATGTGATTGTGTCATTGTGTTCATGTGTTATTTTGTGTTGGGGTGCTTGTGTGATTGCGTGAGTGTATGATTGTGTGACTGTGAATTGTGTATTGTGTGATTGTGTGATTGCGTGAGTGTGTGGTTGTGTGACTGTAGATTGCGTATTGTGTGATTGTGTGATTGTGTGATTGTGTGAAAGTGGGTTTGTGTGTTTGTGGATTGTGTGGTTGTGTGATTGTGTGGTGGCGGGTTGTGGATTGTCTGATTGTGTGATTGTGTATTGGTGTGATTGTGCGATTGTGTGACTTTGCGATTGTGTGATTGTGTGGTTGTGTGATTGTGTGATTGCATGGTGGGGTGATTGTGTGATAGTGTGATTGTGTGATAGTGTGATAGTGTGATTGTGCGATTGTGTGATTGTGTGATTGTGTGATTGTGTGATTGTGTGATTGTGTCCATGTGTAATCGTGTGTTTGGGTGCTTGTATGATTGTGTGAGTGTGTGATTGCGTGATTGCCTGGTTGCGTGATTCTGTGATTCCCTCGTTGTGCGATTGTGTTATTGTGTGATGAGGTGCTTGTGTGATGGTGTGATTGTGTGATTGTGTGATTGTGTGGTTGTGTGGTTGTGTGATTGTGTGATGGTGTGATTGTGTGATTGTGTGATTGTGTGGTTGTGTGGTTGTGTGATTGTGTGATTGTGTGATTGTGTGATTGTGTGATTGTGTGATTGTGTGATTGTGGGATTGTGTGGTTGTGTGATTGTGTGGTTGTGTGATTGTGTATTGGTGTGATTGTGCGATTGTGTGACTTTGCGATTGTGTGATTGTGTGGTTGTGTGATTGTGTGATTGCATGGTGGGGTAATTGTGTGATAGTGTGATTGTGTGATAGTGTGATAGTGTGATTGTGTGATTGTGTGATTGTGTGATTGTGTGATAGTGTGATTGTGTCCATGTGTAATCGTGTGTTTGGGTGCTTGTGTCATTGTGTGAGTGTGTGATTGTGTGATTGTGGATTGTGTGATTGTGTGATTGTGTGATTGTGTGATTGTGTGATTGTGTGATTGTGTGATTGTGGATTGTGTATTTTGTGATTGTGTTGTTTTGCGTCTGCGTGATTGTGTGAATGAGTGATTGTGTGATTGTGTGATTGTGTGATTGTGTGATTACGTGATTGCGCGACTGTGTGGTAGTGTGATTGTGTGATTGTGTGATGAGGTGGTTGTGTGATTGTGTGATTGCGTGATTGTGTGATTGTGTGATTGTGTGATTGTGTGATTGTGTGATTGTGTTATTGTGTGATTGTGTGATTGTGTGATTGTGTGATTGCGTGATTGTGTGACTGTGTGATTGTGTGATTGTGTGGTCGTGTGATTGTGCTATTGCATGATGGGGTGATTGTGGGATTGTGTGACTGTGTGATTGTGTAATTGTGTGATTTTGTGATTGTGTGATGGTGTGATTGTGTGTTTATGTGATTGTGTGGTTGTGTGATTGGGTGACTGTGTGAGTGTGTGGGTGTGTGATTGCCTGATGGAACGGTTGCCTGATTCTGTGAATGTGTGATTGTGCAATTGTGTGATTGTGTGATTGTTTGTTTGTGTGATTGTGTGATTGTGAGATTGTGGTGATTGTGTGATAGTGTGATTATGTGATTGTGTGACTGTATGATAGTGTGATTGTGTGATTGTGTGATTGCGTGATTGCCTGGTTGCGTGATTCTGTGATTCCCTCGTTGTGCGATTGTGTTATTGTGTGATGAGGTGCTTGTGTGATGGTGTGATTGTGTGATTGTGTGGTTGTGTGATTGTGTGATTGTGTGATTGTGTGATTGTGTGATTGTGTGGTTGTGTGATTATCTGATTGTGTCATTGCGTTCATGTGTTATTTTGTGTTGGGGTGCTTGTGTGATTGCGTGAGTGTATGATTGTGTGACTGTGGATTGTGTATTGTGTGATTGTGTGATTGCGTGAGTGTGTGGTTGTGTGACTGTAGATTGCGTATTGTGTGATTGTGTGATTGTGTGATTGTGTGATTGTGTGATTGTGTGATTGTGTGAAAGTGGGTTTGTGTGTTTGTGGATTGTGTGGTTGTGTGATTGTGTGATGGCGGGATGTGGATTGTCTGATTGTGTGATTGTGTATTGGTGTGATTGTGCGATTGTGTGACTTTGCGATTGTGTGATTGTGTGGTGGCGGGTTGTGGATTGTCTGATTGTGTGATTGTGTATTGGTGTGATTGTGCGATTGTGTGACTTTGCGATTGTGTGATAGTGTGATTGTGTGATTGTGTGATTGTGTCCATGTGTAATCGTGTGTTTGGGTGCTTGTGTGATTGTGTGAGTGTGTGATTGCGTGATTGCCTGGTTGCGTGATTCTGTGATTCCCTCGTTGTGCGATTGTGTTATTGTGTGATGAGGTGCTTGTGTGATGGTGTGATTGTGTGATTGTGTGATTGTGTGGTTGTGTGATTGTGTGATTGTGTGATTGTGTGATTGTGTGATTGTGTGATTGTGTGGTTGTGTGATTATGTGATTGTGTCATTGTGTTCATGTGTTATTTTGTGTTGGGGTGCTTGTGTGATTGCGTGAGTGTATGATTGTGTGACTGTGAATTGTGTATTGTGTGATTGTGTGATTGCGTGAGTGTGTGGTTGTGTGACTGTAGATTGCGTATTGTGTGATTGTGTGATTGTGTGATTGTGTGAAAGTGGGTTTGTGTGTTTGTGGATTGTGTGGTTGTGTGATTGTGTGGTGGCGGGTTGTGGATTGTCTGATTGTGTGATTGTGTATTGGTGTGATTGTGCGATTGTGTGACTTTGCGATTGTGTGATTGTGTGGTTGTGTGATTGTGTGATTGCATGGTGGGTTGATTGTGTGATAGTGTGATTGTGTGATAGTGTGATAGTGTGATTGTGCGATTGTGTGATTGTGTGATTGTGTGATTGTGTGATTGTGTGATTGTGTCCATGTGTAATCGTGTGTTTGGGTGCTTGTGTGATTGTGTGAGTGTGTGATTGCGTGATTGCCTGGTTGCGTGATTCTGTGATTCCCTCGTTGTGCGATTGTGTTATTGTGTGATGAGGTGCTTGTGTGATGGTGTGATTGTGTGATTGTGTGATTGTGTGGTTGTGTGGTTGTGTGATTGTGTGATGGTGTGATTGTGTGATTGTGTGATTGTGTGGTTGTGTGGTTGTGTGATTGTGTGATTGTGTGATTGTGTGATTGTGTGATTGTGTGGTTGTGTGATTATCTGATTGTGTCAATGTGTTCATGTGTTATTTTGTGTTGGGGTGCTTGTGTGATTGCGTGAGTGTATGATTGTGTGACTGTGGATTGTGTATTGTGTGATTGTGTGATTGCGTGAGTGTGTGGTTGTGTGACTGTAGATTGCGTATTGTGTGATTGTGTGATTGTGTGATTGTGTGATTGTGTGAAAGTGGGTTTGTGTGTTTGTGGATTGTGTGATTGTGTGATTGTGTGATTGTGTGATTGTGTGATTGTGTGATTGTGGGATTGTGTGGTTGTGTGATTGTGTGGTTGTGTGATTGTGTATTGGTGTGATTGTGCGATTGTGTGACTTTGCGATTGTGTGATTGTGTGGTTGTGTGATTGTGTGATTGCATGGTGGGGTAATTGTGTGATAGTGTGATTGTGTGATAGTGTGATAGTGTGATTGTGTGATTGTGTGATTGTGTGATTGTGTGATAGTGTGATTGTGTCCATGTGTACTCGTGTGTTTGGGTGCTTGTGTCATTGTGTGAGTGTGTGATTGTGTGATTGTGTGATTGTGTGATTGTGTGATTGTGTGATTGTGTGATTGTGTGATTGTGGATTGTGTATTTTGTGATTGTGTTGTTTTGCGTCTGCGTGATTGTGTGAATGAGTGATTGTGTGATTGTGTGATTGTGTGATTGTGTGATTACGTGATTGCGCGACTGTGTGGTAGTGTGATTGTGTGATTGTGTGATGAGGTGGTTGTGTGATTGTGTGATTGCGTGATTGTGTGATTGTGTGATTGTGTGATTGTGTGATTGTGTGATTGTGTTATTGTGTGATTGTGTGATTGTGTGATTGTGTGATTGTGTGATTGTGTGATTGTGTGATTGTGTGATTGCGTGGTTGCCTGGTTGCGTAATTCTGTGGTTAAGTCGTTGTGTGATTGTGTTATTGTGCGATCCGGTGGTTGTGTGATTGTGTAATTGTGTGATTGTGGGATTGCGTGATTGTGTGATAGTGTGATTGTGTGATTGTGTTAATCGGTGATTGCCTGGTTGCGTGATTCCATGATTAAGTCGCTGTGTGATTGTGTTATTGTGTGATGAGGTGGTTGTGTGATTGTGTGATTGCGTGATTGTGTGACTGTGTGATTGTGTGATTGTGTGGTCGTGTGATTGTGCTATTGCATGATGGGGTGATTGTGGGATTGTGTGACTGTGTGATTGTGTAATTGTGTGATTTTGTGATTGTGTGATGGTGTGATTGTGTGTTTATGTGATTGTGTGGTTGTGTGATTGGGTGACTGTGTGAGTGTGTGGGTGTGTGATTGCCTGATGGAACGGTTGCCTGATTCTGTGAATGTGTGATTGTGCAATTGTGTGATTGTGTGATTGTTTGTTTGTGTGATTGTGTGATTGTGAGATTGTGGTGATTGTGTGATAGTGTGATTATGTGATTGTGTGACTGTATGATAGTGTGATTGTGTGATTGTGTGATTGCGTGATTGCCTGGTTGCGTGATTCTGTGATTCCCTCGTTGTGCGATTGTGTTATTGTGTGATGAGGTGCTTGTGTGATGGTGTGATTGTGTGATTGTGTGATTGTGTGATGGCGGGATGTGGATTATCTGATTGTGTGATTGTGTATTGGTGTGATTTTGCGATTGTGTGACTTTGCGATTGTGTGATTGTGTGATGGCGGGTTGTGGATTGTCTGATTGTGTGATTGTGTATTGGTGTGATTGTGCGATTGTGTGACTTTGCGATTGTGTGATTGTGTGGTTGTGTGATTGTGTGATTGCATGGTGGGGTAATTGTGTGATAGTGTGATTGTGTGATAGTGTGATAGTGTGATTGTGTGATTGTGTGATTGTGTGATTGTGTGATAGTGTGATTGTGTCCATGTGTAATCGTGTGTTTGGGTGCTTGTGTCATTGTGTGAGTGTGTGATTGTGTGATTGTGGATTGTGTGATTGTGTGATTGTGTGATTGTGTGATTGTGTGATTGTGTGATTGTGGATTGTGTATTTTGTGATTGTGTTGTTTTGCGTCTGCGTGATTGTGTGAATGAGTGATTGTGTGATTGTGTGATTGTGTGATTGTGTGATTACGTGATTGCGCGATTGTGTGGTAGTGTGATTGTGTGATTGTGTGATGAGGTGGTTGTGTGATTGTGTGATTGCGTGATTGTGTGATTGTGTGATTGTGTGATTGTGTGATTGTGTTATTGTGTGATTGTGTGATTGTGTGATTGTGTGATTGTGTGATTGTGTGATTGTGTGATTGTGTCATTATGTGAATGTGTGATTGTGTTCACGTGTTATTGTGTGTTGTTGTGCTTGTGTGATTGTGTGAGCGTGTGATTGTGTGATAGTGGATTGTGTATTGTGTGATTGTGTTGTTGTGTGATTGTGTTGTTGTGTCATTGTGTGATTGTGTAGTTGTGTGACTGTTTGATTGTGTGATTGTGTGATTGTGAGATTGTGTGATTGTGTGATTGTGTGATTATGTGATTGTGTGACTGTATGATAGTGTGATTGTGTGATTGTGTGATTGCGTGATTGCCTGGTTGCGTGATTCTGTGATTCCCTCGTTGTGCGATTGTGTTATTGTGTGATGAGGTGCGTGTGTGATGGTGTGATTGTGTGATTGTGTGATTGTGTGGTTGTGTGATTGTGTGATTGCATGGTGGGGTAATTGTGTGATAGTGTGATTGTGTGATTGTGTGATTGTGTGATTGTGTGATAGTGTGATTGTGTCCATGTGTAATCGTGTGTTTGGGTGCTTGTGTCATTGTGTGAGTGTGTGATTGTGTGATTGTGGATTGTGTGATTGTGTGATTGTGTGATTGTTTGATTGTGTGATTGTGTGATTGTGGATTGTGTTTTTGTGATTGTGTGATTGTGTGATTGTGTGATTGTGTGATTGTGTGATTGTGTGATTGTGTGATTGTGTCATTATGTGAATGTGTGATTGTGTTCACGTGTTATTGTGTGTTGTTGTGCTTGTGTGATTGTGTGAGCGTGTGATTGTGTGATAGTGGATTGTGTATTGTGTGATTGTGTTGTTGTGTGATTGTGTTGTTGTGTCATTGTGTGATTGTGTAGTTGTGTGACTGTTTGATTGTGTGATTCTGTGATTGTGTGATTGTGAGATTGTGTGATTGTGTGATAGTGTGATTGTGTCCATGTGTAATCGTGTGTTTGGGTGCTTGTGTGATTGTGTGAGTGTGTGATTGTGTGATTGTGGATTGTGTGATTGTGTGATTGTGTGATTGTGTGATTGTGTGATTGTGTGATTGTGTGATTGTGTGATTGTGCGATTTTGTGATTGCGCGATTGCGCGATTGTGTGATTGTGTGATTGTGTGATTGTGTGATTGTGTGATTGTGTGATTGTGTGATTGCGTGATTGTGTGATTGTGTGATTGTGTGATTGTGGATTGTGTATTTTGTGATTGTGTTGTTTTGCGTCTGCGTGATTGTGTGAACGAGTGATTGTGTGATTGTGTGATTGTGTGATTACGTGATTGCGCGTCTGTGTGGTAGTGTGATTGTGTGATTGTGTGATTGCGTGATTGCCTGGTTGCGTGATTCTGTGATTCCCACGTTGTGTGATTGTGTTACTGTGTGATGAGGTGCTTGTGTGATGGTGTGATTGTGTGATTGTGTGATTGTGTGATTGTGTGGTTGTGTGATTGTGTGATTGTGTGATTGTGTGATTGTGTGATTGTTTGATTGTGTGATTGTGTGATTGTGTGAGTGTGAGGGTGTGTGATTGCCTGATGGAATGGTTGCGTGATTCTGTGATGCCGTCGTTGTGTGATTGTCTTATTGTGTGATGGGGTGGTTGTGTAATTGTGTGATTGTGCGATTTTGTGATTGTGTGATTGTGTGATTGTGTGATTGCGCCATTGTGTGATTTCGTGATTGCCTGTTTGCGTGATTCTGTGATTCCGTCGTTGTGTGGTTGTGTGATTGTGTGATTGTGTGATTGTGTGATTGTGTGATTGTGTGGTTGTGTGATTATCTGATTGTGTCAATGTGTTCATGTGTTATTTTGTGTTGGGGTGCTTGTGTGATTGCGTGAGTGTATGATTGTGTGACTGTGGATTGTGTATTGTGTGATTGTGTGATTGCGTGAGTGTGTGGTTGTGTGACTGTAGATTGCGTATTGTGTGATTGTGTGATTGTGTGATTGTGTGATTGTGTGAAAGTGGGTTTGTGTGTTTGTGGATTGTGTGATTGTGTGATTGTGTGATTGTGTGATTGTGTGATTGTGTGATTGTGGGATTGTGTGGTTGTGTGATTGTGTGGTTGTGTGATTGTGTATTGGTGTGATTGTGCGATTGTGTGACTTTGCGATTGTGTGATTGTGTGGTTGTGTGATTGTGTGATTGCATGGTGGGGTAATTGTGTGATAGTGTGATTGTGTGATAGTGTGATAGTGTGATTGTGTGATTGTGTGATTGTGTGATTGTGTGATAGTGTGATTGTGTCCATGTGTAATCGTGTGTTTGGGTGCTTGTGTCATTGTGTGAGTGTGTGATTGTGTGATTGTGTGATTGTGTGATTGTGTGATTGTGTGATTGTGTGATTGTGTGATTGTGTGATTGTGGATTGTGTATTTTGTGATTGTGTTGTTTTGCGCCTGCGTGATTGTGTGAATGAGTGATTGTGTGATTGTGTGATTGTGTGATTGTGTGATTGTGTGATTACGTGATTGCGCGACTGTGTGGTAGTGTGATTGTGTGATTGTGTGATGAGGTGGTTGTGTGATTGTGTGATTGCGTGATTGTGTGATTGTGTGATTGTGTGATTGTGTGATTGTGTGATTGTGTTATTGTGTGATTGTGTGATTGTGTGATTGTGTGATTGTGTGATTGTGTGATTGTGTGATTGTGTGATTGCGTGGTTGCCTGGTTGCGTAATTCTGTGGTTAAGTCGTTGTGTGATTGTGTTATTGTGCGATCCGGTGGTTGTGTGATTGTGTAATTGTGTGATTGTGGGATTGCGTGATTGTGTGATAGTGTGATTGTGTGATTGTGTTATTCGGTGATTGCCTGGTTGCGTGATTCCATGATTAAGTCGCTGTGTGATTGTGTTATTGTGTGATGAGGTGGTTGTGTGATTGTGTGATGGTGTGATTGTGTGATTGTGTGATTGTGTGGTTGTGTGATTGTGTGATTGCATGGTGGGGTAATTGTGTGATAGTGTGATTGTGTGATTGTGTGATTGTGCAATTGTGTGATTGTGTGATTGTTTGTTTGTGTGATTGTGTGATTGTGAGATTGTGGTGATTGTGTGATAGTGTGATTATGTGATTGTGTGACTGTATGATAGTGTGATTGTGTGATTGTGTGATTGCGTGATTGCCTGGTTGCGTGATTCTGTGATTCCCTCGTTGTGCGATTGTGTTATTGTGTGATGAGGTGCTTGTGTGATGGTGTGATTGTGTGATTGTGTGATTGTGTGATGGCGGGATGTGGATTATCTGATTGTGTGATTGTGTATTGGTGTGATTTTGCGATTGTGTGACTTTGCGATTGTGTGATTGTGTGATGGCGGGTTGTGGATTGTCTGATTGTGTGATTGTGTATTGGTGTGATTGTGCGATTGTGTGACTTTGCGATTGTGTGATTGTGTGGTTGTGTGATTGTGTGATTGCATGGTGGGGTAATTGTGTGATAGTGTGATTGTGTGATAGTGTGATAGTGTGATTGTGTGATTGTGTGATTGTGTGATTGTGTGATAGTGTGATTGTGTCCATGTGTAATCGTGTGTTTGGGTGCTTGTGTCATTGTGTGAGTGTGTGATTGTGTGATTGTGTGATTGTGTGATTGTGTGATTGTGTGATTGTGTGATTGTGTGATTGTGGATTGTGTATTTTGTGATTGTGTTGTTTTGCGTCTGCGTGATTGTGTGAATGAGTGATTGTGTGATTGTGTGATTGTGTGATTGTGTGATTACGTGATTGCGCGACTGTGTGGTAGTGTGATTGTGTGATTGTGTGATGAGGTGGTTGTGTGATTGTGTGATTGCGTGATTGTGTGATTGTGTGATTGTGTGATTGTGTGATTGTGTGATTGTGTTATTGTGTGATTGTGTGATTGTGTGATTGTGTGATTGTGTGATTGTGTGATTGTGTGATTGTGTGATTGTGTGATTGTGTGATTGTGTGATTGCGTGGTTGCCTGGTTGCGTAATTCTGTGGTTAAGTCGTTGTGTGATTGTGTTATTGTGCGATCCGGTGGTTGTGTGATTGTGTAATTGTGTGATTGTGGGATTGCGTGATTGTGTGATAGTGTGATTGTGTGATTGTGTTATTCGGTGATTGCCTGGTTGCGTGATTCCATGATTAAGTCGCTGTGTGATTGTGTTATTGTGTGATGAGGTGGTTGTGTGATTGTGTGATTGCGTGATTGTGTGACTGTGTGATTGTGTGATTGTGTGGTCGTGTGATTGTGCTATTGCATGATGGGGTGATTGTGGGATTGTGTGACTGTGTGATTGTGTAATTGTGTGATTTTGTGATTGTGTGATGGTGTGATTGTGTGTTTATGTGATTGTGTGGTTGTGTGATTGGGTGACTGTGTGAGTGTGTGGGTGTGTGATTGCCTGATGGAACGGTTGCCTGATTCTGTGAATGTGTGATTGTGCAATTGTGTGATTGTGTGATTGTTTGTTTGTGTGATTGTGTGATTGTGAGATTGTGGTGATTGTGTGATAGTGTGATTATGTGATTGTGTGACTGTATGATAGTGTGATTGTGTGATTGTGTGATTGCGTGATTGCCTGGTTGCGTGATTCTGTGATTCCCTCGTTGTGCGATTGTGTTATTGTGTGATGAGGTGCTTGTGTGATGGTGTGATTGTGTGATTGTGTGATTGTGTGATGGCGGGATGTGGATTATCTGATTGTGTGATTGTGTATTGGTGTGATTTTGCGATTGTGTGACTTTGCGATTGTGTGATTGTGTGATGGCGGGTTGTGGATTGTCTGATTGTGTGATTGTGTATTGGTGTGATTGTGCGATTGTGTGACTTTGCGATTGTGTGATTGTGTGGTTGTGTGATTGTGTGATTGCATGGTGGGGTAATTGTGTGATAGTGTGATTGTGTGATAGTGTGATAGTGTGATTGTGTGATTGTGTGATTGTGTGATTGTGTGATAGTGTGATTGTGTCCATGTGTAATCGTGTGTTTGGGTGCTTGTGTCATTGTGTGAGTGTGTGATTGTGTGATTGTGGATTGTGTGATTGTGTGATTGTGTGATTGTGTGATTGTGTGATTGTGTGATTGTGTGATTGTGGATTGTGTATTTTGTGATTGTGTTGTTTTGCGTCTGCGTGATTGTGTGAATGAGTGATTGTGTGATTGTGTGATTGTGTGATTGTGTGATTACGTGATTGCGCGATTGTGTGGTAGTGTGATTGTGTGATTGTGTGATGAGGTGGTTGTGTGATTGTGTGATTGCGTGATTGTGTGATTGTGTGATTGTGTGATTGTGTGATTGTGTTATTGTGTGATTGTGTGATTGTGTGATTGTGTGATTGTGTGATTGTGTGATTGTGTGATTGTGTCATTATGTGAATGTGTGATTGTGTTCACGTGTTATTGTGTGTTGTTGTGCTTGTGTGATTGTGTGAGCGTGTGATTGTGTGATAGTGGATTGTGTATTGTGTGATTGTGTTGTTGTGTGATTGTGTTGTTGTGTCATTGTGTGATTGTGTAGTTGTGTGACTGTTTGATTGTGTGATTGTGTGATTGTGAGATTGTGTGATTGTGTGATTGTGTGATTATGTGATTGTGTGACTGTATGATAGTGTGATTGTGTGATTGTGTGATTGCGTGATTGCCTGGTTGCGTGATTCTGTGATTCCCTCGTTGTGCGATTGTGTTATTGTGTGATGAGGTGCGTGTGTGATGGTGTGATTGTGTGATTGTGTGATTGTGTGGTTGTGTGATTGTGTGATTGCATGGTGGGGTAATTGTGTGATAGTGTGATTGTGTGATTGTGTGATTGTGTGATTGTGTGATAGTGTGATTGTGTCCATGTGTAATCGTGTGTTTGGGTGCTTGTGTCATTGTGTGATTGTGTGATTGTGTGATTGTGTGATTGTGTGATTGTGTGATTGTGTGATTGCGTGGTTGCCTGGTTGCGTAATTCTGTGGTTAAGTCGTTGTGTGATTGTGTTATTGTGCGATCCGGTGGTTGTGTGATTGTGTAATTGTGTGATTGTGGGATTGCGTGATTGTGTGATAGTGTGATTGTGTGATTGTGTTATTCGGTGATTGCCTGGTTGCGTGATTCCATGATTAAGTCGCTGTGTGATTGTGTTATTGTGTGATGAGGTGGTTGTGTGATTGTGTGATTGCGTGATTGTGTGACTGTGTGATTGTGTGATTGTGTGGTCGTGTGATTGTGCTATTGCATGATGGGGTGATTGTGGGATTGTGTGACTGTGTGATTGTGTAATTGTGTGATTTTGTGATTGTGTGATGGTGTGATTGTGTGTTTATGTGATTGTGTGGTTGTGTGATTGGGTGACTGTGTGAGTGTGTGGGTGTGTGATTGCCTGATGGAACGGTTGCCTGATTCTGTGAATGTGTGATTGTGCAATTGTGTGATTGTGTGATTGTTTGTTTGTGTGATTGTGTGATTGTGAGATTGTGGTGATTGTGTGATAGTGTGATTATGTGATTGTGTGACTGTATGATAGTGTGATTGTGTGATTGTGTGATTGCGTGATTGCCTGGTTGCGTGATTCTGTGATTCCCTCGTTGTGCGATTGTGTTATTGTGTGATGAGGTGCTTGTGTGATGGTGTGATAGTGTGATTGTGTGATTGTGTGATGGCGGGATGTGGATTATCTGATTGTGTGATTGTGTATTGGTGTGATTTTGCGATTGTGTGACTTTGCGATTGTGTGATTGTGTGATGGCGGGTTGTGGATTGTCTGATTGTGTGATTGTGTATTGGTGTGATTGTGCGATTGTGTGACTTTGCGATTGTGTGATTGTGTGGTTGTGTGATTGTGTGATTGCATGGTGGGGTAATTGTGTGATAGTGTGATTGTGTGATAGTGTGATAGTGTGATTGTGTGATTGTGTGATTGTGTGATTGTGTGATAGTGTGATTGTGTCCATGTGTAATCGTGTGTTTGGGTGCTTGTGTCATTGTGTGAGTGTGTGATTGTGTGATTGTGGATTGTGTGATTGTGTGATTGTGTGATTGTGTGATTGTGTGATTGTGTGATTGTGTGATTGTGGATTGTGTATTTTGTGATTGTGTTGTTTTGCGTCTGCGTGATTGTGTGAATGAGTGATTGTGTGATTGTGTGATTGTGTGATTGTGTGATTACGTGATTGCGCGATTGTGTGGTAGTGTGATTGTGTGATTGTGTGATGAGGTGGTTGTGTGATTGTGTGATTGCGTGATTGTGTGATTGTGTGATTGTGTGATTGTGTGATTGTGTTATTGTGTGATTGTGTGATTGTGTGATTGTGTGATTGTGTGATTGTGTGATTGTGTGATTGTGTCATTATGTGAATGTGTGATTGTGTTCACGTGTTATTGTGTGTTGTTGTGCTTGTGTGATTGTGTGAGCGTGTGATTGTGTGATAGTGGATTGTGTATTGTGTGATTGTGTTGTTGTGTGATTGTGTTGTTGTGTCATTGTGTGATTGTGTAGTTGTGTGACTGTTTGATTGTGTGATTGTGTGATTGTGAGATTGTGTGATTGTGTGATTGTGTGATTATGTGATTGTGTGACTGTATGATAGTGTGATTGTGTGATTGTGTGATTGCGTGATTGCCTGGTTGCGTGATTCTGTGATTCCCTCGTTGTGCGATTGTGTTATTGTGTGATGAGGTGCGTGTGTGATGGTGTGATTGTGTGATTGTGTGGTTGTGTGATTGTGTGATTGTGTGATTGCATGGTGGGGTAATTGTGTGATAGTGTGATTGTGTGATTGTGTGATTGTGTGATTGTGTGATAGTGTGATTGTGTCCATGTGTAATCGTGTGTTTGGGTGCTTGTGTCATTGTGTGAGTGTGTGATTGTGTGATTGTGGATTGTGTGATTGTGTGATTGTGTGATTGTTTGATTGTGTGATTGTGTGATTGTGGATTGTGTATTTTGTGATTGTGTGATTGTGTGATTGTGTGATTGTGTGATTGTGTGATTGTGTCATTATGTGAATGTGTGATTGTGTTCACGTGTTATTGTGTGTTGTTGTGCTTGTGTGATTGTGTGAGCGTGTGATTGTGTGATAGTGGATTGTGTATTGTGTGATTGTGTTGTTGTGTGATTGTGTTGTTGTGTCATTGTGTGATTGTGTAGTTGTGTGACTGTTTGATTGTGTGATTCTGTGATTGTGTGATTGTGAGATTGTGTGATTGTGTGATAGTGTGATTGTGTCCATGTGTAATCGTGTGTTTGGGTGCTTGTGTGATTGTGTGAGTGTGTGATTGTGTGATTGTGGATTGTGTGATTGTGTGATTGTGTGATTGTGTGATTGTGTGATTGTGTGATTGTGTGATTGTGTGATTGTGTGATTGTGCGATTTTGTGATTGCGCGATTGCGCGATTGTGTGATTGTGTGATTGTGTGATTGTGTGATTGTGTGATTGTGTGATTGTGTGATTGCGTGATTGTGTGATTGTGTGATTGTGTGATTGTGGATTGTGTATTTTGTGATTGTGTTGTTTTGCGTCTGCGTGATTGTGTGAACGAGTGATTGTGTGATTGTGTGATTGTGTGATTACGTGATTGCGCGTCTGTGTGGTAGTGTGATTGTGTGATTGTGTGATTGCGTGATTGCCTGGTTGCGTGATTCTGTGATTCCCACGTTGTGTGATTGTGTTACTGTGTGATGAGGTGCTTGTGTGATGGTGTGATTGTGTGATTGTGTGATTGTGTGATTGTGTGGTTGTGTGATTGTGTGATTGTGTGATTGTGTGATTGTGTGATTGTTTGATTGTGTGATTGTGTGATTGTGTGAGTGTGAGGGTGTGTGATTGCCTGATGGAATGGTTGCGTGATTCTGTGATGCCGTCGTTGTGTGATTGTCTTATTGTGTGATGGGGTGGTTGTGTAATTGTGTGATTGTGCGATTTTGTGATTGTGTGATTGTGTGATTGTGTGATTGCGCCATTGTGTGATTTCGTGATTGCCTGTTTGCGTGATTCTGTGATTCCGTCGTTGTGTGTTTGTGCGATTGTGTGATTGTGTGATTGTGTGGTTGTGTGAGTGTGTGGGTGTGTGATCGTGTGATTGTGTCACTGTGTGATTGTGTGATTGTGTGATTGTGTGGTTGTGTGATTGCGTGATTGTGTATTATGTGATTGTGTTCTTGTGTCTTTGTGTGATTGTGTAGCTGTGTGATTGTGTGATTGTGAGATTGTTGTGATTGTGTGATAGTGTGATTGTGTGATTGTGTGACTGTATGATAGTGTGATTGTGAGATTGTGTGATTGCGTGATTGCCTGGTTGCGTGATTCTGTGATTCCCTCGTTGTGCGATTATGTTATTGTGTGATGAGGTGCTTGTGTGATGGTGTGATTGTGTGATTGTGTGGTTGTGCGATTTTGTGATTGTGCGATTGTGCGATTGTGAGATTGTGGTGATTGTGTGATAGTGTGATTATGTGATTGTGTGACTGTATGATAGTGTGATTGTGTGATTGTGTGATTGCGTGATTGCCTGGTTGCGTGATTCTGTGATTCCCTCGTTGTGCGATTGTGTTATTGTGTGATGAGGTGCATGTGTGATGGTGTGATTGTGTGATAGTGTGATAGTGTGATTGTGTGATTGTGTGATTGTGTGATTGTGTCCATGTGTAATCGTGTGTTTGGGTGCTTGTGTGATTGTGTGAGTGTGTGATTGCGTGATTGACTGGTTGCGTGATTCTGTGATTCCCACGTTGTGCAATTGTGTTATTGTGTGATGAGGTGCTTGTGTGATGGTGTGATTGTGTGATTGTGTGATTGTGTGGTTGTGTGATTGTGTGATTGTGTGATTGTGTGATTGTGTGATTGTGTGGTTGTGTGATAATGTGATTTTGCCATTGTGTTCATGTGTTGTTTTGTGTTGGGGTGCTTGTGTGATTGCGTGAGTGTATGATTGTGTGACTGTGGTTTGTGTATTGTGTGATTGTGTGATTGCGTGAGTGTGTGGTGGTGTGACTGTAGATTGCGTATTGTGTGATTGTGTGATTGTGTGATTGTGTGATTGTGTGATTGTGTGACTGTGTGACAGTGGATTTGTGTGTTTGTGGATTGTGTGGTTGTGTGATTGTGTGATGGCGGGATGTGGATTGTCTGATTGTGTGATTGTGTATTGGTGTGATTGTGTGATTGTGTGATGGCGGGTTGTGGATTGTCTGATTGTGTGATTGTGTATTGGTGTGATTGTGCGATTGTGTGACTTTGCGATTGTGTGATTGTGTGGTTGTGTGATTGTGCGATTGCATGGTGGGGTGCTTGTGTGATTGTGTGGTTGTGTGATTGTGTGATTGTGTGATTGTGGGATTGTGTGATTGTGTCACTGTGTGATTGTGGGATTGTGTGGTTGTGTGATTGTGTGATTGTGGGATTGTGTGGTTGTGTGATTGTGTGGTTGTGTTATTGTGTGATTGTGTCATTGTGTGATTGTGGGATTGTGTGGTTGTGTGATTGTGTGGTTGTGTGATTGCGTGATTGTGTGATTGTGGGATTGTGTGATTGTGTGATTGTGTGATTGTGTGATTGTGTGATTGTGTCACTGTGTGATTGTGTGATTGTGTGATTGTGTGGTTGTGTGATTGTGTGATTGTGTGATTGTGTGATTGTGTGATTGTGTGATTGTGTGATTGTGTGATTGCGTGATTGTGTGATTGTGTGATTGTGTGATTGTGGATTGTGTATTTTGTGATTGTGTTGTTTTGCGTCTGCGTGATTGTGTGAAGGAGTGATTGTGTGATAGTGTGATTGTGTGATTACGTGATTGCGCGAATGTGTGATAGTGTGATTGTGTGATTGTGTGATTGCGTGATTGCCTGGTTGCGTGATTCTGTGATTCCCTCGTTGTGTGATTGTGTTACTGTGTGATGAGGTGCTTGTGTGATGGTGTGATTGTGTGATTGTGTGATTGTGTGGTTGTGTGATTGCGTGATTGTGTGATTGTGTGATTGTTTGATTGTGTGATTGTGTGATTGTGTGAGTGTGAGGGTGTGTGATTGCCTGATGGAATGGTTGCGTGATTCTGTGATGCCGTCGTTGTGTGATTGTCTTATTGTGTGATGGGGTGGTTGTGTAATTGTGTGATTGTGCGATTGTGTGATTGTGTGATTGTGTGGTTGTGTGAGTGTGTGGGTGTGTGATCGTGTGTTTGTGTCACTGTGTGATTGTGTGATTGTGTGATTGTGTGTTTGTGTGATTGTGTGATTGTGTATTATGTGATTGTGTTCTTGTGTCTTTGTGTGATTGTGTAGTTGTGTGATTGTGTGATTGTGTGATTGTGGGATTGTGTGATTGTGTGATTGTGGGATTGTGAGATTGTGTGATTGTGTGATTGTGTGATTGTGTGATTGTGTGATTGTGTGATTGTGTGATTGTGTGATTGTGTGATTGTGTGATTGTGTGATTGTGTGATTGTCTTATTCTGTGATGGGGTGGTTGTGTAATTGTGTGATTGTGCGATTGTGTGATTGCGTGATTGTGCGGTAGTGTGACTGTGTGATTGTGTGATTGCGTGGTTGCCTGGTTGCGTGATTCTGTGATTAAGTCGTTGTGTGATTGTGTTATTGTGCGATCCGGTGGTTGTGTGATTGTGTGATTGTGTGATTGTGTGATTGCGTGATTGTGTGATTGTGTGATTGTGTGATTGTGGATTGTGTATTTTGTGATTGTGTTGTTTTGCGTCTGCGTGATTGTGTGAATGAGTGATTGTGTGATAGTGTGATTGTGTGATTACGTGATTGCGCGAATGTGTGATAGTGTGATTGTGTGATTGTGTGATTGCGTGATTGCCTGGTTGCGTGATTCTGTGATTCCCTCGTTGTGTGATTGTGTTACTGTGTGATGAGGTGCTTGTGTGATGGTGTGATTGTGTGATTGTGTGGTTGTGTGATTGTGTGATTGTGTGATTGTGTGAGTGTGAGGGTGTGTGAGTGTGTGGGTGTGTGATCGTGTGTTTGTGTCACTGTGTGATTGTGTGATTGTGTGATTGTGTGTTTGTGTGTTTGTGTGATTGTGTGATTGTGTATTATGTGATTGTGTTCTTGTGTCTTTGTGTGATTGTGTAGTTGTGTGATTGTGTGATTGTGTGATTGTGGGATTGTGAGATTGTGTGATTGTGTGATTGTGTGATTGTGTGATTGTGTGATTGTGTGATTGTGTGATTGTGTGATTGTGTGATTGTGTGATTGTGTGATTGTGTGATTGTGTGATTGTGTGATTGTGTGATTGTGTGATTGTGTGATTGCGTGATTGTGTGATTGTGTGATAGTGTGATTGTGTGACTGTCTTATTCTGTGATGGGGTGGTTGTGTAATTGTGTGATTGTGCGATTGTGTGATTGCGTGATTGTGCGGTTGTGTGACTGTGTGATTGTGTGATTGCGTGGTTGCCTGGTTGCGTGATTCTGTGATTAAGTCGTTGTGTGATTGTGTTATTGTGCGATCCGGTGGTTGTGTGATTGTGTGATTTTGTAATTGTGTGATTGTGGGATTGCGTGATTGTGTGATAGTGTGATTGTGTGATTGTGTGATTCGGTGATTGCCTGGTTGCGTGATTCCATGATTAAGTCGTTGTGTGATTGTGTTATTGTGTGATGAGGTGGTTGTGTGATTGTGTGATTGCGTGATTGTGTGACTGTGTGATTGTGTGATTGTGTGGTCGTGTGATTGTGCTATTGCATGATGGGGTGATTGTGGGATTGTGTGACTGTGTGATTGTGTAATTGTGTGATTTTGTGATTGTGTGATGGTGTGATTGTGTGATTGTGTCATTGTGTTATTGTGGGATTGTGTGGTTGTGTGATTGTGTGGTTGTGTGATTGCGTGATTGTGTGATTGTGGGATTGCGTGATTGTGTGATTGTGGGATTGTGTGATTGTGTGATTGTGTGATTGTGTGACTGTGGGATTGTGTGAGTGTGTGATTGTGGAGTATGGATAGAGTGATTGCGTAATTGTTTTTTTGTCTGATTGTGTGATTGTGTGGGTGTGTGTTTGTGTGATTGTGTTGTTGTGTGGTAGTGGGATTGTGTGATTGCATCGTTGTGTTATTGTGTGGTTGTGTGATTGTGCGATGGTGTGATTGTGTGATTGTAGATTGTGTGATTGTGTGATTATGTGATTGTGTGATTGTGTTCATGTGTCATTGTGTGTTGGGGTGCTTGTGTGATTGTGTGAGTGTGTGATTGTATGATTGTGTGATTGTGGATTGTGTATTTTGTGATTGTGTTGTTTTGCGTCTGCGTGATTGTGTGATAGTGTGATTGTGTGATTGTGTGATTCGGTGATTGCCTGGTTGCGTGATTCCATGATTAAGTCGCTGTGTGATTGTGTTATTGTGTGATGAGGTGGTTGTGTGATTGTGTGATTGCGTGATTGTGTGACTGTGTGATTGTGTGATTGTGTGGTCGTGTGATTGTGCTATTGCATGATGGGGTGATTGTGGGATTGTGTGACTGTGTGATTGTGTGATGGTGTGATTGTGTGTTTATGTGATTGTGTGGTTGTGTGATTGGGTGACTGTGTGAGTGTGTGGGTGTGTGATTGCCTGATGGAACGGTTGCCTGATTCTGTGAATGTGTGATTGTGCAATTGTGTGATTGTGTGATTGTTTGTTTGTGTGATTGTGTGATTGTGAGATTGTGGTGATTGTGTGATAGTGTGATTATGTGATTGTGTGACTGTATGATAGTGTGATTGTGTGATTGTGTGATTGCGTGATTGCCTGGTTGCGTGATTCTGTGATTCCCCCGTTGTGCGATTGTGTTATTGTGTGATGCGGTGCTTGTGTGATTGTGTCATTGTGTGATTGTGTGATTGTGTGATTGTGTGATTGTGTGATTTTGTGATTGTGTGATTGTGTGATTGTGTCCATGTGTAATCGTGTGTTTGGGTGATTGTGTGGTTGTGTGATTGTGTGATTGTGTGATTGTGTGATTGTGTGATTGTGGCATTGTGTGGTTGTGTGATTGTGTGGTTGTGTGATGGTGTAATTGTGTGATTGTGTGATTGTGTGATTGTGTGGTTGTGTGATTGTGTGATTGTGTGATTGTTTGATTGTGTGATTGTGTGATTGTGTGAGTGTGAGGGTGTGTGATTGCCGGATGGTATGGTTGCGTGATTCTGTGATGCCGTCGTTGTGTGATTGTCTTATTGTGTGATGGGGTGGTTGTGTAATTGTGTGATTGTGCGATTGTGTGATTGTGTGATTGTGTGGTTGTGTGAGTGTGTGGGTGTGTGATCGTGTAATTGTGTCACTGCGTGATTGTGTGATTGTGTGATTGTGTGGTTGTGTGATTGTGTGATTGTGTTATGTGATTGTGTTCTTGTGTCTTTGTGTGATTGTGTAGTTGTGTGATTGTGTTTGTGTGATTGTGGGATTGTGTGATTGTGTGATTGTGTGATTGTCTTATTCTGTGATGGGGTGGTTGTGTAATTGTGTGATTGTACGATTGTGTGATTGCGTGATTGTGCGGTAGGGTGACTGTGTGATTGTGTGATTGCGTGGTTACCTGGTTGCGCGATTCTGTGATTAAGTCGTGGTGCGATCCGGTGGTTGTGTGATTGTGTGATTGTTTAATTGTGTGATTGTGTGATTGCGTGATTGTGTGATAGTGTGATGGTGTGATTGTGTGATTCGGTGATTGCCTGGTTGCGTGATTCCATGATTAAGTCGTTGTGTGATTGTGTTATTGTGTGATGAGGTGGTTGTGGGATTGTGTGATTGCGTGATTGTGTGATTGTGTGATTGTGTGATTGTGTGATTGTGTGATTGTGTGATTGTGTGATTGTGTGATTGTGTGATTGTGTGATTGTGTGATTGTGTGATTGTGTGATTGTGTGATTGTGTCATTATGTGAATGTGTGATTGTGTTCACGTGTTATTGTGTGTTGTTGTGCTTGTGTGATTGTGTGAGCGTGTGATTGTGTGATAGTGGATTGTGTATTGTGTGATTGTGTTGTTGTGTGATTGTGTTGTTGTGTCATTGTGTGATTGTGTAGTTGTGTGACTGTTTGATTGTGTGATTGTGTGATTGTGAGATTGTGTGATTGTGTGATTGTGTGATTGTGTGATTGTGTGGTTGTGTGATTGGGTGACTGTGTGAGTGTGTGGGTGTGTGATTGCATGATGGAACGGTTGCCTGATTCTGTGAATGTGTGATTGTGCAATTGCGTGATTGTGTGATTGTTTGTTTGTGTGATTGTGTGATTATGAGATTGTGGTGATTGTGTGATAGTGTGATTATGTGATTGTGTGACTGTATGATAGTGTGATTGTGTGATTGTGTGATTGCGTGATTGCCTGGTTGCGTGATTATGTGGTTCCCTCGTTGTGCGATTGTGTTATTGTGTGATGAGGTGCTTGTGTGATGGTGTGATTGTGTGATTGTGTGATTGTGTGGTTGTGTGATTGTGTGATTGTGTGATTGTGTGATTGTGTGGTTGTGTGATTATCTGATTGTGTCATTGTGTTCATGTGTTATTTTGTGTTGGGGTGCTTGTGTGATTGCGTGAGTGTATGATTGTGTGACTGTGGATTGTGTATTGTGTGATTGTGTGATTGCGTGAGTGTGTGGTTGTGTGACTGTAGATTGCGTATTGTGTGATTGTGTGATTGTGTGATTGTGTGATTGTGTGATTGTGTGAAAGTGGGTTTGTGTGTTTGTGGATTGTGTGGTTGTGTGATTGTGTGATGGCGGGATGTGGATTGTCTGATTGTGTGATTGTGTATTGGTGTGATTGTGCGATTGTGTGACTTTGCGATTGTGTGATTGTGTGGTGGCGGGGTGTGGATTGTCTGATTGTGTGATTGTGTATTGGTGTGATTGTGCGATTGTGTGACTTTGCGATTGTGTGATTGTGTGGTTGTGTGATTGTGTGATTGCATGGTGGGGTGATTGTGTGATAGTGTGATTGTGTGATAGTGTGATAGTGTGATTGTGTGATTGTGTGATTATGTGATTGTGTGATTGTGTGATTGTGTGATTGTGTCCATGTGTAATCGTGCGTTTGGGTGCTTGTGTGATTGTGTGAGTGTGTGATTGCGTGATTGCCTGGTTGCGTGATTCTGTGATTCCCTCGTTGTGCGATTGTGTTATTGTGTGATGAGGTGCTTGTGTGATGGTGTGATTGTGTGATAGTGTGATTGTGTGATAGTGTGATAGTGTGATTGTGTGATTGTGTGATTGTGTGATTGTGTGATAGTGTGATTGTGTCCATGTGTAATCGTGTGTTTGGGTGCTTGTGTCATTGTGTGAGTGCGTGATTGTGTGATTGTGTGATTGTGTGATTGTGGATTGTGTATTTTGTGATTGTGTTGTTTTGCGTCTGCGTGATTGTGTGAATGAGTGATTGTGTGATTGTGTGATTGTGTGATTGTGTGATTACGTGATTGCGCGACTGTGAGGTAGTGTGATTGTGTGATTGTGTGATGAGGTGGTTGTGTGATTGTGTGATTGCGTGATTGTGTGATTGTGTGATTGTGTGATTGTGTGATTGTGTGATTGTGTTATTGTGTGGTTGTGTGATTGTGTGATTGTGTGATTGTGTGATTGTGTGATTGTGTGATTGTGTGATTGTGTCATTATGTGAATGTGTGATTGTGTTCACGTGTTATTGTGTGTTGTTGTGCTTGTGTGATTGTGTGAGCGTGTGATTGTGTGATAGTGGATTGTGTATTGTGTGATTGTGTTGTTGTGTGATTGTGTTGTTGTGTCATTGTGTGATTGTGTAGTTGTGTGACTGTTTGATTGTGTGATTGTGTGATTGTGAGATTGTGTGATTGTGTGATTGTGTGATTGTGTGATTGTGTGATTGTGTGATTGTGTGATTGCGTGGTTGCACAGGTTGCGTAATTCTGTTATTAAGTCGTTGTGTGATTGTGTTATTGTGCGATCCGGTGGTTGTGTGATTGTGTAATTGTGTGATTGTGGGATTGCGTGATTGTGTGATAGTGTGATTGTGTGATTGTGTGATTCGGTGATTGCCTGGTTGCGTGATTCCATGATTAAGTCGCTGTGTGATTGTGTTATTGTGTGATGAGGTGGTTGTGTGATTGTGTGATTGCGTGATTGTGTGACTGTGTGATTGTGTGATTGTGTGGTCGTGTGATTGTGCTATTGCATGATGGGGTGATTGTGGGATTGTGTGACTGTGTGATTGTGTAATTGTGTGATTTTGTGATTGTGTGATGGTGTGATTGTGTGTTTATGTGATTGTGTGGTTGTGTGATTGGGTGACTGTGTGAGTGTGTGGGTGTGTGATTGCCTGATGGAACGGTTGCCTGATTCTGTGAATGTGTGATTGTGCAATTGTGTGATTGTGTGATTGTTTGTTTGTGTGATTGTGTGATTGTGAGATTGTGGTGATTGTGTGATAGTGTGATTATGTGATTGTGTGACTGTATGATAGTGTGATTGTGTGATTGTGTGATTGCGTGATTGCCTGGTTGCGTGATTCTGTGATTCCCTCGTTGTGCGATTGTGTTATTGTGTGATGAGGTGCTTGTGTGATGGTGTGATTGTGTGATTGTGTGATTGTGTGATGGCGGGATGTGGATTATCTGATTGTGTGATTGTGTATTGGTGTGATTTTGCGATTGTGTGACTTTGCGATTGTGTGATTGTGTGATGGCGGGTTGTGGATTGTCTGATTGTGTGATTGTGTATTGGTGTGATTGTGCGATTGTGTGACTTTGCGATTGTGTGATTGTGTGGTTGTGTGATTGTGTGATTGCATGGTGGGGTAATTGTGTGATAGTGTGATTGTGTGATAGTGTGATAGTGTGATTGTGTGATTGTGTGATTGTGTGATTGTGTGATAGTGTGATTGTGTCCATGTGTAATCGTGTGTTTGGGTGCTTGTGTCATTGTGTGAGTGTGTGATTGTGTGATTGTGGATTGTGTGATTGTGTGATTGTGTGATTGTGTGATTGTGTGATTGTGTGATTGTGGATTGTGTATTTTGTGATTGTGTTGTTTTGCGTCTGCGTGATTGTGTGAATGAGTGATTGTGTGATTGTGTGATTGTGTGATTGTGTGATTACGTGATTGCGCGATTGTGTGGTAGTATGATTGTGTGATTGTGTGATGAGGTGGTTGTGTGATTGTGTGATTGCGTGATTGTGTGATTGTGTGATTGTGTGATTGTGTGATTGTGTTATTGTGTGATTGTGTGATTGTGTGATTGTGTGATTGTGTGATTGTGTGATTGTGTGATTGTGTCATTATGTGAATGTGTGATTGTGTTCACGTGTTATTGTGTGTTGTTGTGCTTGTGTGATTGTGTGAGCGTGTGATTGTGTGATAGTGGATTGTGTATTGTGTGATTGTGTTGTTGTGTGATTGTGTTGTTGTGTCATTGTGTGATTGTGTAGTTGTGTGACTGTTTGATTGTGTGATTGTGTGATTGTGAGATTGTGTGATTGTGTGATTGTGTGATTATGTGATTGTGTGACTGTATGATAGTGTGATTGTGTGATTGTGTGATTGCGTGATTGCCTGGTTGCGTGATTCTGTGATTCCCTCGTTGTGCGATTGTGTTATTGTGTGATGAGGTGCGTGTGTGATGGTGTGATTGTGTGATTGTGTGATTGTGTGGTTGTGTGATTGTGTGATTGCATGGTGGGGTAATTGTGTGATAGTGTGATTGTGTGATTGTGTGATTGTGTGATTGTGTGATAGTGTGATTGTGTCCATGTGTAATCGTGTGTTTGGGTGCTTGTGTCATTGTGTGAGTGTGTGATTGTGTGATTGTGGATTGTGTGATTGTGTGATTGTGTGATTGTTTGATTGTGTGATTGTGTGATTGTGGATTGTGTATTTTGTGATTGTGTGATTGTGTGATTGTGTGATTGTGTGATTGTGTGATTGTGTGATTGTGTGATTGTGTCATTATGTGAATGTGTGATTGTGTTCACGTGTTATTGTGTGTTGTTGTGCTTGTGTGATTGTGTGAGCGTGTGATTGTGTGATAGTGGATTGTGTATTGTGTGATTGTGGTGTTGTGTGATTGTGTTGTTGTGTCATTGTGTGATTGTGTAGTTGTGTGACTGTTTGATTGTGTGATTCTGTGATTGTGTGATTGTGAGATTGTGTGATTGTGTGATAGTGTGATTGTGTCCATGTGTAATCGTGTGTTTGGGTGCTTGTGTGATTGTGTGAGTGTGTGATTGTGTGATTGTGGATTGTGTGATTGTGTGATTGTGTGATTGTGTGATTGTGTGATTGTGTGATTGTGTGATTGTGTGATTGTGTGATTGTGCGATTTTGTGATTGCGCGATTGCGCGATTGTGTGATTGTGTGATTGTGTGATTGTGTGATTGTGTGATTGTGTGATTGTGTGATTGCGTGATTGTGTGATTGTGTGATTGTGTGATTGTGGATTGTGTATTTTGTGATTGTGTTGTTTTGCGTCTGCGTGATTGTGTGAACGAGTGATTGTGTGATTGTGTGATTGTGTGATTACGTGATTGCGCGTCTGTGTGGTAGTGTGATTGTGTGATTGTGTGATTGCGTGATTGCCTGGTTGCGTGATTCTGTGATTCCCACGTTGTGTGATTGTGTTACTGTGTGATGAGGTGCTTGTGTGATGGTGTGATTGTGTGATTGTGTGATTGTGTGGTTGTGTGATTGTGTGATTGTGTGATTGTGTGATTGTGTGATTGTTTGATTGTGTGATTGTGTGATTGTGTGAGTGTGAGGGTGTGTGATTGCCTGATGGAATGGTTGCGTGATTCTGTGATGCCGTCGTTGTGTGATTGTCTTATTGTGTGATGGGGTGGTTGTGTAATTGTGTGATTGTGCGATTTTGTGATTGTGTGATTGTGTGATTGTGTGATTGCGCCATTGTGTGATTTCGTGATTGCCTGTTTGCGTGATTCTGTGATTCCGTCGTTGTGTGTTTGTGCGATTGTGTGATTGTGTGATTGTGTGGTTGTGTGAGTGTGTGGGTGTGTGATCGTGTGATTGTGTCACTGTGTGATTGTGTGATTGTGTGATTGTGTGGTTGTGTGATTGCGTGATTGTGTATTATGTGATTGTGTTCTTGTGTCTTTGTGTGATTGTGTAGCTGTGTGATTGTGTGATTGTGTGATTGTGGGATTGTGTGATTGTGTGGTTGTGTGATTGTGTGATTGTGAGATTGTTGTGATTGTGTGATAGTGTGATTGTGTGATTGTGTGACTGTATGATAGTGTGATTGTGAGATTGTGTGATTGCGTGATTGCCTGGTTGCGTGATTCTGTGATTCCCTCGTTGTGCGATTATGTTATTGTGTGATGAGGTGCTTGTGTGATGGTGTGATTGTGTGATTGTGTGGTTGTGCGATTTTGTGATTGTGTGATTGTGCGATTGTGAGATTGTGGTGATTGTGTGATAGTGTGATTATGTGATTGTGTGACTGTATGATAGTGTGATTGTGTGATTGTGTGATTGCGTGATTGCCTGGTTGCGTGATTCTGTGATTCCCTCGTTGTGCGATTGTGTTATTGTGTGATGAGGTGCATGTGTGATGGTGTGATTGTGTGATAGTGTGATAGTGTGATTGTGTGATTGTGTGATTGTGTGATTGTGTCCATGTGTAATCGTGTGTTTGGGTGCTTGTGTGATTGTGTGAGTGTGTGATTGCGTGATTGACTGGTTGCGTGATTCTGTGATTCCCACGTTGTGCAATTGTGTTATTGTGTGATGAGGTGCTTGTGTGATGGTGTGATTGTGTGATTGTGTGATTGTGTGATTGTGTGATTGTGTGATTGTGTGATTGTGTCATTATGTGAATGTGTGATTGTGTTCACGTGTTATTGTGTGTTGTTGTGCTTGTGTGATTGTGTGAGCGTGTGATTGTGTGATAGTGGATTGTGTATTGTGTGATTGTGTTGTTGTGTGATTGTGTTGTTGTGTCATTGTGTGATTGTGTAGTTGTGTGACTGTTTGATTGTGTGATTCTGTGATTGTGTGATTGTGAGATTGTGTGATTGTGTGATAGTGTGATTGTGTCCATGTGTAATCGTGTGTTTGGGTGCTTGTGTGATTGTGTGAGTGTGTGATTGTGTGATTGTGGATTGTGTGATTGTGTGATTGTGTGATTGTGTGATTGTGTGATTGTGTGATTGTGTGATTGTGTGATTGTGTGATTGTGTGATTGTGCGATTTTGTGATTGCGCGATTGCGCGATTGTGTGATTGTGTGATTGTGTGATTGTGTGATTGTGTGATTGTGTGATTGTGTGATTGCGTGATTGTGTGATTGTGTGATTGTGTGATTGTGGATTGTGTATTTTGTGATTGTGTTGTTTTGCGTCTGCGTGATTGTGTGAACGAGTGATTGTGTGATTGTGTGATTGTGTGATTACGTGATTGCGCGTCTGTGTGGTAGTGTGATTGTGTGATTGTGTGATTGCGTGATTGCCTGGTTGCGTGATTCTGTGATTCCCACGTTGTGTGATTGTGTTACTGTGTGATGAGGTGCTTGTGTGATGGTGTGATTGTGTGATTGTGTGATTGTGTGATTGTGTGGTTGTGTGATTGTGTGATTGTGTGATTGTGTGATTGTGTGATTGTTTGATTGTGTGATTGTGTGATTGTGTGAGTGTGAGGGTGTGTGATTGCCTGATGGAATGGTTGCGTGATTCTGTGATGCCGTCGTTGTGTGATTGTCTTATTGTGTGATGGGGTGGTTGTGTAATTGTGTGATTGTGCGATTTTGTGATTGTGTGATTGTGTGATTGTGTGATTGCGCCATTGTGTGATTTCGTGATTGCCTGTTTGCGTGATTCTGTGATTCCGTCGTTGTGTGTTTGTGCGATTGTGTGATTGTGTGATTGTGTGGTTGTGTGAGTGTGTGGGTGTGTGATCGTGTGATTGTGTCACTGTGTGATTGTGTGATTGTGTGATTGTGTGGTTGTGTGATTGCGTGATTGTGTATTATGTGATTGTGTTCTTGTGTCTTTGTGTGATTGTGTAGCTGTGTGATTGTGTGATTGTGTGATTGTGGGATTGTGTGATTGTGTGGCTGTGTGATTGTGTGATTGTGAGATTGTTGTGATTGTGTGATAGTGTGATTGTGTGATTGTGTGACTGTATGATAGTGTGATTGTGAGATTGTGTGATTGCGTGATTGCCTGGTTGCGTGATTCTGTGATTCCCTCGTTGTGCGATTATGTTATTGTGTGATGAGGTGCTTGTGTGATGGTGTGATTGTGTGATTGTGTGGTTGTGCGATTTTGTGATTGTGTGATTGTGCGATTGTGAGATTGTGGTGATTGTGTGATAGTGTGATTATGTGATTGTGTGACTGTATGATAGTGTGATTGTGTGATTGTGTGATTGCGTGATTGCCTGGTTGCGTGATTCTGTGATTCCCTCGTTGTGCGATTGTGTTATTGTGTGATGAGGTGCATGTGTGATGGTGTGATTGTGTGATAGTGTGATAGTGTGATTGTGTGATTGTGTGATTGTGTGATTGTGTCCATGTGTAATCGTGTGTTTGGGTGCTTGTGTGATTGTGTGAGTGTGTGATTGCGTGATTGACTGGTTGCGTGATTCTGTGATTCCCACGTTGTGCAATTGTGTTATTGTGTGATGAGGTGCTTGTGTGATGGTGTGATTGTGTGATTGTGTGATTGTGTGGTTGTGTGATTGTGTGATTGTGTGATTGTGTGATTGTGTGATTGTGTGGTTGTGTGATAATGTGATTTTGCCATTGTGTTCATGTGTTGTTTTGTGTTGGGGTGCTTGTGTGATTGCGTGAGTGTATGATTGTGTGACTGTGGATTGTGTATTGTGTGATTGTGTGATTGCGTGAGTGTGTGGTGGTGTGACTGTAGATTGCGTATTGTGTGATTGTGTGATTGTGTGATTGTGTGATTGTGTGATTGTGTGATTGTGTGACAGTGGATTTGTGTGTTTGTGGATTGTGTGGTTGTGTGATTGTGTGATGGCGGGATGTGGATTGTCTGATTGTGTGATTGTGTATTGGTGTGATTGTGTGATTGTGTGATGGCGGGTTGTGGATTGTCTGATTGTGTGATTGTGTATTGGTGTGATTGTGCGATTGTGTGACTTTGCGATTGTGTGATTGTGTGGTTGTGTGATTGTGCGATTGCATGGTGGGGTGCTTGTGTGATTGTGTGGTTGTGTGATTGTGTGATTGTGTGATTGTGGGATTGTGTGATTGTGTCACTGTGTGATTGTGGGATTGTGTGGTTGTGTGATTGTGTGATTGTGGGATTGTGTGGTTGTGTGATTGTGTGGTTGTGTTATTGTGTGATTGTGTCATTGTGTGATTGTGGGATTGTGTGGTTGTGTGATTGTGTGGTTGTGTGATTGCGTGATTGTGTGATTGTGGGATTGTGTGATTGTGTGATTGTGTGATTGTGTGATTGTGTGATTGTGTCACTGTGTGATTGTGTGATTGTGTGATTGTGTGGTTGTGTGATTGTGTGATTGTGTGATTGTGTGATTGTGTGATTGTGTGATTGTGTGATTGTGTGATTGCGTGATTGTGTGATTGTGTGATTGTGTGATTGTGGATTGTGTATTTTGTGATTGTGTTGTTTTGCGTCTGCGTGATTGTGTGAAGGAGTGATTGTGTGATAGTGTGATTGTGTGATTACGTGATTGCGCGAATGTGTGATAGTGTGATTGTGTGATTGTGTGATTGCGTGATTGCCTGGTTGCGTGATTCTGTGATTCCCTCGTTGTGTGATTGTGTTACTGTGTGATGAGGTGCTTGTGTGATTGTGTGATTGTGTGATTGTGGGATTGTGAGATTGTGTGATTGTGTGATTGTGTGATTGTGTGATTGTGTGATTGTGTGATTGTGTGATTGTGTGATTGTGTGATTGTGTGATTGTGTGATTGTGTGATTGTGTGATTGTGTGATTGTGTGATTGTGTGATTGTGTGATTGTGTGATTGCGTGATTGTGTGATTGTGTGATAGTGTGATTGTGTGACTGTCTTATTCTGTGATGGGGTGGTTGTGTAATTGTGTGATTGTGCGATTGTGTGATTGCGTGATTGTGCGGTTGTGTGACTGTGTGATTGTGTGATTGCGTGGTTGCCTGGTTGCGTGATTCTGTGATTAAGTCGTTGTGTGATTGTGTTATTGTGCGATCCGGTGGTTGTGTGATTGTGTGATTTTGTAATTGTGTGATTGTGGGATTGCGTGATTGTGTGATAGTGTGATTGTGTGATTGTGTGATTCGGTGATTGCCTGGTTGCGTGATTCCATGATTAAGTCGTTGTGTGATTGTGTTATTGTGTGATGAGGTGGTTGTGTGATTGTGTGATTGCGTGATTGTGTGACTGTGTGATTGTGTGATTGTGTGGTCGTGTGATTGTGCTATTGCATGATGGGGTGATTGTGGGATTGTGTGACTGTGTGATTGTGTAATTGTGTGATTTTGTGATTGTGTGATGGTGTGATTGTGTGATTGTGTCATTGTGTTATTGTGGGATTGTGTGGTTGTGTGATTGTGTGGTTGTGTGATTGCGTGATTGTGTGATTGTGGGATTGCGTGATTGTGTGATTGTGGGATTGTGTGATTGTGTGATTGTGTGATTGTGTGACTGTGGGATTGTGTGAGTGTGTGATTGTGGAGTATGGATAGAGTGATTGCGTAATTGTTTTTTTGTCTGATTGTGTGATTGTGTGGGTGTGTGTTTGTGTGATTGTGTTGTTGTGTGGTAGTGGGATTGTGTGATTGCATCGTTGTGTTATTGTGTGGTTGTGTGATTGTGCGATGGTGTGATTGTGTGATTGTAGATTGTGTGATTGTGTGATTATGTGATTGTGTGATTGTGTTCATGTGTCATTGTGTGTTGGGGTGCTTGTGTGATTGTGTGAGTGTGTGATTGTATGATTGTGTGATTGTGGATTGTGTATTTTGTGATTGTGTTGTTTTGCGTCTGCGTGATTGTGTGATAGTGTGATTGTGTGATTGTGTGATTCGGTGATTGCCTGGTTGCGTGATTCCATGATTAAGTCGCTGTGTGATTGTGTTATTGTGTGATGAGGTGGTTGTGTGATTGTGTGATTGCGTGATTGTGTGACTGTGTGATTGTGTGATTGTGTGGTCGTGTGATTGTGCTATTGCATGATGGGGTGATTGTGGGATTGTGTGACTGTGTGATGGTGTGATGGTGTGATTGTGTGTTTATGTGATTGTGTGGTTGTGTGATTGGGTGACTGTGTGAGTGTGTGGGTGTGTGATTGCCTGATGGAACGGTTGCCTGATTCTGTGAATGTGTGATTGTGCAATTGTGTGATTGGGTGATTGTTTGTTTGTGTGATTGTGTGATTGTGAGATTGTGGTGATTGTGTGATAGTGTGATTATGTGATTGTGTGACTGTATGATAGTGTGATTGTGTGATTGTGTGATTGCGTGATTGCCTGGTTGCGTGATTCTGTGTTTCCCCCGTTGTGCGATTGTGTTATTGTGTGATGCGGTGCTTGTGTGATTGTGTGATTGTGTGATTGTGTGATTGTGTGATTGTGTGATTGTGTGATTGTGTGATTGTGTGATTGTGTGATTGTGTGATTGTGTGATTGTGTCATTATGTGAATGTGTGATTGTGTTCACGTGTTATTGTGTGTTGTTGTGCTTGTGTGATTGTGTTCACGTGTTATTGTGTGTTGTTGTGCTTGTGTGATTGTGTGAGCGTGTGATTGTGTGATAGTGGATTGTGTATTGTGTGATTGTGTTGTTGTGTGATTGTGTTGTTGTGTCATTGTGTGATTGTGTAGTTGTGTGACTGTTTGATTGTGTGATTGCGTGATTGTGAGATTGTGTGATTGTGTGATTGTGTGATTGTGTGATTGTGTGGTTGTGTGATTGGGTGACTGTGTGAGTGTGTGGGTGTGTGATTGCCTGATGGAACGGTTGCCTGATTCTGTGAATGTGTGATTGTGCAATTGCGTGATTGTGTGATTGTTTGTTTGTGTGATTGTGTGATTGTGAGATTGTGGTGATTGTGTGATAGTGTGATTATGTGATTGTGTGACTGTATGATAGTGTGATTGTGTGAGTGTGTGATTGCGTGATTGCCTGGTTGCGTGATTTTGTGATTCCCTCGTTGTGCGATTGTGTCATTGTGTGTTGGGGTGCTTGTGTGATTGTGTGAGTGTGTGATTGTATGATTGTGTTATTGTGGATTGTGTATTTTGTGATTGTGCTGTTTTGCGTCTGCGTGATTGTGTGAACGAGTGATTGTGTGATTGTGTGATTGTGTGCTTGTGTGATTGTGTCCATGTGTAATCGTGTGACTGTGTGATTGTGTGATTGTGTGATTGTGTGATTGTGTGAATGTGTGATTGTGTGATTGTGTGATTGTGGATTGCGTTAGTGCGTGATTGTGTGATTTTGTGATTGTGTGATTGTGTGATTGTGTGATTGTGCGATTTTGTGATTGCGCGATTGCGCGTTTGTGTGATTGTGTGATTGTGTGATTGTGTGATTGTGTGTTTGTGTGATTGTGTGATTGCGTGATTGTGTGGTTGTGTGATTGTGTGATAGTGGATTGTGTATTGTGTGATTGTGTGATTGTGTGATTGTGTGATTGTGTGATTGTGGATTGTGTATTTTGTGATTGTGTTGTTTTGCGTCTGCGTGATTGTGTGATAGTGTGATTGTGTGATTGTGTGATTCGGTGATTGCCTGGTTGCGTGATTCCATGATTAAGTCGCTGTGTGATTGTGTTATTGTGTGATGAGGTGGTTGTGTGATTGTGTGATTGCGTGATTGTGTGACTGTGTGATTGTGTGATTGTGTGGTCGTGTGATTGTGCTATTGCATGATGGGGTGATTGTGGGATTGTGTGACTGTGTGATTGTGTAATTGTGTGATTTTGTGATTGTGTGATGGTGTGATTGTGTGTTTATGTGATTGTGTGGTTGTGTGATTGGGTGACTGTGTGAGTGTGTGGGTGTGTGATTGCCTGATGGAACGGTTGCCTGATTCTGTGAATGTGTGATTGTGCAATTGTGTGATTGTGTGATTGTTTGTTTGTGTGATTGTGTGATTGTGAGATTGTGGTGATTGTGTGATAGTGTGATTATGTGATTGTGTGACTGTATGATAGTGTGATTGTGTGATTGTGTGATTGCGTGATTGCCTGGTTGCGTGATTCTGTGTTTCCCCCGTTGTGCGATTGTGTTATTGTGTGATGCGGTGCTTGTGTGATTGTGTCATTGTGTGATTGTGTGATTGTGTGATTGTGTGATTGTGTGATTGTGTGATTGTGTGATTGTGTCCATGTGTAATCGTGTGTTTGGGTGATTGTGTGGTTGTGTGATTGTGTGATTGTGTGATTGTGTGATGGTGTGATTGTGGGATTGTGGGATTGTGTGGTTGTGTGATTGTGTGGTTGTGTGATGGTGTAATTGTGTGATTGTGTGATTGTGTGATTGTGTGGTTGTGTGATTGTGTGATTGTGTGATTGTTTGATTGTGTGATTGTGTGATTGTGTGAGTGTGAGGGTGTGTGATTGCCTGATGGTATGGTTGCGTGATTCTGTGATGCCGTCGTTGTGTGATTGTCTTATTGTGTGATGGGGTGGTTGTGTAATTGTGTGATTGTGCGATTGTGTGATTGTGTGATTGTGTGGTTGTGTGAGTGTGTGGGTGTGCGATCGTGTTATTGTGTCACTGCGTGATTGTGTGATTGTGTGATTGTGTGGTTGTGTGATTGTGTGATTGTGTTATGTGATTGTGTTCTTGTGTCTTTGTGTGATTGTGTAGTTGTGTGATTGTGTTTGTGTGATTGTGGGATTGTGGGATTGTGTGGTTGTGTGATTGTGTGGTTGTGTGATTGTGGGATTGTGAGATTGTGTGATTGTGTGATTGTGTGATTGCGTGATTGTGCGGTAGGGTGACTGTGTGATTGTGTGATTGCGTGGTTACCTGGTTGCGCGATTCTGTGATTAAGTCGTTGTGCGATCCGGTGGTTGTGTGATTGTGTGATTGTTTAATTGTGTGATTGTGTGATTGCGTGATTGTGTGATAGTGTGATGGTGTGATTGTGTGATTCGGTGATTGCCTGGTTGCGTGATTCCATGATTAAGTCGTTGTGTGATTGTGTTATTGTGTGATGAGGTGGTTGTGGGATTGTGTGATTGCGTGATTGTGTGATTGTGTGATTGTGTGATTGTGTGATTGTGTGATTGTGTGATTGTGTGATTGTGTGATTGTGTGATTGTGTGATTGTGTGATTGTGTGATTGTGTCATTATGTGAATGTGTGATTGTGTTCACGTGTTATTGTGTGTTGTTGTGCTTGTGTGATTGTGTGAGCGTGTGATTGTGTGATAGTGGATTGTGTATTGTGTGATTGTGTTGTTGTGTGATTGTGTTGTTGTGTGATTGTGTTGTTGTGTCATTGTGTGATTGTGTAGTTGTGTGACTGTTTGATTGTGTGATTGTGTGATTGTGAGATTGTGTGATTGTGTGACTGTGTGATTGTGTGATTGTGTGGTCGTGTGATTGTGCTATTGCATGATGGGGTGATTGTGGGATTGTGTGACTGTGTGATTGTGTAATTGTGTGATTTTGTGATTGTGTGATGGTGTGATTGTGTGTTTATGTGATTGTGAGGTTGTGTGATTGGGTGACTGTGTGAGTGTGTGGGTGTGTGATTGCCTGATGGAACGGTTGCCTGATTCTGTGAATGTGTGATTGTGCAATTGTGTGATTGTGTGATTGTTTGTTTGTGTGATTGTGTGATTGTGAGATTGTGGTGATTGTGTGATAGTGTGATTATGTGATTGTGTGACTGTATGATAGTGTGATTGTGTGATTGTGTGATTGCGTGATTGCCTGGTTGCGTGATTCTGTGATTCCCTCGTTGTGCGATTGTGTTATTGTGTGATGACGTGCTTGTGTGATGGTGTGATTGTGTGATTGTGTGGTTGTGGGATTGTGTGATTGTGTGATTGTGTGATTGTGTGATTGTGTGGTTGTGTGATTATCTGATTGTGTCATTGTGTTCATGTGTTATTTTGTGTTGGGGTGCTTGTGTGGTTGCGTGAGTGTATGATTGTGTGACTGTGGATTGTGTATTGTGTGATTGTGTGATTGCGTGAGTGTGTGGTTGTGTGACTGTAGATTGCGTATTGTGTGATTGTGTGATTGTGTGATTGTGTGATTGTGTGATTGTGTGATTGTGGGATTGTGTGGTTGTGTGATTGTGTGGTTGTGTGATTGTGTGATTGTGGGATTGTGTGGTTGTGTGATTGTGTGGTTGTGTGATTGTGTGATTGTGTCATTGTGTGATTGTGGGATTGTGTGGTTGTGTGATTGTGTGGTTGTGTGATTGTGTGATTGTGTCATTGTGTGATTGTGGGATTGTGTGGTTGTGTGATTGTGTGGTTGTGTGATTGCGTGATTGTGTGATTGTGGGATTGTGTGATTGTGTGATTGTGTGATTGTGTGATTGTGTGATTGTGTCACTGTGTGATTGTGTGATTGTGTGGTTGTGTGATTGTGTGATTGTGTGATTGTGTGAAAGTGGGTTTGTGTGTTTGTGGATTGTGTGGTTGTGTGATTGTGTGATGGCGGGATGTGGATTGTCTGATTGTGTGATTGTATATTGGTGTGATTGTGCGATTGTGTGACTTTGCGATTGTGTGATTGTGTGGTGGCGGGGTGTGGATTGTCTGATTGTGTGATTGTGTATTGGTGTGATTGTGCGATTGTGTGACTTTGCGATTGTGTGATTGTGTGGTTGTGTGACTGTGTGATTGCATGGTGGGGTGATTGTGTGATAGTGTGATTGTGTGATAGTGTGATAGTGTGATTGTGTGATTGTGTGATTGTGTGATTGTGTGATTGTGTGAAAGTGGGTTTGTGTGTTTGTGGATTGTGTGGTTGTGTGATTGTGTGATGGCGGGATGTGGATTGTCTGATTGTGTGATTGTGTATTGGTGTGATTGTGCGATTGTGTGACTTTGCGATTGTGTGATTGTGTGGTGGCGGGGTGTGGATTGTCTGATTGTGTGATTGTGTATTGGTGTGATTGTGCGATTGTGTGACTTTGCGATTGTGTGATTGTGTGGTTGTGTGATTGTGTGCTTGCATGGTGGGGTGATTGTGTGATAGTGTGATTGTGTGATAGTGTGATAGTGTGATTGTGTGATTGTGTGATTGTGTGATTGTGTGATTGTGTGATTGTGTGATTGTGTCCATGTGTAATCGTGCGTTTGGGTGCTTGTGTGATTGTGTGAGTGTGTGATTGCGTGATTGCCTGGTTGCGTGATTCTGTGATTCCCTCGTTGTGCGGTTGTGTTATTGTGTGATGAGGTGCTTGTGTGATTGTGTGATTGTGTGATTGTGTGATTGTGTGGTTGTGTGATTGTGTGATTGTGTGATTGTGTGATTGTGTGATTGTGTGATTGTGTGGTTGTGTGATTATCTGATTGTGTCATTGTGTTCATGTGTTATTTTGTGTTGGGGTGCTTGTGTGATTGCGTGAGTGTATGATTGTGTGACTGTGGATTGTGTATTGTGTGATTGTGTGATTGCGTGAGTGTGTGGTTGTGTGACTGTAGATTGCGTATTGTGTGATTGTGTGATTGTGTGATTGTGTGATTGTGTGATTTTGCGAAAGTGGGCTTGTGTGTTTGTGGATTGTGTGGTTGTGTGATTGTGTGATGGCGGGATGTAGATTGTCTGATTGTGTGATTGTGTATTGGTGTGATTGTGCGATTGTGTGACTTTGCGATTGTGTGATTGTGTGATGGCGGGTTGTGGATTGTCTGATTGTGTGATTGTGTATTGGTGTTATTGTGCGATTGTGTGACTTTGCGATTGTGTGATTGTGTGATTGTGTGGTTGTGTGATTGTGTGATTTCATGGTGGGGTGATTGTGTGATAGTGTGATTGTGTGATAGTGTGATAGTGTGATTGTGTGATTGTGTGATTGTGTGATTGTGTGATTACGTGATTGCGCGACTGTGTGGTAGTGTGATTGTGTGATTGTGTGATGAGGTGGTTGTGTGATTGTGTGATTGCGTGATTGTGTGATTGTGTGATTGTGTGATTGTGTGATTGTGTGATTGTGTGATTGTGTTATTGTGTGATTGTGTGATTGTGTGATTGTGTGATTGTGTGATTGTGTGATTGTGTCATTATGTGAATGTGTGATTGTGTTCACGTGTTATTGTGTGTTGTTGTGCTTGTGTGATTGTGTGAGCGTGTGATTGTGTGATAGTGGATTGTGTATTGTGTGATTGTGTGATAGTGGATTGTGTATTGTGTGATTGTGTTGTTGTGTGATTGTGTTGTTGTGTCATTGTGTGATTGTGTAGTTGTGTGACTGTTTGATTGTGTGATTGTGTGATTGTGAGATTGTGTGATTGTGTGATTGTGTGATTGTGTGATTGTGTGATTGTGTGATTGTGAGATTGTGTGATTGTGTGATTGTGTGATTGCGTGATTGTGTGACTGTGTGATTGTGTGATTGTGTGGTCGTGTGATTGTGCTATTGCATGATGGGGTGATTGTGGGATTGTGTGACTGTGTGATTGTGTAATTGTGTGATTTTGTGATTGTGTGATGGTGTGATTGTGTGTTTATGTGATTGTGTGGTTGTGTGATTGGGTGACTGTGTGAGTGTGTGGGTGTGTGATTGCCTGATGGAACGGTTGCCTGATTCTGTGAATGTGTGATTGTGCAATTGTGTGATTGTGTGATTGTTTGTTTGTGTGATTGTGTGATTGTGAGATTGTGGTGATTGTGTGATAGTGTGATTATGTGATTGTGTGACTGTATGATAGTGTGATTGTGTGATTGTGTGATTGCGTGATTGCCTGGTTGCGTGATTCTGTGATTCCCTCGTTGTGCGATTGTGTTATTGTGTGATGAGGTGCTTGTGTGATGGTGTGATTGTGTGATTGTGTGGTTGTGTGATTGTGTGATTGTGTGATTGTGTGATTGTGTGATTGTGTGATTGTGTGGTTGTGTGATTATCTGATTGTGTCATTGTGTTCATGTGTTATTTTGTGTTGGGGTGCTTGTGTGATTGCGTGAGTGTATGATTGTGTGACTGTGGATTGTGTATTGTGTGATTGTGTGATTGCGTGAGTGTGTGGTTGTGTGACTGTAGATTGCGTATTGTGTGATTGTGTGATTGTGTGATTGTGTGATTGTGTGATTGTGTGATTGTGTGATTGTGTGAAAGTGGGTTTGTGTGTTTGTGGATTGTGTGGTTGTGTGCTTGTGTGATGGCGGAATGTGGATTGTCTGATTGTGTGATTGTGTATTGGTGTGATTGTGCGATTGTGTGACTTTGCGATTGTGTGATTGTGTGGTTGTGTGATTGTGTGATTGCATGGTGGGGTGATTGTGTGATAGTGTGATTGTGTGATTGTGTGATTGTGTGATTGTGTGATTGTGTGATTGTGTGATTGTGTGATTGTGTCCATGTGTAATCGTGTGTTTGGGTGCTTGTGTGATTGTGTGAGTGTGTGATTGCGTGATTGCCTGGTTGCGTGATTCTGTGATTCCCTCGTTGTGCGATTGTGTTATTGTGTGATGAGGTGCTTGTGTGATGGTGTGATTGTGTGATTGTGTGATTGTGTGGTTGTGTGATTGTGTGATTGTGTGATTGTGTGATTGTGTGATTGTGTGATTGTGTGATTGTGTGATTGTGTGGTTGTGTGATTATGTGATTGTGTCATTGTGTTCATGTGTTATTTTGTGTTGGGGTGCTTGTGTGATTGCGTGAGTGTATGATTGTGTGACTGTGGATTGTGTATTGTGTGATTGTGTGATTGCGTGAGTGTGTGGTTGTGTGACTGTAGATTGCGTATAGTGTGATTGTGTGATTGTGTGATTGTGTGATTGTGTGATTGTGTGAAAGTGGGTTTGTGTGTTTGTGGATTGTGTGGTTGTGTGATTGTGTGGTGGCGGGTTGTGGATTGTCTGATTGTGTGATTGTGTATTGGTGTGATTGTGCGATTGTGTGACTTTGCGATTGTCTGATTGTGTGGTTGTGTGATTGTGTGATTGCATGGTGGGGTGATTGTGTGATAGTGTGATTGTGTGATAGTGTGATAGTGTGATAGTGTGATTGTGTGATTGTGTGATTGTGTGATTGTGTGATTGTGTGATTGTGTCCATGTGTAATCATGTGTTTGGGTGCTTGTGTGATTGTGTGATTGTGTGATTGTGTGATTGTGTGATTGTGTGATTGTGTGAAAGTGGGTTTGTGTGTTTGTGGATTGTGTGGTTGTGTGCTTGTGTGATGGCGGAATGTGGATTGTCTGATTGTGTGATTGTGTATTGGTGTGATTGTGCGATTGTGTGACTTTGCGATTGTGTGATTGTGTGGTTGTGTGATTGTGTGATTGCATGGTGGGGTGATTGTGTGATAGTGTGATTGTGTGATTGTGTGATTGTGTGATTGTGTGATTGTGTGATTGTGTGATTGTGTGATTGTGTGATTGTGTCCATGTGTAATCGTGTGTTTGGGTGCTTGTGTGATTGTGTGAGTGTGTGATTGCGTGATTGCCTGGTTGCGTGATTCTGTGATTCCCTCGTTGTGCGATTGTGTTATTGTGTGATGAGGTGCTTGTGTGATGGTGTGATTGTGTGATTGTGTGATTGTGTGGTTGTGTGATTGTGTGATTGTGTGATTGTGTGATTGTGTGATTGTGTGGTTGTGTGATTATGTGATTGTGTCATTGTGTTCATGTGTTATTTTGTGTTGGGGTGCTTGTGTGATTGCGTGAGTGTATGATTGTGTGACTGTGGATTGTGTATTGTGTGATTGTGTGATTGCGTGAGTGTGTGGTTGTGTGACTGTAGATTGCGTATTGTGTGATTGTGTGATTGTGTGATTGTGTGATTGTGTGATTGTGTGATTGTGTGAAAGTGGGTTTGTGTGTTTGTGGATTGTGTGGTTGTGTGATTGTGTGGTGGCGGGTTGTGGATTGTCTGATTGTGTGATTGTGTCTTGGTGTGATTGTGCGATTTTGTGACTTTGCGATTGTCTGATTGTGTGGTTGTGTGATTGTGTGATTGCATGGTGGGGTGATTGTGTGATAGTGTGATTGTGTGATAGTGTGATAGTGTGATTGTGTGATTGTGTGATTGTGTGATTGTGTGATTGTGTGATTGTGTGATTGTGTCCATGTGTAATCATGTGTTTGGGTGCTTGTGTGATTGTGTGAGTGTGTGATTGCGTGATTGCCTGGTTGCGTGATTTTGTGATTCCCTCGTTGTGCGATTGTGTTATTGTGTGATGAGGTGCTTGTGTGATGGTGTGATTGTGTGATTGTGTGATTGTGTGGTTGTGTGGTTGTGTGATTGTGTGATTGTGTGATTGTGTGATTGTGTGATTGTGTGGTTGTGTGATTATCTGATTGTGTCATTGTGTTCATGTGTTATTTTGTGTTGGGGTGCTTGTGTGATTGCGTGAGTGTATGATTGTGTGACTGTGGATTGTGTATTGTGTGATTGTGTGATTGCGTGAGTGTGTGGTTGTGTGACTGTAGATTGCGTATTGTGTGATTGTGTGATTGTGTGATTGTGTGATTGTGTGATTGTGTGATTGTGTGAAAGTGGGTTTGTGTGTTTGTGGATTGTGTGATTGTGTGATTGTGTGATTGTGGGACTGTGTGGTTGTGTGATTGTGTGGTTGTGTGATTGTGTGATTGTGGGATTGTGTGGTTGTGTGATTGTGTGGTTGTGTGATTGTGGGATTGTGAGATTGTGTGATTGTGTGATTGTGTGATTGTGTGATTGTGTGATTGTGTGATTGTGTGATTGTGTGATTGTGTGATTGTCTTATTCTGTGATGGGGTGGTTGTTTAATTGTGTGATTTTGTGATTGTGTGATGGTGTGATTGTGTGATTGTGTGTTTATGTGATTGTGTGGTTGTGTGATTGGGTGACTGTGTGAGTGTGTGGGTGTGTGATTGCCTGATGGAACGGTTGCCTGATTCTGTGAATGTGTGATTGTGCAATTGTGTGATTGGGTGATTGTTTGTTTGTGTGATTGTGTGATTGTGAGATTGTGGTGATTGTGTGATAGTGTGATTATGTGATTGTGTGACTGTATGATAGTGTGATTGTGTGATTGTGTGATTACGTGATTGCCTGGTTGCGTGATTCTGTGATTCCCTCGTTGTGCGATTGTGTTATTGTGTGATGCGGTGCTTGTGTGATTGTGTGATTGTGTGATTGTGTGATTGTGTGATTGTGTGATTGTGTGATTGTGTGATTGTGTGATTGTGTGATTGTGTGATTGTGTGATTGTGTCATTATGTGAATGTGTGATTGTGTTCACGTGTTATTGTGTGTTGTTGTGCTTGTGTGATTGTGTTCACGTGTTATTGTGTGTTGTTGTGCTTGTGTGATTGTGTGAGCGTGTGATTGTGTGATAGTGGATTGTGTATTGTGTGATTGTGTTGTTGTGTGATTGTGTCGTTGTGTCATTGTGTGATTGTGTAGTTGTGTGACTGTTTGATTGTGTGATTGCGTGATTGTGAGATTGTGTGATTGTGTGATTGTGTGATTGTGTGATTGTGTGGTTGTGTGATTGGGTGACTGTGTGAGTGTGTGGGTGTGTGATTGCCTGATGGAACGGTTGCCTGATTCTGTGAATGTGTGATTGTGCAATTGCGTGATTGTGTGATTGTTTGTTTGTGTGATTGTGTGATTGTGAGATTGTGGTGATTGTGTGATAGTGTGATTATGTGATTGTGTGACTGTATGATAGTGTGATTGTGTGAGTGTGTGATTGCGTGAGTGTGTGGTTGTGTGACTGTAGATTGCGTATTGTGTGATTGTGTGATTGTGTGATTGTGTGATTGTGTGAAAGTGGGTTTGTGTGTTTGTGGATTGTGTGGTTGTGTGATTGTGTGATGGCGGGATGTGGATTGTCTGATTGTGTGATTGTGTATTGGTGTGATTGTGCGATTGTGTGACTTTGCGATTGTGTGATTGTGTGGTGGCCGGTTGTGGATTGTCTGATTGTGTGATTGTGTATTGGTGTGATTGTGCGATTGTGTGACTTTGCGATTGTGTGATTGTGTGGTTGTGTGATTGTGTGATTGCATGGTGGGGTGATTGTGTGATAGTGTGATTGTGTGATAGTGTGATAGTGTGATTGTGTGATTGTGTGATTGTGTGATTGTGTGATTGTGTGATTGTGTGATTGTGTCCATGTGTAATCGTGTGTTTGGGTGCTTGTGTGATTGTGTGAGTGTGTGATTGCGTGATTGCCTGGTTGCGTGATTCTGTGATTCCCTCGTTGTGCGATTGTGTTATTGTGTGATGAGGTGCTTGTGTGATGGTGTGATTGTGTGATTGTGTGATTGTGTGGTTGTGTGATTGTGTGATTGTGTGATTGTGTGATTGTGTGATTGTGTGATTGTGTGATTGTGTGGTTGTGTGATTATGTGATTGTGTCATTGTGTTCATGTGTTATTTTGTGTTGGGGTGCTTGTGTGATTGCGTGAGTGTATGATTGTGTGACTGTGGATTGTGTATTGTGTGATTGTGTGATTGCGTGAGTGTGTGGTTGTGTGACTGTAGATTGCGTATTGTGTGATTGTGTGATTGTGTGATTGTGTGATTGTGTGATTGTGCGAAAGTGGGTTTGTGTGTTTGTGGATTGTGTGGTTGTGTGATTGTGTGATGGCGGGATGTGGATTGTCTGATTGTGTGATTGTGTATTGGTGTGATTGTGCGATTGTGTGACTTTGCGATTGTGTGATTGTGTGATGGCGGGTTGTGGATTGTCTGATTGTGTGATTGTGTATTGGTGTGATTGTGCGATTGTGTGACTTTGCGATTGTGTGATTGTGTGGTTGTGTGATTGTGTGATTGCATGGTGGGGTGATTGTGTGATAGTGTGATTGTGTGATAGTGCGATAGTGTGATTGTGTGATTGTGTGATTGTGTGATTGTGTGATAGTGTGATTGTGTCCATGTGTAATCGTGTGTTTGGGTGCTTGTGTCATTGTGTGAGTGTGTGATTGTGTGATTGTGGATTGTGTGATTGTGTGATTGTGTGATTGTGTGATTGTGTGATTGTGTGATTGTGTGATTGTGTGATTGTGTCATTATGTGAATGTGTGATTGTGTTCACGTGTTATTGTGTGTTGTTGTTCTTGTGTGATTGTGTTCACGTGTTATTGTGTGTTGTTGTGCTTGTGTGATTGTGTGAGCGTGTGGTTGTGTGATAGTGGATTGTGTATTGTGTGATTGTGTTGTTGTGTGATTGTGTTGTTGTGTCATTGTGTGATTGTGTAGTTGTGTGACTGTTTGATTGTGTGATTGCGTGATTGCGAGATTGTGTGATTGTGGGATTGTGTGATTGTGTGATTGTGTGATTGTGTGAATGTGGGATTGTGTGAGTGTGTGATTGTGGAGTATGGATAGAGTGATTGCGTAATTGTTTTTTTGTCTGATTGTGTGATTGTGTGGGTGTGTGTTTGTGTGATTGTGTTGTTGTGTGGTAGTGGGATTGTGTGATTGCATCGTTGTGTTATTGTGTGATTGTGTGGTTGTGTGATTGTGCGATGGTGTGATTGTGTGATTGTAGATTGTGTGATTGTGTGATTATGTGATTGTGTGATTGTGTTCATGTGTCATTGTGTGTTGGGGTGCTTGTGTGATTGTGTGAGTGTGTGATTGTATGATTGTGTGATTGTGGATTGTGTATTTTGTGATTGTGCTGTTTTGCGTCTGCGTGATTGTGTGAACGAGTGATTGTGTGATTGTGTGATTGTGTGCTTGTGTGATTGTGTCCATGTGTAATCGTGTGACTGTGTGATTGTGTGATTGTGTGATTGTGTGATTGTGTGAATGTGTGATTGTGTGATTGTGTGATTGTGGATTGCGTTAGTGCGTGATTGTGTGATTTTGTGATTGTGTGATTGTGTGATTGTGTGATTGTGCGATTTTGTGATTGCGCGATTGCGCGTTTGTGTGATTGTGTGATTGTGTGATTGTGTGATTGTGTGTTTGTGTGATTGTGTGATTGCGTGATTGTGTGGTTGTGTAATTGTGTGATTGTGGATTGTGTATTTTGTGATTTTGTTGTTTTGCGTCTGCGTGATTGTGTGAATGAGTGATTGTGTGATTGTGTGATTGTGTGACTACGTGATTGCGCGACTGTGTGATAGTGTGATTGTGTGATTGTGTGATTGCGTGATTGCCTGGTTGCGTGATTCTGTGATTCCCTCGTTGTGTGATTGTGTTACTGTGTGATGAGGTGCTTGTGTGATTGTGTGATTGTGTGATTGTGTGATTGTGTGATTGTGGATTGTGTATTTTGTGATTGTGTTGTTTTGCGTCTGCGTGATTGTGTGATAGTGTGATTGTGTGATTGTGTGATTCGGTGATTGCCTGGTTGCGTGATTCCATGATTAAGTCGCTGTGTGATTGTGTTATTGTGTGATGAGGTGGTTGTGTGATTGTGTGATTGCGTGATTGTGTGACTGTGTGATTGTGTGATTTTGTGGTCGTGTGATTGTGCTATTGCATGATGGGGTGATTGTGGGATTGTGTGACTGTGTGATTGTGTAATTGTGTGATTTTGTGATTGTGTGATGGTGTGATTGTGTGTTTATGTGATTGTGTGGTTGTGTGATTGGGTGACTGTGTGAGTGTGTGGGTGTGTGATTGCCTGATGGAACGGTTGCCTGATTCTGTGAATGTGTGATTGTGCAATTGTGTGATTGTGTGATTGTTTGTTTGTGTGATTGTGTGATTGTGAGATTGTGGTGATTGTGTGATAGTGTGATTATGTGATTGTGTGACTCTATGATAGTGTGATTGTGTGATTGTGTGATTGCGTGATTGCCTGGTTGCGTGATTCTGTGATTCCCCCGTTGTGCGATTGTGTTATTGTGTGATGCGGTGCTTGTGTGATTGTGTCATTGTGTGATTGTGTGATTGTGTGATTGTGTGATTGTGTGATTGTGTGATTGTGTGATTGTGTCCATGTGTAATCGTGTGTTTGGGTGATTGTGTGGTTGTGTGATTGTGTGATTGTGTGATTGTGTGATTGTGTGATTGTGGGATTGTGTGGTTGTGTGATTGTGTGGTTGTGTGATGGTGTAATTGTGTGATTGTGTGATTGTGTGATTGTGTGGTTGTGTGATTGTGTGATTGTGTGATTGTTTGATTGTGTGATTGTGTGATTGTGTGATTGTGTGATTGTGTGATTGTGTCATTATGTGAATGTGTGATTGTGTTCACGTGTTATTGTGTGTTGTTGTGCTTGTGTGATTGTGTGAGCGTGTGATTGTGTGATAGTGGATTGTGTATTGTGTGATTGTGTTGTTGTGTGATTGTGTTGTTGTGTCATTGTGTGATTGTGTAGTTGTGTGACTGTTTGATTGTGTGATTGTGTGATTGTGAGATTGTGTGATTGTGTGATTGTGTGATTGTGTGATTGTGTGGTTGTGTGATTGGGTGACTGTGTGAGTGTGTGGGTGTGTGATTGCCTGATGGAACGGTTGCCTGATTCTGTGAATGTGTGATTGTGCAATTGCGTGATTGTGTGATTGTTTGTTTGTGTGATTGTGTGATTATGAGATTGTGGTGATTGTGTGATAGTGTGATTATGTGATTGTGTGACTGTATGATAGTGTGATTGTGTGATTGTGTGATTGCGTGATTGCCTGGTTGCGTGATTCTGTGATTCCCTCCTTGTGCGATTGTGTTCTTGGGTGATGAGGTGCTTGTGTGATGGTGTGATTGTGTGATTGTGTGATTGTGTGATTGTGTGATTGTGTGATTGTGTGATTGTGTGATTGTGTGGTTGTGTGATTATCTGATTGTGCCATTGTGTTCATGTGTTATTTTGTGTTGGGGTGCTTGTGTGATTGCGTGAGTGTATGATTGTGTGACTGTGGATTGTGTATTGTGTGATTGTGTGATTGCGTGAGTGTGTGGTTGTGTGACTGTAGATTGCGTATTGTGTGATTGTGTGATTGTGTGATTGTGTGAAAGTGGGTTTGTGTGTTTGTGGATTGTGTGGTTGTGTGATTGTGTGGTGGCGGGTTGTGGATTGTCTGATTGTGTGATTGTGTATTGGTGTGATTGTGCGATTGTGTGACTTTGCGATTGTCTGATTGTGTGGTTGTGTGATTGTGTGATTGCATGGTGGGGTGATTGTGTGATAGTGTGATTGTGTGATAGTGTGATAGTGTGATTGTGTGATTGTGTGATTGTGTGATTGTGTCCATGTGTAATCATGTGTTTGGGTGCTTGTGTGATTGTGTGAGTGTGTGATTGCGTGATTGCCTGGTTGCGTGATTTTGTGATTCCCTCGTTGTGCGATTGTGTTATTGTGTGATGAGGTGCTTGTGTGATGGTGTGATTGTGTGATTGTGTGATTGTGTGGTTGTGTGGTTGTGTGATTGTGTGATTGTGTGATTGTGTGATTGTGTGATTGTGTGATTGTGTGGTTGTGTGATTATCTGATTGTGTCAATGTGTTCATGTGTTATTTTGTGTTGGGGTGCTTGTGTGATTGCGTGAGTGTATGATTGTGTGACTGTGGATTGTGTATTGTGTGATTGTGTGATTGCGTGAGTGTGTGGTTGTGTGACTGTAGATTGCGTATTGTGTGATTGTGTGATTGTGTGATTGTGTGATTGTGTGATTGTGTGATTGTGTGAAAGTGGGTTTGTGTGTTTGTGGATTGTGTGATTGTGTGATTGTGGGATTGTGTGGTTGTGTGATTGTGTGGTTGTGTGATTGTGTGATTGTGGGATTGTGTGGTTGTGTGATTGTGTGGTTGTGTGATTGTGGGATTGTGAGATTGTGTGATTGTGTGATTGTGTGATTGTGTGATTGTGTGATTGTGTGATTGTGTGATTGTGTGATTGTGTGATTGTGTGATTGTGTGATTGTGTGATTGTGTGATTGTGTGATTGTCTTATTCTGTGATGGGGTGGTTGTTTAATTGTGTGATTTTGTGATTGTGTGATGGTGTGATTGTGTGATTGTGTGTTTATGTGATTGTGTGGTTGTGTGATTGGGTGACTGTGTGAGTGTGTGGGTGTGTGATTGCCTGATGGAACGGTTGCCTGATTCTGTGAATGTGTGATTGTGCAATTGTATGATTGGGTGATTGTTTGTTTGTGTGATTGTGTGATTGTGAGATTGTGGTGATTGTGTGATAGTGTGATTATGTGATTGTGTGACTGTATGATAGTGTGATTGTGTGATTGTGTGATTACGTGATTGCCTGGTTGCGTGATTCTGTGATTCCCTCGTTGTGCGATTGTGTTATTGTGTGATGCGGTGCTTGTGTGATTGTGTGATTGTGTGATTGTGTGATTGTGTGATTGTGTGATTGTGTGATTGTGTGATTGTGTGATTGTGTCATTATGTGTATGTGTGATTGTGTTCACGTGTTATTGTGTGTTGTTGTGCTTGTGTGATTGTGTTCACGTGTTATTGTGTGTTGTTGTGCTTGTGTGATTGTGTGAGCGTGTGATTGTGTGATAGTGGATTGTGTATTGTGTGATTGTGTTGTTGTGTGATTGTGTTGTTGTGTCATTGTGTGATTGTGTAGTTGTGTGACTGTTTGATTGTGTGATTGCGTGATTGTGAGATTGTGTGATTGTGTGATTGTGTGATTGTGTGATTGTGTGATTGTGTGGTTGTGTGATTGGGTGACTGTGTGAGTGTGTGGGTGTGTGATTGCCTGATGGAACGGTTGCCTGATTCTGTGAATGTGTGATTGTGCAATTGCGTGATTGTGTGATTGTTTGTTTGTGTGATTGTGTGATTGTGAGATTGTGGTGATTGTGTGATAGTGTGATTATGTGATTGTGTGACTGTATGATAGTGTGATTGTGTGAGTGTGTGATTGCGTGATTGCCTGGTTGCGTGATTTTGTGATTCCCTCGTTGTGCGATTGTGTTATTGTGTGATGAGGTGCTTGTGTGATGGTGTGATTGTGTGCTTGTGTGATGGTGTGATTGTGTGATTGTGTGATTGTGTGGTTGTGTGATTGTGTGATTGTGTGATTGTGTGATTGTGTGATTGTGTGATTGTGTGGTTGTGTGATTATCTGATTGTGTCATTGTGTTCATGTGTTATTTTGTGTTGGGGTGCTTGTGTGATTGCGTGAGTGTATGATTGTGTGACTGTGGATTGTGTGTTGTGTGATTGTGTGATTGCGTGAGTGTGTGGTTGTGTGACTGTAGATTGCGTATTGTGTGATTGTGTGATTGTGTGATTGTGTGATTGTGTGATTGTGTGATTGTGTGATTGTGTGAAAGTGGGTTTGTGTGTTTGTGGATTGTGTGGTTGTGTGATTGTGTGATGGCGGGATGTGGATTGTCTGATTGTGTGATTGTGTATTGGTGTGATTGTGCGATTGTGTGACTTTGCGATTGTGTGATTGTGTGGTGGCCGGTTGTGGATTGTCTGATTGTGTGATTGTGTATTGGTGTGATTGTGCGATTGTGTGACTTTGCGATTGTGTGATTGTGTGGTTGTGTGATTGTGTGATTGCATGGTGGGGTGATTGTGTGATAGTGTGATTGTGTGATAGTGTGATAGTGTGATTGTGTGATTGTGTGATTGTGTGATTGTGTGATTGTGTGATTGTGTGATTGTGTGATTGTGTCCATGTGTAATCGTGTGTTTGGGTGCTTGTGTGATTGTGTGAGTGTGTGATTGCGTGATTGCCTGGTTGCGTGATTCTGTGATTCCCTCGTTGTGCGATTGTGTTATTGTGTGATGAGGTGCTTGTGTGATGGTGTGATTGTGTGATTGTGTGATTGTGTGGTTGTGTGATTGTGTGATTATGTGATTGTGTCATTGTGTTCATGTGTTATTTTGTGTTGGGGTGCTTGTGTGATTGCGTGAGTGTATGATTGTGTGACTGTGGATTGTGTATTGTGTGATTGTGTGATTGCGTGAGTGTGTGGATGTGTGACTGTAGATTGCGTATTGTGTGATTGTGTGATTGTGTGATTGTGTGATTGTGTGATTGTGTGAAAGTGGGTTTGTGGGTTTGTCGATTGTGTGGTTGTGTGATTGTGTGATGGCGGGATGTGGATTATCTGATTGTGTGATTGTGTATTGGTGTGATTTTGCGATTGTGTTACTTTGCGGTTGTGCGATTGTGTGATGGCGGGTTGTGGATTGTCTGATTGTGTGATTGTGTATTGGTGTGATTGTGCGATTGTGTGACTTTGCGTTTGTGTGATTGTGTGGTTGTGTGATTGTGTGATTGTGTGATTGTGTGATTGCGTGGTTGCCTGGTTGCGTAATTCTGTGATTAAGTCGTTGTGTGATTGTGTTATTGTGCGATCCGGTGGTTGTGTGATTGTGTAATTGTGTGATTGTGGGATTGCGTGATTGTGTGATAGTGTGATTGTGTGATTGTGTGATTCGGTGATTGCCTGGTTGCGTGATTCCATGATTAAGTCGCTGTGTGATTGTGTTATTGTGTGATGAGGTGGTTGTGTGACTGTGTGATTGCGTGATTGTGTGACTGTGTGATTGTGTGATTGTGTGGTCGTGTGATTGTGCTATTGCATGATGGGGTGATTGTGGGATTGTGTGACTGTGTGATTGTGTAATTGTGTGATTTTGTGATTGTGTGATGGTGTGATTGTGTGTTTATGTGATTGTGTGGTTGTGTGATTGGGTGACTGTGTGAGTGTGTGGGTGTGTGATTGCCTGATGGAACGGTTGCCTGATTCTGTGAATGTGTGATTGTGCAATTGTGTGATTGTGTGATTGTTTGTTTGTGTGATTGTGTGATTGTGAGATTGTGGTGATTGTGTGATAGTGTGATTATGTGATTGTGTGACTGTATGATAGTGTGATTGTGTGATTGTGTGATTGCGTGATTGCCTGGTTGCGTGATTCTGTGATTCCCTCGTTGTGCGATTGTGTTATTGTGTGATGAGGTGCTTGTGTGATGGTGTGATTGTGTGATTGTGTGATTGTGTGGTTGTGTGATTGTGTGATTGTGTGATTGTGTGATTGTGTGATTGTGTGGTTGTGTGATTATGTGATTGTGTCATTGTGTTCATGTGTTATTTTGTGTTGGGGTGCTTGTGTGATTGCGTGAGTGTATGATTGTGTGACTGTGGATTGTGTATTGTGTGATTGTGTGATTGCGTGAGTGTGTGGTTGTGTGACTGTAGATTGCGTATTGTGTGATTGTGTGATTGTGTGATTGTGTGATTGTGTGATTGTGTGATTGTGTGATTGTGTGAAAGTGGGTTTGTGGGTTTGTGGATTGTGTGGTTGTGTGATTGTGTGATGGCGGGATGTGGATTGTCTGATTGTGTGATTGTGCATTGGTGTGATTTTGCGATTGTGTGACTTTGCGATTGTGTGATTGTGTGATGGCGGGTTGTGGATTGTCTGATTGTGTGATTGTGTATTGGTGTGATTGTGCGATTGTGTGACTTTGCGATTGTGTGATTGTGTGGTTGTGTGATTGTGTGATTGCATGGTGGGGTAATTGTGTGATAGTGTGATTGTGTGATAGTGTGATAGTGTGATTGTGTGATTGTGTGATTGTGTGATTGTGTGATAGTGTGATTGTGTCCATGTGTAATCGTGTGTTTGGGTGCTTGTGTCATTGTGTGAGTGTGTGATTGTGTGATTGTGGATTGTGTGATTGTGTGATTGTGTGATTGTGTGATTGTGTGATTGTGTAATTGTGTGATTGTGTGATTGTGTGATTGTGTGATTGTGTGATTGTGTGATTGTGTGATTGTGTGATTGTGTGATTGTGTGATTGTGTGATTGTGTGATTGTGTGATTGTGTGATTGTGTGATTGTGCGATTGTGTGATTGTGCGATTTTGTGATTGCGCGATTGCGCGATTGTGTGATTGTGTGATTGTGTGATTGTGTGATTGTGTGATTGTGTGATTGTGTGATTGCGTGATTGTGTGATTGTGTGATTGTGTGATTGTGTGATTGTGTGATTGTGGATTGTGTATTTTGTGATTGTGTTGTTTTGCGTCCGCGTGATTGTGTGAATGAGTGATTGTGTGATTGTGTGATTGTGTGATTGTGTGATTACGTGATTGCGCGACTGTGTGGTAGTGTGATTGTGTGATTGTGTGATTGCGTGATTGCCTGGTTGCGTGATTCTGTGATTCCCTCGTTGTGTGATTGTGTTACTGTGTGATGAGGTGCTTGTGTGATGGTGTGATTGTGTGATTGTGTGATTGTGTGATTGTGTGGTTGTGTGATTGTGTGATTGTGTGATTGTGTGATTGTGTGATTGTTTGATTGTGTGATTGTGTGATTGTGTGAGTGTGAGGGTGTGTGATTGCCTGATGGAATGGTTGCGTGATTCTGTGATTCCGTCGTTGTGTGTTTGTGCGATTGTGTGATTGTGTGATTGTGTGGTTGTGTGAGTGTGTGGGTGTGTGATCGTGTGATTGTGTCACTGTGTGATTGTGTGATTGTGTGATTGTGTGGTTGTGTGACTGCGTGATTGTGTATTATGTGATTGTGTTCTTGTGTCTTTGTGTGATTGTGTGATTGTGTGATTGTGGGATTGTGTGATTGTGTGGTTGTGTGATTTTGCGATTGTGTGATTGTGTGATTGTGTGATTGTCTTATTCTGTGATGGGGTGGTTGTGTAATTGTGTGATTGTGTGATTATGTGATTGCGAGATTGCGTGATAGTGTGATTGTGCGATTGTGTGATTGCGTGATTGTGCGATAGTGTGACTGTGTGATTGTGTGATTGCGTGGTTGCCTGGTTGCGTGATTCTGTGATTAAGTCGTTGTGTGATTGTGTTATTGTGCGATCCGGTGGTTGTGTGATTGTGTGATTGTGTAATTGTGTGATTGTGGGATTGCGTGATTGTGTGATAGTGTGATTGTGTGATTGTGTGATTCGGTGATTGCCTGGTTGCGTGATTCCATGATTAAGTCGCTGTGTGATTATGTTATTGTGTGATGAGGTGGTTGTGTGATTGTGTGATTGCGTGATTGTGTGACTGTGTGATTGTGTGATTGTGTGGTCGTGTGATTGTGCTATTGCATGATGGGGTGATTGTGGGATTGTGTGACTGTGTCATTGTGTAATTGTGTGATTTTGTGATTGTGTGATGGTGTGATTATGTGTTTATGTGATTGTGTGATTGTCTGATTGGGTGACTGTGTGAGTGTGTGGGTGTGTGATTGCCTGATGGAACGGTTGCCTGATTCTGTGAATGTGTGATTGTGCAATTGTGTGATTGTGTGATTGTTTGTTTGTGTGATTGTGTGATTGTGAGATTGTGGTGATTGTGTGATAGTGTGATTATGTGATTGTGTGACTGTATGATTGTGTGATTGCGTGATTGCCTGGTTGCGTGATTCTGTGATTCCCTCGTTGTGCGATTGTGTTATTGTGTGATGAGGTGCTTGTGTGATGGTGTGATTGTGTGATTGTGTGATTGTTTGTTTGTGTGATTGTGTGATTGTGAGATTGTGGTGATTGTGTGATAGTGTGATTATGTGATTGTGTGACTGTATGATTGCGTGATTGCCTGGTTGCGTGATTCTGTGATTCCCTCGTTGTGTGATTGTGTTACTGTGTGATGAGGTGCTTGTGTGATGGTGTGATTGTGTGATTGTGTGATTGTGTTATTGTGTGGTTGTGTGATTGTGTGATAGTGTGATAGTGTGATTGTGTGATTGTGTGATTGTGTGATTACGTGATTGCGCGACTGTGTGGTAGTGTGATTGTGTGATTGTGTGATTGTGTGATTGTGTGATTGTGTGGTTGTGTGATTGGGTGACTGTGTGAGTGTGTGGGTGTGTGATTGCCTGATGGAACGGTTGCCTGATTCTGTGAATGTGTGATTGTGCAATTGTGTGATTGTGTGATTGTTTGTTTGTGTGATTGTGTGATTGTGAGATTGTGGTGATTGTGTGATAGTGTGATTATGTGATTGTGTGACTGTATGATAGTGTGATTGTGTGATTGTGTGATTGCGTGATTGCCTGGTTGCGTGATTCTGTGATTCCCTCGTTGTGCGATTGTGTTATTGTGTGATGAGGTGCTTGTGTGATGGTGTGATTGTGTGATTGTGTGGTTGTGTGATTGTGTGATTGTGTGATTGTGTGATTGTGTGATTGTGTGGTTGTGTGATTATCTGATTGTGTCATTGTGTTCATGTGTTATTTTGTGTTGGGGTGCTTGTGTGATTGCGTGAGTGTATGATTGTGTGACTGTGGATTGTGTATTGTGTGATTGTGTGATTGCGTGAGTGTGTGGTTGTGTGACTGTAGATTGCGTATTGTGTGATTGTGTGATTGTGTGATTGTGTGATTGTGTGATTGTGTGATTGTGTGATTGTGTGATTGTGTGATTGTGTGATTGTGTGAAAGTGGGTTTGTGTGTTTGTGGATTGTGTGGTTGTGTGCTTGTGTGATGGCGGAATGTGGATTGTCTGATTGTGTGATTGTGTATTGGTGTGATTGTGCGATTGTGTGACTTTGCGATTGTGTGATTGTGTGGTTGTGTGATTGTGTGATTGCATGGTGGGGTGATTGTGTGATAGTGTGATTGTGTGATTGTGTGATTGTGTGATTGTGTGATTGTGTGATTGTGTGATTGTGTGATTGTGTCCATGTGTAATCGTGTGTTTGGGTGCTTGTGTGATTGTGTGAGTGTGTGATTGCGTGATTGCCTGGTTGCGTGATTCTGTGATTCCCTCGTTGTGCGATTGTGTTATTGTGTGATGAGGTGCTTGTGTGATGGTGTGATTGTGTGATTGTGTGATTGTGTGGTTGTGTGATTGTGTGATTGTGTGATTGTGTGATTGTGTGATTGTGTGATTGTGTGATTGTGTGGTTGTGTGATTATGTGATTGTGTCATTGTGTTCATGTGTTATTTTGTGTTGGGGTGCTTGTGTGATTGCGTGAGTGTATGATTGTGTGACTGTGGATTGTGTATTGTGTGATTGTGTGATTGCGTGAGTGTGTGGTTGTGTGACTGTAGATTGCGTATTGTGTGATTGTGTGATTGTGTGATTGTGTGATTGTGTGATTGTGTGAAAGTGGGTTTGTGTGTTTGTGGATTGTGTGGTTGTGTGATTGTGTGGTGGCGGGTTGTGGATTGTCTGATTGTGTGATTGTGTATTGGTGTGATTGTGCGATTGTGTGACTTTGCGATTGTCTGATTGTGTGGTTGTGTTATTGTGTGATTGCATGGTGGGGTGATTGTGTGATAGTGTGATTGTGTGATAGTGTGATAGTGTGATTGTGTGATTGTGTGATTGTGTGATTGTGTGATTGTGTGATTGTGTGATTGTGTCCATGTGTAATCATGTGTTTGGGTGCTTGTGTGATTGTGTGAGTGTGTGATTGCGTGATTGCCTGGTTGCGTGATTTTGTGATTCCCTCGTTGTGCGATTGTGTTATTGTGTGATGAGGTGCTTGTGTGATGGTGTGATTGTGTGATTGTGTGATTGTGTGGTTGTGTGGTTGTGTGATTGTGTGATTGTGTGATTGTGTGATTGTGTGGTTGTGTGATTATCTGATTGTGTCATTGTGTTCATGTGTTATTTTGTGTTGGGGTGCTTGTGTGATTGCGTGAGTGTATGATTGTGTGACTGTGGATTGTGTATTGTGTGATTGTGTGATTGCGTGAGTGTGTGGTTGTGTGACTGTAGATTGCGTATTGTGTGATTGTGTGATTGTGTGATTGTGTGATTGTGTGATTGTGTGAAAGTGGGTTTGTGTGTTTGTGGATTGTGTGATTGTGTGATTGTGTGATTGTGTGATTGTGGGATTGTGTGGTTGTGTGATTGTGTGGTTGTGTGATTGTGTGATTGTGGGATTGTGTGGTTGTGTGATTGCGTGGTTGTGTGATTGTGGGATTGTGAGATTGTGTGATTGTGTGATTGTGTGATTGTGTGATTGTGTGATTGTGTGATTGTGTGATTGTGTGATTGTGTGATTGTGTGATTGTGTGATTGTGTGATTGTGTGATTGTGTGATTGTGTGATTGTGTGATTGTGTGATTGTCTTATTCTGTGATGGGGTGGTTGTTTAATTGTGTGATTTTGTGATTGTGTGATGGTGTGATTGTGTGATTGTGTGTTTATGTGATTGTGTGGTTGTGTGATTGGGTGACTGTGTGAGTGTGTGGGTGTGTGATTGCCTGATGGAACGGTTGCCTGATTCTGTGAATGTGTGATTGTGCAATTGTATGATTGGGTGATTGTTTGTTTGTGTGATTGTGTGATTGTGAGATTGTGGTGATTGTGTGATAGTGTGATTATGTGATTGTGTGACTGTATGATAGTGTGATTGTGTGATTGTGTGATTACGTGATTGCCTGGTTGCGTGATTCTGTGATTCCCTCGTTGTGCGATTGTGTTATTGTGTGATGCGGTGCTTGTGTGATTGTGTGATTGTGTGATTGTGTGATTGTGTGATTGTGTGATTGTGTGATTGTGTGATTGTGTGATTGTGTCATTATGTGTATGTGTGATTGTGTTCACGTGTTATTGTGTGTTGTTGTGCTTGTGTGATTGTGTTCACGTGTTATTGTGTGTTGTTGTGCTTGTGTGATTGTGTGAGCGTGTGATTGTGTGATAGTGGATTGTGTATTGTGTGATTGTGTTGTTGTGTGATTGTGTTGTTGTGTCATTGTGTGATTGTGTAGTTGTGTGACTGTTTGATTGTGTGATTGCGTGATTGTGAGATTGTGTGATTGTGTGATTGTGTGATTGTGTGATTGTGTGGTTGTGTGATTGGGTGACTGTGTGAGTGTGTGGGTGTGTGATTGCCTGATGGAACGGTTGCCTGATTCTGTGAATGTGTGATTGTGCAATTGCGTGATTGTGTGATTGTTTGTTTGTGTGATTGTGTGATTGTGAGATTGTGGTGATTGTGTGATAGTGTGATTATGTGATTGTGTGACTGTATGATAGTGTGATTGTGTGAGTGTGTGATTGCGTGATTGCCTGGTTGCGTGATTTTGTGATTCCCTCGTTGTGCGATTGTGTTATTGTGTGATGAGGTGCTTGTGTGATGGTGTGATTGTGTGCTTGTGTGATGGTGTGATTGTGTGATTGTGTGATTGTGTGGTTGTGTGATTGTGTGATTGTGTGATTGTGTGATTGTGTGATTGTGTGATTGTGTGATTGTGTGATTGTGTGATTGTGTGAAAGTGGGTTTGTGTGTTTGTGGATTGTGTGGTTGTGTGATTGTGTGATGGCGGGATGTGGATTGTCTGATTGTGTGATTGTGTATTGGTGTGATTGTGCGATTGTGTGACTTTGCGATTGTGTGATTGTGTGGTGGCCGGTTGTGGATTGTCTGATTGTGTGATTGTGTATTGGTGTGATTGTGCGATTGTGTGACTTTGCGATTGTGTGATTGTGTGGTTGTGTGATTGTGTGATTGCATGGTGGGGTGATTGTGTGATAGTGTGATTGTGTGATAGTGTGATAGTGTGATTGTGTGATTGTGTGATTGTGTGATTGTGTGATTGTGTGATTGTGTGATTGTGTGATTGTGTGATTGTGTCCATGTGTAATCGTGTGTTTGGGTGCTTGTGTGATTGTGTGAGTGTGTGATTGCGTGATTGCCTGGTTGCGTGATTCTGTGATTCCCTCGTTGTGCGATTGTGTTATTGTGTGATGAGGTGCTTGTGTGATGGTGTGATTGTGTGATTGTGTGATTGTGTGGTTGTGTGATTGTGTGATTGTGTGATTGTGTGATTGTGTGATTGTGTGATTGTGTGATTGTGTCCATGTGTAATCGTGTGTTTGGGTGCTTGTGTGATTGTGTGAGTGTGTGATTGCGTGATTGCCTGGTTGCGTGATTCTGTGATTCCCTCGTTGTGCGATTGTGTTATTGTGTGATGAGGTGCTTGTGTGATGGTGTGATTGTGTGATTGTGTGATTGTGTGGTTGTGTGATTGTGTGATTGTGTGATTGTGTGATTGTGTGATTGTGTGATTGTGTGGTTGTGTGATTATGTGATTGTGTCATTGTGTTCATGTGTTATTTTGTGTTGGGGTGCTTGTGTGATTGCGTGAGTGTATGATTGTGTGACTGTGGATTGTGTATTGTGTGATTGTGTGATTGCGTGAGTGTGTGGTTGTGTGACTGTAGATTGCGTATTGTGTGATTGTGTGATTGTGTGATTGTGTGATTGTGTGATTGTGTGATTGTGTGATTGTGTGATTGTGCGAAAGTGGGTTTGTGTGTTTGTGGATTGTGTGGTTGTGTGATTGTGTGATGGCGGGATGTGGATTGTCTGATTGTGTGATTGTGTATTGGTGTGATTGTGCGATTGTGTGACTTTGCGATTGTGTGATTGTGTGATGGCGGGTTGTGGATTGTCTGATTGTGTGATTGTGTATTGGTGTGATTGTGCGATTGTGTGACTTTGCGATTGTGTGATTGTGTGGTTGTGTGATTGTGTGATTGCATGGTGGGGTGATTGTGTGATAGTGTGATTGTGTGATAGTGCGATAGTGTGATTGTGTGATTGTGTGATTGTGTGATTGTGTGATAGTGTGATTGTGTCCATGTGTAATCGTGTGTTTGGGTGCTTGTGTCATTGTGTGATTGTGTGATAGTGTGATAGTGTGATTGTGTGATTGTGTGATTGTGTGATTGTGTGATTGTGTGATTGTGTGATTGTGTCCATGTGTAATCGTGTGTTTGGGTGCTTGTGTGATTGTGTGAGTGTGTGATTGCGTGATTGCCTGGTTGCGTGATTCTGTGATTCCCTCGTTGTGCGATTGTGTTATTGTGTGATGAGGTGCTTGTGTGATGGTGTGATTGTGTGATTGTGTGATTGTGTGGTTGTGTGATTGTGTGATTGTGTGATTGTGTGATTGTGTGATTGTGTGGTTGTGTGATTATGTGATTGTGTCATTGTGTTCATGTGTTATTTTGTGTTGGGGTGCTTGTGTGATTGCGTGAGTGTATGATTGTGTGACTGTGGATTGTGTATTGTGTGATTGTGTGATTGCGTGAGTGTGTGGTTGTGTGACTGTAGATTGCGTATTGTGTGATTGTGTGATTGTGTGATTGTGTGATTGTGTGATTGTGTGAAAGTGGGTTTGTGGGTTTGTGGATTGTGTGGTTGTGTGATTGTGTGATGGCGGGATGTGGATTGTCTGATTGTGTGATTGTGCATTGGTGTGATTTTGCGATTGTGTGACTTTGCGATTGTGTGATTGTGTGATGGCGGGTTGTGGATTGTCTGATTGTGTGATTGTGTATTGGTGTGATTGTGCGATTGTGTGACTTTGCGATTGTGTGGTTGTGTGATTGTGTGATTGCATGGTGGGGTAATTGTGTGATAGTGTGATTGTGTGATAGTGTGATAGTGTGATTGTGTGATTGTGTGATTGTGTGATTGTGTGATAGTGTGATTGTGTCCATGTGTAATCGTGTGTTTGGGTGCTTGTGTCATTGTGTGAGTGTGTGATTGTGTGATTGTGGATTGTGTGATTGTGTGATTGTGTGATTGTGTGATTGTGTGATTGTGTAATTGTGTGATTGTGTGATTGTGTGATTGTGTGATTGTGTGATTGTGTGATTGTGTGATTGTGTGATTGTGTGATTGTGTGATTGTGTGATTGTGTGATTGTGCGATTGTGTGATTGTGCGATTTTGTGATTGCGCGATTGCGCGATTGTGTGATTGTGTGATTGTGTGATTGTGTGATTGTGTGATTGTGTGATTGTGTGATTGCGTGATTGTGTGATTGTGTGATTGTGTGATTGTGTGATTGTGTGATTGTGGATTGTGTATTTTGTGATTGTGTTGTTTTGCGTCCGCGTGATTGTGTGAATGAGTGATTGTGTGATTGTGTGATTGTGTGATTGTGTGATTACGTGATTGCGCGACTGTGTGGTAGTGTGATTGTGTGATTGTGTGATTGCGTGATTGCCTGGTTGCGTGATTCTGTGATTCCCTCGTTGTGTGATTGTGTTACTGTGTGATGAGGTGCTTGTGTGATGGTGTGATTGTGTGATTGTGTGATTGTGTGATTGTGTGGTTGTGTGATTGTGTGATTGTGTGATTGTGTGATTGTGTGATTGTGTGATTGTTTGATTGTGTGATTGTGTGATTGTGTGAGTGTGAGGGTGTGTGATTGCCTGATGGAATGGTTGCGTGATTCTGTGATTCCGTCGTTGTGTGTTTGTGCGATTGTGTGATTGTGTGATTGTGTGGTTGTGTGAGTGTGTGGGTGTGTGATCGTGTGATTGTGTCACTGTGTGATTGTGTGATTGTGTGATTGTGTGGTTGTGTGACTGCGTGATTGTGTATTATGTGATTGTGTTCTTGTGTCTTTGTGTGATTGTGTGATTGTGTGATTGTGGGATTGTGTGATTGTGTGGTTGTGTGATTTTGCGATTGTGTGATTGTGTGATTGTGTGATTGTCTTATTCTGTGATGGGGTGGTTGTGTAATTGTGTGATTGTGTGATTATGTGATTGCGAGATTGCGTGATAGTGTGATTGTGCGATTGTGTGATTGCGTGATTGTGCGATAGTGTGACTGTGTGATTGTGTGATTGCGTGGTTGCCTGGTTGCGTGATTCTGTGATTAAGTCGTTGTGTGATTGTGTTATTGTGCGATCCGGTGGTTGTGTGATTGTGTGATTGTGTAATTGTGTGATTGTGGGATTGCGTGATTGTGTGATAGTGTGATTGTGTGATTGTGTGATTCGGTGATTGCCTGGTTGCGTGATTCCATGATTAAGTCGCTGTGTGATTGTGTTATTGTGTGATGAGGTGGTTGTGTGATTGTGTGATTGCGTGATTGTGTGACTGTGTGATTGTGTGATTGTGTGGTCGTGTGATTGTGCTATTGCATGATGGGGTGATTGTGGGATTGTGTGACTGTGTCATTGTGTAATTGTGTGATTTTGTGATTGTGTGATGGTGTGATTATGTGTTTATGTGATTGTGTGATTGTGTGATTGGGTGACTGTGTGAGTGTGTGGGTGTGTGATTGCCTGATGGAACGGTTGCCTGATTCTGTGAATGTGTGATTGTGCAATTGTGTGATTGTGTGATTGTTTGTTTGTGTGATTGTGTGATTGTGAGATTGTGGTGATTGTGTGATAGTGTGATTATGTGATTGTGTGACTGTATGATTGTGTGATTGCGTGATTGCCTGGTTGCGTGATTCTGTGATTCCCTCGTTGTGCGATTGTGTTATTGTGTGATGAGGTGCTTGTGTGATGGTGTGATTGTGTGATTGTGTGATTGTTTGTTTGTGTGATTGTGTGATTGTGAGATTGTGGTGATTGTGTGATAGTGTGATTATGTGATTGTGTGACTGTATGATTGCGTGATTGCCTGGTTGCGTGATTCTGTGATTCCCTCGTTGTGTGATTGTGCTACTGTGTGATGAGGTGCTTGTGTGATGGTGTGATTGTGTGATTGTGTGATTGTGTGATTGTGCGGTTGTGTGATTGTGTGATAGTGTGATAGTGTGATTGTGTGATTGTGTGATTGTGTGATTACGTGATTGCGCGACTGTGTGGTAGTGTGATTGTGTGATTGTGTGATTGTGTGATTGTGTGATTGTGTGGTTGTGTGATTGGGTGACTGTGTGAGTGTGTGGGTGTGTGATTGCCTGATGGAACGGTTGCCTGATTCTGTGAATGTGTGATTGTGCAATTGTGTGATTGTGTGATTGTTTGTTTGTGTGATTGTGTGATTGTGAGATTGTGGTGATTGTGTGATAGTGTGATTATGTGATTGTGTGACTGTATGATAGTGTGATTGTGTGATTGTGTGATTGCGTGATTGCCTGGTTGCGTGATTCTGTGATTCCCTCGTTGTGCGATTGTGTTATTGTGTGATGAGGTGCTTGTGTGATGGTGTGATTGTGTGATTGTGTGGTTGTGTGATTGTGTGATTGTGTGATTGTGTGATTGTGTGATTGTGTGGTTGTGTGATTATCTGATTGTGTCATTGTGTTCATGTGTTATTTTGTGTTGGGGTGCTTGTGTGATTGCGTGAGTGTATGATTGTGTGACTGTGGATTGTGTATTGTGTGATTGTGTGATTGCGTGAGTGTGTGGTTGTGTGACTGTAGATTGCGTATTGTGTGATTGTGTGATTGTGTGATTGTGTGATTGTGTGATTGTGTGATTGTGTGATTGTGTGATTGTGTGATTGTGTGATTGTGTGATTGTGTGATTGTGTGATTGTGTGATTGTGTGAAAGTGGGTTTGTGTGTTTGTGGATTGTGTGGTTGTGTGATTGTGTGATGGCGGAATGTGGATTGTCTGATTGTGTGATTGTGTATTGGTGTGATTGTGCGATTGTGTGACTTTGCGATTGTGTGATTGTGTGGTTGTGTGATTGTGTGATTGCATGGTGGGGTGATTGTGTGATAGTGTGATTGTGTGATTGTGTGATTGTGTGATTGTGTGATTGTGTGATTGTGTGACTGTGTGATTGTGTCCATGTGTAATCGTGTGTTTGGGTGCTTGTGTGATTGTGTGAGTGTGTGATTGCGTGATTGCCTGGTTGCGTGATTCTGTGATTCCCTCGTTGTGCGATTGTGTTATTGTGTGATGAGGTGCTTGTGTGATGGTGTGATTGTGTGATTGTGTGATTGTGTGGTTGTGTGATTGTGTGATTGTGTGATTGTGTGATTGTGTGATTGTGTGATTGTGTGATTGTGTGGTTGTGTGATTATGTGATTGTGTCATTGTGTTCATGTGTTATTTTGTGTTGGGGTGCTTGTGTGATTGCGTGAGTGTATGGTTGTGTGACTGTGGATTGTGTATTGTGTGATTGTGTGATTGCGTGAGTGTGTGGTTGTGTGACTGTAGATTGCGTATTGTGTGATTGTGTGATTGTGTGATTGTGTGATTGTGTGATTGTGTGAAAGTGGGTTTGTGTGTTTGTGGATTGTGTGGTTGTGTGATTGTGTGGTGGCGGGTTGTGGATTGTCTGATTGTGTGATTGTGTATTGGTGTGATTGTGCGATTGTCTGATTGTGTGGTTGTGTGATTGTGTGATTGCATGGTGGGGTGATTGTGTGATAGTGTGATTGTGTGATAGTGTGATAGTGTGATTGTGTGATTGTGTGATTGTGTGATTGTGTGATTGTGTGATTGTGTGATTGTGTCCATGTGTAATCATGTGTTTGGGTGCTTGTGTGATTGTGTGAGTGTGTGATTGCGTGATTGCCTGGTTGCGTGATTTTGTGATTCCCTCGTTGTGCGATTGTGTTATTGTGTGATGAGGTGCTTGTGTGATGGTGTGATTGTGTGATTGTGTGATTGTGTGGTTGTGTGGTTGTGTGATTGTGTGATTGTGTGATTGTGTGATTGTGTGATTGTGTGGTTGTGTGATTATCTGATTGTGTCATTGTGTTCATGTGTTATTTTGTGTTGGGGTGCTTGTGTGATTGCGTGAGTGTATGATTGTGTGACTGTGGATTGTGTATTGTGTGATTGTGTGATTGCGTGAGTGTGTGGTTGTGTGACTGTAGATTGCGTATTGTGTGATTGTGTGATTGTGTGATTGTGTGATTGTGTGATTGTGTGATTGTGTGAAAGTGGGTTTGTGTGTTTGTGGATTGTGTGATTGTGTGATTGTGTGATTGTGGGATTGTGTGGTTGTGTGATTGTGTGGTTGTGTGATTGTGTGATTGTGGGATTGTGTGGTTGTGTGATTGTGTGGTTGTGTGATTGTGGGATTGTGAGATTGTGTGATTGTGTGATTGTGTGATTGTGTGATTGTGTGATTGTGTGATTGTGTGATTGTGTGATTGTGTGATTGTGTGATTGTGTGATTGTGTGATTGTCTTATTCTGTGATGGGGTGGTTGTTTAATTGTGTGATTTTGTGATTGTGTGATGGTGTGATTGTGTGATTGTGTGTTTATGTGATTGTGTGGTTGTGTGATTGGGTGACTGTGTGAGTGTGTGGGTGTGTGATTGCCTGATGGAACGGTTGCCTGATTCTGTGAATGTGTGATTGTGCAATTGTATGATTGGGTGATTGTTTGTTTGTGTGATTGTGTGATTGTGAGATTGTGGTGATTGTGTGATAGTGTGATTATGTGATTGTGTGACTGTATGATAGTGTGATTGTGTGATTGTGTGATTACGTGATTGCCTGGTTGCGTGATTCTGTGATTCCCTCGTTGTGCGATTGTGTTATTGTGTGATGCGGTGCTTGTGTGATTGTGTGATTGTGTGATTGTGTGATTGTGTGATTGTGTGATTGTGTGATTGTGTGATTGTGTGATTGTGTGATTGTGTCATTATGTGTATGTGTGATTGTGTTCACGTGTTATTGTGTGTTGTTGTGCTTGTGTGATTGTGTTCACGTGTTATTGTGTGTTGTTGTGCTTGTGTGATTGTGTGAGCGTGTGATTGTGTGATAGTGGATTGTGTATTGTGTGATTGTGTTGTTGTGTGATTGTGTTGTTGTGTCATTGTGTGATTGTGTAGTTGTGTGACTGTTTGATTGTGTGATTGCGTGATTGTGAGATTGTGTGATTGTGTGATTGTGTGATTGTGTGATTGTGTGATTGTGTGGTTGTGTGATTGGGTGACTGTGTGAGTGTGTGGGTGTGTGATTGCCTGATGGAACGGTTGCCTGATTCTGTGAATGTGTGATTGTGCAATTGCGTGATTGTGTGATTGTTTGTTTGTGTGATTGTGTGATTGTGAGATTGTGGTGATTGTGTGATAGTGTGATTATGTGATTGTGTGACTGTATGATAGTGTGATTGTGTGAGTGTGTGATTGCGTGATTGCCTGGTTGCGTGATTTTGTGATTCCCTCGTTGTGCGATTGTGTTATTGTGTGATGAGGTGCTTGTGTGATGGTGTGATTGTGTGCTTGTGTGATGGTGTGATTGTGTGATTGTGTGATTGTGTGGTTGTGTGATTGTGTGATTGTGTGATTGTGTGATTGTGTGATTGTGTGATTGTGTGGTTGTATGATTGTGTGATTGTGTGATTGTGTGATTGTGTGATTGTGTGGTTGTGTGATTATGTGATTGTGTCATTGTGTTCATGTGTTATTTTGTGTTGGGGTGCTTGTGTGATTGCGTGAGTGTATGATTGTGTGACTGTGGATTGTGTATTGTGTGATTGTGTGATTGCGTGAGTGTGTGGTTGTGTGACTGTAGATTGCGTATTGTGTGATTGTGTGATTGTGTGATTGTGTGATTGTGTGATTGTGTGATTGTGTGAAAGTGGGTTTGTGGGTTTGTGGATTGTGTGGTTGTGTGATTGTGTGATGGCGGGATGTGGATTGTCTGATTGTGTGATTGTGCATTGGTGTGATTTTGCGATTGTGTGACTTTGCGATTGTGTGATTGTGTGATGGCGGGTTGTGGATTGTCTGATTGTGTGATTGTGTGATTGTGTGATTGTGTGATTGTGTGGTTGTGTGATTGTGTGATTGTGTGATTGTGTGATTGTGTGATTGTGTGATTGTGTGATTGTGTGATTGTGTGATTGTGTGATTGTGTGATTGTGCGATTGTGTGATTGTGCGATTTTGTGATTGCGCGATTGCGCGATTGTGTGATTGTGTGATTGTGTGATTGTGTGATTGTGTGATTGTGTGATTGTGTGATTGTGTGATTGCGTGATTGTGTGATTGTGTGATTGTGTGATTGTGTGATTGTGTGATTGTGGATTGTGTATTTTGTGATTGTGTTGTTTTGCGTCCGCGTGATTGTGTGAATGAGTGATTGTGTGATTGTGTGATTGTGTGATTGTGTGATTACGTGATTGCGCGACTGTGTGGTAGTGTGATTGTGTGATTGTGTGATTGCGTGATTGCCTGGTTGCGTGATTCTGTGATTCCCTCGTTGTGTGATTGTGTTACTGTGTGATGAGGTGCTTGTGTGATGGTGTGATTGTGTGATTGTGTGATTGTGTGATTGTGTGGTTGTGTGATTGTGTGATTGTGTGATTGTGTGATTGTGTGATTGTGTGATTGTTTGATTGTGTGATTGTGTGATTGTGTGAGTGTGAGGGTGTGTGATTGCCTGATGGAATGGTTGCGTGATTCTGTGATTCCGTCGTTGTGTGTTTGTGCGATTGTGTGATTGTGTGATTGTGTGGTTGTGTGAGTGTGTGGGTGTGTGATCGTGTGATTGTGTCACTGTGTGATTGTGTGATTGTGTGATTGTGTGGTTGTGTGACTGCGTGATTGTGTATTATGTGATTGTGTTCTTGTGTCTTTGTGTGATTGTGTGATTGTGTGATTGTGTGATTGTGGGATTGTGTGATTGTGTGGTTGTGTGATTTTGCGATTGTGTGATTGTGTGATTGTGTGATTGTCTTATTCTGTGATGGGGTGGTTGTGTAATTGTGTGATTGTGTGATAATGTGATTGCGAGATTGCGTGATAGTGTGATTGTGCGATTGTGTGATTGCGTGATTGTGCGATAGTGTGACTGTGTGATTGTGTGATTGCGTGGTTGCCTGGTTGCGTGATTCTGTGATTAAGTCGTTGTGTGATTGTGTTATTGTGCGATCCGGTGGTTGTGTGATTGTGTGATTGTGTAATTGTGTGATTGTGGGATTGCGTGATTGTGTGATAGTGTGATTGTGTGATTGTGTGATTGTGTGATTCGGTGATTGCCTGGTTGCGTGATTCCATGATTAAGTCGCTGTGTGATTGTGTTATTGTGTGATGAGGTGGTTGTGTGATTGTGTGATTGCGTGATTGTGTGACTGTGTGATTGTGTGATTGTGTGGTCGTGTGATTGTGCTATTGCATGATGGGGTGATTGTGGGATTGTGTGACTGTGTCATTGTGTAATTGTGTGATTTTGTGATTGTGTGATGGTGTGATTATGTGTTTATGTGATTGTGTGATTGTGTGATTGGGTGACTGTGTGAGTGTGTGGGTGTGTGATTGCCTGATGGAACGGTTGCCTGATTCTGTGAATGTGTGATTGTGCAATTGTGTGATTGTGTGATTGTTTGTTTGTGTGATTGTGTGATTGTGAGATTGTGGTGATTGTGTGATAGTGTGATTATGTGATTGTGTGACTGTATGATTGTGTGATTGCGTGATTGCCTGGTTGCGTGATTCTGTGATTCCCTCGTTGTGCGATTGTGTTATTGTGTGATGAGGTGCTTGTGTGATGGTGTGATTGTGTGATTGTGTGATTGTGTGGTTGTGTGATTGTGTGATTGTGTGATTGTGTGATTGTGCGATTGTGTGATTGTGTGATTGTGTGGTTGTGTGATTATCTGATTGTGTCATTGTGTTCATGTGTTATTTTGTGTTGGGGTGCTTGTGTGATTGCGTGAGTGTATGATTGTGTGACTGTGGATTGTGTATTGTGTGATTGTGTGATTGCGTGAGTGTGTGGTTGTGTGACTGTAGATTGCGTATTGTGTGATTGTGTGATTGTGTGATTGTGCGATTGTGTGAAAGTGGGTTTGTGTGTTTGTGGATTGTGTGGTTGTGTGATTGTGTGATGGCGGGATGTGGATTGTCTGATTGTGTGATTGTGTATTGGTGTGATTGTGCGATTGTGTGACTTTGCGATTGTGTGATTGTGTGATGCCGGGTTGTGGATTGTCTGATTGTGTGATTGTGTATTGGTGTGATTGTGCGATTGTGTGACTTTGCGATTGTGTGATTGTGTGGTTGCGTGATTGTGTGATTGCATGGTGGGGTGATTGTGTGATAGTGTGATTGTGTGATAGTGTGATAGTGTGATTGTGTGATTGTGTGATTGTGTGATTGTGTGATAGTGTGATTGTGTCCATGTGTAATCGTGTGTTTGGGTGCTTGTGTGATTGTGTGAGTGTGTGATTGTGTGATTGTGGATTGTGTGATTGTGCAATTGTGTGATTGTGTGATTGTTTGTTTGTGTGATTGTGTGATTGTGAGATTGTGGTGATTGTGTGATAGTGTGATTATGTGATTGTGTGACTGTATGATAGTGTCATTGTGTGATTGTGTGATTGCGTGATTGCCTGGTTGCGTGATTCTGTGATTCCCTCGTTGTGCGATTGTGTTATTGTGTGATGAGGTGCTTGTGTGATGGTGTGATTGTGTGATTGTGTGATTGTGTGGTTGTGTGATTGTGTGATTGTGTGATTGTGTGATTGTGTGATTGTGTGATTGTGTGGTTGTGTGATTATGTGATTGTGTCATTGTGTTCATGTGTTATTTTGTGTTGGGGTGCTTGTGTGATTGCGTGAGTGTATGATTGTGTGACTGTGGATTGTGTATTGTGTGATTGTGTGATTGCGTGAGTGTGTGGTTGTGTGACTGTAGATTGCGTATTGTGTGATTGTGTGATTGTGTGATTGTGTGATTGTGTGATTGTGTGATTGTGTGATTGTGTGAAAGTGGGTTTGTGGGTTTGTGGATTGTGTGGTTGTGTGATTGTGTGATGGCGGGATGTGGATTGTCTGATTGTGTGATTGTGCATTGGTGTGATTTTGCGATTGTGTGACTTTGCGATTGTGTGATTGTGTGATGGCGGGTTGTGGATTGTCTGATTGTGTGATTGTGTATTGGTGTGATTGTGCGATTGTGTGACTTTGCGATTGTGTGATTGTGTGGTTGTGTGATTGTGTGATTGCATGGTGGGGTAATTGTGTGATAGTGTGATTGTGTGATAGAGTGATAGTGTGATTGTGTGATTGTGTGATTGTGTGATTGTGTGATAGTGTGATTGTGTCCATGTGTAATCGTGTGTTTGGGTGCTTGTGTCATTGTGTGAGTGTGTGATTGTGTGATTGTGGATTGTGTGATTGTGTGATTGTGTGATTGTGTGATTGTGTGATTGTGTAATTGTGTGATTGTGTGATTGTGTGATTGTGTGATTGTGTGATTGTGTGATTGTGTGATTGTGTGATTGTGTGATTGTGTGATTGTGTGATTGTGCGATTGTGTGATTGTGCGATTTTGTGATTGCGCGATTGCGCGATTGTGTGATTGTGTGATTGTGTGATTGTGTGATTGTGTGATTGTGTGATTGCGTGATTGTGTGATTGTGTGATTGTGTGATTGTGTGATTGTGTGATTGTGGATTGTGTATTTTGTGATTGTGTTGTTTTGCGTCCGCGTGATTGTGTGAATGAGTGATTGTGTGATTGTGTGATTGTGTGATTGTGTGATTGTGTGATTACGTGATTGCGCGACTGTGTGGTAGTGTGATTGTGTGATTGCGTGATTGCGTGATTGCCTGGTTGCGTGATTCTGTGATTCCCTCGTTATGTGATTGTGTTACTGTGTGATGAGGTGCTTGTGTGATGGTGTGATTGTGTGATTGTGTGATTGTGTGGTTGTGTGGTTGTGTGATTGTGTGATTATGTGATTGTGTGATTGTGTGATTGTGTGATTGTTTGATTGTGTGATTGTGTGATTGTGTGAGTGTGAGGGTGTGTGATTGCCTGATGGAATGGTTGCGTGATTCTGTGATTCCGTCGTTGTGTGTTTGTGCGATTGTGTGATTGTGTGATTGTGTGGTCGTGTGATTGTGCTATTGCATGATGGGGTGATTGTGGGATTGTGTGACTGTGTGATTGTGTAATTGTGTGATTTTGTGATTGTGTGATGGTGTGATTATGTGTTTATGTGATTGTGTGATTGTGTGATTGGGTGACTGTGTGAGTGTGTGGGTGTGTGATTGCCTGATGGAACGGTTGCCTGATTCTGTGAATGTGTGATTGTGCAATTGTGTGATTGTGTGATTGTTTGTTTGTGTGATTGTGTGATTGTGAGATTGTGGTGATTGTGTGATAGTGTGATTATGTGATTGTGTGACTGTATGATTGTGTGATTGCGTGATTGCCTGGTTGCGTGATTCTGTGATTCCCTCGTTGTGCGATTGTGTTATTGTGTGATGAGGTGCTTGTGTGATGGTGTGATTGTGTGATTGTGTGATTGTGTGGTTGTGTGATTGTGTGATTGTGTGATTGTGTGATTGTGCGATTGTGTGATTGTGTGATTGTGTGGTTGTGTGATTATCTGATTGTGTCATTGTGTTCATGTGTTATTTTGTGTTGGGGTGCTTGTGTGATTGCGTGAGTGTATGATTGTGTGACTGTGGATTGTGTATTGTGTGATTGTGTGATTGCGTGAGTGTGTGGTTGTGTGACTGTAGATTGCGTATTGTGTGATTGTGTGATTGTGTGATTGTGCGATTGTGTGAAAGTGGGTTTGTGTGTTTGTGGATTGTGTGGTTGTGTGATTGTGTGATGGCGGGATGTGGATTGTCTGATTGTGTGATTGTGTATTGGTGTGATTGTGCGATTGTGTGACTTTGCGATTGTGGGATTGTGTGATGCCGGGTTGTGGATTGTCTGATTGTGTGATTGTGTATTGGTGTGATTGTGCGATTGTGTGACTTTGCGATTGTGTGATTGTGTGGTTGCGTGATTGTGTGATTGCATGGTGGGGTGATTGTGTGATAGTGTGATTGTGTGATAGTGTGATAGTGTGATTGTGTGATTGTGTGATTGTGTGATTGTGTGATAGTGTGATTGTGTCCATGTGTAATCGTGTGTTTGGGTGCTTGTGTGATTGTGTGAGTGTGTGATTGTGTGATTGTGTGATTGTGTGATTGTGTGATTGTGTGATTGTGTGATTGTGTGATTGTGTGATTGTGTGATTGTGTGATTGTGTGATTGTGTGATTGTGTGATTGTGCGATTTTGTGATTGCGCGATTGCGCGATTGTGTGATATTGTGATTGTGTGATTGTGTGATTGTGTGATTGTGTGATTGTGTGATTGCGTGATTGTGTGATTGTGTGATTGTGTGATTGTGGATTGTGTATTTTGTGATTGTGTTGTTTTGCGTCTGCGTGATTGTGTGAACGAGTGATTGTGTGATTGTGTGATTGTGTGATTACGTGATTGCGCGACTGTGTGGTAGTGTGATTGTGTGATTGTGTGATTGCGTGATTGCCTGGTTGCGTGATTCTGTGATTCCCACGTTGTGTGATTGTGTTACTGTGTGATGAGGTGCTTGTGTGATGGTGTGATTGTGTGATTGTGTGATTGTGTGATTGTGTGATTGTGTGGTTGTGTGATTGTGTGATTGTGTGATTGTGTGATTGTGTGATTGTTTGATTGTGTGATTGTGTGATTGTGTGAGTGTGAGGGTGTGTGATTGCCTGATGGAATGGTTGCGTGATTCTGTGATGCCGTCGTTGTGTGATTGTCTTATTGTGTGATGGGGTGGTTGTGTAATTGTGTGATTGTGCGATTGTGTGATTGTGTGATTGTGTGATTGTGTGATTGTGTGATTGTGTGGTTGCGTGAGTGTGTGTGTGTGTGGTTGCCTGATGGAATGGTTGCGTGATTCTGTGATTGCGTGACTGTGTGATTGTGTAATTGTGTGATTGTGTGATTGCGCCATTGTGTGATTTCGTGATTGCCTGGTTGCGTGATTCTGTGATTCCGTCGTTGTGTGTTTGTGCGATTGTGTGATTGTGTGATTGTGTGGTTGTGTGAGTGTGTGGGTGTGTGATCGTGTGATTGTGTCACTGTGTGATTGTGTGATTGTGTGATTGTGTGGTTGTGTGGTTGTGTGATTGCGTGATTGTGTATTATGTGATTGTGTTCTTGTGTCTTTGTGTGATTGTGTAGTTGTGTGATTGTGTGATTGTGTGATTGTGTGTTTATGTGATTGTGTGGTTGTGTGATTGGGTGACTGTGTGAGTGTGTGGGTGTGTGATTGCCTGATGGAACGGTTGCCTGATTCTTTGAATGTGTGATTGTGCAATTGTGTGATTGTGTGATTGTGTTATTGTGTGATTGTTTGTTTGTGTGATTGTGTGATTGTGGATTGTGTGATTGTGCAATTGTGTGATTGTGTGATTGTTTGTTTGTGTGATTGTGTGATTGTGAGATTGTGGTGATTGTGTGATAGTGTGATTATGTGATTGTGTGACTGTATGATAGTGTCATTGTGTGATTGTGTTATTGCGTGATTGCCTGGTTGCGTGATTCTGTGATTCCCTCGTTGTGCGATTGTGTTATTGTGTGATGAGGTGCTTGTGTGATGGTGTGATTGTGTGATTGTGTGATTGTGTGGTTGTGTGATTGTGTGATTGTGTGATTGTGTGATTGTGTGATTGTGTGGTTGTGTGATTATGTGATTGTGTCATTGTGTTCATGTGTTATTTTGTGTTGGGGTGCTTGTGTGATTGCGTGAGTGTATGATTGTGTGACTGTGGATTGTGTATTGTGTGATTGTGTGATTGCGTGAGTGTGTGGTTGTGTGACTGTAGATTGCGTATTGTGTGATTGTGTGATTGTGTGATTGTGTGATTGTGTGATTGTGTGATTGTGTGATTGTGTGAAAGTGGGTTTGTGGGTTTGTGGATTGTGTGGTTGTGTGATTGTGTGATGGCGGGTTGTGGATTGTCTGATTGTGTGATTGTGTATTGGTGTGATTGTGCGATTGTGTGACTTTGCGATTGTGTGATTGTGTGGTTGTGTGATTGTGTGATTGCATGGTGGGGTAATTGTGTGATAGTGTGATTGTGTGATAGTGTGATAGTGTGATTGTGTGATTGTGTGATTGTGTGATTGTGTGATAGTGTGATTGTGTCCATGTGTAATCGTGTGTTTGGGTGCTTGTGTCATTGTGTGAGTGTGTGATTGTGTGATTGTGGATTGTGTGATTGTGTGATTGTGTGATTGTGTGATTGTGTGATTGTGTAATTGTGTGATTGTGTGATTGTGTGATTGTGTGATTGTGTGATTGTGTGATTGTGTGATTGTGTGATTGTGTGATTGTGTGATTGTGTGATTGTGTGATTGTGTGATTGTGCGATTGTGTGATTGTGCGATTTTGTGATTGCGCGATTGCGCGATTGTGTGATTGTGTGATTGTGTGATTGTGTGATTGTGTGATTGTGTGATTGCGTGATTGTGTGATTGTGTGATTGTGTGATTGTGTGATTGTGTGGTTGTGGATTGTGTATTTTGTGATTGTGTTGTTTTGCGTCCGCGTGATTGTGTGAATGAGTGATTGTGTGATTGTGTGATTGTGTGATTGTGTGATTGTGTGATTACGTGATTGCGCGACTGTGTGGTAGTGTGATTGTGTGATTGCGTGATTGCGTGATTGCCTGGTTGCGTGATTCTGTGATTCCCTCGTTATGTGATTGTGTTACTGTGTGATGAGGTGCTTGTGTGATGGTGTGATTGTGTGATTGTGTGATTGTGTGATTGTGTGGTTGTGTGATTGTGTGATTATGTGATTGTGTGATTGTGTGATTGTGTGATTGTTTGATTGTGTGATTGTGTGATTGTGTGAGTGTGAGGGTGTGTGATTGCCTGATGGAATGGTTGCGTGATTCTGTGATTCCGTCGTTGTGTGTTTGTGCGATTGTGTGATTGTGTGATTGTGTGGTCGTGTGATTGTGCTATTGCATGATGGGGTGATTGTGGGATTGTGTGACTGTGTGATTGTGTAATTGTGTGATTTTGTGATTGTGTGATGGTGTGATTATGTGTTTATGTGATTGTGTGATTGTGTGATTGGGTGACTGTGTGAGTGTGTGGGTGTGTGATTGCCTGATGGAACGGTTGCCTGATTCTGTGAATGTGTGATTGTGCAATTGTGTGATTGTGTGATTGTTTGTTTGTGTGATTGTGTGATTGTGAGATTGTGGTGATTGTGTGATAGTGTGATTATGTGATTGTGTGACTGTATGATTGTGTGATTGCGTGATTGCCTGGTTGCGTGATTCTGTGATTCCCTCGTTGTGCGATTGTGTTATTGTGTGATGAGGTGCTTGTGTGATGGTGTGATTGTGTGATTGTGTGATTGTGTGGTTGTGTGATTGTGTGATTGTGTGATTGTGTGATTGTGCGATTGTGTGATTGTGTGATTGTGTGGTTGTGTGATTATCTGATTGTGTCATTGTGTTCATGTGTTATTTTGTGTTGGGGTGCTTGTGTGATTGCGTGAGTGTATGATTGTGTGACTGTGGATTGTGTATTGTGTGATTGTGTGATTGCGTGAGTGTGTGGTTGTGTGACTGTAGATTGCGTATTGTGTGATTGTGTGATTGTGTGATTGTGCGATTGTGTGAAAGTGGGTTTGTGTGTTTGTGGATTGTGTGGTTGTGTGATTGTGTGATGGCGGGATGTGGATTGTCTGATTGTGTGATTGTGTATTGGTGTGATTGTGCGATTGTGTGACTTTGCGATTGTGGGATTGTGTGATGCCGGGTTGTGGATTGTCTGATTGTGTGATTGTGTATTGGTGTGATTGTGCGATTGTGTGACTTTGCGATTGTGTGATTGTGTGGTTGCGTGATTGTGTGATTGCATGGTGGGGTGATTGTGTGATAGTGTGATTGTGTGATAGTGTGATAGTGTGATTGTGTGATTGTGTGATTGTGTGATTGTGTGATAGTGTGATTGTGTCCATGTGTAATCGTGTGTTTGGGTGCTTGTGTGATTGTGTGAGTGTGTGATTGTGTGATTGTGTGATTGTGTGATTGTGTGATTGTGTGATTGTGTGATTGTGTGATTGTGTGATTGTGTGATTGTGTGATTGTGCGATTTTGTGATTGCGCGATTGCGCGATTGTGTGATATTGTGATTGTGTGATTGTGTGATTGTGTGATTGTGTGATTGTGTGATTGCGTGATTGTGTGATTGTGTGATTGTGTGATTGTGGATTGTGTATTTTGTGATTGTGTTGTTTTGCGTCTGCGTGATTGTGTGAACGAGTGATTGTGTGATTGTGTGATTGTGTGATTACGTGATTGCGCGACTGTGTGGTAGTGTGATTGTGTGATTGTGTGATTGCGTGATTGCCTGGTTGCGTGATTCTGTGATTCCCACGTTGTGTGATTGTGTTACTGTGTGATGAGGTGCTTGTGTGATGGTGTGATTGTGTGATTGTGTGATTGTGTGATTGTGTGGTTGTGTGATTGTGTGATTGTGTGATTGTGTGATTGTGTGATTGTTTGATTGTGTGATTGTGTGATTGTGTGAGTGTGAGGGTGTGTGATTGCCTGATGGAATGGTTGCGTGATTCTGTGATGCCGTCGTTGTGTGATTGTCTTATTGTGTGATGGGGTGGTTGTGTAATTGTGTGATTGTGCGATTGTGTGATTGTGTGATTGTGTGATTGTGTGATTGTGTGGTTGCGTGAGTGTGTGTGTGTGTGGTTGCCTGATGGAATGGTTGCGTGATTCTGTGATTGCGTGACTGTGTGATTGTGTAATTGTGTGATTGTGTGATTGCGCCATTGTGTGATTTCGTGATTGCCTGGTTGCGTGATTCTGTGATTCCGTCGTTGTGTGTTTGTGCGATTGTGTGATTGTGTGATTGTGTGGTTGTGTGAGTGTGTGGGTGTGTGATCGTGTGATTGTGTCACTGTGTGATTGTGTGATTGTGTGATTGTGTGGTTGTGTGGTTGTGTGATTGCGTGATTGTGTATTATGTGATTGTGTTCTTGTGTCTTTGTGTGATTGTGTAGTTGTGTGATTGTGTGATTGTGTGTTTATGTGATTGTGTGGTTGTGTGATTGGGTGACTGTGTGAGTGTGTGGGTGTGTGATTGCCTGATGGAACGGTTGCCTGATTCTTTGAATGTGTGATTGTGCAATTGTGTGATTGTGTGATTGTGTTATTGTGTGATTGTTTGTTTGTGTGATTGTGTGATTGTGAGATTGTTGTGATTGTGTGATAGTGTGATTGTGTGATTGTGTGACTGTATGATAGTGTGATTGTGTGATTGTGTGATTGCGTGGTTGCCTGGTTGCGTGATTCTGTGATTCCCTCGTTGTGTGATTGTGTTACTGTGTGATGTTGTGCTTGTGTGATGGTGTGATTGTGTGATTGTGTGACTGTGTGATTGTGTTGTTGTGTGATTGTGTGATTGTGTGGTTGTGTGAGTGTGCGGGTGTGTGATCATGTGATTGTGTCACTGTGTGATTGTGTGATTGTGTGATTGTGTGATTGTGTGGTTGTGTGATTGTGTGATTGTGTATTATGTGATTGTGTTCTTGTGTCTTTGTGTGATTGTGTAGTCGTGTGATTGTGTGATTGTGTGATTGTGGGATTGTGAGATTGTGTGATTGTGTGATTGTGTGATTGTGTGATTGTGTGATTGTGTGATTGTGTGATTGTGTGATTGTGTGATTGTGTGAGTGTGAGGGTGTGTCATTGCCTGATGGAATGGTTGCGTGATTCGGTGATGCCGTCGTTGTGTGATTGTCTTATTGTGTGATGGGGTGGTTGTGTAATTGTGTGATTGTGCGATTGTGTGATTGTGTGATTGTGTGGTTGTGTGAGTGTGTGGGTGTGTGATCGTGTGATTGTGTCACTGTGTGATTGTGTGGTTGTGTGATTGTGTGGTTGTGTGATTGTGTGATTGTGTATTATGTGATTGTGTTCTTGTGTCTTTGTGTGATTGTGTAGTTGTGTGATTGTGTGATTGTGTGATTGTGGGATTGTGAGATTGTGTGATTGTGTGATTGTGTGATTGTGTGATTGTGTGATTGTGTGATTGTGTATTGTGTGATTGTGTGATTGCGTGAGTGTGTGGTTGTGTGACTGTAGATTGCGTATTGTGTGATTGTGTGATTGTGTGATTGTGTGATTGTGTGAAAGTGGGTTTGTGTGTTTGTGGATTGTGTGGTTGTGTGATTGTGTGATGGCGGGATGTGGATTGTCTGATTGTGTGATTGTGTATTGGTGTGATTGTGCGATTGTGTGACTTTGAAATTGTGTGATTGTGTGATGGCGGTTCGTGGATTGTCTGATTGTGTGATTGTGTATTGGTGTGTTTGTGCGATTGTGTGACTTTGCGATTGTGTGATTGTGTGGTTGTGTGATTGTGTGATTGCATGGTGGGGTGATTGTGTGATAGTGTGATTGTGTGATAGTGTGATAGTGTGATAGTGTGATTGTGTGATTGTGTGATTGTGTGATTGTGTGATTATGTGATTGTGTCCATGTGTAATCGTGTGTTTGGGTGCTTGTGTGATTGTGTGAGTGTGTGATTGCGTGATTGCCTGGTTGCGTGATTCTGTGATTCCCTCGTTGTGCGATTGTGTTATTGTGTGATGAGGTGCTTGTGTGATGGTGTGATTGTGTCATTGTGTGATTGTGTGCTTGTGTGATTGTGTGATTGTGTGATTGTGTGATTGTGTGATTGTGTGATTGTGTGACTGTGTGATTGTGTGGTTGTGTGATTATCTGATTGTGTCATTGTGTTCATGTGTTAGTTTGTGTTGGGGTGCTTGTGTGATTGCGTGAGGGTATGATTGTGTGACTGTGGATTGTGTATTGTGTGATTGTGTGATTGCGTGAGTGTGTGGTTGTGTGACTGTAGATTGCGTATTGTGTGATTGTGTGATTGTGTGATTGTGTGATTGTGTGATTGTGTGATTGTGTGAAAGTGGGTTTGTGTGTTTGTGGATTGTGTGGTTGTGTGATTGTGTGATGCCGGGTTGTGGATTGTCTGATTGTGTGATTGTGTATTGGCGTGATTGTGCGATTGTGTGACTTTGCGATTGTGTGATTGTGCGGTTGTGTGATTGTGTGATTGCATGGTGGGGTGATTGTGTGATAGTGTGATTGTGTGATAGTGTGATAGTGTGATTGTGTGATAGTGTGATTGTGTGATAGTGTGATAGTGTGATAGTGTGATTGTGTGATTGTGTGGTTGTGTGATTGTGTGATTGTGTATTATGTGATTGTGTTCTTGTGTCTTTGTGTGATTGTGTAGTCGTGTGATTGTGTGATTGTGTGATTGTGTGATTGTGCGATTTTGTGATTGCGCGATTGCGCGATTGTGTGATTGTGTGATTGTGTGATTGTGTGATTGTGTGATTGTGTGATTGTGTGATTGTGTGATTGCGTGATTGTGTGATTGTGTGATTGTGGATTGTGTATTTTGTGATTGTGTTGTTTTGCGTCTGCGTGATTCTGTGAACGAGTGATTGTGTGATTGTGTGATTGTGTGATTACGTGATTGCGCGACTGTGTGGTAGTGTGATTGTGTGATTGTGTGATTGCGTGATTGCCTGTTTGCGTGATTCTGTGATTCCCACGTTGTGTGATTGTGTTACTGTGTGATGAGGTGCTTGTGAGATGGTGTGATTGTGTGATTGTGTGATTGTGTGATTGTGTGGTTGTGTGATTGTGTGATTGTGTGATTGTTTGATTGTGTGATTGTGTGATTGTGTGAGTGTGAGGGTGTGTGATTGCCTGATGGAATGGTTGCGTGATTCTGTGATGCCGTCGTTGTGTGATTGTCTTATTGTGTGATGGGGTGGTTGTGTAATTGTGTGATTGTGGGATTGCGTGATTGTGTGATAGTGTGATTGTGTGATTGTGTGATTCGGTGATTACCTGGTTGCGTGATTCCATGATTAAGTCGCTGTGTGATTGTGTTATTGTGTGATGAGGTGGTTGTGTGATTGTGTGATTGCGTGATTGTGTGACTGTGTGATTGTGTGATTGTGTGGTCGTGCGATTGTGCTATTGCATGATGGGGTGATTGTGGGATTGTGTGACTGTGTGATTGTGTAATTGTGCGATTTTGTGATTGTGTGATGGTGTGATTGTGTGTTTATGTGATTGTGTGGTTGTGTGATTGGGTGGCTGTGTGAGTCTGTGGGTGTGTGATTGCCTGATGGAACGGTTGTCTGATTCTTTGAATGTGTGATTGTGCAATTGTGTGATTGTGTGATTGTGTGATTGTGTGATTGTGTGATTGCTTGTTTGTGTGATTGTGTGATTGTGAGATTGTTGTGATTGTGTGATAGTGTGATTGTGTGATTGTGTGACTGTATGATAGTGTGATTGTGTGATTGTGTGATTGCGTGATTGCCTGGTTGCGTGATTCTGTGATTCCCTCGTTGTGCGATTGTGTTATTGTGTGATGAGGTGCTTGAGTGATGGTGTGATTGTGTGATTGTGTGATTGTGTGGTTGTGTGATTTTGTGATTGTGTGATTGTGTGATTGTGTGACTGTGTGGTTGTGTGATTATGCGATTGTGTCATTGTGCTCATGTGTTATTTTGTGTTGGGGTGCTTGTGTGATTGCGTGAGTGTATGATTGTGTGACTGTGGATTGTGTATTGGTGTGATTGTGCGATTGTGTGACTTTGCGATTGTGTTATTGTGTGGTTGTGTGATTGTGTGATTGCATGGTGGGGTGATTGTGTGATAGTGTGATTGTGTGATAGTGTGATAGTGTGATTGTGTGATTGTGTGATTGTGTGATTGTGTGATTGTGTCCACGTGTAATCGTGTGTTTGGGTGCTTGTGTGATTGTGTGAGTGTGTGATGGTGTGATTGTGGATTGTGTGATTGTGTGATTGTGTGATTGTGTGATTGTGTGATTGTGTGATTGTGTGATTGTGTGATTGTGTGATCGTGTGATTGTGTCACTGTGTGATTGTGTGATTGTGTGACTGTGTGGTTGTGTGATTGTGTGATTGTGTGATTGTGTGATTGTGTGATTGTGTGATTGCGGGATTGTGTGGTTGTGTGATTGTGTGGTTGTGTGATTGTGTGATTGTGGGATGGTGTGGTTGTGTGATTGTGTGGTTGTGTGATTGTGTGATTGTGTCATTGTGTGATTGTGGGATTGTGTGGTTGTGTGATTGTGTGGTTGTGTGATTGCGTGATTGTGTGATTGTGGGATTGTGTGATTGTGTGATTGTGTGATTGTGTGATTGTGTGATTGTGTGATTGTGTGATTGTGTGATTGTGTGATTGTGGATTGCGTGAGTGCGTGATTGTGTGATTTTGTGATTGTGTGATTGTGTGATTGTGTGATTGTGCGATTTTGTGATTGCGCGATTGCGCGATTGTGTGATTGTGTGATTGTGTGATTGTGTGATTGTGTGATTGTGTGATTGTGTGATTGCGTGATTGTGTGATTGTGTGATTGTGTGATTGTGGATTGTGTATTTTGTGATTGTGTTGTTTTGCGTCTGCGTGATTGTGTGAATGAGTGATTGTGTGATTGTGTGATTGTGTGATTACGTGATTGCGCGACTGTGTGATAGTGTAATTGTGTGATTTTGTGATTGTGTGATGGTGTGATTATGTGTTTATGTGATTGTGTGATTGTGTGATTGGGTGACTGTGTGAGTGTGTGGGTGTGTGATTGCCTGATGGAACGGTTGCCTGATTCTGTGAATGTGTGATTGTGCAATTGTGTGATTGTGTGATTGTTTGTTTGTGTGATTGTGTGATTGTGAGATTGTGGTGATTGTGTGATAGTGTGATTATGTGATTGTGTGACTGTATGATTGTGTGATTGCGTGATTGCGTGATTGCCTGGTTGCGTGATTCTGTGATTCCCTCGTTGTGCGATTGTGTTATTGTGTGATGAGGTGCTTGTGTGATGGTGTGATTGTGTGATTGTGTGATTGTGTGATTGTGTTATTGTGTGATTGTTTGTTTGTGTGATTGTGTGATTGTGAGATTGTTGTGATTGTGTGATAGTGTGATTGTGTGATTGTGTGACTGTATGATAGTGTGATTGTGTGATTGTGTGATTGCGTGATTGCCTGGTTGCGTGATTCTGTGATTCCCTCGTTGTGTGATTGTGTTACTGTGTGATGTTGTGCTTGTGTGATGGTGTGATTGTGTGATTGTGTGATTGTGTGATTGTGTTGTTGTGTGATTGTGTGATTGTGTGGTTGTGTGAGTGTGCGGGTGTGTGATCGTGTGATTGTGTCACTGTGTGATTGTGTGATTGTGTGATTGTGTGGTTGTGTGATTGTGTGATTGTGTATTATGTGATTGTGTTCTTGTGTCTTTGTGTGATTGTGTAGTCGTGTGATTGTGTGATTGTGTGATTGTGGGATTGTAAGATTGTGTGATTGTGTGATTGTGTGATTGTGTGATTGTGTGATTGTGTGATTGTGTGATTGTGTGATTGTGTGATTGTGTGAGTGTGAGGGTGTGTCATTGCCTGATGGAATGGTTGCGTGATTCGGTGATGCCGTCGTTGTGTGATTGTCTTATTGTGTGATGGGGTGGTTGTGTAATTGTGTGATTGTGCGATTGTGTGATTGTGTGATTGTGTGGTTGTGTGAGTGTGTGGGTGTGTGATCGTGTGATTGTGTCACTGTGTGATTGTGTGGTTGTGTGATTGTGTGGTTGTGTGATTGTGTGATTGTGTATTATGTGATTGTGTTCTTGTGTCTTTGTGTGATTGTGTAGTTGTGTGATTGTGTGATTGTGTGATTGTGGGATTGTGAGATTGTGTGATTGTGTGATTGTGTGATTGTGTGATTGTGTGATTGTGTGATTGTGTATTGTGTGATTGTGTGATTGCGTGAGTGTGTGGTTGTGTGACTGTAGATTGCGTATTGTGTGATTGTGTGATTGTGTGATTGTGTGATTGTGTGAAAGTGGGTTTGTGTGTTTGTGGATTGTGTGGTTGTGTGATAGTGTGATGGCGGGATGTGGATTGTCTGATTGTGTGATTGTGTATTGGTGTGATTGTGCGATTGTGTGACTTTGAAATTGTGTGATTGTGTGATGGCGGTTTGTGGATTGTCTGATTGTGTGATTGTGTATTGGTGTGTTTGTGCGATTGTGTGACTTTGCGATTGTGTGATTGTGTGGTTGTGTGATTGTGTGATTGCATGGTGGGGTGATTGTGTGATAGTGTGATTGTGTGATAGTGTGATAGTGTGATAGTGTGATTGTGTGATTGTGTGATTGTGTGATTGTGTGATTATGTGATTGTGTCCATGTGTAATCGTGTGTTTGGGTGCTTGTGTGATTGTGTGAGTGTGTGATTGCGTGATTGCCTGGTTGCGTGATTCTGTGATTCCCTCGTTGTGCGATTGTGTTATTGTGTGATGAGGTGCTTGTGTGATGGTGTGGTTGTGTCATTGTGTGATTGTGTGGTTGTGTGATTGTGTGATTGTGTGATTGTGTGATTGTGTGATTGTGTGATTGTGTGACTGTGTGATTGTGTGGTTGTGTGATTATCTGATTGTGTCATTGTGTTCATGTGTTAGTTTGTGTTGGGGTGCTTGTGTGATTGCGTGAGGGTATGATTGTGTGACTGTGGATTGTGTATTGTGTGATTGTGTGATTGCGTGAGTGTGTGGTTGTGTGACTGTAGATTGCGTATTGTGTGATTGTGTGATTGTGTGATTGTGTGATTGTGTGATTGTGTGATTGTGTGAAAGTGGGTTTGTGTGTTTGTGGATTGTGTGGTTGTGTGATTGTGTGATGCCGGGTTGTGGATTGTCTGATTGTGTGATTGTGTATTGGCGTGATTGTGCGATTGTGTGACTTTGCGATTGTGTGATTGTGCGGTTGTGTGATTGTGTGATTGCATGGTGGGGTGATTGTGTGATAGTGTGATTGTGTGATAGTGTGATAGTGTGATTGTGTGATTGTGTGATTGTGTGATTGTGTGATTGTGTCCACGTGTAATCGTGTGTTTGGGTGCTTGTGTGATTGTGTGAGTGTGTGATGGTGTGATTGTGGATTGTGTGATTGTGTGATTGTGTGATTGTGTGATTGTGTGATTGTGTGATTGTGTGATTGTGTGATTGTGTGATTGTGTCACTGTGTGATTGTGTGATTGTGTGATTGTGTGATTGTGCGATTTTGTGATTGCGCGATTGCGCGATTGTGTGATTGTGTGATTGTGTGATTGTGTGATTGTGTGATTGTGTGATTGTGTGATTGCGTGATTGTGTGATTGTGTGATTGTGTGATTGTGGATTGTGTATTTTGTGATTGTGTTGTTTTGCGTCTGCGTGATTCTGTGAACGAGTGATTGTGTGATTGTGTGATTGTGTGATTACGTGATTGCGCGACTGTGTGGTAGTGTGATTGTGTGATTGTGTGATTGCGTGATTGCCTGGTTGCGTGATTCTGTGATTCCCACGTTGTGTGATTGTGTTACTGTGTGATGAGGTGCTTGTGTGATGGTGTGATTGTGTGATTGTGTGATTGTGTGATTGTGTGGTTGTGTGATTGTGTGATTGTGTGATTGTTTGATTGTGTGATTGTGTGATTGTGTGAGTGTGAGGGTGTGTGATTGCCTGATGGAATGGTTGCGTGATTCTGTGATGCCGTCGTTGTGTGATTGTCTTATTGTGTGATGGGGTGGTTGTGTAATTGTGTGATTGTGCGATTGTGTGATTGTGTGATTGTGTGATTGTGTGATTGTGTGGTTGCGTGAGTGTGTGTGTGTGTGGTTGCCTGATGGAATGGTTGCGTGATTCTGTGATTGCGTGACTGTGTGATTGTGTAATTGTGTGATTGTGTGATTGCGCCATTGTGTGATTTCGTGATTGCCTGGTTGCGTGATTCTGTGATTCCGTCGTTGTGTGTTTGTGCGATTGTGTGATTGTGTGATTGTGTGGTTGTGTGAGTGTGTGGGTGTGTGATCGTGTGATTGTGTCACTGTGTGATTGTGTGATTGTGTGATTGTGTGGTTGTGTGGTTGTGTGATTGCGTGATTGTGTATTATGTGATTGTGTTCTTGTGTCTTTGTGTGATTGTGTAGTTGTGTGATTGTGTGATTGTGTGATTGTGGGATTGTGTGATTGTGTGGTTGTGTGATTGTGCGATTGTGTGATTGTGTGATTGTGTGATTGTGTGATTGTCTTATTCTGTGATGGGGTGGTTGTGTAATTGTGTGATTGTGTGATTATGTGATTGCGAGTTTGCGTGATAGTGTGATTGTGCGATTGTGTGATTGCGTGATTGTGCGATAGTGTGACTGTGTGATTGTGTGATTGCGTGGTTGCATGGTTGCGTGATTCTGTGATTAAGTCGTTGTGTGATTGTATTATTGTGCGATCCGGTGGTTGTGTGATTGTGTAATTGTGTGATTGTGTGATTGCGTGATTGTGTGACTGTGTGATTGTGTGATTGTGTGACTGTATGATAGTGTGATTGTGTGATTGTGTGATTGCGTGATTGCCTGGTTGCGTGATTCTGTGATTCCCTCGTTGTGTGATTGTGTTACTGTGTGATGTTGTGCTTGTGTGATGGTGTGATCGTGTGATTGTGTGATTGTGTGATTGTGTGGTTGTGTGATTGTGTGATTGTGTGGTTGTGTGAGTGTGCGGGTGTGTGATCGTGTGATTGTGTCACTGTGTGATTGTGTGATTGTGTGATTGTGTGGTTGTGTGATTGTGTGATTGTGTATTATGTGATTGTGTTCTTGTGTCTTTGTGTGATTGTGTAGTCGTGTGATTGTGTGATTCTGTGATTGTGTGATTGTGCGATTTTGTGATTGCGCGATTGCGCGATTGTGTGATTGTGTGATTGTGTGATTGTGTGATTGTGTGATTGTGTGATTGTGTGATTGTGTGGTTGTGTGATTGTGTGATTGTGTGATTGTTTGATTGTGTGATTGTGTGATTGTGTGAGTGTGAGGGTGTGTGATTGCCTGATGGAATGGTTGCGTGATTCTGTGATGCCGTCGTTGTGTGATTGTCTTATTGTGTGATGGGGTGGTTGTGTAATTGTGTGATTGTGCGATTGTGTGATTGTGTGATTGTGTGATTGTGTGATTGTGTGGTTGCGTGAGTGTGTGTGTGTGTGGTTGCCTGATGGAATGGTTGCGTGATTCTGTGATTGCGTGACTGTGTGATTGTGTAATTGTGTGATTGTGTGATTGCGCCATTGTGTGATTTCGTGATTGCCTGGTTGCGTGATTCTGTGATTCCGTCGTTGTGTGTTTGTGCGATTGTGTGATTGTGTGATTGTGTGGTTGTGTGAGTGTGTGGGTGTGTGATCGTGTGATTGTGTCACTGTGTGATTGTGTGATTGTGTGATTGTGTGGTTGTGTGGTTGTGTGATTGCGTGATTGTGTATTATGTGATTGTGTTCTTGTGTCTTTGTGTGATTGTGTAGTTGTGTGATTGTGTGATTGTGTGATTGTGGGATTGTGTGATTGTGTGGTTGTGTGATTGTGCGATTGTGTGATTGTGTGATTGTGTGATTGTGTGATTGTCTTATTCTGTGATGGGGTGGTTGTGTAATTGTATGATTGTGTGATTATGTGATTGCGAGTTTGCGTGATAGTGTGATTGTGCGATTGTGTGATTGCGTAATTGTGCGATAGTGTGACTGTGTGATTGTGTGATTGCGTGGTTGCCTGGTTGCGTGATTCTGTGATTAAGTCGTTGTGTGATTGTATTATTGTGCGATCCGGTGGTTGTGTGATTGTGTAATTGTGTGATTGTGGGATTGCGTGATTGTGTGATAGTGTGATTGTGTGATTGTGTGATTCGGTGATTACCTGGTTGCGTGATTCCATGATTAAGTCGCTGTGTGATTGTGTTATTGTGTGATGAGGTGGTTGTGTGATTGTGTGATTGCGTGATTGTGTGACTGTGTGATTGTGTGATTGTGTGGTCGTGCGATTGTGCTATTGCATGATGGGGTGATTGTGGGATTGTGTGACTGTGTGATTGTGTAATTGTGCGATTTTGTGATTGTGTGATGGTGTGATTGTGTGTTTATGTGATTGTGTGGTTGTGTGATTGGGTGACTGTGTGAGTCTGTGGGTGTGTGATTGCCTGATGGAACGGTTGTCTGATTCTTTGAATGTGTGATTGTGCAATTGTGTGATTGTGTGATTGTGTGATTGTGTGATTGCTTGTTTGTGTGATTGTGTGATTGTGAGATTGTTGTGATTGTGTGATAGTGTGATTGTGTGATTGTGTGACTGTATGATAGTGTGATTGTGTGATTGTGTGATTGCGTGATTGCCTGGTTGCGTGATTCTGTGATTCCCTCGTTGTGCGATTGTGTTATTGTGTGATGAGGTGCTTGAGTGATAGTGTGATTGTGTGATTGTGTGATTGTGTGGTTGTGTGATTTTGTGATTGTGTGATTGTGTGATTGTGTGACTGTGTGGTTGTGTGATTATGCGATTGTGTCATTGTGCTCATGTGTTATTTTGTGTTGGGGTGCTTGTGTGATTGCGTGAGTGTATGATTGTGTGACTGTGGATTGTGTATTGGTGTGATTGTGCGATTGTGTGACTTTGCGATTGTGTTATTGTGTGGTTGTGTGATTGTGTGATTGCATGGTGGGGTGATTGTGTGATAGTGTGATTGTGTGATAGTGTGATAGTGTGATTGTGTGATTGTGTGATTGTGTGATTGTGTGATTGTGTCCACGTGTAATCGTGTGTTTGGGTGCTTGTGTGATTGTGTGAGTGTGTGATTGTGTGATTGTGGATTGTGTGATTGTGTGATTGTGTGATTGTGTGATTGTGTGATTGTGTGATTGTGTGATTGTGTGATTGTGTCACTGTGTGATTGTGTGATTGTGTGACTGTGTGGTTGTGTGATTGTGTGATTGTGTGATTGTGTGATTGTGTGATTGTGTTATTGTGTGATTGTTTGTTTGTGTGATTGTGTGATTGTGAGATTGTTGTGATTGTGTGATAGTGTGATTGTGTGATTGTGTGACTGTATGATAGTGTGATTGTGTGATTGTGGGATTGCGTGATTGCCTGGTTGCGTGATTCTGTGATTCCCTCGTTGTGTGATTGTGTTACTGTGTGATGTTGTGCTTGTGTGATGGTGTGATTGTGTGATTGTGTGATTGTGTGATTGTGTTGTTGTGTGATTGTGTGATTGTGTGGTTGTGTGAGTGTGCGGGTGTGTGATCGTGTGATTGTGTCACTGTGTGATTGTGTGATTGTGTGATTGTGTGGTTGTGTGATTGTGTGATTGTGTATTATGTGATTGTGTTCTTGTGTCTTTGTGTGATTGTGTAGTCGTGTGATTGTGTGATTGTGTGATTGTGGGATTGTGAGATTGTGTGATTGTGTGATTGTGTGATTGTGTGATTGTGTGATTGTGTGATTGTGTGATTGTGTGATTGTGTGATTGTGTGATTGTGTGAGTGTGAGGGTGTGTCATTGCCTGATGGAATGGTTGCGTGATTCGGTGATGCCGTCGTTGTGTGATTGTCTTATTGTGTGATGGGGTGGTTGTGTAATTGTGTGATTGTGCGATTGTGTGATTGTGTGATTGTGTGGTTGTGTGAGTGTGTGGGTGTGTGATCGTGTGATTGTGTCACTGTGTGATTGTGTGGTTGTGTGATTGTGTGGTTGTGTGATTGTGTGATTGTGTATTATGTGATTGTGTTCTTGTGTCTTTGTGTGATTGTGTAGTTGTGTGATTGTGTGATTGTGTGATTGTGGGATTGTGAGATTGTGTGATTGTGTGATTGTGTGATTGTGTGATTGTGTGATTGTGTGATTGTGTATTGTGTGATTGTGTGATTGCGTGAGTGTGTGGTTGTGTGACTGTAGATTGCGTATTGTGTGATTGTGTGATTGTGTGATTGTGTGATTGTGTGATTGTGTGAAAGTGGGTTTGTGTGTTTGTGGATTGTGTGGTTGTGTGATTGTGTGATGGCGGGATGTGGATTGTCTGATTGTGTGATTGTGTATTGGTGTGATTGTGCGATTGTGTGACTTTGAAATTGTGTGATTGTGTGATGGCGGTTTGTGGATTGTCTGATTGTGTGATTGTGTATTGGTGTGTTTGTGCGATTGTGTGACTTTGCGATTGTGTGATTGTGTGGTTGTGTGATTGTGTGATTGCATGGTGGGGTGATTGTGTGATAGTGTGATTGTGTGATAGTGTGATAGTGTGATAGTGTGATTGTGTGATTGTGTGATTGTGTGATTGTGTGATTATGTGATTGTGTCCATGTGTAATCGTGTGTTTGGGTGCTTGTGTGATTGTGTGAGTGTGTGATTGCGTGATTGCCTGGTTGCGTGATTCTGTGATTCCCTCGTTGTGCGATTGTGTTATTGTGTGATGAGGTGCTTGTGTGATGGTGTGATTGTGTCATTGTGTGATTGTGTGGTTGTGTGATTGTGTGATTGTGTGATTGTGTGATTGTGTGATTGTGTGATTGTGTGACTGTGTGATTGTGTGGTTGTGTGATTATCTGATTGTGTCATTGTGTTCATGTGTTAGTTTGTGTTGGGGTGCTTGTGTGATTGCGTGAGGGTATGATTGTGTGACTGTGGATTGTGTATTGTGTGATTGTGTGATTGCGTGAGTGTGTGGTTGTGTGACTGTAGATTGCGTATTGTGTGATTGTGTGATTGTGTGATTGTGTGATTGTGTGATTGTGTGAAAGTGGGTTTGTGTGTTTGTGGATTGTGTGGTTGTGTGATTGTGTGATGCCGGGTTGTGGATTGTCTGATTGTGTGATTGTGTATTGGCGTGATTGTGCGATTGTGTGACTTTGCGATTGTGTGATTGTGCGGTTGTGTGATTGTGTGATTGCATGGTGGGGTGATTGTGTGATAGTGTGATTGTGTGATAGTGTGATAGTGTGATTGTGTGATTGTGTGATTGTGTGATTGTGTGATTGTGTCCACGTGTAATCGTGTGTTTGGGTGCTTGTGTGATTGTGTGAGTGTGTGATGGTGTGATTGTGGATTGTGTGATTGTGTGATTGTGTGATTGTGTGATTGTGTGATTGTGTGATTGTGTGATTGTGTGATTGTGTGATTGTGTGATTGTGTCACTGTGTGATTGTGTGATTGTGTGATTGTGTGATTGTGCGATTTTGTGATTGCGCGATTGCGCGATTGTGTGATTGTGTGATTGTGTGATTGTGTGATTGTGTGATTGTGTGATTGTGTGATTGCGTGATTGTGTGATTGTGTGATTGTGTGATTGTGGATTGTGTATTTTGTGATTGTGTTGTTTTGCGTCTGCGTGATTCTGTGAACGAGTGATTGTGTGATTGTGTGATTGTGTGATTACGTGATTGCGCGACTGTGTGGTAGTGTGATTGTGTGATTGTGTGATTGCGTGATTGCCTGGTTGCGTGATTCTGTGATTCCCACGTTGTGTGATTGTGTTACTGTGTGATGAGGTGCTTGTGTGATGGTGTGATTGTGTGATTGTGTGATTGTGTGATTGTGTGGTTGTGTGATTGTGTGATTGTGTGATTGTTTGATTGTGTGATTGTGTGATTGTGTGAGTGTGAGGGTGTGTGATTGCCTGATGGAATGGTTGCGTGATTCTGTGATGCCGTCGTTGTGTGATTGTCTTATTGTGTGATGGGGTGGTTGTGTAATTGTGTGATTGTGCGATTGTGTGATTGTGTGATTGTGTGATTGTGTGATTGTGTGATTGTGTGATTGTGTGGTTGCGTGAGTGTGTGTGTGTGTGGTTGCCTGATGGAATGGTTGCGTGATTCTGTGATTGCGTGACTGTGTGATTGTGTAATTGTGTGATTGTGTGATTGCGCCATTGTGTGATTTCGTGATTGCCTGGTTGCGTGATTCTGTGATTCCGTCGTTGTGTGTTTGTGCGATTGTGTGATTGTGTGATTGTGTGGTTGTGTGAGTGTGTGGGTGTGTGATCGTGTGATTGTGTCACTGTGTGATTGTGTGATTGTGTGATTGTGTGGTTGTGTGGTTGTGTGATTGCGTGATTGTGTATTATGTGATTGTGTTCTTGTGTCTTTGTGTGATTGTGTAGTTGTGTGATTGTGTGATTGTGTGATTGTGGGATTGTGTGATTGTGTGGTTGTGTGATTGTGCGATTGTGTGATTGTGTGATTGTGTGATTGTGTGATTGTCTTATTCTGTGATGGGGTGGTTGTGTAATTGTGTGATTGTGTGATTATGTGATTGCGAGTTTGCGTGATAGTGTGATTGTGCGATTGTGTGATTGCGTGATTGTGCGATAGTGTGACTGTGTGATTGTGTGATTGCGTGGTTGCATGGTTGCGTGATTCTGTGATTAAGTCGTTGTGTGATTGTATTATTGTGCGATCCGGTGGTTGTGTGATTGTGTAATTGTGTGATTGTGTGATTGCGTGATTGTGTGACTGTGTGATTGTGTGATTGTGTGACTGTATGATAGTGTGATTGTGTGATTGTGTGATTGCGTGATTGCCTGGTTGCGTGATTCTGTGATTCCCTCGTTGTGTGATTGTGTTACTGTGTGATGTTGTGCTTGTGTGATGGTGTGATTGTGTGATTGTGTGATTGTGTGATTGTGTGGTTGTGTGATTGTGTGATTGTGTGGTTGTGTGAGTGTGCGGGTGTGTGATCGTGTGATTGTGTCACTGTGTGATTGTGTGATTGTGTGATTGTGTGGTTGTGTGATTGTGTGATTGTGTATTATGTGATTGTGTTCTTGTGTCTTTGTGTGATTGTGTAGTCGTGTGATTGTGTGATTGTGTGATTGTGTGATTGTGCGATTTTGTGATTGCGCGATTGCGCGATTGTGTGATTGTGTGATTGTGTGATTGTGTGATTGTGTGATTGTGTGATTGTGTGATTGTGTGATTGCGCGATTGTGTGATTGTGTGATTGTGGATTGTGTATTTTGTGATTGTGTTGTTTTGCGTCTGCGTGATTCTGTGAACGAGTGATTGTGTGATTGTGTGATTGTGTGATTACGTGATTGCGCGACTGTGTGGTAGTGTGATTGTGTGATTGTGTGATTGCGTGATTGCCTGGTTGCGTGATTCTGTGATTCCCACGTTGTGTGATTGTGTTACTGTGTGATGAGGTGCTTGTGTGATGGTGTGATTGTGTGATTGTGTGATTGTGTGATTGTGTGGTTGTGTGATTGTGTGATTGTGTGATTGTTTGATTGTGTGATTGTGTGATTGTGTGAGTGTGAGGGTGTGTGATTGCCTGATGGAATGGTTGCGTGATTCTGTGATGCCGTCGTTGTGTGATTGTCTTATTGTGTGATGGGGTGGTTGTGTAATTGTGTGATTGTGCGATTGTGTGATTGTGTGATTGTGTGATTGTGTGATTGTGTGGTTGCGTGAGTGTGTGTGTGTGTGGTTGCCTGATGGAATGGTTGCGTGATTCTGTGATTGCGTGACTGTGTGATTGTGTAATTGTGTGATTGTGTGATTGCGCCATTGTGTGATTTCGTGATTGCCTGGTTGCGTGATTCTGTGATTCCGTCGTTGTGTGTTTGTGCGATTGTGTGATTGTGTGATTGTGTGGTTGTGTGAGTGTGTGGGTGTGTGATCGTGTGATTGTGTCACTGTGTGATTGTGTGATTGTGTGATTGTGTGGTTGTGTGGTTGTGTGATTGCGTGATTGTGTATTATGTGATTGTGTTCTTGTGTCTTTGTGTGATTGTGTAGTTGTGTGATTGTGTGATTGTGTGATTGTGGGATTGTGTGATTGTGTGGTTGTGTGATTGTGCGATTGTGTGATTGTGTGATTGTGTGATTGTGTGATTGTCTTATTCTGTGATGGGGTGGTTGTGTAATTGTATGATTGTGTGATTATGTGATTGCGAGTTTGCGTGATAGTGTGATTGTGCGATTGTGTGATTGCGTAATTGTGCGATAGTGTGACTGTGTGATTGTGTGATTGCGTGGTTGCCTGGTTGCGTGATTCTGTGATTAAGTCGTTGTGTGATTGTATTATTGTGCGATCCGGTGGTTGTGTGATTGTGTAATTGTGTGATTGTGGGATTGCGTGATTGTGTGATAGTGTGATTGTGTGATTGTGTGATTCGGTGATTACCTGGTTGCGTGATTCCATGATTAAGTCGCTGTGTGATTGTGTTATTGTGTGATGAGGTGGTTGTGTGATTGTGTGATTGCGTGATTGTGTGACTGTGTGATTGTGTGATTGTGTGGTCGTGCGATTGTGCTATTGCATGATGGGGTGATTGTGGGATTGTGTGACTGTGTGATTGTGTAATTGTGCGATTTTGTGATTGTGTGATGGTGTGATTGTGTGTTTATGTGATTGTGTGGTTGTGTGATTGAGTGACTGTGTGAGTCTGTGGGTGTGTGATTGCCTGATGGAACGGTTGTCTGATTCTTTGAATGTGTGATTGTGCAATTGTGTGATTGTGTGATTGTGTGATTGTGTGATTGCTTGTTTGTGTGATTGTGTGATTGTGAGATTGTTGTGATTGTGTGATAGTGTGATTGTGTGATTGTGTGACTGTATGATAGTGTGATTGTGTGATTGTGTGATTGCGTGATTGCCTGGTTGCGTGATTCTGTGATTCCCTCGTTGTGCGATTGTGTTATTGTGTGATGAGGTGCTTGAGTGATGGTGTGATTGTGTGATTGTGTGATTGTGTGGTTGTGTGATTTTGTGATTGTGTGATTGTGTGATTGTGTGACTGTGTGGTTGTGTGATTATGCGATTGTGTCATTGTGCTCATGTGTTATTTTGTGTTGGGGTGCTTGTGTGATTGCGTGAGTGTATGATTGTGTGACTGTGGATTGTGTATTGGTGTGATTGTGCGATTGTGTGACTTTGCGATTGTGTTATTGTGTGGTTGTGTGATTGTGTGATTGCATGGTGGGGTGATTGTGTGATAGTGTGATTGTGTGATAGTGTGATAGTGTGATTGTGTGATTGTGTGATTGTGTGATTGTGTGATTGTGTCCACGTGTAATCGTGTGTTTGGGTGCTTGTGTGATTGTGTGAGTGTGTGATTGTGTGATTGTGGATTGTGTGATTGTGTGATTGTGTGATTGTGTGATTGTGTGATTGTGTGATTGTGTGATTGTGTGATTGTGTCACTGTGTGATTGTGTGATTGTGTGACTGTGTGGTTGTGTGATTGTGTGATTGTGTGATTGTGTGATTGTGTGATTGTGTGATTGTGTGATTGCGGGATTGTGTGGTTGTGTGATTGTGTGGTTGTGTGATTGTGTGATTGTGGGATGGTGTGGTTGTGTGATTGTGTGGTTGTGTGATTGTGTGATTGTGTCATTGTGTGATTGTGGGATTGTGTGGTTGTGTGATTGTGTGGTTGTGTGATTGCGTGATTGTGTGATTGTGGGATTGTGTGATTGTGTGATTGTGTGATTGTGTGATTGTGTGATTGTGTGATTGTGTGATTGTGTGATTGTGTGATTGTGTGATTGTGTGATTGTGTGATTGTGGATTGCGTGAGTGCGTGATTGTGTGATTTTGTGATTGTGTGATTGTGTGATTGTGTGATTGTGCGATTTTGTGATTGCGCGATTGCGCGATTGTGTGATTGTGTGATTGTGTGATTGTGTGATTGTGTGATTGTGTGATTGTGTGATTGTGTGATTGCGTGATTGTGTGATTGTGTGATTGTGTGATTGTGGATTGTGTATTTTGTGATTGTGTTGTTTTGCGTCTGCGTGATTGTGTGAATGAGTGATTGTGTGATTGTGTGATTGTGTGATTACGTGATTGCGCGACTGTGTGATAGTGTAATTGTGTGATTGTGTGATTGCGTGATTGCCTGGTTGCGTGATTCTGTGATTCCCTCGTTGTGTGATTGTGTTACTGTGTGATTGTGTTGTTGTGTCATTGTGTGATTGTGTAGTTGTGTGACTGTGTCAGTGTGTGGGTGTGTGATTGCCTGATGGAACGGTTGCCTGATTCTGTGATTGTGTGATTGTGTGATTGTGTGGTTGTGTGATTGTGTGATTGTGCGATTGTGTGATTGTTTGATTGTGTGATTGTGTGATTGTGTGAGTGTGAGGGTGTGTCATTGCCTGATGGAATGGTTGCGTGATTCTGTGATGCCGTCGTTGTGTGATTGTCTTATTGTGTGATGGGGTGGTTGTGTAATTGTGTGATTGTGCGATTGTGTGATTGTGTGATTGTGTGGTTGTGTGAGTGTGTGGGTGTGTGATCGTGTGATTGTGTCACTGTGTGATTGTGTGATTGTGTGGTTGTGTGATTGTGTGATTGTGTATTATGTGATTGTGTTCTTGTGTCTTTGTGTGATTGTGTAGTTGTGTGATTGTGTGATTGTGTGATTGTGGGATTGTGAGATTGTGTGATTGTGTGATTGTGTGATTGTGTGATTGTGTGATTGTGTGATTGTGTGATTGTGTGATTGTGTGATTGTGTGATTGTGTGATTGTGTGATTGTGTGATTGTGTGATTGTGTGATTGTGTGATTGTCTTATTCTGTGATGGGGTGGTTGTGTAATTGTGTGATTGTGCGATTGTGTGATTGCGTGATTGTGCGGTAGTGTGACTGTGTGATTGTGTGATTGCGTGGTTGCCTGGTTGCGTGATTCTGTGATTAAGTCGTTGTGTGATTGTGTTATTGTGCGATCCGGTGATTGTGTGATTGTGTGATTGTGTGATTACGTGATTGCGCGACTGTGTGGTAGTGTGATTGTGTGATTGTGTGATTGCGTGATTGCCTGGTTGCGTGATTCTGTGATTCCCTCGTTGTGTGATTGTGTTACTGTGTGATGAGGTGCTTGTGTGATGGTGTGATTGTGTGATTGTGTGATTGTGTGATTGTGTGATTGTGTGGTTGTGTGATTGTGTGATTGTGTGATTGTGTGATTGTTTCATTGTGTGATTGTGTGATTGTGTGAGTGTGAGGGTGTGTGATTGCCTGATGGAATGGTTGCGTGATTGTGTGTTGCCGTCGTTGTGTGATTGTCTTATTGTGTGATGGGGTGGTTGTGTAATTGTGTGATTGTGCGATTGTGTGATTGTGTGATTGTGTGATTGTGTGATTGTGTGGTTGCCTGAGTGTGTGTGTGTGTTTTTCGCCTGATGGAATGGTTGCGTGATTCTGTGATTGCGTGACTGTGTGATTGTGTGATTGTGTGATTGTGTGATTGCGCCATTGTGTGATTTCGTGATTGCCTGGTTGCGTGATTCTGTGATTCCGTCGCTGTGTGTTTGTGCGATTGTATGATTGTGTGATTGTGTGGTTGTGTGAGTGTGTGGGTGTGTGATCGTGTGATTGTGTGATTGTGTCACTGTGTGATTGTGTGACTGTGTGACTGTGTGGTTGTGTGATTGTGTGATTGTGTGATTGTGTGATTGTGTGATTGCGGGATTGTGTGGTTGTGTGATTGTGTGGTTGTGTGATTGTGTGATTGTGGGATTGTGTGGTTGTGTGATTGTGTGGTTGTGTGATTGTGTGATTGTGTCATTGTGTGATTGTGGGATTGTGTGGTTGTGTGATTGTGTGGTTGTGTGATTGCGTGATTGTGTGATTGTGGGATTGTGTGATTGTGTGATTGTGTGATTGTGTGATTGTGTGATTGTGTGATTGTGTGATTGTGTGATTGTGGATTGCGTGAGTGCGTGATTGTGTGATTTTGTGATTGTGTGATTGTGTGATTGTGTGATTGTGCGATTTTGTGATTGCGCGATTGCGCGATTGTGTGATTGTGTGATTGTGTGATTGTGTGATTGTGTGATTGTGTGATTGTGTGATTGTGTGATTGCGTGATTGTGTGATTGTGTGATTGTGTGATTGTGGATTGTGTATTTTGTGATTGTGTTGTTTTGCGTCTGCGTGATTGTGTGAATGAGTGATTGTGTGATTGTGTGATTGTGTGATTACGTGATTGCGCGACTGTGTGATAGTGTAATTGTGTGATTGTGTGATTGCGTGATTGCCTGGTTGCGTGATTCTGTGATTCCCTCGTTGTGTGATTGTGTTACTGTGTGATGTTGTGCTTGTGTGATGGTGTGATTGTGTGATTGTGGGATTGTGAGATTGTGTGATTGTGTGATTGTGTGATTGTGTGATTGTGTGATTGTGTGATTGTGTGATTGTGTGATTGTGTGATTGTCTTATTCTGTGATGGGGTGGTTGTGTAATTGTGTGATTGTGCGATTGTGTGATTGCGTGATTGTGCGGTAGTGTGACTGTGTGATTGTGTGATTGCGTGGTTGCCTGGTTGCGTGATTCTGTGATTAAGTCGTTGTGTGATTGTGTTATTGTGCGATCCGGTGGTTGTGTGATTGTGTGATTGTGTGATTGCGTGATTGTGTGATTGTGTGATTGTGTGATTGTGTGATTGCGTGATTGTGTGATTGTGTGATCGTGTGATTGTGGATTGTGTATTTTGTGATTGTGTTGTTTTGCGTCTGCGTGATTGTGTGAATGAGTGATTGCGTGATTGTGTGATTGTGTGATTACGTGATTGCGCGACTGTGTGATAGTGTGATTGTGTGATTGTGTGATTGCGTGATTGCCTGGTTGCGTGATTCTGTGATTCCCTCGTTGTGTGATTGTGTTACTGTGTGATGAGGTGCTTGTGTGATGGTGTGATTGTGCGATTGTGTGATTGTGTGATTGTGTGGTTGTGTGATTGTGTGATTGTGTGATTGTGTGATTGTGTGATTGTTTGATTGTGTGATTGTGTGAGTGTGTGAGTGTGAGGGTGTGTGATTGCCTGATGGAATGGTTGCGTGATTCTGTGATGCCGTCGTTGTGTGATTGTCTTATTGTGTGATGGGGTGGTTGTGTAATTGTGTGATTGTGCGATTGTGTGATTGTGTGATTGTGTGGTTGTGTGAGTGTGTGGGTGTGTGATCGTGTGATTGTGTCACTGTGTGATTGCGTGATTGTGTGATTGTGTGATTGTGTGATTGTGTGGTTGTGTGATTGTGTGATTGTGTGATTGTGTGATTGTGTGATTGTGTGATTGCGTGATTGTGTGATTGTGTAATTGTGTGATTGTGGATTGTGTGATTGTGTGATTGCGTGATTGTGTGATTGTGTGATTGTGTGATTGTGGATTGTGTATTTTGTGATTGTGTTGTTTTGCGTCTGCGTGATTGTGTGAACGAGTGATTGTGTGATTGTGTGATTACGTGATTGCGCGACTGTGTGGTAGTGTGATTGTGTGATTGTGTGATTGCGTGATTGCCTGGTTGCGTGATTCTGTGATTCCCTCGTTGTGTGATTGTGTTACTGTGTGATGAGGTGCTTGTGTGATGGTGTGATTGTGCGATTGTGTGATTGTGTGATTGCATGGTGGGGTGATTGTGTGATAGTGTGATTGTGTGATAGTGTGATAGTGTGATTGTGTGATTGTGTGATTGTGTGATTGTGTGATAGTGTGATTGTGTCCATGTGTAATCGTGTGTTTGGGTGCTTGTGTGATTGTGTGAGTGTGTGATTGTGTGATTGTGGATTGTGTGATTGTGTGATTGTGTGATTGTGTGATTGTGTGATTGTGTGATTGTGTGATTGTGTGATTGTGTGATTGTGTGATTGTGTGATTGTGCGATTTTGTGATTGCGCGATTGCGCGATTGTGTGATTGTGTGATTGTGTGATTGTGTGATTGTGTGATTGTGTGATTGTGTGATTGCGTGATTGTGTGATTGCGTGAGTGTGTGATTGTGTGATTGTGTGGTTGCGTGAGTGTGTGTGTGTGTGGTTGCCTGATGGAATGGTTGCGTGATTCTGTGATTGCGTGACTGTGTGATTGTGTAATTGTGTGATTGTGTGATTGCGCCATTGTGTGATTTCGTGATTGCCTGGTTGCGTGATTCTGTGATTCCGTCGTTGTGTGTTTGTGCGATTGTGTGATTGTGTGATTGTGTGATTGTGTGGTTGTGTGAGTGTGTGGGTGTGTGATCGTGTGATTGTGTCACTGTGTGATTGTGTGATTGTGTGATTGTGTGATTGTGTGGTTGTGTGATTGTGTGATTGTGTGATTGTGTGATTGTGTGATTGTGTGATTGTGTGATTGTGTGATTGCGTGATTGTGTGATTGTGTGATTGTGTGATTGTGGATTGTGTGATTGTGTGATTGTGTGATTGTGTGATTGTGTGATTGTGTGATTGTGTGATTGTGTGATTGTGTGATTGTGCGATTTTGTGATTGCGCGATTGCGCGATTGTGTGATTGTGTGATTGTGTGATTGTGTGATTGTGTGATTGTGTGATTGTGTGATTGTGTGATTGTGTGATTGTGTGATTGTGTGATTGTGCGATTTTGTGATTGCGCGATTGCGCGATTGTGTGATTGTGTGATTGTGTGATTGTGTGATTGTGTGATTGTGTGATTGTGTGGTTGTGTTAGTGTGTGGGTGTGTGATCGTGTGATTGTGTCACTGTGTGATTGTGTGATTGTGTGATTGTGTGATTGTGTGATTGTGTGATTGTGTGGTTGTGTGATTGTGTGATTGTGTGATTGTGTGATTGTGTGATTGTGTGATTGCGTGATTGTGTGATTGTGTGATTGTGTGATTGTGGATTGTGTGATTGTGTGATTGCGTGATTGTGTGATTGTGTGATTGTGTGATTGTGGATTGTGTATTTTGTGATTGTGTTGTTTTGCGTCTGCGTGATTGTGTGAACGAGTGATTGTGTGATTGTGTGATTGTGTGATTACGTGATTGCGCGACTGTGTGGTAGTGTGATTGTGTGATTGTGTGATTGCGTGATTGCCTGGTTGCGTGATTCTGTGATTCCCTCGTTGTGTGATTGTGTTACTGTGTGATGAGGTGCTTGTGTGATGGTGTGATTGTGCGATTGTGTGATTGTGTGATTGCATGGTGGGGTGATTGTGTGATAGTGTGATTGTGTGATAGTGTGATAGTGCGATTGTGTGATTGTGTGATTGTGTGATTGTGTGATAGTGTGATTGTGTCCATGTATAATCATGTGTTTGGGTGCTTGTGTGATTGTGTGAGTGTGTGATTGTGTGATTGTGGATTGTGTGATTGTGTGATTGTGTGATTGTGTGATTGTGTGATTGTGTGATTGTGTGATTGTGTGATTGTGTGATTGTGTGATTGTGTGATTGTGTGATTGTGCGATTTTGTGATTGCGCGATTGCGCGATTGTGTGATTGTGTGATTGTGTGATTGTGTGATTGTGTGATTGTGTGATTGTGTGATTGCGTGATTGTGTGATTGTGTGATTGTGTGATTGTGGATTGTGTATTTTGTGATTGTGTTGTTTTGCGTCTGTGTGATTGTGTGAACGAGTGATTGTGTGATTGTGTGATTGTGTGATTACGTGATTGCGCGACTGTGTGGTAGTGTGATTGTGTGATTGTGTGATTGCGTGATTGCCTGGTTGCGTGATTCTGTGATTCCCACGTTGTGTGATTGTGTTACTGAGTGATGAGGTGCTTGTGTGGTGGTGTGATTGTGTGATTGTGTGATTGTGTGATTGTGTGGTTGTGTGATTGTGTGATTGTGTGATTGTGTGATTGTATGATTGTTTGATTGTGTGATTGTGTGATTGTGTGAGTGTGAGGGTGTGTGATTGCCTGATGGAATGGTTGCGTGATTCTGTGATGCCGTCGTTGTGTGATTGTCTTATTGTGTGATGGGGTGGTTGTGCAATTGTGTGATTGTGCGATTGTGTGATTGTGTGATTGTGTGATTGTGTGATTGTGTGGTTGCGTGAGTGTGTGTGTGTGTGGTTGCCTGATGGAATGGTTGCGTGATTCTGTGATTGCGTGACTGTGTGATTGTGTAATTGTGTGATTGTGTGATTGCGCCATTGTGTGATTTCGTGATAGCCTGGTTGCGTGATTCTGTGATTCCGTCGTTGTGTGTTTGTGCGATTGTGTGATTGTGTGATTGTGTGATTGTGTGGTTGTGTGAGTGTGTGGGTGTGTGATCGTGTGATTGTGTCACTGTGTGATTGTGTGATTGTGTGATTGTGTGGTTGTGTGGTTGTGTGATTGCGTGATTGTGTATTATGTGATTGTGTTCTTGTGTCTTTGTGTGATTGTGTAGTTGTGTGATTGTGTGATTGTGTGATTGTGTGTTTATGTGATTGTGTGGTTGTGTGATTGGGTGACTGTGTGAGTGTGTGGGTGTGTGATTGCCTGATGGAACGGTTGCCTGATTCTTTGAATGTGTGATTGTGCAATTGTGTGATTGTGTGATTGTGTGATTGTGTGATTGTGTGATTGTTTGTTTGTGTGATTGTGAGATTGTGAGATTGTTGTGATTGTGTGATAGTGTGATTGTGTGATTGTGTGACTGTATGATAGTGTGATTGTGTGATTGTGTGATTGCGTGATTGCCTGGTTGCGTGATTCTGTGATTCCCTCGTTGTGTGATTGTGTTACTGTGTGATGAGGTGCTTGTGTGATGGTGTGATTGTGCGATTGTGTGATTGTGTGATTGCATGGTGGGGTGATTGTGTGATAGTGTGATTGTGTGATAGTGTGATAGTGTGATTGTGTGATTGTGTGATTGTGTGATTGTGTGATAGTGTGACTGTGTCCATGTGTAATCGTGTGTTTGGGTGCTTGTGTGATTGTGTGAGTGTGTGATTGTGTGATTGTGGATTGTGTGATTGTGTGATTGTGTGATTGTGTGATTGTGTGATTGTGTGATTGTGTGATTGTGTGATTGTGTGATTGTGTGATTGTGTGATTGTGCGATTTTGTGATTGCGCGATTGCGCGATTGTGTGATTGTGTGATTGTGTGATTGTGTGATTGTGTGATTGTGTGATTGTGTGATTGCGTGATTGTGTGATTGCGTGAGTGTGTGATTGTGTGATTGTGTGGTTGCGTGAGTGTGTGTGTGTGTGGTTGCCTGATGGAATGGTTGCGTGATTCTGTGATTGCGTGACTGTGTGATTGTGTAATTGTGTGATTGTGTGATTGCGCCATTGTGTGATTTCGTGATTGCCTGGTTGCGTGATTCTGTGATTCCGTCGTTGTGTGTTTGTGCGATTGTGTGATTGTGTGATTGTGTGATTGTGTGGTTGTGTGAGTGTGTGGGTGTGTAATCGTGTGATTGTGTCACTGTGTGATTGTGTGATTGTGTGATTGTGTGATTGTGTGGTTGTGTGATTGTGTGATTGTGTGATTGTGTGATTGTGTGATTGTGTGATTGTGTGATTGTGTGATTGCGTGATTGTGTGATTGTGTGATTGTGTGATTGTGGATTGTGTGATTGTGTGATTGTGTGATTGTGTGATTGTGTGATTGTGTGATTGTGTGATTGTGTGATTGTGTGATTGTGTGATTGTGTGATTGTGTGATTGTGTGATTGTGTGATTGTGTGATTGTGTGATTGTGCGATTTTGTGATTGCGCGATTGCGCGATTGTGTGATTGTGTGATTGTGTGATTGTGTGATTGTGTGATTGTGTGATTGTGTGATTGTGTGATTGTGTGATTGTGTGATTGTGTGATTGTGCGATTTTGTGATTGCGCGATTGCGCGATTGTGTGATTGTGTGATTGTGTGATTGTGTGATTGTGTGATTGTGTGATTGTGTGGTTGTGTTAGTGTGTGGGTGTGTGATCGTGTGATTGTGTCACTGTGTGATTGTGTGATTGTGTGATTGTGTGATTGTGTGATTGTGTGATTGTGTGGTTGTGTGATTGTGTGATTGTGTGATTGTGTGATTGTGTGATTGTGTGATTGCGTGATTGTGTGATTGTGTGATTGTGTGATTGTGGATTGTGTGATTGTGTGATTGCGTGATTGTGTGATTGTGTGATTGTGTGATTGTGGATTGTGTATTTTGTGATTGTGTTGTTTTGCGTCTGCGTGATTGTGTGAACGAGTGATTGTGTGATTGTGTGATTGTGTGATTACGTGATTGCGCGACTGTGTGGTAGTGTGATTGTGTGATTGTGTGATTGCGTGATTGCCTGGTTGCGTGATTCTGTGATTCCCTCGTTGTGTGATTGTGTTACTGTGTGATGAGGTGCTTGTGTGATGGTGTGATTGTGCGATTGTGTGATTGTGTGATTGCATGGTGGGGTGATTGTGTGATAGTGTGATTGTGTGATAGTGTGATAGTGCGATTGTGTGATTGTGTGATTGTGTGATTGTGTGATAGTGTGATTGTGTCCATGTATAATCATGTGTTTGGGTGCTTGTGTGATTGTGTGAGTGTGTGATTGTGTGATTGTGGATTGTGTGATTGTGTGATTGTGTGATTGTGTGATTGTGTGATTGTGTGATTGTGTGATTGTGTGATTGTGTGATTGTGTGATTGTGTGATTGTGCGATTTTGTGATTGCGCGATTGCGCGATTGTGTGATTGTGTGATTGTGTGATTGTGTGATTGTGTGATTGTGTGATTGCGTGATTGTGTGATTGTGTGATTGTGTGATTGTGGATTGTGTATTTTGTGATTGTGTTGTTTTGCGTCTGTGTGATTGTGTGAACGAGTGATTGTGTGATTGTGTGATTGTGTGATTACGTGATTGCCCGACTGTGTGGTAGTGTGATTGTGTGATTGTGTGATTGCGTGATTGCCTGGTTGCGTGATTCTGTGATTCCCACGTTGTGTGATTGTGTTACTGAGTGATGAGGTGCTTGTGTGGTGGTGTGATTGTGTGATTGTGTGATTGTGTGATTGTGTGGTTGTGTGATTGTGTGATTGTGTGATTGTGTGATTGTATGACTGTTTGATTGTGTGATTGTGTGATTGTGTGAGTGTGAGGGTGTGTGATTGCCTGATGGAATGGTTGCGTGATTCTGTGATGCCGTCGTTGTGTGATTGTCTTATTGTGTGATGGGGTGGTTGTGCAATTGTGTGATTGTGCGATTGTGTGATTGTGTGATTGTGTGATTGTGTGATTGTGTGGTTGCGTGAGTGTGTGTGTGTGTGGTTGCCTGATGGAATGGTTGCGTGATTCTGTGATTGCGTGACTGTGTGATTGTGTAATTGTGTGATTGTGTGATTGCGCCATTGTGTGATTTCGTGATAGCCTGGTTGCGTGATTCTGTGATTCCGTCGTTGTGTGTTTGTGCGATTGTGTGATTGTGTGATTGTGTGATTGTGTGGTTGTGTGAGTGTGTGGGTGTGTGATCGTGTGATTGTGTCACTGTGTGATTGTGTGATTGTGTGATTGTGTGGTTGTGTGGTTGTGTGATTGCGTGATTGTGTATTATGTGATTGTGTTCTTGTGTCTTTGTGTGATTGTGTAGTTGTGTGATTGTGTGATTGTGTGATTGTGTGTTTATGTGATTGTGTGGTTGTGTGATTGGGTGACTGTGTGAGTGTGTGGGTGTGTGATTGCCTGATGGAACGGTTGCCTGATTCTTTGAATGTGTGATTGTGCAATTGTGTGATTGTGTGATTGTGTGATTGTGTGATTGTGTGATTGTTTGTTTGTGTGATTGTGAGATTGTGAGATTGTTGTGATTGTGTGATAGTGTGATTGTGTGATTGTGTGACTGTATGATAGTGTGATTGTGTGATTGTGTGATTGCGTGATTGCCTGGTTGCGTGATTCTGTGATTCCCTCGTTGTGTGATTGTGTTACTGTGTGATGTTGTGCTTGTGTGATGGTGTGATTGTGTGATTGTGTGATTGTGTGGTTGTGTGATTGTGTGATTGTGCGATTGTGTGATTGTTTGATTGTGTGATTGTGTGATTGTGTGAGTGTGAGGGTGTGTCATTGCCTGATGGAATGGTTGCGTGATTCTGTGATGCCGTCGTTGTGTGATTGTCTTATTGTGTGATGGGGTGGTTGTGTAATTGTGTGATTGTGCGATTGTGTGATTGTGTGATTGTGTGGTTGTGTGAGTGTGTGGGTGTGTGATCGTGTGATTGTGTCACTGTGTGATTGTGTGATTGTGTGGTTGTGTGATTGTGTGATTGTGTATTATGTGATTGTGTTCTTGTGTCTTTGTGTGATTGTGTAGTTCTGTGATTGTGTGATTGCGTGATTGTGGGATTGTGAGATTGTGTGATTGTGTGATTGTGTGATTGTGTGATTGTGTGATTGTGTGATTGTGTGATTGTGTGATTGTGTGATTGTGTGATTGTGTGATTGTGTGATTGTGTGATTGTGTGATTGTGTGATTGTCTTATTCTGTGATGGGGTGGTTGTGTAATTGTGTGATTGTGCGATTGTGTGACTGCGTAATTGTGCGGTAGTGTGACTGTGTGATTGTGTGATTGCGTGGTTGCCTCGTTGCGTGATTCTGTGATTAAGTCGTTGTATGATTGTGTTATTGTGCGATCCGGTGATTGTGTGATTGTGTGATTGTGTGATTACGTGATTGCGCGACTGTGTGGTAGTGTGATTGTGTGATTGTGTGATTGCGTGATTGCCTGGTTGCGTGATTCTGTGATTCCCTCGTTGTGTGATTGTGTTACTGTGTGATGAGGTGCTTGTGTGATGGTGTGATTGTGTGATTGTGTGATTGTGTGATTGTGTGGTTGTGTGATTGTGTGATTGTGTGATTGTGTGATTGTTTCATTGTGTGATTGTGTGATTGTGTGAGTGTGAGGGTGTGTGATTGCCTGATGGAATGGTTGCGTGATTGTGTGTTGCCGTCGTTGTGTGATTGTCTTATTGTGTGATGGGGTGGTTGTGTAATTGTGTGATTGTGCGATTGTGTGATTGTGTTATTGTGTGATTGTGTGATTGTGTGGTTGCGTGAGTGTGTGTGTGTGTTTTTGCCTGATGGAATGGTTCCGTGATTCTGTGATTGCGTGACTGTGTGATTGTGTGATTGTGTGATTGTGCGATTGCGCCATTGTGTGATTTCGTGATTGCCTGGTTGCGTGATTCTGTGATTCCGTCGCTGTGTGTTTGTGCGACTGTATGATTGTGTGATTGTGTGGTTGTGTGAGTGTGTGGGTGTGTGATCGTGTGATTGTGTCACTGTGTGATTGTGTGATTGTGTGGTTGTGTGATTCGGTGATTACCTGGTTGCGTGATTCCATGATTAAGTCGCTGTGTGATTGTGTTATTGTGTGATGAGGTGGTTGTGTGATTGTGTGATTGCGTGATTGTGTGACTGTGTGATTGTGTGATTGTGTGGTCGTGCGATTGTGCTATTGCATGATGGGGCGATTGTGGGATTGCGTGACTGTGTGATTGTGTAATTGTGCGATTTTGTGATTGTGTGATGGTGTGATTGTGTGTTTATGTGATTGTGTGGTTGTGTGATTGGGTGACTGTGTGAGTGTGTGGGTGTGTGATTGCCTGATGGAACGGTTGTCTGATTCTTTGAATGTGTGATTGTGCAATTGTGTGATTGTGTGATTGTGTGATTGTGTGATTGTGTGATTGTGTGATTGTGTGATTGTGTGATTGTTTGTTTGTGTGATTGTGTGATTGTGAGATTTTTGTGATTGTGTGATAGTGTGATTGTGTGATTGTGTGACTGTATCATAGTGTGATTGTGTGATTGTGTGATTGCGTGATTGCCTGGTTGCGTGATTCTGTGATTCCCTCGTTGTGCGATTGTGTTATTGTGTGATGAGGTGCTTGAGTGATGGTGTGATTGTGTGATTGTGTGATTGTGTGGTTGTGTGATTTTGTGATTGCGTGATTGTGTGATTGTGTGATTGTGTGATTGTGTGGTTGTGTGATTGTGTGATTGCATGGTGGGGTGATTGTGTGATAGTGTGATTGTGTGATAGTGTGATAGTGTGATTGTGTGATTGTGTGATTGTGTGATTGTGTGATTGTGTCCACGTGTAATCGTGTGTTTGGGTGCTTGTGTGATTGTGTGATTGTGTGATTGTGGATTGTGTGATTGTGTGATTGTGTGATTGTGTGATTGTGTGATTGTGTGATTGGGTGATTGTGTGATTGTGTGATTGTGTGATTGTGTGATTGTGTCACTGTGTGATTGTGTGATTGTGTGACTGTGTGGTTGTGTGATTGTGTGATTGTGTGATTGTGTGATTGTGTGATTGCGGGATTGTGTGGTTGTGTGATTGTGTGGTTGTGTGATTGTGTGATTGTGGGATTGTGTGGTTGTGTGATTGTGTGGTTGTGTGATTGTGTGATTGTGTCATTGTGTGATTGTGTGATTGTGTGGTTGTGTGATTGTGTGGTTGTGTGATTGCGTGATTGTGTGATTGTGGGATTGTGTGATTGTGTGATTGTGTGATTGTGTGATTGTGTGATTGTGTGATTGTGTGATTGTGTGATTGTGTGATTGTGGATTGCGTGAGTGCGTGATTGTGTGATTTTGTGATATTGTGATTGTGTGATTGTGTGATTGTGCGATTTTGTGATTGCGCGATTGCGCGATTGTGTGATTGTGTGATTGTGTGATTGTGTGATTGTGTGATTGTGTGATTGCGTGATTGTGTGATTGTGTGATTGTGTGATTGTGGATTGTGTATTTTGTGATTGTGTCGTTTTGCGTCTGCGTGATTGTGTGAATGAGTGATTGTGTGATTGTGTGATTGCGTGATTGCCTGGTTGCGTGATTCTGTGATTCCCTCGTTGTGTGATTGTGTTACTGTGTGATGTTGTGCTTGTGTGATGGTGTGATTGTGTGATTGTGGGATTGTGAGATTGTGTGATTGTGTGATTGTGTGATTGTGTGATTGTGTGATTGTGTGATTGTGTGATTGTGTGATTGTGTGATTGTGTGATTGTGTGATTGTGTGATTGTGTGATTGTGTGATTGTCTTATTCTGTGATGGAGTGGTTGTGTAATTGTGTGATTGTGCGATTGTGTGATTGTGTGATTGTGTGGTTGTGTGAGTGTGTGGGTGTGTGATCGTGTGATTGTGTCACTGTGTGATTGTGTGATTGTGTGATTGTGTGATTGTGTGATTGTGTGATTGTGTGATTGTGTGATTGTGTGATTGTGTGATTGTGTGATTGTGTGATTGTGTGATTGTGTGATTGTGTGATTGTGTGATTGTGTGATTGTGTCATTATGTGAATGTGTGATTGTGTTCACGTGTTATTGTGTGTTGTTGTGCTTGTGTGATTGTGTGAGCGTGTGATTGTGTGATAGTGGATTGTGTATTGTGTGATTGTGTTGTTGTGTGATTGTGTTGTTGTGTCATTGTGTGATTGTGTAGTTGTGTGACTGTGTCTGTGTGGGTGTGTGATTGCCTGATGGAACGGTTGCCTGATTCTGTGATTGTGTGATTGTGTGATTGTGTGGTTGTGTGATTGTGTGATTGTGCGATTGTGTGATTGTTTGATTGTGTGATTGTGTGATTGTGTGAGTGTGAGGGTGTGTCATTGCCTGATGGAATGGTTGCGTGATTCTGTGATGCCGTCGTTGTGTGATTGTCTTATTGTGTGATGGGGTGGTTGTGTAATTGTGTGATTGTGCGATTGTGTGATTGTGTGATTGTGTGGTTGTGTGAGTGTGTGGGTGTGTGATCGTGTGATTGTGTCACTGTGTGATTGTGTGATTGTGTGGTTGTGTGATTGTGTGATTGTGTATTATGTGATTGTGTTCTTGTGTCTTTGTGTGATTGTGTAGTTGTGTGATTGTGTGATTGTGTGATTGTGGGATTGTGAGATTGTGTGATTGTGTGATTGTGTGATTGTGTGATTGTGTGATTGTGTGATTGTGTGATTGTGTGATTGTGTGATTGTGTGATTGTGTGATTGTGTGATTGTGTGATTGTGTGATTGTGTGATTGTGTGATTGTGTGATTGTCTTATTCTGTGATGGGGTGGTTGTGTAATTGTGTGATTGTGCGATTGTGTGATTGCGTGATTGTGCGGTAGTGTGACTGTGTGATTGTGTGATTGCGTGGTTGCCTGGTTGCGTGATTCTGTGATTAAGTCGTTGTGTGATTGTGTTATTGTGCGATCCGGTGATTGTGTGATTGTGTGATTGTGTGATTACGTGATTGCGCGACTGTGTGGTAGTGTGATTGTGTGATTGTGTGATTGCGTGATTGCCTGGTTGCGTGATTCTGTGATTCCCTCGTTGTGTGATTGTGTTACTGTGTGATGAGGTGCTTGTGTGATGGTGTGATTGTGTGATTGTGTGATTGTGTGATTGTGTGATTGTGTGGTTGTGTGATTGTGTGATTGTGTGATTGTGTGATTGTTTCATTGTGTGATTGTGTGATTGTGTGAGTGTGAGGGTGTGTGATTGCCTGATGGAATGGTTGCGTGATTGTGTGTTGCCGTCGTTGTGTGATTGTCTTATTGTGTGATGGGGTGGTTGTGTAATTGTGTGATTGTGCGATTGTGTGATTGTGTGATTGTGTGATTGTGTGGTTGCCTGAGTGTGTGTGTGTGTTTTTCGCCTGATGGAATGGTTGCGTGATTCTGTGATTGCGTGACTGTGTGATTGTGTGATTGTGTGATTGTGTGATTGCGCCATTGTGTGATTTCGTGATTGCCTGGTTGCGTGATTCTGTGATTCCGTCGCTGTGTGTTTGTGCGATTGTATGATTGTGTGATTGTGTGGTTGTGTGAGTGTGTGGGTGTGTGATCGTGTGATTGTGTGATTGTGTCACTGTGTGATTGTGTGACTGTGTGACTGTGTGGTTGTGTGATTGTGTGATTGTGTGATTGTGTGATTGTGTGATTGCGGGATTGTGTGGTTGTGTGATTGTGTGGTTGTGTGATTGTGTGATTGTGGGATTGTGTGGTTGTGTGATTGTGTGGTTGTGTGGTTGTGTGATTGTGTGATTGTGTCATTGTGTGATTGTGGGATTGTGTGGTTGTGTGATTGTGTGGTTGTGTGATTGCGTGATTGTGTGATTGTGGGATTGTGTGATTGTGTGATTGTGTGATTGTGTGATTGTGTGATTGTGTGATTGTGTGATTGTGTGATTGTGTGATTGTGGATTGTGTATTTTGTGATTGTGTTGTTTTGCGTCTGCGTGATTGTGTGAATGAGTGATTGTGTGATTGTGTGATTGTGTGATTACGTGATTGCGCGACTGTGTGATAGTGTAATTGTGTGATTGTGTGATTGCGTGATTGCCTGGTTGCGTGATTCTGTGATTCCCTCGTTGTGTGATTGTGTTACTGTGTGATGTTGTGCTTGTGTGATGGTGTGATTGTGTGATTGTGGGATTGTGAGATTGTGTGATTGTGTGATTGTGTGATTGTGTGATTGTGTGATTGTGTGATTGTGTGATTGTGTGATTGTCTTATTCTGTGATGGGGTGGTTGTGTAATTGTGTGATTGTGCGATTGTGTGATTGCGTGATTGTGCGGTAGTGTGACTGTGTGATTGTGTGATTGCGTGGTTGCCTGGTTGCGTGATTCTGTGATTAAGTCGTTGTGTGATTGTGTTATTGTGCGATCCGGTGGTTGTGTGATTGTGTGATTGTGTGATTGCGTGATTGTGTGATTGTGTGATTGTGTGATTGTGTGATTGCGTGATTGTGTGATTGTGTGATCGTGTGATTGTGGATTGTGTATTTTGTGATTGTGTTGTTTTGCGTCTGCGTGATTGTGTGAATGAGTGATTGCGTGATTGTGTGATTGTGTGATTACGTGATTGCGCGACTGTGTGATAGTGTGATTGTGTGATTGTGTGATTGCGTGATTGCCTGGTTGCGTGATTCTGTGATTCCCTCGTTGTGTGATTGTGTTACTGTGTGATGAGGTGCTTGTGTGATGGTGTGATTGTGCGATTGTGTGATTGTGTGATTGTGTGGTTGTGTGATTGTGTGATTGTGTGATTGTGTGATTGTGTGATTGTTTGATTGTGTGATTGTGTGAGTGTGTGAGTGTGAGGGTGTGTGATTGCCTGATGGAATGGTTGCGTGATTCTGTGATGCCGTCGTTGTGTGATTGTCTTATTGTGTGATGGGGTGGTTGTGTAATTGTGTGATTGTGCGATTGTGTGATTGTGTGATTGTGTGGTTGTGTGAGTGTGTGGGTGTGTGATCGTGTGATTGTGTCACTGTGTGATTGTGTGATTGTGTGATTGTGTGATTGTGTGATTGTGTGGTTGTGTGATTGTGTGATTGTGTGATTGTGTGATTGTGTGATTGTGTGATTGCGTGATTGTGTGATTGTGTGATTGTGTGATTGTGGATTGTGTGATTGTGTGATTGCGTGATTGTGTGATTGTGTGATTGTGTGATTGTGGATTGTGTATTTTGTGATTGTGTTGTTTTGCGTCTGCGTGATTGTGTGAACGAGTGATTGTGTGATTGTGTGATTACGTGATGGCGCGACTGTGTGGTAGTGTGATTGTGTGATTGTGTGATTGCGTGATTGCCTGGTTGCGTGATTCTGTGATTCCCTCGTTGTGTGATTGTGTTACTGTGTGATGAGGTGCTTGTGTGATGGTGTGATTGTGCGATTGTGTGATTGTGTGATTGCATGGTGGGGTGATTGTGTGATAGTGTGATAGTGTGATTGTGTGATTGTGTGATTGTGTGATTGTGTGATTGTGTGATAGTGTGATTGTGTCCATGTGTAATCGTGTGTTTGGGTGCTTGTGTGATTGTGTGAGTGTGTGATTGTGTGATTGTGGATTGTGTGATTGTGTGATTGTGTGATTGTGTGATTGTGTGATTGTGTGATTGTGTGATTGTGTGATTGTGTGATTGTGTGATTGTGCGATTTTGTGATTGCGCGATTGCGCGATTGTGTGATTGTGTGATTGTGTGATTGTGTGATTGTGTGATTGTGTGATTGTGTGATTGCGTGATTGTGTGATTGCGTGAGTGTGTGATTGTGTGATTGTGTGATTGTGTGATTGTGTGATTGTGTCACTGTGTGATTGTGTGATTGTGTGACTGTGTGGTTGTGTGATTGTGTGATTGTGTGATTGTGTGATTGTGTGATTGTGTGATTGCGGGATTGTGTGGTTGTGTGATTGTGTGGTTGTGTGATTGTGTGATTGTGGGATTGTGTGGTTGTGTGATTGTGTGGTTGTGTGATTGTGTGATTGTGTCATTGTGTGATTGTGGGATTGTGTGGTTGTGTGATTGTGTGGTTGTGTGATTGCGTGATTGTGTGATTGTGGGATTGTGTGATTGTGTGATTGTGTGATTGTGTGATTGTGTGATTGTGTGATTGTGTGATTGTGTGATTGTGGATTGCGTGAGTGCGTGATTGTGTGATTGTGTGATTGTGTGATTGTCTTATTCTGTGATGGGGTGGTTGTGTAATTGTGTGATTGTGCGATTGTGTGATTGCGTGATTGTGCGGTAGTGTGACTGTGTGATTGTGTGATTGCGTGGTTGCCTGGTTGCGTGATTCTGTGATTAAGTCGTTGTGTGATTGTGTTATTGTGCGATCCGGTGATTGTGTGATTGTGTGATTGTGTGATTGTGTGATTGCGTGATTGTGTGATTGCGTGAGTGTGTGATTGTGTGATTGTGTGGTTGCGTGAGTGTGTGTGTGTGTGGTTGCCTGATGGAATGGTTGCGTGATTCTGTGATTGCGTGACTGTGTGATTGTGTAATTGTGTGATTGTGTGATTGCGCCATTGTGTGATTTCGTGATTGCCTGGTTGCGTGATTCTGTGATTCCGTCGTTGTGTGTTTGTGCGATTGTGTGATTGTGTGATTGTGTGATTGTGTGGTTGTGTGAGTGTGTGGGTGTGTGATCGTGTGATTGTGTCACTGTGTGATTGTGTGATTGTGTGATTGTGTGGTTGTGTGGTTGTGTGATTGCGTGATTGTGTATTATGTGATTGTGTTCTTGTGTCTTTGTGTGATTGTGTAGTTGTGTGATTGTGTGATTGTGTGATTGTGTGTTTATGTGATTGTGTGGTTGTGTGATTGGGTGACTGTGTGAGTGTGTGGGTGTGTGATTGCCTGATGGAACGGTTGCCTGATTCTTTGAATGTGTGATTGTGCAATTGTGTGATTGTGTGATTGTGTGATTGTGTGATTGTTTGTTTGTGTGATTGTGAGATTGTGAGATTGTTGTGATTGTGTGATAGTGTGATTGTGTGATTGTGTGACTGTATGATAGTGTGATTGTGTGATTGTGTGATTGCGTGATTGCCTGGTTGCGTGATTCTGTGATTCCCTCGTTGTGTGATTGTGTTACTGTGTGATGTTGTGCTTGTGTGATGGTGTGATTGTGTGATTGTGTGATTGTGTGGTTGTGTGATTGTGTGATTGTGCAATTGTGTGATTGTTTGATTGTGTGATTGTGTGATTGTGTGAGTGTGAGGGTGTGTCATTGCCTGATGGAATGGTTGCGTGATTCTGTGATGCCGTCGTTGTGTGATTGTCTTATTGTGTGATGGGGTGGTAGTGTAATTGTGTGATTGTGCGATTGTGTGATTGTGTGATTGTGTGGTTGTGTGAGTGTGTGGGTGTGTGATCGTGTGATTGTGTCACTGTGTGATTGTGTGATTGTGTGGTTGTGTGATTGTGTGATTGTGTATTATGTGATTGTGTTCTTGTGTCTTTGTGTGATTGTGTAGTTGTGTGATTGTGTGATTGTGTGATTGTGGGATTGTGAGATTGTGTGATTGTGTGATTGTGTGATTGTGTGATTGTGTGATTGCGTGATTGCCTGGTTGCGTGATTCTGTGATTCCCTCGTTGTGTGATTGTGTTACTGTGTGATGAGGTGCTTGTGTGATGGTGTGATTGTGTGATTGTGTGATTGTGTGATTGTGTGATTGTGTGATTGTGTGGTTGTGTGATTGTGTGATTGTGTGATTGTGTGATTGTTTCATTGTGTGATTGTGTGATTGTGTGAGTGTGAGGGTGTGTGATTGCCTGATGGAATGGTTGCGTGATTGTGTGTTGCCGTCGTTGTGTGATTGTCTTATTGTGTGATGGGGTGGTTGTGTAATTGTGTGATTGTGCGATTGTGTGATTGTGTGATTGTGTGATTGTGTGATTGTGTGATTGTGTGGTTGCGTGAGTGTGTGTGTGTGTTTTTGCCTGATGGAATGGTTGCGTGATTCTGTGATTGCGTGACTGTGTGATTGTGTGATTGTGTGATTGTGTGATTGCGCCAATGTGTGATTTCGTGATTGCCTGGTTGCGTGATTCTGTGATTCCGTCGCTGTGTGTTTGTGCGATTGTATGATTGTGTGATTGTGTGGTTGTGTGAGTGTGTGAGTGTGTGGGTGTGTGATCGTGTGATTGTGTCACTGTGTGATTGTGTGATTGTGTGATTGTGTGGTTGTGTGGTTGTGTGATTGCGTGATTGTGTATTATGTGATTGTGTTCTTGTGTCTTTGTGTGATTGTGTAGTTGTGTGATTGTGTGATTGTGTGATTGTGCGATTTTGTGATTGCGCGATTGCGCGATTGTGTGATTGTGTGATTGTGTGATTGTGTGATTGTGTGATTGTGTGATTGTGTGATTGCGTGATTGTGTGATTGTGTGATTGTGTGATTGTGGATTGTGTATTTTGTGATTGTGTTGTTTTGCGTCTGTGTGATTGTGTGAACGAGTGATTGTGTGATTGTGTGATTGTGTGATTACGTGATTGCGCGACTGTGTGGTAGTGTGATTGTGTGATTGTGTGATTGCGTGATTGCCTGGTTGCGTGATTCTGTGATTCCCACGTTGTGTGATTGTGTTACTGAGTGATGAGGTGCTTGTGTGGTGGTGTGATTGTGTGATTGTGTGATTGTGTGATTGTGTGATTGTGTGGTTGTGTGATTGTGTGATTGTGTGATTGTGTGATTGTATGATTGTTTGATTGTGTGATTGTGTGATTGTGTGAGTGTGAGGGTGTGTGATTGCCTGATGGAATGGTTGCGTGGTTCTGTGATGCCGTCGTTGTGTGATTGTCTTATTGTGTGATGGGGTGGTTGTGCAATTGTGTGATTGTGCGATTGTGTGATTGTGTGATTGTGTGATTGTGTGATTGTGTGGTTGCGTGAGTGTGTGTGTGTGTGGTTGCCTGATGGAATGGTTGCGTGATTCTGTGATTGCGTGACTGTGTGATTGTGTAATTGTGTGATTGTGTGATTGCGCCATTGTGTGATTTCGTGATAGCCTGGTTGCGTGATTCTGTGATTCCGTCGTTGTGTGTTTGTGCGATTGTGTGATTGTGTGATTGTGTGATTGTGTGGTTGTGTGAGTGTGTGGGTGTGTGATCGTGTGATTGTGTCACTGTGTGATTGTGTGATTGTGTGATTGTGTGGTTGTGTGGTTGTGTGATTGCGTGATTGTGTATTATGTGATTGTGTTCTTGTGTCTTTGTGTGATTGTGTAGTTGTGTGATTGTGTGATTGTGTGATTGTGTGTTTATGTGATTGTGTGGTTGTGTGATTGGGTGACTGTGTGAGTGTGTGGGTGTGTGATTGCCTGATGGAACGGTTGCCTGATTCTTTGAATGTGTGATTGTGCAATTGTGTGATTGTGTGATTGTGTGATTGTGTGATTGTGTGATTGTTTGTTTGTGTGATTGTGAGATTGTGAGATTGTTGTGATTGTGTGATAGTGTGATTGTGTGATTGTGTGACTGTATGATAGTGTGATTGTGTGATTGTGTGATTGCGTGATTGCCTGGTTGCGTGATTCTGTGATTCCCTCGTTGTGTGATTGTGTTACTGTGTGATGTTGTGCTTGTGTGATGGTGTGATTGTGTGATTGTGTGATTGTGTGGTTGTGTGATTGTGTGATTGTGCGATTGTGTGATTGTTTGATTGTGTGATTGTGTGATTGTGTGAGTGTGAGGGTGTGTCATTGCCTGATGGAATGGTTGCGTGATTCTGTGATGCCGTCGTTGTGTGATTGTCTTATTGTGTGATGGGGTGGTTGTGTAATTGTGTGATTGTGCGATTGTGTGATTGTGTGATTGTGTGGTTGTGTGAGTGTGTGGGTGTGTGATCGTGTGATTGTGTCACTGTGTGATTGTGTGATTGTGTGGTTGTGTGATTGTGTGATTGTGTATTATGTGATTGTGTTCTTGTGTCTTTGTGTGATTGTGTAGTTCTGTGATTGTGTGATTGCGTGATTGTGGGATTGTGAGATTGTGTGATTGTGTGATTGTGTGATTGTGTGATTGTGTGATTGTGTGATTGTGTGATTGTGTGATTGTGTGATTGTGTGATTGTGTGATTGTGTGATTGTGTGATTGTGTGATTGTGTGATTGTCTTATTCTGTGATGGGGTGGTTGTGTAATTGTGTGATTGTGCGATTGTGTGACTGCGTAATTGTGCGGTAGTGTGACTGTGTGATTGTGTGATTGCGTGGTTGCCTCGTTGCGTGATTCTGTGATTAAGTCGTTGTATGATTGTGTTATTGTGCGATCCGGTGATTGTGTGATTGTGTGATTGTGTGATTACGTGATTGCGCGACTGTGTGGTAGTGTGATTGTGTGATTGTGTGATTGCGTGATTGCCTGGTTGCGTGATTCTGTGATTCCCTCGTTGTGTGATTGTGTTACTGTGTGATGAGGTGCTTGTGTGATGGTGTGATTGTGTGATTGTGTGATTGTGTGATTGTGTGGTTGTGTGATTGTGTGATTGTGTGATTGTGTGATTGTTTCATTGTGTGATTGTGTGATTGTGTGAGTGTGAGGGTGTGTGATTGCCTGATGGAATGGTTGCGTGATTGTGTGTTGCCGTCGTTGTGTGATTGTCTTATTGTGTGATGGGGTGGTTGTGTAATTGTGTGATTGTGCGATTGTGTGATTGTGTTATTGTGTGATTGTGTGATTGTGTGGTTGCGTGAGTGTGTGTGTGTGTTTTTGCCTGATGGAATGGTTCCGTGATTCTGTGATTGCGTGACTGTGTGATTGTGTGATTGTGTGATTGTGCGATTGCGCCATTGTGTGATTTCGTGATTGCCTGGTTGCGTGATTCTGTGATTCCGTCGCTGTGTGTTTGTGCGATTGTATGATTGTGTGATTGTGTGGTTGTGTGAGTGTGTGGGTGTGTGATCGTGTGATTGTGTCACTGTGTGATTGTGTGATTGTGTGGTTGTGTGATTCGGTGATTACCTGGTTGCGTGATTCCATGATTAAGTCGCTGTGTGATTGTGTTATTGTGTGATGAGGTGGTTGTGTGATTGTGTGATTGCGTGATTGTGTGACTGTGTGATTGTGTGATTGTGTGGTCGTGCGATTGTGCTATTGCATGATGGGGCGATTGTGGGATTGCGTGACTGTGTGATTGTGTAATTGTGCGATTTTGTGATTGTGTGATGGTGTGATTGTGTGTTTATGTGATTGTGTGGTTGTGTGATTGGGTGACTGTGTGAGTGTGTGGGTGTGTGATTGCCTGATGGAACGGTTGTCTGATTCTTTGAATGTGTGATTGTGCAATTGTGTGATTGTGTGATTGTGTGATTGTGTGATTGTGTGATTGTGTGATTGTGTGATTGTTTGTTTGTGTGATTGTGTGATTGTGAGATTTTTGTGATTGTGTGATAGTGTGATTGTGTGATTGTGTGACTGTATCATAGTGTGATTGTGTGATTGTGTGATTGCGTGATTGCCTGGTTGCGTGATTCTGTGATTCCCTCGTTGTGCGATTGTGTTATTGTGTGATGAGGTGCTTGAGTGATGGTGTGATTGTGTGATTGTGTGATTGTGTGGTTGTGTGATTTTGTGATTGCGTGATTGTGTGATTGTGTGATTGTGTGATTGTGTGGTTGTGTGATTGTGTGATTGCATGGTGGGGTGATTGTGTGATAGTGTGATTGTGTGATAGTGTGATAGTGTGATTGTGTGATTGTGTGATTGTGTGATTGTGTGATTGTGTCCACGTGTAATCGTGTGTTTGGGTGCTTGTGTGATTGTGTGAGTGTGTGATTGTGTGATTGTGGATTGTGTGATTGTGTGATTGTGTGATTGTGTGATTGTGTGATTGTGTGATTGGGTGATTGTGTGATTGTGTGATTGTGTGATTGTGTGATTGTGTCACTGTGTGATTGTGTGATTGTGTGACTGTGTGGTTGTGTGATTGTGTGATTGTGTGATTGTGTGATTGTGTGATTGCGGGATTGTGTGGTTGTGTGATTGTGTGGTTGTGTGATTGTGTGATTGTGGGATTGTGTGGTTGTGTGATTGTGTGGTTGTGTGATTGTGTGATTGTGTCATTGTGTGATTGTGTGATTGTGTGGTTGTGTGATTGTGTGGTTGTGTGATTGCGTGATTGTGTGATTGTGGGATTGTGTGATTGTGTGATTGTGTGATTGTGTGATTGTGTGATTGTGTGATTGTGTGATTGTGGATTGCGTGAGTGCGTGATTGTGTGATTTTGTGATATTGTGATTGTGTGATTGTGTGATTGTGTGATTGTGCGATTTTGTGATTGCGCGATTGCGCGATTGTGTGATTGTGTGATTGTGTGATTGTGTGATTGTGTGATTGTGTGATTGCGTGATTGTGTGATTGTGTGATTGTGTGATTGTGGATTGTGTATTTTGTGATTGTGTCGTTTTGCGTCTGCGTGATTGTGTGAATGAGTGATTGTGTGATTGTGTGATTGCGTGATTGCCTGGTTGCGTGATTCTGTGATTCCCTCGTTGTGTGATTGTGTTACTGTGTGATGTTGTGCTTGTGTGATGGTGTGATTGTGTGATTGTGGGATTGTGAGATTGTGTGATTGTGTGATTGTGTGATTGTGTGATTGTGTGATTGTGTGATTGTGTGATTGTGTGATTGTGTGATTGTGTGATTGTGTGATTGTGTGATTGTGTGATTGTGTGATTGTCTTATTCTGTGATGGAGTGGTTGTGTAATTGTGTGATTGTGCGATTGTGTGATTGTGTGATTGTGTGGTTGTGTGAGTGTGTGGGTGTGTGATCGTGTGATTGTGTCACTGTGTGATTGTGTGATTGTGTGATTGTGTGATTGTGTGATTGTGTGATTGTGTGATTGTGTGATTGTGTGATTGTGTGATTGTGTGATTGTGTGATTGTGTGATTGTGTCATTATGTGAATGTGTGATTGTGTTCACGTGTTATTGTGTGTTGTTGTGCTTGTGTGATTGTGTGAGCGTGTGATTGTGTGATAGTGGATTGTGTATTGTGTGATTGTGTTGTTGTGTGATTGTGTTGTTGTGTCATTGTGTGATTGTGTAGTTGTGTGACTGTGTCAGTGTGTGGGTGTGTGATTGCCTGATGGAACGGTTGCCTGATTCTGTGATTGTGTGATTGTGTGATTGTGTGGTTGTGTGATTGTGTGATTGTGCGATTGTGTGATTGTTTGATTGTGTGATTGTGTGATTGTGTGAGTGTGAGGGTGTGTCATTGCCTGATGGAATGGTTGCGTGATTCTGTGATGCCGTCGTTGTGTGATTGTCTTATTGTGTGATGGGGTGGTTGTGTAATTGTGTGATTGTGCGATTGTGTGATTGTGTGATTGTGTGGTTGTGTGAGTGTGTGGGTGTGTGATCGTGTGATTGTGTCACTGTGTGATTGTGTGATTGTGTGGTTGTGTGATTGTGTGATTGTGTATTATGTGATTGTGTTCTTGTGTCTTTGTGTGATTGTGTAGTTGTGTGATTGTGTGATTGTGTGATTGTGGGATTGTGAGATTGTGTGATTGTGTGATTGTGTGATTGTGTGATTGTGTGATTGTGTGATTGTGTGATTGTGTGATTGTGTGATTGTGTGATTGTGTGATTGTGTGATTGTGTGATTGTGTGATTGTGTGATTGTGTGATTGTCTTATTCTGTGATGGGGTGGTTGTGTAATTGTGTGATTGTGCGATTGTGTGATTGCGTGATTGTGCGGTAGTGTGACTGTGTGATTGTGTGATTGCGTGGTTGCCTGGTTGCGTGATTCTGTGACTAAGTCGTTGTGTGATTGTGTTATTGTGCGATCCGGTGATTGTGTGATTGTGTGATTGTGTGATTACGTGATTGCGCGACTGTGTGGTAGTGTGATTGTGTGATTGTGTGATTGCGTGATTGCCTGGTTGCGTGATTCTGTGATTCCCTCGTTGTGTGATTGTGTTACTGTGTGATGAGGTGCTTGTGTGATGGTGTGATTGTGTGATTGTGTGATTGTGTGATTGTGTGATTGTGTGGTTGTGTGATTGTGTGATTGTGTGATTGTGTGATTGTTTCATTGTGTGATTGTGTGATTGTGTGAGTGTGAGGGTGTGTGATTGCCTGATGGAATGGTTGCGTGATTGTGTGTTGCCGTCGTTGTGTGATTGTCTTATTGTGTGATGGGGTGGTTGTGTAATTGTGTGATTGTGCGATTGTGTGATTGTGTGATTGTGTGATTGTGTGATTGTGTGGTTGCCTGAGTGTGTGTGTGTGTTTTTCGCCTGATGGAATGGTTGCGTGATTCTGTGATTGCGTGACTGTGTGATTGTGTGATTGTGTGATTGTGTGATTGCGCCATTGTGTGATTTCGTGATTGCCTGGTTGCGTGATTCTGTGATTCCGTCGCTGTGTGTTTGTGCGATTGTATGATTGTGTGATTGTGTGGTTGTGTGAGTGTGTGGGTGTGTGATCGTGTGATTGTGTGATTGTGTCACTGTGTGATTGTGTGACTGTGTGACTGTGTGGTTGTGTGATTGTGTGATTGTGTGATTGTGTGATTGTGTGATTGCGGGATTGTGTGGTTGTGTGATTGTGTGGTTGTGTGATTGTGTGATTGTGGGATTGTGTGGTTGTGTGATTGTGTGGTTGTGTGATTGTGTGATTGTGTCATTGTGTGATTGTGGGATTGTGTGGTTGTGTGATTGTGTGGTTGTGTGATTGCGTGATTGTGTGATTGTGGGATTGTGTGATTGTGTGATTGTGTGATTGTGTGATTGTGTGATTGTGTGATTGTGTGATTGTGGATTGCGTGAGTGCGTGACTGTGTGATTTTGTGATTGTGTGATTGTGTGATTGTGTGATTGTGCGATTTTGTGATTGCGCGATTGCGCGATTGTGTGATTGTGTGATTGTGTGATTGTGTGATTGTGTGATTGTGTGATTGTGTGATTGTGTGATTGCGTGATTGTGTGATTGTGTGATTGTGTGATTGTGGATTGTGTATTTTGTGATTGTGTTGTTTTGCGTCTGCGTGATTGTGTGAATGAGTGATTGTGTGATTGTGTGATTGTGTGATTACGTGATTGCGCGACTGTGTGATAGTGTAATTGTGTGATTGTGTGATTGCGTGATTGCCTGGTTGCGTGATTCTGTGATTCCCTCGTTGTGTGATTGTGTTACTGTGTGATGTTGTGCTTGTGTGATGGTGTGATTGTGTGATTGTGGGATTGTGAGATTGTGTGATTGTGTGATTGTGTGATTGTGTGATTGTGTGATTGTGTGATTGTGTGATTGTGTGATTGTCTTATTCTGTGATGGGGTGGTTGTGTAATTGTGTGATTGTGCGATTGTGTGATTGCGTGATTGTGCGGTAGTGTGACTGTGTGATTGTGTGATTGCGTGGTTGCCTGGTTGCGTGATTCTGTGATTAAGTCGTTGTGTGATTGTGTTATTGTGCGATCCGGTGGTTGTGTGATTGTGTGATTGTGTGATTGCGTGATTGTGTGATTGTGTGATTGTGTGATTGTGTGATTGCGTGATTGTGTGATTGTGTGATCGTGTGATTGTGGATTGTGTATTTTGTGATTGTGTTGTTTTGCGTCTGCGTGATTGTGTGAATGAGTGATTGCGTGATTGTGTGATTGTGTGATTACGTGATTGCGCGACTGTGTGATAGTGTGATTGTGTGATTGTGTGATTGCGTGATTGCCTGGTTGCGTGATTCTGTGATTCCCTCGTTGTGTGATTGTGTTACTGTGTGATGAGGTGCTTGTGTGATGGTGTGATTGTGCGATTGTGTGATTGTGTGATTGTGTGGTTGTGTGATTGTGTGATTGTGTGATTGTGTGATTGTGTGATTGTTTGATTGTGTGATTGTGTGAGTGTGTGAGTGTGAGGGTGTGTGATTGCCTGATGGAATGGTTGCGTGATTCTGTGATGCCGTCGTTGTGTGATTGTCTTATTGTGTGATGGGGTGGTTGTGTAATTGTGTGATTGTGCGATTGTGTGATTGTGTGATTGTGTGGTTGTGTGAGTGTGTGGGTGTGTGATCGTGTGATTGTGTCACTGTGTGATTGTGTGATTGTGTGATTGTGTGATTGTGTGATTGTGTGGTTGTGTGATTGTGTGATTGTGTGATTGTGTGATTGTGTGATTGTGTGATTGCGTGATTGTGTGATTGTGTGATTGTGTGATTGTGGATTGTGTGATTGTGTGATTGCGTGATTGTGTGATTGTGTGATTGTGTGATTGTGGATTGTGTATTTTGTGATTGTGTTGTTTTGCGTCTGCGTGATTGTGTGAACGAGTGATTGTGTGATTGTGTGATTACGTGATTGCGCGACTGTGTGGTAGTGTGATTGTGTGATTGTGTGATTGCGTGATTGCCTGGTTGCGTGATTCTGTGATTCCCTCGTTGTGTGATTGTGTTACTGTGTGATGAGGTGCTTGTGTGATGGTGTGATTGTGCGATTGTGTGATTGTGTGATTGCATGGTGGGGTGATTGTGTGATAGTGTGATTGTGTGATAGTGTGATAGTGTGATTGTGTGATTGTGTGATTGTGTGATTGTGTGATAGTGTGATTGTGTCCATGTGTAATCGTGTGTTTGGGTGCTTGTGTGATTGTGTGAGTGTGTGATTGTGTGATTGTGGATTGTGTGATTGTGTGATTGTGTGATTGTGTGATTGTGTGATTGTGTGATTGTGTGATTGTGTGATTGTGTGATTGTGTGATTGTGTGATTGTGCGATTTTGTGATTGCGCGATTGCGCGATTGTGTGATTGTGTGATTGTGTGATTGTGTGATTGTGTGATTGTGTGATTGTGTGATTGCGTGATTGTGTGATTGCGTGAGTGTGTGATTGTGTGATTGTGTGATTGTGTGATTGTGTGATTGTGTCACTGTGTGATTGTGTGATTGTGTGACTGTGTGGTTGTGTGATTGTGTGATTGTGTGATTGTGTGATTGTGTGATTGTGTGATTGCGGGATTGTGTAGTTGTGTGATTGTGTGGTTGTGTGATTGTGTGATTGTGGGATTGTGTGGTTGTGTGATTGTGTGGTTGTGTGATTGTGTGATTGTGTCATTGTGTGATTGTGGGATTGTGTGGTTGTGTGATTGTGTGGTTGTGTGATTGCGTGATTGTGTGATTGTGGGATTGTGTGATTGTGTGATTGTGTGATTGTGTGATTGTGTGATTGTGTGATTGTGTGATTGTGTGATTGTGGATTGCGTGAGTGCGTGATTGTGTGATTGTGTGATTGTGTGATTGTCTTATTCTGTGATGGGGTGGTTGTGTAATTGTGTGATTGTGCGATTGTGTGATTGCGTGATTGTGCGGTAGTGTGACTGTGTGATTGTGTGATTGCGTGGTTGCCTGGTTGCGTGATTCTGTGATTAAGTCGTTGTGTGATTGTGTTATTGTGCGATCCGGTGATTGTGTGATTGTGTGATTGTGTGATTGTGTGATTGTGTGATTGCGTGATTGTGTGATTGCGTGAGTGTGTGATTGTGTGATTGTGTGGTTGCGTGAGTGTGTGTGTGTGTGGTTGCCTGATGGAATGGTTGCGTGATTCTGTGATTGCGTGACTGTGTGATTGTGTAATTGTGTGATTGTGTGATTGCGCCATTGTGTGATTTCGTGATTGCCTGGTTGCGTGATTCTGTGATTCCGTCGTTGTGTGTTTGTGCGATTGTGTGATTGTGTGATTGTGTGATTGTGTGGTTGTGTGAGTGTGTGGGTGTGTGATCGTGTGATTGTGTCACTGTGTGATTGTGTGATTGTGTGATTGTGTGGTTGTGTGGTTGTGTGATTGCGTGATTGTGTATTATGTGATTGTGTTCTTGTGTCTTTGTGTGATTGTGTAGTTGTGTGATTGTGTGATTGTGTGATTGTGTGTTTATGAGATTGTGTGGTTGTGTGATTGGGTGACTGTGTGAGTGTGTGGGTGTGTGATTGCCTGATGGAACGGTTGCCTGATTCTTTGAATGTGTGATTGTGCAATTGTGTGATTGTGTGATTGTGTGATTGTGTGATTGTTTGTTTGTGTGATTGTGAGATTGTGAGATTGTTGTGATTGTGTGATAGTGTGATTGTGTGATTGTGTGACTGTATGATAGTGTGATTGTGTGATTGTGTGATTGCGTGATTGCCTGGTTGCGTGATTCTGTGATTCCCTCGTTGTGTGATTGTGTTACTGTGTGATGTTGTGCTTGTGTGATGGTGTGATTGTGTGATTGTGTGATTGTGTGGTTGTGTGATTGTGTGATTGTGCAATTGTGTGATTGTTTGATTGTGTGATTGTGTGATTGTGTGAGTGTGAGGGTGTGTCATTGCCTGATGGAATGGTTGCGTGATTCTGTGATGCCGTCGTTGTGTGATTGTCTTATTGTGTGATGGGGTGGTAGTGTAATTGTGTGATTGTGCGATTGTGTGATTGTGTGATTGTGTGGTTGTGTGAGTGTGTGGGTGTGTGATCGTGTGATTGTGTCACTGTGTGATTGTGTGATTGTGTGGTTGTGTGATTGTGTGATTGTGTATTATGTGATTGTGTTCTTGTGTCTTTGTGTGATTGTGTAGTTGTGTGATTGTGTGATTGTGTGATTGTGGGATTGTGAGATTGTGTGATTGTGTGATTGTGTGATTGTGTGATTGTGTGATTGCGTGATTGCCTGGTTGCGTGATTCTGTGATTCCCTCGTTGTGTGATTGTGTTACTGTGTGATGAGGTGCTTGTGTGATGGTGTGATTGTGTGATTGTGTGATTGTGTGATTGTGTGATTGTGTGATTGTGTGATTGTGTGGTTGTGTGATTGTGTGATTGTGTGATTGTGTGATTGTTTCATTGTGTGATTGTGTGATTGTGTGAGTGTGAGGGTGTGTGATTGCCTGATGGAATGGTTGCGTGATTGTGTGTTGCCGTCGTTGTGTGATTGTCTTATTGTGTGATGGGGTGGTTGTGTAATTGTGTGATTGTGCGATTGTGTGATTGTGTGATTGTGTGATTGTGTGATTGTGTGGTTGCGTGAGTGTGTGTGTGTGTTTTTGCCTGATGGAATGGTTGCGTGATTCTGTGATTGCGTGACTGTGTGATTGTGTGATTGTGTGATTGTGTGATTGCGCCAATGTGTGATTTCGTGATTGCCTGGTTGCGTGATTCTGTGATTCCCACGTTGTGTGATTGTGTTACTGTGTGATGAGGTGCTTGTGTGATGGTGTGATTGTGTGGTTGTGTGATTGTGTGATTGTGTAATTGTGTGATTGTGGGATTGCGTGATTGTGTGATATTGTGATTGTGTGATTGTGTGATTCGGTGATTACCTGGTTGCGTGATTCCATGATTAAGTCGCTGTGTGATTGTGTTATTGTGTGATGAGGTGGTTGTGTGATTGTGTGATTGCGTGATTGTGTGACTGTGTGATTGTGTGATTGTGTGGTCGTGCGATTGTGCTATTGCATGATGGGGTGATTGTGGGATTGTGTGACTGTGTGATTGTGTAATTGTGCGATTTTGTGATTGTGTGATGGTGTGATTGTGTGTTTATGTGATTGTGTGGTTGTGTGATTGGGTGACTGTGTGAGTGTGTGGGTGTGTGATTGCCTGATGGAACGGTTGTCTGATTCTTTGAATGTGTGATTGTGCAATTGTGTGATTGTGTGATTGTGTGATTGTGTGATTGTGTGATTGTGTGATTGTGTGATTTTTTGTTTGTGTGATTGTGTGATTGTGAGATTTTTGTGATTGTGTGATAGTGTGATTGTGTGATTGTGTGACTGTATGATAGTGTGATTGTGTGATTGTGTGATTGCGTGATTGCCTGGTTGCGTGATTCTGTGATTCCCTCGTTGTGCGATTGTGTTATTGTGTGATGAGGTGCTTGAGTGATGGTGTGATTGTGTGATTGTGTGATTGTGTGGTTGTGTGATTTTGTGATTGTGTGATTGTGTGATTGTGTGATTGTGTGATTGTGTGATTGTGTGGTTGTGTGATTATGCGATTGTGTCATTGTGCTCATGTGTTATTTTGTGTTGGGGTGCTTGTGTGATTGCGTGAGTGTATGATTGTGTGACTGTGGATTGTGTATTGGTGTGATTGTGCGATTGTGTGACTTTGCGATTGTGTGATTGTGTGGTTGTGTGATTGTGTGATTGCATGGTGGGGTGATTGTGTGATAGTGTGATAGTGTGATTGTGTGATTGTGTGATTGTGTGATTGTGTGATTGTGTCCACGTGTAATCGTGTGTTTGGGTGCTTGTGTGATTGTGTGAGTGTGTGATTGTGTGACTGTGGATTGTGTGATTGTGTGATTGTGTGATTGTGTGATTGTGTGATTGTGTGATTGTGTGATTGTGTGATTGTGTGATTGTGTCACTGTGTGATTGTGTGATTGTGTGACTGTGTGGTTGTGCGATTGTGTGATTGTGTGATTGTGTGATTGTGTGATTGCGGGATTGTGTGGTTGTGTGATTGTGTGGTTGTGTGATTGTGTGATTGTGGGATTGTGTGGTTGTGTGATTGTGTGGTTGTGTGATTGTGTGGTTGTGTGATTGTGTGATTGTGTCATTGTGTGATTGTGGGATTGTGTGGTTGTGTGATTGTGTGGTTGTGTGATTGCGTGATTGTGTGATTGTGGGATTGTGTGATTGTGTGATTGTGTGATTGTGTGATTGTGTGATTGTGTGATTGTGGATTGTGTATTTTGTGATTGTGTCGTTTTGCGTCTGCGTGATTGTGTGAATGAGTGATTGTGTGATTGTGTGATTGTGTGATTACGTGATTGCGCGACTGTGTGATAGTGTAATTGTGTGATTGTGTGATTGCGTGATTGCCTGGTTGCGTGATTCTGTGATTCCCTCGTTGTGTGATTGTGTTACTGTGTGATGTTGTGCTTGTGTGATGGTGTGATTGTGTGATTGTGGGATTGTGAGATTGTGTGATTGTGTGATTGTGTGATTGTGTGATTGTGTGATTGTGTGATTGTGTGATTGTGTGATTGTGTGATTGTGTGATTGTGTGATTGTGTGATTGTGTGATTTTGTGATTGTCTTATTCTGTGATGGGGTGGTTGTGTAATTGTGTGATTGTGCGATTGTGTGAATGCGTGATTGTGCGGTAGTGTGACTGTGTGATTGTGTGATTGCGTGGTTGCCTGGTTGCGTGATTCTGTGATTAAGTCGTTGTGTGATTGTGTTATTGTGCGATCCGGTGGTTGTGTGATTGTGTGATTGTGTGATTGCGTGATTGTGTGATTGTGTGATTGTGTGATTGTGTGATTGCGTGATTGTGTGATTGTGTGATCGTGTGATTGTGGATTGTGTATTTTGTGATTGTGTTGTTTTGCGTCTGCGTGATTGTGTGAATGAGTGATTGTGTGATTGTGTGATTGTGTGATTACGTGATTGCGCGACTGTGTGATAGTGTGATTGTGTGATTGTGTGATTGCGTGATTGCCTGGTTGCGTGATTCTGTGATTCCCTCGTTGTGTGATTGTGTTACTGTGTGATGAGGTGCTTGTGTGATGGTGTGATTGTGCGGTTGTGTGATTGTGTGATTGTGTGGTTGTGTGATATTGTGATTGTGTGATTGTGTGATTATTTGATTGTGTGATTGTGTGAGTGTGTGAGTGTGAGGGTGTGTGATTGCCTGATGGAATGGTTGCGTGATTCTGTGATGCCGTCGTTGTGTGATTGTCTTATTGTGTGATGGGGTGGTTGTGTAATTGTGTGATTGTGCGATTGTGTGATTGTGTGATTGTGTGGTTGTGTGAGTGTGTGGGTGTGTGATCGTGTGATTGTGTCACTGTGTGATTGTGTGATTGTGTGATTGTGTGATTGTGTGATTGTGTGGTTGTGTGATTGTGTGATTGTGTATTATGTGATTGTGTTCTTGCGTCTTTGTGTGATTGTGTAGTTGTGTGATTGTGTGATTGTGGGATTGTGAGATTGTGTGATTGTGTGATTGTGTGATTGTGTGATTGTGTGATTGTGTGATTGTGTCATTATGTGAATGTGTGATTGTGTGAGCGTGTGATTGTGTGATAGTGGATTGTGTATTGTGTGATTGTGTTGTTGTGTGATTGTGTTGTTGTGTCATTGTGTGATTGTGTTGTTGTGTGATTGTGTTGTTGTGTCATTGTGTGATTGTGTAGTTGTGTGACTGTGTCAGTGTGTGGGTGTGTGATTGCCTGATGGAACGGTTGCCTGATTCTGTGATTGTGTGATTGTGTGGTTGTGTGATTGTGTGATTGTGCGATTGTGTGATTGTTTGATTGTGTGATTGTGTGATTGTGTGAGTGTGAGGGTGTGTCATTGCCTGATGGAATGGTTGCGTGATTCTGTGATGCCGTCGTTGTGTGATTGTCTTATTGTGTGATGGGGTGGTTGTGTAATTGTGTGATTGTGCGATTGTGTGATTGTGTGATTGTGTGGTTGTGTGAGTGTGTGGGTGTGTGATCGTGTGATTGTGTCACTGTGTGATTGTGTGATTGTGTGGTTGTGTGATTGTGTGATTGTGTATTATGTGATTGTGTTCTTGTGTCTTTGTGTGATTGTGTAGTTGTGTGATTGTGTGATTGTGTGATTGTGGGATTGTGAGATTGTGTGATTGTGTGATTGTGTGATTGTGTGATTGTGTGATTGTGTGATTGTGTGATTGTGTGATTGTGTGATTGTGTGATTGTGTGATTGTCTTATTGTGTGATGGGGTGGTTGTGTAATTGTGTGATTGTGCGATTGTGTGGTTGTGTAATTGTGTGATTGTGCGATTGTGTGATTGCGTGATTGTGCGGTAGTGTGACTGTGTGATTGTGTGATTGCGTGGTTGCCTGGTTGCGTGATTCTGTGATTAAGTCGTTGTGTGATTGTGTTATTGTGCGATCCGGTGATTGTGTGATTGTGTGATTGTGTGATTACGTGATTGCGCGACTGTGTGGTAGTGTGATTGTGTGATTGTGTTATTGCGTGATTGCCTGGTTGCGTGATTCTGTGATTCCCTCGTTGTGTGATTGTGTTACTGTGTGATGAGGTGCTTGTGTGATGGTGTGATTGTGTGATTGTGTGATTGTGTGATTGTGTGATTGTGTGATTGTGTGATTGTGTGATTGTGTGATTGTGCGATTTTGTGATTGCGCGATTGCGCGATTGTGTGATTGTGTGATTGTGTGATTGTGTGATTGTGTGATTGTGTGATTGCGTGATTGTGTGATTGTGTGATTGTGTGATTGTGGATTGTGTATTTTGTGATTGTGTTGTTTTGCGTCTGTGTGATTGTGTGAACGAGTGATTGTGTGATTGTGTGATTGTGTGATTACGTGATTGCGCGACTGTGTGGTAGTGTGATTGTGTGATTGTGTGATTGCGTGATTGCCTGGTTGCGTGATTCTGTGATTCCCACGTTGTGTGATTGTGTTACTGTGTGATGAGGTGCTTGTGTGGTGGTGTGATTGTGTGATTGTGTGATTGTGTGATTGTGTGGTTGTGTGATTGTGTGATTGTGTGATTGTGTGATTGTGTGATTGTTTGATTGTGTGATTGTGTGATTGTGTGAGTGTGAGGGTGTGTGATTGCCTGATGGAATGGTTGCGTGATTCTGTGATGCCGTCGTTGTGTGATTGTCTTATTGTGTGATGGGGTGGTTGTGTAATTGTGTGATTGTGCGATTGTGTGATTGTGTGATTGTGTGATTGTGTGATTGTGTGGTTGCGTGAGTGTGTGTGTGTGTGGTTGCCTGATGGAATGGTTGCGTGATTCTGTGATTGCGTGACTGTGTGATTGTGTAATTGTGTGATTGTGTGATTGCGCCATTGTGTGATTTCGTGATTGCCTGGTTGCGTGATTCTGTGATTCCGTCGTTGTGTGTTTGTGCGATTGTGTGATTGTGTGATTGTGTGATTGTGTGGTTGTGTGAGTGTGTGGGTGTGTGATCGTGTGATTGTGTCACTGTGTGATTGTGTGATTGTGTGATTGTGTGGTTGTGTGGTTGTGTGATTGCGTGATTGTGTATTATGTGATTGTGTTCTTGTGTCTTTGTGTGATTGTGTAGTTGTGTGATTGTGTGATTGTGTGATTGTGTGTTTATGTGATTGTGTGGTTGTGTGATTGGGTGACTGTGTGAGTGTGTGGGTGTGTGATTGCCTGATGGAACGGTTGCCTGATTCTTTGAATGTGTGATTGTGCAATTGTGTGATTGTGTGATTGTGTGATTGTGTGATTGTGTGATTGTTTGTTTGTGTGATTGTGAGATTGTGAGATTGTTGTGATTGTGTGATAGTGTGATTGTGTGATTGTGTGACTGTATGATAGTGTGATTGTGTGATTGTGTGATTGCGTGATTGCCTGGTTGCGTGATTCTGTGATTCCCTCGTTGTGTGATTGTGTTACTGTGTGATGTTGTGCTTGTGTGATGGTGTGATTGTGTGATTGTGTGATTGTGTGGTTGTGTGATTGTGTGATTGTGCGATTGTGTGATTGTTTGATTGTGTGATTGTGTGATTGTGTGAGTGTGAGGGTGTGTCATTGCCTGATGGAATGGTTGCGTGATTCTGTGATGCCGTCGTTGTGTGATTGTCTTATTGTGTGATGGGGTGGTAGTGTAATTGTGTGATTGTGCAATTGTGTGATTGTGTGATTGTGTGGTTGTGTGAGTGTGTGGGTGTGTGATCGTGTGATTGTGTCACTGTGTGATTGTGTGATTGTGTGGTTGTGTGATTGTGTGATTGTGTATTATGTGATTGTGTTCTTGTGTCTTTGTGTGATTGTGTAGTTGTGTGATTGTGTGATTGTGTGATTGTGGGATTGTGAGATTGTGTGATTGTGTGATTGTGTGATTGTGTGATTGTGTGATTGTGTGATTGTGTGATTGTGTGATTGTGTGATTGTGTGATTGTGTGATTGTGTGATTGTGTGATTGTGTGATTGTCTTATTCTGTGATGGGGTGGTTGTGTAATTGTGTGATTGTGCGATTGTGTGACTGCGTGATTGTGCGGTAGTGTGACTGTGTGATTGTGTGATTGCGTGGTTGCCTGGTTGCGTGATTCTGTGATTAAGTCGTTGTGTGATTGTGTTATTGTGCGATCCGGTGATTGTGTGATTGTGTGATTGTGTGATTACGTGATTGCGCGACTGTGTGGTAGTGTGATTGTGTGATTGTGTGATTGCGTGATTGCCTGGTTGCGTGATTCTGTGATTCCCTCGTTGTGTGATTGTGTTACTGTGTGATGAGGTGCTTGTGTGATGGTGTGATTGTGTGATTGTGTGATTGTGTGATTGTGTGGTTGTGTGATTGTGTGATTGTGTGATTGTTTCATTGTGTGATTGTGTGATTGTGTGAGTGTGAGTGTGTGTGATTGCCTGATGGAATGGTTGCGTGACTGTGTGTTGCCGTCGTTGTGTGATTGTCTTATTGTGTGATGGGGTGGTTGTGTAATTGTGTGATTGTGCGATTGTGTGATTGTGTGATTGTGTGATTGTGTGATTGTGTGGTTGCGTGAGTGTGTGTGTGTGTTTTTGCCTGATGGAATGGTTGCGTGATTCTGTGATTGCGTGACTGTGTGATTGTGTGATTGTGTGATTGTGTGATTGCGCCATTGTGTGATTTCGTGATTGCCTGGTTGCGTGATTCTGTGATTCCGTCGTTGTGTGTTTGTGCGATTGTGTGATTGTGTGATTGTGTGATTGTGTGGTTGTGTGAGTGTGTGGGTGTGTGATCGTGTGATTGTGTCACTGTGTGATTGTGTGATTGTGTGATTGTGTGGTTGTGTGGTTGTGTGATTGCGTGATTGTGTATTATGTGATTGTGTTCTTGTGTCTTTGTGTGATTGTGTAGTTGTGTGATTGTGTGATTGTGTGATTGTGTGTTTATGTGATTGTGTGGTTGTGTGATTGGGTGACTGTGTGAGTGTGTGGGTGTGTGATTGCCTGATGGAACGGTTGCCTGATTCTTTGAATGTGTGATTGTGCAATTGTGTGATTGTGTGATTGTGTGATTGTGTGATTGTGTGATTGTTTGTTTGTGTGATTGTGAGATTGTGAGATTGTTGTGATTGTGTGATAGTGTGATTGTGTGATTGTGTGACTGTATGATAGTGTGATTGTGTGATTGTGTGATTGCGTGATTGCCTGGTTGCGTGATTCTGTGATTCCCTCGTTGTGTGATTGTGTTACTGTGTGATGTTGTGCTTGTGTGATGGTGTGATTGTGTGATTGTGTGATTGTGTGGTTGTGTGATTGTGTGATTGTGCGATTGTGTGATTGTTTGATTGTGTGATTGTGTGATTGTGTGAGTGTGAGGGTGTGTCATTGCCTGATGGAATGGTTGCGTGATTCTGTGATGCCGTCGTTGTGTGATTGTCTTATTGTGTGATGGGGTGGTTGTGCAATTGTGTGATTGTGCGATTGTGTGATTGTGTGATTGTGTGGTTGTGTGAGTGTGTGGGTGTGTGATCGTGTGATTGTGTCACTGTGTGATTGTGTGATTGTGTGGTTGTGTGATTGTGTGATTGTGTATTATGTGATTGTGTTCTTGTGTCTTTGTGTGATTGTGTAGTTGTGTGATTGTGTGATTGTGTGATTGTGGGATTGTGAGATTGTGTGATTGTGTGATTGTTTCATTGTGTGATTGTGTGATTGTGTGAGTGTGAGGGTTTGTGATTGCCTGATGGAATGGTTGCGTGATTGTGTGTTGCCGTCGTTGTGTGATTGTCTTATTGTGTGATGGGGTGGTTGTGTAATTGTGTGATTGTGCGATTGTGTGATTGTGTGATTGTGTGATTGTGTGATTGTGTGGTTGCGTGAGTGTGTGTGTGTATTTTTGCCTGATGGAATGGTTGCGTGATTCTGTGATTGCGTGACTGTGTGATTGTGTGATTGTGTGATTGTGTGATTGTGTGATTGTTTGATTGTGTGATTGTGTGATTGTGTGAGTGTGAGGGTGTGTGATTGCCTGATGGAATGGTTGCGTGATTCTGTGATGCCGTCGTTGTGTGATTGTCTTATTGTGTGATGGGGTGGTTGTGTAATTGTGTGATTGTGCGATTGTGTGATTGTGTGATTGTGTGATTGTGTGATTGTGTGGTTGCGTGAGTGTGTGTGGTTGCCTGATGGAATGGTTGCGTGATTCTGTGATTGCGTGACTGTGTGATTGTGTAATTGTGTGATTGTGTGATTGCGCCATTGTGTGATTTCGTGATTGCCTGGTTGCGTGATTCTGTGATTCCGTCGTTGTGTGTTTGTGCGATTGTGTGATTGTGTGATTGTGTGGTTGTGTGAGTGTGTGGGTGTGTGATCGTGTGATTGTGTCACTGTGTGATTGTGTGATTGTGTGATTGTGTGGTTGTGTCGTTGTGTGATTGCGTGATTGTGTATTATGTGATTGTGTTCTTGTGTCTTTGTGTGATTGTGTAGTTGTGTGATTGTGTGATTGTGTGATTGTGTGTTTATGTGATTGTGTGGTTGTGTGATTGGGTGACTGTGTGAGTGTGTGGGTGTGTGATTGCCTGATGGAACGGTTGCCTGATTCTTTGAATGTGTGATTGTGCAATTGTGTGATTGTGTGATTGTGTGATTGTGTGATTGTGTGATTGTTTGTTTGTGTGATTGTGAGATTGTGAGATTGTTGTGATTGTGTGATAGTGTGATTGTGTGATTGTGTGACTGTATGATAGTGTGATTGTGTGATTGTGTGATTGCGTGATTGCCTGGTTGCGTGATTCTGTGATTCCCTCGTTGTGTGATTGTGTTACTGTGTGATGTTGTGCTTGTGTGATGGTGTGATTGTGTGATTGTGTGATTGTGTGGTTGTGTGATTGTGTGATTGTGCGATTGTGTGATTGTTTGATTGTGTGATTGTGTGATTGTGTGAGTGTGAGGGTGTGTCATTGCCTGATGGAATGGTTGCGTGATTCTGTGATGCCGTCGTTGTGTGATTGTCTTATTGTGTGATGGGGTGGTAGTGTAATTGTGTGATTGTGCGATTGTGTGATTGTGTGATTGTGTGGTTGTGTGAGTGTGTGGGTGTGTGATCGTGTGATTGTGTCACTCTGTGATTGTGTGATTGTGTGGTTGTGTGATTGTGTGATTGTGTATTATGTGATTGTGTTCTTGTGTCTTTGTGTGATTGTGTAGTTGTGTGATTGTGTGATTGTGTGATTGTGGGATTGTGAGATTGTGTGATTGTGTGATTGTGTGATTGTGTGATTGTGTGATTGTGTGATTGTGTGATTGTGTGATTGTCTTATTCTGTGATGGGGTGGTTGTGTAATTGTGTGATTGTGCGATTGTGTGACTGCGTGATTGTGCGGTAGTGTGACTGTGTGATTGTGTGATTGCGTGGTTGCCTGGTTGCGTGATTCTGTGATTAAGTCGTTGTGTGATTGTGTTATTGTGCGATCCGGTGATTGTGTGATTGTGTGATTGTGTGATTACGTGATTGCGCGACTGTGTGGTAGTGTGATTGTGTGATTGTGTGATTGCGTGATTGCCTGGTTGCGTGATTCTGTGATTCCCTCGTTGTGTGATTGTGTTACTGTGTGATGAGGTGCTTGTGTGATGGTGTGATTGTGTGATTGTGTGATTGTGTGATTGTGTGATTGTGTGATTGTGTGATTGTGTGATTGTGTGATTGTGTGATTGTGTGGTTGTGTGATTGTGTGATTGCATGGTGGGGTGATTGTGTGATAGTGTGATAGTGTGATTGTGTGATTGTGTGATTGTGTGATTGTGTGATTGTGTCCACGTGTAATCGTGTGTTTGGGTGCTTGTGTGATTGTGTGAGTGTGTGATTGTGTGATTGTGGATTGTGTGATTGTGTGATTGTGTGATTGTGTGATTGTGTGATTGTGTGATTGTGTGATTGTGTGATTGTGTGATTGTGTGATTGTGTCACTGTGTGATTGTGTGATTGTGTGACTGTGTGGTTGTGCGATTGTGTGATTGTGTGATTGTGTGATTGTGTGATTGCGGGATTGTGTGGTTGTGTGATTGTGTGGTTGTGTGATTGTGTGATTGTGGGATTGTGTGGGTGTGTGATTGTGTGGTTGTGTGATTGTGTGGTTGTGTGATTGTGTGATTGTGTCATTGTGTGATTGTGGGATTGTGTGGTTGTGTGATTGTGTGGTTGTGTGATTGCGTGATTGTGTGATTGTGGGATTGTGTGATTGTGTGATTGTGTGATTGTGTGATTGTGTGATTGTGTGATTGTGTGATTGTGTGATTGTGGATTGTGTATTTTGTGATTGTGTCGTTTTGCGTCTGCGTGATTGTGTGAATGAGTGATTGTGTGATTGTGTGATTGTGTGATTACGTGATTGCGCGACTGTGTGATAGTGTAATTGTGTGATTGTGTGATTGCGTGATTGCCTGGTTGCGTGATTCTGTGATTCCCTCGTTGTGTGATTGTGTTACTGTGTGATGTTGTGCTTGTGTGATGGTGTGATTGTGTGATTGTGGGATTGTGAGATTGTGTGATTGTGTGATTGTGTGATTGTGTGATTGTGTGATTGTGTGATTGTGTGATTGTGTGATTGTGTGATTGTCTTATTCTGTGATGGGGTGGTTGTGTAATTGTGTGATTGTGCGATTGTGTGATTGCGTGATTGTGCGGTAGTGTGACTGTGTGATTGTGTGATTGCGTGGTTGCCTGGTTGCGTGATTCTGTGATTAAGTCGTTGTGTGATTGTGTTATTGTGCGATCCGGTGGTTGTGTAATTGTGCGATTGTGCGATTGTGTGATTGTGTGATCGTGTGATTGTGTGATTGTGTGGTTGCGTGAGTGTGTGTGTGTGTTTTTGCCTGATGGAATGGTTGCGTGATTCTGTGATTGCGTGACTGTGTGATTGTGTGATTGTGTGATTGTGTGATTGCGCCATTGTGTGATTTCGTGATTGCCTGGTTGCGTGATTCTGTGATTCCGTCGCTGTGTGTTTGTGCGATTGTATGATTGTGTGATTGTGTGGTTGTGTGAGTGTGTGGGTGTGTGATCGTGTGATTGTGTCACTGTGTGATTGTGTGATTGTGTGGTTGTGTGATTGCGTGATTGTGTATTATGTGATTGTGTTCTTGTGTCTTTGTGTGATTGTGTAGTTGTGTGATTGTGTGATTGTGTGATTGTGGGATTGTGTGATTGTGTGGTTGTGTGATTGTGCGATTGTGTGATTGTGTGATTGTGTGATTGCGTGATTGTGTGATTGTCTTATTCTGTGATGGGGTGGTTGTGTAATTGTGTGATTGTGTGATTATGTGATTGCGAGATTGCGTGATAGTGTGATTGTGCGATTGTGTGATTGCGGGATTGTGCGATAGTGTGACTGTGTGATTGTGTGATTGCGTGGTTGCCTGGTTGCGTGATTCTGTGATTAAGTCGTTGTGTGATTGTGTTATGGTGCGATCCGGTGGTTGTGTGATTGTGTGATTGTGTAATTGTGTGATTGTGGGATTGCGTGATTGTGTGATAGTGTGATTGTGTGATTGTGTGATTCGGTGATTACCTGGTTGCGTGATTCCATGATTAAGTCGCTGTGTGATTGTGTTATTGTGTGATGAGGTGGTTGTGTGATTGTGTGATTGCGTGATTGTGTGACTGTGTGATTGTGTGATTGTGTGGTCGTGCGATTGTGCTATTGCATGATGGGGTGATTCTGGGATTGTGTGATTGTGTGATAGTGTAATTGTGTGATTGTGTGATTGCGTGATTGCCTGGTTGCGTGATTCTGTGATTCCCTCGTTGTGTGATTGTGTTACTGTGTGATGTTGTGCTTGTGTGATGGTGTGATTGTGTGATTGTGGGATTGTGAGATTGTGTGATTGTGTGATTGTGTGATTGTGTGATTGTGTGATTGTGTGATTGTGTGATTGTGTGATTGTGTGATTTTTTGTTTGTGTGATTGTGTGATTGTGAGATTTTTGTGATTGTGTGATAGTGTGATTGTGTGATTGTGTGACTGTATGATAGTGTGATTGTGTGATTGTGTGATTGCGTGATTGCCTGGTTGCGTGATTCTGTGATTCCCTCGTTGTGCGATTGTGTTATTGTGTGATGAGGTGCTTGAGTGATGGTGTGATTGTGTGATTGTGTGATTGTGTGGTTGTGTGATTTTGTGATTGTGTGATTGTGTGATTGTGTGATTGTGTGATTGTGTGATTGTGTGGTTGTGTGATTATGCGATTGTGTCATTGTGCTCATGTGTTATTTTGTGTTGGGGTGCTTGTGTGATTGCGTGAGTGTATGATTGTGTGACTGTGGATTGTGTATTGGTGTGATTGTGCGATTGTGTGACTTTGCGATTGTGTGATTGTGTGGTTGTGTGATTGTGTGATTGCATGGTGGGGTGATTGTGTGATAGTGTGATAGTGTGATTGTGTGATTGTGTGATTGTGTGATTGTGCGATTGTGTCCACGTGTAATCGTGTGTTTGGGTGCTTGTGTGATTGTGTGAGTGTGTGATTGTGTGACTGTGGATTGTGTGATTGTGTGATTGTGTGATTGTGTGATTGTGTGATTGTGTGATTGTGTGATTGTGTGATTGTGTCACTGTGTGATTGTGTGATTGTGTGACTGTGTGGTTGTGCGATTGTGTGATTGTGTGATTGTGTGATTGTGTGATTGCGGGATTGTGTGGTTGTGTGATTGTGTGGTTGTGTGATTGTGTGATTGTGGGATTGTGTGGTTGTGTGATTGTGTGGTTGTGTGATTGTGTGGTTGTGTGATTGTGTGATTGTGTCATTGTGTGATTGTGGGATTGTGTGGTTGTGTGATTGTGTGGTTGTGTGATTGCGTGATTGTGTGATTGTGGGATTGTGTGATTGTGTGATTGTGTGATTGTGTGATTGTGTGATTGTGTGATTGTGGATTGTGTATTTTGTGATTGTGTCGTTTTGCGTCTGCGTGATTGTGTGAATGAGTGATTGTGTGATTGTGTGATTGTGTGATTACGTGATTGCGCGACTGTGTGATAGTGTAATTGTGTGATTGTGTGATTGCGTGATTGCCTGGTTGCGTGATTCTGTGATTCCCTCGTTGTGTGATTGTGTTACTGTGTGATGTTGTGCTTGTGTGATGGTGTGATTGTGTGAATGTGGGATTGTGAGATTGTGTGATTGTGTGATTGTGTGATTGTGTGATTGTGTGATTGTGTGATTGTGTGATTGTGTGATTGTGTGATTGTGTGATTGTGTGATTGTGTGATTGTGTGATTGTGTGATTTTGTGATTGTCTTATTCTGTGATGGGGTGGTTGTGTAATTGTGTGATTGTGCGATTGTGTGAATGCGTGATTGTGCGGTAGTGTGACTGTGTGATTGTGTGATTGCGTGGTTGCCTGGTTGCGTGATTCTGTGATTAAGTCGTTGTGTGATTGTGTTATTGTGCGATCCGGTGGTTGTGTGATTGTGTGATTGTGTGATTGCGTGATTGTGTGATTGTGTGATTGTGTGATTGTGTGATTGCGTGATTGTGTGATTGTGTGATCGTGTGATTGTGGATTGTGTATTTTGTGATTGTGTTGTTTTGCGTCTGCGTGATTGTGTGAATGAGTGATTGTGTGATTGTGTGATTGTGTGATTACGTGATTGCGCGACTGTGTGATAGTGTGATTGTGTGATTGTGTGATTGCGTGATTGCCTGGTTGCGTGATTCTGTGATTCCCTCGTTGTGTGATTGTGTTACTGTGTGATGAGGTGCTTGTGTGATGGTGTGATTGTGCGGTTGTGTGATTGTGTGATTGTGTGGTTGTGTGATATTGTGATTGTGTGATTGTGTGATTGTTTGATTGTGTGATTGTGTGAGTGTGTGAGTGTGAGGGTGTGTGATTGCCTGATGGAATGGTTGCGTGATTCTGTGATGCCGTCGTTGTGTGATTGTCTTATTGTGTGATGGGGTGGTTGTGTAATTGTGTGATTGTGCGATTGTGTGATTGTGTGATTGTGTGGTTGTGTGAGTGTGTGGGTGTGTGATCGTGTGATTGTGTCACTGTGTGATTGTGTGATTGTGTGATTGTGTGATTGTGTGATTGTGTGGTTGTGTGATTGTGTGATTGTGTATTATGTGATTGTGTTCTTGCGTCTTTGTGTGATTGTGTAGTTGTGTGATTGTGTGATTGTGGGATTGTGAGATTGTGTGATTGTGTGATTGTGTGATTGTGTGATTGTGTGATTGTGTGATTGTGTCATTATGTGAATGTGTGATTGTGTGAGCGTGTGATTGTGTGATAGTGGATTGTGTATTGTGTGATTGTGTTGTTGTGTGATTGTGTTGTTGTGTCATTGTGTGATTGTGTTGTTGTGTGATTGTGTTGTTGTGTCATTGTGTGATTGTGTAGTTGTGTGACTGTGTCAGTGTGTGGGTGTGTGATTGCCTGATGGAACGGTTGCCTGATTCTGTGATTGTGTGATTGTGTGGTTGTGTGATTGTGTGATTGTGCGATTGTGTGATTGTTTGATTGTGTGATTGTGTGATTGTGTGAGTGTGAGGGTGTGTCATTGCCTGATGGAATGGTTGCGTGATTCTGTGATGCCGTCGTTGTGTGATTGTCTTATTGTGTGATGGGGTGGTTGTGTAATTGTGTGATTGTGCGATTGTGTGATTGTGTGATTGTGTGGTTGTGTGAGTGTGTGGGTGTGTGATCGTGTGATTGTGTCACTGTGTGATTGTGTGATTGTGTGGTTGTGTGATTGTGTGATTGTGTATTATGTGATTGTGTTCTTGTGTCTTTGTGTGATTGTGTAGTTGTGTGATTGTGTGATTGTGTGATTGTGGGATTGTGAGATTGTGTGATTGTGTGATTGTGTGATTGTGTGATTGTGTGATTGTGTGATTGTGTGATTGTGTGATTGTGTGATTGTCTTATTGTGTGATGGGGTGGTTGTGTAATTGTGTGATTGTGCGATTGTGTGGTTGTGTAATTGTGTGATTGTGCGATTGTGTGATTGCGTGATTGTGCGGTAGTGTGACTGTGTGATTGTGTGATTGCGTGGTTGCCTGGTTGCGTGATTCTGTGATTAAGTCGTTGTGTGATTGTGTTATTGTGCGATCCGGTGATTGTGTGATTGTGTGATTGTGTGATTACGTGATTGCGCGACTGTGTGGTAGTGTGATTGTGTGATTGTGTTATTGCGTGATTGCCTGGTTGCGTGATTCTGTGATTCCCTCGTTGTGTGATTGTGTTACTGTGTGATGAGGTGCTTGTGTGATGGTGTGATTGTGTGATTGTGTGATTGTGTGATTGTGTGATTGTGTGATTGTGTGATTGTGTGATTGTGTGATTGTGCGATTTTGTGATTGCGCGATTGCGCGATTGTGTGATTGTGTGATTGTGTGATTGTGTGATTGTGTGATTGTGTGATTGCGTGATTGTGTGATTGTGTGATTGTGTGATTGTGGATTGTGTATTTTGTGATTGTGTTGTTTTGCGTCTGTGTGATTGTGTGAACGAGTGATTGTGTGATTGTGTGATTGTGTGATTACGTGATTGCGCGACTGTGTGGTAGTGTGATTGTGTGATTGTGTGATTGCGTGATTGCCTGGTTGCGTGATTCTGTGATTCCCACGTTGTGTGATTGTGTTACTGTGTGATGAGGTGCTTGTGTGGTGGTGTGATTGTGTGATTGTGTGATTGTGTGATTGTGTGGTTGTGTGATTGTGTGATTGTGTGATTGTGTGATTGTGTGATTGTTTGATTGTGTGATTGTGTGATTGTGTGAGTGTGAGGGTGTGTGATTGCCTGATGGAATGGTTGCGTGATTCTGTGATGCCGTCGTTGTGTGATTGTCTTATTGTGTGATGGGGTGGTTGTGTAATTGTGTGATTGTGCGATTGTGTGATTGTGTGATTGTGTGATTGTGTGATTGTGTGGTTGCGTGAGTGTGTGTGTGTGTGGTTGCCTGATGGAATGGTTGCGTGATTCTGTGATTGCGTGACTGTGTGATTGTGTAATTGTGTGATTGTGTGATTGCGCCATTGTGTGATTTCGTGATTGCCTGGTTGCGTGATTCTGTGATTCCGTCGTTGTGTGTTTGTGCGATTGTGTGATTGTGTGATTGTGTGATTGTGTGGTTGTGTGAGTGTGTGGGTGTGTGATCGTGTGATTGTGTCACTGTGTGATTGTGTGATTGTGTGATTGTGTGGTTGTGTGGTTGTGTGATTGCGTGATTGTGTATTATGTGATTGTGTTCTTGTGTCTTTGTGTGATTGTGTAGTTGTGTGATTGTGTGATTGTGTGATTGTGTGTTTATGTGATTGTGTGGTTGTGTGATTGGGTGACTGTGTGAGTGTGTGGGTGTGTGATTGCCTGATGGAACGGTTGCCTGATTCTTTGAATGTGTGATTGTGCAATTGTGTGATTGTGTGATTGTGTGATTGTGTGATTGTGTGATTGTTTGTTTGTGTGATTGTGAGATTGTGAGATTGTTGTGATTGTGTGATAGTGTGATTGTGTGATTGTGTGACTGTATGATAGTGTGATTGTGTGATTGTGTGATTGCGTGATTGCCTGGTTGCGTGATTCTGTGATTCCCTCGTTGTGTGATTGTGTTACTGTGTGATGTTGTGCTTGTGTGATGGTGTGATTGTGTGATTGTGTGATTGTGTGGTTGTGTGATTGTGTGATTGTGCGATTGTGTGATTGTTTGATTGTGTGATTGTGTGATTGTGTGAGTGTGAGGGTGTGTCATTGCCTGATGGAATGGTTGCGTGATTCTGTGATGCCGTCGTTGTGTGATTGTCTTATTGTGTGATGGGGTGGTAGTGTAATTGTGTGATTGTGCGATTGTGTGATTGTGTGATTGTGTGGTTGTGTGAGTGTGTGGGTGTGTGATCGTGTGATTGTGTCACTGTGTGATTGTGTGATTGTGTGGTTGTGTGATTGTGTGATTGTGTATTATGTGATTGTGTTCTTGTGTCTTTGTGTGATTGTGTAGTTGTGTGATTGTGTGATTGTGTGATTGTGGGATTGTGAGATTGTGTGATTGTGTGATTGTGTGATTGTGTGATTGTGTGATTGTGTGATTGTGTGATTGTGTGATTGTGTGATTGTGTGATTGTGTGATTGTGTGATTGTGTGATTGTCTTATTCTGTGATGGGGTGGTTGTGTAATTGTGTGATTGTGCGATTGTGTGACTGCGTGATTGTGCGGTAGCGTGACTGTGTGATTGTGTGATTGCGTGGTTGCCTGGTTGCGTGATTCTGTGATTAAGTCGTTGTGTGATTGTGTTATTGTGCGATCCGGTGATTGTGTGATTGTGTGATTGTGTGATTACGTGATTGCGCGACTGTGTGGTAGTGTGATTGTGTGATTGTGTGATTGCGTGATTGCCTGGTTGCGTGATTCTGTGATTCCCTCGTTGTGTGATTGTGTTACTGTGTGATGAGGTGCTTGTGTGATGGTGTGATTGTGTGATTGTGTGATTGTGTGATTGTGTGATTGTGTGGTTGTGTGATTGTGTGATTGTGTGATTGTGTGATTGTTTCATTGTGTGATTGTGTGATTGTGTGAGTGTGAGTGTGTGTGATTGCCTGATGGAATGGTTGCGTGACTGTGTGTTGCCGTCGTTGTGTGATTGTCTTATTGTGTGATGGGGTGGTTGTGTAATTGTGTGATTGTGCGATTGTGTGATTGTGTGATTGTGTGATTGTGTGATTGTGTGGTTGCGTGAGTGTGTGTGTGTGTTTTTGCCTGATGGAATGGTTGCGTGATTCTGTGATTGCGTGACTGTGTGATTGTGTGATTGTGTGATTGTGTGATTGCGCCATTGTGTGATTTCGTGATTGCCTGGTTGCGTGATTCTGTGATTCCGTCGTTGTGTGTTTGTGCGATTGTGTGATTGTGTGATTGTGTGATTGTGTGGTTGTGTGAGTGTGTGGGTGTGTGATCGTGTGATTGTGTCACTGTGTGATTGTGTGATTGTGTGATTGTGTGGTTGTGTGGTTGTGTGATTGCGTGATTGTGTATTATGTGATTGTGTTCTTGTGTCTTTGTGTGATTGTGTAGTTGTGTGATTGTGTGATTGTGTGATTGTGTGTTTATGTGATTGTGTGGTTGTGTGATTGGGTGACTGTGTGAGTGTGTGGGTGTGTGATTGCCTGATGGAACGGTTGCCTGATTCTTTGAATGTGTGATTGTGCAATTGTGTGATTGTGTGATTGTGTGATTGTGTGATTGTGTGATTGTTTGTTTGTGTGATTGTGAGATTGTGAGATTGTTGTGATTGTGTGATAGTGTGATTGTGTGATTGTGTGACTGTATGATAGTGTGATTGTGTGATTGTGTGATTGCGTGATTGCCTGGTTGCGTGATTCTGTGATTCCCTCGTTGTGTGATTGTGTTACTGTGTGATGTTGTGCTTGTGTGATGGTGTGATTGTGTGATTGTGTGATTGTGTGGTTGTGTGATTGTGTGATTGTGCGATTGTGTGATTGTTTGATTGTGTGATTGTGTGATTGTGTGAGTGTGAGGGTGTGTCATTGCCTGATGGAATGGTTGCGTGATTCTGTGATGCCGTCGTTGTGTGATTGTCTTATTGTGTGATGGGGTGGTTGTGCAATTGTGTGATTGTGCGATTGTGTGATTGTGTGATTGTGTGGTTGTGTGAGTGTGTGGGTGTGTGATCGTGTGATTGTGTCACTGTGTGATTGTGTGATTGTGTGGTTGTGTGATTGTGTGATTGTGTATTATGTGATTGTGTTCTTGTGTCTTTGTGTGATTGTGTAGTTGTGTGATTGTGTGATTGTGTGATTGTGGGATTGTGAGATTGTGTGATTGTGTGATTGTTTCATTGTGTGATTGTGTGATTGTGTGAGTGTGAGGGTTTGTGATTGCCTGATGGAATGGTTGCGTGATTGTGTGTTGCCGTCGTTGTGTGATTGTCTTATTGTGTGATGGGGTGGTTGTGTAATTGTGTGATTGTGCGATTGTGTGATTGTGTGATTGTGTGATTGTGTGATTGTGTGGTTGCGTGAGTGTGTGTGTGTATTTTTGCCTGATGGAATGGTTGCGTGATTCTGTGATTGCGTGACTGTGTGATTGTGTGATTGTGTGATTGTGTGATTGTGTGATTGTTTGATTGTGTGATTGTGTGATTGTGTGAGTGTGAGGGTGTGTGATTGCCTGATGGAATGGTTGCGTGATTCTGTGATGCCGTCGTTGTGTGATTGTCTTATTGTGTGATGGGGTGGTTGTGTAATTGTGTGATTGTGCGATTGTGTGATTGTGTGATTGTGTGATTGTGTGATTGTGTGGTTGCGTGAGTGTGTGTGGTTGCCTGATGGAATGGTTGCGTGATTCTGTGATTGCGTGACTGTGTGATTGTGTAATTGTGTGATTGTGTGATTGCGCCATTGTGTGATTTCGTGATTGCCTGGTTGCGTGATTCTGTGATTCCGTCGTTGTGTGTTTGTGCGATTGTGTGATTGTGTGATTGTGTGGTTGTGTGAGTGTGTGGGTGTGTGATCGTGTGATTGTGTCACTGTGTGATTGTGTGATTGTGTGATTGTGTGGTTGTGTCGTTGTGTGATTGCGTGATTGTGTATTATGTGATTGTGTTCTTGTGTCTTTGTGTGATTGTGTAGTTGTGTGATTGTGTGATTGTGTGATTGTGTGTTTATGTGATTGTGTGGTTGTGTGATTGGGTGACTGTGTGAGTGTGTGGGTGTGTGATTGCCTGATGGAACGGTTGCCTGATTCTTTGAATGTGTGATTGTGCAATTGTGTGATTGTGTGATTGTGTGATTGTGTGATTGTGTGATTGTTTGTTTGTGTGATTGTGAGATTGTGAGATTGTTGTGATTGTGTGATAGTGTGATTGTGTGATTGTGTGACTGTATGATAGTGTGATTGTGTGATTGTGTGATTGCGTGATTGCCTGGTTGCGTGATTCTGTGATTCCCTCGTTGTGTGATTGTGTTACTGTGTGATGTTGTGCTTGTGTGATGGTGTGATTGTGTGATTGTGTGATTGTGTGGTTGTGTGATTGTGTGATTGTGCGATTGTGTGATTGTTTGATTGTGTGATTGTGTGATTGTGTGAGTGTGAGGGTGTGTCATTGCCTGATGGAATGGTTGCGTGATTCTGTGATGCCGTCGTTGTGTGATTGTCTTATTGTGTGATGGGGTGGTAGTGTAATTGTGTGATTGTGCGATTGTGTGATTGTGTGATTGTGTGGTTGTGTGAGTGTGTGGGTGTGTGATCGTGTGATTGTGTCACTCTGTGATTGTGTGATTGTGTGGTTGTGTGATTGTGTGATTGTGTATTATGTGATTGTGTTCTTGTGTCTTTGTGTGATTGTGTAGTTGTGTGATTGTGTGATTGTGTGATTGTGGGATTGTGAGATTGTGTGATTGTGTGATTGTGTGATTGTGTGATTGTGTGATTGTGTGATTGTGTGATTGTCTTATTCTGTGATGGGGTGGTTGTGTAATTGTGTGATTGTGCGATTGTGTGACTGCGTGATTGTGCGGTAGTGTGACTGTGTGATTGTGTGATTGCGTGGTTGCCTGGTTGCGTGATTCTGTGATTAAGTCGTTGTGTGATTGTGTTATTGTGCGATCCGGTGATTGTGTGATTGTGTGATTGTGTGATTACGTGATTGCGCGACTGTGTGGTAGTGTGATTGTGTGATTGTGTGATTGCGTGATTGCCTGGTTGCGTGATTCTGTGATTCCCTCGTTGTGTGATTGTGTTACTGTGTGATGAGGTGCTTGTGTGATGGTGTGATTGTGTGATTGTGTGATTGTGTGATTGTGTGATTGTGTGATTGTGTGATTGTGTGATTGTGTGATTGTGTGGTTGTGTGATTGTGTGATTGCATGGTGGGGTGATTGTGTGATAGTGTGATAGTGTGATTGTGTGATTGTGTGATTGTGTGATTGTGTGATTGTGTCCACGTGTAATCGTGTGTTTGGGTGCTTGTGTGATTGTGTGAGTGTGTGATTGTGTGATTGTGGATTGTGTGATTGTGTGATTGTGTGATTGTGTGATTGTGTGATTGTGTGATTGTGTGATTGTGTGATTGTGTGATTGTGTGATTGTGTCACTGTGTGATTGTGTGATTGTGTGACTGTGTGGTTGTGCGATTGTGTGATTGTGTGATTGTGTGATTGTGTGATTGCGGGATTGTGTGGTTGTGTGATTGTGTGGTTGTGTGATTGTGTGATTGTGGGATTGTGTGGGTGTGTGATTGTGTGGTTGTGTGATTGTGTGGTTGTGTGATTGTGTGATTGTGTCATTGTGTGATTGTGGGATTGTGTGGTTGTGTGATTGTGTGGTTGTGTGATTGCGTGATTGTGTGATTGTGGGATTGTGTGATTGTGTGATTGTGTGATTGTGTGATTGTGTGATTGTGTGATTGTGTGATTGTGTGATTGTGGATTGTGTATTTTGTGATTGTGTCGTTTTGCGTCTGCGTGATTGTGTGAATGAGTGATTGTGTGATTGTGTGATTGTGTGATTACGTGATTGCGCGACTGTGTGATAGTGTAATTGTGTGATTGTGTGATTGCGTGATTGCCTGGTTGCGTGATTCTGTGATTCCCTCGTTGTGTGATTGTGTTACTGTGTGATGTTGTGCTTGTGTGATGGTGTGATTGTGTGATTGTGGGATTGTGAGATTGTGTGATTGTGTGATTGTGTGATTGTGTGATTGTGTGATTGTGTGATTGTGTGATTGTGTGATTGTGTGATTGTGTGATTGTCTTATTCTGTGATGGGGTGGTTGTGTAATTGTGTGATTGTGCGATTGTGTGATTGCGTGATTGTGCGGTAGTGTGACTGTGTGATTGTGTGATTGCGTGGTTGCCTGGTTGCGTGATTCTGTGATTAAGTCGTTGTGTGATTGTGTTATTGTGCGATCCGGTGGTTGTGTAATTGTGCGATTGTGCGATTGTGTGATTGTGTGATTGTGTGATTGTGTGATTGTGTGGTTGCGTGAGTGTGTGTGTGTGTTTTTGCCTGATGGAATGGTTGCGTGATTCTGTGATTGCGTGACTGTGTGATTGTGTGATTGTGTGATTGTGTGATTGCGCCATTGTGTGATTTCGTGATTGCCTGGTTGCGTGATTCTGTGATTCCGTCGCTGTGTGTTTGTGCGATTGTATGATTGTGTGATTGTGTGGTTGTGTGAGTGTGTGGGTGTGTGATCGTGTGATTGTGTCACTGTGTGATTGTGTGATTGTGTGGTTGTGTGATTGCGTGATTGTGTATTATGTGATTGTGTTCTTGTGTCTTTGTGTGATTGTGTAGTTGTGTGATTGTGTGATTGTGTGATTGTGGGATTGTGTGATTGTGTGGTTGTGTGATTGTGCGATTGTGTGATTGTGTGATTGTGTGATTGCGTGATTGTGTGATTGTCTTATTCTGTGATGGGGTGGTTGTGTAATTGTGTGATTGTGTGATTATGTGATTGCGAGATTGCGTGATAGTGTGATTGTGCGATTGTGTGATTGCGGGATTGTGCGATAGTGTGACTGTGTGATTGTGTGATTGCGTGGTTGCCTGGTTGCGTGATTCTGTGATTAAGTCGTTGTGTGATTGTGTTATGGTGCGATCCGGTGGTTGTGTGATTGTGTGATTGTGTAATTGTGTGATTGTGGGATTGCGTGATTGTGTGATAGTGTGATTGTGTGATTGTGTGATTCGGTGATTACCTGGTTGCGTGATTCCATGATTAAGTCGCTGTGTGATTGTGTTATTGTGTGATGAGGTGGTTGTGTGATTGTGTGATTGCGTGATTGTGTGACTGTGTGATTGTGTGATTGTGTGGTCGTGCGATTGTGCTATTGCATGATGGGGTGATTCTGGGATTGTGTGATTGTGTGATAGTGTAATTGTGTGATTGTGTGATTGCGTGATTGCCTGGTTGCGTGATTCTGTGATTCCCTCGTTGTGTGATTGTGTTACTGTGTGATGTTGTGCTTGTGTGATGGTGTGATTGTGTGATTGTGGGATTGTGAGATTGTGTGATTGTGTGATTGTGTGATTGTGTGATTGTGTGATTGTGTGATTGTGTGATTGTGTGATTGTGTGATTGTGTGATTGTGTGATTGTGTGATTGTGTGATTGTCTTATTCTGTGATGGGGTGGTTGTGTAATTGTGTGATTGTGCGATTGTGTGATTGCGTGATTGTGCGGTAGTGTGACTGTGTGATTGTGTGATTGCGTGGTTGCCTGGTTGCGTGATTCTGTGATTAAGTCGTTGTGTGATTGTGTTATTGTGCGATCCGGTGGTTGTGTGATTGTGTGATTGTGTGATTGCGTGATTGTGTGATTGTGTGATTGTGTGATTGTGTGATTGCGTGATTGTGTGATTGTGTGATCGTGTGATTGTGGATTGTGTATTTTGTGATTGTGTTGTTTTGCGTCTGCGTGATTGTGTGAATGAGTGATTGTGTGATTGTGTGATTGTGTGATTACGTGATTGCGCGACTGTGTGATAGTGTGATTGTGTGATTGTGTGATTGCGTGATTGCCTGGTTGCGTGATTCTGTGATTCCCTCGTTGTGTGATTGTGTTACTGTGTGATGAGGTGCTTGTGTGATGGTGTGATTGTGCGGTTGTGTGATTGTGTGATTGTGTGATTGTGTGATTGTGTGATTGTGTGATTGTGTGATTGTGTCATTATGTGAATGTGTGATTGTGTTCACGTGTTATTGTGTGTTGTTGTGCTTGTGTGATTGTGTGAGCGTGTGATTGTGTGATAGTGGATTGTGTATTGTGTGATTGTGTTGTTGTGTGATTGTGTTGTTGTGTCATTGTGTGATTGTGTAGTTGTGTGACTGTGTCAGTGTGTGGGTGTGTGATTGCCTGATGGAACGGTTGCCTGATTCTGTGATTGTGTTATTGTGTGATTGTGTGGTTGTGTGATTGTGTGATTGTGCGATTGTGTGATTGTTTGATTGTGTGATTGTGTGATTGTGTGAGTGTGAGGGTGTGTCATTGCCTGATGGAATGGTTGCGTGATTCTGTGATGCCGTCGTTGTGTGATTGTCTTATTGTGTGATGGGGTGGTTGTGCAATTGTGTGATTGTGCGATTGTGTGATTGTGTGATTGTGTGGTTGTGTGAGTGTGTGGGTGTGTGATCGTGTGATTGTGTCACTGTGTGATTGTGTGATTGTGTGGTTGTGTGATTGTGTGATTGTGTATTATGTGATTGTGTTCTTGTGTCTTTGTGTGATTGTGTAGTTGTGTGATTGTGTGATTGTGTGATTGTGGGATTGTGAGATTGTGTGATTGTGTGATTGTTTCATTGTGTGATTGTGTGATTGTGTGAGTGTGAGGGTTTGTGATTGCCTGATGGAATGGTTGCGTGATTGTGTGTTGCCGTCGTTGTGTGATTGTCTTATTGTGTGATGGGGTGGTTGTGTAATTGTGTGATTGTGCGATTGTGTGATTGTGTGATTGTGTGATTGTGTGATTGTGTGGTTGCGTGAGTGTGTGTGTGTATTTTTGCCTGATGGAATGGTTGCGTGATTCTGTGATTGCGTGACTGTGTGATTGTGTGATTGTGTGATTGTGTGATTGTTTGATTGTGTGATTGTGTGATTGTGTGAGTGTGAGGGTGTGTGATTGCCTGATGGAATGGTTGCGTGATTCTGTGATGCCGTCGTTGTGTGATTGTCTTATTGTGTGATGGGGTGGTTGTGTAATTGTGTGATTGTGCGATTGTGTGATTGTGTGATTGTGTGATTGTGTGATTGTGTGGTTGCGTGAGTGTGTGTGTGTGTGGTTGCCTGATGGAATGGTTGCGTGATTCTGTGATTGCGTGACTGTGTGATTGTGTAATTGTGTGATTGTGTGATTGCGCCATTGTGTGATTTCGTGATTGCCTGGTTGCGTGATTCTGTGATTCCGTCGTTGTGTGTTTGTGCGATTGTGTGATTGTGTGATTGTGTGATTGTGTGGTTGTGTGAGTGTGTGGGTGTGTGATCGTGTGATTGTGTCACTGTGTGATTGTGTGATTGTGTGATTGTGTGGTTGTGTGGTTGTGTGATTGCGTGATTGTGTATTATGTGATTGTGTTCTTGTGTCTTTGTGTGATTGTGTAGTTGTGTGATTGTGTGATTGTGTGATTGTGTGTTTATGTGATTGTGTGGTTGTGTGATTGGGTGACTGTGTGAGTGTGTGGGTGTGTGATTGCCTGATGGAACGGTTGCCTGATTCTTTGAATGTGTGATTGTGCAATTGTGTGATTGTGTGATTGTGTGATTGTGTGATTGTTTGTTTGTGTGATTGTGAGATTGTGAGATTGTTGTGATTGTGCGATAGTGTGATTGTGTGATTGTGTGACTGTATGATAGTGTGATTGTGTGATTGCGTGATTGCCTGGTTGCGTGATTCTGTGATTCCCTCGTTGTGTGATTGTGTTACTGTGTGATGTTGTGCTTGTGTGATGGTGTGATTGTGTGATTGTGTGATTGTGTGGTTGTGTGATTGTGTGATTGTGCGATTGTGTGATTGTTTGATTGTGTGATTGTGTGATTGTGTGAGTGTGAGGGTGTGTCATTGCCTGATGGAATGGTTGCGTGATTCTGTGATGCCGTCGTTGTGTGATTGTCTTATTGTGTGATGGGGTGGTAGTGTAATTGTGTGATTGTGCGATTGTGTGATTGTGTGATTGTGTGGTTGTGTGAGTGTGTGGGTGTGTGATCGTGTGATTGTGTCACTCTGTGATTGTGTGATTGTGTGGTAGTGTGATTGTGTGATTGTGTATTATGTGATTGTGTTCTTGTGTCTTTGTGTGATTGTGTAGTTGTGTGATTGTGTGATTGTGGGATTGTGAGATTGTGTGATTGTGTGATTGTGTGATTGTGTGATTGTGTGATTGTGTGATTGTGTGATTGTGTGATTGTGTGATTGTGTGACTGTGTGGTTGTGCGATTGTGTGATTGTGTGATTGTGTGATTGTGTGATTGCGGGATTGTGTGGTTGTGTGATTGTGTGGTTGTGTGATTGTGTGATTGTGGGATTGTGTGGGTGTGTGATTGTGTGGTTGTGTGATTGTGTGGTTGTGTGATTGTGTGATTGTGTCATTGTGTGATTGTGGGATTGTGTGGTTGTGTGATTGTGTGGTTGTGTGATTGCGTGATTGTGTGATTGTGGGATTGTGTGATTGTGTGATTGTGTGATTGTGTGATTGTGTGATTGTGTGATTGTGTGATTGTGGATTGTGTATTTTGTGATTGTGTCGTTTTGCGTCTGCGTGATTGTGTGAATGAGTGATTGTGTGATTGTGTGATTGTGTGATTACGTGATTGCGCGACTGTGTGATAGTGTAATTGTGTGATTGTGTGATTGCGTGATTGCCTGGTTGCGTGATTCTGTGATTCCCTCGTTGTGTGATTGTGTTACTGTGTGATGTTGTGCTTGTGTGATGGTGTGATTGTGTGATTGTGGGATTGTGAGATTGTGCGATTGTGTGATTGTGTGATTGTGTGATTGTGTGATTGTGTGATTGTGTGATTGTGTGATTGTGTGATTGTGTGATTGTCTTATTCTGTGATGGGGTGGTTGTGTAATTGTGTGATTGTGCGATTGTGTGATTGCGTGATTGTGCGGTAGTGTGACTGTGTGATTGTGTGATTGCGTGGTTGCCTGGTTGCGTGATTCTGTGATTAAGTCGTTGTGTGATTGTGTTATTGTGCGATCCGGTGGTTGTGTGATTGTGTGATTGTGTGATTGCGTGATTGTGTGATTGTGTGATTGTGTGATTGTGTGATTGCGTGATTGTGTGATTGTGTGATCGTGTGATTGTGGATTGTGTATTTTGTGATTGTGTTGTTTTGCGTCTGCGTGATTGTGTGAATGAGTGATTGTGTGATTGTGTGATTGTGTGATTACGTGATTGCGCGACTGTGTGATAGTGTGATTGTGTGATTGTGTGATTGCGTGATTGCCTGGTTGCGTGATTCTGTGATTCCCTCGTTGTGTGATTGTGTTACTGTGTGATGAGGTGCTTGTGTGATGGTGTGATTGTGCGGTTGTGTGATTGTGTGATTGTGTGGTTGTGTGATATTGTGATTGTGTGATTGTGTGATTGTTTGATTGTGTGATTGTGTGAGTGTGTGAGTGTGAGGGTGTGTGATTGCCTGATGGAATGGTTGCGTGATTCTGTGATGCCGTCGTTGTGTGATTGTCTTATTGTGTGATGGGGTGGTTGTGTAATTGTGTGATTGTGCGATTGTGTGATTGTGTGATTGTGTGGTTGTGTGAGTGTGTGGGTGTGTGATCGTGTGATTGTGTCACTGTGTGATTGTGTGATTGTGTGATTGTGTGATTGTGTGATTGTGTGATTGTGTGGTTGTGTGATTGTGTGATTGTGTATTATGTGATTGTGTTCTTGCGTCTTTGTGTGATTGTGTAGTTGTGTGATTGTGTGATTGTGGGATTGTGAGATTGTGTGATTGTGTGATTGTGTGATTGTGTGATTGTGTGATTGTGTGATTGTGTGATTGTGTGATTGTGTGATTGTGTCATTATGTGAATGTGTGATTGTGTTCACGTGTTATTGTGTGTTGTTGTGCTTGTGTGATTGTGTGAGCGTGTGATTGTGTGATAGTGGATTGTGTATTGTGTGATTGTGTTGTTGTGTCATTGTGTTGTTGTGTCATTGTGTGATTGTGTAGTTGTGTGACTGTGTCAGTGTGTGGGTGTGTGATTGCCTGATGGAACGGTTGCCTGATTCTGTGATTGTGTGATTGTGTGATTGTGTGGTTGTGTGATTGTGTGATTGTGCGATTGTGTGATTGTTTGATTGTGTGATTGTGTGATTGTGTGAGTGTGAGGGTGTGTCATTGCCTGATGGAATGGTTGCGTGATTCTGTGATGCCGTCGTTGTGTGATTGTCTTATTGTGTGATGGGGTGGTTGTGCAATTGTGTGATTGTGCGATTGTGTGATTGTGTGATTGTGTGGTTGTGTGAGTGTGTGGGTGTGTGATCGTGTGATTGTGTCACTGTGTGATTGTGTGATTGTGTGGTTGTGTGATTGTGTGATTGTGTGGTTGTGTGATTGTGTGATTGTGTGATTGTGTGATTGTTTCATTGTGTGATTGTGTGATTGTGTGAGTGTGAGGGTTTGTGATTGCCTGATGGAATGGTTGCGTGATTGTGTGTTGCCGTCGTTGTGTGATTGTCTTATTGTGTGATGGGGTGGTTGTGTAATTGTGTGATTGTGCGATTGTGTGATTGTGTGATTGTGTGATTGTGTGATTGTGTGGTTGCGTGAGTGTGTGTGTGTGTTTTTGCCTGATGGAATGGTTGCGTGATTCTGTGATTGCGTGACTGTGTGATTGTGTGATTGTGTGATTGTGTGATTGCGCCATTGTGTGATTTCGTGATTGCCTGGTTGCGTGATTCTGTGATTCCGTCGCTGTGTGTTTGTGCGATTGTATGATTGTGTGATTGTGTGGTTGTGTGAGTGTGTGGGTGTGTGATCGTGTGATTGTGTCACTGTGTGATTGTGTGATTGTGTGGTTGTGTGATTGCGTGATTGTGTATTATGTGATTGTGTTCTTGTGTCTTTGTGTGATTGTGTAGTTGTGTGATTGTGTGATTGTGTGATTGTGGGATTGTGTGATTGTGTGGTTGTGTGATTGTGCGATTGTGTGATTGTGTGATTGTGTGATTGTGTGATTGTGTGATTGTCTTATTCTGTGATGGGGTGGTTGTGTAATTGTGTGATTGTGTGATTATGTGATTGCGAGATTGCGTGATAGTGTGATTGTGCGATTGTGTGATTGCGGGATTGTGCGATAGTGTGACTGTGTGATTGTGTGATTGCGTGGTTGCCTGGTTGCGTGATTCTGTGATTAAGTCGTTGTGTGATTGTGTTATTGTGCGATCCGGTGGTTGTGTGATTGTGTGATTGTGTAATTGTGTGATTGTGGGATTGCGTGATTGTGTGATAGTGTGATTGTGTGATTGTGTGATTCGGTGATTACCTGGTTGCGTGATTCCATGATTAAGTCGCTGTGTGATTGTGTTATTGTGTGATGAGGTGGTTGTGGGATTGTGTGATTGCGTGATTGTGTGACTGTGTGACTGTGTGATTGTGTGGTCGTGCGATTGTGCTATTGCATGATGGGGTGATTGTGGGATTGTGTGACTGTGTGATTGTGTAATTGTGCGATTTTGTGATTGCGTGATGGTGTGATTGTGTGTTTATGTGATTGTGTGGTTGTGTGATTGGGTGACTGTGTGAGTGTGTGGGTGTGTGATTGCCTGATGGAACGGTTGTCTGATTCTTTGAATGTGTGATTGTGCAATTGTGTGATTGTGTGATTGTGTGATTGTGTGATTGTGTGATTGTGTGATTGTTTGTTTGTGTGATTGTGTGATTGTGAGATTTTTGTGATTGTGTGATAGTGTGATTGTGTGATTGTGTGACTGTATGATAGTGTGATTGTGTGATTGTGTGATTGCGTGATTGCCTGGTTGCGTGATTCTGTGATTCCCTCGTTGTGCGATTGTGTTATTGTGTGATGAGGTGCTTGAGTGATGGTGTGATTGTGTGATTGTGTGATTGTGTGATTGTGTGATTGTGTGATTGTGTGATTGTGTGATTGTGTGATTGTGGATTGCGTGAGTGCGTGATTGTGTGATTTTGTGATTGTGTGATTGTGTGATTGTGTGATTGTGCGATTTTGTGATTGCGCGATTGCGCGATTGTGTGATTGTGTGATTGTGTGATTACGTGATTGCGCGACTGTGTGATAGTGTAATTGTGTGATTGTGTGATTGCGTGATTGCCTGGTTGCGTGATTCTGTGATTCCCTCGTTGTGTGATTGTGTTACTGTGTGATGTTGTGCTTGTGTGATGGTGTGGTTGTGTGATTGTGGGATTGTGAGATTGTGTGATTGTGTGATTGTGTGATTGTGTGATTGTGTGATTGTGTGATTGTGTGATTGTGTGATTGTGTGATTGTGTGATTGTCTTATTCTGTGATGGGGTGGTTGTGTAATTGTGTGATTGTGCGATTGTGTGATTGCGTGATTGTGCGGTAGTGTGACTGTGTGATTGTGTGATTGCGTGGTTGCCTGGTTGCGTGATTCTGTGATTAAGTCGTTGTGTGATTGTGTTATTGTGCGATCCGGTGGTTGTGTGATTGTGTGATTGTGTGATTGCGTGATTGTGTGATTGTGTGATTGTGTGATTGTGTGATTGCGTGATTGTGTGATTGTGTGATCGTGTCATTGTGGATTGTGTATTTTCTGATTGTGTTGTTTTGCGTCTGCGTGATTGTGTGAATGAGTGATTGTGTGATTGTGTGATTACGTGAGTGCGCGACTGTGTGATAGTGTGATTGTGTGATTGTGTTATTGCGTGATTGCCTGGTTGCGTGATTCTGTGATTCCCTCGTTGTGTGATTGTGTTACTGTGTGATGAGGTGCTTGTGTGATGGTGTGATTGTGCGGTTGTGTGATTGTGTGATTGTGTGGTTGTGTGATTGTGTGATTGTGTGATTGTGTGATTGTTTGATTGTGTGATTGTGTGAGTGTGTGAGTGTGAGGGTGTGTGATTGCCTGATGGAATGGTTGCGTGATTCTGTGATGCCGTCGTTGTGTGATTGTCTTATTGTGTGATGGGGTGGTTGTGTAATTGTGTGATTGTGCGATTGTGTGATTGTGTGATTGTGTGGTTGTGTGAGTGTGTGGGTGTGTGATCGTGTGATTGTGTCACTGTGTGATTGTGTGATTGTGTGATTGTGTGATTGTGTGATTGTGTGGTTGTGTGATTTTGTGATTGTGTATTATGTGATTGTGTTCTTGCGTCTTTGTGTGATTGTGTAGTTGTGTGATTGTGTGATTGTGGGATTGTGAGATTGTGAGATTGTGTGATTGTGTGATTGTGTGATTGTGTGATTGTGTGATTGTGTGATTGTGTGATTGTGTGATTGTGTGATTGTGTCATTATGTGAATGTGTGATTGTGTTCACGTGTTATTGTGTGTTGTTGTGCTTGTGTGATTGTGTGAGCGTGTGATTGTGTGATAGTGGATTGTGTATTGTGTGATTGTGTTGTTGTGTGATTGTGTTGTTGTGTCATTGTGTGATTGTGTAGTTGTGTGACTGTGTCAGTGTGTGGGTGTGTGATTGCCTGATGGAACGGTTGCCTGATTCTGTGATTGTGTGATTGTGTGATTGTGTGATTGTGTGATTGTGTGATTGTGTGATTGTGTGATTGTGTGATTGTGTGACTGTTTGTTTGTGTGATTGTGTGATTGTGAGATTGTTGTGATTGTGTGATAGTGTGATTACGTGATTGCGCGACTGTGTGATAGTGTGATTGTGTGATTGTGTGATTGCGTGATTGCCTGGTTGCGTGGTTCTGTGATTCCCTCGTTGTGTGATTGTGTTACTGTGTGATGAGGTGCTTGTGTGATGGTGTGATTGTGCGATTGTGTGATTGTTCGATTGTGTGATTGCGTGGTTGCCTGGTTGCGTAATTCTGTGATTAAGTCGTTGTGTGATTGTGTTATTGTGCGATCCGGTGGTTGTGTGATTGTGTGATTGTGTAATTGTGTGATTGTGGGATTGCGTGATTGTGTGATAGTGTGATTGTGTGATTGTGTGATTCGGTGATTGCCTGGTTGCGTGATTCCATGATTAAGTCGCTGTGTGATTGTGTTATTGTGTGATGAGGTGGTTGTGTGATTGTGTGATTGCGTGATTGTGTGACTGTGTGATTGTGTGATTGTGTGGTCGTGTGATTGTGCTATTGCATGATGGGGTGATTGTGGGATTGTGTGACTGTGTGATTGTGTAATTGTGTGATTTTGTGATTGTGTGATGGTGTGATTGTGTGTTTATGTGATTGTGTGGTTGTGTGATTGGGTGACTGTGTGAGTGTGTGGGTGTGTGATTGCCTGATGGTACGGTTGCCGGATTCTGTGAATGTGTGATTGTGCAATTGTGTGATTGTGTGATTGTTTGTTTGTGTGATTGTGTGATTGTGAGATTGTTGTGATTGTGTGATTGTGTGATTGTGTGATTGTGTGATTGTGTGATTGTGTGGTTGTGTGATTATCTGATTGTGTCCTTGTGTTCATGTATTATTTTGTGTTGGGGTGCTTGTGTGATTGCGTGAGTGCATGATTGTGTGACTGTGGATTGTGTATTGTGTGATTGTGTGATTGCGTGAGTGTGTGGTTGTGTGACTGTAGATTGCGTATTGTGTGATTGTGTGATTGTGTGATTGTGTGATTGTGTGATTGTGTGATTGTGTGATTGTGTGATTGTGTGATTGTGTGATTGTGTGAAAGTGGGTTTGTGTGTTTGTGGATTGTGTGGTTGTGTGATTGTGTGATTGCATGGTGGGGTGATTGTGTGATAGTGCGATTGTGTGATAGTGTGATAGTGTGATAGTGTGATTGTGTGATTGTGTGATTGTGTGATTGTGTGATTGTGTGATTGTGTGATTGTGTGATTGTGTGATTGTGTGATTGTGTGATTGTGTGATTGTGTGATTGTGTGATTGTGTGATTGTGTGATTGTGTGAAAGTGGGTTTGTGTGTTTGTGGATTGTGTGGTTGTGTGATTGTGTGATTGCATGGTGGGGTGATTGTGTGATAGTGCGATTGTGTGATAGTGTGATAGTGTGATAGTGTGATTGTGTGATTGTGTGATTGTGTGATTGTGTGATTGTGTGATTGTGTGATTGTGTGATTGTGTGATTGTGTGATTGTGTGATTGTGTGATTGTGTCACTGTGTGATTGTGTGGTTGTGTGGTTGTGTGATTGTGTGATGGCGGGATGTGGATTGTCTGATTGTGTGATTGTGTATTGGTGTGATTGTGCGATTGTGTGACTTTGCGATTGTGTGATTGTGTGATGGCTGGTTGTGGATTGTCTGATTGTGTGATTGTGTGATGGCTGGTTGTGGATTGTCTGATTGTGTGATTGTGTATTGGTGTGATTGTGTGATTGTGTGACTTTGCGATTGTGTGATTGTGTGGTTGTGTGATTGTGTGATTGCATGGTGGGGTGATTGTGTGATAGTGTGATTGTGTACATGTGTAATCGTGTGTTTGGGTGCTTGTGTGATTGTGTGAGTGTGTGATTGCGTGATTGTGGATTGTGTGATTGTGTGATTGTGTGATTGTGTGATTGTGTGATTGTGTGATGGGGTGGTTGTGTAATTGTGTGATTGTGCGATTGTGTGATTGTGTGATTGTGTGGTTGTGTGAGTGTGTGGGTGTGTGATCGTGTGATTGTGTCACTGTGTGATTGCGTAATTGTGTGATTGTGTGGTTGTGTGATTGTGTGATTGTGTATTATGTGATTGTGTTCTTGCGTCTTTGTGTGATTGTGTAGCTGTGTGATTGTGTGATTGTGGGATTGTGAGATTGTGTGATTGTGTGATTGTGTGATTGTGTGATTGTGTGATTGTGTGACTGTTTGATTGTGTGATTGTGTGATTGTGAGATTGTGTGATTGTGTGATTGTGTGATTGTGTGATTGTGTGATTGTGTGATTGTGTGATTGTGTGATTGTGTGATTGTGTGATTGTGTGATTGCGTGGTTGCCTGGTTGCGTAATTCTGTGATTAAGTCGTTGTGTGATTGTGTTATTGTGCGATCCGGTGGTTGTGTGATTGTGTGATTGTGTAATTGTGTGATTGTGTGATTGTTTGTTCGTGTGATTGTGTGATTGTGAGATTGTTGTGATTGTGTGATAGTGTGATTATGTGATTGTGTGACTGTATGATAGTGTGATTGTGTGATTGTGTGATTGCGTGATTCTGTGATTCCCTCGTTGTGCGATTGTGTTATTGTGTGATGAGGTGCTTGTGTGATGGTGTGATTGTGTGATTGTGTGATTGTGTGGTTGTGTGATTGTGTGATTGTGTGATTGTGTGATTGTGTGATTGTGTGGTTGTGTGATTGTGTGATTGTGTGATTGTGTGATTGTGTGATTGTGTCACTGTGTGATTGTGTGGTTGTGTGATTATGTGATTGTGCCATTGTGTTCATGTGTTATTTTGTGTTGGGGTGCTTGTGTGATTGCGTGAGTGTATGATTGTGTGACTGTGGATTGTGTATTGTGTGATTGTGTGATTGCGTGACTGTGTGGTTGTGTGACTGTAGATTGCGTATTGTGTGATTGTGTGATTGTGTGATTGTGTGAAAGTGGGTTTGTGCGTTTGTGGATTGTGTGGTTGTGTGATTGTGTGATAGCGGGATGTGGATTGTCTGATTGTGTGATTGTGTATTGGTGTGATTGTGCGATTGTGTGACTTTGCGATTGTGTGATTGTGTGATGGCGGGTTGTGGATTGTCTGATTGTGTGATTGTGTATTGGTGTGATTGTGTGGTTGTGTGATTGTGTGATTGTGTGATTGTGTGATTGTGTGATTGTGTGATTGTGGGATTGTGTGGTTGTGTGATTGTGTGGTTGTGTGATTGTGCGATTGTGGGATTGTGTGGTTGTGTGATTGTGTGGTTGTGTGATTGTGTGATTGTGTGATTGTGTGATTGTGGGATTGTGTGGTTGTGTGATTGTGTGGTTGTGTGATTGCGTGATTGTGTGATTGTGTGATTGTGTGATTGTGTGATTGTGTAATTGTGTGATTGTGTGATTGCGTGATTGTGTGATTGTGTGATTGTGTGATTGTGGATTGTGTATTTTGTGATTGTGTTGTTTTGCGTCTGCGTGATTGTGTGAATGAGTGACTGTGTGATTGTGTGATTGTGTGATTACGTGATTGCGCGACTGTGTGATAGTGTGATTGTGTGATTGTGTGATTGCGGGATTGTGTGGTTGTGTGATTGTGTGGTTGTGTGATTGTGGGATTGTGTGGTTGTGTGATTGTGTGGTTGCATGGTGGGGTGATTGTGTGATAGTGCGATTGTGTGATAGTGTGATAGTGTGATAGTGTGATTGTGTGATTGTGTGATTGTGTGATTGTGTGATTGTGTGATTGCGTGATTGCCTGGTTGCGTGATTCTGTGATTCCCTCGTTGTGCGATTGTGTTATTGTGTGATGAGGTGCTTGTGTGGTTGTGTGATTGTGTGATTGTGTGATTGTGTGATTGTGTGATTGTGTGATTGTGTGATTGTGTGATTGTGTGATTGTGTCACTGTGTGATTGTGTGGTTGTGGATTGTGTGGTTGTGTGATTGTGTGATGGCGGGATGTGGATTGTCTGATTGTGTGATTGTGTATTGGTGTGATTGTGCGATTGTGTGACTTTGCGACTGTGTGATTGTGTGATGGCTGGTTGTGGATTGTCTGATTGTGTGATTGTGTGATGGCTGGTTGTGGATTGTCTGATTGTGTGATTGTGTATTGGTGTGATTGTGTGATTGTGTGACTTTGCGATTGTGTGATTGTGTGGTTGTGTGATTGTGTGATTGCATGGTGGGGTGATTGTGTGATAGTGTGATTGTGTACATGTGTAATCGTGTGTTTGGGTGCTTGTGTGATTGTGTGAGTGTGTGATTGTGTGATTGTGGATTGTGTGATTGTGTGATTGTGTGATTGTGTGATTGTGTGATGGGGTGGTTGTGTAATTGTGTGATTGTGCGATTGTGTGATTGTGTGATTGTGTGGTTGTGTGAGTGTGTGGGTGTGTGATCGTGTGATTGTGTCACTGTGTGATTGTGTAATTGTGTGATTGTGTGGTTGTGTGATTGTGTGATTGTGTATTATGTGATTGTGTTCTTGCGTCTTTGTGTGATTGTGTAGTTGTGTGATTGTGTGATTGTGGGATTGTGAGATTGTGTGATTGTGTGATTGTGTGATTGTGTGATTGTGTGACTGTTTGATTGTGTGATTGTGTGATTGTGAGATTGTGTGATTGTGTGATTGTGTGATTGTGTGACTGTGTGATTGTGTGATTGTGTGATTGTGTGATTGTGTGATTGTGTGATTGCGTGGTTGCCTGGTTGCGTAATTCTGTGATTAAGTCGTTGTGTGATTGTGTTATTGTGCGATCCGGTGGTTGTGTGATTGTGTGATTGTGTAATTGTGTGATTGTGGGATTGCGTGATTGTGTGATAGTGTGATTGTGTGATTCGGTGATTGCCTGGTTGCGTGATTCCATGATTAAATCGCTGTGTGATTGTGTTATTGTGTGATGAGGTGGTTGTGTGATTGTGTGATTGCGTGATTGTGTGACTGTGTGATTGTGTGATTGTGTGGTCGTGTGATTGTGCTATTGCATGATGGGGTGATTGTGGGATTGTGTGACTGTGTGATTGTGTAATTGTGTGATTTTGTGATTGTGTGATGGTGTGATTGTGTGGTTGTGTGATTGGGTGACTGTGTGAGTGTGTGGGTGTGTGATTGCCTGATGGTACGGTTGCCGGATTCTGTGAATGTGTGATTGTGCAATTGTGTGATTGTGTGATTGTTTGTTTGTGTGATTGTGTGATTGTGAGATTGTTGTGATTGTGTGATAGTGTGATTATGTGATTGTGTGACTGTATGATAGTGTGATTGTGTGATTGTGTGATTGCGTGATTCTGTGATTCCCTCGTTGTGCGATTGTGTTATTGTGTGATGAGGTGCTTGTGTGATGGTGTGATTGTGTGATTGTGTGATTGTGTGGTTGTGTGATTGTGTGATTGTGTGATTGTGTGATTGTGTGATTGTGTGATTGTGTGATTGTGTGATTGTATGAAAGTGGGTTTGTGTGTTTGTGGATTGTGTGGTTGTGTGATTGTGTGATTGCATGGTGGGGTGATTGTGTGATAGTGCGATTGTGTGATAGTGTGATAGTGTGATTGTGTGATTGTGTGATTGTGCGATTGTGTGATTGTGTGATTGTGTGATTGTGTGATTGTGTGATTGTGTGATTGCGTGATTGCCTGGTTGCGTGATTCTGTGATTCCCTCGTTGTGCGATTGTGTTATTGTGTGATGAGGTGCTTGTGTGATGGTGTGATTGTGTGATTGTGTGATTGTGTGATGGTGTGATTGTGTGATTGTGTCACTGTGTGATTGTGTGGTTGTGTGATTATGTGATTGTGCCATTGTGTTCATGTGTTATTTTGTGTTGGGGTGCTTGTGTGATTGCGTGAGTGTATGATTGTGTGACTGTGGATTGTGTATTGTGTGATTGTGTGATTGCGTGAGTGTGTGGTTGTGTGACTGTAGATTGCGTATTGTGTGATTGTGTGATTGTGTGATTGTGTGATTGTGTGATTGTGTGAAAGTGGGTTTGTGCGTTTGTGGATTGTGTGGTTGCGTGATTGTGTGATGGCGGGATGTGGATTGTCTGATTGTGTGATTGTGTATTGGTGTGATTGTGCGATTGTGTGACTTTGCGATTGTGTGATTGTGTGATGGCGGGTTGTGGATTGTCTGATTGTGTGATTGTGTATTGGTGTGATTGTGTGGTTGTGTGATTGTGTGATTGTGTGATTGTGTGATTGTGTGATTGTGGGATTGTGTGGTTGTGTGATTGTGTGGTTGTGTGATTGTGCGATTGTGGGATTGTGTGGTTGTGTGATTGTGTGGTTGTGTGATTGTGTGATTGTGTGATTGTGTGATTGTGGGATTGTGTGGTTGTGTGATTGTGTGGTTGTGTGATTGCGTGATTGTGTGATTGTGTGATTGTGTGATTGTGTAATTGTGTGATTGTGTGATTGCGTGATTGTGTGATTGTGTGATTGTGTGATTGTGGATTGTGTATTTTGTGATTGTGTTGTTTTGCGTCTGCGTGATTGTGTGAATGAGTGACTGTGTGATTGTGTGATTGTGTGATTACGTGATTGCGCGACTGTGTGATAGTGTGATTGTGTGATTGTGTGATTGCGGGATTGTGTGGTTGTGTGATTGTGTGGTTGTGTGATTGTGTGATTGTGGGATTGTGAGGTTGTGTGATTGTGTGGTTGTGTGATTGCGTGATTGTGTGATTGTGTGATTGTGTGATTGTGTGATTGTGTGGTTGTGTGATTGTGTGATTGTCTTATTCTGTGATGGGGTGGTTGTGTAATTGTGTGATTGTGCGATTGTGTGATTGCGTGATTGTGCGGTAGTGTGACTGTGTGATTGTGTGATTGCGTGGTTGCTGGTTGCGTGATTCTGTGATTAAGTCGTTGTGTGATTGTGTTATTGTGCGATCCGGTGGTTGTGTGATTGTGTGATTGTGTGATTGCGTGATTGTGTGATTGTGTGATTGTGTGATTGTGTGATTGCGTGATTGTGTGATTGTGTGATCGTGTGATTGTGGATTGTGTATTTTGTGATTGTGTTGTTTTGCGTCTGCGTGATTGTGTGAATGAGTGATTGTGTGATTGTGTGATTGTGTGATTGTTTGATTGTGTGATTGTGTGAGTGTGTGAGTGTGAGGGTGTGTGATTGCCTGATGGAACGGTTGCCTGATTCTGTGATTGTGTGATTGTGTGATTGTGTGGTTGTGTGAGTGTGTGGGTGTGTGATCGTGTGATTGTGTCACTGTGTGATTGTGTGATTGTGTGATTGTGTGATTGTGTGATTGTGTGATTGTGTGGTTGTGTGATTGTGTGATTGTGTATTATGTGATTGTGTTCTTGCGTCTTTGTGTGATTGTGTAGTTGTGTGATTGTGTGATTGTGGGATTGTGAGATTGTGTGATTGTGGGATTGTGAGATTGTGTGATTGTGTGATTGTGTGATTGTGTGATTGTGTGATTGTGTGATTGTGTGATTGTGTGATTGAGTGATTGTGTGATCGTGTCATTATGTGAATGTGTGATTGTGTTCACGTGTTATTGTGTGTTGTTGTGCTTGTGTGATTGTGTGAGCGTGTGATTGTGTGATAGTGGATTGTGTATTGTGTGATTGTGTTGTTGTGTGATTGTGTTGTTGTGTCATTGTGTGATTGTGTAGTTGTGTGACTGTGTCAGTGTGTGGGTGTGTGATTGCCTGATGGAACGGTTGCCTGATTCTGTGATTGTGTGATTGTGTGATTGTGTGATTGTGTGATTGTGTGATTGTGTGATTGTGAGATTGTGTGATTGTGTGGTTGCCTGGTTGCGTAATTCTGTGATTAAGTCGTTGTGTGATTGTGTTATTGTGCGATCCGGTGGTTGTGTGATTGTTTGATTGTGTAATTGTGTGATTGTGGGATTGCGTGATTGTGTGATAGTGTGATTGTGTGATTGTGTGATTCGGTGATTGCCTGGTTGCGTGATTCCATGATTAAGTCGCTGTGTGATTGTGTTATTGTGTGATGAGGTGGTTGTGTGATTGTGTTATTGTGCGATCCGGTGGTTGTGTGATTGTGTGATTGTGTAATTGTGTGATTGTGGGATTGCGTGATTGTGTGATAGTGTGATTGTGTGATTCGGTGATTGCCTGGTTGCGTGATTCCATGATTAAATCGCTGTGTGATTGTGTTATTGTGTGATGAGGTGGTTGTGTGATTGTGTGATTGCGTGATTGTGTGACTGTGTGATTGTGTGATTGTGTGGTCGTGTGATTGTGCTATTGCATGATGGGGTGATTGTGGGATTGTGTGACTGTGTGATTGTGTAATTGTGTGATTTTGTGATTGTGTGATGGTGTGATTGTGTGGTTGTGTGATTGGGTGACTGTGTGAGTGTGTGGGTGTGTGATTGCCTGATGGTACGGTTGCCGGATTCTGTGAATGTGTGATTGTGCAATTGTGTGATTGTGTGATTGTTTGTTTGTGTGATTGTGTGATTGTGAGATTGTTGTGATTGTGTGATAGTGTGATTATGTGATTGTGTGACTGTATGATAGTGTGATTGTGTGATTGTGTGATTGCGTGATTCTGTGATTCCCTCGTTGTGCGATTGTGTTATTGTGTGATGAGGTGCTTGTGTGATGGTGTGATTGTGTGATTGTGTGATTGTGTGGTTGTGTGATTGTGTGATTGTGTGATTGTGTGATTGTGTGATTGTGTGATTGTGTGATTGTGTGATTGTATGAAAGTGGGTTTGTGTGTTTGTGGATTGTGTGGTTGTGTGATTGTGTGATTGCATGGTGGGGTGATTGTGTGATAGTGCGATTGTGTGATAGTGTGATAGTGTGATTGTGTGATTGTGTGATTGTGCGATTGTGTGATTGTGTGATTGTGTGATTGTGTGATTGTGTGATTGTGTGATTGCGTGATTGCCTGGTTGCGTGATTCTGTGATTCCCTCGTTGTGCGATTGTGTTATTGTGTGATGAGGTGCTTGTGTGATGGTGTGATTGTGTGATTGTGTGATTGTGTGATGGTGTGATTGTGTGATTGTGTCACTGTGTGATTGTGTGGTTGTGTGATTATGTGATTGTGCCATTGTGTTCATGTGTTATTTTGTGTTGGGGTGCTTGTGTGATTGCGTGAGTGTATGATTGTGTGACTGTGGATTGTGTATTGTGTGATTGTGTGATTGCGTGAGTGTGTGGTTGTGTGACTGTAGATTGCGTATTGTGTGATTGTGTGATTGTGTGATTGTGTGATTGTGTGATTGTGTGAAAGTGGGTTTGTGCGTTTGTGGATTGTGTGGTTGCGTGATTGTGTGATGGCGGGATGTGGATTGTCTGATTGTGTGATTGTGTATTGGTGTGATTGTGCGATTGTGTGACTTTGCGATTGTGTGATTGTGTGATGGCGGGTTGTGGATTGTCTGATTGTGTGATTGTGTATTGGTGTGATTGTGTGGTTGTGTGATTGTGTGATTGTGTGATTGTGTGATTGTGTGATTGTGGGATTGTGTGGTTGTGTGATTGTGTGGTTGTGTGATTGTGCGATTGTGGGATTGTGTGGTTGTGTGATTGTGTGGTTGTGTGATTGTGTGATTGTGTGATTGTGTGATTGTGGGATTGTGTGGTTGTGTGATTGTGTGGTTGTGTGATTGCGTGATTGTGTGATTGTGTGATTGTGTGATTGTGTAATTGTGTGATTGTGTGATTGCGTGATTGTGTGATTGTGTGATTGTGTGATTGTGGATTGTGTATTTTGTGATTGTGTTGTTTTGCGTCTGCGTGATTGTGTGAATGAGTGACTGTGTGATTGTGTGATTGTGTGATTACGTGATTGCGCGACTGTGTGATAGTGTGATTGTGTGATTGTGTGATTGCGGGATTGTGTGGTTGTGTGATTGTGTGGTTGTGTGATTGTGTGATTGTGGGATTGTGAGGTTGTGTGATTGTGTGGTTGTGTGATTGCGTGATTGTGTGATTGTGTGATTGTGTGATTGTGTGATTGTGTGGTTGTGTGATTGTGTGATTGTCTTATTCTGTGATGGGGTGGTTGTGTAATTGTGTGATTGTGCGATTGTGTGATTGCGTGATTGTGCGGTAGTGTGACTGTGTGATTGTGTGATTGCGTGGTTGCTGGTTGCGTGATTCTGTGATTAAGTCGTTGTGTGATTGTGTTATTGTGCGATCCGGTGGTTGTGTGATTGTGTGATTGTGTGATTGCGTGATTGTGTGATTGTGTGATTGTGTGATTGTGTGATTGCGTGATTGTGTGATTGTGTGATCGTGTGATTGTGGATTGTGTATTTTGTGATTGTGTTGTTTTGCGTCTGCGTGATTGTGTGAATGAGTGATTGTGTGATTGTGTGATTGTGTGATTGTTTGATTGTGTGATTGTGTGAGTGTGTGAGTGTGAGGGTGTGTGATTGCCTGATGGAACGGTTGCCTGATTCTGTGATTGTGTGATTGTGTGATTGTGTGGTTGTGTGAGTGTGTGGGTGTGTGATCGTGTGATTGTGTCACTGTGTGATTGTGTGATTGTGTGATTGTGTGATTGTGTGATTGTGTGATTGTGTGGTTGTGTGATTGTGTGATTGTGTATTATGTGATTGTGTTCTTGCGTCTTTGTGTGATTGTGTAGTTGTGTGATTGTGTGATTGTGGGATTGTGAGATTGTGTGATTGTGGGATTGTGAGATTGTGTGATTGTGTGATTGTGTGATTGTGTGATTGTGTGATTGTGTGATTGTGTGATTGTGTGATTGAGTGATTGTGTGATCGTGTCATTATGTGAATGTGTGATTGTGTTCACGTGTTATTGTGTGTTGTTGTGCTTGTGTGATTGTGTGAGCGTGTGATTGTGTGATAGTGGATTGTGTATTGTGTGATTGTGTTGTTGTGTGATTGTGTTGTTGTGTCATTGTGTGATTGTGTAGTTGTGTGACTGTGTCAGTGTGTGGGTGTGTGATTGCCTGATGGAACGGTTGCCTGATTCTGTGATTGTGTGATTGTGTGATTGTGTGATTGTGTGATTGTGTGATTGTGTGATTGTGAGATTGTGTGATTGTGTGGTTGCCTGGTTGCGTAATTCTGTGATTAAGTCGTTGTGTGATTGTGTTATTGTGCGATCCGGTGGTTGTGTGATTGTTTGATTGTGTAATTGTGTGATTGTGGGATTGCGTGATTGTGTGATAGTGTGATTGTGTGATTGTGTGATTCGGTGATTGCCTGGTTGCGTGATTCCATGATTAAGTCGCTGTGTGATTGTGTTATTGTGTGATGAGGTGGTTGTGTGATTGTGTGATTGCGTGATTGTGTGACTGTGTGATTGTGGGATTGTGTGGTCGTGTGATTGTCCTATTGCATGATGGGGTGATTGTGGGATTGTGTGACTGTGTGATTGTGTAATTGTGTGATTTTGTGATTGTGTGATGGTGTGATTGTGTGTTTATATGATTGTGTGGTTGTGTGATTGGGTGACTGTGTGAGTGTGTGGGTGTGTGATTGCCTGATGGAACGGTTGCCGGATTCTGTGAATGTGTGATTGTGCAATTGTGTGATTGTGTGATTGTTTGTTTGTGTGATTGTGTGATTGTGAGATTGTTGTGATTGTGTGATAGTGCGATTATGTGATTGTGTGACTGTATGATAGTGTGATTGTGTGATTGTGTGATTGCGTGATTGCCTGGTTGCGTGATTCTGTGATTCCCTCATTGTGCGATTGTGTTATTGTGTGATGAGGTGCTTGTGTGATGGTGTGATTGTGTGATTGTGTGATTGTGTGGTTGTGTGATTGTGTGATTGTGTGATTGTGTGATTGTGTGATTGTGTGGTTGTGTGATTATCTGATTGTGTCATTGTGTTCATGTATTATTTTGTGTTGGGGTGCTTGTGTGATTGCGTGAGTGCATGATTGTGTGACTGTGGATTGTGTATTGTGTGATTGTGTGATTGCGTGAGTGTGTGGTTGTGTGACTGTAGATTGCGTATTGTGTGATTGTGTGATTGTGTGATTGTGTGATTGTGTGATTGTGTGATTGTGTGATTGTGTGGTTGTGTGATTGTGTGATTGTGCGATTGTGTGATTGTTTGATTGTGTGATTGTGTGATTGTGTGAGTGTGAGGGTGTGTCATTGCCTGATGGAATGGTTGCGTGATTCTGTGATGCCGTCGTTGTGTGATTGTCTTATTGTGTGATGGGGTGGTTGTGTAATTGTGTGATTGTGCGATTGTGTGATTGTGTGATTGTGTGGTTGTGTGAGTGTGTGGGTGTGTGATCGTGTGATTGTGTCACTGTGTGATTGTGTGATTGTGTGATTGTGTGGTTGTGTGATTGTGTGATTGTGTATTATGTGATTGTGTTCTTGTGCCTTTGTGTGATTGTGTAGTTGTGCGATTGTGTGATTGTGTGATTGTGGGATTGTGAGATTGTGTGATTGTGTGATTGTGTGATTGTGTGATTGTGTGATTGTGTGATTGTCTTATTCTGTGATGGGGTGGTTGTGTAATTGTGTGATTGCGCGATTGTGTGATTGCGTGATTATGCGGTAGTGTGACTGTGTGATTGTGTGATTGCGTGGTTGCCTGGTTGCGTGATTCTGTGATTAAGTCGTTTTGTGATTGTGTTATTGTGCGATCCGGTGGTTGTGTGATTGTGTGATTGTGTGATTGCGTGATTGTGTGATTGTGTGATTGTGTGATTGTGGATTGTGTATTTTGTGATTGTGTTGTTTTGCGTCTGCGTGATTGTGTGAATGAGTGATTGTGTGATAGTGTGATTGTGTGATTACGTGATTGCGCGACTGTGTGATAGTGTGATTGTGTGATTGTGTGATTGCGTGATTGCCTGGTTGCGTGGTTCTGTGATTCCCTCGTTGTGTGATTGTGTTACTGTGTGATGAGGTGCTTGTGTGATGGTGTGATTGTGCGATTGTGTGATTGTGTGATTGTGTGATTGCGTGGTTGCCTGGTTGCGTAATTCTGTGATTAAGTCGTTGTGTGATTGTGTTATTGTGCGATCCGGTGGTTGTGTGATTGTGTGATTGTGTAATTGTGTGATTGTGGGATTGCGTGATTGTGTGATAGTGTGATTGTGTGATTGTGTGATTCGGTGATTGCCTGGTTGCGTGATTCCATGATTAAGTCGCTGTGTGATTGTGTTATTGTGTGATGAGGTGGTTGTGTGATTGTGTGATTGCGTGATTGTGTGACTGTGTGATTGTGTGATTGTGTGGTCGTGTGACTGTGCTATTGCATGATGGGGTGATTGTGGGATTGTGTGACTGTGTGATTCTGTAATTGTGTGATTTTGTGATTGTGTGATGGTGTGATTGTGTGGTTGTGTGATTGGGTGACTGTGTGAGTGTGTGGGTGTGTGATTGCCTGATGGTACGGTTGCCGGATTCTGTGAATGTGTGATTGTGCAATTGTGTGATTGTGTGGTTGTTTGTTTGTGTGATTGTGTGATTGTGAGATTGTTGTGATTGTGTGATAGTGTGATTATGTGATTGTGTGACTGTATGATAGTGTGATTGTGTGATTGTGTGATTGCGTGATTCTGTGATTCCCTCGTTGTGCGATTGTGTTATTGTGTGATGAGGTGCTTGTGTGATGGTGTGATTGTGTGATTGTGTGATTGTGTGGTTGTGTGATTGTGTGATTGTGTGATTGTGTGATTGTGTGATTGTGTGATTGTGTGATTGTATGAAAGTGGGTTTGTGTGTTTGTGGATTGTGTGGTTGTGTGATTGTGTGATTGCATGGAGGGGTGATTGTGTGATAGTGCGATTGTGTGATAGTGTGATAGTGTGATTGTGTGATTGTGTGATTGTGTGATTGTGTGATTGTGTGATTGTGTGATTGTGTGATTGCGTGATTGCCTGGTTGCGTGATTCTGTGATTCCCTCGTTGTGCGATTGTGTTATTGTGTGATGAGGTGCTTGAGTGATGGTGTGATTGTGTGATTGTGTGATTGTGTGATTGTGTGATTGTGTGATTGTGTGATTGTGTGATTGTGTGATTGTGGATTGCGTGAGTGCGTGATTGTGTGATTTTGTGATTGTGTGATTGTGTGATTGTGTGATTGTGCGATTTTGTGATTGCGCGATTGCGCGATTGTGTGATTGTGTGATTGTGTGATTACGTGATTGCGCGACTGTGTGATAGTGTAATTGTGTGATTGTGTGATTGCGTGATTGCCTGGTTGCGTGATTCTGTGATTCCCTCGTTGTGTGATTGTGTTACTGTGTGATGTTGTGCTTGTGTGATGGTGTGGTTGTGTGATTGTGGGATTGTGAGATTGTGTGATTGTGTGATTGTGTGATTGTGTGATTGTGTGATTGTGTGATTGTGTGATTGTGTGATTGTGTGATTGTGTGATTGTCTTATTCTGTGATGGGGTGGTTGTGTAATTGTGTGATTGTGCGATTGTGTGATTGCGTGATTGTGCGGTAGTGTGACTGTGTGATTGTGTGATTGCGTGGTTGCCTGGTTGCGTGATTCTGTGATTAAGTCGTTGTGTGATTGTGTTATTGTGCGATCCGGTGGTTGTGTGATTGTGTGATTGTGTGATTGCGTGATTGTGTGATTGTGTGATTGTGTGATTGTGTGATTGCGTGATTGTGTGATTGTGTGATCGTGTCATTGTGGATTGTGTATTTTCTGATTGTGTTGTTTTGCGTCTGCGTGATTGTGTGAATGAGTGATTGTGTGATTGTGTGATTACGTGAGTGCGCGACTGTGTGATAGTGTGATTGTGTGATTGTGTTATTGCGTGATTGCCTGGTTGCGTGATTCTGTGATTCCCTCGTTGTGTGATTGTGTTACTGTGTGATGAGGTGCTTGTGTGATGGTGTGATTGTGCGGTTGTGTGATTGTGTGATTGTGTGGTTGTGTGATTGTGTGATTGTGTGATTGTGTGATTGTTTGATTGTGTGATTGTGTGAGTGTGTGAGTGTGAGGGTGTGTGATTGCCTGATGGAATGGTTGCGTGATTCTGTGATGCCGTCGTTGTGTGATTGTCTTATTGTGTGATGGGGTGGTTGTGTAATTGTGTGATTGTGCGATTGTGTGATTGTGTGATTGTGTGGTTGTGTGAGTGTGTGGGTGTGTGATCGTGTGATTGTGTCACTGTGTGATTGTGTGATTGTGTGATTGTGTGATTGTGTGATTGTGTGGTTGTGTGATTTTGTGATTGTGTATTATGTGATTGTGTTCTTGCGTCTTTGTGTGATTGTGTAGTTGTGTGATTGTGTGATTGTGGGATTGTGAGATTGTGAGATTGTGTGATTGTGTGATTGTGTGATTGTGTGATTGTGTGATTGTGTGATTGTGTGATTGTGTGATTGTGTGATTGTGTCATTATGTGAATGTGTGATTGTGTTCACGTGTTATTGTGTGTTGTTGTGCTTGTGTGATTGTGTGAGCGTGTGATTGTGTGATAGTGGATTGTGTATTGTGTGATTGTGTTGTTGTGTGATTGTGTTGTTGTGTCATTGTGTGATTGTGTAGTTGTGTGACTGTGTCAGTGTGTGGGTGTGTGATTGCCTGATGGAACGGTTGCCTGATTCTGTGATTGTGTGATTGTGTGATTGTGTGATTGTGTGATTGTGTGATTGTGTGATTGTGTGATTGTGTGATTGTGTGACTGTTTGTTTGTGTGATTGTGTGATTGTGAGATTGTTGTGATTGTGTGATAGTGTGATTACGTGATTGCGCGACTGTGTGATAGTGTGATTGTGTGATTGTGTGATTGCGTGATTGCCTGGTTGCGTGGTTCTGTGATTCCCTCGTTGTGTGATTGTGTTACTGTGTGATGAGGTGCTTGTGTGATGGTGTGATTGTGCGATTGTGTGATTGTTCGATTGTGTGATTGCGTGGTTGCCTGGTTGCGTAATTCTGTGATTAAGTCGTTGTGTGATTGTGTTATTGTGCGATCCGGTGGTTGTGTGATTGTGTGATTGTGTAATTGTGTGATTGTGGGATTGCGTGATTGTGTGATAGTGTGATTGTGTGATTGTGTGATTCGGTGATTGCCTGGTTGCGTGATTCCATGATTAAGTCGCTGTGTGATTGTGTTATTGTGTGATGAGGTGGTTGTGTGATTGTGTGATTGCGTGATTGTGTGACTGTGTGATTGTGTGATTGTGTGGTCGTGTGATTGTGCTATTGCATGATGGGGTGATTGTGGGATTGTGTGACTGTGTGATTGTGTAATTGTGTGATTTTGTGATTGTGTGATGGTGTGATTGTGTGTTTATGTGATTGTGTGGTTGTGTGATTGGGTGACTGTGTGAGTGTGTGGGTGTGTGATTGCCTGATGGTACGGTTGCCGGATTCTGTGAATGTGTGATTGTGCAATTGTGTGATTGTGTGATTGTTTGTTTGTGTGATTGTGTGATTGTGAGATTGTTGTGATTGTGTGATTGTGTGATTGTGTGATTGTGTGATTGTGTGATTGTGTGGTTGTGTGATTATCTGATTGTGTCCTTGTGTTCATGTATTATTTTGTGTTGGGGTGCTTGTGTGATTGCGTGAGTGCATGATTGTGTGACTGTGGATTGTGTATTGTGTGATTGTGTGATTGCGTGAGTGTGTGGTTGTGTGACTGTAGATTGCGTATTGTGTGATTGTGTGATTGTGTGATTGTGTGATTGTGTGATTGTGTGATTGTGTGATTGTGTGATTGTGTGATTGTGTGATTGTGTGAAAGTGGGTTTGTGTGTTTGTGGATTGTGTGGTTGTGTGATTGTGTGATTGCATGGTGGGGTGATTGTGTGATAGTGCGATTGTGTGATAGTGTGATAGTGTGATAGTGTGATTGTGTGATTGTGTGATTGTGTGATTGTGTGATTGTGTGATTGTGTGATTGTGTGATTGTGTGATTGTGTGATTGTGTGATTGTGTGATTGTGTGATTGTGTGATTGTGTGAAAGTGGGTTTGTGTGTTTGTGGATTGTGTGGTTGTGTGATTGTGTGATTGCATGGTGGGGTGATTGTGTGATAGTGCGATTGTGTGATAGTGTGATAGTGTGATAGTGTGATTGTGTGATTGTGTGATTGTGTGATTGTGTGATTGTGTGATTGTGTGATTGTGTGATTGTGTGATTGTGTGATTGTGTGATTGTGTGATTGTGTGATTGTGTGATTGTGTCACTGTGTGATTGTGTGGTTGTGTGGTTGTGTGATTGTGTGATGGCGGGATGTGGATTGTCTGATTGTGTGATTGTGTATTGGTGTGATTGTGCGATTGTGTGACTTTGCGATTGTGTGATTGTGTGATGGCTGGTTGTGGATTGTCTGATTGTGTGATTGTGTGATGGCTGGTTGTGGATTGTCTGATTGTGTGATTGTGTATTGGTGTGATTGTGTGATTGTGTGACTTTGCGATTGTGTGATTGTGTGGTTGTGTGATTGTGTGATTGCATGGTGGGGTGATTGTGTGATAGTGTGATTGTGTACATGTGTAATCGTGTGTTTGGGTGCTTGTGTGATTGTGTGAGTGTGTGATTGCGTGATTGTGGATTGTGTGATTGTGTGATTGTGTGATTGTGTGATTGTGTGATTGTGTGATGGGGTGGTTGTGTAATTGTGTGATTGTGCGATTGTGTGATTGTGTGATTGTGTGGTTGTGTGAGTGTGTGGGTGTGTGATCGTGTGATTGTGTCACTGTGTGATTGCGTAATTGTGTGATTGTGTGGTTGTGTGATTGTGTGATTGTGTATTATGTGATTGTGTTCTTGCGTCTTTGTGTGATTGTGTAGCTGTGTGATTGTGTGATTGTGGGATTGTGAGATTGTGTGATTGTGTGATTGTGTGATTGTGTGATTGTGTGATTGTGTGACTGTTTGATTGTGTGATTGTGTGATTGTGAGATTGTGTGATTGTGTGATTGTGTGATTGTGTGATTGTGTGATTGTGTGATTGTGTGATTGTGTGATTGTGTGATTGTGTGATTGTGTGATTGTGTGATTGCGTGGTTGCCTGGTTGCGTAATTCTGTGATTAAGTCGTTGTGTGATTGTGTTATTGTGCGATCCGGTGGTTGTGTGATTGTGTGATTGTGTAATTGTGTGATTGTGTGATTGTTTGTTCGTGTGATTGTGTGATTGTGAGATTGTTGTGATTGTGTGATAGTGTGATTATGTGATTGTGTGACTGTATGATAGTGTGATTGTGTGATTGTGTGATTGCGTGATTCTGTGATTCCCTCGTTGTGCGATTGTGTTATTGTGTGATGAGGTGCTTGTGTGATGGTGTGATTGTGTGATTGTGTGATTGTGTGGTTGTGTGATTGTGTGATTGTGTGATTGTGTGATTGTGTGATTGTGTGGTTGTGTGATTGTGTGATTGTGTGATTGTGTGATTGTGTGATTGTGTCACTGTGTGATTGTGTGGTTGTGTGATTATGTGATTGTGCCATTGTGTTCATGTGTTATTTTGTGTTGGGGTGCTTGTGTGATTGCGTGAGTGTATGATTGTGTGACTGTGGATTGTGTATTGTGTGATTGTGTGATTGCGTGACTGTGTGGTTGTGTGACTGTAGATTGCGTATTGTGTGATTGTGTGATTGTGTGATTGTGTGAAAGTGGGTTTGTGCGTTTGTGGATTGTGTGGTTGTGTGATTGTGTGATAGCGGGATGTGGATTGTCTGATTGTGTGATTGTGTATTGGTGTGATTGTGCGATTGTGTGACTTTGCGATTGTGTGATTGTGTGATGGCGGGTTGTGGATTGTCTGATTGTGTGATTGTGTATTGGTGTGATTGTGTGGTTGTGTGATTGTGTGATTGTGTGATTGTGTGATTGTGTGATTGTGTGATTGTGGGATTGTGTGGTTGTGTGATTGTGTGGTTGTGTGATTGTGCGATTGTGGGATTGTGTGGTTGTGTGATTGTGTGGTTGTGTGATTGTGTGATTGTGTGATTGTGTGATTGTGGGATTGTGTGGTTGTGTGATTGTGTGGTTGTGTGATTGCGTGATTGTGTGATTGTGTGATTGTGTGATTGTGTGATTGTGTAATTGTGTGATTGTGTGATTGCGTGATTGTGTGATTGTGTGATTGTGTGATTGTGGATTGTGTATTTTGTGATTGTGTTGTTTTGCGTCTGCGTGATTGTGTGAATGAGTGACTGTGTGATTGTGTGATTGTGTGATTACGTGATTGCGCGACTGTGTGATAGTGTGATTGTGTGATTGTGTGATTGCGGGATTGTGTGGTTGTGTGATTGTGTGGTTGTGTGATTGTGGGATTGTGTGGTTGTGTGATTGTGTGGTTGCATGGTGGGGTGATTGTGTGATAGTGCGATTGTGTGATAGTGTGATAGTGTGATAGTGTGATTGTGTGATTGTGTGATTGTGTGATTGTGTGATTGTGTGATTGCGTGATTGCCTGGTTGCGTGATTCTGTGATTCCCTCGTTGTGCGATTGTGTTATTGTGTGATGAGGTGCTTGTGTGGTTGTGTGATTGTGTGATTGTGTGATTGTGTGATTGTGTGATTGTGTGATTGTGTGATTGTGTGATTGTGTGATTGTGTCACTGTGTGATTGTGTGGTTGTGGATTGTGTGGTTGTGTGATTGTGTGATGGCGGGATGTGGATTGTCTGATTGTGTGATTGTGTATTGGTGTGATTGTGCGATTGTGTGACTTTGCGACTGTGTGATTGTGTGATGGCTGGTTGTGGATTGTCTGATTGTGTGATTGTGTGATGGCTGGTTGTGGATTGTCTGATTGTGTGATTGTGTATTGGTGTGATTGTGTGATTGTGTGACTTTGCGATTGTGTGATTGTGTGGTTGTGTGATTGTGTGATTGCATGGTGGGGTGATTGTGTGATAGTGTGATTGTGTACATGTGTAATCGTGTGTTTGGGTGCTTGTGTGATTGTGTGAGTGTGTGATTGTGTGATTGTGGATTGTGTGATTGTGTGATTGTGTGATTGTGTGATTGTGTGATGGGGTGGTTGTGTAATTGTGTGATTGTGCGATTGTGTGATTGTGTGATTGTGTGGTTGTGTGAGTGTGTGGGTGTGTGATCGTGTGATTGTGTCACTGTGTGATTGTGTAATTGTGTGATTGTGTGGTTGTGTGATTGTGTGATTGTGTATTATGTGATTGTGTTCTTGCGTCTTTGTGTGATTGTGTAGTTGTGTGATTGTGTGATTGTGGGATTGTGAGATTGTGTGATTGTGTGATTGTGTGATTGTGTGATTGTGTGACTGTTTGATTGTGTGATTGTGTGATTGTGAGATTGTGTGATTGTGTGATTGTGTGATTGTGTGACTGTGTGATTGTGTGATTGTGTGATTGTGTGATTGTGTGATTGTGTGATTGCGTGGTTGCCTGGTTGCGTAATTCTGTGATTAAGTCGTTGTGTGATTGTGTTATTGTGCGATCCGGTGGTTGTGTGATTGTGTGATTGTGTAATTGTGTGATTGTGGGATTGCGTGATTGTGTGATAGTGTGATTGTGTGATTCGGTGATTGCCTGGTTGCGTGATTCCATGATTAAATCGCTGTGTGATTGTGTTATTGTGTGATGAGGTGGTTGTGTGATTGTGTGATTGCGTGATTGTGTGACTGTGTGATTGTGTGATTGTGTGGTCGTGTGATTGTGCTATTGCATGATGGGGTGATTGTGGGATTGTGTGACTGTGTGATTGTGTAATTGTGTGATTTTGTGATTGTGTGATGGTGTGATTGTGTGGTTGTGTGATTGGGTGACTGTGTGAGTGTGTGGGTGTGTGATTGCCTGATGGTACGGTTGCCGGATTCTGTGAATGTGTGATTGTGCAATTGTGTGATTGTGTGATTGTTTGTTTGTGTGATTGTGTGATTGTGAGATTGTTGTGATTGTGTGATAGTGTGATTATGTGATTGTGTGACTGTATGATAGTGTGATTGTGTGATTGTGTGATTGCGTGATTCTGTGATTCCCTCGTTGTGCGATTGTGTTATTGTGTGATGAGGTGCTTGTGTGATGGTGTGATTGTGTGATTGTGTGATTGTGTGGTTGTGTGATTGTGTGATTGTGTGATTGTGTGATTGTGTGATTGTGTGATTGTGTGATTGTGTGATTGTATGAAAGTGGGTTTGTGTGTTTGTGGATTGTGTGGTTGTGTGATTGTGTGATTGCATGGTGGGGTGATTGTGTGATAGTGCGATTGTGTGATAGTGTGATAGTGTGATTGTGTGATTGTGTGATTGTGCGATTGTGTGATTGTGTGATTGTGTGATTGTGTGATTGTGTGATTGTGTGATTGCGTGATTGCCTGGTTGCGTGATTCTGTGATTCCCTCGTTGTGCGATTGTGTTATTGTGTGATGAGGTGCTTGTGTGATGGTGTGATTGTGTGATTGTGTGATTGTGTGATGGTGTGATTGTGTGATTGTGTCACTGTGTGATTGTGTGGTTGTGTGATTATGTGATTGTGCCATTGTGTTCATGTGTTATTTTGTGTTGGGGTGCTTGTGTGATTGCGTGAGTGTATGATTGTGTGACTGTGGATTGTGTATTGTGTGATTGTGTGATTGCGTGAGTGTGTGGTTGTGTGACTGTAGATTGCGTATTGTGTGATTGTGTGATTGTGTGATTGTGTGATTGTGTGATTGTGTGAAAGTGGGTTTGTGCGTTTGTGGATTGTGTGGTTGCGTGATTGTGTGATGGCGGGATGTGGATTGTCTGATTGTGTGATTGTGTATTGGTGTGATTGTGCGATTGTGTGACTTTGCGATTGTGTGATTGTGTGATGGCGGGTTGTGGATTGTCTGATTGTGTGATTGTGTATTGGTGTGATTGTGTGGTTGTGTGATTGTGTGATTGTGTGATTGTGTGATTGTGTGATTGTGGGATTGTGTGGTTGTGTGATTGTGTGGTTGTGTGATTGTGCGATTGTGGGATTGTGTGGTTGTGTGATTGTGTGGTTGTGTGATTGTGTGATTGTGTGATTGTGTGATTGTGGGATTGTGTGGTTGTGTGATTGTGTGGTTGTGTGATTGCGTGATTGTGTGATTGTGTGATTGTGTGATTGTGTAATTGTGTGATTGTGTGATTGCGTGATTGTGTGATTGTGTGATTGTGTGATTGTGGATTGTGTATTTTGTGATTGTGTTGTTTTGCGTCTGCGTGATTGTGTGAATGAGTGACTGTGTGATTGTGTGATTGTGTGATTACGTGATTGCGCGACTGTGTGATAGTGTGATTGTGTGATTGTGTGATTGCGGGATTGTGTGGTTGTGTGATTGTGTGGTTGTGTGATTGTGTGATTGTGGGATTGTGAGGTTGTGTGATTGTGTGGTTGTGTGATTGCGTGATTGTGTGATTGTGTGATTGTGTGATTGTGTGATTGTGTGGTTGTGTGATTGTGTGATTGTCTTATTCTGTGATGGGGTGGTTGTGTAATTGTGTGATTGTGCGATTGTGTGATTGCGTGATTGTGCGGTAGTGTGACTGTGTGATTGTGTGATTGCGTGGTTGCTGGTTGCGTGATTCTGTGATTAAGTCGTTGTGTGATTGTGTTATTGTGCGATCCGGTGGTTGTGTGATTGTGTGATTGTGTGATTGCGTGATTGTGTGATTGTGTGATTGTGTGATTGTGTGATTGCGTGATTGTGTGATTGTGTGATCGTGTGATTGTGGATTGTGTATTTTGTGATTGTGTTGTTTTGCGTCTGCGTGATTGTGTGAATGAGTGATTGTGTGATTGTGTGATTGTGTGATTGTTTGATTGTGTGATTGTGTGAGTGTGTGAGTGTGAGGGTGTGTGATTGCCTGATGGAACGGTTGCCTGATTCTGTGATTGTGTGATTGTGTGATTGTGTGGTTGTGTGAGTGTGTGGGTGTGTGATCGTGTGATTGTGTCACTGTGTGATTGTGTGATTGTGTGATTGTGTGATTGTGTGATTGTGTGATTGTGTGGTTGTGTGATTGTGTGATTGTGTATTATGTGATTGTGTTCTTGCGTCTTTGTGTGATTGTGTAGTTGTGTGATTGTGTGATTGTGGGATTGTGAGATTGTGTGATTGTGGGATTGTGAGATTGTGTGATTGTGTGATTGTGTGATTGTGTGATTGTGTGATTGTGTGATTGTGTGATTGTGTGATTGAGTGATTGTGTGATCGTGTCATTATGTGAATGTGTGATTGTGTTCACGTGTTATTGTGTGTTGTTGTGCTTGTGTGATTGTGTGAGCGTGTGATTGTGTGATAGTGGATTGTGTATTGTGTGATTGTGTTGTTGTGTGATTGTGTTGTTGTGTCATTGTGTGATTGTGTAGTTGTGTGACTGTGTCAGTGTGTGGGTGTGTGATTGCCTGATGGAACGGTTGCCTGATTCTGTGATTGTGTGATTGTGTGATTGTGTGATTGTGTGATTGTGTGATTGTGTGATTGTGAGATTGTGTGATTGTGTGGTTGCCTGGTTGCGTAATTCTGTGATTAAGTCGTTGTGTGATTGTGTTATTGTGCGATCCGGTGGTTGTGTGATTGTTTGATTGTGTAATTGTGTGATTGTGGGATTGCGTGATTGTGTGATAGTGTGATTGTGTGATTGTGTGATTCGGTGATTGCCTGGTTGCGTGATTCCATGATTAAGTCGCTGTGTGATTGTGTTATTGTGTGATGAGGTGGTTGTGTGATTGTGTGATTGCGTGATTGTGTGACTGTGTGATTGTGGGATTGTGTGGTCGTGTGATTGTCCTATTGCATGATGGGGTGATTGTGGGATTGTGTGACTGTGTGATTGTGTAATTGTGTGATTTTGTGATTGTGTGATGGTGTGATTGTGTGTTTATATGATTGTGTGGTTGTGTGATTGGGTGACTGTGTGAGTGTGTGGGTGTGTGATTGCCTGATGGAACGGTTGCCGGATTCTGTGAATGTGTGATTGTGCAATTGTGTGATTGTGTGATTGTTTGTTTGTGTGATTGTGTGATTGTGAGATTGTTGTGATTGTGTGATAGTGCGATTATGTGATTGTGTGACTGTATGATAGTGTGATTGTGTGATTGTGTGATTGCGTGATTGCCTGGTTGCGTGATTCTGTGATTCCCTCATTGTGCGATTGTGTTATTGTGTGATGAGGTGCTTGTGTGATGGTGTGATTGTGTGATTGTGTGATTGTGTGGTTGTGTGATTGTGTGATTGTGTGATTGTGTGATTGTGTGATTGTGTGGTTGTGTGATTATCTGATTGTGTCATTGTGTTCATGTATTATTTTGTGTTGGGGTGCTTGTGTGATTGCGTGAGTGCATGATTGTGTGACTGTGGATTGTGTATTGTGTGATTGTGTGATTGCGTGAGTGTGTGGTTGTGTGACTGTAGATTGCGTATTGTGTGATTGTGTGATTGTGTGATTGTGTGATTGTGTGATTGTGTGATTGTGTGATTGTGTGGTTGTGTGATTGTGTGATTGTGCGATTGTGTGATTGTTTGATTGTGTGATTGTGTGATTGTGTGAGTGTGAGGGTGTGTCATTGCCTGATGGAATGGTTGCGTGATTCTGTGATGCCGTCGTTGTGTGATTGTCTTATTGTGTGATGGGGTGGTTGTGTAATTGTGTGATTGTGCGATTGTGTGATTGTGTGATTGTGTGGTTGTGTGAGTGTGTGGGTGTGTGATCGTGTGATTGTGTCACTGTGTGATTGTGTGATTGTGTGATTGTGTGGTTGTGTGATTGTGTGATTGTGTATTATGTGATTGTGTTCTTGTGCCTTTGTGTGATTGTGTAGTTGTGCGATTGTGTGATTGTGTGATTGTGGGATTGTGAGATTGTGTGATTGTGTGATTGTGTGATTGTGTGATTGTGTGATTGTGTGATTGTCTTATTCTGTGATGGGGTGGTTGTGTAATTGTGTGATTGCGCGATTGTGTGATTGCGTGATTATGCGGTAGTGTGACTGTGTGATTGTGTGATTGCGTGGTTGCCTGGTTGCGTGATTCTGTGATTAAGTCGTTTTGTGATTGTGTTATTGTGCGATCCGGTGGTTGTGTGATTGTGTGATTGTGTGATTGCGTGATTGTGTGATTGTGTGATTGTGTGATTGTGGATTGTGTATTTTGTGATTGTGTTGTTTTGCGTCTGCGTGATTGTGTGAATGAGTGATTGTGTGATAGTGTGATTGTGTGATTACGTGATTGCGCGACTGTGTGATAGTGTGATTGTGTGATTGTGTGATTGCGTGATTGCCTGGTTGCGTGGTTCTGTGATTCCCTCGTTGTGTGATTGTGTTACTGTGTGATGAGGTGCTTGTGTGATGGTGTGATTGTGCGATTGTGTGATTGTGTGATTGTGTGATTGCGTGGTTGCCTGGTTGCGTAATTCTGTGATTAAGTCGTTGTGTGATTGTGTTATTGTGCGATCCGGTGGTTGTGTGATTGTGTGATTGTGTAATTGTGTGATTGTGGGATTGCGTGATTGTGTGATAGTGTGATTGTGTGATTGTGTGATTCGGTGATTGCCTGGTTGCGTGATTCCATGATTAAGTCGCTGTGTGATTGTGTTATTGTGTGATGAGGTGGTTGTGTGATTGTGTGATTGCGTGATTGTGTGACTGTGTGATTGTGTGATTGTGTGGTCGTGTGACTGTGCTATTGCATGATGGGGTGATTGTGGGATTGTGTGACTGTGTGATTCTGTAATTGTGTGATTTTGTGATTGTGTGATGGTGTGATTGTGTGGTTGTGTGATTGGGTGACTGTGTGAGTGTGTGGGTGTGTGATTGCCTGATGGTACGGTTGCCGGATTCTGTGAATGTGTGATTGTGCAATTGTGTGATTGTGTGGTTGTTTGTTTGTGTGATTGTGTGATTGTGAGATTGTTGTGATTGTGTGATAGTGTGATTATGTGATTGTGTGACTGTATGATAGTGTGATTGTGTGATTGTGTGATTGCGTGATTCTGTGATTCCCTCGTTGTGCGATTGTGTTATTGTGTGATGAGGTGCTTGTGTGATGGTGTGATTGTGTGATTGTGTGATTGTGTGGTTGTGTGATTGTGTGATTGTGTGATTGTGTGATTGTGTGATTGTGTGATTGTGTGATTGTATGAAAGTGGGTTTGTGTGTTTGTGGATTGTGTGGTTGTGTGATTGTGTGATTGCATGGAGGGGTGATTGTGTGATAGTGCGATTGTGTGATAGTGTGATAGTGTGATTGTGTGATTGTGTGATTGTGTGATTGTGTGATTGTGTGATTGTGTGATTGTGTGATTGCGTGATTGCCTGGTTGCGTGATTCTGTGATTCCCTCGTTGTGCGATTGTGTTAATGTGTGATGAGGTGCTTGTGTGATGGTGTGATTGTGTGATTGTGTGATTGTGTGGTTGTGTGATTGTGTGATTGTGTGATTGTGTGATTGTGTGATTGTGTGATTGTGTGATTGTGTCACTGTGTGATTGTGTGGTTGTGTGATTATGTCACTGTGTGATTGTGTGGTTGTGTGATTATGTGATTGTGCCATTGTGTTCATGTGTTATTTTGTGTTGGGGTGCTTGTGTGATTGCGTGAGTGTATGATTGTGTGACTGTGGATTGTGTATTGTGTGATTGTGTGATTGCGTGAGTGTGTGGTTGTGTGACTGTAGATTGCGTATTGTGTGATTGTGTGATTGTGTGATTGTGTGATTGTGTGATTGTGTGATTGTGTGATTGTGTGAAAGTGGGTTTGTGCGTTTGTGGATTGTGTGGTTGTGTGATTGTGTGATGGCGGGATGTGGATTGTCTGATTGTGTGATTGTGTATTGGTGTGATTGTGCGATTGTGTGACTTTGCGATTGTGTGATTGTGTGATGGCGGGTTGTGGATTGTCTGATTGTGTGATTGTGTATTGGTGTGATTGTGTGGTTGTGTGATTGTGTGATTGTGTGATTGTGTGATTGTGTGATTGTGGGATTGTGTGGTTGTGTGATTGTGTGGTTGTGTGATTGTGCGATTGTGGGATTGTGTGGTTGTGTGATTGTGTGGTTGTGTGATTGTGTGATTGTGTGATTGTGTGATTGTGGGATTGTGTGGTTGTGTGATTGTGTGGTTGTGTGATTGCGAGATTGTGTGATTGTGTGATTGTGTGATTGTGTGATTGTGTAATTGTGTGATTGTGTGATTGCGTGATTGTGTGATTGTGTGATTGTGTGATTGTGGATTGTGTATTTTGTGATTGTGTTGTTTTGCGTCTGCGTGATTGTGTGAATGAGTGACTGTGTGATTGTGTGATTGTGTGATTACGTGATTGCGCGACTGTGTGATAGTGTGATTGTGTGATTGTGTGATTGCGGGATTGTGTGGGTGTGTGATTGTGTGATTGTGTCATTGTGTGATTGTGGGATTGTGTGGTTGTGTGATTGTGTGGTTGTGTGATTGCGTGATTGTGTGATTGTGGGATTGTGGGATTGTGTGATTGTGTGATTGTGTGATTGTGGATTGCGTGAGTGCGTGATTGTGTGATTTTGTGATTGTGTGATTGTGTGATTGTGTGGTTGTGCGATTTTGTGATTGCGCGATTGCACGATTGTGTGATTGTGTGATTCAGTGATTGTGTGATTGTGTGATTGTGTGATTGTGTGATTGCGTGATTGTGTGATTGTGTGATTGTGTGATTGTGGATTGTGTATTTTGTGATTGTGTTGTTTTGCGTCTGCGTGATTGTGTGAATGAGTGATTGTGTGATTGTGTGATTGTGTGATTACGTGATTGCGCGACTGTGTGATAGTGTAATTGTGTGATTGTGTGCTTGCGTGATTGCCTGGTTGCGTGATTCTGTGATTCCCTCGTTGTGTGATTGTGTTACTGTGTGATGTTGTGCTTGTGTGATGGTGTGATTGTGTGATTGTGTGATTGTGTGGTTGTGTGATTGTGTGATTGTGCGATTGTGTGATTGTGTGATTGTTTGATTGTGTGATTGTGTGATTGTGTGAGTGTGAGTGTGTGTCATTGCCTGATGGAATGGTTGCGTGATTCTGTGATGCCGTCGTTGTGTGATTGTCTTATTGTGTGATGGGGTAGTTGTGTAATTGTGTGATTGTGCGATTGTGTGATTGTGTGATTGTGTGGTTGTGTGAGTGTGTGGGTGTGTGATCGTGTGATTGTGTCACTGTGTGATTGTGTGATTGTGTGATTGTGTGGTTGTGTGATTGTGTGATTGTGTATTATGTGATTGTGTTCTTGTGGCTTTGTGTGATTGTGTAGTTGTGTGATTGTGTGATTGTGTGATTGTGGGATTGTGAGATTGTGTGATTGTGTGATTGTGTGATTGTGTGATTGTGTGATTGTGTGATTGTGTGATAGTGTGATTGTGTGATTGTGTGATTGTGTGATTGTGTGATTGTGTGATTGTCTTATTCTGTGATGGGGTGGTTGTGTAATTGTGTGATTGTGCGATTGTGTGATTGCGTGATTGTGCGGTAGTGTGACTGTGTGATTGTGTGATTGCGTGGTTGCCTGGTTGCGTGATTCTGTGATTAAGTCGTTGTGTGATTGTGTTATTGTGCGATCCGGTGGTTGTGTGATTGTGAGATTGTGTGATTGCGTGATTGTGTGATTGTGTGATTGTGTGATTGTGGATTGTGTATTTTGTGATTGTGTTGTTTTGCGTCTGCGTGATTGTGTGAACGAGTGATTCTGTGATAGTGTGATTGTGTGATTACGTGATTGCGCGACTGTGTGATAGTGTGATTGTGTGATTGTGTGATTGCGTGATTGCCTGGTTGCGTGGTACTGTGATTCCCTCGTTGTGTGATTGTGTTACTGTGTGATGAGGTGCTTGTGTGATGGTGTGATTGTGTGATTGTGTGATTGTGTGGTTGTGTGATTGTGTGATTGTGCGATTGTGTGATTGTTTGATTGTGTGATTGTGTGATTGTGTGAGTGTGAGGGTGTGTCATTGCCTGATGGAATGGTTGCGTGATTCTGTGATGCCGTCGTTGTGTGATTGTCTTATTGTGTGATGGGGTGGTTGTGTAATTGTGTGATTGTGCGATTGTGTGATTGTGTGATTGTGTGGTTGTGTGAGTGTGTGGGTGTGTGATCGTGTGATTGTGTCACTGTGTGATTGTGTGATTGTGTGATTGTGTGGTTGTGTGATTGTGTGATTGTGTGATTGTGTGATTGTGTGATTGTGTGATTGTGGATTGCGTGTGTGCGTGATTGTGTGATTTTGTGATTGTGTGATTGTGTGATTGTGTGATTGTGCGATTTTGTGATTGCGCGATTGCGCGATTGTGTGATTGTGTGATGGTGTGATTGTGTGATTGTGTGATTGTGTGATTGTGTGATTGCGTGATTGTGTGATTGTGTGATTGTGTGATTGTGGATTGTGTATTTTGTGATTGTGTTGTTTTGCGTCTGCGTGATTGTGTGAATGAGTGATTGTGTGATTGTGTGATTGTGTGATTACGTGATTGCGCGACTGAGTGATAGTGTGATTGTGTGATTGTGTGATTGCGTGATTGCCTGGTTGCGTGATTCTGAGATTCCCTCGTTGTGTGATTGTGTTACTGTGTGATGAGGTGCTTGTGTGATGGTGTGATTGTGCGATTGTGTGATTGTGTGATTGTGTGGTTGTGTGGTTGTGTGATTGTGTGATTGTGTGATTGTGTGATTGTTTGATTGTGTGATTGTGTGAGTGTGTGAGTGTGAGGGTGTGTGATTGCCTGATGGAATGGTTGCGTGATTCTGTGATGCCGTCGTTGTGTGATTGTCTTATTGTGTGATGGGGTGGTTGTGTAATTGTGTGATTGTGCGATTGTGTGATTGTGTGGTTGTGTGAGTGTGTGGGTGTGTGATCGTGTGATTGTGTCACTGTGTGATTGTGAGATTGTGTGATTGTGTGGTTGTGTGATTGTGTGATTGTGTATTATGTGATTGTGTTCTTGTGTCTTTGTGTGATTGTGTAGTTGTGCGATTGTGTGATTGTGTGATTGTGGGATTGTGAGATTGTGTGATTGTGTGATTGTGTGATTGTGTGATTGTGTGATTGTGTGATTGTGTGATTGTGTGATTGTCTTATTCTGTGATGGGGTGGTTGTGTAATTGTGTGATTGTGCGATTGTGAGATTGCGTGATTGTGCGGTAGTGTGACTGTGTGATTGTGTGATTGCGTGGTTGCCTGGTTGCGTGATTCTGTGATTAGGTCGTTGTGTGATTGTGTTATTGTGCGATCCGGTGGTTGTGTGATTGTGTGATTGTGTGATTGCGTGATTGTGTGATTGTGTGATTGTGTGATTGTGGATTGTGTATTTTGTGATTGTGTTGTTTTGCGTCTGCGTGATTGTGTGAATGAGTGATTGTGTGATAGTGTGATTGTGTGATTACGTGATTGCGCGACTGTGTGATAGTGTGATTGTGTGATTGTGTGGTTGTGTGATTGTGTGATTGTGTATTATGTGATTGTGTTCTTGTGTCTTTGTGTGATTGTGTAGTTGTGCGATTGTGTGATTGTGTGATTGTGGGATTGTGAGATTGTGTGATTGTGTGATTGTGTGATTGTGTGATTGTGTGATTATGTGATTGCGAGATTGCGTGATAGTGTGATTGTGCGATTGTGTGATTGCGGGATTGTGCGATAGTGTGACTGTGTGATTGTGTGATTGCGTGGTTGCCTGGTTGCGTGATTCTGTGATTAAGTCGTTGTGTGATTGTGTTATGGTGCGATCCGGTGGTTGTGTGATTGTGTGACTGTGTAATTGTGTGATTGTGGGATTGCGTGATTGTGTGATAGTGTGATTGTGTGATTGTGTGATTCGGTGATTACCTGGTTGCGTGATTCCATGATTAAGTCGCTGTGTGATTGTGTTATTGTGTGATGAGGTGGTTGTGTGATTGTGTGATTGCGTGATTGTGTGACTGTGTGATTGTGTGATTGTGTGGTCGTGCGATTGTGCTATTGCATGATGGGGTGATTCTGGGATTGTGTGATTGTGTGATAGTGTAATTGTGTGATTGTGTGATTGCGTGATTGCCTGGTTGCGTGATTCTGTGATTCCCTCGTTGTGTGATTGTGTTACTGTGTGATGTTGTGCTTGTGTGATGGTGTGATTGTGTGATTGTGGGATTGTGAGATTGTGTGATTGTGTGATTGTGTGATTGTGTGATTGTGTGATTGTGTGATTGTGTGATTGTGTGATTGTGTGATTGTGTGATTGTGTGATTGTGTGATTGTGTGATTGTGTGATTGTGTGATTGTCTTATTCTGTGATGGGGTGGTTGTGTAATTGTGTGATTGTGCGATTGTGTGATTGCGTGATTGTGCGGTAGTGTGACTGTGTGATTGTGTGATTGCGTGGTTGCCTGGTTGCGTGATTCTGTGATTAAGTCGTTGTGTGATTGTGTTATTGAGCGATCCGGTGGTTGTGTGATTGTGTGATTGTGTGATTGCGTGATTGTGTGATTGTGTGATTGTGTGATTGTGTGATTGCGTGATTGTGTGATTGTGTGATCGTGTGATTGTGGATTGTGTATTTTGTGATTGTGTTGTTTTGCGTCTGCGTGATTGTGTGAATGAGTGATTGTGTGATTGTGTGATTGTGTGATTACGTGATTGCGCGACTGTGTGATAGTGTGATTGTGTGATTGTGTGATTGCGTGATTGCCTGGTTGCGTGATTCTGTGATTCCCTCGTTGTGTGATTGTGTTACTGTGTGATGAGGTGCTTGTGTGATGGTGTGATTGTGCGGTTGTGTGATTGTGTGATTGTGTGGTTGTGTGATATTGTGATTGTGTGATTGTGTGATTGTTTGATTGTGTGATTGTGTGAGTGTGTGAGTGTGAGGGTGTGTGATTGCCTGATGGAATGGTTGCGTGATTCTGTGATGCCGTCGTTGTGTGATTGTCTTATTGTGTGATGGGGTGGTTGTGTAATTGTGTGATTGTGCGATTGTGTGATTGTGTGATTGTGTGGTTGTGTGAGTGTGTGGGTGTGTGATCGTGTGATTGTGTCACTGTGTGATTGTGTGATTGTGTGATTGTGTGATTGTGTGATTGTGTGATTGTGTGGTTGTGTGATTGTGTGATTGTGTATTATGTGATTGTGTTCTTGCGTCTTTGTGTGATTGTGTAGTTGTGTGATTGTGTGATTGTGGGATTGTGAGATTGTGTGATTGTGTGATTGTGTGATTGTGTGATTGTGTGATTGTGTGATTGTGTGATTGTGTGATTGTGTGATTGTGTGATTGCGTGATTCTGTGATTCCCTCGTTGTGCGATTGTGTTATTGTGTGATGAGGTGCTTGTGTGATGGTGTGATTGTGTGATTGTGTGATTGTGTGATTGTGTGGTTGTGTGATTGTGTGATTGTGTGATTGTGTGATTGTGTGATTGTATGAAAGTGGGTTTGTGTGTTTGTGGATTGTGTGGTTGTGTGATTGTGTGATTGCATGAAGGGGTGATTGTGTGATAGTGCGATTGTGTGATAGTGTGATAGTGTGATTGTGTGATTGTGTGATTGTGTGATTGTGTGATTGTGTGATTGTGTGATTGTGTGATTGCGTGATTGCCTGGTTGCGTGATTCTGTGATTCCCTCGTTGTGCGATTGTGTTAATGTGTGATGAGGTGCTTGTGTGATGGTGTGATTGTGTGATTGTGTGATTGTGTGGTTGTGTGATTGTGTGATTGTGTGATTGTGTGATTGTGTGATTGTGTCACTGTGTGATTGTGTGGTTGTGTGATTATGTCACTGTGTGATTGTGTGGTTGTGTGATTATGTGATTGTGCCATTGTGTTCATGTGTTATTTTGTGTTGGGGTGCTTGTGTGATTGCGTGAGTGTATGATTGTGTGACTGTGGATTGTGTATTGTGTGATTGTGTGATTGCGTGAGTGTGTGGTTGTGTGACTGTAGATTGCGTATTGTGTGATTGTGTGATTGTGTGATTGTGTGATTGTGTGATTGTGTGATTGTGTGAAAGTGGGTTTGTGTGTTTGTGGATTGTGTGGTTGTGTGATTGTGTGATTGCATGAAGGGGTGATTGTGTGATAGTGCGATTGTGTGATAGTGTGATAGTGTGATTGTGTGATTGTGTGATTGTGTGATTGTGTGATTGTGTGATTGTGTGATTGTGTGATTGTGTAATTGTGTGATTGTGTGATTGCGTGATTGTGTGATTGTGTGATTGTGTGATTGTGGATTGTGTATTTTGTGATTGTGTTGTTTTGCGTCTGCGTGATTGTGTGAATGAGTGACTGTGTGATTGTGTGATTGTGTGATTACGTGATTGCGCGACTGTGTGATAGTGTGATTGTGTGATTGTGTGATTGCGGGATTGTGTGGTTGTGTGATTGTGTGATTGTGTCATTGTGTGATTGTGGGATTGTGTGGTTGTGTGATTGTGTGGTTGTGTGATTGCGTGATTGTGTGATTGTGGGATTGTGGGATTGTGTGATTGTGTGATTGTGTGATTGTGGATTGCGTGAGTGCGTGATTGTGTGATTTTGTGATTGTGTGATTGTGTGATTGTGTGGTTGTGCGATTTTGTGATTGCGCGATTGCACGATTGTGTGATTGTGTGATTCAGTGATTGTGTGATTGTGTGATTGTGTGATTGTGTGATTGCGTGATTGTGTGATTGTGTGATTGTGTGATTGTGGATTGTGTATTTTGTGATTGTGTTGTTTTGCGTCTGCGTGATTGTGTGAATGAGTGATTGTGTGATTGTGTGATTGTGTGATTACGTGATTGTGCGACTGTGTGATAGTGTAATTGTGTGATTGTGTGCTTGCGTGATTGCCTGGTTGCGTGATTCTGTGATTCCCTCGTTGTGTGATTGTGTTACTGTGTGATGTTGTGCTTGTGTGATGGTGTGATTGTGTGATTGTGTGATTGTGTGGTTGTGTGATTGTGTGATTGTGCGATTGTGTGATTGTGTGATTGTTTGATTGTGTGATTGTGTGATTGTGTGAGTGTGAGTGTGTGTCATTGCCTGATGGAATGGTTGCGTGATTCTGTGATGCCGTCGTTGTGTGATTGTCTTATTGTGTGATGGGGTGGTTGTGTAGTTGTGTGATTGTGCGATTGTGTGATTGTGTGATTGTGTGGTTGTGTGAGTGTGTGGGTGTGTGATCGTGTGATTGTGTCACTGTGTGATTGTGTGATTGTGTGATTGTGTATTATGTGATTGTGTTCTTGTGGCTTTGTGTGATTGTGTATTTGTGTGATTGTGTGATTGTGGGATTGTGAGATTGTGTGATTGTGTGATTGTGTGATTGTGTGATTGTGTGATTGTGTGATTGTGTGATAGTGTGATTGTGTGATTGTGTGATTGTGTGATTGTGTGATTGTGTGATTGTCTTATTCTGTGATGGGGTGGTTGTGTAATTGTGTGATTGTGCGATTGTGTGATTGCGTGATTGTGCGGTAGTGTGACTGTGTGATTGTGTGATTGCGTGGTTGCCTGGTTGCGTGATTCTGTGATTAAGTCGTTGTGTGATTGTGTTATTGTGCGATCCGGTGGTTGTGTGATTGTGAGATTGTGTGATTGCGTGATTGCGTGATTGTGTGATTGTGTGATTGTGTGATTGTGGATTGTGTATTTTGTGATTGTGTTGTTTTGCGTCTGCGTGATTGTGTGAACGAGTGATTGTGTGATAGTGTGATTGTGTGATTACGTGATTGCGCGACTGTGTGATAGTGTGATTGTGTGATTGTGTGATTGCGTGATTGCCTGGTTGCGTGGTACTGTGATTCCCTCGTTGTGTGATTGTGTTACTGTGTGATGAGGTGCTTGTGTGATGGTGTGATTGTGTGATTGTGTGATTGTGTGGTTGTGTGATTGTGTGATTGTGCGATTGTGTGATTGTTTGATTGTGTGATTGTGTGATTGTGTGAGTGTGAGGGTGTGTCATTGCCTGATGGAATGGTTGCGTGATTCTGTGATGCCGTCGTTGTGTGATTGTCTTATTGTGTGATGGGGTGGTTGTGTAATTGTGTGATTGTGCGATTGTGTGATTGTGTGATTGTGTGGTTGTGTGAGTGTGTGGGTGTGCGATCGTGTGATTGTGTCACTGTGTGATTGTGTGATTGTGTGATTGTGTGGTTGTGTGATTGTGTGATTGTGTGATTGTGTGATTGTGTGATTGTGTGATTGTGTGATTGTGGATTGCGTGTGTGCGTGATTGTGTGATTTTGTGATTGTGTGATTGTGTGATTGTGTGATTGTGCGATTTTGTGATTGCGCGATTGCGCGATTGTGTGATTGTGTGATGGTGTGATTGTGTGATTGTGTGATTGTGTGATTGTGTGATTGCGTGATTGTGTGATTGTGTGATTGTGTGATTGTGGATTGTGTATTTTGTGATTGTGTTGTTTTGCATCTGCGTGATTGTGTGAATGAGTGATTGTGTGATTGTGTGATTGTGTGATTACGTGATTGCGCGACTGTGTGATAGTGTGATTGTGTGATTGTGTGATTGCGTGATTGCCTGGTTGCGTGATTCTGAGATTCCCTCGTTGTGTGATTGTGTTACTGTGTGATGAGGTGCTTGTGTGATGGTGTGATTGTGCGATTGTGTGATTGTGTGATTGTGTGGTTGTGTGATTGTGTGATTGTGTGATTGTGTGATTGTGTGATTGTTTGATTGTGTGATTGTGTGAGTGTGTGAGTGTGAGGGTGTGTGATTGCCTGATGGAATGGTTGCGTGATTCTGTGATGCCGTCGTTGTGTGATTGTCTTATTGTGTGATGGGGTGGTTGTGTAATTGTGTGATTGTGCGATTGTGTGATTGTGTGGTTGTGTGAGTGTGTGGGTGTGTGATCGTGTGATTGTGTCACTGTGTGATTGTGAGATTGTGTGATTGTGTGGTTGTGTGATTGTGTGATTGTGTATTATGTGATTGTGTTCTTGTGTCTTTGTGTGATTGTGTAGTTGTGCGATTGTGTGATTGTGTGATTGTGGGATTGTGAGATTGTGTGATTGTGTGATTGTGTGATTGTGTGATTGTGTGATTGTGTGATTGTCTTATTCTGTGATGGGGTGGTTGTGTAATTGTGTGATTGTGCGATTGTGAGATTGCGTGATTGTGCGGTAGTGTGACTGTGTGATTGTGTGATTGCGTGGTTGCCTGGTTGCGTGATTCTGTGATTAGGTCGTTGTGTGATTGTGTTATTGTGCGATCCGGTGGTTGTGTGATTGTGTGATTGTGTGATTGCGTGATTGTGTGATTGTGTGATTGTGTGATTGTGGATTGTGTATTTTGTGATTGTGTTGTTTTGCGTCTGCGTGATTGTGTGAATGAGTGATTGTGTGATAGTGTGATTGTGTGATTACGTGATTGCGCGACTGTGTGATAGTGTGATTGTGTGATTGTGTGGTTGTGTGATTGTGTGATTGTGTATTATGTGATTGTGTTCTTGTGTCTTTGTGTGATTGTGTAGTTGTGCGATTGTGTGATTGTGTGATTGTGGGATTGTGAGATTGTGTGATTGTGTGATTGTGTGATTGTGTGATTGTGTGATTATGTGATTGCGAGATTGCGTGATAGTGTGATTGTGCGATTGTGTGATTGCGGGATTGTGCGATAGTGTGACTGTGTGATTGTGTGATTGCGTGGTTGCCTGGTTGCGTGATTCTGTGATTAAGTCGTTGTGTGATTGTGTTATGGTGCGATCCGGTGGTTGTGTGATTGTGTGATTGTGTAATTGTGTGATTGTGGGATTGCGTGATTGTGTGATAGTGTGATTGTGTGATTGTGTGATTCGGTGATTACCTGGTTGCGTGATTCCATGATTAAGTCGCTGTGTGATTGTGTTATTGTGTGATGAGGTGGTTGTGTGATTGTGTGATTGCGTGATTGTGTGACTGTGTGATTGTGTGATTGTGTGGTCGTGCGATTGTGCTATTGCATGATGGGGTGATTCTGGGATTGTGTGATTGTGTGATAGTGTAATTGTGTGATTGTGTGATTGTGTGATTGCGTGATTGCCTGGTTGCGTGATTCTGTGATTCCCTCGTTGTGTGATTGTGTTACTGTGTGATGTTGTGCTTGTGTGATGGTGTGATTGTGTGATTGTGGGATTGTGAGATTGTGTGATTGTGTGATTGTGTGATTGTGTGATTGTGTGATTGTGTGATTGTGTGATTGTGTGATTGTGTGATTGTGTGATTGTGTGATTGTGTGATTGTGTGATTGTGTGATTGTGTGATTGTCTTATTCTGTGATGGGGTGGTTGTGTAATTGTGTGATTGTGCGATTGTGTGATTGCGTGATTGTGCGGTAGTGTGACTGTGTGATTGTGTGATTGCGTGGTTGCCTGGTTGCGTGATTCTGTGATTAAGTCGTTGTGTGATTGTGTTATTGAGCGATCCGGTGGTTGTGTGATTGTGTGATTGTGTGATTGCGTGATTGTGTGATTGTGTGATTGTGTGATTGTGTGATTGCGTGATTGTGTGATTGTGTGATCGTGTGATTGTGGATTGTGTATTTTGTGATTGTGTTGTTTTGCGTCTGCGTGATTGTGTGAATGAGTGATTGTGTGATTGTGTGATTGTGTGATTACGTGATTGCGCGACTGTGTGATAGTGTGATTGTGTGATTGTGTGATTGCGTGATTGCCTGGTTGCGTGATTCTGTGATTCCCTCGTTGTGTGATTGTGTTACTGTGTGATGAGGTGCTTGTGTGATGGTGTGATTGTGCGGTTGTGTGATTGTGTGATTGTGTGGTTGTGTGATATTGTGATTGTGTGATTGTGTGATTGTTTGATTGTGTGATTGTGTGAGTGTGTGAGTGTGAGGGTGTGTGATTGCCTGATGGAATGGTTGCGTGATTCTGTGATGCCGTCGTTGTGTGATTGTCTTATTGTGTGATGGGGTGGTTGTGTAATTGTGTGATTGTGCGATTGTGTGATTGTGTGATTGTGTGGTTGTGTGAGTGTGTGGGTGTGTGATCGTGTGATTGTGTCACTGTGTGATTGTGTGATTGTGTGGTTGTGTGATTGTGTGATTGTGTATTATGTGATTGTGTTCTTGTGTCTTTGTGTGATTGTGTAGTTGTGTGATTGTGTGATTGTGTGATTGTGGGATTGTGAGATTGTGTGATTGTGTGATTGTTTCATTGTGTGATTGTGTGATTGTGTGAGTGTGAGGGTTTGTGATTGCCTGATGGAATGGTTGCGTGATTGTGTGTTGCCGTCGTTGTGTGATTGTCTTATTGTGTGATGGGGTGGTTGTGTAATTGTGTGATTGTGCGATTGTGTGATTGTGTGATTGTGTGATTGTGTGATTGTGTGGTTGCGTGAGTGTGTGTGTGTGTTTTTGCCTGATGGAATGGTTGCGTGATTCTGTGATTGCGTGACTGTGTGATTGTGTGATTGTGTGATTGTGTGATTGTGTGATTGTTTGATTGTGTGATTGTGTGATTGTGAGATTGTTGTGATTGTGTGATAGTGTGATTATGTGATTGTGTGACTTTGCGATTGTGTGATTGTGTGGTTGTGTGATTGCATGGTGGGGTGATTGTGTGATCGTGTGATTGTGTACATGTGTAATCGTGTGTTTGGGTGCTTGTGTGATTGTGTGAGTGTGTGATTGTGTGATTGTGGATTGTGTGATTGTGTGATTGTGTGATTGTGTGATTGTGTGATGGGGTGGTTGTGTAATTGTGTGATTGTGCGATTGTGTGATTGTGTGATTGTGTGGTTGTGTGAGTGTGTGGGTGTGTGATCGTGTGATTGTGTCACTGTGTGATTGTGTGATTGTGTGATTGTGTGGTTGTGTGATTGTGTGATTGTGTATTATGTGATTGTGTTCTTGCGTCTTTGTGTGATTGTGTAGTTGTGTGATTGTGTGATTGTGGGATTGTGAGATTGTGTGATTGTGTGATTGTGTGATTGTGTGATTGTGTGACTGTTTGATTGTGTGATTGTGTGATTGTGAGATTGTGCGATTGTGTGATTGTGTGATTGTGTGATTGCGTGGTTGCCTGGTTGCGTAATTCTGTGATTAAGTCGTTGTGTGATTGTGTTATTGTGCGATCCGGTGGTTGTGTGATTGTGTGATTGTGTAATTGTGTGATTGTGGGATTGCGTGATTGTGTGACAGTGTGATTGTGTGATTGTGTGATTCGGTGATTGCCTGGTTGCGTGATTCCATGATTAAGTCGCTGTGTGATTGTGTTATTGTGTGATGAGGTGGTTGTGTGATTGTGTGATTGCGTGATTGTGTGACTGTGTGATTGTGTGATTGTGTGGTCGTGTGACTGTGCTATTGCATGATGGGGTGATTGTGGGATTGTGTGACTGTGTGATTCTGTAATTGTGTGATTTTGTGATTGTGTGATGGTGTGATTGTGTGGTTGTGTGATTGGGTGACTGTGTGAGTGTGTGGGTGTGTGATTGCCTGATGGTACGGTTGCCGGATTCTGTGAATGTGTGATTGTGCAATTGTGTGATTGTGTGGTTGTTTGTTTGTGTGATTGTGTGATTGTGAGATTGTTGTGATTGTGTGATAGTGTGATTATGTGATTGTGTGACTGTATGATAGTGTGATTGTGTGATTGTGTGATTGCGTGATTCTGTGATTCCCTCGTTGTGCGATTGTGTTATTGTGTGATGAGGTGCTTGTGTGATGGTGTGATTGTGTGATTGTGTGATTGTGTGGTTGTGTGATTGTGTGATTGTGTGATTGTGTGATTGTGTGATTGTGTGATTGTATGAAAGTGGGTTTGTGTGTTTGTGGATTGTGTGGTTGTGTGATTGTGTGATTGCATGGAGGGGTGATTGTGTGATAGTGCGATTGTGTGATAGTGTGATAGTGTGATTGTGTGATTGTGTGATTGTGTGATTGTGTGATTGTGTGATTGTGTGATTGTGTGATTGTGTGATTGCGTGATTGCCTGGTTGCGTGATTCTGTGATTCCCTCGTTGTGCGATTGTGTTAATGTGTGATGAGGTGCTTGTGTGATGGTGTGATTGTGTGATTGTGTGATTGTGTGGTTGTGTGATTGTGTGATTGTGTGATTGTGTGATTGTGTGATTGTGTCACTGTGTGATTGTGTGGTTGTGTGATTATGTCACTGTGTGATTGTGTGGTTGTGTGATTATGTGATTGTGCCATTGTGTTCATGTGTTATTTTGTGTTGGGGTGCTTGTGTGATTGCGTGAGTGTATGATTGTGTGACTGTGGATTGTGTATTGTGTGATTGTGTGATTGCGTGAGTGTGTGGTTGTGTGACTGTAGATTGCGTATTGTGTGATTGTGTGATTGTGTGATTGTGTGATTGTGTGATTGTGTGATTGTGTGATTGTGTGATTGTGTGAAAGTGGGTTTGTGCGTTTGTGGATTGTGTGGTTGTGTGATTGTGTGATGGCGGGATGTGGATTGTCTGATTGTGTGATTGTGTATTGGTGTGATTGTGCGATTGTGTGACTTTGCGATTGTGTGATTGTGTGATGGCGGGTTGTGGATTGTCTGATTGTGTGATTGTGTATTGGTGTGATTGTGTGGTTGTGTGATTGTGTGATTGTGTGATTGTGTGATTGTGTGATTGTGGGATTGTGTGGTTGTGTGATTGTGTGGTTGTGTGATTGTGCGATTGTGGGATTGTGTGGTTGTGTGATTGTGTGGTTGTGTGATTGTGTGATTGTGTGATTGTGTGATTGTGGGATTGTGTGGTTGTGTGATTGTGTGGTTGTGTGATTGCGAGATTGTGTGATTGTGTGATTGTGTGATTGTGTGATTGTGTAATTGTGTGATTGTGTGATTGCGTGATTGTGTGATTGTGTGATTGTGTGATTGTGGATTGTGTATTTTGTGATTGTGTTGTTTTGCGTCTGCGTGATTGTGTGAATGAGTGACTGTGTGATTGTGTGATTGTGTGATTACGTGATTGCGCGACTGTGTGATAGTGTGATTGTGTGATTGTGTGATTGCGGGATTGTGTGGTTGTGTGATTGTGTGATTGTGTCATTGTGTGATTGTGGGATTGTGTGGTTGTGTGATTGTGTGGTTGTGTGATTGCGTGATTGTGTGATTGTGGGATTGTGGGATTGTGTGATTGTGTGATTGTGTGATTGTGGATTGCGTGAGTGCGTGATTGTGTGATTTTGTGATTGTGTGATTGTGTGATTGCGTGGTTGTGCGATTTTGTGATTGCGCGATTGCACGATTGTGTGATTGTGTGATTCAGTGATTGTGTGATTGTGTGATTGTGTGATTGTGTGATTGCGTGATTGTGTGATTGTGTGATTGTGTGATTGTGGATTGTGTATTTTGTGATTGTGTTGTTTTGCGTCTGCGTGATTGTGTGAATGAGTGATTGTGTGATTGTGTGATTGTGTGATTACGTGATTGCGCGACTGTGTGATAGTGTAATTGTGTGATTGTGTGCTTGCGTGATTGCCTGGTTGCGTGATTCTGTGATTCCCTCGTTGTGTGATTGTGTTACTGTGTGATGTTGTGCTTGTGTGATGGTGTGATTGTGTGATTGTGTGATTGTGTGGTTGTGTGATTGTGTGATTGTGCGATTGTGTGATTGTGTGATTGTTTGATTGTGTGATTGTGTGATTGTGTGAGTGTGAGTGTGTGTCATTGCCTGATGGAATGGTTGCGTGATTCTGTGATGCCGTCGTTGTGTGATTGTCTTATTGTGTGATGGGGTGGTTGTGTAATTGTGTGATTGTGCGATTGTGTGATTGTGTGATTGTGTGGTTGTGTGAGTGTGTGGGTGTGTGATCGTGTGATTGTGTCACTGTGTGATTGTGTGATTGTGTGATTGTGTGGTTGTGTGATTGTGTGATTGTGTATTATGTGATTGTGTTCTTGTGGCTTTGTGTGATTGTGTAGTTGTGTGATTGTGTGATTGTGTGATTGTGGGATTGTGAGATTGTGTGATTGTGTGATTGTGTGATTGTGTGATTGTGTGATTGTGTGATTGTGTGATAGTGTGATTGTGTGATTGTGTGATTGTGTGATTGTGTGATTGTGTGATTGTCTTATTCTGTGATGGGGTGGTTGTGTAATTGTGTGATTGTGCGATTGTGTGATTGCGTGATTGCGCGGTAGTGTGACTGTGTGATTGTGTCATTGCGTGGTTGCCTGGTTGCGTGATTCTGTGATTAAGTCGTTGTGTGATTGTGTTATTGTGCGATCCGGTGGTTGTGTGATTGTGAGATTGTGTGATTGCGTGATTGTGTGATTGTGTGATTGTGTGATTGTGGATTGTGTATTTTGTGATTGTGTTGTTTTGCGTCTGCGTGATTGTGTGAACGAGTGATTGTGTGATAGTGTGATTGTGTGATTACGTGATTGCGCGACTGTGTGATAGTGTGATTGTGTGATTGTGTGATTGCGTGATTGCCTGGTTGCGTGGTACTGTGATTCCCTCGTTGTGTGATTGTGTTACTGTGTGATGAGGTGCTTGTGTGATGGTGTGATTGTGTGATTGTGTGATTGTGTGATTGTGTGGTTGTGTGATTGTGTGATTGTGCGATTGTGTGATTGTTTGATTGTGTGATTGTGTGATTGTGTGAGTGTGAGGGTGTGTCATTGCCTGATGGAATGGTTGCGTGATTCTGTGATGCCGTCGTTGTGTGATTGTCTTATTGTGTGATGGGGTGGTTGTGTAATTGTGTGATTGTGCGATTGTGTGATTGTGTGATTGTGTGGTTGTGTGAGTGTGTGGGTGTGTGATCGTGTGATTGTGTCACTGTGTGATTGTGTGATTGTGTGATTGTGTGGTTGTGTGATTGTGTGATTGTGTGATTGTGTGATTGTGTGATTGTGTGATTGTGGATTGCGTGTGTGCGTGATTGCGTGATTTTGTGATTGTGTGATTGTGTGATTGTGTGATTGTGTGATTGTGCGATTTTGTGATTGCGTGATTGTGTGATTGTGTGATTGTGTGATTGTGGATTGTGTATTTTGTGATTGTGTTGTTTTGCGTCTGCGTGATTGTGTGAATGAGTGATTGTGTGATTGTGTGATTGTGTGATTACGTGATTGCGCGACCGTGTGATAGTGTGATTGTGTGATTGTGTGATTGCGTGATTGCCTGGTTGCGTGATTCTGAGATTCCCTCGTTGTGTGATTGTGTTACTGTGTGATGAGGTGCTTGTGTGATGGTGTGATTGTGCGATTGTGTGATTGTGTGATTGTGTGGTTGTGTGATTGTGTGATTGTGTGATTGTGTGATTGTGTGATTGTTTGATTGTGTGATTGTGTGAGTGTGTGAGTGTGAGGGTGTGTGATTGCCTGATGGAATGGTTGCGTGATTCTGTGATGCCGTCGTTGTGTGATTGTCTTATTGTGTGATGGGGTGGTTGTGTAATTGTGTGATTGTGCGATTGTGTGATTGTGTGGTTGTGTGAGTGTGTGGGTGTGTGATCGTGTGATTGTGTCACTGTGTGATTGTGAGATTGTGTGATTGTGTGGTTGTGTGATTGTGTGATTGTGTATTATGTGATTGTGTTCTTGTGTCTTTGTGTGATTGTGTAGTTGTGCGATTGTGTGATTGTGTGATTGTGGGATTGTGAGATTGTGTGATTGTGTGATTGTGTGATTGTGTGATTGTGTGATTGTGTGATTGTGTGATTGTGTGATTGTCTTATTCTGTGATGGGGTGGTTGTGTAATTGTGTGATTGTGCGATTGTGAGATTGCGTGATTGTGCGGTAGTGTGACTGTGTGATTGTGTGATTGCGTGGTTGCCTGGTTGCGTGATTCTGTGATTAGGTCGTTGTGTGATTGTGTCATTGTGCGATCCGGTGGTTGTGTGATTGTGTGATTGTGTGATTGCGTGATTGTGTGATTGTGTGATTGTGTGATTGTGGATTGTGTGTTTTGTGATTGTGTTGTTTTGCGTCTGCGTGATTGTGTGAATGAGTGATTGTGTGATAGTGTGATTGTGTGATTACGTGATTGCGCGACTGTGTGATAGTGCGATTGTGTGATTGTGTGGTTGTGTGATTGTGTGATTGTGTATTATGTGATTGTGTTCTTGTGTCTTTGTGTGATTGTGTAGTTGTGCGATTGTGTGATTGTGTGATTGTGGGATTGTGAGATTGTGTGATTGTGTGATTGTGTGATTGTGTGATTATGTGATTGCGAGATTGCGTGATAGTGTGATTGTGCGATTGTGTGATTGCGGGATTGTGCGATAGTGTGACTGTGTGATTGTGTGATTGCGTGGTTGCCTGGTTGCGTGATTCTGTGATTAAGTCGTTGTGTGATTGTGTTATGGTGCGATCCGGTGGTTGTGTGATTGTGTGATTGTGTAATTGTGTGATTGTGGGATTGCGTGATTGTGTGATAGTGTGATTGTGTGATTGTGTGATTCGGTGATTACCTGGTTGCGTGATTCCATGATTAAGTCGCTGTGTGATTGTGTTATTGTGCGATCCGGTGGTTGTGTGATTGTGTGATTGTGTGATTGCGTGATTGTGTGATTGTGTGATTGTGTGATTGTGTGATTGTCTTATTCTGTGATGGGGTGGTTGTGTAATTGTGTGATTGTGCGATTGTGTGATTGCGTGATTGTGCGGTAGTGTGACTGTGTGATTGTGTGATTGCGTGGTTGCCTGGTTGCGTGATTCTGTGATTAAGTCGTTGTGTGATTGTGTTATTGTGCGATCCGGTGGTTGTGTGATTGTGTGATTGTGTGATTGCGTGATTGTGTGATTGTGTGATTGTGTGATTGTGTGATTGCGTGATTGTGTGATTGTGTGATCGTGTGATTGTGGATTGTGTATTTTGTGATTGTGTTGTTTTGCGTCTGCGTGATTGTGTGAATGAGTGATTGTGTGATTGTGTGATTGTGTGATTACGTGATTGCGCGACTGTGTGATAGTGTGATTGTGTGATTGTGTGATTGCGTGATTGCCTGGTTGCGTGATTCTGTGATTCCCTCGTTGTGTGATTGTGTTACTGTGTGATGAGGTGCTTGTGTGATGGTGTGATTGTGCGGTTGTGTGATTGTGTGATTGTGTGGTTGTGTGATATTGTGATTGTGTGATTGTGTGATTGTTTGATTGTGTGATTGTGTGAGTGTGTGAGTGTGAGGGTGTGTGATTGCCTGATGGAATGGTTGCGTGATTCTGTGATGCCGTCGTTGTGTGATTGTCTTATTGTGTGATGGGGTGGTTGTGTAATTGTGTGATTGTGCGATTGTGTGATTGTGTGATTGTGTGGTTGTGTGAGTGTGTGGGTGTGTGATCGTGTGATTGTGTCACTGTGTGATTGTGTGATTGTGTGATTGTGTGATTGTGTGATTGTGTGGTTGTGTGATTGTGTGATTGTGTATTATGTGATTGTGTTCTTGCGTCTTTGTGTGATTGTGTAGTTGTGTGATTGTGTGATTGTGGGATTGTGAGATTGTGTGATTGTGTGATTGTGTGATTGTGTGATTGTGTGATTGTGTGATTGTGTGATTGTGTGATTGTGTGATTGTGTGATTGTGTCATTATATGAATGTGTGATTGTGTTCACGTGTTATTGTGTGTTGTTGTGCTTGTGTGATTGTGTGAGCGTGTGATTGTGTGATAGTGGATTGTGTATTGTGTGATTGTGTTGTTGTGTGATTGTGTTGTTGTGTCATTGTGTGATTGTGTAGTTGTGTGACTGTGTCAGTGTGTGGGTGTGTGATTGCCTGATGGAACGGTTGCCTGATTCTGTGATTGTGTTATTGTGTGATTGTGTGGTTGTGTGATTGTGTGATTGTGCGATTGTGTGATTGTTTGATTGTGTGATTGTGTGATTGTGTGAGTGTGAGGGTGTGTCATTGCCTGATGGAATGGTTGCGTGATTCTGTGATGCCGTCGTTGTGTGATTGTCTTATTGTGTGATGGGGTGGTTGTGCAATTGTGTGATTGTGCGATTGTGTGATTGTGTGATTGTGTGGTTGTGTGAGTGTGTGGGTGTGTGATCGTGTGATTGTGTCACTGTGTGATTGTGTGATTGTGTGGTTGTGTGATTGTGTGATTGTGTATTATGTGATTGTGTTCTTGTGTCTTTGTGTGATTGTGTAGTTGTGTGATTGTGTGATTGTGTGATTGTGTGATTGTGGGATTGTGAGATTGTGTGATTGTGTGATTGTTTCATTGTGTGATTGTGTGATTGTGTGAGTGTGAGGGTTTGTGATTGCCTGATGGAATGTTTGCGTGATTGTGTGTTGCCGTCGTTGTGTGATTGTCTTATTGTGTGATGGGGTGGTTGTGTAATTGTGTGATTGTGCGATTGTGTGATTGTGTGATTGTGTGATTGTGTGATTGTGTGGTTGCGTGAGTGTGTGTGTGTGTTTTTGCCTGATGGAATGGTTGCGTGATTCTGTGATTGCGTGACTGTGTGATTGTGTGATTGTGTGATTGTGTGATTGTGTGATTGTTTGATTGTGTGATTGTGTGATTGTGTGAGTGTGAGGGTGTGTGATTGCCTGATGGAATGGTTGCGTGATTCTGTGATGCCGTCTTTGTGTGATTGTCTTATTGTGTGATGGGGTGGTTGTGTAATTGTGTGATTGTGCGATTGTGTGATTGTGTGATTGTGTGATTGTGTGATTGTGTGGTTGCGTGAGTGTGCGTGTGTGTGGTTGCCTGATGGAATGGTTGCGTGATTCTGTGATTGCGTGACTGTGTGATTGTGTAATTGTGTGATTGTGTGATTGCGCCATTGTGTGATTTCGTGATTGCCTGGTTGCGTGATTCTGTGATTCCGTCGTTGTGTGTTTGTGCGATTGTGTGATTGTGTGATTGTGTGATTGTGTGGTTGTGTGAGTGTGTGGGTGTGTGATCGTGTGATTGTGTCACTGTGTGATTGTGTGATTGTGTGATTGTGTGGTTGTGTGGTTGTGTGATTGCGTGATTGTGTATTATGTGATTGTGTTCTTGTGTCTTTGTGTGATTGTGTAGTTGTGTGATTGTGTGATTGTGTGATTGTGTGTTTATGTGATTGTGTGGTTGTGTGATTGGGTGACTGTGTGAGTGTGTGGGTGTGTGATTGCCTGATGGAACGGTTGCCTGATTCTTTGAATGTGTGATTGTGCAATTGTGTGATTGTGTGATTGTGTGATTGTGTGATTGTGTGATTGTTTGTTTGTGTGATTGTGAGATTGTGAGATTGTTGTGATTGTGTGATAGTGTGATTGTGTGATTGTGTGACTGTATGATAGTGTGATTGTGTGATTGTGTGATTGCGTGATTGCCTGGTTGCGTGATTCTGTGATTCCCTCGTTGTGTGATTGTGTTACTGTGTGATGTTGTGCTTGTGTGATGGTGTGATTGTGTGATTGTGTGATTGTGTGGTTGTGTGATTGTGTGATTGTGCGATTGTGTGATTGTTTGATTGTGTGATTGTGTGATTGTGTGAGTGTGAGGGTGTGTCATTGCCTGATGGAATGGTTGCGTGATTCTGTGATGCCGTCGTTGTGTGATTGTCTTATTGTGTGATGGGGTGGTAGTGTAATTGTGTGATTGTGCGATTGTGTGATTGTGTGATTGTGTGGTTGTGTGAGTGTGTGGGTGTGTGATCGTGTGATTGTGTCACTGTGTGATTGTGTGATTGTGTGGTTGTGTGATTGTGTGATTGTGTATTATGTGATTGTGTTCTTGTGTCTTTGTGTGATTGTGTAGTTGTGTGATTGTGTGATTGTGTGATTGTGGGATTGTGAGATTGTGTGATTGTGTGATTGTGTGATTGTGTGATTGTGTGATTGTGTGATTGTGTGATTACGTGATTGCGCGACTGTGTGGTAGTGTGATTGTGTGATTGTGTGATTGCGTGATTGCCTGGTTGCGTGATTCTGTGATTCCCTCGTTGTGTGATTGTGTTACTGTGTGATGAGGTGCTTGTGTGATGGTGTGATTGTGTGATTGTGTGATTGTGTGATTGTGTGATTGTGTGGTTGTGTGATTGTGTGATTGCATGGTGGGGTGATTGTGTGATAGTGTGATAGTGTGATTGTGTGATTGTGTGATTGTGTGATTGTGTGATTGTGTCCACGTGTAATCGTGTGTTTGGGTGCTTGTGTGATTGTGTGAGTGTGTGATTGTGTGATTGTGGATTGTGTGATTGTGTGATTGTGTGATTGTGTGATTGTGTGATTGTGTGATTGTGTGATTGTGTGATTGTGTGATTGTGTGATTGTGTGATTGTGTGATTGTGTCACTGTGTGATTGTGTGATTGTGTGACTGTGTGGTTGTGCGATTGTGTGATTGTGTGATTGTGTGATTGTGTGATTGCGGGATTGTGTGGTTGTGTGATTGTGTGGTTGTGTGATTGTGTGATTGTGTGATTGTGTGATTGTGTGATTGTGTGGTTGTGTGATTGTGTGGTTGTGTGATTGTGTGATTGTGTCATTGTGTGATTGTGGGATTGTGTGGTTGTGTGATTGTGTGGTTGTGTGATTGCGTGATTGTGTGATTGTGGGATTGTGTGATTGTGTGATTGTGTGATTGTGTGATTGTGTGATTGTGTGATTGTGGATTGTGTATTTTGTGATTGTGTCGTTTTGCGTCTGCGTGATTGTGTGAATGAGTGATTGTGTGATTGTGTGATTGTGTGATTACGTGATTGCGCGACTGTGTGATAGTGTAATTGTGTGATTGTGTGATTGCGTGATTGCCTGGTTGCGTGATTCTGTGATTCCCTCGTTGTGTGATTGTGTTACTGTGTGATGTTGTGCTTGTGTGATGGTGTGATTGTGTGATTGTGGGATTGTGAGATTGTGTGATTGTGTGATTGTGTGATTGTGTGATTGTGTGATTGTGTGATTGTGTGATTGTGTGATTGTGTGATTGTGTGATTGTGTGATTGTGTGATTGTGTGATTGTGTGATTGTCTTATTCTGTGATGGGGTGGTTGTGTAATTGTGTGATTGTGCGATTGTGTGATTGCGTGATTGTGCGGTAGTGTGACTGTGTGATTGTGTGATTGCGTGGTTGCCTGGTTGCGTGATTCTGTGATTAAGTCGTTGTGTGATTGTGTTATTGTGCGATCCGGTGGTTGTGTGATTGTGTGATTGTGTGATTGCGTGATTGTGTGATTGTGTGATTGTGTGATTGTGTGATTGCGTGATTGTGTGATTGTGTGATCGTGTGATTGTGGATTGTGTATTTTGTGATTGTGTTGTTTTGCGTCTGCGTGATTGTGTGAATGAGTGATTGTGTGATTGTGTGATTGTGTGATTACGTGATTGCGCGACTGTGTGATAGTGTGATTGTGTGATTGTGTGATTGCGTGATTGCCTGGTTGCGTGATTCTGTGATTCCCTCGTTGTGTGATTGTGTTACTGTGTGATGAGGTGCTTGTGTGATGGTGTGATTGTGCGGTTGTGTGATTGTGTGATTGTGTGGTTGTGTGATATTGTGATTGTGTGATTGTGTGATTGTTTGATTGTGTGATTGTGTGAGTGTGTGAGTGTGAGGGTGTGTGATTGCCTGATGGAATGGTTGCGTGATTCTGTGATGCCGTCGTTGTGTGATTGTCTTATTGTGTGATGGGGTGGTTGTGTAATTGTGTGATTGTGCGATTGTGTGATTGTGTGATTGTGTGGTTGTGTGAGTGTGTGGGTGTGTGATCGTGTGATTGTGTCACTGTGTGATTGTGTGATTGTGTGATTGTGTGATTGTGTGATTGTGTGGTTGTGTGATTGTGTGATTGTGTATTATGTGATTGTGTTCTTGCGTCTTTGTGTAGTTGTGTGATTGTGTGATTGTGGGATTGTGAGATTGTGTGATTGTGTGATTGTGTGATTGTGTGATTGTGTGATTGTGTGATTGTGTGATTGTGTGATTGTGTGATTGTGTGATTGTGTGATTGTGTCATTATGTGAATGTGTGATTGTGTTCACGTGTTATTGTGTGTTGTTGTGCTTGTGTGATTGTGTGAGCGTGTGATTGTGTGATAGTGGATTGTGTATTGTGTGATTGTGTTGTTGTGTCATTGTGTTGTTGTGTCACTGTGTGATTGTGTAGTTGTGTGACTGTGTCAGTGTGTGGGTGTGTGATTGCCTGATGGAACGGTTGCCTGATTCTGTGATTGTGTGATTGTGTGATTGTGTGGTTGTGTGATTGTGTGATTGTGCGATTGTGTGATTGTTTGATTGTGTGATTGTGTGATTGTGTGAGTGTGAGGGTGTGTCATTGCCTGATGGAATGGTTGCGTGATTCTGTGATGCCGTCGTTGTGTGATTGTCTTATTGTGTGATGGGGTGGTTGTGCAATTGTGTGATTGTGCGATTGTGTGATTGTGTGATTGTGTGGTTGTGTGAGTGTGTGGGTGTGTGATCGTGTGATTGTGTCACTGTGTGATTGTGTGATTGTGTGGTTGTGTGATTGTGTGATTGTGTATTATGTGATTGTGTTCTTGTGTCTTTGTGTGATTGTGTAGTTGTGTGATTGTGTGATTGTGTGATTGTGGGATTGTGAGATTGTGTGATTGTGTGATTGTGTGATTGTGTGATTGTGTGATTGTGTGATTGTGTGATTGTGTGATTGTGTGATTGTGTGATTGTCTTATTGTGTGATGGGGTGGTTGTGTAATTGTGTGATTGTGCGATTGTGTGGTTGTGTAATTGTGTGATTGTGCGATTGTGTGATTGCGTGATTGTGCGGTAGTGTGACTGTGTGATTGTGTGATTGCGTGGTTGCCTGGTTGCGTGATTCTGTGATTAAGTCGTTGTGTGATTGTGTTATTGTGCGATCCGGTGATTGTGTGATTGTGTGATTGTGTGATTACGTGATTGCGCGACTGTGTGGTAGTGTGATTGTGTGATTGTGTGATTGCGTGATTGCCTGGTTGCGTGATTCTGTGATTCCCTCGTTGTGTGATTGTGTTACTGTGTGATGAGGTGCTTGTGTGATGGTGTGATTGTGTGATTGTGTGATTGTGTGATTGTGTGATTGTGTGGTTGTGTGATTGTGTGATTGTGTGATTGTGTGATTGTTTCATTGTGTGATTGTGTGATTGTGTGAGTGTGAGGGTTTGTGATTGCCTGATGGAATGGTTGCGTGATTGTGTGTTGCCGTCGTTGTGTGATTGTCTTATTGTGTGATGGGGTGGTTGTGTAATTGTGTGATTGTGCGATTGTGTGATTGTGTGATTGTGTGATTGTGTGGTTGCGTGAGTGTGTGTGTGTGTTTTTGCCTGATGGAATGGTTGCGTGATTCTGTGATTGCGTGACTGTGTGATTGTGTGATTGTGTGATTGTGTGATTGCGCCATTGTGTGATTTCGTGATTGCCTGGTTGCGTGATTCTGTGATTCCGTCGCTGTGTGTTTGTGCGATTGTATGATTGTGTGATTGTGTGGTTGTGTGAGTGTGTGGGTGTGTGATCGTGTGATTGTGTCACTGTGTGATTGTGTGATTGTGTGGTTGTGTGATTGCGTGATTGTGTATTATGTGATTGTGTTCTTGTGTCTTTGTGTGATTGTGTAGTTGTGTGATTGTGTGATTGTGTGATTGTGGGATTGTGTGATTGTGTGGTTGTGTGATTGTGCGATTGTGTGATTGTGTGATTGTGTGATTGTGTGATTGTGTGATTGTCTTTTTCTGTGATGGGGTGGTTGTGTAATTGTGTGATTGTGTGATTATGTGATTGCGAGATTGCGTGATAGTGTGATTGTGCGATTGTGTGATTGCGGGATTGTGCGATAGTGTGACTGTGTGATTGTGTGATTGCGTGGTTGCCTGGTTGCGTGATTCTGTGATTAAGTCGTTGTGTGATTGTGTTATTGTGCGATCCGGTGGTTGTGTGATTGTGTGATTGTGTAATTGTGTGATTGTGGGATTGCGTGATTGTGTGATAGTGTGATTGTGTGATTGTGTGATTCGGTGATTACCTGGTTGCGTGATTCCATGATTAAGTCGCTGTGTGATTGTGTTATTGTGTGATGAGGTGGTTGTGGGATTGTGTGATTGCGTGATTGTGTGACTGTGTGATTGTGTGATTGTGTGGTCGTGCGATTGTGCTATTGCATGATGGGGTGATTGTGGGATTGTGTGACTGTGTGATTGTGTAATTGTGCGATTTTGTGATTGCGTGATGGTGTGATTGTGTGTTTATGTGATTGTGTGGTTGTGTGATTGGGTGACTGTGTGAGTGTGTGGGTGTGTGATTGCCTGATGGAACGGTTGTCTGATTCTTTGAATGTGTGATTGTGCAATTGTGTGATTGTGTGATTGTGTGATTGTGTGATTGTGTGATTGTGTGATTGTTTGTTTGTGTGATTGTGTGATTGTGAGATTTTTGTGATTGTGTGATAGTGTGATTGTGTGATTGTGTGACTGTATGATAGTGTGATTGTGTGATTGTGTGATTGCGTGATTGCCTGGTTGCGTGATTCTGTGATTCCCTCGTTGTGCGATTGTGTTATTGTGTGATGAGGTGCTTGAGTGATGGTGTGATTGTGTGATTGTGTGATTGTGTGGTTGTGTGATTTTGTGATTGTGTGATTGTGTGATTGTGTGATTGTGTGATTGTGTGATTGTGTGGTTGTGTGATTATGCGATTGTGTCATTGTGCTCATGTGTTATTTTGTGTTGGGGTGCTTGTGTGATTGCGTGAGTGTATGATTGTGTGACTGTGGATTGTGTATTGGTGTGATTGTGCGATTGTGTGACTTTGCGATTGTGTGATTGTGTGGTTGTGTGATTGTGTGATTGCATGGTGGGGTGATTGTGTGATAGTGTGATTGTGTGATAGTGTGATTGTGTGATTGTGTGATTGTGTGATTGTGTCCACGTGTAATCGTGTGTTTGGGTGCTTGTGTGATTGTGTGAGTGTGTGATTGTGTGATTGTGGATTGTGTGATTGTGTGATTGTGTGATTGCGTGATTGCCTGGTTGCGTGATTCTGTGATTCCCTCGTTGTGTGATTGTGTTACTGTGTGATGTTGTGCTTGTGTGATGGTGTGATTGTGTGATTGTGGGATTGTGAGATTGTGTGATTGTGTGATTGTGTGATTGTGTGATTGTGTGATTGTGTGATTGTGTGATTGTGTGATTGTGTGATTGTGTGATTGTCTTATTGTGTGATGGGGTGGTTGTGTAATTGTGTGATTGTGCGATTGTGTGGTTGTGTAATTGTGTGATTGTGCGATTGTGTGATTGCGTGATTGTGCGGTAGTGTGACTGTGTGATTGTGTGATTGCGTGGTTGCCTGGTTGCGTGATTCTGTGATTAAGTCGTTGTGTGATTGTGTTATTGTGCGATCCGGTGATTGTGTGATTGTGTGATTGTGTGATTACGTGATTGCGCGACTGTGTGGTAGTGTGATTGTGTGATTGTGTGATTGCGTGATTGCCTGGTTGCGTGATTCTGTGATTCCCTCGTTGTGTGATTGTGTTACTGTGTGATGAGGTGCTTGTGTGATTGTGTGATTGTGTGATTGTGTGATTACGTGATTGCGCGACTGTGTGATAGTGTGATTGTGTGATTGTGTTATTGCGTGATTGCCTGGTTGCGTGATTCTGTGATTCCCTCGTTGTGTGATTGTGTTATTGTGTGATGAGGTGCTTGTGTGATGGTGTGATTGTGTGGTTGTGTGATTGTGTGATTGTGCGATTGTGTGATTGTTTGATTGTGTGATTGTGTGATTGTGTGAGTGTGAGGGTGTGTCATTGCCTGATGGAATGGTTGCGTGATTCTGTGATGCCGTCGTTGTGTGATTGTCTTATTGTGTGATGGGGTGGTAGTGTAATTGTGTGATTGTGCGATTGTGTGATTGTGTGATTGTGTGGTTGTGTGAGTGTGTGGGTGTGTGATCGTGTGATTGTGTCACTGTGTGATTGTGTGATTGTGTGGTTGTGTGATTGTGTGATTGTGTATTATGTGATTGTGTTCTTGTGTCTTTGTGTGATTGTGTAGTTGTGTGATTGTGTGATTGTGTGATTGTGGGATTGTGAGATTGTGTGATTGTGTGATTGTGTGATTGTGTGATTGTGTGATTGTGTGATTGTGTGATTACGTGATTGCGCGACTGTGTGGTAGTGTGATTGTGTGATTGTGTGAATGCGTGATTGCCTGGTTGCGTGATTCTGTGATTCCCTCGTTGTGTGATTGTGTTACTGTGTGATGAGGTGCTTGTGTGATGGTGTGATTGTGTGATTGTGTGATTGTGTGATTGTGTGATTGTGTGATTGTGTGGTTGTGTGATTGTGTGATTGTATGGTGGGGTGATTGTGTGATAGTGTGATAGTGTGATTGTGTGATTGTGTGATTGTGTGATTGTGTGATTGTGTCCACGTGTAATCGTGTGTTTGGGTGCTTGTGTGATTGTGTGAGTGTGTGATTGTGTGATTGTGGATTGTGTGATTGTGTGATTGTGTGATTGTGTGATTGTGTGATTGTGTGATTGTGTGATTGTGTGATTGTGTGATTGTGTGATTGTGTGATTGTGTGATTGTGTCACTGTGTGATTGTGTGATTGTGTGACTGTGTGGTTGTGCGATTGTGTGATTGTGTGATTGTGTGATTGTGTGATTGCGGGATTGTGTGGTTGTGTGATTGTGTGGTTGTGTGATTGTGTGATTGTGTGATTGTGTGATTGTGTGATTGTGTGGTTGTGTGATTGTGTGGTTGTGTGATTGTGTGATTGTGTCATTGTGTGATTGTGGGATTGTGTGGTTGTGTGATTGTGTGGTTGTGTGATTGCGTGATTGTGTGATTGTGGGATTGTGTGATTGTGTGATTGTGTGATTGTGTGATTGTGTGATTGTGTGATTGTGGATTGTGTATTTTGTGATTGTGTCGTTTTGCGTCTGCGTGATTGTGTGAATGAGTGATTGTGTGATTGTGTGATTGTGTGATTACGTGATTGCGCGACTGTGTGATAGTGTAATTGTGTGATTGTGTGATTGCGTGATTGCCTGGTTGCGTGATTCTGTGATTCCCTCGTTGTGTGATTGTGTTACTGTGTGATGTTGTGCTTGTGTGATGGTGTGATTGTGTGATTGTGGGATTGTGAGATTGTGTGATTGTGTGATTGTGTGATTGTGTGATTGTGTGATTGTGTGATTGTGTGATTGTGTGATTGTGTGATTGTGTGATTGTGTGATTGTGTGATTGTCTTATTCTGTGATGGGGTGGTTGTGTAATTGTGTGATTGTGCGATTGTGTGATTGCGTGATTGTGCGGTAGTGTGACTGTGTGATTGTGTGATTGCGTGGTTGCCTGGTTGCGTGATTCTGTGATTAAGTCGTTGTGTGATTGTGTTATTGTGCGATCCGGTGGTTGTGTGATTGTGTGATTGTGTGATTGCGTGATTGTGTGATTGTGTGATTGTGTGATTGTGTGATTGCGTGATTGTGTGATTGTGTGATCGTGTGATTGTGGATTGTGTATTTTGTGATTGTGTTGTTTTGCGTCTGCGTGATTGTGTGAATGAGTGATTGTGTGATTGTGTGATTGTGTGATTACGTGATTGCGCGACTGTGTGATAGTGTGATTGTGTGATTGTGTGATTGCGTGATTGCCTGGTTGCGTGATTCTGTGATTCCCTCGTTGTGTGATTGTGTTACTGTGTGATGAGGTGCTTGTGTGATGGTGTGATTGTGCGGTTGTGTGATTGTGTGATTGTGTGGTTGTGTGATATTGTGATTGTGTGATTGTGTGATTGTTTGATTGTGTGATTGTGTGAGTGTGTGAGTGTGAGGGTGTGTGATTGCCTGATGGAATGGTTGCGTGATTCTGTGATGCCGTCGTTGTGTGATTGTCTTATTGTGTGATGGGGTGGTTGTGTAATTGTGTGATTGTGCGATTGTGTGATTGTGTGATTGTGTGGTTGTGTGAGTGTGTGGGTGTGTGATCGTGTGATTGTGTCACTGTGTGATTGTGTGATTGTGTGATTGTGTGATTGTGTGATTGTGTGGTTGTGTGATTGTGTGATTGTGTATTATGTGATTGTGTTCTTGCGTCTTTGTGTAGTTGTGTGATTGTGTGATTGTGGGATTGTGAGATTGTGTGATTGTGTGATTGTGTGATTGTGTGATTGTGTGATTGTGTGATTGTGTGATTGTGTGATTGTGTGATTGTGTGATTGTGTGATTGTGTCATTATGTGAATGTGTGATTGTGTTCACGTGTTATTGTGTGTTGTTGTGCTTGTGTGATTGTGTGAGCGTGTGATTGTGTGATAGTGGATTGTGTATTGTGTGATTGTGTTGTTGTGTCATTGTGTTGTTGTGTCATTGTGTGATTGTGTAGTTGTGTGACTGTGTCAGTGTGTGGGTGTGTGATTGCCTGATGGAACGGTTGCCTGATTCTGTGATTGTGTGATTGTGTGATTGTGTGGTTGTGTGATTGTGTGATTGTGCGATTGTGTGATTGTTTGATTGTGTGATTGTGTGATTGTGTGAGTGTGAGGGTGTGTCATTGCCTGATGGAATGGTTGCGTGATTCTGTGATGCCGTCGTTGTGTGATTGTCTTATTGTGTGATGGGGTGGTTGTGCAATTGTGTGATTGTGCGATTGTGTGATTGTGTGATTGTGTGGTTGTGTGAGTGTGTGGGTGTGTGATCGTGTGATTGTGTCACTGTGTGATTGTGTGATTGTGTGGTTGTGTGATTGTGTGATTGTGTATTATGTGATTGTGTTCTTGTGTCTTTGTGTGATTGTGTAGTTGTGTGATTGTGTGATTGTGTGATTGTGGGATTGTGAGATTGTGTGATTGTGTGATTGTGTGATTGTGTGATTGTGTGATTGTGTGATTGTGTGATTGTGTGATTGTGTGATTGTGTGATTGTCTTATTGTGTGATGGGGTGGTTGTGTAATTGTGTGATTGTGCGATTGTGTGGTTGTGTAATTGTGTGATTGTGCGATTGTGTGATTGCGTGATTGTGCGGTAGTGTGACTGTGTGATTGTGTGATTGCGTGGTTGCCTGGTTGCGTGATTCTGTGATTAAGTCGTTGTGTGATTGTGTTATTGTGCGATCCGGTGATTGTGTGATTGTGTGATTGTGTGATTACGTGATTGCGCGACTGTGTGGTAGTGTGATTGTGTGATTGTGTGATTGCGTGATTGCCTGGTTGCGTGATTCTGTGATTCCCTCGTTGTGTGATTGTGTTACTGTGTGATGAGGTGCTTGTGTGATGGTGTGATTGTGTGATTGTGTGATTGTGTGATTGTGTGATTGTGTGGTTGTGTGATTGTGTGATTGTGTGATTGTGTGATTGTTTCATTGTGTGATTGTGTGATTGTGTGAGTGTGAGGGTTTGTGATTGCCTGATGGAATGGTTGCGTGATTGTGTGTTGCCGTCGTTGTGTGATTGTCTTATTGTGTGATGGGGTGGTTGTGTAATTGTGTGATTGTGCGATTGTGTGATTGTGTGATTGTGTGATTGTGTGGTTGCGTGAGTGTGTGTGTGTGTTTTTGCCTGATGGAATGGTTGCGTGATTCTGTGATTGCGTGACTGTGTGATTGTGTGATTGTGTGATTGTGTGATTGCGCCATTGTGTGATTTCGTGATTGCCTGGTTGCGTGATTCTGTGATTCCGTCGCTGTGTGTTTGTGCGATTGTATGATTGTGTGATTGTGTGGTTGTGTGAGTGTGTGGGTGTGTGATCGTGTGATTGTGTCACTGTGTGATTGTGTGATTGTGTGGTTGTGTGATTGCGTGATTGTGTATTATGTGATTGTGTTCTTGTGTCTTTGTGTGATTGTGTAGTTGTGTGATTGTGTGATTGTGTGATTGTGGGATTGTGTGATTGTGTGGTTGTGTGATTGTGCGATTGTGTGATTGTGTGATTCTGTGATTGCGTGACTGTGTGATTGTGTGATTGTGCGATTGTGTGATTGCGGGATTGTGCGATAGTGTGACTGTGTGATTGTGTGATTGCGTGGTTGCCTGGTTGCGTGATTCTGTGATTAAGTCGTTGTGTGATTGTGTTATTGTGCGATCCGGTGGTTGTGTGATTGTGTGATTGTGTAATTGTGTGATTGTGGGATTGCGTGATTGTGTGATAGTGTGATTGTGTGATTGTGTGATTCGGTGATTACCTGGTTGCGTGATTCCATGATTAAGTCGCTGTGTGATTGTGTTATTGTGTGATGAGGTGGTTGTGGGATTGTGTGATTGCGTGATTGTGTGACTGTGTGATTGTGTGATTGTGTGGTCGTGCGATTGTGCTATTGCATGATGGGGTGATTGTGGGATTGTGTGACTGTGTGATTGTGTAATTGTGCGATTTTGTGATTGCGTGATGGTGTGATTGTGTGTTTATGTGATTGTGTGGTTGTGTGATTGGGTGACTGTGTGAGTGTGTGGGTGTGTGATTGCCTGATGGAACGGTTGTCTGATTCTTTGAATGTGTGATTGTGCAATTGTGTGACTGTGTGATTGTGTGATTGTGTGATTGTGTGATTGTGTGATTGTTTGTTTGTGTGATTGTGTGATTGTGAGATTTTTGTGATTGTGTGATAGTGTGATTGTGTGATTGTGTGACTGTATGATAGTGTGATTGTGTGATTGTGTGATTGCGTGATTGCCTGGTTGCGTGATTCTGTGATTCCCTCGTTGTGCGATTGTGTTATTGTGTGATGAGGTGCTTGAGTGATGGTGTGATTGTGTGATTGTGTGATTGTGTGGTTGTGTGATTTTGTGATTGTGTGATTGTGTGATTGTGTGATTGTGTGATTGTGTGATTGTGTGATTGTGTGGTTGTGTGATTATGCGATTGTGTCATTGTGCTCATGTGTTATTTTGTGTTGGGGTGCTTGTGTGATTGCGTGAGTGTATGATTGTGTGACTGTGGATTGTGTATTGGTGTGATTGTGCGATTGTGTGACTTTGCGATTGTGTGATTGTGTGGTTGTGTGATTGTGTGATTGCATGGTGGGGTGATTGTGTGATAGTGTGATTGTGTGATAGTGTGATTGTGTGATTGTGTGATTGTGTGATTGTGTCCACGTGTAATCGTGTGTTTGGGTGCTTGTGTGATTGTGTGAGTGTGTGATTGTGTGATTGTGGATTGTGTGATTGTGTGATTGTGTGATTGTGTGATTGTGTGATTGTGTGATTGTGTGATTGTGTGATTGTGTGATTGTGTGATTGTGTGATTGTGTGATTGTGTGATTGTGTCACTGTGTGATTGTGTGACTGTGTGACTGTGTGGTTGTGTGATTGTGTGATTGTGTGATTGTGTGATTGTGTGATTGCGGGATTGTGTGGTTGTGTGATTGTGTGGTTGTGTGATTGTGTGATTGTGGGATTGTGTGGTTGTGTGATTGTGTGGTTGTGTGATTGTGTGATTGTGTCATTGTGTGATTGTGGGATTGTGTGGTTGTGTGATTGTGTGGTTGTGTGATTGCGTGATTGTGTGATTGTGGGATTGTGTGATTGTGTGATTGTGTGATTGTGTGATTGTGTGATTGTGTGATTGTGGATTGCGTGAGTGCGTGATTGTGTGATTTTGTGATTGTGTGATTGTGTGATTGTGTGATTGTGCGATTTTGTGATTGCGCGATTGCGCGATTGTGTGATTGTGTGATTGTGTGATTGTGTGATTGTGTGATTGTGTGATTGTGTGATTGCGTGATTGTGTGATTGTGTGATTGTGTGATTGTGGATTGTGTATTTTGTGATTTTGTCGTTTTGCGTCTGCGTGATTGTGTGAATGAGTGATTGTGTGATTGTGTGATTGTGTGATTACGTGATTGCGCGACTGTGTGATAGTGTAATTGTGTGATTGTGTGATTGCGTGATTGCCTGGTTGCGTGATTCTGTGATTCCCTCGTTGTGTGATTGTGTTACTGTGTGATGTTGTGCTTGTGTGATGGTGTGATTGTGTGATTGTGGGATTGTGAGATTGTGTGATTGTGTGATTGTGTGATTGTGTGATTGTGTGATTGTGTGATTGTGTGATTGTGTGATTGTGTGATTGTGTGATTGTGTGATTGTGTGATTGTGTGATTGTCTTATTCTGTGATGGGGTGGTTGTGTAATTGTGTGATTGTGCGATTGTGTGATTGCGTGATTGTGCGGTAGTGTGACTGTGTGATTGTGTGATTGCGTGGTTGCCTGGTTGCGTGATTCTGTGATTAAGTCGTTGTGTGATTGTGTTATTGTGCGATCCGGTGGTTGTGTGATTGTGTGATTGTGTGATTGCGTGATTGTGTGATTGTGTGATTGTGTGATTGTGTGATTGCGTGATTGTGTGATTGTGTGATCGTGTCATTGTGGATTGTGTATTTTCTGATTGTGTTGTTTTGCGTCTGCGTGATTGTGTGAATGAGTGATTGTGTGATTGTGTGATTGTGTGATTACGTGATTGCGCGACTGTGTGATAGTGTGATTGTGTGATTGTGTTATTGCGTGATTGCCTGGTTGCGTGATTCTGTGATTCCCTCGTTGTGTGATTGTGTTACTGTGTGATGAGGTGCTTGTGTGATGGTGTGATTGTGCGGTTGTGTGATTGTGTGATTGTGTGGTTGTGTGATTGTGTGATTGTGTGATTGTGTGATTGTGTGATTGTTTGATTGTGTGATTGTGTGAGTGTGTGAGTGTGAGGGTGTGTGATTGCCTGATGGAATGGTTGCGTGATTCTGTGATGCCGTCGTTGTGTGATTGTCTTATTGTGTGATGGGGTGGTTGTGTAATTGTGTGATTGTGCGATTGTGTGATTGTGTGATTGTGTGGTTGTGTGAGTGTGTGGGTGTGTGATCGTGTGATTGTGTCACTGTGTGATTGTGTGATTGTGTGATTGTGTGATTGTGTGATTGTGTGGTTGTGTGATTTTGTGATTGTGTATTATGTGATTGTGTTCTTGCGTCTTTGTGTGGTTGTGTAGTTGTGTGATTGTGTGATTGTGGGATTGTGAGATTGTGAGATTGTGTGATTGTGTGATTGTGTGATTGTGTGATTGTGTGATTGTGTGATTGTGTGATTGTGTGATTGTGTGATTGTGTGATTGTGTGATTGTGTCATTATGTGAATGTGTGATTGTGTTCACGTGTTATTGTGTGTTGTTGTGCTTGTGTGATTGTGTGAGCGTGTGATTGTGTGATAGTGGATTGTGTATTGTGTGATTGTGTTGTTGTGTGATTGTGTTGTTGTGTCATTGTGTGATTGTGTAGTTGTGTGACTGTGTCAGTGTGTGGGTGTGTGATTGCCTGATGGAACGGTTGCCTGATTCTGTGATTGTGTGATTGTGTGATTGTGTGATTGTGTGATTGTGTGATTGTGTGACTGTTTGTTTGTGTGATTGTGTGATTGTGAGATTGTTGTGATTGTGTGATAGTGTGATTACGTGATTGCGCGACTGTGTGATAGTGTGATTGTGTGATTGTGTGATTGCGTGATTGCCTGGTTGCGTGGTTCTGTGATTCCCTCGTTGTGTGATTGTGTTACTGTGTGATGAGGTGCTTGTGTGATGGTGTGATTGTGCGATTGTGTGATTGTTCGATTGTGTGATTGCGTGGTTGCCTGGTTGCGTAATTCTGTGATTAAGTCGTTGTGTGATTGTGTTATTGTGCGATCCGGTGGTTGTGTGATTGTGTGATTGTGTAATTGTGTGATTGTGGGATTGCGTGATTGTGTGATAGTGTGATTGTGTGATTGTGTGATTCGGTGATTGCCTGGTTGCGTGATTCCATGATTAAGTCGCTGTGTGATTGTGTTATTGTGTGATGAGGTGGTTGTGTGATTGTGTGATTGCGTGATTGTGTGACTGTGTGATTGTGTGATTGTATGGTCGTGTGATTGTGCTATTGCATGATGGGGTGATTGTGGGATTGTGTGACTGTGTGATTGTGTAATTGTGTGATTTTGTGATTGTGTGATGGTGTGACTGTGTGTTTATGTGATTGTGTGGTTGTGTGATTGGGTGACTGTGTGAGTGTGTGGGTGTGTGATTGCCTGATGGTACGGTTGCCGGATTCTGTGAATGTGTGATTGTGCAATTGTGTGATTGTGTGATTGTTTGTTTGTGTGATTGTGTGATTGTGAGATTGTTGTGATTGTGTGATAGTGTGATTATGTGATTGTGTGACTGTATGATAGTGTGATTGTGTGATTGTGTGATTGCGTGATTGCCTGGTTGCGTGATTCTGTGATTCCCTCGTTGTGCGATTGTGTTATTGTGTGATGAGGTGCTTGTGTGATGGTGTGATTGTGTGATTGTGTGATTGTGTGGTTGTGTGATTGTGTGATTGTGTGATTGTGTGATTGTGTGATTGTGTGATTGTGTGATTGTGTGGTTGTGTGATTATCTGATTGTGTCCTTGTGTTCATGTACTATTTTGTGTTGGGGTGCTTGTGTGATTGCGTGAGTGCATGATTGTGTGACTGTGGATTGTGTATTGTGTGATTGTGTGATTGCGTGAGTGTGTGGTTGTGTGACTGTAGATTGCGTATTGTGTGATTGTGTGATTGTGTGATTGTGTGATTGTGTGATTGTGTGATTGTGTGATTGTGTGATTGTGTGATTGTGTGAAAGTGGGTTTGTGTGTTTGTGGATTGTGTGGTTGTGTGATTGTGTGATTGCATGGTGGGGTGATTGTGTGATAGTGCGATTGTGTGATAGTGTGATAGTGTGATAGTGTGATTGTGTGATTGTGTGATTGTGTGATTGTGTGATTGTGTGATTGTGTGATTGTGTGATTGTGTGATTGTGTGACTTTGCGATTGTGTGATTGTGTGATGGCTGGTTGTGGATTGTCTGATTGTGTGATTGTGTGATGGCTGGTTGTGGATTGTCTGATTGTGTGATTGTGTATTGGTGTGATTGTGTGATTGTGTGACTTTGCGATTGTGTGATTGTGTGGTTGTGTGATTGTGTGATTGCATGGTGGGGTGATTGTGTGATAGTGTGATTGTGTACATGTGTAATCGTGTGTTTGGGTGCTTGTGTGATTGTGTGAGTGTGTGATTGTGTGATTGTGGATTGTGTGATTGTGTGATTGTGTGATTGTGTGATTGTGTGATGGGGTGGTTGTGTAATTGTGTGATTGTGCGATTGTGTGATTGTGTGATTGTGTGGTTGTGTGAGTGTGTGGGTGTGTGATCGTGTGATTGTGTCACTGTGTGATTGCGTAATTGTGTGATTGTGTGGTTGTGTGATTGTGTGATTGTGTATTATGTGATTGTGTTCTTGCGTCTTTGTGTGATTGTGTAGCTGTGTGATTGTGTGATTGTGGGATTGTGAGATTGTGTGATTGTGTGATTGTGTGATTGTGTGATTGTGTGACTGTTTGATTGTGTGATTGTGTGATTGTGTGATTGTGTGATTGTGTGATTGTGTGATTGTGTGATTGTGTGATTGTGTGATTGTGTGATTGTGTGATTGCGTGGTTGCCTGGTTGCGTAATTCTGTGATTAAGTCGTTGTGTGATTGTGTTATTATGCGATCCGGTGGTTGTGTGATTGTGTGATTGTGTAATTGTGTGATTGTGTGATTGTTTGTTTGTGTGATTGTGTGATTGTGAGATTGTTGTGATTGTGTGATAGTGTGATTATGTGATTGTGTGACTGTATGATAGTGTGATTGAGTGATTGTGTGATTGCGTGATTCTGTGATTCCCTCGTTGTGCGATTGTGTTATTGTGTGATGAGGTGCTTGTGTGATGGTGTGATTGTGTGATTGTGTGATTGTGTGGTTGTGTGATTGTGTGATTGTGTGATTGTGTGATTGTGTGATTGTGTGATTGTGTGATTGTGTGATTGTATGAAAGTGGGTTTGTGTGTTTGTGGATTGTGTGGTTGTGTGATTCTGTGATTGCATGGTGGGGTGATTGTGTGATAGTGCGATTGTGTGATAGTGTGATAGTGTGATTGTGTGATTGTGTGATTGTGTGATTGTGTGATTGTGTGATTGTGTGATTGTGTGATTGTGTGATTGCGTGATTGCCTGGTTGCGTGATTCTGTGATTCCCTCGTTGTGCGATTGTGTTATTGTGTGATGAGGTGCTTGTGTGATGGTGTGATTGTGTGATTGTGTGATTGTGTGGTTGTGTGATTGTGTGATTGTGTGATTGTGTGATTGTGTCACTGTGTGATTGTGTGGTTGTGTGATTATGTGATTGTGCCATTGTGTTCATGTGTTATTTTGTGTTGGGGTGCTTGTGTGATTGCGTGAGTGTATGATTGTGTGACTGTGGATTGTGTATTGTGTGATTGTGTGATTGCGTGAGTGTGTGGTTGTGTGACTGTAGATTGCGTATTGTGTGATTGTGTGATTGTGTGATTGTGTGATTGTGTGATTGTGTGATTGTGTGATTGTGTGATTGTGTGAAAGTGGGTTTGTGCGTTTGTGGATTGTGTGGTTGTGTGATTGTGTGATGGCGGGATGTGGATTGTCTGATTGTGTGATTGTGTATTGGTGTGATTGTGCGATTGTGTGACTTTGCGATTGTGTGATTGTGTGATGGCGGGTTGTGGATTGTCTGATTGTGTGATTGTGTATTGGTGTGATTGTGTGGTTGTGTGATTGTGTGATTGTGTGATTGTGTGATTGTGTGATTGTGTGATTGTGGGATTGTGTGGTTGTGTGATTGTGTGGTTGTGTGATTGTGCGATTGTGGGATTGTGTGGTTGTGTGATTGTGTGGTTGTGTGATTGTGTGATTGTGTGATTGTGTGATTGTGGGATTGTGTGGTTGTGTGATTGTGTGGTTGTGTGATTGCGTGATTGTGTGATTGTGTGATTGTGTGATTGTGTGACTGTGTAATTGTGTGATTGTGTGATTGCGTGATTGTGTGATTGTGTGATTGTGTGATTGTGGATTGTGTATTTTGTGATTGTGTTGTTTTGCGTCTGCGTGATTGTGTGAATGAGTGACTGTGTGATTGTGTGGTTGTGTGATTACGTGATTGCGCGACTGTGTGATAGTGTGATTGTGTGATTGTGTGATTGCGGGATTGTGTGGTTGTGTGATTGTGTGGTTGTGTGATTGTGTGATTGTGGGATTGTGTGGTTGTGTGATTGTGTGGTTGCATGGTGGGGTGATTGTGTGATAGTGCTATTGTGTGATAGTGTGATAGTGTGATAGTGTGATTGTGTGATTGTGTGATTGTGTGATTGTGTGATTGTGTGATTGTGTGATTGCGTGATTGCCTGGTTGCGTGATTCTGTGATTCCCTCGTTGTGCGATTGTGTTATTGTGTGATGAGGTGCTTGTGTGGTTGTGTGATTGTGTGATTGTGTGATTGTGTGATTGTGTGATTGTGTGATTGTGTGATTGTGTGATTGTGTGATTGTGTCACTGTGTGATTGTGTGGTTGTGGATTGTGTGGTTGTGTGATTGTGTGATGGCGGGATGTGGATTGTCTGATTGTGTGATTGTGTATTGGTGTGATTGTGCGATTGTGTGACTTTGCGACTGTGTGATTGTGTGATGGCTGGTTGTGGATTGTCTGATTGTGTGATTGTGTGATGGCTGGTTGTGGATTGTCTGATTGTGTGATTGTGTATTGGTGTGATTGTGTGATTGTGTGACTTTGCGATTGTGTGATTGTGTGGTTGTGTGATTGTGTGATTGCATGGTGGGGTGATTGTGTGATAGTGTGATTGTGTACATGTGTAATCGTGTGTTTGGGTGCTTGTGTGATTGTGTGAGTGTGTGATTGTGTGATTGTGGATTGTGTGATTGTGTGATTGTGTGATTGTGTGATTGTGTGATGGGGTGGTTGTGTAATTGTGTGATTGTGCGATTGTGTGATTGTGTGATTGTGTGGTTGTGTGAGTGTGTGGGTGTGTGATCGTGTGATTGTGTCACTGTGTGATTGTGTAATTGTGTGATTGTGTGGTTGTGTGATTGTGTGATTGTGTATTATGTGATTGTGTTCTTGCGTCTTTGTGTGATTGTGTAGTTGTGTGATTGTGTGATTGTGGGATTGTGAGATTGTGTGATTGTGTGATTGTGTGATTGTGTGATTGTGTGACTGTTTGATTGTGTGATTGTGTGATTGTGAGATTGTGTGATTGTGTGATTGTGTGATTGTGTGATTGTGTGATTGTGTGATTGTGTGATTGTGTGATTGTGTGATTGTGTGATTGTGTGATTGCGTGGTTGCCTGGTTGCGTAATTCTGTGATTAAGTCGTTGTGTGATTGTGTTATTGTGCGATCCGGTGGTTGTGTGATTGTGTGATTGTGTAATTGTGTGATTGTGGGATTGCGTGATTGTGTGATAGTGTGATTGTGTGATTCGGTGATTGCCTGGTTGCGTGATTCCATGATTAAATCGCTGTGTGATTGTGTTATTGTGTGATGAGGTGGTTGTGTGATTGTGTGATTGCGTGATTGTGTGACTGTGTGATTGTGTGATTGTGTGGTCGTGTGATTGTGCTATTGCATGATGGGGTGATTGTGGGATTGTGTGACTGTGTGATTGTGTAATTGTGTGATTTTGTGATTGTGTGATGGTGTGATTGTGTGGTTGTGTGATTGGGTGACTGTGTGAGTGTGTGGGTGTGTGATTGCCTGATGGTACGGTTGCCGGATTCTGTGAATGTGTGATTGTGCAATTGTGTGATTGTGTGATTGTTTGTTTGTGTGATTGTGTGATTGTGAGATTGTTGTGATTGTGTGATTGTGTGGTTGTGTGATTGTGTGATTGTGGGATTGTGTGATTGTGTGATTGTGTGATTGTGTTATTGTGTGATTGTGTGATTGTATGAAAGTGGGTTTGTGTGTTTGTGGATTGTGTGGTTGTGTGATTGTGTGATTGCATGGTGGGGTGATTGTGTGATAGTGCGATTGTGTGATAGTGTGATAGTGTGATTGTGTGATTGTGTGATTGTGTGATTGTGTGATTGTGTGATTGTGTGATTGTGTGATTGTGTGATTGCGTGATTGCCTGGTTGCGTGATTCTGTGATTCCCTCGTTGTGCGATTGTGTTATTGTGTGATGAGGTGCTTGTGTGATGGTGTGATTGTGTGATTGTGTGGTTGTGTGAGTGTGTGGGTGTGTGATCGTGTGATTGTGTCACTGTGTGATTGTGTAATTGTGTGATTGTGTGGTTGTGTGATTATGTGATTGTGCCATTGTGTTCATGTGTTATTTTGTGTTGGGGTGCTTGTGTGATTGCGTGAGTGTATGATTGTGTGACTGTGGATTGTGTATTGTGTGATTGTGTGATTGCGTGAGTGTGTGGTTGTGTGACTGTAGATTGCGTATTGTGTGATTGTGTGATTGTGTGATTGTGTGAAAGTGGGTTTGTGCGTTTGTGGATTGTGTGGTTGTGTGATTGTGTGATGGCGGGATGTGGATTGTCTGATTGTGTGATTGTGTATTGGTGTGATTGTGCGATTGTGTGACTTTGCGATTGTGTGATTGTGTGATGGCGGGTTGTGGATTGTCTGATTGTGTGATTGTGTATTGGTGTGATTGTGTGGTTGTGTGATTGTGTGATTGTGTGATTGTGTGATTGTGTGATTGTGGGATTGTGTGGTTGTGTGATTGTGTGGTTGTGTGATTGTGCGATTGTGGGATTGTGTGGTTGTGTGATTGTGTGGTTGTGTGATTGTGTGATTGTGTGATTGTGTGATTGTGGGATTGTGTGGTTGTGTGATTGTGTGGTTGTGTGATTGCGTGATTGTGTGATTGTGTGATTGTGTGATTGTGTAATTGTGTGATTGTGTGATTGCGTGATTTTGTGATTGTGTGATTGTGTGATTGTGGATTGTGTATTTTGTGATTGTGTTGTTTTGCGTCTGCGTGATTGTGTGAATGAGTGACTGTGTGATTGTGTGATTGTGTGATTACGTGATTGCGCGACTGTGTGATAGTGTGATTGTGTGATTGTGTGATTGCGGGATTGTGTGGTTGTGTGATTGTGTGGTTGTGTGATTGTGTGATTGTGGGATTGTGTGGTTGTGTGATTGTGTGGTTGTGTGATTGCGTGATTGTGTGATTGTGTGATTGTGTGATTGTGTGATTGTGTGGTTGTGTGATTGTGTGATTGTCTTATTCTGTGATGGGGTGGTTGTGTAATTGTGTGATTGTGCGATCGTGTGATTGCGTGATTGTGCGGTAGTGTGACTGTGTGATTGTGTGATTGCGTGGTTGCCTGGTTGCGTGATTCTGTGATTAAGTCGTTGTGTGATTGTGTTATTGTGCGATCCGGTGGTTGTGTGATTGTGTGATTGTGTGATTGTGTGATTGTGGGATTGTGTGGTTGTGTGATTGTGTGATTGTGTGATTGTGTGATTGTGTGGTTGTGTGATTGTGTGATTGTGTGATTGTGGGATTGTGTGGTTGTGTGATTGTGTGGTTGTGTGATTGTGCGATTGTGGGATTGTGTGGTTGTGTGATTGTGTGATGGCGGGATGTGGATTGTCTGATTGTGTGATTGTGTATTGGTGTGATTGTGCGATTGTGTGACTTTGCGATTGTGTGATTGTGTGATGGCGGGTTGTGGATTGTCTGATTGTGTGATTGTGTATTGGTGTGATTGTGTGGTTGTGTGATTGTGTGATTGTGTGATTGCGGGATTGTGTGGTTGTGTGATTGTGTGGTTGTGTGATTGTGTGGTTGTGTGATTGTGTGATTGTGGGATTGTGTGGTTGTGTGATTGTGTGGTTGTGTGATTGTGTGATTGTGTATTATGTGATTGTGTTCTTGCGTCTTTGTGTGATTGTGTAGTTGTGTGATTGTGTGATTGTGGGATTGTGAGATTGTGTGACTTTGCGATTGTGTGATTGTGTGATGGCGGGTTGTGGATTGTCTGATTGTGTGATTGTGTATTGGTGTGATTGTGTGGTTGTGTGATTGTGTGATTGTGTGATTGCGGGATTGTGTGGTTGTGTGATTGTGTGGTTGTGTGATTGTGTGATTGTGGGATTGTGTGGTTGTGTGATTGTGTGGTTGTGTGATTGTGCGATTGTGGGATTGTGTGATTGTGTGGTTGTGTGATTGTGTGATTGTGTGATTGTGGGATTGTGTGGTTGTGTGATTGTGTGGTTGTGTGATTGTGCGATTGTGGGATTGTGTGGTTGTGTGATTGTGTGGTTGTGTGATTGTGTGATTGTGTGATTGTGTGATTGTGTGATTGTGTGATTGTGTGATTGTGTGATTGCGTGATTGTGTGATTGTGTGATCGTGTGATTGTGGATTGTGTATTTTGTGATTGTGTTGTTTTGCGTCTGCGTGATTGTGTGAATGAGTGATTGTGTGATTGTGTGATTGTGTGATTGTTTGATTGTGTGATTGTGTGAGTGTGTGAGTGTGAGGGTGTGTGATTGCCTGATGGAATGGTTGCGTGATTCTGTGATGCCGTCGTTGTGTGATTGTCTTATTGTGTGATGGGGTGGTTGTGTAATTGTGTGATTGTGCGATTGTGTGATTGTGTGATTGTGTGGTTGTGTGAGTGTGTGGGTGTGTGATCGTGTGATTGTGTCACTGTGTGATTGTGTGATTGTGTGATTGTGTGATTGTGTGATTGTGTGATTGTGTGGTTGTGTGATTGTGTGATTGTGTATTATGTGATTGTGTTCTTGCGTCTTTGTGTGATTGTGTAGTTGTGTGATTGTGTGATTGTGGGATTGTGAGATTGTGTGATTGTGGGATTGTGAGATTGTGTGATTGTGTGATTGTGTGATTGTGTGATTGTGTGATTGTGTGATTGTGTGATTGTGTGATTGAGTGATTGTGTGATTGTGTCATTATGTGAATGTGTGATTGTGTTCACGTGTTATTGTGTGTTGTTGTGCTTGTGTGATTGTGTGAGCGTGTGATTGTGTGATAGTGGATTGTGTATTGTGTGATTGTGTTGTTGTGTGATTGTGTTGTTGTGTCATTGTGTGATTGTGTAGTTGTGTGACTGTGTCAGTGTGTGGGTGTGTGATTGCCTGATGGAACGGTTGCCTGATTCTGTGATTGTGTGATTGTGTGATTGTGTGATTGTGTGATTGTGTGATTGTGTGATTGTGTGATTGTGAGATTGTGTGATTGTGTGGTTGCCTGGTTGCGTAATTCTGTGATTAAGTCGTTGTGTGATTGTGTTATTGTGCGATCCGGTGGTTGTGTGATTGTTTGATTGTGTAATTGTGTGATTGTGGGATTGCGTGATTGTGTGATAGTGTGATTGTGTGATTGTGTGATTCGGTGATTGCCTGGTTGCGTGATTCCATGATTAAGTCGCTGTGTGATTGTGTTATTGTGTGATGAGGTGGTTGTGTGATTGTGTGATTGCGTGATTGTGTGACTGTGTGATTGTGGGATTGTGTGGTCGTGTGATTGTCCTATTGCATGATGGGGTGATTGTGGGATTGTGTGACTGTGTGATTGTGTAATTGTGTGATTTTGTGATTGTGTGATGGTGTGATTGTGTGTTTATATGATTGTGTGGTTGTGTGATTGGGTGACTGTGTGAGTGTGTGGGTGTGTGATTGCCTGATGGAACGGTTGCCGGATTCTGTGAATGTGTGATTGTGCAATTGTGTGATTGTGTGATTGTTTGTTTGTGTGATTGTGTGATTGTGAGATTGTTGTGATTGTGTGATAGTGCGATTATGTGATTGTGTGACTGTATGATAGTGTGATTGTGTGATTGTGTGATTGCGTGATTGCCTGGTTGCGTGATTCTGTGATTCCCTCATTGTGCGATTGTGTTATTGTGTGATGAGGTGCTTGTGTGATGGTGTGATTGTGTGATTGTGTGATTGTGTGGTTGTGTGATTGTGTGATTGTGTGATTGTGTGATTGTGTGATTGTGTGGTTGTGTGATTATCTGATTGTGTCATTGTGTTCATGTATTATTTTGTGTTGGGGTGCTTGTGTGATTGCGTGAGTGCATGATTGTGTGACTGTGGATTGTGTATTGTGTGATTGTGTGATTGCGTGAGTGTGTGGTTGTGTGACTGTAGATTGCGTATTGTGTGATTGTGTGATTGTGTGATTGTGTGATTGTGTGATTGTGTGATTGTGTGATTGTGTGGTTGTGTGATTGTGTGATTGTGCGATTGTGTGATTGTTTGATTGTGTGATTGTGTGATTGTGTGAGTGTGAGGGTGTGTCATTGCCTGATGGAATGGTTGCGTGATTCTGTGATGCCGTCGTTGTGTGATTGTCTTATTGTGTGATGGGGTGGTTGTGTAATTGTGTGATTGTGCGATTGTGTGATTGTGTGATTGTGTGGTTGTGTGAGTGTGTGGGTGTGTGATCGTGTGATTGTGTCACTGTGTGATTGTGTTATTGTGTTTGTGTGGTTGTGTGATTGTGTGATTGTGTATTATGTGATTGTGTTCTTGTGCCTTTGTGTGATTGTGTAGTTGTGCGATTGTGTGATTGTGTGATTGTGGGATTGTGAGATTGTGTGATTGTGTGATTGTGTGATTGTGTGATTGTGTGATTGTGTGATTGTCTTATTCTGTGATGGGGTGGTTGTGTAATTGTGTGATTGCGCGATTGTGTGATTGCGTGATTGTGCGGTAGTGTGACTGTGTGATTGTGTGATTGCGTGGTTGCCTGGTTGCGTGATTCTGTGATTAAGTCGTTTTGTGATTGTGTTATTGTGCGATCCGGTGGTTGTGTGATTGTGTGATTGTGTGATTGCGTGATTGTGTGATTGTGTGATTGTGTGATTGTGGATTGTGTATTTTGTGATTGTGTTGTTTTGCGTCTGCGTGATTGTGTGAATGAGTGATTGTGTGATAGTGTGATTGTGTGATTACGTGATTGCGCGACTGTGTGATAGTGTGATTGTGTGATTGTGTGATTGCGTGATTGCCTGGTTGCGTGGTTCTGTGATTCCCTCGTTGTGTGATTGTGTTACTGTGTGATGAGGTGCTTGTGTGATGGTGTGATTGTGCGATTGTGTGATTGTGTGATTGTGTGATTGCGTGGTTGCCTGGTTGCGTAATTCTGTGATTAAGTCGTTGTGTGATTGTGTTATTGTGCGATCCGGTGGTTGTGTGATTGTGTGATTGTGTAATTGTGTGATTGTGGGATTGCGTGATTGTGTGATAGTGTGATTGTGTGATTGTGTGATTCGGTGATTGCCTGGTTGCGTGATTCCATGATTAAGTCGCTGTGTGATTGTGTTATTGTGTGATGAGGTGGTTGTGTGATTGTGTGATTGCGTGATTGTGTGACTGTGTGATTGTGTGATTGTGTGGTCGTGTGATTGTGCTATTGCATGATGGGGTGATTGTGGGATTGTGTGACTGTGTGATTGTGTAATTGTGTGATTTTGTGATTGTGTGATGGTGTGATTGTGTGTTTATGTGATTGTGTGGTTGTGTGATTGGGTGACTGTGTGAGTGTGTGGGTGTGTGATTGCCTGATGGTACGGTTGCCGGATTCTGTGAATGTGTGATTGTGCAATTGTGTGATTGTGTGATTGTTTGTTTGTGTGATTGTGTGATTGTGAGATTGTTGTGATTGTGTGATAGTGTGATTATGTGATTGTGTGACTTTGCGATTGTGTGATTGTGTGGTTGTGTGATTGTGTGATTGCATGGTGGGGTGATTGTGTGATCGTGTGATTGTGTACATGTGTAATCGTGTGTTTGGGTGCTTGTGTGATTGTGTGAGTGTGTGATTGTGTGATTGTGGATTGTGTGATTGTGTGATTGTGTGATTGTGTGATTGTGTGATGGGGTGGTTGTGTAATTGTGTGATTGTGCGATTGTGTGATTGTGTGATTGTGTGGTTGTGTGAGTGTGTGGGTGTGTGATCGTGTGATTGTGTCACTGTGTGATTGTGTGATTGTGTGATTGTGTGGTTGTGTGATTGTGTGATTGTGTATTATGTGATTGTGTTCTTGCGTCTTTGTGTGATTGTGTAGTTGTGTGATTGTGTGATTGTGGGATTGTGAGATTGTGTGATTGTGTGATTGTGTGATTGTGTGACTGTTTGATTGTGTGATTGTGTGATTGTGAGATTGTGTGATTGTGTGATTGTGTGATTGTGTGATTGTGTGATTGTGTGATTGTGTGATTGTGTGATTGCGTGGTTGCCTGGTTGCGTAATTCTGTGATTAAGTCGTTGTGTGATTGTGTTATTGTGCGATCCGGTGGTTGTGTGATTGTGTGATTGTGTAATTGTGTGATTGTGGGATTGCGTGATTGTGTGATAGTGTGATTGTGTGATTGTGTGATTCGGTGATTGCCTGGTTGCGTGATTCCATGATTAAGTCGCTGTGTGATTGTGTTATTGTGTGATGAGGTGGTTGTGTGATTGTGTGATTGTGTGATTGTGTAATTGTGTGATTGTGTGATTGCGTGATTGTGTGATTGTGTGATTGTGGATTGTGTATTTTGTGATTGTGTTGTTTTGCGTCTGCGTGATTGTGTGAATGAGTGACTGTGTGATTGTGTGATTGTGTGATTACGTGATTGCGCGACTGTGTGATAGTGTGATTGTGTGATTGTGTGATTGCGGGATTGTGTGGTTGTGTGATTGTGTGATTGTGTCATTGTGTGATTGTGGGATTGTGTGATTTTGTGATTGTGTGATTGTGTGATTGTGTGGTTGTGCGATTTTGTGATTGCGCGATTGCACGATTGTGTGATTGTGTGATTCAGTGATTGTGTGATTGTGTGATTGTGTGATTGTGTGATTGCGTGATTGTGTGATTGTGTGATTGTGTGATTGTGGGTTGTGTATATTGTGATTGTGTTGTTTTGCGTCTGCGTGATTGTGTGAATGAGTGATTGTGTGATTGTGTGATTGTGTGATTACGTGATTGCGCGACTGTGTGATAGTGTAATTGTGTGATTGTGTGATTGCGTGATTGCCTGGTTGCGTGATTCTGTGATTCCCTCGTTGTGTGATTGTGTTACTGTGTGATGTTGTGCGTGTGTGATGGTGTGATTGTGTGATTGTGTGATTGTGTGGTTGTGTGATTGTGTGATTGTGCGATTGTGTGATTGTTTGATTGTGTGATTGTGTGATTGTGTCAGTGTGAGTGTGTGTCATTGCCTGATGGAATGGTTGCGTGATTCTGTGATGCCGTCGTTGTGTGATTGTCTTATTGTGTGATGGGGTGGTTGTGTAATTGTGTGATTATGCGATTGTGTGATTGTGTGATTGTGTCCATGTGTAATCGTGTGTTTGGGTGCTTGTGTGATTGTGTGATTGTGTGATTGTGTCCATGTGTAATCGTGTGTTTGGGTGCTTGTGTGATTGTGTGAGTGTGTGATTGTGTGGTTGTGTGATTGTGTGATTGTGTGATTGTGTGATTGTGTCGCTGTGTGATTGTGTGGTTGTGTGATTATGTGATTGTGCCATTGTGTTCATGTGTTATTTTGTGTTGGGGTGCTTGTGTGATTGCGTGAGTGTATGATTGTGTGACTGTGGATTGTGTATTGTGTGATTGTGTGATTGCGTGAGTGTGTGGTTGTGTGACTGTAGATTGCGTATTGTGTGATTGTGTGATTGTGTGATTGTGTGATTGTGTGATTGTGTGATTGTGTGATTGTGTGATTGTGTGATTGTGTGAAAGTGGGTTTGTGCGTTTGTGGATTGTGTGGTTGTGTGATTGTGTGATGGCGGGATGTGGATTGTCTGATTGTGTGATTGTGTATTGGTGTGATTGTGCGATTGTGTGACTTTGCGATTGTGTGATTGTGTGATGGCGGGTTGTGGATTGTCTGATTGTGTGATTGTGTATTGGTGTGATTGTGTGATTGTGTGACTTTGCGATTGTGTGATTGTGTGGTTGTGTGATTGTGTGATTGCATGGTGGGGTGATTGTGTGACAGTGTGATTGTGTCCATGTGTAATCGTGTGTTTGGGTGCTTGTGTGATTGTGTGAGTGTGTGATTGTGTGATTGTGGATTGTGTGATTGTGTGATTGTGTGATTGTGTGATTGTGTGATTGTGTGATTGTGTGATTGTGTGATTGTGTGATTGTGTGATTGTGTGATTGTGTGATTGTGTGATTGTGTGATTGTGTGATTGTGTGATTGTGTGATTGTGTGATTGTGTCACTGTGTGATTGTGTGATTGTGTGATTGTGTGGTTGTGTGATTGTGTGATTGTGTGATTGTGTGATTGTGTGATTGTGTGATTGTGGGATTGTGTGGTTGTGTGATTGTGTGGTTGTGTGATTGTGCGATTGTGGGATTGTGTGGTTGTGTGATTGTGGGATTGTGTGGTTGTGTGATTGTGTGGTTGTGTGATTGTGTGATTGTGTGATTGTGTGATTGTGTGATTGTGGGATTGTGTGGTTGTGTGATTGTGTGGTTGTGTGATTGCGTGATTGTGTGATTGTGTGATTGTGTGATTGTGTGATTGTGTAATTGTGTGATTGTGTGATTGCGTGATTGTGTGATTGTGTGATTGTGTGATTGTGGATTGTGTATTTTGTGATTGTGTTGTTTTGCGTCTGCGTGATTGTGTGAATGAGTGACTGTGTGATTGTGTGATTGTGTGATTACGTGATTGCGCGACTGTGTGATAGTGTGATTGTGTGATTGTGTGATTGCGTCATTGCCTGGTTGCGTGATTCTGTGATTCCCTCGTTGTGTGATTGTGTTACTGTGTGATGAGGTGCTTGTGTGATGGTGTGATTGTGTGATTGTGTGATTGTGTGGTTGTGTGATTGTGCGATTGTGTGATTGTTTGATTGTGTGATTGTGTGATTGTGTCAGTGTGAGGGTGTGTCATTGCCTGATGGAATGGTTGCGTGTTTCTGTGATGCCGTCGTTGTGTGATTGTCTTATTGTGTGATGGGGTGGTTGTGTAATTGTGTGATTGTGTGATTGTGTGATTGCGTGATTGTGCGGTAGGGTGACTGTGTGATTGTATGATTGCGTGGTTGCCTGGTTGCGTGATTCTGTGATTAAGTCGTTGTGTGATTGTGTTATTGTGCGATCCGGTGGTTGTGTGATTGTGTGATCGTGTGGTTGTGTGATTGTGTGATTGTGTATTATGTGATTGTGTTCTTGTGTCTTTGTGTGATTGTGTAGTTGTGTGATTGTGTGATTGTGTGATTGTGAGATTGTGAGATTGTGTGATTGTGTGATTGTGTGATTGTGTGATTGTGTGATTGTGTGATTGTGTGATTGTGTGATTGTGTGATTGTGTGATTGTGTGATTGTGTGATTGTGTGATTGTGTGATTGTGTGATTGTCTTATTCTGTGATGGGGTGGTTGTGTAATTGTGTGATTGTGCGATTGTGTGATTGCGTGATTGTGCGGTAGGGTGACTGTGTGATTGTGTGATTGCGTGGTTGCCTGGTTGCGTGATTCTGTGATTAAGTCGTTGTGTGATTCTGTTATTGTGCGATCCGGTGGTTGTGTGATTGTGTGATCGTGTGATTGCGTGATTGTGTGATTGTGTGATTGTGTGATTGTGGATTGTGTATTTTGTGATTGTGTTGTTTTGCGTCTGCGTGATTGTGTGAATGAGTGATTGTGTGATAGTGTGATTGTGTGATTACGTGATTGCGCGACTGTGTGATAGTGTGATTGTGTGATTGTGTGATTGCGTGATTGCCTGGTTGCGTGGTTCTGTGATTCCCTCGTTGTGTGATTGTGTTACTGTGTGATGAGGTGCTTGTGTGATGGTGTGATTGTGCGATTGTGTGACTGTGTGATTGTGTGGTTGTGTGATTGTGTGATTGTTTGATTGTGTGATTGTGTGATTGTGTGAGTGTGAGGGTGTGTGATTGCCTGATGGAATGGTTGCGTGATTCTGTGATGCCGTCGTCGTGTGATTGTCTTATTGTGTGATGGGGTGGTTGTGTAATTGTGTGACTGTGCGATTGTGTGATTGTGTGATTGTGTGGTTGTGTGAGTGTGTGGGTGTGTGATCGTGTGATTGTGTCACTGTGTGATTGTGTGGTTGTGTGATTGTGTGATTGTGTATTATGTGATTGTGTTCTTGCGTCTTTGTGCGATTGTGTAGTTGTGTGATTGTGTGATTGTGGGATTGTGAGATTGTGTGATTGTGTGATTGTGTGATTGTGTGATTGTGTGATTGTGTGATTGTGTGATTGTGTGATTGTGTGATTGTGTGATTGTGTGATTGTCTTATTCTGTGATGGGGTGGTTGTGTAATAGTGTGATTGTGCGATTGTGTGATTGCGTGATTGTGCGGTAGTGTGACTGTGTGATTGTGTGATTGCGTGGTTGCCTGGTTGCGTGATTCTGTGATTAAGTCGTTGTGTGATTGTGTTATTGTGCGATCCGGTGGTTGTGTGATTGTGTGATTGTGTAATTGTGTGATTGTGGGATTGCGTGATTGTGTGATTGTGTGATTCGGTGATTGCCTGGTTGCGTGATTCCATGATTTAGTCGTTGTGTGATTGTGTTATTGTGTGATGAGGTGGTTGTGTGATTGTGTGATTGCGTGATTGTGTGATTGTGTGACTGTGTGATTGTGTGATTGTGTGATTGTGTGATTGTGTGATTGTGTGATTGTGTGATTGTGTGATTGTGTGATTGTGTGATTGTGTGATTGTGTGATTGTGTGATTGTGTGATTGTGTGATTGTGTGATTGTGTGATTGCGTGGTTGCCTGGTTGCGTAATTCTGTGATTAAGTCGTTGTGTGATTGTGTTATTGTGCGATCCGGTGGTTGTGTGATTGTGTGATTGTGTAATTGTGTGATTGTGGGTTTGCGTGATTGTGTGATAGTGTGATTGTGTGATTGTGTGATTCGGTGATTGCCTGGTTGCGTGATTCCATGATTAAGTCGTTGTGTGATTGTGTTATTGTGTGATGAGGTGGTTGTGTGATTGTGTGACTGCGTGATTGTGTGATTGTGTGATTGTGTGATTGTGTGATTGTGTGGTTGTGTGATTGTGTGATTGTGTGATTGTGTGATTGTGTGATTGTGTGATTGTGTGATTGTGTGATTGTGTGATTGTGTGATTGTGTGATTGTGTGATTGTGTCATTATGTGAATGTGTGATTGTGTTCACGTGTTATTGTGTGTTGTTGTGCTTGTGTGATTGTGTGAGCGTGTGATTGTGTGATAGTGGATTGTGTATTGTGTGATTGTGTTGTTGTGTCATTGTGTGATTGTGTAGTTGTGTGAATGTGTCAGTGTGTGGGTGTGTGATTGCCTGATGGAACGGTTGCCTGATTCTGTGATTGTGTGATTGTGTGACTGTTTGATTGTGTGATTGTGTGATTGTGAGATTGTGTGATTGTGTGATTGTGTGATTGTTAGATTGTGTGATTGTGTGATTGCGTGGTTGCCTGGTTGCGTAATTCTGTGATTAAGTCGTTGTGTGATTGTGTTATTGTGCGATCCGGTGGTTGTGTGATTGTGTGATTGTGTAATTGTGTGATTGTGGGATTGCGTGATTGTGTGATAGTGTGATTGTGTGATTGTGTGATTCGGTGATTGCCTGGTTGCGTGATTCCATGATTAAGTCGCTGTGTGATTGTGTTATTGTGTGATGAGGTTGTTGTGTGATTGTGTGATTGCGTGATTGTGTGACTGTGTGATTGTGTGATTGTGTGATTGTGTGGTTGTGTGATTGGGTGACTGTGTGAGTGTGTGGGTGTGTGATTGCCTGATGGAACGGTTGCCTGATTCTGTGAATGTGTGATTGTGCAATTGTGTGATTGTGTGATTGTTTGTTTGTGTGATTGTGTGATTGTGAGATTGTTGTGATTGTGTGATAGTGTGATTATGTGATTGTGTGACTGTATGATAGTGTGATTGTGTGATTGTGTGATTGCGTGATTGCCTGGTTGCGTGATTCTGTGATTCCCTCGTTGTGCGATTGTGTTATTGTGTGATGAGGTGCTTGTGTGATGGTGTGATTGTGTGATTGTGTGATTGTGTGGTTGTGTGATTGTGGGATTGTGTGGTCGTGTGATTGTGTGGTTGTGTGATTGTGTGATTGTGTGATTGTGGGATTGTGTGATTGTGTGATTGTGTGATTGTGTGATTGTGAGGTTGTGTGATTGTGTGATTGCGTGAGTGTATGATTGTGTGACTGTGGATTGTGTATTGAGTGATTGTGTGATTGCGTGAGTGTGTGGTTGTGTGACTGTAGATTGCGTATTGTGTGATTGTGTGATTGTGTGATTGTGTGATTGTGTGAAAGTGGGTTTGTGTGTTTGTGGATTGTGTGATTGTGTGATTGTGTGATTGTGTGATTGTGTGATTGTGTGATTGTGTGATTGTGTGATTGTGTGGTTGTGTGATTATGTGATTGTGTCATTGTGTTCATGTGTTATTTTGTGTTGGGGTGCTTGTGTGATTGCGTGAGTGTATGATTGTGTGACTGTGGATTGCGTATTGTGCGATTGTGTGATTGCGTGAGTGTGTGGTTGTGTGACTGTTGATTGCGTATTGTGTGATTGTGTGATTGTGTGATTGTGTGATTGTGTGATTGTGTGATTGTGTGAAAGTGGGTTTGTGTGATTGTGGATTGTGTAGTTGTGTGATTGTGTGATGGCGGGATGTGGATTGTCTGATTGTGTGATTGTGTATTAGTGTGATTGTGCGATTGTGTGACTTTGCGATTGTGTGATTTTGTGATGACGGGTTGTGGATTGTCTAATTGTGTGATTGTGTATTGGTGTGATTGTGCGATTTTGTGACAATGCGATTGTGTGATTATGTGGTTGTGTGATTGTGTAATTGCATGGTGGGGTGATTGTGTGATAGTGTGATTGTGTGATAGTGTGATAGTGTGATTGTGTGATTGTGTGATTGTGTGATTGTGTGATTGTGTGATTGTGTGATTGCGGGATTGTGTGGTTGTGTGATTGTGTGGTTGTGTGATTGTGTGATTGTGGGATTGTGTGGTTGTGTGATAGTGTGGTTGTGTGATTGCGAGATTGTGTGGTTGTGTGATTGTGTGGTTGTGTGATTGTGTGATTGTGGGATTGTGTGGTTGTGTGATTGTGTGATTGTGTGATTGTGTGATTGTGTGATTGTGTGATTGTGCGATTGTGTGATTGCGTGGTTGCGTGATTGCGTGATTGTGTGATTGTGTGATTGTGTGGTTGTGTGATTGTGTGATTGTGTGATTGTGTGCTTGTGTGATTGCGTGATTGTGTGATTGTGGGATTGTGTGATTGTGTGATTGTGCGATTGTGTGATTGTGTGATTGTGTGGTTGTGTGAGTGTGTGGGTGTGTGATCGTGTGATTGTGTCACTGTGTGATTGTGTGATTGTGTGGTGGTGTGATTGTGTGATTGTGTATTATGTGATTGTGTTCTTGTGTCTTTGTGTGATTGTGTAGTTGTGTGATTGTGTGGTTGTGTGATTGTGGGATTGTGAGATTGTGTGATTGTGTGATTGTGTGATTGTGTGATTGTGTGATTGTGTGATTGTGTGATTGCGTGATTGTGTGAAAGTGGGTTTGTGTGTTTGTGGATTGTGTGGTTGTGTGATTGTGTGATGGCGGGATGTGGATTGTCTGATTGTGTGATTGTGTATTGGTGTGATTGTGCGATTGTGTGACTTTGCGATTGTGTGATTGTGTGATGGCGGGTTGTGGATTGTCTGATTGTGTGATTGTGTATTGGTGTGATTGTGCGATTGTGTGACTTTGCGATTGTGTTATTGTGTGGTTGTATGATTGTGCGATTGCATGGTGGGGTGATTGTGTGATAGTGTGATTGTGTGATAGTGTGATTGTGTGATTGTGTGATTGTGTGATTGTGGGATTGTGTGGTTGTGTGATTGTGTGGCTGTGTGATTGTGTGATTGTGTGATTGTGGGATTGAGTGAGTGTGTGATTGTGTGATTGTGTGATTGTGGGATTGTGAGATTGTGTGATTGTGTGATTGTGTGATTGTGTGATTGTGTGATTGTGTGAAAGTGGGTTTGTGTGTTTGTGGATTGTGTGGTTGTGTGATTGTGTGATGGCGGGATGTGGATTGTCTGATTGTGTGATTGTGTATTGGTGTGATTGTGCGATTGTGTGACTTTGCGATTGTGTGATTGTGTGATGGCGGGTTGTGGATTGTCTGATTGTGTGATTGTGTATTGGTGTGATTGTGTGATTGTGTGATTGTAGGATTGTGTGAGTGTGTGATTGTGTGATTGCGTGATTGTGTGATTGTGTGATTGTGTCACAGTGAGATTGTGTGATTGTGTGGTTGTGTGATTGTGTGATTGTGTGATTGTGTGATTGTGTGATTGTGGGATTGTGTGGTTGTGTGATTGTGTGGCTGTGTGATTGTGTGATTGTGTGATTGTGGGATTGTGTGATTGTGTGATTGTGTGATTGTGTGGTTGTGTGATTGTGTGATTGTGTGATTGTGTGATTGTGTGATTGTGCGATTGTGTGATTGCGTGGTTGCGTGATTGCGTGATTGTGTGATTGTGTGATTGTGTGGTTGTGTGATTGTGTGATTGTGGATTGTGTATTGTGCGATTGTGTGATTGCGTGAGTGTGTGGTTGTGTGACTGTAGATTGCGTATTGTGTGATTGTCTGATTGTGTGATTGTGTGATTGTGTGATTGTGTGATTGTGTGATTGTGTGATTGTGTGAAAGTGGGTTTGTGTGTTTGTGGATTGTGTGGTTGTGTGATTGTGTGATGGCGGGATGTGGATTGTCTGATTGTGTGATTGTGTATTGGTGTGATTGTGCGATTGTGTGACTTTGCGATTGTGTGATTGTGTGATGGCGGGTTGTGGATTGTCTGATTGTGTGATTGTGTATTGGTGTGATTGTGTGATTGTGTGATTGTGGGATTGTGTGAGTGCGTGATTGTGTGATTATGTGATTGTGTGATTGTGTGATTGTGTGGTTGTGTGATTGTGTGATTGTGTGATTGTGTGATTGTGTGATTGTGGGATTGTGTGGTTGTGTGATTGTGTGGTTGTGTGATTTTGTGATTGTGTGATTGTGGGATTGTGTGATTGTGTGATTGTGTGATTGTGTGGTTGTGTGATTGTGTGATTGCGTGAGTGTATGATTGTGTGACTGTGGATTGTGTATTGTGTGATTGTGTGATTGCGTGAGTGTGTGGTTGTGTGACTGTAGATTGCGTATTGTGTGATTGTGTGATTGTGTGATTGTGTGATTGTGTGATTGTGTGAAAGTGGGTTTGTGTGTTTGTGGATTGTGTGGTTGTGTGATTGTGTGATGGCGGGATGTGGATTGTCTGATTGTGTGATTGTGTATTGGTGTGATTGTGCGATTGTGTGACTTTGCGATTGTGTGATTGTGTGATGGCGGGTTGTGGACTGTCTGATTGTGTGATTGTGTATTGGTGTGATTGTGCGATTGTGTGACTTCGCGATTGTGTTACTGTGTGGTTGTGTGATTGTGTGATTGCATGGTGGGGTGATTGTGTGATAGTGTGATTGTGTGATAGTGTGATAGTGTGATTGTGTGATTGTGTGATTGTGTGATTGTGTGATAGTGTGATTGTGTCCATGTGTAATCGTGTGTTTGGGTGCTTGTGTGACTGTGTGAGTTTGTGATTGTGGATTGTGTGATTGTGTGATTGTGTGATTGTGTGATTGTGTGATTGTGTGATTGTGTGATTGTGTGATTGTGTCACTGTGTGATTGTGTGATTGTGTGATTGTGTGGTTGTGTGATTGTGTGATTGTGTGATTGTGGGATTGTGTGGTTGTGTGATTGTGTGGTTGTGTGATTGTGTGATTGTGGGATTGTGTGGTTGTGTGATTGTGTGATTGTGTGGTTGTGTGATTGTGTGATTGTGTGATTGTGTGAGTGGGATTGTGTGGTTGTGTGATTGTGTGGTTGTGTGATTGCGTGATTGTGTGATTGTGGGATTGTGTGATTGTGTGATTGTGTGATTGTGGGATTGTGTGGTTGTGTGATTGTGTGGTTGTGTGATTGTGTGATTGTGTGATTGTGGGATTGTGTGGTTGTGTGATTGTGTGGTTGTGTGATTGCGTGATTGTGTGATTGTGGGATTGTGTGATTGTGTGATTCTGCGATTGTGTGATTGTGTGGTTGTGTGAGTGTGTGGGTGTGTGATCGTGTGATTGTGTCACTGTGTGATTGTGTGATTGTGTGATTGTGTGGTGGTGTGATTGTGTGATTGTGTATTATGTGATTGTGTATTATGTGATTGTGTTCTTGTGTCTTTGTGTGATTGTGTAGTTGTGTGATTGTGTGATTGTGGGATTGTGAGATTGTGTGATTGTGTGATTGTGTGATTGTGTGATTGTGTGATTGTGTGATTGTGTGATTGTGTGAAAGTGGGTTTGTGTGTTTGCGGATTGTGTGGTTGTGTGATTGTGTGATGGCGGGATGTGGATTGTCTGATTGTGTGATTGTGTATTGGTGTGACTGTGCGATTGTGTGACTTTGCGATTGTGTGATTGTGTGATGGCGGGTTGTGGATTGTCTGATTGTGTGATTGTGTATTGGTGTGATTGTGTGATTGTGGGATTGTGTGAGTGTGTGATTGTGTGATTGCGTGATTGTGTGATTGTGTGATTGTGGGATTGTGTGGTTGTGTGATTGTGTGATTGTGTGATTGTGTGATTGTGGGATTGTGGGATTGTGTGGTTGTGTGATTGTGTGGCTGTGTGATTGTGTGATTGTGTGATTGTGTGAGTGGGATTGTGTGGTTGTGTGATTGTGTGGTTGTGTGATTGCGTGATTGTGTGATTGTGGGATTGTGTGATTGTGTGATTGTGTGATTGTGGGATTGTGTGGTTGTGTGATTGTGTGGTTGTGTGATTGTGTGATTGTGTGATTGTGGGATTGTGTGGTTGTGTGATTGTGTGGTTGTGTGATTGCGTGATTGCGTGATTGTGTGATTGTGGGATTGTGTGATTGTGTGATTCTGCGATTGTGTGATTGTGTGATTGTGTGGTTGTGTGAGTGTGTGGGTGTGTGATCGTGTGATTGTGTCACTGTGTGATTGTGTGATTGTGTGATTGTGTGGTGGTGTGATTGTGTGATTGTGTATTATGTGATTGTGTATTATGTGATTGTGTTCTTGTGTCTTTGTGTGATTGTGTAGTTGTGTGATTGTGTGATTGTGTGATTGTGTGATTGTGGGATTGTGAGATTGTGTGATTGTGTGATTGTGTGATTGTGTGATTGTGTGATTGTGTGAAAGTGGGTTTGTGTGTTTGTGGATTGTGTGGTTGTGTGATTGTGTGATGGCGGGATGTGGATTGTCTGATTGTGTGATTGTGTATTGGTGTGACTGTGCGATTGTGTGACTTTGCGATTGTGTGATTGTGTGATGGCGGGTTGTGGATTGTCTGATTGTGTGATTGTGTATTGGTGTGATTGTGTGATTGTGGGATTGTGTGAGTGTGTGATTGTGTGATTGCGTGATTGTGTGATTGTGTGATTGTGTCACAGTGTGATTGTGTGATTGTGTGGTTGTGTGATTGTGTGATTGTGGGATTGTGTGGTTGTGTGATTGTGTGGCTGTGTGATTGTGTGATTGTGTGATTGTGGGACTGTGTGATTGTGTGATTGTGTGATTGTGTGATTGTGTGGTTGTGTGATTGTGTGATTGTGTGATTGTGCGATTGTGTGATTGCGTGATTGCGTGATTGCGTGATTGTGTGATTGTGTGATTGTGTGATTGTGTGGTTGTGTGATTGTGTGATTGTGTGATAGCGTGATTGTGCGATTGTGTGATTGCGTGATTGCCTGGTTGCGTGATTCTGTGATTCCCTCGTTGTGCGATTGTGTTATTGTGTGATGAGGTGCTTGTGTGATGGTGTGATTGTGTGATTGTGTGATTGTGTGGTTGTGTGATTGTGTGATTGTGTGATTGTGTGATTGTGTGATTGTGTGATTGTGTGATTGTGTGGTTGTGTGATTATGTGATTGTGTCATTGTGTTCATGTGTTATTTTGTGTTGGGGTGCTTGTGTGATTGCGTGAGTGTATGATTGTGTGACTGTGGATTGTGTATTGTGCGATTGTGTGATTGCGTGAGTGTGTGGTTGTGTGACTGTAGATTGCGTATTGTGTGATTGTGTAATTGTGTGATTGTGTGATTGTGTGATTGTGTGATTGTGTGAAAGTGGGTTTGTGTGTTTGTGGACTGTGTGGTTGTGTGATTGTGTGATGGCGGGATGTGGATTGTCTGATTGTGTGATTTGCGATTGTGTGACAATGCGATTGTGTGATTGTGTGATGGCGGGTTGTGGATTGTCTGATTGTGTGATTGTGCGATTGTGTGACAATGCGATTGTGTGATTGTGTGGTTGTGTGATTGTGTAATTGCATGGTGGGGTGATTGTGTGATAGTGTGATTGTGTGATAGTGTGATAGCGTGATTGTGTGATTGTGTGATTGTGTGATTGTGTCCATGTGTAATCGTGTGTTTGGGTGCTTGTGTGATTGTGCGAGGGTGTGATTGTGTGATTGTGTGATTGTGTGATTGTGGGATTGTGTGGTTGTGTGATTGTGTGGTTGTGTGATTGCGTGATTGTGTGATTGTGGGATTGCGTGATTGTGTGATTGTGTGATTATGGGATTGTGTGGTTGTGTGATTGTGTGATTGTTTGATTGTGTGATTGTGGGATTGTGTGGTTGTGTGATTGTGTGGTTGTGTGATTGCGTGATTGTGTGATTGTGGGATTGTGTGATTGTGTGATTGTGGGATCGTGTGGTTGTGTGATTGTGTGGTTGTGTGATTGTGTGATTGTGTGATTGTGCGGTTGTGTGATTGTGTGATTGCGTGATTGTGTGATTGTGCGGTTGTGTGATTGTGTGATTGCGTGATTGTGTGATTGTGCGATTGTGTGATTGCGTGGTTGCGTGATTGCGTGATAGTGTGATTGTGTGATAGTGTGATAGTGTGATTGTGTGATTGTGTGATTGTGTGATTGTGTGATTGTGTGATTGTGTGATTGCGGGATTGTGTGGTTGTGTGATTGTATGGTTGTGATTGTGTGATTGTGGGATTGTGTGGTTGTGTGATAGTGTGGTTGTGTGATTGCGGGATTGTGTGGTTGTGTGATTGTGTGGTTGTGTGATTGTGTGATTGTGGGATTGTGTGGTTGTGTGATTGTGTGATTGTGTGATTGTGTGATTGTGTGATTGTGCGATTGTGTGATTGCGTGGTTGCGTGATTGCGTGATTGTGTGATTGTGTGATTGTGTGATTGTGCGAGGGTGTGATTGTGTGATTGTGTGCTTGTGTGATTGCGTGATTGTGTGATTGTGTGATTGTGTGATTGTGTGATTGTGGGATTGTGAGATTGTGTGATTGTGTGATTGTGTGATTGTGTGATTGTGTGATTGTGTGATTGTGTGATTGTGTGATTGTGTGATTGTGTGATTGTGTGATTGTGTGAAAGTGGGTTTGTGTGTTTGTGGATTGTGTGGTTGTGTGATTGTGCGATGGCGGGATGTGGATTGTCTGATTGTGTGATTGTGTATTGGTGTGATTGTGCGATTGTGTGATTGTGTGATGGCATGTTGTGGGTTGTCTGATTGTGTGATTGTGTATTGGTGTGATTGTGTGATTGTGCGATTGTGGGATTGTGTGAGTGTGTGATTGTGTGATTGCGTGATTGTGTGATTGTGTGATTGTGTCACAGTGTGATTGTGTGATTGTGTGGTTGTGTGATTGTGTGATTGTGGGATTGTGTGATTGTGTGATTGTGTGATTGTGTGATTGTGTGATTGTGTGAAAGTGGGTTTGTGTGTTTGTGGATTGTGTGGTTGTGTGATTGTGTGATGGCGGGATGTGGATTGTCTGATTGTGTGATTGTGTATTGGTGTGATTGTGCGATTGTGTGACTTTGCGATTGTGTGATTGTGTGATGGCGGGTTGTGGATTGTCTGATTGTGTGATTGTGTATTGGTGTGATTGTGCGATTGTGTGACTTTGCGATTGTGTTATTGTGTGGTTGTATGATTGTGTGATTGCATGGTGGGGTGATTGTGTGATAGTGTGATTGTGTGATAGTGTGATTGTGTGATTGTGTGATTGTGTGATTGTGGGATTGTGTGGTTGTGTGATTGTGTGGCTGTGTGATTGTGTGATTGTGTGATTGTGGGATTGAGTGAGTGTGTGATTGTGTGATTGTGTGATTGTGGGATTGTGAGATTGTGTGATTGTGTGATTGTGTGATTGTGTGATTGTGTGATTGTGTGAAAGTGGGTTTGTGTGTTTGTGGATTGTGTGGTTGTGTGATTGTGTGATGGCGGGATGTGGATTGTCTGATTGTGTGATTGTGTATTGGTGTGATTGTGCGATTGTGTGACTTTGCGATTGTGTGATTGTGTGATGGCGGGTTGTGGATTGTCTGATTGTGTGATTGTGTATTGGTGTGATTGTGTGATTGTGTGATTGTAGGATTGTGTGAGTGTGTGATTGTGTGATTGCGTGATTGTGTGATTGTGTGATTGTGTCACAGTGAGATTGTGTGATTGTGTGATTGTGGGATTGTGTGGTTGTGTGATTGTGTGGCTGTGTGATTGTGTGATTGTGTGATTGTGGGATTGTGTGATTGTGTGATTGTGTGATTGTGTGGTTGTGTGATTGTGTTATTGTGTGATTGTGTGATTGTGTGATTGTGCGATTGTGTGATTGCGTGGTTGCGTGATTGCGTGATTGTGTGATTGTGTGATTGTGTGGTTGTGTGATTGTGTGATTGTGGATTGTGTATTGTGCGATTGTGTGATTGCGTGAGTGTGTGGTTGTGTGACTGTAGATTGCGTATTGTGTGATTGTCTGATTGTGTGATTGTGTGATTGTGTGATTGTGTGATTGTGTGATTGTGTGATTGTGTGAAAGTGGGTTTGTGTGTTTGTGGATTGTGTGGTTGTGTGATTGTGTGATGGCGGGATGTGGATTGTCTGATTGTGTGATTGTGTATTGGTGTGATTGTGCGATTGTGTGACTTTGCGATTGTGTGATTGTGTGATGGCGGGTTGTGGATTGTCTGATTGTGTGATTGTGTATTGGTGTGATTGTGTGATTGTGGGATTGTGTGAGTGCGTGATTGTGTGATTATGTGATTGTGTGATTGTGTGATTGTGTGGTTGTGTGATTGTGTGATTGTGTGATTGTGTGATTGTGGGATTGTGTGGTTGTGTGATTGTGTGGTTGTGTGATTTTGTGATTGTGTGATTGTGGGATTGTGTGATTGTGTGATTGTGTGATTGTGTGGTTGTGTGATTGTGTGATTGCGTGAGTGTATGATTGTGTGACTGTGGATTGTGTATTGTGTGATTGTGTGATTGCGTGAGTGTGTGGTTGTGTGACTGTAGATTGCGTATTGTGTGATTCTGTGATTGTGTGATTGTGTGATTGTGTGATTGTGTGAAAGTGGGTTTGTGTGTTTGTGGATTGTGTGGTTGTGTGATTGTGTAGTGGCGGGATGTGGATTGTCTGATTGTGTGATTGTGTATTGGTGTGATTGTGCGATTGTGTGACTTTGCGATTGTGTGATTGTGTGATGGCGGGTTGTGGACTGTCTGATTGTGTGATTGTGTATTGGTGTGATTGTGCGATTGTGTGACTTCGCGATTGTGTTACTGTGTGGTTGTGTGATTGTGTGATTGCATGGTGGGGTGATTGTGTGATAGTGTGATTGTGTGATAGTGTGATAGTGTGATTGTGTGATTGTGTGATTGTGTGATTGTGTGATAGTGTGATTGTGTCCATGTGTAATCGTGTGTTTGGGTGCTTGTGTGACTGTGTGAGTGTGTGATTGTGGATTGTGTGATTGTGTGATTGTGTGATTGTGTGATTGTGTGATTGTGTGATTGTGTGATTGTGTCACTGTGTGATTGTGTGATTGTGTGATTGTGTGGTTGTGTGATTGTGTGATTGTGTGATTGTGGGATTGTGTGGTTGTGTGATTGTGTGGTTGTGTGATTGTGTGATTGTGGGATTGTGTGGTTGTGTGATTGTGTGGTTGTGTGATTGTGTGATTGTGTGATTGTGTGAGTGGGATTGTGTGGTTGTGTGATTGTGTGGTTGTGTGATTGCGTGATTGTGTGATTGTGGGATTGTGTGATTGTGTGATTGTGTGATTGTGGGATTGTGTGGTTGTGTGATTGTGTGGTTGTGTGATTGTGTGATTGTGTGATTGTGGGATTGTGTGGTTGTGTGATTGTGTGGTTGTGTGATTGCGTGATTGTGTGATTGTGGGATTGTGTGATTGTGTGATTCTGCGATTGTGTGATTGTGTGGTTGTGTGAGTGTGTGGGTGTGTGATCGTGTGATTGTGTCACTGTGTGATTGTGTGATTGTGTGATTGTGTGGTGGTGTGATTGTGTGATTGTGTATTATGTGATTGTGTATTATGTGATTGTGTTCCTGTGTCTTTGTGTGATTGTGTAGTTGTGTGATTGTGTGATTGTGTGATTGTGGGATTGTGAGATTGTGTGATTGTGTGATTGTGTGATTGTGTGATTGTGTGATTGTGTGATTGTGTGATTGTGTGAAAGTGGGTTTGTGTGTTTGCGGATTGTGTGGTTGTGTGATTGTGTGATGGCGGGATGTGGATTGTCTGATTGTGTGATTGTGTATTGGTGTGACTGTGCGATTGTGTGACTTTGCGATTGTGTGATTGTGTGATGGCGGGTTGTGGATTGTCTGATTGTGTGATTGTGTATTGGTGTGATTGTGTGATTGTGGGATTGTGTGAGTGTGTGATTGTGTGATTGCGTGATTGTGTGATTGTGTGATTGTGGGATTGTGTGGTTGTGTGATTGTGTGATTGTGTGATTGTGTGATTGTGGGATTGTGGGATTGTGTGGTTGTGTGATTGTGTGGCTGTGTGATTGTGTGATTGTGTGATTGTGTGAGTGGGATTGTGTGGTTGTGTGATTGTGTGGTTGTGTGATTGCGTGATTGTGTGATTGTGGGATTGTGTGATTGTGTGATTGTGTGATTGTGGGATTGTGTGGTTGTGTGATTGTGTGGTTGTGTGATTGTGTGATTGTGTGATTGTGGGATTGTGTGGTTGTGTGATTGTGTGGTTGTGTGATTGCGTGATTGTGTGATTGTGGGATTGTGTGATTGTGTGATTCTGCGATTGTGTGATTGTGTGATTGTGTGGTTGTGTGAGTGTGTGGGTGTGTGATCGTGTGATTGTGTCACTGTGTGATTGTGTGATTGTGTGATTGTGTGGTGGTGTGATTGTGTGATTGTGTATTATGTGATTGTGTATTATGTGATTGTGTTCTTGTGTCTTTGTGTGATTGTGTAGTTGTGTGATTGTGTGATTGTGTGATTGTGTGATTGTGGGATTGTGAGATTGTGTGATTGTGTGATTGTGTGATTGTGTGATTGTGTGATTGTGTGAAAGTGGGTTTGTGTGTTTGTGGATTGTGTGGTTGTGTGATTGTGTGATGGCGGGATGTGGATTGTCTGATTGTGTGATTGTGTATTGGTGTGACTGTGCGATTGTGTGACTTTGCGATTGTGTGATTGTGTGATGGCGGGTTGTGGATTGTCTGATTGTGTGATTGTGTATTGGTGTGATTGTGTGATTGTGGGATTGTGTGAGTGTGTGATTGTGTGATTGTGTGATTGTGTGATTGTGTCACAGTGTGATTGTGTGATTGTGTGGTTGTGTGATTGTGTGATTGTGGGATTGTGTGGTTGTGTGATTGTGTGGCTGTGTGATTGTGTGATTGTGTGATTGTGGGACTGTGTGATTGTGTGATTGTGTGATTGTGTGATTGTGTGGTTGTGTGATTGTGTGATTGTGTGATTGTGTGATTGTGTGATTGTGCGATTGTGTGATTGCGTGATTGCGTGATTGCGTGATTGTGTGATTGTGTGATTGTGTGATTGTGTGGTTGTGTGATTGTGTGATTGTGTGATAGCGTGATTGTGCGATTGTGTGATTGCGTGATTGCCTGGTTGCGTGATTCTGTGATTCCCTCGTTGTGCGATTGTGTTATTGTGTGATGAGGTGCTTGTGTGATGGTGTGATTGTGTGATTGTGTGATTGTGTGGTTGTGTGATTGTGTGATTGTGTGATTGTGTGATTGTGTGATTGTGTGATTGTGTGATTGTGTGATTGTGTGGTTGTGTGATTATGTGATTGTGTCATTGTGTTCATGTGTTATTTTGTGTTGGGGTGCTTGTGTGATTGCGTGAGTGTATGATTGTGTGACTGTGGATTGTGTATTGTGCGATTGTGTGATTGCGTGAGTGTGTGGTTGTGTGACTGTAGATTGCGTATTGTGTGATTGTGTGATTGTGTGATTGTGTGATTGTGTGATTGTGTGATTGTGTGAAAGTGGGTTTGTGTGTTTGTGGACTGTGTGGTTGTGTGATTGTGTGATGGCGGGATGTGGATTGTCTGATTGTGTGATTTGCGATTGTGTGACAATGCGATTGTGTGATTGTGTGATGGCGGGTTGTGGATTGTCTGATTGTGTGATTGTGCGATTGTGTGACAATGCGATTGTGTGATTGTGTGGTTGTGTGATTGTGTAATTGCATGGTGGGGTGATTGTGTGATAGTGTGATTGTGTGATAGTGTGATAGCGTGATTGTGTGATTGTGTGATTGTGTGATTGTGTCCATGTGTAATCGTGTGTTTGGGTGCTTGTGTGATTGTGCGAGGGTGTGATTGTGTGATTGTGTGATTGTGTGATTGTGGGATTGTGTGGTTGTGTGATTGTGTGGTTGTGTGATTGCGTGATTGTGTGATTGTGGGATTGCGTGATTGTGTGATTGTGTGATTATGGGATTGTGTGGTTGTGTGATTGTGTGATTGTTTGATTGTGTGATTGTGGGATTGTGTGGTTGTGTGATTGTGTGGTTGTGTGATTGCGTGATTGTGTGATTGTGGGATTGTGTGATTGTGTGATTGTGGGATCGTGTGGTTGTGTGATTGTGTGGTTGTGTGATTGTGTGATTGTGTGATTGTGCGGTTGTGTGATTGTGTGATTGCGTGATTGTGTGATTGTGCGGTTGTGTGATTGTGTGATTGCGTGATTGTGTGATTGTGCGATTGTGTGATTGCGTGGTTGCGTGATTGCGTGATAGTGTGATTGTGTGATAGTGTGATAGTGTGATTGTGTGATTGTGTGATTGTGTGATTGTGTGATTGTGTGATTGTGTGATTGCGGGATTGTGTGGTTGTGTGATTGTGTGGTTGTGATTGTGTGATTGTGGGATTGTGTGGTTGTGTGATAGTGTGGTTGTGTGATTGCGGGATTGTGTGGTTGTGTGATTGTGTGGTTGTGTGATTGTGTGATTGTGGGATTGTGTGGTTGTGTGATTGTGTGATTGTGTGATTGTGTGATTGTGTGATTGTGCGATTGTGTGATTGCGTGGTTGCGTGATTGCGTGATTGTGTGATTGTGTGATTGTGTGGTTGTGTGATTGTGTGATTGTGTGATTGTGTGCTTGTGTGATTGCGTGATTGTGTGATTGTGGGATTGTGTGATTGTGTGATTGTGCGATTGTGTGATTGTGTGATTGTGTGGTTGTGTGAGTGTGTGGGTGTGTGATCGTGTGATTGTGTCACTGTGTGATTGTGTGATTGTGTGATTGTGTGGTGGTGTGATTGTGTGATTGTGTATTATGTGATTGTGTTCTTGTGTCTTTGTGTGATTGTGTAGTTGTGTGATTGTGTGATTGTGTGATTGTGGGATTGTGAGATTGTGTGATTGTGTGATTGTGTGATTGTGTGATTGTGTGATTGTGTGATTGTGTGATTGTGTGATTGTGTGATTGTGTGATTGTGTGATTGTGTGATTGTGTGAAAGTGGGTTTGTGTGTTCGTGGATTGTGTGGTTGTGTGATTGTGCGATGGCGGGATGTGGATTGTCTGATTGTGTGATTGTGTATTGGTGTGATTGTGCGATTGTGTGATTGTGTGATGGCATGTTGTGGGTTGTCTGATTGTGTGATTGTGTATTGGTGTGATTGTGTGATTGTGCGATTGTGGGATTGTGTGAGTGTGTGATTGTGTGATTGCGTGATTGTGTGATTGTGTGATTGTGTCACAGTGTGATTGTGTGATTGTGTGGTTGTGTGATTGTGTGATTGTGGGATTGTGTGATTGTGTGATTGTGTGATTGTGTGATTGTGTGATTGTGTGAAAGTGGGTTTGTGTGTTTGTGGATTGTGTGGTTGTGTGATTGTGTGATGGCGGGATGTGGATTGTCTGATTGTGTGATTGTGTATTGGTGTGATTGTGCGATTGTGTGACTTTGCGATTGTGTGATTGTGTGATGGCGGGTTGTGGATTGTCTGATTGTGTGATTGTGTATTGGTGTGATTGTGCGATTGTGTGACTTTGCGATTGTGTTATTGTGTGGTTGTATGATTGTGTGATTGCATGGTGGGGTGATTGTGTGATAGTGTGATTGTGTGATAGTGTGATTGTGTGATTGTGTGATTGTGTGATTGTGGGATTGTGTGGTTGTGTGATTGTGTGGCTGTGTGATTGTGTGATTGTGTGATTGTGGGATTGAGTGAGTGTGTGATTGTGTGATTGTGTGATTGTGGGATTGTGAGATTGTGTGATTGTGTGATTGTGTGATTGTGTGATTGTGTGATTGTGTGATTGTGTGAAAGTGGGTTTGTGTGTTTGTGGATTGTGTGGTTGTGTGATTGTGTGATGGCGGGATGTGGATTGTCTGATTGTGTGATTGTGTATTGGTGTGATTGTGCGATTGTGTGACTTTGCGATTGTGTGATTGTGTGATGGCGGGTTGTGGATTGTCTGATTGTGTGATTGTGTATTGGTGTGATTGTGTGATTGTGTGATTGTAGGATTGTGTGAGTGTGTGATTGTGTGATTGCGTGATTGTGTGATTGTGTGATTGTGTCACAGTGAGATTGTGTGATTGTGTGGTTGTGTGATTGTGTGATTGTGTGATTGTGTGATTGTGTGATTGTGGGATTGTGTGGTTGTGTGATTGTGTGGCTGTGTGATTGTGTGATTGTGTGATTGTGGGATTGTGGGATTGTGTGATTGTGTGATTGTGTGATTGTGTGGTTGTGTGATTGTGTTGTTGTGTGATTGTGTGATTGTGTGATTGTGCGATTGTGTGATTGCGTGGTTGCGTGATTGCGTGATTGTGTGATTGTGTGATTGTGTGGTTGTGTGATTGTGTGATTGTGGATTGTGTATTGTGCGATTGTGTGATTGCGTGAGTGTGTGGTTGTGTGACTGTAGATTGCGTATTGTGTGATTGTCTGATTGTGTGGTTGTGTGATTGTGTGATTGTGTGATTGTGTGATTGTGTGATTGTGTGAAAGTGGGTTTGTGTGTTTGTGGATTGTGTGGTTGTGTGATTGTGTGATGGCGGGATGTGGATTGTCTGATTGTGTGATTGTGTATTGGTGTGATTGTGCGATTGTGTGACTTTGCGATTGTGTGATTGTGTGATGGCGGGTTGTGGATTGTCTGATTGTGTGATTGTGTATTGGTGTGATTGTGTGATTGTGTGATTGTGGGATTGTGTGAGTGCGTGATTGTGTGATTATGTGATTGTGTGATTGTGTGATTGTGTGGTTGTGTGATTGTGTGATTGTGTGATTGTGTGATTGTGGGATTGTGTGGTTGTGTGATTGTGTGGTTGTGTGATTTTGTGATTGTGTGATTGTGGGATTGTGTGATTGTGTGATTGTGTGATTGTGTGATTGTGTGGTGGTGTGATTGTGTGATTGTGTATTATGTGATTGTGTATTATGTGATTGTGTTCCTGTGTCTTTGTGTGATTGTGTAGTTGTGTGATTGTGTGATTGTGTGATTGTGTGATTGTGTGATTGTGTGATTGTGTGATTGTGTGATTGTGTGAAAGTGGGTTTGTGTGTTTGTGGATTGTGTGGTTGTGTGATTGTGTGATGGCGGGATGTGGATTGTCTGATTGTGTGATTGTGTATTGGTGTGATTGTGCGATTGTGTGACTTTGCGATTGTGTGATTGTGTGATGGCGGGTTGTGGACTGTCTGATTGTGTGATTGTGTATTGGTGTGATTGTGCGATTGTGTGACTTCGCGATTGTGTTACTGTGTGGTTGTGTGATTGTGTGATTGCATGGTGGGGTGATTGTGTGATAGTGTGATTGTGTGATAGCGTGATTGTGCGATTGTGTGATTGCGTGATTGCCTGGTTGCGTGATTCTGTGATTCCCTCGTTGTGCGATTGTGTTATTGTGTGATGAGGTGCTTGTGTGATGGTGTGATTGTGTGATTGTGTGATTGTGTGGTTGTGTGATTGTGTGATTGTGTGATTGTGTGATTGTGTGATTGTGTGATTGTGTGATTGTGTGATTGTGTGGTTGTGTGATTATGTGATTGTGTCATTGTTTTCATGTGTTATTTTGTGTTGGGGTGCTTGTGTGATTGCGTGAGTGTATGATTGTGTGACTGTGGATTGTGTATTGTGCGATTGTGTGATTGCGTGAGTGTGTGGTTGTGTGACTGTAGATTGCGTATTGTGTGATTGTGTGATTGTGTGATTGTGTGATTGTGTGATTGTGTGATTGTGTGATTGTGTGATTGTGTGATTGTGTGAAAGTGGGTTTGTGTGTTTGTGGACTGTGTGGTTGTGTGATTGTGTGATGGCGGGATGTGGATTGTCTGATTGTGTGATTTGCGATTGTGTGACAATGCGATTGTGTGATTGTGTGATGGCGGGTTGTGGATTGTCTGATTGTGTGATTGTGCGATTGTGTGACAATGCGATTGTGTGATTGTGTGGTTGTGTGATTGTGTAATTGCATGGTGGGGTGATTGTGTGATAGTGTGATTGTGTGATGGTGTGATAGCGTGATTGTGTGATTGTGTGATTGTGTGATTGTGTCCATGTGTAATCGTGTGTTTGGGTGCTTGTGTGATTGTGTGATTGTGGATTGTGTGATTGTGTGATTGTGTGATTGTGTGATTGTGTGATTGTGTGATTGTGGGATTGTGTGGTTGTGTGATTGTGTGGTTGTGTGATTGTGTGATTGTGGGATTGTGTGGTTGTGTGATTGTGTGGTTGTGTGATTGTGTGATTGTGTGATTGTGTGATTGTGGGATTGTGTGGTTGTGTGATTGTGTGGTTGTGTGATTGCGTGATTGTGTGATTGTGGGATTGCGTGATTGTGTGATTGTGTGATTATGGGATTGTGTGGTTGTGTGATTGTGTGATTGTTTGATTGTGTGATTGTGGGATTGTGTGGTTGTGTGATTGTGGGATTGTGTGGTTGTGTGATTGTGTGGCTGTGTGATTGTGTGATTGTGTGATTGTGGGATTGTGTGATTGTGTGATTGTGTGATTGTGTGATTGTGTGGTTGTGTGATTGTGTGATTGTGTGATTGTGTGATTGTGCGATTGTGTGATTGCGTGATTGCGTGATTGCGTGATTGTGTGATTGTGTGATTGTGTGATTGTGTGGTTGTGTGATTGTGTGACTGTGTGATAGCGTGATTGTGCGATTGTGTGATTGCGTGATTGCCTGGTTGCGTGATTCTGTGATTCCCTCGTTGTGCGATTGTGTTATTGTGTGATGAGGTGCTTGTGTGATGGTGTGATTGTGTGATTGTGTGATTGTGTGGTTGTGTGATTGTGTGATTGTGTGATTGTGTGATTCTGTGATTGTGTGATTGTGTGGTTGTGTGATTATGTGATTGTGTCATTGTGTTCATGTGTTATTTTGTGTTGGGGTGCTTGTGTGATTGCGTGAGTGTATGATTGTGTGACTGTGGATTGTGTATTGTGCGATTGTGTGATTGCGTGAGTGTGTGGTTGTGTGACTGTAGATTGCGTATTGTGTGATTGTGTGAATGTGTGATTGTGTGATTGTGTGATTGTGTGATTGTGTGATTGTGTGATTGTGTGAAAGTGGGTTTGTGTGTTTGTGGACTGTGTGGTTGTGTGATTGTGTGATGGCGGGATGTGGATTGTCTGATTGTGTGATTTGCGATTGTGTGACAATGCGATTGTGTGATTGTGTGATGGCGGGTTGTGGATTGTCTGATTGTGTGATTGTGCGATTGTGTGACAATGCGATTGTGTGATTGTGTGGTTGTGTGATTGTGTAATTGCATGGTGGGGTGAATGTGTGATAGTGTGATTGTGTGATGGTGTGATAGCGTGATTGTGTGATTGTGTGATTGTGTGATTGTGTCCATGTGTAATCGTGTGTTTGGGTGCTTGTGTGATTGTGTGAGTGTGTGATTGTGTGATTGTGGATTGTGTGATTGTGTGATTGTGTGATTGTGTGATTGTGTGGTGGTGTGATTGTGTGATTGTGTATTATGTGATTGTGTTCTTGTGTCTTTGTGTGATTGTGTAGTTGTGTGATTGTGTGATTGTGTGATTGTGGGATTGTGAGATTGTGTGATTGTGTGATTGTGTGATTGTGTGATTGTGTGATTGTGTGATTGTGTGATTGTGTGATTGTGTGATTGTGTGATTGTGTGATTGTGTGATTGTGTGATTGTGTGATTGTGTGAAAGTGGGTTTGTGTGTTTGTGGATTGTGTGGTTGTGTGATTGTGTGATGGCGGGATGTGGATTGTCTGATTGTGTGTTGTGTATTGGTGTGATTGTGCGATTGTGTGATTGTGTGATGGCATGTTGTGGGTTGTCTGATTGTGTGATTGTGTATTGGTGTGATTGTGTGATTGTGCGATTGTGGGATTGTGTGAGTGTGTGATTGTGTGATTGCGTGATTGTGTGATTGTGTGATTGTGTCACAGTGTGATTGTGTGATTGTGTGGTTGTGTGATTGTGTGATTGTGGGATTGTGTGATTGTGTGATTGTGTGATTGTGTGATTGTGTGAAAGTGGGTTTGTGTGTTTGTGGATTGTGTGGTTGTGTGATTGTGTGATGGCGGGATGTGGATTGTCTGATTGTGTGATTGTGTATTGGTGTGATTGTGCGATTGTGTGACTTTGCGATTGTGTGATTGTGTGATGGCCGGTTGTGGATTGTCTGATTGTGTGATTGTGTATTGGTGTGATTGTGCGATTGTGTGACTTTGCGATTGTGTTATTGTGTGGTTGTATGATTGTGTGATTGCATGGTGGGGTGATTGTGTGATAGTGTGATTGTGTGATAGTGTGATTGTGTGATTGTGTGATTGTGTGATTGTGGGATTGTGTGGTTGTGTGATTGTGTGGCTGTGTGATTGTGTGATTGTGTGAGTGTGTGGTTGTGTGACTGTAGATTGCGTATTGTGTGATTGTGTGATTGTGTGATTGTGTGATTGTGTGATTGTGTGAAAGTGGGTTTGTGTGTTTGTGGATTGTGTGGTTGTGTGATTGTGTGATGGCGGGATGTGGATTGTCTGATTGTGTGATTGTGTATTGGTGTGATTGTGCGATTGTGTGACTTTGCGATTGTGTGATTGTGTGATGGCGGGTTGTGGATTGTCTGATTGTGTGATTGTGTATTGCTGTGATTGTGCGATTGTGTGACTTTGCGATTGTGTTATTGTGTGGTTGTGTGATTGTGTGATTGCATGGTGGGGTGATTGTGTGATAGTGTGATTGTGTGATAGTGTGATAGTGTGATTGTGTGATTGTGTGATTGTGTGATTGTGTGATTGTGTGATAGTGTGATTGTGTCCATGTGTAATCGTGTGTTTGGGTGCTTGTGTGACTGTGTGAGTGTGTGATTGTGTGATTGTGGATTGTGTGATTGTGTGATTGTGTGATTGTGTGATTGTGTGATTGTGTGATTGTGTGATTGTGTGGTTGTGTGATTGTGTGATTGTGTGATTGTGTGATTGTGGGATTGTGTGGTTGTGTGATTGTGTGGTTGTGTGATTGTGTGATTGTGGGATTGTGTGGTTGTGTGATTGTGTGATTGTGCGATTGTGTGGTTGTGTGATTGTGTGGTTGTGTGAGTGTGTGGGTGTGTGATCGTGTGATTGTGTCACTGTGTGATTGTGTGATTGTGTGATTGTGTGGTGGTGTGATTGTGTGATTGTGTATTATGTGATTGTGTTCTTGTGTCTTTGTGTGATTGTGTAGTTGTGTGATTGTGTGATTGTGTGATTGTGGGATTGTGAGATTGTGTGGTTGTGTGATTGTGTCACAGTGAGATTGTGTGATTGTGTGGTTGTGTGATTGTGTGATTGTGTGATTGTGTGATTGTAGGATTGTGTGAGTGTGTGATTGTGTGATTGCGTGATTGTGTGATTGTGTGATTGTGTCACAGTGAGATTGTGTGATTGTGTGGTTGTGTGATTGTGTGATTGTGTGATTGTGTGATTGTGTGATTGTGGGATTGTGTGGTTGTGTGATTGTGTGGCTGTGTGATTGTGTGATTGTGTGATTGTGGGATTGTGGGATTGTGTGATTGTGTGATTGTGTGATTGTGTGGTTGTGTGATTGTGTTGTTGTGTGATTGTGTGATTGTGTGATTGTGCGATTGTGTGATTGCGTGGTTGCGTGATTGCGTGATTGTGTGATTGTGTGATTGTGTGGTTGTGTGATTGTGTGATTGTGGATTGTGTATTGTGCGATTGTGTGATTGCGTGAGTGTGTGGTTGTGTGACTGTAGATTGCGTATTGTGTGATTGTCTGATTGTGTGGTTGTGTGATTGTGTGATTGTGTGATTGTGTGATTGTGTGATTGTGTGAAAGTGGGTTTGTGTGTTTGTGGATTGTGTGGTTGTGTGATTGTGTGATGGCGGGATGTGGATTGTCTGATTGTGTGATTGTGTATTGGTGTGATTGTGCGATTGTGTGACTTTGCGATTGTGTGATTGTGTGATGGCGGGTTGTGGATTGTCTGATTGTGTGATTGTGTATTGGTGTGATTGTGTGATTGTGTGATTGTGGGATTGTGTGAGTGCGTGATTGTGTGATTATGTGATTGTGTGATTGTGTGATTGTGTGGTTGTGTGATTGTGTGATTGTGTGATTGTGTGATTGTGGGATTGTGTGGTTGTGTGATTGTGTGGTTGTGTGATTTTGTGATTGTGTGATTGTGGGATTGTGTGATTGTGTGATTGTGTGATTGTGTGGTTGTGTGATTGTGTGATTGCGTGAGTGTATGATTGTGTGACTGTGGATTGTGTATTGTGTGATTGTGTGATTGCGTGAGTGTGTGGTTGTGTGACTGTAGATTGCGTATTGTGTGATTGTGTGATTGTGTGATTGTGTGATTGTGTGATTGTGTGAAAGTGGGTTTGTGTGTTTGTGGATTGTGTGGTTGTGTGATTGTGTGATGGCGGGATGTGGATTGTCTGATTGTGTGATTGTGTATTGGTGTGATTGTGCGATTGTGTGACTTTGCGATTGTGTGATTGTGTGATGGCGGGTTGTGGACTGTCTGATTGTGTGATTGTGTATTGGTGTGATTGTGCGATTGTGTGACTTCGCGATTGTGTTACTGTGTGGTTGTGTGATTGTGTGATTGCATGGTGGGGTGATTGTGTGATAGTGTGATTGTGTGATAGCGTGATTGTGCGATTGTGTGATTGCGTGATTGCCTGGTTGCGTGATTCTGTGATTCCCTCGTTGTGCGATTGTGTTATTGTGTGATGAGGTGCTTGTGTGATGGTGTGATTGTGTGATTGTGTGATTGTGTGGTTGTGTGATTGTGTGATTGTGTGATTGTGTGATTGTGTGATTGTGTGATTGTGTGATTGTGTGGTTGTGTGATTATGTGATTGTGTCATTGTTTTCATGTGTTATTTTGTGTTGGGGTGCTTGTGTGATTGCGTGAGTGTATGATTGTGTGACTGTGGATTGTGTATTGTGCGATTGTGTGATTGCGTGAGTGTGTGGTTGTGTGACTGTAGATTGCGTATTGTGTGATTGTGTGATTGTGTGATTGTGTGATTGTGTGATTGTGTGATTGTGTGATTGTGTGATTGTGTGATTGTGTGAAAGTGGGTTTGTGTGTTTGTGGACTGTGTGGTTGTGTGATTGTGTGATGGCGGGATGTGGATTGTCTGATTGTGTGATTTGCGATTGTGTGACAATGCGATTGTGTGATTGTGTGATGGCGGGTTGTGGATTGTCTGATTGTGTGATTGTGCGATTGTGTGACAATGCGATTGTGTGATTGTGTGGTTGTGTGATTGTGTAATTGCATGGTGGGGTGATTGTGTGATAGTGTGATTGTGTGATGGTGTGATAGCGTGATTGTGTGATTGTGTGATTGTGTGATTGTGTCCATGTGTAATCGTGTGTTTGGGTGCTTGTGTGATTGTGCGAGGGTGTGATTGTGTGATTGTGGATTGTGTGATTGTGTGATTGTGTGATTGTGTGATTGTGTGATTGTGTGATTGTGGGATTGTGTGGTTGTGTGATTGTGTGGTTGTGTGATTGTGTGATTGTGGGATTGTGTGGTTGTGTGATTGTGTGGTTGTGTGATTGTGTGATTGTGTGATTGTGTGATTGTGGGATTGTGTGGTTGTGTGATTGTGTGGTTGTGTGATTGCGTGATTGTGTGATTGTGGGATTGCGTGATTGTGTGATTGTGTGATTATGGGATTGTGTGGTTGTGTGATTGTGTGATTGTTTGATTGTGTGATTGTGGGATTGTGTGGTTGTGTGATTGTGGGATTGTGTGGTTGTGTGATTGTGTGGCTGTGTGATTGTGTGATTGTGTGATTGTGGGATTGTGTGATTGTGTGATTGTGTGATTGTGTGATTGTGTGGTTGTGTGATTGTGTGATTGTGTGATTGTGTGATTGTGCGATTGTGTGATTGCGTGATTGCGTGATTGCGTGATTGTGTGATTGTGTGATTGTGTGATTGTGTGGTTGTGTGATTGTGTGACTGTGTGATAGCGTGATTGTGCGATTGTGTGATTGCGTGATTGCCTGGTTGCGTGATTCTGTGATTCCCTCGTTGTGCGATTGTGTTATTGTGTGATGAGGTGCTTGTGTGATGGTGTGATTGTGTGATTGTGTGATTGTGTGGTTGTGTGATTGTGTGATTGTGTGATTGTGTGATTCTGTGATTGTGTGATTGTGTGGTTGTGTGATTATGTGATTGTGTCATTGTGTTCATGTGTTATTTTGTGTTGGGGTGCTTGTGTGATTGCGTGAGTGTATGATTGTGTGACTGTGGATTGTGTATTGTGCGATTGTGTGATTGCGTGAGTGTGTGGTTGTGTGACTGTAGATTGCGTATTGTGTGATTGTGTGATTGTGTGATTGTGTGATTGTGTGATTGTGTGATTGTGTGATTGTGTGATTGTGTGAAAGTGGGTTTGTGTGTTTGTGGACTGTGTGGTTGTGTGATTGTGTGATGGCGGGATGTGGATTGTCTGATTGTGTGATTTGCGATTGTGTGACAATGCGATTGTGTGATTGTGTGATGGCGGGTTGTGGATTGTCTGATTGTGTGATTGTGCGATTGTGTGACAATGCGATTGTGTGATTGTGTGGTTGTGTGATTGTGTAATTGCATGGTGGGGTGATTGTGTGATAGTGTGATTGTGTGATGGTGTGATAGCGTGATTGTGTGATTGTGTGATTGTGTGATTGTGTCCATGTGTAATCGTGTGTTTGGGTGCTTGTGTGATTGTGTGAGTGTGTGATTGTGTGATTGTGGATTGTGTGATTGTGTGATTGTGTGATTGTGTGATTGTGTGATTGTGTGATTGTGTGATTGCGGGATTGTGTGGTTGTGTGATTGTGTGGTTGTGTGATTGTGTGATTGTGGGATTGTGTGGTTGTGTGATTGTGTGATTGTGGATTGTGTGATTGTGTGATTGTGTGATTGTGTGGTTGTGTGATTGTGTGATTGTGGGATTGTGTGGTTGTGTGATTGTGTGATTGTGTGATTGTGTGATTGTGTGATTGTGTGATTGTGCGATTGTGTGATTGCGTGGTTGCGTGATTGCGTGATTGTGTGATTGTGTGATTGTGTGGTTGTGTGATTGTGTGATTGTGTGATTGTGTGCTTGTGTGATTGCGTGATTGTGTGATTGTGGGATTGTGTGATTGTGTGATTGTGCGATTGTGTGATTGTGTGATTGTGTGGTTGTGTGAGTGTGTGGGTGTGTGACCGTGTGATTGTGTCACTGTGTGATTGTGTGATTGTGTGATTGTGTGGTGGTGTGATTGTGTGATTGTGTATTATGTGATTGTGTTCTTGTGTCTTTGTGTGATTGTGTAGTTGTGTGATTGTGTGATTGTGTGATTGTGGGATTGTGAGATTGTGTGATTGTGTGATTGTGTGATTGTGTGATTGTGTGATTGTGTGATTGTGTGATTGTGTGATTGTGTGATTGTGTGATTGTGTGATTGTGTGATTGTGTGATTGTGTGATTGTGTGAAAGTGGGTTTGTGTGTTTGTGGATTGTGTGGTTGTGTGATTGTGTGATGGCGGGATGTGGATTGTCTGATTGTGTGTTGTGTATTGGTGTGATTGTGCGATTGTGTGATTGTGTGATGGCGTGTTGTGGGTTGTCTGATTGTGTGATTGTGTATTGGTGTGATTGTGTGATTGTGCGATTGTGGGATTGTGTGAGTGTGTGATTGTGTGATTGCGTGATTGTGTGATTGTGTGATTGTGTCACAGTGTGATTGTGTGATTGTGTGGTTGTGTGATTGTGTGATTGTGGGATTGTGTGATTGTGTGATTGTGTGATTGTGTGATTGTGTGAAAGTGGGTTTGTGTGTTTGTGGATTGTGTGGTTGTGTGATTGTGTGATGGCGGGATGTGGATTGTCTGATTGTGTGATTGTGTATTGGTGTGATTGTGCGATTGTGTGACTTTGCGATTGTGTGATTGTGTGATGGCCGGTTGTGGATTGTCTGATTGTGTGATTGTGTATTGGTGTGATTGTGCGATTGTGTGACTTTGCGATTGTGTTATTGTGTGGTTGTATGATTGTGTGATTGCATGGTGGGGTGATTGTGTGATAGTGTGATTGTGTGATAGTGTGATTGTGTGATTGTGTGATTGTGTGATTGTGGGATTGTGTGGTTGTGTGATTGTGTGGCTGTGTGATTGTGTGATTGTGTGAGTGTGTGGTTGTGTGACTGTAGATTGCGTATTGTGTGATTGTGTGATTGTGTGATTGTGTGATTGTGTGAGTGTGTGGTTGTGTGACTGTAGATTGCGTATTGTGTGATTGTGTGATTGTGTGATTGTGTGATTGTGTGATTGTGTGATTGTGTGAAAGTGGGTTTGTGTGTTTGTGGATTGTGTGGTTGTGTGATTGTGTGATGGCGGGATGTGGATTGTCTGATTGTGTGATTGTGTATTGGTGTGATTGTGCGATTGTGTGACTTTGCGATTGTGTGATTGTGTGATGGCGGGTTGTGGATTGTCTGATTGTGTGATTGTGTATTGGTGTGATTGTGCGATTGTGTGACTTTGCGATTGTGTTATTGTGTGGTTGTGTGATTGTGTGATTGCATGGTGGGGTGATTGTGTGATAGTGTGATTGTGTGATAGTGTGATAGTGTGATTGTGTGATTGTGTGATTGTGTGATTGTGTGATTGTGTGATAGTGTGATTGTGTCCATGTGTAATCGTGTGTTTGGGTGCTTGTGTGACTGTGTGAGTGTGTGATTGTGTGATTGTGGATTGTGTGATTGTGTGATTGTGTGATTGTGTGATTGTGTGATTGTGTGATTGTGTGATTGTGTGGTTGTGTGATTGTGTGATTGTGTGATTGTGTGATTGTGGGATTGTGTGGTTGTGTGATTGTGTGGTTGTGTGATTGTGTGATTGTGGGATTGTGTGGTTGTGTGATTGTGTGATTGTGCGATTGTGTGGTTGTGTGATTGTGTGGTTGTGTGAGTGTGTGGGTGTGTGATCGTGTGATTGTGTCACTGTGTGATTGTGTGATTGTGTGATTGTGTGGTGGTGTGATTGTGTGATTGTGTATTATGTGATTGTGTTCTTGTGTCTTTGTGTGATTGTGTAGTTGTGTGATTGTGTGATTGTGTGATTGTGGGATTGTGAGATTGTGTGATTGTGTGATTGTGTGATGGTGTGATTGTGTGATTGTGTGATTGTGTGATTGTGTGATTGTGTGATTGTGTGATTATGTGAAAGTGGGTTTGTGTGTTTGTGGATTGTGTGGTTGTGTGATTGTGTGATGGCGGGATGTGGATTGTCTGATTGTGTGATTGTGTATTGGTGCGATTGTGCGATTGTGTGATTGTGTGATGGCAGGTTGTGGATTGTCTGATTGTGTGATTGTGTATTGGTGTGATTGTGTGATTGTGTGATTGTGTGGTTGTGTGATTGTGTGATTGTGTGATTGTGGGATTGTGTGGTTGTGTGATTGTGTGGTTGTGTGATTGTGTTATTGTGTGATTGTGGGATTGTGTGATTGTGTGATTGTGTGATTGTGTGGTTGTGTGATTGTGTGATTGCGTGAGTGTATGATTGTGTGACTGTGGATTGTGTATTGTGTGATTGTGTGATTGCGTGAGTGTGTGGTTGTGTGACTGTAGATTGCGTATTGTGTGATTGTGTGATTGTGTGATTGTGTGATGGCGGGATGTGGATTGTCTAATTGTGTGATTGTGTATTGGTGTGATTGTGCGATTGTGTGACTTTGCGATTGTGTGATTGTGTGATGGCGGGTTGTGGATTGTCTGATTGTGTGATGGCGGGTTGTGGATTGTCTGAATGTGTGATTGTGCGATTGTGTGACTTTGCGATTGTGTTATTGTGTGGTTGTGTGATTGTGTGATTGCATGGTGGGGTGATTGTGTGATAGTGTGATTGTGTGATAGTGTGATAGTGTGATTGTGCGATTGTGTGATTGTGTGATTGTGTGATTGTGTGATAGTGTGATTGTGTCCATGTGTAATCGTGTGTTTGGGTGCTTGTGTGACTGTGTGAGTGTGTGATTGTGGATTGTGTGATTGTGTGATTGTGTGATTGTGTGATTGTGTGATTGTGTGATTGTGTGATTGTGTGATTGTGTGATTGTGTGATTGTGTGATTGTGTCACTGTGTGATTGTGTGATTGTGTGATTGTGTGGTTGTGTGATTGTGTGATTGTGTGATTGTGTGATTGTGTGATTGTGGGATTGTGTGGTTGTGTGATTGTGTGATTGTGGGATTGTGTGGTTGTGTGATTGTGTGGCTGTGTGATTGTGTGATTGTGTGATTGTGGGATTGTGTGATTGTGTGATTGTGTGATTGTGTGATTGTGTGGTTGTGTGATTGTGTGATTGTGTGTTTGTGTGATTGTGTGATTGTGCGATTGTGTGATTGCGTGATTGCGTGATTGCGTGATTGTGTGATTGTGTGATTGTGTGATTGTGTGGTTGTGTGATTGTGTGATTGTGTGATAGCGTGATTGTGCGATTGTGTGATTGCGTGATTGCCTGGTTGCGTGATTCTGTGATTCCCTCGTTGTGCGATTGTGTTATTGTGTGATGAGGTGCTTGTGTGATGGTGTGATTGTGTGATTGTGTGATTGTGTGGTTGTGTGATTGTGTGATTGTGTGATTGTGTGATTGTGTGATTGTGTGACTGTGTGATTGTGTGGTTGTGTGATTATGTGATTGTGTCATTGTGTTCATGTGTTATTTTGTGTTGGGGTGCTTGTGTGATTGCGTGAGTGTATGATTGTGTGACTGTGGATTGTGTATTGTGCGATTGTGTGATTGCGTGAGTGTGTGGTTGTGTGACTGTAGATTGCGTATTGTGTGATTGTGTGATTGTGTGATTGTGTGATTGTGTGATTGTGTGATTGTGTGATTGTGTGAAAGTGGGTTTGTGTGTTTGTGGACTGTGTGGTTGTGTGATTGTGTGATGGCGGGATGTGGATTGTCTGATTGTGTGATTTGCGATTGTGTGACAATGCGATTGTGTGATTGTGTGATGGCGGGTTGTGGATTGTCTGATTGTGTGATTGTGCGATTGTGTGACAATGCGATTGTGTGATTGTGTGGTTGTGTGATTGTGTAATTGCATGGTGGGGTGATTGTGTGATAGTGTGATTGTGTGATGGTGTGATAGCGTGATTGTGTGATTGTGTGATTGTGTGATTGTGTCCATGTGTAATCGTGTGTTTGGGTGCTTGTGTGATTGTGCGAGGGTGTGATTGTGTGATTGTGGATTGTGTGATTGTGTGATTGTGTGATTGTGTGATTGTGTGATTGTGTGATTGTGGGATTGTGTGGTTGTGTGATTGTGTGGTTGTGTGATTGTGTGATTGTGGGATTGTGTGGTTGTGTGATTGTGTGGTTGTGTGATTGTGTGATTGTGTGATTGTGTGATTGTGGGATTGTGTGGTTGTGTGATTGTGTGGTTGTGTGATTGCGTGATTGTGTGATTGTGGGATTGCGTGATTGTGTGATTGTGTGATTATGGGATTGTGTGGTTGTGTGATTGTGTGATTGTTTGATTGTGTGATTGTTTGATTGTGTGATTGTGGGATTGTGTGGTTGTGTGATTGTGGGATTGTGTGGTTGTGTGATTGTGTGGCTGTGTGATTGTGTGATTGTGTGATTGTGGGATTGTGTGATTGTGTGATTGTGTGATTGTGTGATTGTGTGGTTGTGTGATTGTGTGATTGTGTGATTGTGTGATTGTGCGATTGTGTGATTGCGTGATTGCGTGATTGCGTGATTGTGTGATTGTGTGATTGTGTGATTGTGTGGTTGTGTGATTGTGTGACTGTGTGATAGCGTGATTGTGCGAATGTGTGATTGCGTGATTGCCTGGTTGCGTGATTCTGTGATTCCCTCGTTGTGCGATTGTGTTATTGTGTGATGAGGTGCTTGTGTGATGGTGTGATTGTGTGATTGTGTGATTGTGTGGTTGTGTGATTGTGTGATTGTGTGATTGTGTGATTCTGTGATTGTGTGATTGTGTGGTTGTGTGATTATGTGATTGTGTCATTGTGTTCATGTGTTATTTTGTGTTGGGGTGCTTGTGTGATTGCGTGAGTGTATGATTGTGTGACTGTGGATTGTGTATTGTGCGATTGTGTGATTGCGTGAGTGTGTGGTTGTGTGACTGTAGATTGCGTATTGTGTGATTGTGTGATTGTGTGATTGTGTGATTGTGTGATTGTGTGATTGTGTGATTGTGTGATTGTGTGAAAGTGGGTTTGTGTGTTTGTGGACTGTGTGGTTGTGTGATTGTGTGATGGCGGGATGTGGATTGTCTGATTGTGTGATTTGCGATTGTGTGACAATGCGATTGTGTGATTGTGTGATGGCGGGTTGTGGATTGTCTGATTGTGTGATTGTGCGATTGTGTGACAATGCGATTGTGTGATTGTGTGGTTGTGTGATTGTGTAATTGCATGGTGGGGTGATTGTGTGATAGTGTGATTGTGTGATGGTGTGATAGCGTGATTGTGTGATTGTGTGATTGTGTGATTGTGTCCATGTGTAATCGTGTGTTTGGGTGCTTGTGTGATTGTGTGAGTGTGTGATTGTGTGATTGTGGATTGTGTGATTGTGTGATTGTGTGATTGTGTGATTGTGTGATTGTGTGATTGTGTGATTGCGGGATTGTGTGGTTGTGTGATTGTGTGGTTGTGTGATTGTGTGATTGTGGGATTGTGTGGTTGTGTGATTGTGTGATTGTGGATTGTGTGATTGTGTGATTGTGTGATTGTGTGATTGTGTGGTTGTGTGATTGTGTGATTGTGGGATTGTGTGGTTGTGTGATTGTGTGATTGTGTGATTGTGTGATTGTGTGATTGTGTGATTGTGCGATTGTGTGATTGAGTGGTTGCGTGATTGCGTGATTGTGTGATTGTGTGATTGTGTGGTTGTGTGATTGTGTGATTGTGTGATTGTGTGCTTGTGTGATTGCGTGATTGTGTGATTGTGGGATTGTGTGATTGTGTGATTGTGCGATTGTGTGATTGTGTGATTGTGTGGTTGTGTGAGTGTGTGGGTGTGTGACCGTGTGATTGTGTCACTGTGTGATTGTGTGATTGTGTGATTGTGTGGTGGTGTGATTGTGTGATTGTGTATTATGTGATTGTGTTCTTGTGTCTTTGTGTGATTGTGTAGTTGTGTGATTGTGTGATTGTGTGATTGTGGGATTGTGAGATTGTGTGATTGTGTGATTGTGTGATTGTGTGATTGTGTGATTGTGTGATTGTGTGATTGTGTGATTGTGTGATTGTGTGATTGTGTGATTGTGTGATTGTGTGATTGTGTGATTGTGTGAAAGTGGGTTTGTGTGTTTGTGGATTGTGTGGTTGTGTGATTGTGTGATGGCGGGATGTGGATTGTCTGATTGTGTGTTGTGTATTGGTGTGATTGTGCGATTGTGTGATTGTGTGATGGCGTGTTGTGGGTTGTCTGATTGTGTGATTGTGTATTGGTGTGATTGTGTGATTGTGCGATTGTGGGATTGTGTGAGTGTGTGATTGTGTGATTGCGTGATTGTGTGATTGTGTGATTGTGTCACAGTGTGATTGTGTGATTGTGTGGTTGTGTGATTGTGTGATTGTGGGATTGTGTGATTGTGTGATTGTGTGATTGTGTGATTGTGTGAAAGTGGGTTTGTGTGTTTGTGGATTGTGTGGTTGTGTGATTGTGTGATGGCGGGATGTGGATTGTCTGATTGTGTGATTGTGTATTGGTGTGATTGTGCGATTGTGTGACTTTGCGATTGTGTGATTGTGTGATGGCCGGTTGTGGATTGTCTGATTGTGTGATTGTGTATTGGTGTGATTGTGCGATTGTGTGACTTTGCGATTGTGTTATTGTGTGGTTGTATGATTGTGTGATTGCATGGTGGGGTGATTGTGTGATAGTGTGATTGTGTGATAGTGTGATTGTGTGATTGTGTGATTGTGTGATTGTGGGATTGTGTGGTTGTGTGATTGTGTGGCTGTGTGATTGTGTGATTGTGTGAGTGTGTGGTTGTGTGACTGTAGATTGCGTATTGTGTGATTGTGTGATTGTGTGATTGTGTGATTGTGTGATTGTGTGATTGTGTGAAAGTGGGTTTGTGTGTTTGTGGATTGTGTGGTTGTGTGATTGTGTGATGGCGGGATGTGGATTGTCTGATTGTGTGATTGTGTATTGGTGTGATTGTGCGATTGTGTGACTTTGCGATTGTGTGATTGTGTGATGGCGGGTTGTGGATTGTCTGATTGTGTGATTGTGTATTGGTGTGATTGTGCGATTGTGTGACTTTGCGATTGTGTTATTGTGTGGTTGTGTGATTGTGTGATTGCATGGTGGGGTGATTGTGTGATAGTGTGATTGTGTGATAGTGTGATAGTGTGATTGTGTGATTGTGTGATTGTGTGATTGTGTGATTGTGTGATAGTGTGATTGTGTCCATGTGTAATCGTGTGTTTGGGTGCTTGTGTGACTGTGTGAGTGTGTGATTGTGTGATTGTGGATTGTGTGATTGTGTGATTGTGTGATTGTGTGATTGTGTGATTGTGTGATTGTGTGATTGTGTGGTTGTGTGATTGTGTGATTGTGTGATTGTGTGATTGTGGGATTGTGTGGTTGTGTGATTGTGTGGTTGTGTGATTGTGTGATTGTGGGATTGTGTGGTTGTGTGATTGTGTGATTGTGCGATTGTGTGGTTGTGTGATTGTGTGGTTGTGTGAGTGTGTGGGTGTGTGATCGTGTGATTGTGTCACTGTGTGATTGTGTGATTGTGTGATTGTGTGGTGGTGTGATTGTGTGATTGTGTATTATGTGATTGTGTTCTTGTGTCTTTGTGTGATTGTGTAGTTGTGTGATTGTGTGATTGTGTGATTGTGGGATTGTGAGATTGTGTGATTGTGTGATTGTGTGATGGTGTGATTGTGTGATTGTGTGATTGTGTGATTGTGTGATTGTGTGATTGTGTGATTATGTGAAAGTGGGTTTGTGTGTTTGTGGATTGTGTGGTTGTGTGATTGTGTGATGGCGGGATGTGGATTGTCTGATTGTGTGATTGTGTATTGGTGCGATTGTGCGATTGTGTGATTGTGTGATGGCAGGTTGTGGATTGTCTGATTGTGTGATTGTGTATTGGTGTGATTGTGTGATTGTGTGATTGTGTGGTTGTGTGATTGTGTGATTGTGTGATTGTGGGATTGTGTGGTTGTGTGATTGTGTGGTTGTGTGATTGTGTTATTGTGTGATTGTGGGATTGTGTGATTGTGTGATTGTGTGATTGTGTGGTTGTGTGATTGTGTGATTGCGTGAGTGTATGATTGTGTGACTGTGGATTGTGTATTGTGTGATTGTGTGATTGCGTGAGTGTGTGGTTGTGTGACTGTAGATTGCGTATTGTGTGATTGTGTGATTGTGTGATTGTGTGATGGCGGGATGTGGATTGTCTAATTGTGTGATTGTGTATTGGTGTGATTGTGCGATTGTGTGACTTTGCGATTGTGTGATTGTGTGATGGCGGGTTGTGGATTGTCTGATTGTGTGATGGCGGGTTGTGGATTGTCTGAATGTGTGATTGTGCGATTGTGTGACTTTGCGATTGTGTTATTGTGTGGTTGTGTGATTGTGTGATTGCATGGTGGGGTGATTGTGTGATAGTGTGATTGTGTGATAGTGTGATAGTGTGATTGTGCGATTGTGTGATTGTGTGATTGTGTGATTGTGTGATAGTGTGATTGTGTCCATGTGTAATCGTGTGTTTGGGTGCTTGTGTGACTGTGTGAGTGTGTGATTGTGGATTGTGTGATTGTGTGATTGTGTGATTGTGTGATTGTGTGATTGTGTGATTGTGTGATTGTGTGATTGTGTGATTGTGTGATTGTGTGATTGTGTCACTGTGTGATTGTGTGATTGTGTGATTGTGTGGTTGTGTGATTGTGTGATTGTGTGATTGTGTGATTGTGTGATTGTGGGATTGTGTGGTTGTGTGATTGTGTGATTGTGGGATTGTGTGGTTGTGTGATTGTGTGGCTGTGTGATTGTGTGATTGTGTGATTGTGGGATTGTGTGATTGTGTGATTGTGTGATTGTGTGATTGTGTGGTTGTGTGATTGTGTGATTGTGTGTTTGTGTGATTGTGTGATTGTGCGATTGTGTGATTGCGTGATTGCGTGATTGCGTGATTGTGTGATTGTGTGATTGTGTGATTGTGTGGTTGTGTGATTGTGTGATTGTGTGATAGCGTGATTGTGCGATTGTGTGATTGCGTGATTGCCTGGTTGCGTGATTCTGTGATTCCCTCGTTGTGCGATTGTGTTATTGTGTGATGAGGTGCTTGTGTGATGGTGTGATTGTGTGATTGTGTGATTGTGTGGTTGTGTGATTGTGTGATTGTGTGATTGTGTGATTGTGTGATTGTGTGACTGTGTGATTGTGTGGTTGTGTGATTATGTGATTGTGTCATTGTGTTCATGTGTTATTTTGTGTTGGGGTGCTTGTGTGATTGCGTGAGTGTATGATTGTGTGACTGTGGATTGTGTATTGTGCGATTGTGTGATTGCGTGAGTGTGTGGTTGTGTGACTGTAGATTGCGTATTGTGTGATTGTGTGATTGTGTGATTGTGTGATTGTGTGATTGTGTGATTGTGTGATTGTGTGAAAGTGGGTTTGTGTGTTTGTGGACTGTGTGGTTGTGTGATTGTGTGATGGCGGGATGTGGATTGTCTGATTGTGTGATTTGCGATTGTGTGACAATGCGATTGTGTGATTGTGTGATGGCGGGTTGTGGATTGTCTGATTGTGTGATTGTGCGATTGTGTGACAATGCGATTGTGTGATTGTGTGGTTGTGTGATTGTGTAATTGCATGGTGGGGTGATTGTGTGATAGTGTGATTGTGTGATGGTGTGATAGCGTGATTGTGTGATTGTGTGATTGTGTGATTGTGTCCATGTGTAATCGTGTGTTTGGGTGCTTGTGTGATTGTGCGAGGGTGTGATTGTGTGATTGTGGATTGTGTGATTGTGTGATTGTGTGATTGTGTGATTGTGTGATTGTGTGATTGTGGGATTGTGTGGTTGTGTGATTGTGTGGTTGTGTGATTGTGTGATTGTGGGATTGTGTGGTTGTGTGATTGTGTGGTTGTGTGATTGTGTGATTGTGTGATTGTGTGATTGTGGGATTGTGTGGTTGTGTGATTGTGTGGTTGTGTGATTGCGTGATTGTGTGATTGTGGGATTGCGTGATTGTGTGATTGTGTGATTATGGGATTGTGTGGTTGTGTGATTGTGTGATTGTTTGATTGTGTGATTGTGGGATTGTGTGGTTGTGTGATTGTGGGATTGTGTGGTTGTGTGATTGTGTGGCTGTGTGATTGTGTGATTGTGTGATTGTGGGATTGTGTGATTGTGTGATTGTGTGATTGTGTGGTTGTGTGATTGTGTGATTGTGTGATTGTGTGATTGTGCGATTGTGTGATTGCGTGATTGCGTGATTGCGTGATTGTGTGATTGTGTGATTGTGTGATTGTGTGGTTGTGTGATTGTGTGATTGTGTGATAGCGTGATTGTGCGATTGTGTGATTGCGTGATTGCCTGGTTGCGTGATTCTGTGATTCCCTCGTTGTGCGATTGTGTTATTGTGTGATGAGGTGCTTGTGTGATGGTGTGATTGTGTGATTGTGTGATTGTGTGGTTGTGTGATTGTGTGATTGTGTGATTGTGTGATTGTGTGATTGTGTGGTTGTGTGATTATGTGATTGTGTCATTGTGTTCATGTGTTATTTTGTGTTGGGGTGCTTGTGTGATTGCGTGAGTGTATGATTGTGTGACTGTGGATTGTGTATTGTGCGATTGTGTGATTGCGTGAGTGTGTGGTTGTGTGACTGTTGATTGCGTATTGTGTGATTGTGTGATTGTGTGATTGTGTGATTGTGTGATTGTGTGATTGTGTGATTGTGTGATTGTGTGAAAGTGGGTTTGTGTGTTTGTGGATTGTGTAGTTGTGTGATTGTGTGATGGCGGGATGTGGATTGTCTGATTGTGTGATTGTGTATTAGTGTGATTGTGCGATTGTGTGACTTTGCGATTGTGTGATTGTGTGATGACGGGTTGTGGATTGTCTAATTGTGTGATTGTGTATTGGTGTGATTGTGCGATTTTGTGACAATGCGATTGTGTGATTGTGTGGTTGTGTGATTGTGTGGCTGTGTGATTGTGTGATTGTGTGATTGTGGGATTGTGTGATTGTGTGATTGTGTGATTGTGTGGTTGTGTGATTGTGTGATTGTGTGATTGTGTGATTGTGCGATTGTGTGATTGCGTGATTGCGTGATTGCGTGATTGTGTGATTGTGTGATTGTGTGATTGTGTGGTTGTGTGATTGTGTGATTGTGTGATAGCGTGATTGTGCGATTGTGTGATTGCGTGATTGCCTGGTTGCGTGATTCTGTGATTCCCTCGTTGTGCGATTGTGTTATTGTGTGATGAGGTGCTTGTGTGATGGTGTGATTGTGTGATTGTGTGATTGTGTGGTTGTGTGATTGTGTGATTGTGTGATTGTGTGATTGTGTGATTGTGTGGTTGTGTGATTATGTGATTGTGTCATTGTGTTCATGTGTTATTTTGTGTTGGGGTGCTTGTGTGATTGCGTGAGTGTATGATTGTGTGACTGTGGATTGTGTATTGTGCGATTGTGTGATTGCGTGAGTGTGTGGTTGTGTGACTGTTGATTGCGTATTGTGTGATTGTGTGATTGTGTGATTGTGTGATTGTGTGATTGTGTGATTGTGTGATTGTGTGATTGTGTGAAAGTGGGTTTGTGTGTTTGTGGATTGTGTAGTTGTGTGATTGTGTGATGGCGGGATGTGGATTGTCTGATTGTGTGATTGTGTATTAGTGTGATTGTGCGATTGTGTGACTTTGCGATTGTGTGATTGTGTGATGACGGGTTGTGGATTGTCTAATTGTGTGATTGTGTATTGGTGTGATTGTGCGATTTTGTGACAATGCGATTGTGTGATTGTGTGGTTGTGTGATTGTGTGGTTGTGTGATTGTGTAATTGCATGGTGGGGTGATTGTGTGATAGTGTGATTGTGTGATAGTGTGATAGTGTGATTGTGTGATTGTGTGATTGTGTGATTGTGTGATTGTGTCCATGTGTAATCGTGTGTTTGGGTGCTTGTGTGATTGTGCGAGTGTGTGATTGTGTGATTGTGTGATTGTGTGATTGTGTGATTGTGTGGTTGTGTGAGTGTGTGGGTGTGTGATCGTGTGATTGTGTCACTGTGTGATTGTGTGATTGTGTGATTGTGTGATTGTGTATTATGTGATTGTGTTCTTGTGTCTTTGTGTGATTGTGTAGTTGTGTGATTGTGTGATTGTGTGATTGTGGGATTGTGAGATTGTGTGATTGTGTGATTGTGTGATTGTGTGATTGTGTGATTGTGTGATTGTGTGATTGTGTGATTGTGTGATTGTGTGATTGTGTGATTGTGTGATTGTGTGATTGTGTGATTGTGTGAAAGTGGGTTTGTGTGTTTGTGGATTGTGTGGTTGTGTGATTGTGTGATGGCGGGATGTGGATTGTCTGATTGTGTGATTGTGTATTGGTGTGATTGTGCGATTGTGTGATTGTGTGATGGCATGTTGTGGGTTGTCTGATTGTGTGATTGTGTATTGGTGTGATTGTGTGATTGTGCGATTGTGGGATTGTGTGAGTGTGTGATTGTGTGATTGCGTGATTGTGTGATTGTGTGATTGTGTCACAGTGTGATTGTGTGATTGTGTGGTTGTGTGATTGTGTGATTGTGGGATTGTGTGATTGTGTGATAGTGTGAAAGTGGGTTTGTGTGTTTGTGGATTGTGTGGTTGTGTGATTGTGTGATGGCGGGATGTGGATTGTCTGATTGTGTGATTGTGTATTGGTGTGATTGTGCGATTGTGTGACTTTGCGATTGTGTGATTGTGTGATGGCGGGTTGTGGATTGTCTGATTGTGTGATTGTGTATTGGTGTGATTGTGCGATTGTGTGACTTTGCGATTGTGTTATTGTGTGGTTGTATGATTGTGTGATTGCATGGTGGGGTGATTGTGTGATAGTGTGATTGTGTGATAGTGTGATTGTGTGATTGTGTGATTGTGTGATTGTGGGATTGTGTGGTTGTGTGATTGTGTGGCTGTGTGATTGTGTGATTGTGTGATTGTGGGATTGAGTGAGTGTGTGATTGTGTGATTGTGTGATTGTGGGATTGTGAGATTGTGTGATTGTGTGATTGTGTGATTGTGTGATTGTGTGATTGTGTGAAAGTGGGTTTGTGTGTTTGTGGATTGTGTGGTTGTGTGATTGTGTGATGGCGGGATGTGGATTGTCTGATTGTGTGATTGTGTATTGGTGTGATTGTGCGATTGTGTGACTTTGCGATTGTGTGATTGTGTGATGGCGGGTTGTGGATTGTCTGATTGTGTGATTGTGTATTGGTGTGATTGTGTGATTGTGTGATTGTAGGATTGTGTGAGTGTGTGATTGTGTGATTGCGTGATTGTGTGATTGTGTGATTGTGTCACAGTGTGATTGTGTGATTGTGTGGTTGTGTGATTGTGTGATTGTGTGATTGTGTGATTGTGTGATTGTGGGATTGTGTGGTTGTGTGATTGTGTGGCTGTGTGATTGTGTGATTGTGTGATTGTGGGATTGTGTGATTGTGTGATTGTGTGATTGTGTGGTTGTGTGATTGTGTGATTGTGTGGTTGTGTGATTGTGTGATTGTGCGATTGTGTGATTGCGTGGTTGCGTGATTGCGTGATTGTGTGATTGTGTGATTGTGTGATTGTGTGATTGTGTGGCTGTGTGATTGTGTGATTGTGGATTGTGTATTGTGCGATTGTGTGATCGCGTGAGTGTGTGGTTGTGTGACTGTAGATTGCGTATTGTGTGATTGTGTGATTGTGTGATTGTGTGATTGTGTGATTGTGTGATTGTGTGATTGTGTGAAAGTGGGTTTGTGTGTTTGTGGATTGTGTGGTTGTGTGATTGTGTGATGGCGGGATGTGGATTGTCTGATTGTGTGATTGTGTATTGGTGTGATTGTGCGATTGTGTGACTTTGCGATTGTGTGATTGTGTGATGGCGGGTTGTGGATTGTCTGATTGTGTGATTGTGTATTGGTGTGATTGTGTCATTGTGTGATTGTGGGATTGTGTGAGTGCGTGATTGTGTGATTATGTGATTGTGTGATTGTGTGATTGTGTGGTTGTGTGATTGTGTGATTGTGTGGTTGTGTGATTGTGGGATTGTGTGGTTGTGTGATTGTGTGGTTGTGTGATTGTGTGATTGTGTGATTGTGGGATTGTGTGATTGTGTGATTGTGTGATTGTGTGATTGTGTGGTTGTGTGATTGTGTGATTGCGTGAGTGTATGATTGTGTGACTGTGGATTGTGTATTGTGTGATTGTGTGATTGCGTGAGTGTGTGGTTGTGTGACTGTAGATTGCGTATTGTGTGATTGTGTGATTGTGTGATTGTGTGATTGTGTGATTGTGTGAAAGTGGGTTTGTGTGTTTGTGGATTGTGTGGTTGTGTGATTGTGTGATGGCGGGATGTGGATTGTCTGATTGTGTGATTGTGTATTGGTGTGATTGTGCGATTGTGTGACTTTGCGATTGTGTGATTGTGTGATGGCGGGTTGTGGATTGTCTGATTGTGTGATTGTGTATTGGTGTGATTGTGCGATTGTGTGACTTTGCGATTGTGTTATTGTGTGGTTGTGTGATTGTGTGATTGTGTGATTGTGTGGTTGTGTGATTATGTGATTGTGTCATTGTGTTCATGTGTTATTTTGTGTTGGGGTGCTTGTGTGATTGCGTGAGTGTATGATTGTGTGACTGTGGATTGTGTATTGTGCGATTGTGTGATTGGGTGAGTGTGTGGTTGTGTGACTGTAGATTGCGTATTGTGTGATTGTGTGATTGTGTGATTGTGTGATTGTGTGATTGTGTGATTGTGTGATTGTGTGATTGTGTGATTGTGTGAAAGTGGGTTTGTGTGTTTGTGGACTGTGTGGTTGTGTGATTGTGTGATGGCGGGATGTGGATTGTCTGATTGTGTGATTTGCGATTGTGTGACAATGCGATTGTGTGATTGTGTGATGGCGGGTTGTGGATTGTCTGATTGTGTGATTGTGCGATTGTGTGACAATGCGATTGTGTGATTGTGTGGTTGTGTGATTGTGTAATTGCATGGTGGGGTGATTGTGTGATAGTGTGATTGTGTGATGGTGTGATAGCGTGATTGTGTGATTGTGTGATTGTGTGATTGTGTGATTGTGTGATTGTGGGATTGTGTGGTTGTGTGATTGTGTGGTTGTGTGATTGCGTGATTGTGTGATTGTGGGATTGCGTGATTGTGTGATTGTGTGATTATGGGATTGTGTGGTTGTGTGATTGTGTGGTTGTGTGATTGTGTGATTGTGGGATTGTGTGGTTGTGTGATTGTGTGGTTGTGTGATTGTGTGATTGTGTGATTGTGTGATTGTGGGATTGTGTGGTTGTGTGATTGTGTGGTTGTGTGATTGCGTGATTGTGTGATTGTGGGATTGCGTGATTGTGTGATTGTGTGATTATGGGATTGTGTGGTTGTGTGATTGTGTGATTGTTTGATTGTGTGATTGTGGGATTGTGTAGTTGTGTGATTGTGGGATTGTGTGGTTGTGTGATTGTGTGGCTGTGTGATTGTGTGATTGTGTGATTGTGGGATTGTGTGATTGTGTGATTGTGTGATTGTGTGATTGTGTGGTTGTGTGATTGTGTGATTGTGTGATTGTGTGATTGTGCGATTGTGTGATTGCGTGATTGCGTGATTGCGTGATTGTGTGATTGTGTGATTGTGTGATTGTGTGGTTGTGTGATTGTGTGATTGTGTGATAGCGTGATTGTGCGATTGTGTGATTGCGTGATTGCCTGGTTGCGTGATTCTGTGATTCCCTCGTTGTGCGATTGTGTTATTGTGTGATGAGGTGCTTGTGTGATGGTGTGATTGTGTGATTGTGTGATTGTGTGGTTGTGTGATTGTGTGATTGTGTGATTGTGTGATTGTGTGATTGTGTGATTGTGTGATTGTGTGGTTGTGTGATTATGTGATTGTGTCATTGTGTTCATGTGTTATTTTGTGTTGGGGTGCTTGTGTGATTGCGTGAGTGTATGATTGTGTGACTGTGGATTGTGTATTGTGCGATTGTGTGATTGCGTGAGTGTGTGGTTGTGTGACTGTAGATTGCGTATTGTGTGATTGTGTGATTGTGTGATTGTGTGATTGTGTGATTGTGTGATTGTGTGATTGTGTGATTGTGTGATTGTGTGAAAGTGGGTTTGTGTGTTTGTGGACTGTGTGGTTGTGTGATTGTGTGATGGCGGGATGTGGATTGTCTGATTGTGTGATTTGCGATTGTGTGACAATGCGATTGTGTGATTGTGTGATGGCGGGTTGTGGATTGTCTGATTGTGTGATTGTGCGATTGTGTGACAATGCGATTGTGTGATTGTGTGGTTGTGTGATTGTGTAATTGCATGGTGGGGTGATTGTGTGATAGTGTGATTGTGTGATGGTGTGATAGCGTGATTGTGTGATTGTGTGATTGTGTGATTGTGTCCATGTGTAATCGTGTGTTTGGGTGCTTGTGTGATTGTGCGAGGGTGTGATTGTGTGATTGTGGATTGTGTGATTGTGTGATTGTGTGATTGTGTGATTGTGTGATTGTGTGATTGTGTGATTGTGTGATTGTGTGATTGTGTGGTTGTGTGATTGTGTGATTGTGGGATTGTGTGGTTGTGTGATTGTGTGGTTGTGTGATTGTGTGATTGTGTGATTGTGTGATTGTGGGATTGTGTGGTTGTGTGATTGTGTGGTTGTGTGATGGCGTGATTGTGTGATTGTGGGATTGCGTGATTGTGTGATTGTGTGATTATGGGATTGTGTGGTTGTGTGATTGTGTGATTGTTTGATTGTGTGATTGTGGGATTGTGTGGTTGTGTGATTGTGTGGTTGTGTGATTGCGTGATTGTGTGATTGTGGGATTGTGTGATTGTGCGATTGTGGGATCGTGTGGTTGTGTGATTGTGTGGTTGTGTGATTGTGTGATTGCGTGATTGTGTGATTGTGCGGTTGTGTGATTGTGTGATTGTGTGGTTGTGTGATTGTGTGATTGTGTGATTGTGTGATTGTGGGATTGTGTGGTTGTGTGATTGTGTGGTTGTGTGATTGCGTGATTGTGTGATTGTGGGATAGTGTGATTGTGTGATTGTGTGATTATGGGATTGTGTGGTTGTGTGATTGTGTGGTTGTGTGATTGTGTGATTGTGTGATTGTGTGATTGTGTGATTGCGGGATTGTGTGGTTGTGTGATTGTGTGGTTGTGTGATTGCGTGATTGTGTGATTGTGGGATTGTGTGATTGTATGGTTGTGTGATTGTGTGATTGTGTGATTGTGTGATTGTGTGATAGTGTGATTGTGTGATTGTGTGATTGTGTGATTGTGTGATTGTGTGATTGTGTGGTGGTGTGATTGTGTGATTGTGTATTATGTGATTGTGTGATTGTGTCACAGTGTGATTGTGTGATTGTGTGGTTGTGTGATTGTGTGATTGTGTGATTGTGGGATTGTGTGGTTGTGTGATTGTGTGGTTGTGTGATTGTGTGATTGTGTGATTGTGTGATTGTGTGATTGTGTGATTGTGTGATGGCGGGTTGTGGATTGTCTGATTGTGTGATTGTGTATTGGTGTGATTGTGTGATTGTGTGATTGTATGGTTGTGTGAGTGTGTGATTGTGTGATTGTGTGATTGTGTGATTGTGTGCTTGTGTGATTGTGCCACAGTGTGATTGTGTGATTGTGTGGTTGTGTGATTGTGTGATTGTGTGATTGTGTGATTGTGTGATTGTGTGGTTGTGTGATTATGTGATTGTGTCATTGTGTTCATGTGTTATTTTGTGTTGGGGTGCTTGTGTGATTGCGTGAGTGTATGATTGTGTGACTGTGGATTGTGTATTGTGCGATTGTGTGATTGCGTGAGTGTGTGGTTGTGTGACTGTTGATTGCGTATTGTGTGATTGTGTGATTGTGTGATTGTGTGATTGTGTGATTGTGTGATTGTGTGATTGTGTGAAAGTGGGTTTGTGTGTTTGTGGATTGTGTAGTTGTGTGATTGTGTGATGGCGGGATGTGGATTGTCTGATTGTGTGATTGTGTATTAGTGTGATTGTGCGATTGTGTGACTTTGCGATTGTGTGATTGTGTGATGACGGGTTGTGGATTGTCTAATTGTGTGATTGTGTATTGGTGTGATTGTGCGATTTTGTGACAATGCGATTGTGTGATAGTGTGGTTGTGTGATTGTGTGGTTGTGTGATTGTGTAATTGCATGGTGGGGTGATTGTGTGATAGTGTGATTGTGTGATAGTGTGATAGTGTGATTGTGTGATTGTGTGATTGTGTGATTGTGTCCATGTGTAATCGTGTGTTTGGGTGCTTGTGTGATTGTGCGAGTGTGTGATTGTGTGGTTGTGTGATTGTGTGATTGTGTGATTGTGTGGTTGTGTGAGTGTGTGGGTGTGTGATCGTGTGATTGTGTCACTGTGTGATTGTGTGATTGTGTGATTGTGTGGTGGTGTGATTGTGTGATTGTGTATTATGTGATTGTGTTCTTGTGTCTTTGTGTGATTGTGTAGTTGTGTGATTGTGTGATTGTGTGATTGTGGGATTGTGAGATTGTGTGATTGTGTGATTGTGTGATTGTGTGATTGTGTGATTGTGTGATTGTGTGATTGTGTGATTGTGTGATTGTGTGATTGTGTGATTGTGTGATTGTGTGATTGTGTGATTGTGTGAAAGTGGGTTTGTGTGTTTGTGGATTGTGTGGTTGTGTGATTGTGTGATGGCGGGATGTGGATTGTCTGATTGTGTGATTGTGTATTGGTGTGATTGTGCGATTGTGTGATTGTGTGATGGCATGTTGTGGGTTGTCTGATTGTGTGATTGTGTATTGGTGTGATTGTGTGATTGTGCGATTGTGGGATTGTGTGAGTGTGTGATTGTGTGATTGCGTGATTGTGTGATTGTGTGATTGTGTGGTTGTGTGATTGTGCGATTGTGGGATTGTGTGATTGTGTGATTGTGTGATAGTGTGAAAGTGGGTTTGTGTGTTTGTGGATTGTGTGGTTGTGTGATTGTGTGATGGCGGGATGTGGATTGTCTGATTGTGTGATTGTGTATTGGTGTGATTGTGCGATTGTGTGACTTTGCGATTGTGTGATTGTGTGATGGCGGGTTGTGGATTGTCTGATTGTGTGATTGTGTATTGGTGTGATTGTGCGATTGTGTGACTTTGCGATTGTGTTATTGTGTGGTTGTATGATTGTGTGATTGCATGGTGGGGTGATTGTGTGATAGTGTGATTGTGTGATAGTGTGATTGTGTGATTGTGTGATTGTGTGATTGTGGGATTGTGAAGTTGTGTGATTGTGTGGCTGTGTGATTGTGTGATTGTGTGATTGTGGGATTGAGTGAGTGTGTGGTTGTGTGATTGTGTGATTGTGTGATTGTGTGATTGTGTGATTGTGTGATTGTGGGATTGTGTGGTTGTGTGATTGTGTGGCTGTGTGATTGTGTGATTGTGTGATTGTGGGATTGTGTGATTGTGTGATTGTGTGATTGTGTGGTTGTGTGATTGTGTTATTGTGTGATTGTGTGATTGTGTGATTGTGCGATTGTGTGATTGCGTGGTTGCGTGATTGCGTGATTGTGTGATTGTGTGATTGTGTGGTTGTGTGATTGTGTGATTGTGGATTGTGTATTGTGCGATTGTGTGATTGCGTGAGTGTGTGGTTGTGTGACTGTAGATTGCGTATTGTGTGATTGTCTGATTGTGTGATTGTGTGATTGTGTGATTGTGTGATTGTGTGATTGTGTGATTGTGTGAAAGTGGGTTTGTGTGTTTGTGGATTGTGTGGTTGTGTGATTGTGTGATGGCGGGATGTGGATTGTCTGATTGTGTGATTGTGTATTGGTGTGATTGTGCGATTGTGTGACTTTGCGATTGTGTGATTGAGTGATGGCGGGTTGTGGATTGTCTGATTGTGTGATTGTGTATTGGTGTGATTGTGTGATTGTGTGATTGTGGGATTGTGTGAGTGCGTGATTGTGTGATTATGTGATTGTGTGATTGTGTGATTGTGTGGTTGTGTGATTGTGTGATTGTGTGATTGTGTGATTGTGGGATTGTGTGGTTGTGTGATTGTGTGGTTGTGTGATTTTGTGATTGTGTGATTGTGGGATTGTGTGATTGTGTGATTGTGTGATTGTGTGGTTGTGTGATTGTGTGATTGCGTGAGTGTATGATTGTGTGACTGTGGATTGTGTATTGTGTGATTGTGTGATTGCGTGAGTGTGTGGTTGTGTGACTGTAGATTGCGTATTGTGTGATTGTGTGATTGTGTGATTGTGTGATTGTGTGATTGTGTGATTGTGTGAAAGTGGGTTTGTGTGTTTGTGGATTGTGTGGTTGTGTGATTGTGTGATGGCGGGATGTGGATTGTCTGATTGTGTGATTGTGTATTGGTGTGATTGTGCGATTGTGTGACTTTGCGATTGTGTGATTGTGTGATGGCGGGTTGTGGACTGTCTGATTGTGTGATTGTGCGATTGTGTGACTTCGCGATTGTGTTACTGTGTGGTTGTGTGATTGTGTGATTGCATGGTGGGGTGATTGTGTGATAGTGTGATTGTGTGATAGTGTGATAGTGTGATTGTGTGATTGTGTGATTGTGCGATTGTGTGATAGTGTGATTGTGTCCATGTGTAATCGTGTGTTTGGGTGCTTGTGTGACTGTGTGAGTGTGTGATTGTGGATTGTGTGATTGTGTGATTGTGTGATTGTGTGATTGTGTGATTGTGTGATTGTGTGATTGTGTGATTGTGTGATTGTGTCACTGTGTGATTGTGTGATTGTGTGATTGTGTGGTTGTGTGATTGTGTGATTGTGTGATTGTGGGATTGTGTGGTTGTGTGATTGTGTGGTTGTGTGATTGTGTGATTGTGGGATTGTGTGGTTGTGTGATTGTGTGGTTGTGTGATTGTGTGATTGTGTGATTGTGTGAGTGGGATTGTGTGGTTGTGTGATTGTGTGGTTGTGTGATTGCGTGATTGTGTGATTGTGGGATTGTGTGATTGTGTGATTGTGTGATTGTGGGATTGTGTGGTTGTGTGATTGTGTGGTTGTGTGATTGTGTGATTGTGTGATTGTGGGATTGTGTGGTTGTGTGATTGTGTGGTTGTGTGATTGCGTGATTGTGTGATTGTGGGATTGTGTGATTGTGTGATTCTGCGATTGTGTGATTGTGTGATGGCGGGATGTGGATTGTCTGATTGTGTGATTGTGTATTGGTGTGACTGTGCGATTGTGTGACTTTGCGATTGTGTGATTGTGTGATGGCGGGTTGTGGATTGTCTGATTGTGTGATTGTGTATTGGTGTGATTGTGTGATTGTGGGATTGTGTGAGTGTGTGATTGTGTGATTGTGTGATTGTGTGATTGTGTGATTGTGTGATTGTGTGATTGTGTGATTGTGTGATTGTGTGATTGTGTGATTGTGTGATTGTGTGATTGTGTGATTGTGTGATTGTGTGATTGTGTGATTGTGTGATTGTGTGAAAGTGGGTTTGTGTGTTTGTGGATTGTGTGGTTGTGTGATTGTGTGATGGCGGGATGTGGATTGTCTGATTGTGTGATTGTGTATTGGTGTGATTGTGCGATTGTGTGATTGTGTGATGGCATGTTGTGGGTTGTCTGATTGTGTGATTGTGTATTGGTGTGATTGTGTGATTGTGCGATTGTGGGATTGTGTGAGTGTGTGATTGTGTGATTGCGTGATTGTGTGATTGTGTGATTGTGTCACAGTGTGATTGTGTGATTGTGTGGTTGTGTGATTGTGCGATTGTGGGATTGTGTGATTGTGTGATTGTGTGATAGTGTGAAAGTGGGTTTGTGTGTTTGTGGATTGTGTGGTTGTGTGATTGTGTGATGGCGGGATGTGGATTGTCTGATTGTGTGATTGTGTATTGGTGTGATTGTGCGATTGTGTGACTTTGCGATTGTGTGATTGTGTGATGGCGGGTTGTGGATTGTCTGATTGTGTGATTGTGTATTGGTGTGATTGTGCGATTGTGTGACTTTGCGATTGTGTTATTGTGTGGTTGTATGATTGTGTGATTGCATGGTGGGGTGATTGTGTGATAGTGTGATTGTGTGATAGTGTGATTGTGTGATTGTGTGATTGTGTGATTGTGGGATTGTGTGGTTGTGTGATTGTGTGGCTGTGTGATTGTGTGATTGTGTGATTGTGGGATTGAGTGAGTGTGTGATTGTGTGATTGTGTGATTGTGGGATTGTGAGATTGTGTGATTGTGTGATTGTGTGATTGTGTGATTGTGTGATTGTGTGAAAGTGGGTTTGTGTGTTTGTGGATTGTGTGGTTGTGTGATTGTGTGATGGCGGGATGTGGATTGTCTGATTGTGTGATTGTGTATTGGTGTGATTGTGCGATTGTGTGACTTTGCGATTGTGTGATTGTGTGATGGCGGGTTGTGGATTGTCTGATTGTGTGATTGTGTATTGGTGTGATTGTGTGATTGTGTGATTGTAGGATTGTGTGAGTGTGTGATTGTGTGATTGCGTGATTGTGTGATTGTGTGATTGTGTCACAGTGTGATTGTGTGATTGTGTGGTTGTGTGATTGTGTGATTGTGTGATTGTGTGATTGTGTGATTGTGGGATTGTGTGGTTGTGTGATTGTGTGGCTGTGTGATTGTGTGATTGTGTGATTGTGTGATTGTGTGGTTGTGTGATTGTGTGATTGTGTGATTGTGTGATTGTGTGATTGTGGGATTGTGTGGTTGTGTGATTGTGTGGCTGTGTGATTGTGTGATTGTGTGATTGTGGGATTGTGTGATTGTGTGATTGTGTGATTGTGTGGTTGTGTGATTGTGTGATTGTGTGGTTGTGTGATTGTGTGATTGTGCGATTGTGTGATTGCGTGGTTGCGTGATTGCGTGATTGTGTGATTGTGTGATTGTGTGATTGTGTGATTGTGTGGCTGTGTGATTGTGTGATTGTGGATTGTGTATTGTGCGATTGTGTGATCGCGTGAGTGTGTGGTTGTGTGACTGTAGATTGCGTATTGTGTGATTGTGTGATTGTGTGATTGTGTGATTGTGTGATTGTGTGATTGTGTGATTGTGTGAAAGTGGGTTTGTGTGTTTGTGGATTGTGTGGTTGTGTGATTGTGTGATGGCGGGATGTGGATTGTCTGATTGTGTGATTGTGTATTGGTGTGATTGTGCGATTGTGTGACTTTGCGATTGTGTGATTGTGTGATGGCGGGTTGTGGATTGTCTGATTGTGTGATTGTGTATTGGTGTGATTGTGTCATTGTGTGATTGTGGGATTGTGTGAGTGCGTGATTGTGTGATTATGTGATTGTGTGATTGTGTGATTGTGTGGTTGTGTGATTGTGTGATTGTGTGGTTGTGTGATTGTGGGATTGTGTGGTTGTGTGATTGTGTGGTTGTGTGATTGTGTGATTGTGTGATTGTGGGATTGTGTGATTGTGTGATTGTGTGATTGTGTGATTGTGTGGTTGTGTGATTGTGTGATTGCGTGAGTGTATGATTGTGTGACTGTGGATTGTGTATTGTGTGATTGTGTGATTGCGTGAGTGTGTGGTTGTGTGACTGTAGATTGCGTATTGTGTGATTGTGTGATTGTGTGATTGTGTGATTGTGTGATTGTGTGAAAGTGGGTTTGTGTGTTTGTGGATTGTGTGGTTGTGTGATTGTGTGATGGCGGGATGTGGATTGTCTGATTGTGTGATTGTGTATTGGTGTGATTGTGCGATTGTGTGACTTTGCGATTGTGTGATTGTGTGATGGCGGGTTGTGGATTGTCTGATTGTGTGATTGTGTATTGGTGTGATTGTGCGATTGTGTGACTTTGCGATTGTGTTATTGTGTGGTTGTGTGATTGTGTGATTGTGTGATTGTGTGGTTGTGTGATTATGTGATTGTGTCATTGTGTTCATGTGTTATTTTGTGTTGGGGTGCTTGTGTGATTGCGTGAGTGTATGATTGTGTGACTGTGGATTGTGTATTGTGCGATTGTGTGATTGCGTGAGTGTGTGGTTGTGTGACTGTAGATTGCGTATTGTGTGATTGTGTGATTGTGTGATTGTGTGATTGTGTGATTGTGTGATTGTGTGATTGTGTGATTGTGTGATTGTGTGAAAGTGGGTTTGTGTGTTTGTGGACTGTGTGGTTGTGTGATTGTGTGATGGCGGGATGTGGATTGTCTGATTGTGTGATTTGCGATTGTGTGACAATGCGATTGTGTGATTGTGTGATGGCGGGTTGTGGATTGTCTGATTGTGTGATTGTGCGATTGTGTGACAATGCGATTGTGTGATTGTGTGGTTGTGTGATTGTGTAATTGCATGGTGGGGTGATTGTGTGATAGTGTGATTGTGTGATGGTGTGATAGCGTGATTGTGTGATTGTGTGATTGTGTGATTGTGTGATTGTGTGATTGTGGGATTGTGTGGTTGTGTGATTGTGTGGTTGTGTGATTGCGTGATTGTGTGATTGTGGGATTGCGTGATTGTGTGATTGTGTGATTATGGGATTGTGTGGTTGTGTGATTGTGTGGTTGTGTGATTGTGTGATTGTGGGATTGTGTGGTTGTGTGATTGTGTGGTTGTGTGATTGTGTGATTGTGTGATTGTGTGATTGTGGGATTGTGTGGTTGTGTGATTGTGTGGTTGTGTGATTGCGTGATTGTGTGATTGTGGGATTGCGTGATTGTGTGATTGTGTGATTATGGGATTGTGTGGTTGTGTGATTGTGTGATTGTTTGATTGTGTGATTGTGGGATTGTGTGGTTGTGTGATTGTGGGATTGTGTGGTTGTGTGATTGTGTGGCTGTGTGATTGTGTGATTGTGTGATTGTGGGATTGTGAGATTGTGTGATTGTGTGATTGTGTGATTGTGTGGTTGTGTGATTGTGTGATTGTGTGATTGTGTGATTGTGCGATTGTGTGATTGCGTGATTGCGTGATTGCGTGATTGTGTGATTGTGTGATTGTGTGATTGTGTGGTTGTGTGATTGTGTGATTGTGTGATAGCGTGATTGTGCGATTGTGTGATTGCGTGATTGCCTGGTTGCGTGATTCTGTGATTCCCTCGTTGTGCGATTGTGTTATTGTGTGATGAGGTGCTTGTGTGATGGTGTGATTGTGTGATTGTGTGATTGTGTGGTTGTGTGATTGTGTGATTGTGTGATTGTGTGATTGTGTGATTGTGTGATTGTGTGATTGTGTGGTTGTGTGATTATGTGATTGTGTCATTGTGTTCATGTGTTATTTTGTGTTGGGGTGCTTGTGTGATTGCGTGAGTGTATGATTGTGTGACTGTGGATTGTGTATTGTGCGATTGTGTGATTGCGTGAGTGTGTGGTTGTGTGACTGTAGATTGCGTATTGTGTGATTGTGTGATTGTGTGATTGTGTGATTGTGTGATTGTGTGATTGTGTGATTGTGTGATTGTGTGATTGTGTGAAAGTGGGTTTGTGTGTTTGTGGACTGTGTGGTTGTGTGATTGTGTGATGGCGGGATGTGGATTGTCTGATTGTGTGATTTGCGATTGTGTGACAATGCGATTGTGTGATTGTGTGATGGCGGGTTGTGGATTGTCTGATTGTGTGATTGTGCGATTGTGTGACAATGCGATTGTGTGATTGTGTGGTTGTGTGATTGTGTAATTGCATGGTGGGGTGATTGTGTGATAGTGTGATTGTGTGATGGTGTGATAGCGTGATTGTGTGATTGTGTGATTGTGTGATTGTGTCCATGTGTAATCGTGTGTTTGGGTGCTTGTGTGATTGTGCGAGGGTGTGATTGTGTGATTGTGGATTGTGTGATTGTGTGATTGTGTGATTGTGTGATTGTGTGATTGTGTGATTGTGGGATTGTGGGATTGTGTGATTGTGTGGTTGTGTGATTGTGTGATTGTGGGATTGTGTGGTTGTGTGATTGTGTGGTTGTGTGATTGTGTGATTGTGTGATTGTGTGATTGTGGGATTGTGTGGTTGTGTGATTGTGTGGTTGTGTGATGGCGTGATTGTGTGATTGTGGGATTGCGTGATTGTGTGATTGTGTGATTATGGGATTGTGTGGTTGTGTGATTGTGTGATTGTTTGATTGTGTGATTGTGGGATTGTGTGGTTGTGTGATTGTGTGGTTGTGTGATTGCGTGATTGTGTGATTGTGGGATTGTGTGATTGTGCGATTGTGGGATCGTGTGGTTGTGTGATTGTGTGGTTGTGTGATTGTGTGATTGCGTGATTGTGTGATTGTGCGGTTGTGTGATTGTGTGATTGTGTGGTTGTGTGATTGTGTGATTGTGTGATTGTGTGATTGTGGGATTGTGTGGTTGTGTGATTGTGTGGTTGTGTGATTGCGTGATTGTGTGATTGTGGGATAGTGTGATTGTGTGATTGTGTGATTATGGGATTGTGTGGTTGTGTGATTGTGTGGTTGTGTGATTGTGTGATTGTGTGATTGTGTGATTGTGTGATTGCGGGATTGTGTGGTTGTGTGATTGTGTGGTTGTGTGATTGCGTGATTGTGTGATTGTGGGATTGTGTGATTGTATGGTTGTGTGATTGTGTGATTGTGTGATTGTGTGATTGTGTGATAGTGTGATTGTGTGATTGTGTGATTGTGTGATTGTGTGATTGTGTGATTGTGTGGTGGTGTGATTGTGTGATTGTGTATTATGTGATTGTGTGATTGTGTCACAGTGTGATTGTGTGATTGTGTGGTTGTGTGATTGTGTGATTGTGTGATTGTGGGATTGTGTGGTTGTGTGATTGTGTGGTTGTGTGATTGTGTGATTGTGTGATTGTGTGATTGTGTGATTGTGTGATTGTGTGATGGCGGGTTGTGGATTGTGTGATTGTGTATTGGTGTGATTGTGTGATTGTGTGATTGTATGGTTGTGTGAGTGTGTGATTGTGTGATTGTGTGATTGTGTGATTGTGTGCTTGTGTGATTGTGCCACAGTGTGATTGTGTGATTGTGTGGTTGTGTGATTGTGTGATTGTGTGATTGTGTGATTGTGTGATTGTGTGGTTGTGTGATTATGTGATTGTGTCATTGTGTTCATGTGTTATTTTGTGTTGGGGTGCTTGTGTGATTGCGTGAGTGTATGATTGTGTGACTGTGGATTGTGTATTGTGCGATTGTGTGATTGCGTGAGTGTGTGGTTGTGTGACTGTTGATTGCGTATTGTGTGATTGTGTGATTGTGTGATTGTGTGATTGTGTGATTGTGTGATTGTGTGATTGTGTGAAAGTGGGTTTGTGTGTTTGTGGATTGTGTAGTTGTGTGATTGTGTGATGGCGGGATGTGGATTGTCTGATTGTGTGATTGTGTATTAGTGTGATTGTGCGATTGTGTGACTTTGCGATTGTGTGATTGTGTGATGACGGGTTGTGGATTGTCTAATTGTGTGATTGTGTATTGGTGTGATTGTGCGATTTTGTGACAATGCGATTGTGTGATAGTGTGGTTGTGTGATTGTGTGGTTGTGTGATTGTGTAATTGCATGGTGGGGTGATTGTGTGATAGTGTGATTGTGTGATAGTGTGATAGTGTGATTGTGTGATTGTGTGATTGTGTGATTGTGTCCATGTGTAATCGTGTGTTTGGGTGCTTGTGTGATTGTGCGAGTGTGTGATTGTGTGGTTGTGTGATTGTGTGATTGTGTGATTGTGTGGTTGTGTGAGTGTGTGGGTGTGTGATCGTGTGATTGTGTCACTGTGTGATTGTGTGATTGTGTGATTGTGTGGTGGTGTGATTGTGTGATTGTGTATTATGTGATTGTGTTCTTGTGTCTTTGTGTGATTGTGTAGTTGTGTGATTGTGTGATTGTGTGATTGTGGGATTGTGAGATTGTGTGATTGTGTGATTGTGTGATTGTGTGATTGTGTGATTGTGTGATTGTGTGATTGTGTGATTGTGTGATTGTGTGATTGTGTGATTGTGTGATTGTGTGATTGTGTGATTGTGTGAAAGTGGGTTTGTGTGTTTGTGGATTGTGTGGTTGTGTGATTGTGTGATGGCGGGATGTGGATTGTCTGATTGTGTGATTGTGTATTGGTGTGATTGTGCGATTGTGTGATTGTGTGATGGCATGTTGTGGGTTGTCTGATTGTGTGATTGTGTATTGGTGTGATTGTGTGATTGTGCGATTGTGGGATTGTGTGAGTGTGTGATTGTGTGATTGCGTGATTGTGTGATTGTGTGATTGTGTGGTTGTGTGATTGTGCGATTGTGGGATTGTGTGATTGTGTGATTGTGTGATAGTGTGAAAGTGGGTTTGTGTGTTTGTGGATTGTGTGGTTGTGTGATTGTGTGATGGCGGGATGTGGATTGTCTGATTGTGTGATTGTGTATTGGTGTGATTGTGCGATTGTGTGACTTTGCGATTGTGTGATTGTGTGATGGCGGGTTGTGGATTGTCTGATTGTGTGATTGTGTATTGGTGTGATTGTGCGATTGTGTGACTTTGCGATTGTGTTATTGTGTGGTTGTATGATTGTGTGATTGCATGGTGGGGTGATTGTGTGATAGTGTGATTGTGTGATAGTGTGATTGTGTGATTGTGTGATTGTGTGATTGTGGGATTGTGAAGTTGTGTGATTGTGTGGCTGTGTGATTGTGTGATTGTGTGATTGTGGGATTGAGTGAGTGTGTGGTTGTGTGATTGTGTGATTGTGTGATTGTGTGATTGTGTGATTGTGTGATTGTGGGATTGTGTGGTTGTGTGATTGTGTGGCTGTGTGATTGTGTGATTGTGTGATTGTGGGATTGTGTGATTGTGTGATTGTGTGATTGTGTGGTTGTGTGATTGTGTTATTGTGTGATTGTGTGATTGTGTGATTGTGCGATTGTGTGATTGCGTGGTTGCGTGATTGCGTGATTGTGTGATTGTGTGATTGTGTGGTTGTGTGATTGTGTGATTGTGGATTGTGTATTGTGCGATTGTGTGATTGCGTGAGTGTGTGGTTGTGTGACTGTAGATTGCGTATTGTGTGATTGTCTGATTGTGTGATTGTGTGATTGTGTGATTGTGTGATTGTGTGATTGTGTGATTGTGTGAAAGTGGGTTTGTGTGTTTGTGGATTGTGTGGTTGTGTGATTGTGTGATGGCGGGATGTGGATTGTCTGATTGTGTGATTGTGTATTGGTGTGATTGTGCGATTGTGTGACTTTGCGATTGTGTGATTGAGTGATGGCGGGTTGTGGATTGTCTGATTGTGTGATTGTGTATTGGTGTGATTGTGTGATTGTGTGATTGTGGGATTGTGTGAGTGCGTGATTGTGTGATTATGTGATTGTGTGATTGTGTGATTGTGTGGTTGTGTGATTGTGTGATTGTGTGATTGTGTGATTGTGGGATTGTGTGGTTGTGTGATTGTGTGGTTGTGTGATTTTGTGATTGTGTGATTGTGGGATTGTGTGATTGTGTGATTGTGTGATTGTGTGGTTGTGTGATTGTGTGATTGCGTGAGTGTATGATTGTGTGACTGTGGATTGTGTATTGTGTGATTGTGTGATTGCGTGAGTGTGTGGTTGTGTGACTGTAGATTGCGTATTGTGTGATTGTGTGATTGTGTGATTGTGTGATTGTGTGATTGTGTGATTGTGTGAAAGTGGGTTTGTGTGTTTGTGGATTGTGTGGTTGTGTGATTGTGTGATGGCGGGATGTGGATTGTCTGATTGTGTGATTGTGTATTGGTGTGATTGTGCGATTGTGTGACTTTGCGATTGTGTGATTGTGTGATGGCGGGTTGTGGACTGTCTGATTGTGTGATTGTGTATTGGTGTGATTGTGCGATTGTGTGACTTCGCGATTGTGTTACTGTGTGGTTGTGTGATTGTGTGATTGCATGGTGGGGTGATTGTGTGATAGTGTGATTGTGTGATAGTGTGATAGTGTGATTGTGTGATTGTGTGATTGTGCGATTGTGTGATAGTGTGATTGTGTCCATGTGTAATCGTGTGTTTGGGTGCTTGTGTGACTGTGTGAGTGTGTGATTGTGGATTGTGTGATTGTGTGATTGTGTGATTGTGTGATTGTGTGATTGTGTGATTGTGTGATTGTGTGATTGTGTGATTGTGTCACTGTGTGATTGTGTGATTGTGTGATTGTGTGGTTGTGTGATTGTGTGATTGTGTGATTGTGGGATTGTGTGGTTGTGTGATTGTGTGGTTGTGTGATTGTGTGATTGTGGGATTGTGTGGTTGTGTGATTGTGTGGTTGTGTGATTGTGTGATTGTGTGATTGTGTGAGTGGGATTGTGTGGTTGTGTGATTGTGTGGTTGTGTGATTGCGTGATTGTGTGATTGTGGGATTGTGTGATTGTGTGATTGTGTGATTGTGGGATTGTGTGGTTGTGTGATTGTGTGGTTGTGTGATTGTGTGATTGTGTGATTGTGGGATTGTGTGGTTGTGTGATTGTGTGGTTGTGTGATTGCGTGATTGTGTGATTGTGGGATTGTGTGATTGTGTGATTCTGCGATTGTGTGATTGTGTGATGGCGGGATGTGGATTGTCTGATTGTGTGATTGTGTATTGGTGTGACTGTGCGATTGTGTGACTTTGCGATTGTGTGATTGTGTGATGGCGGGTTGTGGATTGTCTGATTGTGTGATTGTGTATTGGTGTGATTGTGTGATTGTGGGATTGTGTGAGTGTGTGATTGTGTGATTGTGTGATTGTGTGATTGTGTGATTGTGTGATTGTGTGATTGTGTGATTGTGTGATTGTGTGATTGTGTGATTGTGTGATTGTGTGATTGTGTGATTGTGTGATTGTGTGATTGTGTGATTGTGTGATTGTGTGAAAGTGGGTTTGTGTGTTTGTGGATTGTGTGGTTGTGTGATTGTGTGATGGCGGGATGTGGATTGTCTGATTGTGTGATTGTGTATTGGTGTGATTGTGCGATTGTGTGATTGTGTGATGGCATGTTGTGGGTTGTCTGATTGTGTGATTGTGTATTGGTGTGATTGTGTGATTGTGCGATTGTGGGATTGTGTGAGTGTGTGATTGTGTGATTGCGTGATTGTGTGATTGTGTGATTGTGTCACAGTGTGATTGTGTGATTGTGTGGTTGTGTGATTGTGCGATTGTGGGATTGTGTGATTGTGTGATTGTGTGATAGTGTGAAAGTGGGTTTGTGTGTTTGTGGATTGTGTGGTTGTGTGATTGTGTGATGGCGGGATGTGGATTGTCTGATTGTGTGATTGTGTATTGGTGTGATTGTGCGATTGTGTGACTTTGCGATTGTGTGATTGTGTGATGGCGGGTTGTGGATTGTCTGATTGTGTGATTGTGTATTGGTGTGATTGTGCGATTGTGTGACTTTGCGATTGTGTTATTGTGTGGTTGTATGATTGTGTGATTGCATGGTGGGGTGATTGTGTGATAGTGTGATTGTGTGATAGTGTGATTGTGTGATTGTGTGATTGTGTGATTGTGGGATTGTGTGGTTGTGTGATTGTGTGGCTGTGTGATTGTGTGATTGTGTGATTGTGGGATTGAGTGAGTGTGTGATTGTGTGATTGTGTGATTGTGGGATTGTGAGATTGTGTGATTGTGTGATTGTGTGATTGTGTGATTGTGTGATTGTGTGAAAGTGGGTTTGTGTGTTTGTGGATTGTGTGGTTGTGTGATTGTGTGATGGCGGGATGTGGATTGTCTGATTGTGTGATTGTGTATTGGTGTGATTGTGCGATTGTGTGACTTTGCGATTGTGTGATTGTGTGATGGCGGGTTGTGGATTGTCTGATTGTGTGATTGTGTATTGGTGTGATTGTGTGATTGTGTGATTGTAGGATTGTGTGAGTGTGTGATTGTGTGATTGCGTGATTGTGTGATTGTGTGATTGTGTCACAGTGTGATTGTGTGATTGTGTGGTTGTGTGATTGTGTGATTGTGTGATTGTGTGATTGTGTGATTGTGGGATTGTGTGGTTGTGTGATTGTGTGGCTGTGTGATTGTGTGATTGTGTGATTGTGGGATTGTGTGATTGTGTGATTGTGTGATTGTGTGGTTGTGTGATTGTGTGATTGTGTGGTTGTGTGATTGTGTGATTGTGCGATTGTGTGATTGCGTGGTTGCGTGATTGCGTGATTGTGTGATTGTGTGATTGTGTGATTGTGTGATTGTGTGGCTGTGTGATTGTGTGATTGTGGATTGTGTATTGTGCGATTGTGTGATCGCGTGAGTGTGTGGTTGTGTGACTGTAGATTGCGTATTGTGTGATTGTGTGATTGTGTGATTGTGTGATTGTGTGATTGTGTGATTGTGTGATTGTGTGAAAGTGGGTTTGTGTGTTTGTGGATTGTGTGGTTGTGTGATTGTGTGATGGCGGGATGTGGATTGTCTGATTGTGTGATTGTGTATTGGTGTGATTGTGCGATTGTGTGACTTTGCGATTGTGTGATTGTGTGATGGCGGGTTGTGGATTGTCTGATTGTGTGATTGTGTATTGGTGTGATTGTGTCATTGTGTGATTGTGGGATTGTGTGAGTGCGTGATTGTGTGATTATGTGATTGTGTGATTGTGTGATTGTGTGGTTGTGTGATTGTGTGATTGTGTGGTTGTGTGATTGTGGGATTGTGTGGTTGTGTGATTGTGTGGTTGTGTGATTGTGTGATTGTGTGATTGTGGGATTGTGTGATTGTGTGATTGTGTGATTGTGTGATTGTGTGGTTGTGTGATTGTGTGATTGCGTGAGTGTATGATTGTGTGACTGTGGATTGTGTATTGTGTGATTGTGTGATTGCGTGAGTGTGTGGTTGTGTGACTGTAGATTGCGTATTGTGTGATTGTGTGATTGTGTGATTGTGTGATTGTGTGATTGTGTGAAAGTGGGTTTGTGTGTTTGTGGATTGTGTGGTTGTGTGATTGTGTGATGGCGGGATGTGGATTGTCTGATTGTGTGATTGTGTATTGGTGTGATTGTGCGATTGTGTGACTTTGCGATTGTGTGATTGTGTGATGGCGGGTTGTGGATTGTCTGATTGTGTGATTGTGTATTGGTGTGATTGTGCGATTGTGTGACTTTGCGATTGTGTTATTGTGTGGTTGTGTGATTGTGTGATTGTGTGATTGTGTGGTTGTGTGATTATGTGATTGTGTCATTGTGTTCATGTGTTATTTTGTGTTGGGGTGCTTGTGTGATTGCGTGAGTGTATGATTGTGTGACTGTGGATTGTGTATTGTGCGATTGTGTGATTGCGTGAGTGTGTGGTTGTGTGACTGTAGATTGCGTATTGTGTGATTGTGTGATTGTGTGATTGTGTGATTGTGTGATTGTGTGATTGTGTGATTGTGTGATTGTGTGATTGTGTGAAAGTGGGTTTGTGTGTTTGTGGACTGTGTGGTTGTGTGATTGTGTGATGGCGGGATGTGGATTGTCTGATTGTGTGATTTGCGATTGTGTGACAATGCGATTGTGTGATTGTGTGATGGCGGGTTGTGGATTGTCTGATTGTGTGATTGTGCGATTGTGTGACAATGCGATTGTGTGATTGTGTGGTTGTGTGATTGTGTAATTGCATGGTGGGGTGATTGTGTGATAGTGTGATTGTGTGATGGTGTGATAGCGTGATTGTGTGATTGTGTGATTGTGTGATTGTGTGATTGTGTGATTGTGGGATTGTGTGGTTGTGTGATTGTGTGGTTGTGTGATTGCGTGATTGTGTGATTGTGGGATTGCGTGATTGTGTGATTGTGTGATTATGGGATTGTGTGGTTGTGTGATTGTGTGGTTGTGTGATTGTGTGATTGTGGGATTGTGTGATTGTGGGATTGTGTGGTTGCGTGATTGTGTGATTGTGTGATTGTGTGGTTGTGTGATTGTGTGATTGTGGATTGTGTATTGTGCGATTGTGTGATTGCGTGAGTGTGTGGTTGTGTGACTGTAGATTGCGTATTGTGTGATTGTCTGATTGTGTGATTGTGTGATTGTGTGATTGTGTGATTGTGTGATTGTGTGATTGTGTGAAAGTGGGTTTGTGTGTTTGTGGATTGTGTGGTTGTGTGATTGTGTGATGGCGGGATGTGGATTGTCTGATTGTGTGATTGTGTATTGGTGTGATTGTGCGATTGTGTGACTTTGCGATTGTGTGATTGAGTGATGGCGGGTTGTGGATTGTCTGATTGTGTGATTGTGTATTGGTGTGATTGTGTGATTGTGTGATTGTGGGATTGTGTGAGTGCGTGATTGTGTGATTATGTGATTGTGTGATTGTGTGATTGTGTGGTTGTGTGATTGTGTGATTGTGTGATTGTGTGATTGTGGGATTGTGTGGTTGTGTGATTGTGTGGTTGTGTGATTTTGTGATTGTGTGATTGTGGGATTGTGTGATTGTGTGATTGTGTGATTGTGTGGTTGTGTGATTGTGTGATTGCGTGAGTGTATGATTGTGTGACTGTGGATTGTGTATTGTGTGATTGTGTGATTGCGTGAGTGTGTGGTTGTGTGACTGTAGATTGCGTATTGTGTGATTGTGTGATTGTGTGATTGTGTGATTGTGTGATTGTGTGATTGTGTGAAAGTGGGTTTGTGTGTTTGTGGATTGTGTGGTTGTGTGATTGTGTGATGGCGGGATGTGGATTGTCTGATTGTGTGATTGTGTATTGGTGTGATTGTGCGATTGTGTGACTTTGCGATTGTGTGATTGTGTGATGGCGGGTTGTGGACTGTCTGATTGTGTGATTGTGTATTGGTGTGATTGTGCGATTGTGTGACTTCGCGATTGTGTTACTGTGTGGTTGTGTGATTGTGTGATTGCATGGTGGGGTGATTGTGTGATAGTGTGATTGTGTGATAGTGTGATAGTGTGATTGTGTGATTGTGTGATTGTGCGATTGTGTGATAGTGTGATTGTGTCCATGTGTAATCGTGTGTTTGGGTGCTTGTGTGACTGTGTGAGTGTGTGATTGTGGATTGTGTGATTGTGTGATTGTGTGATTGTGTGATTGTGTGATTGTGTGATTGTGTGATTGTGTGATTGTGTGATTGTGTCACTGTGTGATTGTGTGATTGTGTGATTGTGTGGTTGTGTGATTGTGTGATTGTGTGATTGTGGGATTGTGTGGTTGTGTGATTGTGTGGTTGTGTGATTGTGTGATTGTGGGATTGTGTGGTTGTGTGATTGTGTGGTTGTGTGATTGTGTGATTGTGTGATTGTGTGAGTGGGATTGTGTGGTTGTGTGATTGTGTGGTTGTGTGATTGCGTGATTGTGTGATTGTGGGATTGTGTGATTGTGTGATTGTGTGATTGTGGGATTGTGTGGTTGTGTGATTGTGTGGTTGTGTGATTGTGTGATTGTGTGATTGTGGGATTGTGTGGTTGTGTGATTGTGTGGTTGTGTGATTGCGTGATTGTGTGATTGTGGGATTGTGTGATTGTGTGATTCTGCGATTGTGTGATTGTGTGATGGCGGGATGTGGATTGTCTGATTGTGTGATTGTGTATTGGTGTGACTGTGCGATTGTGTGACTTTGCGATTGTGTGATTGTGTGATGGCGGGTTGTGGATTGTCTGATTGTGTGATTGTGTATTGGTGTGATTGTGTGATTGTGGGATTGTGTGAGTGTGTGATTGTGTGATTGTGTGATTGTGTGATTGTGTGATTGTGTGATTGTGTGATTGTGTGATTGTGTGATTGTGTGATTGTGTGATTGTGTGATTGTGTGATTGTGTGATTGTGTGATTGTGTGATTGTGTGATTGTGTGATTGTGTGAAAGTGGGTTTGTGTGTTTGTGGATTGTGTGGTTGTGTGATTGTGTGATGGCGGGATGTGGATTGTCTGATTGTGTGATTGTGTATTGGTGTGATTGTGCGATTGTGTGATTGTGTGATGGCATGTTGTGGGTTGTCTGATTGTGTGATTGTGTATTGGTGTGATTGTGTGATTGTGCGATTGTGGGATTGTGTGAGTGTGTGATTGTGTGATTGCGTGATTGTGTGATTGTGTGATTGTGTCACAGTGTGATTGTGTGATTGTGTGGTTGTGTGATTGTGCGATTGTGGGATTGTGTGATTGTGTGATTGTGTGATAGTGTGAAAGTGGGTTTGTGTGTTTGTGGATTGTGTGGTTGTGTGATTGTGTGATGGCGGGATGTGGATTGTCTGATTGTGTGATTGTGTATTGGTGTGATTGTGCGATTGTGTGACTTTGCGATTGTGTGATTGTGTGATGGCGGGTTGTGGATTGTCTGATTGTGTGATTGTGTATTGGTGTGATTGTGCGATTGTGTGACTTTGCGATTGTGTTATTGTGTGGTTGTATGATTGTGTGATTGCATGGTGGGGTGATTGTGTGATAGTGTGATTGTGTGATAGTGTGATTGTGTGATTGTGTGATTGTGTGATTGTGGGATTGTGTGGTTGTGTGATTGTGTGGCTGTGTGATTGTGTGATTGTGTGATTGTGGGATTGAGTGAGTGTGTGATTGTGTGATTGTGTGATTGTGGGATTGTGAGATTGTGTGATTGTGTGATTGTGTGATTGTGTGATTGTGTGATTGTGTGAAAGTGGGTTTGTGTGTTTGTGGATTGTGTGGTTGTGTGATTGTGTGATGGCGGGATGTGGATTGTCTGATTGTGTGATTGTGTATTGGTGTGATTGTGCGATTGTGTGACTTTGCGATTGTGTGATTGTGTGATGGCGGGTTGTGGATTGTCTGATTGTGTGATTGTGTATTGGTGTGATTGTGTGATTGTGTGATTGTAGGATTGTGTGAGTGTGTGATTGTGTGATTGCGTGATTGTGTGATTGTGTGATTGTGTCACAGTGTGATTGTGTGATTGTGTGGTTGTGTGATTGTGTGATTGTGTGATTGTGTGATTGTGTGATTGTGGGATTGTGTGGTTGTGTGATTGTGTGGCTGTGTGATTGTGTGATTGTGTGATTGTGGGATTGTGTGATTGTGTGATTGTGTGATTGTGTGGTTGTGTGATTGTGTGATTGTGTGGTTGTGTGATTGTGTGATTGTGCGATTGTGTGATTGCGTGGTTGCGTGATTGCGTGATTGTGTGATTGTGTGATTGTGTGATTGTGTGATTGTGTGGCTGTGTGATTGTGTGATTGTGGATTGTGTATTGTGCGATTGTGTGATCGCGTGAGTGTGTGGTTGTGTGACTGTAGATTGCGTATTGTGTGATTGTGTGATTGTGTGATTGTGTGATTGTGTGATTGTGTGATTGTGTGATTGTGTGAAAGTGGGTTTGTGTGTTTGTGGATTGTGTGGTTGTGTGATTGTGTGATGGCGGGATGTGGATTGTCTGATTGTGTGATTGTGTATTGGTGTGATTGTGCGATTGTGTGACTTTGCGATTGTGTGATTGTGTGATGGCGGGTTGTGGATTGTCTGATTGTGTGATTGTGTATTGGTGTGATTGTGTCATTGTGTGATTGTGGGATTGTGTGAGTGCGTGATTGTGTGATTATGTGATTGTGTGATTGTGTGATTGTGTGGTTGTGTGATTGTGTGATTGTGTGGTTGTGTGATTGTGGGATTGTGTGGTTGTGTGATTGTGTGGTTGTGTGATTGTGTGATTGTGTGATTGTGGGATTGTGTGATTGTGTGATTGTGTGATTGTGTGATTGTGTGGTTGTGTGATTGTGTGATTGCGTGAGTGTATGATTGTGTGACTGTGGATTGTGTATTGTGTGATTGTGTGATTGCGTGAGTGTGTGGTTGTGTGACTGTAGATTGCGTATTGTGTGATTGTGTGATTGTGTGATTGTGTGATTGTGTGATTGTGTGAAAGTGGGTTTGTGTGTTTGTGGATTGTGTGGTTGTGTGATTGTGTGATGGCGGGATGTGGATTGTCTGATTGTGTGATTGTGTATTGGTGTGATTGTGCGATTGTGTGACTTTGCGATTGTGTGATTGTGTGATGGCGGGTTGTGGATTGTCTGATTGTGTGATTGTGTATTGGTGTGATTGTGCGATTGTGTGACTTTGCGATTGTGTTATTGTGTGGTTGTGTGATTGTGTGATTGTGTGATTGTGTGGTTGTGTGATTATGTGATTGTGTCATTGTGTTCATGTGTTATTTTGTGTTGGGGTGCTTGTGTGATTGCGTGAGTGTATGATTGTGTGACTGTGGATTGTGTATTGTGCGATTGTGTGATTGCGTGAGTGTGTGGTTGTGTGACTGTAGATTGCGTATTGTGTGATTGTGTGATTGTGTGATTGTGTGATTGTGTGATTGTGTGATTGTGTGATTGTGTGATTGTGTGATTGTGTGAAAGTGGGTTTGTGTGTTTGTGGACTGTGTGGTTGTGTGATTGTGTGATGGCGGGATGTGGATTGTCTGATTGTGTGATTTGCGATTGTGTGACAATGCGATTGTGTGATTGTGTGATGGCGGGTTGTGGATTGTCTGATTGTGTGATTGTGCGATTGTGTGACAATGCGATTGTGTGATTGTGTGGTTGTGTGATTGTGTAATTGCATGGTGGGGTGATTGTGTGATAGTGTGATTGTGTGATGGTGTGATAGCGTGATTGTGTGATTGTGTGATTGTGTGATTGTGTGATTGTGTGATTGTGGGATTGTGTGGTTGTGTGATTGTGTGGTTGTGTGATTGCGTGATTGTGTGATTGTGGGATTGCGTGATTGTGTGATTGTGTGATTATGGGATTGTGTGGTTGTGTGATTGTGTGGTTGTGTGATTGTGTGATTGTGGGATTGTGTGGTTGTGTGATTGTGTGGTTGTGTGATTGTGTGATTGTGTGATTGTGTGATTGTGGGATTGTGTGGTTGTGTGATTGTGTGGTTGTGTGATTGCGTGATTGTGTGATTGTGGGATTGCGTGATTGTGTGATTGTGTGATTATGGGATTGTGTGGTTGTGTGATTGTGTGATTGTTTGATTGTGTGATTGTGGGATTGTGTGGTTGTGTGATTGTGGGATTGTGTGGTTGTGTGATTGTGTGGCTGTGTGATTGTGTGATTGTGTGATTGTGGGATTGTGAGATTGTGTGATTGTGTGATTGTGTGATTGTGTGGTTGTGTGATTGTGTGATTGTGTGATTGTGTGATTGTGCGATTGTGTGATTGCGTGATTGCGTGATTGCGTGATTGTGTGATTGTGTGATTGTGTGATTGTGTGGTTGTGTGATTGTGTGATTGTGTGATAGCGTGATTGTGCGATTGTGTGATTGCGTGATTGCCTGGTTGCGTGATTCTGTGATTCCCTCGTTGTGCGATTGTGTTATTGTGTGATGAGGTGCTTGTGTGATGGTGTGATTGTGTGATTGTGTGATTGTGTGGTTGTGTGATTGTGTGATTGTGTGATTGTGTGATTGTGTGATTGTGTGATTGTGTGATTGTGTGGTTGTGTGATTATGTGATTGTGTCATTGTGTTCATGTGTTATTTTGTGTTGGGGTGCTTGTGTGATTGCGTGAGTGTATGATTGTGTGACTGTGGATTGTGTATTGTGCGATTGTGTGATTGCGTGAGTGTGTGGTTGTGTGACTGTAGATTGCGTATTGTGTGATTGTGTGATTGTGTGATTGTGTGATTGTGTGATTGTGTGATTGTGTGATTGTGTGATTGTGTGATTGTGTGATTGTGTGAAAGTGGGTTTGTGTGTTTGTGGACTGTGTGGTTGTGTGATTGTGTGATGGCGGGATGTGGATTGTCTGATTGTGTGATTTGCGATTGTGTGACAATGCGATTGTGTGATTGTGTGATGGCGGGTTGTGGATTGTCTGATTGTGTGATTGTGCGATTGTGTGACAATGCGATTGTGTGATTGTGTGGTTGTGTGATTGTGTAATTGCATGGTGGGGTGATTGTGTGATAGTGTGATTGTGTGATGGTGTGATAGCGTGATTGTGTGATTGTGTGATTGTGTGATTGTGTCCATGTGTAATCGTGTGTTTGGGTGCTTGTGTGATTGTGCGAGGGTGTGATTGTGTGATTGTGGATTGTGTGATTGTGTGATTGTGTGATTGTGTGATTGTGTGATTGTGTGATTGTGGGATTGTGGGATTGTGTGATTGTGTGGTTGTGTGATTGTGTGATTGTGGGATTGTGTGGTTGTGTGATTGTGTGGTTGTGTGATTGTGTGATTGTGTGATTGTGTGATTGTGGGATTGTGTGGTTGTGTGATTGTGTGGTTGTGTGATGGCGTGATTGTGTGATTGTGGGATTGCGTGATTGTGTGATTGTGTGATTATGGGATTGTGTGGTTGTGTGATTGTGTGATTGTTTGATTGTGTGATTGTGGGATTGTGTGGTTGTGTGATTGTGTGGTTGTGTGATTGCGTGATTGTGTGATTGTGGGATTGTGTGATTGTGCGATTGTGGGATCGTGTGGTTGTGTGATTGTGTGGTTGTGTGATTGTGTGATTGCGTGATTGTGTGATTGTGCGGTTGTGTGATTGTGTGATTGTGTGGTTGTGTGATTGTGTGATTGTGTGATTGTGTGATTGTGGGATTGTGTGGTTGTGTGATTGTGTGGTTGTGTGATTGCGTGATTGTGTGATTGTGGGATAGTGTGATTGTGTGATTGTGTGATTATGGGATTGTGTGGTTGTGTGATTGTGTGGTTGTGTGATTGTGTGATTGTGTGATTGTGTGATTGTGTGATTGCGGGATTGTGTGGTTGTGTGATTGTGTGGTTGTGTGATTGCGTGATTGTGTGATTGTGGGATTGTGTGATTGTATGGTTGTGTGATTGTGTGATTGTGTGATTGTGTGATTGTGTGATAGTGTGATTGTGTGATTGTGTGATTGTGTGATTGTGTGATTGTGTGATTGTGTGGTGGTGTGATTGTGTGATTGTGTATTATGTGATTGTGTGATTGTGTCACAGTGTGATTGTGTGATTGTGTGGTTGTGTGATTGTGTGATTGTGTGATTGTGGGATTGTGTGGTTGTGTGATTGTGTGGTTGTGTGATTGTGTGATTGTGTGATTGTGTGATTGTGTGATTGTGTGATTGTGTGATGGCGGGTTGTGGATTGTCTGATTGTGTGATTGTGTATTGGTGTGATTGTGTGATTGTGTGATTGTATGGTTGTGTGAGTGTGTGATTGTGTGATTGTGTGATTGTGTGATTGTGTGCTTGTGTGATTGTGCCACAGTGTGATTGTGTGATTGTGTGGTTGTGTGATTGTGTGATTGTGTGATTGTGTGATTGTGTGATTGTGTGGTTGTGTGATTATGTGATTGTGTCATTGTGTTCATGTGTTATTTTGTGTTGGGGTGCTTGTGTGATTGCGTGAGTGTATGATTGTGTGACTGTGGATTGTGTATTGTGCGATTGTGTGATTGCGTGAGTGTGTGGTTGTGTGACTGTTGATTGCGTATTGTGTGATTGTGTGATTGTGTGATTGTGTGATTGTGTGATTGTGTGATTGTGTGATTGTGTGATTGTGTGAAAGTGGGTTTGTGTGTTTGTGGATTGTGTAGTTGTGTGATTGTGTGATGGCGGGATGTGGATTGTCTGATTGTGTGATTGTGTATTAGTGTGATTGTGCGATTGTGTGACTTTGCGATTGTGTGATTGTGTGATGACGGGTTGTGGATTGTCTAATTGTGTGATTGTGTATTGGTGTGATTGTGCGATTTTGTGACAATGCGATTGTGTGATTGTGTGGTTGTGTGATTGTGTGGTTGTGTGATTGTGTAATTGCATGGTGGGGTGATTGTGTGATAGTGTGATTGTGTGATAGTGTGATAGTGTGATTGTGTGATTGTGTGATTGTGTGATTGTGTCCATGTGTAATCGTGTGTTTGGGTGCTTGTGTGATTGTGCGAGTGTGTGATTGTGTGGTTGTGTGATTGTGTGATTGTGTGATTGTGTGGTTGTGTGAGTGTGTGGGTGTGTGATCGTGTGATTGTGTGATTGTGTGATTGTGTGATTGCGGGATTGTGTGGTTGTGTGATTGTGTGGTTGTGTGATTGCGTGATTGTGTGATTGTGGGATTGTGTGATTGTATGGTTGTGTGATTGTGTGATTGTGTGATTGTGTGATTGTGTGATAGTGTGATTGTGTGATTGTGTGATTGTGTGATTGTGTGATTGTGTGATTGTGTGGTGGTGTGATTGTGTGATTGTGTATTATGTGATTGTGTGATTGTGTCACAGTGTGATTGTGTGATTGTGTGGTTGTGTGATTGTGTGATTGTGTGATTGTGGGATTGTGTGGTTGTGTGATTGTGTGGTTGTGTGATTGTGTGATTGTGTGATTGTGTGATTGTGTGATTGTGTGATTGTGTGATGGCGGGTTGTGGATTGTCTGATTGTGTGATTGTGTATTGGTGTGATTGTGTGATTGTGTGATTGTATGGTTGTGTGAGTGTGTGATTGTGTGATTGTGTGATTGTGTGATTGTGTGCTTGTGTGATTGTGCCACAGTGTGATTGTGTGATTGTGTGGTTGTGTGATTGTGTGATTGTGTGATTGTGTGATTGTGTGATTGTGTGGTTGTGTGATTATGTGATTGTGTCATTGTGTTCATGTGTTATTTTGTGTTGGGGTGCTTGTGTGATTGCGTGAGTGTATGATTGTGTGACTGTGGATTGTGTATTGTGCGATTGTGTGATTGCGTGAGTGTGTGGTTGTGTGACTGTTGATTGCGTATTGTGTGATTGTGTGATTGTGTGATTGTGTGATTGTGTGATTGTGTGATTGTGTGATTGTGTGATTGTGTGAAAGTGGGTTTGTGTGTTTGTGGATTGTGTAGTTGTGTGATTGTGTGATGGCGGGATGTGGATTGTCTGATTGTGTGATTGTGTATTAGTGTGATTGTGCGATTGTGTGACTTTGCGATTGTGTGATTGTGTGATGACGGGTTGTGGATTGTCTAATTGTGTGATTGTGTATTGGTGTGATTGTGCGATTTTGTGACAATGCGATTGTGTGATTGTGTGGTTGTGTGATTGTGTGGTTGTGTGATTGTGTAATTGCATGGTGGGGTGATTGTGTGATAGTGTGATTGTGTGATAGTGTGATAGTGTGATTGTGTGATTGTGTGATTGTGTGATTGTGTCCATGTGTAATCGTGTGTTTGGGTGCTTGTGTGATTGTGCGAGTGTGTGATTGTGTGGTTGTGTGATTGTGTGATTGTGTGATTGTGTGGTTGTGTGATTGTGTGGTTGTGTGAGTGTGTGGGTGTGTGATCGTGTGATTGTGTCACTGTGTGATTGTGTGATTGTGTGATTGTGTGGTGGTGTGATTGTGTGATTGTGTATTATGTGATTGTGTTCTTGTGTCTTTGTGTGATTGTGTAGTTGTGTGATTGTGTGATTGTGTGATTGTGGGATTGTGAGATTGTGTGATTGTGTGATTGTGTGATTGTGTGATTGTGTGATTGTGTGATTGTGTGATTGTGTGATTGTGTGATTGTGTGATTGTGTGATTGTGTGATTGTGTGATTGTGTGATTGTGTGATTGTGTGAAAGTGGGTTTGTGTGTTTGTGGATTGTGTGGTTGTGTGATTGTGTGATGGCGGGATGTGGATTGTCTGATTGTGTGATTGTGTATTGGTGTGATTGTGCGATTGTGTGATTGTGTGATGGCATGTTGTGGGTTGTCTGATTGTGTGATTGTGTATTGGTGTGATTGTGTGATTGTGCGATTGTGGGATTGTGTGAGTGTGTGATTGTGTGATTGCGTGATTGTGTGATTGTGTGATTGTGTGGTTGTGTGATTGTGCGATTGTGGGATTGTGTGATTGTGTGATTGTGTGATAGTGTGAAAGTGGGTTTGTGTGTTTGTGGATTGTGTGGTTGTGTGATTGTGTGATGGCGGGATGTGGATTGTCTGATTGTGTGATTGTGTATTGGTGTGATTGTGCGATTGTGTGACTTTGCGATTGTGTGATTGTGTGATGGCGGGTTGTGGATTGTCTGATTGTGTGATTGTGTATTGGTGTGATTGTGCGATTGTGTGACTTTGCGATTGTGTTATTGTGTGGTTGTATGATTGTGTGATTGCATGGTGGGGTGATTGTGTGATAGTGTGATTGTGTGATAGTGTGATTGTGTGATTGTGTGATTGTGTGATTGTGGGATTGTGAAGTTGTGTGATTGTGTGGCTGTGTGATTGTGTGATTGTGTGATTGTGGGATTGAGTGAGTGTGTGGTTGTGTGATTGTGTGATTGTGTGATTGTGTGATTGTGTGATTGTGTGATTGTGGGATTGTGTGGTTGTGTGATTGTGTGGCTGTGTGATTGTGTGATTGTGTGATTGTGGGATTGTGTGATTGTGTGATTGTGTGATTGTGTGGTTGTGTGATTGTGTTATTGTGTGATTGTGTGATTGTGTGATTGTGCGATTGTGTGATTGCGTGGTTGCGTGATTGCGTGATTGTGTGATTGTGTGATTGTGTGGTTGTGTGATTGTGTGATTGTGGATTGTGTATTGTGCGATTGTGTGATTGCGTGAGTGTGTGGTTGTGTGACTGTAGATTGCGTATTGTGTGATTGTCTGATTGTGTGATTGTGTGATTGTGTGATTGTGTGATTGTGTGATTGTGTGATTGTGTGAAAGTGGGTTTGTGTGTTTGTGGATTGTGTGGTTGTGTGATTGTGTGATGGCGGGATGTGGATTGTCTGATTGTGTGATTGTGTATTGGTGTGATTGTGCGATTGTGTGACTTTGCGATTGTGTGATTGAGTGATGGCGGGTTGTGGATTGTCTGATTGTGTGATTGTGTATTGGTGTGATTGTGTGATTGTGTGATTGTGGGATTGTGTGAGTGCGTGATTGTGTGATTATGTGATTGTGTGATTGTGTGATTGTGTGGTTGTGTGATTGTGTGATTGTGTGATTGTGTGATTGTGGGATTGTGTGGTTGTGTGATTGTGTGGTTGTGTGATTTTGTGATTGTGTGATTGTGGGATTGTGTGATTGTGTGATTGTGTGATTGTGTGGTTGTGTGATTGTGTGATTGCGTGAGTGTATGATTGTGTGACTGTGGATTGTGTATTGTGTGATTGTGTGATTGCGTGAGTGTGTGGTTGTGTGACTGTAGATTGCGTATTGTGTGATTGTGTGATTGTGTGATTGTGTGATTGTGTGATTGTGTGATTGTGTGAAAGTGGGTTTGTGTGTTTGTGGATTGTGTGGTTGTGTGATTGTGTGATGGCGGGATGTGGATTGTCTGATTGTGTGATTGTGTATTGGTGTGATTGTGCGATTGTGTGACTTTGCGATTGTGTGATTGTGTGATGGCGGGTTGTGGACTGTCTGATTGTGTGATTGTGTATTGGTGTGATTGTGCGATTGTGTGACTTCGCGATTGTGTTACTGTGTGGTTGTGTGATTGTGTGATTGCATGGTGGGGTGATTGTGTGATAGTGTGATTGTGTGATAGTGTGATAGTGTGATTGTGTGATTGTGTGATTGTGTGATTGTGTGATAGTGTGATTGTGTCCATGTGTAATCGTGTGTTTGGGTGCTTGTGTGACTGTGTGAGTGTGTGATTGTGGATTGTGTGATTGTGTGATTGTGTGATTGTGTGATTGTGTGATTGTGTGATTGTGTGATTGTGTGATTGTGTCACTGTGTGATTGTGTGATTGTGTGATTGTGTGGTTGTGTGATTGTGTGATTGTGTGATTGTGGGATTGTGTGGTTGTGTGATTGTGTGGTTGTGTGATTGTGTGATTGTGGGATTGTGTGGTTGTGTGATTGTGTGGTTGTGTGATTGTGTGATTGTGTGATTGTGTGAGTGGGATTGTGTGGTTGTGTGATTGTGTGGTTGTGTGATTGCGTGATTGTGTGATTGTGGGATTGTGTGATTGTGTGATTGTGTGATTGTGGGATTGTGTGGTTGTGTGATTGTGTGGTTGTGTGATTGTGTGATTGTGTGATTGTGGGATTGTGTGGTTGTGTGATTGTGTGGTTGTGTGATTGCGTGATTGTGTGATTGTGGGATTGTGTGATTGTGTGATTCTGCGATTGTGTGATTGTGTGATGGCGGGATGTGGATTGTCTGATTGTGTGATTGTGTATTGGTGTGACTGTGCGATTGTGTGACTTTGCGATTGTGTGATTGTGTGATGGCGGGTTGTGGATTGTCTGATTGTGTGATTGTGTATTGGTGTGATTGTGTGATTGTGGGATTGTGTGAGTGTGTGATTGTGTGATTGTGTGATTGTGTGATTGTGTGATTGTGTGATTGTGTGATTGTGTGATTGTGTGATTGTGTGATTGTGTGATTGTGTGATTGTGTGATTGTGTGATTGTGTGATTGTGTGATTGTGTGATTGTGTGATTGTGTGATTGTGTGAAAGTGGGTTTGTGTGTTTGTGGATTGTGTGGTTGTGTGATTGTGTGATGGCGTGATGTGGATTGTCTGATTGTGTGATTGTGTATTGGTGTGATTGTGCGATTGTGTGATTGTGTGATGGCATGTTGTGGGTTGTCTGATTGTGTGATTGTGTATTGGTGTGATTGTGTGATTGTGCGATTGTGGGATTGTGTGAGTGTGTGATTGTGTGATTGCGTGATTGTGTGATTGTGTGATTGTGTCACAGTGTGATTGTGTGATTGTGTGGTTGTGTGATTGTGCGATTGTGGGATTGTGTGATTGTGTGATTGTGTGATAGTGTGAAAGTGGGTTTGTGTGTTTGTGGATTGTGTGGTTGTGTGATTGTGTGATGGCGGGATGTGGATTGTCTGATTGTGTGATTGTGTATTGGTGTGATTGTGCGATTGTGTGACTTTGCGATTGTGTGATTGTGTGATGGCGGGTTGTGGATTGTCTGATTGTGTGATTGTGTATTGGTGTGATTGTGCGATTGTGTGACTTTGCGATTGTGTTATTGTGTGGTTGTATGATTGTGTGATTGCATGGTGGGGTGATTGTGTGATAGTGTGATTGTGTGATAGTGTGATTGTGTGATTGTGTGATTGTGTGATTGTGGGATTGTGAAGTTGTGTGATTGTGTGGCTGTGTGATTGTGTGATTGTGTGATTGTGGGATTGAGTGAGTGTGTGGTTGTGTGATTGTGTGATTGTGTGATTGTGTGATTGTGTGATTGTGTGATTGTGTGATTGTGGGATTGTGTGGTTGTGTGATTGTGTGGCTGTGTGATTGTGTGATTGTGTGATTGTGGGATTGTGTGATTGTGTGATTGTGTGATTGTGTGGTTGTGTGATTGTGTTATTGTGTTATTGTGTGATTGTGTGATTGTGTGATTGTGCGATTGTGTGATTGCGTGGTTGCGTGATTGCGTGATTGTGTGATTGTGTGATTGTGTGGTTGTGTGATTGTGTGATTGTGGATTGTGTATTGTGCGATTGTGTGATTGCGTGAGTGTGTGGTTGTGTGACTGTAGATTGCGTATTGTGTGATTGTCTGATTGTGTGATTGTGTGATTGTGTGATTGTGTGATTGTGTGATTGTGTGATTGTGTGATTGTGTGAAAGTGGGTTTGTGTGTTTGTGGATTGTGTGGTTGTGTGATTGTGTGATGGCGGGATGTGGATTGTCTGATTGTGTGATTGTGTATTGGTGTGATTGTGCGATTGTGTGACTTTGCGATTGTGTGATTGAGTGATGGCGGGTTGTGGATTGTCTGATTGTGTGATTGTGTATTGGTGTGATTGTGTGATTGTGTGATTGTGGGATTGTGTGAGTGCGTGATTGTGTGATTATGTGATTGCGTGATTGTGTGATTGTGTGGTTGTGTGATTGTGTGATTGTGTGATTGTGTGATTGTGGGATTGTGTGGTTGTGTGATTGTGTGGTTGTGTGATTTTGTGATTGTGTGATTGTGGGATTGTGTGATTGTGTGATTGTGTGATTGTGTGGTTGTGTGATTGTGTGATTGCGTGAGTGTATGATTGTGTGACTGTGGATTGTGTATTGTGTGATTGTGTGATTGCGTGAGTGTGTGGTTGTGTGACTGTAGATTGCGTATTGTGTGATTGTGTGATTGTGTGATTGTGTGATTGTGTGATTGTGTGAAAGTGGGTTTGTGTGTTTGTGGATTGTGTGGTTGTGTGATTGTGTGATGGCGGGATGTGGATTGTCTGATTGTGTGATTGTGTATTGGTGTGATTGTGCGATTGTGTGACTTTGCGATTGTGTGATTGTGTGATGGCGGGTTGTGGACTGTCTGATTGTGTGATTGTGTATTGGTGTGATTGTGCGATTGTGTGACTTCGCGATTGTGTTACTGTGTGGTTGTGTGATTGTGTGATTGCATGGTGGGGTGATTGTGTGATAGTGTGATTGTGTGATAGTGTGATAGTGTGATTGTGTGATTGTGTGATTGTGTGATTGTGTGATAGTGTGATTGTGTCCATGTGTAATCGTGTGTTTGGGTGCTTGTGTGACTGTGTGAGTGTGTGATTGTGGATTGTGTGATTGTGTGATTGTGTGATTGTGTGATTGTGTGATTGTGTGATTGTGTGATTGTGTGATTGTGTCACTGTGTGATTGTGTGATTGTGTGATTGTGTGGTTGTGTGATTGTGTGATTGTGTGATTGTGGGATTGTGTGGTTGTGTGATTGTGTGGTTGTGTGATTGTGTGATTGTGGGATTGTGTGGTTGTGTGATTGTGTGGTTGTGTGATTGTGTGATTGTGTGATTGTGTGAGTGGGATTGTGTGGTTGTGTGATTGTGTGGTTGTGTGATTGCGTGATTGTGTGATTGTGGGATTGTGTGATTGTGTGATTGTGTGATTGTGGGATTGTGTGGTTGTGTGATTGTGTGGTTGTGTGATTGTGTGATTGTGTGATAGTGGGATTGTGTGGTTGTGTGATTGTGTGGTTGTGTGATTGCGTGATTGTGTGATTGTGGGATTGTGTGATTGTGTGATTCTGCGATTGTGTGATTGTGTGGTTGTGTGAGTGTGTGGGTGTGTGATCGTGTGATTGTGTCACTGTGTGATTGTGTGATTGTGTGATTGTGTGGTGGTGTGATTGTGTGATTGTGTATTATGTGATTGTGTATTATGTGATTGTGTTCTTGTGTCTTTGTGTGATTGTGTAGTTGTGTGATTGTGTGATTGTGTGATTGTGGGATTGTGAGATTGTGTGATTGTGTGATTGTGTGATTGTGTGATTGTGTGATTGTGTGATTGTGTGATTGTGTGAAAGTGGGTTTGTGTGTTTGCGGATTGTGTGGTTGTGTGATTGTGTGATGGCGGGATGTGGATTGTCTGATTGTGTGATTGTGTATTGGTGTGACTGTGCGATTGTGTGACTTTGCGATTGTGTGATTGTGTGATGGCGGGTTGTGGATTGTCTGATTGTGTGATTGTGTATTGGTGTGATTGTGTGATTGTGGGATTGTGTGAGTGTGTGATTGTGTGATTGCGTGATTGTGTGATTGTGTGATTGTGTCACAGTGTGATTGTGTGATTGTGTGGTTGTGTGATTGTGTGATTGTGTGATTGTGTGATTGTGGGATTGTGTGGTTGTGTGATTGTGTGATTGTGTGATTGTGTGATTGTGGGATTGTGGGATTGTGTGGTTGTGTGATTGTGTGGCTGTGTGATTGTGTGATTGTGTGATTGTGTGAGTGGGATTGTGTGGTTGTGTGATTGCGTGATTGTGTGATTGTGGGATTGTGTGATTGTGTGATTGTGTGATTGTGGGATTGTGTGGTTGTGTGATTGTGTGGTTGTGTGATTGTGTGATTGTGTGATTGTGGCATTGTGTGGTTGTGTGATTGTGTGGTTGTGTGATTGCGTGATTGTGTGATTGTGGGATTGTGTGATTGTGTGATTCTGCGATTGTGTGATTGTGTGATTGTGTGGTTGTGTGAGTGTGTGGGTGTGTGATCGTGTGATTGTGTCACTGTGTGATTGTGTTATTGTGTGATTGTGTGGTGGTGTGATTGTGTGATTGTGTATTATGTGATTGTGTATTATGTGATTGTGTTCTTGTGTCTTTGTGTGATTGTGTAGTTGTGTGATTGTGTGATTGTGTGACTGTGGGATTGTGAGATTGTGTGATTGTGTGATTGTGTGATTGTGTGATTGTGTGATTGTGTGAAAGTGGGTTTGTGTGTTTGTGGATTGTGTGGTTGTGTGATTGTGTGATGGCGGGATGTGGATTGTCTGATTGTGTGATTGTGTATTGGTGTGACTGTGCGATTGTGTGACTTTGCGATTGTGTGATTGTGTGATGGCGGGTTGTGGATTGTCTGATTGTGTGATTGTGTATTGGTGTGATTGTGTGATTGTGGGATTGTGTGAGTGTGTGATTGTGTGATTGCGTGATTGTGTGATTGTGTGATTGTGTTACAGTGTGATTGTGTGATTGTGTGGTTGTGTGATTGTGTGATTGTGGGATTGTGTGGTTGTGTGATTGTGTGGCTGTGTGATTGTGTGATTGTGTGATTGTGGGATTGTGTGATTGTGTGATTGTGTGATTGTGTGATTGTGTGGTTGTGTGATTGTGTGATTGTGTGATTGTGTGATTGTGTGATTGTGCGATTGTGTGATTGCGTGATTGCGTGATTGCGTGATTGTGTGATTGTGTGATTGTGTGGTTGTGTGATTGTGTGATTGTGTGATAGCGTGATTGTGCGATTGTGTGATTGCGTGATTGCCTGGTTGCGTGATTCTGTGATTCCCTCGTTGTGCGATTGTGTTATTGTGTGATGAGGTGCTTGTGTGATGGTGTGATTGTGTGATTGTGTGATTGTGTGGTTGTGTGATTGTGTGATTGTGTGATTGTGTGATTGTGTGATTGTGTGATTGTGTGATTGTGTGATTGTGTGATTGTGTGGTTGTGTGATTATGTGATTGTGTCATTGTGTTCATGTGTTATTTTGTGTTGGGGTGCTTGTGTGATTGCGTGAGTGTATGATTGTGTGACTGTGGATTGTGTATTGTGCGATTGTGTGATTGCGTGAGTGTGTGGTTGTGTGACTGTAGATTGCGTATTGTGTGATTGTGTGATTGTGTGATTGTGTGATTGTGTGATTGTGTGATTGTGTGAAAGTGGGTTTGTGTGTTTGTGGACTGTGTGGTTGTGTGATTGTGTGATGGCGGGATGTGGATTGTCTGATTGTGTGATTTGCGATTGTGTGACATTGCGATTGTGTGATTGTGTGATGGCGGGTTGTGGATTGTCTGATTGTGTGATTGTGCGATTGTGTGACAATGCGATTGTGTGATTGTGTGGTTGTGTGATTGTGTAATTGCATGGTGGGGTGATTGTGTGATAGTGTGATTGTGTGATAGTGTGATAGCGTGATTGTGTGATTGTGTGATTGTGTGATTGTGTCCATGTGTAATCGTGTGTTTGGGTGCTTGTGTGATTGTGCGAGGGTGTGATTGTGTGATTGTGTGATTGTGTGATTGTGGGATTGTGTGGTTGTGTGATTGTGTGGTTGTGTGATTGCGTGATTGTGTGATTGTGGGATTGCGTGATTGTGTGATTGTGTGATTATGGGATTGTGTGGTTGTGTGATTGTGTGATTGTTTGATTGTGTGATTGCGGGATTGTGTGGTTGTGTGATTGTGTGGTTGTGTGATTGCGTGATTGTGTGATTGTGGGATTGTGTGATTGTGTGATTGTGGGATCGTGTGGTTGTGTGATTGCGTGGTTGCGTGATTGCGTGATTGTGTGATTGTGTAATTGTGTGATTGTGTGGTTGTGTGATTGTGTGATTGTGGGATTGTGCGATTGTGTGATTGTGTGATTGTGTGAAAGTGGGTTTGTGTGTTTGTGGATTGTGTGGTTGTGTGATTGTGTGATGGCGGGATGTGGATTGTCTGATTGTGTGATTGTGTATTGGTGTGATTGTGCAATTGTGTGACTTTGCGATTGTGTGATTGTGTGATGGCGGGTTGTGGATTGTCTGATTGTGTGATTGTGTATTGGTGTGATTGTGTGATTGTGTGATTGTGGGATTGTGTGAGTGTGTGATTGTGTGATTATGTGATTGTGTGGTTGTGTGATTGTGTGGCTGTGTGATTGTGTGATTGTGTGATTGTGGGATTGTGTGATTGTGTGATTGTGTGATTGTGTGATTGTGTGGTTGTGTGATTGTGTGATTGTGTGATTGTGTGATTGTGTGATTGTGCGATTGTGTGATTGCGTGGTTGCGTGATTGCGTGATTGTGTGATTGTGTGATTGTGCGATTGTGTGATTGCGTGATTGCCTGGTTGCGTGATTCTGTGATTCCCTCGTTGTGCGATTGTGTTATTGTGTGATGAGGTGCTTGTGTGATGGTGTGATTGTGTGATTGTGTGATTGTCTGGTTGTGTGATTGCGTGATTGTGTGATTGTGGGATTGTGTGATTGTGTGATTGTGTGATTGTGGGATTGTGGGATTGTGGGATTGTGAGATTGTGTGATTGTGTGATTGTGTGATTGTGTGATTGTGTGATTGTGTGAAAGTGGGTTTGTGTGTTTGTGGATTGTGTGGTTGTGTGATTGTGTGATGGCGGGATGTGGATTGTCTGATTGTGTGATTGTGTATTGGTGTGATTGTGCGACTGTGTGACTTTGCGATTGTGTGATTGTGTGATGGCGGGTTGTGGATTGTCTGATTGTGTGATTGTGTATTGGTGTGATTGTGCGATTGTGTGACTTTGCGATTGTGTGATTGTGTGGTTGTGTGATCGTGTGATTGCATGGTGGGGTGATTGTGTGATAGTGTGATTGTGTGATAGTGTGATAGTGTGATTGTGTGATTGTGTGATTGTGTGATTGTGTGATAGTGTGATTGTGTCCATGTGTAATCGTGTGTTTGGGTGCTTGTGTGATTGTGTGAGTGTGTGATTGTGTGATTGTGGATTGTGTGATTGTGTGATTGTGTGATTGTGTGATTGTGTGATTGTGTGATTGCGGGATTGTGTGGTTGTGTGATTGTGTGGTTGTGTGATCGTGTGATTGTGGGATTGTGTGGTTGTGTGATTGTGTGATTGTGGATTGTGTGATTGTGTGATTGTGTGATTGTGTGGTTGTGTGATTGTGTGATTGTGGGATTGTGTGGTTGTGTGATTGTGTGATTGTGTGATTGTGTGATTGTGTGATTGTGTGATTGTGCGATTGTGTGATTGCGTGGTTGCGTGATTGCGTGATTGTGTGATTGTGTGATTGTGTGGTTGTGTGATTGTGTGATTGTGTGATTGTGTGCTTGTGTGATTGCGTGATTGTGTGATTGTGGGATTGTGTGATTGTGTGATTGTGTGATTGTGTGCTTGTGTGATTGCGTGATTGTGTGATTGTGGGATTGTGTGATTGTGTGATTGTGCGATTGTGTGATTGTGTGATTGTGTGGTTGTGTGAGTGTGTGGGTGTGTGATCGTGTGATTGTGTCACTGTGTGATTGTGTGATTGTGTGATTGTGTGGTGGTGTGATTGTGTGATTGTGTGATTGTGTGGTGGTGTGATTGTGTGATTGTGTATTATGTGATTGTGTTCTTGTGTCTTTGTGTGATTGTGTAGTTGTGTGATTGTGTGATTGTGTGATTGTGGGATTGTGAGATTGTGTGATTGTGTGATTGTGTGATTGTGTGATTGTGTGATTGTGTGATTGTGTGATTGTGTGATTGTGTGATTGTGTGATTGTGTGATTGTGTGATTGTGTGATTGTGTGATTGTGTGATTGTGTGATTGTGTCATTGTGTGATTGTGTGATTGTGTGATTGTGTGATTGTGTGAAAGTGGGTTTGTGTGTTTGTGGATTGTGTGGTTGTGTGATTGCGGGTTGTGGATTGTCTGATTGTGTGATTGTGCGATTGTGTGACAATGCGATTGTGTGATTGTGTGGTTGTGTGATTGTGTAATTGCATGGTGGGGTGATTGTGTGATAGTGTGATTGTGTGATGGTGTGATAGCGTGATTGTGTGATTGTGTGATTGTGTGATTGTGTCCATGTGTAATCGTGTGTTTGGGTGCTTGTGTGATTGTGCGAGGGTGTGATTGTGTGATTGTGGATTGTGTGATTGTGTGATTGTGTGATTGTGTGATTGTGTGATTGTGGGATTGTGTGGTTGTGTGATTGTGTGGTTGTGTGATTGTGTGATTGTGGGATTGTGTGGTTGTGTGATTGTGTGGTTGTGTGATTGTGTGATTGTGTGATTGTGTGATTGTGGGATTGTGTGGTTGTGTGATTGTGTGGTTGTGTGATTGCGTGATTGTGTGATTGTGGGATTGCGTGATTGTGTGATTGTGTGATTATGGGATTGTGTGGTTGTGTGATTGTGTGATTGTTTGATTGTGTGATTGTGGGATTGTGTGGTTGTGTGATTGTGGGATTGTGTGGTTGTGTGATTGTGTGGCTGTGTGATTGTGTGATTGTGTGATTGTGGGATTGTGTGATTGTGTGATTGTGTGATTGTGTGATTGTGTGGTTGTGTGATTGTGTGATTGTGTGATTGTGTGATTGTGCGATTGTGTGATTGCGTGATTGCGTGATTGCGTGATTGTGTGATTGTGTGATTGTGTGATTGTGTGGTTGTGTGATTGTGTGATTGTGTGATAGCGTGATTGTGCGATTGTGTGATTGCGTGATTGCCTGGTTGCGTGATTCTGTGATTCCCTCGTTGTGCGATTGTGTTATTGTGTGATGAGGTGCTTGTGTGATGGTGTGATTGTGTGATTGTGTGATTGTGTGGTTGTGTGATTGTGTGATTGTGTGATTGTGTGATTGTGTGATTGTGTGATTGTGTGGTTGTGTGATTATGTGATTGTGTCATTGTGTTCATGTGTTATTTTGTGTTGGGGTGCTTGTGTGATTGCGTGAGTGTATGATTGTGTGACTGTGGATTGTGTATTGTGCGATTGTGTGATTGCGTGAGTGTGTGGTTGTGTGACTGTAGATTGCGTATTGTGTGATTGTGTGATTGTGTGATTGTGTGATTGTGTGATTGTGTGATTGTGTGATTGTGTGATTGTGTGATTGTGTGATTGTGTGATTGTGTGATTGTGTGAAAGTGGGTTTGTGTGTTTGTGGACTGTGTGGTTGTGTGATTGTGTGATGGCGGGATGTGGATTGTCTGATTGTGTGATTTGCGATTGTGTGACAATGCGATTGTGTGATTGTGTGATGGCGGGTTGTGGATTGTCTGATTGTGTGATTGTGCGATTGTGTGACAATGCGATTGTGTGATTGTGTGGTTGTGTGATTGTGTAATTGCATGGTGGGGTGATTGTGTGATAGTGTGATTGTGTGATGGTGTGATAGCGTGATTGTGTGATTGTGTGATTGTGTGATTGTGTCCATGTGTAATCGTGTGTTTGGGTGCTTGTGTGATTGTGTGAGTGTGTGATTGTGTGATTGTGGATTGTGTGATTGTGTGATTGTGTGATTGTGTGATTGTGTGATTGCGGGATTGTGTGATTGTGGGATTGTGTGATTGTGTGATTGTGCGATTGTGTGATTGTGTGATTGTGTGGTTGTGTGAGTGTGTGGGTGTGTGATCGTGTGATTGTGTCACTGTGTGATTGTGTGATTGTGTGATTGTGTGGTGGTGTGAGTGTGTGATTGTGTGATTGTGGATTGTGTGATTGTGTGATTGTGTGATTGTGTGATTGTGTGATTGTGTGATTGTGTGATTGTGGGATTGCGAGATTGTGTGATTGTGTGATTGTGTGATTGTGTGATTGTGTGATTGTGTGATTGTGTGATTGTGTGATTGTGTGATTGTGTGATTGTGTGAAAGTGGGTTTGTGTGTTTGTGGATTGTGTGGTTGTGTGATTGTGTGATGGCGGGATGTGGATTGTCTGATTGTGTGTTGTGTATTGGTGTGATTGTGCGATTGTGTGATTGTGTGATGGCATGTTGTGGGTTGTCTGATTGTGTGATTGTGTATTGGTGTGATTGTGTGATTGTGCGATTGTGGGATTGTGTGAGTGTGTGATTGTGTGATTGCGTGATTGTGTGATTGTGTGATTGTGTCACAGTGTGATTGTGTGATTGTGTGGTTGTGTGATTGTGTGATTGTGGGATTGTGTGATTGTGTGATTGTGTGATTGTGTGATTGTGTGAAAGTGGGTTTGTGTGTTTGTGGATTGTGTGGTTGTGTGATTGTGTGATGGCGGGATGTGGATTGTCTGATTGTGTGATTGTGTATTGGTGTGATTGTGCGATTGTGTGACTTTGCGATTGTGTGATTGTGTGATGGCGGGTTGTGGATTGTCTGATTGTGTGATTGTGTATTGGTGTGATTGTGCGATTGTGTTATTGTGTGGTTGTATGATTGTGTGATTGCATGGTGGGGTGATTGTGTGATAGTGTGATTGTGTGATAGTGTGATTGTGTGATTGTGTGATTGTGTGATTGTGGGATTGTGTGGTTGTGTGATTGTGTGGCTGTGTGATTGTGTGATTGTGTGAGTGTGTGGTTGTGTGACTGTAGATTGCGTATTGTGTGATTGTGTGATTGTGTGAAAGTGGGTTTGTGTGTTTGTGGATTGTGTGGTTGTGTGATTGTGTGATGGCGGGATGTGGATTGTCTGATTGTGTGATTGTGTATTGGTGTGATTGTGCGATTGTGTGACTTTGCGATTGTGTGATTGTGTGATGGCGGGTTGTGGATTGTCTGATTGTGTGATTGTGTATTGGTGTGATTGTGTCATTGTGTGATTGTGGGATTGTGTGAGTGCGTGATTGTGTGATTATGTGATTGTGTGATTGTGTGATTGTGTGGTTGTGTGATTGTGTGATTGTGTGGTTGTGTGATTGTGGGATTGTGTGGTTGTGTGATTGTGTGGTTGTGTGATTGTGTGATTGTGTGATTGTGGGATTGTGTGATTGTGTGATTGTGTGATTGTGTGGTTGTGTGATTGTGTGATTGCGTGAGTGTATGATTGTGTGACTGTGGATTGTGTATTGTGTGATTGTGTGATTGCGTGAGTGTGTGGTAGTGTGACTGTAGATTGCGTATTGTGTGATTGTGTGATTGTGTGATTGTGTGATTGTGTGATTGTGTGAAAGTGGGTTTGTGTGTTTGTGGATTGTGTGGTTGTGTGATTGTGTGATGGCGGGATGTGGATTGTCTGATTGTGTGATTGTGTATTGGTGTGATTGTGCGATTGTGTGACTTTGCGATTGTGTGATTGTGTGATGGCGGGTTGTGGATTGTCTGATTGTGTGATTGTGTATTGGTGTGATTGTGCGATTGTGTGACTTTGCGATTGTGTTATTGTGTGGTTGTGTGATTGTGTGATTGCATGGTGGGGTGATTGTGTGATAGTGTGATTGTGTGATAGTGTGATAGTGTGATTGTGTGATTGTGTGATTGTGTGATTGTGTGATAGTGTGATTGTGTCCATGTGTAATCGCGTGTTTGGGTGCTTGTGTGACTGTGTGAGTGTGTGATTGTGTGATTGTGGATTGTGTGATTGTGTGATTGTGTGATTGTGTGATTGTGTGATTGTGTGATTGTGTGGTTGTGTGATTGTGTGATTGTGTGATTGTGTGATTGTGGGATTGTGTGGTTGTGTGATTGTGTGGTTGTGTGATTGTGTGATTGTGGGATTGTGTGGTTGTGTGATTGTGTGATTGTGCGATTGTGTGGTTGTGTGAGTGTGTGGGTGTGTGATCGTGTGATTGTGTCACTGTGTGATTGTGTGATTGTGTGATTGTGTGGTGGTGTGATTGTGTGATTGTGTATTATGTGATTGTGTTCTTGTGTCTTTGTGTGATTGTGTAGTTGTGTGATTGTGTGATTGTGTGATTGTGGGATTGTGAGATTGTGTGATTGTGTGATTGTGTGATGGTGTGATTGTGTGATTGTGTGATTGTGTGATTGTGTGATTGTGTGATTGTGTGAAAGTGGGTTTGTGTGTTTGTGGATTGTGTGGTTGTGTGATTGTGTGATGGCGGGATGTGGATTGTGTATTGGTGCGATTGTGCGATTGTGTGATTGTGTGATGGCAGGTTGTGGATTGTCTGATTGTGTGATTGTGTATTGGTGTGATTGTGTGATTGTGTGATTGTGTGGTTGTGTGATTGTGTGATTGTGTGATTGTGTGATTGTGGGATTGTGTGGTTGTGTGATTGTGTGGTTGTGTGATTGTGTTATTGTGTGATTGTGGGATTGTGTGATTGTGTGATTGTGTGATTGTGTGGTTGTGTGATTGTGTGATTGCGTGAGTGTATGATTGTGTGACTGTGGATTGTGTATTGTGTGATTGTGTGATTGCGTGAGTGTGTGGTTGTGTGACTGTAGATTGCGTATTGTGTGATTGTGTGATTGTGTGATTGTGTGATGGCGGGATGTGGATTGTCTAATCGTGTGATTGTGTATTGGTGTGATTGTGCGATTGTGTGACTTTGCGATTGTGTGATTGTGTGATGGCGGGTTGTGGATTGTCTGATTGTGTGATGGCGGGTTGTGGATTGTCTGAATGTGTGATTGTGCGATTGTGTGACTTTGCGATTGTGTTATTGTGTGGTTGTGTGATTGTGTGATTGCATGGTGGGGTGATTGTGTGATAGTGTGATTGTGTGATAGTGTGATTGTGTGATTGTGTGATTGTGGGATTGTGTGGTTGTGTGATTGTGTGGTTGTGTGATTGTGTTATTGTGTGATTGTGGGATTGTGTGATTGTGTGATTGTGTGATTGTGTGATTGTGTGAAAGTGGGTTTGTGTGTTTGTGGATTGTGTGGTTGTGTGATTGTGTGATGGCGGGATGTGGATTGTCTGATTGTGTGATTGTGTATTGGTGTGATTGTGCGATTGTGTGACTTTGCGATTGTGTGATTGTGTGATGGCGGGTTGTGGATTGTCTGATTGTGTGATTGTGTATTGGTGTGATTGTGCGATTGTGTGACTTTGCGATTGTGTTATTGTGTGGTTGTATGATTGTGTGATTGCATGGTGGGGTGATTGTGTGATAGTGTGATTGTGTGATAGTGTGATTGTGTGATTGTGTGATTGTGTGATTGTGGGATTGTGTGGTTGTGTGATTGTGTGGCTGTGTGATTGTGTGATTGTGTGAGTGTGTGGTTGTGTGACTGTAGATTGCGTATTGTGTGATTGTGTGATTGTGTGATTGTGTGATTGTGTGATTGTGTGATTGTGTGAAAGTGGGTTTGTGTGTTTGTGGATTGTGTGGTTGTGTGATTGTGTGATGGCGGGATGTGGATTGTCTGATTGTGTGATTGTGTATTGGTGTGATTGTGCGATTGTGTGACTTTGCGATTGTGTGATTGTGTGATGGCGGGTTGTGGATTGTCTGATTGTGTGATTGTGTATTGGTGTGATTGTGTCATTGTGTGATTGTGGGATTGTGTGAGTGCGTGATTGTGTGATTATGTGATTGTGTGATTGTGTGATTGTGTGGTTGTGTGATTGTGTGATTGTGTGGTTGTGTGATTGTGGGATTGTGTGGTTGTGTGATTGTGTGGTTGTGTGATTGTGTGATTGTGTGATTGTGGGATTGTGTGATTGTGTGATTGTGTGATTGTGTGGTTGTGTGATTGTGTGATTGCGTGAGTGTATGATTGTGTGACTGTGGATTGTGTATTGTGTGATTGTGTGATTGCGTGAGTGTGTGGTAGTGTGACTGTAGATTGCGTATTGTGTGATTGTGTGATTGTGTGATTGTGTGATTGTGTGATTGTGTGATAGTGTGATTGTGTCCATGTGTAATCGTGTGTTTGGGTGCTTGTGTGACTGTGTGAGTGTGTGATTGTGTGATTGTGGATTGTGTGATTGTGCGATTGTGTGATTGTGTGATTGTGTGATTGTGTGATTGTGTGGTTGTGTGATTGTGTGATTGTGTGATTGTGTGATTGTGTGATTGTGTGATTGTGGGATTGTGTGGTTGTGTGATTGCGTGGTTGTGTGATTGTGTGATTGTGGGATTGTGTGATTGTGTGATTGTGTGATTGTGTGGTTGTGTGATTGTGTGATTGTGTGGTTGTGTGATTGTGGGATTGTGTGGTTGTGTGATTGTGTGGTTGTGTGATTGTGTGATTGTGTGATTGTGGGATTGTGTGATTGTGTGATTGTGTGATTGTGTGATTGTGTGATTGTGTGATTGCGTGAGTGTATGATTGTGTGACTGTGGATTGTGTATTGTGTGATTGTGTGATTGCGTGAGTGTGTGGTTGTGTGACTGTAGATTGCGTATTGTGTGATTGTGTGATTGTGTGATTGTGTGATTGTGTGATTGTGTGATTGTGTGAAAGTGGGTTTGTGTGTTTGTGGATTGTGTGGTTGTGTGATTGTGTGATGGCGGGATGTGGATTGTCTGATTGTGTGATTGTGTATTGGTGTGATTGTGCGATTGTGTGACTTTGCGATTGTGTGATTGTGTGATGGCGGGTTGTGGATTGTCTGATTGTGTGATTGTGTATTGGTGTGATTGTGCGATTGTGTGACTTTGCGATTGTGTTATTGTGTGGTTGTGTGATTGTGTGATTGCATGGTGGGGTGATTGTGTGATAGTGTGATTGTGTGATAGTGTGATAGTGTGATTGTGTGATTGTGTGATTGTGTGATTGTGTGATTGTGTGATAGTGTGATTGTGTCCATGTGTAATCGTGTGTTTGGGTGCTTGTGTGACTGTGTGAGTGTGTGATTGTGTGATTGTGGATTGTGTGATTGTGTGATTGTGTGATTGTGTGATTGTGTGATTGTGTGATTGTGTGGTTGTGTGATTGTGTGATTGTGTGATTGTGTGATTGTGTGATTGTGGGATTGTGTGGTTGTGTGATTGTGTGGTTGTGTGATTGTGTGATTGTGGGATTGTGTGGTTGTGTGATTGTGTGATTGTGCGATTGTGTGGTTGTGTGATTGTGTGGTTGTGTGAGTGTGTGGGTGTGTGATCGTGTGATTGTGTCACTGTGTGATTGTGTGATTGTGTGATTGTGTGGTGGTGTGATTGTGTGATTGTGTATTATGTGATTGTGTTCTTGTGTCTTTGTGTGATTGTGTAGTTGTGTGATTGTGTGATTGTGGGATTGTGAGATTGTGTGATTGTGTGATTGTGTGATTGTATGATTGTGTGATGGTGTGATTGTGTGATTGTGTGATTGTGTGATTGTGTGATTGTGTGATTGTGTGATTGTGTGATTGTGTGAAAGTGGGTTTGTGTGTTTGTGGATTGTGTGGTTGTGTGATTGTGTGATGGCGGGATGTGGATTGTCTGATTGTGTGATTGTGTATTGGTGCGATTGTGTGATTGTGTGATGGCAGGTTGTGGATTGTCTGATTGTGTGATTGTGTATTGGTGTGATTGTGTGATTGTGTGATTGTGTGGTTGTGTGATTGTGTGATTGTGTGATTGTGTGATTGTGGGATTGTGTGGTTGTGTGATTGTGTGGTTGTGTGATTGTGTTATTGTGTGATTGTGGGATTGTGTGATTGTGTGATTGTGTGATTGTGTGGTTGTGTGATTGTGTGATTGCGTGAGTGTATGATTGTGTGACTGTGGATTGTGTATTGTGTGATTGTGTGATTGCGTGAGTGTGTGGTTGTGTGACTGTAGATTGCGTATTGTGTGATTGTGTGATTGTGTGATTGTGTGATTGTGTGATTGTGTGATTGTGTGAAAGTGGGTTTGTGTGTTTGTGGATTGTGTGGTTGTGTGATTGTGTGATGGCGGGATGTGGATTGTCTGATTGTGTGATTGTGTATTGGTGTGATTGTGCGATTGTGTGACTTTGCGATTGTGTGATTGTGTGATGGCGGGTTGTGGATTGTCTGATTGTGTGATGGCGGGTTGTGGATTGTCTGAATGTGTGATTGTGCGATTGTGTGACTTTGCGATTGTGTTATTGTGTGGTTGTGTGATTGTGTGATTGCATGGTGGGGTGATTGTGTGATAGTGTGATTGTGTGATAGCGTGATTGTGCGATTGTGTGATTGCGTGATTGCCTGGTTGCGTGATTCTGTGATTCCCTCGTTGTGCGATTGTGTTATTGTGTGATGAGGTGCTTGTGTGATGGTGTGATTGTGTGATTGTGTAATTGTGTGGTTGTGTGATTGTGTGATTGTGTGATTGTGTGATTGTGTGATTGTGTGATTGTGTGGTTGTGTGATTATGTGATTGTGTCATTGTTTTCATGTGTTATTTTGTGTTGGGGTGCTTGTGTGATTGCGTGAGTGTATGATTGTGTGACTGTGGATTGTGTATTGTGCGATTGTGTGATTGCGTGAGTGTGTGGTTGTGTGACTGTAGATTGCGTATTGTGTGATTGTGTGATTGTGTGATTGTGTGATTGTGTGATAGTGTGATTGTGTGATTGTGTGATTGTGTGATTGTGTGAAAGTGGGTTTGTGTGTTTGTGGACTGTGTGGTTGTGTGATTGTGTGATGGCGGGATGTGGATTGTCTGATTGTGTGATTTGCGATTGTGTGACAATGCGATTGTGTGATTGTGTGATGGCGGGTTGTGGATTGTCTGATTGTGTGATGGCGGGTTGTGGATTGTCTGAATGTGTGATTGTGCGATTGTGTGACTTTGCGATTGTGTTATTGTGTGGTTGTGTGATTGTGTGATTGCATGGTGGGGTGATTGTGTGATAGTGTGATTGTGTGATAGCGTGATTGTGCGATTGTGTGATTGCGTGATTGCCTGGTTGCGTGATTCTGTGATTCCCTCGTTGTGCGATTGTGTTATTGTGTGATGAGGTGCTTGTGTGATGGTGTGATTGTGTGATTGTGTAATTGTGTGGTTGTGTGATTGTGTGATTGTGTGATTGTGTGATTGTGTGATTGTGTGATTGTGTGGTTGTGTGATTATGTGATTGTGTCATTGTTTTCATGTGTTATTTTGTGTTGGGGTGCTTGTGTGATTGCGTGAGTGTATGATTGTGTGACTGTGGATTGTGTATTGTGCGATTGTGTGATTGCGTGAGTGTGTGGTTGTGTGACTGTAGATTGCGTATTGTGTGATTGTGTGATTGTGTGATTGTGTGATTGTGTGATAGTGTGATTGTGTGATTGTGTGATTGTGTGATTGTGTGAAAGTGGGTTTGTGTGTTTGTGGACTGTGTGGTTGTGTGATTGTGTGATGGCGGGATGTGGATTGTCTGATTGTGTGATTTGCGATTGTGTGACAATGCGATTGTGTGATTGTGTGATGGCGGGTTGTGGATTGTCTGATTGTGTGATTGTGCGATTGTGTGACAATGCGATTGTGTGATTGTGTGGTTGTGTGATTGTGTAATTGCATGGTGGGGTGATTGTGTGATAGTGTGATTGTGTGATGGTGTGATAGCGTGATTGTGTGATTGTGTGATTGTGTGATTGTGTCCATGTGTAATCGTGTGTTTGGGTGCTTGTGTGATTGTGCGAGGGTGTGATTGTGTGATTGTGGATTGTGTGATTGTGTGATTGTGTGATTGTGTGATTGTGTGATTGTGGGATTGTGTGGTTGTGTGATTGTGTGGTTGTGTGATTGTGTGATTGTGGGATTGTGTGGTTGTGTGATTGTGTGGTTGTGTGATTGTGTGATTGTGTGATTGTGTGATTGTGGGATTGTGTGGTTGTGTGATTGTGTGGTTGTGTGATTGCGTGATTGTGTGATTGTGGGATTGCGTGATTGTGTGATTGTGTGATTATGGGATTGTGTGGTTGTGTGATTGTGTGATTGTTTGATTGTGTGATTGTGGGATTGTGTGGTTGTGTGATTGTGGGATTGTGTGGTTGTGTGATTGTGTGGCTGTGTGATTGTGTGATTGTGTGATTGTGGGATTGTGTGATTGTGTGATTGTGTGATTGTGTGATTGTGTGGTTGTGTGATTGTGTGATTGTGTGATTGTGTGATTGTGCGATTGTGTGATTGCGTGATTGCGTGATTGCGTGATTGTGTGATTGTGTGATTGTGTGATTGTGTGGTTGTGTGATTGTGTGATTGTGTGATAGCGTGATTGTGCGATTGTGTGATTGCGTGATTGCCTGGTTGCGTGATTCTGTGATTCCCTCGTTGTGCGATTGTGTTATTGTGTGATGAGGTGCTTGTGTGATGGTGTGATTGTGTGATTGTGTGATTGTGTGGTTGTGTGATTGTGTGATTGTGTGATTGTGTGATTGTGTGATTGTGTGATTGTGTGGTTGTGTGATTATGTGATTGTGTCATTGTGTTCATGTGTTATTTTGTGTTGGGGTGCTTGTGTGATTGCGTGAGTGTATGATTGTGTGACTGTGGATTGTGTATTGTGCGATTGTGTGATTGCGTGAGTGTGTGGTTGTGTGACTGTAGATTGCGTATTGTGTGATTGTGTGATTGTGTGATTGTGTGATTGTGTGATTGTGTGATTGTGTGATTGTGTGATTGTGTGATTGTGTGATTGTGTGATTGTGTGAAAGTGGGTTTGTGTGTTTGTGGACTGTGTGGTTGTGTGATTGTGTGATGGCGGGATGTGGATTGTCTGATTGTGTGATTTGCGATTGTGTGACAATGCGATTGTGTGATTGTGTGATGGCGGGTTGTGGATTGTCTGATTGTGTGATTGTGCGATTGTGTGACAATGCGATTGTGTGATTGTGTGGTTGTGTGATTGTGTAATTGCATGGTGGGGTGATTGTGTGATAGTGTGATTGTGTGATGGTGTGATAGCGTGATTGTGTGATTGTGTGATTGTGTGATTGTGTCCATGTGTAATCGTGTGTTTGGGTGCTTGTGTGATTGTGTGAGTGTGTGATTGTGTGATTGTGGATTGTGTGATTGTGTGATTGTGTGATTGTGTGATTGTGTGATTGCGGGATTGTGTGGTTGTGTGATTGTGTGGTTGTGTGATTGTGTGATTGTGGGATTGTGTGGTTGTGTGATTGTGTGATTGTGGATTGTGTGATTGTGTGATTGTGTGATTGTGTGGTTGTGTGATTGTGTGATTGTGGGATTGTGTGGTTGTGTGATTGTGTGATTGTGTGATTGTGTGATTGTGTGATTGTGTGATTGTGCGATTGTGTGATTGCGTGGTTGCGTGATTGCGTGATTGTGTGATTGTGTGATTGTGTGGTTGTGTGATTGTGTGATTGTGTGATTGTGTGCTTGTGTGATTGCGTGATTGTGTGATTGTGGGATTGTGTGATTGTGTGATTGTGCGATTGTGTGATTGTGTGATTGTGTGGTTGTGTGAGTGTGTGGGTGTGTGATCGTGTGATTGTGTCACTGTGTGATTGTGTGATTGTGTGATTGTGTGGTGGTGTGAGTGTGTGATTGTGTGATTGTGGATTGTGTGATTGTGTGATTGTGTGATTGTGTGATTGTGTGATTGTGTGATTGTGTGATTGTGGGATTGCGAGATTGTGTGATTGTGTGATTGTGTGATTGTGTGATTGTGTGATTGTGTGATTGTGTGATTGTGTGATTGTGTGATTGTGTGATTGTGTGAAAGTGGGTTTGTGTGTTTGTGGATTGTGTGGTTGTGTGATTGTGTGATGGCGGGATGTGGATTGTCTGATTGTGTGTTGTGTATTGGTGTGATTGTGCGATTGTGTGATTGTGTGATGGCATGTTGTGGGTTGTCTGATTGTGTGATTGTGTATTGGTGTGATTGTGTGATTGTGCGATTGTGGGATTGTGTGAGTGTGTGATTGTGTGATTGCGTGATTGTGTGATTGTGTGATTGTGTCACAGTGTGATTGTGTGATTGTGTGGTTGTGTGATTGTGTGATTGTGGGATTGTGTGATTGTGTGATTGTGTGATTGTGTGATTGTGTGAAAGTGGGTTTGTGTGTTTGTGGATTGTGTGGTTGTGTGATTGTGTGATGGCGGGATGTGGATTGTCTGATTGTGTGATTGTGTATTGGTGTGATTGTGCGATTGTGTGACTTTGCGATTGTGTGATTGTGTGATGGCGGGTTGTGGATTGTCTGATTGTGTGATTGTGTATTGGTGTGATTGTGCGATTGTGTGACTTTGCGATTGTGTTATTGTGTGGTTGTATGATTGTGTGATTGCATGGTGGGGTGATTGTGTGATAGTGTGATTGTGTGATAGTGTGATTGTGTGATTGTGTGATTGTGTGATTGTGGGATTGTGTGGTTGTGTGATTGTGTGGCTGTGTGATTGTGTGATTGTGTGAGTGTGTGGTTGTGTGACTGTAGATTGCGTATTGTGTGATTGTGTGATTGTGTGAAAGTGGGTTTGTGTGTTTGTGGATTGTGTGGTTGTGTGATTGTGTGATGGCGGGATGTGGATTGTCTGATTGTGTGATTGTGTATTGGTGTGATTGTGCGATTGTGTGACTTTGCGATTGTGTGATTGTGTGATGGCGGGTTGTGGATTGTCTGATTGTGTGATTGTGTATTGGTGTGATTGTGTCATTGTGTGATTGTGGGATTGTGTGAGTGCGTGATTGTGTGATTATGTGATTGTGTGATTGTGTGATTGTGTGGTTGTGTGATTGTGTGATTGTGTGGTTGTGTGATTGTGGGATTGTGTGGTTGTGTGATTGTGTGGTTGTGTGATTGTGTGATTGTGTGATTGTGGGATTGTGTGATTGTGTGATTGTGTGATTGTGTGGTTGTGTGATTGTGTGATTGCGTGAGTGTATGATTGTGTGACTGTGGATTGTGTATTGTGTGATTGTGTGATTGCGTGAGTGTGTGGTAGTGTGACTGTAGATTGCGTATTGTGTGATTGTGTGATTGTGTGATTGTGTGATTGTGTGATTGTGTGAAAGTGGGTTTGTGTGTTTGTGGATTGTGTGGTTGTGTGATTGTGTGATGGCGGGATGTGGATTGTCTGATTGTGTGATTGTGTATTGGTGTGATTGTGCGATTGTGTGACTTTGCGATTGTGTGATTGTGTGATGGCGGGTTGTGGATTGTCTGATTGTGTGATTGTGTATTGGTGTGATTGTGCGATTGTGTGACTTTGCGATTGTGTTATTGTGTGGTTGTGTGATTGTGTGATTGCATGGTGGGGTGATTGTGTGATAGTGTGATTGTGTGATAGTGTGATAGTGTGATTGTGTGATTGTGTGATTGTGTGATTGTGTGATAGTGTGATTGTGTCCATGTGTAATCGCGTGTTTGGGTGCTTGTGTGACTGTGTGAGTGTGTGATTGTGTGATTGTGGATTGTGTGATTGTGTGATTGTGTGATTGTGTGATTGTGTGATTGTGTGATTGTGTGGTTGTGTGATTGTGTGATTGTGTGATTGTGTGATTGTGGGATTGTGTGGTTGTGTGATTGTGTGGTTGTGTGATTGTGTGATTGTGGGATTGTGTGGTTGTGTGATTGTGTGATTGTGCGATTGTGTGGTTGTGTGAGTGTGTGGGTGTGTGATCGTGTGATTGTGTCACTGTGTGATTGTGTGATTGTGTGATTGTGTGGTGGTGTGATTGTGTGATTGTGTATTATGTGATTGTGTTCTTGTGTCTTTGTGTGATTGTGTAGTTGTGTGATTGTGTGATTGTGTGATTGTGGGATTGTGAGATTGTGTGATTGTGTGATTGTGTGATGGTGTGATTGTGTGATTGTGTGATTGTGTGATTGTGTGATTGTGTGATTGTGTGAAAGTGGGTTTGTGTGTTTGTGGATTGTGTGGTTGTGTGATTGTGTGATGGCGGGATGTGGATTGTGTATTGGTGCGATTGTGCGATTGTGTGATTGTGTGATGGCAGGTTGTGGATTGTCTGATTGTGTGATTGTGTATTGGTGTGATTGTGTGATTGTGTGATTGTGTGGTTGTGTGATTGTGTGATTGTGTGATTGTGTGATTGTGGGATTGTGTGGTTGTGTGATTGTGTGGTTGTGTGATTGTGTTATTGTGTGATTGTGGGATTGTGTGATTGTGTGATTGTGTGATTGTGTGGTTGTGTGATTGTGTGATTGCGTGAGTGTATGATTGTGTGACTGTGGATTGTGTATTGTGTGATTGTGTGATTGCGTGAGTGTGTGGTTGTGTGACTGTAGATTGCGTATTGTGTGATTGTGTGATTGTGTGATTGTGTGATGGCGGGATGTGGATTGTCTAATTGTGTGATTGTGTATTGGTGTGATTGTGCGATTGTGTGACTTTGCGATTGTGTGATTGTGTGATGGCGGGTTGTGGATTGTCTGATTGTGTGATGGCGGGTTGTGGATTGTCTGAATGTGTGATTGTGCGATTGTGTGACTTTGCGATTGTGTTATTGTGTGGTTGTGTGATTGTGTGATTGCATGGTGGGGTGATTGTGTGATAGTGTGATTGTGTGATAGTGTGATTGTGTGATTGTGTGATTGTGGGATTGTGTGGTTGTGTGATTGTGTGGTTGTGTGATTGTGTTATTGTGTGATTGTGGGATTGTGTGATTGTGTGATTGTGTGATTGTGTGATTGTGTGAAAGTGGGTTTGTGTGTTTGTGGATTGTGTGGTTGTGTGATTGTGTGATGGCGGGATGTGGATTGTCTGATTGTGTGATTGTGTATTGGTGTGATTGTGCGATTGTGTGACTTTGCGATTGTGTGATTGTGTGATGGCGGGTTGTGGATTGTCTGATTGTGTGATTGTGTATTGGTGTGATTGTGCGATTGTGTGACTTTGCGATTGTGTTATTGTGTGGTTGTATGATTGTGTGATTGCATGGTGGGGTGATTGTGTGATAGTGTGATTGTGTGATAGTGTGATTGTGTGATTGTGTGATTGTGTGATTGTGGGATTGTGTGGTTGTGTGATTGTGTGGCTGTGTGATTGTGTGATTGTGTGAGTGTGTGGTTGTGTGACTGTAGATTGCGTATTGTGTGATTGTGTGATTGTGTGATTGTGTGATTGTGTGATTGTGTGATTGTGTGAAAGTGGGTTTGTGTGTTTGTGGATTGTGTGGTTGTGTGATTGTGTGATGGCGGGATGTGGATTGTCTGATTGTGTGATTGTGTATTGGTGTGATTGTGCGATTGTGTGACTTTGCGATTGTGTGATTGTGTGATGGCGGGTTGTGGATTGTCTGATTGTGTGATTGTGTATTGGTGTGATTGTGTCATTGTGTGATTGTGGGATTGTGTGAGTGCGTGATTGTGTGATTATGTGATTGTGTGATTGTGTGATTGTGTGGTTGTGTGATTGTGTGATTGTGTGGTTGTGTGATTGTGGGATTGTGTGGTTGTGTGATTGTGTGGTTGTGTGATTGTGTGATTGTGTGATTGTGGGATTGTGTGATTGTGTGATTGTGTGATTGTGTGGTTGTGTGATTGTGTGATTGCGTGAGTGTATGATTGTGTGACTGTGGATTGTGTATTGTGTGATTGTGTGATTGCGTGAGTGTGTGGTAGTGTGACTGTAGATTGCGTATTGTGTGATTGTGTGATTGTGTGATTGTGTGATTGTGTGATTGTGTGAAAGTGGGTTTGTGTGTTTGTGGATTGTGTGGTTGTGTGATTGTGTGATGGCGGGATGTGGATTGTCTGATTGTGTGATTGTGTATTGGTGTGATTGTGCGATTGTGTGACTTTGCGAATGTGTGATTGTGTGATGGCGGGTTGTGGATTGTCTGATTGTGTGATTGTGTATTGGTGTGATTGTGCGATTGTGTGACTTTGCGATTGTGTTATTGTGTGGTTGTGTGATTGTGTGATTGCATGGTGGGGTGATTGTGTGATAGTGTGATTGTGTGATAGTGTGATAGTGTGATTGTGTGATTGTGTGATTGTGTGATTGTGTGATAGTGTGATTGTGTCCATGTGTAATCGTGTGTTTGGGTGCTTGTGTGACTGTGTGAGTGTGTGATTGTGTGATTGTGGATTGTGTGATTGTGTGATTGTGTGATTGTGTGATTGTGTGATTGTGTGATTGTGTGGTTGTGTGATTGTGTGATTGTGTGATTGTGTGATTGTGTGATTGTGTGATTGTGGGATTGTGTGGTTGTGTGATTGCGTGGTTGTGTGATTGTGTGATTGTGGGATTGTGTGGTTGTGTGATTGTGTGATTGTGCGATTGTGTGGTTGTGTGATTGTGTGGTTGTGTGAGTGTGTGGGTGTGTGATCGTGTGATTGTGTCACTGTGTGATTGTGTGATTGTGTGATTGTGTGGTGGTGTGATTGTGTGATTGTGTATTATGTGATTGTGTTCTTGTGTCTTTGTGTGATTGTGTAGTTGTGTGATTGTGTGATTGTGTGATTGTGGGATTGTGAGATTGTGTGATTGTGTGATTGTGTGATGGTGTGATTGTGTGATTGTGTGATTGTGTGATTGTGTGATTGTGTGATTGTGTGAAAGTGGGTTTGTGTGTTTGTGGATTGTGTGGTTGTGTGATTGTGTGATGGCGGGATGTGGATTGTGTATTGGTGCGATTGTGCGATTGTGTGATTGTGTGATGGCAGGTTGTGGATTGTCTGATTGTGTGATTGTGTATTGGTGTGATTGTGTGATTGTGTGATTGTGTGGTTGTGTGATTGTGTGATTGTGTGATTGTGTGATTGTGGGATTGTGTGGTTGTGTGATTGTGTGGTTGTGTGATTGTGTTATTGTGTGATTGTGGGATTGTGTGATTGTGTGATTGTGTGATTGTGTGATTGTGTGATTGTGTGAAAGTGGGTTTGTGTGTTTGTGGATTGTGTGGTTGTGTGATTGTGTGATGGCGGGATGTGGATTGTGTATTGGTGCGATTGTGCGATTGTGTGATTGTGTGATGGCAGGTTGTGGATTGTCTGATTGTGTGATTGTGTATTGGTGTGATTGTGTGATTGTGTGATTGTGTGATTGTGTGATTGTGTGATTGTGTGATTGTGTGATTGTGTGATTGTGTGATTGTGTGAAAGTGGGTTTGTGTGTTTGTGGATTGTGTGGTTGTGTGATTGTGTGATGGCGGGATGTGGATTGTCTGATTGTGTGTTGTGTATTGGTGTGATTGTGCGATTGTGTGATTGTGTGATGGCATGTTGTGGGTTGTCTGATTGTGTGATTGTGTATTGGTGTGATTGTGTGATTGTGCGATTGTGGGATTGTGTGAGTGTGTGATTGTGTGATTGCGTGATTGTGTGATTGTGTGATTGTGTCACAGTGTGATTGTGTGATTGTGTGGTTGTGTGATTGTGTGATTGTGGGATTGTGTGATTGTGTGATTGTGTGATTGTGTGATTGTGTGAAAGTGGGTTTGTGTGTTTGTGGATTGTGTGGTTGTGTGATTGTGTGATGGCGGGATGTGGATTGTCTGATTGTGTGATTGTGTATTGGTGTGATTGTGCGATTGTGTGACTTTGCGATTGTGTGATTGTGTGATGGCGGGTTGTGGATTGTCTGATTGTGTGATTGTGTATTGGTGTGATTGTGCGATTGTGTGACTTTGCGATTGTGTTATTGTGTGGTTGTATGATTGTGTGATTGCATGGTGGGGTGATTGTGTGATAGTGTGATTGTGTGATAGTGTGATTGTGTGATTGTGTGATTGTGTGATTGTGGGATTGTGTGGTTGTGTGATTGTGTGGCTGTGTGATTGTGTGATTGTGTGAGTGTGTGGTTGTGTGACTGTAGATTGCGTATTGTGTGATTGTGTGATTGTGTGAAAGTGGGTTTGTGTGTTTGTGGATTGTGTGGTTGTGTGATTGTGTGATGGCGGGATGTGGATTGTCTGATTGTGTGATTGTGTATTGGTGTGATTGTGCGATTGTGTGACTTTGCGATTGTGTGATTGTGTGATGGCGGGTTGTGGATTGTCTGATTGTGTGATTGTGTATTGGTGTGATTGTGTCATTGTGTGATTGTGGGATTGTGTGAGTGCGTGATTGTGTGATTATGTGATTGTGTGATTGTGTGATTGTGTGGTTGTGTGATTGTGTGATTGTGTGGTTGTGTGATTGTGGGATTGTGTGGTTGTGTGATTGTGTGGTTGTGTGATTGTGTGATTGTGTGATTGTGGGATTGTGTGATTGTGTGATTGTGTGATTGTGTGGTTGTGTGATTGTGTGATTGCGTGAGTGTATGATTGTGTGACTGTGGATTGTGTATTGTGTGATTGTGTGATTGCGTGAGTGTGTGGTAGTGTGACTGTAGATTGCGTATTGTGTGATTGTGTGATTGTGTGATTGTGTGATTGTGTGATTGTGTGAAAGTGGGTTTGTGTGTTTGTGGATTGTGTGGTTGTGTGATTGTGTGATGGCGGGATGTGGATTGTCTGATTGTGTGATTGTGTATTGGTGTGATTGTGCGATTGTGTGACTTTGCGATTGTGTGATTGTGTGATGGCGGGTTGTGGATTGTCTGATTGTGTGATTGTGTATTGGTGTGATTGTGCGATTGTGTGACTTTGCGATTGTGTTATTGTGTGGTTGTGTGATTGTGTGATTGCATGGTGGGGTGATTGTGTGATAGTGTGATTGTGTGATAGTGTGATAGTGTGATTGTGTGATTGTGTGATTGTGTGATTGTGTGATAGTGTGATTGTGTCCATGTGTAATCGCGTGTTTGGGTGCTTGTGTGACTGTGTGAGTGTGTGATTGTGTGATTGTGGATTGTGTGATTGTGTGATTGTGTGATTGTGTGATTGTGTGATTGTGTGATTGTGTGGTTGTGTGATTGTGTGATTGTGTGATTGTGTGATTGTGGGATTGTGTGGTTGTGTGATTGTGTGGTTGTGTGATTGTGTGATTGTGGGATTGTGTGGTTGTGTGATTGTGTGATTGTGCGATTGTGTGGTTGTGTGAGTGTGTGGGTGTGTGATCGTGTGATTGTGTCACTGTGTGATTGTGTGATTGTGTGATTGTGTGGTGGTGTGATTGTGTGATTGTGTATTATGTGATTGTGTTCTTGTGTCTTTGTGTGATTGTGTAGTTGTGTGATTGTGTGATTGTGTGATTGTGGGATTGTGAGATTGTGTGATTGTGTGATTGTGTGATGGTGTGATTGTGTGATTGTGTGATTGTGTGATTGTGTGATTGTGTGATTGTGTGAAAGTGGGTTTGTGTGTTTGTGGATTGTGTGGTTGTGTGATTGTGTGATGGCGGGATGTGGATTGTGTATTGGTGCGATTGTGCGATTGTGTGATTGTGTGATGGCAGGTTGTGGATTGTCTGATTGTGTGATTGTGTATTGGTGTGATTGTGTGATTGTGTGATTGTGTGGTTGTGTGATTGTGTGATTGTGTGATTGTGTGATTGTGGGATTGTGTGGTTGTGTGATTGTGTGGTTGTGTGATTGTGTTATTGTGTGATTGTGGGATTGTGTGATTGTGTGATTGTGTGATTGTGTGGTTGTGTGATTGTGTGATTGCGTGAGTGTATGATTGTGTGACTGTGGATTGTGTATTGTGTGATTGTGTGATTGCGTGAGTGTGTGGTTGTGTGACTGTAGATTGCGTATTGTGTGATTGTGTGATTGTGTGATTGTGTGATGGCGGGATGTGGATTGTCTAATTGTGTGATTGTGTATTGGTGTGATTGTGCGATTGTGTGACTTTGCGATTGTGTGATTGTGTGATGGCGGGTTGTGGATTGTCTGATTGTGTGATGGCGGGTTGTGGATTGTCTGAATGTGTGATTGTGCGATTGTGTGACTTTGCGATTGTGTTATTGTGTGGTTGTGTGATTGTGTGATTGCATGGTGGGGTGATTGTGTGATAGTGTGATTGTGTGATAGTGTGATTGTGTGATTGTGTGATTGTGGGATTGTGTGGTTGTGTGATTGTGTGGTTGTGTGATTGTGTTATTGTGTGATTGTGGGATTGTGTGATTGTGTGATTGTGTGATTGTGTGATTGTGTGAAAGTGGGTTTGTGTGTTTGTGGATTGTGTGGTTGTGTGATTGTGTGATGGCGGGATGTGGATTGTCTGATTGTGTGATTGTGTATTGGTGTGATTGTGCGATTGTGTGACTTTGCGATTGTGTGATTGTGTGATGGCGGGTTGTGGATTGTCTGATTGTGTGATTGTGTATTGGTGTGATTGTGCGATTGTGTGACTTTGCGATTGTGTTATTGTGTGGTTGTATGATTGTGTGATTGCATGGTGGGGTGATTGTGTGATAGTGTGATTGTGTGATAGTGTGATTGTGTGATTGTGTGATTGTGTGATTGTGGGATTGTGTGGTTGTGTGATTGTGTGGCTGTGTGATTGTGTGATTGTGTGAGTGTGTGGTTGTGTGACTGTAGATTGCGTATTGTGTGATTGTGTGATTGTGTGATTGTGTGATTGTGTGATTGTGTGATTGTGTGAAAGTGGGTTTGTGTGTTTGTGGATTGTGTGGTTGTGTGATTGTGTGATGGCGGGATGTGGATTGTCTGATTGTGTGATTGTGTATTGGTGTGATTGTGCGATTGTGTGACTTTGCGATTGTGTGATTGTGTGATGGCGGGTTGTGGATTGTCTGATTGTGTGATTGTGTATTGGTGTGATTGTGTCATTGTGTGATTGTGGGATTGTGTGAGTGCGTGATTGTGTGATTATGTGATTGTGTGATTGTGTGATTGTGTGGTTGTGTGATTGTGTGATTGTGTGGTTGTGTGATTGTGGGATTGTGTGGTTGTGTGATTGTGTGGTTGTGTGATTGTGTGATTGTGTGATTGTGGGATTGTGTGATTGTGTGATTGTGTGATTGTGTGGTTGTGTGATTGTGTGATTGCGTGAGTGTATGATTGTGTGACTGTGGATTGTGTATTGTGTGATTGTGTGATTGCGTGAGTGTGTGGTAGTGTGACTGTAGATTGCGTATTGTGTGATTGTGTGATTGTGTGATTGTGTGATTGTGTGATTGTGTGAAAGTGGGTTTGTGTGTTTGTGGATTGTGTGGTTGTGTGATTGTGTGATGGCGGGATGTGGATTGTCTGATTGTGTGATTGTGTATTGGTGTGATTGTGCGATTGTGTGACTTTGCGAATGTGTGATTGTGTGATGGCGGGTTGTGGATTGTCTGATTGTGTGATTGTGTATTGGTGTGATTGTGCGATTGTGTGACTTTGCGATTGTGTTATTGTGTGGTTGTGTGATTGTGTGATTGCATGGTGGGGTGATTGTGTGATAGTGTGATTGTGTGATAGTGTGATAGTGTGATTGTGTGATTGTGTGATTGTGTGATTGTGTGATAGTGTGATTGTGTCCATGTGTAATCGTGTGTTTGGGTGCTTGTGTGACTGTGTGAGTGTGTGATTGTGTGATTGTGGATTGTGTGATTGTGTGATTGTGTGATTGTGTGATTGTGTGATTGTGTGATTGTGTGGTTGTGTGATTGTGTGATTGTGTGATTGTGTGATTGTGTGATTGTGTGATTGTGGGATTGTGTGGTTGTGTGATTGCGTGGTTGTGTGATTGTGTGATTGTGGGATTGTGTGGTTGTGTGATTGTGTGATTGTGCGATTGTGTGGTTGTGTGATTGTGTGGTTGTGTGAGTGTGTGGGTGTGTGATCGTGTGATTGTGTCACTGTGTGATTGTGTGATTGTGTGATTGTGTGGTGGTGTGATTGTGTGATTGTGTATTATGTGATTGTGTTCTTGTGTCTTTGTGTGATTGTGTAGTTGTGTGATTGTGTGATTGTGTGATTGTGGGATTGTGAGATTGTGTGATTGTGTGATTGTGTGATGGTGTGATTGTGTGATTGTGTGATTGTGTGATTGTGTGATTGTGTGATTGTGTGAAAGTGGGTTTGTGTGTTTGTGGATTGTGTGGTTGTGTGATTGTGTGATGGCGGGATGTGGATTGTGTATTGGTGCGATTGTGCGATTGTGTGATTGTGTGATGGCAGGTTGTGGATTGTCTGATTGTGTGATTGTGTATTGGTGTGATTGTGTGATTGTGTGATTGTGTGGTTGTGTGATTGTGTGATTGTGTGATTGTGTGATTGTGGGATTGTGTGGTTGTGTGATTGTGTGGTTGTGTGATTGTGTTATTGTGTGATTGTGGGATTGTGTGATTGTGTGATTGTGTGATTGTGTGGTTGTGTGATTGTGTGATTGCGTGAGTGTATGATTGTGTGACTGTGGATTGTGTATTGTGTGATTGTGTGATTGCGTGAGTGTGTGGTTGTGTGACTGTAGATTGCGTATTGTGTGATTGTGTGATTGTGTGATTGTGTGATGGCGGGATGTGGATTGTCTAATTGTGTGATTGTGTATTGGTGTGATTGTGCGATTGTGTGACTTTGCGATTGTGTGATTGTGTGATGGCGGGTTGTGGATTGTCTGATTGTGTGATGGCGGGTTGTGGATTGTCTGAATGTGTGATTGTGCGATTGTGTGACTTTGCGATTGTGTTATTGTGTGGTTGTGTGATTGTGTGATTGCATGGTGGGGTGATTGTGTGATAGTGTGATTGTGTGATAGTGTGATAGTGTGATTGTGTGATTGTGTGATTGTGTGATTGTGTGATTGTGTGGTTGTGTGATTGTGTGATTGTGTGATTGTGTGATTGTGTGATTGTGTGATTGTGGGATTGTGTGGTTGTGTGATTGCGTGGTTGTGTGATTGTGTGATTGTGGGATTGTGTGGTTGTGTGATTGTGTGATTGTGCGATTGTGTGGTTGTGTGATTGTGTGGTTGTGTGAGTGTGTGGGTGTGTGATCGTGTGATTGTGTCACTGTGTGATTGTGTGATTGTGTGATTGTGTGGTGGTGTGATTGTGTGATTGTGTATTATGTGATTGTGTTCTTGTGTCTTTGTGTGATTGTGTAGTTGTGTGATTGTGTGATTGTGTGATTGTGGGATTGTGAGATTGTGTGATTGTGTGATTGTGTGATGGTGTGATTGTGTGATTGTGTGATTGTGTGATTGTGTGATTGTGTGATTGTGTGAAAGTGGGTTTGTGTGTTTGTGGATTGTGTGGTTGTGTGATTGTGTGATGGCGGGATGTGGATTGTGTATTGGTGCGATTGTGCGATTGTGTGATTGTGTGATGGCAGGTTGTGGATTGTCTGATTGTGTGATTGTGTATTGGTGTGATTGTGTGATTGTGTGATTGTGTGGTTGTGTGATTGTGTGATTGTGTGATTGTGTGATTGTGGGATTGTGTGGTTGTGTGATTGTGTGGTTGTGTGATTGTGTTATTGTGTGATTGTGGGATTGTGTGATTGTGTGATTGTGTGATTGTGTGGTTGTGTGATTGTGTGATTGCGTGAGTGTATGATTGTGTGACTGTGGATTGTGTATTGTGTGATTGTGTGATTGCGTGAGTGTGTGGTTGTGTGACTGTAGATTGCGTATTGTGTGATTGTGTGATTGTGTGATTGTGTGATGGCGGGATGTGGATTGTCTAATTGTGTGATTGTGTATTGGTGTGATTGTGCGATTGTGTGACTTTGCGATTGTGTGATTGTGTGATGGCGGGTTGTGGATTGTCTGATTGTGTGATGGCGGGTTGTGGATTGTCTGAATGTGTGATTGTGCGATTGTGTGACTTTGCGATTGTGTTATTGTGTGGTTGTGTGATTGTGTGATTGCATGGTGGGGTGATTGTGTGATAGTGTGATTGTGTGATAGTGTGATAGTGTGATTGTGTGATTGTGTGATTGTGTGATTGTGTGATTGTGTGATAGTGTGATTGTGTCCATGTGTAATCGTGTGTTTGGGTGCTTGTGTGACTGTGTGAGTGTGTGATTGTGGATTGTGTGATTGTGTGATTGTGTGATTGTGTGATTGTGTGATTGTGTGATTGTGTGATTGTGTGATTGTGTGATTGTGTGATTGTGTCACTGTGTGATTGTGTGATTGTGTGATTGTGTGGTTGTGTGATTGTGTGATTGTGTGATTGTGTGATTGTGTGATTGTGGGATTGTGTGGTTGTGTGATTGTGTGATTGTGGGATTGTGTGGTTGTGTGATTGTGTGGCTGTGTGATTGTGTGATTGTGTGATTGTGGGATTGTGTGATTGTGTGATTGTGTGATTGTGTGATTGTGTGGTTGTGTGATTGTGTGATTGTGTGTTTGTGTGATTGTGTGATTGTGCGATTGTGTGATTGCGTGATTGCGTGATTGCGTGATTGTGTGATTGTGTGATTGTGTGATTGTGTGGTTGTGTGATTGTGTGATTGTGTGATAGCGTGATTGTGCGATTGTGTGATTGCGTGATTGCCTGGTTGCGTGATTCTGTGATTCCCTCGTTGTGCGATTGTGTTATTGTGTGATGAGGTGCTTGTGTGATGGTGTGATTGTGTGATTGTGTGATTGTGTGGTTGTGTGATTGTGTGATTGTGTGATTGTGTGATTGTGTGATTGTGTGATTGTGTGACTGTGTGATTGTGTGGTTGTGTGATTATGTGATTGTGTCATTGTGTTCATGTGTTATTTTGTGTTGGGGTGCTTGTGTGATTGCGTGAGTGTATGATTGTGTGACTGTGGATTGTGTATTGTGCGATTGTGTGATTGCGTGAGTGTGTGGTTGTGTGACTGTAGATTGCGTATTGTGTGATTGTGTGATTGTGTGATTGTGTGATTGTGTGATTGTGTGATTGTGTGAAAGTGGGTTTGTGTGTTTGTGGACTGTGTGGTTGTGTGATTGTGTGATGGCGGGATGTGGATTGTCTGATTGTGTGATTTGCGATTGTGTGACAATGCGATTGTGTGATTGTGTGATGGCGGGTTGTGGATTGTCTGATTGTGTGATTGTGCGATTGTGTGACAATGCGATTGTGTGATTGTGTGGTTGTGTGATTGTGTAATTGCATGGTGGGGTGATTGTGTGATAGTGTGATTGTGTGATGGTGTGATAGCGTGATTGTGTGATTGTGTGGTTGTGTGATTGTGTCCATGTGTAATCGTGTGTTTGGGTGCTTGTGTGATTGTGCGAGGGTGTGATTGTGTGATTGTGGATTGTGTGATTGTGTGATTGTGTGATTGTGTGATTGTGTGATTGTGTGATTGTGTGATTGTGGGATTGTGTGGTTGTGTGATTGTGTGGTTGTGTGATTGTGTGATTGTGGGATTGTGTGGTTGTGTGATTGTGTGGTTGTATGATTGTGTGATTGTGTGATTGTGTGATTGTGGGATTGTGTGGTTGTGTGATTGTGTGGTTGTGTGATTGCGTGATTGTGTGATTGTGGGATTGCGTGATTGTGTGATTGTGTGATTATGGGATTGTGTGGTTGTGTGATTGTGTGATTGTTTGATTGTGTGATTGTGGGATTGTGTGGTTGTGTGATTGTGGGATTGTGTGGTTGTGTGATTGTGTGGCTGTGTGATTGTGTGATTGTGTGATTGTGGGATTGTGTGATTGTGTGATTGTGTGATTGTGTGGTTGTGTGATTGTGTGATTGTGTGATTGTGCGATTGTGTGATTGCGTGATTGCGTGATTGCGTGATTGTGTGATTGTGTGATTGTGTGATTGTGTGGTTGTGTGATTGTGTGATTGTGTGATAGCGTGATTGTGCGATTGTGTGATTGCGTGATTGCCTGGTTGCGTGATTCTGTGATTCCCTCGTTGTGCGATTGTGTTATTGTGTGATGAGGTGCTTGTGTGATGGTGTGATTGTGTGATTGTGTGATTGTGTGGTTGTGTGATTGTGTGATTGTGTGATTGTGTGATTGTGTGATTGTGTGATTGTGTGGTTGTGTGATTATGTGATTGTGTCATTGTGTTCATGTGTTATTTTGTGTTGGGGTGCTTGTGTGATTGCGTGAGTGTATGATTGTGTGACTGTGGATTGTGTATTGTGCGATTGTGTGATTGCGTGAGTGTGTGGTTGTGTGACTGTAGATTGCGTATTGTGTGATTGTGTGATTGTGTGATTGTGTGATTGTGTGATTGTGTGATTGTGTGATTGTGTGATTGTGTGATTGTGTGATTGTGTGAAAGTGGGTTTGTGTGTTTGTGGACTGTGTGGTTGTGTGATTGTGTGATGGCGGGATGTGGATTGTCTGATTGTGTGATTTGCGATTGTGTGACAATGCGATTGTGTGATTGTGTGATGGCGGGTTGTGGATTGTCTGATTGTGTGATTGTGCGATTGTGTGACAATGCGATTGTGTGATTGTGTGGTTGTGTGATTGTGTAATTGCATGGTGGGGTGATTGTGTGATAGTGTGATTGTGTGATGGTGCTATAGCGTGATTGTGTGATTGTGTGATTGTGTGATTGTGTGATTCTGTCCATGTGTAATCGTGTGTTTGGGTGCTTGTGTGATTGTGCGAGGGTGTGATTGTGTGATTGTGGATTGTGTGATTGTGTGATTGTGTGATTGTGTGATTGTGTGATTGTGTGATTGTGTGATTGTGGGATTGTGTGGTTGTGTGATTGTGTGATTGTGGGATTGTGTGGTTGTGTGATTGTGTGGTTGTGTGATTGTGTGATTGTGTGATTGTGTGATTGTGGGATTGTGTGGTTGTGTGATTGTGTGGTTGTGTGATTGCGTGATTGTGTGATTGTGGGATTGCGTGATTGTGTGATTGTGTGATTATGGGATTGTGTGGTTGTGTGATTGTGTGATTGTTTGATTGTGTGATTGTGGGATTGTGTGGTTGTGTGATTGTGGGATTGTGTGGTTGTGTGATTGTGTGGCTGTGTGATTGTGTGATTGTGTGATTGTGGGATTGTGTGATTGTGTGATTGTGTGATTGTGTGATTGTGTGTTTGTGTGATTGTGTGATTGTGTGATTGTGTGATTGTGCGATTGTGTGATTGCGTGATTGCGTGATTGCGTGATTGTGTGATTGTGTGATTGTGTGATTGTGTGGTTGTGTGATTGTGTGATTGTGTGATAGCGTGATTGTGCGATTGTGTGATTGCGTGATTGCCTGGTTGCGTGATTCTGTGATTCCCTCGTTGTGCGATTGTGTTATTGTGTGATGAGGTGCTTGTGTGATGGTGTGATTGTGTGATTGTGTGATTGTGTGGTTGTGTGATTGTATGATTGTGTGATTGTGTGATTGTGTGATTGTGTGATTGTGTGGTTGTGTGATTATGTGATTGTGTCATTGTGTTCATGTGTTATTTTGTGTTGGGGTGCTTGTGTGATTGCGTGAGTGTATGATTGTGTGACTGTGGATTGTGTATTGTGCGATTGTGTGATTGCGTGAGTGTGTGGTTGTGTGACTGTAGATTGCGTATTGTGTGATTGTGTGATTGTGTGATTGTGTGATTGTGTGATTGTGTGATTGTGTGATAGTGTGATTGTGTCCATGTGTAATCGTGTGTTTGGGTGCTTGTGTGACTGTGTGAGTGTGTGATTGTGGATTGTGTGATTGTGTGATTGTGTGATTGTGTGATTGTGTGATTGTGTGATTGTGTGATTGTGTGATTGTGTCACTGTGTGATTGTGTGATTGTGTGATTGTGTGGTTGTGTGATTGTGTGATTGTGTGATTGTGTGATTGTGTGATTGTGGGATTGTGTGGTTGTGTGATTGTGTGATTGTGGGATTGTGTGGTTGTGTGATTGTGTGGCTGTGTGATTGTGTGATTGTGTGATTGTGGGATTGTGTGATTGTGTGATTGTGTGATTGTGTGGTTGTGTGATTGTGTGATTGTGTGTTTGTGTGATTGTGTGATTGTGCGATTGTGTGATTGCGTGATTGCGTGATTGCGTGATTGTGTGATTGTGTGATTGTGTGATTGTGTGGTTGTGTGATTGTGTGATTGTGTGATAGCGTGATTGTGCGATTGTGTGATTGCGTGATTGCCTGGTTGCGTGATTCTGTGATTCCCTCGTTGTGCGATTGTGTTATTGTGTGATGAGGTGCTTGTGTGATGGTGTGATTGTGTGATTGTGTGATTGTGTGGTTGTGTGATTGTGTGATTGTGTGATTGTGTGATTGTGTGATTGTGTGATTGTGTGACTGTGTGATTGTGTGGTTGTGTGATTATGTGATTGTGTCATTGTGTTCATGTGTTATTTTGTGTTGGGGTGCTTGTGTGATTGCGTGAGTGTATGATTGTGTGACTGTGGATTGTGTATTGTGCGATTGTGTGATTGCGTGAGTGTGTGGTTGTGTGACTGTAGATTGCGTATTGTGTGATTGTGTGATTGTGTGATTGTGTGATTGTGTGATTGTGTGAAAGTGGGTTTGTGTGTTTGTGGACTGTGTGGTTGTGTGATTGTGTGATGGCGGGATGTGGATTGTCTGATTGTGTGATTTGCGATTGTGTGACAATGCGATTGTGTGATTGTGTGATGGCGGGTTGTGGATTGTCTGATTGTGTGATTGTGCGATTGTGTGACAATGCGATTGTGTGATTGTGTGGTTGTGTGATTGTGTAATTGCATGGTGGGGTGATTGTGTGATAGTGTGATTGTGTGATGGTGTGATAGCGTGATTGTGTGATTGTGTGATTGTGTGATTGTGTCCATGTGTAATCGTGTGTTTGGGTGCTTGTGTGATTGTGCGAGGGTGTGATTGTGTGATTGTGGATTGTGTGATTGTGTGATTGTGTGATTGTGTGATTGTGTGATTGTGTGATTGTGGGATTGTGTGGTTGTGTGATTGTGTGGTTGTGTGATTGTGTGATTGTGGGATTGTGTGGTTGTGTGATTGTGTGGTTGTATGATTGTGTGATTGTGTGATTGTGTGATTGTGGGATTGTGTGGTTGTGTGATTGTGTGGTTGTGTGATTGCGTGATTGTGTGATTGTGGGATTGCGTGATTGTGTGATTGTGTGATTATGGGATTGTGTGGTTGTGTGATTGTGTGATTGTTTGATTGTGTGATTGTGGGATTGTGTGGTTGTGTGATTGTGGGATTGTGTGGTTGTGTGATTGTGTGGCTGTGTGATTGTGTGATTGTGTGATTGTGGGATTGTGTGATTGTGTGATTGTGTGATTGTGTGGTTGTGTGATTGTGTGATTGTGTGATTGTGCGACTGTGTGATTGCGTGATTGCGTGATTGCGTGATTGTGTGATTGTGTGATTGTGTGATTGTGTGGTTGTGTGATTGTGTGATTGTGTGATAGCGTGATTGTGCGATTGTGTGATTGCGTGATTGCCTGGTTGCGTGATTCTGTGATTCCCTCGTTGTGCGATTGTGTTATTGTGTGATGAGGTGCTTGTGTGATGGTGTGATTGTGTGATTGTGTGATTGTGTGGTTGTGTGATTGTGTGATTGTGTGATTGTGTGATTGTGTGATTGTGTGATTGTGTGGTTGTGTGATTATGTGATTGTGTCATTGTGTTCATGTGTTATTTTGTGTTGGGGTGCTTGTGTGATTGCGTGAGTGTATGATTGTGTGACTGTGGATTGTGTATTGTGCGATTGTGTGATTGCGTGAGTGTGTGGTTGTGTGACTGTAGATTGCGTATTGTGTGATTGTGTGATTGTGTGATTGTGTGATTGTGTGATTGTGTGATTGTGTGATTGTGTGATTGTGTGAAAGTGGGTTTGTGTGTTTGTGGACTGTGTGGTTGTGTGATTGTGTGATGGCGGGATGTGGATTGTCTGATTGTGTGATTTGCGATTGTGTGACAATGCGATTGTGTGATTGTGTGATGGCGGGTTGTGGATTGTCTGATTGTGTGATTGTGCGATTGTGTGACAATGCGATTGTGTGATTGTGTGGTTGTGTGATTGTGTAATTGCATGGTGGGGTGATTGTGTGATAGTGTGATTGTGTGATGGTGTTATAGCGTGATTGTGTGATTGTGTGATTGTGTGATTGTGTCCATGTGTAATCGTGTGTTTGGGTGCTTGTGTGATTGTGCGAGGGTGTGATTGTGTGATTGTGGATTGTGTGATTGTGTGATTGTGTGATTGTGTGATTGTGTGATTGTGTGATTGTGTGATTGTGTGATTGTGGGATTGTGTGGTTGTGTGATTGTGTGATTGTGGGATTGTGTGGTTGTGTGATTGTGTGGTTGTGTGATTGTGTGATTGTGTGATTGTGTGATTGTGGGATTGTGTGGTTGTGTGATTGTGTGGTTGTGTGATTGCGTGATTGTGTGATTGTGGGATTGCGTGATTGTGTGATTGTGTGATTATGGGATTGTGTGGTTGTGTGATTGTGTGATTGTTTGATTGTGTGATTGTGGGATTGTGTGGTTGTGTGATTGTGGGATTGTGTGGTTGTGTGATTGTGTGGCTGTGTGATTGTGTGATTGTGTGATTGTGGGATTGTGTGATTGTGTGATTGCGTGATTGTGTGATTGTGTGTTTGTGTGATTGTGTGATTGTGTGATTGTGTGGTTGTGTGATTGCGTGATTGTGTGATTGTGGGATTGCGTGATTGTGTGATTGTGTGATTATGGGATTGTGTGGTTGTGTGATTGTGTGATTGTTTGATTGTGTGATTGTGGGATTGTGTGGTTGTGTGATTGTGGGATTGTGTGGTTGTGTGATTGTGTGGCTGTGTGATTGTGTGATTGTGTGATTGTGGGATTGTGTGATTGTGTGATTGCGTGATTGTGTGATTGTGTGTTTGTGTGATTGTGTGATTGTGTGATTGTGTGATTGTGTGATTGTGCGATTGTGTGATTGCGTGATTGCGTGATTGCGTGATTGTGTGATTGTGTGATTGTGTGATTGTGTGGTTGTGTGATTGTGTGATTGTGTGATAGCGTGATTGTGCGATTGTGTGATTGCGTGATTGCCTGGTTGCGTGATTCTGTGATTCCCTCGTTGTGCGATTGTGTTATTGTGTGATGAGGTGCTTGTGTGATGGTGTGATTGTGTGATTGTGTGATTGTGTGGTTGTGTGATTGTATGATTGTGTGATTGTGTGATTGTGTGATTGTGTGATTGTGTGGTTGTGTGATTATGTGATTGTGTCATTGTGTTCATGTGTTATTTTGTGTTGGGGTGCTTGTGTGATTGCGTGAGTGTATGATTGTGTGACTGTAGATTGTGTATTGTGCGATTGTGTGATTGCGTGAGTGTGTGGTTGTGTGACTGTAGATTGCGTATTGTGTGATTGTGTGATTGTGTGATTGTGTGATTGTGTGATTGTGTGATTGTGTGATTGTGTGATTGTGTGATTGTGTGATTGTGTGATAGTGTGATTGTGTCCATGTGTAATCGTGTGTTTGGGTGCTTGTGTGACTGTGTGAGTGTGTGATTGTGGATTGTGTGATTGTGTGATTGTGTGATTGTGTGATTGTGTGATTGTGTGATTGTGTGATTGTGTGATTGTGTGATTGTGTGATTGTGTGATTGTGTCACTGTGTGATTGTGTGATTGTGTGATTGTGTGGTTGTGTGATTGTGTGATTGTGTGATTGTGTGATTGTGTGATTGTGGGATTGTGTGGTTGTGTGATTGTGTGATTGTGGGATTGTGTGGCTGTGTGATTGTGTGATTGTGTGATTGTGGGATTGTGTGATTGTGTGATTGTGTGATTGTGTGATTGTGTGGTTGTGTGATTGTGTGATTGTGTGTTTGTGTGATTGTGTGATTGTGCGATTGTGTGATTGCGTGATTGCGTGATTGCGTGATTGTGTGATTGTGTGATTGTGTGATTGTGTGGTTGTGTGATTGTGTGATTGTGTGATAGCGTGATTGTGCGATTGTGTGATTGCGTGATTGCCTGGTTGCGTGATTCTGTGATTCCCTCGTTGTGCGATTGTGTTATTGTGTGATGAGGTGCTTGTGTGATGGTGTGATTGTGTGATTGTGTGATTGTGTGGTTGTGTGATTGTGTGATTGTGTGATTGTGTGATTGTGTGATTGTGTGATTGTGTGACTGTGTGATTGTGTGGTTGTGTGATTATGTGATTGTGTCATTGTGTTCATGTGTTATTTTGTGTTGGGGTGCTTGTGTGATTGCGTGAGTGTATGATTGTGTGACTGTGGATTGTGTATTGTGCGATTGTGTGATTGCGTGAGTGTGTGGTTGTGTGACTGTAGATTGCGTATTGTGTGATTGTGTGATTGTGTGATTGTGTGATTGTGTGATTGTGTGATTGTGTGAAAGTGGGTTTGTGTGTTTGTGGACTGTGTGGTTGTGTGATTGTGTGATGGCGGGATGTGGATTGTCTGATTGTGTGATTTGCGATTGTGTGACAATGCGATTGTGTGATTGTGTGATGGCGGGTTGTGGATTGTCTGATTGTGTGATTGTGCGATTGTGTGACAATGCGATTGTGTGATTGTGTGGTTGTGTGATTGTGTAATTGCATGGTGGGGTGATTGTGTGATAGTGTGACTGTGTGATGGTGTTATAGCGTGATTGTGTGATTGTGTGATTGTGTGATTGTGTCCATGTGTAATCGTGTGTTTGGGTGCTTGTGTGATTGTGTGATTGTGGATTGTGTGATTGTGTGATTGCGTGATTGTGTGATTGTGTGATTGTGTGATTGTGTGATTGTGGGATTGTGTGGTTGTGTGATTGTGTGATTGTGGGATTGTGTGGTTGTGTGATTGTGTGGTTGTGTGATTGTGTGATTGTGTGATTGTGTGATTGTGGGATTGTGTGGTTGTGTGATTGTGTGGTTGTGTGATTGCGTGATTGTGTGATTGTGGGATTGCGTGATTGTGTGATTGTGTGATTATGGGATTGTGTGGTTGTGTGATTGTGTGATTGTTTGATTGTGTGATTGTGGGATTGTGTGGTTGTGTGATTGTGGGATTGTGTGGTTGTGTGATTGTGTGGCTGTGTGATTGTGTGATTGTGTGATTGTGGGATTGTGTGATTGTGTGATTGTGTGATTGTGTGATTGTGTGGTTGTGTGATTGTGTGATTGTGTGATTGTGTGATTGTGCGATTGTGTGATTGCGTGATTGCGTGATTGCGTGATTGTGTGATTGTGTGATTGTGTGATTGTGTGGTTGTGTGATTGTGTGATTGTGTGATAGCGTGATTGTGCGATTGTGTGATTGCGTGATTGCCTGGTTGCGTGATTCTGTGATTCCCTCGTTGTGCGATTGTGTTATTGTGTGATGAGGTGCTTGTGTGATGGTGTGATTGTGTGATTGTGTGATTGTGTGGTTGTGTGATTGTATGATTGTGTGATTGTGTGATTGTGTGATTGTGTGATTGTGTGGTTGTGTGATTATGTGATTGTGTCATTGTGTTCATGTGTTATTTTGTGTTGGGGTGCTTGTGTGATTGCGTGAGTGTATGATTGTGTGACTGTGGATTGTGTATTGTGCGATTGTGTGATTGCGTGAGTGTGTGGTTGTGTGACTGTAGATTGCGTATTGTGTGATTGTGTGATTGTGTGATTGTGTGATTGTGTGATTGTGTGATTGTGTGATTGTGTGATTGTGTGATTGTGTGATTGTGTGAAAGTGGGTTTGTGTGTTTGTGGACTGTGTGGTTGTGTGATTGTGTGATGGCGGGATGTGGATTGTCTGATTGTGTGATTTGCGATTGTGTGACAATGCGATTGTGTGATTGTGTGATGGCGGGTTGTGGATTGTCTGATTGTGTGATTGTGCGATTGTGTGACAATGCGATTGTGTGATTGTGTGGTTGTGTGATTGTGTAATTGCATGGTGGGGTGATTGTGTGATAGTGTGATTGTGTGATGGTGTGATAGCGTGATTGTGTGATTGTGTGATTGTGTGATTGTGTCCATGTGTAATCGTGTGTTTGGGTGCTTGTGTGATTGTGCGAGGGTGTGATTGTGTGATTGTGGATTGTGTGATTGTGTGATTGTGTGATTGTGTGATTGTGTGATTGTGTGATTGTGGGATTGTGTGGTTGTGTGATTGTGTGGTTGTGTGATTGTGGGATTGTGTGGTTGTGTGATTGTGTGGTTGTGTGATTGTGTGATTGTGTGATTGTGTGATTGTGTGATTGTGTGATTGTGTGATGGCGGGTTGTGGATTGTCTGATTGTGTGATTGTGTATTGGTGTGATTGTGTGATTGTGTGATTGTATGGTTGTGTGAGTGTGTGATTGTGTGATTGTGTGATTGTGTGCTTGTGTGATTGTGCCACAGTGTGATTGTGTGATTGTGTGGTTGTGTGATTGTTTGATTGTGTGGTTGTGTGATTGTGGGATTGTGTGGTTGTGTGATTGTGTGGTTGTGTGATTGTGTGATTGTGTGATTGTGGGATTGTGTGATTGTGTGATTGTGTGATTGTGTGATTGTGTGGTTGTGTGATTGTGTGATTGTGTGATTGTGCGATTGTGTGATTGCGCGGTTGCGTGATTGCGTGATTGTGTGATTGTGTGATTGTGTGATTGTGTGGTTGTGTGATTGTGTGATTGTGTGATAGTGTGATTGTGCGATTGTGTGATTGCGTGATTGCCTGGTTGCGTGATTCTGTGATTCCCTCGTTGTGCGATTGTGTTATTGTGTGATGAGGTGCTTGTGTGATGGTGTGATTGTGTGATTGTGTGATTGTGTGGTTATGTGATTGTGTGATTGTGTGATTGTGTGATTGTGTGATTGTGTGGTTGTGTGATTATGTGATTGTGTCATTGTGTTCATGTGTTATTTTGTGTTGGGGTGCTTGTGTGATTGCGTGAGTGTATGATTGTGTGACTGTGGATTGTGTATTGTGCGATTGTGTGATTGCGTGAGTGTGTGGTTGTGTGACTGTTGATTGCGTATTGTGTGATTGTGTGATTGTGTGATTGTGTGATTGTGTGATGGCGGGTTGTGGATTGTCTGATTGTGTGATTGTGTATTGGTGTGATTGTGTGATTGTGTGATTGTATGGTTGTGTGAGTGTGTGACTGTGTGATTGTGTGATTGTGTGATTGTGTGATTGTGTGCTTGTGTGATTGTGCCACAGTGTGATTGTGTGATTGTGTGGTTGTGTGATTGTTTGATTGTGTGGTTGTGTGATTGTGGGATTGTGTGGTTGTGTGATTGTGTGGTTGTGTGATTGTGTGATTGTGTGATTGTGGGATTGTGTGATTGTGTGATTGTGTGATTGTGTGATTGTGTGGTTGTGTGATTGTGTGATTGTGTGATTGTGTGATTGTGTGATTGTGTGATTGTGTGAAAGTGGGTTTGTGTGTTTGTGGATTGTGTAGTTGTGTGATTGTGTGATGGCGGGATGTGGATTGTCTGATTGTGTGATTGTGTATTAGTGTGATTGTGCGATTGTGTGACTTTGCGATTGTGTGATTGTGTGATGACGGGTTGTGGATTGTCTAATTGTGTATTGGTGTGATTGTGCGATTTTGTGACAATGCGATTGTGTGATTGTGTGGTTGTGTGATTGTGTGGTTGTGTGATTGTGGGATTGTGTGGTTGTGTGATTGTGTGGTTGTGTGATTGTGGGATTGTGTGGTTGTGTGATTGTGTGATTGTGTGATTGTGTGATTGTGTGGTTGTGTGATTGTGTGATTGTGTGATAGCGTGATTGTGCGATTGTGTGATTGCGTGATTGCCTGGTTGCGTGATTCTGTGATTCCCTCGTTGTGCGATTGTGTTATTGTGTGATGAGGTGCTTGTGTGATGGTGTGATTGTGTGATTGTGTGATTGTGTGGTAGTGTGATTGTATGACTGTGTGATTGTGTGATTGTGTGATTGTGTGATTGTGTGGTTGTGTGATTATGTGATTGTGTCATTGTGTTCATGTGTTATTTTGTGTTGGGGTGCTTGTGTGATTGCGTGAGTGTATGATTGTGTGACTGTGGATTGTGTATTGTGCGATTGTGTGATTGCGTGAGTGTGTGGTTGTGTGACTGTAGATTGCGTATTGTGTGATTGTGTGATTGTGTGATTGTGTGATTGTGTGATTGTGTGATTGTGTGATTGTGTGATTGTGTGATTGTGTGATTGTGTGATTGTGTGATTGTGTGATTGTGTGATTGTGTGATTGTGTGAAAGTGGGTTTGTGTGTTTGTGGACTGTGTGGTTGTGTGATTGTGTGATGGCGGGATGTGGATTGTCTGATTGTGTGATTTGCGATTGTGTGACAATGCGATTGTGTGATTGTGTGATGGCGGGTTGTGGATTGTCTGATTGTGTGATTGTGCGATTGTGCGACAATGCGATTGTGTGATTGTGTGGTTGTGTGATTGTGTAATTGCATGGTGGGGTGATTGTGTGATAGTGTGATTGTGTGATGGTGTGATAGCGTGATTGTGTGATTGTGTGATTGTGTGATTGTGTCCATGTGTAATCGTGTGTTTGGGTGCTTGTGTGATTGTGCGAGGGTGTGATTGTGTGATTGTGGATTGTGTGATTGTGTGATTGTGTGATTGTGTGATTGTGTGATTGTGGGATTGTGTGGTTGTGTGATTGTGTGGTTGTGTGATTGTGGGATTGTGTGGTTGTGTGATTGTGTGGTTGTGTGATTGTGTGATTGTGTGATTGTGTGATTGTGTGATTGTGTGATTGTGTGATGGCGGGTTGTGGATTGTCTGATTGTGTGATTGTGTATTGGTGTGATTGTGTGATTGTGTGATTGTATGGTTGTGTGAGTGTGTGATTGTGTGATTGTGTGATTGTGTGCTTGTGTGATTGTGCCACAGTGTGATTGTGTGATTGTGTGGTTGTGTGATTGTTTGATTGTGTGGTTGTGTGATTGTGGGATTGTGTGGTTGTGTGATTGTGTGGTTGTGTGATTGTGTGATTGTGTGATTGTGGGATTGTGTGATTGTGTGATTGTGTGATTGTGTGATTGTGTGGTTGTGTGATTGTGTGATTGTGTGATTGTGCGATTGTGTGATTGCGCGGTTGCGTGATTGCGTGATTGTGTGATTGTGTGATTGTGTGATTGTGTGGTTGTGTGATTGTGTGATTGTGTGATAGTGTGATTGTGCGATTGTGTGATTGCGTGATTGCCTGGTTGCGTGATTCTGTGATTCCCTCGTTGTGCGATTGTGTTATTGTGTGATGAGGTGCTTGTGTGATGGTGTGATTGTGTGATTGTGTGATTGTGTGGTTATGTGATTGTGTGATTGTGTGATTGTGTGATTGTGTGATTGTGTGGTTGTGTGATTATGTGATTGTGTCATTGTGTTCATGTGTTATTTTGTGTTGGGGTGCTTGTGTGATTGCGTGAGTGTATGATTGTGTGACTGTGGATTGTGTATTGTGCGATTGTGTGATTGCGTGAGTGTGTGGTTGTGTGACTGTTGATTGCGTATTGTGTGATTGTGTGATTGTGTGATTGTGTGATTGTGTGATGGCGGGTTGTGGATTGTCTGATTGTGTGATTGTGTATTGGTGTGATTGTGTGATTGTGTGATTGTATGGTTGTGTGAGTGTGTGACTGTGTGATTGTGTGATTGTGTGATTGTGTGATTGTGTGCTTGTGTGATTGTGCCACAGTGTGATTGTGTGATTGTGTGGTTGTGTGATTGTTTGATTGTGTGGTTGTGTGATTGTGGGATTGTGTGGTTGTGTGATTGTGTGGTTGTGTGATTGTGTGATTGTGTGATTGTGGGATTGTGTGATTGTGTGATTGTGTGATTGTGTGATTGTGTGGTTGTGTGATTGTGTGATTGTGTGATTGTGCGATTGTGTGATTGCGTGGTTGCGTGATTGCGTGATTGTGTGATTGTGTGATTGTGTGATTGTGTGGTTGTGTGATTGTGTGATTGTGTGATAGTGTGATTGTGCGATTGTGTGATTGCGTGATTGCCTGGTTGCGTGATTCTGTGATTCCCTCGTTGTGCGATTGTGTTATTGTGTGATGAGGTGCTTGTGTGATGGCGTGATTGTGTGATTGTGTGATTGTGTGGTTGTGTGATTGTGTGATTGTGTGATTGTGTGATTGTGTGATTGTGTGATTGTGTGGTTGTGTGATTATGTGATTGTGTCATTGTGTTCATGTGTTATTTTGTGTTGGGGTGCTTGTGTGATTGCGTGAGTGTATGATTGTGTGACTGTGGATTGTGTATTGTGCGATTGTGTGATTGCGTGAGTGTGTGGTTGTGTGACTGTTGATTGCGTATTGTGTGATTCTGTGATTGTGTGATTGTGTGATTGTGTGATTGTGTGATTGTGTGATTGTGTGAAAGTGGGTTTGTGTGTTTGTGGATTGTGTAGTTGTGTGATTGTGTGATGGCGGGATGTGGATTGTCTGATTGTGTGATTGTGTATTAGTGTGATTGTGCGATTGTGTGACTTTGCGATTGTGTGATTGTGTGATGACGGGTTGTGGATTGTCTAATTGTGTGATTGTGTATTGGTGTGATTGTGCGATTTTGTGACAATGCGATTGTGTGATTGTGTGGTTGTGTGATTGTGTGGTTGTGTGATTGTGTAATTGCATGGTGGGGTGATTGTGTGATAGTGTGATTGTGTGATAGTGTGATAGTGTGATTGTGTGATTGTGTGATTGTGTGATTGTGTGATTATGTGATTGTGTCCATGTGTAATCGTGTGTTTGGGTGCTTGTGTGATTGTGCGAGTGTGTGATTGTGTGGTTGTGTGATTGTGTGATTGTGTGATTGTGTGGTTGTGTGAGTGTGTGGGTGTGTGATCGTGTGATTGTGTCACTGTGTGATTGTGTGATTGTGTGATTGTGTGGTGGTGTGATTGTGTGATTGTGTATTATGTGATTGTGTTCTTGTGTCTTTGTGTGATTGTGTAGTTGTGTGATTGTGTGATTGTGTGATTGTGGGATTGTGAGATTGTGTGATTGTGTGATTGTGTGATTGTGTGATTGTGTGATTGTGTGATTGTGTGATTGTGTGATTGTGTGATTGTGTGATTGTGTGATTGTGTGATTGTGTGATTGTGTGATTGTGTGAAAGTGGGTTTGTGTGTTTGTGGATTGTGTGGTTGTGTGATTGTGTGATGGCGGGATGTGGATTGTCTGATTGTGTGATTGTGTATTGGTGTGATTGTGCGATTGTGTGATTGTGTGATGGCATGTTGTGGGTTGTCTGATTGTGTGATTGTGTATTGGTGTGATTGTGTGATTGTGCGATTGTGGGATTGTGTGAGTGTGTGATTGTGTGATTGCGTGATTGTGTGATTGTGTGATTGTGTCACAGTGTGATTGTGTGATTGTGTGGTTGTGTGATTGTGTGATTGTGGGATTGTGTGATTGTGTGATTGTGTGATAGTGTGAAAGTGGGTTTGTGTGTTTGTGGATTGTGTGGTTGTGTGATTGTGTGATGGCGGGATGTGGATTGTCTGATTGTGTGATTGTGTATTGGTGTGATTGTGCGATTGTGTGACTTTGCGATTGTGTGATTGTGTGATGGCGGGTTGTGGATTGTCTGATTGTGTGATTGTGTATTGGTGTGATTGTGCGATTGTGTGACTTTGCGATTGTGTTATTGTGTGGTTGTATGATTGTGTGATTGCATGGTGGGGTGATTGTGTGATAGTGTGATTGTGTGATAGTGTGATTGTGTGATTGTGTGATTGTGTGATTGTGGGATTGTGTGCTTGTGTGATTGTGTGGCTGTGTGATTGTGTGATTGTGTGATTGTGGGATTGAGTGAGTGTGTGATTGTGTGATTGTGTGATTGTGGGATTGTGAGATTGTGTGATTGTGTGATTGTGTGATTGTGTGATTGTGTGATTGTGTGAAAGTGGGTTTGTGTGTTTGTGGATTGTGTGGTTGTGTGATTGTGTGATGGCGGGTTGTGGATTGTCTGATTGTGTGATTGTGTATTGGTGTGATTGTGTGATTGTGTGATTGTAGGATTGTGTGAGTGTGTGATTGTGTGATTGCGTGATTGTGTGATTGTGTGATTGTGTGGTTGTGTGATTATGTGATTGTGTCATTGTGTTCATGTGTTATTTTGTGTTGGGGTGCTTGTGTGATTGCGTGAGTGTATGATTGTGTGACTGTGGATTGTGTATTGTGCGATTGTGTGATTGCGTGAGTGTGTGGTTGTGTGACTGTAGATTGCGTATTGTGTGATTGTGTGATTGTGTGATTGTGTGATTGTGTGATTGTGTGATTGTGTGATTGTGTGATTGTGTGATTGTGTGAAAGTGGGTTTGTGTGTTTGTGGACTGTGTGGTTGTGTGATTGTGTGATGGCGGGATGTGGATTGTCTGATTGTGTGATTTGCGATTGTGTGACAATGCGATTGTGTGATTGTGTGATGGCGGGTTGTGGATTGTCTGATTGTGTGATTGTGCGATTGTGTGACAATGCGATTGTGTGATTGTGTGGTTGTGTGATTGTGTAATTGCATGGTGGGGTGATTGTGTGATAGTGTGATTGTGTGATGGTGTGATAGCGTGATTGTGTGATTGTGTGATTGTGTGATTGTGTGATTGTGTGATTGTGGGATTGTGTGGTTGTGTGATTGTGTGGTTGTGTGATTGCGTGATTGTGTGATTGTGGGATTGCGTGATTGTGTGATTGTGTGATTATGGGATTGTGTGGTTGTGTGATTGTGTGGTTGTGTGATTGTGTGATTGTGGGATTGTGTGGTTGTGTGATTGTGTGGTTGTGTGATTGTGTGATTGTGTGATTGTGTGATTGTGGGATTGTGTGGTTGTGTGATTGTGTGGTTGTGTGATTGCGTGATTGTGTGATTGTGGGATTGCGTGATTGTGTGATTGTGTGATTATGGGATTGTGTGGTTGTGTGATTGTGGGATTGTGTGGTTGTGTGATTGTGTGGTTGTGTGATTGTGTGATTGTGTGATTGTGTGATTGTGTGATTGTGTGATTGTGTGATGGCGGGTTGTGGATTGTCTGATTGTGTGATTGTGTATTGGTGTGATTGTGTGATTGTGTGATTGTATGGTTGTGTGAGTGTGTGATTGTGTGATTGTGTGATTGTGTGCTTGTGTGATTGTGTGATTGTGTGCTTGTGTGATTGTGTGGTTGTGTGATTGTTTGATTGTGTGGTTGTGTGATTGTGGGATTGTGTGGTTGTGTGATTGTGTGGTTGTGTGATTGTGTGATTGTGTGATTGTGGGATTGTGTGATTGTGTGATTGTGTGATTGTGTGATTGTGTGGTTGTGTGATTGTGTGATTGTGTGATTGTGCGATTGTGTGATTGCGCGGTTGCGTGATTGCGTGATTGTGTGATTGTGTGATTGTGTGATAGTGTGGTTGTGTGATTGTGTGATTGTGTGATAGTGTGATTGTGCGATTGTGTGATTGCGTGATTGCCTGGTTGCGTGATTCTGTGATTCCCTCGTTGTGCGATTGTGTTATTGTGTGATGAGGTGCTTGTGTGATGGTGTGATTGTGTGATTGTGTGATTGTGTGATTGTGTGATTGTGTGATTGTGTGATTGTGTGATTGTGTGGTTGTGTGATTATGTGATTGTGTCCTTGTGTTCATGTGTTATTTTGTGTTGGGGTGCTTGTGTGATTGCGTGAGTGTATGATTGTGTGACTGTGGATTGTGTATTGTGCGATTGTGTGATTGCGTGAGTGTGTGGTTGTGTGACTGTAGATTGCGTATTGTGTGATAGTGTGATTGTGTGATTGTGTGATTGTGTGATTGTGGGATTGTGTGCTTGTGTGATTGTGTGGCTGTGTGATTGTGTGATTGTGTGATTGTGGGATTGAGTGAGTGTGTGATTGTGGATTGTGTGATTGTGTGATTGTGTGATTGTGTGATTGTCTGATGGTATGATTGTGTGATTGTGTGATTGTGTGATTGTGGGATTGTGTGGTTGTGTGATTGTGTGGTTGTGTGATTGCGTGATTGTGTGATTGTGGGATTGTGTGGTTGTGTGATTGTGTGGTTGTGTGATTGTGTGATTGTGTGATTGTGTCCATGTGTAATCGTGTGTTTGGGTGCTTGTGTGATTGTGTGATTGTGTGATTGTGTGATTGTGGGATTGTGTGGTTGTGTGATTGTGTGGTTGTGTGATTGCGTGATTGTGTGATTGTGGGATTGTGTGATTGTGTGATTGTGTGATTGTGTGGTTGTGTGATTGTGTAATTGCATGGTGGGGTGATTGTGTGATAGTGTGATTGTGTGACAGTGTGATTGTGTGATTGTGTGATTGTGTGATTGTGTGATTGTGTGATTGTGTGATTGTGTCCATGTGTAATCGTGTGTTTGGGTGCTTGTGTGATTGTGCGAGTGTGTGATTGTGTGATTGTGGATTGTGTGATTGTGTGATTGTGTGATTGTCTGATGGTGTGATTGTGTGATTGTGTGATTGTGTGATTGTGGGATGGTGTGGTTGTGTGATTGTGTGGTTGTGTGATTGCGTGATTGTGTGATTGTGTGATTGTGGGATTGTGTGGTTGTGTGATTGTGTGATTGTGTGATTGTGTGATTGTGTGATTGTGTGATTGTGTGATTGTGTGATTGTGTGATTGTGTGATTGTGTGATTGTGTGATTGTGGGATTGTGTGGTTGTGTGATTGTGTGGTTGTGTGATTGTGGGATTGTGTGGTTGTGTGATTGTCTGGTTGTGTGATTGTGTGATTGTGTGATTATGGGATTGTGTGGTTGTGTGATTGTGTGGTTGTGTGATTGTGTGATTGTGTGATTGTGTGATTGTGTGATTGTGTGATGGTGTGATTGTGTGGTTGTGTGATTGTGTGATTGTGTGCTTGTGTGATTGTGCGGTTGTGTGATTGCGTGGTTGCGTGATTGCGTGATTGTGTGATTGTGTGATTGTGTGATAGTGTGGTTGTGTGATTGTGTGATTGTGTGATAGTGTGATTGTGCGATTGTGTGATTGCGTGATTGCCTGGTTGCGTGATTCTGTGATTCCCTCGTTGTGCGATTGTGTTATTGTGTGATGAGGTGCTTGTGTGATGGTGTGATTGTGTGATTGTGTGATTGTGTGATTGTGTGATTGTGTGATTGTGTGATTGTGTGATTGTGTGGTTGTGTGATTATGTGATTGTGTCCTTGTGTTCATGTGTTATTTTGTGTTGGGGTGCTTGTGTGATTGCGTGAGTGTATGATTGTGTGACTGTGGATTGTGTATTGTGCGATTGTCTGATTGCGTGAGTGTGTGGTTGTGTGACTGTAGATTGCGTATTGTGTGATTGTGTGATTGTGTGATTGTGTGCTTGTGTGATTGTGCGGTTGTGTGATTGCGTGGTTGCGTGATTGCGTGATTGTGTGATTGTGTGATTGTGTGATAGTGTGGTTGTGTGATTGTGTGATTGTGTGATAGTGTGATTGTGCGATTGTGTGATTGCGTGATTGCCTGGTTGCGTGATTCTGTGATTCCCTCGTTGTGCGATTGTGTTATTGTGTGATGAGGTGCTTGTGTGATGGTGTGATTGTGTGATTGTGTGATTGTGTGATTGTGTGATTGTGTGATTGTGTGATTGTGTGATTGTGTGATTGTGTGGTTGTGTGATTATGTGATTGTGTCCTTGTGTTCATGTGTTATTTTGTGTTGGGGTGCTTGTGTGATTGCGTGAGTGTATGATTGTGTGACTGTGGATTGTGTATTGTGCGATTGTCTGATTGCGTGAGTGTGTGGTTGTGTGACTGTAGATTGCGTATTGTGTGATTGTGTGATTGTGTGATTGTGTGATTGTGTGATTGTGTGATTGTGTGATTGTGTGATTGTGTGAAAGTGGGTTTGTGTGTTTGTGGATTGTGTGGTTGTGTGATTGTGTGATGGCGGGATGTGGATTGTCTGATTGTGTGATTGTGCGATTGTGTGACTTTGCGATAGTGTGATTGTGTGATGGCGGGTTGTGGATTGTCTGATTGTGTGATTGTGCGATTGTGTGACAATGCGATTGTGTGATTGTGTGGTTGTGTGATTGTGTAATTGCATGGTGGGGTGATTGTGTGATAGTGTGATTGTGTGATTGTGTGATTGTGTGATTGTGTGATTGTGTGATTGTGTGATTGTGTGATTGTGTGATTGTGTGATTGTGTGATTGTGTCCATGTGTAATCGTGTGTTTGGGTGCTTGTGTGATTGTGCGAGTGTGTGATTGTGGATTGTGTGATTGTGTGATTGTGTGATTGTGTGATTGTCTGATGGTATGATTGTGTGATTGTGTGATTGTGTGATTGTGGGATTGTGTGGTTGTGTGATTGTGTGGTTGTGTGATTGCGTGATTGTGTGATTGTGGGATTGTGTGATTGTGTGATTGTGTGGTTGTGTGATTGTGTGATTGTGTGATTGTGTCCATGTGTAATCGTGTGTTTGGGTGCTTGTGTGATTGTGTGATTGTGTGATTGTGTGATTGTGGGATTGTGTGGTTGTGTGATTGTGTGGTTGTGTGATTGCGTGATTGTGTGATTGTGGGATTGTGTGATTGTGTGATTGTGTGATTGTGTGGTTGTGTGATTGTGTAATTGCATGGTGGGGTGATTGTGTGATAGTGTGATTGTGTGACAGTGTGATTGTGTGATTGTGTGATTGTGTGATTGTGTGATTGTGTGATTGTGTGATTGTGTCCATGTGTAATCGTGTGTTTGGGTGCTTGTGTGATTGTGCGAGTGTGTGATTGTGTGATTGTGGATTGTGTGATTGTGTGATTGTGTGATTGTCTGATGGTGTGATTGTGTGATTGTGTGATTGTGTGGTTGTGTGATTGTGTGGTTGTGTGATTGCGTGATTGTGTGATTGTGGGATTGTGTGGTTGTGTGATTGTGTGATTGTGTGATTGTGTGATTGTGTGATTGTGTGATTGTGTGATTGTGTGATTGTGTGATTGTGGGATTGTGTGGTTGTGTGATTGTGTGGTTGTGTGATTGTGGGATTGTGTGGTTGTGTGATTGTCTGGTTGTGTGATTGTGTGATTGTGTGATTATGGGATTGTGTGGTTGTGTGATTGTGTGGTTGTGTGATTGTGTGATTGTGTGATTGTGTGATTGTGTGATTGTGGGATTGTGTGGTAGTGTGATTGTGTGGTTGTGTGATTGCGTGATTGTGTGATTGTGGGATTGTGTGGTTGTGTGATTGTGTGGTTGTGTGATTGTGTGATTGTGTTATTGTGGGATTGTGTGGTTGTGTGATTGTGTGGTTGTGTGATTGCGTGACTGTGTGATTGTGGGATTGCGTGATTGTGTGATTGTGCGATTATGGGATTGTGTGATTGTGTGATAGTGTGATAGTGTGATTGTGTGATTGTGTGATTGTGTGATTGTGTGATTGTGTCACTGTGTGATTGTGTGATTGTGTGATTGTGTGGTTGTGTGATTGTGTGATTGTGTGATTGTGTGATTGTGTGAAAGTGGGTTTGTGTGTTTGTGGATTGTGTGGTTGTGTGATTGTGTGATGGCGGGATGTGGATTGTCTGATTGTGTGATTGTGTATTGGTGTGATTGTGCGATTGTTTGACTTTGCGATAGTGTGATTGTGTGATGGCGGGTTGTGGATTGTCTGATTGTGTGATTGTGCGATTGTGTGACAATGCGATTGTGTGATTGTGTGGTTGTGTGATTGTGTAATTGCATGGTGGGGTGATTGTGTGATAGTGTGATTGTGTGATAGTGTGATTGTGTGATTGTGTGATTGTGTGATTGTGTGATTGTGTGATTGTGTGATTGTGTGATTGTGTGATTGTGTGATTGTGTGATTGTGTCCATGTGTAATCGTATGTTTGGGTGCTTGTGTGATTGTGCGAGTGTGTGATTGTGTGATTGTGGATTGTGTGATTGTGTGACTTTGCGATTGTGTGATTGTGTGATGGCGGGTTGTGGATTGTCTGATTGTGTGATTGTGTATTGGTGTGATTGTGCGATTGTGTGACTTTGCGATTGTGTCATTGTGTGGTTGTGTGATTGTGTGATTGCATGGTGGGGTGATTGCGTGATAGTGTGATTGTGTGATAGTGTGATTGTGTGATAGTGTGATAGTGTGATTGTGTGATTGTGTGATTGTGTGATTGTGTGATTGTGTGATTGTGTGATTGTGTGATTGTGTGATTGTGTGAGAGTGGGTTTGTGTGTTTGTCGATTGTGTGGTTGTGTGATTGTGTGATGGCGGGATGTGGATTGTCTGATTGTGTGATTGTGTATTGGTGTGATTGTGCGATTGTGTGACTTTGCAATAGTGTGATTGTGTGATGGCGGGTTGTGGATTGTCTGATTGTGTGATTGTGCGATTGTGTGACAATGCGATTGTGTGGTTGTGTGATTGTGTAATTGCATGGTGGGGTGATTGCGTGATAGTGTGATTGTGTGATAGTGTGATTGTGTGATAGTGTGATAGTGTGATTGTGTGATTGTGTGATTGTGTGATTGTGTGATTGTGTCCATGTGTAATCGTGTGTTTGGGTGCTTGTGTGATTGTGTGATTGTGTGATTGTGTGATTGTGGGATTGTGTGGTTGTGTGATTGTGTGGTTGTGTGATTGCGTGATTGTGTGATTGTGGGATTGTGTGATTGTGTGATTGTATGGTTGTGTGATTGTGTGATAGTGTGATTGTGTGATTGTGTGATTGTGTGATTGTGTGATTGTGTGATTGTGGGATTGTGTGAGTGTGTGATTGTGTGATTGTGTGATTGTGTGATTGTGTGATTGTCTGATTGTGGGATTGTGTGGTTGTGTGATTGTGTGGTTGTGTGATTGTGTGATTGTGTGATTGTGGGATTGTGTGATTGTGTGATTGTGTGATTGTGTGATTGTGTGATTGTGTGATTGTGTGGTTGTGTGATTGTGTGATTGTGTGCTTGTGTGATTGTGCGGTTGTGTGATTGCGTGGTTGCGTGATTGCGTGATTGTGTGATTGTGTGATTGTGTGATAGTGTGGTTGTGTGATTGTGTGATTGTGTGATAGTGTGATTGTGCGATTGTGTGATTGCGTGATTGCCTGGTTGCGTGATTCTGTGATTCCCTCGTTGTGCGATTGTGTTATTGTGTGATGAGGTGCTTGTGTGATGGTGTGATTGTGTGATTGTGTGATTGTGTGATTGCGTGATTGTGTGATTGTGTGATTGTGTGGTTGTGTGATTATGTGATTGTGTCCTTGTGTTCATGTGTTATTTTGTGTTGGGGTGCTTGTGTGATTGCGTGAGTGTATGATTGTGTGACTGTGGATTGTGTATTGTGCGATTGTCTGATTGCGTGAGTGTGTGGTTGTGTGACTGTAGATTGCGTATTGTGTGATTGTGTGATTGTGTGATTGTGTGATTGTGTGATTGTGTGATTGTGTGATTGTGTGATTGTGTGATTGTGTGAAAGTGGGTTTGTGTGTTTGTGGATTGTGTGGTTGTGTGATTGTGTGATGGCGGGATGTGGATTGTCTGATTGTGTGATTGTGTATTGGTGTGATTGTGCGATTGTGTGACTTTGCGATAGTGTGATTGTGTGATGGCGGGTTGTGGATTGTCTGATTGTGTGATTGTGCGATTGTGTGACAATGCGATTGTGTGATTGTGTGGTTGTGTGATTGTGTAATTGCATGGTGGGGTGATTGTGTGATAGTGTGATTGTGTGATAGTGTGATTGTGTGATTGTGTGATTGTGTGATTGTGTGATTGTGTGATTGTGTGATTGTGTGATTGTGTGATTGTGTCCATGTGTAATCGTGTGTTTGGGTGCTTGTGTGATTGTGCGAGTGTGTGATTGTGTGATTGTGGATTGTGTGATTGTGTGATTGTGTGATTGTGTGATTGTCTGATGGTATGATTGTGTGATTGTGTGATTGTGTGATTGTGGGATTGTGTGGTTGTGTGATTGTGTGGTTGTGTGATTGCGTGATTGTGTGATTGTGGGATTGTGTGGTTGTGTGATTGTGTGGTTGTGTGATTGTGTGATTGTGTGATTGTGTCCATGTGTAATCGTGTGTTTGGGTGCTTGTGTGATTGTGTGATTGTGTGATTGTGTGATTGTGGGATTGTGTGGTTGTGTGATTGTGTGGTTGTGTGATTGCGTGATTGTGTGATTGTGGGATTGTGTGATTGTGTGATTGTGTGATTGTGTGGTTGTGTGATTGTGTAATTGCATGGTGGGGTGATTGTGTGATAGTGTGATTGTGTGACAGTGTGATTGTGTGATTGTGTGATTGTGTGATTGTGTGATTGTGTGATTGTGTGATTGTGTCCATGTGTAATCGTGTGTTTGGGTGCTTGTGTGATTGTGCGAGTGTGTGATTGTGTGATTGTGGATTGTGTGATTGTGTGATTGTGTGATTGTCTGATGGTGTGATTGTGTGATTGTGTGATTGTGTGATTGTGGGATTGTGTGGTTGTGTGATTGTGTGGTTGTGTGATTGCGTGATTGTGTGATTGTGGGATTGTGTGGTTGTGTGATTGTGTGATTGTGTGATTGTGTGATTGTGTGATTGTGTGATTGTGTGATTGTGTGATTGTGGGATTGTGTGGTTGTGTGATTGTGTGGTTGTGTGATTGTGGGATTGTGTGGTTGTGTGATTGTCTGGTTGTGTGATTGTGTGATTGTGTGATTATGGGATTGTGTGGTTGTGTGATTGTGTGGTTGTGTGATTGTGTGATTGTGTGATTGTGTGATTGTGTGATTGTGGGATTGTGTGGTAGTGTGATTGTGTGGTTGTGTGATTGCGTGATTGTGTGATTGTGGGATTGTGTGGTTGTGTGATTGTGTGGTTGTGTGATTGTGTGATTGTGTGATTGTGGGATTGTGTGGTTGTGTGATTGTGTGGTTGTGTGATTGCGTGACTGTGTGATTGTGGGATTGCGTGATTGTGTGATTGTGCGATTATGGGATTGTGTGATTGTGTGATAGTGTGATAGTGTGATTGTGTGATTGTGTGATTGTGTGATTGTGTGATTGTGTCACTGTGTGATTGTGTGATTGTGTGATTGTGTGGTTGTGTGATTGTGTGATTGTGTGATTGTGTGATTGTGTGAAAGTGGGTTTGTGTGTTTGTGGATTGTGTGGTTGTGTGATTGTGTGATGGCGGGATGTGGATTGTCTGATTGTGTGATTGTGTATTGGTGTGATTGTGCGATTGTGTGACTTTGCGATAGTGTGATTGTGTGATGGCGGGTTGTGGATTGTCTGATTGTGTGATTGTGCGATTGTGTGACAATGCGATTGTGTGATTGTGTGGTTGTGTGATTGTGTAATTGCATGGTGGGGTGATTGTGTGATAGTGTGATTGTGTGATAGTGTGATTGTGTGATTGTGTGATTGTGTGATTGTGTGATTGTGTGATTGTGTGATTGTGTGATTGTGTGATTGTGTGATTGTGTCCATGTGTAATCGTGTGTTTGGGTGCTTGTGTGATTGTGCGAGTGTGTGATTGTGTGATTGTGGATTGTGTGATTGTGTGACTTTGCGATTGTGTGATTGTGTGATGGCGGGTTGTGGATTGTCTGATTGTGTGATTGTGTATTGGTGTGATTGTGCGATTGTGTGACTTTGCGATTGTGTCATTGTGTGGTTGTGTGATTGTGTGATTGCATGGTGGGGTGATTGCGTGATAGTGTGATTGTGTGATAGTGTGATTGTGTGATAGTGTGATAGTGTGATTGTGTGATTGTGTGATTGTGTGATTGTGTGATTGTGTGATTGTGTGATTGTGTGATTGTGTGAGAGTGGGTTTGTGTGTTTGTCGATTGTGTGGTTGTGTGATTGTGTGATGGCGGGATGTGGATTGTCTGATTGTGTGATTGTGTATTGGTGTGATTGTGCGATTGTGTGACTTTGCGATAGTGTGATTGTGTGATGGCGGGTTGTGGATTGTCTGATTGTGTGATTGTGCGATTGTGTGACAATGCGATTGTGTGGTTGTGTGATTGTGTAATTGCATGATGGGGTGATTGCGTGATAGTGTGATTGTGTGATAGTGTGATTGTGTGATAGTGTGATAGTGTGATTGTGTGATTGTGTGATTGTGTGATTGTGTGATTGTGTGATTGTGTCCATGTGTAATCGTGTGTTTGGGTGCTTGTGTGATTGTGTGATTGTGTGATTGTGTGATTGTGGGATTGTGTGGTTGTGTGATTGTGTGGTTGTGTGATTGCGTGATTGTGTGATTGTGGGATTGTGTGATTGTGTGATTGTATGGTTGTGTGATTGTGTGATAGTGTGATTGTGTGATTGTGTGATTGTGTGATTGTGTGATTGTGTGATTGTGGGATTGTGTGAGTGTGTGATTGTGTGATTGTGTGATTGTGTGATTGTGTGATTGTGTGATTGTCTGATTGTGGGATTGTGTGGTTGTGTGATTGTGTGGTTGTGTGATTGTGTGATTGTGTGATTGTGGGATTGTGTGATTGTGTGATTGTGTGATTGTGTGATTGTGTGATTGCGTGATTGTGTGGTTGTGTGATTGTGTGCTTGTGTGATTGTGCGGTTGTGTGATTGCGTGGTTGCGTGATTGCGTGATTGTGTGATTGTGTGATTGTGTGATAGTGTGGTTGTGTGATTGTGTGATTGTGTGATAGTGTGATTGTGCGATTGTGTGATTGCGTGATTGCCTGGTTGCGTGATTCTGTGATTCCCTCGTTGTGCGATTGTGTTATTGTGTGATGAGGTGCTTGTGTGATGGTGTGATTGTGTGATTGTGTGATTGTGTGATTGCGTGATTGTGTGATTGTGTGATTGTGTGATTGTGTGGTTGTGTGATTATGTGATTGTGTCCTTGTGTTCATGTGTTATTTTGTGTTGGGGTGCTTGTGTGATTGCGTGAGTGTATGATTGTGTGACTGTGGATTGTGTATTGTGCGATTGTCTGATTGCGTGAGTGTGTGGTTGTGTGACTGTAGATTGCGTATTGTGTGATTGTGTGATTGTGTGATTGTGTGATTGTGTGATTGTGTGATTGTGTGAAAGTGGGTTTGTGTGTTTGTGGATTGTGTGGTTGTGTGATTGTGTGATGGCGGGATGTGGATTGTCTGATTGTGTGATTGTGTATTGGTGTGATTGTGCGATTGTGTGACTTTGCGATAGTGTGATTGTGTGATGGCGGGTTGTGGATTGTCTGATTGTGTGATTGTGCGATTGTGTGACAATGCGATTGTGTGATTGTGTGGTTGTGTGATTGTGTAATTGCATGGTGGGGTGATTGTGTGATAGTGTGATTGTGTGATAGTGTGATTGTGTGATTGTGTGATTGTGTGATTGTGTGATTGTGTGATTGTGTGATTGTGTGATTGTGTGATTGTGTGATTGTGTGATTGTGTGATTGTGTCCATGTGTAATCGTGTGTTTGGGTGCTTGTGTGATTGTGCGAGTGTGTGATTGTGTGATTGTGGATTGTGTGATTGTGTGATTGTGTGATTGTGTGATTGTCTGATGGTGTGATTGTGTGATTGTGTGACAATGCGATTGTGTGATTGTGTGTTTGTGTGATTGTGTAATTGCATGGTGGGGTGATTGTGTGATAGTGTGATTGTGTGATAGTGTGATTGTGTGATTGTGTGATTGTGTGATTGTGTGATTGTGTGATTGTGTGATTGTGTCCATGTGTAATCGTGTGTTTGGGTGCTTGTGTGATTGTGCGAGTGTGTGATTGTGTGATTGTGGATTGTGTGATTGTGTGATTGTGTGATTGTGTGATTGTCTGATTGTGTGATTGTGTGATTGTGTGGTTGTGTGATTGTGTGGTTGTGTGATTGTGTGATTGTGTGATTGTGTGATTGTGTGATTGTGTGATTGCGTGATTGTGTGATTGTGTGATTGTGTGATTGTGTGATTGTGGGATTGTGTGGTTGTGTGATTGTGTGGTTGTGTGATTGTGTGATTGTGGGATTGTGTGGTTGTGTGATTGTGTGGTTGTGTGATTGTGTGATTGTGTGATTATGGGATTGTGTGGTTGTGTGATTGTGTGGTTGTGTGATTGTGTGATTGTGTGATTGTGTGATTGTGTGATTGTGGGATTGTGTGGTAGTGTGATTGTGTGATTGTGTGGTTGTGTGATTGTGTAATTGCATGGTGGGGTGATTGTGTTATAGTGTGATTGTGTGATAGTGTGATTGTGTGAGTGTGTGATTGTGTGATTGTGTGATTGTGTGATTGTGTGATTGTGTGATTGTGTGATTGTGTCCATGTGTAATCGTGTGTTTGGGTGCTTGTGTGATTGTGCGAGTGTGTGATTGTGTGATTGTGGATTGTGTGATTGTGTGATTGTGTGATTGTCTGATGGTGTGATTGTGTGATTGTGTGATTGTGTGATTGTGGGATTGTGTGGTTGTGTGATTGTGTGGTTGTGTGATTGCGTGATTGTGTGATTGTGGGATTGTGTGGTTGTGTGATTGTGTGATTGTGTGATTGTGTGATTGTGTGATTGTGTGATTGTGTGATTGTGTGATTGTGTGATTGTGTGATTGTGTGATTGTGTGATTGTGGGATTGTGTGGTTGTGTGATTGTGTGGTTGTGTGATTGTGGGATTGTGTGGTTGTGTGATTGTCTGGTTGTGTGATTGTGTGATTGTGTGATTATGGGATTGTGTGGTTGTGTGATTGTGTGGTTGTGTGATTGTGTGATTGTGTGATTGTGTGATTGTGTGATTGTGGGATTGTGTGGTAGTGTGATTGTGTGGTTGTGTGATTGCGTGATTGTGTGATTGTGGGATTGTGTGGTTGTGTGATTGTGTGGTTGTGTGATTGTGTGATTGTGTGATTGTGTGATTGTGGGATTGTGTGGTTGTGTGATTGTGTGGTTGTGTGATTGCGTGACTGTGTGATTGTGGGATAGCGTGATTGTGTGATTGTGCGATTTCTGGATTGTGTGATTGTGTGATAGTGTGATAGTGTGATTGTGTGATTGTGTGATTGTGTGATTGTGTGATTGTGTGATTGTGTCACTGTGTGATTGTGTGATTGTGTGATTGTGTGGTTGTGTGATTGTGTGATTGTGTGATTGTGTGATTGTGTGAAAGTGGGTTTGTGTGTTTGTGGATTGTGTGGTTGTGTGATTGTGTGATGGCGGGATGTGGATTGTCTGATTGTGTGATTGTGTATTGGTGTGATTGTGCGATTGTGTGACTTTGCGATAGTGTGATTGTGTGATGGCGGGTTGTGGATTGTCTGATTGTGTGATTGTGCGATTGTGTGACAATGCGATTGTGTGATTGTGTGGTTGTGTGATTGTGTAATTGCATGGTGGCGTGATTGTGTGATAGTGTGATTGTGTGATAGTGTGATTGTGTGATTGTGTGATTGTGTGATTGTGTGATTGTGTGATTGTGTGATTGTGTGATTGTGTCCATGTGTAATCGTGTGTTTGGGTGCTTGTGTGATTGTGCGAGTGTGTGATCGTGTGATTGTGGATTGTGTGATTGTGTGATTGTGTGATTGTGTGATTGTCTGATGGTGTGATTGTGTGATTGTGTGACAATGCGATTGTGTGATTGTGTGTTTGTGTGATTGTGTAATTGCATGGTGGGGTGATTGTGTGATAGTGTGATTGTGTGATAGTGTGATTGTGTGATTGTGTGATTGTGTGATTGTGTGATTGTGTGATTGTGTGATTGTGTGATTGTGTCCATGTGTAATCGTGTGTTTGGGTGCTTGTGTGATTGTGCGAGTGTGTGATTGTGTGATTGTGGATTGTGTGATTGTGTGATTGTGTGATTGTGTGATTGTCTGATTGTGTGATTGTGTGATTGTGTGGTTGTGTGATTGTGTGGTTGTGTGATTGTGTGATTGTGTGATTGTGTGATTGTGTGATTGTGTGATTGCGTGATTGTGTGATTGTGTGATTGTGTGATTGTGTGATTGTGGGATTGTGTGGTTGTGTGATTGTGTGGTTGTGTGATTGTGTGATTGTGGGATTGTGTGGTTGTGTGATTGTGTGGTTGTGTGATTGTGTGATTGTGTGATTATGGGATTGTGTGGTTGTGTGATTGTGTGGTTGTGTGATTGTGTGATTGTGTGATTGTGTGATTGTGGGATTGTGTGGTAGTGTGATTGTGTGATTGTGTGGTTGTGTGATTGTGTAATTGCATGGTGGGGTGATTGTGTTATAGTGTGATTGTGTGATAGTGTGATTGTGTGAGTGTGTGATTGTGTGATTGTGTGATTGTGTGATTGTGTGATTGTGTGATTGTGTGATTGTGTCCATGTGTAATCGTGTGTTTGGGTGCTTGTGTGATTGTGCGAGTGTGTGATTGTGTGATTGTGGATTGTGTGATTGTGTGATTGTGTGATTGTCTGATGGTGTGATTGTGTGATTGTGTGATTGTGTGATTGTGGGATTGTGTGGTTGTGTGATTGTGTGGTTGTGTGATTGCGTGATTGTGTGATTGTGGGATTGTGTGGTTGTGTGATTGTGTGATTGTGTGATTGTGTGATTGTGTGATTGTGTGATTGTGTGATTGTGTGATTGTGTGATTGTGTGATTGTGGGATTGTGTGATTGTGGGATTGTGTGGTTGTGTGATTGTGTGGTTGTGTGATTGTGTGATTGTGTGATTGTGGGATTGTGTGATTGTGTGATTGTGTGATTGTGTGATTGTGTGATTGTGTGATTGTGTGATTGTGTGGTTGTGTGATTGTGTGATTGTGTGCTTGTGTGATTGTGCGGTTGTGTGATTGCGTGGTTGCGTGATTGCGTGATTGTGTGATTGTGTGATTGTGTGATAGTGTGGTTGTGTGATTGTGTGATTGTGTGATAGTGTGATTGTGCGATTGTGTGATTGCGTGATTGCCTGGTTGCGTGATTCTGTGATTCCCTCGTTGTGCGATTGTGTTATTGTGTGATGAGGTGCTTGTGTGATGGTGTGATTGTGTGATTGTGTGATTGTGTGATTGTGTGATTGTGTGATTGTGTGGTTGTGTGATTATGTGATTGTGTCCTTGTGTTCATGTGTTATTTTGTGTTGGGGTGCTTGTGTGATTGCGTGAGTGTATGATTGTGTGACTGTGGATTGTGTATTGTGCGATTGTCTGATTGCGTGAGTGTGTGGTTGTGTGACTGTAGATTGCGTATTGTGTGATTGTGTGATAGTGTGATTGTGTGATAGTGTGATTGTGTGATTGTGTGATTGTGTGATTGTGTGATTGTGTGATTGTGTGATTGTGTGATTGTGTCCATGTGTAATCGTGTGTTTGGGTGCTTGTGTGATTGTGCGAGTGTGTGATTGTGTGATTGTGGATTGTGTGATTGTGTGATTGTGTGATTGTGTGATTGTCTGATGGTGTGATTGTGTGATTGTGTGACAATGCGATTGTGTGATTGTGTGGTTGTGTGATTGTGTAATTGCATGGTGGGGTGATTGTGTGATAGTGTGATTGTGTGATAGTGTGATTGTGTGATTGTGTGATTGTGTGATTGTGTGATTGTGTGATTGTGTGATTGTGTGATTGTGTGATTGTGTGATTGTGTGATTGTGTCCATGTGTAATCGTGTGTTTGGGTGCTTGTGTGATTTTGCGAGTGTGTGATTGTGTGATTGTGGATTGTGTGATTGTGTGATTGTGTGATTGTGTGATTGTCTGATGGTGTGATTGTGTGATTGTGTGATTGTGTGATTGTGGGATTGTGTGGTTGTGTGATTGTGTGGTTGTGTGATTGCGTGATTGTGTGATTGTGGGATTGTGTGGTTGTGTGATTGTGTGGTTGTGTGATTGTGTGATTGTGGATTGTGTGATTGTGTGATTGTGTGGTTGTGTGATTGTGTGATTGTGTGATTGTGGGATTGTGTGATTGTGTGATTGTGTGATTGTGTGATTGTGTGGTTGTGTGATTGTGTGATTGCGTGAGTGTATGATTGTGTGACTGTGGATTGTGTATTGTGTGATTGTGTGATTGCGTGAGTGTGTGGTTGTGTGACTGTAGATTGCGTATTGTGTGATTGTGTGATTGTGTGATTGTGTGATTGTGTGATTGTGTGAAAGTGGGTTTGTGTGTTTGTGGATTGTGTGGTTGTGTGATTGTGTGATGGCGGGATGTGGATTGTCTGATTGTGTGATTGTGTATTGGTGTGATTGTGCGATTGTGTGACTTTGCGATTGTGTGATTGTGTGATGGCGGGTTGTGGATTGTCTGATTGTGTGATTGTGTATTGGTGTGATTGTGCGATTGTGTGACTTTGCGATTGTGTTATTGTGTGGTTGTGTGATTGTGTGATTGCATGGTGGGGTGATTGTGTGATAGTGTGATTGTGTGATAGTGTGATAGCGTGATTGTGTGATTGTGTGATTGTGTGATTGTGTGATAGTGTGATTGTGTCCATGTGTAATCGTGTGTTTGGGTGCTTGTGTGACTGTGTGAGTGTGTGATTGTGGATTGTGTGATTGTGTGATTGTGTGATTGTGTGATTGTGTGATTGTGTGATTGTGTGATTGTGTCACTGTGTGATTGTGTGATTGTGTGATTGTGTGGTTGTGTGATTGTGTGATTGTGTGATTGTGTGATTGTGTGATTGTGGGATTGTGTGGTTGTGTGATTGTGTGGTTGTGTGATTGTGTGATTGTGGGATTGTGTGGTTGTGTGATTGTGTGGTTGTGTGATTGTGTGATTGTGTGATTGTGTGAGTGGGATTGTGTGGTTGTGTGATTGTGTGGTTGTGTGATTGCGTGATTGTGTGATAGTGTGATTGTGTGATAGTGTGATAGTGTGATTGTGTGATTGTGTGATTGTGTGATTGTGTGATAGTGTGATTGTGTCCATGTGTAATCGTGTGTTTGGGTGCTTGTGTGACTGTGTGAGTGTGTGATTGTGGATTGTGTGATTGTGTGATTGTGGGATTGTGTGGTTGTGTGATTGTGTGGTTGTGTGATTGCGTGATTGTGTGATTGTGGGATTGTGCGATTGTGTGATTCTGCGATTGTGTGATTGTGTGGTTGTGTGAGTGTGTGGGTGTGTGATCGTGTGATTGTGTCACTGTGTGATTGTGTGATTGTGTGATTGTGTGATTGTGTGAAAGTGGGTTTGTGTGTTTGCGGATTGTGTGGTTGTGTGATTGTGTGATGGCGGGATGTGGATTGTCTGATTGTGTGATTGTGTATTGGTGTGACTGTGCGATTGTGTGACTTTGCGATTGTGTGATTGTGTGATGGCGGGTTGTGGATTGTCTGATTGTGTGATTGTGTATTGGTGTGATTGTGTGATTGTGGGATTGTGTGAGTGTGTGATTGTGTGATTGCGTGATTGTGTGATTGTGTGATTGTGTCACAGTGTGATTGTGTGATTGTGTGGTTGTGTGATTGTGTGATTGTGTGATTGTGTGATTGTGGGATTGTGTGGTTGTGTGATTGTGTGATTGTGTGATTGTGTGATTGTGGGATTGTGGGATTGTGTGGTTGTGTGATTGTGTGGCTGTGTGATTGTGTGATTGTGTGATTGTGTGAGTGGGATTGTGTGGTTGTGTGATTGTGTGGTTGTGTGATTGCGTGATTGTGTGATTGTGGGATTGTGTGATTGTGTGATTGTGTGATTGTGGGATTGTGTGGTTGTGTGATTGTGTGGTTGTGTGATTGTGTGATTGTGTGATTGTGGGATTGTGTGGTTGTGTGATCGTGTGGTTGTGTGATTGCGTGATTGTGTGATTGTGGGATTGTGTGATTGTGTGATTCTGCGATTGTGTGATTGTGTGATTGTGTGGTTGTGTGAGTGTGTGGGTGTGTGATCGTGTGATTGTGTCACTGTGTGATTGTGTGATTGTGTGATTGTGTGGTGGTGTGATTGTGTGATTGTGTATTATGTGATTGTGTATTATGTGATTGTGTTCTTGTGTCTTTGTGTGATTGTGTAGTTGTGCGATTGTGTGATTGTGTGATTGTGTGATTGTGGGATTGTGAGATTGTGTGATTGTGTGATTGTGTGATTGTGTGATTGTGTGATTGTGTGATTGTGTGAAAGTGGGTTTGTGTGTTTGTGGATTGTGTGGTTGTGTGATTGTGTGATGGCGGGTTGTGGATTGTCTGATTGTGTGATTGTGTATTGGTGTGATTGTGTGATTGTGGGATTGTGTAAGTGTGTGATTGTGTGATTGCGTGATTGTGTGATTGTGTGATTGTGTCACAGTGTGATTGTGTGATTGTGTGGTTGTGTGATTGTGTGATTGTGTGATTGTGTGATTGTGGGATTGTGGGATTGTGTGGTTGTGTGATTGTGTGGCTGTGTGATTGTGTGATTGTGTGATTGTGTGAGTGGGATTGTGTGGTTGTGTGATTGTGTGGTTGTGTGATTGCGTGATTGTGTGATTGTGGGATTGTGTGATTGTGTGATTGTGTGATTGTGGGATTGTGTGGTTGTGTGATTGTGTGGTTGTGTGATTGTGTGATTGTGTGATTGTGGGATTGTGTGGTTGTGTGATCGTGTGGTTGTGTGATTGCGTGATTGTGTGATTGTGGGATTGTGTGATTGTGTGATTCTGCGATTGTGTGATTGTGTGATTGTGTGGTTGTGTGAGTGTGTGGGTGTGTGATCGTGTGATTGTGTCACTGTGTGATTGTGTGATTGTGTGATTGTGTGGTGGTGTGATTGGGTTATTGTGTATTATGTGATTGTGTATTATGTGATTGTGTTCTTGTGTCTTTGTGTGATTGTGTAGTTGTGTGATTGTGTGATTGTGTGATTGTGTGATTGTGGGATTGTGAGATTGTGTGATTGTGTGATTGTGTGATTGTGTGATTGTGTGATTGTGTGATTGTGTGATTGTGTGAAAGTGGGTTTGTGTGTTTGTGGATTGTGTGGTTGTGTGATTGTGTGATGGCGGGATGTGGATTGTCTGATTGTGTGATTGTGTATTGGTGTGACTGTGCGATTGTGTGACTTTGCGATTGTGTGATTGTGTGATGGCGGGTTGTGGATTGTCTGATTGTGTGATTGTGTATTGGTGTGATTGTGTGATTGTGGGACTTTGCGATTGTGTTATTGTGTGGTTGTATGATTGTGTGATTGCATGGTGGGGTGATTGTGTGATAGTGTGATTGTGTGATAGTGTGATTGTGTGATTGTGTGATTGTGTGATTGTGGGATTGTGTGGTTGTGTGATTGTGTGGCTGTGTGATTGTGTGATTGTGTGATTGTGGGATTGAGTGAGTGTGTGATTGTGTGATTGTGTGATTGTGTGATTGTGGGATTGTGAGATTGTGTGATTGTGTGATTGTGTGATTGTGTGATTGTGTGATTGTGTGAAAGTGGGTTTGTGTGTTTGTGGATTGTGTGGTTGTGTGATTGTGTGATGGCGGGATGTGGATTGTCTGATTGTGTGATTGTGTATTGGTGTGAATGTGCGATTGTGTGACTTTGCGATTGTGTGATTGTGTGGTGGCGGGTTGTGGATTGTCTGATTGTGTGATTGTGTATTGGTGTGATTGTGTGATTGTGTGATTGTGTATTGGTGTGATTGTGTGATTGTAGGATTGTGTGAGTGTGTGATTGTGTGATTGCGTGATTGTGTGATTGTGTGATTGTGTCACAGTGTGATTGTGTGATTGTGTGGTTGTGTGATTGTGTGATTGTGTGATTGTGTGATTGTGTGATTGTGTGATTGTGGGATTGTGTGGTTGTGTGATTGTGTGGCTGTGTGATTGTGTGATTGTGTGATTGTGGGATTGTGTGATTGTGTGATTGTGTGATTGTGTGGTTGTGTGATTGTGTGATTGTGTGATTGTGTGATTGTGCGATTGTGTGATTGCGTGGTTGCGTGATTGCGTGATTGTGTGATTGTGTGATTGTGTGATTGTGTGGTTGTGTGATTGTGTGATTGTGGATTGTGTATTGTGCGATTGTGTGATTGCGTGAGTGTGTGGTTGTGTGACTGTAGATTGCGTATTGTGTGATTGTGTGATTGTGTGATTGTGTGATTGTGTGATTGTGTGATTGTGTGATTGTGTGAAAGTGGGTTTGTGTGTTTGTGGATTGTGTGGTTGTGTGATTGTGTGATGGCGGGATGTGGATTGTCTGATTGTGTGATTGTGTATTGGTGTGATTGTGCGATTGTGTGACTTTGCGATTGTGTGATTGTGTGATGGCGGGTTGTGGATTGCCTGATTGTGTGATTGTGTATTGGTGTGATTGTGTCATTGTGTGATTGTGGGATTGTGTGAGTGCGTGATTGTGTGATTATGTGATTGTGTGATTGAGTGATTGTGTGGTTGTGTGATTGTGTGATTGTGTGATTGTGTGATTGTGGGATTGTGTGGTTGTGTGATTGTGTGGTTGTGTGATTGTGTGATTGTGTGATTGTGGGATTGTGTGATTGTGTGATTGTGTGATTGTGTGATTGTGTGGTTGTGTGATTGTGTGATTGCGTGAGTGTATGATTGTGTGACTGTGGATTGTGTATTGTGTGATTGTGTGATTGCGTGAGTGTGTGGTTGTGTGACTGTAGATTGCGTATTGTGTGATTGTGTGATTGTGTGATTGTGTGATTGTGTGATTGTGTGGAAGAGGGTTTGTGTGTTTGTGGATTGTGTGGTTGTGTGATTGTGTGATGGCGGGATGTGGATTGTCTGATTGTGTGATTGTGTATTGGTGTGATTGTGCGATTGTGTGACTTTGCGATTGTGTGATTGTGTGATGGCGGGTTGTGGATTGTCTGATTGTGTGATTGTGTATTGGTGTGATTGTGCGATTGTGTGACTTTGCGATTGTGTTATTGTGTGGTTGTGTGATTGTGTGATTGCATGGTGGGGTGATTGTGTGATAGTGTGATTGTGTGATAGTGTGATAGTGTGATTGTGTGATTGTGTGATTGTGTGATTGTGTGATTGTGTGATAGTGTGATTGTGTCCATGTGTAATCGTGTGTTTGGGTGCTTGTGTGACTGTGTGAGTGTGTGATTGTGGATTGTGTGATTGTGTGATTGTGTGATTGTGTGATTGTGTGATTGTGTGATTGTGTGATTGTGTGATTGTGTCACTGTGTGATTGTGTGATTGTGTGATTGTGTGGTTGTGTGATTGTGTGATTGTGTGATTGTGTGATTGTGGGATTGTGTGGTTGTGTAATTGTGTGGTTGTGTGATTGTGTGATTGTGGGATTGTGTGGTTGTGTGATTGTGTGGTTGTGTGATTGTGTGATTGTGTGATTGTGTGAGTGGGATTGTGTGGTTGTGTGATTGTGTGGTTGTGTGATTGCGTGATTGTGTGATTGTGGGATTGTGTGATTGTGTGATTGTGTGATTGTGGGATTGTGTGGTTGTGTGATTGTGTGGTTGTGTGATTGTGTGATTGTGTTATTGTGGGATTGTGTGGTTGTGTGATTGTGTGGTTGTCTGATTGCGTGATTGTGTGATTGTGGGATTGTGTGATTGTGTGATTCTGCGATTGTGTGATTGTGTGATTGTGTGATTGTGTGATTGTGTGGTGGTGTGATTGTGTGATTGTGTATTATGTGATTGTGTATTATGTGATTGTGTTCTTGTGTCTTTGTGTGATTGTGTAGTTGTGTGATTGTGTGATTGTGTGATTGTGGGATTGTGAGATTGTGTGATTGTGTGATTGTGTGATTGTGTGATTGTGTGATTGTGTGATTGTGTGAAAGTGGGTTTGTGTGTTTGCGGATTGTGTGGTTGTGTGATTGTGTGATGGCGGGATGTGGATTGTCTGATTGTGTGATTGTGTATGGGTGTGACTGTGCGATTGTGTGACTTTGCGATTGTGTGATTGTGTGATGGCGGGTTGTGGATTGTCTGATTGTGTGATTGTGTATTGGTGTGATTGTGTGATTGTGGGATTGTGTGAGTGTGTGATTGTGTGATTGCGTGATTGTGTGATTGTGTGATTGTGTCACAGTGTGATTGTGTGATTGTGTGGTTGTGTGATTGTGTGGTTGTGTGGTTGTGTGATTGCGTGATTGTGTGATTGTGGGATTGTGTGATTGTGTGATTCTGCGATTGTGTGATTGTGTGATTGTGTGGTTGTGTGAGTGTGTGGGTGTGTGATCGTGTGATTGTGTCACTGTGTGATTGTGTGATTGTGTGATTGTGTGGTGGTGTGATTGTGTGATTGTGTATTATGTGATTGTGTATTATGTGATTGTGTTCTTGTGTCTTTGTGTGATTGTGTAGTTGTGTGATTGTGTGATTGTGTGATTGTGGGATTGTGAGATTGTGTGATTGTGTGATTGTGTGATTGTGTGATTGTGTGATTGTGTGATTGTGTGAAAGTGGGATTGTGTGTTTGTGGATTGTGTGGTTGTGTGATTGTGTGATGGCGGGATGTGGATTGTCTGATTGTGTGATTGTGTATTGGTGTGACTGTGCGATTGTGTGACTTTGCGATTGTGTGATTGTGTGATGGCGGGTTGTGGATTGTCTGATTGTGTGATTGTGTATTGGTGTGATTGTGTGATTGTGGGATTGTGTGGTTGTGTGATTGTGTGGTTGTGTGATTGCGTGATTGTGTGATTGTGTGATTGTGTGATTGTGTCACAGTGTGATTGTGTGATTGTGTGGTTGTGTGATTGTGTGATTGTGTGATTGTGGGATTGTGTGGTTGTGTGATTGTGTGGCTGTGTGATTGTGTGATTGTGTGATTGTGGGATTGTGTGATTGTGTGATTGTGTGATTGTGTGATTGTGTGATTGTGTGATTGTGCGATTGTGTGATTGCGTGATTGCGTGATTGCGTGATTGTGATTGTGTGATTGTGTGATTGTGTGATTGTGTGGTTGTGTGATTGTGTGATTGTGTGATAGCGTGATTGTGCGATTGTGTGATTGCGTGATTGCCTGGTTGCGTGATTCTGTGATTCCCTCGTTGTGCGATTGTGTTATTGTGTGATGAGGTGCTTGTGTGATGGTGTGATTGTGTGATTGTGTGGTTGTGTGATTGTGTGATTGTGTGATTGTGTGATTGTGTGATTGTGTGATTGTGTGATTGTGTGGTTGTGTGATTATGTGATTGTGTCATTGTGTTCATGTGTTATTTTGTGTTGGGGTGCTTGTGTGATTGCGTGAGTGTATGATTGTGTGACTGTGGATTGTGTATTGTGCGATTGTGTGATTGCGTGAGTGTTTGGTTGTGTGACTGTAGATTGCGTATTGTGTGATTGTGTGATTGTGTGATTGTGTGATTGTGTGATTGTGTGATTGTGTGATTGTGCGAAAGTGGGTTTGTGTGTTTGTGGACTGTGTGGTTGTGTGATTGTGTGATGGAGGGATGTGGATTGTCTGATTGTGTGATTTGCGATTGTGTGACAATGCGATTGTGTGATTGTGTGATGGCGGGTTGTGGATTGTCTGATTGTGTGATTGTGCGATTGTGTGACAATGCGATTGTGTGATTGTGTGGTTGCGTGATTGTGTAATTGCATGGTGGGGTGATTGTGTGATAGTGTGATTTTGTGATTGTGGGATTGTGTGGTTGTGTGATTGTGTGGTTGTGTGATTGCGTGATTGTGTGATTGTGGGATTGTGTGATTGTGTGATTGTGCGATTGTGTGATTGTGTGATTGTGTGGTTGTGTGAGTGCGTGGGTGTGTGATCGTGTGATTGTGTCACTGTGTGATTGTGTGATTGTGTGATTGTGTGGTGGTGCGATTGTGTGATTGTGTATTATGTGATTGTCTTCTTGTGTCTTTGTGTGATTGTGTAGTTGTGTGATTGTGTGATTGTGTGATTGTGGGATTGTGAGATTGTGTGATTGTGTGATTGTGTGATTGTGTGATTGTGTGATTGTGTGAAAGTGGGTTTGTGTGTTTGTGGATTGTGTGGTTGTGTGATTGTGTGATGGCGGGATGTGGATTGTCTGATTGTGTGATTGTGTATTGGTGTGATTGTGCGATTTTGTGACTTTGCGATTGTGTGATTGTGTGATGGCGGGTTGTGGATTGTCTGATTGTGTGATTGTGTATTGGTGTGATTGTGTGATTGTGTGATTGTGGGATTGTGTGAGTGTGTGATTGTGTGATTGCGTGATTGTGTGATTGTGTGATTGTGTCACAGTGTGATTGTGTGATTGTGTGGTTGTGTGATTGTGTGATTGTGTGATTATGTGATTGTGGGATTGTGTGGTTGTGTGATTGTGTGGCTGTGTGATTGTGTGATTGTGTGATTGTGGGATTGTGTGATTGTGTGATTGTGTGATTGTGTGATTGTGTGGTTGTGTGATTGTGTTATTGTGTGATTGTGTGATTGTGTGATTGTGCGATTGTGTGATTGCGTGGTTGCGTGATTGCGTGATTGTGTGATTGTGTGATTGTGTGATTGTGTGATTGTGTGGTTGTGTGATTGTGTGATTGTGTGATAGTGTGATTGTGCGATTGTGTGATTGCGTGATTGCCTGGTTGCGTGATTCTGTGATTCCCTCGTTGTGCGATTGTGTTATTGTGTGATGAGGTGCTTGTGTGATGGTGTGATTGTGTGATTGTGTGGTTGTGTGATTGCGTGATTGTGTGATTGTGGGATTGTGTGATTGTCTGATTGTGTGATTGTGTGATTGTGGGATTGTGAGATTGTGTGATTGTGTGATTGTGTGATTGTGTGATTGTGTGATTGTGTGATTGTGTGATTGTGTGATTGTGTGATTGTGTGAAAGTGGGTTTGTGTGATTGTGGATTGTGTGGTTGTGTGATTGTGTGATGGCGGGATGTGGATTGTCTGATTGTGTGATTGTGTATTGGTGTGATTGTGCGATTGTGTGACTTTGCGATTGTGTGATTGTGTGATGGCGGGTTGTGGATTGTCTGATTGTGTGATTGCGTATTGGTGTGATTGTGCGATTGTGTGACTTTGCGATTGTGTCATTGTGTGGTTGTGTGATTGTGTGATTGCATGGTGGGGTGATTGTGTGATAGTGTGATTGCGTGATAGTGTGATTGTGTGATAGTGTGATTGTGTGATAGTGTGATAGTGTGATAGTGTGATTGTGTGATTGTGTGATTGTGTGATTGCGTGATTGTGTCCATGTGTAATCGTGTGTTTGGGTGCTTGTGTGATTGTGTGAGTGTGTGATTGTGTGATTGTGGATTGTGTGATTGTGTGATTGTGTGATTGTGTGATTGTGTGATTGTGGGATTGTGTGGTTGTGTGATTGTGTGGTTGTGTGATTGTGTGATTGTGGGATTGTGTGGTTGTGTGATTGTGTGGTTGTGTGATTGTGTGATTGTGTGATTGTGGGATTGTGTGGTTGTGTGATTATGTGGTTGTGTGATTGCGTGATTGTGTGATTGTGGGATTGTGTGATTGTGTGATTGTGTGATTATGGGATTGTGTGGTTGTGTGATTGTGTGGTTGTGTGATTGTGTGATTGTGTGATTGTGTGATTTTGTGATTGTGTGATTGTGTGATTGTGTGATTGTGTCCATGTGTAATCGTGTGTTTGGGTGCTTGTGTGATTGTGCGAGTGTGTGATTGTGTGATTCTGGATTGTGTGATTGTGTGATTGTGTGATTGTGTGATTGTGTGATTGTGTGATTGTGTGATTGTGTGATTGTGTGATTGTGTGATTGTGTGATTGTGTGATTGTGTGATTGTGTGATTGTGGGATTGTGTGGTTGTGTGATTGTGTGGTTGTGTGATTGTGTGATTGTGGGATTGTGTGGTTGTGTGATTGTGTGGTTCTGTGATTGTGTGATTGTGTGATTGTGTGATTGTGTGGTTGTGTGATTGTGTGGTTGTGTGATTGCGTGATTGTGTGATTGTGGGATTGTGTGATTGTGTGATTGTGTGATTATGGGATTGTGTGGTTGTGTGATTGTGTGATTGTCTGGTTGTGTGATTGCGTGATTGTGTGATTGTGGGATTGTGTGATTGTGTGATTGTGTGATTGTGGGATTGTGGGATTGTGAGATTGTGTGATTGTGTGATTGTGTGATTGTGTGATTGTGTGATTGTGTGAAAGTGGGTTTGTGTGTTTGTGGATTGTGTGGTTGTGTGATTGTGTGATGGCGGGATGTGGATTGTCTGATTGTGTGATTGTGCGACTGTGTGACTTTGCGATTGTGTGATTGTGTGGTTGTGTGATCGTGTGATTGCATGGTGGGGTGATTGTGTGATAGTGTGATTGTGTGATAGTGTGATAGTGTGATTGTGTGATTGTGTGATTGTGTGATTGTGTGATAGTGTGATTGTGTCCATGTGTAATCGTGTGTTTGGGTGCTTGTGTGATTGTGTGAGTGTGTGATTGTGTGATTGTGGATTGTGTGATTGTGTGATTGTGTGATTGTGTGATTGTGTGATTGTGTGATTGTGTGATTGTGTGATTGTGTGATTGTGTGATTGTGTGATTGTGTGATTGTGTGATTGTGTGATTGTGTGATTGTGTGATTGTGTGATTGTGTGATTGTGTGATTGTGTCACTGTGTGATTGTGTGATTGTGTGATTGTGTGGTTGTGTGATTGTGTGATTGTGTGATTGTGTGATTGTGTGATTGTGTGGTTGTGTGATTGTGTGATTGTGTGATTTTGTGATTGTGGGATTGTGTGGTTGTGTGATTGTGTGGTTGTGTGATTGCGTGATTGTGTGATTGTGGGATTGTGTGATTGTGTGATTGTGCGATTGTGTGATTGTGTGATTGTGTGGTTGTGTGAGTGTGTGGGTGTGTGATCGTGTGATTGTGTCACTGTGTGATTGTGTGACTGTGTGATTGTGTGGTGGTGCGATTGTGTGATTGTGTATTATGTGATTGTCTTCTTGTGTCTTTGTGTGATTGTGTAGTTGTGTGATTGTGTGATTGTGTGATTGTGGGATTGTGAGGTTGTGTGATTGTGTGATTGTGTGATTGTGTGATTGTGTGATTGTGTGATTGTGTGAAAGTGGGTTTGTGTGTTTGTGGATTGTGTGGTTGTGTGATTGTGTGATGGCCGGATGTGGATTGTCTGATTGTGTGATTGTGTATTGGTGTGATTGTGCGATTGTGTGACTTTGCGATTGTGTGATTGTGTGATGGCGGGTTGTGGATTGTCTGATTGTGTGATTGTGTATTGGTGTGATTGTGTGATTGTGTGATTGTGGGATTGTGTGAGTGTGTGATTGTGTGATTGCGTGATTGTGTGATTGTGTGATTGTGTCACAGTGTGATTGTGTGATTGTGTGGTTGTGTGATTGTGTGATTGTGTGATTATGTGATTGTGGGATTGTGTGGTTGTGTGATTGTGTGGCTGTGTGATTGTGTGATTGTGTGATTGTGGGATTGTGTGATTGTGTGATTGTGTGATTGTGTGATTGTGTGGTTGTGTGATTGTGTGATTGTGTGATTGTGTGATTGTGTGATTGTGCGATTGTGTGATTGCGTGGTTGCGTGATTGCGTGATTGTGTGATTGTGTGATTGTGTGATTGTGTGGTTGTGTGATTGTGTGATTGTGTGATAGTGTGATTGTGTGATTGTGTGGTTGTGTGATTATGTGATTGTGTCATTGTGTTCATGTGTTATTTTGTGTTGGGGTGCTTGTGTGATTGCGTGAGTGTATGATTGTGTGACTGTGGATTGTGTATTGTGCGATTGTGTGATTGCGTGAGTGTGTGGTTGTGTGACTGTAGATTGCGTATTGTGTGATTGTGTGATTGTGTGATTGTGTGATTGTGTGATTGTGTGATTGTGTGATTGTGTGATTGTGCGAAAGTGGGTTTGTGTGTTTGTGGACTGTGTGGTTGTGTGATTGTGTGATGGAGGGATGTGGATTGTCCGATTGTGTGATTTGCGATTGTGTGACAATGCGATTGTGCGATTGTGTGATTGCGTGATTGCCTGGTTGCGTGATTCTGTGATTCCCTCGTTGTGCGATTGTGTTATTGTGTGATGAGGTGCTTGTGTGATGGTGTGATTGTGTGATTGTGTGATTGTGTGGTTGTGTGATTGTGTGATTGTGTGATTGTGTGATTGTGTGATTGTGTGATTGTGTGATTGTGTGGTTGTGTGATTATGTGATTGTGTCATTGTGTTCATGTGTTATTTTGTGTTGGGGTGCTTGTGTGATTGCGTGAGTGTATGATTGTGTGACTGTGGATTGTGTATTGTGCGATTGTGTGATTGCGTGAGCGTGTGGTTGTGTGACTGTAGATTGCGTATTGTGTGATTGTGTGATTGTGTGATTGTGTGATTGTGTGATTGTGTGATTGTGTGATTGTGCGAAAGTGGGTTTGTGTGTTTGTGGACTGTGTGGTTGTGTGATTGTGTGATGGAGGGATGTGGATTGTCTGATTGTGTGATTTGCGATTGTGTGACAATGCGATTGTGTGATTGTGTGATGGCGGGTTGTGGATTGTCTGATTGTGTGATTGTGCGATTGTGTGACAATGCGATTGTGTGATTGTGTGGTTGCGTGATTGTGTAATTGCATGGTGGGGTGATTGTGTGATAGTGTGATTTTGTGATTGGGGGATTGTGTGGTTGTGTGATTGTGTGGTTGTGTGATTGCGTGATTGTGTGATTGTGGGATTGTGTGATTGTGTGATTGTGCGATTGTGTGATTGTGTGATTGTGTGGTTGTGTGAGTGTGTGGGTGTGTGATCGTGTGATTGTGTCACTGTGTGATTGTGTGATTGTGTGATTGTGTGGTGGTGCGATTGTGTGATTGTGTATTATGTGATTGTCTTCTTGTGTCTTTGTGTGATTGTGTAGTTGTGTGATTGTGTGATTGTGTGATTGTGGGATTGTGAGATTGTGTGATTGTGTGATTGTGTGATTGTGTGATTGTGTGATTGTGTGAAAGTGGGTTTGTGTGTTTGTGGATTGTGTGGTTGTGTGATTGTGTGATGGCGGGATGTGGATTGTCTGATTGTGTGATTGTGTATTGGTGTGATTGTGCGATTGTGTGACTTTGCGATTGTGTGATTGTGTGATGGCGGGTTGTGGATTGTCTGATTGTGCGATTGTGTATTGGTGTGATTGTGTGATTGTGTGATTGTGGGATTGTGTGAGTGTGTGATTGTGTGATTGCGTGATTGTGTAATTGTGTGATTGTGTCACAGTGTGATTGTGTGATTGTGTGGTTGTGTGATTGTGTGATTGTGTGATTATGTGATTGTGGGATTGTGTGGTTGTGTGATTGTGTGGCTGTGTGATTGTGTGATTGTGTGATTGTGGGATTGTGTGATTGTGTGATTGTGTGATTGTGTGATTGTGTGGTTGTGTGATTGTGTTATTGTGTGATTGTGTGATTGTGTGATTGTGCGATTGTGTGATTGCGTGGTTGCGTGATTGCGTGATTGTGTGATTGTGTGATTGTGTGATTGTGTGGTTGTGTGATTGTGTGATTGTGTGATAGTGTGATTGTGCGATTGTGTGATTGCGTGATTGCCTGGTTGCGTGATTCTGTGATTCCCTCGTTGTGGGATTGTGTTATTGTGTGATGAGGTGCTTGTGTGATGGTGTGATTGTGTGATTGTGTGATTGTGTGGTTGTGTGATTGCGTGATTGTGTGATTGTGGGATTGTGTGATTGTCTGATTGTGTGATTGTGTGATTGTGGGATTGTGAGATTGTGTGATTGTGTGATTGTGTGATTGTGTGATTGTGTGATTGTGTGATTGTGTGATTGTGTGATTGTGTGATTGTGTGAAAGTGGGTTTGTGTGTTTGTGGATTGTGTGGTTGTGTGATTGTGTGATGGCGGGATGTGGATTGTCTGATTGTGTGATTGTGTATTGGTGTGATTGTGCGATTGTGTGACTTTGCGATTGTGTGATTGTGTGATGGCGGGTTGTGGATTGTCTGATTGTGTGATTGCGTATTGGTGTGATTGTGCGATTGTGTGACTTTGCGATTGTGTCATTGTGTGGTTGTGTGATTGTGTGATTGCATGGTGGGGTGATTGTGTGATAGTGTGATTGTGTGATAGTGTGATTGTGTGATAGTGTGATTGTGTGATAGTGTGATAGTGTGATAGTGTGATTGTGTGATTGTGTGATTGTGTGATTGTGTGATTGTGTCCATGTGTAATCGTGTGTTTGGGTGCTTGTGTGATTGTGTGAGTGTGTGATTGTGTGATTGTGGATTGTGTGATTGTGTGATTGTGTGATTGTGTGATTGTGTGATTGTGGGATTGTGTGGTTGTGTGATTGTGTGGTTGTGTGATTGTGTGATTGTGGGATTGTGTGGTTGTGTGATTGTGTGGTTGTGTGATTGTGTGATTGTGTGATTGTGGGATTGTGTGGTTGTGTGATTATGTGGTTGTGTGTTTGCGTGATTGTGTGATTGTGGGATTGTGTGATTGTGTGATTGTGTGATTATGGGATTGTGTGGTTGTGTGATTGTGTGGTTGTGTGATTGTGTGATTGTGTGATTTTGTGATTGTGTGATTGTGTGATTGTGTGATTGTGTCCATGTGTAATCGTGTGTTTGGGTGCTTGTGTGATTGTGCGAGTGTGTGATTGTGTGATTGTGGATTGTGTGATTGTGTGATTGTGTGATTGTGTGATTGTGTGATTGTGTGATTGTGTGATTGTGTGATTGTGTGATTGTGTGATTGTGTGATTGTGTGATTGTGTGATTATGGGATTGTGTGGTTGTGTGATTGTGTGGTTGTGTGATTGTGTGATTGTGGGATTGTGTGGTTGTGTGATTGTGTGGTTGTGTGATTGTGTGATTGTGTGATTGTGTGATTGTGTGGTTGTGTGATTGTGTGGTTGTGTGATTGCGTGATTGTGTGATTGTGGGATTGTGTGATTGTGTGATTGTGTGATTATGGGATTGTGTGGTTGTGTGATTGTGTGATTGTCTGGTTGTGTGATTGCGTGATTGTGTGATTGTGGGATTGTGTGATTGTGTGATTGTGTGATTGTGTGATTGTGGGATTGTGGGATTGTGAGATTGTGAGATTGTGTGATTGTGTGATTGTGTGATTGTGTGAAAGTGGGTTTGTGTGTTTGTGGATTGTGTGGTTGTGTGATTGTGTGATGGCGGGATGTGGATTGTCTGATTGTGTGATTGTGCGACTGTGTGACTTTGCGATTGTGTGGTTGTGTGATCGTGTGATTGCATGGTGGGGTGATTGTGTGATAGTGTGATTGTGTGATAGTGTGATAGTGTGATTGTGTGATTGTGTGATTGTGTGATTGTGTGATAGTGTGATTGTGTCCATGTGTAATCGTGTGTTTGGGTGCTTGTGTGATTGTGTGAGTGTGTGATTGTGTGATTGTGGATTGTGTGATTGTGTGATTGTGTGATTGTGTGATTGTGTGAATGTGTGATTGTGTGATTGTGTGATTGTGTGATTGTGTGATTGTGTGATTGTGTGATTGTGTGATTGTGTGATTGTGTGATTGTGTGATTGTGTGATTGTGTGATTGTGTGATTGTGTGATTGTGTGATTGTGTGATTGTGTGATTGTGTGATTGTGTGATTGTGTGATTGTGTCACTGTGTGATTGTGTGATTGTGTGATTGTGTGGTTGTGTGATTGTGTGATTGAGTGATTGTGTGATTGTGTGATTGTGTGGTTGTGTGATTGTGTGATTGTGTGATTTTGTGATTGTGGGATTGTGTGGTTGTGTGATTGTGTGGTTGTGTGATTGCGTGATTGTGTGATTGTGGGATTGTGTGATTGTGTGATTGTGCGATTGTGTGATTGTGTGATTGTGTGGTTGTGTGAGTGTGTGGGTGTGTGATCGTGTGATTGTGTCACTGTGTGATTGTGTGACTGTGTGATTGTGTGGTGGTGCGATTGTGTGATTGTGTATTATGTGATTGTCTTCTTGTGTCTTTGTGTGATTGTGGGATTGTGTGAGTGTGTGATTGTGTGATTGCGTGATTGTGTGATTGTGTGATTGTGTCACAGTGTGATTGTGTGATTGTGTGGTTGTGTGATTGTGTGATTGTGTGATTATGTGATTGTGGGATTGTGTGGTTGTGTGATTGTGTGGCTGTGTGATTGTGTGATTGTGTGATTGTGGGATTGTGTGATTGTGTGATTGTGTGATTGTGTGATTGTGTGGTTGTGTGATTGTGTGATTGTGTGATTGTGTGATTGTGTGATTGTGCGATTGTGTGATTGCGTGGTTGCGTGATTGCGTGATTGTGTGATTGTGTGATTGTGTGATTGTGTGGTTGTGTGATTGTGTGATTGTGTGATAGTGTGATTGTGCGATTGTGTGATTGCGTGATTGCCTGGTTGCGTGATTCTGTGATTCCCTCGTTGTCCGATTGTGTTATTGTGTGATGAGGTGCTTGTGTGATGGTGTGATTGTGTGATTGTGTGATTGTGTGGTTGTGTGATTGCGTGATTGTGTGATTGTGGGATTGTGTGATTGTGTGATTGTGTGATTGTGGGATTGTGAGATTGTGTGATTGTGTGATTGTGTGATTGTGTGATTGTGTGATTGTGTGATTGTGTGATTGTGTGATTGTGTGATTGTGTGATTGTGTGAAAGTGGGTTTGTGTGGTTGTGGATTGTGTGGTTGTGTGATTGTGTGATGGCGGGATGTGGATTGTCTGATTGTGTGATTGTGTATTGGTGTGATTGTGCGATTGTGTGACTTTGCGATTGTGTGATTGTGTGATGGCGGGTTGTGGATTGTCTGACTGTGTGATTGTGTATTGGTGTGATTGTGCGATTGTGTGACTTTGCGATTGTGTCATTGTGTGGTTGTGTGATTGTGTGATTGCATGGTGGGGTGATTGTGTGATAGTGTGATTGTGTGATAGTGTGATTGTGTGATAGTGTGATAGTGTGATTGTGTGATTGTGTGATTGTGTGATTGTGTGATTGTGTGATTGTGTCCATGTGTAATCGTGTGTTTGGGTGCTTGTGTGATTGTGTGAGTGTGTGATTGTGTGATTGTGGATTGTGTGATTGTGTGATTGTGTGATTGTGTGATTGTGGGATTGTGTGGTTGTGTGATTGTGTGGTTGTGTGATTGTGTGATTGTGGGATTGTGTGGTTGTGTGATTGTGTGGTTGTGTGATTGTGTGATTGTGTGATTGTGGGATTGTGTGGTTGTGTGATTGTGTGGTTGTGTGATTGCGTGATTGTGTGATTGTGGGATTGTGTGATTGTGTGATTGTGTGATTATGGGATTGTGTGGTTGTGTGATTGTGTGGTTGTGTGATTGTGTGATTGTGTGATTGTGTGATTTTGTGATTGTGTGATTGTGTGATTGTGGGATTGTGTGGTTGTGTGATTGTGTGGTTGTGTGATTGTGTGATTGTGGGATTGTGTGGTTGTGTGATTGTGTGGTTGTGTGATTGTGTGATTGTGTGATTGTGTGACTGTGGGATTGTGTGGTTGTGTGATTGTGTGGTTGTGTGATTGCGTGATTGTGTGATTGTGGGATTGTGTGATTGTGTGATTGTGTGATTATGGGATTGTGTGGTTGTGTGATTGTGTGATTGTGTGATTGTGTGATTGTGTGATTGTGGGATTGTGTGGTTGTGTGATTGTGTAGTTGTGTGATTGTGTGATTGTGTGATTGTGGGATTGTGTGGTTGTGTGATTGTGTGGTTGTGTGATTGCGTGATTGTGTGATTGTGGGATTGCGTGATTGTGTGATTGTGTGATTATGGGATTGTGTGATTGTGTGATTGTGTGATTGTGTGATTGTGTGATTGTGTGATTGTGTGATTGTGTGATTGTGTGATTGTGTGATTGTGGGATTGTGTGGTTGTGCGATTGTGTAGTGGTGTGATTGTGTGATTGTGTGATTGTGGGATTGTGTGGTGGTGTGATTGTGTGGTTGTGTGATTGCGTGATTGTGTGATTGTGGGATTGCGTGATTGTGTGATTGTGTGATTATGGGATTGTGTGATTGTGTGATTGTGTGATTGTGTGATTGTGTGATTGGGTCCATGTGTAATCGTGTGTTTGGGTGCTTGTGTGATTGTGCGAGTGTGTGATTGTGTGATTGTGTGATTGTGTGATTGTGTGATTGTGTGATTGTGTGATTGTGTGATTGTGTGATTGTGTGATTGTGTGATTGTCTTATTCTGTGATGGGGTGGTTGTGCAATTGTGTGATTGTTTGTTTGTGTGATTGTGTGATTGTGAGATTGTTGTGATTGTGTGATAGTGTGATTATGTGATTGTGTGACTGTATGATAGTGTGATTGTGTGATTGTGTGATTGCGTGATTGCCTGGTTGCGTGATTCTGTGATTCCCTCGTTGTGCGATTGTGTTATTGTGTGATGAGGTGCTTGTGTGATGGTGTGATTGTGTGATTGTGTGATTGTGTGGTTGTGTGATTGTGTGATTGTGTGATTGTGTGATTGTGTGATTGTGTGATTGTGTGATTGTGTGGTTGTGTGATTATGTGATTGTGTCATTGTGTTCATGTGTTATTTTGTGTTGGGGTGCTTGTGTGATTGCGTGAGTGTATGATTGTTTGACTGTGGATTGTGTATTGTGTGATTGTGTGATTGCGTGAGTGTGTGGTTGTGTGACTGTAGATTGCGTATTGTGTGATTGTGTGATTGTGTGATTGTGTGATTGTGTGAAAGTGGGTTTGCGTGTTTGTGGATTGTGTGGTTGTGTGATTGTGTGATGGCGGCATGTGGATTGTCTGATTGTGTGATTGTGTATTGGTGTGATTGTGCGATTGTGTGACTTTGCGATTGTGTGATTGTGTGATGGCGGGTTGTGGATTGTCTGATTGTGTGATTGTGTATTGGTGTGATTGTGCGATTGTGTGACTTTGCGATTGTGTCATTGTGTGGTTGTGTGATTGTGTGATTGCATGGTGGGGTGATTGTGTGATAGTGTGATTGTGTGATAGTGTGATAGTGTGATTGTGTGATTGTGTGATTGTGTGATTGTGTGATTGTGTCCATGTGTAATCGTGTGTTTGGGTGCTTGTGTGATTGTGTGAGTGTGTGATTGTGTGATTGTGGATTGTGTGATTGTGTGATGGCGGGTTGTGGATTGTCTGATTGTGTGATTGTGTATTGGTGTGATTGTGCGATTGTGTGACTTTGCGATTGTGTCATTGTGTGGTTGTGTGATTGTGTGATTGCATGGTGGGGTGATTGTGTGATAGTGTGATTGTGTGATAGTGTGATAGTGTGATTGTGTGATTGTGTGATTGTGTGATTGTGTGATTGTGTCCATGTGTAATCGTGTGTTTGGGTGCTTGTGTGGTTGTGTGATTGTGTGATTGTGTGATTGTGTGATTGTGGGATTGTGTGGTTGTGTGATTGTGTGATTGTGTGATTGTGGGATTGTGTGATAGTGTGATTGTGTGATTGTGTGATTGTGTGATTGTGTGATTGTGTGATTGTGTGATTGTGTGATTGTGTGATTGTGTCCATGTGTAATCGTGTGTTTGGGTGCTTGTGTGATTGTGCGAGTGTGTGATTGTGTGATTGTGGATTGTGTGATTGTGTGACTTTGCGATTGTGTGATTGTGTGATGGCGGGTTGTGGATTGTCTGATTGTGTGATTGTGTATTGGTGTGATTGTGCGATTGTGTGACTTTGCGATTGTGTCATTGTGTGGTTGTGTGATTGTGTGATTGCATGGTGGGGTGATTGCGTGATAGTGTGATTGTGTGATAGTGTGATTGTGTGATAGTGTGATAGTGTGATTGTGTGATTGTGTGATTGTGTGATTGTGTGATTGTGTGATTGTGTGATTGTGTGAAAGTGGGTTTGTGTGTTTGTGGATTGTGTGGTTGTGTGATTGTGTGATGGCGGGATGTGGATTGTCTGATTGTGTGATTGTGTATTGGTGTGATTGTGCGATTGTGTGACTTTGCGATAGTGTGATTGTGTGATGGCGGGTTGTGGCTGTCTGATTGTGTGATTGTGCGATTGTGTGACAATGCGATTGTGTGATTGTGTGGTTGTGTGATTGTGTGATTGCATGGTGGGGTGATTGCGTGATAGTGTGATTGTGTGATAGTGTGATTGTGTGATAGTGTGATAGTGTGATTGTGTGATTGTGTGATTGTGTGATTGTGTGATTGTGTCCATGTGTAATCGTGTGTTTGGGTGCTTGTGTGATTGTGTGATTGTGTGATTGTGTGATTGTGGGATTGTGTGGTTGTGTGATTGTGTGGTTGTGTGATTGCGTGATTGTGTGATTGTGGGATTGTGTGATTGTGTGATTGTATGGTTGTGTGATTGTGTGATAGTGTGATTGTGTGATTGTGTGATTGTGTGATTGTGTGATTGTGGGATTGTGCGAGTGTGTGATTGTGTGATTGTGTGATTGTGTGATTGTGTGATTGTGTGATTGTGGGATTGTGTGGTTGTGTGATTGTGTGGTTGTGTGATTGTGTGATTGTGTGATTGTGGGATTGTGTGATTGTGTGATTGTGTGATTGTGTGATTGTGTGATTGTGTGATTGTGTGGTTGTGTGATTGTGTGATTGTGTGCTTGTGTGATTGTGCGGTTGTGTGATTGCGTGGTTGCGTGATTGCGTGATTGTGTGATTGTGTGATTGTGTGATAGTGTGGTTGTGTGATTGTGTGATTGTGTGATAGTGTGATTGTGCGATTGTGTGATTGCGTGATTGCCTGGTTGCTCGATTCTGTGATTCCCTCGTTGTGCGATTGTGTTATTGTGTGATGAGGTGCTTGTGTGATGGTGTGATTGTGTGATTGTGTGATTGTGTGATTGTGTGATTGTGTGATTGTGTGGTTGTGTGATTATGTGATTGTGTCCTTGTGTTCATGTGTTATTTTGTGTTGGGGTGCTTGTGTGATTGCGTGAGTGTATGATTGTGTGACTGTGGATTGTGTATTGTGCGATTGTCTGATTGCGTGAGTGTGTGGTTGTGTGACTGTAGATTGCGTATTGTGTGATTGTGTGATTGTGTGATTGTGTGAAAGTGGGTTTGTGTGTTTGTGGATTGTGTGGTTGTGTGATTGTGTGATGGCGGGATGTGGATTGTCTGATTGTGTGATTGTGTATTGGTGTGATTGTGCGATTGTGTGACTTTGCGATAGTGTGATTGTGTGATGGCGGGTTGTGGATTGTCTGATTGTGTGATTGTGCGATTGTGTGACAATGCGATTGTGTGATTGTGTGGTTGTGTGATTGTGTAATTGCATGGTGTGGTGATTGTGTGATAGTGTGATTGTGTGATAGTGTGATTGTGTGATTGTGTGATTGTGTGATTGTGTGATTGTGTGATTGTGTGATTGTGTCCATGTGTAATCGTGTGTTTGGGTGCTTGTGTGATTGTGCGAGTGTGTGATTGTGTGATTGTGGATTGTGTGATTGTGTGATTGTGTGATTGTGTGATTGTCTGATGGTGTGATTGTGTGATTGTGTGATTGTGTGATTGTGGGATTGTGTGGTTGTGTGATTGTGTGGTTGTGTGATTGCGTGATTGTGTGATTGTGGGATTGTGTGGTTGTGTGATTGTGTGGTTGTGTGATTGTGTGATTGTGTGATTGTGTGATTGTGTGATTGTGTGATTGCGTGATTGTGTGATTGTGTGATTGTGTGATTGTGTGATTGTGGGATTGTGTGGTTGTGTGATTGTGTGGTTGTGTGATTGTGTGATTGTGGGATTGTGTGGTTGTGTGATTGTGTGGTTGTGTGATTGTGTGATTGTGTGATTATGGGATTGTGTGGTTGTGTGATTGTGTGGTTGTGTGATTGTGTGATTGTGTGATTGTGTGATTGTGTGATTGTGTGATTGTGGGATTGTGTGGTAGTGTGATTGTGTGATTGTGTGGTTGTGTGATTGTGTAATTGCATGGTGGGGTGATTGTGTGATAGTGTGATTGTGTGATAGTGTGATTGTGTGATTGTGTGATTGTGTGATTGTGTGATTGTGTGATTGTGTGATTGTGTGATTGTGTGATTGTGTGATTGTGTCCATGTGTAATCGTGTGTTTGGGTGCTTGTGTGATTGTGCGAGTGTGTGATTGTGTGATTGTGGATTGTGTGATTGTGTGATTGTGTGATTGTCTGATGGTGTGATTGTGTGATTGTGTGATTGTGTGATTGTGGGATTGTGTGGTTGTGTGATTGTGTGGTTGTGTGATTGCGTGATTGTGTGATTGTGGGATTGTGTGGTTGTGTGATTGTGTGATTGTGTGATTGTGTGATTGTGTGATTGTGTGATTGTGTGATTGTGTGATTGTGTGATTGTGTGATTGTGTGATTGTGTGATTGTGTGATTGTGGGATTGTGTGGTTGTGTGATTGTGTGGTTGTGTGATTGTGGGATTGTGTGGTTGTGTGATTGTCTGGTTGTGTGATTGTGTGATTGTGTGATTATGGGATTGTGTGGTTGTGTGATTGTGTGGTTGTGTGATTGTGTGATTGTGTGATTGTGTGATTGTGTGATTGTGTGATTGTGGGATTGTGTGGTAGTGTGATTGTGTGGTTGTGTGATTGCGTGATTGTGTGATTGTGGGATTGTGTGGTTGTGTGATTGTGTGGTTGTGTGATTGTGTGATTGTGTGATTGTGTGATTGTGGGATTGTGTGATTGTGTGATTGTGTGATTGTGTGATTGTGTCCATGTGTAATCGTGTGTTTGGGTGCTTGTGTGATTGTGCGAGTGTTTGATTGTGTGATTGTGGGATTGTGTGGTTGTGTGATTGTGTGGTTGTGTGATTGCGTGATTGTGTGATTGTGGGATTGTGTGATTGTGTGACTGTATGGTTGTGTGATTGTGTGATAGTGTGATTGTGTGATTGTGTGATTGTGTGATTGTGTGATTGTGGGGTTGTGTGAGTGTGTGATTGTGTGATTGTGTGATTGTGTGATTGTGTGATTGTGTGATTGTGGGATTGTGTGGTTGTGTGATTGTGTGGTTGTGTGATTGTGTGATTGTGTGATTGTGGGATTGTGTGGTTGTGTGATTGTGTGGTTGTGTGATTGCGTGATTGTGTGATTGTGGGATTGTGTGATTGTGTGACTGTATGGTTGTGTGATTGTGTGATAGTGTGATTGTGTGATTGTGTGATTGTGTGATTGTGTGATTGTGGGGTTGTGTGAGTGTGTGATTGTGTGATTGTGTGATTGTGTGATTGTGTGATTGTGTGATTGTGGGATTGTGTGGTTGTGTGATTGTGTGGTTGTGTGATTGTGTGATTGTGTGATTGTGGGATTGTGTGATTGTGTGATTGTGTGATTGTGTGATTGTGTGATTGTGTGATTGTGTGATTGTGTGATTGTGTGGTTGTGTGATTGTGTGATTGTGTGCTTGTGTGATTGTGCGGTTGTGTGATAGCGTGGTTGCGTGATTGCGTGATTGTGTGATTGTGTGATTGTGTGATAGTGTGGTTGTGTGATTGTGTGATTGTGTGATTGTGTGATTGTGTGATAGTGTGATTGTGCGATTGTGTGATTGCGTGATTGCCTGGTTGCGTGATTCTGTGATTCCCTCGTTGTGCGATTGTGTTATTGTGTGATGAGGTGCTTGTGTGATGGTGTGATTGTGTGATTGTGTGATTGTGTGATTGTGTGATTGTGTGATTGTGTGATTGTGTGATTGTGTGATTGTGTGGTTGTGTGATTATGTGATTGTGTCCTTGTGTTCATGTGTTATTTTGTGTTGGGGTGCTTGTGTGATTGCGTGAGTGTATGATTGTGTGACTGTGGATTGTGTATTGTGCGATTGTCTGATTGCGTGAGTGTGTGGTTGTGTGACTGTAGATTGCGTATTGTGTGATTGTGTGATTGTGTGATTGTGTGATTGTGTGATTGTGTGATTGTGTGATTGTGTGATTGTGTGATTGTGTGATTGTGTGATTGTGTGAAAGTGGGTTTGTGTGTTTGTGGATTGTGTGGTTGTGTGATTGTGTGATGGCGGGATGTGGATTGTCTGATTGTGTGATTGTGTATTGGTGTGATTGTGCGATTGTGTGACTTTGCGATAGTGTGATTGTGTGATGGCGGGTTGTGGATTGTCTGATTGTGTGATTGTGCGATTGTGTGACAATGCGATTGTGTGATTGTGTGGTTGTGTGATTGTGTAATTGCATGGTGGGGTGATTGTGTGATAGTGTGATTGTGTGATAGTGTGATTGTGTGATTGTGTGATTGTGTGATTGTGTGATTGTGTGATTGTGTGATTGTGTGATTGTGTGATTGTGTCCATGTGTAATCGTGTGTTTGGGTGCTTGTGTGATTGTGCGAGTGTGTGATTGTGGATTGTGTGATTGTGTGATTGTGTGATTGTGTGATTGTCTGATGGTATGATTGTGTGATTGTGTGATTGTGTGATTGTGGGATTGTGTGATTGTGTGATTGTGTGATTGTCTTATTGTGTCCATGTGTAATCGTGTGTTTGGGTGCTTGTGTGATTGTGTGATTGTGTGATTGTCTGATGGTGTGATTGTGTGATTGTGTGATTGTGTGCTTGTGTGATTGTGTGATTGTGTGATTGTGTGATTGTGTCCATGTGTAATCGTGTGTTTGGGTGCTTGTGTGATTGTGCGAGTGTGTGATTGTGTGATTGTGAATTGTGTGATTGTGTGACTTTGCGATTGTGTGATTGTGTGATGGCGGGTTGTGGATTGTCTGATTGTGTGATTGTGTATTGGTGTGATTGTGCGATTGTGTGACTTTGCGATTGTGTCATTGTGTGGTTGTGTGATTGTGTGATTGCATGGTGGGGTGATTGCGTGATAGTGTGATTGTGTGATAGTGTGATTGTGTGATAGTGTGATAGTGTGATTGTGTGATTGTGCGATTGTGTGATTGTGTGATTGTAAGATTGTGTGATTGTGTGGTTGTGTGATTATGTGATTGTGTCATTGTGTTCATGTGTTATTTTGTGTTGGGGTGCTTGTGTGATTGCGTGAGTGTATGATTGTGTGACTGTGGATTGTGTATTGTGCGATTGTGTGATTGCGTGAGTGTGTGGTTGTGTGACTGTAGATTGTGTATTGTGTGATTATGTGATTGTGTGATTGTGTGATTGTGTGATGGCGGGATGTGGATTGTCTGATTGTGTGATTGTGTATTGGTGTGATTGTGCGATTGTGTGACTTTGCGATAGTGAGATTGTGTGATGGCGGGTTGTGGATTGTCTGATTGTGTGATTGTGCGATTGTGTGACAATGCGATTGTGTGATTGTGTGGTTGTGTGATTGTGTAATTGCATGGTGGGGTGATTGTGTGATAGTGTGATTGTGTGATAGTGTGATTGTGTGATTGTGTGATTGTGTGATTGTGTGATTGTGTGATTGTGTGATTGTGTGATTGTGTCCATGTGTAATCGTGTGTTTGGGTGCTTGTGTGATTGTGCGAGTGTTTGATTGTGTGATTGTGGATTGTGTGACTTTGCGATTGTGTGATTGTGTGATTGTGTGATTGTGTGATTGTGTGATTGTGTGATTGTGTGATTGTGTGATTGTGTGATTGTGTCCATGTGTAATCGTGTGTTTGGGTGCTTGTGTGATTGTGCGAGTGTTTGATTGTGTGATTGTGGATTGTGTGACTTTGCGATTGTGTGATTGTGTGATGGCGGGTTGTGGATTGTCTGATTGTGTGATTGTGTATTGGTGTGATTGTGCGATTGTGTGACTTTGCGATTGTGTCATTGTGTGGTTGTGTGATTGTGTGATTGCATGGTGGGGTGATTGCGTGATAGTGTGATTGTGTGATAGTGTGATTGTGTGATAGTGTGATAGTGTGATTGTGTGATTGTGTGATTGTGTGATTGTGTGATTGTGTGATTGTGTGATTGTGTGATTGTGTGATTGTGTCCATGTGTAATCGTGTGTTTGTGTGCTTGTGTGATTGTGTGATTGTGTGATTGTGTGATTGTGGGATTGTGTGGTTGTGTGATTGTGTGGTTGTGTGATTGCGTGATTGTGTGATTGTGGGATTGTGTGATTGTGTGACTGTATGGTTGTGTGATTGTGTGATAGTGTGATTGTGTGATTGTGTGATTGTGTGATTGTGTGATTGTGGGGTTGTGTGAGTGTGTGATTGTGTGATTGTGTGATTGTGTGATTGTGTGATTGTGTGATTGTGGGATTGTGTGGTTGTGTGATTGTGTGGTTGTGTGATTGTGTGATTGTGTGATTGTGGGATTGTGTGATTGTGTGATTGTGTGATTGTGTGATTGTGTGATTGTGTGATTGTGTGATTGTGTGGTTGTGTGATTGTGTGATTGTGTGCTTGTGTGATTGTGCGGTTGTGTGATTGCGTGGTTGCGTGATTGCGTGATTGTGTGATTGTGTGATTGTGTGATAGTGTGGTTGTGTGATTGTGTGATTGTGTGATTGTGTGATAGTGTGATTGTGCGATTGTGTGATTGCGTGATTGCCTGGTTGCGTGATTCTGTGATTCCCTCGTTGTGCGATTGTGTTATTGTGTGATGAGGTGCTTGTGTGATGGTGTGATTGTGTGATTGTGTGATTGTGTGATTGTGTGATTGTGTGATTGTGTGATTGTGTGATTGTGTGGTTGTGTGATTATGTGATTGTGTCCTTGTGTTCATGTGTTATTTTGTGTTGGGGTGCTTGTGTGATTGCGTGAGTGTATGATTGTGTGACTGTGGATTGTGTATTGTGCGATTGTCTGATTGCGTGAGTGTGTGGTTGTGTGACTGTAGATTGCGTATTGTGTGATTGTGTGATTGTGTGATTGTGTGATTGTGTGATTGTGTGATTGTGTGATTGTGTGATTGTGTGATTGTGTGATTGTGTGATTGTGTGAAAGTGGGTTTGTGTGTTTGTGGATTGTGTGGTTGTGTGATTGTGTGATGGCGGGATGTGGATTGTCTGATTGTGTGATTGTGTATTGGTGTGATTGTGCGATTGTGTGACTTTGCGATAGTGTGATTGTGTGATGGCGGGTTGTGGATTGTCTGATTGTGTGATTGTGCGATTGTGTGACAATGCGATTGTGTGATTGTGTGGTTGTGTGATTGTGTAATTGCATGGTGGGGTGATTGTGTGATAGTGTGATTGTGTGGTTGTGTGATTGTGTGGTTGTGTGATTGCGTGATTGTGTGATTGTGGGATTGTGTGATTGTGTGATTGTGTGGTTGTGTGATTGTGTGATTGTGTGATTGTGTCCATGTGTAATCGTGTGTTTGGGTGCTTGTGTGATTGTGTGATTGTGTGATTGTGGGATTGTGTGGTTGTGTGATTGTGTGGTTGTGTGATTGCGTGATTGTGTGATTGTGGGATTGTGTGATTGTGTGATTGTGTGATTGTGTGGTTGTGTGATTGTGTAATTGCATGGTGGGGTGATTGTGTGATAGTGTGATTGTGTGACAGTGTGATTGTGTGATTGTGTGATTGTGTGATTGTGTGATTGTGTGATTGTGTGATTGTGTCCATGTGTAATCGTGTGTTTGGGTGCTTGTGTGATTGTGCGAGTGTGTGATTGTGTGATTGTGGATTGTGTGATTGTGTGATTGTGTGATTGTCTGATGGTGTGATTGTGTGATTGTGTGATTGTGTGATTGTGGGATTGTGTGGTTGTGTGATTGTGTGGTTGTGTGATTGCGTGATTGTGTGATTGTGGGATTGTGTGGTTGTGTGATTGTGTGATTGTGTGATTGTGTGATTGTGTGATTGTGTGATTGTGTGATTGTGTGATTGTGTGATTGTGGGATTGTGTGGTTGTGTGATTGTGTGGTTGTGTGATTGTGGGATTGTGTGGTTGTGTGATTGTCTGGTTGTGTGATTGTGTGATTGTGTGATTATGGGATTGTGTGGTTGTGTGATTGTGTGGTTGTGTGATTGTGTGATTGTGTGATTGTGTGATTGTGTGATTGTGGGATTGTGTGGTAGTGTGATTGTGTGGTTGTGTGATTGCGTGATTGTGTGATTGTGGGATTGTGTGGTTGTGTGATTGTGTGGTTGTGTGATTGTGTGATTGTGTGATTGTGGGATTGTGTGGTTGTGTGATTGTGTGGTTGTGTGATTGCGTGACTGTGTGATTGTGGGATTGCGTGATTGTGTGATTGTGCGATTATGGGATTGTGTGATTGTGTGATAGTGTGATAGTGTGATTGTGTGATTGTGTGATTGTGTGATTGTGTGATTGTGTCACTGTGTGATTGTGTGATTGTGTGATTGTGTGGTTGTGTGATTGTGTGATTGTGTGATTGTGTGATTGTGTGAAAGTGGGTTTGTGTGTTTGTGGATTGTGTGGTTGTGTGATTGTGTGATGGCGGGATGTGGATTGTCTGATTGTGTGATTGTGTATTGGTGTGATTGTGCGATTGTTTGACTTTGCGATAGTGTGATTGTGTGATGGCGGGTTGTGGATTGTCTGATTGTGTGATTGTGCGATTGTGTGACAATGCGATTGTGTGATTGTGTGGTCGTGTGATTGTGTAATTGCATGGTGGGGTGATTGTGTGATAGTGTGATTGTGTGATAGTGTGATTGTGTGATTGTGTGATTGTGTGATTGTGTGATTGTGTGATTGTGTGATTGTGTGATTGTGTGATTGTGTGATTGTGTCCATGTGTAATCGTATGTTTGGGTGCTTGTGTGATTGTGCGAGTGTGTGATTGTGTGATTGTGGATTGTGTGATTGTGTGACTTTGCGATTGTGTGATTGTGTGATGGCGGGTTGTGGATTGTCTGATTGTGTGATTGTGTATTGGTGTGATTGTGCGATTGTGTGACTTTGCGATTGTGTCATTGTGTGGTTGTGTGATTGTGTGATTGTGTGATTGTGTGATTGTGTGAGAGTGGGTTTGTGTGTTTGTCGATTGTGTGGTTGTGTGATTGTGTGATGGCGGGATGTGGATTGTCTGATTGTGTGATTGTGTATTGGTGTGATTGTGCGATTGTGTGACTTTGCAATAGTGTGATTGTGTGATGGCGGGTTGTGGATTGTCTGATTGTGTGATTGTGCGATTGTGTGACAATGCGATTGTGTGGTTGTGTGATTGTGTAATTGCATGGTGGGGTGATTGCGTGATAGTGTGATTGTGTGATAGTGTGATTGTGTGATAGTGTGATAGTGTGATTGTGTGATTGTGTGATTGTGTGATTGTGTGATTGTGTCCATGTGTAATCGTGTGTTTGGGTGCTTGTGTGATTGTGTGATTGTGTGATTGTGTGATTGTGGGATTGTGTGGTTGTGTGATTGTGTGGTTGTGTGATTGCGTGATTGTGTGATTGTGGGATTGTGTGATTGTGTGATTGTATGGTTGTGTGATTGTGTGATAGTGTGATTGTGTGATTGTGTGATTGTGTGATTGTGTGATTGTGTGATTGTGGGATTGTGTGAGTGTGTGATTGTGTGATTGTGTGATTGTGTGATTGTGTGATTGTCTGATTGTGGGATTGTGTGGTTGTGTGATTGTGTGGTTGTGTGATTGTGTGATTGTGTGATTGTGGGATTGTGTGATTGTGTGATTGTGTGATTGTGTGATTGTGTGATTGTGTGATTGTGTGGTTGTGTGATTGTGTGATTGTGTGCTTGTGTGATTGTGCGGTTGTGTGATTGCGTGGTTGCGTGATTGCGTGATTGTGTGATTGTGTGATTGTGTGATAGTGTGGTTGTGTGATTGTGTGATTGTGTGATAGTGTGATTGTGCGATTGTGTGATTGCGTGATTGCCTGGTTGCGTGATTCTGTGATTCCCTCGTTGTGCGATTGTGTTATTGTGTGATGAGGTGCTTGTGTGATGGTGTGATTGTGTGATTGTGTGATTGTGTGATTGCGTGATTGTGTGATTGTGTGATTGTGTGATTGTGTGGTTGTGTGATTATGTGATTGTGTCCTTGTGTTCATGTGTTATTTTGTGTTGGGGTGCTTGTGTGATTGCGTGAGTGTATGATTGTGTGACTGTGGATTGTGTATTGTGCGATTGTCTGATTGCGTGAGTGTGTGGTTGTGTGACTGTAGATTGCGTATTGTGTGATTGTGTGATTGTGTGATTGTGTGATTGTGTGATTGTGTGATTGTGTGATTGTGTGATTGTGTGATTGTGTGATTGTGTGATTGTGTGAAAGTGGGTTTGTGTGTTTGTGGATTGTGTGGTTGTGTGATTGTGTGATGGCGGGATGTGGATTGTCTGATTGTGTGATTGTGTATTGGTGTGATTGTGCGATTGTGTGACTTTGCGATAGTGTGATTGTGTGATGGCGGGTTGTGGATTGTCTGATTGTGTGATTGTGCGATTGTGTGACAATGCGATTGTGTGATTGTGTGGTTGTGTGATTGTGTAATTGCATGGTGGGGTGATTGTGTGATAGTGTGATTGTGTGATAGTGTGATTGTGTGATTGTGTGATTGTGTGATTGTGTGATTGTGTGATTGTGTGATTGTGTCCATGTGTAATCGTGTGTTTGGGTGCTTGTGTGATTGTGCGAGTGTGTGATTGTGTGATTGTGGATTGTGTGATTGTGTGATTGTGTGATTGTGTGATTGTCTGATGGTATGATTGTGTGATTGTGTGATTGTGTGATTGTGGGATTGTGTGGTTGTGTGATTGTGTGGTTGTGTGATTGCGTGATTGTGTGATTGTGGGATTGTGTGGTTGTGTGATTGTGTGGTTGTGTGATTGTGTGATTGTGTGATTGTGTCCATGTGTAATCGTGTGTTTGGGTGCTTGTGTGATTGTGTGATTGTGTGATTGTGTGATTGTGGGATTGTGTGGTTGTGTGATTGTGTGGTTGTGTGATTGCGTGATTGTGTGATTGTGGGATTGTGTGATTGTGTGATTGTGTGATTGTGTGGTTGTGTGATTGTGTAATTGCATGGTGGGGTGATTGTGTGATAGTGTGATTGTGTGACAGTGTGATTGTGTGATTGTGTGATTGTGTGATTGTGTGATTGTGTGATTGTGTGATTGTGTCCATGTGTAATCGTGTGTTTGGGTGCTTGTGTGATTGTGCGAGTGTGTGATTGTGTGATTGTGGATTGTGTGATTGTGTGATTGTGTGATTGTCTGATGGTGTGATTGTGTGATTGTGTGATTGTGTGATTGTGGGATGGTGTGGTTGTGTGATTGTGTGGTTGTGTGATTGCGTGATTGTGTGATTGTGTGATTGTGGGATTGTGTGGTTGTGTGATTGTGTGATTGTGTGATTGTGTGATTGTGTGATTGTGTGATTGTGTGATTGTGTGATTGTGTGATTGTGTGATTGTGTGATTGTGGGATTGTGTGGTTGTGTGATTGTGTGGTTGTGTGATTGTGGGATTGTGTGGTTGTGTGATTGTCTGGTTGTGTGATTGTGTGATTGTGTGATTATGGGATTGTGTGGTTGTGTGATTGTGTGGTTGTGTGATTGTGTGATTGTGTGATTGTGTGATTGTGTGATTGTGTGATGGTGTGATTGTGTGGTTGTGTGATTGTGTGATTGTGTGCTTGTGTGATTGTGCGGTTGTGTGATTGCGTGGTTGCGTGATTGCGTGATTGTGTGATTGTGTGATTGTGTGATAGTGTGGTTGTGTGATTGTGTGATTGTGTGATAGTGTGATTGTGCGATTGTGTGATTGCGTGATTGCCTGGTTGCGTGATTCTGTGATTCCCTCGTTGTGCGATTGTGTTATTGTGTGATGAGGTGCTTGTGTGATGGTGTGATTGTGTGATTGTGTGATTGTGTGATTGTGTGATTGTGTGATTGTGTGATTGTGTGATTGTGTGGTTGTGTGATTATGTGATTGTGTCCTTGTGTTCATGTGTTATTTTGTGTTGGGGTGCTTGTGTGATTGCGTGAGTGTATGATTGTGTGACTGTGGATTGTGTATTGTGCGATTGTCTGATTGCGTGAGTGTGTGGTTGTGTGACTGTAGATTGCGTATTGTGTGATTGTGTGATTGTGTGATTGTGTGCTTGTGTGATTGTGCGGTTGTGTGATTGCGTGGTTGCGTGATTGCGTGATTGTGTGATTGTGTGATTGTGTGATAGTGTGGTTGTGTGATTGTGTGATTGTGTGATAGTGTGATTGTGCGATTGTGTGATTGCGTGATTGCCTGGTTGCGTGATTCTGTGATTCCCTCGTTGTGCGATTGTGTTATTGTGTGATGAGGTGCTTGTGTGATGGTGTGATTGTGTGATTGTGTGATTGTGTGATTGTGTGATTGTGTGATTGTGTGATTGTGTGATTGTGTGGTTGTGTGATTATGTGATTGTGTCCTTGTGTTCATGTGTTATTTTGTGTTGGGGTGCTTGTGTGATTGCGTGAGTGTATGATTGTGTGACTGTGGATTGTGTATTGTGCGATTGTCTGATTGCGTGAGTGTGTGGTTGTGTGACTGTAGATTGCGTATTGTGTGATTGTGTGATTGTGTGATTGTGTGATTGTGTGATTGTGTGATTGTGTGATTGTGTGATTGTGTGATTGTGTGAAAGTGGGTTTGTGTGTTTGTGGATTGTGTGGTTGTGTGATTGTGTGATGGCGGGATGTGGATTGTCTGATTGTGTGATTGTGTATTGGTGTGATTGTGCGATTGTGTGACTTTGCGATAGTGTGATTGTGTGATGGCGGGTTGTGGATTGTCTGATTGTGTGATTGTGCGATTGTGTGACAATGCGATTGTGTGATTGTGTGGTTGTGTGATTGTGTAATTGCATGGTGGGGTGATTGTGTGATAGTGTGATTGTGTGATTGTGTGATTGTGTGATTGTGTGATTGTGTGATTGTGTGATTGTGTGATTGTGTGATTGTGTGATTGTGTGATTGTGTCCATGTGTAATCGTGTGTTTGGGTGCTTGTGTGATTGTGCGAGTGTGTGATTGTGGATTGTGTGATTGTGTGATTGTGTGATTGTGTGATTGTCTGATGGTATGATTGTGTGATTGTGTGATTGTGTGATTGTGGGATTGTGTGGTTGTGTGATTGTGTGGTTGTGTGATTGCGTGATTGTGTGATTGTGGGATTGTGTGATTGTGTGATTGTGTGGTTGTGTGATTGTGTGATTTTGTGATTGTGTCCATGTGTAATCGTGTGTTTGGGTGCTTGTGTGATTGTGTGATTGTGTGATTGTGTGATTGTGGGATTGTGTGGTTGTGTGATTGTGTGGTTGTGTGATTGCGTGATTGTGTGATTGTGGGATTGTGTGATTGTGTGATTGTGTGATTGTGTGGTTGTGTGATTGTGTAATTGCATGGTGGGGTGATTGTGTGATAGTGTGATTGTGTGACAGTGTGATTGTGTGATTGTGTGATTGTGTGATTGTGTGATTGTGTGATTGTGTGATTGTGTCCATGTGTAATCGTGTGTTTGGGTGCTTGTGTGATTGTGCGAGTGTGTGATTGTGTGATTGTGGATTGTGTGATTGTGTGATTGTGTGATTGTCTGATGGTGTGATTGTGTGATTGTGTGATTGTGTGGTTGTGTGATTGTGTGGTTGTGTGATTGCGTGATTGTGTGATTGTGGGATTGTGTGGTTGTGTGATTGTGTGATTGTGTGATTGTGTGATTGTGTGATTGTGTGATTGTGTGATTGTGTGATTGTGTGATTGTGGGATTGTGTGGTTGTGTGATTGTGTGGTTGTGTGATTGTGGGATTGTGTGGTTGTGTGATTGTCTGGTTGTGTGATTGTGTGATTGTGTGATTATGGGATTGTGTGGTTGTGTGATTGTGTGGTTGTGTGATTGTGTGATTGTGTGATTGTGTGATTGTGTGATTGTGGGATTGTGTGGTAGTGTGATTGTGTGGTTGTGTGATTGCGTGATTGCGTGATTGTGTGATTGTGGGATTGTGTGGTTGTGTGATTGTGTGGTTGTGTGATTGTGTGATTGTGTTATTGTGGGATTGTGTGGTTGTGTGATTGTGTGGTTGTGTGATTGCGTGACTGTGTGATTGTGGGATTGCGTGATTGTGTGATTGTGCGATTATGGGATTGTGTGATTGTGTGATAGTGTGATAGTGTGATTGTGTGATTGTGTGATTGTGTGATTGTGTGATTGTGTCACTGTGTGATTGTGTGATTGTGTGATTGTGTGGTTGTGTGATTGTGTGATTGTGTGATTGTGTGATTGTGTGAAAGTGGGTTTGTGTGTTTGTGGATTGTGTGGTTGTGTGATTGTGTGATGGCGGGATGTGGATTGTCTGATTGTGTGATTGTGTATTGGTGTGATTGTGCGATTGTTTGACTTTGCGATAGTGTGATTGTGTGATGGCGGGTTGTGGATTGTCTGATTGTGTGATTGTGCGATTGTGTGACAATGCGATTGTGTGATTGTGTGGTTGTGTGATTGTGTAATTGCATGGTGGGGTGATTGTGTGATAGTGTGATTGTGTGATAGTGTGATTGTGTGATTGTGTGATTGTGTGATTGTGTGATTGTGTGATTGTGTGATTGTGTGATTGTGTGATTGTGTGATTGTGTGATTGTGTCCATGTGTAATCGTATGTTTGGGTGCTTGTGTGATTGTGCGAGTGTGTGATTGTGTGATTGTGGATTGTGTGATTGTGTGACTTTGCGATTGTGTGATTGTGTGATGGCGGGTTGTGGATTGTCTGATTGTGTGATTGTGTATTGGTGTGATTGTGCGATTGTGTGACTTTGCGATTGTGTCATTGTGTGGTTGTGTGATTGTGTGATTGCATGGTGGGGTGATTGCGTGATAGTGTGATTGTGTGATAGTGTGATTGTGTGATAGTGTGATAGTGTGATTGTGTGATTGTGTGATTGTGTGATTGTGTGATTGTGTGATTGTGTGATTGTGTGATTGTGTGATTGTGTGAGAGTGGGTTTGTGTGTTTGTCGATTGTGTGGTTGTGTGATTGTGTGATGGCGGGATGTGGATTGTCTGATTGTGTGATTGTGTATTGGTGTGATTGTGCGATTGTGTGACTTTGCAATAGTGTGATTGTGTGATGGCGGGTTGTGGATTGTCTGATTGTGTGATTGTGCGATTGTGTGACAATGCGATTGTGTGGTTGTGTGATTGTGTAATTGCATGGTGGGGTGATTGCGTGATAGTGTGATTGTGTGATAGTGTGATTGTGTGATAGTGTGATAGTGTGATTGTGTGATTGTGTGATTGTGTGATTGTGTGATTGTGTCCATGTGTAATCGTGTGTTTGGGTGCTTGTGTGATTGTGTGATTGTGTGATTGTGTGATTGTGGGATTGTGTGGTTGTGTGATTGTGTGGTTGTGTGATTGCGTGATTGTGTGATTGTGGGATTGTGTGATTGTGTGATTGTATGGTTGTGTGATTGTGTGATAGTGTGATTGTGTGATTGTGTGATTGTGTGATTGTGTGATTGTGTGATTGTGGGATTGTGTGAGTGTGTGATTGTGTGATTGTGTGATTGTGTGATTGTGTGATTGTCTGATTGTGGGATTGTGTGGTTGTGTGATTGTGTGGTTGTGTGATTGTGTGATTGTGTGATTGTGGGATTGTGTGATTGTGTGATTGTGTGATTGTGTGATTGTGTGATTGTGTGATTGTGTGGTTGTGTGATTGTGTGATTGTGTGCTTGTGTGATTGTGCGGTTGTGTGATTGCGTGGTTGCGTGATTGCGTGATTGTGTGATTGTGTGATTGTGTGATAGTGTGGTTGTGTGATTGTGTGATTGTGTGATAGTGTGATTGTGCGATTGTGTGATTGCGTGATTGCCTGGTTGCGTGATTCTGTGATTCCCTCGTTGTGCGATTGTGTTATTGTGTGATGAGGTGCTTGTGTGATGGTGTGATTGTGTGATTGTGTGATTGTGTGATTGCGTGATTGTGTGATTGTGTGATTGTGTGGTTGTGTGATTATGTGATTGTGTCCTTGTGTTCATGTGTTATTTTGTGTTGGGGTGCTTGTGTGATTGCGTGAGTGTATGATTGTGTGACTGTGGATTGTGTATTGTGCGATTGTCTGATTGCGTGAGTGTGTGGTTGTGTGACTGTAGATTGCGTATTGTGTGATTGTGTGATTGTGTGATTGTGTGATTGTGTGATTGTGTGATTGTGTGATTGTGTGATTGTGTGATTGTGTGATTGTGTGATTGTGTGAAAGTGGGTTTGTGTGTTTGTGGATTGTGTGGTTGTGTGATTGTGTGATGGCGGGATGTGGATTGTCTGATTGTGTGATTGTGTATTGGTGTGATTGTGCGATTGTGTGACTTTGCGATAGTGTGATTGTGTGATGGCGGGTTGTGGATTGTCTGATTGTGTGATTGTGCGATTGTGTGACAATGCGATTGTGTGATTGTGTGGTTGTGTGATTGTGTAATTGCATGGTGGGGTGATTGTGTGATAGTGTGATTGTGTGATAGTGTGATTGTGTGATTGTGTGATTGTGTGATTGTGTGATTGTGTGATTGTGTGATTGTGTGATTGTGTGATTGTGTCCATGTGTAATCGTGTGTTTGGGTGCTTGTGTGATTGTGCGAGTGTGTGATTGTGTGATTGTGGATTGTGTGATTGTGTGATTGTGTGATTGTGTGATTGTCTGATGGTATGATTGTGTGATTGTGTGATTGTGTGATTGTGGGATTGTGTGGTTGTGTGATTGTGTGGTTGTGTGATTGCGTGATTGTGTGATTGTGGGATTGTGTGGTTGTGTGATTGTGTGGTTGTGTGATTGTGTGATTGTGTGATTGTGTCCATGTGTAATCGTGTGTTTGGGTGCTTGTGTGATTGTGTGATTGTGTGATTGTGTGATTGTGGGATTGTGTGGTTGTGTGATTGTGTGGTTGTGTGATTGCGTGATTGTGTGATTGTGGGATTGTGTGATTGTGTGATTGTGTGATTGTGTGGTTGTGTGATTGTGTAATTGCATGGTGGGGTGATTGTGTGATAGTGTGATTGTGTGACAGTGTGATTGTGTGATTGTGTGATTGTGTGATTGTGTGATTGTGTGATTGTGTGATTGTGTCCATGTGTAATCGTGTGTTTGGGTGCTTGTGTGATTGTGCGAGTGTGTGATTGTGTGATTGTGGATTGTGTGATTGTGTGATTGTGTGATTGTCTGATGGTGTGATTGTGTGATTGTGTGATTGTGTGATTGTGGGATTGTGTGGTTGTGTGATTGTGTGGTTGTGTGATTGCGTGATTGTGTGATTGTGGGATTGTGTGGTTGTGTGATTGTGTGATTGTGTGATTGTGTGATTGTGTGATTGTGTGATTGTGTGATTGTGTGATTGTGGGATTGTGTGGTTGTGTGATTGTGTGGTTGTGTGATTGTGGGATTGTGTGGTTGTGTGATTGTCTGGTTGTGTGATTGTGTGATTGTGTGATTATGGGATTGTGTGGTTGTGTGATTGTGTGGTTGTGTGATTGTGTGATTGTGTGATTGTGTGATTGTGTGATTGTGGGATTGTGTGGTAGTGTGATTGTGTGGTTGTGTGATTGCGTGATTGTGTGATTGTGGGATTGTGTGGTTGTGTGATTGTGTGGTTGTGTGATTGTGTGATTGTGTGATTGTGGGATTGTGTGGTTGTGTGATTGTGTGGTTGTGTGATTGCGTGACTGTGTGATTGTGGGATTGCGTGATTGTGTGATTGTGCGATTATGGGATTGTGTGATTGTGTGATAGTGTGATAGTGTGATTGTGTGATTGTGTGATTGTGTATTGGTGTGATTGTGCGATTGTGTGACTTTGCGATTGTGTCATTGTGTGGTTGTGTGATTGTGTGATTGCATGGTGGGGTGATTGCGTGATAGTGTGATTGTGTGATAGTGTGATTGTGTGATAGAGTGATAGTGTGATTGTGTGATTGTGTGATTGTGTGATTGTGTGATTGTGTGATTGTGTGATTGTGTGATTGTGTGAGAGTGGGTTTGTGTGTTTGTCGATTGTGTGGTTGTGTGATTGTGTGATGGCGGGATGTGGATTGTCTGATTGTGTGATTGTGTATTGGTGTGATTGTGCGATTGTGTGACTTTGCGATAGTGTGATTGTGTGATGGCGGGTTGTGGATTGTCTGATTGTGTGATTGTGCGATTGTGTGACAATGCGATTGTGTGGTTGTGTGATTGTGTAATTGCATGATGGGGTGATTGCGTGATAGTGTGATTGTGTGATAGTGTGATTGTGTGATAGTGTGATAGTGTGATTGTGTGATTGTGTGATTGTGTGATTGTGTGATTGTGTGATTGTGTCCATGTGTAATCGTGTGTTTGGGTGCTTGTGTGATTGTGTGATTGTGTGATTGTGTGATTGTGGGATTGTGTGGTTGTGTGATTGTGTGGTTGTGTGATTGCGTGATTGTGTGATTGTGGGATTGTGTGATTGTGTGATTGTATGGTTGTGTGATTGTGTGATAGTGTGATTGTGTGATTGTGTGATTGTGTGATTGTGTGATTGTGTGATTGTGGGATTGTGTGAGTGTGTGATTGTGTGATTGTGTGATTGTGTGATTGTGTGATTGTGTGATTGTCTGATTGTGGGATTGTGTGGTTGTGTGATTGTGTGGTTGTGTGATTGTGTGATTGTGTGATTGTGGGATTGTGTGATTGTGTGATTGTGTGATTGTGTGATTGTGTGATTGCGTGATTGTGTGGTTGTGTGATTGTGTGCTTGTGTGATTGTGCGGTTGTGTGATTGCGTGGTTGCGTGATTGCGTGATTGTGTGATTGTGTGATTGTGTGATAGTGTGGTTGTGTGATTGTGTGATTGTGTGATAGTGTGATTGTGCGATTGTGTGATTGCGTGATTGCCTGGTTGCGTGATTCTGTGATTCCCTCGTTGTGCGATTGTGTTATTGTGTGATGAGGTGCTTGTGTGATGGTGTGATTGTGTGATTGTGTGATTGTGTGATTGCGTGATTGTGTGATTGTGTGATTGTGTGATTGTGTGGTTGTGTGATTATGTGATTGTGTCCTTGTGTTCATGTGTTATTTTGTGTTGGGGTGCTTGTGTGATTGCGTGAGTGTATGATTGTGTGACTGTGGATTGTGTATTGTGCGATTGTCTGATTGCGTGAGTGTGTGGTTGTGTGACTGTAGATTGCGTATTGTGTGATTGTGTGATTGTGTGATTGTGTGATTGTGTGATTGTGTGATTGTGTGAAAGTGGGTTTGTGTGTTTGTGGATTGTGTGGTTGTGTGATTGTGTGATGGCGGGATGTGGATTGTCTGATTGTGTGATTGTGTATTGGTGTGATTGTGCGATTGTGTGACTTTGCGATAGTGTGATTGTGTGATGGCGGGTTGTGGATTGTCTGATTGTGTGATTGTGCGATTGTGTGACAATGCGATTGTGTGATTGTGTGGTTGTGTGATTGTGTAATTGCATGGTGGGGTGATTGTGTGATAGTGTGATTGTGTGATAGTGTGATTGTGTGATTGTGTGATTGTGTGATTGTGTGATTGTGTGATTGTGTGATTGTGTGATTGTGTGATTGTGTGATTGTGTGATTGTGTGTTTGTGTGATTGTGTAATTGCATGGTGGGGTGATTGTGTGATAGTGTGATTGTGTGATAGTGTGATTGTGTGATTGTGTGATTGTGTGATTGTGTGATTGTGTGATTGTGTGATTGTGTCCATGTGTAATCGTGTGTTTGGGTGCTTGTGTGATTGTGCGAGTGTGTGATTGTGTGATTGTGGATTGTGTGATTGTGTGATTGTGTGATTGTGTGATTGTCTGATTGTGTGATTGTGTGATTGTGTGGTTGTGTGATTGTGTGGTTGTGTGATTGTGTGATTGTGTGATTGTGTGATTGTGTGATTGTGTGATTGCGTGATTGTGTGATTGTGTGATTGTGTGATTGTGTGATTGTGGGATTGTGTGGTTGTGTGATTGTGTGGTTGTGTGATTGTGTGATTGTGGGATTGTGTGGTTGTGTGATTGTGTGGTTGTGTGATTGTGTGATTGTGTGATTATGGGATTGTGTGGTTGTGTGATTGTGTGGTTGTGTGATTGTGTGATTGTGTGATTGTGTGATTGTGTGATTGTGGGATTGTGTGGTAGTGTGATTGTGTGATTGTGTGGTTGTGTGATTGTGTAATTGCATGGTGGGGTGATTGTGTTATAGTGTGATTGTGTGATAGTGTGATTGTGTGAGTGTGTGATTGTGTGATTGTGTGATTGTGTGATTGTGTGATTGTGTGATTGTGTGATTGTGTCCATGTGTAATCGTGTGTTTGGGTGCTTGTGTGATTGTGCGAGTGTGTGATTGTGTGATTGTGGATTGTGTGATTGTGTGATTGTGTGATTGTCTGATGGTGTGATTGTGTGATTGTGTGATTGTGTGATTGTGGGATTGTGTGGTTGTGTGATTGTGTGGTTGTGTGATTGCGTGATTGTGTGATTGTGGGATTGTGTGGTTGTGTGATTGTGTGATTGTGTGATTGTGTGATTGTGTGATTGTGTGATTGTGTGATTGTGTGATTGTGTGATTGTGTGATTGTGTGATTGTGTGATTGTGGGATTGTGTGGTTGTGTGATTGTGTGGTTGTGTGATTGTGGGATTGTGTGGTTGTGTGATTGTCTGGTTGTGTGATTGTGTGATTGTGTGATTATGGGATTGTGTGGTTGTGTGATTGTGTGGTTGTGTGATTGTGTGATTGTGTGATTGTGTGATTGTGTGATTGTGGGATTGTGTGGTAGTGTGATTGTGTGGTTGTGTGATTGCGTGATTGTGTGATTGTGGGATTGTGTGGTTGTGTGATTGTGTGGTTGTGTGATTGTGTGATTGTGTGATTGTGTGATTGTGGGATTGTGTGGTTGTGTGATTGTGTGGTTGTGTGATTGCGTGACTGTGTGATTGTGGGATAGCGTGATTGTGTGATTGTGCGATTTCTGGATTGTGTGATTGTGTGATAGTGTGATAGTGTGATTGTGTGATTGTGTGATTGTGTGATTGTGTGATTGTGTGATTGTGTCACTGTGTGATTGTGTGATTGTGTGATTGGGTGGTTGTGTGATTGTGTGATTGTGTGATTGTGTGATTGTGTGAAAGTGGGTTTGTGTGTTTGTGGATTGTGTGGTTGTGTGATTGTGTGATGGCGGGATGTGGATTGTCTGATTGTGTGATTGTGTATTGGTGTGATTGTGCGATTGTGTGACTTTGCGATAGTGTGATTGTGTGATGGCGGGTTGTGGATTGTCTGATTGTGTGATTGTGCGATTGTGTGACAATGCGATTGTGTGATTGTGTGGTTGTGTGATTGTGTAATTGCATGGTGGCGTGATTGTGTGATAGTGTGATTGTGTGATAGTGTGATTGTGTGATTGTGTGATTGTGTGATTGTGTGATTGTGTGATTGTGTGATTGTGTGATTGTGTCCATGTGTAATCGTGTGTTTGGGTGCTTGTGTGATTGTGCGAGTGTGTGATCGTGTGATTGTGGATTGTGTGATTGTGTGATTGTGTGATTGTGTGATTGTCTGATGGTGTGATTGTGTGATTGTGTGACAATGCGATTGTGTGATTGTGTGTTTGTGTGATTGTGTAATTGCATGGTGGGGTGATTGTGTGATAGTGTGATTGTGTGATAGTGTGATTGTGTGATTGTGTGATTGTGTGATTGTGTGATTGTGTGATTGTGTGATTGTGTCCATGTGTAATCGTGTGTTTGGGTGCTTGTGTGATTGTGCGAGTGTGTGATTGTGTGATTGTGTATTGTGTGATTGTGTGATTGTGTGATTGTGTGATTGTCTGATTGTGTGATTGTGTGATTGTGTGGTTGTGTGATTGTGTGGTTGTGTGATTGTGTGATTGTGTGATTGTGTGATTGTGTGATTGTGTGATTGCGTGATTGTGTGATTGTGTGATTGTGTGATTGTGTGATTGTGGGATTGTGTGGTTGTGTGATTGTGTGGTTGTGTGATTGTGTGATTGTGGGATTGTGTGGTTGTGTGATTGTGTGGTTGTGTGATTGTGTGATTGTGTGATTATGGGATTGTGTGGTTGTGTGATTGTGTGGTTGTGTGATTGTGTGATTGTGTGATTGTGTGATTGTGTGATTGTGGGATTGTGTGGTAGTGTGATTGTGTGATTGTGTGGTTGTGTGATTGTGTAATTGCATGGTGGGGTGATTGTGTTATAGTGTGATTGTGTGATAGTGTGATTGTGTGAGTGTGTGATTGTGTGATTGTGTGATTGTGTGATTGTGTGATTGTGTGATTGTGTGATTGTGTCCATGTGTAATCGTGTGTTTGGGTGCTTGTGTGATTGTGCGAGTGTGTGATTGTGTGATTGTGGATTGTGTGATTGTGTGATTGTGTGATTGTCTGATGGTGTGATTGTGTGATTGTGTGATTGTGTGATTGTGGGATTGTGTGGTTGTGTGATTGTGTGGTTGTGTGATTGCGTGATTGTGTGATTGTGGGATTGTGTGGTTGTGTGATTGTGTGATTGTGTGATTGTGTGATTGTGTGATTGTGTGATTGTGTGATTGTGTGATTGTGTGATTGTGTGATTGTGTGATTGTGGGATTGTGTGATTGTGGGATTGTGTGGTTGTGTGATTGTGTGGTTGTGTGATTGTGTGATTGTGTGATTGTGGGATTGTGTGATTGTGTGATTGTGTGATTGTGTGATTGTGTGATTGTGTGATTGTGTGATTGTGTGGTTGTGTGATTGTGTGATTGTGTGCTTGTGTGATTGTGCGGTTGTGTGATTGCGTGGTTGCGTGATTGCGTGATTGTGTGATTGTGTGATTGTGTGATAGTGTGGTTGTGTGATTGTGTGATTGTGTGATAGTGTGATTGTGCGATTGTGTGATTGCGTGATTGCCTGGTTGCGTGATTCTGTGATTCCCTCGTTGTGCGATTGTGTTATTGTGTGATGAGGTGCTTGTGTGATGGTGTGATTGTGTGATTGTGTGATTGTGTGATTGTGTGATTGTGTGATTGTGTGGTTGTGTGATTATGTGATTGTGTCCTTGTGTTCATGTGTTATTTTGTGTTGGGGTGCTTGTGTGATTGCGTGAGTGTATGATTGTGTGACTGTGGATTGTGTATTGTGCGATTGTCTGATTGCGTGAGTGTGTGGTTGTGTGACTGTAGATTGCGTATTGTGTGATTGTGTGATAGTGTGATTGTGTGATAGTGTGATTGTGTGATTGTGTGATTGTGTGATTGTGTGATTGTGTGATTGTGTGATTGTGTGATTGTGTCCATGTGTAATCGTGTGTTTGGGTGCTTGTGTGATTGTGCGAGTGTGTGATTGTGTGATTGTGGATTGTGTGATTGTGTGATTGTGTGATTGTGTGATTGTCTGATGGTGTGATTGTGTGATTGTGTGACAATGCGATTGTGTGATTGTGTGGTTGTGTGATTGTGTAATTGCATGGTGGGGTGATTGTGTGATAGTGTGATTGTGTGATAGTGTGATTGTGTGATTGTGTGATTGTGTGATTGTGTGATTGTGTGATTGTGTGATTGTGTGATTGTGTGATTGTGTGATTGTGTGATTGTGTGATTGTGTCCATGTGTAATCGTGTGTTTGGGTGCTTGTGTGATTTTGCGAGTGTGTGATTGTGTGATTGTGGATTGTGTGATTGTGTGATTGTGTGATTGTGTGATTGTCTGATGGTGTGATTGTGTGATTGTGTGATTGTGTGATTGTGGGATTGTGTGGTTGTGTGATTGTGTGGTTGTGTGATTGCGTGATTGTGTGATTGTGGGATTGTGTGGTTGTGTGATTGTGTGGTTGTGTGATTGTGTGATTGTGGATTGTGTGATTGTGTGATTGTGTGATTGTGTGATTGTCTGATGGTGTGATTGTGTGATTGTGTGATTGTGTGATTGTGGGATTGTGTGGTTGTGTGATTGTGTGGTTGTGTGATTGCGTGATTGTGTGATTGTGGGATTGTGTGGTTGTGTGATTGTGTGATTGTGTGATTGTGTGATTGTGTGATTGTGTGATTGTGTGATTGTGTGATTGTGTGATTGTGTGATTGTGGGATTGTGTGGTTGTGTGATTGTGTGGTTGTGTGATTGTGGGATTGTGTGGTTGTGTGATTGTCTGGTTGTGTGATTGTGTGATTGTGTGATTATGGGATTGTGTGGTTGTGTGATTGTGTGGTTGTGTGATTGTGTGATTGTGTGATTGTGTGATTGTGTGATTGTGGGATTGTGTGGTAGTGTGATTGTGTGGTTGTGTGATTGCGTGATTGTGTGATTGTGGGATTGTGTGGTTGTGTGATTGTGTGGTTGTGTGATTGTGTGATTGTGTGATTGTGTGATTGTGGGATTGTGTGGTTGTGTGATTGTGTGGTTGTGTGATTGCGTGACTGTGTGATTGTGGGATTGCGTGATTGTGTGATTGTGCGATTATGGGATTGTGTGATTGTGTGATAGTGTGATAGTGTGATTGTGTGATTGTGTGATTGTGTGATTGTGTGATTGTGTGATTGTGTCACTGTGTGATTGTGTGATTGTGTGATTGTGTGGTTGTGTGATTGTGTGATTGTGTGATTGTGTGATTGTGTGAAAGTGGGTTTGTGTGTTTGTGGATTGTGTGGTTGTGTGATTGTGTGATGGCGGGATGTGGATTGTCTGATTGTGTGATTGTGTATTGGTGTGATTGTGCGATTGTGTGACTTTGCGATAGTGTGATTGTGTGATGGCGGGTTGTGGATTGTCTGATTGTGTGATTGTGCGATTGTGTGACAATGCGATTGTGTGATTGTGTGGTTGTGTGATTGTGTAATTGCATGGTGGCGTGATTGTGTGATAGTGTGATTGTGTGATAGTGTGATTGTGTGATTGTGTGATTGTGTGATTGTGTGATTGTGTGATTGTGTGATTGTGTGATTGTGTGATTGTGTCCATGTGTAATCGTGTGTTTGGGTGCTTGTGTGATTGTGCGAGTGTGTGATTGTGTGATTGTGGATTGTGTGATTGTGTGACTTTGCGACTGTGTGATTGTGTGATGGCGGGTTGTGGATTGTCTGATTGTGTGATTGTGTATTGGTGTGATTGTGCGATTGTGTGACTTTGCGATTGTGTCATTGTGTGGTTGTGTGATTGTGTGATTGCATGGTGGGGTGATTGCGTGATAGTGTGATTGTGTGATAGTGTGATTGTGTGATAGTGTGATAGTGTGATTGTGTGATTGTGTGATTGTGTGATTGTGTGATTGTGTGATTGTGTGATTGTGTGATAGTGTGATAGTGTGATTGTGTGATTGTGTGATTGTGTGATTGTGTGATTGTGTGATTGTGTGATTGTGTCCATGTGTAATCGTGTGTTTGTGTGATTGTGTGATTGTGTGATTGTGTGATTGTGGGATTGTGTGGTTGTGTGATTGTGTGGTTGTGTGATTGCGTGATTGTGTGATTGTGGGATTGTGTGATTGTGTGATTGTATGGTTGTGTGATTGTGTGATAGTGTGATTGTGTGATTGTGTGATTGTGTGATTGTGTGATTGTGGGATTGTGTGAGTGTGTGATTGTGTGATTGTGTGATTGTGTGATTGTGTGATTGTGTGATTGTGTGATTGTGGGATTGTGTGATTGTGTGATAGTGTGATTGTGTGATTGTGTGATTGTGTGATTGTGGGATTGTGTGATTGTGTGATTGTGTGATTTTGTGATTGTGTGATTGTGTGATTGTGTGGTTGTGTGATTGTGTGATTGTGTGCTTGTGTGGTTGTGCGGTTGTGTGATTGCGTGGTTGCGTGATTGCGTGATTGTGTGATTGTGTGATTGTGTGATAGTGTGGTTGTGTGATTGTGTGATTGTGTGATAGTGTGATTGTGCGATTGTGTGATTGCGTGATTGCCTGGTTGCGTGATTCTGTGATTCCCTCGTTGTGCGATTGTGTTATTGTGTGATGAGGTGCTTGTGTGATGGTGTGATTGTGTGATTGTGTGATTGTGTGATTGTGTGATTGTGTGATTGTGTGATTGTGTGATTGTGTGGTTGTGTGATTATGTGATTGTGTCCTTGTGTTCATGTGTTATTTTGTGTTGGGGTGCTTGTGTGATTGCGTGAGTGTATGATTGTGTGACTGTGGATTGTGTATTGTGCGATTGTCTGATTGCGTGAGTGTGTGGTTGTGTGACTGTAGATTGCGTATTGTGTGATTGTGTGATTGTGTGATTGTGTTATTGTGTGATTGTGTGATTGTGTGATTGTGTGAAAGTGGGTTTGTGTGTTTGTGGATTGTGTGGTTGTGTGATTGTGTGATGGCGGGATGTGGATTGTCTGATTGTGTGATTGTGTATTGGTGTGATTGTGCGATTGTGTGACTTTGCGATAGTGTGATTGTGTGATGGCGGGTTGTGGATTGTCTGATTGTGTGATTGTGCGATTGTGTGACAATGCGATTGTGTGATTGTGTGGTTGTGTGATTGTGTAATTGCATGGTGGGGTGATTGTGTGATAGTGTGATTGTGTGATAGTGTGATTGTGTGATTGTGTGATTGTGTGATTGTGTGATTGTGTGATTGTGTGATTGTGTGATTGTGTCCATGTGTAATCGTGTGTTTGGGTGCTTGTGTGATTGTGCGAGTGTGTGATTGTGTGATTGTGGATTGTGTGATTGTGTGATTGTCTGATGGTGTGATTGTGTGATTGTGTGATTGTGTGATTGTGGGATTGTGTGGTTGTGTGATTGTGTGGTTGTGTGATTGCGTGATTGTGTGATTGTGGGATTGTGTGGTTGTGTGATTGTGTGGTTGTGTGATTGTGTGATTGTGTGATTGTGTGATTGTGTGATTGTGTGATTGTGGGATTGTGTGGTAGTGTGATTGTGTGATTGTGTGGTTGTGTGATTGTGTAATTGCATGGTGGGGTGATTGTGTGATAGTGTGATTGTGTGATAGTGTGATTGTGTGATTGTGTGATTGTGTGATTGTGTGATTGTGTGATTGTGTGATTGTGTGATTGTGTCCATGTGTAATCGTGTGTTTGGGTGCTTGTGTGATTGTGCGAGTGTGTGATTGTGTGATTGTGGATTGTGTGATTGTGTGATTGTGTGATTGTCTGATGGTGTGATTGTGTGATTGTGTGATTGTGTGATTGTGGGATTGTGTGGTTGTGTGATTGTGTGGTTGTGTGATTGCGTGATTGTGTGATTGTGGGATTGTGTGGTTGTGTGATTGTGTGATTGTGTGATTGTGTGATTGTGTGATTGTGTGATTGTGTGATTGTGTGATTGTGTGATTGTGGGATTGTGTGGTTGTGTGATTGTGTGGTTGTGTGATTGTGTGATTGTGGGATTGTGTGGTTGTGTGATTGTCTGGTTGTGTGATTGTGTGATTGTGTGATTATGGGATTGTGTGGTTGTGTGATTGTGTGGTTGTGTGATTGTGTGATTGTGTGATTGTGTGATTGTGTGATTGTGGGATTGTGTGGTAGTGTGATTGTGTGGTTGTGTGATTGCGTGATTGTGTGATTGTGGGATTGTGAGGTTGTGTGATTGTGTGGTTGTGTGATTGTGTGATTGTGTGATTGTGTGATTGTGGGATTGTGTGGTTGTGTGATTGTGTGGTTGTGTGATTGCGTGACTGTGTGATTGTGGGATTGCGTGATTGTGTGATTGTGCGATTATGGGATTGTGTGATTGTGTGATAGTGTGATAGTGTGATTGTGTGATTGTGTGATTGTGTGATTGTGTGATTGTGTGATTGTGTCACTGTGTGATTGTGTGATTGTGTGATTGTGTGGTTGTGTGATTGTGTGATTGTGTGATTGTGTGATTGTGGGATTGTGTGGTTGTGTGATTGTGTGGTTGTGTGATTGTGTGATTGTGGGATTGTGTGGTTGTGTGATTGTGTGGTTGTGTGATTGTGTGATTGTGTGATTGTGTGATTGTGTGATTGTGGGATTGTGTGGTTGTGTGATTGTGTGATTGTGTGATTGTGGGATTGTGTGGTTGTGTGATTGTGTGGTTGTGTGATTGTGTGATTGTGTGATTGTGGGATTGTGTGATTGTGTGATTGTGTGATTGTGTGATTGTGTGATTGTGTGATTGTGTGGTTGTGTGATTGTGTGATTGTGTGCTTGTGTGATTGTGCGGTTGTGTGATTGCGTGGTTGCGTGATTGCGTGATTGTGTGATTGTGTGATTGCGTGATTGCCTGGTTGCGTGATTCTGTGATTCCCTCGTTGTGCGATTGTGTTATTGTGTGATGAGGTGCTTGTGTGATGGTGTGATTGTGTGATTGTGTGATTGTGTGATTGTGTGATTGTGTGGTTGTGTGATTATGTGATTGTGTCCTTGTGTTTATGTGTTATTTTGTGTTGGGGTGCTTGTGTGATTGCGTGAGTGTATGATTGTGTGACTGTGGATTGTGTATTGTGCGATTGTCTGATTGCGTGAGTGTGTGGTTGTGTGATTGTGTGATTGTGTGATTGTGTGATTGTGTGATTGTGTGATTGTGTGATTGTGTGATTGTGTGATTGTGTGATTGTGTGATTGTGTGATTGTGTGAAAGTGGGTTTGTGTGTTTGTGGATTGTGTGGTTGTGTGATTGTGTGATGGCGGGATGTGGATTGTCTGATTGTGTGATTGTGTATTGGTGTGATTGTGCGATTGTGTGACTTTGCGATAGTGTGATTGTGTGATGGCGGGTTGTGGATTGTCTGATTGTGTGATTGTGCGATTGTGTGACAATGCGATTGTGTGGTTGTGTGATTGTGTAATTGCATGGTGGGGTGATTGTGTGATAGTGTGATTGTGTGATAGTGTGATTGTGTGATTGTGTGATTGTGTGATTGTGTGATTGTGTGATTGTGTGATTGTGTGATTGTGTGATTGTGTGATTGTGTGATTGTGTGATTGTGTGATTGTGTGATTGTGTGATTGTGTGGTTGTGTGATTGTGTGATTGTGTGCTTGTGTGATTGTGCGGTTGTGTGATTGCGTGGTTGCGTGATTGCGTGATTGTGTGATTGTGTGATTGTGTGATTGTGTGGTTGTGTGATTATGTGATTGTGTCATTGTGTTCATGTGTTATTTTGTGTTGGGGTGCTTGTGTGATTGCGTGAGTGTATGATTGTTTGACTGTGGATTGTGTATTGTGTGATTGTGTAATTGCGTGAGTGTGTGGTTGTGTGACTGTAGATTGCGTATTGTGTGATTGTGTGATTGTGTGATTGTGTGAAAGTGGGTTTGCGTGTTTGTGGATTGTGTGGTTGTGTGATTGTGTGATGGCGGGATGTGGATTGTCTGATTGTGTGATTGTGTATTGGTGTGATTGTGCGATTGTGTGACTTTGCGATTGTGTGATTGTGTGATGGCGGGTTGTGGATTGTCTGATTGTGTGATTGTGTATTGGTGTGATTGTGCGATTGTGTGACTTTGCGATTGTGTCATTGTGTGGTTGTGTGATTGTGTGATTGCATGGTGGGGTGATTGTGTGATAGTGTGATTGTGTGATAGTGTGATAGTGTGATTGTGTGATTGTGGGATTGTGTGATTGTGTGATTGTGTCCATGTGTAATCGTGTGTTTGGGTGCTTGTGTGATTGTGTGAGTGTGTGATTGTGTGATTGTGGATTGTGTGATTGTGTGACTTTGCGATTGTGTGATTGTGTGATGGCGGGTTGTGGATTGTCGGATTGTGTGATTGTGTATTGGTGTGATTGTGCGATTGTGTGACTTTGCGATTGTGTCATTGTGTGGTTGTGTGATTGTGTGATTGCATGGTGGGGTGATTGTGTGATAGTGTGATTGTGTGATAGTGTGATAGTGTGATTGTGTGATTGTGTGATTGTGTGATTGTGTGATTGTGTCCATGTGTAATCGTGTGTTTGGGTGCTTGTGTGGTTGTGTGATTGTGTGATTGTGTGATTGTGTGATTGTGTGATTGTGGGATTGTGTGGTTGTGTGATTGTGTGATTGTGTGATTGTGGGATTGTGTGATAGTGTGATTGTGTGATTGTGTGATTGTGTGATTGTGTGATTGTGTGATTGTGTGATTGTGTGATTGTGTGATTGTGTGATTGTGTCCATGTGTAATCGTGTGTTTGGGTGCTTGTGTGATTGTGCGAGTGTGTGATTGTGTGATTGTGGATTGTGTGATTGTGTGACTTTGCGATTGTGTGATTGTGTGATGGCGGGTTGTGGATTGTCTGATTGTGTGATTGTGTATTGGTGTGATTGTGCGATTGTGTGACTTTGCGATTGTGTCATTGTGTGGTTGTGTGATTGTGTGATTGCATGGTGGGGTGATTGCGTGATAGTGTGATTGTGTGATAGTGTGATTGTGTGATAGTGTGATAGTGTGATTGTGTGATTGTGTGATTGTGTGATTGTGTGATTGTGTGATTGTGTGATTGTGTGATTGTGTGATTGTGTGAAAGTGGGTTTGTGTGTTTGTGGATTGTGTGGTTGTGTGATTGTGTGATGGCGGGATGTGGATTGTCTGATTGTGTGATTGTGTATTGGTGTGATTGTGCGATTGTGTGACTTTGCGATAGTGTGATTGTGTGATGGCGGGTTGTGGATTGTCTGATTGTGTGATTGTGCGATTGTGTGACAATGCGATTGTGTGATTGTGTGGTTGTGTGATTGTGTAATTGCATGGTGGGGTGATTGTGTGATAGTGTGATTGTGTGATAGTGTGATTGTGTGATTGTGTGATTGTGTGATTGTGTGATTGTGTGATTGTGTGATTGTGTGATTGTGTGATTGTCTTATTGTGTCCATGTGTAATCGTGTGTTTGGGTGCTTGTGTGATTGTGTGATTGTGTGATTGTGTGATTGTGTGGTTGTGTGATTGCGTGATTGTGTGATTGTGGGATTGTGTGGTTGTGTGATTGTGTGGTTGTGTAATTGTGTGATTGTGTGATTGTGTGATTGTGTGATTGTGTGATTGTGTGATTGTGTGATTGTGGGATTGTGTGGTAGTGTGATTGTGTGATTGTGTGGTTGTGTGATTGTGTAATTGCATGGTGGGGTGATTGTGTGATAGTGTGATTGTGTGATAGTGTGATAGTGTGATTGTCTGATGGTGTGATTGTGTGATTGTGTGATTGTGTGATTGTGGGATTGTGTGGTTGTGTGATTGTGTGGTTGTGTGATTGCGTGATTGTGTGATTGTGGGATTGTGTGGTTGTGTGATTGTGTGGTTGTGTGATTGTGTGATTGTGTGATTGTGTGATTGTGTGATTGTGTGATTGTGTGATTGTGGGATTGTGTGGTAGTGTGATTGTGTGATTGTGTGGTTGTGTGATTGTGTAATTGCATGGTGGGGTGATTGTGTGATAGTGTGATTGTGTGATAGTGTGATTGTGTGATTGTGTGATTGTGTGATTGTGTGATTGTGTGATTTTGTGATTGTGTGATTGTGTCCATGTGTAATCGTGTGTTTGGGTGCTTGTGTGATTGTGCGAGTGTGTGATTGTGTGATTGTGGATTGTGTGATTGTGTGATTGTGTGATTGTGTGATTGTCTGATGGTGTGATTGTGTGATTGTGTGATTGTGTGATTGTGTGATTGTGGGATTGTGTGGTTGTGTGATTGTGTGGTTGTGTGATTGCGTGATTGTGTGATTGTGGGATTGTGTGGTTGTGTGATTGTGTGGTTGTGTGATTGTGTGATTGTGTGATTGTGTGATTGTGTGATTGTGTGATTGTGGGATTGTGTGGTAGTGTGATTGTGTGATTGTGTGGTTGTGTGATTGTGTAATTGCATGGTGGGGTGATTGTGTGATAGTGTGATTGTGTGATAGTGTGATTGTGTGATTGTGTGATTGTGTGATTGTGTGATTGTGTGATTGTGTGATTGTGTGATTGTGTCCATGTGTAATCGTGTGTTTGGGTGCTTGTGTGATTGTGCGAGTGTGTGATTGTGTGATTGTGGATTGTGTGATTGTGTGATTGTGTGATTGTCTGATGGTGTGATTGTGTGATTGTGTGATTGTGTGATTGTGGGATTGTGTGGTTGTGTGATTGTGTGGTTGTGTGATTGCGTGATTGTGTGATTGTGGGATTGTGTGGTTGTGTGATTGTGTGATTGTGTGATTGTGTGATTGTGTGATTGTGTGATTGTGTGATTGTGTGATTGTGTGATTGTGTGATTGTGTGATTGTGGGATTGTGTGGTTGTGTGATTGTGTGGTTGTGTGATTGTGTGATTGTGGGATTGTGTGGTTGTGTGATTGTCTGGTTGTGTGATTGTGTGATTGTGTGATTATGGGATTGTGTGGTTGTGTGATTGTGTGGTTGTGTGATTGTGTGATTGTGTGATTGTGTGATTGTGTGATTGTGGGATTGTGTGGTAGTGTGATTGTGTGGTTGTGTGATTGCGTGATTGTGTGATTGTGGGATTGTGTGGTTGTGTGATTGTGTGGTTGTGTGATTGTGTGATTGTGTGATTGTGGGATTGTGTGGTTGTGTGATTGTGTGGTTGTGTGATTGCGTGACTGTGTGATTGTGGGATTGCGTGATTGTGTGATTGTGCGATTATGGGATTGTGTGATTGTGTGATAGTGTGATAGTGTGATTGTGTGATTGTGTGATTGTGTGATTGTGTGATTGTGTGATTGTGTCACTGTGTGATTGTGTGATTGTGTGATTGTGTGGTTGTGTGATTGTGTGATTGTGTGATTGTGTGATTGTGGGATTGTGTGGTTGTGTGATTGTGTGGTTGTGTGATTGTGTGATTGTGGGATTGTGTGGTTGTGTGATTGTGTGGTTGTGTGATTGTGTGATTGTGTGATTGTGTGATTGTGGGATTGTGTGGTTGTGTGATTGTGTGATTGTGTGATTGTGGGATTGTGTGGTTGTGTGATTGTGTGGTTGTGTGATTGTGTGATTGTGTGATTGTGGGATTGTGTGATTGTGTGATTGTGTGATTGTGTGATTGTGTGATTGTGTGATTGTGTGGTTGTGTGATTGTGTGATTGTGTGCTTGTGTGATTGTGCGGTTGTGTGATTGCGTGGTTGCGTGATTGCGTGATTGTGTGATTGTGTGATTGTGTGATAGTGTGGTTGTGTGATTGTGTGATTGTGTGATAGTGTGATTGTGCGATTGTGTGATTGCGTGATTGCCTGGTTGCGTGATTCTGTGATTCCCTCGTTGTGCGATTGTGTTATTGTGTGATGAGGTGCTTGTGTGATGGTGTGATTGTGTGATTGTGTGATTGTGTGATTGTGTGATTGTGTGGTTGTGTGATTATGTGATTGTGTCCTTGTGTTCATGTGTTATTTTGTGTTGGGGTGCTTGTGTGATTGCGTGAGTGTATGATTGTGTGACTGTGGATTGTGTATTGTGCGATTGTCTGATTGCGTGAGTGTGTGGTTGTGTGACTGTAGATTGCGTATTGTGTGATTGTGTGATTGTGTGATTGTGTGATTGTGTGATTGTGTGATTGTGTGATTGTGTGATTGTGTGATTGTGTGATTGTGTGATTGTGTGATTGTGTGAAAGTGGGTTTGTGTGTTTGTGGATTGTGTGGTTGTGTGATTGTGTGATGGCGGGATGTGGATTGTCTGATTGTGTGATTGTGTATTGGTGTGATTGTGCGATTGTGTGACTTTGCGATAGTGTGATTGTGTGATGGCGGGTTGTGGATTGTCTGATTGTGTGATTGTGCGATTGTGTGACAATGCGATTGTGTCATTGTGTGGTTGTGTGATTGTGTGACTGCATGGTGGGGTGATTGCGTGATAGTGTGATTGTGTGATAGTGTGATTGTGTGATAGTGTGATAGTGTGATTGTGTGATTGTGTGATTGTGTGATTGTGTGATTGTGTGATTGTGTGATTGTGTGATTGTGTGATTGTGTGATAGTGTGATTGTGTGATTGTGTGATTGTGTGATTGTGTGATTGTGTGATTGTGTGATTGTGTGATTGTGTGATTGTGTGATTGTGTGATTGTGTGATTGTGTGATTGTGTGATTGTGTGGTTGTGTGATTGTGTGATTGTGTGCTTGTGTGATTGTGCGGTTGTGTGATTGCGTGGTTGCGTGATTGCGTGATTGTGTGATTGTGTGATTGTGTGATTGTGTGGTTGTGTGATTATGTGATTGTGTCATTGTGTTCATGTGTTATTTTGTGTTGGGGTGCTTGTGTGATTGCGTGAGTGTATGATTGTTTGACTGTGGATTGTGTATTGTGTGATTGTGTAATTGCGTGAGTGTGTGGTTGTGTGACTGTAGATTGCGTATTGTGTGATTGTGTGATTGTGTGATTGTGTGATTGTGTGAAAGTGGGTTTGCGTGTTTGTGGATTGTGTGGTTGTGTGATTGTGTGATGGCGGGATGTGGATTGTCTGATTGTGTGATTGTGTATTGGTGTGATTGTGCGATTGTGTGACTTTGCGATTGTGTGATTGTGTGATGGCGGGTTGTGGATTGTCTGATTGTGTGATTGTGTATTGGTGTGATTGTGCGATTGTGTGACTTTGCGATAGTGTGATTGTGTGATGGCGGGTTGTGGTTTGTCTGATTGTGTGATTGTGCGATTGTGTGACAATGCGATTGTGTGATTGTGTGGTTGTGTGATTGTGTAATTGCATGGTGGGGTGATTGTGTGATAGTGTGATTGTGTGATAGTGTGATTGTGTGATTGTGTGATTGTGTGATTGTGTGATTGTGTGATTGTGTGATTGTGTGATTGTGTGATTGTGTCCATGTGTAATCGTGTGTTTGGGTGCTTGTGTGATTGTGCGAGTGTGTGATTGTGTGATTGTGGATTGTGTGATTGTGTGATTGTGTGATTGTGTGATTGTCTGATGGTGTGATTGTGTGATTGTGTGATTGTGTGATTGTGGGATTGTGTGGTTGTGTGATTGTGTGGTTGTGTGATTGCGTGATTGTGTGATTGTGGGATTGTGTGGTTGTGTGATTGTGTGGTTGTGTGATTGTGTGATTGTGTGATTGTGTGATTGTGTGATTGTGTGATTGTGTGATTGTGTGATTGTGTGATTGTGTGATTGTGTGATTGTGGGATTGTGTGGTTGTGTGATTGTGTGGTTGTGTGATTGTGTGATTGTGGGATTGTGTGGTTGTGTGTTTGTGTGGTTGTGTGATTGTGTGATTGTGTGATTATGGGATTGTGTGGTTGTGTGATTGTGTGGTTGTGTGATTGTGTGATTGTGTGATTGTGTGATTGTGTGATTGTGGGATTGTGTGGTAGTGTGATTGTGTGATTGTGTGGTTGTGTGATTGCGTAATTGCATGGTGGGGTGATTGTGTGATAGTGTGATTGTGTGATAGTGTGATTGTGTGATTGTGTGATTGTGTGATTGTGTGATTGTGTGATTGTGTGATTGTGTGATTGTGTGATTGTGTGATTGTGTCCATGTGTAATCGTGTGTTTGGGTGCTTGTGTGATTGTGCGAGTGTGTGATTGTGTGATTGTGTGATTGTGTGATTGTGGGATTGTGTGGTTGTGTGATTGTCTGGTTGTGTGATTGTGTGATTGTGTGGTTGTGTGATTGTGTAATTGCATGGTGGGGTGATTGTGTGATAGTGTGATTGTGTGATAGTGTGATTGTGTGATTGTGTGATTGTGTGATTGTGGGATTGTGTGGTTGTGTGATTGTCTGGTTGTGTGATTGTGTGATTGTGTGATTATGGGATTGTGTGGTTGTGTGATTGTGTGGTTGTGTGATTGTGTGATTGTGTGATTGTGTGATTGTGTGATTGTGTGATTGTGGGATTGTGTGGTAGTGTGATTGTGTGGTTGTGTGATTGCGTGATTGTGTGATAGTGGGATTGTGTGGTTGTGTGATTGTGTGGTTGTGTGATTGTGTGATTGTGTGATTGTGGGATTGTGTGGTTGTGTGATTGTGTGGTTGTGTGATTGCGTGACTGTGTGATTGTGGGATTGCGTGATTGTGTGATTGTGCGATTATGGGATTGTGTGATTGTGTGATAGTGTGATAGTGTGATTGTGTGATTGTGTGATTGTGTGATTGTGTGATTGTGTGATTGTGTCACTGTGTGATTGTGTGATTGTGTGATTGTGTGGTTGTGTGATTGTGTGATTGTGTGATTGTGTGATTGTGTGAGAGTGGGTTTGTGTGTTTGTGGATTGTGTGGTTGTGTGATTGTGTGATGGCGGGATGTGGATTGTCTGATTGTGTGATTGTGTATTGGTGTGATTGTGCGATTGTGTGACTTTGCGATAGTGTGATTGCGTGATGGCGGGTTGTGGATTGTCTGATTGTGTGATTGTGCGATTGTGTGACAATGCGATTGTGTGATTGTGTGGTTGTGTGATTGTGTAATTGCATGGTGGGGTGATTGTGTGATAGTGTGGTTGTGTGACTGTAGATTGCGTATTGTGTGATTGTGTGATTGTGTGATTGTGTGATTGTGTGATTGTGTGATTGTGTGAAAGTGGGTTTGTGTGTTTGTGGATTGTGTGGTTGTGTGATTGTGTGATGGCGGGATGTGGATTGTCTGATTGTGTGATTGTGTATTGGTGTGAATGTGCGATTGTGTGACTTTGCGATAGTGTGATTGTGTGATGGCGGGTTGTGGATTGTCTGATTGTGTGATTGTGCGATTGTGTGACAATGCGATTGTGTGATTGTGTGGTTGTGTGATTGTGTAATTGCATGGTGGGGTGATTGTGTGATAGTGTGATTGTGTGATAGTGTGATTGTGTGATAGTGTGATTGTGTGATTGTGTGATTGTGTGATTGTGTGATTGTGTGATTGTGTGATTGTGTGATTGTGTCCATGTGTAATCGTGTGTTTGGGTGCTTGTGTGATTGTGCGAGTGTGTGATTGTGTGATTGTGGATTGTGTGATTGTGTGATTGTGTGATTGTGTGATTGTCTGATGGTGTGATTGTGTGATTGTGTGATTGTGTGATTGTGGGATTGTGTGGTTGTGTGATTGTGTGGTTGTGTGATTGCATGATTGTGTGATTGTGGGATTGTGTGGTTGTGTGATTGTGTGGTTGTGTGATTGTGTGATTGTGTGATTGTGTGATTGTGTGATTGTGTGATTGTGTGATTGTGTGATTGTGTGATTGTGTGATTGTGTGATTGTGTGATTGTGTGATTGTGGGATTGTGTGGTTGTGTGATTGTGTGGTTGTGTGATTGTGTGATTGTGGGATTGTGTGGTTGTGTGATTGTGTGGTTGTGTGATTGTGTGATTGTGTGATTATGGGATTGTGTGGTTGTGTGATTGTGTGGTTGTGTGATTGTGTGATTGTGTGATTGTGTGATTGTGTGATTGTGGGATTGTGTGGTAGTGTGATTGTGTGATTGTGTGGTTGTGTGATTGTGTAATTGCATGGTGGGGTGATTGTGTGATAGTGTGATTGTGTGATAGTGTGATTGTGTGATTGTGTGATTGTGTGATTGTGTGATTGTGTGATTGTGTGATTGTGTGATTGTGTCCATGTGTAATCGTGTGTTTGGGTGCTTGTGTGATTGTGCGAGTGTGTGATTGTGTGATTGTGGATTGTGTGATTGTGTGATTGTGTGATTGTCTGATGGTGTGATTGTGTGATTGTGTGATTGTGTGATTGTGTGATTGTGGGATTGTGTGGTTGTGTGATTGTGTGGTTGTGTGATTGCGTGATTGTGTGATTGTGGGATTGTGTGGTTGTGTGATTGTGTGATTGTGTGATTGTGTATTGGTGTGATTGTGCGATTGTGTGACTTTGCGATAGTGTGATTGTGTGATGGCGGGTTGTGGATTGTCTGATTGTGTGATTGTGCGATTGTGTGACAATGCGATTGTGTGATTGTGTGATTGTGTGATTGTGTGATTGTGTGATTGTGTGATTGTGTGATTGTGGGATTGTGTGGTTGTGTGATTGTGTGGTTGTGTGATTGTGTGATTGTGGGATTGTGTGGTTGTGTGATTGTGTGGTTGTGTGATTGTGTGATTGTGTGATTATGGGATTGTGTGGTTGTGTGATTGTGTGGTTGTGTGATTGTGTGATTGTGTGATTGTGTGATTGTGTGATTGTGGGATTGTGTGGTAGTGTGATTGTGTGATTGTGTGGTTGTGTGATTGTGTAATTGCATGGTGGGGTGATTGTGTGATAGTGTGATTGTGTGATAGTGTGATTGTGTGATTGTGTGATTGTGTGATTGTGTGATTGTGTGATTGTGTGATTGTGTGATTGTGTGATTGTGTCCATGTGTAATCGTGTGTTTGGGTGCTTGTGTGATTGTGCGAGTGTGTGATTGTGTGATTGTGTGATTGTGGGATTGTGTGGTTGTGTGATTGTCTGGTTGTGTGATTGTGTGATTGTGTGGTTGTGTGATTGTGTAATTGCATGGTGGGGTGATTGTGTGATAGTGTGATTGTGTGATAGTGTGATTGTGTGATTGTGTGATTGTGTGATTGTGGGATTGTGTGGTTGTGTGATTGTCTGGTTGTGTGATTGTGTGATTGTGTGATTATGGGATTGTGTGGTTGTGTGATTGTGTGGTTGTGTGATTGTGTGATTGTGTGATTGTGTGATTGTGTGATTGTGGGATTGTGTGGTAGTGTGATTGTGTGGTTGTGTGATTGCGTGATTGTGTGATAGTGGGATTGTGTGGTTGTGTGATTGTGTGGTTGTGTGATTGTGTGATTGTGTGATTGTGGGATTGTGTGGTTGTGTGATTGTGTGGTTGTGTGATTGCGTGACTGTGTGATTGTGGGATTGCGTGATTGTGTGATTGTGCGATTATGGGATTGTGTGATTGTGTGATAGTGTGATAGTGTGATTGTGTGATTGTGTGATTGTGTGATTGTGTGATTGTGTGATTGTGTGATTGTGTCACTGTGTGATTGTGTGATTGTGTGATTGTGTGGTTGTGTGATTGTGTGATTGTGTGATTGTGTGATTGTGTGAGAGTGGGTTTGTGTGTTTGTGGATTGTGTGGTTGTGTGATTGTGTGATGGCGGGATGTGGATTGTCTGATTGTGTGATTGTGTATTGGTGTGATTGTGCGATTGTGTGACTTTGCGATAGTGTGATTGCGTGATGGCGGGTTGTGGATTGTCTGATTGTGTGATTGTGCGATTGTGTGACAATGCGATTGTGTGATTGTGTGGTTGTGTGATTGTGTAATTGCATGGTGGGGTGATTGTGTGATAGTGTGGTTGTGTGACTGTAGATTGCGTATTGTGTGATTGTGTGATTGTGTGATTGTGTGATTGTGTGATTGTGTGAAAGTGGGTTTGTGTGTTTGTGGATTGTGTGGTTGTGTGATTGTGTGATGGCGGGATGTGGATTGTCTGATTGTGTGATTGTGTATTGGTGTGAATGTGCGATTGTGTGACTTTGCGATAGTGTGATTGTGTGATGGCGGGTTGTGGATTGTCTGATTGTGTGATTGTGCGATTGTGTGACAATGCGATTGTGTGATTGTGTGGTTGTGTGATTGTGTAATTGCATGGTGGGGTGATTGTGTGATAGTGTGATTGTGTGATAGTGTGATTGTGTGATAGTGTGATTGTGTGATTGTGTGATTGTGTGATTGTGTGATTGTGTGATTGTGTGATTGTGTGATTGTGTGATTGTGTGATTGTGTGATTGTGTGATTGTGTCCATGTGTAATCGTGTGTTTGGGTGCTTGTGTGATTGTGCGAGTGTGTGATTGTGTGATTGTGGATTGTGTGATTGTGTGATTGTGTGATTGTGTGATTGTCTGATGGTGTGATTGTGTGATTGTGTGATTGTGTGATTGTGGGATTGTGTGGTTGTGTGATTGTGTGGTTGTGTGATTGCATGATTGTGTGATTGTGGGATTGTGTGGTTGTGTGATTGTGTGGTTGTGTGATTGTGTGATTGTGTGATTGTGTGATTGTGTGATTGTGTGATTGTGTGATTGTGTGATTGTGTGATTGTGTGATTGTGTGATTGTGGGATTGTGTGGTTGTGTGATTGTGTGGTTGTGTGATTGTGTGATTGTGGGATTGTGTGGTTGTGTGATTGTGTGGTTGTGTGATTGTGTGATTGTGTGATTATGGGATTGTGTGGTTGTGTGATTGTGTGGTTGTGTGATTGTGTGATTGTGTGATTGTGTGATTGTGTGATTGTGGGATTGTGTGGTAGTGTGATTGTGTGATTGTGTGGTTGTGTGATTGTGTAATTGCATGGTGGGGTGATTGTGTGATAGTGTGATTGTGTGATAGTGTGATTGTGTGATTGTGTGATTGTGTGATTGTGTGATTGTGTGATTGTGTGATTGTGTGATTGTGTCCATGTGTAATCGTGTGTTTGGGTGCTTGTGTGATTGTGCGAGTGTGTGATTGTGTGATTGTGGATTGTGTGATTGTGTGATTGTGTGATTGTCTGATGGTGTGATTGTGTGATTGTGTGATTGTGTGATTGTGGGATTGTGTGGTTGTGTGATTGTGTGGTTGCGTGATTGCGTGATTGTGTGATTGTGGGATTGTGTGGTTGTGTGATTGTGTGATTGTGTGATTGTGTATTGGTGTGATTGTGCGATTGTGTGACTTTGCGATAGTGTGATTGTGTGATGGCGGGTTGTGGATTGTCTGATTGTGTGATTGTGCGATTGTGTGACAATGCGATTGTGTGATTGTGTGGTTGTGTGATTGTGTAATTGCATGGTGGGGTGATTGTGTGATAGTGTGATTGTGTGATAGTGTGATAGTGTGATTGTGTGATTGTGTGATTGTGTGATTGTGTGATTGTGTGATTGTGTGATTGTGTGATTGTCTTATTGTGTCCATGTGTAATCGTGTGTTTGGGTGCTTGTGTGATTGTGTGATTGTGTGATTGTGTGATTGTGTGGTTGTGTGATTGTGTGATTGTGTGCTTGTGTGATTGTGTGATTGTGTGATTGTGTGATTGTGTCCATGTGTAATCGTGTGTTTGGGTGCTTGTGTGATTGTGCGAGTGTGTGATTGTGTGATTGTGGATTGTGTGATTGTGTGACTTTGCGATTGTGTGATTGTGTGATGGCGGGTTGTGTATTGGTGTGATTGTGCGATTGTGTGACTTTGCGATTGTGTCATTGTGTGGTTGTGTGATTGTGTGATTGCATGGTGGGGTGATTGCGTGATAGTGTGATTGTGTGATAGTGTGATTGTGTGATAGTGTGATAGTGTGATTGTGTGATTGTGTGATTGTGTGATTGTGTGATTGTAAGATTGTGTGATTGTGTGGTTGTGTGATTGTGTAATTGCATGGTGGGGTGATTGTGTGATAGTGTGATTGTGTGATAGTGTGATTGTGTGATTGTGTGATTGTGTGATTGTGTGATTGTGTGATTGTGTGATTGTGTGATTGTGTGATTGTGTCCATGTGTAATCGTGTGTTTGGGTGCTTGTGTGATTGTGCGAGTGTGTGATTGTGTGATTGTGGGATTGTGTGGTTGTGTGATTGTGTGGTTGTGTGATTGTGTGATTGTGTGATTATGGGATTGTGTGGTTGTGTGATTGTGTGGTTGTGTGATTGTGTGATTGTGTGATTGTGTGATTGTGTGATTGTGGGATTGTGTGGTAGTGTGATTGTGTGATTGTGTGGTTGTGTGATTGTGTAATTGCATGGTGGGGTGATTGTGTGATAGTGTGATTGTGTGATAGTGTGATTGTGTGATTGTGTGATTGTGTGATTGTGTGATTGTGTGATTGTGTGATTGTGTGATTGTGTGATTGTGTCCATGTGTAATCGTGTGTTTGGGTGCTTGTGTGATTGTGCGAGTGTGTGATTGTGTGATTGTGGATTGTGTGATTGTGTGATTGTGTGATTGTCTGATGGTGTGATTGTGTGATTGTGTGATTGTGTGATTGTGGGATTGTGTGGTTGTGTGATTGTGTGGTTGTGTGATTGCGTGATTGTGTGATTGTGGGATTGTGTGGTTGTGTGATTGTGTGATTGTGTGATTGTGTGATTGTGTGATTGTGTGATTGTGTGATTGTGTGATTGTGTGATTGTGTGATTGTGTGATTGTGTGATTGTGTGGTTGTGTGATTATGTGATTGTGTCCTTGTGTTCATGTGTTATTTTGTGTTGGGGTGCTTGTGTGATTGCGTGAGTGTATGATTGTGTGACTGTGGATTGTGTATTGTGCGATAGTCTGATTGCGTGAGTGTGTGGTTGTGTGACTGTAGATTGCGTATTGTGTGATTGTGTGATTGTGTGATTGTGTGATTGTGTGATTGTGTGATTGTGTGAAAGTGGGTTTGTGTGTTTGTGGATTGTGTGGTTGTGTGATTTTGTGATGGCGGGATGTGGATTGTCTGATTGTGTGATTGTGTATTGGTGTGATTGTGCGATTGTGTGACTTTGCGATAGTGTGGTTGTGTGATGGCGGGTTGTGGATTGTCTGATTGTGTGATTGTGCGATTGTGTGACAATGCGATTGTGTGATTGTGTGGTTGTGTGATTGTGTAATTGCATGGTGGGGTGATTGTGTGATAGTGTGATTGTGTGATAGTGTGATTGTGTGATTGTGTGATTGTGTGATTGTGTGATTGTGTGATTGTGTGATTGTGTGATTGTGTGATTGTGTCCATGTGTAATCGTGTGTTTGGGTGCTTGTGTGATTGTGCGAGTGTGTGATTGTGTGATTGTGGATTGTGTGATTGTGTGATTGTGTGATTGTGTGATTGTCTGATGGTGTGATTGTGTGATTGTGTGATTGTGTGATTGTGGGATTGTGTGGTTGTGTGATTGTGTGGTTGTGTGATTGCGTGATTGTGTGATAGTGTGATTGTGCGATTGTGTGATTGCGTGATTGCCTGGTTGCGTGATTCTGTGATTCCCTCGTTGTGCGATTGTGTTATTGTGTGATGAGGTGCTTGTGTGATGGTGTGATTGTGTGACTGTAGATTGCGTATTGTGTGATTGTGTGATTGTGTGATTGTGTGATTGTGTGATTGTGTGATTGTGTGAAAGTGGGTTTGTGTGTTTGTGGATTGTGTGGTTGTGTGATTGTGTGATGGCGGGATGTGGATTGTCTGATTGTGTGATTGTGTATTGGTGTGAATGTCCGATTGTGTGACTTTGCGATAGTGTGATTGTGTGATGGCGGGTTGTGGATTGTCTGATTGTGTGATTGTGCGATTGTGTGACAATGCGATTGTGTGATTGTGTGGTTGTGTGATTGTGTAATTGCATGGTGGGGTGATTGTGTGATAGTGTGATTGTGTGATAGTGTGATTGTGTGATAGTGTGATTGTGTGATTGTGTGATTGTGTGATTGTGTGATTGTGTGATTGTGTGATTGTGTGATTGTGTGATTGTGTGATTGTGTCCATGTGTAATCGTGTGTTTGGGTGCTTGTGTGATTGTGCGAGTGTGTGATTGTGTGATTGTGGATTGTGTGATTGTGTGATTGTGTGATTGTGTGATTGTCTGATGGTGTGATTGTGTGATTGTGTGATTGTGTGATTCTGGGATTGTGTGGTTGTGTGATTGTGTGGTTGTGTGATTGCGTGATTGTGTGATTGTGGGATTGTGTGGTTGTGTGATTGTGTGGTTGTGTGATTGTGTGATTGTGTGATTGTGTGATTGTGTGATTGTGTGATTGTGTGATTGTGTGATTGTGTGATTGTGTGATTGTGTGATTGTGTGATTGTGTGATTGTGTGATTGTGTGATTGTGTGATTGTGGGATTGTGTGGTTGTGTGATTGTGTGGTTGTGTGATTGTGTGATTGTGGGATTGTGTGGTTGTGTGATTGTGTGGTTGTGTGATTGTGTGATTGTGTGATTATGGGATTGTGTGGTTGTGTGATTGTGTGGTTGTGTGATTGTGTGATTGTGTGATTGTGTGATTGTGTGATTGTGGGATTGTGTGGTAGTGTGATTGTGTGATTGTGTGGTTGTGTGATTGTGTAATTGCATGGTGGGGTGATTGTGTGATAGTGTGATTGTGTGATAGTGTGATTGTGTGATTGTGTGATTGTGTGATTGTGTGATTGTGTGATTGTGTGATTGTGTGATTGTGTGATTGTGTGATTGTGTCCATGTGTAATCGTGTGTTTGGGTGCTTGTGTGATTGTGCGAGTGTGTGATTGTGTGATTGTGGATTGTGTGATTGTGTGATTGTGTGATTGTCTGATGGTGTGATTGTGTGATTGTGTGATTGTGTGATTGTGGGATTGTGTGGTTGTGTGATTGTGTGGTTGTGTGATTGCGTGATTGTGTGATTGTGGGATTGTGTGGTTGTGTGATTGTGTGATTGTGTGATTGTGTGATTGTGTGATTGTGTGATTGTGTGATTGTGTGATTGTGTGATTGTGTGATTGTGTGATTGTGTGATTGTGTGATTGTGGGATTGTGTGGTTGTGTGATTGTGTGGTTGTGTGATTGTGGGATTGTGTGGTTGTGTGATATTCTGGTTGTGTGATTGTGTGATTGTGTGATTATGGGATTGTGTGGTTGTGTGATTGTGTGGTTGTGTGATTGTGTGATTGTGTGATTGTGTGATTGTGTGATTGTGGGATTGTGTGGTAGTGTGATTGTGTGGTTGTGTGATTGCGTGATTGTGTGATAGTGGGATTGTGTGGTTGTGTGATTGTGTGGTTGTGTGATTGTGTGATTGTGTGATTGTGTGATTGTGGGATTGTGTGGTTGTGTGATTGTGTGGTTGTGTGATTGCGTGACTGTGTGATTGTGGGATTGCGTGATTGTGTGATTGTGCGATTATGGGATTGTGTGATTGTGTGATAGTGTGATAGTGTGATTGTGTGATTGTGTGATTGTGTGATTGTGTGATTGTGTGATTGTGTGATTGTGTCACTGTGTGATTGTGTGATTGTGTGATTGTGTGGTTGTGTGATTGTGTGATTGTGTGATTGTGTGATTGTGTGAAAGTGGGTTTGTGTGTTTGTGGATTGTGTGGTTGTGTGATTGTGTGATGGCGGGATGTGGATTGTCTGATTGTGTGATTGTGTATTGGTGTGATTGTGTGATTGTGGGATTGTGTGGTTGTGTGATTGTGTGGTTGTGTGATTGTGTGATTGTGTGATTGTGGGATTGTGTGATTGTGTGATTGTGTGATTGTGTGATTGTGTGATTGTGTGATTGTGTGATTGTGTGGTTGTGTGATTGTGTGATTGTGTGCTTGTGTGATTGTGCGGTTGTGTGATTGCGTGGTTGCGTGATTGCGTGATTGTGTGATTGTGTGATTGTGTGATAGTGTGGTTGTGTGATTGTGTGATTGTGTGATAGTGTGATTGTGCGATTGTGTGATTGCGTGATTGCCTGGTTGCGTGATTCTGTGATTCCCTCGTTGTGCGATTGTGTTATTGTGTGATGAGGTGCTTGTGTGATGGTGTGATTGTGTGATTGTGTGATTGTGTGATTGTGTGATTGTGTGATTGTGTGATTGTGTGATTGTGTGGTTGTGTGATTATGTGATTGTGTCCTTGTGTTCATGTGTTATTTTGTGTTGGGGTGCTTGTGTGATTGCGTGAGTGTATGATTGTGTGACTGTGGATTGTGTATTGTGCGATAGTCTGATTGCGTGAGTGTGTGGTTGTGTGACTGTAGATTGCGTATTGTGTGATTGTGTGATTGTGTGATTGTGTGATTGTGTGAAAGTGGGTTTGTGTGTTTGTGGATTGTGTGGTTGTGTGATTTTGTGATGGCGGGATGTGGATTGTCTGATTGTGTGATTGTGTATTGGTGTGATTGTGCGATTGTGTGACTTTGCGATAGTGTGATTGTGTGATGGCGGGTTGTGGATTGTCTGATTGTGTGATTGTGCGATTGTGTGACAATGCGATTGTGTGATTGTGTGGTTGTGTGATTGTGTAATTGCATGGTGGGGTGATTGTGTGATAGTGTGATTGTGTGATAGTGTGATTGTGTGATAGTGTGATTGTGTGATTGTGTGATTGTGTGATTGTGTGATTGTGTGATTGTGTGATTGTGTGATTGTGTGATTGTGTCCATGTGTAATCGTGTGTTTGGGTGCTTGTGTGATTGTGCGAGTGTGTGATTGTGTGATTGTGGATTGTGTGATTGTGTGATTGTGTGATTGTGTGATTGTCTGATGGTGTGATTGTGTGATTGTGTGATTGTGTGATTGTGGGATTGTGTGGTTGTGTGATTGTGTGGTTGTGTGATTGCGTGATTGTGTGATTGTGGGATTGTGTGGTTGTGTGATTGTGTGGTTGTGTGATTGTGTGATTGTGTGATTGTGTGATTGTGTGATTGTGTGATTGTGTGATTGTGTGATTGTGTGATTGTGTGATTGTGTGATTGTGGGATTGTGTGGTTGTGTGATTGTGTGGTTGTGTGATTGTGTGATTGTGGGATTGTGTGGTTGTGTGATTGTGTGGTTGTGTGATTGTGTGATTGTGTGATTATGGGATTGTGTGGTTGTGTGATTGTGTGGTTGTGTGATTGTGTGATTGTGTGATTGTGTGATTGTGTGATAGTGTGATTGTGCGATTGTGTGATTGCGTGATTGCCTGGTTGCGTGATTCTGTGATTCCCTCGTTGTGCGATTGTGTTATTGTGTGATGAGGTGCTTGTGTGATGGTGTGATTGTGTGATTGTGTGATTGTGTGATTGTGTGATTGTGTGATTGTGTGATTGTGTGATTGTGTGGTTGTGTGATTATGTGATTGTGTCCTTGTGTTCATGTGTTATTTTGTGTTGGGGTGCTTGTGTGATTGCGTGAGTGTATGATTGTGGGACTGTGGATTGTGTATTGTGCGATAGTCTGATTGCGTGAGTGTGTGGTTGTGTGACTGTAGATTGCGTATTGTGTGATTGTGTGATTGTGTGATTGTGTGATTGTGTGAAAGTGGGTTTGTGTGTTTGTGGATTGTGTGGTTGTGTGATTTTGTGATGGCGGGATGTGGATTGTCTGATTGTGTGATTGTGTATTGGTGTGATTGTGCGATTGTGTGACTTTGCGATAGTGTGATTGTGTGATGGCGGGTTGTGGATTGTCTGATTGTGTGATTGTGCGATTGTGTGACAATGCGATTGTGTGATTGTGTGGTTGTGTGATTGTGTAATTGCATGGTGGGGTGATTGTGTGATAGTGTGATTGTGTGATAGTGTGATTGTGTGATTGTGTGATTGTGTGATTGTGTGATTGTGTGATTGTGTGATTGTGTGATTGTGTGATTGTGTGATTGTGTGATTGTGTCCATGTGTAATCGTGTGTTTGGGTGCTTGTGTGATTGTGCGAGTGTGTGATTGTGTGATTGTGGATTGTGTGATTGTGTGATTGTGTGATTGTGTGATTGTCTGATGGTGTGATTGTGTGATTGTGTGATTGTGTGATTGTGGGATTGTGTGGTTGTGTGATTGTGTGGTTGTGTGATTGCGTGATTGTGTGATTGTGGGATTGTGTGGTTGTGTGATTGTGTGGTTGTGTGATTGTGTGATTGTGTGATTGTGTGATTGTGTGATTGTGTGATTGTGTGATTGTGTGATTGTGTGATTGTGTGATTGTGTGATTGTGGGATTCTGTGGTTGTGTGATTGTGTGGTTGTGTGATTGTGTGATTGTGGGATTGTGTGGTTGTGTGATTGTGTGGTTGTGTGATTGTGTGATTGTGTGATTATGGGATTGTGTGGTTGTGTGATTGTGTGGTTGTGTGATTGTGTGATTGTGTGATTGTGTGATTGTGTGATTGTGGGATTGTGTGGTAGTGTGATTGTGTGATTGTGTGGTTGTGTGATTGTGTAATTGCATGGTGGGGTGATTGTGTGATAGTGTGATTGTGTGATAGTGTGATTGTGTGATTGTGTGATTGTGTGATTGTGTGATTGTGTGATTGTGTGATTGTGTGATTGTGTGATTGTGTGATTGTGTGATTGTGTGATTGTGTCCATGTGTAATCGTGTGTTTGGGTGCTTGTGTGATTGTGCGAGTGTGTGATTGTGTGATTGTGGATTGTGTGATTGTGTGATTGTGTGATTGTCTGATGGTGTGATTGTGTGATTGTGTGATTGTGTGATTGTGGGATTGTGTGGTTGTGTGATTGTGTGGTTGTGTGATTGCGTGATTGTGGGATTGTGTGGTTGTGTGATTGTGTGGTTGTGTGATTGCGTGATTGTGTGATTGTGGGATTGTGTGGTTGTGTGATTGTGTGATTGTCTGATTGTGTGATTGTGTGATTGTGTGATTGTGTGATTGTGTGATTGTGGGATTGTGTGGTTGTGTGATTGTGTGGTTGTGTGATTGTGGGATTGTGTGGTTGTGTGATTGTCTGGTTGTGTGATTGTGTGATTGTGTGATTATGGGATTGTGTGGTTGTGTGATTGTGTGGTTGTGTGATTGTGTGATTGTGTGATTGTGTGATTGTGTGATTGTGGGATTGTGTGGTAGTGTGATTGTGTGGTTGTGTGATTGCGTGATTGTGTGATAGTGGGATTGTGTGGTTGTGTGATTGTGTGGTTGTGTGATTGTGTGATTGTGTGATTGTGTGATTGTGGGATTGTGTGGTTGTGTGATTGTGTGGTTGTGTGATTGCGTGACTGTGTGATTGTGGGATTGCGTGATTGTGTGATTGTGCGATTATGGGATTGTGTGATTGTGTGATAGTGTGATAGTGTGATTGTGTGATTGTGTGATTGTGTGATTGTGTGATTGTGTGATTGTGTGATTGTGTCACTGTGTGATTGTGTGATTGTGTGATTGTGTGGTTGTGTGATTGTGTGATTGTGTGATTGTGTGATTGTGTGAGAGTGGGTTTGTGTGTTTGTGGATTGTGTGGTTGTGTGATTGTGTGATGGCGGGATGTGGATTGTCTGATTGTGTGATTGTGTATTGGTGTGATTGTGCGATTGTGTGACTTTGCGATAGTGTGATTGCGTGATGGCGGGTTGTGGATTGTCTGATTGTGTGATTGTGCGATTGTGTGACAATGCGATTGTGTGATTGTGTGGTTGTGTGATTGTGTAATTGCATGGTGGGGTGATTGTGTGATAGTGTGGTTGTGTGACTGTAGATTGCGTATTGTGTGATTGTGTGATTGTGTGATTGTGTGATTGTGTGATTGTGTGATTGTGTGAAAGTGGGTTTGTGTGTTTGTGGATTGTGTGGTTGTGTGATTGTGTGATGGCGGGATGTGGATTGTCTGATTGTGTGATTGTGTATTGGTGTGAATGTGCGATTGTGTGACTTTGCGATAGTGTGATTGTGTGATGGCGGGTTGTGGATTGTCTGATTGTGTGATTGTGCGATTGTGTGACAATGCGATTGTGTGATTGTGTGGTTGTGTGATTGTGTAATTGCATGGTGGGGTGATTGTGTGATAGTGTGATTGTGTGATAGTGTGATTGTGTGATAGTGTGATTGTGTGATTGTGTGATTGTGTGATTGTGTGATTGTGTGATTGTGTGATTGTGTGATTGTGTGATTGTGTGATTGTGTCCATGTGTAATCGTGTGTTTGGGTGCTTGTGTGATTGTGCGAGTGTGTGATTGTGTGATTGTGGATTGTGTGATTGTGTGATTGTGTGATTGTGTGATTGTCTGATGGTGTGATTGTGTGATTGTGTGATTGTGTGATTGTGGGATTGTGTGGTTGTGTGATTGTGTGGTTGTGTGATTGCGTGATTGTGTGATTGTGGGATTGTGTGGTTGTGTGATTGTGTGGTTGTGTGATTGTGTGATTGTGTGATTGTGTGATTGTGTGATTGTGTGATTGTGTGATTGTGTGATTGTGTGATTGTGTGATTGTGTGATTGTGTGATTGTGTGATTGTGGGATTGTGTGGTTGTGTGATTGTGTGGTTGTGTGATTGTGTGATTGTGGGATTGTGTGGTTGTGTGATTGTGTGGTTGTGTGATTGTGTGATTGTGTGATTATGGGATTGTGTGGTTGTGTGATTGTGTGGTTGTGTGATTGTGTGATTGTGTGATTGTGTGATTGTGTGATTGTGGGATTGTGTGGTAGTGTGATTGTGTGATTGTGTGGTTGTGTGATTGTGTAATTGCATGGTGGGGTGATTGTGTGATAGTGTGATTGTGTGATAGTGTGATTGTGTGATTGTGTGATTGTGTGATTGTGTGATTGTGTGATTGTGTCCATGTGTAATCGTGTGTTTGGGTGCTTGTGTGATTGTGCGAGTGTGTGATTGTGTGATTGTGGATTGTGTGATTGTGTGATTGTGTGATTGTCTGATGGTGTGATTGTGTGATTGTGTGATTGTGTGATTGTGGGATTGTGTGGTTGTGTGATTGTGTGGTTGTGTGGTTGCGTGATTGTGTGATTGTGGGATTGTGTGGTTGTGTGATTGTGTGATTGTGTATTGGTGTGATTGTGCGATTGTGTGACTTTGCGATAGTGTGATTGTGTGATGGCGGGTTGTGGATTGTCTGATTGTGTGATTGTGCGATTGTGTGACAATGCGATTGTGTGATTGTGTGGTTGTGTGATTGTGTAATTGCATGGTGGGGTGATTGTGTGATAGTGTGATTGTGTGATAGTGTGATAGTGTGATTGTGTGATTGTGTGATTGTCCGATTGTGTGATTGTGTGATTGTGTGATTGTGTGATTGTCTTATTGTGTCCATGTGTAATCGTGTGTTTGGGTGCTTGTGTGATTGTGTGATTGTGTGATTGTGTGGTTGTGTGATTGTGTGATTGTGTGCTTGTGTGATTGTGTGATTGTGTGATTGTGTGATTGTGTGATTGTGTCCATGTGTAATCGTGTGTTTGGGTGCTTGTGTGATTGTGCGAGTGTGTGATTGTGTGATTGTGGATTGTGTGATTGTGTGACTTTGCGATTGTGTGATTGTGTGATGGCGGGTTGTGGATTGTCTGATTGTGTGATTGTGTATTGGTGTGATTGTGCGATTGTGTGACTTTGCGATTGTGTCATTGTGTGGTTGTGTGATTGTGTGATTGCATGGTGGGGTGATTGCGTGATAGTGTGATTGTGTGATAGTGTGATTGTGTGATAGTGTGATAGTGTGATTGTGTGATTGTGTGATTGTGTGATTGTGTGATTGTAAGATTGTGTGATTGTGTGGTTGTGTGATTGTGTAATTGCATGGTGGGGTGATTGTGTGATAGTGTGATTGTGTGATAGTGTGATTGTGTGATTGTGTGATTGTGTGATTGTGTGATTGTGTGATTGTGTGATTGTGTGATTGTGTGATTGTGTCCATGTGTAATCGTGTGTTTGGGTGCTTGTGTGATTGTGCGAGTGTGTGATTGTGTGATTGTGGGATTGTGTGGTTGTGTGATTGTGTGGTTGTGTGATTGTGTGATTGTGTGATTATGGGATTGTGTGGTTGTGTGATTGTGTGGTTGTGTGATTGTGTGATTGTGTGATTGTGTGATTGTGTGATTGTGTGATTGTGGGATTGTGTGGTAGTGTGATTGTGTGATTGTGTGGTTGTGTGATTGTGTAATTGCATGGTGGGGTGATTGTGTGATAGTGTGATTGTGTGATAGTGTGATTGTGTGATTGTGTGATTGTGTGATTGTGTGATTGTGTGATTGTGTGATTGTGTGATTGTGTGATTGTGTCCATGTGTAATCGTGTGTTTGGGTGCTTGTGTGATTGTGCGAGTGTGTGATTGTGTGATTGTGGATTGTGTGATTGTGTGATTGTGTGATTGTCTGATGGTGTGATTGTGTGATTGTGTGATTGTGTGATTGTGGGATTGTGTGGTTGTGTGATTGTGTGGTTGTGTGATTGCGTGATTGTGTGATTGTGGGATTGTGTGGTTGTGTGATTGTGTGATTGTGTGATTGTGTGATTGTGTGATTGTGTGATTGTGTGATTGTGTGATTGTGTGATTGTGTGATTGTGTGATTGTGTGATTGTGTGGTTGTGTGATTATGTGATTGTGTCCTTGTGTTCATGTGTTATTTTGTGTTGGGGTGCTTGTGTGATTGCGTGAGTGTATGATTGTGTGACTGTGGATTGTGTATTGTGCGATAGTCTGATTGCGTGAGTGTGTGGTTGTGTGACTGTAGATTGCGTATTGTGTGATTGTGTGATTGTGTGATTGTGTGATTGTGTGATTGTGTGATTGTGTGATTGTGTGATTGTGTGATTGTGTGAAAGTGGGTTTGTGTGTTTGTGGATTGTGTGGTTGTGTGATTTTGTGATGGCGGGATGTGGATTGTCTGATTGTGTGATTGTGTATTGGTGTGATTGTGCGATTGTGTGACTTTGCGATAGTGTGATTGTGTGATGGCGGGTTGTGGATTGTCTGATTGTGTGATTGTGCGATTGTGTGACAATGCGATTGTGTGATTGTGTGGTTGTGTGATTGTGTAATTGCATGGTGGGGTGATTGTGTGATAGTGTGATTGTGTGATAGTGTGATTGTGTGATTGTGTGATTGTGTGATTGTGTGATTGTGTGATTGTGTGATTGTGTGATTGTGTGATTGTGTCCATGTGTAATCGTGTGTTTGGGTGCTTGTGTGATTGTGCGAGTGTGTGATTGTGTGATTGTGGATTGTGTGATTGTGTGATTGTGTGATTGTGTGATTGTCTGATGGTGTGATTGTGTGATTGTGTGATTGTGTGATTGTGGGATTGTGTGGTTGTGTGATTGTGTGGTTGTGTGATTGCGTGATTGTGTGATTGTGGGATTGTGTGGTTGTGTGATTGTGTGGTTGTGTGATTGTGTGATTGTGGGATTGTGTGGTTGTGTGATTGTGTGGTTGTGTGATTGTGGGATTGTGTGGTTGTGTGATTGTCTGGTTGTGTGATTGTGTGATTGTGTGATTATGGGATTGTGTGGTTGTGTGATTGTGTGGTTGTGTGATTGTGTGATTGTGTGATTGTGTGATTGTGTGATTGTGGGATTGTGTGGTAGTGTGATTGTGTGGTTGTGTGATTGCGTGATTGTGTGATAGTGGGATTGTGTGGTTGTGTGATTGTGTGGTTGTGTGATTGTGTGATTGTGTGATTGTGTGATTGTGGGATTGTGTGGTTGTGTGATTGTGTGGTTGTGTGATTGCGTGACTGTGTGATTGTGGGATTGCGTGATTGTGTGATTGTGCGATTATGGGATTGTGTGATTGTGTGATAGTGTGATAGTGTGATTGTGTGATTGTGTGATTGTGTGATTGTGTGATTGTGTGATTGTGTCACTGTGTGATTGTGTGATTGTGTGATTGTGTGGTTGTGTGATTGTGTGATTGTGTGATTGTGTGATTGTGTGAAAGTGGGTTTGTGTGTTTGTGGATTGTGTGGTTGTGTGATTGTGTGATGGCGGGATGTGGATTGTCTGATTGTGTGATTGTGTATTGGTGTGATTGTGCGATTGTGTGACTTTGCGATAGTGTGATTGCGTGATGGCGGGTTGTGGATTGTCTGATTGTGTGATTGTGCGATTGTGTGACAATGCGATTGTGTGATTGTGTGGTTGTGTGATTGTGTAATTGCATGGTGGGGTGATTGTGTGATAGTGTGGTTGTGTGACTGTAGATTGCGTATTGTGTGATTGTGTGATTGTGTGATTGTGTGATTGTGTGAAAGTGGGTTTGTGTGTTTGTGGATTGTGTGGTTGTGTGATTGTGTGATGGCGGGATGTGGATTGTCTGATTGTGTGATTGTGTATTGGTGTGAATGTGCGATTGTGTGACTTTGCGATAGTGTGATTGTGTGATGGCGGGTTGTGGATTGTCTGATTGTGTGATTGTGCGATTGTGTGACAATGCGATTGTGTGATTGTGTGGTTGTGTGATTGTGTAATTGCATGGTGGGGTGATTGTGTGATAGTGTGATTGTGTGATAGTGTGATTGTGTGATAGTATGATTGTGTGATTGTGTGATTGTGTGATTGTGTGATTGTGTGATTGTGTGATTGTGTGATTGTGTGATTGTGTCCATGTGTAATCGTGTGTTTGGGTGCTTGTGTGATTGTGCGAGTGTGTGATTGTGTGATTGTGGATTGTGTGATTGTGTGATTGTGTGATTGTGTGATTGTCTGATGGTGTGATTGTGTGATTGTGTGATTGTGTGATTGTGGGATTGAGTGGTTGTGTGATTGTGTGGTTGTGTGATTGCGTGATTGTGTGATTGTGGGATTGTGTGGTTGTGTGATTGTGTGGTTGTGTGATTGTGTGATTGTGTGATTGTGTGATTGTGTGATTGTGTGATTGTGTGATTGTGTGATTGTGTGATTGTCTTATTGTGTCCATGTGTAATCGTGTGTTTGGGTGCTTGTGTGATTGTGTGATTGTGTGATTGTGTGATTGTGTGGTTGTGTGATTGTGTGATTGTGGGATTGTGTGGTTGTGTGATTGTGTGGTTGTGTGATTGTGTGATTGTGTGATTATGGGATTGTGTGGTTGTGTGATTGTGTGATTGTGTGACTTTGCGATTGTGTGATTGTGTGATGGCGGGTTGTGGATTGTCTGATTGTGTGATTGTGTATTGGTGTGATTGTGCGATTGTGTGACTTTGCGATAGTGTGATTGTGTGATGGCGGGTTGTGGATTGTCTGATTGTGTGATTGTGCGATTGTGTGACAATGCGATTGTGTGATTGTGTGGTTGTGTGATTGTGTAATTGCATGGTGGGGTGATTGTGTGATAGTGTGATTGTGTGATAGTGTGATAGTGTGATTGTGTGATTGTGTGATTGTGCGAGTGTGTGATTGTGTGATTGTGGATTGTGTGATTGTGTGACTTTGCGATTGTGTGATTGTGTGATGGCGGGTTGTGGATTGTCTGATTGTGTGATTGTGTATTGGTGTGATTGTGCGATTGTGTGACTTTGCGATTGTGTCATTGTGTGGTTGTGTGATTGTGTGATTGCATGGTGGGGTGATTGCGTGATAGTGTGATTGTGTGATAGTGTGATTGTGTGATAGTGTGATAGTGTGATTGTGTGATTGTGTGATTGTGTGATTGTGTGATTGTAAGATTGTGTGATTGTGTGGTTGTGTGATTGTGTAATTGCATGGTGGGGTGATTGTGTGATAGTGTGATTGTGTGATAGTGTGATTGTGTGATTGTGTGATTGTGTGATTGTGTGATTGTGTGATTGTGTGATTGTGTGATTGTGTGATTGTGTCCATGTGTAATCGTGTGTTTGGGTGCTTGTGTGATTGTGCGAGTGTGTGATTGTGTGATTGTGGGATTGTGTGGTTGTGTGATTGTGTGGTTGTGTGATTGTGTGATTGTGTGATTATGGGATTGTGTGGTTGTGTGATTGTGTGGTTGTGTGATTGTGTGATTGTGTGATTGTGTGATTGTGTGATTGTGGGATTGTGTGGTAGTGTGATTGTGTGATTGTGTGGTTGTGTGATTGTGTAATTGCATGGTGGGGTGATTGTGTGATAGTGTGATTGTGTGATAGTGTGATTGTGTGATTGTGTGATTGTGTGATTGTGTGATTGTGTGATTGTGTGATTGTGTGATTGTGTGATTGTGTGATTGTGTCCATGTGTAATCGTGTGTTTGGGTGCTTGTGTGATTGTGCGAGTGTGTGATTGTGTGATTGTGGATTGTGTGATTGTGTGATTGTGTGATTGTCTGATGGTGTGATTGTGTGATTGTGTGATTGTGTGATTGTGGGATTGTGTGGTTGTGTGATTGTGTGGATGTGTGATTGCGTGATTGTGTGATTGTGGGATTGTGTGGTTGTGTGATTGTGTGATTGTGTGATTGTGTGATTGTGTGATTGTGTGATTGTGTGATTGTGTGATTGTGTGATTGTGTGATTGTGTGATTGTGTGATTGTGTGATTGTGTGATTGTGGGATTGTGTGGTTGTGTGATTGTGTGGTTGTGTCATTGTGGGATTGTGTGGTTGTGTGATTGTCTGGTTGTGTGATTGTGTGATTGTGTGATTATGGGATTGTGTGGTTGTGTGATTGTGTGGTTGTGTGATTGTGTGATTGTGTGATTGTGTGATTGTGGGATTGTGTGGTAGTGTGATTGTGTGGTTGTGTGATTGCGTGATTGTGTGATTGTGGGATTGTGTGGTTGTGTGATTGTGTGGTTGTGTGATTGTGTGATTGTGTGATTGTGTGATTGTGGGATTGTGTGGTTGTGTGATTGTGTGGTTGTGTGATTGCGTGACTGTGTGATTGTGGGATTGCGTGATTGTGTGATTGTGCGATTATGGGATTGTGTGATTGTGTGATAGTGTGATAGTGTGATTGTGTGATTGTGTGATTGTGTGATTGTGTGATTGTGTGATTGTGTCACTGTGTGATTGTGTGATTGTGTGATTGTGTGGTTGTGTGATTGTGTGATTGTGTGATTGTGTGATTGTGTGAAAGTGGGTTTGTGTGTTTGTGGATTGTGTGGTTGTGTGATTGTGTGATGGCGGGATGTGGATTGTCTGATTGTGTGATTGTGTATTGGTGTGATTGTGCGATTGTGTGACTTTGCGATAGTGTGATTGCGTGATGGCGGGTTGTGGATTGTCTGATTGTGTGATTGTGCGATTGTGTGACAATGCGATTGTGTGATTGTGTGGTTGTGTGATTGTGTAATTGCATGGTGGGGTGATTGTGTGATAGTGTGGTTGTGTGACTGTAGATTGCGTATTGTGTGATTGTGTGATTGTGTGATTGTGTGATTGTGTGATTGTGTGATTGTGTGAAAGTGGGTTTGTGTGTTTGTGGATTGTGTGGTTGTGTGATTGTGTGATGGCGGGATGTGGATTGTCTGATTGTGTGATTGTGTATTGGTGTGAATGTGCGATTGTGTGACTTTGCGATAGTGTGATTGTGTGATGGCGGGTTGTGGATTGTCTGATTGTGTGATTGTGCGATTGTGTGACAATGCGATTGTGTGATTGTGTGGTTGTGTGATTGTGTAATTGCATGGTGGGGTGATTGTGTGATAGTGTGATTGTGTGATAGTGTGATTGTGTGATAGTGTGATTGTGTGATTGTGTGATTGTGTGATTGTGTGATTGTGTGATTGTGTGATTGTGTGATTGTGTGATTGTGTGATTGTGTCCATGTGTAATCGTGTGTTTGGGTGCTTGTGTGATTGTGCGAGTGTGTGATTGTGTGATTGTGGATTGTGTGATTGTGTGATTGTGTGATTGTCTGATGGTGTGATTGTGTGATTGTGTGATTGTGTGATTGTGGGATTGTGTGGTTGTGTGATTGTGTGGTTGTGTGATTGCGTGATTGTGTGATTGTGGGATTGTGTGGTTGTGTGATTGTGTGATTGTGTGATTGTGTGATTGTGTGATTGTGTGATTGTGTGATTGTGTGATTGTGTGATTGTGTGATTGTGGGATTGTGTGGTTGTGTGATTGTGTGGTTGTGTCATTGTGGGATTGTGTGGTTGTGTGATTGTCTGGTTGTGTGATTGTGTGATTGTGTGATTATGGGATTGTGTGGTTGTGTGATTGTGTGGTTGTGTGATTGTGTGATTGTGTGATTGTGTGATTGTGTGATTGTGGGATTGTGTGGTAGTGTGATTGTGTGGTTGTGTGATTGCGTGATTGTGTGATTGTGGGATTGTGTGGTTGTGTGATTGTGTGGTTGTGTGATTGTGTGATTGTGTGATTGTGTGATTGTGGGATTGTGTGGTTGTGTGATTGTGTGGTTGTGTGATTGCGTGACTGTGTGATTGTGGGATTGCGTGATTGTGTGATTGTGCGATTATGGGATTGTGTGATTGTGTGATAGTGTGATAGTGTGATTGTGTGATTGTGTGATTGTGTGATTGTGTGATTGTGTGATTGTGTCACTGTGTGATTGTGTGATTGTGTGATTGTGTGGTTGTGTGATTGTGTGATTGTGTGATTGTGTGATTGTGTGAAAGTGGGTTTGTGTGTTTGTGGATTGTGTGGTTGTGTGATTGTGTGATGGCGGGATGTGGATTGTCTGATTGTGTGATTGTGTATTGGTGTGATTGTGCGATTGTGTGACTTTGCGATAGTGTGATTGCGTGATGGCGGGTTGTGGATTGTCTGATTGTGTGATTGTGCGATTGTGTGACAATGCGATTGTGTGATTGTGTGGTTGTGTGATTGTGTAATTGCATGGTGGGGTGATTGTGTGATAGTGTGGTTGTGTGACTGTAGATTGCGTATTGTGTGATTGTGTGATTGTGTGATTGTGTGATTGTGTGATTGTGTGATTGTGTGAAAGTGGGTTTGTGTGTTTGTGGATTGTGTGGTTGTGTGATTGTGTGATGGCGGGATGTGGATTGTCTGATTGTGTGATTGTGTATTGGTGTGAATGTGCGATTGTGTGACTTTGCGATAGTGTGATTGTGTGATGGCGGGTTGTGGATTGTCTGATTGTGTGATTGTGCGATTGTGTGACAATGCGATTGTGTGATTGTGTGGTTGTGTGATTGTGTAATTGCATGGTGGGGTGATTGTGTGATAGTGTGATTGTGTGATAGTGTGATTGTGTGATAGTGTGATTGTGTGATTGTGTGATTGTGTGATTGTGTGATTGTGTGATTGTGTGATTGTGTGATTGTGTGATTGTGTCCATGTGTAATCGTGTGTTTGGGTGCTTGTGTGATTGTGCGAGTGTGTGATTGTGTGATTGTGGATTGTGTGATTGTGTGATTGTGTGATTGTGTGATTGTCTGATGGTGTGATTGTGTGATTGTGTGATTGTGTGATTGTGTGATTGTGGGATTGTGTGGTTGTGTGATTGTGTGGTTGTGTGATTGCGTGATTGTGTGATTGTGGGATTGTGTGGTTGTGTGATTGTGTGGTTGTGTGATTGTGTGATTGTGTGATTGTGTGATTGTGTGATTGTGTGATTGTGTGATTGTGTGATTGTGTGATTGTGTGATTGTGTGATTGTGTGATTATGGGATTGTGTGGTTGTGTGATTGTGTGGTTGTGTGATTGTGTGATTGTGGGATTGTGTGGTTGTGTGATTGTGTGGTTGTGTGATTGTGTGATTGTGTGATTATGGGATTGTGTGGTTGTGTGATTGTGTGGTTGTGTGATTGTGTGATTGTGTGATTGTGGGATTGTGTGGTAGTGTGATTGTGTGATTGTGTGGTTGTGTGATTGTGTAATTGCATGGTGGGGTGATTGTGTGATAGTGTGATTGTGTGATAGTGTGATTGTGTGATTGTGTGATTGTGTGATTGTGTGATTGTGTGATTGTGTGATTGTGTGATTGTGTGATTGTGTGATTGTGTGATTGTGTCCATGTGTAATCGTGTGTTTGGGTGCTTGTGTGATTGTGCGAGTGTGTGATTGTGTGATTGTGGATTGTGTGATTGTGTGATTGTGTGATTGTCTGATGGTGTGATTGTGTGATTGTGTGATTGTGTGATTGTGGGATTGTGTGGTTGTGTGATTGTGTGGTTGTGTGATTGCGTGATTGTGTGATTGTGGGATTGTGTGGTTGTGTGATTGTGTGATTGTGTGATTGTGTATTGGTGTGATTGTGCGATTGTGTGACTTTGCGATAGTGTGATTGTGTGATGGCGGGTTGTGGATTGTCTGATTGTGTGATTGTGCGATTGTGTGACAATGCGATTGTGTGATTGTGTGGTTGTGTGATTGTGTAATTGCATGGTGGGGTGATTGTGTGATAGTGTGATTGTGTGATAGTGTGATAGTGTGATTGTGTGATTGTGTGATTGTGTGATTGTGTGATTGTGTGATTGTGTGATTGTGTGATTGTCTTATTGTGTCCATGTGTAATCGTGTGTTTGGGTGCTTGTGTGATTGTGTGATTGTGTGATTGTGTGATTGTGTGGTTGTGTGATTGTGTGATTGTGTGCTTGTGTGCTTGTGTGATTGTGTGATTGTGTGATTGTGTCCATGTGTAATCGTGTGTTTGGGTGCTTGTGTGATTGTGCGAGTGTGTGATTGTGTGATTGTGGATTGTGTGATTGTGTGACTTTGCGATTGTGTGATTGTGTGATGGCGGGTTGTGGATTGTCTGATTGTGTGATTGTGTATTGGTGTGATTGTGCGATTGTGTGACTTTGCGATTGTGTCATTGTGTGGTTGTGTGATTGTGTGATTGCATGGTGGGGTGATTGCGTGATAGTGTGATTGTGTGATAGTGTGATTGTGTGATAGTGTGATAGTGTGATTGTGTGATTGTGTGATTGTGTGATTGTGTGATTGTAAGATTGTGTGATTGTGTGGTTGTGTGATTGTGTAATTGCATGGTGGGGTGATTGTGTGATAGTGTGATTGTGTGATAGTGTGATTGTGTGATTGTGTGATTGTGTGATTGTGTGATTGTGTGATTGTGTGATTGTGTGATTGTGTGATTGTGTGATTGTGTCCATGTGTAATCGTGTGTTTGGGTGCTTGTGTGATTGTGCGAGTGTGTGATTGTGTGATTGTGGATTGTGTGATTGTGTGATTGTGTGATTGTCTGATGGTGTGATTGTGTGATTGTGTGATTGTGTGATTGTGGGATTGTGTGGTTGTGTGATTGTGTGGTTGTGTGATTGCGTGATTGTGTGATTGTGGGATTGTGTGGTTGTGTGATTGTGTGATTGTGTGATTGTGTGATTGTGTGATTGTGTGATTGTGTGATTGTGTGATTGTGTGATTGTGTGATTGTGTGATTGTGTGATTGTGGGATTGTGTGGTTGTGTGATTGTGTGGTTGTGTGATTGTGGGATTGTGTGGTTGTGTGATTGTCTGGTTGTGTGATTGTGTGATTATGGGATTGTGTGGTTGTGTGATTGTGTGGTTGTGTGATTGTGTGATTGTGTGATTGTGTGATTGTGTGATTGTGGGATTGTGTGGTAGTGTGATTGTGTGGTTGTGTGATTGCGTGATTGTGTGATTGTGGGATTGTGTGGTTGTGTGATTGTGTGGTTGTGTGATTGTGTGATTGTGTGATTGTGTGATTGTGGGATTGTGTGGTTGTGTGATTGTGTGGTTGTGTGATTGCGTGACTGTGTGATTGTGTGATTGTGTGATTGTGTCACTGTGTGATTGTGTGATTGTGTGATTGTGTGGTTGTGTGATTGTGTGATTGTGTGATTGTGTGATTGTGTGAAAGTGGGTTTGTGTGTTTGTGGATTGTGTGGTTGTGTGATTGTGTGATGGCGGGATGTGGATTGTCTGATTGTGTGATTGTGTATTGGTGTGATTGTGCGATTGTGTGACTTTGCGATAGTGTGATTGCGTGATGGCGGGTTGTGGATTGTCTGATTGTGTGATTGTGCGATTGTGTGACAATGCGATTGTGTGATTGTGTGGTTGTGTGATTGTGTAATTGCATGGTGGGGTGATTGTGTGATAGTGTGGTTGTGTGACTGTAGATTGCGTATTGTGTGATTGTGTGATTGTGTGATTGTGTGATTGTGTGATTGTGTGAAAGTGGGTTTGTGTGTTTGTGGATTGTGTGGTTGTGTGATTGTGTGATGGCGGGATGTGGATTGTCTGATTGTGTGATTGTGTATTGGTGTGATTGTGCGATTGTGTGACTTTGCGATAGTGTGATTGCGTGATGGCGGGTTGTGGATTGTCTGATTGTGTGATTGTGCGATTGTGTGACAATGCGATTGTGTGATTGTGTGGTTGTGTGATTGTGTAATTGCATGGTGGGGTGATTGTGTGATAGTGTGATTGTGTGATAGTGTGATTGTGTGATAGTGTGATTGTGTGATTGTGTGATTGTGTGATTGTGTGATTGTGTGATTGTGTGATTGTGTGATTGTGTGATTGTGTGATTGTGTGATTGTGTGATTGTGTCCATGTGTAATCGTGTGTTTGGGTGCTTGTGTGATTGTGCGAGTGTGTGATTGTGTGATTGTGGATTGTGTGATTGTGTGATTGTGTGATTGTGTGATTGTCTGATGGTGTGATTGTGTGATTGTGTGATTGTGTGATTGTAGGATTGTGTGGTTGTGTGATTGTGTGGTTGTGTGATTGCGTGATTGTGTGATTGTGGGATTGTGTGGTTGTGTGATTGTGTGGTTGTGTGATTGTGTGATTGTGTGATTGTGTGATTGTGTGATTGTGTGATTGTGTGATTGTGTGATTGTGTGATTGTGGGATTGTGTGGTTGTGTGATTGTGTGGTTGTGTGATTGTGTGATTGTGGGATTGTGTGGTTGTGTGATTGTGTGGTTGTGTGATTGTGTGATTGTGTGATTATGGGATTGTGTGGTTGTGTGATTGTGTGGTTGTGTGATTGTGTGATTGTGTGATTGTGTGATTGTGTGATTGTGTGATTGTGGGATTGTGTGGTAGTGTGATTGTGGGATTGTGTGGTTGTGTGATTGTGTAATTGCATGGTGGGGTGATTGTGTGATAGTGTGATTGTGTGATAGTGTGATTGTGTGATTGTGTGATTGTGTGATTGTGTGATTGTGTGATTGTGTGATTGTGTGATTGTGTGATTGTGTCCATGTGTAATCGTGTGTTTGGGTGCTTGTGTGATTGTGCGAGTGTGTGATTGTGTGATTGTGGATTGTGTGATTGTGTGATTGTGTGATTGTCTGATGGTGTGATTGTGTGATTGTGTGATTGTGTGATTGTGGGATTGTGTGGTTGTGTGATTGTGTGGTTGTGTGATTGCGTGATTGTGTGATTGTGGGATTGTGTGGTTGTGTGATTGTGTGATTGTGTGATTGTGTATTGGTGTGATTGTGCGATTGTGTGACTTTGCGATAGTGTGATTGTGTGATGGCGGGTTGTGGATTGTCTGATTGTGTGATTGTGCGATTGTGTGACAATGCGATTGTGTGATTGTGTGGTTGTGTGATTGTGTAATTGCATGGTGGGGTGATTGTGTGATAGTGTGATTGTGTGATAGTGTGATTGTGTGATTGTGTGATTGTGTGAAAGTGGGTTTGTGTGTTTGTGGATTGTGTGGTTGTGTGATTGTGTGATGGCGGGATGTGGATTGTCTGATTGTGTGATTGTGTATTGGTGTGAATGTGCGATTGTGTGACTTTGCGATAGTGTGATTGTGTGATGGCGGGTTGTGGATTGTCTGATTGTGTGATTGTGCGATTGTGTGACAATGCGATTGTGTGATTGTGTGGTTGTGTGATTGTGTAATTGCATGGTGGGGTGATTGTGTGATAGTGTGATTGTGTGATAGTGTGATTGTGTGATAGTGTGATTGTGTGATTGTGTGATTGTGTGATTGTGTGATTGTGTGATTGTGTGATTGTGTGATTGTGTGATTGTGTGATTGTGTGATTGTGTGATTGTGTGATTGTGTGATTGTGTGATTGTGTGATTGTGGGATTGTGTGGTTGTGTGATTGTGTGGTTGTGTGATTGTGTGATTGTGGGATTGTGTGGTTGTGTGATTGTGTGGTTGTGTGATTGTGTGATTGTGTGATTATGGGATTGTGTGGTTGTGTGATTGTGTGGTTGTGTGATTGTGTGATTGTGTGATTGTGTGATTGTGTGATTGTGTGATTGTGGGATTGTGTGGTAGTGTGATTGTGTGATTGTGTGGTTGTGTGATTGTGTAATTGCATGGTGGGGTGATTGTGTGATAGTGTGATTGTGTGATAGTGTGATTGTGTGATTGTGTGATTGTGTGATTGTGTGATTGTGTGATTGTGTGATTGTGTGATTGTGTGATTGTGTGATTGTGTCCATGTGTAATCGTGTGTTTGGGTGCTTGTGTGATTGTGCGAGTGTGTGATTGTGTGATTGTGGATTGTGTGATTGTGTGATTGTGTGATTGTCTGATGGTGTGATTGTGTGATTGTGTGATTGTGTGATTGTGGGATTGTGTGGTTGTGTGATTGTGTGGTTGTGTGATTGCGTGATTGTGTGATTGTGGGATTGTGTGGTTGTGTGATTGTGTGATTGTGTGATTGTGTATTGGTGTGATTGTGCGATTGTGTGACTTTGCGATAGTGTGATTGTGTGATGGCGGGTTGTGGATTGTCTGATTGTGTGATTGTGCGATTGTGTGACAATGCGATTGTGTGATTGTGTGGTTGTGTGATTGTGTAATTGCATGGTGGGGTGATTGTGTGATAGTGTGATTGTGTGATAGTGTGATAGTGTGATTGTGTGATTGTGTGATTGTGTGATTGTGTGATTGTGTGATTGTGTGATTGTGTGATTGTGTGATTGTCTTATTGTGTCCATGTGTAATCGTGTGTTTGGGTGCTTGTGTGATTGTGTGATTGTGTGATTGTGTGATTGTGTGGTTGTGTGATTGTGTGATTGTGTGCTTGTGTGATTGTGTGATTGTGTGATTGTGTGATTGTGTCCATGTGTAATCGTGTGTTTGGGTGCTTGTGTGATTGTGCGAGTGTGTGATTGTGTGATTGTGGATTGTGTGATTGTGTGACTTTGCGATTGTGTGATTGTGTGATGGCGGGTTGTGGATTGTCTGATTGTGTGATTGTGTATTGGTGTGATTGTGCGATTGTGTGACTTTGCGATTGTGTCATTGTGTGGTTGTGTGATTGTGTGATTGCATGGTGGGGTGATTGCGTGATAGTGTGATTGTGTGATAGTGTGATTGTGTGATAGTGTGATAGTGTGATTGTGTGATTGTGTGATTGTGTGATTGTGTGATTGTAAGATTGTGTGATTGTGTGGTTGTGTGATTGTGTAATTGCATGGTGGGGTGATTGTGTGATAGTGTGATTGTGTGATAGTGTGATTGTGTGATTGTGTGATTGTGTGATTGTGTGATTGTGTGATTGTGTGATTGTGTGATTGTGTGATTGTGTGATTGTGTCCATGTGTAATCGTGTGTTTGGGTGCTTGTGTGATTGTGCGAGTGTGTGATTGTGTGATTGTGGATTGTGTGATTGTGTGATTGTGTGATTGTCTGATGGTGTGATTGTGTGATTGTGTGATTGTGTGATTGTGGGATTGTGTGGTTGTGTGATTGTGTGGTTGTGTGATTGCGTGATTGTGTGATTGTGGGATTGTGTGGTTGTGTGATTGTGTGATTGTGTGATTGTGTGATTGTGTGATTGTGTGATTGTGTGATTGTGTGATTGTGTGATTGTGTGATTGTGTGATTGTGTGATTGTGGGATTGTGTGGTTGTGTGATTGTGTGGTTGTGTGATTGTGGGATTGTGTGGTTGTGTGATTGTCTGGTTGTGTGATTGTGTGATTATGGGATTGTGTGGTTGTGTGATTGTGTGGTTGTGTGATTGTGTGATTGTGTGATTGTGTGATTGTGTGATTGTGGGATTGTGTGGTAGTGTGATTGTGTGGTTGTGTGATTGCGTGATTGTGTGATTGTGGGATTGTGTGGTTGTGTGATTGTGTGGTTGTGTGATTGTGTGATTGTGTGATTGTGTGATTGTGGGAATGTGTGGTTGTGTGATTGTGTGGTTGTGTGATTGCGTGACTGTGTGATTGTGTGATTGTGTGATTGTGTCACTGTGTGATTGTGTGATTGTGTGATTGTGTGGTTGTGTGATTGTGTGATTGTGTGATTGTGTGATTGTGTGAAAGTGGGTTTGTGTGTTTGTGGATTGTGTGGTTGTGTGATTGTGTGATGGCGGGATGTGGATTGTCTGATTGTGTGATTGTGTATTGGTGTGATTGTGCGATTGTGTGACTTTGCGATAGTGTGATTGCGTGATGGCGGGTTGTGGATTGTCTGATTGTGTGATTGTGCGATTGTGTGACAATGCGATTGTGTGATTGTGTGGTTGTGTGATTGTGTAATTGCATGGTGGGGTGATTGTGTGATAGTGTGGTTGTGTGACTGTAGATTGCGTATTGTGTGATTGTGTGATTGTGTGATTGTGTGATTGTGTGATTGTGTGAAAGTGGGTTTGTGTGTTTGTGGATTGTGTGGTTGTGTGATTGTGTGATGGCGGGATGTGGATTGTCTGATTGTGTGATTGTGTATTGGTGTGATTGTGCGATTGTGTGACTTTGCGATAGTGTGATTGCGTGATGGCGGGTTGTGGATTGTCTGATTGTGTGATTGTGCGATTGTGCGACAATGCGATTGTGTGATTGTGTGGTTGTGTGATTGTGTAATTGCATGGTGGGGTGATTGTGTGATAGTGTGATTGTGTGATAGTGTGATTGTGTGATAGTGTGATTGTGTGATTGTGTGATTGTGTGATTGTGTGATTGTGTGATTGTGTGATTGTGTGATTGTGTGATTGTGTGATTGTGTGATTGTGTCCATGTGTAATCGTGTGTTTGGGTGCTTGTGTGATTGTGCGAGTGTGTGATTGTGTGATTGTGGATTGTGTGATTGTGTGATTGTGTGATTGTGTGATTGTCTGATGGTGTGATTGTGTGATTGTGTGATTGTGTGATTGTGGGATTGTGTGGTTGTGTGATTGTGTGGTTGTGTGATTGCGTGATTGTGTGATTGTGGGATTGTGTGGTTGTGTGGTTGTGTGATTGTGTGGTTGTGTGATTGTGTGATTGTGTGATTGTGTGATTGTGTGATTGTGTGATTGTGTGATTGTGTGATTGTGTGATTGTGTGATTGTGGGATTGTGTGGTTGTGTGATTGTGTGGTTGTGTGATTGTGTGATTGTGGGATTGTGTGGTTGTGTGATTGTGTGGTTGTGTGATTGTGTGATTGTGTGATTATGGGATTGTGTGGTTGTGTGATTGTGTGGTTGTGTGATTGTGTGATTGTGTGATTGTGTGATTGTGTGATTGTGGGATTGTGTGGTAGTGTGATTGTGGGATTGTGTGGTTGTGTGATTGTGTAATTGCATGGTGGGGTGATTGTGTGATAGTGTGATTGTGTGATAGTGTGATTGTGTGATTGTGTGATTGTGTGATTGTGTGATTGTGTGATTGTGTGATTGTGTGATTGTGTCCATGTGTAATCGTGTGTTTGGGTGCTTGTGTGATTGTGCGAGTGTGTGATTGTGTGATTGTGGATTGTGTGATTGTGTGATTGTGTGATTGTCTGATGGTGTGATTGTGTGATTGTGTGATTGTGTGATTGTGGGATTGTGTGGTTGTGTGATTGTGTGGTTGTGTGATTGCGTGATTGTGTGATTGTGGGATTGTGTGGTTGTGTGATTGTGTGATTGTGTGATTGTGTATTGGTGTGATTGTGCGATTGTGTGACTTTGCGATAGTGTGATTGTGTGATGGCGGGTTGTGGATTGTCTGATTGTGTGATTGTGCGATTGTGTGACAATGCGATTGTGTGATTGTGTGGTTGTGTGATTGTGTAATTGCATGGTGGGGTGATTGTGTGATAGTGTGATTGTGTGATAGTGTGATTGTGTGATTGTGTGATTGTGTGATTGTGTGATTGTGTGATTGTGTGATTGTGTGATTGTGTGATTGTGTGATTGTGTGATTGTGTGATTGTGTGATTGTCTTATTGTGTCCATGTGTAATCGTGTGTTTGGGTGCTTGTGTGATTGTGTGATTGTGCGAGTGTGTGATTGTGTGATTGTGGATTGTGTGATTGTGTGACTTTGCGATTGTGTGATTGTGTGATGGCGGGTTGTGGATTGTCTGATTGTGTGATTGTGTATTGGTGTGATTGTGCGATTGTGTGAATTTGCGATTGTGTCATTGTGTGGTTGTGTGATTGTGTGATTGCATGGTGGGGTGATTGCGTGATAGTGTGATTGTGTGATAGTGTGATTGTGTGATAGTGTGATAGTGTGATTGTGTGATTGTGTGATTGTGTGATTGTGTGATTGTAAGATTGTGTGATTGTGTGGTTGTGTGATTATGTGATTGTGTCATTGTGTTCATGTGTTATTTTGTGTTGGGGTGCTTGTGTGATTGCGTGAGTGTATGATTGTGTGACTGTGGATTGTGTATTGTGCGATTGTGTGATTGCGTGAGTGTGTGGTTGTGTGACTGTAGATTGCGTATTGTGTGATTATGTGATTGTGTGATTGTGTGATTGTGTGATTGTGTGATTGTGTGATTGTGTGAAAGTGGGTTTGTGTGTTTGTGGATTGTGTGGTTGTGGATTGTGTGGTTGTGTGATTGTGTGATGGCGGGATGTGGATTGTCTGATTGTGTGATTGTGTATTGGTGTGATTGTGCGATTGTGTGACTTTGCGATAGTGAGATTGTGTGATGGCGGGTTGTGGATTGTCTGATTGTGTGATTGTGCGATTGTGTGACAATGCGATTGTGTGATTGTGTGGTTGTGTGATTGTGTAATTGCATGGTGGGGTGATTGTGTGATAGTGTGATTGTGTGATAGTGTGATTGTGTGATTGTGTGATTGTGTGATTGTGTGATTGTGTGATTGTGTGATTGTGTCCATGTGTAATCGTGTGTTTGGGTGCTTGTGTGATTGTGCGAGTGTTTGATTGTGTGATTGTGGATTGTGTGACTTTGCGATTGTGTGATTGTGTGATGGCGGGTTGTGGATTGTCTGATTGTGTGATTGTTTATTGGTGTGATTGTGCGATTGTGTGACTTTGCGATTGTGTCATTGTGTGGTTGTGTGATTGTGTGATTGCATGGTGGGGTGATTGCGTGATAGTGTGATTGTGTGATAGTGTGATTGTGTGATAGTGTGATTGTGTGATAGTGTGATAGTGTGATTGTGTGATTGTGTGATTGTGTGATAGTGTGATTGTGTGATTGTGTGATTGTGTGATTGTGTGATTGTGTGATTGTGTGATTGTGTGATTGTGTGATTGTGTGATTGTGTCCATGTGTAATCGTGTGTTTGGGTGCTTGTGTGATTGTGCGAGTGTGTGATTGTGTGATTGTGGATTGTGTGATTGTGTGATTGTGTGATTGTCTGATGGTGTGATTGTGTGATTGTGTGATTGTGTGATTGTGGGATTGTGTGGTTGTGTGATTGTGTGGTTGTGTGATTGCGTGATTGTGTGATTGTGGGATTGTGTGGTTGTGTGATTGTGTGATTGTGTGATTGTGTATTGGTGTGATTGTGCGATTGTGTGACTTTGCGATAGTGTGATTGTGTGATGGCGGGTTGTGGATTGTCTGATTGTGTGATTGTGCGATTGTGTGACAATGCGATTGTGTGATTGTGTGGTTGTGTGATTGTGTAATTGCATGGTGGGGTGATTGTGTGATAGTGTGATTGTGTGATAGTGTGATAGTGTGATTGTGTGATTGTGTGATTGTGTGATTGTGTGATTGTGTGATTGTGTGATTGTGTGATTGTGTGATTGTGTGATTGTGTGATTGTGTGATTGTCTTATTGTGTCCATGTGTAATCGTGTGTTTGGGTGCTTGTGTGATTGTGTGATTGTGTGATTGTGTGGTTGTGTGATTGTGTGATTGTGTGCTTGTGTGATTGTGTGATTGTGTGATTGTGTGATTGTGTCCATGTGTAATCGTGTGTTTGGGTGCTTGTGTGATTGTGCGAGTGTGTGATTGTGTGATTGTGGATTGTGTGATTGTGTGACTTTGCGATTGTGTGATTGTGTGATGGCGGGTTGTGGATTGTCTGATTGTGTGATTGTGTATTGGTGTGATTGTGCGATTGTGTGACTTTGCGATTGTGTCATTGTGTGGTTGTGTGATTGTGTGATTGCATGGTGGGGTGATTGCGTGATAGTGTGATTGTGTGATAGTGTGATTGTGTGATAGTGTGATAGTGTGATTGTGTGATTGTGTGATTGTGTGATTGTGTGATTGTAAGATTGTGTGATTGTGTGGTTGTGTGATTGTGTAATTGCATGGTGGGGTGATTGTGTGATAGTGTGATTGTGTGATAGTGTGATTGTGTGATTGTGTGATTGTGTGATTGTGTGATTGTGTGATTGTGTGATTGTGTGATTGTGTCCATGTGTAATCGTGTGTTTGGGTGCTTGTGTGATTGTGCGAGTGTGTGATTGTGTGATTGTGGATTGTGTGATTGTGTGATTGTGTGATTGTCTGATGGTGTGATTGTGTGATTGTGTGATTGTGTGATTGTGGGATTGTGTGGTTGTGTGATTGTGTGGTTGTGTGATTGCGTGATTGTGTGATTGTGGGATTGTGTGGTTGTGTGATTGTGTGATTGTGTGATTGTGTGATTGTGTGATTGTGTGATTGTGTGATTGTGTGATTGTGTGATTGTGTGATTGTGTGATTGTGTGATTGTGTGATTGTGGGATTGTGTGGTTGTGTGATTGTGTGGTTGTGTGATTGTGGGATTGTGTGGTTGTGTGATTGTCTGGTTGTGTGATTGTGTGATTATGGGATTGTGTGGTTGTGTGATTGTGTGGTTGTGTGATTGTGTGATTGTGTGATTGTGTGATTGTGTGATTGTGGGATTGTGTGGTAGTGTGATTGTGTGGTTGTGTGATTGCGTGATTGTGTGATTGTGGGATTGTGTGGTTGTGTGATTGTGTGGTTGTGTGATTGTGTGATTGTGTGATTGTGTGATTGTGGGATTGTGTGGTTGTGTGATTGTGTGGTTGTGTGATTGCGTGACTGTGTGATTGTGTGATTGTGTGATTGTGTCACTGTGTGATTGTGTGATTGTGTGATTGTGTGGTTGTGTGATTGTGTGATTGTGTGATTGTGTGATTGTGTGAAAGTGGGTTTGTGTGTTTGTGGATTGTGTGGTTGTGTGATTGTGTGATGGCGGGATGTGGATTGTCTGATTGTGTGATTGTGTATTGGTGTGATTGTGCGATTGTGTGACTTTGCGATAGTGTGATTGCGTGATGGAGGGTTGTGGATTGTCTGATTGTGTGATTGTGCGATTGTGTGACAATGCGATTGTGTGATTGTGTGGTTGTGTGATTGTGTAATTGCATGGTGGGGTGATTGTGTGATAGTGTGGTTGTGTGACTGTAGATTGCGTATTGTGTGATTGTGTGATTGTGTGATTGTGTGATTGTGTGATTGTGTGATTGTGTGAAAGTGGGTTTGTGTGTTTGTGGATTGTGTGGTTGTGTGATTGTGTGATGGCGGGATGTGGATTGTCTGATTGTGTGATTGTGTATTGGTGTGAATGTGCGATTGTGTGACTTTGCGATAGTGTGATTGTGTGATGGCGGGTTGTGGATTGTCTGATTGTGTGATTGTGCGATTGTGTGACAATGCGATTGTGTGATTGTGTGGTTGTGTGATTGTGTAATTGCATGGTGGGGTGATTGTGTGATAGTGTGATTGTGTGATAGTGTGATTGTGTGATAGTGTGATTGTGTGATTGTGTGATTGTGTGATTGTGTGATTGTGTGATTGTGTGATTGTGTGATTGTGTGATTGTGTGATTGTGTGATTGTGTCCATGTGTAATCGTGTGTTTGGGTGCTTGTGTGATTGTGCGAGTGTGTGATTGTGTGATTGTGGATTGTGTGATTGTGTGATTGTGTGATTGTGTGATTGTCTGATGGTGTGATTGTGTGATTGTGTGATTGTGTGATTGTGGGATTGTGTGGTTGTGTGATTGTGTGGTTGTGTGATTGCGTGATTGTGTGATTGTGGGATTGTGTGGTTGTGTGATTGTGTGGTTGTGTGATTGTGTGATTGTGTGATTGTGTGATTGTGTGATTGTGTGATTGTGTGATTGTGTGATTGTGTGATTGTGTGATTGTGTGATTGTGTGATTGTGGGATTGTGTGGTTGTGTGATTGTGTGGTTGTGTGATTGTGTGATTGTGTGATTGTGTGGTTGTGTGATTGTGTGGTTGTGTGATTGTGTGATTGTGTGATTATGGGATTGTGTGGTTGTGTGATTGTGTGGTTGTGTGATTGTGTGATTGTGTGATTGTGTGATTGTGTGATTGTGGGATTGTGTGGTAGTGTGATTGTGTGATTGTGTGGTTGTGTGATTGTGTAATTGCATGGTGGGGTGATTGTGTGATAGTGTGATTGTGTGATAGTGTGATTGTGTGATAGTGTGATTGTGTGATTGTGTGATTGTGTGATTGTGTGATTGTGTGATTGTGTGATTGTGTGATTGTGTGATTGTGTCCATGTGTAATCGTGTGTTTGGGTGCTTGTGTGATTGTGCGAGTGTGTGATTGTGTGATTGTGGATTGTGTGATTGTGTGATTGTGTGATTGTGTGATTGTCTGATGGTGTGATTGTGTGATTGTGTGATTGTGGGATTGTGTGGTTGTGTGATTGTGTGGTTGTGTGATTGCGTGATTGTGTGATTGTGGGATTGTGTGGTTGTGTGATTGTGTGGTTGTGTGATTGTGTGATTGTGTGATTGTGTGATTGTGTGATTGTGTGATTGTGTGATTGTGTGATTGTGTGATTGTGGGATTGTGTGGTTGTGTGATTGTGTGGTTGTGTGATTGTGTGATTGTGGGATTGTGTGGTTGTGTGATTGTGTGGTTGTGTGATTGTGTGATTGTGTGATTATGGGATTGTGTGGTTGTGTGATTGTGTGGTTGTGTGATTGTGTGATTGTGTGATTGTGTGATTGTGTGATTGTGGGATTGTGTGGTAGTGTGATTGTGTGATTGTGTGGTTGTGTGATTGTGTAATTGCATGGTGGGGTGATTGTGTGATAGTGTGATTGTGTGATTGTGTGATTGTGTGATTGTGTGATTGTGTGATTGTGTGATTGTGTGATTGTGTGATTGTGTGATTGTGTCCATGTGTAATCGTGTGTTTGGGTGCTTGTGTGATTGTGCGAGTGTGTGATTGTGTGATTGTGGATTGTGTGATTGTGTGATTGTGTGATTGTCTGATGGTGTGATTGTGTGATTGTGTGATTGTGTGATTGTGGGATTGTGTGGTTGTGTGATTGTGTGGTTGTGTGATTGCGTGATTGTGTGATTGTGGGATTGTGTGGTTGTGTGATTGTGTGATTGTGTGATTGTGTATTGGTGTGATGGTGCGATTGTGTGACTTTGCGATAGTGTGATTGTGTGATGGCGGGTTGTGGATTGTCTGATTGTGTGATTGTGCGATTGTGTGACAATGCGATTGTGTGATTGTGTGGTTGTGTGATTGTGTAATTGCATGGTGGGGTGATTGTGTGATAGTGTGATTGTGTGATAGTGTGATTGTGTGATTGTGTGATTGTGTGATTGTGTGATTGTGTGATTGTGTGATTGTGTGATTGTGTGATTGTCTTATTGTGTCCATGTGTAATCGTGTGTTTGGGTGCTTGTGTGATTGTGTGATTGTGTGATTGTGTGATTGTGTGGTTGTGTGATTGTGTGATTGTGTGCTTGTGTGATTGTGTGATTGTGTGATTGTGTCCATGTGTAATCGTGTGTTTGGGTGCTTGTGTGATTGTGCGAGTGTGTGATTGTGTGATTGTGGATTGTGTGATTGTGTGACTTTGCGATTGTGTGATTGTGTGATGGCGGGTTGTGGATTGTCTGATTGTGTGATTGTGTATTGGTGTGATTGTGCGATTGTGTGAATTTGCGATTGTGTCATTGTGTGGTTGTGTGATTGTGTGATTGCATGGTGGGGTGATTGCGTGATAGTGTGATTGTGTGATAGTGTGATTGTGTGATAGTGTGATAGTGTGATTGTGTGATTGTGTGATTGTGTGATTGTGTGATTGTAAGATTGTGTGATTGTGTGGTTGTGTGATTATGTGATTGTGTCATTGTGTTCATGTGTTATTTTGTGTTGGGGTGCTTGTGTGATTGCGTGAGTGTATGATTGTGTGACTGTGGATTGTGTATTGTGCGATTGTGTGATTGCGTGAGTGTGTGGTTGTGTGACTGTAGATTGCGTATTGTGTGATTATGTGATTGTGTGATTGTGTGATTGTGTGATTGTGTGATTGTGTGATTGTGTGATTGTGTGAAAGTGGGTTTGTGTGTTTGTGGATTGTGTGGTTGTGGATTGTGTGGTTGTGTGATTGTGTGATGGCGGGATGTGGATTGTCTGATTGTGTGATTGTGTATTGGTGTGATTGTGCGATTGTGTGACTTTGCGATAGTGAGATTGTGTGATGGCGGGTTGTGGATTGTCTGATTGTGTGATTGTGCGATTGTGTGACAATGCGATTGTGTGATTGTGTGGTTGTGTGATTGTGTAATTGCATGGTGGGGTGATTGTGTGATAGTGTGATTGTGTGATAGTGTGATTGTGTGATTGTGTGATTGTGTGATTGTGTGATTGTGTGATTGTGTGATTGTGTCCATGTGTAATCGTGTGTTTGGGTGCTTGTGTGATTGTGCGGGTGTTTGATTGTGTGATTGTGGATTGTGTGACTTTGCGATTGTGTGATTGTGTGATGGCGGGTTGTGGATTGTCTGATTGTGTGATTGTTTATTGGTGTGATTGTGCGATTGTGTGACTTTGCGATTGTGTCATTGTGTGGTTGTGTGATTGTGTGATTGCATGGTGGGGTGATTGCGTGATAGTGTGATTGTGTGATAGTGTGATTGTGTGATAGTGTGATAGTGTGATTGTGTGATTGTGTGATTGTGTGATTGTGTGATTGTGTCCATGTGTAATCGTGTGTTTGGGTGCTTGTGTGATTGTGTGATTGTGGGATTGTGTGGTTGTGTGATTGTGTGGTTGTGTGATTGCGTGATTGTGTGATTGTGGGATTGTGTGATTGTGTGATTGTATGGTTGTGTGATTGTGTGATAGTGTGATTGTGTGATTGTGTGATTGTGTGATTGTGTGATTGTGGGATTGTGTGAGTGTGTGATTGTGTGGTTGTGTGATTGTGTGATTGTGTGATTGTGTGGTTGTGTGATTGTGTGGTTGTGTGATTGTGTGATTGTGTGATTGTGGGATTGTGTGATTGTGTGATTGTGTGATTGTGTGATTGTGTGATTGTGTGATTGTGTGATTGTGTGGTTGTGTGATTGTGTGATTGTGTGCTTGTGTGATTGTGCGGTTGTGTGATTGCGTGGTTGCGTGATTGCGTGATTGTGTGATTGTGTGATTGTGTGATAGTGTGGTTGTGTGATTGTGTGATTGTGTGATAGTGTGATTGTGCGATTGTGTGATTGCGTGATTGCCTGGTTGCGTGATTCTGTGATTCCCTCGTTGTGCGATTGTGTTATTGTGTGATGAGGTGCTTGTGTGATGGTGTGATTGTGTGATTGTGTGATTGTGTGATTGTGTGATTGTGTGATTGTGTGATTGTGTGATTGTGTGGTTGTGTGATTATGTGATTGTGTCCTTGTGTTCATGTGTTATTTTGTGTTGGGGTGCTTGTGTGATTGCGTGAGTGTATGATTGTGTGACTGTGGATTGTGTATTGTGCGATAGTCTGATTGCGTGAGTGTGTGGTTGTGTGACTGTAGATTGCGTATTGTGTGATTGTGTGATTGTGTGATTGTGTGATTGTGTGATTGTGTGATTGTGTGAAAGTGGGTTTGTGTGTTTGTGGATTGTGTGGTTGTGTGATTGTGTGATGGCGGGATGTGGATTGTCTGATTGTGTGATTGTGTATTGGTGTGATTGTGCGATTGTGTGACTTTGCGATAGTGTGATTGTGTGATGGCGGGTTGTGGATTGTCTGATTGTGTGATTGTGCGATTGTGTGACAATGCGATTGTGTGATTGTGTGGTTGTGTGATTGTGTAATTGCATGGTGGGGTGATTGTGTGATAGTGTGATTGTGTGATAGTGTGATTGTGTGATTGTGTGATTGTGTGATTGTGTGATTGTGTGATTGTGTGATTGTGTGATTGTGTGATTGTGTCCATGTGTAATCGTGTGTTTGGGTGCTTGTGTGATTGTGCGAGTGTGTGATTGTGTGATTGTGGATTGTGTGATTGTGTGATTGTGTGATTGTGTGATTGTCTGATGGTGTGATTGTGTGATTGTGTGATTGTGTGATTGTGGGATTGTGTGGTTGTGTGATTGTGTGGTTGTGTGATTGCGTGATTGTGTGATTGTGGGATTGTGTGGTTGTGTGATTGTGTGGTTGTGTGATTGTGTGATTGTGTGATTGTGTGATTGTGTGATTGTGTGATTGTGTGATTGTGTGATTGTGTGATTGTGGGATTGTGTGGTTGTGTGATTGTGTGGTTGTGTGATTGTGTGATTGTGGGATTGTGTGGTTGTGTGATTGTGTGGTTGTGTGATTGTGTGATTGTGTGATTATGGGATTGTGTGGTTGTGTGATTGTGTGGTTGTGTGATTGTGTGATTGTGTGATTGTGTGATTGTGTGATAGTGTGATTGTGCGATTGTGTGATTGCGTGATTGCCTGGTTGCGTGATTCTGTGATTCCCTCGTTGTGCGATTGTGTTATTGTGTGATGAGGTGCTTGTGTGATGGTGTGATTGTGTGATTGTGTGATTGTGTGATTGTGTGATTGTGTGATTGTGTGATTGTGTGATTGTGTGGTTGTGTGATTATGTGATTGTGTCCTTGTGTTCATGTGTTATTTTGTGTTGGGGTGCTTGTGTGATTGCGTGAGTGTATGATTGTGGGACTGTGGATTGTGTATTGTGCGATAGTCTGATTGCGTGAGTGTGTGGTTGTGTGACTGTAGATTGCGTATTGTGTGATTGTGTGATTGTGTGATTGTGTGATTTTGTGATTGTGTGATTGTGTGATTGTGTGAAAGTGGGTTTGTGTGTTTGTGGATTGTGTGGTTGTGTGATTTTGTGATGGCGGGATGTGGATTGTCTGATTGTGTGATTGTGTATTGGTGTGATTGTGCGATTGTGTGACTTTGCGATAGTGTGATTGTGTGATGGCGGGTTGTGGATTGTCTGATTGTGTGATTGTGCGATTGTGTGACAATGCGATTGTGTGATTGTGTGGTTGTGTGATTGTGTAATTGCATGGTGGGGTGATTGTGTGATAGTGTGATTGTGTGATAGTGTGATTGTGTGATTGTGTGATTGTGTGATTGTGTGATTGTGTGATTGTGTGATTGTGTGATTGTGTGATTGTGTCCATGTGTAATCGTGTGTTTGGGTGCTTGTGTGATTGTGCGAGTGTGTGATTGTGTGATTGTGGATTGTGTGATTGTGTGATTGTGTGATTGTGTGATTGTCTGATGGTGTGATTGTGTGATTGTGTGATTGTGTGATTGTGGGATTGTGTGGTTGTGTGATTGTGTGGTTGTGTGATTGCGTGATTGTGTGATTGTGGGATTGTGTGATTGTGGGATTGTGTGGTTGTGTGATTGTGTGGTTGTGTGATTGCGTGATTGTGTGATTGTGGGATTGTGTGATTGTGTGATTGTGTGATTGTGTGATTGTGTGATTGTGTGATTGTGTGATTGTGTGATTGTGTGATTGTGTGATTGTGTCATTGTGTGATTGTGTGATTGTGTGATTGTGTGATTGTGGGATTGTGTGGTTGTGTGATTGTGTGGTTGTGTGATTGTGGGATTGTGTGGTTGTGTGATTGTCTGGTTGTGTGATTGTGTGATTGTGTGATTATGGGATTGTGTGGTTGTGTGATTGTGTGGTTGTGTGATTGTGTGATTGTGTGATTGTGTGATTGTGTGATTGTGGGATTGTGTGGTAGTGTGATTGTGTGGTTGTGTGATTGCGTGATTGTGTGATAGTGGGATTGTGTGGTTGTGTGATTGTGTGGTTGTGTGATTGTGTGATTGTGTGATTGTGTGATTGTGTGATTGTGGGAAAGTGGGTTTGTGTGTTTGTGGATTTTGTGGTTGTGTGATTGTGTGATGGCGGGATGTGGATTGTCTGATTGTGTGATTGTGTATTGGTGTGAATGTGCGATTGTGTGACTTTGCGATAGTGTGATTGTGTGATGGCGGGTTGTGGATTGTCTGATTGTGTGATTGTGCGATTGTGTGACAATGCGATTGTGTGATTGTGTGGTTGTGTGATTGTGTAATTGCATGGTGGGGTGATTGTGTGATAGTGTGATTGTGTGATAGTGTGATTGTGTGATAGTGTGATTGTGTGATTGTGTGATTGTGTGATTGTGTCACTGTGTGATTGTGTGATTGTGTGATTGTGTGGTTGTGTGATTGTGTGATTGTGTGATTGTGTGAAAGTGGGTTTGTGTGTTTGTGGATTGTGTGGTTGTGTGATTGTGTGATGGCGGGATGTGGATTGTCTGATTGTGTGATTGTGTATTGGTGTGATTGTGCGATTGTGTGACTTTGCGATAGTGTGATTGCGTGATGGCGGGTTGTGGATTGTCTGATTGTGTGATTGTGCGATTGTGTGACAATGCGATTGTGTGATTGTGTGGTTGTGTGATTGTGTAATTGCATGGTGGGGTGATTGTGTGATAGTGTGGTTGTGTGACTGTAGATTGCGTATTGTGTGATTGTGTGATTGTGTGATTGTGTGATTGTGTGATTGTGTGATTGTGGGAAAGTGGGTTTGTGTGTTTGTGGATTGTGTGGTTGTGTGATTGTGTGATGGCGGGATGTGGATTGTCTGATTGTGTGATTGTGTATTGGTGTGAATGTGCGATTGTGTGACTTTGCGATAGTGTGGTTGTGTGATGGCGGGTTGTGGATTGTCTGATTGTGTGATTGTGCGATTGTGTGACAATGCGATTGTGTGATTGTGTGGTTGTGTGATTGTGTAATTGCATGGTGGGGTGATTGTGTGATAGTGTGATTGTGTGATAGTGTGATTGTGTGATTGTGTGATTGTGTGATTGTGTGATTGTGTGATTGTGTGATTGTGTGATTGTGTGATTGTGTCCATGTGTAATCGTGTGTTTGGGTGCTTGTGTGATTGTGCGAGTGTGTGATTGTGTGATTGTGGATTGTGTGATTGTGTGATTGTGTGATTGTGTGATTGTCTGATGGTGTGATTGTGTGATTGTGTGATTGTGTGATTGTGGGATTGTGTGGTTGTGTGATTGTGTGGTTGTGTGATTGCGTGATTGTGTGATTGTGGGATTGTGTGGTTGTGTGATTGTGTGGTTGTGTGATTGTGTGATTGTGTGATTGTGTGATTGTGTGATTGTGTGATTGTGTGATTGTGTGATTGTGTGATTGTGGGATTGTGTGGTTGTGTGATTGTGTGGTTGTGTGATTGTGTGATTGTGGGATTGTGTGGTTGTGTGATTGTGTGGTTGTGTGATTGTGTGATTGTGTGATTATGGGATTGTGTGGTTGTGTGATTGTGTGGTTGTGTGATTGTGTGATTGTGTGATTGTGTGATTGTGTGATAGTGTGATTGTGCGATTGTGTGATTGCGTGATTGCCTGGTTGCGTGATTCTGTGATTCCCTCGTTGTGCGATTGTGTTATTGTGTGATGAGGTGCTTGTGTGATGGTGTGATTGTGTGATTGTGTGATTGTGTGATTGTGTGATTGTGTGATTGTGTGATTGTGTGATTGTGTGGTTGTGTGATTATGTGATTGTGTCCTTGTGTTCATGTGTTATTTTGTGTTGGGGTGCTTGTGTGATTGCGTGAGTGTATGATTGTGGGACTGTGGATTGTGTATTGTGCGATAGTCTGATTGCGTGAGTGTGTGGTTGTGTGACTGTTGATTGCGTATTGTGTGATTGTGTGATTGTGTGATTGTGTGATTTTGTGATTGTGTGATTGTGTGATTGTGTGAAAGTGGGTTTGTGTGTTTGTGGATTGTGTGGTTGTGTGATTTTGTGATGGCGGGATGTGGATTGTCTGATTGTGTGATTGTGTATTGGTGTGATTGTGCGATTGTGTGACTTTGCGATAGTGTGATTGTGTGATGGCGGGTTGTGGATTGTCTGATTGTGTGATTGTGCGATTGTGTGACAATGCGATTGTGTGATTGTGTGGTTGTGTGATTGTGTAATTGCATGGTGGGGTGATTGTGTGATAGTGTGATTGTGTGATAGTGTGATTGTGTGATTGTGTGATTGTGTGATTGTGTGATTGTGTGATTGTGTGATTGTGTGATTGTGTGATTGTGTGATTGTGTCCATGTGTAATCGTGTGTTTGGGTGCTTGTGTGATTGTGCGAGTGTGTGATTGTGTGATTGTGGATTGTGTGATTGTGTGATTGTGTGATTGTGTGATTGTCTGATGGTGTGATTGTGTGATTGTGTGATTGTGTGATTGTGGGATTGTGTGGTTGTGTGATTGTGTGGTTGTGTGATTGCGTGATTGTGTGATTGTGGGATTGTGTGATTGTGGGATTGTGTGGTTGTGTGATTGTGTGGTTGTGTGATTGCGTGATTGTGTGATTGTGGGATTGTGTGATTGTGTGATTGTGTGATTGTGTGATTGTGTGATTGTGTGATTGTGTGATTGTGTGATTGTGTCATTGTGTGATTGTGTGATTGTGTGATTGTGTGATTGTGGGATTGTGTGGTTGTGTGATTGTGTGGTTGTGTGATTGTGGGATTGTGTGGTTGTGTGATTGTCTGGTTGTGTGATTGTGTGATTGTGTGATTATGGGATTGTGTGGTTGTGTGATTGTGTGGTTGTGTGATTGTGTGATTGTGTGATTGTGTGATTGTGTGATTGTGGGATTGTGTGGTAGTGTGATTGTGTGGTTGTGTGATTGCGTGATTGTGTGATAGTGGGATTGTGTGGTTGTGTGATTGTGTGGTTGTGTGATTGTGTGATTGTGTGATTGTGTGATTGTGTGATTGTGGGAAAGTGGGTTTGTGTGTTTGTGGATTTTGTGGTTGTGTGATTGTGTGATGGCGGGATGTGGATTGTCTGATTGTGTGATTGTGTATTGGTGTGAATGTGCGATTGTGTGACTTTGCGATAGTGTGATTGTGTGATGGCGGGTTGTGGATTGTCTGATTGTGTGATTGTGCGATTGTGTGACAATGCGATTGTGTGATTGTGTGGTTGTGTGATTGTGTAATTGCATGGTGGGGTGATTGTGTGATAGTGTGATTGTGTGATAGTGTGATTGTGTGATAGTGTGATTGTGTGATTGTGTGATTGTGTGATTGTGTCACTGTGTGATTGTGTGATTGTGTGATTGTGTGGTTGTGTGATTGTGTGATTGTGTGATTGTGTGAAAGTGGGTTTGTGTGTTTGTGGATTGTGTGGTTGTGGGATTGTGTGATGGCGGGATGTGGATTGTCTGATTGTGTGATTGTGTATTGGTGTGATTGTGCGATTGTGTGACTTTGCGATAGTGTGATTGCGTGATGGCGGGTTGTGGATTGTCTGATTGTGTGATTGTGCGATTGTGTGACAATGCGATTGTGTGATTGTGTGGTTGTGTGATTGTGTAATTGCATGGTGGGGTGATTGTGTGATAGTGTGGTTGTGTGACTGTAGATTGCGTATTGTGTGATTGTGTGATTGTGTGATTGTGTGATTGTGTGATTGTGTGATTGTGTGATTGTGGGATTGTGTGAGTGTGTGATTGTGTGATTGTGTGATTGTGTGATTGTGTGATTGTGTGGTTGTGTGATTGTGTGGTTGTGTGATTGTGTGATTGTGTGATTGTGGGATTGTGTGATTGTGTGATTGTGTGATTGTGTGATTGTGTGATTGTGTGATTGTGTGATTGTGTGATTGTGTGGTTGTGTGATTGTGTGATTGTGTGCTTGTGTGATTGTGCGGTTGTGTGATTGCGTGGTTGCGTGATTGCGTGATTGTGTGATTGTGTGATTGTGTGATAGTGTGGTTGTGTGATTGTGTGATTGTGTGATAGTGTGATTGTGCGATTGTGTGATTGCGTGATTGCCTGGTTGCGTGATTCTGTGATTCCCTCGTTGTGCGATTGTGTTATTGTGTGATGAGGTGCTTGTGTGATGGTGTGATTGTGTGATTGTGTGATTGTGTGATTGTGTGATTGTGTGATTGTGTGATTGTGTGGTTGTGTGATTATGTGATTGTGTCCTTGTGTTCATGTGTTATTTTGTGTTGGGGTGCTTGTGTGATTGCGTGAGTGTATGATTGTGTGACTGTGGATTGTGTATTGTGCGATAGTCTGATTGCGTGAGTGTGTGGTTGTGTGACTGTAGATTGCGTATTGTGTGATTGTGTGATTGTGTGATTGTGTGATTGTGTGATTGTGTGATTGTGTGAAAGTGGGTTTGTGTGTTTGTGGATTGTGTGGTTGTGTGATTGTGTGATGGCGGGATGTGGATTGTCTGATTGTGTGATTGTGTATTGGTGTGATTGTGCGATTGTGTGACTTTGCGATAGTGTGATTGTGTGATGGCGGGTTGTGGATTGTCTGATTGTGTGATTGTGCGATTGTGTGACAATGCGATTGTGTGATTGTGTGGTTGTGTGATTGTGTAATTGCATGGTGGGGTGATTGTGTGATAGTGTGATTGTGTGATAGTGTGATTGTGTGATTGTGTGATTGTGTGATTGTGTGATTGTGTGATTGTGTGATTGTGTGATTGTGTGATTGTGTCCATGTGTAATCGTGTGTTTGGGTGCTTGTGTGATTGTGCGAGTGTGTGATTGTGTGATTGTGGATTGTGTGATTGTGTGATTGTGTGATTGTGTGATTGTCTGATGGTGTGATTGTGTGATTGTGTGATTGTGTGATTGTGGGATTGTGTGGTTGTGTGATTGTGTGGTTGTGTGATTGCGTGATTGTGTGATTGTGGGATTGTGTGGTTGTGTGATTGTGTGGTTGTGTGATTGTGTGATTGTGTGATTGTGTGATTGTGTGATTGTGGGATTGTGTGGTTGTGTGATTGTGTGGTTGTGTGATTGCGTGATTGTGTGATTGTGGGATTGTGTGGTTGTGTGATTGTGTGATTGTGTGATTGTGTATTGGTGTGATTGTGCGATTGTGTGACTTTGCGATAGTGTGATTGTGTGATGGCGGGTTGTGGATTGTCTGATTGTGTGATTGTGCGATTGTGTGACAATGCGATTGTGTGATTGTGTGGTTGTGTGATTGTGTAATTGCATGGTGGGGTGATTGTGTGATAGTGTGATTGTGTGATAGTGTGATAGTGTGATTGTGTGATTGTGTGATTGTGTGATTGTGTGATTGTGTGATTGTGTGATTGTGTGATTGTCTTATTGTGTCCATGTGTAATCGTGTGTTTGGGTGCTTGTGTGATTGTGTGATTGTGTGATAGTGTGATTGTGTGATAGTGTGATTGTGTGATAGTGTGATAGTGTGATTGTGTGATTGTGTGATTGTGTGATTGTGTGATTGTAAGATTGTGTGATTGTGTGGTTGTGTGATTGTGTAATTGCATGGTGGGGTGATTGTGTGATAGTGTGATTGTGTGATAGTGTGATTGTGTGATTGTGTGATTGTGTGATTGTGTGATTGTGTGATTGTGTGATTGTGTGATTGTGTGATTGTGTGATTGTGTCCATGTGTAATCGTGTGTTTGGGTGCTTGTGTGATTGTGCGAGTGTGTGATTGTGTGATTGTGGGATTGTGTGGTTGTGTGATTGTGTGGTTGTGTGATTGTGTGATTGTGTGATTATGGGATTGTGTGGTTGTGTGATTGTGTGGTTGTGTGATTGTGTGGTTGTGTGATTGCGTGATTGTGTGATTGTGGGATTGTGTGGTTGTGTGATTGTGTGGTTGTGTGATTGTGTGATTGTGTGATTGTGTGATTGTGTGATTGTGTGATTGTGTGATTGTGTGATTGTGTGATTGTGTGATTGTGTGATTGTGTGATTGTGTGATTGTGGGATTGTGTGGTTGTGTGATTGTGTGGTTGTGTGATTGTGTGATTGTGGGATTGTGTGGTTGTGTGATTGTGTGGTTGTGTGATTGTGTGATTGTGTGATTATGGGATTGTGTGGTTGTGTGATTGTGTGATTGTCTGATGGTGTGATTGTGTGATTGTGTGATTGTGTGATTGTGGGATTGTGTGGTTGTGTGATTGTGTGGTTGTGTGATTGCGTGATTGTGTGATTGTGGGATTGTGTGGTTGTGTGATTGTGTGATTGTGTGATTGTGTGATTGTGTGATTGTGTGATTGTGTGATTGTGTGATTGTGTGATTGTGTGATTGTGTGATTGTGTGATTGTGTGATTGTGGGATTGTGTGGTTGTGTGATTGTGTGGTTGTGTGATTGTCTGGTTGTGTGATTGTGTGATTGTGTGATTATGGGATTGTGTGGTTGTGTGATTGTGTGGTTGTGTGATTGTGTGATTGTGTGATTGTGTGATTGTCTTATTGTGTCCATGTGTAATCGTGTGTTTGGGTGCTTGTGTGATTGTGTGATTGTGTGATAGTGTGATTGTGTGATAGTGTGATTGTGTGATAGTGTGATAGTGTGATTGTGTGATTGTGTGATTGTGTGATTGTGTGATTGTGTGATTGTGTGAAAGTGGGTTTGTGTGTTTGTGGATTGTGTGGTTGTGTGATTGTGTGATGGCGGGATGTGGATTGTCTGATTGTGTGATTGTGTATTGGTGTGAATGTGCGATTGTGTGACTTTGCGATAGTGTGATTGTGTGATGGCGGGTTGTGGATTGTCTGATTGTGTGATTGTGCGATTGTGTGACAATGCGATTGTGTGATTGTGTGGTTGTGTGATTGTGTAATTGCATGGTGGGGTGATTGTGTGATAGTGTGATTGTGTGATAGTGTGATTGTGTGATAGTGTGATTGTGTGATTGTGTGATTGTGTGATTGTGTGATTGTGTGATTGTGTGATTGTGTGATTGTGTCCATGTGTAATCGTGTGTTTGGGTGCTTGTGTGATTGTGCGAGTGTGTGATTGTGTGATTGTGGATTGTGTGATTGTGTGATTGTGTGATTGTGTGATTGTCTGATGGTGTGATTGTGTGATTGTGTGATTGTGTGATTGTGGGATTGTGTGGTTGTGTGATTGTGTGGTTGTGTGATTGCGTGATTGTGTGATTGTGGGATTGTGTGGTTGTGTGATTGTGTGGTTGTGTGATTGTGTGATTGTGTGATTGTGTGATTGTGTGATTGTGTGATTGTGTGATTGTGTGATTGTGTGATTGTGTGATTGTGTGATTGTGTGATTGTGTGATTGTGTGATTGTGTCATTGTGTGATTGTGGGATTGTGTGGTTGTGTGATTGTGTGGTTGTGTGATTGTGTGATTGTGGGATTGTGTGGTTGTGTGATTGTGTGGTTGTGTGATTGTGTGATTGTGTGATTATGGGATTGTGTGGTTGTGTGATTGTGTGGTTGTCTGATGGTGTGATTGTGTGATTGTGTGATTGTGTGATTGTGGGATTGTGTGGTTGTGTGATTGTGTGGTTGTGTGATTGCGTGATTGTGTGATTGTGGGATTGTGTGGTTGTGTGATTGTGTGATTGTGTGATTGTGTGATTGTGTGATTGTGTGATTGTGGGATTGTGTGGTTGTGTGATTGTGTGGTTGTGTGATTGCGTGACTGTGTGATTGTGGGATTGCGTGATTGTGTGATTGTGCGATTATGGGATTGTGTGATTGTGTGATAGTGTGATAGTGTGATTGTGTGATTGTGTGATTGTGTGATTATGTGATTGTGTGATTGTGTCACTGTGTGATTGTGTGATTGTGTGATTGTGTGGTTGTGTGATTGTGTGATTGTGTGATTGTGTGATTGTGTGAAAGTGGGTTTGTGTGTTTGTGGATTGTGTGGTTGTGTGATTGTGTGATGGCGGGATGTGGATTGTCTGATTGTGTGATTGTGTATTGGTGTGATTGTGCGATTGTGTGACTTTGCGATAGTGTGATTGCGTGATGGCGGGTTGTGGATTGTCTGATTGTGTGATTGTGCGATTGTGTGACAATGCGATTGTGTGATTGTGTGGTTGTGTGATTGTGTAATTGCATGGTGGGGTGATTGTGTGATAGTGTGGTTGTGTGACTGTAGATTGCGTATTGTGTGATTGTGTGATTGTGTGATTGTGTGATTGTGTGAAAGTGGGTTTGTGTGTTTGTGGATTGTGTGGTTGTGTGATTGTGTGATGGCGGGATGTGGATTGTCTGATTGTGTGATTGTGTATTGGTGTGAATGTGCGATTGTGTGACTTTGCGATAGTGTGATTGTGTGATGGCGGGTTGTGGATTGTCTGATTGTGTGATTGTGCGATTGTGTGACAATGCGATTGTGTGATTGTGTGGTTGTGTGATTGTGTAATTGCATGGTGGGGTGATTGTGTGATAGTGTGATTGTGTGATAGTGTGATTGTGTGATAGTGTGATTGTGTGATTGTGTGATTGTGTGATTGTGTGATTGTGTGATTGTGTGATTGTGTGATTGTGTGATTGTGTCCATGTGTAATCGTGTGTTTGGGTGCTTGTGTGATTGTGCGAGTGTGTGATTGTGTGATTGTGGATTGTGTGATTGTGTGATTGTGTGATTGTGTGATTGTCTGATGGTGTGATTGTGTGATTGTGTGATTGTGTGATTGTGGGATTGTGTGGTTGTGTGATTGTGTGGTTGTGTGATTGCGTGATTGTGTGATTGTGGGATTGTGTGGTTGTGTGATTGTGTGGTTGTGTGATTGTGTGATTGTGTGATTGTGTGATTGTGTGATTGTGTGATTGTGTGATTGTGTGATTGTGTGATTGTGTGATTGTGTGATTGTGTGATTGTGGGATTGTGTGGTTGTGTGATTGTGTGGTTGTGTGATTGTGTGATTGTGGGATTGTGTGGTTGTGTGATTGTGTGGTTGTGTGATTGTGTGATTGTGTGATTATGGGATTGTGTGGTTGTGTGATTGTGTGGTTGTGTGATTGTGTGATTGTGTGATTGTGTGATTGTGTGATTGTGTGATTGTGTGATTGTGTGATTGTGTGATTGTGGGATTGTGTGGTTGTGTGATTGTGTGGTTGTGTGATTGTCTGGTTGTGTGATTGTGTGATTGTGTGATTATGGGATTGTGTGGTTGTGTGATTGTGTGGTTGTGTGATTGTGTGATTGTGGGATTGTGTGGTTGTGTGATTGTGTGGTTGTGTGATTGCGTGACTGTGTGATTGTGGGATTGCGTGATTGTGTGATTGTGCGATTATGGGATTGTGTGATTGTGTGATAGTGTGATAGTGTGATTGTGTGATTGTGTGATTGTGTGATTGTGTGATTGTGTGATTGTGTCACTGTGTGATTGTGTGATTGTGTGATTGTGTGGTTGTGTGATTGTGTGATTGTGTGATTGTGTGATTGTGTGAAAGTGGGTTTGTGTGTTTGTGGATTGTGTGGTTGTGTGATTGTGTGATGGCGGGATGTGGATTGTCTGATTGTGTGATTGTGTATTGGTGTGATTGTGCGATTGTGTGACTTTGCGATAGTGTGATTGCGTGATGGCGGGTTGTGGATTGTCTGATTGTGTGATTGTGCGATTGTGTGACAATGCGATTGTGTGATTGTGTGGTTGTGTGATTGTGTAATTGCATGGTGGGGTGATTGTGTGATAGTGTGGTTGTGTGACTGTAGATTGCGTATTGTGTGATTGTGTGATTGTGTGATTGTGTGATTGTGTGATTGTGTGATTGTGTGAAAGTGGGTTTGTGTGTTTGTGGATTGTGTGGTTGTGTGATTGTGTGATGGCGGGATGTGGATTGTCTGATTGTGTGATTGTGTATTGGTGTGAATGTGCGATTGTGTGACTTTGCGATAGTGTGATTGTGTGATGGCGGGTTGTGGATTGTCTGATTGTGTGATTGTGCGATTGTGTGACAATGCGATTGTGTGATTGTGTGGTTGTGTGATTGTGTAATTGCATGGTGGGGTGATTGTGTGATAGTGTGATTGTGTGATAGTGTGATTGTGTGATAGTGTGATTGTGTGATTGTGTGATTGTGTGATTGTGTGATTGTGTGATTGTGTGATTGTGTGATTGTGTCCATGTGTAATCGTGTGTTTGGGTGCTTGTGTGATTGTGCGAGTGTGTGATTGTGTGATTGTGGATTGTGTGATTGTGTGATTGTGTGATTGTGTGATTGTCTGATGGTGTGATTGTGTGATTGTGTGATTGTGTGATTGTGGGATTGTGTGGTTGTGTGATTGTGTGGTTGTGTGATTGCGTGATTGTGTGATTGTGGGATTGTGTGGTTGTGTGATTGTGTGGTTGTGTGATTGTGTGATTGTGTGATTGTGTGATTGTGTGATTGTGTGATTGTGTGATTGTGTGATTGTGTGATTGTGTGATTGTGTGATTGTGTGATTGTGTGATTGTGTCATTGTGTGATTGTGGGATTGTGTGGTTGTGTGATTGTGTGGTTGTGTGATTGTGTGATTGTGGGATTGTGTGGTTGTGTGATTGTGTGGTTGTGTGATTGTGTGATTGTGTGATTATGGGATTGTGTGGTTGTGTGATTGTGTGGTTGTCTGATGGTGTGATTGTGTGATTGTGTGATTGTGTGATTGTGGGATTGTGTGGTTGTGTGATTGTGTGGTTGTGTGATTGCGTGATTGTGTGATTGTGGGATTGTGTGGTTGTGTGATTGTGTGATTGTGTGATTGTGTGATTGTGTGATTGTGTGATTGTGGGATTGTGTGGTTGTGTGATTGTGTGGTTGTGTGATTGCGTGACTGTGTGATTGTGGGATTGCGTGATTGTGTGATTGTGCGATTATGGGATTGTGTGATTGTGTGATAGTGTGATAGTGTGATTGTGTGATTGTGTGATTGTGTGATTATGTGATTGTGTGATTGTGTCACTGTGTGATTGTGTGATTGTGTGATTGTGTGATTGTGTGATTGTGTGATTGTGTGATTGTGTGATTGTGTGAAAGTGGGTTTGTGTGTTTGTGGATTGTGTGGTTGTGTGATTGTGTGATGGCGGGATGTGGATTGTCTGATTGTGTGATTGTGTATTGGTGTGATTGTGCGATTGTGTGACTTTGCGATAGTGTGATTGCGTGATGGCGGGTTGTGGATTGTCTGATTGTGTGATTGTGCGATTGTGTGACAATGCGATTGTGTGATTGTGTGGTTGTGTGATTGTGTAATTGCATGGTGGGGTGATTGTGTGATAGTGTGGTTGTGTGACTGTAGATTGCGTATTGTGTGATTGTGTGATTGTGTGATTGTGTGATTGTGTGAAAGTGGGTTTGTGTGTTTGTGGATTGTGTGGTTGTGTGATTGTGTGATGGCGGGATGTGGATTGTCTGATTGTGTGATTGTGTATTGGTGTGAATGTGCGATTGTGTGACTTTGCGATAGTGTGATTGTGTGATGGCGGGTTGTGGATTGTCTGATTGTGTGATTGTGCGATTGTGTGACAATGCGATTGTGTGATTGTGTGGTTGTGTGATTGTGTAATTGCATGGTGGGGTGATTGTGTGATAGTGTGATTGTGTGATAGTGTGATTGTGTGATAGTGTGATTGTGTGATTGTGTGATTGTGTGATTGTGTGATTGTGTGATTGTGTCCATGTGTAATCGTGTGTTTGGGTGCTTGTGTGATTGTGCGAGTGTGTGATTGTGTGATTGTGGATTGTGTGATTGTGTGATTGTGTGATTGTGTGATTGTCTGATGGTGTGATTGTGTGATTGTGTGATTGTGTGATTGTGGGATTGTGTGGTTGTGTGATTGTGTGGTTGTGTGATTGCGTGATTGTGTGATTGTGGGATTGTGTGGTTGTGTGATTGTGTGGTTGTGTGATTGTGTGATTGTGTGATTGTGTGATTGTGTGATTGTGTGATTGTGTGATTGTGTGATTGTGTGATTGTGTGATTGTGTGATTGTGTGATTGTGGGATTGTGTGGTTGTGTGATTGTGTGGTTGTGTGATTGTGTGATTGTGGGATTGTGTGGTTGTGTGATTGTGTGGTTGTGTGATTGTGTGATTGTGTGATTATGGGATTGTGTGGTTGTGTGATTGTGTGGTTGTGTGATTGTGTGATTGTGTGATTGTGTGATTGTGTGATTGTGGGATTGTGTGGTAGTGTGATTGTGTGATTGTGTGGTTGTGTGATTGTGTAATTGCATGGTGGGGTGATTGTGTGATAGTGTGATTGTGTGATAGTGTGATTGTGTGATTGTGTGATTGTGTGATTGTGTGATTGTGTGATTGTGTGATTGTGTGATTGTGTCCATGTGTAATCGTGTGTTTGGGTGCTTGTGTGATTGTGCGAGTGTGTGATTGTGTGATTGTGGATTGTGTGATTGTGTGATTGTGTGATTGTCTGATGGTGTGATTGTGTGATTGTGTGATTGTGTGATTGTGGGATTGTGTGGTTGTGTGATTGTGTGGTTGTGTGATTGCGTGATTGTGTGATTGTGGGATTGTGTGGTTGTGTGATTGTGTGATTGTGTGATTGTGTATTGGTGTGATTGTGCGATTGTGTGACTTTGCGATAGTGTGATTGTGTGATGGCGGGTTGTGGATTGTCTGATTGTGTGATTGTGCGATTGTGTGACAATGCGATTGTGTGATTGTGTGGTTGTGTGATTGTGTAATTGCATGGTGGGGTGATTGTGTGATAGTGTGATTGTGTGATAGTGTGATTGTGTGATTGTGTGATTGTGTGATTGTGTGATTGTGTGATTGTGTGATTGTGTGATTGTGTGATTGTGTGATTGTGTGATTGTCTTATTGTGTCCATGTGTAATCGTGTGTTTGGGTGCTTGTGTGATTGTGTGATTGTGTGATTGTGTGATTGTGTGGTTGTGTGATTGTGTGATTGTGTGCTTGTGTGATTGTGTGATTGTGTGATTGTGTGATTGTATCCATGTGTAATCGTGTGTTTGGGTGCTTGTGTGATTGTGCGAGTGTGTGATTGTGTGATTGTGGATTGTGTGATTGTGTGACTTTGCGATTGTGTGATTGTGTGATGGCGGGTTGTGGATTGTCTGATTGTGTGATTGTGTATTGGTGTGATTGTGCGATTGTGTGAATTTGCGATTGTGTCATTGTGTGGTTGTGTGATTGTGTGATTGCATGGTGGGGTGATTGCGTGATAGTGTGATTGTGTGATAGTGTGATTGTGTGATAGTGTGATAGTGTGATTGTGTGATTGTGTGATTGTGTGATTGTGTGATTGTAAGATTGTGTGATTGTGTGGTTGTGTGATTATGTGATTGTGTCATTGTGTTCATGTGTTATTTTGTGTTGGGGTGCTTGTGTGATTGCGTGAGTGTATGATTGTGTGACTGTGGATTGTGTATTGTGCGATTGTGTGATTGCGTGAGTGTGTGGTTGTGTGACTGTAGATTGCGTATTGTGTGATTATGTGATTGTGTGATTGTGTGATTGTGTGATTGTGTGATTGTGTGATTGTGTGATTGTGTGAAAGTGGGTTTGTGTGTTTGTGGATTGTGTGGTTGTGGATTGTGTGGTTGTGTGATTGTGTGATGGCGGGATGTGGATTGTCTGATTGTGTGATTGTGTATTGGTGTGATTGTGCGATGGTGTGACTTTGCGATAGTGAGATTGTGTGATGGCGGGTTGTGGATTGTCTGATTGTGTGATTGTGCGATTGTGTGACAATGCGATTGTGTGATTGTGTGGTTGTGTGATTGTGTAATTGCATGGTGGGGTGATTGTGTGATAGTGTGATTGTGTGATTGTGTGATTGTGTGATTGTGTGATTGTGTGATTGTGTGATTGTGTCCATGTGTAATCGTGTGTTTGGGTGCTTGTGTGATTGTGCGAGTGTTTGATTGTGTGATTGTGGATTGTGTGACTTTGCGATTGTGTGATTGTGTGATGGCGGGTTGTGGATTGTCTGATTGTGTGATTGTTTATTGGTGTGATTGTGCGATTGTGTGACTTTGCGATTGTGTCATTGTGTGGTTGTGTGATTGTGTGATTGCATGGTGGGGTGATTGCGTGATAGTGTGATTGTGTGATAGTGTGATTGTGTGATAGTGTGATAGTGTGATTGTGTGATTGTGTGATTGTGTGATTGTGTGATTGTGTCCATGTGTAATCGTGTGTTTGGGTGCTTGTGTGATTGTGTGATTGTGTGATTGTGGGATTGTGTGGTTGTGTGATTGTGTGGTTGTGTGATTGCGTGATTGTGTGATTGTGGGATTGTGTGATTGTGTGATTGTATGGTTGTGAGATTGTGTGATAGTGTGATTGTGTGATTGTGTGATTGTGTGATTGTGTGATTGTGGGATTGTGTGAGTGTGTGATTGTGTGATTGTGTGATTGTGTGATTGTGTGGTTGTGTGATTGTGTGGTTGTGTGATTGTGTGATTGTGTGATTGTGGGATTGTGTGATTGTGTGATTGTGTGATTGTGTGATTGTGTGATTGTGTGATTGTGTGATTGTGTGATTGTGTGGTTGTGTGATTGTGTGATTGTGTGCTTGTGTGATTGTGCGGTTGTGTGATTGCGTGGTTGCGTGATTGCGTGATTGTGTGATTGTGTGATTGTGTGATAGTGTGGTTGTGTGATTGTGTGATTGTGTGATAGTGTGATTGTGCGATTGTGTGATTGCGTGATTGCCTGGTTGCGTGATTCTGTGATTCCCTCGTTGTGCGATTGTGTTATTGTGTGATGAGGTGCTTGTGTGATGGTGTGATTGTGTGATTGTGTGATTGTGTGATTGTGTGATTGTGTGATTGTGTGATTGTGTGATTGTGTGATTGTGTGGTTGTGTGATTATGTGATTGTGTCCTTGTGTTCATGTGTTATTTTGTGTTGGGGTGCTTGTGTGATTGCGTGAGTGTATGATTGTGTGACTGTGGATTGTGTATTGTGCGATAGTCTGATTGCGTGAGTGTGTGGTTGTGTGACTGTAGATTGCGTATTGTGTGATTGTGTGATTGTGTGATTGTGTGATTGTGTGAAAGTGGGTTTGTGTGTTTGTGGATTGTGTGGTTGTGTGATTGTGTGATGGCGGGATGTGGATTGTCTGATTGTGTGATTGTGTATTGGTGTGATTGTGCGATTGTGTGACTTTGCGATAATGTGATTGTGTGATGGCGGGTTGTGGATTGTCTGATTGTGTGATTGTGCGATTGTGTGACAATGCGATTGTGTGATTGTGTGGTTGTGTGATTGTGTAATTGCATGGTGGGGTGATTGTGTGATAGTGTGATTGTGTGATAGTGTGATTGTGTGATTGTGTGATTGTGTGATTGTGTGATTGTGTGATTGTGTGATTGTGTGATTGTGTGATTGTGTGATTGTGTGATTGTGTGATTGTGTGATTGTGTCCATGTGTAATCGTGTGTTTGGGTGCTTGTGTGATTGTGTGATTGTGGATTGTGTGATTGTGTGATTGTGTGATTGTCTGATGGTGTGATTGTGTGATTGTGTGATTGTGTGATTGTGGGATTGTGTGGTTGTGTGATTGTGTGGTTGTGTGATTGCGTGATTGTGTGATTGTGGGATTGTGTGGTTGTGTGATTGTGTGGTTGTGTGATTGTGTGATTGTGTGATTGTGTGATTGTGTGATTGTGTGATTGTGTGATTGTGTGATTGTGGGATTGTGTGGTTGTGTGATTGTGTGGTTGTGTGATTGTGGGATTGTGTGGTTGTGTGATTGTCTGGTTGTGTGATTGTGTGATTGTGTGATTATGGGATTGTGTGGTTGTGTGATTGTGTGGTTGTGTGATTGTGTGATTGTGTGATTGTGTGATTGTGTGATTGTGGGATTGTGTGGTAGTGTGATTGTGTGGTTGTGTGATTGCGTGATTGTGTGATTGTGGGATTGTGTGGTTGTGTGATTGTGTGGTTGTGTGATTGTGTGATTGTGTGATTGTGGGATTGTGTGGTTGTGTGATTGTGTGGTTGTGTGATTGCGTGACTGTGTGATTGTGGGATTGCGTGATTGTGTGATTGTGCGATTATGGGATTGTGTGATTGTGTGATAGTGTGATTGTGTGATTGTGTGATTGTGTGATTGTGTGATTGTGTGATTGTGTGATTGTGTCACTGTGTGATTGTGTGATTGTGTGATTGTGTGGTTGTGTGATTGTATGATTGTGTGATTGTGTGATTGTGTGAAAGTGGGTTTGTGTGTTTGTGGATTGTGTGGTTGTGTGATTGTGTGATGGCGGGATGTGGATTGTCTGATTGTGTGATTGTGTATTGGTGTGATTGTGCGATTGTGTGACTTTGCGATAGTGTGATTGCGTGATGGCGGGTTGTGGATTGTCTGATTGTGTGATTGTGCGATTGTGTGACAATGCGATTGTGTGATTGTGTGGTTGTGTGATTGTGTAATTGCATGGTGGGGTGATTGTGTGATAGTGTGATTGTGTGATAGTGTGATTGTGTGATTGTGTGATTGTGTGATTGTGTGATTGTGTGATTGTGTGATTGTGTGATTGTGTGATTGTGTGATTGTGTGATTGTGTGATTGTGTCCATGTGTAATCGTGTGTTTGGGTGCTTGTGTGATTGTGCGAGTGTGTGATTGTGTGATTGTGGATTGTGTGATTGTGTGACTTTGCGATTGTGTGATTGTGGGATTGTGTGGTTGTGTGATTGTGTGGTTGTGTGATTGCGTGATTGTGTGATTGTGGGATTGTGTGATTGTGTGATTGTGTGATTGTGTGATTGTGTGATTGTGTGATTGTGTGATTGTGTGATTGTGTGATTGTGTGATTGTGTGATTGTGGGATTGTGTGGTTGTGTGATTGTGTGGTTGTGTGATTGTGGGATTGTGTGGTTGTGTGATTGTCTGGTTGTGTGATTGTGTGATTGTGTGATTATGGGATTGTGTGGTTGTGTGATTGTGTGGTTGTGTGATTGTGTGATTGTGTGATTGTGTGATTGTGTGATTGTGGGATTGTGTGGTAGTGTGATTGTGTGGTTGTGTGATTGCGTGATTGTGTGATTGTGGGATTGTGTGGTTGTGTGATTGTGTGGTTGTGTGATTGTGTGATTGTGTGATTGTGTGATTGTGGGATTGTGTGGTTGTGTGATTGTGTGGTTGTGTGATTGCGTGACTGTGTGATTGTGGGATTGCGTGATTGTGTGATTGTGCGATTATGGGATTGTGTGATTGTGTGATAGTGTGATAGTGTGATTGTGTGATTGTGTGATTGTGTGATTGTGTGATTGTGTGATTGTGTCACTGTGTGATTGTGTGATTGTGTGATTGTGTGGTTGTGTGATTGTGTGATTGTGTGATTGTGTGATTGTGTGAAAGTGGGTTTGTGTGTTTGTGGATTGTGTGGTTGTGTGATTGTGTGATGGCGGGATGTGGATTGTCTGATTGTGTGATTGTGTATTGGTGTGATTGTGCGATTGTGTGACTTTGCGATAGTGTGATTGCGTGATGGCGGGTTGTGGATTGTCTGATTGTGTGATTGTGCGATTGTGTGACAATGCGATTGTGTGATTGTGTGGTTGTGTGATTGTGTAATTGCATGGTGGGGTGATTGTGTGATAGTGTGGTTGTGTGACTGTAGATTGCGTATTGTGTGATTGTGTGATTGTGTGATTGTGTGATTGTGTGATTGTGTGATTGTGTGATTGTGTGAAAGTGGGTTTGTGTGTTTGTGGATTGTGTGGTTGTGTGATTGTGTGATGGCGGGATGTGGATTGTCTGATTGTGTGATTGTGTATTGGTGTGAATGTGCGATTGTGTGACTTTGCGATAGTGTGATTGTGTGATGGCGGGTTGTGGATTGTCTGATTGTGTGATTGTGCGATTGTGTGACAATGCGATTGTGTGATTGTGTGGTTGTGTGATTGTGTAATTGCATGGTGGGGTGATTGTGTGATAGTGTGATTGTGTGATAGTGTGATTGTGTGATAGTGTGATTGTGTGATTGTGTGATTGTGTGATTGTGTGATTGTGTGATTGTGTGATTGTGTGATTGTGTGATTGTGTCCATGTGTAATCGTGTGTTTGGGTGCTTGTGTGATTGTGCGAGTGTGTGATTGTGTGATTGTGGATTGTGTGATTGTGTGATTGTGTGATTGTGTGATTGTCTGATGGTGTGATTGTGTGATTGTGTGATTGTGTGATTGTGGGATTGTGTGGTTGTGTGATTGTGTGGTTGTGTGATTGCGTGATTGTGTGATTGTGGGATTGTGTGGTTGTGTGATTGTGTGGTTGTGTGATTGTGTGATTGTGTGATTGTGTGATTGTGTGATTGTGTGATTGTGTGATTGTGTGATTGTGTGATTGTGGGATTGTGTGGTTGTGTGATTGTGTGGTTGTGTGATTGTGTGATTGTGGGATTGTGTGGTTGTGTGATTGTGTGGTTGTGTGATTGTGTGATTGTGTGATTATGGGATTGTGTGGTTGTGTGATTGTGTGGTTGTGTGATTGTGTGATTGTGTGATTGTGTGATTGTGTGATTGTGGGATTGTGTGGTAGTGTGATTGTGTGATTGTGTGGTTGTGTGATTGTGTAATTGCATGGTGGGGTGATTGTGTGATAGTGTGATTGTGTGATAGTGTGATTGTGTGATTGTGTGATTGTGTGATTGTGTGATTGTGTGATTGTGTGATTGTGTGATTGTGTGATTGTGTCCATGTGTAATCGTGTGTTTGGGTGCTTGTGTGATTGTGCGAGTGTGTGATTGTGTGATTGTGGATTGTGTGATTGTGTGATTGTGTGATTGTCTGATGGTGTGATTGTGTGATTGTGTGATTGTGTGATTGTGGGATTGTGTGGTTGTGTGATTGTGTGGTTGTGTGATTGCGTGATTGTGTGATTGTGGGATTGTGTGGTTGTGTGATTGTGTGATTGTGTGATTGTGTATTGGTGTGATTGTGCGATTGTGTGACTTTGCGATAGTGTGATTGTGTGATGGCGGGTTGTGGATTGTCTGATTGTGTGATTGTGCGATTGTGTGACAATGCGATTGTGTGATTGTGTGGTTGTGTGATTGTGTAATTGCATGGTGGGGTGATTGTGTGATAATGTGATTGTGTGATAGTGTGATAGTGTGATTGTGTGATTGTGTGATTGTGTGATTGTGTGATTGTGTGATTGTCTTATTGTGTCCATGTGTAATCGTGTGTTTGGGTGCTTGTGTGATTGTGTGATTGTGTGATTGTGTGATTGTGTGGTTGTGTGATTGTGTGATTGTGTGCTTGTGTGATTGTGTGATTGTGTGATTGTGTGATTGTGTCCATGTGTAATCGTGTGTTTGGGTGCTTGTGTGATTGTGCGAGTGTGTGATTGTGTGATTGTGGATTGTGTGATTGTGTGACTTTGCGATTGTGTGATTGTGTGATGGCGGGTTGTGGATTGTCTGATTGTGTGATTGTGTATTGGTGTGATTGTGCGATTGTGTGACTTTGCGATTGTGTCATTGTGTGGTTGTGTGATTGTGTGATTGCATGGTGGGGTGATTGCGTGATAGTGTGATTGTGTGATAGTGTGATTGTGTGATAGTGTGATAGTGTGATTGTGTGATTGTGTGATTGTGTGATTGTGTGATTGTAAGATTGTGTGATTGTGTGGTTGTGTGATTGTGTAATTGCATGGTGGGGTGATTGTGTGATAGTGTGATTGTGTGATAGTGTGATTGTGTGATTGTGTGATTGTGTGATTGTGTGATTGTGTGATTGTGTGATTGTGTGATTGTGTGATTGTGTGATTGTGTCCATGTGTAATCGTGTGTTTGGGTGCTTGTGTGATTGTGCGAGTGTGTGATTGTGTGATTGTGGATTGTGTGATTGTGTGATTGTGTGATTGTCTGATGGTGTGATTGTGTGATTGTGTGATTGTGTGATTGTGGGATTGTGTGGTTGTGTGATTGTGTGGTTGTGTGATTGCGTGATTGTGTGATTGTGGGATTGTGTGGTTGTGTGATTGTGTGATTGTGTGATTGTGTGATTGTGTGATTGTGTGATTGTGTGATTGTGTGATTGTGTGATTGTGTGATTGTGTGATTGTGTGATTGTGGGATTGTGTGGTTGTGTGATTGTGTGGTTGTGTGATTGTGGGATTGTGTGGTTGTGTGATTGTCTGGTTGTGTGATTGTGTGATTGTGTGATTATGGGATTGTGTGGTTGTGTGATTGTGTGGTTGTGTGATTGTGTGATTGTGTGATTGTGTGATTGTGTGATTGTGGGATTGTGTGGTAGTGTGATTGTGTGGTTGTGTGATTGCGTGATTGTGTGATTGTGGGATTGTGTGGTTGTGTGATTGTGTGGTTGTGTGATTGTGTGATTGTGTGATTGTGTGATTGTGGGATTGTGTGGTTGTGTGATTGTGTGGTTGTGTGATTGCGTGACTGTGTGATTGTGGGATTGCGTGATTGTGTGATTGTGCGATTATGGGATTGTGTGATTGTGTGATAGTGTGATAGTGTGATTGTGTGATTGTGTCACTGTGTGATTGTGTGATTGTGTGATTGTGTGGTTGTGTGATTGTGTGATTGTGTGATTGTGTGATTGTGTGAAAGTGGGTTTGTGTGTTTGTGGATTGTGTGGTTGTGTGATTGTGTGATGGCGGGATGTGGATTGTCTGATTGTGTGATTGTGTATTGGTGTGATTGTGCGATTGTGTGACTCTTGCGATAGTGTGATTGCGTGATGGCGGGTTGTGGATTGTCTGATTGTGTGATTGTGCGATTGTGTGACAATGCGATTGTGTGATTGTGTGGTTGTGTGATTGTGTAATTGCATGGTGGGGTGATTGTGTGATAGTGTGGTTGTGTGACTGTAGATTGCGTATTGTGTGATTGTGTGATTGTGTGATTGTGTGATTGTGTGATTGTGTGATTGTGTGATTGTGTGAAAGTGGGTTTGTGTGTTTGTGGATTGTGTGGTTGTGTGATTGTGTGATGGCGGGATGTGGATTGTCTGATTGTGTGATTGTGTATTGGTGTGAATGTGCGATTGTGTGACTTTGCGATAGTGTGATTGTGTGATGGCGGGTTGTGGATTGTCTGATTGTGTGATTGTGCGATTGTGTGACAATGCGATTGTGTGATTGTGTGGTTGTGTGATTGTGTAATTGCATGGTGGGGTGATTGTGTGATAGTGTGATTGTGTGATAGTGTGATTGTGTGATAGTGTGATTGTGTGATTGTGTGATTGTGTGATTGTGTGATTGTGTGATTGTGTGATTGTGTGATTGTGTGATTGTGTCCATGTGTAATCGTGTGTTTGGGTGCTTGTGTGATTGTGCGAGTGTGTGATTGTGTGATTGTGGATTGTGTGATTGTGTGATTGTGTGATTGTGTGATTGTCTGATGGTGTGATTGTGTGATTGTGTGATTGTGTGATTGTGGGATTGTGTGGTTGTGTGATTGTGTGGTTGTGTGATTGCGTGATTGTGTGATTGTGGGATTGTGTGGTTGTGTGATTGTGTGGTTGTGTGATTGTGTGATTGTGTGATTGTGTGATTGTGTGATTGTGTGATTGTGTGATTGTGTGATTGTGTGATTGTGTGATTGTGTGATTGTGTGATTGTGTGATTGTGGGATTGTGTGGTTGTGTGATTGTGTGGTTGTGTGATTGTGTGATTGTGGGATTGTGTGGTTGTGTGATTGTGTGGTTGTGTGATTGTGTGATTGTGTGATTATGGGATTGTGTGGTTGTGTGATTGTGTGGTTGTGTGATTGTGTGATTGTGTGATTGTGTGATTGTGTGATTGTGGGATTGTGTGGTAGTGTGATTGTGTGATTGTGTGGTTGTGTGATTGTGTAATTGCATGGTGGGGTGATTGTGTGATAGTGTGATTGTGTGATAGTGTGATTGTGTGATTGTGTGATTGTGTGATTGTGTGATTGTGTGATTGTGTGATTGTGTGATTGTGGGATTGTGTGGTTGTGTGATTGTGTGATTGTGGATTGTGTGATTGTGTGATTGTGTGATTGTCTGATGGTGTGATTGTGTGATTGTGTGATTGTGTGATTGTGGGATTGTGTGGTTGTGTGATTGTGTGGTTGTGTGATTGCGTGATTGTGTGATTGTGGGATTGTGTGGTTGTGTGATTGTGTGATTGTGTGATTGTGTATTGGTGTGATTGTGCGATTGTGTGACTTTGCGATAGTGTGATTGTGTGATGGCGGGTTGTGGATTGTCTGATTGTGTGATTGTGCGATTGTGTGACAATGCGATTGTGTGATTGTGTGGTTGTGTGATTGTGTAATTGCATGGTGGGGTGATTGTGTGATAGTGTGATTGTGTGATAGTGTGATTGTGTGATTGTGTGATTGTGTGATTGTGTGATTGTGTGATTGTGTGATTGTGTGATTGTGTGATTGTGTGATTGTGTGATTGTGTGATTGTGTGAAAGTGGGTTTGTGTGTTTGTGGATTGTGTGGTTGTGGATTGTGTGGTTGTGTGATTGTGTGATGGCGGGATGTGGATTGTCTGATTGTGTGATTGTGTATTGGTGTGATTGTGCGATTGTGTGACTTTGCGATAGTGAGATTGTGTGATGGCGGGTTGTGGATTGTCTGATTGTGTGATTGTGCGATTGTGTGACAATGCGATTGTGTGATTGTGTGGTTGTGTGATTGTGTAATTGCATGGTGGGGTGATTGTGTGATAGTGTGATTGTGTGATAGTGTGATTGTGTGATTGTGTGATTGTGTGATTGTGTGATTGTGTGATTGTGTGATTGTGTCCATGTGTAATCGTGTGTTTGGGTGCTTGTGTGATTGTGCGAGTGTTTGATTGTGTGATTGTGGATTGTGTGACTTTGCGATTGTGTGATTGTGTGATGGCGGGTTGTGGATTGTCTGATTGTCTGATTGTTTATTGGTGTGATTGTGCGATTGTGTGACTTTGCGATTGTGTCATTGTGTGGTTGTGTGATTGTGTGATTGCATGGTGGGGTGATTGCGTGATAGTGTGATTGTGTGATAGTGTGATTGTGTGATAGTGTGATAGTGTGATTATGGGATTGTGTGGTTGTGTGATTGTGTGGTTGTGTGATTGTGTGATTGTGTGATTGTGTGATTGTGTGATTGTGGGATTGTGTGGTAGTGTGATTGTGTGATTGTGTGGTTGTGTGATTGTGTAATTGCATGGTGGGGTGATTGTGTGATAGTGTGATTGTGTGATAGTGTGATTGTGTGATTGTGTGATTGTGTGATTGTGTGATTGTGTGATTGTGTGGTTGTGTGATTGTGTGATTGTGTGATTGTGGGATTGTGTGGTTGTGTGATTGTGTGATTGTGGATTGTGTGATTGTGTGATTGTGTGATTGTCTGATGGTGTGATTGTGTGATTGTGTGATTGTGTGATTGTGGGATTGTGTGGTTGTGTGATTGTGTGGTTGTGTGATTGCGTGATTGTGTGATTGTGGGATTGTGTGGTTGTGTGATTGTGTGATTGTGTGATTGTGTATTGGTGTGATTGTGCGATTGTGTGACTTTGCGATAGTGTGATTGTGTGATGGCGGGTTGTGGATTGTCTGATTGTGTGATTGTGCGATTGTGTGACAATGCGATTGTGTGATTGTGTGGTTGTGTGATTGTGTAATTGCATGGTGGGGTGATTGTGTGATAGTGTGATTGTGTGATAGTGTGATTGTGTGATTGTGTGATTGTGTGATTGTGTGATTGTGTGATTGTGTGATTGTGTCCATGTGTAATCGTGTGTTTGGGTGCTTGTGTGATTGTGCGAGTGTTTGATTGTGTGATTGTGGATTGTGTGACTTTGCGATTGTGTGATTGTGTGATGGCGGGTTGTGGATTGTCTGATTGTGTGATTGTTTATTGGTGTGATTGTGCGATTGTGTGACTTTGCGATTGTGTCATTGTGTGGTTGTGTGATTGTGTGATTGCATGGTGGGGTGATTGCGTGATAGTGTGATTGTGTGATAGTGTGATTGTGTGATAGTGTGATAGTGTGATTATGGGATTGTGTGGTTGTGTGATTGTGTGGTTGTGTGATTGTGTGATTGTGTGATTGTGTGATTGTGTGATTGTGGGATTGTGTGGTAGTGTGATTGTGTGATTGTGTGGTTGTGTGATTGTGTAATTGCATGGTGGGGTGATTGTGTGATAGTGTGATTGTGTGATAGTGTGATTGTGTGATTGTGTGATTGTGTGATTGTGTGATTGTGTGATTGTGTGGTTGTGTGATTGTGTGATTGTGTGATTGTGGGATTGTGTGGTTGTGTGATTGTGTGATTGTGGATTGTGTGATTGTGTGATTGTGTGATTGTCTGATGGTGTGATTGTGTGATTGTGTGATTGTGTGATTGTGGGATTGTGTGGTTGTGTGATTGTGTGGTTGTGTGATTGCGTGATTGTGTGATTGTGGGATTGTGTGGTTGTGTGATTGTGTGATTGTGTGATTGTGTATTGGTGTGATTGTGCGATTGTGTGACTTTGCGATAGTGTGATTGTGTGATGGCGGGTTGTGGATTGTCTGATTGTGTGATTGTGCGATTGTGTGACAATGCGATTGTGTGATTGTGTGGTTGTGTGATTGTGTAATTGCATGGTGGGGTGATTGTGTGATAGTGTGATTGTGTGATAGTGTGATTGTGTGGTTGTGTGATTGTGTGATTGTGTGATTGTGTGATTGTGTGATTGTGTGATTGTGTGATTGTGTGATTGTCTTATTGTGTCCATGTGTAATCGTGTGTTTGGGTGCTTGTGTGATTGTGTGATTGTGTGATTGTGTGGTTGTGTGATTGTGTGATTGTGTGCTTGTGTGATTGTGTGATTGTGTGATTGTGTGATTGTGTCCATGTGTAATCGTGTGTTTGGGTGCTTGTGTGATTGTGCGAGTGTGTGATTGTGTGATTGTGGATTGTGTGATTGTGTGACTTTGCGATTGTGTGATTGTGTGATGGCGGGTTGTGGATTGTCTGATTGTGTGATTGTGTATTGGTGTGATTGTGCGATTGTGTGACTTTGCGATTGTGTCATTGTGTGGTTGTGTGATTGTGTGATTGCATGGTGGGGTGATTGCGTGATAGTGTGATTGTGTGATAGTGTGATTGTGTGATAGTGTGATAGTGTGATTGTGTGATTGTGTGATTGTGTGATTGTGTGATTGTAAGATTGTGTGATTGTGTGGTTGTGTGATTATGTGATTGTGTCATTGTGTTCATGTGTTATTTTGTGTTGGGGTGCTTGTGTGATTGCGTGAGTGTATGATTGTGTGACTGTGGATTGTGTATTGTGCGATTGTGTGATTGCGTGAGTGTGTGGTTGTGTGACTGTAGATTGCGTATTGTGTGATTATGTGATTGTGTGATTGTGTGATTGTGTGATTGTGTGATTGTGTGAAAGTGGGTTTGTGTGTTTGTGGATTGTGTGGTTGTGGATTGTGTGGTTGTGTGATTGTGTGATGGCGGGATGTGGATTGTCTGATTGTGTGATTGTGTATTGGTGTGATTGTGCGATTGTGTGACTTTGCGATAGTGAGATTGTGTGATGGCGGGTTGTGGATTGTCTGATTGTGTGATTGTGCGATTGTGTGACAATGCGATTGTGTGATTGTGTGGTTGTGTGATTGTGTAATTGCATGGTGGGGTGATTGTGTGATAGTGTGATTGTGTGATAGTGTGATTGTGTGATTGTGTGATTGTGTGATTGTGTGATTGTGTGATTGTGTGATTGTGTCCATGTGTAATCGTGTGTTTGGGTGCTTGTGTGATTGTGCGAGTGTTTGATTGTGTGATTGTGGATTGTGTGACTTTGCGATTGTGTGATTGTGTGATGGCGGGTTGTGGATTGTCTGATTGTGTGATTGTTTATTGGTGTGATTGTGCGATTGTGTGACTTTGCGATTGTGTCATTGTGTGGTTGTGTGATTGTGTGATTGCATGGTGGGGTGATTGCGTGATAGTGTGATTGTGTGATAGTGTGATTGTGTGATAGTGTGATAGTGTGATTGTGTGATTGTGTGATTGTGTGATTGTGTGATTGTGTCCATGTGTAATCGTGTGTTTGGGTGCTTGTGTGATTGTGTGATTGTGTGATTGTGGGATTGTGTGGTTGTGTGATTGTGTGGTTGTGTGATTGCGTGATTGTGTGATTGTGGGATTGTGTGATTGTGTGATTGTATGGTTGTGTGATAGTGTGATAGTGTGATTGTGTGATTGTGTGATTGTGTGATTGTGTGATTGTGGGATTGTGTGAGTGTGTGATTGTGTGATTGTGTGATTGTGTGATTGTGTGATTGTGTGATTGTGTGATTGTGGGATTGTGTGGTTGTGTGATTGTGTGGTTGTGTGATTGTGTGATTGTGTGATTGTGGGATTGTGTGATTGTGTGATTGTGTGATTGTGTGATTGTGTGATTGTGTGATTGTGTGGTTGTGTGATTGTGTGATTGTGTGCTTGTGTGATTGTGCGGTTGTGTGATTGCGTGGTTGCGTGATTGCGTGATTGTGTGATTGTGTGATTGTGTGATAGTGTGGTTGTGTGATTGTGTGATTGTGTGATAGTGTGATTGTGCGATTGTGTGATTGCGTGATTGCCTGGTTGCGTGATTCTGTGATTCCCTCGTTGTGCGATTGTGTTATTGTGTGATGAGGTGCTTGTGTGATGGTGTGATTGTGTGATTGTGTGATTGTGTGATTGTGTGATTGTGTGATTGTGTGATTGTGTGATTGTGTGGTTGTGTGATTATGTGATTGTGTCCTTGTGTTCATGTGTTATTTTGTGTTGGGGTGCTTGTGTGATTGCGTGAGTGTATGATTGTGTGACTGTGGATTGTGTATTGTGCGATAGTCTGATTGCGTGAGTGTGTGGTTGTGTGACTGTAGATTGCGTATTGTGTGATTGTGTGATTGTGTGATTGTGTGATTGTGTGATTGTGTGAAAGTGGGTTTGTGTGTTTGTGGATTGTGTGGTTGTGTGATTGTGTGATGGCGGGATGTGGATTGTCTGATTGTGTGATTGTGTATCGGTGTGATTGTGCGATTGTGTGACTTTGCGATAGTGTGATTGTGTGATGGCGGGTTGTAGATTGTCTGATTGTGTGATTGTGCGATTGTGTGACAATGCGATTGTGTGATTGTGTGGTTGTGTGATTGTGTAATTGCATGGTGGGGTGATTGTGTGATAGTGTGATTGTGTGATAGTGTGATTGTGTGATTGTGTGATTGTGTGATTGTGTGATTGTGTGATTGTGTGATTGTGTGATTGTGTGATTGTGTGATTGTGTCCATGTGTAATCGTGTGTTTGGGTGCTTGTGTGATTGTGCGAGTGTGTGATTGTGTGATTGTGGATTGTGTGATTGTGTGATTGTGTGATTGTGTGATTGTCTGATGGTGTGATTGTGTGATTGTGTGATTGTGTGATTGTGGGATTGTGTGGTTGTGTGATTGTGTGGTTGTGTGATTGCGTGATTGTGTGATTGTGGGATTGTGTGGTTGTGTGATTGTGTGGTTGTGCGATTGTGTGATTGTGTGATTGTGTGATTGTGTGATTGTGTGATTGTGTAATTGCATGGTGGGGTGATTGTGTGATAGTGTGATTGTGTGATAGTGTGATTGTGTGATTGTGTGATTGTGTGATTGTGTGATTGTGTGATTGTGTGATTGTGTGATTGTGTCCATGTGTAATCGTGTGTTTGGGTGCTTGTGTGATTGTGCGAGTGTGTGATTGTGTGATTGTGGATTGTGTGATTGTGTGATTGTGTGATTGTCTGATGGTGTGATTGCGTGATTGTGTGATTGTGTGATTGTGGGATTGTGTGGTTGTGTGATTGTGTGGTTGTGTGATTGCGTGATTGTGTGATTGTGGGATTGTGTGGTTGTGTGGTTGTGTGATTGTGTGATTGTGTGATTGTGTGATTGTGTGATTGTGTGATTGTGTGATTGTGTGATTGTGTGATTGTGTGATTGTGGGATTGTGTGGTTGTGTGATTGTGTGGTTGTGTGATTGTGGGATTGTGTGGTTGTGTGATTGTCTGGTTGTGTGATTGTGTGATTGTGTGATTATGGGATTGTGTGGTTGTGTGATTGTGTGGTTGTGTGATTGTGTGATTGTGTGATTGTGTGATTGTGTGATTGTGGGATTGTGTGGTAGTGTGATTGTGTGGTTGTGTGATTGCGTGATTGTGTGATTGTGGGATTGTGTGGTTGTGTGATTGTGTGGTTGTGTGATTGTGTGATTGTGTGATTGTGTGATTGTGGGATTGTGTGGTTGTGTGATTGTGTGGTTGTGTGATTGCGTGACTGTGTGATCGTGAGATTGCGTGATTGTGTGATTGTGCGATTATGGGATTGTGTGATTGTGTGATAGTGTGATTGTGTGATTGTGTGATTGTGTGATTGTGTGATTGTGTGATTGTGTGATTGTGTCACTGTGTGATTGTGTGATTGTGTGATTGTGTGGTTGTGTGATTGTGTGATTGTGTGATTGTGTGATTGTGTGAAAGTGGGTTTGTGTGTTTGTGGATTGTGTGGTTGTGTGATTGTGTGATGGTGTGATTGCGTGATTGTGTGATTGTGTGATTGTGGGATTGTGTGGTTGTGTGATTGTGTGGTTGTGTGATTGCGTGATTGTGTGATTGTGGGATTGTGTGATAGTGTGATTGTGTGATTGTGTGATTGTGTGATTGTGTGATTGTGTGATTGTGTGGTTGTGTGATTGTGTGATTGTGTGATTGTGGGATTGTGTGGTTGTGTGATTGTGTGATTGTGGATTGTGTGATTGTGTGATTGTGTGATTGTCTGATGGTGTGATTGTGTGATTGTGTGATTGTGTGATTGTGGGATTGTGTGGTTGTGTGATTGTGTGGTTGTGTGATTGCGTGATTGTGTGATTGTGGGATTGTGTGGTTGTGTGATTGTGTGATTGTGTGATTGTGTATTGGTGTGATTGTGCGATTGTGTGACTTTGCGATAGTGTGATTGTGTGATGGCGGGTTGTGGATTGTCTGATTGTGTGATTGTGCGATTGTGTGACAATGCGATTGTGTGATTGTGTGGTTGTGTGATTGTGTAATTGCATGGTGGGGTGATTGTGTGATAGTGTGATTGTGTGATAGTGTGATTGTGTGATTGTGTGATTGTGTGATTGTGTGATTGTGTGATTGTGTGATTGTGTGATTGTGTGATTGTGTGATTGTCTTATTGTGTCCATGTGTAATCGTGTGTTTGGGTGCTTGTGTGATTGTGTGGTTGTGTGATTGTGTGATTGTGTGGTTGTGTGATTGTGTGATTGTGTGCTTGTGTGATTGTGTGATTGTGTGATTGTGTGATTGTGTCCATGTGTAATCGTGTGTTTGGGTGCTTGTGTGATTGTGCGAGTGTGTGATTGTGTGATTGTGGATTGTGTGATTGTGTGATTGTGTGATTGTCTGATGGTGTGATTGCGTGATTGTGTGATTGTGTGATTGTGGGATTGTGTGGTTGTGTGATTGTGTGGTTGTGTGATTGCGTGATTGTGTGATTGTGGGATTGTGTGATAGTGTGATTGTGTGATTGTGTGATTGTGTGATTGTGTGATTGTGTGATTGTGTGGTTGTGTGATTGTGTGATTGTGTGATTGTGGGATTGTGTGGTTGTGTGATTGTGTGATTGTGGATTGTGTGATTGTGTGATTGTGTGATTGTCTGATGGTGTGATTGTGTGATTGTGTGATTGTGTGATTGTGGGATTGTGTGGTTGTGTGATTGTGTGGTTGTGTGATTGCGTGATTGTGTGATTGTGGGATTGTGTGGTTGTGTGATTGTGTGATTGTGTGATTGTGTATTGGTGTGATTGTGCGATTGTGTGACTTTGCGATAGTGTGATTGTGTGATGGCGGGTTGTGGATTGTCTGATTGTGTGATTGTGCGATTGTGTGACAATGCGATTGTGTGATTGTGTGGTTGTGTGATTGTGTAATTGCATGGTGGGGTGATTGTGTGATAGTGTGATTGTGTGATAGTGTGATTGTGTGATTGTGTGATTGTGTGATTGTGTGATTGTGTGATTGTGTGATTGTGTGATTGTGTGATTGTGTGATTGTCTTATTGTGTCCATGTGTAATCGTGTGTTTGGGTGCTTGTGTGATTGTGTGATTGTGTGATTGTGTGATTGTGTGGTTGTGTGATTGTGTGATTGTGTGATTGTGTGATTGTGTGATTGTGTGATTGTAAGATTGTGTGATTGTGTGGTTGTGTGATTATGTGATTGTGTCATTGTGTTCATGTGTTATTTTGTGTTGGGGTGCTTGTGTGATTGCGTGAGTGTATGATTGTGTGACTGTGGATTGTGTATTGTGCGATTGTGTGATTGCGTGAGTGTGTGGTTGTGTGACTGTAGATTGCGTATTGTGTGATTATGTGATTGTGTGATTGTGTGATTGTGTGATTGTGTGATTGTGTGATTGTGTGATTGTGTGAAAGTGGGTTTGTGTGTTTGTGGATTGTGTGGTTGTGGATTGTGTGGTTGTGTGATTGTGTGATGGCGGGATGTGGATTGTCTGATTGTGTGATTGTGTATTGGTGTGATTGTGCGATTGTGTGACTTTGCGATAGTGAGATTGTGTGATGGCGGGTTGTGGATTGTCTGATTGTGTGATTGTGCGATTGTGTGACAATGCGATTGTGTGATTGTGTGGTTGTGTGATTGTGTAATTGCATGGTGGGGTGATTGTGTGATAGTGTGATTGTGTGATAGTGTGATTGTGTGATTGTGTGATTGTGTGATTGTGTGATTGTGTGATTGTGTGATTGTGTCCATGTGTAATCGTGTGTTTGGGTGCTTGTGTGATTGTGCGAGTGTTTGATTGTGTGATTGTGGATTGTGTGACTTTGCGATTGTGTGATTGTGTGATGGCGGGTTGTGGATTGTCTGATTGTGTGATTGTTTATTGGTGTGATTGTGCGATTGTGTGACTTTGCGATTGTGTCATTGTGTGGTTGTGTGATTGTGTGATTGCATGGTGGGGTGATTGCGTGATAGTGTGATTGTGTGATAGTGTGATTGTGTGATAGTGTGATAGTGTGATTGTGTGATTGTGTGATTGTGTGATTGTGTGATTGTGTCCATGTGTAATCGTGTGTTTGGGTGCTTGTGTGATTGTGTGATTGTGTGATTGTGGGATTGTGTGGTTGTGTGATTGTGTGGTTGTGTGATTGCGTGATTGTGTGATTGTGGGATTGTGTGATTGTGTGATTGTATGGTTGTGTGATAGTGTGATAGTGTGATTGTGTGATTGTGTGATTGTGTGATTGTGTGATTGTGGGATTGTGTGAGTGTGTGATTGTGTGATTGTGTGATTGTGTGATTGTGTGATTGTGTGATTGTGTGATTGTGGGATTGTGTGGTTGTGTGATTGTGTGGTTGTGTGATTGTGTGATTGTGTGATTGTGGGATTGTGTGATTGTGTGATTGTGTGATTGTGTGATTGTGTGATTGTGTGATTGTGTGGTTGTGTGATTGTGTGATTGTGTGCTTGTGTGATTGTGCGGTTGTGTGATTGCGTGGTTGCGTGATTGCGTGATTGTGTGATTGTGTGGTTGTGTGATAGTGTGGTTGTGTGATTGTGTGATTGTGTGATAGTGTGATTGTGCGATTGTGTGATTGCGTGATTGCCTGGTTGCGTGATTCTGTGATTCCCTCGTTGTGCGATTGTGTTATTGTGTGATGAGGTGCTTGTGTGATGGTGTGATTGTGTGATTGTGTGATTGTGTGATTGTGTGATTGTGTGATTGTGTGATTGTGTGATTGTGTGATTGTGTGGTTGTGTGATTATGTGATTGTGTCCTTGTGTTCATGTGTTATTTTGTGTTGGGGTGCTTGTGTGATTGCGTGAGTGTATGATTGTGTGACTGTGGATTGTGTATTGTGCGATAGTCTGATTGCGTGAGTGTGTGGTTGTGTGACTGTAGATTGCGTATTGTGTGATTGTGTGATTGTGTGATTGTGTGATTGTGTGATTGTGTGATTGTGTGAAAGTGGGTTTGTGTGTTTGTGGATTGTGTGGTTGTGTGATTGTGTGATGGCGGGATGTGGATTGTCTGATTGTGTGATTGTGTATCGGTGTGATTGTGCGATTGTGTGACTTTGCGATAGTGTGATTGTGTGATGGCGGGTTGTAGATTGTCTGATTGTGTGATTGTGCGATTGTGTGACAATGCGATTGTGTGATTGTGTGGTTGTGTGATTGTGTAATTGCATGGTGGGGTGATTGTGTGATAGTGTGATTGTGTGATAGTGTGATTGTGTGATTGTGTGATTGTGTGATTGTGTGATTGTGTGATTGTGTGATTGTGTGATTGTGTGATTGTGTCCATGTGTAATCGTGTGTTTGGGTGCTTGTGTGATTGTGCGAGTGTGTGATTGTGTGATTGTGGATTGTGTGATTGTGTGATTGTGTGATTGTGTGATTGTCTGATGGTGTGATTGTGTGATTGTGTGATTGTGTGATTGTGGGATTGTGTGGTTGTGTGATTGTGTGGTTGTGTGATTGCGTGATTGTGTGATTGTGGGATTGTGTGGTTGTGTGATTGTGTGGTTGTGTGATTGTGTGATTGTGTGATTGTGTGATTGTGGGATTGTGTGGTTGTGTGATTGTGTGGTTGTGTGATTGCGTGATTGTGTGATTGTGGGATTGTGTGATAGTGTGATTGTGTGATTGTGTGATTGTGTGATTGTGTGATTGTGTGATTGTGTGGTTGTGTGATTGTGTGATTGTGTGATTGTGGGATTGTGTGGTTGTGTGATTGTGTGATTGTGGATTGTGTGATTGTGTGATTGTGTGATTGTCTGATGGTGTGATTGTGTGATTGTGTGATTGTGTGATTGTGGGATTGTGTGGTTGTGTGATTGTGTGGTTGTGTGATTGCGTGATTGTGTGATTGTGGGATTGTGTGGTTGTGTGATTGTGTGATTGTGTGATTGTGTATTGGTGTGATTGTGCGATTGTGTGACTTTGCGATAGTGTGATTGTGTGATGGCGGGTTGTGGATTGTCTGATTGTGTGATTGTGCGATTGTGTGACAATGCGATTGTGTGATTGTGTGGTTGTGTGATTGTGTAATTGCATGGTGGGGTGATTGTGTGATAGTGTGATTGTGTGATAGTGTGATTGTGTGATTGTGTGATTGTGTGATTGTGTGATTGTGTGATTGTGTGATTGTGTGATTGTGTGATTGTGTGATTGTCTTATTGTGTCCATGTGTAATCGTGTGTTTGGGTGCTTGTGTGATTGTGTGATTGTGTGATTGTGTGATTGTGTGGTTGTGTGATTGTGTGATTGTGTGCTTGTGTGATTGTGTGATTGTGTGATTGTGTGATTGTGTCCATGTGTAATCGTGTGTTTGGGTGCTTGTGTGATTGTGCGAGTGTGTGATTGTGTGATTGTGGATTGTGTGATTGTGTGATTGTGTGATTGTCTGATGGTGTGATTGCGTGATTGTGTGATTGTGTGATTGTGGGATTATGTGGTTGTGTGATTGTGTGGTTGTGTGATTGCGTGATTGTGTGATTGTGGGATTGTGTGATAGTGTGATTGTGTGACTGTGTGATTGTGTGATTGTGTGATTGTGTGATTGTGTGGTTGTGTGATTGTGTGATTGTGTGATTGTGGGATTGTGTGGTTGTGTGATTGTGTGATTGTGGATTGTGTGATTGTGTGATTGTGTGATTGTCTGATGGTGTGATTGTGTGATTGTGTGATTGTGTGATTGTGGGATTGTGTGGTTGTGTGATTGTGTGGTTGTGTGATTGCGTGATTGTGTGATTGTGGGATTGTGTGGTTGTGTGATTGTGTGATTGTGTGATTGTGTATTGGTGTGATTGTGCGATTGTGTGACTTTGCGATAGTGTGATTGTGTGATGGCGGGTTGTGGATTGTCTGATTGTGTGATTGTGCGATTGTGTGACAATGCGATTGTGTGATTGTGTGGTTGTGTGATTGTGTAATTGCATGGTGGGGTGATTGTGTGATAGTGTGATTGTGTGATAGTGTGATTGTGTGATAGTGTGATTGTGTGATTGTGTGATTGTGTGATTGTGTGATTGTGTGATTGTGTGATTGTGTGATTGTGTGATTGTGTGATTGTGTGATTGTCTTATTGTGTCCATGTGTAATCGTGTGTTTGGGTGCTTGTGTGATTGTGTGATTGTGTGATTGTGTGATTGTGTGGTTGTGTGATTGTGTGATTGTGTGCTTGTGTGATTGTGTGATTGTGTGATTGTGTGATTGTGTCCATGTGTAATCGTGTGTTTGGGTGCTTGTGTGATTGTGCGAGTGTGTGATTGTGTGATTGTGGATTGTGTGATTGTGTGACTTTGCGATTGTGTGATTGTGTGATGGCGGGTTGTGGATTGTCTGATTGTGTGATTGTGTATTGGTGTGATTGTGCGATTGTGTGACTTTGCGATTGTGTCATTGTGTGGTTGTGTGATTGTGTGATTGCATGGTGGGGTGATTGCGTGATAGTGTGATTGTGTGATAGTGTGATTGTGTGATAGTGTGATAGTGTGATTGTGTGATTGTGTGATTGTGTGATTGTGTGATTGTAAGATTGTGTGATTGTGTGGTTGTGTGATTATGTGATTGTGTCATTGTGTTCATGTGTTATTTTGTGTTGGGGTGCTTGTGTGATTGCGTGAGTGTATGATTGTGTGACTGTGGATTGTGTATTGTGCGATTGTGTGATTGCGTGAGTGTGTGGTTGTGTGACTGTAGATTGCGTATTGTGTGATTATGTGATTGTGTGATTGTGTGATTGGGTGATTGTGTGATTGTGTGATTGTGTGATTGTGTGAAAGTGGGTTTGTGTGTTTGTGGATTGTGTGGTTGTGGATTGTGTGGTTGTGTGATTGTGTGATGGCGGGATGTGGATTGTCTGATTGTGTGATTGTGTATTGGTGTGATTGTGCGATTGTGTGACTTTGCGATAGTGAGATTGTGTGATGGCGGGTTGTGGATTGTCTGATTGTGTGATTGTGCGATTGTGTGACAATGCGATTGTGTGATTGTGTGGTTGTGTGATTGTGTAATTGCATGGTGGGGTGATTGTGTGATAGTGTGATTGTGTGATAGTGTGATTGTGTGATTGTGTGATTGTGTGATTGTGTGATTGTGTGATTGTGTGATTGTGTCCATGTGTAATCGTGTGTTTGGGTGCTTGTGTGATTGTGCGAGTGTTTGATTGTGTGATTGTGGATTGTGTGACTTTGCGATTGTGTGATTGTGTGATGGCGGGTTGTGGATTGTCTGATTGTGTGATTGTTTATTGGTGTGATTGTGCGATTGTGTGACTTTGCGATTGTGTCATTGTGTGGTTGTGTGATTGTGTGATTGCATGGTGGGGTGATTGCGTGATAGTGTGATTGTGTGATAGTGTGATTGTGTGATAGTGTGATAGTGTGATTGTGTGATTGTGTGATTGTGTGATTGTGTGATTGTGTCCATGTGTAATCGTGTGTTTGGGTGCTTGTGTGATTGTGTGATTGTGTGATTGTGGGATTGTGTGGTTGTGTGATTGTGTGGTTGTGTGATTGCGTGATTGTGTGATTGTGGGATTGTGTGATTGTGTGATTGTATGGTTGTGTGATAGTGTGATAGTGTGATTGTGTGATTGTGTGATTGTGTGATTGTGTGATTGTGGGATTGTGTGAGTGTGTGATTGTGTGATTGTGTGATTGTGTGATTGTGTGATTGTGTGATTGTGTGATTGTGGGATTGTGTGGTTGTGTGATTGTGTGGTTGTGTGATTGTGTGATTGTGTGATTGTGGGATTGTGTGATTGTGTGATTGTGTGATTGTGTGATTGTGTGATTGTGTGATTGTGTGGTTGTGTGATTGTGTGATTGTGTGCTTGTGTGATTGTGCGGTTGTGTGATTGCGTGGTTGCGTGATTGCGTGATTGTGTGATTGTGTGATTGTGTGATAGTGTGGTTGTGTGATTGTGTGATTGTGTGATAGTGTGATTGTGCGATTGTGTGATTGCGTGATTGCCTGGTTGCGTGATTCTGTGATTCCCTCGTTGTGCGATTGTGTTATTGTGTGATGAGGTGCTTGTGTGATGGTGTGATTGTGTGATTGTGTGATTGTGTGATTGTGTGATTGTGTGATTGTGTGATTGTGTGATTGTGTGGTTGTGTGATTATGTGATTGTGTCCTTGTGTTCATGTGTTATTTTGTGTTGGGGTGCTTGTGTGATTGCGTGAGTGTATGATTGTGTGACTGTGGATTGTGTATTGTGCGATAGTCTGATTGCGTGAGTGTGTGGTTGTGTGACTGTAGATTGCGTATTGTGTGATTGTGTGATTGTGTGATTGTGTGATTGTGTGATTGTGTGATTGTGTGAAAGTGGGTTTGTGTGTTTGTGGATTGTGTGGTTGTGTGATTGTGTGATGGCGGGATGTGGATTGTCTGATTGTGTGATTGTGTATCGGTGTGATTGTGCGATTGTGTGACTTTGCGATAGTGTGATTGTGTGATGGCGGGTTGTAGATTGTCTGATTGTGTGATTGTGCGATTGTGTGACAATGCGATTGTGTGATTGTGTGGTTGTGTGATTGTGTAATTGCATGGTGGGGTGATTGTGTGATAGTGTGATTGTGTGATAGTGTGATTGTGTGATTGTGTGATTGTGTGATTGTGTGATTGTGTGATTGTGTGATTGTGTGATTGTGTGATTGTGTCCATGTGTAATCGTGTGTTTGGGTGCTTGTGTGATTGTGCGAGTGTGTGATTGTGTGATTGTGGATTGTGTGATTGTGTGATTGTGTGATTGTGTGATTGTCTGATGGTGTGATTGTGTGATTGTGTGATTGTGTGATTGTGGGATTGTGTGGTTGTGTGATTGTGTGGTTGTGTGATTGCGTGATTGTGTGATTGTGGGATTGTGTGGTTGTGTGATTGTGTGGTTGTGTGATTGTGTGATTGTGTGATTGTGTGATTGTGTGATTGTGTGATTGTGTAATTGCATGGTGGGGTGATTGTGTGATAGTGTGATTGTGTGATAGTGTGATTGTGTGATTGTGTGATTGTGTGATTGTGTGATTGTGTGATTGTGTGATTGTGTCCATGTGTAATCGTGTGTTTGGGTGCTTGTGTGATTGTGCGAGTGTGTGATTGTGTGATTGTGGATTGTGTGATTGTGTGATTGTGTGATTGTCTGATGGTGTGATTGCGTGATTGTGTGATTGTGTGATTGTGGGATTGTGTGGTTGTGTGATTGTGTGGTTGTGTGATTGCGTGATTGTGTGATTGTGGGATTGTGTGGTTGTGTGGTTGTGTGATTGTGTGATTGTGTGATTGTGTGATTGTGTGATTGTGTGATTGTGTGATTGTGTGATTGTGTGATTGTGTGATTGTGTGATTGTGGGATTGTGTGGTTGTGTGATTGTGTGGTTGTGTGATTGTGGGATTGTGTGGTTGTGTGATTGTCTGGTTGTGTGATTGTGTGATTGTGTGATTATGGGATTGTGTGGTTGTGTGATTGTGTGGTTGTGTGATTGTGTGATTGTGTGATTGTGTGATTGTGTGATTGTGGGATTGTGTGGTAGTGTGATTGTGTGGTTGTGTGATTGCGTGATTGTGTGATTGTGGGATTGTGTGGTTGTGTGATTGTGTGGTTGTGTGATTGTGTGATTGTGTGATTGTGTGATTGTGGGATTGTGTGGTTGTGTGATTGTGTGGTTGTGTGATTGCGTGACTGTGTGATTGTGAGATTGCGTGATTGTGTGATTGTGCGATTATGGGATTGTGTGATTGTGTGATAGTGTGATTGTGTGATTGTGTGATTGTGTGATTGTGTGATTGTGTGATTGTGTGATTGTGTCACTGTGTGATTGTGTGATTGTGTGATTGTGTGGTTGTGTGATTGTGTGATTGTGTGATTGTGTGATTGTGTGAAAGTGGGTTTGTGTGTTTGTGGATTGTGTGGTTGTGTGATTGTGTGATGGCGGGATGTGGATTGTCTGATTGTGTGATTGTGTATTGGTGTGATTGTGCGATTGTGTGACTTTGCGATAGTGTGATTGCGTGATCGCGGGTTGTGGATTGTCTGATTGTGTGATTGTGCGATTGTGTGACAATGCGATTGTGTGATTGTGTGGTTGTGTGATTGTGTAATTGCATGGTGGGGTGATTGTGTGATAGTGTGATTGTGTGATAGTGTGATTGTGTGATTGTGTGATTGTGTGATTGTGTGATTGTGTGATTGTGTGATTGTGTGATTGTGTGATTGTGTCCATGTGTAATCGTGTGTTTGGTTGCTTGTGTGATTGTGCGAGTGTGTGATTGTGTGATTGTGGATTGTGTGATTGTGTGACTTTGCGATTGTGTGATTGTGTGATGGCGGGTTGTGGATTGTCTGATTGTGTGATTGTGTATTGGTGTGATTGTGCGATTGTGTGACTTTGCGATTGTGTCATTGTGTGGTTGTGTGATTGTGTGATTGCATGGTGGGGTGATTGCGTGATAGTGTGATTGTGTGATAGTGTGATTGTGTGATTGTGTGATTGCATGGTGGGGTGATTGCGTGATAGTGTGATTGTGTGATAGTGTGATTGTGTGATAGTGTGATAGTGTGATTGTGTGATTGTGTGATTGTGTGATTGTGTGATTGTAAGATTGTGTGATTGTGTGGTTGTGTGATTATGTGATTGTGTCATTGTGTTCATGTGTTATTTTGTGTTGGGGTGCTTGTGTGATTGCGTGAGTGTATGATTGTGTGACTGTGGATTGTGTATTGTGCGATTGTGTGATTGCGTGAGTGTGTGGTTGTGTGACTGTAGATTGCGTATTGTGTGATTATGTGATTGTGTGATTGTGTGATTGTGTGATGGCGGGATGTGGATTGTCTGATTGTGTGATTGTGTATTGGTGTGATTGTGCGATTGTGTGACTTTGCGATAGTGAGATTGTGTGATGGCGGGTTGTGGATTGTCTGATTGTGTGATTGTGCGATTGTGTGACAATGCGATTGTGTGATTGTGTGGTTGTGTGATTGTGTAATTGCATGGTGGGGTGATTGTGTGATAGTGTGATTGTGTGATAGTGTGATTGTGTGATTGTGTGATTGTGTGATTGTGTGATTGTGTGATTGTGTGATTGTGTCCATGTGTAATCGTGTGTTTGGGTGCTTGTGTGATTGTGCGAGTGTTTGATTGTGTGATTGTGGGATTGTGTGGTTGTGTGATTGTGTGGTTGTGTGATTGCGTGATTGTGTGATTGTGGGATTGTGTGATTGTGTGATTGTACGGTTGTGTGATTGTGTGATAGTGTGATTGTGTGATTGTGTGATTGTGTGATTGTGTGATTGTGGGATTGTGTGAGTGTGTGATTGTGTGATTGTGTGATTGTGTGATTGTGTGATTGTGTGATTGTGGGATTGTGTGGTTGTGTGATTGTGTGGTTGTGTGATTGTGTGATTGTGTGATTGTGGGATTGTGTGATTGTGTGATTGTGTGATTGTGTGATTGTGTGATTGTGTGATTGTGTGGTTGTGTGATTGTGTGATTGTGTGCTTGTGTGATTGTGCGGTTGTGTGATTGCGTGGTTGCGTGATTGCGTGATTGTGTGATTGTGTGATTGTGTGATAGTGTGGTTGTGTGATTGTGTGATTGTGTGATAGTGTGATTGTGCGATTGTGTGATTGCGTGATTGCCTGGTTGCGTGATTCTGTTATTCCCTCGTTGTGCGATTGTGTTATTGTGTGATGAGGTGCTTGTGTGATGGTGTGATTGTGTGATTGTGTGATTGTGTGATTGTGTGATTGTGTGATTGTGTGATTGTGTGATTGTGTGGTTGTGTGATTATGTGATTGTGTCCTTGTGTTCATGTGTTATTTTGTGTTGGGGTGCTTGTGTGATTGCGTGAGTGTATGATTGTGTGACTGTGGATTGTGTATTGTGCGATTGTCTGATTGCGTGAGTGTGTGGTTGTGTGACTGTAGATTGCGTATTGTGTGATTGTGTGATTGTGTGATTGTGTGATTGTGTGATTGTGTGATTGTGTGATTGTGTGATTGTGTCCATGTGTAATCGTGTGTTTGGGTGCTTGTGTGATTGTGCGAGTGTGTGATTGTGTGATTGTGGATTGTGTGATTGTGTGATTGTGTGATTGTGTGATTGTGTGATTGTCTGATGGTGTGATTGTGTGATTGTGTGATTGTGTGATTGTGGGATTGTGTGGTTGTGTGATTGTGTGGTTGTGTGATTGCGTGATTGTGCGATTGTGGGATTGTGTGGTTGTGTGATTGTGTGGTTGTGTGATTGTGTGATTGTGTGATTGTGTGATTGTGTGATTGTGTGATTGTGGGATTGTGTGGTAGTGTGATTGTGTGATTGTGTGGTTGTGTGATTGTGTAATTGCATGGTGGGGTGATTGTGTGATAGTGTGATTGTGTGATAGTGTGATTGTGTGATTGTGTGATTGTGTGATTGTGTGATTGTGTGATTGTGTCCATGTGTAATCGTGTGTTTGGGTGCTTGTGTGATTGTGCGAGTGTGTGATTGTGTGATTGTGGATTGTGTGATTGTGTGATTGTGTGATTGTCTGATGGTGTGATTGTGTGATTGTGTGATTGTGTGATTGTGGGATTGTGTGGTTGTGTGATTGTGTGGTTGTGTGATTGCGTGATTGTGTGATTGTGGGATTGTGTGGTTGTGTGATTGTGTGATTGTGTGATTGTGTGATTGTGTGATTGTGTGATTGTGTGATTGTGTGATTGTGGGATTGTGTGGTTGTGTGACTGTGTGGTTGTGTGATTGTGTGATTGTGGGATTGTGTGGTTGTGTGATTGTCTGGTTGTGTGATTGTGTGATTGTGTGATTATGGGATTGTGTGGTTGTGTGATTGTGTGGTTGTGTGATTGTGTGATTGTGTGATTGTGTGATTGTGTGATTGTGGGATTGTGTGGTAGTGTGATTGTGTGGTTGTGTGATTGCGTGATTGTGTGATTGTGGGATTGTGTGGTTGTGTGATTGTGTGGTTGTGTGATTGTGTGATTGTGTGATTGTGTGATTGTGTGATTGTGTGGTTGTGTGATTGCGTGATTGTGTGATTGTGGGATTGTGTGGTTGTGTGATTGTGTGATTGTGTGATTGTGTGATTGCGTGATTGTGTGATTGTGTGATTGTGTGATTGTGTGATTGTGTGATTGTGTGATTGTGTGGTTGTGTGACTGTGTGGTTGTGTGATTGTGTGATTGTGGGATTGTGTGGTTGTGTGATTGTCTGGTTGTGTGATTGTGTGATTGTGTGATTATGGGATTGTGTGGTTGTGTGATTGTGTGGTTGTGTGATTGTGTGATTGTGTGATTGTGTGATTGTGTGATTGTGGGATTGTGTGGTAGTGTGATTGTGTGGTTGTGTGATTGCGTGATTGTGTGATTGTGGGATTGTGTGGTTGTGTGATTGTGTGGTTGTGTGATTGTGTGGTTGTGTGATTGTGTGGTTGTGTGATTGCGTGATTGTGTGATTGTGTGATTGTGTGATTGTGTGATTGTGTGATTGTGTGATTGTGTCACTGTGTGATTGTGTGATTGTGTGATTGTGTGGTTGTGTGATTGTGTGATTGTGTGATTGTGTGATTGTGTGATTGTGTGATTGTGGGATTGTGTGGTTGTGTGATTGTGTGGTTGTGCGATTGTGTTATTGTGTGATGAGGTGCTTGTGTGATTGTGTGATTGTGTGATTGTGTGATTGTGTGATTGTGTGATTGTGGGATTGTGTGGTTGTGTGATTGTGTGATTGTGTGATTGTGGGATTGTGTGGTTGTGTGATTGTGTGGTTGTGTGATTGTGTGATTGTGTGATTGTGGGATTGTGTGATTGTGTGATTGTGTGATTGTGTGATTGTGTGATTGTGTGATTGTGTGGTTGTGTGATTGTGTGATTGTGTGCTTGTGTGATTGTGCGGTTGTGTGATTGCGTGGTTGCGTGATTGCGTGATTGTGTGATTGTGTGATTGTGTGATAGTGTGGTTGTGTGATTGTGTGATTGTGTGATAGTGTCCATGTGTAATCGTGTGTTTGGGTGCTTGTGTGATTGTGCGAGTGTTTGATTGTGTGATTGTGGATTGTGTGACTTTGCGATTGTGTGATTGTGTGATGGCGGGTTGTGGATTGTCTGATTGTGTGATTGTGTATTGGTGTGATTGTGCGATTGTGTGACTTTGCGATTGTGTCATTGTGTGGTTGTGTGATTGTGTGATTGCATGGTGGGGTGATTGCGTGATAGTGTGATTGTGTGATAGTGTGATTGTGTGATAGTGTGATAGTGTGATTGTGTGATTGTGTGATTGTGTGATTGTGTCCATGTGTAATCGTGTGTTTGGGTGCTTGTGTGATTGTGTGATTGTGTGATTGTGTGATTGTGGGATTGTGTGGTTGTGTGATTGTGTGGTTGTGTGATTGCGTGATTGTGTGATTGTGGGATTGTGTGATTGTGTGATTGTATGGTTGTGTGATTGTGTGATAGTGTGATTGTGTGATTGTGTGATTGTGTGATTGTGTGATTGTGGGATTGTGTGAGTGTGTGATTGTGTGATTGTGTGATTGTGTGATTGTGTGATTGTGTGATTGTGGGATTGTGTGGTTGTGTGATTGTGTGGTTGTGTGATTGTGTGATTGTGTGATTGTGGGATTGTGTGATTGTGTGATTGTGTGATTGCGTGATTGTGTGATTGTGTGATTGTGTGATTGTGTGGTTGTGTGATTGTGTGATTGTGTGCTTGTGTGATTGTGCGGTTGTGTGATTGCGTGGTTGCGTGATTGCGTGATTGTGTGATTGTGTGATTGTGTGATAGTGTGGTTGTGTGATTGTGTGATTGTGTGATAGTGTGATTGTGCGATTGTGTGATTGCGTGATTGCCTGGTTGCGTGATTCTGTTATTCCCTCGTTGTGCGATTGTGTTATTGTGTGATGAGGTGCTTGTGTGATGGTGTGATTGTGTGATTGTGTGATTGTGTGATTGTGTGATTGTGTGATTGTGTGATTGTGTGATTGTGTGGTTGTGTGATTGCGTGATTGTGTGATTGTGGGATTGTGTGGTTGTGTGATTGTGTGATTGTGTGATTGTGTGATTGCGTGATTGTGTGATTGTGTGATTGTGTGATTGTGTGATTGTGTGATTGTGTGATTGTGGGATTGTGTGATTGTGTGATTGTGTGATTGTGTGATTGTGTGATTGTGTGATTGTGGGATTGTGTGGTAGTGTGATTGTGTGGTTGTGTGATTGCGTGATTGTGTGATTGTGGGATTGTGTGGTTGTGTGATTGTGTGGTTGTGTGATTGTGTGATTGTGTGATTGTGTGATTGTGTGATTGTGTGGTTGTGTGATTGCGTGATTGTGTGATTGTGGGATTGTGTGGTTGTGTGATTGTGTGATTGTGTGATTGCGTGATTGTGTGATTGTGTGATTGTGTGATTGTGTGATTGTGTGATTGTGTGATTGTGTGGTTGTGTGACTGTGTGGTTGTGTGATTGTGTGATTGTGGGATTGTGTGGTTGTGTGATTGTCTGGTTGTGTGATTGTGTGATTGTGTGATTATGGGATTGTGTGGTTGTGTGATTGTGTGGTTGTGTGATTGTGTGATTGTGTGATTGTGTGATTGTGTGATTGTGGGATTGTGTGGTAGTGTGATTGTGTGGTTGTGTGATTGCGTGATTGTGTGATTGTGGGATTGTGTGGTTGTGTGATTGTGTGGTTGTGTGATTGTGTGGTTGTGTGATTGTGTGGTTGTGTGATTGCGTGATTGTGTGATTGTGTGATTGTGTGATTGTGTGATTGTGTGATTGTGTGATTGTGTCACTGTGTGATTGTGTGATTGTGTGATTGTGTGGTTGTGTGATTGTGTGATTGTGTGATTGTGTGATTGTGTGATTGTGTGATTGTGGGATTGTGTGGTTGTGTGATTGTGTGGTTGTGCGATTGTGTTATTGTGTGATGAGGTGCTTGTGTGATGGTGTGATTGTGTGATTGTGTGATTGTGTGATTGTGTGATTGTGGGATTGTGTGGTTGTGTGATTGTGTGATTGTGTGATTGTGGGATTGTGTGGTTGTGTGATTGTGTGGTTGTGTGATTGTGTGATTGTGTGATTGTGGGATTGTGTGATTGTGTGATTGTGTGATTGTGTGATTGTGTGATTGTGTGATTGTGTGGTTGTGTGATTGTGTGATTGTGTGCTTGTGTGATTGTGCGGTTGTGTGATTGCGTGGTTGCGTGATTGCGTGATTGTGTGATTGTGTGATTGTGTGATAGTGTGGTTGTGTGATTGTGTGATTGTGTGATAGTGTCCATGTGTAATCGTGTGTTTGGGTGCTTGTGTGATTGTGCGAGTGTTTGATTGTGTGATTGTGGATTGTGTGACTTTGCGATTGTGTGATTGTGTGATGGCGGGTTGTGGATTGTCTGATTGTGTGATTGTGTATTGGTGTGATTGTGCGATTGTGTGACTTTGCGATTGTGTCATTGTGTGGTTGTGTGATTGTGTGATTGCATGGTGGGGTGATTGCGTGATAGTGTGATTGTGTGATAGTGTGATTGTGTGATAGTGTGATAGTGTGATTGTGTGATTGTGTGATTGTGTGATTGTGTGATTGTGTCCATGTGTAATCGTGTGTTTGGGTGCTTGTGTGATTGTGTGATTGTGTGATTGTGTGATTGTGGGATTGTGTGGTTGTGTGATTGTGTGGTTGTGTGATTGCGTGATTGTGTGATTGTGGGATTGTGTGATTGTGTGATTGTATGGTTGTGTGATTGTGTGATAGTGTGAGTGTGTGATTGTGTGATTGTGTGATTGTGTGATTGTGTGATTGTGGGATTGTGTGGTTGTGTGATTGTGTGGTTGTGTGATTGTGTGATTGTGTGATTGTGGGATTGTGTGATTGTGTGATTGTGTGATTGCGTGATTGTGTGATTGTGTGATTGTGTGATTGTGTGGTTGTGTGATTGTGTGATTGTGTGCTTGTGTGATTGTGCGGTTGTGTGATTGCGTGGTTGCGTGATTGCGTGATTGTGTGATTGTGTGATTGTGTGATAGTGTGGTTGTGTGATTGTGTGATTGTGTGATAGTGTGATTGTGCGATTGTGTGATTGCGTGATTGCCTGGTTGCGTGATTCTGTTATTCCCTCGTTGTGCGATTGTGTTATTGTGTGATGAGGTGCTTGTGTGATGGTGTGATTGTGTGATTGTGTGATTGTGTGATTGTGTGATTGTGTGATTGTGTGATTGTGTGATTGTGTGATTGTGTGATTGTGTGGTTGTGTGATTGCGTGATTGTGTGATTGTGGGATTGTGTGGTTGTGTGATTGTGTGATTGTGTGATTGTGTGATTGCGTGATTGTGTGATTGTGTGATTGTGTGATTGTGTGATTGTGTGATTGTGTGATTGTGTGGTTGTGTGACTGTGTGGTTGTGTGATTGTGTGATTGTGGGATTGTGTGGTTGTGTGATTGTCTGGTTGTGTGATTGTGTGATTGTGTGATTATGGGATTGTGTGGTTGTGTGATTGTGTGGTTGTGTGATTGTGTGATTGTGTGATTGTGTGATTGTGTGATTGTGGGATTGTGTGGTAGTGTGATTGTGTGGTTGTGTGATTGCGTGATTGTGTGATTGTGGGATTGTGTGGTTGTGTGATTGTGTGGTTGTGTGATTGTGTGGTTGTGTGATTGTGTGGTTGTGTGATTGCGTGATTGTGTGATTGTGTGATTGTGTGATTGTGTGATTGTGTGATTGTGTGATTGTGTCACTGTGTGATTGTGTGATTGTGTGATTGTGTGGTTGTGTGATTGTGTGATTGTGTGATTGTGTGATTGTGTGATTGTGTGATTGTGGGATTGTGTGGTTGTGTGATTGTGTGGTTGTGCGATTGTGTTATTGTGTGATGAGGTGCTTGTGTGATGGTGTGATTGTGTGATTGTGTGATTGTGTGATTGTGTGATTGTGGGATTGTGTGGTTGTGTGATTGTGTGATTGTGTGATTGTGGGATTGTGTGGTTGTGTGATTGTGTGGTTGTGTGATTGTGTGATTGTGTGATTGTGGGATTGTGTGATTGTGTGATTGTGTGATTGTGTGATTGTGTGATTGTGTGATTGTGTGGTTGTGTGATTGTGTGATTGTGTGCTTGTGTGATTGTGCGGTTGTGTGATTGCGTGGTTGCGTGATTGCGTGATTGTGTGATTGTGTGATTGTGTGATAGTGTGGTTGTGTGATTGTGTGATTGTGTGATAGTGTCCATGTGTAATCGTGTGTTTGGGTGCTTGTGTGATTGTGCGAGTGTTTGATTGTGTGATTGTGGATTGTGTGACTTTGCGATTGTGTGATTGTGTGATGGCGGGTTGTGGATTGTCTGATTGTGTGATTGTGTATTGGTGTGATTGTGCGATTGTGTGACTTTGCGATTGTGTCATTGTGTGGTTGTGTGATTGTGTGATTGCATGGTGGGGTGATTGCGTGATAGTGTGATTGTGTGATAGTGTGATTGTGTGATAGTGTGATAGTGTGATTGTGTGATTGTGTGATTGTGTGATTGTGTGATTGTGTCCATGTGTAATCGTGTGTTTGGGTGCTTGTGTGATTGTGTGATTGTGTGATTGTGTGATTGTGGGATTGTGTGGTTGTGTGATTGTGTGGTTGTGTGATTGCGTGATTGTGTGATTGTGGGATTGTGTGATTGTGTGATTGTATGGTTGTGTGATTGTGTGATAGTGTGATTGTGTGATTGTGTGATTGTGTGATTGTGTGATTGTGGGATTGTGTGAGTGTGTGATTGTGTGATTGTGTGATTGTGTGATTGTGTGATTGTGTGATTGTGGGATTGTGTGGTTGTGTGATTGTGTGGTTGTGTGATTGTGTGATTGTGTGATTGTGGGATTGTGTGATTGTGTGATTGTGTGATTGCGTGATTGTGTGATTGTGTGATTGTGTGATTGTGTGGTTGTGTGATTGTGTGATTGTGTGCTTGTGTGATTGTGCGGTTGTGTGATTGCGTGGTTGCGTGATTGCGTGATTGTGTGATTGTGTGATTGTGTGATAGTGTGGTTGTGTGATTGTGTGATTGTGTGATAGTGTGATTGTGCGATTGTGTGATTGCGTGATTGCCTGGTTGCGTGATTCTGTTATTCCCTCGTTGTGCGATTGTGTTATTGTGTGATGAGGTGCTTGTGTGATGGTGTGATTGTGTGATTGTGTGATTGTGTGATTGTGTGATTGTGTGATTGTGTGATTGTGTGATTGTGTGATTGTGTGGTTGTGTGATTATGTGATTGTGTCCTTGTGTTCATGTGTTATTTTGTGTTGGGGTGCTTGTGTGATTGCGTGAGTGTATGATTGTGTGACTGTGGATTGTGTATTGTGCGATTGTCTGATTGCGTGAGTGTGTGGTTGTGTGACTGTAGATTGCGTATTGTGTGATTGTGTGATTGTGTGATTGTGTGATTGTGTGATTGTGTGATTGTGTGATTGTGTGATTGTGTCCATGTGTAATCGTGTGTTTGGGTGCTTGTGTGATTGTGCGAGTGTGTGATAGTGTGATTGTGTGATAGTGTGATTGTGTGATAGTGTGATTGTGTGATTGTGTGATTGTGTGATTGTGTGATTGTGTGATTGTGTGATTGTGTGATTGTGTGATTGTGTCCATGTGTAATCGTGTGTTTGGGTGCTTGTGTGATTGTGCGAGTGTGTGATTGTGTGATTGTGGATTGTGTGATTGTGTGATTGTGTGATTGTGTGATTGTCTGATGGTGTGATTGTGTGATTGTGTGATTGTGTGATTGTGGGATTGTGTGGTTGTGTGATTGTGTGGTTGTGTGATTGCGTGATTGTGTGATTGTGGGATTGTGTGGTTGTGTGATTGTGTGGTTGTGTGATTGTGTGATTGTGTGATTGTGTGATTGTGTGATTGTGTGATTGTGTGATTGTGTGATTGTGTGATTGTGTGATTGTGTGATTGTGTGATTGTGGGATTGTGTGGTTGTGTGATTGTGTGGTTGTGTGATTGTGTGATTGTGGGATTGTGTGGTTGTGTGATTGTGTGGTTGTGTGATTGTGTGATTGTGTGATTATGGGATTGTGTGGTTGTGTGATTGTGTGGTTGTGTGATTGTGTGATTGTGTGATTGTGTGATTGTGTGATTGTGGGATTTTGTGGTAGTGTGATTGTGTGATTGTGTGGTTGTGTGATTGTGTAATTGCATGGTGGGGTGATTGTGTGATAGTGTGATTGTGTGATAGTGTGATTGTGTGATTGTGTGATTGTGTGATTGTGTGATTGTGTGATTGTGTGATTGTGTCCATGTGTAATCGTGTGTTTGGGTGCTTGTGTGATTGTGCGAGTGTTTGATTGTGTGATTGTGGGATTGTGTGGTTGTGTGATTGTGTGGTTGTGTGATTGCGTGATTGTGTGATTGTGGGATTGTGTGATTGTGTGATTGTACGGTTGTGTGATTGTGTGATAGTGTGATTGTGTGATTGTGTGATTGTGTGATTGTGTGATTGTGGGATTGTGTGAGTGTGTGATTGTGTGATTGTGTGATTGTGTGATTGTGTGATTGTGTGATTGTGTGATTGTGTGATTGTGTGATTGTGTGATTGTGTGATTGTGTGATTGTCTTATTGTGTCCATGTGTAATCGTGTGTTTGGGTGCTTGTGTGATTGTGTGATTGTGTGATTGTGTGATTGTGTGGTTGTGTGATTGTGTGATTGTGTGCTTGTGTGATTGTGTGATTGTGTGATTGTGTGATTGTGTCCATGTGTAATCGTGTGTTTGGGTGCTTGTGTGATTGTGCGAGTGTGTGATTGTGTGATTGTGGATTGTGTGATTGTGTGACTTTCCGATTGTGTGATTGTGTGATGGCGGGTTGTGGATTGTCTGATTGTGTGATTGTGTATTGGTGTGATTGTGCGATTGTGTGACTTTGCGATTGTGTCATTGTGTGGTTGTGTGATTGTGTGATTGCATGGTGGGGTGATTGCGTGACAGTGTGATTGTGTGATAGTGTGATTGTGTGATAGTGTGATAGTGTGATTGTGTGATTGTGTGATTGTGTGATTGTGTGATTGTAAGATTGTGTGATTGTGTGGTTGTGTGATTATGTGATTGTGTCATTGTGTTCATGTGTTATTTTGTGTTGGGGTGCTTGTGTGATTGCGTGAGTGTATGATTGTGTGACTGTGGATTGTGTATTGTGCGATTGTGTGATTGCGTGAGTGTGTGGTTGTGTGACTGTAGATTGCGTATTGTGTGATTATGTGATTGTGTGATTGTGTGATTGTGTGATTGTGTGATTGTGTGATTGTGTGATTGTGTGATTGTGTGAAAGTGGGTTTGTGTGTTTGTGGATTGTGTGGTTGTGGATTGTGTGGTTGTGTGATTGTGTGATGGCGGGATGTGGATTGTCTGATTGTGTGATTGTGTATTGGTGTGATTGTGCGATTGTGTGACTTTGCGATAGTGAGATTGTGTGATGGCGGGTTGTGGATTGTCTGATTGTGTGATTGTGCGATTGTGTGACAATGCGATTGTGTGATTGTGTGGTTGTGTGATTGTGTAATTGCATGGTGGGGTGATTGTGTGATAGTGTGATTGTGTGATAGTGTGATTGTGTGATTGTGTGATTGTGTGATTGTGTGATTGTGTGATTGTGTGATTGTGTCCATGTGTAATCGTGTGTTTGGGTGCTTGTGTGATTGTGCGAGTGTTTGATTGTGTGATTGTGGATTGTGTGACTTTGCGATTGTGTGATTGTGTGATGGCGGGTTGTGGATTGTCTGATTGTGTGATTGTTTATTGGTGTGATTGTGCGATTGTGTGACTTTGCGATTGTGTCATTGTGTGGTTGTGTGATTGTGTGATTGCATGGTGGGGTGATTGCGTGATAGTGTGATTGTGTGATAGTGTGATTGTGTGATAGTGTGATAGTGTGATTGTGTGATTGTGTGATTGTGTGATTGTGTGATTGTGTCCATGTGTAATCGTGTGTTTGGGTGCTTGTGCGATTGTGTGATTGTGTGATTGTGGGATTGTGTGGTTGTGTGATTGTGTGGTTGTGTGATTGCGTGATTGTGTGATTGTGGGATTGTGTGATTGTGTGATTGTATGGTTGTGTGATAGTGTGATAGTGTGATTGTGTGATTGTGTGATTGTGTGATTGTGTGATTGTGGGATTGTGTGAGTGTGTGATTGTGTGATTGTGTGATTGTGTGATTGTGTGATTGTGTGATTGTGTGATTGTGGGATTGTGTGGTTGTGTGATTGTGTGGTTGTGTGATTGTGTGATTGTGTGATTGTGGGATTGTGTGATTGTGTGATTGTGTGATTGTGTGATTGTGTGATTGTGTGATTGTGTGGTTGTGTGATTGTGTGATTGTGTGCTTGTGTGATTGTGCGGTTGTGTGATTGCGTGGTTGCGTGATTGCGTGATTGTGTGATTGTGTGATTGTGTGATAGTGTGGTTGTGTGATTGTGTGATTGTGTGATAGTGTGATTGTGCGATTGTGTGATTGCGTGATTGCCTGGTTGCGTGATTCTGTGATTCCCTCGTTGTGCGATTGTGTTATTGTGTGATGAGGTGCTTGTGTGATGGTGTGATTGTGTGATTGTGTGATTGTGTGATTGTGTGATTGTGTGATTGTGTGATTGTGTGATTGTGTGATTGTGTGGTTGTGTGATTATGTGATTGTGTCCTTGTGTTCATGTGTTATTTTGTGTTGGGGTGCTTGTGTGATTGCGTGAGTGTATGATTGTGTGACTGTGGATTGTGTATTGTGCGATAGTCTGATTGCGTGAGTGTGTGGTTGTGTGACTGTAGATTGCGTATTGTGTGATTGTGTGATTGTGTGATTGTGTGATTGTGTGATTGTGTGATTGTGTGAAAGTGGGTTTGTGTGTTTGTGGATTGTGTGGTTGTGTGATTGTGTGATGGCGGGATGTGGATTGTCTGATTGTGTGATTGTGTATCGGTGTGATTGTGCGATTGTGTGACTTTGCGATAGTGTGATTGTGTGATGGCGGGTTGTGGATTGTCTGATTGTGTGATTGTGCGATTGTGTGACAATGCGATTGTGTGATTGTGTGGTTGTGTGATTGTGTAATTGCATGGTGGGGTGATTGTGTGATAGTGTGATTGTGTGATAGTGTGATTGTGTGATTGTGTGATTGTGTGATTGTGTGATTGTGTGATTGTGTGATTGTGTGATTGTGTGATTGTGTCCATGTGTAATCGTGTGTTTGGGTGCTTGTGTGATTGTGCGAGTGTGTGATTGTGTGATTGTGGATTGTGTGATTGTGTGATTGTGTGATTGTGTGATTGTCTGATGGTGTGATTGTGTGATTGTGTGATTGTGTGATTGTGGGATTGTGTGGTTGTGTGATTGTGTGGTTGTGTGATTGCGTGATTGTGTGATTGTGGGATTGTGTGGTTGTGTGATTGTGTGGTTGTGTGATTGTGTGATTGTGTGATTGTGTGATTGTGGGATTGTGTGGTTGTGTGATTGTGTGGTTGTGTGATTGCGTGACTGTGTGATTGTGGGATTGCGTGATTGTGTGATTGTGCGATTATGGGATTGTGTGATTGTGTGATAGTGTGATTGTGTGATTGTGTGATTGTGTGATTGTGTGATTGTGTGATTGTGTGATTGTGTGATTGTGTCACTGTGTGATTGTGTGATTGTGTGATTGTGTGGTTGTGTGATTGTGTGATTGTGTGATTGTGTGATTGTGTGAAAGTGGGTTTGTGTGTTTGTGGATTGTGTGGTTGTGTGATTGTGTGATGGCGGGATGTGGATTGTCTGATTGTGTGATTGTGTATTGGTGTGATTGTGCGATTGTGTGACTTTGCGATAGTGTGATTGCGTGATGGCGGGTTGTGGATTGTCTGATTGTGTGATTGTGCGATTTTGTGACAATGCGATTGTGTGATTGTGTGGTTGTGTGATTGTGTAATTGCATGGTGGGGTGATTGTGTGATAGTGTGATTGTGTGATAGTGTGATTGTGTGATTGTGTGATTGTGTGATTGTGTGATTGTGTGATTGTGTGATTGTGTGATTGTGTGATTGTGTCCATGTGTAATCGTGTGTTTGGGTGCTTGTGTGATTGTGCGAGTGTGTGATTGTGTGATTGTGGATTGTGTGATTGTGTGACTTTGCGATTGTGTGATTGTGTGATGGCGGGTTGTGGATTGTCTGATTGTGTGATTGTGTATTGGTGTGATTGTGCGATTGTGTGACTTTGCGATTGTGTCATTGTGTGGTTGTGTGATTGTGTGATTGCATGGTGGGGTGATTGCGTGATAGTGTGATTGTGTGATAGTGTGATTGTGTGATTGTGTGATTGCATGGTGGGGTGATTGCGTGATAATGTGATTGTGTGATAGTGTGATTGTGTGATAGTGTGATAGTGTGATTGTGTGATTGTAAGATTGTGTGATTGTGTGGTTGTGTGATTATGTGATTGTGTCATTGTGTTCATGTGTTATTTTGTGTTGGGGTGCTTGTGTGATTGCGTGAGTGTATGATTGTGTGACTGTGGATTGTGTATTGTGCGATTGTGTGATTGCGTGAGTGTGTGGTTGTGTGACTGTAGATTGCGTATTGTGTGATTATGTGATTGTGTGATTGTGTGATTGTGTGATGGCGGGATGTGGATTGTCTGATTGTGTGATTGTGTATTGGTGTGATTGTGCGATTGTGTGACTTTGCGATAGTGAGATTGTGTGATGGCGGGTTGTGGATTGTCTGATTGTGTGATTGTGCGATTGTGTGACAATGCGATTGTGTGATTGTGTGGTTGTGTGATTGTGTAATTGCATGGTGGGGTGATTGTGTGATAGTGTGATTGTGTGATAGTGTGATTGTGTGATTGTGTGATTGTGTGATTGTGTGATTGTGTGATTGTGTGATTGTGTGATTGTGTCCATGTGTAATCGTGTGTTTGGGTGCTTGTGTGATTGTGCGAGTGTTTGATTGTGTGATTGTGGGATTGTGTGGTTGTGTGATTGTGTGGTTGTGTGATTGCGTGATTGTGTGATTGTGGGATTGTGTGATTGTGTGATTGTATGGTTGTGTGATTGTGTGATAGTGTGATTGTGTGATTGTGTGATTGTGTGATTGTGTGATTGTGGGATTGTGTGAGTGTGTGATTGTGTGATTGTGTGATTGTGTGATTGTGTGATTGTGTGATTGTGGGATTGTGTGGTTGTGTGATTGTGTGGTTGTGTGATTGTGTGATTGTGTGATTGTGGGATTGTGTGATTGTGTGATTGTGTGATTGTGTGATTGTGTGATTGTGTGATTGTGTGATTGTGTGGTTGTGTGATTGTGTGATTGTGTGCTTGTGTGATTGTGCGGTTGTGTGATTGCGTGGTTGCGTGATTGCGTGATTGTGTGATTGTGTGATTGTGTGATAGTGTGGTTGTGTGATTGTGTGATTGTGTGATAGTGTGATTGTGCGATTGTGTGATTGCGTGATTGCCTGGTTGCGTGATTCTGTTATTCCCTCGTTGTGCGATTGTGTTATTGTGTGATGATGTGCTTGTGTGATGGTGTGATTGTGTGATTGTGTGATTGTGTGATTGTGTGATTGTGTGATTGTGTGATTGTGTGATTGTGTGGTTGTGTGATTATGTGATTGTGTCCTTGTGTTCATGTGTTATTTTGTGTTGGGGTGCTTGTGTGATTGCGTGAGTGTATGATTGTGTGACTGTGGATTGTGTATTGTGCGATTGTCTGATTGCGTGAGTGTGTGGTTGTGTGACTGTAGATTGCGTATTGTGTGATTGTGTGATTGTGTGATTGTGTGATTGTGTGATTGTGTGATTGTGTGATTGTGTGATTGTGTGATTGTGTCCATGTGTAATCGTGTGTTTGGGTGCTTGTGTGATTGTGCGAGTGTGTGATTGTGTGATTGTGGATTGTGTGATTGTGTGATTGTGTGATTGTGTGATTGTCTGATGGTGTGATTGTGTGATTGTGTGATTGTGTGATTGTGGGATTGTGTGATTGTGTGATTGCGTGATTGTGTGATTGTGTGATTGTGTGATTGTGTGATTGTGTGATTGTGTGATTGTGGGATTGTGTGGTTGTGTGACTGTGTGGTTGTGTGATTGTGTGATTGTGGGATTGTGTGGTTGCGTGATTGTCTGGTTGTGTGATTGTGTGATTGTGTGATTATGGGATTGTGTGGTTGTGTGATTGTGTGGTTGTGTGATTGTGTGATTGTGTGATTGTGTGATTGTGTGATTGTGGGATTGTGTGGTAGTGTGATTGTGTGGTTGTGTGATTGCGTGATTGTGTGATTGTGGGATTGTGTGGTTGTGTGATTGTGTGGTTGTGTGATTGTGTGGTTGTGTGATTGTGTGGTTGTGTGATTGCGTGATTGTGTGATTGTGTGATTGTGTGATTGTGTGATTGTGTGATTGTGTGATTGTGTGATTGTGTGATTGTGTCACTGTGTGATTGTGTGATTGTGTGATTGTGTGGTTGTGTGATTGTGTGATTGTGTGATTGTGTGATTGTGTGATTGTGTGATTGTGTGATTGTGGGATTGTGTGGTTGTGTGATTGTGTGGTTGTGCGATTGTGTTATTGTGTGATGAGGTGCTTGTGTGATGGTGTGATTGTGTGATTGTGTGATTGTGTGATTGTGTGATTGTGGGATTGTGTGGTTGTGTGATTGTGTGATTGTGTGATTGTGGGATTGTGTGGTTGTGTGATTGTGTGGTTGTGTGATTGTGTGATTGTGTGATTGTGGGATTGTGTGATTGTGTGATTGTGTGATTGTGTGATTGTGTGATTGTGTGATTGTGTGGTTGTGTGATTGTGTGATTGTGTGCTTGTGTGATTGTGCGGTTGTGTGATTGCGTGGTTGCGTGATTGCGTGATTGTGTGATTGTGTGATTGTGTGATAGTGTGGTTGTGTGATTGTGTGATTGTGTGATAGTGTCCATGTGTAATCGTGTGTTTGGGTGCTTGTGTGATTGTGCGAGTGTTTGATTGTGTGATTGTGGATTGTGTGACTTTGCGATTGTGTGATTGTGTGATGGCGGGTTGTGGATTGTCTGATTGTGTGATTGTGTATTGGTGTGATTGTGCGATTGTGTGACTTTGCGATTGTGTCATTGTGTGGTTGTGTGATTGTGTGATTGCATGGTGGGGTGATTGCGTGATAGTGTGATTGTGTGATAGTGTGATTGTGTGATAGTGTGATAGTGTGATTGTGTGATTGTGTGATTGTGTGATTGTGTGATTGTGTCCATGTGTAATCGTGTGTTTGGGTGCTTGTGTGATTGTGTGATTGTGTGATTGTGTGATTGTGGGATTGTGTGGTTGTGTGATTGTGTGGTTGTGTGATTGCGTGATTGTGTGATTGTGGGATTGTGTGATTGTGTGATTGTATGGTTGTGTGATTGTGTGATAGTGTGATTGTGTGATTGTGTGATTGTGTGATTGTGTGATTGTGGGATTGTGTGAGTGTGTGATTGTGTGATTGTGTGATTGTGTGATTGTGTGATTGTGTGATTGTGGGATTGTGTGGTTGTGTGATTGTGTGGTTGTGTGATTGTGTGATTGTGTGATTGTGGGATTGTGTGATTGTGTGATTGTGTGATTGTGTGATTGTGTGATTGTGTGATTGTGTGATTGTGTGGTTGTGTGATTGTGTGATTGTGTGCTTGTGTGATTGTGCGGTTGTGTGATTGCGTGGTTGCGTGATTGCGTGATTGTGTGATTGTGTGATTGTGTGATAGTGTGGTTGTGTGATTGTGTGATTGTGTGATAGTGTGATTGTGCGATTGTGTGATTGCGTGATTGCCTGGTTGCGTGATTCTGTTATTCCCTCGTTGTGCGATTGTGTTATTGTGTGATGAGGTGCTTGTGTGATGGTGTGATTGTGTGATTGTGTGATTGTGTGATTGTGTGATTGTGTGATTGTGTGATTGTGTGATTGTGTGGTTGTGTGATTATGTGATTGTGTCCTTGTGTTCATGTGTTATTTTGTGTTGGGGTGCTTGTGTGATTGCGTGAGTGTATGATTGTGTGACTGTGGATTGTGTATTGTGCGATTGTCTGATTGCGTGAGTGTGTGGTTGTGTGACTGTAGATTGCGTATTGTGTGATTGTGTGATTGTGTGATTGTGTGATTGTGTGATTGTGTGATTGTGTGATTGTGTGATTGTGTCCATGTGTAATCGTGTGTTTGGGTGCTTGTGTGATTGTGCGAGTGTGTGATTGTGTGATTGTGGATTGTGTGATTGTGTGATTCTGTGATTGTGTGATTGTCTGATGGTGTGATTGTGTGATTGTGTGATTGTGTGATTGTGGGATTGTGTGGTTGTGTGATTGTGTGGTTGTGTGATTGCGTGATTGTGTGATTGTGGGATTGTGTGGTTGTGTGATTGTGTGGTTGTGTGATTGTGTGATTGTGTGATTGTGTGATTGTGTGATTGTGTGATTGTGGGATTGTGTGGTAGTGTGATTGTGTGATTGTGTGGTTGTGTGATTGTGTAATTGCATGGTGGGGTGATTGTGTGATAGTGTGATTGTGTGATAGTGTGATTGTGTGATTGTGTGATTGTGTGATTGTGTGATTGTGTGATTGTGTGATTGTGTGATTGTGTGATTGTGTCCATGTGTAATCGTGTGTTTGGGTGCTTGTGTGATTGTGCGAGTGTGTGATTGTGTGATTGTGGATTGTGTGATTGTGTGATTGTGTGATTGTCTGATGGTGTGATTGTGTGATTGTGTGATTGCGTGATTGTGGGATTGTGTGGTTGTGTGATTGTGTGGTTGTGTGATTGCGTGATTGTGTGATTGTGGGATTGTGTGGTTGTGTGATTGTGTGATTGAGTGATTGTGTGATTGTGTGATTGTGTGATTGTGTGATTGTGTGATTGTGGGATTGTGTGGTTGTGTGATTGTGTGGTTGTGTGATTGTGTGATTGTGGGATTGTGTGGTTGTGTGATTGTCTGGTTGTGTGATTGTGTGATTGTGTGATTATGGGATTGTGTGGTTGTGTGATTGTGTGGTTGTGTGATTGTGTGATTGTGTGATTGTGTGATTGTGTGATTGTGTGATTGTGGGATTGTGTGGTAGTGTGATTGTGTGGTTGTGTGATTGCGTGATTGTGTGATTGTGGGATTGTGTGGTTGTGTGATTGTGTGGTTGTGTGATTGTGTGATTGTGTGATTGTGTGATTGTGGGATTGTGTGGTTGTGTGATTGTGTGGTTGTGTGATTGCGTGACTGTGTGATTGTGGGATTGCGTGATTGTGTGATTGTGCGATTATGGGATTGTGTGATTGTGTGATAGTGTGATAGTGTGATTGTGTGATTGTGTGATTGTGTGATTGTGTGATTGTGTGATTGTGTCACTGTGTGATTGTGTGATTGTGTGATTGTGTGGTTGTGTGATTGTGTGATTGTGTGATTGTGTGATTGTGGGATTGTGTGGTTGTGTGGTTGTGTGATTGTGTGATTGTGGGATTGTGTGGTTGTGTGATTGTGTGATTGTGTGATTGTGTGATTGTGGGATTGTGTGGTTGTGTGATTGTGTGATTGTGTGATTGTGGGATTGTGTGGTTGTGTGATTGTGTGGTTGTGTGATTGTGTGATTGTGTGATTGTGGGATTGTGTGATTGTGTGATTGTGTGATTGTGTGATTGTGTGATTGTGTGATTGTGTGGTTGTGTGATTGTGTGATTGTGTGCTTGTGTGATTGTGCGGTTGTGTGATTGCGTGGTTGCGTGATTGCGTGATTGTGTGATTGTGTGATTGTGTGATAGTGTGGTTGTGTGATTGTGTGATTGTGTGATAGTGTGATTGTGCGATTGTGTGATTGCGTGATTGCCTGGTTGCGTGATTCTGTGATTCCCTCGTTGTGCGATGGTGTTATTGTGTGATGAGGTGCTTGTGTGATGGTGTGATTGTGTGATTGTGTGATTGTGTGATTGTGTGGTTGTGTGATTATGTGATTGTGTCCTTGTGTTCATGTGTTATTTTGTGTTGGGGTGCTTGTGTGATTGCGTGAGTGTATGATTGTGTGACTGTGGATTGTGTATTGTGCGATTGTCTGATTGCGTGAGTGTGTGGTTGCGTGACTGTAGATTGCGTATTGTGTGATTGTGTGATTGTGTGATTGTGTGATTGTGTGATTGTGTGATTGTGTGATTGTGTGATTGTGTGATTGTGTGATTGTGTGATTGTGTGATTGTGTGAAAGTGGGTTTGTGTGTTTGTGGATTGTGTGGTTGTGTGATTGTGTGATGGCGGGATGTGGATTGTCTGATTGTGTGATTGTGTATTGGTGTGATTGTGCGATTGTGTGACTTTGCGATAGTGTGATTGTGTGATGGCGGGTTGTGGATTGTCTGATTGTGTGATTGTGCGATTTTGTGACAATGCGATTGTGTGATTGTGTGGTTGTGTGATTGTGTAATTGCATGGTGGGGTGATTGTGTGATAGTGTGATTGTGTGATAGTGTGATTGTGTGATTGTGTGATTGTGTGATTGTGTGATTGTGTGATTGTGTGATTGTGTGATTGTGTGATTGTGTCCATGTGTAATCGTGTGTTTGGGTGCTTGTGTGATTGTGCGAGTGTGTGATTGTGTGATTGTGGATTGTGTGATTGTGTGACTTTGCGATTGTGTGATTGTGTGATGGCGGGTTGTGGATTGTCTGATTGTGTGATTGTGTATTGGTGTGATTGTGCGATTGTGTGACTTTGCGATTGTGTCATTGTGTGGTTGTGTGATTGTGTGATTGCATGGTGGGGTGATTGCGTGATAGTGTGATTGTGTGATAGTGTGATTGTGTGATTGTGTGATTGCATGGTGGGGTGATTGCGTGATAGTGTGATTGTGTGATAGTGTGATTGTGTGATAGTGTGATAGTGTGATTGTGTGATTGTGTGATTGTGTGATTGTGTGATTGTAAGATTGTGTGATTGTGTGGTTGTGTGATTATGTGATTGTGTCATTGTGTTCATGTGTTATTTTGTGTTGGGGTGCTTGTGTGATTGCGTGAGTGTATGATTGTGTGACTGTGGATTGTGTATTGTGCGATTGTGTGATTGCGTGAGTGTGTGGTTGTGTGACTGTAGATTGCGTATTGTGTGATTATGTGATTGTGTGATTGTGTGATTGTGTGATGGCGGGATGTGGATTGTCTGATTGTGTGATTGTGTATTGGTGTGATTGTGCGATTGTGTGACTTTGCGATAGTGAGATTGTGTGATGGCGGGTTGTGGATTGTCTGATTGTGTGATTGTGCGATTGTGTGACAATGCGATTGTGTGATTGTGTGGTTGTGTGATTGTGTAATTGCATGGTGGGGTGATTGTGTGATAGTGTGATTGTGTGATAGTGTGATTGTGTGATTGTGTGATTGTGTGATTGTGTGATTGTGTGATTGTGTGATTGTGTGATTGTGTCCATGTGTAATCGTGTGTTTGGGTGCTTGTGTGATTGTGCGAGTGTTTGATTGTGTGATTGTGGGATTGTGTGGTTGTGTGATTGTGTGGTTGTGTGATTGCGTGATTGTGTGATTGTGGGATTGTGTGATTGTGTGATTGTATGGTTGTGTGATTGTGTGATAGTGTGATTGTGTGATTGTGTGATTGTGTGATTGTGTGATTGTGGGATTGTGTGAGTGTGTGATTGTGTGATTGTGTGATTGTGTGATTGTGTGATTGTGTGATTGTGGGATTGTGTGGTTGTGTGATTGTGTGGTTGTGTGATTGTGTGATAGTGTGATTGTGCGATTGTGTGATTGCGTGATTGCCTGGTTGCGTGATTCTGTTATTCCCTCGTTGTGCGATTGTGTTATTGTGTGATGATGTGCTTGTGTGATGGTGTGATTGTGTGATTGTGTGATTGTGTGATTGTGTGATTGTGTGATTGTGTGATTGTGTGATTGTGTGATTGTGTGGTTGTGTGATTATGTGATTGTGTCCTTGTGTTCATGTGTTATTTTGTGTTGGGGTGCTTGTGTGATTGCGTGAGTGTATGATTGTGTGACTGTGGATTGTGTATTGTGCGATTGTCTGATTGCGTGAGTGTGTGGTTGTGTGACTGTAGATTGCGTATTGTGTGATTGTGTGATTGTGTGATTGTGTGATTGTGTGATTGTGTGATTGTGTGATTGTGTGATTGTGTCCATGTGTAATCGTGTGTTTGGGTGCTTGTGTGATTGTGCGAGTGTGTGATTGTGTGATTGTGGATTGTGTGATTGTGTGATTGTGTGATTGTGTGATTGTCTGATGGTGTGATTGTGTGATTGTGTGATTGTGTGATTGTGGGATTGTGTGGTTGTGTGATTGTGTGGTTGTGTGATTGCGTGATTGTGCGATTGTGGGATTGTGTGGTTGTGTGATTGTGTGGTTGTGTGATTGTGTGATTGTGTGATTGTGTGATTGTGTGATTGTGTGATTGTGGGATTGTGTGGTAGTGTGATTGTGTGATTGTGTGGTTGTGTGATTGTGTGATAGTGTGATTGTGTGATAGTGTGATTGTGTGATTGTGTGATTGTGTGATTGTGTGATTGTGTGATTGTGTGATTGTGTGATTGTGTGATTGTGTGATTGTGTGATTGTGTCCATGTGTAATCGTGTGTTTGGGTGCTTGTGTGATTGTGCGAGTGTGTGATTGTGTGATTGTGGATTGTGTGATTGTGTGATTGTGTGATTGTCTGATGGTGTGATTGTGTGATTGTGTGATTGTGTGATTGTGGGATTGTGTGGTTGTGTGATTGTGTGGTTGTGTGATTGCGTGATTGTGTGATTGTGGGATTGTGTGGTTGTGTGATTGTGTGATTGTGTGATTGTGTGATTGTGTGATTGTGTGATTGTGTGATTGTGTGATTGTGTGATTGTGGGATTGTGTGGTTGTGTGACTGTGTGGTTGTGTGATTGTGTGATTGTGGGATTGTGTGGTTGTGTGATTGTCTGGTTGTGTGATTGTGTGATTGTGTGATTATGGGATTGTGTGGTTGTGTGATTGTGTGGTTGTGTGATTGTGTGATTGTGTGATTGTGTGATTGTGTGATTGTGGGATTGTGTGGTAGTGTGATTGTGTGGTTGTGTGATTGCGTGATTGTGTGATTGTGGGATTGTGTGGTTGTGTGATTGTGTGGTTGTGTGATTGTGTGATTGTGTGATTGTGTGATTGTGTGATTGTGTGGTTGTGTGATTGCGTGATTGTGTGATTGTGGGATTGTGTGGTTGTGTGATTGTGTGATTGTGTGATTGTGTGATTGCGTGATTGTGTGATTGTGTGATTGTGTGATTGTGTGATTGTGTGATTGTGGGATTGTGTGGTTGTGTGACTGTGTGGTTGTGTGATTGTGTGATTGTGGGATTGTGTGGTTGCGTGATTGTCTGGTTGTGTGATTGTGTGATTGTGTGATTATGGGATTGTGTGGTTGTGTGATTGTGTGGTTGTGTGATTGTGTGATTGTGTGATTGTGTGATTGTGTGATTGTGGGATTGTGTGGTAGTGTGATTGTGTGGTTGTGTGATTGCGTGATTGTGTGATTGTGGGATTGTGTGGTTGTGTGATTGTGTGGTTGTGTGATTGTGTGGTTGTGTGATTGTGTGGTTGTGTGATTGCGTGATTGTGTGATTGTGTGATTGTGTGATTGTGTGATTGTGTGATTGTGTGATTGTGTGATTGTGTCACTGTGTGATTGTGTGATTGTGTGATTGTGTGGTTGTGTGATTGTGTGATTGTGTGATTGTGTGATTGTGTGATTGTGTGATTGTGGGATTGTGTGGTTGTGTGATTGTGTGGTTGTGCGATTGTGTTATTGTGTGATGAGGTGCTTGTGTGATGGTGTGATTGTGTGATTGTGTGATTGTGTGATTGTGTGATTGTGGGATTGTGTGGTTGTGTGATTGTGTGATTGTGTGATTGTGGGATTGTGTGGTTGTGTGATTGTGTGGTTGTGTGATTGTGTGATTGTGTGATTGTGGGATTGTGTGATTGTGTGATTGTGTGATTGTGTGATTGTGTGATTGTGTGATTGTGTGGTTGTGTGATTGTGTGATTGTGTGCTTGTGTGATTGTGCGGTTGTGTGATTGCGTGGTTGCGTGATTGCGTGATTGTGTGATTGTGTGATTGTGTGATAGTGTGGTTGTGTGATTGTGTGATTGTGTGATAGTGTCCATGTGTAATCGTGTGTTTGGGTGCTTGTGTGATTGTGCGAGTGTTTGATTGTGTGATTGTGGATTGTGTGACTTTGCGATTGTGTGATTGTGTGATGGCGGGTTGTGGATTGTCTGATTGTGTGATTGTGTATTGGTGTGATTGTGCGATTGTGTGACTTTGCGATTGTGTCATTGTGTGGTTGTGTGATTGTGTGATTGCATGGTGGGGTGATTGCGTGATAGTGTGATTGTGTGATAGTGTGATTGTGTGATAGTGTGATAGTGTGATTGTGTGATTGTGTGATTGTGTGATTGTGTGATTGTGTCCATGTGTAATCGTGTGTTTGGGTGCTTGTGTGATTGTGTGATTGTGTGATTGTGTGATTGTGGGATTGTGTGGTTGTGTGATTGTGTGGTTGTGTGATTGCGTGATTGTGTGATTGTGGGATTGTGTGATTGTGTGATTGTATGGTTGTGTGATTGTGTGATAGTGTGATTGTGTGATTGTGTGATTGTGTGATTGTGTGATTGTGGGATTGTGTGAGTGTGTGATTGTGTGATTGTGTGATTGTGTGATTGTGTGATTGTGTGATTGTGGGATTGTGTGGTTGTGTGATTGTGTGGTTGTGTGATTGTGTGATTGTGTGATTGTGGGATTGTGTGATTGTGTGATTGTGTGATTGTGTGATTGTGTGATTGTGTGATTGTGTGATTGTGTGGTTGTGTGATTGTGTGATTGTGTGCTTGTGTGATTGTGCGGTTGTGTGATTGCGTGGTTGCGTGATTGCGTGATTGTGTGATTGTGTGATTGTGTGATAGTGTGGTTGTGTGATTGTGTGATTGTGTGATAGTGTGATTGTGCGATTGTGTGATTGCGTGATTGCCTGGTTGCGTGATTCTGTTATTCCCTCGTTGTGCGATTGTGTTATTGTGTGATGAGGTGCTTGTGTGATGGTGTGATTGTGTGATTGTGTGATTGTGTGATTGTGTGATTGTGTGATTGTGTGATTGTGTGATTGTGTGGTTGTGTGATTATGTGATTGTGTCCTTGTGTTCATGTGTTATTTTGTGTTGGGGTGCTTGTGTGATTGCGTGAGTGTATGATTGTGTGACTGTGGATTGTGTATTGTGCGATTGTCTGATTGCGTGAGTGTGTGGTTGTGTGACTGTAGATTGCGTATTGTGTGATTGTGTGATTGTGTGATTGTGTGATTGTGTGATTGTGTGATTGTGTCCATGTGTAATCGTGTGTTTGGGTGCTTGTGTGATTGTGCGAGTGTGTGATTGTGTGATTGTGGATTGTGTGATTGTGTGATTGTGTGATTGTGTGATTGTCTGATGGTGTGATTGTGTGATTGTGTGATTGTGTGATTGTGGGATTGTGTGGTTGTGTGATTGTGTGGTTGTGTGATTGCGTGATTGTGTGATTGTGGGATTGTGTGGTTGTGTGATTGTGTGGTTGTGTGATTGTGTGATTGTGTGATTGTGTGATTGTGTGATTGTGTGATTGTGGGATTGTGTGGTAGTGTGATTGTGTGATTGTGTGGTTGTGTGATTGTGTAATTGCATGGTGGGGTGATTGTGTGATAGTGTGATTGTGTGATAGTGTGATTGTGTGATTGTGTGATTGTGTGATTGTGTGATTGTGTGATTGTGTGATTGTGTGATTGTGTGATTGTGTCCATGTGTAATCGTGTGTTTGGGTGCTTGTGTGATTGTGCGAGTGTGTGATTGTGTGATTGTGGATTGTGTGATTGTGTGATTGTGTGATTGTCTGATGGTGTGATTGTGTGATTGTGTGATTGTGTGATTGTGGGATTGTGTGGTTGTGTGATTGTGTGGTTGTGTGATTGCGTGATTGTGTGATTGTGGGATTGTGTGGTTGTGTGATTGTGTGATTGTGTGATTGTGTGATTGTGTGATTGTGTGATTGTGTGATTGTGTGATTGTGGGATTGTGTGGTTGTGTGATTGTGTGGTTGTGTGATTGTGTGATTGTGGGATTGTGTGGTTGTGTGATTGTCTGGTTGTGTGATTGTGTGATTGTGTGATTATGGGATTGTGTGGTTGTGTGATTGTGTGGTTGTGTGATTGTGTGATTGTGTGATTGTGTGATTGTGTGATTGTGTGATTGTGGGATTGTGTGGTAGTGTGATTGTGTGGTTGTGTGATTGCGTGATTGTGTGATTGTGGGATTGTGTGGTTGTGTGATTGTGTGGTTGTGTGATTGTGTGATTGTGTGATTGTGTGATTGTGGGATTGTGTGGTTGTGTGATTGTGTGGTTGTGTGATTGCGTGACTGTGTTTGTGGGATTGCGTGATTGTGTGATTGTGCGATTATGGGATTGTGTGATTGTGTGATAGTGTGATAGTGTGATTGTGTGATTGTGTGATTGTGTGATTGTGTGATTGTGTGATTGTGTCACTGTGTGATTGTGTGATTGTGTGATTGTGTGGTTGTGTGATTGTGTGATTGTGTGATTGTGTGATTGTGGGATTGTGTGGTTGTGTGGTTGTGTGATTGTGTGATTGTGGGATTGTGTGGTTGTGTGATTGTGTGGTTGTGTGATTGTGTGATTGTGTGATTGTGGGATTGTGTGGTTGTGTGATTGTGTGATTGTGCGATTGTGGGATTGTGTGGTTGTGTGATTGTGTGGTTGTGTGATTGTGTGATTGTGTGATTGTGGGATTGTGTGATTGTGTGATTGTGTGATTGTGTGATTGTGTGATTGTGTGATTGTGTGGTTGTGTGATTGTGTGATTGTGTGCTTGTGTGATTGTGCGGTTGTGTGATTGCGTGGTTGCGTGATTGCGTGATTGTGTGATTGTGTGATTGTGTGATAGTGTGGTTGTGTGATTGTGTGATTGTGTGATAGTGTGATTGTGCGATTGTGTGATTGCGTGATTGCCTGGTTGCGTGATTCTGTGATTCCCTCGTTGTGCGATGGTGTTATTGTGTGATGAGGTGCTTGTGTGATGGTGTGATTGTGTGATTGTGTGATTGTGTGATTGTGTGGTTGTGTGATTATGTGATTGTGTCCTTGTGTTCATGTGTTATTTTGTGTTGGGGTGCTTGTGTGATTGCGTGAGTGTATGATTGTGTGACTGTGGATTGTGTATTGTGCGATTGTCTGATTGCGTGAGTGTGTGGTTGCGTGACTGTAGATTGCGTATTGTGTGATTGTGTGATTGTGTGATTGTGTGATTGTGTGATTGTGTGATTGTGTGATTGTGTGATTGTGTGATTGTGTGATTGTGTGATTGTGTGAAAGTGGGTTTGTGTGTTTGTGGATTGTGTGGTTGTGTGATTGTGTGATGGCGGGATGTGGATTGTCTGATTGTGTGATTGTGTATTGGTGTGATTGTGCGATTGTGTGACTTTGCGATAGTGTGATTGTGTGATGGCGGGTTGTGGATTGTCTGATTGTGTGATTGTGCGATTGTGTGACAATGCGATTGTGTGATTGTGTGGTTGTATGATTGTGTAATTGCATGGTGGGGTGATTGTGTGATAGTGTGATTGTGTGATAGTGTGATTGTGTGATTGTGTGATTGTGTGATTGTGTGATTGTGTGATTGTGTGATTGTGTGATTGTGTGATTGTGTGATTGTGTGATTGTGTCCATGTGTAATCGTGTGTTTGGGTGCTTGTGTGATTGTGCGAGTGTGTGATTGTGTGATTGTGGATTGTGTGATTGTGTGATTGTGTGATTGTGTGATTGTCTGATGGTGTGATTGTGTGATTGTGTGATTGTGTGATTGTGGGATTGTGTGGTTGTGTGATTGTGTGGTTGTGTGATTGCGTGATTGTGTGATTGTGGGATTGTGTGGTTGTGTGATTGTGTGGTTGTGTGATTGTGTGATTGTGTGATTGTGTGATTGTGTGATTGTGTGATTGTGTGATTGTGGGATTGTGTGGTTGTGTGATTGTGTGATTGTGTGATTGTGGGATTGTGTGGTTGTGTGATTGTGTGGTTGTGTGATTGTGTGATTGTGTGATTGTGGGATTGTGTGATTGTGTGATTGTGTGATTGTGTGATTGTGTGATTGTGTGATTGTGGATTGTGTGATTGTGTGATTGTGTGATTGTCTGATGGTGTGATTGTGTGATTGTGTGATTGTGTGATTGTGGGATTGTGTGGTTGTGTGATTGTGTGGTTGTGTGATTGCGTGATTGTGTGATTGTGGGATTGTGTGGTTGTGTGATTGTGTGGTTGTGTGATTGTGTGATTGTGTGATTGTGTGATTGTGTGATTGTGTGATTGTGTGATTGTGTGATTGTGTGATTGTGTGATTGTGTGATTGTGTGATTGTGTGATTGTGGGATTCTGTGGTTGTGTGATTGTGTGGTTGTGTGATTGTGTGATTGTGGGATTGTGTGGTAGTGTGATTGTGTGGTTGTGTGATTGTGTGATTGTGTGATTATGGGATTGTGTGGTTGTGTGATTGTGTGATTGTGTGATTGTGTGATTGTGTGATTGTGTGATTGTGTGATTGTGGGATTGTGTGGTAGTGTGATTGTGTGATTGTGTGGTTGTGTGATTGTGTAATTGCATGGTGGGGTGATTGTGTGATAGTGTGATTGTGTGATAGTGTGATTGTGTGATTGTGTGATTGTGTGATTGTGTGATTGTGTGATTGTGTGATTGTGTGATTGTGTCCATGTGTAATCGTGTGTTTGGGTGCTTGTGTGATTGTGCGAGTGTGTGATTGTGTGATTGTGGATTGTGTGATTGTGTGATTGTGTGATTGTCTGATGGTGTGATTGTGTGATTGTGTGATTGTGTGATTGTGGGATTGTGTGGTTGTGTGATTGTGTGGTTGTGTGATTGCGTGATTGTGTGGTTGTGTGATTGTGTGATTGTGGGATTGTGTGGTAGTGTGATTGTGTGATTGTGTGATTGTGTGATTGTGTGATTGTGTGATTGTGTGATTGTGTGATTGTGTGATTGTGGGATTGTGTGGTTGTGTGATTGTGTGGTTGTGTGATTGTGTGATTGTGGGATTGTGTGGTTGTGTGGTTGTCTGGTTGTGTGATTGTGTGATTGTGTGATAGTGTGATAGTGTGATTGTGTGATTGTGTGATTGTGTGATTGTGTGATTGTGTGATTGTGTCACTGTGTGATTGTGTGATTGTGTGGTTGTGTGATTGTGTGATTGTGTGATTGTGTGATTGTGTGATTGTGTGAAAGTGGGTTTGTGTGTTTGTGGATTGTGTGGTTGTGTGATTGTGTGATGGCGGGATGTGGATTGTCTGATTGTGTGATTGTGTATTGGTGTGATTGTGCGATTGTGTGACTTTGCGATAGTGTGATTGTGTGATGGCGGGTTGTGGATTGTCTGATTGTGTGATTGTGCGATTGTGTGACAATGCGATTGTGTGATTGTGTGGTTGTGTGATTGTGTAATTGCATGGTGGGGTGATTGTGTGATAGTGTGATTGTGTGATAGTGTGATTGTGTGATTGTGTGATTGTGTGATTGTGTGATTGTGTGATTGTGTGATTGTGTCCATGTGTAATCGTGTGTTTGGGTGCTTGTGTGATTGTGCGAGTGTGTGATTGTGTGATTGTGGATTGTGTGATTGTGTGACTTTGCGATTGTGTGATTGTGTGATGGCGGGTTGTGGATTGTCTGATTGTGTGATTGTGTATTGGTGTGATTGTGCGATTGTGTGACTTTGCGATTGTGTCATTGTGTGGTTGTGTGATTGTGTGATTGCATGGTGGGGCGATTGCGTGATAGTGTGATTGTGTGATAGTGTGATTGTGTGATAGTGTGATAGTGTGATTGTGTGATTGTGTGATTGTGTGATTGTGTGATTGTGTGATTGTGTGATTGTGTGATTGTGTGAGAGTGGGTTTGTGTGTTTGTCGATTGTGTGGTTGTGTGATTGTGTGATGGCGGGATGTGGATTGTCTGATTGTGTGATTGTGTATTGGTGTGATTGTGCGATTGTGTGACTTTGCGATAGTGTGATTGTGTGATGGCGGGTTGTGGATTGTCTGATTGTGTGATTGTGCGATTGTGTGACAATGCGATTGTGTGATTGTGTGGTTGTGTGATTGTGTAATTGCATGGTGGGGTGATTGTGTGATAGTGTGATTGTGTGATAGTGTGATTGTGTGATTGTGTGATTGTGTGATTGTGTGATTGTGTGATTGTGTGATTGTGTGATTGTGTGATTGTGTGATTGTGTGATTGTGTGATTGTCTTATTGTGTCCATGTGTAATCGTGTGTTTGGGTGCTTGTGTGATTGTGTGATTGTGTGATTGTGTGATTGTGTGGTTGTGTGATTGTGTGATTGTGTGCTTGTGTGATTGTGTGATTGTGTGATTGTGTGATTGTGTCCATGTGTAATCGTGTGTTTGGGTGCTTGTGTGATTGTGCGAGTGTGTGATTGTGTGATTGTGGATTGTGTGATTGTGTGACTTTGCGATTGTGTGATTGTGTGATGGCGGGTTGTGGATTGTCTGATTGTGTGATTGTGTATTGGTGTGATTGTGCGATTGTGTGACTTTGCGATTGTGTCATTGTGTGGCTGTGTGATTGTGTGATTGCATGGTGGGGTGATTGCGTGATAGTGTGATTGTGTGATAGTGTGATTGTGTGATAGTGTGATAGTGTGATTGTGTGATTGTGTGATTGTGTGATTGTGTGATTGTAAGATTGTGTGATTGTGTGGTTGTGTGATTATGTGATTGTGTCATTGTGTTCATGTGTTATTTTGTGTTGGGGTGCTTGTGTGATTGCGTGAGTGTATGATTGTGTGACTGTGGATTGTGTATTGTGCGATTGTGTGATTGCGTGAGTGTGTGGTTGTGTGACTGTAGATTGCGTATTGTGTGATTATGTGATTGTGTGATTGTGTGATTGTGTGATTGTGTGATTGTGTGATTGTGTGATTGTGTGATTGTGGGATTGTGTGGTAGTGTGATTGTGTGGTTGTGTGTTGCGTGATTGTGTGATTGTGGGATTGTGTGGTTGTGTGATTGTGTGGTTGTGTGATTGTGTGGTTGTGTGATTGTGTGGTTGTGTGATTGCGTGATTGTGTGATTGTGTGATTGTGTGATTGTGTGATTGTGTGATTGTGTGATTGTGTCACTGTGTGATTGTGTGATTGTGTGATTGTGTGGTTGTGTGATTGTGTGATTGTGTGATTGTGTGATTGTGTGATTGTGTGATTGTGGGATTGTGTGGTTGTGTGATTGTGTGGTTGTGCGATTGTGTTATTGTGTGATGAGGTGCTTGTGTGATGGTGTGATTGTGTGATTGTGTGATTGTGTGATTGTGTGATTGTGGGATTGTGTGGTTGTGTGATTGTGTGATTGTGTGATTGTGGGATTGTGTGGTTGTGTGATTGTGTGGTTGTGTGATTGTGTGATTGTGTGATTGTGGGATTGTGTGATTGTGTGATTGTGTGATTGTGTGATTGTGTGATTGTGTGATTGTGTGGTTGTGTGATTGTGTGATTGTGTGCTTGTGTGATTGTGCGGTTGTGTGATTGCGTGGTTGCGTGATTGCGTGATTGTGTGATTGTGTGATTGTGTGATAGTGTGGTTGTGTGATTGTGTGATTGTGTGATAGTGTCCATGTGTAATCGTGTGTTTGGGTGCTTGTGTGATTGTGCGAGTGTTTGATTGTGTGATTGTGGATTGTGTGACTTTGCGATTGTGTGATTGTGTGATGGCGGGTTGTGGATTGTCTGATTGTGTGATTGTGTATTGGTGTGATTGTGCGATTGTGTGACTTTGCGATTGTGTCATTGTGTGGTTGTGTGATTGTGTGATTGCATGGTGGGGTGATTGCGTGATAGTGTGATTGTGTGATAGTGTGATTGTGTGATAGTGTGATAGTGTGATTGTGTGATTGTGTGATTGTGTGATTGTGTGATTGTGTCCATGTGTAATCGTGTGTTTGGGTGCTTGTGTGATTGTGTGATTGTGTGATTGTGTGATTGTGGGATTGTGTGGTTGTGTGATTGTGTGGTTGTGTGATTGCGTGATTGTGTGATTGTGGGATTGTGTGATTGTGTGATTGTATGGTTGTGTGATTGTGTGATAGTGTGATTGTGTGATTGTGTGATTGTGTGATTGTGTGATTGTGGGATTGTGTGAGTGTGTGATTGTGTGATTGTGTGATTGTGTGATTGTGTGATTGTGGGATTGTGTGGTTGTGTGATTGTGTGGTTGTGTGATTGTGTGATTGTGTGATTGTGGGATTGTGTGATTGTGTGATTGTGTGATTGTGTGATTGTGTGATTGTGTGATTGTGTGGTTGTGTGATTGTGTGATTGTGTGCTTGTGTGATTGTGTGATTGTGTGATTGTGTGATTGTGTGATTGTGTCCATGTGTAATCGTGTGTTTGGGTGCTTGTGTGATTGTGCGAGTGTGTGATTGTGTGATTGTGGATTGTGTGATTGTGTGATTGTGTGATTGTGTGATTGTCTGATGGTGTGATTGTGTGATTGTGTGATTGTGTGATTGTGTGATTGTGGGATTGTGTGGTTGTGTGATTGTGTGGTTGTGTGATTGCGTGATTGTGTGATTGTGGGATTGTGTGGTTGTGTGATTGTGTGGTTGTGTGATTGTGTGATTGTGTGATTGTGTGATTGTGTGATTGTGTGATTGTGTGATTGTGTGATTGTGTGATTGTGTGATTGTGTGATTGTGTGATTGTGTGATTGTGTGATTGCGTGATTGTGTGATTGTGTGATTGTGTCACTGTGTGATTGTGTGATTGTGTGATTGTGTGGTTGTGTGATTGTGTGATTGTGTGATTGTGTGATTGTGGGATTGTGTGGTTGTGTGATTGTGTGGTTGTGTGATTGTGTGATTGTGGGATTGTGTGGTTGTGTGATTGTGTGGTTGTGTGGTTGTGTGATTGTGTGATTGTGTGATTGTGGGATTGTGTGGTTGTGTGATTGTGTGATTGTGTGATTGTGGGATTGTGTGGTTGTGTGATTGTGTGGTTGTGTGATTGTGTGATTGTGTGATTGTGGGATTGTGTGATTGTGTGATTGTGTGATTGTGTGATTGTGTGATTGTGTGATTGTGGATTGTGTGATTGTGTGATTGTGTGATTGTCTGATGGTGTGATTGTGTGATTGTGTGATTGTGTGATTGTGGGATTGTGTGGTTGTGTGATTGTGTGGTTGTGTGATTGCGTGATTGTGTGATTGTGGGATTGTGTGGTTGTGTGATTGTGAGGTTGTGTGATTGTGTGATTGTGTGATTGTGTGATTGTGTGATTGTGTGATTGTGTGATTGTGTGATTGTGTGATTGTGTGATTGTGTGATTGTGTGATTGTGTGATTGTGTGATTGTGTGATTGTGTGATTGTGTGATTGTGTGATTGTGTGATTGTGGGATTCTGTGGTTGTGTGATTGTGTGGTTGTGTGATTGTGTGATTGTGGGATTGTGTGGTAGTGTGATTGTGTGGTTGTGTGATTGTGTGATTGTGTGATTATGGGATTGTGTGGTTGTGTGATCGTGTGGTTGTGTGATTGTGTGATTGTGTGATTGTGTGATTGTGTGATTGTGGGATTGTGTGGTAGTGTGATTGTGTGATTGTGTGGTTGTGTGATTGTGTAATTGCATGGTGGGGTGATTGTGTGATAGTGTGATTGTGTGATAGTGTGATTGTGTGATTGTGTGATTGTGTGATTGTGTGATTGTGTGATTGTGTGATTGTGTGATTGTGTGATTGTGTGATTGTGTCCATGTGTAATCGTGTGTTTGGGTGCTTGTGTGATTGTGCGAGTGTGTGATTGTGTGATTGTGGATTGTGTGATTGTGTGATTGTGTGATTGTCTGATGGTGTGATTGTGTGATTGTGTGATTGTGTGATTGTGGGATTGTGTGGTTGTGTGATTGTGTGGTTGTGTGATTGCGTGATTGTGTGGTTGTGTGATTGTGTGATTGCGGGATTGTGTGGTAGTGTGATTGTGTGATTGTGTGATTGTGTGATTGTGTGATTGTGTGATTGTGTGATTGTGTGATTGTGTGATTGTGGGATTGTGTGGTTGTGTGATTGTGTGGTTGTGTGATTGTGTGATTGTGGGATTGTGTGGTTGTGTGGTTGTCTGGTTGTGTGATTGTGTGATTGTGTGATAGTGTGATAGTGTGATTGTGTGATTGTGTGATTGTGTGATTGTGTGATTGTGTGATTGTGTGATTGTGTCACTGTGTGATTGTGTGATTGTGTGGTTGTGTGATTGTGTGATTGTGTGATTGTGTGATTGTGTGATTGTGTGATTGTGTGAAAGTGGGTTTGTGTGTTTGTGGATTGTGTGGTTGTGTGATTGTGTGATGGCGGGATGTGGATTGTCTGATTGTGTGATTGTGTATTGGTGTGATTGTGCGATTGTGTGACTTTGCGATAGTGTGATTGTGTGATGGCGGGTTGTGGATTGTCTGATTGTGTGATTGTGCGATTGTGTGACAATGCGATTGTGTGATTGTGTGGTTGTGTGATTGTGTAATTGCATGGTGGGGTGATTGTGTGATAGTGTGATTGTGTGATAGTGTGATTGTGTGATTGTGTGATTGTGTGATTGTGTGATTGTGTGATTGTGTCCATGTGTAATCGTGTGTTTGGGTGCTTGTGTGATTGTGCGAGTGTGTGATTGTGTGATTGTGGATTGTGTGATTGTGTGACTTTGCGATTGTGTGATTGTGTGATGGCGGGTTGTGGATTGTCTGATTGTGTGATTGTGTATTGGTGTGATTGTGCGATTGTGTGACTTTGCGATTGTGTCATTGTGTGGTTGTGTGATTGTGTGATTGCATGGTGGGGCGATTGCGTGATAGTGTGATTGTGTGATAGTGTGATTGTGTGATAGTGTGATAGTGTGATTGTGTGATTGTGTGATTGTGTGATTGTGTGATTGTGTGATTGTGTGATTGTGTGATTGTGTGATTGTGTGAGAGTGGGTTTGTGTGTTTGTCGATTGTGTGGTTGTGTGATTGTGTGATGGCGGGATGTGGATTGTCTGATTGTGTGATTGTGTATTGGTGTGATTGTGCGATTGTGTGACTTTGCGATAGTGTGATTGTGTGATGGCGGGTTGTGGATTGTCTGATTGTGTGATTGTGCGATTGTGTGACAATGCGATTGTGTGATTGTGTGGTTGTGTGATTGTGTGATTGTGTGCTTGTGTGATTGTGTGATTGTGTGATTGTGTGATTGTGTGATTGTGTCCATGTGTAATCGTGTGTTTGGGTGCTTGTGTGATTGTGCGAGTGTGTGATTGTGTGATTGTGGATTGTGTGATTGTGTGACTTTGCGATTGTGTGATTGTGTGATGGCGGGTTGTGGATTGTCTGATTGTGTGATTGTGTATTGGTGTGATTGTGCGATTGTGTGACTTTGCGATTGTGTCATTGTGTGGCTGTGTGATTGTGTGATTGCATGGTGGGGTGATTGCGTGATAGTGTGATTGTGTGATAGTGTGATTGTGTGATAGTGTGATAGTGTGATTGTGTGATTGTGTGATTGTGTGATTGTGTGATTGTAAGATTGTGTGATTGTGTGGTTGTGTGATTATGTGATTGTGTCATTGTGTTCATGTGTTATTTTGTGTTGGGGTGCTTGTGTGATTGCGTGAGTGTATGATTGTGTTACTGTGGATTGTGTATTGTGCGATTGTGTGATTGCGTGAGTGTGTGGTTGTGTGACTGTAGATTGCGTATTGTGTGATTATGTGATTGTGTGATTGTGTGATTGTGTGATTGTGTGATTGTGTGATTGTGTGATTGTGTGAAAGTGGGTTTGTGTGTTTGTGGATTGTGTGGTTGTGTGATTGTGTGATGGCGGGATGTGGATTGTCTGATTGTGTGATTGTGTATTGGTGTGATTGTGCGATTGTGTGACTTTGCGATAGTGAGATTGTGTGATGGCGGGTTGTGGATTGTCTGATTGTGTGATTGTGCGATTGTGTGACAATGCGATTGTGTGATTGTGTGGTTGTGTGATTGTGTAATTGCATGGTGGGGTGATTGTGTGATAGTGTGATTGTGTGATAGTGTGATTGTGTGATTGTGTGATTGTGTGATTGTGTGATTGTGTGATTGTGTCCATGTGTAATCGTGTGTTTGGGTGCTTGTGTGATTGTGCGAGTGTTTGATTGTGTGATTGTGGATTGTGTGACTTTGCGATTGTGTGATTGTGTGATGGCGGGTTGTGGATTGTCTGATTGTGTGATTGTGTATTGGTGTGATTGTGCGATTGTGTGACTTTGCGATTGTGTCATTGTGTGGTTGTGTGATTGTGTGATTGCATGGTGGGGTGATTGCGTGATAGTGTGATTGTGTGATAGTGTGATTGTGTGATAGTGTGATAGTGTGATTGTGTGATTGTGTGATTGTGTGATTGTGTGATTGTGTCCATGTGTAATCGTGTGTTTGGGTGCTTGTGTGATTGTGTGATTGTGTGATTGTGTGATTGTGGGATTGTGTGGTTGTGTGATTGTGTGGTTGTGTGATTGCGTGATTGTGTGATTGTGGGATTGTGTGATTGTGTGATTGTATGGTTGTGTGATTGTGTGATAGTGTGATTGTGTGATTGTGTGATTGTGTGATTGTGGGATTGTGTGAGTGTGTGATTGTGTGATTGTGTGATTGTGTGATTGTGTGATTGTGTGATTGTGGGATTGTGTGGTTGTGTGATTGTGTGGTTGTGTGATTGTGTGATTGTGTGATTGTGGGATTGTGTGATTGTGTGATTGTGTGATTGTGTGATTGTGTGATTGTGTGATTGTGTGATTGTGTGGTTGTGTGATTGTGTGATTGTGTGCTTGTGTGATTGTGCGGTTGTGTGATTGCGTGGTTGCGTGATTGCGTGATTGTGTGATTGTGTGATTGTGTGATAGTGTGGTTGTGTGATTGTGTGATTGTGTGATAGTGTGATTGTGCGATTGTGTGATTGCGTGATTGCCTGGTTGCGTGATTCTGTGATTCCCTCGTTGTGCGATTGTGTTATTGTGTGATGAGGTGCTTGTGTGATGGTGTGATTGTGTGATTGTGTGATTGTGTGATTGTGTGATTGTGTGATTGTGTGATTGTGTGATTGTGTGGTTGTGTGATTATGTGATTGTGTCCTTGTGTTCATGTGTTATTTTGTGTTGGGGTGCTTGTGTGATTGCGTGAGTGTATGATTGTGTGACTGTGGATTGTGTATTGTGCGATTGTCTGATTGCGTGAGTGTGTGGTTGTGTGACTGTAGATTGCGTATTGTGTGATTGTGTGATTGTGTGATTGTGTGATTGTGTGATTGTGTGATTGTGTGATTGTGTGATTGTGTGATTGTGTGATTGTGTGAAAGTGGGTTTGTGTGTTTGTGGATTGTGTGGTTGTGTGATTGTGTGATGGCGGGATGTGGATTGTCTGATTGTGTGATTGTGTATTGGTGTGATTGTGCGATTGTGTGACTTTTCGATAGTGTGATTGTGTGATGGCGGGTTGTGGATTGTCTGATTGTGTGATTGTGCGATTGTGTGACAATGCGATTGTGTGATTGTGTGGTTGTGTGATTGTGTAATTGCATGGTGGGGTGATTGTGTGATAGTGTGATTGTGTGATAGTGTGATTGTGTGATTGTGTGATTGTGTGATTGTGTGATTGTGTGATTGTGTGATTGTGTGATTGTGTCCATGTGTAATCGTGTGTTTGGGTGCTTGTGTGATTGTGCGAGTGTGTGATTGTGTGATTGTGGATTGTGTGATTGTGTGATTGTGTGATTGTGTGATTGTCTGATGGTGTGATTGTGTGATTGTGTGATTGTGTGATTGTGGGATTGTGTGGTTGTGTGATTGTGTGGTTGTGTGATTGCGTGATTGTGTGATTGTGGGATTGTGTGGTTGTGTGATTGTGTGGTTGTGTGATTGTGTGATTGTGTGATTGTGTGATTGTGTGATTGTGGGATTGTGTGGTAGTGTGATTGTGTGATTGTGTGGTTGTGTGATTGTGTAATTGCATGGTGGGGTGATTGTGTGATAGTGTGATTGTGTGATAGTGTGATTGTGTGATTGTGTGAGTGTGTGATTGTGTGATTGTGTGATTGTGTGATTGTGTGATTGTGTGATTGTGTGATTGTGTGATTGTGTCCATGTGTAATCGTGTGTTTGGGTGCTTGTGTGATTGTGCGAGTGTGTGATTGTGTGATTGTGGATTGTGTGATTGTGTGATTGTGTGATTGTGTGATTGTCTGATGGTGTGATTGTGTGATTGTGTGATTGTGTGATTGTGTGATTGTGTGGTTGTGTGATTGTGTGATTGTGTGATTGTGTGATTGTGTGATTGTGGGATTGTGTGGTAGTGTGATTGTGTGGTTGTGTGATTGCGTGATTGTGTGATTGTGGGATTGTGTGGTTGTGTGATTGTGTGGTTGTGTGATTGTGTGATTGTGTGATTGTGTGATTGTGGGATTGTGTGGTTGTGTGATTGTGTGGTTGTGTGATTGCGTGACTGTGTGATTGTGGGATTGCGTGATTGTGTGATTGTGCGATTATGGGATTGTGTGATTGTGTGATAGTGTGATAGTGTGATTGTGTGATTGTGTGATTGTGTGATTGTGTGATTGTGTGATTGTGTCACTGTGTGATTGTGTGATTGTGTGATTGTGTGGTTGTGTGATTGTGTGATTGTGTGATTGTGTGATTGTGGGATTGTGTGGTTGTGTGATTGTGTGATTGTGTGATAGTGTGATTGTGCGATTGTGTGATTGCGTGATTGCCTGGTTGCGTGATTCTGTGATTCCCTCGTTGTGCGATTGTGTTATTGTGTGATGAGGTGCTTGTGTGATGGTGTGATTGTGTGATTGTGTGATTGTGTGATTGTGTGATTGTGTGGTTGTGTGATTATGTGATTGTGTCCTTGTGTTCATGTGTTATTTTGTGTTGGGGTGCTTGTGTGATTGCGTGAGTGTATGATTGTGTGACTGTGGATTGTGTATTGTGCGATTGTCTGATTGCGTGAGTGTGTGGTTGTGTGACTGTAGATTGCGTATTGTGTGATTGTGTGATTGTGTGATTGTGTGATTGTGTGATTGTGTGAAAGTGGGTTTGTGTGTTTGTGGATTGTGTGGTTGTGTGATTGTGTGATGGCGGGATGTGGATTGTCTGATTGTGTGATTGTGTATTGGTGTGATTGTGCGATTGTGTGACTTTGCGATAGTGTGATTGTGTGATGGCGGGTTGTGGATTGTCTGATTGTGTGATTGTGCGATTGTGTGACAATGCGATTGTGTGATTGTGTGGTTGTGTGATTGTGTAATTGCATGGTGGGGTGATTGTGTGATAGTGTGATTGTGTGATAGTGTGATTGTGTGATTGTGTGATTGTGTGATTGTGTGATTGTGTGATTGTGTGATTGTGTGATTGTGTGATTGTGTCCATGTGTAATCGTGTGTTTGGGTGCTTGTGTGATTGTGCGAGTGTGTGATTGTGTGATTGTGGATTGTGTGATTGTGTGATTGTGTGATTGTGTGATTGTCTGATGGTGTGATTGTGTGATTGTGTGATTGTGTGATTGTGGGATTGTGTGGTTGTGTGATTGTGTGGTTGTGTGATTGCGTGATTGTGTGATTGTGGGATTGTGTGGTTGTGTGATTGTGTGGTTGTGTGATTGTGTGATTGTGTGATTGTGTGATTGTGTGATTGTGTGATTGTGTGATTGTGTGATTGTGTGATTGTGTGATTGTGGGATTCTGTGGTTGTGTGATTGTGTGGTTGTGTGATTGTGTGATTGTGGGATTGTGTGGTAGTGTGATTGTGTGGTTGTGTGATTGTGTGATTGTGTGATTATGGGATTGTGTGGTTGTGTGATTGTGTGGTTGTGTGATTGTGTGATTGTGTGATTGTGTGATTGTGTGATTGTGTGATTGTGTGATTGTGGGATTGTGTGGTAGTGTGATTGTGTGATTGTGTGGTTGTGTGATTGTGTAATTGCATGGTGGGGTGATTGTGTGATAGTGTGATTGTGTGATAGTGTGATTGTGTGATTGTGTGATTGTGTGATTGTGTGATTGTGTGATTGTGTGATTGTGTGATTGTGTCCATGTGTAATCGTGTGTTTGGGTGCTTGTGTGATTGTGCGAGTGTGTGATTGTGTGATTGTGGATTGTGTGATTGTGTGATTGTGTGATTGTCTAATGGTGTGATTGTGTGATTGTGTGATTGTGTGATTGTGGGATTGTGTGGTTGTGTGATTGTGTGGTTGTGTGATTGCGTGATTGTGTGATTGTGTGATTGTGTGATTGTGTGATTGTGTGATTGTGTGATTGTAAGATTGTGTGATTGTGTGGTTGTGTGATTATGTGATTGTGTCATTGTGTTCATGTGTTATTTTGTGTTGGGGTGCTTGTGTGATTGCGTGAGTGTATGATTGTGTGACTGTGGATTGTGTATTGTGCGATTGTGTGATTGCGTGAGTGTGTGGTTGTGTGACTGTAGATTGCGTATTGTGTGATTATGTGATTGTGTGATTGTGTGATTGTGTGATTGTGTGATTGTGTGATTGTGTGATTGTGTGAAAGTGGGTTTGTGTGTTTGTGGATTGTGTGGTTGTGTGATTGTGTGATGGCGGGATGTGGATTGTCTGATTGTGTGATTGTGTATTGGTGTGATTGTGCGATTGTGTGACTTTGCGATAGTGAGATTGTGTGATGGCGGGTTGTGGATTGTCTGATTGTGTGATTGTGCGATTGTGTGACAATGCGATTGTGTGATTGTGTGGTTGTGTGATTGTGTAATTGCATGGTGGGGTGATTGTGTGATAGTGTGATTGTGTGATAGTGTGATTGTGTGATTGTGTGATTGTGTGATTGTGTGATTGTGTGATTGTGTCCATGTGTAATCGTGTGTTTGGGTGCTTGTGTGATTGTGCGAGTGTTTGATTGTGTGATTGTGGATTGTGTGACTTTGCGATTGTGTGATTGTGTGATGGCGGGTTGTGGATTGTCTGATTGTGTGATTGTGTATTGGTGTGATTGTGCGATTGTGTGACTTTGCGATTGTGTCATTGTGTGGTTGTGTGATTGTGTGATTGCATGGTGGGGTGATTGCGTGATAGTGTGATTGTGTGATAGTGTGATTGTGTGATAGTGTGATAGTGTGATTGTGTGATTGTGTGATTGTGTGATTGTGTCCATGTGTAATCGTGTGTTTGGGTGCTTGTGTGATTGTGTGATTGTGTGATTGTGTGATTGTGGGATTGTGTGGTTGTGTGATTGTGTGGTTGTGTGATTGCGTGATTGTGTGATTGTGGGATTGTGTGATTGTGTGATTGTATGGTTGTGTGATTGTGTGATAGTGTGATTGTGTGATTGTGTGATTGTGTGATTGTGTGATTGTGGGATTGTGTGAGTGTGTGATTGTGTGATTGTGTGATTGTGTGATTGTGTGATTGTGTGATTGTGGGATTGTGTGGTTGTGTGATTGTGTGGTTGTGTGATTGTGTGATTGTGTGATTGTGGGATTGTGTGATTGTGTGATTGTGTGATTGTGTGATTGTGTGATTGTGTGATTGTGTGATTGTGTGGTTGTGTGATTGTGTGATTGTGTGCTTGTGTGATTGTGCGGTTGTGTGATTGCGTGGTTGCGTGATTGCGTGATTGTGTGATTGTGTGATTGTGTGATAGTGTGGTTGTGTGATTGTGTGATTGTGTGATAGTGTGATTGTGCGATTGTGTGATTGCGTGATTGCCTGGTTGCGTGATTCTGTGATTCCCTCGTTGTGCGATTGTGTTATTGTGTGATGAGGTGCTTGTGTGATGGTGTGATTGTGTGATTGTGTGATTGTGTGATTGTGTGATTGTGTGATTGTGTGATTGTGTGATTGTGTGGTTGTGTGATTATGTGATTGTGTCCTTGTGTTCATGTGTTATTTTGTGTTGGGGTGCTTGTGTGATTGCGTGAGTGTATGATTGTGTGACTGTGGATTGTGTATTGTGCGATTGTCTGATTGCGTGAGTGTGTGGTTGTGTGACTGTAGATTGCGTATTGTGTGATTGTGTGATTGTGTGATTGTGTGATTGTGTGATTGTGTGATTGTGTGATTGTGTGATTGTGTGATTGTGTGATTGTGTGAAAGTGGGTTTGTGTGTTTGTGGATTGTGTGGTTGTGTGATTGTGTGATGGCGGGATGTGGATTGTCTGATTGTGTGATTGTGTATTGGTGTGATTGTGCGATTGTGTGACTTTTCGATAGTGTGATTGTGTGATGGCGGGTTGTGGATTGTCTGATTGTGTGATTGTGCGATTGTGTGACAATGCGATTGTGTGATTGTGTGGTTGTGTGATTGTGTAATTGCATGGTGGGGTGATTGTGTGATAGTGTGATTGTGTGATAGTGTGATTGTGTGATTGTGTGATTGTGTGATTGTGTGATTGTGTGATTGTGTGATTGTGTGATTGTGTCCATGTGTAATCGTGTGTTTGGGTGCTTGTGTGATTGTGCGAGTGTGTGATTGTGTGATTGTGGATTGTGTGATTGTGTGATTGTGTGATTGTGTGATTGTCTGATGGTGTGATTGTGTGATTGTGTGATTGTGTGATTGTGGGATTGTGTGGTTGTGTGATTGTGTGGTTGTGTGATTGCGTGATTGTGTGATTGTGGGATTGTGTGGTTGTGTGATTGTGTGGTTGTGTGATTGTGTGATTGTGTGATTGTGTGATTGTGTGATTGTGGGATTGTGTGGTAGTGTGATTGTGTGATTGTGTGGTTGTGTGATTGTGTAATTGCATGGTGGGGTGATTGTGTGATAGTGTGATTGTGTGATAGTGTGATTGTGTGATTGTGTGATTGTGTGATTGTGTGATTGTGTGATTGTGTGATTGTGTGATTGTGTGATTGTGTGATTGTGTCCATGTGTAATCGTGTGTTTGGGTGCTTGTGTGATTGTGCGAGTGTGTGATTGTGTGATTGTGGATTGTGTGATTGTGTGATTGTGTGATTGTGTGATTGTCTGATGGTGTGATTGTGTGATTGTGTGATTGTGTGATTGTGTGATTGTGTGGTTGTGTGATTGTGTGATTGTGTGATTGTGTGATTGTGTGATTGTGGGATTGTGTGGTAGTGTGATTGTGTGGTTGTGTGATTGCGTGATCGTGTGATTGTGGGATTGTGTGGTTGTGTGATTGTGTGGTTGTGTGATTGTGTGATTGTGTGATTGTGTGATTGTGGGATTGTGTGGTTGTGTGATTGTGTGGTTGTGTGATTGCGTGACTGTGTGATTGTGGGATTGCGTGATTGTGTGATTGTGCGATTATGGGATTGTGTGATTGTGTGATAGTGTGATAGTGTGATTGTGTGATTGTGTGATTGTGTGATTGTGTGATTGTGTGATTGTGTCACTGTGTGATTGTGTGATTGTGTGATTGTGTGGTTGTGTGATTGTGTGATTGTGTGATTGTGTGATTGTGGGATTGTGTGGTTGTGTGATTGTGTGATTGTGTGATAGTGTGATTGTGCGATTGTGTGATTGCGTGATTGCCTGGTTGCGTGATTCTGTGATTCCCTCGTTGTGCGATTGTGTTATTGTGTGATGAGGTGCTTGTGTGATGGTGTGATTGTGTGATTGTGTGATTGTGTGATTGTGTGATTGTGTGGTTGTGTGATTATGTGATTGTGTCCTTGTGTTCATGTGTTATTTTGTGTTGGGGTGCTTGTGTGATTGCGTGAGTGTATGATTGTGTGACTGTGGATTGTGTATTGTGCGATTGTCTGATTGCGTGAGTGTGTGGTTGTGTGACTGTAGATTGCGTATTGTGTGATTGTGTGATTGTGTGATTGTGTGATTGTGTGATTGTGTGAAAGTGGGTTTGTGTGTTTGTGGATTGTGTGGTTGTGTGATTGTGTGATGGCGGGATGTGGATTGTCTGATTGTGTGATTGTGTATTGGTGTGATTGTGCGATTGTGTGACTTTGCGATAGTGTGATTGTGTGATGGCGGGTTGTGGATTGTCTGATTGTGTGATTGTGCGATTGTGTGACAATGCGATTGTGTGATTGTGTGGTTGTGTGATTGTGTAATTGCATGGTGGGGTGATTGTGTGATAGTGTGATTGTGTGATAGTGTGATTGTGTGATTGTGTGATTGTGTGATTGTGTGATTGTGTGATTGTGTGATTGTGTGATTGTGTGATTGTGTCCATGTGTAATCGTGTGTTTGGGTGCTTGTGTGATTGTGCGAGTGTGTGATTGTGTGATTGTGGATTGTGTGATTGTGTGATTGTGTGATTGTGTGATTGTCTGATGGTGTGATTGTGTGATTGTGTGATTGTGTGATTGTGGGATTGTGTGGTTGTGTGATTGTGTGGTTGTGTGATTGCGTGATTGTGTGATTGTGGGATTGTGTGGTTGTGTGATTGTGTGGTTGTGTGATTGTGTGATTGTGTGATTGTGTGATTGTGTGATTGTGTGATTGTGTGATTGTGTGATTGTGTGATTGTGTGATTGTGTGATTGTGTGATTGTGGGATTCTGTGGTTGTGTGATTGTGTGGTTGTGTGATTGTGTGATTGTGGGATTGTGTGGTAGTGTGATTGTGTGGTTGTGTGATTGTGTGATTGTGTGATTATGGGATTGTGTGGTTGTGTGATTGTGTGGTTGTGTGATTGTGTGATTGTGTGATTGTGTGATTGTGTGATTGTGTGATTGTGTGATTGTGTGATTGTGGGATTGTGTGGTAGTGTGATTGTGTGATTGTGTGGTTGTGTGATTGTGTAATTGCATGGTGGGGTGATTGTGTGATAGTGTGATTGTGTGATAGTGTGATTGTGTGATTGTGTGATTGTGTGATTGTGTGATTGTGTGATTGTGTGATTGTGTGATTGTGTCCATGTGTAATCGTGTGTTTGGGTGCTTGTGTGATTGTGCGAGTGTGTGATTGTGTGATTGTGGATTGTGTGATTGTGTGATTGTGTGATTGTCTAATGGTGTGATTGTGTGATTGTGTGATTGTGTGATTGTGGGATTGTGTGGTTGTGTGATTGTGTGGTTGTGTGATTGCGTGATTGTGTGATTGTGGGATTGTGTGGTTGTGTGATTGTGTGATTGTGTGATTGTGTGATTGTGTGATTGTGTGATTGTGTGATTGTGTGATTGTGTGATTGTGTGATTGTGTGATTGTGTGATTGTGGGATTGTGCGGTTGTGTGATTGTGTGGTTGTGTGATTGTGTGATTGTGGGATTGTGTGGTTGTGTGATTGTCTGGTTGTGTGATTGTGTGATTGTGTGATTATGGGATTGTGTGGTTGTGTGATTGTGTGGTTGTGTGATTGTGTGATTGTGTGATTGTGTGATTGTGTGATTGTGGGATTGTGAGGTAGTGTGATTGTGTGGTTGTGTGATTGCGTGATTGTGTGATTGTGGGATTGTGTGGTTGTGTGATTGTGTGGTTGTGTGATTGTGTGATTGTGTGATTGTGTGATTGTGGGATTGTGTGGTTGTGTGATTGTGTGGTTGTGTGATTGCGTGACTGTGTGATTGTGGGATTGCGTGATTGTGTGATTGTGCGATTATGGGATTGTGTGATTGTGTGATAGTGTGATAGTGTGATTGTGTGATTGTGTGATTGTGTGATTGTGTGATTGTGTCACTGTGTGATTGTGTGATTGTGTGATTGTGTGGTTGTGTGATTGTGTGATTGTGTGATTGTGGGATTGTGTGGTTGTGTGATTGTGTGGTTGTGTGATTGTGTGATTGTGGGATTGTGTGGTTGTGTGATTGTGTGGTTGTGTGATTGTGTGATTGTGTGATTGTGTGATTGTGTGGTTGTGTGATTGTGTGGTTGTGTGATTGCGTGATTGTGTGATTGTGGGATTGTGTGATTGTGTGATTGTGTCCATGTGTAATCGTGTGTTTGGGTGCTTGTGTGATTGTGTGATTGTGTGATAGTGTGATTGTGTGATTGTGTGATTGTGTGATTGTGTGATTGTGTGATTGTGTGGTTGTGTGATTGTGTGATTGTGTGATTGTGTGATTGTGGGATTGTGTGGTTGTGTGATTGTGTGGTTGTGTGATTATGTGATTGTGTCATTGTGTTCATGTGTTATTTTGTGTTGGGGTGCTTGTGTGATTGCGTGAGTGTATGATTGTGTGACTGTGGATTGTGTATTGTGTGATTGTGTGATTGCGTGAGTGTGTGGTTGTGTGACTGTAGATTGCGTATTGTGTGATTGTGTGAAAGTGGGTTTGTGTGTTTGTGGATTGTGTGGTTGTGTGATTGTGTGATGGCGGGATGTGGATTGTCTGATTGTGTGATTGTGTATTGGTGTGATTGTGCGATTGTGTGACTTTGCGATTGTGTCATTGTGTGGTTGTGTGATTGTGTGATTGCATGGTGGGGTGATTGCGTGATAGTGTGATTGTGTGACAGTGTGATTGTGTGATAGTGTGATAGTGTGATTGTGTGATTGTGTGATTGTGTGATTGTGTGATTGTGTCCATGTGTAATCGTGTGTTTGGGTGCTTGTGTGATTGTGTGATTGTGTGATTGTGTGATTGTGGGATTGTGTGGATGTGTGATTGTGTGGTTGTGTGATTGCGTGATTGTGTGATTGTGGGATTGTGTGATTGTGTGATTGTATGGTTGTGTGATTGTGTGATAGTGTGATTGTGTGATTGTGTGATTGTGTGATTGTGTGATTGTGGGATTGTGTGAGTGTGTGATTGTGTGATTGTGTGATTGTGTGATTGTGTGATTGTGTGATTGTGGGATTGTGTGGTTGTGTGATTGTGTGGTTGTGTGATTGTGTGATTGTGTGATTGTGTGATTGTATGGTTGTGTGATTGTGTGATTGTGTGATTGTGTGATTGTGTGATTGTGTGATTGTGTGATTGTGTGATTGTGTGATTGTGTGATTGTGTGATTGTGTGCTTGTGTGATTGTGCGGTTGTGTGATTGCGTGGTTGCGTGATTGCGTGATTGTGTGATTGTGTGATTGTGTGATAGTGTGGTTGTGTGATTGTGTGATTGTGCGATAGTGTGATTGTGCGATTGTGTGATTGCGTGATTGCCTGGTTGCGTGATTCTGTGATTCCCTCGTTGTGCGATTGTGTTATTGTGTGATGAGGTGCTTGTGTGATGGTGTGATTGTGTGATTGTGTGATTGTGTGATTGTGTGATTGTGTGGTTGTGTGATTATGTGATTGTGTCCTTGTGTTCATGTGTTATTTTTTGTTGGGGTGCTTGTGTGATTGCGTGAGTGTATGATTGTGTGACTGTGGATTGTGTATTGTGCGATTGTCTGATTGTGTGAGTGTGTGGTTGTGTGACTGTAGATTGCGTATTGTGTGATTGTGTGATTGTGTGATTGTGTGATTGTGTGATTGTGTGATTGTGTGAAAGTGGGTTTGTGTGTTTGTGGATTGTGTGGTTGTGTGATTGTGTGATGGCGGGATGTGGATTGTCTGATTGTGTGATTGTGTATTGGTGTGATTGTGCGATTGTGTGACTTTGCGATAGTGTGATTGTGTGATGGCGGGTTGTGGATTGTCTGATTGTGTGATTGTGCGATTGTGTGACAATGCGATTGTGTGATTGTGTGGTTGTGTGATTGTGTGATTATGGGATTGTGTGATTGTGTGATTGTGTGATTGTGTGATTGTGTGATTGTGTGATTGTGGGATTGTGTGGTTGTGTGATTCTGTAGTGGTGTGATTGTGTGATTGTGTGATTGTGGGATTGTGTGGTTGTGTGATTGTGTGGTTGTGTGATTGCGTGATTGTGTGATTGTGGTATTGCGTGATTGTGTGATTGTGTGATTATGGGATTGTGTGATTGTGTGATTGTGTGATTGTGTGATTGGGTCCATGTGTAATCGTGTGTTTGGGTGCTTGTGTGATTGTGCGAGTGTGTGATTGTGTGATTGTGTGATTGTGTGATTGTGTGATTGTGTGATTGTGTGATTGTGTGATTGTGTGATTGTGTGATTGTGTGATTGTGTGATTGTCTTATTCTGTGATGGGGTGGTTGTGCAATTGTGTGATTGTTTGTTTGTGTGATTGCGTGATTGTGACATTGTTGTGATTGTGTGATAGTGTGATTATGTGATTGTGTGACTGTATGATAGTGTGATTGTGTGATTGTGTGATTGCGTGATTGCCTGGTTGCGTGATTCTGTGATTCCCTCGTTGTGCGATTGTGTTATTGTGTGATGAGGTGCTTGTGTGATGGTGTGATTGTGTGATTGTGTGATTGTGTGGTTGTGTGATTGTGTGATTGTGTGATTGTGTGATTGTGTGATTGTGTGATTGTGTGATTGTGTGGTTGTGTGATTATGTGATTGTGTCATTGTGTTCATGTGTTATTTTGTGTTGGGGTGCTTGTGTGATTGCGTGAGTGTATGATCGTTTGACTGTGGATTGTGTATTGTGTGATTGTGTGATTGCGTGAGTGTGTGGTTGTGTGACTGTAGATTGCGTATTGTGTGATTGTGTGATTGTGTGATTGTGTGATTGTGTGATTGTGTGAAAGTGGGTTTGCGTGTTTGTGGATTGTGTGGTTGTGTGATTGTGTGATGGCGGGATGTGGATTGTCTGATTGTGAAATTGTGTATTGGTGTAATTGTGCGATTGTGTGACTTTGCGATTGTGTGATTGTGTGATGGCGGGTTGTGGATTGTCTGATTGTGTGATTGTGTATTGGTGTGATTGTGCGATTGTGTGACTTTGCGATTGTGTCATTGTGTGGTTGTGTGATTGTGTGATTGCATGGTGGGGTGATTGTGTGATAGTGTGATTGTGTGATAGTGTGATAGTGTGATTGTGTGATTGTGTGAGTGTGTGATTGTGTGATTGTGGATTGTGTGATTGTGTGACTTTGCGATTGTGTGATTGTGTGATGGCGGGTTGTGGATTGTCTGATTGTGTGATTGTGTATTGGTGTGATTGTGCGATTGTGTGACTTTGCGATTGTGTCATTGTGTGGTTGTGTGATTGTGTGATTGCATGGTGGGGTGATTGTGTGATTGTGTGATAGTGTGATAGTGTGATTGTGTGATTGTGTGATTGTGTGATTGTGTGATTGTGTCCATGTGTAATCGTGTGTTTGGGTGCTTGTGTGGTTGTGTGATTGTGTGATTGTGTGATTGTGTGATTGTGTGATTGTGTGATTGTGTGATTGTGTGATTGTGTGATTGTGTGATTGTGTGATTGTGTGATTGTGTGATTGTGTGATTGTGTGATTGTGTGATTGTGTGATTGTGTGATTGTGTGATTGTGTGATTGTGTGATTGTGTGATTGTGTGATTGTGTGATTGTCTTATTCTGTGATGGGGTGGTTGTGCAATTGTGTGATTGTTTGTTTGTGTGATTGCGTGATTGTGACATTGTTGTGATTGTGTGATAGTGTGATTATGTGATTGTGTGACTGTATGATAGTGTGATTGTGTGATTGTGTGATTGCGTGATTGCCTGGTTGCGTGATTCTGTGATTCCCTCGTTGTGCGATTGTGTTATTGTGTGATGAGGTGCTTGTGTGATGGTGTGATTGTGTGATTGTGTGATTGTGTGGTTGTGTGATTGTGTGATTGTGTGATTGTGTGATTGTGTGATTGTGTGATTGTGTGATTGTGTGATTGTGTGATTGTGTGATTGTGTCCATGTGTAATCGTGTGTTTGGGTGCTTGTGTGATTGTGCGAGTGTGTGATTGTGTGATTGTGGATTGTGTGATTGTGTGACTTTGCGATTGTGTGATTGTGTGATGGCGGGTTGTGGATTGTCTGATTGTGTGATTGTGTATTGGTGTGATTGTGCGATTGTGTGACTTTGCGATTGTGTCATTGTGTGGTTGTGTGATTGTGTGATTGTGTGAAAGTGGGTTTGTGTGTTTGTGGATTGTGTGGTTGTGTGATTGTGTGATGGCGGGATGTGGATTGTCTGATTGTGTGATTGTGCGATTGTGTGACTTTGCGATAGTGTGATTGTGTGATGGCGGGTTGTGGATTGTCTGATTGTGTGACTGTGCGATTGTGTGACAATGCGATTGTGTGATTGTGTGGTTGTGTGATTGTGTAATTGCATGGTGGGGTGATTGTGTGATAATGTGATTGTGTGATTGTGTGATTGTGTGATTGTGTGATTGTGTCCATGTGTAATCGTGTGTTTGGGTGCTTGTGTGGTTGTGTGATTGTGTGATTGTGTGATTGTGTGATTGTGTGATTGTGTGATTGTGTGATTGTGTGATTGTGTGATTGTGTGATTGTGTGATTGTGTGATTGTGTGATTGTGTGATTGTGTGATTGTGTGATTGTGTGATTGTGTGATTGTGTGATTGTGTGATTGTGTGATTGTGTGATTGTCTTATTCTGTGATGGGGTGGTTGTGCAATTGTGTGATTGTTTGTTTGTGTGATTGCGTGATTGTGACATTGTTGTGATTGTGTGATAGTGTGATTATGTGATTGTGTGACTGTATGATAGTGTGATTGTGTGATTGTGTGATTGCGTGATTGCCTGGTTGCGTGATTCTGTGATTCCCTCGTTGTGCGATTGTGTTATTGTGTGATGAGGTGCTTGTGTGATGGTGTGATTGTGTGATTGTGTGATTGTGTGGTTGTGTGATTGTGTGATTGTGTGATTGTGTGATTGTGTGATTGTGTGATTGTGTGATTGTGTGATTGTGTGATTGTGTGATTGTGTCCATGTGTAATCGTGTGTTTGGGTGCTTGTGTGATTGTGCGAGTGTGTGATTGTGTGATTGTGGATTGTGTGATTGTGTGACTTTGCGATTGTGTGATTGTGTGATGGCGGGTTGTGGATTGTCTGATTGTGTGATTGTGTATTGGTGTGATTGTGCGATTGTGTGACTTTGCGATTGTGTCATTGTGTGGTTGTGTGATTGTGTGATTGTGTGAAAGTGGGTTTGTGTGTTTGTGGATTGTGTGGTTGTGTGATTGTGTGATGGCGGGATGTGGATTGTCTGATTGTGTGATTGTGCGATTGTGTGACTTTGCGATAGTGTGATTGTGTGATGGCGGGTTGTGGATTGTCTGATTGTGTGATTGTGCGATTGTGTGACAATGCGATTGTGTGATTGTGTGGTTGTGTGATTGTGTAATTGCATGGTGGGGTGATTGTGTGATAATGTGATTGTGTGATAGTGTGATTGTGTGATTGTGTGATTGTGTGATTGTGTGATTGTGTGATTGTGTGATTGTGTGATTGTGTGATTGTGTGATTGTGTGATTGTGTGATTGTGTGATTGTGTGATTGTGTTATTGTGTCCATGTGTAATCGTGTGTTTGGGTGCTTGTGTGATTGTGCGAGTGTGCGATTGTGTGATTGTGGATTGTGTGATTGTGTGATTGTGTGATTGTGTGATTGTCTGATGGTGTGATTGTGTGATTGTGTGATTGTGTGATTGTGTGATTGTGTGATTGTGTGATTGTGTGATTGTGTGATTGTGTGATTGTGTGATTGTGTGCTTGTGTGATTGTGCGGTTGTGTGATTGCGTGGTTGCGTGATTGCGTGATTGTGTGATTGTGTGATTGTGTGATAGTGTGGTTGTGTGATTGTGTGATTGTGCGATAGTGTGATTGTGCGATTGTGTGATTGCGTGATTGCCTGGTTGCGTGATTCTGTGATTCCCTCGTTGTGCGATTGTGTTATTGTGTGATGAGGTGCTTGTGTGATGGTGTGATTGTGTGATTGTGTGATTGTGTGATAGTGTGGTTGTGTGATTGTGTGATAGTGTGATTGTGTGATTGTGTGATTGTGTGATTGTGTGATTGTGGGATTGTGTGAGTGTGTGATTGTGTGATTGTGTGATTGTGTGATTGTGTGATTGTGTGATTGTGGGATTGTGTGGTTGTGTGATTGTGTGGTTGTGTGATTGTGTGATTGTGTGATTGTGTGATTGTATGGTTGTGTGATTGTGTGATTGTGGGATTGTGTGAGTGTGCGATTGTGTGATTGCGTGATTGCCTGGTTGCGTGATTCTGTGATTCCCTCGTTGTGCGATTGTGTTATTGTGTGATGAGGTGCTTGTGTGATGGTGTGATTGTGTGATTGTGTGATTGTGTGATTGTGTGATTGTGTGATTGTGTGGTTGTGTGATTATGTGATTGTGTCCTTGTGTTCATGTGTTATTTTTTGTTGGGGTGCTTGTGTGATTGCGTGAGTGTATGATTGTGTGACTGTGGATTGTGTATTGCGCGATTGTCTGATTGTGTGAGTGTGTGGTTGTGTGACTGTAGATTGCGTATTGTGTGATTGTGTGATTGTGTGATTGTGTGATTGTGTGAAAGTGGGTTTGTGTGTTTGTGGATTGTGTGGTTGTGTGATTGTGTGATGGCGGGATGTGGATTGTCTGATTGTGTGATTGTGCGATTGTGTGACTTTGCGATTGTGTCATTGTGTGGTTGTGTGATTGTGTGATTGCATGGTGGGGTGATTGTGTGATAGTGTGATTGTGTGATAGTGTGATAGTGTGATTGTGTGATTGTGTGATTGTGTGATTGTGTGATTGTGTCCATGTGTAATCGTGTGTTTGGGTGCTTGTGTGATTGTGCGAGTGTGTGATTGTGTGATTGTGTGATTGTGTGATTGTGTGATTGTGTGATTGTGTGATTGTGTGATTGTCTTATTCTGTGATGGGGTGGTTGTGCAATTGTGTGATTGTTTGTTTGTGTGATTGTGTGATTGTGAGATTGTTGTGATTGTGTGATAGTGTGATTATGTGATTGTGTGACTGTATGATAGTGTGATTGTGTGATTGTGTGATTGCGTGATTGCCTGGTTGCGTGATTCTGTGATTCCCTCGTTGTGCGATTGTGTTATTGTGTGATGAGGTGCTTGTGTGATGGTGTGATTGTGTGATTGTGTGATTGTGTGGTTGTGTGATTGTGTGATTGTGTGATTGTGTGATTGTGTGATTGTGTGATTGTGTGATTGTGTCACTGTGTGATTGTGTGATTGTGTGATTGTGTGGTTGTGTGATTGTGTGATTGTGTGATTGTGGGATTGTGTGGTTGTGTGATTGTGTGGTTGTGTGATTGTGTGATTGTGGGATTGTGTGGTTGTGTGATTGTGTGGTTGTGTGATTGTGTGATTGTGTGATTGTGTGATTGTGTGGTTGTGTGATTGTGTGGTTGTGTGATTGCGTGATTGTGTGATTGTGGGATTGTGTGATTGTGTGATTGTGTGATTGTGGGATTGTGTGGTTGTGTGATTGTGTGGTTGTGTGATTGTGTGATTGTGTGATTTTGTGATTGTGGGATTGTGTGGTTGTGTGATTGTGTGGTTGTGTGATTGCGTGATTGTGTGATTGTGGGATTGTGTGATTGTGTGATTGTGCGATTGTGTGATTGTGTGATTGTGTGGTTGTGTGATTGTGTGATAGTGTGATTGTGCGATTGTGTGATTGCGTGATTGCCTGGTTGCGTGATTCTGTGATTCCCTCGTTGTGCGATTGTGTTATTGTGTGATGAGGTGCTTGTGTGATGGTGTGATTGTGTGATTGTGTGATTGTGTGGTTGTGTGATTGTGTGATTGTGTGATTGTGTGATTGTGTGATTGTGTGGTTGTGTGATTGTGTGGTTGTGTGATTATGTGATTGTGTCATTGTGTTCATGTGTTATTTTGTGTTGGGGTGCTTGTGTGATTGCGTGAGTGTATGATTGTGTGACTGTGGATTGTGTATTGTGTGATTGTGTGATTGCGTGAGTGTGTGGTTGTGTGACTGTAGATTGCGTATTGTGTGATTGTGTGATTGTGTGATTGTGTGATTGTGTGAAAGTGGGTTTGTGTGGTTGTGTGATTGTGTGATGGCGGGATGTGGATTGTCTGATTGTGTGATTGTGTATTGGTGTGATTGTGTGATTGTGTGATTGTGTGATTGTGTGATTGTGTGATTGTGTGATTGTGTGATTGTGGGATTGTGTGATGGTGTGATTGTGTGATTGTGTGATTGTGTGGTTGTGTGATTGTGTGATTGTGTGATTGTGTGATTGTGTGATTGTGTGATTGTGTGGTTGTGTGATTGTGTGATTGTGTGATTGTGTGATTGTGGGATTGTGTGGTTGTGTGATTGTGTGGTTGTGTGATTATGTGATTGTGTCATTGTGTTCATGTGTTATTTTGTGTTGGGGTGCTTGTGTGATTGCGTGAGTGTATGATTGTGTGACTGTGGATTGTGTATTGTGTGATTGTGTGATTGCGTGAGTGTGTGGTTGTGTGACTGTAGATTGCGTATTGTGTGATTGTGTGAAAGTGGGTTTGTGTGTTTGTGGATTGTGTGGTTGTGTGATTGTGTGATGGCGGGATGTGGATTGTCTGATTGTGTGATTGTGTATTGGTGTGATTGTGCGATTGTGTGACTTTGCGATTGTGTCATTGTGTGGTTGTGTGATTGTGTGATTGCATGGTGGGGTGATTGCGTGATAGTGTGATTGTGTGACAGTGTGATTGTGTGATAGTGTGATAGTGTGATTGTGTGATTGTGTGATTGTGTGATTGTGTGATTGTGTCCATGTGTAATCGTGTGTTTGGGTGCTTGTGTGATTGTGTGATTGTGTGATTGTGTGATTGTGGGATTGTGTGGATGTGTGATTGTGTGGTTGTGTGATTGCGTGATTGTGTGATTGTGGGATTGTGTGATTGTGTGATTGTATGGTTGTGTGATTGTGTGATAGTGTGATTGTGTGATTGTGTGATTGTGTGATTGTGTGATTGTGGGATTGTGTGAGTGTGTGATTGTGTGATTGTGTGATTGTGTGATTGTGTGATTGTGTGATTGTGGGATTGTGTGGTTGTGTGATTGTGTGGTTGTGTGATTGTGTGATTGTGTGATTGTGTGATTGTATGGTTGTGTGATTGTGTGATTGTGTGATTGTGTGATTGTGTGATTGTGTGATTGTGTGATTGTGTGATTGTGTGCTTGTGTGATTGTGCGGTTGTGTGATTGCGTGGTTGCGTGATTGCGTGATTGTGTGATTGTGTGATTGTGTGATAGTGTGGTTGTGTGATTGTGTGATTGTGCGATAGTGTGATTGTGCGATTGTGTGATTGCGTGATTGCCTGGTTGCGTGATTCTGTGATTCCCTCGTTGTGCGATTGTGTTATTGTGTGATGAGGTGCTTGTGTGATGGTGTGATTGTGTGATTGTGTGATTGTGTGATTGTGTGATTGTGTGATTGTGTGATTGTGTGGTTGTGTGATTATGTGATTGTGTCCTTGTGTTCATGTGTTATTTTTTGTTGGGGTGCTTGTGTGATTGCGTGAGTGTATGATTGTGTGACTGTGGATTGTGTATTGTGCGATTGTCTGATTGTGTGAGTGTGTGGTTGTGTGACTGTAGATTGCGTATTGTGTGATTGTGTGATTGTGTGATTGTGTGATTGTGTGAAAGTGGGTTTGTGTGTTTGTGGATTGTGTGGTTGTGTGATTGTGTGATGGCGGGATGTGGATTGTCTGATTGTGTGATTGTGTATTGGTGTGATTGTGCGATTGTGTGACTTTGCGATAGTGTGATTGTGTGATGGCGGGTTGTGGATTGTCTGATTGTGTGATTGTGCGATTGTGTGACAATGCGATTGTGTGATTGTGTGGTTGTGTGATTGTGTGATTATGGGATTGTGTGATTGTGTGATTGTGTGATTGTGTGATTGTGTGATTGTGTGATTGTGTGATTGTGGGATTGTGTGCTTGTGTGATTGTGTAGTGGTGTGATTGTGTGATTGTGTGATTGTGGGATTGTGTGGTTGTGTGATTGTGTGGTTGTGTGATTGCGTGATTGTGTGATTGTGGGATTGCGTGATTGTGTGATTGTGTGATTATGGGATTGTGTGATTGTGTGATTGTGTGATTGTGTGATTGGGTCCATGTGTAATCGTGTGTTTGGGTGCTTGTGTGATTGTGCGAGTGTGTGATTGTGTGATTGTGTGATTGTGTGATTGTGTGATTGTGTGATTGTGTGATTGTGTGATTGTGTGATTGTGTGATTGTGTGATTGTCTTATTCTGTGATGGGGTGGTTGTGCAATTGTGTGATTGTTTGTTTGTGTGATTGCGTGATTGTGACATTGTTGTGATTGTGTGATAGTGTGATTATGTGATTGTGTGACTGTATGATAGTGTGATTGTGTGATTGTGTGATTGCGTGATTGCCTGGTTGCGTGATTCTGTGATTCCCTCGTTGTGCGATTGTGTTATTGTGTGATGAGGTGCTTGTGTGATGGTGTGATTGTGTGATTGTGTGATTGTGTGGTTGTGTGATTGTGTGATTGTGTGATTGTGTGATTGTGTGATTGTGTGATTGTGTGATTGTGTGATTGTGTGGTTGTGTGATTATGTGATTGTGTCATTGTGTTCATGTGTTATTTTGTGTTGGGGTGCTTGTGTGATTGCGTGAGTGTATGATTGTTTGACTGTGGATTGTGTATTGTGTGATTGTGTGATTGCGTGAGTGTGTGGTTGTGTGACTGTAGATTGCGTATTGTGTGATTGTGTGATTGTGTGATTGTGTGATTGTGTGATTGTGTGAAAGTGGGTTTGCGTGTTTGTGGATTGTGTGGTTGTGTGATTGTGTGATGGCGGGATGTGGATTGTCTGATTGTGAAATTGTGTATTGGTGTAATTGTGCGATTGTGTGACTTTGCGATTGTGTGATTGTGTGATGGCGGGTTGTGGATTGTCTGATTGTGTGATTGTGTATTGGTGTGATTGTGCGATTGTGTGACTTTGCGATTGTGTCATTGTGTGGTTGTGTGATTGTGTGATTGCATGGTGGGGTGATTGTGTGATAGTGTGATTGTGTGATAGTGTGATAGTGTGATTGTGTGATTGTGTGAGTGTGTGATTGTGTGATTGTGGATTGTGTGATTGTGTGACTTTGCGATTGTGTGATTGTGTGATGGCGGGTTGTGGATTGTCTGATTGTGTGATTGTGTATTGGTGTGATTGTGCGATTGTGTGACTTTGCGATTGTGTCATTGTGTGGTTGTGTGATTGTGTGATTGCATGGTGGGGTGATTGTGTGATTGTGTGATAGTGTGATAGTGTGATTGTGTGATTGTGTGATTGTGTGATTGTGTGATTGTGTCCATGTGTAATCGTGTGTTTGGGTGCTTGTGTGGTTGTGTGATTGTGTGATTGTGTGATTGTGTGATTGTGTGATTGTGGGATTGTGTGGTTGTGTGATTGTGTGATTGTGTGATTGTGGGATTGTGTGATAGTGTGATTGTGTGATTGTGTGATTGTGTGATTGTGTGATTGTGTGATTGTGTGATTGTGTGATTGTGTCCATGTGTAATCGTGTGTTTGGGTGCTTGTGTGATTGTGCGAGTGTGTGATTGTGTGATTGTGGATTGTGTGATTGTGTGACTTTGCGATTGTGTGATTGTGTGATGGCGGGTTGTGGATTGTCTGATTGTGTGATTGTGTATTGGTGTGATTGTGCGATTGTGTGACTTTGCGATTGTGTCATTGTGTGTTTGTGTGATTGTGTGATTGTGTGAAAGTGGGTTTGTGTGTTTGTGGATTGTGTGGTTGTGTGATTGTGTGATGGCGGGATGTGGATTGTCTGATTGTGTGATTGTGCGATTGTGTGACTTTGCGATAGTGTGATTGTGTGATGGCGGGTTGTGGATTGTCTGATTGTGTGATTGTGCGATTGTGTGACAATGCGATTGTGTGATTGTGTGGTTGTGTGATTGTGTAATTGCATGGTGGGGTGATTGTGTGATAATGTGATTGTGTGATAGTGTGATTGTGTGATTGTGTGATTGTGTGATTGTGTGATTGTGTGATTGTGTGATTGTGTGATTGTGTGATTGTGTGATTGTGTGATTGTGTGATTGTGTGATTGTGTGATTGTGTGATTGTGTGATTGTGTGATTGTGTGATTGTGTGATTGTGTTATTGTGTCCATGTGTAATCGTGTGTTTGGGTGCTTGTGTGATTGTGCGAGTGTGCGATTGTGTGATTGTGGATTGTGTGATTGTGTGATTGTGTGATTGTGTGATTGTCTGATGGTGTGATTGTGTGATTGTGTGATTGTGTGATTGTGTGATTGTGTGATTGTGTGATTGTGTGATTGTGTGATTGTGTGATTGTGTGATTGTGTGCTTGTGTGATTGTGCGGTTGTGTGATTGCGTGGTTGCGTGATTGCGTGATTGTGTGATTGTGTGATTGTGTGATAGTGTGGTTGTGTGATTGTGTGATTGTGCGATAGTGTGATTGTGCGATTGTGTGATTGCGTGATTGCCTGGTTGCGTGATTCTGTGATTCCCTCGTTGTGCGATTGTGTTATTGTGTGATGAGGTGCTTGTGTGATGGTGTGATTGTGTGATTGTGTGATTGTGTGATAGTGTGGTTGTGTGATTGTGTGATAGTGTGATTGTGTGATTGTGTGATTGTGTGATTGTGTGATTGTGGGATTGTGTGAGTGTGTGATTGTGTGATTGTGTGATTGTGTGATTGTGTGATTGTGTGATTGTGGGATTGTGTGGTTGTGTGATTGTGTGGTTGTGTGATTGTGTGATTGTGTGATTGTGTGATTGTATGGTTGTGTGATTGTGTGATTGTGGGATTGTGTGAGTGTGCGATTGTGTGATTGCGTGATTGCCTGGTTGCGTGATTCTGTGATTCCCTCGTTGTGCGATTGTGTTATTGTGTGATGAGGTGCTTGTGTGATGGTGTGATTGTGTGATTGTGTGATTGTGTGATTGTGTGATTGTGTGATTGTGTGATTGTGTGATTGTGTGGTTGTGTGATTATGTGATTGTGTCCTTGTGTTCATGTGTTATTTTTTGTTGGGGTGCTTGTGTGATTGCGTGAGTGTATGATTGTGTGACTGTGGATTGTGTATTGTGCGATTGTCTGATTGTGTGAGTGTGTGGTTGTGTGACTGTAGATTGCGTATTGTGTGATTGTGTGATTGTGTGATTGTGTGATTGTGTGATTGTGTGATTGTGTGAAAGTGGGTTTGTGTGTTTGTGGATTGTGTGGTTGTGTGATTGTGTGATGGCGGGATGTGGATTGTCTGATTGTGTGATTGTGAGATTGTGTGACTTTGCGATTGTGTCATTGTGTGGTTGTGTGATTGTGTGATTGCATGGTGGGGTGATTGTGTGATAGTGTGATTGTGTGATAGTGTGATAGTGTGATTGTGTGATTGTGTGATTGTGTGATTGTGTGATTGTGTCCATGTGTAATCGTGTGTTTGGGTGCTTGTGTGATTGTGCGAGTGTGTGATTGTGTGATTGTGTGATTGTGTGATTGTGTGATTGTGTGATTGTGTGATTGTGTGATTGTGTGATTGTGTGATTGTCTTATTCTGTGATGGGGTGGTTGTGCAATTGTGTGATTGTTTGTTTGTGTGATTGTGTGATTGTGAGATTGTTGTGATTGTGTGATAGTGTGATTATGTGATTGTGTGACTGTATGATAGTGTGATTGTGTGATTGTGTGATTGCGTGATTGCCTGGTTGCGTGATTCTGTGATTCCCTCGTTGTGCGATTGTGTTATTGTGTGATGAGGTGCTTGTGTGATGGTGTGATTGTGTGATTGTGTGATTGTGTGGTTGTGTGATTGTGTGATTGTGTGATTGTGTGATTGTGTGATTGTGTGATTGTGTGATTGTGTGGTTGTGTGATTATGTGATTGTGTCATTGTGTTCATGTGTTATTTTGTGTTGGGGTGCTTGTGTGATTGCGTGAGTGTATGATTGTTTGACTGTGGATTGTGTATTGTGTGATTGTGTGATTGCGTGAGTGTGTGGTTGTGTGACTGTAGATTGCGTATTGTGTGATTGTGTGATTGTGTGATTGTGTGATTGTGTGAAAGTGGGTTTGCGTGTTTGTGGATTGTGTGGTTGTGTGACTGTGTGATGGCGGGATGTGGATTGTCTGATTGTGAAATTGTGTATTGGTGTAATTGTGCGATTGTGTGACTTTGCGATTGTGTGATTGTGTGATGGCGGGTTGTGGATTGTCTGCTAGTGTGATTGTGTATTGGTGTGATTGTGCGATTGTGTGACTTTGCGATTGTGTCATTGTGTGGTTGTGTGATTGTGTGATTGCATGGTGGGGTGATTGTGTGATAGTGTGATTGTGTGATAGTGTGATAGTGTGATTGTGTGATTGTGTGATTGTGTGATTGTGTGATTGTGTCCATGTGTAATCGTGTGTTTGGGTGCTTGTGTGATTGCGTGAGTGTGTGATTGTGTGATTGTGGATTGTGTGATTGTGTGACTTTGCGATTGTGTGATTGTGTGATGGCGGGTTGTGGATTGTCTGATTGTGTGATTGTGTATTGGTGTGATTGTGCGATTGTGTGACTTTGCGATTGTGTCATTGTGTGGTTGTGTGATTGTGTGATTGCATGGTGGGGTGATTGTGTGATAGTGTGATTGTGTGATAGCGTGATAGTGTGATTGTGTGATTGTGTGATTGTGTGATTGTGTGATTGTGTCCATGTGTAATCGTGTGTTTGGGTGCTTGTGTGGTTGTGTGATTGTGTGATTGTGTGATTGTGTGATTGTGTGATTGTGGGATTGTGTGGTTGTGTGATTGTGTGATTGTGTGATTGTGGGATTGTGTGATAGTGTGATTGTGTGATTGTGTGATTGTGTGATTGTGTGATTGTGTGATTGTGTGATTGTGTCCATGTGTAATCGTGTGTTTGGGTGCTTGTGTGATTGTGCGAGTGTGTGATTGTGTGATTGTGGATTGTGTGATTGTGTGCCTTTGCGATTGTGTGATTGTGTGATGGCGGATTGTGGATTGTCTGATTGTGTGATTGTGTATTGGTGTGATTGTGCGATTGTGTGACTTTGCGATTGTGTCATTGTGTGGTTGTGTGATTGTGTGATTGCATGGTGGGGTGATTGCGTGATAGTGTGATTGTGTGATAGTGTGATAGTGTGATTGTGTGATTGTGTGATTGTGTGATTGTGTGATTGTGTGATTGTGTGATTGTGTGATTGTGTGATTGTGTGAAAGTGGGTTTGTGTGTTTGTGGATTGTGTGGTTGTGTGATTGTGTGATGGCGGGATGTGGATTGTCTGATTGTGTGATTGTGCGATTGTGTGACTTTGCGATAGTGTGATTGTGTGATGGCGGGTTGTGGATTGTCTGATTGTGTGATTGTGCGATTGTGTGACAATGCGATTGTGTGATTGTGTGGTTGTGTGATTGTGTAATTGCATGGTGGGGTGATTGTGTGATAGTGTGATTGTGTGATAGTGTGATTGTGTGATTGTGTGATTGTGTGATTGTGTGGTTGTGTGATTGTGTGATTGTGTGCTTGTGTGATTGTGTGATTGTGTGATTGTATGATTGTGTCCATGTGTAATCGTGTGTTTGGGTGCTTGTGTGATTGTGCGAGTGTGTGATTGTGTGATTGTGGATTGTGTGATTGTGTGACTTTGCGATTGTGTGATTGTGTGATGGCGGGTTGTGGATTGTCTGATTGTGTGATTGTGTATTGGTGTGATTGTGCGATTGTGTGACTTTGCGATTGTGTCATTGTGTGGTTGTGTGATTGTGTGATTGCATGGTGGGGTGATTGCGTGATAGTGTGATTGTGTGATAGTGTGATTGTGTGATAGTGTGATAGTGTGATTGTGTGATTGTGTGATTGTGTGATTGTGTGACTTTGCGATTGTGTGATTGTGTGATGGCGGGTTGTGGATTGTCTGATTGTGTGATTGCGTATTGGTGTGATTGTGCGATTGTGTGACTTTGCGATTGTGTCATTGTGTGGTTGTGTGATTGTGTGATTGCATGGTGGGGTGATTGTGTGATAGTGTGATTGTGTGATAGTGTGATAGTGTGATTGTGTGATTGTGTGATTGTGTGATTGTGTGATTGTGTCCATGTGTAATCGTGTGTTTGGGTGCTTGTGTGATTGCGTGAGTGTGTGATTGTGTGATTGTGGATTGTGTGATTGTGTGACTTTGCGATTGTGTGATTGTGTGATGGCGGGTTGTGGATTGTCTGATTGTGTGATTGTGTATTGGTGTGATTGTGCGATTGTGTCATTGTGTGGTTGTGTGATTGTGTGATTGCATGGTGGGGTGATTGTGTGATAGTGTGATTGTGTGATAGTGTGATAGTGTGATTGTGTGATTGTGTGATTGTGTGATTGTGTGATTGTGTCCATGTGTAATCGTGTGTTTGGGTGCTTGTGTGGTTGTGTGATTGTGTGATTGTGTGATTGTGTGATTGTGTGATTGTGGGATTGTGTGGTTGTGTGATTGTGTGATTGTGTGATTGTGGGATTGTGTGATAGTGTGATTGTGTGATTGTGTGATTGTGTGATTGTGTGATTGTGTGATTGTGTCCATGTGTAATCGTGTGTTTGGGTGCTTGTGTGGTTGTGTGATTGTGTGATTGTGTGATTGTGTGATTGTGTGATTGTGGGATTGTGTGGTTGTGTGGTTGTGTGATTGTGTGATTGTGTGATTGTGTGATTGTGTGATTGTGTGATTGTGTGATTGTGTGATTGTGTGATTGTGTGGTTGTGTGATTATGTGATTGTGTCATTGTGTTCATGTGTTATTTTGTGTTGGGGTGCTTGTGTGATTGCGTGAGTGTATGATTGTTTGACTGTGGATTGTGTATTGTGTGATTGTGTGATTGCGTGAGTGTGTGGTTGTGTGACTGTAGATTGCGTATTGTGTGATTGTGTGATTGTGTGATTGTGTGATTGTGTGATTGTGTGATTGTGTGAAAGTGGGTTTGCGTGTTTGTGGATTGTGTGGTTGTGTGATTGTGTGATGGCGGGATGTGGATTGTCTGATTGTGAAATTGTGTATTGGTGTAATTGTGCGATTGTGTGACTTTGCGATTGTGTGATTGTGTGATGGCGGGTTGTGGATTGTCTGATTGTGTGATTGTGTATTGGTGTGATTGTGCGATTGTGTGACTTTGCGATTGTGTCATTGTGTGGTTGTGTGATTGTGTGATTGCATGGTGGGGTGATTGTGTGATAGTGTGATTGTGTGATAGTGTGATAGTGTGATTGTGTGATTGTGTGAGTGTGTGATTGTGTGATTGTGGATTGTGTGATTGTGTGACTTTGCGATTGTGTGATTGTGTGATGGCGGGTTGTGGATTGTCTGATTGTGTGATTGTGTATTGGTGTGATTGTGCGATTGTGTGACTTTGCGATTGTGTCATTGTGTGGTTGTGTGATTGTGTGATTGCATGGTGGGGTGATTGTGTGATTGTGTGATAGTGTGATAGTGTGATTGTGTGATTGTGTGATTGTGTGATTGTGTGATTGTGTCCATGTGTAATCGTGTGTTTGGGTGCTTGTGTGGTTGTGTGATTCTGTGATTGTGTGATTGTGTGATTGTGTGATTGTGGGATTGTGTGGTTGTGTGATTGTGTGATTGTGTGATTGTGGGATTGTGTGATAGTGTGATTGTGTGATTGTGTGATTGTGTGATTGTGTGATTGTGTGATTGTGTGATTGTGTGATTGTGTGATTGTGTCCATGTGTAATCGTGTGTTTGGGTGCTTGTGTGATTGTGCGAGTGTGTGATTGTGTGATTGTGGATTGTGTGATTGTGTGACTTTGCGATTGTGTGATTGTGTGATGGCGGGTTGTGGATTGTCTGATTGTGTGATTGTGTATTGGTGTGATTGTGCGATTGTGTGACTTTGCGATTGTGTCATTGTGTGGTTGTGTGATTGTGTGATTGTGTGAAAGTGGGTTTGTGTGTTTGTGGATTGTGTGGTTGTGTGATTGTGTGATGGCGGGATGTGGATTGTCTGATTGTGTGATTGTGCGATTGTGTGACTTTGCGATAGTGTGATTGTGTGATGGCGGGTTGTGGATTGTCTGATTGTGTGATTGTGCGATTGTGTGACAATGCGATTGTGTGATTGTGTGGTTGTGTGATTGTGTAATTGCATGGTGGGGTGATTGTGTGATAATGTGATTGTGTGATAGTGTGATTGTGTGATTGTGTGATTGTGTGATTGTGTGATTGTGTGATTGTGTGATTGTGTGATTGTGTGATTGTGTGATTGTGTGATTGTGTGATTGTGTGATTGTGTGATTGTGTTATTGTGTCCATGTGTAATCGTGTGTTTGGGTGCTTGTGTGATTGTGCGAGTGTGCGATTGTGTGATTGTGGATTGTGTGATTGTGTGATTGTGTGATTGTGTGATTGTCTGATGGTGTGATTGTGTGATTGTGTGATTGTGTGATTGTGTGATTGTGTGATTGTGTGATTGTGTGATTGTGTGATTGTGTGATTGTGTGATTGTGTGCTTGTGTGATTGTGCGGTTGTGTGATTGCGTGGTTGCGTGATTGCGTGATTGTGTGATTGTGTGATTGTGTGATAGTGTGGTTGTGTGATTGTGTGATTGTGCGATAGTGTGATTGTGCGATTGTGTGATTGCGTGATTGCCTGGTTGCGTGATTCTGTGATTCCCTCGTTGTGCGATTGTGTTATTGGGTGATGAGGTGCTTGTGTGATGGTGTGATTGTGTGATTGTGTGATTGTGTGATAGTGTGGTTGTGTGATTGTGTGATAGTGTGATTGTGTGATTGTGTGATTGTGTGATTGTGTGATTGTGGGATTGTGTGAGTGTGTGATTGTGTGATTGTGTGATTGTGTGATTGTGTGATTGTGTGATTGTGGGATTGTGTGGTTGTGTGATTGTGTGGTTGTGTGATTGTGTGATTGTGTGATTGTGTGATTGTATGGTTGTGTGATTGTGTGATTGTGGGATTGTGTGAGTGTGCGATTGTGTGATTGCGTGATTGCCTGGTTGCGTGATTCTGTGATTCCCTCGTTGTGCGATTGCGTTATTGTGTGATGAGGTGCTTGTGTGATGGTGTGATTGTGTGATTGTGTGATTGTGTGATTGTGTGATTGTGTGATTGTGTGATTGTGTGGTTGTGTGATTATGTGATTGTGTCCTTGTGTTCATGTGTTATTTTTTGTTGGGGTGCTTGTGTGATTGCGTGAGTGTATGATTGTGTGACTGTGGATTGTGTATTGTGCGATTGTCTGATTGTGTGAGTGTGTGGTTGTGTGACTGTAGATTGCGTATTGTGTGATTGTGTGATTGTGTGATTGTGTGATTGTGTGATTGTGTGATTGTGTGAAAGTGGGTTTGTGTGTTTGTGGATTGTGTGGTTGTGTGATTGTGTGATGGCGGGATGTGGATTGTCTGATTGTGTGATTGTGCGATTGTGTGACTTTGCGATTGTGTCATTGTGTGGTTGTGTGATTGTGTGATTGCATGGTGGGGTGATTGTGTGATAGTGTGATTGTGTGATAGTGTGATAGTGTGATTGTGTGATTGTGTGATTGTGTGATTGTGTGATTGTGTCCATGTGTAATCGTGTGTTTGGGTGCTTGTGTGATTGTGCGAGTGTGTGATTGTGTGATTGTGTGATTGTGTGATTGTGTGATTGTGTGATTGTGTGATTGTGTGATTGTGTGATTGTGTGATTGTCTTATTCTGTGATGGGGTGGTTGTGCAATTGTGTGATTGTTTGTTTGTGTGATTGTGTGATTGTGAGATTGTTGTGATTGTGTGATAGTGTGATTATGTGATTGTGTGACTGTATGATAGTGTGATTGTGTGATTGTGTGATTGCGTGATTGCCTGGTTGCGTGATTCTGTGATTCCCTCGTTGTGCGATTGTGTTATTGTGTGATGAGGTGCTTGTGTGATGGTGTGATTGTGTGATTGTGTGATTGTGTGGTTGTGTGATTGTGTGATTGTGTGATTGTGTGATTGTGTGATTGTGTGATTGTGTGATTGTGTCACTGTGTGATTGTGTGATTGTGTGATTGTGTGGTTGTGTGATTGTGTGATTGTGTGATTGTGGGATTGTGTGGTTGTGTGATTGTGTGGTTGTGTGATTGTGTGATTGTGGGATTGTGTGGTTGTGTGATTGTGTGGTTGTGTGATTGTGTGATTGTGTGATTGTGTGATTGTGTGGTTGTGTGATTGTGTGGTTGTGTGATTGCGTGATTGTGTGATTGTGGGATTGTGTGATTGTGTGATTGTGTGATTGTGGGATTGTGTGGTTGTGTGATTGTGTGGTTGTGTGATTGTGTGATTGTGTGATTTTGTGATTGTGGGATTGTGTGGTTGTGTGATTGTGTGGTTGTGTGATTGCGTGATTGTGTGATTGTGGGATTGTGTGATTGTGTGATTGTGCGATTGTGTGATTGTGTGATTGTGTGGTTGTGTGATTGTGTGATAGTGTGATTGTGCGATTGTGTGATTGCGTGATTGCCTGGTTGCGTGATTCTGTGATTCCCTCGTTGTGCGATTGTGTTATTGTGTGATGAGGTGCTTGTGTGATGGTGTGATTGTGTGATTGTGTGATTGTGTGGTTGTGTGATTGTGTGATTGTGTGATTGTGTGATTGTGTGATTGTGTGGTTGTGTGATTGTGTGGTTGTGTGATTATGTGATTGTGTCATTGTGTTCATGTGTTATTTTGTGTTGGGGTGCTTGTGTGATTGCGTGAGTGTATGATTGTGTGACTGTGGATTGTGTATTGTGTGATTGTGTGATTGCGTGAGTGTGTGGTTGTGTGACTGTAGATTGCGTATTGTGTGATTGTGTGATTGTGTGATTGTGTGATTGTGTGAAAGTGGGTTTGTGTGGTTGTGTGATTGTGTGATGGCGGGATGTGGATTGTCTGATTGTGTGATTGTGTATTGGTGTGATTGTGTGATTGTGTGATTGTGTGATTGTGTGATTGTGTGATTGTGTGATTGTGTGATTGTGGGATTGTGTGATGGTGTGATTGTGTGATTGTGTGATTGTGTGGTTGTGTGATTGTGTGATTGTGTGATTGTGTGATTGTGTGATTGTGTGATTGTGTGGTTGTGTGATTGTGTGATTGTGTGATTGTGTGATTGTGGGATTGTGTGGTTGTGTGATTGTGTGGTTGTGTGATTATGTGATTGTGTCATTGTGTTCATGTGTTATTTTGTGTTGGGGTGCTTGTGTGATTGCGTGAGTGTATGATTGTGTGACTGTGGATTGTGTATTGTGTGATTGTGTGATTGCGTGAGTGTGTGGTTGTGTGACTGTAGATTGCGTATTGTGTGATTGTGTGAAAGTGGGTTTGTGTGTTTGTGGATTGTGTGGTTGTGTGATTGTGTGATGGCGGGATGTGGATTGTCTGATTGTGTGATTGTGTATTGGTGTGATTGTGCGATTGTGTGACTTTGCGATTGTGTCATTGTGTGGTTGTGTGATTGTGTGATTGCATGGTGGGGTGATTGCGTGATAGTGTGATTGTGTGACAGTGTGATTGTGTGATAGTGTGATAGTGTGATTGTGTGATTGTGTGATTGTGTGATTGTGTGATTGTGTCCATGTGTAATCGTGTGTTTGGGTGCTTGTGTGATTGTGTGATTGTGTGATTGTGTGATTGTGGGATTGTGTGGATGTGTGATTGTGTGGTTGTGTGATTGCGTGATTGTGTGATTGTGGGATTGTGTGATTGTGTGATTGTATGGTTGTGTGATTGTGTGATAGTGTGATTGTGTGATTGTGTGATTGTGTGATTGTGTGATTGTGGGATTGTGTGAGTGTGTGATTGTGTGATTGTGTGATTGTGTGATTGTGTGATTGTGTGATTGTGGGATTGTGTGGTTGTGTGATTGTGTGGTTGTGTGATTGTGTGATTGTGTGATTGTGTGATTGTATGGTTGTGTGATTGTGTGATTGTGTGATTGTGTGATTGTGTGATTGTGTGATTGTGTGATTGTGTGATTGTGTGCTTGTGTGATTGTGCGGTTGTGTGATTGCGTGGTTGCGTGATTGCGTGATTGTGTGATTGTGTGATTGTGTGATAGTGTGGTTGTGTGATTGTGTGATTGTGCGATAGTGTGATTGTGCGATTGTGTGATTGCGTGATTGCCTGGTTGCGTGATTCTGTGATTCCCTCGTTGTGCGATTGTGTTATTGTGTGATGAGGTGCTTGTGTGATGGTGTGATTGTGTGATTGTGTGATTGTGTGATTGTGTGATTGTGTGATTGTGTGATTGTGTGGTTGTGTGATTATGTGATTGTGTCCTTGTGTTCATGTGTTATTTTTTGTTGGGGTGCTTGTGTGATTGCGTGAGTGTATGATTGTGTGACTGTGGATTGTGTATTGTGCGATTGTCTGATTGTGTGAGTGTGTGGTTGTGTGACTGTAGATTGCGTATTGTGTGATTGTGTGATTGTGTGATTGTGTGATTGTGTGATTGTGTGATTGTGTGAAAGTGGGTTTGTGTGTTTGTGGATTGTGTGGTTGTGTGATTGTGTGATGGCGGGATGTGGATTGTCTGATTGTGTGATTGTGTATTGGTGTGATTGTGCGATTGTGTGACTTTGCGATAGTGTGATTGTGTGATGGCGGGTTGTGGATTGTCTGATTGTGTGATTGTGCGATTGTGTGACAATGCGATTGTGTGATTGTGTGGTTGTGTGATTGTGTGATTATGGGATTGTGTGATTGTGTGATTGTGTGATTGTGTGATTGTGTGATTGTGTGATTGTGGGATTGTGTGCTTGTGTGATTCTGTAGTGGTGTGATTGTGTGATTGTGTGATTGTGGGATTGTGTGGTTGTGTGATTGTGTGGTTGTGTGATTGCGTGATTGTGTGATTGTGGGATTGCGTGATTGTGTGATTGTGTGATTATGGGATTGTGTGATTGTGTGATTGTGTGATTGTGTGATTGGGTCCATGTGTAATCGTGTGTTTGGGTGCTTGTGTGATTGTGCGAGTGTGTGATTGTGTGATTGTGTGATTGCGTGATTGTGTGATTGTGTGATTGTGTGATTGTGTGATTGTGTGATTGTGTGATTGTGTGATTGTCTTATTCTGTGATGGGGTGGTTGTGCAATTGTGTGATTGTTTGTTTGTGTGATTGCGTGATTGTGACATTGTTGTGATTGTGTGATAGTGTGATTATGTGATTGTGTGACTGTATGATAATGTGATTGTGTGATTGTGTGATTGCGTGATTGCCTGGTTGCGTGATTCTGTGATTCCCTCGTTGTGCGATTGTGTTATTGTGTGATGAGGTGCTTGTGTGATGGTGTGATTGTGTGATTGTGTGATTGTGTGGTTGTGTGATTGTGTGATTGTGTGATTGTGTGATTGTGTGATTGTGTGATTGTGTGATTGTGTGATTGTGTGATTGTGTGGTTGTGTGATTATGTGATTGTGTCATTGTGTTCATGTGTTATTTTGTGTTGGGGTGCTTGTGTGATTGCGTGAGTGTATGATTGTTTGACTGTGGATTGTGTATTGTGTGATTGTGTGATTGCGTGAGTGTGTGGTTGTGTGACTGTAGATTGCGTATTGTGTGATTGTGTGATTGTGTGATTGTGTGATTGTGTGATTGTGTGAAAGTGGGTTTGCGTGTTTGTGGATTGTGTGGTTGTGTGATTGTGTGATGGCGGGATGTGGATTGTCTGATTGTGAAATTGTGTATTGGTGTAATTGTGCGATTGTGTGACTTTGCGATTGTGTGATTGTGTGATGGCGGGTTGTGGATTGTCTGATTGTGTGATTGTGTATTGGTGTGATTGTGCGATTGTGTGACTTTGCGATTGTGTCATTGTGTGGTTGTGTGATTGTGTGATTGCATGGTGGGGTGATTGTGTGATAGTGTGATTGTGTGATAGTGTGATAGTGTGATTGTGTGATTGTGTGAGTGTGTGATTGTGTGATTGTGGATTGTGTGATTGTGTGACTTTGCGATTGTGTGATTGTGTGATGGCGGGTTGTGGATTGTCTGATTGTGTGATTGTGTATTGGTGTGATTGTGCGATTGTGTGACTTTGCGATTGTGTCATTGTGTGGTTGTGTGATTGTGTGATTGCATGGTGGGGTGATTGTGTGATTGTGTGATAGTGTGATAGTGTGATTGTGTGATTGTGTGATTGTGTGATTGTGTGATTGTGTCCATGTGTAATCGTGTGTTTGGGTGCTTGTGTGGTTGTGTGATTGTGTGATTGTGTGATTGTGTGATTGTGTGATTGTGGGATTGTGTGGTTGTGTGATTGTGTGATTGTGTGATTGTGGGATTGTGTGATAGTGTGATTGTGTGATTGTGTGATTGTGTGATTGTGTGATTGTGTGATTGTGTGATTGTGTCCATGTGTAATCGTGTGTTTGGGTGCTTGTGTGATTGTGCGAGTGTGTGATTGTGTGATTGTGGATTGTGTGATTGTGTGACTTTGCGATTGTGTGATTGTGTGATGGCGGGTTGTGGATTGTCTGATTGTGTGATTGTGTATTGGTGTGATTGTGCGATTGTGTGACTTTGCGATTGTGTCATTGTGTGGTTGTGTGATTGTGTGATTGTGTGAAAGTGGGTTTGTGTGTTTGTGGATTGTGTGGTTGTGTGATTGTGTGATGGCGGGATGTGGATTGTCTGATTGTGTGATTGTGCGATTGTGTGACTTTGCGATAGTGTGATTGTGTGATGGCGGGTTGTGGATTGTCTGATTGTGTGATTGTGCGATTGTGTGACAATGCGATTGTGTGATTGTGTGGTTGTGTGATTGTGTAATTGCATGGTGGGGTGATTGTGTGATAATGTGATTGTGTGATAGTGTGATTGTGTGATTGTGTGATTGTGTGATTGTGTGATTGTGTGATTGTGTGATTGTGTGATTGTGTGATTGTGTGATTGTGTGATTGTGTGATTGTGTGATTGTGTGATTGTGTTATTGTGTCCATGTGTAATCGTGTGTTTGGGTGCTTGTGTGATTGTGCGAGTGTGCGATTGTGTGATTGTGGATTGTGTGATTGTGTGATTGTGTGATTGTCTGATGGTGTGATTGTGTGATTGTGTGATTGTGTGATTGTGTGATTGTGTGATTGTGTGATTGTGTGATTGTGTGATTGTGTGATTGTGTGATTGTGTGCTTGTGTGATTGTGCGGTTGTGTGATTGCGTGGTTGCGTGATTGCGTGATTGTGTGATTGTGTGATTGTGTGATAGTGTGGTTGTGTGATTGTGTGATTGTGCGATAGTGTGATTGTGCGATTGTGTGATTGCGTGATTGCCTGGTTGCGTGATTCTGTGATTCCCTCGTTGTGCGATTGTGTTATTGTGTGATGAGGTGCTTGTGTGATGGTGTGATTGTGTGATTGTGTGATTGTGTGATAGTGTGGTTGTGTGATTGTGTGATAGTGTGATTGTGTGATTGTGTGATTGTGTGATTGTGTGATTGTGGGATTGTGTGAGTGTGTGATTGTGTGATTGTGTGATTGTGTGATTGTGTGATTGTGTGATTGTGGGATTGTGTGGTTGTGTGATTGTGTGGTTGTGTGATTGTGTGATTGTGTGATTGTGTGATTGTATGGTTGTGTGATTGTGTGATTGTGGGATTGTGTGAGTGTGCGATTGTGTGATTGCGTGATTGCCTGGTTGCGTGATTCTGTGATTCCCTCGTTGTGCGATTGTGTTATTGTGTGATGAGGTGCTTGTGTGATGGTGTGATTGTGTGATTGTGTGATTGTGTGATTGTGTGATTGTGTGATTGTGTGATTGTGTGGTTGTGTGATTATGTGATTGTGTCCTTGTGTTCATGTGTTATTTTTTGTTGGGGTGCTTGTGTGATTGCGTGAGTGTATGATTGTGTGACTGTGGATTGTGTATTGTGCGATTGTCTGATTGTGTGAGTGTGTGGTTGTGTGACTGTAGATTGCGTATTGTGTGATTGTGTGATTGTGTGATTGTGTGATTGTGTGATTGTGTGATTGTGTGAAAGTGGGTTTGTGTGTTTGTGGATTGTGTGGTTGTGTGATTGTGTGATGGCGGGATGTGGATTGTCTGATTGTGTGATTGTGCGATTGTGTGACTTTGCGATTGTGTCATTGTGTGGTTGTGTGATTGTGTGATTGCATGGTGGGGTGATTGTGTGATAGTGTGATTGTGTGATAGTGTGATAGTGTGATTGTGTGATTGTGTGATTGTGTGATTGTGTGATTGTGTCCATGTGTAATCGTGTGTTTGGGTGCTTGTGTGATTGTGCGAGTGTGTGATTGTGTGATTGTGTGATTGTGTGATTGTGTGATTGTGTGATTGTGTGATTGTCTTATTCTGTGATGGGGTGGTTGTGCAATTGTGTGATTGTTTGTTTGTGTGATTGTGTGATTGTGAGATTGTTGTGATTGTGTGATAGTGTGATTATGTGATTGTGTGACTGTATGATAGTGTGATTGTGTGATTGTGTGATTGCGTGATTGCCTGGTTGCGTGATTCTGTGATTCCCTCGTTGTGCGATTGTGTTATTGTGTGATGAGGTGCTTGTGTGATGGTGTGATTGTGTGATTGTGTGATTGTGTGATTGTGTGATTGTGTTATTGTGTCCATGTGTAATCGTGTGTTTGGGTGCTTGTGTGATTGTGCGAGTGTGCGATTGTGTGATTGTGGATTGTGTGATTGTGTGATTGTGTGATTGTGTGATTGTCTGATGGTGTGATTGTGTGATTGTGTGATTGTGTGATTGTGTGATTGTGTGATTGTGTGATTGTGTGATTGTGTGATTGTGTGATTGTGTGATTGTGTGATTGTGTGCTTGTGTGATTGTGCGGTTGTGTGATTGCGTGGTTGCGTGATTGCGTGATTGTGTGATTGTGTGATTGTGTGATAGTGTGGTTGTGTGATTGTGTGATTGTGCGATAGTGTGATTGTGCGATTGTGTGATTGCGTGATTGCCTGGTTGCGTGATTCTGTGATTCCCTCGTTGTGCGATTGTGTTATTGTGTGATGAGGTGCTTGTGTGATGGTGTGATTGTGTGATTGTGTGATTGTGTGATAGTGTGGTTGTGTGATTGTGTGATAGTGTGATTGTGTGATTGTGTGATTGTGTGATTGTGGGATTGTGTGAGTGTGTGATTGTGTGATTGTGTGATTGTGTGATTGTGTGATTGTGTGATTGTGGGATTGTGTGGTTGTGTGATTGTGTGGTTGTGTGATTGTGTGATTGTGTGATTGTGTGATTGTGTGATTGTATGGTTGTGTGATTGTGTGATTGTGGGATTGTGTGAGTGTGCGATTGTGTGATTGCGTGATTGCCTGGTTGCGTGATTCTGTGATTCCCTCGTTGTGCGATTGTGTTATTGTGTGATGAGGTGCTTGTGTGATGGTGTGATTGTGTGATTGTGTGATTGTGTGATTGTGTGATTGTGTGATTGTGTGATTGTGTGGTTGTGTGATTATGTGATTGTGTCCTTGTGTTCATGTGTTATTTTTTGTTGGGGTGCTTGTGTGATTGCGTGAGTGTATGATTGTGTGACTGTGGATTGTGTATTGTGCGATTGTCTGATTGTGTGAGTGTGTGGTTGTGTGACTGTAGATTGCGTATTGTGTGATTGTGTGATTGTGTGATTGTGTGATTGTGTGATTGTGTGATTGTGTGAAAGTGGGTTTGTGTGTTTGTGGATTGTGTGGTTGTGTGATTGTGTGATGGCGGGATGTGGATTGTCTGATTGTGTGATTGTGAGATTGTGTGACTTTGCGATTGTGTCATTGTGTGGTTGTGTGATTGTGTGATTGCATGGTGGGGTGATTGTGTGATAGTGTGATTGTGTGATAGTGTGATAGTGTGATTGTGTGATTGTGTGATTGTGTGATTGTGTGATTGTGTCCATGTGTAATCGTGTGTTTGGGTGCTTGTGTGATTGTGCGAGTGTGTGATTGTGTGATTGTGTGATTGTGTGATTGTGTGATTGTGTGATTGTGTGATTGTCTTATTCTGTGATGGGGTGGTTGTGCAATTGTGTGATTGTTTGTTTGTGTGATTGTGTGATTGTGAGATTGTTGTGATTGTGTGATAGTGTGATTATGTGATTGTGTGACTGTATGATAGTGTGATTGTGTGATTGTGTGATTGCGTGATTGCCTGGTTGCGTGATTCTGTGATTCCCTCGTTGTGCGATTGTGTTATTGTGTGATGAGGTGCTTGTGTGATGGTGTGATTGTGTGATTGTGTGATTGTGTGGTTGTGTGATTGTGTGATTGTGTGATTGTGTGATTGTGTGATTGTGTGATTGTGTGATTGTGTGGTTGTGTGATTATGTGATTGTGTCATTGTGTTCATGTGTTATTTTGTGTTGGGGTGCTTGTGTGATTGCGTGAGTGTATGATTGTTTGACTGTGGATTGTGTATTGTGTGATTGTGTGATTGCGTGAGTGTGTGGTTGTGTGACTGTAGATTGCGTATTGTGTGATTGTGTGATTGTGTGATTGTGTGATTGTGTGAAAGTGGGTTTGCGTGTTTGTGGATTGTGTGGTTGTGTGACTGTGTGATGGCGGGATGTGGATTGTCTGATTGTGAAATTGTGTATTGGTGTAATTGTGCGATTGTGTGACTTTGCGATTGTGTGATTGTGTGATGGCGGGTTGTGGATTGTCTGCTAGTGTGATTGTGTATTGGTGTGATTGTGCGATTGTGTGACTTTGCGATTGTGTCATTGTGTGGTTGTGTGATTGTGTGATTGCATGGTGGGGTGATTGTGTGATAGTGTGATTGTGTGATAGTGTGATAGTGTGATTGTGTGATTGTGTGTTTGTGTGATTGTGTGATTGTGTCCATGTGTAATCGTGTGTTTGGGTGCTTGTGTGATTGCGTGAGTGTGTGATTGTGTGATTGTGGATTGTGTGATTGTGTGACTTTGCGATTGTGTGATTGTGTGATGGCGGGTTGTGGATTGTCTGATTGTGTGATTGTGTATTGGTGTGATTGTGCGATTGTGTGACTTTGCGATTGTGTCATTGTGTGGTTGTGTGATTGTGTGATTGCATGGTGGGGTGATTGTGTGATAGTGTGATTGTGTGATAGCGTGATAGTGTGATTGTGTGATTGTGTGATTGTGTGATTGTGTGATTGTGTCCATGTGTAATCGTGTGTTTGGGTGCTTGTGTGGTTGTGTGATTGTGTGATTGTGTGATTGTGTGATTGTGTGATTGTGGGATTGTGTGGTTGTGTGATTGTGTGATTGTGTGATTGTGGGATTGTGTGATAGTGTGATTGTGTGATTGTGTGATTGTGTGATTGTGTGATTGTGTGATTGTGTGATTGTGTCCATGTGTAATCGTGTGTTTGGGTGCTTGTGTGATTGTGCGAGTGTGTGATTGTGTGATTGTGGATTGTGTGATTGTGTGACTTTGCGATTGTGTGATTGTGTGATGGCGGGTTGTGGATTGTCTGATTGTGTGATTGTGTATTGGTGTGATTGTGCGATTGTGTGACTTTGCGATTGTGTCATTGTGTGGTTGTGTGATTGTGTGATTGCATGGTGGGGTGATTGCGTGATAGTGTGATTGTGTGATAGTGTGATAGTGTGATTGTGTGATTGTGTGATTGTGTGATTGTGTGATTGTGTGATTGTGTGATTGTGTGATTGTGTGATTGTGTGAAAGTGGGTTTGTGTGTTTGTGGATTGTGTGGTTGTGTGATTGTGTGATGGCGGGATGTGGATTGTCTGATTGTGTGATTGTGCGATTGTGTGACTTTGCGATAGTGTGATTGTGTGATGGCGGGTTGTGGATTGTCTGATTGTGTGATTGTGCGATTGTGTGACAATGCGATTGTGTGATTGTGTGGTTGTGTGATTGTGTAATTGCATGGTGGGGTGATTGTGTGATAGTGTGATTGTGTGATAGTGTGATTGTGTGATTGTGTGATTGTGTGATTGTGTGATTGTGTGATTGTGTGATTGTGTGATTGTGTGATTGTGTGATTGTGTGATTGTGTGATTGTGTTATTGTGTCCATGTGTAATCGTGTGTTTGGGTGCTTGTGTGATTGTGTGATTGTGTGATTGTGTGGTTGTGTGATTGTGTGATTGTGTGCTTGTGTGATTGTGTGATTGTGTGATTGTATGATTGTGTCCATGTGTAATCGTGTGTTTGGGTGCTTGTGTGATTGTGCGAGTGTGTGATTGTGTGATTGTGGATTGTGTGATTGTGTGACTTTGCGATTGTGTGATTGTGTGATGGCGGGTTGTGGATTGTCTGATTGTGTGATTGTGTATTGGTGTGATTGTGCGATTGTGTGACTTTGCGATTGTGTCATTGTGTGGTTGTGTGATTGTGTGATTGCATGGTGGGGTGATTGCGTGATAGTGTGATTGTGTGATAGTGTGATTGTGTGATAGTGTGATAGTGTGATTGTGTGATTGTGTGATTGTGTGATTGTGTGATTGTGTGACTTTGCGATTGTGTGATTGTGTGATGGCGGGTTGTGGATTGTCTGATTGTGTGATTGCGTATTGGTGTGATTGTGCGATTGTGTGACTTTGCGATTGTGTCATTGTGTGGTTGTGTGATTGTGTGATTGCATGGTGGGGTGATTGTGTGATAGTGTGATTGTGTGATAGTGTGATAGTGTGATTGTGTGATTGTGTGATTGTGTGATTGTGTGATTGTGTCCATGTGTAATCGTGTGTTTGGGTGCTTGTGTGATTGCGTGAGTGTGTGATTGTGTGATTGTGGATTGTGTGATTGTGTGACTTTGCGATTGTGTGATTGTGTGATGGCGGGTTGTGGATTGTCTGATTGTGTGATTGTGTATTGGTGTGATTGTGCGATTGTGTGACTTCGCGATTGTGTCATTGTGTGGTTGTGTGATTGTGTGATTGCATGGTGGGGTGATTGTGTGATAGTGTGATTGTGTGATAGTGTGATAGTGTGATTGTGTGATTGTGTGATTGTGTGATTGTGTGATTGTGTCCATGTGTAATCGTGTGTTTGGGTGCTTGTGTGGTTGTGTGATTGTGTGATTGTGTGATTGTGTGATTGTGTGATTGTGGGATTGTGTGGTTGTGTGATTGTGTGATTGTGTGATTGTGGGATTGTGTGATAGTGTGATTGTGTGATTGTGTGATTGTGTGATTGTGTGATTGTGTGATTGTGTCCATGTGTAATCGTGTGTTTGGGTGCTTGTGTGGTTGTGTGATTGTGTGATTGTGTGATTGTGTGATTGTGTGATTGTGGGATTGTGTGGTTGTGTGGTTGTGTGATTGTGTGATTGTGTGATTGTGTGATTGTGTGATTGTGTGATTGTGTGATTGTGTGATTGTGTGGTTGTGTGATTATGTGATTGTGTCATTGTGTTCATGTGTTATTTTGTGTTGGGGTGCTTGTGTGATTGCGTGAGTGTATGATTGTTTGACTGTGGATTGTGTATTGTGTGATTGTGTGATTGCGTGAGTGTGTGGTTGTGTGACTGTAGATTGCGTATTGTGTGATTGTGTGATTGTGTGATTGTGTGATTGTGTGATTGTGTGAAAGTGGGTTTGCGTGTTTGTGGATTGTGTGGTTGTGTGATTGTGTGATGGCGGGATGTGGATTGTCTGATTGTGAAATTGTGTATTGGTGTAATTGTGCGATTGTGTGACTTTGCGATTGTGTGATTGTGTGATGGCGGGTTGTGGATTGTCTGATTGTGTGATTGTGTATTGGTGTGATTGTGCGATTGTGTGACTTTGCGATTGTGTCATTGTGTGGTTGTGTGATTGTGTGATTGCATGGTGGGGTGATTGTGTGATAGTGTGATTGTGTGATAGTGTGATAGTGTGATAGTGTGATTGTGTGATTGTGTGAGTGTGTGATTGTGTGATTGTGGATTGTGTGATTGTGTGACTTTGCGATTGTGTGATTGTGTGATGGCGGGTTGTGGATTGTCTGATTGTGTGATTGTGTATTGGTGTGATTGTGCGATTGTGTGACTTTGCGATTGTGTCATTGTGTGGTTGTGTGATTGTGTGATTGCATGGTGGGGTGATTGTGTGATTGTGTGATAGTGTGATAGTGTGATTGTGTGATTGTGTGATTGTGTGATTGTGTGATTGTGTCCATGTGTAATCGTGTGTTTGGGTGCTTGTGTGGTTGTGTGATTGTGTGATTGTGTGATTGTGTGATTGTGGGATTGTGTGGTTGTGTGATTGTGTGATTGTGTGATTGTGGGATTGTGTGATAGTGTGATTGTGTGATTGTGTGATTGTGTGATTGTGTGATTGTGTGATTGTGTGATTGTGTGATTGTGTCCATGTGTAATCGTGTGTTTGGGTGCTTGTGTGATTGTGCGAGTGTGTGATTGTGTGATTGTGGATTGTGTGATTGTGTGACTTTGCGATTGTGTGATTGTGTGATGGCGGGTTGTGGATTGTCTGATTGTGTGATTGTGTATTGGTGTGATTGTGCGATTGTGTGACTTTGCGATTGTGTCATTGTGTGGTTGTGTGATTGTGTGATTGTGTGAAAGTGGGTTTGTGTGTTTGTGGATTGTGTGGTTGTGTGATTGTGTGATGGCGGGATGTGGATTGTCTGATTGTGTGATTGTGCGATTGTGTGACTTTGCGATAGTGTGATTGTGTGATGGCGGGTTGTGGATTGTCTGATTGTGTGATTGTGCGATTGTGTGACAATGCGATTGTGTGATTGTGTGGTTGTGTGATTGTGTAATTGCATGGTGGGGTGATTGTGTGATAATGTGATTGTGTGATAGTGTGATTGTGTGATTGTGTGATTGTGTGATTGTGTGATTGTGTGATTGTGTGATTGTGTGATTGTGTGATTGTGTGATTGTGTGATTGTGTGATTGTGTTATTGTGTCCATGTGTAATCGTGTGTTTGGGTGCTTGTGTGATTGTGCGAGTGTGCGATTGTGTGATTGTGGATTGTGTGATTGTGTGATTGTGTGATTGTGTGATTGTCTGATGGTGTGATTGTGTGATTGTGTGATTGTGTGATTGTGTGATTGTGTGATTGTGTGATTGTGTGATTGTGTGATTGTGTGATTGTGTGATTGTGTGATTGTGTGATTGTGTGATTGTGTGATTGTGTGCTTGTGTGATTGTGCGGTTGTGTGATTGCGTGGTTGCGTGATTGCGTGATTGTGTGATTGTGTGATTGTGTGATAGTGTGGTTGTGTGATTGTGTGATTGTGCGATAGTGTGATTGTGCGATAGTGTGATTGTGCGATTGTGTGATTGCGTGATTGCCTGGTTGCGTGATTCTGTGATTCCCTCGTTGTGCGATTGTGTTATTGGGTGATGAGGTGCTTGTGTGATGGTGTGATTGTGTGATTGTGTGATTGTGTGATAGTGTGGTTGTGTGATTGTGTGATAGTGTGATTGTGTGATTGTGTGATTGTGTGATTGTGTGATTGTGGGATTGTGTGAGTGTGTGATTGTGTGATTGTGTGATTGTGTGATTGTGTGATTGTGTGATTGTGGGATTGTGTGGTTGTGGGATTGTGTGGTTGTGTGATTGTGTGGTTGTGTGATTGTGTGATTGTGTGATTGTGTGATTGTATGGTTGTGTGATTGTGTGATTGTGGGATTGTGTGAGTGTGCGATTGTGTGATTGCGTGATTGCCTGGTTGCGTGATTCTGTGATTCCCTCGTTGTGCGATTGTGTTATTGTGTGATGAGGTGCTTGTGTGATGGTGTGATTGTGTGATTGTGTGATTGTGTGATTGTGTGATTGTGTGATTGTGTGATTGTGTGATTGTGTGGTTGTGTGATTATGTGATTGTGTCCTTGTGTTCATGTGTTATTTTTTGTTGGGGTGCTTGTGTGATTGCGTGAGTGTATGATTGTGTGACTGTGGATTGTGTATTGTGCGATTGTCTGATTGTGTGAGTGTGTGGTTGTGTGACTGTAGATTGCGTATTGTGTGATTGTGTGATTGTGTGATTGTGTGATTGTGTGATTGTGTGATTGTGTGAAAGTGGGTTTGTGTGTTTGTGGATTGTGTGGTTGTGTGATTGTGTGATGGCGGGATGTGGATTGTCTGATTGTGTGATTGTGCGATTGTGTGACTTTGCGATTGTGTCATTGTGTGGTTGTGTGATTGTGTGATTGCATGGTGGGGTGATTGTGTGATAGTGTGATTGTGTGATAGTGTGATAGTGTGATTGTGTGATTGTGTGATTGTGTGATTGTGTGATTGTGTCCATGTGTAATCGTGTGTTTGGGTGCTTGTGTGATTGTGCGAGTGTGTGATTGTGTGATTGTGTGATTGTGTGATTGTGTGATTGTGTGATTGTGTGATTGTGTGATTGTCTTATTCTGTGATGGGGTGGTTGTGCAATTGTGTGATTGTTTGTTTGTGTGATTGTGTGATTGTGAGATTGTTGTGATTGTGTGATAGTGTGATTATGTGATTGTGTGACTGTATGATAGTGTGATTGTGTGATTGTGTGATTGCGTGATTGCCTGGTTGCGTGATTCTGTGATTCCCTCGTTGTGCGATTGTGTTATTGTGTGATGAGGTGCTTGTGTGATGGTGTGATTGTGTGATTGTGTGATTGTGTGGTTGTGTGATTGTGTGATTGTGTGATTGTGTGATTGTGTGATTGTGTGATTGTGTGATTGTGTGATTGTGTCACTGTGTGATTGTGTGATTGTGTGATTGTGTGGTTGTGTGATTGTGTGATTGTGTGATTGTGGGATTGTGTGGTTGTGTGATTGTGTGGTTGTGTGATTGTGTGATTGTGGGATTGTGTGGTTGTGTGATTGTGTGGTTGTGTGATTGTGTGATTGTGTGATTGTGTGATTGTGTGGTTGTGTGATTGTGTGGTTGTGTGATTGCGTGATTGTGTGATTGTGGGATTGTGTGATTGTGTGATTGTGTGATTGTGGGATTGTGTGGTTGTGTGATTGTGTGGTTGTGTGATTGTGTGATTGTGTGATTTTGTGATTGTGGGATTGTGTGGTTGTGTGATTGTGTGGTTGTGTGATTGCGTGATTGTGTGATTGTGGGATTGTGTGATTGTGTGATTGTGCGATTGTGTGATTGTGTGATTGTGTGGTTGTGTGATTGTGTGATAGTGTGATTGTGCGATTGTGTGATTGCGTGATTGCCTGGTTGCGTGATTCTGTGATTCCCTCGTTGTGCGATTGTGTTATTGTGTGATGAGGTGCTTGTGTGATGGTGTGATTGTGTGATTGTGTGATTGTGTGGTTGTGTGATTGTGTGATTGTGTGATTGTGTGATTGTGTGGTTGTGTGATTGTGTGATTGTGTGATTGTGTGATTGTGTGATTGTGTGATTGTGGGATTGTGTGATGGTGTGATTGTGTGATTGTGTGATTGTGTGGTTGTGTGATTGTGTGATTGTGTGATTGTGTGATTGTGTGGTTGTGTGATTGTGTGATTGTGTGACTGTGTGATTGTGGGATTGTGTGGTTGTGTGATTGTGTGGTTGTGTGATTATGTGATTGTGTCATTGTGTTCATGTGTTATTTTGTGTTGGGGTGCTTGTGTGATTGCGTGAGTGTATGATTGTGTGACTGTGGATTGTGTATTGTGTGATTGTGTGATTGCGTGAGTGTGTGGTTGTGTGACTGTAGATTGCGTATTGTGTGATTGTGTGAAAGTGGGTTTGTGTGTTTGTGGATTGTGTGGTTGTGTGATTGTGTGATGGCGGGATGTGGATTGTCTGATTGTGTGATTGTGTATTGGTGTGATTGTGCGATTGTGTGACTTTGCGATTGTGTCATTGTGTGGTTGTGTGATTGTGTGATTGCATGGTGGGGTGATTGCGTGATAGTGTGATTGTGTGACAGTGTGATTGTGTGATAGTGTGATAGTGTGATTGTGTGATTGTGTGATTGTGTGATTGTGTGATTGTGTCCATGTGTAATCGTGTGTTTGGGTGCTTGTGTGATTGTGTGATTGTGTGATTGTGTGATTGTGGGATTGTGTGGATGTGTGATTGTGTGGTTGTGTGATTGCGTGATTGTGTGATTGTGGGATTGTGTGATTGTGTGATTGTATGGTTGTGTGATTGTGTGATAGTGTGATTGTGTGATTGTGTGATTGTGTGATTGTGTGATTGTGGGATTGTGTGAGTGTGTGATTGTGTGATTGTGTGATTGTGTGATTGTGTGATTGTGTGATTGTGGGATTGTGTGGTTGTGTGATTGTGTGGTTGTGTGATTGTGTGATTGTGTGATTGTGTGATTGTATGGTTGTGTGATTGTGTGATTGTGTGATTGTGTGATTGTGTGATTGTGTGATTGTGTGATTGTGTGATTGTGTGCTTGTGTGATTGTGCGGTTGTGTGATTGCGTGGTTGCGTGATTGCGTGATTGTGTGATTGTGTGATTGTGTGATAGTGTGGTTGTGTGATTGTGTGATTGTGCGATAGTGTGATTGTGCGATTGTGTGATTGCGTGATTGCCTGGTTGCGTGATTCTGTGATTCCCTCGTTGTGCGATTGTGTTATTGTGTGATGAGGTGCTTGTGTGATGGTGTGATTGTGTGATTGTGTGATTGTGTGATTGTGTGATTGTGTGATTGTGTGATTGTGTGGTTGTGTGATTATGTGATTGTGTCCTTGTGTTCATGTGTTATTTTTTGTTGGGGTGCTTGTGTGATTGCGTGAGTGTATGATTGTGTGACTGTGGATTGTGTATTGTGCGATTGTCTGATTGTGTGAGTGTGTGGTTGTGTGACTGTAGATTGCGTATTGTGTGATTGTGTGATTGTGTGATTGTGTGATTGTGTGATTGTGTGATTGTGTGAAAGTGGGTTTGTGTGTTTGTGGATTGTGTGGTTGTGTGATTGTGTGATGGCGGGATGTGGATTGTCTGATTGTGTGATTGTGTATTGGTGTGATTGTGCGATTGTGTGACTTTGCGATAGTGTGATTGTGTGATGGCGGGTTGTGGATTGTCTGATTGTGTGATTGTGCGATTGTGTGACAATGCGATTGTGTGATTGTGTGGTTGTGTGATTGTGTGATTATGGGATTGTGTGATTGTGTGATTGTGTGATTGTGTGATTGTGTGATTGTGTGATTGTGGGATTGTGTGCTTGTGTGATTCTGTAGTGGTGTGATTGTGTGATTGTGTGATTGTGGGATTGTGTGGTTGTGTGATTGTGTGGTTGTGTGATTGCGTGATTGTGTGATTGTGGGATTGCGTGATTGTGTGATTGTGTGATTATGGGATTGTGTGATTGTGTGATTGTGTGATTGTGTGATTGGGTCCATGTGTAATCGTGTGTTTGGGTGCTTGTGTGATTGTGCGAGTGTGTGATTGTGTGATTGTGTGATTGCGTGATTGTGTGATTGTGTGATTGTGTGATTGTGTGATTGTGTGATTGTGTGATTGTGTGATTGTCTTATTCTGTGATGGGGTGGTTGTGCAATTGTGTGATTGTTTGTTTGTGTGATTGCGTGATTGTGACATTGTTGTGATTGTGTGATAGTGTGATTATGTGATTGTGTGACTGTATGATAGTGTGATTGTGTGATTGTGTGATTGCGTGATTGCCTGGTTGCGTGATTCTGTGATTCCCTCGTTGTGCGATTGTGTTATTGTGTGATGAGGTGCTTGTGTGATGGTGTGATTGTGTGATTGTGTGATTGTGTGGTTGTGTGATTGTGTGATTGTGTGATTGTGTGATTGTGTGATTGTGTGATTGTGTGATTGTGTGATTGTGTGGTTGTGTGATTATGTGATTGTGTCATTGTGTTCATGTGTTATTTTGTGTTGGGGTGCTTGTGTGATTGCGTGAGTGTATGATTGTTTGACTGTGGATTGTGTATTGTGTGATTGTGTGATTGCGTGAGTGTGTGGTTGTGTGACTGTAGATTGCGTATTGTGTGATTGTGTGATTGTGTGATTGTGTGATTGTGTGATTGTGTGAAAGTGGGTTTGCGTGTTTGTGGATTGTGTGGTTGTGTGATTGTGTGATGGCGGGATGTGGATTGTCTGATTGTGAAATTGTGTATTGGTGTAATTGTGCGATTGTGTGACTTTGCGATTGTGTGATTGTGTGATGGCGGGTTGTGGATTGTCTGATTGTGTGATTGTGTATTGGTGTGATTGTGCGATTGTGTGACTTTGCGATTGTGTCATTGTGTGGTTGTGTGATTGTGTGATTGCATGGTGGGGTGATTGTGTGATAGTGTGATTGTGTGATAGTGTGATAGTGTGATTGTGTGATTGTGTGAGTGTGTGATTGTGTGATTGTGGATTGTGTGATTGTGTGACTTTGCGATTGTGTGATTGTGTGATGGCGGGTTGTGGATTGTCTGATTGTGTGATTGTGTATTGGTGTGATTGTGCGATTGTGTGACTTTGCGATTGTGTCATTGTGTGGTTGTGTGATTGTGTGATTGCATGGTGGGGTGATTGTGTGATTGTGTGATAGTGTGATAGTGTGATTGTGTGATTGTGTGATTGTGTGATTGTGTGATTGTGTGATTGTGTCCATGTGTAATCGTGTGTTTGGGTGCTTGTGTGATTGCGTGAGTGTGTGATTGTGTGATTGTGGATTGTGTGATTGTGTGACTTTGCGATTGTGTGATTGTGTGATGGCGGGTTGTGGATTGTCTGATTGTGTGATTGTGTATTGGTGTGATTGTGCGATTGTGTGACTTTGCGATTGTGTCATTGTGTGGTTGTGTGATTGTGTGATTGCATGGTGGGGTGATTGTGTGATAGTGTGATTGTGTGATAGTGTGATAGTGTGATTGTGTGATTGTGTGATTGTGTGATTGTGTGATTGTGTCCATGTGTAATCGTGTGTTTGGGTGCTTGTGTGGTTGTGTGATTGTGTGATTGTGTGATTGTGTGATTGTGTGATTGTGGGATTGTGTGGTTGTGTGATTGTGTGATTGTGTGATTGTGGGATTGTGTGATAGTGTGATTGTGTGATTGTGTGATTGTGTGATTGTGTGATTGTGTGATTGTGTGATTGTGTCCATGTGTAATCGTGTGTTTGGGTGCTTGTGTGATTGTGCGAGTGTGTGATTGTGTGATTGTGGATTGTGTGATTGTGTGACTTTGCGATTGTGTGATTGTGTGATGGCGGGTTGTGGATTGTCTGATTGTGTGATTGTGTATTGGTGTGATTGTGCGATTGTGTGACTTTGCGATAGTGAGATTGTGTGATGGCGGGTTGTGGATTGTCTGATTGTGTGATTGTGTGATTGTGTGATTGTGTCCATGTGTAATCGTGTGTTTGGGTGCTTGTGTGATTGTGCGAGTGTTTGATTGTGTGATTGTGGATTGTGTGACTTTGCGATTGTGTGATTGTGTGATGGCGGGTTGTGGATTGTCTGATTGTGTGATTGTGTATTGGTGTGATTGTGCGATTGTGTGACTTTGCGATTGTGTCATTGTGTGGTTGTGTGATTGTGTGATTGCATGGTGGGGTGATTGCGTGATAGTGTGATTGTGTGATAGTGTGATTGTGTGATAGTGTGATAGTGTGATTGTGTGATTGTGTGATTGTGTGATTGTGTGATTGTGTCCATGTGTAATCGTGTGTTTGGGTGCTTGTGTGATTGTGTGATTGTGTGATTGTGTGATTGTGGATTGTGTGATTGTGTGACTTTGCGATTGTGTGATTGTGTGATGGCGGGTTGTGGATTGTCTGATTGTGTGATTGTGTATTGGTGTGATTGTGCGATTGTGTGACTTTGCGATTGTGTCATTGTGTGGTTGTGTGATTGTGTGATTGCATGGTGGGGTGATTGCGTGATAGTGTGATTGTGTGATAGTGTGATTGTGTGATAGTGTGATAGTGTGATTGTGTGATTGTGTGATTGTGTGATTGTGTGACTTTGCGATTGTGTGATTGTGTGATGGCGGGTTGTGGATTGTCTGATTGTGTGATTGTGTATTGGTGTGATTGTGCGATTGTGTGACTTTGCGATTGTGTCATTGTGTGGTTGTGTGATTGTGTGATTGCATGGTGGGGTGATTGTGTGATAGTGTGATTGTGTGATAGTGTGATAGTGTGATTGTGTGATTGTGTGATTGTGTGATTGTGTGATTGTGTCCATGTGTAATCGTGTGTTTGGGTGCTTGTGTGATTGCGTGAGTGTGTGATTGTGTGATTGTGGATTGTGTGATTGTGTGACTTTGCGATTGTGTGATTGTGTGATGGCGGGTTGTGGATTGTCTGATTGTGTGATTGTGTATTGGTGTGATTGTGCGATTGTGTGACTTTGCGATTGTGTCATTGTGTGGTTGTGTGATTGTGTGATTGCATGGTGGGGTGATTGTGTGATAGTGTGATTGTGTGATAGTGTGATAGTGTGATTGTGTGATTGTGTGATTGTGTGATTGTGTGATTGTGTCCATGTGTAATCGTGTGTTTGGGTGCTTGTGTGGTTGTGTGATTGTGTGATTGTGTGATTGTGTGATTGTGGGATTGTGTGGTTGTGTGATTGTGTGATTGTGTGATTGTGGGATTGTGTGATAGTGTGATTGTGTGATTGTGTGATTGTGTGATTGTGTGATTGTGTGATTGTGTGATTGTGTCCATGTGTAATCGTGTGTTTGGGTGCTTGTGTGATTGTGCGAGTGTGTGATTGTGTGATTGTGGATTGTGTGATTGTGTGACTTTGCGATTGTGTGATTGTGTGATGGCGGGTTGTGGATTGTCTGATTGTGTGATTGTGTATTGGTGTGATTGTGCGATTGTGTGACTTTGCGATTGTGTCATTGTGTGGTTGTGTGATTGTGTGATTGCATGGTGGGGTGATTGCGTGATAGTGTGATTGTGTGATAGTGTGATAGTGTGATTGTGTGATTGTGTGATTGTGTGATTGTGTGATTGTGTGATTGTGTGATTGTGTGATTGTGTGATTGTGTGAAAGTGGGTTTGTGTGTTTGTGGATTGTGTGGTTGTGTGATTGTGTGATGGCGGGATGTGGATTGTCTGATTGTGTGATTGTGCGATTGTGTGACTTTGCGATAGTGTGATTGTGTGATGGCGGGTTGTGGATTGTCTGATTGTGTGATTGTGCGATTGTGTGACAATGCGATTGTGTGATTGTGTGGTTGTGTGATTGTGTAATTGCATGGTGGGGTGATTGTGTGATAGTGTGATTGTGTGATAGTGTGATTGTGTGATTGTGTGATTGTGTGATTGTGTGATTGTGTGATTGTGTGATTGTGTGATTGTGTGATTGTGTGATTGTGTGATTGTGTGATTGTGTGATTGTGTTATTGTGTCCATGTGTAATCGTGTGTTTGGGTGCTTGTGTGATTGTGTGATTGTGTGATTGTGTGATTGTGTGGTTGTGTGATTGTGTGATTGTGTGCTTGTGTGATTGTGTGATTGTGTGATTGTGTGATTGTGTCCATGTGTAATCGTGTGTTTGGGTGCTTGTGTGATTGTGCGAGTGTGTGATTGTGTGATTGTGGATTGTGTGATTGTGTGACTTTGCGATTGTGTGATTGTGTGATGGCGGGTTGTGGATTGTCTGATTGTGTGATTGTGTATTGGTGTGATTGTGCGATTGTGTGACTTTGCGATTGTGTCATTGTGTGGTTGTGTGATTGTGTGATTGCATGGTGGGGTGATTGCGTGATAGTGTGATTGTGTGATAGTGTGATTGTGTGATAGTGTGATAGTGTGATTGTGTGATTGTGTGATTGTGTGATTGTGTGATTGTAAGATTGTGTGATTGTGTGGTTGTGTGATTATGTGATTGTGTCATTGTGTTCATGTGTTACTTTGTGTTGGGGTGCTTGTGTGATTGCGTGAGTGTATGATTGTGTGACTGTGGATTGTGTATTGTGCGATTGTGTGATTGCGTGAGTGTGTGGTTGTGTGACTGTAGATTGCGTATTGTGTGATTATGTGATTGTGTGATTGTGTGATTGTGTGATTGTGTGATTGTGTGATTGTGTGATTGTGTGATTGTGTGAAAGTGGGTTTGTGTGTTTGTGGATTGTGTGGTTGTGTGATTGTGTGATGGCGGGATGTGGATTGTCTGATTGTGTGATTGTGTATTGGTGTGATTGTGCGATTGTGTGACTTTGCGATAGTGAGATTGTGTGATGGCGGGTTGTGGATTGTCTGATTGTGTGATTGTGCGATTGTGTGACAATGCGATTGTGTGATTGTGTGGTTGTGTGATTGTGTAATTGCATGGTGGGGTGATTGTGTGATAGTGTGATTGTGTGATAGTGTGATTGTGTGATTGTGTGATTGTGTGATTGTGTGATTGTGTGATTGTGTCCATGTGTAATCGTGTGTTTGGGTGCTTGTGTGATTGTGCGAGTGTTTGATTGTGTGATTGTGGATTGTGTGACTTTGCGATTGTGTGATTGTGTGATGGCGGGTTGTGGATTGTCTGATTGTGTGATTGTGTATTGGTGTGATTGTGCGATTGTGTGACTTTGCGATTGTGTCATTGTGTGGTTGTGTGATTGTGTGATTGCATGGTGGGGTGATTGCGTGATAGTGTGATTGTGTGATAGTGTGATTGTGTGATAGTGTGATAGTGTGATTGTGTGATTGTGTGATTGTGTGATTGTGTGACTGTGTCCATGTGTAATCGTGTGTTTGGGTGCTTGTGTGATTGTGTGATTGTGTGATTGTGTGATTGTGGGATTGTGTGGTTGTGTGATTGTGTGGTTGTGTGATTGCGTGATTGTGTGATTGTGGGATTGTGTGATTGTGTGATTGTATGGTTGTGTGATTGTGTGATAGTGTGATTGTGTGATTGTGTGATTGTGTGATTGTGTGATTGTGGGATTGTGTGAGTGTGTGATTGTGTGATTGTGTGATTGTGTGATTGTGTGATTGTGTGATTGTGGGATTGTGTGGTTGTGTGATTGTGTGGTTGTGTGATTGTGTGATTGTGTGATTGTGGGATTGTGTGATTGTGTGATTGTGTGATTGTGTGATTGTGTGATTGTGTGATTGTGTGATTGTGTGATTGTGTGGTTGTGTGATTGTGTGATTGTGTGCTTGTGTGATTGTGCGGTTGTGTGATTGCGTGGTTGCGTGATTGCGTGATTGTGTGATTGTGTGATTGTGTGATAGTGTGGTTGTGTGATTGTGTGATTGTGTGATAGTGTGATTGTGCGATTGTGTGATTGCGTGATTGCCTGGTTGCGTGATTCTGTGATTCCCTCGTTGTGCGATTGTGTTATTGTGTGATGAGGTGCTTGTGTGATGGTGTGATTGTGTGATTGTGTGATTGTGTGATTGTGTGATTGTGTGATTGTGTGATTGTGTGATTGTGTGGTTGTGTGATTATGTGATTGTGTCCTTGTGTTCATGTGTTATTTTGTGTTGGGGTGCTTGTGTGATTGCGTGAGTGTATGATTGTGTGACTGTGGATTGTGTATTGTGCGATTGTCTGATTGCGTGAGTGTGTGGTTGTGTGACTGTAGATTGCGTATTGTGTGATTGTGTGATTGTGTGATTGTGTGATTGTGTGATTGTGTGATTGTGTGATTGTGTGAAAGTGGGTTTGTGTGTTTGTGGATTGTGTGGTTGTGTGATTGTGTGATGGCGGGATGTGGATTGTCTGATTGTGTGATTGTGTATTGGTGTGATTGTGCGATTGTGTGACTTTGCGATAGTGTGATTGTGTGATGGCGGGTTGTGGATTGTCTGATTGTGTGATTGTGCGATTGTGTGATTGTGTGGTTGTGTGATTGTGTAATTGCATGGTGGGGTGATTGTGTGATAGTGTGATTGTGTGATAGTGTGATTGTGTGATTGTGTGATTGTGTGATTGTGTGATTGTGTGATTGTGTGATTGTGTGATTGTGTGATTGTGTGATTGTGTCCATGTGTAATCGTGTGTTTGGGTGCTTGTGTGATTGTGCGAGTGTGCGATTGTGTGATTGTGGATTGTGTGATTGTGTGATTGTGTGATTGTGTGATTGTCTGATGGTGTGATTGTGTGATTGTGTGATTGTGTGATCGTGGGATTGTGTGGTTGTGTGATTGTGTGGTTGTGTGATTGCGTGATTGTGTGATTGTGGGATTGTGTGGTTGTGTGACTGTGTGGTTGTGTGATTGTGTGATTGTGTGATTGTGTGATTGTGTGATTGTGTGATTGTGTGATTGTGTGATTGTGTGATTGTGGGATTGTGTGGTTGTGTGATTGTGTGGTTGTGTGATTGTGTGATTGTGGGATTGTGTGGTTGTGTGATTGTGTGGTTGTGTGATTGTGTGATTGTGTGATTATGGGATTGTGTGGTTGTGTGATTGTGTGGTTGTGTGATTGTGTGATTGTGTGATTGTGTGATTGTGTGATTGTGTGATTGTGTGATTGTGTGATTGTGTGATTGTGGGATTGTGTGGTAGTGTGATTGTGTGATTGTGTGGTTGTGTGATTGTGTAATTGCATGGTGGGGTGATTGTGTGATAGTGTGATTGTGTGATAGTGTGATTGTGTGATTGTGTGATTGTGTGATTGTGTGATTGTGTGATTGTGTGATTGTGTGATTGTGTGATTGTGTCCATGTGTAATCGTGTGTTTGGGTGCTTGTGTGATTGTGCGAGTGTGTGATTGTGTGATTGTGGATTGTGTGATTGTGTGATTGTGTGATTGTCTGATGGTGTGATTGTGTGATTGTGTGATTGTGTGATTGTGGGATTGTGTGGTTGTGTGATTGTGTGGTTGTGTGATTGCGTGATTGTGTGATTGTGTGATTGTGTGATTGTGTGATTGTGTGAAAGTGGGTTTGTGTGTTTGTGGATTGTGTGGTTGTGTGATTGTGTGATGGCGGGATGTGGATTGTCTGATTGTGTGATTGTGTATTGGTGTGATTGTGCGATTGTGTGACTTTGCGATAGTGTGATTGTGTGATGGCGGGTTGTGGATTGTCTGATTGTGTGATTGTGCGATTGTGTGATTGTGTGGTTGTGTGATTGTGTAATTGCATGGTGGGGTGATTGTGTGATAGTGTGATTGTGTGATAGTGTGATTGTGTGATTGTGTGATTGTGTGATTGTGTGATTGTGTGATTGTGTGATTGTGTGATTGTGTGATTGTGTGATTGTGTCCATGTGTAATCGTGTGTTTGGGTGCTTGTGTGATTGTGCGAGTGTGCGATTGTGTGATTGTGGATTGTGTGATTGTGTGATTGTGTGATTGTGTGATTGTCTGATGGTGTGATTGTGTGATTGTGTGATTGTGTGATTGTGGGATTGTGTGGTTGTGTGATTGTGTGGTTGTGTGATTGCGTGATTGTGTGATTGTGGGATTGTGTGGTTGTGTGACTGTGTGGTTGTGTGATTGTGTGATTGTGTGATTGTGTGATTGTGTGATTGTGTGATTGTGTGATTGTGTGATTGTGTGATTGTGTGATTGTGTGATTGTGGGATTGTGTGGTTGTGTGATTGTGTGGTTGTGTGATTGTGTGATTGTCTGGTTGTGTGATTGTGTGATTGTGTGATTATGGGATTGTGTGGTTGTGTGATTGTGTGGTTGTGTGATTGTGTGATTGTGTGATTGTGTGATTGCGTGATTGTGGGATTGTGTGGTAGTGTGATTGTGTGGTTGTGTGATTGCGTGATTGTGTGATTGTGGGATTGTGTGGTTGTGTGATTGTGTGGTTGTGTGATTGTGTGATTGTGTGATTGTGTGATTGTGGGATTGTGTGGTTGTGTGATTGTGTGGTTGTGTGATTGCGTGACTGTGTGATTGTGGGATTGCGTGATTGTGTGATTGTGCGATTATGGGATTGTGTGATTGTGTGATAGTGTGGTAGTGTGATTGTGTGATTGTGTGATTGTGTGATTGTGTGATTGTGTGATTGTGTCACTGTGCGATTGTGTGATTGTGTGATTGTGTGGTTGTGTGATTGTGTGATTGTGTGATTGTGTGGTTGTGTGATTGTGTGATTGTGTGATTGTGGGATTGTGTGATTGTGTGATTGTGTGATTGTGTGATTGTGTGATTGTGTGATTATGTGATTGTGTCCTTGTGTTCATGTGTTATTTTGTGTTGGGGTGCTTGTGTGATTGCGTGAGTGTATGATTGTGTGACTGTGGATTGTGTATTGTGCGATTGTCTGATTGCGTGAGTGTGTGGTTGTGTGATTGTGGATTGTGTGATTGTGTGATTGTGTGATTGTCTGATGGTGTGATTGTGTGATTGTGTGATTGTGTGATTGTGGGATTGTGTGGTTGTGTGATTGTGTGGTTGTGTGATTGCGTGATTGTGTGATTGTGGGATTGTGTGGTTGTGTGATTGTGTGATTGTGTGATTGTGTGATTGTGTGATTGTGTGATTGTGTGATTGTGTGATTGTGTGATTGTGTGATTGTGTGATTGTGGGATTGTCTGATGGTGTGATTGTGTGATTGTGTGATTGTGTGATTGTGTGATTGTGTCCATGTGTAATCGTGTGTTTGGGTGCTTGTGTGATTGTGCGAGTGTGTGATTGTGTGATTGTGGATTGTGTGATTGTGTGATTGTGTGATTGTCTGATGGTGTGATTGTGTGATTGTGTGATTGTGTGATTGTGGGATTGTGTGGTTGTGTGATTGTGTGATTGTGTGATTGTGTGAAAGTGGGTTTGTGTGTTTGTGGATTGTGTGGTTGTGTGATTGTGTGATGGCGGGATGTGGATTGTCTGATTGTGTGATTGTGTATTGGTGTGATTGTGCGATTGTGTGACTTTGCGATAGTGTGATTGTGTGATGGCGGGTTGTGGATTGTCTGATTGTGTGATTGTGCGATTGTGTGATTGTGTGGTTGTGTGATTGTGTAATTGCATGGTGGGGTGATTGTGTGATAGTGTGATTGTGTGATTGTGTGATTGTGTGATTGTGTGATTGTGTGATTGTGTGATTGTGTGATTGTGTGATTGTGTGATTGTGTCCATGTGTAATCGTGTGTTTGGGTGCTTGTGTGATTGTGCGAGTGTGCGATTGTGTGATTGTGGATTGTGTGATTGTGTGATTGTGTGATTGTCTGATGGTGTGATTGTGTGATTGTGTGATTGTGTGATTGTGGGATTGTGTGGTTGTGTGATTGTGTGGTTGTGTGATTGCGTGATTGTGTGATTGTGGGATTGTGTGGTTGTGTGACTGTGTGGTTGTGTGATTGTGTGATTGTGTGATTGTGTGATTGTGTGATTGTGTGATTGTGTGATTGTGTGATTGTGTGATTGTGTGATTGTGGGATTGTGTGGTTGTGTGATTGTGTGGTTGTGTGATTGTGTGATTGTCTGGTTGTGTGATTGTGTGATTGTGTGATTATGGGATTGTGTGGTTGTGTGATTGTGTGGTTGTGTGATTGTGTGATTGTGTGATTGTGTGATTGCGTGATTGTGGGATTGTGTGGTAGTGTGATTGTGTGGTTGTGTGATTGCGTGATTGTGTGATTGTGGGATTGTGTGGTTGTGTGATTGTGTGGTTGTGTGATTGTGTGATTGTGTGATTGTGTGATTGTGTGATTGTGGGATTGTGTGGTTGTGTGATTGTGTGGTTGTGTGATTGCGTGACTGTGTGATTGTGGGATTGCGTGATTGTGTGATTGTGCGATTATGGGATTGTGTGATTGTGTGATAGTGTGATAGTGTGATTGTGTGATTGTGTGATTGTGTGATTGTGTGATTGTGTGATTGTGTCACTGTGCGATTGTGTGATTGTGTGATTGTGTGGTTGTGTGATTGTGTGATTGTGTGATTGTGTGGTTGTGTGATTGTGTGATTGTGTGATTGTGGGATTGTGTGATTGTGTGATTGTGTGATTGTGTGATTGTGTGATTGTGTGATTGTGTGGTTGTGTGATTGTGTGATTGTGTGCTTGTGTGATTGTGCGGTTGTGTGATTGCGTGGTTGCGTGATTGCGTGATTGTGTGATTGTGTGATTGTGTGATAGTGTGGTTGTGTGATTGTGTGATTGTGTGATAGTGTGATTGTGCGATTGTGTGATCGCGTGATTGCCTGGTTGCGTGATTCTGTGATTCCCTCGTTGTGCGATTGTGTTATTGTGTGATGAGGTGCTTGTGTGATGGTGTGATTGTGTGATTGTGTGATTGTGTGATTGTGTGATTGTGTGATTGTGTGATTGTGTGGTTGTGTGATTATGTGATTGTGTCCTTGTGTTCATGTGTTATTTTGTGTTGGGGTGCTTGTGTGATTGCGTGAGTGTATGATTGTGTGACTGTGGATTGTGTATTGTGCGATTGTCTGATTGCGTGAGTGTGTGGTTGTGTGACTGTAGATTGCGTATTGTGTGATTGTGTGATTGTGTGATTGTGTGATTGTGGGATTGTGTGGTTGTGTGATTGTGTGGTTGTGTGATTGTGTGATTGTGGGATTGTGTGGTTGTGTGATTGTGTGGTTGTGTGATTGTGTGATTGTGTGATTATGGGATTGTGTGGTTGTGTGATTGTGTGGTTGTGTGATTGTGTGATTGTGTGATTGTGTGATTGTGTGATTGTGGGATTGTGTGGTAGTGTGATTGTGTGATTGTGTGGTTGTGTGATTGTGTAATTGCATGGTGGGGTGATTGTGTGATAGTGTGATTGTGTGATAGTGTGATTGTGTGATTGTGTGATTGTGTGATTGTGTGATTGTGTGATTGTGTGATTGTGTGATTGTGTGGTTGTGTGATTGTGTGATTGTGTCCATGTGTAATCGTGTGTTTGGGTGCTTGTGTGATTGTGCGAGTGTGTGATTGTGTGATTGTGGATTGTGTGATTGTGTGATTGTGTGATTGTCTGATGGTGTGATTGTGTGATTGTGTGATTGTGTGATTGTGGGATTGTGTGGTTGTGTGATTGTGTGGTTGTGTGATTGCGTGATTGTGTGATTGTGGGATTGTGTGGTTGTGTGATTGTGTGATTGTGTGATTGTGTGATTGTGTGATTGTGTGATTGTGTGATTGTGTGATTGTGTGATTGTGTGATTGTGTGATTGTGTGATTGTGTGATTGTGGGATTGTGTGGTTGTGTGATTGTGTGGTTGTGTGATTGTGTGATTGTGGGATTGTGTGGTTGTGTGATTGTCTGGTTGTGTGATTGTGTGATTGTGTGATTATGGGATTGTGTGGTTGTGTGATTGTGTGGTTGTGTGATTGTGTGATTGTGTGATTGTGTGATTGCGTGATTGTGGGATTGTGTGGTAGTGTGATTGTGTGGTTGTGTGATTGCGTGATTGTGTGATTGTGGGATTGTGTGGTTGTGTGATTGTGTGGTTGTGTGATTGTGTGATTGTGTGATTGTGGGATTGTGTGGTTGTGTGATTGTGTGGTTGTGTGATTGCGTGACTGTGTGATTGTGGGATTGCGTGATTGTGTGATTGTGCGATTATGGGATTGTGTGATTGTGTGATAGTGTGATAGTGTGATTGTGTGATTGTGTGATTGTGTGATTGTGTGATTGTGTGATTGTGTCACTGTGTGATTGTGTGATTGTGTGATTGTGTGGTTGTGTGATTGTGTGATTGTGTGATTGTGTGGTTGTGTGATTGTGTGATTGTGTGATTGTGGGATTGTGTGATTGTGTGATTGTGTGATTGTGTGATTGTGTGATTGTGTGATTGTGTGGTTGTGTGATTGTGTGATTGTGTGCTTGTGTGATTGTGCGGTTGTGTGATTGCGTGGTTGCGTGATTGCGTGATTGTGTGATTGTGTGATTGTGTGATTGTGTGATAGTGTGATTGTGCGATTGTGTGATTGCGTGATTGCCTGGTTGCGTGATTCGGTGATTCCCTCGTTGTGCGATTGTGTTATTGTGTGATGAGGTGCTTGTGTGATGGTGTGATTGTGTGATTGTGTGATTGTGTGATTGTGTGACTGTGGATTGTGTATTGTGCGATTGTCTGATTGCGTGAGTGTGTGGTTGTGTGACTGTAGATTGCGTATTGTGTGATTGTGTGATTGTGTGATTGTGTGATTGTGTGATTGTGTGATTGTGTGATTGTGTGAAAGTGGGTTTGTGTGTTTGTGGATTGTGTGGTTGTGTGATTGTGTGATGGCGGGATGTGGATTGTCTGATTGTGTGATTGTGTATTGGTGTGATTGTGCGATTGTGTGACTTTGCGATAGTGTGATTGTGTGATGGCGGGTTGTGGATTGTCTGATTGTGTGATTGTGCGATTGTGTGACAATGCGATTGTGTGATTGTGTGGTTGTGTGATTGTGTAATTGCATGGTGGGGTGATTGTGTGATAGTGTGATTGTGTGATAGTGTGATTGTGTGATTGTGTGATTGTGTGATTGTGTGATTGTGTGATTGTGTGATTGTGTGATTGTGTCCATGTGTAATCGTGTGTTTGGGTGCTTGTGTGATTGTGCGAGTGTGTGATTGTGTGATTGTGGATTGTGTGATTGTGTGATTGTGTGATTGTGTGATTGTCTGATGGTGTGATTGTGTGATTGTGTGATTGTGTGATTGTGGGATTGTGTGGTTGTGTGATTGTGTGGTTGTGTGATTGCGTGATTGTGTGATTGTGGGATTGTGTGGTTGTGTGATTGTGTGGTTGTGTGATTGTGTGATTGTGTGATTGTGTGATTGTGTGATTGTGTGATTGTGTGATTGTGTGATTGTGTGATTGTGTGATTGTGTGATTGTGGGATTGTGTGGTTGTGTGATTGTGTGGTTGTGTGATTGTGTGATTGTGGGATTGTGTGGTAGTGTGATTGTGTGGTTGTGTGTTTGTGTGATTGTGTGATTATGGGATTGTGTGGTTGTGTGATTGTGTGGTTGTGTGATTGTGTGATTGTGTGATTGTGTGATTGTGTGATTGTGTGATTGTGGGACTGTGTGGTAGTGTGATTGTGTGATTGTGTGGTTGTGTGATTGTGTAATTGCATGGTGGGGTGATTGTGTGATAGTGTGATTGTGTGATAGTGTGATTGTGTGATTGTGTGATTGTGTGATTGTGTGATTGTGTGATTGTGTCCATGTGTAATCGTGTGTTTGGGTGCTTGTGTGATTGTGCGAGTGTGTGATTGTGTGATTGTGGATTGTGTGATTGTGTGATTGTGTGATTGTCTGATGGTGTGATTGTGTGATTGTGTGATTGTGTGATTGTGGGATTGTGTGGTTGTGTGATTGTGTGGTTGTGTGATTGCGTGATTGTGTGATTGTGGGATTGTGTGGTTGTGTGATTGTGTGATTGTGTGATTGTGTGATTGTGTGATTGTGTGATTGTGTGATTGTGTGATTGTGTGATTGTGTGATTGTGTGATTGTGGGATTGTGTGGTTGTGTGATTGTGTGGTTGTGTGATTGTGTGATTGTGGGATTGTGTGGGTGTGTGATTGTCTGGTTGTGTGATTGTGTGATTGTGTGATTATGGGATTGTGTGGTTGTGTGATTGTGTGGTTGTGTGATTGTGTGATTGTGTGATTGTGTGATTGTGTGATTGTGTGATTGTGTGATTGTGGGATTGTGTGGTTGTGTGATTGTGTGGTTGTGTGATTGTGTGATTGTGGGATTGTGTGGTAGTGTGATTGTGTGGTTGTGTGTTTGTGTGATTGTGTGATTATGGGATTGTGTGGTTGTGTGATTGTGTGGTTGTGTGATTGTGTGATTGTGTGATTGTGTGATTGTGTGATTGTGTGATTGTGTGATTGTGTGATTGTGTGATTGTGTGATTGTGTGATTGTGTGATTGTGTGATTGTGTGATTGTGGGATTGTGTGGTAGTGTGATTGTGTGGTTGTGTGATTGCGTGATTGTGTGATTGTGGGATTGTGTGGTTGTGTGATTGTGTGGTTGTGTGATTGTGTGATTGTGTGATTGTGGGATTGTGTGGTTGTGTGATTGTGTGGTTGTGTGATTGCGTGACTGTGTGATTGTGGGATTGCGTGATTGTGTGATTGTGCGATTATGGGATTGTGTGATTGTGTGATAGTGTGATGGTGTGATTGTGTGATTGTGTGATTGTGTGATTGTGTGATTGTGTGATTGTGTCACTGTGTGATTGTGTGATTGTGTGATTGTGTGGTTGTGTGATTGTGTGATTGTGTGATTGTGTGGTTGTGTGATTGTGTGATTGTGTGATTGTGGGATTGTGTGATTGTGTGATTGTGTGATTGTGTGATTGTGTGATTGTGTGATTGTGTGGTTGTGTGATTGTGTGATTGTGTGCTTGTGTGATTGTGCGGTTGTGTGATTGCGTGGTTGCGTGATTGCGTGATTGTGTGATTGTGTGATTGTGTGATAGTGTGGTTGTGTGATTGTGTGATTGTGTGATAGTGTGATTGTGCGATTGTGTGATTGCGTGATTGCCTGGTTGCGTGATTCTGTGATTCCCTCGTTGTGCGATTGTGTTATTGTGTGATGAGGTGCTTGTGTGATGGTGTGATTGTGTGATTGTGTGATTGTGTGATTGTGTGATTGTGTGATTGTGTGGTTGTGTGATTATGTGATTGTGTCCTTGTGTTCATGTGTTATTTTGTGTTGGGGTGCTTGTGTGATTGCGTGAGTGTATGATTGTGTGACTGTGGATTGTGTATTGTGCGATTGTCTGATTGCGTGAGTGTGTGGTTGTGTGACTGTAGATTGCGTATTGTGTGATTGTGTGATTGTGTGATTGTGTGATTGTGGGATTGTGTGGTAGTGTGATTGTGTGATTGTGTGGTTGTGTGATTGTGTAATTGCATGGTGGGGTGATTGTGTGATAGTGTGATTGTGTGATAGTGTGATTGTGTGATTGTGTGATTGTGTGATTGTGTGATTGTGTGATTGTGTGATTGTGTGATTGTGTGATTGTGTGATTGTGTGATTGTGTGATTGTGTGATTGTGTGATTGTGTGATTGTGTGATTGTGTCCATGTGTAATCGTGTGTTTGGGTGCTTGTGTGATTGTGCGAGTGTGTGATTGTGTGATTGTGGATTGTGTGATTGTGTGATTGTGTGATTGTCTGATGGTGTGATTGTGTGATTGTGTGATTGTGTGATTGTGGGATTGTGTGGTTGTGTGATTGTGTGGTTGTGTGATTGCGTGATTGTGTGATTGTGGGATTGTGTGGTTGTGTGATTGTGTGATTGTGTGATTGTGTGATTGTGTGATTGTGTGATTGTGTGATTGTGTGATTGTGTGATTGTGTGATTGTGTGATTGTGGGATTGTGTGGTTGTGTGATTGTGTGGTTGTGTGATTGTGTGATTGTGGGATTGTGTGGTTGTGTGATTGTCTGGTTGTGTGATTGTGTGATTGTGTGATTATGGGATTGTGTGGTTGTGTGATTGTGTGGTTGTGTGATTGTGTGATTGTGTGATTGTGTGATTGCGTGATTGTGGGATTGTGTGGTAGTGTGATTGTGTGGTTGTGTGATTGCGTGATTGTGTGATTGTGGGATTGTGTGGTTGTGTGATTGTGTGGTTGTGTGATTGTGTGATTGTGTGATTGTGTGATTGTGGGATTGTGTGGTTGTGTGATTGTGTGGTTGTGTGATTGCGTGACTGTGTGATTGTGGGATTGCGTGATTGTGTGATTGTGCGATTATGGGATTGTGTGATTGTGTGATAGTGTGATAGTGTGATTGTGTGATTGTGTGATTGTGTGATTGTGTGATTGTGTGATTGTGTGATTGTGTGATTGTGTCACTGTGTGATTGTGTGATTGTGTGATTGTGTGGTTGTGTGATTGTGTGATTGTGTGATTGTGTGGTTGTGTGATTGTGTGATTGTGTGATTGTGGGATTGTGTGATTGTGTGATTGTGTGATTGTGTGATTGTGTGATTGTGTGATTGTGTGGTTGTGTGATTGTGTGATTGTGTGCTTGTGTGATTGTGCGGTTGTGTGATTGCGTGGTTGCGTGATTGCGTGATTGTGTGATTGTGTGATTGTGTGATAGTGTGTTTGTGTGATTGTGTGATTGTGTGATAGTGTGATTGTGCGATTGTGTGATTGCGTGATTGCCTGGTTGCGTGATTCTGTGATTCCCTCGTTGTGCGATTGTGTTATTGTGTGATGAGGTGCTTGTGTGATGGTGTGATTGTGTGATTGTGTGATTGTGTGATTGTGTGATTGTGTGGTTGTGTGATTATGTGATTGTGTCCTTGTGTTCATGTGTTATTTTGTGTTGGGGTGCTTGTGTGATTGCGTGAGTGTATGATTGTGTGACTGTGGATTGTGTATTGTGCGATTGTCTGATTGCGTGAGTGTGTGGTTGTGTGACTGTAGATTGCGTATTGTGTGATTGTGTGATTGTGTGATTGTGTGATTGTGTGATTGTGTGATTGTGTGATTGTGTGATTGTGTGAAAGTGGGTTTGTGTGTTTGTGGATTGTGTGGTTGTGTGATTGTGTGATGGCGGGATGTGGATTGTCTGATTGTGTGATTGTGTATTGGTGTGATTGTGCGATTGTGTGACTTTGCGATAGTGTGATTGTGTGATGGCGGGTTGTGGATTGTCTGATTGTGTGATTGTGCGATTGTGTGACAATGCGATTGTGTGATTGTGTGGTTGTGTGATTGTGTAATTGCATGGTGGGGTGATTGTGTGATAGTGTGATTGTGTGATAGTGTGATTGTGTGATTGTGTGATTGTGTGATTGTGTGATTGTGTGATTGTGTGGTTGTGTGATTGTGTGATTGTGTGATTGTGTGATTGTGTGATTGTGGGATTGTGTGGTAGTGTGATTGTGTGATTGTGTGGTTGTGTGATTGTGTAATTGCATGGTGGGGTGATTGTGTGATAGTGTGATTGTGTGATAGTGTGATTGTGTGATTGTGTGATTGTGTGATTGTGTGATTGTGTGATTGTGTGATTGTGTGGTTGTGTGATTGTGTGATTGTGTCCATGTGTAATCGTGTGTTTGGGTGCTTGTGTGATTGTGCGAGTGTGTGATTGTGTGATTGTGGATTGTGTGATTGTGTGATTGTGTGATTGTCTGATGGTGTGATTGTGTGATTGTGTGATTGTGTGATTGTGGGATTGTGTGGTTGTGTGATTGTGTGGTTGTGTGATTGCGTGATTGTGTGATTGTGGGATTGTGTGGTTGTGTGATTGTGTGATTGTGTGATTGTGTGATTGTGTGATTGTGTGATTGTGTGATTGTGTGATTGTGTGATTGTGTGATTGTGTGATTGTGTGATTGTGTGATTGTGGGATTGTGTGGTTGTGTGATTGTGTGGTTGTGTGATTGTGTGATTGTGGGATTGTGTGGTTGTGTGATTGTCTGGTTGTGTGATTGTGTGATTGTGTGATTATGGGATTGTGTGGTTGTGTGATTGTGTGGTTGTGTGATTGTGTGATTGTGTGATTGTGTGATTGCGTGATTGTGGGATTGTGTGGTAGTGTGATTGTGTGGTTGTGTGATTGCGTGATTGTGTGATTGTGGGATTGTGTGGTTGTGTGATTGTGTGGTTGTGTGATTGTGTGATTGTGTGATTGTGGGATTGTGTGGTTGTGTGATTGTGTGGTTGTGTGATTGCGTGACTGTGTGATTGTGGGATTGCGTGATTGTGTGATTGTGCGATTATGGGATTGTGTGATTGTGTGATAGTGTGATAGTGTGATTGTGTGATTGTGTGATTGTGTGATTGTGTGATTGTGTGATTGTGTCACTGTGTGATTGTGTGATTGTGTGATTGTGTGGTTGTGTGATTGTGTGATTGTGTGATTGTGTGGTTGTGTGATTGTGTGATTGTGTGATTGTGGGATTGTGTGATTGTGTGATTGTGTGATTGTGTGATTGTGTGATTGTGTGATTGTGTGGTTGTGTGATTGTGTGATTGTGTGCTTGTGTGATTGTGCGGTTGTGTGATTGCGTGGTTGCGTGATTGCGTGATTGTGTGATTGTGTGATTGTGTGATTGTGTGATAGTGTGATTGTGCGATTGTGTGATTGCGTGATTGCCTGGTTGCGTGATTCGGTGATTCCCTCGTTGTGCGATTGTGTTATTGTGTGATGAGGTGCTTGTGTGATGGTGTGATTGTGTGATTGTGTGATTGTGTGATTGTGTGATTGTGTGATTGTGTGGTTGTGTGATTATGTGATTGTGTCCTTGTGTTCATGTGTTATTTTGTGTTGGGGTGCTTGTGTGATTGCGTGAGTGTATGATTGTGTGACTGTGGATTGTGTATTGTGCGATTGTCTGATTGCGTGAGTGTGTGGTTGTGTGACTGTAGATTGCGTATTGTGTGATTGTGTGATTGTGTGATTGTGTGATTGTGTGATTGTGTGATTGTGTGATTGTGTGAAAGTGGGTTTGTGTGTTTGTGGATTGTGTGGTTGTGTGATTGTGTGATGGCGGGATGTGGATTGTCTGATTGTGTGATTGTGTATTGGTGTGATTGTGCGATTGTGTGACTTTGCGATAGTGTGATTGTGTGATGGCGGGTTGTGGATTGTCTGATTGTGTGATTGTGCGATTGTGTGACAATGCGATTGTGTGATTGTGTGGTTGTGTGATTGTGTAATTGCATGGTGGGGTGATTGTGTGATAGTGTGATTGTGTGATAGTGTGATTGTGTGATTGTGTGATTGTGTGATTGTGTGATTGTGTGATTGTGTGATTGTGTGATTGTGTCCATGTGTAATCGTGTGTTTGGGTGCTTGTGTGATTGTGCGAGTGTGTGATTGTGTGATTGTGGATTGTGTGATTGTGTGATTGTGTGATTGTGTGATTGTCTGATGGTGTGATTGTGTGATTGTGTGATTGTGTGATTGTGGGATTGTGTGGTTGTGTGATTGTGTGGTTGTGTGATTGCGTGATTGTGTGATTGTGGGATTGTGTGGTTGTGTGATTGTGTGGTTGTGTGATTGTGTGATTGTGTGATTGTGTGATTGTGTGATTGTGTGATTGTGTGATTGTGTGATTGTGTGATTGTGTGATTGTGTGATTGTGGGATTGTGTGGTTGTGTGATTGTGTGGTTGTGTGATTGTGTGATTGTGGGATTGTGTGGTAGTGTGATTGTGTGGTTGTGTGTTTGTGTGATTGTGTGATTATGGGATTGTGTGGTTGTGTGATTGTGTGGTTGTGTGATTGTGTGCTTGTGTGATTGTGTGATTGTGTGATTGTGTGATTGTGGGACTGTGTGGTAGTGTGATTGTGTGATTGTGTGGTTGTGTGATTGTGTAATTGCATGGTGGGGTGATTGTGTGATAGTGTGATTGTGTGATAGTGTGATTGTGTGATTGTGTGATTGTGTGATTGTGTGATTGTGTGATTGTGTCCATGTGTAATCGTGTGTTTGGGTGCTTGTGTGATTGTGCGAGTGTGTGATTGTGTGATTGTGGATTGTGTGATTGTGTGATTGTGTGATTGTCTGATGGTGTGATTGTGTGATTGTGTGATTGTGTGATTGTGGGATTGTGTGGTTGTGTGATTGTGTGGTTGTGTGATTGCGTGATTGTGTGATTGTGGGATTGTGTGGTTGTGTGATTGTGTGATTGTGTGATTGTGTGATTGTGTGATTGTGTGATTGTGTGATTGTGTGATTGTGTGATTGTGTGATTGTGTGATTGTGGGATTGTGTGGTTGTGTGATTGTGTGGTTGTGTGATTGTGTGATTGTGGGATTGTGTGGGTGTGTGATTGTCTGGTTGTGTGATTGTGTGATTGTGTGATTATGGGATTGTGTGGTTGTGTGATTGTGTGGTTGTGTGATTGTGTGATTGTGTGATTGTGTGATTGTGTGATTGTGTGATTGTGTGATTGTGGGATTGTGTGGTTGTGTGATTGTGTGGTTGTGTGATTGTGTGATTGTGGGATTGTGTGGTAGTGTGATTGTGTGGTTGTGTGTTTGTGTGATTGTGTGATTATGGGATTGTGTGGTTGTGTGATTGTGTGGTTGTGTGATTGTGTGATTGTGTGATTGTGTGATTGTGTGATTGTGTGATTGTGTGATTGTGTGATTGTGTGATTGTGTGATTGTGTGATTGTGTGATTGTGTGATTGTGTGATTGTGTGATTGTGGGATTGTGTGGTAGTGTGATTGTGTGGTTGTGTGATTGCGTGATTGTGTGATTGTGGGATTGTGTGGTTGTGTGATTGTGTGGTTGTGTGATTGTGTGATTGTGTGATTGTGGGATTGTGTGGTTGTGTGATTGTGTGGTTGTGTGATTGCGTGACTGTGTGATTGTGGGATTGCGTGATTGTGTGATTGTGCGATTATGGGATTGTGTGATTGTGTGATAGTGTGATGGTGTGATTGTGTGATTGTGTGATTGTGTGATTGTGTGATTGTGTGATTGTGTCACTGTGTGATTGTGTGATTGTGTGATTGTGTGGTTGTGTGATTGTGTGATTGTGTGATTGTGTGGTTGTGTGATTGTGTGATTGTGTGATTGTGGGATTGTGTGATTGTGTGATTGTGTGATTGTGTGATTGTGTGATTGTGTGATTGTGTGGTTGTGTGATTGTGTGATTGTGTGCTTGTGTGATTGTGCGGTTGTGTGATTGCGTGGTTGCGTGATTGCGTGATTGTGTGATTGTGTGATTGTGTGATAGTGTGGTTGTGTGATTGTGTGATTGTGTGATAGTGTGATTGTGCGATTGTGTGATTGCGTGATTGCCTGGTTGCGTGATTCTGTGATTCCCTCGTTGTGCGATTGTGTTATTGTGTGATGAGGTGCTTGTGTGATGGTGTGATTGTGTGATTGTGTGATTGTGTGATTGTGTGATTGTGTGATTGTGTGGTTGTGTGATTATGTGATTGTGTCCTTGTGTTCATGTGTTATTTTGTGTTGGGGTGCTTGTGTGATTGCGTGAGTGTATGATTGTGTGACTGTGGATTGTGTATTGTGCGATTGTCTGATTGCGTGAGTGTGTGGTTGTGTGACTGTAGATTGCGTATTGTGTGATTGTGTGATTGTGTGATTGTGTGATTGTGGGATTGTGTGGTAGTGTGATTGTGTGATTGTGTGGTTGTGTGATTGTGTAATTGCATGGTGGGGTGATTGTGTGATAGTGTGATTGTGTGATAGTGTGATTGTGTGATTGTGTGATTGTGTGATTGTGTGATTGTGTGATTGTGTGATTGTGTGATTGTGTGATTGTGTGATTGTGTGATTGTGTGATTGTGTGATTGTGTGATTGTGTCCATGTGTAATCGTGTGTTTGGGTGCTTGTGTGATTGTGCGAGTGTGTGATTGTGTGATTGTGGATTGTGTGATTGTGTGATTGTGTGATTGTCTGATGGTGTGATTGTGTGATTGTGTGATTGTGTGATTGTGGGATTGTGTGGTTGTGTGATTGTGTGGTTGTGTGATTGCGTGATTGTGTGATTGTGGGATTGTGTGGTTGTGTGATTGTGTGATTGTGTGATTGTGTGATTGTGTGATTGTGTGATTGTGTGATTGTGTGATTGTGTGATTGTGTGATTGTGTGATTGTGGGATTGTGTGGTTGTGTGATTGTGTGGTTGTGTGATTGTGTGATTGTGGGATTGTGTGGTTGTGTGATTGTCTGGTTGTGTGATTGTGTGATTGTGTGATTATGGGATTGTGTGGTTGTGTGATTGTGTGGTTGTGTGATTGTGTGATTGTGTGATTGTGTGATTGCGTGATTGTGGGATTGTGTGGTAGTGTGATTGTGTGGTTGTGTGATTGCGTGATTGTGTGATTGTGGGATTGTGTGGTTGTGTGATTGTGTGGTTGTGTGATTGTGTGATTGTGTGATTGTGTGATTGTGGGATTGTGTGGTTGTGTGATTGTGTGGTTGTGTGATTGCGTGACTGTGTGATTGTGGGATTGCGTGATTGTGTGATTGTGCGATTATGGGATTGTGTGATTGTGTGATAGTGTGATAGTGTGATTGTGTGATTGTGTGATTGTGTGATTGTGTGATTGTGTGATTGTGTGATTGTGTGATTGTGTCACTGTGTGATTGTGTGATTGTGTGATTGTGTGGTTGTGTGATTGTGTGATTGTGTGATTGTGTGGTTGTGTGATTGTGTGATTGTGTGATTGTGGGATTGTGTGATTGTGTGATTGTGTGATTGTGTGATTGTGTGATTGTGTGATTGTGTGGTTGTGTGATTGTGTGATTGTGTGCTTGTGTGATTGTGCGGTTGTGTGATTGCGTGGTTGCGTGATTGCGTGATTGTGTGATTGTGTGATTGTGTGATAGTGTGTTTGTGTGATTGTGTGATTGTGTGATAGTGTGATTGTGCGATTGTGTGATTGCGTGATTGCCTGGTTGCGTGATTCTGTGATTCCCTCGTTGTGCGATTGTGTTATTGTGTGATGAGGTGCTTGTGTGATGGTGTGATTGTGTGATTGTGTGATTGTGTGATTGTGTGATTGTGTGGTTGTGTGATTATGTGATTGTGTCCTTGTGTTCATGTGTTATTTTGTGTTGGGGTGCTTGTGTGATTGCGTGAGTGTATGATTGTGTGACTGTGGATTGTGTATTGTGCGATTGTCTGATTGCGTGAGTGTGTGGTTGTGTGACTGTAGATTGCGTATTGTGTGATTGTGTGATTGTGTGATTGTGTGATTGTGTGATTGTGTGATTGTGTGATTGTGTGATTGTGTGAAAGTGGGTTTGTGTGTTTGTGGATTGTGTGGTTGTGTGATTGTGTGATGGCGGGATGTGGATTGTCTGATTGTGTGATTGTGTATTGGTGTGATTGTGCGATTGTGTGACTTTGCGATAGTGTGATTGTGTGATGGCGGGTTGTGGATTGTCTGATTGTGTGATTGTGCGATTGTGTGACAATGCGATTGTGTGATTGTGTGGTTGTGTGATTGTGTAATTGCATGGTGGGGTGATTGTGTGATAGTGTGATTGTGTGATAGTGTGATTGTGTGATTGTGTGATTGTGTGATTGTGTGATTGTGTGATTGTGTGATTGTGTGATTGTGTGATTGTGTGATTGTGTCCATGTGTAATCGTGTGTTTGGGTGCTTGTGTGATTGTGCGAGTGTGTGATTGTGTGATTGTGGATTGTGTGATTGTGTGATTGTGTGATTGTGTGATTGTCTGATGGTGTGATTGTGTGATTGTGTGATTGTGTGATTGTGGGATTGTGTGGTTGTGTGATTGTGTGGTTGTGTGATTGTGTGATTGTGTGATTGTGTGATTGTGTGATTGTGTGATTGTGTGATTGTGTGATTGTGTGATTGTGTGATTGTGTGATTGTGTGATTGTGTGATTGTGTGATTGTGTGATTGTGTGATTGTGTGATTGTGTGATTGTGGGATTGTGTGGTTGTGTGATTGTGTGGTTGTGTGATTGTGTGATTGTGGGATTGTGTGGTAGTGTGATTGTGTGGTTGTGTGTTTGTGTGATTGTGTGATTATGGGATTGTGTAGTTGTGTGATTGTGTGGTTGTGTGATTGTGTGATTGTGTGATTGTGTGATTGTGTGATTGTGTGATTGTGTGATTGTGGGATTGTGTGGTAGTGTGATTGTGTGATTGTGTGGTTGTGTGATTGTGTAATTGCATGGTGGGGTGATTGTGTGATAGTGTGATTGTGTGATAGTGTGATTGTGTGATTGTGTGATTGTGTGATTGTGTGATTGTGTGATTGTGTGATTGTGTGATTGTGTCCATGTGTAATCGTGTGTTTGGGTGCTTGTGTGATTGTGCGAGTGTGCGATTGTGTGATTGTGGATTGTGTGATTGTGTGATTGTGTGATTGTCTGATGGTGTGATTGTGTGATTGTGTGATTGTGTGATTGTGGGATTGTGTGGTTGTGTGATTGTGCGGTTGTGTGATTGCGTGATTGTGTGATTGTGGGATTGTGTGGTTGTGTGATTGTGTGATTGTGTGATTGTGTGATTGTGTGATTGTGTGATTGTGTGATTGTGTGATTGTGTGATTGTGTGATTGTGTGATTGTGTGATTGTGTGATTGTGGGATTGTGTGGTTGTGTGATTGTGTGGTTGTGTGATTGTGTGATTGTGGGATTGTGTGGTTGTGTGATTGTCTGGTTGTGTGATTGTGTGATTGTGTGATTATGGGATTGTGTGGTTGTGTGATTGTGTGGTTGTGTGATTGTGTGATTGTGTGATTGTGTGATTGTGTGATTGTGTGATTGTGGGATTGTGAGGTAGTGTGATTGTGTGGTTGTGTGATTGCGTGATTGTGTGATTGTGGGATTGTGTGGTTGTGTGATTGTGTGGTTGTGTGATTGTGTGATTGTGTGATTGTGTGATTGTGGGATTGTGTGGTTGTGTGATTGTGTGGTTGTGTGATTGCGTGACTGTGTGATTGTGGGATTGCGTGATTGTGTGATTGTGCGATTATGGGATTGTGTGATTGTGTGATAGTGTGATAGTGTGATTGTGTGATTGTGTGATTGTGTGATTGTGTGATTGTGTCACTGTGTGATTGTGTGATTGTGTGATTGTGTGGTTGTGTGATTGTGTGATTGTGTGATTGTGTGATTGTGTGATTGTGGGATTGTGTGGTTGTGTGATTGTGTGGTTGTGTGATTGTGTGATTGTGGGATTGTGTGGTTGTGTGATTGTGTGGTTGTGTGATTGTGTGATTGTGTGATTGTGTGATTGTGGGATTGTGTGGTTGTGTGATTGTGTGGTTGTGTGATTGCGTGATTGTGTGATTGTGGGATTGTGTGATTGTGTGATTGTGTGATTGTGGGATTGTGTGATTGTGTGATTGTGGGATTGTGTGCTTGTGTGATTGTGTGGTTGTGTGATTGTGTGATTGTGTGATTGTGGGATTGTGTGGTTGTGTGATTGTGTGGTTGTGTGATTGCGTGATTGTGTGATTGTGGGATTGTGTGATTGTGTGATTGTGTGATTGTGTGGTTGTGTGATTGTGTGGTTGTGTGATTGTGTGATTGTGTGATTTTGTGATTGTGGGATTGTGTGGTTGTGTGATTGTGTGGTTGTGTGATTGCGTGATTGTGTGATTGTGGGCTTGTGTGATTGTGTGATTGTGCGATTGTGTGATTGCGTGATTGTGTGGTTGTGTGAGTGTGTGGGTGTGTGATCGTGTGATTGTGTTACTGTGTGATTGTGTGACTGTGTGATTGTGTGATTGTGGGACTGTGTGAGTGTGTGATTGTGTGATTGCGTGATTGTGTGATTGTGTGATTGTGTCACAGTGTGATTGTGTGATTGTGTGGTTGTGTGATTGTGTGATTGTGTGATTGTGAGATTGTGTGGTTGTGTGATTGTGTGATTGTGTGATTGTGTGAATGTGTGAAAGTGGGTTTGTGTGTTTGTGGATTGTGTGGTTGTGTGATTGTGTGATGGCGGGATGTGGATTGTCTGATTGTGTGATTGTGTATTGGTGTGATTGTGCGATTGTGTGACTTTGCGATTGTGTGATTGTGTGATGGCGGGTTGTGGATTGTCTGATTGTGTGATTGTGTATTGGTGTGATTGTGTATTGGTGTGATTGTGTGATTGTGTGATTGTGGGATTGTGTGAGTGTGTGATTGTGTGATTGCGTGATTGTGTGATTGTGTGATTGTGTCACAGTGTGATTGTGTGGTTGTGTGGTTGTGTGATTGTGTGGTTGTGTGATTGTGTGATTGTGGGATTGTGTGATTGTGTGATTGTGTGATTGTGTGAAAGTGGGTTTGTGTGTTTGTGGATTGTGTGGTTGTGTGATTGTGTGATGGCGGGATGTGGATTGTCTGATTGTGTGATTGTGCATTGGTGTGATTGTGTGATTGTGTGATTGTGGGATTGTGTGATTGTGTGATTGTGTGATTGTGCGATTGTGTGATTGCGTGGTTGCGTGATTGCGTGATTGTGTGATTGCGTGATTGTGTGATTGTGGGATTGTGTGATTGTGTGATTGTGCGATTGTGTGATTGTGTGATTGTGTGGTTGTGTGAGTGTGTGGGTGTGTGATCGTGTGATTGTGTCACTGTGTGATTGTGTGATTGTGCGATTGTGTGATTGCGTGATTGCCTGGTTGCGTGATTCTGTGATTCCCTCGTTGTGCGATTGTGTTATTGTGTGATGAGGTGCTCGTGTGATGGTGTGATTGTGTGATTGTGTGATTGTGTGGTTGTGTGATTGTGTGATTGTGTGATTGTGTGATTGTGTGATTGTGTGATTGTGTGGTTGTGTGATTGTGTGGTTGTGTGATTATGTGATTGTGTCATTGTGTTCATGTGTTATTTTGTGTTGGGGTGCTTGTGTGATTGCGTGAGTGTATGATTGTGTGACTGTGGATTGTGTATTGTGTGATTGTGTGATTGCGTGAGTGTGTGGTTGTGTGACTGTAGATTGCGTATTGTGTGATTGTGTGATTGTGTGACTGTGTGATTGTGTGAAAGTGGGTTTGTGTGGTTGTGTGATTGTGTGATGGCGGGATGTGGATTGTCTGATTGTGTGATTGTGTATTGGTGTGATTGTGTGATTGTGTGATTGTGTGGTAGTGTGATTGTGTGGTTGTGTGATTGCGTGATTGTGTGATTGTGGGATTGTGTGGTTGTGTGATTGTGTGGTTGTGTGATTGTGTGATTGTGTGATTGTGTGATTGTGGGATTGTGTGGTTGTGTGATTGTGTGGTTGTGTGATTGCGTGACTGTGTGATTGTGGGATTGCGTGATTGTGTGATTGTGCGATTATGGGATTGTGTGATTGTGTGATAGTGTGATAGTGTGATTGTGTGATTGTGTGATTGTGTGATTGTGTGATTGTGTGATTGTGTGATTGTGTCACTGTGTGATTGTGTGATTGTGTGATTGTGTGGTTGTGTGATTGTGTGATTGTGTGATTGTGTGGTTGTGTGATTGTGTGATTGTGTGATTGTGGGATTGTGTGATTGTGTGATTGTGTGATTGTGTGATTGTGTGATTGTGTGATTGTGTGGTTGTGTGATTGTGTGATTGTGTGCTTGTGTGATTGTGCGGTTGTGTGATTGCGTGGTTGCGTGATTGCGTGATTGTGTGATTGTGTGATTGTGTGATAGTGTGGTTGTGTGATTGTGTGATTGTGTGATAGTGTGATTGTGCGATTGTGTGATTGCGTGATTGCCTGGTTGCGTGATTCTGTGATTCCCTCGTTGTGCGATTGTGTTATTGTGTGATGAGGTGCTTGTGTGATGGTGTGATTGTGTGATTGTGTGATTGTGTGATTGTGTGATTGTGTGGTTGTGTGATTATGTGATTGTGTCCTTGTGTTCATGTGTTATTTTGTGTTGGGGTGCTTGTGTGATTGCGTGAGTGTATGATTGTGTGACTGTGGATTGTGTATTGTGCGATTGTCTGATTGCGTGAGTGTGTGGTTGTGTGACTGTAGATTGCGTATTGTGTGATTGTGTGATTGTGTGATTGTGTGATTGTGTGATTGTGTGATTGTGTGATTGTGTGATTGTGTGAAAGTGGGTTTGTGTGTTTGTGGATTGTGTGGTTGTGTGATTGTGTGATGGCGGGATGTGGATTGTCTGATTGTGTGATTGTGTATTGGTGTGATTGTGCGATTGTGTGACTTTGCGATAGTGTGATTGTGTGATGGCGGGTTGTGGATTGTCTGATTGTGTGATTGTGCGATTGTGTGACAATGCGATTGTGTGATTGTGTGGTTGTGTGATTGTGTAATTGCATGGTGGGGTGATTGTGTGATAGTGTGATTGTGTGATAGTGTGATTGTGTGATTGTGTGATTGTGTGATTGTGTGATTGTGTGATTGTGTGATTGTGTGATTGTGTGATTGTGTCCATGTGTAATCGTGTGTTTGGGTGCTTGTGTGATTGTGCGAGTGTGTGATTGTGTGATTGTGTGATAGTGTGATAGTGTGATTGTGTGATTGTGTGATTGTGTGATTGTGTGATTGTGTGATTGTGTGATTGTGTGATTGTGTCACTGTGTGATTGTGTGATTGTGTGATTGTGTGGTTGTGTGATTGTGTGATTGTGTGATTGTGTGGTTGTGTGATTGTGTGATTGTGTGATTGTGGGATTGTGTGATTGTGTGATTGTGTGATTGTGTGATTGTGTGATTGTGTGATTGTGTGGTTGTGTGATTGTGTGATTGTGTGCTTGTGTGATTGTGCGGTTGTGTGATTGCGTGGTTGCGTGATTGCGTGATTGTGTGATTGTGTGATTGTGTGATAGTGTGGTTGTGTGATTGTGTGATTGTGTGATAGTGTGATTGTGCGATTGTGTGATTGCGTGATTGCCTGGTTGCGTGATTCTGTGATTCCCTCGTTGTGCGATTGTGTTATTGTGTGATGAGGTGCTTGTGTGATGGTGTGATTGTGTGATTGTGTGATTGTGTGATTGTGTGATTGTGTGGTTGTGTGATTATGTGATTGTGTCCTTGTGTTCATGTGTTATTTTGTGTTGGGGTGCTTGTGTGATTGCGTGAGTGTATGATTGTGTGACTGTGGATTGTGTATTGTGCGATTGTCTGATTGCGTGAGTGTGTGGTTGTGTGACTGTAGATTGCGTATTGTGTGATTGTGTGATTGTGTGATTGTGTGATTGTGTGATTGTGTGATTGTGTGATTGTGTGAAAGTGGGTTTGTGTGTTTGTGGATTGTGTGGTTGTGTGATTGTGTGATGGCGGGATGTGGATTGTCTGATTGTGTGATTGTGTATTGGTGTGATTGTGCGATTGTGTGACTTTGCGATAGTGTGATTGTGTGATGGCGGGTTGTGGATTGTCTGATTGTGTGATTGTGCGATTGTGTGACAATGCGATTGTGTGATTGTGTGGTTGTGTGATTGTGTAATTGCATGGTGGGGTGATTGTGTGATAGTGTGATTGTGTGATAGTGTGATTGTGTGATTGTGTGATTGTGTGATTGTGTGATTGTGTGATTGTGTGATTGTGTGATTGTGTGATTGTGTCCATGTGTAATCGTGTGTTTGGGTGCTTGTGTGATTGTGCGAGTGTGTGATTGTGTGATTGTGGATTGTGTGATTGTGTGATTGTGTGATTGTGTGATTGTCTGATGGTGTGATTGTGTGATTGTGTGATTGTGTGATTGTGGGATTGTGTGGTTGTGTGATTGTGTGGTTGTGTGATTGTGTGATTGTGTGATTGTGTGATTGTGTGATTGTGTGATTGTGTGATTGTGTGATTGTGTGATTGTGTGATTGTGTGATTGTGTGATTGTGTGATTGTGTGATTGTGTGATTGTGGGATTGTGTGGTTGTGTGATTGTGTGGTTGTGTGATTGTGTGATTGTGGGATTGTGTGGTAGTGTGATTGTGTGGTTGTGTGTTTGTGTGATTGTGTGATTATGGGATTGTGTAGTTGTGTGATTGTGTGGTTGTGTGATTGTGTGATTGTGTGATTGTGTGATTGTGTGATTGTGTGATTGTGTGATTGTGGGATTGTGTGGTAGTGTGATTGTGTGGTTGTGTGATTGTGTAATTGCATGGTGGGGTGATTGTGTGATAGTGTGATTGTGTGATAGTGTGATTGTGTGATTGTGTGATTGTGTGATTGTGTGATTGTGTGATTGTGTGATTGTGTGATTGTGTCCATGTGTAATCGTGTGTTTGGGTGCTTGTGTGATTGTGCGAGTGTGCGATTGTGTGATTGTGGATTGTGTGATTGTGTGATTGTGTGATTGTCTGATGGTGTGATTGTGTGATTGTGTGATTGTGTGATTGTGTGATTGTGGGATTGTGTGGTTGTGTGATTGTGCGGTTGTGTGATTGCGTGATTGTGTGATTGTGGGATTGTGTGGTTGTGTGATTGTGTGATTGTGTGATTGTGTGATTGTGTGATTGTGTGATTGTGTGATTGTGTGATTGTGTGATTGTGTGATTGTGTGATTGTGTGATTGTGTGATTGTGGGATTGTGTGGTTGTGTGATTGTGTGGTTGTGTGATTGTGTGATTGTGGGATTGTGTGGTTGTGTGATTGTCTGGTTGTGTGATTGTGTGATTGTGTGATTATGGGATTGTGTGGTTGTGTGATTGTGTGGTTGTGTGATTGTGTGATTGTGTGATTGTGTGATTGTGTGATTGTGGGATTGTGAGGTAGTGTGATTGTGTGGTTGTGTGATTGCGTGATTGTGTGATTGTGGGATTGTGTGGTTGTGTGATTGTGTGGTTGTGTGATTGTGTGATTGTGTGATTGTGTGATTGTGGGATTGTGTGGTTGTGTGATTGTGTGGTTGTGTGATTGCGTGACTGTGTGATTGTGGGATTGCGTGATTGTGTGATTGTGCGATTATGGGATTGTGTGATTGTGTGATAGTGTGATAGTGTGATTGTGTGATTGTGTGATTGTGTGATTGTGTGATTGTGTGATTGTGTCACTGTGTGATTGTGTGATTGTGTGATTGTGTGATTGTGTGATTGTGTGATTGTGGGATTGTGTGGTTGTGTGATTGTGTGGTTGTGTGATTGTGTGATTGTGGGATTGTGTGGTTGTGTGATTGTGTGGTTGTGTGATTGTGTGATTGTGTGATTGTGTGATTGTGGGATTGTGTGGTTGTGTGATTGTGTGGTTGTGTGATTGCGTGATTGTGTGATTGTGGGATTGTGTGATTGTGTGATTGTGTGATTGTGGGATTGTGTGATTGTGTGATTGTGGGATTGTGTGCTTGTGTGATTGTGTGGTTGTGTGATTGTGCGATTGTGTGATTGTGGGATTGTGTGGTTGTGTGATTGTGTGGTTGTGTGATTGCGTGATTGTGTGATTGTGGGATTGTGTGATTGTGTGATTGTGTGATTGTGTGGTTGTGTGATTGTGTGGTTGTGTGATTGTGTGATTGTGTGATTTTGTGATTGTGGGATTGTGTGGTTGTGTGATTGTGTGGTTGTGTGATTGCGTGATTGTGTGATTGTGGGCTTGTGTGATTGTGTGATTGTGCGATTGTGTGATTGCGTGATTGTGTGGTTGTGTGAGTGTGTGGGTGTGTGATCGTGTGATTGTGTCACTGTGTGATTGTGTGACTGTGTGATTGTGTGATTGTGGGACTGTGTGAGTGTGTGATTGTGTGATTGCGTGATTGTGTGATTGTGTGATTGTGTCACAGTGTGATTGTGTGATTGTGTGGTTGTGTGATTGTGTGATTGTGTGATTGTGAGATTGTGTGGTTGTGTGATTGTGTGATTGTGTGATTGTGTGAATGTGTGAAAGTGGGTTTGTGTGTTTGTGGATTGTGTGGTTGTGTGATTGTGTGATGGCGGGATGTGGATTGTCTGATTGTGTGATTGTGTATTGGTGTGATTGTGCGATTGTGTGACTTTGCGATTGTGTGATTGTGTGATGGCGGGTTGTGGATTGTCTGATTGTGTGATTGTGTATTGGTGTGATTGTGTATTGGTGTGATTGTGTGATTGTGTGATTGTGGGATTGTGTGAGTGTGTGATTGTGTGATTGCGTGATTGTGTGATTGTGTGATTGTGTCACAGTGTGATTGTGTGGTTGTGTGGTTGTGTGATTGTGTGGTTGTGTGATTGTGTGATTGTGGGATTGTGTGATTGTGTGATTGTGTGATTGTGTGAAAGTGGGTTTGTGTGTTTGTGGATTGTGTGGTTGTGTGATTGTGTGATGGCGGGATGTGGATTGTCTGATTGTGTGATTGTGCATTGGTGTGATTGTGTGATTGTGTGATTGTGGGATTGTGTGATTGTGTGATTGTGTGATTGTGCGATTGTGTGATTGCGTGGTTGCGTGATTGCGTGATTGTGTGATTGCGTGATTGTGTGATTGTGGGATTGTGTGATTGTGTGATTGTGCGATTGTGTGATTGTGTGATTGTGTGGTTGTGTGAGTGTGTGGGTGTGTGATCGTGTGATTGTGTCACTGTGTGATTGTGTGATTGTGCGATTGTGTGATTGCGTGATTGCCTGGTTGCGTGATTCTGTGATTCCCTCGTTGTGCGATTGTGTTATTGTGTGATGAGGTGCTCGTGTGATGGTGTGATTGTGTGATTGTGTGATTGTGTGGTTGTGTGATTGTGTGATTGTGTGATTGTGTGATTGTGTGATTGTGTGATTGTGTGGTTGTGTGATTGTGTGGTTGTGTGATTATGTGATTGTGTCATTGTGTTCATGTGTTATTTTGTGTTGGGGTGCTTGTGTGATTGCGTGAGTGTATGATTGTGTGACTGTGGATTGTGTATTGTGTGATTGTGTGATTGCGTGAGTGTGTGGTTGTGTGACTGTAGATTGCGTATTGTGTGATTGTGTGATTGTGTGATTGTGTGATTGTGTGATTGTGTGATTGTGTGATTGTGTGATTGTGTGATTGTGTCCATGTGTAATCGTGTGTTTGGGTGCTTGTGTGATTGTGCGAGTGTGTGATTGTGTGATTGTGGATTGTGTGATTGTGTGATTGTGTGATTGTGTGATTGTCTGATGGTGTGATTGTGTGATTGTGTGATTGTGTGATTGTGGGATTGTGTGGTTGTGTGATTGTGTGGTTGTGTGATTGTGTGATTGTGTGATTGTGTGATTGTGTGATTGTGTGATTGTGTGATTGTGTGATTGTGTGATTGTGTGATTGTGTGATTGTGTGATTGTGTGATTGTGTGATTGTGTGATTGTGTGATTGTGTGATTGTGGGATTGTGTGGTTGTGTGATTGTGTGGTTGTGTGATTGTGTGATTGTGGGATTGTGTGGTAGTGTGATTGTGTGGTTGTGTGTTTGTGTGATTGTGTGATTATGGGATTGTGTAGTTGTGTGATTGTGTGGTTGTGTGATTGTGTGATTGTGTGATTGTGTGATTGTGTGATTGTGTGATTGTGGGATTGTGTGGTAGTGTGATTGTGTGATTGTGTGGTTGTGTGATTGTGTAATTGCATGGTGGGGTGATTGTGTGATAGTGTGATTGTGTGATAGTGTGATTGTGTGATTGTGTGATTGTGTGATTGTGTGATTGTGTGATTGTGTGATTGTGTGATTGTGTCCATGTGTAATCGTGTGTTTGGGTGCTTGTGTGATTGTGCGAGTGTGCGATTGTGTGATTGTGGATTGTGTGATTGTGTGATTGTGTGATTGTCTGATGGTGTGATTGTGTGATTGTGTGATTGTGTGATTGTGTGATTGTGTGATTGTGTGGTTGTGTGATTATGTGATTGTGTCCTTGTGTTCATGTGTTATTTTGTGTTGGGGTGCTTGTGTGATTGCGTGAGTGTATGATTGTGTGACTGTGGATTGTGTATTGTGCGATTGTCTGATTGCGTGAGTGTGTGGTTGTGTGACTGTAGATTGCGTATTGTGTGATTGTGTGATTGTGTGATTGTGTGATTGTGTGATTGTGTGATTGTGTGAAAGTGGGTTTGTGTGTTTGTGGATTGTGTGGTTGTGTGATTGTGTGATGGCGGGATGTGGATTGTCTGATTGTGTGATTGTGTATTGGTGTGATTGTGCGATTGTGTGACTTTGCGATAGTGTGATTGTGTGATGGCGGGTTGTGGATTGTCTGATTGTGTGATTGTGCGATTGTGTGACAATGCGATTGTGTGATTGTGTGGTTGTGTGATTGTGTAATTGCATGGTGGGGTGATTGTGTGATAGTGTGATTGTGTGATAGTGTGATTGTGTGATTGTGTGATTGTGTGATTGTGTGATTGTGTGATTGTGTGATTGTGTGATTGTGTGATTGTGTCCATGTGTAATCGTGTGTTTGGGTGCTTGTGTGATTGTGCGAGTGTGTGATTGTGTGATTGTGGATTGTGTGATTGTGTGATTGTGTGATTGTGTGATTGTCTGATGGTGTGATTGTGTGATTGTGTGATTGTGTGATTGTGGGATTGTGTGGTTGTGTGATTGTGTGGTTGTGTGATTGTGTGATTGTGTGATTGTGTGATTGTGTGATTGTGTGATTGTGTGATTGTGTGATTGTGTGATTGTGTGATTGTGTGATTGTGTGATTGTGTGATTGTGTGATTGTGTGATTGTGTGATTGTGTGATTGTGTGATTGTGGGATTGTGTGGTTGTGTGATTGTGTGGTTGTGTGATTGTGTGATTGTGGGATTGTGTGGTAGTGTGATTGTGTGGTTGTGTGTTTGTGTGATTGTGTGATTATGGGATTGTGTAGTTGTGTGATTGTGTGGTTGTGTGATTGTGTGATTGTGTGATTGTGTGATTGTGTGATTGTGTGATTGTGGGATTGTGTGGTAGTGTGATTGTGTGATTGTGTGGTTGTGTGATTGTGTAATTGCATGGTGGGGTGATTGTGTGATAGTGTGATTGTGTGATAGTGTGATTGTGTGATTGTGTGATTGTGTGATTGTGTGATTGTGTGATTGTGTGATTGTGTGATTGTGTCCATGTGTAATCGTGTGTTTGGGTGCTTGTGTGATTGTGCGAGTGTGCGATTGTGTGATTGTGGATTGTGTGATTGTGTGATTGTGTGATTGTCTGATGGTGTGATTGTGTGATTGTGTGATTGTGTGATTGTGGGATTGTGTGGTTGTGTGATTGTGTGGTTGTGTGATTGCGTGATTGTGTGATTGTGGGATTGTGTGGTTGTGTGATTGTGTGATTGTGTGATTGTGTGATTGTGTGATTGTGTGATTGTGTGATTGTGTGATTGTGTGATTGTGTGATTGTGTGATTGTGTGATTGTGTGATTGTGTGATTGTGGGATTGTGTGGTTGTGTGATTGTGTGGTTGTGTGATTGTGTGATTGTGGGATTGTGTGGTTGTGTGATTGTCTGGTTGTGTGATTGTGTGATTGTGTGATTATGGGATTGTGTGGTTGTGTGATTGTGTGGTTGTGTGATTGTGTGATTGTGTGATTGTGTGATTGTGTGATTGTGGGATTGTGAGGTAGTGTGATTGTGTGGTTGTGTGATTGCGTGATTGTGTGATTGTGGGATTGTGTGGTTGTGTGATTGTGTGGTTGTGTGATTGTGTGATTGTGTGATTGTGTGATTGTGGGATTGTGTGGTTGTGTGATTGTGTGGTTGTGTGATTGCGTGACTGTGTGATTGTGGGATTGCGTGATTGTGTGATTGTGCGATTATGGGATTGTGTGATTGTGTGATAGTGTGATAGTGTGATTGTGTGATTGTGTGATTGTGTGATTGTGTGATTGTGTGATTGTGTCACTGTGTGATTGTGTGATTGTGTGATTGTGTGGTTGTGTGATTGTGTGATTGTGTGATTGTGTGATTGTGTGATTGTGGGATTGTGTGGTTGTGTGATTGTGTGGTTGTGTGATTGTGTGATTGTGGGATTGTGTGGTTGTGTGATTGTGTGGTTGTGTGATTGTGTGATTGTGTGATTGTGGGATTGTGTGGTTGTGTGATTGTGTGGTTGTGTGATTGCGTGATTGTGTGATTGTGGGATTGTGTGATTGTGTGATTGTGTGATTGTGGGATTGTGTGATTGTGTGATTGTGGGATTGTGTGCTTGTGTGATTGTGTGGTTGTGTGATTGTGTGATTGTGTGATTGTGGGATTGTGTGGTTGTGTGATTGTGTGGTTGTGTGATTGCGTGATTGTGTGATTGTGGGATTGTGTGATTGTGTGATTGTGTGATTGTGGGATTGTGTGGTTGTGTGATTGTGTGGTTGTGTGATTGTGTGATTGTGTGATTTTGTGATTGTGGGATTGTGTGGTTGTGTGATTGTGTGGTTGTGTGATTGCGTGATTGTGTGATTGTGGGATTGTGTGATTGTGTGATTGTGCGATTGTGTGATTGCGTGATTGTGTGGTTGTGTGAGTGTGTGGGTGTGTGATCGTGTGATTGTGTCACTGTGTGATTGTGTGACTGTGTGATTGTGTGATTGTGGGACTGTGTGAGTGTGTGATTGTGTGATTGCGTGATTGTGTGATTGTGTGATTGTGTCACAGTGTGATTGTGTGATTGTGTGGTTGTGTGATTGTGTGATTGTGTGATTGTGAGATTGTGTGGTTGTGTGATTGTGTGATTGTGTGATTGTGTGAATGTGTGAAAGTGGGTTTGTGTGTTTGTGGATTGTGTGGTTGTGTGATTGTGTGATGGCGGGATGTGGATTGTCTGATTGTGTGATTGTGTATTGGTGTGATTGTGCGATTGTGTGACTTTGCGATTGTGTGATTGTGTGATGGCGGGTTGTGGATTGTCTGATTGTGTGATTGTGTATTGGTGTGATTGTGTATTGGTGTGATTGTGTGATTGTGTGATTGTGGGATTGTGTGAGTGTGTGATTGTGTGATTGCGTGATTGTGTGATTGTGTGATTGTGTCACAGTGTGATTGTGTGGTTGTGTGGTTGTGTGATTGTGTGGTTGTGTGATTGTGTGATTGTGGGATTGTGTGATTGTGTGATTGTGTGATTGTGTGAAAGTGGGTTTGTGTGTTTGTGGATTGTGTGGTTGTGTGATTGTGTGATGGCGGGATGTGGATTGTCTGATTGTGTGATTGTGCATTGGTGTGATTGTGTGATTGTGTGATTGTGGGATTGGGTGAGTGTGTGATTGTGTGATTGCGTGATTGTGTGATTGTGTGATTGTGTCACAGTGTGATTGTGTGATTGTGTGGTTGTGTGATTGTGTGATTGTGTGATTGTGGGATTGTGGGATTGTGTGGTTGTGTGATTGTGTGGTTGTGTGATTGTGTGATTGTGGGATTGTGTGATTGTGTGATTGTGTGATTGTGTGATTGTGTGATTGTGTGGTTGTGTGATTGTGTGATTGTGTGATTGTGTGATTGTGCGATTGTGTGATTGCGTGGTTGCGTGATTGCGTGATTGTGTGATTGCGTGATTGTGTGATTGTGGGATTGTGTGATTGTGTGATTGTGCGATTGTGTGATTGTGTGATTGTGTGGTTGTGTGAGTGTGTGGGTGTGTGATCGTGTGATTGTGTCACTGTGTGATTGTGTGATTGTGCGATTGTGTGATTGCGTGATTGCCTGGTTGCGTGATTCTGTGATTCCCTCGTTGTGCGATTGTGTTATTGTGTGATGAGGTGCTCGTGTGATGGTGTGATTGTGTGATTGTGTGATTGTGTGGTTGTGTGATTGTGTGATTGTGTGATTGTGTGATTGTGTGATTGTGTGATTGTGTGGTTGTGTGATTGTGTGGTTGTGTGATTATGTGATTGTGTCATTGTGTTCATGTGTTATTTTGTGTTGGGGTGCTTGTGTGATTGCGTGAGTGTATGATTGTGTGACTGTGGATTGTGTATTGTGTGATTGTGTGATTGCGTGAGTGTGTGGTTGTGTGACTGTAGATTGCGTATTGTGTGATTGTGTGATTGTGTGACTGTGTGATTGTGTGAAAGTGGGTTTGTGTGGTTGTGTGATTGTGTGATGGCGGGATGTGGATTGTCTGATTGTGTGATTGTGTATTGGTGTGATTGTGTGATTGTGTGATTGTGTGATTGTGTGATTGTGTGATTGTGGGATTGTGTGATGGTGTGATTGTGTGATTGTGTGATTGTGTGGTTGTGTGATTGTGTGATTGTGTGATTGTGTGATTGTGTGATTGTGTGATTGTGTGGTTGTGTGATTGTGTGATTGTGTGATTGTGTGATTGTGTGATTGTGGGATTGTGTGGTTGTGTGATTGTGTGGTTGTGTGATTATGTGATTGTGTCATTGTGTTCATGTGTTATTTTGTGTTGGGGTGCTTGTGTGATTGCGTGAGTGTATGATTGTGTGACTGTGGATTGTGTATTGTGTGATTGTGTGATTGCGTGAGTGTGTGGTTGTGTGACTGTAGATTGCGTATTGTGTGATTGTGTGAAAGTGGGTTTGTGTGTTTGTGGATTGTGTGGTTGTGTGATTGTGTGATGGCGGGATGTGGATTGTCTGATTGTGTGATTGTGTATTGGTGTGATTGTGCGATTGTGTGACTTTGCGATTATGTCATTGTGTGGTTGTGTGATTGTGTGATTGCATGGTGGGGTGATTGCGTGATAGTGTGATTGTGTGACAGTGTGATTGTGTGATAGTGTGATAGTGTGATTGTGTGATTGTGTGATTGTGTGATTGTGTGATTGTGTCCATGTGTAATCGTGTGTTTGGGTGCTTGTGTGATTGTGTGATTGTGTGATTGTGTGATTGTGGGATTGTGTGGATGTGTGATTGTGTGGTTGTGTGATTGCGTGATTGTGTGATTGTGGGATTGTGTGATTGTGTGATTGTATGGTTGTGTGATTGTGTGATAGTGTGATTGTGTGATTGTGTGATTGTGTGATTGTGTGATTGTGGGATTGTGTGAGTGTGTGATTGTGTGATTGTGTGATTGTGTGATTGTGTGATTGTGGGATTGTGTGGTTGTGTGATTGTGTGGTTGTGTGATTGTGTGATTGTGTGATTGTATGGTTGTGTGATTGTGTGATTGTGTGATTGTGTGATTGTGTGATTGTGTGATTGTGTGATTGTGTGATTGTGTGCTTGTGTGATTGTGCGGTTGTGTGATTGCGTGGTTGCGTGATTGCGTGATTGTGTGATTGTGTGATTGTGTGATAGTGTGGTTGTGTGATTGTGTGATTGTGTGATAGTGTGATTGTGCGATTGTGTGATTGCGTGATTGCCTGGTTGCGTGATTCTGTGATTCCCTCGTTGTGCGATTGTGTTATTGTGTGATGAGGTGCTTGTGTGATGGTGTGATTATGTGATTGTGTGATTGTGTGATTGTGTGATTGTGTGATTGTGTGATTGTGTGAAAGTGGGTTTGTGTGTTTGTGGATTGTGTGGTTGTGTGATTGTGTGATGGCGGGATGTGGATTGTCTGATTGTGTGATTGTGTATTGGTGTGATTGTGCGATTGTGTGACTTTGCGATAGTGTGATTGTGTGATGGCGGGTTGTGGATTGTCTGATTGTGTGATTGTGCGATTGTGTGACAATGCGATTGTGTGATTGTGTGGTTGTGTGATTGTGTAATTGCATGGTGGGGTGATTGTGTGATAGTGTGATTGTGTGATAGTGTGATTGTGTGATTGTGTGATTGTGTGATTGTGTGATTGTGTGATTGTGTGATTGTGTGATTGTGTCCATGTGTAATCGTGTGTTTGTGTGCTTGTGTGATTGTGCGAGTGTGTGATTGTGTGATTGTGGATTGTGTGATTGTGTGATTGTGTGATTGTCTGATGGTGTGATTGTGTGATTGTGTGATTGTGTGATTGTGGGATTGTGTGGTTGTGTGATTGTGTGGTTGTGTGATTGTGTGGTTGTGTGATTGTGTGATTGTGGGATTGTGTGGTTGTGTGATTGTCTGGTTGTGTGATTGCGTGATTGTGTGATTATGGGATTGTGTGGTTGTGTGATTGTGTGGTTGTGTGATTGTGTGATTGTGTGATTGTGTGATTGTGTGATTGTGGGATTGTGTGGTAGTGTGATTGTGTGGTTGTGTGATTGCGTGATTGTGTGATTGTGGGATTGTGTGGTTGTGTGATTGTGTGGTTGTGTGATTGTGTGATTGTGTGATTGTGTGATTGTGGGTTTGTGTGGTTGTGTGATTGTGTGGTTGTGTGATTGCGTGACTGTGTGATTGTGGGATTGCGTGATTGTGTGATTGTGTGATTATGGGATTGTGTGATTGTGTGATTGTGTGATTGTGTGATTGTGTGATTGTGTGATTGTGTGAAAGTGGGTTTGTGTGTTTGTGGATTGTGTGGTTGTGTGATTGTGTGATGGCGGGATGTGGATTGTCTGATTGTGTGATTGTGTATTGGTGTGATTGTGCGATTGTGTGACTTTGCGATAGTGTGATTGTGTGATGGCGGGTTGTGGATTGTCTGATTGTGTGATTGTGCGATTGTGTGACAATGCGATTGTGTGATTGTGTGGTTGTGTGATTGTGTAATTGCATGGTGGGGTGATTGTGTGATAGTGTGATTGTGTGATAGTGTGATTGTGTGATTGTGTGATTGTGTGATTGTGTGATTGTGTGATTGTGTCCATGTGTAATCGTGTGTTTGTGTGCTTGTGTGATTGTGCGAGTGTGTGATTGTGTGATTGTGGATTGTGTGATTGTGTGATTGTGTGATTGTCTGATGGTGTGATTGTGTGATTGTGTGATTGTGTGATTGTGGGATTGTGTGGTTGTGTGATTGTGTGGTTGTGTGATTGCGTGATTGTGTGATTGTGGGATTGTGTGGTTGTGTGATTGTGTGATTGTGTGATTGTGTGATTGTGTGATTGTGTGATTGTGTGATTGTGTGATTGTGTGATTGTGTGATTGTGTGATTGTGTGATTGTGGGATTGTGTGGTTGTGTGATTGTGTGGTTGTGTGATTGTGTGATTGTGGGATTGTGTGGTTGTGTGATTGTCTGGTTGTGTGATTGCGTGATTGTGTGATTATGGGATTGTGTGGTTGTGTGATTGTGTGGTTGTGTGATTGTGTGATTGTGTGATTGTGTGATTGTGTGATTGTGGGATTGTGTGGTAGTGTGATTGTGTGGTTGTGTGATTGCGTGATTGTGTGATTGTGGGATTGTGTGGTTGTGTGATTGTGTGGTTGTGTGATTGTGTGATTGTGTGATTGTGTGATTGTGGGTTTGTGTGGTTGTGTGATTGTGTGGTTGTGTGATTGCGTGACTGTGTGATTGTGGGATTGCGTGATTGTGTGATTGTGTGATTATGGGATTGTGTGATTGTGTGATAGTGTGATAGTGTGATTGTGTGATTGTGTGATTGTGTGATTGTGTGATTGTGTGATTGTGTGATTGTGTCACTGTGTGATTGTGTGATTGTGTGATTGTGTGGTTGTGTGATTGTGTGATTGTGTGATGGTGTGATTGTGGGATTGTGTGGTTGTGTGATTGTGTGGTTGTGTGATTGTGTGATTGTGGGATTGTGTGGTTGTGTGATTGTGTGGTTGTGTGATTGTGTGATTGTGTGATTGTGTGATTGTGTGATTGTGGGATTGTGTGGTTGTGTGATTGTGTGGTTGTGTGATTGCGTGATTGTGTGATTGTGGGATTGTGTGATTGTGTGATTGTGTGATTGTGGGATTGTGTGGTTGTGTGATTGTGTGGTTGTGTGATTGTGTGATTGTGTGATTTTGTGATTGTGGGATTGTGTGGTTGTGTGATTGTGTGGTTGTGTGATTGCGTGATTGTGTGATTGTGGGATTGTGGGATTGTGTGATTGTGTGATTGTGCGATTGTGTGATTGTGTGATTGTGTGGTTGTGTGAGTGCGTGGGTGTGTGATCGTGTGATTGTGTCACTGTGTGATTGTGTGATTGTGTGATTGTGCGATTGTGTGATTGTGTGATTGTGTGGTTGTGTGAGTGTGTGGGTGTGTGATCGTGTGATTGTGTCACTGTGTGATTGTGTGATTGTGTGATTGTGTGATTGTGTGGTGGTGTGATTGTGTGATTGTGTATTATGTGATTGTATTCTTGTGTCTTTGTGTGATTGTGTAGTTGTGTGATTGTGTGATTGTGTGATTGTGGGATTGTGAGATTGTGTGATTGTGTGATTGTGTGATTGTGTGATTGTGTGATTGTGTGATTGTGTGATTGTGTGATTGTGTGATTGTGTGAAAGTGGGTTTGTGTGTTTGTGGATTGTGTGGTTGTGTGATTGTGTGATGGCGGGATGTGGATTGTCTGATTGTGTGATTGTGTATTGGTGTGATTGTGCGATTGTGTGACTTTGCGATTGTGTGATTGTGTGATGGCGGGTTGTGGATTGTCTGATTGTGTGATTGTGTATTGGTGTGATTGAGCGATTGTGTGACTTTGCGATTGTGTGATTGTGTGATTGTGTGATTGTGGGATTGTGTGGTTGTGTGATTGTGTGGTTGTGTGATTGCGTGATTGTGTGATTGTGGGATTGTGTGATTGTGTGATTGTGTGATTATGGGATTGTGTGGTTGTGTGATTGTGTGGTTGTGTGATTGTGTGATTGTGTGATTGTGTGATTGAGTGATTGTGTGATTGTGTGATTGTGTGATTGTGGGATTGTGTGGTTGTGTGGTTGTGTGATTGCGAGATTGTGTGATTGTGGGATTGTGTGGTTGTGTGATTGTGTGGTTGTGTGATTGTGTGATTGTGTGATTGTGTGATTGTGGGATTGTGTGGTTGTGTGGTTGTGTGATTGTGTGGTTGTGTGATTGCGTGACTGTGTGATTGTGGGATTGCGTGATTGTGTGATTGTGTGATTATGGGATTGTGTGGTTGTGTGATTGTGTGGTTGTGTGATTGTGTGATTGTGTGGTTGTGTGATTGCGTGATTGTGTGATTGTGTGATTGTGTGATTGTGTGATTGTGTGATTGTGTGATTGTGTGATTGTGTGATTGTGTGATTGTGTGATTGTGTGATTGTGTGATTGTGTGATTGTGTGGTTGTGTGAATGTGTGATTGCATGGTGGGGTGATTGTGTGATAGTGTGATAGTGTGATAGTGTGATAGTGTGATTGTGTGATTGTGTGATTGTGTGATTGTGTGATTGTGGGATTGTGTGGTTGTGGGATTGTGTGGTTGTGTGATTGTGTGATTGTGGGATTGTGTGATTGTGGGATTGTGTGGTTGTGCGATTGTGTGGTTGTGTGATTATGTGATTGTGTCATTGTGTTCATGTGTTATTTTGCGTTGGGGTGCTTGTGTGATTGCGTGAGTGTATGATTGTGTGACTGTGGATTGTGTATTGTGTGATAGTGGGATTGTGTGGTTGTGTGATTGTGTGATTGTGTGGTTGTGTGATTGTGTGATTGTGTGATTGTGGGATTGTGTGGTTGTGTGATTGTGTGGTTGTGTGATTGTGTGATTGTGGGATTGTGTGGTTGTGTGTTTGTGTGGTTGTGTGATTGTGTGATTGTGTGGTTGTGTGATTGTGGGCTTGTGTGGTTGTGTGATTGTGTGGTTGTGTGATTGCGTGATTGTGTGATTGTGTGATTATGGGATAGTGTGGTTGTGTGATTGTGTGATTGTGTGATTGTGGGATTGTGTGGTTGTGTGATTGTGTGGTTGTGTGATTGTGTGATTGTGTGATTGTGAGATTGTGTGATTGTGTGATTGTGTGATTGTGTGATTGTGTGATTGTGTGATTGTGTGATTGTGTGATTGTGTGATTGTGTGAAAGTGGGTTTGTGTGTTTGTGGATTGTGTGGTTGTGTGATTGTGTGATGGCGGGATGTGGATTGTCTGATTGTGTGATTGTGTATTGGTGTGATTGTGCGATTGTGTGACTTTGCGATTGTGTGATTGTGTGATGGCGGGTTGTGGATTGTCTGATTGTGTGATTGTGTATTGGTGTGATTGAGCGATTGTGTGACTTTGCGATTGTGTGATTGTGTGATTGTGTGATTGTGGGATTGTGTGGTTGTGTGATTGTGTGGTTGTGTGATTGCGTGATTGTGTGATTGTGGGATTGTGTGATTGTGTGATTGTGTGATTATGGGATTGTGTGGTTGTGTGATTGTGTGATTGTGTGATTGTGGGATTGTGTGGTTGTGTGATTGTGTGGTTGTGTGATTGTGTGATTGTGTGATTGCGTGATTGTGGGATTGTGTGGTTGTGTGATTGTGTGGTTGTGTGATTGCGTGACTGTGTGATTGTGGGATTGCGTGATTGTGTGATTGTGCGATTATGGGATTGTGTGATTGTGTGATAGTGTGATAGTGTGATTGTGTGATTGTGTGATTGTGTGATTGTGTGATTGTGTGATTGTGTCACTGTGTGATTGTGTGATTGTGTGATTGTGTGGTTGTGTGATTGTGTGATTGTGTGATTGTGTGGTTGTGTGATTGTGTGATTGTGTGATTGTGGGATTGTGTGATTGTGTGATTGTGTGATTGTGTGATTGTGTGATTGTGTGATTGTGTGGTTGTGTGATTGTGTGATTGTGTGCTTGTGTGATTGTGCGGTTGTGTGATTGCGTGGTTGCGTGATTGCGTGATTGTGTGATTGTGTGATTGTGTGATAGTGTGGTTGTGTGATTGTGTGATAGTGTGATTGTGCGATTGTGTGATTGCGTGATTGCCTGGTTGCGTGATTCTGTGATTCCCTCGTTGTGCGATTGTGTTATTGTGTGATGAGGTGCTTGTGTGATGGTGTGATTGTGTGATTGTGTGATTGTGTGATTGTGTGATTGTGTGATTGTGTGGTTGTGTGATTATGTGATTGTGTCCTTGTGTTCATGTGTTATTTTGTGTTGGGGTGCTTGTGTGATTGCGTGAGTGTATGATTGTGTGACTGTGGATTGTGTATTGTGCGATTGTCTGATTGCGTGAGTGTGTGGTTGTGTGACTGTAGATTGCGTATTGTGTGATTGTGTGATTGTGTGATTGTGTGATTGTGGGATTGTGTGGTTGTGTGATTGTGTGGTTGTGTGATTGTGTGATTGTGGGATTGTGTGGTTGTGTGATTGTGTGTTTGTGTGATTGTGTGATTATGGGATTGTGTGGTTGTGTGATTGTGTGGTTGTGTGATTGTGTGATTGTGTGATTGTGTGATTGTGTGATTGTGTGATTGTGGGATTGTGTGGTAGTGTGATTGTGTGATTGTGTGGTTGTGTGATTGTGTAATTGCATGGTGGGGTGATTGTGTGATAGTGTGATTGTGTGATAGTGTGATTGTGTGATTGTGTGATTGTGTGATTGTGTGATTGTGTGATTGTGTGATTGTGTCCATGTGTAATCGTGTGTTTGGGTGCTTGTGTGATTGTGCGAGTGTGTGATTGTGTGATTGTGGATTGTGTGATTGTGTGATTGTGCGATTGTCTGATGGTGTGATTGTGTGATTGTGTGATTGTGTGATTGTGGGATTGTGTGGTTGTGTGATTGTGTGGTTGTGTGATTGCGTGATTGTGTGATTGTGGGATTGTGTGGTTGTGTGATTGTGTGATTGTGTGATTGTGTGATTGTGTGATTGTGTGATTGTGTGATTGTGTGATTGTGTGATTGTGTGATTGTGTGATTGTGGGATTGTGTGGTTGTGTGATTGTGTGGTTGTGTGATTGTGTGATTGTGGGATTGTGTGGTTGTGTGATTGTCTGGTTGTGTGATTGTGTGATTGTGTGTTTATGGGATTGTGTGGTTGTGTGATTGTGTGGTTGTGTGATTGTGTGATTGTGTGATTGTGTGATTGTGTGATTGCGTGATTGTGGGATTGTGTGGTAGTGTGATTGTGTGGTTGTGTGATTGCGTGATTGTGTGATTGTGGGATTGTGTGGTTGTGTGATTGTGTGGTTGTGTGATTGTGTGATTGTGTGATTGTGTGATTGTGGGATTGTGTGGTTGTGTGATTGTGTGGTTGTGTGATTGCGTGACTGTGTGATTGTGGGATTGCGTGATTGTGTGATTGTGCGATTATGGGATTGTGTGATTGTGTGATAGTGTGATAGTGTGATTGTGTGATTGTGTGATTGTGTAATTGTGTGATTGTGTGATTGTGTCACTGTGTGATTGTGTGATTGTGTGATTGTGTGGTTGTGTGATTGTGTGATTGTGTGATTGTGTGGTTGTGTGATTGTGTGATTGTGTGATTGTGGGATTGTGTGATTGTGTGATTGTGTGATTGTGTGATTGTGTGATTGTGTGATTGTGTGGTTGTGTGATTGTGTGATTGTGTGCTTGTGTGATTGTGCGGTTGTGTGATTGCGTGGTTGCGTGATTGCGTGATTGTGTGATTGTGTGATTGTGTGATTGTGTGATTGTGTGATTGTGTGATTGTGTGATTGTGTGATTGTGTGGTTGTGTGATTATGTGATTATGTGATTGTGTCCTTGTGTTCATGTGTTATTTTGTGTTGGGGTGCTTGTGTGATTGCGTGAGTGTATGATTGTGTGACTGTGGATTGTGTATTGTGCGATTGTCTGATTGCGTGAGTGTGTGGTTGTGTGACTGTAGATTGCGTATTGTGTGATTGTGTGATTGTGTGATTGTGTGATTGTGTGAAAGTGGGTTTGTGTGGTTGTGTGATTGTGTGATGGCGGGATGTGGATTGTCTGATTGTGTGATTGTGTATTGGTGTGATTGTGTGATTGTGTGATTGTGTGATTGTGTGATTGTGTGATTGTGTGATTGTGTGATTGTGTGATTGTGGGATTGTGTGATGGTGTGATTGTGTGGTTGTGTGATTGTGTGATTGTGTGATTGTGTGATTGTGGGATTGTGTGGTTGTGTGATTGTGTGGTTGTGTGATTGCGTGATTGTGTGATTGTGGGATTGTGTGATTGTGTGATTGTATGATTGTGTGACTGTGGATTGTGTATTGTGCGATTGTCTGATTGCGTGAGTGTGTGGTTGTGTGACTGTAGATTGCGTATTGTGTGATTGTGTGATTGTGTGATTGTGTGATTGTGTGATTGTGTGATTGTGTGATTGTGTGATTGTGGGATTGTGTGGTTGTGTGATTGTGTGGTTGTGTGATTGTGTGATTGTGGGATTGTGTGGTTGTGTGATTGTGTGGTTGTGTGATTGTGTGATTGTGTGATTATAGGATTGTGTGGTTGTGTGATTGTGTGGTTGTGTGATTGTGTGATTGTGTGATTGTGTGATTGTGTGATTGTGTGATTGTGGGATTGTGTGGTAGTGTGATTGTGTGATTGTGTGGGTGTGTGATTGTGTAATTGCATGGTGGGGTGATTGTGTGATAGTGTGATTGTGTGATAGTGTGATTGTGTGATTGTGTGATTGTGTGATTGTGTGATTGTGTGATTGTGTGATTGTGTGATTGTGTGATTGTGTCCATGTGTAATCGTGTGTTTGGGTGCTTGTGTGATTGTGCGAGTGTGTGATTGTGTGATTGTGGATTGTGTGATTGTGTGATTGTGTGATTGTGTGATTGTCTGATGGTGTGATTGTGTGATTGTGTGATTGTGTGATTGTGGGATTGTGGGATTGTGTGGTTGTGTGATTGTGTGGTTGTGTGATTGCGTGATTGTGTGATTGTGGGATTGTGTGGTTGTGTGATTGTGTGATTGTGTGATTGTGTGATTGTGTGATTGTGTGATTGTGTGATTGTGTGATTGTGTGATTGTGTGATTGTGTGATTGTGTGATTGTGTGATTGTGTGATTGTGGGATTGTGTGGTTGTGTGATTGTGTGGTTGTGTGATTGTGTGATTGTGGGATTGTGTGGTTGTGTGATTGTCTGGTTGTGTGATTGCGTGATTGTGTGATTATGGGATTGTGTGGTTGTGTGATTGTGTGGTTGTGTGATTGTGTGATTGTGTGATTGTGTGATTGTGTGATTGTGGGATTGTGTGGTAGTGTGATTGTGTGGTTGTGTGATTGCGTGATTGTGTGATTGTGGGATTGTGTGGTTGTGTGATTGTGTGGTTGTGTGATTGTGTGATTGTGTGATTGTGGGATTGTGTGGTTGTGTGATTGTGTGGTTGTGTGATTGCGTGACTGTGTGATTGTGGGATTGCGTGATTGTGTGATTGTGTGATTATGGGATTGTGTGATTGTGTGATAGTGTGATAGTGTGATTGTGTGATTGTGTGATTGTGTGATTGTGTGATTGTGTGATTGTGTGATTGTGTCACTGTGTGATTGTGTGATTGTGTGATTGTGTGGTTGTGTGATTGTGTGATTGTGTGATTGTGTGATTGTGTGATTGTGGGATTGTGTGGTTGTGTGATTGTGTGGTTGTGTGATTGTGTGATTGTGGGATTGTGTGGTTGTGTGATTGTGTGGTTGTGTGATTGTGTGATTGTGTGATTGTGTGATTGTGGGATTGTGTGGTTGTGTGATTGTGTGGTTGTGTGATTGCGTGATTGTGTGATTGTGGGATTGTGTGATTGTGTGATTGTGTGATTGTGGGATTGTGTGGTTGTGTGATTGTGTGGTTGTGTGATTGTGTGATTGTGTGATTTTGTGATTGTGGGATTGTGTGGTTGTGTGACTGTGTGGTTGTGTGATTGCGTGATTGTGTGATTGTGGGATTGTGTGATTGTGTGATTGTGCGATTGTGTGATTGTGTGATTGTGTGGTTGTGTGAGTGTGTGGGTGTGTGATCGTGTGATTGTGTCACTGTGTGATTGTGTGATTGTGTGATTGTGTGATTGTGGGATTGTGTGATTGTGCGATTGTGTGACAATGCGATTGTGTGATTGTGTGGTTGTGTGATTGTGTAATTGCATGGTGGGGTGATTGTGTGATAGTGTGATTGTGTGATAGTGTGTTTGTGCGATTGTGTGATTGTGTGATTGTGTGATTGTGTCCATGTGTAATCGTGTGTTTGGGTGCTTGTGTGATTGTGCGAGTGTGTGATTGTGTGATTGTGGATTGTGTGATTGTGTGATTGTGTGATTGTGTGACTGTGTGATTGTGGGATTGCGTGATTGTGTGATTGTGTGATTATGGGGTTGTGTGATTGTGTGATAGTGTGATTGTGTGATTGTGGGATTGTGTGGTTGTGTGATTGTGTGGTTGTGTGATTGTGTGATTGTGTGATTTTGTGATTGTGTGATTGTGTGATTGTGTGATTGTGTGATTGTGTGATTGTGTGATTGTGGGATTGTGTGGTTGTGTGATTGTGTGGTTGTGTGATTGTGTGATTGTGGGATTGTGTGGTTGTGTGATTGTGTGGTTGTGTGATTGTGTGATTGTGTGATTATAGGATTGTGTGGTTGTGTGATTGTGTGGTTGTGTGATTGTGTGATTGTGTGATTGTGTGATTGTGTGATTGTGGGATTGTGTGGTAGTGTGATTGTGTGATTGTGTGGGTGTGTGATTGTGTAATTGCATGGTGGGGTGATTGTGTGATAGTGTGATTGTGTGATAGTGTGATTGTGTGATTGTGTGATTGTGTGATTGTGTGATTGTGTGATTGTGTGATTGTGTGATTGTGTCCATGTGTAATCGTGTGTTTGGGTGCTTGTGTGATTGTGCGAGTGTGTGATTGTGTGATTGTGGATTGTGTGATTGTGTGATTGTGTGATTGTGTGATTGTCTGATGGTGTGATTGTGTGATTGTGTGATTGTGTGATTGTGGGATTGTGTGGTTGTGTGATTGTGTGGTTGTGTGATTGCGTGATTGTGTGATTGTGGGATTGTGTGGTTGTGTGATTGTGTGATTGTGTGATTGTGTGATTGTGTGATTGCGTGATTGTGTGATTGTGTGATTGTGTGATTGTGTGATTGTGTGATTGTGTGATTGTGTGATTGTGGGATTGTGTGGTTGTGTGATTGTGTGGTTGTGTGATTGTGTGATTGTGGGATTGTGTGGTTGTGTGATTGTCTGGTTGTGTGATTGCGTGATTGTGTGATTATGGGATTGTGTGGTTGTGTGATTGTGTGGTTGTGTGATTGTGTGATTGTGTGATTGTGTGATTGTGTGATTGTGGGATTGTGTGGTAGTGTGATTGTGTGGTTGTGTGATTGCGTGATTGTGTGATTGTGGGATTGTGTGGTTGTGTGATTGTGTGGTTGTGTGATTGTGTGATTGTGTGATTGTGGGATTGTGTGGTTGTGTGATTGTGTGGTTGTGTGATTGCGTGACTGTGTGATTGTGGGATTGCGTGATTGTGTGATTGTGTGATTATGGGATTGTGTGATTGTGTGATAGTGTGATAGTGTGATTGTGTGATTGTGTGATTGTGTGATTGTGTGATTGTGTGATTGTGTCACTGTGTGATTGTGTGATTGTGTGATTGTGTGGTTGTGTGATTGTGTGATTGTGTGATTGTGTGATTGTGTGATTGTGGGATTGTGTGGTTGTGTGATTGTGTGGTTGTGTGATTGTGTGATTGTGGGATTGTGTGGTTGTGTGATTGTGTGGTTGTGTGATTGTGTGATTGTGTGATTGTGTGATTGTGGGATTGTGTGGTTGTGTGATTGTGTGGTTGTGTGATTGCGTGATTGTGTGATTGTGGGATTGTGTGATTGTGTGATTGTGTGATTGTGGGATTGTGTGGTTGTGTGATTGTGTGGTTGTGTGATTGTGTGATTGTGTGATTTTGTGATTGTGGGATTGTGTGGTTGTGTGACTGTGTGGTTGTGTGATTGCGTGATTGTGTGATTGTGGGATTGTGTGATTGTGTGATTGTGTGATTGTGCGATTGTGTGATTGTGTGATTGTGTGGTTGTGTGAGTGTGTGGGTGTGTGATCGTGTGATTGTGTCACTGTGTGATTGTGTGATTGTGTGATTGTGGGATTGTGTGAGTGTGTGATTGTGTGATTGCGTGATTGTGTGATTGTGTGATTGTGTCACAGTGTGATTGTGTGATTGTGTGGTTGTGTGATTGTGTGATTGTGTGATTGTGTGATTGTGAGATTGTGTGGTTGTGTGATTGTGTGATTGTGTGATTGTGTGATTGTGTGATTGTGCGATTGTGTGATTGCGTGGTTGCGCGATTGCGTGATTGTGTGATTGTGTGATTGTGTGATTGTGTCACTGTGTGATTGTGTGATTGTGTGCTTGTGTGATTGCGTGATTGTGTGATTGTGGGATTGTGTGATTGTGTGATTGTGCGATTGTGTGATTGTGTGATTGTGTGGTTGTGTGAGTGTGTGGGTGTGTGATCGTGTGATTGTGTCACTGTGTGATTGTGTGATTGTGTGATTGTGTGGTGGTGTGATTGTGTGATTGTGTATTATGTGATTGTGTTCTTGTGTCTTTGTGTGATTGTGTAGTTGTGTGATTGTGTGATTGTGTGATTGTGTGATTGTGGGATTGTGAGATTGTGTGATTGTGTGATTGTGTGATTGTGTGATTGTGTGAAAGTGGGTTTGTGTGTTTGTGGATTGTGTGATGGCGGGATGTGGATTGTCTGATTGTGTGATTGTGTATTGGTGTGATTGTGCGATTGTGTGACTTTGCGATTGTGTGATTGTGTGATGGCGGGTTGTGGATTGTCTGACTGTGTGATTGTGTACTGGTGTGATTGTGCGATTGTGTCACTTTGCGATTGTGTGATTGTGTGGTTGTCTGATTGTGTGATTGCATGGTGAGGTGATTGTGTGATAGTGTGATTGTGTGATAGTGTGATTGTGGGATTGTGTGGTTGTGTGATTGTGTGGTTGTGTGATTGTGTGATTGTGTCACTGTGTGATTGTGTGATTGTGTGATTGTGTGGTTGTGTGATTGTGTGATTGTGTGATTGTGTGATTGTGGGATTGTGTGGTTGTGTGATTGTGTGGTTGTGTGATTGTGTGATTGTGGGATTGTGTGGTTGTGTGATTGTGTGGTTGTGTGATTGTGTGATTGTGTGATTGTGTGATTGTGGGATTGTGTGGTTGTGTGATTGTGTGGTTGTGTGATTGCGTGATTGTGTGATTGTGGGGTTGTGTGATTGTGTGATTGCGGGATTGTGTGGTTGTGTGATTGTGTGGTTGTGTGATTGTGTGATTGTGTGATTTTGTGATTGTGGGATTGTGTGGTTGTGTGATTGTGTGGTTGTGTGATTGCGTGATTGTGTGATTGTGGGATTGTGTGATTGTGTGATTGTGCGATTGTGGGATTGTGTGATTGTGTGGTTGTGTGAGTGTGTGGGTGTGTGATCGTGTGATTGTGTCACTGTGTGATTGTGTGATTGTGTGATTGTGTGATTGTGGGATTGTGTGAGTGTGTGATTGTGTGATTGCGTGATTGTGTGATTGTGTGATTGTGTCACAGTGTGATTGTGTGATTGTGTGGTTGTGTGGTTGTGTGATTGTGTGATTGTGTGATTGTGTGATTGTGAGATTGTGTGGTTGTGTGATTGTGTGATTGTGTGATTGTGTGATTGTGTGATTGTGCGATTGTGTGATTGCGTGGTTGCGTGATTGCGTCATTGTGTGATTGTGTGATTGTGTGGTTGTGTGATTGTGTGATTGTGTGATTGTGTGCTTGTGTGATTGCGTGATTGTGTGATTGTGGGATTGTGTGATTGTGTGATTGTGCGATTGTGTGATTGTGTGATTGTGTGATTGTGTGGTTGTGTGAGTGTGTGGGTGTGTGATCGTGTGATTGTGTCACTGTGTGATTGTGTGATTGTGTGATTGTGTGGTGGTGTGATTGTGTGATTGTGTATTATGTGATTGTGTTCTTGTGTCTTTGTGTGATTGTGTAGTTGTGTGATTGTGTGATTGTGTGATTGTGGGATTGTGAGATTGTGGGATTGTGTGGTTGTGTGATTGTGTGGTTGTGTGATTGTGTGATTGTGTCACTGTGTGATTGTGTGATTGTGTGATTGTGTGGTTGTGTGATTGTGTGATTGTGTGATTGTGTGATTGTGGGATTGTGTGGTTGTGTGATTGTGTGGTTGTGTGATTGTGTGATTGTGGGATTGTGTGGTTGTGTGGTTGTGTGAGTGTGTGGGTGTGTGATCGTGTGATTGTGTCACTGTGTGATTGTGTGATTGTGTGATTGTGTGATTGTGTGGTGGTGTGATTGTGTGATTGTGTGATTGTGGGATTGTGTGATTGTGTGATTGTGCGATTGCGTGGTTGCGTGATTGCGTGATTGTGTGATTGTGTGATTGTGTGGTTGTGTGATTGTGTGATTGTGTGATTGTGTGCTTGTGTGATTGCGTGATTGTGTGATTGTGGGATTGTGTGGTTGTGTGATTGTGTGGTTGTGTGATTGTGTGATTGTGGGATTGTGTGGTTGTGTGATTGTGTGGTTGTGTGATTGTGTGATTGTGTGGTTGTGTGATTGTGGGATTGTGTGGTTGTGTGATTGTGTGGTTGCGTGATTGCGTGATTGTGTGATTGTGTGATTGTGTCGTGGTTTGATTGTGTGATTGTGTATTATGTGATTGTGTTCTTGTGTCTTTGTGTGATTGTGTAGTTGTGTGATTGTGTGATTGTGTGATTGTGGGATTGTGAGATTGTGTGATTGTGTGATTGTGTGATTGTGTGATTGTGTGATTGTGTGATTGTGTGATTGTGTGATTGTGTGAAAGTGGGTTTGTGTGTTTGTGGATTGTGTGGTTGTGTGATTGTGTCATGGAGGGATGTGGAGTGTCTGATTGTGTGATTGTGTATTGGTGTGAGTGTGCGATTGTGTGACTTTGCGATTGTGTGATTGTGTGATGGCGGGTTGTGGATTGTCTGATTGTGTGATTGTGTATTGGTGTGATTGTGTGATTGTGTGATTGTGGGATTGTGTGAGTGTGTGATTGTGTGATTGCGTGATTGTGTGATTGTGTGATTGTGTCACAGTGTGATTGTGTGATTGTGTTGTTGTGTGATTGTGTGATTGTGGGATTGTGTGGTTGTGTGATTGTGTGGCTGTGTGATTGTGTGATTGTGTGATTGTGTGATTGTGCGATTGTGTGATTGTGTGATTGTGTGGTTGTGTGAGTGTGTGGGTGTGTGATCGTGTGATTGTGTCACTGTGTGATTGTGTGATTGTGTGATTGTGTGGTGGTGTGATTGTGTGATTGTGTATTATGTGATTGTGTTCTTGTGTCTTTGTGTGATTGTGTAGTTGTGTGATTGTGTGATTGTGTGATTGTGGGATTGTGAGATTGTGTGATTGTGTGATTGTGTGATTGTGTGATTGTGTGAAAGTGGGTTTGTGTGTTTGTGGATTGTGTGATGGCGGGATGTGGATTGTCTGATTGTGTGATTGTGTATTGGTGTGATTGTGCGATTGTGTGACTTTGCGATTGTGTGATTGTGTGATGGCGGTTTGTGGATTGTCTGATTGTGTGATTGTGTATTGGTGTGATTGTGTATTGGTGTGATTGTGTGATTGTGTGATTGTGGGATTGTGTGAGTGTGTGATTGTGTGATTGCGTGATTGTGTGATTGTGTGATTGTGTCACAGTGTGATTGTGTGGTTGTGTGGTTGTGTGATTGTGTGGTTGTGTGATTGTGTGATTGTGGGATTGTGTGATTGTGTGATTGTGTGATTGTGTGATTGTGTGATTGTGTGAAAGTGGGTTTGTGTGTTTGTGGATTGTGTGGTTGTGTGATTGTGTGATGGCGGGATGTGGATTGTCTGATTGTGTGATTGTGTATTGGTGTGATTGTGCGATTGTGTGACTTTGCGATTGTGTGATTGTGTGATGGCGGGTTGTGGATTGTCTGATTGTGTGATTGTGTATTGGTGTGATTGTGCGATTGTGTGACTTTGCGATTGTGTGATTGTGTGATTGTGTGATTGTGGGATTGTGTGGTTGTGTGATTGTGTGGTTGTGTGATTGCGTGATTGTGTGATTGTGGGATTGTGGGATTGTGTGATTGTGTGATTGTGTGATTATGGGATTGTGTGGTTGTGTGATTGTGTGGTTGTGTGATTGTGTGATTGTGTGATTGTGTGATTGTGTGATTGTGTGATTGTGTGATTGTGTGATTGTGTGATTGTGGGATTGTGTGGTTGTGTGATTGTGTGGTTGTGTGATTGCGAGATTGTGTGATTGTGGGATTGTGTGGTTGTGTGATTGTGTGGTTGTGTGATTGTGTGATTGTGTGATTGTGTGATTGTGGGATTGTGTGGTTGTGTGGTTGTGTGATTGTGTGGTTGTGTGATTGCGTGACTGTGTGATTGTGGAATTGCGTGATTGTGTGATTGTGTGATTATGGGATTGTGTGGTTGTGTGATTGTGTGGTTGTGTGATTGTGTGATTGTGTGGTTGTGTGATTGCGTGATTGTGTGATTGTGTGATTGTGTGATTGTGTGATTGTGTGATTGTGTGATTGTGTGATTGTGTGATTGTGTGATTGTGTGATTGTGGGATTGTGTGGTTGTGTGATTGTGTGGTTGTGTGATTGTGTGATTGTGGGATTGTGTGGTTGTGTGATTGTGTGGTTGTGTGATTGTGTGATTGTGTGGTTGTGTGATTGTGGGCTTGTGTGGTTGTGTGATTGTGTGGTTGTGTGATTGCGTGATTGTGTGATTGTGTGATTGTGTGGTGGTTTGATTGTGTGATTGTGTATTATGTGATTGTGTTCTTGTGTCTTTGTGTGATTGTGTAGTTGTGTGATTGTGTGATTGTGTGATTGTGGGATTGTGAGATTGTGTGATTGTGTGATTGTGTGGTTGTGTGATTGTGTGATTGTGTGATTGTGTGATTGTGTGATTGTGTGATTGTGTGATTGTGTGATTGTGTGATTGTGTGATTGTGTGATTGTGTGATTGTGTGATTGTGTCATTGTGTATTTGTGTGATTGTGTGATTGTGTGGTTGTGTGATTGTGTGATTGTGTGATTGTGTGATTGTGTGATTGTGGGATTGTGTGGTTGTGTAATTGTGTGGTTGTGTGATTGTGTGATTGTGGGATTGTGTGGTTGTGTGAGTGTGTGGTTGTGTGATTGTGTGATTGTGTGGTTGTGTGATTGTGGGATTGTGTGGTTGTGTGATCGTGTGGTTGTGTGATTGCGTGATTGTGTGATTGTGTGATTGTGTGGTGGTTTGATTGTGTGATTGTGTATTATGTGATTGTGTTCTTGTGTCTTTGTGTGATTGTGTAGTTGTGTGATTGTGTGATTGTGTGATTGTGGGATTGTGAGATTGTGTGATTGTGTGATTGTGTGATTGTGTTATTGTGTGATTGTGTGATTGTGTGAAAGTGGGTTTGTGTGTTTGTGGATTGTGTGGTTGTGTGATTGTGTGATGGAGGGATGTGGATTGTCTGATTGTGTGATTGTGTATTGGTGTGAGTGTGCGATTGTGTGACTTTGCGATTGTGTGATTGTATGATGGCGGGTTGTGGATTGTCTGATTGTGTGATTGTGTATTGGTGTGATTGTGTGATTGTGTGATTGTGGGATTGTGTGAGTGTGTGATTGTGTGATTGCGTGATTGTGTGATTGTGTGATTGTGTCACAGTGTGATTGTGTGATTGTGTCACAGTGTGATTGTGTGATTGTGTGGTTGTGTGATTGTGTGATTGTGTGATTGTGGGATTGTGTGGTTGTGTGATTGTGTGGTTGCGTGATTGTGTGATTGTGGGATTGTGTGATTGTGTGATTGTGTGATTGTGTGGTTGTGTGATTGTGTGATTGTGTGATTGTGTGATTGTGTGATTGTGCGATTGTGTGATTGCGTGGTTGCGTGATTGCGTGATTGTGTGATTGTGTGATTGTGTAATTGTGTGATTGTGTGGTTGTGTGATTGTGTGATTGTGTGATAGTGTGATTGTGCGATTGTGTGATTGCGTGATTGCCTGGTTGCGTGATTCTGTGATTCCCTCGTTGTGCGATTGTGTTATTGTGTGATGAGGTGCTTGTGTGATGGTGTGATTGTGTGATTGTGTGATTGTGTCCATGTGTAATCGTGTGTTTGGGTGCTTGTGTGATTGTGCGAGTGTGTGATTGTGTGATTGTGGATTGTGTGATTGTGTGATTGTGTGATTGTGTGATTGTGTGATTGTGTGATTGTGTGATTGTGTGATTGTGTGATTGTGTGATTGTGTGATTGTGGGATTGTGTGATGGTGTGATTGTGTGATTGTGTGATTGTGTGGTTGTGGGATTGTGTGATTGTGTGATTGTGTGATTGTGGGATTGTGTGACTGTGTGATTGTGTGGTTGTGTGATTGTGTGATTGTGTGATTGTGTGATTGTGTGATAGTGGGATTGTGTGGTTGTGTGATTGTGTGGTTGTGTGATTATGTGATTGTGTCATTGTGTTCATGTGTTATTTTGTGTTGGGGTGCTTGTGTGATTGCGTGAGTATATGATTGTGTGACTGTGGATTGTGTATTGTGTGATTGTGTGATTGCGTGAGTGTGTGGTTGTGTGACTGTAGATTGCGTATTGTGTGATTGTGTGATTGTGTGATTGTGTGATTGTGTGATTGTGTGAAAGTGGGTTTGTGTGTTTGTGGATTGTGTGGTTGTGTGATTGTGTGATGGCGGGTTGTGGATTGTCTGACTGTGTGATTGTGTATTGGTGTGATTGTGCGATTGTGTGACTTTGCGATTGTGTGATTGTGTGGTTGTCTGATTGTGTGATTGCATGGTGAGGTGATTGTGTGATAGTGTGATTGTGTGATAGTGTGATTGTGGGATTGTGTGGTTGTGTGATTGTGTGGTTGTGTGATTGTGTGATTGTGTCACTGTGTGATTGTGTGATTGTGTGATTGTGTGGTTGTGTGATTGCGTGATTGTGTGATTGTGGGATTGTGTGGTTGTGTGATTGTGTGATTGTGGGATTGTGTGGTTGTGTGATTGTGTGGTTGTGTGATTGTGTGATTGTGTGATTGTGTGATTGTGGGATTGTGTGGTTGTGTGATTGTGTGGTTGTGTGATTGCGTGATTGTGTGATTGTGGGATTGTGTGATTGTGTGATTGTGGGATTGTGTGGTTGTGTGATTGTGTGGTTGTGTGATTGTGTGATTGTGTGATTTTGTGATTGTGGGATTGTGTGGTTGTGTGATTGTGTGGTTGTGTGATTGCGTGATTGTGTGATTGTGGGATTGTGTGATTGTGTGATTGTGCGATTGTGTGATTGTGTGATTGTGTGGTTGTGTGAGTGTGTGGGTGTGTGATCGTGTGATTGTGTCACTGTGTGATTGTGTGATTGTGTGATTGTGGGATTGTGTGAGTGTGTGATTGTGTGATTGCGTGATTGTGTGATTGTGTGATTGTGTCACAGTGTGATTGTGTGATTGTGTGGTTGTGTGATTGTGTGATTGTGTGATTGTGTGATTGTGTGATTGTGTGGTTGTGTGATTGTGTGATTGTGTGATTGTGTGCTTGTGTGATTGCGTGATTGTGTGATTGTGGGATTGTGTGGTTGTGTGATTGTGTGGTTGTGTGATTGTGTGATTGTGGGATTGTGTGGTTGTGTGATTGTGTGGTTGTGTGATTGTGTGATTGTGTGGTTGTGTGATTGTGGGATTGTGTGGTTGTGTGATTGTGTGGTTGCGTGATTGCGTGATTGTGTGATTGTGTGATTGTGTGGTGGTTTGATTGTGTGATTGTGTATTATGTGATTGTGTTCTTGTGTCTTTGTGTGATTGTGTAGTTGTGTGATTGTGTGATTGTGTGATTGTGGGATTGTGAGATTGTGTGATTGTGTGATTGTGTGATTGTGTGATTGTGTGATTGTGTGATTGTGTGATTGTGTGATTGTGTGAAAGTGGGTTTGTGTGTTTGTGGATTGTGTGATTGCGTGATTGTGTGATTGTGTGATTGTGTCACAGTGTGATTGTGTGATTGTGTGGTTGTGTGATTGTGTGATTGTGGGATTGTGTGGTTGTGTGATTGTGTGGTTGTGTGATTGTGTGATTGTGGGATTGTGTGATTGTGTGATTGTGTGATTGTGTGATTGTGTGGTTGTGTGATTGTGTGATTGTGTGATTGTGTGATTGTGCGATTGTGTGATTGCGTGGTTGCGTGATTGCGTGATTGTGTGATTGTGTGATTGTGTGATTGTGTGGTGGTGTGATTGTGTGATTGTGTATTATGTGATTGTGTTCTTGTGTCTTTGTGTGATTGTGTAGTTGTGTGATTGTGTGGTTGTGTGATTGTGTGATTGTGGGATTGTGTGGTTGTGTGATTGTGTGGTTGTGTGATTGTGTGATTGTGGGATTGTGTGATTGTGTGATTGTGTGATTGTGTGATTGTGTGATTGTGTGATTGTGTCCATGTGTAATCGTGTGTTTGGGTGCTTGTGTGATTGTGCGAGTGTGTGATTGTGTGATTGTGGGATTGTGTGATGGTGTGATTGTGTGATTGTGTGATTGTGTGGTTGTGGGATTGTGTGATTGTGTGATTGTGTGATTGTGTGGTTGTGTGATTGTGTGATTGTGTGATTGTGTGATTGTGGGATTGTGTGGTTGTGTGATTGTGTGGTTGTGTGATTATGTGATTGTGTCATTGTGTTCATGTGTTATTTTGTGTTGGGGTGCTTGTGTGATTGCGTGAGTATATGATTGTGTGACTGTGGATTGTGTATTGTGTGATTGTGTGATTGCGTGAGTGTGTGGTTGTGTGACTGTAGATTGCGTATTGTGTGATTGTGTGATTGTGTGATTGTGTGATTGTGTGATTGTGTGATTGTGTGAAAGTGGGTTTGTGTGTTTGTGGATTGTGTGATTGTGTGATTGTGTGATGGCGGGATGTGGATTGTCTGATTGTGTGATTGTGTATTGGTGTGATTGTGCGATTGTGTGACTTTGCGATTGTGTGATTGTGTGATGGCGGGTTGTGGGTTGTCTGACTGTGTGATTGTGTATTGGTGTGATTGTGCGATTGTGTGACTTTGCGATTGTGTGATTGTGTGGTTGTGTGATTGTGTGATTGCATGGTGGTGTGATTGTGTGATAGTGTGATTGTGTGATAGTGTGATAGTGTGATTGTGTGATTGTGTGATTGTGTGATTGTGTGATTGTGTCACTGTGTGATTGTGTGATTGTGTGATTGTGTGGTTGTGTGATTGTGTGATTGTGTGATTGTGGGATTGTGTGGTTGTGTGATTGTGTGGATGTGTGATTGTGTGATTGTGGGATTGTGTGGTTGTGTGATTGTGTGGTTGTGTGATTGTGTGATTGTGTGATTGTGTGATTGTGTGATTGTGGGATTGTGTGGTTGTGTGATTGTGTGGTTGTGTGATTGCGTGATTGTGTGATTGTGGGATTGTGTGATTGTGTGATTGTGTGATTGTGGGATTGTGTGGTTGTGTGATTGTGTGGTTGTGTGATTGTGTGATTGTGTGATTTTGTGATTGTGGGATTGTGTGGTTGTGTGATTGTGTGGTTGTGTGATTGCGTGATTGTGTGATTGTGGGATTGTGTGATTGTGTGATTGTGCGATTGTGTGATTGTGTGATTGTGTGGTTGTGTGAGTGTGTGGGTATGTGATCGTGTGATTGTGTCACTGTGTGATTGTGTGATTGTGTGATTGTGTGATTGTGGGATTGTGTGAGTGTGTGATTGTGTGATTGCGTGATTGTGTGATTGTGTGATTGTGTCACAGTGTGATTGTGTGATTGTGTGGTTGTGTGATTGTGTGATTGTGTGATTGTGTGATTGTGAGATTGTGTGGTTGTGTGATTGTGTGATTGTGTGATTGTGTGATTGTGTGATTGTGCGATTGTGTGATTGCGTGATTGCGTGATTGCGTGATTGTGTGATTGTGTGATTGTGTGGTTGTGTGATTGTGTGATTGTGTGATTGTGTGCTTGTGTGATTGTGTGATTGTGGGATTGTGTGATTGTGCGAATGTGCGATTGTGTGATTGTGTGATTGTGTGGTTGTGTGAGTGTGTGGGTGCGTGATCGTGTGATTGTGTCACTGTGTGATTGTGTGATTGTGTGATTGTGTGGTGGTGTGATTGTGTGATTCTGTATTATGTGATTGTGTTCTTGTGTCTTTGTGTGATTGTGTAGTTGTGTGATTGTGTGATTGTGTGATTGTGGGATTGTGAGATTGTGTGATTGTGTGATTGTGTGATTGTGGGATTGTGTGATTGTGTCCATGTGTAATCGTGTGTTTGGGTGCTTGTGTGACTGTGTGAGTGTGTGATTGTGTGATTGTGTGGTTGTGTGATTGTGTGATTGTGTGACTGTGTGATTGTGTGATTGTGTGATTGTGTGATTGTGTGATTGTGTGATTGTGTCACTGTGTGATTGTGTGATTGTGTGATTGTGTGGTTGTGTGATTGTGTGATTGTGTGATTGTGTGATTGTGGGATTGTGTGGTTGTGTGATTGTGTGGTTGTGTGATTGTGTGATTGTGGGATTGTGTGGTTGTGTGATTGTGTGGTTGTGTGATTGTGTGATTGTGTGATTGTGTGATTGTGGGATTGTGTGGTTGTGTGATTGTGTGGTTGTGTGATTGCGTGATTGTGTGATTGTGGGATTGTGTAATTGTGTGATTGTGTGATTGTGGGTTTGTGTCGTTGTGTGATTGTGTGGTTGTGTGATTGTGTGATTGTGTGATTGTGGGATTGTGTGGTTGTGTGATTGTGTGGTTGTGTGATTGCGTGATTGTGTAATTGTGGGATTGTGTGATTGTGTGATTGTGCGATTGTGTGATTGTGTGATTGTGTGGTTGTGTGAGTGTGTGGGTGTGTGATCGTGTGATTGTGTCACTGTGTGATTGTGTGATTGTGTGATTGTGTGGTGGTGTGATTGTGTGATTGTGTATTATGTGATTGTGTTCTTGTGTCTTTGTGTGATTGTGTAGTTGTGTGATTGTGTGATTGTGTGATTGTGGGATTGTGAGATTGTGTGATTGTGTGATTGTGTGATTGTGTGATTGTGTGATTGTGTGATTGTGTGATTGTGTGATTGTGTGAAAGTGGGTTTGTGTGTTTGTGGATTGTGTGGTTGTGTGATTGTGTGATGGCGGGATGTGGATTGTCTGATTGTGTGATTGTGTATTGGTGTGATTGTGCGATTGTGTGACTTTGCGATTGTGTGATTGTGTGGTGGCGGGTTGTGGATTGTCTGATTGTGTGATTGTGTATTGCTGTGATTGTGTGATTGTGTGAATGTGGGATTGTGTGAGTGTGTGATTGTGTGATTGCGTGATTGTGTGATTGTGTGATTGTGTCACAGTGTGATTGTGTGATTGTGTGGTTGTGTGATTGTGTGATTGTGTGATTGTGTGATTGTGGGATTGTGTGGTTGTGTGATTGTGTGGCTGTGTGATTGTGTGATTGTGTGATTGTGGGATTATGTGATTGTGTGATTGTGTGATTGTGTGATTGTGTGGTTGTGTGATTGTGTGGTTGCGTGATTGCGTGATTGTGTGATTGCGTGATTGTGTGATTGTGTGGTTGTGTGATTGTGTGATTGTGTGATAGTGTGATTGTGCGATTGTGTGATTGCGTGATTGCCTGGTTGCGTGATTCTGTGATTCCCTCGTTGTGAGATTGTGTTATTGTGTGATGAGGTGCTTGTGTGATGGTGTGATTGTGTGATTGTGTGATTGTGTGGTTGTGTGATTGTGTGATTGTGTGATTGTGTGATTGTGTGATTGTGTGGTTGTGTGATTATGTGATTGTGTCATTGTGTTCATGTGTTATTTTGTGTTGGGGTGCTTGTGTGATTGCGTGAGTGTATGATTGTGTGACTGTGGATTGTGTATTGTGCGGTTGTGTGATTGCGTGAGTGTGTGGTTGTGTGACTGTAGATTGCGTATTGTGTGATTGTGTGATTGTGTGATTGTGTGATTGTGTGAAAGTGGGTTTGTGTGTTTGTGGACTGTGTGGTTGTGTGATTGTGTGATGGCGGGATGTGGATTGTCTGATTGTGTGATTGTGCGATTGTGTGACAACGCGATTTGTGATTGTGTGATGGCGGGTTGTGGATTGTCTGATTGTGTGATTGTGCGATTGTGTGACAATGCGATTGTGTGATTGTGTGGTAGTGTGATTGTGTAATTGCATGGTGGGGTGATTGTGTGATAGTGTGATTGTGTGATAGTGTGATAGTGTGATTGTGTGATTGTGTGATTGTGTGATTGTGTGATTGTGTCCATGTGTAATCGTGTGTTTGGGTGCTTGTGTGATTGTGCGAGTGTGTGATTGTGTGATTGTGGATTGTGTGATTGTGTGATTGTGTGATTGTGTGATTGTGTGATTGTGTGGTTGTGTGATTGTGTGATTGTGGGATTGTGTGGTTGTGTGATTGTGTGGTTGTGTGATTGTGTGATTGTGGGATTGTGTGGTTGTGTGATTGTGTGGTTGTGTGATTGTGTGATTGTGTGATTGTGTGATTGTGGGATTGTGTGGTTGTGTGATTGTGTCGTTGTGTGATTGCGTGATTGTGTGATTGTGGGATTGCGTGATTGTGTGATTGTGTGATTATGGGATTGTGTGGTTGTGTGATTGTGTGGTTGTGTGATTGTGTGATTGTGTGATTGTGGGACTGTGTGGTTGTGTGATTGTGTGGTTGTGTGATTGCGTGATTGTGTGATTGTGGGATTGTGTGATTGTGTGATTGTATGGTTGTGTGATTGTGTGATTTTGTGATTGTGTGATTGTGTGATTGTGTGATTGTGTGATTGTGTGATTGTGTGATTGTGGGATTGTGTGAGTGTGTGATTGTGTGATTGCGTGATTGTGTGATTGTGTGATTGTGTCACAGTGTGATTGTGTGATTGTGTGGTTGTGTGATTGTGTGATTGTGTGATTGTGTGATTGTGAGATTGTGTGGTTGTGTGATTGTGTGATTGTGTGATTGTGTGATTGTGTGATTGTGCGATTGTGTGATTGCGTGGTTGCGTGATTGCGTGATTGTGTGATTGTGTGATTGTGTGGTTGTGTGATTGTGTGATTGTGTGATTGTGTGCTTGTGTGATTGCGTGTTTGTGTGATTGTGGGATTGTGTGATTGTGTGATTGTGCGATTGTGTGATTGTGTGATTGTGTGGTTGTGTGAGTGTGTGGGTGTGTGATCGTGTGATTGTGTCACTGTGTGATTGTGTGATTGTGTGATTGTGTGATTGTGTGGTGGTGTGATTGTGTGATTGTGTGATTGTGGGATTGTGTGATTGTGTGATTGTGCGATTGCGTGGTTGCGTGATTGCGTGATTGTGTTCTTGTGTCTTTGTGTGATTGTGTAGTTGTGTGATTGTGTGATTGTGTGATTGTGGGATTGTGAGATTGTGTGATTGTGTGATTGTGTGATTGTGTGATTGTGTCACTGTGTGATTGTGTGATTGTGTGATTGTGTGGTTGTGTGATTGTGTGATTGTGTGAAAGTGGGTTTGTGTGTTTGTGGATTGTGTGGTTGTGTGATTGTGTCATGGAGGGATGTGGAGTGTCTGATTGTGTGATTGTGTATTGGTGTGAGTGTGCGATTGTGTGACTTTGCGATTGTGTGATTGTGTGATGGCGGGTTGTGGATTGTCTGATTGTGTGATTGTGTATTGGTGTGATTGTGTGATTGTGTGATTGTGGGATTGTGTGAGTGTGTGATTGTGTGATTGCGTGATTGTGTGATTGTGTGATTGTGTCACAGTGTGATTGTGTGATTGTGTTGTTGTGTGATTGTGTGATTGTGGGATTGTGTGGTTGTGTGATTGTGTGGCTGTGTGATTGTGTGATTGTGTGATTGTGGGATTGTGTGATTGTGTGATTGCGTGATTGTGTGATTGTGTGGTTGTGTGATTGTGTGATTGTGTGATTGTGTGATTGTGTGATTGTGTGATTGCGTGATTGCCTGGTTGCGTGATTCTGTGATTCCCTCGTTGTGCGATTGTGTTATTGTGTGATGAGGTGCTTGTGTGATGGTGTGATTGTGTGATTGTGTGATTGTGTGGTTGTGTGATTGCGTGATTGTGTGATTGTGGGATTGTGTGATTGTGTGAGTGTGTGGGTGTGGGATCGTGTGATTGTGTGATTGTGTGATTGTGTGGTGGTGTGATTGTGTGATTGTGTATTATGTGATTGTGTTCTTGTGTCTTTGTGTGATTGTGTAGTTGTGTGATTGCGTGATTGTGTGATTGTGGGATTGTGAGATTGTGTGATTGTGTGATTGTGTGATTGTGTGATTGTGTGATTGTGTGGTTGTGTGATTGTGTGATTGTGTGATTGTGTGATTGTGTGATTGTGTGATTGTGTGATTGTGTGATTGTGTGATTGTGTGATTGTGTGATTGTGTGATTGTGTGAAAGTGGGTTACTGTGTTTGTGGATTGTGTGGTTGTGTGATTGTGTGATGGCGGGATGTGGATTGTCTGATTGTGTGATTGTGTATTGGTGTGATTGTGCGATTGTGTGACTTTGCGATTGTGTGATTGTGTGATGGCGGGTTGTGGATTGTCTGATTGTGTGATTGTGTATTGGTGTGATTGTGTATTGGTGTGATTGTGTGATTGTGTGATTGTGGGATTGTGGGATTGTGTGAGTGTGTGATTGTGTGATTGCGTGATTGTGTGATTGTGTGATTGTGTCACAGTGTGATTGTGTGGTTCTGTGGTTGTGTGATTGTGTGGTTGTGTGATTGTGTGATTGTGGGATTGTGGGATTGTGTGATTGTGTGATTGTGTGATTGTGTGATTGTGTGAAAGTGGGTTTGTGTGTTTGTGGATTGTGTGGTTGTGTGATTGTGTGATGGCGGGATGTGGATTGGCTGATTGTGTGATTGTGAATTGGTGTGATTGTGTGATTGTGTGATTGTGGGATTGTGTGAGTGTGTGATTGTGTGATTGCGTGGTTGTGTGATTGTGTGATTGTGTCACAGTGTGATTGTGTGATTGTGTGGTTGTGTGATTGTGTGATTGTGGGATTGTGTGGTTGTGTGATTGTGTGGTTGTGTGATTGTGTGATTGTGGGATTGTGTGATTGTGTGATTGTGTGATTGTGTGATTGTGTGGTTGTGTGATTGTGTGATTGTGTGATTGTGTGATTGTGCGATTGTGTGATTGCGTGGTTGCGTGATTGCGTGATTGTGTGATTGTGTGATTGTGTGATTGTGTGGTGGTGTGATTGTGTGATTGTGTATTATGTGATTGTGTTCTTGTGTCTTTGTGTGATTGTGTAGTTGTGTGATTGTGTGGTTGTGTGATTGTGTGATTGTGGGATTGTGTGGTTGTGTGATTGTGTGGTTGTGTGATTGTGTGATTGTGGGATTGTGTGATTGTGTGATTGTGTGATTGTGTGATTGTGTGATTGTGTCCATGTGTAATCGTGTGTTTGGGTGCTTGTGTGATTGTGCGAGTGTGTGATTGTGTGATTGTGGATTGTGTGATTGTGTGATTGTGTGATTGTGTGATTGTGTGATTGTGTGATTGTGTGATTGTGTGATTGTGTGATTGTGTGATTGTGTGATTGTGTGATTGTGGGATTGTGTGATGGTGTGATTGTGTGATTGTGTGATTGTGTGGTTGTGGGATTGTGTGATTGTGTGATTGTGTGATTGTGTGATTGTGTGATTGTGTGGTTGTGTGATTGTGTGATTGTGTGATTGTGTGATTGTGGGATTGTGTGGTTGTGTGATTGTGTGGTTGTGTGATTATGTGATTGTGTCATTGTGTTCATGTGTTATTTTGTGTTGGGGTGCTTGTGTGATTGCGTGAGTATATGATTGTGTGACTGTGGATTGTGTATTGTGTGATTGTGTGATTGCGTGAGTGTGTGGTTGTGTGACTGTAGATTGCGTATTGTGTGATTGTGTGATTGTGTGATTGTGTGATTGTGTGATTGTGTGATTGTGTGATTGTGTGATTGTGTGAAAGTGGGTTTGTGTGTTTGTGGATTGTGTGGTTGTGTGATTGTGTGATGGCGGGATGTGGATTGTCTGATTGTGTGATTGTGTATTGGTGTGATTGTGCGATTGTGTGACTTTGCGATTGTGTGATTGTGTGATGGCGGGTTGTGGATTGTCTGATTGTGTGATTGTGTATTGGTGTGATTGTGCGATTGTGTGACTTTGCGATTGTGTGATTGTGTGGTTGTGTGATTGTGTGATTGCATGGTGGGGTGATTGTGTGATAGTGTGATTGTGTGATAGTGTGATAGTGTGATTGTGTCCATGTGTAATCGTGTGTTTGGGTGCTTGTGTGATTGTGTGAGTGTGTGATTGTGTGATTGTGGATTGTGTGATTGTGTCACAGTGTGATTGTGTGATTGTGTGGTTGTGTGATTGTGTGATTGTGTGATTGTGTGATTGTCTGATTGTGTGATTGTGTGATTGTGTGATTGTGTGATTGTGTGATTGTGGGATTGTGTGGTTGTGTGATTGTGTGGTTGTGTGATTGTGTGATTGTGGGATTGTGTGGTTGTGTGATTGTGTGGTTGTGTGATTGTGTGATTGTGTGATTGTGGGATTGTGTGGTTGTGTGATTGTGTGGTTGTGTGATTGCGTGATTGTGTGATTGTGGGATTGTGATTGTGTGATTGTGTGATTGTGGGATTGTGTGGTTTTGTGATTGTGTGGTTGTGTGATTGTGTGATTGTGTGATTTTGTGATTGTGGGATTGTGTGGTTGTGTGATTGTGTGGTTGTGTGATTGCGTGATTGTGTGATTGTGGGATTGTGTGATTGTGTGATTGTGCGATTGTGTGATTGTGTGATTGTGTGGTTGTGTGAGTGTGTGGGTGTGTGATCGTGTGATTGTGCCACTGTGTGATTGTGTGATTGTGTGATTGTGTGGTGGTGTGATTGTGTGATTGTGTATTATGTGATTGTGTTCTTGTGTCTTTGTGTGATTGTGTAGTTGTGTGATTGTGTGATTGTGTGATTGTGGGATTGTGAGATTGTGTGATTGTGTGATTGTGTGATTGTGTGATTGTGTGATTGTGTGATTGTGTGAAAGTGGGTTTGTGTGTTTGTGGATTGTGTGGTTGTGTGATTGTGTGATGGCGGGATGTGGATTGTCTGATTGTGTGATTGTGTATTGGTGTGATTGTGCGATTGTGTGACTTTGCGATTGTGTGATTGTGTGATGGCGGGTTGTGGATTGTCTGATTGTGTGATTGTGTATTGGTGTGATTGTGTGATTGTGTGATTGTGGGATTGTGTGAGTGTGTGATTGTGTGATTGCGTGATTGTGTGATTGTGTGATTGTGTCACAGTGTGATTGTGTGATTGTGTGGTTGTGTGATTGTGTGATTGTGTGATTGTGGGATTGTGTGGTTGTGTGATTGTGTGGCTGTGTGATTGTGTGATTGTGTGATTGTGGGATTGTGTGATTGTGTGATTGTGTGATTGTGTGATTGTGTGGTTTTGTGATTGTGTGATTGTGTGATTGTGTGATTGTGTGATTGTGCGATTGTGTGATTGCGTGGTTGCGTGATTGCGTGATTGTGTGATTGTGTGATTGTGTGATTGTGTGGTTGTGTGATTGTGTGATTGTGTGATAGTGTGATTGTGCGATTGTGTGATTGCGTGATTGCCTGGTTGTGTGATTATGTGATTGTGTCATTGTGTTCATGTGTTATTTTGTGTTGGGGTGCTTGTGTGATTGCGTGAGTGTATGATTGTGTGACTGTGGATTGTGTATTGTGCGATTGTGTGATTGCGTGAGTGTGTGGTTGTGTGACTGTAGATTGCGTATTGTGTGATTGTGTGATTGTGTGATTGTGTGATTGTGTGATTGTGTGATTGTGTGAAAGTGGGTTTGTGTGTTTGTGGACTGTGTGGTTGTGTAATTGTGTGATGGCGGGATGTGGATTGTCTGATTGTGTGATTGTGTATTGGTGTGATTGTGCGATTGTGTGACTTTGCGATTGTGTGATTGTGTGATGGCGGGTTGTGGATTGTCTGATTGTGTGATTGTGTATTGGTGTGATTGTGCGATTGTGTGACAATGCGATTGTGTGATTGTGTGGTTGTGTGATTGTGTAATTGCATGGTAGGGTGATTGTGTGATAGTGTGATTGTGTGATAGTGTGATAGTGTGATTGTGTGATTGTGTGATTGTGTGATTGTGTGATTGTGTCCATGTGTAATCGTGTGTTTGGGTGCTTGTGTGATTGTGCGAGTGTGTGATTGTGTGATTGTGGATTGTGTGATTGTGTGATTGTGGGATTGTGTGGTTGTGTGATTGTGTGGTTATGTGATTGTGTGATTGTGTGATTGTGTGATTGTGGGATTGTGTGGTTGTGTGATTGTGTGGTTGTGTGATTGCGTGATTGTGTGATTGTGGGATTGTGTGATTGTGTGATTGTGTGATTATGGGATTGTGTGGTTGTGTGATTGTGTGGTTGTGTGATTGTGTGATTGTGTGATTGTGTGATTGTGTGATTGTGGGATTGTGTGGTTGTGTGATTGTGTGGTTGTGTGATTGCGTGATTGTGTGATTGTGGGATTGTGTGATTGTGTGATTGTATGGTTGTGTGATTGTGTGATTGTGTGATTGTGTGATAGTGTGATTGTGTGATTGTGTGATTGTGTGATTGTGTGATTGTGTGATTATGGGATTGTGTGGTTGTGTGATTGTGTGGTTGTGTGATTGTGTGATTGTGTGATTGTGTGATTGTGTGATTGTGGGATTGTGTGGTTGTGTGATTGTGTGATTGTGTGATTGTGTATTATGTGATTGTGTGATTGTGTCACAGTGTGATTGTGTGGTTGTGTGATTGTGTGATTGTGTGATTGTGTGATTGTGTGATTGTGCGATTGTGTGATTGCGTGGTTGCGTGATTGCGTGATTGTGTGATTGTGTGATTGTGTGATTGTGTGATTGTGTGGTTGTGTGATTGTGTGATTGTGTGATAGTGTGATTGTGCGATTGTGTGATTGCGTGATTGCCTGGTTGCGTGATTCTGTGATTCACTCGTTGTGCGATTGTGTTATTGTGTGATGAGGTGCTTGTGTGATGGTGTGATTGTGTGATTGTGTGATTGTGTGGTTGTGTGATTGTGTGATTGTGTGATTGTGTGATTGTGTGATTGTGTGGTTGTGTGATTATGTGATTGTGTCATTGTGTTCATGTGTTATTTTGTGTTGGGGTGCTTGTGTGATTGCGTGAGTGTATGATTGTGTGACTGTGGATTGTGTATTGTGCGATTGTGTGATTGCGTGAGTGTGTGGTTGTGTGACTGTTGATTGCGTATTGTGTGATTGTGTGATTGTGTGATTGTGTGATTGTGTGATTGTGTGAAAGTGGGTTTGTGTGTTTGTGGATTGTGTAGTTGTGTGATTGTGTGATGGCGGGATGTGGATTGTCTGATTGTGTGATTGTGTATTGGTGTGATTGTGCGATTGTGTGACTTTGCGATTGTGTGATTGTGTGATGACGGGTTGTGGATTGTCTAATTGTGTGATTGTGTATTGGTGTGGTTGTGCGATTTTGTGACAATGCGATTGTGTGATTGTGTGGTTGTGTGATTGTGTAATTGCATGGTGGGGTGATTGTGTGATAGTGTGATAGTGTGATTGTGTGATTGTGTGATTGTGTGATTGTGTCCATGTGTAATCGTGTGTTTGGGTGCTTGTGTGATTGTGCGAGTGTGTGATTGTGTGATTGTGGATTGTGTGATTGTGTGATTGTGTGATTGTGTGATTGTGTGATTGTGTGATTGCGGGATTGTGTGGTTGTGTGATTGTGTGGTTGTGTGATTGTGTGATTGTGTGATTGTGGGATTGTGTGGTTGTGTGATAGTGTGGTTGTGTGATTGCGGGATTGTGTGGATGTGTGATTGTGTGGTTGTGTGATTGTGTGATTGTGTGATTGTGGGACTGTGTGGTTGTGTGGTTGTGTGATTGTGTGATTGTGTGATTGTGTGATTGTGTGATTGTGTCCATGTGTAATCGTGTGTTTGGGTGCTTGTGTGATTGTGCGAGTGTGTGATTGTGTGATTGTGGATTGTGTGATTGTGTGATTGTGTGATTGTGTGATTGTGTGATTGTGTGATTGTGTGATTGCGGGATTGTGTGGTTGTGTGATTGTGTGGTTGTGTGATTGTGTGATTGTGTGATTGTGGGATTGTGTGGTTGTGTGATAGTGTGGTTGTGTGATTGCGGGATTGTGTGGATGTGTGATTGTGTGGTTGTGTGATTGTGTGATTGTGGGACTGTGTGGTTGTGTGGTTGTGTGATTGTGTGATTGTGTGATTGTGTGATTGTGTGATTGTGTGATTGTGCGATTGTGTGATTGCGTGGTGGCGTGATTGCGTGATTGTGTGATTGTGTGATTGTGTGGTTGTGTGATTGTGTGATTGTGTGATTGTGTGCTTGTGTGATTGCGTGATTGTGTGATTGTGGGATTGTGTGATTGTGTGATTGTGCGATTGTGTGATTGTGTGATTGTGTGGTTGTGTGAGTGTGTGGGTGTGTGATCGTGTGATTGTGTCACTGTGTGATAGTGTGATTGTGTGATTGTGTGGTGGTGTGATTGTGTGATTGTGTATTATGTGATTGTATTCTTGTGTCTTTGTGTGATTGTGTAGTTGTGTGATTGTGTGATTGTGTGATTGTGGGATTGTGAGATTGTGTGATTGTGTGATTGTGTGATTGTGTGATTGTGTGATTGTGTGATTGTGTGATTGTGTGATTGTGTGATTGTGTGATTGTGTGATTGTGTGATTGTGTGATTGTGTGATTGTGTGAAAGTGGGTTTGTGTGTTTGTGGATTGTGTGGTTGTGTGATTGTGTGATGGCGGGATGTGGATTGTCTGATTGTGTGATTGTGTATTGGTGTGATTGTGCGATTGTGTGATTGTGTGATGGCGGGTTGTGGATTGTCTGATTGTGTGATTGTGTATTGGTGTGATTGTGTGATTGTGTGATTGTGGGATTGTGTGAGTGTGTGATTGTGTGATTGCGTGATTGTGTGATTGTGTCACAGTGTGATTGTGTGATTGTGTGGTTGTGTGATTGTGTGGTTGTGTGATTGTGTGATTGTGGGATTGTGTGATTGTGTGATTGTGTGATTGTGTGATTGTGTGATTGTGTGATTGTGTGATTGTGTGAAAGTGGGTTTGTGTGTTTGTGGATTGTGTGGTTGTGTGATTGTGTGATGGCGGGATGTGGATTGTCTGATTGTGTGATTGTGTATTGGTGTGGTTGTGCGATTGTGTGACTTTGCGATTGTGTGATTGTGTGATGGCGGGATGTGGATTGTCTGATTGTGTGATTGTGTATTGGTGTGGTTGTGCGATTGTGTGACTTTGCGATTGTGTGATTGTGTGATGGCGGGTTGTGGATTGTCTGATTGTGTGATTGTGTATTGGTGTGATTGTGTGATTGTGTGATTGTGGGATTGTGTGAGTGTGTGATTGTGTGATTGCGTGATTGTGTGATTGTGTGATTGTGTCACAGTGTGATTGTGTGATTGTGTGGTTGTGTGATTGTGTGATTGTGTGATTGTGTGATTGTGGGATTGTGTGGTTGTGTGATTGTGTGGCTGTGTGATTGTGTGATTGTGTGATTGTGGGATTGTGTGATTGTGTGATTGTGTGATTGTGTGATTGTGTGATTGTGTGATTGTGTGATTGTGTGATTGTGTGATTGTGTGATTGTGTGATTGTGTGATTGTGTGGTTGTGCGATTGTGTGATTGTGTGATAGCGTGATTGTGCGATTGTGTGATTGCGTGATTGCCTGGTTGCGTGATTCTGTGATTCCCTCGTTGTGCGATTGTGTTATTGTGTGATGAGGTGCTTGTGTGATGGTGTGATTGTGTGATTGTGTGATTGTGTGGCTGTGTGATTGTGTGATTGTTTGATTGTGTGATTGTGGATTGTGTGATTGTGTGATTGTGTGATTGTGTGATTGTGTGATTGTGTGATTGTGTGATTGTGTGATTGTGGGATTGTGTGGTTGTGTGATTGTGTGGTTGTGTGATTGTGTGATTGTGGGATTGTGTGGTTGTGTGATTGTGTGATTGTGGGATTGTGTGGTTGTGTGATTGTGTGATTGTGTGATTGTGTGATAGTGTGATTGTGTGATTGTGTGATTGTGCGATTGTGTGATTGCGTGGTGGCGTGATTGCGTGATTGTGTGATTGTGTGATTGTGTGATTGTGTGGTTGTGTGATTGTGTGATTGTGTGATTGTGTGCTTGTGTGATTGCGTGATTGTGTGATTGTGGGATTGTGTGATTGTGTGATTGTGCGATTGTGTGATTGTGTGATTGTGTGGTTGTGTGAGTGTGTGGGTGTGTGATCGTGTGATTGTGTCACTGTGTGATAGTGTGATTGTGTGATTGTGTGGTGGTGTGATTGTGTGATTGTGTATTATGTGATTGTATTCTTGTGTCTTTGTGTGATTGTGTAGTTGTGTGATTGTGTGATTGTGTGATTGTGGGATTGTGAGATTGTGTGATTGTGTGATTGTGTGATTGTGTGATTGTGTGATTGTGTGATTGTGTGATTGTGTGATTGTGTGATTGTGTGATTGTGTGATTGTGTGATTGTGTGATTGTGTGATTGTGTGATTGTGTGATTGTGTGAAAGTGGGTTTGTGTGTTTGTGGATTGTGTGGTTGTGTGATTGTGTGATGGCGGGATGTGGATTGTCTGATTGTGTGATTGTGTATTGGTGTGATTGTGCGATTGTGTGATTGTGTGATGGCGGGTTGTGGATTGTCTGATTGTGTGATTGTGTATTGGTGTGATTGTGTGATTGTGTGATTGTGGGATTGTGTGAGTGTGTGATTGTGTGATTGTGTGATTGTGTGATTGTGTGATTGTGTGATTGTGTGATTGTGTGAGTGTGTGATTGTGTGATTGCGTGATTGTGTGATTGTGTGATTGTGTCACAGTGTGATTGTGTGATTGTGTGGTTGTGTGATTGTGTGATTGTGTGATTGTGTGGTTGTGTGATTGTGTGATTGTGTGATAGCGTGATTGTGCGATTGTGTGATTGCGTGATTGCCTGGTTGCGTGATTCTGTGATTCCCTCGTTGTGCGATTGTGTTATTGTGTGATGAGGTGCTTGTGTGATGGTGTGATTGTGTGATTGTGTGATTGTGTGATTGTGTGGCTGTGTGATTGTGTGATTGTGTGATTGTGTGATTGTGTGATTGTGTGATTGTGTGATTGCGTGGTTGTGTGATTATGTGATTGTGTTATTGTGTTCAGGTGTTATTTTGTGTTGGGGTGCTTGTGTGATTGCGTGAGTGTATGATTGTGTGACTGTGGATTGTGTATTGTGCGATTGTGTGATTGCGTGAGTGTGTGGTTGTGTGACTGTAGATTGCGAATTGTGTGATTGTGTGATTGTGTGATTGTGTGATTGTGTGATTGTGTGATTGTGTGATTGTGTGATTGTGTGATTGTGTGATTGTGTGAAAGTGGGTTTGTGTGTTTGTGGACTGTGTGGTTGTGTGATTGTGTGATGGCGGGATGTGGATTGTCTGATTGTGTGATTTGCGATTGTGTGACAATGCGATTGTGTGATTGTGTGATGGCGGGTTGTGGATTGTCTGATGGTGTGATTGTGCGATTGTGTGACAATGCGATTGTGTGATTGTGTGGTTGTGTGATTGTGTAATTGCATGGTGGGGTGATTGTGTGATAGTGTGATTGTGTGATAGTGTGATAGTGTGATTGTGTGATTGTGTGATTGTGTGATTGTGTCCATGTGTAATCGTGTGTTTGGGTGCTTGTGTGATTGTGCGAGGGTGTGATTGTGTGATTGTGGATTGTGTGATTGTGTGATTGTGTGATTGTGTGATTGTGTGATTGTGGGATTGTGTGGTTGTGTGATTGTGTGATTGTGTGATTGTGGGATTGTGTGGTTGTGTGATTGTGTGGTTGTGTGATTGCGTGATTGTGTGATTGTGGGATTGCGTGATTGTGTGATTGTGTGATTATGGGATTGTGTGGTTGTGTGATTGTGTGATTGTTTGATTGTGTGATTGTGGATTGTGTGATTGTGTGATTGTGTGATTGTGTGATTGTGTGATTGTGTGATTGTGTGATTGTGTGATTGTGGGATTGTGTGGTTGTGTGATTGTGTGGTTGTGTGATTGTGTGATTGTGGGATTGTGTGGTTGTGTGATTGTGTGATTGTGGGATTGTGTGGTTGTGTGATTGTGTGATTGTGTGATAGTGTGATTGTGTGATAGTGTGATAGTGTGATTGTGTGATTGTGTGATTGTGTCCATGTGTAATCGTGTGTTTGGGTGCTTGTGTGATTGTGCGAGGGTGTGATTGTGGATTGTGTGATTGTGTGATTGTGTGATTGTGTGATTGTGTGATTGTGTGATTGTGTGATTGTGGGATTGTGTGGTTGTGTGATTGTGTGGTTGTGTGATTGTGTGATTGTGGGATTGTGTGGTTGTGTGATTGTGTGGTTGTGTGATTGTGTGATTGTGTGATTGTGTGATTGTGGGATTGTGTGGTTGTGTGATTGTGTGGTTGTGTGATTGCGTGATTGTGTGATTGTGCGGTTGTGTGATTGTGTGATTGCGTGATTGTGTGATTGTGCGATTGTGTGATTGCGTGGTTGCGTGATTGCGTGATTGCGTGATTGTGTGATTGTGTAATTGTGTGATTGTGTGGTTGTGTGATTGTGTGATTGTGGGATTGTGCGATTGTGTGATTGTGTGATTGTGTGAAAGTGGGTTTGTGTGTTTGTGGATTGTGTGGTTGTGTGATTGTGTGATGGCGGGTTGTGGATTGTCTGATTGTGTGATTGTGTATTGGTGTGATTGTGCGATTGTGTGACTTTGCGATTGTGTGATTGTGTGGTTGTGTGATTGTGTGATTGCATGGTGGGGTGATTGTGTGATAGTGTGATTGTGTGATTATGGGATTGTGTGGTTGTGTGATTGTGTGATTGTTTGATTGTGTGATTGTGGGATTGTGTGGTTGTGTGATTGTGTGGTTGTGTGATTGCGTGATTGTGTGATTGTGGGATTGTGTGATTGTGTGATTGTGGGATCGTGTGGTTGTGTGATTGTGTGGTTGTGTGATTGTGTGATTGTGTGATTGTGTGATTGTGTGATTGTGTGATTGTGTGATTGTGTGATTGTGTGATTGTGCGGTTGTGTGATTGTGTGATTGCGTGATTGTGTGATTGTGCGGTTGTGTGATTGTGTGATTGCGTGATTGTGTGAATGTGCGATTGTGTGATTGCGTGGTTGCGTGATTGCGTGATTGTGTGATTGTGTAATTGTGTGATTGTGTGGTTGTGTGATTGTGTGATTGTGGGATTGTGCGATTGTGTGATTGTGTGATTGTGTGATTGTGTGATTGTGTGAAAGTGGGTTTGTGTGTTTGTGGATTGTGTGGTTGTGTGATTGTGTGATGGCGGGATGTGGATTGTCTGATTGTGTGATTGTGTATTGGTGTGATTGTGCAATTGTGTGACTTTGCGATTGTGTGATTGTGTGGTTGTGTGATTGTGTGATTGTGTGATTGTGGGATTGTGTGGTTGTGTGATTGTGTGGTTGTGTGATTGCGTGATTGTGTGATTGTGGGATTGTGATTGTGTGATTGTGTGATTGTGGGATTGTGTGGTTTTGTGATTGTGTGGTTGTGTGATTGTGTGATTGTGTGATTTTGTGATTGTGGGATTGTGTGGTTGTGTGATTGTGTGGTTGTGTGATTGCGTGATTGTGTGATTGTGGGATTGTGTGATTGTGTGATTGTGCGATTGTGTGATTGTGTGATTGTGTGGTTGTGTGAGTGTGTGGGTGTGTGATCGTGTGATTGTGCCACTGTGTGATTGTGTGATTGTGTGATTGTGTGGTGGTGTGATTGTGTGATTGTGTATTATGTGATTGTGTTCTTGTGTCTTTGTGTGATTGTGTAGTTGTGTGATTGTGTGATTGTGTGATTGTGGGATTGTGAGATTGTGTGATTGTGTGATTGTGTGATTGTGTGATTGTGTGATTGTGTGATTGTGTGAAAGTGGGTTTGTGTGTTTGTGGATTGTGTGGTTGTGTGATTGTGTGATGGCGGGATGTGGATTGTCTGATTGTGTGATTGTGTATTGGTGTGATTGTGCGATTGTGTGACTTTGCGATTGTGTGATTGTGTGATGGCGGGTTGTGGATTGTCTGATTGTGTGATTGTGTATTGGTGTGATTGTGTGATTGTGTGATTGTGGGATTGTGTGAGTGTGTGATTGTGTGATTGCGTGATTGTGTGATTGTGTGATTGTGTCACAGTGTGATTGTGTGATTGTGTGGTTGTGTGATTGTGTGATTGTGTGATTGTGGGATTGTGTGGTTGTGTGATTGTGTGGCTGTGTGATTGTGTGATTGTGTGATTGTGGGATTGTGTGATTGTGTGATTGTGTGATTGTGTGATTGTGTGATTGTGTGGTTTTGTGATTGTGTGATTGTGTGATTGTGTGATTGTGTGATTGTGCGATTGTGTGATTGCGTGGTTGCGTGATTGCGTGATTGTGTGATTGTGTGATTGTGTGGTTGTGTGATTGTGTGATTGTGTGATAGTGTGATTGTGCGATTGTGTGATTGCGTGATTGCCTGGTTGTGTGATTATGTGATTGTGTCATTGTGTTCATGTGTTATTTTGTGTTGGGGTGCTTGTGTGATTGCGTGAGTGTATGATTGTGTGACTGTGGATTGTGTATTGTGCGATTGTGTGATTGCGTGAGTGTGTGGTTGTGTGACTGTAGATTGCGTATTGTGTGATTGTGTGATTGTGTGATTGTGTGATTGTGTGAAAGTGGGTTTGTGTGTTTGTGGACTGTGTGGTTGTGTAATTGTGTGATGGCGGGATGTGGATTGTCTGATTGTGTGATTGTGTATTGGTGTGATTGTGCGATTGTGTGACTTTGCGATTGTGTGATTGTGTGATGGCGGGTTGTGGATTGTCTGATTGTGTGATTGTGTATTGGTGTGATTGTGCGATTGTGTGACAATGCGATTGTGTGATTGTGTGGTTGTGTGATTGTGTAATTGCATGGTGGGGTGATTGTGTGATAGTGTGATTGTGTGATAGTGTGATAGTGTGATTGTGTGATTGTGTGATTGTGTGATTGTGTGATTGTGTCCATGTGTAATCGTGTGTTTGGGTGCTTGTGTGATTGTGCGAGTGTGTGATTGTGTGATTGTGGATTGTGTGATTGTGTGATTGTGGGATTGTGTGGTTGTGTGATTGTGTGGTTGTGTGATTGTGTGATTGTGTGATTGTGTGATTGTGGGATTGTGTGGTTGTGTGATTGTGTGGTTGTGTGATTGCGTGATTGTGTGATTGTGGGATTGTGTGATTGTGTGATTGTGTGATTATGGGATTGTGTGGTTGTGTGATTGTGTGGTTGTGTGATTGTGTGATTGTGTGATTGTGTGATTGTGTGATTGTGGGATTGTGTGGTTGTGTGATTGTGTGGTTGTGTGATTGCGTGATTGTGTGATTGTGGGATTGTGTGATTGTGTGATTGTATGGTTGTGTGATTGTGTGATTGTGTGATTGTGTGATAGTGTGATTGTGTGATTGTGTGATTGTGTGATTGTGTGATTGTGTGATTATGGGATTGTGTGGTTGTGTGATTGTGTGGTTGTGTGATTGTGTGATTGTGTGATTGTGTGATTGTGTGATTGTGGGATTGTGTGGTTGTGTGATTGTGTGATTGTGTGATTGTGTATTATGTGATTGTGTGATTGTGTCACAGTGTGATTGTGTGGTTGTGTGATTGTGTGATTGTGTGATTGTGTGATTGTGTGATTGTGCGATTGTGTGATTGCGTGTTTGCGTGATTGCGTGATTGTGTGATTGTGTGATTGTGTGATTGTGTGATTGTGTGGTTGTGTGATTGTGTGATTGTGTGATAGTGTGATTGTGCGATTGTGTGATTGCGTGATTGCCTGGTTGCGTGATTCTGTGATTCACTCGTTGTGCGATTGTGTTATTGTGTGATGAGGTGCTTGTGTGATGGTGTGATTGTGTGATTGTGTGATTGTGTGGTTGTGTGATTGTGTGATTGTGTGATTGTGTGATTGTGTGATTGTGTGGTTGTGTGATTATGTGATTGTGTCATTGTGTTCATGTGTTATTTTGTGTTGGGGTGCTTGTGTGATTGCGTGAGTGTATGATTGTGTGACTGTGGATTGTGTATTGTGCGATTGTGTGATTGCGTGAGTGTGTGGTTGTGTGACTGTTGATTGCGTATTGTGTGATTGTGTGATTGTGTGATTGTGTGAAAGTGGGTTTGTGTGTTTGTGGATTGTGTAGTTGTGTGATTGTGTGATGGCGGGATGTGGATTGTCTGATTGTGTGATTGTGTATTGGTGTGATTGTGCGATTGTGTGACTTTGCGATTGTGTGATTGTGTGATGACGGGTTGTGGATTGTCTAATTGTGTGATTGTGTATTGGTGTGGTTGTGCGATTTTGTGACAATGCGATTGTGTGATTGTGTGCTTGTGTGATTGTGTAATTGCATGGTGGGGTGATTGTGTGATAGTGTGATTGTGTGATAGTGTGATAGTGTGATTGTGTGATTGTGTGATTGTGTGATTGTGTCCATGTGTAATCGTGTGTTTGGGTGCTTGTGTGATTGTGCGAGTGTGTGATTGTGTGATTGTGGATTGTGTGATTGTGTGATTGTGTGATTGTGTGATTGTGTGATTGTGTGATTGTGTGATTGCGGGATTGTGTGGTTGTGTGATTGTGTGGTTGTGTGATTGTGTGATTGTGTGATTGTGGGATTGTGTGGTTGTGTGATAGTGTGGTTGTGTGATTGCGGGATTGTGTGGATGTGTGATTGTGTGGTTGTGTGATTGTGTGATTGTGGGACTGTGTGGTTGTGTGGTTGTGTGATTGTGTGATTGTGTGATTGTGTGATTGTGTCCATGTGTAATCGTGTGTTTGGGTGCTTGTGTGATTGTGCGAGTGTGTGATTGTGTGATTGTGGATTGTGTGATTGTGTGATTGTGTGATTGTGTGATTGTGTGATTGTGTGATTGTGTGATTGCGGGATTGTGTGGTTGTGTGATTGTGTGGTTGTGTGATTGTGTGATTGCGGGATTGTGTGGTTGTGTGATTGTGTGGTTGTGTGATTGTGTGATTGTGTGATTGTGGGATTGTGTGGTTGTGTGATAGTGTGGTTGTGTGATTGCGGGATTGTGTGGATGTGTGATTGTGTGGTTGTGTGATTGTGTGATTGTGGGACTGTGTGGTTGTGTGGTTGTGTGATTGTGTGATTGTGTGATTGTGTGATTGTGTGATTGTGTGATTGTGCGATTGTGTGATTGCGTGGTGGCGTGATTGCGTGATTGTGTGATTGTGTGATTGTGTGGTTGTGTGATTGCGTGATTGTGTGATTGTGTGCTTGTGTGATTGCGTGATTGTGTGATTGTGGGATTGTGTGATTGTGTGATTGTGCGATTGTGTGATTGTGTGATTGTGTGGTTGTGTGAGTGTGTGGGTGTGTGATCGTGTGATTGTGTCACTGTGTGATAGTGTGATTGTGTGATTGTGTGGTGGTGTGATTGTGTGATTGTGTATTATGTGATTGTATTCTTGTGTCTTTGTGTGATTGTGTAGTTGTGTGATTGTGTGATTGTGTGATTGTGGGATTGTGAGATTTTGTGATTGTGTGATTGTGTGATTGTGTGATTGTGTGATTGTGTGATTGTGTGATTGTGTGATTGTGTGATTGTGTGATTGTGTGATTGTGTGATTGTGTGATTGTGTGATTGTGTGATTGTGTGATTGTGTGATTGTGTGAAAGTGGGTTTGTGTGTTTGTGGATTGTGTGGTTGTGTGATTGTGTGATGGCGGGATGTGGATTGTCTGATTGTGTGATTGTGTATTGGTGTGATTGTGCGATTGTGTGATTGTGTGATGGCGGGTTGTGGATTGTCTGATTGTGTGATTGTGTATTGGTGTGATTGTGTGATTGTGTGATTGTGGGATTGTGTGAGTGTGTGATTGTGTGATTGCGTGATTGTGTGATTGTGTCACAGTGTGATTGTGTGATTGTGTGGTTGTGTGATTGTGTGGTTGTGTGATTGTGTGATTGTGGGATTGTGTGATTGTGTGATTGTGTGATTGTGTGATTGTGTGATTGTGTGAAAGTGGGTTTGTGTGTTTGTGGATTGTGTGGTTGTGTGATTGCGTGATGGCGGGATGTGGATTGTCTGATTGTGTGATTGTGTATTGGTGTGGTTGTGCGATTGTGTGACTTTGCGATTGTGTGATTGTGTGATGGCGGGATGTGGATTGTCTGATTGTGTGATTGTGTATTGGTGTGGTTGTGCGATTGTGTGACTTTGCGATTGTGTGATTGTGTGATGGCGGGTTGTGGATTGTCTGATTGTGTGATTGTGTATTGGTGTGATTGTGTGATTGTGTGATTGTGGGATTGTGTGAGTGTGTGATTGTGTGATTGCGTGATTGTGTGATTGTGTGATTGTGTCACAGTGTGATTGTGTGATTGTGTGGTTGTGTGATTGTGTGATTGTGTGATTGTGTGATTGTGGGATTGTGTGGTTGTGTGATTGTGTGGCTGTGTGATTATGTGATTGTGTGATTGTGGGATTGTGTGATTGTGTGATTGTGTGATTGTGTGATTGTGTGATTGTGTGATTGTGTGATTGTGTGATTGTGTGATTGTGTGATTGTGTGATTGTGTGATTGTGTGGTTGTGTGATTGTGTGATTGTGTGATTGTGTGATAGCGTGATTGTGCGATTGTGTGATTGCGTGATTGCCTGGTTGCGTGATTCTGTGATTCCCTCGTTGTGCGATTGTGTTATTGTGTGATGAGGTGCTTGTGTGATGGTGTGATTGTGTGATTGTGTGATTGTGTGGCTGTGTGATTGTGTGATTGTGTGATTGTGTGATTGTGTGATTGTGTGATTGTGTGGTTGTGTGATTATGTGATTGTGTTATTGTGTTCAGGTGTTATTTTGTGTTGGGGTGCTTGTGTCATTGCGTGAGTGTATGATTGTGTGACTGTGGATTGTGTATTGTGCGATTGTGTGATTGCGTGAGTGTGTGGTTGTGTGACTGTAGATTGCGTATTGTGTGATTGTGTGATTGTGTGATTGTGTGATTGTGTGATTGTGTGATTGTGTGATTGTGTGATTGTGTGATTGTGTGATTGTGTGATTGTGTGATTGTGTGATTGTGTGATTGTGTGATTGTGTGATTGTGTGAAAGTGGGTTTGTGTGTTTGTGGACTGTGTGGTTGTGTGATTGTGTGATGGCGGGATGTGGATTGTCTGATTGTGTGATTTGCGATTGTGTGACAATGCGATTGTGTGATTGTGTGATGGCGGGTTGTGGATTGTCTGATGGTGTGATTGTGCGATTGTGTGACAATGCGATTGTGTGATTGTGTGGTTGTGTGATTGTGTAATTGCATGGTGGGGTGATTGTGTGATAGTGTGATTGTGTGATAGTGTGATAGTGTGATTGTGTGATTGTGTGATTGTGTGATTGTGTCCATGTGTAATCGTGTGTTTGGGTGCTTGTGTGATTGTGCGAGGGTGTGATTGTGTGATTGTGGATTGTGTGATTGTGTGATTGTGTGATTGTGTGATTGTGTGATTGTGGGATTGTGTGGTTGTGTGATTGTGTGATTGTGTGATTGTGGGATTGTGTGGTTGTGTGATTGTGTGGTTGTGTGATTGCGTGATTGTTTGATTGTGGGATTGCGTGATTGTGTGATTGTGTGGTTGTGTGATTGTGTGATTGTTTGATTGTGTGATTGTGGGATTGTGTGGTTGTGTGATTGTGTGGTTGTGTGATTGCGTGATTGTGTGATTGTGGGATTGTGTGATTGTGTGATTGTGGGATCGTGTGGTTGTGTGATTGTGTGGTTGTGTGATTGTGTGATTGTGTGATTGTGTGATTGTGTGATTGTGTGATTGTGTGATTGTGTGATTGTGCGGTTGTGTGATTGTGTGATTGTGTGATTGCGTGATTGTGTGATTGTGCGGTTGTGTGATTGTGTGATTGCGTGATTGTGTGAATGTGCGATTGTGTGATTGCGTGGTTGCGTGATTGCGTGATTGTGTGATTGTGTAATTGTGTGATTGTGTGGTTGTGTGATTGTGTGATTGTGGGATTGTGCGATTGTGTGATTGTGTGATTGTGTGATTGTGTGATTGTGTGAAAGTGGGTTTGTGTGTTTGTGGATTGTGTGGTTGTGTGATTGTGTGATGGCGGGATGTGGATTGTCTGATTGTGTGATTGTGTATTGGTGTGATTGTGCAATTGTGTGACTTTGCGATTGTGTGATTGTGTGATGGCGGGTTGTGGATTGTCTGATTGTGTGATTGTGTATTGGTGTGATTGTGCGATTGTGTGACTTTGCGATTGTGTGATTGTGTGGTTGTGTGATTGTGTGATTGCATGGTGGGGTGATTGTGTGATAGTGTGATTGTGTGATAGTGTGATAGTGTGATTGTGTGATTGTGTGATTGTGTGATAGTGTGATTGTGTCCATGTGTAATCGTGTGTTTGGGTGCTTGTGTGATTGTGTGAGTGTGTGATTGTGTGATTGTGGATTGTGTGATTGTGTGATTGAGTGATTGTGTGATTGTGTGATTGTGTGATTGTGTGATTGTGTGATTGTGTAATTGTGTGATTGTGTGATTGTGTGATTGTGTCACTGTGTGATTGTGTGATTGTGTGATTGTGTGGTTGTGTGATTGTGTGATTTTGTGATTGTGGGATTGTGTGGTTGTGTGATTGTGTGGTTGTGTGATTGCGTGATTGTGTGATTGTGGGATTGAGTGATTGTGTGATTGTGCGATTGTGTGATTGTGTGATTGTGTGGTTGTGTGAGTGTGTGGGTGTGTGATCGTGTGATTGTGTCACTGTGTGATTGTGTGATTGTGTGATTGTGTGGTGGTGCGATTGTGTGATTGTGTATTATGTGATTGTGTTCTTGTGTCTTTGTGTGATTGTGTAGTTGTGTGATTGTGTGATTGTGTGATTGTGGGATTGTGAGATTGTGTGATTGTGTGATTGTGTGATTGTGTGATTGTGTGATTGTGTGATTGTGTGATTGTGTGATTGTGTGATTGTGTGATTGTGTGATTGTGTGATTGTGTGATTGTGTGAAAGTGGGTTTGTGTGTTTGTGGATTGTGTGGTTGTGTGATTGTGTGATGGCGGGATGTGGATTGTCTGATTGTGTGATTGTGTATTGGTGTGATTGTGCGATTGTGTGACTTTGCGATTGTGTGATTGTGTGATGGCGGGTTGTGGATTGTCTGATTGTGTGATTGTGTATTGGTGTGATTGTGTGATTGTGTGATTGTGGGATTGTGTGTGTGTGTGATTGTGTGATTGCGTGATTGTGTGATTGTGTGATTGTGTCACAGTGTGATTGTGTGATTGTGTGGTTGTGTGATTGTGTGATTGTGTGATTGTGTGATTGTGGGATTGTGTGGTTGTGTGATTGTGTGGCTGTGTGATTGTGTGATTGTGTGATTGTGGGATTGTGTGATTGTGTGATTGTGTGATTGTGTGATTGTGTGGTTGTGTGATTGTGTGATTGTGTGATTGTGTGATTGTGTGATTGTGCGACTGTGTGATTGCGTGGTTGCGTGATTGCGTGATTGTGTGATTGTGTGATTGTGTGATTGTGTGGTTGTGTGATTGTGTGATTGTGTGATAGTGTGATTGTGCGATTGTGTGATTGCGTGATTGCCTGGTTGCGTGATTCTGTGATTCCCTCGTTGTGCGATTGTGTTATTGTGTGATGAGGTGCTTGTGTGATGGTGTGATTGTGTGATTGTGTGGTTGTGTGATTGCGTGATTGTGTGATTGTGTGATTGTGTGATTGTGTGATTGTGTGGTTGTGTGATTGTGTGATTGTGTGATTGTGTGATTGTGTGATTGTGCGACTGTGTGATTGCGTGGTTGCGTGATTGCGTGATTGTGTGATTGTGTGATTGTGTGATTGTGTGGTTGTGTGATTGTGTGATTGTGTGATAGTGTGATTGTGCGATTGTGTGATTGCGTGATTGCCTGGTTGCGTGATTCTGTGATTCCCTCGTTGTGCGATTGTGTTATTGTGTGATGAGGTGCTTGTGTGATGGTGTGATTGTGTGATTGTGTGGTTGTGTGATTGCGTGATTGTGTGATTGTGGGATTGTGTGATTGTGTGATTGTGCGATTGTGTGATTGTGTGATTGTGTGGTTGTGTGAGTGTGTGGGTGTGTGATCGTGTGATTGTGTCACTGTGTGATTGTGTGATTGTGTGATTGTCTGGTGGTGTGATTGTGTGATTGTGTATTATGTGATTGTGTTCTTGTGTCTTTGTGTGAATGTGTAGTTGTGTGATTGTGTGATTGTGTGATTGTGGGATTGTGAGATTGTGTGATTGTGTGATTGTGCGATTGTGTGATTGTGTGATTGTGTGATAGTGTGATTGTGTGAAAGTGGGTTTGTGTGTTTGTGGATTGTGTGGTTGTGTGATTGTGTGATGGCGGGATGTGGATTGTCTGATTGTGTGATTGTGTATTGGTGTGATTGTGCGATTGTGTGACTTTGCGATTGTGTGACTGTGTGATGGCGGGTTGTGGATTGTCTGATTGTGTGATTCTGTATTGGTGTGATTGTGTGATTGTGTGATTGTGGGATTGTGTGAGTGTGTGATTGTGTGATTGCCTGATTGTGTGATTGTGTGATTGTGTCACAGTGTGATTGTGTGATTGTGTGGTTGTGTGATTGTGTGGTTGTGTGATTGTGTGATTGTGTGATTGTGTGATTGTGTGATTGTGGGATTGTGTGGTAGTGTGATTGTGTGATTGTGTGGGTGTGTGATTGTGTAATTGCATGGTGGGGTGATTGTGTGATAGTGTGATTGTGTGATAGTGTGATTGTGTGATTGTGTGATTGTGTGATTGTGTGATTGTGTGATTGTGTGATTGTGTGATTGTGTGATTGTGTGATTGTGTGATTGTGTCCATGTGTAATCGTGTCTTTGGGTGCTTGTGTGATTGTGCGAGTGTGTGATTGTGTGATTGTGGATTGTGTGATTGTGTGATTGTGTGATTGTGTGATTGTCTGATGGTGTGATTGTGTGATTGTGTGATTGTGTGATTTGTGGGATTGTGTGGTTGTGTGATTGTGTGGTTGTGTGATTGCGTGATTGTGTGATTGTGGGATTGTGTGGTTGTGTGATTGTGTGATTGTGTGATTGTGTGATTGTGTGATTGTGTGATTGTGTGATTGTGTGATTGTGTGATTGTGTGATTGTGTGATTGTGTGATTGTGTGATTGTGTGATTGTGTGATTGTGGGATTGTGTGGTTGTGTGATTGTGTGGTTGTGTGATTGTGTGATTGTGGGATTGTGTGGTTGTGTGATTGTCTGGTTGTGTGATTGCGTGATTGTGTGATTATGGGATTGTGTGGTTGTGTGATTGTGTGGTTGTGTGATTGTGTGATTGTGTGATTGTGTGATTGTGTGATTGTGTGATTGTGGGATTGTGTGGTAGTGTGATTGTGTGGTTGTGTGATTGCGTGATTGTGGGATTGTGTGGTTGTGTGATTGTGTGGTTGTGTGACTGTGTGATTGTGTGATTGTGTGATTGTGGGATTGTGTGGTTGTGTGATTGCGTGATTGTGTGATTGTGGGATTGTGTGATTGTGTGATTGTGTGATTGTGGGATTGTGTGGTTGTGTGATTGTGTGGTTGTGTGATTGTGTGATTGTGTGATTTTGTGATTGTGGGATTGTGTGGTTGTGTGACTGTGTGGTTGTGTGATTGCGTGATTGTGTGATTGTGGGATTGTGTGATTGTGTGATTGTGCGATTGTGTGATTGTGTGATTGTGTGGTTGTGTGAGTGTGTGGGTGTGTGATCGTGTGATTGTGTCACTGTGTGATTGTGTGATTGTGTGATTGTGTGGTGGTGCGATTGTGTGATTGTGTATTATGTGATTGTGTTCTTGTGTCTTTGTGTGATTGTGTAGTTGTGTGATTGTGTGATTGTGTGATTGTGGGATTGTGAGATTGTGTGATTGTGTGATTGTGTGATTGTGTGATTGTGTGATTGTGTGATTGTGTGATTGTGTGATTGTGTGATTGTGTGATTGTGTGATTGTGTGATTGTGTGAAAGTGGGTTTGTGTGTTTGTGGATTGTGTGGTTGTGTGATTGTGTGATGGCGGGATGTGGATTGTCTGATTGTGTGATTGTGTATTGGTGTGATTGTGCGATTGTGTGACTTTGCGATTGTCTGATTGTGTGATTGTGTATTGGTGTGATTGTGCGATTGTGTGACTTTGCGATTGTGTGATTGTGTGATGGCGGGTTGTGGATTGTCTGATTGTGTGATTGTGTATTGGTGTGATTGTGTGATTGTGTGATTGTGGGATTGTGTGAGTGTGTGATTGTGTGATTGCGTGATTGTGTGATTGTGTGATTGTGTCACAGTGTGATTGTGTGATTGTGTGGTTGTGTGATTGTGTGATTGTGTGATTGTGTGATTGTGTGATTGTGGGATTGTGTGGTTGTGTGATTGTGTGGCTGTGTGATTGTGTGATTGTGTGATTGTGGGATTGTGTGATTGTGTGATTGTGTGATTGTGTGATTGTGTGGTTGTGTGATTGTGTGATTGTGTGATTGTGTGATTGTGTGATTGTGCGACTGTGTGATTGCGTGGTTGCGTGATTGCGTGATTGTGTGATTGTGTGATTGTGTGATTGTGTGGTTGTGTGATTGTGTGATTGTGTGATAGTGTGATTGTGCGATTGTGTGATTGCGTGATTGCCTGGTTGCGTGATTCTGTGATTCCCTCGTTGTGCGATTGTGTTATTGTGTGATGAGGTGCTTGTGTGATGGTGTGATTGTGTGATTGTGTGGTTGTGTGATTGCGTGATTGTGTGATTGTGTGATTGTGTGATTGTGTGATTGTGTGGTTGTGTGATTGTGTGATTGTGTGATTGTGTGATTGTGTGATTGTGCGACTGTGTGATTGCGTGGTTGCGTGATTGCGTGATTGTGTGATTGTGTGATTGTGTGATTGTGTGGTTGTGTGATTGTGTGATTGTGTGATAGTGTGATTGTGCGATTGTGTGATTGCGTGATTGCCTGGTTGCGTGATTCTGTGATTCCCTCGTTGTGCGATTGTGTTATTGTGTGATGAGGTGCTTGTGTGATGGTGTGATTGTGTGATTGTGTGGTTGTGTGATTGCGTGATTGTGTGATTGTGGGATTGTGTGATTGTGTGATTGTGCGATTGTGTGATTGTGTGATTGTGTGGTTGTGTGAGTGTGTGGGTGTGTGATCGTGTGATTGTGTCACTGTGTGATTGTGTGATTGTGTGATTGTCTGGTGGTGTGATTGTGTGATTGTGTATTATGTGATTGTGTTCTTGTGTCTTTGTGTGAATGTGTAGTTGTGTGATTGTGTGATTGTGTGATTGTGGGATTGTGAGATTGTGTGATTGTGTGATTGTGCGATTGTGTGATTGTGTGATTGTGTGATAGTGTGATTGTGTGAAAGTGGGTTTGTGTGTTTGTGGATTGTGTGGTTGTGTGATTGTGTGATGGCGGGATGTGGATTGTCTGATTGTGTGATTGTGTATTGGTGTGATTGTGCGATTGTGTGACTTTGCGATTGTGTGACTGTGTGATGGCGGGTTGTGGATTGTCTGATTGTGTGATTCTGTATTGGTGTGATTGTGTGATTGTGTGATTGTGGGATTGTGTGAGTGTGTGATTGTGTGATTGCCTGATTGTGTGATTGTGTCACAGTGTGATTGTGTGATTGTGTGGTTGTGTGATTGTGTGGTTGTGTGATTGTGTGATTGTGTGATTGTGTGATTGTGTGATTGTGGGATTGTGTGGTAGTGTGATTGTGTGATTGTGTGGGTGTGTGATTGTGTAATTGCATGGTGGGGTGATTGTGTGATAGTGTGATTATGTGATAGTGTGATTGTGTGATTGTGTGATTGTGTGATTGTGTGATTGTGTGATTGTGTGATTGTGTGATTGTGTGATTGTGTGATTGTGTGATTGTGTGATTGTGTCCATGTGTAATCGTGTGTTTGGGTGCTTGTGTGATTGTGCGAGTGTGTGATTGTGTGATTGTGGATTGTGTGATTGTGTGATTGTGTGATTGTGTGATTGTCTGATGGTGTGATTGTGTGATTGTGTGATTGTGTGATTGTGGGATTGTGTGGTTGTGTGATTGTGTGGTTGTGTGATTGCGTGATTGCGTGATTGTGGGATTGTGTGGTTGTGTGATTGTGTGATTGTGTGATTGTGTGATTGTGTGATTGTGTGATTGTGTGATTGTGTGATTGTGTGATTGTGTGATTGTGTGATTGTGTGATTGTGTGATTGTGGGATTGTGTGGTTGTGTGATTGTGTGGTTGTGTGATTGTGTGATTGTGGGATTGTGTGGTTGTGTGATTGTCTGGTTGTGTGATTGCGTGATTGTGTGATTATGGGATTGTGTGGTTGTGTGATTGTGTGGTTGTGTGATTGTGTGATTGTGTGATTGTGTGATTGTGTGATTGTGGGATTGTGTGGTAGTGTGATTGTGTGGTTGTGTGATTGCGTGATTGTGGGATTGTGTGGTTGTGTGATTGTGTGGTTGTGTGATTGTGTGATTGTGTGATTGTGTGATTGTGGGATTGTGTGGTTGTGTGATTGTGTGGTTGTGTGATTGCGTGATTGTGTGATTGTGGGATTGTGTGATTGTGTGATTGTGTGATTGTGGGATTGTGTGGTTGTGTGATTGTGTGGTTGTGTGATTGTGTGATTGTGTGATTTTGTGATTGTGGGATTGTGTGGTTGTGTGACTGTGTGGTTGTGTGATTGCGTGATTGTGTGATTGTGGGATTGTGTGATTGTGTGAGTGTGTGATTGTGTGATTGCGTGATTGTGTGATTGTGTGATTGTGTCACAGTGTGATTGTGTGATTGTGTGATTGTGTGGTTGTGTGATTGTGTGATTGTGTGATTGTGTGATTGTGAGATTGTGTGGTTGTGTGATTGTGTGATTGTGTGATTGTGTGATTGTGTGATTGTGCGATTGTGTGATTGCGTGGTTGCGCGATTGCGTGATTGTGTGATTGTGTGATTGTGTGATTGTGTCACTGTGTGATTGTGTGATTGTGTGCTTGTGTGATTGCGTGATTGTGTGATTGTGGGATTGTGTGATTGTGTGATTGTGCGATTGTGTGATTGTGTGATTGTGTGGTTGTGTGAGTGTGTGGGTGTGTGATCGTGTGATTGTGTCACTGTGTGATTGTGTGATTGTGTGATTGTGTGGTGGTGTGATTGTGTGATTGTGTATTATGTGATTGTGTTCTTGTGTCTTTGTGTGATTGTGTAGTTGTGTGATTGTGTGATTGTGTGATTGTGGGATTGTGAGATTGTGTGATTGTGTGATTGTGTGATTGTGTGATTGTGTGAAAGTGGGTTTGTGTGTTTGTGGATTGTGTGATGGCGGGATGTGGATTGTCTGATTGTGTGATTGTGTATTGGTGTGATTGTGCGATTGTGTGACTTTGCGATTGTGTGATTGTGTGATGGCGGGTTGTGGATTGTCTGATTGTGTGATTGTGTATTGGTGTGATTGTGTATTGGTGTGATTGTGTGATTGTGTGATTGTGGGATTGTGTGAGTGTGTGATTGTGTGATTGCGTGATTGTGTGATTGTGTGATTGTGTCACAGTGTGATTGTGTGGTTGTGTGGTTGTGTGATTGTGTGGTTGTGTGATTGTGTGATTGTGGGATTGTGTGATTGTGTGATTGTGTGATTGTGTGATTGTGTGAAAGTGGGTTTGTGTGTTTGTGGATTGTGTGGTTGTGTGATTGTGTGATGGCGGGATGTGGATTGTCTGATTGTGTGATTGTGTATTGGTGTGATTGTGCGATTGTGTGACTTTGCGATTGTGTGACTGTGTGATGGCGGGTTGTGGATTGTCTGATTGTGTGATTCTGTATTGGTGTGATTGTGTGATTGTGTGATTGTGGGATTGTGTGAGTGTGTGATTGTGTGATTGCCTGATTGTGTGATTGTGTGATTGTGTCACAGTGTGATTGTGTGATTGTGTGGTTGTGTGATTGTGTGGTTGTGTGATTGTGTGATTGTGTGATTGTGTGATTGTGTGATTGTGGGATTGTGTGGTAGTGTGATTGTGTGATTGTGTGGGTGTGTGATTGTGTAATTGCATGGTGGGGTGATTGTGTGATAGTGTGATTGTGTGATAGTGTGATTGTGTGATTGTGTGATTGTGTGATTGTGTGATTGTGTGATTGTGTGATTGTGTGATTGTGTGATTGTGTGATTGTGTGATTGTGTCCATGTGTAATCGTGTCTTTGGGTGCTTGTGTGATTGTGCGAGTGTGTGATTGTGTGATTGTGGATTGTGTGATTGTGTGATTGTGTGATTGTGTGATTGTCTGATGGTGTGATTGTGTGATTGTGTGATTGTGTGATTGTGGGATTGTGTGGTTGTGTGATTGTGTGGTTGTGTGATTGCGTGATTGTGTGATTGTGGGATTGTGTGGTTGTGTGATTGTGTGATTGTGTGATTGTGTGATTGTGTGATTGTGTGATTGTGTGATTGTGTGATTGTGTGATTGTGTGATTGTGTGATTGTGTGATTGTGTGATTGTGTGATTGTGTGATTGTGTGATTGTGGGATTGTGTGGTTGTGTGATTGTGTGGTTGTGTGATTGTGTGATTGTGGGATTGTGTGGTTGTGTGATTGTCTGGTTGTGTGATTGCGTGATTGTGTGATTATGGGATTGTGTGGTTGTGTGATTGTGTGGTTGTGTGATTGTGTGATTGTGTGATTGTGTGATTGTGTGATTGTGTGATTGTGGGATTGTGTGGTAGTGTGATTGTGTGGTTGTGTGATTGCGTGATTGTGGGATTGTGTGGTTGTGTGATTGTGTGGTTGTGTGATTGTGTGATTGTGTGATTGTGTGATTGTGGGATTGTGTGGTTGTGTGATTGCGTGATTGTGTGATTGTGGGATTGTGTGATTGTGTGATTGTGTGATTGTGGGATTGTGTGGTTGTGTGATTGTGTGGTTGTGTGATTGTGTGATTGTGTGATTTTGTGATTGTGGGATTGTGTGGTTGTGTGACTGTGTGGTTGTGTGATTGCGTGATTGTGTGATTGTGGGATTGTGTGATTGTGTGATTGTGCGATTGTGTGATTGTGTGATTGTGTGGTTGTGTGAGTGTGTGGGTGTGTGATCGTGTGATTGTGTCACTGTGTGATTGTGTGATTGTGTGATTGTGTGGTGGTGCGATTGTGTGATTGTGTATTATGTGATTGTGTTCTTGTGTCTTTGTGTGATTGTGTAGTTGTGTGATTGTGTGATTGTGTGATTGTGGGATTGTGAGATTGTGTGATTGTGTGATTGTGTGATTGTGTGATTGTGTGATTGTGTGATTGTGTGATTGTGTGATTGTGTGATTGTGTGATTGTGTGATTGTGTGATTGTGTGATTGTGTGATTGTGTGAAAGTGGGTTTGTGTGTTTGTGGATTGTGTGGTTGTGTGATTGTGTGATGGCGGGATGTGGATTGTCTGATTGTGTGATTGTGTATTGGTGTGATTGTGCGATTGTGTGACTTTGCGATTGTCTGATTGTGTGATTGTGTATTGGTGTGATTGTGCGATTGTGTGACTTTGCGATTGTGTGATTGTGTGATGGCGGGTTGTGGATTGTCTGATTGTGTGATTGTGTATTGGTGTGATTGTGTGATTGTGTGATTGTGGGATTGTGTGAGTGTGTGATTGTGTGATTGCGTGATTGTGTGATTGTGTGATTGTGTCACAGTGTGATTGTGTGATTGTGTGGTTGTGTGATTGTGTGATTGTGTGATTGTGTGATTGTGTGATTGTGGGATTGTGTGGTTGTGTGATTGTGTGGCTGTGTGATTGTGTGATTGTGTGATTGTGGGATTGTGTGATTGTGTGATTGTGTGATTGTGTGATTGTGTGGTTGTGTGATTGTGTGATTGTGTGATTGTGTGATTGTGTGATTGTGCGACTGTGTGATTGCGTGGTTGCGTGATTGCGTGATTGTGTGATTGTGTGATTGTGTGATTGTGTGGTTGTGTGATTGTGTGATTGTGTGATAGTGTGATTGTGCGATTGTGTGATTGCGTGATTGCCTGGTTGCGTGATTCTGTGATTCCCTCGTTGTGCGATTGTGTTATTGTGTGATGAGGTGCTTGTGTGATGGTGTGATTGTGTGATTGTGTGGTTGTGTGATTGCGTGATTGTGTGATTGTGTGATTGTGTGATTGTGTGATTGTGTGGTTGTGTGATTGTGTGATTGTGTGATTGTGTGATTGTGTGATTGTGCGACTGTGTGATTGCGTGGTTGCGTGATTGCGTGATTGTGTGATTGTGTGATTGTGTGATTGTGTGGTTGTGTGATTGTGTGATTGTGTGATAGTGTGATTGTGCGATTGTGTGATTGCGTGATTGCCTGGTTGCGTGATTCTGTGATTCCCTCGTTGTGCGATTGTGTTATTGTGTGATGAGGTGCTTGTGTGATGGTGTGATTGTGTGATTGTGTGGTTGTGTGATTGCGTGATTGTGTGATTGTGGGATTGTGTGATTGTGTGATTGTGCGATTGTGTGATTGTGTGATTGTGTGGTTGTGTGAGTGTGTGGGTGTGTGATCGTGTGATTGTGTCACTGTGTGATTGTGTGATTGTGTGATTGTCTGGTGGTGTGATTGTGTGATTGTGTATTATGTGATTGTGTTCTTGTGTCTTTGTGTGAATGTGTAGTTGTGTGATTGTGTGATTGTGTGATTGTGGGATTGTGAGATTGTGTGATTGTGTGATTGTGCGATTGTGTGATTGTGTGATTGTGTGATAGTGTGATTGTGTGAAAGTGGGTTTGTGTGTTTGTGGATTGTGTGGTTGTGTGATTGTGTGATGGCGGGATGTGGATTGTCTGATTGTGTGATTGTGTATTGGTGTGATTGTGCGATTGTGTGACTTTGCGATTGTGTGACTGTGTGATGGCGGGTTGTGGATTGTCTGATTGTGTGATTCTGTATTGGTGTGATTGTGTGATTGTGTGATTGTGGGATTGTGTGAGTGTGTGATTGTGTGATTGCCTGATTGTGTGATTGTGTCACAGTGTGATTGTGTGATTGTGTGGTTGTGTGATTGTGTGGTTGTGTGATTGTGTGATTGTGTGATTGTGTGATTGTGTGATTGTGGGATTGTGTGGTAGTGTGATTGTGTGATTGTGTGGGTGTGTGATTGTGTAATTGCATGGTGGGGTGATTGTGTGATAGTGTGATTGTGTGATAGTGTGATTGTGTGATTGTGTGATTGTGTGATTGTGTGATTGTGTGATTGTGTGATTGTGTGATTGTGTGATTGTGTGATTGTGTGATTGTGTGATTGTGTCCATGTGTAATCGTGTGTTTGGGTGCTTGTGTGATTGTGCGAGTGTGTGATTGTGTGATTGTGGATTGTGTGATTGTGTGATTGTGTGATTGTGTGATTGTCTGATGGTGTGATTGTGTGATTGTGTGATTGTGTGATTGTGGGATTGTGTGGTTGTGTGATTGTGTGGTTGTGTGATTGCGTGATTGCGTGATTGTGGGATTGTGTGGTTGTGTGATTGTGTGATTGTGTGATTGTGTGATTGTGTGATTGTGTGATTGTGTGATTGTGTGATTGTGTGATTGTGTGATTGTGTGATTGTGTGATTGTGTGATTGTGGGATTGTGTGGTTGTGTGATTGTGTGGTTGTGTGATTGTGTGATTGTGGGATTGTGTGGTTGTGTGATTGTCTGGTTGTGTGATTGCGTGATTGTGTGATTATGGGATTGTGTGGTTGTGTGATTGTGTGGTTGTGTGATTGTGTGATTGTGTGATTGTGTGATTGTGTGATTGTGGGATTGTGTGGTAGTGTGATTGTGTGGTTGTGTGATTGCGTGATTGTGGGATTGTGTGGTTGTGTGATTGTGTGGTTGTGTGATTGTGTGATTGTGTGATTGTGTGATTGTGGGATTGTGTGGTTGTGTGATTGTGTGGTTGTGTGATTGCGTGATTGTGTGATTGTGGGATTGTGTGATTGTGTGATTGTGTGATTGTGGGATTGTGTGGTTGTGTGATTGTGTGGTTGTGTGATTGTGTGATTGTGTGATTTTGTGATTGTGGGATTGTGTGGTTGTGTGACTGTGTGGTTGTGTGATTGCGTGATTGTGTGATTGTGGGATTGTGTGATTGTGTGATTGTGCGATTGTGTGATTGTGTGATTGTGTGGTTGTGTGAGTGTGTGGGTGTGTGATCGTGTGACTGTGTCACTGTGTGATTGTGTGATTGTGTGATTGTGTGATTGTGGGATTGTGTGAGTGTGTGATTGTGTGATTGCGTGATTGTGTGATTGTGTGATTGTGTCACAGTGTGATTGTGTGATTGTGTGATTGTGTGGTTGTGTGATTGTGTGATTGTGTGATTGTGTGATTGTGAGATTGTGTGGTTGTGTGATTGTGTGATTGTGTGATTGTGTGATTGTGTGATTGTGCGATTGTGTGATTGCGTGGTTGCGCGATTGCGTGATTGTGTGATTGTGTGATTGTGTGATTGTGTCACTGTGTGATTGTGTGATTGTGTGCTTGTGTGATTGCGTGATTGTGTGATTGTGGGATTGTGTGATTGTGTGATTGTGCGATTGTGTGATTGTGTGATTGTGTGGTTGTGTGAGTGTGTGGGTGTGTGATCGTGTGATTGTGTCACTGTGTGATTGTGTGATTGTGTGATTGTGTGGTGGTGTGATTGTGTGATTGTGTATTATGTGATTGTGTTCTTGTGTCTTTGTGTGATTGTGTAGTTGTGTGATTGTGTGATTGTGTGATTGTGGGATTGTGAGATTGTGTGATTGTGTGATTGTGTGATTGTGTGATTGTGTGAAAGTGGGTTTGTGTGTTTGTGGATTGTGTGATGGCGGGATGTGGATTGTCTGATTGTGTGATTGTGTATTGGTGTGATTGTGCGATTGTGTGACTTTGCGATTGTGTGATTGTGTGATGGCGGGTTGTGGATTGTCTGATTGTGTGATTGTGTATTGGTGTGATTGTGTATTGGTGTGATTGTGTGATTGTGTGATTGTGGGATTGTGTGAGTGTGTGATTGTGTGATTGCGTGATTGTGTGATTGTGTGATTGTGTCACAGTGTGATTGTGTGGTTGTGTGGTTGTGTGATTGTGTGGTTGTGTGATTGTGTGATTGTGGGATTGTGTGATTGTGTGATTGTGTGATTGTGTGATTGTGTGAAAGTGGGTTTGTGTGTTTGTGGATTGTGTGGTTGTGTGATTGTGTGATGGCGGGATGTGGATTGTCTGATTGTGTGATTGTGTATTGGTGTGATTGTGCGATTGTGTGACTTTGCGATTGTGTGATTGTGTGATGGCGGGTTGTGGATTGTCTGATTGTGTGATTGTGTATTGGTGTGATTGTGCGATTGTGTGACTTTGCGATTGTGTGATTGTGTGATTGTGTGATTGTGGGATTGTGTGGTTGTGTGATTGTGTGGTTGTGTGATTGCGTGATTGTGTGATTGTGGGATTGTGTGATTGTGTGATTGTGTGATTATGGGATTGTGTGGTTGTGTGATTGTGTGGTTGTGTGATTGTGTGATTGTGTGATTGTGTGATTGTGTGATTGTGTGATTGTGTGATTGTGTGATTGTGGGATTGTGTGGTTGTGTGATTGTGTGGTTGTGTGATTGCGAGTTTGTGTGATTGTGGGATTGTGTGGTTGTGTGATTGTGTGGTTGTGTGATTGTGTGATTGTGTGATTGTGTGATTGTGGGATTGTGTGGTTGTGTGGTTGTGTGATTGTGTGGTTGTGTGATTGCGTGACTGTGTGATTGTGGAATTGCGTGATTGTGTGATTGTGTGATTATGGGATTGTGTGGTTGTGTGATTGTGTGATTGTGTGGTTGTGTGATTGCGTGATTGTGTGATTGTGTGATTGTGTGATTGTGTGATTGTGTGATTGTGTGATTGTGTGATTGTGTGATTGTGTGATTGTGTGATTGTGTGATTGTGTGATTGTGTGATTGTGTGATTGTGTGATTGTGTGGTTGTGTGAATGTGTGATTGCATGGTGGGGTGATTGTGTGATAGTGTGATTGTGTGATAGTGTGATAGTGTGATTGTGTGATTGTGTGATTGTGTGATTGTGTGATTGTGGGATTGTGTGGTTGTGTGATTGTGTGGTTGTGTGATTGTGTGATTGTGGGATTGTGTGATTGTGGGATTGTGTGGTTGTGCGATTGTGTGGTTGTGTGATTATGTGATTGTGTCATTGTGTTCATGTGTTATTTTGCGTTGGGGTGCTTGTGTGATTGCGTGAGTGTATGATTGTGTGACTGTGGATTGTGTATTGTGTGATAGTGGGATTGTGTGGTTGTGTGATTGTGTGATTGTGTGGTTGTGTGATTGTGTGATTGTGTGATTGTGGGATTGTGTGGTTGTGTGATTGTGTGGTTGTGTGATTGTGTGATTGTGGGATTGTGTGGTTGTGTGATTGTGTGGTTGTGTGATTGTGTGATTGTGTGGTTGTGTGATTGTGGGCTTGTGTGGTTGTGTGATTGTGTGGTTGTGTGATTGCGTGATTGTGTGATTGTGTGATTGTGTGGTGGTTTGATTGTGTGATTGTGTATTATGTGATTGTGTTCTTGTGTCTTTGTGTGATTGTGTAGTTGTGTGATTGTGTGATTGTGTGATTGTGGGATTGTGAGATTGTGTGATTGTGTGATTGTGTGGTTGTGTGATTGTGTGATTGTGTGATTGTGTGATTGTGTGATTGTGTGATTGTGTGATTGTGTGATTGTGTGATTGTGTGATTGTGTGATTGTGTGATTGTGTCATTGTGTATTTGTGTGATTGTGTGATTGTGTGGTTGTGTGATTGTGTGATTGTGTGATTGTGTGATTGTGTGATTGTGGGATTGTGTGGTTGTGTGATTGTGTGGTTGTGTGATTGTGTGATTGTGGGATTGTGTGGTTGTGTGAGTGTGTGGTTGTGTGATTGTGTGATTGTGTGGTTGTGTGATTGTGGGATTGTGTGGTTGTGTGATCGTGTGGTTGTGTGATTGCGTGATTGTGTGATTGTGTGATTGTGTGGTGGTTTGATTGTGTGATTGTGTATTATGTGATTGTGTTCTTGTGTCTTTGTGTGATTGTGTAGTTGTGTGATTGTGTGATTGTGTGATTGTGGGATTGTGAGATTGTGTGATTGTGTGATTGTGTGATTGTGTGATTGTGTTATTGTGTGATTGTGTGATTGTGTGAAAGTGGGTTTGTGTGTTTGTGGATTGTGTGGTTGTGTGATTGTGTGATGGAGGGATGTGGATTGTCTGATTGTGTGATTGTGTATTGGTGTGAGTGTGCGATTGTGTGACTTTGCGATTGTGTGATTGTATGATGGCGGGTTGTGGATTGTCTGATTGTGTGATTGTGTATTGGTGTGATTGTGTGATTGTGTGATTGTGGGATTGTGTGAGTGTGTGATTGTGTGATTGCGTGATTGTGTGATTGTGTGATTGTGTCACAGTGTGATTGTGTGATTGTGTCACAGTGTGATTGTGTGATTGTGTGGTTGTGTGGTTGTGTGATTGTGTGATTGTGGGATTGTGTGGTTGTGTGATTGTGTGGCTGTGTGATTGTGTGATTGTGGGATTGTGTGATTGTGTGATTGTGTGGTTGTGTGATTGTGTGATTGTGTGATTGTGTGATTGTGTGATTGTGCGATTGTGTGATTGCGTGGTTGCGTGATTGCGTGATTGTGTGATTGTGTGATTGTGTAATTGTGTGATTGTGTGGTTGTGTGATTGTGTGATTGTGTGATAGTGTGATTGTGCGATTGTGTGATTGCGTGATTGCCTGGTTGCGTGATTCTGTGATTCCCTCGTTGTGCGATTGTGTTATTGTGTGATGAGGTGCTTGTGTGATGGTGTGATTGTGTGATTGTGTGATTGTGTCCATGTGTAATCGTGTGTTTGGGTGCTTGTGTGATTGTGCGAGTGTGTGATTGTGTGATTGTGGATTGTGTGATTGTGTGATTGTGTGATTGTGTGATTGTGTGATTGTGTGATTGTGTGATTGTGTGATTGTGGGATTGTGTGATTGTGGGATTGTGTGATGGTGTGATTGTGTGATTGTGTGATTGTGTGGTTGTGGGATTGTGTGATTGTGTGATTGTGTGATTGTGTGATTGTGTGACTGTGTGATTGTGTGGTTGTGTGATTGTGTGATTGTGTGATTGTGTGATTGTGTGATAGTGGGATTGTGTGGTTGTGTGATTGTGTGGTTGTGTGATTATGTGATTGTGTCATTGTGTTCATGTGTTATTTTGTGTTGGGGTGCTTGTGTGATTGCGTGAGTATATGATTGTGTGACTGTGGATTGTGTATTGTGTGATTGTGTGATTGCGTGAGTGTGTGGTTGTGTGACTGTAGATTGCGTATTGTGTGATTGTGTGATTGTGTGATTGTGTGATTGTGTGATTGTGTGAAAGTGGGTTTGTGTGTTTGTGGATTGTGTGGTTGTGTGATTGTGTGATGGCGGGATGTGGATTGTCTGATTGTGTGATTGTGTATTGGTGTGATTGTGCGATTGTGTGACTTTGCGATTGTGTGATTGTGCGATGGCGGGTTGTGGATTGTCTGACTGTGTGATTGTGTATTGGTGTGATTGTGCGCTTGTGTGACTTTGCGATTGTGTGATTGTGTGGTTGTCTGATTGTGTGATTGCATGGTGAGGTGATTGTGTGATAGTGTGATTGTGTGATAGTGTGATTGTGGGATTGTGTGGTTGTGTGATTGTGTGGTTGTGTGATTGTGTGATTGTGTCACTGTGTGGTTGTGTGATTGTGTGATTGTGTGGTTGTGTGATTGTGTGATTGTGTGATTGTGTGATTGTGGGATTGTGTGGTTGTGTGATTGTGTGGTTGTGTGATTGTGTGATTGTGGGATTGTGTGGTTGTGTGATTGTGTGGTTGTGTGATTGTGTGATTGTGTGATTGTGTGATTGTGGGATTGTGTGGTTGTGTGATTGTGTGGTTGTGTGATTGCGTGATTGTGTGATTGTGGGATTGTGTGATTGTGTGATTGTGGGATTGTGTGGTTGTGTGATTGTGTGGTTGTGTGATTGTGTGATTGTGTGATTTTGTGATTGTGGGATTGTGTGGTTGTGTGATTGTGTGGTTGTGTGATTGCGTGATTGTGTGATTGTGGGATTGTGTGATTGTGTGATTGTGCGATTGTGTGATTGTGTGATTGTGTGGTTGTGTGAGTGTGTGGGTGTGTGATCGTGTGATTGTGTCACTGTGTGATTGTGTGATTGTGTGATTGTGTGATTGTGGGATTGTGTGAGTGCGTGATTGTGTGATTGCGTGATTGTGTGATTGTGTGATTGTGTCACAGTGTGATTGTGTGATTGTGTGGTTGTGTGATTGTGTGATTGTATGATTGTGTGACTGTGGATTGTGTATTGTGCGATTGTCTGATTGCGTGAGTGTGTGGTTGTGTGACTGTAGATTGCGTATTGTGTGATTGTGTGATTGTGTGATTGTGTGATTGTGTGATTGTGTGAAAGTGGGTTTGTGTGTTTGTGGATTGTGTGGTTGTGTGATTTTGTGATGGCGGGATGTGGATTGTCTGATTGTGTGATTGTGTATTGGTGTGATTGTGCGATTGTGTGACTTTGCGATAGTGTGATTGTGTGATGGCGGGTTGTGGATTGTCTGATTGTGTGATTGTGCGATTGTGTGACAATGCGATTGTGTGATTGTGTGGTTGTGTGATTGTGTAATTGCATGGTGGGGTGATTGTGTGATAGTGTGATTGTGTGATAGTGTGTTTGTGCGATTGTGTGATTGTGTGATTGTGTGATTGTGTCCATGTGTAATCGTGTGTTTGGGTGCTTGTGTGATTGTGCGAGTGTGTGATTGTGTGATTGTGGATTGTGTGATTGTGTGATTGTGTGATTGTGTGATTGTGTGATTGTGTGATTGTGTGATTGTGTGATTGTGGGATTGTGTGGTTGTGTGATTGTGTGGTTGTGTGATTGCGTGATTGTGTGATTGTGGGATTGTGTGGTTGTGTGATTGTGTGGTTGTGTGATTGTGTGATTGTGTGATTGTGTGATTGTGTGATTGTGTGATTGTGTGATTGTGTGATTGTGTGATTGTGTGATTGTGGGATTGTGTGGTTGTGTGATTGTGTGGTTGTGTGATTGTGTGATTGTGGGATTGTGTGGTTGTGTGATTGTGTGGTTGTGTGATTGTGTGATTGTGTGATTATAGGATTGTGTGGTTGTGTGATTGTGTGGTTGTGTGATTGTGTGATTGTGTGATTGTGTGATTGTGTGATTGTGGGATTGTGTGGTAGTGTGATTGTGTGATTGTGTGGGTGTGTGATTGTGTAATTGCATGGTGGGGTGATTGTGTGATAGTGTGATTGTGTGATAGTGTGATTGTGTGATTGTGTGATTGTGTGATTGTGTGATTGTGTGATTGTGTGATTGTGTGATTGTGTGATTGTGTGATTGTGTGATTGTGTCCATGTGTAATCGTGTGTTTGGGTGCTTGTGTGATTGTGCGAGTGTGTGATTGTGTGATTGTGGATTGTGTGATTGTGTGATTGTGTGATTGTGTGATTGTCTGATGGTGTGATTGTGTGATTGTGTGATTGTGTGATTGTGGGATTGTGTGGTTGTGTGATTGTGTGGTTGTGTGATTGCGTGATTGTGTGATTGTGGGATTGTGTGGTTGTGTGATTGTGTGATTGTGTGATTGTGTGATTGTGTGATTGTGTGATTGTGTGATTGTGTGATTGTGTGATTGTGTGATTGTGTGATTGTGTGATTGTGTGATTGTGTGATTGTGGGATTGTGTGGTTGTGTGATTGTGTGGTTGTGTGATTGTGTGATTGTGGGATTGTGTGGTTGTGTGATTGTGTGGTTGTGTGATTGTGTGATTGTGTGATTGTGGGATTGTGTGGTTGTGTGATTGTGTGGTTGTGTGATTGTGTGATTGTGTGATTGTGTGATTGTGTGATTGTGGGATTGTGTGGTTGTGTGATTGTGTGGTTGTGTGATTGTGTGATTGTGGGATTGTGTGGTTGTGTGATTGTGTGGTTGTGTGATTGTGTGATTGTGTGATTGTGTGATTGTGGGATTGTGTGGTTGTGTGATTGTGTGGTTGTGTGATTGCGTGATTGTGTGATTGTGGGATTGTGTGATTGTGTGATTGTGTGATTGTGGGATTGTGTGGTTGTGTGATTGTGTGGTTGTGTGATTGTGTGATTGTGTGATTTTGTGATTGTGGGATTGTGTGGTTGTGTGACTGTGTGGTTGTGTGATTGCGTGATTGTGTGATTGTGGGATTGTGTGATTGTGTGATTGTGCGATTGTGTGATTGTGTGATTGTGTGGTTGTGTGAGTGTGTGGGTGTGTGATCGTGTGATTGTGTCACTGTGTGATTGTGTGATTGTGTGATTGTGTGATTGTGGGATTGTGTGAGTGTGTGATTGTGTGATTGCGTGATTGTGTGATTGTGTGATTGTGTGGTTGTGTGATTGTGTGATTGTGTGATTGTGTGATTGTGAGATTGTGTGGTTGTGTGATTGTGTGATTGTGTGATTGTGTGATTGTGTGATTGTGCGATTGTGTGATTGCGTGGTTGCGCGATTGCGTGATTGTGTGATTGTGTGATTGTGTGATTGTGTCACTGTGTGATTGTGTGATTGTGTGCTTGTGTGATTGCGTGATTGTGTGATTGTGGGATTGTGTGATTGTGTGATTGTGCGATTGTGTGATTGTGTGATTGTGTGGTTGTGTGAGTGTGTGGGTGTGTGATCGTGTGATTGTGTCACTGTGTGATTGTGTGATTGTGTGATTGTGTGGTGGTGTGATTGTGTGATTGTGTATTATGTGATTGTGTTCTTGTGTCTTTGTGTGATTGTGTAGTTGTGTGATTGTGTGATTGTGTGATTGTGGGATTGTGAGATTGTGTGATTGTGTGATTGTGTGATTGTGTGATTGTGTGAAAGTGGGTTTGTGTGTTTGTGGATTGTGTGATGGCGGGATGTGGATTGTCTGATTGTGTGATTGTGTTGGTGTGATTGTGCGATTGTGTGACTTTGCGATTGTGTGATTGTGTGATGGCGGGTTGTGGATTGTCTGATTGTGTGATTGTGTATTGGTGTGATTGTGTATTGGTGTGATTGTGTGATTGTGTGATTGTGGGATTGTGTGAGTGTGTGATTGTGTGATTGTGGGATTGTGTGGTTGTGTGATTGTGTGGTTGTGTGATTGCGAGATTGTGTGATTGTGGGATTGTGTGGTTGTGTGATTGTGTGGTTGTGTGATTGTGTGATTGTGTGATTGTGTGATTGTGGGATTGTGTGGTTGTGTGGTTGTGTGATTGTGTGGTTGTGTGATTGCGTGACTGTGTGATTGTGGAATTGCGTGATTGTGTGATTGTGTGATTATGGGATTGTGTGGTTGTGTGATTGTGTGGTTGTGTGATTGTGTGATTGTGTGGTTGTGTGATTGCGTGATTGTGTGATTGTGTGATTGTGTGATTGTGTGATTGTGTGATTGTGTGATTGTGTGATTGTGTGATTGTGTGATTGTGTGATTGTGTGATTGTGTGGTTGTGTGAATGTGTGATTGCATGGTGGGGTGATCGTGTGATAGTGTGATTGTGTGATAGTGTGATAGTGTGATTGTGTGATTGTGTGATTGTGTGATTGTGTGATTGTGGGATTGTGTGGTTGTGTGATTGTGTGGTTGTGTGATTGTGTGATTGTGGGATTGTGTGATTGTGGGATTGTGTGGTTGTGCGATTGTGTGGTTGTGTGATTATGTGATTGTGTCATTGTGTTCATGTGTTATTTTGCGTTGGGGTGCTTGTGTGATTGCGTGAGTGTATGATTGTGTGACTGTGGATTGTGTATTGTGTGATAGTGGGATTGTGTGGTTGTGTGATTGTGTGATTGTGTGGTTGTGTGATTGTGTGATTGTGTGATTGTGGGATTGTGTGGTTGTGTGATTGTGTGGTTGTGTGATTGTGTGATTGTGGGATTGTGTGGTTGTGTGATTGTGTGGTTGTGTGATTGTGTGATTGTGTGGTTGTGTGATTGTGGGCTTGTGTGGTTGTGTGATTGTGTGGTTGTGTGATTGCGTGATTGTGTGATTGTGTGATTGTGTGGTGGTTTGATTGTGTGATTGTGTATTATGTGATTGTGTTCTTGTGTCTTTGTGTGATTGTGTAGTTGTGTGATTGTGTGATTGTGTGATTGTGGGATTGTGAGATTGTGTGATTGTGTGATTGTGTGGTTGTGTGATTGTGTGATTGTGTGATTGTGTGATTGTGTGATTGTGTGGTTGTGTGATTGTGTGATTGTGGGATTGTGTGGTTGTGTGAGTGTGTGGTTGTGTGATTGTGTGATTGTGTGGTTGTGTGATTGTGGGATTGTGTGGTTGTGTGATCGTGTGGTTGTGTGATTGCGTGATTGTGTGATTGTGTGATTGTGTGGTGGTTTGATTGTGTGATTGTGTATTATGTGATTGTGTTCTTGTGTCTTTGTGTGATTGTGTAGTTGTGTGATTGTGTGATTGTGTGATTGTGGGATTGTGAGATTGTGTGATTGTGTGATTGTGTGATTGTGTGATTGTGTTATTGTGTGATTGTGTGATTGTGTGAAAGTGGGTTTGTGTGTTTGTGGATTGTGTGGTTGTGTGATTGTGTGATGGAGGGATGTGGATTGTCTGATTGTGTGATTGTGTATTGGTGTGAGTGTGCGATTGTGTGACTTTGCGATTGTGTGATTGTATGATGGCGGGTTGTGGATTGTCTGATTGTGTGATTGTGTATTGGTGTGATTGTGTGATTGTGTGATTGTGGGATTGTGTGAGTGTGTGATTGTGTGATTGCGTGATTGTGTGATTGTGTGATTGTGTCACAGTGTGATTGTGTGATTGTGTCACAGTGTGATTGTGTGATTGTGTGGTTGTGTGATTGTGTGATTGTGTGATTGTGGGATTGTGTGGTTGTGTGATTGTGTGGCTGTGTGATTGTGTGATTGTGGGATTGTGTGATTGTGTGATTGTGTGATTGTGTGGTTGTGTGATTGTGTGATTGTGTGATTGTGTGATTGTGTGATTGTGCGATTGTGTGATTGCGTGGTTGCGTGATTGCGTGATTGTGTGATTGTGTGATTGTGTAATTGTGTGATTGTGTGGTTGTGTGATTGTGTGATTGTGTGATAGTGTGATTGTGCGATTGTGTGATTGCGTGATTGCCTGGTTGCGTGATTCTGTGATTCCCTCGTTGTGCGATTGTGTTATTGTGTGATGAGGTGCTTGTGTGATGGTGTGATTGTGTGATTGTGTGATTGTGTCCATGTGTAATCGTGTGTTTGGGTGCTTGTGTGATTGTGCGAGTGTGTGATTGTGTGATTGTGGATTGTGTGATTGTGTGATTGTGTGATTGTGTGATTGTGTGATTGTGTGATTGTGCGATTGTGTGACTTTGCGATTGTGTGATTGTGTGGTTGTCTGATTGTGTGATTGCATGGTGAGGTGATTGTGTGATAGTGTGATTGTGTGATAGTGTGATTGCGGGATTGTGTGGTTGTGTGATTGTGTGGTTGTGTGATTGTGTGATTGTGTCACTGTGTGATTGTGTGATTGTGTGATTGTGTGGTTGTGTGATTGTGTGATTGTGTGATTGTGTGATTGTGGGATTGTGTGGTTGTGTGATTGTGTGGTTGTGTGATTGTGTGATTGTGGGATTGTGTGGTTGTGTGATTGTGTGGTTGTGTGATTGTGTGATTGTGTGATTGTGTGATTGTGGGATTGTGTGGTTGTGTGATTGTGTGGTTGTGTGATTGCGTGATTGTGTGATTGTGGGATTGTGTGATTGTGTGATTGTGGGATTGTGTGGTTGTGTGATTGTGTGGTTGTGTGATTGTGTGATTGTGTGATTTTGTGATTGTGGGATTGTGTGGTTGTGTGATTGTGTGGTTGTGTGATTGCGTGATTGTGTGATTGTGGGATTGTGTGATTGTGTGATTGTGCGATTGTGTGATTGTGTGATTGTGTGGTTGTGTGAGTGTGTGGGTGTGTGATCGTGTGATTGTGTCACTGTGTGATTGTGTGATTGTGTGATTGTGGGATTGTGTGAGTGTGTGATTGTGTGATTGCGTGATTGTGTGATTGTGTGATTGTGTCACAGTGTGATTGTGTGATTGTGTGGTTGTGTGATTGTGTGATTGTGTGATTGTGTGATTGTGAGATTGTGTGGTTGTGTGATTGTGTGATTGTGTGATTGTGTGATTGTGTGATTGTGCGATTGTGTGATTGCGTGGTTGCGTGATTGCGTGATTGTGTGATTGCGTGATTGTGTGGTTGTGTGATTGTGTGATTGTGTGATTGTGTGCTTGTGTGATTGCGTGATTGTGTGCTTGTGGGATTGTGTGATTGTGTGATTGTGCGATTGTGTGATTGTGTGATTGTGTGATTGTGTGGTTGTGTGAGTGTGTGGGTGTGTGATCGTGTGATTGTGTCACTGTGTGATTGTGTGATTGTGTGATTGTGTGATTGTGTGGTGGTGTGATTGTGTGATTGTGTGATTGTGGGATTGTGTGATTGTGTGATTGTGCGATTGCGTGGTTGCGTGATTGCGTGATTGTGTGATTGTGTGATTGTGTGGTTGTGTGATTGTGTGATTGTGTGATTGTGTGCTTGTGTGATTGCGTGATTGTGTGATTGTGGGATTGTGTGGTTGTGTGATTGTGTGGTTGTGTGATTGTGTGATTGTGGGATTGTGTGGTTGTGTGATGGTGTGGTTGTGTGATTGTGTGATTGTGTGGTTGTGTGATTGTGGGATTGTGTGGTTGTGTGATTGTGTGGTTGCGTGATTGCGTGATTGTGTGATTGTGTGATTGTGTGGTGGTTTGATTGTGTGATTGTGTATTATGTGATTGTGTTCTTGTGTCTTTGTATGATTGTGTAGTTGTGTGATTGTGGGATTGTGTGATTGTGTGATTGTGCGATTGTGTGATTGTGTGATTGTGTGATTGTGGGATTGTGTGGTTGTGTGATTGTGTGGTTGTGTGATTGTGTGATTGTGTGATTGTGTGATTGTGGGATTGTGTGGTTGTGTGATTGTGTGGTTGTGTGATTGCGTGATTGTGTGATTGTGGGATTGTGTAATTGTGTGATTGTGTGATTGTGGGTTTGTGTCGTTGTGTGATTGTGTGGTTGTGTGATTGTGTGATTGTGTGATTGTGGGATTGTGTGGTTGTGTGATTGTGTGGTTGTGTGATTGCGTGATTGTGTAATTGTGGGATTGTGTGATTGTGTGATTGTGCGATTGTGTGATTGTGTGATTGTGTGGTTGTGTGAGTGTGTGGGTGTGTGATCGTGTGATTGTGTCACTGTGTGATTGTGTGATTGTGTGATTGTGTAGTGGTGTGATTGTGTGATTGTGTATTATGTGATTGTGTTCTTGTGTCTTTGTGTGATTGTGTAGTTGTGTGATTGTGTGATTGTGTGATTGTGGGATTGTGAGATTGTGTGATTGTGTGATTGTGTGATTGTGTGATTGTGTGATTGTGTGATTGTGTGATTGTGTGATTGTGTGATTGTGTGAAAGTGGGTTTGTGTGTTTGTGGATTGTGTGGTTGTGTGATTGTGTGATGACGGGATGTGGATTGTCTGATTGTGTGATTGTGTATTGGTGTGATTGTGCGATTGTGTGACTTTGCGATTGTGTGATTGTGTGGTGGCGGGTTGTGGATTGTCTGATTGTGTGATTGTGTATTGCTGTGATTGTGTGATTGTGTGAATGTGGGATTGTGTGAGTGTGTGATTGTGTGATTGCGTGATTGTGTGATTGTGTGATTGTGTCACAGTGTGATTGTGTGATTGTGTGGTTGTGTGATTGTGTGATTGTGTGATTGTGTGATTGTGGGATTGTGTGGTTGTGTGATTGTGTGGCTGTGTGACTGTGTGATTGTGTGATTGTGGGATTATGTGATTGTGTGATTGTGTGATTGTGTGATTGTGTGGTTGTGTGATTGTGTGGTTGCGTGATTGCGTGATTGTGTGATTGCGTGATTGTGTGATTGTGTGGTTGTGTGATTGTGTGATTGTGTGATAGTGTGATTGTGCGATTGTGTGATTGCGTGATTGCCTGGTTGCGTGATTCTGTGATTCCCTCGTTGTGAGATTGTGTTATTGTGTGATGAGGTGCTTGTGTGATGGTGTGATTGTGTGATTGTGTGATTGTGTGGTTGTGTGATTGTGTGATTGTGTGATTGTGTGATTGTGTGATTGTGTGATTGTGTGGTTGTGTGATTATGTGATTGTGTCATTGTGTTCATGTGTTATTTTGTGTTGGGGTGCTTGTGTGATTGCGTGAGTGTATGATTGTGTGACTGTGGATTGTGTATTGTGCGATTGTGTGATTGCGTGAGTGTGTGGTTGTGTGACTGTAGATTGCGTATTGTGTGATTGTGTGATTGTGTGATTGTGTGATTGTGTGAAAGTGGGTTTGTGTGTTTGTGGACTGTGTGGTTGTGTGATTGTGTGATGGCGGGATGTGGATTGTCTGATTGTGTGATTTTGCGATTGTGTGACAACGCGATTGTGTGATTGTGTGATGGCGGGTTGTGGATTGTCTGATTGTGTGATTGTGCGATTGTGTGACAATGCGATTGTGTGATTGTGTGGTAGTGTGATTGTGTAATTGCATGGTGGGGTGATTGTGTGATAGTGTGATTGTGTGATAGTGTGATAGTGTGATTGTGTGATTGTGTGATTGTGTGATTGTGTGATTGTGTGATTGTGTGATTGTGTCCATGTGTAATCGTGTGTTTGGGTGCTTGTGTGATTGTGCGAGTGTGTGATTGTGTGATTGTGGATTGTGTGATTGTGTGATTGTGTGATTGTGTGGTTGTGTGATTGTGTGATTGTGGGATTGTGTGGTTGTGTGATTGTGTGGTTGTGTGATTGTGTGATTGTGGGATTGTGTGGTTGTGTGATTGTGTGGTTGTGTGATTGTGTGATTGTGTGATTGTGTGATTGTGGGATTGTGTGGTTGTGTGATTGTGTCGTTGTGTGATTGCGTGATTGTGTGATTGTGGGATTGCGTGATTGTGTGATTGTGTGATTATGGGATTGTGTGGTTGTGTGATTGTGTGGTTGTGTGATTGTGTGATTGTTTGATTGTGTGATTGTGGGACTGTGTGGTTGTGTGATTGTGTGGTTGTGTGATTGCGTGATTGTGTGATTGTGGGATTGTGTGATTGTGTGATTGTATGGTTGTGTGATTGTGTGATTTTGCGATTGTGTGATTGTGTGATTGTGTGATTGTGTGATTGTGTGATTGTGGGATTGTGTGAGTGTGTGATTGTGTGATTGTGTGATTGTGTGATTGTGTGATTGTGTCACAGTGTGATTGTGTGATTGTGTGGTTGTGTGATTGTGTGATTGTGTGATTGTGTGATTGTGTGATTGTGGGATCGTGTGGTTGTGTGATTGTGTGGTTGTGTGATTGTGTGATTGTGTGATTGTGTGATTGTGTGGTTGTGTGATTGTGTGATTGCGTGATTGTGTGATTGTGCGATTGTGTGATTGCGTGGTTGCGTGATTGCGTGATTGTGTGATTGTGTAATTGTGTGATTGTGTGGTTGTGTGATTGTGTGATTGTGGGATTGTGTGATTGTGTGATTGTGTGATTGTGTGATTGTGTGAAAGAGGGTTTGTGTGTTTGTGGATTGTGTGATGGCGGGATGTGGATTGTCTGATTGTGTGATTGTGTATTGGTGTGATTGTGCAATTGTGTGACTTTGCGATTGTGTGATTGTGTGATGGCGGGTTGTGGATTGTCTGATTGTGTGATTGTGTATTGGTGTGATTGTGTGATTGTGTGATTGTGGGATTGTGTGAGTGTGTGATTGTGTGATTATGTGATTGTGTGATTGTGTGATTGTGTCACAGTGTGATTGTGTGATTGTGTGGTTGTGTGATTGTGTGATTGTGTGATTGTGTGATTGTGTGATTGTGGGATTGTGTGGTTGTGTGATTGTGTGGTTGTGTGATTGTGTGATTGTGTGATTGTGGGATTGTGTGATTGTGTGATTGTGTGATTGTGTGATTGTGTGATTGTGTGGTTGTGTGATTGTGTGATTGCGTGATTGTGTGATTGTGCGATTGTGTGATTGCGTGGTTGCGTGATTGCGTGATTGTGTGATTGTGTAATTGTGTGATTGTGTGGTTGTGTGATTGTGTGATTGTGTGATAGTGTGATTGTGCGATTGTGTGATTGCGTGATTGCCCGGTTGCGTGATTCTGTGATTCCCTCGTTGTGCGATTGTGTTATTGTGTGATGAGGTGCTTGTGTGATGGTGTGATTGTGTGATTGCGTGAGTGTGCGGTTGTGTGACTGTAGATTGCGTATTGTGTGATTGTGTGATTGTGTGATTGTGTGATTGTGTGAAAGTGGGTTTGTGTGTTTGTGGATTGTGTGGTTGTGTGATTGTGTGATGGCGGGATGTGGATTGTCTGATTGTGTGATTGTGTATTGGTGTGATTGTGCGATTGTGTGACTTTGCGATTGTGTGATTGTGTGATGGCGGGTTGTGGATTGTCTGATTGTGTGATTGTGTATTGGTGTGATTGTGCGATTGTGTGACTTTGCGATTGTGTGATTGTGTGGTTGTGCGATTGTGTGATTGCATGGTGGGGTGATTGTGTGATAGTGTGATTGTGTGATAGTGTGATAGTGTGATTGTGTCCATGTGTAATCGTGTGTTTGGGTGCTTGTGTGATTGTGTGAGTGTGTGATTGTGTGACTGTGGATTGTGTGATTGTGTCACAGTGTGATTGTGTGATTGTGTGGTTGTGTGATTGTGTGATTGTGTGATTGTGTGATTGTCTGATTGTGTGATTGTGTGATTGTGTGATTGTGTGATTGTGTGATTGTGGGATTGTGTGGTTGTGTGATTGTGTGGTTGTGTGATTGTGTGATTGTGGGATTGTGTGGTTGTGTGATTGTGTGGTTGTGTGATTGTGTGATTGTGGGATTGTGTGGTTGTGTGATTGTGTGGTTGTGTGATTGCGTGATTGTGTGATTGTGGGATTGTGATTGTGTGATTGTGTGATTGTGGGATTGTGTGGTTTTGTGATTGTGTGGTTGTGTGATTGTGTGATTGTGTGATTTTGTGATTGTGGGATTGTGTGGTTGTGTGATTGTGTGGTTGTGTGATTGCGTGATTGTGTGATTGTGGGATTGTGTGATTGTGTGATTGTGCGATTGTGTGATTGTGTGATTGTGTGGTTGTGTGAGTGTGTGGGTGTGTGATCGTGTGATTGTGCCACTGTGTGATTGTGTGATTGTGTGATTGTGTGGTGGTGTGATTGTGTGATTGTGTATTATGTGATTGTGTTCTTGTGTCTTTGTGTGATTGTGTAGTTGTGTGATTGTGTGATTGTGTGATTGTGGGATTGTGAGATTGTGTGATTGTGTGATTGTGTGATTGTGTGATTGTGTGATTGTGTGATTGTGTGAAAGTGGGTTTGTGTGTTTGTGGATTGTGTGGTTGTGTGATTGTGTGATGGCGGGATGTGGATTGTCTGATTGTGTGATTGTGTATTGGTGTGATTGTGCGATTGTGTGACTTTGCGATTGTGTGATTGTGTGATGGCGGGTTGTGGATTGTCTGATTGTGTGATTGTGTATTGGTGTGATTGTGTGATTGTGTGATTGTGGGATTGTGTGAGTGTGTGATTGTGTGATTGCGTGATTGTGTGATTGTGTGATTGTGTCACAGTGTGATTGTGTGATTGTGTGGTTGTGTGATTGTGTGATTGTGTGATTGTGGGATTGTGTGGTTGTGTGATTGTGTGGCTGTGTGATTGTGTGATTGTGTGATTGTGGGATTGTGTGATTGTGTGATTGTGTGATTGTGTGATTGTGTGGTTTTGTGATTGTGTGATTGTGTGATTGTGTGATTGTGTGATTGTGCGATTGTGTGATTGCGTGGTTGCGTGATTGCGTGATTGTGTGATTGTGTGATTGTGTGATTGTGTGGTTGTGTGGTTGTGTGATTGTGTGATAGTGTGATTGTGCGATTGTGTGATTGCGTGATTGCCTGGTTGTGTGATTATGTGATTGTGTCATTGTGTTCATGTGTTATTTTGTGTTGGGGTGCTTGTGTGATTGCGTGAGTGTATGATTGTGTGACTGTGGATTGTGTATTGTGCGATTGTGTGATTGCGTGAGTGTGTGGTTGTGTGACTGTAGATTGCGTATTGTGTGATTGTGTGATTGTGTGATTGTGTGATTGTGTGATTGTGTGATTGTGTGATTGTGTGATTGTGTGAAAGTGGGTTTGTGTGTTTGTGGACTGTGTGGTTGTGTAATTGTGTGATGGCGGGATGTGGATTGTCTGATTGTGTGATTGTGTATTGGTGTGATTGTGCGATTGTGTGACTTTGCGATTGTGTGATTGTGTGATGGCGGGTTGTGGAATGTCTGATTGTGTGATTGTGTATTGGTGTGATTGTGCGATTGTGTGACAATGCGATTGTGTGATTGTGTGGTTGTGTGATTGTGTAATTGCATGGTGGGGTGATTGTGTGATAGTGTGATTGTGTGATAGTGTGATAGTGTGATTGTGTGATTGTGTGATTGTGTGATTGTGTGATTGTGTCCATGTGTAATCGTGTGTTTGGGTGCTTGTGTGATTGTGCGAGTGTGTGATTGTGTGATTGTGGATTGTGTGATTGTGTGATTGTGGGATTGTGTGGTTGTGTGATTGTGTGGTTGTGTGATTGTGTGATTGTGTGATTGTGTGATTGTGGGATTGTGTGGTTGTGTGATTGTGTGGTTGTGTGATTGCGTGATTGTGTGATTGTGTGATTGTGGATTGTGTGATTGTGTGATTGTGTGGTTGTGTGATTGTGTGATTGTGGGACTGTGTGGTTGTGTGGTTGTGTGATTGTGTGATTGTGTGATTGTGTGATTGTGTGATTGTGTGATTGTGCGATTGTGTGATTGCGTGGTGGCGTGATTGCGTGATTGTGTGATTGTGTGATTGTGTGGTTGTGTGATTGTGTGATTGTGTGATTGTGTGCTTGTGTGATTGCGTGATTGTGTGATTGTGGGATTGTGTGATTGTGTGATTGTGCGATTGTGTGATTGTGTGATTGTGTGGTTGTGTGAGTGTGTGGGTGTGTGATCGTGTGATTGTGTCACTGTGTGATAGTGTGATTGTGTGATTGTGTGGTGGTGTGATTGTGTGATTGTGTATTATGTGATTGTATTCTTGTGTCTTTGTGTGATTGTGTAGTTGTGTGATTGTGTGATTGTGTGATTGTGGGATTGTGAGATTGTGTGATTGTGTGATTGTGTGATTGTGTGATTGTGTGATTGTGTGCTTGTGTGATTGTGTGATTGTGTGATTGTGTGATTGTGTGATTGTGTGATTGTGTGATTGTGTGATTGTGTGAAAGTGGGTTTGTGTGTTTGTGGATTGTGTGGTTGTGTGATTGTGTGATGGCGGGATGTGGATTGTCTGATTGTGTGATTGTGTATTGGTGTGGTTGTGCGATTGTGTGACTTTGCGATTGTGTGATTGTGTGATGGCGGGATGTGGATTGTCTGATTGTGTGATTGTGTATTGGTGTGGTTGTGCGATTGTGTGACTTTGCGATTGTGTGATTGTGTGATGGCGGGTTGTGGATTGTCTGATTGTGTGATTGTGTATTGGTGTGATTGTGTGATTGTGTGATTGTGGGATTGTGTGAGTGTGTGATTGTGTGATTGCGTGATTGTGTGATTGTGTGATTGTGTCACAGTGTGATTGTGTGATTGTGTGGTTGTGTGATTGTGTGATTGTGTGATTGTGGGATTGTGTGGTTGTGTGATTGTGTGGCTGTGTGATTGTGTGATTGTGTGATTGTGGGATTGTGTGATTGTGTGATTGTGTGATTGTGTGATTGTGTGATTGTGTGATTGTGTGATTGTGTGATTGTGTGATTGTGTGATTGTGTGATTGTGTGGTTGTGTGATTGTGTGATTGTGTGATAGCGTGATTGTGCGATTGTGTGATTGCGTGATTGCCTGGTTGCGTGATTCTGTGATTCCCTCGTTGTGCGATTGTGTTATTGTGTGATGAGGTGCTTGTGTGATGGTGTGATTGTGTGATTGTGTGATTGTGTGGCTGTGTGATTGTGTGATTGTGTGATTGTGTGATTGTGTGATTGTGTGATTGTGTGGTTGTGTGATTATGTGATTGTGTTATTGTGTTCAGGTGTTATTTTGTGTTAGGGTGCTTGTGTGATTGCGTGAGTGTATGATTGTGTGACTGTGGATTGTGTATTGTGCGATTGTGTGATTGCGTGAGTGTGTGGTTGTGTGACTGTAGATTGCGTATTGTGTGATTGTGTGATTGTGTGATTGTGTGATTGTGTGATTGTGTGATTGTGTGATTGTGTGATTGTGTGATTGTGTGATTGTGTGATTGTGTGAAAGTGGGTTTGTGTGTTTGTGGACTGTGTGGTTGTGTGATTGTGTGATGGCGGGATGTGGATTGTCTGATTGTGTGATTTGCGATTGTGTGACAATGCGATTGTGTGATTGTGTGATGGCGGGTTGTGGATTGTCTGATTGTGTGATTGTGCGATTGTGTGACAATGCGATTGTGTGATTGTGTGGTTGTGTGATTGTGTAATTGCATGGTGGGGTGATTGTGTGATAGTGTGATTGTGTGATAGTGTGATAGTGTGATTGTGTGATTGTGTGATTGTGTGATTGTGTCCATGTGTAATCGTGTGTTTGGGTGCTTGTGTGATTGTGCGAGGGTGTGATTGTGTGATTGTGGATTGTGTGATTGTGTGATTGTGTGATTGTGTGATTGTGTGATTGTGTGATTGTGGGATTGTGTGGTTGTGTGACTGTGTGATTGTGTGATTGTGGGATTGTGTGGTTGTGTGATTGTGTGGTTGTGTGATTGCGTGATTGTGTGATTGTGGGATTGCGTGATTGTGTGATTGTGTGATTATGGGATTGTGTGGTTGTGTGATTGTGTGATTGTTCGATTGTGTGATTGTGGATTGTGTGATTGTGTGATTGTGTGATTGTGTGATTGTGTGATTGTGTGATTGTGTGATTGTGTGATTGTGTGATTGTGGGATTGTGTGGTTGTGTGATTGTGTGGTTGTGTGATTGTGTGATTGTGGGATTGTGTGGTTGTGTGATTGTGTGATTGTGGGATTGTGTGGTTGTGTGATTGTGTGATTGTGTGATAGTGTGATTGTGTGATAGTGTGATAGTGTGATTGTGTGATTGTGTGATTGTGTCCATGTGTAATCGTGGGTTTGGGTGCTTGTGTGATTGTGCGAGGGTGTGATTGTGTGATTGTGGATTGTGTGATTGTGTGATTGTGTGATTGTGTGATTGTGTGATTGTGGGATTGTGTGATTGTGGGATTGTGTGGTTGTGTGATTGTGTGGTTGTGTGATTGTGTGATTGTGGGATTGTGTGGTTGTGTGATTGTGTGGTTGTGTGATTGTGTGATTGTGTGATTGTGTGATTGTGGGATTGTGTGGTTGTGTGATTGTGTGGTTGTGTGATTGCGTGATTGTGTGATTGTGCGGTTGTGTGATTGTGTGATTGCGTGATTGTGTGATTGTGCGATTGTGTGATTGCGTGGTTGCGTGATTGCGTGATTGCGTGATTGTGTGATTGTGTAATTGTGTGATTGTGTGGTTGTGTGATTGTGTGATTGTGGGATTGTGCGATTGTGTGATTGTGTGATTGTGTGATTGTGTGATTGTGTGAAAGTGGGTTTGTGTGTTTGTGGATTGTGTGGTTGTGTGATTGTGTGATGGCGGGTTGTGGATTGTCTGATTGTGTGATTGTGTATTGGTGTGATTGTGCGATTGTGTGACTTTGCGATTGTGTGATTGTGTGGTTGTGTGATTGTGTGATTGCATGGTGGGGTGATTGTGTGATAGTGTGATTGTGTGATTATGGGATTGTGTGGTTGTGTGATTGTGTGATTGTTTGATTGTGTGATTGTGGGATTGTGTGATTGTGGGATTGTGTGGTTGTGTGATTGTGTGATTGTGGGATTGTGTGGTTGTGTGATTGTGTGATTGTGTGATAGTGTGATTGTGTGATAGTGTGATAGTGTGATTGTGTGATTGTGTGATTGTGTCCATGTGTAATCGTGGGTTTGGGTGCTTGTGTGATTGTGCGAGGGTGTGATTGTGTGATTGTGGATTGTGTGATTGTGTGATTGTGTGATTGTGTGATTGTGTGATTGTGGGATTGTGTGATTGTGGGATTGTGTGGTTGTGTGATTGTGTGGTTGTGTGATTGTGTGATTGTGGGATTGTGTGGTTGTGTGATTGTGTGGTTGTGTGATTGTGTGATTGTGTGATTGTGTGATTGTGGGATTGTGTGGTTGTGTGATTGTGTGGTTGTGTGATTGCGTGATTGTGTGATTGTGCGGTTGTGTGATTGTGTGATTGCGTGATTGTGTGATTGTGCGATTGTGTGATTGCGTGGTTGCGTGATTGCGTGATTGCGTGATTGTGTGATTGTGTAATTGTGTGATTGTGTGGTTGTGTGATTGTGTGATTGTGGGATTGTGCGATTGTGTGATTGTGTGATTGTGTGATTGTGTGATTGTGTGAAAGTGGGTTTGTGTGTTTGTGGATTGTGTGGTTGTGTGATTGTGTGATGGCGGGTTGTGGATTGTCTGATTGTGTGATTGTGTATTGGTGTGATTGTGCGATTGTGTGACTTTGCGATTGTGTGATTGTGTGGTTGTGTGATTGTGTGATTGCATGGTGGGGTGATTGTGTGATAGTGTGATTGTGTGATTATGGGATTGTGTGGTTGTGTGATTGTGTGATTGTTTGATTGTGTGATTGTGGGATTGTGTGGTTGTGTGATTGTGTGGTTGTGTGATTGCGTGATTGTGTGATTGTGGGATTGTGTGATTGTGTGATTGTGGGATCGTGTGGTTGTGTGATTGTGTGGTTGTGTGATTGTGTGATTGTGTGATTGTGTGATTGTGTGATTGTGTGATTGTGTGATTGTGTGATTGTGCGGTTGTGTGATTGTGTGATTGCGTGATTGTGTGATTGTGCGGTTGTGTGATTGTGTGATTGCGTGATTGTGTGAATGTGCGATTGTGTGATTGCGTGGTTGCGTGATTGCGTGATTGTGTGATTGTGTAATTGTGTGATTGTGTGGTTGTGTGATTGTGTGATTGTGGGATTGTGCGATTGTGTGATTGTGTGATTGTGTGATTGTGTGATTGTGTGAAAGTGGGTTTGTGTGTTTGTGGATTGTGTGGTTGTGTGATTGTGTGATGGCGGGATGTGGATTGTCTGATTGTGTGATTGTGTATTGGTGTGATTGTGCAATTGTGTGACTTTGCGATTGTGTGATTGTGTGATGGCGGGTTGTGGATTGTCTGATTGTGTGATTGTGTATTGGTGTGATTGTGCGATTGTGTGACTTTGCGATTGTGTGATTGTGTGGTTGTGTGATTGTGTGATTGCATGGTGGGGTGATTGTGTGATAGTGTGATTGTGTGATAGTGTGATAGTGTGATTGTGTGATTGTGTGATTGTGTGATAGTGTGATTGTGACCATGTGTAATCGTGTGTTTGGGTGCTTGTGTGATTGTGTGAGTGTGTGATTGTGTGATTGTGGATTGTGTGATTGTGTGATTGTGTGATTGTGTGATTGTGTGATTGTGTGATTGTGTGATTGTGTGATTGTGTGATTGTGTGATTGTGTGATTGTGTCACTGTGTGATTGTGTGATTGTGTGATTGTGTGGTTGTGTGATTGTGTGATTGTGTGATTGTGTGATTGTGTGATTGTGTGATTGTGTGGTTGTGTGATTGTGTGATTGTGTGATTTTGTGATTGTGGGATTGTGTGGTTGTGTGATTGTGTGGTTGTGTGATTGCGTGATTGTGTGATTGTGGGATTGAGTGATTGTGTGATTGTGCGATTGTGTGATTGTGTGATTGTGTGGTTGTGTGAGTGTGTGGGTGTGTGATCGTGTGATTGTGTCACTGTGTGATTGTGTGATTGTGTGATTGTGTGGTGGTGCGATTGTGTGATTGTGTATTATGTGATTGTGTTCTTGTGTCTTTGTGTGATTGTGTAGTTGTGTGATTGTGTGATTGTGTGATTGTGGGATTGTGAGATTGTGTGATTGTGTGATTGTGTGATTGTGTGATTGTGTGATTGTGTGATTGTGTGATTGTGTGATTGTGTGATTGTGTGATTGTGTGATTGTGTGATTGTGTGAAAGTGGGTTTGTGTGTTTGTGGATTGTGTGGTTGTGTGATTGTGTGATGGCGGGATGTGGATTGTCTGATTGTGTGATTGTGTATTGGTGTGATTGTGCGATTGTGTGACTTTGCGATTGTGTGATTGTGTGATGGCGGGTTGTGGATTGTCTGATTGTGTGATTGTGTATTGGTGTGATTGTGTGATTGTGTGATTGTGGGATTGTGTGAGTGTGTGATTGTGTGATTGCGTGATTGTGTGATTGTGTGATTGTGTCACAGTGTGATTGTGTGATTGTGTGGTTGTGTGATTGTGTGATTGTGTGATTGTGTGATTGTGGGATTGTGTGGTTGTGTGATTGTGTGGCTGTGTGATTGTGTGATTGTGTGATTGTGGGATTGTGTGATTGTGTGATTGTGTGATTGTGTGATTGTGTGGTTGTGTGATTGTGTGATTGTGTGATTGTGTGATTGTGTGATTGTGCGACTGTGTGATTGCGTGGTTGCGTGATTGCGTGATTGTGTGATTGTGTGATTGTGTGATTGTGTGGTTGTGTGATTGTGTGATTGTGTGATAGTGTGATTGTGCGATTGTGTGATTGCGTGATTGCCTGGTTGCGTGATTCTGTGATTCCCTCGTTGTGCGATTGTGTTATTGTGTGATGAGGTGCTTGTGTGATGGTGTGATTGTGTGATTGTGTGGTTGTGTGATTGCGTGATTGTGTGATTGTGTGATTGTGTGATTGTGTGATTGTGTGGTTGTGTGATTGTGTGATTGTGTGATTGTGTGATTGTGTGATTGTGCGACTGTGTGATTGCGTGGTTGCGTGATTGCGTGATTGTGTGATTGTGTGATTGTGTGATTGTGTGGTTGTGTGATTGTGTGATTGTGTGATAGTGTGATTGTGCGATTGTGTGATTGCGTGATTGCCTGGTTGCGTGATTCTGTGATTCCCTCGTTGTGCGATTGTGTTATTGTGTGATGAGGTGCTTGTGTGATGGTGTGATTGTGTGGTTGTGTGATTGCGTGATTGTGTGATTGTGGGATTGTGTGATTGTGTGATTGTGCGATTGTGTGATTGTGTGATTGTGTGGTTGTGTGAGTGTGTGGGTGTGTGATCGTGTGATTGTGTCACTGTGTGATTGTGTGATTGTGTGATTGTCTGGTGGTGTGATTGTGTGATTGTGTATTATGTGATTGTGTTCTTGTGTCTTTGTGTGAATGTGTAGTTGTGTGATTGTGTGGTTGTGTGATTGTGTGATTGTGTGATTGTGTGATTGTGTGATTGTGCGACTGTGTGATTGCGTGGTTGCGTGATTGCGTGATTGTGTGATTGTGTGATTGTGGGATTGTGTGATTGTGTGATTGTGTGATTATGGGATTGTGTGGTTGTGTGATTGTGTGGTTGTGTGATTGTGTGATTGTGTGATTGTGTGATTGTGTGATTGTGGGATTGTGTGGTTGTGTGATTGTGTGGTTGTGTGGTTGTGTGATTGCGTGATTGTGTGATTGTGGGATTGTGTGATTGTGTGATTGTATGGTTGTGTGATTGTGTGATTGTGTGATTGTGTGATAGTGTGATTGTGTGATTGTGCGATTGTGTGATTGTGTGATTGTGTGATTGTGTGATTGTGTGATTGTGTGATTGTGTGATTGTGTGATTGTGTGATTGTGTGATTGTGTGATTGTGTGATTGTGTGATTGTGTGAAAGTGGGTTTGTGTGTTTGTGAATTGTGTGGTTGTGTGATTGTGTTATGGCGGGATGTGGATTGTCTGATTGTGTGTTTGTGTATTGGTGTGATTGTGCGATTGTGTGACTTTGCGATTGTGTGATTGTGTGATGGCGAGTTGTGGATTGTCTGATTGTGTGATTGTGTATTGGTGTGATTGTGTGATTGTGTGATTGTGGGATTGTGTGAGTGTGTGATTGTGTGATTGTGTGATTGTGTGATTGTGCCACAGTGTGATTGTGTGATTGTGTGATTGTGTGATTGTGGGATTGTGTGATTGTGTGATTGTGTGATTGTGTGGTTGTGTGATTGTGTGATTGCGTGAGTGTATGATTGTGTGACTGTGGATTGTGTATTGTGTGATTGTGTGATTGCGTGAGTGTGTGGTTGTGTGACTGTAGATTGCGTATTGTGTGATTGTGTGATTGTGTGATTGTGTGAAAGTGGGTTTGTGTGTTTGTGGATTGTGTGGTTGTGTGATTGTGTGATGGCGGGATGTGGATTGTCTGATTGTGTGATTGTGTATTGGTGTGATTGTGCGATTGTGTGACTTTGCGGTTGTGTGATTGCGTGATGGCGGGTTGTGGATTGTCTGATTGTGTGATTGTGTATTGGTGTGATTGTGTGATTGTGTGATTGTGGGATTGTGTGAGTGTGTGATTGTGTGATTGCGTGATTGTGTGATTGTGTGATTGTGTCACAGTGTGATTGTGTGATTGTGTGATTGTGTTATTGTGTGATTGTGTGATTGTGTGATTGTGTGATTGTGTGATTGTGTGATTGTGTGAAAGTGGGTTTGTGTGTTTGTGGACTGTGTGGTTGTGTGATTGTGTGATGGCGGGATGTGGATTGTCTGATTGTGTGATTTGCGATTGTGTGACAAAGCGATTGTGTGATTGTGTGATGGCGGGTTGTGGATTGTCTGATTGTGTGATTGTGCGATTGTGTGACAATGCGATTGTGTGATTGTGTGGTTGTGTGATTGTGTAATTGCATGGTGGGGTGATTGTGTGATAGTGTGATTGTGTGATAGTGTGATAGTGTGATTGTGTGATTGTGTGATTGTGTGATTGTGTCCATGTGTAATCGTGTGTTTGGGTGCTTGTGTGATTGTGCGAGGGTGTAATTGTGTGATTGTGGATTGTGTGATTGTGTGATTGTGTGATTGTGTGATTGTGTGATTGTGTGATTGTGGGATTGTGTGGTTGTGTGATTGTGTGGTTGTGTGATTGTGTGATTGTGGGATTGTGTGGTTGTGTGATTGTGTGGTTGTGTGATTGTGTGATTGTGTGATTGTGTGATTGTGGGATTGTGTGGTTGTGTGATTGTGTGGTTGTGTGATTGCGTGATTGTGTGATTGTGGGATTGCGTGATTGTGTGATTGTGTGATTATGGGATTGTGTGGTTGTGTGATTGTGTGATTGTTTGATTGTGTGATTGTGGGATTGTGTGGTTGTGTGATTGTGTGGTTGTGTGATTGCGTGATTGTGTGATTGTGGGATTGTGTGATTGTGTGATTGTGGGATCGTGTGGTTGTGTGATTGTGTGGTTGTGTGATTGTGTGATTGTGTGATTGTGTGATTGTGTGATTGTGTGATTGTGTGATTGTGTGATTGTGCGGTTGTGTGATTGTGTGATTGCGTGATTGTGTGATTGTGCGGTTGTGTGATTGTGTGATTGCGTGATTGTGCGATTGTGTGATTGCGTGGTTGCGTGATTGCGTGATTGTGTGATTGTGTAATTGTGTGATTGTGTGGTTGTGTGATTGTGTGATTGTGGGATTGTGCGATTGTGTGATTGTGTGATTGTGTGATTGTGTGATTGTGTGAAAGTGGGTTTGTGTGTTTGTGGATTGTGTGGTTGTGTGATTGTGTGATGGCGGGATGTGGATTGTCTGATTGTGTGATTGTGTATTGGTGGGATTGTGCGATTGTGTGACTTTGCGATTGTGTGATTGTGTGATTGTGTGGTTGTGTGATTGTGTGATTGCATGGTGGGGTGATTGTGTGATAGTGTGATAGTGTGATAGTGTGATTGTGTGATTGTGCGATTGTGTGATTGTGTGATAGTGTGATTGTGTCCATGTGTAATCGTGTGTTTGGGTGCTTGTGTGATTGTGTGAGTGTGTGATTGTGTGATTGTGGGATTGTGCGATTGTGTGATTGTGTGATTGTGTGATTGTGTGATTGTGTGATTGTGTGATTGTGTGATTGCGGGATTGTGTGGTTGTGTGATTGTGTGGTTGTGTGATTGTGTGATTGTGGGATTGTGTGGTTGTGTGATAGTGTGGTTGTGTGATTGCGGGATTGTGTGGTTGTGTGATTGTGTGGTTGTGTGATTGTGTGATTGTGTGGTTGTGTGATTGTGTGATTGTGTGATTGTGTGATTGTGTGATTGTGCGACTGTGTGATTGCGTGGTTGCGTGATTGCGTGATTGTGTGATTGTGTGATTGTGTGATTGTGTGGTTGTGTGATTGTGTGATTGTGTGATAGTGTGATTGTGCGATTGTGTGATTGCGTGATTGCCTGGTTGCGTGATTCTGTGATTCCCTCGTTGTGCGATTGTGTTATTGTGTGATGAGGTGCTTGTGTGATGGTGTGATTGTGTGATTGTGTGGTTGTGTGATTGCGTGATTGTGTGATTGTGGGATTGTGTGATTGTGTGATTGTGCGATTGTGTGATTGTGTGATTGTGTTGTTGTGTGAGTGTGTGGGTGTGTGATCGTGTGATTGTGTCACTGTGTGATTGTGTGATTGTGTGATTGTCTGGTGGTGTGATTGTGTGATTGTGTATTATGTGATTGTGTTCTTGTGTCTTTGTGTGAATGTGTAGTTGTGTGATTGTGTGATTGTGTGATTGTGGGATTGTGAGATTGTGTGATGGTGTGATTGTGCGATTGTGTGATTGTGTGATTGTGTGATTGTGTGATTGTGTGAAAGTGGGTTTGTGTGTTTGTGGATTGTGTGGTTGTGTGATTGTGTGATGGCGGGATGTGGTTTGTCTGATTGTGTGATTGTGTATTGGTGTGATTGTGCGATTGTGTGACTTTGCGATTGTGTGACTGTGTGATGGCGGGTTGTGGATTGTCTGATTGTGTGATTCTGTATTGGTGTGATTGTGTGATTGTGTGATTGTGGGATTGTGTGAGTGTGTGATTGTGTGATTGCGTGATTATGTGATTGTGTGATTGTGTCACAGTGTGATTGTGTGATTGTGTGGTTGTGTGATTGTGTGGTTGTGTGATTGTGTGATTGTGGGATTGTGTGATTGTGTGATTGTGTGAAAGTGGGTTTGTGTGTTTGTGGATTGTGTGGTTGTGTGATTGTGAGATGGCGGGATGTGGATTGTCTGATTGTGTGATTGTGTATTGGTGTGATTGTGCGATTGTGTGACTTTGCGATTGTGTGATTGTGTGATGGCGGGTTGTGGATTGTCTGATTGTGTGATTGTGTATTGGTATGATTGTGTGATTGTGTGATTGTGGGATTGTGTGAGTGTGTGATTGTGTGATAGTGTGATTGTGTCCATGTGTAATCGTGTGTTTGGGTGCTTGTGTGACTGTGTGAGTGTGTGATTGTGTGATTGTGGATTGTGTGATTGTGTGATTGTGTGATTGTGGGATTGTGTGGTTGTGTGATTGTGTGGTTGTGTGATTGTGTGATTGTGGGATTGTGTGATTGTGTGATTGTGTGATTGTGTGATTGTGTGGTTTTGTGATTGTGTGATTGCGTGATTGTGTGATTGTGCGATTGTGTGATTGCGTGGTTGCGTGATTGCGTGATTGTGTGATTGTGTAATTGTGTGATTGTGTGGTTGTGTGATTGTGTGATTGTGTGATAGTGTGATTGTGCGATTGTGTGATTGCGTGATTGCCCGGTTGCGTGATTCTGTGATTCCCTCGTTGTGCGATTGTGTTATTGTGTGATGAGGTGCTTGTGTGATGGTGTGATAGTGTGATAGTGTGATTGTGTGATTGTGTGATTGTGTGATTGTGTGATTGTGTCCATGTGTAATCGTGTGTTTGGGTGCCTGTGTGATTGTGCGAGTGTGTGATTGTGTGATTGTGGATTGTGTGATTGTGTGATTGTGTGATTGTGTGATTGTGTGATTGTGTGATTGTGTGATTGTGGGATTGTGTGGTTGTGTGATTGTGTGGTTGTGTGATTGTGTGATTGTGGGATTGTGTGGTTGTGTGATTGTGTGGTTGTGTGATTGTGTGATTGTGTGATTGTGGGATTGTGTGGTTGTGTGATTGTGTGGTTGTGTGATTGCGTGATTGTGTGATTGTGGGATTGTGTGATTGTGTGATTGTGTGATTATGGGATTGTGTGGTTGTGTGATTGTGTGGTTGTGTGATTGTGTGATTGTGTGATTGTGTGATTGTGTGATTGTGGGATTGTGTGGTTGTGTGATTGTGTGGTTGTGTGGTTGTGTGATTGCGTGATTGTGTGATTGTGGGATTGTGTGATTGTATGGTTGTGTGATTGTGTGATTGTGTGATTGTGTGATAGTGTGATTGTGTGATTGTGTGATTGTGTGATTGTGTGATTGTGTGATTGTGTGATTGTGTGGTGGTGTGATTGTGTGATTGTGTATTATGTGATTGTGTGATTGTGTCACAGTGTGATTGTGTGATTGTGTGGTTGTGTGATTGTGTGATTGTGTGATTGTGGGATTGTGTGGTTGTGTGATTGTGTGGTTGTGTGATTGTGTGATTATGCGATTGTGCGATTGTGTGATTGTGTGATTGTGTGATTGTGTGATTGTGTGATTGTGTGATTGTGTGATTGTGTGATTGTGTGATTGTGTGATTGTGTGATTGTGTGATTGTGTGAAAGTGGGTTTGTGTGTTTGTGAATTGTGTGGTTGTGTGATTGTGTTATGGCGGGATGTGGATTGTCTGATTGTGTGTTTGTGCATTGGTGTGATTGTGCGATTGTGTGACTTTGCGATTGTGTGATTGTGTGATGGCGAGTTGTGGATTGTCTGATTGTGTGATTGTGTATTGGTGTGATTGTGTGATTGTGTGATTGTGGGATTGTGTGAGTGTGTGATTGTGTGATTGTGTGATTGTGTGATTGTGCCACAGTGTGATTGTGTGATTGTGTGATTGTGTGATTGTGTGATTGTGGGATTGTGTGATTGTGTGATTGTGTGATTGTGTGATTGTGTGATTGTGTGGTTGTGTGATTGTGTGATTGCGTGAGTGTATGATTGTGTGACTGTGGATTGTGTATTGTGTGATTGTGTGATTGCGTGAGTGTGTGGTTGTGTGACTGTAGATTGCGTATTGTGTGATTGTGTGATTGTGTGATTGTGTGATTGTGTGATTGTGTGATTGTGTGGTTGTGTGATTGTGTGATTGTGTGATAGCGTGATTGTGCGATTGTGTGATTGCGTGATTGCCTGGTTGCGTGATTCTGTGATTCCCTCGTTGTGCGATTGTGTTATTGTGTGATGAGGTGCTTGTGTGATGGTGTGATTGTGTGATTGTGTGGTTGTGTGATTGTGTGATTGTGTGATTGTGTGATTGTGTGATTGTGTGATTGTGTGATTGTGTGGTTGTGTGATTATGTGATTGTGTCATTGTGTTCATGTGTTATTTTGTGTTGGGGTGCTTGTGTGATTGCGTGAGTGTATGATTGTGTGACTGTGGATTGTGTATTGTGCGATTGTGTGATTGCGTGAGTGTGTGGTTGTGTGACTGTAGATTGCGTATTGTGTGATTGTGTGATTGTGTGATTGTGTGATTGTGTGATTGTGTGATTGTGTGATTGTGTGATTGTGTGAAAGTGGGTTTGTGTGTTTGTGGACTGTGTGGTTGTGTGATTGTGTGATGGCGGGATGTGGATTGTCTGATTGTGTGATTTGCGATTGTGTGACAAAGCGATTGTGTGATTGTGTGATGGCGGGTTGTGGATTGTCTGATTGTGTGATTGTGCGATTGTGTGACAATGCGATTGTGTGATTGTGTGGTTGTGTGATTGTGTAATTGCATGGTGGGGTGATTGTGTGATAGTGTGATTGTGTGATAGTGTGATAGTGTGATTGTGTGATTGTGTGATTGTGTGATTGTGTCCATGTGTAATCGTGTGTTTGGGTGCTTGTGTGATTGTGCGAGTGTGTAATTGTGTGATTGTGGATTGTGTGATTGTGTGATTGTGTGATTGTGTGATTGTGTGATTGTGTGATTGTGTGATTGTGTGATTGTGGGATTGTGTGGTTGTGTGATTGTGTGGTTGTGTGATTGTGTGATTGTGGGATTGTGTGGTTGTGTGATTGTGTGGTTGTGTGATTGTGTGATTGTGTGATTGTGGGATTGTGTGGTTGTGTGATTGTGTGGTTGTGTGATTGCGTGATTGTGTGATTGTGGGATTGCGTGATTGTGTGATTGTGTGATTATGGGATTGTGTGGTTGTGTGATTGTGTGATTGTTTGATTGTGTGATTGTGGGATTGTGTGGTTGTGTGATTGTGTGGTTGTGTGATTGCGTGATTGTGTGATTGTGGGATTGTGTGATTGTGTGATTGTGGGATCGTGTGGTTGTGTGATTGTGTGGTTGTGTGATTGTGTGATTGTGTGATTGTGTGATTGTGTGATTGTGTGATTGTGCGGTTGTGTGATTGTGTGATTGCGTGATTGTGTGATTGTGCGGTTGTGTGATTGTGTGATTGCGTGATTGTGCGATTGTGTGATTGCGTGGTTGCGTGATTGCGTGATTGTGTGATTGTGTAATTGTGTGCTTGTGTGGTTGTGTGATTGTGTGATTGTGGGATTGTGCGATTGTGTGATTGTGTGATTGTGTGATTGTGTGATTGTGTGAAAGTGGGTTTGTGTGTTTGTGGATTGTGTGGTTGTGTGATTGTGTGATGGCGGGATGTGGATTGTCTGATTGTGTGATTGTGTATTGGTGGGATTGTGCGATTGTGTGACTTTGCGATTGTGTGATTGTGTGGTTGTGTGATTGTGTGATTGCATGGTGGGGTGATTGTGTGATAGTGTGATTGTGTGATAGTGTGATAGTGTGATTGTGTGATTGTGTGATTGTGTGATTGTGTGATAGTGTGATTGTGTCCATGTGTAATCGTGTGTTTGGGTGCTTGTGTGATTGTGTGAGTGTGTGATTGTGTGATTGTGGGATTGTGCGATTGTGTGATTGTGTGATTGTGTGATTGTGTGATTGTGTGATTGTGTGATTGTGTGATTGCGGGATTGTGTGGTTGTGTGATTGTGTGGTTGTGTGATTGTGTGATTGTGGGATTGTGTGGTTGTGTGATAGTGTGGTTGTGTGATTGCGGGATTGTGTGGTTGTGTGATTGTGTGGTTGTGTGATTGTGTGATTGTGGGATTGTGTGGTTGTGTGATTGTGTGATTGTGTGATTGTGTGATTGTGTGATTGTGTGATTGTGCGATTGCGTGATTGCGTGGTTGCGTGATTGCGTGATTGTGTGATTGTGTGAATGTGTGGTTGTATGATTGTGTGATTGTGTGATTGTGTGCTTGTGTGATTGCGTGATTGTGTGATTGTGGGATTGTGTGATTGTGTGATTGTGCGATTGTGTGATTGTGTGATTGTGTGGTTGTGTGATTGTGTGGTTGTGTGATTGTGTGATTGTGTGATTGTGGGATTGTGTGATTGTGTGATTGTGTGATTGTGTGATTGTGTGGTTGTGTGATTGTGTGATTGCGTGAGTGTATGATTGTGTGACTGTGGATTGTGTATTGTGTGATTGTGTGATTGCGTGAGTGTGTGGTTGTGTGACTGTAGATTGCGTATTGTGTGATTGTGTGATTGTGTGATTGTGTGATTGTGTGAAAGTGGGTTTGTGTGTTTGTGGATTGTGTGGTTGTGTGATTGTGTGATGGCGGGATGTGGATTGTCTGATAGTGTGATTGTGTATTGGTGTGATTGTGCGATTGTGTGACTTTGCGATTGTGTGATTGTGTGATGGCGGGTTGTGGATTGTCTGATTGTGTGATTGTGTGATTGTGGGATTGTGTGAGTGTGTGATTGTGTGATTGCGTGATTGTGTGATTGTGTGATTGTGTCACAGTGTGATTGTGTGATTGTGTGGTTGTGTGATTGTGTGATTGTGTGATTGTGTGATTGTGGGATTGTGTGGTTGTGTGATTGTGTGGCTGTGTGATTGTGTGATTGTGTGATTGTGGGATTGTGTGATTGTGTGATTGTGTGATTGTGTGATTGTGTGATTGTGTGGTTGTGTGATTGTGTGATTGTGTGATAGCGTGATTGTGCGATTGTGTGATTGCGTGATTGCCTGGTTGCGTGATTCTGTGATTCCCTCGTTGTGCGATTGTGTTATTGTGTGATGAGGTGCTTGTGTGATGGTGTGATTGTGTGATTGTGTGATTGTGTGGTTGTGTGATTGTGTGATTGTGTGATTGTGTGATTGTGTGATTGCGTGATTGTGTGATTGTGGGATTGTGTGATTGTGTGATTGTGTGATTATGGGATTGTGTGGTTGTGTGATTGTGTGGTTGTGTGATTGTGTGATTGTGTGATTGTGTGATTGTGGGATTGTGTGGTTGTGTGATTGTGTGGTTGTGTGATTGCGTGATTGTGTGATTGTGGGATTGTGTGATTGTGTGATTGTATGGTTGTGTGATTGTGTGATTGTGTGATTGTGTGATTGTGTGATAGTGTGATTGTGTGATTGTGTGATTGTGTGATTGTGTGATTGTGTGATTGTGTGATTGTGTGATTGTGTGATTGTGTGATTGTGTGATTGTGTGGTGGTGTGATTGTGTGATTGTGTATTATGTGATTGTGTGATTGTGTCACAGTGTGATTGTGTGATTGTGTGGTTGTGTGATTGTGTGATTGTGTGATTGTGGGATTGTGTGGTTGTGTGATTGTGTGGTTGTGTGATTGTGCGATTGTGCGATTGCGTGATTGTGTGATTGTGTGATTGTGTATTGTGTGATTGTGTGATTGCGTGAGTGTGTGGTTGTGTGACTGTAGATTGCGTATTGTGTGATTGTGTGATTGTGTGATTGTGTGAAAGTGGGTTTGTGTGTTTGTGGATTGTGTGGTTGTGTGATTGTGTGATGGCGGGATGTGGATTGTCTGATTGTGTGATTGTGTATTGGTGTGATTGTGCGATTGTGTGACTTTGCGGTTGTGTGATTGTGTGATGGCGGGTTGTGGATTGTCTGATTGTGTGATTGTGTATTGGTGTGATTGTGTGATTGTGTGATTGTGGGATTGTGTGAGTGTGTGATTGTGTGATTGCGTGATTGTGTGATTGTGTGATTGTGTCACAGTGTGATTGTGTGATTGTGTGATTGTGTTATTGTGTGATTGTGTGATTGTGTGATTGTGGGATTGTGTGGTTGTGTGATTGTGTGGCTGTGTGATTGTGTGATTGTGTGATTTGATTGTGTGATTGTGTGATTGTGTGATTGTGTGATTGTGTGATTGTGTGATTGTGTGATTGTGTGATTGTGTGGTTGTGTGTTTGTGTGATTGTGTGATAGCGTGATTGTGCGATTGTGTGATTGCGTGATTGCCTGGTTGCGTGATTCTGTGATTCCCTCGTTGTGCGATTGTGTTATTGTGTGATGAGGTGCTTGTGTGATGGTGTGATTGTGTGATTGTGTGGTTGTGTGATTGTGTGATTGTGTGATTGTGTGATTGTGTGATTGTGTGATTGTGTGATTGTGTGGTTGTGTGATTATGTGATTGTGTCATTGTGTTCATGTGTTATTTTGTGTAGGGGTGCTTGTGTGATTGCGTGAGTGTATGATTGTGTGACTGTGGATTGTGTATTGTGCGATTGTGTGATTGCGTGAGTGTGTGGTTGTGTGACTGTAGATTGCGTATTGTGTGATTGTGTGATTGTGTGATTGTGTGATTGTGTGATTGTGTGATTGTGTGATTGTGTGATTGTGTGATTGTGTGATTGTGTGATTGTGTGATTGTGTGAAAGTGGGTTTGTGTGTTTGTGGACTGTGTGGTTGTGTGATTGTGTGATGGCGGGATGTGGATTGTCTGATTGTGTGATTTGCGATTGTGTGACAATGCGATTGTGTGATTGTGTGATGGCGGGTTGTGGATTGTCTGATTGTGTGATTGTGCGATTGTGTGACAATGCGATTGTGTGATTGTGTGGTTGTGTGATTGTGTAATTGCATGGTGGGGTGATTGTGTGATAGTGTGATTGTGTGATAGTGTGATAGTGTGATTGTGTGATTGTGTGATTGTGTGATTGTGTCCATGTGTAATCGTGTGTTTGGGTGCTTGTGTGATTGTGCGAGGGTGTGATTGGGTGATTGTGGATTGTGTGATTGTGTGATTGTGTGATTGTGTGATTGTGGGATTGTGTGGTTGTGTGGTTGTGTGATTTGTTGGTTGTGTGATTGTGTGATTGTGTGATTGTGTGATTGTGTGATTGTGGGATTGTGTGGTTGTGTGATTGTGTGGCTGTGTGATTGTGTGATTGTGTGATTGTGGGATTGTGTGATTGTGTGATTGTGTGATTGTGTGATTGTGTGATTGTGTGGTTGTGTGATTGTGTGATTGTGTGATAGCGTGATTGTGCGATTGTGTGATTGCGTGATTGCCTGGTTGCGTGATTCTGTGATTCCCTCGTTGTGCGATTGTGTTATTGTGTGATGAGGTGCTTGTGTGATGGTGTGATTGTGTGATTGTGTGATTGTGTGGTTGTGTGATTGTGTGATTGTGTGATTGTGTGATTGTGTGATTGCGTGATTGTGTGATTGTGTGATTGTGTGATTGTGGGATGGTGTGGTTGTGTGATTGTGTGGTTGTGTGATTGCGTGATTGTGTGATTGTGGGATTGCGTGATTGTGTGATTGTGTGATTATGGGATTGTGTGGTTGTGTGATTGTGTGGTTGTGTGATTGTGTGATTGTGTGGTTGTGTGATTGTGTGATTGTGGGATTGTGTGATTGTGTGATTGTGTGATTGTGTGATTGTGTGGTTTTGTGATTGTGTGATTGCGTGATTGTGTGATTGTGCGATTGTGTGATTGCGTGGTTGCGTGATTGCGTGATTGTGTGATTGTGTAATTGTGTGATTGTGTGGTTGTGTGATTGTGTGATTGTGTGATAGTGTGATTGTGCGATTGTGTGATTGCGTGATTGCCCGGTTGCGTGATTCTGTGATTCCCTCGTTGTGCGATTGTGTTATTGTGTGATGAGGTGCTTGTGTGATGGTGTGATAGTGTGATAGTGTGATTGTGTGATTGTGTGATTGTGTGATTGTGTGATTGTGTCCATGTGTAATCGTGTGTTTGGGTGCCTGTGTGATTGTGCGAGTGTGTGATTGTGTGATTGTGGATTGTGTGATTGTGTGATTGTGTGATTGTGTGATTGTGTGATTGTGTGATTGTGTGATTGTGGGATTGTGTGGTTGTGTGATTGTGTGGTTGTGTGATTGTGTGATTGTGGGATTGTGTGGTTGTGTGATTGTGTGGTTGTGTGATTGTGTGATTGTGTGATTGTGTGATTGTGGGATTGTGTGGTTGTGTGATTGTGTGGTTGTGTGATTGCGTGATTGTGTGATTGTGGGATTGTGTGATTGTGTGATTGTGTGATTATGGGATTGTGTGGTTGTGTGATTGTGTGGTTGTGTGATTGTGTGATTGTGTGATTGTGTGATTGTGTGATTGTGGGATTGTGTGGTTGTGTGATTGTGTGGTTGTGTGGTTGTGTGATTGCGTGATTGTGTGATTGTGGGATTGTGTGATTGTATGGTTGTGTGATTGTGTGATTGTGTGATTGTGTGATAGTGTGATTGTGTGATTGTGTGATTGTGTGATTGTGTGATTGTGTGATTGTGTGATTGTGTGGTGGTGTGATTGTGTGATTGTGTATTATGTGATTGTGTGATTGTGTCACAGTGTGATTGTGTGATTGTGTGGTTGTGTGATTGTGTGATTGTGTGATTGTGGGATTGTGTGGTTGTGTGATTGTGTGGTTGTGTGATTGTGTGATTATGCGATTGTGCGATTGTGTGATTGTGTGATTGTGTGATTGTGTGATTGTGTGATTGTGTGATTGTGTGATTGTGTGATTGTGTGATTGTGTGATTGTGTGATTGTGTGATTGTGTGATTGTGTGAAAGTGGGTTTGTGTGTTTGTGAATTGTGTGGTTGTGTGATTGTGTTATGGCGGGATGTGGATTGTCTGATTGTGTGTTTGTGCATTGGTGTGATTGTGCGATTGTGTGACTTTGCGATTGTGTGATTGTGTGATGGCGAGTTGTGGATTGTCTGATTGTGTGATTGTGTATTGGTGTGATTGTGTGATTGTGTGATTGTGGGATTGTGTGAGTGTGTGATTGTGTGATTGTGTGATTGTGTGATTGTGCCACAGTGTGATTGTGTGATTGTGTGATTGTGTGATTGTGTGATTGTGGGATTGTGTGATTGTGTGATTGTGTGATTGTGTGATTGTGTGATTGTGTGGTTGTGTGATTGTGTGATTGCGTGAGTGTATGATTGTGTGACTGTGGATTGTGTATTGTGTGATTGTGTGATTGCGTGAGTGTGTGGTTGTGTGACTGTAGATTGCGTATTGTGTGATTGTGTGATTGTGTGATTGTGTGATTGTGTGATTGTGTGATTGTGTGGTTGTGTGATTGTGTGATTGTGTGATAGCGTGATTGTGCGATTGTGTGATTGCGTGATTGCCTGGTTGCGTGATTCTGTGATTCCCTCGTTGTGCGATTGTGTTATTGTGTGATGAGGTGCTTGTGTGATGGTGTGATTGTGTGATTGTGTGGTTGTGTGATTGTGTGATTGTGTGATTGTGTGATTGTGTGATTGTGTGATTGTGTGATTGTGTGGTTGTGTGATTATGTGATTGTGTCATTGTGTTCATGTGTTATTTTGTGTTGGGGTGCTTGTGTGATTGCGTGAGTGTATGATTGTGTGACTGTGGATTGTGTATTGTGCGATTGTGTGATTGCGTGAGTGTGTGGTTGTGTGACTGTAGATTGCGTATTGTGTGATTGTGTGATTGTGTGATTGTGTGATTGTGTGATTGTGTGATTGTGTGATTGTGTGATTGTGTGAAAGTGGGTTTGTGTGTTTGTGGACTGTGTGGTTGTGTGATTGTGTGATGGCGGGATGTGGATTGTCTGATTGTGTGATTTGCGATTGTGTGACAAAGCGATTGTGTGATTGTGTGATGGCGGGTTGTGGATTGTCTGATTGTGTGATTGTGCGATTGTGTGACAATGCGATTGTGTGATTGTGTGGTTGTGTGATTGTGTAATTGCATGGTGGGGTGATTGTGTGATAGTGTGATTGTGTGATAGTGTGATAGTGTGATTGTGTGATTGTGTGATTGTGTGATTGTGTCCATGTGTAATCGTGTGTTTGGGTGCTTGTGTGATTGTGCGAGGGTGTAATTGTGTGATTGTGGATTGTGTGATTGTGTGATTGTGTGATTGTGTGATTGTGTGATTGTGTGGTTGTGTGATTGTGTGATTGTGGGATTGTGTGGTTGTGTGATTGTGTGGTTGTGTGATTGTGTGATTGTGGGATTGTGTGGTTGTGTGATTGTGTGGTTGTGTGATTGTGTGATTGTGTGATTGTGGGATTGTGTGGTTGTGTGATTGTGTGGTTGTGTGATTGCGTGATTGTGTGATTGTGGGATTGCGTGATTGTGTGATTGTGTGATTATGGGATTGTGTGGTTGTGTGATTGTGTGATTGTTTGATTGTGTGATTGTGGGATTGTGTGGTTGTGTGATTGTGTGGTTGTGTGATTGCGTGATTGTGTGATTGTGGGATTGTGTGATTGTGTGATTGTGGGATCGTGTGGTTGTGTGATTGTGTGGTTGTGTGATTGTGTGATTGTGTGATTGTGTGATTGTGTGATTGTGTGATTGTGCGGTTGTGTGATTGTGTGATTGCGTGATTGTGTGATTGTGCGGTTGTGTGATTGTGTGATTGCGTGATTGTGCGATTGTGTGATTGCGTGGTTGCGTGATTGCGTGATTGTGTGATTGTGTAATTGTGTGCTTGTGTGGTTGTGTGATTGTGTGATTGTGGGATTGTGCGATTGTGTGATTGTGTGATTGTGTGATTGTGTGATTGTGTGAAAGTGGGTTTGTGTGTTTGTGGATTGTGTGGTTGTGTGATTGTGTGATGGCGGGATGTGGATTGTCTGATTGTGTGATTGTGTATTGGTGGGATTGTGCGATTGTGTGACTTTGCGATTGTGTGATTGTGTGGTTGTGTGATTGTGTGATTGCATGGTGGGGTGATTGTGTGATAGTGTGATTGTGTGATAGTGTGATAGTGTGATTGTGTGATTGTGTGATTGTGTGATTGTGTGATAGTGTGATTGTGTCCATGTGTAATCGTGTGTTTGGGTGCTTGTGTGATTGTGTGAGTGTGTGATTGTGTGATTGTGGGATTGTGCGATTGTGTGATTGTGTGATTGTGTGATTGTGTGATTGTGTGATTGTGTGATTGTGTGATTGCGGGATTGTGTGGTTGTGTGATTGTGTGGTTGTGTGATTGTGTGATTGTGGGATTGTGTGGTTGTGTGATAGTGTGGTTGTGTGATTGCGGGATTGTGTGGTTGTGTGATTGTGTGGTTGTGTGATTGTGTGATTGTGGGATTGTGTGGTTGTGTGATTGTGTGATTGTGTGATTGTGTGATTGTGTGATTGTGTGATTGTGCGATTGCGTGATTGCGTGGTTGCGTGATTGCGTGATTGTGTGATTGTGTGAATGTGTGGTTGTATGATTGTGTGATTGTGTGATTGTGTGCTTGTGTGATTGCGTGATTGTGTGATTGTGGGATTGTGTGATTGTGTGATTGTGCGATTGTGTGATTGTGTGATTGTGTGGTTGTGTGATTGTGTGGTTGTGTGATTGTGTGATTGTGTGATTGTGGGATTGTGTGATTGTGTGATTGTGTGATTGTGTGATTGTGTGGTTGTGTGATTGTGTGATTGCGTGAGTGTATGATTGTGTGACTGTGGATTGTGTATTGTGTGATTGTGTGATTGCGTGAGTGTGTGGTTGTGTGACTGTAGATTGCGTATTGTGTGATTGTGTGATTGTGTGATTGTGTGATTGTGTGAAAGTGGGTTTGTGTGTTTGTGGATTGTGTGGTTGTGTGATTGTGTGATGGCGGGATGTGGATTGTCTGATAGTGTGATTGTGTATTGGTGTGATTGTGCGATTGTGTGACTTTGCGATTGTGTGATTGTGTGATGGCGGGTTGTGGATTGTCTGATTGTGTGATTGTGTGATTGTGGGATTGTGTGAGTGTGTGATTGTGTGATTGCGTGATTGTGTGATTGTGTGATTGTGTCACAGTGTGATTGTGTGATTGTGTGGTTGTGTGATTGTGTGATTGTGTGATTGTGTGATTGTGGGATTGTGTGGTTGTGTGATTGTGTGGCTGTGTGATTGTGTGATTGTGTGATTGTGGGATTGTGTGATTGTGTGATTGTGTGATTGTGTGATTGTGTGATTGTGTGGTTGTGTGATTGTGTGATTGTGTGATAGCGTGATTGTGCGATTGTGTGATTGCGTGATTGCCTGGTTGCGTGATTCTGTGATTCCCTCGTTGTGCGATTGTGTTATTGTGTGATGAGGTGCTTGTGTGATGGTGTGATTGTGTGATTGTGTGATTGTGTGGTTGTGTGATTGTGTGATTGTGTGATTGTGTGATTGTGTGATTGCGTGATTGTGTGATTGTGGGATTGTGTGATTGTGTGATTGTGTGATTATGGGATTGTGTGGTTGTGTGATTGTGTGGTTGTGTGATTGTGTGATTGTGTGATTGTGTGATTGTGGGATTGTGTGGTTGTGTGATTGTGTGGTTGTGTGATTGCGTGATTGTGTGATTGTGGGATTGTGTGATTGTGTGATTGTATGGTTGTGTGATTGTGTGATTGTGTGATTGTGTGATTGTGTGATAGTGTGATTGTGTGATTGTGTGATTGTGTGATTGTGTGATTGTGTGATTGTGTGATTGTGTGATTGTGTGATTGTGTGATTGTGTGATTGTGTGGTGGTGTGATTGTGTGATTGTGTATTATGTGATTGTGTGATTGTGTCACAGTGTGATTGTGTGATTGTGTGGTTGTGTGATTGTGTGATTGTGTGATTGTGGGATTGTGTGGTTGTGTGATTGTGTGGTTGTGTGATTGTGCGATTGTGCGATTGCGTGATTGTGTGATTGTGTGATTGTGTATTGTGTGATTGTGTGATTGCGTGAGTGTGTGGTTGTGTGACTGTAGATTGCGTATTGTGTGATTGTGTGATTGTGTGATTGTGTGAAAGTGGGTTTGTGTGTTTGTGGATTGTGTGGTTGTGTGATTGTGTGATGGCGGGATGTGGATTGTCTGATTGTGTGATTGTGTATTGGTGTGATTGTGCGATTGTGTGACTTTGCGGTTGTGTGATTGTGTGATGGCGGGTTGTGGATTGTCTGATTGTGTGATTGTGTATTGGTGTGATTGTGTGATTGTGTGATTGTGGGATTGTGTGAGTGTGTGATTGTGTGATTGCGTGATTGTGTGATTGTGTGATTGTGTCACAGTGTGATTGTGTGATTGTGTGATTGTGTTATTGTGTGATTGTGTGATTGTGTGATTGTGGGATTGTGTGGTTGTGTGATTGTGTGGCTGTGTGATTGTGTGATTGTGTGATTGTGGGATTGTGTGATTGTGTGATTGTGTGATTGTGTGATTGTGTGATTGTGTGATTGTGTGATTGTGTGGTTGTGTGTTTGTGTGATTGTGTGATAGCGTGATTGTGCGATTGTGTGATTGCGTGATTGCCTGGTTGCGTGATTCTGTGATTCCCTCGTTGTGCGATTGTGTTATTGTGTGATGAGGTGCTTGTGTGATGGTGTGATTGTGTGATTGTGTGGTTGTGTGATTGTGTGATTGTGTGATTGTGTGATTGTGTGATTGTGTGATTGTGTGATTGTGTGGTTGTGTGATTATGTGATTGTGTCATTGTGTTCATGTGTTATTTTGTGTAGGGGTGCTTGTGTGATTGCGTGAGTGTATGATTGTGTGACTGTGGATTGTGTATTGTGCGATTGTGTGATTGCGTGAGTGTGTGGTTGTGTGACTGTAGATTGCGTATTGTGTGATTGTGTGATTGTGTGATTGTGTGATTGTGTGATTGTGTGATTGTGTGATTGTGTGATTGTGTGATTGTGTGATTGTGTGATTGTGTGATTGTGTGAAAGTGGGTTTGTGTGTTTGTGGACTGTGTGGTTGTGTGATTGTGTGATGGCGGGATGTGGATTGTCTGATTGTGTGATTTGCGATTGTGTGACAATGCGATTGTGTGATTGTGTGATGGCGGGTTGTGGATTGTCTGATTGTGTGATTGTGCGATTGTGTGACAATGCGATTGTGTGATTGTGTGGTTGTGTGATTGTGTAATTGCATGGTGGGGTGATTGTGTGATAGTGTGATTGTGTGATAGTGTGATAGTGTGATTGTGTGATTGTGTGATTGTGTGATTGTGTCCATGTGTAATCGTGTGTTTGGGTGCTTGTGTGATTGTGCGAGGGTGTGATTGGGTGATTGTGGATTGTGTGATTGTGTGATTGTGTGATTGTGTGATTGTGGGATTGTGTGGTTGTGTGGTTGTGTGATTTGTTGGTTGTGTGATTGTGTGATTGTGTGATTGTGTGATTGTGTGATTGTGGGATTGTGTGGTTGTGTGATTGTGTGGCTGTGTGATTGTGTGATTGTGTGATTGTGGGATTGTGTGATTGTGTGATTGTGTGATTGTGTGATTGTGTGATTGTGTGGTTGTGTGATTGTGTGATTGTGTGATAGCGTGATTGTGCGATTGTGTGATTGCGTGATTGCCTGGTTGCGTGATTCTGTGATTCCCTCGTTGTGCGATTGTGTTATTGTGTGATGAGGTGCTTGTGTGATGGTGTGATTGTGTGATTGTGTGATTGTGTGGTTGTGTGATTGTGTGATTGTGTGATTGTGTGATTGTGTGATTGCGTGATTGTGTGATTGTGGGATTGTGTGATTGTGTGATTGTGTGATTATGGGATTGTGTGGTTGTGTGATTGTGTGATTGTGTGGTTGTGTGATTATGTGATTGTGTCATTGTGTTCATGTGTTATTTTGTGTAGGGGTGCTTGTGTGATTGCGTGAGTGTATGATTGTGTGACTGTGGATTGTGTATTGTGCGATTGTGTGATTGCGTGAGTGTGTGGTTGTGTGACTATAGATTGCGTATTGTGTGATTGTGTGATTGTGTGATTGTGTGATTGTGTGATTGTGTGATTGTGTGATTGTGTGATTGTGTGATTGTGTGATTGTGTGATTGTGTGATTGTGTGAAAGTGGGTTTGTGTGTTTGTGGACTGTGTGGTTGTGTGATTGTGTGATGGCGGGATGTGGATTGTCTGATTGTGTGATTTGCGATTGTGTGACAATGCGATTGTGTGATTGTGTGATGGCGGGTTGTGGATTGTCTGATTGTGTGATTGTGCGATTGTGTGACAATGCGATTGTGTGATTGTGTGGTTGTGTGATTGTGTAATTGCATGGTGGGGTGATTGTGTGATAGTGTGATTGTGTGATAGTGTGATAGTGTGATTGTGTGATTGTGTGATTGTGTGATTGTGTCCATGTGTAATCGTGTGTTTGGGTGCTTGTGTGATTGTGCGAGGGTGTGATTGGGTGATTGTGGATTGTGTGATTGTGTGATTGTGTGATTGTGTGATTGTGTGATTGTGGGATTGTGTGGTTGTGTGATTTGTTGGTTGTGTGATTGTGTGATTGTGGGATTGTGTGGTTGTGTGATTGTGTGGTTGTGTGATTGTGTGATTGTGTGATTGTGTGATTGTGGGATGGTGTGGTTGTGTGATTGTGTGGTTGTGTGATTGCGTGATTGTGTGATTGTGGGATTGCGTGATTGTGTGATTGTGTGATTATGGGATTGTGTGGTTGTGTGATTGTGTGGTTGTGTGATTGTGTGATTGTGTGATTGTGTGATTGTGTGATTGTGTGATTGTGTGATTGTGTGATTGTGTGATTGTGTGATTGTGCGGTTGTGTGATTGTGTGATTGCGTGATTGTGTGATTGCGCGGTTGTGTGATTGTGTGATTGCGTGATTGTGTGATTGTGCGATTGTGTGATTGCGTGGTTGCGTGATTGCGTGATTATGTGATTGTGTAATTGTGTGATTGTGTGGTTGTGTGATTGTTTGATTGTGGGATTGTGCGATTGTGTGATTGTGTGATTGTGTGATTGTGTGATTGTGTGAAAGTGGGTTTGTGTGTTTGTGGATTGTGTGGTTGTGTGATTGTGTGATGGCGGGATGTGGATTGTCTGATTGTGTGATTGTGTATTGGTGTGATTGTGCAATTGTGTGACATTGCGATTGTGTGATTGTGTGATGGCGGGTTGTGGATTGTCTGATTGTGTATTGGTGTGATTGTGCGATTGTGTGACTTTGCGATTGTGTGATTGTGTGGTTGTGTGATTGTGTGATTGCATGGTGGGGTGATTGTGTGATAGTGTGATTGTGTGATAGTGTGATAGTGTGATTGTGTGATTGTGTGATTGTGTGATAGTGTGATTGCGTCCATGTGTAATCGTGTGTTTGGGTGCTTGTGTGATTGTGCGAGTGTGTGATTGTGTGATTGTGGATTGTGTGATTGTGTGATTGTGTGATTGTGTGATTGTGTGATTGTGTGATTGTGTGATTGTGTGATTGCGGGATTGTGTGGTTGTGTGATTGTGTGGTTGTGTGATTGTGTGATTGTGTGATTGTGTGATTGTGGGATTGTGTGGTTGTGTGATAGTGTGGTTGTGTGATTGTGTGGTTGTGTGATTGTGTGATTGTGGGATTGTGTGGTTGTGTGATTGTGTGATTGTGCGATTGTGTGATTGCGTGGTTGCGTGATTGCGTGATTTTGTGATTGTGTGATTGTGTGATTGTGTGATTGTGTGATAGTGTGATAGTGTGATTGTGTGATTGTGGGATTGTGAGATTGTGTGATTGTGTGATTGTGTGATTGTGTGATTGTGTGATTGTGTGATTGTGTGATTGTGTGATTGTGTGATTGTGTGATTGTGTGATTGTGTGATTGTGTGATTGTGTGATTGTGTGATTGTGTGATTGTGTGAAAGTGGGTTTGTGTGTTTGTGGATTGTGTGGTTGTGTGATTGTGTGATGGCGGGATGTGGATTGTCTGATTGTGTGACTGTGTATTGGTGTGATTGTGTGAGTGTGTGATTGTGGGATTGTGTGAGTGTGTGATTGTGTGATTGCGTGATTGTGTGATTGTGTGATTGTGTCACAGTGTGATTGTGTGATTGTGTGGTTGTGTGATTGTGTGGTTGTGTGATTGTGTGATTGTGGGATTGTGTGATTGTGTGATTGTGTGATTGTGTGATTGTGTGAAAGTGGGTCTGTGTGTTTGTGGATTGTGTGGTTGTGTGATTGTGTGATGGCGGGATGTGGATTGTCTGATTGTGTGATTGTGTATTGGTGTGGTTGTGCGATTGTGTGACTTTGCGATTGTGTGATTGTGTGATGGCGGGATGTGGATTGTCTGATTGTGTGATTGTGTATTGGTGTGGTTGTGCGATTGTGTGACTTTGCGATTGTGTGATTGTGTGATGGCGGGTTGTGGATTGTCTGATTGTGTGATTGTGTATTGGTGTGATTGTGTGATTGTGTGATTGTGGGATTGTGTGAGTGTGTGATTGTGTGATTGCGTGATTGTGTGATTGTGTGATTGTGTGATAGTGTGATAGTGTGATTGTGTGATTGCGTGATTGTGTGATTGTGGGATTGTGTGATTGTGTGATTGTGCGATTGTGTGATTGTGTGATTGTGTGGTTGTGTGAGTGTGTGGGTGTGTGATCGTGTGATTGTGTCACTGTGTGATTGTGTGATTGTGTGATTGTGTGGTGGTGTGATTGTGTGATTGTGTATTATGTGATTGTATTCTTATGGCTTTGTGTGATTGTGTAGTTGTGTGATTGTGTGATTGTGTGATTGTGGGATTGTGAGATTGTGTGATTGTGTGATTGTGTGATTGTGTGATTGTGTGATTGTGTGATTGTGTGATTGTGTGATTGTGTGATTGTGTGATTGTGTGATTGTGTGATTGTGTGATTGTGTGATTGTGTGATTGTGTGATTGTGTGATTGTGTGAAAGTGGGTTTGTGTGTTTGTGGATTGTGTGGTTGTGTGATTGTGTGATGGCGGGATGTGGATTGTCTGATTGTGTGATTGTGTATTGGTGTGATTGTGCGATTGTGTGATTGTGTGATGGCGGGTTGTGGATTGTCTGATTGTGTGATTGTGTATTGGTGTGATTGTGTGAGTGTGTGATTGTGGGATTGTGTGAGTGTGTGATTGTGTGATTGCGTGATTGTGTGATTGTGTGATTGTGTCACAGTGTGATTGTGTGATTGTGTGGTTGTGTGATTGTGTGGTTGTGTGATTGTGTGATAGTGGGATTGTGTGATTGTGTGATTGTGTGATTGTGTGATTGTGTGAAAGTGGGTCTGTGTGTTTGTGGATTGTGTGGTTGTGTGATTGTGTGATGGCGGGATGTGGATTGTCTGATTGTGTGATTGTGTATTGGTGTGGTTGTGCGATTGTGTGACTTTGCGATTGTGTGATTGTGTGATGGCGGGATGTGGATTGTCTGATTGTGTGATTGTGTATTGGTGTGGTTGTGCGATTGTGTGACTTTGCGATTGTGTGATTGTGTGATGGCGGGTTGTGGATTGTCTGATTGTGTGATTGTGTATTGGTGTGATTGTGTGATTGTGTGATTGTGGGATTGTGTGAGTGTGTGATTGTGTGATTGTGTGATTGCGTGATTGTGTGATTGTGTGATTGTGTCACAGTGTGATTGTGTGATTGTGTGGTTGTGTGATTGTGTGATTGTGTGATTGTGTGATTGTGGGATTGTGTGGTTGTGTGATTGTGTGGCTGTGTGGCTGTGTGATTGTGTGATTGTGTGATTGTGGGATTGTGTGATTGTGTGATTGTGTGATTGTGTGATTGTGTGATTGTGTGATTGTGTGGTTGTGTGATTGTGTGATTGTGTGATAGCGTGATTGTGCGATTGTGTGATTGCGTGATTGCCTGGTTGCGTGATTCTGTGATTCCCTCGTTGTGCGATTGTGTTATTGTGTGATGAGGTGCTTGTGTGATGGTGTGATTGTGTGATTGTGTGATTGTGTGGCTGTGTGATTGTGTGATTGTGTGATTGTGTGATTGTGTGATTGTGTGATTGTGTGATTGTGTGATTGTGTGATTGTGTGGTTGTGTGATTATGTGATTGTGTTATTGTGTTCATGTGTTATTTTGTGTTGGGGTGCTTGTGTGATTGCGTGAGTGTATGATTGTGTGACTGTGGATTGTGTATTGTGCGATTGTGTGATTGCGTGAGTGTGTGGTTGTGTGACTGTAGATTGCGTATTGTGTGATTGTGTGATTGTGTGATTGTGTGATTGTGTGATTGTGTGATTGTGTGATTGTGTGATTGTGGGATTGTGTGGTTGTGTGATTGTGTGGTTGTGTGATTGCGTGATTGTGTGATTGTGGGATTGCGTGATTGTGTGATTGTGTGATTATGGGATTGTGTGGTTGTGTGATTGTGTGATTGTTTGATTGTGTGATTGTGGGATTGTGTGGTTGTGTGATTGTGTGGTTGTGTGATTGCGTGATTGTGTGATTGTGGGATTGTGTGATTGTGTGATTGTGGGATCGTGTGGTTGTGTGATTGTGTGGTTGTGTGATTGTGTGATTGTGTGATTGTGTGATTGTGTGATTGTGTGATTGTCTGATTGTGCGGTTGTGTGATTGTGTGATTGCGTGATTGTGTGATTGTGCGGTTGTGTGATTGTGTGATTGCGTGATTGTGTGATTGTGCGATTGTGTGATTGCGTGGTTGCGTGATTGCGTGATTGCGTGATTGTGTGATTGTGTAATTGTGTGATTGTGTGATTGTGTGATTGTGTGATTGTGTGATTGTATGATTGTGTGATTGTGTGATTGTGTGATTGTGTGATTGTGTCACTGTGTGATTGTGTGATTGTGTGATTGTGTGGTTGTGTGATTGTCTGATTGTGTGATTGTGTGATTGTGTGATTGTGTGATTGTGTGGTTGTGTGATTGTGTGATTGTGTGATTGTGTGATTTTATGATTGTGGGATTGTGTGGTTGTGTGATTGTATGGTTGTGTGATTGCGTGATTGTGTGATTGTGGGATTGTGTGATTGTGTGATTGTGTGATTGTGCGATTGTGTGATTGTGTGATTGTGTGGTTGTGTGAGTGTGTGGGTGTGTGATCGTGTGATTGTGTCACTGTGTGACTTTGCGATTGTGTGATTGTGTGGTGGTGTGATTGTGTGATTGTGAATTATGTGATTGTGTTCTTGTGTCTTTGTGTGATTGTGTAGTTGTGTGATTGTATGATTGTGTGATTGTGGGATTCTGAGATTGTGTGATTGTGTGATTGTGTGATTGTGTGATTGTGTGATTGTGTGATTGTGTGATTGTGTGATTGTGTGATTGTGTGAAAGTGGGTTTGTGTGTTTGTGGATTGTGTGGTTGTGTGATTGTGTGATGGCGGGATGTGGATTGTCTGATTGTGTGATTGTGTATTGGTGTGATTGTGCGATTGTGTGACTTTGCGATTGTGTGATTGTGTGATGGCGGGTTGTGGATTGTCTGATTGTGTGATTGTGTATTGGTGTGATTGTGTGATTGTGGGATTGTGTGAGTGTGTGATTGTGTGATTGCGTGATTGTGTGATTGTGTGATTGTGTCACAGTGTGATTGTGTGATTGTGTGGTTGTGTGATTGTGTGGTTGTGTGATTGTGTGATTGTGTGGTTGTGTGATTGTGTGATTGTGTGATAGCGTGATTGTGCGATTGTGTGATTGCGTGATTGCCTGGTTGCGTGATTCTGTGATTCCCTCGTTGTGCGATTGTGTTATTGTGTGATGAGGTGCTTGTGTGATGGTGTGATTGTGTGATTGTGTGATTGTGTGGCTGTGTGATTGTGTGATTGTGTGATTGTGTGATTGTGTGATTGTGTGGTTGTGTGATTATGTGATTGTGTGATTGTGCGGTTGTGTGATTGTGTGATTGCGTGATTGTGTGATTGTGCGATTGTGTGATTGCGTGGTTGCGTGATTGCGTGATTGTGTGATTGTGTAATTGTGTGATTGTGTGGTTGTGTGATTGTGTGATTGTGGGATTGTGCGATTGTGTGATTGTGTGATTGTGTGATTGTGTGATTGTGTGATTGTGTGAAAGTGGGTTTGTGTGTTTGTGGATTGTGTGGTTGTGTGATTGTGTGATGGCGGGATGTGGATTGTCTGATTGTGTGATTGTGTATTGGTGTGATTGTGCAATTGTGTGACTTTGCGATTGTGTGATTGTGTGATGGCGGGTTGTGGATTGTCTGATTGTGTGATTGTGTATTGGTGTGATTGTGCAATTGTGTGACTTTGCGATTGTGTGATTGTGTGATGGCGGGTTGTGGATTGTCTGATTGTGTGATTGTGTATTGGTGTGATTGTGCGATTGTGTGACTTTGCGATTGTGTGATTGTGTGGTTGTGTGATTGTGTGATTGCATGGTGGGGTGATTGTGTGATAGTGTGATTGTGTGATAGTGTGATAGTGTGATTGTGTGATTGTGTGATTGTGTGATTGTGTGATTGTGTGATAGTGTGATTGTGTCCATGTGTAATCGTGTGTTTGGGTGCTTGTGTGATTGTGTGAGTGTGTGATTGTGTGATTGTGGATTGTGTGATTGTGTGATTGTGTGATTGTGTGATTGTGTGATTGTGTGATTGTGTGATTGTGTGATTGTCTTATTCTGTGATGGGGTGGTTGTGTAATTGTGTGATTGTGCGATTGTGTGACTGCGTGATTGTGCGGTAGTGTGACTGTGTGATTGTGTGATTGCGTGGTTGCCTGGTTGCGTGATTCTGTGATTAAGTCGTTGTGTGATTGTGTTATTGTGCGATCCGGTGATTGTGTGATTGTGTGATTGTGTGATTACGTGATTGCGCGACTGTGTGGTAGTGTGATTGTGTGATTGTGTGATTGCGTGATTGCCTGGTTGCGTGATTCTGTGATTCCCTCGTTGTGTGACTGTGTTACTGTGTGATGAGGTGCTTGTGTGATGGTGTGATTGTGTGATTGTGTGATTGTGTGATTGTGTGATTGTGTGATTGTGTGATTGTGTGGTTGTGTGATTGTGTGATTGTGTGATTGTGTGATTGTTTCATTGTGTGATTGTGTGATTGTGTGAGTGTGAGCGTGTGTGATTGCCTGATGGAATGGTTGCGTGATTGTGTGTTGCCGTCGTTGTGTGATTGTCTTATTGTGTGATGGGGTGGTTGTGTAATTGTGTGATTGTGCGATTGTGTGATTGTGTGATTGTGTGATTGTGTGATTGTGTGATTGTGTGGTTGCGTGAGTGTGTGTGTGTGTTTTTGCCTGATGGAATGGTTGCGTGATTCTGTGATTGCGTGACTGTGTGATTGTGTGATTGTGTGATTGTGTGATTGTGTGATTGCGCCATTGTGTGATTTCGTGATTGCCTGGTTGCGTGATTCTGTGATTCCGTCGCTGTGTGTTTGTGCGATTGTATGATTGTGTGATTGTGTGGTTGTGTGAGTGTGTGGGTGTGTGATCGTGTGATTGTGTCACTGTGTGATTGTGTGATTGTGTGATTGTGTGATTGCGTGATTGTGTATTATGTGATTGTGTTCTTGTGTCTTTGTGTGATTGCGTAGTTGTGTGATTGTGTGATTGTGTGATTGTGGGATTGTGTGATTGTGTGGTTGTGTGATTGTGCGATTGTGTGATTGTGTGATTGTGTGATTGTGTGATTGTGTGATTGTCTTATTCTGTGATGGGGTGGTTGTGTAATTGTGTGATTGTGTGATTATGTGATTGCGAGATTGCGTGATAGTGTGATTGTGCGATTGTGTGATTGTGTGATTGTGTGATTGTGTGATTGTGTCACTGTGTGATTGTGTGATTGTGTGACTGTGTGGTTGTGTGATTGTGTGATTGTGTGATTGTGTGATTGTGTGATTGCGGGATTGTGTGGTTGTGTGATTGTGTGGTTGTGTGATTGTGTGATTGTGGGATTGTGTGGTTGTGTGATTGTGTGGTTGTGTGATTGTGTGATTGTGTCATTGTGTGATTGTGGGATTGTGTGGTTGTGTGATTGTGTGGTTGTGTGATTGCGTGATTGTGTGATTGTGGGATTGTGTGATTGTGTGATTGTGTGATTGTGTGATTGTGTGATTGTGTGATTGTGTGATTGTGTGATTGTGTGATTGTGTGATTGTGTGATTGTGTGATTGTGTGATTGTGTGATTGTGGATTGTGTATTTTGTGATTGTGTTGTTTTGCGTCTGCGTGATTGTGTGAATGAGTGATTGTGTGATTGTGTGATTGTGTGATTACGTGATTGCGCGACTGTGTGATAGTGTAATTGTGTGATTGTGTGATTGCGTGATTGCCTGGTTGCGTGATTCTGTGATTCCCTCGTTGTGTGATTGTGTTACTGTGTGATGTTGTGCTTGTGTGATGGTGTGATTGTGTGATTGTGGGATTGTGTGATTGTGTGATTGTGTGATTGTGTGATTGTGTGATTGTGTGATTGTGTGATTGTCTTATTCTGTAATGGGGTGGTTGTGTAATTGTGTGATTGTGCGATTGTGTGATTGCGTGATTGTGCGGTAGTGTGACTGTGTGATTGTGTGATTGCGTGGTTGCCTGGTTGCGTGATTCTGTGATTAAGTCGTTGTGTGATTGTGTTATTGTGCGATCCGGTGGTTGTGTGATTGTGTGATTGTGTGATTGCGTGATTGTGTGATTGTGTGATTGTGTGATTGTGTGATTGCGTGATTGTGTGATTGTGTGATCGTGTGATTGTGGATTGTGTATTTTGTGATTGTGTTGTTTTGCGTCTGCGTGATTGTGTGAATGAGTGATTGTGTGATTGTGTGATTGTGTGATTACGTGATTGCGCGACTGTGTGATAGTGTGATTGTGTGATTGTGTGATTGCGTGATTGCCTGGTTGCGTGTTTCTGTGATTCCCTCGTTGTGTGATTGTGTTACTGTGTGATGAGGTGCTTGTGTGATGGTGTGATTGTGCGATTGTGTGATTGTGTGATTGTGTGGTTGTGTGATTGTGTGATTGTGTGATTGTGTGATTGTTTGATTGTGTGATTGTGTGAGTGTGTGAGTGTGAGGGTGTGTGATTGCCTGATGGAATGGTTGCGTGATTCTGTGATGCCGTCGTTGTGTGATTGTCTTATTGTGTGATGGGGTGGTTGTGTAATTGTGTGATTGTGCGATTGTGTGATTGTGTGATTGTGTGGTTGTGTGAGTGTGTGGGTGTGTGATCGTGTGATTGTGTCACTGTGTGATTGTGTGATTGTGTGATTGTGTGATTGTGTGTTTGTGTGGTTGTGTGATTGTGTGATTGTGTGATTGTGTGATTGCGTGATTGTGTGATTGTGTGATTGTGTGATTGTGGATTGTGTGATTGTGTGATTGCGTGATTGTGTGATTGTGTGATTGTGTGATTGTGGATTGTGTATTTTGTGATTGTGTTGTTTTGCGTCTGCGTGATTGTGTGAACGAGTGATTGTGTGATTGTGTGATTGTGTGATTACGTGATTGCGCGACTGTGTGGTAGTGTGATTGTGTGATTGTGTGATTGCGTGATTGCCTGGTTGCGTGATTCTGTGATTCCCTCGTTGTGTGATTGTGTTACTGTGTGATGAGGTGCTTGTGTGATGGTGTGATTGTGCGATTGTGTGATTGTGTGATTGCATGGTGGGGTGATTGTGTGATAGTGTGATTGTGTGATAGTGTGATAGTGTGATTGTGTGATTGTGTGATTGTGTGATTGTGTGATAGTGTGATTGTGTCCATGTGTAATCGTATGTTTGCGTGCTTGTGTGATTGTGTGAGTGTGTGATTGTGTGATTGTGGATTGTGTGATTGTGTGATTGTGTGATTGTGTGATTGTGTGATTGTGTGATTGTGTGATTGTGTGATTGTGTGATTGTGTGATTGTGTGATTGTGTGATTGTGTGATTGTGCGATTTTGTGATTGCGCGATTGCGCGATTGTGTGATTGTGTGATTGTGTGGTTGTGTGATTGTGCGATTGTGTGATTGTGTGATTGTGTGATTGTGTGATTGTGTGATTGTGTGATTGTCTTATTCTGTGATGGAGTGGTTGTGTAATTGTGTGATTGTGTGATTATGTGATTGCGAGATTGCGTGATAGTGTGATTGTGCGATTGTGTGATTGCGGGATTGTGCGATAGTGTGACTGTGTGATTGTGTGATTGCGTGGTTGCCTGGTTGCGTGATTCTGTGATTAAGTCGTTGTGTGATTGTGTTATGGTGCGATCCGGTGGTTGTGTGATTGTGTGATTGTGTAATTGTGTGATTGTGGGATTGCGTGATTGTGTGATATTGTGATTGTGTGATTGTGTGATTCGGTGATTACCTGGTTGCGTGATTCCATGATTAAGTCGCTGTGTGATTGTGTTATTGTGTGATGAGGTGGTTGTGTGATTGTGTGATTGCGTGATTGTGTGACTGTGTGATTGTGTGATTGTGTGGTCGTGCGATTGTGCTATTGCATGATGGGGTGATTGTGGGATTGTGTGACTGTGTCATTGTGTAATTGTGCGATTTTGTGATTGTGTGATGGTGTGATTGTGTGTTTATGTGATTGTGTGGTTGTGTGATTGGGTGACTGTGTGAGTGTGTGGGTGTGTGATTGCCTGATGGAACGGTTGTCTGATTCTTTGAATGTGTGATTGTGCAATTGTGTGATTGTGTGATTGTGTGATTGTGTGATTGTGTGATTGTGTGATTTTTTGTTTGTGTGATTGTGTGATTGTGAGATTTTTGTGATTGTGTGATTGTGTGATTGTGTGGTTGTGTGATTATGTGATTGTGTTATTGTGTTCATGTGTTATTTTGTGTTGGGGTGCTTGTGTGATTGCGTGAGTGTATGATTGTGTGACTGTGGATTGTGTATTGTGCGATTGTGTGATTGCGTGAGTGTGTGGTTGTGTGACTGTAGATTGCGTATTGTGTGATTGTGTGATTGTGTGATTGTGTGATTGTGTGATTGTGTGATTGTGTGATTGTGTGATTGTGGGATTGTGTGGTTGTGTGATTGTGTGGTTGTGTGATTGCGTGATTGTGTGATTGTGGGATTGCGTGATTGTGTGATTGTGTGATTATGGGATTGTGTGGTTGTGTGATTGTGTGATTGTTTGATTGTGTGATTGTGGGATTGTGTGGTTGTGTGATTGTGTGGTTGTGTGATTGCGTGATTGTGTGATTGTGGGATTGTGTGATTGTGTGATTGTGGGATCGTGTGGTTGTGTGATTGTGTGGTTGTGTGATTGTGTGATTGTGTGATTGTGTGATTGTGTGATTGTGTGATTGTCTGATTGTGCGGTTGTGTGATTGTGTGATTGCGTGATTGTGTGATTGTGCGGTTGTGTGATTGTGTGATTGCGTGATTGTGTGATTGTGCGATTGTGTGATTGCGTGGTTGCGTGATTGCGTGATTGCGTGATTGTGTGATTGTGTAATTGTGTGATTGTGTGATTGTGTGATTGTGTGATTGTGTGATTGTATGATTGTGTGATTGTGTGATTGTGTGATTGTGTGATTGTGTCACTGTGTGATTGTGTGATTGTGTGATTGTGTGGTTGTGTGATTGTCTGATTGTGTGATTGTGTGATTGTGTGATTGTGTGATTGTGTGGTTGTGTGATTGTGTGATTGTGTGATTGTGTGATTTTATGATTGTGGGATTGTGTGGTTGTGTGATTGTATGGTTGTGTGATTGCGTGATTGTGTGATTGTGGGATTGTGTGATTGTGTGATTGTGTGATTGTGCGATTGTGTGATTGTGTGATTGTGTGGTTGTGTGAGTGTGTGGGTGTGTGATCGTGTGATTGTGTCACTGTGTGACTTTGCGATTGTGTGATTGTGTGGTGGTGTGATTGTGTGATTGTGAATTATGTGATTGTGTTCTTGTGTCTTTGTGTGATTGTGTAGTTGTGTGATTGTATGATTGTGTGATTGTGGGATTCTGAGATTGTGTGATTGTGTGATTGTGTGATTGTGTGATTGTGTGATTGTGTGATTGTGTGATTGTGTGATTGTGTGATTGTGTGAAAGTGGGTTTGTGTGTTTGTGGATTGTGTGGTTGTGTGATTGTGTGATGGCGGGATGTGGATTGTCTGATTGTGTGATTGTGTATTGGTGTGATTGTGCGATTGTGTGACTTTGCGATTGTGTGATTGTGTGATGGCGGGTTGTGGATTGTCTGATTGTGTGATTGTGTATTGGTGTGATTGTGTGATTGTGGGATTGTGTGAGTGTGTGATTGTGTGATTGCGTGATTGTGTGATTGTGTGATTGTGTCACAGTGTGATTGTGTGATTGTGTGGTTGTGTGATTGTGTGGTTGTGTGATTGTGTGATTGTGTGGTTGTGTGATTGTGTGATTGTGTGATAGCGTGATTGTGCGATTGTGTGATTGCGTGATTGCCTGGTTGCGTGATTCTGTGATTCCCTCGTTGTGCGATTGTGTTATTGTGTGATGAGGTGCTTGTGTGATGGTGTGATTGTGTGATTGTGTGATTGTGTGGCTGTGTGATTGTGTGATTGTGTGATTGTGTGATTGTGTGATTGTGTGGTTGTGTGATTATGTGATTGTGTGATTGTGCGGTTGTGTGATTGTGTGATTGCGTGATTGTGTGATTGTGCGATTGTGTGATTGCGTGGTTGCGTGATTGCGTGATTGTGTGATTGTGTAATTGTGTGATTGTGTGGTTGTGTGATTGTGTGATTGTGGGATTGTGCGATTGTGTGATTGTGTGATTGTGTGATTGTGTGATTGTGTGATTGTGTGAAAGTGGGTTTGTGTGTTTGTGGATTGTGTGGTTGTGTGATTGTGTGATGGCGGGATGTGGATTGTCTGATTGTGTGATTGTGTATTGGTGTGATTGTGCAATTGTGTGACTTTGCGATTGTGTGATTGTGTGATGGCGGGTTGTGGATTGTCTGATTGTGTGATTGTGTATTGGTGTGATTGTGCAATTGTGTGACTTTGCGATTGTGTGATTGTGTGATGGCGGGTTGTGGATTGTCTGATTGTGTGATTGTGTATTGGTGTGATTGTGCGATTGTGTGACTTTGCGATTGTGTGATTGTGTGGTTGTGTGATTGTGTGATTGCATGGTGGGGTGATTGTGTGATAGTGTGATTGTGTGATAGTGTGATAGTGTGATTGTGTGATTGTGTGATTGTGTGATTGTGTGATTGTGTGATAGTGTGATTGTGTCCATGTGTAATCGTGTGTTTGGGTGCTTGTGTGATTGTGTGAGTGTGTGATTGTGTGATTGTGGATTGTGTGATTGTGTGATTGTGTGATTGTGTGATTGTGTGATTGTGTGATTGTGTGATTGTGTGATTGTGTGATTGTGTGATTGTGTGATTGTCTTATTCTGTGATGGGGTGGTTGTGTAATTGTGTGATTGTGCGATTGTGTGACTGCGTGATTGTGCGGTAGTGTGACTGTGTGATTGTGTGATTGCGTGGTTGCCTGGTTGCGTGATTCTGTGATTAAGTCGTTGTGTGATTGTGTTATTGTGCGATCCGGTGATTGTGTGATTGTGTGATTGTGTGATTACGTGATTGCGCGACTGTGTGGTAGTGTGATTGTGTGATTGTGTGATTGCGTGATTGCCTGGTTGCGTGATTCTGTGATTCCCTCGTTGTGTGACTGTGTTACTGTGTGATGAGGTGCTTGTGTGATGGTGTGATTGTGTGATTGTGTGATTGTGTGATTGTGTGATTGTGTGATTGTGTGATTGTGTGGTTGTGTGATTGTGTGATTGTGTGATTGTGTGATTGTTTCATTGTGTGATTGTGTGATTGTGTGAGTGTGAGCGTGTGTGATTGCCTGATGGAATGGTTGCGTGATTGTGTGTTGCCGTCGTTGTGTGATTGTCTTATTGTGTGATGGGGTGGTTGTGTAATTGTGTGATTGTGCGATTGTGTGATTGTGTGATTGTGTGATTGTGTGATTGTGTGATTGTGTGGTTGCGTGAGTGTGTGTGTGTGTTTTTGCCTGATGGAATGGTTGCGTGATTCTGTGATTGCGTGACTGTGTGATTGTGTGATTGTGTGATTGTGTGATTGTGTGATTGCGCCATTGTGTGATTTCGTGATTGCCTGGTTGCGTGATTCTGTGATTCCGTCGCTGTGTGTTTGTGCGATTGTATGATTGTGTGATTGTGTGGTTGTGTGAGTGTGTGGGTGTGTGATCGTGTGATTGTGTCACTGTGTGATTGTGTGATTGTGTGATTGTGTGATTGCGTGATTGTGTATTATGTGATTGTGTTCTTGTGTCTTTGTGTGATTGCGTAGTTGTGTGATTGTGTGATTGTGTGATTGTGGGATTGTGTGATTGTGTGGTTGTGTGATTGTGCGATTGTGTGATTGTGTGATTGTGTGATTGTGTGATTGTGTGATTGTCTTATTCTGTGATGGGGTGGTTGTGTAATTGTGTGATTGTGTGATTATGTGATTGCGAGATTGCGTGATAGTGTGATTGTGCGATTGTGTGATTGTGTGATTGTGTGATTGTGTGATTGTGTCACTGTGTGATTGTGTGATTGTGTGACTGTGTGGTTGTGTGATTGTGTGATTGTGTGATTGTGTGATTGTGTGATTGCGGGATTGTGTGGTTGTGTGATTGTGTGGTTGTGTGATTGTGTGATTGTGGGATTGTGTGGTTGTGTGATTGTGTGGTTGTGTGATTGTGTGATTGTGTCATTGTGTGATTGTGGGATTGTGTGGTTGTGTGATTGTGTGGTTGTGTGATTGCGTGATTGTGTGATTGTGGGATTGTGTGATTGTGTGATTGTGTGATTGTGTGATTGTGTGATTGTGTGATTGTGTGATTGTGTGATTGTGTGATTGTGTGATTGTGTGATTGTGTGATTGTGTGATTGTGTGATTGTGTGATTGTGGATTGTGTATTTTGTGATTGTGTTGTTTTGCGTCTGCGTGATTGTGTGAATGAGTGATTGTGTGATTGTGTGATTGTGTGATTACGTGATTGCGCGACTGTGTGATAGTGTAATTGTGTGATTGTGTGATTGCGTGATTGCCTGGTTGCGTGATTCTGTGATTCCCTCGTTGTGTGATTGTGTTACTGTGTGATGTTGTGCTTGTGTGATGGTGTGATTGTGTGATTGTGGGATTGTGTGATTGTGTGATTGTGTGATTGTGTGATTGTGTGATTGTGTGATTGTGTGATTGTCTTATTCTGTAATGGGGTGGTTGTGTAATTGTGTGATTGTGCGATTGTGTGATTGCGTGATTGTGCGGTAGTGTGACTGTGTGATTGTGTGATTGCGTGGTTGCCTGGTTGCGTGATTCTGTGATTAAGTCGTTGTGTGATTGTGTTATTGTGCGATCCGGTGGTTGTGTGATTGTGTGATTGTGTGATTGCGTGATTGTGTGATTGTGTGATTGTGTGATTGTGTGATTGCGTGATTGTGTGATTGTGTGATCGTGTGATTGTGGATTGTGTATTTTGTGATTGTGTTGTTTTGCGTCTGCGTGATTGTGTGAATGAGTGATTGTGTGATTGTGTGATTGTGTGATTACGTGATTGCGCGACTGTGTGATAGTGTGATTGTGTGATTGTGTGATTGCGTGATTGCCTGGTTGCGTGTTTCTGTGATTCCCTCGTTGTGTGATTGTGTTACTGTGTGATGAGGTGCTTGTGTGATGGTGTGATTGTGCGATTGTGTGATTGTGTGATTGTGTGGTTGTGTGATTGTGTGATTGTGTGATTGTGTGATTGTTTGATTGTGTGATTGTGTGAGTGTGTGAGTGTGAGGGTGTGTGATTGCCTGATGGAATGGTTGCGTGATTCTGTGATGCCGTCGTTGTGTGATTGTCTTATTGTGTGATGGGGTGGTTGTGTAATTGTGTGATTGTGCGATTGTGTGATTGTGTGATTGTGTGGTTGTGTGAGTGTGTGGGTGTGTGATCGTGTGATTGTGTCACTGTGTGATTGTGTGATTGTGTGATTGTGTGATTGTGTGTTTGTGTGGTTGTGTGATTGTGTGATTGTGTGATTGTGTGATTGCGTGATTGTGTGATTGTGTGATTGTGTGATTGTGGATTGTGTGATTGTGTGATTGCGTGATTGTGTGATTGTGTGATTGTGTGATTGTGGATTGTGTATTTTGTGATTGTGTTGTTTTGCGTCTGCGTGATTGTGTGAACGAGTGATTGTGTGATTGTGTGATTGTGTGATTACGTGATTGCGCGACTGTGTGGTAGTGTGATTGTGTGATTGTGTGATTGCGTGATTGCCTGGTTGCGTGATTCTGTGATTCCCTCGTTGTGTGATTGTGTTACTGTGTGATGAGGTGCTTGTGTGATGGTGTGATTGTGCGATTGTGTGATTGTGTGATTGCATGGTGGGGTGATTGTGTGATAGTGTGATTGTGTGATAGTGTGATAGTGTGATTGTGTGATTGTGTGATTGTGTGATTGTGTGATAGTGTGATTGTGTCCATGTGTAATCGTATGTTTGCGTGCTTGTGTGATTGTGTGAGTGTGTGATTGTGTGATTGTGGATTGTGTGATTGTGTGATTGTGTGATTGTGTGATTGTGTGATTGTGTGATTGTGTGATTGTGTGATTGTGTGATTGTGTGATTGTGTGATTGTGTGATTGTGTGATTGTGCGATTTTGTGATTGCGCGATTGCGCGATTGTGTGATTGTGTGATTGTGTGGTTGTGTGATTGTGCGATTGTGTGATTGTGTGATTGTGTGATTGTGTGATTGTGTGATTGTGTGATTGTCTTATTCTGTGATGGAGTGGTTGTGTAATTGTGTGATTGTGTGATTATGTGATTGCGAGATTGCGTGATAGTGTGATTGTGCGATTGTGTGATTGCGGGATTGTGCGATAGTGTGACTGTGTGATTGTGTGATTGCGTGGTTGCCTGGTTGCGTGATTCTGTGATTAAGTCGTTGTGTGATTGTGTTATGGTGCGATCCGGTGGTTGTGTGATTGTGTGATTGTGTAATTGTGTGATTGTGGGATTGCGTGATTGTGTGATATTGTGATTGTGTGATTGTGTGATTCGGTGATTACCTGGTTGCGTGATTCCATGATTAAGTCGCTGTGTGATTGTGTTATTGTGTGATGAGGTGGTTGTGTGATTGTGTGATTGCGTGATTGTGTGACTGTGTGATTGTGTGATTGTGTGGTCGTGCGATTGTGCTATTGCATGATGGGGTGATTGTGGGATTGTGTGACTGTGTCATTGTGTAATTGTGCGATTTTGTGATTGTGTGATGGTGTGATTGTGTGTTTATGTGATTGTGTGGTTGTGTGATTGGGTGACTGTGTGAGTGTGTGGGTGTGTGATTGCCTGATGGAACGGTTGTCTGATTCTTTGAATGTGTGATTGTGCAATTGTGTGATTGTGTGATTGTGTGATTGTGTGATTGTGTGATTGTGTGATTTTTTGTTTGTGTGATTGTGTGATTGTGAGATTTTTGTGATTGTGTGATAGTGTGATTGTGTGATTGTGTGACTGTATGATAGTGTGATTGTGTGATTGTGTGATTGCGTGATTGCCTGGTTGCGTGATTCTGTGATTCCCTCGTTGTGCGATTGTGTTATTGTGTGATGAGGTGCTTGAGTGATGGTGTGATTGTGTGAATGTGTGATTGTGTGGTTGTGTGATTTTGTGATTGTGTGATTGTGTGATGGTGTGATTGTGTGATTGTGTGATTGTGTGATTGTGTGGTTGTGTGATTGTGTGATTGTGCGATTGTGTGATTGTTTGATTGTGTGATTGTGTGATTGTGTGAGTGTGAGGGTGTGTCATTGCCTGATGGAATGGTTGCGTGATTCTGTGATGCCGTCGTTGTGTGATTGTCTTATTGTGTGATGGGGTGGTAGTGTAATTGTGTGATTGTGCGATTGTGTGATTGTGTGATTGTGTGGTTGTGTGAGTGTGTGGGTGTGTGATCGTGTGATTGTGTCACTGTGTGATTGTGTGATTGTGTGGTTGTGTGATTGTGTGATTGTGTATTATGTGATTGTGTTCTTGTGTCTTTGTGTGATTGTGTAGTTGTGTGATTGTGTGATTGTGTGATTGTGGGATTGTGAGATTGTGTGATTGTGTGATTGTGTGATTGTGTGATTGTGTGATTGTGTGATTGTGTGATTGTGTGATTGTGTGATTGTGTGATTGTGTGATTGTGTGATTGTGTGATTGTGTGATTGTGTGATTGTGTGATTGTCTTATTCTGTGATGGGGTGGTTGTGTAATTGCGTGATTGTGCGATTGTGTGACTGCGTGATTGTGCGGTAGTGTGACTGTGTGATTGTGTGATTGCGTGGTTGCCTGGTTGCGTGATTCTGTGATTAAGTCGTTGTGTGATTGTGTTATTGTGCGATCCGGTGATTGTGTGATTGTGTGATTGTGTGATTACGTGATTGCGCGACTGTGTGGTAGTGTGATTGTGTGATTGTGTGATTGCGTGATTGCCTGGTTGCGTGATTCTGTGATTCCCTCGTTGTGTGATTGTGTTACTGTGTGATGAGGTGCTTGTGTGATGGTGTGATTGTGTGATTGTGTGATTGTGTGATTGTGTGATTGTGTGATTGTGTGATTGTGTGGTTGTGTGATTGTGTGATTGTGTGATTGTGTGATTGTTTCATTGTGTGATTGTGTGATTGTGTGAGTGTGAGGGTGTGTGATTGCCTGATGGAATGGTTGCGTGATTGTGTGTTGCCGTCGTTGTGTGATTGTCTTATTGTGTGATGGGGTGGTTGTGTAATTGTGTGATTGTGCGATTGTGTGATTGTGTGATTGTGTGATTGTGTGATTGTGTGATTGTGTGGTTGCGTGAGTGTGTGTGTGTGTTTTTGCCTGATGGAATGGTTGCGTGATTCTGTGATTGCGTGACTGTGTGATTGTGTGATTGTGTGATTGTGTGATTGCGCCATTGTGTGATTTCGTGATTGCCTGGTTGCGTGATTCTGTGATTCCGTCGCTGTGTGTTTGTGCGATTGTATGATTGTGTGATTGTGTGGTTGTGTGAGTGTGTGGGTGTGTGATCGTGTGATTGTGTCACTGTGTGATTGTGTGACTGTGTGGTTGTGTGATTGCGTGATTGTGTATTATGTGATTGTGTTCTTGTGTCTTTGTGTGATTGTGTAGTTGTGTGATTGTGTGATTGTGTGATTGTGGGATTGTGTGATTGTGTGGTTGTGTGATTGTGCGATTGTGTGATTGTGTGATTGTGTGATTGTGTGATTGTGTGATTGTCGTATTCTGTGATGGGGTGGTTGTGTAATTGTGTGATTGTGTGATTATGTGATTGCGAGATTGCGTGATAGTGTGATTGTGCGATTGTGTGATTGTGTGATTGTGTGATTGTGTGATTGTGTCACTGTGTGATTGTGTGATTGTGTGACTGTGTGGTTGTGTGATTGTGTGATTGTGTGATTGTGTGATTGTGTGATTGCGGGATTGTGTGGTTGTGTGATTGTGTGGTTGTGTGATTGTGTGATTGTGTGATTGTGGGATTGTGTGGTTGTGTGATTGTGTGGTTGTGTGATTGTGTGATTGTGTCATTGTGTGATTGTGGGATTGTGTGGTTGTGTGATTGTGTGGTTGTGTGATTGCGTGATTGTGTGATTGTGGGATTGTGTGATTGTGTGATTGTGTGATTGTGTGATTGTGTGATTGTGTGATTGTGTGATTGTGTGATTGTGTGATTGTGGATTGTGTATTTTGTGATTGTGTTGTTTTGCGTCTGCGTGATTGTGTGAATGAGTGATTGTGTGATTGTGTGATTGTGTGATTACGTGATTGCGCGACTGTGTGATAGTGTAATTGTGTGATTGTGTGATTGCGTGATTGCCTGGTTGCGTGATTCTGTGATTCCCTCGTTGTGTGATTGTGTTACTGTGTGATGTTGTGCTTGTGTGATGGTGTGATTGTGTGATTGTGGGATTGTGAGATTGTGTGATTGTGTGATTGTGTGATTGTGTGATTGTGTGATTGTGTGATTGTGTGATTGTGTGATTGTGTGATTGTCTTATTCTGTGATGGGGTGGTTGTGTAATTGTGTGATTGTGCGATTGTGTGATTGCGTGATTGTGCGGTAGTGTGACTGTGTGATTGTGTGATTGCGTGGTTGCCTGGTTGCGTGATTCTGTGATTAAGTCGTTGTGTGATTGTGTTATTGTGCGATCCGGTGGTTGTGTGATTGTGTGATTGTGTGATTGCGTGATTGTGTGATTGTGTGATTGTGTGATTGTGTGATTGCGTGATTGTGTGATTGTGTGATCGTGTGATTGTGGATTGTGTATTTTGTGATTGTGTTGTTTTGCGTCTGCGTGATTGTGTGAATGAGTGATTGTGTGATTGTGTGATTACGTGATTGCGCGACTGTGTGATAGTGTGATTGTGTGATTGTGTGATTGCGTGATTGCCTGGTTGCGTGATTCTGTGATTCCCTCGTTGTGTGATTGTGTTACTGTGTGATGAGGTGCTTGTGTGATGGTGTGATTGTGCGATTGTGTGATTGTGTGATTGTGTGGTTGTGTGATTGTGTGATTGTGTGATTGTGTGATTGTTTGATTGTGTGATTGTGTGAGTGTGTGAGTGTGAGGGTGTGTGATTGCCTGATGGAATGGTTGCGTGATTCTGTGATGCCGTCGTTGTGTGATTGTCTTATTGTGTGATGGGGTGGTTGTGTAATTGTGTGATTGTGCGATTGTGTGATTGTGTGATTGTGTGGTTGTGTGAGTGTGTGGGTGTGTGATCGTGTGATTGTGTCACTGTGTGATTGTGTGATTGTGTGATTGTGTGATTGTGTGATTGTGTGGTTGTGTGATTGTGTGATTGTGTATTATGTGATTGTGTTCTTGCGTCTTTGTGTGATTGTGTAGTTGTGTGATTGTGTGATTGTGGGATTGTGAGATTGTGTGATTGTGTGATTGTGTGATTGTGTGATTGTGTGATTGTGTGATTGTGTGATTGTGTGATTGTGTGATTGTGTGATTGTGTGATTGTGTCATTATGTGAATGTGTGATTGTGTTCACGTGTTATTGTGTGTTGTTGTGCTTGTGTGATTGTGTGAGCGTGTGATTGTGTGATAGTGGATTGTGTATTGTGTGATTGTGTTGTTGTGTGATTGTGTTGTTGTGTCATTGTGTGATTGTGTAGTTGTGTGACTGTGTCAGTGTGTGGGTGTGTGATTGCCTGATGGAACGGTTGCCTGATTCTGTGATTGTGTGATTGTGTGGTTGTGTGATTGTGTGATTGTGCGATTGTGTGATTGTTTGATTGTGTGATTGTGTGATTGTGTGAGTGTGAGGGTGTGTCATTGCCTGATGGAATGGTTGCGTGATTCTGTGATGCCGTCGTTGTGTGATTGTCTTATTGTGTGATGGGGTGGTAGTGTAATTGTGTGATTGTGCGATTGTGTGATTGTGTGATTGTGTGGTTGTGTGAGTGTGTGGGTGTGTGATCGTGTGATTGTGTCACTGTGTGATTGTGTGATTGTGTGGTTGTGTGATTGTGTGATTGTGTATTATGTGATTGTGTTCTTGTGTCTTTGTGTGATTGTGTAGTTGTGTGATTGTGTGATTGTGTGATTGTGGGATTGTGAGATTGTGTGATTGTGTGATTGTGTGATTGTGTGATTGTGTGATTGTGTGATTGTGTGATTGTGTGATTGTGTGATTGTGTGATTGTGTGATTGTGTGATTGTGTGATTGTGTGATTGTCTTATTCTGTGATGGGGTGGTTGTGTAATTGTGTGATTGTGCGATTGTGTGACTGCGTGATTGTGCGGTAGTGTGACTGTGTGATTGTGTGATTGCGTGGTTGCCTGGTTGCGTGATTCTGTGATTAAGTCGTTGTGTGATTGTGTTATTGTGCGATCCGGTGATTGTGTGATTGTGTGATTACGTGATTGCGCGACTGTGTGGTAGTGTGATTGTGTGATTGTGTGATTGCGTGATTGCCTGGTTGCGTGATTCTGTGATTCCCTCGTTGTGTGATTGTGTTACTGTGTGATGAGGTGCTTGTGTGATGGTGTGATTGTGTGATTGTGTGATTGTGTGATTGTGTGATTGTGTGGTTGTGTGATTGTGTGATTGTGTGATTGTGTGATTGTTTCATTGTGTGATTGTGTGATTGTGTGAGTGTGAGGGTGTGTGATTGCCTGATGGAATGGTTGCGTGACTGTGTGTTGCCGTCGTTGTGTGATTGTCTTATTGTGTGATGGGGTGGTTGTGTAATTGTGTGATTGTGCGATTGTGTGATTGTGTGATTGTGTGATTGTGTGATTGTGTGGTTGCGTGAGTGTGTGTGTGTGTTTTTGCCTGATGGAATGGTTGCGTGATTCTGTGATTGCGTGACTGTGTGATTGTGTGATTGTGTGATTGTGTGATTGCGCCATTGTGTGATTTCGTGATTGCCTGGTTGCGTGATTCTGTGATTCCGTCGCTGTGTGTTTGTGCGATTGTATGATTGTGTGATTGTGTGGTTGTGTGAGTGTGTGGGTGTGTGATCGTGTGATTGTGTCACTGTGTGATTGTGTGATTGTGTGGTTGTGTGATTGCGTGATTGTGTATTATGTGATTGTGTTCTTGTGTCTTTGTGTGATTGTGTAGTTGTGTGATTGTGTGATTGTGTGCTTGTGGGATTGTGTGATTGTGTGGTTGTGTGATTGTGCGATTGTGTGATTGTGTGATTGTGTGATTGTGTGATTGCGTGATTGTGTGATTGTCTTATTCTGTGATGGGGTGGTTGTGTAATTGTGTGATTGTGTGATTATGTGATTGCGAGATTGCGTGATAGTGTGATTGTGCGATTGTGTGATTGCGGGATTGTGCGATAGTGTGACTGTGTGATTGTGTGATTGCGTGGTTGCCTGGTTGCGTGATTCTGTGATTAAGTCGTTGTGTGATTGTGTTATGGTGCGATCCGGTGGTTGTGTGATTGTGTGATTGTGTAATTGTGTGATTGTGGGATTGCGTGATTGTGTGATAGTGTGATTGTGTGATTGTGTGATTCGGTGATTACCTGGTTGCGTGATTCCATGGTTAAGTCGCTGTGTGATTGTGTTATTGTGTGATGAGGTGGTTGTGTGATTGTGTGATTGCGTGATTGTGTGACTGTGTGATTGTGTGATTGTGTGGTCGTGCGATTGTGCTATTGCATGATGGGGTGATTCTGGGATTGTGTGATTGTGTGATAGTGTAATTGTGTGATTGTGTGATTGCGTGATTGCCTGGTTGCGTGATTCTGTGATTCCCTCGTTGTGTGATTGTGTTACTGTGTGATGTTGTGCTTGTGTGATGGTGTGATTGTGTGATTGTGGGATTGTGAGATTGTGTGATTGTGTGATTGTGTGATTGTGTGATTGTGTGATTGTGTGATTGTGTGATTGTGTGATTGTGTGATTGTGTGATTGTCTTATTCTGTGATGGGGTGGTTGTGTAATTGTGTGATTGTGCGATTGTGTGATTGCGTGATTGTGCGGTAGTGTGACTGTGTGATTGTGTGATTGCGTGGTTGCCTGGTTGCGTGATTCTGTGATTAAGTCGTTGTGTGATTGTGTTATTGTGCGATCCGGTGGTTGTGTGATTGTGTGATTGTGTGATTGCGTGATTGTGTGATTGTGTGATTGTGTGAATGTGTGATTGTGTTGTTGTGTCATTGTGTGATTGTGTAGTTGTGTGACTGTGTCAGTGTGTGGGTGTGTGATTGCCTGATGGAACGGTTGCCTGATTCTGTGATTGTGTGATTGTGTGGTTGTGTGATTGTGTGATTGTGCGATTGTGTGATTGTTTGATTGTGTGATTGTGTGATTGTGTGAGTGTGAGGGTGTGTCATTGCCTGATGGAATGGTTGCGTGATTCTGTGATGCCGTCGTTGTGTGATTGTCTTATTGTGTGATGGGGTGGTAGTGTAATTGTGTGATTGTGCGATTGTGTGATTGTGTGATTGTGTGGTTGTGTGAGTGTGTGGGTGTGTGATCGTGTGATTGTGTCACTGTGTGATTGTGTGATTGTGTGGTTGTGTGATTGTGTGATTGTGTATTATGTGATTGTGTTCTTGTGTCTTTGTGTGATTGTGTAGTTGTGTGATTGTGTGATTGTGTGATTGTGTGATTGTGGGATTGTGAGATTGTGTGATTGTGTGATTGTGTGATTGTGTGATTGTGTGATTGTGTGATTGTGTGATTGTGTGATTGTGTGATTGTGTGATTGTGTGATTGTGTGATTGTCTTATTCTGTGATGGGGTGGTTGTGTAATTGTGTGATTGTGCGATTGTGTGACTGCGTGATTGTGCGGTAGTGTGACTGTGTGATTGTGTGATTGCGTGGTTGCCTGGTTGCGTGATTCTGTGATTAAGTCGTTGTGTGATTGTGTTATTGTGCGATCCGGTGATTGTGTGATTGTGTGATTACGTGATTGCGCGACTGTGTGGTAGTGTGATTGTGTGATTGTGTGATTGCGTGATTGCCTGGTTGCGTGATTCTGTGATTCCCTCGTTGTGTGATTGTGTTACTGTGTGATGAGGTGCTTGTGTGATGGTGTGATTGTGTGATTGTGTGATTGTGTGATTGTGTGATTGTGTGGTTGTGTGATTGTGTGATTGTGTGATTGTGTGATTGTTTCATTGTGTGATTGTGTGATTGTGTGAGTGTGAGGGTGTGTGATTGCCTGATGGAATGGTTGCGTGACTGTGTGTTGCCGTCGTTGTGTGATTGTCTTATTGTGTGATGGGGTGGTTGTGTAATTGTGTGATTGTGCGATTGTGTGATTGTGTGATTGTGTGATTGTGTGATTGTGTGGTTGCGTGAGTGTGTGTGTGTGTTTTTGCCTGATGGAATGGTTGCGTGATTCTGTGATTGCGTGACTGTGTGATTGTGTGATTGTGTGATTGTGTGATTGCGCCATTGTGTGATTTCGTGATTGCCTGGTTGCGTGATTCTGTGATTCCGTCGCTGTGTGTTTGTGCGATTGTATGATTGTGTGATTGTGTGGTTGTGTGAGTGTGTGGGTGTGTCATCGTGTGATTGTGTCACTGTGTGATTGTGTGATTGTGTGGTTGTGTGATTGCGTGATTGTGTATTATGTGATTGTGTTCTTGTGTCTTTGTGTGATTGTGTAGTTGTGTGATTGTGTGATTGTGTGATTGTGGGATTGTGTGATTGTGTGGTTGTGTGATTCGGTGATTACCTGGTTGCGTGATTCCATGGTTAAGTCGCTGTGTGATTGTGTTATTGTGTGATGAGGTGGTTGTGTGATTGTGTGATTGCGTGATTGTGTGACTGTGTGATTGTGTGATTGTGTGGTCGTGCGATTGTGCTATTGCATGATGGGGTGATTCTGGGATTGTGTGATTGTGTGATAGTGTAATTGTGTGATTGTGTGATTGCGTGATTGCCTGGTTGCGTGATTCTGTGATTCCCTCGTTGTGTGATTGTGTTACTGTGTGATGTTGTGCTTGTGTGATGGTGTGATTGTGTGATTGTGGGATTGTGAGATTGTGTGATTGTGTGATTGTGTGATTGTGTGATTGTGTGATTGTGTGATTGTGTGATTGTGTGATTGTGTGATTGTGTGATTGTCTTATTCTGTGATGGGGTGGTTGCGTAATTGTGTGATTGTGCGATTGTGTGATTGCGTGATTGTGCGGTAGTGTGACTGTGTGATTGTGTGATTGCGTGGTTGCCTGGTTGCGTGATTCTGTGATTAAGTCGTTGTGTGATTGTGTTATTGTGCGATCCGGTGGTTGTGTGATTGTGTGATTGTGTGATTGCGTGATTGTGTGATTGTGTGATTGTGTGAATGTGTGATTGCGTGATTGTGTGATTGTGTGATCGTGTGATTGTGGATTGTGTATTTTGTGATTGTGTTGTTTTGCGTCTGCGTGATTGTGTGAATGAGTGATTGTGTGATTGTGTGATTGTGTGATTACGTGATTGCGCGACTGTGTGATAGTGTGATTGTGTGATTGTGTGATTGCGTGATTGCCTGGTTGCGTGATTCTGTGATTCCCTCGTTGTGTGATTGTGTTACTGTGTGATGAGGTGCTTGTGTGATGGTGTGATTGTGCGGTTGTGTGATTGTGTGATTGTGTGGTTGTGTGATATTGTGATTGTGTGATTGTGTGATTGTTTGATTGTGTGATTGTGTGAGTGTGTGAGTGTGAGGGTGTGTGATTGCCTGATGGAATGGTTGCGTGATTCTGTGATGCCGTCGTTGTGTGATTGTCTTATTGTGTGATGGGGTGGTTGTGTAATTGTGTGATTGTGCGATTGTGTGATTGTGTGATTGTGTGGTTGTGTGAGTGTGTGGGTGTGTGATCGTGTGATTGTGTCACTGTGTGATTGTGTGATTGTGTGGTTGTGTGATTGTGTGATTGTGTATTATGTGATTGTGTTCTTGTGTCTTTGTGTGATTGTGTAGTTGTGTGATTGTGTGATTGTGTGATTGTGGGATTGTGAGATTGTGTGATTGTGTGATTGTTTCATTGTGTGATTGTGTGATTGTGTGAGTGTGAGGGTTTGTGATTGCCTGATGGAATGGTTGCGTGATTGTGTGTTGCCGTCGTTGTGTGATTGTCTTATTGTGTGATGGGGTGGTTGTGTAATTGTGTGATTGTGCGATTGTGTGATTGTGTGATTGTGTGATTGTGTGATTGTGTGGTTGCGTGAGTGTGTGTGTGTATTTTTGCCTGATGGAATGGTTGCGTGATTCTGTGATTGCGTGACTGTGTGATTGTGTGATTGTGTGATTGTGTGATTGTTTGATTGTGTGATTGTGTGATTGTGTGAGTGTGAGGGTGTGTGATTGCCTGATGGAATGGTTGCGTGATTCTGTGATGCCGTCGTTGTGTGATTGTCTTATTGTGTGATGGGGTGGTTGTGTAATTGTGTGATTGTGCGATTGTGTGATTGTGTGATTGTGTGATTGTGTGATTGTGTGGTTGCGTGAGTGTGTGTGTGTGTGGTTGCCTGATGGAATGGTTGCGTGATTCTGTGATTGCGTGACTGTGTGATTGTGTAATTGTGTGATTGTGTGATTGCGCCATTGTGTTATTTCGTGATTGCCTGGTTGCGTGATTCTGTGATTCCGTCGTTGTGTGTTTGTGCGATTGTGTGATTGTGTGATTGTGTGATTGTGTGGTTGTGTGAGTGTGTGGGTGTGTGATCGTGTGATTGTGTCACTGTGTGATTGTGTGATTGTGTGATTGTGTGGTTGTGTGGTTGTGTGATTGCGTGATTGTGTATTATGTGATTGTGTTCTTGTGTCTTTGTGTGATTGTGTAGTTGTGTGATTGTGTGATTGTGTGATTGTGTGTTTATGTGATTGTGTGGTTGTGTGATTGGGTGACTGTGTGAGTGTGTGGGTGTGTGATTGCCTGATGGAACGGTTGCCTGATTCTTTGAATGTGTGATTGTGCAATTGTGTGATTGTGTGATTGTGTGATTGTGTGATTGTGTGATTGTGTGATTGTTTGTTTGTGTGATTGTGAGATTGTGAGATTGTTGTGATTGTGTGATAGTGTGATTGTGTGATTGTGTGACTGTATGATAGTGTGATTGTGTGATTGTGTGATTGCGTGATTGCCTGGTTGCGTGATTCTGTGATTCCGTCGTTGTGTGATTGTGTTACTGTGTGATGTTGTGCTTGTGTGATGGTGTGATTGTGTGATTGTGTGATTGTGTGGTTGTGTGATTGTGTGATTGTGCGATTGTGTGATTGTTTGATTGTGTGATTGTGTGATTGTGTGAGTGTGAGGGTGTGTCATTGCCTGATGGAATGGTTGCGTGATTCTGTGATGCCGTCGTTGTGTGATTGTCTTATTGTGTGATGGGGTGGTAGTGTAATTGTGTGATTGTGCGATTGTGTGATTGTGTGATTGTGTGGTTGTGTGAGTGTGTGGGTGTGTGATCGTGTGATTGTGTCACTCTGTGATTGTGTGATTGTGTGGTTGTGTGATTGTGTGATTGTGTATTATGTGATTGTGTTCTTGTGTCTTTGTGTGATTGTGTAGTTGTGTGATTGTGTGATTGTGGGATTGTGAGATTGTGAGATTGTGTGATTGTGTGATTGTGTGATTGTGTGATTGTGTGATTGTGTGATTGTGTGATTGTGTGATTGTGTGATTGTGTGATTGTGTGATTGTGTGATTGTGTGATTGTGTGATTGTCTTATTCTGTGATGGGGTGGTTGTGTAATTGTGTGATTGTGCGATTGTGTGACTGCGTGATTGTGCGGTAGTGTGACTGTGTGATTGTGTGATTGTGTGATTGCGTGGTTGCCTGGTTGCGTGATTCTGTGATTAAGTCGTTGTGTGATTGTGTTATTGTGCGATCCGGTGATTGTGTGATTGTGTGATTGTGTGATTACGTGATTGCGCGACTGTGTGGTAGTGTGATTGTGTGATTGTGTGATTGCGTGATTGCCTGGTTGCGTGATTCTGTGATTCCCTCGTTGTGTGATTGTGTTACTGTGTGATGAGGTGCTTGTGTGATGGTGTGATTGTGTGATTGTGTGATTGTGTGATTGTGTGATTGTGTGATTGTGTGATTGTGTGATTGTGTGGTTGTGTGATTGTGTGATTGCATGGTGGGGTGATTGTGTGATAGTGTGATAGTGTGATTGTGTGATTGTGTGATTGTGTGATTGTGTGATTGTGTCCACGTGTAATCGTGTGTTTGGGTGCTTGTGTGATTGTGTGAGTGTGTGATTGTGTGATTGTGGATTGTGTGATTGTGTGATTGTGTGATTGTGTGATTGTGTGATTGTGTGATTGTGTGATTGTGTGATTGTGTGATTGTGTCACTGTGTGATTGTGTGATTGTGTGACTGTGTGGTTGTGCGATTGTGTGATTGTGTGATTGTGTGATTGTGTGATTGCGGGATTGTGTGGTTGTGTGATTGTGTGGTTGTGTGATTGTGTGATTGTGGGATTGTGTGGGTGTGTGATTGTGTGGTTGTGTGATTGTGTGGTTGTGTGATTGTGTGATTGTGTCATTGTGTGATTGTGGGATTGTGTGGTTGTGTGATTGTGTGGTTGTGTGATTGCGTGATTGTGTGATTGTGGGATTGTGTGATTGTGTGATTGTGTGATTGTGTGATTGTGTGATTGTGTGATTGTGTGATTGTGTGATTGTGGATTGTGTATTTTGTGATTGTGTCGTTTTGCGTCTGCGTGATTGTGTGAATGAGTGATTGTGTGATTGTGTGATTACGTGATTGCGCGACTGTGTGATAGTGTAATTGTGTGATTGTGTGATTGCGTGATTGCCTGGTTGCGTGATTCTGTGATTCCCTCGTTGTGTGATTGTGTTACTGTGTGATGTTGTGCTTGTGTGATGGTGTGATTGTGTGATTGTGGGATTGTGAGATTGTGTGATTGTGTGATTGTGTGATTGTGTGATTGTGTGATTGTGTGATTGTGTGATTGTGTGATTGTGTGATTGTCTTATTCTGTGATGGGGTGGTTGTGTAATTGTGTGATTGTGCGATTGTGTGATTGCGTGATTGTGCGGTAGTGTGACTGTGTGATTGTGTGATTGCGTGGTTGCCTGGTTGCGTGATTCTGTGATTAAGTCGTTGTGTGATTGTGTTATTGTGCGATCCGGTGGTTGTGTAATTGTGTGATTGTGCGATTGTGTGATTGTGTGATTGTGTGATTGTGTGATTGTGTGGTTGCGTGAGTGTGTGTGTGTGTTTTTGCCTGATGGAATGGTTGCGTGATTCTGTGATTGCGTGACTGTGTGATTGTGTGATTGTGTGATTGTGTGATTGCGCCATTGTGTGATTTCGTGATTGCCTGGTTGCGTGATTCTGTGATTCCGTCGCTGTGTGTTTGTGCGATTGTATGATTGTGTGATTGTGTGGTTGTGTGAGTGTGTGGGTGTGTGATCGTGTGATTGTGTCACTGTGTGATTGTGTGATTGTGTGGTTGTGTGATTGCGTGATTGTGTATTATGTGATTGTGTTCTTGTGTCTTTGTGTGATTGTGTAGTTGTGTGATTGTGTGATTGTGTGATTGTGGGATTGTGTGATTGTGTGGTTGTGTGATTGTGCGATTGTGTGATTGTGTGATTGTGTGATTGCGTGATTGTGTGATTGTCTTATTCTGTGATGGGGTGGTTGTGTAATTGTGTGATTGTGTGATTATGTGATTGCGAGATTGCGTGATAGTGTGATTGTGCGATTGTGTGATTGCGGGATTGTGCGATAGTGTGACTGTGTGATTGTGTGATTGCGTGGTTGCCTGGTTGCGTGATTCTGTGATTAAGTCGTTGTGTGATTGTGTTATGGTGCGATCCGGTGGTTGTGTGATTGTGTGATTGTGTAATTGTGTGATTGTGGGATTGCGTGATTGTGTGATAGTGTGATTGTGTGATTGTGTGATTCGGTGATTACCTGGTTGCGTGATTCCATGATTAAGTCGCTGTGTGATTGTGTTATTGTGTGATGAGGTGGTTGTGTGATTGTGTGATTGCGTGATTGTGTGACTGTGTGATTGTGTGATTGTGTGGTCGTGCGATTGTGCTATTGCATGATGGGGTGATTCTGGGATTGTGTGATTGTGTGATAGTGTAATTGTGTGATTGTGTGATTGCGTGATTGCCTGGTTGCGTGATTCTGTGATTCCCTCGTTGTGTGATTGTGTTACTGTGTGATGTTGTGCTTGTGTGATGGTGTGATTGTGTGATTGTGGGATTGTGAGATTGTGTGATTGTGTGATTGTGTGATTGTGTGATTGTGTGATTGTGTGATTGTGTGATTGTGTGATTGTGTGATTGTGTGATTGTGTGATTGTGTGATTGTCTTATTCTGTGATGGGGTGGTTGTGTAATTGTGTGATTGTGCGATTGTGTGATTGCGTGATTGTGCGGTAGTGTGACTGTGTGATTGTGTGATTGCGTGGTTGCCTGGTTGCGTGATTCTGTGATTAAGTCGTTGTGTGATTGTGTTATTGTGCGATCCGGTGGTTGTGTGATTGTGTGATTGTGTGATTGCGTGATTGTGTGATTGTGTGATTGTGTGATTGTGTGATTGCGTGATTGTGTGATTGTGTGATCGTGTGATTGTGGATTGTGTATTTTGTGATTGTGTTGTTTTGCGTCTGCGTGATTGTGTGAATGAGTGATTGTGTGATTGTGTGATTGTGTGATTACGTGATTGCGCGACTGTATGATAGTGTGATTGTGTGATTGTGTGATTGCGTGATTGCCTGGTTGCGTGATTCTGTGATTCCCTCGTTGTGTGATTGTGTTACTGTGTGATGAGGTGCTTGTGTGATGGTGTGATTGTGCGGTTGTGTGATTGTGTGATTGTGTGGTTGTGTGATATTGTGATTGTGTGATTGTGTGATTGTTTGATTGTGTGATTGTGTGAGTGTGTGAGTGTGAGGGTGTGTGATTGCCTGATGGAATGGTTGCGTGATTCTGTGATGCCGTCGTTGTGTGATTGTCTTATTGTGTGATGGGGTGGTTGTGTAATTGTGTGATTGTGCGATTGTGTGATTGTGTGATTGTGTGGTTGTGTGAGTGTGTGGGTGTGTGATCGTGTGATTGTGTCACTGTGTGATTGTGTGATTGTGTGATTGTGTGATTGTGTGGTTGTGTGATTGTGTGATTGTGTATTATGTGATTGTGTTCTTGCGTCTTTGTGTGATTGTGTAGTTGTGTGATTGTGTGATTGTGGGATTGTGAGATTGTGTGATTGTGTGATTGTGTGATTGTGTGATTGTGTGATTGTGTGATTGTGTGATTGTGTGATTGTGTGATTGTGTGATTGTGTCATTATGTGAATGTGTGATTGTGTTCACGTGTTATTGTGTGTTGTTGTGCTTGTGTGATTGTGTGAGCGTGTGATTGTGTGATAGTGGATTGTGTATTGTGTGATTGTGTTGTTGTGTGATTGTGTTGTTGTGTCATTGTGTGATTGTGTAGTTGTGTGACTGTGTCAGTGTGTGGGTGTGTGATTGCCTGATGGAACGGTTGCCTGATTCTGTGATTGTGTTATTGTGTGATTGTGTGGTTGTGTGATTGTGTGATTGTGCGATTGTGTGATTGTTTGATTGTGTGATTGTGTGATTGTGTGAGTGTGAGGGTGTGTCATTGCCTGATGGAATGGTTGCGTGATTCTGTGATGCCGTCGTTGTGTGATTGTCTTATTGTGTGATGGGGTGGTTGTGCAATTGTGTGATTGTGCGATTGTGTGATTGTGTGATTGTGTGGTTGTGTGAGTGTGTGGGTGTGTGATCGTGTGATTGTGTCACTGTGTGATTGTGTGATTGTGTGGTTGTGTGATTGTGTGATTGTGTATTATGTGATTGTGTTCTTGTGTCTTTGTGTGATTGTGTAGTTGTGTGATTGTGTGATTGTGTGATTGTGGGATTGTGAGATTGTGTGATTGTGTGATTGTTTCATTGTGTGATTGTGTGATTGTGTGAGTGTGAGGGTTTGTGATTGCCTGATGGAATGGTTGCGTGATTGTGTGTTGCCGTCGTTGTGTGATTGTCTTATTGTGTGATGGGGTGGTTGTGTAATTGTGTGATTGTGCGATTGTGTGATTGTGTGATTGTGTGATTGTGTGATTGTGTGGTTGCGTGAGTGTGTGTGTGTATTTTTGCCTGATGGAATGGTTGCGTGATTCTGTGATTGCGTGACTGTGTGATTGTGTGATTGTGTGATTGTGTGATTGTGTGATTGTTTGATTGTGTGATTGTGTGATTGTGTGAGTGTGAGGGTGTGTGATTGCCTGATGGAATGGTTGCGTGATTCTGTGATGCCGTCGTTGTGTGATTGTCTTATTGTGTGATGGGGTGGTTGTGTAATTGTGTGATTGTGCGATTGTGTGATTGTGTGATTGTGTGATTGTGTGATTGTGTGGTTGCGTGAGTGTGTGTGTGTGTGGTTGCCTGATGGAATGGTTGCCTGATTCTGTGATTGCGTGACTGTGTGATTGTGTAATTGTGTGATTGTGTGATTGCGCCATTGTGTGATTTCGTGATTGCCTGGTTGCGTGATTCTGTGATTCCGTCGTTGTGTGTTTGTGCGATTGTGTGATTGTGTGATTGTGTGATTGTGTGGTTGTGTGAGTGTGTGGGTGTGTGATCGTGTGATTGTGTCACTGTGTGATTGTGTGATTGTGTGATTGTGTGGTTGTGTGGTTGTGTGATTGCGTGATTGTGTATTATGTGATTGTGTTCTTGTGTCTTTGTGTGATTGTGTAGTTGTGTGATTGTGTGATTGTGTGATTGTGTGTTTATGTGATTGTGTGGTTGTGTGATTGGGTGACTGTGTGAGTGTGTGGGTGTGTGATTGCCTGATGGAACGGTTGCCTGATTCTTTGAATGTGTGATTGTGCAATTGTGTGATTGTGTGATTGTGTGATTGTGTGATTGTGTGATTGTGTGATTGTTTGTTTGTGTGATTGTGAGATTGTGAGATTGTTGTGATTGTGTGATAGTGTGATTGTGTGATTGTGTGACTGTATGATAGTGTGATTGTGTGATTGTGTGATTGCGTGATTGCCTGGTTGCGTGATTCTGTGATTCCCTCGTTGTGTGATTGTGTTACTGTGTGATGTTGTGCTTGTGTGATGGTGTGATTGTGTGATTGTGTGATTGTGTGGTTGTGTGATTGTGTGATTGTGCGATTGTGTGATTGTTTGATTGTGTGATTGTGTGATTGTGTGAGTGTGAGGGTGTGTCATTGCCTGATGGAATGGTTGCGTGATTCTGTGATGCCGTCGTTGTGTGATTGTCTTATTGTGTGATGGGGTGGTTGTGTAATTGTGTGATTGTGCGATTGTGTGATTGTGTGATTGTGTGGTTGTGTGAGTGTGTGGGTGTGTGATCGTGTGATTGTGTCACTCTGTGATTGTGTGATTGTGTGGTTGTGTGATTGTGTGATTGTGTATTATGTGATTGTGTTCTTGTGTCTTTGTGTGATTGTGTAGTTGTGTGATTGTGTGATTGTGTGATTGTGGGATTGTGAGATTGTGTGATTGTGTGATTGTGTGATTGTGTGATTGTGTGATTGTGTGATTGTGTGATTGTGTGATTGTGTGATTGTGTGATTGTGTGATTGTGTGATTGTGTGATTGTGTGATTGTGTGATTGTGTGATTGTGTGATTGTCTTATTCTGTGATGGGGTGGTTGTGTAATTGTGTGATTGTGCGATTGTGTGACTGCGTGATTGTGCGGTAGTGTGACTGTGTGATTGTGTGATTGCGTGGTTGCCTGGTTGCGTGATTCTGTGATTAAGTCGTTGTGCGATTGTCTTATTGTGCGATCCGGTGATTGTGTGATTGTGTGATTGTGTGATTACGTGATTGCGCGACTGTGTGGTAGTGTGATTGTGTGATTGTGTGATTGCGTGATTGCCTGGTTGCGTGATTCTGTGATTCCCTCGTTGTGTGATTGTGTTACTGTGTGATGAGGTGCTTGTGTGATGGTGTGATTGTGTGATTGTGTGATTGTGTGATTGTGTGATTGTGTGATTGTGTGGTTGTGTGATTGTGTGATTGCATGGTGGGGTGATTGTGTGATAGTGTGATAGTGTGATTGTGTGATTGTGTGATTGTGTGATTGTGTGATTGTGTCCACGTGTAATCGTGTGTTTGGGTGCTTGTGTGATTGTGTGAGTGTGTGATTGTGTGATTGTGGATTGTGTGATTGTGTGATTGTGTGATTGTGTGATTGTGTGATTGTGTGATTGTGTGATTGTGTGATTGTGTGATTGTGTGATTGTGTGATTGTGTCACTGTGTGATTGTGTGATTGTGTGACTGTGTGGTTGTGCGATTGTGTGATTGTGTGATTGTGTGATTGTGTGATTGCGGGATTGTGTGGTTGTGTGATTGTGTGGTTGTGTGATTGTGTGATTGTGGGATTGTGTGGGTGTGTGATTGTGTGGTTGTGTGATTGTGTGGTTGTGTGATTGTGTGATTGTGTCATTGTGTGATTGTGGGATTGTGTGGTTGTGTGATTGTGTGGTTGTGTGATTGCGTGATTGTGTGATTGTGGGATTGTGTGATTGTGTGATTGTGTGATTGTGTGATTGTGTGATTGTGTGATTGTGTGATTGTGTGATTGTGGATTGTGTATTTTGTGATTGTGTCGTTTTGCGTCTGCGTGATTGTGTGAATGAGTGATTGTGTGATTGTGTGATTGTGTGATTACGTGATTGCGCGACTGTGTGATAGTGTAATTGTGTGATTGTGTGATTGCGTGATTGCCTGGTTGCGTGATTCTGTGATTCCCTCGTTGTGTGATTGTGTTACTGTGTGATGTTGTGCTTGTGTGATGGTGTGATTGTGTGATTGTGGGATTGTGAGATTGTGTGATTGTGTGATTGTGTGATTGTGTGATTGTGTGATTGTGTGATTGTGTGATTGTGTGATTGTGTGATTGTGTGATTGTGTGATTGTCTTATTCTGTGATGGGGTGGTTGTGTAATTGTGTGATTGTGCGATTGTGTGATTGCGTGATTGTGCGGTAGTGTGACTGTGTGATTGTGTGATTGCGTGGTTGCCTGGTTGCGTGATTCTGTGATTAAGTCGTTGTGTGATTGTGTTATTGTGCGATCCGGTGGTTGTGTGATTGTGTGATTGTGTGATTGCGTGATTGTGTGATTGTGTGATTGTGTGATTGTGTGATTGCGTGATTGTGTGATTGTGTGATCGTGTGATTGTGGATTGTGTATTTTGTGATTGTGTTGTTTTGCGTCTGCGTGATTGTGTGAATGAGTGATTGTGTGATTGTGTGATTGTGTGATTACGTGATTGCGCGACTGTGTGATAGTGTGATTGTGTGATTGTGTGATTGCGTGATTGCCTGGTTGCGTGATTCTGTGATTCCCTCGTTGTGTGATTGTGTTACTGTGTGATGAGGTGCTTGTGTGATGGTGTGATTGTGCGGTTGTGTGATTGTGTGATTGTGTGGTTGTGTGATATTGTGATTGTGTGATTGTGTGATTGTTTGATTGTGTGATTGTGTGAGTGTGTGAGTGTGAGGGTGTGTGATTGCCTGATGGAATGGTTGCGTGATTCTGTGATGCCGTCGTTGTGTGATTGTCTTATTGTGTGATGGGGTGGTTGTGTAATTGTGTGATTGTGCGATTGTGTGATTGTGTGATTGTGTGGTTGTGTGAGTGTGTGGGTGTGTGATCGTGTGATTGTGTCACTGTGTGATTGTGTGATTGTGTGATTGTGTGGTTGTGTGATTGTGTGATTGTGTATTATGTGATTGTGTTCTTGCGTCTTTGTGTGATTGTGTAGTTGTGTGATTGTGTGATTGTGGGATTGTGAGATTGTGTGATTGTGTGATTGTGTGATTGTGTGATTGTGTGATTGTGTGATTGTGTGATTGTGTGATTGTGTGATTGTGTGATTGTGTCATTATGTGAATGTGTGATTGTGTTCACGTGTTATTGTGTGTTGTTGTGCTTGTGTGATTGTGTGAGCGTGTGATTGTGTGATAGTGGATTGTGTATTGTGTGATTGTGTTGTTGTGTCATTGTGTTGTTGTGTCATTGTGTGATTGTGTAGTTGTGTGACTGTGTCAGTGTGTGGGTGTGTGATTGCCTGATGGAACGGTTGCCTGATTCTGTGATTGTGTGATTGTGTGATTGTGTGATTGTGTGATTGTGTGATTGTGTGATTGTGTGACTGTTTGTTTGTGTGATTGTGTGATTGTGAGATTGTTGTGATTGTGTGATAGTGTGATTACGTGATTGCGCGACTGTGTGATAGTGTGATTGTGTGATTGTGTGATTGCGTGATTGCCTGGTTGCGTGGTTCTGTGATTCCCTCGTTGTGTGATTGTGTTACTGTGTGATGAGGTGCTTGTGTGATGGTGTGATTGTGCGATTGTGTGATTGTTCGATTGTGTGATTGCGTGGTTGCCTGGTTGCGTAATTCTGTGATTAAGTCGTTGTGTGATTGTGTTATTGTGCGATCCGGTGGTTGTGTGATTGTGTGATTGTGTAATTGTGTGATTGTGGGATTGCGTGATTGTGTGATAGTGTGATTGTGTGATTGTGTGATTCGGTGATTGCCTGGTTGCGTGATTCCATGATTAAGTCGCTGTGTGATTGTGTTATTGTGTGATGAGGTGGTTGTGTGATTGTGTGATTGCGTGATTGTGTGACTGTGTGATTGTGTGATTGTGTGGTCGTGTGATTGTGCTATTGCATGATGGGGTGATTGTGGGATTGTGTGACTGTGTGATTGTGTAATTGTGTGATTTTGTGATTGTGTGATGCTGTGATTGTGTGTTTATGTGATTGTGTGGTTGTGTGATTGGGTGACTGTGTGAGTGTGTGGGTGTGTGATTGCCTGATGGTACGGTTGCCGGATTCTGTGAATGTGTGATTGTGCAATTGTGTGATTGTGTGATTGTTTGTTTGTGTGATTGTGTGATTGTGAGATTGTTGTGATTGTGTGATAGTGTGATTATGTGATTGTGTGACTGTATGATAGTGTGATTGTGTGATTGTGTGATTGCGTGATTGCCTGGTTGCGTGATTCTGTGATTCCCTCGTTGTGCGATTGTGTTATTGTGTGATGAGGTGCTTGTGTGATGGTGTGATTGTGTGATTGTGTGATTGTGTGGTTGTGTGATTGTGTGATTGTGTGATTGTGTGATTGTGTGATTGTGTGATTGTGTGATTGTGTGATTGTGTGATTGTGTGGTTGTGTGATTATCTGATTGTGTCCTTGTGTTCATGTATTATTTTGTGTTGGGGTGCTTGTGTGATTGCGTGAGTGCATGATTGTGTGACTGTGGATTGTGTATTGTGTGATTGTGTGATTGCGTGAGTGTGTGGTTGTGTGACTGTAGATTGCGTATTGTGTGATTGTGTGATTGTGTGATTGTGTGATTGTGTGATTGTGTGATTGTGTGATTGTGTGATTGTGTGATTGTGTGAAAGTGGGTTTGTGTGTTTGTGGATTGTGTGGTTGTGTGATTGTGTGATTGCATGGTGGGGTGATTGTGTGATAGTGCGATTGTGTGATAGTGTGATAGTGTGATAGTGTGATTGTGTGATTGTGTGATTGTGTGATTGTGTGATTGTGTGATTGTGTGATTGTGTGATTGTGTGATTGTGTGATTGTGTGATTGTGTGATTGTGTGAAAGTGGGTTTGTGTGTTTGTGGATTGTGTGGTTGTGTGATTGTGTGATTGCATGGTGGGGTGATTGTGTGATAGTGCGATTGTGTGATAGTGTGATAGTGTGATAGTGTGATTGTGTGATTGTGTGATTGTGTGATTGTGTGATTGTGTGATTGTGTGATTGTGTGATTGTGTGATTGTGTGATTGTGTGATTGTGTGATTGTGTGATTGTGTGATTGTGTGATTGTGTCACTGTGTGATTGTGTGGTTGTGTGGTTGTGTGATTGTGTGATGGCGGGATGTGGATTGTCTGATTGTGTGATTGTGTATTGGTGTGATTGTGCGATTGTGTGACTTTGCGATTGTGTGATTGTGTGATGGCTGGTTGTGGATTGTCTGATTGTGTGATTGTGTGATGGCTGGTTGTGGATTGTCTGATTGTGTGATTGTGTATTGGTGTGATTGTGTGATTGTGTGACTTTGCGATTGTGTGATTGTGTGGTTGTGTGATTGTGTGATTGCATGGTGGGGTGATTGTGTGATAGTGTGATTGTGTACATGTGTAATCGTGTGTTTGGGTGCTTGTGTGATTGTGTGAGTGTGTGATTGTGTGATTGTGGATTGTGTGATTGTGTGATTGTGTGATTGTGTGATTGTGTGATGGGGTGGTTGTGTAATTGTGTGATTGTGCGATTGTGTGATTGTGTGATTGTGTGGTTGTGTGAGTGTGTGGGTGTGTGATCGTGTGATTGTGTCACTGTGTGATTGCGTAATTGTGTGATTGTGTGGTTGTGTGATTGTGTGATTGTGTATTATGTGATTGTGTTCTTGCGTCTTTGTGTGATTGTGTAGCTGTGTGATTGTGTGATTGTGGGATTGTGAGATTGTGTGATTGTGTGATTGTGTGATTGTGTGATTGTGTGACTGTTTGATTGTGTGATTGTGTGATTGTGAGATTGTGTGATTGTGTGATTGTGTGATTGTGTGATTGTGTGATTGTGTGATTGTGTGATTGTGTGATTGTGTGATTGTGTGATTGTGTGATTGCGTGGTTGCCTGGTTGCGTAATTCTGTGATTAAGTCGTTGTGTGATTGTGTTATTGTGCGATCCGGTGGTTGTGTGATTGTGTGATTGTGTAATTGTGTGATTGTGTGATTGTTTGTTTGTGTGATTGTGTGATTGTGAGATTGTTGTGATTGTGTGATAGTGTGATTATGTGATTGTGTGACTGTATGATAGTGTGATTGTGTGATTGTGTGATTGCGTGATTCTGTGATTCCCTCGTTGTGCGATTGTGTTATTGTGTGATGAGGTGCTTGTGTGATGGTGTGATTGTGTGATTGTGTGATTGTGTGGTTGTGTGATTGTGTGATTGTGTGATTGTGTGATTGTGTGATTGTGTGATTGTGTGATTGTATGAAAGTGGGTTTGTGTGTTTGTGGATTGTGTGGTTGTGTGATTGTGTGATAGCATGGTGGGGTGATTGTGTGATAGTGCGATTGTGTGATAGTGTGATAGTGTGATTGTGTGATTGTGTGATTGTGTGATTGTGTGATTGTGTGATTGTGTGATTGTGTGATTGTGTGATTGCGTGATTGCCTGGTTGCGTGATTCTGTGATTCCCTCGTTGTGCGATTGTGTTATTGTGTGATGAGGTGCTTGTGTGATGGTGTGATTGTGTGATTGTGTGATTGTGTGGTTGTGTGATTGTGTGATTGTGTGATTGTGTGATTGTGTCACTGTGTGATTGTGTGGTTGTGTGATTATGTGATTGTGCCATTGTGTTCATGTGTTATTTTGTGTTGGGGTGCTTGTGTGATTGCGTGAGTGTATGATTGTGTGACTGTGGATTGTGTATTGTGTGATTGTGTGATTGCGTGAGTGTGTGGTTGTGTGACTGTAGATTGCGTATTGTGTGATTGTGTGATTGTGTGATTGTGTGATTGTGTGATTGTGTGAAAGTGGGTTTGTGCGTTTGTGGATTGTGTGGTTGTGTGATTGTGTGGTTGTGTGATTGTGTGATTGTGTGATTGTGTGATTGTGGGATTGTGTGGTTGTGTGATTGTGTGGTTGTGTGATTGCGTGATTGTGTGATTGTGTGATTGTGTGATTGTGTGATTGTGTAATTGTGTGATTGTGTGATTGCGTGATTGTGTGATTGTGTGATTGTGTGATTGTGGATTGTGTATTTTGTGATTGTGTTGTTTTGCGTCTGCGTGATTGTGTGAATGAGTGACTGTGTGATTGTGTGATTGTGTGATTACGTGATTGCGCGACTGTGTGATAGTGTGATTGTGTGATTGTGTGATTGCGGGATTGTGTGGTTGTGTGATTGTGTGGTTGTGTGATTGTGTGATTGTGGGATTGTGTGGTTGTGTGATTGTGTGGTTGCATGGTGGGGTGATTATGTGATAGTGCGATTGTGTGATAGTGTGATAGTGTGATAGTGTGATTGTGTGATTGTGTGATTGTGTGATTGTGTGATTGTGTGATTGTGTGATTGCGTGATTGCCTGGTTGCGTGATTCTGTGATTCCCTCGTTGTGCGATTGTGTTATTGTGTGATGAGGTGCTTGTGTGGTTGTGTGATTGTGTGATTGTGTGATTGTGTGATTGTGTGATTGTGTGATTGTGTGATTGTGTGATTGTGTGATTGTGTGATTGTGTGATTGTGTCACTGTGTGATTGTGTGGTTGTGGATTGTGTGGTTGTGTGATTGTGTGATGGCGGGATGTGGATTGTCTGATTGTGTGATTGTGTATTGGTGTGATTGTGCGATTGTGTGACTTTGCGACTGTGTGATTGTGTGATGGCTGGTTGTGGATTGTCTGATTGTGTGATTGTGTGATGGCTGGTTGTGGATTGTCTGATTGTGTGATTGTGTATTGGTGTGATTGTGTGATTGTGTGACTTTGCGATTGTGTGATTGTGTGGTTGTGTGATTGTGTGATTGCATGGTGGGGTGATTGTGTGATAGTGTGATTGTGTACATGTGTAATCGTGTGTTTGGGTGCTTGTGTGATTGTGTGAGTGTGTGATTGTGTGATTGTGGATTGTGTGATTGTGTGATTGTGTGATTGTGTGATTGTGTGATGGGGTGGTTGTGTAATTGTGTGATTGTGCGATTGTGTGATTGTGTGATTGTGTGGTTGTGTGAGTGTGTGGGTGTGTGATCGTGTGATTGTGTCACTGTGTGATTGTGTAATTGTGTGATTGTGTGGTTGTGTGATTGTGTGATTGTGTATTATGTGATTGTGTTCTTGCGTCTTTGTGTGATTGTGTAGTTGTGTGATTGTGTGATTGTGGGATTGTGAGATTGTGTGATTGTGTGATTGTGTGATTGTGTGATTGTGTGACTGTTTGATTGTGTGATTGTGTGATTGTGAGATTGTGTGATTGTGTGATTGTGTGATTGTGTGACTGTGTGATTGTGTGATTGTGTGATTGTGTGATTGTGTGATTGTGTGATTGTGTGATTGTGTGATTGCGTGGTTGCCTGGTTGCGTAATTCTGTGATTAAGTCGTTGTGTGATTGTGTTATTGTGCGATCCGGTGGTTGTGTGATTGTGTGATTGTGTAATTGTGTGATTGTGGGATTGCGTGATTGTGTGATAGTGTGATTGTGTGATTCGGTGATTGCCTGGTTGCGTGATTCCATGATTAAATCGCTGTGTGATTGTGTTATTGTGTGATGAGGTGGTTGTGTGATTGTGTGATTGCGTGATTGTGTGACTGTGTGATTGTGTGATTGTGTGGTCGTGTGATTGTGCTATTGCATGATGGGGTGATTGTGGGATTGTGTGACTGTGTGATTGTGTAATTGTGTGATTTTGTGATTGTGTGATGGTGTGATTGTGTGGTTGTGTGATTGGGTGACTGTGTGAGTGTGTGGGTGTGTGATTGCCTGATGGTACGGTTGCCGGATTCTGTGAATGTGTGATTGTGCAATTGTGTGATTGTGTGATTGTTTGTTTGTGTGATTGTGTGATTGTGAGATTGTTGTGATTGTGTGATAGTGTGATTATGTGATTGTGTGACTGTATGATAGTGTGATTGTGTGATTGTGTGATTGCGTGATTCTGTGATTCCCTCGTTGTGCGATTGTGTTATTGTGTGATGAGGTGCTTGTGTGATGGTGTGATTGTGTGATTGTGTGATTGTGTGGTTGTGTGATTGTGTGATTGTGTGATTGTGTGATTGTGTGATTGTGTGATTGTGTGATTGTGTGATTGTATGAAAGTGGGTTTGTGTGTTTGTGGATTGTGTGGTTGTGTGATTGTGTGATTGCATGGTGGGGTGATTGTGTGATAGTGCGATTGTGTGATAGTGTGATAGTGTGATTGTGTGATTGTGTGATTGTGTGATTGTGTGATTGTGTGATTGTGTGATTGTGTGATTGTGTGATTGTGTGATTGTGTGATTGCGTGATTGCCTGGTTGCGTGATTCTGTGATTCCCTCGTTGTGCGATTGTGTTATTGTGTGATGAGGTGCTTGTGTGATGGTGTGATTGTGTGATTGTGTGATTGTGTGGTTGTGTGATTGTGTGATGGTGTGATTGTGTGATTGTGTCACTGTGTGATTGTGTGGTTGTGTGATTATGTGATTGTGCCATTGTGTTCATGTGTTATTTTGTGTTGGGGTGCTTGTGTGATTGCGTGAGTGTATGATTGTGTGACTGTGGATTGTGTATTGTGTGATTGTGTGATTGCGTGAGTGTGTGGTTGTGTGACTGTAGATTGCGTATTGTGTGATTGTGTGATTGTGTGATTGTGTGATTGTGTGATTGTGTGAAAGTGGGTTTGTGCGTTTGTGGATTGTGTGGTTGTGTGATTGTGTGATGGCGGGATGTGGATTGTCTGATTGTGTGATTGTGTATTGGTGTGATTGTGCGATTGTGTGACTTTGCGATTGTGTGATTGTGTGATGGCGGGTTGTGGATTGTCTGATTGTGTGATTGTGTATTGGTGTGATTGTGTGGTTGTGTGATTGTGTGATTGTGTGATTGTGTGATTGTGTGATTGTGTGATTGTGGGATTGTGTGGTTGTGTGATTGTGTGGTTGTGTGATTGTGCGATTGTGGGATTGTGTGGTTGTGTGATTGTGTGGTTGTGTGATTGTGTGATTGTGTGATTGTGTGATTGTGGGATTGTGTGGTTGTGTGATTGTGTGGTTGTGTGATTGCGTGATTGTGTGATTGTGTGATTGTGTGATTGTGTAATTGTGTGATTGTGTGATTGCGTGATTGTGTGATTGTGTGATTGTGTGATTGTGGATTGTGTATTTTGTGATTGTGTTGTTTTGCGTCTGCGTGATTGTGTGAATGAGTGACTGTGTGATTGTGTGATTGTGTGATTACGTGATTGCGCGACTGTGTGATAGTGTGATTGTGTGATTGTGTGATTGCGGGATTGTGTGGTTGTGTGATTGTGTGGTTGTGTGATTGTGTGATTGTGGGATTGTGAGGTTGTGTGATTGTGTGGTTGTGTGATTGCGTGATTGTGTGATTGTGTGATTGTGTGATTGTGTGATTGTGTGGTTGTGTGATTGTGTGATTGTCTTATTCTGTGATGGGGTGGTTGTGTAATTGTGTGATTGTGCGATTGTGTGATTGCGTGATTGTGCGGTAGTGTGACTGTGTGATTGTGTGATTGCGTGGTTGCCTGGTTGCGTGATTCTGTGATTAAGTCGTTGTGTGATTGTGTTATTGTGCGATCCGGTGGTTGTGTGATTGTGTGATTGTGTGATTGCGTGATTGTGTGATTGTGTGATTGTGTGATTGTGTGATTGCGTGATTGTGTGATTGTGTGATCGTGTGATTGTGGATTGTGTATTTTGTGATTGTGTTGTTTTGCGTCTGCGTGATTGTGTGAATGAGTGATTGTGCGATTGTGTGATTGTGTGATTGTTTGATTGTGTGATTGTGTGAGTGTGTGAGTGTGAGGGTGTGTGATTGCCTGATGGAATGGTTGCGTGATTCTGTGATGCCGTCGTTGTGTGATTGTCTTATTGTGTGATGGGGTGGTTGTGTAATTGTGTGATTGTGCGATTGTGTGATTGTGTGATTGTGTGGTTGTGTGAGTGTGTGGGTGTGTGATCGTGTGATTGTGTCACTGTGTGATTGTGTGATTGTGTGATTGTGTGATTGTGTGATTGTGTGATTGTGTGATTGTGTGGTTGTGTGATTGTGTGATTGTGTATTATGTGATTGTGTTCTTGCGTCTTTGTGTGATTGTGTAGTTGTGTGATTGTGTGATTGTGGGATTGTGAGATTGTGTGATTGTGGGATTGTGAGATTGTGTGATTGTGTGATTGTGTGATTGTGTGATTGTGTGATTGTGTGATTGTGTGATTGTGTGATTGAGTGATTGTGTGATTGTGTCATTATGTGAATGTGTGATTGTGTTCACGTGTTATTGTGTGTTGTTGTGCTTGTGTGATTGTGTGAGCGTGTGATTGTGTGATAGTGGATTGTGTATTGTGTGATTGTGTTGTTGTGTGATTGTGTTGTTGTGTCATTGTGTGATTGTGTAGTTGTGTGACTGTGTCAGTGTGTGGGTGTGTGATTGCCTGATGGAACGGTTGCCTGATTCTGTGATTGTGTGATTGTGTGATTGTGTGATTGTGTGATTGTGTGATTGTGTGATTGTGTGATTGTGAGATTGTGTGATTGTGTGGTTGCCTGGTTGCGTAATTCTGTGATTAAGTCGTTGTGTGATTGTGTTATTGTGCGATCCGGTGGTTGTGTGATTGTTTGATTGTGTAATTGTGTGATTGTGGGATTGCGTGATTGTGTGATAGTGTGATTGTGTGATTGTGTGATTCGGTGATTGCCTGGTTGCGTGATTCCATGATTAAGTCGCTGTGTGATTGTGTTATTGTGTGATGAGGTGGTTGTGTGATTGTGTGATTGCGTGATTGTGTGACTGTGTGATTGTGGGATTGTGTGGTCGTGTGATTGTCCTATTGCATGATGGGGTGATTGTGGGATTGTGTGACTGTGTGATTGTGTAATTGTGTGATTTTGTGATTGTGTGATGGTGTGATTGTGTGTTTATATGATTGTGTGGTTGTGTGATTGGGTGACTGTGTGAGTGTGTGGGTGTGTGATTGCCTGATGGAACGGTTGCCGGATTCTGTGAATGTGTGATTGTGCAATTGTGTGATTGTGTGATTGTTTGTTTGTGTGATTGTGTGATTGTGAGATTGTTGTGATTGTGTGATAGTGCGATTATGTGATTGTGTGACTGTATGATAGTGTGATTGTGTGATTGTGTGATTGCGTGATTGCCTGGTTGCGTGATTCTGTGATTCCCTCATTGTGCGATTGTGTTATTGTGTGATGAGGTGCTTGTGTGATGGTGTGATTGTGTGATTGTGTGATTGTGTGGTTGTGTGATTGTGTGATTGTGTGATTGTGTGATTGTGTGATTGTGTGGTTGTGTGATTATCTGATTGTGTCATTGTGTTCATGTATTATTTTGTGTTGGGGTGCTTGTGTGATTGCGTGAGTGCATGATTGTGTGACTGTGGATTGTGTATTGTGTGATTGTGTGATTGCGTGAGTGTGTGGTTGTGTGACTGTAGATTGCGTATTGTGTGATTGTGTGATTGTGTGATTGTGTGATTGTGTGATTGTGTGATTGTGTGATTGTGTGGTTGTGTGATTGTGTGATTGTGCGATTGTGTGATTGTTTGATTGTGTGATTGTGTGATTGTGTGAGTGTGAGGGTGTGTCATTGCCTGATGGAATGGTTGCGTGATTCTGTGATGCCGTCGTTGTGTGATTGTCTTATTGTGTGATGGGGTGGTTGTGTAATTGTGTGATTGTGCGATTGTGTGATTGTGTGATTGTGTGGTTGTGTGAGTGTGTGGGTGTGTGATCGTGTGATTGTGTCACTGTGTGATTGTGTGATTGTGTGATTGTGTGGTTGTGTGATTGTGTGATTGTGTATTATGTGATTGTGTTCTTGTGCCTTTGTGTGATTGTGTAGTTGTGCGATTGTGTGATTGTGTGATTGTGGGATTGTGAGATTGTGTGATTGTGTGATTGTGTGATTGTGTGATTGTGTGATTGTGTGATTGTCTTATTCTGTGATGGGGTGGTTGTGTAATTGTGTGATTGCGCGATTGTGTGATTGCGTGATTATGCGGTAGTGTGACTGTGTGATTGTGTGATTGCGTGGTTGCCTGGTTGCGTGATTCTGTGATTAAGTCGTTTTGTGATTGTGTTATTGTGCGATCCGGTGGTTGTGTGATTGTGTGATTGTGTGATTGCGTGATTGTGTGATTGTGTGATTGTGTGATTGTGGATTGTGTATTTTGTGATTGTGTTGTTTTGCGTCTGCGTGATTGTGTGAATGAGTGATTGTGTGATAGTGTGATTGTGTGATTACGTGATTGCGCGACTGTGTGATAGTGTGATTGTGTGATTGTGTGATTGCGTGATTGCCTGGTTGCGTGGTTCTGTGATTCCCTCGTTGTGTGATTGTGTTACTGTGTGATGAGGTGCTTGTGTGATGGTGTGATTGTGCGATTGTGTGATTGTGTGATTGTGTGATTGCGTGGTTGCCTGGTTGCGTAATTCTGTGATTAAGTCGTTGTGTGATTGTGTTATTGTGCGATCCGGTGGTTGTGTGATTGTGTGATTGTGTAATTGTGTGATTGTGGGATTGCGTGATTGTGTGATAGTGTGATTGTGTGATTGTGTGATTCGGTGATTGCCTGGTTGCGTGATTCCATGATTAAGTCGCTGTGTGATTGTGTTATTGTGTGATGAGGTGGTTGTGTGATTGTGTGATTGCGTGATTGTGTGACTGTGTGATTGTGTGATTGTGTGGTCGTGTGACTGTGCTATTGCATGATGGGGTGATTGTGGGATTGTGTGACTGTGTGATTCTGTAATTGTGTGATTTTGTGATTGTGTGATGGTGTGATTGTGTGGTTGTGTGATTGGGTGACTGTGTGAGTGTGTGGGTGTGTGATTGCCTGATGGTACGGTTGCCGGATTCTGTGAATGTGTGATTGTGCAATTGTGTGATTGTGTGGTTGTTTGTTTGTGTGATTGTGTGATTGTGAGATTGTGGTGATTGTGTGATAGTGTGATTATGTGATTGTGTGACTGTATGATAGTGTGATTGTGTGATTGTGTGATTGCGTGATTCTGTGATTCCCTCGTTGTGCGATTGTGTTATTGTGTGATGAGGTGCTTGTGTGATGGTGTGATTGTGTGATTGTGTGATTGTGTGGTTGTGTGATTGTGTGATTGTGTGATTGTGTGATTGTGTGATTGTGTGATTGTATGAAAGTGGGTTTGTGTGTTTGTGGATTGTGTGGTTGTGTGATTGTGTGATTGCATGGAGGGGTGATTGTGTGATAGTGCGATTGTGTGATAGTGTGATAGTGTGATTGTGTGATTGTGTGATTGTGTGATTGTGTGATTGTGTGATTGTGTGATTGCGTGATTGCCTGGTTGCGTGATTCTGTGATTCCCTCGTTGTGCGATTGTGTTAATGTGTGATGAGGTGCTTGTGTGATGGTGTGATTGTGTGATTGTGTGATTGTGTGGTTGTGTGATTGTGTGATTGTGTGATTGTGTGATTGTGTGATTGTGTCACTGTGTGATTGTGTGGTTGTGTGATTATGTCACTGTGTGATTGTGTGGTTGTGTGATTATGTGATTGTGCCATTGTGTTCATGTGTTATTTTGTGTTGGGGTGCTTGTGTGATTGCGTGAGTGTATGATTGTGTGACTGTGGATTGTGTATTGTGTGATTGTGTGATTGCGTGAGTGTGTGGTTGTGTGACTGTAGATTGCGTATTGTGTGATTGTGTGATTGTGTGATTGTGTGATTGTGTGATTGTGTGATTGTGTGATTGTGTGATTGTGTGAAAGTGGGTTTGTGCGTTTGTGGATTGTGTGGTTGTGTGATTGTGTGATGGCGGGATGTGGATTGTCTGATTGTGTGATTGTGTATTGGTGTGATTGTGCGATTGTGTGACTTTGCGATTGTGTGATTGTGTGATGGCGGGTTGTGGATTGTCTGATTGTGTGATTGTGTATTGGTGTGATTGTGTGGTTGTGTGATTGTGTGATTGTGTGATTGTGTGATTGTGGGATTGTGTGGTTGTGTGATTGTGTGGTTGTGTGATTGTGCGATTGTGGGATTGTGTGGTTGTGTGATTGTGTGGTTGTGTGATTGTGTGATTGTGTGATTGTGTGATTGTGGGATTGTGTGGTTGTGTGATTGTGTGGTTGTGTGATTGCGAGATTGTGTGATTGTGTGATTGTGTGATTGTGTGATTGTGTAATTGTGTGATTGTGTGATTGCGTGATTGTGTGATTGTGTGATTGTGTGATTGTGGATTGTGTATTTTGTGATTGTGTTGTTTTGCGTCTGCGTGATTGTGTGAATGAGTGACTGTGTGATTGTGTGATTGTGTGATTACGTGATTGCGCGACTGTGTGATAGTGTGATTGTGTGATTGTGTGATTGCGGGATTGTGTGGTTGTGTGATTGTGTGATTGTGTCATTGTGTGATTGTGGGATTGTGTGGTTGTGTGATTGTGTGGTTGTGTGATTGCGTGATTGTGTGATTGTGTGATTGTGTGATTGTGTGGTTGTGTGATTGTGTGATTGTGCGATTGTGTGATTGTGTGATTGTTTGATTGTGTGATTGTGTGATTGTGTGAGTGTGAGTGTGTGTCATTGCCTGATGGAATGGTTGCGTGATTCTGTGATGCCGTCGTTGTGTGATTGTCTTATTGTGTGATGGGGTGGTTGTGTAATTGTGTGATTGTGCGATTGTGTGATTGTGTGATTGTGTGGTTGTGTGAGTGTGTGGGTGTGTGATCGTGTGATTGTGTCACTGTGTGATTGTGTGATTGTGTGATTGTGTGGTTGTGTGATTGTGTGATTGTGTATTATGTGATTGTGTTCTTGTGGCTTTGTGTGATTGTGTAGTTGTGTGATTGTGTGATTGTGTGATTGTGGGATTGTGAGATTGTGTGATTGTGTGATTGTGTGATTGTGTGATTGTGTGATTGTGTGATTGTGTGATAGTGTGATTGTGTGATTGTGTGATTGTGTGATTGTGTGATTGTGTGATTGTCTTATTCTGTGATGGGGTGGTTGTGTAATTGTGTGATTGTGCGATTGTGTGATTGCGTGATTGTGCGGTAGTGTGACTGTGTGATTGTGTGATTGCGTGGTTGCCTGGTTGCGTGATTCTGTGATTAAGTCGTTGTGTGATTGTGTTATTGTGCGATCCGGTGGTTGTGTGATTGTGAGATTGTGTGATTGCGTGATTGTGTGATTGTGTGATTGTGTGATTGTGGATTGTGTATTTTGTGATTGTGTTGTTTTGCGTCTGCGTGATTGTGTGAACGAGTGATTGTGTGATAGTGTGATTGTGTGATTACGTGATTGCGCGACTGTGTGATAGTGTGATTGTGTGATTGTGTGATTGCGTGATTGCCTGGTTGCGTGGTACTGTGATTCCCTCGTTGTGTGATTGTGTTACTGTGTGATGAGGTGCTTGTGTGATGGTGTGATTGTGTGATTGTGTGATTGTGTGATTGTGTGGTTGTGTGATTGTGTGATTGTGCGATTGTGTGATTGTTTGATTGTGTGATTGTGTGATTGTGTGAGTGTGAGGGTGTGTCATTGCCTGATGGAATGGTTGCGTGATTCTGTGATGCCGTCGTTGTGTGATTGTCTTATCGTGTGATGGGGTGGTTGTGTAATTGTGTGATTGTGCGATTGTGTGATTGTGTGATTGTGTGGTTGTGTGAGTGTGTGGGTGTGTGATCGTGTGATTGTGTCACTGTGTGATTGTGTGATTGTGTGATTGTGTGGTTGTGTGATTGTGTGATTGTGTGATTGTGTGATTGTGTGATTGTGTGATTGTGGATTGCGTGTGTGCGTGATTTTGTGATTTTGTGATTGTGTGATTGTGTGATTGTGTGATTGTGCGATTTTGTGATTGCGCGATTGCGCGATTGTGTGATTGTGTGATGGTGTGATTGTGTGATTGTGTGATTGTGTGATTGTGTGATTGCGTGATTGTGTGATTGTGTGATTGTGTGATTGTGGATTGTGTATTTTGTGATTGTGTTGTTTTGCGTCTGCGTGATTGTGTGAATGAGTGATTGTGTGATTGTGTGATTGTGTGATTGTGTGATTACGTGATTGCGCGACTGTGTGATAGTGTGATTGTGTGATTGTGTGATTGCGTGATTGCCTGGTTGCGTGATTCTGAGATTCCCTCGTTGTGTGATTGTGTTACTGTGTGATGAGGTGCTTGTGTGATGGTGTGATTGTGCGATTGTGTGATTGTGTGATTGTGTGGTTGTGTGATTGTGTGATTGTGTGATTGTGTGATTGTGTGATTGTTTGATTGTGTGATTGTGTGAGTGTGTGAGTGTGAGGGTGTGTGATTGCCTGATGGAATGGTTGCGTGATTCTGTGATGCCGTCGTTGTGTGATTGTCTTATTGTGTGATGGGGTGGTTGTGTAATTGTGTGATTGTGCGATTGTGTGATTGTGTGGTTGTGTGAGTGTGTGGGTGTGTGATCGTGTGATTGTGTCACTGTGTGATTGTGAGATTGTGTGATTGTGTGGTTGTGTGATTGTGTGATTGTGTATTATGTGATTGTGTTCTTGTGTCTTTGTGTGATTGTGTAGTTGTGCGATTGTGTGATTGTGTGATTGTGGGATTGTGAGATTGTGTGATTGTGTGATTGTGTGATTGTGTGATTGTGTGATTGTGTGATTGTGTGATTGTGTGATTGTCTTATTCTGTGATGGGGTGGTTGTGTAATTGTGTGATTGTGCGATTGTGAGATTGCGTGATTGTGCGGTAGTGTGACTGTGTGATTGTGTGATTGCGTGGTTGCCTGGTTGCGTGATTCTGTGATTAGGTCGTTGTGTGATTGTGTTATTGTGCGATCCGGTGGTTGTGTGATTGTGTGATTGTGTGATTGCGTGATTGTGTGATTGTTTGATTGTGTGATTGTGGATTGTGTATTTTGTGATTGTGTTGTTTTGCGTCTGCGTGATTGTGTGAATGAGTGATTGTGTGATAGTGTGATTGTGTGATTACGTGATTGCGCGACTGTGTGATAGTGTGATTGTGTGATTGTGTGGTTGTGTGATTGTGTGATTGTGTATTATGTGATTGTGTTCTTGTGTCTTTGTGTGATTGTGTAGTTGTGCGATTGTGTGATTGTGTGATTGTGGGATTGTGAGATTGTGTGATTGTGTGATTGTGTGATTGTGTGATTGTGTGATTATGTGATTGCGAGATTGCGTGATAGTGTGATTGTGCGATTGTGTGATTGCGGGATTGTGCGATAGTGTGACTGTGTGATTGTGTGATTGCGTGGTTGCCTGGTTGCGTGATTCTGTGATTAAGTCGTTGTGTGATTGTGTTATGGTGCGATCCGGTGGTTGTGTGATTGTGTGATTGTGTAATTGTGTGATTGTGGGATTGCGTGATTGTGTGATAGTGTGATTGTGTGATTGTGTGATTCGGTGATTACCTGGTTGCGTGATTCCATGATTAAGTCGCTGTGTGATTGTGTTATTGTGTGATGAGGTGGTTGTGTGATTGTGTGATTGCGTGATTGTGTGACTGTGTGATTGTGTGATTGTGTGGTCGTGCGATTGTGCTATTGCATGATGGGGTGATTCTGGGATTGTGTGATTGTGTGATAGTGTAATTGTGTGATTGTGTGATTGCGTGATTGCCTGGTTGCGTGATTCTGTGATTCCCTCGTTGTGTGATTGTGTTACTGTGTGATGTTGTGCTTGTGTGATGGTGTGATTGTGTGATTGTGGGATTGTGAGATTGTGTGATTGTGTGATTGTGTGATTGTGTGATTGTGTGATTGTGTGATTGTGTGATTGTGTGATTGTGTGATTGTGTGATTGTGTGATTGTGTGATTGTGTGATTGTGTGATTGTCTTATTCTGTGATGGGGTGGTTGTGTAATTGTGTGATTGTGCGATTGTGTGATTGCGTGATTGTGCGGTAGTGTGACTGTGTGATTGTGTGATTGCGTGGTTGCCTGGTTGCGTGATTCTGTGATTAAGTCGTTGTGTGATTGTGTTATTGTGCGATCCGGTGGTTGTGTGATTGTGTGATTGTGTGATTGCGTGATTGTGTGATTGTGTGATTGTGTGATTGTGTGATTGCGTGATTGTGTGATTGTGTGATCGTGTGATTGTGGATTGTGTATTTTGTGATTGTGTTGTTTTGCGTCTGCGTGATTGTGTGAATGAGTGATTGTGTGATTGTGTGATTGTGTGATTACGTGATTGCGCGACTGTGTGATAGTGTGATTGTGTGATTGTGTGATTGCGTGATTGCCTGGTTGCGTGATTCTGTGATTCCCTCGTTGTGTGATTGTGTTACTGTGTGATGAGGTGCTTGTGTGATGGTGTGATTGTGCGGTTGTGTGATTGTGTGATTGTGTGGTTGTGTGATATTGTGATTGTGTGATTGTGTGATTGTTTGATTGTGTGATTGTGTGAGTGTGTGAGTGTGAGGGTGTGTGATTGCCTGATGGAATGGTTGCGTGATTCTGTGATGCCGTCGTTGTGTGATTGTCTTATTGTGTGATGGGGTGGTTGTGTAATTGTGTGATTGTGCGATTGTGTGATTGTGTGATTGTGTGGTTGTGTGAGTGTGTGGGTGTGTGATCGTGTGATTGTGTCACTGTGTGATTGTGTGATTGTGTGATTGTGTGATTGTGTAGTTGTGTGATTGTGTGATTGTGGGATTGTGAGATTGTGTGATTGTGTGATTGTGTGATTGTGTGATTGTGTGATTGTGTGATTGTGTGATTGTGTCATTATATGAATGTGTGATTGTGTTCACGTGTTATTGTGTGTTGTTGTGCTTGTGTGATTGTGTGAGCGTGTGATTGTGTGATAGTGGATTGTGTATTGTGTGATTGTGTTGTTGTGTGATTGTGTTGTTGTGTCATTGTGTGATTGTGTAGTTGTGTGACTGTGTCAGTGTGTGGGTGTGTGATTGCCTGATGGAACGGTTGCCTGATTCTGTGATTGTGTTATTGTGTGATTGTGTGGTTGTGTGATTGTGTGATTGTGCGATTGTGTGATTGTTTGATTGTGTGATTGTGTGATTGTGTGAGTGTGAGGGTGTGTCATTGCCTGATGGAATGGTTGCGTGATTCTGTGATGCCGTCGTTGTGTGATTGTCTTATTGTGTGATGGGGTGGTTGTGCAATTGTGTGATTGTGCGATTGTGTGATTGTGTGATTGTGTGGTTGTGTGAGTGTGTGGGTGTGTGATCGTGTGATTGTGTCACTGTGTGATTGTGTGATTGTGTGGTTGTGTGATTGTGTGATTGTGTATTATGTGATTGTGTTCTTGTGTCTTTGTGTGATTGTGTAGTTGTGTGATTGTGTGATTGTGTGATTGTGGGATTGTGAGATTGTGTGATTGTGTGATTGTTTCATTGTGTGATTGTGTGATTGTGTGAGTGTGAGGGTTTGTGATTGCCTGATGGAATGGTTGCGTGATTGTGTGTTGCCGTCGTTGTGTGATTGTCTTATTGTGTGATGGGGTGGTTGTGTAATTGTGTGATTGTGCGATTGTGTGATTGTGTGATTGTGTGATTGTGTGATTGTGTGGTTGCGTGAGTGTGTGTGTGTGTTTTTGCCTGATGGAATGGTTGCGTGATTCTGTGATTGCGTGACTGTGTGATTGTGTGATTGTGTGATTGTGTGATTGTGTGATTGTTTGATTGTGTGATTGTGTGATTGTGAGATTGTTGTGATTGTGTGATAGTGTGATTATGTGATTGTGTGACTTTGCGATTGTGTGATTGTGTGGTTGTGTGATTGCATGGTGGGGTGATTGTGTGATCGTGTGATTGTGTACATGTGTAATCGTGTGTTTGGGTGCTTGTGTGATTGTGTGAGTGTGTGATTGTGTGATTGTGGATTGTGTGATTGTGTGATTGTGTGATTGTGTGATTGTGTGATGGGGTGGTTGTGTAATTGTGTGATTGTGCGATTGTGTGATTGTGTGATTGTGTGGTTGTGTGAGTGTGTGGGTGTGTGATCGTGTGATTGTGTCACTGTGTGATTGTGTGATTGTGTGATTGTGTGGTTGTGTGATTGTGTGATTGTGTATTATGTGATTGTGTTCTTGCGTCTTTGTGTGATTGTGTAGTTGTGTGATTGTGTGATTGTGGGATTGTGAGATTGTGTGATTGTGTGATTGTGTGATTGTGTGACTGTTTGATTGTGTGATTGTGTGATTGTGAGATTGTGTGATTGTGTGATTGTGTGATTGTGTGATTGTGTGATTGTGTGATTGTGTGATTGCGTGGTTGCCTGGTTGCGTAATTCTGTGATTAAGTCGTTGTGTGATTGTGTTATTGTGCGATCCGGTGGTTGTGTGATTGTGTGATTGTGTAATTGTGTGATTGTGGGATTGCGTGATTGTGTGATAGTGTGATTGTGTGATTGTGTGATTCGGTGATTGCCTGGTTGCGTGATTCCATGATTAAGTCGCTGTGTGATTGTGTTATTGTGTGATGAGGTGGTTGTGTGATTGTGTGATTGCGTGATTGTGTGACTGTGTGATTGTGTGATTGTGTGGTCGTGTGACTGTGCTATTGCATGATGGGGTGATTGTGGGATTGTGTGACTGTGTGATTCTGTAATTGTGTGATTTTGTGATTGTGTGATGGTGTGATTGTGTGGTTGTGTGATTGGGTGACTGTGTGAGTGTGTGGGTGTGTGATTGCCTGATGGTACGGTTGCCGGATTCTGTGAATGTGTGATTGTGCAATTGTGTGATTGTGTGGTTGTTTGTTTGTGTGATTGTGTGATTGTGAGATTGTTGTGATTGTGTGATAGTGTGATTATGTGATTGTGTGACTGTATGATAGTGTGATTGTGTGATTGTGTGATTGCGTGATTCTGTGATTCCCTCGTTGTGCGATTGTGTTATTGTGTGATGAGGTGCTTGTGTGATGGTGTGATTGTGTGATTGTGTGATTGTGTGGTTGTGTGATTGTGTGATTGTGTGATTGTGTGATTGTGTGATTGTGTGATTGTATGAAAGTGGGTTTGTGTGTTTGTGGATTGTGTGGTTGTGTGATTGTGTGATTGCATGGAGGGGTGATTGTGTGATAGTGCGATTGTGTGATAGTGTGATAGTGTGATTGTGTGATTGTGTGATTGTGTGATTGTGTGATTGTGTGATTGTGTGATTGCGTGATTGCCTGGTTGCGTGATTCTGTGATTCCCTCGTTGTGCGATTGTGTTAATGTGTGATGAGGTGCTTGTGTGATGGTGTGATTGTGTGATTGTGTGATTGTGTGGTTGTGTGATTGTGTGATTGTGTGATTGTGTGATTGTGTGATTGTGTGATTGTGTCACTGTGTGATTGTGTGGTTGTGTGATTATGTCACTGTGTGATTGTGTGGTTGTGTGATTATGTGATTGTGCCATTGTGTTCATGTGTTATTTTGTGTTGGGGTGCTTGTGTGATTGCGTGAGTGTATGATTGTGTGACTGTGGATTGTGTATTGTGTGATTGTGTGATTGCGTGAGTGTGTGGTTGTGTGACTGTAGATTGCGTATTGTGTGATTGTGTGATTGTGTGATTGTGTGATTGTGTGATTGTGTGATTGTGTGATTGTGTGATTGTGTGAAAGTGGGTTTGTGCGTTTGTGGATTGTGTGGTTGTGTGATTGTGTGATGGCGGGATGTGGATTGTCTGATTGTGTGATTGTGTATTGGTGTGATTGTGCGATTGTGTGACTTTGCGATTGTGTGATTGTGTGATGGCGGGTTGTGGATTGTCTGATTGTGTGATTGTGTATTGGTGTGATTGTGTGGTTGTGTGATTGTGTGATTGTGTGATTGTGTGATTGTGTGATTGTGGGATTGTGTGGTTGTGTGATTGTGTGGTTGTGTGATTGTGCGATTGTGGGATTGTGTGGTTGTGTGATTGTGTGGTTGTGTGATTGTGTGATTGTGTGATTGTGTGATTGTGGGATTGTGTGGTTGTGTGATTGTGTGGTTGTGTGATTGCGAGATTGTGTGATTGTGTGATTGTGTGATTGTGTGATTGTGTAATTGTGTGATTGTGTGATTGCGTGATTGTGTGATTGTGGGATTGTGTGATTGTGGATTGTGTGGTTGTGTGATTGTGTGGTTGTGTGATTGCGTGATTGTGTGATTGTGGGATTGTGGGATTGTGTGATTGTGTGATTGTGTGATTGTGGATTGCGTGAGTGCGTGATTGTGTGATTTTGTGATTGTGTGATTGTGTGATTGTGTGGTTGTGCGATTTTGTGATTGCGCGATTGCACGATTGTGTGATTGTGTGATTCAGTGATTGTGTGATTGTGTGATTGTGTGATTGTGTGATTGCGTGATTGTGTGATTGTGTGATTGTGGGATTGTGTGGTTGTGTGATTGTGTGATTGTGTGATTACGTGATTGCGCGACTGTGTGATAGTGTGATTGTGTGATTGTGTGATTGCGGGATTGTGTGGTTGTGTGATTGTGTGATTGTGTCATTGTGTGATTGTGGGATTGTGTGGTTGTGTGATTGTGTGGTTGTGTGATTGCGTGATTGTGTGATTGTGGGATTGTGGGATTGTGTGATTGTGTGATTGTGTGATTGTGGATTGCGTGAGTGCGTGATTGTGTGATTTTGTGATTGTGTGATTGTGTGATTGTGTGGTTGTGCGATTTTGTGATTGCGCGATTGCACGATTGTGTGATTGTGTGATTCAGTGATTGTGTGATTGTGTGATTGTGTGATTGTGTGATTGCGTGATTGTGTGATTGTGTGATTGTGTGATTGTGGATTGTGTATTTTGTGATTGTGTTGTTTTGCGTTTGCGTGATTGTGTGAATGAGTGATTGTGTGATTGTGTGATTGTGTGATTACGTGATTGCGCGACTGTGTGATAGTGTAATTGTGTGATTGTGTGCTTGCGTGATTGCCTGGTTGCGTGATTCTGTGATTCCCTCGTTGTGTGATTGTGTTACTGTGTGATGTTGTGCTTGTGTGATGGTGTGATTGTGTGATTGTGTGATTGTGTGGTTGTGTGATTGTGTGATTGTGCGATTGTGTGATTGTGTGATTGTTTGATTGTGTGATTGTGTGATTGTGTGATTGTGTGAGTGTGAGTGTGTGTCATTGCCTGATGGAATGGTTGCGTGATTCTGTGATGCCGTCGTTGTGTGATTGTCTTATTGTGTGATGGGGTGGTTGTGTAATTGTGTGATTGTGCGATTGTGTGATTGTGTGATTGTGTGGTTGTGTGAGTGTGTGGGTGTGTGATCGTGTGATTGTGTCACTGTGTGATTGTGTGATTGTGTGATTGTGTGGTTGTGTGATTGTGTGATTGTGTATTATGTGATTGTGTTCTTGTGGCTTTGTGTGATTGTGTAGTTGTGTGATTGTGTGATTGTGTGATTGTGGGATTGTGAGATTGTGTGATTGTGTGATTGTGTGATTGTGTGATTGTGTGATTGTGTGATTGTGTGATAGTGTGATTGTGTGATTGTGTGATTGTGTGATTGTGTGATTGTGTGATTGTGTGATTGTCTTATTCTGTGATGGGGTGGTTGTGTAATTGTGTGATTGTGCGATTGTGTGATTGCGTGATTGTGCGGTAGTGTGACTGTGTGATTGTGTGATTGCGTGGTTGCCTGGTTGCGTGATTCTGTGATTAAGTCGTTGTGTGATTGTGTTATTGTGCGATCCGGTGGTTGTGTGATTGTGAGATTGTGTGATTGCGTGATTGTGTGATTGTGTGATTGTGTGATTGTGGATTGTGTATTTTGTGATTGTGTTGTTTTGCGTCTGCGTGATTGTGTGAACGAGTGATTGTGTGATAGTGTGATTGTGTGATTACGTGATTGCGCGACTGTGTGATAGTGTGATTGTGTGATTGTGTGATTGCGTGATTGCCTGGTTGCGTGGTACTGTGATTCCCTCGCTGTGTGATTGTGTTACTGTGTGATGAGGTGCTTGTGTGATGGTGTGATTGTGTGATTGTGTGATTGTGTGATTGTGTGGTTGTGTGATTGTGTGATTGTGCGATTGTGTGATTGTTTGATTGTGTGATTGTGTGATTGTGTGAGTGTGAGGGTGTGTCATTGCCTGATGGAATGGTTGCGTGATTCTGTGATGCCGTCGTTGTGTGATTGTCTTATTGTGTGATGGGGTGGTTGTGTAATTGTGTGATTGTGCGATTGTGTGATTGTGTGATTGTGTGGTTGTGTGAGTGTGTGGGTGTGTGATCGTGTGATTGTGTCACTGTGTGATTGTGTGATTGTGTGATTGTGTGGTTGTGTGATTGTGTGATTGTGTGATTGTGTGATTGTGTGATTGTGTGATTGTGGATTGCGTGTGTGCGTGATTGTGTGATTTTGTGATTGTGTGATTGTGTGATTGTGTGATTGTGTGATTGTGCGATTTTGTGATTGCGCGATTGCGCGATTGTGTGATTGTGTGATGGTGTGATTGTGTGATTGTGTGATTGTGTGATTGTGTGATTGCGTGATTGTGTGATTGTGTGATTGTGTGATTGTGGATTGTGTATTTTGTGATGGTGTTGTTTTGCGTCTGCGTGATTGTGTGAATGAGTGATTGTGTGATTGTGTGATTGTGTGATTACGTGATTGCGCGACTGTGTGATAGTGTGATTGTGTGATTGTGTGATTGCGTGATTGCCTGGTTGCGTGATTCTGAGATTCCCTCGTTGTGTGATTGTGTTACTGTGTGATGAGGTGCTTGTGTGATGGTGTGATTGTGCGATTGTGTGATTGTGTGATTGTGTGGTTGTGTGATTGTGTGATTGTGTGATTGTGTGATTGTGTGATTGTTTGATTGTGTGATTGTGTGAGTGTGTGAGTGTGAGGGTGTGTGATTGCCTGATGGAATGGTTGCGTGATTCTGTGATGCCGTCGTTGTGTGATTGTCTTATTGTGTGATGGGGTGGTTGTGTAATTGTGTGATTGTGCGATTGTGTGATTGTGTGGTTGTGTGAGTGTGTGGGTGTGTGATCGTGTGATTGTGTCACTGTGTGATTGTGAGATTGTGTGATTGTGTGGCTGTGTGATTGTGTGATTGTGTATTATGTGATTGTGTTCTTGTGTCTTTGTGTGATTGTGTAGTTGTGCGATTGTGTGATTGTGTGATTGTGGGATTGTGAGATTGTGTGATTGTGTGATTGTGTGATTGTGTGATTGTGTGATTGTGTGATTGTGTGATTGTGTGATTGTCTTATTCTGTGATGGAGTGGTTGTGTAATTGTGTGATTGTGCGATTGTGAGATTGCGTGATTGTGCGGTAGTGTGACTGTGTGATTGTGTGATTGCGTGGTTGCCTGGTTGCGTGATTCTGTGATTAGGTCGTTGTGTGATTGTGTTATTGTGCGATCCGGTGGTTGTGTGATTGTGTGATTGTGTGATTGCGTGATTGTGTGATTGTGTGATTGTGTGATTGTGGATTGTGTATTTTGTGATTGTGTTGTTTTGCGTCTGCGTGATTGTGTGAATGAGTGATTGTGTGATAGTGTGATTGTGTGATTACGTGATTGCGCGACTGTGTGATAGTGTGATTGTGTGATTGTGTGGTTGTGTGATTGTGTGATTGTGTATTATGTGATTGTGTTCTTGTGTCTTTGTGTGATTGTGTAGTTGTGCGATTGTGTGATTGTGTGATTGTGGGATTGTGAGATTGTGTGATTGTGTGATTGTGTGATTGTGTGATTGTGTGATTATGTGATTGCGAGATTGCGTGATAGTGTGATTGTGCGATTGTGTGATTGCGGGATTGTGCGATAGTGTGACTGTGTGATTGTGTGATTGCGTGGTTGCCTGGTTGCGTGATTCTGTGATTAAGTCGTTGTGTGATTGTGTTATGGTGCGATCCGGTGGTTGTGTGATTGTGTGATTGTGTAATTGTGTGATTGTGGGATTGCGTGATTGTGTGATAGTGTGATTGTGTGATTGTGTGATTCGGTGATTACCTGGTTGCGTGATTCCATGATTAAGTCGCTGTGTGATTGTGTTATTGTGTGATGAGGTGGTTGTGTGATTGTGTGATTGCGTGATTGTGTGACTGTGTGATTGTGTGATTGTGTGGTCGTGCGATTGTGCTATTGCATGATGGGGTGATTCTGGGATTGTGTGATTGTGTGATAGTGTAATTGTGTGATTGTGTGATTGCGTGATTGCCTGGTTGCGTGATTCTGTGATTCCCTCGTTGTGTGATTGTGTTACTGTGTGATGTTGTGCTTGTGTGATGGTGTGATTGTGTGATTGTGGGATTGTGAGATTGTGTGATTGTGTGATTGTGTGATTGTGTGATTGTGTGATTGTGTGATTGTGTGATTGTGTGATTGTGTGATTGTGTGATTGTGTGATTGTGTGATTGTGTGATTGTCTTATTCTGTGATGGGGTGGTTGTGTAATTGTGTGATTGTGCGATTGTGTGATTGCGTGATTGTGCGGTAGTGTGACTGTGTGATTGTGTGATTGCGTGGTTGCCTGGTTGCGTGATTCTGTGATTAAGTCGTTGTGTGATTGTGTTATTGTGCGATCCGGTGGTTGTGTGATTGTGTGATTGTGTGATTGCGTGATTGTGTGATTGTGTGATTGTGTGATTGTGTGATTGCGTGATTGTGTGATTGTGTGATCGTGTGATTGTGGATTGTGTATTTTGTGATTGTGTTGTTTTGCGTCTGCGTGATTGTGTGAATGAGTGATTGTGTAATTGTGTGATTGTGTGATTACGTGATTGCGCGACTGTGTGATAGTGTGATTGTGTGATTGTGTGATTGCGTGATTGCCTGGTTGCGTGATTCTGTGATTCCCTCGTTGTGTGATTGTGTTACTGTGTGATGAGGTGCTTGTGTGATGGTGTGATTGTGCGGTTGTGTGATTGTGTGATTGTGTGGTTGTGTGATATTGTGATTGTGTGATTGTGTGATTGTTTGATTGTGTGATTGTGTGAGTGTGTGAGTGTGAGGGTGTGTGATTGCCTGATGGAATGGTTGCGTGATTCTGTGATGCCGTCGTTGTGTGATTGTCTTATTGTGTGATGGGGTGGTTGTGTAATTGTGTGATTGTGCGATTGTGTGATTGTGTGATTGTGTGGTTGTGTGAGTGTGTGGGTGTGTGATCGTGTGATTGTGTCACTGTGTGATTGTGTGATTGTGTGATTGTGTGATTGTGTGATTGTGTGATTGTGTGGTTGTGTGATTGTGTGATTGTGTATTATGTGATTGTGTTCTTGCGTCTTTGTGTGATTGTGTAGTTGTGCGATTGTGTGATTGTGTGATTGTGTGGTTGTGTGAGTGTGTGGGTGTGTGATCGTGTGGTTGTGTCACTGTGTGATTGTGTGATTGTGTGGTTGTGTGATTGTGTGATTGTGTATTATGTGATTGTGTTCTTGTGTCTTTGTGTGATTGTGTAGTTGTGTGATTGTGTGATTGTGTGATTGTGTGATTGTGGGATTGTGAGATTGTGTGATTGTGTGATTGTTTCATTGTGTGATTGTGTGATTGTGTGAGTGTGAGGGTTTGTGATTGCCTGATGGAATGGTTGCGTGATTGTGTGTTGCCGTCGTTGTGTGATTGTCTTATTGTGTGATGGGGTGGTTGTGTAATTGTGTGATTGTGCGATTGTGTGATTGTGTGATTGTGTGATTGTGTGATTGTGTGGTTGCGTGAGTGTGTGTGTGTGTTTTTGCCTGATGGAATGGTTGCGTGATTCTGTGATTGCGTGACTGTGTGATTGTGTGATTGTGTGATTGTGTGATTGTGTGATTGTTTGATTGTGTGATTGTGTGATTGTGTGAGTGTGAGGGTGTGTGATTGCCTGATGGAATGGTTGCGTGATTCTGTGATGCCGTCTTTGTGTGATTGTCTTATTGTGTGATGGGGTGGTTGTGTAATTGTGTGATTGTGCGATTGTGTGATTGTTTGATTGTGTGATTGTGTGAGTGTGTGAGTGTGAGGGTGTGTGATTGCCTGATGGAATGGTTGCGTGATTCTGTGATGCCGTCGTTGTGTGATTGTCTTATTGTGTGATGGGGTGGTTGTGTAATTGTGTGATTGTGCGATTGTGTGATTGTGTGGTTGTGTGAGTGTGTGGGTGTGTGATCGTGTGATTGTGTCACTGTGTGATTGTGAGATTGTGTGATTGTGTGGCTGTGTGATTGTGTGATTGTGTATTATGTGATTGTGTTCTTGTGTCTTTGTGTGATTGTGTAGTTGTGCGATTGTGTGATTGTGTGATTGTGGGATTGTGAGATTGTGTGATTGTGTGATTGTGTGATTGTGTGATTGTGTGATTGTGTGATTGTGTGATTGTGTGATTGTCTTATTCTGTGATGGAGTGGTTGTGTAATTGTGTGATTGTGCGATTGTGAGATTGCGTGATTGTGCGGTAGTGTGACTGTGTGATTGTGTGATTGCGTGGTTGCCTGGTTGCGTGATTCTGTGATTAGGTCGTTGTGTGATTGTGTTATTGTGCGATCCGGTGGTTGTGTGATTGTGTGATTGTGTGATTGCGTGATTGTGTGATTGTGTGATTGTGTGATTGTGGATTGTGTATTTTGTGATTGTGTTGTTTTGCGTCTGCGTGATTGTGTGAATGAGTGATTGTGTGATAGTGTGATTGTGTGATTACGTGATTGCGCGACTGTGTGATAGTGTGATTGTGTGATTGTGTGGTTGTGTGATTGTGTGATTGTGTATTATGTGATTGTGTTCTTGTGTCTTTGTGTGATTGTGTAGTTGTGCGATTGTGTGATTGTGTGATTGTGGGATTGTGAGATTGTGTGATTGTGTGATTGTGTGATTGTGTGATTGTGTGATTATGTGATTGCGAGATTGCGTGATAGTGTGATTGTGCGATTGTGTGATTGCGGGATTGTGCGATAGTGTGACTGTGTGATTGTGTGATTGCGTGGTTGCCTGGTTGCGTGATTCTGTGATTAAGTCGTTGTGTGATTGTGTTATGGTGCGATCCGGTGGTTGTGTGATTGTGTGATTGTGTAATTGTGTGATTGTGGGATTGCGTGATTGTGTGATAGTGTGATTGTGTGATTGTGTGATTCGGTGATTACCTGGTTGCGTGATTCCATGATTAAGTCGCTGTGTGATTGTGTTATTGTGTGATGAGGTGGTTGTGTGATTGTGTGATTGCGTGATTGTGTGACTGTGTGATTGTGTGATTGTGTGGTCGTGCGATTGTGCTATTGCATGATGGGGTGATTCTGGGATTGTGTGATTGTGTGATAGTGTAATTGTGTGATTGTGTGATTGCGTGATTGCCTGGTTGCGTGATTCTGTGATTCCCTCGTTGTGTGATTGTGTTACTGTGTGATGTTGTGCTTGTGTGATGGTGTGATTGTGTGATTGTGGGATTGTGAGATTGTGTGATTGTGTGATTGTGTGATTGTGTGATTGTGTGATTGTGTGATTGTGTGATTGTGTGATTGTGTGATTGTGTGATTGTGTGATTGTGTGATTGTGTGATTGTGTGATTGTGTGATTGTCTTATTCTGTGATGGGGTGGTTGTGTAATTGTGTGATTGTGCGATTGTGTGATTGCGTGATTGTGCGGTAGTGTGACTGTGTGATTGTGTGATTGCGTGGTTGCCTGGTTGCGTGATTCTGTGATTAAGTCGTTGTGTGATTGTGTTATTGTGCGATCCGGTGGTTGTGTGATTGTGTGATTGTGTGATTGCGTGATTGTGTGATTGTGTGATTGTGTGATTGTGTGATTGCGTGATTGTGTGATTGTGTGATCGTGTGATTGTGGATTGTGTATTTTGTGATTGTGTTGTTTTGCGTCTGCGTGATTGTGTGAATGAGTGATTGTGTAATTGTGTGATTGTGTGATTACGTGATTGCGCGACTGTGTGATAGTGTGATTGTGTGATTGTGTGATTGCGTGATTGCCTGGTTGCGTGATTCTGTGATTCCCTCGTTGTGTGATTGTGTTACTGTGTGATGAGGTGCTTGTGTGATGGTGTGATTGTGCGGTTGTGTGATTGTGTGATTGTGTGGTTGTGTGATATTGTGATTGTGTGATTGTGTGATTGTTTGATTGTGTGATTGTGTGAGTGTGTGAGTGTGAGGGTGTGTGATTGCCTGATGGAATGGTTGCGTGATTCTGTGATGCCGTCGTTGTGTGATTGTCTTATTGTGTGATGGGGTGGTTGTGTAATTGTGTGATTGTGCGATTGTGTGATTGTGTGATTGTGTGGTTGTGTGAGTGTGTGGGTGTGTGATCGTGTGATTGTGTCACTGTGTGATTGTGTGATTGTGTGATTGTGTGATTGTGTGATTGTGTGGTTGTGTGATTGTGTGATTGTGTATTATGTGATTGTGTTCTTGCGTCTTTGTGTGATTGTGTAGTTGTGTGATTGTGTGATTGTGGGATTGTGAGATTGTGTGATTGTGTGATTGTGTGATTGTGTGATTGTGTGATTGTGTGATTGTGTGACTGTGTCAGTGTGTGGGTGTGTGATTGCCTGATGGAACGGTTGCCTGATTCTGTGATTGTGTTATTGTGTGATTGTGTGGTTGTGTGATTGTGTGATTGTGCGATTGTGTGATTGTTTGATTGTGTGATTGTGTGATTGTGTGAGTGTGAGGGTGTGTCATTGCCTGATGGAATGGTTGCGTGATTCTGTGATGCCGTCGTTGTGTGATTATCTTATTGTGTGATGGGGTGGTTGTGCAATTGTGTGATTGTGCGATTGTGTGATTGTGTGATTGTGTGGTTGTGTGAGTGTGTGGGTGTGTGATCGTGTGGTTGTGTCACTGTGTGATTGTGTGATTGTGTGGTTGTGTGATTGTGTGATTGTGTATTATGTGATTGTGTTCTTGTGTCTTTGTGTGATTGTGTAGTTGTGTGATTGTGTGATTGTGTGATTGTGTGATTGTGGGATTGTGAGATTGTGTGATTGTGTGATTGTTTCATTGTGTGATTGTGTGATTGTGTGAGTGTGAGGGTTTGTGATTGCCTGATGGAATGGTTGCGTGATTGTGTGTTGCCGTCGTTGTGTGATTGTCTTATTGTGTGATGGGGTGGTTGTGTAATTGTGTGATTGTGCGATTGTGTGATTGTGTGATTGTGTGATTGTGTGATTGTGTGGTTGCGTGAGTGTGTGTGTGTGTTTTTGCCTGATGGAATGGTTGCGTGATTCTGTGATTGCGTGACTGTGTGATTGTGTGATTGTGTGATTGTGTGATTGTGTGATTGTTTGATTGTGTGATTGTGTGATTGTGTGAGTGTGAGGGTGTGTGATTGCCTGATGGAATGGTTGCGTGATTCTGTGATGCCGTCTTTGTGTGATTGTCTTATTGTGTGATGGGTTGGTTGTGTAATTGTGTGATTGTGCGATTGTGTGATTGTGTGATTGTGTGATTGTGTGATTGTGTGGTTGCGTGAGTGTGTGTGTGTGTGGTTGCCTGATGGAATGGTTGCGTGATTCTGTGATTGCGTGACTGTGTGATTGTGTAATTGTGTGATTGTGTGATTGCGCCATTGTGTGATTTCGTGATTGCCTGGTTGCGTGATTCTGTGATTCCGTCGTTGTGTGTTTGTGCGATTGTGTGATTGTGTGATTGTGTGATTGTGTGGTTGTGTGAGTGTGTGGGTGTGTGATCGTGTGATTGTGTCACTGTGTGATTGTGTGATTGTGTGATTGTGTGGTTGTGTGGTTGTGTGATTGCGTGATTGTGTATTATGTGATTGTGTTCTTGTGTCTTTGTGTGATTGTGTAGTTGTGTGATTGTGTGATTGTGTGATTGTGTGATTGTGTGTTTATGTGATTGTGTGGTTGTGTGATTGGGTGACTGTGTGAGTGTGTGGGTGTGTGATTGCCTGATGGAACGGTTGCCTGATTCTTTGAATGTGTGATTGTGCAATTGTGTGATTGTGTGATTGTGTGATTGTGTGATTGTGTGATTGTTTGTTTGTGTGATTGTGAGATTGTGAGATTGTTGTGATTGTGTGATAGTGTGATTGTGTGATTGTGTGACTGTATGATAGTGTGATTGTGTGATTGTGTGATTGCGTGATTGCCTGGTTGCGTGATTCTGTGATTCCCTCGTTGTGTGATTGTGTTACTGTGTGATGTTGTGCTTGTGTGATGGTGTGATTGTGTGATTGTGTGATTGTGTGGTTGTGTGATTGTGTGATTGTGCGATTGTGTGATTGTTTGATTGTGTGATTGTGTGATTGTGTGAGTGTGAGGGTGTGTCATTGCCTGATGGAATGGTTGCGTGATTCTGTGATGCCGTCGTTGTGTGATTGTCTTATTGTGTGATGGGGTGGTAGTGTAATTGTGTGATTGTGCGATTGTGTGATTGTGTGATTGTGTGGTTGTGTGAGTGTGTGGGTGTGTGATCGTGTGATTGTGTCACTGTGTGATTGTGTGATTGTGTGGTTGTGTGATTGTGTGATTGTGTATTATGTGATTGTGTAGTTGTGTGATTGTGTGATTGTGTAGTTGTGTGATTGTGTGATTGTGTGATTGTGGGATTGTGAGATTGTGTGATTGTGTGATTGTGTGATTGTGTGATTGTGTGATTGTGTGATTGTGTGATTGTGTGATTGTGTGATTGTGTGATTGTGTGATTGTCTTATTCTGTGATGGGGTGGTTGTGTAATTGTGTGATTGTGCGATTGTGTGACTGCGTGATTGTGCGGTAGTGTGACTGTGTGATTGTGTGATTGCGTGGTTGCCTGGTTGCGTGATTCTGTGATTAAGTCGTTGTGTGATTGTGTTATTGTGCGATCCGGTGATTGTGTGATTGTGTGATTGTGTGATTACGTGATTGCGCGACTGTGTGGTAGTGTGATTGTGTGATTGTGTGATTGCGTGATTGCCTGGTTGCGTGATTCTGTGATTCCCTCGTTGTGTGATTGTGTTACTGTGTGATGAGGTGCTTGTGTGATGGTGTGATTGTGTGATTGTGTGATTGTGTGATTGTGTGATTGTGTGATTGTGTGGTTGTGTGATTGTGTGATTGCATGGTGGGGTGATTGTGTGATAGTGTGATAGTGTGATTGTGTGATTGTGTGATTGTGTCCACGTGTAATCGTGTGTTTGGGTGCTTGTGTGATTGTGTGAGTGTGTGATTGTGTGATTGTGGATTGTGTGATTGTGTGATTGTGTGATTGTGTGATTGTGTGATTGTGTGATTGTGTGATTGTGTGATTGTGTGATTGTGTGATTGTGTGATTGTGTGATTGTGTGATTGTGTCACTGTGTGATTGTGTGATTGTGTGACTGTGTGGTTGTGCGATTGTGTGATTGTGTGATTGTGTGATTGTGTGATTGCGGGATTGTGTGGTTGTGTGATTGTGTGGTTGTGTGATTGTGTGATTGTGTGATTGTGTGGTTGTGTGATTGTGTGATTGCATGGTGGGGTGATTGTGTGATAGTGTGATAGTGTGATTGTGTGATTGTGTGATTGTGTCCACGTGTAATCGTGTGTTTGGGTGCTTGTGTGATTGTGTGAGTGTGTGATTGTGTGATTGTGGATTGTGTAATTGTGTGATTGTGCGATTGTGTGATTGCGTGATTGTGCGGTAGTGTGACTGTGTGATTGTGTGATTGCGTGGTTGCCTGGTTGCGTGATTCTGTGATTAAGTCGTTGTGTGATTGTGTTATTGTGCGATCCGGTGGTTGTGTGATTGTGTGATTGTGTGATTGCGTGATTGTGTGATTGTGAGATTGTGTGATTGTGTGATTGCGTGATTGTGTGATTGTGTGATCGTGTGATTGTGGATTGTGTATTTTGTGATTGTGTTGTTTTGCGTCTGCGTGATTGTGTGAATGAGTGATTGTGTGATTGTGTGATTGTGTGATTACGTGATTGCGCGACTGTGTGATAGTGTGATTGTGTGATTGTGTGATTGCGTGATTGCCTGGTTGCGTGATTCTGTGATTCCCTCGTTGTGTGATTGTGTTACTGTGTGATGAGGTGCTTGTGTGATGGTGTGATTGTGCGGTTGTGTGATTGTGTGATTGTGTGGTTGTGTGATATTGTGATTGTGTGATTGTGTGATTGTTTGATTGTGTGATTGTGTGAGTGTGTGAGTGTGAGGGTGTGTGACTGCCTGATGGAATGGTTGCGTGATTCTGTGATGCCGTCGTTGTGTGATTGTCTTATTGTGTGATGGGGTGGTTGTGTAATTGTGTGATTGTGCGATTGTGTGATTGTGTGATTGTGTGGTTGTGTGAGTGTGTGGGTGTGTGATCGTGTGATTGTGTCACTGTGTGATTGTGTGATTGTGTGATTGTGTGATTGTGTGATTGTGTAATTGTGTGGTTGTGTGATTGTGTGATTGTGTATTATGTGATTGTGTTCTTGCGTCTTTGTGTGATTGTGTAGTTGTGTGATTGTGTGATTGTGGGATTGTGAGATTGTGTGATTGTGTGATTGTGTGATTGTGTGATTGTGTGATTGTGTGATTGTGTGATTGTGTGATTGTGTGATTGTGTGATTGTGTGATTGTGTGATTGTGTCATTATGTGAATGTGTGATTGTGTTCACGTGTTATTGTGTGTTGTTGTGCTTGTGTGATTGTGTGAGCGTGTGATTGTGTGATAGTGGATTGTGTATTGTGTGATTGTGTTGTTGTGTCATTGTGTTGTTGTGTCATTGTGTGATTGTGTAGTTGTGTGACTGTGTCAGTGTGTGGGTGTGTGATTGCCTGATGGAACGGTCGCCTGATTCTGTGATTGTGTGATTGTGTGATTGTGTGGTTGTGTGATTGTGTGATTGTGTATTATGTGATTGTGTTCTTGTGTCTTTGTGTGATTGTGTAGTTGTGTGATTGTGTGATTGTGTGATTGTGGGATTGTGAGATTGTGTGATTGTGTGATTGTGTGATTGTGTGATTGTGTGATTGTGTGATTGTGTGATTGTGTGATTGTGTGATTGTGTGATTGTCTTATTGTGTGATGGGGTGGTTGTGTAATTGTGTGATTGTGCGATTGTGTGGTTGTGTAATTGTGTGATTGTGCGATTGTGTGATTGCGTGATTGTGCGGTAGTGTGACTGTGTGATTGTGTGATTGCGTGGTTGCCTGGTTGCGTGATTCTGTGATTAAGTCGTTGTGTGATTGTGTTATTGTGCGATCCGGTGATTGTGTGATTGTGTGATTGTGTGATTACGTGATTGCGCGACTGTGTGGTAGTGTGATTGTGTGATTGTGTGATTGCGTGATTGCCTGGTTGCGTGATTCTGTGATTCCCTCGTTGTGTGATTGTGTTACTGTGTGATGAGGTGCTTGTGTGATGGTGTGATTGTGTGATTGTGTGATTGTGTGATTGTGTGATTGTGTGGTTGTGTGATTGTGTGATTGTGTGATTGTGTGATTGTTTCATTGTGTGATTGTGTGATTGTGTGAGTGTGAGGGTTTGTGATTGCCTGATGGAATGGTTGCGTGATTGTGTGTTGCCGTCGTTGTGTGATTGTCTTATTGTGTGATGGGGTGGTTGTGTAATTGTGTGATTGTGCGATTGTGTGATTGTGTGATTGTGTGATTGTGTGATTGTGTGGTTGCGTGAGTGTGTGTGTGTGTTTTTGCCTGATGGAATGGTTGCGTGATTCTGTGATTGCGTGACTGTGTGATTGTGTGATTGTGTGATTGTGTGATTGCGCCATTGTGTGATTTCGTGATTGCCTGGTTGCGTGATTCTGTGATTCCGTCGCTGTGTGTTTGTGCGATTGTATGATTGTGTGATTGTGTGGTTGTGTGAGTGTGTGGGTGTGTGATCGTGTGATTGTGTCACTGTGTGATTGTGTGATTGTGTGGTTGTGTGATTGCGTGATTGTGTATTATATGATTGTGTTCTTGTGTCTTTGTGTGATTGTGTAGTTGTGTGATTGTGTGATTGTGTGATTGTGGGATTGTGTGATTGTGTGGTTGTGTGATTGTGCGATTGTGTGATTGTGTGATTGTGTGATTGTGTGATTGTGTGATTGTCTTTTTCTGTGATGGGGTGGTTGTGTAATTGTGTGATTGTGTGATTATGTGATTGCGAGATTGCGTGATAGTGTGATTGTGCGATTGTGTGATTGCGGGATTGTGCGATAGTGTGACTGTGTGATTGTGTGATTGCGTGGTTGCCTGGTTGCGTGATTCTGTGATTAAGTCGTTGTGTGATTGTGTTATTGTGCGATCCGGTGGTTGTGTGATTGTGTGATTGTGTAATTGTGTGATTGTGGGATTGCGTGATTGTGTGATAGTGTGATTGTGTGATTGTGTGATTCGGTGATTACCTGGTTGCGTGATTCCATGATTAAGTCGCTGTGTGATTGTGTTATTGTGTGATGAGGTGGTTGTGGGATTGTGTGATTGCGTGATTGTGTGACTGTGTGATTGTGTGATTGTGTGGTCGTGCGATTGTGCTATTGCATGATGGGGTGATTGTGGGATTGTGTGACTGTGTGATTGTGTAATTGTGCGATTTTGTGATTGCGTGATGGTGTGATTGTGTGTTTATGTGATTGTGTGGTTGTGTGATTGGGTGACTGTGTGAGTGTGTGGGTGTGTGATTGCCTGATGGAACGGTTGTCTGATTCTTTGAATGTGTGATTGTGCAATTGTGTGATTGTGTGATTGTGTGATTGTGTGATTGTGTGATTGTGTGATTGTGTGATTGTTTGTTTGTGTGATTGTGTGATTGTGAGATTTTTGTGATTGTGTGATAGTGTGATTGTGTGATTGTGTGACTGTATGATAGTGTGATTGTGTGATTGTGTGATTGCGTGATTGCCTGGTTGCGTGATTCTGTGATTCCATCGTTGTGCGATTGTGTTATTGTGTGATGAGGTGCTTGAGTGATGGTGTGATTGTGTGATTGTGTGATTGTGTGGTTGTGTGATTTTGTGATTGTGTGATTGTGTGATTGTGTGATTGTGTGATTGTGTGATTGTGTGGTTGTGTGATTATGCGATTGTGTCATTGTGCTCATGTGTTATTTTGTGTTGGGGTGCTTGTGTGATTGCGTGAGTGTATGATTGTGTGACTGTGGATTGTGTATTGGTGTGATTGTGCGATTGTGTGACTTTGCGATTGTGTGATTGTGTGGTTGTGTGATTGTGTGATTGCATGGTGGGGTGATTGTGTGATAGTGTGATTGTGTGATAGTGTGATTGTGTGATTGTGTGATTGTGTGATTGTGTGATTGTGTGATTGTGTGATTGTGTGATTGTGTCCACGTGTAATCGTGTGTTTGGGTGCTTGTGTGATTGTGTGAGTGTGTGATTGTGTGATTGTGGATTGTGTGATTGTGTGATTGTGTGATTGTGTGATTGTGTGATTGTGTGATTGTGTGATTGTGTGATTGTGTGATTGTGTGATTGTGTGATTGTGTGATTGTGTCACTGTGTGATTGTGTGACTGTGTGACTGTGTGGTTGTGTGATTGTGTGATTGTGTGATTGTGTGATTGTGTGATTGCGGGATTGTGTGGTTGTGTGATTGTGTGGTTGTGTGATTGTGTGATTGTGGGATTGTGTGGTTGTGTGATTGTGTGGTTGTGTGATTGTGTGATTGTGTCATTGTGTGATTGTGGGATTGTGTGGTTGTGTGATTGTGTGGTTGTGTGATTGCGTGATTGTGTGATTGTGGGATTGTGTGATTGTGTGATTGTGTGATTGTGTGATTGTGTGATTGTGTGATTGTGTGATTGTGGATTGCGTGAGTGCGTGATTGTGTGATTTTGTGATTGTGTGATTGTGTGATTGTGTGATTGTGCGATTTTGTGATTGCGCGATTGCGCGATTGTGTGATTGTGTGATTGTGTGATTGTGTGATTGTGTGATTGTGTGATTGTGTGATTGTGTGATTGCGTGATTGTGTGATTGTGTGATTGTGTGATTGTGGATTGTGTATTTTGTGATTGTGTCGTTTTGCGTCTGCGTGATTGTGTGAATGAGTGATTGTGTGATTGTGTGATTGTGTGATTACGTGATTGCGCGACTGTGTGATAGTGTAATTGTGTGATTGTGTGATTGCGTGATTGCCTGGTTGCGTGATTCTGTGATTCCCTCGTTGTGTGATTGTGTTACTGTGTGATGTTGTGCTTGTGTGATGGTGTGATTGTGTGATTGTGGGATTGTGAGATTGTGTGATTGTGTGATTGTGTGATTGTGTGATTGTGTGATTGTGTGATTGTGTGATTGTGTGATTGTGTGATTGTGTGATTGTGTGATTGTGTGATTGTGTGATTGTGTGATTGTGTGATTGTCTTATTCTGTGATGGGTTGGTTGTGTAATTGTGTGATTGTGCGATTGTGTGATTGCGTGATTGTGCGGTAGTGTGACTGTGTGATTGTGTGATTGCGTGGTTGCCTGGTTGCGTGATTCTGTGATTAAGTCGTTGTGTGATTGTGTTATTGTGCGATCCGGTGGTTGTGTGATTGTGTGATTGTGTGATTGCGTGATTGTGTGATTGTGTGATTGTGTGATTGTGTGATTGCGTGATTGTGTGATTGTGTGATCGTGTCATTGTGGATTGTGTATTTTCTGATTGTGTTGTTTTGCGTCTGCGTGATTGTGTGAATGAGTGATTGTGTGATTGTGTGATTGTGTGATTACGTGATTGCGCGACTGTGTGATAGTGTGATTGTGTGATTGTGTTATTGCGTGATTGCCTGGTTGCGTGATTCTGTGATTCCCTCGTTGTGTGATTGTGTTACTGTGTGATGAGGTGCTTGTGTGATGGTGTGATTGTGCGGTTGTGTGATTGTGTGATTGTGTGGTTGTGTGATTGTGTGATTGTGTGATTGTGTGATTGTGTGATTGTGTGATTGTGTGATTGTGTGATTGTGTGATTGTGTGATTGTGTGATTGTGTGATTGTGTCATTATGTGAATGTGTGATTGTGTTCACGTGTTATTGTGTGTTGTTGTGCTTGTGTGATTGTGTGAGCGTGTGATTGTGTGATAGTGGATTGTGTATTGTGTGATTGTGTTGTTGTGTGATTGTGTTGTTGTGTCATTGTGTGATTGTGTAGTTGTGTGACTGTGTCAGTGTGTGGGTGTGTGATTGCCTGATGGAACGGTTGCCTGATTCTGTGATTGTGTGATTGTGTGATTGTGTGATTGTGTGATTGTGTGATTGTGTGATTGTGTGATTGTGTGATTGTGTGATTGTCTTATTCTGTGATGGGGTGGTTGTGTAATTGTGTGATTGTGCGATTGTGTGACTGCGTGATTGTGCGGTAGTGTGACTGTGTGATTGTGTGATTGCGTGGTTGCCTGGTTGCGTGATTCTGTGATTAAGTCGTTGTGTGATTGTGTTATTGTGCGATCCGGTGATTGTGTGATTGTGTGATTGTGTGATTACGTGATTGCGCGACTGTGTGGTAGTGTGATTGTGTGATTGTGTGATTGCGTGATTGCCTGGTTGCGTGATTCTGTGATTCCCTCGTTGTGTGATTGTGTTACTGTGTGATGAGGTGCTTGTGTGATGGTGTGATTGTGTGATTGTGTGATTGTGTGATTGTGTGATTGTGTGGTTGTGTGATTGTGTGATTGCATGGTGGGGTGATTGTGTGATAGTGTGATAGTGTGATTGTGTGATTGTGTGATTGTGTCCACGTGTAATCGTGTGTTTGGGTGCTTGTGTGATTGTGTGAGTGTGTGATTGTGTGATTGTGGATTGTGTGATTGTGTGATTGTGTGATTGTGTGATTGTGTGATTGTGTGATTGTGTGATTGTGTGATTGTGTGATTGTGTGATTGTGTGATTGTGTCACTGTGTGATTGTGTGATTGTGTGACTGTGTGGTTGTGCGATTGTGTGATTGTGTGATTGTGTGATTGTGTGATTGCGGGATTGTGTGGTTGTGTGATTGTGTGGTTGTGTGATTGTGTGATTGTGTGATTGTGTGATTGTGTGATTGTGTGGTTGTGTGATTGTGTGGTTGTGTGATTGTGTGATTGTGTCATTGTGTGATTGTGGGATTGTGTGGTTGTGTGATTGTGTGGTTGTGTGATTGCGTGATTGTGTGATTGTGGGATTGTGTGATTGTGTGATTGTGTGATTGTGTGATTGTGTGATTGTGTGATTGTGGATTGTGTATTTTGTGATTGTGTCGTTTTGCGTCTGCGTGATTGTGTGAATGAGTGATTGTGTGATTGTGTGATTGTGTGATTACGTGATTGCGCGACTGTGTGATAGTGTAATTGTGTGATTGTGTGATTGCGTGATTGCCTGGTTGCGTGATTCTGTGATTCCCTCGTTGTGTGATTGTGTTACTGTGTGATGTTGTGCTTGTGTGATGGTGTGATTGTGTGATTGTGGGATTGTGAGATTGTGTGATTGTGTGATTGTGTGATTGTGTGATTGTGTGATTGCGTGATTGTGTGATTGTGTGATTGTCTTATTCTGTGATGGGGTGGTTGTGTAATTGTGTGATTGTGCGATTGTGTGATTGCGTGATTGTGCGGTAGTGTGACTGTGTGATTGTGTGATTGCGTGGTTGCCTGGTTGCGTGATTCTGTGATTAAGTCGTTGTGTGATTGTGTTATTGTGCGATCCGGTGGTTGTGTGATTGTGTGATTGTGTGATTGCGTGATTGTGTGATTGTGAGATTGTGTGATTGTGTGATCGTGTGATTGTGGATTGTGTATTTTGTGATTGTGTTGTTTTGCGTCTGCGTGATTGTGTGAATGAGTGATTGTGTGATTGTGTGATTGTGTGATTACGTGATTGCGCGACTGTGTGATAGTGTGATTGTGTGATTGTGTGATTGCGTGATTGCCTGGTTGCGTGATTCTGTGATTCCCTCGTTGTGTGATTGTGTTACTGTGTGATGAGGTGCTTGTGTGATGGTGTGATTGTGCGGTTGTGTGATTGTGTGATTGTGTGGTTGTGTGATATTGTGATTGTGTGATTGTGTGATTGTTTGATTGTGTGATTGTGTGAGTGTGTGAGTGTGAGGGTGTGTGATTGCCTGATGGAATGGTTGCGTGATTCTGTGATGCCGTCGTTGTGTGATTGTCTTATTGTGTGATGGGGTGGTTGTGTAATTGTGTGATTGTGCGATTGTGTGATTGTGTGATTGTGTGGTTGTGTGAGTGTGTGGGTGTGTGATCGTGTGATTGTGTCACTGTGTGATTGTGTGATTGTGTGATTGTGTGATTGTGTGATTGTGTGGTTGTGTGATTGTGTGATTGTGTATTATGTGATTGTGTTCTTGCGTCTTTGTGTGATTGTGTAGTTGTGTGATTGTGTGATTGTGGGATTGTGAGATTGTGTGATTGTGTGATTGTGTGATTGTGTGATTGTGTGATTGTGTGATTGTGTGATTGTGTGATTGTGTGATTGTGTGATTGTGTGATTGTGTGATTGTGTCATTATGTGAATGTGTGATTGTGTTCACGTGTTATTGTGTGTTGTTGTGCTTGTGTGATTGTGTGAGCGTGTGATTGTGTGATAGTGGATTGTGTATTGTGTGATTGTGTTGTTGTGTCATTGTGTTGTTGTGTCATTGTGTGATTGTGTAGTTGTGTGACTGTGTCAGTGTGTGGGTGTGTGATTGCCTGATGGAACGGTTGCCTGATTCTGTGATTGTGTGATTGTGTGATTGTGTGGTTGTGTGATTGTGTGATTGTGCGATTGTGTGATTGTTTGATTGTGTGATTGTGTGATTGTGTGAGTGTGAGGGTGTGTCATTGCCTGATGGAATGGTTGCGTGATTCTGTGATGCCGTCGTTGTGTGATTGTCTTATTGTGTGATGGGGTGGTTGTGCAATTGTGTGATTGTGCGATTGTGTGATTGTGTGATTGTGTGGTTGTGTGAGTGTGTGGGTGTGTGATCGTGTGATTGTGTCACTGTGTGATTGTGTGATTGTGTGGTTGTGTGATTGTGTGATTGTGTATTATGTGATTGTGTTCTTGTGTCTTTGTGTGATTGTGTAGTTGTGTGATTGTGTGATTGTGTGATTGTGGGATTGTGAGATTGTGTGATTGTGTGATTGTGTGATTGTGTGATTGTGTGATTGTGTGATTGTGTGATTGTGTGATTGTGTGATTGTCTTATTGTGTGATGGGGTGGTTGTGTAATTGTGTGATTGTGCGATTGTGTGGTTGTGTAATTGTGTGATTGTGCGATTGTGTGATTGCGTGATTGTGCGGTAGTGTGACTGTGTGATTGTGTGATTGCGTGGTTGCCTGGTTGCGTGATTCTGTGATTAAGTCGTTGTGTGATTGTGTTATTGTGCGATCCGGTGATTGTGTGATTGTGTGATTGTGTGATTACGTGATTGCGCGACTGTGTGGTAGTGTGATTGTGTGATTGTGTGATTGCGTGATTGCCTGGTTGCGTGATTCTGTGATTCCCTCGTTGTGTGATTGTGTTACTGTGTGATGAGGTGCTTGTGTGATGGTGTGATTGTGTGATTGTGTGATTGTGTGATTGTGTGGTTGTGTGATTGTGTGATTGTGTGATTGTGTGATTGTTTCATTGTGTGATTGTGTGATTGTGTGAGTGTGAGGGTTTGTGATTGCCTGATGGAATGGTTGCGTGATTGTGTGTTGCCGTCGTTGTGTGATTGTCTTATTGTGTGATGGGGTGGTTGTGTAATTGTGTGATTGTGCGATTGTGTGATTGTGTGATTGTGTGATTGTGTGATTGTGTGGTTGCGTGAGTGTGTGTGTGTGTTTTTGCCTGATGGAATGGTTGCGTGATTCTGTGATTGCGTGACTGTGTGATTGTGTGATTGTGTGATTGTGTGATTGCGCCATTGTGTGATTTCGTGATTGCCTGGTTGCGTGATTCTGTGATTCCGTCGCTGTGTGTTTGTGCGATTGTATGATTGTGTGATTGTGTGGTTGTGTGAGTGTGTGGGTGTGTGATCGTGTGATTGTGTCACTGTGTGATTGTGTGATTGTGTGGTTGTGTGATTGCGTGATTGTGTATTATGTGATTGTGTTCTTGTGTCTTTGTGTGATTGTGTAGTTGTGTGATTGTGTGATTGTGTGATTGTGGGATTGTGTGATTGTGTGGTTGTGTGATTGTGCGATTGTGTGATTGTGTGATTGTGTGATTGTGTGATTGTGTGATTGTCTTTTTCTGTGATGGGGTGGTTGTGTAATTGTGTGATTGTGTGATTATGTGATTGCGAGATTGCGTGATAGTGTGATTGTGCGATTGTGTGATTGCGGGATTGTGCGATAGTGTGACTGTGTGATTGTGTGATTGCGTGGTTGCCTGGTTGCGTGATTCTGTGATTGTGTTATTGTGCGATCCGGTGGTTGTGTGATTGTGTGATTGTGTAATTGTGTGATTGTGGGATTGCGTGATTGTGTGATAGTGTGATTGTGTGATTGTGTGATTCGGTGATTACCTGGTTGCGTGATTCCATGATTAAGTCGCTGTGTGATTGTGTTATTGTGTGATGAGGTGGTTGTGGGATTGTGTGATTGCGTGATTGTGTGACTGTGTGATTGTGTGATTGTGTGGTCGTGCGATTGTGCTATTGCATGATGGGGTGATTGTGGGATTGTGTGACTGTGTGATTGTGTAATTGTGCGATTTTGTGATTGCGTGATGGTGTGATTGTGTGTTTATGTGATTGTGTGGTTGTGTGATTGGGTGACTGTGTGAGTGTGTGGGTGTGTGATTGCCTGATGGAACGGTTGTCTGATTCTTTGAATGTGTGATTGTGCAATTGTGTGATTGTGTGATTGTGTGATTGTGTGATTGTGTGATTGTGTGATTGTTTGTTTGTGTGATTGTGTGATTGTGAGATTTTTGTGATTGTGTGATAGTGTGATTGTGTGATTGTGTGACTGTATGATAGTGTGATTGTGTGATTGTGTGATTGCGTGATTGCCTGGTTGCGTGATTCTGTGATTCCCTCGTTGTGCGATTGTGTTATTGTGTGATGAGGTGCTTGAGTGATGGTGTGATTGTGTGATTGTGTGATTGTGTGGTTGTGTGATTTTGTGATTGTGTGATTGTGTGATTGTGTGATTGTGTGATTGTGTGATTGTGTGGTTGTGTGATTATGCGATTGTGTCATTGTGCTCATGTGTTATTTTGTGTTGGGGTGCTTGTGTGATTGCGTGAGTGTATGATTGTGTGACTGTGGATTGTGTATTGGTGTGATTGTGCGATTGTGTGACTTTGCGATTGTGTGATTGTGTGGTTGTGTGATTGTGTGATTGCATGGTGGGGTGATTGTGTGATAGTGTGATTGTGTGATAGTGTGATTGTGTGATTGTGTGATTGTGTGATTGTGTGATTGTGTGATTGTGTGATTGTGTCCACGTGTAATCGTGTGTTTGGGTGCTTGTGTGATTGTGTGAGTGTGTGATTGTGTGATTGTGGATTGTGTGATTGTGTGATTGTGTGATTGTGTGATTGTGTGATTGTGTGATTGTGTGATTGTGTGATTGTGTGATTGTGTGATTGTGTGATTGTGTGATTGTGTCACTGTGTGATTGTGTGACTGTGTGACTGTGTGGTTGTGTGATTGTGTGATTGTGTGATTGTGTGATTGTGTGATTGCGGGATTGTGTGGTTGTGTGATTGTGTGGTTGTGTGATTGTGTGATTGTGGGATTGTGTGGTTGTGTGATTGTGTGGTTGTGTGATTGTGTGATTGTGTCATTGTGTGATTGTGGGATTGTGTGGTTGTGTGATTGTGTGGTTGTGTGATTGCGTGATTGTGTGATTGTGGGATTGTGTGATTGTGTGATTGTGTGATTGTGTGATTGTGTGATTGTGTGATTGTGTGATTGTGGATTGCGTGAGTGCGTGATTGTGTGATTTTGTGATTGTGTGATTGTGTGATTGTGTGATTGTGTGATTGTGCGATTTTGTGATTGCGCGATTGCGCGATTGTGTGATTGTGTGATTGTGTGATTGTGTGATTGTGTGATTGTGTGATTGTGTGATTGCGTGATTGTGTGATTGTGTGATTGTGTGATTGTGGATTGTGTATTTTGTGATTGTGTCGTTTTGCGTCTGCGTGATTGTGTGAATGAGTGATTGTGTGATTGCGTGGTTGCCTGGTTGCGTGATTCTGTGATTAAGTCGTTGTGTGATTGTGTTATTGTGCGATCCGGTGGTTGTGTGATTGTGTGATTGTGTGATTGCGTGATTGTGTGATTGTGTGATTGTGTGATTGTGTGATTGTGTGATTGCGTGATTGTGTGATTGTGTGATCGTGTCATTGTGGATTGTGTATTTTCTGATTGTGTTGTTTTGCGTCTGCGTGATTGTGTGAATGAGTGATTGTGTGATTGTGTGATTGTGTGATTACGTGATTGCGCGACTGTGTGATAGTGTGATTGTGTGATTGTGTTATTGCGTGATTGCCTGGTTGCGTGATTCTGTGATTCCCTCGTTGTGTGATTGTGTTACTGTGTGATGAGGTGCTTGCGTGATGGTGTGATTGTGCGGTTGTGTGATTGTGTGATTGTGTGGTTGTGTGATTGTGTGATTGTGTGATTGTGTGATTGTGTGATTGTGTGATTGTGTGATTGTGTGATTGTGTGATTGTGTGATTGTGTGATTGTGTCATTATGTGAATGTGTGATTGTGTTCACGTGTTATTGTGTGTTGTTGTGCTTGTGTGATTGTGTGAGCGTGTGATTGTGTGATAGTGGATTGTGTATTGTGTGATTGTGTTGTCGTGTGATTGTGTTGTTGTGTCATTGTGTGATTGTGTAGTTGTGTGACTGTGTCAGTGTGTGGGTGTGTGATTGCCTGATGGAACGGTTGCCTGATTCTGTGATTGTGTGATTGTGTGATTGTGTGATTGTGTGACTGTTTGTTTGTGTGATTGTGTGATTGTGAGATTGTTGTGATTGTGTGATAGTGTGATTACGTGATTGCGCGACTGTGTGATAGTGTGATTGTGTGATTGTGTGATTGCGTGATTGCCTGGTTGCGTGGTTCTGTGATTCCCTCGTTGTGTGATTGTGTTACTGTGTGATGAGGTGCTTGTGTGATGGTGTGATTGTGCGATTGTGTGATTGTTCGATTGTGTGATTGCGTGGTTGCCTGGTTGCGTAATTCTGTGATTAAGTCGTTGTGTGATTGTGTTATTGTGCGATCCGGTGGTTGTGTGATTGTGTGATTGTGTAATTGTGTGATTGTGGGATTGCGTGATTGTGTGATAGTGTGATTGTGTGATTGTGTGATTCGGTGATTGCCTGGTTGCGTGATTCCATGATTAAGTCGCTGTGTGATTGTGTTATTGTGTGATGAGGTGGTTGTGTGATTGTGTGATTGCGTGATTGTGTGACTGTGTGATTGTGTGATTGTGTGGTCGTGTGATTGTGCTATTGCATGATGGGGTGATTGTGGGATTGTGTGACTGTGTGATTGTGTAATTGTGTGATTTTGTGATTGTGTGATGGTGTGACTGTGTGTTTATGTGATTGTGTGGTTGTGTGATTGGGTGACTGTGTGAGTGTGTGGGTGTGTGATTGCCTGATGGTACGGTTGCCGGATTCTGTGAATGTGTGATTGTGCAACTGTGTGATTGTGTGATTGTTTGTTTGTGTGATTGTGTGATTGTGAGATTGTTGTGATTGTGTGATAGTGTGATTATGTGATTGTGTGACTGTATGATAGTGTGATTGTGTGATTGTGTGATTGCGTGATTGCCTGGTTGCGTGATTCTGTGATTCCCTCGTTGTGCGATTGTGTTATTGTGTGATGAGGTGCTTGTGTGATGGTGTGATTGTGTGATTGTGTGATTGTGTGGTTGTGTGATTGTGTGATTGTGTGATTGTGTGATTGTGTGATTGTGTGATTGTGTGATTGTGTGATTGTGTGGTTGTGTGATTATCTGATTGTGTCCTTGTGTTCATGTATTATTTTGTGTTGGGGTGCTTGTGTGATTGCGTGAGTGCATGATTGTGTGACTGTGGATTGTGTATTGTGTGATTGTGTGATTGCGTGAGTGTGTGGTTGTGTGACTGTAGATTGCGTATTGTGTGATTGTGTGATTGTGTGATTGTGTGATTGCGTGATTGTGTGATTGTGTGATTGTGTGATTGTGTGATTGTGTGAAAGTGGGTTTGTGTGTTTGTGGATTGTGTGGTTGTGTGATTGTGTGATTGCATGGTGGGGTGATTGTGTGATAGTGCGATTGTGTGATAGTGTGATAGTGTGATAGTGTGATTGTGTGATTGTGTGATTGTGTGATTGTGTGATTGTGTGATTGTGTGATTGTGTGATTGTGTGATTGTGTGATTGTGTGATTGTGTGATTGTGTGATTGTGTGATTGTGTGATTGTGTGAAAGTGGGTTTGTGTGTTTGTGGATTGTGTGGTTGTGTGATTGTGTGATTGCATGGTGGGGTGATTGTGTGATAGTGCGATTGTGTGATAGTGTGATAGTGTGATAGTGTGATTGTGTGATTGTGTGATTTTGTGATTGTGTGATTGTGTGATTGTGTGATTGTGTGATTGTGTGATTGTGTGATTGTGTGATTGTGTGATTGTGTCACTGTGTGATTGTGTGATTGTGTGACTGTGTGGTTGTGCGATTGTGTGATTGTGTGATTGTGTGATTTTGTGATTGCGGGATTGTGTGGTTGTGTGATTGTGTGGTTGTGTGATTGTGTGATTGTGTGATTGTATGATTGTGTGATTGTGTGGTTGTGTGATTGTGTGGTTGTGTGATTGTGTGATTGTGTCATTGTGTGATTGTGGGATTGTGTGGTTGTGTGATTGTGTGGTTGTGTGATTGCGTGATTGTGTGATTGTGGGATTGTGTGATTGTGTGATTGTGTGATTGTGTGATTGTGTGATTGTGTGATTGTGGATTGTGTATTTTGTGATTGTGTCGTTTTGCGTCTGCGTGATTGTGTGAATGAGTGATTGTGTGATTGTGTGATTGTGTGATTACGTGATTGCGCGACTGTGTGATAGTGTAATTGTGTGATTGTGTGATTGCGTGATTGCCTGGTTGCGTGATTCTGTGATTCCCTCGTTGTGTGATTGTGTTACTGTGTGATGTTGTGCTTGTGTGATGGTGTGATTGTGTGATTGTGGGATTGTGAGATTGTGTGATTGTGTGATTGTGTGATTGTGTGATTGTGTGATTGTGTGATTGTGTGATTGTGTGATTGTGTGATTGTGTGATTGTGTGATTGTGTGATTGTCTTATTCTGTGATGGGGTGGTTGTGTAATTGTGTGATTGTGCGATTGTGTGATTGCGTGATTGTGCGGTAGTGTGACTGTGTGATTGTGTGATTGCGTGGTTGCCTGGTTGCGTGATTCTGTGATTAAGTCGTTGTGTGATTGTGTTATTGTGCGATCCGGTGGTTGTGTGATTGTGTGATTGTGTGATTGCGTGATTGTGTGATTGTGAGATTGTGTGATTGTGTGATTGCGTGATTGTGTGATTGTGTGATCGTGTGATTGTGGATTGTGTATTTTGTGATTGTGTTGTTTTGCGTCTGCGTGATTGTGTGAATGAGTGATTGTGTGATTGTGTGATTGTGTGATTACGTGATTGCGCGACTGTGTGATAGTGTGATTGTGTGATTGTGTGATTGCGTGATTGCCTGGTTGCGTGATTCTGTGATTCCCTGGTTGTGTGATTGTGTTACTGTGTGATGAGGTGCTTGTGTGATGGTGTGATTGTGCGGTTGTGTGATTGTGTGATTGTGTGGTTGTGTGATATTGTGATTGTGTGATTGTGTGATTGTTTGATTGTGTGATTGTGTGAGTGTGTGAGTGTGAGGGTGTGTGATTGCCTGATGGAATGGTTGCGTGATTCTGTGATGCCGTCGTTGTGTGATTGTCTTATTGTGTGATGGGGTGGTTGTGTAATTGTGTGATTGTGCGATTGTGTGATTGTGTGATTGTGTGGTTGTGTGAGTGTGTGGGTGTGTGATCGTGTGATTGTGTCACTGTGTGATTGTGTGATTGTGTGATTGTGTGATTGTGTGATTGTGTGGTTGTGTGATTGTGTGATTGTGTATTATGTGATTGTGTTCTTGCGTCTTTGTGTGATTGTGTAGTTGTGTGATTGTGTGATTGTGGGATTGTGAGATTGTGTGATTGTGTGATTGTGTGATTGTGTGATTGTGTGATTGTGTGATTGTGTGATTGTGTGATTGTGTGATTGTGTGATTGTGTGATTGTGTCATTATGTGAATGTGTGATTGTGTTCACGTGTTATTGTGTGTTGTTGTGCTTGTGTGATTGTGTGAGCGTGTGATTGTGTGATAGTGGATTGTGTATTGTGTGATTGTGTTGTTGTGTCATTGTGTTGTTGTGTCATTGTGTGATTGTGTAGTTGTGTGACTGTGTCAGTGTGTGGGTGTGTGATTGCCTGATGGAACGGTTGCCTGATTCTGTGATTGTGTGATTGTGTGATTGTGTGGTTGTGTGATTGTGTGATTGTGCGATTGTGTGATTGTTTGATTGTGTGATTGTGTGATTGTGTGAGTGTGAGGGTGTGTCATTGCCTGATGGAATGGTTGCGTGATTCTGTGATGCCGTCGTTGTGTGATTGTCTTATTGTGTGATGGGGTGGTTGTGCAATTGTGTGATTGTGCGATTGTGTGATTGTGTGATTGTGTGGTTGTGTGAGTGTGTGGGTGTGTGATCGTGTGATTGTGTCACTGTGTGATTGTGTGATTGTGTGGTTGTGTGATTGTGTGATTGTGTATTATGTGATTGTGTTCTTGTGTCTTTGTGTGATTGTGTAGTTGTGTGATTGTGTGATTGTGTGATTGTGGGATTGTGAGATTGTGTGATTGTGTGATTGTGTGATTGTGTGATTGTGTGATTGTGTGATTGTGTGATTGTGTGATTGTGTGATTGTGTGATTGTCTTATTGTGTGATGGGGTGGTTGTGTAATTGTGTGATTGTGCGATTGTGTGGTTGTGTAATTGTGTGATTGTGCGATTGTGTGATTGCGTGATTGTGCGGTAGTGTGACTGTGTGATTGTGTGATTGCGTGGGTGCCTGGTTGCGTGATTCTGTGATTAAGTCGTTGTGTGATTGTGTTATTGTGCGATCCGGTGATTGTGTGATTGTGTGATTGTGTGATTACGTGATTGCGCGACTGTGTGGTAGTGTGATTGTGTGATTGTGTGATTGCGTGATTGCCTGGTTGCGTGATTCTGTGATTCCCTCGTTGTGTGATTGTGTTACTGTGTGATGAGGTGCTTGTGTGATGGTGTGATTGTGTGATTGTGTGATTGTGTGATTGTGTGATTGTGTGGTTGTGTGATTGTGTGATTGTGTGATTGTGTGATTGTTTCATTGTGTGATTGTGTGATTGTGTGAGTGTGAGGGTTTGTGATTGCCTGATGGAATGGTTGCGTGATTGTGTGTTGCCGTCGTTGTGTGATTGTCTTATTGTGTGATGGGGTGGTTGTGTAATTGTGTGATTGTGCGATTGTGTGATTGTGTGATTGTGTGATTGTGTGATTGTGTGGTTGCGTGAGTGTGTGTGTGTGTTTTTGCCTGATGGAATGGTTGCGTGATTCTGTGATTGCGTGACTGTGTGATTGTGTGATTGTGTGATTGTGTGATTGCGCCATTGTGTGATTTCGTGATTGCCTGGTTGCGTGATTCTGTGATTCCGTCGCTGTGTGTTTGTGCGATTGTATGATTGTGTGATTGTGTGGTTGTGTGAGTGTGTGGGTGTGTGATCGTGTGATTGTGTCACTGTGTGATTGTGTGATTGTGTGGTTGTGTGATTGCGTGATTGTGTATTATGTGATTGTGTTCTTGTGTCTTTGTGTGATTGTGTAGTTGTGTGATTGTGTGATTGTGTGATTGTGGGATTGTGTGATTGTGTGGTTGTGTGATTGTGCGATTGTGTGATTGTGTGATTGTGTGATTGTGTGATTGTGTGATTGTCTTTTTCTGTGATGGGGTGGTTGTGTAATTGTGTGATTGTGTGATTATGTGATTGCGAGATTGCGTGATAGTGTGATTGTGCGATTGTGTGATTGCGGGATTGTGCGATAGTGTGACTGTGTGATTGTGTGATTGCGTGGTTGCCTGGTTGCGTGATTCTGTGATTAAGTCGTTGTGTGATTGTGTTATTGTGCGATCCGGTGGTTGTGTGATTGTGTGATTGTGTAATTGTGTGATTGTGGGATTGCGTGATTGTGTGATAGTGTGATTGTGTGATTGTGTGATTCGGTGATTACCTGGTTGCGTGATTCCATGATTAAGTCGCTGTGTGATTGTGTTATTGTGTGATGAGGTGGTTGTGGGATTGTGTGATTGCGTGATTGTGTGACTGTGTGATTGTGTGATTGTGTGGTCGTGCGATTGTGCTATTGCATGATGGGGTGATTGTGGGATTGTGTGACTGTGTGATTGTGTAATTGTGCGATTTTGTGATTGCGTGATGGTGTGATTGTGTGTTTATGTGATTGTGTGGTTGTGTGATTGGGTGACTGTGTGAGTGTGTGGGTGTGTGATTGCCTGATGGAACGGTAGTCTGATTCTTTGAATGTGTGATTGTGCAATTGTGTGATTGTGTGATTGTGTGATTGTGTGATTGTGTGATTGTGTGATTGTTTGTTTGTGTGATTGTGTGATTGTGAGATTTTTGTGATTGTGTGATAGTGTGATTGTGTGATTGTGTGACTGTATGATAGTGTGATTGTGTGATTGTGTGATTGCGTGATTGCCTGGTTGCGTGATTCTGTGATTCCCTCGTTGTGCGATTGTGTTATTGTGTGATGAGGTGCTTGAGTGATGGTGTGATTGTGTGATTGTGTGATTGTGTGGTTGTGTGATTTTGTGATTGTGTGATTGTGTGATTGTGTGATTGTGTGATTGTGTGATTGTGTGGTTGTGTGATTATGCGATTGTGTCATTGTGCTCATGTGTTATTTTGTGTTGGGGTGCTTGTGTGATTGCGTGAGTGTATGATTGTGTGACTGTGGATTGTGTATTGGTGTGATTGTGCGATTGTGTGACTTTGCGATTGTGTGATTGTGTGGTTGTGTGATTGTGTGATTGCATGGTGGGGTGATTGTGTGATAGTGTGATTGTGTGATAGTGTGATTGTGTGATTGTGTGATTGTGTGATTGTGTGATTGTGTGATTGTGTGATTGTGTCCACGTGTAATCGTGTGTTTGGGTGCTTGTGTGATTGTGTGAGTGTGTGATTGTGTGATTGTGGATTGTGTGATTGTGTGATTGTGTGATTGTGTGATTGTGTGATTGTGTCATTGTGTGATTGTGGGATTGTGTGGTTGTGTGATTGTGTGGTTGTGTGATTGCGTGATTGTGTGATTGTGGGATTGTGTGATTGTGTGATTGTGTGATTGTGTGATTGTGTGATTGTGTGATTGTGTGATTGTGGATTGCGTGAGTGCGTGATTGTGTGATTTTGTGATTGTGTGATTGTGTGATTGTGTGATTGTGCGATTTTGTGATTGCGCGATTGCGCGATTGTGTGATTGTGTGATTGTGTGATTGTGTGATTGTGTGATTGTGTGATTGTGTGATTGCGTGATTGTGTGATTGTGTGATTGTGTGATTGTGTGATTGTGGATTGTGTATTTTGTGATTGTGTCGTTTTGCGTCTGCGTGATTGTGTGAATGAGTGATTGTGTGATTGTGTGATTGTGTGATTACGTGATTGCGCGACTGTGTGATAGTGTAATTGTGTGATTGTGTGATTGCGTGATTGCCTGGTTGCGTGATTCTGTGATTCCCTCGTTGTGTGATTGTGTTACTGTGTGATGTTGTGCTTGTGTGATGGTGTGATTGTGTGATTGTGGGATTGTGAGATTGTGTGATTGTGTGATTGTGTGATTGTGTGATTGTGTGATTGTGTGATTGTGTGATTGTGTGATTGTGTGATTGTGTGATTGTGTGATTGTGTGATTGTGTGATTGTCTTATTCTGTGATGGGTTGGTTGTGTAATTGTGTGATTGTGCGATTGTGTGATTGCGTGATTGTGCGGTAGTGTGACTGTGTGATTGTGTGATTGCGTGGTTGCCTGGTTGCGTGATTCTGTGATTAAGTCGTTGTGTGATTGTGTTATTGTGCGATCCGGTGGTTGTGTGATTGTGTGATTGTGTGATTGCGTGATTGTGTGATTGTGTGATTGTGTGATTGTGTGATTGCGTGATTGTGTGATTGTGTGATCGTGTCATTGTGGATTGTGTATTTTCTGATTGTGTTGTTTTGCGTCTGCGTGATTGTGTGAATGAGTGATTGTGTGATTGTGTGATTGTGTGATTACGTGATTGCGCGACTGTGTGATAGTGTGATTGTGTGATTGTGTTATTGCGTGATTGCCTGGTTGCGTGATTCTGTGATTCCCTCGTTGTGTGGTTGTGTTACTGTGTGATGAGGTGCTTGTGTGATGGTGTGATTGTGCGGTTGTGTGATTGTGTGATTGTGTGGTTGTGTGATTGTGTGATTGTGTGATTGTGTGATTGTTTGATTGTGTGATTGTGTGAGTGTGTGAGTGTGAGGGTGTGTGATTGCCTGATGGAATGGTTGCGTGATTCTGTGATGCCGTCGTTGTGTGATTGTCTTATTGTGTGATGGGGTGGTTGTGTAATTGTGTGATTGTGCGATTGTGTGATTGTGTGATTGTGTGGTTGTGTGAGTGTGTGGGTGTGTGATCGTGTGATTGTGTCACTGTGTGATTGTGTGATTGTGTGATTGTGTGATTGTGTGATTGTGTGGTTGTGTGATTTTGTGATTGTGTATTATGTGATTGTGTTCTTGCGTCTTTGTGTGGTTGTGTAGTTGTGTGATTGTGTGATTGTGGGATTGTGAGATTGTGAGATTGTGTGATTGTGTGATTGTGTGATTGTGTGATTGTGTGATTGTGTGATTGTGTGATTGTGTGATTGTGTGATTGTGTGATTGTGTGATTGTGTGATTGTGTCATTATGTGAATGTGTGATTGTGTTCACGTGTTATTGTGTGTTGTTGTGCTTGTGTGATTGTGTGAGCGTGTGATTGTGTGATAGTGGATTGTGTATTGTGTGATTGTGTTGTTGTGTGATTGTGTTGTTGTGTCATTGTGTGATTGTGTAGTTGTGTGACTGTGTCAGTGTGTGGGTGTGTGATTGCCTGATGGAACGGTTGCCTGATTCTGTGATTGTGTGATTGTGTGATTGTGTGATTGTGTGATTGTGTGATTGTGTGATTGTGTGACTGTTTGTTTGTGTGATTGTGTGATTGTGAGATTGTTGTGATTGTGTGATAGTGTGATTACGTGATTGCGCGACTGTGTGATAGTGTGATTGTGTGATTGTGTGATTGCGTGATTGCCTGGTTGCGTGGTTCTGTGATTCCCTCGTTGTGTGATTGTGTTACTGTGTGATGAGGTGCTTGTGTGATGGTGTGATTGTGCGATTGTGTGATTGTTCGATTGTGTGATTGCGTGGTTGCCCGGTTGCGTAATTCTGTGATTAAGTCGTTGTGTGATTGTGTTATTGTGCGATCCGGTGGTTGTGTGATTGTGTGATTGTGTAATTGTGTGATTGTGGGATTGCGTGATTGTGTGATAGTGTGATTGTGTGATTGTGTGATTCGGTGATTGCCTGGTTGCGTGATTCCATGATTAAGTCGCTGTGTGATTGTGTTATTGTGTGATGAGGTGGTTGTGTGATTGTGTGATTGCGTGATTGTGTGACTGTGTGATTGTGTGATTGTGTGGTCGTGTGATTGTGCTATTGCATGATGGGGTGATTGTGGGATTGTGTGACTGTGTGATTGTGTAATTGTGTGATTTTGTGATTGTGTGATGGTGTGACTGTGTGTTTATGTGATTGTGTGGTTGTGTGATTGGGTGACTGTGTGAGTGTGTGGGTGTGTGATTGCCTGATGGTACGGTTGCCGGATTCTGTGAATGTGTGATTGTGCAATTGTGTGATTGTGTGATTGTTTGTTTGTGTGATTGTGTGATTGTGAGATTGTTGTGATTGTGTGATAGTGTGATTATGTGATTGTGTGACTGTATGATAGTGTGATTGTGTGATTGTGTGATTGCGTGATTGCCTGGTTGCGTGATTCTGTGATTCCCTCGTTGTGCGATTGTGTTATTGTGTGATGAGGTGCTTGTGTGATGGTGTGATTGTGTGATTGTGTGATTGTGTGGTTGTGTGATTGTGTGATTGTGTGATTGTGTGATTGTGTGATTGTGTGATTGTGTGATTGTGTGATTGTGTGGTTGTGTGATTATCTGATTGTGTCCTTGTGTTCATGTATTATTTTGTGTTGGGGTGCTTGTGTGATTGCGTGAGTGCATGATTGTGTGACTGTGGATTGTGTATTGTGTGATTGTGTGATTGCGTGAGTGTGTGGTTGTGTGACTGTAGATTGCGTATTGTGTGATTGTGTGATTGTGTGATTGTGTGATTGTGTGATTGTGTGATTGTGTGATTGTGTGATTGTGTGATTGTGTGAAAGTGGGTTTGTGTGTTTGTGGATTGTGTGGTTGTGTGATTGTGTGATTGCATGGTGGGGTGATTGTGTGATAGTGCGATTGTGTGATAGTGTGATAGTGTGATAGTGTGATTGTGTGATTGTGTGATTGTGTGATTGTGTGATTGTGTGATTGTGTGATTGTGTGATTGTGTGATTGTGTGATTGTGTGATTGTGTGATTGTGTGATTGTGTGATTGTGTGAAAGTGGGTTTGTGTGTTTGTGGATTGTGTGGTTGTGTGATTGTGTGATTGCATGGTGGGGTGATTGTGTGATAGTGCGATTGTGTGATAGTGTGATAGTGTGATAGTGTGATTGTGTGATTGTGTGATTGTGTGATTGTGTGATTGTGTGATTGTGTGATTGTGTGATTGTGTGATTGTGTGATTGTGTGATTGTGTGATTGTGTGATTGTGTGATTGTGTGATTGTGTCACTGTGTGATTGTGTGGTTGTGGATTGTGTGGTTGTGTGATTGTGTGATGGCGGGATGTGGATTGTCTGATTGTGTGATTGTGTATTGGTGTGATTGTGCGATTGTGTGACTTTGCGATTGTGTGATTGTGTGATGGCTGGTTGTGGATTGTCTGATTGTGTGATTGTGTGATGGCTGGTTGTGGATTGTCTGATTGTGTGATTGTGTATTGGTGTGATTGTGTGATTGTGTGACTTTGCGATTGTGTGATTGTGTGGTTGTGTGATTGTGTGATTGCATGGTGGGGTGATTGTGTGATAGTGTGATTGTGTACATGTGTAATCGTGTGTTTGGGTGCTTGTGTGATTGTGTGAGTGTGTGATTGTGTGATTGTGGATTGTGTGATTGTGTGATTGTGTGATTGTGTGATTGTGTGATGGGGTGGTTGTGTAATTGTGTGATTGTGCGATTGTGTGATTGTGTGATTGTGTGGTTGTGTGAGTGTGTGGGTGTGTGATCGTGTGATTGTGTCACTGTGTGATTGCGTAATTGTGTGATTGTGTGGTTGTGTGATTGTGTGATTGTGTATTATGTGATTGTGTTCTTGCGTCTTTGTGTGATTGTGTAGCTGTGTGATTGTGTGATTGTGGGATTGTGAGATTGTGTGATTGTGTGATTGTGTGATTGTGTGATTGTGTGACTGTTTGATTGTGTGATTGTGTGATTGTGAGATTGTGTGATTGTGTGATTGTGTGATTGTGTGATTGTGTGATTGTGTGATTGTGTGATTGTGTGATTGTGTGATTGTGTGATTGTGTGATTGTGTGATTGCGTGGTTGCCTGGTTGCGTAATTCTGTGATTAAGTCGTTGTGTGATTGTGTTATTGTGCGATCCGGTGGTTGTGTGATTGTGTGATTGTGTAATTGTGTGATTGTGTGATTGTTTGTTTGTGTGATTGTGTGATTGTGAGATTGTTGTGATTGTGTGGTTGTGTGATTGTGTGGTTGTGTGATTGCGTGATTGTGTGATTGTGGGATTGTGTGATTGTGTGATTGTGTGATTGTGTGATTGTGTGATTGTGTGATTGTGTGGTTGTGTGATTGTGTGATTGCATGGTGGGGTGATTGTGTGATAGTGTGATAGTGTGATTGTGTGATTGTGTGATTGTGTGATTGTGTGATTGTGTCCACGTGTAATCGTGTGTTTGGGTGCTTGTGTGATTGTGTGAGTGTGTGATTGTGTGATTGTGGATTGTGTGATTGTGTGATTGTGTGATTGTGTGATTGTGTGATTGTGTGATTGTGTGATTGTGTGATTGTGTGATTGTGTGATTGTGTCACTGTGTGATTGTGTGATTGTGTGACTGTGTGGTTGTGCGATTGTGTGATTGTGTGATTGTGTGATTGTGTGATTGCGGGATTGTGTGGTTGTGTGATTGTGTGGTTGTGTGATTGTGTGATTGTGTGATTGTGTGATTGTGTGGTTGTGTGATTGTGTGGTTGTGTGATTGTGTGATTGTGTCATTGTGTGATTGTGGGATTGTGTGGTTGTGTGATTGTGTGGTTGTGTGATTGCGTGATTGTGTGATTGTGGGATTGTGTGATTGTGTGATTGTGTGATTGTGTGAATGTGTGATTGTGTGATTGTGGATTGTGTATTTTGTGATTGTGTCGTTTTGCGTCTGCGTGATTGTGTGAATGAGTGATTGTGTGATTGTGTGATTGTGTGATTACGTGATTGCGCGACTGTGTGATAGTGTAATTGTGTGATTGTGTGATTGCGTGATTGCCTGGTTGCGTGATTCTGTGATTCCCTCGTTGTGTGATTGTGTTACTGTGTGATGTTGTGCTTGTGTGATGGTGTGATTGTGTGATTGTGGGATTGTGAGATTGTGTGATTGTGTGATTGTGTGATTGTGTGATTGTGTGATTGTGTGATTGTGTGATTGTGTGATTGTGTGATTGTGTGATTGTGTGATTGTGTGATTGTGTGATTGTGTGATTGTCTTATTCTGTGATGGGGTGGTTGTGTAATTGTGTGATTGTGCGATTGTGTGATTGCGTGATTGTGCGGTAGTGTGACTGTGTGATTGTGTGATTGCGTGGTTGCCTGGTTGCGTGATTCTGTGATTAAGTCGTTGTGTGATTGTGTTATTGTGCGATCCGGTGGTTGTGTGATTGTGTGATTGTGTGATTGCGTGATTGTGTGATTGTGAGATTGTGTGATTGTGTGATTGCGTGATTGTGTGATTGTGTGATCGTGTGATTGTGGATTGTGTATTTTGTGATTGTGTTGTTTTGCGTCTGCGTGATTGTGTGAATGAGTGATTGTGTGATTGTGTGATTGTGTGATTACGTGATTGCGCGACTGTGTGATAGTGTGATTGTGTGATTGTGTGATTGCGTGATTGCCTGGTTGCGTGATTCTGTGATTCCCTCGTTGTGTGATTGTGTTACTGTGTGATGAGGTGCTTGTGTGATGGTGTGATTGTGCGGTTGTGTGATTGTGTGATTGTGTGGTTGTGTGATATTGTGATTGTGTGATTGTGTGATTGTTTGATTGTGTGATTGTGTGAGTGTGTGAGTGTGAGGGTGTGTGATTGCCTGATGGAATGGTTGCGTGATTCTGTGATGCCGTCGTTGTGTGATTGTCTTATTGTGTGATGGGGTGGTTGTGTAATTGTGTGATTGTGCGATTGTGTGATTGTGTGATTGTGTGGTTGTGTGAGTGTGTGGGTGTGTGATCGTGTGATTGTGTCACTGTGTGATTGTGTGATTGTGTGATTGTGTGATTGTGTGATTGTGTGGTTGTGTGATTGTGTGATTGTGTATTATGTGATTGTGTTCTTGCGTCTTTGTGTGATTGTGTAGTTGTGTGATTGTGTGATTGTGGGATTGTGAGATTGTGTGATTGTGTGATTGTGTGATTGTGTGATTGTGTGATTGTGTGATTGTGTGATTGTGTGATTGTGTGATTGTGTGATTATGTGAATGTGTGATTGTGTTCACGTGTTATTGTGTGTTGTTGTGCTTGTGTGATTGTGTGAGCGTGTGATTGTGTGATAGTGGATTGTGTATTGTGTGATTGTGTTGTTGTGTCATTGTGTTGTTGTGTCATTGTGTGATTGTGTAGTTGTGTGACTGTGTCAGTGTGTGGGTGTGTGATTGCCTGATGGAACGGTTGCCTGATTCTGTGATTGTGTGATTGTGTGATTGTGTGGTTGTGTGATTGTCTTTTTCTGTGATGGGGTGGTTGTGTAATTGTGTGATTGTGTGATTATGTGATTGCGAGATTGCGTGATAGTGTGATTGTGCGATTGTGTGATTGCGGGATTGTGCGATAGTGTGACTGTGTGATTGTGTGATTGCGTGGTTGCCTGGTTGCGTGATTCTGTGATTAAGTCGTTGTGTGATTGTGTTATTGTGCGATCCGGTGGTTGTGTGATTGTGTGATTGTGTAATTGTGTGATTGTGGGATTGCGTGGTTGTGTGATAGTGTGATTGTGTGATTGTGTGATTCGGTGATTACCTGGTTGCGTGATTCCATGATTAAGTCGCTGTGTGATTGTGTTATTGTGTGATGAGGTGGTTGTGGGATTGTGTGATTGCGTGATTGTGTGACTGTGTGATTGTGTGATTGTGTGGTCGTGCGATTGTGCTATTGCATGATGGGGTGATTGTGGGATTGTGTGACTGTGTGATTGTGTAATTGTGCGATTTTGTGATTGCGTGATGGTGTGATTGTGTGTTTATGTGATTGTGTGGTTGTGTGATTGGGTGACTGTGTGAGTGTGTGGGTGTGTGATTGCCTGATGGAACGGTTGTCTGATTCTTTGAATGTGTGATTGTGCAATTGTGTGATTGTGTGATTGTGTGATTGTGTGATTGTGTGATTGTGTGATTGTTTGTTTGTGTGATTGTGTGATTGTGAGATTTTTGTGATTGTGTGATAGTGTGATTGTGTGATTGTGTGACTGTATGATAGTGTGATTGTGTGATTGTGTGATTGCGTGATTGCCTGGTTGCGTGATTCTGTGATTCCCTCGTTGTGCGATTGTGTTATTGTGTGATGAGGTGCTTGAGTGATGGTGTGATTGTGTGATTGTGTGATTGTGTGGTTGTGTGATTTTGTGATTGTGTGATTGTGTGATTGTGTGATTGTGTGATTGTGTGATTGTGTGGTTGTGTGATTATGCGATTGTGTCATTGTGCTCATGTGTTATTTTGTGTTGGGGTGCTTGTGTGATTGCGTGAGTGTATGATTGTGTGACTGTGGATTGTGTATTGGTGTGATTGTGCGATTGTGTGACTTTGCGATTGTGTGATTGTGTGGTTGTGTGATTGTGTGATTGCATGGTGGGGTGATTGTGTGATAGTGTGATTGTGTGATAGTGTGATTGTGTGATTGTGTGATTGTGTGATTGTGTGATTGTGTGATTGTGTGATTGTGTGATTGTGTCCACGTGTAATCGTGTGTTTGGGTGCTTGTGTGATTGTGTGAGTGTGTGATTGTGTGATTGTGGATTGTGTGATTGTGTGATTGTGTGATTGTGTGATTGTGTGATTGTGTGATTGTGTGATTGTGTGATTGTGTGATTGTGTGATTGTGTGATTGTGTGATTGTGTCACTGTGTGATTGTGTGACTGTGTGACTGTGTGGTTGTGTGATTGTGTGATTGTGTGATTGTGTGATTGTGTCCACGTGTAATCGTGTGTTTGGGTGCTTGTGTGATTGTGTGAGTGTGTGATTGTGTGATTGTGGATTGTGTGATTGTGTGATTGTGTGATTGTGTGATTGTGTGATTGTGTGATTGTGTGATTGTGTGATTGTGTGATTGTGTGATTGTGTGATTGTGTGATTGTGTGATTGTGTGATTGTGTGATTGTGTCACTGTGTGATTGTGTGACTGTGTGACTGTGTGGTTGTGTGATTGTGTGATTGTGTGATTGCGGGATTGTGTGGTTGTGTGATTGTGTGGTTGTGTGATTGTGTGATTGTGGGATTGTGTGGTTGTGTGATTGTGTGGTTGTGTGATTGTGTGATTGTGTCATTGTGTGATTGTGGGATTGTGTGGTTGTGTGATTGTGTGGTTGTGTGATTGCGTGATTGTGTGATTGTGGGATTGTGTGATTGTGTGATTGTGTGATTGTGTGATTGTGTGATTGTGTGATTGTGGATTGCGTGAGTGCGTGATTGTGTGATTTTGTGATTGTGTGATTGTGTGATTGTGTGATTGTGCGATTTTGTGATTGCGCGATTGCGCGATTGTGTGATTGTGTGATTGTGTGATTGTGTGATTGTGTGATTGTGTGATTGTGTGATTGCGTGATTGTGTGATTGTGTGATTGTGTGATTGTGTGATTGTGGATTGTGTATTTTGTGATTGTGTCGTTTTGCGTCTGCGTGATTGTGTGAATGAGTGATTGTGTGATTGTGTGATTGTGTGATTACGTGATTGTGCGACTGTGTGATAGTGTAATTGTGTGATTGTGTGATTGCGTGATTGCCTGGTTGCGTGATTCTGTGATTCCCTCGTTGTGTGATTGTGTTACTGTGTGATGTTGTGCTTGTGTGATGGTGTGATTGTGTGATTGTGGGATTGTGAGATTGTGTGATTGTGTGATTGTGTGATTGTGTGATTGTGTGATTGTGTGATTGTGTGATTGTGTGATTGTGTGATTGTCTTATTCTGTGATGGGGTGGTTGTGTAATTGTGTGATTGTGCGATTGTGTGATTGCGTGATTGTGCGGTAGTGTGACTGTGTGATTGTGTGATTGCGTGGTTGCCTGGTTGCGTGATTCTGTGATTAAGTCGTTGTGTGATTGTGTTATTGTGCGATCCGGTGGTTGTGTGATTGTGTGATTGTGTGATTGCGTGATTGTGTGATTGTGTGATTGTGTGATTGTGTGATTGCGTGATTGTGTGATTGTGTGATCGTGTCATTGTGGATTGTGTATTTTCTGATTGTGTTGTTTTGCGTCTGCGTGATTGTGTGAATGAGTGATTGTGTGATTGTGTGATTGTGTGATTACGTGATTGCGCGACTGTGTGATAGTGTGATTGTGTGATTGTGTTATTGCGTGATTGCCTGGTTGCGTGATTCTGTGATTCCCTCGTTGTGTGATTGTGTTACTGTGTGATGAGGTGCTTGTGTGATGGTGTGATTGTGCGGTTGTGTGATTGTGTGATTGTGTGGTTGTGTGATTGTGTGATTGTGTGATTGTGTGATTGTTTGATTGTGTGATTGTGTGAGTGTGTGAGTGTGAGGGTGTGTGATTGCCTGATGGAATGGTTGCGTGATTCTGTGATGCCGTCGTTGTGTGATTGTCTTATTGTGTGATGGGGTGGTTGTGTAATTGTGTGATTGTGCGATTGTGTGATTGTGTGATTGTGTGGTTGTGTGAGTGTGTGGGTGTGTGATCGTGTGATTGTGTCACTGTGTGATTGTGTGATTGTGTGATTGTGTGATTGTGTGATTGTGTGGTTGTGTGATTTTGTGATTGTGTATTATGTGATTGTGTTCTTGCGTCTTTGTGTGGTTGTGTAGTTGTGTGATTGTGTGATTGTGGGATTGTGAGATTGTGAGATTGTGTGATTGTGTGATTGTGTGATTGTGTGATTGTGTGATTGTGTGATTGTGTGATTGTGTGATTGTGTGATTGTGTGATTGTGTGATTGTGTGATTGTGTGATTGTGTCATTATGTGAATGTGTGATTGTGTTCACGTGTTATTGTGTGTTGTTGTGCTTGTGTGATTGTGTGAGCGTGTGATTGTGTGATAGTGGATTGTGTATTGTGTGATTGTGTTGTTGTGTGATTGTGTTGTTGTGTCATTGTGTGATTGTGTAGTTGTGTGACTGTGTCAGTGTGTGGGTGTGTGATTGCCTGATGGAACGGTTGCCTGATTCTGTGATTGTGTGATTGTGTGATTGTGTGATTGTGTGATTGTGTGATTGTGTGATTGTGTGACTGTTTGTTTGTGTGATTGTGTGATTGTGAGATTGTTGTGATTGTGTGATAGTGTGATTACGTGATTGCGCGACTGTGTGATAGTGTGATTGTGTGATTGTGTGATTGCGTGATTGCCTGGTTGCGTGGTTCTGTGATTCCCTCGTTGTGTGATTGTGTTACTGTGTGATGAGGTGCTTGTGTGATGGTGTGATTGTGCGATTGTGTGATTGTTCGATTGTGTGATTGCGTGGTTGCCTGGTTGCGTAATTCTGTGATTAAGTCGTTGTGTGATTGTGTTATTGTGCGATCCGGTGGTTGTGTGATTGTGTGATTGTGTAATTGTGTGATTGTGGGATTGCGTGATTGTGTGATAGTGTGATTGTGTGATTGTGTGATTCGGTGATTGCCTGGTTGCGTGATTCCATGATTAAGTCGCTGTGTGATTGTGTTATTGTGTGATGAGGTGGTTGTGTGATTGTGTGATTGCGTGATTGTGTGACTGTGTGATTGTGTGATTGTGTGGTCGTGTGATTGTGCTATTGCATGATGGGGTGATTGTGGGATTGTGTGACTGTGTGATTGTGTAATTGTGTGATTTTGTGATTGTGTGATGGTGTGACTGTGTGTTTATGTGATTGTGTGGTTGTGTGATTGGGTGACTGTGTGAGTGTGTGGGTGTGTGATTGCCTGATGGTACGGTTGCCGGATTCTGTGAATGTGTGATTGTGCAATTGTGTGATTGTGTGATTGTTTGTTTGTGTGATTGTGTGATTGTGAGATTGTTGTGATTGTGTGATAGTGTGATTATGTGATTGTGTGACTGTATGATAGTGTGATTGTGTGATTGTGTGATTGCGTGATTGCCTGGTTGCGTGATTCTGTGATTCCCTCGTTGTGCGATTGTGTTATTGTGTGATGAGGTGCTTGTGTGATGGTGTGATTGTGTGATTGTGTGATTGTGTGGTTGTGTGATTGTGTGATTGTGTGATTGTGTGATTGTGTGATTGTGTGATTGTGTGATTGTGTGATTGTGTGATTGTGTGGTTGTGTGATTATCTGATTGTGTCCTTGTGTTCATGTATTATTTTGTGTTGGGGTGCTTGTGTGATTGCGTGAGTGCATGATTGTGTGACTGTGGATTGTGTATTGTGTGATTGTGTGATTGCGTGAGTGTGTGGTTGTGTGACTGTAGATTGCGTATTGTGTGATTGTGTGATTGTGTGATTGTGTGATTGTGTGATTGTGTGATTGTGTGATTGTGTGATTGTGTGATTGTGTGAAAGTGGGTTTGTGTGTTTGTGGATTGTGTGGTTGTGTGATTGTGTGATTGCATGGTGGGGTGATTGTGTGATAGTGCGATTGTGTGATAGTGTGATAGTGTGATAGTGTGATTGTGTGATTGTGTGATTGTGTGATTGTGTGATTGTGTGATTGTGTGATTGTGTGATTGTGTGATTGTGTGATTGTGTGATTGTGTGATTGTGTGATTGTGTGATTGTGTGATTGTGTGAAAGTGGGTTTGTGTGTTTGTGGATTGTGTGGTTGTGTGATTGTGTGATTGCATGGTGGGGTGATTGTGTGATAGTGCGATTGTGTGATAGTGTGATAGTGTGATAGTGTGATTGTGTGATTGTGTGATTGTGTGATTGTGTGATTGTGTGATTGTGTGATTGTGTGATTGTGTGATTGTGTGATTGTGTGATTGTGTGATTGTGTCACTGTGTGATTGTGTGGTTGTGGATTGTGTGGTTGTGTGATTGTGTGATGGCGGGATGTGGATTGTCTGATTGTGTGATTGTGTATTGGTGTGATTGTGCGATTGTGTGACTTTGCGATTGTGTGATTGTGTGATGGCTGGTTGTGGATTGTCTGATTGTGTGATTGTGTGATGGCTGGTTGTGGATTGTCTGATTGTGTGATTGTGTATTGGTGTGATTGTGTGATTGTGTGACTTTGCGATTGTGTGATTGTGTGGTTGTGTGATTGTGTGATTGCATGGTGGGGTGATTGTGTGATAGTGTGATTGTGTACATGTGTAATCGTGTGTTTGGGTGCTTGTGTGATTGTGTGAGTGTGTGATTGTGTGATTGTGGATTGTGTGATTGTGTGATTGTGTGATTGTGTGATTGTGTGATGGGGTGGTTGTGTAATTGTGTGATTGTGCGATTGTGTGATTGTGTGATTGTGTGGTTGTGTGAGTGTGTGGGTGTGTGATCGTGTGACTGTGTCACTGTGTGATTGCGTAATTGTGTGATTGTGTGGTTGTGTGATTGTGTGATTGTGTATTATGTGATTGTGTTCTTGCGTCTTTGTGTGATTGTGTAGCTGTGTGATTGTGTGATTGTGGGATTGTGAGATTGTGTGATTGTGTGATTGTGTGATTGTGTGATTGTGTGACTGTTTGATTGTGTGATTGTGTGATTGTGAGATTGTGTGATTGTGTGATTGTGTGATTGTGTGATTGTGTGATTGTGTGATTGTGTGATTGTGTGATTGTGTGATTGCGTGGTTGCCTGGTTGCGTAATTCTGTGATTAAGTCGTTGTGTGATTGTGTTATTGTGCGATCCGGTGGTTGTGTGATTGTGTGATTGTGTAATTGTGTGATTGTGTGATTGTTTGTTTGTGTGATTGTGTGATTGTGAGATTGTTGTGATTGTGTGATAGTGTGATTATGTGATTGTGTGACTGTATGATAGTGTGATTGTGTGATTGTGTGATTGCGTGATTCTGTGATTCCCTCGTTGTGCGCTTGTGTTATTGTGTGATGAGGTGCTTGTGTGATGGTGTGATTGTGTGATTGTGTGATTGTGTGGTTGTGTGATTGTGTGATTGTGTGATTGTGTGATTGTGTGATTGTGTGATTGTGTGATTGTGTGATTGTGTGATTGTATGAAAGTGGGTTTGTGTGTTTGTGGATTGTGTGGTTGTGTGATTGTGTGATTGCATGGTGGGGTGATTGTGTGATAGTGCGATTGTGTGATAGTGTGATAGTGTGATTGTGTGATTGTGTGATTGTGTGATTGTGTGATTGTGTGATTGTGTGATTGTGTGATTGTGTGATTGCGTGATTGCCTGGTTGCGTGATTCTGTGATTCCCTCGTTGTGCGATTGTGTTATTGTGTGATGAGGTGCTTGTGTGATGGTGTGATTGTGTGATTGTGTGATTGTGTGGTTGTGTGATTGTGTGATTGTGTGATTGTGTGATTGTGTCACTGTGTGATTGTGTGGTTGTGTGATTATGTGATTGTGCCATTGTGTTCATGTGTTATTTTGTGTTGGGGTGCTTGTGTGATTGCGTGAGTGTATGATTGTGTGACTGTGGATTGTGTATTGTGTGATTGTGTGATTGCGTGAGTGTGTGGTTGTGTGACTGTAGATTGCGTATTGTGTGATTGTGTGATTGCATGGTGGGGTGATTGTGTGATAGTGCGATTGTGTGATAGTGTGATAGTGTGATTGCGTGATTGTGTGAATGAGTGATTGTGTGATTGTGTGATTGTGTGATTACGTGATTGCGCGACTGTGTGATAGTGTAATTGTGTGATTGTGTGATTGCGTGATTGCCTGGTTGCGTGATTCTGTGATTCCCTCGTTGTGTGATTGTGTTACTGTGTGATGTTGTGCTTGTGTGATGGTGTGATTGTGTGATTGTGGGATTGTGAGATTGTGTGATTGTGTGATTGTGTGATTGTGTGATTGTGTGATTGTGTGATTGTGTGATTGTGTGATTGTGTGATTGTGTGATTGTCTTATTCTGTGATGGGGTGGTTGTGTAATTGTGTGATTGTGCGATTGTGTGATTGCGTGATTGTGCGGTAGTGTGACTGTGTGATTGTGTGATTGCGTGGTTGCCTGGTTGCGTGATTCTGTGATTTAGTCGTTGTGTGATTGTGTTATTGTGCGATCCGGTGTTTGTGTGATTGTGTGATTGTGTGATTGCGTGATTGTGTGATTGTGTGATTGTGTGATTGTGTGATTGCGTGATTGTGTGATTGTGTGATCGTGTCATTGTGGATTGTGTATTTTCTGATTGTGTTGTTTTGCGTCTGCGTGATTGTGTGAATGAGTGATTGTGTGATTGTGTGATTGTGTGATTACGTGATTGCGCGACTGTGTGATAGTGTGATTGTGTGATTGTGTTATTGCGTGATTGCCTGGTTGCGTGATTCTGTGATTCCCTCGTTGTGTGATTGTGTTACTGTGTGATGAGGTGCTTGTGTGATGGTGTGATTGTGCGGTTGTGTGATTGTGTGATTGTGTGGTTGTGTGATTGTGTGATTGTGTGATTGTGTGATTGTGTGATTGTTTGATTGTGTGATTGTGTGAGTGTGTGAGTGTGAGGGTGTGTGATTGCCTGATGGAATGGTTGCGTGATTCTGTGATGCCGTCGTTGTGTGATTGTCTTATTGTGTGATGGGGTGGTTGTGTAATTGTGTGATTGTGCGATTGTGTGATTGTGTGATTGTGTGGTTGTGTGAGTGTGTGGGTGTGTGATCGTGTGATTGTGTCACTGTGTGATTGTGTGATTGTGTGATTGTGTGATTGTGTGATTGTGTGGTTGTGTGATTTTGTGATTGTGTATTATGTGATTGTGTTCTTGCGTCTTTGTGTGGTTGTGTAGTTGTGTGATTGTGTGATTGTGGGATTGTGAGATTGTGAGATTGTGTGATTGTGTGATTGTGTGACTGTATGATAGTGTGATTGTGTGATTGTGTGATTGCGTGATTGCCTGGTTGCGTGATTCTGTGATTCCCTCGTTGTGCGATTGTGTTATTGTGTGATGAGGTGCTTGAGTGATGGTGTGATTGTGTGATTGTGTGATTGTGTGGTTGTGTGATTTTGTGATTGTGTGATTGTGTGATTGTGTGATTGTGTGATTGTGTGATTGTGTGGTTGTGTGATTATGCGATTGTGTCATTGTGCTCATGTGTTATTTTGTGTTGGGGTGCTTGTGTGATTGCGTGAGTGTATGATTGTGTGACTGTGGATTGTGTATTGGTGTGATTGTGCGATTGTGTGACTTTGCGATTGTGTGATTGTGTGGTTGTGTGATTGTGTGATTGCATGGTGGGGTGATTGTGTGATAGTGTGATTGTGTGATAGTGTGATTGTGTGATTGTGTGATTGTGTGATTGTGTGATTGTGTGATTGTGTGATTGTGTGATTGTGTCCACGTGTAATCGTGTGTTTGGGTGCTTGTGTGATTGTGTGAGTGTGTGATTGTGTGATTGTGGATTGTGTGATTGTGTGATTGTGTGATTGTGTGATTGTGTGATTGTGTGATTGTGTGATTGTGTGATTGTGTGATTGTGTGATTGTGTGATTGTGTGATTGTGTCACTGTGTGATTGTGTGACTGTGTGACTGTGTGGTTGTGTGATTGTGTGATTGTGTGATTGTGTGATTGTGTCCACGTGTAATCGTGTGTTTGGGTGCTTGTGTGATTGTGTGAGTGTGTGATTGTGTGATTGTGGATTGTGTGATTGTGTGATTGTGTGATTGTGTGATTGTGTGATTGTGTGATTGTGTGATTGTGTGATTGTGTGATTGTGTGATTGTGTGATTGTGTGATTGTGTGATTGTGTGATTGTGTCACTGTGTGATTGTGTGACTGTGTGACTGTGTGGTTGTGTGATTGTGTGATTGTGTGATTGTGTGATTGTGTGATTGCGGGATTGTGTGGTTGTGTGATTGTGTGGTTGTGTGATTGTGTGATTGTGGGATTGTGTGGTTGTGTGATTGTGTGGTTGTGTGATTGTGTGATTGTGTCATTGTGTGATTGTGGGATTGTGTGGTTGTGTGATTGTGTGGTTGTGTGATTGCGTGATTGTGTGATTGTGGGATTGTGTGATTGTGTGATTGTGTGATTGTGTGATTGTGTGATTGTGTGATTGTGTGATTGTGGATTGCGTGAGTGCGTGATTGTGTGATTTTGTGATTGTGTGATTGTGTGATTGTGTGATTGTGCGATTTTGTGATTGCGCGATTGCGCGATTGTGTGATTGTGTGATTGTGTGATTGTGTGATTGTGTGATTGTGTGATTGTGTGATTGCGTGATTGTGTGATTGTGTGATTGTGTGATTGTGGATTGTGTATTTTGTGATTGTGTCGTTTTGCGTCTGCGTGATTGTGTGAATGAGTGATTGTGTGATTGTGTGATTGTGTGATTACGTGATTGCGCGACTGTGTGATAGTGTAATTGTGTGATTGTGTGATTGCGTGATTGCCTGGTTGCGTGATTCTGTGATTCCCTCGTTGTGTGATTGTGTTACTGTGTGATGTTGTGCTTGTGTGATGGTGTGATTGTGTGATTGTGGGATTGTGAGATTGTGTGATTGTGTGATTGTGTGATTGTGTGATTGTGTGATTGTGTGATTGTGTGATTGTGTGATTGTGTGATTGTGTGATTGTCTTATTCTGTGATGGGGTGGTTGTGTAATTGTGTGATTGTGCGATTGTGTGATTGCGTGATTGTGCGGTAGTGTGACTGTGTGATTGTGTGATTGCGTGGTTGCCTGGTTGCGTGATTCTGTGATTAAGTCGTTGTGTGATTGTGTTATTGTGCGATCCGGTGGTTGTGTGATTGTGTGATTGTGTGATTGCGTGATTGTGTGATTGTGTGATTGTGTGATTGTGTGATTGCGTGATTGTGTGATTGTGTGATCGTGTCATTGTGGATTGTGTATTTTCTGATTGTGTTGTTTTGCGTCTGCGTGATTGTGTGAATGAGTGATTGTGTGATTGTGTGATTGTGTGATTACGTGATTGCGCGACTGTGTGATAGTGTGATTGTGTGATTGTGTTATTGCGTGATTGCCTGGTTGCGTGATTCTGTGATTCCCTCGTTGTGTGATTGTGTTACTGTGTGATGAGGTGCTTGTGTGATGGTGTGATTGTGCGGTTGTGTGATTGTGTGATTGTGTGGTTGTGTGATTGTGTGATTGTGTGATTGTGTGATTGTTTGATTGTGTGATTGTGTGAGTGTGTGAGTGTGAGGGTGTGTGATTGCCTGATGGAATGGTTGCGTGATTCTGTGATGCCGTCGTTGTGTGATTGTCTTATTGTGTGATGGGGTGGTTGTGTAATTGTGTGATTGTGCGATTGTGTGATTGTGTGATTGTGTGGTTGTGTGAGTGTGTGGGTGTGTGATCGTGTGATTGTGTCACTGTGTGATTGTGTGATTGTGTGATTGTGTGATTGTGTGATTGTGTGGTTGTGTGATTTTGTGATTGTGTATTATGTGATTGTGTTCTTGCGTCTTTGTGTGGTTGTGTAGTTGTGTGATTGTGTGATTGTGGGATTGTGAGATTGTGAGATTGTGTGATTGTGTGATTGTGTGATTGTGTGATTGTGTGATTGTGTGATTGTGTGATTGTGTGATTGTGTGATTGTGTGATTGTGTGATTGTGTGACTGTTTGTTTGTGTGATTGTGTGATTGTGAGATTGTTGTGATTGTGTGATAGTGTGATTACGTGATTGCGCGACTGTGTGATAGTGTGATTGTGTGATTGTGTGATTGCGTGATTGCCTGGTTGCGTGGTTCTGTGATTCCCTCGTTGTGTGATTGTGTTACTGTGTGATGAGGTGCTTGTGTGATGGTGTGATTGTGCGATTGTGTGATTGTTCGATTGTGTGATTGCGTGGTTGCCTGGTTGCGTAATTCTGTGATTAAGTCGTTGTGTGATTGTGTTATTGTGCGATCCGGTGGTTGTGTGATTGTGTGATTGTGTAATTGTGTGATTGTGGGATTGCGTGATTGTGTGATAGTGTGATTGTGTGATTGTGTGATTCGGTGATTGCCTGGTTGCGTGATTCCATGATTAAATCGCTGTGTGATTGTGTTATTGTGTGATGAGGTGGTTGTGTGATTGTGTGATTGCGTGATTGTGTGACTGTGTGATTGTGTGATTGTGTGGTCGTGTGATTGTGCTATTGCATGATGGGGTGATTGTGGGATTGTGTGACTGTGTGATTGTGTAATTGTGTGATTTTGTGATTGTGTGATGGTGTGACTGTGTGTTTATGTGATTGTGTGGTTGTGTGATTGGGTGACTGTGTGAGTGTGTGGGTGTGTGATTGCCTGATGGTACGGTTGCCGGATTCTGTGAATGTGTGATTGTGCAATTGTGTGATTGTGTGATTGTTTGTTTGTGTGATTGTGTGATTGTGAGATTGTTGTGATTGTGTGATAGTGTGATTATGTGATTGTGTGACTGTATGATAGTGTGATTGTGTGATTGTGTGATTGCGTGATTGCCTGGTTGCGTGATTCTGTGATTCCCTCGTTGTGCGATTGTGTTATTGTGTGATGAGGTGCTTGTGTGATGGTGTGATTGTGTGATTGTGTGATTGTGTGGTTGTGTGATTGTGTGATTGTGTGATTGTGTGATTGTGTGATTGTGTGATTGTGTGATTGTGTGATTGTGTGGTTGTGTGATTATCTGATTGTGTCCTTGTGTTCATGTATTATTTTGTGTTGGGGTGCTTGTGTGATTGCGTGAGTGCATGATTGTGTGACTGTGGATTGTGTATTGTGTGATTGTGTGATTGCGTGAGTGTGTGGTTGTGTGACTGTAGATTGCGTATTGTGTGATTGTGTGATTGTGTGATTGTGTGATTGTGTGATTGTGTGATTGTGTGATTGTGTAATTGTGTGATTGTGTGATTGTGTGAAAGTGGGTTTGTGTGTTTGTGGATTGTGTGGTTGTGTGATTGTGTGATTGCATGGTGGGGTGATTGTGTGATAGTGCGATTGTGTGATAGTGTGATAGTGTGATAGTGTGATTGTGTGATTGTGTGATTGTGTGATTGTGTGATTGTGTGATTGTGTGATTGTGTGATTGTGTGATTGTGTGATTGTGTGATTGTGTGATTGTGTGATTGTGTGAAAGTGGGTTTGTGTGTTTGTGGATTGTGTGGTTGTGTGATTGTGTGATTGCATGGTGGGGTGATTGTGTGATAGTGCGATTGTGTGATAGTGTGATAGTGTGATAGTGTGATTGTGTGATTGTGTGATTGTGTGATTGTGTGATTGTGTGATTGTGTGATTGTGTGATTGTGTGATTGTGTGATTGTGTGATTGTGTCACTGTGTGATTGTGTGGTTGTGGATTGTGTGGTTGTGTGATTGTGTGATGGCGGGATGTGGATTGTCTGATTGTGTGATTGTGTATTGGTGTGATTGTGCGATTGTGTGACTTTGCGATTGTGTGATTGTGTGATGGCTGGTTGTGGATTGTCTGATTGTGTGATTGTGTGATGGCTGGTTGTGGATTGTCTGATTGTGTGATTGTGTATTGGTGTGATTGTGTGATTGTGTGACTTTGCGATTGTGTGATTGTGTGGTTGTGTGATTGTGTGATTGCATGGTGGGGTGATTGTGTGATAGTGTGATTGTGTACATGTGTAATCGTGTGTTTGGGTGCTTGTGTGATTGTGTGAGTGTGTGATTGTGTGATTGTGGATTGTGTGATTGTGTGATTGTGTGATTGTGTGATTGTGTGATGGGGTGGTTGTGTAATTGTGTGATTGTGCGATTGTGTGATTGTGTGATTGTGTGGTTGTGTGAGTGTGTGATTGTGTGATTGTGTGATTGTGTCATTATGTGAATGTGTGATTGTGTTCACGTGTTATTGTGTGTTGTTGTGCTTGTGTGATTGTGTGAGCGTGTGATTGTGTGATAGTGGATTGTGTATTGTGTGATTGTGTTGTTGTGTGATTGTGTTGTTGTGTCATTGTGTGATTGTGTAGTTGTGTGACTGTGTCAGTGTGTGGGTGTGTGATTGCCTGATGGAACGGTTGCCTGATTCTGTGATTGTGTGATTGTGTGATTGTGTGATTGTGTGATTGTGTGATTGTGTGATTGTGTGACTGTTTGTTTGTGTGATTGTGTGATTGTGAGATTGTTGTGATTGTGTGATAGTGTGATTACGTGATTGCGCGACTGTGTGATAGTGTGATTGTGTGATTGTGTGATTGCGTGATTGCCTGGTTGCGTGGTTCTGTGATTCCCTCGTTGTGTGATTGTGTTACTGTGTGATGAGGTGCTTGTGTGATGGTGTGATTGTGCGATTGTGTGATTGTTCGATTGTGTGATTGCGTGGTTGCCTGGTTGCGTAATTCTGTGATTAAGTCGTTGTGTGATTGTGTTATTGTGCGATCCGGTGGTTGTGTGATTGTGTGATTGTGTAATTGTGTGATTGTGGGATTGCGTGATTGTGTGATAGTGTGATTGTGTGATTGTGTGATTCGGTGATTGCCTGGTTGCGTGATTCCATGATTAAATCGCTGTGTGATTGTGTTATTGTGTGATGAGGTGGTTGTGTGATTGTGTGATTGCGTGATTGTGTGACTGTGTGATTGTGTGATTGTGTGGTCGTGTGATTGTGCTATTGCATGATGGGGTGATTGTGGGATTGTGTGACTGTGTGATTGTGTAATTGTGTGATTTTGTGATTGTGTGATGGTGTGACTGTGTGTTTATGTGATTGTGTGGTTGTGTGATTGGGTGACTGTGTGAGTGTGTGGGTGTGTGATTGCCTGATGGTACGGTTGCCGGATTCTGTGAATGTGTGATTGTGCAATTGTGTGATTGTGTGATTGTTTGTTTGTGTGATTGTGTGATTGTGAGATTGTTGTGATTGTGTGATAGTGTGATTATGTGATTGTGTGACTGTATGATAGTGTGATTGTGTGATTGTGTGATTGCGTGATTGCCTGGTTGCGTGATTCTGTGATTCCCTCGTTGTGCGATTGTGTTATTGTGTGATGAGGTGCTTGTGTGATGGTGTGATTGTGTGATTGTGTGATTGTGTGGTTGTGTGATTGTGTGATTGTGTGATTGTGTGATTGTGTGATTGTGTGATTGTGTGATTGTGTGATTGTGTGGTTGTGTGATTATCTGATTGTGTCCTTGTGTTCATGTATTATTTTGTGTTGGGGTGCTTGTGTGATTGCGTGAGTGCATGATTGTGTGACTGTGGATTGTGTATTGTGTGATTGTGTGATTGCGTGAGTGTGTGGTTGTGTGACTGTAGATTGCGTATTGTGTGATTGTGTGATTGTGTGATTGTGTGATTGTGTGATTGTGTGATTGTGTGATTGTGTGATTGTGTGATTGTGTGAAAGTGGGTTTGTGTGTTTGTGGATTGTGTGGTTGTGTGATTGTGTGATTGCATGGTGGGGTGATTGTGTGATAGTGCGATTGTGTGATAGTGTGATAGTGTGATAGTGTGATTGTGTGATTGTGTGATTGTGTGATTGTGTGATTGTGTGATTGTGTGATTGTGTGATTGTGTGATTGTGTGATTGTGTGATTGTGTGATTGTGTGATTGTGTGATTGTGTGAAAGTGGGTTTGTGTGTTTGTGGATTGTGTGGTTGTGTGATTGTGTGATTGCATGGTGGGGTGATTGTGTGATAGTGCGATTGTGTGATAGTGTGATAGTGTGATAGTGTGATTGTGTGATAGTGTGATAGTGTGATTGTGTGATTGTGTGATTGTGTGATTGTGTGATTGTGTGATTGTGTGATTGTGTGATTGTGTGATTGTGGATTGTGTGATTGTGTGATTGTGTGATTGTGTGATTGTGTGATGGGGTGGTTGTGTAATTGTGTGATTGTGCGATTGTGTGATTGTGTGATTGTGTGGTTGTGTGAGTGTGTGGGTGTGTGATCGTGTGATTGTGTCACTGTGTGATTGTGTAATTGTGTGATTGTGTGGTTGTGTGATTGTGTGATTGTGTATTATGTGATTGTGTTCTTGCGTCTTTGTGTGATTGTGTAGTTGTGTGATTGTGTGATTGTGGGATTGTGAGATTGTGTGATTGTGTGATTGTGTGATTGTGTGATTGTGTGACTGTTTGATTGTGTGATTGTGTGATTGTGAGATTGTGTGATTGTGTGATTGTGTGATTGTGTGATTGTGTGATTGTGTGATTGTGTGATTGTGTGATTGTGTGATTGTGTGATTGTGTGATTGCGTGGTTGCCTGGTTGCGTAATTCTGTGATTAAGTCGTTGTGTGATTGTGTGATTGTGTGATTGTGTGGTTGTGTGATTGTGTGATGGTGTGATTGTGTGATTGTGTCACTGTGTGATTGTGTGATTGCGTGATTGTGTGATTGTGTGATTGTGTGATTGTGTGATTGCGTGATTGTGTGATTGTGTGATCGTGTGATTGTGGATTGTGTATTTTGTGATTGTGTTGTTTTGCGTCTGCGTGATTGTGTGAATGAGTGATTGTGTGATTGTGTGATTGTGTGATTGTTTGATTGTGTGATTGTGTGAGTGTGTGAGTGTGAGGGTGTGTGATTGCCTGATGGAATGGTTGCGTGATTCTGTGATGCCGTCGTTGTGTGATTGTCTTATTGTGTGATGGGGTGGTTGTGTAATTGTGTGATTGTGCGATTGTGTGATTGTGTGATTGTGTGGTTGTGTGAGTGTGTGGGTGTGTGATCGTGTGATTGTGTCACTGTGTGATTGTGTGATTGTGTGATTGTGTGATTGTGTGATTGTGTGATTGTGTGGTTGTGTGATTGTGTGATTGTGTATTATGTGATTGTGTTCTTGCGTCTTTGTGTGATTGTGTAGTTGTGTGATTGTGTGATTGTGGGATTGTGAGATTGTGTGATTGTGGGATTGTGAGATTGTGTGATTGTGTGATTGTGTGATTGTGTGATTGTGTGATTGTGTGATTGAGTGATTGTGTGATTGTGTCATTATGTGAATGCGTGATTGTGTTCACGTGTTATTGTGTGTTGTTGTGCTTGTGTGATTGTGTGAGCGTGTGATTGTGTGATAGTGGATTGTGTATTGTGTGATTGTGTTGTTGTGTGATTGTGTTGTTGTGTCATTGTGTGATTGTGTAGTTGTGTGACTGTGTCAGTGTGTGGGTGTGTGATTGCCTGATGGAACAGTTGCCTGATTCTGTGATTGTGTGATTGTGTGATTGTGTGATTGTGTGATTGTGTGATTGTGTGATTGTGTGATTGTGAGATTGTGTGATTGTGTGGTTGCCTGGTTGCGTAATTCTGTGATTAAGTCGTTGTGTGATTGTGTTATTGTGCGATCCGGTGGTTGTGTGATTGTTTGATTGTGTAATTGTGTGATTGTGGGATTGCGTGATTGTGTGATAGTGTGATTGTGTGATTGTGTGATTCGGTGATTGCCTGGTTGCGTGATTCCATGATTAAGTCGCTGTGTGATTGTGTTATTGTGTGATGAGATGGTTGTGTGATTGTGTGATTGCGTGATTGTGTGACTGTGTGATTGTGGGATTGTGTGGTCGTGTGATTGTGCTATGGCATGATGGGGTGATTGTGGGATTGTGTGACTGTGTGATTGTGTAATTGTGTGATTTTGTGATTGTGTGATGGTGTGATTGTGTGTTTATGTGATTGTGTGGTTGTGTGATTGGGTGACTGTGTGAGTGTGTGGGTGTGTGATTGCCTGATGGTACGGTTGCCGGATTCTGTGAATGTGTGATTGTGCAATTGTGTGATTGTGTGATTGTTTGTTTGTGTGATTGTGTGATTGTCAGATTGTTGTGATTGTGTGATAGTGTGATTATGTGATTGTGTGACTTTGCGATTGTGTGATTGTGTGGTTGTGTGATTGTGTGATTGTGTATTATGTGATTGTGTTCTTGCGTCTTTGTGTGATTGTGTAGTTGTGTGATTGTGTGATTGTGGGATTGTGAGATTGTGTGATTGTGTGATTGTGTGATTGTGTGACTGTTTGATTGTGTGATTGTGTGATTGTGAGATTGTGTGATTGTGTGATTGTGTGATTGTGTGATTGTGTGATTGTGTGATTGTGTGATTGTGTGATTGCGTGGTTGCCTGGTTGCGTAATTCTGTGATTAAGTCGTTGTGTGATTGTGTTATTGTGCGATCCGGTGGTTGTGTGATTGTGTGATTGTGTAATTGTGTGATTGTGGGATTGCGTGATTGTGTGATAGTGTGATTGTGTGATTGTGTGATTCGGTGATTGCCTGGTTGCGTGATTCCATGATTAAGTCGCTGTGTGATTGTGTTATTGTGTGATGAGGTGGTTGTGTGATTGTGTGATTGCGTGATTGTGTGACTGTGTGATTGTGTGATTGTGTGGTCGTGTGACTGTGCTATTGCATGATGGGGTGATTGTGGGATTGTGTGACTGTGTGATTCTGTAATTGTGTGATTTTGTGATTGTGTGATGGTGTGATTGTGTGGTTGTGTGATTGGGTGACTGTGTGAGTGTGTGGGTGTGTGATTGCCTGATGGTACGGTTGCCGGATTCTGTGAATGTGTGATTGTGCAATTGTGTGATTGTGTGGTTGTTTGTTTGTGTGATTGTGTGATTGTGAGATTGTTGTGATTGTGTGATAGTGTGATTATGTGATTGTGTGACTGTATGATAGTGTGATTGTGTGATTGTGTGATTGCGTGATTCTGTGATTCCCTCGTTGTGCGATTGTGTTATTGTGTGATGAGGTGCTTGTGTGATGGTGTGATTGTGTGATTGTGTGATTGTGTGGTTGTGTGATTGTGTGATTGTGTGATTGTGTGATTGTGTGATTGTGTGATTGTGTGATTGTGTGATTGTATGAAAGTGGGTTTGTGTGTTTGTGGATTGTGTGGTTGTGTGATTGTGTGATTGCATGGAGGGGTGATTGTGTGATAGTGCGATTGTGTGATAGTGTGATAGTGTGATTGTGTGATTGTGTGATTGTGTGATTGTGTGATTGTGTGATTGTGTGATTGTGTGATTGCGTGATTGCCTGGTTGCGTGATTCTGTGATTCCCTCGTTGTGCGATTGTGTTAATGTGTGATGAGGTGCTTGTGTGATGGTGTGATTGTGTGATTGTGTGATTGTGTGGTTGTGTGATTGTGTGATTGTGTGATTGTGTGATTGTGTGATTGTGTCACTGTGTGATTGTGTGGTTGTGTGATTATGTCACTGTGTGATTGTGTGGTTGTGTGATTATGTGATTGTGCCATTGTGTTCATGTGTTATTTTGTGTTGGGGTGCTTGTGTGATTGCGTGAGTGTATGATTGTGTGACTGTGGATTGTGTATTGTGTGATTGTGTGATTGCGTGAGTGTGTGGTTGTGTGACTGTAGATTGCGTATTGTGTGATTGTGTGATTGTGTGATTGTGTGATTGTGTGATTGTGTGATTGTGTGATTGTGTGAAAGTGGGTTTGTGCGTTTGTGGATTGTGTGGTTGTGTGATTGTGTGATGGCGGGATGTGGATTGTCTGATTGTGTGATTGTGTATTGGTGTGATTGTGCGATTGTGTGACTTTGCGATTGTGTGATTGTGTGATGGCGGGTTGTGGATTGTCTGATTGTGTGATTGTGTATTGGTGTGATTGTGTGGTTGTGTGATTGTGTGATTGTGTGATTGTGTGATTGTGTGATTGTGGGATTGTGTGGTTGTGTGATTGTGTGGTTGTGTGATTGTGCGATTGTGGGATTGTGTGGTTGTGTGATTGTGTGGTTGTGTGATTGTGTGATTGTGTGATTGTGTGATTGTGGGATTGTGTGGTTGTGTGATTGTGTGGTTGTGTGATTGCGAGATTGTGTGATTGTGTGATTGTGTGATTGTGTGATTGTGTAATTGTGTGATTGTGTGATTGCGTGATTGTGTGATTGTGTGATTGTGTGATTGTGTGATTGTGGATTGTGTATTTTGTGATTGTGTTGTTTTGCGTCTGCGTGATTGTGTGAATGAGTGACTGTGTGATTGTGTGATTGTGTGATTACGTGATTGCGCGACTGTGTGATAGTGTGATTGTGTGATTGTGTGATTGCGGGATTGTGTGGTTGTGTGATTGTGTGATTGTGTCATTGTGTGATTGTGGGATTGTGTGGTTGTGTGATTGTGTGGTTGTGTGATTGCGTGATTGTGTGATTGTGGGATTGTGGGATTGTGTGATTGTGTGATTGTGTGATTGTGGATTGCGTGAGTGCGTGATTGTGTGATTTTGTGATTGTGTGATTGTGTGATTGTGTGGTTGTGCGATTTTGTGATTGCGCGATTGCACGATTGTGTGATTGTGTGATTCAGTGATTGTGTGATTGTGTGATTGTGTGATTGTGTGATTGCGTGATTGTGTGATTGTGTGATTGTGTGATTGTGGATTGTGTATTTTGTGATTGTGTTGTTTTGCGTCTGCGTGATTGTGTGAATGAGTGATTGTGTGATTGTGTGATTGTGTGATTACGTGATTGCGCGACTGTGTGATAGTGTAATTGTGTGATTGTGTGATTGCGTGATTGCCTGGTTGCGTGATTCTGTGATTCCCTCGTTGTGTGATTGTGTTACTGTGTGATGTTGTGCTTGTGTGATGGTGTGATTGTGTGATTGTGTGATTGTGTGGTTGTGTGATTGTGTGATTGTGCGATTGTGTGATTGTGTGATTGTTTGATTGTGTGATTGTGTGATTGTGTGAGTGTGAGTGTGTGTCATTGCCTGATGGAATGGTTGCGTGATTCTGTGATGCCGTCGTTGTGTGATTGTCTTATTGTGTGATGGGGTGGTTGTGTAATTGTGTGATTGTGCGATTGTGTGATTGTGTGATTGTGTGGTTGTGTGAGTGTGTGGGTGTGTGATCGTGTGATTGTGTCACTGTGTGATTGTGTGATTGTGTGATTGTGTGGTTGTGTGATTGTGTGATTGTGTATTATGTGATTGTGTTCTTGTGGCTTTGTGTGATTGTGTAGTTGTGTGATTGTGTGATTGTGTGATTGTGGGATTGTGAGATTGTGTGATTGTGTGATTGTGTGATTGTGTGATTGTGTGATTGTGTGATTGTGTGATTGTGTGATTGTGTGATTGTGTGATTGTGTGATTGTGTGATTGTGTGATTGTGTGATTGTGTGATTGTGTGATTGTCTTATTCTGTGATGGGGTGGTTGTGTAATTGTGTGATTGTGCGATTGTGTGATTGCGTGATTGTGCGGTAGTGTGACTGTGTGATTGTGTGATTGCGTGGTTGCCTGGTTGCGTGATTCTGTGATTAAGTCGTTGTGTGATTGTGTTATTGTGCGATCCGGTGGTTGTGTGATTGTGAGATTGTGTGATTGCGTGATTGTGTGATTGTGTGATTGTGTGATTGTGGATTGTGTATTTTGTGATTGTGTTGTTTTGCGTCTGCGTGATTGTGTGAACGAGTGATTGTGTGATAGTGTGATTGTGTGATTACGTGATTGCGCGACTGTGTGATAGTGTGATTGTGTGATTGTGTGATTGCGTGATTGCCTGGTTGCGTGGTACTGTGATTCCCTCGTTGTGTGATTGTGTTACTGTGTGATGAGGTGCTTGTGTGATGGTGTGATTGTGTGATTGTGTGATTGTGTGATTGTGTGGTTGTGTGATTGTGTGATTGTGCGATTGTGTGATTGTTTGATTGTGTGATTGTGTGATTGTGTGAGTGTGAGGGTGTGTCATTGCCTGATGGAATGGTTGCGTGATTCTGTGATGCCGTCGTTGTGTGATTGTCTTATTGTGTGATGGGGTGGTTGTGTAATTGTGTGATTGTGCGATTGTGTGATTGTGTGATTGTGTGGTTGTGTGAGTGTGTGGGTGTGTGATCGTGTGATTGTGTCACTGTGTGATTGTGTGATTGTGTGATTGTGTGATTGTGTGATTGTGTGATTGTGTGGTTGTGTGATTGTGTGATTGTGTATTATGTGATTGTGTTCTTGCGTCTTTGTGTGATTGTGTAGTTGTGTGATTGTGTGATTGTGGGATTGTGAGATTGTGTGATTGTGGGATTGTGAGATTGTGTGATTGTGTGATTGTGTGATTGTGTGATTGTGTGATTGTGTGATTGAGTGATTGTGTGATTGTGTCATTATGTGAATGCGTGATTGTGTTCACGTGTTATTGTGTGTTGTTGTGCTTGTGTGATTGTGTGAGCGTGTGATTGTGTGATAGTGGATTGTGTATTGTGTGATTGTGTTGTTGTGTGATTGTGTTGTTGTGTCATTGTGTGATTGTGTAGTTGTGTGACTGTGTCAGTGTGTGGGTGTGTGATTGCCTGATGGAACGGTTGCCTGATTCTGTGATTGTGTGATTGTGTGATTGTGTGATTGTGTGATTGTGTGATTGTGTGATTGTGTGATTGTGAGATTGTGTGATTGTGTGGTTGCCTGGTTGCGTAATTCTGTGATTAAGTCGTTGTGTGATTGTGTTATTGTGCGATCCGGTGGTTGTGTGATTGTTTGATTGTGTAATTGTGTGATTGTGGGATTGCGTGATTGTGTGATAGTGTGATTGTGTGATTGTGTGATTCGGTGATTGCCTGGTTGCGTGATTCCATGATTAAGTCGCTGTGTGATTGTGTTATTGTGTGATGAGATGGTTGTGTGATTGTGTGATTGCGTGATTGTGTGACTGTGTGATTGTGGGATTGTGTGGTCGTGTGATTGTGCTATGGCATGATGGGGTGATTGTGGGATTGTGTGACTGTGTGATTGTGTAATTGTGTGATTTTGTGATTGTGTGATGGTGTGATTGTGTGTTTATGTGATTGTGTGGTTGTGTGATTGGGTGACTGTGTGAGTGTGTGGGTGTGTGATTGCCTGATGGTACGGTTGCCGGATTCTGTGAATGTGTGATTGTGCAATTGTGTGATTGTGTGATTGTTTGTTTGTGTGATTGTGTGATTGTCAGATTGTTGTGATTGTGTGATAGTGTGATTATGTGATTGTGTGACTTTGCGATTGTGTGATTGTGTGGTTGTGTGATTGTGTGATTGTGTATTATGTGATTGTGTTCTTGCGTCTTTGTGTGATTGTGTAGTTGTGTGATTGTGTGATTGTGGGATTGTGAGATTGTGTGATTGTGTGATTGTGTGATTGTGTGACTGTTTGATTGTGTGATTGTGTGATTGTGAGATTGTGTGATTGTGTGATTGTGTGATTGTGTGATTGTGTGATTGTGTGATTGTGTGATTGCGTGGTTGCCTGGTTGCGTAATTCTGTGATTAAGTCGTTGTGTGATTGTGTTATTGTGCGATCCGGTGGTTGTGTGATTGTGTGATTGTGTAATTGTGTGATTGTGGGATTGCGTGATTGTGTGATAGTGTGATTGTGTGATTGTGTGATTCGGTGATTGCCTGGTTGCGTGATTCCATGATTAAGTCGCTGTGTGATTGTGTTATTGTGTGATGAGGTGGTTGTGTGATTGTGTGATTGCGTGATTGTGTGACTGTGTGATTGTGTGATTGTGTGGTCGTGTGACTGTGCTATTGCATGATGGGGTGATTGTGGGATTGTGTGACTGTGTGATTCTGTAATTGTGTGATTTTGTGATTGTGTGATGGTGTGATTGTGTGGTTGTGTGATTGGGTGACTGTGTGAGTGTGTGGGTGTGTGATTGCCTGATGGTACGGTTGCCGGATTCTGTGAATGTGTGATTGTGCAATTGTGTGATTGTGTGGTTGTTTGTTTGTGTGATTGTGTGATTGTGAGATTGTTGTGATTGTGTGATAGTGTGATTATGTGATTGTGTGACTGTATGATAGTGTGATTGTGTGATTGTGTGATTGCGTGATTCTGTGATTCCCTCGTTGTGCGATTGTGTTATTGTGTGATGAGGTGCTTGTGTGATGGTGTGATTGTGTGATTGTGTGATTGTGTGGTTGTGTGATTGTGTGATTGTGTGATTGTGTGATTGTGTGATTGTGTGATTGTGTGATTGTGTGATTGTATGAAAGTGGGTTTGTGTGTTTGTGGATTGTGTGGTTGTGTGATTGTGTGATTGCATGGAGGGGTGATTGTGTGATAGTGCGATTGTGTGATAGTGTGATAGTGTGATTGTGTGATTGTGTGATTGTGTGATTGTGTGATTGTGTGATTGTGTGATTGTGTGATTGCGTGATTGCCTGGTTGCGTGATTCTGTGATTCCCTCGTTGTGCGATTGTGTTAATGTGTGATGAGGTGCTTGTGTGATGGTGTGATTGTGTGATTGTGTGATTGTGTGGTTGTGTGATTGTGTGATTGTGTGATTGTGTGATTGTGTGATTGTGTCACTGTGTGATTGTGTGGTTGTGTGATTATGTGATTGTGCCATTGTGTTCATGTGTTATTTTGTGTTGGGGTGCTTGTGTGATTGCGTGAGTGTATGATTGTGTGACTGTGGATTGTGTATTGTGTGATTGTGTGATTGCGTGAGTGTGTGGTTGTGTGACTGTAGATTGCGTATTGTGTGATTGTGTGATTGTGTGATTGTGTGATTGTGTGATTGTGTGATTGTGTGAAAGTGGGTTTGTGCGTTTGTGGATTGTGTGGTTGTGTGATTGTGTGATGGCGGGATGTGGATTGTCTGATTGTGTGATTGTGTATTGGTGTGATTGTGCGATTGTGTGACTTTGCGATTGTGTGATTGTGTGATGGCGGGTTGTGGATTGTCTGATTGTGTGATTGTGTATTGGTGTGATTGTGTGGTTGTGTGATTGTGTGATTGTGTGATTGTGTGATTGTGTGATTGTGGGATTGTGTGGTTGTGTGATTGTGTGGTTGTGTGATTGTGCGATTGTGGGATTGTGTGGTTGTGTGATTGTGTGGTTGTGTGATTGTGTGATTGTGTGATTGTGTGATTGTGTGATTGTGGGATTGTGTGGTTGTGTGATTGTGTGGTTGTGTGATTGCGAGATTGTGTGATTGTGTGATTGTGTGATTGTGTGATTGTGTAATTGTGTGATTGTGTGATTGCGTGATTGTGTGATTGTGTGATTGTGTGATTGTGGATTGTGTATTTTGTGATTGTGTTGTTTTGCGTCTGCGTGATTGTGTGAATGAGTGACTGTGTGATTGTGTGATTGTGTGATTACGTGATTGCGCGACTGTGTGATAGTGTGATTGTGTGATTGTGTGATTGCGGGATTGTGTGGTTGTGTGATTGTGTGATTGTGTCATTGTGTGATTGTGGGATTGTGTGGTTGTGTGATTGTGTGGTTGTGTGATTGCGTGATTGTGTGATTGTGGGATTGTGGGATTGTGTGATTGTGTGATTGTGTGATTGTGGATTGCGTGAGTGCGTGATTGTGTGATTTTGTGATTGTGTGATTGTGTGATTGTGTGGTTGTGCGATTTTGTGATTGCGCGATTGCACGATTTTGTGATTGCGCGATTGCACGATTGTGTGATTGTGTGATTCAGTGATTGTGTGATTGTGTGATTGTGTGATTGTGTGATTGCGTGATTGTGTGATTGTGTGATTGTGTGATTGTGGATTGTGTATTTTGTGATTGTGTTGTTTTGCGTCTGCGTGATTGTGTGAATGAGTGATTGCGTGATTGTGTGATTGTGTGATTACGTGATTGCGCGACTGTGTGATAGTGTAATTGTGTGATTGTGTGATTGCGTGATTGCCTGGTTGCGTGATTCTGTGATTCCCTCGTTGTGTGATTGTGTTACTGTGTGATGTTGTGCTTGTGTGATGGTGTGATTGTGTGATTGTGTGATTGTGTGGTTGTGTGATTGTGTGATTGTGCGATTGTGTGATTGTGTGATTGTTTGATTGTGTGATTGTGTGATTGTGTGAGTGTGAGTGTGTGTCATTGCCTGATGGAATGGTTGCGTGATTCTGTGATGCCGTCGTTGTGTGATTGTCTTATTGTGTGATGGGGTGGTTGTGTAATTGTGTGATTGTGCGATTGTGTGATTGTGTGATTGTGTGGTTGTGTGAGTGTGTGGGTGTGTGATCGTGTGATTGTGTCACTGTGTGATTGTGTGATTGTGTGATTGTGTGGTTGTGTGATTGTGTGATTGTGTATTATGTGATTGTGTTCTTGTGGCTTTGTGTGATTGTGTAGTTGTGTGATTGTGTGATTGTGTGATTGTGGGATTGTGAGATTGTGTGATTGTGTGATTGTGTGATTGTGTGATTGTGTGATTGTGTGATTGTGTGATTGTGTGATTGTGTGATTGTGTGATTGTGTGATTGTGTGATTGTGTGATTGTCTTATTCTGTGATGGGGTGGTTGTGTAATTGTGTGATTGTGCGATTGTGTGATTGCGTGATTGTGCGGTAGTGTGACTGTGTGATTGTGTGATTGCGTGGTTGCCTGGTTGCGTGATTCTGTGATTAAGTCGTTGTGTGATTGTGTTATTGTGCGATCCGGTGGTTGTGTGATTGTGAGATTGTGTGATTGCGTGATTGTGTGATTGTGTGATTGTGTGATTGTGGATTGTGTATTTTGTGATTGTGTTGTTTTGCGTCTGCGTGATTGTGTGAACGAGTGATTGTGTGATAGTGTGATTGTGTGATTACGTGATTGCGCGACTGTGTGATAGTGTGATTGTGTGATTGTGTGATTGCGTGATTGCCTGGTTGCGTGGTACTGTGATTCCCTCGTTGTGTGATTGTGTTACTGTGTGATGAGGTGCTTGTGTGATGGTGTGATTGTGTGATTGTGTGATTGTGTGATTGTGTGGTTGTGTGATTGTGTGATTGTGCGATTGTGTGATTGTTTGATTGTGTGATTGTGTGATTGTGTGAGTGTGAGGGTGTGTCATTGCCTGATGGAATGGTTGCGTGATTCTGTGATGCCGTCGTTGTGTGATTGTCTTATTGTGTGATGGGGTGGTTGTGTAATTGTGTGATTGTGCGATTGTGTGATTGTGTGATTGTGTGGTTGTGTGAGTGTGTGGGTGTGTGATCGTGTGATTGTGTCACTGTGTGATTGTGTGATTGTGTGATTGTGTGGTTGTGTGATTGTGTGATTGTGTGATTGTGTGATTGTGTGATTGTGTGATTGTGGATTGCGTGTGTGCGTGATTGTGTGATTTTGTGATTGTGTGATTGTGTGATTGTGTGATTGTGCGATTTTGTGATTGCGCGATTGCGCGATTGTGTGATTGTGTGATGGTGTGATTGTGTGATTGTGTGATTGTGTGATTGTGTGATTGCGTGATTGTGTGATTGTGTGATTGTGTGATTGTGGATTGTGTATTTTGTGATTGTGTTGTTTTGCGTCTGCGTGATTGTGTGAATGAGTGATTGTGTGATTGTGTGATTGTGTGATTACGTGATTGCGCGACTGTGTGATAGTGTGATTGTGTGATTGTGTGATTGCGTGATTGCCTGGTTGCGTGATTCTGTGATTCCCTCGTTGTGTGATTGTGTTACTGTGTGATGAGGTGCTTGTGTGATGGTGTGATTGTGCGATTGTGTGATTGTGTGGTTGTGTGATTGTGTGATTGTGTGATTGTGTGATTGTGTGATTGTTTGATTGTGTGATTGTGTGAGTGTGTGAGTGTGAGGGTGTGTGATCGTGTGATTGTGTCACTGTGTGATTGTGAGATTGTGTGATTGTGTGGTTGTGTGATTGTGTGATTGTGTATTATGTGATTGTGTTCTTGTGTCTTTGTGTGATTGTGTAGTTGTGCGATTGTGTGATTGTGTGATTGTGGGATTGTGAGATTGTGTGATTGTGTGATTGTGTGATTGTGTGATTGTGTGATTGTGTGATTGTGTGATTGTGTGATTGTGTGATTGTGTGATTGTCTTATTCTGTGATGGGGTGGTTGTGTAATTGTGTGATTGTGCGATTGTGAGATTGCGTGATTGTGCGGTAGTGTGACTGTGTGATTGTGTGATTGCGTGGTTGCCTGGTTGCGTGATTCTGTGATTAGGTCGTTGTGTGATTGTGTTATTGTGCGATCCGGTGGTTGTGTGATTGTGTGATTGTGTGATTGCGTGATTGTGTGATTGTGTGATTGTGTGATTGTGGATTGTGTATTTTGTGATTGTGTTGTTTTGCGTCTGCGTGATTGTGTGAATGAGTGATTGTGTGATAGTGTGATTGTGTGATTACGTGATTGCGCGACTGTGTGATAGTGTGATTGTGTGATTGTGTGATTGCGTGATTGCCTGGTTGCGTGGTTCTGTGATTCCCTCGTTGTGTGATTGTGTTACTGTGTGATGAGGTGCTTGTGTGATGGTGTGATTGTGCGATTGTGTGATTGTGTGATTGTGTGGTTGTGTGATTGTGTGATTGTGTGATTGTGTGATTGTTTGATTGTGTGATTGTGTGATTGTGTGAGTGTGAGGGTGTGTGATTGCCTGATGGAATGGTTGCGTGATTCTGTGATGCCGTCGTTGTGTGATTGTCTTATTGTGTGATGGGGTGGTTGTGTAATTGTGTGATTGTGCGATTGTGTGATTGTGTGATTGTGTGGTTGTGTGAGTGTGTGGGTGTGTGATCGTGTGATTGTGTCACTGTGTGATTGTGTGATTGTGTGATTGTGTGATTGTGTGGTTGTGTGATTGTGTGACTGTGTATTATGTGATTGTGTTCTTGCGTCTTTGTGTGATTGTGTAGTTGTGTGATTGTGTGATTGTGGGATTGTGAGATTGTGTGATTGTGTGATTGTGTGATTGTGTGATTGTGTGACTGTTTGATTGTGTGATTGTGTGAATGTGAGATTATGTGATTGTGTGATTGTGTGATTGTGTGATTGTGTGATTGTGTGATTGTGTGATTGCGTGGTTGCCTGGTTGCGTAATTCTGTGATTAAGTCGTTGTGTGATAGTGTTATTGTGCGATCCGGTGGTTGTGTGATTGTGTGATTGTGTAATTGTGTGATTGTGGGATTGCGTGATTGTGTGATAGTGTGATTGTGTGATTGTGTGATTCGGTGATTGCCTGGTTGCGTGATTCCATGATTAAGTCGCTGTGTGATTGTGTTATTGTGTGATGAGATGGTTGTGTGATTGTGTGATTGCGTGATTGTGTGACTGTGTGATTGTGTGATTGTGTGGTCGTGTGATTGTGCTATTGCATGATGGGGTGATTGTGGGATTGTGTGACTGTGTGATTGTGTAATTGTGTGATTTTGTGATTGTGTGATGGTGTGATTGTGTGTTTATGTGATTGTGTGGTTGTGTGATTGGGTGACTGTGTGAGTGTGTGGGTGTGTGATTGCCTGATGGTACGGTTGCCGGATTCTGTGAATGTGTGATTGTGCAATTGTGTGATTGTGTGATTGTTTGTTTGTGTGATTGTGTGATTGTGAGATTGTTGTGATTGTGTGATAGTGTGATTATGTGATTGTGTGACTGTATGATAGTGTGATTGTGTGATTGTGTGATTGCGTGATTGCCTGGTTGCGTGATTCTGTGATTCGCTCGTTGTGCGATTGTGTTATTGTGTGATGAGGTGCTTGTGTGATGGTGTGATTGTGTGATTGTGTGATTGTGTGGTTGTGTGATTGTGTGATTGTGTGATTGTGTGATTGTGTGATTGTGTGATTGTGTGATTGTGTGATTGTGTGATTGTGTGGTTGTGTGATTATCTGATTGTGTCATTGTGTTCATGTATTATTTTGTGTTGGGGTGCTTGTGTGATTGCGTGAGTGCATGATTGTGTGACTGTGGATTGTGTATTGTGTATTGTGTGATTGTGTGATTGCGTGAGTGTGTGGTTGTGTGACTGTAGATTGCGTATTGTGTGATTGTGTGATTGTGTGATTGTGTGATTGTGTGCTTGTGTCACTGTGTGATTGTGTGATTGTGTGATTGTGTGGTTGTGTGATTGTGTGATTGTGTGATTGTGTGATTGTGTGATTGTGGGATTGTGTGGTTGTGTGATTGTGTGGTTGTGTGATTGTGCGATTGTGGGATTGTGTGGTTGTGTGATTGTGTGGTTGTGTGATTGTGTGATTGTGTGATTGTGGGATTGTGTGGTTGTGTGATTGTGTGGTTGTGTGATTGCGTGATTGTGTGATTGTGTGATTGTGTGATTGTGTGATTGTGTAATTGTGTGATTGTGTGATTGCGTGATTGTGTGATTGTGTGATTGTGTGATTGTGGATTGTGTATTTTGTGATTGTGTTGTTTTGCGTCTGCGTGATTGTGTGAATGAGTGACTGTGTGATTGTGTGATTGTGTGATTACGTGATTGCGCGACTGTGTGATAGTGTGATTGTGTGATTGTGTGATTGCGTCATTGCCTGGTTGCGTGATTCTGTGATTCCCTCGTTGTGTGATTGTGTTACTGTGTGATGAGGTGCTTGTGTGATGGTGTGATTGTGTGATTGTGTGATTGTGTGGTTGTGTGATTGTGTGATTGTGCGATTGTGTGATTGTTAGATTGTGTGATTGTGTGATTGTGTCAGTGTGAGGGTGTGTCATTGCCTGATGGAATGGTTGCGTGTTTCTGTGATGCCGTCGTTGTGTGATTGTCTTATTGTGTGATGGGGTGGTTGTGTAATTGTGTGATTATGCGATTGTGTGATTGTGTGATTGTGTCCATGTGTAATCGTGTGTTTGGGTGCTTGTGTGATTGTGTGATTGTGTGATTGTGTTCATGTGTAATCGTGTGTTTGGGTGCTTGTGTGATTGTGTGATTGTGTGATTGTGTGATTGTGTGATTGTGTGATTGTGTGATTGTGTGATTGTGTGATTGTGTGATTGTGTGATTGTGTGATTGTGTGATTGTGTGCTTGTGTCACTGTGTGATTGTGTGATTGTGTGATTGTGTGGTTGTGTGATTGTGTGATTGTGTGATTGTGTGATTGTGTGATTGTGGGATTGTGTGGTTGTGTGATTGTGTGGTTGTGTGATTGTGCGATTGTGGGATTGTGTGGTTGTGTGATTGTGTGGTTGTGTGATTGTGTGATTGTGTGATTGTGTGATTGTGGGATTGTGTGGTTGTGTGATTGTGTGGTTGTGTGATTGCGTGATTTTGTGACTGTGTGATTGTGTGATTGTGTGATTGTGTAATTGTGTGATTGTGTGATTGCGTGATTGTGTGATTGTGTGATTGTGTGATTGTGGATTGTGTATTTTGTGATTGTGTTGTTTTGCGTCTGCGTGATTGTGTGAATGAGTGACTGTGTGATTGTGTGATTGTGTGATTACGTGATTGCGCGACTGTGTGATAGTGTGATTGTGTGATTGTGTGATTGCGTCATTGCCTGGTTGCGTGATTCTGTGATTCCCTCGTTGTGTGATTGTGTTACTGTGTGATGAGGTGCTTGTGTGATGGTGTGATTGTGTGATTGTGTGATTGTGTGGTTGTGTGATTGTGTGATTGTGCGATTGTGTGATTGTTAGATTGTGTGATTGTGTGATTGTGTCAGTGTGAGGGTGTGTCATTGCCTGATGGAATGGTTGCGTGTTTCTGTGATGCCGTCGTTGTGTGATTGTCTTATTGTGTGATGGGGTGGTTGTGTAATTGTGTGATTATGCGATTGTGTGATTGTGTGATTGTGTCCATGTGTAATCGTGTGTTTGGGTGCTTGTGTGATTGTGTGATTGTGTGATTGTGTCCATGTGTAATCGTGTGTTTGGGTGCTTGTGTGATTGTGTGAGTGTGTGATTGCGTGATTGCCTGGTTGCGTGATTCTGTGATTCCCTCGTTGTGCGATTGTGTTATTGTGTGATGAGGTGCTTGTGTGATGGTGTGATTGTGTGATTGTGTGGTTGTGTGGTTGTGTGATTGTGTGATTGTGTGATTGTGTGATTGTGTCGCTGTGTGATTGTGTGGTTGTGTGATTATGTGATTGTGCCATTGTGTTCATGTGTTATTTTGTGTTGGGGTGCTTGTGTGATTGCGTGAGTGTATGATTGTGTGACTGTGGATTGTGTATTGTGTGATTGTGTGATTGCGTGAGTGTGTGGTTGTGTGACTGTAGATTGCGTATTGTGTGATTGTGTGATTGTGTGATTGTGTGATTGTGTGATTGTGTGATTGTGTGATTGTGTGATTGTGTGATTGTGTGATTGTGTGATTGTGTGAAAGTGGGTTTGTGCGTTTGTGGATTGTGTGGTTGTGTGATTGTGTGATGGCGGGATGTGGATTGTCTGATTGTGTGATTGTGTATTGGTGTGATTGTGCGATTGTGTGACTTTGCGATTGTGTGATTGTGTGATGGCGGGTTGTGGATTGTCTGATTGTGTGATTGTGTATTGGTGTGATTGTGTGATTGTGTGACTTTGCGATTGTGTGATTGTGTGGTTGTGTGATTGTGTGATTGCATGGTGGGGTGATTGTGTGATAGTGTGATTGTGTCCATGTGTAATCGTGTGTTTGGGTGCTTGTGTGATTGTGTGAGTGTGTGATTGTGTGATTGTGGATTGTGTGATTGTGTGATTGTGTGATTGTGTGATTGTGTGATTGTGTGATTGTGTGATTGTGTGATTGTGTGATTGTGTGATTGTGTGATTGTGTGATTGTGTGATTGTGTGATTGTGTGATTGTGTGATTGTGTGATTGTGTGATTGTGTGATTGTGTGATTGTGTGATTGTGTGATTGTGTGATTGTGTGATTGTGTGATTGTGTGATTGTGTGATTGTGTGATTGTGTGGTTGTGTGATTGTGTGATTGTGTGATTGTGTGATTGTGTGCTTGTGTCACTGTGTGATTGTGTGATTGTGTGATTGTGTGGTTGTGTGATTGTGTGATTGTGTGATTGTGTGATTGTGTGATTGTGGGATTGTGTGGTTGTGTGATTGTGTGGTTGTGTGATTGTGCGATTGTGGGATTGTGTGGTTGTGTGATTGTGTGGTTGTGTGATTGTGTGATTGTGTGATTGTGTGATTGTGGGATTGTGTGGTTGTGTGATTGTGTGGTTGTGTGATTGCGTGATTGTGTGATTGTGTGATTGTGTGATTGTGTGATTGTGTAATTGTGTGATTGTGTGATTGCGTGATTGTGTGATTGTGTGATTGTGTGATTGTGGATTGTGTATTTTGTGATTGTGTTGTTTTGCGTCTGCGTGATTGTGTGAATGAGTGACTGTGTGATTGTGTGATTGTGTGATTACGTGATTGCGCGACTGTGTGATAGTGTGATTGTGTGATTGTGTGATTGCGTCATTGCCTGGTTGCGTGATTCTGTGATTCCCTCGTTGTGTGATTGTGTTACTGTGTGATGAGGTGCTTGTGTGATGTTGTGATTGTGTGATTGTGTGATTGTGTGGTTGTGTGATTGTGTGATTGTGCGATTGTGTGATTGTTAGATTGTGTGATTGTGTGATTGTGTCAGTGTGAGGGTGTGTCATTGCCTGATGGAATGGTTGCGTGTTTCTGTGATGCCGTCGTTGTGTGATTGTCTTATTGTGTGATGGGGTGGTTGTGTAATTGTGTGATTATGCGATTGTGTGATTGTGTGATTGTGTCCATGTGTAATCGTGTGTTTGGGTGCTTGTGTGATTGTGTGATTGTGTGATTGTGTCCATGTGTAATCGTGTGTTTGGGTGCTTGTGTGATTGTGTGAGTGTGTGATTGCGTGATTGCCTGGTTGCGTGATTCTGTGATTCCCTCGTTGTGCGATTGTGTTATTGTGTGATGAGGTGCTTGTGTGATGGTGTGATTGTGTGATTGTGTGGTTGTGTGGTTGTGTGATTGTGTGATTGTGTGATTGTGTGATTGTGTCGCTGTGTGATTGTGTGGTTGTGTGATTATGTGATTGTGCCATTGTGTTCATGTGTTATTTTGTGTTGGGGTGCTTGTGTGATTGCGTGAGTGTATGATTGTGTGACTGTGGATTGTGTATTGTGTATTGTGTGATTGTGTGATTGCGTGAGTGTGTGGTTGTGTGACTGTAGATTGCGTATTGTGTGATTGTGTGATTGTGTGATTGTGTGATTGTGTGGTTGTGTGATTATCTGATTGTGTCATTGTGTTCATGTATTATTTTGTGTTGGGGTGCTTGTGTGATTGCGTGAGTGCATGATTGTGTGACTGTGGATTGTGTATTGTGTATTGTGTGATTGTGTGATTGCGTGAGTGTGTGGTTGTGTGACTGTAGATTGCGTATTGTGTGATTGTGTGATTGTGTGATTGTGTGATTGTGTGCTTGTGTCACTGTGTGATTGTGTGATTGTGTGATTGTGTGGTTGTGTGATTGTGTGATTGTGTGATTGTGTGATTGTGTGATTGTGGGATTGTGTGGTTGTGTGATTGTGTGGTTGTGTGATTGTGCGATTGTGGGATTGTGTGGTTGTGTGATTGTGTGGTTGTGTGATTGTGTGATTGTGTGATTGTGTGATTGTGGGATTGTGTGGTTGTGTGATTGTGTGGTTGTGTGATTGCGTGATTGTGTGATTGTGTGATTGTGTGATTGTGTGATTGTGTAATTGTGTGATTGTGTGATTGCGTGATTGTGTGATTGTGTGATTGTGTGATTGTGGATTGTGTATTTTGTGATTGTGTTGTTTTGCGTCTGCGTGATTGTGTGAATGAGTGACTGTGTGATTGTGTGATTGTGTGATTACGTGATTGCGCGACTGTGTGATAGTGTGATTGTGTGATTGTGTGATTGCGTCATTGCCTGGTTGCGTGATTCTGTGATTCCCTCGTTGTGTGATTGTGTTACTGTGTGATGAGGTGCTTGTGTGATGGTGTGATTGTGTGATTGTGTGATTGTGTGGTTGTGTGATTGTGTGATTGTGCGATTGTGTGATTGTTAGATTGTGTGATTGTGTGATTGTGTCAGTGTGAGGGTGTGTCATTGCCTGATGGAATGGTTGCGTGTTTCTGTGATGCCGTCGTTGTGTGATTGTCTTATTGTGTGATGGGGTGGTTGTGTAATTGTGTGATTATGCGATTGTGTGATTGTGTGATTGTGTCCATGTGTAATCGTGTGTTTGGGTGCTTGTGTGATTGTGTGATTGTGTGATTGTGTTCATGTGTAATCGTGTGTTTGGGTGCTTGTGTGATTGTGTGATTGTGTGATTGTGTGATTGTGTGATTGTGTGATTGTGTGATTGTGTGATTGTGTGATTGTGTGATTGTGTGATTGTGTGATTGTGTGATTGTGTGATTGTGTGATTGTGTGCTTGTGTCACTGTGTGATTGTGTGATTGTGTGATTGTGTGGTTGTGTGATTGTGTGATTGTGTGATTGTGTGATTGTGTGATTGTGGGATTGTGTGGTTGTGTGATTGTGTGGTTGTGTGATTGTGCGATTGTGGGATTGTGTGGTTGTGTGATTGTGTGGTTGTGTGATTGTGTGATTGTGTGATTGTGTGATTGTGGGATTGTGTGGTTGTGTGATTGTGTGGTTGTGTGATTGCGTGATTTTGTGACTGTGTGATTGTGTGATTGTGTGATTGTGTAATTGTGTGATTGTGTGATTGCGTGATTGTGTGATTGTGTGATTGTGTGATTGTGGATTGTGTATTTTGTGATTGTGTTGTTTTGCGTCTGCGTGATTGTGTGAATGAGTGACTGTGTGATTGTGTGATTGTGTGATTACGTGATTGCGCGACTGTGTGATAGTGTGATTGTGTGATTGTGTGATTGCGTCATTGCCTGGTTGCGTGATTCTGTGATTCCCTCGTTGTGTGATTGTGTTACTGTGTGATGAGGTGCTTGTGTGATGGTGTGATTGTGTGATTGTGTGATTGTGTGGTTGTGTGATTGTGTGATTGTGCGATTGTGTGATTGTTAGATTGTGTGATTGTGTGATTGTGTCAGTGTGAGGGTGTGTCATTGCCTGATGGAATGGTTGCGTGTTTCTGTGATGCCGTCGTTGTGTGATTGTCTTATTGGGTGATGGGGTGGTTGTGTAATTGTGTGATTATGCGATTGTGTGATTGTGTGATTGTGTCCATGTGTAATCGTGTGTTTGGGTGCTTGTGTGATTGTGTGATTGTGTGATTGTGTCCATGTGTAATCGTGTGTTTGGGTGCTTGTGTGATTGTGTGAGTGTGTGATTGCGTGATTGCCTGGTTGCGTGATTCTGTGATTCCCTCGTTGTGCGATTGTGTTATTGTGTGATGAGGTGCTTGTGTGATGGTGTGATTGTGTGATTGTGTGGTTGTGTGGTTGTGTGATTGTGTGATTGTGTGATTGTGTGATTGTGTCGCTGTGTGATTGTGTGGTTGTGTGATTATGTGATTGTGCCATTGTGTTCATGTGTTATTTTGTGTTGGGGTGCTTGTGTGATTGCGTGAGTGTATGATTGTGTGACTGTGGATTGTGTATTGTGTGATTGTGTGATTGCGTGAGTGTGTGGTTGTGTGACTGTAGATTGCGTATTGTGTGATTGTGTGATTGTGTGATTGTGTGATTGTGTGATTGTGTGATTGTGTGATTGTGTGATTGTGTGATTGTGTGATTGTGTGATTGTGTGAAAGTGGGTTTGTGCGTTTGTGGATTGTGTGGTTGTGTGATTGTGTGATGGCGGGATGTGGATTGTCTGATTGTGTGATTGTGTATTGGTGTGATTGTGCGATTGTGTGACTTTGCGATTGTGTGATTGTGTGATGGCGGGTTGTGGATTGTCTGATTGTGTGATTGTGTATTGGTGTGATTGTGTGATTGTGTGACTTTGCGATTGTGTGATTGTGTGGTTGTGTGATTGTGTGATTGCATGGTGGGGTGATTGTGTGATAGTGTGATTGTGTCCATGTGTAATCGTGTGTTTGGGTGCTTGTGTGATTGTGTGAGTGTGTGATTGTGTGATTGTGGATTGTGTGATTGTGTGATTGTGTGATTGTGTGATTGTGTGATTGTGTGATTGTGTGATTGTGTGATTGTGTGATTGTGTGATTGTGTGATTGTGTGATTGTGTGATTGTGTGATTGTGTGATTGTGTGATTGTGTGATTGTGTGATTGTGTGATTGTGTGATTGTGTGATTGTGTGGTTGTGTGATTGTGTGATTGTGTGATTGTGTGATTGTGTGCTTGTGTCACTGTGTGATTGTGTGATTGTGTGATTGTGTGGTTGTGTGATTGTGTGATTGTGTGATTGTGTGATTGTGTGATTGTGGGATTGTGTGGTTGTGTGATTGTGTGGTTGTGTGATTGTGCGATTGTGGGATTGTGTGGTTGTGTGATTGTGTGGTTGTGTGATTGTGTGATTGTGTGATTGTGTGATTGTGGGATTGTGTGGTTGTGTGATTGTGTGGTTGTGTGATTGCGTGATTGTGTGATTGTGTGATTGTGTGATTGTGTGATTGTGTAATTGTGTGATTGTGTGATTGCGTGATTGTGTGATTGTGTGATTGTGTGATTGTGGATTGTGTATTTTGTGATTGTGTTGTTTTGCGTCTGCGTGATTGTGTGAATGAGTGACTGTGTGATTGTGTGATTGTGTGATTACGTGATTGCGCGACTGTGTGATAGTGTGATTGTGTGATTGTGTGATTGCGTCATTGCCTGGTTGCGTGATTCTGTGATTCCCTCGTTGTGTGATTGTGTTACTGTGTGATGAGGTGCTTGTGTGATGTTGTGATTGTGTGATTGTGTGATTGTGTGGTTGTGTGATTGTGTGATTGTGCGATTGTGTGATTGTTAGATTGTGTGATTGTGTGATTGTGTCAGTGTGAGGGTGTGTCATTGCCTGATGGAATGGTTGCGTGTTTCTGTGATGCCGTCGTTGTGTGATTGTCTTATTGTGTGATGGGGTGGTTGTGTAATTGTGTGATTATGCGATTGTGTGATTGTGTGATTGTGTCCATGTGTAATCGTGTGTTTGGGTGCTTGTGTGATTGTGTGATTGTGTGATTGTGTCCATGTGTAATCGTGTGTTTGGGTGCTTGTGTGATTGTGTGAGTGTGTGATTGCGTGATTGCCTGGTTGCGTGATTCTGTGATTCCCTCGTTGTGCGATTGTGTTATTGTGTGATGAGGTGCTTGTGTGATGGTGTGATTGTGTGATTGTGTGGTTGTGTGGTTGTGTGATTGTGTGATTGTGTGATTGTGTGATTGTGTCGCTGTGTGATTGTGTGGTTGTGTGATTATGTGATTGTGCCATTGTGTTCATGTGTTATTTTGTGTTGGGGTGCTTGTGTGATTGCGTGAGTGTATGATTGTGTGACTGTGGATTGTGTATTGTGTGATTGTGTGATTGCGTGAGTGTGTGGTTGTGTGACTGTAGATTGCGTATTGTGTGATTGTGTGATTGTGTGATTGTGTGATTGTGTGATTGTGTGATTGTGTGATTGTGTGATTGTGTGAAAGTGGGTTTGTGCGTTTGTGGATTGTGTGGTTGTGTGATTGTGTGATGGCGGGATGTGGATTGTCTGATTGTGTGATTGTGTATTGGTGTGATTGTGCGATTGTGTGACTTTGCGATTGTGTGATTGTGTGATGGCGGGTTGTGGATTGTCTGATTGTGTGATTGTGTATTGGTGTGATTGTGTGATTGTGTGACTTTGCGATTGTGTGATTGTGTGGTTGTGTGATTGTGTGATTGCATGGTGGGGTGATTGTGTGATAGTGTGATTGTGTCCATGTGTAATCGTGTGTTTGGGTGCTTGTGTGATTGTGTGAGTGTGTGATTGTGTGATTGTGGATTGTGTGATTGTGTGATTGTGTGATTGTGTGATTGTGTGATTGTGTGATTGTGTGATTGTGTGATTGTGTGATTGTGTGATTGTGTGATTGTGTGATTGTGTGATTGTGTGATTGTGTGATTGTGTGATTGTGTGATTGTGTCACTGTGTGATTGTGTGATTGTGTGATTGTGTGGTTGTGTGATTGTGTGATTGTGTGATTGTGTGATTGTGTGATTGTGGGATTGTGTGGTTGTGTGATTGTGTGGTTGTGTGATTGTGCGATTGTGGGATTGTGTGGTTGTGTGATTGTGGGATTGTGTGGTTGTGTGATTGTGTGGTTGTGTGGTTGTGTGATTGTGTGATTGTGTGATTGTGTGATTGTGGGATTGTGTGGTTGTGTGATTGTGTGGTTGTGTGATTGCGTGATTGTGTGATTGTGTGATTGTGTGATTGTGTGATTGTGTAATTGTGTGATTGTGTGATTGCGTGATTGTGTGATTGTGTGATTGTGTGATTGTGGATTGTGTATTTTGTGATTGTGTTGTTTTGCGTCTGCGTGATTGTGTGAATGAGTGACTGTGTGATTGTGTGATTGTGTGATTACGTGATTGCGCGACTGTGTGATAGTGTGATTGTGTGATTGTGTGATTGCGTCATTGCCTGGTTGCGTGATTCTGTGATTCCCTCGTTGTGTGATTGTGTTACTGTGTGATGAGGTGCTTGTGTGATGGTGTGATTGTGTGATTGTGTGATTGTGTGGTTGTGTGATTGTGCGATTGTGTGATTGTTTGATTGTGTGATTGTGTGATTGTGTCAGTGTGAGGGTGTGTCATTGCCTGATGGAATGGTTGCGTGTTTCTGTGATGCCGTCGTTGTGTGATTGTCTTATTGTGTGATGGGGTGGTTGTGTAATTGTGTGATTGTGTGATTGTGTGATTGCGTGATTGTGCGGTAGGGTGACTGTGTGATTGTATGATTGCGTGGTTGCCTGGTTGCGTGATTCTGTGATTAAGTCGTTGTGTGATTGTGTTATTGTGCGATCCGGTGGTTGTGTGATTGTGTGATCGTGTGGTTGTGTGATTGTGTGATTGTGTATTATGTGATTGTGTTCTTGTGTCTTTGTGTGATTGTGTAGTTGTGTGATTGTGTGATTGTGTGATTGTGAGATTGTGAGATTGTGTGATTGTGTGATTGTGTGATTGTGTGATTGTGTGATTGTGTGATTGTGTGATTGTGTGATTGTGTGATTGTGTGATTGTGTGATTGTGTGATTGTGTGATTGTGTGATTGTGTGATTGTGTGATTGTGTGATTGTGTGATTGTCTTATTCTGTGATGGGGTGGTTGTGTAATTGTGTGATTGTGCGATTGTGTGATTGCGTGATTGTGCGGTAGGGTGACTGTGTGATTGTGTGATTGCGTGGTTGCCTGGTTGCGTGATTCTGTGATTAAGTCGTTGTGTGATTGTGTTATTGTGCGATCCGGTGGTTGTGTGATTGTGTGATCGTGTGATTGCGTGATTGTGTGATTGTGTGATTGTGTGATTGTGGATTGTGTATTTTGTGATTGTGTTGTTTTGCGTCTGCGTGATTGTGTGAATGAGTGATTGTGTGATAGTGTGATTGTGTGATTACGTGATTGCGCGACTGTGTGATAGTGTGATTGTGTGATTGTGTGATTGCGTGATTGCCTGGTTGCGTGGTTCTGTGATTCCCTCGTTGTGTGATTGTGTTACTGTGTGATGAGGTGCTTGTGTGATGGTGTGATTGTGCGATTGTGTGACTGTGTGATTGTGTGGTTGTGTGATTGTGTGATTGTTTGATTGTGTGATTGTGTGATTGTGTGAGTGTGAGGGTGTGTGATTGCCTGATGGAATGGTTGCGTGATTCTGTGATGCCGTCGTCGTGTGATTGTCTTATTGTGTGATGGGGTGGTTGTGTAATTGTGTGACTGTGCGATTGTGTGATTGTGTGATTGTGTGGTTGTGTGAGTGTGTGGGTGTGTGATCGTGTGATTGTGTCACTGTGTGATTGTGTGGTTGTGTGATTGTGTGGTTGTGTGATTGTGTGATTGTGTATTATGTGATTGTGTTCTTGCGTCTTTGTGCGATTGTGTAGTTGTGTGATTGTGTGATTGTGGGATTGTGAGATTGTGTGATTGTGTGATTGTGTGATTGTGTGATTGTGTGATTGTGTGATTGTGTGATTGTGTGATTGTGTGATTGTGTGATTGTGTGATTGTCTTATTCTGTGATGGGGTGGTTGTGTAATTGTGTGATTGTGCGATTGTGTGATTGCGTGATTGTGCGGTAGTGTGACTGTGTGATTGTGTGATTGCGTGGTTGCCTGGTTGCGTGATTCTGTGATTAAGTCGTTGTGTGATTGTGTTATTGTGCGATCCGGTGGTTGTGTGATTGTGTGATTGTGTAATTGTGTGATTGTGGGATTGCGTGATTGTGTGATTGTGTGATTCGGTGATTGCCTGGTTGCGTGATTCCATGATTAAGTCGTTGTGTGATTGTGTTATTGTGTGATGAGGTGGTTGTGTGATTGTGTGATTGCGTGATTGTGTGATTGTGTGACTGTGTGATTGTGTGATTGTGTGATTGTGTGATTGTGTGATTGTGTGATTGTGTGATTGTGTGATTGTGTGATTGTGTGATTGTGTGATTGTGTGATTGTGTGATTGTGTGATTGTGTGATTGTGTGATTGTGTGATTGTGTGATTGTGTGATTGTGTGATTGTGTGATTGCGTGGTTGCCTGGTTGCGTAATTCTGTGATTAAGTCGTTGTGTGATTGTGTTATTGTGCGATCCGGTGGTTGTGTGATTGTGTGATTGTGTAATTGTGTGATTGTGGGATTGCGTGATTGTGTGATAGTGTGATTGTGTGATTGTGTGATTCGGTGATTGCCTGGTTGCGTGATTCCATGATTAAGTCGTTGTGTGATTGTGTTATTGTGTGATGAGGTGGTTGTGTGATTGTGTGACTGCGTGATTGTGTGATTGTGTGATTGTGTGATTGTGTGATTGTGTGATTGTGTGATTGTGTGATTGTGTGATTGTGTGATTGTGTGATTGTGTGATTGTGTGATTGTGTGATTGTGTGATTGTGTGATTGTGTGATTGTGTCATTATGTGAATGTGTGATTGTGTTCACGTGTTATTGTGTGTTGTTGTGCTTGTGTGATTGTGTGAGCGTGTGATTGTGTGATAGTGGATTGTGTATTGTGTGATTGTGTTGTTGTGTCATTGTGTGATTGTGTAGTTGTGTGAATGTGTCAGTGTGTGGGTGTGTGATTGCCTGATGGAACGGTTGCCTGATTCTGTGATTGTGTGATTGTGTGATTGTGTGATTGTGTGATTGTGTGATTGTGTGACTGTTTGATTGTGTGATTGTGTGATTGTGAGATTGTGTGATTGTGTGATTGTGTGATTGTTAGATTGTGTGATTGTGTGATTGCGTGGTTGCCTGGTTGCGTAATTCTGTGATTAAGTCGTTGTGTGATTGTGTTATTGTGCGATCCGGTGGTTGTGTGATTGTGTGATTGTGTAATTGTGTGATTGTGGGATTGCGTGATTGTGTGATAGTGTGATTGTGTGATTGTGTGATTCGGTGATTGCCTGGTTGCGTGATTCCATGATTAAGTCGCTGTGTGATTGTGTTATTGTGTGATGAGGTTGTTGTGTGATTGTGTGATTGCGTGATTGTGTGACTGTGTGATTGTGTGATTGTGTGATTGTGTGGTTGTGTGATTGGGTGACTGTGTGAGTGTGTGGGTGTGTGATTGCCTGATGGAACGGTTGCCTGATTCTGTGAATGTGTGATTGTGCAATTGTGTGATTGTGTGATTGTTTGTTTGTGTGATTGTGTGATTGTGAGATTGTTGTGATTGTGTGATAGTGTGATTATGTGATTGTGTGACTGTATGATAGTGTGATTGTGTGATTGTGTGATTGCGTGATTGCCTGGTTGCGTGATTCTGTGATTCCCTCGTTGTGCGATTGTGTTATTGTGTGATGAGGTGCTTGTGTGATGGTGTGATTGTGTGATTGTGTGATTGTGTGGTTGTGTGATTGTGTGATTGTGTGATTGTGTGATTGTGTGGTTGTGTGATTATGTGATTGTGTCATTGTGTTCATGTGTTATTTTGTGTTGGGGTGCTTGTGTGATTGCGTGAGTGTATGATTGTGTGACTGTGGATTGTGTATTGTGTGATTGTGTGATTGCGTGAGTGTGTGGTTGTGTGACTGTAGATTGCGTATTGTGTGATTGTGTGATTGTGTGATTGTGTGATTGTGCGATTGTGTGATTGTGTGATTGTGTGATTGTGTGATTGTGTGATTGTGTGAAAGTGGGTTTGTGTGTTTGTGGATTGTGTGGTTGTGTGATTGTGTGATGGCGGGATGTGGATTGTCTGATTGTGTGATTGTGTATTGGTGTGATTGTGCGATTGTGTGACTTTGCGATTGTGTGATTGTGTGATGGCGGGTTGTGGATTGTCTGATTGTGTGATTGTGTATTGGTGTGATTGTGTCACAGTGTGATTGTGTCACAGTGTGATTGTGTGATTGTGTGGTTGTGTGATTGTGTGATTGTGTGATTGTGTGATTGTGGGATTGTGTGGTTGTGTGATTGTGTGGCTGTGTGATTATGTGATTGTGTGATTGTGGGATTGTGTGATTGTGTGATTGTGTGATTGTGTGATTGTGTGGTTGTGTGATTGTGTGATTGTGTGATTGTGTGATTGTGTGATTGTGCGATTGTGTGATTGCGTGGTTGCGTGATTGCGTGATTGTGTGATTGTGTGATTGTGTGATTGTGTGGTTGTGTGATTGTGTGATTGTGTGATAGTGTGATTGTGCGATTGTGTGATTGCGTGATTGCCTGGTTGCGTGATTCTGTGATTCCCTCGTTGTGCGATTGTGTTATTGTGTGATGAGGTGCTTGTGTGATGGTGTGATTGTGTGATTGTGTGATTGTGTGGTTGTGTGATTGTGTGATTGTGTGATTGTGTGATTGTGTGATTGTGTGATTGTGTGATTGTGTGGTTGTGTGATTATGTGATTGTGTCATTGTGTTCATGTGTTATTTTGTGTTGGGGTGCTTGTGTGATTGCGTGAGTGTATGATTGTGTGACTGTGGATTGTGTATTGTGCGATTGTGTGATTGCGTGAGTGTGTGGTTGTGTGACTGTAGATTGCGTATTGTGTGATTGTGTGATTGTGTGATTGTGTGATTGTGTGATTGTGTGATTGTGTAATTGTGTGATTGTGTGAAAGTGGGTTTGTGTGTGTGGACTGTGTGGTTGTGTGATTGTGTGATGGCGGGATGTGGATTGTCTGATTGTGTGATTGTGTATTGGTGTGATTGTGCGATTGTGTGACTTTGCGATTGTGTGATTGTGTGATGGCGGGTTGTGGATTGTCTGATTGTGTGATTGTGTATTGGTGTGATTGTGCGATTGTGTGATTGTGTGATGGCAGGTTGTGGATTGTCTGATTGTGTGATTGTGTATTGGTGTGATTGTGTGATTGTGTGATTGTGGGATTGTGTGAGTGTGTGATTGTGTGATTGCGTGACTGTGTGATTGTGTGATTGTGTCACAGTGTGATTGTGTGGTTGTGTGATTGTGTGGTTGTGTGATTGTGTGGTTGTGTGATTGTGTGATTGTGGGATTGTGTGATTGTGTGATTGTGTGATTGTGTGATTGTGTGAAAGTGGGTTTGTGTGTTTGTGGATTGTGTGGTTGTGTGATTGTGTGATGGCGGGATGTGGATTGTCTGATTGTGTGATTGTGTATTGGTGTGATTGTGCGATTGTGTGACTTTGCGATTGTGTGATTGTGTGATGGCGGGTTGTGGATTGTCTGATTGTGTGATTGTGTATTGGTGTGATTGTGTGATTGTGTGATTGTGGGATTGTGTGAGTGCGTGATTGTGTGATTATGTGATTGTGTGATTGTGTGATTGTGTGATTGTGTGGTTGTGTGATTGTGTGATTGTGTGATTGTGTGATTGTGGGATTGTGTGGTTGTGTGATTGTGTGGTTGTGTGATTGTGTGATTGTGTGATTGTGGGATTGTGTGATTGTGTGATTGTGTGATTGTGTGATTGTGTGGTTGTGTGATTGTGTGATTGCGTGAGTGTATGATTGTGTGACTGTGGATTGTGTATTGTGTGATTGTGTGATTGCGTGAGTGTGTGGTTGTGTGACTGTAGATTGCGTATTGTGTGATTGTGTGATTGTGTGATTGTGTGATTGTGTGATTGTGTGATTGTGTGAAAGTGGGTTTGTGTGTTTGTGGATTGTGTGATTGTGTGATTGTGTGATGGCGGGATGTGGATTGTCTGATTGTGTGATTGTGTATTGGTGTGATTGTGCGATTGTGTGACTTTGCGATTGTGTGATTGTGTGATGGCAGGTTGTGGATTGTCTGATTGTGTGATTGTGTGATTGTGTGATTGTGTGAAAGTGGGTTTGTGTGTTTGTGGATTGTGTGGTTGTGTGATTGTGTGATGGCGGGATGTGGATTGTCTGATTGTGTGATTGTGTATTGGTGTGATTGTGCGATTGTGTGACTTTGCGATTGTGTGATTGTGTGATGGCGGGTTGTGGATTGTCTGATTGTGTGATTGTGTGATTGTGTGATTGTGGGATTGTGTGAGTGTGTGATTGTGTGATTGCGTGATTGTGTGATTGTGTGATTGTGTCACAGTGTGATTGTGTGATTGTGTGGTTGTGTGATTGTGGGATTGTGTGGTTGTGTGATTGTGTGGCTGTGTGATTGTGTGATTGTGTGATTGTGGGATTGTGTGATTGTGTGATTGTGTGATTGTGTGATTGTGTGGTTGTGTGATTGTGTGATTGTGTGATTGTGTGGATGTGTGATTGTGCGATTCTGTGATTGCGTGGTTGCGTGATAGTGTGATTGTGCGATTGTGTGATTGCGTGATTGCCTGGTTGCGTGATTCTGTGATTCCCTCGTTGTGCGATTGTGTTATTGTGTGATAAGGTGCTCGTGTGATGGTGTGATTGTGTGATTGTGTGATTGTGTGGTTGTGTGATTGTGTGATTGTGTGATTGTGTGATTGTGTGATTGTGTGGTTGTGTGATTATGTGACTGTGTCATTGTGTTCATGTGTTATTTTGTGTTGGGGTGCTTGTGTGATTGCGTGAGTGTATGATTGTGTGACTGTGGATTGTGTATTGTGCGATTGTGTGATTGCGTGAGTGTGTGGTTGTGTGACTGTAGATTGCGTATTGTGTGATTGTGTGATTGTGTGATTGTGTGATTGTGTGATTGTGTGAAAGTGGGTTTGTGTGTTTGTGGACTGTGTGGTTGTGTGACTGTGTGATGGCGGGATGTGGATTGTCTGATTGTGTGCTGGTGTATTGGTGTGATTGTGCGATTGTGTGACTTTGCGATTGTGTGATTGTGTGATGGCGGGTTGTGGATTGTCTGATTGTGTGATTGTGTATTGGTGTGATTGTGCGATTGTGTGACTTTGCGATTGTGTGATTGTGTGATGGCGGGTTGTGGATTGTCTGATTGTGTGATTGTGTATTGGTGTGATTGTGCGATTGTGTGATTGTGTGATGGCAGGTTGTGGATTGTCTGATTGTGTGATTGCGTATTGGTGTGATTGTGTGATTGTGGGATTGTGTGAGTGTGTGATTGTGTGATTGCGTGATTGTGTGATTGTGTGATTGTGTGGTTGTGTGATTGTGTGGTTGTGTGATTGTGTGATTGTGGGATTGTGTGATTGTGTGATTGTGTGATTGTGTGATTGTGTGAAAGTGGGTTTGTGTGTTTGTGGATTGTGTGGTTGTGTGATTGTGTGATGGCGGGATGTGGATTGTCTGATTGTGTGATTGTGTATTGGTGTGATTGTGCGATTGTGTGACTTTGCGATTGTGTGATTGTGTGATGGCGGGTTGTGGATTGTCTGATTGTGTGATTGTGTATTGGTGTGATTGTGTGATTGTGTGATTGTGGGATTGTGTGAGTGCGTGATTGTGTGATTATGTGATTGTGTGATTGTGTGATTGTGTGATTGTGTGGTTGTGTGATTGTGTGATTGTGTGATTGTGTGATTGTGGGATTGTGTGGTCGTGTGATTGTATGGTTGTGTGATTGTGTGATTGTGTGATTGTGGGATTGTGTGATTGTGTGATTGTGTGATTGTGTGATTGTGAGGTTGTGTGATTGTGTGATTGCGTGAGTGTATGATTGTGTGACTGTGGATTGTGTATTGAGTGATTGTGTGATTGCGTGAGTGTGTGGTTGTGTGACTGTAGATTGCGTATTGTGTGATTGTGTGATTGTGTGATTGTGTGATTGTGTGAAAGTGGGTTTGTGTGTTTGTGGATTGTGTGATTGTGTGATTGTGTGATTGTGTGATTGTGTGATTGTGTGATTGTGTGATTGTGTGATTGTGTGGTTGTGTGATTATGTGATTGTGTCATTGTGTTCATGTGTTATTTTGTGTTGGGGTGCTTGTGTGATTGCGTGAGTGTATGATTGTGTGACTGTGGATTGCGTATTGTGCGATTGTGTGATTGCGTGAGTGTGTGGTTGTGTGACTGTTGATTGCGTATTGTGTGATTGTGTGATTGTGTGATTGTGTGATTGTGTGATTGTGTGATTGTGTGATTGTGTGAAAGTGGGTTTGTGTGTTTGTGGATTGTGTAGTTGTGTGATTGTGTGATGGCGGGATGTGGATTGTCTGATTGTGTGATTGTGTATTAGTGTGATTGTGCGATTGTGTGACTTTGCGATTGTGTGATTTTGTGATGACGGGTTGTGGATTGTCTAATTGTGTGATTGTGTATTGGTGTGATTGTGCGATTTTGTGACAATGCGATTGTGTGATTGTGTGGTTGTGTGATTGTGTAATTGCATGGTGGGGTGATTGTGTGATAGTGTGATTGTGTGATAGTGTGATAGTGTGATTGTGTGATTGTGTGATTGTGTGATTGTGTGATTGTGTGATTGTGTGATTGTGTGATTGCGGGATTGTGTGGTTGTGTGATTGTGTGGTTGTGTGATTGTGTGATTGTGGGATTGTGTGGTTGTGTGATAGTGTGGTTGTGTGATTGGGGGATTGTGTGGTTGTGTGATTGTGTGGTTGTGTGATTGTGTGATTGTGGGATTGTGTGGTTGTGTGATTGTGTGATTGTGTGATTGTGTGATTGTGTGATTGTGCGATTGTGTGATTGCGTGGTTGCGTGATTGCGTGATTGTGTGATTGTGTGATTGTGTGGTTGTGTGATTGTGTGATTGTGTGATTGTGTGCTTGTGTGATTGCGTGATTGTGTGATTGTGGGATTGTGTGGTGGTGTGATTGTGTGATTGTGTATTATGTGATTGTGTTCTTGTGTCTTTGTGTGATTGTGTAGTTGGTTGATTGTGTGATTGTGTGATTGTGGGATTGTGAGATTGTGTGATTGTGTGATTGTGTGATTGTGTGATTGTGTGATTGTGTGATTGTGTGATTGCGTGATTGTGTGAAAGTGGGTTTGTGTGTTTGTGGATTGTGTGGTTGTGTGATTGTGTGATGGCGGGATGTGGATTGTCTGATTGTGTGATTGTGTATTGGTGTGATTGTGCGATTGTGTGACTTTGCGATTGTGTGATTGTGTGATGGCGGGTTGTGGATTGTCTGATTGTGTGATTGTGTATTGGTGTGATTGTGCGATTGTGTGACTTTGCGATTGTGTTATTGTGTGGTTGTATGATTGTGCGATTGCATGGTGGGGTGATTGTGTGATAGTGTGATTGTGTGATAGTGTGATTGTGTGATTGTGTGATTGTGTGATTGTGGGATTGTGTGGTTGTGTGATTGTGTGGCTGTGTGATTGTGTGATTGTGTGATTGTGGGATTGAGTGAGTGTGTGATTGTGTGATTGTGTGATTGTGGGATTGTGAGATTGTGTGATTGTGTGATTGTGTGATTGTGTGATTGTGTGATTGTGTGAAAGTGGGTTTGTGTGTTTGTGGATTGTGCGGTTGTGTGATTGTGTGATGGCGGGATGTGGATTGTCTGATTGTGTGATTGTGTATTGGTGTGATTGTGCGATTGTGTGACTTTGCGATTGTGTGATTGTGTGATGGCGGGTTGTGGATTGTCTGATTGTGTGATTGTGTATTGGTGTGATTGTGTGATTGTAGGATTGTGTGAGTGTGTGATTGTGTGATTGCGTGATTGTGTGATTGTGTGATTGTGTCACAGTGAGATTGTGTGATTGTGTGGTTGTGTGATTGTGTGATTGTGTGATTGTGTGATTGTGTGATTGTGGGATTGTGTGGTTGTGTGATTGTGTGGCTGTGTGATTGTGTGATTGTGTGATTGTGGGATTGTGTGATTGTGTGATTGTGTGATTGTGTGGTTGTGTGATTGTGTGATTGTGTGATTGTGTGATTGTGTGATTGTGCGATTGTGTGATTGCGTGGTTGCGTGATTGCGTGATTGTGTGATTGTGTGATTGTGTGGTTGTGTGATTGTGTGATTGTGGATTGTGTATTGTGCGATTGTGTGATTGCGTGAGTGTGTGGTTGTGTGACTGTAGATTGCGTATTGTGTGATTGTCTGATTGTGTGATTGTGTGATTGTGTGATTGTGTGATTGTGTGATTGTGTGATTGTGTGAAAGTGGGTTTGTGTGTTTGTGGATTGTGTGGTTGTGTGATTGTGTGATGGCGGGATGTGGATTGTCTGATTGTGTGATTGTGTATTGGTGTGATTGTGCGATTGTGTGACTTTGCGATTGTGTGATTGTGTGATGGCGGGTTGTGGATTGTCTGATTGTGTGATTGTGTATTGGTGTGATTGTGTGATTGTGTGATTGTGGGATTGTGTGAGTGCGTGATTGTGTGATTATGTGATTGTGTGATTGTGTGATTGTGTGGTTGTGTGATTGTGTGATTGTGTGATTGTGTGATTGTGTGATTGTGGGATTGTGTGGTTGTGTGATTGTGTGGTTGTGTGATTTTGTGATTGTGTGATTGTGGGATTGTGTGATTGTGTGATTGTGTGATTGTGTGGTTGTGTGATTGTGTGATTGCGTGAGTGTATGATTGTGTGACTGTGGATTGTGTATTGTGTGATTGTGTGATTGCGTGAGTGTGTGGTTGTGTGACTGTAGATTGCGTATTGTGTGATTGTGTGATTGTGTGATTGTGTGATTGTGTGATTGTGTGAAAGTGGGTTTGTGTGTTTGTGGATTGTGTGGTTGTGTGATTGTGTGATGGCGGGATGTGGATTGTCTGATTGTGTGATTGTGTATTGGTGTGATTGTGCGATTGTGTGACTTTGCGATTGTGTGATTGTGTGATGGCGGGTTGTGGACTGTCTGATTGTGTGATTGTGTATTGGTGTGATTGTGCGATTGTGTGACTTCGCGATTGTGTTACTGTGTGGTTGTGTGATTGTGTGATTGCATGGTGGGGTGATTGTGTGATAGTGTGATTGTGTGATAGTGTGATAGTGTGATTGTGTGATTGTGTGATTGTGTGATTGTGTGATTGTGTGATTGTGTGATAGTGTGATTGTGTCCATGTGTAATCGTGTGTTTGGGTGCTTGTGTGACTGTGTGAGTGTGTGATTGTGGATTGTGTGATTGTGTGATTGTGTGATTGTGTGATTGTGTGATTGTGTGATTGTGTGATTGTGTGATTGTGTCACTGTGTGATTGTGTGATTGTGTGATTGTGTGGTTGTGTGATTGTGTGATTGTGTGATTGTGGGATTGTGTGGTTGTGTGATTGTGTGGTTGTGTGATTGTGTGATTGTGGGATTGTGTGGTTGTGTGATTGTGTGGTTGTGTGATTGTGTGATTGTGTGATTGTGTGAGTGGGATTGTGTGGTTGTGTGATTGTGTGGTTGTGTGATTGCGTGATTGTGTGATTGTGGGATTGTGTGATTGTGTGATTGTGTGATTGTGGGATTGTGTGGTTGTGTGATTGTGTGGTTGTGTGATTGTGTGATTGTGTGATTGTGGGATTGTGTGGTTGTGTGATTGTGTGGTTGTGTGATTGCGTGATTGTGTGATTGTGGGATTGTGTGATTGTGTGATTCTGCGATTGTGTGATTGTGTGGTTGTGTGAGTGTGTGGGTGTGTGATCGTGTGATTGTGTCACTGTGTGATTGTGTGATTGTGTGATTGTGTGGTGGTGTGATTGTGTGATTGTGTATTATGTGATTGTGTATTATGTGATTGTGTTCTTGTGTCTTTGTGTGATTGTGTAGTTGTGTGATTGTGTGATTGTGTGATTGTGGGATTGTGAGATTGTGTGATTGTGTGATTGTGTGATTGTGTGATTGTGTGATTGTGTGATTGTGTGATTGTGTGATTGTGTGAAAGTAGGTTTGTGTGTTTGCGGATTGTGTGGTTGTGTGATTGTGTGATGGCGGGATGTGGATTGTCTGATTGTGTGATTGTGTATTGGTGTGACTGTGCGATTGTGTGACTTTGCGATTGTGTGATTGTGTGATGGCGGCTTGTGGATTGTCTGATTGTGTGATTGTGTATTGGTGTGATTGTGTGATTGTGGGATTGTGTGAGTGTGTGATTGTGTGATTGCGTGATTGTGTGATTGTGTGATTGTGGGATTGTGTGGTTGTGTGATTGTGTGATTGTGTGATTGTGTGATTGTGGGATTGTGGGATTGTGTGGTTGTGTGATTGTGTGGCTGTGTGATTGTGTGATTCTGTGATTGTGTGAGTGGGATTGTGTGGTTGTGTGATTGTGTGGTTGTGTGATTGCGTGATTGTGTGATTGTGGGATTGTGTGATTGTGTGATTGTGGGATTGTGTGGTTGTGTGATTGTGTGGTTGTGTGATTGTGTGATTGTGTGATTGTGGGATTGTGTGGTTGTGTGATTGTGTGGTTGTGTGATTGCGTGATTGTGTGATTGTGGGATTGTGTGATTGTGTGATTCTGCGATTGTGTGATTGTGTGATTGTGTGGTTGTGTGAGTGTGTGGGTGTGTGATCGTGTGATTGTGTCACTGTGTGATTGTGTGATTGTGTGATTGTGTGGTGGTGTGATTGTGTGATTGTGTATTATGTGATTGTGTATTATGTGATTGTGTTCTTGTGTCTTTGTGTGATTGTGTAGTTGTGTGATTGTGTGATTGTGTGATTGTGTGATTGTGGGATTGTGAGATTGTGTGATTGTGTGATTGTGTGATTGTGTGATTGTGTGATTGTGTGAAAGTGGGTTTGTGTGTTTGTGGATTGTGTGGTTGTGTGATTGTGTGATGGCGGGATGTGGATTGTCTGATTGTGTGATTGTGTATTGGTGTGACTGTGCGATTGTGTGACTTTGCGATTGTGTGATTGTGTGATGGCGGGTTGTGGATTGTCTGATTGTGTGATTGTGTATTGGTGTGATTGTGTGATTGTGGGATTGTGTGAGTGTGTGATTGTGTGATTGCGTGATTGTGTGATTGTGTGATTGTGTCACAGTGTGATTGTGTGATTGTGTGGTTGTGTGATTGTGTGATTGTGGGATTGTGTGGTTGTGTGATTGTGTGGCTGTGTGATTGTGTGATTGTGTGATTGTGGGATTGTGTGATTGTGTGATTGTGTGATTGTGTGATTGTGTGGTTGTGTGATTGTGTGATTGTGTGATTGTGTGATTGTGTGATTGTGCGATTGTGTGATTGCGTGATTGTGTGATTGTGGGATTGTGTGGTGGTGTGATTGTGTGATTGTGTATTATGTGATTGTGTTCTTGTGTCTTTGTGTGATTGTGTAGTTGGTTGATTGTGTGATTGTGTGATTGTGGGATTGTGAGATTGTGTGATTGTGTGATTGTGTGATTGTGTGATTGTGTGATTGTGTGATTGTGTGATTGCGTGATTGTGTGAAAGTGGGTTTGTGTGTTTGTGGATTGTGTGGTTGTGTGATTGTGTGATGGCGGGATGTGGATTGTCTGATTGTGTGATTGTGTATTGGTGTGATTGTGCGATTGTGTGACTTTGCGATTGTGTGATTGTGTGATGGCGGGTTGTGGATTGTCTGATTGTGTGATTGTGTATTGGTGTGATTGTGCGATTGTGTGACTTTGCGATTGTGTTATTGTGTGGTTGTATGATTGTGCGATTGCATGGTGGGGTGATTGTGTGATAGTGTGATTGTGTGATAGTGTGATTGTGTGATTGTGTGATTGTGTGATTGTGGGATTGTGTGGTTGTGTGATTGTGTGGCTGTGTGATTGTGTGATTGTGTGATTGTGGGATTGAGTGAGTGTGTGATTGTGTGATTGTGTGATTGTGGGATTGTGAGATTGTGTGATTGTGTGATTGTGTGATTGTGTGATTGTGTGATTGTGTGAAAGTGGGTTTGTGTGTTTGTGGATTGTGCGGTTGTGTGATTGTGTGATGGCGGGATGTGGATTGTCTGATTGTGTGATTGTGTATTGGTGTGATTGTGCGATTGTGTGACTTTGCGATTGTGTGATTGTGTGATGGCGGGTTGTGGATTGTCTGATTGTGTGATTGTGTATTGGTGTGATTGTGTGATTGTAGGATTGTGTGAGTGTGTGATTGTGTGATTGCGTGATTGTGTGATTGTGTGATTGTGTCACAGTGAGATTGTGTGATTGTGTGGTTGTGTGATTGTGTGATTGTGTGATTGTGTGATTGTGTGATTGTGGGATTGTGTGGTTGTGTGATTGTGTGGCTGTGTGATTGTGTGATTGTGTGATTGTGGGATTGTGTGATTGTGTGATTGTGTGATTGTGTGGTTGTGTGATTGTGTGATTGTGTGATTGTGTGATTGTGTGATTGTGCGATTGTGTGATTGCGTGGTTGCGTGATTGCGTGATTGTGTGATTGTGTGATTGTGTGGTTGTGTGATTGTGTGATTGTGGATTGTGTATTGTGCGATTGTGTGATTGCGTGAGTGTGTGGTTGTGTGACTGTAGATTGCGTATTGTGTGATTGTCTGATTGTGTGATTGTGTGATTGTGTGATTGTGTGATTGTGTGATTGTGTGATTGTGTGAAAGTGGGTTTGTGTGTTTGTGGATTGTGTGGTTGTGTGATTGTGTGATGGCGGGATGTGGATTGTCTGATTGTGTGATTGTGTATTGGTGTGATTGTGCGATTGTGTGACTTTGCGATTGTGTGATTGTGTGATGGCGGGTTGTGGATTGTCTGATTGTGTGATTGTGTATTGGTGTGATTGTGTGATTGTGTGATTGTGGGATTGTGTGAGTGCGTGATTGTGTGATTATGTGATTGTGTGATTGTGTGATTGTGTGGTTGTGTGATTGTGTGATTGTGTGATTGTGTGATTGTGTGATTGTGGGATTGTGTGGTTGTGTGATTGTGTGGTTGTGTGATTTTGTGATTGTGTGATTGTGGGATTGTGTGATTGTGTGATTGTGTGATTGTGTGGTTGTGTGATTGTGTGATTGCGTGAGTGTATGATTGTGTGACTGTGGATTGTGTATTGTGTGATTGTGTGATTGCGTGAGTGTGTGGTTGTGTGACTGTAGATTGCGTATTGTGTGATTGTGTGATTGTGTGATTGTGTGATTGTGTGATTGTGTGAAAGTGGGTTTGTGTGTTTGTGGATTGTGTGGTTGTGTGATTGTGTGATGGCGGGATGTGGATTGTCTGATTGTGTGATTGTGTATTGGTGTGATTGTGCGATTGTGTGACTTTGCGATTGTGTGATTGTGTGATGGCGGGTTGTGGACTGTCTGATTGTGTGATTGTGTATTGGTGTGATTGTGCGATTGTGTGACTTCGCGATTGTGTTACTGTGTGGTTGTGTGATTGTGTGATTGCATGGTGGGGTGATTGTGTGATAGTGTGATTGTGTGATAGTGTGATAGTGTGATTGTGTGATTGTGTGATTGTGTGATTGTGTGATTGTGTGATTGTGTGATAGTGTGATTGTGTCCATGTGTAATCGTGTGTTTGGGTGCTTGTGTGACTGTGTGAGTGTGTGATTGTGGATTGTGTGATTGTGTGATTGTGTGATTGTGTGATTGTGTGATTGTGTGATTGTGTGATTGTGTGATTGTGTCACTGTGTGATTGTGTGATTGTGTGATTGTGTGGTTGTGTGATTGTGTGATTGTGTGATTGTGGGATTGTGTGGTTGTGTGATTGTGTGGTTGTGTGATTGTGTGATTGTGGGATTGTGTGGTTGTGTGATTGTGTGGTTGTGTGATTGTGTGATTGTGTGATTGTGTGAGTGGGATTGTGTGGTTGTGTGATTGTGTGGTTGTGTGATTGCGTGATTGTGTGATTGTGGGATTGTGTGATTGTGTGATTGTGTGATTGTGGGATTGTGTGGTTGTGTGATTGTGTGGTTGTGTGATTGTGTGATTGTGTGATTGTGGGATTGTGTGGTTGTGTGATTGTGTGGTTGTGTGATTGCGTGATTGTGTGATTGTGGGATTGTGTGATTGTGTGATTCTGCGATTGTGTGATTGTGTGGTTGTGTGAGTGTGTGGGTGTGTGATCGTGTGATTGTGTCACTGTGTGATTGTGTGATTGTGTGATTGTGTGGTGGTGTGATTGTGTGATTGTGTATTATGTGATTGTGTATTATGTGATTGTGTTCTTGTGTCTTTGTGTGATTGTGTAGTTGTGTGATTGTGTGATTGTGTGATTGTGGGATTGTGAGATTGTGTGATTGTGTGATTGTGTGATTGTGTGATTGTGTGATTGTGTGATTGTGTGATTGTGTGATTGTGTGAAAGTAGGTTTGTGTGTTTGCGGATTGTGTGGTTGTGTGATTGTGTGATGGCGGGATGTGGATTGTCTGATTGTGTGATTGTGTATTGGTGTGACTGTGCGATTGTGTGACTTTGCGATTGTGTGATTGTGTGATGGCGGCTTGTGGATTGTCTGATTGTGTGATTGTGTATTGGTGTGATTGTGTGATTGTGGGATTGTGTGAGTGTGTGATTGTGTGATTGCGTGATTGTGTGATTGTGTGATTGTGGGATTGTGTGGTTGTGTGATTGTGTGATTGTGTGATTGTGTGATTGTGGGATTGTGGGATTGTGTGGTTGTGTGATTGTGTGGCTGTGTGATTGTGTGATTCTGTGATTGTGTGAGTGGGATTGTGTGGTTGTGTGATTGTGTGGTTGTGTGATTGCGTGATTGTGTGATTGTGGGATTGTGTGATTGTGTGATTGTGGGATTGTGTGGTTGTGTGATTGTGTGGTTGTGTGATTGTGTGATTGTGTGATTGTGGGATTGTGTGGTTGTGTGATTGTGTGGTTGTGTGATTGCGTGATTGTGTGATTGTGGGATTGTGTGATTGTGTGATTCTGCGATTGTGTGATTGTGTGATTGTGTGGTTGTGTGAGTGTGTGGGTGTGTGATCGTGTGATTGTGTCACTGTGTGATTGTGTGATTGTGTGATTGTGTGGTGGTGTGATTGTGTGATTGTGTATTATGTGATTGTGTATTATGTGATTGTGTTCTTGTGTCTTTGTGTGATTGTGTAGTTGTGTGATTGTGTGATTGTGTGATTGTGTGATTGTGGGATTGTGAGATTGTGTGATTGTGTGATTGTGTGATTGTGTGATTGTGTGATTGTGTGAAAGTGGGTTTGTGTGTTTGTGGATTGTGTGGTTGTGTGATTGTGTGATGGCGGGATGTGGATTGTCTGATTGTGTGATTGTGTATTGGTGTGACTGTGCGATTGTGTGACTTTGCGATTGTGTGATTGTGTGATGGCGGGTTGTGGATTGTCTGATTGTGTGATTGTGTATTGGTGTGATTGTGTGATTGTGGGATTGTGTGAGTGTGTGATTGTGTGATTGCGTGATTGTGTGATTGTGTGATTGTGTCACAGTGTGATTGTGTGATTGTGTGGTTGTGTGATTGTGTGATTGTGGGATTGTGTGGTTGTGTGATTGTGTGGCTGTGTGATTGTGTGATTGTGTGATTGTGGGATTGTGTGATTGTGTGATTGTGTGATTGTGTGATTGTGTGGTTGTGTGATTGTGTGATTGTGTGATTGTGTGATTGTGTGATTGTGCGATTGTGTGATTGCGTGATTGCGTGATTGCGTGATTGTGTGATTGTGTGATTGTGTGATTGTGTGGTTGTGTGATTGTGTGATTGTGTGATAGCGTGATTGTGCGATTGTGTGATTGCGTGATTGCCTGGTTGCGTGATTCTGTGATTCCCTCGTTGTGCGATTGTGTTATTGTGTGATGAGGTGCTTGTGTGATGGTGTGATTGTGTGATTGTGTGATTGTGTGGTTGTGTGATTGTGTGATTGTGTGATTGTGTGATTGTGTGATTGTGTGATTGTGTGATTGTGTGGTTGTGTGATTATGTGATTGTGTCATTGTGTTCATGTGTTATTTTGTGTTGGGGTGCTTGTGTGATTGCGTGAGTGTATGATTGTGTGACTGTGGATTGTGTATTGTGCGATTGTGTGATTGCGTGAGTGTGTGGTTGTGTGACTGTAGATTGCGTATTGTGTGATTGTGTGATTGTGTGATTGTGTGATTGTGTGATTGTGTGAAAGTGGGTTTGTGTGTTTGTGGACTGTGTGGTTGTGTGATTGTGTGATGGCGGGATGTGGATTGTCTGATTGTGTGATTTGCGATTGTGTGACAATGCGATTGTGTGATTGTGTGATGGCGGGTTGTGGATTGTCTGATTGTGTGATTGTGCGATTGTGTGACAATGCGATTGTGTGATTGTGTGGTTGTGTGATTGTGTAATTGCATGGTGGGGTGATTGTGTGATAGTGTGATTGTGTGATAGTGTGATAGCGTGATTGTGTGATTGTGTGATTGTGTGATTGTGTCCATGTGTAATCGTGTGTTTGGGTGCTTGTGTGATTGTGCGAGGGTGTGATTGTGTGATTGTGTGATTGTGTGATTGTGGGATTGTGTGGTTGTGTGATTGTGTGGTTGTGTGATTGCGTCATTGTGTGATTGTGGGATTGCGTGATTGTGTGATTGTGTGATTATGGGATTGTGTGGTTGTGTGATTGTGTGATTGTTTGATTGTGTGATTGTGGGATTGTGTGGTTGTGTGATTGTGTGGTTGTGTGATTGCGTGATTGTGTGATTGTGGGATTGTGGGATTGTGTGATTGTGGGATCGTGTGGTTGTGTGATTGTGTGGTTGTGTGATTGTGTGATTGTGTGATTGTGTGATTGTGCGGTTGTGTGATTGTGTGATTGCGTGATTGTGTGATTGTGCGGTTGTGTGATTGTGTGATTGCGTGATTGTGTGATTGTGCGATTGTGTGATTGCGTGGTTGCGTGATTGCGTGATAGTGTGATTGTGTGATAGTGTGATAGTGTGATTGTGTGATTGTGTGATTGTGTGATTGTGTGATTGTGTGATTGTGTGATTGCGGGATTGTGTGGTTGTGTGATTGTGTGGTTGTGATTGTGTGATTGTGGGATTGTGTGGTTGTGTGATAGTGTGGTTGTGTGATTGCGGGATTGTGTGGTTGTGTGATTGTGTGGTTGTGTGATTGTGTGATTGTGGGATTGTGTGGTTGTGTGATTGTGTGATTGTGTGATTGTGTGATTGTGTGATTGTGCGATTGTGTGATTGCGTGGTTGCGTGATTGCGTGATTGTGTGATTGTGTGATTGTGTGGTTGTGTGATTGTGTGATTGTGTGATAGTGTGCTTGTGTGATTGCGTGATTGTGTGATTGTGGGATTGTGTGATTGTGTGATTGTGCGATTGTGTGATTGTGTGATTGTGTGGTTGTGTGAGTGTGTGGGTGTGTGATCGTGTGATTGTGTCACTGTGTGATTGTGTGATTGTGTGATTGTGTGGTGGTGTGATTGTGTGATTGTGTATTATGTGATTGTGTTCTTGTGTCTTTGTGTGATTGTGTAGTTGTGTGATTGTGTGATTGTGTGATTGTGGGATTGTGAGATTGTGTGATTGTGTGATTGTGTGATTGTGTGATTGTGTGATTGTGTGATTGTGTGATTGTGTGATTGTGTGATTGTGTGATTGTGTGATTGTGTGATTGTGTGATTGTGTGATTGTGTGAAAGTGGGTTTGTGTGTTTGTGGATTGTGTGGTTGTGTGATTGTGCGATGGCGGGATGTGGATTGTCTGATTGTGTGATTGTGTATTGGTGTGATTGTGCGATTGTGTGATTGTGTGATGGCATGTTGTGGGTTGTCTGATTGTGTGATTGTGTATTGGTGTGATTGTGTGATTGTGCGATTGTGGGATTGTGTGAGTGTGTGATTGTGTGATTGCGTGATTGTGTGATTGTGTGATTGTGTCACAGTGTGATTGTGTGATTGTGTGGTTGTGTGATTGTGTGATTGTGGGATTGTGTGATTGTGTGATTGTGTGATTGTGTGATTGTGTGATTGTGTGATTGTGTGATTGTGTGACTGTTTGATTGTGTGATTGTGTGATTGTGAGATTGTGTGATTGTGTGATTGTGTGATTGTTAGATTGTGTGATTGTGTGATTGCGTGGTTGCCTGGTTGCGTAATTCTGTGATTAAGTCGTTGTGTGATTGTGTTATTGTGCGATCCGGTGGTTGTGTGATTGTGTGATTGTGTAATTGTGTGATTGTGGGATTGCGTGATTGTGTGATAGTGTGATTGTGTGATTGTGTGATTCGGTGATTGCCTGGTTGCGTGATTCCATGATTAAGTCGCTGTGTGATTGTGTTATTGTGTGATGAGGTTGTTGTGTGATTGTGTGATTGCGTGATTGTGTGACTGTGTGATTGTGTGATTGTGTGATTGTGTGGTTGTGTGATTGGGTGACTGTGTGAGTGTGTGGGTGTGTGATTGCCTGATGGAACGATTGCCTGATTCTGTGAATGTGTGATTGTGCAATTGTGTGATTGTGTGATTGTTTGTTTGTGTGATTGTGTGATTGTGAGATTGTTGTGATTGTGTGATAGTGTGATTATGTGATTGTGTGACTGTATGATAGTGTGATTGTGTGATTGTGTGATTGCGTGATTGCCTGGTTGCGTGATTCTGTGATTCCCTCGTTGTGCGATTGTGTTATTGTGTGATGAGGTGCTTGTGTGATGGTGTGATTGTGTGATTGTGTGATTGTGTGGTTGTGTGATTGTGTGATTGTGTGATTGTGTGATTGTGTGGTTGTGTGATTATGTGATTGTGTCATTGTGTTCATGTGTTATTTTGTGTTGGGGTGCTTGTGTGATTGCGTGAGTGTATGATTGTGTGACTGTGGATTGTGTATTGTGTGATTGTGTGATTGCGTGAGTGTGTGGTTGTGTGACTGTAGATTGCGTATTGTGTGATTGTGTGATTGTGTGATTGTGTGATTGTGTGATTGTGTGATTGTGTGATTGTGTGATTGTGTGATTGTGTGATTGTGTGAAAGTGGGTTTGTGTGTTTGTGGATTGTGTGGTTGTGTGATTGTGTGATGGCGGGATGTGGATTGTCTGATTGTGTGATTGTGTATTGGTGTGATTGTGCGATTGTGTGACTTTGCGATTGTGTGATTGTGTGATGGCGGGTTGTGGATTGTCTGATTGTGTGATTGTGTATTGGTGTGATTGTGTGATTGTGTGATTGTGGGATTGTGTGAGTGTGTGATTGTGTGATTGCGTGATTGTGTGATTGTGTGATTGTGTCACAGTGTGATTGTGTCACAGTGTGATTGTGTGATTGTGTGGTTGTGTGATTGTGTGATTGTGTGATTGTGTGATTGTGGGATTGTGTGGTTGTGTGATTGTGTGGCTGTGTGATTATGTGATTGTGTGATTGTGGGATTGTGTGATTGTGTGATTGTGTGATTGTGTGATTGTGTGGTTGTGTGATTGTGTGATTGTGTGATTGTGTGATTGTGTGATTGTGCGATTGTGTGATTGCGTGGTTGCGTGATTGCGTGATTGTGTGATTGTGTGATTGTGTGATTGTGTGGTTGTGTGATTGTGTGATTGTGTGATAGTGTGATTGTGCGATTGTGTGATTGCGTGATTGCCTGGTTGCGTGATTCTGTGATTCCCTCGTTGTGCGATTGTGTTATTGTGTGATGAGGTGCTTGTGTGATGGTGTGATTGTGTGATTGTGTGATTGTGTGGTTGTGTGATTGTGTGATTGTGTGATTGTGTGATTGTGTGATTGTGTGATTGTGTGATTGTGTGGTTGTGTGATTATGTGATTGTGTCATTGTGTTCATGTGTTATTTTGTGTTGGGGTGCTTGTGTGATTGCGTGAGTGTATGATTGTGTGACTGTGGATTGTGTATTGTGCGATTGTGTGATTGCGTGAGTGTGTGGTTGTGTGACTGTAGATTGCGTATTGTGTGATTGTGTGATTGTGTGATTGTGTGATTGTGTGATTGTGTGATTGTGTAATTGTGTGATTGTGTGAAAGTGGGTTTGTGTGTGTGGACTGTGTGGTTGTGTGATTGTGTGATGGCGGGATGTGGATTGTCTGATTGTGTGATTGTGTATTGGTGTGATTGTGCGATTGTGTGACTTTGCGATTGTGTGATTGTGTGATGGCGGGTTGTGGATTGTCTGATTGTGTGATTGTGTATTGGTGTGACTGTGCGATTGTGTGATTGTGTGATGGCAGGTTGTGGATTGTCTGATTGTGTGATTGTGTATTGGTGTGATTGTGTGATTGTGTGATTGTGGGATTGTGTGAGTGTGTGATTGTGTGATTGCGTGACTGTGTGATTGTGTGATTGTGTCACAGTGTGATTGTGTGGTTGTGTGATTGTGTGGTTGTGTGATTGTGTGGTTGTGTGATTGTGTGATTGTGGGATTGTGTGATTGTGTGATTGTGTGATTGTGTGATTGTGTGAAAGTGGGTTTGTGTGTTTGTGGATTGTGTGGTTGTGTGATTGTGTGATGGCGGGATGTGGATTGTCTGATTGTGTGATTGTGTATTGGTGTGATTGTGCGATTGTGTGACTTTGCGATTGTGTGATTGTGTGATGGCGGGTTGTGGATTGTCTGATTGTGTGATTGTGTATTGGTGTGATTGTGTGATTGTGTGATTGTGGGATTGTGTGAGTGCGTGATTGTGTGATTATGTGATTGTGTGATTGTGTGATTGTGTGATTGTGTGGTTGTGTGATTGTGTGATTGTGTGATTGTGTGATTGTGGGATTGTGTGGTTGTGTGATTGTGTGGTTGTGTGATTGTGTGATTGTGTGATTGTGGGATTGTGTGATTGTGTGATTGTGTGATTGTGTGATTGTGTGGTTGTGTGATTGTGTGATTGCGTGAGTGTATGATTGTGTGACTGTGGATTGTGTATTGTGTGATTGTGTGATTGCGTGAGTGTGTGGTTGTGTGACTGTAGATTGCGTATTGTGTGATTGTGTGATTGTGTGATTGTGTGATTGTGTGATTGTGTGAAAGTGGGTTTGTGTGTTTGTGGATTGTGTGATTGTGTGATTGTGTGATGGCGGGATATGGATTGTCTGATTGTGTGATTGTGTATTGGTGTGATTGTGCGATTGTGTGACTTTGCGATTGTGTGATTGTGTGATGGCAGGTTGTGGATTGTCTGATTGTGTGATTGTGTGATTGTGTGATTGTGTGAAAGTGGGTTTGTGTGTTTGTGGATTGTGTGGTTGTGTGATTGTGTGATGGCGGGATGTGGATTGTCTGATTGTGTGCTGGTGTATTGGTGTGATTGTGCGATTGTGTGACTTTGCGATTGTGTGATTGTGTGATGGCGGGTTGTGGATTGTCTGATTGTGTGATTGTGTATTGGTGTGATTGTGCGATTGTGTGACTTTGCGATTGTGTGATTGTGTGATGGCGGGTTGTGGACTGTCTGATTGTGTGATTGTGTATTGGTGTGATTGTGTGATTGTGTGATTGTGGGATTGTGTGAGTGCGTGATTGTGTGATTATGTGATTGTGTGATTGTGTGATTGTGTGATTGTGTGGTTGTGTGATTGTGTGATTGTGTGATTGTGTGATTGTGGGATTGTGTGGTCGTGTGATTGTGTGGTTGTGTGATTGTGTGATTGTGTGATTGTGGGATTGTGTGATTGTGTGATTGTGTGATTGTGTGATTGTGAGGTTGTGTGATTGTGTGATTGCGTGAGTGTATGATTGTGTGACTGTGGATTGTGTATTGAGTGATTGTGTGATTGCGTGAGTGTGTGGTTGTGTGACTGTAGATTGCGTATTGTGTGATTGTGTGATTGTGTGATTGTGTGATTGTGTGAAAGTGGGTTTGTGTGTTTGTGGATTGTGTGATTGTGTGATTGTGTGATTGTGTGATTGTGTGATTGTGTGATTGTGTGATTGTGTGGTTGTGTGATTATGTGATTGTGTCATTGTGTTCATGTGTTATTTTGTGTTGGGGTGCTTGTGTGATTGCGTGAGTGTATGATTGTGTGACTGTGGATTGCGTATTGTGCGATTGTGTGATTGCGTGAGTGTGTGGTTGTGTGACTGTTGATTGCGTATTGTGTGATTGTGTGATTGTGTGATTGTGTGATTGTGTGATTGTGTGATTGTGTGATTGTGTGATTGTGTGAAAGTGGGTTTGTGTGTTTGTGGATTGTGTAGTTGTGTGATTGTGTGATGGCGGGATGTGGATTGTCTGATTGTGTGATTGTGTATTAGTGTGATTGTGCGATTGTGTGACTTTGCGATTGTGTGATTTTGTGATGACGGGTTGTGGATTGTCTAATTGTGTGATTGTGTATTGGTGTGATTGTGCGATTTTGTGACAATGCGATTGTGTGATTGTGTGGTTGTGTGATTGTGTAATTGCATGGTGGGGTGATTGTGTGATAGTGTGATTGTGTGATAGTGTGATAGTGTGATTGTGTGATTGTGTGATTGTGTGATTGTGTGATTGTGTGATTGTGTGATTGTGTGATTGCGGGATTGTGTGGTTGTGTGATTGTGTGGTTGTGTGATTGTGTGATTGTGGGACTGTGTGGTTGTGTGATAGTGTGGTTGTGTGATTGGGGGATTGTGTGGTTGTGTGATTGTGTGGTTGTGTGATTGTGTGATTGTGGGATTGTGTGGTTGTGTGATTGTGTGATTGTGTGATTGTGTGATTGTGTGATTGTGCGATTGTGTGATTGCGTGGTTGCGTGATTGCGTGATTGTGTGATTGTGTGATTGTGTGGTTGTGTGATTGTGTGATTGTGTGATTGTGTGCTTGTGTGATTGCGTGATTGTGTGATTGTGGGATTGTGTGATTGTGTGATTGTGCGATTGTGTGATTGTGTGATTGTGTGGTTGTGTGAGTGTGTGGGTGTGTGATCGTGTGATTGTGTCACTGTGTGATTGTGTGATTGTGTGATTGTGTGGTGGTGTGATTGTGTGATTGTGTATTATGTGATTGTGTTCTTGTGTCTTTGTGTGATTGTGTAGTTGTGTGATTGTGTGATTGTGTGATTGTGGGATTGTGAGATTGTGTGATTGTGTGATTGTGTGATTGTGTGATTGTGTGATTGTGTGATTGTGTGATTGCGTGATTGTGTGAAAGTGGGTTTGTGTGTTTGTGGATTGTGTGGTTGTGTGATTGTGTGATGGCGGGATGTGGATTGTCTGATTGTGTGATTGTGTATTGGTGTGATTGTGCGATTGTGTGACTTTGCGATTGTGTGATTGTGTGATGGCGGGTTGTGGATTGTCTGATTGTGTGATTGTGTATTGGTGTGATTGTGCGATTGTGTGACTTTGCGATTGTGTTATTGTGTGGTTGTATGATTGTGCGATTGCATGGTGGGGTGATTGTGTGATAGTGTGATTGTGTGATAGTGTGATTGTGTGATTGTGTGATTGTGTGATTGTGGGATTGTGTGGTTGTGTGATTGTGTGGCTGTGTGATTGTGTGATTGTGTGATTGTGGGATTGAGTGAGTGTGTGATTGTGTGATTGTGTGATTGTGGGATTGTGAGATTGTGTGATTGTGTGATTGTGTGATTGTGTGAAAGTGGGTTTGTGTGTTTGTGGATTGTGCGGTTGTGTGATTGTGTGATGGCGGGATGTGGATTGTCTGATTGTGTGATTGTGTATTGGTGTGATTGTGCGATTGTGTGACTTTGCGATTGTGTGATTGTGTGATGGCGGGTTGTGGATTGTCTGATTGTGTGATTGTGTATTGGTGTGATTGTGTGATTGTAGGATTGTGTGAGTGTGTGATTGTGTGATTGCGTGATTGTGTGATTGTGTGATTGTGTCACAGTGAGATTGTGTGATTGTGTGGTTGTGTGATTGTGTGATTGTGTGATTGTGTGATTGTGTGATTGTGGGATTGTGTGGTTGTGTGATTGTGTGGCTGTGTGATTGTGTGATTGTGTGATTGTGGGATTGTGTGATTGTGTGATTGTGTGATTGTGTGGTTGTGTGATTGTGTGATTGTGTGATTGTGTGATTGTGTGATTGTGCGATTGTGTGATTGCGTGGTTGCGTGATTGCGTGATTGTGTGATTGTGTGATTGTGTGGTTGTGTGATTGTGTGATTGTGGATTGTGTATTGTGCGATTGTGTGATTGCGTGAGTGTGTGGTTGTGTGACTGTAGATTGCGTATTGTGTGATTGTCTGATTGTGTGATTGTGTGATTGTGTGATTGTGTGATTGTGTGATTGTGTGAAAGTGGGTTTGTGTGTTTGTGGATTGTGTGGTTGTGTGATTGTGTGATGGCGGGATGTGGATTGTCTGATTGTGTGATTGTGTATTGGTGTGATTGTGCGATTGTGTGACTTTGCGATTGTGTGATTGTGTGATGGCGGGTTGTGGATTGTCTGATTGTGTGGTTGTGTATTGGTGTGATTGTGTGATTGTGTGATTGTGGGATTGTGTGAGTGCGTGATTGTGTGATTATGTGATTGTGTGATTGTGTGATTGTGTGGTTGTGTGATTGTGTGATTGTGTGATTGTGTGATTGTGTGATTGTGTGGTTGTGTGATTGTGTGGTTGTGTGATTTTGTGATTGTGTGATTGTGGGATTGTGTGATTGTGTGATTGTGTGATTGTGTGGTTGTGTGATTGTGTGATTGCGTGAGTGTATGATTGTGTGACTGTGGATTGTGTATTGTGTGATTGTGTGATTGCGTGAGTGTGTGGTTGTGTGACTGTAGATTGCGTATTGTGTGATTGTGTGATTGTGTGATTGTGTGATTGTGTGATTGTGTGAAAGTGGGTTTGTGTGTTTGTGGATTGTGTGGTTGTGTGATTGTGTGATGGCGGGATGTGGATTGTCTGATTGTGTGATTGTGTATTGGTGTGATTGTGCGATTGTGTGACTTTGCGATTGTGTGATTGTGTGATGGCGGGTTGTGGACTGTCTGATTGTGTGATTGTGTATTGGTGTGATTGTGCGATTGTGTGACTTCGCGATTGTGTTACTGTGTGGTTGTGTGATTGTGTGATTGCATGGTGGGGTGATTGTGTGATAGTGTGATTGTGTGATAGTGTGATAGTGTGATTGTGTGATTGTGTGATTGTGTGATTGTGTGATTGTGTGATTGTGTGATAGTGTGATTGTGTCCATGTGTAATCGTGTGTTTGGGTGCTTGTGTGACTGTGTGAGTGTGTGATTGTGGATTGTGTGATTGTGTGATTGTGTGATTGTGTGATTGTGTGATTGTGTGATTGTGTGATTGTGTGATTGTGTCACTGTGTGATTGTGTGATTGTGTGATTGTGTGGTTGTGTGATTGTGTGATTGTGTGATTGTGGGATTGTGTGGTTGTGTGATTGTGTGGTTGTGTGATTGTGTGATTGTGGGATTGTGTGGTTGTGTGATTGTGTGGTTGTGTGATTGTGTGATTGTGTGATTGTGTGAGTGGGATTGTGTGGTTGTGTGATTGTGTGGTTGTGTGATTGCGTGATTGTGTGATTGTGGGATTGTGTGATTGTGTGATTGTGTGATTGTGGGATTGTGTGGTTGTGTGATTGTGTGGTTGTGTGATTGTGTGATTGTGTGATTGTGGGATTGTGTGGTTGTGTGATTGTGTGGTTGTGTGATTGCGTGATTGTGTGATTGTGGGATTGTGTGATTGTGTGATTCTGTGATTGTGTGATTGTGTGGTTGTGTGAGTGTGTGGGTGTGTGATCGTGTGATTGTGTCACTGTGTGATTGTGTGATTGTGTGATTGTGTGGTGGTGTGATTGTGTGATTGTGTATTATGTGATTGTGTATTATGTGATTGTGTTCTTGTGTCTTTGTGTGATTGTGTAGTTGTGTGATTGTGTGATTGTGTGATTGTGGGATTGTGAGATTGTGTGATTGTGTGATTGTGTGATTGTGTGATTGTGTGATTGTGTGATTGTGTGAAAGTAGGTTTGTGTGTTTGCGGATTGTGTGGTTGTGTGATTGTGTGATGGCGGGATGTGGATTGTCTGATTGTGTGATTGTGTATTGGTGTGACTGTGCGATTGTGTGACTTTGCGATTGTGTGATTGTGTGATGGCGGCTTGTGGATTGTCTGATTGTGTGATTGTGTATTGGTGTGATTGTGTGATTGTGGGATTGTGTGAGTGTGTGATTGTGTGATTGCGTGATTGTGTGATTGTGTGATTGTGGGATTGTGTGGTTGTGTGATTGTGTGATTGTGTGATTGTGTGATTGTGGGATTGTGGGATTGTGTGGTTGTGTGATTGTGTGGCTGTGTGATTGTGTGATTGTGTGATTGTGTGAGTGGGATTGTGTGGTTGTGTGATTGTGTGGTTGTGTGATTGCGTGATTGTGTGATTGTGGGATTGTGTGATTGTGTGATTGTGGGATTGTGTGGTTGTGTGATTGTGTGGTTGTGTGATTGTGTGATTGTGGGATTGTGTGGTTGTGTGATTGTGTGGTTGTGTGATTGCGTGATTGTGTGATTGTGGGATTGTGTGATTGTGTGATTCTGCGATTGTGTGATTGTGTGATTGTGTGGTTGTGTGAGTGTGTGGGTGTGTGATCGTGTGATTGTGTCACTGTGTGATTGTGTGATTGTGTGATTGTGTGGTGGTGTGATTGTGTGATTGTGTATTATGTGATTGTGTATTATGTGATTGTGTTCTTGTGTCTTTGTGTGATTGTGTAGTTGTGTGATTGTGTGATTGTGTGATTGTGTGATTGTGGGATTGTGAGATTGTGTGATTGTGTGATTGTGTGATTGTGTGATTGTGTGATTGTGTGAAAGTGGGTTTGTGTGTTTGTGGATTGTGTGGTTGTGTGATTGTGTGATGGCGGGATGTGGATTGTCTGATTGTGTGATTGTGTATTGGTGTGACTGTGCGATTGTGTGACTTTGCGATTGTGTGATTGTGTGATGGCGGGTTGTGGATTGTCTGATTGTGTGATTGTGTATTGGTGTGATTGTGTGATTGTGGGATTGTGTGAGTGTGTGATTGTGTGATTGCGTGATTGTGTGATTGTGTGATTGTGTCACAGTGTGATTGTGTGATTGTGTGGTTGTGTGATTGTGTGATTGTGGGATTGTGTGGTTGTGTGATTGTGTGGCTGTGTGATTGTGTGATTGTGTGATTGTGGGATTGTGTGATTGTGTGATTGTGTGATTGTGTGATTGTGTGGTTGTGTGATTGTGTGATTGTGTGATTGTGTGATTGTGTGATTGTGCGATTGTGTGATTGCGTGATTGCGTGATTGCGTGATTGTGTGATTGTGTGATTGTGTGATTGTGTGGTTGTGTGATTGTGTGATTGTGTGATAGCGTGATTGTGCGATTGTGTGATTGCGTGATTGCCTGGTTGCGTGATTCTGTGATTCCCTCGTTGTGCGATTGTGTTATTGTGTGATGAGGTGCTTGTGTGATGGTGTGATTGTGTGATTGTGTGATTGTGTGGTTGTGTGATTGTGTGATTGTGTGATTGTGTGATTGTGTGATTGTGTGATTGTGTGATTGTGTGGTTGTGTGATTATGTGATTGTGTCATTGTGTTCATGTGTTATTTTGTGTTGGGGTGCTTGTGTGATTGCGTGAGTGTATGATTGTGTGACTGTGGATTGTGTATTGTGCGATTGTGTGATTGCGTGAGTGTGTGGTTGTGTGACTGTAGATTGCGTATTGTGTGATTGTGTGATTGTGTGATTGTGTGATTGTGTGATTGTGTGATTGTGTGAAAGTGGGTTTGTGTGTTTGTGGACTGTGTGGTTGTGTGATTGTGTGATGGCGGGATGTGGATTGTCTGATTGTGTGATTTGCGATTGTGTGACAATGCGATTGTGTGATTGTGTGATGGCGGGTTGTGGATTGTCTGATTGTGTGATTGTGCGATTGTGTGACAATGCGATTGTGTGATTGTGTGGTTGTGTGATTGTGTAATTGCATGGTGGGGTGATTGTGTGATAGTGTGATTGTGTGATAGTGTGATAGCGTGATTGTGTGATTGTGTGATTGTGTGATTGTGTCCATGTGTAATCGTGTGTTTGGGTGCTTGTGTGATTGTGCGAGGGTGTGATTGTGTGATTGTGTGATTGTGTGATTGTGGGATTGTGTGGTTGTGTGATTGTGTGGTTGTGTGATTGCGTGATTGTGTGATTGTGGGATTGCGTGATTGTGTGATTGTGTGATTATGGGATTGTGTGGTTGTGTGATTGTGTGATTGTTTGATTGTGTGATTGTGGGATTGTGTGGTTGTGTGATTGTGTGGTTGTGTGATTGCGTGATTGTGTGATTGTGGGATTGTGTGATTGTGTGATTGTGGGATCGTGTGGTTGTGTGATTGTGTGGTTGTGTGATTGTGTGATTGTGTGATTGTGTGATTGTGCGGTTGTGTGATTGTGTGATTGCGTGATTGTGTGATTGTGCGGTTGTGTGATTGTGTGATTGCGTGATTGTGTGATTGTGCGATTGTGTGATTGCGTGGTTGCGTGATTGCGTGATAGTGTGATTGTGTGATAGTGTGATAGTGTGATTGTGTGATTGTGTGATTGTGTGATTGTGTGATTGTGTGATTGTGTGATTGCGGGATTGTGTGGTTGTGTGATTGTGTGGTTGTGATTGTGTGATTGTGGGATTGTGTGGTTGTGTGATAGTGTGGTTGTGTGATTGCGGGATTGTGTGGTTGTGTGATTGTGTGGTTGTGTGATTGTGTGATTGTGGGATTGTGTGGTTGTGTGATTGTGTGATTGTGTGATTGTGTGATTGTGTGATTGTGCGATTGTGTGATTGCGTGGTTGCGTGATTGCGTGATTGTGTGATTGTGTGATTGTGTGGTTGTGTGATTGTGTGATTGTGTGATTGTGTGCTTGTGTGATTGCGTGATTGTGTGATTGTGGGATTGTGTGATTGTGTGATTGTGCGATTGTGTGATTGTGTGATTGTGTGGTTGTGTGAGTGTGTGGGTGTGTGATCGTGTGATTGTGTCACTGTGTGATTGTGTGATTGTGTGATTGTGTGGTGGTGTGATTGTGTGATTGTGTATTATGTGATTGTGTTCTTGTGTCTTTGTGTGATTGTGTAGTTGTGTGATTGTGTGATTGTGTGATTGTGGGATTGTGAGATTGTGTGATTGTGTGATTGTGTGATTGTGTGATTGTGTGATTGTGTGATTGTGTGATTGTGTGATTGTGTGATTGTGTGATTGTGTGATTGTGTGATTGTGTGATTGTGTGAAAGTGGGTTTGTGTGTTTGTGGATTGTGTGGTTGTGTGATTGTGCGATGGCGGGATGTGGATTGTCTGATTGTGTGATTGTGTATTGGTGTGATTGTGCGATTGTGTGATTGTGTGATGGCATGTTGTGGGTTGTCTGATTGTGTGATTGTGTATTGGTGTGATTGTGTGATTGTGCGATTGTGGGATTGTGTGAGTGTGTGATTGTGTGATTGCGTGATTGTGTGATTGTGTGATTGTGTCACAGTGTGATTGTGTGATTGTGTGGTTGTGTGATTGTGTGATTGTGGGATTGTGTGATTGTGTGATTGTGTGATTGTGTGATTGTGTGATTGTGTGAAAGTGGGTTTGTGTGTTTGTGGATTGTGTGGTTGTGTGATTGTGTGATGGCGGGATGTGGATTGTCTGATTGTGTGATTGTGTATTGGTGTGATTGTGCGATTGTGTGACTTTGCGATTGTGTGATTGTGTGATGGCGGGTTGTGGATTGTCTGATTGTGTGATTGTGTATTGGTGTGATTGTGTGATTGTGTGATTGTGGGATTGTGTGAGTGCGTGATTGTGTGATTATGTGATTGTGTGATTGTGTGATTGTGTGGTTGTGTGATTGTGTGATTGTGTGATTGTGTGATTGTGGGATTGTGTGATTGTGTGATTGTGTGATTGTGGGATTGTGTGGTTGTGTGATTGTGTGGTTGTGTGATTGTGTGATTGTGTGATTGTGGGATTGTGTGGTTGTGTGATTGTGTGGTTGTGTGATTGCGTGATTGTATGATTGTGGGATTGTGTGATTGTGTGATTCTGCGATTGTGTGATTGTGTGATTGTGTGGTTGTGTGAGTGTGTGGGTGTGTGATCGTGTGATTGTGTCACTGTGTGATTGTGTGATTGTGTGATTGTGTGGTGGTGTGATTGTGTGATTGTGTATTATGTGATTGTGTATTATGTGATTGTGTTCTTGTGTCTTTGTGTGATTGTGTAGTTGTGTGATTGTGTGATTGTGTGATTGTGTGATTGTGGGATTGTGAGATTGTGTGATTGTGTGATTGTGTGATTGTGTGATTGTGTGATTGTGTGAAAGTGGGTTTGTGTGTTTGTGGATTGTGTTGTTGTGTGATTGTGTGATGGCGGGATGTGGATTGTCTGATTGTGTGATTGTGTATTGGTGTGACTGTGCGATTGTGTGACTTTGCGATTGTGTGATTGTGTGATGGCGGGTTGTGGATTGTCTGATTGTGTGATTGTGTATTGGTGTGATTGTGTGATTGTGGGATTGTGTGAGTGTGTGATTGTGTGATTGCGTGATTGTGTGATTGTGTGATTGTGTCACAGTGTGATTGTGTGATTGTGTGGTTGTGTGATTGTGTGATTGTGGGATTGTGTGGTTGTGTGATTGTGTGGCTGTGTGATTGTGTGATTGTGTGATTGTGGGATTGTGTGATTGTGTGATTGTGTGATTGTGTGATTGTGTGGTTGTGTGATTGTGTGATTGTGTGATTGTGTGATTGTGTGATTGTGCGATTGTGTGATTGCGTGATTGCGTGATTGCGTGATTGTGTGATTGTGTGATTGTGTGATTGTGTGGTTGTGTGATTGTGTGATTGTGTGATAGCGTGATTGTGCGATTGTGTGATTGCGTGATTGCCTGGTTGCGTGATTCTGTGATTCCCTCGTTGTGCGATTGTGTTATTGTGTGATGAGGTGCTTGTGTGATGGTGTGATTGTGTGATTGTGTGATTGTGTGGTTGTGTGATTGTGTGATTGTGTGATTGTGTGATTGTGTGATTGTGTGATTGTGTGATTGTGTGGTTGTGTGATTATGTGATTGTGTCATTGTGTTCATGTGTTATTTTGTGTTGGGGTGCTTGTGTGATTGCGTGAGTGTATGATTGTGTGACTGTGGATTGTGTATTGTGCGATTGTGTGATTGCGTGAGTGTGTGGTTGTGTGACTGTAGATTGCGTATTGTGTGATTGTGTGATTGTGTGATTGTGTGATTGTGTGATTGTGTGATTGTGTGAAAGTGGGTTTGTGTGTTTGTGGACTGTGTGGTTGTGTGATTGTGTGATGGCGGGATGTGGATTGTCTGATTGTGTGATTTGCGATTGTGTGACAATGCGATTGTGTGATTGTGTGATGGCGGGTTGTGGATTGTCTGATTGTGTGATTGTGCGATTGTGTGACAATGCGATTGTGTGATTGTGTGGTTGTGTGATTGTGTAATTGCATGGTGGGGTGATTGTGTGATAGTGTGATTGTGTGATAGTGTGATAGCGTGATTGTGTGATTGTGTGATTGTGTGATTGTGTCCATGTGTAATCGTGTGTTTGGGTGCTTGTGTGATTGTGCGAGGGTGTGATTGTGTGATTGTGTGATTGTGTGATTGTGGGATTGTGTGGTTGTGTGATTGTGTGGTTGTGTGATTGCGTGATTGTGTGATTGTGGGATTGCGTGATTGTGTGATTGTGTGATTATGGGATTGTGTGGTTGTGTGATTGTGTGATTGTTTGATTGTGTGATTGTGTGATTGTGTGATTGCGGGATTGTGTGGTTGTGTGATTGTGTGGTTGTGATTGTGTGATTGTGGGATTGTGTGGTTGTGTGATAGTGTGGTTGTGTGATTGCGGGATTGTGTGGTTGTGTGATTGTGTGGTTGTGTGATTGTGTGATTGTGGGATTGTGTGGTTGTGTGATTGTGTGATTGTGTGATTGTGTGATTGTGTGATTGTGCGATTGTGTGATTGCGTGGTTGCGTGATTGCGTGATTGTGTGATTGTGTGATTGTGTGGTTGTGTGATTGTGTGATTGTGTGATTGTGTGCTTGTGTGATTGCGTGATTGTGTGATTGTGGGATTGTGTGATTGTGTGATTGTGCGATTGTGTGATTGTGTGATTGTGTGGTTGTGTGAGTGTGTGGGTGTGTGATCGTGTGATTGTGTCACTGTGTGATTGTGTGATTGTGTGATTGTGTGGTGGTGTGATTGTGTGATTGTGTATTATGTGATTGTGTTCTTGTGTCTTTGTGTGATTGTGTAGTTGTGTGATTGTGTGATTGTGTGATTGTGGGATTGTGAGATTGTGTGATTGTGTGATTGTGTGATTGTGTGATTGTGTGATTGTGTGATTGTGTGATTGTGTGATTGTGTGATTGTGTGATTGTGTGATTGTGTGATTGTGTGATTGTGTGATTGTGTGAAAGTGGGTTTGTGTGTTTGTGGATTGTGTGGTTGTGTGATTGTGCGATGGCGGGATGTGGATTGTCTGATTGTGTGATTGTGTATTGGTGTGATTGTGCGATTGTGTGATTGTGTGATGGCATGTTGTGGGTTGTCTGATTGTGTGATTGTGTATTGGTGTGATTGTGTGATTGTGCGATTGTGGGATTGTGTGAGTGTGTGATTGTGTGATTGCGTGATTGTGTGATTGTGTGATTGTGTCACAGTGTGATTGTGTGATTGTGTGGTTGTGTGATTGTGTGATTGTGGGATTGTGTGATTGTGTGATTGTGTGATTGTGTGATTGTGTGATTGTGTGAAAGTGGGTTTGTGTGTTTGTGGATTGTGTGGTTGTGTGATTGTGTGATGGCGGGATGTGGACTGTCTGATTGTGTGATTGTGTATTGGTGTGATTGTGCGATTGTGTGACTTTGCGATTGTGTGATTGTGTGATGGCGGGTTGTGGATTGTCTGATTGTGTGATTGTGTATTGGTGTGATTGTGCGATTGTGTGACTTTGCGATTGTGTTATTGTGTGGTTGTATGATTGTGTGATTGCATGGTGGGGTGATTGTGTGATAGTGTGATTGTGTGATAGTGTGATTGTGTGATTGTGTGATTGTGTGATTGTGGGATTGTGTGGTTGTGTGATTGTGTGGCTGTGTGATTGTGTGATTGTGTGATTGTGGGATTGAGTGAGTGTGTGATTGTGTGATTGTGTGATTGTGGGATTGTGAGATTGTGTGATTGTGTGATTGTGTGATTGTGTGATTGTGTGATTGTGTGAAAGTGGGTTTGTGTGTTTGTGGATTGTGTGGTTGTGTGATTGTGTGATGGCGGGATGTGGATTGTCTGATTGTGTGATTGTGTATTGGTGTGATTGTGCGATTGTGTGACTTTGCGATTGTGTGATTGTGTGATGGCGGGTTGTGGATTGTCTGATTGTGTGATTGTGTATTGGTGTGATTGTGTGATTGTAGGATTGTGTGAGTGTGTGATTGTGTGATTGCGTGATTGTGTGATTGTGTGATTGTGTCACAGTGAGATTGTGTGATTGTGTGGTTGTGTGATTGTGTGATTGTGTGATTGTGTGATTGTGTGATTGTGGGATTGTGTGGTTGTGTGATTGTGTGGCTGTGTGATTGTGTGATTGTGTGATTGTGGGATTGTGTGATTGTGTGATTGTGTGGTTGTGTGATTGTGTTATTGTGTGATTGTGTGATTGTGTGATTGTGCGATTGTGTGATTGCGTGGTTGCGTGATTGCGTGATTGTGTGATTGTGTGATTGTGTGGTTGTGTGATTGTGTGATTGTGGATTGTGTATTGTGCGATTGTGTGATTGCGTGAGTGTGTGGTTGTGTGACTGTAGATTGCGTATTGTGTGATTGTCTGATTGTGTGATTGTGTGATTGTGTGATTGTGTGATTGTGTGATTGTGTGATTGTGTGATTGTGTGAAAGTGGGTTTGTGTGTTTGTGGATTGTGTGGTTGTGTGATTGTGTGATGGCGGGATGTGGATTGTCTGATTGTGTGATTGTGTATTGGTGTGATTGTGCGATTGTGTGACTTTGCGATTGTGTGATTGTGTGATGGCGGGTTGTGGATTGTCTGATTGTGTGATTGTGTATTGGTGTGATTGTGTGATTGTGTGATTGTGGGATTGTGTGAGTGCGTGATTGTGTGATTATGTGATTGTGTGATTGTGTGATTGTGTGGTTGTGTGATTGTGTGATTGTGTGATTGTGTGATTGTGGGATTGTGTGGTTGTGTGATTGTGTGGTTGTGTGATTTTGTGATTGTGTGATTGTGGGATTGTGTGATTGTGTGATTGTGTGATTGTGTGGTTGTGTGATTGTGTGATTGCGTGAGTGTATGATTGTGTGACTGTGGATTGTGTATTGTGTGATTGTGTGATTGCGTGAGTGTGTGGTTGTGTGACTGTAGATTGCGTATTGTGTGATTGTGTGATTGTGTGATTGTGTGATTGTGTGATTGTGTGAAAGTGGGTTTGTGTGTTTGTGGATTGTGTGGTTGTGTGATTGTGTGATGGCGGGATGTGGATTGTCTGATTGTGTGATTGTGTATTGGTGTGATTGTGCGATTGTGTGACTTTGCGATTGTGTGATTGTGTGATGGCGGGTTGTGGACTGTCTGATTGTGTGATTGTGTATTGGTGTGATTGTGCGATTGTGTTACTGTGTGGTTGTGTGATTGTGTGATTGCATGGTGGGGTGATTGTGTGATAGTGTGATTGTGTGATAGTGTGATAGTGTGATTGTGTGATTGTGTGATTGTGTGATTGTGTGATAGTGTGATTGTGTCCATGTGTAATCGTGTGTTTGGGTGCTTGTGTGACTGTGTGAGTGTGTGATTGTGGATTGTGTGATTGTGTGATTGTGTGATTGTGTGATTGTGTGATTGTGTGATTGTGTGATTGTGTGATTGTGTGATTGTGTCACTGTGTGATTGTGTGATTGTGTGATTGTGTGGTTGTGTGATTGTGTGATTGTGTGATTGTGGGATTGTGTGGTTGTGTGATTGTGTGGTTGTGTGATTGTGTGATTGTGGGATTGTGTGGTTGTGTGATTGTGTGGTTGTGTGATTGTGTGATTGTGTGATTGTGTGAGTGGGATTGTGTGGTTGTGTGATTGTGTGGTTGTGTGATTGCGTGATTGTGTGATTGTGGGATTGTGTGATTGTGTGATTGTGTGATTGTGGGATTGTGTGGTTGTGTGATTGTGTGGTTGTGTGATTGTGTGATTGTGTGATTGTGGGATTGTGTGGTTGTGTGATTGTGTGGTTGTGTGATTGCGTGATTGTGTGATTGTGGGATTGTGTGATTGTGTGATTCTGCGATTGTGTGATTGTGTGGTTGTGTGAGTGTGTGGGTGTGTGATCGTGTGATTGTGTCACTGTGTGATTGTGTGATTGTGTGATTGTGTGGTGGTGTGATTGTGTGATTGTGTATTATGTGATTGTGTATTATGTGATTGTGTTCTTGTGTCTTTGTGTGATTGTGTAGTTGTGTGATTGTGTGACTGTGTGATTGTGGGATTGTGAGATTGTGTGATTGTGTGATTGTGTGATTGTGTGATTGTGTGATTGTGTGATTGTGTGATTGTGTGAAAGTGGGTTTGTGTGTTTGCGGATTGTGTGGTTGTGTGATTGTGTGATGGCGGGATGTGGATTGTCTGATTGTGTGATTGTGTATTGGTGTGACTGTGCGATTGTGTGACTTTGCGATTGTGTGATTGTGTGATGGCGGGTTGTGGATTGTCTGATTGTGTGATTGTGTATTGGTGTGATTGTGTGATTGTGGGATTGTGTGAGTGTGTGATTGTGTGATTGCGTGATTGTGTGATTGTGTGATTGTGTCACAGTGTGATTGTGTGATTGTGTGGTCGTGTGATTGTGTGATTGCATGGTGGGGTGATTGTGTGATAGTGTGATTGTGTGATAGCGTGATTGTGCGATTGTGTGATTGCGTGATTGCCTGGTTGCGTGATTCTGTGATTCCCTCGTTGTGCGATTGTGTTATTGTGTGATGAGGTGCTTGTGTGATGGTGTGATTGTGTGATTGTGTGGTTGTGTGATTGTGTGATTGTGTGATTGTGTGATTGTGTGATTGTGTGATTGTGTGGTTGTGTGATTATGTGATTGTGTCATTGTTTTCATGTGTTATTTTGTGTTGGGGTGCTTGTGTGATTGCGTGAGTGTATGATTGTGTGACTGTGGATTGTGTATTGTGCGATTGTGTGATTGCGTGAGTGTGTGGTTGTGTGACTGTAGATTGCGTATTGTGTGATTGTGTGATTGTGTGATTGTGTGATTGTGTGATTGTGTGATTGTGTGATTGTGTGATTGTGTGATTGTGTGAAATTGGGTTTGTGTGTTTGTGGACTGTGTGGTTGTGTGATTGTGTGATGGCGGGATGTGGATTGTCTGATTGTGTGATTTGCGATTGTGTGACAATGCGATTGTGTGATTGTGTGATGGCGGGTTGTGGATTGTCTGATTGTGTGATTGTGCGATTGTGTGACAATGCGATTGTGTGATTGTGTGGTTGTGTGATTGTGTAATTGCATGGTGGGGTGATTGTGTGATAGTGTGATTGTGTGATGGTGTGATAGCGTGATTGTGTGATTGTGTGATTGTGTGATTGTGTCCATGTGTAATCGTGTGTTTGGGTGCTTGTGTGATTGTGCGAGGGTGTGATTGTGTGATTGTGGATTGTGTGATTGTGTGATTGTGTGATTGTGTGATTGTGTGATTGTGTGATTGTGTGATTGTGTGATTGTGTGATTGCGGGATTGTGTGGTTGTGTGATTGTGTGGTTGTGTGATTGTGCGATTGTGGGATTGTGTGGTTGTGTGATTGTGTGATTGTGGATTGTGTGATTGTGTGATTGTGTGATTGTGTGGTTGTGTGATTGTGTGATTGTGGGATTGTGTGGTTGTGTGATTGTGTGATTGTGTGATTGTGTGATTGTGTGATTGTGTGATTGTGCGATTGTGTGATTGCGTGGTTGCGTGATTGCGTGATTGTGTGATTGTGTGATTGTGTGGTTGTGTGATTGTGTGATTGTGTGATTGTGTGATTGTGTGCTTGTGTGATTGCGTGATTGTGTGATTGTGGGATTGTGTGATTGTGTGATTGTGCGATTGTGTGATTGTGTGATTGTGTGGTTGTGTGAGTGTGTGGGTGTGTGATCGTGTGATTGTGTCACTGTGTGATTGTGTGATTGTGTGATTGTGTGGTGGTGTGATTGTGTGATTGTGTATTATGTGATTGTGTTCTTGTGTCTTTGTGTGATTGTGTAGTTGTGTGATTGTGTGATTGTGTGATTGTGGGATTGTGAGATTGTGTGATTGTGTGATTGTGTGATTGTGTGATTGTGTGATTGTGTGATTGTGTGATTGTGTGATTGTGTGATTGTGTGATTGTGTGATTGTGTGATTGTGTGAAAGTGGGTTTGTGTGTTTGTGGATTGTGTGGTTGTGTGATTGTGTGATGGCGGGATGTGGATTGTCTGATTGTGTGTTGTGTATTGGTGTGATTGTGCGATTGTGTGATTGTGTGATGGCATGTTGTGGGTTGTCTGATTGTGTGATTGTGTATTGGTGTGATTGTGTGATTGTGCGATTGTGGGATTGTGTGAGTGTGTGATTGTGTGATTGCGTGATTGTGTGATTGTGTGATTGTGTCACAGTGTGATTGTGTGATTGTGTGGTTGTGTGATTGTGTGATTGTGGGATTGTGTGATTGTGTGATTGTGTGATTGTGTGATTGTGTGAAAGTGGGTTTGTGTGTTTGTGGATTGTGTGGTTGTGTGATTGTGTGATGGCGGGATGTGGATTGTCTGATTGTGTGATTGTGTATTGGTGTGATTGTGCGATTGTGTGACTTTGCGATTGTGTGATTGTGTGATGGCGGGTTGTGGATTGTCTGATTGTGTGATTGTGTATTGGTGTGATTGTGCGATTGTGTGACTTTGCGATTGTGTTATTGTGTGGTTGTATGATTGTGTGATTGCATGGTGGGGTGATTGTGTGATAGTGTGATTGTGTGATAGTGTGATTGTGTGATTGTGTGATTGTGTGATTGTGGGATTGTGTGGTTGTGTGATTGTGTGGCTGTGTGATTGTGTGATTGTGTGAGTGTGTGGTTGTGTGACTGTAGATTGCGTATTGTGTGATTGTGTGATTGTGTGATTGTGTGATTGTGTGAAAGTGGGTTTGTGTGTTTGTGGATTGTGTGGTTGTGTGATTGTGTGATGGCGGGATGTGGATTGTCTGATTGTGTGATTGTGTATTGGTGTGATTGTGCGATTGTGTGACTTTGCGATTGTGTGATTGTGTGATGGCGGGTTGTGGATTGTCTGATTGTGTGATTGTGTATTGGTGTGATTGTGTCATTGTGTGATTGTGGGATTGTGTGAGTGCGTGATTGTGTGATTATGTGATTGTGTGATTGTGTGATTGTGTGGTTGTGTGATTGTGTGATTGTGTGGTTGTGTGATTGTGGGATTGTGTGGTTGTGTGATTGTGTGGTTGTGTGATTGTGTGATTGTGTGATTGTGGGATTGTGTGATTGTGTGATTGTGTGATTGTGTGATTGTGTGGTTGTGTGATTGTGTGATTGCGTGAGTGTATGATTGTGTGACTGTGGATTGTGTATTGTGTGATTGTGTGATTGCGTGAGTGTGTGGTTGTGTGACTGTAGATTGCGTATTGTGTGATTGTGTGATTGTGTGATTGTGTGATTGTGTGATTGTGTGAAAGTGGGTTTGTGTGTTTGTGGATTGTGTGGTTGTGTGATTGTGTGATGGCGGGATGTGGATTGTCTGATTGTGTGATTGTGTATTGGTGTGATTGTGCGATTGTGTGACTTTGCGATTGTGTGATTGTGTGATGGCGGGTTGTGGATTGTCTGATTGTGTGATTGTGTATTGGTGTGATTGTGCGATTGTGTGACTTTGCGATTGTGTTATTGTGTGGTTGTGTGATTGTGTGATTGCATGGTGGGGTGATTGTGTGATAGTGTGATTGTGTGATAGTGTGATAGTGTGATTGTGTGATTGTGTGATTGTGTGATAGTGTGATTGTGTCCATGTGTAATCGTGTGTTTGGGTGCTTGTGTGACTGTGTGAGTGTGTGATTGTGTGATTGTGGATTGTGTGATTGTGTGATTGTGTGATTGTGTGATTGTGTGATTGTGTGATTGTGTGATTGTGTGGTTGTGTGATTGTGTGATTGCGTGATTGTGTGATTGTGGGATTGTGTGGTTGTGTGATTGTGTGGTTGTGTGATTGTGTGATTGTGGGATTGTGTGGTTGTGTGATTGTGTGATTGTGCGATTGTGTGGTTGTGTGATTGTGTGGTTGTGTGAGTGTGTGGGTGTGTGATCGTGTGATTGTGTCACTGTGTGATTGTGTGATTGTGTGATTGTGTGGTGGTGTGATTGTGTGATTGTGTATTATGTGATTGTGTTCTTGTGTCTTTGTGTGATTGTGTAGTTGTGTGATTGTGTGATTGTGTGATTGTGGGATTGTGAGATTGTGTGATTGTGTGATTGTGTGATGGTGTGATTGTGTGATTGTGTGATTGTGTGATTGTGTGATTGTGTGACTATGTGAAAGTGGGTTTGTGTGTTTGTGGATTGTGTGGTTGTGTGATTGTGTGATGGCGGGATGTGGATTGTCTGATTGTGTGATTGTGTATTGGTGCGATTGTGCGATTGTGTGATTGTGTGATGGCAGGTTGTGGATTGTCTGATTGTGTGATTGTGTATTGGTGTGATTGTGTGATTGTGTGATTGTGTGGTTGTGTGATTGTGTGATTGTGTGATTGTGTGATTGTGGGATTGTGTGGTTGTGTGATTGTGTGGTTGTGTGATTGTGTTATTGTGTGATTGTGGGATTGTGTGATTGTGTGATTGTGTGATTGTGTGGTTGTGTGATTGTGTGATTGCGTGAGCGTATGATTGTGTGACTGTGGATTGTGTATTGTGTGATTGTGTGATTGCGTGAGTGTGTGGTTGTGTGACTGTAGATTGCGTATTGTGTGATTGTGTGATTGTGTGATTGTGTGATGGCGGGATGTGGATTGTCTAATTGTGTGATTGTGTATTGGTGTGATTGTGCGATTGTGTGACTTTGCGATTGTGTGATTGTGTGATGGCGGGTTGTGGATTGTCTGATTGTGTGATGGCGGGTTGTGGATTGTCTGAATGTGTGATTGTGCGATTGTGTGACTTTGCGATTGTGTTATTGTGTGGTTGTGTGATTGTGTGATTGCATGGTGGGGTGATTGTGTGATAGTGTGATTGTGTGATAGTGTGATAGTGTGATTGTGTGATTGTGCGATTGTGTGATTGTGTGATTGTGTGATAGTGTGATTGTGTCCATGTGTAATCGTGTGTTTGGGTGCTTGTGTGACTGTGTGAGTGTGTGATTGTGGATTGTGTGATTGTGTGATTGTGTGATTGTGTGATTGTGTGATTGTGTGATTGTGTGATTGTGGGATTGTGTGGTTGTGTGATTGTGTGATTGTGGGATTGTGTGGTTGTGTGATTGTGTGGCTGTGTGATTGTGTGATTGTGTGATTGTGGGATTGTGTGATTGTGTGATTGTGTGATTGTGTGATTGTGTGGTTGTGTGATTGTGTGATTGTGTGTTTGTGTGATTGTGTGATTGTGCGATTGTGTGATTGCGTGATTGCGTGATTGCGTGATTGTGTGATTGTGTGATTGTGTGATTGTGTGGTTGTGTGATTGTGTGATTGTGTGATAGCGTGATTGTGCGATTGTGTGATTGCGTGATTGCCTGGTTGCGTGATTCTGTGATTCCCTCGTTGTGCGATTGTGTTATTGTGTGATGAGGTGCTTGTGTGATGGTGTGATTGTGTGATTGTGTGATTGTGTGGTTGTGTGATTGTGTGATTGTGTGATTGTGTGATTGTGTGATTGTGTGACTGTGTGATTGTGTGGTTGTGTGATTATGTGATTGTGTCATTGTGTTCATGTGTTATTTTGTGTTGGGGTGCTTGTGTGATTGCGTGAGTGTATGATTGTGTGACTGTGGATTGTGTATTGTGCGATTGTGTGATTGCGTGAGTGTGTGGTTGTGTGACTGTAGATTGCGTATTGTGTGATTGTGTGATTGTGTGATTGTGTGATTGTGTGATTGTGTGATTGTGTGATTGTGTGATTGTGTGATTGTGTGATTGTGTGATTGTGTGAAAGTGGGTTTGTGTGTTTGTGGACTGTGTGGTTGTGTGATTGTGTGATGGCGGGATGTGGATTGTCTGATTGTGTGATTTGCGATTGTGTGACAATGCGATTGTGTGATTGTGTGATGGCGGGTTGTGGATTGTCTGATTGTGTGATTGTGCGATTGTGTGACAATGCGATTGTGTGATTGTGTGGTTGTGTGATTGTGTAATTGCATGGTGGGGTGATTGTGTGATAGTGTGATTGTGTGATGGTGTGATAGCGTGATTGTGTGATTGTGTGATTGTGTGATTGTGTCCATGCGTAATCGTGTGTTTGGGTGCTTGTGTGATTGTGCGAGGGTGTGATTGTGTGATTGTGGGTTGTGTGATTGTGTGATTGTGTGATTGTGTGATTGTGTGATTGTGTGATTGTGTGATTGTGGGATTGTGTGGTTGTGTGATTGTGTGGTTGTGTGATTGTGTGATTGTGGGATTGTGTGGTTGTGTGATTGTGTGGTTGTGTGATTGTGTGATTGTGTGATTGTGTGATTGTGGGATTGTGTGGTTGTGTGATTGTGTGGTTGTGTGATTGCGTGATTGTGTGATTGTGGGATTGCGTGATTGTGTGATTGTGTGATTATGGGATTGTGTGGTTGTGTGATTGTGTGATTGTTTGATTGTGTGATTGTGGGATTGTGTGGTTGTGTGATTGTGGGATTGTGTGGTTGTGTGATTGTGTGGCTGTGTGATTGTGTGATTGTGTGATTGTGGGATTGTGTGATTGTGTGATTGTGTGATTGTGTGGTTGTGTGATTGTGTGATTGTGTGATTGTGTGATTGTGCGATTGTGTGATTGCGTGATTGCGTGATTGCGTGATTGTGTGATTGTGTGATTGTGTGATTGTGTGGTTGTGTGATTGTGTGATTGTGTGATAGCGTGATTGTGCGATTGTGTGATTGCGTGATTGCCTGGTTGCGTGATTCTGTGATTCCCTCGTTGTGCGATTGTGTTATTGTGTGATGAGGTGCTTGTGTGATGGTGTGATTGTGTGATTGTGTGATTGTGTGGTTGTGTGATTGTGTGATTGTGTGATTGTGTGATTGTGTGATTGTGTGGTTGTGTGATTATGTGATTGTGTCATTGTGTTCATGTGTTATTTTGTGTTGGGGTGCTTGTGTGATTGCGTGAGTGTATGATTGTGTGACTGTGGATTGTGTATTGTGCGATTGTGTGATTGCGTGAGTGTGTGGTTGTGTGACTGTTGATTGCGTATTGTGTGATTGTGTGATTGTGTGATTGTGTGATTGTGTCATTGTGTGATTGTGTGATTGTGTGATTGTGTGAAAGTGGGTTTGTGTGTTTGTGGATTGTGTAGTTGTGTGATTGTGTGATGGCGGGATGTGGATTGTCTGATTGTGTGATTGTGTATTAGTGTGATTGTGCGATTGTGTGACTTTGCGATTGTGTGATTGTGTGATGACGGGTTGTGGATTGTCTAATTGTGTGATTGTGTATTGGTGTGATTGTGCGATTTTGTGACAATGCGATTGTGTGATTGTGTGGTTGTGTGATTGTGTGGTTGTGTGATTGTGTAATTGCATGGTGGGGTGATTGTGTGATAGTGTGATTGTGTGATAGTGTGATAGTGTGATTGTGTGATTGTGTGATTGTGTGATTGTGTGATTGTGTGATTGTGTCCATGTGTAATCGTGTGTTTGGGTGCTTGTGTGATTGTGCGAGTGTGTGATTGTGTGGTTGTGTGATTGTGTGATTGTGTGATTGTGTGGTTGTGTGAGTGTGTGGGTGTGTGATCGTGTGATTGTGTCACTGTGTGATTGTGTGATTGTGTGATTGTGTGGTGGTGTGATTGTGTGATTGTGTATTATGTGATTGTGTTCTTGTGTCTTTGTGTGATTGTGTAGTTGTGTGATTGTGTGATTGTGTGATTGTGGGATTGTGAGATTGTGTGATTGTGTGATTGTGTGATTGTGTGATTGTGTGATTGTGTGATTGTGTGATTGTGTGATTGTGTGATTGTGTGATTGTGTGATTGTGTGATTGTGTGATTGTGTGATTGTGTGATTGTGTGATTGTGTGAAAGTGGGTTTGTGTGTTTGTGGATTGTGTGGTTGTGTGATTGTGTGATGGCGGGATGTGGATTGTCTGATTGTGTGATTGTGTATTGGTGTGATTGTGCGATTGTGTGATTGTGTGATGGCATGTTGTGGGTTGTCTGATTGTGTGATTGTGTATTGGTGTGATTGTGTGATTGTGCGATTGTGGGATTGTGTGAGTGTGTGATTGTGTGATTGCGTGATTGTGTGATTGTGTGATTGTGTCACAGTGTGATTGTGTGATTGTGTGGTTGTGTGATTGTGTGATTGTGGGATTGTGTGATTGTGTGATTGTGTGATAGTGTGAAAGTGGGTTTGTGTGTTTGTGGATTGTGTGGTTGTGTGATTGTGTGATGGCGGGATGTGGATTGTCTGATTGTGTGATTGTGTATTGGTGTGATTGTGCGATTGTGTGACTTTGCGATTGTGTGATTGTGTGATGGCGGGTTGTGGATTGATCTGATTGTGTGATTGTGTATTGGTGTGATTGTGCGATTGTGTGACTTTGCGATTGTGTTATTGTGTGGTTGTATGATTGTGTGATTGCATGGTGGGGTGATTGTGTGATAGTGTGATTGTGTGATAGTGTGATTGTGTGATTGTGTGATTGTGTGATTGTGGGATTGTGTGGTTGTGTGATTGTGTGGCTGTGTGATTGTGTGATTGTGTGATTGTGGGATTGTGAGATTGTGTGATTGTGTGATAGCGTGATTGTGCGATTGTGTGATTGCGTGATTGCCTGGTTGCGTGATTCTGTGATTCCCTCGTTGTGCGATTGTGTTATTGTGTGATGAGGTGCTTGTGTGATGGTGTGATTGTGTGATTGTGTGATTGTGTGGTTGTGTGATTGTGTGATTGTGTGATTGTGTGATTGTGTGATTGTGTGATTGTGTGGTTGTGTGATTATGTGATTGTGTCATTGTGTTCATGTGTTATTTTGTGTTGGGGTGCTTGTGTGATTGCGTGAGTGTATGATTGTGTGACTGTGGATTGTGTATTGTGCGATTGTGTGATTGCGTGAGTGTGTGGTTGTGTGACTGTAGATTGCGTATTGTGTGATTGTGTGATTGTGTGATTGTGTGATTGTGTGATTGTGTGATTGTGTGATTGTGTGATTGTGTGAAAGTGGGTTTGTGTGTTTGTGGACTGTGTGGTTGTGTGATTGTGTGATGGCGGGATGTGGATTGTCTGATTGTGTGATTTGCGATTGTGTGACAATGCGATTGTGTGATTGTGTGATGGCGGGTTGTGGATTGTCTGATTGTGTGATTGTGCGATTGTGTGACAATGCGATTGTGTGATTGTGTGGTTGTGTGATTGTGTAATTGCATGGTGGGGTGATTGTGTGATAGTGTGATTGTGTGATGGTGTGATAGCGTGATTGTGTGATTGTGTGATTGTGTGATTGTGTCCATGTGTAATCGTGTGTTTGGGTGCTTGTGTGATTGTGCGAGGGTGTGATTGTGTGATTGTGGATTGTGTGATTGTGTGATTGTGTGATTGTGTGATTGTGTGATTGTGTGATTGTGGGATTGTGGGATTGTGTGATTGTGTGGTTGTGTGATTGTGTGATTGTGGGATTGTGTGGTTGTGTGATTGTGTGGTTGTGTGATTGTGTGATTGTGTGATTGTGTGATTGTGGGATTGTGTGGTTGTGTGATTGTGTGGTTGTGTGATTGCGTGATTGTGTGATTGTGGGATTGCGTGATTGTGTGATTGTGTGATTATGGGATTGTGTGGTTGTGTGATTGTGTGATTGTTTGATTGTGTGATTGTGGGATTGTGTGGTTGTGTGATTGTGTGGTTGTGTGATTGCGTGATTGTGTGATTGTGGGATTGTGTGATTGTGCGATTGTGGGATCGTGTGGTTGTGTGATTGTGTGGTTGTGTGATTGTGTGATTGCGTGATTGTGTGATTGTGCGGTTGTGTGATTGTGTGATTGTGTGGTTGTGTGATTGTGTGATTGTGTGATTGTGTGATTGTGGGATTGTATGGTTGTGTGATTGTGTGGTTGTGTAATTGCGTGATTGTGTGATTGTGGGATAGTGTGATTGTGTGATTGTGTGATTATGGGATTGTGTGGTTGTGTGATTGTGTGGTTGTGTGATTGTGTGATTGTGTGATTGTGTGATTGTGTGATTGCGGGATTGTGTGGTTGTGTGATTGTGTGGTTGTGTGATTGCGTGATTGTGTGATTGTGGGATTGTGTGATTGTATGGTTGTGTGATTGTGTGATTGTGTGATTGTGTGATTGTGTGATAGTGTGATTGTGTGATTGTGTGATTGTGTGATTGTGTGATTGTGTGATTGTGTGGTGGTGTGGTGGTGTGATTGTGTGATTGTGTATTATGTGATTGTGTGATTGTGTCACAGTGTGATTGTGTGATTGTGTGGTTGTGTGATTGTGTGATTGTGGGATTGTGTGGTTGTGTGATTGTGTGGTTGTGTGATTGTGTGATTGTGTGATTGTGTGATTGTGTGATTGTGTGATGGCGGGTTGTGGATTGTCTGATTGTGTGATTGTGTATTGGTGTGATTGTGTGATTGTGTGATTGTATGGTTGTGTGAGTGTGTGATTGTGTGATTGTGTGATTGTGTGATTGTGTGCTTGTGTGATTGTGCCACAGTGTGATTGTGTGATTGTGTGGTTGTGTGATTGTTTGATTGTGTGGTTGTGTGATTGTGTGATTGTGTGATTGTGGGATTGTGTGATTGTGTGATTGTGTGATTGTGTGATTGTGTGGTTGTGTGATTGTGTGATTGTGTGATTGTGCGATTGTGTGATTGCGTGGTTGCGTGATTGCGTGATTGTGTGATTGTGTGATTGTGTGATTGTGTGGTTGTGTGATTGTGTGATTGTGTGATTGTGTGATAGTGTGATTGTGCGATTGTGTGATTGCGTGATTGCCTGGTTGCGTGATTCTGTGATTCCCTCGTTGTGCGATTGTGTTATTGTGTGATGAGGTGCTTGTGTGATGGTGTGATTGTGTGATTGTGTGGTTGTGTGATTGTGTGATTGTGTGATTGTGTGATTGTGTGGTTGTGTGATTATGTGATTGTGTCATTGTGTTCATGTGTTATTTTGTGTTGGGGTGCTTGTGTGATTGCGTGAGTGTATGATTGTGTGACTGTGGATTGTGTATTGTGCGATTGTGTGATTGCGTGAGTGTGTGGTTGTGTGACTGTTGATTGCGTATTGTGTGATTGTGTGATTGTGTGATTGTGTGATTGTGTGATTGTGTGATTGTGTGATTGTGTGATTGTGTGATTGTGTGATTGTGTGAAAGTGGGTTTGTGTGTTTGTGGATTGTGTAGTTGTGTGATTGTGTGATGGCGGGATGTGGATTGTCTGATTGTGTGATTGTGTATTAGTGTGATTGTGCGATTGTGTGACTTTGCGATTGTGTGATTGTGTGATGACGGGTTGTGGATTGTCTAATTGTGTGATTGTGTATTGGTGTGATTGTGCGATTTTGTGACAATGCGATTGTGTGATTGTGTGGTTGTGTGATTGTGTGGTTGCGTGATTGTGTAATTGCATGGTGGGGTGATTGTGTGATAGTGTGATTGTGTGATAGTGTGATAGTGTGATTGTGTGATTGTGTGATTGTGTGATTGTGTGATTGTGTGATTGTGTGATTGTGTGATTGTGTCCATGTGTAATCGTGTGTTTGGGTGCTTGTGTGATTGTGCGAGTGTGTGATTGTGTGGTTGTGTGATTGTGTGATTGTGTGATTGTGTGGTTGTGTGAGTGTGTGGGTGTGTGATCGTGTGATTGTGTCACTGTGTGATTGTGTGATTGTGTGATTGTGTGGTGGTGTGATTGTGTGATTGTGTATTATGTGATTGTGTTCTTGTGTCTTTGTGTGATTGTGTAGTTGTGTGATTGTGTGATTGTGTGATTGTGGGATTGTGAGATTGTGTGATTGTGTGATTGTGTGATTGTGTGATTGTGTGATTGTGTGATTGTGTGATTGTGTGATTGTGTGATTGTGTGATTGTGTGATTGTGTGATTGTGTGATTGTGTGATTGTGTGATTGTGTGATTGTGTGATTGTGTGATTGTGTGATTGTGTGAAAGTGGGTTTGTGTGTTTGTGGATTGTGTGGTTGTGCGATTGTGGGATTGTGTGATTGTGTGATTGTGTGATAGTGTGAAAGTGGGTTTGTGTGTTTGTGGATTGTGTGGTTGTGTGATTGTGTGATGGCGGGATGTGGATTGTCTGATTGTGTGATTGTGTATTGGTGTGATTGTGCGATTGTGTGACTTTGCGATTGTGTGATTGTGTGATGGCGGGTTGTGGATTGTCTGATTGTGTGATTGTGTATTGGTGTGATTGTGCGATTGTGTGACTTTGCGATTGTGTTATTGTGTGGTTGTATGATTGTGTGATTGCATGGTGGGGTGATTGTGTGATAGTGTGATTGTGTGATAGTGTGATTGTGTGATTGTGTGATTGTGTGATTGTGGGATTGTGAAGTTGTGTGATTGTGTGGCTGTGTGATTGTGTGATTGTGTGATTGTGGGATTGAGTGAGTGTGTGATTGTGTGATTGTGTGATTGTGGGATTGTGAGATTGTGTGATTGTGTGATTGTGTGATTGTGTGATTGTGTGATTGTGTGAAAGTGGGTTTGTGTGTTTGTGGATTGTGTGGTTGTGTGATTGTGTGATTGTGTGATTGTGCGATTGTGTGATTGCGTGGTTGCGTGATTGCGTGATTGTGTGATTGTGTGATTGTGTGATTGTGTGAAAGTGGGTTTGTGTGTTTGTGGATTGTGTAGTTGTGTGATTGTGTGATGGCGGGATGTGGATTGTCTGATTGTGTGATTGTGTATTAGTGTGATTGTGCGATTGTGTGACTTTGCGATTGTGTGATTGTGTGATGACGGGTTGTGGATTGTCTAATTGTGTGATTGTGTATTGGTGTGATTGTGCGATTTTGTGACAATGCGATTGTGTGATTGTGTGGTTGTGTGATTGTGTGGTTGTGTGATTGTGTAATTGCATGGTGGGGTGATTGTGTGATAGTGTGATTGTGTGATAGTGTGATAGTGTGATTGTGTGATTGTGTGATTGTGTGATTGTGTGATTGTGTGATTGTGTCCATGTGTAATCGTGTGTTTGGGTGCTTGTGTGATTGTGCGAGTGTGTGATTGTGTGGTTGTGTGATTGTGTGATTGTGTGATTGTGTGGTTGTGTGAGTGTGTGGGTGTGTGATCGTGTGATTGTGTCACTGTGTGATTGTGTGATTGTGTGATTGTGTGGTGGTGTGATTGTGTGATTGTGTATTATGTGATTGTGTTCTTGTGTCTTTGTGTGATTGTGTAGTTGTGTGATTGTGTGATTGTGTGATTGTGGGATTGTGAGATTGTGTGATTGTGTGATTGTGTGATTGTGTGATTGTGTGATTGTGTGATTGTGTGATTGTGTGATTGTGTGATTGTGTGATTGTGTGATTGTGTGATTGTGTGATTGTGTGATTGTGTGATTGTGTGATTGTGTGAAAGTGGGTTTGTGTGTTTGTGGATTGTGTGGTTGTGTGATTGTGTGATGGCGGGATGTGGATTGTCTGATTGTGTGATTGTGTATTGGTGTGATTGTGCGATTGTGTGATTGTGTGATGGCATGTTGTGGGTTGTCTGATTGTGTGATTGTGTATTGGTGTGATTGTGTGATTGTGCGATTGTGGGATTGTGTGAGTGTGTGATTGTGTGATTGCGTGATTGTGTGATTGTGTGATTGTGTCACAGTGTGATTGTGTGATTGTGTGGTTGTGTGATTGTGTGATTGTGGGATTGTGTGATTGTGTGATTGTGTGATAGTGTGAAAGTGGGTTTGTGTGTTTGTGGATTGTGTGGTTGTGTGATTGTGTGATGGCGGGATGTGGATTGTCTGATTGTGTGATTGTGTATTGGTGTGATTGTGCGATTGTGTGACTTTGCGATTGTGTGATTGTGTGATGGCGGGTTGTGGATTGATCTGATTGTGTGATTGTGTATTGGTGTGATTGTGCGATTGTGTGACTTTGCGATTGTGTTATTGTGTGGTTGTATGATTGTGTGATTGCATGGTGGGGTGATTGTGTGATAGTGTGATTGTGTGATAGTGTGATTGTGTGATTGTGTGATTGTGTGATTGTGGGATTGTGTGGTTGTGTGATTGTGTGGCTGTGTGATTGTGTGATTGTGTGATTGTGGGATTGTGAGATTGTGTGATTGTGTGATAGCGTGATTGTGCGATTGTGTGATTGCGTGATTGCCTGGTTGCGTGATTCTGTGATTCCCTCGTTGTGCGATTGTGTTATTGTGTGATGAGGTGCTTGTGTGATGGTGTGATTGTGTGATTGTGTGATTGTGTGGTTGTGTGATTGTGTGATTGTGTGATTGTGTGATTGTGTGATTGTGTGATTGTGTGGTTGTGTGATTATGTGATTGTGTCATTGTGTTCATGTGTTATTTTGTGTTGGGGTGCTTGTGTGATTGCGTGAGTGTATGATTGTGTGACTGTGGATTGTGTATTGTGCGATTGTGTGATTGCGTGAGTGTGTGGTTGTGTGACTGTAGATTGCGTATTGTGTGATTGTGTGATTGTGTGATTGTGTGATTGTGTGAAAGTGGGTTTGTGTGTTTGTGGACTGTGTGGTTGTGTGATTGTGTGATGGCGGGATGTGGATTGTCTGATTGTGTGATTTGCGATTGTGTGACAATGCGATTGTGTGATTGTGTGATGGCGGGTTGTGGATTGTCTGATTGTGTGATTGTGCGATTGTGTGACAATGCGATTGTGTGATTGTGTGGTTGTGTGATTGTGTAATTGCATGGTGGGGTGATTGTGTGATAGTGTGATTGTGTGATGGTGTGATAGCGTGATTGTGTGATTGTGTGATTGTGTGATTGTGTCCATGTGTAATCGTGTGTTTGGGTGCTTGTGTGATTGTGCGAGGGTGTGATTGTGTGATTGTGGATTGTGTGATTGTGTGATTGTGTGATTGTGTGATTGTGTGATTGTGTGATTGTGGGATTGTGGGATTGTGTGATTGTGTGGTTGTGTGATTGTGGGATTGTGTGGTTGTGTGATTGTGTGGTTGTGTGATTGTGTGATTGTGTGATTGTGTGATTGTGGGATTGTGTGGTTGTGTGATTGTGTGGTTGTGTGATTGCGTGATTGTGTGATTGTGGGATTGCGTGATTGTGTGATTGTGTGATTATGGGATTGTGTGGTTGTGTGATTGTGTGATTGTTTGATTGTGTGATTGTGGGATTGTGTGGTTGTGTGATTGTGTGGTTGTGTGATTGCGTGATTGTGTGATTGTGGGATTGTGTGATTGTGCGATTGTGGGATCGTGTGGTTGTGTGATTGTGTGGTTGTGTGATTGTGTGATTGCGTGATTGTGTGATTGTGCGGTTGTGTGATTGTGTGATTGTGTGGTTGTGTGATTGTGTGATTGTGTGATTGTGTGATTGTGGGATTGTATGGTTGTGTGATTGTGTGGTTGTGTAATTGCGTGATTGTGTGATTGTGGGATAGTGTGATTGTGTGATTGTGTGATTATGGGATTGTGTGGTTGTGTGATTGTGTGGTTGTGTGATTGTGTGATTGTGTGATTGTGTGATTGTGTGATTGCGGGATTGTGTGGTTGTGTGATTGTGTGGTTGTGTGATTGCGTGATTGTGTGATTGTGGGATTGTGTGATTGTATGGTTGTGTGATTGTGTGATTGTGTGATTGTGTGATTGTGTGATAGTGTGATTGTGTGATTGTGTGATTGTGTGATTGTGTGATTGTGTGATTGTGTGGTGGTGTGATTGTGTGATTGTGTATTATGTGATTGTGTGATTGTGTCACAGTGTGATTGTGTGATTGTGTGGTTGTGTGATTGTGTGATTGTGGGATTGTGTGGTTGTGTGATTGTGTGGTTGTGTGATTGTGTGATTGTGTGATTGTGTGATTGTGTGATTGTGTGATTGTGTGATGGCGGGTTGTGGATTGTCTGATTGTGTGATTGTGTATTGGTGTGATTGTGTGATTGTGTGATTGTATGGTTGTGTGAGTGTGTGATTGTGTGATTGTGTGATTGTGTGATTGTGTGCTTGTGTGATTGTGCCACAGTGTGATTGTGTGATTGTGTGGTTGTGTGATTGTTTGATTGTGTGGTTGTGTGATTGTGTGATTGTGTGATTGTGGGATTGTGTGATTGTGTGATTGTGTGATTGTGTGATTGTGTGGTTGTGTGATTGTGTGATTGTGTGATTGTGCGATTGTGTGATTGCGTGGTTGCGTGATTGCGTGATTGTGTGATTGTGTGATTGTGTGATTGTGTGGTTGTGTGATTGTGTGATTGTGTGATTGTGTGATAGTGTGATTGTGCGATTGTGTGATTGCGTGATTGCCTGGTTGCGTGATTCTGTGATTCCCTCGTTGTGCGATTGTGTTATTGTGTGATGAGGTGCTTGTGTGATGGTGTGATTGTGTGATTGTGTGGTTGTGTGATTGTGTGATTGTGTGATTGTGTGATTGTGTGGTTGTGTGATTATGTGATTGTGTCATTGTGTTCATGTGTTATTTTGTGTTGGGGTGCTTGTGTGATTGCGTGAGTGTATGATTGTGTGACTGTGGATTGTGTATTGTGCGATTGTGTGATTGCGTGAGTGTGTGGTTGTGTGACTGTTGATTGCGTATTGTGTGATTGTGTGATTGTGTGATTGTGTGATTGTGTGATTGTGTGATTGTGTGATTGTGTGATTGTGTGATTGTGTGAAAGTGGGTTTGTGTGTTTGTGGATTGTGTAGTTGTGTGATTGTGTGATGGCGGGATGTGGATTGTCTGATTGTGTGATTGTGTATTAGTGTGATTGTGCGATTGTGTGACTTTGCGATTGTGTGATTGTGTGATGACGGGTTGTGGATTGTCTAATTGTGTGATTGTGTATTGGTGTGATTGTGCGATTTTGTGACAATGCGATTGTGTGATTGTGTGGTTGTGTGATTGTGTGGTTGCGTGATTGTGTAATTGCATGGTGGGGTGATTGTGTGATAGTGTGATTGTGTGATAGTGTGATAGTGTGATTGTGTGATTGTGTGATTGTGTGATTGTGTGATTGTGTGATTGTGTGATTGTGTCCATGTGTAATCGTGTGTTTGGGTGCTTGTGTGATTGTGCGAGTGTGTGATTGTGTGGTTGTGTGATTGTGTGATTGTGTGATTGTGTGGTTGTGTGAGTGTGTGGGTGTGTGATCGTGTGATTGTGTCACTGTGTGATTGTGTGATTGTGTGATTGTGTGGTGGTGTGATTGTGTGATTGTGTATTATGTGATTGTGTTCTTGTGTCTTTGTGTGATTGTGTAGTTGTGTGATTGTGTGATTGTGTGATTGTGGGATTGTGAGATTGTGTGATTGTGTGATTGTGTGATTGTGTGATTGTGTGATTGTGTGAAAGTGGGTTTGTGTGTTTGTGGATTGTGTGGTTGTGTGATTGTGTGATTGTGTGATTGTGCGATTGTGTGATTGCGTGGTTGCGTGATTGCGTGATTGTGTGATTGTGTGATTGTGTGATTGTGTGAAAGTGGGTTTGTGTGTTTGTGGATTGTGTAGTTGTGTGATTGTGTGATGGCGGGATGTGGATTGTCTGATTGTGTGATTGTGTATTAGTGTGATTGTGCGATTGTGTGACTTTGCGATTGTGTGATTGTGTGATGACGGGTTGTGGATTGTCTAATTGTGTGATTGTGTATTGGTGTGATTGTGCGATTTTGTGACAATGCGATTGTGTGATTGTGTGGTTGTGTGATTGTGTGGTTGTGTGATTGTGTAATTGCATGGTGGGGTGATTGTGTGATAGTGTGATTGTGTGATAGTGTGATAGTGTGATTGTGTGATTGTGTGATTGTGTGATTGTGTGATTGTGTGATTGTGTCCATGTGTAATCGTGTGTTTGGGTGCTTGTGTGATTGTGCGAGTGTGTGATTGTGTGGTTGTGTGATTGTGTGATTGTGTGATTGTGTGGTTGTGTGAGTGTGTGGGTGTGTGATCGTGTGATTGTGTCACTGTGTGATTGTGTGATTGTGTGATTGTGTGGTGGTGTGATTGTGTGATTGTGTATTATGTGATTGTGTTCTTGTGTCTTTGTGTGATTGTGTAGTTGTGTGATTGTGTGATTGTGTGATTGTGGGATTGTGAGATTGTGTGATTGTGTGATTGTGTGATTGTGTGATTGTGTGATTGTGTGATTGTGTGATTGTGTGATTGTGTGATTGTGTGATTGTGTGATTGTGTGATTGTGTGATTGTGTGATTGTGTGATTGTGTGATTGTGTGAAAGTGGGTTTGTGTGTTTGTGGATTGTGTGGTTGTGTGATTGTGTGATGGCGGGATGTGGATTGTCTGATTGTGTGATTGTGTATTGGTGTGATTGTGCGATTGTGTGATTGTGTGATGGCATGTTGTGGGTTGTCTGATTGTGTGATTGTGTATTGGTGTGATTGTGTGATTGTGCGATTGTGGGATTGTGTGAGTGTGTGATTGTGTGATTGCGTGATTGTGTGATTGTGTGATTGTGTCACAGTGTGATTGTGTGATTGTGTGGTTGTGTGATTGTGTGATTGTGGGATTGTGTGATTGTGTGATTGTGTGATAGTGTGAAAGTGGGTTTGTGTGTTTGTGGATTGTGTGGTTGTGTGATTGTGTGATGGCGGGATGTGGATTGTCTGATTGTGTGATTGTGTATTGGTGTGATTGTGCGATTGTGTGACTTTGCGATTGTGTGATTGTGTGATGGCGGGTTGTGGATTGATCTGATTGTGTGATTGTGTATTGGTGTGATTGTGCGATTGTGTGACTTTGCGATTGTGTTATTGTGTGGTTGTATGATTGTGTGATTGCATGGTGGGGTGATTGTGTGATAGTGTGATTGTGTGATAGTGTGATTGTGTGATTGTGTGATTGTGTGATTGTGGGATTGTGTGGTTGTGTGATTGTGTGGCTGTGTGATTGTGTGATTGTGTGATTGTGGGATTGTGAGATTGTGTGATTGTGTGATAGCGTGATTGTGCGATTGTGTGATTGCGTGATTGCCTGGTTGCGTGATTCTGTGATTCCCTCGTTGTGCGATTGTGTTATTGTGTGATGAGGTGCTTGTGTGATGGTGTGATTGTGTGATTGTGTGATTGTGTGGTTGTGTGATTGTGTGATTGTGTGATTGTGTGATTGTGTGATTGTGTGATTGTGTGGTTGTGTGATTATGTGATTGTGTCATTGTGTTCATGTGTTATTTTGTGTTGGGGTGCTTGTGTGATTGCGTGAGTGTATGATTGTGTGACTGTGGATTGTGTATTGTGCGATTGTGTGATTGCGTGAGTGTGTGGTTGTGTGACTGTAGATTGCGTATTGTGTGATTGTGTGATTGTGTGATTGTGTGATTGTGTGATTGTGTGATTGTGTGATTGTGTGATTGTGTGAAAGTGGGTTTGTGTGTTTGTGGACTGTGTGGTTGTGTGATTGTGTGATGGCGGGATGTGGATTGTCTGATTGTGTGATTTGCGATTGTGTGACAATGCGATTGTGTGATTGTGTGATGGCGGGTTGTGGATTGTCTGATTGTGTGATTGTGCGATTGTGTGACAATGCGATTGTGTGATTGTGTGGTTGTGTGATTGTGTAATTGCATGGTGGGGTGATTGTGTGATAGTGTGATTGTGTGATGGTGTGATAGCGTGATTGTGTGATTGTGTGATTGTGTGATTGTGTCCATGTGTAATCGTGTGTTTGGGTGCTTGTGTGATTGTGCGAGGGTGTGATTGTGTGATTGTGGATTGTGTGATTGTGTGATTGTGTGATTGTGTGATTGTGTGATTGTGTGATTGTGGGATTGTGGGATTGTGTGATTGTGTGGTTGTGTGATTGTGTGATTGTGGGATTGTGTGGTTGTGTGATTGTGTGGTTGTGTGATTGTGTGATTGTGTGATTGTGTGATTGTGGGATTGTGTGGTTGTGTGATTGTGTGGTTGTGTGATTGCGTGATTGTGTGATTGTGGGATTGCGTGATTGTGTGATTGTGTGATTATGGGATTGTGTGGTTGTGTGATTGTGTGATTGTTTGATTGTGTGATTGTGGGATTGTGTGGTTGTGTGATTGTGTGGTTGTGTGATTGCGTGATTGTGTGATTGTGGGATTGTGTGATTGTGCGATTGTGGGATCGTGTGGTTGTGTGATTGTGTGGTTGTGTGATTGTGTGATTGCGTGATTGTGTGATTGTGCGGTTGTGTGATTGTGTGATTGTGTGGTTGTGTGATTGTGTGATTGTGTGATTGTGTGATTGTGGGATTGTATGGTTGTGTGATTGTGTGGTTGTGTAATTGCGTGATTGTGTGATTGTGGGATAGTGTGATTGTGTGATTGTGTGATTATGGGATTGTGTGGTTGTGTGATTGTGTGGTTGTGTGATTGTGTGATTGTGTGATTGTGTGATTGTGTGATTGCGGGATTGTGTGGTTGTGTGATTGTGTGGTTGTGTGATTGCGTGATTGTGTGATTGTGGGATTGTGTGATTGTATGGTTGTGTGATTGTGTGATTGTGTGATTGTGTGATTGTGTGATAGTGTGATTGTGTGATTGTGTGATTGTGTGATTGTGTGATTGTGTGATTGTGTGGTGGTGTGATTGTGTGATTGTGTATTATGTGATTGTGTGATTGTGTCACAGTGTGATTGTGTGATTGTGTGGTTGTGTGATTGTGTGATTGTGGGATTGTGTGGTTGTGTGATTGTGTGGTTGTGTGATTGTGTGATTGTGTGATTGTGTGATTGTGTGATTGTGTGATTGTGTGATGGCGGGTTGTGGATTGTCTGATTGTGTGATTGTGTATTGGTGTGATTGTGTGATTGTGTGATTGTATGGTTGTGTGAGTGTGTGATTGTGTGATTGTGTGATTGTGTGATTGTGTGCTTGTGTGATTGTGCCACAGTGTGATTGTGTGATTGTGTGGTTGTGTGATTGTTTGATTGTGTGGTTGTGTGATTGTGTGATTGTGTGATTGTGGGATTGTGTGATTGTGTGATTGTGTGATTGTGTGATTGTGTGGTTGTGTGATTGTGTGATTGTGTGATTGTGCGATTGTGTGATTGCGTGGTTGCGTGATTGCGTGATTGTGTGATTGTGTGATTGTGTGATTGTGTGGTTGTGTGATTGTGTGATTGTGTGATTGTGTGATAGTGTGATTGTGCGATTGTGTGATTGCGTGATTGCCTGGTTGCGTGATTCTGTGATTCCCTCGTTGTGCGATTGTGTTATTGTGTGATGAGGTGCTTGTGTGATGGTGTGATTGTGTGATTGTGTGGTTGTGTGATTGTGTGATTGTGTGATTGTGTGATTGTGTGGTTGTGTGATTATGTGATTGTGTCATTGTGTTCATGTGTTATTTTGTGTTGGGGTGCTTGTGTGATTGCGTGAGTGTATGATTGTGTGACTGTGGATTGTGTATTGTGCGATTGTGTGATTGCGTGAGTGTGTGGTTGTGTGACTGTTGATTGCGTATTGTGTGATTGTGTGATTGTGTGATTGTGTGATTGTGTGATTGTGTGATTGTGTGATTGTGTGATTGTGTGATTGTGTGATTGTGTGAAAGTGGGTTTGTGTGTTTGTGGATTGTGTAGTTGTGTGATTGTGTGATGGCGGGATGTGGATTGTCTGATTGTGTGATTGTGTATTAGTGTGATTGTGCGATTGTGTGACTTTGCGATTGTGTGATTGTGTGATGACGGGTTGTGGATTGTCTAATTGTGTGATTGTGTATTGGTGTGATTGTGCGATTTTGTGACAATGCGATTGTGTGATTGTGTGGTTGTGTGATTGTGTGGTTGCGTGATTGTGTAATTGCATGGTGGGGTGATTGTGTGATAGTGTGATTGTGTGATAGTGTGATAGTGTGATTGTGTGATTGTGTGATTGTGTGATTGTGTGATTGTGTGATTGTGTGATTGTGTCCATGTGTAATCGTGTGTTTGGGTGCTTGTGTGATTGTGCGAGTGTGTGATTGTGTGGTTGTGTGATTGTGTGATTGTGTGATTGTGTGGTTGTGTGAGTGTGTGGGTGTGTGATCGTGTGATTGTGTCACTGTGTGATTGTGTGATTGTGTGATTGTGTGGTGGTGTGATTGTGTGATTGTGTATTATGTGATTGTGTTCTTGTGTCTTTGTGTGATTGTGTAGTTGTGTGATTGTGTGATTGTGTGATTGTGGGATTGTGAGATTGTGTGATTGTGTGATTGTGTGATTGTGTGATTGTGTGATTGTGTGATTGTGTGATTGTGTGATTGTGTGATTGTGTGATTGTGTGATTGTGTGATTGTGTGATTGTGTGATTGTGTGATTGTGTGATTGTGTGATTGTGTGAAAGTGGGTTTGTGTGTTTGTGGATTGTGTGGTTGTGCGATTGTGGGATTGTGTGATTGTGTGATTGTGTGATAGTGTGAAAGTGGGTTTGTGTGTTTGTGGATTGTGTGGTTGTGTGATTGTGTGATGGCGGGATGTGGATTGTCTGATTGTGTGATTGTGTATTGGTGTGATTGTGCGATTGTGTGACTTTGCGATTGTGTGATTGTGTGATGGCGGGTTGTGGATTGTCTGATTGTGTGATTGTGTATTGGTGTGATTGTGCGATTGTGTGACTTTGCGATTGTGTTATTGTGTGGTTGTATGATTGTGTGATTGCATGGTGGGGTGATTGTGTGATAGTGTGATTGTGTGATAGTGTGATTGTGTGATTGTGTGATTGTGTGATTGTGGGATTGTGAAGTTGTGTGATTGTGTGGCTGTGTGATTGTGTGATTGTGTGATTGTGGGATTGAGTGAGTGTGTGATTGTGTGATTGTGTGATTGTGGGATTGTGAGATTGTGTGATTGTGTGATTGTGTGATTGTGTGATTGTGTGATTGTGTGAAAGTGGGTTTGTGTGTTTGTGGATTGTGTGGTTGTGTGATTGTGTGATTGTGTGATTGTGCGATTGTGTGATTGCGTGGTTGCGTGATTGCGTGATTGTGTGATTGTGTGATTGTGTGATTGTGTGAAAGTGGGTTTGTGTGTTTGTGGATTGTGTAGTTGTGTGATTGTGTGATGGCGGGATGTGGATCGTCTGATTGTGTGATTGTGTATTAGTGTGATTGTGCGATTGTGTGACTTTGCGATTGTGTGATTGTGTGATGACGGGTTGTGGATTGTCTAATTGTGTGATTGTGTATTGGTGTGATTGTGCGATTTTGTGACAATGCGATTGTGTGATTGTGTGGTTGTGTGATTGTGTGGTTGTGTGATTGTGTAATTGCATGGTGGGGTGATTGTGTGATAGTGTGATTGTGTGATAGTGTGATAGTGTGATTGTGTGATTGTGTGATTGTGTGATTGTGTGATTGTGTGATTGTGTCCATGTGTAATCGTGTGTTTGGGTGCTTGTGTGATTGTGCGAGTGTGTGATTGTGTGGTTGTGTGATTGTGTGATTGTGTGATTGTGTGGTTGTGTGAGTGTGTGGGTGTGTGATCGTGTGATTGTGTCACTGTGTGATTGTGTGATTGTGTGATTGTGTGGTGGTGTGATTGTGTGATTGTGTATTATGTGATTGTGTTCTTGTGTCTTTGTGTGATTGTGTAGTTGTGTGATTGTGTGATTGTGTGATTGTGGGATTGTGAGATTGTGTGATTGTGTGATTGTGTGATTGTGTGATTGTGTGATTGTGTGATTGTGTGATTGTGTGATTGTGTGATTGTGTGATTGTGTGATTGTGTGATTGTGTGATTGTGTGATTGTGTGATTGTGTGAAAGTGGGTTTGTGTGTTTGTGGATTGTGTGGTTGTGTGATTGTGTGATGGCGGGATGTGGATTGTCTGATTGTGTGATTGTGTATTGGTGTGATTGTGCGATTGTGTGATTGTGTGATGGCATGTTGTGGGTTGTCTGATTGTGTGATTGTGTATTGGTGTGATTGTGTGATTGTGCGATTGTGGGATTGTGTGAGTGTGTGATTGTGTGATTGCGTGATTGTGTGATTGTGTGATTGTGTCACAGTGTGATTGTGTGATTGTGTGGTTGTGTGATTGTGTGATTGTGGGATTGTGTGATTGTGTGATTGTGTGATAGTGTGAAAGTGGGTTTGTGTGTTTGTGGATTGTGTGGTTGTGTGATTGTGTGATGGCGGGATGTGGATTGTCTGATTGTGTGATTGTGTATTGGTGTGATTGTGCGATTGTGTGACTTTGCGATTGTGTGATTGTGTGATGGCGGGTTGTGGATTGATCTGATTGTGTGATTGTGTATTGGTGTGATTGTGCGATTGTGTGACTTTGCGATTGTGTTATTGTGTGGTTGTATGATTGTGTGATTGCATGGTGGGGTGATTGTGTGATAGTGTGATTGTGTGATAGTGTGATTGTGTGATTGTGTGATTGTGTGATTGTGGGATTGTGTGGTTGTGTGATTGTGTGGCTGTGTGATTGTGTGATTGTGTGATTGTGGGATTGTGAGATTGTGTGATTGTGTGATAGCGTGATTGTGCGATTGTGTGATTGCGTGATTGCCTGGTTGCGTGATTCTGTGATTCCCTCGTTGTGCGATTGTGTTATTGTGTGATGAGGTGCTTGTGTGATGGTGTGATTGTGTGATTGTGTGATTGTGTGGTTGTGTGATTGTGTGATTGTGTGATTGTGTGATTGTGTGATTGTGTGATTGTGTGGTTGTGTGATTATGTGATTGTGTCATTGTGTTCATGTGTTATTTTGTGTTGGGGTGCTTGTGTGATTGCGTGAGTGTATGATTGTGTGACTGTGGATTGTGTATTGTGCGATTGTGTGATTGCGTGAGTGTGTGGTTGTGTGACTGTAGATTGCGTATTGTGTGATTGTGTGATTGTGTGATTGTGTGATTGTGTGATTGTGTGATTGTGTGATTGTGTGAAAGTGGGTTTGTGTGTTTGTGGACTGTGTGGTTGTGTGATTGTGTGATGGCGGGATGTGGATTGTCTGATTGTGTGATTTGCGATTGTGTGACAATGCGATTGTGTGATTGTGTGATGGCGGGTTGTGGATTGTCTGATTGTGTGATTGTGCGATTGTGTGACAATGCGATTGTGTGATTGTGTGGTTGTGTGATTGTGTAATTGCATGGTGGGGTGATTGTGTGATAGTGTGATTGTGTGATGGTGTGATAGCGTGATTGTGTGATTGTGTGATTGTGTGATTGTGTCCATGTGTAATCGTGTGTTTGGGTGCTTGTGTGATTGTGCGAGGGTGTGATTGTGTGATTGTGGATTGTGTGATTGTGTGATTGTGTGATTGTGTGATTGTGTGATTGTGTGATTGTGGGATTGTGGGATTGTGTGATTGTGTGGTTGTGTGATTGTGTGATTGTGGGATTGTGTGGTTGTGTGATTGTGTGGTTGTGTGATTGTGTGATTGTGTGATTGTGTGATTGTGGGATTGTGTGGTTGTGTGATTGTGTGGTTGTGTGATTGCGTGATTGTGTGATTGTGGGATTGCGTGATTGTGCGATTGTGTGATTATGGGATTGTGTGGTTGTGTGATTGTGTGATTGTTTGATTGTGTGATTGTGGGATTGTGTGGTTGTGTGATTGTGTGGTTGTGTGATTGCGTGATTGTGTGATTGTGGGATTGTGTGATTGTGCGATTGTGGGATCGTGTGGTTGTGTGATTGTGTGGTTGTGTGATTGTGTGATTGCGTGATTGTGTGATTGTGCGGTTGTGTGATTGTGTGATTGTGTGGTTGTGTGATTGTGTGATTGTGTGATTGTGTGATTGTGGGATTGTATGGTTGTGTGATTGTGTGGTTGTGTAATTGCGTGATTGTGTGATTGTGGGATAGTGTGATTGTGTGATTGTGTGATTATGGGATTGTGTGGTTGTGTGATTGTGTGGTTGTGTGATTGTGTGATTGTGTGATTGTGTGATTGTGTGATTGCGGGATTGTGTGGTTGTGTGATTGTGTGGTTGTGTGATTGCGTGATTGTGTGATTGTGGGATTGTGTGATTGTATGGTTGTGTGATTGTGTGATTGTGTGATTGTGTGATTGTGTGATAGTGTGATTGTGTGATTGTGTGATTGTGTGATTGTGTGATTGTGTGATTGTGTGGTGGTGTGATTGTGTGATTGTGTATTATGTGATTGTGTGATTGTGTCACAGTGTGATTGTGTGATTGTGTGGTTGTGTGATTGTGTGATTGTGGGATTGTGTGGTTGTGTGATTGTGTGGTTGTGTGATTGTGTGATTGTGTGATTGTGTGATTGTGTGATTGTGTGATTGTGTGATGGCGGGTTGTGGATTGTCTGATTGTGTGATTGTGTATTGGTGTGATTGTGTGATTGTGTGATTGTATGGTTGTGTGAGTGTGTGATTGTGTGATTGTGTGATTGTGTGATTGTGTGCTTGTGTGATTGTGCCACAGTGTGATTGTGTGATTGTGTGGTTGTGTGATTGTTTGATTGTGTGGTTGTGTGATTGTGTGATTGTGTGATTGTGGGATTGTGTGATTGTGTGATTGTGTGATTGTGTGATTGTGTGGTTGTGTGATTGTGTGATTGTGTGATTGTGCGATTGTGTGATTGCGTGGTTGCGTGATTGCGTGATTGTGTGATTGTGTGATTGTGTGATTGTGTGGTTGTGTGATTGTGTGATTGTGTGATTGTGTGATTGTGTCCATGTGTAATCGTGTGTTTGGGTGCTTGTGTGATTGTGCGAGTGTGTGATTGTGTGGTTGTGTGATTGTGTGATTGTGTGATTGTGTGGTTGTGTGAGTGTGTGGGTGTGTGATCGTGTGATTGTGTCACTGTGTGATTGTGTGATTGTGTGATTGTGTGGTGGTGTGATTGTGTGATTGTGTATTATGTGATTGTGTTCTTGTGTCTTTGTGTGATTGTGTAGTTGTGTGATTGTGTGATTGTGTGATTGTGGGATTGTGAGATTGTGTGATTGTGTGATTGTGTGATTGTGTGATTGTGTGATTGTGTGATTGTGTGATTGTGTGATTGTGTGATTGTGTGATTGTGTGATTGTGTGATTGTGTGATTGTGTGATTGTGTGATTGTGTGATTGTGTGATTGTGTGAAAGTGGGTTTGTGTGTTTGTGGATTGTGTGGTTGTGCGATTGTGGGATTGTGTGATTGTGTGATTGTGTGATAGTGTGAAAGTGGGTTTGTGTGTTTGTGGATTGTGTGGTTGTGTGATTGTGTGATGGCGGGATGTGGATTGTCTGATTGTGTGATTGTGTATTGGTGTGATTGTGCGATTGTGTGACTTTGCGATTGTGTGATTGTGTGATGGCGGGTTGTGGATTGTCTGATTGTGTGATTGTGTATTGGTGTGATTGTGCGATTGTGTGACTTTGCGATTGTGTTATTGTGTGGTTGTATGATTGTGTGATTGCATGGTGGGGTGATTGTGTGATAGTGTGATTGTGTGATAGTGTGATTGTGTGATTGTGTGATTGTGTGATTGTGGGATTGTGAAGTTGTGTGATTGTGTGGCTGTGTGATTGTGTGATTGTGTGATTGTGGGATTGAGTGAGTGTGTGATTGTGTGATTGTGTGATTGTGGGATTGTGAGATTGTGTGATTGTGTGATTGTGTGATTGTGTGATTGTGTGATTGTGTGAAAGTGGGTTTGTGTGTTTGTGGATTGTGTGGTTGTGTGATTGTGTGATTGTGTGATTGTGCGATTGTGTGATTGCGTGGTTGCGTGATTGCGTGATTGTGTGATTGTGTGATTGTGTGATTGTGTGAAAGTGGGTTTGTGTGTTTGTGGATTGTGTAGTTGTGTGATTGTGTGATGGCGGGATGTGGATCGTCTGATTGTGTGATTGTGTATTAGTGTGATTGTGCGATTGTGTGACTTTGCGATTGTGTGATTGTGTGATGACGGGTTGTGGATTGTCTAATTGTGTGATTGTGTATTGGTGTGATTGTGCGATTTTGTGACAATGCGATTGTGTGATTGTGTGGTTGTGTGATTGTGTGGTTGTGTGATTGTGTAATTGCATGGTGGGGTGATTGTGTGATAGTGTGATTGTGTGATAGTGTGATAGTGTGATTGTGTGATTGTGTGATTGTGTGATTGTGTGATTGTGTGATTGTGTCCATGTGTAATCGTGTGTTTGGGTGCTTGTGTGATTGTGCGAGTGTGTGATTGTGTGGTTGTGTGATTGTGTGATTGTGTGATTGTGTGGTTGTGTGAGTGTGTGGGTGTGTGATCGTGTGATTGTGTCACTGTGTGATTGTGTGATTGTGTGATTGTGTGGTGGTGTGATTGTGTGATTGTGTATTATGTGATTGTGTTCTTGTGTCTTTGTGTGATTGTGTAGTTGTGTGATTGTGTGATTGTGTGATTGTGGGATTGTGAGATTGTGTGATTGTGTGATTGTGTGATTGTGTGATTGTGTGATTGTGTGATTGTGTGATTGTGTGATTGTGTGATTGTGTGATTGTGTGATTGTGTGATTGTGTGATTGTGTGATTGTGTGATTGTGTGAAAGTGGGTTTGTGTGTTTGTGGATTGTGTGGTTGTGTGATTGTGTGATGGCGGGATGTGGATTGTCTGATTGTGTGATTGTGTATTGGTGTGATTGTGCGATTGTGTGATTGTGTGATGGCATGTTGTGGGTTGTCTGATTGTGTGATTGTGTATTGGTGTGATTGTGTGATTGTGCGATTGTGGGATTGTGTGAGTGTGTGATTGTGTGATTGCGTGATTGTGTGATTGTGTGATTGTGTCACAGTGTGATTGTGTGATTGTGTGGTTGTGTGATTGTGTGATTGTGGGATTGTGTGATTGTGTGATTGTGTGATAGTGTGAAAGTGGGTTTGTGTGTTTGTGGATTGTGTGGTTGTGTGATTGTGTGATGGCGGGATGTGGATTGTCTGATTGTGTGATTGTGTATTGGTGTGATTGTGCGATTGTGTGACTTTGCGATTGTGTGATTGTGTGATGGCGGGTTGTGGATTGATCTGATTGTGTGATTGTGTATTGGTGTGATTGTGCGATTGTGTGACTTTGCGATTGTGTTATTGTGTGGTTGTATGATTGTGTGATTGCATGGTGGGGTGATTGTGTGATAGTGTGATTGTGTGATAGTGTGATTGTGTGATTGTGTGATTGTGTGATTGTGGGATTGTGTGGTTGTGTGATTGTGTGGCTGTGTGATTGTGTGATTGTGTGATTGTGGGATTGTGAGATTGTGTGATTGTGTGATAGCGTGATTGTGCGATTGTGTGATTGCGTGATTGCCTGGTTGCGTGATTCTGTGATTCCCTCGTTGTGCGATTGTGTTATTGTGTGATGAGGTGCTTGTGTGATGGTGTGATTGTGTGATTGTGTGATTGTGTGGTTGTGTGATTGTGTGATTGTGTGATTGTGTGATTGTGTGATTGTGTGATTGTGTGGTTGTGTGATTATGTGATTGTGTCATTGTGTTCATGTGTTATTTTGTGTTGGGGTGCTTGTGTGATTGCGTGAGTGTATGATTGTGTGACTGTGGATTGTGTATTGTGCGATTGTGTGATTGCGTGAGTGTGTGGTTGTGTGACTGTAGATTGCGTATTGTGTGATTGTGTGATTGTGTGATTGTGTGATTGTGTGATTGTGTGATTGTGTGATTGTGTGAAAGTGGGTTTGTGTGTTTGTGGACTGTGTGGTTGTGTGATTGTGTGATGGCGGGATGTGGATTGTCTGATTGTGTGATTTGCGATTGTGTGACAATGCGATTGTGTGATTGTGTGATGGCGGGTTGTGGATTGTCTGATTGTGTGATTGTGCGATTGTGTGACAATGCGATTGTGTGATTGTGTGGTTGTGTGATTGTGTAATTGCATGGTGGGGTGATTGTGTGATAGTGTGATTGTGTGATGGTGTGATAGCGTGATTGTGTGATTGTGTGATTGTGTGATTGTGTCCATGTGTAATCGTGTGTTTGGGTGCTTGTGTGATTGTGCGAGGGTGTGATTGTGTGATTGTGGATTGTGTGATTGTGTGATTGTGTGATTGTGTGATTGTGTGATTGTGTGATTGTGGGATTGTGGGATTGTGTGATTGTGTGGTTGTGTGATTGTGTGATTGTGGGATTGTGTGGTTGTGTGATTGTGTGGTTGTGTGATTGTGTGATTGTGTGATTGTGTGATTGTGGGATTGTGTGGTTGTGTGATTGTGTGGTTGTGTGATTGCGTGATTGTGTGATTGTGGGATTGCGTGATTGTGCGATTGTGTGATTATGGGATTGTGTGGTTGTGTGATTGTGTGATTGTTTGATTGTGTGATTGTGGGATTGTGTGGTTGTGTGATTGTGTGGTTGTGTGATTGCGTGATTGTGTGATTGTGGGATTGTGTGATTGTGCGATTGTGGGATCGTGTGGTTGTGTGATTGTGTGGTTGTGTGATTGTGTGATTGCGTGATTGTGTGATTGTGCGGTTGTGTGATTGTGTGATTGTGTGGTTGTGTGATTGTGTGATTGTGTGATTGTGTGATTGTGGGATTGTATGGTTGTGTGATTGTGTGGTTGTGTAATTGCGTGATTGTGTGATTGTGGGATAGTGTGATTGTGTGATTGTGTGATTATGGGATTGTGTGGTTGTGTGATTGTGTGGTTGTGTGATTGTGTGATTGTGTGATTGTGTGATTGTGTGATTGCGGGATTGTGTGGTTGTGTGATTGTGTGGTTGTGTGATTGCGTGATTGTGTGATTGTGGGATTGTGTGATTGTATGGTTGTGTGATTGTGTGATTGTGTGATTGTGTGATTGTGTGATAGTGTGATTGTGTGATTGTGTGATTGTGTGATTGTGTGATTGTGTGATTGTGTGGTGGTGTGATTGTGTGATTGTGTATTATGTGATTGTGTGATTGTGTCACAGTGTGATTGTGTGATTGTGTGGTTGTGTGATTGTGTGATTGTGGGATTGTGTGGTTGTGTGATTGTGTGGTTGTGTGATTGTGTGATTGTGTGATTGTGTGATTGTGTGATTGTGTGATTGTGTGATGGCGGGTTGTGGATTGTCTGATTGTGTGATTGTGTATTGGTGTGATTGTGTGATTGTGTGATTGTATGGTTGTGTGAGTGTGTGATTGTGTGATTGTGTGATTGTGTGATTGTGTGCTTGTGTGATTGTGCCACAGTGTGATTGTGTGATTGTGTGGTTGTGTGATTGTTTGATTGTGTGGTTGTGTGATTGTGTGATTGTGTGATTGTGGGATTGTGTGATTGTGTGATTGTGTGATTGTGTGATTGTGTGGTTGTGTGATTGTGTGATTGTGTGATTGTGCGATTGTGTGATTGCGTGGTTGCGTGATTGCGTGATTGTGTGATTGTGTGATTGTGTGATTGTGTGGTTGTGTGATTGTGTGATTGTGTGATTGTGTGATAGTGTGATTGTGCGATTGTGTGATTGCGTGATTGCCTGGTTGCGTGATTCTGTGATTCCCTCGTTGTGCGATTGTGTTATTGTGTGATGAGGTGCTTGTGTGATGGTGTGATTGTGTGATTGTGTGGTTGTGTGATTGTGTGATTGTGTGATTGTGTGATTGTGTGGTTGTGTGATTATGTGATTGTGTCATTGTGTTCATGTGTTATTTTGTGTTGGGGTGCTTGTGTGATTGCGTGAGTGTATGATTGTGTGACTGTGGATTGTGTATTGTGCGATTGTGTGATTGCGTGAGTGTGTGGTTGTGTGACTGTTGATTGCGTATTGTGTGATTGTGTGATTGTGTGATTGTGTGATTGTGTGATTGTGTGATTGTGTGATTGTGTGATTGTGTGATTGTGTGAAAGTGGGTTTGTGTGTTTGTGGATTGTGTAGTTGTGTGATTGTGTGATGGCGGGATGTGGATTGTCTGATTGTGTGATTGTGTATTAGTGTGATTGTGCGATTGTGTGACTTTGCGATTGTGTGATTGTGTGATGACGGGTTGTGGATTGTCTAATTGTGTGATTGTGTATTGGTGTGATTGTGCGATTTTGTGACAATGCGATTGTGTGATTGTGTGGTTGTGTGATTGTGTGGTTGCGTGATTGTGTAATTGCATGGTGGGGTGATTGTGTGATAGTGTGATTGTGTGATAGTGTGATAGTGTGATTGTGTGATTGTGTGATTGTGTGATTGTGTGATTGTGTGATTGTGTGCTTGTGTCCATGTGTAATCGTGTGTTTGGGTGCTTGTGTGATTGTGCGAGTGTGTGATTGTGTGGTTGTGTGATTGTGTGATTGTGTGATTGTGTGGTTGTGTGAGTGTGTGGGTGTGTGATCGTGTGATTGTGTCACTGTGTGATTGTGTGATTGTGTGATTGTGTGGTGGTGTGATTGTGTGATTGTGTATTATGTGATTGTGTTCTTGTGTCTTTGTGTGATTGTGTAGTTGTGTGATTGTGTGATTGTGTGATTGTGGGATTGTGAGATTGTGTGATTGTGTGATTGTGTGATTGTGTGATTGTGTGATTGTGTGATTGTGTGATTGTGTGATTGTGTGATTGTGTGATTGTGTGATTGTGTGATTGTGTGATTGTGTGATTGTGTGATTGTGTGAAAGTGGGTTTGTGTGTTTGTGGATTGTGTGGTTGTGCGATTGTGGGATTGTGTGATTGTGTGATTGTGTGATAGTGTGAAAGTGGGTTTGTGTGTTTGTGGATTGTGTGGTTGTGTGATTGTGTGATGGCGGGATGTGGATTGTCTGATTGTGTGATTGTGTATTGGTGTGATTGTGCGATTGTGTGACTTTGCGATTGTGTGATTGTGTGATGGCGGGTTGTGGATTGTCTGATTGTGTGATTGTGTATTGGTGTGATTGTGCGATTGTGTGACTTTGCGATTGTGTTATTGTGTGGTTGTATGATTGTGTGATTGCATGGTGGGGTGATTGTGTGATAGTGTGATTGTGTGATAGTGTGATTGTGTGATTGTGTGATTGTGTGATTGTGGGATTGTGAAGTTGTGTGATTGTGTGGCTGTGTGATTGTGTGATTGTGTGATTGTGGGATTGAGTGAGTGTGTGATTGTGTGATTGTGTGATTGTGGGATTGTGAGATTGTGTGATTGTGTGATTGTGTGATTGTGTGATTGTGTGATTGTGTGAAAGTGGGTTTGTGTGTTTGTGGATTGTGTGGTTGTGTGATTGTGTGATGGCGGGATGTGGATTGTCTGATTGTGTGATTGTGTATTGGTGTGATTGTGCGATTGTGTGACTTTGCGATTGTGTGATTGTGTGATGGCGGGTTGTGGATTGTCTGATTGTGTGATTGTGTATTGGTGTGATTGTGTGATTGTGTGATTGTAGGATTGTGTGAGTGTGTGATTGTGTGATTGCGTGATTGTGTGATTGTGTGATTGTGTCACAGTGAGATTGTGTGATTGTGTGGATGTGTGATTGTGGGATTGAGTGAGTGTGTGATTGTGTGATTGTGTGATTGTGGGATTGTGAGATTGTGTGATTGTGTGATTGTGTGATTGTGTGATTGTGTGATTGTGTGAAAGTGGGTTTGTGTGTTTGTGGATTGTGTGGTTGTGTGATTGTGTGATGGCGGGATGTGGATTGTCTGATTGTGTGATTGTGTATTGGTGTGATTGTGCGATTGTGTGACTTTGCGATTGTGTGATTGTGTGATGGCGGGTTGTGGATTGTCTGATTGTGTGATTGTGTATTGGTGTGATTGTGTGATTGTGTGATTGTAGGATTGTGTGAGTGTGTGATTGTGTGATTGCGTGATTGTGTGATTGTGTGATTGTGTCACAGTGAGATTGTGTGATTGTGTGGTTGTGTGATTGTGTGATTGTGTGATTGTGTGATTGTGTGATTGTGGGATTGTGTGGTTGTGTGATTGTGTGGCTGTGTGATTGTGTGATTGTGTGATTGTGGGATTGTGTGATTGTGTGATTGTGTGATTGTGTGATTGTGTGGTTGTGTGATTGTGTTATTGTGTGATTGTGTGATTGTGTGATTGTGCGATTGTGTGATTGCGTGGTTGCGTGATTGCGTGATTGTGTGATTGTGTGATTGTGTGGTTGTGTGATTGTGTGATTGTGGATTGTGTATTGTGCGATTGTGTGATTGCGTGAGTGTGTGGTTGTGTGACTGTAGATTGCGTATTGTGTGATTGTCTGATTGTGTGATTGTGTGATTGTGTGATTGTGTGATTGTGTGATTGTGTGATTGTGTGAAAGTGGGTTTGTGTGTTTGTGGATTGTGTGGTTGTGTGATTGTGTGATGGCGGGATGTGGATTGTCTGATTGTGTGATTGTGTATTGGTGTGATTGTGCGATTGTGTGACTTTGCGATTGTGTGATTGTGTGATGGCGGGTTGTGGATTGTCTGATTGTGTGATTGTGTATTGGTGTGATTGTGTGATTGTGTGATTGTGGGATTGTGTGAGTGCGTGATTGTGTGATTATGTGATTGTGTGATTGTGTGATTGTGTGGTTGTGTGATTGTGTGATTGTGTGATTGTGTGATTGTGGGATTGTGTGGTTGTGTGATTGTGTGGTTGTGTGATTTTGTGATTGTGTGATTGTGGGATTGTGTGATTGTGTGATTGTGTGATTGTGTGGTTGTGTGATTGTGTGATTGCGTGAGTGTATGATTGTGTGACTGTGGATTGTGTATTGTGTGATTGTGTGATTGCGTGAGTGTGTGGTTGTGTGACTGTAGATTGCGTATTGTGTGATTGTGTGATTGTGTGATTGTGTGATTGTGTGATTGTGTGATTGTGTGAAAGTGGGTTTGTGTGTTTGTGGATTGTGTGGTTGTGTGATTGTGTGATGGCGGAATGTGGATTGTCTGATTGTGTGATTGTGTATTGGTGTGATTGTGCGATTGTGTGACTTTGCGATTGTGTGATTGTGTGATGGCGGGTTGTGGACTGTCTGATTGTGTGATTGTGTATTGGTGTGATTGTGCGATTGTGTGACTTCGCGATTGTGTTACTGTGTGGTTGTGTGATTGTGTGATTGCATGGTGGGGTGATTGTGTGATAGTGTGATTGTGTGATAGTGTGATAGTGTGATTGTGTGATTGTGTGATTGTGTGATTGTGTGATAGTGTGATTGTGTCCATGTGTAATCGTGTGTTTGGGTGCTTGTGTGACTGTGTGAGTGTGTGATTGTGGATTGTGTGATTGTGTGATTGTGTGATTGTGTGATTGTGTGATTGTGTGATTGTGTGATTGTGTGATTGTGTCACTGTGTGATTGTGTGATTGTGTGATTGTGTGGTTGTGTGATTGTGTGGTTGTGTGATTGTGTGGTTGTGTGATTGTGGGATTGTGTGGTTGTGTGATTGTGTGGTTGTGTGATTGTGTGATTGTGGGATTGTGTGGTTGTGTGATTGTGTGGTTGTGTGATTGTGTGATTGTGTGATTGTGTGAGTGGGATTGTGTGGTTGTGTGATTGTGTGGTTGTGTGATTGCGTGATTGTGTGATTGTGGGATTGTGTGATTGTGTGATTGTGTGATTGTGGGATTGTGTGGTTGTGTGATTGTGTGGTTGTGTGATTGTGTGATTGTGTGATTGTGGGATTGTGTGGTTGTGTGATTGTGTGGTTGTGTGATTGCGTGATTGTGTGATTGTGGGATTGTGTGATTGTGTGATTCTGCGATTGTGTGATTGTGTGGTTGTGTGAGTGTGTGGGTGTGTGATCGTGTGATTGTGTCACTGTGTGATTGTGTGATTGTGTGATTGTGTGGTGGTGTGATTGTGTGATTGTGTATTATGTGATTGTGTATTATGTGATTGTGTTCTTGTGTCTTTGTGTGATTGTGTAGTTGTGTGATTGTGTGATTGTGTGATTGTGGGATTGTGAGATTGTGTGATTGTGTGATTGTGTGATTGTGTGATTGTGTGATTGTGTGATTGTGTGATTGTGTGAAAGTGGGTTTGTGTGTTTGCGGATTGTGTGGTTGTGTGATTGTGTGATGGCGGGATGTGGATTGTCTGATTGTGTGATTGTGTATTGGTGTGACTGTGCGATTGTGTGACTTTGCGATTGTGTGATTGTGTGATGGCGGGTTGTGGATTGTCTGATTGTGTGATTGTGTATTGGTGTGATTGTGTGATTGTGGGATTGTGTGGTTGTGTGATTGTGTGATTGTGTGATTGTGTGATTGTGGGATTGTGGGATTGTGTGGTTGTGTGATTGTGTGGCTGTGTGATTGTGTGATTGTGTGATTGTGTGAGTGGGATTGTGTGGTTGTGTGATTGCGTGATTGTGTGATTGTGGGATTGTGTGATTGTGTGATTGTGTGATTGTGGGATTGTGTGGTTGTGTGATTGTGTGGTTGTGTGATTGTGTGATTGTGTGATTGTGGCATTGTGTGGTTGTGTGATTGTGTGGTTGTGTGATTGCGTGATTGTGTGATTGTGGGATTGTGTGATTGTGTGATTCTGCGATTGTGTGATTGTGTGATTGTGTGGTTGTGTGAGTGTGTGGGTGTGTGATCGTGTGATTGTGTCACTGTGTGATTGTGTTATTGTGTGATTGTGTGGTGGTGTGATTGTGTGATTGTGTATTATGTGATTGTGTATTATGTGATTGTGTTCTTGTGTCTTTGTGTGATTGTGTAGTTGTGTGATTGTGTGATTGTGTGACTGTGGGATTGTGAGATTGTGTGATTGTGTGATTGTGTGATTGTGTGATTGTGTGATTGTGTGAAAGTGGGTTTGTGTGTTTGTGGATTGTGTGGTTGTGTGATTGTGTGATGGCGGGATGTGGATTGTCTGATTGTGTGATTGTGTATTGGTGTGACTGTGCGATTGTGTGACTTTGCGATTGTGTGATTGTGTGATGGCGGGTTGTGGATTGTCTGATTGTGTGATTGTGTATTGGTGTGATTGTGTGATTGTGGGATTGTGTGAGTGTGTGATTGTGTGATTGCGTGATTGTGTGATTGTGTGATTGTGTCACAGTGTGATTGTGTGATTGTGTGGTTGTGTGATTGTGTGATTGTGGGATTGTGTGGTTGTGTGATTGTGTGGCTGTGTGATTGTGTGATTGTGTGATTGTGGGATTGTGTGATTGTGTGATTGTGTGATTGTGTGATTGTGTGGTTGTGTGATTGTGTGATTGTGTGATTGTGTGATTGTGCGATTGTGTGATTGCGTGATTGCGTGATTGCGTGATTGTGTGATTGTGTGATTGTGTGATTGTGTGGTTGTGTGATTGTGTGATTGTGTGATAGCGTGATTGTGCGATTGTGTGATTGCGTGATTGCCTGGTTGCGTGATTCTGTGATTCCCTCGTTGTGCGATTGTGTTATTGTGTGATGAGGTGCTTGTGTGATGGTGTGATTGTGTGATTGTGTGATTGTGTGGTTGTGTGATTGTGTGATTGTGTGATTGTGTGATTGTGTGATTGTGTGATTGTGTGATTGTGTGATTGTGTGGTTGTGTGATTATGTGATTGTGTCATTGTGTTCATGTGTTATTTTGTGTTGGGGTGCTTGTGTGATTGCGTGAGTGTATGATTGTGTGACTGTGGATTGTGTATTGTGCGATTGTGTGATTGCGTGAGTGTGTGGTTGTGTGACTGTAGATTGCGTATTGTGTGATTGTGTGATTGTGTGATTGTGTGATTGTGTGATTGTGTGAAAGTGGGTTTGTGTGTTTGTGGACTGTGTGGTTGTGTGATTGTGTGATGGCGGGATGTGGATTGTCTGATTGTGTGATTTGCGATTGTGTGACATTGCGATTGTGTGATTGTGTGATGGCGGGTTGTGGATTGTCTGATTGTGTGATTGTGCGATTGTGTGACAATGCGATTGTGTGATTGTGTGGTTGTGTGATTGTATAATTGCATGGTGGGGTGATTGTGTGATAGTGTGATTGTGTGATAGTGTGATAGCGTGATTGTGTGATTGTGTGATTGTGTGATTGTGTCCATGTGTAATCGTGTGTTTGGGTGCTTGTGTGATTGTGCGAGGGTGTGATTGTGTGATTGTGTGATTGTGTGATTGTGGGATTGTGTGGTTGTGTGATTGTGTGGTTGTGTGATTGCGTGATTGTGTGATTGTGGGATTGCGTGATTGTGTGATTGTGTGATTATGGGATTGTGTGGTTGTGTGATTGTGTGATTGTTTGATTGTGTGATTGTGGGATTGTGTGGTTGTGTGATTGTGTGGTTGTGTGATTGCGTGATTGTGTGATTGTGGGATTGTGTGATTGTGTGATTGTGGGATCGTGTGGTTGTGTGATTGTGTGGTTGTGTGATTGTGTGATTGTGTGATTGTGTGATTGTGCGGTTGTGTGATTGTGTGATTGCGTGATTGTGTGATTGCGCGGTTGTGTGATTGTGTGATTGCGTGATTGTGTGATTGTGCGATTGTGTGATTGCGTGGTTGCGTGATTGCGTGATTGTGTGATTGTGTAATTGTGTGATTGTGTGGTTGTGTGATTGTGTGATTGTGGGATTGTGCGATTGTGTGATTGTGTGATTGTGTGAAAGTGGGTTTGTGTGTTTGTGGATTGTGTGGTTGTGTGATTGTGTGATGGCGGGATGTGGATTGTCTGATTGTGTGATTGTGTATTGGTGTGATTGTGCAATTGTGTGACTTTGCGATTGTGTGATTGTGTGATGGCGGGTTGTGGATTGTCTGATTGTGTGATTGTGTATTGGTGTGATTGTGTGATTGTGTGATTGTGGGATTGTGTGAGTGTGTGATTGTGTGATTATGTGATTGTGTGGTTGTGTGATTGTGTGGCTGTGTGATTGTGTGATTGTGTGATTGTGGGATTGTGTGATTGTGTGATTGTGTGATTGTGTGATTGTGTGGTTGTGTGATTGTGTGATTGTGTGATTGTGTGATTGTGTGATTGTGCGATTGTGTGATTGTGCGATTGTGTGATTGCGTGGTTGCGTGATTGCGTGATTGTGTGATTGTGTGATTGTGTGGTTGTGTGATTGTGTGATTGTGTGATTGTGTGCTTGTGTGATTGCGTGATTGTGTGATTGTGGGATTGTGTGATTGTGTGATTGTGCGATTGTGTGATTGTGTGATTGTGTGGTTGTGTGAGTGTGTGGGTGTGTGATCGTGTGATTGTGTCACTGTGTGATTGTGTGATTGTGTGATTGTGTGGTGGTGTGATTGTGTGATTGTGTATTATGTGATTGTGTTCTTGTGTCTTTGTGTGATTGTGTAGTTGTGTGATTGTGTGATTGTGTGACTGTGGGATTGTGAGATTGTGTGATTGTGTGATTGTGTGATTGTGTGATTGTGTGATTGTGTGATTGTGTGGTGGTGTGATTGTGTGATTGTGTATTATGTGATTGTGTATTATGTGATTGTGTTCTTGTGTCTTTGTGTGATTGTGTAGTTGTGTGATTGTGTGATTGTGTGATTGTGGGATTGTGTGATTGTGTGATTCTGCGATTGTGTGATTGTGTGATTGTGTGGTTGTGTGAGTGTGTGGGTGTGTGATCGTGTGATTGTGTCACTGTGTGATTGTGTTATTGTGTGATTGTGTGATTGTGGGATTGTGTGATTGTGTGATTCTGCGATTGTGTGATTGTGTGATTGTGTGGTTGTGTGAGTGTGTGGGTGTGTGATCGTGTGATTGTGTCACTGTGTGATTGTGTTATTGTGTGATTGTGTGGTGGTGTGATTGTGTGATTGTGTATTATGTGATTGTGTATTATGTGATTGTGTTCTTGTGTCTTTGTGTGATTGTGTAGTTGTGTGATTGTGTGATTGTGTGACTGTGGGATTGTGAGATTGTGTGATTGTGTGATTGTGTGATTGTGTGATTGTGTGATTGTGTGATTGTGTGAAAGTGGGTTTGTGTGTTTGTGGATTGTGTGGTTGTGTGATTGTGTGATGGCGGGATGTGGATTGTCGGATTGTGTGATTGTGTATTGGTGTGACTGTGCGATTGTGTGACTTTGCGATTGTGTGATTGTGTGATGGCGGGTTGTGGATTGTCTGATTGTGTGATTGTGTATTGGTGTGATTGTGTGATTGTGGGATTGTGTGAGTGTGTGATTGTGTGATTGCGTGATTGTGTGATTGTGTGATTGTGTCACAGTGTGATTGTGTGATTGTGTGGTTGTGTGATTGTGTGATTGTGGGATTGTGTGGTTGTGTGATTGTGTGGCTGTGTGATTGTGTGATTGTGTGATTGTGGGATTGTGTGATTGTGTGATTGTGTGATTGTGTGATTGTGTGGTTGTGTGATTGTGTGATTGTGTGATTGTGTGATTGTGCGATTGTGTGATTGCGTGATTGCGTGATTGCGTGATTGTGTGATTGTGTGATTGTGTGATTGTGTGGTTGTGTGATTGTGTGATTGTGTGATAGCGTGATTGTGCGATTGTGTGATTGCGTGATTGCCTGGTTGCGTGATTCTGTGATTCCCTCGTTGTGCGATTGTGTTATTGTGTGATGAGGTGCTTGTGTGATGGTGTGATTGTGTGATTGTGTGATTGTGTGGTTGTGTGATTGTGTGATTGTGTGATTGTGTGATTGTGTGATTGTGTGATTGTGTGATTGTGTGATTGTGTGGTTGTGTGATTATGTGATTGTGTCATTGTGTTCATGTGTTATTTTGTGTTGGGGTGCTTGTGTGATTGCGTGAGTGTATGATTGTGTGACTGTGGATTGTGTATTGTGCGATTGTGTGATTGCGTGAGTGTGTGGTTGTGTGACTGTAGATTGCGTATTGTGTGATTGTGTGATTGTGTGATTGTGTGATTGTGTGATTGTGTGAAAGTGGGTTTGTGTGTTTGTGGACTGTGTGGTTGTGTGATTGTGTGATGGCGGGATGTGGATTGTCTGATTGTGTGATTTGCGATTGTGTGACATTGCGATTGTGTGATTGTGTGATGGCGGGTTGTGGATTGTCTGATTGTGTGATTGTGCGATTGTGTGACAATGCGATTGTGTGATTGTGTGGTTGTGTGATTGTATAATTGCATGGTGGGGTGATTGTGTGATAGTGTGATTGTGTGATAGTGTGATAGCGTGATTGTGTGATTGTGTGATTGTGTGATTGTGTCCATGTGTAATCGTGTGTTTGGGTGCTTGTGTGATTGTGCGAGGGTGTGATTGTGTGATTGTGTGATTGTGTGATTGTGGGATTGTGTGGTTGTGTGATTGTGTGGTTGTGTGATTGCGTGATTGTGTGATTGTGGGATTGCGTGATTGTGTGATTGTGTGATTATGGGATTGTGTGGTTGTGTGATTGTGTGATTGTTTGATTGTGTGATTGTGGGATTGTGTGGTTGTGTGATTGTGTGGTTGTGTGATTGCGTGATTGTGTGATTGTGGGATTGTGTGATTGTGTGATTGTGGGATCGTGTGGTTGTGTGATTGTGTGGTTGTGTGATTGTGTGATTGTGTGATTGTGTGATTGTGCGGTTGTGTGATTGTGTGATTGCGTGATTGTGTGATTGCGCGGTTGTGTGATTGTGTGATTGCGTGATTGTGTGATTGTGCGATTGTGTGATTGCGTGGTTGCGTGATTGCGTGATTGTGTGATTGTGTAATTGTGTGATTGTGTGGTTGTGTGATTGTGTGATTGTGGGATTGTGCGATTGTGTGATTGTGTGATTGTGTGAAAGTGGGTTTGTGTGTTTGTGGATTGTGTGGTTGTGTGATTGTGTGATGGCGGGATGTGGATTGTCTGATTGTGTGATTGTGTATTGGTGTGATTGTGCAATTGTGTGACTTTGCGATTGTGTGACTGTGTGATGGCGGGTTGTGGATTGTCTGATTGTGTGATTGTGTATTGGTGTGATTGTGTGATTGTGTGATTGTGGGATTGTGTGAGTGTGTGATTGTGTGATTATGTGATTGTGTGGTTGTGTGATTGTGTGGCTGTGTGATTGTGTGATTGTGTGATTGTGGGATTGTGTGATTGTGTGATTGTGTGATTGTGTGATTGTGTGGTTGTGTGATTGTGTGATTGTGTGATTGTGTGATTGTGTGATTGTGCGATTGTGTGATTGCGTGGTTGCGTGATTGCGTGATTGTGTGATTGTGTGATTGTGCGATTGTGTGATTGCGTGATTGCCTGGTTGCGTGATTCTGTGATTCCCTCGTTGTGCGATTGTGTTATTGTGTGATGAGGTGCTTGTGTGATGGTGTGATTGTGTGATTGTGTGATTGTCTGGTTGTGTGATTGCGTGATTGTGTGATTGTGGGATTGTGTGATTGTGTGATTGTGTGATTGTGGGATTGTGGGATTGTGGGATTGTGAGATTGTGTGATTGTGTGATTGTGTGATTGTGTGATTGTGTGATTGTGTGAAAGTGGGTTTGTGTGTTTGTGGATTGTGTGGTTGTGTGATTGTGTGATGGCGGGATGTGGATTGTCTGATTGTGTGATTGTGTATTGGTGTGATTGTGCGACTGTGTGACTTTGCGATTGTGTGATTGTGTGATGGCGGGTTGTGGATTGTCTGATTGTGTGATTGTGTATTGGTGTGATTGTGCGATTGTGTGACTTTGCGATTGTGTGATTGTGTGGTTGTGTGATCGTGTGATTGCATGGTGGGGTGATTGTGTGATAGTGTGATTGTGTGATAGTGTGATAGTGTGATTGTGTGATTGTGTGATTGTGTGATTGTGTGATAGTGTGATTGTGTCCATGTGTAATCGTGTGTTTGGGTGCTTGTGTGATTGTGTGAGTGTGTGATTGTGTGATTGTGGATTGTGTGATTGTGTGATTGTGTGATTGTGTGATTGTGTGATTGTGTGATTGTGTGATTGCGGGATTGTGTGGTTGTGTGATTGTGTGGTTGTGTGATCGTGTGATTGTGGGATTGTGTGGTTGTGTGATTGTGTGATTGTGGATTGTGTGATTGTGTGATTGTGTGATTGTGTGGTTGTGTGATTGTGTGATTGTGGGATTGTGTGGTTGTGTGATTGTGTGATTGTGTGATTGTGTGATTGTGTGATTGTGTGATTGTGTGATTGTGTGATTGTGCGATTGTGTGATTGCGTGGTTGCGTGATTGCGTGATTGTGTGATTGTGTGATTGTGTGGTTGTGTGATTGTGTGATTGTGTGATTGTGTGCTTGTGTGATTGCGTGATTGTGTGATTGTGGGATTGTGTGATTGTGTGATTGTGCGATTGTGTGATTGTGTGATTGTGTGGTTGTGTGAGTGTGTGGGTGTGTGATCGTGTGATTGTGTCACTGTGTGATTGTGTGATTGTGTGATTGTGTGGTGGTGTGATTGTGTGATTGTGTATTATGTGATTGTGTTCTTGTGTCTTTGTGTGATTGTGTAGTTGTGTGATTGTGTGATTGTGTGATTGTGGGATTGTGAGATTGTGTGATTGTGTGATTGTGTGATTGTGTGATTGTGTGATTGTGTGATTGTGTGATTGTGTGATTGTGTGATTGTGTGATTGTGTGATTGTGTGATTGTGTGATTGTGTGATTGTGTGATTGTGTGATTGTGTGATTGTGTGATTGTGTGATTGTGTGATTGTGTGATTGTGTGATTGTGTGATTGTGTGAAAGTGGGTTTGTGTGTTTGTGGATTGTGTGGTTGTGTGATTGTGTGATGGCGGGATGTGGATTGTCTGATTGTGTGATTGTGCGATTGTGTGATTGTGTGATGGCATGTTGTGGGTTGTCTGATTGTGTGATTGTGTATTGGTGTGATTGTGTGATTGTGCGATTGTGGGATTGTGTGAGTGTGTGATTGTGTGATTGCGTGATTGTGTGATTGTGTGATTGTGTCACAGTGTGATTGTGTGATTGTGTGGTTGTGTGATTGTGTGATTGTGGGATTGTGTGATTGTGTGATTGTGTGATTGTGTGATTGTGTGAAAGTGGGTTTGTGTGTTTGTGGATTGTGTGGTTGTGTGATTGTGTGATGGCGGGATGTGGATTGTCTGATTGTGTGATTGTGTATTGGTGTGATTGTGCGATTGTGTGACTTTGCGATTGTGTGATTGTGTGATGGCGGGTTGTGGATTGTCTGATTGTGTGATTGTGTATTGGTGTGATTGTGCGATTGTGTGACTTTGCGATTGTGTTATTGTGTGGTTGTATGATTGTGTGATTGCATGGTGGGGTGATTGTGTGATAGTGTGATTGTGTGCTAGTGTGATTGTGTGATTGTGTGATTGTGTGATTGTGGGATTGTGTGGTTGTGTGATTGTGTGGCTGTGTGATTGTGTGATTGTGTGAGTGTGTGGTCGTGTGACTGTAGATTGCGTATTGTGTGATTGTGTGATTGTGTGATTGTGTGATTGTGTGATTGTGTGAAAGTGGGTTTGTGTGTTTGTGGATTGTGTGGTTGTGTGATTGTGTGATGGCGGGATGTGGATTGTCTGATTGTGTGATTGTGTATTGGTGTGATTGTGTGATTGTGCGATTGTGGGATTGTGTGAGTGTGTGATTGTGTGATTGCGTGATTGTGTGATTGTGTGATTGTGTCACAGTGTGATTGTGTGATTGTGTGGTTGTGTGATTGTGTGATTGTGGGATTGTGTGATTGTGTGATTGTGTGATTGTGTGAAAGTGGGTTTGTGTGTTTGTGGATTGTGTGGTTGTGTGATTGTGTGATGGCGGGATGTGGATTGTCTGATTGTGTGATTGTGTATTGGTGTGATTGTGCGATTGTGTGACTTTGCGATTGTGTGATTGTGTGATGGCGGGTTGTGGATTGTCTGATTGTGTGATTGTGTATTGGTGTGATTGTGCGATTGTGTGACTTTGCGATTGTGATATTGTGTGGTTGTATGATTGTGTGATTGCATGGTGGGGTGATTGTGTGATAGTGTGATTGTGTGATAGTGTGATTGTGTGATTGTGTGATTGTGTGATTGTGGGATTGTGTGGTTGTGTGATTGTGTGGCTGTGTGATTGTGTGATTGTGTGAGTGTGTGGTCGTGTGACTGTAGATTGCGTATTGTGTGATTGTGTGATTGTGTGATTGTGTGATTGTGTGATTGTGTGATTGTGTGAAAGTGGGTTTGTGTGTTTGTGGATTGTGTGGTTGTGTGATTGTGTGATGGCGGGATGTGGATTGTCTGATTGTGTGATTGTGTATTGGTGTGATTGTGCGATTGTGTGACTTTGCGATTGTGTGATTGTGTGATGGCGGGTTGTGGATTGTCTGATTGTGTGATTGTGTATTGGTGTGATTGTGTCATTGTGTGATTGTGGGATTGTGTGAGTGCGTGATTGTGTGATTATGTGATTGTGTGATTGTGTGATTGTGTGGTTGTGTGATTGTGTGATTGTGTGGTTGTGTGATTGTGGGATTGTGTGGTTGTGTGATTGTGTGGTTGTGTGATTGTGTGATTGTGTGATTGTGGGATTGTGTGATTGTGTGATTGTGTGATTGTGTGATTGTGTGGTTGTGTGATTGTGTGATTGCGTGAGTGTATGATTGTGTGACTGTGGATTGTGTATTGTGTGATTGTGTGATTGCGTGAGTGTGTGGTTGTGTGACTGTAGATTGCGTATTGTGTGATTGTGTGATTGTGTGATTGTGTGATTGTGTGATTGTGTGAAAGTGGGTTTGTGTGTTTGTGGATTGTGTGGTTGTGTGATTGTGTGATGGCGGGATGTGGATTGTCTGATTGTGTGATTGTGTATTGGTGTGATTGTGCGATTGTGTGACTTTGCGATTGTGTGATTGTGTGATGGCGGGTTGTGGATTGTCTGATTGTGTGATTGTGTATTGGTGTGATTGTGCGATTGTGTGACTTTGCGATTGTGTTATTGTGTGGTTGTGTGATTGTGTGATTGCATGGTGGGGTGATTGTGTGATAGTGTGATTGTGTGATAGTGTGATAGTGTGATTGTGTGATTGTGTGATTGTGTGATTGTGTGATAGTGTGATTGTGTCCATGTGTAATCGTGTGTTTGGGTGCTTGTGTGACTGTGTGAGTGTGTGATTGTGTGATTGTGGATTGTGTGATTGTGTGATTGTGTGATTGTGTGATTGTGTGATTGTGTGATTGTGTGGTTGTGTGATTGTGTGATTGTGTGATTGTGTGATTGTGGGATTGTGTGGTTGTGTGATTGTGTGGTTGTGTGATTGTGTGATTGTGGGATTGTGTGGTTGTGTGATTGTGTGATTGTGCGATTGTGTGGTTGTGTGATTGTGTGGTTGTGTGAGTGTGTGGGTGTGTGATCGTGTGATTGTGTCACTGTGTGATTGTGTGATTGTGTGATTGTGTGGTGGTGTGATTGTGTGATTGTGTATTATGTGATTGTGTTCTTGTGTCTTTGTGTGATTGTGTAGTTGTGTGATTGTGTGATTGTGTGATTGTGGGATTGTGAGATTGTGTGATTGTGTGATTGTGTGATTGTATGATTGTGTGATGGTGTGATTGTGTGATTGTGTGATTGTGTGATTGTGTGATTGTGTGATTGTGTGAAAGTGGGTTTGTGTGTTTGTGGATTGTGTGGTTGTGTGATTGTGTGATGGCGGGATGTGGATTGTCTGATTGTGTGATTGTGTATTGGTGCGATTGTGCGATTGTGTGATTGTGTGATGGCAGGTTGTGGATTGTCTGATTGTGTGATTGTGTATTGGTGTGATTGTGTGATTGTGTGATTGTGTGGTTGTGTGATTGTGTGATTGTGTGATTGTGTGATTGTGGGATTGTGTGGTTGTGTGATTGTGTGGTTGTGTGATTGTGTTATTGTGTGATTGTGGGATTGTGTGATTGTGTGATTGTGTGATTGTGTGGTTGTGTGATTGTGTGATTGCGTGAGTGTATGATTGTGTGACTGTGGATTGTGTATTGTGTGATTGTGTGATTGCGTGAGTGTGTGGTTGTGTGACTGTAGATTGCGTATTGTGTGATTGTGTGATAGCGTGATTGTGCGATTGTGTGATTGCGTGATTGCCTGGTTGCGTGATTCTGTGATTCCCTCGTTGTGCGATTGTGTTATTGTGTGATGAGGTGCTTGTGTGATGGTGTGATTGTGTGATTGTGTAATTGTGTGGTTGTGTGATTGTGTGATTGTGTGATTGTGTGATTGTGTGATTGTGTGATTGTGTGGTTGTGTGATTATGTGATTGTGTCATTGTTTTCATGTGTTATTTTGTGTTGGGGTGCTTGTGTGATTGCGTGAGTGTATGATTGTGTGACTGTGGATTGTGTATTGTGCGATTGTGTGATTGCGTGAGTGTGTGGTTGTGTGACTGTAGATTGCGTATTGTGTGATTGTGTGATTGTGTGATTGTGTGATTGTGTGATTGTGTGATTGTGTGATTGTGTGAAAGTGGGTTTGTGTGTTTGTGGACTGTGTGGTTGTGTGATTGTGTGATGGCGGGATGTGGATTGTCTGATTGTGTGATTTGCGATTGTGTGACAATGCGATTGTGTGATTGTGTGATGGCGGGTTGTGGATTGTCTGATTGTGTGATTGTGCGATTGTGTGACAATGCGATTGTGTGATTGTGTGGTTGTGTGATTGTGTAATTGCATGGTGGGGTGATTGTGTGATAGTGTGATTGTGTGATGGTGTGATAGCGTGATTGTGTGATTGTGTGATTGTGTGATTGTGTCCATGTGTAATCGTGTGTTTGGGTGCTTGTGTGATTGTGTGGTTGTGTGATTGTGTGATTGTGTGATTGTGTGATTGTGGGATTGTGTGGTTGTGTGATTGTGTGGTTGTGTGATTGCGTGATTGTGTGATTGTGGGATTGCGTGATTGTGTGATTGTGTGATTATGGGATTGTGTGGTTGTGTGATTGTGTGATTGTTTGATTGTGTGATTGTGGGATTGTGTGGTTGTGTGATTGTGGGATTGTGTGGTTGTGTGATTGTGTGGCTGTGTGATTGTGTGATTGTGTGATTGTGGGATTGTGTGATTGTGTGATTGTGTGATTGTGTGATTGTGTGGTTGTGTGATTGTGTGATTGTGTGATTGTGTGATTGTGCGATTGTGTGATTGCGTGATTGCGTGATTGCGTGATTGTGTGATTGTGTGATTGTGTGATTGTGTGGTTGTGTGATTGTGTGATTGTGTGATAGCGTGATTGTGCGATTGTGTGATTGCGTGATTGCCTGGTTGCGTGATTCTGTGATTCCCTCGTTGTGCGATTGTGTTATTGTGTGATGAGGTGCTTGTGTGATGGTGTGATTGTGTGATTGTGTGATTGTGTGGTTGTGTGATTGTGTGATTGTGTGATTGTGTGATTGTGTGATTGTGTGATTGTGTGGTTGTGTGATTATGTGATTGTGTCATTGTGTTCATGTGTTATTTTGTGTTGGGGTGCTTGTGTGATTGCGTGAGTGTATGATTGTGTGACTGTGGATTGTGTATTGTGCGATTGTGTGATTGCGTGAGTGTGTGGTTGTGTGACTGTAGATTGCGTATTGTGTGATTGTGTGATTGTGTGATTGTGTGATTGTGTGATTGTGTGATTGTGTGATTGTGTGATTGTGTGAAAGTGGGTTTGTGTGTTTGTGGACTGTGTGGTTGTGTGATTGTGTGATGGCGGGATGTGGATTGTCTGATTGTGTGATTTGCGATTGTGTGACAATGCGATTGTGTGATTGTGTGATGGCGGGTTGTGGATTGTCTGATTGTGTGATTGTGCGATTGTGTGACAATGCGATTGTGTGATTGTGTGGTTGTGTGATTGTGTAATTGCATGGTGGGGTGATTGTGTGATAGTGTGATTGTGTGATGGTGTGATAGCGTGATTGTGTGATTGTGTGATTGTGTGATTGTGTCCATGTGTAATCGTGTGTTTGGGTGCTTGTGTGATTGTGTGAGTGTGTGATTGTGTGATTGTGGATTGTGTGATTGTGTGATTGTGTGATTGTGTGATTGTGTGATTGTGTGATTGCGGGATTGTGTGGTTGTGTGATTGTGTGGTTGTGTGATTGTGTGATTGTGGGATTGTGTGGTTGTGTGATTGTGTGATTGTGGATTGTGTGATTGTGTGATCGTGTGATTGTGTGGTTGTGTGATTGTGTGATTGTGGGATTGTGTGGTTGTGTGATTGTGTGATTGTGTGATTGTGTGATTGTGTGATTGTGTGATTGTGCGATTGTGTGATTGCGTGGTTGCGTGATTGCGTGATTGTGTGATTGTGTGATTGTGTGGTTGTGTGATTGTGTGATTGTGTGATTGTGTGCTTGTGTGATTGCGTGATTGTGTGATTGTGGGATTGTGTGATTGTGTGATTGTGCGATTGTGTGATTGTGTGATTGTGTGGTTGTGTGAGTGTGTGGGTGTGTGATCGTGTGATTGTGTCACTGTGTGATTGTGTGATTGTGTGATTGTGTGGTGGTGTGATTGTGTGATTGTGTATTATGTGATTGTGTTCTTGTGTCTTTGTGTGATTGTGTAGTTGTGTGATTGTGTGATTGTGTGATTGTGGGATTGCGAGATTGTGTGATTGTGTGATTGTGTGATTGTGTGATTGTGTGATTGTGTGATTGTGTGATTGTGTGATTGTGTGATTGTGTGATTGTGTGATTGTGTGAAAGTGGGTTTGTGTGTTTGTGGATTGTGTGGTTGTGTGATTGTGTGATGGCGGGATGTGGATTGTCTGATTGTGTGTTGTGTATTGGTGTGATTGTGCGATTGTGTGATTGTGTGATGGCATGTTGTGGGTTGTCTGATTGTGTGATTGTGTATTGGTGTGATTGTGTGATTGTGCGATTGTGGGATTGTGTGAGTGTGTGATTGTGTGATTGCGTGATTGTGTGATTGTGTGATTGTGTCACAGTGTGATTGTGTGATTGTGTGGTTGTGTGATTGTGTGATTGTGGGATTGTGTGATTGTGTGATTGTGTGATTGTGTGATTGTGTGAAAGTGGGTTTGTGTGTTTGTGGATTGTGTGGTTGTGTGATTGTGTGATGGCGGGATGTGGATTGTCTGATTGTGTGATTGTGTATTGGTGTGATTGTGCGATTGTGTGACTTTGCGATTGTGTGATTGTGTGATGGCGGGTTGTGGATTGTCTGATTGTGCGATTGTGTATTGGTGTGATTGTGCGATTGTGTGACTTTGCGATTGTGTTATTGTGTGGTTGTATGATTGTGTGATTGCATGGTGGGGTGATTGTGTGATAGTGTGATTGTGTGATAGTGTGATTGTGTGATTGTGTGATTGTGTGATTGTGGGATTGTGTGGTTGTGTGATTGTGTGGCTGTGTGATTGTGTGATTGTGTGAGTGTGTGGTTGTGTGACTGTAGATTGCGTATTGTGTGATTGTGTGATTGTGTGATTGTGTGATTGTGTGATTGTGTGATTGTGTGAAAGTGGGTTTGTGTGTTTGTGGATTGTGTGGTTGTGTGATTGTGTGATGGCGGGATGTGGATTGTCTGATTGTGTGATTGTGTATTGGTGTGATTGTGCGATTGTGTGACTTTGCGATTATGTGATTGTGTGATGGCGGGTTGTGGATTGTCTGATTGTGTGATTGTGTATTGGTGTGATTGTGTCATTGTGTGATTGTGGGATTGTGTGAGTGCGTGATTGTGTGATTATGTGATTGTGTGATTGTGTGATTGTGTGGTTGTGTGATTGTGTGATTGTGTGGTTGTGTGATTGTGGGATTGTGTGGTTGTGTGATTGTGTGGTTGTGTGATTGTGTGATTGTGTGATTGTGGGATTGTGTGATTGTGTGATTGTGTGATTGTGTGGTTGTGTGATTGTGTGATTGCGTGAGTGTATGATTGTGTGACTGTGGATTGTGTATTGTGTGATTGTGTGATTGCGTGAGTGTGTGGTTGTGTGACTGTAGATTGCGTATTGTGTGATTGTGTGATTGTGTGATTGTGTGAAAGTGGGTTTGTGTGTTTGTGGATTGTGTGGTTGTGTGATTGTGTGATGGCGGGATGTGGATTGTCTGATTGTGTGATTGTGTATTGGTGTGATTGTGCGATTGTGTGACTTTGCGATTGTGTGATTGTGTGATGGCGGGTTGTGGATTGTCTGATTGTGTGATTGTGTATTGGTGTGATTGTGCGATTGTGTGACTTTGCGATTGTGTTATTGTGTGGTTGTGTGATTGTGTGATTGCATGGTGGGGTGATTGTGTGATAGTGTGATTGTGTGATAGTGTGATAGTGTGATTGTGTGATTGTGTGATTGTGTGATAGTGTGATTGTGTCCATGTGTAATCGTGTGTTTGGGTGCTTGTGTGACTGTGTGAGTGTGTGATTGTGTGATTGTGGATTGTGTGATTGTGTGATTGTGTGATTGTGTGATTGTGTGATTGTGTGATTGTGTGGTTGTGTGATTGTGTGATTGTGTGATTGTGTGATTGTGGGATTGTGTGGTTGTGTGATTGTGTGGTTGTGTGATTGTGTGATTGTGGGATTGTGTGGTTGTGTGATTGTGTGATTGTGCGATTGTGTGGTTGTGTGATTGTGTGGTTGTGTGAGTGTGTGGGTGTGTGATCGTGTGATTGTGTCACTGTGTGATTGTGTGATTGTGTGATTGTGTGGTGGTGTGATTGTGTGATTGTGTATTATGTGATTGTGTTCTTGTGTCTTTGTGTGATTGTGTAGTTGTGTGATTGTGTGATTGTGTGATTGTGGGATTGTGAGATTGTGTGATTGTGTGATTGTGTGATGGTGTGATTGTGTGATTGTGTGATTGTGTGATTGTGTGATTGTGTGAAAGTGGGTTTGTGTGTTTGTGGATTGTGTGGTTGTGTGATTGTGTGATGGCGGGATGTGGATTGTGTATTGGTGCGATTGTGCGATTGTGTGATTGTGTGATGGCAGGTTGTGGATTGTCTGATTGTGTGATTGTGTATTGGTGTGATTGTGTGATTGTGTGATTGTGTGGTTGTGTGATTGTGTGATTGTGTGATTGTGTGATTGTGGGATTGTGTGGTTGTGTGATTGTGTGGTTGTGTGATTGTGTTATTGTGTGATTGTGGGATTGTGTGATTGTGTGATTGTGTGATTGTGTGGTTGTGTGATTGTGTGATTGCGTGAGTGTATGATTGTGTGACTGTGGATTGTGTATTGTGTGATTGTGTGATTGCGTGAGTGTGTGGTTGTGTGACTGTAGATTGCGTATTGTGTGATTGTGTGATTGTGTGATTGTGTGATGGCGGGATGTGGATTGTCTAATTGTGTGATTGTGTATTGGTGTGATTGTGCGATTGTGTGACTTTGCGATTGTGTGATTGTGTGATGGCGGGTTGTGGATTGTCTGATTGTGTGATGGCGGGTTGTGGATTGTCTGAATGTGTGATTGTGCGATTGTGTGACTTTGCGATTGTGTTATTGTGTGGTTGTGTGATTGTGTGATTGCATGGTGGGGTGATTGTGTGATAGTGTGATTGTGTGATAGTGTGATAGTGTGATTGTGTGATTGTGTGATTGTGTGATTGTGTGATTGTGTGATAGTGTGATTGTGTCCATGTGTAATCGTGTGTTTGGGTGCTTGTGTGACTGTGTGAGTGTGTGATTGTGGATTGTGTGATTGTGTGATTGTGTGATTGTGTGATTGTGTGATTGTGTGATTGTGTGATTGTGTGATTGTGTGATTGTGTCACTGTGTGATTGTGTGATTGTGTGATTGTGTGATTGTGTGATTATGGGATTGTGTGGTTGTGTGATTGTGTGATTGTTTGATTGTGTGATTGTGGGATTGTGTGGTTGTGTGATTGTGGGATTGTGTGGTTGTGTGATTGTGTGGCTGTGTGATTGTGTGATTGTGTGATTGTGGGATTGTGTGATTGTGTGATTGTGTGATTGTGTGGTTGTGTGATTGTGTGATTGTGTGATTGTGTGATTGTGCGATTGTGTGATTGCGTGATTGCGTGATTGCGTGATTGTGTGATTGTGTGATTGTGTGATTGTGTGGTTGTGTGATTGTGTGATTGTGTGATAGCGTGATTGTGCGATTGTGTGATTGCGTGATTGCCTGGTTGCGTGATTCTGTGATTCCCTCGTTGTGCGATTGTGTTATTGTGTGATGAGGTGCTTGTGTGATGGTGTGATTGTGTGATTGTGTGATTGTGTGGTTGTGTGATTGTGTGATTGTGTGATTGTGTGATTGTGTGATTGTGTGATTGTGTGATTGTGTGGTTGTGTGATTATGTGATTGTGTCATTGTGTTCATGTGTTATTTTGTGTTGGGGTGCTTGTGTGATTGCGTGAGTGTATGATTGTGTGACTGTGGATTGTGTATTGTGCGATTGTGTGATTGCGTGAGTGTGTGGTTGTGTGACTGTAGATTGCGTATTGTGTGATTGTGTGATTGTGTGATTGTGTGATTGTGTGATTGTGTGATTGTGTGATTGTGTGAAAGTGGGTTTGTGTGTTTGTGGACTGTGTGGTTGTGTGATTGTGTGATGGCGGGATGTGGATTGTCTGATTGTGTGATTTGCGATTGTGTGACAATGCGATTGTGTGATTGTGTGATGGCGGGTTGTGGATTGTCTGATTGTGTGATTGTGCGATTGTGTGACAATGCGATTGTGTGATTGTGTGGTTGTGTGATTGTGTAATTGCTTGGTGGGGTGATTGTGTGATAGTGTGATTGTGTGATGGTGTTATAGCGTGATTGTGTGATTGTGTGATTGTGTCCATGTGTAATCGTGTGTTTGGGTGCTTGTGTGATTGTGCGAGGGTGTGATTGTGTGATTGTGGATTGTGTGATTGTGTGATTGTGTGATTGTGTGATTGTGTGATTGTGTGATTGTGTGATTGTGGGATTGTGTGGTTGTGTGATTGTGTGATTGTGGGATTGTGTGGTTGTGTGATTGTGTGGTTGTGTGATTGTGTGATTGTGTGATTGTGTGATTGTGGGATTGTGTGGTTGTGTGATTGTGTGGTTGTGTGATTGCGTGATTGTGTGATTGTGGGATTGCGCGATTGTGTGATTGTGTGATTATGGGATTGTGTGGTTGTGTGATTGTGTGATTGTTTGATTGTGTGATTGTGGGATTGTGTGGTTGTGTGATTGTGGGATTGTGTGGTTGTGTGATTGTGTGGCTGTGTGATTGTGTGATTGTGTGATTGTGGGATTGTGTGATTGTGTGATTGTGTGATTGTGTGATTGTGTGGTTGTGTGATTGTGTGATTGTGTGATTGTGTGATTGTGCGATTGTGTGATTGCGTGATTGCGTGATTGCGTGATTGTGTGATTGTGTGATTGTGTGATTGTGTGGTTGTGTGATTGTGTGATTGTGTGATAGCGTGATTGTGCGATTGTGTGATTGCGTGATTGCCTGGTTGCGTGATTCTGTGATTCCCTCGTTGTGCGATTGTGTTATTGTGTGATGAGGTGCTTGTGTGATGGTGTGATTGTGTGATTGTGTGATTGTGTGGTTGTGTGATTGTATGATTGTGTGATTGTGTGATTGTGTGATTGTGTGATTGTGTGGTTGTGTGATTATGTGATTGTGTCATTGTGTTCATGTGTTATTTTGTGTTGGGGTGCTTGTGTGATTGCGTGAGTGTATGATTGTGTGACTGTGGATTGTGTATTGTGCGATTGTGTGATTGCGTGAGTGTGTGGTTGTGTGACTGTAGATTGCGTATTGTGTGATTGTGTGATTGTGTGATTGTGTGATTGTGTGATTGTGTGATTGTGTGATTGTGTGATTGTGTGATTGTGTGATAGTGTGATTGTGTCCATGTGTAATCGTGTGTTTGGGTGCTTGTGTGACTGTGTGAGTGTGTGATTGTGGATTGTGTGATTGTGTGATTGTGTGATTGTGTGATTGTGTGATTGTGTAATTGTGTGATTGTGTGATTGTGTGATTGTGTGATTGTGTCACTGTGTGATTGTGTGATTGTGTGATTGTGTGGTTGTGTGATTGTGTGATTGTGTGATTGTGTGATTGTGTGATTGTGGGATTGTGTGGTTGTGTGATGGCGGGTTGTGGATTGTCTGATTGTGTGATTGTGCGATTGTGTGACAATGCGATTGTGTGATTGTGTGGTTGTGTGATTGTGTAATTGCATGGTGGGGTGATTGTGTGATAGTGTGATTGTGTGATGGTGTGATAGCGTGATTGTGTGATTGTGTGATTGTGTGATTGTGTCCATGTGTAATCGTGTGTTTGGGTGCTTGTGTGATTGTGCGAGGGTGTGATTGTGTGATTGTGGATTGTGTGATTGTGTGATTGTGTGATTGTGTGATTGTGTGATTGTGTGATTGTGGGATTGTGTGGTTGTGTGATTGTGTGGTTGTGTGATTGTGTGATTGTGGGATTGTGTGGTTGTGTGATTGTGTGGTTGTGTGATTGTGTGATTGTGTGATTGTGTGATTGTGGGATTGTGTGGTTGTGTGATTGTGTGGTTGTGTGATTGCGTGATTGTGTGATTGTGGGATTGCGTGATTGTGTGATTGTGTGATTATGGGATTGTGTGGTTGTGTGATTGTGTGATTGTTTGATTGTGTGATTGTGGGATTGTGTGGTTGTGTGATTGTGGGATTGTGTGGTTGTGTGATTGTGTGGCTGTGTGATTGTGTGATTGTGTGATTGTGGGATTGTGTGATTGTGTGATTGTGTGATTGTGTGGTTGTGTGATTGTGTGATTGTGTGATTGTGTGATTGTGCGATTGTGTGATTGCGTGATTGCGTGATTGCGTGATTGTGTGATTGTGTGATTGTGTGATTGTGTGGTTGTGTGATTGTGTGATTGTGTGATAGCGTGATTGTGCGATTGTGTGATTGCGTGATTGCCTGGTTGCGTGATTCTGTGATTCCCTCGTTGTGCGATTGTGTTATTGTGTGATGAGGTGCTTGTGTGATGGTGTGATTGTGTGATTGTGTGATTGTGTGGTTGTGTGATTGTGTGATTGTGTGATTGTGTGATTGTGTGATTGTGTGATTGTGTGGTTGTGTGATTATGTGATTGTGTCATTGTGTTCATGTGTTATTTTGTGTTGGGGTGCTTGTGTGATTGCGTGAGTGTATGATTGTGTGACTGTGGATTGTGTATTGTGCGATTGTGTGATTGCGTGAGTGTGTGGTTGTGTGACTGTAGATTGCGTATTGTGTGATTGTGTGATTGTGTGATTGTGTGATTGTGTGATTGTGTGATTGTGTGAAAGTGGGTTTGTGTGTTTGTGGACTGTGTGGTTGTGTGATTGTGTGATGGCGGGATGTGGATTGTCTGATTGTGTGATTTGCGATTGTGTGACAATGCGATTGTGTGATTGTGTGATGGCGGGTTGTGGATTGTCTGATTGTGTGATTGTGCGATTGTGTGACAATGCGATTGTGTGATTGTGTGGTTGTGTGATTGTGTAATTGCATGGTGGGGTGATTGTGTGATAGTGTGATTGTGTGATGGTGTTATAGCGTGATTGTGTGATTGTGTGATTGTGTGATTGTGTCCATGTGTAATCGTGTGTTTGGGTGCTTGTGTGATTGTGCGAGGGTGTGATTGTGTGATTGTGGATTGTGTGATTGTGTGATTGTGTGATTGTGTGATTGTGTGATTGTGTGATTGTGTGATTGTGGGATTGTGTGGTTGTGTGATTGTGTGATTGTGGGATTGTGTGGTTGTGTGATTGTGTGGTTGTGTGATTGTGTGATTGTGTGATTGTGTGATTGTGGGATTGTGTGGTTGTGTGATTGTGTGGTTGTGTGATTGCGTGATTGTGTGATTGTGGGATTGCGTGATTGTGTGATTGTGTGATTATGGGATTGTGTGGTTGTGTGATTGTGTGATTGTTTGATTGTGTGATTGTGGGATTGTGTGGATGTGTGATTGTGGGATTGTGTGGTTGTGTGATTGTGTGGCTGTGTGATTGTGTGATTGTGTGATTGTGGGATTGTGTGATTGTGTGATTGTGTGATTGTGTGATTGTGTGGTTGTGTGATTGTGTGATTGTGTGATTGTGTGATTGTGCGATTGTGTGATTGCGTGATTGCGTGATTGCGTGATTGTGTGATTGTGTGATTGTGTGATTGTGTGGTTGTGTGATTGTGTGATTGTGTGATAGCGTGATTGTGCGATTGTGTGATTGCGTGATTGCCTGGTTGCGTGATTCTGTGATTCCCTCGTTGTGCGATTGTGTTATTGTGTGATGAGGTGCTTGTGTGATGGTGTGATTGTGTGATTGTGTGATTGTGTGGTTGTGTGATTGTATGATTGTGTGATTGTGTGATTGTGTGATTGTGTGATTGTGTGGTTGTGTGATTATGTGATTGTGTCATTGTGTTCATGTGTTATTTTGTGTTGGGGTGCTTGTGTGATTGCGTGAGTGTATGATTGTGTGACTGTGGATTGTGTATTGTGCGATTGTGTGATTGCGTGAGTGTGTGGTTGTGTGACTGTAGATTGCGTATTGTGTGATTGTGTGATTGTGTGATTGTGTGATTGTGTGATTGTGTGATTGTGTGATTGTGTGATTGTGTGATTGTGTGATTGTGTGATTGTGTGATTGTGTGATTGTGTGATTGTGTGATTGTGTGAAAGTGGGTTTGTGTGTTTGTGGACTGTGTGGTTGTGTGATTGTGTGATGGCGGGATGTGGATTGTCTGATTGTGTGATTTGCGATTGTGTGACAATGCGATTGTGTGACTGTGTGATGGCGGGTTGTGGATTGTCTGATTGTGTGATTGTGCGATTGTGTGACAATGCGATTGTGTGATTGTGTGGTTGTGTGATTGTGTAATTGCATGGTGGGGTGATTGTGTGATAGTGTGATTGTGTGATGGTGTGATAGCGTGATTGTGTGATTGTGTGATTGTGTGATTGTGTCCATGTGTAATCGTGTGTTTGGGTGCTTGTGTGATTGTGCGAGGGTGTGATTGTGTGATTGTGGATTGTGTGATTGTGTGATTGTGTGATTGTGTGATTGTGTGATTGTGTGATTGTGGGATTGTGTGGTTGTGTGATTGTGTGGTTGTGTGATTGTGGGATTGTGTGGTTGTGTGATTGTGTGGTTGTGTGATTGTGTGATTGTGTGATTGTGTGATTGTGTGATTGTGTGATTGTGTGATGGCGGGTTGTGGATTGTCTGATTGTGTGATTGTGTATTGGTGTGATTGTGTGATTGTGTGATTGTATGGTTGTGTGAGTGTGTGATTGTGTGATTGTGTGATTGTGTGCTTGTGTGATTGTGCCACAGTGTGATTGTGTGATTGTGTGGTTGTGTGATTGTTTGATTGTGTGGTTGTGTGATTGTGGGATTGTGTGGTTGTGTGATTGTGTGGTTGTGTGATTGTGTGATTGTGTGATTGTGGGATTGTGTGATTGTGTGATTGTGTGATTGTGTGATTGTGTGGTTGTGTGATTGTGTGATTGTGTGATTGTGCGATTGTGTGATTGCGCGGTTGCGTGATTGCGTGATTGTGTGATTGTGTGATTGTGTGATTGTGTGGTTGTGTGATTGTGTGATTGTGTGATAGTGTGATTGTGCGATTGTGTGATTGCGTGATTGCCTGGTTGCGTGATTCTGTGATTCCCTCGTTGTGCGATTGTGTTATTGTGTGATGAGGTGCTTGTGTGATGGTGTGATTGTGTGATTGTGTGATTGTGTGGTTGTGTGATTGTGTGATTGTGTGATTGTGTGATTGTGTGATTGTGTGATTGTGTGGTTGTGTGATTATGTGATTGTGTCATTGTGTTCATGTGTTATTTTGTGTTGGGGTGCTTGTGTGATTGCGTGAGTGTATGATTGTGTGACTGTGGATTGTGTATTGTGCGATTGTGTGATTGCGTGAGTGTGTGGTTGTGTGACTGTTGATTGCGTATTGTGTGATTGTGTGATTGTGTGATTGTGTGATTGTGTGATGGCGGGTTGTGGATTGTCTGATTGTGTGATTGTGTGATTGTGTGATTGTATGGTTGTGTGAGTGTGTGACTGTGTGATTGTGTGATTGTGTGATTGTGTGATTGTGTGCTTGTGTGATTGTGCCACAGTGTGATTGTGTGATTGTGTGGTTGTGTGATTGTTTGATTGTGTGGTTGTGTGATTGTGGGATTGTGTGGTTGTGTGATTGTGTGGTTGTGTGATTGTGTGATTGTGTGATTGTGGGATTGTGTGATTGTGTGATTGTGTGATTGTGTGATTGTGTGGTTGTGTGATTGTGTGATTGTGTGATTGTGCGATTGTGTGATTGCGTGGTTGCGTGATTGCGTGATTGTGTGATTGTGTGATTGTGTGATTGTGTGGTTGTGTGATTGTGTGATTGTGTGATAGTGTGATTGTGCGATTGTGTGATTGCGTGATTGCCTGGTTGCGTGATTCTGTGATTCCCTCGTTGTGCGATTGTGTTATTGTGTGATGAGGTGCTTGTGTGATGGTGTGATTGTGTGATTGTGTGATTGTGTGGTTGTGTGATTGTGTGATTGTGTGATTGTGTGATTGTGTGATTGTGTGGTTGTGTGATTATGTGATTGTGTCATTGTGTTCATGTGTTATTTTGTGTTGGAGTGCTTGTGTGATTGCGTGAGTGTATGATTGTGTGACTGTGGATTGTGTATTGTGCGATTGTGTGATTGCGTGAGTGTGTGGTTGTGTGACTGTTGATTGCGTATTGTGTGATTGTGTGATTGTGTGATTGTGTGATTGTGTGATTGTGTGATTGTGTGATTGTGTGAAAGTGGGTTTGTGTGTTTGTGGATTGTGTAGTTGTGTGATTGTGTGATGGCGGGATGTGGATTGTCTGATTGTGTGATTGTGTATTAGTGTGATTGTGCGATTGTGTGACTTTGCGATTGTGTGATTGTGTGATGACGGGTTGTGGATTGTCTAATTGTGTGATTGTGTATTGGTGTGATTGTGCGATTTTGTGACAATGCGATTGTGTGATTGTGTGGTTGTGGGATTGTGAGATTGTGTGATTGTGTGATTGTGTGATTGTGTGATTGTGTGATTGTGTGATTGTGTGATTGTGTGATTGTGTGAAAGTGGGTTTGTGTGTTTGTGGATTGTGTGGTTGTGTGATTGTGTGATGGCGGGATGTGGATTGTCTGATTGTGTGATTGTGTATTGGTGTGATTGTGCGATTGTGTGATTGTGTGATGGCATGTTGTGGGTTGTCTGATTGTGTGATTGTGTATTGGTGTGATTGTGTGATTGTGCGATTGTGGGATTGTGTGAGTGTGTGATTGTGTGATTGCGTGATTGTGTGATTGTGTGATTGTGTCACAGTGTGATTGTGTGATTGTGTGGTTGTGTGATTGTGTGATTGTGGGATTGTGTGATTGTGTGATTGTGTGATAGTGTGAAAGTGGGTTTGTGTGTTTGTGGATTGTGTGGTTGTGTGATTGTGTGATGGCGGGATGTGGATTGTCTGATTGTGTGATTGTGTATTGGTGTGATTGTGCGATTGTGTGACTTTGCGATTGTGTGATTGTGTGATGGCGGGTTGTGGATTGTCTGATTGTGTGATTGTGTATTGGTGTGATTGTGCGATTGTGTGACTTTGCGATTGTGTTATTGTGTGGTTGTATGATTGTGTGATTGCATGGTGGGGTGATTGTGTGATAGTGTGATTGTGTGATAGTGTGATTGTGTGATTGTGTGATTGTGTGATTGTGGGATTGTGTGCTTGTGTGATTGTGTGGCTGTGTGATTGTGTGATTGTGTGATTGTGGGATTGAGTGAGTGTGTGATTGTGTGATTGTGTGATTGTGGGATTGTGAGATTGTGTGATTGTGTGATTGTGTGATTGTGTGATTGTGTGATTGTGTGAAAGTGGGTTTGTGTGTTTGTGGATTGTGTGGTTGTGTGATTGTGTGATGGCGGGATGTGGATTGTCTGATTGTGTGATTGTGTATTGGTGTGATTGTGCGATTGTGTGACTTTGCGATTGTGTGATTGTGTGATGGCGGGTTGTGGATTGTCTGATTGTGTGATTGTGTATTGGTGTGATTGTGTGATTGTGTGATTGTAGGATTGTGTGAGTGTGTGATTGTGTGATTGCGTGATTGTGTGATTGTGTGATTGTGTCACAGTGTGATTGTGTGATTGTGTGGTTGTGTGATTGTGTGATTGTGTGATTGTGTGATTGTGTGATTGTGGGATTGTGTGGTTGTGTGATTGTGTGGCTGTGTGATTGTGTGATTGTGTGATTGTGGGATTGTGGGATTGTGTGATTGTGTGATTGTGTGATTGTGTGGTTGTGTGATTGTGTGATTGTGTGATTGTGTGATTGTGTGATTGTGCGATTGTGTGATTGCGTGGTTGCGTGATTGCGTGATTGTGTGATTGTGTGATTGTGTGATTGTGTGGTTGTGTGATTGTGTGATTGTGGATTGTGTATTGTGCGATTGTGTGATTGCGTGAGTGTGTGGTTGTGTGACTGTAGATTGCGTATTGTGTGATTGTGTGATTGTGTGATTGTGTGATTGTGTGATTGTGTGATTGTGTGAAAGTGGGTTTGTGTGTTTGTGGATTGTGTGGTTGTGTGATTGTGTGATGGCGGGATGTGGATTGTCTGATTGTGTGATTGTGTATTGGTGTGATTGTGCGATTGTGTGACTTTGCGATTGTGTGATTGTGTGATGGCGGGTTGTGGATTGTCTGATTGTGTGATTGTGTATTGGTGTGATTGTGTCATTGTGTGATTGTGGGATTGTGTGAGTGCGTGATTGTGTGATTATGTGATTGTGTGATTGTGTGATTGTGTGGTTGTGTGATTGTGTGATTGTGTGGTTGTGTGATTGTGGGATTGTGTGGTTGTGTGATTGTGTGGTTGTGTGATTGTGTGATTGTGTGATTGTGGGATTGTGTGATTGTGTGATTGTGTGATTGTGTGATTGTGTGGTTGTGTGATTGTGTGATTGCGTGAGTGTATGATTGTGTGACTGTGGATTGTGTATTGTGTGATTGTGTGATTGCGTGAGTGTGTGGTTGTGTGACTGTAGATTGCGTATTGTGTGATTGTGTGATTGTGTGATTGTGTGATTGTGTGATTGTGTGAAAGTGGGTTTGTGTGTTTGTGGATTGTGTGGTTGTGTGATTGTGTGATGGCGGGATGTGGATTGTCTGATTGTGTGATTGTGTATTGGTGTGATTGTGCGATTGTGTGACTTTGCGATTGTGTGATTGTGTGATGGCGGGTTGTGGATTGTCTGATTGTGTGATTGTGTATTGGTGTGATTGTGCGATTGTGTGACTTTGCGATTGTGTTATTGTGTGGTTGTGTGATTGTGTGATTGTGTGATTGTGTGGTTGTGTGATTATGTGATTGTGTCATTGTGTTCATGTGTTATTTTGTGTTGGGGTGCTTGTGTGATTGCGTGAGTGTATGATTGTGTGACTGTGGATTGTGTATTGTGCGATTGTGTGATTGCGTGAGTGTGTGGTTGTGTGACTGTAGATTGCGTATTGTGTGATTGTGTGATTGTGTGATTGTGTGATTGTGTGATTGTGTGATTGTGTGATTGTGTGATTGTGTGATTGTGTGAAAGTGGGTTTGTGTGTTTGTGGACTGTGTGGTTGTGTGATTGTGTGATGGCGGGATGTGGATTGTCTGATTGTGTGATTTGCGATTGTGTGACAATGCGATTGTGTGATTGTGTGATGGCGGGTTGTGGATTGTCTGATTGTGTGATTGTGCGATTGTGTGACAATGCGATTGTGTGATTGTGTGGTTGTGTGATTGTGTAATTGCATGGTGGGGTGATTGTGTGATAGTGTGATTGTGTGATGGTGTGATAGCGTGATTGTGTGATTGTGTGATTGTGTGATTGTGCGATTGTGTGATTGTGGGATTGTGTGGTTGTGTGATTGTGTGGTTGTGTGATTGCGTGATTGTGTGATTGTGGGATTGCGTGATTGTGTGATTGTGTGATTATGGGATTGTGTGGTTGTGTGATTGTGTGGTTGTGTGATTGTGTGATTGTGGGATTGTGTGGTTGTGTGATTGTGTGGTTGTGTGATTGTGGGATTGTGTGGTTGTGTGATTGTGGGATTGTGTGGTTGTGTGATTGTGTGGCTGTGTGATTGTGTGATTGTGTGATTGTGGGACTGTGTGATTGTGTGATTGTGTGATTGTGTGATTGTGTGGTTGTGTGATTGTGTGATTGTGTGATTGTGTGATTGTGCGATTGTGTGATTGCGTGATTGCGTGATTGCGTGATTGTGTGATTGTGTGATTGTGTGATTGTGTGGTTGTGTGATTGTGTGATTGTGTGATAGCGTGATTGTGCGATTGTGTGATTGCGTGATTGCCTGGTTGCGTGATTCTGTGATTCCCTCGTTGTGCGATTGTGTTATTGTGTGATGAGGTGCTTGTGTGATGGTGTGATTGTGTGATTGTGTGATTGTGTGGTTGTGTGATTGTGTGATTGTGTGATTGTGTGATTGTGTGATTGTGTGATTGTGTGATTGTGTGGTTGTGTGATTATGTGATTGTGTCATTGTGTTCATGTGTTATTTTGTGTTGGGGTGCTTGTGTGATTGCGTGAGTGTATGATTGTGTGACTGTGGATTGTGTATTGTGCGATTGTGTGATTGCGTGAGTGTGTGGTTGTGTGACTGTAGATTGCGTATTGTGTGATTGTGTGATTGTGTGATTGTGTGATTGTGTGATTGTGTGATTGTGTGATTGTGTGATTGTGTGATTGTGTGATTGTGTGATTGTGTGAAAGTGGGTTTGTGTGTTTGTGGACTGTGTGGTTGTGTGATTGTGTGATGGCGGGATGTGGATTGTCTGATTGTGTGATTTGCGATTGTGTGACAATGCGATTGTGTGATTGTGTGATGGCGGGTTGTGGATTGTCTGATTGTGTGATTGTGCGATTGTGTGACAATGCGATTGTGTGATTGTGTGGTTGTGTGATTGTGTAATTGCATGGTGGGGTGATTGTGTGATAGTGTGATTGTGTGATGGTGTGATAGCGTGATTGTGTGATTGTGTGATTGTGTGATTGTGTCCATGTGTAATCGTGTGTTTGGGTGCTTGTGTGATTGTGCGAGGGTGTGATTGTGTGATTGTGGATTGTGTGATTGTGTGATTGTGTGATTGTGTGATTGTGTGATTGTGTGACTGTGGGATTGTGTGGTTGTGTGATTGTGTGGTTGTGTGATTGTGTGATTGTGGGATTGTGTGGTTGTGTGATTGTGTGGTTGTGTGATTGTGTGATTGTGTGATTGTGTGATTGTGGGATTGTGTGGTTGTGTGATTGTGTGGTTGTGTGATTGCGTGATTGTGTGATTGTGGGATTGCGTGATTGTGTGATTGTGTGATTATGGGATTGTGTGGTTGTGTGATTGTGTGATTGTTTGATTGTGTGATTGTGGGATTGTGTGGTTGTGTGATTGTGTGGTTGTGTGATTGCGTGATTGTGTGATTGTGGGATTGTGTGATTGTGCGATTGTGGGATCGTGTGGTTGTGTGATTGTGTGGTTGTGTGATTGTGTGATTGCGTGATTGTGTGATTGTGCGGTTGTGTGATTGTGTGATTGTGTGGTTGTGTGATTGTGTGATTGTGTGATTGTGGGATTGTGTGGTTGTGTGATTGTGTGGTTGTGTGATTGCGTGATTGTGTGATTGTGGGATAGTGTGATTGTGTGATTGTGTGATTATGGGATTGTGTGGTTGTGTGATTGTGTGGTTGTGTGATTGTGTGATTGTGTGATTGTGTGATTGTGTGATTGCGGGATTGTGTGGTTGTGTGATTGTGTGGTTGTGTGATTGCGTGATTGTGTGATTGTGGGATTGTGTGATTGTGTGATTGTATGGTTGTGTGATTGTGTGATTGTGTGATTGTGTGATTGTGTGATAGTGTGATTGTGTGATTGTGTGATTGTGTGATTGTGTGATTGTGTGATTGTGTGGTGGTGTGATTGTGTGATTGTGTATTATGTGATTGTGTGATTGTGTCACAGTGTGATTGTGTGATTGTGTGGTTGTGTGATTGTGTGATTGTGTGATTGTGGGATTGTGTGGTTGTGTGATTGTGTGGTTGTGTGATTGTGTGATTGTGTGATTGTGTGATTGTGTGATTGTGTGATTGTGTGATTGTGTGATGGCGGGTTGTGGATTGTCTGATTGTGTGATTGTGTATTGGTGTGATTGTGTGATTGTATGGTTGTGTGAGTGTGTGATTGTGTGATTGTGTGATTGTGTGGTTGTGTGATTGTGTGATTGTGTGATTGTGCGATTGTGTGATTGCGTGGTTGCGTGATTGCGTGATTGTGTGATTGTGTGATTGTGTGATTGTGTGGTTGTGTGATTGTTTGATTGTGTGGTTGTGTGATTGTGGGATTGTGTGGTTGTGTGATTGTGTGGTTGTGTGATTGTGTGATTGTGTGATTGTGGGATTGTGTGATTGTGTGATTGTGTGATTGTGTGATTGTGTGGTTGTGTGATTGTGTGATTGTGTGATTGTGCGATTGTGTGATTGCGTGGTTGCGTGATTGCGTGATTGTGTGATTGTGTGATTGTGTGATTGTGTGGTTGTGTGATTGTGTGATTGTGTGATAGTGTGATTGTGCGATTGTGTGATTGCGTGATTGCCTGGTTGCGTGATTCTGTGATTCCCTCGTTGTGCGATTGTGTTATTGTGTGATGAGGTGCTTGTGTGATGGTGTGATTGTGTGATTGTGTGATTGTGTGGTTGTGTGATTGTGTGATTGTGTGATTGTGTGATTGTGTAATTGTGTGGTTGTGTGATTATGTGATTGTGTCATTGTGTTCATGTGTTATTTTGTGTTGGGGTGCTTGTGTGATTGCGTGAGTGTATGATTGTGTGACTGTGGATTGTGTATTGTGCGATTGTGTGATTGCGTGAGTGTGTGGTTGTGTGACTGTTGATTGCGTATTGTGTGATTGTGTGATTGTGTGATTGTGTGATTGTGTGATTGTGTGATTGTGTGATTGTGTGAAAGTGGGTTTGTGTGTTTGTGGATTGTGTAGTTGTGTGATTGTGTGATGGCGGGATGTGGATTGTCTGATTGTGTGATTGTGTATTAGTGTGATTGTGCGATTGTGTGACTTTGCGATTGTGTGATTGTGTGATGACGGGTTGTGGATTGTCTAATTGTGTGATTGTGTATTGGTGTGATTGTGCGATTTTGTGACAATGCGATTGTGTGATTGTGTGGTTGTGTGATTGTGTGATTGTGTGATTGTGTCCATGTGTAATCGTGTGTTTGGGTGCTTGTGTGATTGTGCGAGTGTGTGATTGTGTGGTTGTGTGATTGTGTGATTGTGTGATTGTGTGGTTGTGTGAGTGTGTGGGTGTGTGATCGTGTGATTGTGTGGTGGTGTGATTGTGTGATTGTGTATTATGTGATTGTGTTCTTGTGTCTTTGTGTGATTGTGTAGTTGTGTGATTGTGTGATTGTGTGATTGTGGGATTGTGAGATTGTGTGATTGTGTGATTGTGTGATTGTGTGATTGTGTGATTGTGTGATTGTGTGATTGTGTGATTGTGTGATTGTGTGATTGTGTGATTGTGTGAAAGTGGGTTTGTGTGTTTGTGGATTGTGTGGTTGTGTGATTGTGTGATGGCGGGATGTGGATTGTCTGATTGTGTGATTGTGTATTGGTGTGATTGTGCGATTGTGTGATTGTGTGATGGCATGTTGTCGGTTGTCTGATTGTGTGATTGTGTATTGGTGTGATTGTGTGATTGTGTGATTGTGGGATTGAGTGAGTGTGTGATTGTGTGATTGTGTGATTGTGGGATTGTGAGATTGTGTGATTGTGTGATTGTGTGATTGTGTGATTGTGTGATTGTGTGATTGTGTGAAAGTGGGTTTGTGTGTTTGTGGATTGTGTGGTTGTGTGATTGTGTGATGGCGGGATGTGGATTGTCTGATTGTGTGATTGTGTATTGGTGTGATTGTGCGATTGTGTGACTTTGCGATTGTGTTATTGTGTGGTTGTGTGATTGTGTGATTGCATGGTGGGGTGATTGTGTGATAGTGTGATTGTGTGATAGTGTGATAGTGTGATTGTGTGATTGTGTGATTGTGTGATTGTGTGATAGTGTGATTGTGTCCATGTGTAATCGTGTGTTTGGGTGCTTGTGTGACTGTGTGAGTGTGTGATTGTGTGATTGTGGATTGTGTGATTGTGTGATTGTGTGATTGTGTGATTGTGGGATTGTGTGGTTGTGTGATTGTGTGGTTGTGTGATTGTGTGATTGTGGGATTGTGTGGTTGTGTGATTGTGTGATTGTGCGATTGTGTGATTGTGTGATTGTGTGGTTGTGTGAGTGTGTGGGTGTGTGATCGTGTGATTGTGTCACTGTGTGATTGTGTGATTGTGTGATTGTGTGGTGGTGTGATTGTGTGATTGTGTATTATGTGATTGTGTTCTTGTGTCTTTGTGTGATTGTGTAGTTGTGTGATTGTGTGATTGTGTGATTGTGGGATTGTGAGATTGTGTGATTGTGTGATTGTGTGATTGTATGATTGTGTGATGGTGTGATTGTGTGATTGTGTGATTGTGTGATTGTGTGATTGTGTGATTGTGTGATTGTGTGAAAGTGGGTTTGTGTGTTTGTGGATTGTGTGGTTGTGTGATTGTGTGATGGCGGGATGTGGATTGTCTGATTGTGTGATTGTGTATTGGTGCGATTGTGCGATTGTGTGATTGTGTGATGGCAGGTTGTGGATTGTCTGATTGTGTGATTGTGTATTGGTGTGATTGTGTGATTGTGTGATTGTGTGGTTGTGTGGTTGTGTGATTGTGTGATTGTGTGATTGTGTGATTGTGGGATTGTGTGGTTGTGTGATTGTGTGGTTGTGTGATTGTGTTATTGTGTGATTGTGGGATTGTGTGATTGTGTGATTGTGTGATTGTGTGGTTGTGTGATTGTGTGATTGTGTGAGTGTATGATTGTGTGACTGTGGATTGTGTATTGTGTGATTGTGTGATTGCGTGAGTGTGTGGTTGTGTGACTGTAGATTGCGTATTGTGTGATTGTGTGATTGTGTGATTGTGTGATTGTGTGATTGTGTGAAAGTCGGTTTGTGTGTTTGTGGATTGTGTGGTTGTGTGATTGTGTGATGGCGGGATGTGGATTGTCTGATTGTGTGATTGTGTATTGGTGTGATTGTGCGATTGTGTGACTTTGCGATTGTGTGATTGTGTGATGGCGGGTTGTGGATTGTCTGATTGTGTGATGGCGGGTTGTGGATTGTCTGAATGTGTGATTGTGCGATTGTGTGACTTTGCGATTGTGTTATTGTGTGGTTGTGTGATTGTGTGATTGCATGGTGGGGTGATTGTGTGATAGTGTGATTGTGTGATAGTGTGATAGTGTGATTGTGTGATTGTGTGATTGTGTGATTGTGTGATTGTGTGATAGTGTGATTGTGTCCATGTGTAATCGTGTGTTTGGGTGCTTGTGTGACTGTGTGAGTGTGTGATTGTGGATTGTGTGATTGTGTGATTGTGTGATTGTGTGATTGTGTGATTGTGTGATTGTGTGATTGTGTGATTGTGTGATTGTGTGATTGTGTGATTGTGTGATTGTGTCACTGTGTGATTGTGTGATTGTGTGATTGTGTGGTTGTGTGATTGTGTGATTGTGTGATTGTGTGATTGTGTGATTGTGGGATTGTGTGGTTGTGTGATTGTGTGATTGTGGGATTGTGTGGTTGTGTAATTGTGTGGCTGTGTGATTGTGTGATTGTGTGATTGTGGGATTGTGTGATTGTGTGATTGTGTGATTGTGTGATTGTGTGGTTGTGTGATTGTGTGATTGTGTGTTTGTGTGATTGTGTGATTGTGCGATTGTGTGATTGCGTGATTGCGTGATTGCGTGATTGTGTGATTGTGTGATTGTGTGATTGTGTGGTTGTGTGATTGTGTGATTGTGTGATAGCGTGATTGTGCGATTGTGTAATTGCGTGATTGCCTGGTTGCGTGATTCTGTGATTCCCTCGTTGTGCGATTGTGTTATTGTGTGATGAGGTGCTTGTGTGATGGTGTGATTGTGTGATTGTGTGATTGTGTGGTTGTGTGATTGTGTGATTGTGTGATTGTGTGATTGTGTGATTGTGTGATTGTGTGGTTGTGTGATTATGTGATTGTGTCATTGTGTTCATGTGTTATTTTGTGTTGGGGTGCTTGTGTGATTGCGTGAGTGTATGATTGTGTGACTGTGGATTGTGTATTGTGCGATTGTGTGATTGCGTGAGTGTGTGGTTGTGTGACTGTAGATTGCGTATTGTGTGATTGTGTGATTGTGTGATTGTGTGATTGTGTGATTGTGTGATTGTGTGAAAGTGGGTTTGTGTGTTTGTGGACTGTGTGGTTGTGTGATTGTGTGATGGCGGGATGTGGATTGTCTGATTGTGTGATTTGCGATTGTGTGACAATGCGATTGTGTGATTGTGTGATGGCGGGTTGTGGATTGTCTGATTGTGTGATTGTGCGATTGTGTGACAATGCGATTGTGTGATTGTGTGGTTGTGTGATTGTGTAATTGCATGGTGGGGTGATTGTGTGATAGTGTGATTGTGTGATGGTGTGATAGCGTGATTGTGTGATTGTGTAATTGTGTGATTGTGTCCATGTGTAATCGTGTGTTTGGGTGCTTGTGTGATTGTGCGAGGGTGTGATTGTGTGATTGTGGATTGTGTGATTGTGTGATTGTGTGATTGTGTGATTGTGTGATTGTGTGATTGTGGGATTGTGTGGTTGTGTGATTGTGTGGTTGTGTGATTGTGTGATTGTGGGATTGTGTGGTTGTGTGATTGTGTGGTTGTGTGATTGTGTGATTGTGTGATTGTGTGATTGTGGGATTGTGTGGTTGTGTGATTGTGTGGTTGTGTGATTGCGTGATTGTGTGATTGTGGGATTGCGTGATTGTGTGATAGTGTGATTATGGGATTGTGTGGTTGTGTGATTGTGTGATTGTTTGATTGTTTGATTGTGTGATTGTGGGATTGTGTGGTTGTGTGATTGTGTGGCTGTGTGATTGTGTGATTGTGTGATTGTGGGATTGTGTGATTGTGTGATTGTGTGATTGTGTGATTGTGTGATTGTGTGGTTGTGTGATTGTGTGATTGTGTGATTGTGTGATTGTGTGATTGTGTGATTGTGCGATTGTGTGATTGCGTGATTGCGTGATTGCGTGATTGTGTGATTGTGTGATTGTGTGATTGTGTGGTTGTGTGATTGTGTGATTGTGTGATAGCGTGATTGTGCGATTGTGTGATTGCGTGATTGCCTGGTTGCGTGATTCTGTGATTCCCTCGTTGTGCGATTGTGTTATTGTGTGATGAGGTGCTTGTGTGATGGTGTGATTGTGTGATTGTGTGATTGTGTGGTTGTGTGATTGTGTGATTGTGTGATTGTGTGATTGTGTGATTGTGTGATTGTGTGATTGTGTGATTGTGTGATTGTGTGATTGTGTGATTGTGTGGTTGTGTGATTATGTGATTGTGTCATTGTGTTCATGTGTTATTTTGTGTTGGGGTGCTTGTGTGATTGCGTGAGTGTATGATTGTGTGACTGTGGATTGTGTATTGTGCGATTGTGTGATTGCGTGGGTGTGTGGTTGTGTGACTGTAGATTGCGTATTGTGTGATTGTGTGATTGTGTGATTGTGTGATTGTGTGATTGTGTGATTGTGTGATTGTGTGATTGTGTGATTGTGTGAAAGTGGGTTTGTGTGTTTGTGGACTGTGTGGTTGTGTGATTGTGTGATGGCGGGATGTGGATTGTCTGATTGTGTGATTTGCGATTGTGTGACAATGCGATTGTGTGATTGTGTGATGGCGGGTTGTGGATTGTCTGATTGTGTGATTGTGCGATTGTGTGACAATGCGATTGTGTGATTGTGTGGTTGTGTGATTGTGTGGTGGTGTGATTGTGTGATTGTGTATTATGTGATTGTGTTCTTGTGTCTTTGTGTGATTGTGTAGTTGTGTGATTGTGTGATTGTGTGATTGTGGGATTGTGAGATTGTGTGATTGTGTGATTGTGTGATTGTATGATTGTGTGATGGTGTGATTGTGTGATTGTGTGATTGTGTGATTGTGTGATTGTGTGATTGTGTGATTGTGTGATTGTGTGAAAGTGGGTTTGTGTGTTTGTGGATTGTGTGGTTGTGTGATTGTGTGATGGCGGGATGTGGATTGTCTGATTGTGTGATTGTGTATTGGTGCGATTGTGCGATTGTGTGATTGTGTGATGGCAGGTTGTGGATTGTCTGATTGTGTGATTGTGTATTGGTGTGATTGTGTGATTGTGTGATTGTGTGGTTGTGTGGTTGTGTGATTGTGTGATTGTGTGATTGTGTGATTGTGGGATTGTGTGGTTGTGTGATTGTGTGGTTGTGTGATTGTGTTATTGTGTGATTGTGGGATTGTGTGATTGTGTGATTGTGTGATTGTGTGGTTGTGTGATTGTGTGATTGTGTGAGTGTATGATTGTGTGACTGTGGATTGTGTATTGTGTGATTGTGTGATTGCGTGAGTGTGTGGTTGTGTGACTGTAGATTGCGTATTGTGTGATTGTGTGATTGTGTGATTGTGTGATTGTGTGATTGTGTGAAAGTCGGTTTGTGTGTTTGTGGATTGTGTGGTTGTGTGATTGTGTGATGGCGGGATGTGGATTGTCTGATTGTGTGATTGTGTATTGGTGTGATTGTGCGATTGTGTGACTTTGCGATTGTGTGATTGTGTGATGGCGGGTTGTGGATTGTCTGATTGTGTGATGGCGGGTTGTGGATTGTCTGAATGTGTGATTGTGCGATTGTGTGACTTTGCGATTGTGTTATTGTGTGGTTGTGTGATTGTGTGATTGCATGGTGGGGTGATTGTGTGATAGTGTGATTGTGTGATAGTGTGATAGTGTGATTGTGTGATTGTGTGATTGTGTGATTGTGTGATTGTGTGATAGTGTGATTGTGTCCATGTGTAATCGTGTGTTTGGGTGCTTGTGTGACTGTGTGAGTGTGTGATTGTGGATTGTGTGATTGTGTGATTGTGTGATTGTGTGATTGTGTGATTGTGTGATTGTGTGATTGTGTGATTGTGTGATTGTGTCACTGTGTGATTGTGTGATTGTGTGATTGTGTGGTTGTGTGATTGTGTGATTGTGTGATTGTGTGATTGTGTGATTGTGGGATTGTGTGGTTGTGTGATTGTGTGATTGTGGGATTGTGTGGTTGTGTAATTGTGTGGCTGTGTGATTGTGTGATTGTGTGATTGTGGGATTGTGTGATTGTGTGATTGTGTGATTGTGTGATTGTGTGGTTGTGTGATTGTGTGATTGTGTGTTTGTGTGATTGTGTGATTGTGCGATTGTGTGATTGCGTGATTGCGTGATTGCGTGATTGTGTGATTGTGTGATTGTGTGATTCTGTGGTTGTGTGATTGTGTGATTGTGTGATAGCGTGATTGTGCGATTGTGTAATTGCGTGATTGCCTGGTTGCGTGATTCTGTGATTCCCTCGTTGTGCGATTGTGTTATTGTGTGATGAGGTGCTTGTGTGATGGTGTGATTGTGTGATTGTGTGATTGTGTGGTTGTGTGATTGTGTGATTGTGTGATTGTGTGATTGTGTGATTGTGTGATTGTGTGGTTGTGTGATTATGTGATTGTGTCATTGTGTTCATGTGTTATTTTGTGTTGGGGTGCTTGTGTGATTGCGTGAGTGTATGATTGTGTGACTGTGGATTGTGTATTGTGCGATTGTGTGATTGCGTGAGTGTGTGGTTGTGTGACTGTAGATTGCGTATTGTGTGATTGTGTGATTGTGTGATTGTGTGATTGTGTGATTGTGTGATTGTGTGAAAGTGGGTTTGTGTGTTTGTGGACTGTGTGGTTGTGTGATTGTGTGATGGCGGGATGTGGATTGTCTGATTGTGTGATTTGCGATTGTGTGACAATGCGATTGTGTGATTGTGTGATGGCGGGTTGTGGATTGTCTGATTGTGTGATTGTGCGATTGTGTGACAATGCGATTGTGTGATTGTGTGGTTGTGTGATTGTGTAATTGCATGGTGGGGTGATTGTGTGATAGTGTGATTGTGTGATGGTGTGATAGCGTGATTGTGTGATTGTGTGATTGTGTGATTGTGTCCATGTGTAATCGTGTGTTTGGGTGCTTGTGTGATTGTGCGAGGGTGTGATTGTGTGATTGTGGATTGTGTGATTGTGTGATTGTGTGATTGTGTGATTGTGTGATTGTGTGATTGTGGGATTGTGTGGTTGTGTGATTGTGTGGTTGTGTGATTGTGTGATTGTGGGATTGTGTGGTTGTGTGATTGTGTGGTTGTGTGATTGTGTGATTGTGTGATTGTGTGATTGTGGGATTGTGTGGTTGTGTGATTGTGTGGTTGTGTGATTGCGTGATTGTGTGATTGTGGGATTGCGTGATTGTGTGATAGTGTGATTATGGGATTGTGTGGTTGTGTGATTGTGTGATTGTTTGATTGTTTGATTGTGTGATTGTGGGATTGTGTGGTTGTGTGATTGTGTGGCTGTGTGATTGTGTGATTGTGTGATTGTGGGATTGTGTGATTGTGTGATTGTGTGATTGTGTGATTGTGTGATTGTGTGGTTGTGTGATTGTGTGATTGTGTGATTGTGTGATTGTGTGATTGTGTGATTGTGCGATTGTGTGATTGCGTGATTGCGTGATTGCGTGATTGTGTGATTGTGTGATTGTGTGATTGTGTGGTTGTGTGATTGTGTGATTGTGTGATAGCGTGATTGTGCGATTGTGTGATTGCGTGATTGCCTGGTTGCGTGATTCTGTGATTCCCTCGTTGTGCGATTGTGTTATTGTGTGATGAGGTGCTTGTGTGATGGTGTGATTGTGTGATTGTGTGATTGTGTGGTTGTGTGATTGTGTGATTGTGTGATTGTGTGATTGTGTGATTGTGTGATTGTGTGATTGTGTGATTGTGTGGTTGTGTGATTATGTGATTGTGTCATTGTGTTCATGTGTTATTTTGTGTTGGGGTGCTTGTGTGATTGCGTGAGTGTATGATTGTGTGACTGTGGATTGTGTATTGTGCGATTGTGTGATTGCGTGGGTGTGTGGTTGTGTGACTGTAGATTGCGTATTGTGTGATTGTGTGATTGTGTGATTGTGTGATTGTGTGATTGTGCGATTGTGTGATTGTGTGATAGTGTGATTGTGTGAAAGTGGGTTTGTGTGTTTGTGGACTGTGTGGTTGTGTGATTGTGTGATGGCGGGATGTGGATTGTCTGATTGTGTGATTTGCGATTGTGTGACAATGCGATTGTGTGATTGTGTGATGGCGGGTTGTGGATTGTCTGATTGTGTGATTGTGCGATTGTGTGACAATGCGATTGTGTGATTGTGTGGTTGTGTGATTGTGCAATTGCATGGTGGGGTGATTGTGTGATAGTGTGATTGTGTGATGGTGTGATAGCGTGATTGTGTGATTGTGTGATTGTGTGATTGTGTCCATGTGTAATCGTGTGTTTGGGTGCTTGTGTGATTGTGCGAGGGTGTGATTGTGTGATTGTGGATTGTGTGATTGTGTGATTGTGTGATTGTGTGATTGTGTGATTGTGTGATTGTGGGATTGTGTGGTTGTGTGATTGTGTGGTTGTGTGATTGTGTGATTGTGGGATTGTGTGGTTGTGTGATTGTGTGGTTGTGTGATTGTGTGATTGTGTGATTGTGGGATTGTGTGGTTGTGTGATTGTGTGGTTGTGTGATTGCGTGATTGTGTGATTGTGGGATTGCGTGATTGTGTGATTGTGTGATTATGGGATTGTGTGGTTGTGTGATTGTGTGATTGTTTGATTGTGTGATTGTGGGATTGTGTGGTTGTGTGATTGTGTGGTTGTGTGATTGCGTGATTGTGTGATTGTGGGATTGTGTGATTGTGCGATTGTGGGATCGTGTGGTTGTGTGATTGTGTGGTTGTGTGATTGTGTGGTTGTGTGATTGTGTGATTGTGCGGTTGTGTGATTGTGTGATTGTGTGGTTGTGTGATTGTGTGATTGTGTGATTGTGTGATTGTGGGATTGTGTGGTTGTGTGATTGTGTGGTTGTGTGATTGCGTGATTGTGTGATTGTGGGATAGTGTGATTGTGTGATTGTGTGATTATGGGATTGTGTGGTTGTGTGATTGTGTGGTTGTGTGATTGTGTGATTGTGTGATTGTGTGATTGTGTGATTGCGGGATTGTGTGGTTGTGTGATTGTGTGGTTGTGTGATTGCGTGATTGTGTGATTGTGGGATTGTGTGATTGTGTGATTGTATGGTTGTGTGATTGTGTGATTGTGTGATTGTGTGATTGTGTGATAGTGTGATTGTGTGATTGTGTGATTGTGTGATTGTGTGATTGTGTGATTGTGTGGTGGTGTGATTGTGTGATTGTGTATTATGTGATTGTGTGATTGTGTCACAGTGTGATTGTGTGATTGTGTGGTTGTGTGATTGTGTGATTGTGTGATTGTGGGATTGTGTGGTTGTGTGATTGTGTGGTTGTGTGATTGTGTGATTGTGTGATTGTGTGATTGTGTGATTGTGTGATTGTGTGATTGTGTGATTGTGTGATTGTGTGATTGTGTGATTGTGTGATTGTGTGATTGTGTGATTGTGTGATTGTGTGATTGTGTGATTGTGTGATTGTGTGATTGTGTGATTGTGTGATTGTGTGATTGTGTGATTGTGTGATTGTGTGAAAGTGGGTTTGTGTGTTTGTGGATTGTGTGGTTGTGTGATTGTGTTATGGCGGGATGTGGATTGTCTGATTGTGTGTTTGTGTATTGGTGTGATTGTGCGATTGTGTGACTTTGCGATTGTGTGATTGTGTGATGGCGGGTTGTGGATTGTCTGATTGTGTGATTGTGTATTGGTGTGATTGTGTGATTGTGTGATTGTATGGTTGTGTGAGTGTGTGATTGTGTGATTGTGTGATTGTGTGATTGTGTGCTTGTGTGATTGTGCCACAGTGTGATTGTGTGATTGTGTGGTTGTGTGATTGTTTGATTGTGTGGTTGTGTGATTGTGGGATTGTGTGGTTGTGTGATTGTGTGGTTGTGTGATTGTGTGATTGTGTGATTGTGGGATTGTGTGATTGTGTGATTGTGTGATTGTGTGATTGTGTGGTTGTGTGATTGTGTGATTGTGCGATTGTGTGATTGCGTGGTTGCGTGATTGCGTGATTGTGTGATTGTGTGATTGTGTGATTGTGTGGTTGTGTGATTGTGTGATTGTGTGATAGTGTGATTGTGCGATTGTGTGATTGCGTGATTGCCTGGTTGCGTGATTCTGTGATTCCCTCGTTGTGCGATTGTGTTATTGTGTGATGAGGTGCTTGTGTGATGGTGTGATTGTGTGATTGTGTGATTGTGTGGTTGTGTGATTGTGTGATTGTGTGATTGTGTGATTGTGTGATTGTGTGATTGTGTGGTTGTGTGATTATGTGATTGTGTCATTGTGTTCATGTGTTATTTTGTGTTGGGGTGCTTGTGTGATTGCGTGAGTGTATGATTGTGTGACTGTGGATTGTGTATTGTGCGATTGTGTTATTGTGTGGTTGTGTGATTGTGTGATTGCATGGTGGGGTGATTGTGTGATAGTGTGATTGTGTGATAGTGTGATAGTGTGATTGTGTGATTGTGTGATTGTGTGATTGTGTGATTGTGTGATTGTGTGATAGTGTGATTGTGTCCATGTGTAATCGTGTGTTTGGGTGCTTGTGTGACTGTGTGAGTGTGTGATTGTGGATTGTGTGATTGTGTGATTGTGTGATTGTGTGATTGTGTGATTGTGTGATTGTGTGATTGTGTGATTGTGTGATTGTGTGATTGTGTCACTGTGTGATTGTGTGATTGTGTGATTGTGTGATTGTGTGGTTGTGTGATTGTGTGATTGTGTGATTGTGTGATTGTGTGATTGTGGGATTGTGTGGTTGTGTGATTGTGTGATTGTGGGATTGTGTGGTTGTGTAATTGTGTGGCTGTTTGATTGTGTGATTGTGTGATTGTGGGATTGTGTGATTGTGTGATTGTGTGATTGTGTGATTGTGTGGTTGTGTGATTGTGTGATTGTGTGTTTGTGTGATTGTGTGATTGTGCGATTGTGTGATTGCGTGATTGCGTGATTGCGTGATTGTGTGATTGTGTGATTGTGTGATTGTGTGGTTGTGTGATTGTGTGATTGTGTGATAGCGTGATTGTGCGATTGTGTGATTGCGTGATTGCCTGGTTGCGTGATTCTGTGATTCCCTCGTTGTGCGATTGTGTTATTGTGTGATGAGGTGCTTGTGTGATGGTGTGATTGTGTGATTGTGTGATTGTGTGGTTGTGTGATTGTGTGATTGTGTGATTGTGTGATTGTGTGATTGTGTGATTGTGTGGTTGTGTGATTATGTGATTGTGTCATTGTGTTCATGTGTTATTTTGTGTTGGGGTGCTTGTGTGATTGCGTGAGTGTATGATTGTGTGACTGTGGATTGTGTATTGTGCGATTGTGTGATTGCGTGAGTGTGTGGTTGTGTGACTGTTGATTGCGTAATGTGTGATTGTGTGATTGTGTGATTGTGTGATTGTGTGATTGTGTGATTGTGTGATTGTGTGATTGTGTGAAAGTGGGTTTGTGTGTTTGTGGATTGTGTAGTTGTGTGATTGTGTGATGGCGGGATGTGGATTGTCTGATTGTGTGATTGTGTATTAGTGTGATTGTGCGATTGTGTGACTTTGCGATTGTGTGATTGTGTGATGACGGGTTGTGGATTGTCTAATTGTGTGATTGTGTATTGGTGTGATTGTGCGATTGTGTGACTTTGCGATTGCGTTATTGTGTGGTTGTGTGATTGTGTGATTGCATGGTGGGGTGATTGTGTGATAGTGTGATTGTGTGATAGTGTGATAGTGTGATTGTGTGATTGTGTGATTGTGTGATTGTGTGATAGTGTGATTGTGTCCATGTGTAATCGTGTGTTTGGGTGCTTGTGTGACTGTGTGAGTGTGTGATTGTGTGATTGTGGATTGTGTGATTGTGTGATTGTGTGATTGTGTGATTGTGTGATTGTGTGATTGTGTGATTGTGTGATTGTGTGATTGTGTGGTGGTGTGATTGTGTGATTGTGTATTATGTGATTGTGTGATTGTGTCACAGTGTGATTGTGTGATTGTGTGGTTGTGTGATTGTGTGATTGTGTGATTGTGGGATTGTGTGGTTGTGTGATTGTGTGGTTGTGTGATTGTGTGATTGTGTGATTGTGTGATTGTGTGATTGTGTGATTGTGTGATTGTGTGATTGTGTGATTGTGTGATTGTGTGATTGTGTGATTGTGTGATTGTGTGATTGTGTGATTGTGTGATTGTGTGATTGTGTGATTGCGTGATTGTGTGATTGTGTGATTGTGTGATTGTGTGATTGTGTGATTGTGTGATTGTGTGATTGTGTGATTGTGTGATTGTGTGATTGTGTGATTGTGTGAAAGTGGGTTTGTGTGTTTGTGGATTGTGTGGTTGTGTGATTGTGTTATGGCGGGATGTGGATTGTCTGATTGTGTGTTTGTGTATTGGTGTGATTGTGCGATTGTGTGACTTTGCGATTGTGTGATTGTGTGATGGCGGGTTGTGGATTGTCTGATTGTGTGATTGTGTATTGGTGTGATTGTGTGATTGTGTGATTGTATGGTTGTGTGAGTGTGTGATTGTGTGATTGTGTGATTGTGTGATTGTGTGCTTGTGTGATTGTGCCACAGTGTGATTGTGTGATTGTGTGGTTGTGTGATTGTTTGATTGTGTGGTTGTGTGATTGTGGGATTGTGTGGTTGTGTGATTGTGTGGTTGTGTGATTGTGTGATTGTGTGATTGTGGGATTGTGTGATTGTGTGATTGTGTGATTGTGTGATTGTGTGGTTGTGTGATTGTGTGATTGTGTGATTGTGCGATTGTGTGATTGCGTGGTTGCGTGATTGCGTGATTGTGTGATTGTGTGATTGTGTGATTGTGTGGTTGTGTGATTGTGTGATTGTGTGATAGTGTGATTGTGCGATTGTGTGATTGCGTGATTGCCTGGTTGCGTGATTCTGTGATTCCCTCGTTGTGCGATTGTGTTATTGTGTGATGAGGTGCTTGTGTGATGGTGTGATTGTGTGATTGTGTGATTGTGTGGTTGTGTGATTGTGTGATTGTGTGATTGTGTGATTGTGTGATTGTGTGGTTGTGTGATTATGTGATTGTGTCATTGTGTTCATGTGTTATTTTGTGTTGGGGTGCTTGTGTGATTGCGTGAGTGTATGATTGTGTGACTGTGGATTGTGTATTGTGCGATTGTGTTATTGTGTGGTTGTGTGATTGTGTGATTGCATGGTGGGGTGATTGTGTGATAGTGTGATTGTGTGATAGTGTGATAGTGTGATTGTGTGATTGTGTGATTGTGTGATTGTGTGATTGTGTGATAGTGTGATTGTGTCCATGTGTAATCGTGTGTTTGGGTGCTTGTGTGACTGTGTGAGTGTGTGATTGTGGATTGTGTGATTGTGTGATTGCGTGATTGCGTGATTGTGTGATTGTGTGATTGTGTGATTGTGTGGTTGTGTGATTGTGTGATTGTGTGATAGCGTGATTGTGCGATTGTGTGATTGCGTGATTGCCTGGTTGCGTGATTCTGAGATTCCCTCGTTGTGCGATTGTGTTATTGTGTGATGAGGTGCTTGTGTGATGGTGTGATTGTGTGATTGTGTGATTGTGTGGTTGTGTGATTGTGTGATTGTGTGATTGTGTGATTGTGTGATTGTGTGATTGTGTGGTTGTGTGATTATGTGATTGTGTCATTGTGTTCATGTGTTATTTTGTGTTGGGGTGCTTGTGTGATTGCGTGAGTGTATGATTGTGTGACTGTGGATTGTGTATTGTGCGATTGTGTGATTGCGTGAGTGTGTGGTTGTGTGACTGTAGATTGCGTATTGTGTGATTGTGTGATTGTGTGATTGTGTGATTGTGTGATTGTGTGATTGTGTGATTGTGTGATTGTGTGATTGTGTGATTGTGTGAAAGTGGGTTTGTGTGTTTGTGGACTCTGTGGTTGTGTGATTGTGTGATGGCGGGATGTGGATTGTCTGATTGTGTGATTTGCGATTGTGTGACAATGCGATTGTGTGATTGTGTGATGGCGGGTTGTGGATTGTCTGATTGTGTGATTGTGCGATTGTGTGACAATGCGATTGTGTGATTGTGTGGTTGTGTGATTGTGTAATTGCATGGTGGGGTGATTGTGTGATAGTGTGATTGTGTGATGGTGTGATAGCGTGATTGTGTGATTGTGTGATTGTGTGATTGTGTCCATGTGTAATCGTGTGTTTGGGTGCTTGTGTGATTGTGCGAGGGTGTGATTGTGTGATTGTGGATTGTGCGATTGTGTGATTGTGTGATTGTGTGATTGTGTGATTGTGTGATTGTGGGATTGTGTGGTTGTGTGATTGTGTGGTTGTGTGATTGTGTGATTGTGGGATTGTGTGGTTGTGTGATTGTGTGGTTGTGTGATTGTGTGATTGTGTGATTGTGTGATTGTGTGATTGTGGGATTGTGTGGTTGTGTGATTGTGTGGTTGTGTGATTGCGTGATTGTGTGATTGTGTGATTGTGTGATTGTGTGGTTGTGTGATTGTGTGATTGTGTGATAGCGTGATTGTGCGATTGTGTGATTGCGTGATTGCCTGGTTGCGTGATTCTGTGATTCCCTCTTTGTGCGATTGTGTTATTGTGTGATGAGGTGCTTGTGTGATGGTGTGATTGTGTGATTGTGTGATTGTGTGGTTGTGTGATTGTGTGATTGTGTGATTGTGTGATTGTGTGATTGTGTGATTGTGTGGTTGTGTGATTATGTGATTGTGTCATTGTGTTCATGTGTTATTTTGTGTTGGGGTGCTTGTGTGATTGCGTGAGTGTATGATTGTGTGACTGTGGATTGTGTATTGTGCGATTGTGTGATTGCGTGAGTGTGTGGTTGTGTGACTGTAGATTGCGTATTGTGTGATTGTGTGATTGTGTGATTGTGTGATTGTGTGATTGTGTGACTGTGTGATTGTGTGATTGTGTGATTGTGTGATTGTGTGAAAGTGGGTTTGTGTGTTTGTGGACTGTGTGGTTGTGTGATTGTGTGATGGCGGGATGTGGATTGTCTGATTGTGTGATTTGCGATTGTGTGACAATGCGATTGTGTGATTGTGTGATGGCGGGTTGTGGATTGTCTGATTGTGTGATTGTGCGATTGTGTGACAATGCGATTGTGTGATTGTGTGGTTGTGTGATTGTGTAATTGCATGGTGGGGTGATTGTGTGATAGTGTGATTGTGTGATGGTGTGATAGCGTGATTGTGTGATTGTGTGATTGTGTCCATGTGTAATCGTGTGTTTGGGTGCTTGTGTGATTGTGCGAGGGTGTGATTGTGTGATTGTGGATTGTGTGATTGTGTGATTGTGTGATTGTGTGATTGTGTGATTGTGTGATTGTGGGATTGTGTGGTTGTGTGATTGTGTGGTTGTGTGATTGTGTGATTGTGGGATTGTGTGGTTGTGTGATTGTGTGGTTGTGTGATTGTGTGATTGTGTGATTGTGGGATTGTGTGGTTGTGTGATTGTGTGGTTGTGTGATTGCGTGATTGTGTGATTGTGGGATTGCGTGATTGTGTGATTGTGTGATTATGGGATTGTGTGGTTGTGTGATTGTGTGATTGTTTGATTGTGTGATTGTGGGATTGTGTGGTTGTGTGATTGTGTGGTTGTGTGATTGCGTGATTGTGTGATTGTGGGATTGTGTGATTGTGCGATTGTGGGATCGTGTGGTTGTGTGATTGTGTGGTTGTGTGATTGTGTGATTGTGTGATTGTGTGATTGTGTGATTGTGTGATTGTGTGATTGTGTGATTGTGTGGTTGTGTGATTATGTGATTGTGTCATTGTGTTCATGTGTTATTTTGTGTTGGGGTGCTTGTGTGATTGCGTGAGTGTATGATTGTGTGACTGTGGATTGTGTATTGTGCGATTGTGTGATTGCGTGAGTGTGTGGTTGTGTGACTGTTGATTGCGTATTGTGTGATTGTGTGATTGTGTGATTGTGTGATTGTGTGATTGTGTGATTGTGTGATTGTGTGAAAGTGGGTTTGTGTGTTTGTGGATTGTGTAGTTGTGTGATTGTGTGATGGCGGGATGTGGATTGTCTGATTGTGTGATTGTGTATTAGTGTGATTGTGCGATTGTGTGACTTTGCGATTGTGTGATTGTGTGATGACGGGTTGTGGATTGTCTAATTGTGTGATTGTGTATTGGTGTGATTGTGCGATTTTGTGACAATGCGATTGTGTGATTGTGTGGTTGTGTGATTGTGTGGTTGTGTGATTGTGTAATTGCATGGTGGGGTGATTGTGTGATAGTGTGATTGTGTGATAGTGTGATAGTGTGATTGTGTGATTGTGTGATTGTGTGATTGTGTGATTGTGTGATTGTGTGATTGTGTCCATGTGTAATCGTGTGTTTGGGTGCTTGTGTGATTGTGCGAGTGTGTGATTGTGTGGTTGTGTGATTGTGTGATTGTGTGATTGTGTGGTTGTGTGAGTGTGTGGGTGTGTGATCGTGTGATTGTGTCACTGTGTGATTGTGTGATTGTGTGATTGTGTGGTGGTGTGATTGTGTGATTGTGTATTATGTGATTGTGTTCTTGTGTCTTTGTGTGATTGTGTAGTTGTGTGATTGTGTGATTGTGTGATTGTGGGATTGTGAGATTGTGTGATTGTGTGATTGTGTGATTGTGTGATTGTGTGATTGTGTGATTGTGTGATTGTGTGATTGTGTTATTGTGTGATTGTGTGATTGTGTGATTGTGTGATTGTGTGATTGTGTGATTGTGTGATTGTGTGATTGTGTGATTGTGTGATTGTGTGAAAGTGGGTTTGTGTGTTTGTGGATTGTGTGGTTGTGTGATTGTGTGATGGCGGGATGTGGATTGTCTGATTGTGTGATTGTGTATTGGTGTGATTGTGCGATTGTGTGATTGTGTGATGGCATGTTGTCGGTTGTCTGATTGTGTGATTGTGTATTGGTGTGATTGTGTGATTGTGCGATTGTGGGATTGTGTGAGTGTGTGATTGTGTGATTGCGTGATTGTGTGATTGTGTGATTGTGTCACAGTGTGATTGTGTGATTGTGTGGTTGTGTGATTGTGTGATTGTGGGATTGTGTGATTGTGTGATTGTGTGATAGTGTGAAAGTGGGTTTGTGTGTTTGTGGATTGTGTGGTTGTGTGATTGTGTGATGGCGGGATGTGGATTGTCTGATTGTGTGATTGTGTATTGGTGTGATTGTGCGATTGTGTGACTTTGCGATTGTGTGATTGTGTGATGGCGGGTTGTGGATTGTCTGATTGTGTGATTGTGTATTGGTGTGATTGTGCGATTGTGTGACTTTGCGATTGTGTTATTGTGTGGTTGTATGATTGTGTGATTGCATGGTGGGGTGATTGTGTGATAGTGTGATTGTGTGATAGTGTGATTGTGTGATTGTGTGATTGTGTGATTGTGGGATTGTGTGGTTGTGTGATTGTGTGGCTGTGTGATTGTGTGATTGTGTGATTGTGGGATTGAGTGAGTGTGTGATTGTGTGATTGTGTGATTGTGGGATTGTGAGATTGTGTGATTGTGTGATTGTGTGATTGTGTGATTGTGTGATTGTGTGAAAGTGGGTTTGTGTGTTTGTGGATTGTGTGGTTGTGTGATTGTGTGATGGCGGGATGTGGATTGTCTGATTGTGTGATTGTGTATTGGTGTGATTGTGCGATTGTGTGACTTTGCGATTGTGTGATTGTGTGATGGCGGGTTGTGGATTGTCTGATTGTGTGATTGTGTATTGGTGTGATTGTGCGATTGTGTGACTTTGCGATTGTGTTATTGTGTGGTTGTGTGATTGTGTGATTGCATGGTGGGGTGATTGTGTGATAGTGTGATTGTGTGATAGTGTGATAGTGTGATTGTGTGATTGTGTGATTGTGTGATAGTGTGATTGTGTCCATGTGTAATCGTGTGTTTGGGTGCTTGTGTGACTGTGTGAGTGTGTGATTGTGTGATTGTGGATTGTGTGATTGTGTGATTGTGTGATTGTGTGATTGTGGGATTGTGTGGTTGTGTGATTGTGTGGTTGTGTGATTGTGTGATTGTGGGATTGTGTGGTTGTGTGATTGTGTGATTGTGCGATTGTGTGATTGTGTGATTGTGTGGTTGTGTGAGTGTGTGGGTGTGTGATCGTGTGATTGTGTCACTGTGTGATTGTGTGATTGTGTGATTGTGTGGTGGTGTGATTGTGTGATTGTGTATTATGTGATTGTGTTCTTGTGTCTTTGTGTGATTGTGTAGTTGTGTGATTGTGTGATTGTGTGATTGTGGGATTGTGAGATTGTGTGATTGTGTGATTGTGTGATTGTATGATTGTGTGATGGTGTGATTGTGTGATTGTGTGATTGTGTGATTGTGTGATTGTGTGATTGTGTGATTGTGTGATTGTGTGATTGTGTGAAAGTGGGTTTGTGTGTTTGTGGATTGTGTGGTTGTGTGATTGTGTGATTGTGTGAGTGTATGATTGTGTGACTGTGGATTGTGTATTGTGTGATCGTGTGATTGCGTGAGTGTGTGGTTGTGTGACTGTAGATTGCGTATTGTGTGATTGTGTGATTGTGTGATTGTGTGATTGTGTGATTGTGTGAAAGTCGGTTTGTGTGTTTGTGGATTGTGTGGTTGTGTGATTGTGTGATGGCGGGATGTGGATTGTCTGATTGTGTGATTGTGTATTGGTGTGATTGTGCGATTGTGTGACTTTGCGATTGTGTGATTGTGTGATGGCGGGTTGTGGATTGTCTGATTGTGTGATGGCGGGTTGTGGATTGTCTGAATGTGTGATTGTGCGATTGTGTGACTTTGCGATTGTGTTATTGTGTGGTTGTGTGATTGTGTGATTGCATGGTGGGGTGATTGTGTGATAGTGTGATTGTGTGATAGTGTGATAGTGTGATTGTGTGATTGTGTGATTGTGTGATTGTGTGATTGTGTGATAGTGTGATTGTGTCCATGTGTAATCGTGTGTTTGGGTGCTTGTGTGACTGTGTGAGTGTGTGATTGTGGATTGTGTGATTGTGTGATTGTGTGATTGTGTGATTGTGTGATTGTGTGATTGTGTGATTGTGTGATTGTGTGATTGTGTCACTGTGTGATTGTGTGATTGTGTGATTGTGTGGTTGTGTGATTGTGTGATTGTGTGATTGTGTGATTGTGTGATTGTGTGATTGTGGGATTGTGTGGTTGTGTGATTGTGTGATTGTGGGATTGTGTGGTTGTGTAATTGTGTGGCTGTGTGATTGTGTGATTGTGTGATTGTGGGATTGTGTGATTGTGTGATTGTGTGATTGTGTGATTGTGTGGTTGTGTGATTGTGTGATTGTGTGTTTGTGTGATTGTGTGATTGTGCGATTGTGTGATTGCGTGATTGCGTGATTGCGTGATTGTGTGATTGTGTGATTGTGTGATTGTGTGGTTGTGTGATTGTGTGATTGTGTGATAGCGTGATTGTGCGATTGTGTAATTGCGTGATTGCCTGGTTGCGTGATTCTGTGATTCCCTCGTTGTGCGATTGTGTTATTGTGTGATGAGGTGCTTGTGTGATGGTGTGATTGTGTGATTGTGTGATTGTGTGGTTGTGTGATTGTGTGATTGTGTGATTGTGTGATTGTGTGATTGTGTGGTTGTGTGATTATGTGATTGTGTCATTGTGTTCATGTGTTATTTTGTGTTGGGGTGCTTGTGTGATTGCGTGAGTGTATGATTGTGTGACTGTGGATTGTGTATTGTGCGATTGTGTGATTGCGTGAGTGTGTGGTTGTGTGACTGTAGATTGCGTATTGTGTGATTGTGTGATTGTGTGATTGTGTGATTGTGTGATTGTGTGATTGTGTGATTGTGTGAAAGTGGGTTTGTGTGTTTGTGGACTGTGTGGTTGTGTGATTGTGTGATGGCGGGATGTGGATTGTCTGATTGTGTGATTTGCGATTGTGTGACAATGCGATTGTGTGATTGTGTGATGGCGGGTTGTGGATTGTCTGATTGTGTGATTGTGCGATTGTGTGACAATGCGATTGTGTGATTGTGTGGTTGTGTGATTGTGTAATTGCATGGTGGGGTGATTGTGTGATAGTGTGATTGTGTGATGGTGTGATAGCGTGATTGTGTGATTGTGTGATTGTGTGATTGTGTCCATGTGTAATCGTGTGTTTGGGTGCTTGTGTGATTGTGCGAGGGTGTGATTGTGTGATTGTGGATTGTGTGATTGTGTGATTGTGTGATTGTGTGATTGTGTGATTGTGTGATTGTGGGATTGTGTGGTTGTGTGATTGTGTGGTTGTGTGATTGTGTGATTGTGGGATTGTGTGGTTGTGTGATTGTGTGGTTGTGTGATTGTGTGATTGTGTGATTGTGTGATTGTGGGATTGTGTGGTTGTGTGATTGTGTGGTTGTGTGATTGCGTGATTGTGTGATTGTGGGATTGCGTGATTGTGTGATAGTGTGATTATGGGATTGTGTGGTTGTGTGATTGTGTGATTGTTTGATTGTTTGATTGTGTGATTGTGGGATTGTGTGGTTGTGAGATTGTGGGATTGTGTGGTTGTGTGATTGTGTGGCTGTGTGATTGTGTGATTGTGTGATTGTGGGATTGTGTGATTGTGTGATTGTGTGATTATGTGATTGTGTGGTTGTGTGATTGTGTGATTGTGTGATTGTGTGATTGTGTGATTGTGCGATTGTGTGATTGCGTGATTGCGTGATTGCGTGATTGTGTGATTGTGTGATTGTGTGATTGTGTGGTTGTGTGATTGTGTGATTGTGTGATAGCGTGATTGTGCGATTGTGTGATTGCGTGATTGCCTGGTTGCGTGATTCTGTGATTCCCTCGTTGTGCGATTGTGTTATTGTGTGATGAGGTGCTTGTGTGATGGTGTGATTGTGTGATTGTGTGATTGTGTGGTTGTGTGATTGTGTGATTGTGTGATTGTGTGATTGTGTGATTGTGTGATTGTGTGATTGTGTGGTTGTGTGATTATGTGATTGTGTCATTGTGTTCATGTGTTATTTTGTGTTGGGGTGCTTGTGTGATTGCGTGAGTGTATGATTGTGTGACTGTGGATTGTGTATTGTGCGATTGTGTGATTGCGTGGGTGTGTGGTTGTGTGACTGTAGATTGCGTATTGTGTGATTGTGTGATTGTGTGATTGTGTGATTGTGTGATTGTGTGATTGTGTGATTGTGTGATTGTGTGATTGTGTGATTGTGTGAAAGTGGGTTTGTGTGTTTGTGGACTGTGTGGTTGTGTGATTGTGTGATGGCGGGATGTGGATTGTCTGATTGTGTGATTTGCGATTGTGTGACAATGCGATTGTGTGATTGTGTGATGGCGGGTTGTGGATTGTCTGATTGTGTGATTGTGCGATTGTGTGACAATGCGATTGTGTGATTGTGTGGTTGTGTGATTGTGTAATTGCATGGTGGTGTGATTGTGTGATTGTGTATTATGTGATTGTGTTCTTGTGTCTTTGTGTGATTGTGTAGTTGTGTGATTGTGTGATTGTGTGATTGTGGGATTGTGAGATTGTGTGATTGTGTGATTGTGTGATTGTATGATTGTGTGATGGTGTGATTGTGTGATTGTGTGATTGTGTGATTGTGTGATTGTGTGATTGTGTGATTGTGTGAAAGTGGGTTTGTGTGTTTGTGGATTGTGTGGTTGTGTGATTGTGTGATGGCGGGATGTGGATTGTCTGATTGTGTGATTGTGTATTGGTGCGATTGTGCGATTGTGTGATTGTGTGATGGCAGGTTGTGGATTGTCTGATTGTGTGATTGTGTATTGGTGTGATTGTGTGATTGTGTGATTGTGTGGTTGTGTGATTGTGTGATTGTGTGATTGTGTGATTATGGGATTGTGTGGTTGTGTGATTGTGTGATTGTTTGATTGTTTGATTGTGTGATTGTGGGATTGTGTGGTTGTGAGATTGTGGGATTGTGTGGTTGTGTGATTGTGTGGCTGTGTGATTGTGTGATTGTGTGATTGTGGGATTGTGTGATTGTGTGATTGTGTGATTATGTGATTGTGTGGTTGTGTGATTGTGTGATTGTGTGATTGTGTGATTGTGTGATTGTGCGATTGTGTGATTGCGTGATTGCGTGATTGCGTGATTGTGTGATTGTGTGATTGTGTGATTGTGTGGTTGTGTGATTGTGTGATTGTGTGATTGTGTGATTGTGTGATTGTGTGATTGTGTGGTTGTGTGATTATGTGATTGTGTCATTGTGTTCATGTGTTATTTTGTGTTGGGGTGCTTGTGTGATTGCGTGAGTGTATGATTGTGTGACTGTGGATTGTGTATTGTGCGATTGTGTGATTGCGTGGGTGTGTGGTTGTGTGACTGTAGATTGCGTATTGTGTGATTGTGTGATTGTGTGATTGTGTGATTGTGTGATTGTGTGATTGTGTGATTGTGTGATTGTGTGATTGTGTGATTGTGTGATTGTGTGAAAGTGGGTTTGTGTGTTTGTGGACTGTGTGGTTGTGTGATTGTGTGATGGCGGGATGTGGATTGTCTGATTGTGTGATTTGCGATTGTGTGACAATGCGATTGTGTGATTGTGTGATGGCGGGTTGTGGATTGTCTGATTGTGTGATTGTGCGATTGTGTGACAATGCGATTGTGTGATTGTGTGGTTGTGTGATTGTGTAATTGCATGGTGGTGTGATTGTGTGATTGTGTATTATGTGATTGTGTTCTTGTGTCTTTGTGTGATTGTGTAGTTGTGTGATTGTGTGATTGTGTGATTGTGGGATTGTGAGATTGTGTGATTGTGTGATTGTGTGATTGTATGATTGTGTGATGGTGTGATTGTGTGATTGTGTGATTGTGTGATTGTGTGATTGTGTGATTGTGTGATTGTGTGAAAGTGGGTTTGTGTGTTTGTGGATTGTGTGGTTGTGTGATTGTGTGATGGCGGGATGTGGATTGTCTGATTGTGTGATTGTGTATTGGTGCGATTGTGCGATTGTGTGATTGTGTGATGGCAGGTTGTGGATTGTCTGATTGTGTGATTGTGTATTGGTGTGATTGTGTGATTGTGTGATTGTGTGGTTGTGTGATTGTGTGATTGTGTGATTGTGTGATTGTGGGATTGTGTGGTTGTGTGATTGTGTGGTTGTGTGATTGTGTTATTGTGTGATTGTGGGATTGTGTGATTGTGTGATTGTGTGATTGTGTGGTTGTGTGATTGTGTGATTGTGTGATTGTGTGATTGTGTGATTGTGTGATAGTGTGATTGTGTCCATGTGTAATCGTGTGTTTGGGTGCTTGTGTGACTGTGTGAGTGTGTGATTGTGGATTGTGTGATTGTGTGGTTGTGTGATTGTGTGATTGTGTGATTGTGTGATTGTGGGATTGTGTGGTTGTGTGATTGTGTGGTTGTGTGATTGTGTTATTGTGTGATTGCGTGAGTGTGTGGTTGTGTGACTGTAGATTGCGTATTGTGTGATTGTGTGATTGTGTGATTGTGTGATTGTGTGAAAGTGGGTTTGTGTGTTTGTGGATTGTGTGGTTGTGTGATTGTGTGATGGCGGGATGTGGATTGTCTGATTGTGTGATTGTGTATTGGTGTGATTGTGCGATTGTGTGACTTTGCGATTGTGTGATTGTGTGATGGCGGGTTGTGGATTGTCTGATTGTGTGATGGCGGGTTGTGGATTGTCTGAATGTGTGATTGTGCGATTGTGTGACTTTGCGATTGTGTTATTGTGTGGTTGTGTGATTGTGTGATTGCATGGTGGGGTGATTGTGTGATAGTGTGATTGTGTGATAGTGTGATTGTGTGATTGTGTGATTGTGTGATTGTGTGATTGTGTGATTGTGTGATAGTGTGATTGTGTCCATGTGTAATCGTGTGTTTGGGTGCTTGTGTGACTGTGTGAGTGTGTGATTGTGGATTGTGTGATTGTGTGATTGTGTGACTGTGTGATTGTGTGATTGTGTGATTGTGTGATTGTGTGATTGTGTGATTGTGTCACTGTGTGATTGTGTGATTGTGTGATTGTGTGGTTGTGTGATTGTGTGATTGTGGGATTGTGTGGTTGTGTGATTGTGTGATTGTGGGATTGTGTGGTTGTGTAATTGTGTGGCTGTGTGATTGTGTGATTGTGTGATTGTGGGATTGTGTGATTGTGTGATTGTGTGATTGTGTGATTGTGTGGTTGTGTGATTGTGTGATTGTGTGTTTGTGTGATTGTGTGATTGTGCGATTGTGTGATTGCGTGATTGCGTGATTGCGTGATTGTGTGATTGTGTGATTGTGTGATTGTGTGGTTGTGTGATTGTGTGATTGTGTGATAGCGTGATTGTGCGATTGTGTGATTGCGTGATTGCCTGGTTGCGTGATTCTGTGATTCCCTCGTTGTGCGATTGTGTTATTGTGTGATGAGGTGCTTGTGTGATGGTGTGATTGTGTGATTGTGCGATTGTGTGGTTGTGTGATTGTGTGATTGTGTGATTGTGTTATTGTGTGATTGTGTGATTGTGTGGTTGTGTGATTATGTGATTGTGTCATTGTGTTCATGTGTTATTTTGTGTTGGGGTGCTTGTGTGATTGCGTGAGTGTATGATTGTGTGACTGTGGATTGTGTATTGTGCGATTGTGTGATTGCGTGAGTGTGTGGTTGTGTGACTGTAGATTGCGTATTGTGTGATTGTGTGATTGTGTGATTGTGTGATTGTGTGATTGTGTGATTGTGTGATTGTGTGAAAGTGGGTTTGTGTGTTTGTGGACTGTGTGGTTGTGTGATTGTGTGATGGCGGGATGTGGATTGTCTGATTGTGTGATTTGCGATTGTGTGACAATGCGATTGTGTGATTGTGTGGTTGTGTGATTGTGTAATTGCATGGTGGGGTGATTGTGTGATAGTGTGATTGTGTGATGGTGTGATAGCGTGATTGTGTGATTGTGTGATTGTGTGATTGTGTCCATGTGTAATCGTGTGTTTGGGTGCTTGTGTGATTGTGCGAGGGTGTGATTGTGTGATTGTGGATTGTGTGATTGTGTGATTGTGTGATTGTGTGATTGTGTGATTGTGTGATTGTGTGATTGTGGGATTGTGTGGTTGTGTGATTGTGTGGTTGTGTGATTGTGTGATTGTGGGATTGTGTGGTTGTGTGATTGTGTGGTTGTGTGATTGTGTGATTGTGTGATTGTGTGATTGTGGGATTGTGTGGTTGTGTGATTGTGTGGTTGTGTGATTGCGTGATTGTGTGATTGTGGGATTGCGTGATTGTGTGATTGTGTGATTATGGGATTGTGTGGTTGTGTGATTGTGTGATTGTTTGATTGTTTGATTGTTTGATTGTGTGATTGTGGGATTGTTTGATTGTGTGATTGTGGGATTGTGTGGTTGTGTGATTGTGTGGCTGTGTGATTGTGTGATTGTGTGATTGTGGGATTGTGTGATTGTGTGATTGTGTGATTGTGTGATTGTGTGGTTGTGTGATTGTGTGATTGTGTGATTGTGTGATTGTGTGATTGTGCGATTGTGTGATTGCGTGATTGCGTGATTGCGTGATTGTGTGATTGTGTGATTGTGTGATTGTGTGGTTGTGTGATTGTGTGATTGTGTGATAGCGTGATTGTGCGATTGTGTGATTGCGTGATTGCCTGGTTGCGTGATTCTGTGATTCCCTCTTTGTGCGATTGTGTTATTGTGTGATGAGGTGCTTGTGTGGTGGTGTGATTGTGTGATTGTGTGATTGTGTGGTTGTGTGATAGTGTGATTGTGTGATGGTGTGATAGCGTGATTGTGTGACTGTGTGATTGTGTGATTGTGTCCATGTGTAATCGTGTGTTTGGGTGCTTGTGTGATTGTGCGAGGGTGTGATTGTGTGATTGTGGATTGTGTGATTGTGTGATTGTGTGATTGTGTGATTGTGTGATTGTGGGATTGTGTGGTTGTGTGATTGTGTGGTTGTGTGATTGTGTGATTGTTTGATTGTGTGGTTGTGTGATTGTGGGATTGTGTGGTTGTGTGATTGTGTGGTTGTGTGATTGTGTGATTGTGTGATTGTGTGATTGTGGGATTGTGTGATTGTGTGATTGTGTGATTGTGTGGTTGTGTGATTGTGTGATTGTGTGATTGTGCGATTGTGTGATTGCGTGGTTGCGTGATTGCGTGATTGTGTGATTGTGTGATTGTGTGATTGTGTGGTTGTGTGATTGTGTGATTGTGTGATAGTGTGATTGTGCGATTGTGTGATTGCGTGATTGCCTGGTTGCGTGATTCTGTGATTCCCTCGTTGTGCGATTGTGTTATTGTGTGATGAGGTGCTTGTGTGATGGTGTGATTGTGTGATTGTGTGATTGTGTGGTTGTGTGATTGTGTGATTGTGTGATTGTGTGATTGTGTGATTGTGTGGTTGTGTGATTATGTGATTGTGTCATTGTGTTCATGTGTTATTTTGTGTTGGGGTGCTTGTGTGATTGCGTGAGTGTATGATTGTGTGACTGTGGATTGTGTATTGTGCGATTGTGTGATTGCGTGAGTGTGTGGTTGTGTGACTGTTGATTGCGTATTGTGTGATTGTGTGATTGTGTGATTGTGTGATTGTGTGATTGTGTGATTGTGTGATTGTGTGATTGTGTGAAAGTGGGTTTGTGTGTTTGTGGATTGTGTAGTTGTGTGATTGTGTGATGGCGGGATGTGGATTGTCTGATTGTGTGATTGTGTATTAGTGTGATTGTGCGATTGTGTGACTTTGCGATTGTGTGATTGTGTGATGACGGGTTGTGGATTGTCTAATTGTGTGATTGTGTATTGGTGTGATTGTGCGATTGTGTGACTTTGCGATTGCGTTATTGTGTGGTTGTGTGATTGTGTGATTGCATGGTGGGGTGATTGTGTGATAGTGTGATTGTGTGATAGTGTGATAGTGTGATTGTGTGATTGTGTGATTGTGTGATTGTGTGATAGTGTGATTGTGTCCATGTGTAATCGTGTGTTTGGGTGCTTGTGTGACTGTGTGAGTGTGTGATTGTGTGATTGTGGATTGTGTGATTGTGTGATTGTGTGATTGTGTGATTGTGTGATTGTGTGATTGTGTGGTTGTGTGATTGTGTGATTGTGTGATTGTGTGATTGTGGGATTGTGTGGTTGTGTGATTGTGTGGTTGTGTGATTGTGTGATTGTGGGATTGTGTGGTTGTGTGATTGTGTGATTGTGCGATTGTGTGATTGTGTGATTGTGTGGTTGTGTGAGTGTGTGGGTGTGTGATCGTGTGATTGTGTCACTGTGTGATTGTGTGATTGTGTGATTGTGTGGTGGTGTGATTGTGTGATTGTGTATTATGTGATTGTGTTCTTGTGTCTTTGTGTGATTGTGTAGTTGTGTGATTGTGTGATTGTGTGATTGTGGGATTGTGAGATTGTGTGATTGTGTGATTGTGTGATTGTATGATTGTGTGATGGTGTGATTGTGTGATTGTGTGATTGTGTGATTGTGTGATTGTGTGATTGTGTGAAAGTGGGTTTGTGTGTTTGTGGATTGTGTGGTTGTGTGATTGTGTGATGGCGGGATGTGGATTGTCTGATTGTGTGATTGTGTATTGGTGCGATTGTGCGATTGTGTGATTGTGTGATGGCAGGTTGTGGATTGTCTGATTGTGTGATTGTGTGATTGTGTGGTTGTGTGATTGTGTGATTGTGTGATTGTGTGATTGTGGGATTGTGTGGTTGTGTGATTGTGTGGTTGTGTGATTGTGTTATTGTGTGATTGTGGGATTGTGTGATTGTGTGATTGTGTGATTGTGTGGTTGTGTGATTGTGTGATTGCGTGAGTGTATGATTGTGTGACTGTGGATTGTGTATTGTGTGATTGTGTGATTGCGTGAGTGTGTGGTTGTGTGACTGTAGATTGCGTATTGTGTGATTGTGTGATTGTGTGATTGTGTGATTGTGTGATAGTGTGATTGTGTCCATGTGTAATCGTGTGTTTGGGTGCTTGTGTGACTGTGTGAGTGTGTGATTGTGGATTGTGTGATTGTGTGATTGTGTGATTGTGTGATTGTGTGATTGTGTGATTGTGTGATTGTGTGATTGTGTGATTGTGTGATTGTGTGATTGTGTGATTGTGTCACTGTGTGATTGTGTGATTGTGTGATTGTGTGGTTGTGTGATTGTGTGATTGTGTGATTGTGTGATTGTGTGATTGTGTGATTGTGGGATTGTGTGGTTGTGTGATTGTGTGATTGTGGGATTGTGTGGTTGTGTAATTGTGTGGCTGTGTGATTGTGTGATTGTGTGATTGTGGGATTGTGTGATTGTGTGATTGTGTGATTGTGTGATTGTGTGGTTGTGTGATTGTGTGATTGTGTGTTTGTGTGATTGTGTGATTGTGCGATTGTGTGATTGCGTGATTGCGTGATTGCGTGATTGTGTGATTGTGTGATTGTGTGATTGTGTGGTTGTGTGATTGTGTGATTGTGTGATAGCGTGATTGTGCGATTGTGTAATTGCGTGATTGCCTGGTTGCGTGATTCTGTGATTCCCTCGTTGTGCGATTGTGTTATTGTGTGATGGTGTGATTGTGTGATTGTGTGATTGTGTGGTTGTGTGATTGTGTGATTGTGTGATTGTGTGATTGTGTGATTGTGTGATTGTGTGGTTGTGTGATTATGTGATTGTGTCATTGTGTTCATGTGTTATTTTGTGTTGGGGTGCTTGTGTGATTGCGTGAGTGTATGATTGTGTGACTGTGGATTGTGTATTGTGCGATTGTGTGATTGCGTGAGTGTGTGGTTGTGTGACTGTAGATTGCGTATTGTGTGATTGTGTGATTGTGTGATTGTGTGATTGTGTGATTGTGTGATTGTGTGAAAGTGGGTTTGTGTGTTTGTGGACTGTGTGGTTGTGTGATTGTGTGATGGCGGGATGTGGATTGTCTGATTGTGTGATTTGCGATTGTGTGACAATGCGATTGTGTGATTGTGTGATGGCGGGTTGTGGATTGTCTGATTGTGTGATTGTGCGATTGTGTGACAATGCGATTGTGTGATTGTGTGGTTGTGTGATTGTGTAATTGCATGGTGGGGTGATTGTGTGATAGTGTGATTGTGTGATGGTGTGATAGCGTGATTGTGTGATTGTGTGATTGTGTGATTGTGTGATTGTGTCCATGTGTAATCGTGTGTTTGGGTGCTTGTGTGATTGTGCGAGGGTGTGATTGTGTGATTGTGGATTGTGTGATTGTGTGATTGTGTGGTTGTGTGATTGTGTGATTGTGTGATTGTGGGATTGTGTGGTTGTGTGATTGTGTGGTTGTGTGATTGTGTGATTGTGGGATTGTGTGGTTGTGTGATTGTGTGGTTGTGTGATTGTGTGATTGTGTGATTGTGTGATTGTGGGATTGTGTGGTTGTGTGATTGTGTGGTTGTGTGATTGCGTGATTGTGTGATTGTGGGATTGCGTGATTGTGTGATAGTGTGATTATGGGATTGTGTGGTTGTGTGATTGTGTGATTGTTTGATTGTTTGATTGTGTGATTGTGGGATTGTGTGGTTGTGAGATTGTGGGATTGTGTGGTTGTGTGATTGTGTGATTGTGCGATTGTGTGATTGCGTGATTGCGTGATTGCGTGATTGTGTGATTGTGTGATTGTGTGATTGTGTGGTTGTGTGATTGTGTGATTGTGTGATAGCGTGATTGTGCGATTGTGTGATTGCGTGATTGCCTGGTTGCGTGATTCTGTGATTCCCTCGTTGTGCGATTGTGTTATTGTGTGATGAGGTGCTTGTGTGATGGTGTGATTGTGTGATTGTGTGATTGTGTGGTTGTGTGATTGTGTGATTGTGTGATTGTGTGATTGTGTGATTGTGTGATTGTGTGATTGTGTGGTTGTGTGATTATGTGATTGTGTCATTGTGTTCATGTGTTATTTTGTGTTGGGGTGCTTGTGTGATTGCGTGAGTGTATGATTGTGTGACTGTGGATTGTGTATTGTGCGATTGTGTGATTGCGTGGGTGTGTGGTTGTGTGACTGTAGATTGCGTATTGTGTGATTGTGTGATTGTGTGATTGTGTGATTGTGTGATTGTGTGATTGTGTGATTGTGTGATTGTGTGATTGTGTGATTGTGTGAAAGTGGGTTTGTGTGTTTGTGGACTGTGTGGTTGTGTGATTGTGTGATGGCGGGATGTGGATTGTCTGATTGTGTGATTTGCGATTGTGTGACAATGCGATTGTGTGATTGTGTGATGGCGGGTTGTGGATTGTCTGATTGTGTGATTGTGCGATTGTGTGACAATGCGATTGTGTGATTGTGTGGTTGTGTGATTGTGTAATTGCATGGTGGGGTGATTGTGTGATAGTGTGATTGTGTGATGGTGTGATAGCGTGATTGTGTGATTGTGTGATTGTGTGATTGTGTCCATGTGTAATCGTGTGTTTGGGTGCTTGTGTGATTGTGCGAGGGTGTGATTGTGTGATTGTGGATTGTGTGATTGTGTGATTGTGTGATTGTGTGATTGTGTGATTGTGGGATTGTGTGGTTGTGTGATTGTGTGGTTGTGTGATTGTGTGATTGTGGGATTGTGTGGTTGTGTGATTGTGTGGTTGTGTGATTGTGTGATTGTGTGATTGTGGGATTGTGTGGTTGTGTGATTGTGTGGTTGTGTGATTGCGTGATTGTGTGATTGTGGGATTGCGTGATTGTGTGATTGTGTGATTATGGGATTGTGTGGTTGTGTGATTGTGTGATTGTTTGATTGTGTGATTGTGGGATTGTGTGGTTGTGTGATTGTGTGGTTGTGTGATTGCGTGATTGTGTGATTGTGGGATTGTGTGATTGTGCGATTGTGGGATCGTGTGGTTGTGTGATTGTGTGGTTGTGTGATTGTGTGGTTGTGTGATTGTGTGATTGTGCGGTTGTGTGATTGTGTGATTGTGTGGTTGTGTGATTGTGTGATTGTGTGATTGTGTGATTGTGGGATTGTGTGGTTGTGTGATTGTGTGGTTGTGTGATTGCGTGATTGTGTGATTGTGGGATAGTGTGATTGTGTGATTGTGTGATTATGGGATTGTGTGGTTGTGTGATTGTGTGGTTGTGTGATTGTGTGATTGTGTGATTGTGTGATTGCGGGATTGTGTGGTTGTGTGATTGTGTGGTTGTGTGATTGCGTGATTGTGTGATTGTGGGATTGTGTGATTGTGTGATTGTATGGTTGTGTGATTGTGTGATTGTGTGATTGTGTGATTGTGTGATAGTGTGATTGTGTGATTGTGTGATTGTGTGATTGTGTGATTGTGTGATTGTGTGGTGGTGTGATTGTGTGATTGTGTATTATGTGATTGTGTGATTGTGTCACAGTGTGATTGTGTGATTGTGTGGTTGTGTGATTGTGTGATTGTGTGATTGTGGGATTGTGTGGTTGTGTGATTGTGTGGTTGTGTGATTGTGTGATTGTGTGATTGTGTGATTGTGTGATTGTGTGATTGTGTGATTGTGTGATTGTGTGACTGTGTGATTGTGTGATTGTGTGATTGTGTGATTGTGTGATTGTGTGATTGTGTGATTGTGTGATTGTGTGATTGTGTGATTGTGTGATTGTGTGATTGTGTGAAAGTGGGTTTGTGTGTTTGTGGATTGTGTGGTTGTGTGATTGTGTTATGGCGGGATGTGGATTGTCTGATTGTGTGTTTGTGTATTGGTGTGATTGTGCGATTGTGTGACTTTGCGATTGTGTGATTGTGTGATGGCGGGTTGTGGATTGTCTGATTGTGTGATTGTGTATTGGTGTGATTGTGTGATTGTGTGATTGTATGGTTGTGTGAGTGTGTGATTGTGTGATTGTGTGATTGTGTGATTGTGTGCTTGTGTGATTGTGCCACAGTGTGATTGTGTGATTGTGTGGTTGTGTGATTGTTTGATTGTGTGGTTGTGTGATTGTGGGGTTGTGTGGTTGTGTGATTGTGTGGTTGTGTGATTGTGTGATTGTGTGATTGTGGGATTGTGTGATTGTGTGATTGTGTGATTGTGTGATTGTGTGGTTGTGTGATTGTGTGATTGTGTGATTGTGCGATTGTGTGATTGCGTGGTTGCGTGATTGCGTGATTGTGTGATTGTGTGATTGTGTGATTGTGTGGTTGTGTGATTGTGTGATTGTGTGATAGTGTGATTGTGCGATTGTGTGATTGCGTGATTGCCTGGTTGCGTGATTCTGTGATTCCCTCGTTGTGCGATTGTGTTATTGTGTGATGAGGTGCTTGTGTGATGGTGTGATTGTGTGATTGTGTGATTGTGTGGTTGTGTGATTGTGTGATTGTGTGATTGTGTGATTGTGTGATTGTGTGGTTGTGTGGTTGTGTGATTATGTGATTGTGTCATTGTGTTCATGTGTTATTTTGTGTTGGGGTGCTTGTGTGATTGCGTGAGTGTATGATTGTGTGACTGTGGATTGTGTATTGTGCGATTGTGTTATTGTGTGGTTGTGTGATTGTGTGATTGCATGGTGGGGTGATTGTGTGATAGTGTGATTGTGTGATAGTGTGATAGTGTGATTGTGTGATTGTGTGATTGTGTGATAGTGTGATTGTGTCCATGTGTAATCGTGTGTTTGGGTGCTTGTGTGACTGTGTGAGTGTGTGATTGTGGATTGTGTGGTTGTGTGATTGTGTGGTTGTGTGATTGTGTGATTGTGTGATTGTGTGATTGTGTGATTGTGTGATTGTGTCACTGTGTGATTGTGTGATTGTGTGATTGTGTGGTTGTGTGATTGTGTGATTGTGTGATTGTGTGATTGTGTGATTGTGTGATTGTGGGATTGTGTGGTTGTGTGATTGTGTGATTGTGGGATTGTGTGGTTGTGTAATTGTGTGGCTGTGTGATTGTGTGATTGTGTGATTGTGGGATTGTGTGATTGTGTGATTGTGTGATTGTGTGATTGTGTGGTTGTGTGATTGTGTGATTGTGTATTTGTGTGATTGTGTGATTGTGCGATTGTGTGATTGCGTGATTGCGTGATTGCGTGATTGTGTGATTGTGTGATTGTGTGATTGTGTGGTTGTGTGATTGTGTGATTGTGTGATAGCGTGATTGTGCGATTGTGTGATTGCGTGATTGCCTGGTTGCGTGATTCTGTGATTCCCTCGTTGTGCGATTGTGTTATTGTGTGATGAGGTGCTTGTGTGATGGTGTGATTGTGTGATTGTGTGATTGTGTGGTTGTGTGATTGTGTGATTGTGTGATTGTGTGATTGTGTGATTGTGTGATTGTGTGGTTGTGTGATTATGTGATTGTGTCATTGTGTTCATGTGTTATTTTGTGTTGGGGTGCTTGTGTGATTGCGTGAGTGTATGATTGTGTGACTGTGGATTGTGTATTGTGCGATTGTGTGATTGCGTGAGTGTGTGGTTGTGTGACTGTTGATTGCGTATTGTGTGATTGTGTGATTGTGTGATTGTGTGATTGTGTGATTGTGTGAAAGTGGGTTTGTGTGTTTGTGGACTGTGTGGTTGTGTGATTGTGTGATGGCGGGATGTGGATTGTCTGATTGTGTGATTTGCGATTGTGTGACAATGCGATTGTGTGATTGTGTGATGGCGGGTTGTGGATTGTCTGATTGTGTGATTGTGCGATTGTGTGACAATGCGATTGTGTGATTGTGTGGTTGTGTGATTGTGTAATTGCATGGTGGGGTGATTGTGTGATAGTGTGATTGTGTGATGGTGTGATAGCGTGATTGTGTGATTGTGTGATTGTGTGATTGTGTGATTGTGTCCATGTGTAATCGTGTGTTTGGGTGCTTGTGTGATTGTGCGAGGGTGTGATTGTGTGATTGTGGATTGTGTGATTGTGTGATTGTGTGATTGTGTGATTGTGTGATTGTGTGATTGTGGGATTGTGTGGTTGTGTGATTGTGTGGTTGTGTGATTGTGTGATTGTGGGATTGTGTGGTTGTGTGATTGTGTGGTTGTGTGATTGTGTGATTGTGTGATTGTGTGATTGTGGGATTGTGTGGTTGTGTGATTGTGTGGTTGTGTGATTGCGTGATTGTGTGATTGTGGGATTGCGTGATTGTGTGATAGTGTGATTATGGGATTGTGTGGTTGTGTGATTGTGTGATTGTTTGATTGTTTGATTGTGTGATTGTGGGATTGTGTGGTTGTGAGATTGTGGGATTGTGTGGTTGTGTGATTGTGTGATTGTGCGATTGTGTGATTGCGTGATTGCGTGATTGCGTGATTGTGTGATTGTGTGATTGTGTGATTGTGTGGTTGTGTGATTGTGTGATTGTGTGATAGCGTGATTGTGCGATTGTGTGATTGCGTGATTGCCTGGTTGCGTGATTCTGTGATTCCCTCGTTGTGCGATTGTGTTATTGTGTGATGAGGTGCTTGTGTGATGGTGTGATTGTGTGATTGTGTGATTGTGTGGTTGTGTGATTGTGTGATTGTGTGATTGTGTGATTGTGTGATTGTGTGATTGTGTGATTGTGTGGTTGTGTGATTATGTGATTGTGTCATTGTGTTCATGTGTTATTTTGTGTTGGGGTGCTTGTGTGATTGCGTGAGTGTATGATTGTGTGACTGTGGATTGTGTATTGTGCGATTGTGTGATTGCGTGGGTGTGTGGTTGTGTGACTGTAGATTGCGTATTGTGTGATTGTGTGATTGTGTGATTGTGTGATTGTGTGATTGTGTGATTGTGTGATTGTGTGATTGTGTGATTGTGTGATTGTGTGAAAGTGGGTTTGTGTGTTTGTGGACTGTGTGGTTGTGTGATTGTGTGATGGCGGGATGTGGATTGTCTGATTGTGTGATTTGCGATTGTGTGACAATGCGATTGTGTGATTGTGTGATGGCGGGTTGTGGATTGTCTGATTGTGTGATTGTGCGATTGTGTGACAATGCGATTGTGTGATTGTGTGGTTGTGTGATTGTGTAATTGCATGGTGGGGTGATTGTGTGATAGTGTGATTGTGTGATGGTGTGATAGCGTGATTGTGTGATTGTGTGATTGTGTGATTGTGTCCATGTGTAATCGTGTGTTTGGGTGCTTGTGTGATTGTGCGAGGGTGTGATTGTGTGATTGTGGATTGTGTGATTGTGTGATTGTGTGATTGTGTGATTGTGTGATTGTGGGATTGTGTGGTTGTGTGATTGTGTGGTTGTGTGATTGTGTGATTGTGGGATTGTGTGGTTGTGTGATTGTGTGGTTGTGTGATTGTGTGATTGTGTGATTGTGGGATTGTGTGGTTGTGTGATTGTGTGGTTGTGTGATTGCGTGATTGTGTGATTGTGGGATTGCGTGATTGTGTGATTGTGTGATTATGGGATTGTGTGGTTGTGTGATTGTGTGATTGTTTGATTGTGTGATTGTGGGATTGTGTGGTTGTGTGATTGTGTGGTTGTGTGATTGCGTGATTGTGTGATTGTGGGATTGTGTGATTGTGCGATTGTGGGATCGTGTGGTTGTGTGATTGTGTGGTTGTGTGATTGTGTGGTTGTGTGATTGTGTGATTGTGCGGTTGTGTGATTGTGTGATTGTGTGGTTGTGTGATTGTGTGATTGTGTGATTGTGTGATTGTGGGATTGTGTGGTTGTGTGATTGTGTGGTTGTGTGATTGCGTGATTGTGTGATTGTGGGATAGTGTGATTGTGTGATTGTGTGATTATGGGATTGTGTGGTTGTGTGATTGTGTGGTTGTGTGATTGTGTGATTGTGTGATTGTGTGATTGCGGGATTGTGTGGTTGTGTGATTGTGTGGTTGTGTGATTGCGTGATTGTGTGATTGTGGGATTGTGTGATTGTGTGATTGTATGGTTGTGTGATTGTGTGATTGTGTGATTGTGTGATTGTGTGATAGTGTGATTGTGTGATTGTGTGATTGTGTGATTGTGTGATTGTGTGATTGTGTGGTGGTGTGATTGTGTGATTGTGTATTATGTGATTGTGTGATTGTGTCACAGTGTGATTGTGTGATTGTGTGGTTGTGTGATTGTGTGATTGTGTGATTGTGGGATTGTGTGGTTGTGTGATTGTGTGGTTGTGTGATTGTGTGATTGTGTGATTGTGTGATTGTGTGATTGTGTGATTGTGTGATTGTGTGATTGTGTGACTGTGTGATTGTGTGATTGTGTGATTGTGTGATTGTGTGATTGTGTGATTGTGTGATTGTGTGATTGTGTGATTGTGTGATTGTGTGATTGTGTGATTGTGTGAAAGTGGGTTTGTGTGTTTGTGGATTGTGTGGTTGTGTGATTGTGTTATGGCGGGATGTGGATTGTCTGATTGTGTGTTTGTGTATTGGTGTGATTGTGCGATTGTGTGACTTTGCGATTGTGTGATTGTGTGATGGCGGGTTGTGGATTGTCTGATTGTGTGATTGTGTATTGGTGTGATTGTGTGATTGTGTGATTGTATGGTTGTGTGAGTGTGTGATTGTGTGATTGTGTGATTGTGTGATTGTGTGCTTGTGTGATTGTGCCACAGTGTGATTGTGTGATTGTGTGGTTGTGTGATTGTTTGATTGTGTGGTTGTGTGATTGTGGGGTTGTGTGGTTGTGTGATTGTGTGGTTGTGTGATTGTGTGATTGTGTGATTGTGGGATTGTGTGATTGTGTGATTGTGTGATTGTGTGATTGTGTGGTTGTGTGATTGTGTGATTGTGTGATTGTGCGATTGTGTGATTGCGTGGTTGCGTGATTGCGTGATTGTGTGATTGTGTGATTGTGTGATTGTGTGGTTGTGTGATTGTGTGATTGTGTGATAGTGTGATTGTGCGATTGTGTGATTGCGTGATTGCCTGGTTGCGTGATTCTGTGATTCCCTCGTTGTGCGATTGTGTTATTGTGTGATGAGGTGCTTGTGTGATGGTGTGATTGTGTGATTGTGTGATTGTGTGGTTGTGTGATTGTGTGATTGTGTGATTGTGTGATTGTGTGATTGTGTGGTTGTGTGGTTGTGTGATTATGTGATTGTGTCATTGTGTTCATGTGTTATTTTGTGTTGGGGTGCTTGTGTGATTGCGTGAGTGTATGATTGTGTGACTGTGGATTGTGTATTGTGCGATTGTGTTATTGTGTGGTTGTGTGATTGTGTGATTGCATGGTGGGGTGATTGTGTGATAGTGTGATTGTGTGATAGTGTGATAGTGTGATTGTGTGATTGTGTGATTGTGTGATAGTGTGATTGTGTCCATGTGTAATCGTGTGTTTGGGTGCTTGTGTGACTGTGTGAGTGTGTGATTGTGGATTGTGTGGTTGTGTGATTGTGTGGTTGTGTGATTGTGTGATTGTGTGATTGTGTGGTTGTGTGATTGTGTGATTGTGTCACTGTGTGATTGTGTGATTGTGTGATTGTGTGGTTGTGTGATTGTGTGATTGTGTGATTGTGTGATTGTGTGATTGTGGGATTGTGTGGTTGTGTGATTGTGTGATTGTGGGATTGTGTGGTTGTGTAATTGTGTGGCTGTGTGATTGTGTGATTGTGTGATTGTGGGATTGTGTGATTGTGTGATTGTGTGATTGTGTGATTGTGTGGTTGTGTGATTGTGTGATTGTGTATTTGTGTGATTGTGTGATTGTGCGATTGTGTGATTGCGTGATTGCGTGATTGCGTGATTGTGTGATTGTGTGATTGTGTGATTGTGTGGTTGTGTGATTGTGTGATTGTGTGATAGCGTGATTGTGCGATTGTGTGATTGCGTGATTGCCTGGTTGCGTGATTCTGTGATTCCCTCGTTGTGCGATTGTGTTATTGTGTGATGAGGTGCTTGTGTGATGGTGTGATTGTGTGATTGTGTGATTGTGTGGTTGTGTGATTGTGTGATTGTGTGATTGTGTGATTGTGTGATTGTGTGGTTGTGTGATTATGTGATTGTGTCATTGTGTTCATGTGTTATTTTGTGTTGGGGTGCTTGTGTGATTGCGTGAGTGTATGATTGTGTGACTGTGGATTGTGTATTGTGCGATTGTGTGATTGCGTGAGTGTGTGGTTGTGTGACTGTTGATTGCGTATTGTGTGATTGTGTGATTGTGTGATTGTGTGATTGTGTGATTGTGTGAAAGTGGGTTTGTGTGTTTGTGGACTGTGTGGTTGTGTGATTGTGTGATGGCGGGATGTGGATTGTCTGATTGTGTGATTTGCGATTGTGTGACAATGCGATTGTGTGATTGTGTGATGGCGGGTTGTGGATTGTCTGATTGTGTGATTGTGCGATTGTGTGACAATGCGATTGTGTGATTGTGTGGTTGTGTGATTGTGTAATTGCATGGTGGGGTGATTGTGTGATAGTGTGATTGTGTGATGGTGTGATAGCGTGATTGTGTGATTGTGTGATTGTGTGATTGTGTCCATGTGTAATCGTGTGTTTGGGTGCTTGTGTGATTGTGCGAGGGTGTGATTGTGTGATTGTGGATTGTGTGATTGTGTGATTGTGTGATTGTGTGATTGTGTGATTGTGGGATTGTGTGGTTGTGTGATTGTGTGGTTGTGTGATTGTGTGATTGTGGGATTGTGTGGTTGTGTGATTGTGTGGTTGTGTGATTGTGTGATTGTGTGATTGTGGGATTGTGTGGTTGTGTGATTGTGTGGTTGTGTGATTGCGTGATTGTGTGATTGTGGGATTGCGTGATTGTGTGATTGTGTGATTATGGGATTGTGTGGTTGTGTGATTGTGTGATTGTTTGATTGTGTGATTGTGGGATTGTGTGGTTGTGTGATTGTGTGGTTGTGTGATTGCGTGATTGTGTGATTGTGGGATTGTGTGATTGTGCGATTGTGGGATCGTGTGGTTGTGTGATTGTGTGGTTGTGTGATTGTGTGGTTGTGTGATTGTGTGATTGTGCGGTTGTGTGATTGTGTGATTGTGTGGTTGTGTGATTGTGTGATTGTGTGATTGTGTGATTGTGGGATTGTGTGGTTGTGTGATTGTGTGGTTGTGTGATTGCGTGATTGTGTGATTGTGGGATAGTGTGATTGTGTGATTGTGTGATTATGGGATTGTGTGGTTGTGTGATTGTGTGGTTGTGTGATTGTGTGATTGTGTGATTGTGTGATTGTGTGATTGCGGGATTGTGTGGTTGTGTGATTGTGTGGTTGTGTGATTGCGTGATTGTGTGATTGTGGGATTGTGTGATTGTGTGATTGTATGGTTGTGTGATTGTGTGATTGTGTGATTGTGTGATTGTGTGATAGTGTGATTGTGTGATTGTGTGATTGTGTGATTGTGTGATTGTGTGATTGTGTGGTGGTGTGATTGTGTGATTGTGTATTATGTGATTGTGTGATTGTGTCACAGTGTGATTGTGTGATTGTGTGGTTGTGTGATTGTGTGATTGTGTGATTGTGGGATTGTGTGGTTGTGTGATTGTGTGGTTGTGTGATTGTGTGATTGTGTGATTGTGTGATTGTGTGATTGTGTGATTGTGTGATTGTGTGATTGTGTGATTGTGTGATTGTGTGACTGTGTGATTGTGTGATTGTGTGATTGTGTGATTGTGTGATTGTGTGATTGTGTGATTGTGTGATTGTGTGATTGTGTGATTGTGTGATTGTGTGATTGTGTGAAAGTGGGTTTGTGTGTTTGTGGATTGTGTGGTTGTGTGATTGTGTTATGGCGGGATGTGGATTGTCTGATTGTGTGTTTGTGTATTGGTGTGATTGTGCGATTGTGTGACTTTGCGATTGTGTGATTGTGTGATGGCGGGTTGTGGATTGTCTGATTGTGTGATTGTGTATTGGTGTGATTGTGTGATTGTGTGATTGTATGGTTGTGTGAGTGTGTGATTGTGTGATTGTGTGATTGTGTGATTGTGTGCTTGTGTGATTGTGCCACAGTGTGATTGTGTGATTGTGTGGTTGTGTGATTGTTTGATTGTGTGGTTGTGTGATTGTGGGGTTGTGTGGTTGTGTGATTGTGTGGTTGTGTGATTGTGTGATTGTGTGATTGTGGGATTGTGTGATTGTGTGATTGTGTGGTTGTGTGATTGTGTGATTGTGTGATTGTGCGATTGTGTGATTGCGTGGTTGCGTGATTGCGTGATTGTGTGATTGTGTGATTGTGTGATTGTGTGGTTGTGTGATTGTGTGATTGTGTGATAGTGTGATTGTGCGATTGTGTGATTGCGTGATTGCCTGGTTGCGTGATTCTGTGATTCCCTCGTTGTGCGATTGTGTTATTGTGTGATGAGGTGCTTGTGTGATGGTGTGATTGTGTGATTGTGTGATTGTGTGGTTGTGTGATTGTGTGATTGTGTGATTGTGTGATTGTGTGGTTGTGTGGTTGTGTGATTATGTGATTGTGTCATTGTGTTCATGTGTTATTTTGTGTTGGGGTGCTTGTGTGATTGCGTGAGTGTATGATTGTGTGACTGTGGATTGTGTATTGTGCGATTGTGTTATTGTGTGGTTGTGTGATTGTGTGATTGCATGGTGGGGTGATTGTGTGATAGTGTGATTGTGTGATAGTGTGATAGTGTGATTGTGTGATTGTGTGATTGTGTGATAGTGTGATTGTGTCCATGTGTAATCGTGTGTTTGGGTGCTTGTGTGACTGTGTGAGTGTGTGATTGTGGATTGTGTGATTGTGTGATTGTGTGATTGTGTGATTGTGTGATTGTGTGATTGTGTGATTGTGTGATTGTGTGATTGTGTCACTGTGTGATTGTGTGATTGTGTGATTGTGTGGTTGTGTGATTGTGTGATTGTGTGATTGTGTGATTGTGTGATTGTGGGATTGTGTGGTTGTGTGATTGTGTGATTGTGGGATTGTGTGGTTGTGTAATTGTGTGGCTGTGTGATTGTGTGATTGTGTGATTGTGGGATTGTGTGATTGTGTGATTGTGTGATTGTGTGATTGTGTGGTTGTGTGATTGTGTGATTGTGTATTTGTGTGATTGTGTGATTGTGCGATTGTGTGATTGCGTGATTGCGTGATTGCGTGATTGTGTGATTGTGTGATTGTGTGATTGTGTGGTTGTGTGATTGTGTGATTGTGTGATAGCGTGATTGTGCGATTGTGTGATTGCGTGATTGCCTGGTTGCGTGATTCTGTGATTCCCTCGTTGTGCGATTGTGTTATTGTGTGATGAGGTGCTTGTGTGATGGTGTGATTGTGTGATTGTGTGATTGTGTGGTTGTGTGATTGTGTGATTGTGTGATTGTGTGATTGTGTGATTGTGTGGTTGTGTGATTATGTGATTGTGTCATTGTGTTCATGTGTTATTTTGTGTTGGGGTGCTTGTGTGATTGCGTGAGTGTATGATTGTGTGACTGTGGATTGTGTATTGTGCGATTGTGTGATTGCGTGAGTGTGTGGTTGTGTGACTGTTGATTGCGTATTGTGTGATTGTGTGATTGTGTGATTGTGTGATTGTGTGATTGTGTGATTGTGTGATTGTGTGATTGTGTGATTGTGTGAAAGTGGGTTTGTGTGTTTGTGGATTGTGTAGTTGTGTGATTGTGTGATGGCGGGATGTGGATTGTCTGATTGTGTGATTGTGTATTAGTGTGATTGTGCGATTGTGTGACTTTGCGATTGTGTGATTGTGTGATGACGGGTTGTGGATTGTCTAATTGTGTGATTGTGTATTGGTGTGATTGTGCGATTGTGTGACTTTGCGATTGCGTTATTGTGTGGTTGTGTGATTGTGTGATTGCATGGTGGGGTGATTGAGTGATAGTGTGATTGTGTGATAGTGTGATAGTGTGATTGTGTGATTGTGTGATTGTGTGATTGTGTGATAGTGTGATTGTGTCCATGTGTAATCGTGTGTTTGGGTGCTTGTGTGACTGTGTGAGTGTGTGATTGTGTGATTGTGGATTGTGTGATTGTGTGATTGTGTGATTGTGTGATTGTGTGATTGTGTGATTGTGTGATTGTGTGATTGTGTGATTGTGTGATTGTGTGGTGGTGTGATTGTGTGATTGTGTATTATGTGATTGTGTGATTGTGTCACAGTGTGATTGTGTGATTGTGTGGTTGTGTGATTGTGTGATTGTGTGATTGTGGGATTGTGTGGTTGTGTGATTGTGTGGTTGTGTGATTGTGTGATTGTGTGATTGTGTGATTGTGTGATTGTGTGATTGTGTGATTGTGTGATTGTGTGATTGTGTGATTGTGTGATTGTGTGATTGTGTGATTGTGTGATTGTGTGATTGTGTGATTGTGTGATTGTGTGATTGTGTGATTGTGTGATTGTGTGATTGTGTGATTGTGTGATTGTGTGATTGTGTGATTGTGTGATTGTGTGATTGTGTGATTGTGTGATTGTGTGATTGTGTGATTGTGTGAAAGTGGGTTTGTGTGTTTGTGGATTGTGTGGTTGTGTGATTGTGTTATGGCGGGATGTGGATTGTCTGATTGTGTGTTTGTGTATTGGTGTGATTGTGCGATTGTGTGACTTTGCGATTGTGTGATTGTGTGATGGCGGGTTGTGGATTGTCTGATTGTGTGATTGTGTATTGGTGTGATTGTGTGATTGTGTGATTGTATGGTTGTGTGAGTGTGTGATTGTGTGATTGTGTGATTGTGTGCTTGTGTGATTGTGCCACAGTGTGATTGTGTGATTGTGTGGTTGTGTGATTGTTTGATTGTGTGGTTGTGTGATTGTGGGATTGTGTGGTTGTGTGATTGTGTGGTTGTGTGATTGTGTGATTGTGTGATTGTGGGATTGTGTGATTGTGTGATTGTGTGATTGTGTGATTGTGTGGTTGTGTGATTGTGTGATTGTGTGATTGTGCGATTGTGTGATTGCGTGGTTGCGTGATTGCGTGATTGTGTGATTGTGTGATTGTGTGATTGTGTGGTTGTGTGATTGTGTGATTGTGTGATAGTGTGATTGTGCGATTGTGTGATTGCGTGATTGCCTGGTTGCGTGATTCTGTGATTCCCTCGTTGTGCGATTGTGTTATTGTGTGATGAGGTGCTTGTGTGATGGTGTTGTTGTGTGATTGTGTGATTGTGTGGTTGTGTGATTGTGTGATTGTGTGATTGTGTGATTGTGTGATTGTGTGATTGTGTGATTGTGTGATTGTGTGATTGTGTCACTGTGTGATTGTGTGATTGTGTGATTGTGTGGTTGTGTGATTGTGTGATTGTGTGATTGTGTGATTGTGTGATTGTGGGATTGTGTGGTTGTGTGATTGTGTGATTGTGGGATTGTGTGGTTGTGTAATTGTGTGGCTGTGTGATTGTGTGATTGTGTGATTGTGTGATTGTGTGATTGTGTGGTTGTGTGATTGTGTGATTGTGTGTTTGTGTGATTGTGTGATTGTGCGATTGTGTGATTGCGTGATTGCGTGATTGCGTGATTGTGTGATTGTGTGATTGTGTGATTGTGTGGTTGTGTGATTGTGTGATTGTGTGATAGCGTGATTGTGCGATTGTGTGATTGCGTGATTGCCTGGTTGCGTGATTCTGAGATTCCCTCGTTGTGCGATTGTGTTATTGTGTGATGAGGTGCTTGTGTGATGGTGTGATTGTGTGATTGTGTGATTGTGTGGTTGTGTGATTGTGTGATTGTGTGATTGTGTGATTGTGTGATTGTGTGATTGTGTGATTGTGTGGTTGTGTGATTATGTGATTGTGTCATTGTGTTCATGTGTTATTTTGTGTTGGGGTGCTTGTGTGATTGCGTGAGTGTATGATTGTGTGACTGTGGATTGTGTATTGTGCGATTGTGTGATTGCGTGAGTGTGTGGTTGTGTGACTGTAGATTGCGTATTGTGTGATTGTGTGATTGTGTTATTGTGTGATTGTGTGATTGTGTGATTGTGTGATTGTGTGATTGTGTGATTGTGTGAAAGTGGGTTTGTGTGTTTGTGGACTCTGTGGTTGTGTGATTGTGTGATGGCGGGATGTGGATTGTCTGATTGTGTGATTTGCGATTGTGTGACAATGCGATTGTGTGATTGTGTGATGGCGGGTTGTGGATTGTCTGATTGTGTGATTGTGCGATTGTGTGACAATGCGATTGTGTGATTGTGTGGTTGTGTGATTGTGTAATTGCATGGTGGGGTGATTGTGTGATAGTGTGATTGTGTGATGGTGTGATAGCGTGATTGTGTGATTGTGTGATTGTGTGATTGTGTCCATGTGTAATCGTGTGTTTGGGTGCTTGTGTGATTGTGCGAGGGTGTGATTGTGTGATTGTGGATTGTGCGATTGTGTGATTGTGTGATTGTGTGATTGTGTGATTGTGTGATTGTGGGATTGTGTGGTTGTGTGATTGTGTGGTTGTGTGATTGTGTGATTGTGGGATTGTGTGGTTGTGTGATTGTGTGGTTGTGTGATTGTGTGATTGTGTGATTGTGGGATTGTGTGGTTGTGTGATTGTGTGGTTGTGTGATTGCGTGATTGTGTGATTGTGGGATTGCGTGATTGTGTGATTGTGTGATTATGGGATTGTGTGGTTGTGTGATGGTGTGATTGTTTGATTGTTTGATTGTGTGATTGTGGGATTGTGTGTTTGTGTGATTGTGGGATTGTGTGGTTGTGTGATTGTGTGGCTGTGTGATTGTGTGATTGTGTGATTGTGGGATTGTGTGATTGTGTGATTGTGTGATTGTGTGATTGTGTGGTTGTGTGATTGTGTGATTGTGTGACTGTGTGATTGTGTGATTGTGCGATTGTGTGATTGCGTGATTGCGTGATTGCGTGATTGTGTGATTGTGTGATTGTGTGATTGTGTGGTTGTGTGATTGTGTGATTGTGTGATAGCGTGATTGTGCGATTGTGTGATTGCGTGATTGCCTGGTTGCGTGATTCTGTGATTCCCTCGTTGTGCGATTGTGTTATTGTGTGATGAGGTGCTTGTGTGATGGTGTGATTGTGTGATTGTGTGATTGTGTGGTTGTGTGATTGTGGGATTGTGTGGTTGTGTGATTGTGTGGTTGTGTGATTGTGTTATTGTGTGATTGTTTGATTGTGTGATTGTGTGATTGTGTGATTGTGTGGTTGTGTGATTGTGTGATTGCGTGAGTGTATGATTGTGTGACTGTGGATTGTGTATTGTGTGATTGTGTGATTGCGTGAGTGTGTGGTTGTGTGACTGTAGATTGCGTATTGTGTGATTGTGTGATTGTGTGATTGTGTGATTGTGTGAAAGTGGGTTTGTGTGTTTGTGGATTGTGTGGTTGTGTGATTGTGTGATGGCGGGATGTGGATTGTCTGATTGTGTGATTGTGTATTGGTGTGATTGTGCGATTGTGTGACTTTGCGATTGTGTGATTGTGTGATGGCGGGTTGTGGATTGTCTGAATGTGTGATTGTGCGATTGTGTGACTTTGCGATTGTGTTATTGTGTGGTTGTGTGATTGTGTGATTGCATGGTGGGGTGATTGTGTGATAGTGTGATTGTGTGATAGTGTGATTGTGTGATTGTGTGATTGTGTGATTGTGTGATTGTGTGATTGTGTGATAGTGTGATTGTGTCCATGTGTAATCGTGTGTTTGGGTGCTTGTGTGACTGTGTGAGTGTGTGATTGTGGATTGTGTGATTGTGTGATTGTGTGACTGTGTGATTGTGTGATTGTGTGATTGTGTGATTGTGTGATTGTGTGATTGTGTCACTGTGTGATTGTGTGATTGTGTGATTGTGTGGTTGTGTGATTGTGTGATTGTGGGATTGTGTGGTTGTGTGATTGTGTGATTGTGGGATTGTGTGGTTGTGTAATTGTGTGGCTGTGTGATTGTGTGATTGTGTGATTGTGGGATTGTGTGATTGTGTGATTGTGTGATTGTGTGATTGTGTGGTTGTGTGATTGTGTGATTGTGTGTTTGTGTGATTGTGTGATTGTGCGATTGTGTGATTGCGTGATTGCGTGATTGCGTGATTGTGTGATTGTGTGATTGTGTGATTGTGTGGTTGTGTGATTGTGTGATTGTGTGATAGCGTGATTGTGCGATTGTGTGATTGCGTGATTGCCTGGTTGCGTGATTCTGTGATTCCCTCGTTGTGCGATTGTGTTATTGTGTGATGAGGTGCTTGTGTGATGGTGTGATTGTGTGATTGTGTGATTGTGTGGTTGTGTGATTGTGTGATTGTGTGATTGTGTTATTGTGTGATTGTGTGATTGTGTGGTTGTGTGATTATGTGATTGTGTCATTGTGTTCATGTGTTATTTTGTGTTGGGGTGCTTGTGTGATTGCGTGAGTGTATGATTGTGTGACTGTGGATTGTGTATTGTGCGATTGTGTGATTGCGTGAGTGTGTGGTTGTGTGACTGTAGATTGCGTATTGTGTGATTGTGTGATTGTGTGATTGTGTGATTGTGTGATTGTGTGATTGTGTGATTGTGTGAAAGTGGGTTTGTGTGTTTGTGGACTGTGTGGTTGTGTGATTGCGTGATTGTGTGATTGTGGGATTGCGTGATTGTGTGATTGTGTGATTATGGGATTGTGTGGTTGTGTGATTGTGTGATTGTTTGATTGTTTGATTGTTTGATTGTGTGATTGTGGGATTGTTTGATTGTGTGATTGTGGGATTGTGTGGTTGTGTGATTGTGTGGCTGTGTGATTGTGTGATTGTGTGATTGTGGGATTGTGTGATTGTGTGATTGTGTGATTGTGTGATTGTGTGGTTGTGTGATTGTGTGATTGTGTGATTGTGTGATTGTGTGATTGTGCGATTGTGTGATTGCGTGATTGCGTGATTGCGTGATTGTGTGATTGTGTGATTGTGTGATTGTGTGGTTGTGTGATTGTGTGATTGTGTGATAGCGTGATTGTGCGATTGTGTGATTGCGTGATTGCCTGGTTGCGTGATTCTGTGATTCCCTCTTTGTGCGATTGTGTTATTGTGTGATGAGGTGCTTGTGTGGTGGTGTGATTGTGTGATTGTGTGATTGTGTGGTTGTGTGATAGTGTGATTGTGTGATGGTGTGATAGCGTGATTGTGTGACTGTGTGATTGTGTGATTGTGTCCATGTGTAATCGTGTGTTTGGGTGCTTGTGTGATTGTGCGAGGGTGTGATTGTGTGATTGTGGATTGTGTGATTGTGTGATTGTGTGATTGTGTGATTGTGTGATTGTGGGATTGTGTGGTTGTGTGATTGTGTGGTTGTGTGATTGTGTGATTGTTTGATTGTGTGGTTGTGTGATTGTGGGATTGTGTGGTTGTGTGATTGTGTGGTTGTGTGATTGTGTGATTGTGTGATTGTGTGATTGTGGGATTGTGTGATTGTGTGATTGTGTGATTGTGTGGTTGTGTGATTGTGTGATTGTGTGATTGTGCGATTGTGTGATTGCGTGGTTGCGTGATTGCGTGATTGTGTGATTGTGTGATTGTGTGATTGTGTGGTTGTGTGATTGTGTGATTGTGTGATAGTGTGATTGTGCGATTGTGTGATTGCGTGATTGCCTGGTTGCGTGATTCTGTGATTCCCTCGTTGTGCGATTGTGTTATTGTGTGATGAGGTGCTTGTGTGATGGTGTGATTGTGTGATTGTGTGATTGTGTGGTTGTGTGATTGTGTGATTGTGTGATTGTGTGATTGTGTGATTGTGTGGTTGTGTGATTATGTGATTGTGTCATTGTGTTCATGTGTTATTTTGTGTTGGGGTGCTTGTGTGATTGCGTGAGTGTATGATTGTGTGACTGTGGATTGTGTATTGTGCGATTGTGTGATTGCGTGAGTGTGTGGTTGTGTGACTGTTGATTGCGTATTGTGTGATTGTGTGATTGTGTGATTGTGTGATTGTGTGATTGTGTGATTGTGTGATTGTGTGATTGTGTGAAAGTGGGTTTGTGTGTTTGTGGATTGTGTAGTTGTGTGATTGTGTGATGGCGGGATGTGGATTGTCTGATTGTGTGATTGTGTATTAGTGTGATTGTGCGATTGTGTGACTTTGCGATTGTGTGATTGTGTGATGACGGGTTGTGGATTGTCTAATTGTGTGATTGTGTATTGGTGTGATTGTGCGATTGTGTGACTTTGCGATTGCGTTATTGTGTGGTTGTGTGATTGTGTGATTGCATGGTGGGGTGATTGTGTGATAGTGTGATTGTGTGATAGTGTGATAGTGTGATTGTGTGATTGTGTGATTGTGTGATTGTGTGATAGTGTGATTGTGTCCATGTGTAATCGTGTGTTTGGGTGCTTGTGTGACTGTGTGAGTGTGTGATTGTGTGATTGTGGATTGTGTGATTGTGTGATTGTGTGATTGTGTGATTGTGTGATTGTGTGATTGTGTGGTTGTGTGATTGTGTGATTGTGTGATTGTGTGATTGTGGGATTGTGTGGTTGTGTGATTGTGTGGTTGTGTGATTGTGTGATTGTGGGATTGTGTGGTTGTGTGATTGTGTGATTGTGCGATTGTGTGATTGTGTGATTGTGTGGTTGTGTGAGTGTGTGGGTGTGTGATCGTGTGATTGTGTCACTGTGTGATTGTGTGATTGTGTGATTGTGTGGTGGTGTGATTGTGTGATTGTGTATTATGTGATTGTGTTCTTGTGTCTTTGTGTGATTGTGTAGTTGTGTGATTGTGTGATTGTGTGATTGTGGGATTGTGAGATTGTGTGATTGTGTGATTGTGTGATTGTGTGATTGTGTGATTGTGTGATTGTGTGATTGTGTGATTGTGTGATTGTGTGATTGTGTCACTGTGTGATTGTGTGATTGTGTGATTGTGTGGTTGTGTGATTGTGTGATTGTGTGATTGTGTGATTGTGTGATTGTGGGATTGTGTGGTTGTGTGATTGTGTGATTGTGGGATTGTGTGGTTGTGTAATTGTGTGGCTGTGTGATTGTGTGATTGTGTGATTGTGGGATTGTGTGATTGTGTGATTGTGTGATTGTGTGATTGTGTGGTTGTGTGATTGTGTGATTGTGTGTTTGTGTGATTGTGTGATTGTGCGATTGTGTGATTGCGTGATTGCGTGATTGCGTGATTGTGTGATTGTGTGATTGTGTGATTGTGTGGTTGTGTGATTGTGTGATTGTGTGATAGCGTGATTGTGCGATTGTGTAATTGCGTGATTGCCTGGTTGCGTGATTCTGTGATTCCCTCGTTGTGCGATTGTGTTATTGTGTGATGGTGTGATTGTGTGATTGTGTGATTGTGTGGTTGTGTGATTGTGTGATTGTGTGATTGTGTGATTGTGTGATTGTGTGATTGTGTGGTTGTGTGATTATGTGATTGTGTCATTGTGTTCATGTGTTATTTTGTGTTGGGGTGCTTGTGTGATTGCGTGAGTGTATGATTGTGTGACTGTGGATTGTGTATTGTGCGATTGTGTGATTGCGTGAGTGTGTGGTTGTGTGACTGTAGATTGCGTATTGTGTGATTGTGTGATTGTGTGATTGTGTGATTGTGTGATTGTGTGATTGTGTGAAAGTGGGTTTGTGTGTTTGTGGACTGTGTGGTTGTGTGATTGTGTGATGGCGGGATGTGGATTGTCTGATTGTGTGATTTGCGATTGTGTGACAATGCGATTGTGTGATTGTGTGATGGCGGGTTGTGGATTGTCTGATTGTGTGATTGTGCGATTGTGTGACAATGCGATTGTGTGATTGTGTGGTTGTGTGATTGTGTAATTGCATGGTGGGGTGATTGTGTGATAGTGTGATTGTGTGATGGTGTGATAGCGTGATTGTGTGATTGTGTGATTGTGTGATTGTGTGATTGTGTCCATGTGTAATCGTGTGTTTGGGTGCTTGTGTGATTGTGCGAGGGTGTGATTGTGTGATTGTGGATTGTGTGATTGTGTGATTGTGTGATTGTGTGATTGTGTGATTGTGTGATTGTGGGATTGTGTGGTTGTGTGATTGTGTGGTTGTGTGATTGTGTGATTGTGGGATTGTGTGGTTGTGTGATTGTGTGGTTGTGTGATTGTGTGATTGTGTGATTGTGTGATTGTGGGATTGTGTGGTTGTGTGATTGTGTGGTTGTGTGATTGCGTGATTGTGTGATTGTGGGATTGCGTGATTGTGTGATAGTGTGATTATGGGATTGTGTGGTTGTGTGATTGTGTGATTGTTTGATTGTTTGATTGTGTGATTGTGGGATTGTGTGGTTGTGAGATTGTGGGATTGTGTGGTTGTGTGATTGTGTGATTGTGCGATTGTGTGATTGCGTGATTGCGTGATTGCGTGATTGTGTGATTGTGTGATTGTGTGATTGTGTGGTTGTGTGATTGTGTGATTGTGTGATAGCGTGATTGTGCGATTGTGTGATTGCGTGATTGCCTGGTTGCGTGATTCTGTGATTCCCTCGTTGTGCGATTGTGTTATTGTGTGATGAGGTGCTTGTGTGATGGTGTGATTGTGTGATTGTGTGATTGTGTGGTTGTGTGATTGTGTGATTGTGTGATTGTGTGATTGTGTGATTGTGTGATTGTGTGATTGTGTGATTGTGTGGTTGTGTGATTATGTGATTGTGTCATTGTGTTCATGTGTTATTTTGTGTTGGGGTGCTTGTGTGATTGCGTGAGTGTATGATTGTGTGACTGTGGATTGTGTATTGTGCGATTGTGTGATTGCGTGGGTGTGTGGTTGTGTGACTGTAGATTGCGTATTGTGTGATTGTGTGATTGTGTGATTGTGTGATTGTGTGATTGTGTGATTGTGTGATTGTGTGATTGTGTGATTGTGTGATTGTGTGAAAGTGGGTTTGTGTGTTTGTGGACTGTGTGGTTGTGTGATTGTGTGATGGCGGGATGTGGATTGTCTGATTGTGTGATTTGCGATTGTGTGACAATGCGATTGTGTGATTGTGTGATGGCGGGTTGTGGATTGTCTGATTGTGTGATTGTGCGATTGTGTGACAATGCGATTGTGTGATTGTGTGGTTGTGTGATTGTGTAATTGCATGGTGGGGTGATTGTGTGATAGTGTGATTGTGTGATGGTGTGATAGCGTGATTGTGTGATTGTGTGATTGTGTGATTGTGTCCATGTGTAATCGTGTGTTTGGGTGCTTGTGTGATTGTGCGAGGGTGTGATTGTGTGATTGTGGATTGTGTGATTGTGTGATTGTGTGATTGTGTGATTGTGTGATTGTGGGATTGTGTGGTTGTGTGATTGTGTGGTTGTGTGATTGTGTGATTGTGGGATTGTGTGGTTGTGTGATTGTGTGGTTGTGTGATTGTGTGATTGTGTGATTGTGGGATTGTGTGGTTGTGTGATTGTGTGGTTGTGTGATTGCGTGATTGTGTGATTGTGGGATTGCGTGATTGTGTGATTGTGTGATTATGGGATTGTGTGGTTGTGTGATTGTGTGATTGTTTGATTGTGTGATTGTGGGATTGTGTGGTTGTGTGATTGTGTGGTTGTGTGATTGCGTGATTGTGTGATTGTGGGATTGTGTGATTGTGCGATTGTGGGATCGTGTGGTTGTGTGATTGTGTGGTTGTGTGATTGTGTGGTTGTGTGATTGTGTGATTGTGCGGTTGTGTGATTGTGTGATTGTGTGGTTGTGTGATTGTGTGATTGTGTGATTGTGTGATTGTGGGATTGTGTGGTTGTGTGATTGTGTGGTTGTGTGATTGCGTGATTGTGTGATTGTGGGATAGTGTGATTGTGTGATTGTGTGATTATGGGATTGTGTGGTTGTGTGATTGTGTGGTTGTGTGATTGTGTGATTGTGTGATTGTGTGATTGTGTGATTGCGGGATTGTGTGGTTGTGTGATTGTGTGGTTGTGTGATTGCGTGATTGTGTGATTGTGGGATTGTGTGATTGTGTGATTGTATGGTTGTGTGATTGTGTGATTGTGTGATTGTGTGATTGTGTGATAGTGTGATTGTGTGATTGTGTGATTGTGTGATTGTGTGATTGTGTGATTGTGTGGTGGTGTGATTGTGTGATTGTGTATTATGTGATTGTGTGATTGTGTCACAGTGTGATTGTGTGATTGTGTGGTTGTGTGATTGTGTGATTGTGTGATTGTGGGATTGTGTGGTTGTGTGATTGTGTGGTTGTGTGATTGTGTGATTGTGTGATTGTGTGATTGTGTGATTGTGTGATTGTGTGATTGTGTGATTGTGTGACTGTGTGATTGTGTGATTGTGTGATTGTGTGATTGTGTGATTGTGTGATTGTGTGATTGTGTGATTGTGTGATTGTGTGATTGTGTGATTGTGTGATTGTGTGAAAGTGGGTTTGTGTGTTTGTGGATTGTGTGGTTGTGTGATTGTGTTATGGCGGGATGTGGATTGTCTGATTGTGTGTTTGTGTATTGGTGTGATTGTGCGATTGTGTGACTTTGCGATTGTGTGATTGTGTGATGGCGGGTTGTGGATTGTCTGATTGTGTGATTGTGTATTGGTGTGATTGTGTGATTGTGTGATTGTATGGTTGTGTGAGTGTGTGATTGTGTGATTGTGTGATTGTGTGATTGTGTGCTTGTGTGATTGTGCCACAGTGTGATTGTGTGATTGTGTGGTTGTGTGATTGTTTGATTGTGTGGTTGTGTGATTGTGGGGTTGTGTGGTTGTGTGATTGTGTGGTTGTGTGATTGTGTGATTGTGTGATTGTGGGATTGTGTGATTGTGTGATTGTGTGATTGTGTGATTGTGTGGTTGTGTGATTGTGTGATTGTGTGATTGTGCGATTGTGTGATTGCGTGGTTGCGTGATTGCGTGATTGTGTGATTGTGTGATTGTGTGATTGTGTGGTTGTGTGATTGTGTGATTGTGTGATAGTGTGATTGTGCGATTGTGTGATTGCGTGATTGCCTGGTTGCGTGATTCTGTGATTCCCTCGTTGTGCGATTGTGTTATTGTGTGATGAGGTGCTTGTGTGATGGTGTGATTGTGTGATTGTGTGATTGTGTGGTTGTGTGATTGTGTGATTGTGTGATTGTGTGATTGTGTGATTGTGTGGTTGTGTGGTTGTGTGATTATGTGATTGTGTCATTGTGTTCATGTGTTATTTTGTGTTGGGGTGCTTGTGTGATTGCGTGAGTGTATGATTGTGTGACTGTGGATTGTGGATTGTGTATTGTGCGATTGTGTTATTGTGTGGTTGTGTGATTGTGTGATTGCATGGTGGGGTGATTGTGTGATAGTGTGATTGTGTGATAGTGTGATAGTGTGATTGTGTGATTGTGGATTGTGTGATTGTGTGATTGTGTGATTGTGTGATTGTGTGATTGTGTGATTGTGTGATTGTGTGATTGTGTGATTGTGTCACTGTGTGATTGTGTGATTGTGTGATTGTGTGGTTGTGTGATTGTGTGATTGTGTGATTGTGTGATTGTGTGATTGTGGGATTGTGTGGTTGTGTGATTGTGTGATTGTGGGATTGTGTGGTTGTGTAATTGTGTGGCTGTGTGATTGTGTGATTGTGTGATTGTGGGATTGTGTGATTGTGTGATTGTGTGATTGTGTGATTGTGTGGTTGTGTGATTGTGTGATTGTGTATTTGTGTGATTGTGTGATTGTGCGATTGTGTGATTGCGTGATTGCGTGATTGCGTGATTGTGTGATTGTGTGATTGTGTGATTGTGTGGTTGTGTGATTGTGTGATTGTGTGATAGCGTGATTGTGCGATTGTGTGATTGCGTGATTGCCTGGTTGCGTGATTCTGTGATTCCCTCGTTGTGCGATTGTGTTATTGTGTGATGAGGTGCTTGTGTGATGGTGTGATTGTGTGATTGTGTGATTGTGTGGTTGTGTGATTGTGTGATTGTGTGATTGTGTGATTGTGTGATTGTGTGGTTGTGTGATTATGTGATTGTGTCATTGTGTTCATGTGTTATTTTGTGTTGGGGTGCTTGTGTGATTGCGTGAGTGTATGATTGTGTGACTGTGGATTGTGTATTGTGCGATTGTGTGATTGCGTGAGTGTGTGGTTGTGTGACTGTTGATTGCGTATTGTGTGATTGTGTGATTGTGTGATTGTGTGATTGTGTGATTGTGTGATTGTGTGATTGTGTGATTGTGTGAAAGTGGGTTTGTGTGTTTGTGGATTGTGTAGTTGTGTGATTGTGTGATGGCGGGATGTGGATTGTCTGATTGTGTGATTGTGTATTAGTGTGATTGTGCGATTGTGTGACTTTGCGATTGTGTGATTGTGTGATGACGGGTTGTGGATTGTCTAATTGTGTGATTGTGTATTGGTGTGATTGTGCGATTGCGTTATTGTGTGGTTGTGTGATTGTGTGATTGCATGGTGGGGTGATTGAGTGATAGTGTGATTGTGTGATAGTGTGATAGTGTGATTGTGTGATTGTGTGATTGTGTGATTGTGTGATAGTGTGATTGTGTCCATGTGTAATCGTGTGTTTGGGTGCTTGTGTGACTGTGTGAGTGTGTGATTGTGTGATTGTGGATTGTGTGATTGTGTGATTGTGTGATTGTGTGATTGTGTGATTGTGTGATTGTGTGATTGTGTGATTGTGTGATTGTGTGATTGTGTGATTGTGTGGTGGTGTGATTGTGTGATTGTGTATTATGTGATTGTGTGATTGTGTCACAGTGTGATTGTGTGATTGTGTGGTTGTGTGATTGTGTGATTGTGTGATTGTGGGATTGTGTGGTTGTGTGATTGTGTGGTTGTGTGATTGTGTGATTGTGTGATTGTGTGATTGTGTGATTGTGTGATTGTGTGATTGTGTGATTGTGTGATTGTGTGATTGTGTGATTGTGTGATTGTGTGATTGTGTGATTGTGTGATTGTGTGATTGTGTGATTGTGTGATTGTGTGATTGTGTGATTGTGTGATTGTGTGATTGTGTGATTGTGTGATTGTGTGATTGTGTGATTGTGTGATTGTGTGATTGTGTGATTGTGTGATTGTGTGAAAGTGGGTTTGTGTGTTTGTGGATTGTGTGGTTGTGTGATTGTGTTATGGCGGGATGTGGATTGTCTGATTGTGTGTTTGTGTATTGGTGTGATTGTGCGATTGTGTGACTTTGCGATTGTGTGATTGTGTGATGGCGGGTTGTGGATTGTCTGATTGTGTGATTGTGTATTGGTGTGATTGTGTGATTGTGTGATTGTATGGTTGTGTGAGTGTGTGATTGTGTGATTGTGTGATTGTGTGCTTGTGTGATTGTGCCACAGTGTGATTGTGTGATTGTGTGGTTATGTGATTGTTTGATTGTGTGGTTGTGTGATTGTGGGATTGTGTGGTTGTGTGATTGTGTGGTTGTGTGATTGTGTGATTGTGTGATTGTGGGATTGTGTGATTGTGTGATTGTGTGATTGTGTGATTGTGTGGTTGTGTGATTGTGTGATTGTGTGATTGTGCGATTGTGTGATTGCGTGGTTGCGTGATTGCGTGATTGTGTGATTGTGTGATTGTGTGATTGTGTGGTTGTGTGATTGTGTGATTGTGTGATAGTGTGATTGTGCGATTGTGTGATTGCGTGATTGCCTGGTTGCGTGATTCTGTGATTCCCTCGTTGTGCGATTGTGTTATTGTGTGATGAGGTGCTTGTGTGATGGTGTTGTTGTGTGATTGTGTGATTGTGTGGTTGTGTGATTGTGTGATTGTGTGATTGTGAGATTGTGTGATTGTGTGATTGTGTGATTGTGTGATTGTGTGATTGTGTCACTGTGTGATTGTGTGATTGTGTGATTGTGTGGTTGTGTGATTGTGTGATTGTGTGATTGTGTGATTGTGTGATTGTGGGATTGTGTGGTTGTGTGATTGTGTGATTGTGGGATTGTGTGGTTGTGTAATTGTGTGGCTGTGTGATTGTGTGATTGTGTGATTGTGTGATTGTGTGATTGTGTGGTTGTGTGATTGTGTGATTGTGTGTTTGTGTGATTGTGTGATTGTGCGATTGTGTGATTGCGTGATTGCGTGATTGCGTGATTGTGTGATTGTGTGATTGTGTGATTGTGTGGTTGTGTGATTGTGTGATTGTGTGATAGCGTGATTGTGCGATTGTGTGATTGCGTGATTGCCTGGTTGCGTGATTCTGAGATTCCCTCGTTGTGCGATTGTGTTATTGTGTGATGAGGTGCTTGTGTGATGGTGTGATTGTGTGATTGTGTGATTGTGTGGTTGTGTGATTGTGTGATTGTGTGATTGTGTGATTGTGTGATTGTGTGATTGTGTGATTGTGTGGTTGTGTGATTATGTGATTGTGTCATTGTGTTCATGTGTTATTTTGTGTTGGGGTGCTTGTGTGATTGCGTGAGTGTATGATTGTGTGACTGTGGATTGTGTATTGTGCGATTGTGTGATTGCGTGAGTGTGTGGTTGTGTGACTGTAGATTGCGTATTGTGTGATTGTGTGATTGTGTTATTGTGTGATTGTGTGATTGTGTGATTGTGTGATTGTGTGATTGTGTGATTGTGTGAAAGTGGGTTTGTGTGTTTGTGGACTCTGTGGTTGTGTGATTGTGTGATGGCGGGATGTGGATTGTCTGATTGTGTGATTTGCGATTGTGTGACAATGCGATTGTGTGATTGTGTGATGGCGGGTTGTGGATTGTCTGATTGTGTGATTGTGCGATTGTGTGACAATGCGATTGTGTGATTGTGTGGTTGTGTGATTGTGTAATTGCATGGTGGGGTGATTGTGTGATAGTGTGATTGTGTGATGGTGTGATAGCGTGATTGTGTGATTGTGTGATTGTGTGATTGTGTCCATGTGTAATCGTGTGTTTGGGTGCTTGTGTGATTGTGCGAGGGTGTGATTGTGTGATTGTGGATTGTGCGATTGTGTGATTGTGTGATTGTGTGATTGTGTGATTGTGTGATTGTGGGATTGTGTGGTTGTGTGATTGTGTGGTTGTGTGATTGTGTGATTGTGGGATTGTGTGGTTGTGTGATTGTGTGGTTGTGTGATTGTGTGATTGTGTGATTGTGGGATTGTGTGGTTGTGTGATTGTGTGGTTGTGTGATTGCGTGATTGTGTGATTGTGGGATTGCGTGATTGTGTGATTGTGTGATTATGGGATTGTGTGGTTGTGTGATGGTGTGATTGTTTGATTGTTTGATTGTGTGATTGTGGGATTGTGTGGTTGTGTGATTGTGGGATTGTGTGGTTGTGTGATTGTGTGGCTGTGTGATTGTGTGATTGTGTGATTGTGGGATTGTGTGATTGTGTGATTGTGTGATTGTGTGATTGTGTGGTTGTGTGATTGTGTGATTGTGTGACTGTGTGATTGTGTGATTGTGCGATTGTGTGATTGCGTGATTGCGTGATTGCGTGATTGTGTGATTGTGTGATTGTGTGATTGTGTGGTTGTGTGATTGTGTGATTGTGTGATAGCGTGATTGTGCGATTGTGTGATTGCGTGATTGCCTGGTTGCGTGATTCTGTGATTCCCTCGTTGTGCGATTGTGTTATTGTGTGATGAGGTGCTTGTGTGATGGTGTGATTGTGTGATTGTGTGATTGTGTGGTTGTGTGATTGTGTGATTGTGTGATTGTGTGATTGTGTGATTGTGTGATTGTGTGGTTGTGTGATTATGTGATTGTGTCATTGTGTTCATGTGTTATTTTGTGTTGGGGTGCTTGTGTGATTGCGTGAGTGTATGATTGTGTGACTGTGGATTGTGTATTGTGCGATTGTGTGATTGCGTGAGTGTGTGGTTGTGTGACTGTAGATTGCGTATTGTGTGATTGTGTGATTGTGTGATTGTGTGATTGTGTGATTGTGTGACTGTGTGATTGTGTGATTGTGTGATTGTGTGATTGTGTGAAAGTGGGTTTGTGTGTTTGTGGACTGTGTGGTTGTGTGATTGTGTGATGGCGGGATGTGGATTGTCTGATTGTGTGATTTGCGATTGTGTGACAATGCGATTGTGTGATTGTGTGATGGCGGGTTGTGGATTGTCTGATTGTGTGATTGTGCGATTGTGTGACAATGCGATTGTGTGATTGTGTGATGGCGGGTTGTGGATTGTCTGATTGTGTGATTGTGTATTGGTGTGATTGTGTGATTGTGTGATTGTATGGTTGTGTGAGTGTGTGATTGTGTGATTGTGTGATTGTGTGATTGTGTGATTGTGTGCTTGTGTGATTGTGCCACAGTGTGATTGTGTGATTGTGTGGTTGTGTGATTGTTTGATTGTGTGGTTGTGTGATTGTGGGATTGTGTGGTTGTGTGATTGTGTGGTTGTGTGATTGTGTGATTGTGTGATTGTGTGATTGTGGGATTGTGTGATTGTGTGATTGTGTGATTGTGTGGTTGTGTGATTGTGTGATTGTGTGATTGTGCGATTGTGTGATTGCGTGGTTGCGTGATTGCGTGATTGTGTGATTGTGTGATTGTGTGATTGTGTGGTTGTGTGATTGTGTGATTGTGTGATAGTGTGATTGTGCGATTGTGTGATTGCGTGATTGCCTGGTTGCGTGATTCTGTGATTCCCTCGTTGTGCGATTGTGTTATTGTGTGATGAGGTGCTTGTGTGATGGTGTGATTGTGTGATTGTGTGATTGTGTGGTTGTGTGATTGTGTGATTGTGTGATTGTGTGATTGTGTGATTGTGTGATTGTGTGGTTGTGTGATTATGTGATTGTGTCATTGTGTTCATGTGTTATTTTGTGTTGGGGTGCTTGTGTGATTGCGTGAGTGTATGATTGTGTGACTGTGGATTGTGTATTGTGCGATTGTGTGATTGCGTGAGTGTGTGGTTGTGTGACTGTTGATTGCGTATTGTGTGATTGTGTGATTGTGTGATTGTGTGATTGTGTGATTGTGTGATTGTGTGATTGTGTGATTGTGTGAAAGTGGGTTTGTGTGTTTGTGGATTGTGTAGTTGTGTGATTGTGTGATGGCGGGATGTGGATTGTCTGATTGTGTGATTGTGTATTAGTGTGATTGTGCGATTGTGTGACTTTGCGATTGTGTGATTGTGTGATGACGGGTTGTGGATTGTCTAATTGTGTGATTGTGTATTGGTGTGATTGTGCGATTGTGTGACTTTGCGATTGCGTTATTGTGTGGTTGTGTGATTGTGTGATTGCATGGTGGGGTGATTGTGTGATAGTGTGATTGTGTGATAGTGTGATAGTGTGATTGTGTGATTGTGTGATTGTGTGATTGTGTGATAGTGTGATTGTGTCCATGTGTAATCGTGTGTTTGGGTGCTTGTGTGACTGTGTGAGTGTGTGATTGTGTGATTGTGGATTGTGTGATTGTGTGATTGTGTGATTGTGTGATTGTGTGATTGTGTGATTGTGTGATTGTGTGATTGTGTGGTTGTGTGATTGTGTGATTGTGTGATTGTGTGATTGTGGGATTGTGTGGTTGTGTGATTGTGTGATTGTGGGATTGTGTGGTTGTGTGATTGTGTGATTGTGCGATTGTGTGATTGTGTGATTGTGTGGTTGTGTGAGTGTGTGGGTGTGTGATCGTGTGATTGTGTCACTGTGTGATTGTGTGATTGTGTGATTGTGTGGTGGTGTGATTGTGTGATTGTGTATTATGTGATTGTGTTCTTGTGTCTTTGTGTGATTGTGTAGTTGTGTGATTGTGTGATTGTGTGATTGTGGGATTGTGAGATTGTGTGATTGTGTGATTGTGTGATTGTATGATTGTGTGATGGTGTGATTGTGTGATTGTGTGATTGTGTGATTGTGTGATTGTGTGATTGTGTGATTGTGTGATTGTGTGAAAGTGGGTTTGTGTGTTTGTGGATTGTGTGGTTGTGTGATTGTGTGATGGCGGGATGTGGATTGTCTGATTGTGTGATTGTGTATTGGTGCGATTGTGCGATTGTGTGATTGTGTGATGGCAGGTTGTGGATTGTCTGATTGTGTGATTGTGTATTGGTGTGATTGTGTGATTGTGTGATTGTGTGGTTGTGTGATTGTGTGATTGTGTGATTGTGTGATTGTGGGATTGTGTGGTTGTGTGATTGTGTGGTTGTGTGATTGTGTTATTGTGTGATTGTGGGATTGTGTGATTGTGTGATTGTGTGATTGTGTGATTGTGTGGTTGTGTGATTGTGTGATTGCGTGAGTGTATGATTGTGTGACTGTGGATTGTGTATTGTGTGATTGTGTGATTGCGTGAGTGTGTGGTTGTGTGACTGTAGATTGCGTATTGTGTGATTGTGTGATTGTGTGATTGTGTGATTGTGTGAAAGTGGGTTTGTGTGTTTGTGGATTGTGTGGTTGTGTGATTGTGTGATGGCGGGATGTGGATTGTCTGATTGTGTGATTGTGTATTGGTGTGATTGTGCGATTGTGTGACTTTGCGATTGTGTGATTGTGTGATGGCGGGTTGTGGATTGTCTGATTGTGTGATGGCGGGTTGTGGATTGTCTGAATGTGTGATTGTGCGATTGTGTGACTTTGCGATTGTGTTATTGTGTGGTTGTGTGATTGTGTGATTGCATGGTGGGGTGATTGTGTGATAGTGTGATTGTGTGATAGTGTGATTGTGTGATTGTGTGATTGTGTGATTGTGTGATTGTGTGATTGTGTGATAGTGTGATTGTGTCCATGTGTAATCGTGTGTTTGGGTGCTTGTGTGACTGTGTGAGTGTGTGATTGTGGATTGTGTGATTGTGTGATTGTGTGACTGTGTGATTGTGTGATTGTGTGATTGTGTGATTGTGTGATTGTGTGATTGTGTCACTGTGTGATTGTGTGATTGTGTGATTGTGTGGTTGTGTGATTGTGTGATTGTGGGATTGTGTGGTTGTGTGATTGTGTGATTGTGGGATTGTGTGGTTGTGTAATTGTGTGGCTGTGTGATTGTGTGATTGTGTGATTGTGGGATTGTGTGATTGTGTGATTGTGTGATTGTGTGATTGTGTGGTTGTGTGATTGTGTGATTGTGTGTTTGTGTGATTGTGTGATTGTGCGATTGTGTGATTGCGTGATTGCGTGATTGCGTGATTGTGTGATTGTGTGATTGTGTGATTGTGTGGTTGTGTGATTGTGTGATTGTGTGATAGCGTGATTGTGCGATTGTGTGATTGCGTGATTGCCTGGTTGCGTGATTCTGTGATTCCCTCGTTGTGCGATTGTGTTATTGTGTGATGAGGTGCTTGTGTGATGGTGTGATTGAGTGATTGTGTGATTGTGTGGTTGTGTGATTGTGTGATTGTGTGATTGTGTTATTGTGTGATTGTGTGATTGTGTGGTTGTGTGATTATGTGATTGTGTCATTGTGTTCATGTGTTATTTTGTGTTGGGGTGCTTGTGTGATTGCGTGAGTGTATGATTGTGTGACTGTGGATTGTGTATTGTGCGATTGTGTGATTGCGTGAGTGTGTGGTTGTGTGACTGTAGATTGCGTATTGTGTGATTGTGTGATTGTGTGATTGTGTGATTGTGTGATTGTGTGATTGTGTGATTGTGTGATTGTGTGAAAGTGGGTTTGTGTGTTTGTGGACTGTGTGGTTGTGTGATTGTGTGATGGCGGGATGTGGATTGTCTGATTGTGTGATTTGCGATTGTGTGACAATGCGATTGTGTGATTGTGTGATTGTGTGATGGCGGGTTGTGGATTGTCTGATTGTGTGATTGTGCGATTGTGTGACAATGCGATTGTGTGATTGTGTGGTTGTGTGATTGTGTAATTGCATGGTGGGGTGATTGTGTGATAGTGTGATTGTGTGATGGTGTGATAGCGTGATTGTGTGATTGTGTGATTGTGTGATTGTGTCCATGTGTAATCGTGTGTTTGGGTGCTTGTGTGATTGTGCGAGGGTGTGATTGTGTGATTGTGGATTGTGTGATTGTGTGATTGTGTGATTGTGTGATTGTGTGATTGTGTGATTGTGGGATTGTGTGGTTGTGTGATTGTGTGGTTGTGTGATTGTGTGATTGTGGGATTGTGTGGTTGTGTGATTGTGTGGTTGTGTGATTGTGTGATTGTGTGATTGTGTGATTGTGGGATTGTGTGGTTGTGTGATTGTGTGGTTGTGTGATTGCGTGATTGTGTGATTGTGGGATTGCGTGATTGTGTGATTGTGTGATTATGGGATTGTGTGGTTGTGTGATTGTGTGATTGTTTGATTGTTTGATTGTTTGATTGTGTGATTGTGGGATTGTGTGGTTGTGTGATTGTGGGATTGTGTGGTTGTGTGATTGTGTGGCTGTGTGATTGTGTGATTGTGTGATTGTGGGATTGTGTGATTGTGTGATTGTGTGATTGTGTGATTGTGTGGTTGTGTGATTGTGTGATTGTGTGATTGTGTGATTGTGTGATTGTGCGATTGTGTGATTGCGTGATTGCGTGATTGCGTGATTGTGTGATTGTGTGATTGTGTGATTGTGTGGTTGTGTGATTGTGTGATTGTGTGATAGCGTGATTGTGCGATTGTGTGATTGCGTGATTGCCTGGTTGCGTGATTCTGTGATTCCCTCTTTGTGCGATTGTGTTATTGTGTGATGAGGTGCTTGTGTGGTGGTGTGATTGTGTGATTGTGTGATTGTGTGGTTGTGTGATAGTGTGATTGTGTGATGGTGTGATAGCGTGATTGTGTGACTGTGTGATTGTGTGATTGTGTCCATGTGTAATCGTGTGTTTGGGTGCTTGTGTGATTGTGCGAGGGTGTGATTGTGTGATTGTGGATTGTGTGATTGTGTGATTGTGTGATTGTGTGATTGTGTGATTGTGGGATTGTGTGGTTGTGTGATTGTGTGGTTGTGTGATTGTGTGATTGTTTGATTGTGTGGTTGTGTGATTGTGGGATTGTGTGGTTGTGTGATTGTGTGGTTGTGTGATTGTGTGATTGTGTGATTGTGTGATTGTGGGATTGTGTGATTGTGTGATTGTGTGATTGTGTGGTTGTGTGATTGTGTGATTGTGTGATTGTGCGATTGTGTGATTGCGTGGTTGCGTGATTGCGTGATTGTGTGATTGTGTGATTGTGTGATTGTGTGGTTGTGTGATTGTGTGATTGTGTGATAGTGTGATTGTGCGATTGTGTGATTGCGTGATTGCCTGGTTGCGTGATTCTGTGATTCCCTCGTTGTGCGATTGTGTTATTGTGTGATGAGGTGCTTGTGTGATGGTGTGATTGTGTGATTGTGTGATTGTGTGGTTGTGTGATTGTGTGATTGTGTGATTGTGTGATTGTGTGATTGTGTGGTTGTGTGATTATGTGATTGTGTCATTGTGTTCATGTGTTATTTTGTGTTGGGGTGCTTGTGTGATTGCGTGAGTGTATGATTGTGTGACTGTGGATTGTGTATTGTGCGATTGTGTGATTGCGTGAGTGTGTGGTTGTGTGACTGTTGATTGCGTATTGTGTGATTGTGTGATTGTGTGATTGTGTGATTGTGTGATTGTGTGATTGTGTGATTGTGTGATTGTGTGATTGTGTGATTGTGTGAAAGTGGGTTTGTGTGTTTGTGGATTGTGTAGTTGTGTGATTGTGTGATGGCGGGATGTGGATTGTCTGATTGTGTGATTGTGTATTAGTGTGATTGTGCGATTGTGTGACTTTGCGATTGTGTGATTGTGTGATGACGGGTTGTGGATTGTCTAATTGTGTGATTGTGTATTGGTGTGATTGTGCGATTGTGTGACTTTGCGATTGCGTTATTGTGTGGTTGTGTGATTGTGTGATTGCATGGTGGGGTGATTGTGTGATAGTGTGATTGTGTGATAGTGTGATAGTGTGAATGTGTGATTGTGTGATTGTGTGATTGTGTGATAGTGTGATTGTGTCCATGTGTAATCGTGTGTTTGGGTGCTTGTGTGACTGTGTGAGTGTGTGATTGTGTGATTGTGGATTGTGTGATTGTGTGATTGTGTGATTGTGTGATTGTGTGATTGTGTGATTGTGTGGTTGTGTGATTGTGTGATTGTGTGATTGTGTGATTGTGGGATTGTGTGGTTGTGTGATTGTGTGGTTGTGTGATTGTGTGATTGTGGGATTGTGTGGTTGTGTGATTGTGTGATTGTGCGATTGTGTGATTGTGTGATTGTGTGGTTGTGTGAGTGTGTGGGTGTGTGATCGTGTGATTGTGTCACTGTGTGATTGTGTGATTGTGTGATTGTGTGGTGGTGTGATTGTGTGATTGTGTTCTTGTGTCTTTGTGTGATTGTGTAGTTGTGTGATTGTGTGATTGTGTGATTGTGGGATTGTGAGATTGTGTGATTGTGTGATTGTGTGATTGTATGATTGTGTGATGGTGTGATTGTGTGATTGTGTGATTGTGTGATTGTGTGATTGTGTGATTGTGTGATTGTGTGAAAGTGGGTTTGTGTGTTTGTGGATTGTGTGGTTGTGTGATTGTGTGATGGCGGGATGTGGATTGTCTGATTGTGTGATTGTGTATTGGTGCGATTGTGCGATTGTGTGATTGTGTGATGGCAGGTTGTGGATTGTCTGATTGTGTGATTGTGTGATTGTGTGGTTGTGTGATTGTGTGATTGTGTGATTGTGTGATTGTGGGATTGTGTGGTTGTGTGATTGTGTGGTTGTGTGATTGTGTTATTGTGTGATTGTGGGATTGTGTGATTGTGTGATTGTGTGATTGTGTGGTTGTGTGATTGTGTGATTGCGTGAGTGTATGATTGTGTGACTGTGGATTGTGTATTGTGTGATTGTGTGATTGCGTGAGTGTGTGGTTGTGTGACTGTAGATTGCGTATTGTGTGATTGTGTGATGGTGTGATTGTGTGATTGTGTGATTGTGTGATTGTGTGAAAGTGGGTTTGTGTGTTTGTGGATTGTGTGGTTGTGTGATTGTGTGATGGCGGGATGTGGATTGTCTGATTGTGTGATTGTGTATTGGTGTGATTGTGCGATTGTGTGACTTTGCGATTGTGTGATTGTGTGATGGCGGGTTGTGGATTGTCTGATTGTGTGATGGCGGGTTGTGGATTGTCTGAATGTGTGATTGTGCGATTGTGTGACTTTGCGATTGTGTTATTGTGTGGTTGTGTGATTGTGTGATTGCATGGTGGGGTGATTGTGTGATAGTGTGATTGTGTGATAGTGTGATAGTGTGATTGTGTGATTGTGTGATTGTGTGATTGTGTGATTGTGTGATAGTGTGATTGTGTCCATGTGTAATCGTGTGTTTGGGTGCTTGTGTGACTGTGTGAGTGTGTGATTGTGGATTGTGTGATTGTGTGATTGTGTGACTGTGTGATTGTGTGATTGTGTGATTGTGTGATTGTGTGATAGTGTGATTGTGTCACTGTGTGATTGTGTGATTGTGTGATTGTGTGGTTGTGTGATTGTGTGATTGTGTGATTGTGTGATTGTGTGATTGTGTGATTGTGGGATTGTGTGGTTGTGTGATTGTGTGATTGTGGGATTGTGTGGTTGTGTAATTGTGTGGCTGTGTGATTGTGTGATTGTGTGCTTGTGGGATTGTGTGATTGTGTGATTGTGTGATTGTGTGATTGTGTGGTTGTGTGATTGTGTGATTGTGTGTTTGTGTGATTGTGTGATTGTGCGATTGTGTGATTGCGTGATTGCGTGATTGCGTGATTGTGTGATTGTGTGATTGTGTGATTGTGTGGTTGTGTGATGGTGTGATTGTGTGATAGCGTGATTGTGCGATTGTGTGATTGCGTGATTGCCTGGTTGCGTGATTCTGTGATTCCCTCGTTGTGCGATTGTGTTATTGTGTGATGAGGTGCTTGTGTGATGGTGTGATTGTGTGATTGTGTGATTGTGTGGTTGTGTGATTGTGTGATTGTGTGATTGTGTGATTGTGTGATTGTGTGATTGTGTGGTTGTGTGATTATGTGATTGTGTCATTGTGTTCATGTGTTATTTTGTGTTGGGGTGCTTGTGTGATTGCGTGAGTGTATGATTGTGTGACTGTGGATTGTGTATTGTGCGATTGTGTGATTGCGTGAGTGTGTGGTTGTGTGACTGTAGATTGCGTATTGTGTGATTGTGTGATTGTGTGATTGTGTGATTGTGTGATTGTGTGATTGTGTGATTGTGTGAAAGTGGGTTTGTGTGTTTGTGGACTGTGTGGTTGTGTGATTGTGTGATGGCGGGATGTGGATTGTCTGATTGTGTGATTTGCGATTGTGTGACAATGCGATTGTGTGATTGTGTGATTGTGTGATGGCGGGTTGTGGATTGTCTGATTGTGTGATTGTGCGATTGTGTGACAATGCGATTGTGTGATTGTGTGGTTGTGTGATTGTGTAATTGCATGGTGGGGTGATTGTGTGATAGTGTGATTGTGTGATGGTGTGATAGCGTGATTGTGTGATTGTGTGATTGTGTGATTGTGTCCATGTGTAATCGTGTGTTTGGGTGCTTGTGTGATTGTGCGAGGGTGTGATTGTGTGATTGTGGATTGTGTGATTGTGTGATTGTGTGATTGTGTGATTGTGTGATTGTGTGATTGTGGGATTGTGTGGTTGTGTGATTGTGTGGTTGTGTGATTGTGTGATTGTGTGATTGTGGGATTGTGTGGTTGTGTGATTGTGTGGTTGTGTGATTGTGTGATTGTGTGATTGTGTGATTGTGGGATTGTGTGGTTGTGTGATTGTGTGGTTGTGTGATTGCGTGATTGTGTGATTGTGGGATTGCGTGATTGTGTGATTGTGTGATTATGGGATTGTGTGGTTGTGTGATTGTGTGATTGTTTGATTGTTTGATTGTGTGATTGTGGGATTGTGTGGTTGTGTGATTGTGGGATTGTGTGGTTGTGTGATTGTGTGGCTGTGTGATTGTGTGATTGTGTGATTGTGGGATTGTGTGATTGTGTGATTGTGTGATTGTGTGATTGTGTGGTTGTGTGATTGTGTGATTGTGTGATTGTGTGATTGTGTGATTGTGCGATTGTGTGATTGCGTGATTGCGTGATTGCGTGATTGTGTGATTGTGTGATTGTGTGATTGTGTGGTTGTGTGATTGTGTGATTGTGTGATTGTGGGATTGTGAGATTGTGTGATTGTGTGATTGTGTGATTGTATGATTGTGTGATGGTGTGATTGTGTGATTGTGTGATTGTGTGATTGTGTGATTGTGTGATTGTGTGATTGTGTGAAAGTGGGTTTGTGTGTTTGTGGATTGTGTGGTTGTGTGATTGTGTGATGGCGGGATGTGGATTGTCTGATTGTGTGATTGTGTATTGGTGCGATTGTGCGATTGTGTGATTGTGTGATGGCAGGTTGTGGATTGTCTGATTGTGTGATTGTGTGATTGTGTGGTTGTGTGATTGTGTGATTGTGTGATTGTGTGATTGTGGGATTGTGTGGTTGTGTGATTGTGTGGTTGTGTGATTGTGTTATTGTGTGATTGTGGGATTGTGTGATTGTGTGATTGTGTGATTGTGTGGTTGTGTGATTGTGTGATTGCGTGAGTGTATGATTGTGTGACTGTGGATTGTGTATTGTGTGATTGTGTGATTGCGTGAGTGTGTGGTTGTGTGACTGTAGATTGCGTATTGTGTGATTGTGTGATGGTGTGATTGTGTGATTGTGTGATTGTGTGATTGTGTGAAAGTGGGTTTGTGTGTTTGTGGATTGTGTGGTTGTGTGATTGTGTGATGGCGGGATGTGGATTGTCTGATTGTGTGATTGTGTATTGGTGTGATTGTGCGATTGTGTGACTTTGCGATTGTGTGATTGTGTGATGGCGGGTTGTGGATTGTCTGATTGTGTGATGGCGGGTTGTGGATTGTCTGAATGTGTGATTGTGCGATTGTGTGACTTTGCGATTGTGTTATTGTGTGGTTGTGTGATTGTGTGATTGCATGGTGGGGTGATTGTGTGATAGTGTGATTGTGTGATAGTGTGATAGTGTGATTGTGTGATTGTGTGATTGTGTGATTGTGTGATTGTGTGATAGTGTGATTGTGTCCATGTGTAATCGTGTGTTTGGGTGCTTGTGTGACTGTGTGAGTGTGTGATTGTGGATTGTGTGATTGTGTGATTGTGTGACTGTGTGATTGTGTGATTGTGTGATTGTGTGATTGTGTGATAGTGTGATTGTGTCACTGTGTGATTGTGTGATTGTGTGATTGTGTGGTTGTGTGATTGTGTGATTGTGTGATTGTGTGATTGTGTGATTGTGTGATTGTGGGATTGTGTGATTGCGTGATTGCGTGATTGCGTGATTGTGTGATTGTGTGATTGTGTGATTGTGTGGTTGTGTGATGGTGTGATTGTGTGATAGCGTGATTGTGCGATTGTGTGATTGCGTGATTGCCTGGTTGCGTGATTCTGTGATTCCCTCGTTGTGCGATTGTGTTATTGTGTGATGAGGTGCTTGTGTGATGGTGTGATTGTGTGATTGTGTGATTGTGTGGTTGTGTGATTGTGTGATTGTGTGATTGTGTGATTGTGTGATTGTGTGATTGTGTGGTTGTGTGATTATGTGATTGTGTCATTGTGTTCATGTGTTATTTTGTGTTGGGGTGCTTGTGTGATTGCGTGAGTGTATGATTGTGTGACTGTGGATTGTGTATTGTGCGATTGTGTGATTGCGTGAGTGTGTGGTTGTGTGACTGTAGATTGCGTATTGTGTGATTGTGTGATTGTGTGATTGTGTGATTGTGTGATTGTGTGATTGTGTGATTGTGTGAAAGTGGGTTTGTGTGTTTGTGGACTGTGTGGTTGTGTGATTGTGTGATGGCGGGATGTGGATTGTCTGATTGTGTGATTTGCGATTGTGTGACAATGCGATTGTGTGATTGTGTGATTGTGTGATGGCGGGTTGTGGATTGTCTGATTGTGTGATTGTGCGATTGTGTGACAATGCGATTGTGTGATTGTGTGGTTGTGTGATTGTGTAATTGCATGGTGGGGTGATTGTGTGATAGTGTGATTGTGTGATGGTGTGATAGCGTGATTGTGTGATTGTGTGATTGTGTGATTGTGTCCATGTGTAATCGTGTGTTTGGGTGCTTGTGTGATTGTGCGAGGGTGTGATTGTGTGATTGTGGATTGTGTGATTGTGTGATTGTGTGATTGTGTGATTGTGTGATTGTGTGATTGTGGGATTGTGTGGTTGTGTGATTGTGTGGTTGTGTGATTGTGTGATTGTGTGATTGTGGGATTGTGTGGTTGTGTGATTGTGTGGTTGTGTGATTGTGTGATTGTGTGATTGTGTGATTGTGGGATTGTGTGGTTGTGTGATTGTGTGGTTGTGTGATTGCGTGATTGTGTGATTGTGGGATTGCGTGATTGTGTGATTGTGTGATTATGGGATTGTGTGGTTGTGTGATTGTGTGATTGTTTGATTGTTTGATTGTGTGATTGTGGGATTGTGTGGTTGTGTGATTGTGGGATTGTGTGGTTGTGTGATTGTGTGGCTGTGTGATTGTGTGATTGTGTGATTGTGGGATTGTGTGATTGTGTGATTGTGTGATTGTGTGATTGTGTGGTTGTGTGATTGTGTGATTGTGTGATTGTGTGATTGTGTGATTGTGCGATTGTGTGATTGCGTGATTGCGTGATTGCGTGATTGTGTGATTGTGTGATTGTGTGATTGTGTGGTTGTGTGATTGTGTGATTGTGTGATAGCGTGATTGTGCGATTGTGTGATTGCGTGATTGCCTGGTTGCGTGATTCTGTGATTCCCTCTTTGTGCGATTGTGTTATTGTGTGATGAGGTGCTTGTGTGGTGGTGTGATTGTGTGATTGTGTGATTGTGTGGTTGTGTGATTGTGTGATTGTGTGATTGTGTGATTGTGTGGTTGTGTGATTGTGTGGTTGTGTGATTATGTGATTGTGTCATTGTGTTCATGTGTTATTTTGTGTTGGGGTGCTTGTGTGATTGCGTGAGTGTATGATTGTGTGACTGTGGATTGTGTATTGTGCGATTGTGTGATTGCGTGAGTGTGTGGTTGTGTGACTGTAGATTGCGTATTGTGTGATTGTGTGATTGTGTGATTGTGTGATTGTGTGATTGTGTGATTGTGTGATTGTGTGATTGTGTGAAAGTGGGTTTGTGTGTTTGTGGACTGTGTGGTTGTGTGATTGTGTGATGGCGGGATGTGGATTGTCTGATTGTGTGATTTGCGATTGTGTGACAATGCGATTGTGTGATTGTGTGATGGCGGGTTGTGGATTGTCTGATTGTGTGATTGTGCGATTGTGTGACAATGCGATTGTGTGATTGTGTGGTTGTGTGATTGTGTAATTGCATGGTGGGGTGATTGTGTGATAGTGTGATTGTGTGATGGTGTGATAGCGTGATTGTGTGACTGTGTGATTGTGTGATTGTGTCCATGTGTAATCGTGTGTTTGGGTGCTTGTGTGATTGTGCGAGGGTGTGATTGTGTGATTGTGGATTGTGTGATTGTGTGATTGTGTGATTGTGTGATTGTGTGATTGTGGGATTGTGTGGTTGTGTGATTGTGTGGTTGTGTGATTGTGTGACTGTGGGATTGTGTGGTTGTGTGATTGTGTGGTTGTGTGATTGTGTGATTGTGTGATTGTGGGATTGTGTGGTTGTGTGATTGTGTGGTTGTGTGATTGCGTGATTGTGTGATTGTGGGATTGCGTGATTGTGTGATTGTGTGATTATGGGATTGTGTGGTTGTGTGATTGTGTGATTGTTTGATTGTGTGATTGTGGGATTGTGTGGTTGTGTGATTGTGTGGTTGTGTGATTGCGTGATTGTGTGATTGTGGGATTGTGTGATTGTGCGATTGTGGGATCGTGTGGTTGTGTGATTGTGTGGTTGTGTGATTGTGTGATTGTGTGATTGTGTGATTGTGCGGTTGTGTGATTGTGTGATTGTGTGGTTGTGTGATTGTGTGATTGTGTGATTGTGTGATTGTGGGATTGTGTGGTTGTGTGATTGTGTGGTTGTGTGATTGCGTGATTGTGTGATTGTGGGATAGTGTGATTGTGTGATTGTGTGATTATGGGATTGTGTGGTTGTGTGATTGTGTGGTTGTGTGATTGTGTGATTGTGTGATTGTGTGATTGTGTGATTGCGGGATTGTGTTGTTGTGTGATTGTGTGGTTGTGTGATTGCGTGATTGTGTGATTGTGGGATTGTGTGATTGTGTGATTGTATGGTTGTGTGATTGTGTGATTGTGTGATTGTGTGATTGTGTGATAGTGTGATTGTGTGATTGTGTGATTGTGTGATTGTGTGATTGTGTGATTGTGTGGTGGTGTGATTGTGTGATTGTGTATTATGTGATTGTGTGATTGTGTCACAGTGTGATTGTGTGATTGTGTGGTTGTGTGATTGTGTGATTGTGTGATTGTGGGATTGTGTGGTTGTGTGATTGTGTGGTTGTGTGATTGTGTGATTGTGTGATTGTGTGATTGTGTGATAGTGTGATTGTGTGATTGTGTGATTGTGTGATTGTGTGATTGTGTGATTGTGTGATTGTGTTATTGTGTGATTGTGTGATTGTGTGATTGTGTGATTGTGTGATTGTGTGATTGTGTGATTGTGTGATTGTGTGATTGTGTGATTGTGTGATTGTGTGATTGTGTGATTGTGTGATTGTGTGAAAGTGGGTTTGTGTGTTTGTGGATTGTGTGGTTGTGTGATTGTGTTATGGCGGGATGTGGATTGTCTGATTGTGTGTTTGTGTATTGGTGTGATTGTGCGATTGTGTGACTTTGCGATTGTGTGATTGTGTGATGGCGGGTTGTGGATTGTCTGATTGTGTGATTGTGTATTGGTGTGATTGTGTGATTGTGTGATTGTATGGTTGTGTGAGTGTGTGATTGTGTGATTGTGTGATTGTGTGATTGTGTGCTTGTGTGATTGTGCCACAGTGTGATTGTGTGATTGTGTGGTTGTGTGATTGTTTGATTGTGTGGTTGTGTGATTGTGGGATTGTGTGGTTGTGTGATTGTGTGGTTGTGTGATTGTGTGATTGTGTGATTGTGTGATTGTGTGATTGTGTGATTGTGTGGTTGTGTGATTGTGTGATTGTGTGATTGTGCGATTGTGTGATTGCGTGGTTGCGTGATTGCGTGATTGTGTGATTGTGTGGTTGTGTGATTGTGTGGTTGTGTGATTGTGTGATTGTGTGATAGTGTGATTGTGCGATTGTGTGATTGCGAGATTGCCTGGTTGCGTGATTCTGTGATTCCCTCGTTGTGCGATTGTGTTATTGTGTGATGAGGTTCTTGTGTGATGGTGTGATTGTGTGATTGTGTGATTGTGTGGTTGTGTGATTGTGTGATTGTGTGATTGTGTGATTGTGTGATTGTGTGGTTGTGTGATTATGTGATTGTGTCATTGTGTTCATGTGTTATTTTGTGTTGGGGTGCTTGTGTGATTGCGTGAGTGTATGATTGTGTGACTGTGGATTGTGTATTGTGCGATTGTGTGATTGCGTGAGTGTGTGGTTGTGTGACTGTTGATTGCGTATTGTGTGATTGTGTGATTGTGTGATTGTGTGATTGTGTTATTGTGTGATTGTGTGATTGTGTGATTGTGTGATTGTGTGAAAGTCGGTTTGTGTGTTTGTGGATTGTGTAGTTGTGTGATTGTGTGATGGCGGGATGTGGATTGTCTGATTGTGTGATTGTGTATTAGTGTGATTGTGCGATTGTGTGACTTTGCGATTGTGTGATTGTGTGATGACGGGTTGTGGATTGTCTAATTGTGTGATTGTGTATTGGTGTGATTGTGCGATTTTGTGACAATGCGATTGTGTGATTGTGTGGTTGTGTGATTGTGTGGTTGTGTGATTGTGTAATTGCATGGTGGGGTGATTGTGTGATTGTGTATTGGTGTGATTGTGCGATTTTGTGACAATGCGATTGTGTGATTGTGTGGTTGTGTGATTGTGTGGTTGTGTGATTGTGTAATTGCATGGTGGGGTGATTGTGTGATAGTGTGATAGTGTGATAGTGTGATTGTGTGATTGTGTGATTGTGTGATTGTGTGATTGTGTGATTGTGTCCATGTGTAATCGTGTGTGTGGGTGCTTGTGTGATTGTGCGAGTGTGTGATTGTGTGGTTGTGTGATTGTGTGATTGTGTGATTGTGTGGTTGTGTGAGTGTGTGGGTGTGTGATCGTGTGATTGTGTCACTGTGTGATTGTGTGATTGTGTGATTGTGTGATTGTGTGATTGTGTGATTGTGTGATTGTGTGATTGTGTGATTGTGTGATTGTGTGATTGTGTGAAAGTGGGTTTGTGTGTTTGTGGACTGTGTGGTTGTGTGATTGTGTGATGGCGGGATGTGGATTGTCTGATTGTGTGATTTGCGATTGTGTGACAATGCGATTGTGTGATTGTGTGATGGCGGGTTGTGGATTGTCTGATTGTGTGATTGTGCGATTGTGTGACAATGCGATTGTGTGATTGTGTGGTTGTGTGATTGTGTAATTGCATGGTGGGGTGATTGTGTGATAGTGTGATTGTGTGATGGTGTGATAGCGTGATTGTGTGACTGTGTGATTGTGTGATTGTGTCCATGTGTAATCGTGTGTTTGGGTGCTTGTGTGATTGTGCGAGGGTGTGATTGTGTGATTGTGGATTGTGTGATTGTGTGATTGTGTGATTGTGTGATTGTGTGATTGTGGGATTGTGTGGTTGTGTGATTGTGTGGTTGTGTGATTGTGTGATTGTGGGATTGTGTGGTTGTGTGATTGTGTGGTTGTGTGATTGTGTGATTGTGTGATTGTGGGATTGTGTGGTTGTGTGATTGTGTGGTTGTGTGATTGCGTGATTGTGTGATTGTGGGATTGCGTGATTGTGTGATTGTGTGATTATGGGATTGTGTGGTTGTGTGATTGTGTGATTGTTTGATTGTGTGATTGTGGGATTGTGTGGTTGGTGATTGTGTGGTTGTGTGATTGCGTGATTGTGTGATTGTGGGATTGTGTGATTGTGCGATTGTGGGATCGTGTGGTTGTGTGATTGTGTGGTTGTGTGGTTGTGTGATTGTGTGATTGTGTGATTGTGCGGTTGTGTGATTGTGTGATTGTGTGGTTGTGTGATTGTGTGATTGTGTGATTGTGTGATTGTGGGATTGTGTGGTTGTGTGATTGTGTGGTTGTGTGATTGCGTGATTGTGTGATTGTGGGATAGTGTGATTGTGTGATTGTGTGATTATGGGATTGTGTGGTTGTGTGATTGTGTGGTTGTGTGATTGTGTGATTGTGTGATTGTGTGATTGTGTGATTGCGGGATTGTGTGGTTGTGTGATTGTGTGGTTGTGTGATTGCGTGATTGTGTGATTGTGGGATTGTGTGATTGTGTGATTGTATGGTTGTGTGATTGTGTGATTGTGTGATTGTGTGATTGTGTGATAGTGTGATTGTGTGATTGTGTGATTGTGTGATTGTGTGATTGTGTGGTGGTGTGATTGTGTGATTGTGTATTATGTGATTGTGTGATTGTGTCACAGTGTGATTGTGTGATTGTGTGGTTGTGTGATTGTGTGATTGTGTGATTGTGGGATTGTGTGGTTGTGTGATTGTGTGGTTGTGTGATTGTGTGATTGTGTGATTGTGTGATTGTGTGATTGTGTGATTGTGTGATTGTGTGATTGTGTGATTGTGTGATTGTGTGATTGTGTGATTGTGTGATTGTGTTATTGTGTGATTGTGTGATTGTGTGATTGTGTGATTGTGTGATTGTGTGATTGTGTGATTGTGTGATTGTGTGATTGTGTGATTGTGTGATTGTGTGATTGTGTGATTGTGTGATTGTGTGATTGTGTGATTGTGTGAAAGTGGGTTTGTGTGTTTGTGGATTGTGTGGTTGTGTGATTGTGTTATGGCGGGATGTGGATTGTCTGATTGTGTGTTTGTGTATTGGTGTGATTGTGCGATTGTGTGACTTTGCGATTGTGTGATTGTGTGATGGCGGGTTGTGGATTGTCTGATTGTGTGATTGTGTATTGGTGTGATTGTGTGATTGTGTGATTGTATGGTTGTGTGAGTGTGTGATTGTGTGATTGTGTGATTGTGTGATTGTGTGCTTGTGTGATTGTGCCACAGTGTGATTGTGTGATTGTGTGGTTGTGTGATTGTTTGATTGTGTGGTTGTGTGATTGTGGGATTGTGTGGTTGTGTGATTGTGTGGTTGTGTGATTGTGTGATTGTGTGATTGTGGGATTGTGTGATTGTGTGATTGTGTGATTGTGTGATTGTGTGGTTGTGTGATTGTGTGATTGTGTGATTGTGAGGTTGTGTGATTGTGTGATTGTGTGATTGTGTGATTGTGTGATTGTGTGGTTGTGTGATTATGTGATTGTGTCATTGTGTTCATGTGTTATTTTGTGTTGGGGTGCTTGTGTGATTGCGTGAGTGTATGATTGTGTGACTGTGGATTGTGTATTGTGCGATTGTGTGATTGCGTGAGTGTGTGGTTGTGTGACTGTTGATTGCGTATTGTGTGATTGTGTGATTGTGTGATTGTGTGATTGTGTGATTGTGTGATTGTGTGATTGTGTGATTGTGTGATTGTGTGAAAGTGGGTTTGTGTGTTTGTGGATTGTGTAGTTGTGTGATTGTGTGATGGCGGGATGTGGATTGTCTGATTGTGTGATTGTGTATTAGTGTGATTGTGCGATTGTGTGACTTTGCGATTGTGTGATTGTGTGATGACGGGTTGTGGATTGTCTAATTGTGTGATTGTGTATTGGTGTGATTGTGCGATTTTGTGACAATGCGATTGTGTGATTGTGTGGTTGTGTGATTGTGTGATTGTGTGGTTGTGTGATTGTGTAATTGCATGGTGGGGTGATTGTGTGATTGTGTATTGGTGTGATTGTGCGATTTTGTGACAATGCGATTGTGTGATTGTGTGGTTGTGTGATTGTGTGGTTGTGTGATTGTGTAATTGCATGGTGGGGTGATTGTGTGATAGTGTGATAGTGTGATAGTGTGATTGTGTGATTGTGTGATTGTGTGATTGTGTCCATGTGTAATCGTGTGTGTGGGTGCTTGTGTGATTGTGCGAGTGTGTGATTGTGTGGTTGTGTGATTGTGTGATTGTGTGATTGTGTGGTTGTGTGAGTGTGTGGGTGTGTGATCGTGTGATTGTGTCACTGTGTGATTGTGTGATTGTGTGATTGTGTGGTGGTGTGATTGTGTGATTGTGTATTATGTGATTGTGTTCTTGTGTCTTTGTGTGATTGTGTAGTTGTGTGATTGTGTGATTGTGTGATTGTGGGATTGTGAGATTGTGTGATTGTGTGATTGTGTGATTGTGTGATTGTGTGATTGTGTGATTGTGTGATTGTGTGATTGTGTGATTGTGTGATTGTGTGATTGTGTGATTGTGTGATTGTGTGATTGTGTGATTGTGTGATTGTGTGAAAGTGGGTTTGTGTGTTTGTGGATTGTGTGGTTGTGTGATTGTGTGATGGCGGGATGTGGATTGTCTGATTGTGTGATTGTGTATTGGTGTGATTGTGCGATTGTGTGATTGTGTGATGGCATGTTGTGGGTTGTCTGATTGTGTGATTGTGTATTGGTGTGATTGTGTGATTGTGCGATTGTGGGATTGTGTGAGTGTGTGATTGTGTGATTGCGTGATTGTGTGATTGTGTGATTGTGTCACAGTGTGATTGTGTGATTGTGTGGTTGTGTGATTGTGTGATTGTGGGATTGTGTGATTGTGTGATTGTGTGATAGTGTGAAAGTGGGTTTGTGTGTTTGTGGATTGTGTGGTTGTGTGATTGTGTGATGGCGGGATGTGGATTGTCTGATTGTGTGATTGTGTATTGGTGTGATTGTGCGATTGTGTGACTTTGCGATTGTGTTATTGTGTGGTTGTATGATTGTGTGATTGCATGGTGGGGTGATTGTGTGATAGTGTGATTGTGTGATAGTGTGATTGTGTGGTTGTGTGATTGCGTGATTGTGTGATTGTGGGATTGTGTGATTGTGTGATTGTATGGTTGTGTGATTGTGTGATTGTGTGATTGTGTGATTGTGTGATAGTGTGATTGTGTGATTGTGTGATTGTGTGATTGTGTGATTGTGTGATTGTGTGGTGGTGTGATTGTGTGATTGTGTATTATGTGATTGTGTGATTGTGTGATTGTGTGGTTGTGTGATTGTGTGATTCTGTGATTGTGGGATTGTGTGGTTGTGTGATTGTGTGGTTGTGTGATTGTGTGATTGTGTGATTGTGTGATTGTGTGATTGTGTGATTGTGTGATTGTGTGATTGTGTGATTGTGTGATTGTGTGATTGTGTGATTGTGTGATTGTGTGATTGTGTGATTGTGTGATTGTGTATTGGTGTGATTGTGCGATTGTGTGACTTTGCGATTGTGTGATTGTGTGATGGCGGGTTGTGGATTGTCTGATTGTGTGATTGTGTATTGGTGTGATTGTGTGATTGTGTGATTGTATGGTTGTGTGAGTGTGTGATTGTGTGATTGTGTGATTGTGTGATTGTGTGATTGTGTGCTTGTGTGATTGTGCCACAGTGTGATTGTGTGATTGTGTGGTTGTGTGATTGTTTGATTGTGTGGTTGTGTGATTGTGGGATTGTGTGGTTGTGTGATTGTGTGGTTGTGTGATTGTGTGATTGTGTGATTGTGGGATTGTGTGATTGTGTGATTGTGTGATTCTGTGATTGTGTGGTTGTGTGATTGTGTGATTGTGTGATTGTGCGATTGTGTGATTGCGTGGTTGCGTGATTGCGTGATTGTGTGATTGTGTGATTGTGTGATTGTGTGGTTGTGTGATTGTGTGATTGTGTGATAGTGTGATTGTGCGATTGTGTGATTGCGTGATTGCCTGGTTGCGTGATTCTGTGATTCCCTCGTTGTGCGATTGTGTTATTGTGTGATGAGGTTCTTGTGTGATGGTGTGATTGTGTGATTGTGTGATTGCGTGGTTGTGTGATTGTGTGATTGTGTGATTGTGTGATTGTGTGATTGTGTGATTGTGTGATTGTGTGGTTGTGTGATTATGTGATTGTGTCATTGTGTTCATGTGTTATTTTGTGTTGGGGTGCTTGTGTGATTGCGTGAGTGTATGATTGTGTGACTGTGGATTGTGTATTGTGCGATTGTGTGATTGCGTGAGTGTGTGGTTGTGTGACTGTTGATTGCGTATTGTGTGATTGTGTGATTGTGTGATTGTGTGATTGTGTGATTGTGTGATTGTGTGATTGTGTGATTGTGTGATTGTGTGATTGTGTGATTGTGTGATTGTGTGATTGTGTGATTGTGTGAAAGTGGGTTTGTGTGTTTGTGGATTGTGTAGTTGTGTGATTGTGTGATGGCGGGATGTGGATTGTCTGTTTGTGTGATTGTGTATTAGTGTGATTGTGCGATTGTGTGACTTTGCGATTGTGTGATTGTGTGATGACGGGTTGTGGATTGTCTAATTGTGTGATTGTGTATTGGTGTGATTGTGCGATTTTGTGACAATGCGATTGTGTGATTGTGTGGTTGTGTGATTGTGTGGTTGTGTGATTGTGTAATTGCATGGTGGGGTGATTGTGTGATAGTGTGATTGTGTGATAGTGTGATAGTGTGATTGTGTGATTGTGTGATTGTGTGATTGTGTGATTGTGTCCATGTGTAATCGTGTGTGTGGGTGCTTGTGTGATTGTGCGAGTGTGTGATTGTGTGGTTGTGTGATTGTGTGGTTGTGTGATTGTGTGATTGTGTGATTGTGTGGTTGTGTGAGTGTGTGGGTGTGTGATCGTGTGATTGTGTCACTGTGTGATTGTGTGATTGTGTGATTGTGTGGTGGTGTGATTGTGTGATTGTGTATTATGTGATTGTGTTCTTGTGTCTTTGTGTGATTGTGTAGTTGTGTGATTGTGTGATTGTGTGATTGTGGGATTGTGAGATTGTGTGATTGTGTGATTGTGTGATTGTGTGATTGTGTGATTGTGTGATTGTGTGATTGTGTGATTGTGTGATTGTGTGATTGTGTGATTGTGTGATTGTGTGATTGTGTGATTGTGTGATTGTGTGATTGTGTGAAAGTGGGTTTGTGTGTTTGTGGATTGTGTGGTTGTGTGATTGTGTGATGGCGGGATGTGGATTGGCTGATTGTGTGATTGTGTATTGGTGTGATTGTGCGATTGTGTGATTGTGTGATGGCATGTTGTGGGTTGTCTGATTGTGTGATTGTGTATTGGTGTGATTGTGTGATTGTGCGATTGTGGGATTGTGTGAGTGTGTGATTGTGTGATTGCGTGATTGTGTGATTGTGTGATTGTGTCACAGTGTGATTGTGTGATTGTGTGGTTGTGTGATTGTGTGATTGTGGGATTGTGTGATTGTGTGATTGTGTGATAGTGTGAAAGTGGGTTTGTGTGTTTGTGGATTGTGTGGTTGTGTGATTGTGTGATGGCGGGATGTGGATTGTCTGATTGTGTGATTGTGTATTGGTGTGATTGTGCGATTGTGTGACTTTGCGATTGTGTGATTGTGTGATGGCGGGTTGTGGATTGTCTGATTGTGTGATTGTGTATTGGTGTGATTGTGCGATTGTGTGACTTTGCGATTGTGTGATTGTGTGATGGCGGGTTGTGGATTGTCTGATTGTGTGATTGTGTATTGGTGTGATTGTGTGATTGTGTGATTGTAGGATTGTGTGAGTGTGTGATTGTGTGATTGCGTGATTGTGTGATTGTGTGATTGTGTCACAGTGTGATTGTGTGATTGTGTGGTTGTGTGATTGTGTGATTGTGTGATTGTGTGATTGTGTGATTGTGGGATTGTGTGATTGTGTGATTGTGTGAAAGTGGGTTTGTGTGTTTGTGGATTGTGTGGTTGTGTGATTGTGTGATGGCGGGATGTGGATTGTCTGATTGTGTGATTGTGTATTAGTGTGATTGTGCGATTGTGTGACTTTGCGATTGTGTGATTGTGTGATGACGGGTTGTGGATTGTCTAATTGTGTGATTGTGTATTGGTGTGATTGTGCGATTTTGTGACAATGCGATTGTGTGATTGTGTGGATGTGTGATTGTGTGGTTGTGTGATTGTGTAATTGCATGGTGGGGTGATTGTGTGATAGTGTGATTGTGTGATAGTGTGATAGTGTGATTGTGTGATTGTGTGATTGTGTGATTGTGTGATTGTGTGATTGTGTCCATGTGTAATCGTGTGTTTGGGTGCTTGTGTGATTGTGCGAGTGTGTGATTGTGTGGTTGTGTGATTGTGGATTGTGTGATCGTGTGATTGTGTGATTGTGTGATTGTGTGATTGTGTGATTGTGTGATTGTGTGATTGTGTGATTGTGTGATTGCGGGATTGTGTGGTTGTGTGATTGTGTGGTTGTGTGATTGTGTGATTGTGGGATTGTGTGGTTGTGTGATAGTGTGGTTGTGTGATTGCGGGATTGTGTGGTTGTGTGATTGTGTGGTTGTGTGATTGTGTGATTGTGGGATTGTGTGGTTGTGTGATTGTGTGATTGTGTGATTGTGTGATTGTCTGATTGTGTGATTGTGCGATTGTGTGATTGCGTGGTTGCGTGATTGCGTGATTGTGTGATTGTGTGATTGTGTGGTTGTGTGATTGTGAGATTGTGTGATTGTGTGCTTGTGTGATTGCGTGATTGTGTGATTGTGGGATTGTGTGATTGTGTGATTGTGCGATTGTGTGATTGTGTGATTGTGTGGTTGTGTGAGTGTGTGGGTGTGTGATCGTGTGATTGTGTCACTGTGTGATTGTGGGATTGTGTGATTGTGTGGTGGTGTGATTGTGTGATTGTGTATTATGTGATTGTGTTCTTGTGTCTTTGTGTGATTGTGTAGTTGTGTGATTGTGTGATTGTGTGATTGTGGGATTGTGAGATTGTGTGATTGTGTGATTGTGTGATTGTGTGATTGTGTGATTGTGTGATTGTGTGATTGTGTGATTGTGTGATTGTGTGATTGTGTGATTGTGTGATTGTGTGATTGTGTGATTGTGTGATTGTGTGAAAGTGGGTTTGTGTGTTTGTGGATTGTGTGGTTGTGTGATTGTGTGATGGCGGGATGTGGATTGTCTGATTGTGTGATTGTGTATTGGTGTGATTGTGCGATTGTGTGATTGTGTGATGGCATGTTGTGGGTTGTCTGATTGTGTGATTGTGTATTGGTGTGATTGTGTGATTGTGCGATTGTGGGATTGTGTGAGTGTGTGATTGTGTGATTGCGTGATTGTGTGATTGTGTGATTGTGTCACAGTGTGATTGTGTGATTGTGTGGTTGTGTGATTGTGTGATTGTGGGATTGTGTGATTGTGTGATTGTGTGATTGTGTGAAAGTGGGTTTGTGTGTTTGTGGATTGTGTGGTTGTGTGATTGTGTGATGGCGGGATGTGGATTGTCTGATTGTGTGATTGTGTATTGGTGTGATTGTGCGATTGTGTGACTTTGCGATTGTGTTATTGTGTGGTTGTATGATTGTGTGATTGCATGGTGGGGTGATTGTGTGATAGTGTGATTGTGTGATAGTGTGATTGTGTGATTGTGTGATTGTGTGATTGTGGGATTGTGTGGTTGTGTGATTGTGTGGCTGTGTGATTGTGTGATTGTGTGATTGTGGGATTGAGTGAGTGTGTGATTGTGTGATTGTGTGATTGTGGGATTGTGAGATTGTGTGATTGTGTGATTGTGTGATTGTGTGATTGTGTGATTGTGTGAAAGTGGGTTTGTGTGTTTGTGGATTGTGTGGTTGTGTGATTGTGTGATGGCGGGATGTGGATTGTCTGATTGTGTGATTGTGTATTGGTGTGATTGTGCGATTGTGTGACTTTGCGATTGTGTGATTGTGTGATGGCGGGTTGTGGATTGTCTGATTGTGTGATTGTGTATTGGTGTGATTGTGTGATTGCGGGATTGTGTGGTTGTGTGATTGTGTGGTTGTGTGATTGTGTGATTGTGGGATTGTGTGGTTGTGTGATAGTGTGGTTGTGTGATTGCGGGATTGTGTGGTTGTGTGATTGTGTGGTTGTGTGATTGTGTGATTGTGGGATTGTGTGGTTGTGTGATTGTGTGATTGTGTGATTGTGTGATTGTCTGATTGTGTGATTGTGCGATTGTGTGATTGCGTGGTTGCGTGATTGCGTGATTGTGTGATTGTGTGATTGTGTGGTTGTGTGATTGTGTGATTGTGTGATTGTGTGCTTGTGTGATTGCGTGATTGTGTGATTGTGGGATTGTGTGATTGTGTGATTGTGCGATTGTGTGATTGTGTGATTGTGTGGTTGTGTGAGTGTGTGGGTGTGTGATCGTGTGATTGTGTCACTGTGTGATTGTGTGATTGTGTGATTGTGTGGTGGTGTGATTGTGTGATTGTGTATTATGTGATTGTGTTCTTGTGTCTTTGTGTGATTGTGTAGTTGTGTGATTGTGTGATTGTGTGATTGTGGGATTGTGAGATTGTGTGATTGTGTGATTGTGTGATTGTGTGATTGTGTGATTGTGTGATTGTGTGATTGTGTGGTGGTGTGATTGTGTGATTGTGTATTATGTGATTGTGTGATTGTGTCACAGTGTGATTGTGTGATTGTGTGGTTGTGTGATTGTGTGATTGTGTGATTGTGGGATTGTGTGGTTGTGTGATTGTGTGGTTGTGTGATTGTGTGATTGTGTGATTGTGTGATTGTGTGATTGTGTGATTGTGTGATTGTGTGATTGTGTGATTGTGTGATTGTGTGATTGTGTGATTGTGTGATTGTGTGATTGTGTGATTGTGTGATTGTGTGATTGTGTGATTGTGTGATTGTGTGATTGTGTGATTGTGTGATTGTGTGATTGTGTGATTGTGTGATTGTGTGATTGTGTGATTGTGTGATTGTGTGATTGTGTGATTGTGTGAAAGTGGGTTTGTGTGTTTGTGGATTGTGTGGTTGTGTGATTGTGTGATGGCGGGTTGTGGATTGTCTGATTGTGTGATTGTGTATTGGTGTGATTGTGTGATTGTGTGATTGTATGGTTGTGTGAGTGTGTGATTGTGTGATTGTGTGATTGTGTGATTGTGTGATTGTGTGCTTGTGTGATTGTGCCACAGTGTGATTGTGTGATTGTGTGGTTGTGTGATTGTTTGATTGTGTGGTTGTGTGATTGTGTGATTGTGTGATTGTGCGATTGTGTGATTGCGTGGTTGCGTGATTGCGTGATTGTGTGATTGTGTGATTGTCTGATTGTGTGATTGTGTGTTGGTGTGATTGTGTGATTGTGTGATTGTATGGTTGTGTGAGTGTGTGATTGTGTGATTGTGTGGTTGTGTGATTGTGTGGTTGTGTGATTGTGTGATTGTGTGATTGTGGGATTGTGTGATTGTGTGATTGTGTGATTCTGTGATTGTGTGGTTGTGTGATTGTGTGATTGTGTGATTGTGCGATTGTGTGATTGCGTGGTTGCGTGATTGCGTGATTGTGTGATTGTGTGATTGTGTGATTGTGTGGTTGTGTGATTGTGTGATTGTGTGATAGTGTGATTGTGCGATTGTGTGATTGCGTGATTGCCTGGTTGCGTGATTCTGTGATTCCCTCGTTGTGCGATTGTGTTATTGTGTGATGAGGTTCTTGTGTGATGGTGTGATTGTGTGATTGTGTGATTGCGTGGTTGTGTGATTGTGTGATTGTGTGATTGTGTGATTGTGTGATTGTGTGGTTGTGTGATTATGTGATTGTGTCATTGTGTTCATGTGTTATTTTGTGTTGGGGTGCTTGTGTGATTGCGTGAGTGTATGATTGTGTGACTGTGGATTGTGTATTGTGCGATTGTGTGATTGCGTGAGTGTGTGGTTGTGTGACTGTTGATTGCGTATTGTGTGATTGTGTGATTGTGTGATTGTGTGATTGTGTGATTGTGTGATTGTGTGATTGTGTGATTGTGTGAAAGTGGGTTTGTGTGTTTGTGGATTGTGTAGTTGTGTGATTGTGTGATGGCGGGATGTGGATTGTCTGTTTGTGTGATTGTGTATTAGTGTGATTGTGCGATTGTGTGACTTTGCGATTGTGTGACTGTGTGATGACGGGTTGTGGATTGTCTAATTGTGTGATTGTGTATTGGTGTGATTGTGCGATTTTGTGACAATGCGATTGTGTGATTGTGTGGTTGTGTGATTGTGTGGTTGTGTGATTGTGTAATTGCATGGTGGGGTGATTGTGTGATAGTGTGATTGTGTGATAGTGTGATAGTGTGATTGTGTGATTGTGTGATTGTGTGATTGTGTGATTGTGTCCATGTGTAATCGTGTGTGTGGGTGCTTGTGTGATTGTGCGAGTGTGTGATTGTGTGGTTGTGTGATTGTGTGGTTGTGTGATTGTGTGATTGTGTGATTGTGTGGTTGTGTGAGTGTGTGGGTGTGTGATCGTGTGATTGTGTCACTGTGTGATTGTGTGATTGTGTGATTGTGTGGTGGTGTGATTGTGTGATTGTGTATTATGTGATTGTGTTCTTGTGTCTTTGTGTGATTGTGTAGTTGTGTGATTGTGTGATTGTGTGATTGTGTGGTTGTGTGATTGTGTGATTGTGGGATTGTGTGGTTGTGTGATTGTGTGATTGTGTGATTGTGTGATTGTCTGATTGTGTGATTGTGCGATTGTGTGATTGCGTGGTTGCGTGATTGCGTGATTGTGTGATTGTGTGATTGTGTGGTTGTGTGATTGTGTGGTTGTGTGATTGTGTGATGGCGGGATGTGGATTGGCTGATTGTGTGATTGTGTATTGGTGTGATTGTGCGATTGTGTGATTGTGTGATGGCATGTTGTGGGTTGTCTGATTGTGTGATTGTGTATTGGTGTGATTGTGTGATTGTGCGATTGTGGGATTGTGTGAGTGTGTGATTGTGTGATTGCGTGATTGTGTGATTGTGTGATTGTGTCACAGTGTGATTGTGTGATTGTGTGGTTGTGTGATTGTGTGATTGTGGGATTGTGTGATTGTGTGATTGTGTGATAGTGTGAAAGTGGGTTTGTGTGTTTGTGGATTGTGTGGTTGTGTGATTGTGTGATGGCGGGATGTGGATTGTCTGATTGTGTGATTGTGTATTGGTGTGATTGTGCGATTGTGTGACTTTGCGATTGTGTGATTGTGTGATGGCGGGTTGTGGATTGTCTGATTGTGTGATTGTGTATTGGTGTGATTGTGCGATTGTGTGACTTTGCGATTGTGTGATTGTGTGATGGCGGGTTGTGGATTGTCTGATTGTGTGATTGTGTATTGGTGTGATTGTGTGATTGTGTGATTGTAGGATTGTGTGAGTGTGTGATTGTGTGATTGCGTGATTGTGTGATTGTGTGATTGTGTCACAGTGTGATTGTGTGATTGTGTGGTTGTGTGATTGTGTGATTGTGTGATTGTGTGATTGTGTGATTGTGGGATTGTGTGATTGTGTGATTGTGTGATTGTGTGGTTGTGTGATTGTGTGGCTGTGTGATTGTGTGATTGTGTGATTGTGGGATTGTGTGATTGTGTGATTGTGTGGTTGTGTGATTGTGTGATTGTGTGATTGTGCGATTGTGTGATTGTGCGATTGTGTGATTGCGTGGTTGCGTGATTGCGTGATTGTGTGATTGTGTGATTGTGTGATTGTGTGGTTGTGTGATTGTGTGATTGTGGATTGTGTATTGTGCGATTGTGTGATTGCGTGAGTGTGTGCTTGTGTGACTGTAGATTGCGTATTGTGTGATTGTGTGATTGTGTGATTGTGTGATTGTGTGATTGTGTGAAAGTGGGTTTGTGTGTTTGTGGATTGTGTGGTTGTGTGATTGTGTGATGGCGGGATGTGGATTGTCTGATTGTGTGATTGTGTATTGGTGTGATTGTGCGATTGTGGGACTTTGCGATTGTGTGATTGTGTGATGGCGGGTTGTGGATTGTCTGATTGTGTGATTGTGTATTGGTGTGATTGTGTGATTGTGGGATTGTGTGAGTGCGTGATTGTGTGATTATGTGATTGTGTGATTGTGTGATTGTGTGGTTGTGTGATTGTGTGATTGTGTGATTGTGTGATTGTGGGATTGTGTGGTTGTGTGATTGTGTGGTTGTGTGATTGTGTGATTGTGTGATTGTGGGATTGTGTGATTGTGTGATTGTGTGATTGTGTGATTGTGTGGTTGTGTGATTGTGTGATTGCGTGAGTGTATGATTGTGTGACTGTGGATTGTGTATTGTGTGATTGTGTGATTGCGTGAGTGTGTGGTTGTGTGACTGTAGATTGCGTATTGTGTGATTGTGTGATTGTGTGATTGTGTGATTGTGTGATTGTGGGAAAGTGGGTTTGTGTGTTTGTGGATTGTGTGGTTGTGTGATTGTGTGATGGCGGGATGTGGATTGTCTGATTGTGTGATTGTGTATTAGTGTGATTGTGCGATTGTGTGACTTTGCGATTGTGTGATTGTGTGATGACGGGTTGTGGATTGTCTAATTGTGTGATTGTGTATTGGTGTGATTGTGCGATTTTGTGACAATGCGATTGTGTGATTGTGTGGATGTGTGATTGTGTGGTTGTGTGATTGTGTAATTGCATGGTGGGGTGATTGTGTGATAGTGTGATTGTGTGATAGTGTGATAGTGTGATTGTGTGATTGTGTGATTGTGTGATTGTGTGATTGTGTGATTGTGTCCATGTGTAATCGTGTGTTTGGGTGCTTGTGTGATTGTGCGAGTGTGTGATTGTGTGGTTGTGTGATTGTGGATTGTGTGATTGTGTGATTGTGTGATTGTGTGATTGTGTGATTGTGTGATTGTGTGATTGTGTGATTGTGTGATTGCGGGATTGTGTGGTTGTGTGATTGTGTGGTTGTGTGATTGTGTGATTGTGGGATTGTGTGGTTGTGTGATAGTGTGGTTGTGTGATTGCGGGATTGTGTGGTTGTGTGATTGTGTGGTTGTGTGATTGTGTGATTGTGGGATTGTGTGGTTGTGTGATTGTGTGATTGTGTGATTGTGTGATTGTCTGATTGTGTGATTGTGCGATTGTGTGATTGCGTGGTTGCGTGATTGCGTGATTGTGTGATTGTGTGATTGTGTGGTTGTGTGATTGTGTGATTGTGTGATTGTGTGCTTGTGTGATTGCGTGATTGTGTGATTGTGGGATTGTGTGATTGTGTGATTGTGCGATTGTGTGATTGTGTGATTGTGTGGTTGTGTGAGTGTGTGGGTGTGTGATCGTGTGATTGTGTCACTGTGTGATTGTGGGATTGTGTGATTGTGTGGTGGTGTGATTGTGTGATTGTGTATTATGTGATTGTGTTCTTGTGTCTTTGTGTGATTGTGTAGTTGTGTGATTGTGTGATTGTGTGATTGTGGAATTGTGAGATTGTGTGATTGTGTGATTGTGTGATTGTGTGATTGTGTGATTGTGTGATTGTGTGATTGTGTGATTGTGTGATTGTGTGATTGTGTGATTGTGTGATTGTGTGAAAGTGGGTTTGTGTGTTTGTGGATTGTGTGGTTGTGTGATTGTGTGATGGCAGGATGTGGATTGTCTGATTGTGTGATTGTGTATTGGTGTGATTGTGCGATTGTGTGATTGTGTGATGGCATGTTGTGGGTTGTCTGATTGTGTGATTGTGTATTGGTGTGATTGTGTGATTGTGCGATTGTGGGATTGTGTGAGTGTGTGATTGTGTGATTGCGTGATTGTGTGATTGTGTGATTGTGTCACAGTGTGATTGTGTGATTGTGTGGTTGTGTGATTGTGTGATTGTGGGATTGTGTGATTGTGTGATTGTGTGATTGTGTGAAAGTGGGTTTGTGTGTTTGTGGATTGTGTGGTTGTGTGATTGTGTGATGGCGGGATGTGGATTGTCTGATTGTGTGATTGTGTATTGGTGTGATTGTGCGATTGTGTGACTTTGCGATTGTGTTATTGTGTGGTTGTATGATTGTGTGATTGCATGGTGGGGTGATTGTGTGATAGTGTGATTGTGTGATAGTGTGATTGTGTGATTGTGTGATTGTGTGATTGTGGGATTGTGTGGTTGTGTGATTGTGTGGCTGTGTGATTGTGTGATTGTGTGATTGTGGGATTGAGTGAGTGTGTGATTGTGTGATTGTGTGATTGTGGGATTGTGAGATTGTGTGATTGTGTGATTGTGTGATTGTGTGATTGTGTGATTGTGTGAAAGTGGGTTTGTGTGTTTGTGGATTGTGTGGTTGTGTGATTGTGTGATGGCGGGATGTGGATTGTCTGATTGTGTGATTGTGTATTGGTGTGATTGTGCGATTGTGTGACTTTGCGATTGTGTGATTGTGTGATGGCGGGTTGTGGATTGTCTGATTGTGTGATTGTGTATTGGTGTGATTGTGTGATTGCGGGATTGTGTGGTTGTGTGATTGTGTGGTTGTGTGATTGTGTGATTGTGGGATTGTGTGGTTGTGTGATAGTGTGGTTGTGTGATTGCGGGATTGTGTGGTTGTGTGATTGTGTGGTTGTGTGATTGTGTGATTGTGGGATTGTGTGGTTGTGTGATTGTGTGATTGTGTGATTGTGTGATTGTCTGATTGTGTGATTCTGCGATTGTGTGATTGCGTGGTTGCGTGATTGCGTGATTGTGTGATTGTGTGATTGTGTGGTTGTGTGATTGTGTGATTGTGTGATTGTGTGCTTGTGTGATTGCGTGATTGTGTGATTGTGGGATTGTGTGATTGTGTGATTGTGCGATTGTGTGATTGTGTGATTGTGTGGTTGTGTGAGTGTGTGGGTGTGTGATCGTGTGATTGTGTCACTGTGTGATTGTGTGATTGTGTGATTGTGTGGTGGTGTGATTGTGTGATTGTGTATTATGTGATTGTGTTCTTGTGTCTTTGTGTGATTGTGTAGTTGTGTGATTGTGTGATTGTGTGATTGTGGGATTGTGAGATTGTGTGATTGTGTGATTGTGTGATTGTGTGATTGTGTGATTGTGTGATTGTGTGATTGTGTGATTGTGTGATTGTGTGATTGTGTGATTGTGTGATTGTGTGATTGTGTGATTGTGTGATTGTGTGATTGTGTGAAAGTGGGTTTGTGTGTTTGTGGATTGTGTGGTTGTGTGATTGTGTGATGGCGGGATGTGGATTGTCTGATTGTGTGATTGTGTATTGGTGTGATTGTGCGATTGTGTGATTGTGTGATGGCATGTTGTGGGTTGTCTGATTGTGTGATTGTGTATTGGTGTGATTGTGTGATTGTGCGATTGTGGGATTGTGTGAGTGTGTGATTGTGTGATTGAGTGATTGTGTGATTGTGTGATTGTGTCACAGTGTGATTGTGTGATTGTGTGGTTGTGTGATTGTGTGATTGTGGGATTGTGTGATTGTGTGATTGTGTGATTGTGTGAAAGTGGGTTTGTGTGTTTGTGGATTGTGTGGTTGTGTGATTGTGTGATGGCGGGATGTGGATTGTCTGATTGTGTGATTGTGTATTGGTGTGATTGTGCGATTGTGTGACTTTGCGATTGTGTTATTGTGTGGTTGTATGATTGTGTGATTGCATGGTGGGGTGATTGTGTGATAGTGTGATTGTGTGATAGTGTGATTGTGTGATTGTGTGATTGTGTGATTGTGGGATTGTGTGGTTGTGTGATTGTGTGGCTGTGTGATTGTGTGATTGTGTGATTGTGGGATTGAGTGAGTGTGTGAGTGTGTGATTGTGTGATTGTGGGATTGTGAGATTGTGTGATTGTGTGATTGTGTGATTGTGTGATTGTGTGATTGTGTGAAAGTGGGTTTGTGTGTTTGTGGATTGTGTGGTTGTGTGATTGTGTGATGGCGGGATGTGGATTGTCTGATTGTGTGATTGTGTATTGGTGTGATTGTGCGATTGTGTGACTTTGCGATTGTGTGATTGTGTGATGGCGGGTTGTGGATTGTCTGATTGTGTGATTGTGTATTGGTGTGATTGTGTGATTGTGTGATTGTAGGATTGTGTGAGTGTGTGATTGTGTGATTGCGTGATTGTGTGATTGTGTGATTGTGTCACAGTGTGATTGTGTGATTGTGTGGTTGTGTGATTGTGTGATTGTGTGATTGTGTGATTGTGTGATTGTGGGATTGTGTGGTTGTGTGATTGTGTGGCTGTGTGATTGTGTGATTGTGTGATTGTGGGATTGTGTGATTGTGTGATTGTGTGATTGTGTGGTTGTGTGATTGTGTGATTGTGTGATTGTGTGATTGTGTGATTGTGCGATTGTGTGATTGCGTGGTTGCGTGATTGCGTGATTGTGTGATTGTGTGATTGTGTGATTGTGTGGTTGTGTGATTGTGTGATTGTGGATTGTGTATTGTGCGATTGTGTGATTGCGTGAGTGTGTGGTTGTGTGACTGTAGATTGCGTATTGTGTGATTGTGTGATTGTGTGATTGTGTGATTGTGTGATTGTGTGATTGTGTGATTGTGTGATTGTGTGATTGTGTGATTGTGTGATTGTGTGAAAGTGGGTTTGTGTGTTTGTGGATTGTGTGGTTGTGTGATTGTGTGATGGCGGGATGTGGATTGTCTGATTGTGTGATTGTGTATTGGTGTGATTGTGCGATTGTGTGACTTTGCGATTGTGTGATTGTGTGATGGCGGGTTGTGGATTGTCTGATTGTGTGATTGTGTATTGGTGTGATTGTGTGATTGTGTGATTGTGTGATTGTGTGATTGTGGGATTGTGTGAGTGCGTGATTGTGTGATTATGTGATTGTGTGATTGTGTGGTTGTGTGATTGTGTGATTGTGTGATTGTGTGATTGTGTGATTGTGGGATTGTGTGGTTGTGTGATTGTGTGGTTGTGTGATTGTGTGATTGTGTGATTGTGTGATTGTGTGGTTGTGTGATTGTGTGATTGTGGGATTGTGTGGTTGTGTGATTGTGTGGTTGTGTGATTGTGTGATTGTGTGATTGTGGGATTGTGTGATTGTGTGATTGTGTGATTGTGTGGTTGTGTGATTGTGTGATTGCGTGAGTGTATGATTGTGTGACTGTGGATTGTGTATTGTGTGATTGTGTGATTGCGTGAGTGTGTGGTTGTGTGACTGTAGATTGCGTATTGTGTGATTGTGTGATTGTGTGATTGTGTGATTGTGTGAAAGTGGGTTTGTGTGTTTGTGGATTGTGTGGTTGTGTGATTGTGTGATGGCGGGATGTGGATTGTCTGATTGTGTGATTGTGTATTGGTGTGATTGTGCGATTGTGTGACTTTGCGATTGTGTGATTGTGTGATGGCGGGTTGTGGATTGTCTGATTGTGTGATTGTGTATTGGTGTGATTGTGCGATTGTGTGACTTTGCGATTGTGTTATTGTGTGGTTGTGTGATTGTGTGATTGCATGGTGGGGTGATTGTGTGATAGTGTGATTGTGTGATAGTGTGATAGTGTGATTGTGTGATTGTGTGATTGTGTGATTGTGTGATAGTGTGATTGTGTCCATGTGTAATCGTGTGTTTGGGTGCTTGTGTGACTGTGTGAGTGTGTGATTGTGGATTGTGTGATTGTGTGATTGTGTGATTGTGTGATTGTGTGATTGTGTGATTGTGTGATTGTGTCACTGTGTGATTGTGTGATTGTGTGATTGTGTGGTTGTGTGATTGTGTGATTGTGTGATTGTGTGATTGTGGGATTGTGTCGTTGTGTGATTGTGTGGTTGTGTGATTGTGTGATTGTGGGATTGTGTGGTTGTGTGATTGTGTGGTTGTGTGATTGTGTGATTGTGTGAGTGGGATTGTGTGGTTGTGTGATTGTGTGGTTGTGTGATTGCGTGATTGTGTGATTGTGGGATTGTGTGATTGTGTGATTGTGTGATTGTGGGATTGTGTGGTTGTGTGATTGTGTGGTTGTGTGATTGTGTGATTGTGTGATTGTGGGATTGTGTGGTTGTGTGATTGTGTGGTTGTGTGATTGCGTGATTGTGTGATTGTGGGATTGTGTGATTGTGTGATTCTGCGATTGTGTGATTGTGTGGTTGTGTGAGTGTGTGGGTGTGTGATCGTGTGATTGTGTCACTGTGTGATTGTGTGATTGTGTGATTGCGTGGTGGTGTGATTGTGTGATTGTGTATTATGTGATTGTGTATTATGTGATTGTGTTCTTGTGTCTTTGTGTGATTGTGTAGTTGTGTGATTGTGTGATTGTGTGATTGTGGGATTGTGAGATTGTGTGATTGTGTGATTGTGTGATTGTGTGATTGTGTGAAAGTGGGTTTGTGTGTTTGCGGATTGTGTAGTTGTGTGATTGTGTGATGGCGGGATGTGGATTGTCTGATTGTGTGATTGTGTATTGGTGTGACTGTGCGATTGTGTGACTTTGCGATTGTGTGATTGTGTGATGGCGGGTTGTGGATTGTCTGATTGTGTGATTGTGTATTGGTGTGATTGTGTGATTGTGGGATTGTGTGAGTGTGTGATTGTGTGATTGTGTGATTGTGTGGTTGTGTGATTGTGTGATTGTGTGATTGTGTGATTGTGTGATTGTGGGATTGTGTGGTTGTGTGATTGTGTGGCTGTGTGATTGTGTGATTGTGTGATTGTGGGATTGTGTGATTGTGTGATTGTGTGATTGTGTGATTGTGTGGTTGTGTGATTGTGTGATTGTGTGATTGTGTGATTGTGTGATTGTGCGATTGTGTGATTGCGTGGTTGCGTGATTGCGTGATTGTGTGATTGTGTGATTGTGTGATTGTGTGGTTGTGTGATTGTGTGATTGTGGATTGTGTATTGTGCGATTGTGTGATTGCGTGAGTGTGTGGTTGTGTGACTGTAGATTGCGTATTGTGTGATTGTGTGATTGTGTGATTGTGTGATTGTGTGATTGTGTGATTGTGTGAAAGTGGGTTTGTGTGTTTGTGGATTGTGTGGTTGTGTGATTGTGTGATGGCGGGATGTGGATTGTCTGATTGTGTGATTGTGTATTGGTGTGATTGTGCGATTGTGTGACTTTGCGATTGTGTGATTGTGTGATGGCGGGTTGTGGATTGTCTGATTGTGTGATTGTGTATTGGTGTGATTGTGCGATTGTGTGACTTTGCGATTGTGTTATTGTGTGGTTGTGTGATTGTGTGATTGCATGGTGGGGTGATTGTGTGATAGTGTGATTGTGTGATAGTGTGATAGTGTGATTGTGTGATTGTGTGATAGTGTGATTGTGTCCATGTGTAATCGTGTGTTTGGGTGCTTGTGTGACTGTGTGAGTGTGTGATTGTGGATTGTGTGATTGTGTGATTGTGTGATTGTGTGATTGTGTGAATGTGTGATTGTGTGATTGTGTGATTGTGTGATTGTGTCACTGTGTGGTTGTGTGATTGTGTGATTGTGTGGTTGTGTGATTGTGTGATTGTGTGATTGTGGGATTGTGTGGTTGTGTGATTGAGTGGTTGTGTGATTGTGTGATTGTGGGATTGTGTGGTTGTGTGATTGTGTTGTTGTGTGATTGTGTGATTGTGTGAGTGGGATTGTGTGGTTGTGTGATTGTGTGGTTGTGTGATTGCGTGATTGTGTGATTGTGGGATTGTGTGATTGTGTGATTGTGTGATTGTGGGATTGTGTGGTTGTGTGATTGTGTGGTTGTGTGATTGTGTGATTGTGTGATTGTGGGATTGTGTGGTTGTGTGATTGTGTGGTTGTGTGATTGCGTGATTGTGTGATTGTGGGATTGTGTGATTGTGTGATTCTGCGATTGTGTGATTGTGTGGTTGTGTGAGTGTGTGGGTGTGTGATCGTGTGATTGTGTCACTGTGTGATTGTGTGATTGTGTGATTGTGTGGTGGTGTGATTGTGTGATTGTGTATTATGTGATTGTGTTCTTGTGTCTTTGTGTGATTGTGTAGTTGTGTGATTGTGTGATTGTGTGATTGTGGGATTGTGAGATTGTGTGATTGTGTGATTGTGTGATTGTGTGATTGTGTGATTGTGTGATTGTGTGAAAGTGGGTTTGTGTGTTTGTGGATTGTGCGGTTGTGTGATTGTGTGATGGCGGGATGTGGATTGTCTGATTGTGTGATTGTGTATTGGTGTGACTGTGCGATTGTGTGACTTTGCGATTGTGTGATTGTGTGATGGCGGGTTGTGGATTGTCTGATTGTGTGATTGTGTATTGGTGTGATTGTGTGATTGTGGGATTGTGTGAGTGTGTGATTGTGTGATTGTGTGATTGTGTGGTTGTGTGATTGTGTGATTGTGTGATTGTGTGATTGTGTGATTGTGGGATTGTGTGGTTGTGTGATTGTGTGGCTGTGTGATTGTGTGATTGTGTGATTGTGGGATTGTGTGATTGTGTGATTGTGTGATTGTGTGATTGTGTGGTTGTGTGATTGTGTGATTGTGTGATTGTGTGATTGTGCGATTGTGTGATTGCGTGGTTGCGTGATTGCGTGATTGTGTGATTGTGTGATTGTGTGATTGTGTGGTTGTGTGTTTGTGTGATTGTGGATTGTGTATTGTGCGATTGTGTGATTGCGTGAGTGTGTGGTTGTGTGACTGTAGATTGCGTATTGTGTGATTGTGTGATTGTGTGATTGTGTGATTGTGTGATTGTGTGATTGTGTGATTGTGTGAAAGTGGGTTTGCGTGTTTGTGGATTGTGTGGTTGTGTGATTGTGTGATGGCGGGATGTGGATTGTCTGATTTTGTGATTGTGTATTGGTGTGATTGTGCGATTGTGTGACTTTGCGATTGTGTGATTGTGTGATGGCGGGTTGTGGATTGTCTGATTGTGTGATTGTGTATTGGTGTGATTGTGTGATTGTGTGATTGTGGGATTGTGTGAGTGCGTGATTGTGTGATTGTGTGATTGTGTGGTTGTGTGATTGTGTGATTGTGTGACTGTGTGATTGTGGGATTGTGTGGTTGTGTGATTGTGTGGTTGTGTGATTGTGTGATTGTGTGATTGTGGGATTGTGTGATTGTGTGATTGTGTGATTGTGTGATTGTGTGGTTGTGTGATTGTGTGATTGCGTGAGTGTATGATTGTGTGACTGTGGATTGTGTATTGTGTGATTGTGTGATTGCGTGAGTGTGTGGTTGTGTGACTGCAGATTGCGTATTGTGTGATTGTGTGATTGTGTGATTGTGTGATTGTGTGATTGTGTGATTGTGTGAAAGTGGGTTTGTGTGTCTGTGGATTGTGTGGTTGTGTGATTGTGTGATGGCGGGATGTGGATTGTCTGATTGTGTGATTGTGTATTGGTGTGATTGTGCGATTGTGTGACTTTGCGATTGTGTGATTGTGTGATGGCGGGTTGTGGATTGTCTGATTGTGTGATTGTGTATTGGTGTGATTGTGCGATTGTGTGACTTTGCGATTGTGTTATTGTGTGGTTGTGTGATTGTGTGATTGCATGGTGGGGTGATTGTGTGATAGTGTGATTGTGTGATAGTGTGATAGTGTGATAGTGTGATGGTGTGATTGTGTGATTGTGTGATTGTGTGATAGTGTGATTGTGTCCATGTGTAATCGTGTGTTTGGGTGCTTGTGTGACTGTGTGAGTGTGTGATTGTGTGATTGTGGATTGTGTGATTGTGTGATTGTGTGATTGCGTGATTGTGTGATTGTGTGATTGTGTGATTGTGTGATTGTGTCTTTGTGTGATTGTGTAGTTGTGTGATTGTGTGATTGTGTGATTGTGGGATTGTGAGATTGTGTGATTGTGTGATTGTGTGATTGTATGATTGTGTGATTGCGTGATTGTGTGATTGTGTGATTGTGTGATTGTGTGATTGTGTGATTGTGTGATTGTGTGATTGTGTGATTGTGTGATTGTGTGAAAGTGGGTTTGTGTGTTTGTGGATTGTGTGGTTGTGTGATTGTGTGATTGTGTGATTGTGTGATTGTGGGTTTGTGTGGTTGTGTGATTGTGTGGTTGTGTGATTGCGTGACTGTGTGATTGTGGGATTGCGTGATTGTGTGATTGTGTGATTATGGGATTGTGTGATTGTGTGATAGTGTGATAGTGTGATTGTGTGATTGTGTGATTGTGTGATTGTGTGATTGTGTGATTGTGTCACTGTGTGATTGTGTGATTGTGTGATTGTGTGGTTGTGTGATTGTGTGATTGTGTGATGGTGTGATTGTGGGATTGTGTGGTTGTGTGATTGTGTGGTTGTGTGATTGTGTGATTGTGTAATTGTGTGGTTGTGTGATTGTGTGGTTGTGTGATTGTGTGATTGTGTGATTGTGTGATTGTGTGATTGTGGGATTGTGTGGTTGTGTGACTGTGTGGTTGTGTGATTGCGTGATTGTGTGATTGTGGGATTGTGTGATTGTGTGATTGTGTGATTGTGGGATTGTGTGGTTGTGTGATTGTGTGGTTGTGTGATTGTGTGATTGTGTGATTTTGTGATTGTGGGATTGTGTGGTTGTGTGATTGTGTGGTTGTGTGATTGCGTGATTGTGTGATTGTGGGATTGTGGGATTGTGTGATTGTGTGATTGTGCGATTGTGTGATTGTGTGATTGTGTGGTTGTGTGAGTGTGTGGGTGTGTGATCGTGTGATTGTGTCACTGTGTGATTGCGTGATTGTGCGATTGTGTGATTGTGGGATTGTGTGAGTGTGTGATTGTGTGATTGCGTGATTGTGTGATTGTGTGATTGTGTCACAGTGTGATTGTGTGATTGTGTGGTTGTGTGATTGTGTGATTGTGTGATTGTGTGATTGTGAGATTGTGTGGTTGTGTGATTGTGTGATTGTGTGATTGTGTGATTGTGTGATTGTGCGATTGTGTGATTGCGTGGTTGCGTGATTGCGTGATTGTGTGATTGTGTGATTGTGTGGTTGTGTGATTGTGTGATTGTGTGCTTGTGTGCTTGTGTGATTGCGTGATTGTGTGATTGTGGGATTGTGTGATTGTGTGATTGTGCGATTGTGTGATTGTGTGATTGTGTGGTTGTGTGAGTGTGTGGGTGTGTGATCGTGTGATTGTGTCACTGTGTGATTGTGTGATTGTGTGATTGTGTGATTGTGTGGTGGTGTGATTGTGTGATTGTGTATTATGTGATTGTATTCTTGTGTCTTTGTGTGATTGTGTAGTTGTGTGATTGTGTGATTGTGTGATTGTGGGATTGTGAGATTGTGTGATTGTGTGATTGTGTGATTGTGTGATTGTGTGATTGTGTGATTGTGTGATTGTGTTATTGTGGGATTGTGTGGTTGTGTGATTGTGTGGTTGTGTGATTGCGTGATTGTGTGATTGTGGGATTGTGTGATTGTGTGATTGTGTGATTATGGGATTGTGTGGTTGTGTGATTGTGTGGTTGTGTGATTGTGTGATTGTGTGATTGTGTGATTGAGTGATTGTGTGATTGTGTGATTGTGTGATTGTGGGATTGTGTGGTTGTGTGGTTGTGTGATTGCGAGATTGTGTGATTGTGGGATTGTGTGGTTGTGTGATTGTGTGGTTGTGTGATTGTGTGATTGTGTGATTGTGTGAGTGTGTGATAGTGTGATAGTGTGATTGTGTGATTGTGTGACTGTGGATTGTGTATTGTGTGATAGTGGGATTGTGTGGTTGTGTGATTGTGTGATTGTGTGGTTGTGTGATTGTGTGATTGTGTGATTGTGGGATTGTGTGGTTGTGTGATTGTGTGGTTGTGTGATTGTGTGATTGTGGGATTGTGTGGTTGTGTGATTGTGTGGTTGTGTGATTGTGTGATTGTGTGGTTGTGTGATTGTGGGCTTGTGTGGTTGTGTGATTGTGTGGTTGTGTGATTGCGTGATTGTGTGATTGTGTGATTATGGGATTGTGTGGTTGTGTGATTGTGTGATTGTGTGATTGTGGGATTGTGTGGTTGTGTGATTGTGTGGTTGTGTGATTGTGTGATTGTGTGATTGTGAGATTGTGTGATTGTGTGATTGTGTGATTGTGTGATTGTGTGATTGTGTGATTGTGTGATTGTGTGATTGTGTGATTGTGTGATTGTGTGAAAGTGGGTTTGTGTGTTTGTGGATTGTGTGGTTGTGTGATTGTGTGATGGCGGGATGTGGATTGTCTGATTGTGTGATTGTGTATTGGTGTGATTGTGCGATTGTGTGACTTTGCGATTGTGTGATTGTGTGATGGCGGGTTGTGGATTGTCTGATTGTGTGATTGTGTATTGGTGTGATTGAGCGATTGTGTGACTTTGCGATTGTGTGATTGTGTGATTGTGTGATTGTGGGATTGTGTGGTTGTGTGATTGTGTGGTTGTGTGATTGCGTGATTGTGTGATTGTGGGATTGTGTGATTGTGTGATTGTGTGATTATGGGATTGTGTGGTTGTGTGATTGTGTGATTGTGTGATTGTGGGATTGTGTGGTTGTGTGATTGTGTGGTTGTGTGATTGTGTGATTGTGTGATTGTGTGATTGTGGGATTGTGTGGTTGTGTGATTGTGTGGTTGTGTGATTGCGTGACTGTGTGATTGTGGGATTGCGTGATTGTGTGATTGTGCGATTATGGGATTGTGTGATTGTGTGATAGTGTGATAGTGTGATTGTGTGATTGTGTGATTGTGTGATTGTGTGATTGTGTCACTGTGTGATTGTGTGATTGTGTGATTGTGTGGTTGTGTGATTGTGTGATTGTGTGATTGTGTGGTTGTGTGATTGTGTGATTGTGTGATTGTGGGATTGTGTGATTGTGTGATTGTGTGATTGTGTGATTGTGTGATTGTGTGATTGTGTGGTTGTGTGATTGTGTGATTGTGTGCTTGTGTGATTGTGCGGTTGTGTGATTGCGTGGTTGCGTGATTGCGTGATTGTGTGATTGTGTGATTGTGTGATAGTGTGGTTGTGTGATTGTGTGATAGTGTGATTGTGCGATTGTGTGATTGCGTGATTGCCTGGTTGCGTGATTCTGTGATTCCCTCGTTGTGCGATTGTGTTATTGTGTGATGAGGTGCTTGTGTGATGGTGTGATTGTGTGATTGTGTGATTGTGTGTTTGTGTGATTGTGTGATTATGGGATTGTGTGGTTGTGTGATTGTGTGGTTGTGTGATTGTGTGATTGTGTGATTGTGTGATTGTGTGATTGTGGGATTGTGTGGTAGTGTGATTGTGTGATTGTGTGGTTGTGTGATTGTGTAATTGCATGGTGGGGTGATTGTGTGATAGTGTGATTGTGTGATAGTGTGATTGTGTGATTGTGTGATTGTGTGATTGTGTGATTGTGTGATTGTGTGATTGTGTCCATGTGTAATCGTGTGTTTGGGTGCTTGTGTGATTGTGCGAGTGTGTGATTGTGTGATTGTGGATTGTGTGATTGTGTGATTGTGTGATTGTCTGATGGTGTGATTGTGTGATTGTGTGATTGTGTGATTGTGTGATTGTGGGATTGTGTGGTTGTGTGATTGTGTGGTTGTGTGATTGCGTGATTGTGTGATTGTGGGATTGTGTGGTTGTGTGATTGTGTGATTGTGTGATTGTGTGATTGTGTGATTGTGTGATTGTGTGATTGTGTGATTGTGTGATTGTGTGATTGTGTGATTGTGTGATTGTGGGATTGTGTGGTTGTGTGATTGTGTGGTTGTGTGATTGTGTGATTGTGGGATTGTGTGGTTGTGTGATTGTCTGGTTGTGTGATTGTGTGATTGTGTGATTATGGGATTGTGTGGTTGTGTGATTGTGTGGTTGTGTGATTGTGCGATTGTGTGATTGTGTGATTGTGTGATTGCGTGATTGTGGGATTGTGTGGTAGTGTGATTGTGTGGTTGTGTGATTGCGTGATTGTGTGATTGTGGGATTGTGTGGTTGTGTGATTGTGTGGTGGTGTGATTGTGTGATTGTGTGATTGTGTGATTGTGGGATTGTGTGGTTGTGTGATTGTGTGGTTGTGTGATTGCGTGACTGTGTGATTGTGGGATTGCGTGATTGTGTGATTGTGCGATTATGGGATTGTGTGATTGTGTGATAGTGTGATAGTGTGATTGTGTGATTGTGTGATTGTGTGATTGTGTGATTGTGTGATTGTGTCACTGTGTGATTGTGTGATTGTGTGATTGTGTGGTTGTGTGATTGTGTGATTGTGTGATTGTGTGGTTGTGTGATTGTGTGATTGTGTGATTGTGGGATTGTGTGATTGTGTGATTGTGTGATTGTGTGATTGTGTGATTGTGTGATTGTGTGATTGTGTGGTTGTGTGATTGTGTGATTGTGTGCTTGTGTGATTGTGCGGTTGTGTGATTGCGTGGTTGCGTGATTGCGTGATTGTGTGATTGTGTGATTGTGTGATAGTGTGGTTGTGTGATTGTGTGATTGTGTGATAGTGTGATTGTGCGATTGTGTGATTGCGTGATTGCCTGGTTGCGTGATTCTGTGATTCCCTCGTTGTGCGATTGTGTTATTGTGTGATGAGGTGCTTGTGTGATGGTGTGATTGTGTGATTGTGTGATTGTGTGATTGTGTGATTGTGTGATTGTGTGATTGTGTGATTGTGTGGTTGTGTGATTATGTGATTGTGTCCTTGTGTTCATGTGTTATTTTGTGTTGGGGTGCTTGTGTGATTGCGTGAGTGTATGATTGTGTGACTGTGGATTGTGTATTGTGCGATTGTCTGATTGCGTGAGTGTGTGGTTGTGTGACTGTAGATTGCGTATTGTGTGATTGTGTGATTGTGTGATTGTGTGATTGTGGGATTGTGTGGTTGTGTGATTGTGTGGTTGTGTGATTGTGTGATTGTGGGATTGTGTGGTTGTGTGATTGTGTGGTTGTGTGATTGTGTGATTGTGTGATTATGGGATTGTGTGGTTGTGTGATTGTGTGGTTGTGTGATTGTGTGATTGTGTGATTGTGGGATTGTGTGATTGTGTGATTGTGGGATTGTGTGGTAGTGTGATTGTGTGATTGTGTGGTTGTGTGATTGTGTAATTGCATGGTGGGGTGATTGTGTGATAGTGTGATTGTGTGATAGTGTGATTGTGTGATTGTGTGATTGTGTGATTGTGTGATTGTGTGATTGTGTGATTGTGTGATTGTGTCCATGTGTAATCGTGTGTTTGGGTGCTTGTGTGATTGTGCGAGTGTGTGATTGTGTGATTGTGGATTGTGTGATTGTGTGGTTGTGTGATTGTGTGGTTGTGTGATTGTGTGATTGTGGGATTGTGTGGTTGTGTGATTGTCTGGTTGTGTGATTGTGTGATTGTGTGATTATGGGATTGTGTGGTTGTGTGATTGTGGGATTGTGTGGTTGTGTGATTGTGTGGTTGTGTGATTGTGTGATTGTGTGATTGTGTGATTGTGGGATTGTGTGGTTGTGTGAGTGTGTGATTGTGTGATTGTGTGGTTGTGTGATTGTGTGATTGTGTGCTTGTGTGATTGTGCAGTTGTGTGATTGCGTGGTTGCGTGATTGCGTGATTGTGTGATTGTGTGATAGTGTGGTTGTGTGATTGTGTGATAGTGTGATTGTGCGATTGTGTGATTGCGTGATTGCCTGGTTGCGTGATTCTGTGATTCCCTCGTTGTGCGATTGTGTTATTGTGTGATGAGGTGCTTGTGTGATGGTGTGATTGTGTGATTGTGTGATTGTGTGATTGTGTGATTGTGTGATTGTGTGGTTGTGTGATTATGTGATTGTGTCCTTGTGTTCATGTGTTATTTTGTGTTGGGGTGCTTGTGTGATTGCGTGAGTGTATGATTGTGTGACTGTGGATTGTGTATTGTGCGATTGTCTGATTGCGTGAGTGTGTGGTTGTGTGACTGTAGATTGCGTATTGTGTGATTGTGTGATTGTGTGATTGTGTGATTGTGTGATTGTGTGATTGTGTGATTGTGTGAAAGTGGGTTTGTGTGTTTGTGGATTGTGTGGTTGTGTGATTGTGTGATGGCGGGATGTGGATTGTCTGATTGTGTGATTGTGTATTGGTGTGATTGTGCGATTGTGTGACTTTGCGATAGTGTGATTGTGTGATGGCGGGTTGTGGATTGTCTGATTGTGTGATTGTGCGATTGTGTGACAATGCGATTGTGTGATTGTGTGGTTGTGTGATTGTGTAATTGCATGGTGGGGTGATTGTGTGATAGTGTGATTGTGTGATAGTGTGATTGTGTGATTGTGTGATTGTGTGATTGTGTGATTGTGTGATTGTGTGATTGTGTGATTGTGTGATTGTGTGATTGTGTCCATGTGTAATCGTGTGTTTGGGTGCTTGTGTGATTGTGCGAGTGTGTGATTGTGTCATTGTGGATTGTGTGATTGTGTGATTGTGTGATTGTGTGATTGTCTGATGGTGTGATTGTGTGATTGTGTGATTGTGTGATTGTGGGATTGTGTGGTTGTGTGATTGTGTGGTTGTGTGATTGCGTGATTGTGTGATTGTGGGATTGTGTGGTTGTGTGATTGTGTGGTTGTGTGATTGTGTGATTGTGTGATTGTGTGATTGTGTGATTGTGTGATTGTGTGATTGTGTGATTGTGTGATTGTGTGATTGTGTGATTGTGTGATTGTGTGATTGTGTGATTGTGTGATTGTGTGATTGTGGGATTGTGTGGTTGTGTGATTGTGTGGTTGTGTGATTGTGTGATTGTGGGATTGTGTGGTAGTGTGATTGTGTGGTTGTGTGTTTGTGTGATTGTGTGATTATGGGATTGTGTAGTTGTGTGATTGTGTGGTTGTGTGATTGTGTGATTGTGTGATTGTGTGATTGTGTGATTGTGGGATTGTGTGGTAGTGTGATTGTGTGATTGTGTGGTTGTGTGATTGTGTAATTGCATGGTGGGGTGATTGTGTGATAGTGTGATTGTGTGATAGTGTGATGGTGTGATTGTGTGATTGTGTGATTGTGTGATTGTGTGATTGTGTCCATGTGTAATCGTGTGTTTGGGTGCTTGTGTGATTGTGCGAGTGTGCGATTGTGTGATTGTGGATTGTGTGATTGTGTGATTGTGTGATTGTCTGATGGTGTGATTGTGTGATTGTGTGATTGTGTGATTGTGGGATTGTGTGGTTGTGTGATTGTGTGGTTGTGTGATTGCGTGATTGTGTGATTGTGGGATTGTGTGGTTGTGTGATTGTGTGATTGTGTGATTGTGTGATTGTGTGATTGTGTGATTGTGTGATTGTGTGATTGTGTGATTGTGTGATTGTGTGATTGTGTGATTGTGGGATTGTGTGGTTGTGTGATTGTGTGGTTGTGTGATTGTGTGATTGTGGGATTGTGTGGTTGTGTGATTGTCTGGTTGTGTGATTGTGTGATTGTGTGATTATGGGATTGTGTGGTTGTGTGATTGTGTGGTTGTGTGATTGTGTGATTGTGTGATTGTGTGATTGTGTGATTGTGGGATTGTGAGGTAGTGTGATTGTGTGGTTGTGTGATTGCGTGATTGTGTGATTGTGGGATTGTGTGGTTGTGTGATTGTGTGGTTGTGTGATTGTGTGATTGTGTGATTGTGTGATTGTGGGATTGTGTGGTTGTGTGATTGTGTGATTGTGCGATTATGGGATTGTGTGATTGTGTGATAGTGTGATAGTGTGATTGTGTGATTGTGTGATTGTGTGATTGTGTGATTGTGTGATTGTGTCACTGTGTGATTGTGTGATTGTGTGATTGTGTGGTTGTGTGATTGTGTGATTGTGTGATTGTGTGATTGTGTGATTGTGGGATTGTGTGGTTGTGTGATTGTGTGGTTGTGTGATTGTGTGATTGTGGGATTGTGTGGTTGTGTGATTGTGTGGTTGTGTGATTGTGTGATTGTGTGATTGTGTGATTGTGGGATTGTGTGGTTGTGTGATTGTGTGGTCGTGTGATTGCGTGATTGTGTGATTGTGGGATTGTGTGATTGTGTGATTGTGGGATTGTGTGATTGTGTGATTGTGGGATTGTGTGGTTGTGTGATTGTGTGGTTGTGTGATTGTGTGATTGTGTGATTGTGGGATTGTGTGGTTGTGTGATTGTGTGGTTGTGTGATTGCGTGATTGTGTGATTGTGGGATTGTGTGATTGTGTGATTGTGTGATTGTGGGATTGTGTGGTTGTGTGATTGTGTGGTTGTGTGATTGTGTGATTGTGTGATTTTGTGATGGTGGGATTGTGTGGTTGTGTGGTTGTGTGACTGTAGATTGCGTATTGTGTGATTGTGTGAAAGTGGGTTTGTGTGTTTGTGGATTGTGTGGTTGTGTGATTGTGTGATGGCGGGATGTGGATTGTCTGATTGTGTGATTGTGTATTGGTGTGATTGTGCGATTGTGTGACTTTGCGATTGTGTCATTGTGTGGTTGTGTGATTGTGTGATTGCATGGTGGGGTGATTGCGTGATAGTGTGATTGTGTGACAGTGTGATTGTGTGATAGTGTGATAGTGTGATTGTGTGATTGTGTGATTGTGTGATTGTGTGATTGTGTCCATGTGTAATCGTGTGTTTGGGTGCTTGTGTGATTGTGTGATTGTGTGATTGTGTGATTGTGTGATTGTGGGATTGTGTGGATGTGTGATTGTGTGGTTGTGTGATTGCGTGATTGTGTGATTGTGGGATTGTGAGATTGTGTGATTGTGTGATTGTGTGATTGTGTGATTGTGTGATAGTGTGATAGTGTGATTGTGTGATTGTGTGATTGTGTGATTGTGTGATTGTGTCCATGTGTAATCGTGTGTTTGGGTGCTTGTGTGATTGTGTGATTGTGTGATTGTGTGATTGTGGGATTGTGTGGATGTGTGATTGTGTGGTTGTGTGATTGCGTGATTGTGTGATTGTGGGATTGTGTGATTGTGTGATTGTATGGTTGTGTGATTGTGTGATAGTGTGATTGTGTGATTGTGTGAAAGTGGGTTTGTGTGTTTGTGGATTGTGTGGTTGTGTGATTGTGTGATGGCGGGATGTGGATTGTCTGATTGTGTGATTGTGTATTGGTGTGATTGTGCGATTGTGTGACTTTGCGATTGTGTCATTGTGTGGTTGTGTGATTGTGTGATTGCATGGTGGGGTGATTGCGTGATAGTGTGATTGTGTGACAGTGTGATTGTGTGATAGTGTGATAGTGTGATTGTGTGATTGTGTGATTGTGTGATTGTGTGATTGTGTCCATGTGTAATCGTGTGTTTGGGTGCTTGTGTGATTGTGTGATTGTGTGATTGTGTGATTGTGGGATTGTGTGGATGTGTGATTGTGTGGTTGTGTGATTGCGTGATTGTGTGATTGTGGGATTGTGTGATTGTGTGATTGTATGGTTGTGTGATTGTGTGATAGTGTGATTGTGTGATTGTGTGATTGTGTGATTGTGTGATTGTGTGATTGTGGGATTGTGTGAGTGTGTGATTGTGTGATTGTGTGATTGTGTGATTGTGTGATTGTGTGATTGTGTGATTGTGGGATTGTGTGGTTGTGTGATTGTGTGGTTGTGTGATTGTGTGATTGTGTGATTGTATGATTGTATGGTTGTGTGATTGTGTGATTGTGTGATTGTGTGATTGTGTGATTGTGTGATTGTGTGCTTGTGTGATTGTGCGGTTGTGTGATTGCGTGGTTGCGTGATTGCGTGATTGTGTGATTGTGTGATTGTGTGATAGTGTGGTTGTGTGATTGTGTGATTGTGTGATAGTGTGATTGTGCGATTGTGTGATTGCGTGATTGCCTGGTTGCGTGATTCTGTGATTCCCTCGTTGTGCGATTGTGTTATTGTGTGATGAGGTGCTTGTGTGATGGTGTGATTATGTGATTGTGTGATTGCGTGATTGTGTGATTGTGTGATTGTGTGGTTGTGGGATTATGTGATTGTGTCCTTGTGTTCATGTGTTATTTTTTGTTGGGGTGCTTGTGTGATTGCGTGAGTGTATGATTGTGTGACTGTGGATTGTGTATTGTGCGATTGTCTGATTGCGTGAGTGTGTGGTTGTGTGACTGTAGATTGCGTATTGTGTGATTGTGTGATTGTGTGATTGTGTGATTGTGTGATTGTGTGATTGTGTGATTGTGTGAAAGTGGGTTTGTGTGTTTGTGGATTGTGTGGTTGTGTGATTGTGTGATGGCGGGATGTGGATTGTCTGATTGTGTGATTGTGTATTGGTGTGATTGTGCGATTGTGTGACTTTGCGATAGTGTGATTGTGTGATGGCGGGTTGTGGATTGTCTGATTGTGTGATTGTGCGATTGTGTGACAATGCGATTGTGTGATTGTGTGGTTGTGTGATTGTGTAATTGCATGGTGGGGTGATTGTGTGATAGTGTGATTGTGTGATAGTGTGATTGTGTGATTGTGTGATTGTGTGATTGTGTGATTGTGTGATTGTGTGATTGTGTGATTGTGTGATTGTGTCCATGTGTAATCGTGTGTTTGGGTGCTTGTGTGATTGTGCGAGTGTGTGATAGTGTGATTGTGGATTGTGTGATTGTGTAATTGCGTGATTGTGTGATTGTCTGATGGTGTGATTGTGTGATTGTGTGATTGTGTGATTGTGGGATTGTGTGGTTGTGTGATTGTGTGGTTGTGTGATTGCGTGATTGTGTGATTGTGGGATTGTGTGGTTGTGTGATTGTGTGGTTGTGTGATTGTGTGATTGTGTGATTGTGTGATTGTGTGATTGTGTGATTGTGTGATTGTGTGATTGTGTGATTGTGTGATTGTGTGATTGTGTGATTGTGTGACTGTGGGATTGTGTGGTTGTGTGATTGTGTGGTTGTGTGATTGTGTGATTGTGGGATTGTGTGGTTGTGTGATTGTGTGGTTGTGTGATTGTGTGATTGTGTGATTATGGGATTGTGTGGTTGTGTGATTGTGTGGTTGTGTGATTGTGTGATTGTGTGATTGTGTGATTGTGTGATTGTGTGATTGTGGGAATGTGTGGTAGTGTGATTGTGTGATTGTGTGGTTGTGTGATTGTCTAATTGCATGGTGGGGTGATTGTGTGATAGTGTGATTGTGTGATAGTGTGATTGTGTGATTGTGTGATTGTGTGATTGTGTGATTGTGTCCATGTGTAATCGTGTGTTTGTGTGCTTGTGTGATTGTGCGAGTGTGTGATTGTGTGATTGTGGATTGTGTGATTGTGTGATTGTGTGATTGTCTGATGGTGTGATTGTGTGATTGTGTGATTGTGTGATTGTGGGACTGTGTGGTTGTGTGATTGTGTGGTTGTGTGATTGCGTGATTGTGTGATTGTGGGATTGTGTGATTGTGTGATTGTGTGATTGTGTGATTGTGGGATTGTGTGGTAGTGTGATTGTGTGGTTGTGTGATTGCGTGATTGTGTGATTGTGGGATTGTGTGGTTGTGTGATTGTGTGGTTGTGTGATTGTGTGATTGTGTGATTGTGTGATTGTGTGATTGTGCGTTTGTGTGGTTGTGTGATTGTGTGGTTGTGTGATTGCGTGACTGTGTGATTGTGGAATTGCGTGATTGTGTGATTGTGTGATTATGGGATTGTGTGATTGTGTGATAGTGTGATAGTGTGATTGTGTGATTGTGTGATTGTGTGATTGTGTGATTGTGTGATTGTGTCACTGTGTGATTGTGTGATTGTGTGATTGTGTGGTTGTGTGATTGTGTGATTGTGTGATGGTGTGATTGTGGGATTGTGTGGTTGTGTGATTGTGTGGTTGTGTGATTGTGTGATTGTGGGATTGTGTGGTTGTGTGATTGTGTGGTTGTGTGATTGTGTGATTGTGTGATTGTGTGATTGTGTGATTGTGGGATTGTGTTTTTGTGTGATTGTGTGGTTGTGTGATTGCGTGATTGTGTGATTGTGGGATTGTGTGATTGTGTGATTGTGTGATTGTGGGATTGTGTGGTTGTGTGATTGTGTGGTTGTGTGATTGTGTGATTGTGTGATTTTTTGATTGTGGGATTGTGTGGTTGTGTGATTGTGTGGTTGTGTGATTGCGTGATTGTGTGATTGTGGGATTGTGGGATTGTGTGATTGTGTGATTGTGCGATTGTGTGATTGTGTGATTGTGTGGTTGTGTGAGTGTGTGGGTGTGTGATCGTGTGATTGTGTCACTGTGTGATTGTGTGATTGTGTGATTGTGTGATTGTGGGATTGTGTGAGTGTGTGATTGTGTGATTGCGTGATTGTGTGATTGTGTGATTGTGTCACAGTGTGATTGTGTGATTGTGTGGTTGTGTGATTGTGTGATTGTGTGATTGTGTGATTGTGAGATTGTGTGGTTGTGTGATTGTGTGATTGTGTGATTGTGTGATTGTGTGATTGTGCGATTGTGTGATTGCGTGGTTGCGTGATTGCGTGATTGTGTGATTGTGTGATTGTGTGGTTGTGTGATTGTGTGATTGTGTGCTTGTGTGCTTGTGTGATTGCGTGATTGTGTGATTGTGGGATTGTGTGATTGTGTGATTGTGCGATTGTGTGATTGTGTGATTGTGTGGTTGTGTGAGTGTGTGGGTGTGTGATCGTGTGATTGTGTCACTGTGTGATTGTGTGATTGTGTGATTGTGTGATTGTGTGGTGGTGTGATTGTGGGATTGTGTATTATGTGATTGTATTCTTGTGTCTTTGTGTGATTGTGTAGTTGTGTGATTGTGTGATTGTGTGATTGTGGGATTGTGAGATTGTGTGATTGTGTGATTGTGTGATTGTGTGATTGTGTGATTGTGTGATTGTGTGATTGTGTGATTGTGTGATTGTGTGATTGTGTGAAAGTGGGTTTGTGTGTTTGTGGATTGTGTGGTTGTGTGATTGTGTGATGGCGGGATGTGGATTGTCTGATTGTGTGATTGTGTATTGGTGTGATTGTGCGATTGTGTGACTTTGCGATTGTGTGATTGTGTGATGGCGGGTTGTGGATTGTCTGATTGTGTGATTGTGTATTGGTGTGATTGAGCGATTGTGTGACTTTGCGATTGTGTGATTGTGTGATTGTGTGATTGTGGGATTGTGTGGTTGTGTGATTGTGTGGTTGTGTGATTGCGTGATTGTGTGATTGTGGGATTGTGTGATTGTGTGATTGTGTGATTATGGGATTGTGTGGTTGTGTGATTGTGTGGTTGTGTGATTGTGTGATTGTGTGATTGTGTGATTGAGTGATTGTGTGATTGTGTGATTGTGTGATTGTGGGATTGTGTGGTTGTGTGGTTGTGTGGTTGTGTGATTGCGAGATTGTGTGATTGTGGGATTGTGTGGTTGTGTGATTGTGTGGTTGTGTGATTGTGTGATTGTGTGATTGTGTGAGTGTGTGATAGTGTGATAGTGTGATTGTGTGATTGTGTGACTGTGGATTGTGTATTGTGTGATAGTGGGATTGTGTGGTTGTGTGATTGTGTGATTGTGTGGTTGTGTGATTGTGTGATTGTGTGATTGTGGGATTGTGTGGTTGTGTGATTGTGTGGTTGTGTGATTGTGTGATTGTGGGATTGTGTGGTTGTGTGATTGTGTGGTTGTGTGATTGTGTGATTGTGTGGTTGTGTGATTGTGGGCTTGTGTGGTTGTGTGATTGTGTGGTTGTGTGATTGCGTGATTGTGTGATTGTGTGATTATGGGATTGTGTGGTTGTGTGATTGTGTGATTGTGTGATTGTGGGATTGTGTGGTTGTGTGATTGTGTGGTTGTGTGATTGTGTGATTGTGTGATTGTGAGATTGTGTGATTGTGTGATTGTGTGATTGTGTGATTGTGTGATTGTGTGATTGTGTGATTGTGTGATTGTGTGATTGTGTGATTGTGTGAAAGTGGGTTTGTGTGTTTGTGGATTGTGTGGTTGTGTGATTGTGTGATGGCGGGATGTGGATTGTCTGATTGTGTGATTGTGTATTGGTGTGATTGTGCGATTGTGTGACTTTGCGATTGTGTCATTGTGTGGTTGTGTGATTGTGTGATTGCATGGTGGGGTGATTGCGTGATAGTGTGATTGTGTGACAGTGTGATTGTGTGATAGTGTGATAGTGTGATTGTGTGATTGTGTGATTGTGTGATTGTGTGATTGTGTCCATGTGTAATCGTGTGTTTGGGTGCTTGTGTGATTGTGTGATTGTGTGATTGTGTGATTGTGTGATTGTGGGATTGTGTGGATGTGTGATTGTGTGGTTGTGTGATTGCGTGATTGTGTGATTGTGGGATTGTGAGATTGTGTGATTGTGTGATTGTGTGATTGTGTGATTGTGTGATAGTGTGATAGTGTGATTGTGTGATTGTGTGATTGTGTGATTGTGTGATTGTGTCCATGTGTAATCGTGTGTTTGGGTGCTTGTGTGATTGTGTGATTGTGTGATTGTGTGATTGTGGGATTGTGTGGATGTGTGATTGTGTGGTTGTGTGATTGCGTGATTGTGTGATTGTGGGATTGTGTGATTGTGTGATTGTATGGTTGTGTGATTGTGTGATAGTGTGATTGTGTGATTGTGTGAAAGTGGGTTTGTGTGTTTGTGGATTGTGTGGTTGTGTGATTGTGTGATGGCGGGATGTGGATTGTCTGATTGTGTGATTGTGTATTGGTGTGATTGTGCGATTGTGTGACTTTGCGATTGTGTCATTGTGTGGTTGTGTGATTGTGTGATTGCATGGTGGGGTGATTGCGTGATAGTGTGATTGTGTGACAGTGTGATTGTGTGATAGTGTGATAGTGTGATTGTGTGATTGTGTGATTGTGTGATTGTGTGATTGTGTCCATGTGTAATCGTGTGTTTGGGTGCTTGTGTGATTGTGTGATTGTGTGATTGTGTGATTGTGGGATTGTGTGGATGTGTGATTGTGTGGTTGTGTGATTGCGTGATTGTGTGATTGTGGGATTGTGTGATTGTGTGATTGTATGGTTGTGTGATTGTGTGATAGTGTGATTGTGTGATTGTGTGATTGTGTGATTGTGTGATTGTGTGATTGTGGGATTGTGTGAGTGTGTGATTGTGTGATTGTGTGATTGTGTGATTGTGTGATTGTGTGATTGTGGGATTGTGTGGTTGTGTGATTGTGTGGTTGTGTGATTGTGTGATTGTGTGATTGTATGATTGTATGGTTGTGTGATTGTGTGATTGTGTGATTGTGTGATTGTGTGATTGTGTGATTGTGTGCTTGTGTGATTGTGCGGTTGTGTGATTGCGTGGTTGCGTGATTGCGTGATTGTGTGATTGTGTGATTGTGTGATAGTGTGGTTGTGTGATTGTGTGATTGTGTGATAGTGTGATTGTGCGATTGTGTGATTGCGTGATTGCCTGGTTGCGTGATTCTGTGATTCCCTCGTTGTGCGATTGTGTTATTGTGTGATGAGGTGCTTGTGTGATGGTGTGATTATGTGATTGTGTGATTGCGTGATTGTGTGATTGTGTGATTGTGTGGTTGTGGGATTATGTGATTGTGTCCTTGTGTTCATGTGTTATTTTTTGTTGGGGTGCTTGTGTGATTGCGTGAGTGTATGATTGTGTGACTGTGGATTGTGTATTGTGCGATTGTCTGATTGCGTGAGTGTGTGGTTGTGTGACTGTAGATTGCGTATTGTGTGATTGTGTGATTGTGTGATTGTGTGATTGTGTGATTGTGTGATTGTGTGATTGTGTGAAAGTGGGTTTGTGTGTTTGTGGATTGTGTGGTTGTGTGATTGTGTGATGGCGGGATGTGGATTGTCTGATTGTGTGATTGTGTATTGGTGTGATTGTGCGATTGTGTGACTTTGCGATAGTGTGATTGTGTGATGGCGGGTTGTGGATTGTCTGATTGTGTGATTGTGCGATTGTGTGACAATGCGATTGTGTGATTGTGTGGTTGTGTGATTGTGTAATTGCATGGTGGGGTGATTGTGTGATAGTGTGATTGTGTGATAGTGTGATTGTGTGATTGTGTGATTGTGTGATTGTGTGATTGTGTGATTGTGTGATTGTGTGATTGTGTGATTGTGTCCATGTGTAATCGTGTGTTTGGGTGCTTGTGTGATTGTGCGAGTGTGTGATAGTGTGATTGTGGATTGTGTGATTGTGTAATTGCGTGATTGTGTGATTGTCTGATGGTGTGATTGTGTGATTGTGTGATTGTGTGATTGTGGGATTGTGTGGTTGTGTGATTGTGTGGTTGTGTGATTGCGTGATTGTGTGATTGTGGGATTGTGTGGTTGTGTGATTGTGTGGTTGTGTGATTGTGTGATTGTGTGATTGTGTGATTGTGTGATTGTGTGATTGTGTGATTGTGTGATTGTGTGATTGTGTGATTGTGTGATTGTGTGATTGTGTGACTGTGGGATTGTGTGGTTGTGTGATTGTGTGGTTGTGTGATTGTGTGATTGTGGGATTGTGTGGTTGTGTGATTGTGTGGTTGTGTGATTGTGTGATTGTGTGATTATGGGATTGTGTGGTTGTGTGATTGTGTGGTTGTGTGATTGTGTGATTGTGTGATTGTGTGATTGTGTGATTGTGTGATTGTGGGATTGTGTGGTAGTGTGATTGTGTGATTGTGTGGTTGTGTGATTGTCTAATTGCATGGTGGGGTGATTGTGTGATAGTGTGATTGTGTGATAGTGTGATTGTGTGATTGTGTGATTGTGTGATTGTGTGATTGTGTGATTGTGTCCATGTGTAATCGTGTGTTTGTGTGCTTGTGTGATTGTGCGAGTGTGTGATTGTGTGATTGTGTATTGTGTGATTGTGTGATTGTGTGATTGTCTAATGGTGTGATTGTGTGATTGTGTGATTGTGGGACTGTGTGGTTGTGTGATTGTGTGGTTGTGTGATTGCGTGATTGTGTGATTGTGGGATTGTGTGATTGTGTGATTGTGTGATTGTGTGATTGTGGGATTGTGTGGTAGTGTGATTGTGTGGTTGTGTGATTGCGTGATTGTGTGATTGTGGGATTGTGTGGTTGTGTGATTGTGTGGTTGTGTGATTGTGTGATTGTGTGATTGTGTGATTGTGTGATTGTGCGTTTGTGTGGTTGTGTGATTGTGTGGTTGTGTGATTGCGTGACTGTGTGATTGTGGAATTGCGTGATTGTGTGATTGTGTGATTATGGGATTGTGTGATTGTGTGATAGTGTGATAGTGTGATTGTGTGATTGTGTGATTGTGTGATTGTGTGATTGTGTGATTGTGTCACTGTGTGATTGTGTGATTGTGTGATTGTGTGGTTGTGTGATTGTGTGATTGTGTGATGGTGTGATTGTGGGATTGTGTGGTTGTGTGATTGTGTGGTTGTGTGATTGTGTGATTGTGGGATTGTGTGGTTGTGTGATTGTGTGGTTGTGTGATTGTGTGATTGTGTGATTGTGTGATTGTGTGATTGTGGGATTGTGTTTTTGTGTGATTGTGTGGTTGTGTGATTGCGTGATTGTGTGATTGTGGGATTGTGTGATTGTGTGATTGTGTGATTGTGGGATTGTGTGGTTGTGTGATTGTGTGGTTGTGTGATTGTGTGATTGTGTGATTTTTTGATTGTGGGATTGTGTGGTTGTGTGATTGTGTGGTTGTGTGATTGCGTGATTGTGTGATTGTGGGATTGTGGGATTGTGTGATTGTGTGATTGTGCGATTGTGTGATTGTGTGATTGTGTGGTTGTGTGAGTGTGTGGGTGTGTGATCGTGTGATTGTGTCACTGTGTGATTGTGTGATTGTGTGATTGTGTGATTGTGGGATTGTGTGAGTGTGTGATTGTGTGATTGCGTGATTGTGTGATTGTGTGATTGTGTCACAGTGTGATTGTGTGATTGTGTGGTTGTGTGATTGTGTGATTGTGTGATTGTGTGATTGTGAGATTGTGTGGTTGTGTGATTGTGTGATTGTGTGATTGTGTGATTGTGTGATTGTGCGATTGTGTGATTGCGTGGTTGCGTGATTGCGTGATTGTGTGATTGTGTGATTGTGTGGTTGTGTGATTGTGTGATTGTGTGCTTGTGTGCTTGTGTGATTGCGTGATTGTGTGATTGTGGGATTGTGTGATTGTGTGATTGTGCGATTGTGTGATTGTGTGATTGTGTGGTTGTGTGAGTGTGTGGGTGTGTGATCGTGTGATTGTGTCACTGTGTGATTGTGTGATTGTGTGATTGTGTGATTGTGTGGTGGTGTGATTGTGGGATTGTGTATTATGTGATTGTATTCTTGTGTCTTTGTGTGATTGTGTAGTTGTGTGATTGTGTGATTGTGTGATTGTGGGATTGTGAGATTGTGTGATTGTGTGATTGTGTGATTGTGTGATTGTGTGATTGTGTGATTGTGTGATTGTGTGATTGTGTGATTGTGTGATTGTGTGATTGTGTGAAAGTGGGTTTGTGTGTTTGTGGATTGTGTGGTTGTGTGATTGTGTGATGGCGGGATGTGGATTGTCTGATTGTGTGATTGTGTATTGGTGTGATTGTGCGATTGTGTGACTTTGCGATTGTGTGATTGTGTGATGGCGGGTTGTGGATTGTCTGATTGTGTGATTGTGTATTGGTGTGATTGAGCGATTGTGTGACTTTGCGATTGTGTGATTGTGTGATTGTGTGATTGTGGGATTGTGTGGTTGTGTGATTGTGTGGTTGTGTGATTGCGTGATTGTGTGATTGTGGGATTGTGTGATTGTGTGATTGTGTGATTATGGGATTGTGTGGTTGTGTGATTGTGTGGTTGTGTGATTGTGTGATTGTGTGATTGTGTGATTGAGTGATTGTGTGATTGTGTGATTGTGTGATTGTGGGATTGTGTGGTTGTGTGGTTGTGTGGTTGTGTGATTGCGAGATTGTGTGATTGTGGGATTGTGTGGTTGTGTGATTGTGTGGTTGTGTGATTGTGTGATTGTGTGATTGTGTGAGTGTGTGATAGTGTGATAGTGTGATTGTGTGATTGTGTGACTGTGGATTGTGTATTGTGTGATAGTGGGATTGTGTGGTTGTGTGATTGTGTGATTGTGTGGTTGTGTGATTGTGTGATTGTGTGATTGTGGGATTGTGTGGTTGTGTGATTGTGTGGTTGTGTGATTGTGTGATTGTGGGATTGTGTGGTTGTGTGATTGTGTGGTTGTGTGATTGTGTGATTGTGTGGTTGTGTGATTGTGGGCTTGTGTGGTTGTGTGATTGTGTGGTTGTGTGATTGCGTGATTGTGTGATTGTGTGATTATGGGATTGTGTGGTTGTGTGATTGTGTGATTGTGTGATTGTGGGATTGTGTGGTTGTGTGATTGTGTGGTTGTGTGATTGTGTGATTGTGTGATTGTGAGATTGTGTGATTGTGTGATTGTGTGATTGTGTGATTGTGTGATTGTGTGATTGTGTGATTGTGTGATTGTGTGATTGTGTGATTGTGTGAAAGTGGGTTTGTGTGTTTGTGGATTGTGTGGTTGTGTGATTGTGTGATGGCGGGATGTGGATTGTCTGATTGTGTGATTGTGTATTGGTGTGATTGTGCGATTGTGTGACTTTGCGATTGTGTGATTGTGTGATGGCGGGTTGTGGATTGTCTGATTGTGTGATTGTGTATTGGTGTGATTGAGCGATTGTGTGACTTTGCGATGGTGTGATTGTGTGATTGTGTGATTGTGGGATTGTGTGGTTGTGTGATTGTGTGGTTGTGTGATTGCGTGATTGTGTGATTGTGGGATTGTGTGATTGTGTGATTGTGTGATTATGGGATTGTGTGGTTGTGTGATTGTGCGATTGTGTGATTGTGGGATTGTGTGGTTGTGTGATTGTGTGGTTGTGTGATTGTGTGATTGTGTGATTGTGTGATTGTGGGATTGTGTGGTTGTGTGATTGTGTGGTTGTGTGATTGCGTGACTGTGTGATTGTGGGATTGCGTGATTGTGTGATTGTGCGATTATGGGATTGTGTGATTGTGTGATAGTGTGATAGTGTGATTGTGTGATTGTGTGATTGTGTGATTGTGTCACTGTGTGATTGTGTGATTGTGTGATTGTGTGGTTGTGTGATTGTGTGATTGTGTGATTGTGTGGTTGTGTGATTGTGTGATTGTGTGATTGTGGGATTGTGTGATTGTGTGATTGTGTGATTGTGTGATTGTGTGATTGTGTGATTGTGTGATTGTGTGGTTGTGTGATTGTGTGATTGTGTGCTTGTGTGATTGTGCGGTTGTGTGATTGCGTGGTTGCGTGATTGCGTGATTGTGTGATTGTGTGATTGTGTGATAGTGTGGTTGTGTGATTGTGTGATAGTGTGGTTGTGCGATTGTGTGATTGCGTGATTGCCTGGTTGCGTGATTCTGTGATTCCCTCGTTGTGCGATTGTGTTATTGTGTGATGAGGTGCTTGTGTGATGGTGTGATTGTGTGATTGTGTGATTGTGTGATTGTGTGATTGTGTGATTGTGTGATTGTGTGGTTGTGTGATTATGTGATTGTGTCCTTGTGTTCATGTGTTATTTTGTGTTGGGGTGCTTGTGTGATTGCGTGAGTGTATGATTGTGTGACTGTGGATTGTGTATTGTGCGATTGTCTGATTGCGTGAGTGTGTGGTTGTGTGACTGTAGATTGCGTATTGTGTGATTGTGTGATTGTGTGATTGTGTGATTGTGGGATTGTGTGGTTGTGTGATTGTGTGGTTGTGTGATTGTGTGATTGTGGGATTGTGTGGTTGTGTGATTGTGTGTTTGTGTGATTGTGTGATTATGGGATTGTGTGGTTGTGTGATTGTGTGGTTGTGTGATTGTGTGATTGTGTGATTGTGTGATTGTGTGATTGTGGGATTGTGTGGTAGTGTGATTGTGTGATTGTGTGGTGGTGTGATTGTGTAATTGCATGGTGGGGTGATTGTGTGATAGTGTGATTGTGTGATAGTGTGATTGTGTGATTGTGTGATTGTGTGATTGTGTGATTGTGTGATTGTGTGATTGTGTCCATGTGTAATCGTGTGTTTGGGTGCTTGTGTGATTGTGCGAGTGTGTGATTGTGTGATTGTGGATTGTGTGATTGTGTGATTGTGTGATTGTCTGATGGTGTGATTGTGTGATTGTGTGATTGTGTGATTGTGGGATTGTGTGTTGTGTGATTGTGTGGTTGTGTGATTGCGTGATTGTGTGATTGTGGGATTGTGTGGTTGTGTGATTGTGTGATTGTGTGATTGTGTGATTGTGTGATTGTGTGATTGTGTGATTGTGTGATTGCGTGATTGTGGGATTGTGTGGTAGTGTGATTGTGTGGTTGTGTGATTGCGTGATTGTGTGATTGTGGGATTGTGTGGTTGTGTGATTGTGTGGTTGTGTGATTGTGTGATTGTGTGATTGTGTGATTGTGGGATTGTGTGGTTGTGTGATTGTGTGGTTGTGTGATTGCGTGACTGTGTGATTGTGGGATTGCGTGATTGTGTGATTGTGCGATTATGGGATTGTGTGATTGTGTGATAGTGTGATAGTGTGATTGTGTGATTGTGTGATTGTGTGATTGTGTGATTGTGTGATTGTGTCACTGTGTGATTGTGTGATTGTGTGATTGTGTGGTTGTGTGATTGTGTGATTGTGTGATTGTGTGGTTGTGTGATTGTGTGATTGTGTGATTGTGGGATTGTGTGATTGTGTGATTGTGTGATTGTGTGATTGTGTGATTGTGTGATTGTGTGGTTGTGTGATTGTGTGATTGTGTGCTTGTGTGATTGTGCGGTTGTGTGATTGCGTGGTTGCGTGATTGCGTGATTGTGTGATTGTGTGATTGTGTGATAGTGTGGTTGTGTGATTGTGTGATTGTGTGATAGTGTGATTGTGCGATTGTGTGATTGCGTGATTGCCTGGTTGCGTGATTCTGTGATTCCCTCGTTGTGCGATTGTGTTATTGTGTGATGAGGTGCTTGTGTGATGGTGTGATTGTGTGATTGTGTGATTGTGTGATTGTGTGATTGTGTGATTGTGTGGTTGTGTGATTATGTGATTGTGTCCTTGTGTTCATGTGTTATTTTGTGTTGGGGTGCTTGTGTGATTGCGTGAGTGTATGATTGTGTGACTGTGGATTGTGTATTGTGCGATTGTCTGATTGCGTGAGTGTGTGGTTGTGTGACTGTAGATTGCGTATTGTGTGATTGTGTGATTGTGTGATTGTGTGATTGTGGGATTGTGTGGTTGTGTGATTGTGTGGTTGTGTGATTGTGTGATTGTGGGATTGTGTGGTTGTGTGATTGTGTGGTTGTGTGATTGTGTGATTGTGTGATTATGGGATTGTGTGGTTGTGTGATTGTGTGGTTGTGTGATTGTGTGATTGTGTGATTGTGGGATTGTGTGATTGTGTGATTGTGGGATTGTGTGGTAGTGTGATTGTGTGATTGTGTGGTTGTGTGATTGTGTAATTGCATGGTGGGGTGATTGTGTGATAGTGTGATTGTGTGATAGTGTGATTGTGTGATTGTGTGATTGTGTGATTGTGTGATTGTGTGATTGTGTGATTGTGTGATTGTGTCCATGTGTAATCGTGTGTTTGGGTGCTTGTGTGATTGTGCGAGTGTGTGATTGTGGGATTGTGGATTGTGTGATTGTGTGATTGTGTGATTGTCTGATGGTGTGATTGTGTGATTGTGTGATTGTGTGATTGTGGGATTGTGTGGTTGTGTGATTGTGTGGTTGTGTGATTGCGTGATTGTGTGATTGTGGGATTGTGTGGTTGTGTGATTGTGTGATTGTGTGATTGTGTGATTGTGTGATTGTGTGATTGTGTGATTGTGTGATTGTGGGATTGTGTGGTTGTGTGATTGTGTGGTTGTGTGATTGTGTGATTGTGGGATTGTGTGGTTGTGTGATTGTCTGGTTGTGTGATTGTGTGATTGTGTGATTATGGGATTGTGTGGTTGTGTGATTGTGTGGTTGTGTGATTGTGTGATTGTGTGATTGTGTGATTGCGTGATTGTGGGATTGTGTGGTAGTGTGATTGTGTGGTTGTGTGATTGCGTGATTGTGTGATTGTGGGATTGTGTGGTTGTGTGATTGTGTGGTTGTGTGATTGTGTGATTGTGTGATTGTGTGATTGTGGGATTGTGTGGTTGTGTGATTGTGTGGTTGTGTGATTGCGTGACTGTGTGATTGTGGGATTGCGTGATTGTGTGATTGTGCGATTATGGGATTGTGTGATTGTGTGATTGTGTGATTGTGTGATTGTGTGATTGTGTCACTGTGTGATTGTGTGATTGTGTGATTGTGTGGTTGTGTGATTGTGTGATTGTGTGATTGTGTGGTTGTGTGATTGTGTGATTGTGTGATTGTGGGATTGTGTGATTGTGTGATTGTGTGATTGTGTGATTGTGTGATTGTGTGATTGTGTGGTTGTGTGATTGTGTGATTGTGTGCTTGTGTGATTGTGCGGTTGTGTGATTGCGTGGTTGCGTGATTGCGTGATTGTGTGATTGTGTGATTGTGTGATAGTGTGGTTGTGTGATTGTGTGATTGTGTGATAGTGTGATTGTGCGATTGTGTGATTGCGTGATTGCCTGGTTGCGTGATTCTGTGATTCCCTCGTTGTGCGATTGTGTTATTGTGTGATGAGGTGCTTGTGTGATGGTGTGATTGTGTGATTGTGTGATTGTGTGATTGTGTGATTGTGTGATTGTGTGATTGTGTGGTTGTGTGATTATGTGATTGTGTCCTTGTGTTCATGTGTTATTTTGTGTTGGGGTGCTTGTGTGATTGCGTGAGTGTATGATTGTGTGACTGTGGATTGTGTATTGTGCGATTGTCTGATTGCGTGAGTGTGTGGTTGTGTGACTGTAGATTGCGTATTGTGTGATTGTGTGATTGTGTGATTGTGTGATTGTGTGATTGTGTGATTGTGTGATTGTGTGAAAGTGGGTTTGTGTGTTTGTGGATTGTGTGGTTGTGTGATTGTGTGATGGCGGGATGTGGATTGTCTGATTGTGTGATTGTGTATTGGTGTGATTGTGCGATTGTGTGACTTTGCGATAGTGTGATTGTGTGATGGCGGGTTGTGGATTGTCTGATTGTGTGATTGTGCGATTGTGTGACAATGCGATTGTGTGATTGTGTGGTTGTGTGATTGTGTAATTGCATGGTGGGGTGATTGTGTGATAGTGTGATTGTGTGATAGTGTGATTGTGTGATTGTGTGATTGTGTGATTGTGTGATTGTGTGATTGTGTGATTGTGTGATTGTGTCCATGTGTAATCGTGTGTTTGGGTGCTTGTGTGATTGTGCGAGTGTGTGATTGTGTGATTGTGGATTGTGTGATTGTGTGATTGTGTGATTGTGTGATTGTCTGATGGTGTGATTGTGTGATTGTGTGATTGTGTGATTGTGGGATTGTGTGGTTGTGTGATTGTGTGGTTGTGTGATTGCGTGATTGTGTGATTGTGGGATTGTGTGGTTGTGTGATTGTGTGGTTGTGTGATTGTGTGATTGTGTGATTGTGTGATTGTGTGATTGTGTGATTGTGTGATTGTGTGATTGTGTGATTGTGTGATTGTGTGATTGTGTGATTGTGTGATTGTGGGATTGTGTGGTTGTGTGATTGTGTGGTTGTGTGATTGTGTGATTGTGGGATTGTGTGGTAGTGTGATTGTGTGGTTGTGTGTTTGTGTGATTGTGTGATTATGGGATTGTGTAGTTGTGTGATTGTGTGGTTGTGTGATTGTGTGATTGTGTGATTGTGTGATTGTGTGATTGTGTGATTGTGGGATTGTGTGGTAGTGTGATTGTGTGATTGTGTGGTTGTGTGATTGTGTAATTGCATGGTGGGGTGATTGTGTGATAGTGTGATTGTGTGATAGTGTGATTGTGTGATTGTGTGATTGTGTGATTGTGTGATTGTGTGATTGTGTGATTGTGTGATTGTGTCCATGTGTAATCGTGTGTTTGGGTGCTTGTGTGATTGTGCGAGTGTGCGATTGTGTGATTGTGGATTGTGTGATTGTGTGATTGTGTGATTGTCTGATGGTGTGATTGTGTGATTGTGTGATTGTGTGATTGTGTGATTGTGGGATTGTGAGGTAGTGTGATTGTGTGGTTGTGTGATTGCGTGATTGTGTGATTGTGTGATTGTGTGATTGTGTGATTGTGGGATTGTGTGGTTGTGTGATTGTGTGGTTGTGTGATTGCGTGACTGTGTGATTGTGGGATTGCGTGATTGTGTGATTGTGCGATTATGGGATTGTGTGATTGTGTGATAGTGTGATAGTGTGATTGTGTGATTGTGTGATTGTGTGATTGTGTGATTGTGTGATTGTGTCACTGTGTGATTGTGTGATTGTGTGATTGTGTGGTTGTGTGATTGTGTGATTGTGTGATTGTGTGATTGTGTGATTGTGGGATTGTGTGGTTGTGTGATTGTGTGGTTGTGTGATTGTGTGATTGTGGGATTGTGTGGTTGTGTGATTGTGTGATTGTGTGATTGTGGGATTGTGTGGTTGTGTGATTGTGTGGTTGTGTGATTGCGTGATTGTGTGATTGTGGGATTGTGTGATTGTGTGATTGTGGGATTGTGTGATTGTGTGATTGTGGGATTGTGTGGTTGTGTGATTGTGTGGTTGTGTGATTGTGTGATTGTGGGATTGTGTGGTTGTGTGATTGTGTGGTTGTGTGATTGCGTGATTGTGTGATTGTGGGATTGTGTGATTGTGTGATTGTGTGATTGTGGGATTGTGTGGTTGTGTGATTGTGTGGTTGTGTGATTGTGTGATTGTGTGATTTTGTGATGGTGGGATTGTGTGGTTGTGTGATTGTGTGGTTGTGTGATTGCGTGATTGTGTGATTGTGGGATTGTGTGATTGTGTGATTGTGCGATTGTGTGATTGTGTGATTGTGTGGTTGTGTGAGTGTGTGGGTGTGTGATCGTGTGATTGTGTCACTGTGTGATTGTCTGATTGTGTGATTGTGGGACTGTGTGAGTGTGTGATTGTGTGATTGCGTGATTGTGTGATTGTGTGATTGTGTCACAGTGTGATTGTGTGATTGTGTGGTTGTGTGATTGTGTGATTGTGTGATTGTGTGATTGTGAGATTGTGTGGTTGTGTGATTGTGTGATTGTGTGATTGTGTGAATGTGTGAAAGTGGGTTTGTGTGTTTGTGGATTGTGTGGTTGTGTGATTGTGTGATGGCGGGATGTGGATTGTCTGATTGTGTGATTGTGTATTGGTGTGATTGTGCGATTGTGTGACTTTGCGATTGTGTGATTGTGTGATGGCGGGTTGTGGATTGTCTGATTGTGTGATTGTGTATTGGTGTGATTGTGTATTGGTGTGATTGTGTGATTGTGTGATTGTGGGATTGTGTGAGTGTGTGATTGTGTGATTGCGTGATTGTGTGATTGTGTGATTGTGTCACAGTGTGATTGTGTGGTTGTGTGGTTGTGTGATTGTGTGGTTGTGTGATTGTGTGATTGTGGGATTGTGTGATTGTGTGATTGTGTGATTGTGTGAAAGTGGGTTTGTGTGTTTGTGGATTGTGTGGTTGTGCGATTGTGTGATGGCGGGATGTGGATTGTCTGATTGTGTGATTGTGCATTGGTGTGATTGTGTGATTGTGTGATTGTGGGATTGTGTGATTGTGTGATTGTGTGATTGTGTGATTGTGTGATTGTGTGGTTGTGTGATTGTGTGATTGTGTGATTGTGTGATTGTGCGATTGTGTGATTGCGTGGTTGCGTGATTGCGTGATTGTGTGATTGTGTGATTGTGTGATTGTGTGGTTGTGTGATTGTGTGATTGTGTGATAGTGTGATTGTGCGATTGTGTGATTGCGTGATTGCCTGGTTGCGTGATTCTGTGATTCCCTCGTTGTGCGATTGTGTTATTGTGTGATGAGGTGCTTGTGTGATGGTGTGATTGTGTGATTGTGTGATTGTGTGGTTGTGTGATTGTGTGATTGTGTGATTGTGTGATTGTGTGATTGTGTGATTGTGTGGTTGTGTGATTGTGTGGTTGTGTGATTATGTGATCGTGTCATTGTGTTCATGTGTTATTTTGTGTTGGGGTGCTTGTGTGATTGCGTGAGTGTATGATTGTGTGACTGTGGATTGTGTATTGTGTGATTGTGTGATTGCGTGAGTGTGTGGTTGTGTGACTGTAGATTGCGTATTGTGTGATTGTGTGATTGTGTGATTGTGTGATTGTGTGAAAGTGGGTTTGTGTGGTTGTGTGATTGTGTGATGGCGGGATGTGGATTGTCTGATTGTGTGATTGTGTATTGGTGTGATTGTGTGATTGTGTGATTGTGTGATTGTGTGATTGTGTGATTGTGTGATTGTGTGATTGTGGGATTGTGTGATGGTGTGATTGTGTGGTTGTGTGATTGTGTGATTGTGTGATTGTGTGATTGTGGGATTGTGTGGTTGTGTGATTGTGTGGTTGTGTGATTGCGTGATTGTGTGATTGTGGGATTGTGTGATTGTGTGATTGTATGATTGTGTGACTGTGGATTGTGTATTGTGCGATTGTCTGATTGCGTGAGTGTGTGGTTGTGTGACTGTAGATTGCGTATTGTGTGATTGTGTGATTGTGTGATTGTGTGATTGTGTGATTGTGTGATTGTGTGATTGTGTGATTGTGTGAAAGTGGGTTTGTGTGTTTGTGGATTGTGTGGTTGTGTGATTTTGTGATGGCGGGATGTGGATTGTCTGATTGTGTGATTGTGTATTGGTGTGATTGTGCGATTGTGTGACTTTGCGATAGTGTGATTGTGTGATGGCGGGTTGTGGATTGTCTGATTGTGTGATTGTGCGATTGTGTGACAATGCGATTGTGTGATTGTGTGGTTGTGTGATTGTGTAATTGCATGGTGGGGTGATTGTGTGATAGTGTGATTGTGTGATAGTGTGTTTGTGCGATTGTGTGATTGTGTGATTGTGTGATTGTGTCCATGTGTAATCGTGTGTTTGGGTGCTTGTGTGATTGTGCGAGTGTGTGATTGTGTGATTGTGGATTGTGTGATTGTGTGATTGTGTGATTGTGTGATTGTGTGATTGTGTGATTGTGTGATTGTGTGATTGTGGGATTGTGTGGTTGTGTGATTGTGTGGTTGTGTGATTGCGTGATTGTGTGATTGTGGGATTGTGTGGTTGTGTGATTGTGTGGTTGTGTGATTGTGTGATTGTGTGATTGTGTGATTGTGTGATTGTGTGATTGTGTGATTGTGTGATTGTGTGATTGTGGGATTGTGTGGTTGTGTGATTGTGTGGTTGTGTGATTGTGTGATTGTGGGATTGTGTGGTTGTGTGATTGTGTGGTTGTGTGATTGTGTGATTGTGTGATTATAGGATTGTGTGGTTGTGTGATTGTGTGGTTGTGTGATTGTGTGATTGTGTGATTGTGTGATTGTGTGATTGTGTGATTGTGGGATTGTGTGGTAGTGTGATTGTGTGATTGTGTGGGTGTGTGATTGTGTAATTGCATGGTGGGGTGATTGTGTGATAGTGTGATTGTGTGATAGTGTGATTGTGTGATTGTGTGATTGTGTGATTGTGTGATTGTGTGATTGTGTGATTGTGGGATTGTGTGGTAGTGTTATTGTGTGGTTGTGTGATTGCGTGATTGTGTGATTGTGTGATTGTGTGATTGTGTGATTGTGTGATTGTGTGATTGTGTGATTGTGTGATTGTGTGATTGTGTGATTGTGTGATTGTGTGATTGTGGGATTGTGTGGTTGTGTGATTGTGTGGTTGTGTGATTTTGTGATTGTGGGATTGTGTGGTTGTGTGATTGTCTGGTTGTGTGATTGCGTGATTGTGTGATTATGGGATTGTGTGGTTGTGTGATTGTGTGGTTATGTGATTGTGTGATTGTGTGATTGTGTGATTGTGTGATTGTGGGATTGTGTGGTAGTGTGATTGTGTGGTTGTGTGATTGCGTGATTGTGTGATTGTGGGATTGTGTGGTTGTGTGATTGTGTGGTTGTGTGATTGTGTGATTGTGTGATTGTGGGATTGTGTGGTTGTGTGATTGTGTGGTTGTGTGATTGCGTGACTGTGTGATTGTGGGATTGCGTGATTGTGTGATTGTGTGATTATGGGATTGTGTGATTGTGTGATAGTGTGATAGTGTGATTGTGTGATTGTGTGATTGTGTGATTGTGTGATTGTGTGATTGTGTCACTGTGTGATTGTGTGATTGTGTGATTGTGTGGTTGTGTGATTGTGTGATTGTGTGATTGTGTGATTGTGTGATTGTGGGATTGTGTGGTTGTGTGATTGTGTGGTTGTGTGATTGTGTGATTGTGGGATTGTGTGGTTGTGTGATTGTGTGGTTGTGTGATTGTGTGATTCTGTGATTGTGTGATTGTGGGATTGTGTGGTTGTGTGATTGTGTGGTTGTGTGATTGCGTGATTGTGTGATTGTGGGATTGTGTGATTGTGTGATTGTGTGATTGTGGGATTGTGTGGTTGTGTGATTGTGTGGTTGTGTGATTGTGTGATTGTGTGATTTTGTGATTGTGGGATTGTGTGGTTGTGTGACTGTGTGGTTGTGTGATTGCGTGATTGTGTGATTGTGGGATTGTGTGATTGTGTGATTGTGCGATTGTGTGATTGTGTGATTGTGTGATTTTGTGATTGTGTGATTGTGTGATTGTGGGATTGTGTGGTTGTGTGATTGTGTGGTTGTGTGATTGCGAGATTGTGTGATTGTGGGATTGTGTGGTTGTGTGATTGTGTGGTTGTGTGATTGTGTGATTGTGTGATTGTGTGATTGTGGGATTGTGTGGTTGTGTGGTTGTGTGATTGTGTGGTTGTGTGATTGCGTGACTGTGTGATTGTGGAATTGCGTGATTGTGTGATTGTGTGATTATGGGATTGTGTGGTTGTGTGATTGTGTGGTTGTGTGATTGTGTGATTGTGTGGTTGTGTGATTGCGTGATTGTGTGATTGTGTGATTGTGTGATTGTGTGATTGTGTGATTGTGTGATTGTATGATTGTGTGATTGTGTGATTGTGTGATTGTGTGATTGTGTGATTGTGTGATTGTGTGATTGTGTGATTGTGTGATTGTGTGGTTGTGTGAATGTGTGATTGCATGGTGGGGTGATTGTGTGATAGTGTGATTGTGTGATAGTGTGATAGTGTGATTGTGTGATTGTGTGATTGTGTGATTGTGTGATTGTGGGATTGTGTGGTTGTGTGATTGTGTGGTTGTGTGATTGTGTGATTGTGGGATTGTGTGATTGTGGGATTGTGTGGTTGTGCGATTGTGTGGTTGTGTGATTATGTGATTGTGTCATTGTGTTCATGTGTTATTTTGCGTTGGGGTGCTTGTGTGATTGCGTGAGTGTATGATTGTGTGACTGTGGATTGTGTATTGTGTGATAGTGGGATTGTGTGGTTGTGTGATTGTGTGATTGTGTGGTTGTGTGATTGTGTGATTGTGTGATTGTGGGATTGTGTGGTTGTGTGATTGTGTGGTTGTGTGATTGTGTGATTGTGGGATTGTGTGGTTGTGTGATTGTGTGGTTGTGTGATTGTGTGATTGTGTGGTTGTGTGATTGTGGGCTTGTGTGGTTGTGTGATTGTGTGGTTGTGTGATTGCGTGATTGTGTGATTGTGTGATTGTGTGGTGGTTTGATTGTGTGATTGTGTATTATGTGATTGTGTTCTTGTGTCTTTGTGTGATTGTGTAGTTGTGTGATTGTGTGATTGTGTGATTGTGGGATTGTGAGATTGTGTGATTGTGTGATTGTGTGGTTGTGTGATTGTGTGATTGTGTGATTGTGTGATTGTGTGATTGTGTGATTGTGTGATTGTGTGATTGTGTGATTGTGTGATTGTGTGATTGTGTCATTGTGTATTTGTGTGATTGTGTGATTGTGTGGTTGTGTGATTGTGTGATTGTGTGATTGTGTGATTGTGGGATTGTGTGGTTGTGTGATTGTGTGGTTGTGTGATTGTGTGATTGTGGGATTGTGTGGTTGTGTGAGTGTGTGGTTGTGTGATTGTGTGATTGTGTGGTTGTGTGATTGTGGGATTGTGTGGTTGTGTGATCGTGTGGTTGTGTGATTGCGTGATTGTGTGATTGTGTGATTGTGTGGTGGTTTGATTGTGTGATTGTGTATTATGTGATTGTGTTCTTGTGTCTTTGTGTGATTGTGTAGTTGTGTGATTGTGTGATTGTGTGATTGTGGGATTGTGAGATTGTGTGATTGTGTGATTGTGTGATTGTGTGATTGTGTTATTGTGTGATTGTGTGATTGTGTGAAAGTGGTTTTGTGTGTTTGTGGATTGTGTGGTTGTGTGATTGTGTGATGGAGGGATGTGGATTGTCTGATTGTGTGATTGTGTATTGGTGTGAGTGTGCGATTGTGTGACTTTGCGATTGTGTGATTGTATGATGGCGGGTTGTGGATTGTCTGATTGTGTGATTGTGTATTGGTGTGATTGTGTGATTGTGTGATTGTGGGATTGTGTGAGTGTGTGATTGTGTGCTTGCGTGATTGTGTGATTGTGTGATTGTGTCACAGTGTGATTGTGTGATTGTGTCACAGTGTGATTGTGTGATTGTGTGGTTGTGTGATTGTGTGATTGTGTGATTGTGGGATTGTGTGGTTGTGTGGTTGTGTGGCTGTGTGATTGTGTGATTGTGGGATTGTGTGATTGTGTGATTGTGTGATTGTGTGGTTGTGTGATTGTGTGATTGTGTGATTGTGTGATTGTGTGATTGTGCGATTGTGTGATTGCGTGGTTGCGTGATTGCGTGATTGTGTGATTGTGTGATTGTGTAATTGTGTGATTGTGTGGTTGTGTGATTGTGTGATTGTGTGATAGTGTGATTGTGCGATTGTGTGATTGCGTGATTGCCTGGTTGCGTGATTCTGTGATTCCCTCGTTGTGCGATTGTGTTATTGTGTGATGAGGTGCTTGTGTGATGGTGTGATTGTGTGATTGTGTGATTGTGTCCATGTGTAATCGTGTGTTTGGGTGCTTGTGTGATTGTGCGAGTGTGTGATTGTGTGATTGTGGATTGTGTGATTGTGTGATTGTGTGATTGTGTGATTGTGTGATTGTGTGATTGTGTGATTGTGTGATTGTGTGATTGTGTGATTGTGTGATTGTGGGATTGTGTGATGGTGTGATTGTGTGATTGTGTGATTGTGTGGTTGTGGGATTGTGTGATTGTGTGATTGTGTGATTGTGTGATTGTGTGACTGTGTGATTGTGTGGTTGTGTGATTGTGTGATTGTGTGATTGTGTGATTGTGTGATAGTGGGATTGTGTGGTTGTGTGATTGTGTGGTTGTGTGATTATGTGATTGTGTCATTGTGTTCATGTGTTATTTTGTGTTGGGGTGCTTGTGTGATTGCGTGAGTATATGATTGTGTGACTGTGGATTGTGTATTGTGTGATTGTGTGATTGCGTGAGTGTGTGGTTGTGTGACTGTAGATTGCGTATTGTGTGATTGTGTGATTGTGTGATTGTGTGATTGTGTGATTGTGTGAAAGTGGGTTTGTGTGTTTGTGGATTGTGTGGTTGTGTGATTGTGTGATGGCGGGATGTGGATTGTCTGATTGTGTGATTGTGTATTGGTGTGATTGTGCGATTGTGTGACTTTGCGATTGTGTGATTGTGTGATGGCGGGTTGTGGATTGTCTGACTGTGTGATTGTGTATTGGTGTGATTGTGCGATTGTGTGACTTTGCGATTGTGTGATTGTGTGGTTGTCTGATTGTGTGATTGCATGGTGAGGTGATTGTGTGATAGTGTGATTGTGTGATTGTGTGGTTGTGTGATTGCGTGATTGTGTGATTGTGGGATTGTGTGATTGTGTGATTGTGTGATTGTGGGATTGTGTGGTTGTGTGATTGTGTGGTTGTGTGATTGTGTGATTGTGTGATTTTGTGATTGTGGGATTGTGTGGTTGTGTGACTGTGTGGTTGTGTGATTGCGTGATTGTGTGATTGTGGGATTGTGTGATTGTGTGATTGTGCGATTGTGTGATTGTGTGATTGTGTGATTTTGTGATTGTGTGATTGTGTGATTGTGGGATTGTGTGGTTGTGTGATTGTGTGGTTGTGTGATTGCGAGATTGTGTGATTGTGGGATTGTGTGGTTGTGTGATTGTGTGGTTGTGTGATTGTGTGATTGTGTGATTGTGTGATTGTGGGATTGTGTGGTTGTGTGGTTGTGTGATTGTGTGGTTGTGTGATTGCGTGACTGTGTGATTGTGGAATTGCGTGATTGTGTGATTGTGTGATTATGGGATTGTGTGGTTGTGTGATTGTGTGGTTGTGTGATTGTGTGATTGTGTGGTTGTGTGATTGCGTGATTGTGTGATTGTGTGATTGTGTGATTGTGTGATTGTGTGATTGTGTGATTGTATGATTGTGTGATTGTGTGATTGTGTGATTGTGTGATTGTGTGATTGTGTGATTGTGTGATTGTGTGATTGTGTGATTGTGTGGTTGTGTGAATGTGTGATTGCATGGTGGGGTGATTGTGTGATAGTGTGATTGTGTGATAGTGTGATAGTGTGATTGTGTGATTGTGTGATTGTGTGATTGTGTGATTGTGGGATTGTGTGGTTGTGTGATTGTGTGGTTGTGTGATTGTGTGATTGTGGGATTGTGTGATTGTGGGATTGTGTGGTTGTGCGATTGTGTGGTTGTGTGATTATGTGATTGTGTCATTGTGTTCATGTGTTATTTTGCGTTGGGGTGCTTGTGTGATTGCGTGAGTGTATGATTGTGTGACTGTGGATTGTGTATTGTGTGATAGTGGGATTGTGTGGTTGTGTGATTGTGTGATTGTGTGGTTGTGTGATTGTGTGATTGTGTGATTGTGGGATTGTGTGGTTGTGTGATTGTGTGGTTGTGTGATTGTGTGATTGTGGGATTGTGTGGTTGTGTGATTGTGTGGTTGTGTGATTGTGTGATTGTGTGGTTGTGTGATTGTGGGCTTGTGTGGTTGTGTGATTGTGTGGTTGTGTGATTGCGTGATTGTGTGATTGTGTGATTGTGTGGTGGTTTGATTGTGTGATTGTGTATTATGTGATTGTGTTCTTGTGTCTTTGTGTGATTGTGTAGTTGTGTGATTGTGTGATTGTGTGATTGTGGGATTGTGAGATTGTGTGATTGTGTGATTGTGTGGTTGTGTGATTGTGTGATTGTGTGATTGTGTGATTGTGTGATTGTGTGATTGTGTGATTGTGTGATTGTGTGATTGTGTGATTGTGTGATTGTGTCATTGTGTATTTGTGTGATTGTGTGATTGTGTGGTTGTGTGATTGTGTGATTGTGTGATTGTGTGATTGTGGGATTGTGTGGTTGTGTGATTGTGTGGTTGTGTGATTGTGTGATTGTGGGATTGTGTGGTTGTGTGAGTGTGTGGTTGTGTGATTGTGTGATTGTGTGGTTGTGTGATTGTGGGATTGTGTGGTTGTGTGATCGTGTGGTTGTGTGATTGCGTGATTGTGTGATTGTGTGATTGTGTGGTGGTTTGATTGTGTGATTGTGTATTATGTGATTGTGTTCTTGTGTCTTTGTGTGATTGTGTAGTTGTGTGATTGTGTGATTGTGTGATTGTGGGATTGTGAGATTGTGTGATTGTGTGATTGTGTGATTGTGTGATTGTGTTATTGTGTGATTGTGTGATTGTGTGAAAGTGGTTTTGTGTGTTTGTGGATTGTGTGGTTGTGTGATTGTGTGATGGAGGGATGTGGATTGTCTGATTGTGTGATTGTGTATTGGTGTGAGTGTGCGATTGTGTGACTTTGCGATTGTGTGATTGTATGATGGCGGGTTGTGGATTGTCTGATTGTGTGATTGTGTATTGGTGTGATTGTGTGATTGTGTGATTGTGGGATTGTGTGAGTGTGTGATTGTGTGCTTGCGTGATTGTGTGATTGTGTGATTGTGTCACAGTGTGATTGTGTGATTGTGTCACAGTGTGATTGTGTGATTGTGTGGTTGTGTGATTGTGTGATTGTGTGATTGTGGGATTGTGTGGTTGTGTGGTTGTGTGGCTGTGTGATTGTGTGATTGTGGGATTGTGTGATTGTGTGATTGTGTGATTGTGTGGTTGTGTGATTGTGTGATTGTGTGATTGTGTGATTGTGTGATTGTGCGATTGTGTGATTGCGTGGTTGCGTGATTGCGTGATTGTGTGATTGTGTGATTGTGTAATTGTGTGATTGTGTGGTTGTGTGATTGTGTGATTGTGTGATAGTGTGATTGTGCGATTGTGTGATTGCGTGATTGCCTGGTTGCGTGATTCTGTGATTCCCTCGTTGTGCGATTGTGTTATTGTGTGATGAGGTGCTTGTGTGATGGTGTGATTGTGTGATTGTGTGATTGTGTCCATGTGTAATCGTGTGTTTGGGTGCTTGTGTGATTGTGCGAGTGTGTGATTGTGTGATTGTGGATTGTGTGATTGTGTGATTGTGTGATTGTGTGATTGTGTGATTGTGTGATTGTGTGATTGTGTGATTGTGTGATTGTGTGATTGTGTGATTGTGGGATTGTGTGATGGTGTGATTGTGTGATTGTGTGATTGTGTGGTTGTGGGATTGTGTGATTGTGTGATTGTGTGATTGTGTGATTGTGTGACTGTGTGATTGTGTGGTTGTGTGATTGTGTGATTGTGTGATTGTGTGATTGTGTGATAGTGGGATTGTGTGGTTGTGTGATTGTGTGGTTGTGTGATTATGTGATTGTGTCATTGTGTTCATGTGTTATTTTGTGTTGGGGTGCTTGTGTGATTGCGTGAGTATATGATTGTGTGACTGTGGATTGTGTATTGTGTGATTGTGTGATTGCGTGAGTGTGTGGTTGTGTGACTGTAGATTGCGTATTGTGTGATTGTGTGATTGTGTGATTGTGTGATTGTGTGATTGTGTGAAAGTGGGTTTGTGTGTTTGTGGATTGTGTGGTTGTGTGATTGTGTGATGGCGGGATGTGGATTGTCTGATTGTGTGATTGTGTATTGGTGTGATTGTGCGATTGTGTGACTTTGCGATTGTGTGATTGTGTGATGGCGGGTTGTGGATTGTCTGACTGTGTGATTGTGTATTGGTGTGATTGTGCGATTGTGTGACTTTGCGATTGTGTGATTGTGTGGTTGTCTGATTGTGTGATTGCATGGTGAGGTGATTGTGTGATAGTGTGATTGTGTGATAGTGTGATTGTGGGATTGTGTGGTTGTGTGATTGTGTGGTTGTGTGATTGTGTGATTGTGTCACTGTGTGATTGTGTGATTGTGTGATTGTGTGGTTGTGTGATTGTGTGATTGTGTGATTGTGTGATTGTGGGATTGTGTGGTTGTGTGATTGTGTGGTTGTGTGATTGTGTGATTGTGGGATTGTGTGGTTGTGTGATTGTGTGGTTGTGTGATTGTGTGATTGTGTGATTGTGTGATTGTGGGATTGTGTGGTTGTGTGATTGTGTGGTTGTGTGATTGCGTGATTGTGTGATTGTGGGATTGTGTGATTGTGTGATTGTGGGATTGTGTGATTGTGAGATTGTGTGGTTGTGTGATTGTGTGATTGTGTGATTGTGTGATTGTGTGATTGTGCGATTGTGTGATTGCGTGGTTGCGTGATTGCGTGATTGTGTGATTGTGTGATTGTGTGGTTGTGTGATTGTGTGATTGTGTGATTGTGTGCTTGTGTGATTGCGTGATTGTGTGATTGTGGGATTGTGTGATTGTGTGATTGTGCGATTGTGTGATTGTGTGATTGTGTGATTGTGTGGTTGTGTGAGTGTGTGGGTGTGTGATCGTGTGATTGTGTCACTGTGTGATTGTGTGATTGTGTGATTGTGTGGTGGTGTGATTGTGTGATTGTGTGATTGTGGGATTGTGTGATTGTGTGATTGTGCGATTGCGTGGTTGCGTGATTGCGTGATTGTGTGATTGTGTGATTGTGTGGTTGTGTGATTGTATGATTGTGTGATTGTGTGCTTGTGTGATTGCGTGATTGTGTGATTGTGGGATTGTGTGGTTGTGTGATTGTGTGGTTGTGTGATTGTGTGATTGTGGGATTGTGTGGTTGTGTGATTGTGTGGTTGTGTGATTGTGTGATTGTGTGGTTGTGTGATTGTGGGATTGTGTGGTTGTGTGATTGTGTGGTTGCGTGATTGCGTGATTGTGTGATTGTGTGATTGTGTCGTGGTTTGATTGTGTGATTGTGTATTATGTGATTGTGTTCTTGTGTCTTTGTGTGATTGTGTAGTTGTGTGATTGTGTGATTGTGTGATTGTGGGATTGTGAGATTGTGTGATTGTGTGATTGTGTGATTGTGTGATTGTGTGATTGTGTGATTGTGTGAAAGTGGGTTTGTGTGTTTGTGGATTGTGTGGTTGTGTGATTGTGTCATGGAGGGATGTGGAGTGTCTGATTGTGTGATTGTGTATTGGTGTGAGTGTGCGATTGTGTGACTTTGCGATTGTGTGATTGTGTGATGGCGGGTTGTGGATTGTCTGATTGTGTGATTGTGTATTGGTGTGATTGTGTGATTGTGTGATTGTGGGATTGTGTGAGTGTGTGATTGTGTGATTGCGTGATTGTGTGATTGTGTGATTGTGTCACAGTGTGATTGTGTGATTGTGTTGTTGTGTAATTGTGTGATTGTGGGATTGTGTGGTTGTGTGATTGTGTGGCTGTGTGATTGTGTGATTGTGTGATTGTGTGATTGTGCGATTGTGTGATTGTGTGATTGTGTGGTTGTGTGAGTGTGTGGGTGTGTGATCGTGTGATTGTGTCACTGTGTGATTGTGTGATTGTGTGATTGTGTGGTGGTGTGATTGTGTGATTGTGTATTATGTGATTGTGTTCTTGTGTCTTTGTGTGATTGTGTAGTTGTGTGATTGTGTGATTGTGTGATTGTGGGATTGTGAGATTGTGTGATTGTGTGATTGTGTGATTGTGTGATTGTGTGATTGTGTGATTGTGTGAAAGTGGGTTTGTGTGTTTGTGGATTGTGTGATGGCGGGATGTGGATTGTCTGATTGTGTGATTGTGTATTGGTGTGATTGTGCGATTGTGTGACTTTGCGATTGTGTGATTGTGTGATGGCGGTTTGTGGATTGTCTGATTGTGTGATTGTGTATTGGTGTGATTGTGTATTGGTGTGATTGTGTGATTGTGTGATTGTGGGATTGTGTGAGTGTGTGATTGTGTGATTGCGTGATTGTGTGATTGTGTGATTGTGTCACAGTGTGATTGTGTGGTTGTGTGGTTGTGTGATTGTGTGGTTGTGTGATTGTGTGATTGTGGGATTGTGTGATTGTGTGATTGTGTGATTGTGTGATTGTGTGATTGTGTGAAAGTGGGTTTGTGTGTTTGTGGATTGTGTGGTTGTGTGATTGTGTGATGGCGGGATGTGGATTGTCTGATTGTGTGATTGTGTATTGGTGTGATTGTGCGATTGTGTGACTTTGCGATTGTGTGATTGTGTGATGGCGGGTTGTGGATTGTCTGATTGTGTGATTGTGTATTGGTGTGATTGTGCGATTGTGTGACTTTGCGATTGTGTGATTGTGTGATTGTGTGATTGTGGGATTGTGTGGTTGTGTGATTGTGTGGTTGTGTGATTGCGTGATTGTGTGATTGTGGGATTGTGTGATTGTGTGATTGTGTGATTATGGGATTGTGTGGTTGTGTGATTGTGTGGTTGTGTGATTGTGTGATTGTGTGATTGTGTGATTGTGTGATTGTGTGATTGTGTGATTGTGGGATTGTGTGGTTGTGTGATTGTGTGGTTGTGTGATTGCGAGATTGTGTGATTGTGGGATTGTGTGGTTGTGTGATTGTGTGGTTGTGTGATTGTGTGATTGTGTGATTGTGTGATTGTGGGATTGTGTGGTTGTGTGGTTGTGTGATTGTGTGGTTGTGTGATTGCGTGACTGTGTGATTGTGGAATTGCGTGATTGTGTGATTGTGTGATTATGGGATTGTGTGGTTGTGTGATTGTGTGGTTGTGTGATTGTGTGATTGTGTGGTTGTGTGATTGCGTGATTGTGTGATTGTGTGATTGTGTGATTGTGTGATTGTGTGATTGTGTGATTGTGTGATTGTGTGATTGTGGGATTGTGTGGTTGTGTGATTGTGTGGTTGTGTGATTGTGTGATTGTGGGATTGTGTGGTTGTGTGATTGTGTGGTTGTGTGATTGTGTGATTGTGTGGTTGTGTGATTGTGGGCTTGTGTGGTTGTGTGATTGTGTGGTTGTGTGATTGCGTGATTGTGTGATTGTGTGATTGTGTGGTGGTTTGATTGTGTGATTGTGTATTATGTGATTGTGTTCTTGTGTCTTTGTGTGATTGTGTAGTTGTGTGATTGTGTGATTGTGTGATTGTGGGATTGTGAGATTGTGTGATTGTGTGATTGTGTGGTTGTGTGATTGTGTGATTGTGTGATTGTGTCCATGTGTAATCGTGTGTTTGGGTGCTTGTGTGATTGTGCGAGTGTGTGATTGTGTGATTGTGGATTGTGTGATTGTGTGATTGTGTGATTGTGTGATTGTGTGATTGTGTGATTGTGTGATTGTGTGATTGTGTGATTGTGTGATTGTGTGATTGTGTGATTGTGGGATTGTGTGATGGTGTGATTGTGTGATTGTGTGATTGTGTGGTTGTGGGATTGTGTGATTGTGTGATTGTGTGATTGTGTGATTGTGTGACTGTGTGATTGTGTGGTTGTGTGATTGTGTGATTGTGTGATTGTGTGATTGTGTGATAGTGGGATTGTGTGGTTGTGTGATTGTGTGGTTGTGTGATTATGTGATTGTGTCATTGTGTTCATGTGTTATTTTGTGTTGGGGTGCTTGTGTGATTGCGTGAGTATATGATTGTGTGACTGTGGATTGTGTATTGTGTGATTGTGTGATTGCGTGAGTGTGTGGTTGTGTGACTGTAGATTGCGTATTGTGTGATTGTGTGATTGTGTGATTGTGTGATTGTGTGAAAGTGGGTTTGTGTGTTTGTGGATTGTGTGGTTGTGTGATTGTGTGATGGCGGGATGTGGATTGTCTGATTGTGTGATTGTGTATTGGTGTGATTGTGCGATTGTGTGACTTTGCGATTGTGTGATTGTGTGATGGCGGGTTGTGGATTGTCTGACTGTGTGATTGTGTATTGGTGTGATTGTGCGATTGTGTGACTTTGCGATTGTGTGATTGTGTGGTTGTCTGATTGTGTGATTGCATGGTGAGGTGATTGTGTGATAGTGTGATTGTGTGATAGTGTGATTGTGGGATTGTGTGGTTGTGTGATTGTGTGGTTGTGTGATTGTGTGATTGTGTCACTGTGTGATTGTGTGATTGTGTGATTGTGTGGTTGTGTGATTGTGTGATTGTGTGATTGTGGGATTGTGTGGTTGTGTGATTGTGTGATTGTGGGATTGTGTGGTTGTGTGATTGTGTGGTTGTGTGATTGTGTGATTGTGTGATTGTGTGATTGAGGGATTGTGTGGTTGTGTGATTGTGTGGTTGTGTGATTGCGTGATTGTGTGATTGTGGGATTGTGTGATTGTGTGATTGTGGGATTGTGTGGTTGTGTGATTGTGTGGTTGTGTGATTGTGTGATTGTGTGATTTTGTGATTGTGGGATTGTGTGGTTGTGTGATTGTGTGGTTGTGTGATTGCGTGATTGTGTGATTGTGGGATTGTGTGATTGTGTGATTGTGCGATTGTGTGATTGTGTGATTGTGTGGTTGTGTGAGTGTGTGGGTGTGTGATCGTGTGATTGTGTCACTGTGTGATTGTGTGATTGTGTGATTGTGTGATTGTGGGATTGTGTGAGTGTGTGATTGTGTGATTGCGTGATTGTGTGATTGTGTGATTGTGTCACAGTGTGATTGTGTGATTGTGTGGTTGTGTGATTGTGTGATTGTGTGATTGTGTGATTGTGAGATTGTGTGGTTGTGTGATTGTGTGATTGTGTGATTGTGTGATTGTGTGATTGTGCGATTGTGTGATTGCGTGGTTGCGTGATTGCGTGATTGTGTGATTGTGTGATTGTGTGGTTGTGTGATTGTGTGATTGTGTGATTGTGTGCTTGTGTGATTGCGTGATTGTGTGATTGTGGGATTGTGTGATTGTGTGATTGTGCGATTGTGTGATTGTGTGATTGTGTGATTGTGTGGTTGTGTGAGTGTGTGGGTGTGTGATCGTGTGATTGTGTCACTGTGTGATTGTGTGATTGTGTGATTGTGTGATTGTGTGGTGGTGTGATTGTGTGATTGTGTGATTGTGGGATTGTGTGATTGTGTGATTGTGCGATTGCGTGGTTGCGTGATTGCGTGATTGTGTGATTGTGTGATTGTGTGGTTGTGTGATTGTGTGATTGTGTGATTGTGTGCTTGTGTGATTGCGTGATTGTGTGATTGTGGGATTGTGTGGTTGTGTGATTGTGTGGTTGTGTGATTGTGTGATTGTGGGATTGTGTGGTTGTGTGATTGTGTGGTTGTGTGATTGTGTGATTGTGTGGTTGTGTGATTGTGGGATTGTGTGGTTGTGTGATTGTGTGGTTGCGTGATTGCGTGATTGTGTGATTGTGTGATTGTGTGGTGGTTTGATTGTGTGATTGTGTATTATGTGATTGTGTTCTTGTGTCTTTGTGTGATTGTGTAGTTGTGTGATTGTGTGATTGTGTGATTGTGGGATTGTGAGATTGTGTGATTGTGTGATTGTGTGATTGTGTGATTGTGTGATTGTGTGATTGTGTGATTGTGTGATTGTGTGAAAGTGGGTTTGTGTGTTTGTGGATTGTGTGGTTGTGTGATTGTGTCATGGAGGGATGTGGAGTGTCTGATTGTGTGATTGTGTATTGGTGTGAGTGTGCGATTGTGTGACTTTGCGATTGTGTGATTGTGTGATGGCGGGTTGTGGATTGTCTGATTGTGTGATTGTGTATTGGTGTGATTGTGTGATTGTGTGATTGTGGGATTGTGTGAGTGTGTGATTGTGTGATTGCGTGATTGTGTGATTGTGTGATTGTGTCACAGTGTGATTGTGTGATTGTGTTGTTGTGTGATTGTGTGATTGTGGGATTGTGTGGTTGTGTGATTGTGTGGCTGTGTGATTGTGTGATTGTGTGATTGTGGGATTGTGTGATTGTGTGATTGCGTGATTGTGTGATTGTGTGGTTGTGTGATTGTGTGATTGTGTGATTGTGTGACTGTGTGATTGTGCGATTGTGTGATTGCGTGGTTGCGTGATTGCGTGATTGTGTGATCGTGTGATTGTGTGGTTGTGTGATTGTGTGATTGTGTGATAGTGTGATTGTGCGATAGTGTGATTGCGTGATTGCCTGGTTGCGTGATTCTGTGATTCCCTCGTTGTGCGATTGTGTTATTGTGTGATGAGGTGCTTGTGTGATGGTGTGATTGTGTGATTGTGTGATTGTGTGGTTGTGTGATTGCGTGATTGTGTGATTGTGGGATTGTGTGATTGTGTGAGTGTGTGGGTGTGGGATCGTGTGATTGTGTGATTGTGTGATTGTGTGGTGGTGTGATTGTGTGATTGTGTATTATGTGATTGTGTTCTTGTGTCTTTGTGTGATTGTGTAGTTGTGTGATTGTGTGATTGTGTGATTGTGGGATTGTGAGATTGTGTGATTGTGTGATTGTGTGATTGTGTGATTGTGTGATTGTGTGATTGTGTGATTGTGTGATTGTGTGGTGGTGTGATTGTGTGATTGTGTGATTGTGGGATTGTGTGATTGTGTGATTGTGCGATTGCGTGGTTGCGTGATTGCGTGATTGTGTGATTGTGTGATTGTGTGGTTGTGTGATTGTGTGATTGTGTGATTGTGTGCTTGTGTGATTGCGTGATTGTGTGATTGTGGGATTGTGTGGTTGTGTGATTGTGTGGTTGTGTGATTGTGTGATTGTGGGATTGTGTGGTTGTGTGATTGTGTGGTTGTGTGATTGTGTGATTGTGTGGTTGTGTGATTGTGGGATTGTGTGGTTGTGTGATTGTGTGGTTGCGTGATTGCGTGATTGTGTGATTGTGTGATTGTGTGGTGGTTTGATTGTGTGATTGTGTATTATGTGATTGTGTTCTTGTGTCTTTGTGTGATTGTGTAGTTGTGTGATTGTGTGATTGTGTGATTGTGGGATTGTGAGATTGTGTGATTGTGTGATTGTGTGATTGTGTGATTGTGTGATTGTGTGATTGTGTGATTGTGTGATTGTGTGATTGTGTGAAAGTGGGTTTGTGTGTTTGTGGATTGTGTGGTTGTGTGATTGTGTCATGGAGGGATGTGGAGTGTCTGATTGTGTGATTGTGTATTGGTGTGAGTGTGCGATTGTGTGACTTTGCGATTGTGTGATTGTGTGATGGCGGGTTGTGGATTGTCTGATTGTGTGATTGTGTATTGGTGTGATTGTGTGATTGTGGGATTGTGTGAGTGTGTGATTGTGTGATTGCGTGATTGTGTGATTGTGTGATTGTGTCACAGTGTGATTGTGTGATTGTGTTGTTGTGTGATTGTGTGATTGTGGGATTGTGTGGTTGTGTGATTGTGTGGCTGTGTGATTGTGTGATTGTGTGATTGTGGGATTGTGTGATTGTGTGATTGCGTGATTGTGTGATTGTGTGGTTGTGTGATTGTGTGATTGTGTGATTGTGTGATTGTGTGATTGTGCGATTGTGTGATTGCGTGGTTGCGTGATTGCGTGATTGTGTGATCGTGTGATTGTGTGGTTGTGTGATTGTGTGATTGTGTGATAGTGTGATTGTGCGATTGTGTGATTGCGTGATTGCCTGGTTGCGTGATTCTGTGATTCCCTCGTTGTGCGATTGTGTTATTGTGTGATGAGGTGCTTGTGTGATGGTGTGATTGTGTGATTGTGTGATTGTGTGGTTGTGTGATTGCGTGATTGTGTGATTGTGGGATTGTGTGATTGTGTGAGTGTGTGGGTGTGGGATCGTGTGATTGTGTGATTGTGTGATTGTGTGGTGGTGTGATTGTGTGATTGTGTATTATGTGATTGTGTTCTTGTGTCTTTGTGTGATTGTGTAGTTGTGTGATTGTGTGATTGTGTGATTGTGGGATTGTGAGATTGTGTGATTGTGTGATTGTGTGATTGTGTGATTGTGTGATTGTGTGATTGTGTGATTGTGTGATTGTGTGATTGTGTGATTGTGTGATTGTGTGATTGTGTGATTGTGTGATTGTGTGATTGTGTGATTGTGTGAAAGTGGGTTAGTGTGTTTGTGGATTGTGTGGTTGTGTGATTGTGTGATGGCGGGATGTGGATTGTCTGATTGTGTGATTGTGTATTGGTGTGATTGTGCGATTGTGTGACTTTGCGATTGTGTGATTGTGTGATGGCGGGTTGTGGATTGTCTGATTGTGTGATTGTGTATTGGTGTGATTGTGTATTGGTGTGATTGTGTGATTGTGTGATTGTGGGATTGTGGGATTGTGTGAGTGTGTGATTGTGTGATTGCGTGATTGTGTGATTGTGTGATTGTGTCACAGTGTGATTGTGTGGTTCTGTGGTTGTGTGATTGTGTGGTTGTGTGATTGTGTGATTGTGGGATTGTGGGATTGTGTGATTGTGTGATTGTGTGATTGTGTGATTGTGTGAAAGTGGGTTTGTGTGTTTGTGGATTGTGTGGTTGTGTGATTGTGTGATGGCGGGATGTGGATTGTCCGATTGTGTGATTGTGAATTGGTGTGATTGTGTGATTGTGGGATTGTGTGAGTGTGTGATTGTGTGATTGTGTGGTTGTGGGATTGTGTGATTGTGTGATTGTGTGATTGTGTGGTTGTGTGATTGTGTGATTGTGTGATTGTGTGATTGTGGGATTGTGTGGTTGTGTGATTGTGTGGTTGTGTGATTATGTGATTGTGTCATTGTGTTCATGTGTTATTTTGTGTTGGGGTGCTTGTGTGATTGCGTGAGTATATGATTGTGTGACTGTGGATTGTGTATTGTGTGATTGTGTGATTGCGTGAGTGTGTGGTTGTGTGACTGTAGATTGCGTATTGTGTGATTGTGTGATTGTGTGATTGTGTGATTGTGTGATTGTGTGATTGTGTGAAAGTGGGTTTGTGTGTTTGTGGATTGTGTGATTGTGTGATTGTGTGATGGCGGGATGTGGATTGTCTGATTGTGTGATTGTGTATTGGTGTGATTGTGCGATTGTGTGACTTTGCGATTGTGTGATTGTGTGATGGCGGGTTGTGGGTTGTCTGACTGTGTGATTGTGTATTGGTGTGATTGTGCGATTGTGTGACTTTGCGATTGTGTGATTGTGTGGTTGTGTGATTGTGTGATTGCATGGTGGTGTGATTGTGTGATAGTGTGATTGTGTGATAGTGTGATAGTGTGATTGTGTGATTGTGTGATTGTGTCACTGTGTGATTGTGTGATTGTGTGATTGTGTGGTTGTGTGATTGTGTGATTGTGTGATTGTGGGATTGTGTGGTTGTGTGATTGTGTGGATGTGTGATTGTGTGATTGTGGGATTGTGTGGTTGTGTGATTGTGTGGTTGTGTGATTGTGTGATTGTGTGATTGTGTGATTGTGGGATTGTGGGATTGTGTGGTTGTGTGGTTGTGTGATTGTGTGGTTGTGTGATTGCGTGACTGTGTGATTGTGGAATTGCGTGATTGTGTGATTGTGTGATTATGGGATTGTGTGGTTGTGTGATTGTGTGGTTGTGTGATTGTGTGATTGTGTGGTTGTGTGATTGCGTGATTGTGTGATTGTGTGATTGTGTGATTGTGTGATTGTGTGATTGTGTGATTGTGTGATTGTGTGATTGTGTGATTGTGGGATTGTGTGGTTGTGTGATTGTGTGGTTGTGTGATTGTGTGATTGTGGGATTGTGTGGTTGTGTGATTGTGTGGTTGTGTGATTGTGTGATTGTGTGGTTGTGTGATTGTGGGCTTGTGTGGTTGTGTGATTGTGTGGTTGTGTGATTGCGTGATTGTGTGATTGTGTGATTGTGTGGTGGTTTGATTGTGTGATTGTGTATTATGTGATTGTGTTCTTGTGTCTTTGTGTGATTGTGTAGTTGTGTGATTGTGTGATTGTGTGATTGTGGGATTGTGAGATTGTGTGATTGTGTGATTGTGTGGTTGTGTGATTGTGTGATTGTGTGATTGTGTCCATGTGTAATCGTGTGTTTGGGTGCTTGTGTGATTGTGCGAGTGTGTGATTGTGTGATTGTGGATTGTGTGATTGTGTGATTGTGTGATTGTGTGATTGTGTGATTGTGTGATTGTGTGATTGTGTGATTGTGTGATTGTGTGATTGTGTGATTGTGGGATTGTGTGATGGTGTGATTGTGTGATTGTGTGATTGTGTGGTTGTGGGATTGTGTGATTGTGTGATTGTGTGATTGTGTGATTGTGTGACTGTGTGATTGTGTGGTTGTGTGATTGTGTGATTGTGTGATTGTGTGATTGTGTGATAGTGGGATTGTGTGGTTGTGTGATTGTGTGGTTGTGTGATTATGTGATTGTGTCATTGTGTTCATGTGTTATTTTGTGTTGGGGTGCTTGTGTGATTGCGTGAGTATATGATTGTGTGACTGTGGATTGTGTATTGTGTGATTGTGTGATTGCGTGAGTGTGTGGTTGTGTGACTGTAGATTGCGTATTGTGTGATTGTGTGATTGTGTGATTGTGTGATTGTGTGAAAGTGGGTTTGTGTGTTTGTGGATTGTGTGGTTGTGTGATTGTGTGATGGCGGGATGTGGATTGTCTGATTGTGTGATTGTGTATTGGTGTGATTGTGCGATTGTGTGACTTTGCGATTGTGTGATTGTGTGATGGCGGGTTGTGGATTGTCTGACTGTGTGATTGTGTATTGGTGTGATTGTGCGATTGTGTGACTTTGCGATTGTGTGATTGTGTGGTTGTCTGATTGTGTGATTGCATGGTGAGGTGATTGTGTGATAGTGTGATTGTGTGATAGTGTGATTGTGGGATTGTGTGGTTGTGTGATTGTGTGGTTGTGTGATTGTGTGATTGTGTCACTGTGTGATTGTGTGATTGTGTGATTGTGTGGTTGTGTGATTGTGTGATTGTGTGATTGTGGGATTGTGTGAGTGTGTGATTGTGTGATTGCGTGATTGTGTGATTGTGTGATTGTGTCACAGTGTGATTGTGTGATTGTGTGGTTGTGTGATTGTGTGATTGTGTGATTGTGTGATTGTGAGATTGTGTGGTTGTGTGATTGTGTGATTGTGTGATTGTGTGATTGTGTGATTGTGCGATTGTGTGATTGCGTGGTTGCGTGATTGCGTGATTGTGTGATTGTGTGATTGTGTGGTTGTGTGATTGTGTGATTGTGTGATTGTGTGCTTGTGTGATTGCGTGATTGTGTGATTGTGGGATTGTGTGATTGTGTGATTGTGCGATTGTGTGATTGTGTGATTGTGTGGTTGTGTGAGTGTGTGGGTGTGTGATCGTGTGATTGTGTCACTGTGTGATTGTGTGATTGTGTGATTGTGTGATTGTGTGGTGGTGTGATTGTGTGATTGTGTGATTGTGGGATTGTGTGATTGTGTGATTGTGCGATTGCGTGGTTGCGTGATTGCGTGATTGTGTGATTGTGTGATTGTGTGGTTGTGTGATTGTGTGATTGTGTGATTGTGTGCTTGTGTGATTGCGTGATTGTGTGATTGTGGGATTGTGTGGTTGTGTGATTGTGTGGTTGTGTGATTGTGTGATTGTGGGATTGTGTGGTTGTGTGATTGTGTGGTTGTGTGATTGTGTGATTGTGTGGTTGTGTGATTGTGGGATTGTGTGGTTGTGTGATTGTGTGGTTGCGTGATTGCGTGATTGTGTGATTGTGTGATTGTGTGGTGGTTTGATTGTGTGATTGTGTATTATGTGATTGTGTTCTTGTGTCTTTGTGTGATTGTGTAGTTGTGTGATTGTGTGATTGTGTGATTGTGGGATTGTGAGATTGTGTGATTGTGTGATTGTGTGATTGTGTGATTGTGTGATTGTGTGATTGTGTGATTGTGTGATTGTGTGATTGTGTGATTGTGTGAAAGTGGGTTTGTGTGTTTGTGGATTGTGTGGTTGTGTGATTGTGTCATGGAGGGATGTGGAGTGTCTGATTGTGTGATTGTGTATTGGTGTGAGTGTGCGATTGTGTGACTTTGCGATTGTGTGATTGTGTGATGGCGGGTTGTGGATTGTCTGATTGTGTGATTGTGTATTGGTGTGATTGTGTGATTGTGTGATTGTGGGATTGTGTGAGTGTGTGATTGTGTGATTGCGTGATTGTGTGATTGTGTGATTGTGTCACAGTGTGATTGTGTGATTGTGTTGTTGTGTGATTGTGTGATTGTGGGATTGTGTGGTTGTGTGATTGTGTGGCTGTGTGATTGTGTGATTGTGTGATTGTGGGATTGTGTGATTGTGTGATTGCGTGATTGTGTGATTGTGTGGTTGTGTGATTGTGTGATTGTGTGATTGTGTGACTGTGTGATTGTGCGATTGTGTGATTGCGTGGTTGCGTGATTGCGTGATTGTGTGATCGTGTGATTGTGTGGTTGTGTGATTGTGTGATTGTGTGATAGTGTGATTGTGCGATAGTGTGATTGCGTGATTGCCTGGTTGCGTGATTCTGTGATTCCCTCGTTGTGCGATTGTGTTATTGTGTGATGAGGTGCTTGTGTGATGGTGTGATTGTGTGATTGTGTGATTGTGTGGTTGTGTGATTGCGTGATTGTGTGATTGTGGGATTGTGTGATTGTGTGAGTGTGTGGGTGTGGGATCGTGTGATTGTGTGATTGTGTGATTGTGTGGTGGTGTGATTGTGTGATTGTGTATTATGTGATTGTGTTCTTGTGTCTTTGTGTGATTGTGTAGTTGTGTGATTGTGTGATTGTGTGATTGTGGGATTGTGAGATTGTGTGATTGTGTGATTGTGTGATTGTGTGATTGTGTGATTGTGTGATTGTGTGATTGTGTGATTGTGTGGTGGTGTGATTGTGTGATTGTGTGATTGTGGGATTGTGTGATTGTGTGATTGTGCGATTGCGTGGTTGCGTGATTGCGTGATTGTGTGATTGTGTGATTGTGTGGTTGTGTGATTGTGTGATTGTGTGATTGTGTGCTTGTGTGATTGCGTGATTGTGTGATTGTGGGATTGTGTGGTTGTGTGATTGTGTGGTTGTGTGATTGTGTGATTGTGGGATTGTGTGGTTGTGTGATTGTGTGGTTGTGTGATTGTGTGATTGTGTGGTTGTGTGATTGTGGGATTGTGTGGTTGTGTGATTGTGTGGTTGCGTGATTGCGTGATTGTGTGATTGTGTGATTGTGTGGTGGTTTGATTGTGTGATTGTGTATTATGTGATTGTGTTCTTGTGTCTTTGTGTGATTGTGTAGTTGTGTGATTGTGTGATTGTGTGATTGTGGGATTGTGAGATTGTGTGATTGTGTGATTGTGTGATTGTGTGATTGTGTGATTGTGTGATTGTGTGATTGTGTGAAAGTGGGTTTGTGTGTTTGTGGATTGTGTGGTTGTGTGATTGTGTCATGGAGGGATGTGGAGTGTCTGATTGTGTGATTGTGTATTGGTGTGAGTGTGCGATTGTGTGACTTTGCGATTGTGTGATTGTGTGATGGCGGGTTGTGGATTGTCTGATTGTGTGATTGTGTATTGGTGTGATTGTGTGATTGTGGGATTGTGTGAGTGTGTGATTGTGTGATTGCGTGATTGTGTGATTGTGTGATTGTGTCACAGTGTGATTGTGTGATTGTGTTGTTGTGTGATTGTGTGATTGTGGGATTGTGTGGTTGTGTGATTGTGTGGCTGTGTGATTGTGTGATTGTGTGATTGTGGGATTGTGTGATTGTGTGATTGCGTGATTGTGTGATTGTGTGGTTGTGTGATTGTGTGATTGTGTGATTGTGTGATTGTGTGATTGTGCGATTGTGTGATTGCGTGGTTGCGTGATTGCGTGATTGTGTGATCGTGTGATTGTGTGGTTGTGTGATTGTGTGATTGTGTGATAGTGTGATTGTGCGATTGTGTGATTGCGTGATTGCCTGGTTGCGTGATTCTGTGATTCCCTCGTTGTGCGATTGTGTTATTGTGTGATGAGGTGCTTGTGTGATGGTGTGATTGTGTGATTGTGTGATTGTGTGGTTGTGTGATTGCGTGATTGTGTGATTGTGGGATTGTGTGATTGTGTGAGTGTGTGGGTGTGGGATCGTGTGATTGTGTGATTGTGTGATTGTGTGGTGGTGTGATTGTGTGATTGTGTATTATGTGATTGTGTTCTTGTGTCTTTGTGTGATTGTGTAGTTGTGTGATTGTGTGATTGTGTGATTGTGGGATTGTGAGATTGTGTGATTGTGTGATTGTGTGATTGTGTGATTGTGTGATTGTGTGATTGTGTGATTGTGTGATTGTGTGATTGTGTGATTGTGTGATTGTGTGATTGTGTGATTGTGTGATTGTGTGATTGTGTGATTGTGTGATTGTGTGATTGTGTGATTGTGTGAAAGTGGGTTAGTGTGTTTGTGGATTGTGTGGTTGTGTGATTGTGTGATGGCGGGATGTGGATTGTCTGATTGTGTGATTGTGTATTGGTGTGATTGTGCGATTGTGTGACTTTGCGATTGTGTGATTGTGTGATGGCGGGTTGTGGATTGTCTGATTGTGTGATTGTGTATTGGTGTGATTGTGTATTGGTGTGATTGTGTGATTGTGTGATTGTGGGATTGTGGGATTGTGTGAGTGTGTGATTGTGTGATTGCGTGATTGTGTGATTGTGTGATTGTGTCACAGTGTGATTGTGTGGTTCTGTGGTTGTGTGATTGTGTGGTTGTGTGATTGTGTGATTGTGGGATTGTGGGATTGTGTGATTGTGTGATTGTGTGATTGTGTGATTGTGTGAAAGTGGGTTTGTGTGTTTGTGGATTGTGTGGTTGTGTGATTGTGTGATGGCGGGATGTGGATTGTCCGATTGTGTGATTGTGAATTGGTGTGATTGTGTGATTGTGGGATTGTGTGAGTGTGTGATTGTGTGATTGCGTGATTGTGTGATTGTGTGATTGTGTCACAGTGTGATTGTGTGATTGTGTGGTTGTGTGATTGTGTGATTGTGGGATTGTGTGGTTGTGTGATTGTGTGGTTGTGTGATTGTGTGATTGTGGGATTGTGTGATTGTGTGATTGTGTGATTGTGTGATTGTGTGGTTGTGTGATTGTGTGATTGTGTGATTGTGTGATTGTGCGATTGTGTGATTGCGTGGTTGCGTGATTGCGTGATTGTGTGATTGTGTGATTGTGTGATTGTGTGGTGGTGTGATTGTGTGATTGTGTATTATGTGATTGTGTTCTTGTGTCTTTGTGTGATTGTGTAGTTGTGTGATTGTGTGGTTGTGTGATTGTGTGATTGTGGGATTGTGTGGTTGTGTGATTGTGTGGTTGTGTGATTGTGTGATTGTGGGATTGTGTGATTGTGTGATTGTGTGATTGTGTGATTGTGTGATTGTGTCCATGTGTAATCGTGTGTTTGGGTGCTTGTGTGATTGTGCGAGTGTGTGATTGTGTGATTGTGGATTGTGTGATTGTGTGATTGTGTGATTGTGTGATTGTGTGATTGTGTGATTGTGTGATTGTGTGATTGTGTGATTGTGTGATTGTGTGATTGTGTGATTGTGGGATTGTGTGATGGTGTGATTGTGTGATTGTGTGATTGTGTGGTTGTGGGATTGTGTGATTGTGTGATTGTGTGATTGTGTGGTTGTGTGATTGTGTGATTGTGTGATTGTGTGATTGTGGGATTGTGTGGTTGTGTGATTGTGTGGTTGTGTGATTATGTGATTGTGTCATTGTGTTCATGTGTTATTTTGTGTTGGGGTGCTTGTGTGATTGCGTGAGTATATGATTGTGTGACTGTGGATTGTGTATTGTGTGATTGTGTGATTGCGTGAGTGTGTGGTTGTGTGACTGTAGATTGCGTATTGTGTGATTGTGTGATTGTGTGATTGTGTGATTGTGTGATTGTGTGATTGTGTGAAAGTGGGTTTGTGTGTTTGTGGATTGTGTGATTGTGTGATTGTGTGATGGCGGGATGTGGATTGTCTGATTGTGTGATTGTGTATTGGTGTGATTGTGCGATTGTGTGACTTTGCGATTGTGTGATTGTGTGATGGCGGGTTGTGGGTTGTCTGACTGTGTGATTGTGTATTGGTGTGATTGTGCGATTGTGTGACTTTGCGATTGTGTGATTGTGTGGTTGTGTGATTGTGTGATTGCATGGTGGTGTGATTGTGTGATAGTGTGATTGTGTGATAGTGTGATAGTGTGATTGTGTGATTGTGTGATTGTGTCACTGTGTGATTGTGTGATTGTGTGATTGTGTGGTTGTGTGATTGTGTGATTGTGTGATTGTGGGATTGTGTGGTTGTGTGATTGTGTGGATGTGTGATTGTGTGATTGTGGGATTGTGTGGTTGTGTGATTGTGTGGTTGTGTGATTGTGTGATTGTGTGATTGTGTGATTGTGGGATTGTGTGGTTGTGTGATTGTGTGGTTGTGTGATTGCGTGATTGTGTGATTGTGGGATTGTGTGATTGTGTGATTGTGTGATTGTGGGATTGTGTGGTTGTGTGATTGTGTGGTTGTGTGATTGTGTGATTGTGTGATTTTGTGATTGTGGGATTGTGTGGTTGTGTGATTGTGTGGTTGTGTGATTGCGTGATTGTGTGATTGTGGGATTGTGTGATTGTGTGATTGTGCGATTGTGTGATTGTGTGATTGTGTGGTTGTGTGAGTGTGTGGGTATGTGATCGTGTGATTGTGTCACTGTGTGATTGTGTGATTGTGTGATTGTGTGATTGTGGGATTGTGTGAGTGTGTGATTGTGTGATTGCGTGATTGTGTGATTGTGTGATTGTGTCACAGTGTGATTGTGTGATTGTGTGGTTGTGTGATTGTGTGATTGTGTGATTGTGTGATTGTGAGATTGTGTGGTTGTGTGATTGTGTGATTGTGTGATTGTGTGATTGTGTGATTGTGCGATTGTGTGATTGCGTGATTGCGTGATTGCGTGATTGTGCGATTGTGTGATTGTGTGGTTGTGTGATTGTGTGATTGTGTGATTGTGTGCTTGTGTGATTGCGTGATTGTGTGATTGTGGGATTGTGTGATTGTGCGATTGTGCGATTGTGTGATTGTGTGATTGTGTGGTTGTGTGAGTGTGTGGGTGCGTGATCGTGTGATTGTGTCACTGTGTGATTGTGTGATTGTGTGATTGTGTGGTGGTGTGATTGTGTGATTCTGTATTATGTGATTGTGTTCTTGTGTCTTTGTGTGATTGTGTAGTTGTGTGATTGTGTGATTGTGTGATTGTGGGATTGTGAGATTGTGTGATTGTGTGATTGTGTGATTGTGGGATTGTGTGATTGTGTCCATGTGTAATCGTGTGTTTGGGTGCTTGTGTGACTGTGTGAGTGTGTGATTGTGTGATTGTGTGGTTGTGTGATTGTGTGATTGTGTGATTGTGTGATTGTGTGATTGTGTGATTGTGTGATTGTGTGATTGTGTCACTGTGTGATTGTGTGATTGTGTGATTGTGTGGTTGTGTGATTGTGTGATTGTGTGATTGTGTGATTGTGGGATTGTGTGGTTGTGTGATTGTGTGGTTGTGTGATTGTGTGATTGTGGGATTGTGTGGTTGTGTGATTGTGTGGTTGTGTGATTGTGTGATTGTGTGATTGTGTGATTGTGGGATTGTGTGGTTGTGTGATTGTGTGGTTGTGTGATTGCGTGATTGTGTGATTGTGGGATTGTGTAATTGTGTGATTGTGTGATTGTGGCTTTGTGTCGTTGTGTGATTGTGTGGTTGTGTGATTGTGTGATTGTGTGATTGTGGGATTGTGTGGTTGTGTGATTGTGTGGTTGTGTGATTGCGTGATTGTGTAATTGTGGGATTGTGTGATTGTGTGATTGTGCGATTGTGTGATTGTGTGATTGTGTGGTTGTGTGAGTGTGTGGGTGTGTGATCGTGTGATTGTGTCACTGTGTGATTGTGTGATTGTGTGATTGTGTGGTGGTGTGATTGTGTGATTGTGTATTATGTGATTGTGTTCTTGTGTCTTTGTGTGATTGTGTAGTTGTGTGATTGTGTGATTGTGTGCTTGTGTGACTGTGTGAGTGTGTGATTGTGTGATTGTGTGATTGTGTGATTGTGTGATTGTGTGATTGTGTGATTGTGTGATTGTGTGATTGTGTCAAAGTGGGTTTGTGTGTTTGTGGATTGTGTGGTTGTGTGATTGTGTGATGGCGGGATGTGGATTGTCTGATTGTGTGATTGTGTATTGGTGTGATTGTGCGATTGTGTGACTTTGCGATTGTGTGATTGTGTGGTGGCGGGTTGTGGATTGTCTGATTGTGTGATTGTGTATTGCTGTGATTGTGTGATTGTGTGAATGTGGGATTGTGTGAGTGTGTGATTGTGTGATTGCGTGATTGTGTGATTGTGTGATTGTGTCACAGTGTGATTGTGTGATTGTGTGGTTGTGTGATTGTGTGATTGTGTGATTGTGTGATTGTGGGATTGTGTGGTTGTGTGATTGTGTGGCTGTGTGATTGTGTGATTGTGTGATTGTGGGATTATGTGATTGTGTGATTGTGTGATTGTGTGATTGTGTGGTTGTGTGATTGTGTGGTTGCGTGATTGCGTGATTGTGTGATTGCGTGATTGTGTGATTGTGTGGTTGTGTGATTGTGTGATTGTGTGATAGTGTGATTGTGCGATTGTGTGATTGCGTGATTGCCTGGTTGCGTGATTCTGTGATTCCCTCGTTGTGAGATTGTGTTATTGTGTGATGAGGTGCTTGTGTGATGGTGTGATTGTGTGATTGTGTGATTGTGTGGTTGTGTGATTGTGTGATTGTGTGATTGTGTGATTGTGTGATTGTGTGATTGTGTGGTTGTGTGATTATGTGATTGTGTCATTGTGTTCATGTGTTATTTTGTGTTGGGGTGCTTGTGTGATTGCGTGAGTGTATGATTGTGTGACTGTGGATTGTGTATTGTGCGATTGTGTGATTGCGTGAGTGTGTGGTTGTGTGACTGTAGATTGCGTATTGTGTGATTGTGTGATTGTGTGATTGTGTGATTGTGTCCATGTGTAATCGTGTGTTTGGGTGCTTGTGTGATTGTGCGAGTGTGTGATTGTGTGATTGTGGATTGTGTGATTGTGTGATTGTGTGATTGTGTGATTGTGTGGTTGTGTGATTGTGTGATTGTGGGATTGTGTGGTTGTGTGATTGTGTGGTTGTGTGATTGTGTGATTGTGGGATTGTGTGGTTGTGTGATTGTGTGGTTGTGTGATTGTGTGATTGTGTGATTGTGTGATTGTGGGATTGTGTGGTTGTGTGATTGTGTCGTTGTGTGATTGCGTGATTGTGTGATTGTGGGATTGCGTGATTGTGTGATTGTGTGATTATGGGATTGTGTGGTTGTGTGATTGTGTGGTTGTGTGATTGTGTGATTGTGTGATTGTGGGACTGTGTGGTTGTGTGATTGTGTGGTTGTGTGATTGCGTGATTGTGTGATTGTGGGATTGTGTGATTGTGTGATTGTATGGTTGTGTGATTGTGTGATTTTGTGATTTTGTGATTGTGTGATTGTGTGATTGTGTGATTGTGTGATTGTGTGATTGTGGGATTGTGTGAGTGTGTGATTGTGTGATTGCGTGATTGTGTGATTGTGTGATTGTGTCACAGTGTGATTGTGTGATTGTGTGGTTGTGTGATTGTGTGATTGTGTGATTGTGTGATTGTGAGATTGTGTGGTTGTGTGATTGTGTGATTGTGTGATTGTGTGATTGTGTGATTGTGCGATTGTGTGATTGCGTGGTTGCGTGATTGCGTGATTGTGTGATTGTGTGATTGTGTGGTTGTGTGATTGTGTGATTGTGTGCTTGTGTGATTGCGTGATTGTGTGATTGTGGGATTGTGTGATTGTGTGATTGTGCGATTGTGTGATTGTGTGATTGTGTGATTGTGTGGTTGTGTGAGTGTGTGGGTGTGTGATCGTGTGATTGTGTCACTGTGTGATTGTGTGATTGTGTGATTGTGTGATTGTGTGGTGGTGTGATTGTGTGATTGTGTGATTGTGGGATTGTGTGATTGTGTGATTGTGCGATTGCGTGGTTGCGTGATTGCGTGATTGTGTGATTGTGTGATTGTGTGGTTGTGTGATTGTGTGATTGTGTGATTGTGTGCTTGTGTGATTGCGTGATTGTGTGATTGTGGGATTGTGTGGTTGTGTGATTGTGTGGTTGTGTGATTGTGTGATTGTGGGATTGTGTGGTTGTGTGATTGTGTGGGTGTGTGATTGTGTGATTGTGTGGTTGTGTGATTATGGGATTGTGTGGTTGTGTGATTGTGTGGTTGCGTGATTGCGTGATTGTGTGATTGTGTGATTGTGTGGTGGTTTGATTGTGTGATTGTGTATTATGTGATTGTGTTCTTGTGTCTTTGTGTGATTGTGTAGTTGTGTGATTGTGTGATTGTGAGATTGTGGGATTGTGAGATTGTGTGATTGTGTGATTGTGTGATTGTGTGATTGTGTGATTGTGTGATTGTGTGATTGTGTGATTGTGTGATTGTGTGAAAGTGGGTTTGTGTGTTTGTGGATTGTGTGGTTGTGTGATTGTGTCATGGAGGGATGTGGAGTGTCTGATTGTGTGATTGTGTATTGGTGTGAGTGTGCGATTGTGTGACTTTGCGATTGTGTGATTGTGTGATGGCGGGTTGTGGATTGTCTGATTGTGTGATTGTGTATTGGTGTGATTGTGTGATTGTGGGATTGTGTGAGTGTGTGATTGTGTGATTGCGTGATTGTGTGATTGTGTGATTGTGTCACAGTGTGATTGTGTGATTGTGCGATTGTGTGATTGCGTGGTTGCGTGATTGCGTGATTGTGTGATCGTGTGATTGTGTGGTTGTGTGATTGTGTGATTGTGTGATAGTGTGATTGTGCGATTGTGTGATTGCGTGATTGCCTGGTTGCGTGATTCTGTGATTCCCTCGTTGTGCGATTGTGTTATTGTGTGATGAGGTGCTTGTGTGATGGTGTGATTGTGTGATTGTGTGATTGTGTGGTTGTGTGATTGCGTGATTGTGTGATTGTGGGATTGTGTGATTGTGTGAGTGTGTGGGTGTGGGATCGTGTGATTGTGTGATTGTGTGATTGTGTCGTGGTGTGATTGTGTGATTGTGTATTATGTGATTGTGTTCTTGTGTCTTTGTGTGATTGTGTAGTTGTGTGATTGTGTGATTGTGTGATTGTGGGATTGTGAGATTGTGTGATTGTGTGATTGTGTGATTGTGTGATTGTGTGATTGTGTGATTGTGTGATTGTGTGATTGTGTGATTGTGTGATTGTGTGATTGTGTGATTGTGTGATTGTGTGATTGTGTGATTGTGTGATTGTGTGATTGTGTGAAAGTGGGTTAGTGTGTTTGTGGATTGTGTGGTTGTGTGATTGTGTGATGGCGGGATGTGGATTGTCTGATTGTGTGATTGTGTATTGGTGTGATTGTGCGATTGTGTGACTTTGCGATTGTGTGATTGTGTGATGGCGGGTTGTGGATTGTCTGATTGTGTGATTGTGTATTGGTGTGATTGTGTATTGGTGTGATTGTGTGATTGTGTGATTGTGGGATTGTGGGATTGTGTGAGTGTGTGATTGTGTGATTGCGTGATTGTGTGATTGTGTGATTGTGTCACAGTGTGATTGTGTGGTTCTGTGGTTGTGTGATTGTGTGGTTGTGTGATTGTGTGATTGTGGGATTGTGGGATTGTGGGATTGTGTGATTGTGTGATTGTGTGATTGTGTGATTGTGTGAAAGTGGGTTTGTGTGTTTGTGGATTGTGTGGTTGTGTGATTGTGTGATGGCGGGATGTGGATTGTCTGATTGTGTGATTGTGAATTGGTGTGATTGTGTGATTGTGTGATTGTGGGATTGTGTGAGTGTGTGATTGTGTGATTGCGTGATTGTGTGATTGTGTGATTGTGTCACAGTGTGATTGTGTGATTGTGTGGTTGTGTGATTGTGTGATTGTGGGATTGTGTGGTTGTGTGATTGTGTGGTTGTGTGATTGTGTGATTGTGGGATTGTGTGATTGTGTGATTGTGTGATTGTGTGATTGTGTGGTTGTGTGATTGTGTGATTGTGTGATTGTGTGATTGTGCGATTGTGTGATTGCGTGGTTGCGTGATTGCGTGATTGTGTGATTGTGTGATTGTGTGATTGTGTGGTGGTGTGATTGTGTGATTGTGTATTATGTGATTGTGTTCTTGTGTCTTTGTGTGATTGTGTAGTTGTGTGATTGTGTGGTTGTGTGATTGTGTGATTGTGGGATTGTGTGGTTGTGTGATTGTGTGGTTGTGTGATTGTGTGATTGTGGGATTGTGTGATTGTGTGATTGTGTGATTGTGTGATTGTGTGATTGTGTCCATGTGTAATCGTGTGTTTGGGTGCTTGTGTGATTGTGCGAGTGTGTGATTGTGTGATTGTGGATTGTGTGATTGTGTGATTGTGTGATTGTGTGATTGTGTGATTGTGTGATTGTGTGATTGTGTGATTGTGTGATTGTGTGATTGTGTGATTGTGGGATTGTGTGATGGTGTGATTGTGTGATTGTGTGATTGTGTGGTTGTGGGATTGTGTGATTGTGTGATTGTGTGATTGTGTGATTGTGTGGTTGTGTGATTGTGTGATTGTGTGATTGTGTGATTGTGGGATTGTGTGGTTGTGTGATTGTGTGGTTGTGTGATTATGTGATTGTGTCATTGTGTTCATGTGTTATTTTGTGTTGGGGTGCTTGTGTGATTGCGTGAGTATATGATTGTGTGACTGTGGATTGTGTATTGTGTGATTGTGTGATTGCGTGAGTGTGTGGTTGTGTGACTGTAGATTGCGTATTGTGTGATTGTGTGATTGTGTGATTGTGTGATTGTGTGATTGTGTGATTGTGTGATTGTGTGATTGTGTGAAAGTGGGTTTGTGTGTTTGTGGATTGTGTGATTGTGTGATTGTGTGATGGCGGGATGTGGATTGTCTGATTGTGTGATTGTGTATTGGTGTGATTGTGCGATTGTGTGACTTTGCGATTGTGTGATTGTGTGATGGCGGGTTGTGGATTGTCTGACTGTGTGATTGTGTATTGGTGTGATTGTGCGATTGTGTGACTTTGCGATTGTGTGATTGTGTGGTTGTGTGATTGTGTGATTGCATGGTGGTGTGATTGTGTGATAGTGTGATTGTGTGGTTGTGTGATTGTGTGGTTGTGTGATTGCGTGATTGTGTGATTGTGGGATTGTGTGATTGTGTGATTGTGTGATTGTGGGATTGTGTGGTTGTGTGATTGTGTGGTTGTGTGATTGTGTGATTGTGGGATTGTGTGGTTGTGTGATTGTGTGGTTGTGTGATTGCGTGATTGTGTGATTGTGGGATTGTGTGATTGTGTGATTGTGTGATTGTGGGATTGTGTGGTTGTGTGATTGTGTGGTTGTGTGATTGTGTGATTGTGTGATTTTGTGATTGTGGGATTGTGTGGTTGTGTGATTGTGTGGTTGTGTGATTGCGTGATTGTGTGATTGTGGGATTGTGTGATTGTGTGATTGTGCGATTGTGTGATTGTGTGATTGTGTGGTTGTGTGAGTGTGTGGGTATGTGATCGTGTGATTGTGTCACTGTGTGATTGTGTGATTGTGTGATTGTGTGATTGTGGGATTGTGTGAGTGTGTGATTGTGTGATTGCGTGATTGTGTGATTGTGTGATTGTGTCACAGTGTGATTGTGTGATTGTGTGGTTGTGTGATTGTGTGATTGTGTGATTGTGTGATTGTGAGATTGTGTGGTTGTGTGATTGTGTGATTGTGTGATTGTGTGATTGTGTGATTGTGCGATTGTGTGATTGCGTGATTGCGTGATTGCGTGATTGTGCGATTGTGTGATTGTGTGGTTGTGTGATTGTGTGATTGTGTGATTGTGTGCTTGTGTGATTGCGTGATTGTGTGATTGTGGGATTGTGTGATTGTGCGATTGTGCGATTGTGTGATTGTGTGATTGTGTGGTTGTGTGAGTGTGTGGGTGCGTGATCGTGTGATTGTGTCACTGTGTGATTGTGTGATTGTGTGATTGTGTGGTGGTGTGATTGTGTGATTCTGTATTATGTGATTGTGTTCTTGTGTCTTTGTGTGATTGTGTAGTTGTGTGATTGTGTGATTGTGTGATTGTGTGATTGTGGGATTGTGAGATTGTGTGATTGTGTGATTGTGTGATTGTGGGATTGTGTGATTGTGTCCATGTGTAATCGTGTGTTTGGGTGCTTGTGTGACTGTGTGAGTGTGTGATTGTGTGATTGTGTGGTTGTGTGATTGTGTGATTGTGTGATTGTGTGATTGTGTGATTGTGTGATTGTGTGATTGTGTGATTGTGTGATTGTGTCACTGTGTGATTGTGTGATTGTGTGATTGTGTGGTTGTGTGATTGTGTGATTGTGTGATTGTGTGATTGTGGGATTGTGTGGTTGTGTGATTGTGTGGTTGTGTGATTGTGTGATTGTGGGATTGTGTGGTTGTGTGATTGTGTGGTTGTGTGATTGTGTGATTGTGTGATTGTGTGATTGTGTGATTGTGGGATTGTGTGGTTGTGTGATTGTGTGGTTGTGTGATTGCGTGATTGTGTGATTGTGGGATTGTGTAATTGTGTGATTGTGTGATTGTGGGTTTGTGTCGTTGTGTGATTGTGTGGTTGTGTGATTGTGTGATTGTGTGATTGTGGGATTGTGTGGTTGTGTGATTGTGTGGTTGTGTGATTGCGTGATTGTGTAATTGTGGGATTGTGTGATTGTGTGATTGTGCGATTGTGTGATTGTGTGATTGTGTGGTTGTGTGAGTGTGTGGGTGTGTGATCGTGTGATTGTGTCACTGTGTGATTGTGTGATTGTGTGATTGTGTGGTGGTGTGATTGTGTGATTGTGTATTATGTGATTGTGTTCTTGTGTCTTTGTGTGATTGTGTAGTTGTGTGATTGTGTGATTGTGTGATTGTGGGATTGTGAGATTGTGTGATTGTGTGATTGTGTGATTGTGTGATTGTGTGATTGTGTGATTGTGTGATTGTGTGATTGTGTGAAAGTGGGTTTGTGTGTTTGTGGATTGTGTGGTTGTGTGATTGTGTGATGGCGGGATGTGGATTGTCTGATTGTGTGATTGTGTATTGGTGTGATTGTGCGATTGTGTGACTTTGCGATTGTGTGATTGTGTGGTGGCGGGTTGTGGATTGTCTGATTGTGTGATTGTGTATTGCTGTGATTGTGTGATTGTGTGAATGTGGGATTGTGTGAGTGTGTGATTGTGTGATTGCGTGATTGTGTGATTGTGTGATTGTGTCACAGTGTGATTGTGTGATTGTGTGGTTGTGTGATTGTGTGATTGTGTGATTGTGTGATTGTGGGATTGTGTGGTTGTGTGATTGTGTGGCTGTGTGATTGTGTGATTGTGTGATTGTGGGATTATGTGATTGTGTGATTGTGTGATTGTGTGGTTGTGTGATTGTGTGGTTGCGTGATTGCGTGATTGTGTGATTGCGTGATTGTGTGATTGTGTGGTTGTGTGATTGTGTGATTGTGTGATAGTGTGATTGTGCGATTGTGTGATTGCGTGATTGCCTGGTTGCGTGATTCTGTGATTCCCTCGTTGTGAGATTGTGTTATTGTGTGATGAGGTGCTTGTGTGATGGTGTGATTGTGTGATTGTGTGATTGTGTGGTTGTGTGATTGTGTGATTGTGTGATTGTGTGATTGTGTGATTGTGTGATTGTGTGGTTGTGTGATTATGTGATTGTGTCATTGTGTTCATGTGTTATTTTGTGTTGGGGTGCTTGTGTGATTGCGTGAGTGTATGATTGTGTGACTGTGGATTGTGTATTGTGCGATTGTGTGATTGCGTGAGTGTGTGGTTGTGTGACTGTAGATTGCGTATTGTGTGATTGTGTGATTGTGTGATTGTGTGATTGTGTGAAAGTGGGTTTGTGTGTTTGTGGACTGTGTGGTTGTGTGATTGTGTGATGGCGGGATGTGGATTGTCTGATTGTGTGATTGTGCGATTGTGTGACAACGCGATTGTGTGATTGTGTGATGGCGGGTTGTGGATTGTCTGATTGTGTGATTGTGCGATTGTGTGACAATGCGATTGTGTGATTGTGTGGTAGTGTGATTGTGTAATTGCATGGTGGGGTGATTGTGTGATAGTGTGATTGTGTGATAGTGTGATAGTGTGATTGTGTGATTGTGTGATTGTGTGATTGTGTGATTGTGTCCATGTGTAATCGTGTGTTTGGGTGCTTGTGTGATTGTGCGAGTGTGTGATTGTGTGATTGTGGATTGTGTGATTGTGTGATTGTGTGATTGTGTGATTGTGTGATTGTGTGGTTGTGTGATTGTGTGATTGTGGGATTGTGTGGTTGTGTGATTGTGTGGTTGTGTGATTGTGTGATTGTGGGATTGTGTGGTTGTGTGATTGTGTGGTTGTGTGATTGTGTGATTGTGTGATTGTGTGATTGTGGGATTGTGTGGTTGTGTGATTGTGTCGTTGTGCGATTGCGTGATTGTGTGATTGTGGGATTGCGTGATTGTGTGATTGTGTGATTATGGGATTGTGTGGTTGTGTGATTGTGTGGTTGTGTGATTGTGTGATTGTTTGATTGTGTGATTGTGGGACTGTGTGGTTGTGTGATTGTGTGGTTGTGTGATTGCGTGATTGTGTGATTGTGGGATTGTGTGATTGTGTGATTGTATGGTTGTGTGATTGTGTGATTTTGTGATTGTGTGATTGTGTGATTGTGTGATTGTGTGATTGTGGGATTGTGTGAGTGTGTGATTGTGTGATTGTGTGATTGTGTGATTGTGTGATTGTGTCACAGTGTGATTGTGTGATTGTGTGGTTGTGTGATTGTGTGATTGTGTGATTGTGTGATTGTGTGATTGTGGGATCGTGTGGTTGTGTGATTGTGTGGTTGTGTGATTGTGTGATTGTGTGATTGTGTGATTGTGTGGTTGTGTGATTGTGTGATTGCGTGATTGTGTGATTGTGCGATTGTGTGATTGCGTGGTTGCGTGATTGCGTGATTGTGTGATTGTGTAATTGTGTGATTGTGTGGTTGTGTGATTGTGTGATTGTGGGATTGTGTGATTGTGTGATTGTGTGATTGTGTGATTGTGTGAAAGAGGGTTTGTGTGTTTGTGGATTGTGTGATGGCGGGATGTGGATTGTCTGATTGTGTGATTGTGTATTGGTGTGATTGTGCAATTGTGTGACTTTGCGATTGTGTGATTGTGTGATGGCGGGTTGTGGATTGTCTGATTGTGTGATTGTGTATTGGTGTGATTGTGTGATTGTGTGATTGTGGGATTGTGTGGTTGTGTGATTGTGTGGTTGTGTGATTGTGTGATTGTGTGATTGTGGGATTGTGTGATTGTGTGATTGTGTGGTTGTGTGATTGTGTGATTGTGTGATTGTGTGATTGTGAGATTGTGTGGTTGTGTGATTGTGTGATTGTGTGATTGTGTGATTGTGTGATTGTGCGATTGTGTGATTGCGTGATTGCGTGATTGCGTGATTGTGCGATTGTGTGATTGTGTGGTTGTGTGATTGTGTGATTGTGTGATTGTGTGCTTGTGTGATTGCGTGATTGTGTGATTGTGGGATTGTGTGATTGTGCGATTGTGCGATTGTGTGATTGTGTGATTGTGTGGTTGTGTGAGTGTGTGGGTGCGTGATCGTGTGATTGTGTCACTGTGTGATTGTGTGATTGTGTGATTGTGTGGTGGTGTGATTGTGTGATTCTGTATTATGTGATTGTGTTCTTGTGTCTTTGTGTGATTGTGTAGTTGTGTGATTGTGTGATTGTGTGATTGTGTGATTGTGGGATTGTGAGATTGTGTGATTGTGTGATTGTGTGATTGTGGGATTGTGTGATTGTGTCCATGTGTAATCGTGTGTTTGGGTGCTTGTGTGACTGTGTGAGTGTGTGATTGTGTGATTGTGTGGTTGTGTGATTGTGTGATTGTGTGATTGTGTGATTGTGTGATTGTGTGATTGTGTGATTGTGTGATTGTGTGATTGTGTCACTGTGTGATTGTGTGATTGTGTGATTGTGTGGTTGTGTGATTGTGTGATTGTGTGATTGTGTGATTGTGGGATTGTGTGGTTGTGTGATTGTGTGGTTGTGTGATTGTGTGATTGTGGGATTGTGTGGTTGTGTGATTGTGTGGTTGTGTGATTGTGTGATTGTGTGATTGTGTGATTGTGTGATTGTGGGATTGTGTGGTTGTGTGATTGTGTGGTTGTGTGATTGCGTGATTGTGTGATTGTGGGATTGTGTAATTGTGTGATTGTGTGATTGTGGGTTTGTGTCGTTGTGTGATTGTGTGGTTGTGTGATTGTGTGATTGTGTGATTGTGGGATTGTGTGGTTGTGTGATTGTGTGGTTGTGTGATTGCGTGATTGTGTAATTGTGGGATTGTGTGATTGTGTGATTGTGCGATTGTGTGATTGTGTGATTGTGTGGTTGTGTGAGTGTGTGGGTGTGTGATCGTGTGATTGTGTCACTGTGTGATTGTGTGATTGTGTGATTGTGTGGTGGTGTGATTGTGTGATTGTGTATTATGTGATTGTGTTCTTGTGTCTTTGTGTGATTGTGTAGTTGTGTGATTGTGTGATTGTGTGATTGTGGGATTGTGAGATTGTGTGATTGTGTGATTGTGTGATTGTGTGATTGTGTGATTGTGTGATTGTGTGATTGTGTGATTGTGTGAAAGTGGGTTTGTGTGTTTGTGGATTGTGTGGTTGTGTGATTGTGTGATGGCGGGATGTGGATTGTCTGATTGTGTGATTGTGTATTGGTGTGATTGTGCGATTGTGTGACTTTGCGATTGTGTGATTGTGTGGTGGCGGGTTGTGGATTGTCTGATTGTGTGATTGTGTATTGCTGTGATTGTGTGATTGTGTGAATGTGGGATTGTGTGAGTGTGTGATTGTGTGATTGCGTGATTGTGTGATTGTGTGATTGTGTCACAGTGTGATTGTGTGATTGTGTGGTTGTGTGATTGTGTGATTGTGTGATTGTGTGATTGTGGGATTGTGTGGTTGTGTGATTGTGTGGCTGTGTGATTGTGTGATTGTGTGATTGTGGGATTATGTGATTGTGTGATTGTGTGATTGTGTGGTTGTGTGATTGTGTGGTTGCGTGATTGCGTGATTGTGTGATTGCGTGATTGTGTGATTGTGTGGTTGTGTGATTGTGTGATTGTGTGATAGTGTGATTGTGCGATTGTGTGATTGCGTGATTGCCTGGTTGCGTGATTCTGTGATTCCCTCGTTGTGAGATTGTGTTATTGTGTGATGAGGTGCTTGTGTGATGGTGTGATTGTGTGATTGTGTGATTGTGTGGTTGTGTGATTGTGTGATTGTGTGATTGTGTGATTGTGTGATTGTGTGATTGTGTGGTTGTGTGATTATGTGATTGTGTCATTGTGTTCATGTGTTATTTTGTGTTGGGGTGCTTGTGTGATTGCGTGAGTGTATGATTGTGTGACTGTGGATTGTGTATTGTGCGATTGTGTGATTGCGTGAGTGTGTGGTTGTGTGACTGTAGATTGCGTATTGTGTGATTGTGTGATTGTGTGATTGTGTGATTGTGTGAAAGTGGGTTTGTGTGTTTGTGGACTGTGTGGTTGTGTGATTGTGTGATGGCGGGATGTGGATTGTCTGATTGTGTGATTGTGCGATTGTGTGACAACGCGATTGTGTGATTGTGTGATGGCGGGTTGTGGATTGTCTGATTGTGTGATTGTGCGATTGTGTGACAATGCGATTGTGTGATTGTGTGGTAGTGTGATTGTGTAATTGCATGGTGGGGTGATTGTGTGATAGTGTGATTGTGTGATAGTGTGATAGTGTGATTGTGTGATTGTGTGATTGTGTGATTGTGTGATTGTGTCCATGTGTAATCGTGTGTTTGGGTGCTTGTGTGATTGTGCGAGTGTGTGATTGTGTGATTGTGGATTGTGTGATTGTGTGATTGTGTGATTGTGTGATTGTGTGATTGTGTGGTTGTGTGATTGTGTGATTGTGGGATTGTGTGGTTGTGTGATTGTGTGGTTGTGTGATTGTGTGATTGTGGGATTGTGTGGTTGTGTGATTGTGTGGTTGTGTGATTGTGTGATTGTGTGATTGTGTGATTGTGGGATTGTGTGGTTGTGTGATTGTGTCGTTGTGCGATTGCGTGATTGTGTGATTGTGGGATTGCGTGATTGTGTGATTGTGTGATTATGGGATTGTGTGGTTGTGTGATTGTGTGGTTGTGTGATTGTGTGATTGTTTGATTGTGTGATTGTGGGACTGTGTGGTTGTGTGATTGTGTGGTTGTGTGATTGCGTGATTGTGTGATTGTGGGATTGTGTGATTGTGTGATTGTATGGTTGTGTGATTGTGTGATTTTGTGATTGTGTGATTGTGTGATTGTGTGATTGTGTGATTGTGGGATTGTGTGAGTGTGTGATTGTGTGATTGTGTGATTGTGTGATTGTGTGATTGTGTCACAGTGTGATTGTGTGATTGTGTGGTTGTGTGATTGTGTGATTGTGTGATTGTGTGATTGTGTGATTGTGGGATCGTGTGGTTGTGTGATTGTGTGGTTGTGTGATTGTGTGATTGTGTGATTGTGTGATTGTGTGGTTGTGTGATTGTGTGATTGCGTGATTGTGTGATTGTGCGATTGTGTGATTGCGTGGTTGCGTGATTGCGTGATTGTGTGATTGTGTAATTGTGTGATTGTGTGGTTGTGTGATTGTGTGATTGTGGGATTGTGTGATTGTGTGATTGTGTGATTGTGTGATTGTGTGAAAGAGGGTTTGTGTGTTTGTGGATTGTGTGATGGCGGGATGTGGATTGTCTGATTGTGTGATTGTGTATTGGTGTGATTGTGCAATTGTGTGACTTTGCGATTGTGTGATTGTGTGATGGCGGGTTGTGGATTGTCTGATTGTGTGATTGTGTATTGGTGTGATTGTGTGATTGTGTGATTGTGGGATTGTGTGGTTGTGTGATTGTGTGGTTGTGTGATTGTGTGATTGTGTGATTGTGGGATTGTGTGATTGTGTGATTGTGTGATTGTGTGATTGTGTGATTGTGTGGTTGTGTGATTGTGTGATTGCGTGATTGTGTGATTGTGCGATTGTGTGATTGCGTGGTTGCGTGATTGCGTGATTGTGTGATTGTGTAATTGTGTGATTGTGTGGTTGTGTGATTGTGTGATTGTGTGATAGTGTGATTGTGCGATTGTGTGATTGCGTGATTGCCCGGTTGCGTGATTCTGTGATTCCCTCGTTGTGCGATTGTGTTATTGTGTGATGAGGTGCTTGTGTGATGGTGTGATTGTGTGATTGCGTGAGTGTGCGGTTGTGTGACTGTAGATTGCGTATTGTGTGATTGTGTGATTGTGTGATTGTGTGATTGTGTGAAAGTGGGTTTGTGTGTTTGTGGATTGTGTGGTTGTGTGATTGTGTGATGGCGGGATGTGGATTGTCTGATTGTGTGATTGTGTGGTTGTGTGATTGTGTGATTGTGTGATTGTGTGATTGTGAGATTGTGTGGTTGTGTGATTGTGTGATTGTGTGATTGTGTGATTGTGTGATTGTGCGATTGTGTGATTGCGTGATTGCGTGATTGCGTGATTGTGCGATTGTGTGATTGTGTGGTTGTGTGATTGTGTGATTGTGTGATTGTGTGCTTGTGTGATTGCGTGATTGTGTGATTGTGGGATTGTGTGATTGTGCGATTGTGCGATTGTGTGATTGTGTGATTGTGTGGTTGTGTGAGTGTGTGGGTGCGTGATCGTGTGATTGTGTCACTGTGTGATTGTGTGATTGTGTGATTGTGTGGTGGTGTGATTGTGTGATTCTGTATTATGTGATTGTGTTCTTGTGTCTTTGTGTGATTGTGTAGTTGTGTGATTGTGTGATTGTGTGATTGTGTGATTGTGGGATTGTGAGATTGTGTGATTGTGTGATTGTGTGATTGTGGGATTGTGTGATTGTGTCCATGTGTAATCGTGTGTTTGGGTGCTTGTGTGACTGTGTGAGTGTGTGATTGTGTGATTGTGTGGTTGTGTGATTGTGTGATTGTGTGATTGTGTGATTGTGTGATTGTGTGATTGTGTGATTGTGTGATTGTGTGATTGTGTCACTGTGTGATTGTGTGATTGTGTGATTGTGTGGTTGTGTGATTGTGTGATTGTGTGATTGTGTGATTGTGGGATTGTGTGGTTGTGTGATTGTGTGGTTGTGTGATTGTGTGATTGTGGGATTGTGTGGTTGTGTGATTGTGTGGTTGTGTGATTGTGTGATTGTGTGATTGTGTGATTGTGTGATTGTGGGATTGTGTGGTTGTGTGATTGTGTGGTTGTGTGATTGCGTGATTGTGTGATTGTGGGATTGTGTAATTGTGTGATTGTGTGATTGTGGGTTTGTGTCGTTGTGTGATTGTGTGGTTGTGTGATTGTGTGATTGTGTGATTGTGGGATTGTGTGGTTGTGTGATTGTGTGGTTGTGTGATTGCGTGATTGTGTAATTGTGGGATTGTGTGATTGTGTGATTGTGCGATTGTGTGATTGTGTGATTGTGTGGTTGTGTGAGTGTGTGGGTGTGTGATCGTGTGATTGTGTCACTGTGTGATTGTGTGATTGTGTGATTGTGTGGTGGTGTGATTGTGTGATTGTGTATTATGTGATTGTGTTCTTGTGTCTTTGTGTGATTGTGTAGTTGTGTGATTGTGTGATTGTGTGATTGTGGGATTGTGAGATTGTGTGATTGTGTGATTGTGTGATTGTGTGATTGTGTGATTGTGTGATTGTGTGATTGTGTGATTGTGTGAAAGTGGGTTTGTGTGTTTGTGGATTGTGTGGTTGTGTGATTGTGTGATGGCGGGATGTGGATTGTCTGATTGTGTGATTGTGTATTGGTGTGATTGTGCGATTGTGTGACTTTGCGATTGTGTGATTGTGTGGTGGCGGGTTGTGGATTGTCTGATTGTGTGATTGTGTATTGCTGTGATTGTGTGATTGTGTGAATGTGGGATTGTGTGAGTGTGTGATTGTGTGATTGCGTGATTGTGTGATTGTGTGATTGTGTCACAGTGTGATTGTGTGATTGTGTGGTTGTGTGATTGTGTGATTGTGTGATTGTGTGATTGTGGGATTGTGTGGTTGTGTGATTGTGTGGCTGTGTGATTGTGTGATTGTGTGATTGTGGGATTATGTGATTGTGTGATTGTGTGATTGTGTGGTTGTGTGATTGTGTGGTTGCGTGATTGCGTGATTGTGTGATTGCGTGATTGTGTGATTGTGTGGTTGTGTGATTGTGTGATTGTGTGATAGTGTGATTGTGCGATTGTGTGATTGCGTGATTGCCTGGTTGCGTGATTCTGTGATTCCCTCGTTGTGAGATTGTGTTATTGTGTGATGAGGTGCTTGTGTGATGGTGTGATTGTGTGATTGTGTGATTGTGTGGTTGTGTGATTGTGTGATTGTGTGATTGTGTGATTGTGTGATTGTGTGATTGTGTGGTTGTGTGATTATGTGATTGTGTCATTGTGTTCATGTGTTATTTTGTGTTGGGGTGCTTGTGTGATTGCGTGAGTGTATGATTGTGTGACTGTGGATTGTGTATTGTGCGATTGTGTGATTGCGTGAGTGTGTGGTTGTGTGACTGTAGATTGCGTATTGTGTGATTGTGTGATTGTGTGATTGTGTGATTGTGTGAAAGTGGGTTTGTGTGTTTGTGGACTGTGTGGTTGTGTGATTGTGTGATGGCGGGATGTGGATTGTCTGATTGTGTGATTGTGCGATTGTGTGACAACGCGATTGTGTGATTGTGTGATGGCGGGTTGTGGATTGTCTGATTGTGTGATTGTGCGATTGTGTGACAATGCGATTGTGTGATTGTGTGGTAGTGTGATTGTGTAATTGCATGGTGGGGTGATTGTGTGATAGTGTGATTGTGTGATAGTGTGATAGTGTGATTGTGTGATTGTGTGATTGTGTGATTGTGTGATTGTGTCCATGTGTAATCGTGTGTTTGGGTGCTTGTGTGATTGTGCGAGTGTGTGATTGTGTGATTGTGGATTGTGTGATTGTGTGATTGTGTGATTGTGTGATTGTGTGATTGTGTGGTTGTGTGATTGTGTGATTGTGGGATTGTGTGGTTGTGTGATTGTGTGGTTGTGTGATTGTGTGATTGTGGGATTGTGTGGTTGTGTGATTGTGTGGTTGTGTGATTGTGTGATTGTGTGATTGTGTGATTGTGGGATTGTGTGGTTGTGTGATTGTGTCGTTGTGCGATTGCGTGATTGTGTGATTGTGGGATTGCGTGATTGTGTGATTGTGTGATTATGGGATTGTGTGGTTGTGTGATTGTGTGGTTGTGTGATTGTGTGATTGTTTGATTGTGTGATTGTGGGACTGTGTGGTTGTGTGATTGTGTGGTTGTGTGATTGCGTGATTGTGTGATTGTGGGATTGTGTGATTGTGTGATTGTATGGTTGTGTGATTGTGTGATTTTGTGATTGTGTGATTGTGTGATTGTGTGATTGTGTGATTGTGGGATTGTGTGAGTGTGTGATTGTGTGATTGTGTGATTGTGTGATTGTGTGATTGTGTCACAGTGTGATTGTGTGATTGTGTGGTTGTGTGATTGTGTGATTGTGTGATTGTGTGATTGTGTGATTGTGGGATCGTGTGGTTGTGTGATTGTGTGGTTGTGTGATTGTGTGATTGTGTGATTGTGTGATTGTGTGGTTGTGTGATTGTGTGATTGCGTGATTGTGTGATTGTGCGATTGTGTGATTGCGTGGTTGCGTGATTGCGTGATTGTGTGATTGTGTAATTGTGTGATTGTGTGGTTGTGTGATTGTGTGATTGTGGGATTGTGTGATTGTGTGATTGTGTGATTGTGTGATTGTGTGAAAGAGGGTTTGTGTGTTTGTGGATTGTGTGATGGCGGGATGTGGATTGTCTGATTGTGTGATTGTGTATTGGTGTGATTGTGCAATTGTGTGACTTTGCGATTGTGTGATTGTGTGATGGCGGGTTGTGGATTGTCTGATTGTGTGATTGTGTATTGGTGTGATTGTGTGATTGTGTGATTGTGGGATTGTGTGGTTGTGTGATTGTGTGGTTGTGTGATTGTGTGATTGTGTGATTGTGGGATTGTGTGATTGTGTGATTGTGTGATTGTGTGATTGTGTGATTGTGTGGTTGTGTGATTGTGTGATTGCGTGATTGTGTGATTGTGCGATTGTGTGATTGCGTGGTTGCGTGATTGCGTGATTGTGTGATTGTGTAATTGTGTGATTGTGTGGTTGTGTGATTGTGTGATTGTGTGATAGTGTGATTGTGCGATTGTGTGATTGCGTGATTGCCCGGTTGCGTGATTCTGTGATTCCCTCGTTGTGCGATTGTGTTATTGTGTGATGAGGTGCTTGTGTGATGGTGTGATTGTGTGATTGCGTGAGTGTGCGGTTGTGTGACTGTAGATTGCGTATTGTGTGATTGTGTGATTGTGTGATTGTGTGATTGTGTGAAAGTGGGTTTGTGTGTTTGTGGATTGTGTGGTTGTGTGATTGTGTGATGGCGGGATGTGGATTGTCTGATTGTGTGATTGTGTGGTTGTGTGATTGTGTGATTGTGTGATTGTGTGATTGTGAGATTGTGTGGTTGTGTGATTGTGTGATTGTGTGATTGTGTGATTGTGTGATTGTGCGATTGTGTGATTGCGTGATTGCGTGATTGCGTGATTGTGCGATTGTGTGATTGTGTGGTTGTGTGATTGTGTGATTGTGTGATTGTGTGCTTGTGTGATTGCGTGATTGTGTGATTGTGGGATTGTGTGATTGTGCGATTGTGCGATTGTGTGATTGTGTGATTGTGTGGTTGTGTGAGTGTGTGGGTGCGTGATCGTGTGATTGTGTCACTGTGTGATTGTGTGATTGTGTGATTGTGTGGTGGTGTGATTGTGTGATTCTGTATTATGTGATTGTGTTCTTGTGTCTTTGTGTGATTGTGTAGTTGTGTGATTGTGTGATTGTGTGATTGTGTGATTGTGGGATTGTGAGATTGTGTGATTGTGTGATTGTGTGATTGTGGGATTGTGTGATTGTGTCCATGTGTAATCGTGTGTTTGGGTGCTTGTGTGACTGTGTGAGTGTGTGATTGTGTGATTGTGTGGTTGTGTGATTGTGTGATTGTGTGATTGTGTGATTGTGTGATTGTGTGATTGTGTGATTGTGTGATTGTGTGATTGTGTCACTGTGTGATTGTGTGATTGTGTGATTGTGTGGTTGTGTGATTGTGTGATTGTGTGATTGTGTGATTGTGGGATTGTGTGGTTGTGTGATTGTGTGGTTGTGTGATTGTGTGATTGTGGGATTGTGTGGTTGTGTGATTGTGTGGTTGTGTGATTGTGTGATTGTGTGATTGTGTGATTGTGTGATTGTGGGATTGTGTGGTTGTGTGATTGTGTGGTTGTGTGATTGCGTGATTGTGTGATTGTGGGATTGTGTAATTGTGTGATTGTGTGATTGTGGGTTTGTGTCGTTGTGTGATTGTGTGGTTGTGTGATTGTGTGATTGTGTGATTGTGGGATTGTGTGGTTGTGTGATTGTGTGGTTGTGTGATTGCGTGATTGTGTAATTGTGGGATTGTGTGATTGTGTGATTGTGCGATTGTGTGATTGTGTGATTGTGTGGTTGTGTGAGTGTGTGGGTGTGTGATCGTGTGATTGTGTCACTGTGTGATTGTGTGATTGTGTGATTGTGTGGTGGTGTGATTGTGTGATTGTGTATTATGTGATTGTGTTCTTGTGTCTTTGTGTGATTGTGTAGTTGTGTGATTGTGTGATTGTGTGATTGTGGGATTGTGAGATTGTGTGATTGTGTGATTGTGTGATTGTGTGATTGTGTGATTGTGTGATTGTGTGATTGTGTGATTGTGTGAAAGTGGGTTTGTGTGTTTGTGGATTGTGTGGTTGTGTGATTGTGTGATGGCGGGATGTGGATTGTCTGATTGTGTGATTGTGTATTGGTGTGATTGTGCGATTGTGTGACTTTGCGATTGTGTGATTGTGTGGTGGCGGGTTGTGGATTGTCTGATTGTGTGATTGTGTATTGCTGTGATTGTGTGATTGTGTGAATGTGGGATTGTGTGAGTGTGTGATTGTGTGATTGCGTGATTGTGTGATTGTGTGATTGTGTCACAGTGTGATTGTGTGATTGTGTGGTTGTGTGATTGTGTGATTGTGTGATTGTGTGATTGTGGGATTGTGTGGTTGTGTGATTGTGTGGCTGTGTGATTGTGTGATTGTGTGATTGTGGGATTATGTGATTGTGTGATTGTGTGATTGTGTGGTTGTGTGATTGTGTGGTTGCGTGATTGCGTGATTGTGTGATTGCGTGATTGTGTGATTGTGTGGTTGTGTGATTGTGTGATTGTGTGATAGTGTGATTGTGCGATTGTGTGATTGCGTGATTGCCTGGTTGCGTGATTCTGTGATTCCCTCGTTGTGAGATTGTGTTATTGTGTGATGAGGTGCTTGTGTGATGGTGTGATTGTGTGATTGTGTGATTGTGTGGTTGTGTGATTGTGTGATTGTGTGATTGTGTGATTGTGTGATTGTGTGATTGTGTGGTTGTGTGATTATGTGATTGTGTCATTGTGTTCATGTGTTATTTTGTGTTGGGGTGCTTGTGTGATTGCGTGAGTGTATGATTGTGTGACTGTGGATTGTGTATTGTGCGATTGTGTGATTGCGTGAGTGTGTGGTTGTGTGACTGTAGATTGCGTATTGTGTGATTGTGTGATTGTGTGATTGTGTGATTGTGTGAAAGTGGGTTTGTGTGTTTGTGGACTGTGTGGTTGTGTGATTGTGTGATGGCGGGATGTGGATTGTCTGATTGTGTGATTGTGCGATTGTGTGACAACGCGATTGTGTGATTGTGTGATGGCGGGTTGTGGATTGTCTGATTGTGTGATTGTGCGATTGTGTGACAATGCGATTGTGTGATTGTGTGGTAGTGTGATTGTGTAATTGCATGGTGGGGTGATTGTGTGATAGTGTGATTGTGTGATAGTGTGATAGTGTGATTGTGTGATTGTGTGATTGTGTGATTGTGTGATTGTGTCCATGTGTAATCGTGTGTTTGGGTGCTTGTGTGATTGTGCGAGTGTGTGATTGTGTGATTGTGGATTGTGTGATTGTGTGATTGTGTGATTGTGTGATTGTGTGATTGTGTGGTTGTGTGATTGTGTGATTGTGGGATTGTGTGGTTGTGTGATTGTGTGGTTGTGTGATTGTGTGATTGTGGGATTGTGTGGTTGTGTGATTGTGTGGTTGTGTGATTGTGTGATTGTGTGATTGTGTGATTGTGGGATTGTGTGGTTGTGTGATTGTGTCGTTGTGCGATTGCGTGATTGTGTGATTGTGGGATTGCGTGATTGTGTGATTGTGTGATTATGGGATTGTGTGGTTGTGTGATTGTGTGGTTGTGTGATTGTGTGATTGTTTGATTGTGTGATTGTGGGACTGTGTGGTTGTGTGATTGTGTGGTTGTGTGATTGCGTGATTGTGTGATTGTGGGATTGTGTGATTGTGTGATTGTATGGTTGTGTGATTGTGTGATTTTGTGATTGTGTGATTGTGTGATTGTGTGATTGTGTGATTGTGGGATTGTGTGAGTGTGTGATTGTGTGATTGTGTGATTGTGTGATTGTGTGATTGTGTCACAGTGTGATTGTGTGATTGTGTGGTTGTGTGATTGTGTGATTGTGTGATTGTGTGATTGTGTGATTGTGGGATCGTGTGGTTGTGTGATTGTGTGGTTGTGTGATTGTGTGATTGTGTGATTGTGTGATTGTGTGGTTGTGTGATTGTGTGATTGCGTGATTGTGTGATTGTGCGATTGTGTGATTGCGTGGTTGCGTGATTGCGTGATTGTGTGATTGTGTAATTGTGTGATTGTGTGGTTGTGTGATTGTGTGATTGTGGGATTGTGTGATTGTGTGATTGTGTGATTGTGTGATTGTGTGAAAGAGGGTTTGTGTGTTTGTGGATTGTGTGATGGCGGGATGTGGATTGTCTGATTGTGTGATTGTGTATTGGTGTGATTGTGCAATTGTGTGACTTTGCGATTGTGTGATTGTGTGATGGCGGGTTGTGGATTGTCTGATTGTGTGATTGTGTATTGGTGTGATTGTGTGATTGTGTGATTGTGGGATTGTGTGGTTGTGTGATTGTGTGGTTGTGTGATTGTGTGATTGTGTGATTGTGGGATTGTGTGATTGTGTGATTGTGTGATTGTGTGATTGTGTGATTGTGTGGTTGTGTGATTGTGTGATTGCGTGATTGTGTGATTGTGCGATTGTGTGATTGCGTGGTTGCGTGATTGCGTGATTGTGTGATTGTGTAATTGTGTGATTGTGTGGTTGTGTGATTGTGTGATTGTGTGATAGTGTGATTGTGCGATTGTGTGATTGCGTGATTGCCCGGTTGCGTGATTCTGTGATTCCCTCGTTGTGCGATTGTGTTATTGTGTGATGAGGTGCTTGTGTGATGGTGTGATTGTGTGATTGCGTGAGTGTGCGGTTGTGTGACTGTAGATTGCGTATTGTGTGATTGTGTGATTGTGTGATTGTGTGATTGTGTGAAAGTGGGTTTGTGTGTTTGTGGATTGTGTGGTTGTGTGATTGTGTGATGGCGGGATGTGGATTGTCTGATTGTGTGATTGTGTATTGGTGTGATTGTGCGATTGTGTGACTTTGCGATTGTGTGATTGTGTGATGGCGGGTTGTCGATTGTCTGATTGTGTGATTGTGTATTGGTGTGATTGTGCGATTGTGTGACTTTGCGATTGTGTGATTGTGTGGTTGTGTGATTGTGTGATTGCATGGTGGGGTGATTGTGTGATAGTGTGATTGTGTGATAGTGTGATAGTGTGATTGTGTCCATGTGTAATCGTGTGTTTGGGTGCTTGTGTGATTGTGTGAGTGTGTGATTGTGTGATTGTGGATTGTGTGATTGTGTCACAGTGTGATTGTGTGGTTGTGTGATTGCGTGATTGTGTGATTGTGGGATTGTGTGATTGTGTGATTGTGCGATTGTGTGATTGTGTGATTGTGTGGTTGTGTGAGTGTGTGGGTGTGTGATCGTGTGATTGTGCCACTGTGTGATTGTGTGATTGTGTGGTGGTGTGATTGTGTGATTGTGTATTATGTGATTGTGTTCTTGTGTCTTTGTGTGATTGTGTAGTTGTGTGATTGTGTGATTGTGTGATTGTGGGATTGTGAGATTGTGTGATTGTGTGATTGTGTGATTGTGTGATTGTGTGATTGTGTGATTGTGTGAAAGTGGGTTTGTGTGTTTGTGGATTGTGTGGTTGTGTGATTGTGTGATGGCGGGATGTGGATTGTCTGATTGTGTGATTGTGTATTGGTGTGATTGTGCGATTGTGTGACTTTGCGATTGTGTGATTGTGTGATGGCGGGTTGTGGATTGTCTGATTGTGTGATTGTGTATTGGTGTGATTGTGTGATTGTGTGATTGTGGGATTGTGTGAGTGTGTGATTGTGTGATTGCGTGATTGTGTGATTGTGTGATTGTGTCACAGTGTGATTGTGTGATTGTGTGGTTGTGTGATTGTGTGATTGTGTGATTGTGGGATTGTGTGGTTTTGTGATTGTGTGATTGCGTGGTTGCGTGATTGCGTGATTGTGTGATTGTGTGATTGTGTGATTGTGTGGTTGTGTGATTGTGTGATTGTGTGATAGTGTGATTGTGCGATTGTGTGATTGCGTGTTTGCCTGGTTGTGTGATTATGTGATTGTGTCATTGTGTTCATGTGTTATTTTGTGTTGGGGTGCTTGTGTGATTGCGTGAGTGTATGATTGTGTGACTGTGGATTGTGTATTGTGCGATTGTGTGATTGCGTGAGTGTGTGGTTGTGTGACTGTAGATTGCGTATTGTGTGATTGTGTGATTGTGTGATTGTGTGATTGTGTGATTGTGTGAAAGTGGGTTTGTGTGTTTGTGGATTGTGTAGTTGTGTGATTGTGTGATGGCGGGATGTGGATTGTCTGATTGTGTGATTGTGTATTGGTGTGATTGTGCGATTGTGTGACTTTGCGATTGTGTGATTGTGTGATGACGGGTTGTGGATTGTCTAATTGTGTGATTGTGTATTGGTGTGGTTGTGCGATTTTGTGACAATGCGATTGTGTGATTGTGTGGTTGTGTGATTGTGTAATTGCATGGTGGGGTGATTGTGTGATAGTGTGATTGTGTGATAGTGTGATAGTGTGATTGTGTGATTGTGTGATTGTGTGATTGTGTCCATGTGTAATCGTGTGTTTGGGTGCTTGTGTGATTGTGCGAGTGTGTGATTGTGTGATTGTGGATTGTGTGATTGTGTGATTGTGTGATTGTGTGATTGTGTGATTGTGTGATTGTGTGATTGCGGGATTGTGTGGTTGTGTGATTGTGTGGTTGTGTGATTGTGTGATTGTGTGATTGTGGGATTGTGTGGTTGTGTGATAGTGTGGTTGTGTGATTGCGGGATTGTGTGGATGTGTGATTGTGTGGTTGTGTGATTGTGTGATTGTGGGACTGTGTGGTTGTGTGGTTGTGTGATTGTGTGATTGTGTGATTGTGTGATTGTGTGATTGTGTGATTGTGCGATTGTGTGATTGCGTGGTGGCGTGATTGCGTGATTGTGTGATTGTGTGATTGTGCGATTGTGTGATTGTGTGATTGTGTGGTTGTGTGAGTGTGTGGGTGTGTGATCGTGTGATTGTGTCACTGTGTGATAGTGTGATTGTGTGATTGTGTGGTGGTGTGATTGTGTGATTGTGTATTATGTGATTGTATTCTTGTGTCTTTGTGTGATTGTGTAGTTGTGTGATTGTGTGATTGTGTGATTGTGGGATTGTGAGATTGTGTGATTGTGTGATTGTGTGATTGTGTGATTGTGTGATTGTGTGATTGTGTGATTGTGTGATTGTGTGATTGTGTGATTGTGTGATTGTGTGATTGTGTGATTGTGTGATTGTGTGATTGTGTGATTGTGTGAAAGTGGGTTTGTGTGTTTGTGGATTGTGTCGTTGTGTGATTGTGTGATGGCGGGATGTGGATTGTCTGATTGTGTGATTGTGTATTGGTGTGATTGTGCGATTGTGTGATTGTGTGATGGCGGGTTGTGGATTGTCTGATTGTGTGATTGTGTATTGGTGTGATTGTGTGATTGTGTGATTGTGGGATTGTGTGAGTGTGTGATTGTGTGATTGCGTGATTGTGTGATTGTGTCACAGTGTGATTGTGTGATTGTGTGGTTGTGTGTTTGTGTGGTTGTGTGATTGTGTGATTGTGGGATTGTGTGATTGTGTGATTGTGTGATTGTGTGATTGTGTGATTGTGTGAAAGTGGGTTTGTGTGTTTGTGGATTGTGTGGTTGTGTGATTGTGTGATGGCGGGATGTGGATTGTCTGATTGTGTGATTGTGTATTGGTGTGGTTGTGCGATTGTGTGACTTTGCGATTGTGTGATTGTGTGATGGCGGGATGTGGATTGTCTGATTGTGTGATTGTGTATTGGTGTGGTTGTGCGATTGTGTGACTTTGCGATTGTGTGATTGTGTGATGGCGGGTTGTGGATTGTCTGATTGTGTGATTGTGTATTGGTGTGATTGTGTGATTGTGTGATTGTGGGATTGTGTGAGTGTGTGATTGTGTGATTGCGTGATTGTGTGATTGTGTGATTGTGTCACAGTGTGATTGTGTGATTGTGTGGTTGTGTGATTGTGTGATTGTGTGATTGTGTGATTGTGGGATTGTGTGGTTGTGTGATTGTGTGGCTGTGTGATTGTGTGATTGTGTGATTGTGGGATTGTGTGATTGTGTGATTGTGTGATTGTGTGATTGTGTGATTGTGTGATTGTGTGATTGTGTGATTGTGTGATTGTGTGATTGTGTGGTTGTGTGATTGTGTGATTGTGTGATAGCGTGATTGTGCGATTGTGTGATTGCGTGATTGCCTGGTTGCGTGATTCTGTGATTCCCTCGTTGTGCGATTGTGTTATTGTGTGATGAGGTGCTTGTGTGATGGTGTGATTGTGTGATTGTGTGATTGTGTGGCTGTGTGATTGTGTGATTGTGTGATTGTGTGATTGTGTGATTGTGTGATTGTGTGATTGTGTGATTGTGTGGTTGTGTGATTATGTGATTGTGTTATTGTGTTCAGGTGTTATTTTGTGTTGGGGTGCTTGTGTGATTGCGTGAGTGTATGATTGTGTGACTGTGGATTGTGTATTGTGCGATTGTGTGATTGCGTGAGTGTGTGGTTGTGTGACTGTAGATTGCGTATTGTGTGATTGTGTGATTGTGGGATTGTGTGATTGTGTGATTGTGTGATTGTGTGATTGTGTGATTGTGTGAAAGTGGGTTTGTGTGTTTGTGGATTGTGTGGTTGTGTGATTGTGTGATGGCGGGATGTGGATTGTCTGATTGTGTGATTGTGTATTGGTGTGGTTGTGCGATTGTGTGACTTTGCGATTGTGTGATTGTGTGATGGCGGGTTGTGGATTGTCTGATTGTGTGATTGTGTATTGGTGTGATTGTGTGATTGTGTGATTGTGGGATTGTGTGAGTGTGTGATTGTGTGATTGCGTGATTGTGTGATTGTGTGATTGTGTCACAGTGTGATTGTGTGATTGTGTGGTTGTGTGATTGTGTGATTGTGTGATTGTGTGATTGTGGGATTGTGTGGTTGTGTGATTGTGTGGCTGTGTGATTGTGATTGTGTGATTGTGTGGCTGTGTGATTGTGTGATTGTGTGATTGTGTGATTGTGTGATTGTGTGATTGTGTGATTGTGTGATTGTGTGGTTGTGTGATTATGTGATTGTGTTATTGTGTTCAGGTGTTATTTTGTGTTGGGGTGCTTGTGTGATTGCGTGAGTGTATGATTGTGTGACTGTGGATTGTGTATTGTGCGATTGTGTGATTGCGTGAGTGTGTGGTTGTGTGACTGTAGATTGCGTATTGTGTGATTGTGTGATTGTGTGATTGTGTGATTGTGTGATTGTGTGATTGTGTGATTGTGTGATTGTGTGATTGTGTGATTGTGTGATTGTGTGATTGTGTGAAAGTGGGTTTGTGTGTTTGTGGACTGTGTGGTTGTGTGATTGTGTGATGGCGGGATGTGGATTGTCTGATTGTGTGATTTGCGATTGTGTGACAATGCGATTGTGTGATTGTGTGATGGCGGGTTGTGGATTGTCTGATGGTGTGATTGTGCGATTGTGTGACAATGCGATTGTGTGATTGTGTGGTTGTGTGATTGTGTAATTGCATGGTGGGGTGATTGTGTGATAGTGTGATTGTGTGATAGTGTGATAGTGTGATTGTGTGATTGTGTGATTGTGTGATTGTGTCCATGTGTAATCGTGTGTTTGGGTGCTTGTGTGATTGTGCGAGGGTGTGATTGTGTGATTGTGGATTGTGTGATTGTGTGATTGTGTGATTGTGTGATTGTGTGATTGTGTGATTGTGTGATTGTGTGATTGTGTGGTTGTGTGATTGTGTGATTGTGTGATAGCGTGATTGTGCGATTGTGTGATTGCGTGATTGCCTGGTTGCGTGATTCTGTGATTCCCTCGTTGTGCGATTGTGTTATTGTGTGATGAGGTGCTTGTGTGATGGTGTGATTGTGTGATTGTGTGATTGTGTGGCTGTGTGATTGTGTGATTGTGTGATTGTGTGATTGTGTGATTGTGTGATTGTGTGGTTGTGTGATTATGTGATTGTGTTATTGTGTTCAGGTGTTATTTTGTGTTGGGGTGCTTGTGTGATTGCGTGAGTGTATGATTGTGTGACTGTGGATTGTGTATTGTGCGATTGTGTGATTGCGTGAGTGTGTGGTTGTGTGACTGTAGATTGCGTATTGTGTGATTGTGTGATTGTGTGATTGTGTGATTGTGTGATTGTGTGATTGTGTGATTGTGTGATTGTGTGATTGTGTGATTGTGTGATTGTGTGATTGTGTGAAAGTGGGTTTGTGTGTTTGTGGACTGTGTGGTTGTGTGATTGTGTGATGGCGGGATGTGGATTGTCTGATTGTGTGATTTGCGATTGTGTGACAATGCGATTGTGTGATTGTGCGATGGCGGGTTGTGGATTGTCTGATGGTGTGATTGTGCGATTGTGTGACAATGCGATTGTGTGATTGTGTGGTTGTGTGATTGTGTAATTGCATGGTGGGGTGATTGTGTGATAGTGTGATTGTGTGATAGTGTGATAGTGTGATTGTGTGATTGTGTGATTGTGTGATTGTGTCCATGTGTAATCGTGTGTTTGGGTGCTTGTGTGATTGTGCGAGGGTGTGATTGTGTGATTGTGGATTGTGTGATTGTGTGATTGTGTGATTGTGTGATTGTGTGATTGTGGGATTGTGTGGTTGTGTGATTGTGTGATTGTGTGATTGTGGGATTGTGTGGTTGTGTGATTGTGTGGTTGTGTGATTGCGTGATTGTGTGATTGTGGGATTGCGTGATTGTGTGATTGTGTGATTATGGGATTGTGTGGTTGTGTGATTGTGTGATTGTTTGATTGTGTGATTGTGGATTGTGTGATTGTGTGATTGTGTGATTGTGTGATAGTGTGATTGTGTGAGTGTGATTGTGTGATTGTGGGATTGTGTGGTTGTGTGATTGTGTGGTTGTGTGATTGTGTGATTGTGGGATTGTGTGGTTGTGTGATTGTGTGATTGTGGGATTGTGTGGTTGTGTGATTGTGTGATTGTGTGATAGTGTGATTGTGTGATTGTCTGATTGTGCGATTGTGTGATTGCGTGGTGGCGTGATTGCGTGATTGTGTGATTGTGTGATTGTGTGGTTGTGTGATTGTGTGATTGTGTGCTTGTGTGATTGCGTGATTGTGTGATTGTGGGATTGTGTGATTGTGTGATTGTGCGATTGTGTGATTGTGTGATTGTGTGGTTGTGTGAGTGTGTGGGTGTGTGATCGTGTGATTGTGTCACTGTGTGATAGTGTGATTGTGTGATTGTGTGGTGGTGTGATTGTGTGATTGTGTATTATGTGATTGTATTCTTGTGTCTTTGTGTGATTGTGTAGTTGTGTGATTGTGTGATTGTGTGATTGTGGGATTGTGAGATTGTGTGATTGTGTGATTGTGTGATTGTGTGATTGTGTGATTGTGTGATTGTGTGATTGTGTGATTGTGTGATTGTGTGATTGTGTGATTGTGTGATTGTGTGAAAGTGGGTTTGTGTGTTTGTGGATTGTGTGGTTGTGTGATTGTGTGATGGCGGGATGTGGATTGTCTGATTGTGTGATTGTGTATTGGTGTGATTGTGCGATTGTGTGATTGTGTGATGGCGGGTTGTGGATTGTCTGATTGTGTGATTGTGTATTGGTGTGATTGTGTGATTGTGTGATTGTGGGATTGTGTGAGTGTGTGATTGTGTGATTGCGTGATTGTGTGATTGTGTCACAGTGTGATTGTGTGATTGTGTGGTTGTGTGATTGTGTGGTTGTGTGATTGTGTGATTGTGGGATTGTGTGATTGTGTGATTGTGTGATTGTGTGATTGTGTGATTGTGTGATTGTGTGAAAGTGGGTTTGTGTGTTTGTGGATTGTGTGGTTGTGTGATTGTGTGATGGCGGGATGTGGATTGTCTGATTGTGTGATTGTGTATTGGTGTGGTTGTGCGATTGTGTGACTTTGCGATTGTGTGATTGTGTGATGGCGGGTTGTGGATTGTCTGATTGTGTGATTGTGTATTGGTGTGATTGTGTGATTGTGTGATTGTGGGATTGTGTGAGTGTGTGATTGTGTGATTGCGTGATTGTGTGATTGTGTGATTGTGTCACAGTGTGATTGTGTGATTGTGTGGTTGTGTGATTGTGTGATTGTGTGATTGTGTGATTGTGGGATTGTGTGGTTGTGTGATTGTGTGGCTGTGTGATTGTGATTGTGTGATTGTGTGGCTGTGTGATTGTGTGATTGTGTGATTGTGTGATTGTGTGATTGTGTGATTGTGTGATTGTGTGATTGTGTGGTTGTGTGATTATGTGATTGTGTTATTGTGTTCAGGTGTTATTTTGTGTTGGGGTGCTTGTGTGATTGCGTGAGTGTATGATTGTGTGACTGTGGATTGTGTATTGTGCGATTGTGTGATTGCGTGAGTGTGTGGTTGTGTGACTGTAGATTGCGTATTGTGTGATTGTGTGATTGTGTGATTGTGTGATTGTGTGATTGTGTGATTGTGTGATTGTGTGATTGTGTGATTGTGTGATTGTGTGATTGTGTGATTGTGTGATTGTGTGAAAGTGGGTTTGTGTGTTTGTGGACTGTGTGGTTGTGTGATTGTGTGATGGCGGGATGTGGATTGTCTGATTGTGTGATTTGCGATTGTGTGACAATGCGATTGTGTGATTGTGTGATGGCGGGTTGTGGATTGTCTGATGGTGTGATTGTGCGATTGTGTGACAATGCGATTGTGTGATTGTGTGGTTGTGTGATTGTGTAATTGCATGGTGGGGTGATTGTGTGATAGTGTGATTGTGTGATAGTGTGATAGTGTGATTGTGTGATTGTGTGATTGTGTGATTGTGTCCATGTGTAATCGTGTGTTTGGGTGCTTGTGTGATTGTGCGAGGGTGTGATTGTGTGATTGTGGATTGTGTGATTGTGTGATTGTGTGATTGTGTGATTGTGTGATTGTGTGATTGTGTGATTGTGTGATTGTGTGGTTGTGTGATTGTGTGATTGTGGGATTGTGTGGTTGTGTGATTGTGTGGTTGTGTGATTGTGTGATTGTGGGATTGTGTGGTTGTGTGATTGTGTGGTTGTGTGATTGTGTGATTGTGTGATTGTGTGATTGTGGGATTGTGTGGTTGTGTGATTGTGTGGTTGTGTGATTGCGTGATTGTGTGATTGTGCGGTTGTGTGATTGTGTGATTGCGTGATTGTGTGATTGTGCGATTGTGTGATTGCGTGGTTGCGTGATTGCGTGATTGCGTGATTGTGTGATTGTGTAATTGTGTGATTGTGTGGTTGTGTGATTGTGTGATTGTGGGATTGTGCGATTGTGTGATTGTGTGATTGTGTGATTGTGTGATTGTGTGAAAGTGGGTTTGTGTGTTTGTGGATTGTGTGGTTGTGTGATTGTGTGATGGCGGGTTGTGGATTGTCTGATTGTGTGATTGTGTATTGGTGTGATTGTGCGATTGTGTGACTTTGCGATTGTGTGATTGTGTGGTTGTGTGATTGTGTGATTGCATGGTGGGGTGATTGTGTGATAGTGTGATTGTGTGATTATGGGATTGTGTGGTTGTGTGATTGTGTGATTGTGGATTGTGTGATTGTGTGATTGTGTGATTGTGTGATTGTGTGGTTGTGTGATTGCGTGATTGTGTGATTGTGGGATTGTGTGATTGTGTGATTGTGGGATCGTGTGGTTGTGTGATTGTGTGGTTGTGTGATTGTGTGATTGTGTGATTGTGTGATTGTGTGATTGTGTGATTGTGTGATTGTGCGGTTGTGTGATTGTGTGATTGCGTGATTGTGTGATTGTGCGGTTGTGTGATTGTGTGATTGCGTGATTGTGTGAATGTGCGATTGTGTGATTGCGTGGTTGCGTGATTGCGTGATTGTGTGATTGTGTAATTGTGTGATTGTGTGGTTGTGTGATTGTGTGATTGTGGGATTGTGCGATTGTGTGATTGTGTGATTGTGTGATTGTGTGATTGTGTGAAAGTGGGTTTGTGTGTTTGTGGATTGTGTGGTTGTGTGATTGTGTGATGGCGGGATGTGGATTGTCTGATTGTGTGATTGTGTATTGGTGTGATTGTGCAATTGTGTGACTTTGCGATTGTGTGATTGTGTGATGGCGGGTTGTGGATTGTCTGATTGTGTGATTGTGTATTGGTGTGATTGTGCGATTGTGTGACTTTGCGATTGTGTGATTGTGTGATGGCGGGTTGTGGATTGTCTGATTGTGTGATTGTGTATTGGTGTGATTGTGTGATTGTGTGATTGTGGGATTGTGTGAGTGTGTGATTGTGTGATTGCGTGATTGTGTGATTGTGTGATTGTGTCACAGTGTGATTGTGTGATTGTGTGGTTGTGTGATTGTGTGATTGTGTGATTGTGTGATTGTGTGATTGTGGGATTGTGTGGTTGTGTGATTGTGTGGCTGTGTGATTGTGTGATTGTGTGATTGTGGGATTGTGTGATTGTGTGATTGTGTGATTGTGTGATTGTGTGGTTGTGTGATTGTGTGATTGTGTGATTGTGTGATTGTGTGATTGTGTGATTGTGTGATTGTGGGATTGTGTGGTTGTGTGATTGTGTGGTTGTGTGATTGTGTGATTGTGGGATTGTGTGGTTGTGTGATTGTCTGGTTGTGTGATTGTGTGATTGTGTGATTATGGGATTGTGTGGTTGTGTGATTGTGTGGTTGTGTGATTGTGTGATTGTGTGATTGTGTGATTGCGTGATTGTGGGATTGTGTGGTAGTGTGATTGTGTGGTTGTGTGATTGCGTGATTGTGTGATTGTGGGTTTGTGTGGTTGTGTGATTGTGTGGTTGTGTGATTGTGTGATTGTGTGATTGTGTGATTGTGGGATTGTGTGGTTGTGTGATTGTGTGGTTGTGTGATTGCGTGACTGTGTGATTGTGGGATTGCGTGATTGTGTGATTGTGCGATTATGGGATTGTGTGATTGTGTGATAGTGTGATAGTGTGATTGTGTGATTGTGTGATTGTGTGATTGTGTGATTGTGTGATTGTGTCACTGTGTGATTGTGTGATTGTGTGATTGTGTGGTTGTGTGATTGTGTGATTGTGTGATTGTGTGGTTGTGTGATTGTGTGATTGTGTGATTGTGGGATTGTGTGATTGTGTGATTGTGTGATTGTGTGATTGTGTGATTGTGTGATTGTGTGGTTGTGTGATTGTGTGATTGTGTGCTTGTGTGATTGTGCGGTTGTGTGATTGCGTGGTTGCGTGATTGCGTGATTGTGTGATTCTGTGATTGTGTGATAGTGTGGTTGTGTGATTGTGTGATTGTGTGATAGTGTGATTGTGCGATTGTGTGATTGCGTGATTGCCTGGTTGCGTGATTCTGTGATTCCCTCGTTGTGCGATTGTGTTATTGTGTGATGAGGTGCTTGTGTGATGGTGTGATTGTGTGATTGTGTGATTGTGTGATTGTGTGATTGTGTGGTTGTGTGATTGTGTGGTTGTGTGATTATGTGATTGTGTCCTTGTGTTCATGTGTTATTTTGTGTTGGGGTGCTTGTGTGATTGCGTGAGTGTATGATTGTGTGACTGTGGATTGTGTATTGTGCGATTGTCTGATTGCGTGAGTGTGTGGTTGTGTGACTGTAGATTGCGTATTGTGTGATTGTGTGATTGTGTGATTGTGTGATTGTGGGATTGTGTGGTTGTGTGATTGTGTGGTTGTGTGATTGTGTGATTGTGGGATTGTGTGGTTGTGTGATTGTGTGGTTGTGTGATTGTGTGATTGTGTGATTATGGGATTGTGTGGTTGTGTGATTGTGTGGTTGTGTGATTGTGTGATTGTGGGATTGTGTGATTGTGTGATTGTGGGATTGTGTGGTAGTGTGATTGTGTGATTGTGTGGTTGTGTGATTGTGTAATTGCATGGTGGGGTGATTGTGTGATAGTGTGATTGTGTGATAGTGTGATTGTGTGATTGTGTGATTGTGTGATTGTGTGATTGTGTGATTGTGTGATTGTGTGATTGTGTCCATGTGTAATCGTGTGTTTGGGTGCTTGTGTGATTGTGCGAGTGTGTGATTGTGTGATTGTGGATTGTGTGATTGTGTGATTGTGTGATTGTCTGATGGTGTGATTGTGTGATTGTGTGATTGTGTGATTGTGGGATTGTGTGGTTGTGTGATTGTGTGGTTGTGTGATTGCGTGATTGTGTGATTGTGGGATTGTGTGGTTGTGTGATTGTGTGATTGTGTGATTGTGTGATTGTGGGATTGTGTGATTGTGTGATTGTGTGATTGTGTGATTGTGTGATTGTGTGATTGTGTGGTTGTGTGATTGTGTGATTGTGTGCTTGTGTGATTGTGCGGTTGTGTGATTGCGTGGTTGCGTGATTGCGTGATTGTGTGATTGTGTGATTGTGTGATAGTGTGGTTGTGTGATTGTGTGATTGTGTGATAGTGTGATTGTGCGATTGTGTGATTGCGTGATTGCCTGGTTGCGTGATTCTGTGATTCCCTCGTTGTGCGATTGTGTTATTGTGTGATGAGGTGCTTGTGTGATGGTGTGATTGTGTGATTGTGTGATTGTGTGATTGTGTGATTGTGTGATTGTGTGATTGTGTGGTTGTGTGATTATGTGATTGTGTCCTTGTGTTCATGTGTTATTTTGTGTTGGGGTGCTTGTGTGATTGCGTGAGTGTATGATTGTGTGACTGTGGATTGTGTATTGTGCGATTGTCTGATTGCGTGAGTGTGTGGTTGTGTGACTGTAGATTGCGTATTGTGTGATTGTGTGATTGTGTGATTGTGTGATTGTGTGATTGTGTGAAAGTGGGTTTGTGTGTTTGTGGATTGTGTGGTTGTGTGATTGTGTGATGGCGGGATGTGGATTGTCTGATTGTGTGATTGTGTATTGGTGTGATTGTGCGATTGTGTGACTTTGCGATAGTGTGATTGTGTGATGGCGGGTTGTGGATTGTCTGATTGTGTGATTGTGCGATTGTGTGACAATGCGATTGTGTGATTGTGTGGTTGTGTGATTGTGTAATTGCATGGTGGGGTGATTGTGTGATAGTGTGATTGTGTGATAGTGTGATTGTGTGATTGTGTGATTGTGTGATTGTGTGGTTGTGTGATTGTGTGATTGTGGGATTGTGTGATTGTGTGATTGTGTGATTGTGTCCATGTGTAATCGTGTGTTTGGGTGCTTGTGTGATTGTGCGAGTGTGTGATTGTGTGATTGTGGATTGTGTGATTGTGTGATGGAGGGATGTGGATTGTCTGATTGTGTGATTGTGTGATTGTGTGATGGCGGGTTGTGGATTGTCTGATTGTGTGATTGTGTATTGGTGTGATTGTGCGATTGTGTGACTTTGCGATTGTGTGATTGTGTGGTTGTGTGATTGTGTGATTGCATGGTGGGGTGATTGTGTGATAGTGTGATTGTGTGATTATGGGATTGTGTGGTTGTGTGATTGTGTGATTGTGGATTGTGTGATTGTGTGATTGTGTGATTGTGTGATTGTGTGGTTGTGTGATTGCGTGATTGTGTGATTGTGGGATTGTGTGATTGTGTGATTGTGGGATCGTGTGGTTGTGTGATTGTGTGGTTGTGTGATTGTGTGATTGTGTGATTGTGTGATTGTGTGATTGTGTGATTGTGTGATTGTGCGGTTGTGTGATTGTGTGATTGCGTGATTGTGTGATTGTGCGGTTGTGTGATTGTGTGATTGCGTGATTGTGTGAATGTGCGATTGTGTGATTGCGTGGTTGCGTGATTGCGTGATTGTGTGATTGTGTAATTGTGTGATTGTGTGGTTGTGTGATTGTGTGATTGTGGGATTGTGCGATTGTGTGATTGTGTGATTGTGTGATTGTGTGATTGTGTGAAAGTGGGTTTGTGTGTTTGTGGATTGTGTGGTTGTGTGATTGTGTGATGGCGGGATGTGGATTGTCTGATTGTGTGATTGTGTATTGGTGTGATTGTGCAATTGTGTGACTTTGCGATTGTGTGATTGTGTGATGGCGGGTTGTGGATTGTCTGATTGTGTGATTGTGTATTGGTGTGATTGTGCGATTGTGTGACTTTGCGATTGTGTGATTGTGTGATGGCGGGTTGTGGATTGTCTGATTGTGTGATTGTGTATTGGTGTGATTGTGTGATTGTGTGATTGTGGGATTGTGTGAGTGTGTGATTGTGTGATTGCGTGATTGTGTGATTGTGTGATTGTGTCACAGTGTGATTGTGTGATTGTGTGGTTGTGTGATTGTGTGATTGTGTGATTGTGTGATTGTGTGATTGTGGGATTGTGTGGTTGTGTGATTGTGTGGCTGTGTGATTGTGTGATTGTGTGATTGTGGGATTGTGTGATTGTGTGATTGTGTGATTGTGTGATTGTGTGGTTGTGTGATTGTGTGATTGTGTGATTGTGTGATTGTGTGATTGTGTGATTGTGGGATTGTGTGGTTGTGTGATTGTGTGGTTGTGTGATTGTGTGATTGTGGGATTGTGTGGTTGTGTGATTGTCTGGTTGTGTGATTGTGTGATTGTGTGATTATGGGATTGTGTGGTTGTGTGATTGTGTGGTTGTGTGATTGTGTGATTGTGTGATTGTGTGATTGTGTGATTGCGTGATTGTGGGATTGTGTGGTAGTGTGATTGTGTGGTTGTGTGATTGTGTGATTGTGCGATTATGGGATTGTGTGATTGTGTGATAGTGTGATAGTGTGATTGTGTGATTGTGTGATTGTGTGATTGTGTGATTGCGTGATTGTGTCACTGTGTGATTGTGTGATTGTGTGATTGTGTGGTTGTGTGATTGTGTGATTGTGTGATTGTGTGGTTGTGTGATTGTGTGATTGTGTGATTGTGGGATTGTGTGATTGTGTGATTGTGTGATTGTGTGATTGTGTGATTGTGTGATTGTGTGGTTGTGTGATTGTGTGATTGTGTGCTTGTGTGATTGTGCGGTTGTGTGATTGCGTGGTTGCGTGATTGCGTGATTGTGTGATTCTGTGATTGTGTGATAGTGTGGTTGTGTGATTGTGTGATTGTGTGATAGTGTGATTGTGCGATTGTGTGATTGCGTGATTGCCTGGTTGCGTGATTCTGTGATTCCCTCGTTGTGCGATTGTGTTATTGTGTGATGAGGTGCTTGTGTGATGGTGTGATTGTGTGATTGTGTGATTGTGTGATTGTGTGGTTGTGTGATTGTGTGGTTGTGTGATTATGTGATTGTGTCCTTGTGTTCATGTGTTATTTTGTGTTGGGGTGCTTGTGTGATTGCGTGAGTGTATGATTGTGTGACTGTGGATTGTGTATTGTGCGATTGTCTGATTGCGTGAGTGTGTGGTTGTGTGACTGTAGATTGCGTATTGTGTGATTGTGTGATTGTGTGATTGTGGGATTGTGTGGTTGTGTGATTGTGTGGTTGTGTGATTGTGTGATTGTGGGATTGTGTGGTTGTGTGATTGTGTGGTTGTGTGATTGTGTGATTGTGTGATTATGGGATTGTGTGGTTGTGTGATTGTGTGGTTGTGTGATTGTGTGATTGTGTGATTGTGGGATTGTGTGATTGTGTGATTGTGGGATTGTGTGGTAGTGTGATTGTGTGATTGTGTGGTTGTGTGATTGTGTAATTGCATGGTGGGGTGATTGTGTGATAGTGTGATTGTGTGATAGTGTGATTGTGTGATAGTGTGATTGTGTGATTGTGTGATTGTGTGATTGTGTGATTGTGTGATTGTGTGATTGTGTGATTGTGTGATTGTGTCCATGTGTAATCGTGTGTTTGGGTGCTTGTGTGATTGTGCGAGTGTGTGATTGTGTGATTGTGGATTGTGTGATTGTGTGATTGTGTGATTGTCTGATGGTGTGATTGTGTGATTGTGTGATTGTGTGATTGTGGGATTGTGTGGTTGTGTGATTGTGTGGTTGTGTGATTGCGTGATTGTGTGATTGTGGGATTGTGTGGTTGTGTGATTGTGTGATTGTGTGATTGTGTGATTGTGTGATTGTGTGATTGTGTGATTGTGTGATTGTGTGATTGTGTGATTGTGTGATTGTGGGATTGTGTGGTTGTGTGATTGTGTGGTTGTGTGATTGTGTGATTGTGGGATTGTGTGGTTGTGTGATTGTCTGGTTGTGTGATTGTGTGATTGTGTGATTATGGGATTGTGTGGTTGTGTGATTGTGTGGTTGTGTGATTGTGTGATTGTGTGATTGTGTGATTGCGTGATTGTGGGATTGTGTGGTAGTGTGATTGTGTGGTTGTGTGATTGCGTGATTGTGTGATTGTGGGATTGTGTGGTTGTGTGATTGTGTGGTTGTGTGATTGTGTGATTGTGTGATTGTGTGATTGTGGGATTCTGTGGTTGTGTGATTGTGTGGTTGTGTGATTGCGTGACTGTGTGATTGTGGGATTGCGTGATTGTGTGATTGTGCGATTATGGGATTGTGTGATTGTGTGATAGTGTGATAGTGTGATTGTGTGATTGTGTGATTGTGTGATTGTGTGATTGTGTCACTGTGTGATTGTGTGATTGTGTGGTTGTGTGATTGTGTGATTGTGTGATTGTGTGGTTGTGTGATTGTGTGATTGTGTGATTGTGGGATTGTGTGATTGTGTGATTGTGTGATTGTGTGATTGTGTGATTGTGTGATTGTGTGGTTGTGTGATTGTGTGATTGTGTGCTTGTGTGATTGTGCGGTTGTGTGATTGCGTGGTTGCGTGATTGCGTGATTGTGTGATTGTGTGATTGTGTGATAGTGTGGTTGTGTGATTGTGTGATTGTGTGATAGTGTGATTGTGCGATTGTGTGATTGCGTGATTGCCTGGTTGCGTGATTCTGTGATTCCCTCGTTGTGCGATTGTGTTATTGTGTGATGAGGTGCTTGTGTGATGGTGTGATTGTGTGATTGTGTGATTGTGTGATTGTGTGATTGTGTGATTGTGTGATTGTGTGGTTGTGTGATTATGTGATTGTGTCCTTGTGTTCATGTGTTATTTTGTGTTGGGGTGCTTGTGTGATTGCGTGAGTGTATGATTGTGTGACTGTGGATTGTGTATTGTGCGATTGTCTGATTGCGTGAGTGTGTGGTTGTGTGACTGTAGATTGCGTATTGTGTGATTGTGTGATTGTGTGATTGTGTGATTGTGTGATTGTGTGATTGTGTGATTGTGTGAAAGTGGGTTTGTGTGTTTGTGGATTGTGTGGTTGTGTGATTGTGTGATGGCGGGATGTGGATTGTCTGATTGTGTGATTGTGTATTGGTGTGATTGTGCGATTGTGTGACTTTGCGATAGTGTGATTGTGTGATGGCGGGTTGTGGATTGTCTGATTGTGTGATTGTGCGATTGTGTGACAATGCGATTGTGTGATTGTGTGGTTGTGTGATTGTGTAATTGCATGGTGGGGTGATTGTGTGATAGTGTGATTGTGTGATAGTGTGATTGTGTGATTGTGTGATTGTGTGATTGTGTGATTGTGTGATTGTGTGATTGTGTGATTGTGTGATTGTGTCCATGTGTAATCGTGTGTTTGGGTGCTTGTGTGATTGTGCGAGTGTGTGATTGTGTGATTGTGGATTGTGTGATTGTGTGATTGTGTGATTGTGTGATTGTCTGATGGTGTGATTGTGTGATTGTGTGATTGTGTGATTGTGGGATTGTGTGGTTGTGTGATTGTGTGGTTGTGTGATTGCGTGATTGTGTGATTGTGGGATTGTGTGGTTGTGTGATTGTGTGGTTGTGTGATTGTGTGATTGTGTGATTGTGTGATTGTGTGATTGTGTGATTGTGTGATTGTGTGATTGTGTGATTGTGTGATTGTGTGATTGTGTGATTGTGTGATTGTGTGATTGTGTGATTGTGTGATTGTGGGATTGTGTGGTTGTGTGATTGTGTGGTTGTGTGATTGTGTGATTGTGGGATTGTGTGGTAGTGTGATTGTGTGGTTGTGTGTTTGTGTGATTGTGTGATTATAGGATTGTGTAGTTGTGTGATTGTGTGGTTGTGTGATTGTGTGATTGTGTGATTGTGTGATTGTGTGATTGTGTGATTGTGTGATTGTGGGATTGTGTGGTAGTGTGATTGTGTGATTGTGTGGTTGTGTGATTGTGTAATTGCATGGTGGGGTGATTGTGTGATAGTGTGATTGTGTGATAGTGTGATTGTGTGATTGTGTGATTGTGTGATTGTGTGATTGTGTGATTGTGTGATTGTGTCCATGTGTAATCGTGTGTTTGGGTGCTTGTGTGATTGTGCGAGTGTGCGATTGTGTGATTGTGGATTGTGTGATTGTGTGATTGTGTGATTGTCTGATGGTGTGATTGTGTGATTGTGTGATTGTGTGATTGTGGGATTGTGTGGTTGTGTGATTGTGTGGTTGTGTGATTGCGTGATTGTGTGATTGTGGGATTGTGTGGTTGTGTGATTGTGTGATTGTGTGATTGTGTGATTGTGTGATTGTGTGATTGTGTGATTGTGGGATTGTGTGGTTGTGTGATTGTGTGGTTGTGTGATTGTGTGATTGTGGGATTGTGTGGTTGTGTGATTGTCTGGTTGTGTGATTGTGTGATTGTGTGATTATGGGATTGTGTGGTTGTGTGATTGTGTGGTTGTGTGATTGTGTGATTGTGTGATTGTGTGATTGTGGGATTGTGAGGTAGTGTGATTGTGTGGTTGTGTGATTGCGTGATTGTGTGATTGTGGGATTGTGTGGTTGTGTGATTGTGTGGTTGTGTGATTGTGTGATTGTGTGATTGTGTGATTGTGGGATTGTGTGGTTGTGTGATTGTGTGGTTGTGTGATTGCGTGACTGTGTGATTGTGGGATTGCGTGATTGTGTGATTGTGCGATTATGGGATTGTGTGATTGTGTGATAGTGTGATAGTGTGATTGTGTGATTGTGTGATTGTGTGATTGTGTGATTGTGTGATTGTGTCACTGTGTGATTGTGTGATTGTGTGATTGTGTGGTTGTGTGATTGTGTGATTGTGTGATTGTGTGATTGTGTGGTTGTGTGATTGCGTGATTGTGTGATTGTGGGATTGTGTGATTGTGTGATTGTGGGATTGTGTGATTGTGTGATTGTGGGATTGTGTGGTTGTGTGATTGTGTGGTTGTGTGATTGTGTGATTGTGTGATTGTGGGATTGTGTGGTTGTGTGATTGTGTGGTTGTGTGATTGCGTGATTGTGTGATTGTGGGATTGTGTGATTGTGTGATTGTGTGATTGTGGGATTGTGTGGTTGTGTGATTGTGTGGTTGTGTGATTGTGTGATTGTGTGATTTTGTGATGGTGGGATTGTGTGGTTGTGTGATTGTGTGGTTGTGTGATTGCGTGATTGTGTGATTGTGGGATTGTGTGGTTGTGTGATTGTGTGGTTGTGTGATTGTGTGATTGTGTGATTGTGTGATTGTGTGATTGTGTGATTGTGTGATTGTGTGATTGTGTGATTGTGTGATTGTGTGATTGTGTGATTGTGGGATTGTGTGGTTGTGTGATTGTGTGGTTGTGTGATTGTGTGATTGTGGGATTGTGTGGTTGTGTGATTGTGTGGTTGTGTGATTGTGTGATTGTGTGATTATAGGATTGTGTGGTTGTGTGATTGTGTGGTTGTGTGATTGTGTGATTGTGTGATTGTGTGATTGTGTGATTGTGTGATTGTGGGATTGTGTGGTAGTGTGATTGTGTGATTGTGTGGGTGTGTGATTGTGTAATTGCATGGTGGGGTGATTGTGTGATAGTGTGATTGTGTGATAGTGTGATTGTGTGATTGTGTGATTGTGTGATTGTGTGATTGTGTGATTGTGTGATTGTCTGATTGTGTGATTGTGTCCATGTGTAATCGTGTGTTTGGGTGCTTGTGTGATTGTGCGAGTGTGTGATTGTGTGATTGTGGATTGTGTGATTGTGTGATGGTGTGATTGTGTGATTGTCTGATGGTGTGATTGTGTGATTGTGTGATTGTGTGATTGTGGGATTGTGTGGTTGTGTGATTGCGTGGTTGTGTGATTGCGTGATTGTGTGATTGTGGGATTGTGTGGTTGTGTGATTGTGTGATTGTGTGATTGTGTGATTGTGTGATTGTGTGATTGTGTGATTGTGTGATTGTGTGATTGTGTGATTGTGTGATTGTGTGATTGTGTGATTGTGTGATTGTGTGATTGTGGGATTGTGTGGTTGTGTGATTGTGTGGTTGTGTGATTGTGTGATTGTGGGATTGTGTGGTTGTGTGATTGTCTGGTTGTGTGATTGCGTGATTGTGTGATTATGGGATTGTGTGGTTGTGTGATTGTGTGGTTGTGTGATTGTGTGATTGTGTGATTGTGTGATTGTGTGATTGTGGGATTGTGTGGTTGTGTGATTGTGTGGTTGTGTGATTGTGTGATTGTGGGATTGTGTGGTTGTGTGACTGTGTGGTTGTGTGATTGCGTGATTGTGTGATTGTGGGATTGTGTGATTGTGTGATTGTGCGATTGTGTGATTGTGTGATTGTGTGGTTGTGTGAGTGTGTGGGTGTGTGATCGTGTGATTGTGTCACTGTGTGATTGTGTGATTGTGTGATTGTGTGATTGTGGGATTGTGTGAGTGTGTGATTGTGTGATTGCGTGATTGTGTGATTGTGTGATTGTGTCACAGTGTGATTGTGTGATTGTGTGGTTGTGTGATTGTGTGATTGTGTGATTGTGTGATTGTGAGATTGTGTGGTTGTGTGATTGTGTGATTGTGTGATTGTGTGATTGTGCGATTGTGTGATTGCGTGGTTGCGCGATTGCGTGATTGTGTGATTGTGTGATTGTGTGATTGTGGCACTGTGTGATTGTGTGATTGTGTGCTTGTGTGATTGCGTGATTGTGTGATTGTGGGATTGTGTGATTGTGTGATTGTGCGATTGTGTGATTGTGTGATTGTGTGGTTGTGTGAGTGTGTGGGTGTGTGATCGTGTGATTGTGTCACTGTGTGATTGTGTGATTGTGTGATTGTGTGGTGGTGCGATTGTGTGATTGTGTATTATGTGATTGTGTTCTTGTGTCTTTGTGTGATTGTGTAGTTGTGTGATTGTGTGATTGTGTGATTGTGGGATTGTGAGATTGTGTGATTGTGTGATTGTGTGATTGTGTGATTGTGTGAAAGTGGGTTTGTGTGTTTGTGGATTGTGTGATGGCGGGATGTGGATTGTCTGATTGTGTGATTGTGTATTGGTGTGATTGTGCGATTGTGTGACTTTGCGATTGTGTGATTGTGTGATGGCGGGTTGTGGATTGTCTGATTGTGTGATTGTGTATTGGTGTGATTGTGTATTGGTGTGATTGTGTGATTGTGTGATTGTGGGATTGTGTGAGTGTGTGATTGTGTGATTGCGTGATTGTGTGATTGTGTGATTGTGTCACAGTGTGATTGTGTGGTTGTGTGGTTGTGTGATTGTGTGGTTGTGTGATTGTGTGATTGTGAGATTGTGTGATTGTGTGATTGTGTGATTGTGTGATTGTGTGAAAGTGGGTTTGTGTGTTTGTGGATTGTGTGGTTGTGTGATTGTGTGATGGCGGGATGTGGATTGTCTGATTGTGTGATTGTGTATTGGTGTGATTGTGCGATTGTGTGACTTTGCGATTGTGTGATTGTGTGATTGTGTATTGGTGTGATTGTGCGATTGTGTGACTTTGCGATTGTGTGATTGTGTGATTGTGTGATTGTGGGATTGTGTGGTTGTGTGATTGTGTGGTTGTGTGATTGCGTGATTGTGTGATTGTGGGATTGTGTGATTGTGTGATTGTGTGATTATGGGATTGTGTGGTTGTGTGATTGTGTGGTTGTGTGATTGTGTGATTGTGTGATTGTGTGATTGTGTGATTGTGTGATTGTGTGATTGTGTGATTGTGTGATTGTGTGATTGTGGGATTGTGTGGTTGTGTGATTGTGTGGTTGTGTGATTGCGAGATTGTGTGATTGTGGGATTGTGTGGTTGTGTGATTGTGTGGTTGTGTGATTGTGTGATTGTGTGATTGTGTGATTGTGGGATTGTGTGGTTGTGTGGTTGTGTGATTGTGTGGTTGTGTGATTGCGTGACTGTGTGATTGTGGAATTGCGTGATTGTGTGATTGTGTGATTATGGGATTGTGTGGTTGTGTGATTGTGTGGTTGTGTGATTGTGTGATTGTGTGGTTGTGTGATTGCGTGATTGTGTGATTGTGTGATTGTGTGATTGTGTGATTGTGTGATTGTGTGATTGTGTGATTGTGTGATTGTGTGATTGTGTGATTGTGTGATTGTGTGATTGTGTGATTGTGTGGTTGTGTGAATGTGTGATTGCATGGTGGGGTGATTGTGTGATAGTGTGATTGTGTGATAGTGTGATAGTGTGATTGTGTGATTGTGTGATTGTGTGATTGTGTGATTGTGGGATTGTGTGGTTGTGTGACTGTGTGGTTGTGTGATTGTGTGATTGTGGGATTGTGTGATTGTGGGATTGTGTGGTTGTGCGATTGTGTGGTTGTGTGATTATGTGATTGTGTCATTGTGTTCATGTGTTATTTTGCGTTGGGGTGCTTGTGTGATTGCGTGAGTGTATGATTGTGTGACTGTGGATTGTGTATTGTGTGATAGTGGGATTGTGTGGTTGTGTGATTGTGTGATTGTGTGGTTGTGTGATTGTGTGATTGTGTGATTGTGGGATTGTGTGGTTGTGTGATTGTGTGGTTGTGTGATTGTGTGATTGTGGGATTGTGTGGTTGTGTGATTGTGTGGTTGTGTGATTGTGTGATTGTGTGGTTGTGTGATTGTGGGCTTGTGTGGTTGTGTGATTGTGTGGTTGTGTGATTGCGTGATTGTGTGATTGTGTGATTGTGTGGTGGTTTGATTGTGTGATTGTGTATTATGTGATTGTGTTCTTGTGTCTTTGTGTGATTGTGTAGTTGTGTGATTGTGTGATTGTGTGATTGTGGGATTGTGAGATTGTGTGATTGTGTGATTGTGTGGTTGTGTGATTGTGTGATTGTGTGATTGTGTGATTGTGTGATTGTGTGATTGTGTGATTGTGTGATTGTGTGATTGTGTGATTGTGTGATTGTGTGATTGTGTGATTGTGTCATTGTGTATTTGTGTGATTGTGTGATTGTGTGGTTGTGTGATTGTGTGATTGTGTGATTGTGTGATTGTGTGATTGTGGGATTGTGTGGTTGTGTGATTGTGTGGTTGTGTGATTGTGTGATTGTGGGATTGTGTGGTTGTGTGAGTGTGTGGTTGTGTGATTGTGTGATTGTGTGGTTGTGTGATTGTGGGATTGTGTGGTTGTGTGATCGTGTGGTTGTGTGATTGCGTGATTGTGTGATTGTGTGATTGTGTGGTGGTTTGATTGTGTGATTGTGTCACAGTGTGATTGTGTGATTGTGTCACAGTGTGATTGTGTGATTGTGTGGTTGTGTGATTGTGTGATTGTGTGATTGTGGGATTGTGTGATTGTGGGATTGTGTGGTTGTGTGATTGTGTGGTTGTGTGATTGTGTGATTGTGTCACTGTGTGATTGTGTGATTGTGTGATTGTGTGGTTGTGTGATTGTGTGATTGTGTGATTGTGTGATTGTGGGATTGTGTGGTTGTGTGATTGTGTGGTTGTGTGATTGTGTGATTGTGGGATTGTGTGGTTGTGTGATTGTGTGGTTGTGTGATTGTGTGATTGTGTGATTGTGTGATTGTGGGATTGTGTGGTTGTGTGATTGTGTGGTTGTGTGATTGCGTGATTGTGTGATTGTGGGATTGTGTGATTGTGTGATTGTGGGATTGTGTGGTTGTGTGATTGTGTGGTTGTGTGATTGTGTGATTGTGTGATTTTGTGATTGTGGGATTGTGTGGTTGTGTGATTGTGTGGTTGTGTGATTGCGTGATTGTGTGATTGTGGGATTGTGTGGTTGTGTGAGTGTGTGGGTGTGTGATCGTGTGATTGTGTCACTGTGTGATTGTGTGATTGTGTGATTGTGTGATTGTGGGATTGTGTGAGTGTGTGATTGTGTGATTGCGTGATTGTGTGATTGTGTGATTGTGTCACAGTGTGATTGTGTGATTGTGTGGTTGTGTGATTGTGTGATTGTGTGATTGTGTGATTGTGAGATTGTGTGGTTGTGTGATTGTGTGATTGTGTGATTGTGTGATTGTGTGATTGTGTGATTGTGCGATTGTGTGATTGCGTGGTTGCGTGATTGCGTGATTGTGTGATTGTGTGATTGTGTGGTTGTGTGATTGTGTGATTGTGTGATTGTGTGCTTGTGTGATTGCGTGATTGTGTGATTGTGGGATTGTGGGATTGTGTGATTGTGTGATTGTGCGATTGTGTGATTGTGTGATTGTGTGATTGTGTGGTTGTGTGAGTGTGTGGGTGTGTGATCGTGTGATTGTGTCACTGTGTGATTGTGTGATTGTGTGATTGTGTGGTGGTGTGATTGTGTGATTGTGTGATTGTGGGATTGTGTGATTGTGTGATTGTGCGATTGCGTGGTTGCGTGATTGCGTGATTGTGTGATTGTGTGATTGTGTGGTTGTGTGATTGTGTGATTGTGTGATTGTGTGCTTGTGTGATTGCGTGATTGTGTGATTGTGGGATTGTGTGGTTGTGTGATTGTGTGGTTGTGTGATTGTGTGATTGTGGGATTGTGTGGTTGTGTGATTGTGTGGTTGTGTGATTGTGTGATTGTGTGGTTGTGTGATTGTGGGATTGTGTGGTTGTGTGATTGTGTGGTTGCGTGATTGCGTGATTGTGTGATTGTGTGATTGTGTCGTGGTTTGATTGTGTGATTGTGTATTATGTGATTGTGTTCTTGTGTCTTTGTGTGATTGTGTAGTTGTGTGATTGTGTGATTGTGTGATTGTGGGATTGTGAGATTGTGTGATTGTGTGATTGTGTGATTGTGTGATTGTGTGATTGTGTGATTGTGTGATTGTGTGATTGTGTGAAAGTGGGTTTGTGTGTTTGTGGATTGTGTGGTTGTGTGATTGTGTCATGGAGGGATGTGGAGTGTCTGATTGTGTGATTGTGTATTGGTGTGAGTGTGCGATTGTGTGACTTTGCGATTGTGTGATTGTGTGATGGCGGGTTGTGGATTGTCTGATTGTGTGATTGTGTATTGGTGTGATTGTGTGATTGTGTGATTGTGGGATTGTGTGAGTGTGTGATTGTGTGATTGCGTGATTGTGTGATTGTGTGATTGTGTCACAGTGTGATTGTGTGATTGTGTTGTTGTGTGATTGTGTGATTGTGGGATTGTGTGCTTGTGTGATTGTGCGAGTGTGTGATTGTGTGATTGTGGATTGTGTGATTGTGTGATTGTGTGATTGTGTGATTGTGTGATTGTGTGATTGTGTGATTGTGTGATTGTGTGATTGTGTGATTGTGGGATTGTGTGATGGTGTGATTGTGTGATTGTGTGATTGTGTGGTTGTGGGATTGTGTGATTGTGTGATTGTGTGATTGTGTGATTGTGTGACTGTGTGATTGTGTGGTTGTGTGATTGTGTGATTGTGTGATTGTGTGATTGTGTGATAGTGGGATTGTGTGGTTGTGTGATTGTGTGGTTGTGTGATTATGTGATTGTGTCATTGTGTTCATGTGTTATTTTGTGTTGGGGTGCTTGTGTGATTGCGTGAGTATATGATTGTGTGACTGTGGATTGTGTATTGTGTGATTGTGTGATTGCGTGAGTGTGTGGTTGTGTGACTGTAGATTGCGTATTGTGTGATTGTGTTATTGTGTGATTGTGTGAAAGTGGGTTTGTGTGTTTGTGGATTGTGTGGTTGTGTGATTGTGTGATGGCGGGATGTGGATTGTCTGATTGTGTGATTGTGTATTGGTGTGATTGTGCGATTGTGTGACTTTGCGATTGTGTGATTGTGTGATGGCGGGTTGTGGATTGTCTGACTGTGTGATTGTGTATTGGTGTGATTGTGCGATTGTGTGACTTTGCGGTTGTGTGATTGTGTGGTTGTCTGATTGTGTGATTGCATGGTGAGGTGATTGTGTGATAGTGTGATTGTGTGATAGTGTGATTGTGGGATTGTGTGGTTGTGTGATTGTGTGGTTGTGTGATTGTGTGATTGTGTCACTGTGTGATTGTGTGATTGTGTGATTGTGTGGTTGTGTGATTGTGTGATTGTGTGATTGTGTGATTGTGGGATTGTGTGGTTGTGTGATTGTGTGGTTGTGTGATTGTGTGATTGTGGGATTGTGTGGTTGTGTGATTGTGTGGTTGTGTGATTGTGTGATTGTGTGATTGTGTGATTGTGGGATTGTGTGGTTGTGTGATTGTGTGGTTGTGTGATTGCGTGATTGTGTGATTGTGGGATTGTGTGGTTGTGTGATTGTGTGGTTGTGTGATTGCGTGATTGTGTGATTGTGGGATTGTGTGGTTGTGTGATTGTGTGATTGTGTGATTGTGTGATTGTGTGATTGTGTCCATGTGTAATCGTGTGTTTGGGTGCTTGTGTGATTGTGCGAGTGTGCGATTGTGTGATTGTGGATTGTGTGATTGTGTGATTGTGTGATTGTCTGATGGTGTGATTGTGTGATTGTGTGATTGTGTGATTGTGGGATTGTGTGGTTGTGTGATTGTGTGGTTGTGTGATTGCGTGATTGTGTGATTGTGGGATTGTGTGGTTGTGTGATTGTGTGATTGTGTGATTGTGTGATTGTGTGATTGTGTGATTGTGTGATTGTGTGATTGTGTGATTGTGTGATTGTGTGATTGTGTGATTGTGTGATTGTGGGATTGTGTGGTTGTGTGATTGTGTGGTTGTGTGATTGTGTGATTGTGGGATTGTGTGGTTGTGTGATTGTCTGGTTGTGTGATTGTGTGATTGTGTGATTATGGGATTGTGTGGTTGTGTGATTGTGTGGTTGTGTGATTGTGTGATTGTGTGATTGTGTGATTGTGTGATTGTGGGATTGTGAGGTAGTGTGATTGTGTGGTTGTGTGATTGCGTGATTGTGTGATTGTGGGATTGTGTGGTTGTGTGATTGTGTGGTTGTGTGATTGTGTGATTGTGTGATTGTGTGATTGTGGGATTGTGTGGTTGTGTGATTGTGTGGTTGTGTGATTGCGTGACTGTGTGATTGTGGGATTGCGTGATTGTGTGATTGTGCGATTATGGGATTGTGTGATTGTGTGATAGTGTGATAGTGTGATTGTGTGATTGTGTGATTGTGTGATTGTGTGATTGTGTGATTGTGTCACTGTGTGATTGTGTGATTGTGTGATTGTGTGGTTGTGTGATTGTGTGATTGTGTGATTGTGTGATTGTGTGATTGTGTGGTTGTGTGATTGCGTGATTGTGTGATTGTGGGATTGTGTGATTGTGTGATTGTGTGATTGTGGGATTGTGTGATTGTGTGATTGTGGGATTGTGTGGTTGTGTGATTGTGTGGTTGTGTGATTGTGTGATTGTGTGATTGTGGGATTGTGTGGTTGTGTGATTGTGTGGTTGTGTGATTGCGTGATTGTGTGATTGTGGGATTGTGTGATTGTGTGATTGTGTGATTGTGGGATTGTGTGGTTGTGTGATTGTGTGGTTGTGTGATTGTGTGATTGTGTGATTTTGTGATGGTGGGATTGTGTGGTTGTGTGATTGTGTGGTTGTGTGATTGCGTGATTGTGTGATTGTGGGATTGTGTGGTTGTGTGATTGTGTGGTTGTGTGATTGTGTGATTGTGTGATTGTGTGATTGTGTGATTGTGTGATTGTGTGATTGTGTGATTGTGTGATTGTGTGATTGTGTGATTGTGGGATTGTGTGGTTGTGTGATTGTGTGGTTGTGTGATTGTGTGATTGTGGGATTGTGTGGTTGTGTGATTGTGTGGTTGTGTGATTGTGTGATTGTGTGATTATAGGATTGTGTGGTTGTGTGATTGTGTGGTTGTGTGATTGTGTGATTGTGTGATTGTGTGATTGTGTGATTGTGTGATTGTGGGATTGTGTGGTAGTGTGATTGTGTGATTGTGTGGGTGTGTGATTGTGTAATTGCATGGTGGGGTGATTGTGTGATAGTGTGATTGTGTGATAGTGTGATTGTGTGATTGTGTGATTGTGTGATTGTGTGATTGTGTGATTGTGTGATTGTCTGATTGTGTGATTGTGTCCATGTGTAATCGTGTGTTTGGGTGCTTGTGTGATTGTGCGAGTGTGTGATTGTGTGATTGTGGATTGTGTGATTGTGTGATGGTGTGATTGTGTGATTGTCTGATGGTGTGATTGTGTGATTGTGTGATTGTGTGATTGTGGGATTGTGTGGTTGTGTGATTGTGTGGTTGTGTGATTGCGTGATTGTGTGATTGTGGGATTGTGTGGTTGTGTGATTGTGTGATTGTGTGATTGTGTGATTGTGTGATTGTGTGATTGTGTGATTGTGTGATTGTGTGATTGTGTGATTGTGTGATTGTGTGATTGTGTGATTGTGTGATTGTGTGATTGTGGGATTGTGTGGTTGTGTGATTGTGTGGTTGTGTGATTGTGTGATTGTGGGATTGTGTGGTTGTGTGATTGTCTGGTTGTGTGATTGCGTGATTGTGTGATTATGGGATTGTGTGGTTGTGTGATTGTGTGGTTGTGTGATTGTGTGATTGTGTGATTGTGTGATTGTGTGATTGTGGGATTGTGTGGTAGTGTGATTGTGTGGTTGTGTGATTGCGTGATTGTGTGATTGTGGGATTGTGTGGTTGTGTGATTGTGTGGTTGTGTGATTGTGTGATTGTGTGATTGTGGGATTGTGTGGTTGTGTGATTGTGTGGTTGTGTGATTGCGTGACTGTGTGATTGTGGGATTGCGTGATTGTGTGATTGTGTGATTATGGGATTGTGTGATTGTGTGATAGTGTGATAGTGTGATTGTGTGATTGTGTGATTGTGTGATTGTGTGATTGTGTCACTGTGTGATTGTGTGATTGTGTGATTGTGTGGTTGTGTGATTGTGTGATTGTGTGATTGTGTGATTGTGTGATTGTGGGATTGTGTGGTTGTGTGATTGTGTGGTTGTGTGATTGTGTGATTGTGGGATTGTGTGGTTGTGTGATTGTGTGGTTGTGTGATTGTGTGATTGTGTGATTGTGTGATTGTGGGATTGTGTGGTTGTGTGATTGTGTGGTTGTGTGATTGCGTGATTGTGTGATTGTGGGATTGTGTGATTGTGTGATTGTGTGATTGTGGGATTGTGTGGTTGTGTGATTGTGTGGTTGTGTGATTGTGTGATTGTGTGATTTTGTGATTGTGGGATTGTGTGGTTGTGTGACTGTGTGGTTGTGTGATTGCGTGATTGTGTGATTGTGGGATTGTGTGATTGTGTGATTGTGCGATTGTGTGATTGTGTGATTGTGTGGTTGTGTGAGTGTGTGGGTGTGTGATCGTGTGATTGTGTCACTGTGTGATTGTGTGATTGTGTGATTGTGGGATTGTGTGAGTGTGTGATTGTGTGATTGCGTGATTGTGTGATTGTGTGATTGTGTCACAGTGTGATTGTGTGATTGTGTGGTTGTGTGATTGTGTGATTGTGTGATTGTGTGATTGTGAGATTGTGTGGTTGTGTGATTGTGTGATTGTGTGATTGTGTGATTGTGCGATTGTGTGATTGCGTGGTTGCGCGATTGCGTGATTGTGTGATTGTGTGATTGTGTGATTGTGTCACTGTGTGATTGTGTGATTGTGTGCTTGTGTGATTGCGTGATTGTGTGATTGTGGGATTGTGTGATTGTGTGATTGTGCGATTGTGTGATTGTGTGATTGTGTGGTTGTGTGAGTGTGTGGGTGTGTGATCGTGTGATTGTGTCACTGTGTGATTGTGTGATTGTGTGATTGTGTGGTGGTGCGATTGTGTGATTGTGTATTATGTGATTGTGTTCTTGTGTCTTTGTGTGATTGTGTAGTTGTGTGATTGTGTGATTGTGTGATTGTGGGATTGTGAGATTGTGTGATTGTGTGATTGTGTGATTGTGTGATTGTGTGAAAGTGGGTTTGTGTGTTTGTGGATTGTGTGATGGCGGGATGTGGATTGTCTGATTGTGTGATTGTGTATTGGTGTGATTGTGCGATTGTGTGACTTTGCGATTGTGTGATTGTGTGATGGCGGGTTGTGGATTGTCTGATTGTGTGATTGTGTATTGGTGTGATTGTGTGATTGTGTGATTGTGGGATTGTGTGAGTGTGTGATTGTGTGATTGCGTGATTGTGTGATTGTGTGATTGTGTCACAGTGTGATTGTGTGATTGTGTGGTTGTGTGATTGTGTGATTGTGTGATTGTGTGATTGTGTGATTGTGTGATTGTGTGATTGTGTGATTGTGTGATTGTGTGATTGTGGGATTGTGTGGTTGTGTGATTGTGTGGTTGTGTGATTGCGAGATTGTGTGATTGTGGGATTGTGTGGTTGTGTGATTGTGTGGTTGTGTGATTGTGTGATTGTGTGATTGTGTGATTGTGGGATTGTGTGGTTGTGTGGTTGTGTGATTGTGTGGTTGTGTGATTGCGTGACTGTGTGATTGTGGAATTGCGTGATTGTGTGATTGTGTGATTATGGGATTGTGTGGTTGTGTGATTGTGTGGTTGTGTGATTGTGTGATTGTGTGGTTGTGTGATTGCGTGATTGTGTGATTGTGTGATTGTGTGATTGTGTGATTGTGTGATTGTGTGATTGTGTGATTGTGTGATTGTGTGATTGTGTGATTGTGTGATTGTGTGATTGTGTGATTGTGTGGTTGTGTGAATGTGTGATTGCATGGTGGGGTGATTGTGTGATAGTGTGATTGTGTGATAGTGTGATAGTGAGATTGTGTGATTGTGTGATTGTGTGATTGTGTGATTGTGGGATTGTGTGGTTGTGTGACTGTGTGGTTGTGTGATTGTGTGATTGTGGGATTGTGTGATTGTGGGATTGTGTGGTTGTGCGATTGTGTGGTTGTGTGATTATGTGATTGTGTCATTGTGTTCATGTGTTATTTTGCGTTGGGGTGCTTGTGTGATTGCGTGAGTGTATGATTGTGTGACTGTGGATTGTGTATTGTGTGATAGTGGGATTGTGTGGTTGTGTGATTGTGTGATTGTGTGGTTGTGTGATTGTGTGATTGTGTGATTGTGGGATTGTGTGGTTGTGTGATTGTGTGGTTGTGTGATTGTGTGATTGTGGGATTGTGTGGTTGTGTGATTGTGTGGTTGTGTGATTGTGTGATTGTGTGGTTGTGTGATTGTGGGCTTGTGTGGTTGTGTGATTGTGTGGTTGTGTGATTGCGTGATTGTGTGATTGTGTGATTGTGTGGTGGTTTGATTGTGTGATTGTGTATTATGTGATTGTGTTCTTGTGTCTTTGTGTGATTGTGTAGTTGTGTGATTGTGTGATTGTGTGATTGTGGGATTGTGAGATTGTGTGATTGTGTGATTGTGTGGTTGTGTGATTGTGTGATTGTGTGATTGTGTGATTGTGTGATTGTGTGATTGTGTGATTGTGTGATTGTGTGATTGTGTGATTGTGTGATTGTGTGATTGTGTGATTGTGTGATTGTGTCATTGTGTATTTGTGTGATTGTGTGATTGTGTGGTTGTGTGATTGTGTGATTGTGTGATTGTGTGATTGTGTGATTGTGGGATTGTGTGGTTGTGTGATTGTGTGGTTGTGTGATTGTGTGATTGTGGGATTGTGTGGTTGTGTGAGTGTGTGGTTGTGTGATTGTGTGATTGTGTGGTTGTGTGATTGTGGGATTGTGTGGTTGTGTGATCGTGTGGTTGTGTGATTGCGTGATTGTGTGATTGTGTGATTGTGTGGTGGTTTGATTGTGTGATTGTGTCACAGTGTGATTGTGTGATTGTGTCACAGTGTGATTGTGTGATTGTGTGGTTGTGTGATTGTGTGATTGTGTGATTGTGGGATTGTGTGATTGTGGGATTGTGTGGTTGTGTGATTGTGTGGTTGTGTGATTGTGTGATTGTGTCACTGTGTGATTGTGTGATTGTGTGATTGTGTGGTTGTGTGATTGTGTGATTGTGTGATTGTGTGATTGTGGGATTGTGTGGTTGTGTGATTGTGTGGTTGTGTGATTGTGTGGTTGTGTGATTGTGTGATTGTGTGATTGTGTGATTGTGGGATTGTGTGGTTGTGTGATTGTGTGGTTGTGTGATTGTGTGATTGTGGGATTGTGTGGTTGTGTGATTGTGTGGTTGTGTGATTGTGTGATTGTGTGATTGTGGGATTGTGTGGTTGTGTGATTGTGTGGTTGTGTGATTGCGTGATTGTGTGATTGTGGGATTGTGTGATTGTGTGATTGTGGGATTGTGTGGTTGTGTGATTGTGTGGTTGTGTGATTGTGTGATTGTGTGATTTTGTGATTGTGGGATTGTGTGGTTGTGTGATTGTGTGGTTGTGTGATTGCGTGATTGTGTGATTGTGGGATTGTGTGGTTGTGTGAGTGTGTGGGTGTGTGATCGTGTGATTGTGTCACTGTGTGATTGTGTGATTGTGTGATTGTGTGATTGTGGGATTGTGTGAGTGTGTGATTGTGTGATTGCGTGATTGTGTGATTGTGTGATTGTGTCACAGTGTGATTGTGTGATTGTGTGGTTGTGTGATTGTGTGATTGTGTGATTGTGTGATTGTGAGATTGTGTGGTTGTGTGATTGTGTGATTGTGTGATTGTGTGATTGTGTGATTGTGTGATTGTGCGATTGTGTGATTGCGTGGTTGCGTGATTGCGTGATTGTGTGATTGTGTGATTGTGTGGTTGTGTGATTGTGTGATTGTGTGATTGTGTGCTTGTGTGATTGCGTGATTGTGTGATTGTGGGATTGTGGGATTGTGTGATTGTGTGATTGTGCGATTGTGTGATTGTGTGATTGTGTGATTGTGTGGTTGTGTGAGTGTGTGGGTGTGTGATCGTGTGATTGTGTCACTGTGTGATTGTGTGATTGTGTGATTGTGTGATTGTGTGGTGGTGTGATTGTGTGATTGTGTGATTGTGGGATTGTGTGATTGTGTGATTGTGCGATTGCGTGGTTGCGTGATTGCGTGATTGTGTGATTGTGTGATTGTGTGGTTGTGTGATTGTGTGATTGTGTGCTTGTGTGATTGCGTGATTGTGTGATTGTGGGATTGTGTGGTTGTGTGATTGTGTGGTTGTGTGATTGTGTGATTGTGGGATTGTGTGGTTGTGTGATTGTGTGGTTGTGTGATTGTGTGATTGTGTGGTTGTGTGATTGTGGGATTGTGTGGTTGTGTGATTGTGTGGTTGCGTGATTGCGTGATTGTGTGATTGTGTGATTGTGTCGTGGTTTGATTGTGTGATTGTGTATTATGTGATTGTGTTCTTGTGTCTTTGTGTGATTGTGTAGTTGTGTGATTGTGTGATTGTGTGATTGTGGGATTGTGAGATTGTGTGATTGTGTGATTGTGTGATTGTGTGATTGTGTGATTGTGTGATTGTGTGATTGTGTGATTGTGTGAAAGTGGGTTTGTGTGTTTGTGGATTGTGTGGTTGTGTGATTGTGTCATGGAGGGATGTGGAGTGTCTGATTGTGTGATTGTGTATTGGTGTGAGTGTGCGATTGTGTGACTTTGCGATTGTGTGATTGTGTGATGGCGGGTTGTGGATTGTCTGATTGTGTGATTGTGTATTGGTGTGATTGTGTGATTGTGTGATTGTGGGATTGTGTGAGTGTGTGATTGTGTGATTGCGTGATTGTGTGATTGTGTGATTGTGTCACAGTGTGATTGTGTGATTGTGTTGTTGTGTGATTGTGTGATTGTGGGATTGTGTGCTTGTGTGATTGTGCGAGTGTGTGATTGTGTGATTGTGGATTGTGTGATTGTGTGATTGTGTGATTGTGTGATTGTGTGATTGTGTGATTGTGTGATTGTGTGATTGTGTGATTGTGTGATTGTGGGATTGTGTGATGGTGTGATTGTGTGATTGTGTGATTGTGTGGTTGTGGGATTGTGTGATTGTGTGATTGTGTGATTGTGTGATTGTGTGACTGTGTGATTGTGTGGTTGTGTGATTGTGTGATTGTGTGATTGTGTGATTGTGTGATAGTGGGATTGTGTGGTTGTGTGATTGTGTGGTTGTGTGATTATGTGATTGTGTCATTGTGTTCATGTGTTATTTTGTGTTGGGGTGCTTGTGTGATTGCGTGAGTATATGATTGTGTGACTGTGGATTGTGTATTGTGTGATTGTGTGATTGCGTGAGTGTGTGGTTGTGTGACTGTAGATTGCGTATTGTGTGATTGTGTTATTGTGTGATTGTGTGAAAGTGGGTTTGTGTGTTTGTGGATTGTGTGGTTGTGTGATTGTGTGATGGCGGGATGTGGATTGTCTGATTGTGTGATTGTGTATTGGTGTGATTGTGCGATTGTGTGACTTTGCGATTGTGTGATTGTGTGATGGCGGGTTGTGGATTGTCTGACTGTGTGATTGTGTATTGGTGTGATTGTGCGATTGTGTGACTTTGCGATTGTGTGATTGTGTGGTTGTCTGATTGTGTGATTGCATGGTGAGGTGATTGTGTGATAGTGTGATTGTGTGATAGTGTGATTGTGGGATTGTGTGGTTGTGTGATTGTGTGGTTGTGTGATTGTGTGATTGTGTCACTGTGTGATTGTGTGATTGTGTGATTGTGTGGTTGTGTGATTGTGTGATTGTGTGATTGTGTGATTGTGGGATTGTGTGGTTGTGTGATTGTGTGGTTGTGTGATTGTGTGATTGTGGGATTGTGTGGTTGTGTGATTGTGTGGTTGTGTGATTGTGTGATTGTGTGATTGTGTGATTGTGGGATTGTGTGGTTGTGTGATTGTGTGGTTGTGTGATTGCGTGATTGTGTGATTGTGGGATTGTGTGATTGTGTGATTGTTGGATTGTGTGGTTGTGTGATTGTGTGGTTGTGTGATTGTGTGATTGTGTGATTTTGTGATTGTGGGATTGTGTGGTTGTGTGATTGTGTGGTTGTGTGATTGCGTGATTGTGTGATTGTGGGATTGTGTGATTGTGTGATTGTGCGATTGTGTGATTGTGTGATTGTGTGGTTGTGTGAGTGTGTGGGTGTGTGATCGTGTGATTGTGTCACTGTGTGATTGTGTGATTGTGTGATTGTGTGATTGTGGGATTGTGTGAGTGTGTGATTGTGTGATTGCGTGATTGTGTGATTGTGTGATTGTGTCACAGTGTGATTGTGTGATTGTGTGGTTGTGTGATTGTGTGATTGTGTGATTGTGTGATTGTGAGATTGTGTGGTTGTGTGATTGTGTGATTGTGTGATTGTGTGATTGTGTGATTGTGCGATTGTGTGATTGCGTGGTTGCGTGATTGCGTGATTGTGTGATTGTGTGATTGTGTGGTTGTGTGATTGTGTGATTGTGTGATTGTGTGCTTGTGTGATTGCGTGATTGTGTGATTGTGGGATTGTGTGATTGTGTGATTGTGCGATTGTGTGATTGTGTGATTGTGTGATTGTGTGGTTGTGTGAGTGTGTGGGTGTGTGATCGTGTGATTGTGTCACTGTGTGATTGTGTGATTGTGTGATTGTGTGATTGTGTGGTGGTGTGATTGTGTGATTGTGTGATTGTGGGATTGTGTGATTGTGTGATTGTGCGATTGCGTGGTTGCGTGATTGCGTGATTGTGTGATTGTGTGATTGTGTGGTTGTGTGATTGTGTGATTGTGTGATTGTGTGCTTGTGTGATTGCGTGATTGTGTGATTGTGGGATTGTGTGGTTGTGTGATTGTGTGGTTGTGTGATTGTGTGATTGTGGGATTGTGTGGTTGTGTGATTGTGTGGTTGTGTGATTGTGTGATTGTGTGGTTGTGTGATTGTGGGATTGTGTGGTTGTGTGATTGTGTGGTTGCGTGATTGCGTGATTGTGTGATTGTGTGATTGTGTCGTGGTTTGATTGTGTGATTGTGTATTATGTGATTGTGTTCTTGTGTCTTTGTGTGATTGTGTAGTTGTGTGATTGTGTGATTGTGTGATTGTGGGATTGTGAGATTGTGTGATTGTGTGATTGTGTGATTGTGTGATTGTGTGATTGTGTGATTGTGTGATTGTGTGAAAGTGGGTTTGTGTGTTTGTGGATTGTGTGGTTGTGTGATTGTGTCATGGAGGGATGTGGAGTGTCTGATTGTGTGATTGTGTATTGGTGTGAGTGTGCGATTGTGTGACTTTGCGATTGTGTGATTGTGTGATGGCGGGTTGTGGATTGTCTGATTGTGTGATTGTGTATTGGTGTGATTGTGTGATTGTGTGATTGTGGGATTGTGTGAGTGTGTGATTGTGTGATTGCGTGATTGTGTGATTGTGTGATTGTGTCACAGTGTGATTGTGTGATTGTGTTGTTGTGTGATTGTGTGATTGTGGGATTGTGTGGTTGTGTGATTGTGTGGCTGTGTGATTGTGTGATTGTGTGATTGTGTGATTGTGCGATTGTGTGATTGTGTGATTGTGTGGTTGTGTGAGTGTGTGGGTGTGTGATCGTGTGATTGTGTCACTGTGTGATTGTGTGATTGTGTGATTGTGTGGTGGTGTGATTGTGTGATTGTGTATTATGTGATTGTGTTCTTGTGTCTTTGTGTGATTGTGTAGTTGTGTGATTGTGTGATTGTGTGATTGTGGGATTGTGAGATTGTGTGATTGTGTGATTGTGTGATTGTGTGATTGTGTGAAAGTGGGTTTGTGTGTTTGTGGATTGTGTGATGGCGGGATGTGGATTGTCTGATTGTGTGATTGTGTATTGGTGTGATTGTGCGATTGTGTGACTTTGCGATTGTGTGATTGTGTGATGGCGGTTTGTGGATTGTCTGATTGTGTGATTGTGTATTGGTGTGATTGTGTATTGGTGTGATTGTGTGATTGTGTGATTGTGGGATTGTGTGAGTGTGTGATTGTGTCACAGTGTGATTGTGTGGTTGTGTGGTTGTGTGATTGTGTGGTTGTGTGATTGTGTGATTGTGGGATTGTGTGATTGTGTGATTGTGTGATTGTGTGATTGTGTGATTGTGTGAAAGTGGGTTTGTGTGTTTGTGGATTGTGTGGTTGTGTGATTGTGTGATGGCGGGATGTGGATTGTCTGATTGTGTGATTGTGTATTGGTGTGATTGTGCGATTGTGTGACTTTGCGATTGTGTGATTGTGTGATGGCGGGTTGTGGATTGTCTGATTGTGTGATTGTGTATTGGTGTGATTGTGCGATTGTGTGACTTTGCGATTGTGTGATTGTGTGATTGTGTGATTGTGGGATTGTGTGGTTGTGTGATTGTGTGGTTGTGTGATTGCGTGATTGTGTGATTGTGGGATTGTGTGATTGTGTGATTATGGGATTGTGTGGTTGTGTGATTGTGTGGTTGTGTGATTGTGTGATTGTGTGATTGTGTGATTGTGTGATTGTGTGATTGTGTGATTGTGTGATTGTGGGATTGTGTGGTTGTGTGATTGTGTGGTTGTGTGATTGCGAGATTGTGTGATTGTGGGATTGTGTGGTTGTGTGATTGTGTGGTTGTGTGATTGTGTGATTGTGTGATTGTGTGATTGTGGGATTGTGTGGTTGTGTGATTGTGTGGTTGTGTGATTGCGTGACTGTGTGATTGTGGAATTGCGTGATTGTGTGATTGTGTGATTATGGGATTGTGTGGTTGTGTGATTGTGTGGTTGTGTGATTGTGTGATTGTGTGGTTGTGTGATTGCGTGATTGTGTGATTGTGTGATTGTGTGATTGTGTGATTGTGTGATTGTGTGATTGTGTGATTGTGTGATTGTGTGATTGTGGGATTGTGTGGTTGTGTGATTGTGTGGTTGTGTGATTGTGTGATTGTGGGATTGTGTGGTTGTGTGATTGTGTGGTTGTGTGATTGTGTGATTGTGTGGTTGTGTGATTGTGGGCTTGTGTGGTTGTGTGATTGTGTGGTTGTGTGATTGCGTGATTGTGTGATTGTGTGATTGTGTGGTGGTTTGATTGTGTGATTGTGTATTATGTGATTGTGTTCTTGTGTCTTTGTGTGATTGTGTAGTTGTGTGATTGTGTGATTGTGTGATTGTGGGATTGTGAGATTGTGTGATTGTGTGATTGTGTGGTTGTGTGATTGTGTGATTGTGTGATTGTGTGATTGTGTGATTGTGTGATTGTGTGATTGTGTGATTGTGTGATTGTGTGATTGTGCGAGTGTGTGATTGTGTGATTGTGGATTGTGTGATTGTGTGATTGTGTGATTGTGTGATTGTGTGATTGTGTGATTGTGTGATTGTGTGATTGTGGGATTGTGTGATGGTGTGATTGTGTGATTGTGTGATTGTGTGGTTGTGGGATTGTGTGATTGTGTGATTGTGTGATTGTGTGATTGTGTGACTGTGTGATTGTGTGGTTGTGTGATTGTGTGATTGTGTGATTGTGTGATTGTGTGATAGTGGGATTGTGTGGTTGTGTGATTGTGTGGTTGTGTGATTATGTGATTGTGTCATTGTGTTCATGTGTTATTTTGTGTTGGGGTGCTTGTGTGATTGCGTGAGTATATGATTGTGTGACTGTGGATTGTGTATTGTGTGATTGTGTGATTGCGTGAGTGTGTGGTTGTGTGACTGTAGATTGCGTATTGTGTGATTGTGTTATTGTGTGATTGTGTGAAAGTGGGTTTGTGTGTTTGTGGATTGTGTGGTTGTGTGATTGTGTGATGGCGGGATGTGGATTGTCTGATTGTGTGATTGTGTATTGGTGTGATTGTGCGATTGTGTGACTTTGCGATTGTGTGATTGTGTGATGGCGGGTTGTGGATTGTCTGACTGTGTGATTGTGTATTGGTGTGATTGTGCGATTGTGTGACTTTGCGATTGTGTGATTGTGTGGTTGTCTGATTGTGTGATTGCATGGTGAGGTGATTGTGTGATAGTGTGATTGTGTGATAGTGTGATTGTGGGATTGTGTGGTTGTGTGATTGTGTGGTTGTGTGATTGTGTGATTGTGTCACTGTGTGATTGTGTGATTGTGTGATTGTGTGGTTGTGTGATTGTGTGATTGTGTGATTGTGTGATTGTGGGATTGTGTGGTTGTGTGATTGTGTGGTTGTGTGATTGTGTGATTGTGGGATTGTGTGGTTGTGTGATTGTGTGGTTGTGTGATTGTGTGATTGTGTGATTGTGTGATTGTGGGATTGTGTGGTTGTGTGATTGTGTGGTTGTGTGATTGCGTGATTGTGTGATTGTGGGATTGTGTGATTGTGTGATTGTGGGATTGTGTGGTTGTGTGATTGTGTGGTTGTGTGATTGTGTGATTGTGTGATTTTGTGATTGTGGGATTGTGTGGTTGTGTGATTGTGTGGTTGTGTGATTGCGTGATTGTGTGATTGTGGGATTGTGTGATTGTGTGATTGTGCGATTGTGTGATTGTGTGATTGTGTGGTTGTGTGAGTGTGTGGGTGTGTGATCGTGTGATTGTGTCACTGTGTGATTGTGTGATTGTGTGATTGTGTGATTGTGGGATTGTGTGAGTGTGTGATTGTGTGATTGCGTGATTGTGTGATTGTGTGATTGTGTCACAGTGTGATTGTGTGATTGTGTGGTTGTGTGATTGTGTGATTGTGTGGTTGTGTGATTGTGGGATTGTGTGGTTGTGTGATTGTGTGGTTGCGTGATTGCGTGATTGTGTGATTGTGTGATTGTGTCGTGGTTTGATTGTGTGATTGTGTATTATGTGATTGTGTTCTTGTGTCTTTGTGTGATTGTGTAGTTGTGTGATTGTGTGATTGTGTGATTGTGGGATTGTGAGATTGTGTGATTGTGTGATTGTGTGATTGTGTGATTGTGTGATTGTGTGATTGTGTGATTGTGTGATTGTGTGAAAGTGGGTTTGTGTGTTTGTGGATTGTGTGGTTGTGTGATTGTGTCATGGAGGGATGTGGAGTGTCTGATTGTGTGATTGTGTATTGGTGTGAGTGTGCGATTGTGTGACTTTGCGATTGTGTGATTGTGTGATGGCGGGTTGTGGATTGTCTGATTGTGTGATTGTGTATTGGTGTGATTGTGTGATTGTGTGATTGTGGGATTGTGTGAGTGTGTGATTGTGTGATTGCGTGATTGTGTGATTGTGTGATTGTGTCACAGTGTGATTGTGTGATTGTGTTGTTGTGTGATTGTGTGATTGTGGGATTGTGTGGTTGTGTGATTGTGTGGCTGTGTGATTGTGTGATTGTGTGATTGTGTGATTGTGCGATTGTGTGATTGTGTGATTGTGTGGTTGTGTGAGTGTGTGGGTGTGTGATCGTGTGATTGTGTCACTGTGTGATTGTGTGATTGTGTGATTGTGTGGTGGTGTGATTGTGTGATTGTGTATTATGTGATTGTGTTCTTGTGTCTTTGTGTGATTGTGTAGTTGTGTGATTGTGTGATTGTGTGATTGTGGGATTGTGAGATTGTGTGATTGTGTGATTGTGTGATTGTGTGATTGTGTGAAAGTGGGTTTGTGTGTTTGTGGATTGTGTGATGGCGGGATGTGGATTGTCTGATTGTGTGATTGTGTATTGGTGTGATTGTGCGATTGTGTGACTTTGCGATTGTGTGATTGTGTGATGGCGGTTTGTGGATTGTCTGATTGTGTGATTGTGTATTGGTGTGATTGTGTATTGGTGTGATTGTGTGATTGTGTGATTGTGGGATTGTGTGAGTGTGTGATTGTGTCACAGTGTGATTGTGTGGTTGTGTGGTTGTGTGATTGTGTGGTTGTGTGATTGTGTGATTGTGGGATTGTGTGATTGTGTGATTGTGTGATTGTGTGATTGTGTGATTGTGTGAAAGTGGGTTTGTGTGTTTGTGGATTGTGTGGTTGTGTGATTGTGTGATGGCGGGATGTGGATTGTCTGATTGTGTGATTGTGTATTGGTGTGATTGTGCGATTGTGTGACTTTGCGATTGTGTGATTGTGTGATGGCGGGTTGTGGATTGTCTGATTGTGTGATTGTGTATTGGTGTGATTGTGCGATTGTGTGACTTTGCGATTGTGTGATTGTGTGATTGTGTGATTGTGGGATTGTGTGGTTGTGTGATTGTGTGGTTGTGTGATTGCGTGATTGTGTGATTGTGGGATTGTGTGATTGTGTGATTATGGGATTGTGTGGTTGTGTGATTGTGTGGTTGTGTGATTGTGTGATTGTGTGATTGTGTGATTGTGTGATTGTGTGATTGTGTGATTGTGTGATTGTGTGATTGTGGGATTGTGTGGTTGTGTGATTGTGTGGTTGTGTGATTGCGAGATTGTGTGATTGTGGGATTGTGTGGTTGTGTGATTGTGTGGTTGTGTGATTGTGTGATTGTGTGATTGTGTGATTGTGGGATTGTGTGGTTGTGTGATTGTGTGGTTGTGTGATTGCGTGACTGTGTGATTGTGGAATTGCGTGATTGTGTGATTGTGTGATTATGGGATTGTGTGGTTGTGTGATTGTGTGGTTGTGTGATTGTGTGATTGTGTGGTTGTGTGATTGCGTGATTGTGTGATTGTGTGATTGTGTGATTGTGTGATTGTGTGATTGTGTGATTGTGTGATTGTGTGATTGTGTGATTGTGGGATTGTGTGGTTGTGTGATTGTGTGGTTGTGTGATTGTGTGATTGTGGGATTGTGTGGTTGTGTGATTGTGTGGTTGTGTGATTGTGTGATTGTGTGGTTGTGTGATTGTGGGCTTGTGTGGTTGTGTGATTGTGTGGTTGTGTGATTGCGTGATTGTGTGATTGTGTGATTGTGTGGTGGTTTGATTGTGTGATTGTGTATTATGTGATTGTGTTCTTGTGTCTTTGTGTGATTGTGTAGTTGTGTGATTGTGTGATTGTGTGATTGTGGGATTGTGAGATTGTGTGATTGTGTGATTGTGTGGTTGTGTGATTGTGTGATTGTGTGATTGTGTGATTGTGTGATTGTGTGATTGTGTGATTGTGTGATTGTGTGATTGTGTGATTGTGTGATTGTGTGATTGTGTCATTGTGTATTTGTGTGATTGTGTGATTGTGTGGTTGTGTGATTGCGTGATTGTGTGATTGTGTGATTGTGTGATTGTGGGATTGTGTGGTTGTGTGATTGTGTGGTTGTGTGATTGTGTGATTGTGGGATTGTGTGGTTGTGTGAGTGTGTGGTTGTGTGATTGTGTGATTGTGTGGTTGTGTGATTGTGGGATTGTGTGGTTGTGTGATCGTGTGGTTGTGTGATTGCGTGATTGTGTGATTGTGTGATTGTGTGGTGGTTTGATTGTGTGATTGTGTATTATGTGATTGTGTTCTTGTGTCTTTGTGTGATTGTGTAGTTGTGTGATTGTGTGATTGTGTGATTGTGGGATTGTGAGATTGTGTGATTGTGTGATTGTGTGATTGTGTTATTGTGTGATTGTGTGATTGTGTGAAAGTGGGTTTGTGTGTTTGTGGATTGTGTGGTTGTGTGATTGTGTGATGGAGGGATGTGGATTGTCTGATTGTGTGATTGTGTATTGGTGTGAGTGTGCGATTGTGTGACTTTGCGATTGTGTGATTGTATGATGGCGGGTTGTGGATTGTCTGATTGTGTGATTGTGTATTGGTGTGATTGTGTGATTGTGTGATTGTGGGATTGTGTGAGTGTGTGATTGTGTGATTGCGTGATTGTGTGATTGTGTGATTGTGTCACAGTGTGATTGTGTGATTGTGTCACAGTGTGATTGTGTGATTGTGTGGTTGTGTGATTGTGTGATTGTGTGATTGTGGGATTGTGTGGTTGTGTGATTGTGTGGCTGTGTGATTGTGTGATTGTGGGATTGTGTGATTGTGTGATTGTGTGATTGTGTGGTTGTGTGATTGTGTGATTGTGTGATTGTGTGATTGTGTGATTGTGCGATTGTGTGATTGCGTGGTTGCGTGATTGCGTGATTGTGTGATTGTGTGATTGTGTAATTGTGTGATTGTGTGGTTGTGTGATTGTGTGATTGTGTGATAGTGTGATTGTGCGATTGTGTGATTGCGTGATTGCCTGGTTGCGTGATTCTGTGATTCCCTCGTTGTGCGATTGTGTTATTGTGTGATGAGGTGCTTGTGTGATGGTGTGATTGTGTGATTGTGTGATTGTGTCCATGTGTAATCGTGTGTTTGGGTGCTTGTGTGATTGTGCGAGTGTGTGATTGTGTGATTGTGGATTGTGTGATTGTGTGATTGTGTGATTGTGTGATTGTGTGATTGTGTGATTGTGTGGTTGTGTGATTGTGTGGCTGTGTGATTGTGTGATTGTGGGATTGTGTGATTGTGTGATTGTGTGATTGTGTGGTTGTGTGATTGTGTGATTGTGTGATTGTGTGATTGTGTGATTGTGCGATTGTGTGATTGCGTGGTTGCGTGATTGCGTGATTGTGTGATTGTGTGATTGTGTAATTGTGTGATTGTGTGGTTGTGTGATTGTGTGATTGTGTGATAGTGTGATTGTGCGATTGTGTGATTGCGTGATTGCCTGGTTGCGTGATTCTGTGATTCCCTCGTTGTGCGATTGTGTTATTGTGTGATGAGGTGCTTGTGTGATGGTGTGCTTGTGTGATTGCGTGATTGTGTGATTGTGGGATTGTGTGATTGTGTGATTGTGCGATTGTGTGATTGTGTGATTGTGTGATTGTGTGGTTGTGTGAGTGTGTGGGTGTGTGATCGTGTGATTGTGTCACTGTGTGATTGTGTGATTGTGTGATTGTGTGATTGTGTGGTGGTGTGATTGTGTGATTGTGTGATTGTGGGATTGTGTGATTGTGTGATTGTGCGATTGCGTGGTTGCGTGATTGCGTGATTGTGTGATTGTGTGATTGTGTGGTTGTGTGATTGTGTGATTGTGTGATTGTGTGCTTGTGTGATTGCGTGATTGTGTGATTGTGGGATTGTGTGGTTGTGTGATTGTGTGGTTGTGTGATTGTGTGATTGTGGGATTGTGTGGTTGTGTGATTGTGTGGTTGTGTGATTGTGTGATTGTGTGGTTGTGTGATTGTGGGATTGTGTGGTTGTGTGATTGTGTGGTTGCGTGATTGCGTGATTGTGTGATTGTGTGATTGTGTCGTGGTTTGATTGTGTGATTGTGTATTATGTGATTGTGTTCTTGTGTCTTTGTGTGATTGTGTAGTTGTGTGATTGTGTGATTGTGTGATTGTGGGATTGTGAGATTGTGTGATTGTGTGATTGTGTGATTGTGTGATTGTGTGATTGTGTGATTGTGTGATTGTGTGATTGTGTGAAAGTGGGTTTGTGTGTTTGTGGATTGTGTGGTTGTGTGATTGTGTCATGGAGGGATGTGGAGTGTCTGATTGTGTGATTGTGTATTGGTGTGAGTGTGCGATTGTGTGACTTTGCGATTGTGTGATTGTGTGATGGCGGGTTGTGGATTGTCTGATTGTGTGATTGTGTATTGGTGTGATTGTGTGATTGTGTGATTGTGGGATTGTGTGAGTGTGTGATTGTGTGATTGCGTGATTGTGTGATTGTGTGATTGTGTCACAGTGTGATTGTGTGATTGTGTTGTTGTGTGATTGTGTGATTGTGGGATTGTGTGGTTGTGTGATTGTGTGGCTGTGTGATTGTGTGATTGTGTGATTGTGTGATTGTGCGATTGTGTGATTGTGTGATTGTGTGGTTGTGTGAGTGTGTGGGTGTGTGATCGTGTGATTGTGTCACTGTGTGATTGTGTGATTGTGCGATTGTGTGGTGGTGTGATTGTGTGATTGTGTATTATGTGATTGTGTTCTTGTGTCTTTGTGTGATTGTGTAGTTGTGCGATTGTGTGATTGTGTGATTGTGGGATTGTGAGATTGTGTGATTGTGTGATTGTGTGATTGTGTGATTGTGTGAAAGTGGGTTTGTGTGTTTGTGGATTGTGTGATGGCGGGATGTGGATTGTCTGATTGTGTGATTGTGTATTGGTGTGATTGTGCGATTGTGTGACTTTGCGATTGTGTGATTGTGTGATGGCGGTTTGTGGATTGTCTGATTGTGTGATTGTGTATTGGTGTGATTGTGTATTGGTGTGATTGTGTGATTGTGTGATTGTGGGATTGTGTGAGTGTGTGATTGTGTCACAGTGTGATTGTGTGGTTGTGTGGTTGTGTGATTGTGTGGTTGTGTGATTGTGTGATTGTGGGATTGTGTGATTGTGTGATTGTGTGATTGTGTGATTGTGTGATTGTGTGAAAGTGGGTTTGTGTGTTTGTGGATTGTGTGGTTGTGTGATTGTGTGATGGCGGGATGTGGATTGTCTGATTGTGTGATTGTGTATTGGTGTGATTGTGCGATTGTGTGACTTTGCGATTGTGTGATTGTGTGATGGCGGGTTGTGGATTGTCTGATTGTGTGATTGTGTATTGGTGTGATTGTGCGATTGTGTGACTTTGCGATTGTGTGATTGTGTGATTGTGTGATTGTGGGATTGTGTGGTTGTGTGATTGTGTGGTTGTGTGATTGCGTGATTGTGTGATTGTGGGATTGTGTGATTGTGTGATTATGGGATTGTGTGGTTGTGTGATTGTGTGGTTGCGTGATTGTGTGATTGTGTGATTGTGTGATTGTGTGATTGTGTGATTGTGTGATTGTGTGATTGTGTGATTGTGTGATTGTGTGATTGTGGGATTGTGTGGTTGTGTGATTGTGTGGTTGTGTGATTGCGAGATTGTGTGATTGTGGGATTGTGTGGTTGTGTGATTGTGTGGTTGTGTGATTGTGTGATTGTGTGATTGTGTGATTGTGGGATTGTGTGGTTGTGTGATTGTGTGGTTGTGTGATTGCGTGACTGTGTGATTGTGGAATTGCGTGATTGTGTGATTGTGTGATTATGGGATTGTGTGGTTGTGTGATTGTGTGGTTGTGTGATTGTGTGATTGTGTGGTTGTGTGATTGCGTGATTGTGTGATTGTGTGATTGTGTGATTGTGTGATTGTGTGATTGTGTGATTGTGTGATTGTGTGATTGTGTGATTGTGGGATTGTGTGGTTGTGTGATTGTGTGGTTGTGTGATTGTGTGATTGTGGGATTGTGTGGTTGTGTGATTGTGTGGTTGTGTGATTGTGTGATTGTGTGGTTGTGTGATTGTGGGCTTGTGTGGTTGTGTGATTGTGTGGTTGTGTGATTGCGTGATTGTGTGATTGTGTGATTGTGTGGTGGTTTGATTGTGTGATTGTGTATTATGTGATTGTGTTCTTGTGTCTTTGTGTGATTGTGTAGTTGTGTGATTGTGTGATTGTGTGATTGTGGGATTGTGAGATTGTGTGATTGTGTGATTGTGTGGTTGTGTGATTGTGTGATTGTGTGATTGTGTGATTGTGTGATTGTGTGATTGTGTGATTGTGTGATTGTGTGATTGTGTGATTGTGTGATTGTGTGATTGTGTCATTGTGTATTTGTGTGATTGTGTGATTGTGTGGTTGTGTGATTGCGTGATTGTGTGATTGTGTGATTGTGTGATTGTGGGATTGTGTGGTTGTGTGATTGTGTGGTTGTGTGATTGTGTGATTGTGGGATTGTGTGGTTGTGTGAGTGTGTGGTTGTGTGATTGTGTGATTGTGTGGTTGTGTGATTGTGGGATTGTGTGGTTGTGTGATCGTGTGGTTGTGTGATTGCGTGATTGTGTGATTGTGTGATTGTGTGGTGGTTTGATTGTGTGATTGTGTATTATGTGATTGTGTTCTTGTGTCTTTGTGTGATTGTGTAGTTGTGTGATTGTGTGATTGTGTGATTGTGGGATTGTGAGATTGTGTGATTGTGTGATTGTGTGATTGTGTGATTGTGTTATTGTGTGATTGTGTGATTGTGTGAAAGTGGGTTTGTGTGTTTGTGGATTGTGTGGTTGTGTGATTGTGTGATGGAGGGATGTGGATTGTCTGATTGTGTGATTGTGTATTGGTGTGAGTGTGCGATTGTGTGACTTTGCGATTGTGTGATTGTATGATGGCGGGTTGTGGATTGTCTGATTGTGTGATTGTGTATTGGTGTGATTGTGTGATTGTGTGATTGTGGGATTGTGTGAGTGTGTGATTGTGTGATTGCGTGATTGTGTGATTGTGTGATTGTGTCACAGTGTGATTGTGTGATTGTGTCACAGTGTGATTGTGTGATTGTGTGGTTGTGTGATTGTGTGATTGTGTGATTGTGGGATTGTGTGGTTGTGTGATTGTGTGGCTGTGTGATTGTGTGATTGTGGGATTGTGTGATTGTGTGATTGTGTGATTGTGTGGTTGTGTGATTGTGTGATTGTGTGATTGTGTGATTGTGTGATTGTGCGATTGTGTGATTGCGTGGTTGCGTGATTGCGTGATTGTGTGATTGTGTGATTGTGTAATTGTGTGATTGTGTGGTTGTGTGATTGTGTGATTGTGTGATAGTGTGATTGTGCGATTGTGTGATTGCGTGATTGCCTGGTTGCGTGATTCTGTGATTCCCTCGTTGTGCGATTGTGTTATTGTGTGATGAGGTGCTTGTGTGATGGTGTGATTGTGTGATTGTGTGATTGTGTCCATGTGTAATCGTGTGTTTGGGTGCTTGTGTGATTGTGCGAGTGTGTGATTGTGTGATTGTGGATTGTGTGATTGTGTGATTGTGTGATTGTGTGATTGTGTGATTGTGTGGTTGTGTGATTGTGTGGCTGTGTGATTGTGTGATTGTGGGATTGTGTGATTGTGTGATTGTGTGATTGTGTGGTTGTGTGATTGTGTGATTGTGTGATTGTGTGATTGTGTGATTGTGCGATTGTGTGATTGCGTGGTTGCGTGATTGCGTGATTGTGTGATTGTGTGATTGTGTAATTGTGTGATTGTGTGGTTGTGTGATTGTGTGATTGTGTGATAGTGTGATTGTGCGATTGTGTGATTGCGTGATTGCCTGGTTGCGTGATTCTGTGATTCCCTCGTTGTGCGATTGTGTTATTGTGTGATGAGGTGCTTGTGTGATGGTGTGATTGTGTGATTGTGTGATTGTGTCCATGTGTAATCGTGTGTTTGGGTGCTTGTGTGATTGTGCGAGTGTGTGATTGTGTGATTGTGGATTGTGTGATTGTGTGATTGTGTGATTGTGTGATTGTGTGATTGTGTGATTGTGTGATTGTGTGGTTGTGTGATTGTGTGACTGTGTGATTGTGTGGTTGTGTGATTGTGTGATTGTGTGATTGTGTGATTGTGTGATAGTGGGATTGTGTGGTTGTGTGATTGTGTGGTTGTGTGATTATGTGATTGTGTCATTGTGTTCATGTGTTATTTTGTGTTGGGGTGCTTGTGTGATTGCGTGAGTATATGATTGTGTGACTGTGGATTGTGTATTGTGTGATTGTGTGATTGCGTGAGTGTGTGGTTGTGTGACTGTAGATTGCGTATTGTGTGATTGTGTGATTGTGTGATTGTGTGATTGTGTGATTGTGTGATTGTGTGAAAGTGGGTTTGTGTGTTTGTGGATTGTGTGGTTGTGTGATTGTGTGATGGCGGGATGTGGATTGTCTGATTGTGTGATTGTGTATTGGTGTGATTGTGCGATTGTGTGACTTTGCGATTGTGTGATTGTGTGATGGCGGGTTGTGGATTGTCTGACTGTGTGATTGTGTATTGGTGTGATTGTGCGATTGTGTGACTTTGCGATTGTGTGATTGTGTGGTTGTCTGATTGTGTGATTGCATGGTGAGGTGATTGTGTGATAGTGTGATTGTGTGATAGTGTGATTGTGGGATTGTGTGGTTGTGTGATTGTGTGGTTGTGTGATTGTGTGATTGTGTCACTGTGTGATTGTGTGATTGTGTGATTGTGTGGTTGTGTGATTGTGTGATTGTGTGATTGTGGGATTGTGTGGTTGTGTGATTGTGTGATTGTGGGATTGTGTGGTTGTGTGATTGTGTGGTTGTGTGATTGTGTGATTGTGTGATTGTGTGATTGTGGGATTGTGTGGTTGTGTGATTGTGTGGTTGTGTGATTGCGTGATTGTGTGATTGTGGGATTGTGTGATTGTGTGATTGTGGGATTGTGTGGTTGTGTGATTGTGTGGTTGTGTGATTGTGTGATTGTGTGATTTTGTGATTGTGGGATTGTGTGGTTGTGTGATTGTGTGGTTGTGTGATTGCGTGATTGTGTGATTGTGGGATTGTGTGATTGTGTGATTGTGCGATTGTGTGATTGTGTGATTGTGTGGTTGTGTGAGTGTGTGGGTGTGTGATCGTGTGATTGTGTCACTGTGTGATTGTGTGATTGTGTGATTGTGTGATTGTGGGATTGTGTGAGTGTGTGATTGTGTGATTGTGTCACAGTGTGATTGTGTGATTGTGTGGTTGTGTGATTGTGTGATTGTGTGATTGTGTGATTGTGAGATTGTGTGGTTGTGTGATTGTGTGATTGTGTGATTGTGTGATTGTGTGATTGTGCGATTGTGTGATTGCGTGGTTGCGTGATTGCGTGATTGTGTGATTGTGTGATTGTGTGGTTGTGTGATTGTGTGATTGTGTGATTGTGTGCTTGTGTGATTGCGTGATTGTGTGATTGTGGGATTGTGTGATTGTGTGATTGTGCGATTGTGTGATTGTGTGATTGTGTGATTGTGTGGTTGTGTGAGTGTGTGGGTGTGTGATCGTGTGATTGTGTCACTGTGTGATTGTGTGATTGTGTGATTGTGTGATTGTGTGGTGGTGTGATTGTGTGATTGTGTGATTGTGGGATTGTGTGATTGTGTGATTGTGCGATTGCGTGGTTGCGTGATTGCGTGATTGTGTGATTGTGTGATTGTGTGGTTGTGTGATTGTGTGATTGTGTGATTGTGTGCTTGTGTGATTGCGTGATTGTGTGATTGTGGGATTGTGTGGTTGTGTGATTGTGTGGTTGTGTGATTGTGTGATTGTGGGATTGTGTGGTTGTGTGATTGTGTGGTTGTGTGATTGTGTGATTGTGTGGTTGTGTGATTGTGGGATTGTGTGGTTGTGTGATTGTGTGGTTGCGTGATTGCGTGATTGTGTGATTGTGTGATTGTGTGGTGGTTTGATTGTGTGATTGTGTATTATGTGATTGTGTTCTTGTGTCTTTGTGTGATTGTGTAGTTGTGTGATTGTGTGATTGTGTGATTGTGGGATTGTGAGATTGTGTGATTGTGTGATTGTGTGATTGTGTGATTGTGTGATTGTGTGATTGTGTGATTGTGTGATTGTGTGATTGTGTGAAAGTGGGTTTGTGTGTTTGTGGATTGTGTGGTTGTGTGATTGTGTCATGGAGGGATGTGGAGTGTCTGATTGTGTGATTGTGTATTGGTGTGAGTGTGCGATTGTGTGACTTTGCGATTGTGTGATTGTGTGATGGCGGGTTGTGGATTGTCTGATTGTGTGATTGTGTATTGGTGTGATTGTGTGATTGTGTGATTGTGGGATTGTGTGAGTGTGTGATTGTGTGATTGCGTGATTGTGTGATTGTGTGATTGTGTCACAGTGTGATTGTGTGATTGTGTTGTTGTGTGATTGTGTGATTGTGGGATTGTGTGGTTGTGTGATTGTGTGGCTGTGTGATTGTGTGATTGTGTGATTGTGGGATTGTGTGATTGTGTGATTGCGTGATTGTGTGATTGTGTGGTTGTGTGATTGTGTGATTGTGTGATTGTGTGATTGTGTGATTGTGCGATTGTGTGATTGCGTGGTTGCGTGATTGCGTGATTGTGTGATCGTGTGATTGTGTGGTTGTGTGATTGTGTGATTGTGTGATAGTGTGATTGTGCGATTGTGTGATTGCGTGATTGCCTGGTTGCGTGATTCTGTGATTCCCTCGTTGTGCGATTGTGTTATTGTGTGATGAGGTGCTTGTGTGATGGTGTGATTGTGTGATTGTGTGATTGTGTGGTTGTGTGATTGCGTGATTGTGTGATTGTGGGATTGTGTGATTGTGTGAGTGTGTGGGTGTGGGATCGTGTGATTGTGTGATTGTGTGATTGTGTGGTGGTGTGATTGTGTGATTGTGTATTATGTGATTGTGTTCTTGTGTCTTTGTGTGATTGTGTAGTTGTGTGATTGTGTGATTGTGTGATTGTGGGATTGTGAGATTGTGTGATTGTGTGATTGTGTGATTGTGTGATTGTGTGATTGTGTGATTGTGTGATTGTGTGATTGTGTGATTGTGTGATTGTGTGATTGTGTGATTGTGTGATTGTGTGATTGTGTGATTGTGTGATTGTGTGATTGTGTGATTGTGTGATTGTGTGAAAGTGGGTTAGTGTGTTTGTGGATTGTGTGGTTGTGTGATTGTGTGATGGCGGGATGTGGATTGTCTGATTGTGTGATTGTGTATTGGTGTGATTGTGCGATTGTGTGACTTTGCGATTGTGTGATTGTGTGATGGCGGGTTGTGGATTGTCTGATTGTGTGATTGTGTATTGGTGTGATTGTGTATTGGTGTGATTGTGTGATTGTGTGATTGTGGGATTGTGGGATTGTGTGAGTGTGTGATTGTGTGATTGCGTGATTGTGTGATTGTGTGATTGTGTCACAGTGTGATTGTGTGGTTCTGTGGTTGTGTGATTGTGTGGTTGTGTGATTGTGTGATTGTGGGATTGTGGGATTGTGTGATTGTGTGATTGTGTGATTGTGTGATTGTGTGAAAGTGGGTTTGTGTGTTTGTGGATTGTGTGGTTGTGTGATTGTGTGATGGCGGGATGTGGATTGTCTGATTGTGTGATTGTGAATTGGTGTGATTGTGTGATTGTGTGATTGTGGGATTGTGTGAGTGTGTGATTGTGTGATTGCGTGATTGTGTGATTGTGTGATTGTGTCACAGTGTGATTGTGTGATTGTGTGGTTGTGTGATTGTGTGGTTGCGTGATTGCGTGATTGTGTGATTGTGTGATTGTGTGGTGGTTTGATTGTGTGATTGTGTATTATGTGATTGTGTTCTTGTGTCTTTGTGTGATTGTGTAGTTGTGTGATTGTGTGATTGTGTGATTGTGGGATTGTGAGATTGTGTGATTGTGTGATTGTGTGATTGTGTGATTGTGTGATTGTGTGATTGTGTGATTGTGTGATTGTGTGATTGTGTGAAAGTGGGTTTGTGTGTTTGTGGATTGTGTGGTTGTGTGATTGTGTCATGGAGGGATGTGGAGTGTCTGATTGTGTGATTGTGTATTGGTGTGAGTGTGCGATTGTGTGACTTTGCGATTGTGTGATTGTGTGATGGCGGGTTGTGGATTGTCTGATTGTGTGATTGTGTATTGGTGTGATTGTGTGATTGTGTGATTGTGGGATTGTGTGAGTGTGTGATTGTGTGATTGCGTGATTGTGTGATTGTGTGATTGTGTCACAGTGTGATTGTGTGATTGTGTTGTTGTGTGATTGTGTGATTGTGGGATTGTGTGGTTGTGTGATTGTGTGGCTGTGTGATTGTGTGATTGTGTGATTGTGGGATTGTGTGATTGTGTGATTGCGTGATTGTGTGATTGTGTGGTTGTGTGATTGTGTGATTGTGTGATTGTGTGATTGTGTGATTGTGCGATTGTGTGATTGCGTGGTTGCGTGATTGCGTGATTGTGTGATCGTGTGATTGTGTGGTTGTGTGATTGTGTGATTGTGTGATAGTGTGATTGTGCGATTGTGTGATTGCGTGATTGCCTGGTTGCGTGATTCTGTGATTCCCTCGTTGTGCGATTGTGTTATTGTGTGATGAGGTGCTTGTGTGATGGTGTGATTGTGTGATTGTGTGATTGTGTGGTTGTGTGATTGCGTGATTGTGTGATTGTGGGATTGTGTGATTGTGTGAGTGTGTGGGTGTGGGATCGTGTGATTGTGTGATTGTGTGATTGTGTGGTGGTGTGATTGTGTGATTGTGTATTATGTGATTGTGTTCTTGTGTCTTTGTGTGATTGTGTAGTTGTGTGATTGTGTGATTGTGTGATTGTGGGATTGTGAGATTGTGTGATTGTGTGATTGTGTGATTGTGTGATTGTGTGATTGTGTGATTGTGTGATTGTGTGATTGTGTGATTGTGTGATTGTGTGATTGTGTGATTGTGTGATTGTGTGATTGTGTGATTGTGTGATTGTGTGATTGTGTGATTGTGTGATTGTGTGAAAGTGGGTTAGTGTGTTTGTGGATTGTGTGGTTGTGTGATTGTGTGATGGCGGGATGTGGATTGTCTGATTGTGTGATTGTGTATTGGTGTGATTGTGCGATTGTGTGACTTTGCGATTGTGTGATTGTGTGATGGCGGGTTGTGGATTGTCTGATTGTGTGATTGTGTATTGGTGTGATTGTGTATTGGTGTGATTGTGTGATTGTGTGATTGTGGGATTGTGGGATTGTGTGAGTGTGTGATTGTGTGATTGCGTGATTGTGTGATTGTGTGATTGTGTCACAGTGTGATTGTGTGGTTCTGTGGTTGTGTGATTGTGTGGTTGTGTGATTGTGTGATTGTGGGATTGTGGGATTGTGTGATTGTGTGATTGTGTGATTGTGTGATTGTGTGATTGTGTGAAAGTGGGTTTGTGTGTTTGTGGATTGTGTGGTTGTGTGATTGTGTGATGGCGGGATGTGGATTGTCTGATTGTGTGATTGTGAATTGGTGTGATTGTGTGATTGTGTGATTGTGGGATTGTGTGAGTGTGTGATTGTGTGATTGCGTGATTGTGTGATTGTGTGATTGTGTCACAGTGTGATTGTGTGATTGTGTGGTTGTGTGATTGTGTGATTGTGGGATTGTGTGGTTGTGTGATTGTGTGGTTGTGTGATTGTGTGATTGTGGGATTGTGTGATTGTGTGATTGTGTGATTGTGTGATTGTGTGGTTGTGTGATTGTGTGATTGTGTGATTGTGTGATTGTGCGATTGTGTGATTGCGTGGTTGCGTGATTGCGTGATTGTGTGATTGTGTGATTGTGTGATTGTGTGGTGGTGTGATTGTGTGATTGTGTATTATGTGATTGTGTTCTTGTGTCTTTGTGTGATTGTGTAGTTGTGTGATTGTGTGGTTGTGTGATTGTGTGATTGTGGGATTGTGTGGTTGTGTGATTGTGTGGTTGTGTGATTGTGTGATTGTGGGATTGTGTGATTGTGTGATTGTGTGATTGTGTGATTGTGTGATTGTGTCCATGTGTAATCGTGTGTTTGGGTGCTTGTGTGATTGTGCGAGTGTGTGATTGTGTGATTGTGGATTGTGTGATTGTGTGATTGTGTGATTGTGTGATTGTGTGATTGTGTGATTGTGTGATTGTGTGATTGTGTGATTGTGTGATTGTGTGATTGTGTGATTGTGTGATTGTGGGATTGTGTGATGGTGTGATTGTGTGATTGTGTGATTGTGTGGTTGTGGGATTGTGTGATTGTGTGATTGTGTGATTGTGTGATTGTGTGATTGTGTGATTGTGGGATTGTGTGGTTGTGTGATTGTGTGGTTGTGTGATTATGTGATTGTGTCATTGTGTTCATGTGTTATTTTGTGTTGGGGTGCTTGTGTGATTGCGTGAGTATATGATTGTGTGACTGTGGATTGTGTATTGTGTGATTGTGTGATTGTGTGATTGTGTGATTGTGTGATTGTGTGATTGTGTGATTGTGTGATTGTGTGAAAGTGGGTTTGTGTGTTTGTGGATTGTGTGATTGTGTGATTGTGTGATGGCGGGATGTGGATTGTCTGATTGTGTGATTGTGTATTGGTGTGATTGTGCGATTGTGTGACTTTGCGATTGTGTGATTGTGTGATGGCGGGTTGTGGGTTGTCTGACTGTGTGATTGTGTATTGGTGTGATTGTGCGATTGTGTGACTTTGCGATTGTGTGATTGTGTGGTTGTGTGATTGTGTGATTGCATGGTGGTGTGATTGTGTGATAGTGTGATTGTGTGATAGTGTGATAGTGTGATTGTGTGATTGTGTGATTGTGTGATTGTGTGATTGTGTCACTGTGTGATTGTGTGATTGTGTGATTGTGTGGTTGTGTGATTGTGTGATTGTGTGATTGTGGGATTGTGTGGTTGTGTGATTGTGTGGATGTGTGATTGTGTGATTGTGGGATTGTGTGGTTGTGTGATTGTGTGGTTGTGTGATTGTGTGATTGTGTGATTGTGTGATTGTGTGATTGTGGGATTGTGTGGTTGTGTGATTGTGTGGTTGTGTGATTGCGTGATTGTGTGATTGTGTGATTGTGTGATTGTGTGATTGTGGGATTGTGTGGTTGTGTGGTTGTGTGATTGTGTGGTTGTGTGATTGCGTGACTGTGTGATTGTGGAATTGCGTGATTGTGTGATTGTGTGATTATGGGATTGTGTGGTTGTGTGATTGTGTGGTTGTGTGATTGTGTGATTGTGTGGTTGTGTGATTGCGTGATTGTGTGATTGTGTGATTGTGTGATTGTGTGATTGTGTGATTGTGTGATTGTGTGATTGTGTGATTGTGTGATTGTGGGATTGTGTGGTTGTGTGATTGTGTGGTTGTGTGATTGTGTGATTGTGGGATTGTGTGGTTGTGTGATTGTGTGGTTGTGTGATTGTGTGATTGTGTGGTTATGTGATTGTGGGCTTGTGTGGTTGTGTGATTGTGTGGTTGTGTGATTGCGTGATTGTGTGATTGTGTGATTGTGTGGTGGTTTGATTGTGTGATTGTGTATTATGTGATTGTGTTCTTGTGTCTTTGTGTGATTGTGTAGTTGTGTGATTGTGTGATTGTGTGATTGTGGGATTGTGAGATTGTGTGATTGTGTGATTGTGTGGTTGTGTGATTGTGTGATTGTGTGATTGTGTGATTGTGTGATTGTGTGATTGTGTGATTGTGTGATTGTGTGATTGTGTGATTGTGTGATTGTGTGATTGTGTGATTGTGTGATTGTGTCATTGTGTATTTGTGTGATTGTGTGATTGTGTGGTTGTGTGATTGTGTGATTGTGTGATTGTGTGATTGTGTGATTGTGGGATTGTGTGGTTGTGTGATTGTGTGGTTGTGTGATTGTGTGATTGTGGGATTGTGTGGTTGTGTGAGTGTGTGGTTGTGTGATTGTGTGATTGTGTGGTTGTGTGATTGTGGGATTGTGTGGTTGTGTGATCGTGTGGTTGTGTGATTGCGTGATTGTGTGATTGTGTGATTGTGTGGTGGTTTGATTGTGTGATTGTGTATTATGTGATTGTGTTCTTGTGTCTTTGTGTGATTGTGTGGTTGTGTGATTGTGTGATTGTGTGATTGTGGGATTGTGTGATTGCGTGGTTGCGTGATTGCGTGATTGTGTGATTGTGTGATTGTGTAATTGTGTGATTGTGTGGTTGTGTGATTGTGTGATTGTGTGATAGTGTGATTGTGCGATTGTGTGATTGCGTGATTGCCTGGTTGCGTGATTCTGTGATTCCCTCGTTGTGCGATTGTGTTATTGTGTGATGAGGTGCTTGTGTGATGGTGTGATTGTGTGATTGTGTGATTGTGTCCATGTGTAATCGTGTGTTTGGGTGCTTGTGTGATTGTGCGAGTGTGTGATTGTGTGATTGTGGATTGTGTGATTGTGTGATTGTGTGATTGTGTGATTGTGTGATTGTGTGATTGTGTGATTGTGTGATTGTGTGATTGTGTGATTGTGTGATTGTGGGATTGTGTGATGGTGTGATTGTGTGATTGTGTGATTGTGTGGTTGTGGGATTGTGTGATTGTGTGATTGTGTGATTGTGTGATTGTGTGACTGTGTGATTGTGTGGTTGTGTGATTGTGTGATGGCGGGATGTGGATTGTCTGATTGTGTGATTGTGTATTGGTGTGATTGTGCGATTGTGTGACTTTGCGATTGTGTGATTGTGTGATGGCGGGTTGTGGATTGTCTGACTGTGTGATTGTGTATTGGTGTGATTGTGCGATTGTGTGACTTTGCGATTGTGTGATTGTGTGGTTGTCTGATTGTGTGATTGCATGGTGAGGTGATTGTGTGATAGTGTGATTGTGTGATAGTGTGATTGTGGGATTGTGTGGTTGTGTGATTGTGTGGTTGTGTGATTGTGTGATTGTGTCACTGTGTGATTGTGTGATTGTGTGATTGTGTGGTTGTGTGATTGTGTGATTGTGTGATTGTGGGATTGTGTGGTTGTGTGATTGTGTGATTGTGGGATTGTGTGGTTGTGTGATTGTGTGGTTGTGTGATTGTGTGATTGTGTGATTGTGTGATTGTGGGATTGTGTGGTTGTGTGATTGTGTGGTTGTGTGATTGCGTGATTGTGTGATTGTGTGATTGTGTGCTTGTGTGATTGCGTGATTGTGTGATTGTGGGATTGTGTGATTGTGTGATTGTGTGATTGTGTGGTTGTGTGATTGTGTGATTGTGTGATTGTGTGATTGTGTGATTGTGCGATTGTGTGATTGCGTGGTTGCGTGATTGCGTGATTGTGTGATTGTGTGATTGTGTAATTGTGTGATTGTGTGGTTGTGTGATTGTGTGATTGTGTGATAGTGTGATTGTGCGATTGTGTGATTGCGTGATTGCCTGGTTGCGTGATTCTGTGATTCCCTCGTTGTGCAATTGTGTTATTGTGTGATGAGGTGCTTGTGTGATGGTGTGATTGTGTGATTGTGTGATTGTGTCCATGTGTAATCGTGTGTTTGGGTGCTTGTGTGATTGTGCGAGTGTGTGATTGTGTGATTGTGGATTGTGTGATTGTGTGATTGTGTGATTGTGTGATTGTGTGATTGTGTGATTGTGTGATTGTGGGATTGTGTGATGGTGTGATTGTGTGATTGTGTGATTGTGTGGTTGTGGGATTGTGTGATTGTGTGATTGTGTGATTGTGTGACTGTGTGATTGTGTGGTTGTGTGATTGTGTGATTGTGTGATTGTGTGATTGTGTGATAGTGGGATTGTGTGGTTGTGTGATTGTGTGGTTGTGTGATTATGTGATTGTGTCATTGTGTTCATGTGTTATTTTGTGTTGGGGTGCTTGTGTGATTGCGTGAGTATATGATTGTGTGACTGTGGATTGTGTATTGTGTGATTGTGTGATTGCGTGAGTGTGTGGTTGTGTGACTGTAGATTGCGTATTGTGTGATTGTGTGATTGTGTGATTGTGTGATTGTGTGATTGTGTGAAAGTGGGTTTGTGTGTTTGTGGATTGTGTGGTTGTGTGATTGTGTGATGGCGGGATGTGGATTGTCTGATTGTGTGATTGTGTATTGGTGTGATTGTGCGATTGTGTGACTTTGCGATTGTGTGATTGTGTGATGGCGGGTTGTGGATTGTCTGACTGTGTGATTGTGTATTGGTGTGATTGTGCGATTGTGTGACTTTGCGATTGTGTGATTGTGTGGTTGTCTGATTGTGTGATTGCATGGTGAGGTGATTGTGTGATAGTGTGATTGTGTGATAGTGTGATTGTGGGATTGTGTGGTTGTGTGATTGTGTGGTTGTGTGATTGTGTGATTGTGTCACTGTGTGATTGTGTGATTGTGTGATTGTGTGGTTGTGTGATTGTGTGATTGTGTGATTGTGGGATTGTGTGGTTGTGTGATTGTGTGATTGTGGGATTGTGTGGTTGTGTGATTGTGTGGTTGTGTGATTGTGTGATTGTGTGATTGTGTGATTGTGGGATTGTGTGGTTGTGTGATTGTGTGGTTGTGTGATTGCGTGATTGTGTGATTGTGGGATTGTGTGATTGTGTGATTGTGGGATTGTGTGGTTGTGTGATTGTGTGGTTGTGTGATTGTGTGATTGTGTGATTTTGTGATTGTGGGATTGTGTGGTTGTGTGATTGTGTGGTTGTGTGATTGCGTGATTGTGTGATTGTGGGATTGTGTGATTGTGTGATTGTGCGATTGTGTGATTGTGTGATTGTGTGGTTGTGTGAGTGTGTGGGTGTGTGATCGTGTGATTGTGTCACTGTGTGATTGTGTGATTGTGTGATTGTGTGATTGTGGGATTGTGTGAGTGTGTGATTGTGTGATTGCGTGATTGTGTGATTGTGTGATTTGTGTCACAGTGTGATTGTGTGATTGTGTGGTTGTGTGATTGTGTGATTGTGTGATTGTGTGATTGTGAGATTGTGTGGTTGTGTGATTGTGTGATTGTGTGATTGTGTGATTGTGTGATTGTGCGATTGTGTGATTGCGTGGTTGCGTGATTGCGTGATTGTGTGATTGTGTGATTGTGTGGTTGTGTGATTGTGTGATTGTGTGATTGTGTGCTTGTGTGATTGCGTGATTGTGTGATTGTGGGATTGTGTGATTGTGTGATTGTGCGATTGTGTGATTGTGTGATTGTGTGATTGTGTGGTTGTGTGAGTGTGTGGGTGTGTGATCGTGTGATTGTGTCACTGTGTGATTGTGTGATTGTGTGATTGTGTGATTGTGTGGAGGTGTGATTGTGTGATTGTGTGATTGTGGGATTGTGTGATTGTGTGATTGTGCGATTGCGTGGTTGCGTGATTGCGTGATTGTGTGATTGTGTGATTGTGTGGTTGTGTGATTGTGTGATTGTGTGATTGTGTGCTTGTGTGATTGCGTGATTGTGTGATTGTGGGATTGTGTGGTTGTGTGATTGTGTGGTTGTGTGATTGTGTGATTGTGGGATTGTGTGGTTGTGTGATTGTGTGGTTGTGTGATTGTGTGATTGTGTGGTTGTGTGATTGTGGGATTGTGTGGTTGTGTGATTGTGTGGTTGCGTGATTGCGTGATTGTGTGATTGTGTGATTGTGTGGTGGTTTGATTGTGTGATTGTGTATTATGTGATTGTGTTCTTGTGTCTTTGTGTGATTGTGTAGTTGTGTGATTGTGTGATTGTGTGATTGTGGGATTGTGAGATTGTGTGATTGTGTGATTGTGTGATTGTGTGATTGTGTGATTGTGTGATTGTGTGATTGTGTGATTGTGTGATTGTGTGAAAGTGGGTTTGTGTGTTTGTGGATTGTGTGGTTGTGTGATTGTGTCATGGAGGGATGTGGAGTGTCTGATTGTGTGATTGTGTATTGGTGTGAGTGTGCGATTGTGTGACTTTGCGATTGTGTGATTGTGTGATGGCGGGTTGTGGATTGTCTGATTGTGTGATTGTGTATTGGTGTGATTGTGTGATTGTGTGATTGTGGGATTGTGTGAGTGTGTGATTGTGTGATTGCGTGATTGTGTGATTGTGTGATTGTGTCACAGTGTGATTGTGTGATTGTGTTGTTGTGTGATTGTGTGATTGTGGGATTGTGTGGTTGTGTGATTGTGTGGCTGTGTGATTGTGTGATTGTGTGATTGTGGGATTGTGTGATTGTGTGATTGCGTGATTGTGTGATTGTGTGGTTGTGTGATTGTGTGATTGTGTGATTGTGTGATTGTGTGATTGTGCGATTGTGTGATTGCGTGGTTGCGTGATTGCGTGATTGTGTGATCGTGTGATTGTGTGGTTGTGTGATTGTGTGATTGTGTGATAGTGTGATTGTGCGATTGTGTGATTGCGTGATTGCCTGGTTGCGTGATTCTGTGATTCCCTCGTTGTGCGATTGTGTTATTGTGTGATGAGGTGCTTGTGTGATGGTGTGATTGTGTGATTGTGTGATTGTGTGGTTGTGTGATTGCGTGATTGTGTGATTGTGGGATTGTGTGATTGTGTGAGTGTGTGGGTGTGGGATCGTGTGATTGTGTGATTGTGTGATTGTGTGGTGGTGTGATTGTGTGATTGTGTATTATGTGATTGTGTTCTTGTGTCTTTGTGTGATTGTGTAGTTGTGTGATTGTGTGATTGTGTGATTGTGGGATTGTGAGATTGTGTGATTGTGTGATTGTGTGATTGTGTGATTGTGTGATTGTGTGATTGTGTGATTGTGTGATTGTGTGATTGTGTGATTGTGTGATTGTGTGATTGTGTGATTGTGTGATTGTGTGATTGTGTGATTGTGTGATTGTGTGATTGTGTGAAAGTGGGTTAGTGTGTTTGTGGATTGTGTGGTTGTGTGATTGTGTGATGGCGGGATGTGGATTGTCTGATTGTGTGATTGTGTATTGGTGTGATTGTGCGATTGTGTGACTTTGCGATTGTGTGATTGTGTGATGGCAGGTTGTGGATTGTCTGATTGTGTGATTGTGTATTGGTGTGATTGTGTATTGGTGTGATTGTGTGATTGTGTGATTGTGGGATTGTGGGATTGTGTGAGTGTGTGATTGTGTGATTGCGTGATTGTGTGATTGTGTGATTGTGTCACAGTGTGATTGTGTGGTTCTGTGGTTGTGTGATTGTGTGGTTGTGTGATTGTGTGATTGTGGGATTGTGGGATTGTGTGATTGTGTGATTGTGTGATTGTGTGATTGTGTGAAAGTGGGTTTGTGTGTTTGTGGATTGTGTGGTTGTGTGATTGTGTGATGGCGGGATGTGGATTGTCTGATTGTGTGATTGTGAATTGGTGTGATTGTGTGATTGTGTGATTGTGGGATTGTGTGAGTGTGTGATTGTGTGATTGCGTGATTGTGTGATTGTGTGATTGTGTCACAGTGTGATTGTGTGATTGTGTGGTTGTGTGATTGTGTGATTGTGGGATTGTGTGGTTGTGTGATTGTGTGGTTGTGTGATTGTGTGATTGTGGGATTGTGTGATTGTGTGATTGTGTGATTGTGTGATTGTGTGGTTGTGTGATTGTGTGATTGTGTGATTGTGTGATTGTGCGATTGTGTGATTGCGTGGTTGCGTGATTGCGTGATTGTGTGATTGTGTGATTGTGTGATTGTGTGGTGGTGTGATTGTGTGATTGTGTATTATGTGATTGTGTTCTTGTGTCTTTGTGTGATTGTGTAGTTGTGTGATTGTGTGGTTGTGTGATTGTGTGATTGTGGGATTGTGTGGTTGTGTGATTGTGTGGTTGTGTGATTGTGTGATTGTGGGATTGTGTGATTGTGTGATTGTGTGATTGTGTGATTGTGTGATTGTGTCCATGTGTAATCGTGTGTTTGGGTGCTTGTGTGATTGTGCGAGTGTGTGATTGTGTGATTGTGGATTGTGTGATTGTGTGATTGTGTGATTGTGTGATTGTGTGATTGTGTGGTTGTGTGATTGTGTCACAGTGTGATTGTGTGATTGTGTGGTTGTGTGATTGTGTGATTGTGGGATTGTGTGGTTGTGTGATTGTGTGGTTGTGTGATTGTGTGATTGTGGGATTGTGTGATTGTGTGATTGTGTGATTGTGTGATTGTGTGGTTGTGTGATTGTGTGATTGTGTGATTGTGTGATTGTGCGATTGTGTGATTGCGTGGTTGCGTGATTGCGTGATTGTGTGATTGTGTGATTGTGTGATTGTGTGGTGGTGTGATTGTGTGATTGTGTATTATGTGATTGTGTTCTTGTGTCTTTGTGTGATTGTGTAGTTGTGTGATTGTGTGGTTGTGTGATTGTGTGATTGTGGGATTGTGTGGTTGTGTGATTGTGTGGTTGTGTGATTGTGTGATTGTGGGATTGTGTGATTGTGTGATTGTGTGATTGTGTGATTGTGTGATTGTGTCCATGTGTAATCGTGTGTTTGGGTGCTTGTGTGATTGTGCGAGTGTGTGATTGTGTGATTGTGGATTGTGTGATTGTGTGATTGTGTGATTGTGTGATTGTGTGATTGTGTGATTGTGTGATTGTGTGATTGTGTGATTGTGTGATTGTGTGATTGTGTGATTGTGTGATTGTGGGATTGTGTGATGGTGTGATTGTGTGATTGTGTGATTGTGTGGTTGTGGGATTGTGTGATTGTGTGATTGTGTGATTGTGTGATTGTGTGATTGTGTGATTGTGGGATTGTGTGGTTGTGTGATTGTGTGGTTGTGTGATTATGTGATTGTGTCATTGTGTTCATGTGTTATTTTCTGTTGGGGTGCTTGTGTGATTGCGTGAGTATATGATTGTGTGACTGTGGATTGTGTATTGTGTGATTGTGTGATTGCGTGAGTGTGTGGTTGTGTGACTGTAGATTGCGTATTGTGTGATTGTGTGATTGTGTGATTGTGTGATTGTGTGATTGTGTGATTGTGTGATTGTGTGATTGTGTGATTGTGTGAAAGTGGGTTTGTGTGTTTGTGGATTGTGTGATTGTGTGATTGTGTGATGGCGGGATGTGGATTGTCTGATTGTGTGATTGTGTATTGGTGTGATTGTGCGATTGTGTGACTTTGCGATTGTGTGATTGTGTGATGGCGGGTTGTGGGTTGTCTGACTGTGTGATTGTGTATTGGTGTGATTGTGCGATTGTGTGACTTTGCGATTGTGTGATTGTGTGGTTGTGTGATTGTGTGATTGCATGGTGGTGTGATTGTGTGATAGTGTGATTGTGTGATAGTGTGATAGTGTGATTGTGTGATTGTGTGATTGTGTGATTGTGTGATTGTGTCACTGTGTGATTGTGTGATTGTGTGATTGTGTGGTTGTGTGATTGTGTGATTGTGTGATTGTGGGATTGTGTGGTTGTGTGATTGTGTGGATGTGTGATTGTGTGATTGTGTGATTGTGTGATTGTGTGATTGTGGGATTGTGTGGTTGTGTGATTGTGTGGTTGTGTGATTGCGTGATTGTGTGATTGTGGGATTGTGTGATTGTGTGATTGTGTGATTGTGTGATTGTGGGATTGTGTGGTTGTGTGATTGTGTGGTTGTGTGATTGTGTGATTGTGTGATTTTGTGATTGTGGGATTGTGTGGTTGTGTGATTGTGTGGTTGTGTGATTGCGTGATTGTGTGATTGTGGGATTGTGTGATTGTGTGATTGTGCGATTGTGTGATTGTGTGATTGTGTGGTTGTGTGAGTGTGTGGGTATGTGATCGTGTGATTGTGTCACTGTGTGATTGTGTGATTGTGTGATTGTGTGATTGTGGGATTGTGTGAGTGTGTGATTGTGTGATTGCGTGATTGTGTGATTGTGTGATTGTGTCACAGTGTGATTGTGTGATTGTGTGGTTGTGTGATTGTGTGATTGTGTGATTGTGTGATTGTGAGATTGTGTGGTTGTGTGATTGTGTGATTGTGTGATTGTGTGATTGTGTGATTGTGCGATTGTGTGATTGCGTGATTGCGTGATTGCGTGATTGTGTGATTGTGTGATTGTGTGGTTGTGTGATTGTGTGATTGTGTGATTGTGTGCTTGTGTGATTGCGTGATTGTGTGATTGTGGGATTGTGTGATTGTGCGATTGTGCGATTGTGTGATTGTGTGATTGTGTGGTTGTGTGAGTGTGTGGGTGCGTGATCGTGTGATTGTGTCACTGTGTGATTGTGTGATTGTGTGATTGTGTGGTGGTGTGATTGTGTGATTCTGTATTATGTGATTGTGTTCTTGTGTCTTTGTGTGATTGTGTAGTTGTGTGATTGTGTGATTGTGTGATTGTGGGATTGTGAGATTGTGTGATTGTGTGATTGTGTGATTGTGGGATTGTGTGATTGTGTCCATGTGTAATCGTGTGTTTGGGTGCTTGTGTGACTGTGTGAGTGTGTGATTGTGTGATTGTGTGGTTGTGTGATTGTGTGATTGTGTGATTGTGTGATTGTGTGATTGTGTGATTGTGTGATTGTGTCACTGTGTGATTGTGTGATTGTGTGATTGTGTGGTTGTGTGATTGTGTGATTGTGTGATTGTGTGATTGTGGGATTGTGTGGTTGTGTGATTGTGTGGTTGTGTGATTGTGTGATTGTGGGATTGTGTGGTTGTGTGATTGTGTGGTTGTGTGATTGTGTGATTGTGTGATTGTGTGATTGTGGGATTGTGTGGTTGTGTGATTGTGTGATTGTGGGATTGTGTGGTTGTGTGATTGTGTGGTTGTGTGATTGCGTGATTGTGTAATTGTGGGATTGTGTGATTGTGTGATTGTGCGATTGTGTGATTGTGTGATTGTGTGGTTGTGTGAGTGTGTGGGTGTGTGATCGTGTGATTGTGTCACTGTGTGATTGTGTGATTGTGTGATTGTGTGGTGGTGTGATTGTGTGATTGTGTATTGTGTGATTGTGTTCTTGTGTCTTTGTGTGATTGTGTAGTTGTGTGATTGTGTGATTGTGTGATTGTGGGATTGTGAGATTGTGTGATTGTGTGATTGTGTGATTGTGTGATTGTGTGATTGTGTGATTGTGTGATTGTGTGATTGTGTGAAAGTTGGTTTGTGTGTTTGTGGATTGTGTGGTTGTGTGATTGTGTGATGGCGGGATGTGGATTGTCTGATTGTGTGATTGTGTATTGGTGTGATTGTGCGATTGTGTGACTTTGCGATTGTGTGATTGTGTGGTGGCGGGTTGTGGATTGTCTGATTGTGTGATTGTGTATTGCTGTGATTGTGTGATTGTGTGAATGTGGGATTGTGTGAGTGTGTGATTGTGTGATTGCGTGATTGTGTGATTGTGTGATTGTGTGGTTGTGTGATTGTGTGATTGTGTGATTGTGTGATTGTGGGATTGTGTGGTTGTGTGATTGTGTGGCTGTGTGATTGTGTGATTGTGTGATTGTGGGATTATGTGATTGTGTGATTGTGTGATTGTGTGATTGTGTGGTTGTGTGATTGTGTGATTGTGTGGTTGCGTGATTGCGTGATTGTGTGATTGCGTGATTGTGTGATTGTGTGGTTGTGTGATTGTGTGATTGTGTGATAGTGTGATTGTGCGATTGTGTGATTGCGTGATTGCCTGGTTGCGTGATTCTGTGATTCCCTCGTTGTGAGATTGTGTTATTGTGTGATGAGGTGCTTGTGTGATGGTGTGATTGTGTGATTGTGTGATTGTGTGGTTGTGTGATTGTGTGATTGTGTGATTGTGTGATTGTGTGATTGTGTGATTGTGTGGTTGTGTGATTATGTGATTGTGTCATTGTGTTCATGTGTTATTTTGTGTTGGGGTGCTTGTGTGATTGCGTGAGTATATGATTGTGTGACTGTGGATTGTGTATTGTGCGATTGTGTGATTGCGTGAGTGTGTGGTTGTGTGACTGTAGATTGCGTATTGTGTGATTGTGTGATTGTGTGATTGTGTGATTGTGTGAAAGTGGGTTTGTGTGTTTGTGGACTGTGTGGTTGTGTGATTGTGTGATGGCGGGATGTGGATTGTCTGATTGTGTGATTGTGCGATTGTGTGACAACGCGATTGTGTGATTGTGTGATGGCGGGTTGTGGATTGTCTGATTGTGTGATTGTGCGATTGTGTGACAATGCGATTGTGTGATTGTGTGGTAGTGTGATTGTGTAATTGCATGGTGGGGTGATTGTGTGATAGTGTGATTGTGTGATAGTGTGATAGTGTGATTGTGTGATTGTGTGATTGTGTGATTGTGTGATTGTGTCCATGTGTAATCGTGTGTTTGGGTGCTTGTGTGATTGTGCGAGTGTGTGATTGTGTGATTGTGGATTGTGTGATTGTGTGATTGTGTGATTGTGTGATTGTGTGGTTGTGTGATTGTGTGATTGTGGGATTGTGTGGTTGTGTGATTGTGTGGTTGTGTGATTGTGTGATTGTGGGATTGTGTGGTTGTGTGATTGTGTGGTTGTGTGATTGTGTGATTGTGTGATTGTGTGATTGTGGGATTGTGTGGTTGTGTGATTGTGTCGTTGTGTGATTGCGTGATTGTGTGATTGTGGGATTGCGTGATTGTGTGATTGTGTGATTATGGGATTGTGTGGTTGTGTGATTGTGTGGTTGTGTGATTGTGTGATTGTGTGATTGTGGGACTGTGTGGTTGTGTGATTGTGTGGTTGTGTGATTGCGTGATTGTGTGATTGTGGGATTGTGTGATTGTGTGATTGTATGGTTGTGTGATTGTGTGATTTTGTGATTGTGTGATTGTGTGATTGTGTGATTGTGTGATTGTGTGATTGTGGGATTGTGTGAGTGTGTGATTGTGTGATTGCGTGATTGTGTGATTGTGTGATTGTGTCACAGTGTGATTGTGTGATTGTGTGGTTGTGTGATTGTGTGATTGTGTGATTGTGTGATTGTGAGATTGTGTGGTTGTGTGATTGTGTGATTGTGTGGTTGTGTGATTGTGTGGTTGTGTGATTGCGTGATTGTGTAATTGTGGGATTGTGTGATTGTGTGATTGTGCGATTGTGTGATTGTGTGATTGTGTGGTTGTGTGAGTGTGTGGGTGTGTGATCGTGTGATTGTGTCACTGTGTGATTGTGTGATTGTGTGATTGTGTGGTGGTGTGATTGTGTGATTGTGTATTGTGTGATTGTGTTCTTGTGTCTTTGTGTGATTGTGTAGTTGTGTGATTGTGTGATTGTGTGATTGTGGGATTGTGAGATTGTGTGATTGTGTGATTGTGTGATTGTGTGATTGTGTGATTGTGTGATTGTGTGATTGTGTGATTGTGTGAAAGTTGGTTTGTGTGTTTGTGGATTGTGTGGTTGTGTGATTGTGTGATGGCGGGATGTGGATTGTCTGATTGTGTGATTGTGTATTGGTGTGATTGTGCGATTGTGTGACTTTGCGATTGTGTGATTGTGTGGTGGCGGGTTGTGGATTGTCTGATTGTGTGATTGTGTATTGCTGTGATTGTGTGATTGTGTGAATGTGGGATTGTGTGAGTGTGTGATTGTGTGATTGCGTGATTGTGTGATTGTGTGATTGTGTGGTTGTGTGATTGTGTGATTGTGTGATTGTGTGATTGTGGGATTGTGTGGTTGTGTGATTGTGTGGCTGTGTGATTGTGTGATTGTGTGATTGTGGGATTATGTGATTGTGTGATTGTGTGATTGTGTGATTGTGTGGTTGTGTGATTGTGTGATTGTGTGGTTGCGTGATTGCGTGATTGTGTGATTGCGTGATTGTGTGATTGTGTGGTTGTGTGATTGTGTGATTGTGTGATAGTGTGATTGTGCGATTGTGTGATTGCGTGATTGCCTGGTTGCGTGATTCTGTGATTCCCTCGTTGTGAGATTGTGTTATTGTGTGATGAGGTGCTTGTGTGATGGTGTGATTGTGTGATTGTGTGATTGTGTGGTTGTGTGATTGTGTGATTGTGTGATTGTGTGATTGTGTGATTGTGTGATTGTGTGGTTGTGTGATTATGTGATTGTGTCATTGTGTTCATGTGTTATTTTGTGTTGGGGTGCTTGTGTGATTGCGTGAGTATATGATTGTGTGACTGTGGATTGTGTATTGTGCGATTGTGTGATTGCGTGAGTGTGTGGTTGTGTGACTGTAGATTGCGTATTGTGTGATTGTGTGATTGTGTGATTGTGTGATTGTGTGAAAGTGGGTTTGTGTGTTTGTGGACTGTGTGGTTGTGTGATTGTGTGATGGCGGGATGTGGATTGTCTGATTGTGTGATTGTGCGATTGTGTGACAACGCGATTGTGTGATTGTGTGATGGCGGGTTGTGGATTGTCTGATTGTGTGATTGTGCGATTGTGTGACAATGCGATTGTGTGATTGTGTGGTAGTGTGATTGTGTAATTGCATGGTGGGGTGATTGTGTGATAGTGTGATTGTGTGATAGTGTGATAGTGTGATTGTGTGATTGTGTGATTGTGTGATTGTGTGATTGTGTCCATGTGTAATCGTGTGTTTGGGTGCTTGTGTGATTGTGCGAGTGTGTGATTGTGTGATTGTGGATTGTGTGATTGTGTGATTGTGTGATTGTGTGATTGTGTGGTTGTGTGATTGTGTGATTGTGGGATTGTGTGGTTGTGTGATTGTGTGGTTGTGTGATTGTGTGATTGTGGGATTGTGTGGTTGTGTGATTGTGTGGTTGTGTGATTGTGTGATTGTGTGATTGTGTGATTGTGGGATTGTGTGGTTGTGTGATTGTGTCGTTGTGTGATTGCGTGATTGTGTGATTGTGGGATTGCGTGATTGTGTGATTGTGTGATTATGGGATTGTGTGGTTGTGTGATTGTGTGGTTGTGTGATTGTGTGATTGTGTGATTGTGGGACTGTGTGGTTGTGTGATTGTGTGGTTGTGTGATTGCGTGATTGTGTGATTGTGGGATTGTGTGATTGTGTGATTGTATGGTTGTGTGATTGTGTGATTTTGTGATTGTGTGATTGTGTGATTGTGTGATTGTGTGATTGTGTGATTGTGGGATTGTGTGAGTGTGTGATTGTGTGATTGCGTGATTGTGTGATTGTGTGATTGTGTCACAGTGTGATTGTGTGATTGTGTGGTTGTGTGATTGTGTGATTGTGTGATTGTGTGATTGTGAGATTGTGTGGTTGTGTGATTGTGTGATTGTGTGATTGTGTGATTGTGTGATTGTGCGATTGTGTGATTGCGTGGTTGCGTGATTGCGTGATTGTGTGATTGTGTGATTGTGTGGTTGTGTGATTGTGTGATTGTGTGATTGTGTGCTTGTGTGATTGCGTGATTGTGTGATTGTGGGATTGTGTGATTGTGTGATTGTGCGATTGTGTGATTGTGTGATTGTGTGATTGTGTGGTTGTGTGAGTGTGTGGGTGTGTGATCGTGTGATTGTGTCACTGTGTGATTGTGTGATTGTGTGATTGTGTGATTGTGTGGTGGTGTGATTGTGTGATTGTGTGATTGTGGGATTGTGTGATTGTGTGATTGTGCGATTGCGTGGTTGCGTGATTGCGTGATTGTGTGATTGTGTGATTGTGTGGTTGTGTGATTGTGTGATTGTGTGATTGTGTGCTTGTGTGATTGCGTGATTGTGTGATTGTGGGATTGTGTGGTTGTGTGATTGTGTGGTTGTGTGATTGTGTGATTGTGGGATTGTGTGGTTGTGTGATTGTGTGGTTGTGTGATTGTGTGATTGTGTGGTTGTGTGATTGTGGGATTGTGTGGTTGTGTGATTGTGTGGTTGCGTGATTGCGTGATTGTGTGATTGTGTGATTGTGTGGTGGTTTGATTGTGTGATTGTGTATTATGTGATTGTGTTCTTGTGTCTTTGTGTGATTGTGTAGTTGTGTGATTGTGTGATTGTGTGATTGTGGGATTGTGAGATTGTGTGATTGTGTGATTGTGTGATTGTGTGATTGTGTGATTGTGTGATTGTGTGATTGTGTGATTGTGTGAAAGTGGGTTTGTGTGTTTGTGGATTGTGTGGTTGTGTGATTGTGTCATGGAGGGATGTGGAGTGTCTGATTGTGTGATTGTGTATTGGTGTGAGTGTGCGATTGTGTGACTTTGCGATTGTGTGATTGTGTGATGGCGGGTTGTGGATTGTCTGATTGTGTGATTGTGTATTGGTGTGATTGTGTGATTGTGTGATTGTGGGATTGTGTGAGTGTGTGATTGTGTGATTGCGTGATTGTGTGATTGTGTGATTGTGTCACAGTGTGATTGTGTGATTGTGTTGTTGTGTGATTGTGTGATTGTGGGATTGTGTGGTTGTGTGATTGTGTGGCTGTGTGATTGTGTGATTGTGTGATTGTGGGATTGTGTGATTGTGTGATTGCGTGATTGTGTGATTGTGTGGTTGTGTGATTGTGTGATTGTGTGATTGTGTGATTGTGTGATTGTGCGATTGTGTGATTGCGTGGTTGCGTGATTGCGTGATTGTGTGATCGTGTGATTGTGTGGTTGTGTGATTGTGTGATTGTGTGATAGTGTGATTGTGCGATTGTGTGATTGCGTGATTGCCTGGTTGCGTGATTCTGTGATTCCCTCGTTGTGCGATTGTGTTATTGTGTGATGAGGTGCTTGTGTGATGGTGTGATTGTGTGATTGTGTGATTGTGTGGTTGTGTGATTGCGTGATTGTGTGATTGTGGGATTGTGTGATTGTGTGAGTGTGTGGGTGTGGGATCGTGTGATTGTGTGATTGTGTGATTGTGTGGTGGTGTGATTGTGTGATTGTGTATTATGTGATTGTGTTCTTGTGTCTTTGTGTGATTGTGTAGTTGTGTGATTGTGTGATTGTGTGATTGTGGGATTGTGAGATTGTGTGATTGTGTGATTGTGTGATTGTGTGATTGTGTGATTGTGTGATTGTGTGATTGTGTGATTGTGTGATTGTGTGATTGTGTGATTGTGTGATTGTGTGATTGTGTGATTGTGTGAAAGTGGGTTAGTGTGTTTGTGGATTGTGTGGTTGTGAGATTGTGTGATGGCGGGATGTGGATTGTCTGATTGTGTGATTGTGTATTGGTGTGATTGTGCGATTGTGTGACTTTGCGATTGTGTGATTGTGTGATGGCGGGTTGTGGATTGTCTGATTGTGTGATTGTGTATTGGTGTGATTGTGTATTGGTGTGATTGTGTGATTGTGTGATTGTGGGATTGTGGGATTGTGTGAGTGTGTGATTGTGTGATTGCGTGATTGTGTGATTGTGTGATTGTGTCACAGTGTGATTGTGTGGTTCTGTGGTTGTGTGATTGTGTGGTTGTGTGATTGTGTGATTGTGGGATTGTGGGATTGTGTGATTGTGTGATTGTGTGATTGTGTGATTGTGTGAAAGTGGGTTTGTGTGTTTGTGGATTGTGTGGTTGTGTGATTGTGTGATGGCGGGATGTGGATTGTCTGATTGTGTGATTGTGAATTGGTGTGATTGTGTGATTGTGTGATTGTGGGATTGTGTGAGTGTGTGATTGTGTGATTGCGTGATTGTGTGATTGTGTGATTGTGTCACAATGTGATTGTGTGATTGTGTGGTTGTGTGATTGTGTGATTGTGGGATTGTGTGGTTGTGTGATTGTGTGGTTGTGTGATTGTGTGATTGTGGGATTGTGTGATTGTGTGATTGTGTGATTGTGTGATTGTGTGGTTGTGTGATTGTGTGATTGTGTGATTGTGTGATTGTGCGATTGTGTGATTGCGTGGTTGCGTGATTGCGTGATTGTGTGATTGTGTGATTGTGTGATTGTGTGGTGGTGTGATTGTGTGATTGTGTATTATGTGATTGTGTTCTTGTGTCTTTGTGTGATTGTGTAGTTGTGTGATTGTGTGGTTGTGTGATTGTGTGATTGTGGGATTGTGTGGTTGTGTGATTGTGTGGTTGTGTGATTGTGTGATTGTGGGATTGTGTGATTGTGTGATTGTGTGATTGTGTGATTGTGTGATTGTGTCCATGTGTAATCGTGTGTTTGGGTGCTTGTGTGATTGTGCGAGTGTGTGATTGTGTGATTGTGGATTGTGTGATTGTGTGATTGTGTGATTGTGTGATTGTGTGATTGTGTGATTGTGTGATTGTGTGATTGTGTGATTGTGTGATTGTGTGATTGTGTGATTGTGGGATTGTGTGATGGTGTGATTGTGTGATTGTGTGATTGTGTGGTTGTGGGATTGTGTGATTGTGTGATTGTGTGATTGTGTGATTGTGTGGTTGTGTGATTGTGTGATTGTGTGATTGTGTGATTGTGGGATTGTGTGGTTGTGTGATTGTGTGGTTGTGTGATTATGTGATTGTGTCATTGTGTTCATGTGTTATTTTGTGTTGGGGTGCTTGTGTGATTGCGTGAGTATATGATTGTGTGACTGTGGATTGTGTATTGTGTGATTGTGTGATTGCGTGAGTGTGGTTGTGTGTGACTGTAGATTGCGTACTGTGTGATTGTGTGATTGTGTGATTGTGTGATTGTGTGATTGTGTGATTGTGTGATTGTGTGATTGTGTGATTGTGTGAAAGTGGGTTTGTGTGTTTGTGGATTGTGTGATTGTGTGATTGTGTGATGGCGGGATGTGGATTGTCTGATTGTGTGATTGTGTATTGGTGTGATTGTGCGATTGTGTGACTTTGCGATTGTGTGATTGTGTGATGGCGGGTTGTGGATTGTCTGACTGTGTGATTGTGTATTGGTGTGATTGTGCGATTGTGTGACTTTGCGATTGTGTGATTGTGTGGTTGTGTGATTGTGTGATTGCATGGTGGTGTGATTGTGTGATAGTGTGATTGTGTGATAGTGTGATAGTGTGATTGTGTGATTGTGTGATTGTGTGATTGTGTGATTGTGTGATTGTGTCACTGTGTGATTGTGTGATTGTGTGGTTGTGTGATTGTGTGATTGTGTGATTGTGTGATTGTGAGATTGTGTGGTTGTGTGATTGTGTGATTGTGTGATTGTGTGATTGTGTGATTGTGCGATTGTGTGATTGCGTGATTGCGTGATTGCGTGATTGTGTGATTGTGTGATTGTGTGGTTGTGTGATTGTGTGATTGTGTGATTGTGTGCTTGTGTGATTGCGTGATTGTGTGATTGTGGGATTGTGTGATTGTGCGATTGTGCGATTGTGTGATTGTGTGATTGTGTGGTTGTGTGAGTGTGTGGGTGCGTGATCGTGTGATTGTGTCACTGTGTGATTGTGTGATTGTGTGATTGTGTGGTGGTGTGATTGTGTGATTCTGTATTATGTGATTGTGTTCTTGTGTCTTTGTGTGATTGTGTAGTTGTGTGATTGTGTGATTGTGTGATTGTGGGATTGTGAGATTGTGTGATTGTGTGATTGTGTGATTGTGGGATTGTGTGATTGTGTCCATGTGTAATCGTGTGTTTGGGTGCTTGTGTGACTGTGTGAGTGTGTGATTGTGTGATTGTGTGGTTGTGTGATTGTGTGATTGTGTGATTGTGTGATTGTGTGATTGTGTGATTGTGTCACTGTGTGATTGTGTGATTGTGTGATTGTGTGGTTGTGTGATTGTGTGATTGTGTGATTGTGTGATTGTGGGATTGTGTGGTTGTGTGATTGTGTGGTTGTGTGATTGTGTGATTGTGGGATTGTGTGGTTGTGTGATTGTGTGGTTGTGTGATTGTGTGATTGTGTGATTGTGTGATTGTGGGATTGTGTGGTTGTGTGATTGTGTGGTTGTGTGATTGCGTGATTGTGTGATTGTGGGATTGTGTAATTGTGTGATTGTGTGATTGTGGGTTTGTGTCGTTGTGTGATTGTGTGGTTGTGTGATTGTGTGATTGTGTGATTGTGGGATTGTGTGGTTGTGTGATTGTGTGGTTGTGTGATTGCGTGATTGTGTAATTGTGGGATTGTGTGATTGTGTGATTGTGCGATTGTGTGATTGTGTGATTGTGTGGTTGTGTGAGTGTGTGGGTGTGTGATCGTGTGATTGTGTCACTGTGTGATTGTGTGATTGTGTGATTGTGTGGTGGTGTGATTGTGTGATTGTGTATTATGTGATTGTGTTCTTGTGTCTTTGTGTGATTGTGTAGTTGTGTGATTGTGTGATTGTGTGATTGTGGGATTGTGAGATTGTGTGATTGTGTGATTGTGTGATTGTGTGATTGTGTGATTGTGTGATTGTGTGATTGTGTGATTGTGTGAAAGTGGGTTTGTGTGTTTGTGGATTGTGTGGTTGTGTGATTGTGTGATGGCGGGATGTGGATTGTCTGATTGTGTGATTGTGTATTGGTGTGATTGTGCGATTGTGTGACTTTGCGATTGTGTGATTGTGTGGTGGCGGGTTGTGGATTGTCTGATTGTGTGATTGTGTATTGCTGTGATTGTGTGATTGTGTGAATGTGGGATTGTGTGAGTGTGTGATTGTGTGATTGTGTGATTGTGTGGTGGTGTGATTGTGTGATTGTGTATTATGTGATTGTGTTCTTGTGTCTTTGTGTGATTGTGTAGTTGTGTGATTGTGTGATTGTGTGATTGTGGGATTGTGAGATTGTGTGATTGTGTGATCGTGTGATTGTGTCACTGTGTGATTGTGTGATTGTGTGATTGTGTGGTGGTGTGATTGTGTGATTGTGTATTATGTGATTGTGTTCTTGTGTCTTTGTGTGATTGTGTAGTTGTGTGATTGTGTGATTGTGGGATTGTGTGGTTGTGTGATTGTGTGGCTGTGTGATTGTGTGATTGTGTGATTGTGGGATTATGTGATTGTGTGATTGTGTGATTGTGTGATTGTGTGGTTGTGTGATTGTGTGATTGTGTGGTTGCGTGATTGCGTGATTGTGTGATTGCGTGATTGTGTGATTGTGTGGTTGTGTGATTGTGTGATTGTGTGATAGTGTGATTGTGCGATTGTGTGATTGCGTGATTGCCTGGTTGCGTGATTCTGTGATTCCCTCGTTGTGAGATTGTGTTATTGTGTGATGAGGTGCTTGTGTGATGGTGTGATTGTGTGATTGTGTGATTGTGTGGTTGTGTGATTGTGTGATTGTGTGATTGTGTGATTGTGTGATTGTGTGATTGTGTGGTTGTGTGATTATGTGATTGTGTCATTGTGTTCATGTGTTATTTTGTGTTGGGGTGCTTGTGTGATTGCGTGAGTATATGATTGTGTGACTGTGGATTGTGTATTGTGCGATTGTGTGATTGCGTGAGTGTGTGGTTGTGTGACTGTAGATTGCGTATTGTGTGATTGTGTGATTGTGTGATTGTGTGATTGTGTGAAAGTGGGTTTGTGTGTTTGTGGACTGTGTGGTTGTGTGATTGTGTGATGGCGGGATGTGGATTGTCTGATTGTGTGATTGTGCGATTGTGTGACAACGCGATTGTGTGATTGTGTGATGGCGGGTTGTGGATTGTCTGATTGTGTGATTGTGCGATTGTGTGACAATGCGATTGTGTGATTGTGTGGTAGTGTGATTGTGTAATTGCATGGTGGGGTGATTGTGTGATAGTGTGATTGTGTGATAGTGTGATAGTGTGATTGTGTGATTGTGTGATTGTGTGATTGTGTGATTGTGTCCATGTGTAATCGTGTGTTTGGGTGCTTGTGTGATTGTGCGAGTGTGTGATTGTGTGATTGTGGATTGTGTGATTGTGTGATTGTGTGATTGTGTGATTGTGTGGTTGTGTGATTGTGTGATTGTGGGATTGTGTGGTTGTGTGATTGTGTGGTTGTGTGATTGTGTGATTGTGGGATTGTGTGGTTGTGTGATTGTGTGGTTGTGTGATTGTGTGATTGTGTGATTGTGTGATTGTGGGATTGTGTGGTTGTGTGATTGTGTCGTTGTGTGATTGCGTGATTGTGTGATTGTGGGATTGCGTGATTGTGTGATTGTGTGATTATGGGATTGTGTGGTTGTGTGATTGTGTGGTTGTGTGATTGTGTGATTGTGTGATTGTGGGACTGTGTGGTTGTGTGATTGTGTGGTTGTGTGATTGCGTGATTGTGTGATTGTGGGATTGTGTGATTGTGTGATTGTATGGTTGTGTGATTGTGTGATTTTGTGATTGTGTGATTGTGTGATTGTGTGATTGTGTGATTGTGTGATTGTGGGATTGTGTGAGTGTGTGATTGTGTGATTGCGTGATTGTGTGATTGTGTGATTGTGTCACAGTGTGATTGTGTGATTGTGTGGTTGTGTGATTGTGTGATTGTGTGATTGTGTGATTGTGAGATTGTGTGGTTGTGTGATTGTGTGATTGTGTGATTGTGTGATTGTGTGATTGTGCGATTGTGTGATTGCGTGGTTGCGTGATTGCGTGATTGTGTGATTGTGTGATTGTGTGGTTGTGTGATTGTGTGATTGTGTGATTGTGTGCTTGTGTGATTGCGTGATTGTGTGATTGTGGGATTGTGTGATTGTGTGATTGTGCGATTGTGTGATTGTGTGATTGTGTGATTGTGTGATTGTGTGGTTGTGTGAGTGTGTGGGTGTGTGATCGTGTGATTGTGTCACTGTGTGATTGTGTGATTGTGTGATTGTGTGATTGTGTGGTGGTGTGATTGTGTGATTGTGTGATTGTGGGATTGTGTGATTGTGTGATTGTGCGATTGCGTGGTTGCGTGATTGCGTGATTGTGTGATTGTGTGATTGTGTGGTTGTGTGATTGTGTGATTGTGTGATTGTGTGCTTGTGTGATTGCGTGATTGTGTGATTGTGGGATTGTGTGGTTGTGTGATTGTGTGGTTGTGTGATTGTGTGATTGTGGGATTGTGTGGTTGTGTGATTGTGTGGTTGTGTGATTGTGTGATTGTGTGGTTGTGTGATTGTGGGATTGTGTGGTTGTGTGATTGTGTGGTTGCGTGATTGCGTGATTGTGTGATTGTGTGATTGTGTGGTGGTTTGATTGTGTGATTGTGTATTATGTGATTGTGTTCTTGTGTCTTTGTGTGATTGTGTAGTTGTGTGATTGTGTGATTGTGTGATTGTGGGATTGTGAGATTGTGTGATTGTGTGATTGTGTGATTGTGTGATTGTGTGATTTTGTGATTGTGTGATTGTGTGAAAGTGGGTTTGTGGATTGTGTGGTTGTGTGATTGTGTCATGGAGGGATGTGGAGTGTCTGATTGTGTGATTGTGTATTGGTGTGAGTGTGCGATTGTGTGACTTTGCGATTGTGTGATTGTGTGATGGCGGGTTGTGGATTGTCTGATTGTGTGATTGTGTATTGGTGTGATTGTGTGATTGTGTGATTGTGGGATTGTGTGAGTGTGTGATTGTGTGATTGCGTGATTGTGTGATTGTGTGATTGTGTCACAGTGTGATTGTGTGATTGTGTTGTTGTGTGATTGTGTGATTGTGGGATTGTGTGGTTGTGTGATTGTGTGGCTGTGTGATTGTGTGATTGTGTGATTGTGGGATTGTGTGATTGTGTGATTGCGTGATTGTGTGATTGTGTGGTTGTGTGATTGTGTGATTGTGTGATTGTGTGATTGTGTGATTGTGCGATTGTGTGATTGCGTGGTTGCGTGATTGCGTGATTGTGTGATCGTGTGATTGTGTGGTTGTGTGATTGTGTGATTGTGTGATAGTGTGATTGTGCGATTGTGTGATTGCGTGATTGCCTGGTTGCGTGATTCTGTGATTCCCTCGTTGTGCGATTGTGTTATTGTGTGATGAGGTGCTTGTGTGATGGTGTGATTGTGTGATTGTGTGATTGTGTGGTTGTGTGATTGCGTGATTGTGTGATTGTGGGATTGTGTGATTGTGTGAGTGTGTGGGTGTGGGATCGTGTGATTGTGTGATTGTGTGATTGTGTGGTGGTGTGATTGTGTGATTGTGTATTATGTGATTGTGTTCTTGTGTCTTTGTGTGATTGTGTAGTTGTGTGATTGTGTGATTGTGTGATTGTGGGATTGTGAGATTGTGTGATTGTGTGATTGTGTGATTGTGTGATTGTGTGATTGTGTGATTGTGTGATTGTGTGATTGTGTGATTGTGTGATTGTGTGATTGTGTGATTGTGTGATTGTGTGATTGTGTGAAAGTGGGTTAGTGTGTTTGTGGATTGTGTGGTTGTGTGATTGTGTGATGGCGGGATGTGGATTGTCTGATTGTGTGATTGTGTATTGGTGTGATTGTGCGATTGTGTGACTTTGCGATTGTGTGATTGTGTGATGGCGGGTTGTGGATTGTCTGATTGTGTGATTGTGTATTGGTGTGATTGTGTATTGGTGTGATTGTGTGATTGTGTGATTGTGGGATTGTGGGATTGTGTGAGTGTGTGATTGTGTGATTGCGTGATTGTGTGATTGTGTGATTGTATCACAGTGTGATTGTGTGGTTCTGTGGTTGTGTGATTGTGTGGTTGTGTGATTGTGTGATTGTGGGATTGTGGGATTGTGTGATTGTGTGATTGTGTGATTGTGTGATTGTGTGAAAGTGGGTTTGTGTGTTTGTGGATTGTGTGGTTGTGTGATTGTGTGATGGCGGGATGTGGATTGTCTGATTGTGTGATTGTGAATTGGTGTGATTGTGTGATTGTGTGATTGTGGGATTGTGTGAGTGTGTGATTGTGTGATTGCGTGATTGTGTGATTGTGTGATTGTGTCACAATGTGATTGTGTGATTGTGTGGTTGTGTGATTGTGTGATTGTGGGATTGTGTGGTTGTGTGATTGTGTGGTTGTGTGATTGTGTGATTGTGGGATTGTGTGATTGTGTGATTGTGTGATTGTGTGATTGTGTGGTTGTGTGATTGTGTGATTGTGTGATTGTGTGATTGTGCGATTGTGTGATTGCGTGGTTGCGTGATTGCGTGATTGTGTGATTGTGTGATTGTGTGATTGTGTGGTGGTGTGATTGTGTGATTGTGTATTATGTGATTGTGTTCTTGTGTCTTTGTGTGATTGTGTAGTTGTGTGATTGTGTGGTTGTGTGATTGTGTGATTGTGGGATTGTGTGGTTGTGTGATTGTGTGGTTGTGTGATTGTGTGATTGTGGGATTGTGTGATTGTGTGATTGTGTGATTGTGTGATTGTGTGATTGTGTCCATGTGTAATCGTGTGTTTGGGTGCTTGTGTGATTGTGCGAGTGTGTGATTGTGTGATTGTGGATTGTGTGATTGTGTGATTGTGTGATTGTGTGATTGTGTGATTGTGTGATTGTGTGATTGTGTGATTGTGTGATTGTGTGATTGTGTGATTGTGGGATTGTGTGATGGTGTGATTGTGTGATTGTGTGATTGTGTGGTTGTGGGATTGTGTGATTGTGTGATTGTGTGATTGTGTGATTGTGTGATTGTGTGGTTGTGTGATTGTGTGATTGTATGATTGTGTGATTGTGGGATTGTGTGCTTGTGTGATTGTGTGGTTGTGTGATTATGTGATTGTGTCATTGTGTTCATGTGTTATTTTGTGTTGGGGTGCTTGTGTGATTGCGTGAGTATATGATTGTGTGACTGTGGATTGTGTATTGTGTGATTATGTGATTGCGTGAGTGTGTGGTTGTGTGACTGTAGATTGCGTATTGTGTGATTGTGTGATTGTGTGATTGTGTGATTGTGTGAAAGTGGGTTTGTGTGTTTGTGGATTGTGTGATTGTGTGATTGTGTGATGGCGGGATGTGGATTGTCTGATTGTGTGATTGTGTATTGGTGTGATTGTGCGATTGTGTGACTTTGCGATTGTGTGATTGTGTGATGGCGGGTTGTGGATTGTCTGACTGTGTGATTGTGTATTGGTGTGATTGTGCGATTGTGTGACTTTGCGATTGTGTGATTGTGTGGTTGTGTGATTGTGTGATTGCATGGTGGTGTGATTGTGTGATAGTGTGATTGTGTGATAGTGTGATAGTGCGATTGTGTGATTGTGTGATTGTGTGATTGTGTGATTGTGTGATTGTGTCACTGTGTGATTGTGTGATTGTGTGATTGTGTGGTTGTGTGATTGTGTGATTGTGTGATTGTGGGATTGTGTGGTTGTGTGATTGTGTGGATGTGTGATTGTGTGATTGTGGGATTGTGTGGTTGTGTGATTGTGTGGTTGTGTGATTGTGTGATTGTGTGATCGTGTGATTGTGTGATTGTGGGATTGTGTGGTTGTGTGATTGCGTGATTGTGTGATTGTGGGATTGTGTGATTGTGTGATTGTGTGATTGTGGGATTGTGTGGTTGTGTGATTGTGTGGTTGTGTGATTGTGTGATTGTGTGATTTTGTGATTGTGGGATTGTGTGGTTGTGTGATTGTGTGGTTGTGTGATTGCGTGATTGTGTGATTGTGGGATTGTGTGATTGTGTGATTGTGCGATTGTGTGATTGTGTGATTGTGTGGTTGTGTGAGTGTGTGGGTATGTGATCGTGTGATTGTGTCACTGTGTGATTGTGTGATTGTGTGATTGTGTGATTGTGGGATTGTGTGAGTGTGTGATTGTGTGATTGCGTGATTGTGTGATTGTGTGATTGTGTCACAGTGTGATTGTGTGATTGTGTGGTTGTGTGATTGTGTGATTGTGTGATTGTGTGATTGTGAGATTGTGTGGTTGTGTGATTGTGTGATTGTGTGATTGTGTGATTGTGTGATTGTGCGATTGTGTGATTGCGTGATTGCGTGATTGCGTGATTGTGTGATTGTGTGATTGTGTGGTTGTGTGATTGTGTGATTGTGTGATTGTGTGCTTGTGTGATTGCGTGATTGTGTGATTGTGGGATTGTGTGATTGTGCGTTTGTGCGATTGTGTGATTGTGTGATTGTGTGGTTGTGTGCGTGTGTGGGTGCGTGATCGTGTGATTGTGTCACTGTGTGATTGTGTGATTGTGTGATTGTGTGGTGGTGTGATTGTGTGATTCTGTATTATGTGATTGTGTTCTTGTGTCTTTGTGTGATTGTGTAGTTGTGTGATTGTGTGATTGTGTGATTGTGGGATTGTGAGATTGTGTGATTGTGTGATTGTGTGATTGTGGGATTGTGTGATTGTGTCCATGTGTAATCGTGTGTTTGGGTGCTTGTGTGACTGTGTGAGTGTGTGATTGTGTGATTGTGTGGTTGTGTGATTGTGTGATTGTGTGATTGTGTGATTGTGTGATTGTGTGATTGTGTGATTGTGTCACTGTGTGATTGTGTGATTGTGTGATTGTGTGGTTGTGTGATTGTGTGATTGTGTGATTGTGTGATTGTGGGATTGTGTGGTTGTGTGATTGTGTGGTTGTGTGATTGTGTGATTGTGGGATTGTGTGGTTGTGTGATTGTGTGGTTGTGTGATTGTGTGATTGTGTGATTGTGTGATTGTGGGATTGTGTGGTTGTGTGATTGTGTGGTTGTGTGATTGCGTGATTGTGTGATTGTGGGATTGTGTAATTGTGTGATTGTGTGATTGTGGGTTTGTGTCGTTGTGTGATTGTGTGGTTGTGTGATTGTGTGATTGTGTGATTGTGGGATTGTGTGGTTGTGTGATTGTGTGGTTGTGTGATTGCGTGATTGTGTAATTGTGGGATTGTGTGATTGTGTGATTGTGCGATTGTGTGATTGTGTGATTGTGTGGTTGTGTGAGTGTGTGGGTGTGTGATCGTGTGATTGTGTCACTGTGTGATTGTGTGATTGTGTGATTGTGTGGTGGTGTGATTGTGTGATTGTGTATTATGTGATTGTGTTCTTGTGTCTTTGTGTGATTGTGTAGTTGTGTGATTGTGTGATTGTGTGATTGTGGGATTGTGAGATTGTGTGATTGTGTGATTGTGTGATTGTGTGATTGTGTGATTGTGTGATTGTGTGATTGTGTGATTGTGTGATTGTGTGATTGTGTGAAAGTGGGTTTGTGTGTTTGTGGATTGTGTGGTTGTGTGATTGTGTGATGGCGGGATGTGGATTGTCTGATTGTGTGATTGTGTATTGGTGTGATTGTGCGATTGTGTGACTTTGCGATTGTGTGATTGTGTGGTGGCGGGTTGTGGATTGTCTGATTGTGTGATTGTGTATTGCTGTGATTGTGTGATTGTGTGAATGTGGGATTGTGTGAGTGTGTGATTGTGTGATTGCGTGATTGTGTGATTGTGTGATTGTGTCACAGTGTGATTGTGTGATTGTGTGGTTGTGTGATTGTGTGATTGTGTGATTGTGTGATTGTGGGATTGTGTGGTTGTGTGATTGTGTGGCTGTGTGATTGTGTGATTGTGTGATTGTGGGATTATGTGATTGTGTGATTGTGTGATTGTGTGATTGTGTGGTTGTGTGGTTGTGTGATTGTGTGGTTGCGTGATTGCGTGATTGTGTGATTGCGTGATTGTGTGATTGTGTGGTTGTGTGATTGTGTGATTGTGTGATAGTGTGATTGTGCGATTGTGTGATTGCGTGATTGCCTGGTTGCGTGATTCTGTGATTCCCTCGTTGTGAGATTGTGTTATTGTGTGATGAGGTGCTTGTGTGATGGTGTGATTGTGTGATTGTGTGATTGTGTGGTTGTGTGATTGTGTGATTGTGTGATTGTGTGATTGTGTGATTGTGTGATTGTGTGGTTGTGTGATTATGTGATTGTGTCATTGTGTTCATGTGATATTTTGTGTTGGGGTGCTTGTGTGATTGCGTGAGTGTATGATTGTGTGACTGTGGATTGTGTATTGTGCGATTGTGTGATTGCGTGAGTGTGTGGTTGTGTGACTGTAGATTGCGTATTGTGTGATTGTGTGATTGTGTGATTGTGTGATTGTGTGAAAGTGGGTTTGTGTGTTTGTGGACTGTGTGGTTGTGTGATTGTGTGATGGCGGGATGTGGATTGTCTGATTGTGTGATTGTGCGATTGTGTGACAACGCGATTGTGTGATTGTGTGATGGCGGGTTGTGGATTGTCTGATTGTGTGATTGTGCGATTGTGTGACAATGCGATTGTGTGATTGTGTGGTAGTGTGATTGTGTAATTGCATGGTGGGGTGATTGTGTGATAGTGTGATTGTGTGATAGTGTGATAGTGTGATTGTGTGATTGTGTGATTGTGTGATTGTGTGATTGTGTGATTGTGTCCATGTGTAATCGTGTGTTTGGGTGCTTGTGTGATTGTGCGAGTGTGTGATTGTGTGATTGTGGATTGTGTGATTGTGTGATTGTGTGATTGTGTGATTGTGTGATTGTGTGGTTGTGTGATTGTGTGATTGTGGGATTGTGTGGTTGTGTGATTGTGTGGTTGTGTGATTGTGTGATTGTGGGATTGTGTGGTTGTGTGATTGTGTGGTTGTGTGATTGTGTGATTGTGTGATTGTGTGATTGTGGGATTGTGTGGTTGTGTGATTGTGTCGTTGTGTGATTGCGTGATTGTGTGATTGTGGGATTGCGTGATTGTGTGATTGTGTGATTATGGGATTGTGTGGTTGTGTGATTGTGTGGTTGTGTGATTGTGTGATTGTTTGATTGTGTGATTGTGGGACTGTGTGGTTGTGTGATTGTGTGGTTGTGTGATTGCGTGATTGTGTGATTGTGGGATTGTGTGATTGTGTGATTGTATGGTTGTGTGATTGTGTGATTTTGTGATTGTGTGAATGTGTGATTGTGTGATTGTGTGATTGTGTGATTGTGGGATTGTGTGAGTGTGTGATTGTGTGATTGTGTGATTGTGTGATTGTGTGATTGTGTCACAGTGTGATTGTGTGATTGTGTGGTTGTGTGATTGTGTGATTGTGTGATTGTGTGATTGTGTGATTGTGGGATCGTGTGGTTGTGTGATTGTGTGGTTGTGTGATTGTGTGATTGTGTGATTGTGTGATTGTGTGATTGTGTGGTTGTGTGATTGTGTGATTGCGTGATTGTGTGATTGTGCGATTGTGTGATTGCGTGGTTGCGTGATTGCGTGATTGTGTGATTGTGTAATTGTGTGATTGTGTGGTTGTGTGATTGTGTGATTGTGGGATTGTGTGATTGTGTGATTGTGTGATTGTGTGATTGTGTGAAAGAGGGTTTGTGTGTTTGTGGATTGTGTGATGGCGGGATGTGGATTGTCTGATTGTGTGATTGTGTATTGGTGTGATTGTGCAATTGTGTGACTTTGCGATTGTGTGATTGTGTGATGGCGGGTTGTGGATTGTCTGATTGTGTGATTGTGTATTGGTGTGATTGTGTGATTGTGTGATTGTGGGATTGTGTGAGTGTGTGATTGTGTGATTATGTGATTGTGTGATTGTGTGATTGTGTCACAGTGTGATTGTGTGATTGTGTGGTTGTGTGATTGTGTGATTGTGTGATTGTGTGATTGTGTGATTGTGGGATTGTGTGGTTGTGTGATTGTGTGGTTGTGTGATTGTGTGATTGTGTGATTGTGGGATTGTGTGATTGTGTGATTGTGTGATTGTGTGATTGTGTGATTGTGTGGTTGTGTGATTGTGTGATTGCGTGATTGTGTGATTGTGCGATTGTGTGATTGCGTGGTTGCGTGATTGCGCGATTGTGTGATTGTGTAATTGTGTGATTGTGTGGTTGTGTGATTGTGTGATTGTGTGATAGTGTGATTGTGCGATTGTGTGATTGCGTGATTGCCCGGTTGCGTGATTCTGTGATTCCCTCGTTGTGCGATTGTGTTATTGTGTGATGAGGTGCTTGTGTGATGGTGTGATTGTGTGATTGCGTGAGTGTGCGGTTGTGTGACTGTAGATTGCGTATTGTGTGATTGTGTGATTGTGTGATTGTGTGATTGTGTGAAAGTGGGTTTGTGTGTTTGTGGATTGTGTGGTTGTGTGATTGTGTGATGGCGGGATGTGGATTGTCTGATTGTGTGATTGTGTATTGGTGTGATTGTGCGATTGTGTGACTTTGCGATTGTGTGATTGTGTGATGGCGGGTTGTGGATTGTCTGATTGTGTGATTGTGTATTGGTGTGATTGTGCGATTGTGTGACTTTGCGATTGTGTGATTGTGTGGTTGTGTGATTGTGTGATTGCATGGTGGGGTGATTGTGTGATAGTGTGATTGTGTGATAGTGTGATAGTGTGATTGTGTCCATGTGTAATCGTGTGTTTGGGTGCTTGTGTGATTGTGTGAGTGTGTGATTGTGTGATTGTGGATTGTGTGATTGTGTCACAGTGTGATTGTGTGATTGTGTGGTTGTGTGATTGTGTGATTGTGTGATTGTGTGATTGTCTGATTGTGTGATTGTGTGATTGTGTGATTGTGTGATTGTGTGATTGTGGGATTGTGTGGTTGTGTGATTGTGTGGTTGTGTGATTGTGTGATTGTGGGATTGTGTGGTTGTGTGATTGTGTGGTTGTGTGATTGTGTGATTGTGTGATTGTGGGATTGTGTGGTTGTGTGATTGTGTGGTTGTGTGATTGCGTGATTGTGTGATTGTGGGATTGTGATTGTGTGATTGTGTGATTGTGGGATTGTGTGGTTTTGTGATTGTGTGGTTGTGTGATTGTGTGATTGTGTGATTTTGTGATTGTGGGATTGTGTGGTTGTGTGATTGTGTGGTTGTGTGATTGCGTGATTGTGTGATTGTGGGATTGTGTGATTGTGTGATTGTGCGATTGTGTGATTGTGTGATTGTGTGGTTGTGTGAGTGTGTGGGTGTGTGATCGTGTGATTGTGCCACTGTGTGATTGTGTGATTGTGTGATTGTGTGGTGGTGTGATTGTGTGATTGTGTATTATGTGATTGTGTTCTTGTGTCTTTGTGTGATTGTGTAGTTGTGTGATTGTGTGATTGTGTGATTGTGGGATTGTGTGGTTGTGTGATTGTGTGATTGTGTGATTGTGTGATTGTCTGATTGTGTGATTGTGTGATTGTGTGATTGTGTGATTGTGTGATTGTGGGATTGTGTGGTTGTGTGATTGTGTGGTTGTGTGATTGTGTGATTGTGGGATTGTGTGGTTGTGTGATTGTGTGATTGTGTGGTTGTGTGATTGTGTGATTGTGTGATTGTGGGATTGTGTGGTTGTGTGATTGTGTGGCTGTGTGATTGTGTGATTGTGTGATTGTGGGATTGTGTGATTGTGTGATTGTGTGATTGTGTGATTGTGTGGTTTTGTGATTGTGTGATTGTGTGATTGTGTGATTGTGTGATTGTGCGATTGTGTGATTGCGTGGTTGCGTGATTGCGTGATTGTGTGATTGTGTGATTGTGTGATTGTGTGGTTGTGTGATTGTGTGATTGTGTGATAGTGTGATTGTGCGATTGTGTGATTGCGTGATTGCCTGGTTGTGTGATTATGTGATTGTGTCATTGTGTTCATGTGTTATTTTGTGTTGGGGTGCTTGTGTGATTGCGTGAGTGTATGATTGTGTGACTGTGGATTGTGTATTGTGCGATTGTGTGATTGCGTGAGTGTGTGGTTGTGTCACTGTAGATTGCGTATTGTGTGATTGTGTGATTGTGTGATTGTGTGATTGTGTGATTGTGTGATTGTGTGAAAGTGGGTTTGTGTGTTTGTGGACTGTGTGGTTGTGTAATTGTGTGATGGCGGGATGTGGATTGTCTGATTGTGTGATTGTGTATTGGTGTGATTGTGCGATTGTGTGACTTTGCGATTGTGTGATTGTGTGATGGCGGGTTGTGGATTGTCTGATTGTGTGATTGTGTATTGGTGTGATTGTGCGATTGTGTGACAATGCGATTGTGTGATTGTGTGGTTGTGTGATTGTGTAATTGCATGGTGGGGTGATTGTGTGATAGTGTGATTGTGTGATAGTGTGATAGTGTGATTGTGTGATTGTGTGATTGTGTGATTGTGTGATTGTGTCCATGTGTAATCGTGTGTTTGGGTGCTTGTGTGATTGTGCGAGTGTGTGATTGTGTGATTGTGGATTGTGTGATTGTGTGATTGTGGGATTGTGTGGTTGTGTGATTGTGTGGTTGTGTGATTGTGTGATTGTGTGATTGTGTGATTGTGGGATTGTGTGGTTGTGTGATTGTGTGGTTGTGTGATTGCGTGATTGTGTGATTGTGGGATTGTGTGATTGTGTGATTGTGTGATTATGGGATTGTGTGGTTGTGTGATTGTGTGGTTGTGTGATTGTGTGATTGTGTGATTGTGTGATTGTGTGATTGTGGGATTGTGTGGTTGTGTGATTGTGTGGTTGTGTGATTGCGTGATTGTGTGATTGTGGGATTGTGTGATTGTGTGATTGTATGGTTGTGTGATTGTGTGATTGTGTGATTGTGTGATAGTGTGATTGTGTGATTGTGTGATTGTGTGATTGTGTGATTGTGTGATTATGGGATTGTGTGGTTGTGTGATTGTGTGGTTGTGTGATTGTGTGATTGTGTGATTGTGTGATTGTGTGATTGTGGGATTGTGTGGTTGTGTGATTGTGTGATTGTGTGATTGTGTATTATGTGATTGTGTGATTGTGTCACAGTGTGATTGTGTGGTTGTGTGATTGTGTGATTGTGTGATTGTGTGATTGTGTGATTGTGCGATTGTGTGATTGCGTGGTTGCGTGATTGCGTGATTGTGTGATTGTGTGATTGTGTGGTTGTGTGATTGTGTGATTGTGTGACAGTGTGATTGTGCGATTGTGTGATTGCGTGATTGCCTGGTTGCGTGATTCTGTGATTCACTCGTTGTGCGATTGTGTTATTGTGTGATGAGGTGCTTGTGTGATGGTGTGATTGTGTGATTGTGTGGTTGTGTGATTGTGTGATTGTGTGATTGTGTGATTGTGTGATTGTGTGGTTGTGTGATTATGTGATTGTGTCATTGTGTTCATGTGTTATTTTGTGTTGGGGTGCTTGTGTGATTGCGTGAGTGTATGATTGTGTGACTGTGGATTGTGTATTGTGCGATTGTGTGATTGCGTGAGTGTGTGGTTGTGTGACTGTTGATTGCGTATTGTGTGATTGTGTGATTGTGTGATTGTGTGATTGTGTGATTGTGTGATTGTGTGAAAGTGGGTTTGTGTGTTTGTGGATTGTGTAGTTGTGTGATTGTGTGATGGCGGGATGTGGATTTTCTGATTGTGTGATTGTGTATTGGTGTGATTGTGCGATTGTGTGACTTTGCGATTGTGTGATTGTGTGATGACGGGTTGTGGATTGTCTAATTGTGTGATTGTGTATTGGTGTGGTTGTGCGATTTTGTGACAATGCGATTGTGTGATTGTGTGGTTGTGTGATTGTGTAATTGCATGGTGGGGTGATTGTGTGATAGTGTGATTGTGTGATAGTGTGATAGTGTGATTGTGTGATTGTGTGATTGTGTGATTGTGTCCATGTGTAATCGTGTGTTTGGGTGCTTGTGTGATTGTGCGAGTGTGTGATTGTGTGATTGTGGATTGTGTGATTGTGTGATTGTGGGACTGTGTGGTTGTGTGGTTGTGTGATTGTGTGATTGTGTGATTGTGTGATTGTGTCCATGTGTAATCGTGTGTTTGGGTGCTTGTGTGATTGTGCGAGTGTGTGATTGTGTGATTGTGGATTGTGTGATTGTGTGATTGTGTGATTGTGTGATTGTGTGATTGTGTGATTGCGGGATTGTGTGGTTGTGTGATTGTGTGGTTGTGTGATTGTGTGATTGTGTGATTGTGGGATTGTGTGGTTGTGTGATAGTGTGGTTGTGTGATTGCGGGATTGTGTGGATGTGTGATTGTGTGGTTGTGTGATTGTGTGATTGTGGGACTGTGTGGTTGTGTGGTTGTGTGATTGTGTGATTGTGTGATTGTGTGATTGTGTGATTGTGTGATTGTGCGATTGTGTGATTGCGTGGTGGCGTGATTGCGTGATTGTGTGATTGTGTGATTGTGTGGTTGTGTGATTGTGTGATTGTGTGATTGTGTGCTTGTGTGATTGCGTGATTGTGTGATTGTGGGATTGTGTGATTGTGTGATTGTGCGATTGTGTGATTGTGTGATTGTGTGGTTGTGTGAGTGTGTGGGTGTGTGATCGTGTGATTGTGTCACTGTGTGATAGTGTGATTGTGTGATTGTGTGGTGGTGTGATTGTGTGATTGTGTATTATGTGATTGTATTCTTGTGTCTTTGTGTGATTGTGTAGTTGTGTGATTGTGTGATTGTGTGATTGTGGGATTGTGAGATTGTGTGATTGTGTGATTGTGTGATTGTGTGATTGTGTGATTGTGTGATTGTGTGATTGTGTGATTGTGTGATTGTGTGATTGTGTGATTGTGTGATTGTGTGATTGTGTGATTGTGTGATTGTGTGATTGTGTGAAAGTGGGTTTGTGTGTTTGTGGATTGTGTGGTTGTGTGATTGTGTGATGGCGGGATGTGGATTGTCTGATTGTGTGATTGTGTATTGGTGTGATTGTGCGATTGTGTGATTGTGTGATGGCGGGTTGTGGATTGTCTGATTGTGTGATTGTGTATTGGTGTGATTGTGTGATTGTGTGATTGTGGGATTGTGTGAGTGTGTGATTGTGTGATTGCGTGATTGTGTGATTGTGTCACAGTGTGATTGTGTGATTGTGTGGTTGTGTGATTGTGTGGTTGTGTGATTGTGTGATTGTGGGATTGTGTGATTGTGTGATTGTGTGATTGTGTGATTGTGTGATTGTGTGAAAGTGGGTTTGTGTGTTTGTGGATTGTGTGGTTGTGTGATTGTGTGATGGCGGGATGTGGATTGTCTGATTGTGTGATTGTGTATTGGTGTGGTTGTGCGATTGTGTGACTTTGCGATTGTGTGATTGTGTGATGGCGGGTTGTGGATTGTCTGATTGTGTGATTGTGTATTGGTGTGATTGTGCGATTGTGTGACAATGCGATTGTGTGATTGTGTGGTTGTGTGATTGTGTAATTGCATGGTGGGGTGATTGTGTGATAGTGTGATTGTGTGATAGTGTGATAGTGTGATTGTGTGATTGTGTGATTGTGTGATTGTGTGATTGTGTCCATGTGTAATCGTGTGTTTGGGTGCTTGTGTGATTGTGCGAGTGTGTGATTGTGTGATTGTGGATTGTGTGATTGTGTGATTGTGGGATTGTGTGGTTGTGTGATTGTGTGGTTGTGTGATTGTGTGATTGTGTGATTGTGTGATTGTGGGATTGTGTGGTTGTGTGATTGTGTGGTTGTGTGATTGCGTGATTGTGTGATTGTGGGATTGTGTGATTGTGTGATTGTGTGATTATGGGATTGTGTGGTTGTGTGATTGTGTGGTTGTGTGATTGTGTGATTGTGTGATTGTGTGATTGTGTGATTGTGGGATTGTGTGGTTGTGTGATTGTGTGGTTGTGTGATTGCGTGATTGTGTGATTGTGGGATTGTGTGATTGTGTGATTGTATGGTTGTGTGATTGTGTGATTGTGTGATTGTGTGATAGTGTGATTGTGTGATTGTGTGATTGTGTGATTGTGTGATTGTGTGATTATGGGATTGTGTGGTTGTGTGATTGTGTGGTTGTGTGATTGTGTGATTGTGTGATTGTGTGATTGTGTGATTGTGTGATTGTGGGATTGTGTGGTTGTGTGATTGTGTGATTGTGTGATTGTGTATTATGTGATTGTGTGATTGTGTCACAGTGTGATTGTGTGGTTGTGTGATTGTGTGATTGTGTGATTGTGTGATTGTGTGATTGTGCGATTTTGTGATTGCGTGGTTGCGTGATTGCGTGATTGTGTGATTGTGTGATTGTGTGATTGTGTGGTTGTGTGATTGTGTGATTGTGTGACAGTGTGATTGTGCGATTGTGTGATTGCGTGATTGCCTGGTTGCGTGATTCTGTGATTCACTCGTTGTGCGATTGTGTTATTGTGTGATGAGGTGCTTGTGTGATGGTGTGATTGTGTGATTGTGTGATTGTGTGGTTGTGTGATTGTGTGATTGTGTGATTGTGTGATTGTGTGATTGTGTGGTTGTGTGATTATGTGATTGTGTCATTGTGTTCATGTGTTATTTTGTGTTGGGGTGCTTGTGTGATTGCGTGAGTGTATGATTGTGTGACTGTGGATTGTGTATTGTGCGATTGTGTGATTGCGTGAGTGTGTGGTTGTGTGACTGTTGATTGCGTATTGTGTGATTGTGTGATTGTGTGATTGTGTGATTGTGTGATTGTGTGAAAGTGGGTTTGTGTGTTTGTGGATTGTGTAGTTGTGTGATTGTGTGATGGCGGGATGTGGATTGTCTGATTGTGTGATTGTGTATTGGTGTGATTGTGCGATTGTGTGACTTTGCGATTGTGTGATTGTGTGATGACGGGTTGTGGATTGTCTAATTGTGTGATTGTGTATTGGTGTGGTTGTGCGATTTTGTGACAATGCGATTGTGTGATTGTGTGGTTGTGTGATTGTGTAATTGCATGGTGGGGTGATTGTGTGATAGTGTGATTGTGTGATAGTGTGATAGTGTGATTGTGTGATTGTGTGATTGTGTGATTGTGTCCATGTGTAATCGTGTGTTTGGGTGCTTGTGTGATTGTGCGAGTGTGTGATTGTGTGATTGTGGATTGTGTGATTGTGTGATTGTGTGATTGTGTGATTGTGTGATTGTGTGATTGTGTGATTGCGGGATTGTGTGGTTGTGTGATTGTGTGGTTGTGTGATTGTGTGATTGTGTGATTGTGGGATTGTGTGGTTGTGTGATAGTGTGGTTGTGTGATTGCGGGATTGTGTGGATGTGTGATTGTGTGGTTGTGTGATTGTGTGATTGTGGGACTGTGTGGTTGTGTGGTTGTGTGATTGTGTGATTGTGTGATTGTGTGATTGTGTCCATGTGTAATCGTGTGTTTGGGTGCTTGTGTGATTGTGCGAGTGTGTGATTGTGTGATTGTGGATTGTGTGATTGTGTGATTGTGTGATTGTGTGATTGTGTGATTGTGTGATTGTGTGATTGCGGGATTGTGTGGTTGTGTGATTGTGTGGTTGTGTGATTGTGTGATTGTGTGATTGTGGGATTGTGTGGTTGTGTGATAGTGTGGTTGTGTGATTGCGGGATTGTGTGGATGTGTGATTGTGTGGTTGTGTGATTGTGTGATTGTGGGACTGTGTGGTTGTGTGGTTGTGTGATTGTGTGATTGTGTGATTGTGTGATTGTGTGATTGTGTGATTGTGCGATTGTGTGATTGCGTGGTGGCGTGATTGCGTGATTGTGTGATTGTGTGATTGTGTGGTTGTGTGATTGTGTGATTGTGTGATTGTGTGCTTGTGTGATTGCGTGATTGTGTGATTGTGGGATTGTGTGATTGTGTGATTGTGCGATTGTGTGATTGTGTGATTGTGTGGTTGTGTGAGTGTGTGGGTGTGTGATCGTGTGATTGTGTCACTGTGTGATAGTGTGATTGTGTGATTGTGTGGTGGTGTGATTGTGTGATTGTGTATTATGTGATTGTATTCTTGTGTCTTTGTGTGATTGTGTAGTTGTGTGATTGTGTGATTGTGTGATTGTGGGATTGTGAGATTGTGTGATTGTGTGATTGTGTGATTGTGTGATTGTGTGATTGTGTGATTGTGTGATTGTGTGATTGTGTGATTGTGTGATTGTGTGATTGTGTGATTGTGTGATTGTGTGATTGTGTGATTGTGTGATTGTGTGATTGTGTGATTGTGTGAAAGTGGGTTTGTGTGTTTGTGGATTGTGTGGTTGTGTGATTGTGTGATGGCGGGATGTGGATTGTCTGATTGTGTGATTGTGTATTGGTGTGATTGTGCGATTGTGTGATTGTGTGATGGCGGGTTGTGGATTGTCTGATTGTGTGATTGTGTATTGGTGTGATTGTGTGATTGTGTGATTGTGGGATTGTGTGAGTGTGTGATTGTGTGATTGCGTGATTGTGTGATTGTGTCACAGTGTGATTGTGTGATTGTGTGGTTGTGTGATTGTGTGGTTGTGTGATTGTGTGATTGTGGGATTGTGTGATTGTGTGATTGTGTGATTGTGTGATTGTGTGATTGTGTGAAAGTGGGTTTGTGTGTTTGTGGATTGTGTGGTTGTGTGATTGTGTGATGGCGGGATGTGGATTGTCTGATTGTGTGATTGTGTATTGGTGTGGTTGTGCGATTGTGTGACTTTGCGATTATGTGATTGTGTGATGGCGGGATGTGGATTGTCTGATTGTGTGATTGTGTATTGGTGTGGTTGTGCGATTGTGTGACTTTGCGATTGTGTGATTGTGTGATGGCGGGTTGTGGATTGTCTGATTGTGTGATTGTGTATTGGTGTGATTGTGTGATTGTGTGATTGTGTGATTGTGGGATTGTGTGAGTGTGTGATTGTGTGATTGCGTGATTGTGTGATTGTGTCACAGTGTGATTGTGTGATTGTGTGGTTGTGTGATTGTGTGGTTGTGTGATTGTGTGATTGTGGGATTGTGTGATTGTGTGATTGTGTGATTGTGTGATTGTGGGATTGTGAGATTGTGTGATTGTGTGATTGTGTGATTGTGTGATTGTGTGATTGTGCGATTGTGTGATTGTGTGATTGTGTGGTTGTGTGAGTGTGTGGGTGTGTGATCGTGTGATTGTGTCACTGTGTGATAGTGTGATTGTGTGATTGTGTGGTGGTGTGATTGTGTGATTGTGTATTATGTGATTGTATTCTTGTGTCTTTGTGTGATTGTGTAGTTGTGTGATTGTGTGATTGTGTGATTGTGGGATTGTGAGATTGTGTGATTGTGGGATTGTGTGGTTGTGTGATTGTGTGGCTGTGTGATTGTGTGATTGTGTGATTGTGGGATTGTGTGATTGTGTGATTGTGTGATTGTGTGATTGTGTGATTGTGTGATTGTGTGATTGTGTGATTGTGTGATTGTGTGATTGTGTGATTGTGTGATTGTGTGATTGTGTGATTGTGTGGTTGTGTGATTGTGTGATTGTGTGATAGCGTGATTGTGCGATTGTGTGATTGCGTGATTGCCTGGTTGCGTGATTCTGTGATTCCCTCGTTGTGCGATTGTGTTATTGTGTGATGAGGTGCTTGTGTGATGGTGTGATTGTGTGATTGTGTGGCTGTGTGATTGTGTGATTGTGTGATTGTGTGATTGTGTGATTGTGTGATTGTGTGATTGTGTGGTTGTGTGATTATGTGATTGTGTTATTGTGTTCAGGTGTTATTTTGTGTTGGGGTGCTTGTGTGATTGCGTGAGTGTATGATTGTGTGACTGTGGATTGTGTATTGTGCGATTGTGTGATTGCGTGAGTGTGTGGTTGTGTGACTGTAGATTGCGTATTGTGTGATTGTGTGATTGTGTGATTGTGTGATTGTGTGATTGTGTGATTGTGTGATTGTGTGATTGTGTGATTGTGTGATTGTGTGATTGTGTGATTGTGTGATTGTGTGATTGTGTGAAAGTGGGTTTGTGTGTTTGTGGACTGTGTGGTTGTGTGATTGTGTGATGGCGGGATGTGGATTGTCTGATTGTGTGATTTGCGATTGTGTGACAATGCGATTGTGTGATTGTGTGATGGCGGGTTGTGGATTGTCTGATGGTGTGATTGTGCGATTGTGTGACAATGCGATTGTGTGATTGTGTGGTTGTGTGATTGTGTAATTGCATGGTGGGGTGATTGTGTGATAGTGTGATTGTGTGATAGTGTGATAGTGTGATTGTGTGATTGTGTGATTGTGTCCATGTGTAATCGTGTGTTTGGGTGCTTGTGTGATTGTGCGAGGGTGTGATTGTGTGATTGTGGATTGTGTGATTGTGTGATTGTGTGATTGTGTGATTGTGTGATTGTGGGATTGTGTGGTTGTGTGATTGTGTGATTGTGTGATTGTGGGATTGTGTGGTTGTGTGATTGTGTGGTTGTGTGATTGCGTGATTGTGTGATTGTGGGATTGCGTGATTGTGTGATTGTGTGATTATGGGATTGTGTGGTTGTGTGATTGTGTGATTGTTTGATTGTGTGATTGTGGATTGTGTGATTGTGTGATTGTGTGATTGTGTGATTGTGTGATTGTGTGATTGTGTGATTGTGTGATTGTGTGATTGTGGGATTGTGTGGTTGTGTGATTGTGTGGTTGTGTGATTGTGTGATTGTGGGATTGTGTGGTTGTGTGATTGTGTGATTGTGGGATTGTGTGGTTGTGTGATTGTGTGATTGTGTGATAGTGTGATTGTGTGATTGTGTGATTGTGCGATTGTGTGATTGCGTGGTGGCGTGATTGCGTGATTGTGTGATTGTGTGATTGTGTGGTTGTGTGATTGTGTGATTGTGTGATTGTGTGCTTGTGTGATTGCGTGATTGTGTGATTGTGGGATTGTGTGATTGTGTGATTGTGCGATTGTGTGATTGTGTGATTGTGTGGTTGTGTGAGTGTGTGGGTGTGTGATCGTGTGATTGTGTCACTGTGTGATAGTGTGATTGTGTGATTGTGTGGTGGTGTGATTGTGTGATTGTGTATTATGTGATTGTATTCTTGTGTCTTTGTGTGATTGTGTAGTTGTGTGATTGTGTGATTGTGTGATTGTGGGATTGTGAGATTGTGTGATTGTGTGATTGTGTGATTGTGTGGTTGTGTGATTGTGTGATTGTGTGATTGTGTGATTGTGTGATTGTGTGATTGTGTGATTGTGTGATTGTGTGATTGTGTGAAAGTGGGTTTGTGTGTTTGTGGATTGTGTGGTTGTGTGATTGTGTGATGGCGGGATGTGGATTGTCTGATTGTGTGATTGTGTATTGGTGTGATTGTGCGATTGTGTGATTGTGTGATGGCGGGTTGTGGATTGTCTGATTGTGTGATTGTGTATTGGTGTGATTGTGTGATTGTGTGATTGTGGGATTGTGTGAGTGTGTGATTGTGTGATTGCGTGATTGTGTGATTGTGTCACAGTGTGATTGTGTGATTGTGTGGTTGTGTGATTGTGTGGTTGTGTGATTGTGTGATTGTGGGATTGTGTGATTGTGTGATTGTGTGATTGTGTGATTGTGTGATTGTGTGAAAGTGGGTTTGTGTGTTTGTGGATTGTGTGGTTGTGTGATTGTGTGATGGCGGGATGTGGATTGTCTGATTGTGTGATTGTGTATTGGTGTGGTTGTGCGATTGTGTGACTTTGCGATTGTGTGATTGTGTGATGGCGGGATGTGGATTGTCTGATTGTGTGATTGTGTATTGTTGTGGTTGTGCGATTGTGTGACTTTGCGATTGTGTGATTGTGTGATGGCGGGTTGTGGATTGTCTGATTGTGTGATTGTGTATTGGTGTGATTGTGTGATTGTGTGATTGTGGGATTGTGTGAGTGTGTGATTGTGTGATTGCGTGATTGTGTGATTGTGTGATTGTGTCACAGTGTGATTGTGTGATTGTGTGGTTGTGTGATTGTGTGATTGTGTGATTGTGTGATTGTGTGGTTGTGTGATTGTGTGGCTGTGTGATTGTGATTGTGTGATTGTGGGATTGTGTGATTGTGTGATTGTGTGATTGTGTGATTGTGTGATTGTGTGATTGTGTGATTGTGTGATTGTGTGATTGTGTGATTGTGTGGTTGTGTGATTGTGTGATTGTGTGATAGCGTGATTGTGCGATTGTGTGATTGCGTGATTGCCTGGTTGCGTGATTCTGTGATTCCCTCGTTGTGCGATTGTGTTATTGTGTGATGAGGTGCTTGTGTGATGGTGTGATTGTGTGATTGTGTGATTGTGTGGCTGTGTGATTGTGTGATTGTGTGATTGTGTGATTGTGTGATTGTGTGATTGTGTGATTGTGTGATTGTGTGGTTGTGTGATTATGTGATTGTGTTATTGTGTTCAGGTGTTATTTTGTGTTGGGGTGCTTGTGTGATTGCGTGAGTGTATGATTGTGTGACTGTGGATTGTGTATTGTGCGATTGTGTGATTGCGTGAGTGTGTGGTTGTGTGACTGTAGATTGCGTATTGTGTGATTGTGTGATTGTGTGATTGTGTGATTGTGTGATTGTGTGATTGTGTGATTGTGTGATTGTGTGATTGTGTGATTGTGTGATTGTGTGATTGTGTGAAAGTGGGTTTGTGTGTTTGTGGACTGTGTGGTTGTGTGATTGTGTGATGGCGGGATGTGGATTGTCTGATTGTGTGATTTGCGATTGTGTGACAATGCGATTGTGTGATTGTGTGATGGCGGGTTGTGGATTGTCTGATGGTGTGATTGTGCGATTGTGTGACAATGCGATTGTGTGATTGTGTGGTTGTGTGATTGTGTAATTGCATGGTGGGGTGATTGTGTGATAGTGTGATTGTGTGATAGTGTGATAGTGTGATTGTGTGATTGTGTGATTGTGTGATTGTGTCCATGTGTAATCGTGTGTTTGGGTGCTTGTGTGATTGTGCGAGGGTGTGATTGTGTGATTGTGGATTGTGTGATTGTGTGATTGTGTGATTGTGTGATTGTGTGATTGTGGGATTGTGTGGTTGTGTGATTGTGTGATTGTGTGATTGTGGGATTGTGTGGTTGTGTGATTGTGTGGTTGTGTGATTGCGTGATTGTGTGATTGTGGGATTGCGTGATTGTGTGATTGTGTGATTATGGGATTGTGTGGTTGTGTGATTGTGTGATTGTTTGATTGTGTGATTGTGGATTGTGTGATTGTGTGATTGTGTGATTGTGTGATTGTGTGATTGTGTGATTGTGTGATTGTGGGATTGTGTGGTTGTGTGATTGTGTGGTTGTGTGATTGTGTGATTGTGTGGTTGTGTGATTGTGTGGTTGTGTGATTGCGTGATTGTGTGATTGTGTGGTTGTGTGATTGTGTGATGGCGGGTTGTGGATTGTCTGATTGTGTGATTGTGTATTGGTGTGATTGTGCAATTGTGTGACTTTGCGATTGTGTGATTGTGTGATGGCGGGTTGTGGATTGTCTGATTGTGTGATTGTGTATTGGTGTGATTGTGCGATTGTGTGACTTTGCGATTGTGTGATTGTGTGGTTGTGTGATTGTGTGATTGCATGGTGGGGTGATTGTGTGATAGTGTGATTGTGTGATAGTGTGATAGTGTGATTGTGTGATTGTGTGATTGTGTGATAGTGTGATTGTGTCCATGTGTAATCGTGTGTTTGGGTGCTTGTGTGATTGTGTGAGTGTGTGATTGTGTGATTGTGGATTGTGTGATTGTGTGATTGTGTGATTGAGTGATTGTGTGATTGTGTGATTGTGTGATTGTGTGATTGTGTGATTGTGTGATTGTGTGATTGTGTGATTGTGTGATTGTGTGATTGTGCGATTGTGTGATTGCGTGATTGCCTGGTTGCGTGATTCTGTGATTCCCTCGTTGTGCGATTGTGTTATTGTGTGATGAGGTGCTTGTGTGATGGTGTGATTGTGTGATTGTGTGGTTGTGTGATTGCGTGATTGTGTGATTGTGTGATTGTGTGATTGTGTGATTGTGTGGTTGTGTGATTGTGTGATTGTGTGATTGTGTGATTGTGTGATTGTGCGACTGTGTGATTGCGTGGTTGCGTGATTGTGTGATTGTGTGATTGTGTGATTGTGTGATTGTGTGGTTGTGTGATTGTGTGATTGTGTGATAGTGTGATTGTGCGATTGTGTGATTGCGTGATTGCCTGGTTGCGTGATTCTGTGATTCCCTCGTTGTGCGATTGTGTTATTGTGTGATGAGGTGCTTGTGTGATGGTGTGATTGTGTGATTGTGTGGTTGTGTGATTGTGTGATTGTGGGATTGTGTGATTGTGTGATTGTGCGATTGTGTGATTGTGTGATTGTGTGGTTGTGTGAGTGTGTGGGTGTGTGATCGTGTGATTGTGTCACTGTGTGATTGTGTGATTGTGTGATTGTCTGGTGGTGTGATTGTGTGATTGTGTATTATGTGATTGTGTTCTTGTGTCTTTGTGTGAATGTGTAGTTGTGTGATTGTGTGATTGTGTGATTGTGGGATTGTGAGATTGTGTGATTGTGTGATTGTGCGATTGTGTGATTGTGTGATTGTGTGATTGTGTGATTGTGTGAAAGTGGGTTTGTGTGTTTGTGGATTGTGTGGTTGTGTGATTGTGTGATGGCGGGATGTGGATTGTCTGATTGTGTGATTGTGTATTGGTGTGATTGTGCGATTGTGTGACTTTGCGATTGTGTGACTGTGTGATGGCGGGTTGTGGATTGTCTGATTGTGTGATTCTGTATTGGTGTGATTGTGTGATTGTGTGATTGTGGGATTGTGTGAGTGTGTGATTGTGTGATTGCGTGATTGTGTGATTGTGTGATTGTGTCACAGTGTGATTGTGTGATTGTGTGGTTGTGTGATTGTGTGGTTGTGTGATTGTGTGATTGTGTGATTGTGTGATTGTGTGATTGTGGGATTGTGTGGTAGTGTGATTGTGTGATTGTGTGGGTGTGTGATTGTGTAATTGCATGGTGGGGTGATTGTGTGATAGTGTGATTGTGTGATAGTGTGATTGTGTGATTGTGTGATTGTGTGATTGTGTGATTGTGTGATTGTGTGATTGTGTGATTGTGTGATTGTGTGATTGTGTGATTGTGTGATTGTGTCCATGTGTAATCGTGTGTTTGGGTGCTTGTGTGATTGTGCGAGTGTGTGATTGTGTGATTGTGGATTGTGTGATTGTGTGATTGTGTGATTGTGTGATTGTCTGATGGTGTGATTGTGTGATTGTGTGATTGTGTGATTGTGGGATTGTGTGGTTGTGTGATTGTGTGGTTGTGTGATTGCGTGATTGTGTGATTGTGGGATTGTGTGGTTGTGTGATTGTGTGATTGTGTGATTGTGTGATTGTGTGATTGTGTGATTGTGTGATTGTGTGATTGTGTGATTGTGTGATTGTGTGATTGTGTGATTGTGTGATTGTGGGATTGTGTGGTTGTGTGATTGTGTGGTTGTGTGATTGTGTGATTGTGGGATTGTGTGGTTGTGTGATTGTCTGGTTGTGTGATTGCGTGATTGTGTGATTATGGGATTGTGTGGTTGTGTGATTGTGTGGTTGTGTGATTGTGTGATTGTGTGATTGTGTGATTGTGTGATTGTGGGATTGTGTGGTTGTGTGATTGTGTGGTTGTGTGATTGCGTGACTGTGTGATTGTGGGATTGCGTGATTGTGTGATTGTGTGGTTGTGTGATTGTGTGGTTGTGTGATTGCGTGACTGTGTGATTGTGGGATTGCGTGATTGTGTGATTGTGTGATTATGGGATTGTGTGATTGTGTGATAGTGTGATAGTGTGATTGTGTGATTGTGTGATTGTGTGATTGTGTGATTGTGTGATTGTGTCACTGTGTGATTGTGTGATTGTGTGATTGTGCGGTTGTGTGATTGTGTGATTGTGTGATTGTGTGATTGTGTGATTGTGGGATTGTGTGGTTGTGTGATTGTGTGGTTGTGTGATTGTGTGATTGTGGGATTGTGTGGTTGTGTGATTGTGTGGTTGTGTGATTGTGTGATTGTGTGATTGTGTGATTGGGGGATTGTGTGGTTGTGTGATTGTGTGGTTGTGTGATTGCGTGATTGTGTGATTGTGGGATTGTGTGATTGTGTGATTGTGTGATTGTGGGATTGTGTGGTTGTGTGATTGTGTGGTTGTGTGATTGTGTGATTGTGTGATTTTGTGATTGTGGGATTGTGTGGTTGTGTGACTGTGTGGTTGTGTGATTGCGTGATTGTGTGATTGTGGGATTGTGTGATTGTGTGATTGTGCGATTGTGTGATTGTGTGATTGTGTGGTTGTGTGAGTGTGTGGGTGTGTGATCGTGTGATTGTGTCACTGTGTGATTGTGTGATTGTGTGATTGTGTGATTGTGGGATTGTGTGAGTGTGTGATTGTGTGATTGCGTGATTGTGTGATTGTGTGATTGTGTCACAGTGTGATTGTGTGATTGTGTGATTGTGTGGTTGTGTGATTGTGTGATTGTGTGATTGTGTGATTGTGAGATTGTGTGGTTGTGTGATTGTGTGATTGTGTGATTGTGTGATTGTGTGATTGTGCGATTGTGTGATTGCGTGGTTGCGCGATTGCGTGATTGTGTGATTGTGTGATTGTGTGATTGTGTCACTGTGTGATTGTGTGATTGTGTGCTTGTGTGATTGCGTGATTGTGTGATTGTGGGATTGTGTGATTGTGTGATTGTGCGATTGTGTGATTGTGTGATTGTGTGGTTGTGTGAGTGTGTGGGTGTGTGATCGTGTGATTGTGTCACTGTGTGATTGTGTGATTGTGTGATTGTGTGGTGGTGTGATTGTGTGATTGTGTATTATGTGATTGTGTTCTTGTGTCTTTGTGTGATTGTGTAGTTGTGTGATTGTGTGATTGTGTGATTGTGGGATTGTGAGATTGTGTGATTGTGTGATTGTGTGGTGGTTTGATTGTGTGATTGTGTGACTTTGCGATTGTGTGACTGTGTGATGGCGGGTTGTGGATTGTCTGATTGTGTGATTCTGTATTGGTGTGATTGTGTGATTGTGTGATTGTGGGATTGTGTGAGTGTGTGATTGTGTGATTGCGTGATTGTGTGATTGTGTGATTGTGTCACAGTGTGATTGTGTGATTGTGTGGTTGTGTGATTGTGTGGTTGTGTGATTGTGTGATTGTGTGATTGTGTGATTGTGTGATTGTGGGATTGTGTGGTAGTGTGATTGTGTGATTGTGTGGGTGTGTGATTGTGTAATTGCATGGTGGGGTGATTGTGTGATAGTGTGATTGTGTGATAGTGTGATTGTGTGATTGTGTGATTGTGTGATTGTGTGATTGTGTGATTGTGTGATTGTGTGATTGTGTGATTGTGTGATTGTGTCCATGTGTAATCGTGTGTTTGGGTGCTTGTGTGATTGTGCGAGTGTGTGATTGTGTGATTGTGGATTGTGTGATTGTGTGATTGTGTGATTGTGTGATTGTCTGATGGTGTGATTGTGTGATTGTGTGATTGTGTGATTGTGGGATTGTGTGGTTGTGTGATTGAGTGGTTGTGTGATTGCGTGATTGTGTGATTGTGGGATTGTGTGGTTGTGTGATTGTGTGATTGTGTGATTGTGTGATTGTGTGATTGTGTGATTGTGTGATTGTGTGATTGTGTGATTGTGTGATTGTGTGATTGTGGGATTGTGTGGTTGTGTGATTGTGTGGTTGTGTGATTGTGTGATTGTGGGATTGTGTGGTTGTGTGATTGTCTGGTTGTGTGATTGCGTGATTGTGTGATTATGGGATTGTGTGGTTGTGTGATTGTGTGGTTGTGTGATTGTGTGATTGTGTGATTGTGTGATTGTGTGATTGTGTGATTGTGGGATTGTGTGGTAGTGTGATTGTGTGATTGTGTGATTGTGTCACAGTGTGATTGTGGGATTGTGTGGTTGTGTGATTGTGTGGTTGTGTGATTGTGTGATTGTGTGATTGTGGGATTGTGTGGTTGTGTGATTGTGTGGTTGTGTGATTGCGTGACTGTGTGGTTGTGTGATTGCGTGACTGTGTGATTGTGGGATTGTGTGATAGTGTGATTGTGTGATAGTGTGATAGTGTGATTGTGTGATTGTGTGATTGTGTGATTGTGTGATTGTGTGATTGTGTCACTGTGTGATTGTGTGATTGTGTGATTGTGTGGTTGTGTGATTGTGTGATTGTGTGATTGTGTGATTGTGTGATTGTGGGATTGTGTGGTTGTGTGATTGTGTGGTTGTGTGATTGTGTGATTGTGGGATTGTGTGGTTGTGTGATTGTGTGGTTGTGTGATTGTGTGATTGTGTGATTGTGTGATTGTGGGATTGTGTGGTTGTGTGATTGTGTGGTTGTGTGATTGCGTGATTGTGTGATTGTGGGATTGTGTGATTGTGTGATTGTGTGATTGTGGGATTGTGTGGTTGTGTGATTGTGTGGTTGTGTGATTGTGTGATTGTGTGATTTTGTGATTGTGGGATTGTGTGGTTGTGTGACTGTGTGGTTGTGTGATTGCGTGATTGTGTGATTGTGGGATTGTGTGATTGTGTGATTGTGCGATTGTGTGATTGTGTGATTGTGTGGTTGTGTGAGTGTGTGGGTGTGTGATCGTGTGATTGTGTCACTGTGTGATTGTGTGATTGTGTGATTGTGTGATTGTGGGATTGTGTGAGTGTGTGATTGTGTGATTGCGTGATTGTGTGATTGTGTGATTGTGTCACAGTGTGATTGTGTGATTGTGTGATTGTGTGGTTGTGTGATTGTGTGATTGTGTGATTGTGTGATTGTGAGATTGTGTGGTTGTGTGATTGTGTGATTGTGTGATTGTGTGATTGTGTGATTGTGCGATTGTGTGATTGCGTGGTTGCGCGATTGCGTGATTGTGTGATTGTGTGATTGTGTGATTGTGTCACTGTGTGATTGTGTGATTGTGTGCTTGTGTGATTGCGTGATTGTGTGATTGTGGGATTGTGTGATTGTGTGATTGTGCGATTGTGTGATTGTGTGATTGTGTGGTTGTGTGAGTGTGTGGGTGTGTGATCGTGTGATTGTGTCACTGTGTGATTGTGTGATTGTGTGATTGTGTGGTGGTGTGATTGTGTGATTGTGTATTATGTGATTGTGTTCTTGTGTCTTTGTGTGATTGTGTAGTTGTGTGATTGTGTGATTGTGTGATTGTGGGATTGTGAGATTGTGTGATTGTGTGATTGTGTGATTGTGTGATTGTGTGAAAGTGGGTTTGTGTGTTTGTGGATTGTGTGATGGCGGGATGTGGATTGTCTGATTGTGTGATTGTGTATTGGTGTGATTGTGCGATTGTGTGACTTTGCGATTGTGTGATTGTGTGATGGCGGGTTGTGTATTGTCTGATTGTGTGATTGTGTATTGGTGTGATTGTGTATTGGTGTGATTGTGTGATTGTGTGATTGTGGGATTGTGTGAGTGTGTGATTGTGTGATTGCGTGATTGTGTGATTGTGTGATTGTGTCACAGTGTGATTGTGTGGTTGTGTGGTTGTGTGATTGTGTGGTTGTGTGATTGTGTGATTGTGGGATTGTGTGATTGTGTGATTGTGTGATTGTGTGATTGTGTGAAAGTGGGTTTGTGTGTTTGTGGATTGTGTGGTTGTGTGATTGTGTGATGGCGGGATGTGGATTGTCTGATTGTGTGATTGTGTATTGGTGTGATTGTGCGATTGTGTGACTTTGCGATTGTGTGATTGTGTGATGGCGGGTTGTGGATTGTCTGATTGTGTGATTGTGTATTGGTGTGATTGTGCGATTGTGTGACTTTGCGATTGTGTGATTGTGTGATTGTGTGATTGTGGGATTGTGTGGTTGTGTGATTGTGTGGTTGTGTGATTGTGTGATTGTGGAATTGCGTGATTGTGTGATTGTGTGATTATGGGATTGTGTGGTTGTGTGATTGTGTGGTTGTGTGATTGTGTGATTGTGTGGTTGTGTGATTGCGTGATTGTGTGATTGTGTGATTGTGTGATTGTGTGATTGTGTGATTGTGTGATTGTGTGATTGTGTGATTGTGTGATTGTGTGATTGTGTGATTGTGTGATTGTGTGATTGTGTGATTGTGTGATTGTGTGGTTGTGTGAATGTGTGATTGCATGGTGGGGTGATTGTGTGATAGTGTGATTGTGTGATAGTGTGATAGTGTGATTGTGTGATTGTGTGATTGTGTGATTGTGTGATTGTGTGATTGTGTGATTGTGGGATTGTGTGGTTGTGTGATTGTGTGGTTGTGTGATTGTGTGATTGTGGGATTGTGTGATTGTGGGATTGTGTGGTTGTGCGATTGTGTGGTTGTGTGATTATGTGATTGTGTCATTGTGTTCATGTGTTATTTTGCGTTGGGGTGCTTGTGTGATTGCGTGAGTGTATGATTGTGTGACTGTGGATTGTGTATTGTGTGATAGTGGGATTGTGTGGTTGTGTGATTGTGTGATTGTGTGGTTGTGTGATTGTGTGATTGTGTGATTGTGGGATTGTGTGGTTGTGTGATTGTGTGGTTGTGTGATTGTGTGATTGTGGGATTGTGTGGTTGTGTGATTGTGTGGTTGTGTGATTGTGTGATTGTGTGGTTGTGTGATTGTGGGCTTGTGTGGTTGTGTGATTGTGTGGTTGTGTGATTGCGTGATTGTGTGATTGTGTGATTGTGTGGTGGTTTGATTGTGTGATTGTGTATTATGTGATTGTGTTCTTGTGTCTTTGTGTGATTGTGTAGTTGTGTGATTGTGTGATTGTGTGATTGTGGGATTGTGAGATTGTGTGATTGTGTGATTGTGTGGTTGTGTGATTGTGTGATTGTGTGATTGTGTGATTGTGTGATTGTGTGATTGTGTGATTGTGTGATTGTGTGATTGTGTGATTGTGTGATTGTGTGATTGTGTGATTGTGTGATTGTGTGATTGTGTCATTGTGTATTTGTGTGATTGTGTGATTGTGTGGTTGTGTGATTGTGTGATTGTGTGATTGTGTGATTGTGTGATTGTGGGATTGTGTGGTTGTGTGATTGTGTGGTTGTGTGATTGTGTGATTGTGGGATTGTGTGGTTGTGTGAGTGTGTGGTTGTGTGATTGTGTGATTGTGTGGTTGTGTGATTGTGGGATTGTGTGGTTGTGTGATCGTGTGGTTGTGTGATTGCGTGATTGTGTGATTGTGTGATTGTGTGGTGGTTTGATTGTGTGATTGTGTATTATGTGATTGTGTTCTTGTGTCTTTGTGTGATTGTGTAGTTGTGTGATTGTGTGATTGTGTGATTGTGGGATTGTGAGATTGTGTGATTGTGTGATTGTGTGGTTGTGTGATTGTGTGATTGTGTGATTGTGTGATTGTGTGATTGTGCGATTGTGTGATTGCGTGGTTGCGTGATTGCGTGATTGTGTGATTGTGTGATTGTGTAATTGTGTGATTGTGTGGTTGTGTGATTGTGTGATTGTGTGATAGTGTGATTGTGCGATTGTGTGATTGCGTGATTGCCTGGTTGCGTGATTCTGTGATTCCCTCGTTGTGCGATTGTGTTATTGTGTGATGAGGTGCTTGTGTGATGGTGTGATTGTGTGATTGTGTGATTGTGTCCATGTGTAATCGTGTGTTTGGGTGCTTGTGTGATTGTGCGAGTGTGTGATTGTGTGATTGTGGATTGTGTGATTGTGTGATTGTGTGATTGTGTGATTGTGTGATTGTGTGATTGTGTGATTGTGTGATTGTGTGATTGTGTGATTGTGGGATTGTGTGATGGTGTGATTGTGTGATTGTGTGATTGTGTGGTTGTGGGATTGTGTGATTGTGTGATTGTGTGATTGTGTGATTGTGTGACTGTGTGATTGTGTGGTTGTGTGATTGTGTGATTGTGTGATTGTGTGATTGTGTGATAGTGGGATTGTGTGGTTGTGTGATTGTGTGGTTGTGTGATTATGTGATTGTGTCATTGTGTTCATGTGTTATTTTGTGTTGGGGTGCTTGTGTGATTGCGTGAGTATATGATTGTGTGACTGTGGATTGTGTATTGTGTGATTGTGTGATTGCGTGAGTGTGTGGTTGTGTGACTGTAGATTGCGTATTGTGTGATTGTGTGATTGTGTGATTGTGTGATTGTGTGATTGTGTGAAAGTGGGTTTGTGTGTTTGTGGATTGTGTGGTTGTGTGATTGTGTGATGGCGGGATGTGGATTGTCTGATTGTGTGATTGTGTATTGGTGTGATTGTGCGATTGTGTGACTTTGCGATTGTGTGATTGTGTGATGGCGGGTTGTGGATTGTCTGACTGTGTGATTGTGTATTGGTGTGATTGTGCGATTGTGTGACTTTGCGATTGTGTGATTGTGTGGTTGTCTGATTGTGTGATTGCATGGTGAGGTGATTGTGTGATAGTGTGATTGTGTGATAGTGTGATTGTGGGATTGTGTGGTTGTGTGATTGTGTGGTTGTGTGATTGTGTGATTGTGTCACTGTGTGATTGTGTGATTGTGTGATTGTGTGGTTGTGTGATTGTGTGATTGTGTGATTGTGTGATTGTGGGATTGTGTGGTTGTGTGATTGTGTGGTTGTGTGATTGTGTGATTGTGGGATTGTGTGGTTGTGTGATTGTGTGGTTGTGTGATTGTGTGATTGTGTGATTGTGTGATTGTGGGATTGTGTGGTTGTGTGATTGTGTGGTTGTGTGATTGCGTGATTGTGTGATTGTGGGATTGTGTGATTGTGTGATTGTGGGATTGTGTGGTTGTGTGATTGTGTGGTTGTGTGATTGTGTGATTGTGTGATTTTGTGATTGTGGGATTGTGTGGTTGTGTGATTGTGTGGTTGTGTGATTGCGTGATCGTGTGATTGTGGGATTGTGTGATTGTGTGATTGTGCGATTGTGTGATTGTGTGATTGTGTGGTTGTGTGAGTGTGTGGGTGTGTGATCGTGTGATTGTGTCACTGTGTGATTGTGTGATTGTGTGATTGTGTGATTGTGGGATTGTGTGAGTGTGTGATTGTGTGATTGCGTGATTGTGTGATTGTGTGATTGTGTCACAGTGTGATTGTGTGATTGTGTGGTTGTGTGATTGTGTGATTGTGTGATTGTGTGATTGTGAGATTGTGTGGTTGTGTGATTGTGTGATTGTGTGATTGTGTGATTGTGTGATTGTGCGATTGTGTGATTGCGTGGTTGCGCGATTGCGTGATTGTGTGATTGTGTGATTGTGTGATTGTGTCACTGTGTGATTGTGTGATTGTGTGCTTGTGTGATTGCGTGATTGTGTGATTGTGGGATTGTGTGATTGTGTGATTGTGCGATTGTGTGATTGTGTGATTGTGTGGTTGTGTGAGTGTGTGGGTGTGTGATCGTGTGATTGTGTCACTGTGTGATTGTGTGATTGTGTGGTGGTGTGATTGTGTGATTGTGTATTATGTGATTGTGTTCTTGTGTCTTTGTGTGATTGTGTAGTTGTGTGATTGTGTGATTGTGTGATTGTGGGATTGTGAGATTGTGTGATTGTGTGATTGTGTGATTGTGTGATTGTGTGATTGTGTGATTGTGTGAAAGTGGGTTTGTGTGTTTGTGGATTGTGTGATGGCGGGATGTGGATTGTCTGATTGTGTGATTGTGTATTGGTGTGATTGTGCGATTGTGTGACTTTGCGATTGTGTGATTGTGTGATGGCGGGTTGTGGATTGTCTGATTGTGTGATTGTGTATTGGTGTGATTGTGTGATTGTGTGATTGTGGGATTGTGTGAGTGTGTGATTGTGTGATTGCGTGATTGTGTGATTGTGTGCTTGTGTCACAGTGTGATTGTGTGGTTGTGTGGTTGTGTGATTGTGTGGTTGTGTGATTGTGTGATTGTGGGATTGTGTGATTGTGTGATTGTGTGATTGTGTGATTGTGTGAAAGTGGGTTTGTGTGTTTGTGGATTGTGTGGTTGTGTGATTGTGTGATGGCGGGATGTGGATTGTCTGATTGTGTGATTGTGTATTGGTGTGATTGTGCGATTGTGTGACTTTGCGATTGTGTGATTGTGTGATGGCGGGTTGTGGATTGTCTGATTGTGTGATTGTGTATTGGTGTGATTGTGCGATTGTGTGACTTTGCGATTGTGTGATTGTGTGATTGTGTGATTGTGGGATTGTGTGGTTGTGTGATTGTGTGGTTGTGTGATTGCGTGATTGTGTGATTGTGGGATTGTGTGGTTGTGTGATTGTGTGATTATGGGATTGTGTGGTTGTGTGATTGCGAGATTGTGTGATTGTGGGATTGTGTGGTTGTGTGATTGTGTGGTTGTGTGATTGTGTGATTGTGTGATTGTGTGATTGTGGGATTGTGTGGTTGTGTGGTTGTGTGATTGTGTGGTTGTGTGATTGCGTGACTGTGTGATTGTGGAATTGCGTGATTGTGTGATTGTGTGATTATGGGATTGTGTGGTTGTGTGATTGTGTGGTTGTGTGATTGTGTGATTGTGTGGTTGTGTGATTGCGTGATTGTGTGATTGTGTGATTGTGTGATTGTGTGATTGTGTGATTGTGTGATTGTGTGATTGTGTGATTGTGTGATTGTGTGATTGTGTGATTGTGTGATTGTGTGATTGTGTGATTGTGTGGTTGTGTGAATGTGTGATAGCATGGTGGGGTGATTGTGTGATAGTGTGATTGTGTGATAGTGTGATAGTGTGATTGTGTGATTGTGTGATTGTGTGATTGTGTGATTGTGGGATTGTGTGGTTGTGTGATTGTGTGGTTGTGTGATTGTGTGATTGTGGGATTGTGTGATTGTGGGTTTGTGTGGTTGTGCGATTGTGTGGTTGTGTGTTTATGTGATTGTGCCATTGTGTTCATGTGTTATTTTGCGTTGGGGTGCTTGTGTGATTGCGTGAGTGTATGATTGTGTGACTGTGGATTGTGTATTGTGTGATAGTGGGATTGTGTGGTTGTGTGATTGTGTGATTGTGTGGTTGTGTGATTGTGTGATTGTGTGATTGTGGGATTGTGTGGTTGTGTGATTGTGTGGTTGTGTGATTGTGTGATTGTGGGATTGTGTGGTTGTGTGATTGTGTGGTTGTGTGATTGTGTGATTGTGTGGTTGTGTGATTGTGGGCTTGTGTGGTTGTGTGATTGTGTGGTTGTGTGATTGCGTGATTGTGTGATTGTGTGATTGTGTGGTGGTTTGATTGTGTGATTGTGTATTATGTGATTGTGTTCTTGTGTCTTTGTGTGATTGTGTAGTTGTGTGATTGTGTGATTGTGTGATTGTGGGATTGTGAGATTGTGTGATTGTGTGATTGTGTGGTTGTGTGATTGTGTGATTGTGTGATTGTGTGATTGTGTGATTGTGTGATTGTGTGATTGTGTGATTGTGTGATTGTGTGATTGTGTGATTGTGTGATTGTGTCATTGTGTCATTGTGTATTTGTGTGATTGTGTGATTGTGTGGTTGTGTGATTGTGTGATTGTGTGATTGTGTGATTGTGTGATTGTGGGATTGTGTGGTTGTGTGATTGTGTGGTTGTGTGATTGTGTGATTGTGGGATTGTGTGGTTGTGTGAGTGTGTGGTTGTGTGATTGTGTGATTGTGTGGTTGTGTGATTGTGGGATTGTGTGGTTGTGTGATCGTGTGGTTGTGTGATTGCGTGATTGTGTGATTGTGTGATTGTGTGGTGGTTTGATTGTGTGATTGTGTATTATGTGATTGTGTTCTTGTGTCTTTGTGTGATTGTGTAGTTGTGTGATTGTGTGATTGTGTGATTGTGGGATTGTGAGATTGTGTGATTGTGTGATTGTGTGATTGTGTGATTGTGTTATTGTGTGATTGTGTGATTGTGTGAAAGTGGGTTTGTGTGTTTGTGGATTGTGTGGTTGTGTGATTGTGTGATGGAGGGATGTGGATTGTCTGATTGTGTGATTGTGTATTGGTGTGAGTGTGCGATTGTGTGACTTTGCGATTGTGTGATTGTATGATGGCGGGTTGTGGATTGTCTGATTGTGTGATTGTGTATTGGTGTGATTGTGTGATTGTGTGATTGTGGGATTGTGTGAGTGTGTGATTGTGTGATTGCGTGATTGTGTGATTGTGTGATTGTGTCACAGTGTGATTGTGTGATTGTGTCACAGTGTGATTGTGTGATTGTGTGGTTGTGTGATTGTGTGATTGTGTGATTGTGGGATTGTGTGGTTGTGTGGCTGTGTGATTGTGTGATTGTGGGATTGTGTGATTGTGTGATTGTGTGATTGTGTGATTGTGTGATTGTGTGATTGTGGGATTGTGTGATGGTGTGATTGTGTGATTGTGTGATTGTGTGGTTGTGGGATTGTGTGATTGTGTGATTGTGTGATTGTGTGATTGTGTGACTGTGTGATTGTGTGGTTGTGTGATTGTGTGATTGTGTGATTGTGTGATTGTGTGATAGTGGGATTGTGTGGTTGTGTGATTGTGTGGTTGTGTGATTATGTGATTGTGTCATTGTGTTCATGTGTTATTTTGTGTTGGGGTGCTTGTGTGATTGCGTGAGTATATGATTGTGTGACTGTGGATTGTGTATTGTGTGATTGTGTGATTGCGTGAGTGTGTGGTTGTGTGACTGTAGATTGCGTATTGTGTGATTGTGTGATTGTGTGATTGTGTGATTGTGTGATTGTGTGATTGTGTGAAAGTGGGTTTGTGTGTTTGTGGATTGTGTGGTTGTGTGATTGTGTGATGGCGGGATGTGGATTGTCTGATTGTGTGATTGTGTATTGGTGTGATTGTGCGATTGTGTGACTTTGCGATTGTGTGATTGTGTGATGGCGGGTTGTGGATTGTCTGACTGTGTGATTGTGTATTGGTGTGATTGTGCGATTGTGTGACTTTGCGATTGTGTGATTGTGTGGTTGTCTGATTGTGTGATTGCATGGTGAGGTGATTGTGTGATAGTGTGATTGTGTGATAGTGTGATTGTGGGATTGTGTGGTTGTGTGATTGTGTGGTTGTGTGATTGTGTGATTGTGTGATTGTGTGATTGTGGGATTGTGTGGTTGTGTGATTGTGTGGTTGTGTGATTGCGTGATTGTGTGATTGTGGGATTGTGTGATTGTGTGATTGTGGGATTGTGTGGTTGTGTGATTGTGTGGTTGTGTGATTGTGTGATTGTGTGATTTTGTGATTGTGGGATTGTGTGGTTGTGTGATTGTGTGGTTGTGTGATTGCGTGATTGTGTGATTGTGGGATTGTGTGATTGTGTGATTGTGCGATTGTGTGATTGTGTGATTGTGTGGTTGTGTGAGTGTGTGGGTGTGTGATCGTGTGATTGTGTCACTGTGTGATTGTGTGATTGTGTGATTGTGGGATTGTGTGAGTGTGTGATTGTGTGATTGCGTGATTGTGTGATTGTGTGATTGTGTCACAGTGTGATTGTGTGATTGTGTGGTTGTGTGATTGCGTGATTGTGTGATTGTGTGATTGTGAGATTGTGTGGTTGTGTGATTGTGTGATTGTGTGATTGTGTGATTGTGTGATTGTGCGATTGTGTGATTGCGTGGTTGCGTGATTGCGTGATTGTGTGATTGTGTGATTGTGTGGTTGTGTGATTGTGTGATTGTGTGATTGTGTGCTTGTGTGATTGCGTGATTGTGTGATTGTGTGATTGTGTGATTGTGTGATTGTGTGGTTGTGTGAGTGTGTGGGTGTGTGATCGTGTGATTGTGTCACTGTGTGATTGTGTGATTGTGTGATTGTGTGATTGTGTGGTGGTGTGATTGTGTGATTGTGTGATTGTGGGATTGTGTGATTGTGTGATTGTGCGATTGCGTGGTTGCGTGATTGCGTGATTGTGTGATTGTCTGATTGTGTGGTTGTGTGATTGTGTGATTGTGTGATTGTGTGCTTGTGTGATTGCGTGATTGTGTGATTGTGGGATTGTGTGGTTGTGTGATTGTGTGGTTGTGTGATTGTGTGATTGTGGGATTGTGTGGTTGTGTGATTGTGTGGTTGTGTGATTGTGTGATTGTGTGGTTGTGTGATTGTGGGATTGTGTGGTTGTGTGATTGTGTGGTTGCGTGATTGCGTGATTGTGTGATTGTGTGATTGTGTGGTGGTTTGATTGTGTGATTGTGTATTATGTGATTGTGTTCTTGTGTCTTTGTGTGATTGTGTAGTTGTGTGATTGTGTGATTGTGTGATTGTGGGATTGTGAGATTGTGAGATTGTGTGATTGTGTGATTGTGTGATTGTGTGATTGTGTGATTGTGTGATTGTGTGATTGTGTGAAAGTGGGTTTGTGTGTTTGTGGATTGTGTGGTTGTGTGATTGTGTCATGGAGGGATGTGGAGTGTCTGATTGTGTGATTGTGTATTGGTGTGAGTGTGCGATTGTGTGACTTTGCGATTGTGTGATTGTGTGATGGCGGGTTGTTGATTGTCTGATTGTGTGATTGTGTATTGGTGTGATTGTGTGATTGTGTGATTGTGGGATTGTGTGAGTGTGTGATTGTGTGATTGCGTGATTGTGTGATTGTGTGATTGTGTCACAGTGTGATTGTGTGATTGTGTTGTTGTGTGATTGTGTGATTGTGGGATTGTGTGGTTGTGTGATTTTGTGGCTGTGTGATTGTGTGATTGTGTGATTGTGGGATTGTGTGATTGTGTGATTGCGTGATTGTGTGATTGTGTGGTTGTGTGATTGTGTGATTGTGTGATTGTGTGATTGTGTGATTGTGCGATTGTGTGATTGCGTGGTTGCGTGATTGCGTGATTGTGTGATCGTGTGATTGTGTGGTTGTGTGATTGTGTGATTGTGTGATAGTGTGATTGTGCGATTGTGTGATTGCGTGATTGCCTGGTTGCGTGATTCTGTGATTCCCTCGTTGTGCGATTGTGTTATTGTGTGATGAGGTGCTTGTGTGATGGTGTGATTGTGTGATTGTGTGATTGTGTGGTTGTGTGATTGCGTGATTGTGTGATTGTGGGATTGTGTGATTGTGTGAGTGTGTGGGTGTGGGATCGTGTGATTGTGTGATTGTGTGATTGTGTGGTGGTGTGATTGTGTGATTGTGTATTATGTGATTGTGTTCTTGTGTCTTTGTGTGATTGTGTAGTTGTGTGATTGTGTGATTGTGTGATTGTGGGATTGTGAGATTGTGTGATTGTGTGATTGTGTGATTGTGTGATTGTGTGATTGTGTGATTGTGTGATTGTGTGATTGTGTGATTGTGTGATTGTGTGATTGTGTGATTGTGTGAAAGTGGGTTAGTGTGTTTGTGGATTGTGTGGTTGTGTGATTGTGTGATGGCGGGATGTGGATTGTCTGATTGTGTGATTGTGTATTGGTGTGATTGTGCGATTGTGTGACTTTGCGATTGTGTGATTGTGTGATGGCGGGTTGTGGATTGTCTGATTGTGTGATTGTGTATTGGTGTGATTGTGTATTGGTGTGATTGTGTGATTGTGTGATTGTGGGATTGTGGGATTGTGTGAGTGTGTGATTGTGTGATTGCGTGATTGTGTGATTGTGTGATTGTGTCACAGTGTGATTGTGTGGTTCTGTGGTTGTGTGATTGTGTGGTTGTGTGATTGTGTGATTGTGGGATTGTGGGATTGTGTGATTGTGTGATTGTGTGATTGTGTGAAAGTGGGTTTGTGTGTTTGTGGATTGTGTGGTTGTGTGATTGTGTGATGGCGGGATGTGGATTGTCTGATTGTGTGATTGTGAATTGGTGTGATTGTGTGATTGTGTGATTGTGGGATTGTGTGAGTGTGTGATTGTGTGATTGCGTGATTGTGTGATTGTGTGATTGTGTCACAGTGTGATTGTGTGATTGTGTGGTTGTGTGATTGTGTGATTGTGGGATTGTGTGGTTGTGTGATTGTGTGGTTGTGTGATTGTGTGATTGTGGGATTGTGTGATTGTGTGATTGTGTGATTGTGTGATTGTGTGGTTGTGTGATTGTGTGATTGTGTGATTGTGTGATTGTGCGATTGTGTGATTGCGTGGTTGCGTGATTGCGTGATTGTGTGATTGTGTGATTGTGTGATTGTGTGGTGGTGTGATTGTGTGATTGTGTATTATGTGATTGTGTCCTTGTGTCTTTGTGTGATTGTGTAGTTGTGTGATTGTGTGGTTGTGTGATTGTGTGATTGTGGGATTGTGTGGTTGTGTGATTGTGTGGTTGTGTGATTGTGTGATTGTGGGATTGTGTGATTGTGTGATTGTGTGATTGTGTGATTGTGTGATTGTGTCCATGTGTAATCGTGTGTTTGGGTGCTTGTGTGATTGTGCGAGTGTGTGATTGTGTGATTGTGGATTGTGTGATTGTGTGATTGTGTGATTGTGTGATTGTGTGATTGTGTGATTGTGTGATTGTGTGATTGTGTGATTGTGTGATTGTGTGATTGTGGGATTGTGTGATGGTGTGATTGTGTGATTGTGTGATTGTGTGGTTGTGGGATTGTGTGATTGTGTGATTGTGTGATTCTGTGATTGTGTGATTGTGTGGTTGTGTGATTGTGTGATTGTGTGATTGTGTGATTGTGGGATTGTGTGGTTGTGTGATTGTGTGGTTGTGTGATTATGTGATTGTGTCATTGTGTTCATGTGTTATTTTGTGTTGGGGTGCTTGTGTGATTGCGTGAGTATATGATTGTGTGACTGTGGATTGTGTATTGTGTGATTGTGTGATTGCGTGAGTGTGTGGTTGTGTGACTGTAGATTGCGTATTGTGTGATTGTGTGATTGTGTGATTGTGTGATTGTGTGATTGTGTGATTGTGTGATTGTGTGAAAGTGGGTTTGTGTGTTTGTGGATTGTGTGATTGTGTGATTGTGTGATGGCGGGATGTGGATTGTCTGATTGTGTGATTGTGTATTGGTGTGATTGTGCGATTGTGTGACTTTGCGATTGTGTGATTGTGTGATGGCGGGTTGTGGATTGTCTGACTGTGTGATTGTGTATTGGTGTGATTGTGCGATTGTGTGACTTTGCGATTGTGTGATTGTGTGGTTGTGTGATTGTGTGATTGCATGGTGGTGTGATTGTGTGATAGTGTGATTGTGTGATAGTGTGATAGTGTGATTGTGTGATTGTGTGATTGTGTGATTGTGTGATTGTGTCACTGTGCGATTGTGTGATTGTGTGATTGTGTGGTTGTGTGATTGTGTGATTGTGTGATTGTGGGATTGTGTGGTTGTGTGATTGTGTGGATGTGTGATTGTGTGATTGTGGGATTGTGTGGTTGTGTGATTGTGTGGTTGTGTGATTGTGTGATTGTGTGATTGTGTGATTGTGTGATTGTGGGATTGTGTGGTTGTGTGATTGTGTGGTTGTGTGATTGCGTGATTGTGTGATTGTGGGATTGTGTGATTGTGTGATTGTGTGATTGTGGGATTGTGTGGTTGTGTGATTGTGTGGTTGTGTGATTGTGTGATTGTGTGATTTTGTGATTGTGGGATTGTGTGGTTGTGCGATTGTGTGGTTGTGTGATTGCGTGATTGTGTGATTGTGGGATTGTGTGATTGTGTGATTGTGCGATTGTGTGATTGTGTGATTGTGTGGTTGTGTGAGTGTGTGGGTATGTGATCGTGTGATTGTGTCACTGTGTGATTGTGTGATTGTGTGATTGTGTGATTGTGGGATTGTGTGAGTGTGTGATTGTGTGATTGCGTGATTGTGTGATTGTGTGATTGTGTCACAGTGTGATTGTGTGATTGTGTGGTTGTGTGATTGTGTGATTGTGTGATTGTGAGATTGTGTGGTTGTGTGATTGTGTGATTGTGTGATCGTGTGATTGTGTGATTGTGCGATTGTGTGATTGCGTGATTGCGTGATTGCGTGATTGTGTGATTGTGTGATTGTGTGGTTGTGTGATTGTGTGATTGTGTGATCGTGTGCTTGTGTGATTGCGTGATTGTGTGATTGTGGGATTGTGTGATTGTGCGATTGTGCGATTGTGTGATTGTGTGATTGTGTGGTTGTGTGAGTGTGTGGGTGCGTGATCGTGTGATTGTGTCACTGTGTGGTTGTGTGATTGTGTGATTGTGTGGTGGTGTGATTGTGTGATTCTGTATTATGTGATTGTGTTCTTGTGTCTTTGTGTGATTGTGTAGTTGTGTGATTGTGTTATTGTGTGATTGTGGGATTGTGAGATTGTGTGATTGTGTGATTGTGTGATTGTGGGATTGTGTGATTGTGTCCATGTGTAATCGTGTGTTTGGGTGCTTGTGTGACTGTGTGAGTATGTGATTGTGTGATTGTGTGGTTGTGTGATTGTGTGATTGTGTGATTGTGTGATTGTGTGATTGTGTGATTGTGTGATTGTGTGATTGTGTGATTGTGTCACTGTGTGATTGTGTGATTGTGTGATTGTGTGGTTGTGTGATTGTGTGATTGTGTGATTGTGTGATTGTGGGATTGTGTGGTTGTGTGATTGTGTGGTTGTGTGATTGTGTGATTGTGGGATTGTGTGGTTGTGTGATTGTGTGGTTGTGTGATTGTGTGATTGTGTGATTGTGTCATTGTGGGATTGTGTGGTTGTGTGATTGTGTGGTTGTGTGATTGCGTGATTGTGTGATTGTGGGATTGTGTAATTGTGTGATTGTGTGATTGTGGGTTTGTGTCGTTGTGTGATTGTGTGGTTGTGTGATTGTGTGATTGTGTGATTGTGGGATTGTGTGGTTGTGTGATTGTGTGGTTGTGTGATTGCGTGATTGTGTAATTGTGGGATTGTGTGATTGTGTGATTGTGCGATTGTGTGATTGTGTGATTGTGTGGTTGTGCGAGTGTGTGGGTGTGTGATCGTGTGATTGTGTCACTGTGTGATTGTGTGATTGTGTGATTGTGTGGTGGTGTGATTGTGTGATTGTGTATTATGTGATTGTGTTCTTGTGTCTTTGTGTGATTGTGTAGTTGTGTGATTGTGTGATTGTGTGATTGTGGGATTGTGAGATTGTGTGATTGTGTGATTGTGTGATTGTGTGATTGTGTGATTGTGTGATTGTGTGATTGTGTGATTGTGTGAAAGTGGGTTTGTGTGTTTGTGGATTGTGTGGTTGTGTGATTGTGTGATGACGGGATGTGGATTGTCTGATTGTGTGATTGTGTATTGGTGTGATTGTGCGATTGTGTGACTTTGCGATTGTGTGATTGTGTGGTGGCGGGTTGTGGATTGTCTGATTGTGTGATTGTGTATTGCTGTGATTGTGTGATTGTGTGAATGTGGGATTGTGTGAGTGTGTGATTGTGTGATTGCGTGATTGTGTGATTGTGTGATTGTGTCACAGTGTGATTGTGTGATTGTGTGGTTGTGTGATTGTGTGATTGTGTGATTGTGTGATTGTGGGATTGTGTGGTTGTGTGATTGTGTGGCTGTGTGATTGTGTGATTGTGTGATTGTGGGATTATGTGATTGTGTGATTGTGTGATTGTGTGATTGTGTGGTTGTGTGATTGTGTGGTTGCGTGATTGCGTGATTGTGTGATTGCGTGATTGTGTGATTGTGTGGTTGTGTGATTGTGTGATTGTGTGATAGTGTGATTGTGCGATTGTGTGATTGCGTGATTGCCTGGTTGCGTGATTCTGTGATTCCCTCGTTGTGAGATTGTGTTATTGTGTGATGAGGTGCTTGTGTGATGGTGTGATTGTGTGATTGTGTGATTGTGTGGTTGTGTGATTGTGTGATTGTGTGATTGTGTGATTGTGTGATTGTGTGGTTGTGTGATTATGTGATTGTGTCATTGTGTTCATGTGTTATTTTGTGTTGGGGTGCTTGTGTGATTGCGTGAGTGTATGATTGTGTGACTGTGGATTGTGTATTGTGCGATTGTGTGATTGCGTGAGTGTGTGGTTGTGTGACTGTAGATTGCGTATTGTGTGATTGTGTGATTGTGTGATTGTGTGATTGTGTGAAAGTGGGTTTGTGTGTTTGTGGACTGTGTGGTTGTGTGATTGTGTGATGGCGGGATGTGGATTGTCTGATTGTGTGATTGTGCGATTGTGTGACAACGCGATTGTGTGATTGTGTGATGGCGGGTTGTGGATTGTCTGATTGTGTGATTGTGCGATTGTGTGACAATGCGATTGTGTGATTGTGTGGTAGTGTGATTGTGTAATTGCATGGTGGGGTGATTGTGTGATAGTGTGATTGTGTGATAGTGTGATAGTGTGATTGTGTGATTGTGTGATTGTGTGATTGTGTGATTGTGTGATTGTGTCCATGTGTAATCGTGTGTTTGGGTGCTTGTGTGATTGTGCGAGTGTGTGATTGTGTGATTGTGGATTGTGTGATTGTGTGATTGTGTGATTGTGTGATTGTGTGGTTGTGTGATTGTGTGATTGTGGGATTGTGTGGTTGTGTGATTGTGTGGTTGTGTGATAGTGTGATTGTGGGATTGTGTGGTTGTGTGATTGTGTGGTTGTGTGATTGTGTGATTGTGTGATTGTGTGATTGTGGGATTGTGTGGTTGTGTGATTGTGTCGTTGTGTGATTGCGTGATTGTGTGATTGTGGGATTGCGTGATTGTGTGATTGTGTGATTATGGGATTGTGTGGTTGTGTGATTGTGTGGTTGTGTGATTGTGTGATTGTTTGATTGTGTGATTGTGGGACTGTGTGGTTGTGTGATTGTGTGGTTGTGTGATTGCGTGATTGTGTGATTGTGGGATTGTGTGATTGTGTGATTGTATGGTTGTGTGATTGTGTGATTGTGGGATTGTGTGAGTGTGTGATTGTGTGATTGTGTGATTGTGTGATTGTGTGATTGTGTCACAGTGTGATTGTGTGATTGTGTGGTTGTGTGATTGTGTGATTGTGTGATTGTGTGATTGTGTGATTGTGGGATCGTGTGGTTGTGTGATTGTGTGGTTGTGTGATTGTGTGATTGTGTGATTGTGTGATTGTGTGATTGTGTGGTTGTGTGATTGTGTGATTGCGTGATTGTGTGATTGTGCGATTGTGTGATTGCGTGGTTGCGTGATTGCGTGATTGTGTGATTGTGTAATTGTGTGATTGTGTGGTTGTGTGATTGTGTGATTGTGGGATTGTGTGATTGTGTGATTGTGTGATTGTGTGATTGTGTGAAAGAGGGTTTGTGTGTTTGTGGATTGTGTGATGGCGGGATGTGGATTGTCTGATTGTGTGATTGTGTATTGGTGTGATTGTGCAATTGTGTGACTTTGCGATTGTGTGATTGTGTGATGGCGGGTTGTGGATTGTCTGATTGTGTGATTGTGTATTGGTGTGATTGTGTGATTGTGTGATTGTGGGATTGTGTGAGTGTGTGATTGTGTGATTATGTGATTGTGTGATTGTGTGATTGTGTCACAGTGTGATTGTGTGGTTGTGTGATTGTGTGATTGTGTGATTGTGTGATTGTGTGATTGTGGGATTGTGTGGTTGTGTGATTGTGTGGTTGTGTGATTGTGTGATTGTGTGATTGTGGGATTGTGTGATTGTGTGATTGTGTGATTGTGTGATTGTGTGATTGTGTGGTTGTGTGATTGTGTGATTGCGTGATTGTGTGATTGTGCGATTGTGTGATTGCGTGGTTGCGTGATTGCGTGATTGTGTGATTGTGTAATTGTGTGATTGTGTGGTTGTGTGATTGTGTGATTGTGTGATAGTGTGATTGTGCGATTGTGTGATTGCGTGATTGCCCGGTTGCGTGATTCTGTGATTCCCTCGTTGTGCGATTGTGTTATTGTGTGATGAGGTGCTTGTGTGATGGTGTGATTGTGTGATTGCGTGAGTGTGCGGTTGTGTGACTGTAGATTGCGTATTGTGTGATTGTGTGATTGTGTGATTGTGTGATTGTGTGAAAGTGGGTTTGTGTGTTTGTGGATTGTGTGGTTGTGTGATTGTGTGATGGCGGGATGTGGATTGTCTGATTGTGTGATTGTGTATTGGTGTGATTGTGCGATTGTGTGACTTTGCGATTGTGTGATTGTGTGATGGCGGGTTGTGGATTGTCTGATTGTGTGATTGTGTATTGGTGTGATTGTGCGATTGTGTGACTTTGCGATTGTGTGATTGTGTGGTTGTGTGATTGTGTGATTGCATGGTGGGGTGATTGTGTGATAGTGTGATTGTGTGATAGTGTGATAGTGTGATTGTGTCCATGTGTAATCGTGTGTTTGGGTGCTTGTGTGATTGTGTGAGTGTGTGATTGTGTGATTGTGGATTGTGTGATTGTGTCACAGTGTGATTGTGTGATTGTGTGGTTGTGTGATTGTGTGATTGTGTGATTGTGTGATTGTCTGATTGTGTGATTGTGTGATTGTGTGATTGTGTGATTGTGTGATTGTGGGATTGTGTGGTTGTGTGATTGTGTGGTTGTGTGATTGTGTGATTGTGGGATTGTGTGGTTGTGTGATTGTGTGGTTGTGTGATTGTGTGATTGTGTGATTGTGGGATTGTGTGGTTGTGTGATTGTGTGGTTGTGTGATTGCGTGATTGTGTGATTGTGGGATTGTGATTGTGTGATTGTGTGATTGTGGGATTGTGTGGTTTTGTGATTGTGTGGTTGTGTGATTGTGTGATTGTGTGATTTTGTGATTGTGGGATTGTGTGGTTGTGTGATTGTGTGGTTGTGTGATTGCGTGATTGTGTGATTGTGGGATTGTGTGATTGTGTGATTGTGCGATTGTGTGATTGTGTGATTGTGTGGTTGTGTGAGTGTGTGGGTGTGTGATCGTGTGATTGTGCCACTGTGTGATTGTGTGATTGTGTGATTGTGTGGTGGTGTGATTGTGTGATTGTGTATTATGTGATTGTGTTCTTGTGTCTTTGTGTGATTGTGTAGTTGTGTGATTGTGTGATTGTGTGATTGTGGGATTGTGTGGTTGTGTGATTGTGTGGTTGTGTGATTGTGTGATTGTGGGATTGTGTGGTTGTGTGATTGTGTGTTTGTGTGATTGTGTGATTGTGTGGTTGTGTGATTGTGGGCTTGTGTGGTTGTGTGATTGTGTGGTTGTGTGATTGCGTGATTGTGTGATTGTGTGATTGTGTGGTGGTTTGATTGTGTGATTGTGTATTATGTGATTGTGTTCTTGTGTCTTTGTGTGATTGTGTAGTTGTGTGATTGTGTGATTGTGGGATTGTGAGATTGTGTGATTGTGTGATTGTGTGGTTGTGTGATTGTGTGATTGTGTGATTGTGTGATTGTGTGATTGTGTGATTGTGTGATTGTGTGATTGTGTGATTGTGTGATTGTGTGATTATGTGATTGTGTGATTGTGTCATTGTGTATTTGTGTGATTGTGTGATTGTGTGGTTGTGTGATTGTGTGATTGTGTGATTGTGTGATTGTGTGATTGTGGGATTGTGTGGTTGTGTGATTGTGTGGTTGTGTGATTGTGTGATTGTGGGATTGTGTGGTTGTGTGAGTGTGTGGTTGTGTGATTGTGTGATTGTGTGGTTGTGTGATTGTGGGATTGTGTGGTTGTGTGATCGTGTGGTTGTGTGATTGCGTGATTGTGTGATTGTGTGATTGTGTGGTGGTTTGATTGTGTGATTGTGTATTATGTGATTGTGTTCTTGTGTCTTTGTGTGATTGTGTAGTTGTGTGATTGTGTGATTGTGTGATTGTGGGATTGTGAGATTGTGTGATTGTGTGATTGTGTGATTGTGTGATTGTGTTATTGTGTGATTGTGTGATTGTGTGAAAGTGGGTTTGTGTGTTTGTGGATTGTGTGGTTGTGTGATTGTGTGATGGAGGGATGTGGATTGTCTGATTGTGTGATTGTGTATTGGTGTGAGTGTGCGATTGTGTGACTTTGCGATTGTGTGATTGTATGATGGCGGGTTGTGGATTGTCTGATTGTGTGATTGTGTATTGGTGTGATTGTGTGATTGTGTGATTGTGGGATTGTGTGAGTGTGTGATTGTGCGATTGCGTGATTGTGTGATTGTGTGATTGTGTGATTGTGTGATTGTGTGATTGTGTGATTGTGTGATTGTGTGATTGTGTGATTGTGTGATTGTGTGATTGTGTGATTGTGTGATTGTGTGATTGTGGGATTGTGTGATGGTGTGATTGTGTGATTGTGTGATTGTGTGGTTGTGGGATTGTGTGATTGTGTGATTGTGTGATTGTGTGATTGTGTGACTGTGTGATTGTGTGGTTGTGTGATTGTGTGATTGTGTGATTGTCTGATTGTGTGATAGTGGGATTGTGTGGTTGTGTGATTGTGTGGTTGTGTGATTATGTGATTGTGTCATTGTGTTCATGTGTTATTTTGTGTTGGGGTGCTTGTGTGATTGCGTGAGTATATGATTGTGTGACTGTGGATTGTGTATTGTGTGATTGTGTGATTGCGTGAGTGTGTGGTTGTGTGACTGTAGATTGCGTATTGTGTGATTGTGTGATTGTGTGATTGTGTGATTGTGTGATTGTGTGAAAGTGGGTTTGTGTGTTTGTGGATTGTGTGGTTGTGTGATTGTGTGATGGCGGGATGTGGATTGTCTGATTGTGTGATTGTGTATTGGTGTGATTGTGCGATTGTGTGACTTTGCGATTGTGTGATTGTGTGATGGCGGGTTGTGGATTGTCTGACTGTGTGATTGTGTATTGGTGTGATTGTGCGATTGTGTGACTTTGCGATTGTGTGATTGTGTGGTTGTCTGATTGTGTGATTGCATGGTGAGGTGATTGTGTGATAGTGTGATTGTGTGATAGTGTGATTGTGGGATTGTGTGGTTGTGTGATTGTGTGGTTGTGTGATTGTGTGATTGTGTCACTGTGTGATTGTGTGATTGTGTGATTGTGTGGTTGTGTGATTGTGTGATTGTGTGATTGTGTGATTGTGGGATTGTGTGGTTGTGTGATTGTGTGGTTGTGTGATTGTGTGATTGTGGGATTGTGTGGTTGTGTGATTGTGTGGTTGTGTGATTGTGTGATTGTGCGATTGTGTGATTGCGTGGTTGCGTGATTGCGTGATTGTGTGATTGTGTGATTGTGTAATTGTGTGATTGTGTGGTTGTGTGATTGTGTGATGGAGGGATGTGGATTGTCTGATTGTGTGATTGTGTATTGGTGTGAGTGTGCGATTGTGTGACTTTGCGATTGTGTGATTGTATGATGGCGGGTTGTGGATTGTCTGATTGTGTGATTGTGTATTGGTGTGATTGTGTGATTGTGTGATTGTGGGATTGTGTGAGTGTGTGATTGTGCGATTGCGTGATTGTGTGATTGTGTGATTGTGTCACAGTGTGATTGTGTGATTGTGTCACAGTGTGATTGTGTGATTGTGTGGTTGTGTGATTGTGTGATTGTGTGATTGTGGGATTGTGTGGTTGTGTGATTGTGTGGCTGTGTGATTGTGTGATTGTGGGATTGTGTGATTGTGTGATTGTGTGATTGTGTGAAAGTGGGTTTGTGTGTTTGTGGATTGTGTGGTTGTGTGATTGTGTGATGGCGGGATGTGGATTGTCTGATTGTGTGATTGTGAATTGGTGTGATTGTGTGATTGTGTGATTGTGGGATTGTGTGAGTGTGTGATTGTGTGATTGCGTGATTGTGTGATTGTGTGATTGTGTCACAGTGTGATTGTGTGATTGTGTGGTTGTGTGATTGTGTGATTGTGGGATTGTGTGGTTGTGTGATTGTGTGGTTGTGTGATTGTGTGATTGTGGGATTGTGTGATTGTGTGATTGTGTGATTGTGTGATTGTGTGGTTGTGTGATTGTGTGATTGTGTGATTGTGTGATTGTGCGATTGTGTGATTGCGTGGTTGCGTGATTGCGTGATTGTGTGATTGTGTGATTGTGTGATTGTGTGGTGGTGTGATTGTGTGATTGTGTATTATGTGATTGTGTCCTTGTGTCTTTGTGTGATTGTGTAGTTGTGTGATTGTGTGGTTGTGTGATTGTGTGATTGTGGGATTGTGTGGTTGTGTGATTGTGTGGTTGCGTGATTGTGGGATTGTGGGATTGTGTGATTGTGTGATTGTGTGATTGTGTGATTGTGTGATTGTGTCCATGTGTAATCGTGTGTTTGGGTGCTTGTGTGATTGTGCGAGTGTGTGATTGTGTGATTGTGGATTGTGTGATTGTGTGATTGTGTGATTGTGTGATTGTGTGATTGTGTGATTGTGTGATTGTGTGATTGTGTGATTGTGTGATTGTGTGATTGTGGGATTGTGTGATGGTGTGATTGTGTGATTGTGTGATTGTGTGGTTGTGGGATTGTGTGATTGTGTGATTGTGTGATTGTGTGATTGTGTGATTGTGTGGTTGTGTGATTGTGTGATTGTGTGATTGTGTGATTGTGGGATTGTGTGGTTGTGTGATTGTGTGGTTGTGTGATTATGTGATTGTGTCATTGTGTTCATGTGTTATTTTGTGTTGGGGTGCTTGTGTGATTGCGTGAGTATATGATTGTGTGACTGTGGATTGTATATTGTGTGATTGTGTGATTGCGTGAGTGTGTGGTTGTGTGACTGTAGATTGCGTATTGTGTGATTGTGTGATTGTGTGATTGTGTGATTGTGTGATTGTGTGATTGTGTGATTGTGTGAAAGTGGGTTTGTGTGTTTGTGGATTGTGTGATTGTGTGATTGTGTGATGGCGGGATGTGGATTGTCTGATTGTGTGATTGTGTATTGGTGTGATTGTGCGATTGTGTGACTTTGCGATTGTGTGATTGTGTGATGGCGGGTTGTGGATTGTCTGACTGTGTGATTGTGTATTGGTGTGATTGTGCGATTGTGTGACTTTGCGATTGTGTGATTGTGTGGTTGTGTGATTGTGTGATTGCATGGTGGTGTGATTGTGTGATAGTGTGATTGTGTGATAGTGTGATAGTGTGATTGTGTGATTGTGTGATTGTGTGATTGTGTGATTGTGTCACTGTGTGATTGTGTGATTGTGTGATTGTGTGGTTGTGTGATTGTGTGATTGTGTGATTGTGGGATTGTGTGGTTGTGTGATTGTGTGGATGTGTGATTGTGTGATTGTGGGATTGTGTGGTTGTGTGATTGTGTGGTTGTGTGATTGTGTGATTGTGTGATTGTGTGATTGTGTGATTGTGGGATTGTGCGGTTGTGTGATTGTGTGGTTGTGTGATTGCGTGATTGTGTGATTGTGGGATTGTGTGATTGTGTGATTGTGTGATTGTGGGATTGTGTGGTTGTGTGATTGTGTGGTTGTGTGATTGTGTGATTGTGTGATTTTGTGATTGTGGGATTGTGTGGTTGTGCGATTGTGTGGTTGTGTGATTGCGTGATTGTGTGATTGTGGGATTGTGTGATTGTGTGATTGTGCGATTGTGTGATTGTGTGATTGTGTGGTTGTGTGAGTGTGTGGGTATGTGATCGTGTGATTGTGTCACTGTGTGATTGTGTGATTGTGTGATTGTGTGATTGTGGGATTGTGTGAGTGTGTGATTGTGTGATTGCGTGATTGTGTGATTGTGTGATTGTGTCACAGTGTGATTGTGTGATTGTGTGGTTGTGTGATTGTGTGATTGTGTGATTGTGTGATTGTGAGATTGTGTGGTTGTGTGATTGTGTGATTGTGTGATTGTGTGATTGTGTGATTGTGCGATTGTGTGATTGCGTGATTGCGTGATTGCGTGATTGTGTGATTGTGTGATTGTGTGGTTGTGTGATTGTGTGATTGTGTGATTGTGTGCTTGTGTGATTGCGTGATTGTGTGATTGTGGGATTGTGTGATTGTGCGATTGTGCGATTGTGTGATTGTGTGATTGTGTGGTTGTGTGAGTGTGTGGGTGCGTGATCGTGTGATTGTGTCACTGTGTGATTGTGTGATTGTGTGATTGTGTGGTGGTGTGATTGTGTGATTCTGTATTATGTGATTGTGTTCTTGTGTCTTTGTGTGATTGTGTAGTTGTGTGATTGTGTGATTGTGTGATTGTGGGATTGTGAGATTGTGTGATTGTGTGATTGTGTGATTGTGGGATTGTGTGATTGTGTCCATGTGTAATCGTGTGTTTGGGTGCTTGTGTGACTGTGTGAGTGTGTGATTGTGTGATTGTGTGGTTGTGTGATTGTGTGATTGTGTGATTGTGTGATTGTGTGATTGTGTGATTGTGTGATTGTGTGATTGTGTGATTGTGTGATTGTGTCACTGTGTGATTGTGTGATTGTGTGATTGTGTGATTGTGTGATTGTGGGATTGTGTGGTTGTGTGATTGTGTGGTTGTGTGATTGTGTGATTGTGGGATTGTGTGGTTGTGTGATTGTGTGGTTGTGTGATTGTGTGATTGTGTGATTGTGTGATTGTGGGATTGTGTGGTTGTGTGATTGTGTGGTTGTGTGATTGCGTGATTGTGTGATTGTGGGATTGTGTAATTGTGTGATTGTGTGATTGTGGGTTTGTGTCGTTGTGTGATTGTGTGGTTGTGTGATTGTGTGATTGTGTGATTGTGGGATTGTGTGGTTGTGTGATTGTGTGGTTGTGTGATTGTGTGGTTGTGTGATTGCGTGATTGTGTAATTGTGGGATTGTGTGATTGTGGGATTGTGTGATTGTGTGATTGTGGGATTGTGTGGTTGTGTGATTGTGTGGTTGTGTGATTGTGTGATTGTGTGATTTTGTGATTGTGGGATTGTGTGGTTGTGTGATTGTGTGGTTGTGTGATTGCGTGATTGTGTGATTGTGGGATTGTGTGATTGTGTGATTGTGCGATTGTGTGATTGTGTGATTGTGTGGTTGTGTGAGTGTGTGGGTGTGTGATCGTGTGATTGTGTCACTGTGTGATTGTGTGATTGTGTGATTGTGGGATTGTGTGAGTGTGTGATTGTGTGATTGCGTGATTGTGTGATTGTGTGATTGTGTCACAGTGTGATTGTGTGATTGTGTGGTTGTGTGATTGTGTGATTGTGTGATTGTGTGATTGTGAGATTGTGTGGTTGTGTGATTGTGTGATTGTGTGATTGTGTGATTGTGTGATTGTGCGATTGTGTGATTGCGTGGTTGCGTGATTGCGTGATTGTGTGATTGTGTGATTGTGTGGTTGTGTGATTGTGTGATTGTGTGATTGTGTGCTTGTGTGATTGCGTGATTGTGTGATTGTGGGATTGTGTGATTGTGTGATTGTGCGATTGTGTGATTGTGTGATTGTGTGATTGTGTGGTTGTGTGAGTGTGTGGGTGTGTGATCGTGTGATTGTGTCACTGTGTGATTGTGTGATTGTGTGATTGTGTGATTGTGTGGTGGTGTGATTGTGTGATTGTGTGATTGTGGGATTGTGTGATTGTGTGATTGTGCGATTGCGTGGTTGCGTGATTGCGTGATTGTGTGATTGTGTGACTGTGTGGTTGTGTGATTGTGTGATTGTGTGATTGTGTGCTTGTGTGATTGCGTGATTGTGTGATTGTGGGATTGTGTGGTTGTGTGATTGTGTGGTTGTGTGATTGTGTGATTGTGGGATTGTGTGGTTGTGTGATTGTGTTATTGTGTGATTGTGTGATTGTGTGAAAGTGGGTTTGTGTGTTTGTGGATTGTGTGGTTGTGTGATTGTGTGATGGAGGGATGTGGATTGTCTGATTGTGTGATTGTGTATTGGTGTGAGTGTGCGATTGTGTGACTTTGCGATTGTGTGATTGTATGATGGCGGGTTGTGGATTGTCTGATTGTGTGATTGTGTATTGGTGTGATTGTGTGATTGTGTGATTGTGGGATTGTGTGAGTGTGTGATTGTGCGATTGCGTGATTGTGTGATTGTGTGATTGTGTGATTGTGTGATTGTGTGATTGTGTGATTGTGTGATTGTGTGATTGTGTGATTGTGTGATTGTGTGATTGTGTGATTGTGTGATTGTGTGATTGTGGGATTGTGTGATGGTGTGATTGTGTGATTGTGTGATTGTGTGGTTGTGGGATTGTGTGATTGTGTGATTGTGTGATTGTGTGATTGTGTGACTGTGTGATTGTGTGGTTGTGTGATTGTGTGATTGTGTGATTGTCTGATTGTGTGATAGTGGGATTGTGTGGTTGTGTGATTGTGTGGTTGTGTGATTATGTGATTGTGTCATTGTGTTCATGTGTTATTTTGTGTTGGGGTGCTTGTGTGATTGCGTGAGTATATGATTGTGTGACTGTGGATTGTGTATTGTGTGATTGTGTGATTGCGTGAGTGTGTGGTTGTGTGACTGTAGATTGCGTATTGTGTGATTGTGTGATTGTGTGATTGTGTGATTGTGTGATTGTGTGAAAGTGGGTTTGTGTGTTTGTGGATTGTGTGGTTGTGTGATTGTGTGATGGCGGGATGTGGATTGTCTGATTGTGTGATTGTGTATTGGTGTGATTGTGCGATTGTGTGACTTTGCGATTGTGTGATTGTGTGATGGCGGGTTGTGGATTGTCTGACTGTGTGATTGTGTATTGGTGTGATTGTGCGATTGTGTGACTTTGCGATTGTGTGATTGTGTGGTTGTCTGATTGTGTGATTGCATGGTGAGGTGATTGTGTGATAGTGTGATTGTGTGATAGTGTGATTGTGGGATTGTGTGGTTGTGTGATTGTGTGGTTGTGTGATTGTGTGATTGTGTCACTGTGTGATTGTGTGATTGTGTGATTGTGTGGTTGTGTGATTGTGTGATTGTGTGATTGTGTGATTGTGGGATTGTGTGGTTGTGTGATTGTGTGGTTGTGTGATTGTGTGATTGTGGGATTGTGTGGTTGTGTGATTGTGTGGTTGTGTGATTGTGTGATTGTGCGATTGTGTGATTGCGTGGTTGCGTGATTGCGTGATTGTGTGATTGTGTGATTGTGTAATTGTGTGATTGTGTGGTTGTGTGATTGTGTGATGGAGGGATGTGGATTGTCTGATTGTGTGATTGTGTATTGGTGTGAGTGTGCGATTGTGTGACTTTGCGATTGTGTGATTGTATGATGGCGGGTTGTGGATTGTCTGATTGTGTGATTGTGTATTGGTGTGATTGTGTGATTGTGTGATTGTGGGATTGTGTGAGTGTGTGATTGTGCGATTGCGTGATTGTGTGATTGTGTGATTGTGTCACAGTGTGATTGTGTGATTGTGTCACAGTGTGATTGTGTGATTGTGTGGTTGTGTGATTGTGTGATTGTGTGATTGTGGGATTGTGTGGTTGTGTGATTGTGTGGCTGTGTGATTGTGTGATTGTGGGATTGTGTGATTGTGTGATTGTGTGATTGTGTGAAAGTGGGTTTGTGTGTTTGTGGATTGTGTGGTTGTGTGATTGTGTGATGGCGGGATGTGGATTGTCTGATTGTGTGATTGTGAATTGGTGTGATTGTGTGATTGTGTGATTGTGGGATTGTGTGAGTGTGTGATTGTGTGATTGCGTGATTGTGTGATTGTGTGATTGTGTCACAGTGTGATTGTGTGATTGTGTGGTTGTGTGATTGTGTGATTGTGGGATTGTGTGGTTGTGTGATTGTGTGGTTGTGTGATTGTGTGATTGTGGGATTGTGTGATTGTGTGATTGTGTGATTGTGTGATTGTGTGGTTGTGTGATTGTGTGATTGTGTGATTGTGTGATTGTGCGATTGTGTGATTGCGTGGTTGCGTGATTGCGTGATTGTGTGATTGTGTGATTGTGTGATTGTGTGGTGGTGTGATTGTGTGATTGTGTATTATGTGATTGTGTCCTTGTGTCTTTGTGTGATTGTGTAGTTGTGTGATTGTGTGGTTGTGTGATTGTGTGATTGTGGGATTGTGTGGTTGTGTGATTGTGTGGTTGCGTGATTGTGGGATTGTGGGATTGTGTGATTGTGTGATTGTGTGATTGTGTGATTGTGTGATTGTGTCCATGTGTAATCGTGTGTTTGGGTGCTTGTGTGATTGTGCGAGTGTGTGATTGTGTGATTGTGGATTGTGTGATTGTGTGATTGTGTGATTGTGTGATTGTGTGATTGTGTGATTGTGTGATTGTGTGATTGTGTGATTGTGTGATTGTGTGATTGTGTGATTGTGGGATTGTGTGATGGTGTGATTGTGTGATTGTGTGATTGTGTGGTTGTGGGATTGTGTGATTGTGTGATTGTGTGATTGTGTGATTGTGTGATTGTGTGGTTGTGTGATTGTGTGATTGTGTGATTGTGTGATTGTGGGATTGTGTGGTTGTGTGATTGTGTGGTTGTGTGATTATGTGATTGTGTCATTGTGTTCATGTGTTATTTTGTGTTGGGGTGCTTGTGTGATTGCGTGAGTATATGATTGTGTGACTGTGGATTGTATATTGTGTGATTGTGTGATTGCGTGAGTGTGTGGTTGTGTGACTGTAGATTGCGTATTGTGTGATTGTGTGATTGTGTGATTGTGTGATTGTGTGATTGTGTGATTGTGTGATTGTGTGAAAGTGGGTTTGTGTGTTTGTGGATTGTGTGATTGTGTGATTGTGTGATGGCGGGATGTGGATTGTCTGATTGTGTGATTGTGTATTGGTGTGATTGTGCGATTGTGTGACTTTGCGATTGTGTGATTGTGTGATGGCGGGTTTTGGATTGTCTGACTGTGTGATTGTGTATTGGTGTGATTGTGCGATTGTGTGACTTTGCGATTGTGTGATTGTGTGGTTGTGTGATTGTGTGATTGCATGGTGGTGTGATTGTGTGATAGTGTGATTGTGTGATAGTGTGATAGTGTGATTGTGTGATTGTGTGATTGTGTGATTGTGTGATTGTGTCACTGTGTGATTGTGTGATTGTGTGATTGTGTGGTTGTGTGATTGTGTGATTGTGTGATTGTGGGATTGTGTGGTTGTGTGATTGTGTGGATGTGTGATTGTGTGATTGTGGGATTGTGTGGTTGTGTGATTGTGTGGTTGTGTGATTGTGTGATTGTGTGATTGTGTGATTGTGTGATTGTGGGATTGTGCGGTTGTGTGATTGTGTGGTTGTGTGATTGCGTGATTGTGTGATTGTGGGATTGTGTGATTGTGTGATTGTGTGATTGTGGGATTGTGTGGTTGTGTGATTGTGTGGTTGTGTGATTGTGTGATTGTGTGATTTTGTGATTGTGGGATTGTGTGGTTGTGCGATTGTGTGGTTGTGTGATTGCGTGATTGTGTGATTGTGGGATTGTGTGATTGTGTGATTGTGCGATTGTGTGATTGTGTGATTGTGTGGTTGTGTGAGTGTGTGGGTATGTGATCGTGTGATTGTGTCACTGTGTGATTGTGTGATTGTGTGATTGTGTGATTGTGGGATTGTGTGAGTGTGTGATTGTGTGATTGCGTGATTGTGTGATTGTGTGATTGTGTCACAGTGTGATTGTGTGATTGTGTGGTTGTGTGATTGTGTGATTGTGTGATTGTGTGATTGTGAGATTGTGTGGTTGTGTGATTGTGTGATTGTGTGATTGTGTGATTGTGTGATTGTGCGATTGTGTGATTGCGTGATTGCGTGATTGCGTGATTGTGTGATTGTGTGATTGTGTGGTTGTGTGATTGTGTGATTGTGTGATTGTGTGCTTGTGTGATTGCGTGATTGTGTGATTGTGGGATTGTGTGATTGTGCGATTGTGCGATTGTGTGATTGTGTGATTGTGTGGTTGTGTGAGTGTGTGGGTGCGTGATCGTGTGATTGTGTCACTGTGTGATTGTGTGATTGTGTGATTGTGTGGTGGTGTGATTGTGTGATTCTGTATTATGTGATTGTGTTCTTGTGTCTTTGTGTGATTGTGTAGTTGTGTGATTGTGTGATTGTGTGATTGTGGGATTGTGAGATTGTGTGATTGTGTGATTGTGTGATTGTGGGATTGTGTGATTGTGTCCATGTGTAATCGTGTGTTTGGGTGCTTGTGTGACTGTGTGAGTGTGTGATTGTGTGATTGTGTGGTTGTGTGATTGTGTGATTGTGTGATTGTGTGATTGTGTGATTGTGTGATTGTGTGATTGTGTGATTGTGTGATTGTGTGATTGTGTCACTGTGTGATTGTGTGATTGTGTGATTGTGTGATTGTGTGATTGTGGGATTGTGTGGTTGTGTGATTGTGTGGTTGTGTGATTGTGTGATTGTGGGATTGTGTGGTTGTGTGATTGTGTGGTTGTGTGATTGTGTGATTGTGTGATTGTGTGATTGTGGGATTGTGTGGTTGTGTGATTGTGTGGTTGTGTGATTGCGTGATTGTGTGATTGTGGGATTGTGTAATTGTGTGATTGTGTGATTGTGGGTTTGTGTCGTTGTGTGATTGTGTGGTTGTGTGATTGTGTGATTGTGTGATTGTGGGATTGTGTGGTTGTGTGATTGTGTGGTTGTGTGATTGTGTGGTTGTGTGATTGCGTGATTGTGTAATTGTGGGATTGTGTGATTGTGGGATTGTGTGATTGTGTGATTGTGGGATTGTGTGGTTGTGTGATTGTGTGGTTGTGTGATTGTGTGATTGTGTGATTTTGTGATTGTGGGATTGTGTGGTTGTGTGATTGTGTGGTTGTGTGATTGCGTGATTGTGTGATTGTGGGATTGTGTGATTGTGTGATTGTGCGATTGTGTGATTGTGTGATTGTGTGGTTGTGTGAGTGTGTGGGTGTGTGATCGTGTGATTGTGTCACTGTGTGATTGTGTGATTGTGTGATTGTGGGATTGTGTGAGTGTGTGATTGTGTGATTGCGTGATTGTGTGATTGTGTGATTGTGTCACAGTGTGATTGTGTGATTGTGTGGTTGTGTGATTGTGTGATTGTGTGATTGTGTGATTGTGAGATTGTGTGGTTGTGTGATTGTGTGATTGTGTGATTGTGTGATTGTGTGATTGTGCGATTGTGTGATTGCGTGGTTGCGTGATTGCGTGATTGTGTGATTGTGTGATTGTGTGGTTGTGTGATTGTGTGATTGTGTGATTGTGTGCTTGTGTGATTGCGTGATTGTGTGATTGTGGGATTGTGTGATTGTGTGATTGTGCGATTGTGTGATTGTGTGATTGTGTGATTGTGTGGTTGTGTGAGTGTGTGGGTGTGTGATCGTGTGATTGTGTCACTGTGTGATTGTGTGATTGTGTGATTGTGTGATTGTGTGGTGGTGTGATTGTGTGATTGTGTGATTGTGGGATTGTGTGATTGTGTGATTGTGCGATTGCGTGGTTGCGTGATTGCGTGATTGTGTGATTGTGTGATTGTGTGGTTGTGTGATTGTGTGATTGTGTGATTGTGTGCTTGTGTGATTGCGTGATTGTGTGATTGTGGGATTGTGTGGTTGTGTGATTGTGTGGTTGTGTGATTGTGTGATTGTGGGATTGTGTGGTTGTGTGATTGTGTGGTTGTGTGATTGTGTGATTGTGTGGTTGTGTGATTGTGGGATTGTGTGGTTGTGTGATTGTGTGGTTGCGTGATTGCGTGATTGTGTGATTGTGTGATTGTGTGGTGGTTTGATTGTGTGATTGTGTATTATGTGATTGTGTTCTTGTGTCTTTGTGTGATTGTGTAGTTGTGTGATTGTGTGATTGTGTGATTGTGGGATTGTGAGATTGTGAGATTGTGTGATTGTGTGATTGTGTGATTGTGTGATTGTGTGATTGTGTGATTGTGTGAAAGTGGGTTTGTGTGTTTGTGGATTGTGTGGTTGTGTGATTGTGTCATGGAGGGATGTGGAGTGTCTGATTGTGTGATTGTGTATTGGTGTGAGTGTGCGATTGTGTGACTTTGCGATTGTGTGATTGTGTGATGGCGGGTTGTGGATTGTCTGATTGTGTGATTGTGTATTGGTGTGATTGTGTGATTGTGTGATTGTGGGATTGTGTGAGTGTGTGATTGTGTGATTGCGTGATTGTGTGATTGTGTGATTGTGTCACAGTGTGATTGTGTGATTGTGTGATTGTGTGATTGTGTGATTGTGTGGTGGTGTGATTGTGTGATTGTGTGATTGTGTGATTGTGGGATTGTGTGATTGTGTGATTGCGTGATTGTGTGATTGTGTGGTTGTGTGATTGTGTGATTGTGTGATTGTGTGATTGTGTGATTGTGCGATTGTGTGATTGCGTGGTTGCGTGATTGCGTGATTGTGTGATCGTGTGATTGTGTGGTTGTGTGATTGTGTGATTGTGTGATAGTGTGATTGTGCGATTGTGTGATTGCGTGATTGCCTGGTTGCGTGATTCTGTGATTCCCTCGTTGTGCGATTGTGTTATTGTGTGATGAGGTGCTTGTGTGATGGTGTGATTGTGTGATTGTGTGATTGTGTGGTTGTGTGATTGCGTGATTGTGTGATTGTGGGATTGTGTGATTGTGTGAGTGTGCGATTGTGTGATTGTGTGATTGTGTGATTGTGTGGTTGTGTGAGTGTGTGGGTGTGTGATCGTGTGATTGTGTCACTGTGTGATTGTGTGATTGTGTGATTGTGTGATTGTGTGGTGGTGTGATTGTGTGATTGTGTGATTGTGGGATTGTGTGATTGTGTGATTGTGCGATTGCGTGGTTGCGTGATTGCGTGATTGTGTGATTGTGTGATTGTGTGGTTGTGTGATTGTGTGATTGTGTGATTGTGTGCTTGTGTGATTGCGTGATTGTGTGATTGTGGGATTGTGTGGTTGTGTGATTGTGTGGTTGTGTGATTGTGTGATTGTGGGATTGTGTGGTTGTGTGATTGTGTGGTTGTGTGATTGTGTGATTGTGTGGTTGTGTGATTGTGGGATTGTGTGGTTGTGTGATTGTGTGGTTGCGTGATTGCGTGATTGTGTGATTGTGTGATTGTGTGGTGGTTTGATTGTGTGATTGTGTATTATGTGATTGTGTTCTTGTGTCTTTGTGTGATTGTGTAGTTGTGTGATTGTGTGATTGTGTGATTGTGGGATTGTGAGATTGTGAGATTGTGTGATTGTGTGATTGTGTGATTGTGTGATTGTGTGATTGTGTGATTGTGTGAAAGTGGGTTTGTGTGTTTGTGGATTGTGTGGTTGTGTGATTGTGTCATGGAGGGATGTGGAGTGTCTGATTGTGTGATTGTGTATTGGTGTGAGTGTGCGATTGTGTGACTTTGCGATTGTGTGATTGTGTGATGGCGGGTTGTGGATTGTCTGATTGTGTGATTCTGTATTGGTGTGATTGTGTGATTGTGTGATTGTGGGATTGTGTGAGTGTGTGATTGTGTGATTGCGTGATTGTGTGATTGTGTGATTGTGTCACAGTGTGATTGTGTGATTGTGTGATTGTGTGATTGTGTGATTGTGTGGTGGTGTGATTGTGTGATTGTGTGATTGTGTGATTGTGTGATTGCGTGATTGTGTGATTGTGTGGTTGTGTGATTGTGTGATTGTGTGATTGTGTGATTGTGTGATTGTGCGATTGTGTGATTGCGTGGTTGCGTGATTGCGTGATTGTGTGATCGTGTGATTGTGTGGTTGTGTGATTGTGTGATTGTGTGATAGTGTGATTGTGCGATTGTGTGATTGCGTGATTGCCTGGTTGCGTGATTCTGTGATTCCCTCGTTGTGCGATTGTGTTATTGTGTGATGAGGTGCTTGTGTGATGGTGTGATTGTGTGATTGTGTGATTGTGTGGTTGTGTGATTGCGTGATTGTGTGATTGTGGGATTGTGTGATTGTGTGAGTGTGTGGGTGTGGGATCGTGTGATTGTGTGATTGTGTGATTGTGTGGTGGTGTGATTGTGTGATTGTGTATTATGTGATTGTGTTCTTGTGTCTTTGTGTGATTGTGTAGTTGTGTGATTGTGTGATTGTGTGATTGTGGGATTGTGAGATTGTGTGATTGTGTGATTGTGTGATTGTGTGATTGTGTGATTGTGTGATTGTGTGATTGTGTGATTGTGTGATTGTGTGATTGTGTGAAAGTGGGTTAGTGTGTTTGTGGATTGTGTGGTTGTGTGATTGTGTGATGGCGGGATGTGGATTGTCTGATTGTGTGATTGTGTATTGGTGTGATTGTGCGATTGTGTGACTTTGCGATTGTGTGATTGTGTGATGGCGGGTTGTGGATTGTCTGATTGTGTGATTGTGTATTGGTGTGATTGTGTATTGGTGTGATTGTGTGATTGTGTGATTGTGGGATTGTGGGATTGTGTGAGTGTGTGATTGTGTGATTGCGTGATTGTGTGATTGTGTCACAGTGTGATTGTGTGGTTCTGTGGTTGTGTGATTGTGTGGTTGTGTGATTGTGTGATTGTGTGATTGTGTGATTGTGTGATTGTGTTATTGTGTGATTGTGTGATTGTGTGAAAGTGGGTTTGTGTGTTTGTGGATTGTGTGGTTGTGTGATTGTGTGATGGAGGGATGTGGATTGTCTGATTGTGTGATTGTGTATTGGTGTGAGTGTGCGATTGTGTGACTTTGCGATTGTGTGATTGTATGATGGCGGGTTGTGGATTGTCTGATTGTGTGATTGTGTATTGGTGTGATTGTGTGATTGTGTGATTGTGGGATTGTGTGAGTGTGTGATTGTGCGATTGCGTGATTGTGTGATTGTGTGATTGTGTCACAGTGTGATTGTGTGATTGTGTCACAGTGTGATTGTGTGATTGTGTGGTTGTGTGATTGTGTGATTGTGTGATTGTGGGATTGTGTGGTTGTGTGATTGTGTGGCTGTGTGATTGTGTGATTGTGGGATTGTGTGATTGTGTGATTGTGTGATTGTGTGGTTGTGTGATTGTGTGATTGTGTGATTGTGTGATTGTGTGATTGTGCGATTGTGTGATTGCGTGGTTGCGTGATTGCGTGATTGTGTGATTGTGTGATTGTGTAATTGTGTGATTGTGTGGTTGTGTGATTGTGTGATTGTGTGATAGTGTGATTGTGCGATTGTGTGATTGCGTGATTGCCTGGTTGCGTGATTCTGTGATTCCCTCGTTGTGCGATTGTGTTATTGTGTGATGAGGTGCTTGTGTGATGGTGTGATTGTGTGATTGTGTGATTGTGTCCATGTGTAATCGTGTGTTTGGGTGCTTGTGTGATTGTGCGAGTGTGTGATTGTGTGATTGTGGATTGTGTGATTGTGTGATTGTGTGATTGTGTGATTGTGTGATTGTGTGATTGTGTGATTGTGTGATTGTGTGATTGTGTGATTGTGTGATTGTGTGATTGTGTGATTGTGTGATTGTGTGATTGTGTGATTGTGGGATTGTGTGGTTGTGTGATTGTGTGGTTGTGTGATTGTGTGATTGTGTGATTTTGTGATTGTGGGATTGTGTGGTTGTGTGATTGTGTGGTTGTGTGATTGCGTGATTGTGTGATTGTGGGATTGTGTGATTGTGTGATTGTGCGATTGTGTGATTGTGTGATTGTGTGGTTGTGTGAGTGTGTGGGTGTGTGATCGTGTGATTGTGTCACTGTGTGATTGTGTGATTGTGTGATTGTGGGATTGTGTGAGTGTGTGATTGTGTGATTGCGTGATTGTGTGATTGTGTGATTGTGTCACAGTGTGATTGTGTGATTGTGTGGTTGTGTGATTGTGTGATTGTGTGATTGTGTGATTGTGAGATTGTGTGGTTGTGTGATTGTGTGATTGTGTGATTGTGTGATTGTGTGATTGTGCGATTGTGTGATTGCGTGGTTGCGTGATTGCGTGATTGTGTGATTGTGTGATTGTGTGATTGTGTGGTGGTGTGATTGTGTGATTGTGTATTATGTGATTGTGTCCTTGTGTCTTTGTGTGATTGTGTAGTTGTGTGATTGTGTGGTTGTGTGATTGTGTGATTGTGGGATTGTGTGGTTGTGTGATTGTGTGGTTGCGTGATTGTGGGATTGTGGGATTGTGTGATTGTGTGATTGTGTGATTGTGTGATTGTGTGATTGTGTCCATGTGTAATCGTGTGTTTGGGTGCTTGTGTGATTGTGCGAGTGTGTGATTGTGTGATTGTGGATTGTGTGATTGTGTGATTGTGTGATTGTGTGATTGTGTGATTGTGTGATTGTGTGATTGTGTGATTGTGTGATTGTGTGATTGTGTGATTGTGTGATTGTGGGATTGTGTGATGGTGTGATTGTGTGATTGTGTGATTGTGTGGTTGTGGGATTGTGTGATTGTGTGATTGTGTGATTGTGTGATTGTGTGATTGTGTGGTTGTGTGATTGTGTGATTGTGTGATTGTGTGATTGTGGGATTGTGTGGTTGTGTGATTGTGTGGTTGTGTGATTATGTGATTGTGTCATTGTGTTCATGTGTTATTTTGTGTTGGGGTGCTTGTGTGATTGCGTGAGTATATGATTGTGTGACTGTGGATTGTATATTGTGTGATTGTGTGATTGCGTGAGTGTGTGGTTGTGTGACTGTAGATTGCGTATTGTGTGATTGTGTGATTGTGTGATTGTGTGATTGTGTGATTGTGTGATTGTGTGATTGTGTGAAAGTGGGTTTGTGTGTTTGTGGATTGTGTGATTGTGTGATTGTGTGATGGCGGGATGTGGATTGTCTGATTGTGTGATTGTGTATTGGTGTGATTGTGCGATTGTGTGACTTTGCGATTGTGTGATTGTGTGATGGCGGGTTGTGGATTGTCTGACTGTGTGATTGTGTATTGGTGTGATTGTGCGATTGTGTGACTTTGCGATTGTGTGATTGTGTGGTTGTGTGATTGTGTGATTGCATGGTGGTGTGATTGTGTGATAGTGTGATTGTGTGATAGTGTGATAGTGTGATTGTGTGATTGTGTGATTGTGTGATTGTGTGATTGTGTCACTGTGTGATTGTGTGATTGTGTGATTGTGTGGTTGTGTGATTGTGTGATTGTGTGATTGTGGGATTGTGTGGTTGTGTGATTGTGTGGATGTGTGATTGTGTGATTGTGGGATTGTGTGGTTGTGTGATTGTGTGGTTGTGTGATTGTGTGATTGTGTGATTGTGTGATTGTGTGATTGTGGGATTGTGCGGTTGTGTGATTGTGTGGTTGTGTGATTGCGTGATTGTGTGATTGTGGGATTGTGTGATTGTGTGATTGTGTGATTGTGGGATTGTGTGGTTGTGTGATTGTGTGGTTGTGTGATTGTGTGATTGTGTGATTTTGTGATTGTGGGATTGTGTGGTTGTGCGATTGTGTGGTTGTGTGATTGCGTGATTGTGTGATTGTGGGATTGTGTGATTGTGTGATTGTGCGATTGTGTGATTGTGTGATTGTGTGGTTGTGTGAGTGTGTGGGTATGTGATCGTGTGATTGTGTCACTGTGTGATTGTGTGATTGTGTGATTGTGTGATTGTGGGATTGTGTGAGTGTGTGATTGTGTGATTGCGTGATTGTGTGATTGTGTGATTGTGTCACAGTGTGATTGTGTGATTGTGTGGTTGTGTGATTGTGTGATTGTGTGATTGTGTGATTGTGAGATTGTGTGGTTGTGTGATTGTGTGATTGTGTGATTGTGTGATTGTGTGATTGTGCGATTGTGTGATTGCGTGATTGCGTGATTGCGTGATTGTGTGATTGTGTGATTGTGTGGTTGTGTGATTGTGTGATTGTGTGATTGTGTGCTTGTGTGATTGCGTGATTGTGTGATTGTGGGATTGTGTGATTGTGCGATTGTGCGATTGTGTGATTGTGTGATTGTGTGGTTGTGTGAGTGTGTGGGTGCGTGATCGTGTGATTGTGTCACTGTGTGATTGTGTGATTGTGTGATTGTGTGGTGGTGTGATTGTGTGATTCTGTATTATGTGATTGTGTTCTTGTGTCTTTGTGTGATTGTGTAGTTGTGTGATTGTGTGATTGTGTGATTGTGGGATTGTGAGATTGTGTGATTGTGTGATTGTGTGATTGTGGGATTGTGTGATTGTGTCCATGTGTAATCGTGTGTTTGGGTGCTTGTGTGACTGTGTGAGTGTGTGATTGTGTGATTGTGTGGTTGTGTGATTGTGTGATTGTGTGATTGTGTGATTGTGTGATTGTGTGATTGTGTGATTGTGTGATTGTGTGATTGTGTGATTGTGTCACTGTGTGATTGTGTGATTGTGTGATTGTGTGATTGTGTGATTGTGGGATTGTGTGGTTGTGTGATTGTGTGGTTGTGTGATTGTGTGATTGTGGGATTGTGTGGTTGTGTGATTGTGTGGTTGTGTGATTGTGTGATTGTGTGATTGTGTGATTGTGGGATTGTGTGGTTGTGTGATTGTGTGGTTGTGTGATTGCGTGATTGTGTGATTGTGGGATTGTGTAATTGTGTGATTGTGTGATTGTGGGTTTGTGTCGTTGTGTGATTGTGTGGTTGTGTGATTGTGTGATTGTGTGATTGTGGGATTGTGTGGTTGTGTGATTGTGTGGTTGTGTGATTGTGTGGTTGTGTGATTGCGTGATTGTGTAATTGTGGGATTGTGTGATTGTGGGATTGTGTGATTGTGTGATTGTGGGATTGTGTGGTTGTGTGATTGTGTGGTTGTGTGATTGTGTGATTGTGTGATTTTGTGATTGTGGGATTGTGTGGTTGTGTGATTGTGTGGTTGTGTGATTGCGTGATTGTGTGATTGTGGGATTGTGTGATTGTGTGATTGTGCGATTGTGTGATTGTGTGATTGTGTGGTTGTGTGAGTGTGTGGGTGTGTGATCGTGTGATTGTGTCACTGTGTGATTGTGTGATTGTGTGATTGTGGGATTGTGTGAGTGTGTGATTGTGTGATTGCGTGATTGTGTGATTGTGTGATTGTGTCACAGTGTGATTGTGTGATTGTGTGGTTGTGTGATTGTGTGATTGTGTGATTGTGTGATTGTGAGATTGTGTGGTTGTGTGATTGTGTGATTGTGTGATTGTGTGATTGTGTGATTGTGCGATTGTGTGATTGCGTGGTTGCGTGATTGCGTGATTGTGTGATTGTGTGATTGTGTGGTTGTGTGATTGTGTGATTGTGTGATTGTGTGCTTGTGTGATTGCGTGATTGTGTGATTGTGGGATTGTGTGATTGTGTGATTGTGCGATTGTGTGATTGTGTGATTGTGTGATTGTGTGGTTGTGTGAGTGTGTGGGTGTGTGATCGTGTGATTGTGTCACTGTGTGATTGTGTGATTGTGTGATTGTGTGATTGTGTGGTGGTGTGATTGTGTGATTGTGTGATTGTGGGATTGTGTGATTGTGTGATTGTGCGATTGCGTGGTTGCGTGATTGCGTGATTGTGTGATTGTGTGATTGTGTGGTTGTGTGATTGTGTGATTGTGTGATTGTGTGCTTGTGTGATTGCGTGATTGTGTGATTGTGGGATTGTGTGGTTGTGTGATTGTGTGGTTGTGTGATTGTGTGATTGTGGGATTGTGTGGTTGTGTGATTGTGTGGTTGTGTGATTGTGTGATTGTGTGGTTGTGTGATTGTGGGATTGTGTGGTTGTGTGATTGTGTGGTTGCGTGATTGCGTGATTGTGTGATTGTGTGATTGTGTGGTGGTTTGATTGTGTGATTGTGTATTATGTGATTGTGTTCTTGTGTCTTTGTGTGATTGTGTAGTTGTGTGATTGTGTGATTGTGTGATTGTGGGATTGTGAGATTGTGAGATTGTGTGATTGTGTGATTGTGTGATTGTGTGATTGTGTGATTGTGTGATTGTGTGAAAGTGGGTTTGTGTGTTTGTGGATTGTGTGGTTGTGTGATTGTGTCATGGAGGGATGTGGAGTGTCTGATTGTGTGATTGTGTATTGGTGTGAGTGTGCGATTGTGTGACTTTGCGATTGTGTGATTGTGTGATGGCGGGTTGTGGATTGTCTGATTGTGTGATTGTGTATTGGTGTGATTGTGTGATTGTGTGATTGTGGGATTGTGTGAGTGTGTGATTGTGTGATTGCGTGATTGTGTGATTGTGTGATTGTGTCACAGTGTGATTGTGTGATTGTGTGATTGTGTGATTGTGTGATTGTGTGGTGGTGTGATTGTGTGATTGTGTGATTGTGTGATTGTGGGATTGTGTGATTGTGTGATTGCGTGATTGTGTGATTGTGTGGTTGTGTGATTGTGTGATTGTGTGATTGTGTGATTGTGTGATTGTGCGATTGTGTGATTGCGTGGTTGCGTGATTGCGTGATTGTGTGATCGTGTGATTGTGTGGTTGTGTGATTGTGTGATTGTGTGATAGTGTGATTGTGCGATTGTGTGATTGCGTGATTGCCTGGTTGCGTGATTCTGTGATTCCCTCGTTGTGCGATTGTGTTATTGTGTGATGAGGTGCTTGTGTGATGGTGTGATTGTGTGATTGTGTGATTGTGTGGTTGTGTGATTGCGTGATTGTGTGATTGTGGGATTGTGTGATTGTGTGAGTGTGCGATTGTGTGATTGTGTGATTGTGTGATTGTGTGGTTGTGTGAGTGTGTGGGTGTGTGATCGTGTGATTGTGTCACTGTGTGATTGTGTGATTGTGTGATTGTGTGATTGTGTGGTGGTGTGATTGTGTGATTGTGTGATTGTGGGATTGTGTGATTGTGTGATTGTGCGATTGCGTGGTTGCGTGATTGCGTGATTGTGTGATTGTGTGATTGTGTGGTTGTGTGATTGTGTGATTGTGTGATTGTGTGCTTGTGTGATTGCGTGATTGTGTGATTGTGGGATTGTGTGGTTGTGTGATTGTGTGGTTGTGTGATTGTGTGATTGTGGGATTGTGTGGTTGTGTGATTGTGTGGTTGTGTGATTGTGTGATTGTGTGGTTGTGTGATTGTGGGATTGTGTGGTTGTGTGATTGTGTGGTTGCGTGATTGCGTGATTGTGTGATTGTGTGATTGTGTGGTGGTTTGATTGTGTGATTGTGTATTATGTGATTGTGTTCTTGTGTCTTTGTGTGATTGTGTAGTTGTGTGATTGTGTGATTGTGTGATTGTGGGATTGTGAGATTGTGAGATTGTGTGATTGTGTGATTGTGTGATTGTGTGATTGTGTGATTGTGTGATTGTGTGAAAGTGGGTTTGTGTGTTTGTGGATTGTGTGGTTGTGTGATTGTGTCATGGAGGGATGTGGAGTGTCTGATTGTGTGATTGTGTATTGGTGTGAGTGTGCGATTGTGTGACTTTGCGATTGTGTGATTGTGTGATGGCGGGTTGTGGATTGTCTGATTGTGTGATTGTGTATTGGTGTGATTGTGTGATTGTGTGATTGTGGGATTGTGTGAGTGTGTGATTGTGTGATTGCGTGATTGTGTGATTGTGTGATTGTGTCACAGTGTGATTGTGTGATTGTGTGATTGTGTGATTGTGTGATTGTGTGGTGGTGTGATTGTGTGATTGTGTGATTGTGTGATTGTGTGATTGCGTGATTGTGTGATTGTGTGGTTGTGTGATTGTGTGATTGTGTGATTGTGTGATTGTGTGATTGTGCGATTGTGTGATTGCGTGGTTGCGTGATTGCGTGATTGTGTGATCGTGTGATTGTGTGGTTGTGTGATTGTGTGATTGTGTGATAGTGTGATTGTGCGATTGTGTGATTGCGTGATTGCCTGGTTGCGTGATTCTGTGATTCCCTCGTTGTGCGATTGTGTTATTGTGTGATGAGGTGCTTGTGTGATGGTGTGATTGTGTGATTGTGTGATTGTGTGGTTGTGTGATTGCGTGATTGTGTGATTGTGGGATTGTGTGATTGTGTGAGTGTGTGGGTGTGGGATCGTGTGATTGTGTGATTGTGTGATTGTGTGGTGGTGTGATTGTGTGATTGTGTATTATGTGATTGTGTTCTTGTGTCTTTGTGTGATTGTGTAGTTGTGTGATTGTGTGATTGTGTGATTGTGGGATTGTGAGATTGTGTGATTGTGTGATTGTGTGATTGTGTGATTGTGTGATTGTGTGATTGTGTGATTGTGTGATTGTGTGATTGTGTGATTGTGTGAAAGTGGGTTAGTGTGTTTGTGGATTGTGTGGTTGTGTGATTGTGTGATGGCGGGATGTGGATTGTCTGATTGTGTGATTGTGTATTGGTGTGATTGTGCGATTGTGTGACTTTGCGATTGTGTGATTGTGTGATGGCGGGTTGTGGATTGTCTGATTGTGTGATTGTGTATTGGTGTGATTGTGTATTGGTGTGATTGTGTGATTGTGTGATTGTGGGATTGTGGGATTGTGTGAGTGTGTGATTGTGTGATTGCGTGATTGTGTGATTGTGTCACAGTGTGATTGTGTGGTTCTGTGGTTGTGTGATTGTGTGGTTGTGTGATTGTGTGATTGTGTGATTGTGTGATTGTGTGATTGTGTTATTGTGTGATTGTGTGATTGTGTGAAAGTGGGTTTGTGTGTTTGTGGATTGTGTGGTTGTGTGATTGTGTGATGGAGGGATGTGGATTGTCTGATTGTGTGATTGTGTATTGGTGTGAGTGTGCGATTGTGTGACTTTGCGATTGTGTGATTGTATGATGGCGGGTTGTGGATTGTCTGATTGTGTGATTGTGTATTGGTGTGATTGTGTGATTGTGTGATTGTGGGATTGTGTGAGTGTGTGATTGTGCGATTGCGTGATTGTGTGATTGTGTGATTGTGTCACAGTGTGATTGTGTGATTGTGTCACAGTGTGATTGTGTGATTGTGTGGTTGTGTGATTGTGTGATTGTGTGATTGTGGGATTGTGTGGTTGTGTGATTGTGTGGCTGTGTGATTGTGTGATTGTGGGATTGTGTGATTGTGTGATTGTGTGATTGTGTGGTTGTGTGATTGTGTGATTGTGTGATTGTGTGATTGTGTGATTGTGCGATTGTGTGATTGCGTGGTTGCGTGATTGCGTGATTGTGTGATTGTGTGATTGTGTAATTGTGTGATTGTGTGGTTGTGTGATTGTGTGATTGTGTGATAGTGTGATTGTGCGATTGTGTGATTGCGTGATTGCCTGGTTGCGTGATTCTGTGATTCCCTCGTTGTGCGATTGTGTTATTGTGTGATGAGGTGCTTGTGTGATGGTGTGATTGTGTGATTGTGTGATTGTGTCCATGTGTAATCGTGTGTTTGGGTGCTTGTGTGATTGTGCGAGTGTGTGATTGTGTGATTGTGGATTGTGTGATTGTGTGATTGTGTGATTGTGTGATTGTGTGATTGTGTGATTGTGTGATTGTGTGATTGTGTGATTGTGTGATTGTGTGATTGTGTGATTGTGTGATTGTGTGATTGTGTGATTGTGTGATTGTGTGATTGTGGGATTGTGTGATGGTGTGATTGTGTGATTGTGTGATTGTGTGGTTGTGGGATTGTGTGATTGTGTGATTGTGTGATTGTGTGATTGTGTGACTGTGTGATTGTGTGGTTGTGTGATTGTGTGATTGTGTGATTGTCTGATTGTGTGATAGTGGGATTGTGTGGTTGTGTGATTGTGTGGTTGTGTGATTATGTGATTGTGTCATTGTGTTCATGTGTTATTTTGTGTTGGGGTGCTTGTGTGATTGCGTGAGTATATGATTGTGTGACTGTGGATTGTGTATTGTGTGATTGTGTGATTGCGTGAGTGTGTGGTTGTGTGACTGTAGATTGCGTATTGTGTGATTGTGTGATTGTGTGATTGTGTGAAAGTGGGTTTGTGTGTTTGTGGATTGTGTGGTTGTGTGATTGTGTGATGGCGGGATGTGGATTGTCTGATTGTGTGATTGTGTATTGGTGTGATTGTGCGATTGTGTGACTTTGCGATTGTGTGATTGTGTGATGGCGGGTTGTGGATTGTCTGACTGTGTGATTGTGTATTGGTGTGATTGTGCGATTGTGTGACTTTGCGATTGTGTGATTGTGTGGTTGTCTGATTGTGTGATTGCATGGTGAGGTGATTGTGTGATAGTGTGATTGTGTGATAGTGTGATTGTGGGATTGTGTGGTTGTGTGATTGTGTGGTTGTGTGATTGTGTGATTGTGTCACTGTGTGATTGTGTGATTGTGTGATTGTGTGGTTGTGTGATTGTGTGATTGTGTGATTGTGTGATTGTGGGATTGTGTGGTTGTGTGATTGTGTGGTTGTGTGATTGTGTGATTGTGGGATTGTGTGGTTGTGTGATTGTGTGGTTGTGTGATTGTGTGATTGTGTGATTGTGTGATTGTGGGATTGTGTGGTTGTGTGATTGTGTGGTTGTGTGATTGCGTGATTGTGTGATTGTGGGATTGTGTGATTGTGTGATTGTGGGATTGTGTGGTTGTGTGATTGTGTGGTTGTGTGATTGTGTGATTGTGTGATTTTGTGATTGTGGGATTGTGTGGTTGTGTGATTGTGTGGTTGTGTGATTGCGTGATTGTGTGATTGTGGGATTGTGTGATTGTGTGATTGTGCGATTGTGTGATTGTGTGATTGTGTGGTTGTGTGAGTGTGTGGGTGTGTGATCGTGTGATTGTGTCACTGTGTGATTGTGTGATTGTGTGATTGTGGGATTGTGTGAGTGTGTGATTGTGTGATTGCGTGATTGTGTGATTGTGTGATTGTGTCACAGTGTGATTGTGTGATTGTGTGGTTGTGTGATTGTGTGATTGTGTGATTGTGTGATTGTGAGATTGTGTGGTTGTGTGATTGTGTGATTGTGTGATTGTGTGATTGTGTGATTGTGCGATTGTGTGATTGCGTGGTTGCGTGATTGCGTGATTGTGTGATTGTGTGATTGTGTGGTTGTGTGATTGTGTGATTGTGTGATTGTGTGCTTGTGTGATTGCGTGATTGTGTGATTGTGTGATTGTGTGATTGTGGGATTGTGTGGTTGTGTGATTGTGTGGTTGTGTGATTGTGTGATTGTGGGATTGTGTGGTTGTGTGATTGTGTGGTTGTGTGATTGTGTGATTGTGTGATTGTGTGATTGTGGGATTGTGTGGTTGTGTGATTGTGTGGTTGTGTGATTGCGTGATTGTGTGATTGTGGGATTGTGTGATTGTGTGATTGTGGGATTGTGTGGTTGTGTGATTGTGTGGTTGTGTGATTGTGTGATTGTGTGATTTTGTGATTGTGGGATTGTGTGGTTGTGTGATTGTGTGGTTGTGTGATTGCGTGATTGTGTGATTGTGGGATTGTGTGATTGTGTGATTGTGCGATTGTGTGATTGTGTGATTGTGTGGTTGTGTGAGTGTGTGGGTGTGTGATCGTGTGATTGTGTCACTGTGTGATTGTGTGATTGTGTGATTGTGGGATTGTGTGAGTGTGTGATTGTGTGATTGCGTGATTGTGTGATTGTGTGATTGTGTCACAGTGTGATTGTGTGATTGTGTGGTTGTGTGATTGTGTGATTGTGTGATTGTGTGATTGTGAGATTGTGTGGTTGTGTGATTGTGTGATTGTGTGATTGTGTGATTGTGTGATTGTGCGATTGTGTGATTGCGTGGTTGCGTGATTGCGTGATTGTGTGATTGTGTGATTGTGTGGTTGTGTGATTGTGTGATTGTGTGATTGTGTGCTTGTGTGATTGCGTGATTGTGTGATTGTGGGATTGTGTGATTGTGTGATTGTGCGATTGTGTGATTGTGTGATTGTGTGATTGTGTGGTTGTGTGAGTGTGTGGGTGTGTGATCGTGTGATTGTGTCACTGTGTGATTGTGTGATTGTGTGATTGTGTGATTGTGTGGTGGTGTGATTGTGTGATTGTGTGATTGTGGGATTGTGTGATTGTGTGATTGTGCGATTGCGTGGTTGCGTGATTGCGTGATTGTGTGATTGTGTGATTGTGTGGTTGTGTGATTGTGTGATTGTGTGATTGTGTGCTTGTGTGATTGCGTGATTGTGTGATTGTGGGATTGTGTGGTTCTGTGATTGTGTGGTTGTGTGATTGTGTGATTGTGGGATTGTGTGGTTGTGTGATTGTGTGGTTGTGTGATTGTGTGATTGTGTGGTTGTGTGATTGTGGGATTGTGTGGTTGTGTGATTGTGTGGTTGCGTGATTGCGTGATTGTGTGATTGTGTGATTGTGTGGTGGTTTGATTGTGTGATTGTGTATTATGTGATTGTGTTCTTGTGTCTTTGTGTGATTGTGTAGTTGTGTGATTGTGTGATTGTGTGATTGTGGGATTGTGAGATTGTGAGATTGTGTGATTGTGTGATTGTGTGATTGTGTGATTGTGTGATTGTGTGAAAGTGGGTTTGTGTGTTTGTGGATTGTGTGGTTGTGTGATTGTGTCATGGAGGGATGTGGAGTGTCTGATTGTGTGATTGTGTATTGGTGTGAGTGTGCGATTGTGTGACTTTGCGATTGTGTGATTGTGTGATGGCGGGTTGTGGATTGTCTGATTGTGTGATTGTGTATTGGTGTGATTGTGTGATTGTGTGATTGTGGGATTGTGTGAGTGTGTGATTGTGTGATTGCGTGATTGTGTGATTGTGTGATTGTGTCACAGTGTGATTGTGTGATTGTGTTGTTGTGTGATTGTGTGATTGTGGGATTGTGTGGTTGTGTGATTGTGTGGCTGTGTGATTGTGTGATTGTGTGATTGTGGGATTGTGTGATTGTGTGATTGCGTGATTGTGTGATTGTGTGGTTGTGTGATTGTGTGATTGTGTGATTGTGTGATTGTGTGATTGTGCGATTGTGTGATTGCGTGGTTGCGTGATTGCGTGATTGTGTGATCGTGTGATTGTGTGGTTGTGTGATTGTGTGATTGTGTGATAGTGTGATTGTGCGATTGTGTGATTGCGTGATTGCCTGGTTGCGTGATTCTGTGATTCCCTCGTTGTGCGATTGTGTTATTGTGTGATGAGGTGCTTGTGTGATGGTGTGATTGTGTGATTGTGTGATTGTGTGGTTGTGTGATTGCGTGATTGTGTGATTGTGGGATTGTGTGATTGTGTGAGTGTGTGGGTGTGGGATCGTGTGATTGTGTGATTGTGTGATTGTGTGGTGGTGTGATTGTGTGATTGTGTATTATGTGATTGTGTTCTTGTGTCTTTGTGTGATTGTGTAGTTGTGTGATTGTGTGATTGTGTGATTGTGGGATTGTGAGATTGTGTGATTGTGTGATTGTGTGATTGTGTGATTGTGTGATTGTGTGATTGTGTGATTGTGTGATTGTGTGATTGTGTGATTGTGTGATTGTGTGATTGTGTGATTGTGTGATTGTGTGAAAGTGGGTTAGTGTGTTTGTGGATTGTGTGGTTGTGTGATTGTGTGATGGCGGGATGTGGATTGTCTGATTGTGTGATTGTGTATTGGTGTGATTGTGCGATTGTGTGACTTTGCGATTGTGTGATTGTGTGATGGCGGGTTGTGGATTGTCTGATTGTGTGATTGTGTATTGGTGTGATTGTGTATTGGTGTGATTGTGTGATTGTGTGATTGTGGGATTGTGGGATTGTGTGAGTGTGTGATTGTGTGATTGCGTGATTGTGTGATTGTGTGATTGTGTCACAGTGTGATTGTGTGGTTCTGTGGTTGTGTGATTGTGTGGTTGTGTGATTGTGTGATTGTGGGATTGTGGGATTGTGTGATTGTGTGATTGTGTGATTGTGTGATTGTGTGAAAGTGGGTTTGTGTGTTTGTGGATTGTGTGGTTGTGTGATTGTGTGATGGCGGGATGTGGATTGTCTGATTGTGTGATTGTGAATTGGTGTGATTGTGTGATTGTGTGATTGTGGGATTGTGTGAGTGTGTGATTGTGTGATTGCGTGATTGTGTGATTGTGTGATTGTGTCACAGTGTGATTGTGTGATTGTGTGGTTGTGTGATTGTGTGATTGTGGGATTGTGTGGTTGTGTGATTGTGTGGTTGTGTGATTGTGTGATTGTGGGATTGTGTGATTGTGTGATTGTGTGATTGTGTGATTGTGTGGTTGTGTGATTGTGTGATTGTGTGATTGTGTGATTGTGCGATTGTGTGATTGCGTGGTTGCGTGATTGCGTGATTGTGTGATTGTGTGATTGTGTGATTGTGTGGTGGTGTGATTGTGTGATTGTGTATTATGTGATTGTGTCCTTGTGTCTTTGTGTGATTGTGTAGTTGTGTGATTGTGTGGTTGTGTGATTGTGTGATTGTGGGATTGTGTGGTTGTGTGATTGTGTGGTTGCGTGATTGTGTGATTGTGGGATTGTGTGATTGTGTGATTGTGTGATTGTGTGATTGTGTCCATGTGTAATCGTGTGTTTGGGTGCTTGTGTGATTGTGCGAGTGTGTGATTGTGTGATTGTGGATTGTGTGATTGTGTGATTGTGTGATTGTGTGATTGTGTGATTGTGTGATTGTGTGATTGTGTGATTGTGTGATTGTGTGATTGTGTGATTGTGGGATTGTGTGATGGTGTGATTGTGTGATTGTGTGATTGTGTGGTTGTGGGATTGTGTGATTGTGTGATTGTGTGATTGTGTGATTGTGTGATTGTGTGGTTGTGTGATTGTGTGATTGTGTGATTGTGTGATTGTGGGATTGTGTGGTTGTGTGATTGTGTGGTTGTGTGATTATGTGATTGTGTCATTGTGTTCATGTGTTATTTTGTGTTGGGGTGCTTGTGTGATTGCGTGAGTATATGATTGTGTGACTGTGGATTGTGTATTGTGTGATTGTGTGATTGCGTGAGTGTGTGGTTGTGTGACTGTAGATTGCGTATTGTGTGATTGTGTGATTGTGTGATTGTGTGATTGTGTGATTGTGTGATTGTGTGATTGTGTGAAAGTGGGTTTGTGTGTTTGTGGATTGTGTGATTGTGTGATTGTGTGATGGCGGGATGTGGATTGTCTGATTGTGTGATTGTGTATTGGTGTGATTGTGCGATTGTGTGACTTTGCGATTGTGTGATTGTGTGATGGCGGGTTGTGGATTGTCTGACTGTGTGATTGTGTATTGGTGTGATTGTGCGATTGTGTGACTTTGCGATTGTGTGATTGTGTGGTTGTGTGATTGTGTGATTGCATGGTGGTGTGATTGTGTGATAGTGTGATTGTGTGATAGTGTGATAGTGTGATTGTGTGATTGTGTGATTGTGTGATTGTGTGATTGTGTCACTGTGTGATTGTGTGATTGTGTGATTGTGTGGTTGTGTGATTGTGTGATTGTGTGATTGTGGGATTGTGTGGTTGTGTGATTGTGTGGATGTGTGATTGTGTGATTGTGGGATTGTGTGGTTGTGTGATTGTGTGGTTGTGTGATTGTGTGATTGTGTGATTGTGTGATTGTGTGATTGTGTGATTGTGGGATTGTGCGGTTGTGTGATTGTGTGGTTGTGTGATTGCGTGATTGTGTGATTGTGGGATTGTGTGATTGTGTGATTGTGTGATTGTGGGATTGTGTGGTTGTGTGATTGTGTGGTTGTGTGATTGTGTGATTGTGTGATTTTGTGATTGTGGGATTGTGTGGTTGTGCGATTGTGTGGTTGTGTGATTGCGTGATTGTGTGATTGTGGGATTGTGTGATTGTGTGATTGTGCGATTGTGTGATTGTGTGATTGTGTGGTTGTGTGAGTGTGTGGGTATGTGATCGTGTGATTGTGTCACTGTGTGATTGTGTGATTGTGTGATTGTGTGATTGTGGGATTGTGTGAGTGTGTGATTGTGTGATTGCGTGATTGTGTGATTGTGTGATTGTGTCACAGTGTGATTGTGTGATTGTGTGGTTGTGTGATTGTGTGATTGTGTGATTGTGTGATTGTGAGATTGTGTGGTTGTGTGATTGTGTGATTGTGTGATTGTGTGATTGTGTGATTGTGCGATTGTGTGATTGCGTGATTGCGTGATTGCGTGATTGTGTGATTGTGTGATTGTGTGGTTGTGTGATTGTGTGATTGTGTGATTGTGTGCTTGTGTGATTGCGTGATTGTGTGATTGTGGGATTGTGTGATTGTGCGATTGTGCGATTGTGTGATTGTGTGATTGTGTGGTTGTGTGAGTGTGTGGGTGCGTGATCGTGTGATTGTGTCACTGTGTGATTGTGTGATTGTGTGATTGTGTGGTGGTGTGATTGTGTGATTCTGTATTATGTGATTGTGTTCTTGTGTCTTTGTGTGATTGTGTAGTTGTGTGATTGTGTGATTGTGTGATTGTGGGATTGTGAGATTGTGTGATTGTGTGATTGTGTGATTGTGGGATTGTGTGATTGTGTCCATGTGTAATCGTGTGTTTGGGTGCTTGTGTGACTGTGTGAGTGTGTGATTGTGTGATTGTGTGGTTGTGTGATTGTGTGATTGTGTGATTGTGTGATTGTGTGATTGTGTGATTGTGTGATTGTGTGATTGTGTCACTGTGTGATTGTGTGATTGTGTGATTGTGTGGTTGTGTGATTGTGTGATTGTGTGATTGTGTGATTGTGGGATTGTGTGGTTGTGTGATTGTGTGGTTGTGTGATTGTGTGATTGTGGGATTGTGTGGTTGTGTGATTGTGTGGTTGTGTGATTGTGTGATTGTGTGATTGTGTGATTGTGGGATTGTGTGGTTGTGTGATTGTGTGGTTGTGTGATTGCGTGATTGTGTGATTGTGGGATTGTGTAATTGTGTGATTGTGTGATTGTGGGTTTGTGTCGTTGTGTGATTGTGTGGTTGTGTGATTGTGTGATTGTGTGATTGTGGGATTGTGTGGTTGTGTGATTGTGTGGTTGTGTGATTGCGTGATTGTGTAATTGTGGGATTGTGTGATTGTGGGATTGTGTGATTGTGTGATTGTGGGATTGTGTGGTTGTGTGATTGTGTGGTTGTGTGATTGTGTGATTGTGTGATTTTGTGATTGTGGGATTGTGTGGTTGTGTGATTGTGTGATTGTGTGGTTGTGTGAGTGTGTGGGTGTGTGATCGTGTGATTGTGTCACTGTGTGATTGTGTGATTGTGTGATTGTGTGATTGTGTGGTGGTGTGATTGTGTGATTGTGTGATTGTGGGATTGTGTGATTGTGTGATTGTGCGATTGCGTGGTTGCGTGATTGCGTGATTGTGTGATTGTGTGATTGTGTGGTTGTGTGATTGTGTGATTGTGTGATTGTGTGCTTGTGTGATTGCGTGATTGTGTGATTGTGGGATTGTGTGGTTGTGTGATTGTGTGGTTGTGTGATTGTGTGATTGTGGGATTGTGTGGTTGTGTGATTGTGTGGTTGTGTGATTGTGTGATTGTGTGGTTGTGTGATTGTGGGATTGTGTGGTTGTGTGATTGTGTGGTTGCGTGATTGCGTGATTGTGTGATTGTGTGATTGTGTGGTGGTTTGATTGTGTGATTGTGTATTATGTGATTGTGTTCTTGTGTCTTTGTGTGATTGTGTAGTTGTGTGATTGTGTGATTGTGTGATTGTGGGATTGTGAGATTGTGAGATTGTGTGATTGTGTGATTGTGTGATTGTGTGAAAGTGGGTTTGTGTGTTTGTGGATTGTGTGGTTGTGTGATTGTGTCATGGAGGGATGTGGAGTGTCTGATTGTGTGATTGTGTATTGGTGTGAGTGTGCGATTGTGTGACTTTGCGATTGTGTGATTGTGTGATGGCGGGTTGTGGATTGTCTGATTGTGTGATTGTGTATTGGTGTGATTGTGTGATTGTGTGATTGTGGGATTGTGTGAGTGTGTGATTGTGTGATTGCGTGATTGTGTGATTGTGTGATTGTGTCACAGTGTGATTGTGTGATTGTGTTGTTGTGTGATTGTGTGATTGTGGGATTGTGTGGTTGTGTGATTGTGTGGCTGTGTGATTGTGTGATTGTGTGATTGTGGGATTGTGTGATTGTGTGATTGCGTGATTGTGTGATTGTGTGGTTGTGTGATTGTGTGATTGTGTGATTGTGTGATTGTGTGATTGTGCGATTGTGTGATTGCGTGGTTGCGTGATTGCGTGATTGTGTGATCGTGTGATTGTGTGGTTGTGTGATTGTGTGATTGTGTGATAGTGTGATTGTGCGATTGTGTGATTGCGTGATTGCCTGGTTGCGTGATTCTGTGATTCCCTCGTTGTGCGATTGTGTTATTGTGTGATGAGGTGCTTGTGTGATGGTGTGATTGTGTGATTGTGTGATTGTGTGGTTGTGTGATTGCGTGATTGTGTGATTGTGGGATTGTGTGATTGTGTGAGTGTGTGGGTGTGGGATCGTGTGATTGTGTGATTGTGTGATTGTGTGGTGGTGTGATTGTGTGATTGTGTATTATGTGATTGTGTTCTTGTGTCTTTGTGTGATTGTGTAGTTGTGTGATTGTGTGATTGTGTGATTGTGGGATTGTGAGATTGTGTGATTGTGTGATTGTGTGATTGTGTGATTGTGTGATTGTGTGATTGTGTGATTGTGTGATTGTGTGATTGTGTGATTGTGTGATTGTGTGATTGTGTGATTGTGTGATTGTGTGAAAGTGGGTTAGTGTGTTTGTGGATTGTGTGGTTGTGTGATTGTGTGATGGCGGGATGTGGATTGTCTGATTGTGTGATTGTGTATTGGTGTGATTGTGCGATTGTGTGACTTTGCGATTGTGTGATTGTGTGATGGCGGGTTGTGGATTGTCTGATTGTGTGATTGTGTATTGGTGTGATTGTGTATTGGTGTGATTGTGTGATTGTGTGATTGTGGGATTGTGGGATTGTGTGAGTGTGTGATTGTGTGATTGCGTGATTGTGTGATTGTGTGATTGTGTCACAGTGTGATTGTGTGGTTCTGTGGTTGTGTGATTGTGTGGTTGTGTGATTGTGTGATTGTGGGATTGTGGGATTGTGTGATTGTGTGATTGTGTGATTGTGTGATTGTGTGAAAGTGGGTTTGTGTGTTTGTGGATTGTGTGGTTGTGTGATTGTGTGATGGCGGGATGTGGATTGTCTGATTGTGTGATTGTGAATTGGTGTGATTGTGTGATTGTGTGATTGTGGGATTGTGTGAGTGTGTGATTGTGTGATTGCGTGATTGTGTGATTGTGTGATTGTGTCACAGTGTGATTGTGTGATTGTGTGGTTGTGTGATTGTGTGATTGTGGGATTGTGTGGTTGTGTGATTGTGTGGTTGTGTGATTGTGTGATTGTGGGATTGTGTGATTGTGTGATTGTGTGATTGTGTGATTGTGTGGTTGTGTGATTGTGTGATTGTGTGATTGTGTGATTGTGCGATTGTGTGATTGCGTGGTTGCGTGATTGCGTGATTGTGTGATTGTGTGATTGTGTGATTGTGTGGTGGTGTGATTGTGTGATTGTGTATTATGTGATTGTGTCCTTGTGTCTTTGTGTGATTGTGTAGTTGTGTGATTGTGTGGTTGTGTGATTGTGTGATTGTGGGATTGTGTGGTTGTGTGATTGTGTGGTTGCGTGATTGTGTGATTGTGGGATTGTGTGATTGTGTGATTGTGTGATTGTGTGATTGTGTCCATGTGTAATCGTGTGTTTGGGTGCTTGTGTGATTGTGCGAGTGTGTGATTGTGTGATTGTGGATTGTGTGATTGTGTGATTGTGTGATTGTGTGATTGTGTGATTGTGTGATTGTGTGATTGTGTGATTGTGTGATTGTGTGATTGTGTGATTGTGGGATTGTGTGATGGTGTGATTGTGTGATTGTGTGATTGTGTGGTTGTGGGATTGTGTGATTGTGTGATTGTGTGATTGTGTGATTGTGTGATTGTGTGGTTGTGTGATTGTGTGATTGTGTGATTGTGTGATTGTGGGATTGTGTGGTTGTGTGATTGTGTGGTTGTGTGATTATGTGATTGTGTCATTGTGTTCATGTGTTATTTTGTGTTGGGGTGCTTGTGTGATTGCGTGAGTATATGATTGTGTGACTGTGGATTGTGTATTGTGTGATTGTGTGATTGCGTGAGTGTGTGGTTGTGTGACTGTAGATTGCGTATTGTGTGATTGTGTGATTGTGTGATTGTGTGATTGTGTGATTGTGTGATTGTGTGATTGTGTGAAAGTGGGTTTGTGTGTTTGTGGATTGTGTGATTGTGTGATTGTGTGATGGCGGGATGTGGATTGTCTGATTGTGTGATTGTGTATTGGTGTGATTGTGCGATTGTGTGACTTTGCGATTGTGTGATTGTGTGATGGCGGGTTGTGGATTGTCTGACTGTGTGATTGTGTATTGGTGTGATTGTGCGATTGTGTGACTTTGCGATTGTGTGATTGTGTGGTTGTGTGATTGTGTGATTGCATGGTGGTGTGATTGTGTGATAGTGTGATTGTGTGATAGTGTGATAGTGTGATTGTGTGATTGTGTGATTGTGTGATTGTGTGATTGTGTCACTGTGTGATTGTGTGATTGTGTGATTGTGTGGTTGTGTGATTGTGTGATTGTGTGATTGTGGGATTGTGTGGTTGTGTGATTGTGTGGATGTGTGATTGTGTGATTGTGGGATTGTGTGGTTGTGTGATTGTGTGGTTGTGTGATTGTGTGATTGTGTGATTGTGTGATTGTGTGATTGTGTGATTGTGGGATTGTGCGGTTGTGTGATTGTGTGGTTGTGTGATTGCGTGATTGTGTGATTGTGGGATTGTGTGATTGTGTGATTGTGTGATTGTGGGATTGTGTGGTTGTGTGATTGTGTGGTTGTGTGATTGTGTGATTGTGTGATTTTGTGATTGTGGGATTGTGTGGTTGTGCGATTGTGTGGTTGTGTGATTGCGTGATTGTGTGATTGTGGGATTGTGTGATTGTGTGATTGTGCGATTGTGTGATTGTGTGATTGTGTGGTTGTGTGAGTGTGTGGGTATGTGATCGTGTGATTGTGTCACTGTGTGATTGTGTGATTGTGTGATTGTGTGATTGTGGGATTGTGTGAGTGTGTGATTGTGTGATTGCGTGATTGTGTGATTGTGTGATTGTGTCACAGTGTGATTGTGTGATTGTGTGGTTGTGTGATTGTGTGATTGTGTGATTGTGTGATTGTGAGATTGTGTGGTTGTGTGATTGTGTGATTGTGTGATTGTGTGATTGTGTGATTGTGCGATTGTGTGATTGCGTGATTGCGTGATTGCGTGATTGTGTGATTGTGTGATTGTGTGGTTGTGTGATTGTGTGATTGTGTGATTGTGTGCTTGTGTGATTGCGTGATTGTGTGATTGTGGGATTGTGTGATTGTGCGATTGTGCGATTGTGTGATTGTGTGATTGTGTGGTTGTGTGAGTGTGTGGGTGCGTGATCGTGTGATTGTGTCACTGTGTGATTGTGTGATTGTGTGATTGTGTGGTGGTGTGATTGTGTGATTCTGTATTATGTGATTGTGTTCTTGTGTCTTTGTGTGATTGTGTAGTTGTGTGATTGTGTGATTGTGTGATTGTGGGATTGTGAGATTGTGTGATTGTGTGATTGTGTGATTGTGGGATTGTGTGATTGTGTCCATGTGTAATCGTGTGTTTGGGTGCTTGTGTGACTGTGTGAGTGTGTGATTGTGTGATTGTGTGGTTGTGTGATTGTGTGATTGTGTGATTGTGTGATTGTGTGATTGTGTGATTGTGTGATTGTGTGATTGTGTCACTGTGTGATTGTGTGATTGTGTGATTGTGTGGTTGTGTGATTGTGTGATTGTGTGATTGTGTGATTGTGGGATTGTGTGGTTGTGTGATTGTGTGGTTGTGTGATTGTGTGATTGTGGGATTGTGTGGTTGTGTGATTGTGTGGTTGTGTGATTGTGTGATTGTGTGATTGTGTGATTGTGGGATTGTGTGGTTGTGTGATTGTGTGGTTGTGTGATTGCGTGATTGTGTGATTGTGGGATTGTGTAATTGTGTGATTGTGTGATTGTGGGTTTGTGTCGTTGTGTGATTGTGTGGTTGTGTGATTGTGTGATTGTGTGATTGTGGGATTGTGTGGTTGTGTGATTGTGTGGTTGTGTGATTGCGTGATTGTGTAATTGTGGGATTGTGTGATTGTGGGATTGTGTGATTGTGTGATTGTGGGATTGTGTGGTTGTGTGATTGTGTGGTTGTGTGATTGTGTGATTGTGTGATTTTGTGATTGTGGGATTGTGTGGTTGTGTGATTGTGTGGTTGTGTGATTGCGTGATTGTGTGATTGTGGGATTGTGTGATTGTGTGATTGTGCGATTGTGTGATTGTGTGATTGTGTGGTTGTGTGAGTGTGTGGGTGTGTGATCGTGTGATTGTGTCACTGTGTGATTGTGTGATTGTGTGATTGTGGGATTGTGTGAGTGTGTGATTGTGTGATTGCGTGATTGTGTGATTGTGTGATTGTGTCACAGTGTGATTGTGTGATTGTGTGGTTGTGTGATTGTGTGATTGTGTGATTGTGTGATTGTGAGATTGTGTGGTTGTGTGATTGTGTGATTGTGTGATTGTGTGATTGTGTGATTGTGCGATTGTGTGATTGCGTGGTTGCGTGATTGCGTGATTGTGTGATTGTGTGATTGTGTGGTTGTGTGATTGTGTGATTGTGTGATTGTGTGCTTGTGTGATTGCGTGATTGTGTGATTGTGGGATTGTGTGATTGTGTGATTGTGCGATTGTGTGATTGTGTGATTGTGTGATTGTGTGGTTGTGTGAGTGTGTGGGTGTGTGATCGTGTGATTGTGTCACTGTGTGATTGTGTGATTGTGTGATTGTGTGATTGTGTGGTGGTGTGATTGTGTGATTGTGTGATTGTGGGATTGTGTGATTGTGTGATTGTGCGATTGCGTGGTTGCGTGATTGCGTGATTGTGTGATTGTGTGATTGTGTGGTTGTGTGATTGTGTGATTGTGTGATTGTGTGCTTGTGTGATTGCGTGATTGTGTGATTGTGGGATTGTGTGGTTGTGTGATTGTGTGGTTGTGTGATTGTGTGATTGTGGGATTGTGTGGTTGTGTGATTGTGTGGTTGTGTGATTGTGTGATTGTGTGGTTGTGTGATTGTGGGATTGTGTGGTTGTGTGATTGTGTGGTTGCGTGATTGCGTGATTGTGTGATTGTGTGATTGTGTGGTGGTTTGATTGTGTGATTGTGTATTATGTGATTGTGTTCTTGTGTCTTTGTGTGATTGTGTAGTTGTGTGATTGTGTGATTGTGTGATTGTGGGATTGTGAGATTGTGAGATTGTGTGATTGTGTGATTGTGTGATTGTGTGATTGTGTGATTGTGTGATTGTGTGATTGTGTGAAAGTGGGTTTGTGTGTTTGTGGATTGTGTGGTTGTGTGATTGTGTCATGGAGGGATGTGGAGTGTCTGATTGTGTGATTGTGTATTGGTGTGAGTGTGCGATTGTGTGACTTTGCGATTGTGTGATTGTGTGATGGCGGGTTGTGGATTGTCTGATTGTGTGATTGTGTATTGGTGTGATTGTGTGATTGTGTGATTGTGGGATTGTGTGAGTGTGTGATTGTGTGATTGCGTGATTGTGTGATTGTGTGATTGTGTCACAGTGTGATTGTGTGATTGTGTTGTTGTGTGATTGTGTGATTGTGGGATTGTGTGGTTGTGTGATTGTGTGGCTGTGTGATTGTGTGATTGTGTGATTGTGGGATTGTGTGATTGTGTGATTGCGTGATTGTGTGATTGTGTGGTTGTGTGATTGTGTGATTGTGTGATTGTGTGATTGTGTGATTGTGCGATTGTGTGATTGCGTGGTTGCGTGATTGCGTGATTGTGTGATCGTGTGATTGTGTGGTTGTGTGATTGTGTGATTGTGTGATAGTGTGATTGTGCGATTGTGTGATTGCGTGATTGCCTGGTTGCGTGATTCTGTGATTCCCTCGTTGTGCGATTGTGTTATTGTGTGATGAGGTGCTTGTGTGATGGTGTGATTGTGTGATTGTGTGATTGTGTGGTTGTGTGATTGCGTGATTGTGTGATTGTGGGATTGTGTGATTGTGTGAGTGTGTGGGTGTGGGATCGTGTGATTGTGTGATTGTGTGATTGTGTGGTGGTGTGATTGTGTGATTGTGTATTATGTGATTGTGTTCTTGTGTCTTTGTGTGATTGTGTAGTTGTGTGATTGTGTGATTGTGTGATTGTGGGATTGTGAGATTGTGTGATTGTGTGATTGTGTGATTGTGTGATTGTGTGATTGTGTGATTGTGTGATTGTGTGATTGTGTGATTGTGTGATTGTGTGAAAGTGGGTTAGTGTGTTTGTGGATTGTGTGGTTGTGTGATTGTGTGATGGCGGGATGTGGATTGTCTGATTGTGTGATTGTGTATTGGTGTGATTGTGCGATTGTGTGACTTTGCGATTGTGTGATTGTGTGATGGCGGGTTGTGGATTGTCTGATTGTGTGATTGTGTATTGGTGTGATTGTGTATTGGTGTGATTGTGTGATTGTGTGATTGTGGGATTGTGGGATTGTGTGAGTGTGTGATTGTGTGATTGCGTGATTGTGTGATTGTGTCACAGTGTGATTGTGTGGTTCTGTGGTTGTGTGATTGTGTGGTTGTGTGATTGTGTGATTGTGGGATTGTGGGATTGTGTGATTGTGTGATTGTGTGATTGTGTGATTGTGTGAAAGTGGGTTTGTGTGTTTGTGGATTGTGTGGTTGTGTGATTGTGTGATGGCGGGATGTGGATTGTCTGATTGTGTGATTGTGAATTGGTGTGATTGTGTGATTGTGTGATTGTGGGATTGTGTGAGTGTGTGATTGTGTGATTGCGTGATTGTGTGATTGTGTGATTGTGTCACAGTGTGATTGTGTGATTGTGTGGTTGTGTGATTGTGTGATTGTGGGATTGTGTGGTTGTGTGATTGTGTGGTTGTGTGATTGTGTGATTGTGGGATTGTGTGATTGTGTGATTGTGTGATTGTGTGATTGTGTGGTTGTGTGATTGTGTGATTGTGTGATTGTGTGATTGTGCGATTGTGTGATTGCGTGGTTGCGTGATTGCGTGATTGTGTGATTGTGTGATTGTGTGATTGTGTGGTGGTGTGATTGTGTGATTGTGTATTATGTGATTGTGTCCTTGTGTCTTTGTGTGATTGTGTAGTTGTGTGATTGTGTGGTTGTGTGATTGTGTGATTGTGGGATTGTGTGGTTGTGTGATTGTGTGGTTGCGTGATTGTGTGATTGTGGGATTGTGTGATTGTGTGATTGTGTGATTGTGTGATTGTGTGATTGTGTCCATGTGTAATCGTGTGTTTGGGTGCTTGTGTGATTGTGCGAGTGTGTGATTGTGTGATTGTGGATTGTGTGATTGTGTGATTGTGTGATTGTGTGATTGTGTGATTGTGTGATTGTGTGATTGTGTGATTGTGTGATTGTGTGATTGTGTGATTGTGGGATTGTGTGATGGTGTGATTGTGTGATTGTGTGATTGTGTGGTTGTGGGATTGTGTGATTGTGTGATTGTGTGATTGTGTGATTGTGTGATTGTGTGGTTGTGTGATTGTGTGATTGTGTGATTGTGTGATTGTGGGATTGTGTGGTTGTGTGATTGTGTGGTTGTGTGATTATGTGATTGTGTCATTGTGTTCATGTGTTATTTTGTGTTGGGGTGCTTGTGTGATTGCGTGAGTATATGATTGTGTGACTGTGGATTGTGTATTGTGTGATTGTGTGATTGCGTGAGTGTGTGGTTGTGTGACTGTAGATTGCGTATTGTGTGATTGTGTGATTGTGTGATTGTGTGATTGTGTGATTGTGTGATTGTGTGATTGTGTGAAAGTGGGTTTGTGTGTTTGTGGATTGTGTGATTGTGTGATTGTGTGATGGCGGGATGTGGATTGTCTGATTGTGTGATTGTGTATTGGTGTGATTGTGCGATTGTGTGACTTTGCGATTGTGTGATTGTGTGATGGCGGGTTGTGGATTGTCTGACTGTGTGATTGTGTATTGGTGTGATTGTGCGATTGTGTGACTTTGCGATTGTGTGATTGTGTGGTTGTGTGATTGTGTGATTGCATGGTGGTGTGATTGTGTGATAGTGTGATTGTGTGATAGTGTGATAGTGTGATTGTGTGATTGTGTGATTGTGTGATTGTGTGATTGTGTCACTGTGTGATTGTGTGATTGTGTGATTGTGTGGTTGTGTGATTGTGTGATTGTGTGATTGTGGGATTGTGTGGTTGTGTGATTGTGTGGATGTGTGATTGTGTGATTGTGGGATTGTGTGGTTGTGTGATTGTGTGGTTGTGTGATTGTGTGATTGTGTGATTGTGTGATTGTGTGATTGTGGGATTGTGCGGTTGTGTGATTGTGTGGTTGTGTGATTGCGTGATTGTGTGATTGTGGGATTGTGTGATTGTGTGATTGTGTGATTGTGGGATTGTGTGGTTGTGTGATTGTGTGGTTGTGTGATTGTGTGATTGTGTGATTTTGTGATTGTGGGATTGTGTGGTTGTGCGATTGTGTGGTTGTGTGATTGCGTGATTGTGTGATTGTGGGATTGTGTGATTGTGTGATTGTGCGATTGTGTGATTGTGTGATTGTGTGGTTGTGTGAGTGTGTGGGTATGTGATCGTGTGATTGTGTCACTGTGTGATTGTGTGATTGTGTGATTGTGTGATTGTGGGATTGTGTGAGTGTGTGATTGTGTGATTGCGTGATTGTGTGATTGTGTGATTGTGTCACAGTGTGATTGTGTGATTGTGTGGTTGTGTGATTGTGTGATTGTGTGATTGTGAGATTGTGTGGTTGTGTGATTGTGTGATTGTGTGATTGTGTGATTGTGTGATTGTGCGATTGTGTGATTGCGTGATTGCGTGATTGCGTGATTGTGTGATTGTGTGATTGTGTGGTTGTGTGATTGTGTGATTGTGTGATTGTGTGCTTGTGTGATTGCGTGATTGTGTGATTGTGGGATTGTGTGATTGTGCGATTGTGCGATTGTGTGATTGTGTGATTGTGTGGTTGTGTGAGTGTGTGGGTGCGTGATCGTGTGATTGTGTCACTGTGTGATTGTGTGATTGTGTGATTGTGTGGTGGTGTGATTGTGTGATTCTGTATTATGTGATTGTGTTCTTGTGTCTTTGTGTGATTGTGTAGTTGTGTGATTGTGTGATTGTGTGATTGTGGGATTGTGAGATTGTGTGATTGTGTGATTGTGTGATTGTGGGATTGTGTGATTGTGTCCATGTGTAATCGTGTGTTTGGGTGCTTGTGTGACTGTGTGAGTGTGTGATTGTGTGATTGTGTGGTTGTGTGATTGTGTGATTGTGTGATTGTGTGATTGTGTGATTGTGTGATTGTGTGATTGTGTGATTGTGTCACTGTGTGATTGTGTGATTGTGTGATTGTGTGGTTGTGTGATTGTGTGATTGTGTGATTGTGTGATTGTGGGATTGTGTGGTTGTGTGATTGTGTGGTTGTGTGATTGTGTGATTGTGGGATTGTGTGGTTGTGTGATTGTGTGGTTGTGTGATTGTGTGATTGTGTGATTGTGTGATTGTGGGATTGTGTGGTTGTGTGATTGTGTGGTTGTGTGATTGCGTGATTGTGTGATTGTGGGATTGTGTAATTGTGTGATTGTGTGATTGTGGGTTTGTGTCGTTGTGTGATTGTGTGGTTGTGTGATTGTGTGATTGTGTGATTGTGGGATTGTGTGGTTGTGTGATTGTGTGGTTGTGTGATTGCGTGATTGTGTAATTGTGGGATTGTGTGATTGTGTGATTGTGCGATTGTGTGATTGTGTGATTGTGTGGTTGTGTGAGTGTGTGGGTGTGTGATCGTGTGATTGTGTCACTGTGTGATTGTGTGATTGTGTGATTGTGTGGTGGTGTGATTGTGTGATTGTGTATTATGTGATTGTGTTCTTGTGTCTTTGTGTGATTGTGTAGTTGTGTGATTGTGTGATTGTGTCATTGTGGGATTGTGTGATTGTGTGATTGTGTGATTGTGTGATTGTGCGATTGTGTGATTGCGTGGTTGCGTGATTGCGTGATTGTGTGATCGTGTGATTGTGTGGTTGTGTGATTGTGTGATTGTGTGATAGTGTGATTGTGCGATTGTGTGATTGCGTGATTGCCTGGTTGCGTGATTCTGTGATTCCCTCGTTGTGCGATTGTGTTATTGTGTGATGAGGTGCTTGTGTGATGGTGTGATTGTGTGATTGTGTGATTGTGTGGTTGTGTGATTGCGTGATTGTGTGATTGTGGGATTGTGTGATTGTGTGAGTGTGTGGGTGTGGGATCGTGTGATTGTGTGATTGTGTGATTGTGTGGTGGTGTGATTGTGTGATTGTGTATTATGTGATTGTGTTCTTGTGTCTTTGTGTGATTGTGTAGTTGTGTGATTGTGTGATTGTGTGATTGTGGGATTGTGAGATTGTGTGATTGTGTGATTGTGTGATTGTGTGATTGTGTGATTGTGTGATTGTGTGATTGTGTGATTGTGTGATTGTGTGATTGTGTGATTGTGTGAAAGTGGGTTAGTGTGTTTGTGGATTGTGTGGTTGTGTGATTGTGTGATGGCGGGATGTGGATTGTCTGATTGTGTGATTGTGTATTGGTGTGATTGTGCGATTGTGTGACTTTGCGATTGTGTGATTGTGTGATGGCGGGTTGTGGATTGTCTGATTGTGTGATTGTGTATTGGTGTGATTGTGTATTGGTGTGATTGTGTGATTGTGTGATTGTGGGATTGTGGGATTGTGTGAGTGTGTGATTGTGTGATTGCGTGATTGTGTGATTGTGTCACAGTGTGATTGTGTGGTTCTGTGGTTGTGTGATTGTGTGGTTGTGTGATTGTGTGATTGTGGGATTGTGGGATTGTGTGATTGTGTGATTGTGTGATTGTGTGATTGTGTGAAAGTGGGTTTGTGTGTTTGTGGATTGTGTGGTTGTGTGATTGTGTGATGGCGGGATGTGGATTGTCTGATTGTGTGATTGTGAATTGGTGTGATTGTGTGATTGTGTGATTGTGGGATTGTGTGAGTGTGTGATTGTGTGATTGCGTGATTGTGTGATTGTGTGATTGTGTCACAGTGTGATTGTGTGATTGTGTGGTTGTGTGATTGTGTGATTGTGGGATTGTGTGGTTGTGTGATTGTGTGGTTGTGTGATTGTGTGATTGTGGGATTGTGTGATTGTGTGATTGTGTGATTGTGTGATTGTGTGGTTGTGTGATTGTGTGATTGTGTGATTGTGTGATTGTGCGATTGTGTGATTGCGTGGTTGCGTGATTGCGTGATTGTGTGATTGTGTGATTGTGTGATTGTGTGGTGGTGTGATTGTGTGATTGTGTATTATGTGATTGTGTCCTTGTGTCTTTGTGTGATTGTGTAGTTGTGTGATTGTGTGGTTGTGTGATTGTGTGATTGTGGGATTGTGTGGTTGTGTGATTGTGTGGTTGCGTGATTGTGTGATTGTGGGATTGTGTGATTGTGTGATTGTGTGATTGTGTGATTGTGTGATTGTGTCCATGTGTAATCGTGTGTTTGGGTGCTTGTGTGATTGTGCGAGTGTGTGATTGTGTGATTGTGGATTGTGTGATTGTGTGATTGTGTGATTGTGTGATTGTGTGATTGTGTGATTGTGTGATTGTGTGATTGTGTGATTGTGTGATTGTGTGATTGTGTGATTGTGGGATTGTGTGATGGTGTGATTGTGTGATTGTGTGATTGTGTGGTTGTGGGATTGTGTGATTGTGTGATTGTGTGATTGTGTGATTGTGTGATTGTGTGGTTGTGTGATTGTGTGATTGTGTGATTGTGTGATTGTGGGATTGTGTGGTTGTGTGATTGTGTGGTTGTGTGATTATGTGATTGTGTCATTGTGTTCATGTGTTATTTTGTGTTGGGGTGCTTGTGTGATTGCGTGAGTATATGATTGTGTGACTGTGGATTGTGTATTGTGTGATTGTGTGATTGCGTGAGTGTGTGGTTGTGTGACTGTAGATTGCGTATTGTGTGATTGTGTGATTGTGTGATTGTGTGATTGTGTGATTGTGTGATTGTGTGATTGTGTGAAAGTGGGTTTGTGTGTTTGTGGATTGTGTGATTGTGTGATTGTGTGATGGCGGGATGTGGATTGTCTGATTGTGTGATTGTGTATTGGTGTGATTGTGCGATTGTGTGACTTTGCGATTGTGTGATTGTGTGATGGCGGGTTGTGGATTGTCTGACTGTGTGATTGTGTATTGGTGTGATTGTGCGATTGTGTGACTTTGCGATTGTGTGATTGTGTGGTTGTGTGATTGTGTGATTGCATGGTGGTGTGATTGTGTGATAGTGTGATTGTGTGATAGTGTGATAGTGTGATTGTGTGATTGTGTGATTGTGTGATTGTGTGATTGTGTCACTGTGTGATTGTGTGATTGTGTGATTGTGTGGTTGTGTGATTGTGTGATTGTGTGATTGTGGGATTGTGTGGTTGTGTGATTGTGTGGATGTGTGATTGTGTGATTGTGGGATTGTGTGGTTGTGTGATTGTGTGGTTGTGTGATTGTGTGATTGTGTGATTGTGTGATTGTGTGATTGTGGGATTGTGCGGTTGTGTGATTGTGTGGTTGTGTGATTGCGTGATTGTGTGATTGTGGGATTGTGTGATTGTGTGATTGTGTGATTGTGGGATTGTGTGGTTGTGTGATTGTGTGGTTGTGTGATTGTGTGATTGTGTGATTTTGTGATTGTGGGATTGTGTGGTTGTGCGATTGTGTGGTTGTGTGATTGCGTGATTGTGTGATTGTGGGATTGTGTGATTGTGTGATTGTGCGATTGTGTGATTGTGTGATTGTGTGGTTGTGTGAGTGTGTGGGTATGTGATCGTGTGATTGTGTCACTGTGTGATTGTGTGATTGTGTGATTGTGTGATTGTGGGATTGTGTGAGTGTGTGATTGTGTGATTGCGTGATTGTGTGATTGTGTGATTGTGTCACAGTGTGATTGTGTGATTGTGTGGTTGTGTGATTGTGTGATTGTGTGATTGTGAGATTGTGTGGTTGTGTGATTGTGTGATTGTGTGATTGTGTGATTGTGTGATTGTGCGATTGTGTGATTGCGTGATTGCGTGATTGCGTGATTGTGTGATTGTGTGATTGTGTGGTTGTGTGATTGTGTGATTGTGTGATTGTGTGCTTGTGTGATTGCGTGATTGTGTGATTGTGGGATTGTGTGATTGTGCGATTGTGCGATTGTGTGATTGTGTGATTGTGTGGTTGTGTGAGTGTGTGGGTGCGTGATCGTGTGATTGTGTCACTGTGTGATTGTGTGATTGTGTGATTGTGTGGTGGTGTGATTGTGTGATTCTGTATTATGTGATTGTGTTCTTGTGTCTTTGTGTGATTGTGTAGTTGTGTGATTGTGTGATTGTGTGATTGTGGGATTGTGAGATTGTGTGATTGTGTGATTGTGTGATTGTGGGATTGTGTGATTGTGTCCATGTGTAATCGTGTGTTTGGGTGCTTGTGTGACTGTGTGAGTGTGTGATTGTGTGATTGTGTGGTTGTGTGATTGTGTGATTGTGTGATTGTGTGATTGTGTGATTGTGTGATTGTGTGATTGTGTGATTGTGTCACTGTGTGATTGTGTGATTGTGTGATTGTGTGGTTGTGTGATTGTGTGATTGTGTGATTGTGTGATTGTGGGATTGTGTGGTTGTGTGATTGTGTGGTTGTGTGATTGTGTGATTGTGGGATTGTGTGGTTGTGTGATTGTGTGGTTGTGTGATTGTGTGATTGTGTGATTGTGTGATTGTGGGATTGTGTGGTTGTGTGATTGTGTGGTTGTGTGATTGCGTGATTGTGTGATTGTGGGATTGTGTAATTGTGTGATTGTGTGATTGTGGGTTTGTGTCGTTGTGTGATTGTGTGGTTGTGTGATTGTGTGATTGTGTGATTGTGGGATTGTGTGGTTGTGTGATTGTGTGGTTGTGTGATTGCGTGATTGTGTAATTGTGGGATTGTGTGATTGTGTGATTGTGCGATTGTGTGATTGTGTGATTGTGTGGTTGTGTGAGTGTGTGGGTGTGTGATCGTGTGATTGTGTCACTGTGTGATTGTGTGATTGTGTGATTGTGTGGTGGTGTGATTGTGTGATTGTGTATTATGTGATTGTGTTCTTGTGTCTTTGTGTGATTGTGTAGTTGTGTGATTGTGTGATTGTGTCATTGTGGGATTGTGAGATTGTGTGATTGTGTGATTGTGTGATTGTGTGATTGTGTGATTGTGTGATTGTGTGATTGTGTGATTGTGTGATTGTGTGAAAGTGGGTTTGTGTGTTTGTGGATTGTGTGGTTGTGTGATTGTGTGATGACGGGATGTGGATTGTCTGATTGTGTGATTGTGTATTGGTGTGATTGTGCGATTGTGTGACTTTGCGATTGTGTGATTGTGTGGTGGCGGGTTGTGGATTGTCTGATTGTGTGATTGTGTATTGCTGTGATTGTGTGATTGTGTGAATGTGGGATTGTGTGAGTGTGTGATTGTGTGATTGCGTGATTGTGTGATTGTGTGATTGTGTCACAGTGTGATTGTGTGATTGTGTGGTTGTGTGATTGTGTGATTGTGTGATTGTGTTCATGTGTTATTTTGTGTTGGGGTGCTTGTGTGATTGCGTGAGTGTATGATTGTGTGACTGTGGATTGTGTATTGTGCGATTGTGTGATTGCGTGAGTGTGTGATTGTGTGACTGTAGATTGCGTATTGTGTGATTGTGTGATTGTGTGATTGTGTGATTGTGTGAAAGTGGGTTTGTGTGTTTGTGGACTGTGTGGTTGTGTGATTGTGTGATGGCGGGATGTGGATTGTCTGATTGTGTGATTGTGCGATTGTGTGACAACGCGATTGTGTGATTGTGTGATGGCGGGTTGTGGATTGTCTGATTGTGTGATTGTGCGATTGTGTGACAATGCGATTGTGTGATTGTGTGGTAGTGTGATTGTGTAATTGGATGGTGGGGTGATTGTGTGATAGTGTGATTGTGTGATAGTGTGATAGTGTGATTGTGTGATTGTGTGATTGTGTGATTGTGTGATTGTGTCCATGTGTAATCGTGTGTTTGGGTGCTTGTGTGATTGTGCGAGTGTGTGATTGTGTGATTGTGGATTGTGTGATTGTGTGATTGTGTGATTGTGTGATTGTGTGGTTGTGTGATTGTGTGATTGTGGGATTGTGTGGTTGTGTGATTGTGTGGTTGTGTGATTGTGTGATTGTGGGATTGTGTGGTTGTGTGATTGTGTGGTTGTGTGATTGTGTGATTGTGTGATTGTGTGATTGTGGGATTGTGTGGTTGTGTGATTGTGTCGTTGTGTGATTGCGTGATTGTGTGATTGTGGGATTGCGTGATTGTGTGATTGTGTGATTATGGGATTGTGTGGTTGTGTGATTGTGTGGTTGTGTGATTGTGTGATTGTTTGATTGTGTGATTGTGGGACTGTGTGGTTGTGTGATTGTGTGGTTGTGTGATTGCGTGATTGTGTGATTGTGGGATTGTGTGATTGTGTGATTGTATGGTTGTGTGATTGTGTGATTTTGTGATTGTGTGATTGTGTGATTGTGTGATTGTGTGATTGTGTGATTGTGGGATTGTGTGAGTGTGTGATTGTGTGATTGTGTGATTGTGTGATTGTGTGATTGTGTCACAGTGTGATTGTGTGATTGTGTGGTTGTGTGATTGTGTGATTGTGTGATTGTGTGATTGTGTGATTGTGGGATCGTGTGGTTGTGTGATTGTGTGGTTGTGTGATTGTGTGATTGTGTGATTGTGTGATTGTGTGATTGTGTGGTTGTGTGATTGTGTGATTGCGTGATTGTGTGGTTGTGCGATTGTGTGATTGCGTGGTTGCGTGATTGCGTGATTGTGTGATTGTGTAATTGTGTGATTGTGTGGTTGTGTGATTGTGTGATTGTGGGATTGTGTGATTGTGTGATTGTGTGATTGTGTGATTGTGTGAAAGAGGGTTTGTGTGTTTGTGGATTGTGTGATGGCGGGATGTGGATTGTCTGATTGTGTGATTGTGTATTGGTGTGATTGTGCAATTGTGTGACTTTGCGATTGTGTGATTGTGTGATGGCGGGTTGTGGATTGTCTGATTGTGTGATTGTGTATTGGTGTGATTGTGTGATTGTGTGATTGTGGGATTGTGTGAGTGTGAGATTGTGTGATTATGTGATTGTGTGATTGTGTGATTGTGTCACAGTGTGATTGTGTGATTGTGTGGTTGTGTGATTGTGTGATTGTGTGATTGTGTGATTGTGTGATTGTGGGATTGTGTGGTTGTGTGATTGTGTGGTTGTGTGATTGTGTGATTGTGTGATTGTGGGATTGTGTGATTGTGTGATTGTGTGATTGTGTGATTGTGTGATTGTGTGGTTGTGTGATTGTGTGATTGCGTGATTGTGTGATTGTGCGATTGTGTGATTGCGTGGTTGCGTGATTGCGTGATTGTGTGATTGTGTAATTGTGTGATTGTGTGGTTGTGTGATTGTGTGATTGTGTGATAGTGTGATTGTGCGATTGTGTGATTGCGTGATTGCCCGGTTGCGTGATTCTGTGATTCCCTCGTTGTGCGATTGTGTTATTGTGTGATGAGGTGCTTGTGTGATGGTGTGATTGTGTGATTGCGTGAGTGTGCGGTTGTGTGACTGTAGATTGCGTATTGTGTGATTGTGTGATTGTGTGATTGTGTGATTGTGTGAAAGTGGGTTTGTGTGTTTGTGGATTGTGTGGTTGTGTGATTGTGTGATGGCGGGATGTGGATTGTCTGATTGTGTGATTGTGTATTGGTGTGATTGTGCGATTGTGTGACCTTGCGATTGTGTGATTGTGTGATGGCGGGTTGTGGATTGTCTGATTGTGTGATTGTGTATTGGTGTGATTGTGCGATTGTGTGACTTTGCGATTGTGTGATTGTGTGGTTGTGTGATTGTGTGATTGCATGGTGGGGTGATTGTGTGATAGTGTGATTGTGTGATAGTGTGATAGTGTGATTGTGTCCATGTGTAATCGTGTGTTTGGGTGCTTGTGTGATTGTGTGAGTGTGTGATTGTGTGATTGTGGATTGTGTGATTGTGTCACAGTGTGATTGTGTGACTGTGTGGTTGTGTGATTGTGTGATTGTGTGATTGTGTGATTGTCTGATTGTGTGATTGTGTGATTGTGTGATTGTGTGATTGTGTGATTGTGGGATTGTGTGGTTGTGTGATTGTGTGGTTGTGTGATTGTGTGATTGTGGGATTGTGTGGTTGTGTGATTGTGTGGTTGTGTGATTGTGTGATTGTGTGATTGTGGGATTGTGTGGTTGTGTGATTGTGTGGTTGTGTGATTGCGTGATTGTGAGATTGTGGGATTGTGATTGTGTGATTGTGTGATTGTGGGATTGTGTGGTTTTGTGATTGTGTGGTTGTGTGATTGTGTGATTGTGTGATTTTGTGATTGTGGGATTGTGTGGTTGTGTGATTGTGTGGTTGTGTGATTGCGTGATTGTGTGATTGTGGGATTGTGTGATTGTGTGATTGTGCGATTGTGTGATTGTGTGATTGTGTGGTTGTGTGAGTGTGTGGGTGTGTGATCGTGTGATTGTGCCACTGTGTGATTGTGTGATTGTGTGATTGTGTGGTGGTGTGATTGTGTGATTGTGTATTATGTGACTGTGTTCTTGTGTCTTTGTGTGATTGTGTAGTTGTGTGATTGTGTGATTGTGTGATTGTGGGATTGTGAGATTGTGTGATTGTGTGATTGTGTGATTGTGTGATTGTGTGATTGTGTGATTGTGTGATTGTGTGAAAGTGGGTTTGTGTGTTTGTGGATTGTGTGGTTGTGTGATTGTGTGATGGCGGGATGTGGATTGTCTGATTGTGTGATTGTGTATTGGTGTGATTGTGCGATTGTGTGACTTTGTGATTGTGTGATTGTGTGATGGCGGGATGTGGATTGTCTGATTGTGTGATTGTGTATTGGTGTGATTGTGTGATTGTGTGATTGTGGGATTGTGTGAGTGTGTGATTGTGTGATTGCGTGATTGTGTGATTGTGTGATTGTGTCACAGTGTGATTGCGTGATTGTGTGGTTGTGTGATTGTGTGATTGTGTGATTGTGGGATTGTGTGGTTGTGTGATTGTGTGGCTGTGTGATTGTGTGATTGTGTGATTGTGGGATTGTGTGATTGTGTGATTGTGTGATTGTGTGATTGTGTGGTTTTGTGATTGTGTGATTGTGTGATTGTGTGATTGTGTGATTGTGCGATTGTGTGATTGCGTGGTTGCGTGATTGCGTGATTGTGTGATTGTGTGATTGTGTGATTGTGTGGTTGTGTGATTGTGTGATTGTGTGATAGTGTGATTGTGCGATTGTGTGATTGCGTGATTGCCTGGTTGTGTGATTATGTGATTGTGTCATTGTGTTCATGTGTTATTTTGTGTTGGGGTGCTTGTGTGATTGCGTGAGTGTATGATTGTGTGACTGTGGATTGTGTATTGTGCGATTGTGTGATTGCGTGAGTGTGTGGTTGTGTGACTGTAGATTGCGTATTGTGTGATTGTGTGATTGTGTGATTGTGTGATTGTGTGATTGTGTGAAAGTGGGTTTGTGTGTTTGTGGACTGTGTGGTTGTGTAATTGTGTGATGGCGGGATGTGGATTGTCTGATTGTGTGATTGTGTATTGGTGTGATTGTGCGATTGTGTGACTTTGCGATTGTGTGATTGTGTGATGGCGGGTTGTGGATTGTCTGATTGTGTGATTGTGTATTGGTGTGATTGTGCGATTGTGTGACAATGCGATTGTGTGATTGTGTGGTTGTGTGATTGTGTAATTGCATGGTGGGGTGATTGTGTGATAGTGTGATTGTGTGATAGTGTGATAGTGTGATTGTGTGATTGTGTGATTGTGTGATTGTGTGATTGTGTCCATGTGTAATCGTGTGTTTGGGTGCTTGTGTGATTGTGCGAGTGTGTGATTGTGTGATTGTGGATTGTGTGATTGTGTGATTGTGGGATTGTGTGGTTGTGTGATTGTGTGGTTGTGTGATTGTGTGATTGTGTGATTGTGGGATTGTGTGGTTGTGTGATTGTGTGGTTGTGTGATTGCGTGATTGTGTGATTGTGGGATTGTGTGATTGTGTGATTGTGTGATTATGGGATTGTGTGGTTGTGTGATTGTGTGGTTGTGTGATTGTGTGATTGTGTGATTGTGTGATTGTGTGATTGTGTGATTGTGGGATTGTGTGGTTGTGTGATTGTGTGGTTGTGTGATTGCGTGATTGTGTGATTGTGGGATTGTGTGATTGTGTGATTGTATGGTTGTGTGATTGTGTGATTGTGTGATTGTGTGATAGTGTGATTGTGTGATTGTGTGATTGTGTGATTGTGTGATTGTGTGATTATGGGATTGTGTGGTTGTGTGATTGTGTGGTTGTGTGATTGTGTGATTGTGTGATTGTATGATTGTGTGATTGTGGGATTGTGTGGTTGTGTGATTGTGTGATTGTGTGATTGTGTATTATGTGATTGTGTGATTGTGTCACAGTGTGATTGTGTGGTTGTGTGATTGTGTGATTGTGTGATTGTGTGATTGTGTGATTGTGCGATTGTGTGATTGCGTGGTTGCGTGATTGCGTGATTGTGTGATTGTGTGATTGTGTGATTGTGTGGTTGTGTGATTGTGTGATTGTGTGATAGTGTGATTGTGCGATTGTGTGATTGCGTGATTGCCTGGTTGCGTGATTCTGTGATTCACTCGTTGTGCGATTGTGATATTGTGTGATGAGGTGCTTGTGTGATGGTGTGATTGTGTGATTGTGTGATTGTGTGGTTGTGTGATTGTGTGATTGTGTGATTGTGTGATTGTGTGATTGTGTGGTTGTGTGATTATGTGATTGTGTCATTGTGTTCATGTGTTATTTTGTGTTGGGGTGCTTGTGTGATTGCGTGAGTGTATGATTGTGTGACTGTGGATTGTGTATTGTGCGATTGTGTGATTGCGTGAGTGTGTGGTTGTGTGACTGTTGATTGCGTATTGTGTGATTGTGTGATTGTGTGATTGTGTGATTGTGTGATTGTGTGAAAGTGGGTTTGTGTGTTTGTGGATTGTGTAGTTGTGTGATTGTGTGATGGCGGGATGTGGATTGTCTGATTGTGTGATTGTGTATTGGTGTGATTGTGCGATTGTGTGACTTTGCGATTGTGTGATTGTGTGATGACGGGTTGTGGATTGTCTAATTGTGTGATTGTGTATTGGTGTGGTTGTGCGATTTTGTGACAATGCGATTGTGTGATTGTGTGGTTGTGTGATTGTGTAATTGCATGGTGGGGTGATTGTGTGATAGTGTGATTGTGTGATAGTGTGATAGTGTGATTGTGTGATTGTGTGATTGTGTGATTGTGTCCATGTGTAATCGTGTGTTTGGGTGCTTGTGTGATTGTGCGAGTGTGTGATTGTGTGATTGTGGATTGTGTGATTGTGTGATTGTGTGATTGTGTGATTGTGTGATTGTGTGATTGTGTGATTGTGTGATTGCGGGATTGTGTGGTTGTGTGATTGTGTGGTTGTGTGATTGTGTGATTGTGTGATTGTGGGATTGTGTGGTTGTGTGATAGTGTGGTTGTGTGATTGCGGGATTGTGTGGATGTGTGATTGTGTGGTTGTGTGATTGTGTGATTGTGGGACTGTGTGGTTGTGTGGTTGTGTGATTGTGTGATTGTGTGATTGTGTGATTGTGTGATTGTGTGATTGTGTGATTGTGCGATTGTGTGATTGCGTGGTGGCGTGATTGCGTGATTGTGTGATTGTGTGATTGTGTGGTTGTGTGATTGTGTGATTGTGTGATTGTGTGCTTGTGTGATTGCGTGATTGTGTGATTGTGGGATTGTGTGATTGTGTGATTGTGCGATTGTGTGATTGTGTGATTGTGTGGTTGTGTGAGTGTGTGGGTGTGTGATCGTGTGATTGTGTCACTGTGTGATAGTGTGATTGTGTGATTGTGTGGTGGTGTGATTGTGTGATTGTGTATTATGTGATTGTATTCTTGTGTCTTTGTGTGATTGTGTAGTTGTGTGATTGTGTGATTGTGTGATTGTGGGATTGTGAGATTGTGTGATTGTGTGATTGTGTGATTGTGTGATTGTGTGATTGTGTGATTGTGTGATTGTGTGATTGTGTGATTGTGTGATTGTGTGATTGTGTGATTGTGTGATTGTGTGAAAGTGGGTTTGTGTGTTTGTGGATTGTGTGGTTGTGTGATTGTGTGATGGCGGGATGTGGATTGTCTGATTGTGTGATTGTGTATTGGTGTGGTTGTGCGATTGTGTGACTTTGCGATTGTGTGATTGTGTGATGGCGGGATGTGGATTGTCTGATTGTGTGATTGTGTATTGGTGTGGTTGTGCGATTGTGTGACTTTGCGATTGTGTGATTGTGTGATGGCGGGTTGTGGATTGTCTGATTGTGTGATTGTGTATTGGTGTGATTGTGTGATTGTGTGATTGTGGGATTGTGTGAGTGTGTGATTGTGTGATTGCGTGATTGTGTGATTGTGTGATTGTGTCACAGTGTGATTGTGTGATTGTGTGGTTGTGTGATGGTGTGATTGTGTGATTGTGTGATTGTGGGATTGTGTGGTTGTGTGATTGTGTGGCTGTGTGATTGTGTGATTGTGTGATTGTGGGATTGTGTGATTGTGTGATTGTGTGATTGTGTGATTGTGTGATTGTGTGATTGTGTGATTGTGTGATTGTGTGATTGTGTGATTGTGTGATTGTGTGGTTGTGTGATTGTGTGATTGTGTGATAGCGTGATTGTGCGATTGTGTGATTGCGTGATTGCCTGGTTGCGTGATTCTGTGATTCCCTCGTTGTGCGATTGTGTTATTGTGTGATGAGGTGCTTGTGTGATGGTGTGATTGTGAGATTGTGTGATTGTGTGGCTGTGTGATTGTGTGATTGTGTGATTGTGTGATTGTGTGATTGTGTGATTGTGTGGTTGTGTGATTATGTGATTGTGTTATTGTGTTCAGGTGTTATTTTGTGTTGGGGTGCTTGTGTGATTGCGTGAGTGTATGATTGTGTGACTGTGGATTGTGTATTGTGCGATTGTGTGATTGCGTGAGTGTGTGGTTGTGTGACTGTAGATTGCGTATTGTGTGATTGTGTGATTGTGTGATTGTGTGATTGTGTGATTGTGTGATTGTGTGATTGTGTGATTGTGTGATTGTGTGATTGTGTGATTGTGTGATTGTGTGATTGTGTGATTGTGTGATTGTGTGAAAGTGGGTTTGTGTGTTTGTGGACTGTGTGGTTGTGTGATTGTGTGATGGCGGGATGTGGATTGTCTGATTGTGTGATTTGCGATTGTGTGACAATGCGATTGTGTGATTGTGTGATGGCGGGTTGTGGATTGTCTGATTGTGTGATTGTGCGATTGTGTGACAATGCGATTGTGTGATTGTGTGGTTGTGTGATTGTGTAATTGCATGGTGGGGTGATTGTGTGATAGTGTGATTGTGTGATAGTGTGATAGTGTGATTGTGTGATTGTGTGATTGTGTCCATGTGTAATCGTGTGTTTGGGTGCTTGTGTGATTGTGCGAGGGTGTGATTGTGTGATTGTGGATTGTGTGATTGTGTGATTGTGTGATTGTGTGATTGTGTGATTGTGTGATTGTGGGATTGTGTGGTTGTGTGATTGTGTGATTGTGTGATTGTGGGATTGTGTGGTTGTGTGACTGTGTGGTTGTGTGATTGCGTGATTGTGTGATTGTGGGATTGCGTGATTGTGTGATTGTGTGATTATGGGATTGTGTGGTTGTGTGATTGTGTGATTGTTTGATTGTGTGATTGTGGATTGTGTGATTGTGTGATTGTGTGATTGTGTGATTGTGTGATTGTGTGATTGTGTGATTGTGTGATTGTGGGATTGTGTGGTTGTGTGATTGTGTGGTTGTGTGATTGTGTGATTGTGGGATTGTGTGGTTGTGTGATTGTGTGATTGTGGGATTGTGTGGTTGTGTGATTGTGTGATTGTGTGATAGTGTGATTGTGTGATTGTGTGATTGTGTCCATGTGTAATCGTGTGTTTGTGTGCTTGTGTGATTGTGCGAGGGTGTGATTGTGTGATTGTGGATTGTGTGATTGTGTGATTGTGTGATTGTGTGATTGTGTGATTGTGGGATTGTGTGGTTGTGTGATTGTGTGGTTGTGTGATTGTGTGATTGTGGGATTGTGTGATTGTGTGATTGTGTGATTGTGTGATTGTGTGAAAGTGGGTTTGTGTGTTTGTGGATTGTGTGGTTGTGTGATTGTGTGATGGCGGGTTGTGGATTGTCTGATTGTGTGATTGTGTATTGGTGTGATTGTGCGATTGTGTGACTTTGCGATTGTGTGATTGTGTGGTTGTGTGATTGTGTGATTGCATGGTGGGGTGATTGTGTGATAGTGTGATTGTGTGATTATGGGATTGTGTGGTTGTGTGATTGTGTGATTGTTTGATTGTGTGATTGTGGGATTGTGTGGTTGTGTGATTGTGTGGTTGTGTGATTGCGTGATTGTGTGATTGTGGGATTGTGTGATTGTGTGATTGTGGGATCGTGTGGTTGTGTGATTGTGTGGTTGTGTGATTGTGTGATTGTGTGATTGTGTGATTGTGTGATTGTGTGATTGTGTGATTGTGTGATTGTGCGGTTGTGTGATTGTGTGATTGCGTGATTGTGTGATTGTGCGGTTGTGTGATTGTGTGATTGCGTGATTGTGTGAATGTGCGATTGTGTGATTGCGTGGTTGCGTGATTGCGTGATTGTGTGATTGTGTAATTGTGTGATTGTGTGGTTGTGTGATTGTGTGATTGTGGGATTGTGCGATTGTGTGATTGTGTGATTGTGTGACTGTGTGATTGTGTGAAAGTGGGTTTGTGTGTTTGTGGATTGTGTGGTTGTGTGATTGTGTGATGGCGGGATGTGGATTGTCTGATTGTGTGATTGTGTATTGGTGTGATTGTGCAATTGTGTGACTTTGCGATTGTGTGATTGTGTGATGGCGGGTTGTGGATTGTCTCATTGTGTGATTGTGTATTGGTGTGATTGTGCGATTGTGTGACTTTGCGATTGTGTGATTGTGTGGTTGTGTGATTGTGTGATTGCATGGTGGGGTGATTGTGTGATAGTGTGATTGTGTGATAGTGTGATAGTGTGATTGTGTGATTGTGTGATTGTGTGATAGTGTGATTGTGACCATGTGTAATCGTGTGTTTGGGTGCTTGTGTGATTGTGTGAGTGTGTGATTGTGTGATTGTGGATTGTGTGATTGTGTGATTGTGTGATTGTGTGATTGTGTGATTGTGTGATTGTGTGATTGTGTGATTGTGTGATTGTGTGATTGTGTGATTGTGTGATTGTGTCACTGTGTGATTGTGTGATTGTGTGATTGTGTGGTTGTGTGATTGTGTGATTGTGTGATTGTGTGATTGTGTGATTGTGTGATTGTGTGATTGTGTGGTTGTGTGATTGTGTGATTGTGTGATTTTGTGATTGTGGGATTGTGTGGTTGTGTGATTGTGTGGTTGTGTGATTGCGTGATTGTGTGATTGTGGGATTGAGTGATTGTGTGATTGTGCGATTGTGTGATTGTGTGATTGTGTGGTTGTGTGAGTGTGTGGGTGTGTGATCGTGTGATTGTGTCACTGTGTGATTGTGTGATTGTGTGATTGTGTGGTGGTGCGATTGTGTGATTGTGTATTATGTGATTGTGTTCTTGTGTCTTTGTGTGATTGTGTAGTTGTGTGATTGTGTGATTGTGTGATTGTGGGATTGTGAGATTGTGTGATTGTGTGATTGTGTGATTGTGTGATTGTGTGATTGTGTGATTGTGTGATTGTGTGATTGTGTGATTGTGTGATTGTGTGATTGTGTGATTGTGTGAAAGTGGGTTTGTGTGTTTGTGGATTGTGTGGTTGTGTGATTGTGTGATGGCGGGATGTGGATTGTCTGATTGTGTGATTGTGTATTGGTGTGATTGTGCGATTGTGTGACTTTGCGATTGTGTGATTGTGTGATGGCGGGTTGTGGATTGTCTGATTGTGTGATTGTGTATTGGTGTGATTGTGTGATTGTGTGATTGTGGGATTGTGTGAGTGTGTGATTGTGTGATTGCGTGATTGTGTGATTGTGTGATTGTGTCACAGTGTGATTGTGTGATTGTGTGGTTGTGTGATTGTGTGATTGTGTGATTGTGTGATTGTGCGATTGTGTGATTGCGTGATTGCCTGGTTGCGTGATTCTGTGATTCCCTCGTTGTGCGATTGTGTTATTGTGTGATGAGGTGCTTGTGTGATGGTGTGATTGTGTGATTGTGTGGTTGTGTGATTGCGTGATTGTGTGATTGTGTGATTGTGTGATTGTGTGATTGTGTGGTTGTGTGATTGTGTGATTGTGTGATTGTGTGATTGTGTGATTGTGCGACTGTGTGATTGCGTGGTTGCGTGATTGCGTGATTGTGTGATTGTGTGATTGTGTGGTTGTGTGATTGTGTGATTGTGTGATAGTGTGATTGTGCGATTGTGTGATTGCGTGATTGCCTGGTTGCGTGATTCTGTGATTCCCTCGTTGTGCGATTGTGTTATTGTGTGATGAGGTGCTTGTGTGATGGTGTGATTGTGTGGTTGTGTGATTGCGTGATTGTGTGATTGTGGGATTGTGTGATTGTGTGATTGTGCGATTGTGTGATTGTGTGATTGTGTGGTTGTGTGAGTGTGTGGGTGTGTGATCGTGTGATTGTGTCACTGTGTGATGGTGTGATTGTGTGATTGTCTGGTGGTGTGATTGTGTGATTGTGTATTATGTGATTGTGTTCTTGTGTCTTTGTGTGAATGTGTAGTTGTGTGATTGTGTGGTTGTGTGATTGTGTGATTGTGTGATTGTGTGATTGTGTGATTGTGCGACTGTGTGATTGCGTGGTTGCGTGATTGCGTGATTGTGTGATTGTGTGATTGTGGGATTGTGTGATTGTGTGATTGTGTGATTATGGGATTGTGTGGTTGTGTGATTGTGTGGTTGTGTGATTGTGTGATTGTGTGATTGTGTGATTGTGTGATTGTGGGATTGTGTGGTTGTGTGATTGTGTGGTTGTGTGGTTGTGTGATTGCGTGATTGTGTGATTGTGGGATTGTGTGATTGTGTGATTGTATGGTTGTGTGATTGTGTGATTGTGTGATTGTGTGATAGTGTGATTGTGTGATTGTGTGATTGTGTGATTGTGTGATTGTGTGATTGTGTGATTGTGTGATTGTGTGATTGTGTGGTGGTGTGATTGTGTGATTGTGTATTATGTGATTGTGTGATTGTGTCACAGTGTGATTGTGTGATTGTGTGGTTGTGTGATTGTGTGATTGTGTGATTGTGGGATTGTGTGGTTGTGTGATTGTGTGGTTGTGTGATTGTGTGATTGTGCGATTGTGTGATTGTGTGATTGTGTGATTGTGTGATTGTGTGATTGTGTGATTGTGTGATTGTGTGATTGTGTGATTGTGTGATTGTGTGAAAGTGGGTTTGTGTGTTTGTGAATTGTGTGGTTGTGTGATTGTGTTATGGCGGGATGTGGATTGTCTGATTGTGTGTTTGTGTATTGGTGTGATTGTGCGATTGTGTGACTTTGCGATTGTGTGATTGTGTGATGGCGAGTTGTGGATTGTCTGATTGTGTGATTGTGTATTGGTGTGATTGTGTGATTGTGTGATTGTGTGATTGTGTGATTGTGGGATTGTGTGATTGTGTGATTGTGTGATTGTGTGGTTGTGTGATTGTGTGATTGCGTGAGTGTATGATCGTGTGACTGTGGATTGTGTATTGTGTGATTGTGTGATTGCGTGAGTGTGTGGTTGTGTGACTGTAGATTGCGTATTGTGTGATTGTGTGATTGTGTGATTGTGTGAAAGTGGGTTTGTGTGTTTGTGGATTGTGTGGTTGTGTGATTGTGTGATGGCGGGATGTGGATTGTCTGATTGTGTGATTGTGTATTGGTGTGATTGTGCGATTGTGTGACTTTGCGGTTGTGTGATTGTGTGATGGCGGGTTGTGGATTGTCTGATTGTGTGATTGTGTATTGGTGTGATTGTGTGATTGTGTGATTGTGGGATTGTGTGAGTGTGTGATTGTGTGATTGCGTGATTGTGTGATTGTGTGATTGTGTCACAGTGTGATTGTGTGATTGTGTGATTGTGTTATTGTGTGATTGTGTGATTGTGTGATTGTGGGATTGTGTGGTTGTGTGATTGTGTGGCTGTGTGATTGTGTGATTGTGTGATTGTGGGATTGTGTGATTGTGTGACTGTGTGATTGTGTGATTGTGTGGTTGTGTGATTGTGTGATTGTGTGATAGCGTGATTGTGCGATTGTGTGATTGCGTGATTGCCTGGTTGCGTGATTCTGTGATTCCCTCGTTGTGCGATTGTGTTATTGTGTGATGAGGTGCTTGTGTGATGGTGTGATTGTGTGATTGTGTGGTTGTGTGATTGTGTGATTGTGTGATTGTGTGATTGTGTGATTGTGTGATTGTGTGATTGTGTGATTGTGTGGTTGTGTGATTATGTGATTGTGTCATTGTGTTCATGTGTTATTTTGTGTTGGGGTGCTTGTGTGATTGCGTGAGTGTATGATTGTGTGACTGTGGATTGTGTATTGTGCGATTGTGTGATTGCGTGAGTGTGTGGTTGTGTGACTGTAGATTGCGTATTGTGTGATTGTGTGATTGTGTGATTGTGTGATTGTGTGATTGTGTGATTGTGTGATTGTGTGAAAGTGGGTTTGTGTGTTTGTGGACTGTGTGGTTGTGTGATTGTGTGATGGCGGGATGTGGATTGTCTGATTGTGTGATTTGCGATTGTGTGACAAAGCGATTGTGTGATTGTGTGATGGCGGGTTGTGGATTGTCTGATTGTGTGATTGTGCGATTGTGTGACAATGCGATTGTGTGATTGTGTGGTTGTGTGATTGTGTAATTGCATGGTGGGGTGATTGTGTGATAGTGTGATTGTGTGATAGTGTGATAGTGTGATTGTGTGATTGTGTGATTGTGTGATTGTGTCCATGTGTAATCGTGTGTTTGGGTGCTTGTGTGATTGTGCGAGGGTGTAATTGTGTGATTGTGGATTGTGTGATTGTGTGATTGTGTGATTGTGTGATTGTGTGATTGTGTGATTGTGGGATTGTGTGGTTGTGTGATTGTGTGGTTGTGTGATTGTGTGATTGTGGGATTGTGTGGTTGTGTGATTGTGTGGTTGTGTGATTGTGTGATTGTGTGATTGTGTGATTGTGGGATTGTGTGGTTGTGTGATTGTGTGGTTGTGTGATTGCGTGATTGTGTGATTGTGGGATTGCGTGATTGTGTGATTGTGTGATTATGGGATTGTGTGGTTGTGTGATTGTGTGATTGTTTGATTGTGTGATTGTGGGATTGTGTGGTTGTGTGATTGTGTGGTTGTGTGATTGCGTGATTGTGTGAATGTGGGATTGTGTGATTGTGTGATTGTGGGATCGTGTGGTTGTGTGATTGTGTGGTTGTGTGATTGTGTGATTGTGTGATTGTGTGATTGTGTGATTGTGTGATTGTGTGATTGTGTGATTGTGCGGTTGTGTGATTGTGTGATTGCGTGATTGTGTGATTGTGCGGTTGTGTGATTGTATGATTGCGTGATTGTGCGATTGTGCGATTGTGTGATTGCGTGGTTGCGTGATTGCGTGATTGTGTGATTGTGTAATTGTGTGATTGTGTGGTTGTGTGATTGTGTGATTGTGGGATTGTGCGATTGTGTGATTGTGTGATTGTGTGATTGTGTGATTGTGTGATTGTGTGAAAGTGGGTTTGTGTGTTTGTGGATTGTGTGGTTGTGTGATTGTGTGATGGCGGGATGTGGATTGTCTGATTGTGTGATTGTGTATTGGTGGGATTGTGCGATTGTGTGACTTTGCGATTGTGTGATTGTGTGATTGTGTGGTTGTGTGATTGTGTGATTGCATGGTGGGGTGATTGTGTGATAGTGTGATAGTGTGATAGTGTGATTGTGTGATTGTGTGATTGTGTGATTGTGTGATAGTGTGATTGTGTCCATGTGTAATCGTGTGTTTGGGTGCTTGTGTGATTGTGTGAGTGTGTGATTGTGTGATTGTGGGATTGTGCGATTGTGTGATTGTGTGATTGTGTGATTGTGTGATTGTGTGATTGTGTGATTGTGTGATTGCGGGATTGTGTGGTTGTGTGATTGTGTGGTTGTGTGATTGTGTGATTGTGGGATTGTGTGGTTGTGTGATAGTGTGGTTGTGTGATTGCGGGATTGTGTGGTTGTGTGATTGTGTGGTTGTGTGATTGTGTGATTGTGTGGTTGTGTGATTGTGTGATTGTGTGATTGTGTGATTGTGTGATTGTGCGACTGTGTGATTGCGTGGTTGCGTGATTGCGTGATTGTGTGATTGTGTGATTGTGTGATTGTGTGGTTGTGTGATTGTGTGATTGTGTGATAGTGTGATTGTGCGATTGTGTGATTGCGTGATTGCCTGGTTGCGTGATTCTGTGATTCCCTCGTTGTGCGATTGTGTTATTGTGTGATGAGGTGCTTGTGTGATGGTGTGATTGTGTGATTGTGTGGTTGTGTGATTGCGTGATTGTGTGATTGTGGGATTGTGTGATTGTGTGATTGTGCGATTGTGTGATTGTGTGATTGTGTTGTTGTGTGAGTGTGTGGGTGTGTGATCGTGTGATTGTGTCACTGTGTGATTGTGTGATTGTGTGATTGTCTGGTGGTGTGATTGTGTGATTGTGTATTATGTGATTGTGTTCTTGTGTCTTTGTGTGAATGTGTAGTTGTGTGATTGTGTGATTGTGTGATTGTGGGATTGTGAGATTGTGTGATTGTGTGATTGTGCGATTGTGTGATTGTGTGATTGTGTGATTGTGTGATTGTGTGAAAGTGGGTTTGTGTGTTTGTGGATTGTGTGGTTGTGTGATTGTGTGATGGCGGGATGTGGATTGTCTGATTGTGTGATTGTGTATTGGTGTGATTGTGCGATTGTGTGACTTTGCGATTGTGTGACTGTGTGATGGCGGGTTGTGGATTGTCTGATTGTGTGATTCTGTATTGGTGTGATTGTGTGATTGTGTGATTGTGGGATTGTGTGAGTGTGTGATTGTGTGATTGCGTGATTGTGTGATTGTGTGATTGTGTCACAGTGTGATTGTGTGATTGTGTGGTTGTGTGATTGTTTGGTTGTGTGATTGTGTGATTGTGGGATTGTGTGATTGTGTGATTGTGTGAAAGTGGGTTTGTGTGTTTGTGGATTGTGTGGTTGTGTGATTGTGAGATGGCGGGATGTGGATTGTCTGATTGTGTGATTGTGTATTGGTGTGATTGTGCGATTGTGTGACTTTGCGATTGTGTGATTGTGTGATGGCGGGTTGTGGATTGTCTGATTGTGTGATTGTGTATTGGTATGATTGTGTGATTGTGTGATTGTGGGATTGTGTGAGTGTGTGATTGTGTGATTGTGTGATAGTGTGATTGTGTCCATGTGTAATCGTGTGTTTGGGTGCTTGTGTGACTGTGTGAGTGTGTGATTGTGTGATTGTGGATTGTGTGATTGTGTGATTGTGTGATTGTGGGATTGTGTGGTTGTGTGATTGTGTGGTTGTGTGATTGTGTGATTGTGGGATTGTGTGATTGTGTGATTGTGTGATTGTGTGATTGTGTGGTTTTGTGATTGTGTGATTGCGTGATTGTGTGATTGTGCGATTGTGTGATTGCGTGGTTGCGTGATTGCGTGATTGTGTGATTGTGTAATTGTGTGATTGTGTGGTTGTGTGATTGTGTGATTGTGTGATAGTGTGATTGTGCGATTGTGTGATTGCGTGATTGCCCGGTTGCGTGATTCTGTGATTCCCTCGTTGTGCGATTGTGTTATTGTGTGATGAGGTGCTTGTGTGATGGTGTGATAGTGTGATAGTGTGATTGTGTGATTGTGTGATTGTGTGATTGTGTGATTGTGTCCATGTGTAATCGTGTGTTTGGGTGCTTGTGTGATTGTGCGAGTGTGTGATTGTGTGATTGTGGATTGTGTGATTGTGTGATTGTGTGATTGTGTGATTGTGTGATTGTGTGATTGTGGGATTGTGTGGTTGTGTGATTGTGTGGTTGTGTGATTGTGTGATTGTGGGATTGTGTGGTTGTGTGATTGTGTGGTTGTGTGATTGTGTGATTGTGTGATTGTGTGATTGTGGGATTGTGTGGTTGTGTGATTGTGTGGTTGTGTGATTGCGTGATTGTGTGATTGTGGGATTGTGTGATTGTGTGATTGTGTGATTATGGGATTGTGTGGTTGTGTGATTGTGTGGTTGTGTGATTGTGTGATTGTGTGATTGTGTGATTGTGTGATTGTGTGTTTGTGGGATTGTGTGGTTGTGTGATTGTGTGGTTGTGTGGTTGTGTGATTGCGTGATTGTGTGATTGTGGGATTGTGTGATTGTGTGATTGTATGGTTGTGTGATTGTGTGATTGTGTGATTGTGTGATAGTGTGATTGTGTGATTGTGTGATTGTGTGATTGTGTGATTGTGTGATTGTGTGATTGTGTGATTGTGTGGTGGTGTGATTGTGTGATTGTGTATTATGTGATTGTGTGATTGTGTCACAGTGTGATTGTGTGATTGTGTGGTTGTGTGATTGTGTGATTGTGTGATTGTGGGATTGTGTGGTTGTGTGATTGTGTGGTTGTGTGATTGTGTGATTGTGCGATTGTGTGATTGTGTGATTGTGTGATTGTGTGATTGTGTGATTGTGTGATTGTGTGATTGTGTGATTGTGTGATTGTGTGATTGTGTGAAAGTGGGTTTGTGTGTTTGTGAATTGTGTGGTTGTGTGATTGTGTTATGGCGGGATGTGGATTGTCTGATTGTGTGTTTGTGTATTGGTGTGATTGTGCGATTGTGTGACTTTGCGATTGTGTGATTGTGTGATGGCGAGTTGTGGATTGTCTGATTGTGTGATTGTGTATTGGTGTGATTGTGTGATTGTGTGATTGTGGGATTGTGTGAGTGTGTGATTGTGTGATTGTGTGATTGTGTGATTGTGCCACAGTGTGATTGTGTGATTGTGTGATTGTGTGATTGTGTGATTGTGGGATTGTGTGATTGTGTGATTGTGTGATTGTGTGATTGTGTGATTGTGTGATTGTGTGGTTGTGTGATTGTGTGATTGCGTGAGTGTATGATTGTGTGACTGTGGATTGTGTATTGTGTGATTGTGTGATTGCGTGAGTGTGTGGTTGTGTGACTGTAGATTGCGTATTGTGTGATTGTGTGATTGTGTGATTGTGTGAAAGTGGGTTTGTGTGTTTGTGGATTGTGTGGTTGTGTGATTGTGTGATGGCGGGATGTGGATTGTCTGATTGTGTGATTGTGTATTGGTGTGATTGTGCGATTGTGTGACTTTGCGATTGTGTGATTGTGTGATGGCGGGTTGTGGATTGTCTGATTGTGTGATTGTGTGATTGTGTGATTGTGTGATTGTGTGATTGTGTGATTGTGTGATTGTGTGATTGTGTGATTGTGTGATTGTGTGATTGTGTGATTGTGTGGTTGTGTGATTGTGTGATTGCATGGTGGGGTGATTGTGTGATAGTGTGATTGTGTGATAGTGTGATAGTGTGATTGTGTGATTGTGTGACTGTGTGATTGTGTGATAGTGTGATTGTGTCCATGTGTAATCGTGTGTTTGGGTGCTTGTGTGATTGTGTGAGTGTGTGATTGTGTGATTGTGGGATTGTGCGATTGTGTGATTGTGTGATTGTGTGATTGTGTGATTGTGTGATTGTGTGATTGTGTGATTGTGTGATTGCGGGATTGTGTGGTTGTGTGATTGTGTGGTTGTGTGATTGTGTGATTGTGGGATTGTGTGGTTGTGTGATAGTGTGGTTGTGTGATTGCGGGATTGTGTGGTTGTGTGATTGTGTGGTTGTGTGATTGTGTGATTGTGGGATTGTGTGGTTGTGTGATTGTGTGATTGTGTGATTGTGTGATTGTGTGATTGTGCGATTGTGTGATTGCGTGGTTGCGTGATTGCGTGATTGTGTGATTGTGTGATTGTGTGGTTGTATGATTGTGTGATTGTGTGATTGTGTGCTTGTGTGATTGCGTGATTGTGTGATTGTGGGATTGCGTATTGTGTGATTGTGCGATTGTGTGATTGTGTGATTGTGTGGTTGTGTGAGTGTGTGGGTGTGTGATCGTGTGATTGTGTCACTGTGTGATTGTGTGATTGTGTGATTGTGTGGTGGTGTGATTGTGTGATTGTGTATTATGTGATTGTGTTCTTGTGTCTTTGTGTGATTGTGTAGTTGTGTGATTGTGTGATTGTGTGATTGTGGGATTGTGAGATTGTGTGATTGTGGGATTGTGTGGTTGTGTGATTGTGTGATTGTGTGATTGTGGGATTGTGTGGTTGTGTGATTGTGTGGTTGTGTGATTGTGTGATTGTGCGATTGTGTGATTGTGTGATTGTGTGATTGTGTGATTGTGTGATTGTGTGATTGTGTGATTGTGTGATAGCGTGATTGTGCGATTGTGTGATTGCGCGATTGCCTGGTTGCGTGATTCTGTGATTCCCTCGTTGTGCGATTGTGTTATTGTGTGATGAGGTGCTTGTGTGATGGTGTGATTGTGTGATTGTGTGATTGTGTGGTTGTGTGATTGTGTGATTGTGTGATTGTGTGATTGTGTGATTGCGTGATTGTGTGATTGTGGGATTGTGTGATTGTGTGATTGTGTGATTATGGGATTGTGTGGTTGTGTGATTGTGTGGTTGTGTGATTGTGTGATTGTGTGATTGTGTGATTGTGGGATTGTGTGGTTGTGTGATTGTGTGGTTGTGTGATTGCGTGATTGTGTGATTGTGGGATTGTGTGATTGTGTGATTGTATGGTTGTGTGATTGTGTGATTGTGTGATTGTGTGATTGTGTGATAGTGTGATTGTGTGATTGTGTGATTGTGTGATTGTGTGATTGTGTGATTGTGTGATTGTGTGATTGTGTGATTGTGTGATTGTGTGGTGGTGTGATTGTGTGATTGTGTATTATGTGATTGTGTGATTGTGTCACAGTGTGATTGTGTGATTGTGTGGTTGTGTGATTGTGTGATTGTGTGATTGTGGGATTGTGTGGTTGTGTGATTGTGTGGTTGTGTGATTGTGTGATTGTGCGATTGTGTGATTGTGTGATTGTGTGATTGTGTATTGTGTGATTGTGTGATTGCGTGAGTGTGTGGTTGTGTGACTGTAGATTGCGTATTGTGTGATTGTATGATTGTGTGATTGTGTGAAAGTGGGTTTGTGTGTTTGTGGATTGTGTGGTTGTGTGATTGTGTGATGGCGGGATGTGGATTGTCTGATTGTGTGATTGTGTATTGGTGTGATTGTGCGATTGTGTGACTTTGCGGTTGTGTGATTGTGTGATGGCGGGTTGTGGATTGTCTGATTGTGTGATTGTGTATTGGTGTGATTGTGTGATTGTGTGATTGTGGGATTGTGTGAGTGTGTGATTGTGTGATTGCGTGATTGTGTGATTGTGTGATTGTGTCACAGTGTGATTGTGTGATTGTGTGATTGTGTTATTGTGTGATTGTGTGATTGTGTGATTGTGGGATTGTGTGGTTGTGTGATTGTGTGGCTGTGTGATTGTGTGATTGTGTGATTGTGGGATTGTGTGATTGTGTGATTGTGTGATTGTGTGATTGTGTGATTGTGTGATTGTGTGATTGTGTGGTTGTGTGATTGTGTGATTGTGTGATAGCGTGATTGTGCGATTGTGTGATTGCGTGATTGCCTGGTTGCGTGATTCTGTGATTCCCTCGTTGTGCGATTGTGTTATTGTGTGATGAGGTGCTTGTGTGATGGTGTGATTGTGTGATTGTGTGATTGTGTGATTGTGTGATTGTGTGATAGCGTGATTGTGCGATTGTGTGATTGCGCGATTGCCTGGTTGCGTGATTCTGTGATTCCCTCGTTGTGCGATTGTGTTATTGTGTGATGAGGTGCTTGTGTGATGGTGTGATTGTGTGATTGTGTGATTGTGTGGTTGTGTGATTGTGTGATTGTGTGATTGTGTGATTGTGTGATTGCGTGATTGTGTGATTGTGGGATTGTGTGATTGTGTGATTGTGTGATTATGGGATTGTGTGGTTGTGTGATTGTGTGGTTGTGTGATTGTGTGATTGTGTGATTGTGTGATTGTGGGATTGTGTGGTTGTGTGATTGTGTGGTTGTGTGATTGCGTGATTGTGTGATTGTGGGATTGTGTGATTGTGTGATTGTATGGTTGTGTGATTGTGTGATTGTGTGATTGTGTGATTGTGTGATAGTGTGATTGTGTGATTGTGTGATTGTGTGATTGTGTGATTGTGTGATTGTGTGATTGTGTGATTGTGTGATTGTGTGGTGGTGTGATTGTGTGATTGTGTATTATGTGATTGTGTGATTGTGTCACAGTGTGATTGTGTGATTGTGTGGTTGTGTGATTGTGTGATTGTGTGATTGTGGGATTGTGTGGTTGTGTGATTGTGTGGTTGTGTGATTGTGTGATTGTGCGATTGTGTGATTGTGTGATTGTGTGATTGTGTATTGTGTGATTGTGTGATTGCGTGAGTGTGTGGTTGTGTGACTGTAGATTGCGTATTGTGTGATTGTATGATTGTGTGATTGTGTGAAAGTGGGTTTGTGTGTTTGTGGATTGTGTGGTTGTGTGATTGTGTGATGGCGGGATGTGGATTGTCTGATTGTGTGATTGTGTATTGGTGTGATTGTGCGATTGTGTGACTTTGCGGTTGTGTGATTGTGTGATGGCGGGTTGTGGATTGTCTGATTGTGTGATTGTGTATTGGTGTGATTGTGTGATTGTGTGATTGTGGGATTGTGTGAGTGTGTGATTGTGTGATTGCGTGATTGTGTGATTGTGTGATTGTGTCACAGTGTGATTGTGTGATTGTGTGATTGTGTTATTGTGTGATTGTGTGATTGTGGGATTGTGTGGTTGTGTGATTGTGTGGCTGTGTGATTGTGTGATTGTGTGATTGTGGGATTGTGTGATTGTGTGATTGTGTGATTGTGTGATTGTGTGATTGTGTGATTGTGTGATTGTGTGGTTGTGTGATTGTGTGATTGTGTGATAGCGTGATTGTGCGATTGTGTGATTGCGTGATTGCCTGGTTGCGTGATTCTGTGATTCCCTCGTTGTGCGATTGTGTTATTGTGTGATGAGGTGCTTGTGTGATGGTGTGATTGTGTGATTGTGTGATTGTGTGGTTGTGTGATTGTGTGATTGTGTGATTGTGTGATTGTGTGATTGTGTGATTGTGTGATTGTGTGATTGTGTGATTGTGTGGTTGTGTGATTATGTGATTGTGTCATTGTGTTCATGTGTTATTTTGTGTAGGGGTGCTTGTGTGATTGCGTCAGTGTATGATTGTGTGACTGTGGATTGTGTATTGTGCGATTGTGTGATTGCGTGAGTGTGTGGTTGTGTGACTGTAGATTGCGTATTGTGTGATTGTGTGATTGTGTGATTGTGTGATTGTGTGATTGTGTGATTGTGTGATTGTGTGATTGTGTGATTGTGTGATTGTGTGATTGTGTGATTGTGTGATTGTGTGAAAGTGGGTTTGTGTGTTTGTGGACTGTGTGGTTGTGTGATTGTGTGATGGCGGGATGTGGATTGTCTGATTGTGTGATTTGCGATTGTGTGACAATGCGATTGTGTGATTGTGTGATGGCGGGTTGTGGATTGTCTGATTGTGTGATTGTGCGATTGTGTGACAATGCGATTGTGTGATTGTGTGGTTGTGTGATTGTGTAATTGCATGGTGGGTTGATTGTGTGATAGTGTGATTGTGTGATAGTGTGATAGTGTGATTGTGTGATTGTGTGATTGTGTGATTGTGTCCATGTGTAATCGTGTGTTTGGGTGCTTGTGTGATTGTGCGAGGGTGTGATTGGGTGATTGTGGATTGTGTGATTGTGTGATTGTGTGATTGTGTGATTGTGTGATTGTGGGATTGTGTGGTTGTGTGATTTGTTGGTTGTGTGATTGTGTGATTGTGGGATTGTGTGGTTGTGTGATTGTGTGGTTGTGTGATTGTGTGATTGTGTGATTGTGTGATTGTGGGATTGTGTGGTTGTGTGATTGTGTGGTTGTGTGATTGCGTGATTGTGTGATTGTGGGATTGCGTGATTGTGTGATTGTGTGATTATGGGATTGTGTGGTTGTGTGATTGTGTGATTGTGTGATTGTGTGATTGTGGGATTGTGGGATTGTGTGGTTGTGTGATTGTGTGGTTGTGTGATTGCGTGATTGTGTGATTGTGTGATTGTGTGGTTGTGTGATTGTGTGATTGTGTGATTGTGTGATTGTGGGATTGTGTGGTTGTGTGGTTGTGTGGTTGTGTGATTGCGTGATTGTGTGATTGTGGGATTGCGTGATTGTGTGATTGTGTGATTATGGGATTGTGTGGTTGTGTGATTGTGTGATTGTTTGATTGTGTGATTGTGGGATTGTGGGATTGTGTGGTTGTGTGATTGTGTGGTTGTGTGATTGCGTGATTGTGTGATTGTGGGATTGTGTGATTGTGTGATTGTGGGATCGTGTGGTTGTGTGATTGTGTGGTTGTGTGATTGTGTGATTGTGTGATTGTGTGATTGTGTGATTGTGTGATTGTGTGATTGTGTGATTGTGTGATTGTGTGATTGTGCGGTTGTGTGATTGTGTGATTGCGTGATTGTGTGATTGTGCGGTTGTGTGATTGTGTGATTGCGTGATTGTGTGATTGTGCGATTGTGTGATTGCGTGGTTGCGTGATTGCGTGATTGTGTGATTGTGTAATTGTGTGATTGTGTGGTTGTGTGATTGTGTGATTGTGGGATTGTGCGATTGTGTGATTGTGTGATTGTGTGATTGTGTGATTGTGTGAAAGTGGGTTTGTGTGTTTGTGGATTGTGTGGTTGTGTGATTGTGTGATGGCGGGATGTGGATTGTCTGATTGTGTGATTGTGTATTGGTGTGATTGTGCAATTGTGTGACATTGCGATTGTGTGATTGTGTGATGGCGGGTTGTGGATTGTCTGATTGTGTATTGGTGTGATTGTGCGATTGTGTGACTTTGCGATTGTGTGATTGTGTGGTTGTGTGATTGTGTGATTGCATGGTGGGGTGATTGTGTGATAGTGTGATTGTGTGATAGTGTGATAGTGTGATTGTGTGATTGTGTGATTGTGTGATTGTGTGATAGTGTGATTGCGTCCATGTGTAATCGTGTGTTTGGGTGCTTGTGTGATTGTGCGAGTGTGTGATTGTGTGATTGTGGATTGTGTGATTGTGTGATTGTGTGATTGTGTGATTGTGTGATTGTGTGATTGTGTGATTGTGTGATTGCGGGATTGTGTGGTTGTGTGATTGTGTGGTTGTGTGATTGTGTGATTGTGTGATTGTGTGATTGTGGGATTGTGTGGTTGTGTGATAGTGTGGTTGTGTGATTGTGTGGTTGTGTGATTGTGTGATTGTGGGATTGTGTGGTTGTGTGATTGTGTGATTGTGTGATTGTGTGATTGTGTGATTGTGCGATTGTGTGATTGCGTGGTTGCGTGATTGCGTGATTTTGTGATTGTGTGATTGTGTGATTGTGTGATTGTGTGATTGTGTGATAGTGTGATAGTGTGATTGTGTGATTGCGTGATTGTGTGATTGTGGGATTGTGTGATTGTGTGATTGTGCGATTGTGTGATTGTGTGATTGTGTGGTTGTGTGAGTGTGTGGGTGTGTGATCGTGTGATTGTGTCACTGTGTGATTGTGTGGTGGTGTGATTGTGTGATTGTGTATTATGTGATTGTATTCTTATGGCTTTGTGTGATTGTGTAGTTGTGTGATTGTGTGATTGTGTGATTGTGGGATTGTGAGATTGTGTGATTGTGTGATTGTGTGATTGTGTGATTGTGTGATTGTGTGATTGTGTGATTGTGTGATTGTGTGATTGTGTGATTGTGTGATTGTGTGATTGTGTGATTGTGTGATTGTGTGATTGTGTGATTGTGTGAAAGTGGGTTTGTGTGTTTGTGGATTGTGTGGTTGTGTGATTGTGTGATGGCGGGATGTGGATTGTCTGATTGTGTGACTGTGTATTGGTGTGATTGTGCGATTGTGTGATTGTGTGATGGCGGGTTGTGGATTGTCTGATTGTGTGATTGTGTATTGGTGTGATTGTGTGAGTGTGTGATTGTGGGATTGTGTGAGTGTGTGATTGTGTGATTGCGTGATTGTGTGATTGTGTGATTGTGTCACAGTGTGATTGTGTGATTGTGTGGTTGTGTGATTGTGTGGTTGTGTGATTGTGTGATTGTGGGATTGTGTGATTGTGTGATTGTGTGATTGTGTGATTGTGTGAAAGTGGGTCTGTGTGTTTGTGGATTGTGTGGTTGTGTGATTGTGTGATGGCGGGATGTGGATTGTCTGATTGTGTGATTGTGTATTGGTGTGGTTGTGCGATTGTGTGACTTTGCGATTGTGTGATTGTGTGATGGCGGGATGTGGATTGTCTGATTGTGTGATTGTGTATTGGTGTTATTGTGCGATTGTGTGACTTTGCGATTGTGTGATTGTGTGATGGCGGGTTGTGGATTGTCTGATTGTATGATTGTGTATTGGTGTGATTGTGTGATTGTGTGATTGTGGGATTGTGTGAGTGTGTGATTGTGTGATTGCGTGATTGTGTGATTGTGTGATTGTGTCACAGTGTGATTGTGTGATTGTGTGATTGTGTGATAGTGTGATAGTGTGATAGTGTGATTGTGTGATTGTGTGATTGTGTGATTGTGTGATAGTGTGATTGCGTCCATGTGTAATCGTGTGTTTGGGTGCTTGTGTGATTGTGCGAGTGTGTGATTGTGTGATTGTGGATTGTGTGATTGTGTGATTGTGTGATTGTGTGATTGTGTGATTGTGTGATTGTGTGATTGTGTGATTGCGGGATTGTGTGGTTGTGTGATTGTGTGGTTGTGTGATTGTGTGATTGTGTGATTGTGTGATTGTGGGATTGTGTGGTTGTGTGATAGTGTGGTTGTGTGATTGTGTGGTTGTGTGATTGTGTGATTGTGGGATTGTGTGGTTGTGTGATTGTGTGATTGTGTGATTGTGTGATTGTGTGATTGTGCGATTGTGTGATTGCGTGGTTGCGTGATTGCGTGATTTTGTGATTGTGTGATTGTGTGATTGTGTGATTGTGTGATTGTGTGATAGTGTGATAGTGTGATTGTGTGATTGCGTGATTGTGTGATTGTGGGATTGTGTGATTGTGTGATTGTGCGATTGTGTGATTGTGTGATTGTGTGGTTGTGTGAGTGTGTGGGTGTGTGATCGTGTGATTGTGTCACTGTGTGATTGTGTGGTGGTGTGATTGTGTGATTGTGTATTATGTGATTGTATTCTTATGGCTTTGTGTGATTGTGTAGTTGTGTGATTGTGTGATTGTGTGATTGTGGGATTGTGAGATTGTGTGATTGTGTGATTGTGTGATTGTGTGATTGTGTGATTGTGTGATTGTGTGATTGTGTGATTGTGTGATTGTGTGATTGTGTGATTGTGTGATTGTGTGATTGTGTGATTGTGTGATTGTGTGATTGTGTGATTGTGTGATTGTGTGATTGTGTGAAAGTGGGTTTGTGTGTTTGTGGATTGTGTGGTTGTGTGATTGTGTGATGGCGGGATGTGGATTGTCTGATTGTGTGACTGTGTATTGGTGTGATTGTGCGATTGTGTGATTGTGTGATGGCGGGTTGTGGATTGTCTGATTGTGTGATTGTGTATTGGTGTGATTGTGTGAGTGTGTGATTGTGGGATTGTGTGAGTGTGTGATTGTGTGATTGCGTGATTGTGTGATTGTGTGATTGTGTCACAGTGTGATTGTGTGATTGTGTGGTTGTGTGATTGTGTGGTTGTGTGATTGTGTGATTGTGGGATTGTGTGATTGTGTGATTGTGTGATTGTGTGATTGTGTGAAAGTGGGTCTGTGTGTTTGTGGATTGTGTGGTTGTGTGATTGTGTGATGGCGGGATGTGGATTGTCTGATTGTGTGATTGTGTATTGGTGTGGTTGTGCGATTGTGTGACTTTGCGATTGTGTGATTGTGTGATGGCGGGATGTGGATTGTCTGATTGTGTGATTGTGTATTGGTGTTATTGTGCGATTGTGTGACTTTGCGATTGTGTGATTGTGTGATGGCGGGTTGTGGATTGTCTGATTGTATGATTGTGTATTGGTGTGATTGTGTGATTGTGTGATTGGGGGTTGTGTGAGTGTGTGATTGTGTGATTGCGTGATTGTGTGATTGTGTGATTGTGTCACAGTGTGATTGTGTGATTGTGTGATTGTGTGATAGTGTGATAGTGTGATTGTGTGATTGCGTGATTGTGTGATTGTGGGATTGTGTGATTGTGTGATTGTGCGATTGTGTGATTGTGTGATTGTGTGGTTGTGTGAGTGTGTGGGTGTGTGATCGTGTGATTGTGTCACTGTGTGATTGTGTGATTGTGTGATTGTGTGGTGGTGTGATTGTGTGATTGTGTATTATGTGATTGTATTCTTATGGCTTTGTGTGATTGTGTAGTTGTGTGATTGTGTGATTGTGTGATTGTGGGATTGTGAGATTGTGTGATTGTGTGATTGTGTGATTGTGTGATTGTGTGATTGTGTGATTGTGTGATTGTGTGATTGTGTGATTGTGTGATTGTGTGATTGTGTGATTGTGTGATAGTGGGATTGTGTGATTGTGTGATTGTGTGATTGTGTGATTGTGTGAAAGTGGGTCTGTGTGTTTGTGGATTGTGTGGTTGTGTGATTGTGTGATGGCGGGATGTGGATTGTCTGATTGTGTGATTGTGTATTGGTGTGGTTGTGCGATTGTGTGACTTTGCGATTGTGTGATTGTGTGATGGCGGGATGTGGATTGTCTGATTGTGTGATTGTGTATTGGTGTGGTTGTGCGATTGTGTGACTTTGCGATTGTGTGATTGTGTGATGGCGGGTTGTGGATTGTCTGATTGTGTGATTGTGTATTGGTGTGATTGTGTGATTGTGTGATTGTGGGATTGTGTGAGTGTGTGATTGTGTGATTGCGTGATTGTGTGATTGTGTGATTGTGTCACAGTGTGATTGTGTGATTGTGTGGTTGTGTGATTGTGTGATTGTGTGATTGTGTGATTGTGGGATTGTGTGGTTGTGTGATTGTGTGGCTGTGTGGCTGTGTGATTGTGTGATTGTGTGATTGTGGGATTGTGTGATTGTGTGATTGTGTGATTGTGTGATTGTGTGATTGTGTGATTGTGTGGTTGTGTGATTGTGTGATTGTGTGATAGCGTGATTGTGCGATTGTGTGATTGCGTGATTGCCTGGTTGCGTGATTCTGTGATTCCCTCGTTGTGCGATTGTGTTATTGTGTGATGAGGTGCTTGTGTGATGGTGTGATTGTGTGATTGTGTGATTGTGTGGCTGTGTGATTGTGTGATTGTGTGATTGTGTGATTGTGTGATTGTGTGATTGTGTGATTGTGTGATTGTGTGATTGTGTGGTTGTGTGATTATGTGATTGTGTTATTGTGTTCATGTGTTATTTTGTGTTGGGGTGCTTGTGTGATTGCGTGAGTGTATGATTGTGTGACTGTGGATTGTGTATTGTGCGATTGTGTGATTGCGTGAGTGTGTGGTTGTGTGACTGTAGATTGCGTATTGTGTGATTGTGTGATTGTGTGATTGTGTGATTGTGTGATTGTGTGATTGTGGGATTGTGTGGTTGTGTGATTGTGTGGTTGTGTGATTGCGTGATTGTGTGATTGTGGGATTGCGTGATTGTGTGATTGTGTGATTATGGGATTGTGTGGTTGTGTGATTGTGTGATTGTTTGATTGTGTGATTGTGGGATTGTGTGGTTGTGTGATTGTGTGGTTGTGTGATTGCGTGATTGTGTGATTGTGGGATTGTGTGATTGTGTGATTGTGGGATCGTGTGGTTGTGTGATTGTGTGGTTGTGTGATTGTGTGATTGTGTGATTGTGTGATTGTGTGATTGTGTGATTGTGCGGTTGTGTGGTTGTGTGATTGCGTGATTGTGTGATTGTGCGGTTGTGTGATTGTGTGATTGCGTGATTGTGTGATTGTGCGATTGTGTGATTGCGTGGTTGCGTGATTGCGTGATTGCGTGATTGTGTGATTGTGTAATTGTGTGATTGTGTGATTGTGTGATTGTGTGATTGTGTGATTGTATGATTGTGTGATTGTGTGATTGTGTGATTGTGTGATTGTGTCACTGTGTGATTGTGTGATTGTGTGATTGTGTGGTTGTGTGATTGTGTGATTGTGTGATTGTGTGATTGTGTGATTGTGTGGTTGTGTGATTGTGTGATTGTGTGATTGTGTGATTTTATGATTGTGGGATTGTGTGGTTGTGTGATTGTATGGTTGTGTGATTGCGTGATTGTGTGATTGTGGGATTGTGTGATTGTGTGATTGTGCGATTGTGTGATTGTGTGATTGTGTGGTTGTGTGAGTGTGTGGGTGTGTGATCGTGTGATTGTGTCACTGTGTGACTTTGCGATTGTGTGATTGTGTGGTGGTGTGATTGTGTGATTGTGAATTATGTGATTGTGTTCTTGTGTCTTTGTGTGATTGTGTAGTTGTGTGATTGTATGATTGTGTGATTGTGGGATTCTGAGATTGTGTGATTGTGTGATTGTGTGATTGTGTGATTGTGTGATTGTGTGATTGTGTGATTGTGTGAAAGTGGGTTTGTGTGTTTGTGGATTGTGTGGTTGTGTGATTGTGTGATGGCGGGATGTGGATTGTCTGATTGTGCGACTGTGTATTGGTGTGATTGTGCGATTGTGTGACTTTGCGATTGTGTGATTGTGTGATGGCGGGTTGTGGATTGTCTGATTGTGTGATTGTGTATTGGTGTGATTGTGTGATTGTGGGATTGTGTGAGTGTGTGATTGTGTGATTGCGTGATTGTGTGATTGTGTGATTGTGTCACAGTGTGATTGTGTGATTGTGTGGTTGTGTGATTGTGTGGTTGTGTGATTGTGTGATTGTGTGGTTGTGTGATTGTGTGATTGTGTGATAGCGTGATTGTGCGATTGTGTGATTGCGTGATTGCCTGGTTGCGTGATTCTGTGATTCCCTCGTTGTGCGATTGTGTTATTGTGTGATGAGGTGCTTGTGTGATGGTGTGATTGTGTGATTGTGTGATTGTGTGGCTGTGTGATTGTGTGATTGTGTGATTGTGTGATTGTGTGATTGTGTGATTGTGTGATTGTGTGGTTGTGTGATTATGTGATTGTGTGATTGTGCGGTTGTGTGATTGTGTGATTGCGTGATTGTGTGATTGTGCGATTGTGTGATTGCGTGGTTGCGTGATTGCGTGATTGTGTGATTGTGTAATTGTGTGATTGTGTGGTTGTGTGATTGTGTGATTGTGGGATTGTGCGATTGTGTGATTGTGTGATTGTGTGATTGTGTATTGGTGTGATTGTGCAATTGTGTGACTTTGCGATTGTGTGATTGTGTGATGGCGGGTTGTGGATTGTCTGATTGTGTGATTGTGTATTGGTGTGATTGTGCGATTGTGTGACTTTGCGATTGTGTGATTGTGTGGTTGTGTGATTGTGTGATTGCATGGTGGGGTGATTGTGTGATAGTGTGATTTTGTGATAGTGTGATAGTGTGATTGTGTGATTGTGTGATTGTGTGATTGTGTGATTGTGTGATAGTGTGATTGTGTCCATGTGTAATCGTGTGTTTGGGTGCTTGTGTGATTGTGTGAGTGTGTGATTGTGTGATTGTGGATTGTGTGATTGTGTGATTGTGTGATTGTGTGATTGTGTGATTGTGTGATTGTGTGATTGTGTGATTGTGTGATTGTGTGATTGTGTGATTGTGTGATTGTGTGATTGTGTGATTGTGTCACTGTGTGATTGTGTGATTGTGTGATTGTGTGGTTGTGTGATTGTGTGATTGTGTGATTGTGTGATTGTGTGATTGTGTGATTGTGTGGTTGTGTGATTGTGTGATTGTGTGATTTTGTGATTGTGGGATTGTGTGGTTGTGTGATTGTGTGGTTGTGTGGTTGTGTGAGTGCGTGATTGTGTGATTGTGGGATTGTGTGATTGTGTGATTGTGCGATTGTGTGATTGTGTGATTGTGTGGTTGTGTGAGTGTGTGGGTGTGTGATCGTGTGATTGTGTCACTGTGTGATTGTGTGATTGTGTTGTGGTGCGATTGTGTGATTGTGTATTATGTGATTGTGTTCTTGTGTCTTTGTGTGATTGTGTAGTTGTGTGATTGTGTGATTGTGTGATTGTGTGATTGTGGGATTGTGAGATTGTGTGATTGTGTGATTGTGTGATTGTGTGATTGTGTGATTGTGTGATTGTGTGATTGTGTGAAAGTGGGTTTGTGTGTTTGTGGATTGTGTGGTTGTGTGATTGTGTCACTGTGTGATTGTGTGATTGTGTGATTGTGTGGTTGTGTGATTGTGTGATTGTGTGATTGTGTGATTGTGTGATTGTGTGATTGTGTGGTTGTGTGATTGTGTGATTGTGTGATTTTGTGATTGTGGGATTGTGTAATTGTGTGATTGTATGGTTGTGTGATTGCGTGATTGTGTGATTGTGGGATTGTGTGATTGTGTGATTGTGTGATTATGCGAATGTGTGATTGTGTGATTGTGTGGTTGTGTGAGTGTGTGGGTGTGTGATCGTGTGATTGTGTCACTGTGTGATTGTGTGATTGTGTGATTGTGTGGTGGTGTGATTGTGTGATTGTGTATTATGTGATTGTGTTCTTGTGTCTTTGTGTGATTGTGTAGTTGTGTGATTGTGTGATTGTGTGATTGTGGGATTGTGAGATTGTGTGATTGTGTGATTGTGTGATTGTGTGATTGTGTGATTGTGTGATTGTGTGAAAGTGGGTTTGTGTGTTTGTGGATTGTGTGGTTGTGTGATTGTGTGATGGCGGGATGTGGATAGTCTGATTGTGTGATTGTGTATTGGTGTGGTTGTGCGATTGTGTGACTTTGCGATTGTGTGATTGTGTGATGGCGGGATGTGGATTGTCTGATTGTGTGATTGTGTGTTGGTGTGGTTGTGCGATTGTGTGACTTTGCGATTGTGTGATTGTGTGATGGCGGGTTGTGGATTGTCTGATTGTGTGATTGTGTATTGGTGTGATTGTGTGATTGTGTGATTGTGTGATTGTGGGATTGTATGAGTGTGTGATTGTGTGATTGCGTGATTGTGTGATTGTGTGATTGTGTGATTGTGTGATTGTGTGAAAGTGGGTTTGTGTGTTTGTGGATTGTGTGGTTGTGTGATTGTGTGATGGCGGGATGTGGATTGTCTGATTGTGTGATTGTGTATTGGTGTGATTGTGCGATTGTGTGACTTTGCGATTGTGTGATTGTGTGATGGCGGGTTGTGGATTGTCTGATTGTGTGATTGTGTATTGGTGTGATTGTGTGATTGTGTGATTGTGGGATTGTGTGAGTGTGTGATTGTGTGATTGTGTGATTGTGTGATTGTGTGATTGTGCCACAGTGTGATTGTGTGATTGTGTGGTTGTGTGATTGTGTGATTGTGTGGTTGTGTGATTGTGGGATTGTGTGGTTGTGTGATTGTGTGGTTGTGTGATTGTGTGATTGTGTGATTGTGGGATTGTGTGGTTGTGTGATTGTGTGGCTGTGTGATTGTGTGATTGTGTGATTGTGGGATTGTGTGATTGTGTGAAAGTGGGTTTGTGTGTTTGTGGATTGTGTGGTTGTGTGATTGTGTGATGGCGGGATGTGGATTGTCTGATTGTGTGATTGTGTATTGGTGTGATTGTGCGATTGTGTGACTTTGCGATTGTGTGATTGTGTGATGGCGGGTTGTGGATTGTCTGATTGTGTGATTGTGTATTGGTGTGATTGTGTGATTGTGTGATTGTGGGATTGTGTGGTTGTGTGATTGTGTGGTTGTGTGATTGTGTGATTGTGTGATTGTGTGGTTGTGTGATTGTGTGATTGTGTGATAGCGTGATTGTGCGATTGTGTGGTTGCGTGATTGCCTGGTTGCGTGATTCTGTGATTCCCTCGTTGTGCGATTGTGTTATTGTGTGATGAGGTGCTTGTGTGATGGTGTGATTGTGTGATTGTGTGATTGTGTGGCTGTGTGATTGTGTGATTGTGTGATTGTGTGATTGTGTGATTGTGTGGTTGTGTGATTATGTGATTGTGTTATTGTGTTCATGTGTTATTTTGTGTTGGGGTGCTTGTGTGATTGCGTGAGTGTATGATTGTGTGACTGTGGATTGTGTATTGTGCGATTGTGTGATTGCGTGAGTGTGTGGTTGTGTGACTGTAGATTGCGTATTGTGTGATTGTGTGATTGTGTGATTGTGTGATTGTGTGATTGTGTGATTGTGCGGTTGTGTGATTGTGTGATTGCGTGATTGTGTGATTGTGCGGTTGTGTGATTGTGTGATTGCGTGATTGTGTGATTGTGCGATTGTGTGATTGCGTGGTTGCGTGATTGCGTGATTGTGTGATTGTGTAATTGTGTGATTGTGTGGTTGTGTGATTGTGTGATTGTGGGATTGTGCGATTGTGTGATTGTGTGATTGTGTGATTGTGTGATTGTGTGATTGTGTGATTGTGTGAAAGTGGGTTTGTGTGTTTGTGGATTGTGTGGTTGTGTGATTGTGTGATGGCGGGATGTGGATTGTCTGATTGTGTGATTGTGTATTGGTGTGATTGTGCAATTGTGTGACTTTGCGATTGTGTGATTGTGTGATGGCGGGTTGTAGATTGTCTGATTGTGTGATTGTGTATTGGTGTGATTGTGCGATTGTGTGACTTTGCGATTGTGTGATTGTGTGGTTGTGTGATTGTGTGATTGCATGGTGGGGTGATTGTGTGATAGTGTGATTGTGTGATAGTGTGATAGTGTGATTGTGTGATTGTGTGATTGTGTGATTGTGTGATTGTGTGATTGTGTGATAGTGTGATTGTGTCCATGTGTAATCGTGTGTTTGGGTGCTTGTGTGATTGTGTGAGTGTGTGATTGTGTGATTGTGGATTGTGTGATTGTGTGATTGTGTGATTGTGTGATTGTGTGATTGTGTGATTGCGTGATTGTGTGATTGTGTGATTGTGTGATTGTGTGATTGTGTGATTGTGTGATTGTGTGATTGTGTCACTGTGTGATTGTGTGATTGTGTGATTGTGTGGTTGTGTGATTGTGTGATTGTGTGATTGTGTGATTGTGTGATTGTGTGGTTGTGTGATTGTGTGATTGTGTGATTTTGTGATTGTGGGATTGTGTGGTTGTGTGATTGTGTGGTTGTGTGGTTGTGTGATTGCGTGATTGTGTGATTGTGGGATTGTGTGATTGTGTGATTGTGCGATTGTGTGATTGTGTGATTGTGTGGTTGTGTGAGTGTGTGGGTGTGTGATCGTGTGATTGTGTCACTGTGTGATTGTGTGATTGTGTGATTGTGTGGTGGTGCGATTGTGTGATTGTGTATTATGTGATTGTGTTCTTGTGTCTTTGTGTGATTGTGTAGTTGTGTGATTGTGTGATTGTGTGATTGTGGGATTGTGAGATTGTGTGATTGTGTGATTGTGTGATTGTGTGATTGTGTGATTGTGTGATTGTGTGATTGTGTGATTGTGTGATTGTGTGAAAGTGGGTTTGTGTGTTTGTGGATTGTGTGGTTGTGTGATTGTGTGATGGCGGGATGTGGATTGTCTGATTGTGTCATTGTGTATTGGTGTGATTGTGTGATTGTGTGACTTTGCGATTGTGTGATTGTGTGATGGCGGGTTGTGGATTGTCTGATTGTGTGATTGTGTATTGGTGTGATTGTGCGATTGTGTGACTTTGCGGTTGTGTGATTGTGTGGTTGTGTGATTGTGTGATTGCATGGTGGGGTGATTGTGTGATAGTGTGATTGTGTGATAGTGTGATAGTGTTATTGTGTGATTGTGTGATTGTGTGATAGTGTGATTGTGTCCATGTGTAATCGTGTGTTTGGGTGCTTGTGTGATTGTGGACTGTGTGGTTGTGTGATTGTGTGATGGCGGGATGTGGATTGTCTGATTGTGTGATTTGCGATTGTGTGACAATGCGATTGTGTGATTGTGTGATGGCGGGTTGTGGATTGTCTGATTGTGTGATTGTGTATTGGTGTGATTGTGTGATTGTGTGATTGTGGGATTGTGTGAGTGTGTGATTGTGTGATTGCGTGATTGTGTGATTGTGTGATTGTGTCACAGTGTGATTGTGTGATTGTGTGGTTGTGTGATTGTGTGATTGTGTGATTGTGTGATTGTGTGATTGTGTGATTGTGTGATTGTGGGATTGTGTGAGTGTGTGATTGTGTGATTGCGTGATTGTGTGATTGTGTGATTGTGTCACAGTGTGATTGTGTGATTGTGTGGTTGTGTGATTGTGTGATTGTGTGATTGTGTGATTGTGTGATTGTGTGGTTGTGTGATTGTGTGATTGTGTGATTGTGTGGTTGTGTGATTGTGTGATTGTGTGATTGCGTGATTGTGTGATTGTGGGATTGTGTGATTGTGTGATTGTGCGATTGTGTGATTGTGTGATTGTGTGGTTGTGTGAGTGTGTGGGTGTGTGATCGTGTGATTGTGTCACTGTGTGATTGTGTGATTGTGTGATCGTGTGGTGGTGTGATTGTGTGATTGTGTATTATGTGATTGTGTTCTTGTGTCTTTGTGTGATTGTGTAGTTGTGTGATTGTGTGATTGTGTGATTGTGGGATTGTGAGATTGTGTGATTGTGTGATTGTGTGATTGTGTGATTGTGTGATTGTGTGATTGTGTGATTGTGTGATTGTGTGATTGTGTGATTGTGTGAAAGTGGGTTTGTGTGTTTGTGGATTGTGTGGTTGTGTGATTGTGTGATGGCGGGATGTGGATTGTCTGATTGTGTGATTGTGCATTGGTGTGATTGTGCGATTGTGTGACTTTGCGATTGTGTGATTGTGTGATGGCGGGTTGTGGATTGTCTGATTGTGTGATTGTGTATTGGTGTGATTGTGTGATTGTGGGATTGTGTGAGTGTGTGATTGTGTGATTGTGGGATTGTGTGATTGTGTGATTGTGTGATTGTGTGATTGTGTGAAAGTGGGTTTGTGTGTTTGTGGATTGTGTGGTTGTGTGATTGTGTGATGGCGGGATGTGGATTGTCTGATTGTGTGATTGTGTATTGGTGTGATTGTGCGATTGTGTGACTTTGCGATTGTGTGATTGTGTGATGGCGGGTTGTGGATTGTCTGATTGTGTGATTGTGTATTGGTATGATTGTGTGATTGTGTGATTGTGGGATTGTGTGATTGTGTGATTGTGTGATTGTGTGATTGTGTCACTGTGTGATTGTGTGATTGTGTGATTGTGTGATTGTGTGATTGTGTGGTTGTGTGAGTGTGTGGGTGTGTGATCGTGTGATTGTGTCACTGTGTGATTGTGTGATTGTGTGATTGTGTGGTGGTGTGATTGTGTGATTGTGTATTATGTGATTGTGTTCTTGTGTCTTTGTGTGATTGTGTAGTTGTGTGATTGTGTGATTGTGTGATTGTGGGATTGTGAGATTGTGTGATTGTGTGATTGTGTGATTGTGTGATTGTGTGATTGTGTGATTGTGTGATTGTGTGATTGTGTGAAAGTGGGTTTGTGTGTTTGTGGATTGTGTGGTTGTGTGATTGTGTGATGGCGGGATGTGGATAGTCTGATTGTGTGATTGTGTATTGGTGTGGTTGTGCGATTGTGTGACTTTGCGATTGTGTGATTGTGTGATGGCGGGATGTGGATTGTCTGATTGTGTGATTGTGTATTGGTGTGATTGTGCGATTGTGTGACTTTGCGATTGTGTGATTGTGTGATGGCGGGTTGTGGATTGTCTGATTGTGTGATTGTGTATTGGTGTGATTGTGTGATTGTGTGATTGTGTGATTGTGCGATTGTGTGATTGCGTGGTTGCGTGATTGCGTGATTGTGTGATTGTGTGATTGTGTGATTGTGTGGTTGTGTGATTGTGTGATTGTGTGATAGTGTGATTGTGCGATTGTGTGATTGCGTGATTGCCTGGTTGCGTGATTCTGTGATTCCCTCGTTGTGCGATTGTGTTATTGTGTGATGAGGTGCTTGTGTGATGGTGTGATTGTGTGATTGTGTGATTGTGTGGTTGTGTGATTGCGTGATTGTGTGATTGTGGGATTGTGTGATTGTGTGATTGTGCGATTGTGTGATTGTGTGATTGTGTGGTTGTGTGAGTGTGTGGGTGTGTGATCGTGTGATTGTGTCACTGTGTGATTGTGTGATTGTGTGATTGTGTGGTGGTGTGATTGTGTGATTGTGTATTATGTGATTGTGTTCTTGTGTCTTTGTGTGATTGTGTAGTTGTGTGATTGTATGATTGTGTGATTGTGGGATTCTGAGATTGTGTGATTGTGTGATTGTGTGATTGTGTGATTGTGTGATTGTGTGATTGTGTGATTGTGTGATTGTGTGAAAGTGGGTTTGTGTGTTTGTGGATTGTGTGGTTGTTTGATTGTGTGATGGCGGGATGTCGATTGTCTGATTGTGTGATTGTGTATTGGTGTGATTGTGCGATTGTGTGACTTTGCGATTGTGTGATTGTGTGATGGCGGGTTGTGGATTGTCTGATTGTGTGATTGTGTATTGGTGTGATTGTGTGATTGTGGGATTGTGTGAGTGTGTGATTGTGTGATTGCGTGATTGTGTGATTGTGTGATTGTGTCACAGTGTGATTGTGTGATTGTGTGGTTGTGTGATTGTGTGGTTGTGTGATTGTGTGATTGTGTGGTTGTGTGATTGTGTGATTGTGTGATAGCGTGATTGTGCGATTGTGTGATTGCGTGATTGCCTGGTTGCGTGATTCTGTGATTCCCTCGTTGTGCGATTGTGTTATTGTGTGATGAGGTGCTTGTGTGATGGTGTGATTGTGTGATTGTGTGATTGTGTGGCTGTGTGATTGTGTGATTGTGTGATTGTGTGATTGTGTGATTGTGTGATTGTGTGGTTGTGTGATTATGTGATTGTGTTATTGTGTTCATGTGTTATTTTGTGTTGGGGTGCTTGTGTGATTGCGTGAGTGTATGATTGTGTGATGGTGGATTGTGTATTGTGCGATTGTGTGATTGCGTGAGTGTGTGGTTGTGTGACTGTAGATTGCGTATTGTGTGATTGTGTGATTGTGTGATTGTGTGATTGTGTGATTGTGTGATTGTGTGATTGTGTGATTGTGTGATTGTGTGATTGTGTGAAAGTGGGTTTGTGTGTTTGTGGATTGTGTGGTTGTGTGATTGTGTGATGGCGGGATGTGGATTGTCTGATTGTGTCATTGTGTATTGGTGTGATTGTGTGATTGTGTGACTTTGCGATTGTGTGATTGTGTGATGGCGGGTTGTGGATTGTCTGATTGTGTGATTGTGTATTGGTGTGATTGTGCGATTGTGTGACTTTGCGGTTGTGTGATTGTGTGGTTGTGTGATTGTGTGATTGCATGGTGGGGTGATTGTGTGATAGTGTGATTGTGTGATAGTGTGATAGTGTTATTGTGTGATTGTGTGATTGTGTGATAGTGTGATTGTGTCCATGTGTAATCGTGTGTTTGGGTGCTTGTGTGATTGTGGACTGTGTGGTTGTGTGATTGTGTGATGGCGGGATGTGGATTGTCTGATTGTGTGATTTGCGATTGTGTGACAATGCGATTGTGTGATTGTGTGATGGCGGGTTGTGGATTGTCTGATTGTGTGATTGTGTATTGGTGTGATTGTGTGATTGTGTGATTGTGGGATTGTGTGAGTGTGTGATTGTGTGATTGCGTGATTATGTGATTGTGTGATTGTGTCACAGTGTGATTGTGTGATTGTGTGGTTGTGTGATTGTGTGATTGTGTGATTGTGTGATTGTGGGATTGTGTGGTTGTGTGATTGTGTGGTTGTGTGATTGTGTGATTGTGTGATTGTGTGATAGTGTGATTGTGCGATTGTGTGATTGCGTGATTGCCTGGTTGCGTGATTCTGTGATTCCCTCGTTGTGCGATTGTGTTATTGTGTGATGAGGTGCTTGTGTGATGGTGTGATTGTGTGATTGTGTGATTGCGTGATTGTGTGATTGTGTGATTGTGTGATTGTGTGATTGTGTGAAAGTGGGTTTGTGTGTTTGTGGATTGTGTGGTTGTGTGATTGTGTGATGGCGGGATGTGGATTGTCTGATTGTGTGATTGTGCATTGGTGTGATTGTGCGATTGTGTGACTTTGCGATTGTGTGATTGTGTGATGGCGGGTTGTGGATTGTCTGATTGTGTGATTGTGTATTGGTGTGATTGTGTGATTGTGGGATTGTGTGATTGTGTGATTGTGCGATTGTGTGATTGTGTGATTGTGTGGTTGTGTGAGTGTGTGGGTGTGTGATCGTGTGATTGTGTCACTGTGTGATTGTGTGATTGTGTGATCGTGTGGTGGTGTGATTGTGTGATTGTGTATTATGTGATTGTGTTCTTGTGTCTTTGTGTGATTGTGTAGTTGTGTGATTGTGTGATTGTGTGATTGTGGGATTGTGAGATTGTGTGATTGTGTGATTGTGTGATTGTGTGATTGTGTGATTGTGTGATTGTGTGATTGTGTGATTGTGTGAAAGTGGGTTTGTGTGTTTGTGGATTGTGTGGTTGTGTGATTGTGTGATGGCGGGATGTGGATTGTCTGATTGTGTGATTGTGCATTGGTGTGATTGTGCGATTGTGTGACTTTGCGATTGTGTGATTGTGTGATGGCGGGTTGTGGATTGTCTGATTGTGTGATTGTGTATTGGTGTGATTGTGTGATTGTGGGATTGTGTGAGTGTGTGATTGTGTGATTGTGGGATTGTGTGATTGTGTGATTGTGTGATTGTGTGATTGTGTGAAAGTGGGTTTGTGTGTTTGTGGATTGTGTGGTTGTGTGATTGTGTGATGGCGGGATGTGGATTGTCTGATTGTGTGATTGTGTATTGGTGTGATTGTGCGATTGTGTGACTTTGCGATTGTGTGATTGTGTGATGGCGGGTTGTGGATTGTCTGATTGTGTATTGGTATGATTGTGTGATTGTGTGATTGTGGGATTGTGTGATTGTGTGATTGTGTGATTGTGTGGTTGTGTGATTGCGTGATTGTGTGATTGTGGGATTGTGTGATTGTGTGATTGTGCGATTGTGTGATTGTGTGATTGTGTGGTTGTGTGAGTGTGTGGGTGTGTGATCGTGTGATTGTGTCACTGTGTGATTGTGTGATTGTGTGATTGTGTGGTGGTGTGATTGTGTGATTGTGTATTATGTGATTGTGTTCTTGTGTCTTTGTGTGATTGTGTAGTTGTGTGATTGTATGATTGTGTGATTGTGGGATTCTGAGATTGTGTGATTGTGTGATTGTGTGATTGTGTGATTGTGTGATTGTGTGATTGTGTGATTGTGTGATTGTGTGAAAGTGGGTTTGTGTGTTTGTGGATTGTGTGGTTGTTTGATTGTGTGATGGCGGGATGTGGATTGTCTGATTGTGTGATTGTGTATTGGTGTGATTGTGCGATTGTGTGACTTTGCGATTGTGTGATTGTGTGATGGCGGGTTGTGGATTGTCTGATTGTGTGATTGTGTATTGGTGTGATTGTGTGATTGTGGGATTGTGTGAGTGTGTGATTGTGTGATTGCGTGATTGTGTGATTGTGTGATTGTGTCACAGTGTGATTGTGTGATTGTGTGGTTGTGTGATTGTGTGGTTGTGTGATTGTGTGATTGTGTGGTTGTGTGATTGTGTGATTGTGTGATAGCGTGATTGTGCGATTGTGTGATTGCGTGATTGCCTGGTTGCGTGATTCTGTGATTCCCTCGTTGTGCGATTGTGTTATTGTGTGATGAGGTGCTTGTGTGATGGTGTGATTGTGTGATTGTGTGATTGTGTGGCTGTGTGATTGTGTGATTGTGTGATTGTGTGATTGTGTGATTGTGTGATTGTGTGGTTGTGTGATTATGTGATTGTGTTATTGTGTTCATGTGTTATTTTGTGTTGGGGTGCTTGTGTGATTGCGTGAGTGTATGATTGTGTGATGGTGGATTGTGTATTGTGCGATTGTGTGATTGCGTGAGTGTGTGGTTGTGTGACTGTAGATTGCGTATTGTGTGATTGTGTGATTGTGTGATTGTGTGATTGTGTGATTGTGTGATTGTGTGATTGTGTGATTGTGTGATTGTGCGGTTGTGTGATTGTGTGATTGCGTGATTGTGTGATTGTGCGATTGTGTGATTGCGTGGTTGCGTGATTGCGTGGCTGTGTGATTGTGTAATTGTGTGATTGTGTGGTTGTGTGATTGTGTGATTGTGGGACTGTGCGATTGTGTGATTGTGTGATTGTGTGATTGTGTGATTGTGTGATTGTGTGATTGTGTGATTGTGTGAAAGTGGGTTTGTGTGTTTGTGGATTGTGTGGTTGTGTGATTGTGTGATGGCGGGATGTGGATTGTCTGATTGTGTGATTGTGTATTGGTGTGATTGTGCAATTGTGTGACTTTGCGATTGTGTGATTGTGTGATGGCGGGTTGTGGATTGTCTGATTGTGTGATTGTGTATTGGTGTGATTGTGTGATTGTGGGATTGTGTGAGTGTGTGATTGTGTGATTGCGTGATTGTGTGATTGTGTGATTGTGTCACAGTGTGATTGTGTGATTGTGTGGTTGTGTGATTGTGTGGTTGTGTGATTGTGTGATTGTGTGGTTGTGTGATTGTGTGATTGTGTGATAGCGTGATTGTGCGATTGTGTGATTGCGTGATTGCCTGGTTGCGTGATTCTGTGATTCCCTCGTTGTGCGATTGTGTTATTGTGTGATGAGGTGCTTGTGTGATGGTGTGATTGTGTGATTGTGTGATTGTGTGGCTGTGTGATTGTGTGATTGTGTGATTGTGTGATTGTGTGATTGTGTGATTGTGTGGTTGTGTGATTATGTGATTGTGTTATTGTGTTCATGTGTTATTTTGTGTTGGGGTGCTTGTGTGATTGCGTGAGTGTATGATTGTGTGATGGTGGATTGTGTATTGTGCGATTGTGTGATTGCGTGAGTGTGTGGTTGTGTGACTGTAGATTGCGTATTGTGTGATTGTGTGATTGTGTGATTGTGTGATTGTGTGATTGTGTGATTGTGTGATTGTGTGATTGTGTGATTGTGTGATTGTGTGATTGTGCGGTTGTGTGATTGTGTGATTGCGTGATTGTGTGATTGTGCGATTGTGTGATTGCGTGGTTGCGTGATTGCGTGGCTGTGTGATTGTGTAATTGTGTGATTGTGTGGTTGTGTGATTGTGTGATTGTGGGATTGTGCGATTGTGTGATTGTGTGATTGTGTGATTGTGTGATTGTGTGATTGTGTGATTGTGTGATTGTGTGAAAGTGGGTTTGTGTGTTTGTGGATTGTGTGGTTGTGTGATTGTGTGATGGCGGGATGTGGATTGTCTGATTGTGTGATTGTGTATTGGTGTGATTGTGCAATTGTGTGACTTTGCGATTGTGTGATTGTGTGATGGCGGGTTGTGGATTGTCTGATTGTGTGATTGTGTATTGGTGTGATTGTGCAATTGTGTGACTTTGCGATTGTGTGATTGTGTGATGGCGGGTTGTGGATTGTCTGATTGTGTGATTGTGTATTGGTGTGATTGTGCGATTGTGTGACTTTGCGATTGTGTGATTGTGTGGTTGTGTGATTGTGTGATTGCATGGTGGGGTGATTGTGTGATAGTGTGATTGTGTGATAGTGTGATAGTGTGATTGTGTGATTGTGTGATTGTGTGATTGTGAGATTGTGTGAGAGTGTGATTGTGTCCATGTGTAATCGTGTGTTTGGGTGCTTGTGTGATTGTGTGAGTGTGTGATTGTGTGATTGTGGATTGTGTGATTGTGTGATTGTGTGATTGTGTGATTGTGTGATTGTGTGATTGTGTGATTGTGTGATTGTGTGATTGTGTCACTGTGTGATTGTGTGATTGTGTGATTGTGTGGTTGTGTGATTGTGTGATTGTGTGATTGTGTGATTGTGTGATTGTGTGATTGTGTGATTGTGTGGTTGTGTGATTGTGTGATTGTGTGATTTTGTGATTGTGGGATTGTGTGGTTGTGTGATTGTGTGGTTGTGTGGTTGTGTGATTGCGTGATTGTGTGATTGTGGGATTGTGTGATTGTGTGATTGTGCGATTGTGTGATTGCGTGATTGTGTGATTGTGTGATTGTGTCACAGTGTGATTGTGTGATTGTGTGGTTGTGTGATTGTGTGATTGTGTGATTGTGTGATTGTGGGATTGTGTGGTTGAGTGATTGTGTGGCTGTGTGATTGTGTGATTGTGGGATTGTGTGATTGTGTGATTGTGTGATTGTGTGATTGTGTGATTGTGTGATTGCGTGATTGTGTGGTTGTGTGATTGTGTGATTGTGTGATAGCGTGATTGTGCGATTGTGTGATTGCGTGATTGCCTGGTTGCGTGATTCTGTGATTCCCTCGTTGTGCGATTGTGTTATTGTGTGATGAGGTGCTTGTGTGATGGTGTGATTGTGTGATTGTGTGATTGTGTGGCTGTGTGATTGTGTGATTGTGTGATTGTGTGATTGTGTGATTGTGTGATTGTGTGATTGTGTGATTGTGTGGTTGTGTGATTATGTGATTGTGTTATTGTGTTCATGTGTTATTTTGTGTTGGGGTGCTTGTGTGATTGCGTGAGTGTATGATTGTGTGACTGTGGATTGTGTATTGTGCGATTGTGTGATTGCGTGAGTGTGTGGTTGTGTGACTGTAGATTGCGTATTGTGTGATTGTGTGATTGTGTGATTGTGTGATTGTGTGATTGTGTGATTGTGCGGTTGTGTGATTGTGTGATTGCGTGATTGTGTGATTGTGCGGTTGTGTGATTGTGTGATTGCGTGATTGTGTGATTGTGCGATTGTGTGATTGCGTGGTTGCGTGATTGCGTGATTGTGTGATTGTGTAATTGTGTGATTGTGTGGTTGTGTGATTGTGTGATTGTGGGATTGTGCGATTGTGTGATTGTGTGATTGTGTGATTGTGTGATTGTGTGATTGTGTGATTGTGTGAAAGTGGGTTTGTGTGTTTGTGGATTGTGTGGTTGTGTGATTGTGTGATGGCGGGATGTGGATTGTCTGATTGTGTGATTGTGTATTGGTGTGATTGTGCAATTGTGTGACTTTGCGATTGTGTGATTGTGTGATGGCGGGTTGTGGATTGTCTGATTGTGTGATTGTGTATTGGTGTGATTGTGCGATTGTGTGACTTTGCGATTGTGTGATTGTGTGGTTGTGTGATTGTGTGATTGCATGGTGGGGTGATTGTGTGGTAGTGTGATTGTGTGATAGTGTGATAGTGTGATTGTGTGATTGTGTGATTGTGTGATTGTGTGATTGTGTGATTGTGTGATAGTGTGATTGTGTCCATGTGTAATCGTGTGTTTGGGTGCTTGTGTGAGTGTGTGATTGTGTGATTGTGGATTGTGTGATTGTGTGATTGTGTGATTGTGTGATTGTGTGATTGTGTGATTGTGTGATTGTGTGATTGTGTGATTGTGTGATTGTGTGATTGTGTGATTGTGTGATTGTGTGATTGTGTGATTGTGTGATTGTGTCACTGTGTGATTGTGTGATTGTGTGATTGTGTGGTTGTGTGATTGTGTGATTGTGTGATTGTGTGATTGTGTGATTGTGTGATTGTGTGGTTGTGTGATTGTGTGATTGTGTGATTTTGTGATTGTGGGATTGTGTGGTTGTGTGATTGTGTGGTTGTGTGGTTGTGTGATTGCGTGATTGTGTGATTGTGGGATTGTGTGATTGTGTGATTGTGCGATTGTGTGATTGTGTGATTGTGTGGTTGTGTGAGTGTGTGGGTGTGTGATCGTGTGATTGTGTCACTGTGTGATTGTGTGATTGTGTGATTGTGTGGTGGTGCGATTGTGTGATTGTGTATTATGTGATTGTGTTCTTGTGTCTTTGTGTGATTGTGTAGTTGTGTGATTGTGTGATTGTGTGATTGTGGGATTGTGAGATTGTGTGATTGTGTGATTGTGTGATTGTGTGATTGTGTGATTGTGTGATTGTGTGATTGTGTGATTGTGTGAAAGTGGGTTTGTGTGTTTGTGGATTGTGTGGTTGTGTGATTGTGTGATGGCGGGATGTGGATTGTCTGATTGTGTCATTGTGTATTGGTGTGATTGTGTGATTGTGTGACTTTGCGATTGTGTGATTGTGTGATGGCGTGTTGTGGATTGTCTGATTGTGTGATTGTGTATTGGTGTGATTGTGCGATTGTGTGACTTTGCGGTTGTGTGATTGTGTGGTTGTGTGATTGTGTGATTGCATGGTGGGGTGATTGTGTGATAGTGTGATTGTGTGATAGTGTGATAGTGTGATTGTGTGATTGTGTGATTGTGTGATAGTGTGATTGTGTCCATGTGTAATCGTGTGTTTGGGTGCTTGTGTGATTGTGGACTGTGTGGTTGTGTGATTGTGTGATGGCGGGATGTGGATTGTCTGATTGTGTGATTTGCGATTGTGTGACAATGCGATTGTGTGATTGTGTGATGGCGGGTTGTGGATTGTCTGATTGTGTGATTGTGTATTGGTGTGATTGTGTGATTGTGTGATTGTGGGATTGTGTGAGTGTGTGATTGTGTGATTGCGTGATTGTGTGATTGTGTGATTGTGTCACAGTGTGATTGTGTGATTGTGTGGTTGTGTGATTGTGTGATTGTGTGATTGTGTGATTGTGGGATTGTGTGGTTGTGTGATTGTGTGGTTGTGTGATTGTGTGATTGTGTGATTGTGTGATTGTGCGATTGTGTGATTGCGTGGTTGCGTGATTGCGTGATTGTGTGATTGTGTGATTGTGTGATTGTGGGATTGTGTGGTTGTGTGATTGTGTGATTGTGTGATAGTGTGATTGTGCGATTGTGTGATTGCGTGATTGCCTGGTTGCGTGATTCTGTGATTCCCTCGTTGTGCGATTGTGTTATTGTGTGATGAGGTGCTTGTGTGATGGTGTGATTGTGTGATTGTGTGATTGCGTGATTGTGTGATTGTGGGATTGTGTGATTGTGTGATTGTGCGATTGTGTGATTGTGTGATTGTGTGGTTGTGTGAGTGTGTGGGTGTGTGATCGTGTGATTATGTCACTGTGTGATTGTGTGATTGTGTGATCGTGTGGTGGTGTGATTGTGTGATTGTGTATTATGTGATTGTGTTCTTGTGTCTTTGTGTGATTGTGTAGTTGTGTGATTGTGTGATTGTGTGATTGTGGGATTGTGAGATTGTGTGATTGTGTGATTGTGTGATTGTGTGATTGTGTGATTGTGTGATTGTGTGATTGTGTGATTGTGTGATTGTGTGATTGTGTGAAAGTGGGTTTGTGTGTTTGTGGATTGTGTGGTTGTGTGATTGTGTGATGGCGGGATGTGGATTGTCTGATTGTGTGATTGTGTATTGGTGTGATTGTGCGATTGTGTGACTTTGCGATTGTGTGATTGTGTGATGGCGGGTTGTGGATTGTCTGATTGTGTGATTGTGTATTGGTGTGATTGTGTGATTGTGGGATTGTGTGAGTGTGTGATTGTGTGATTGTGGGATTGTGTGATTGTGTGATTGTGTGATTGTGGGATTGTGCGATTGTGTGATTGTGTGATTGTGTGATTGTGTGATTGTGTGATTGTGTGATTGTGTGATTGTGTGAAAGTGGGTTTGTGTGTTTGTGGATTGTGTGGTTGTGTGATTGTGTGATGGCGGGATTTGGATTGTCTGATTGTGTGATTGTGTATTGGTGTGATTGTGCAATTGTGTGACTTTGCGATTGTGTGATTGTGTGATGGCGGGTTGTGGATTGTCTGATTGTGTGATTGTGTATTGGTGTGATTGTGCGATTGTGTGACTTTGCGATTGTGTGATTGTGTGGTTGTGTGATTGTGTGATTGCATGGTGGGGTGATTGTGTGATAGTGTGATTGTGTGATAGTGTGATAGTGTGATTGTGTGATTGTGTGATTGTGTGATTGTGTGATTGTGTGATTGTGTGATAGTGTGATTGTGTCCATGTGTAATCGTGTGTTTGGGTGTTTGTGTGATTGTGTGAGTGTGTGATTGTGTGATTGTGGATTGTGTGATTGTGTGATTGTGTAATTGTGTGATTGTGTGATTGTGTGATTGTGTGATTGTGTGATTGTGTGATTGTGTGATTGTGTCACTGTGTGATTGTGTGATTGTGTGGTTGTGTGGTTGTGTGATTGTGTGATTGCGTGATTGTGTGATTGTGTGATTGTGTGATTGTGTGGTTGTGTGATTGTGTGATTGTGTGATTTTGTGATTGTGGGATTGTGTGGTTGTGTGATTGTGTGGTTGTGTGGTTGTGTGATTGCGTGATTGTGTGATTGTGGGATTGTGTGATTGTGTGATTGTGCGATTGTGTGATTGTGTGATTGTGTGGTTGTGTGAGTGTGTGGGTGTGTGATCGTGTGATTGTGTCACTGTGTGATTGTGTGATTGTGTGATTGTGTGGTGGTGCGATTGTGTGATTGTGTATTATGTGATTGTGTTCTTGTGTCTTTGTGTGATTGTGTGATTGTGTGATTGTGGGATTGTGAGATTGTGTGATTGTGTGATTGTGTGATTGTGTGATTGTGTGATTGTGTGATTGTGTGATTGTGTGATTGTGTGAAAGTGGGTTTGTGTGTTTGTGGATTGTGTGGTTGTGTGATTGTGTGATGGCGGGATGTGGATTGTCTGATTGTGTCATTGTGTATTGGTGTGATTGTGTGATTGTGTGACTTTGCGATTGTGTGATTGTGTGATGGCGGGTTGTGGATTGTCTGATTGTGTGATTGTGTATTGGTGTGATTGTGCGATTGTGTGACTTTGCGGTTGTGTGATTGTGTGGTTGTGTGATTGTGTGATTGCATGGTGGGGTGATTGTGTGATAGTGTGATTGTGTGATAGTGTGATAGTGTGATTGTGTGATTGTGTGATTGTGTGATAGTGTGATTGTGTCCATGTGTAATCGTGTGTTTGGGTGCTTGCGTGATTGTGGACTGTGTGGTTGTGTGATTGTGTGATGGCGGGATGTGGATTGTCTGATTGTGTGATTTGCGATTGTGTGACAATGCGATTGTGTGATTGTGTGATGGCGGGTTGTGGAGTGTCTGATTGTGTGATTGTGTGATTGTGGGATTGTGTGAGTGTGTGATTGTGTGATTGCGTGATTGTGTGATTGTGTGATTGTGTCACAGTGTGATTGTGTGATTGTGTGGTTGTGTGATTGTGTGATTGTGTGATTGTGGGATTGTGTGGTTGTGTGATTGTGTGGTTGTGTGATTGTGTGATTGTGTGATTGTGTGATTGTGCGATTGTGTGATTGCGTGGTTGCGTGATTGTGTGGTTGTGTGATTGTGTGATGGCGGGATGTGGATTGTCTGATTGTGTGATTGTGTATTGGTGTGATTGTGCGATTGTGTGACTTTGCGATTGTGTGATTGTGTGATGGCGGGTTGTGGATTGTCTGATTGTGTGATTGTGTATTGGTATGATTGTGTGATTGTGTGATTGTGGGATTGTGTGAGTGTGTGATTGTGTGATTGCGTGATTGTGTGATTGTGTGATTGTGTCACAGTGTGATTGTGTGATTGTGTGGTTGTGTGATTGTGTGATTGTGTGATTGTGGGATTGTGTGGTTGTGTGATTGTGTGGTTGTGTGATTGTGTGATTGTGTGATTGTGTGATTGTGCGATTGTGTGATTGCGTGGTTGCGTGATTGTGTGGTTGTGTGATTGTGTGATGGCGGGATGTGGATTGTCTGATTGTGTGATTGTGTATTGGTGTGATTGTGCGATTGTGTGACTTTGCGATTGTGTGATTGTGTGATGGCGGGTTGTGGATTGTCTGATTGTGTGATTGTGTATTGGTATGATTGTGTGATTGTGTGATTGTGGGATTGTGTGAGTGTGTGATTGTGTGATTGTGTGATAGTGTGATAGTGTGATTGTGTGATTGTGTGATTGTGTGATTGTGTGATTGTGTGATTGTGTGATTGTGCGATTGTGTGATTGCGTGGTTGCGTGATTGCGTGATTGTGTGATTGTGTGATTGTGTGATTGTGTGGTTGTGTGATTGTGTGATTGTGTGATAGTGTGATTGTGCGATTGTGTGATTGCGTGATTGCCTGGTTACGTGATTCTGTGATTCCCTCGTTGTGCGATTGTGTTATTGTGTGATGAGGTGCTTGTGTGATGGTGTGATTGTGTGATTGTGTGATTGTGTGGTTGTGTGATTGCGTGATTGTGTGATTGTGGGATTGTGTGATTGTGTGATTGTGTGATTGTGCGATTGTGTGATTGTGTGATTGTGTGGTTGTGTGAGTGTGTGGGTGTGTGATCGTGTGATTGTGTCACTGTGTGATTGTGTGATTGTGTGATTGTGTGGTGGTGTGATTGTGTGATTGTGTATTATGTGATTGTGTTCTTGTGTCTTTGTGTGATTGTGTAGTTGTGTGATTGTGTGATTGTGTGATTGTGGGATTGTGAGATTGTGTGATTGTGTGATTGTGTGATTGTGTGATTGTGTGATTGTGTGATTGTGTGATTGTGTGATTGTGTGATTGTGTGATTGTGTGATTGTGTGATTGTGTGAAAGTGGGTTTGTGTGTTTGTGGATTGTGTGGTTGTGTGATTGTGTGATGGCGGGATGTGGATTGTCTGATTGTGTGATTGTGTATTGGTGTGATTGTGCGATTGTGTGACTTTGCGATTGTGTGATTGTGTATTGGTGTGATTGTGTGATTGTGTGATTGTGGGATTGTGTGAGTGTGTGATTGTGTGATTGCGTGATTGTGTGATTGCGTGATTGTGTGATTGTATGATTGTGTCACAGTGTGATTGTGTGATTGTGTGGTTGTGTGATTGTGTGGTTGTGTGATTGTGTGATTGTGGGATTGTGTGGTTGTGTGATTGTGTGGTTGTGTGATTGTGTGATTGTGTGATTGTGTGATTGTGGGATTGTGTGGTTGTGTGATTGTGTGGTTGTGTGATTGCGTGATTGTGTGATTGTGGGATTGCGTGATTGTGTGATTGTGTGATTATGGGATTGTGTGGTTGTGTGATTGTGTGATTGTTTGATTGTATGATTGTGGGATTGTGTGGTTGTGTGATTGTGTGGTTGTGTGATTGCGTGATTGTGTGATTGTGGGATTGTGTGATTGTGTGATTGTGGGATCGTGTGGTTGTGTGATTGTGTGGTTGTGTGATTGTGTGATTGTGTGATTGTGTGATTGTGTGATTGTGTGATTGTGCGGTTGTGTGATTGTGTGATTGCGTGATTGTGTGATTGTGCGGTTGTGTGATTGTGTGATTGCGTGATTGTGCGATTGTGTGATTGCGTGGTTGCGTGATTGCGTGATTGTGTGATTGTGTAATTGTGTGATTGTGTGGTTGTGTGATTGTGTGATTGTGGGATTGTGCGATTGTGTGATTGTGTGATTGTGTGATTGTGTGATTGTGTGAAAGTGGGTTTTTGTGTTTGTGGATTGTGTGGTTGTGTGATTGTGTGATGGCGGGATGTGGATTGTCTGATTGTGTGATTGTGTATTGGTGGGATTGTGCGATTGTGTGACTTTGCGATTGTGTGATTGTGTGGTTGTGTGATTGTGTGATTGCATGGTGGGGTGATTGTGTGATAGTGTCATTGTGTGATAGTGTGATAGTGTGATTGTGTGATTGTGTGATTGTGTGATTGTGTGATAGTGTGATTGTGTCCATGTGTAATCGTGCGTTTGGGTGCTTGTGTGATTGTGTGAGTGTGTGATTGTGTGATTGTGGATTGTGTGATTGTGTGATTGTGTGATTGTGTGATTGTGGGATTGCGTGATTGTGTGATTGTGTGATTATGGGATTGTGTGATTGCGGGATTGTGTGGTTGTGTGATTGTGTGGTTGTGTGATTGTGTGATTGTGGGATTGTGTGGTTGTGTGATTGTGTGATTGTGTGATTGTGTGATTGTGTGATTGTGTGATTGTGCGATTGTGCGATTGCGTGGTTGCGTGATTGCGTGATTGTGTGATTGTGTGATTGTGTGGTTGTGTGATTGTGTGATTGTGTGATTGTGTGCTTGTGTGATTGCGTGATTGTGTGATTGTGTGATTGTGGGATTGTGTGATTGTGTGATTGTGCGATTGTGTGATTGTGTGATTGTGTGGTTGTGTGAGTGTGTGGGTGTGTGATCGTGTGATTGTGTCACTGTGTGATTGTGTGATTGTGTGATTGTGTGGTGGTGTGATTGTGTGATTGTGTATTATGTGATTGTGTTCTTGTGTCTTTGTGTGATTGTGTAGTTGTGTGATTGTGTGATTGTGTGATTGTGGGATTGTGAGATTGTGTGATTGTGTGATTGTGTCATTGCGTGATTGTGTGATTGTGTGATTGTGTGATTGTGTGATTGTGTGATTGTGTGATTGTGTGAAAGTGGGTTTGTGTGTTTGTGGATTGTGTGGTTGTGTGATTGTGTGATGGCGGGATGTGGATTGTCTGATTGTGTGATTGTGTATTGGTGTGATTGTGCGATTGTGTGATTGTGTGATGGCGGGTTGTGGATTGTCTGATTGTGTGATTGTGTATTGGTGTGATTGTGTGATTGTGTGATTGTGGGATTGTGTGAGTGTGTGATTGTGTGATTGCGTGATTGTGTGATTGTGTGATTGTGTCACAGTGTGATTGTGTGATTGTGTGGTTGTGTGATTGTGTGGTTGTGTGATTGTGTGATTTTGGGATTGTGTGATTGTGTTATTGTGTGATTGTGTGAAAGTGGGTTTGTGTGTTTGTGGATTGTGTGGTTGTGTGATTGTGTGATGGCGGGATGTGGATTGTCTGATTGTGTATTGGCGTGATTGTGCGATTGTGTGACTTTGCGATTGTGTGATTGTGTGATGGCGGGTTGTGGATTGTCTGATTGTGTGATTGTGTATTGGTGTGATTGTGTTATTGTGTGATTGTGGGATTGTGTGAGTGCGTGATTGTGTGATTATGTGATTGTGTGATTATGTGATTGTGTGATTGTGTGGTTGTGTGATTGTGTGATTGTGTGATTGTGTGATTGTGGGATTGTGTGGTTGTGTGATTGTGTGGTTGTGTGATTGTGTGATTGTGTGATTGTGGGATTGTGTGATTGTGTGATTGTGTGATTGTGTGATTGTGTGATTGTGTGGTTGTGTGATTGTGTGATTGCGTGAGTGTATGATTGTGTGACTGTGGATTGTGTATTGTGTGATTGTGTGATTGCGTGAGTGTGTGGTTGTGTGACTGTAGATTGCGAATTGTGTGATTGTGTGATTGTGTGATTGTGTGATTGTGTGAAAGTGGGTTTGTGTGTTTGTGGATTGTGTGGTTGTGTGATTGTGTGATGGCGGGATGTGGATTGTCTGATTGTGTGATTGTGTATTGGTGTGATTGTGCGATTGTGTGACTTTGCGATTGTGTGATTGTGTGATGGCGGGTTGTGGATTGTCTGATTGTGTGATTGTGCGATTGTGTGGTTGTGGGATTGTGTGAGCGTGTGATTGTGTGATTGCGTGATTGTGTGATTGTGTGATTGTGTCACAGTGTGATTGTGTGATTGTGTGGTTGTGTGATTGTGTGATTGTGTGATTGTGTGATTGTGGGATTGTGTGGTTGTGTGATTGTGTGGCTGTGTGATTGTGTGGTTGTGTGATTGTGTGATTGTGTGGTTGTGTGATTGTGTGATTGTGTGATAGCGTGATTGTGCGATTGTGTGATTGCGTGATTGCCTGGTTGCGTGATTCTGTGATTCCCTCGTTGTGCGATTGTGTTATTGTGTGATGAGGTGCTTGTGTGATGGTGTGATTGTGTGATTGTGTGATTGTGTGGTTGTGTGATTGTGTGATTGTGTGATTGTGTGATTGTGTGATTGTGTGATTGTGTGATTGTGTGGTTGTGTGATTAAGTGATTGTGTCATTGTGTTCATGTGTTATTTTGTGTTGGGGTGCTTGTGTGATTGCGTGAGTGTATGATTGTGTGACTGTGGATTGTGTATTGTGCGATTGTGTGATTGCGTGAGTGTGTGGTTGTGTGACTGTAGATTGCGTATTGTGTGATTGTGTGATTGTGTGATTGTGTGATTGTGTGATTGTGTGATTGTGTGATTGTGTGATTGTGTGATTGTGTGATTGTGTGATTGTGTGATTGTGTGATTGTGTGATTGTGTGATTGTGTGATTGTGTGATTGTGTGATTGTGTGAAAGTGGGTTTGTGTGTTTGTGGACCGTGTGGTTGTGTGATTGTGTGATGGCGGGATGTGGATTGTCTGATTGTGTGATTTGCGATTGTGTGATTGTGTGATGGCGGGTTGTGGATTGTCTGATTGTGTGATTGTGCGATTGTGTGACAATGCGATTGTGTGATTGTGTGGTTGTGTGATTGTGTAATTGCATGGTGGGGTGATTGTGTGATAGTGTGATTGTGTGATAGTGTGATAGTGTGATTGTGTGATTGTGTGATTGTGTGATTGTGTCCATGTGTAATCGTGTGTTTGGGTGCTTGTGTGATTGTGCGAGGGTGTGATTGTGTGATTGTGGATTGTGTGATTGTGTGATTGTGTGATTGTGTGATTGTGTGATTGTGTGAAAGTGGGTTTGTGGATTGTGTGGTTGTGTGATTGTGTGATGGCGGGATGTGGATTGTCTGATTGTGTGATTGTGTATTGGTGTGATTGTGCAATTGTGTGACCTTGCGATTGTGTGATTGTGTGATGGCGGGTTGTGGATTGTCTGATTGTGTGATTGTGTATTGGTGTGATTGTGCGATTGTGTGACTTTGCGATTGTGTGATTGTGTGGTTGTGTGATTGTGTGATTGCATGGTGGGGTGATTGTGTGATAGTGTGATTGTGTGATAGTGTGATAGTGTGATTGTGTGATTGTGTGATTGTGTGATTGTGTGATAGTGTGATTGCGTCCATGTGTAATCGTGTGTTTGGGTGCTTGTGTGATTGTGTGAGTGTGTGATTGTGTGATTGTGGATTGTGTGATTGTGTGATTGTGTGATTGTGTGATTGTGTGATTGTGTGATTGTGTGATTGTGTGATTGTGTGATTGTGTGATTGTGTGATTGTGTGATTGTGTGATTGTGTCACTGTGTGATTGTATGATTGTGTGATTGTGTGGTTGTGTGATTGTGTGATTGTGTGATTGTGTGATTGTGTGATTGTGTGATTGTGTGGTTGTGTGATTGTGTGATTATGTGATTTTGTGATTGTGGGATTGTGTGGTTGTGTGATTGTGTGGTTGTGTGATTGCGTGATTGTGTGATTGTGGGATTGTGTGATTGTGTGATTGTGCGATTGTGTGATTGTGTGATTGTGTGGTTGTGTGAGTGTGTGGGTGTGTGATCGTGTGATTGTGTCACTGTGTGATTGTGTGATTGTGTGATTGTGTGGTGGTGCGATTGTGTGATTGTGTATTATGTGATTGTGTTCTTGTGTCTTTGTGTGATTGTGTAGTTGTGTGATTGTGTGATTGTGGGATTGTGTGAGTGTGTGATTGTGTGATTGCGTGATTGTGTGATTGTGTGATTGTGTCACAGTGTGATTGTGTGATTGTGTGGTTGTGTGATTGTGTGATTGTGTGATTGTGTGATTGTGTGATTGTGTGATTGTGTGATTGTGTGATTGTGGGATTGTGTGGTTGTGTGATTGTGTGGCTGTGTGATTGTGTGATTGTGTGATTGTGGGATTGTGTGATTGTGTGATTGTGTGATTGTGTGATTGTGTGATTGTGTGATTGTGTGGTTGTGTGATTGTGTGATTGTGTGATAGCGTGATTGTGCGATTGTGTGATTGCGTGATTGCCTGGTTGCGTGATTCTGTGATTCTCTCGTTGTGCGATTCTGTTATTGTGTGATGAGGTGCTTGTGTGATGGTGTGATTGTGTGATTGTGTGATTGTGTGGCTGTGTGATTGTGTGATTGTGTGATTGTGTGATTGTGTGATTGTGTGATTGTGTGATTGTGTGGTTGTGTGATTATGTGATTGTGTTATTGTGTTCATGTGTTATTTTGTGTTGGGGTGCTTGTGTGATTGCGTGAGTGTATGATTGTGTGACTGTGGATTGTGTATTGTGCGATTGTGTGATTGCGTGAGTGTGTGGTTGTGTGACTGTAGATTGCGTATTGTGTGATTGTGTGATTGTGTGATTGTGTGATTGTGTGATTGTGTGATTGTGTGATTGTGTGATTGTGTGATTGTGTGATTGTGTGAAAGTGGGTTTGTGTGTTTGTGGACTGTGTGGTTGTGTGATTGTGTGATGGCGGGATGTGGATTGTCTGATTGTGTGATTTGCGATTGTGTGACAATGCGATTGTGTGATTGTGTGATGGCGGGTTGTGGATTGTCTGATTGTGTGATTGTGCGATTGTGTGACAATGCGATTGTGTGATTGTGTGGTTGTGTGATTGTGTAATTGCATGGTGGGGTGATTGTGTGATAGTGTGATTGTGTGATAGTGTGATTGTGTGATTGTGTGATTGTGTGATTGTGTCCATGTGTAATCGTGTGTTTGGGTGCTTGTGTGATTGTGCGAGGGTGTGATTGTGTGATTGTGGATTGTGTGATTGTGCGATTGTGTGATTGTGTGATTGTGTGATTGTGTGATTGTGGGATTGTGTGGTTGTGTGATTGTGTGGTTGTGTGATTGTGTGATTGTGGGATTGTGTGGTTGTGTGATTGTGTGGTTGTGTAATTGTGTGATTGTGTGATTGTGTGATTGTGGGATTGTGTGGTTGTGTGATTGTGTGGTTGTGTGATTGCGTGATTGTGTGATTGTGGGATTGCGTGATTGTGTGATTGTGTGATTATGGGATTGTGTGGTTGTGTGATTGTGTGATTGTTTGATTGTGTGATTGTGGGATTGTGTGGTTGTGTGATTGTGTGGTTGTGTGATTGCGTGATTGTGTGATTGTGGGATTGTGTGATTGTGTGATTGTGTGATTGTGGGATCGTGTGGTTGTGTGATTGTGTGGTTGTGTGATTGTGTGATTGTGTGATTGTGTGATTGTGTGATTGTGTGATTGTGTGATTGTGCGGTTGTGTGATTGTGTGATTGCGTGATTGTGTGATTGTGCGGTTGTGTGATTGTGTGATTGCGTGATTGTGTGATTGTGCGATTGTGTGATTGCGTGGTTGCGTGATTGCGTGATTGCGTGATTGTGTGATTGTGTAATTGTGTGATTGTGTGGTTGTGTGATTGTGTGATTGTGGGATTGTGCGATTGTGTGAGTGTGTGATTGTGTGATTGTGTGATTGTGTGAAAGTGGGTTTGTGTGTTTGTGAATTGTGTGGTTGTGTGATTGTGTGATGGCGGGATGTGGATTGTCTGATTGTGTGATTGTGTATTGGTGTGATTGTGCAATTGTGTGACTTTGCGATTGTGTGATTGTGTGATGGCGGGTTGTGGATTGTCTGATTGTGTGATTGTGTATTGGTGTGATTGTGCGATTGTGTGACTTTGCGATTGTGTGATTGTGTGGTTGTGTGATTGTGTGATTGCATGGTGGGGTGATTGTGTGATAGTGTGATTGTGTGATTATGGGATTGTGTGGTTGTGTGATTGTGTGATTGTTTGATTGTGTGATTGTGTGATTGTGCGGTTGTGTGATTGTGTGATTGCGTGATTGTGTGATTGTGCGGTTGTGTGATTGTGTGATTGCGTGATTGTGTGTTTGTGCGATTGTGTGATTGCGTGGTTGCGTGATTGCGTGATTGTGTGATTGTGTAATTGTGTGATTGTGTGGTTGTGTGATTGTGTGATTGTGGGATTGTGCGGTTGTGTGATTGTGTGATTGTGTGATTGTGTGACTGTGTGATTGTGTGAAAGTGGGTTTGTGTGTTTGTGGATTGTGTGGTTGTGTGATTGTGTGATGGCGGGATGTGGATTGTCTGATTGTGTGATTGTGTATTGGTGTGATTGTGCAATTGTGTGACTTTGCGATTGTGTGATTGTGTGATGGCGGGTTGTGGATTGTCTGATTGTGTGATTGTGTATTGGTGTGATTGTGCGATTGTGTGACTTTGCGATTGTGTGATTGTGTGGTTGTGTGATTGTGTGATTGCATGGTGGGGTGATTGTGTGATAGTGTGATTGTGTGATAGTGTGATAGTGTGATTGTGTGATTGTGTGATTGTGTGATTGTGTGATAGTGTGATTGTGTCCATGTGTAATCGTGTGTTTGGGTGCTTGTGTGATTGTGTGAGTGTGTGATTGTGTGATTGTGGATTGTGTGATTGTGTGATTGTGTGATTGTGTGATTGTGTGATTGTGTGATTGTGTGATTGTGTGATTGTGTGATTGTGTGATTGTGTCACTGTGTGATTGTGTGATTGTGTGATTGTGTGGTTGTGTGATTGTGTGATTGTGTGATTGTGTGATTGTGTGATTGTGTGGTTGTGTGATTGTGTGATTGTGTGATTGTGTGATTTAGTGATTGTGGGATTGTGTGGTTGTGTGATTGTGTGGTTGTGTGGTTGTGTGATTGCGTGATTGTGTGATTGTGTGATTGTGAGATTGTGTGATTGTGTGATTGTGTGATTGTGTGATTGTGTGATTGTGTGATTGTGTGATTGTGTGATTGTGTGATTGTGTGATTGTGTGAAAGTGGGTTTGTGTGTTTGTGGATTGTGTGGTTGTGTGATTGTGTGATGGCGGGATGTGGATTGTCTGATTGTGTGATTGTGTATTGGTGTGATTGTGCGATTGTGTGACTTTGCGATTGTGTGATTGTGTATTGGTGTGATTGTGTGATTGTGTGATTGTGGGATTGTGTGAGTGTGTGATTGTGTGATTGTGTGATTGTGGGATTGTGTGAGTGTGTGATTGTGTGATTGCGTGATTGTGTGATTGTGTGATTGTGTCACAGTGCGATTGTGTGATTGTGTGGTTGTGTGATTGTGTGGTTGTGTGATTGTGTGATTGTGGGATTGTGTGATTGTGTGATTGTGTGATTGTGTGATTGTGTGAAAGTGGGTTTGTGTGTTTGTGGATTGTGTGGTTGTGTGATCGTGTGATGGCGGGATGTGGATTGTCTGATTGTGTGATTGTGTATTGGTGTGATTGTGTCCATGTGTAATCGTGTGTTTGGGTGCTTGTGTGATTGTGCGAGTGTGTGATTGTGGGATTGTGTGGTTGTGTGATTGTGTGGTTGTGTGATTGCGTGATTGTGTGATTGTGTGATTGTGTGATTGTGTGACTGTGTGATTGTGTGATTGTGTGATTGTGTGGTTGTGTGATTATGTGATTGTGTTATTGTGTTCATGTGTTATTTTGTGTTGGGGTGCTTGTGTGATTGCGTGAGTGTATGATTGTGTGACTGTGGATTGTGTATTGTGCGATTGTGTGATTGCGTGAGTGTGTGGTTGTGTGACTGTAGATTGCGTATTGTGTGATTGTGTGATTGTGTGATTGTGTGATTGTGTGATTGTGTGATTGTGTGATTGTGTGATTGTGTGATTGTGTGATTGTGTGAAAGTGGGTTTGTGTGTTTGTGGACTGTGTGGTTGTGTGATTGTGTGATGGCGGGATGTGGATTGTCTGATTGTGTGATTTGCGATTGTGTGACAATGCGATTGTGTGATTGTGTGATGGCGGGTTGTGGATTGTCTGATTGTGTGATTGTGCGATTGTGTGACAATGCGATTGTGTGATTGTGTGGTTGTGTGATTGTGTAATTGCATGGTGGGGTGATTGTGTGATAGTGTGATTGTGTGATAGTGTGATTGTGTGATTGTGTGATTGTGTGATTGTGTCCATGTGTAATCGTGTGTTTGGGTGCTTGTGTGATTGTGCGAGGGTGTGATTGTGTGATTGTGGATTGTGTGATTGTGCGATTGTGTGATTGTGTGATTGTGTGATTGTGTGATTGTGGGATTGTGTGGTTGTGTGATTGTGTGGTTGTGTGATTGTGTGATTGTGGGATTGTGTGGTTGTGTGATTGTGTGGTTGTGTGATTGTGTGATTGTGTGATTGTGTGATTGTGGGATTGTGTGGTTGTGTGATTGTGTGGTTGTGTGATTGCGTGATTGTGTGATTGTGGGATTGCGTGATTGTGTGATTGTGTGATTATGGGATTGTGTGGTTGTGTGATTGTGTGATTGTTTGATTGTGTGATTGTGGGATTGTGTGGTTGTGTGATTGTGTGGTTGTGTGATTGCGTGATTGTGTGATTGTGGGATTGTGTGATTGTGTGATTGTGGGATCGTGTGGTTGTGTGATTGTGTGGTTGTGTGATTGTGTGATTGTGTGATTGTGTGATTGTGTGATTGTGTGATTGTGTGATTGTGCGGTTGTGTGATTGTGTGATTGCGTGATTGTGTGATTGTGCGGTTGTGTGATTGTGTGATTGCGTGATTGTGTGATTGTGCGATTGTGTGATTGCGTGGTTGCGTGATTGCGTGATTGCGTGATTGTGTGATTGTGTAATTGTGTGATTGTGTGGTTGTGTGATTGTGTGATTGTGGGATTGTGCGATTGTGTGAGTGTGTGATTGTGTGATTGTGTGATTGTGTGAAAGTGGGTTTGTGTGTTTGTGAATTGTGTGGTTGTGTGATTGTGTGATGGCGGGATGTGGATTGTCTGATTGTGTGATTGTGTATTGGTGTGATTGTGCAATTGTGTGACTTTGCGATTGTGTGATTGTGTGATGGCGGGTTGTGGATTGTCTGATTGTGTGATTGTGTATTGGTGTGATTGTGCGATTGTGTGACTTTGCGATTGTGTGATTGTGTGGTTGTGTGATTGTGTGATTGCATGGTGGGGTGATTGTGTGATAGTGTGATTGTGTGATTATGGGATTGTGTGGTTGTGTGATTGTGTGATTGTTTGATTGTGTGATTGTGTGATTGTGCGGTTGTGTGATTGTGTGATTGCGTGATTGTGTGATTGTGCGGTTGTGTGATTGTGTGATTGCGTGATTGTGTGTTTGTGCGATTGTGTGATTGCGTGGTTGCGTGATTGCGTGATTGTGTGATTGTGTAATTGTGTGATTGTGTGGTTGTGTGATTGTGTGATTGTGGGATTGTGCGGTTGTGTGATTGTGTGATTGTGTGATTGTGTGACTGTGTGATTGTGTGAAAGTGGGTTTGTGTGTTTGTGGATTGTGTGGTTGTGTGATTGTGTGATGGCGGGATGTGGATTGTCTGATTGTGTGATTGTGTATTGGTGTGATTGTGCAATTGTGTGACTTTGCGATTGTGTGATTGTGTGATGGCGGGTTGTGGATTGTCTGATTGTGTGATTGTGTATTGGTGTGATTGTGCGATTGTGTGACTTTGCGATTGTGTGATTGTGTGGTTGTGTGATTGTGTGATTGCATGGTGGGGTGATTGTGTGATAGTGTGATTGTGTGATAGTGTGATAGTGTGATTGTGTGATTGTGTGATTGTGTGATTGTGTGATAGTGTGATTGTGTCCATGTGTAATCGTGTGTTTGGGTGCTTGTGTGATTGTGTGAGTGTGTGATTGTGTGATTGTGGATTGTGTGATTGTGTGATTGTGTGATTGTGTGATTGTGTGATTGTGTGATTGTGTGATTGTGTGATTGTGTGATTGTGTGATTGTGTCACTGTGTGATTGTGTGATTGTGTGATTGTGTGGTTGTGTGATTGTGTGATTGTGTGATTGTGTGATTGTGTGATTGTGTGGTTGTGTGATTGTGTGATTGTGTGATTGTGTGATTTAGTGATTGTGGGATTGTGTGGTTGTGTGATTGTGTGGTTGTGTGGTTGTGTGATTGCGTGATTGTGTGATTGTGTGATTGTGAGATTGTGTGATTGTGTGATTGTGTGATTGTGTGATTGTGTGATTGTGTGATTGTGTGATTGTGTGATTGTGTGATTGTGTGATTGTGTGAAAGTGGGTTTGTGTGTTTGTGGATTGTGTGGTTGTGTGATTGTGTGATGGCGGGATGTGGATTGTCTGATTGTGTGATTGTGTATTGGTGTGATTGTGCGATTGTGTGACTTTGCGATTGTGTGATTGTGTATTGGTGTGATTGTGTGATTGTGTGATTGTGGGATTGTGTGAGTGTGTGATTGTGTGATTGTGTGATTGTGGGATTGTGTGAGTGTGTGATTGTGTGATTGCGTGATTGTGTGATTGTGTGATTGTGTCACAGTGCGATTGTGTGATTGTGTGGTTGTGTGATTGTGTGGTTGTGTGATTGTGTGATTGTGGGATTGTGTGATTGTGTGATTGTGTGATTGTGTGATTGTGTGAAAGTGGGTTTGTGTGTTTGTGGATTGTGTGGTTGTGTGATCGTGTGATGGCGGGATGTGGATTGTCTGATTGTGTGATTGTGTATTGGTGTGATTGTGTCCATGTGTAATCGTGTGTTTGGGTGCTTGTGTGATTGTGCGAGTGTGTGATTGTGTGATTGTGTGAGTGTGTGATTGTGGGATTGTGTGGTTGTGTGATTGTGTGGTTGTGTGATTGCGTGATTGTGTGATTGTGGGATTGTGTGATTGTGTGATTGTGCGATTGCGTGATTGTGTGATTGTGTGGTTGTGTGAGTGTGTGGGTGTGTGATCGTGTGATTGTGTCACTGTGTGATTGTGTGATTGTGTGATTGTGTGGTGGTGCGATTGTGTGATTGTGTATTATGTGATTGTGTTCTTGTGTCTTTGTGTGATTGTGTAGTTGTGTGATTGTGTGATTGTGGGATTGTGTGAGTGTGTGATTGTGTGATTGCGTGATTGTGTGATTGTGTGATTGTGTCACAGTGTGATTGTGTGATTGTGTGGTTGTGTGATTGTGTGATTGTGTGATTGTGTGATTGTGTGATTGTGTGATTGTGTGATTGTGTGATTGTGTGATTGTGGGATTGTGTGGTTGTGTGATTGTGTGGCTGTGTGATTGTGTGATTGTGTGATTGTGGGATTGTGTGATTGTGTGATTGTGTGATTGTGTGATTGTGTGATTGTGTGATTGTGTGATTGTGTGGTTGTGTGATTGTGTGATTGTGTGATAGCGTGATTGTGCGATTGTGTGATTGCGTGATTGCCTGGTTGCGTGATTCTGTGATTCCCTCGTTGTGCGATTGTGTTATTGTGTGATGAGGTGCTTGTGTGATGGTGTGATTGTGTGATTGTGTGATTGTGTGGCTGTGTGATTGTGTGATTGTGTGATTGTGTGATTGTGTGATTGTGTGATTGTGTGGTTGTGTGATTATGTGATTGTGTTATTGTGTTCATGTGTTATTTTGTGTTGGGGTGCTTGTGTGATTGCGTGAGTGTATGATTGTGTGACTGTGGATTGTGTATTGTGCGATTGTGTGATTGCGTGAGTGTGTGGTTGTGTGACTGTAGATTGCGTATTGTGTGATTGTGTGATTGTGTGATTGTGTGATTGTGTGATTGTGTGATTGTGTGATTGTGTGATTGTGTGAAAGTGGGTTTGTGTGTTTGTGGACTGTGTGGTTGTGTGATTGTGTGATGGCGGGATGTGGATTGTCTGATTGTGTGATTTGCGATTGTGTGACAATGCGATTGTGTGATTGTGTGATGGCGGGTTGTGGATTGTCTGATTGTGTGATTGTGCGATTGTGTGACAATGCGATTGTGTGATTGTGTGGTTGTGTGATTGTGTAATTGCATGGTGGGGTGATTGTGTGATAGTGTGATTGTGTGATTGTGTGATTGTGTGATTGTGTCCATGTGTAATCGTGTGTTTGGGTGCTTGTGTGATTGTGCGAGGGTGTGATTGTGTGATTGTGGATTGTGTGATTGTGCGATTGTGTGATTGTGTGATTGTGTGATTGTGCGGTTGTGTGATTGTGTGATTGCGTGATTGTGTGATTGTGCGATTGTGTGATTGCGTGGTTGCGTGATTGCGTGATTGCGTGATTGTGTGATTGTGTAATTGTGTGATTGTGTGGTTGTGTGATTGTGTGATTGTGGGATTGTGCGATTGTGTGAGTGTGTGATTGTGTGATTGTGTGATTGTGTGATTGTGCGGTTGTGTGATTGTGTGATTGCGTGATTGTGTGATTGTGCGGTTGTGTGATTGTGTGATTGCGTGATTGTGTGATTGTGCGATTGTGTGATTGCGTGGTTGCGTGATTGCGTGATTGCGTGATTGTGTGATTGTGTGATTGTGTGATTGTGTGATTGTGTGATTGTGTGATTGTGTGATTGTGTGATTGTGTGATTGTGTGAAAGTGGGTTTGTGTGTTTGTGAATTGTGTGGTTGTGTGATTGTGTGATGGCGGGATGTGGATTGTCTGATTGTGTGATTGTGTATTGGTGTGATTGTGCGATTGTGTGACTTTGCGATTGTGTGATTGTGTGGTTGTGTGATTGTGTGATTGCATGGTGGGGTGATTGTGTGATAGTGTGATTGTGTGATAGTGTGATAGTGTGATTGTGTGATTGTGTGATTGTGTGATTGTGTGATAGTGTGATTGTGTCCATGTGTAATCGTGTGTTTGGGTGCTTGTGTGATTGTGTGAGTGTGTGATTGTGTGATTGTGGATTGTGTGATTGTGTGATTGTGTGATTGTGTGATTGTGTGATTGTGTGATTGTGTGATTGCGTGATTGTGTGATTGTGTGATTGTGTGATTGTGTGATTGTGTCACTGTGTGATTGTGTGATTGTGTGATTGTGTGGTTGTGTGATTGTGTGATTGTGTGATTGTGTGATTGTGTGATTGTGTGGTTGTGTGATTGTGTGATTGTGTGATTGTGTGATTTTGTGATTGTGGGATTGTGTGGTTGTGTGATTGTGTGGTTGTGTGGTTGTGTGATTGCGTGATTGTGTGATTGTGTGATTGTGAGATTGTGTGATTGTGTGATTGTGTGATTGTGTGATTGTGTGATTGTGTGATTGTGTGATTGTGTGATTGTGTGATTGTGTGATTGTGTGAAAGTGGGTTTGTGTGTTTGTGGATTGTGTGGTTGTGTGATTGTGTGATGGCGGGATGTGGATTGTCTGATTGTGTGATTGTGTATTGGTGTGATTGTGCGATTGTGTGACTTTGCGATTGTGTGATTGTGTATTGGTGTGATTGTGTGATTGTGTGATTGTGGGATTGTGTGAGTGTGTGATTGTGTGATTGTGTGATTGTGGGATTGTGTGAGTGTGTGATTGTGTGATTGCGTGATTGTGTGATTGTGTGATTGTGTCACAGTGCGATTGTGTGATTGTGTGGTTGTGTGATTGTGTGGTTGTGTGATTGTGTGATTGTGGGATTGTGTGATTGTGTGATTGTGTGATTGTGTGATTGTGTGAAAGTGGGTTTGTGTGTTTGTGGATTGTGTGGTTGTGTGATCGTGTGATGGCGGGATGTGGATTGTCTGATTGTGCGATTGTGTATTGGTGTGATTGTGTCCATGTGTAATCGTGTGTTTGGGTGCTTGTGTGATTGTGCGAGTGTGTGATTGTGTGATTGTGTGAGTGTGTGATTGTGTGATTGTGTGATTGTGTGATTGTGTGATTGTGTGATTGTGGGATTGTGTGGTTGTGTGATTGTGTGGTTGTGTGATTGTGTGGTTGTGTGATTGTGTGATTGTGCGATTGTGTGATTGTGTGATTGTGTGATTGTGTGAAAGTGGGTTTGTGTGTTTGTGGATTGTGTGGTTGTGTGATTATGTGATGGCGGGATGTGGATTGTCTGATTGTGTGATTGTGTATTGGTGTGATTGTGCGATTGTGTGACTCTGCGGTTGTGTGATTGTGTGATGGCGGGTTGTGGATTGTCTGATTGTGTGATTGTGTATTGGTGTGATTGTGTGATTGTGTGATTGTGGGATTGTGTGAGTGTGTGATTGTGTGATTGCGTGATTGTGTGATTGTGTGATTGTGTCACAGTGTGATTGTGTGATTGTGTGATTGTGTGATTGTGTGATTGTGTGATTGTGTGATTGTGTGATTGTGGGATTGTGTGGTTGTGTGATTGTGTGGCTGTGTGATTGTGTGATTGTGTGATTGTGGGATTGTGTGATTGTGTGATTGTGTGATTGTGTGATTGTGTGATTGTGTGGTTGTGTGATTGTGTGATTGTGTGATAGCGTGATTGTGCGATTGTGTGATTGCGTGATTGCCTGGTTGCGTGATTCTGTGATTCCCTCGTTGTGCGATTGTGTTATTGTGTGATGAGGTGCTTGTGTGATGGTGTGATTGTGTGATTGTGTGATTGTGTGGTTGTGTGATTGTGTGATTGTGTGGTTGTGTGATTGTGTGATTGTGTGATTGTGTGATTGTGTGATTGTGTGATTGTGTGATTGTGTGATTGTGTGGATGTGTGATTATGTGATTGTGTCATTGTGTTCATGTGTTATTTTGTGTTGGGGTGCTTGTGTGATTGCGTGAGTGTATGATTGTGTGACTGTGGATTGTGTATTGTGCGATTGTGTGATTGCGTGAGTGTGTGGTTGTGTGACTGTAGATTGCGTATTGTGTGATTGTGTGATTGTGTGATTGTGTGATTGTGTGATTGTGTGATTGTGTGATTGTGTGATTGTGTGATTGTGTGATTGTGTGAAAGTGGGTTTGTGTGTTTGTGGACTGTGTGGTTGTGTGATTGTGTGATGGCGGGATGTGGATTGTCTGATTGTGTGATTTGCGATTGTGTGACAATGCGATTGTGTGATTGTGTGATGGCGGGTTGTGGATTGTCTGATTGTGTGATTGTGCGATTGTGTGACAATGCGATTGTGTGATTGTGTAGTTGCATGGTGGGGTGATTGTGTGATAGTGTGATTGTGTGATAGTGTGATAGTGTGATTGTGTGATTGTGTGATTGTGTGATTGTGTCCATGTGTAATCGTGTGTTTGGGTGCTTGTGTGATTGTGCGAGGGTGTAATTGTGTGATTGTGGATTGTGTGATTGTGTGATTGTGTGATTGTGTGATTGTGTGATTGTGGGATTGTGTGGTTGTGTGATTGTGTGGTTGTGTGATTGTGTGATTGTGGGATTGTGTGGTTGTGTGATTGTGTGGTTGTGTGATTGTGTGATTGTGTGATTGTGTGATTGTGGGATTGTGTGGTTGTGTGATTGTGTGGCTGTGTGATTGTGTGATTGTGTGATTGTGTGATTGTGTGGTTGTGTGATTGTGTGATTGTGTGATAGCGTGATTGTGCGATTGTGTGATTGCGTGATTGCCTGGTTGCGTGATTCTGTGATTCCCTCGTTGTGCGATTGTGTTATTGTGTGATGAGGTGCTTGTGTGATGGTGTGATTGTGTGATTGTGTGATTGTGTGGTTGTGTGATTGTGTGATTGTGTGATTGTGTGATTGTGTGATTGTGTGATTGTGTGGTTGTGTGATTAAGTGATTGTGTCATTGTGTTCATGTATTATTTTGTGTTGGGGTGCTTGTGTGATTGCGTGAGTGTATGATTGTGTGACTGTGGATTGTGTATTGTGCGATTGTGTGATTGCGTGAGTGTGTGGTTGTGTGACTGTAGATTGCGTATTGTGTGATTGTGTGATTGTGTGATTGTGTGATTGTGTGATTGTGTGTTTGGGTGCTTGTGTGATTGTGTGAGTGTGTGATTGTGTGATTGTGGATTGTGTGATTGTGTGATTGTGTGATTGTGTGATTGTGTGATTGTGTGATTGTGTGATTGTGTGATTGTGTGATTGTGTGATTGTGTGATTGTGTGATTGTGTGATTGTGTCACTGTGTGATTGTATGATTGTGTGATTGTGTGGTTGTGTGATTGTGTGATTGTGTGATTGTGTGATTGTGTGGTTGTGTGATTGTGTGATTATGTGATTTTGTGATTGTGGGATTGTGTGGTTGTGTGATTGTGTGGTTGTGTGATTGCGTGATTGTGTGATTGTGGGATTGTGTGATTGTGTGATTGTGCGATTGTGTGATTGTGTGATTGTGTGGTTGTGTGAGTGTGTGGGTGTGTGATCGTGTGATTGTGTCACTGTGTGATTGTGTGATTGTGTGATTGTGTGGTGGTGCGATTGTGTGATTGTGTATTATGTGATTGTGTTCTTGTGTCTTTGTGTGATTGTGTAGTTGTGTGATTGTGTGATTGTGGGATTGTGTGAGTGTGTGATTGTGTGATTGCGTGATTGTGTGATTGTGTGATTGTGTCACAGTGTGATTGTGTGATTGTGTGGTTGTGTGATTGTGTGATTGTGTGATTGTGTGATTGTGGGATTGTGTGGTTGTGTGATTGTGTGGCTGTGTGATTGTGTGATTGTGTGATTGTGGGATTGTGTGATTGTGTGATTGTGTGATTGTGTGATTGTGTGATTGTGTGGTTGTGTGATTGTGTGATTGTGTGATAGCGTGATTGTGCGATTGTGTGATTGCGTGATTGCATGGTTGCGTGATTCTGTGATTCCCTCGTTGTGCGATTGTGTTATTGTGTGATGAGGTGCTTGTGTGATGGTGTGATTGTGTGATTGTGTGATTGTGTGGTTGTGTGATTGTGTGATTGTGTGATTGTGTGATTGTGTGATTGTGTGATTGTGTGATTGCGTGGGTGTGTGATTATGTGATTGTGTCATTGTGTTCATGTGTTATTTTGTGTTGGGGTGCTTGTGTGATTGCGTGAGTGTATGATTGTGTGACTGTGGATTGTGTATTGTGCGATTGTGTGATTGCGTGAGTGTGTGGTTGTGTGACTGTAGATTGCGTATTGTGTGATTGTGTGATTGTGTGATTGTGTGATTGTGTGATTGTGTGATTGTGTGATTGTGTGATTGTGTGATTGTGTGATTGTGTGATTGTGTGATTGTGTGATTGTGTGAAAGTGGGTTTGTGTGTTTGTGGACTGTGTGGTTGTGTGATTGTGTGATGGCGGGATGTGGATTGTCTGATTGTGTGATTTGCGATTGTGTGACAATGCGATTGTGTGATTGTGTGATGGCGGGTTGTGGATTGTCTGATTGTGTGATTGTGCGATTGTGTGACAATGCGATTGTGTGATTGTGTAGTTGCATGGTGGGGTGATTGTGTGATAGTGTGATTGTGTGATAGTGTGATAGTGTGATTGTGTGATTGTGTGATTGTGTGATTGTGTGATTGTGTGATTGTGTGATTGTGTGATTGTGTGAATGTGTGATTGTGTCACTGTGTGATTGTATGATTGTGTGATTGTGTGATTGTGGGATTGTGTGGTTGTGTGATTGTGTGGCTGTGTGATTGTGTGATTGTGTGATTGTGGGATTGTGTGATTGTGTGATTGTGTGATTGTGTGATTGTGTGATTGTGTGGTTGTGTGATTGTGTGATTGTGTGATAGCGTGATTGCCTGGTTGCGTGATTCTGTGATTCCCTCGTTGTGCGATTGTGTTATTGTGTGATGAGGTGCTTGTGTGATGGTGTGATTGTGTGATTGTGTGATTGTGTGGTTGTGTGATTGTGTGATTGTGTGATTGTGTGATTGTGTGATTGTGTGATTGTGTGATTGTGTGGTTGTGTGATTAAGTGATTGTGTCATTGTGTTCATGTGTTATTTTGTGTTGGGGTGCTTGTGTGATTGCGTGAGTGTATGATTGTGTGACTGTGGATTGTGTATTGTGCGATTGTGTGATTGCGTGAGTGTGTGGTTGTGTGACTGTAGATTGCGTATTGTGTGATTGTGTGATTGTGTGATTGTGTGATTGTGTGATTGTGTGTTTGGGTGCTTGTGTGATTGTGTGAGTGTGTGATTGTGTGATTGTGGATTGTGTGATTGTGTGATTGTGTGATTGTGTGATTGTGTGATTGTGTGATTGTGTGATTGTGTGATTGTGTGATTGTGTGATTGTGTGATTGTGTGATTGTGTGATTGTGTCACTGTGTGATTGTATGATTGTGTGATTGTGTGGTTGTGTGATTGTGTGATTGTGTGATTGTGTGATTGTGTGATTGTGTGGTTGTGTGATTGTGTGATTATGTGATTTTGTGATTGTGGGATTGTGTGGTTGTGTGATTGTGTGGTTGTGTGATTGCGTGATTGTGTGATTGTGGGATTGTGTGATTGTGTGATTGTGCGATTGTGTGATTGTGTGATTGTGTGGTTGTGTGAGTGTGTGGGTGTGTGATCGTGTGATTGTGTCACTGTGTGATTGTGTGATTGTGTGATTGTGTGGTGGTGCGATTGTGTGATTGTGTATTATGTGATTGTGTTCTTGTGTCTTTGTGTGATTGTGTAGTTGTGTGATTGTGTGATTGTGGGATTGTGTGAGTGTGTGATTGTGTGATTGCGTGATTGTGTGATTGTGTGATTGTGTCACAGTGTGATTGTGTGATTGTGTGGTTGTGTGATTGTGTGATTGTGTGATTGTGTGATTGTGGGATTGTGTGGTTGTGTGATTGTGTGGCTGTGTGATTGTGTGATTGTGTGATTGTGGGATTGTGTGATTGTGTGATTGTGTGATTGTGTGATTGTGTGATTGTGTGGTTGTGTGATTGTGTGATTGTGTGATAGCGTGATTGTGCGATTGTGTGATTGCGTGATTGCATGGTTGCGTGATTCTGTGATTCCCTCGTTGTGCGATTGTGTTATTGTGTGATGAGGTGCTTGTGTGATGGTGTGATTGTGTGATTGTGTGATTGTGTGGTTGTGTGATTGTGTGATTGTGTGATTGTGTGATTGTGTGATTGTGTGATTGTGTGATTGCGTGGTTGTGTGATTATGTGATTGTGTCATTGTGTTCATGTGTTATTTTGTGTTGGGGTGCTTGTGTGATTGCGTGAGTGTATGATTGTGTGACTGTGGATTGTGTATTGTGCGATTGTGTGATTGCGTGAGTGTGTGGTTGTGTGACTGTAGATTGCGTATTGTGTGATTGTGTGATTGTGTGATTGTGTGATTGTGTGATTGTGTGATTGTGTGATTGTGTGATTGTGTGATTGTGTGATTGTGTGATTGTGTGATTGTGTGATTGTGTGATTGTGTGATTGTGTGAAAGTGGGTTTGTGTGTTTGTGGACTGTGTGGTTGTGTGATTGTGTGATGGCGGGATGTGGATTGTCTGATTGTGTGATTTGCGATTGTGTGACAATGCGATTGTGTGATTGTGTGATGGCGGGTTGTGGATTGTCTGATTGTGTGATTGTGCGATTGTGTGACAATGCGATTGTGTGATTGTGTGGTTGTGTGATTGTGTAATTGCATGGTGGGGTGATTGTGTGATAGTGTGATTGTGTGATAGTGTGATAGTGTGATTGTGTGATTGTGTGATTGTGTGATTGTGTCCATGTGTAATCGTGTGTTTGGGTGCTTGTGTGATTGTGCGAGGGTGTGATTGTGTGATTGTGGATTGTGTGATTGTGTGATTGTGTGATTGTGTGATTGTGTGATTGTGTGATTGTGTGATTGTGGGATTGTGTGGTTGTGTGATTGTGTGGTTGTGTGATTGTGTGATTGTGGGATTGTGTGGTTGTGTGATTGTGTGGTTGTGTGATTGTGTGATTGTGTGATTGTGGGATTGTGTGGTTGTGTGATTGTGTGGTTGTGTGATTGCGTGATTGTTTGATTGTGTGATTGTGGGATTGTGGGATTGTGTGATTGTGTGATTGTGTGGTTGTGTGATTGTGTGATTGTGTGATTGTGTGATTGTGCGATTGTGTGATTGCGCGGTTGCGTGATTGCGTGGTTGCGTGATTGCGTGATTGTGTGATTGTGAGATTGTGTGATTGCGTGGTTGCGTGATTGCGTGATTGTGTGATTGTGAGATTTTGTGATTGCATGATTGTGTGATTGTGGGATTGTGTGATTGTGTGATTGTGGGATTGTGTGGTTGTGTGATTGTGTGGTTGTGTGATTGTGTGATTGTGTGATTGTGGGATTGTGTGATTGTGTGATTGTGTGATTGTGTGGTTGTGTGATTGTGTGATTGTGTGATTGTGTGATTGTGCGATTGTGTGATTGCGCGGTTGCGTGATTGCGTGATTGTGTGATTGTGTGATTGTGTGATTGTGTGGTTGTGTGATTGTGTGATTGTGTGATTGTGTGATTGTGTGATTGTGCGATTGTGTGATTGCGTGATTGCGTGGTTGCGTGATTCTGTGATTCCCTCGCTGTGCGATTGTGTTATTGTGTGATGAGGTGCATGTGTGATGGTGTGATTGTGTGATTGTGTGATTGTGTGATTGTGTGGTTGTGTGGTTGTGTGATTGTGTGGTTGTGTGATTGTGTGATTATGTGATTGTGGGATTGTGTGGTTGTGTGATTGTGTGGTTGCGTGATTGCGTGATTGTGGGATTGTGTGATTGTGCGATTGTGTGATTGCGTGGTTGCGTGATTGCGTGATTGTGTGATTGTGAGATTTTGTGATTGCATGATTGTGTGATTGTGGGATTGTGTGATTGTGTGATTGTGGGATTGTGTGGTTGTGTGATTGTGTGGTTGTGTGATTGTGTGATTGTGTGATTGTGGGATTGTGTGGTTGTGTGATTGTGTGGTTGTGTGATTGCGTGACTGTGTGATTGTGGGATTGTGTGATTGTGTGATTGTGTGGTTGTGTGATTGTGTGATTGTGTGATTGTGTGATTGTGTGATTGTGTGATTGTGGGATTGTGTGGTTGTGTGATTGTGTGGTTGTGTGATTGTGTGATTGTGGGATTGTGTGATTGTGTGATTGTATGGTTGTGTGATTGTGTGATTGTGTGATTGTGTGATTGTGTGATTGTGTGATTGTGTGATTGTGGGATTGTGTGATTGTGTGATTGTGTGATTGTGTGATTGTGTGATTGTGTGATTGTGTGATTGTGGGATTGTGTGGTTGCGTGATTGTGTGGTTGTGTGATTGTGTGATTGTGGGATTGTGTGGTTGTGTGATTGTGTGGTTGTGTGATTGTGTGATTGTGTGATTGTGGGATTGTGTGGTTGTGTGATTGTGTGGTTGTGTGATTGCGTGATTGTGTGATTGTGGGATTGTGTGATTGTGTGATTGTGTGATTATGGGATTGTGTGGTTGTGTGATTGTGTGGTTGTGTGATTGTGTGATTGTGTGATTGTGTGATTGTGTGATTGTGTGATTGTGTGATTGTGTGATTGTGTGATTGTGGGATTGTGTGGTTGTGTGATTGTGTGATTGTGTGATTGTGTGATTGTGTGATTGCGTGATTGTGTGATTGTGTGATTGTGTATTGGTGTGATTGCGTGATTGTGTGATTGTGGGATTGTGTGAGTGTGTGATTGTGTGATTGCGTGATTGTGTGATTGTGTGATTGTGTCACAGTGTGATTGTGTGATTGTGTGGTTCTGTGATTGTGTGATTGTGTGATTGTGTGATTGTGGGATTGTGTGGTTGTGTGATTGTGTGGCTGTGTGATTGTGTGATTGTGTGATTGTGGGATTGTGTGATTGTGTGATTGTGTGATTGTGTGATTGTGTGGTTGTGTGGCTGTGTGATTGTGTGGTTGTGTGATTGTGTGATTGTGCGATTGTGTGATTGCGTGGTTGCGTTATTGCGTGATTGTGTAATTGTGTGATTGTGTGATTGTGTGGTTGTGTGATTGTGTGATTGTGTGAGTGTGTGATTGTGCGATTGTGTGATTGCGTGATTGCCTGGTTGCGTGATTCTGTGATTCCCTCGTTGTGCGATTGTGTTATTGCGTGATGAGGTGCTTGTGTGATGGTGTGAATGTGTGATTGTGTGATTGTGTGGTTGTGTGATTGTGTGATTGTGTGATTGTGTGATTGTGTGATTGTGTGATTGTGTGATTGTGTGATTGTGTCATTGTGTGATTGTGTGGTTGTGTGATTATGTGATTGTGTCATTGTGTTCATGTGTTATTTTGTGTTGGGGTGCTTGTGTGATTGCGTGAGTGTATGATTGTGTGACTGTGGATTGTGTATTGTGCGATTGTGTGATTGCGTGAGTGTGTGGTTGTGTGACTGTAGATTGCGTATTGTGTGATTGTGTGATTGTGTGATTGTGTGGTTGTGTGATTGTGTGAAAGTGGGTTTGTGTGTTTGTGGACTGTGTGGTTGTGTGATTGTGTGATGGCGGGATGTGGATTGTCTGATTGTGTGATTGTGTATTTGTGTGATTGTGCGATTGTGTGACTTTGCGATTGTGTGATTGTGTGATGGCGGGTTGTGGATTGTCTGATTGTGTGATTGTGTATTGGTGTGATTGTGCGATTGTGTGACAATGCGATTGTGTGATTGTGTGGTTGTGTGATTGTGTAATTGCATGGTGGGGTGATTGTGTGATAGTGTGATTGTGTGATAGTGTGATAGTGTGATTGTGTGATTGTGTGATTGTGTGATTGTGTGATTGTGTGATTGTGTCCATGTGTAATCCTGTGTTTGGGTGCTTGTGTGATTGTGCGAGTGTGTGATTGTGTGATTGTGGATTGTGTGATTGTGTGATTGTGTGATTGTGTGATTGTGTGATTGTGTGATTGTGTGATTGTGGGATTGTGTGGTTGCGTGAGTGTGTGGTTGTGTGACTGTAGATTGCGTATTGTGTGATTGTGTGATTGTGTGATTGTGTGGTTGTGTGATTGTGTGAAAGTGGGTTTGTGTGTTTGTGGACTGTGTGGTTGTGTGATTGTGTGATGGCGGGATGTGGATTGTCTGATTGTGTGATTGTGTATTGGTGTGATTGTGCGATTGTGTGACTTTGCGATTGTGTGATTGTGTGATGGCGGGTTGTGGATTGTCTGATTGTGTGATTGTGTATTGGTGTGATTGTGCGATTGTGTGACAATGCGATTGTGTGATTGTGTGGTTGTGTGATTGTGTAATTGCATGGTGGGGTGATTGTGTGATAGCGTGATTGTGTGATAGTGTGATAGTGTGATTGTGTGATTGTGTGATTGTGTGATTGTGCGATTGTGTGATTGTGTCCATGTGTAATCGTGTGTTTGGGTGCTTGTGTGATTGTGCGAGTGTGTGATTGTGTGATTGTGGATTGTGTGATTGTGTGATTGTGTGATTGTGTGATTGTGTGATTGTGTGATTGTGGGATTGTGTGGTTGTGTGATTGTGTGGTTGTGTGATTGTGGGATTGTGTGGTTGTGTGATTGTGTGGTTGTGTGATTGTGTGATTGTGTGATTGTGTGATTGTGGGATTGTGTGGTTGTGTGATTGTGTGGTTGTGTGATTGCGTGATTGTGTGATTGTGGGATTGTGTGATTGTGTGATTGTGTGATTGTGTGATTGTGTGATTGTGGGATTGTGTGGTTGTGTGATTGTGTGGTTGTGTGATTGTGTGATTGTGCGATTGTGTGATTGTGTGATTGTGTGATTGTGTGAAAGTGGGTTTGTGTGTTTGTGGATTGTGTGGTTGTGTGATTATGTGATGGCGGGATGTGGATTGTCTGATTGTGTGATTGTGTATTGGTGTGATTGTGCGATTGTGTGACTCTGCGGTTGTGTGATTGTGTGATGGCGGGTTGTGGATTGTCTGATTGTGTGATTGTGTATTGGTGTGATTGTGTGATTGTGTGATTGTGGGATTGTGTGAGTGTGTGATTGTGTGATTGCGTGATTGTGTGATTGTGTGATTGTGTCACAGTGTGATTGTGTGATTGTGTGATTGTGTGATTGTGTGATTGTGTGATTGTGTGATTGTGGGATTGTGTGGTTGTGTGATTGTGTGGCTGTGTGATTGTGTGATTGTGTGATTGTGGGATTGTGTGATTGTGTGATTGTGTGATTGTGTGATTGTGTGATTGTGTGGTTGTGTGATTGTGTGATTGTGTGATAGCGTGATTGTGCGATTGTGTGATTGCGTGATTGCCTGGTTGCGTGATTCTGTGATTCCCTCGTTGTGCGATTGTGTTATTGTGTGATGAGGTGCTTGTGTGATGGTGTGATTGTGTGATTGTGTGATTGTGTGGTTGTGTGATTGTGTGATTGTGTGATTGTGTGATTGTGTGATTGTGTGATTGTGTGATTGTGTGATTGTGTGGATGTGTGATTATGTGATTGTGTCATTGTGTTCATGTGTTATTTTGTGTTGGGGTGCTTGTGTGATTGCGTGAGTGTATGATTGTGTGACTGTGGATTGTGTATTGTGCGATTGTGTGATTGCGTGAGTGTGTGGTTGTGTGACTGTAGATTGCGTATTGTGTGATTGTGTGATTGTGTGATTGTGTGATTGTGTGATTGTGTGATTGTGTGATTGTGTGATTGTGTGATTGTGTGATTGTGTGATTGTGTGAAAGTGGGTTTGTGTGTTTGTGGACTGTGTGGTTGTGTGATTGTGTGATGGCGGGATGTGGATTGTCTGATTGTGTGATTTGCGATTGTGTGACAATGCGATTGTGTGATTGTGTGATGGCGGGTTGTGGATTGTCTGATTGTGTGATTGTGCGATTGTGTGACAATGCGATTGTGTGATTGTGTAATTGCATGGTGGGGTGATTGTGTGATAGTGTGATTGTGTGATAGTGTGATAGTGTGATTGTGTGATTGTGTGATTGTGTGATTGTGTCCATGTGTAATCGTGTGTTTGGGTGCTTGTGTGATTGTGCGAGGGTGTAATTGTGTGATTGTGGATTGTGTGATTGTGTGATTGTGTGATTGTGTGATTGTGTGATTGTGGGATTGTGTGGTTGTGTGATTGTGTGGTCGTGTGATTGTGTGATTGTGGGATTGTGTGGTTGTGTGATTGTGTGGTTGTGTGATTGTGTGATTGTGTGATTGTGTGATTGTGGGATTGTGTGGTTGTGTGATTGTGTGGCTGTGTGATTGTGTGATTGTGTGATTGTGTGATTGTGTGGTTGTGTGATTGTGTGATTGTGTGATAGCGTGATTGTGCGATTGTGTGATTGCGTGATTGCCTGGTTGCGTGATTCTGTGATTCCCTCGTTGTGCGATTGTGTTATTGTGTGATGAGGTGCTTGTGTGATGGTGTGATTGTGTGATTGTGTGATTGTGTGGTTGTGTGATTGTGTGATTGTGTGATTGTGTGATTGTGTGATTGTGTGATTGTGTGATTGTGTGGTTGTGTGATTAAGTGATTGTGTCATTGTGTTCATGTGTTATTTTGTGTTGGGGTGCTTGTGTGATTGCGTGAGTGTATGATTGTGTGACTGTGGATTGTGTATTGTGCGATTGTGTGATTGCGTGAGTGTGTGGTTGTGTGACTGTAGATTGCGTATTGTGTGATTGTGTGATTGTGTGATTGTGTGATTGTGTGATTGTGTGATTGTGTGATTGTGTGATTGTGTGAAAGTGGGTTTGTGTGTTTGTGGACCGTGTGGTTGTGTGATTGTGTGATGGCGGGATGTGGATTGTCTGATTGTGTGATTTGCGATTGTGTGACAATGCGATTGTGTGATTGTGTGATGGCGGGTTGTGGATTGTCTGATTGTGTGATTGTGTATTGGTGTGATTGTGCAATTGTGTGACCTTGCGATTGTGTGATTGTGTGATGGCGGGTTGTGGATTGTCTGATTGTGTGATTGTGTATTGGTGTGATTGTGCGATTGTGTGACTTTGCGATTGTGTGATTGTGTGGTTGTGTGATTGTGTGATTGCATGGTGGGGTGATTGTGTGATAGTGTGATTGTGTGATTGTGTATTGGTGTGATTGTGCGATTGTGTGACTTTGCGATTGTGTGATTGTGTGGTTGTGTGATTGTGTGATTGCATGGTGGGGTGATTGTGTGATAGTGTGATTGTGTGATAGTGTGATTGTGTGATTGTGTGATTGTGTGATTGTGTGATTGTGTGATAGTGTGATTGCGTCCATGTGTAATCGTGTGTTTGGGTGCTTGTGTGATTGTGTGAGTGTGTGATTGTGTGATTGTGGATTGTGTGATTGTGTGATTGTGTGATTGTGTGATTGTGTGATTGTGTGATTGTGTGATTGTGTGATTGTGTGATTGTGTGATTGTGTGATTGTGTGATTGTGTCACTGTGTGATTGTATGATTGTGTGATTGTGTGGTTGTGTGATTGTGTGATTGTGTGATTGTGTGATTGTGTGATTGTGTGATTGTGTGGTTGTGTGATTGTGTGATTATGTGATTTTGTGATTGTGGGATTGTGTGGTTGTGTGATTGTGTGGTTGTGTGATTGCGTGATTGTGTGATTGTGGGATTGTGTGATTGTGTGATTGTGCGATTGTGTGATTGTGTGATTGTGTGGTTGTGTGAGTGTGTGGGTGTGTGATCGTGTGATTGTGTCACTGTGTGATTGTGTGATTGTGTGATTGTGTGGTGGTGCGATTGTGTGATTGTGTATTATGTGATTGTGTTCTTGTGTCTTTGTGTGATTGTGTAGTTGTGTGATTGTGTGATTGTGGGATTGTGTGAGTGTGTGATTGTGTGATTGCGTGATTGTGTGATTGTGTGATTGTGTCACAGTGTGATTGTGTGATTGTGTGGTTGTGTGATTGTGTGATTGTGTGATTGTGTGATTGTGGGATTGTGTGGTTGTGTGATTGTGTGGCTGTGTGATTGTGTGATTGTGTGATTGTGGGATTGTGTGATTGTGTGATTGTGTGATTGTGTGATTGTGTGATTGTGTGGTTGTGTGATTGTGTGATTGTGTGATAGCGTGATTGTGCGATTGTGTGATTGCGTGATTGCATGGTTGCGTGATTCTGTGATTCCCTCGTTGTGCGATTGTGTTATTGTGTGATGAGGTGCTTGTGTGATGGTGTGATTGTGTGATTGTGTGATTGTGTGGTTGTGTGATTGTGTGATTGTGTGATTGTGTGATTGTGTGATTGTGTGATTGTGTGATTGTGTGATTGCGTGGTTGTGTGATTATGTGATTGTGTCATTGTGTTCATGTGTTATTTTGTGTTGGGGTGCTTGTGTGATTGCGTGAGTGTATGATTGTGTGACTGTGGATTGTGTATTGTGCGATTGTGTGATTGCGTGAGTGTGTGGTTGTGTGACTGTAGATTGCGTATTGTGTGATTGTGTGATTGTGTGATTGTGTGATTGTGTGATTGTGTGATTGTGTGATTGTGTGATTGTGTGATTGTGTGATTGTGTGATTGTGTGATTGTGTGAAAGTGGGTTTGTGTGTTTGTGGACTGTGTGGTTGTGTGATTGTGTGATGGCGGGATGTGGATTGTCTGATTGTGTGATTTGCGATTGTGTGACAATGCGATTGTGTGATTGTGTGATGGCGGGTTGTGGATTGTCTGATTGTGTGATTGTGCGATTGTGTGACAATGCGATTGTGTGATTGTGTGGTTGTGTGATTGTGTAATTGCATGGTGGGGTGATTGTGTGATAGTGTGATTGTGTGATAGTGTGATAGTGTGATTGTGTGATTGTGTGATTGTGTGATTGTGTCCATGTGTAATCGTGTGTTTGGGTGCTTGTGTGATTGTGCGAGGGTGTGATTGTGTGATTGTGGATTGTGTGATTGTGTGATTGTGTGATTGTGTGATTGTGTGATTGTGTGATTGTGTGATTGTGGGATTGTGTGGTTGTGTGATTGTGTGGTTGTGTGATTGTGTGATTGTGGGATTGTGTGGTTGTGTGATTGTGTGGTTGTGTGATTGTGTGATTGTGTGATTGTGGGATTGTGTGGTTGTGTGATTGTGTGGTTGTGTGATTGCGTGATTGTGTGATTGTGGGTGTTACGTACGCCAATGATTTGTGCTCCTTGGAGATGAATATTCGAGAATAGTCAAAGACCACCGCGAAGCGAGAGTTTAGCCTTGCCTAGTTTTCCCAGCTACCGAGGTTTCCTTATTAGGCTTCGCTCGAGATCTTTCTAACGTCTTCGGACCAACGCGACGAAATTCGTTGGACGAAACCGTCGCGCTAGTTCATTCCCTCTGCCTCCGCCACTACCCGTTTTTACCCATGTTTTGGGGTATATAAGGGGTTGTGGAGAAGACACTGTGGACCCAGTAGACTTTTAATCGTCGACTAACACGGAACCTCTGTCCGCGGACCCAGTACATTTCTAGTTATTGGTATACGCGGAACCTTTGTCCGAGTTTAGTTAGAGCAAGATCGGGTTAGAGTCCCCTTCGAGCAACTCTTGATAACCATACAGTACGTATAGTTTTACTGTTAGGCATTTTTACTAAAGTATTTTCGGGTCCCCGTTTCGCTTGTTTTTCGTTAAAACTAGGCAGGATTAGATTCTCGCTTTGTCGGAGTCGAAACATTTTAAACTCAAGTTAATTCAAGTCAAGAGCATTTCTTGTAACAATCACCTTATCCGACAAATACACATAAACATTTGTAATACCGGTTTTGGGAAGAAGAATATATTGTCAACTCTTTATTTTAAACTTAATCTTTGCCTCTAATCAATTGCAACCTAGAGTCCTAACAAACCCACCAGTCGGTATATCTTAGCCGCTCGAGGTATACTGGCATATCTTTGTTACGAGCACAAAATACTAACATTTCCTGTGACACCCGGCGATAGCCATACGTCGGTTCGTTCACATATCATTTTCCTGAGGCTCCCGGCGTTAGCCATACGTCGGTTCGTCCCCGCGTCTATTTCCTTTGGCGCTCAGGTTGATTAACAAACCTGAGTTAGCCTAGTAACACTACCTTGACCAAAAATACAGCCCCCAGCCACGCGGCTGTGACGCCTCCGGCTCGTAACATGGGATTGCGTGATTGTGTGATTGTGTGATTATGGGATTGTGTGGTTGTGTGATTGTGTGATTGTTTGATTGTGTGATTGTGGGATTGTGGGATTGTGTGGTTGTGTGATTGCGTGGTTGTGTGATTGCGTGATTGTGTGATTGTGGGATTGTGTGATTGTGTGATTGTGGGATCGTGTGGTTGTGTGATTGTGTGGTTGTGTGATTGTGTGATTGTGTGATTGTGTGATTGTGTGATTGTGTGATTGTGTGATTGTGCGGTTGTGTGATTGTGTGATTGCGTGATTGTGTGATTGTGCGGTTGTGTGATTGTGTGATTGCGTGATTGTGTGATTGTGCGATTGTGTGATTGCGTGGTTGCGTGATTGCGTGATTGTGTGATTGTGTAATTGTGTGATTGTGTGGTTGTGTGATTGTGTGATTGTGGGATTGTGCGATTGTGTGATTGTGTGATTGTGTGATTGTGTGATTGTGTGAAAGTGGGTTTGTGTGTTTGTGGATTGTGTGGTTGTGTGATTGTGTGATGGCGGGATGTGGATTGTCTGATTGTGTGATTGTGTATTGGTGTGATTGTGCAATTGTGTGACCTTGCGATTGTGTGATTGTGTGATGGCGGGTTGTGGATTGTCTGATTGTGTGATTGTGTATTGGTGTGATTGTGCGATTGTGTGACTTTGCGATTGTGTGATTGTGTGGTTGTGTGATTGTGTGATTGCATGGTGGGGTGATTGTGTGATAGTGTGATTGTGTGATAGTGTGATAGTGTGATTGTGTGATTGTGTGATTGTGTGATTGTGTGATTGTGTGATAGTGTGATTGCGTCCATGTGTAATCGTGTGTTTGGGTGCTTGTGTGATTGTGTGAGTGTGTGATTGTGTGATTGTGGATTGTGTGATTGTGTGATTGTGTGATTGTGTGATTGTGTGATTGTGTGATTGTGTGATTGTGTGATTGTGTGATTGTGTGATTGTGTCACTGTGTGATTGTGTGATTGTGTGATTGTGTGGTTGTGTGATTGTGTGATTGTGTGATTGTGTGATTGTGTGATTGTGTGATTGTGTGGTTGTGTGATTGTGTGATTGTGTGATTTTGTGATTGTGGGATTGTGTGGTTGTGTGATTGTGTGGTTGTGTGATTGCGTGATTGTGTGATTGTGGGATTGTGTGATTGTGTGATTGTGCGATTGTGTGATTGTGTGATTGTGTGGTTGTGTGAGTGTGTGGGTGTGTGATCGTGTGATTGTGTCACTGTGTGATTGTGTGATTGTGTGATTGTGTGGTGGTGCGATTGTGTGATTGTGTATTATGTGATTGTGTTCTTGTGTCTTTGTGTGATTGTGTAGTTGTGTGATTGTGTGATTGTGTGATTGTGGGATTGTGAGATTGTGTGATTGTGTGATTGTGTGATTGTGTGATTGTGTGATTGTGTGATTGTGTGAAAGTGGGTTTGTGTGTTTGTGGATTGTGTGGTTGTGTGATTGTGTGATGGCGGGATGTGGATTGTCTGATTGTGTGATTGTGTATTGGTGTGATTGTGCGATTGTGTGACTTTGCGATTGTGTGATTGTGTGATGGCGGGTTGTGGATTGTCTGATTGTGTGATTGTGTATTGGTGTGATTGTGCGATTGTGTGACTTTGCGATTGTGTGATTGTGTGGTTGTGTGATTGTGTGATTGCATGGTGGGGTGATTGTGTGATAGTGTGATTGTGTGATAGTGTGATAGTGTGATTGTGTGATTGTGTGATTGTGTGATTGTGTGATAGTGTGATTGTGTCCATGTGTAATCGTGTGTTTGGGTGCTTGTGTGATTGTGTGAGTGTGTGATTGTGTGATTGTGGATTGTGTGATTGTGTGATTGTGTGATTGTGTGATTGTGTGATTGTGTGATTGTGTGATTGTGTGATTGTGGGATTGTGTGAGTGTGTGATTGTGTGATTGTGCGATTGTGTGATTGCGTGATTGCCTGGTTGCGTGATTCTGTGATTCCCTCGTTGTGTGATTGTGTTATTGTGTGATGAGCTGCTTGTGGGATGGTGTGATTGTGTGATTGTGTGATTGTGTGATTGTGTGATTGTGTGATTGTGTGATTGTCTGATTGTGGGATTGTGTGGTTGTGTGATTGTGTGGTTGTGTGATTGTGTGATTGTGTGATTGTGGGATTGTGTGATTGTGTGATTGTGTGATTGTGTGGTTGTGTGATTGTGTGATTGTGTGATTGTGTGATTGTGCGATTGTGTGATTGCGCGGTTGCGTGATTGCGTGATTGTGTGATTGTGTGATTGTGTGATTGTGTGGTTGTGTGATTGTGTGATTGTGTGATTGTGTGATTGTGTGATTGTGTGATTGTGCGATTGTGTGATTGCGTGATTGCGTGGTTGCGTGATTCTGTGATTCCCTCGCTGTGCGATTGTGTTATTGTGTGATGAGGTGCATGTGTGATGGTGTGATTGTGTGATTGTGTGATTGTGTGATTGTGTGGTTGTGTGGTTGTGTGATTGTGTGGTTGTGTGATTGTGTGATTATGTGATTGTGGGATTGTGTGGTTGTGTGATTGTGTGGTTGCGTGATTGCGTGATTGTGTGATTGTGGGATTGTGTGATTGTGCGATTGTGTGATTGCGTGGTTGCGTGATTGCGTGATTGTGTGATTGTGAGATTTTGTGATTGCATGATTGTGTGATTGTGGGATTGTGTGATTGTGTGATTGTGTGATTGTGGGATTGTGTGGTTGTGTGATTGTGTGGTTGTGTGATTGTGTGATTGTGTGATTGTGGGATTGTGTGGTTGTGTGATTGTGTGGTTGTGTGATTGCGTGACTGTGTGATTGTGGGATTGTGTGATTGTGTGATTGTGTGGTTGTGTGATTGTGTGATTGTGTGGTTGTGTGATTGTGTGATTGTGGGATTGTGTGGTTGTGTGATTGTGTGGTTGTGTGATTGTGTGATTGTGGGATTGTGTGATTGTGTGATTGTATGGTTGTGTGATTGTGTGATTGTGTGATTGTGTGATTGTGTGATTGTGTGATTGTGTGATTGTGGGATTGTGTGAGTGTGTGATTGTGTGATTGTGTGATTGTGTGATTGTGTGATTGTGTCACAGTGTGATTGTGTGATTGTGTGATTGTGTGATTGTGTGATTGTGGGATTGTGTGGTTGCGTGATTGTGTGGTTGTGTGATTGTGTGATTGTGGGAAAGTGTGGTTGTGTGATTGTGTGGTTGTGTGATTGTGTGATTGTGTGATTGTGGGATTGTGTGGTTGTGTGATTGTGTGGTTGTGTGATTGCGTGATTGTGTGATTGTGGGATTGTGTGATTGTGTGATTGTGTGATTATGGGATTGTGTGGTTGTGTGATTGTGTGGTTGTGTGATTGTGTGATTGTGTGATTGTGTGATTGTGTGATTGTGTGATTGTGTGATTGTGTGATTGTGGGATTGTGTGGTTGTGTGATTGTGTGATTGTGTGATTGTGTGATTGTGTGATTGTGTGATTGCGTGATTGTGTGATTGTGTGATTGTGTGATTGCGTGATTGTGTGATTGTGTGATTGTGTATTGGTGTGATTGCGTGATTGTGTGATTGTGGGATTGTGTGAGTGTGTGATTGTGTGATTGCGTGATTGTGTGATTGTGTGATTGTGTCACAGTGTGATTGTGTGATTGTGTGGTTCTGTGATTGTGTGATTGTGTGATTGTGTGATTGTGGGATTGTGTGGTTGTGTGATTGTGTGGCTGTGTGATTGTGTGATTGTGTGATTGTGGGATTGTGTGATTGTGTGATTGTGTGATTGTGTGATTGTGTGGTTGTGTGGCTGTGTGATTGTGTGATTGTGTGATTGTGTGATTGTGCGATTGTGTGATTGCGTGGTTGCGTTATTGCGTGATTGTGTAATTGTGTGATTGTGTGATTGTGTGGTTGTGTGATTGTGTGATTGTGTGATAGTGTGATTGTGCGATTGTGTGATTGCGTGATTGCCTGGTTGCGTGATTCTGTGATTCCCTCGTTGTGCGATTGTGTTATTGCGTGATGAGGTGCTTGTGTGATGGTGTGAATGTGTGATTGTGTGATTGTGTGGTTGTGTGATTGTGTGATTGTGTGATTGTGTGATTGTGTGATTGTGTGATTGTGTGATTGTGTAATTGTGTGATTGTGTGATTGTGTGATTGTGTGGTTGTGTGATTATGTGATTGTGTCATTGTGTTCATGTGTTATTTTGTGTTGGGGTGCTTGTGTGATTGCGTGAGTGTATGATTGTGTGACTGTGGATTGTGTATTGTGCGATTGTGTGATTGCGTGAGTGTGTGGTTGTGTGACTGTAGATTGCGTATTGTGTGATTGTGTGATTGTGTGATTGTGTGGTTGTGTGATTGTGTGAAAGTGGGTTTGTGTGTTTGTGGACTGTGTGGTTGTGTGATTGTGTGATGGCGGGATGTGGATTGTCTGATTGTGTGATTGTGTATTTGTGTGATTGTGCGATTGTGTGACTTTGCGATTGTGTGATTGTGTGATGGCGGGTTGTGGATTGTCTGATTGTGTGATTGTGTATTGGTGTGATTGTGCGATTGTGTGACAATGCGATTGTGTGATTGTGTGGTTGTGTGATTGTGTAATTGCATGGTGGGGTGATTGTGTGATAGTGTGATTGTGTGATAGTGTGATAGTGTGATTGTGTGATTGTGTGATTGTGTGATTGTGTGATTGTGTGATTGTGTCCATGTGTAATCCTGTGTTTGGGTGCTTGTGTGATTGTGCGAGTGTGTGATTGTGTGATTGTGGATTGTGTGATTGTGTGATTGTGTGATTGTGTGATTGTGTGATTGTGTGATTGTGGGATTGTGTGGTTGCGTGAGTGTGTGGTTGTGTGACTGTAGATTGCGTATTGTGTGATTGTGTGATTGTGTGATTGTGTGGTTGTGTGATTGTGTGAAAGTGGGTTTGTGTGTTTGTAGACTGTGTGGTTGTGTGATTGTGTGATGGCGGGATGTGGATTGTCTGATTGTGTGATTGTGTATTGGTGTGATTGTGCGATTGTGTGACTTTGCGATTGTGTGATTGTGTGATGGCGGGTTGTGGATTGTCTGATTGTGTGATTGTGTATTGGTGTGATTGTGCGATTGTGTGACAATGCGATTGTGTGATTGTGTGGTTGTGTGATTGTGTAATTGCATGGTGGGGTGATTGTGTGATAGCGTGATTGTGTGATAGTGTGATAGTGTGATTGTGTGATTGTGTGATTGTGTGATTGTGCGATTGTGTGATTGTGTCCATGTGTAATCGTGTGTTTGGGTGCTTGTGTGATTGTGCGAGTGTGTGATTGTGTGATTGTGGATTGTGTGATTGTGTGATTGTGTGATTGTGTGATTGTGTGATTGTGGGATTGTGTGGTTGTGTGATTGTGTGGTTGTGTGATTGTGTGATTGTGGGATTGTGTGGTTGTGTGATTGTGTGGTTGTGTGATTGTGTGATTGTGTGATTGTGTGATTGTGGGATTGTGTGGTTGTGTGATTGTGTGGTTGTGTGATTGCGTGATTGTGTGATTGTGGGATTGTGTGATTGTGTGATTGTGTGATTATGGGATTGTGTGGTTGTGTGATTGTGTGGTTGTGTGATTGTGTGAATGTGTGATTGTGTGATTGTGGGATTGTGTGGTTGTGTGATTGTGTGGTTGTGTGATTGCGTGATTGTGTGATTGTAGGATTGTGTGATTGTGTGATTGTATTTTTGTGTGATTGTGTGATTGTGTGATTGTGTGATTGTGTGATTGTGTGATTGTGTGATTGTGTGATTGTGTGATTGTGTGATTGTGTGATTGTGTGATTGTGTGATTGTGTGATTGTGTGATTGTGTGGTGGTGTGATTGTGTGATTGTGTACTATGTGATTGTGTGATTGTGCCACAGTGTGACTGTGTGATTGTGTGGTTGTGTGATTGTGTGATTGCGTGATTGTGGGATTGTGTGGTTGTGTGATTGTGTGGTTGTGTGATTGTGTGATTGTGTGATTGTGTGATTGTGTGATTGTGGAATTGTGTGGTTGTGTGATTGTGTGATTGTGTGATTGTGTGATTGTGTGGGTGTGTGATTGTGTGGTTGTGTGAAAGTGGGTTTGTGTGTTTGTGGATTGTGTGGTTGTGTGATTGTGTGATGGCGGGATGAGGATTGTCTGATTGTGTGTTTGTGTATTGGTGTGATTGTGCGATTGTGTGACTTTGCGATTGTGTGATTGTGTGATGGCGGGTTGTGGATTGTCTGATTGTGTGATTGTGTATTGGTGTGATTGTGTGATTGTGTGATTATGGGATTGTGTGGTTGTGTGATTGTGTGGTTGTGTGATTGTGTGAGTGTGTGATTGTGTGGTTGTGTGATTGTGTGATTGTGTGATTGTGGGATTGTGTGATTGTGTGATTGTGTGATTGTGTGATTGTGTGATTGTGTCACTGTGTGATTGTGTGATTGTGTGATTGTGTGATTGTGTGGTTGTGTGATTGTGTGATTGTGTGATTGTGTGATTGTGGAATTGTGTGGTTGTGTGATTGTGGGATTGTGTGGTTGTGTGATTGTGTGGTTGTGTGATTGTGTGATTGTGTGATTGTGTGATTGTGGGATTGTGTGGTTGTGTGATTGTGTGGTTGTGTGATTGCGTGATTGTGTGATTGTGTGATTGTGTGATTGTGTGATTGTGTCACAGTGCGATTGTGTGATTGTGTGGTTGTGTGATTGTGTGGTTGTGTGATTGTGTGATTGTGGGATTGTGTGATTGTGTGATTGTGTGATTGTGTGATTGTGTGAAAGTGGGTTTGTGTGTTTGTGGATTGTGTGGTTGTGTGATCGTGTGATGGCGGGATGTGGATTGTCTGATTGTGTGATTGTGTATTGGTGTGATTGTGTCCATGTGTAATCGTGTGTTTGGGTGCTTGTGTGATTGTGCGAGTGTGTGATTGTGTGATTGTGTGAGTGTGTGATTGTGTGATTGTGTGATTGTGTGATTGTGTGATTGTGTGATTGTGTGATTGTGGGATTGTGTGGTTGTGTGATTGTGTGGTTGTGTGATTGTGTGGTTGTGTGATTGTGTGATTGTGCGATTGTGTGATTGTGTGATTGTGTGATTGTGTGAAAGTGGGTTTGTGTGTTTGTGGATTGTGTGGTTGTGTGATTATGTGATGGCGGGATGTGGATTGTCTGATTGTGTCATTGTGTATTGGTGTGATTGTGCGATTGTGTGACTCTGCGGTTGTGTGATTGTGTGATGGCGGGTTGTGGATTGTCTGATTGTGTGATTGTGTATTGGTGTGATTGTGTGATTGTGTGATTGTGGGATTGTGTGAGTGTGTGATTGTGTGATTGCGTGATTGTGTGATTGTGTGATTGTGTCACAGTGTGATTGTGTGATTGTGTGATTGTGTGATTGTGTGATTGTGTGATTGTGTGATTGTGGGATTGTGTGGTTGTGTGATTGTGTGGCTGTGTGATTGTGTGATTGTGTGATTGTGGGATTGTGTGATTGTGTGATTGTGTGATTGTGTGATTGTGTGATTGTGTGGTTGTGTGATTGTGTGATTGTGTGATAGCGTGATTGTGCGATTGTGTGATTGCGTGATTGCCTGGTTGCGTGATTCTGTGATTCCCTCGTTGTGCGATTGTGTTATTGTGTGATGAGGTGCTTGTGTGATGGTGTGATTGTGTGATTGTGTGATTGTGTGGTTGTGTGATTGTGTGATTGTGTGATTGTGTGATTGTGTGATTGTGTGATTGTGTGATTGTGTGATTGTGTGGATGTGTGATTATGTGATTGTGTCATTGTGTTCATGTGTTATTTTGTGTTGGGGTGCTTGTGTGATTGCGTGAGTGTATGATTGTGTGACTGTGGATTGTGTATTGTGCGATTGTGTGATTGCGTGAGTGTGTGGTTGTGTGACTGTAGATTGCGTATTGTGTGATTGTGTGATTGTGTGATTGTGTGATTGTGTGATTGTGTGATTGTGTGATTGTGTGATTGTGTGATTGTGTGAAAGTGGGTTTGTGTGTTTGTGGACTGTGTGGTTGTGTGATTGTGTGATGGCGGGATGTGGATTGTCTGATTGTGTGATTTGCGATTGTGTGACAATGCGATTGTGTGATTGTGTGATGGCGGGTTGTGGATTGTCTGATTGTGTGATTGTGCGATTGTGTGACAATGCGATTGTGTGATTGTGTAATTGCATGGTGGGGTGATTGTGTGATAGTGTGATTGTGTGATAGTGTGATAGTGTGATTGTGTGATTGTGTGATTGTGTGATTGTGTCCATGTGTAATCGTGTGTTTGGGTGCTTGTGTGATTGTGCGAGGGTGTAATTGTGTGATTGTGGATTGTGTGATTGTGTGATTGTGTGATTGTGTGATTGTGTGATTGTGGGATTGTGTGGTTGTGTGATTGTGTGGTTGTGTGATTGTGTGATTGTGGGATTGTGTGGTTGTGTGATTGTGTGGTTGTGTGATTGTGTGATTGTGTGATTGTGTGATTGTGGGATTGTGTGGTTGTGTGATTGTGTGGCTGTGTGATTGTGTGATTGTGTGATTGTGTGATTGTGTGGTTGTGTGATTGTGTGATTGTGTGATAGCGTGATTGTGCGATTGTGTGATTGCGTGATTGCCTGGTTGCGTGATTCTGTGATTCCCTCGTTGTGCGATTGTGTTATTGTGTGATGAGGTGCTTGTGTGATGGTGTGATTGTGTGATTGTGTGATTGTGTGGTTGTGTGATTGTGTGATTGTGTGATTGTGTGATTGTGTGATTGTGTGATTGTGTGATTGTGTGATTGTGTGATTGTGTGGTTGTGTGATTAAGTGATTGTGTCATTGTGTTCATGTGTTATTTTGTGTTGGGGTGCTTGTGTGATTGCGTGAGTGTATGATTGTGTGACTGTGGATTGTGTATTGTGCGATTGTGTGATTGCGTGAGTGTGTGGTTGTGTGACTGTAGATTGCGTATTGTGTGATTGTGTGATTGTGTGATTGTGTGATTGTGTGATTGTGTGATTGTGTGATTGTGTGATTGTGTGAAAGTGGGTTTGTGTGTTTGTGGACCGTGTGGTTGTGTGATTGTGTGATGGCGGGATGTGGATTGTCTGATTGTGTGATTTGCGATTGTGTGACAATGCGATTGTGTGATTGTGTGATGGCGGGTTGTGGATTGTCTGATTGTGTGATTGTGTATTGGTGTGATTGTGCAATTGTGTGACCTTGCGATTGTGTGATTGTGTGATGGCGGGTTGTGGATTGTCTGATTGTGTGATTGTGTATTGGTGTGATTGTGCGATTGTGGGACTTTGCGATTGTGTGATTGTGTGGTTGTGTGATTGTGTGATTGCATGGTGGGGTGATTGTGTGATAGTGTGATTGTGTGATAGTGTGATAGTGTGATTGTGTGATTGTGTGATTGTGTGATTGTGTGATAGTGTGATTGCGTCCATGTGTAATCGTGTGTTTGGGTGCTTGTGTGATTGTGTGAGTGTGTGATTGTGTGATTGTGGATTGTGTGATTGTGTGATTGTGTGATTGTGTGATTGTGTGATTGTGTGATTGTGTGATTGTGTGATTGTGTGATTGTGTGATTGTGTGATTGTGTGATTGTGTGATTGTGTGATTGTGTCACTGTGTGATTGTATGATTGTGTGATTGTGTGGTTGTGTGATTGTGTGATTGTGTGATTGTGTGATTGTGTGATTGTGTGATTGTGTGGTTGTGTGATTGTGTGATTATGTGATTTTGTGATTGTGGGATTGTGTGGTTGTGTGATTGTGTGGTTGTGTGATTGCGTGATTGTGTGATTGTGGGATTGTGTGATTGTGTGATTGTGCGATTGTGTGATTGTGTGAGTGTGTGGGTGTGTGATCGTGTGATTGTGTCACTGTGTGATTGTGTGATTGTGTGATTGTGTGGTGGTGCGATTGTGTGATTGTGTGATTGTGTGATTGTGTGATTGTGTGATTGTGTGATTGTGTGATTGTGTGATTGTGTGATTGTGTGATTGTGGGATTGTGTGGTTGTGTGATTGTGTGGTTGTGTGATTGTGTGATTGTGGGATTGTGTGGTTGTGTGATTGTGTGGTTGTGTGATTGTGTGATTGTGTGATTGTGGGATTGTGTGGTTGTGTGATTGTGTGGTTGTGTGATTGCGTGATTGTGTGATTGTGGGTGTTACGTACGCCAATGATTTTTGCTCCTTGGAGATGAATATTCGAGAATAGTCAAAGACCACCGCGAAGCGAGAGTTTAGCCTTGCCTAGTTTTCCCAGCTACCGAGGTTTCCTTATTAGGCTTCGCTCGAGATCTTTCTAACGTCTTCGGACCAACGCGACGAAATTCGTTGGACGAAACCGTCGCGCTAGTTCATTCCCTCTGCCTCCGCCACTACCCGTTTTTACCCATGTTTTGGGGTATATAAGGGGTTGTGGAGAAGACACTGTGGACCCAGTAGACTTTTAATCGTCGACTAACACGGAACCTCTGTCCGCGGACCCAGTACATTTCTAGTTATTGGTATACGCGGAACCTTTGTTCGAGTTTAGTTAGAGCAAGATCGGGTTAGAGTCCCCTTCGAGCAACTCTTGATAACCATACAGTACGTATAGTTTTACTGTTAGGCATTTTTACTAAAGTATTTTCGGGTCCCCGTTTCGCTTGTTTTTCGTTAAAACTAGGCAGGATTAGATTCTCGCTTTGTCGGAGTCGAAACATTTTAAACTCAAGTTAATTCAAGTCAAGAGCATTTCTTGTAACAATCACCTTATCCGACAAATACACATAAACATTTGTAATACCGGTTTTGGGAAGAAGAATATATTGTCAACTCTTTATTTTAAACTTAATCTTTGCCTCTAATCAATTGCAACCTAGAGTCCTAACAAACCCACCAGTCGGTATATCTTAGCCGCTCGAGGTATACTGGCATATCTTTGTTACGAGCACAAAATACTAACATTTCCTGTGACACCCGGCGATAGCCATACGTCGGTTCGTTCACATATCATTTTCCTGAGGCTCCCGGCGTTAGCCATACGTCGGTTCGTCCTCACGTCTTAACCTTTCCTGTGACACCCGGCGTTAGCCATACGTCGGTTCGTTCACCATAGCCAACCTCCTGGGGCTCCCGGCGTTAGCCATACGTCGGTTCGTCCCCGCGTCTATTTCCTTTGGCGCTCAGGTTGATTAACAAACCTGAGTTAGCCTAGTAACACTACCTTGACCAAAAATACAGCCCCCAGCCACGCGGCTGTGACCCCTCCGGCTCGTAACATGGGATTGCGTGATTGTGTGATTGTGTGATTATGGGATTGTGTGGTTGTGTGATTGTGTGATTGTTTGATTGTGTGATTGTGGGATTGTGGGATTGTGTGGTTGTGTGATTGCGTGGTTGTGTGATTGCGTGATTGTGTGATTGTGGGATTGTGTGATTGTGTGATTGTGGGATCGTGTGGTTGTGTGATTGTGTGGTTGTGTGATTGTGTGATTGTGTGATTGTGTGATTGTGTGATTGTGTGATTGTGTGATTGTGCGGTTGTGTGATTGTGTGATTGCGTGATTGTGTGATTGTGCGGTTGTGTGATTGTGTGATTGCGTGATTGTGTGATTGTGCGATTGTGTGATTGCGTGGTTGCGTGATTGCGTGATTGTGTGATTGTGTAATTGTGTGATTGTGTGGTTGTGTGATTGTGTGATTGTGGGATTGTGCGATTGTGTGATTGTGTGATTGTGTGATTGTGTGATTGTGTGAAAGTGGGTTTGTGTGTTTGTGGATTGTGTGGTTGTGTGATTGTGTGATGGCGGGATGTGGATTGTCTGATTGTGTGATTGTGTATTGGTGTGATTGTGCAATTGTGTGACCTTGCGATTGTGTGATTGTGTGATGGCGGGTTGTGGATTGTCTGATTGTGTGATTGTGTATTGGTGTGATTGTGCGATTGTGTGACTTTGCGATTGTGTGATTGTGTGGTTGTGTGATTGTGTGATTGCATGGTGGGGTGATTGTGTGATAGTGTGATTGTGTGATAGTGTGATAGTGTGATTGTGTGATTGTGTGATTGTGTGATTGTGTGATAGTGTGATTGCGTCCATGTGTAATCGTGTGTTTGGGTGCTTGTGTGATTGTGTGAGTGTGTGATTGTGTGATTGTGGATTGTGTGATTGTGTGATTGTGTGATTGTGTGATTGTGTGATTGTGTGATTGTGTGATTGTGTGATTGTGTGATTGTGTCACTGTGTGATTGTGTGATTGTGTGATTGTGTGGTTGTGTGATTGTGTGATTGTGTGATTGTGTGATTGTGTGATTGTGTGATTGTGTGGTTGTGTGATTGTGTGATTGTGTGATTTTGTGATTGTGGGATTGTGTGGTTGTGTGATTGTGTGGTTGTGTGATTGCGTGATTGTGTGATTGTGGGATTGTGTGATTGTGTGATTGTGCGATTGTGTGATTGTGTGATTGTGTGGTTGTGTGAGTGTGTGGGTGTGTGATCGTGTGATTGTGTCACTGTGTGATTGTGTGATTGTGTGATTGTGTGGTGGTGCGATTGTGTGATTGTGTATTATGTGATTGTGTTCTTGTGTCTTTGTGTGATTGTGTAGTTGTGTGATTGTGTGATTGTGTGATTGTGGGATTGTGAGATTGTGTGATTGTGTGATTGTGTGATTGTGTGATTGTGTGATTGTGTGAAAGTGGGTTTGTGTGTTTGTGGATTGTGTGGTTGTGTGATTGTGTGATGGCGGGATGTGGATTGTCTGATTGTGTGATTGTGTGATTGTGTGATTGTCTGATTGTGGGATTGTGTGGTTGTGTGATTGTGTGGTTGTGTGATTGTGTGATTGTGTGATTGTGGGATTGTGTGATTGTGTGATTGTGTGATTGTGTGGTTGTGTGATTGTGTGATTGTGTGATTGTGTGATTGTGCGATTGTGTGATTGCGCGGTTGCGTGATTGCGTGATTGTGTGATTGTGTGATTGTGTGATTGTGTGGTTGTGTGATTGTGTGATTGTGTGATTGTGTGATTGTGTGATTGTGCGATTGTGTGATTGCGTGATTGCGTGGTTGCGTGATTCTGTGATTCCCTCGCTGTGCGATTGTGTTATTGTGTGATGAGGTGCATGTGTGATGGTGTGATTGTGTGATTGTGTGATTGTGTGATTGTGTGGTTGTGTGGTTGTGTGATTGTGTGGTTGTGTGATTGTGTGATTATGTGATTGTGGGATTGTGTGGTTGTGTGATTGTGTGGTTGCGTGATTGCGTGATTGTGTGATTGTGGGATTGTGTGATTGTGCGATTGTGTGATTGCGTGGTTGCGTGATTGCGTGATTGTGTGATTGTGAGATTTTGTGATTGCATGATTGTGTGATTGTGGGATTGTGTGATTGTGTGATTGTGTGATTGTGGGATTGTGTGGTTGTGTGATTGTGTGGTTGTGTGATTGTGTGATTGTGTGATTGTGGGATTGTGTGGTTGTGTGATTGTGTGGTTGTGTGATTGCGTGACTGTGTGATTGTGGGATTGTGTGATTGTGTGATTGTGTGGTTGTGTGATTGTGTGATTGTGTGATTGTGTGATTGTGTGATTGTGGGATTGTGTGGTTGTGTGATTGTGTGGTTGTGTGATTGTGTGATTGTGGGATTGTGTGATTGTGTGATTGTATGGTTGTGTGATTGTGTGATTGTGTGATTGTGTGATTGTGTGATTGTGTGATTGTGTGATTGTGGGATTGTGTGAGTGTGTGATTGTGTGATTGTGTGATTGCGTGATTGTGTCACAGTGTGATTGTGTGATTGTGTGATTGTGTGATTGTGTGATTGTGGGATTGTGTGGTTGCGTGATTGTGTGGTTGTGTGATTGTGGGATTGTGGGATTGTGTGGTTGTGTGATTGTGTGGTTGTGTGATTGTGTGATTGTGTGATTGTGGGATTGTGTGGTTGTGTGATTGTGTGGTTGTGTGATTGCGTGATTGTGTGATTGTGGGATTGTGTGATTGTGTGATTGTGTGATTATGGGATTGTGTGGTTGTGTGATTGTGTGGTTGTGTGATCGTGTGATTGTGTGATTGTGTGATTGTGTGATTGTGTGATTGTGTGATTGTGTGATTGTGGGATTGTGTGGTTGTGTGATTGTGTGATTGTGTGATTGTGTGATTGTGTGATTGTGTGATTGTGTGATTGCGTGATTGTGTGATTGTGTGATTGTGTATTGGTGTGATTGCGTGATTGTGTGATTGTGGGATTGTGTGAGTGTGTGATTGTGTGATTGCGTGATTGTGTGATTGTGTGATTGTGTCACAGTGTGATTGTGTGATTGTGTGGTTCTGTGATTGTGTGATTGTGTGATTGTGTGATTGTGGGATTGTGTGGTTGTGTGATTGTGTGGCTGTGTGATTGTGTGATTGTGTGATTGTGGGATTGTGTGATTGTGTGATTGTGTGATTGTGTGATTGTGTGGTTGTGTGGCTGTGTGATTGTGTGATTGTGTGATTGTGTGATTGTGCGATTGTGTGATTGCGTGGTTGCGTTATTGCGTGATTGTGTAATTGTGTGATTGTGTGATTGTGTGGTTGTGTGATTGTGTGATTGTGTGATAGTGTGATTGTGCGATTGTGTGATTGCGTGATTGCCTGGTTGCGTGATTCTGTGATTCCCTCGTTGTGCGATTGTGTTATTGCGTGATGAGGTGCTTGTGTGATGGTGTGAATGTGTGATTGTGTGATTGTGTGATTGTGTGATTGTGTGATTGTGTGATTGTGTGATTGTGTGATTGTGTGATTGTGTGATTGTGTGATTGTGTGATTGTGTGATTGTGTGATTGTGTGATTGTGTGATTGTGTGGTTGTGTGATTATGTGATTGTGTCATTGTGTTCATGTGTTATTTTGTGTTGGGGTGCTTGTGTGATTGCGTGAGTGTATGATTGTGTGACTGTGGATTGTGTATTGTGCGATTGTGTGATTGCGTGAGTGTGTGGTTGTGTGACTGTAGATTGCGTATTGTGTGATTGTGTGATTGTGTGATTGTGTGGTTGTGTGATTGTGTGAAAGTGGGTTTGTGTGTTTGTGGACTGTGTGGTTGTGTGATTGTGTGATGGCGGGATGTGGATTGTCTGATTGTGTGATTGTGTATTTGTGTGATTGTGCGATTGTGTGACTTTGCGATTGTGTGATTGTGTGATGGCGGGTTGTGGATTGTCTGATTGTGTGATTGTGTATTGGTGTGATTGTGCGATTGTGTGACAATGCGATTGTGTGATTGTGTGGTTGTGTGATTGTGTAATTGCATGGTGGGGTGATTGTGTGATAGTGTGATTGTGTGATAGTGTGATAGTGTGATTGTGTGATTGTGTGATTGTGTGATTGTGTGATTGTGTGATTGTGTGATTGTGTCCATGTGTAATCCTGTGTTTGGGTGCTTGTGTGATTGTGCGAGTGTGTGATTGTGTGATTGTGGATTGTGTGATTGTGTGATTGTGTGATTGTGTGATTGTGTGATTGTGTGATTGTGGGATTGTGTGGTTGCGTGAGTGTGTGGTTGTGTGACTGTAGATTGCGTATTGTGTGATTGTGTGATTGTGTGATTGTGTGATTGTGTGGTGGTGTGATTGTGTGATTGTGTACTATGTGATTGTGTGATTGTGTCACAGTGTGACTGTGTGATTGTGTGGTTGTGTGATTGTGTGATTGCGTGATTGTGGGATTGTGTGGTTGTGTGATTGTGTGGTTGTGTGATTGTGTGATTGTGTGATTGTGTGATTGTGTGATTGTGTGATTGTGGAATTGTGTGGTTGTGTGATTGTGTGATTGTGTGATTGTGTGGGTGTGTGATTGTGTGGTTGTGTGAAAGTGGGTTTGTGTGTTTGTGGATTGTGTGGTTGTGTGATTGTGTGATGGCGGGATGAGGATTGTCTGATTGTGTGTTTGTGTATTGGTGTGATTGTGCGATTATGTGACTTTGCGATTGTGTGATTGTGTGATGGCGGGTTGTGGATTGTCTGATTGTGTGATTGTGTATTGGTGTGATTGTGTGATTGTGTGATTATGGGATTGTGTGGTTGTGTGATTGTGTGGTTGTGTGATTGTGTGAGTGTGTGATTGTGTGGTTGTGTGATTGTGTGATTGTGTGATTGTGTGATTGTGTGATTGTGTCCATGTGTAATCCTGTGTTTGGGTGCTTGTGTGATTGTGCGAGTGTGTGATTGTGTGATTGTGGATTGTGTGATTGTGTGATTGTGTGATTGTGTGATTGTGTGATTGTGTGATTGTGGGATTGTGTGGTTGCGTGAGTGTGTGGTTGTGTGACTGTAGATTGCGTATTGTGTGATTGTGTGATTGTGTGATTGTGTGATTGTGTGGTGGTGTGATTGTGTGATTGTGTACTATGTGATTGTGTGATTGTGTCACAGTGTGACTGTGTGATTGTGTGGTTGTGTGATTGTGTGATTGCGTGATTGTGGGATTGTGTGGTTGTGTGATTGTGTGGTTGTGTGATTGTGTGATTGTGTGATTGTGTGATTGTGTGATTGTGTGATTGTGGAATTGTGTGGTTGTGTGATTGTGTGATTGTGTGATTGTGTGGGTGTGTGATTGTGTGGTTGTGTGAAAGTGGGTTTGTGTGTTTGTGGATTGTGTGGTTGTGTGATTGTGTGATGGCGGGATGAGGATTGTCTGATTGTGTGTTTGTGTATTGGTGTGATTGTGCGATTATGTGACTTTGCGATTGTGTGATTGTGTGATGGCGGGTTGTGGATTGTCTGATTGTGTGATTGTGTATTGGTGTGATTGTGTGATTGTGTGATTATGGGATTGTGTGGTTGTGTGATTGTGTGGTTGTGTGATTGTGTGAGTGTGTGATTGTGTGGTTGTGTGATTGTGTGATTGTGTGATTGTGGGATTGTGTGATTGTGTGATTGTGTGATTGTGTGATTGTGTGATTGTGTCACTGTGTGATTGTGTGATTGTGTGATTGTGTGATTGTGTGGTTGTGTGATTGTGTGATTGTGTGATTGTGTGATTGTGGAATTGTGTGGTTGTGTGATTGTGGGATTGTGTGGTTGTGTGATTGTGTGGTTGTGTGATTGTGTGATTGTGTGATTGTGTGATTGTGGGATTGTGTGGTTGTGTGATTGTGTGGTTGTGTGATTGCGTGATTGTGTGATTGTGTGATTGTGTGATTGTGTGATAGTGTGATTGTGTGTTTGTGTGATTGTGTGATTGTGTGATTGTGTGATTGTGTGATTGTGTGATTGTGTGATTGTGTGATTGTGTTATTGTGTGATTGTGTGAAAGTGGGTTTGTGTGTTTGTGGATTGTGTGGTTGTGTGATTGTGTGATTGTGTGATTGCGTGATTGTGTGATTGTGGGATTGTGTGATCGTGTGACTGTGTGATTGTGGGATTGTGTGATTGTGTGATTGTGTGGTTGTGTGATTGTGTGATTGTGTGATTGTGTGATTGTGGGATTGTGTGGTTGTGTGATTGTGTGGTTGTGTGATTGCGTGATTGTGTGATTGTGGGATTGTGTGATTGTGTGGTTGTGTGATTGTGTGATTGTGTGATTGTGTGATTGTGGGATTGTGTGGTTGTGTGATTGTGTGGTTGTGTGATTGCGTGATTGTGTGATTGTGGGATTGTGTGATTGTGTGATTGTATGGTTGTGTGATTGTGTGATTGTGTGATTGTGTGATTGTGTGATTGTGTGATTGTGTGATTGTGGGATTGTGTGAGTGTGTGATTGTGTGATTGTGTGATTGTGTCACAGTGTGATTGTGTGATTGTGTGGTTGTGTGATTGTGTGATTGTGTGATTGTGTGAAAGTGGGTTTGTGTGTTTGTGGATTGTGTGGTTGTGTGATTGTGTGATGGCGGGATGTGGGTTGTCTGATTGTGTGATTGTGTATTGGTGTGATTGTGCGATTGTGTGACTTTGCGATTGTGTGATTGTGTGATGGCGGGTTGTGGACTGTCTGATTGTGTGATTGTGTATTGGTGTGATTGTGCGATTGTGTAATTGCATGGTGGGGTGATTGTGTGATAGTGTGATAGTGTGATTGTGTGATTGTGTGATTGTGTGACTGTGTGATTGTGTCCATGTGTAATCGTGTGTTTGGGTGCTTGTGTGATTGTGCGAGTGTGTGATTGTGTGATTGTGGATTGTGTGATTGTGTGATTGTGTGATTGTGTGATTGTGGGATTGTGTGGTTGCGTGATTGTGTGGTTGTGTGATTGTGTGATTGTGGGATTGTGTGGTTGTGTGATTGTGTGGTTGTGTGATTGTGTGATTGTGTGATTGTGTGATTGTGGGATTGTGTGGTTGTGTGATTGTGTGGTTGTGTGATTGCGTGATTGTGTGATTGTGGGATTGTGTGATTGTGTGATTGTGTGATTATGGGATTGTGTGGTTGTGTGATTGTGTGGTTGTGTGATTGTGTGATTGTGTGATTGTGTGATTGTGTGATTGTGTGATTGTGTGATTGTGTGATAGTGTGATAGTGTGATTGTGTGATTGTGTGATTGTGTGATTGTGTGATTGTGTGATTGTGTCCATGTGTAATCGTGTGTTTGGGTGCTTGTGTGATTGTGCGAGTGTGTGATTGTGTGATTGTGGATTGTGTGATTGTGTGATTGTGTGATTGTGTGATTGTGTGATTGTGTGATTGTGTGATTGTGTGATTGTGTGATTGTGTGATTGTGTGATTGTGTGATTGCGGGATTGTGTGGTTGTGTGATTGTGTGATTGTGGGATTGTGTGGTTGTGTGATAGTGTGGTTGTGTGATTGCGGGATTGTGTGGTTGTGTGATTGTGTGATTGTGTGATTGTGGGATTGTGTGGTTGTGTGATAGTGTGGTTGTGTGATTGTGTGATTGTGTGATTGTGTGATTGTGGGATTGTGTGGTTGTGCGATTGTGTGGTTGTGTGATTGCGTGATTGTGTGATTGTGGGATTCGGTGATTGTGTGATTGTGTGATTATGGGATTGTGTGGTTGTGTGATTGTGTGGTTGTGTGATTGTGTGATTGTGTGATTGTGTGATTGTGTGATTGTGTGATTGTGGGATTGTGTGGTTGTGTGATTGTGTGGTTGTGTGATTGCGTGATTGTGTGATTGTGGGATTGTGTGATTGTGTGATTGTATGGTTGTCTGATTGTGTGATTGTGTATTGGTGTGATTGTGCGATTGTGTGACTTTGCGATTGTGTGATTGTGTGATGGCGGGTTGTGGATTGTCTAATTGTGTGATTGTGTATTGGTGTGATTGTGCGATTTTGTGACAATGCGATTGTGTGATTGTGTGGTTGTGTGATTGTGTAATTGCATGGTGGGGTGATTGTGTGATAGTGTGATTGTGTGATAGTGTGATAGTGTGATTGTGTGATTGTGTGATTGTGTGATTGTGTGATTGTGTGATTGTGTCCATGTGTAATCGTGTGTTTGGGTGCTTGTGTGATTGTGCGAGTGTGTGATTGTGTGATTGTGGATTGTGTGATTGTGTGATTGTGTGATTGTGTGATTGTGTGATTGTGTGATTGTGTGATTGTGTGATTGTGTGATTGTGTGATTGTGTGATTGTGTGATTGTGTGATTGTGTGATTGTGTGATTGCGGGATTGTGTGGTTGTGTGATAGTGTGGTTGTGTGATTGCGGGATTGTGTGGTTGTGTGATTGTGTGGTTGTGTGATTGTGTGATTGTGGGATTGTGTGGTTGTGTGATAGTGTGGTTGTGTGATTGTGTGATTGTGTGATTGTGTGATTGTGTGATTGTGGGATTGTGTGGTTGTGTGATTGTGTGGTTGTGTGATTGCGTGATTGTGTGATTGTGGGATTCGGTGATTGTGTGATTGTGTGATTATGGGATTGTGTGGTTGTGTGATTGTGTGGTTGTGTGATTGTGTGATTGTGTGATTGTGTGATTGTGTGATTGTGGGATTGTGTGGTTGTGTGATTGTGTGGTTGTGTGATTGCGTGATTGTGTGATTGTGGGATTGTGTGATTGTGTGATTGTATGGTTGTCTGATTGTGTGATTGTGTATTGGTGTGATTGTGCGATTGTGTGACTTTGCGATTGTGTGATTGTGTGATGGCGGGTTGTGGATTGTCTAATTGTGTGATTGTGTATTGGTGTGATTGTGCGATTTTGTGACAATGCGATTGTGTGATTGTGTGGTTGTGTGATTGTGTAATTGCATGGTGGGGTGATTGTGTGATAGTGTGATTGTGTGATAGTGTGATAGTGTGATTGTGTGATTGTGTGATTGTGAGATTGTGTGACTGTGTCCATGTGTAATCGTGTGTTTGGGTGCTTGTGTGATTGTGCGAGTGTGTGATTGTGTGATTGTGGATTGTGTGATTGTGTGATTGTGTGATTGTGTGATTGTGTGATTGTGTGATTGTGTGATTGTGTGATTGTGTGATTGCGGGATTGTGTGGTTGTGTGATTGTGTGGTTGTGTGATTGTGTGATTGTGGGATTGTGTGGTTGTGTGATAGTGTGGTTGTGTGATTGCGGGATTGTGTGGTTGTGTGATTGTGTGGTTGTGTGATTGTGTGATTGTGGGATTGTGTGGTTGTGTGATAGTGTGGTTGTGTGATTGCGGGATTGTGTGGTTGTGTGATTGTGTGGTTGTGTGATTGTGTGATTGTGGGATTGTGTGGTTGTGTGATAGTGTGGTTGTGTGATTGTGTGATTGTGTGATTGTGTGATTGTGTGATTGTGTGATTGTGGGATTGTGTGGTTGTGTGATTGCGTGATTGTGTGATTGTGGGATTCGGTGATTGTGTGATTGTGTGATTATGGGATTGTGTGGTTGTGTGATTGTGTGGTTGTGTGATTGTGTGATTGTGTGATTGTGTGATTGTGTGATTGTGGGATTGTGTGGTTGTGTGATTGTGTGGTTGTGTGATTGCGTGATTGTGTGATTGTATGGTTGTGTGATTGTGTGATTGTGTGATTGTGTGATTGTGTGATTGTGTGATTGTGTGATTGTGGGATTGTGTGAGTGTGTGATTGTGTGATTGTGCGATTGTGTGATTGCGTGATTGCCTGGTTGCGTGATTCTGTGATTCCCTCGTTGTGTGATTGTGTTATTGTGTGATGAGCTGCTTGTGGGATGGTGTGATTGTGTGATTGTGTGATTGTGTGATTGTGTGATTGTGTGATTGTGTGATTGTGTGATTGTGAGATTGTGAGATTGTGTGATTGTGTGATTGTGTGATTGTGTGATTGTGTGATTGTCTGATTGTGGGATTGTGTGGTTGTGTGATTGTGTGGTTGTGTGATTGTGTGATTGTGTGATTGTGGGATTGTGTGATTGTGTGATTGTGTGATTGTGTGGTTGTGTGATTGTGTGATTGTGTGATTGTGTGATTGTGCGATTGTGTGATTGCGCGGTTGCGTGATTGCGTGATTGTGTGATTGTGTGATTGTGTGATTGTGTGGTTGTGTGATTGTGTGATTGTGTGATTGTGTGATTGTGCGATTGTGTGATTGCGTGATTGCGTGGTTGCGTGATTCTGTGATTCCCTCGCTGTGCGATTGTGTTATTGTGTGATGAGGTGCATGTGTGATGGTGTGATTGTGTGATTGTGTGATTGTGTGATTGTGTGGTTGTGTGGTTGTGTGATTGTGTGGTTGTGTGATTGTGTGATTATGTGATTGTGGGATTGTGTGGTTGTGTGATTGTGTGGTTGTGTGATTGCGTGATTGTGTGATTGTGGGATTGTGTGATTGTGTGATTGTGGGATTGTGTGCTTGTGTGCTTGCGTGGTTGTGTGATTGTGTGATTGTGTGATTGTGTGATTGTGGGATTGTGTGGTTGTGTGATTGTGTAGTTGTGTGATTGCGTGATTGTGTGATTGTGGGATTGTGTGATTGTGTGATTGTGCGATTTTGTGATTGTGTGATTGTGTGGTTGTGTGAGTGTGTGGGTGTGTGATCGTGTGATTGTGTCACTGTGTGATTGTGTGATTGTGTGATTGTGTGGTGGTGTGATTGTGTGATTGTGTATTTTGTGATTGTGTTCTTGTGTCTTTGTGTGATTGTGTAGTTGTGTGATTGTGTGATTGTGTGATTGTGGGATTGTGTGGTTGTGTGATTGCGTGGTTGCGTGATTGCGTGTGTGATATTGTCGGGCTCTAACATACCGACGCCTCATAGGAACGATTGCGAGCGTAGCGGATGAGTCAGTCGGTGAGAGATAGCGAGCGATACCGTACACGTGAATAAGTTAAGCGGAAACGATTGTAGTAATAGAGTAATAAAGGTGAAGGGTTATCTTTCTTTTGGGGTTCAACTCGTGGTTTGTCTTTTTCTTATTGATCCCAAAACATAACAAGTGGCGACGAGGATGGGATTTTTCGTTTTTTATTTTTTTTTGTGTGGAGGAAGTTAAAAACGTTTTTCACACGTGAGGAAGGTGTAGTGGATTAAGACGATTGACTCAATAGTGCTAATGAATGCGGGAAACCCGGGGAATAAAGAAAAGATCACGACGGAAAAAGACGCGAAGAACCTGGAATTGAAGTTGGCGGAGAGTACAACAGCGGTTAGAAATTTACAAAGGACTACGGCATTAGCAGCTCACAGAATGGCAGAAATTCCAGGCTCGTTCAAAATTGAGACGTACGATATGGCGAAACATAAATGGAGCACGTGGTTACAAAGATTGGAAGGCGCTTTTGCTGCGTTTGAAATTACAACGGAAACGAAGCAAAGATCCTACTTACTACAATACATAGGCATTGATACGTACACGAAACTGGGGAACGCTATGGATGGCGCCAATCCTTACATTACTCCGCTGAATACAATAAAAGAGTGTTTGAAAACAATCTTGGAACCAGAACCCTTGGAAGCTGCAGAGATCTTCGTATTTCAACAACGAAAACAACGAGAGGATGAATCGATACGGGAATTTGTTAACGATTTACACAAATTAAGCGCTAAATGCAATTTCGGGTCATATTTGAAAACGGCGTTACGCACTCAACTGATAGCAGGACTTCGCAATCCAATCATTCAGGCTAGGCTCCTGGAAACGCAAAATTTGACTTTCGATACAGCCGTTAACACAGCGATTACGATGGAATTAGCAGAAAGCAGTACGTCTCAGCTGCGTAATACCAGTTCCAGTGTGGAAAAAATCCAGTACATTAATTCGGATGAAAATCGTTACAAATCAAATCAACAACGAAGAAACCAGCAAAGAAGAAGTTCGAACTCTACAAATACGGTACATAAAAACCCCAAACAGCTAGCTAAAGGTCCTAATGCTTACGTACACGAACAGAATACAAGTAAATACAAACAGTCGAAAAACGTTAAGTGTTACCGTTGCGGAAAAGAACATTACGCCAGTCAGTGTTCGCTAAACAAAAATGTGGAGTGCAATTTTTGCAATAGAAAGGGACATCTGTCTCGGGTTTGTTTTGCAAAGAAGAAAGAAGCCATGCATACAGTTGAAGAAATTTGCGTAGTCGACACGGTTTCAACGAGGGAGAAGTTCATCATACAGGTGGAGGTGGATCATCATCTGGTGGACTTCGAGGTGGACACGGGCGCCGCAGTGAGTTTAATGAGTACGGAACAAGCGAAAATTCTTTTTCCTAAAAGAAAGGTACATAATTCTAATATAATATTGCAATCATTCAACAAAGACTCCATCGACACGGTTGGTTACATAAAAGTTCAGGTAAAATTCGGGGGACAGTTAGCGAAATTGAATTTGTACATCGTGCGGATAAATTGTAAACCGTTACTGGGGAGGGAGTGGATTCGTAAACTAGTAAACATAGGAAGTTTCGAATTCATCAAAACAAAAGAAACAGAGGTTAACTCGATATACACGGGAACCGTTGAGCAAGCTACATTAAATTTATTACGAAAATACGATATTACGAACGATAGAGTAGAGCCAATAAAATCATACGTGGCAAAATTTACACTTAAAGATAATGCTAAACCAATTTTTATTAAACATAGAACGGTTCCATTCAAAATGCAACAGAAGATTAAAATAGAACTTGATAGATTGGTATCTAAAGAAATCCTAATTCCGGTTAAGTCATCTGAATGGGCGACGCCTATAGTCCCATCGTTAAAAAAAGACGGGTCAGTCCGCATTTGCGGAGATTATAGTGTCACCGTAAATAAAAATTTACTAGTTGACGAATACCCCTTACCCAAACTCGAAGAATTATTCTCATGTATGTCGGGTATGACGGTATTTTCGAAAATCGACCTAAAACATGCGTATTTACAATTACAAGTATGCGAAGAGCAACAAAGCTTGCTTACACTTACGACTCACTGCGGTCTTTACAAACCGACAAGGTTAATGTTTGGTATAGCGTCCGCTCCGGCTATTTGGCAACGTACTATAGAAGAAATCCTTCGCGATATAGATGGTCTCAAAATTTTCCTCGATGACATTCGTATTGCAAGCCGGAATAAGGAGGAGCACATTAAAAAATTAGATTTAATTTTCAAACGATTGCATGATTATAATATTCAAATAAATCTAGACAAATGCGAATTTTTTAAAAATAGTATTCATTTCTGCGGGTACATAGTTGATAAACACGGAATTAACAAGGATCCGGAAAAATACGCGGCAATAGAAAATATGCCTAAACCGAAAAATAAATCAGAAGTACGTGCATTTTTGGGTTTTGTTACATATTACGCACGATTTATAAAAAACTTGGCGGCAATCTTACATCCTTTGCACAATCTATTAAAAGATAACGTACCTTTCAACTGGGATAGGCAATGCGAAGATGCGTTCACCCAGGCTAAACGAGCGTTTTGTGAAAATAAAATTTTGGCACATTACGATCCGCAGTTGCCATTAATTTTAGCGGTAGATGCTTGCAGTTATGGGGTGGGCGCAGTCCTTTCGCACGCTTATCCCGACGGATCAGAGAGAATTATTCAATGCGCTTCTCAGAAATTGAACGATACACAACAGAAATATGCAAATATTGATAAAGAAGCTTACGCTATCATATTTGGCATTAAAAAATTTCACCAATATTTATTTGGAGCTAAGTTCACCCTTATAACGGATAATCAGGCTTTGACGCGCATCTTTTCACCGGATAAAAACCTACCTACATTCGCAGCATTACGTATGCAACATTACGCTTTATTTCTGCGCGCCTACAATTACGAAATACGGTACAAAAACTCTGCGAAAAATGCGAATGCAGACGGTCTGTCAAGACTACCTCTAGAGATCGGAAACAACTACACCCACGACGTAGCGGATATTTTTTACCTGGAGTCGATAGAACTTCTGCCGATTACGGCGAAGGAGATCGCGGAATGCACAAAAACAGATATAGAATTGCAAAAAATTTATAAGGAAATTACAAAACAGGGTAATTGGTCAAAAAAACAAAATACTAACGTAGAAGAATTTTCAATTTGCAATGATGTCATCTTGCGTAACGATAAAGTAGTTGTACCCGAAAAGCTCAGGGGAAAAATTCTGCGCGAACTGCACTGGGGACATTTCGGTATTGTTAAAATGAAGAGTTTAGCACGCAAACTTGTATGGTGGCCGTCGATAAATAAAGATATTGAGAACCTCGTAAGAAATTGTACATCCTGTAATCTGCACAGGAATAACCCAGCAAAGGTCGATACTCATGTTTGGGAAGAAGCGGAAAATGTTTTCGATAGGGTACACATAGACTTTGCCGGGCCATTCCTGGGTAAAACATTTTTGATTTTAGTCGATGCTTACTCGAAATTCCCCATTGTAAGAATAGTCAATACAATGTCATCAGGAAATACCATCCTAGTTTGTAGAGAAATATTTAGCGAATTCGGAATGCCGAAAGTCATTGTCACGGATAATGGTAGAACCTTCACATCTAGTGAGTTTAAGTATTTCATGCGAGAAATAAATTGTACGATTAAATATACAGCGCCATACCATCCTGCCACGAACGGGCAGGCGGAAAACATGGTTAAGACGGTAAAAATTGGATTAAAGAAACTATGTGAAGAAAATAAATCAATACACGAAAATCTATGCAAATTATTGCTGCAATACAGAATAAGCGTACATTCACAGACAGGGAAAGTTCCCGCGGAACTATTTTTTGGTAGAAAAGTAAATTCACATTTAGATTTCATACACCCTATGTACAAACAAATTGCGACTCATGTAAAACACGACGAATGCAAGAAATTTTTTCGTGTGGGAGAGAGAGTGAGTGTACGAGACTACGTTGGGAAGAACAAATGGCTTTTCGGGAAGGTAGAATCTAAACTAGGTATTTTACATTACAAAATTAAATTAGATAAGGGCAATACTGTACGAAGACATGTCAATCAAATGTTAAAAATCGGAGAAAATACCCCTGCGATAGAGGCGGACAGGGCGCAATATTACCCTCCTCCACCAGTTATCGACACTCAAAAACCTACTCTTAACCGGGATAACAGTAACGTAGATGCAAATACAGCGGCCGGTGGGGCACAAACGGGGGAAAATGCAGGGGCGCCTGCAGACTTACGCATTCAACCGGCAAGGAATCGAAAACCGCCAGAACGTTGGAAATATGATAAATTTTAGTAGGTTACTAATTTTGTTTACTTTACGAGGGGGAGTGTGATATTGTCGGGCTCTAACATACCGACGCCTCATAGGAACGATTGCGAGCGTAGCGGATGAGTCAGTCGGTGAGAGATAGCGAGCGATACCGTACACGTGAATAAGTTAAGCGGAAACGATTGTAGTAATAGAGTAATAAAGGTGAAGGGTTATCTTTCTTTTGGGGTTCAACTCGTGGTTTGTCTTTTTCTTATTGATCCCAAAACATAACAGCGTGATTGTGTGATTGTGAGATTTTGTGATTGCGTGATTGTGTGATTGTGGGATTGTGTGATTGTGTGATTGTGTGATTGTGGGATTGTGTGGTTGTGTGATTGTGTAGTTGTGTGATTGTGTGATTGTGTGATTGTGGGATTGTGTGGTTGTGTGATTGTGTGGTTGTGTGATTGCGTGATTGTGTGATTGTGGGATTGTGTGATTGTGTGATTGTGTGGTTGTGTGATTGTGTGATTGTGTGATTGTGTGATTGTGTGATTGTGTGATTGTGGGATTGTGTGGTTGTGTGATTGTGTGGTTGTGTGATTGTGTGATTGTGGGATTGTGTGATTGTGTGATTGTATGGTTGTGTGATTGTGTGATTGTGTGATTGTGTGATTGTGTGATTGTGTGTTTGTGTGATTGTGTGATTGTGGGATTGTGTGAGTGTGTGATTGTGTGATTGTGTGATTGTGTGATTGTGTGATTGTGTCACAGTGTGATTGTGTGATTGTGTGGTTGTGTGATTGTGTGATTGTGTGATTGTGTGGTTGTGTGATTGTGTGATTGTGTGATTGTGTGATTGTGTGATTGTGTGATTGTGTGGTTGTGTGATTATGTGATTGTGTCATTGTGTTCATGTGTTATTTTGTGTTGGGGTGCTTGTGTGATTGCGTGAGTGTATGATTGTGTGACTGTGGATTGTGTATTGTGCGATTGTGTGATTGCGTAAGTGTGTGGTTGTGTGACTGTAGATTGCGTATTGTGTGATTGTGTGATTGTGTGATTGTGTGATTGTGTGATTGTGTGATTGTGTGAAAGTGGGTTTGTGTGTTTGTGGATTGTGTGGTTGTGTGATTGTGTGATGGCGGGATGTGGATTGTCTGATTGTGTGATTGTGTATTGGTGTGATTGTGCGATTGTGTGACTTTGCGATTGTGTGATTGTGTGATGGCGGGTTGTGGATTGTCTGATTGTGTGATTGTGTATTGGTGTGATTGTGCGATTGTGTGACAATGCGATTGTGTGATTGTGTGGTTGTGTGAATGTGTAATTGCATGGTGGGGTGATTGTGTGATAGTGTGATTGTGTCCATGTGTAATCGTGTGTTTGGGTGCTTGTGTGATTGTGCGAGTGTGTGATTGTGTGATTGTGGATTGTGTGATTGTGTGATTGTGTGATTGTGTGATTGTGGGATTGTGTGGTTGCGTGATTGTGTGGTTGTGTGATTGTGTGATTGTGGGATTGTGAGGTTGTGTGATTGTGTGGTTGTGTGATCGTGTGACTGTGTGATTGTGGGATTGTGTGGTTGTGTGATTGTGTGGTTGTGTGATTGCGTGATTGTGTGATTGTGGGATTGTGTGATTGTGTGATTGTGTGATTATGGGATTGTGAGGTTGTGTGATTGTGTGGTTGTGCGATTGTGTGATTGCGTGAGTGTGTGGTTGTGTGACTGTAGATTGCGTATTGTGTGATTGTGTGATTGTGTGATTGTGTGGTTGTGTGATTGTGTGAAAGTGGGTTTGTGTGTTTGTGGACTGTGTGGTTGTGTGATTGTGTGATAGCGGGATGTGGATTGTCTGATTGTGTGATTGTGTATTGGTGTGATTGTGCGATTGTGTGACTTTGCGATTGTGTGATTGTGTGATGGCGGGTTGTGGATTGTCTGATTGTGTGATTGTGTATTGGTGTGATTGTGCGATTGTGTGACAATGCGATTGTGTGATTGTGTGGTTGTGTGATTGTGTAATTGCATGGTGGGGTGATTGTGTGATAGTGTGATTGTGTGATAGTGTGATAGTGTGATTGTGTGATTGTGTGATTGTGTGATTGTGTGATTGTGTGATTGTGTGATTGTGTGATTGTGTCCATGTGTAATCGTGTGTTTGGGTGCTTGTGTGATTGTGCGAGTGTGTGATTGTGTGATTATGGATTGTGTGATTGTGTGATTGTGTGATTGTGTGATTGTGTGATTGTGTGATTGTGGGATTGTGTGGTTGCGTGAGTGTGTGGTTGTGTGATTGTGTGATTGTGGGATTGTGAGGTTGTGTGATTGTGTGGTTGTGTGATCGTGTGATTGTGTGATTGTGGGATTGTGTGGTTGTGTGATTGTGTGGTTGTGTGATTGCGTGATTGTGTGATTGTGGGATTGTGTGATTGTGTGATTGTGTGATTATGGGATTGTGTGGTTGTGTGATTGTGTGGTTGTGCGATTGTGTGATTGCGTGAGTGTGTGGTTGTGTGACTGTAGATTGCGTATTGTGTGATTGTGTGATTGTGTGATTGTGTGGTTGTGTGATTGTGTGAAAGTGGGTTTGTGTGTTTGTGGACTGTGTGGTTGTGTGATTGTGTGATAGCGGGATGTGGATTGTCTGATTGTGTGATTGTGTATTGGTGTGATTGTGCGATTGTGTGACTTTGCGATTGTGTGATTGTGTGATGGCGGGTTGTGGATTGTCTGATTGTGTGATTGTGTATTGGTGTGATTGTGCGATTGTGTGACAATGCGATTGTGTGATTGTGTGGTTGTGTGATTGTGTAATTGCATGGTGGGGTGATTGTGTGATAGTGTGATTGTGTGATAGTGTGATAGTGTGATTGTGTGATTGTGTGATTGTGTGATTGTGTGATTGTGTGATTGTGTGATTGTGTCCATGTGTAATCGTGTGTTTGGGTGCTTGTGTGATTGTGCGAGTGTGTGATTGTGTGATTATGGATTGTGTGATTGTGTGATTGTGTGATTGTGTGATTGTGTGATTGTGTGATTGTGGGATTGTGTGGTTGCGTGAGTGTGTGGTTGTGTGACTGTAGATTGCGTATTGTGTGATTGTGTGATTGTGTGATTGTGTGGTTGTGTGATTGTGTGAAAGTGGGTTTGTGTGTTTGTGGACTGTGTGGTTGTGTGATTGTGTGATGGCGGGATGTGGATTGTCTGATTGTGTGATTGTGTATTGGTGTGATTGTGCGATTGTGTGACTTTGCGATTGTGTGATTGTGTGATGGCGGGTTGTGGATTGTCTGATTGTGTGATTGTGTATTGGTGTGATTGTGCGATTGTGTGACAATGCGATTGTGTGATTGTGTGGTTGTGTGATTGTGTAATTGCATGGTGGGGTGATTGTGTGATAGTGTGATTGTGTGATAGTGTGATAGTGTGATTGTGTGATTGTGTGATTGTGTGATTGTGTGATTGTGTCCATGTGTAATCGTGTGTTTGGGTGCATGTGTGATTGTGCGAGTGTGTGATTGTGTGATTGTGGATTGTGTGATTGTGTGATTGTGTGATTGTGTGATTGTGTGATTGCGTGATTGTGTGATTGTGGGATTGTGTGGTTGTGTGATTGTGTGGTTGTGTGATTGTGTGATTGTGGGATTGTGTGGTTGTGTGATTGTGTGGTTGTGTGATTGTGTGATTGTGTGATTGTGTGATTGTGGGATTGTGTGGTTGTGTGATTGTGTGGTTGTGTGATTGCGTGATTGTGTGATTGTGGGATTGTGTGATTGTGTGATTGTGTGATTATGGGATTGTGTGGTTGTGTGATTGTGTGGTTGTGTGATTGTGTGATTGTGTGATTGTGTGATTGTGGGATTGTGTGGTTGTGTGATTGTGTGGTTGTGTGATTGCGTGATTGTGTGATTGTAGGATTGCGTGATTGTGTGATTGTGTGGTTGTGTGATTGTGTGATTGTGGGATTGTGTGGTTGTGTGATAGTGTGGTTGTGTGATTGCGGGATTGTGTGGTTGTGTGATTGTGTGGTTGTGTGATTGTGTGATTGTGGGATTGTGTGGTTGTGTGATAGTGTGGTTGTGTGATTGCGGGATTGTGTGTTTGTGTGATTGTGTGGTTGTGTGATTGTGTGATTGTGGGATTGTGTGGTTGTGTGATAGTGTGGTTGTGTGATTGTGTGATTGTGTGATTGTGTGATTGTGTGATTGTGGGATTGTGTGGTTGTGTGATTGTGTGGTTGTGTGATTGCGTGATTGTGTGATTGTGGGATTCGGTGATTGTGTGATTGTGTGATTATGGGATTGTGTGGTTGTGTGATTGTGTGGTTGTGTGATTGTGTGATTGTGTGATTGTGTGATTGTGTGATTGTGGGATTGTGTGGTTGTGTGATTGTGTGGTTGTGTGATTGCGTGATTGTGTGATTGTGGGATTGTGTGATTGTGTGATTGTATGGTTGTGTGATTGTGTGATTGTGTGACTGTGTGATTGTGTGATTGTGTGATTGTGTGATTGTGTGATTGTGGGATTGTGTGAGTGTGTGATTGTGTGATTGTGCGATTGTGTGATTGCGTGATTGCCTGGTTGCGTGATTCTGTGATTCCCTCGTTGTGTGATTGTGTTATTGTGTGATGAGCTGCTTGTGGGATGGTGTGATTGTGTGATTGTGTGATTGTGTGATTGTGTGATTGTGTGATTGTGTGATTGTGTGATTGTGTGATTGGGGGATTGTGTGAGTGTGTGATTGTGTGATTGTGTGATTGTGTGATTGTGTGATTGTGTCACAGTGTGATTGTGTGATTGTGTGGTTGTGTGATTGTGTGATTGTGTGATTGTGTGGTTGTGTGATTGTGTGATTGTGTGATTGTGTGATTGTGTGATTGTGTGGTTGTGTGATTGTGTGATTGTGTGATTGTGTGATTGTGCGATTGTGTGATTGCGTGGTTGCGTGATTGCGTGATTGTGTGATTGTGTGATTGTGTGGTTGTGTGGTTGTGTGATTGTGTGATTGTGTGATAGTGTGATTGTGCGATTGTGTGATTGCGTGATTGCCTGGTTGCGTGATTCTGCGATTCCCTCGTTGTGCGATTGTGTTATTGTGTGATGAGGTGCTTGTGTGATGGTGTGATTGTGTGATTGTGTGATTGTGTGGTTGTGTGATTGTGTGATTGTGTGATTGTGTGATTGTGTGGTTCTGTGATTATGTGATTGTGTCATTGTGTTCATGTGTTATTTTGTGTTGGGGTGCTTGTGTGATTGCGTGAGTGTATGATTGTGTGACTGTGGATTGTGTATTGTGCGATTGTGTGATTGCGTGAGTGTGTGGTTGTGTGACTGTAGATTGCGTATTGTGTGATTGTGTGATTGTGTGATTGTGTGATTGTGTGATTGTGTGATTGTGTGAAAGTGGGTTTGTGTGTTTGTGGATTGTGTGGTTGTGTGATTGTGTGATGGCGGGATGTGGATTGTCTGATTGTGTGATTGTGTATTGGTGTGATTGTGCGATTGTGTGACTTTGCGATTGTGTGATTGTGTGATGGCGGGTTGTGGATTGTCTAATTGTGTGATTGTGTATTGGTGTGATTGTGCGATTTTGTGACAATGCGATTGTGTGATTGTGTGGTTGTGTGATTGTGTAATTGCATGGTGGGGTGATTGTGTGATAGTGTGATTGTGTGATAGTGTGATAGTGTGATTGTGTGATTGTGTGATTGTGTGATTGTGTGATTGTGTCCATGTGTAATCGTGTGTTTGGGTGCTTGTGTGATTGTGCGAGTGTGTGATTGTGTGATTGTGGATTGTGTGATTGTGTGATTGTGTGATTGTGTGATTGTGTGATTGTGTGATTGTGTGATTGTGTGATTGTGTGATTGCGGGATTGTGTGGTTGTGTGATTGTGTGATTGTGGGATTGTGTGGTTGTGTGATAGTGTGGTTGTGTGATTGCGGGATTGTGTGGTTGTGTGATTGTGTGATTGTGTGATTGTGGGATTGTGTGGTTGTGTGATAGTGTGGTTGTGTGATTGTGTGATTGTGTGATTGTGTGATTGTGTGATTGTGGGATTGTGTGGTTGTGTGATTGTGTGGTTGCGTGATTGCGTGATTGTGTGATTGTGGGATTCGGTGATTGTGTGATTGTATGATTATGGGATTGTGTGGTTGTGTGATTGTGTGGTTGTGTGATTGTGTGATTGTGTGATTGTGTGATTGTGTGATTGTGTGATTGTGGGATTGTGTGGTTGTGTGATTGTGTGGTTGTGTGATTGCGTGATTGTGTGATTGTGGGATTGTGTGATTGTGTGATTGTATGGTTGTCTGATTGTGTGATTGTGTATTGGTGTGATTGTGCGATTGTGTGACTTTGCGATTGTGTGATTGTGTGATGGCGGGTTGTGGATTGTCTAATTGTGTGATTGTGTATTGGTGTGATTGTGCGATTTTGTGACAATGCGATTGTGTGATTGTGTGGTTGTGTGATTGTGTAATTGCATGGTGGGGTGATTGTGTGATAGTGTGATTGTGTGATAGTGTGATAGTGTGATTGTGTGATTGTGTGATTGTGTGATTGTGTGATTGTGTCCATGTGTAATCGTGTGTTTGGGTGCTTGTGTGATTGTGCGAGTGTGTGATTGTGTGATTGTGGATTGTGTGATTGTGTGATTGTGTGATTGTGTGATTGTGTGATTGTGTGATTGTGTGATTGTGTGATTGTGTGATTGTGTGATTGTGTGATTGTGTGATTGTGTGATTGTGTGATTGCGGGATTGTGTGGTTGTGTGATTGTGTGGTTGTGTGATTGTGTGATTGTGGGATTGTGTGGTTGTGTGATAGTGTGGTTGTGTGATTGCGGGATTGTGTGGTTGTGTGATTGTGTGGTTGTGTGATTGTGTGATTGTGGGATTGTGTGGTTGTGTGATAGTGTGGTTGTGTGATTGCGGGATTGTGTGGTTGTGTGATTGTGTGGTTGTGTGATTGTGTGATTGTGGGATTGTGTGGTTGTGTGATAGTGTGGTTGTGTGATTGTGTGATTGTGTGATTGTGTGATTGTGTGATTGTGGGATTGTGTGGTTGTGTGATTGTGTGGTTGTGTGATTGCGTGATTGTGTGATTGTGGGATTCGGTGATTGTGTGATTGTGTGATTATGGGATTGTGTGGTTGTGTGATTGTGTGGTTGTGTGATTGTGTGATTGTGTGATTGTGTGATTGTGTGATTGTGGGATTGTGTGGTTGTGTGATTGTGTGGTTGTGTGATTGCGTGATTGTGTGATTGTGGGATTGTGTGATTGTGTGATTGTATGGTTGTCTGATTGTGTGATTGTGTATTGGTGTGATTGTGCGATTGTGTGACTTTGCGATTGTGTGATTGTGTGATGGCGGGTTGTGGATTGTCTAATTGTGTGATTGTGTATTGGTGTGATTGTGCGATTTTGTGACAATGCGATTGTGTGATTGTGTGGTTGTGTGATTGTGTAATTGCATGGTGGGGTGATTGTGTGATAGTGTGATTGTGTGATAGTGTGATAGTGTGATTGTGTGATTGTGTGATTGTGTGATTGTGTGATTGTGTCCATGTGTAATCGTGTGTTTGGGTGCTTGTGTGATTGTGCGAGTGTGTGATTGTGTGATTGTGGATTGTGTGATTGTGTGATTGTGTGATTGTGTGATTGTGTGATTGTGTGATTGTGTGATTGTGTGATTGTGTGATTGTGTGATTGTGTGATTGTGTGATTGCGGGATTGTGTGGTTGTGTGATAGTGTGGTTGTGTGATTGCGGGATTGTGTGGTTGTGTGATTGTGTGGTTGTGTGATTGTGTGATTGTGGGATTGTGTGGTTGTGTGATAGTGTGGTTGTGTGATTGCGGGATTGTGTGGTTGTGTGATTGTGTGGTTGTGTGATTGTGTGATTGTGGGATTGTGTGGTTGTGTGATAGTGTGGTTGTGTGATTGTGTGATTGTGTGATTGTGTGATTGTGTGATTGTGGGATTGTGTGGTTGTGTGATTGTGTGGTTGTGTGATTGCGTGATTGTGTGATTGTGGGATTCGGTGATTGTGTGATTATGGGATTGTGTGGTTGTGTGATTGTGTGGTTGTGTGATTGTGTGATTGTGTGATTGTGTGATTGCGTGATTGTGTCCATGTGTAATCGTGTGTTTGGGTGCATGTGTGATTGTGCGAGTGTGTGATTGTGTGATTGTGGATTGTGTGATTGTGTGATTGTGTGATTGTGTGATTGTGTGATTGCGTGATTGTGTGATTGTGTCCATGTGTAATCGTGTGTTTGGGTGCTTGTGTGATTGTGCGAGTGTGTGATTGTGTGATTATGGATTGTGTGATTGTGTGATTGTGTGATTGTGTGATTGTGTGATTGTGTGATTGTGGGATTGTGTGGTTGCGTGAGTGTGTGGTTGTGTGATTGTGTGATTGTGGGATTGTGAGGTTGTGTGATTGTGTGGTTGTGTGATCGTGTGATTGTGTGATTGTGGGATTGTGTGGTTGTGTGATTGTGTGGTTGTGTGATTGCGTGATTGTGTGATTGTGGGATTGTGTGATTGTGTGATTGTGTGATTATGGGATTGTGTGGTTGTGTGATTGTGTGGTTGTGCGATTGTGTGATTGCGTGAGTGTGTGGTTGTGTGACTGTAGATTGCGTATTGTGTGATTGTGTGATTGTGTGATTGTGTGGTTGTGTGATTGTGTGAAAGTGGGTTTGTGTGTTTGTGGACTGTGTGGTTGTGTGATTGTGTGATAGCGGGATGTGGATTGTCTGATTGTGTGATTGTGTATTGGTGTGATTGTGCGATTGTGTGACTTTGCGATTGTGTGATTGTGTGATGGCGGGTTGTGGATTGTCTGATTGTGTGATTGTGTATTGGTGTGATTGTGCGATTGTGTGACAATGCGATTGTGTGATTGTGTGGTTGTGTGATTGTGTAATTGCATGGTGGGGTGATTGTGTGATAGTGTGATTGTGTGATAGTGTGATAGTGTGATTGTGTGATTGTGTGATTGTGTGATTGTGTGATTGTGTGATTGTGTGATTGTGTGATTGTGTCCATGTGTAATCGTGTGTTTGGGTGCTTGTGTGATTGTGCGAGTGTGTGATTGTGTGATTATGGATTGTGTGATTGTGTGATTGTGTGATTGTGTGATTGTGTGATTGTGTGATTGTGGGATTGTGTGGTTGCGTGAGTGTGTGGTTGTGTGACTGTAGATTGCGTATTGTGTGATTGTGTGATTGTGTGATTGTGTGGTTGTGTGATTGTGTGAAAGTGGGTTTGTGTGTTTGTGGACTGTGTGGTTGTGTGATTGTGTGATGGCGGGATGTGGATTGTCTGATTGTGTGATTGTGTATTGGTGTGATTGTGCGATTGTGTGACTTTGCGATTGTGTGATTGTGTGATGGCGGGTTGTGGATTGTCTGATTGTGTGATTGTGTATTGGTGTGATTGTGCGATTGTGTGACAATGCGATTGTGTGATTGTGTGGTTGTGTGATTGTGTAATTGCATGGTGGGGTGATTGTGTGATAGTGTGATTGTGTGATAGTGTGATAGTGTGATTGTGTGATTGTGTGATTGTGTGATTGTGTGATTGTGTCCATGTGTAATCGTGTGTTTGGGTGCATGTGTGATTGTGCGAGTGTGTGATTGTGTGATTGTGGATTGTGTGATTGTGTGATTGTGTGATTGTGTGATTGTGTGATTGCGTGATTGTGTGATTGTGGGATTGTGTGGTTGTGTGATTGTGTGGTTGTGTGATTGTGTGATTGTGGGATTGTGTGGTTGTGTGATTGTGTGGTTGTGTGATTGTGTGATTGTGTGATTGTGTGATTGTGGGATTGTGTGGTTGTGTGATTGTGTGGTTGTGTGATTGCGTGATTGTGTGATTGTGGGATTGTGTGATTGTGTGATTGTGTGATTATGGGATTGTGTGGTTGTGTGATTGTGTGGTTGTGTGATTGTGTGATTGTGTGATTGTGTGATTGTGGGATTGTGTGGTTGTGTGATTGTGTGGTTGTGTGATTGCGTGATTGTGTGATTGTAGGATTGCGTGATTGTGTGATTGTGTGGTTGTGTGATTGTGTGATTGTGGGATTGTGTGGTTGTGTGATAGTGTGGTTGTGTGATTGCGGGATTGTGTGGTTGTGTGATTGTGTGGTTGTGTGATTGTGTGATTGTGGGATTGTGTGGTTGTGTGATAGTGTGGTTGTGTGATTGCGGGATTGTGTGTTTGTGTGATTGTGTGGTTGTGTGATTGTGTGATTGTGGGATTGTGTGGTTGTGTGATAGTGTGGTTGTGTGATTGTGTGATTGTGTGATTGTGTGATTGTGTGATTGTGGGATTGTGTGGTTGTGTGATTGTGTGGTTGTGTGATTGCGTGATTGTGTGATTGTGGGATTCGGTGATTGTGTGATTGTGTGATTATGGGATTGTGTGGTTGTGTGATTGTGTGGTTGTGTGATTGTGTGATTGTGTGATTGTGTGATTGTGTGATTGTGGGATTGTGTGGTTGTGTGATTGTGTGGTTGTGTGATTGCGTGATTGTGTGATTGTGGGATTGTGTGATTGTGTGATTGTATGGTTGTGTGATTGTGTGATTGTGTGACTGTGTGATTGTGTGATTGTGTGATTGTGTGATTGTGTGATTGTGGGATTGTGTGAGTGTGTGATTGTGTGATTGTGCGATTGTGTGATTGCGTGATTGCCTGGTTGCGTGATTCTGTGATTCCCTCGTTGTGTGATTGTGTTATTGTGTGATGAGCTGCTTGTGGGATGGTGTGATTGTGTGATTGTGTGATTGTGTGATTGTGTGATTGTGTGATTGTGTGATTGTGTGATTGGGGGATTGTGTGAGTGTGTGATTGTGTGATTGTGTGATTGTGTGATTGTGTGATTGTGTCACAGTGTGATTGTGTGATTGTGTGGTTGTGTGATTGTGTGATTGTGTGATTGTGTGGTTGTGTGATTGTGTGATTGTGTGATTGTGTGATTGTGTGATTGTGTGGTTGTGTGATTGTGTGATTGTGTGATTGTGTGATTGTGCGATTGTGTGATTGCGTGGTTGCGTGATTGCGTGATTGTGTGATTGTGTGATTGTGTGGTTGTGTGGTTGTGTGATTGTGTGATTGTGTGATAGTGTGATTGTGCGATTGTGTGATTGCGTGATTGCCTGGTTGCGTGATTCTGCGATTCCCTCGTTGTGCGATTGTGTTATTGTGTGATGAGGTGCTTGTGTGATGGTGTGATTGTGTGATTGTGTGATTGTGTGGTTGTGTGATTGTGTGATTGTGTGATTGTGTGATTGTGTGGTTGTGTGATTATGTGATTGTGTCATTGTGTTCATGTGTTATTTTGTGTTGGGGTGCTTGTGTGATTGCGTGAGTGTATGATTGTGTGACTGTGGATTGTGTATTGTGCGATTGTGTGATTGCGTGAGTGTGTGGTTGTGTGACTGTAGATTGCGTATTGTGTGATTGTGTGATTGTGTGATTGTGTGATTGTGTGATTGTGTGATTGTGTGAAAGTGGGTTTGTGTGTTTGTGGATTGTGTGGTTGTGTGATTGTGTGATGGCGGGATGTGGATTGTCTGATTGTGTGATTGTGTATTGGTGTGATTGTGCGATTGTGTGACTTTGCGATTGTGTGATTGTGTGATGGCGGGTTGTGGATTGTCTAATTGTGTGATTGTGTATTGGTGTGATTGTGCGATTTTGTGACAATGCGATTGTGTGATTGTGTGGTTGTGTGATTGTGTAATTGCATGGTGGGGTGATTGTGTGATAGTGTGATTGTGTGATAGTGTGATAGTGTGATTGTGTGATTGTGTGATTGTGTGATTGTGTGATTGTGTCCATGTGTAATCGTGTGTTTGGGTGCTTGTGTGATTGTGCGAGTGTGTGATTGTGTGATTGTGGATTGTGTGATTGTGTGATTGTGTGATTGTGTGATTGTGTGATTGTGTGATTGTGTGATTGTGTGATTGTGTGATTGCGGGATTGTGTGGTTGTGTGATTGTGTGATTGTGGGATTGTGTGGTTGTGTGATAGTGTGGTTGTGTGATTGCGGGATTGTGTGGTTGTGTGATTGTGTGATTGTGTGATTGTGGGATTGTGTGGTTGTGTGATAGTGTGGTTGTGTGATTGTGTGATTGTGTGATTGTGTGATTGTGTGATTGTGGGATTGTGTGGTTGTGTGATTGTGTGGTTGCGTGATTGCGTGATTGTGAGATTGTGGGATTCGGTGATTGTGTGATTGTATGATTATGGGATTGTGTGGTTGTGTGATTGTGTGGTTGTGTGATTGTGTGATTGTGTGATTGTGTGATTGTGTGATTGTGTGATTGTGGGATTGTGTGGTTGTGTGATTGTGTGGTTGTGTGATTGCGTGATTGTGTGATTGTGGGATTGTGTGATTGTGTGATTGTATGGTTGTCTGATTGTGTGATTGTGTATTGGTGTGATTGTGCGATTGTGTGACTTTGCGATTGTGTGATTGTGTGATGGCGGGTTGTGGATTGTCTAATTGTGTGATTGTGTATTGGTGTGATTGTGCGATTTTGTGACAATGCGATTGTGTGATTGTGTGGTTGTGTGATTGTGTAATTGCATGGTGGGGTGATTGTGTGATAGTGTGATTGTGTGATAGTGTGATAGTGTGATTGTGTGATTGTGTGATTGTGTGATTGTGTGATTGTGTCCATGTGTAATCGTGTGTTTGGGTGCTTGTGTGATTGTGCGAGTGTGTGATTGTGTGATTGTGGATTGTGTGATTGTGTGATTGTGTGATTGTGTGATTGTGTGATTGTGTGATTGTGTGATTGTGTGATTGTGTGATTGTGTGATTGTGTGATTGTGTGATTGTGTGATTGCGGGATTGTGTGGTTGTGTGATTGTGTGGTTGTGTGATTGTGTGATTGTGGGATTGTGTGGTTGTGTGATAGTGTGGTTGTGTGATTGCGGGATTGTGTGGTTGTGTGATTGTGTGGTTGTGTGATTGTGTGATTGTGGGATTGTGTGGTTGTGTGATAGTGTGGTTGTGTGATTGCGGGATTGTGTGGTTGTGTGATTGTGTGGTTGTGTGATTGTGTGATTGTGGGATTGTGTGGTTGTGTGATAGTGTGGTTGTGTGATTGTGTGATTGTGTGATTGTGTGATTGTGTGATTGTGGGATTGTGTGGTTGTGTGATTGTGTGGTTGTGTGATTGCGTGATTGTGTGATTGTGGGATTCGGTGATTGTGTGATTGTGTGATTATGGGATTGTGTGGTTGTGTGATTGTGTGGTTGTGTGATTGTGTGATTGTGTGATTGTGTGATTGTGTGATTGTGGGATTGTGTGGTTGTGTGATTGTGTGGTTGTGTGATTGCGTGATTGTGTGATTGTGGGATTGTGTGATTGTGTGATTGTATGGTTGTCTGATTGTGTGATTGTGTATTGGTGTGATTGTGCGATTGTGTGACTTTGCGATTGTGTGATTGTGTGATGGCGGGTTGTGGATTGTCTAATTGTGTGATTGTGTATTGGTGTGATTGTGCGATTTTGTGACAATGCGATTGTGTGATTGTGTGGTTGTGTGATTGTGTAATTGCATGGTGGGGTGATTGTGTGATAGTGTGATTGTGTGATAGTGTGATAGTGTGATTGTGTGATTGTGTGATTGTGTGATTGTGTGATTGTGTCCATGTGTAATCGTGTGTTTGGGTGCTTGTGTGATTGTGCGAGTGTGTGATTGTGTGATTGTGGATTGTGTGATTGTGTGATTGTGTGATTGTGTGATTGTGTGATTGTGTGATTGTGTGATTGTGTGATTGTGTGATTGTGTGATTGTGTGATTGTGTGATTGTGTGATTGCGGGATTGTGTGGTTGTGTGATAGTGTGGTTGTGTGATTGCGGGATTGTGTGGTTGTGTGATTGTGTGGTTGTGTGATTGTGTGATTGTGGGATTGTGTGGTTGTGTGATAGTGTGGTTGTGTGATTGCGGGATTGTGTGGTTGTGTGATTGTGTGGTTGTGTGATTGTGTGATTGTGGGATTGTGTGGTTGTGTGATAGTGTGGTTGTGTGATTGTGTGATTGTGTGATTGTGTGATTGTGTGATTGTGGGATTGTGTGGTTGTGTGATTGTGTGGTTGTGTGATTGCGTGATTGTGTGATTGTGGGATTCGGTGATTGTGTGATTATGGGATTGTGTGGTTGTGTGATTGTGTGGTTGTGTGATTGTGTGATTGTGTGATTGTGTGATTGCGTGATTGTGTGATTGTGGGATTGTGTGATTGTGTGATTGTATGGTTGTGTGATTGTGTGGTTGTGTGATTGTGTGATTGTGTGATTGTGTGATTGTGTGATTGTGTGATTGTGTGATTGTGTGATTGTGTGATTGTGGGATTGTGTGAGTGTGTGATTGTGTGATTGTGTGATTGTGCGATTGTGTGATTGTGTCACAGTGTGATTGTGTGATTGTGTGATTGTGTGATTGTGTGATTGTGGGATTGTGTGGTTGCGTGATTGTGTGGTTGTGTGATTGTGTGATTGTGGGATTGTGTGGTTGTGTGATTGTGTGGTTGTGTGATTGTGTGATTATGTGATTGTGGGATTGTGTGGTTGTGTGATTGTGTGGTTGTGTGATTGCGTGATTGTGTGATTGTGGGATTGTGTGATTGTGTGATTGTGTGATTATGGGATTGTGTGGTTGTGTGATTGTGTGGTTGTGTGATTGTGTGATTGTGTGATTGTGTGATTGTGTGATTGTGTGATTGTGTGATTGTGTGATTGTGGGATTGTGTGGTTGTGTGATTGTGTGATTGTGTGATTGTGTGATTGTGTGATTGCGTGATTGTGTGATTGCGTGATTGTGTGATTGTGTGATTGTGTATTGGTGTGATTGCGTGATTGTGTGATTGTGGGATTGTGTGAGTGTGTGATTGAGTGATTGCGTGATTGTGTGATTGCGTGATTGTGTGATTGTGTGATTGTGTCACAGTGTGATTGTGTGATTGTGTGGTTCTGTGATTGTGTGATTGTGTGATTGTGTGATTGTGGGATTGTGTGGTTGTGTGATTGTGTGGCTGTGTGATTATGTGATTGTGTGATTGTGGGATTGTGTGATTGTGTGATTGTGTGATTGTGTGATTGTGTGGTTGTGTGATTGTGTGATTGTGTGATTGTGTGATTGTGCGATTGTGTGATTGCGTGGTTGCGTTATTGCGTGATTGTGTGATTGTGTGATTGTGTGATTGTGTGGTTGTGTGATTGTGTGATTGTGTGATAGTGTGATTGTGCGATTGTGTGATTGCGTGATTGCCTGGTTGCGTGATTCTGTGATTCCCTCGTTGTGCGATTGTGTTATTGCGTGATGAGGTGCTTGTGTGATGGTGTGATTGTGTGATTGTGTGATTGTGTGGTTGTGTGATTATGTGATTGTGTCATTGTGTTCATGTGTTATTTTGTGTTGGGGTGCTTGTGTGATTGCGTGAGTGTATGATTGTGTGACTGTGGATTGTGTATTGTGCGATTGTGTGATTGCGTGAGTGTGTGGTTGTGTGACTGTAGATTGCGTATTGTGTGATTGTGTGATTGTGTGATTGTGTGATTGTGTGGTTGTGTGATTGTGTGAAAGTGGGTTTGTGTGTTTGTGGACTGTGTGGTTGTGTGATTGTGTGATGGCGGGATGTGGATTGTCTGATTGTGTGATTGTGTATTGGTGTGATTGTGCGATTGTGTGACAATGCGATTGTGTGATTGTGTGGTTGTGTGATTGTGTAATTGCATGGTGGGGTGATTGTGTGATAGTGTGATTGTGTGACAGTGTGATAGTGTGATTGTGTGATTGTGTGATTGTGTGATTGTGCGATTGTGTGATTGTGTCCATGTGTAATCGTGTGTTTGGGTGCTTGTGTGATTGTGCGAGTGTGTGATTGTGTGATTGTGGATTGTGTGATTGTGTGATTGTGTGATTACGGGTTTGTGTGGTTGTGTGATTGTGTGGTTGTGTGATTGTGTGATTGTGGGATTGTGTGGTTGTGTGATTGTGTGGTTGTGTGATTGCGTGATTGTGTGATTGTAGGATTGTGTGATTGTGTGATTGTGTGATTGTGTGATTGTGTGATTGTGTGATTGTGTGATTGTGTGATTGTGTGATTGTGTGATTGTGTGATTGTGTGATTGTGTGATTGTGTGGTGGTGTGATTGTGTGATTGTGTATTATGTGATTGTGTGATTGTGTCACAGTGTGACTGTGTGATTGTGTGGTTGTGTGATAGTGTGATTGCGTGATTGTGGGATTGTGTGGTTGTGTGATTGTGTGGTTGTGTGATTGTGTGATTGTGTGATTGTGTGATTGTGTGATTGTGGGATTGTGTGGTTGTGTGATTGTGTGGTTGTGTGATTGCGTGATTGTGTGATTGTGGGATTGTGTGATTGTGTGATTGTATGGTTGTGTGATTGTGTGATTGTGTGATTGTGTGATTGTGTGATTGTGTGATTGTGTGATTGTGTGATTGTGGGATTGTTTGAGTGTGTGATTGTGTGATTGTGTGATTGTGTGATTGTGTGATTGTGTGATTGTGTGATTGTGTCACAGTGTGATTGTGTGATTGTGTGGTTGTGTGATTGTGTGATTATGGGATTGTGTGGTTGTGTGATTGTGTGGTTGTGTGATTGTGTGAGTGTGTGATTGTGTGGTTGTGTGATTGTGTGATTGTGTGATTGTGGGATTGTGTGATTGTGTGATTGTGTGATTGTGTGATTGTGTGATTGTGTCACTGTGTGATTGTGTGATTGTGTGATTGTGTGATTGTGTGATTGTGTGATTGTGTGATTGTGTGGTTGTGTGATTGTGTGATTGTGTGATTGTGTGATTGTGGAATTGTGTGGTTGTGTGATTGTTTGATTGTGTGATTGTGTGATTGTGGGGTTGTGTGGTTGTGTGATTGTGTGGTTGTGTGATTGCGTGATTGCGTGATTGTGGGATTGTGTGATTGTGTGATTGTGTGATTGTGTGATTGTGTGATTGTGTGATTGTGTGATTGTGTGATTGTGTGATTGTGTTATTGTGTGATTGTGTGAAAGTGGGTTTGTGTGTTTGTGGATTGTGTGGTTGTGTGATTGTGTGATTGTGTGATTGCGTGATTGTGTGATTGTGGGATTGTGTGATTGTGTGATTGTGTGATTGTGGGATTGTGTGGTTGTGTGATTGTGTGGTTGTGTGATTGTGTGATTGTGTGATTGTGTGATTGTGGGATTGTGTGGTTGTGTGATTGTGTGGTTGTGTGATTGCGTGATTGTGTGATTGTGGGATTGTGTGATTGTGTGGTTGTGTGATTGTGTGATTGTGTGATTGTGTGATTGTGTGATTGTGGGATTGTGTGGTTGTGTGATTGTGTGGTTGTGTGATTGCGTGATTGTGTGATTGGGGGTTGTGTGATTGTGTGATTGTATGGTTGTGTGATTGTGTGATTGTGTGATTGTGTGATTGTGTGATTGTGTGATTGTGTGATTGTGTGATTGTGGGATTGTTTGAGTGTGCGATTGTGTGATTGTGTGATTGTGTGATTGTGTGATTGTGTCACAGTGTGATTGTGTGATTGTGTGGTTGTGTGATTGTGTGATTGTGTGATTGTGTGAAAGTGGGTTTGTGTGTTTGTGGATTGTGTGGTTGTGTGATTGTGTGATGGCGGGATGTGGATTGTCTGATTGTGTGATTGTGTATTGGTGTGATTGTGCGATTGTGTGACTTTGCGATTGTGTGATTGTGTGATGGCGGGTTGTGGATTGTCTGATTGTGTGATTGTGTATTGGTGTGATTGTGCGATTGTGTAATTGCATGGTGGGGTGATTGTGTGATAGTGTGATTGTGTGATAGTGTGATAGTGTGATTGTGTGATTGTGTGATTGTGTGATTGTGTGATTGTGTGATTGTGTCCATGTGTAATCGTGTGTTTGGGTGCTTGTGTGATTGTGCGCGTGTGTGATTGTGTGATTGTGGATTGTGTGATTGTGTGATTGTGTGATTGTGTGATTGTGGGATTGTGTGGTTGCGTGATTGTGTGGTTGTGTGATTGTGTGATTGTGGGATTGTGTGGTTGTGTGATTGTGTGGTTGTGTGATTGTGTGATTGTGTGATTGTGTGATTGTGTGATTGTGGGATTGTGTGGTTGTGTGATTGTGTGGTTGTGTGATTGCGTGATTGTGTGATTGTGGGATTGTGTGATTGTGTGATTGTGTGATTATGGGATTGTGTGGTTGTGTGATTGTGTGGTTGTGTGATTGTGTGATTGTGTGATTGTGTGATTGTGTGATTGTGTGATTGTGTGATTGTGTGATTGTGTGATTGTGTGGTGGTGTGATTGTGTGATTGTGTATTATGTGATTCTGTGATTGTGTGATTGTGTGGTTGTGTGATTGTGTGATTGTGCGATTGTGGGATTGTGTGGTTGTGTGATTGCGTGATTGTGGGATTGTGTGGTTGTGTGATTGTGTGATTGTGTGATTGTGTGATTGTGTGATTGTGTGATTGTGTGATTGTGTGATTGTGTGATTGTGTGATTGTGTGATTGTGTGATTGTGTGATTGTGTGATTGTGTGATTGTGTGATTGTGTGATTGTGTGATTGTGTGATTGTGCGATTGTGTGATTGTGTGAAAGTGGGCTTGTGTGTTTGTGGATTGTGTGGTTGTGTGATTGTGTGATGGCGGGATGTGGATTGTCTGATTGTGTGATTGTGTATTGGTGTGATTGTGCGATTGTGTGACTTTGCGATTGTGTGATTGTGTGATGGCGGGTTGTGGATTGTCTGATTGTGTGATTGTGTATTGGTGTGATTGTGTGATTGTGTGATGGCGGGTTGTGGATTGTCTGATTGTGTGATTGTGTATTGGTGTGGTTGTGTGATTGTGTGATTGTGGGATTGTGTGAGTGTGTGATTGTGTGATTGCGTGATTGTGTGATTGTGTGATTGTGTCACAGTGTGATTGTGTGATTGTGTGGTTGTGTGATTGTGTGATTGTGTGATTGTGTGATTGTGTGATTGTGTGATTGTGTGATTGTGTCCATGTGTAATCGTGTGTTTGGGTGCTTGTGTTATTGTGCGCGTGTGTGATTGTGTGATTGTGGATTGTGTGATTGTGTGATTGTGTGATTGTGTGATTGTGTGATTGTGTGATTGTGTGATTGTGGGATTGTGTGGTTGTGTGATTGTGTGGTTGTGTGATTGTGTGATTGTGGGATTGTGTGGTTGTGTGATTGTGTGGTTGTGTGATTGTGTGATTGTGTGATTGTGGATTGTGGGATTGTGTGGTTGTGTGATTGTGTGATTGTTTGATTGTGTGATTGTGGGATTGTGGGATTGTGTGGTTGTGTGATTGTGTGGTTGTGTGATTGCGTGATTGTGTGATTGTGGGATTGTGTGATTGTGTGATTGTGGGATCGTGTGGTTGTGTGATTGTGTGGTTGTGTGATTGTGTGATTGTGTAATTGTGTGATTGTGTGATTGTGTGATTGTGCGGTTGTGTGATTGTGTGATTGCGTGATTGTGTGATTGCGCGGTTGTGTGATTGTGTGATTGCGTGATTGTGTGATTGTGCGATTGTGTGATTGCGTGGTTGCGTGATTGCGTGATTGTGTGATTGTGTAATTGTGTGATTGTGTGGTTGTGTGATTGTGTGATTGTGGGATTGTGTGATTGTGTGATTGTATGGTTGTGTGATTGTGTGATTGTGTGATTGTGTGATTGTGTGATTGTGTGATTGTGTGATTGTGTGATTGTGTGATTGTGGGATTGTTTGAGTGTGTGATTGTGTGATTGTGTGATTGTGTGATTGTGTGATTGTGTGATTGTGTCACAGTGTGATTGTGTGATTGTGTGGTTGTGTGATTGTGTGATTATGGGATTGTGTGGTTGTGTGATTGTGTGGTTGTGTGATTGTGTGAGTGTGTGATTGTGTGGTTGTGTGATTGTGTGATTGTGTGATTGTGGGATTGTGTGATTGTGTGATTGTGTGATTGTGTGATTGTGTGATTGTGTCACTGTGTGATTGTGTGATTGTGTGATTGTGTGATTGTGTGATTGTGTGATTGTGTGGTTGTGTGATTGTGTGATTGTGTGATTGTGTGATTGTGGAATTGTGTGGTTGTGTGATTGTTTGATTGTGTGATTGTGTGATTGTGGGGTTGTGTGGTTGTGTGATTGTGTGGTTGTGTGATTGCGTGATTGCGTGATTGTGGGATTGTGTGATTGTGTGATTGTGTGATTGTGTGATTGTGTGATTGTGTGATTGTGTGATTGTGTGATTGTGTGATTGTGTGATTGTGTTATTGTGTGATTGTGTGAAAGTGGGTTTGTGTGTTTGTGGATTGTGTGGTTGTGTGATTGTGTGATTGTGAGATTGCGTGATTGTGTGATTGTGGGATTGTGTGATTGTGTGATTGTGTGATTGTGGGATTGTGTGGTTGTGTGATTGTGTGGTTGTGTGATTGTGTGATTGTGTGATTGTGTGATTGTGGGATTGTGTGGTTGTGTGATTGTGTGGTTGTGTGATTGCGTGATTGTGTGATTGTGGGATTGTGTGATTGTGTGGTTGTGTGATTGTGTGATTGTGTGATTGTGTGATTGTGGGATTGTGTGGTTGTGTGATTGTGTGGTTGTGTGATTGCGTGATTGTGTGATTGTGGGATTGTGTGATTGTGTGATTGTATGGTTGTGTGATTGTGTGATTGTGTGATTGTGTGATTGTGTGATTGTGTGATTGTGTGATTGTGTGATTGTGGGATTGTTTGAGTGTGCGATTGTGTGATTGTGTGATTGTGTGATTGTGTGATTGTGTCACAGTGTGATTGTGTGATTGTGTGGTTGTGTGATTGTGTGATTGTGTGATTGTGTGAAAGTGGGTTTGTGTGTTTGTGGATTGTGTGGTTGTGTGATTGTGTGATGGCGGGATGTGGATTGTCTGATTGTGTGATTGTGTATTGGTGTGATTGTGCGATTGTGTGACTTTGCGATTGTGTGATTGTGTGATGGCGGGTTGTGGATTGTCTGATTGTGTGATTGTGTATTGGTGTGATTGTGCGATTGTGTAATTGCATGGTGGGGTGATTGTGTGATAGTGTGATTGTGTGATAGTGTGATAGTGTGATTGTGTGATTGTGTGATTGTGTGATTGTGTGATTGTGTGATTGTGTCCATGTGTAATCGTGTGTTTGGGTGCTTGTGTGATTGTGCGAGTGTGTGATTGTGTGATTGTGGATTGTGTGATTGTGTGATTGTGTGATTGTGTGATTGTGGGATTGTGTGGTTGCGTGATTGTGTGGTTGTGTGATTGTGTGATTGTGGGATTGTGTGGTTGTGTGATTGTGTGGTTGTGTGATTGTGTGATTGTGTGATTGTGTGATTGTGGGATTGTGTGGTTGTGTGATTGTGTGGTTGTGTGATTGCGTGATTGTGTGATTGTGGGATTGTGTGATTGTGTGATTGTGTGATTATGGGATTGTGTGGTTGTGTGATTGTGTGGTTGTGTGATTGTGTGATTGTGTGATTGTGTGATTGTGTGATTGTGTGATTGTGTGATTGTGGGATTGTGTGGTTGTGTGATTGTGTGATTGTGTGATTGTGTGATTGTGTGATTGTGTGATTGTGTGATTGTGTGGTGGTGTGATTGTGTGATTGTGTATTATGTGATTCTGTGATTGTGTGATTGTGTGGTTGTGTGATTGTGTGATTGTGTGATTGTGGGATTGTGTGGTTGTGTGATTGCGTGATTGTGGGATTGTGTGGTTGTGTGATTGTGTGATTGTGTGATTGTGTGATTGTGTGATTGTGTGATTGTGTGATTGTGTGATTGTGTGATTGTGTGATTGTGTGATTGTGTGATTGTGTGATTGTGTGATTGTGTGATTGTGTGATTGTGTGATTGTGTGATTGTGTGATTGTGTGATTGTGTGATTGTGTGATTGTGCGATTGTGTGATTGTGTGAAAGTGGGCTTGTGTGTTTGTGGATTGTGTGGTTGTGTGATTGTGTGATGGCGGGATGTGGATTGTCTGATTGTGTGATTGTGTATTGGTGTGATTGTGCGATTGTGTGACTTTGCGATTGTGTGATTGTGTGATGGCGGGTTGTGGATTGTCTGATTGTGTGATTGTGTATTGGTGTGATTGTGTGATTGTGTGATGGCGGGTTGTGGATTGTCTGATTGTGTGATTGTGTATTGGTGTGGTTGTGTGATTGTGTGATTGTGGGATTGTGTGAGTGTGTGATTGTGTGATTGCGTGATTGTGTGATTGTGTGATTGTGTCACAGTGTGATTGTGTGGTTGTGTGATTGTGTGATTGTGTGATTGTGTGATTGTGTGATTGTGTGATTGTGTGATTGTGTGATTGTGTCCATGTGTAATCGTGTGTTTGGGTGCTTGTGTTATTGTGCGCGTGTGTGATTGTGTGATTGTGGATTGTGTGATTGTGTGATTGTGTGATTGTGTGATTGTGTGATTGTGTGATTGTGTGATTGTGGGATTGTGTGGTTGTGTGATTGTGTGGTTGTGTGATTGTGTGATTGTGGGATTGTGTGGTTGTGTGATTGCGTGATTGTGTGATTGTGTGATTGTGTCACAGTGTGATTGTGTGATTGTGTGGTTGTGTGATTGTGTGATTGTGTGATTGTGTGATTGTGTGATTGTTTGATTGTGTGATTGTGGGATTGTGGGATTGTGTGGTTGTGTGATTGTGTGGTTGTGTGATTGCGTGATTGTGTGATTGTGGGATTGTGTGATTGTGTGATTGTGGGATCGTGTGGTTGTGTGATTGTGTGGTTGTGTGATTGTGTGATTGTGTAATTGTGTGATTGTGTGATTGTGTGATTGTGCGGTTGTGTGATTGTGTGATTGCGTGATTGTGTGATTGCGCGGTTGTGTGATTGTGTGATTGCGTGATTGTGTGATTGTGCGATTGTGTGATTGCGTGGTTGCGTGATTGCGTGATTGTGTGATTGTGTAATTGTGTGATAGTGTGGTTGTGTGATTGTGTGATTGTGGGATTGTGCGATTGTGTGATTGTGTGATTGTGTGATTGTGTGATTGTGTGAAAGTGGGTTTGTGTGTTTGTGGATTGTGTGGTTGTGTGATTGTGTGATGGCGGGATGTGGATTATCTGATTGTGTGATTGTGTATTGGTGTGATTGTGCGATTGTGTGACTTTGCGATTGTGTGATTGTGTGGTTGTGTGATTGTGTGATTGCATGGTGGGGTGATTGTGTGATAGTGTGATTGTGTGATAGTGTGATAGTGTGATTGTGTGATTGTGTGATTGTGTGATAGTGTGATTGCGTCCATGTGTAATCGTGTGTTTGGGTGCTTGTGTGATTGTGTGAGTGTGTGATTGTGTGATTGTGGATTGTGTGATTGTGTGATTGTGTGATTGTGTGATTGTGTGATTGTGTGATTGTGTGATTGTGTGATTGTGTGATTGTGTCACTGTGTGATTGTGTGATTGTGTGATTGTGTGGTTGTGTGATTGTGTGATTGTGTGATTGTGTGATTGTGTGATTGTGTGGTTGTGTGATTGTGTGATTGTGTGATTTTGTGATTGTGGGATTGTGTGGTTGTGTGATTGTGTGGTCGTGTGATTGCGTGATTGTGTGATTGTGGGATTGTGTGATTGTGTGATTGTGCGATTGTGTGATTGTGTGATTGTGTGGTTGTGTGAGTGTGTGGGTGTGTGATCGTGTGATTGTGTCACTGTGTGATTGTGTGATTGTGTGATTGTGTGGTTGTGCGATTGTGTGATTGTGTATTATGTGATTGTGTTCTTGTGTCTTTGTGTGATTGTGTAGTTGTGTGATTGTGTGATTGTGTGATTGTGGGATTGTGAGATTGTGTGGTTGTGTGATTGTGTGATTGTGTGATTGTGTGATTGTCTGATTGTGTGATTGTGTATTGGTGTGATTGTGCGATTGTGTGACTTTACGATTGTGTGATTGTGTGATGGCGGGTTGTGGATTGTCTGATTGTGTGATTGTGTATTGGTGTGATTGTGCGATTGTGTGACTTTGCGATTGTGTGATTGTGTGGTTGTGTGATTGTGTGATTGCATGGTGGGGTGATTGTGTGATAGTGTGATTGTGTGATAGTGTGATAGTGTGATTGTGTGATTGTGTGATTGTGTGATTGTGTGATTGTGTGATTGTGTGATTGTGTGATAGTGTGATTGTGTCCATGTGTAATCGTGTGTTTGGGTGCTTGTGTGATTGTGTGAGTGTGTGATTGTGTGATTGTGGATTGTGTGATTGTGTGATTGTGTGATTGTGTGATTGTGCGATTGTGTGATTGTGTGATTGTGTGATTGTATGATTGTGTGATTGTGTGACTGTGTGATTGTGTGATTGTGTCACTGTGTGATTGTGTGATTGTGTGATTGTGTGGTTGTGTGATTGTGTGATTGTGTGATTGTGTGATTGTGTGATTGCGTGATTGTGTGATTGCGTGGTTGCGTGATTGTGTGGTTGTGTGATTGTGTGATTGTGGGATTGTGTGATTGTGTGATTGTGTGATTGTGGTATTGTGTGAAAGTGGGTTTGTGTGTTTGTGGATTGTGTGGTTGTGTGATTGTGTGATGGCGGGATGTGGATTGTCTGATTGTGTGATTGTGTATTGGTGTGATTGTGCGATTGTGTGACTTTGCGATTGTGTGATTGTGTGATGGCGGGTTGTGGATTGTCTGATTGTGTGATTGTGTATTGGTGTGATTGTGTGATTGTGTGATTGTGTGATTGTGTGATTGTGCGATTGTGTGATTGCGTGGTTGCGTGATTGCGTGATTGTGTGATTGTGTGATTGTGTGATTGTGTCACAGTGTGATTGTGTGATTGTGTGGTTGTGTGATTGTGTGATTGTGTGATTGTGTGAAAGTGGGTTTGTGTGTTTGTGGATTGTGTGGTTGTGTGATTGTGTGATGGCGGGATGTGGATTGTCTGATTGTGTGATTGTGTATTGGTGTGATTGTGCGATTGTGTGACATTGCGATTGTGTGATTGTGTGATGGCGGGTTGTGGATTGTCTGATTGTGTGATTGTGTATTGGTGTGATTGTGCGATTGTGTAATTGCATGGTGGGGTGATTGTGTGACAGTGTGATTGTGTGATAGTGTGATAGTGTGATTGTGTGATTGTGTGATTGTGTGATTGTGTTCTTGTGTCTTTGTGTGATTGTGTAGTTGTGTGATTGTGTGATTGTGTGATTGTGGGATTGTGTGATTGTGTGATTGTGTGATTGTGTGGTTGTGTGATTGTGTGATTGTGTGATTGTGTGGTTGTGTGATTGTGTGATTGTGTGATTGTGTGATTGTGTGATTGTGTGATTGTGTGAAAGTGGGTTTGTGTGTTTGTGGATTGTGTGGTTGTGTGATTGTGTGATGGCGGGATGTGGATTGTCTGATTGTGTGATTGTGTATTGGTGTGATTGTGCGATTGTGTGACATTGCGATTGTGTGATTGTGTGATGGCGGGTTGTGGATTGTCTGATTGTGTGATTGTGTATTGGTGTGATTGTGTGATTGTGTGATTGTGGGATTGTGTGAGTGTGTGATTGTGTGATTGCGTGATTGTGTGATTGCGTGGTTGCGTGATTGTGTGGTTGTGTGATTGTGTGATTGTGGGATTGTGTGATTGTGTGATTGTGTGATTGTGGTATTGTGTGAAAGTGGGTTTGTGTGTTTGTGGATTGTGTGGTTGTGTGATTGTGTGATGGCGGGATGTGGATTGTCTGATTGTGTGATTGTGTATTGGTGTGATTGTGCGATTGTGTGACTTTGCGATTGTGTGATTGTGTGATGGCGGGTTGTGGATTGTCTGATTGTGTGATTGTGTATTGGTGTGATTGTGTGATTGTGTGATTGTGCGATTGTGTGATTGCGTGGTTGCGTGATTGCGTGATTGTGTGATTGTGTGATTGCGTGATTGTGTGATTGTGGGATTGTGTGATTGTGTGATTGTGTGATTGTGGGATTGTGTGGTTGTGTGATTGTGTGGTTGTGTGATTGTGTGATTGTGTGATTGTGTGATTGTGTGATTGTGTGATTGTGTGGTTGTGTGATTGCGTGATTGTGTGATTGTGGGATTGTGTGGTTGTGTGATTGTGTGGTTGTGTGATTGCGTGATTGTGTGATTGTGGGATTGTGTGATTGTGTGGTTGTGTGATTGTGTGATTGTGTGATTGTGTGATTGTGTGATTGTGGGATTGTGTGGTTGTGTGATTGTGTGGTTGTGTGATTGCGTGATTGTGTGATTGTGGGATTGTGTGATTGTGTGATTGTATGGTTGTGTGATTGTGTGATTGTGTGATTGTGTGATTGTGTGATTGTGTGATTGTGTGATTGTGTGATTGTGTGATTGTGGGATTGTGTGAGTGTGTGATTGTGTGATTGTGTGATTGTGTGATTGTGTGATTGTGTCACAGTGTGATTGTGTGATTGTGTGGTTGTGTGATTGTGTGATTGTGTGATTGTGTGAAAGTGGGTTTGTGTGTTTGTGGATTGTGTGGTTGTGTGATTGTGTGATGGCGGGATGTGGATTGTCTGATTGTGTGATTGTGTATTGGTGTGATTGTGCGATTGTGTGACATTGCGATTGTGTGATTGTGTGATGGCGGGTTGTGGATTGTCTGATTGTGTGATTGTGTATTGGTGTGATTGTGCGATTGTGTAATTGCATGGTGGGGTGATTGTGTGATAGTGTGATTGTGTGATAGTGTGATAGTGTGATTGTGTGATTGTGTGATTGTGTGATTGTGTGATTGTGTCCATGTGTAATCTTGTGTTTGGGTGCTTGTGTGCTTGTGCGAGTGTGTGATTGTGTGATTGTGGATTGTGTGATTGTGTGATTGTGTGATTGTGTGATTGTGGGATTGTGTGGTTGCGTGATTGTGTGGTTGTGTGATTGTGTGATTGTGGGATTGTGTGGTTGTGTGATTGTGTGGTTGTGTGATTGTGTGATTGTGTGATTGTGGATTGTGGGATTGTGTGGTTGTGTGATTGTGTGATTGTTTGATTGTGTGATTGTGGGATTGTGGGATTGTGTGGTTGTGTGATTGTGTGGTTGTGTGATTGCGTGATAGTGTGATTGTGGGATTGTGTGATTGTGTGATTGTGGGATCGTGTGGTTGTGTGATTGTGTGGTTGTGTGATTGTGTGATTGTGTAATTGTGTGATTGTGTGATTGTGTGATTGTGTGATTGTGTGATTGTGTGATTGTGTGATTGTGTGATTGTGTCACTGTGTGATTGTGTGATTGTGTGATTGTGTGGTTGTGTGATTGTGTGGTTGTGTGATTGTGGGATTGTGCGATTGTGTGATTGTGTGATTGTGTGATTGTGTGATTGTGTGAAAGTGGGTTTGTGTGTTTGTGGATTGTGTGGTTGTGTGATTGTGTGATGGCGGGATGTGGATTATCTGATTGTGTGATTGTGTATTGGTGTGATTGTGCGATTGTGTGACTTTGCGATTGTGTGATTGTGTGGTTGTGTGATTGTGTGATTGCATGGTGGGGTGATTGTGTGATAGTGTGATTGTGTGATAGTGTGATAGTGTGATTGTGTGATTGTGTGATTGTGTGATAGTGTGATTGCGTCCATGTGTAATCGTGTGTTTGGGTGCTTGTGTGATTGTGTGAGTGTGTGATTGTGTGATTGTGGATTGTGTGATTGTGTGATTGTGTGATTGTGTGATTGTGTGATTGTGTGATTGTGTGATTGTGTGATTGTGTGATTGTGTCACTGTGTGATTGTGTGATTGTGTGATTGTGTGGTTGTGTGATTGTGTGATTGTGTGATTGTGTGATTGTGTGATTGTGTGGTTGTGTGATTGTGTGATTGTGTGATTTTGTGATTGTGGGATTGTGTGGTTGTGTGATTGTGTGGTTGTGTGATTGCGTGATTGTGTGATTGTGGGATTGTGTGATTGTGTGATTGTGCGATTGTGTGATTGTGTGATTGTGTGGTTGTGTGAGTGTGTGGGTGTGTGATCGTGTGATTGTGTCACTGTGTGATTGTGTGATTGTGTGATTGTGTGGTTGTGCGATTGTGTGATTGTGTATTATGTGATTGTGTTCTTGTGTCTTTGTGTGATTGTGTAGTTGTGTGATTGTGTGATTGTGTGATTGTGGGATTGTGAGATTGTGTGGTTGTGTGATTGTGTGATTGTGTGATTGTGTGATTGTCTGATTGTGTGATTGTGTATTGGTGTGATTGTGCGATTGTGTGACTTTACGATTGTGTGATTGTGTGATGGCGGGTTGTGGATTGTCTGATTGTGTGATTGTGTATTGGTGTGATTGTGTGATTGTGTGATTGTGTGATTGTGTGATTGTGGGATTGTGTGGTTGTGTGATTGTGTGGTTGTGTGATTGCGTGATTGTGTGATTGTGGGATTCGGTGATTGTGTGATTGTGTGATTATGGGATTGTGTGGTTGTGTGATTGTGTGGTTGTGTGATTGTGTGATTGTGTGATTGTGTGATTGTGTGATTGTGTGATTGTGGGATTGTGTGGTTGTGTGATTGTGTGGTTGTGTGATTGCGTGATTGTGTGATTGTGGGATTGTGTGATTGTGTGATTGTATGGTTGTGTGATTGTGTGATTGTGTGACTGTGTGATTGTGTGATTGTGTGATTGTGTGATTGTGTGATTGTGGGATTGTGTGAGTGTGTGATTGTGTGATTGTGCGATTGTGTGATTGCGTGATTGCCTGGTTGCGTGATTCTGTGATTCCCTCGTTGTGTGATTGTGTTATTGTGTGATGAGCTGCTTGTGGGATGGTGTGATTGTGTGATTGTGTGATTGTGTGATTGTGTGATTGTGTGATTGTGTGATTGTGTGATTGGGGGATTGTGTGAGTGTGTGATTGTGTGATTGTGTGATTGTGTGATTGTGTGATTGTGTCACAGTGTGATTGTGTGATTGTGTGGTTGTGTGATTGTGTGATTGTGTGATTGTGTGGTTGTGTGATTGTGTGATTGTGTGATTGTGTGATTGTGTGATTGTGTGGTTGTGTGATTGTGTGATTGTGTGATTGTGTGATTGTGCGATTGTGTGATTGCGTGGTTGCGTGATTGCGTGATTGTGTGATTGTGTGATTGTGTGGTTGTGTGGTTGTGTGATTGTGTGATTGTGTGATAGTGTGATTGTGCGATTGTGTGATTGCGTGATTGCCTGGTTGCGTGATTCTGCGATTCCCTCGTTGTGCGATTGTGTTATTGTGTGATGAGGTGCTTGTGTGATGGTGTGATTGTGTGATTGTGTGATTGTGTGGTTGTGTGATTGTGTGATTGTGTGATTGTGTGATTGTGTGGTTCTGTGATTATGTGATTGTGTCATTGTGTTCATGTGTTATTTTGTGTTGGGGTGCTTGTGTGATTGCGTGAGTGTATGATTGTGTGACTGTGGATTGTGTATTGTGCGATTGTGTGATTGCGTGAGTGTGTGGTTGTGTGACTGTAGATTGCGTATTGTGTGATTGTGTGATTGTGTGATTGTGTGATTGTGTGATTGTGTGATTGTGTGAAAGTGGGTTTGTGTGTTTGTGGATTGTGTGGTTGTGTGATTGTGTGATGGCGGGATGTGGATTGTCTGATTGTGTGATTGTGTATTGGTGTGATTGTGCGATTGTGTGACTTTGCGATTGTGTGATTGTGTGATGGCGGGTTGTGGATTGTCTAATTGTGTGATTGTGTATTGGTGTGATTGTGCGATTTTGTGACAATGCGATTGTGTGATTGTGTGGTTGTGTGATTGTGTAATTGCATGGTGGGGTGATTGTGTGATAGTGTGATTGTGTGATAGTGTGATAGTGTGATTGTGTGATTGTGTGATTGTGTGATTGTGTGATTGTGTCCATGTGTAATCGTGTGTTTGGGTGCTTGTGTGATTGTGCGAGTGTGTGATTGTGTGATTGTGGATTGTGTGATTGTGTGATTGTGTGATTGTGTGATTGTGTGATTGTGTGATTGTGTGATTGTGTGATTGTGTGATTGCGGGATTGTGTGGTTGTGTGATTGTGTGATTGTGGGATTGTGTGGTTGTGTGATAGTGTGGTTGTGTGATTGCGGGATTGTGTGGTTGTGTGATTGTGTGATTGTGTGATTGTGGGATTGTGTGGTTGTGTGATAGTGTGGTTGTGTGATTGTGTGATTGTGTGATTGTGTGATTGTGTGATTGTGGGATTGTGTGGTTGTGTGATTGTGTGGTTGCGTGATTGCGTGATTGTGTGATTGTGGGATTCGGTGATTGTGTGATTGTATGATTATGGGATTGTGTGGTTGTGTGATTGTGTGGTTGTGTGATTGTGTGATTGTGTGATTGTGTGATTGTGTGATTGTGTGATTGTGGGATTGTGTGGTTGTGTGATTGTGTGGTTGTGTGATTGCGTGATTGTGTGATTGTGGGATTGTGTGATTGTGTGATTGTATGGTTGTCTGATTGTGTGATTGTGTATTGGTGTGATTGTGCGATTGTGTGACTTTGCGATTGTGTGATTGTGTGATGGCGGGTTGTGGATTGTCTAATTGTGTGATTGTGTATTGGTGTGATTGTGCGATTTTGTGACAATGCGATTGTGTGATTGTGTGGTTGTGTGATTGTGTAATTGCATGGTGGGGTGATTGTGTGATAGTGTGATTGTGTGATAGTGTGATAGTGTGATTGTGTGATTGTGTGATTGTGTGATTGTGTGATTGTGTCCATGTGTAATCGTGTGTTTGGGTGCTTGTGTGATTGTGCGAGTGTGTGATTGTGTGATTGTGGATTGTGTGATTGTGTGATTGTGTGATTGTGTGATTGTGTGATTGTGTGATTGTGTGATTGTGTGATTGTGTGATTGTGTGATTGTGTGATTGTGTGATTGTGTGATTGCGGGATTGTGTGGTTGTGTGATTGTGTGGTTGTGTGATTGTGTGATTGTGGGATTGTGTGGTTGTGTGATAGTGTGGTTGTGTGATTGCGGGATTGTGTGGTTGTGTGATTGTGTGGTTGTGTGATTGTGTGATTGTGGGATTGTGTGGTTGTGTGATAGTGTGGTTGTGTGATTGCGGGATTGTGTGGTTGTGTGATTGTGTGGTTGTGTGATTGTGTGATTGTGGGATTGTGTGGTTGTGTGATAGTGTGGTTGTGTGATTGTGTGATTGTGTGATTGTGTGATTGTGTGATTGTGGGATTGTGTGGTTGTGTGATTGTGTGGTTGTGTGATTGCGTGATTGTGTGATTGTGGGATTCGGTGATTGTGTGATTGTGTGATTATGGGATTGTGTGGTTGTGTGATTGTGTGGTTGTGTGATTGTGTGATTGTGTGATTGTGTGATTGTGTGATTGTGGGATTGTGTGGTTGTGTGATTGTGTGGTTGTGTGATTGCGTGATTGTGTGATTGTGGGATTGTGTGATTGTGTGATTGTATGGTTGTCTGATTGTGTGATTGTGTATTGGTGTGATTGTGCGATTGTGTGACTTTGCGATTGTGTGATTGTGTGATGGCGGGTTGTGGATTGTCTAATTGTGTGATTGTGTATTGGTGTGATTGTGCGATTTTGTGACAATGCGATTGTGTGATTGTGTGGTTGTGTGATTGTGTAATTGCATGGTGGGGTGATTGTGTGATAGTGTGATTGTGTGATAGTGTGATAGTGTGATTGTGTGATTGTGTGATTGTGTGATTGTGTGATTGTGTCCATGTGTAATCGTGTGTTTGGGTGCTTGTGTGATTGTGCGAGTGTGTGATTGTGTGATTGTGGATTGTGTGATTGTGTGATTGTGTGATTGTGTGATTGTGTGATTGTGTGATTGTGTGATTGTGTGATTGTGTGATTGTGTGATTGTGTGATTGCGGGATTGTGTGGTTGTGTGATAGTGTGGTTGTGTGATTGCGGGATTGTGTGGTTGTGTGATTGTGTGGTTGTGTGATTGTGTGATTGTGGGATTGTGTGGTTGTGTGATAGTGTGGTTGTGTGATTGCGGGATTGTGTGGTTGTGTGATTGTGTGGTTGTGTGATTGTGTGATTGTGGGATTGTGTGGTTGTGTGATAGTGTGGTTGTGTGATTGTGTGATTGTGTGATTGTGTGATTGTGTGATTGTGGGATTGTGTGGTTGTGTGATTGTGTGGTTGTGTGATTGCGTGATTGTGTGATTGTGGGATTCGGTGATTGTGTGATTATGGGATTGTGTGGTTGTGTGATTGTGTGGTTGTGTGATTGTGTGATTGTGTGATTGTGTGATTGCGTGATTGTGTCCATGTGTAATCGTGTGTTTGGGTGCATGTGTGATTGTGCGAGTGTGTGATTGTGTGATTGTGGATTGTGTGATTGTGTGATTGTGTGATTGTGTGATTGTGTGATTGCGTGATTGTGTGATTGTGTCCATGTGTAATCGTGTGTTTGGGTGCTTGTGTGATTGTGCGAGTGTGTGATTGTGTGATTATGGATTGTGTGATTGTGTGATTGTGTGATTGTGTGATTGTGTGATTGTGTGATTGTGGGATTGTGTGGTTGCGTGAGTGTGTGGTTGTGTGATTGTGTGATTGTGGGATTGTGAGGTTGTGTGATTGTGTGGTTGTGTGATCGTGTGATTGTGTGATTGTGGGATTGTGTGGTTGTGTGATTGTGTGGTTGTGTGATTGCGTGATTGTGTGATTGTGGGATTGTGTGATTGTGTGATTGTGTGATTATGGGATTGTGTGGTTGTGTGATTGTGTGGTTGTGCGATTGTGTGATTGCGTGAGTGTGTGGTTGTGTGACTGTAGATTGCGTATTGTGTGATTGTGTGATTGTGTGATTGTGTGGTTGTGTGATTGTGTGAAAGTGGGTTTGTGTGTTTGTGGACTGTGTGGTTGTGTGATTGTGTGATAGCGGGATGTGGATTGTCTGATTGTGTGATTGTGTATTGGTGTGATTGTGCGATTGTGTGACTTTGCGATTGTGTGATTGTGTGATGGCGGGTTGTGGATTGTCTGATTGTGTGATTGTGTATTGGTGTGATTGTGCGATTGTGTGACAATGCGATTGTGTGATTGTGTGGTTGTGTGATTGTGTAATTGCATGGTGGGGTGATTGTGTGATAGTGTGATTGTGTGATAGTGTGATAGTGTGATTGTGTGATTGTGTGATTGTGTGATTGTGTGATTGTGTGATTGTGTGATTGTGTGATTGTGTCCATGTGTAATCGTGTGTTTGGGTGCTTGTGTGATTGTGCGAGTGTGTGATTGTGTGATTATGGATTGTGTGATTGTGTGATTGTGTGATTGTGTGATTGTGTGATTGTGTGATTGTGGGATTGTGTGGTTGCGTGAGTGTGTGGTTGTGTGACTGTAGATTGCGTATTGTGTGATTGTGTGATTGTGTGATTGTGTGGTTGTGTGATTGTGTGAAAGTGGGTTTGTGTGTTTGTGGACTGTGTGGTTGTGTGATTGTGTGATGGCGGGATGTGGATTGTCTGATTGTGTGATTGTGTATTGGTGTGATTGTGCGATTGTGTGACTTTGCGATTGTGTGATTGTGTGATGGCGGGTTGTGGATTGTCTGATTGTGTGATTGTGTATTGGTGTGATTGTGCGATTGTGTGACAATGCGATTGTGTGATTGTGTGGTTGTGTGATTGTGTAATTGCATGGTGGGGTGATTGTGTGATAGTGTGATTGTGTGATAGTGTGATAGTGTGATTGTGTGATTGTGTGATTGTGTGATTGTGTGATTGTGTCCATGTGTAATCGTGTGTTTGGGTGCATGTGTGATTGTGCGAGTGTGTGATTGTGTGATTGTGGATTGTGTGATTGTGTGATTGTGTGATTGTGTGATTGTGTGATTGCGTGATTGTGTGATTGTGGGATTGTGTGGTTGTGTGATTGTGTGGTTGTGTGATTGTGTGATTGTGGGATTGTGTGGTTGTGTGATTGTGTGGTTGTGTGATTGTGTGATTGTGTGATTGTGTGATTGTGGGATTGTGTGGTTGTGTGATTGTGTGGTTGTGTGATTGCGTGATTGTGTGATTGTGGGATTGTGTGATTGTGTGATTGTGTGATTATGGGATTGTGTGGTTGTGTGATTGTGTGGTTGTGTGATTGTGTGATTGTGTGATTGTGTGATTGTGGGATTGTGTGGTTGTGTGATTGTGTGGTTGTGTGATTGCGTGATTGTGTGATTGTAGGATTGCGTGATTGTGTGATTGTGTGGTTGTGTGATTGTGTGATTGTGGGATTGTGTGGTTGTGTGATAGTGTGGTTGTGTGATTGCGGGATTGTGTGGTTGTGTGATTGTGTGGTTGTGTGATTGTGTGATTGTGGGATTGTGTGGTTGTGTGATAGTGTGGTTGTGTGATTGCGGGATTGTGTGTTTGTGTGATTGTGTGGTTGTGTGATTGTGTGATTGTGGGATTGTGTGGTTGTGTGATAGTGTGGTTGTGTGATTGTGTGATTGTGTGATTGTGTGATTGTGTGATTGTGGGATTGTGTGGTTGTGTGATTGTGTGGTTGTGTGATTGCGTGATTGTGTGATTGTGGGATTCGGTGATTGTGTGATTGTGTGATTATGGGATTGTGTGGTTGTGTGATTGTGTGGTTGTGTGATTGTGTGATTGTGTGATTGTGTGATTGTGTGATTGTGGGATTGTGTGGTTGTGTGATTGTGTGGTTGTGTGATTGCGTGATTGTGTGATTGTGGGATTGTGTGATTGTGTGATTGTATGGTTGTGTGATTGTGTGATTGTGTGACTGTGTGATTGTGTGATTGTGTGATTGTGTGATTGTGTGATTGTGGGATTGTGTGAGTGTGTGATTGTGTGATTGTGCGATTGTGTGATTGCGTGATTGCCTGGTTGCGTGATTCTGTGATTCCCTCGTTGTGTGATTGTGTTATTGTGTGATGAGCTGCTTGTGGGATGGTGTGATTGTGTGATTGTGTGATTGTGTGATTGTGTGATTGTGTGATTGTGTGATTGTGTGATTGGGGGATTGTGTGAGTGTGTGATTGTGTGATTGTGTGATTGTGTGATTGTGTGATTGTGTCACAGTGTGATTGTGTGATTGTGTGGTTGTGTGATTGTGTGATTGTGTGATTGTGTGGTTGTGTGATTGTGTGATTGTGTGATTGTGTGATTGTGTGATTGTGTGGTTGTGTGATTGTGTGATTGTGTGATTGTGTGATTGTGCGATTGTGTGATTGCGTGGTTGCGTGATTGCGTGATTGTGTGATTGTGTGATTGTGTGGTTGTGTGGTTGTGTGATTGTGTGATTGTGTGATAGTGTGATTGTGCGATTGTGTGATTGCGTGATTGCCTGGTTGCGTGATTCTGCGATTCCCTCGTTGTGCGATTGTGTTATTGTGTGATGAGGTGCTTGTGTGATGGTGTGATTGTGTGATTGTGTGATTGTGTGGTTGTGTGATTGTGTGATTGTGTGATTGTGTGATTGTGTGGTTGTGTGATTATGTGATTGTGTCATTGTGTTCATGTGTTATTTTGTGTTGGGGTGCTTGTGTGATTGCGTGAGTGTATGATTGTGTGACTGTGGATTGTGTATTGTGCGATTGTGTGATTGCGTGAGTGTGTGGTTGTGTGACTGTAGATTGCGTATTGTGTGATTGTGTGATTGTGTGATTGTGTGATTGTGTGATTGTGTGATTGTGTGAAAGTGGGTTTGTGTGTTTGTGGATTGTGTGGTTGTGTGATTGTGTGATGGCGGGATGTGGATTGTCTGATTGTGTGATTGTGTATTGGTGTGATTGTGCGATTGTGTGACTTTGCGATTGTGTGATTGTGTGATGGCGGGTTGTGGATTGTCTAATTGTGTGATTGTGTATTGGTGTGATTGTGCGATTTTGTGACAATGCGATTGTGTGATTGTGTGGTTGTGTGATTGTGTAATTGCATGGTGGGGTGATTGTGTGATAGTGTGATTGTGTGATAGTGTGATAGTGTGATTGTGTGATTGTGTGATTGTGTGATTGTGTGATTGTGTCCATGTGTAATCGTGTGTTTGGGTGCTTGTGTGATTGTGCGAGTGTGTGATTGTGTGATTGTGGATTGTGTGATTGTGTGATTGTGTGATTGTGTGATTGTGTGATTGTGTGATTGTGTGATTGTGTGATTGTGTGATTGCGGGATTGTGTGGTTGTGTGATTGTGTGATTGTGGGATTGTGTGGTTGTGTGATAGTGTGGTTGTGTGATTGCGGGATTGTGTGGTTGTGTGATTGTGTGATTGTGTGATTGTGGGATTGTGTGGTTGTGTGATAGTGTGGTTGTGTGATTGTGTGATTGTGTGATTGTGTGATTGTGTGATTGTGGGATTGTGTGGTTGTGTGATTGTGTGGTTGCGTGATTGCGTGATTGTGAGATTGTGGGATTCGGTGATTGTGTGATTGTATGATTATGGGATTGTGTGGTTGTGTGATTGTGTGGTTGTGTGATTGTGTGATTGTGTGATTGTGTGATTGTGTGATTGTGTGATTGTGGGATTGTGTGGTTGTGTGATTGTGTGGTTGTGTGATTGCGTGATTGTGTGATTGTGGGATTGTGTGATTGTGTGATTGTATGGTTGTCTGATTGTGTGATTGTGTATTGGTGTGATTGTGCGATTGTGTGACTTTGCGATTGTGTGATTGTGTGATGGCGGGTTGTGGATTGTCTAATTGTGTGATTGTGTATTGGTGTGATTGTGCGATTTTGTGACAATGCGATTGTGTGATTGTGTGGTTGTGTGATTGTGTAATTGCATGGTGGGGTGATTGTGTGATAGTGTGATTGTGTGATAGTGTGATAGTGTGATTGTGTGATTGTGTGATTGTGTGATTGTGTGATTGTGTCCATGTGTAATCGTGTGTTTGGGTGCTTGTGTGATTGTGCGAGTGTGTGATTGTGTGATTGTGGATTGTGTGATTGTGTGATTGTGTGATTGTGTGATTGTGTGATTGTGTGATTGTGTGATTGTGTGATTGTGTGATTGTGTGATTGTGTGATTGTGTGATTGTGTGATTGCGGGATTGTGTGGTTGTGTGATTGTGTGGTTGTGTGATTGTGTGATTGTGGGATTGTGTGGTTGTGTGATAGTGTGGTTGTGTGATTGCGGGATTGTGTGGTTGTGTGATTGTGTGGTTGTGTGATTGTGTGATTGTGGGATTGTGTGGTTGTGTGATAGTGTGGTTGTGTGATTGCGGGATTGTGTGGTTGTGTGATTGTGTGGTTGTGTGATTGTGTGATTGTGGGATTGTGTGGTTGTGTGATAGTGTGGTTGTGTGATTGTGTGATTGTGTGATTGTGTGATTGTGTGATTGTGGGATTGTGTGGTTGTGTGATTGTGTGGTTGTGTGATTGCGTGATTGTGTGATTGTGGGATTCGGTGATTGTGTGATTGTGTGATTATGGGATTGTGTGGTTGTGTGATTGTGTGGTTGTGTGATTGTGTGATTGTGTGATTGTGTGATTGTGTGATTGTGGGATTGTGTGGTTGTGTGATTGTGTGGTTGTGTGATTGCGTGATTGTGTGATTGTGGGATTGTGTGATTGTGTGATTGTATGGTTGTCTGATTGTGTGATTGTGTATTGGTGTGATTGTGCGATTGTGTGACTTTGCGATTGTGTGATTGTGTGATGGCGGGTTGTGGATTGTCTAATTGTGTGATTGTGTATTGGTGTGATTGTGCGATTTTGTGACAATGCGATTGTGTGATTGTGTGGTTGTGTGATTGTGTAATTGCATGGTGGGGTGATTGTGTGATAGTGTGATTGTGTGATAGTGTGATAGTGTGATTGTGTGATTGTGTGATTGTGTGATTGTGTGATTGTGTCCATGTGTAATCGTGTGTTTGGGTGCTTGTGTGATTGTGCGAGTGTGTGATTGTGTGATTGTGGATTGTGTGATTGTGTGATTGTGTGATTGTGTGATTGTGTGATTGTGTGATTGTGTGATTGTGTGATTGTGTGATTGTGTGATTGTGTGATTGCGGGATTGTGTGGTTGTGTGATAGTGTGGTTGTGTGATTGCGGGATTGTGTGGTTGTGTGATTGTGTGGTTGTGTGATTGTGTGATTGTGGGATTGTGTGGTTGTGTGATAGTGTGGTTGTGTGATTGCGGGATTGTGTGGTTGTGTGATTGTGTGGTTGTGTGATTGTGTGATTGTGGGATTGTGTGGTTGTGTGATAGTGTGGTTGTGTGATTGTGTGATTGTGTGATTGTGTGATTGTGTGATTGTGGGATTGTGTGGTTGTGTGATTGTGTGGTTGTGTGATTGCGTGATTGTGTGATTGTGGGATTCGGTGATTGTGTGATTATGGGATTGTGTGGTTGTGTGATTGTGTGGTTGTGTGATTGTGTGATTGTGTGATTGTGTGATTGCGTGATTGTGTGATTGTGGGATTGTGTGATTGTGTGATTGTATGGTTGTGTGATTGTGTGGTTGTGTGATTGTGTGATTGTGTGATTGTGTGATTGTGTGATTGTGTGATTGTGTGATTGTGTGATTGTGTGATTGTGGGATTGTGTGAGTGTGTGATTGTGTGATTGTGTGATTGTGCGATTGTGTGATTGTGTCACAGTGTGATTGTGTGATTGTGTGATTGTGTGATTGTGTGATTGTGGGATTGTGTGGTTGCGTGATTGTGTGGTTGTGTGATTGTGTGATTGTGGGATTGTGTGGTTGTGTGATTGTGTGGTTGTGTGATTGTGTGATTATGTGATTGTGGGATTGTGTGGTTGTGTGATTGTGTGGTTGTGTGATTGCGTGATTGTGTGATTGTGGGATTGTGTGATTGTGTGATTGTGTGATTATGGGATTGTGTGGTTGTGTGATTGTGTGGTTGTGTGATTGTGTGATTGTGTGATTGTGTGATTGTGTGATTGTGTGATTGTGTGATTGTGTGATTGTGGGATTGTGTGGTTGTGTGATTGTGTGATTGTGTGATTGTGTGATTGTGTGATTGCGTGATTGTGTGATTGCGTGATTGTGTGATTGTGTGATTGTGTATTGGTGTGATTGCGTGATTGTGTGATTGTGGGATTGTGTGAGTGTGTGATTGAGTGATTGCGTGATTGTGTGATTGCGTGATTGTGTGATTGTGTGATTGTGTCACAGTGTGATTGTGTGATTGTGTGGTTCTGTGATTGTGTGATTGTGTGATTGTGTGATTGTGGGATTGTGTGGTTGTGTGATTGTGTGGCTGTGTGATTATGTGATTGTGTGATTGTGGGATTGTGTGATTGTGTGATTGTGTGATTGTGTGATTGTGTGGTTGTGTGATTGTGTGATTGTGTGATTGTGTGATTGTGCGATTGTGTGATTGCGTGGTTGCGTTATTGCGTGATTGTGTGATTGTGTGATTGTGTGATTGTGTGGTTGTGTGATTGTGTGATTGTGTGATAGTGTGATTGTGCGATTGTGTGATTGCGTGATTGCCTGGTTGCGTGATTCTGTGATTCCCTCGTTGTGCGATTGTGTTATTGCGTGATGAGGTGCTTGTGTGATGGTGTGATTGTGTGATTGTGTGATTGTGTGGTTGTGTGATTATGTGATTGTGTCATTGTGTTCATGTGTTATTTTGTGTTGGGGTGCTTGTGTGATTGCGTGAGTGTATGATTGTGTGACTGTGGATTGTGTATTGTGCGATTGTGTGATTGCGTGAGTGTGTGGTTGTGTGACTGTAGATTGCGTATTGTGTGATTGTGTGATTGTGTGATTGTGTGATTGTGTGGTTGTGTGATTGTGTGAAAGTGGGTTTGTGTGTTTGTGGACTGTGTGGTTGTGTGATTGTGTGATGGCGGGATGTGGATTGTCTGATTGTGTGATTGTGTATTGGTGTGATTGTGCGATTGTGTGACAATGCGATTGTGTGATTGTGTGGTTGTGTGATTGTGTAATTGCATGGTGGGGTGATTGTGTGATAGTGTGATTGTGTGACAGTGTGATAGTGTGATTGTGTGATTGTGTGATTGTGTGATTGTGCGATTGTGTGATTGTGTCCATGTGTAATCGTGTGTTTGGGTGCTTGTGTGATTGTGCGAGTGTGTGATTGTGTGATTGTGGATTGTGTGATTGTGTGATTGTGTGATTACGGGTTTGTGTGGTTGTGTGATTGTGTGGTTGTGTGATTGTGTGATTGTGGGATTGTGTGGTTGTGTGATTGTGTGGTTGTGTGATTGCGTGATTGTGTGATTGTAGGATTGTGTGATTGTGTGATTGTGTGATTGTGTGATTGTGTGATTGTGTGATTGTGTGATTGTGTGATTGTGTGATTGTGTGATTGTGTGATTGTGTGATTGTGTGATTGTGTGGTGGTGTGATTGTGTGATTGTGTATTATGTGATTGTGTGATTGTGTCACAGTGTGACTGTGTGATTGTGTGGTTGTGTGATAGTGTGATTGCGTGATTGTGGGATTGTGTGGTTGTGTGATTGTGTGGTTGTGTGATTGTGTGATTGTGTGATTGTGTGATTGTGTGATTGTGGGATTGTGTGGTTGTGTGATTGTGTGGTTGTGTGATTGCGTGATTGTGTGATTGTGGGATTGTGTGATTGTGTGATTGTATGGTTGTGTGATTGTGTGATTGTGTGATTGTGTGATTGTGTGATTGTGTGATTGTGTGATTGTGTGATTGTGGGATTGTTTGAGTGTGTGATTGTGTGATTGTGTGATTGTGTGATTGTGTGATTGTGTGATTGTGTCACAGTGTGATTGTGTGATTGTGTGGTTGTGTGATTGTGTGATTATGGGATTGTGTGGTTGTGTGATTGTGTGGTTGTGTGATTGTGTGAGTGTGTGATTGTGTGGTTGTGTGATTGTGTGATTGTGTGATTGTGGGATTGTGTGATTGTGTGATTGTGTGATTGTGTGATTGTGTGATTGTGTCACTGTGTGATTGTGTGATTGTGTGATTGTGTGATTGTGTGATTGTGTGATTGTGTGATTGTGTGGTTGTGTGATTGTGTGATTGTGTGATTGTGTGATTGTGGAATTGTGTGGTTGTGTGATTGTTTGATTGTGTGATTGTGTGATTGTGGGGTTGTGTGGTTGTGTGATTGTGTGGTTGTGTGATTGCGTGATTGCGTGATTGTGGGATTGTGTGATTGTGTGATTGTGTGATTGTGTGATTGTGTGATTGTGTGATTGTGTGATTGTGTGATTGTGTGATTGTGTTATTGTGTGATTGTGTGAAAGTGGGTTTGTGTGTTTGTGGATTGTGTGGTTGTGTGATTGTGTGATTGTGTGATTGCGTGATTGTGTGATTGTGGGATTGTGTGATTGTGTGATTGTGTGATTGTGGGATTGTGTGGTTGTGTGATTGTGTGGTTGTGTGATTGTGTGATTGTGTGATTGTGTGATTGTGGGATTGTGTGGTTGTGTGATTGTGTGGTTGTGTGATTGCGTGATTGTGTGATTGTGGGATTGTGTGATTGTGTGGTTGTGTGATTGTGTGATTGTGTGATTGTGTGATTGTGTGATTGTGGGATTGTGTGGTTGTGTGATTGTGTGGTTGTGTGATTGCGTGATTGTGTGATTGTGGGATTGTGTGATTGTGTGATTGTATGGTTGTGTGATTGTGTGATTGTGTGATTGTGTGATTGTGTGATTGTGTGATTGTGTGATTGTGTGATTGTGGGATTGTTTGAGTGTGCGATTGTGTGATTGTGTGATTGTGTGATTGTGTGATTGTGTCACAGTGTGATTGTGTGATTGTGTGGTTGTGTGATTGTGTGATTGTGTGATTGTGTGAAAGTGGGTTTGTGTGTTTGTGGATTGTGTGGTTGTGTGATTGTGTGATGGCGGGATGTGGATTGTCTGATTGTGTGATTGTGTATTGGTGTGATTGTGCGATTGTGTGACTTTGCGATTGTGTGATTGTGTGATGGCGGGTTGTGGATTGTCTGATTGTGTGATTGTGTATTGGTGTGATTGTGCGATTGTGTAATTGCATGGTGGGGTGATTGTGTGATAGTGTGATTGTGTGATAGTGTGATAGTGTGATTGTGTGATTGTGTGATTGTGTGATTGTGTGATTGTGTGATTGTGTCCATGTGTAATCGTGTGTTTGGGTGCTTGTGTGATTGTGCGAGTGTGTGATTGTGTGATTGTGGATTGTGTGATTGTGTGATTGTGTGATTGTGTGATTGTGGGATTGTGTGGTTGCGTGATTGTGTGGTTGTGTGATTGTGTGATTGTGGGATTGTGTGGTTGTGTGATTGTGTGGTTGTGTGATTGTGTGATTGTGTGATTGTGTGATTGTGTGATTGTGGGATTGTGTGGTTGTGTGATTGTGTGGTTGTGTGATTGCGTGATTGTGTGATTGTGGGATTGTGTGATTGTGTGATTGTGTGATTATGGGATTGTGTGGTTGTGTGATTGTGTGGTTGTGTGATTGTGTGATTGTGTGATTGTGTGATTGTGTGATTGTGTGATTGTGTGATTGTGTGATTGTGTGATTGTGTGGTGGTGTGATTGTGTGATTGTGTATTATGTGATTCTGTGATTGTGTGATTGTGTGGTTGTGTGATTGTGTGATTGTGTGATTGTGGGATTGTGTGGTTGTGTGATTGCGTGATTGTGGGATTGTGTGGTTGTGTGATTGTGTGATTGTGTGATTGTGTGATTGTGTGATTGTGTGATTGTGTGATTGTGTGATTGTGTGATTGTGTGATTGTGTGATTGTGTGATTGTGTGATTGTGTGATTGTGTGATTGTGTGATTGTGTGATTGTGTGATTGTGTGATTGTGTGATTGTGCGATTGTGTGATTGTGTGAAAGTGGGCTTGTGTGTTTGTGGATTGTGTGGTTGTGTGATTGTGTGATGGCGGGATGTGGATTGTCTGATTGTGTGATTGTGTATTGGTGTGATTGTGCGATTGTGTGACTTTGCGATTGTGTGATTGTGTGATGGCGGGTTGTGGATTGTCTGATTGTGTGATTGTGTATTGGTGTGATTGTGTGATTGTGTGATGGCGGGTTGTGGATTGTCTGATTGTGTGATTGTGTATTGGTGTGGTTGTGTGATTGTGTGATTGTGGGATTGTGTGAGTGTGTGATTGTGTGATTGCGTGATTGTGTGATTGTGTGATTGTGTCACAGTGTGATTGTGTGATTGTGTGGTTGTGTGATTGTGTGATTGTGTGATTGTGTGATTGTGTGATTGTGTGATTGTGTGATTGTGTCCATGTGTAATCGTGTGTTTGGGTGCTTGTGTTATTGTGCGCGTGTGTGATTGTGTGATTGTGGATTGTGTGATTGTGTGATTGTGTGATTGTGTGATTGTGTGATTGTGTGATTGTGTGATTGTGGGATTGTGTGGTTGTGTGATTGTGTGGTTGTGTGATTGTGTGATTGTGGGATTGTGTGGTTGTGTGATTGTGTGGTTGTGTGATTGTGTGATTGTGTGATTGTGGATTGTGGGATTGTGTGGTTGTGTGATTGTGTGATTGTTTGATTGTGTGATTGTGGGATTGTGGGATTGTGTGGTTGTGTGATTGTGTGGTTGTGTGATTGCGTGATTGTGTGATTGTGGGATTGTGTGATTGTGTGATTGTGGGATCGTGTGGTTGTGTGATTGTGTGGTTGTGTGATTGTGTGATTGTGTAATTGTGTGATTGTGTGATTGTGTGATTGTGCGGTTGTGTGATTGTGTGATTGCGTGATTGTGTGATTGCGCGGTTGTGTGATTGTGTGATTGCGTGATTGTGTGATTGTGCGATTGTGTGATTGCGTGGTTGCGTGATTGCGTGATTGTGTGATTGTGTAATTGTGTGATTGTGTGGTTGTGTGATTGTGTGATTGTGGGATTGTGTGATTGTGTGATTGTATGGTTGTGTGATTGTGTGATTGTGTGATTGTGTGATTGTGTGATTGTGTGATTGTGTGATTGTGTGATTGTGTGATTGTGGGATTGTTTGAGTGTGTGATTGTGTGATTGTGTGATTGTGTGATTGTGTGATTGTGTGATTGTGTCACAGTGTGATTGTGTGATTGTGTGGTTGTGTGATTGTGTGATTATGGGATTGTGTGGTTGTGTGATTGTGTGGTTGTGTGATTGTGTGAGTGTGTGATTGTGTGGTTGTGTGATTGTGTGATTGTGTGATTGTGGGATTGTGTGATTGTGTGATTGTGTGATTGTGTGATTGTGTGATTGTGTCACTGTGTGATTGTGTGATTGTGTGATTGTGTGATTGTGTGATTGTGTGATTGTGTGGTTGTGTGATTGTGTGATTGTGTGATTGTGTGATTGTGGAATTGTGTGGTTGTGTGATTGTTTGATTGTGTGATTGTGTGATTGTGGGGTTGTGTGGTTGTGTGATTGTGTGGTTGTGTGATTGCGTGATTGCGTGATTGTGGGATTGTGTGATTGTGTGATTGTGTGATTGTGTGATTGTGTGATTGTGTGATTGTGTGATTGTGTGATTGTGTGATTGTGTGATTGTGTTATTGTGTGATTGTGTGAAAGTGGGTTTGTGTGTTTGTGGATTGTGTGGTTGTGTGATTGTGTGATTGTGTGATTGCGTGATTGTGTGATTGTGGGATTGTGTGATTGTGTGATTGTGTGATTGTGGGATTGTGTGGTTGTGTGATTGTGTGGTTGTGTGATTGTGTGATTGTGTGATTGTGTGATTGTGGGATTGTGTGGTTGTGTGATTGTGTGGTTGTGTGATTGCGTGATTGTGTGATTGTGGGATTGTGTGATTGTGTGGTTGTGTGATTGTGTGATTGTGTGATTGTGTGATTGTGGGATTGTGTGGTTGTGTGATTGTGTGGTTGTGTGATTGCGTGATTGTGTGATTGTGGGATTGTGTGATTGTGTGATTGTATGGTTGTGTGATTGTGTGATTGTGTGATTGTGTGATTGTGTGATTGTGTGATTGTGTGATTGTGTGATTGTGGGATTGTTTGAGTGTGCGATTGTGTGATTGTGTGATTGTGTGATTGTGTGATTGTGTCACAGTGTGATTGTGTGATTGTGTGGTTGTGTGATTGTGTGATTGTGTGATTGTGTGAAAGTGGGTTTGTGTGTTTGTGGATTGTGTGGTTGTGTGATTGTGTGATGGCGGGATGTGGATTGTCTGATTGTGTGATTGTGTATTGGTGTGATTGTGCGATTGTGTGACTTTGCGATTGTGTGATTGTGTGATGGCGGGTTGTGGATTGTCTGATTGTGTGATTGTGTATTGGTGTGATTGTGCGATTGTGTAATTGCATGGTGGGGTGATTGTGTGATAGTGTGATTGTGTGATAGTGTGATAGTGTGATTGTGTGATTGTGTGATTGTGTGATTGTGTGATTGTGTGATTGTGTCCATGTGTAATCGTGTGTTTGGGTGCTTGTGTGATTGTGCGAGTGTGTGATTGTGTGATTGTGGATTGTGTGATTGTGTGATTGTGTGATTGTGTGATTGTGGGATTGTGTGGTTGCGTGATTGTGTGGTTGTGTGATTGTGTGATTGTGGGATTGTGTGGTTGTGTGATTGTGTGGTTGTGTGATTGTGTGATTGTGTGATTGTGTGATTGTGGGATTGTGTGGTTGTGTGATTGTGTGGTTGTGTGATTGCGTGATTGTGTGATTGTGGGATTGTGTGATTGTGTGATTGTGTGATTATGGGATTGTGTGGTTGTGTGATTGTGTGGTTGTGTGATTGTGTGATTGTGTGATTGTGTGATTGTGTGATTGTGTGATTGTGTGATTGTGGGATTGTGTGGTTGTGTGATTGTGTGATTGTGTGATTGTGTGATTGTGTGATTGTGTGATTGTGTGATTGTGTGGTGGTGTGATTGTGTGATTGTGTATTATGTGATTCTGTGATTGTGTGATTGTGTGGTTGTGTGATTGTGTGATTGTGTGATTGTGGGATTGTGTGGTTGTGTGATTGCGTGATTGTGGGATTGTGTGGTTGTGTGATTGTGTGATTGTGTGATTGTGTGATTGTGTGATTGTGTGATTGTGTGATTGTGTGATTGTGTGATTGTGTGATTGTGTGATTGTGTGATTGTGTGATTGTGTGATTGTGTGATTGTGTGATTGTGTGATTGTGTGATTGTGTGATTGTGTGATTGTGTGATTGTGTGATTGTGCGATTGTGTGATTGTGTGAAAGTGGGCTTGTGTGTTTGTGGATTGTGTGGTTGTGTGATTGTGTGATGGCGGGATGTGGATTGTCTGATTGTGTGATTGTGTATTGGTGTGATTGTGCGATTGTGTGACTTTGCGATTGTGTGATTGTGTGATGGCGGGTTGTGGATTGTCTGATTGTGTGATTGTGTATTGGTGTGATTGTGTGATTGTGTGATGGCGGGTTGTGGATTGTCTGATTGTGTGATTGTGTATTGGTGTGGTTGTGTGATTGTGTGATTGTGGGATTGTGTGAGTGTGTGATTGTGTGATTGCGTGATTGTGTGATTGTGTGATTGTGTCACAGTGTGATTGTGTGGTTGTGTGATTGTGTGATTGTGTGATTGTGTGATTGTGTGATTGTGTGATTGTGTGATTGTGTGATTGTGTCCATGTGTAATCGTGTGTTTGGGTGCTTGTGTTATTGTGCGCGTGTGTGATTGTGTGATTGTGGATTGTGTGATTGTGTGATTGTGTGATTGTGTGATTGTGTGATTGTGTGATTGTGTGATTGTGGGATTGTGTGGTTGTGTGATTGTGTGGTTGTGTGATTGTGTGATTGTGGGATTGTGTGGTTGTGTGATTGCGTGATTGTGTGATTGTGTGATTGTGTCACAGTGTGATTGTGTGATTGTGTGGTTGTGTGATTGTGTGATTGTGTGATTGTGTGATTGTGTGATTGTTTGATTGTGTGATTGTGGGATTGTGGGATTGTGTGGTTGTGTGATTGTGTGGTTGTGTGATTGCGTGATTGTGTGATTGTGGGATTGTGTGATTGTGTGATTGTGGGATCGTGTGGTTGTGTGATTGTGTGGTTGTGTGATTGTGTGATTGTGTAATTGTGTGATTGTGTGATTGTGTGATTGTGCGGTTGTGTGATTGTGTGATTGCGTGATTGTGTGATTGCGCGGTTGTGTGATTGTGTGATTGCGTGATTGTGTGATTGTGCGATTGTGTGATTGCGTGGTTGCGTGATTGCGTGATTGTGTGATTGTGTAATTGTGTGATAGTGTGGTTGTGTGATTGTGTGATTGTGGGATTGTGCGATTGTGTGATTGTGTGATTGTGTGATTGTGTGATTGTGTGAAAGTGGGTTTGTGTGTTTGTGGATTGTGTGGTTGTGTGATTGTGTGATGGCGGGATGTGGATTATCTGATTGTGTGATTGTGTATTGGTGTGATTGTGCGATTGTGTGACTTTGCGATTGTGTGATTGTGTGGTTGTGTGATTGTGTGATTGCATGGTGGGGTGATTGTGTGATAGTGTGATTGTGTGATAGTGTGATAGTGTGATTGTGTGATTGTGTGATTGTGTGATAGTGTGATTGCGTCCATGTGTAATCGTGTGTTTGGGTGCTTGTGTGATTGTGTGAGTGTGTGATTGTGTGATTGTGGATTGTGTGATTGTGTGATTGTGTGATTGTGTGATTGTGTGATTGTGTGATTGTGTGATTGTGTGATTGTGTCACTGTGTGATTGTGTGATTGTGTGATTGTGTGGTTGTGTGATTGTGTGATTGTGTGATTGTGTGATTGTGTGATTGTGTGGTTGTGTGATTGTGTGATTGTGTGATTTTGTGATTGTGGGATTGTGTGGTTGTGTGATTGTGTGGTTGTGTGATTGCGTGATTGTGTGATTGTGGGATTGTGTGATTGTGTGATTGTGCGATTGTGTGATTGTGTGATTGTGTGGTTGTGTGAGTGTGTGGGTGTGTGATCGTGTGATTGTGTCACTGTGTGATTGTGTGATTGTGTGATTGTGTGGTTGTGCGATTGTGTGATTGTGTATTATGTGATTGTGTTCTTGTGTCTTTGTGTGATTGTGTAGTTGTGTGATTGTGTGATTGTGTGATTGTGGGATTGTGAGATTGTGTGGTTGTGTGATTGTGTGATTGTGTGATTGTGTGATTGTCTGATTGTGTGATTGTGTATTGGTGTGATTGTGCGATTGTGTGACTTTACGATTGTGTGATTGTGTGATGGCGGGTTGTGGATTGTCTGATTGTGTGATTGTGTATTGGTGTGATTGTGCGATTGTGTGACTTTGCGATTGTGTGATTGTGTGGTTGTGTGATTGTGTGATTGCATGGTGGGGTGATTGTGTGATAGTGTGATTGTGTGATAGTGTGATAGTGTGATTGTGTGATTGTGTGATTGTGTGATTGTGTGATTGTGTGATTGTGTGATTGTGTGATAGTGTGATTGTGTCCATGTGTAATCGTGTGTTTGGGTGCTTGTGTGATTGTGTGAGTGTGTGATTGTGTGATTGTGGATTGTGTGATTGTGTGATTGTGTGATTGTGTGATTGTGCGATTGTGTGATTGTGTGATTGTGTGATTGTATGATTGTGTGATTGTGTGACTGTGTGATTGTGTGATTGTGTCACTGTGTGATTGTGTGATTGTGTGATTGTGTGGTTGTGTGATTGTGTGATTGTGTGATTGTGTGATTGTGTGATTGCGTGATTGTGTGATTGCGTGGTTGCGTGATTGTGTGGTTGTGTGATTGTGTGATTGTGGGATTGTGTGATTGTGTGATTGTGTGATTGTGGTATTGTGTGAAAGTGGGTTTGTGTGTTTGTGGATTGTGTGGTTGTGTGATTGTGTGATGGCGGGATGTGGATTGTCTGATTGTGTGATTGTGTATTGGTGTGATTGTGCGATTGTGTGACTTTGCGATTGTGTGATTGTGTGATGGCGGGTTGTGGATTGTCTGATTGTGTGATTGTGTATTGGTGTGATTGTGTGATTGTGTGATTGTGTGATTGTGTGATTGTGCGATTGTGTGATTGCGTGGTTGCGTGATTGCGTGATTGTGTGATTGTGTGATTGTGTGATTGTGTCACAGTGTGATTGTGTGATTGTGTGGTTGTGTGATTGTGTGATTGTGTGATTGTGTGAAAGTGGGTTTGTGTGTTTGTGGATTGTGTGGTTGTGTGATTGTGTGATGGCGGGATGTGGATTGTCTGATTGTGTGATTGTGTATTGGTGTGATTGTGCGATTGTGTGACATTGCGATTGTGTGATTGTGTGATGGCGGGTTGTGGATTGTCTGATTGTGTGATTGTGTATTGGTGTGATTGTGCGATTGTGTAATTGCATGGTGGGGTGATTGTGTGACAGTGTGATTGTGTGATAGTGTGATAGTGTGATTGTGTGATTGTGTGATTGTGTGATTGTGTTCTTGTGTCTTTGTGTGATTGTGTAGTTGTGTGATTGTGTGATTGTGTGATTGTGGGATTGTGTGATTGTGTGATTGTGTGATTGTGTGGTTGTGTGATTGTGTGATTGTGTGATTGTGTGGTTGTGTGATTGTGTGATTGTGTGATTGTGTGATTGTGTGATTGTGTGATTGTGTGAAAGTGGGTTTGTGTGTTTGTGGATTGTGTGGTTGTGTGATTGTGTGATGGCGGGATGTGGATTGTCTGATTGTGTGATTGTGTATTGGTGTGATTGTGCGATTGTGTGACATTGCGATTGTGTGATTGTGTGATGGCGGGTTGTGGATTGTCTGATTGTGTGATTGTGTATTGGTGTGATTGTGTGATTGTGTGATTGTGGGATTGTGTGAGTGTGTGATTGTGTGATTGCGTGATTGTGTGATTGCGTGGTTGCGTGATTGTGTGGTTGTGTGATTGTGTGATTGTGGGATTGTGTGATTGTGTGATTGTGTGATTGTGGTATTGTGTGAAAGTGGGTTTGTGTGTTTGTGGATTGTGTGGTTGTGTGATTGTGTGATGGCGGGATGTGGATTGTCTGATTGTGTGATTGTGTATTGGTGTGATTGTGCGATTGTGTGACTTTGCGATTGTGTGATTGTGTGATGGCGGGTTGTGGATTGTCTGATTGTGTGATTGTGTATTGGTGTGATTGTGTGATTGTGTGATTGTGCGATTGTGTGATTGCGTGGTTGCGTGATTGCGTGATTGTGTGATTGTGTGATTGCGTGATTGTGTGATTGTGGGATTGTGTGATTGTGTGATTGTGTGATTGTGGGATTGTGTGGTTGTGTGATTGTGTGGTTGTGTGATTGTGTGATTGTGTGATTGTGTGATTGTGTGATTGTGTGATTGTGTGGTTGTGTGATTGCGTGATTGTGTGATTGTGGGATTGTGTGGTTGTGTGATTGTGTGGTTGTGTGATTGCGTGATTGTGTGATTGTGGGATTGTGTGATTGTGTGGTTGTGTGATTGTGTGATTGTGTGATTGTGTGATTGTGTGATTGTGGGATTGTGTGGTTGTGTGATTGTGTGGTTGTGTGATTGCGTGATTGTGTGATTGTGGGATTGTGTGATTGTGTGATTGTATGGTTGTGTGATTGTGTGATTGTGTGATTGTGTGATTGTGTGATTGTGTGATTGTGTGATTGTGTGATTGTGTGATTGTGGGATTGTGTGAGTGTGTGATTGTGTGATTGTGTGATTGTGTGATTGTGTGATTGTGTCACAGTGTGATTGTGTGATTGTGTGGTTGTGTGATTGTGTGATTGTGTGATTGTGTGAAAGTGGGTTTGTGTGTTTGTGGATTGTGTGGTTGTGTGATTGTGTGATGGCGGGATGTGGATTGTCTGATTGTGTGATTGTGTATTGGTGTGATTGTGCGATTGTGTGACATTGCGATTGTGTGATTGTGTGATGGCGGGTTGTGGATTGTCTGATTGTGTGATTGTGTATTGGTGTGATTGTGCGATTGTGTAATTGCATGGTGGGGTGATTGTGTGATAGTGTGATTGTGTGATAGTGTGATAGTGTGATTGTGTGATTGTGTGATTGTGTGATTGTGTGATTGTGTCCATGTGTAATCTTGTGTTTGGGTGCTTGTGTGCTTGTGCGAGTGTGTGATTGTGTGATTGTGGATTGTGTGATTGTGTGATTGTGTGATTGTGTGATTGTGGGATTGTGTGGTTGCGTGATTGTGTGGTTGTGTGATTGTGTGATTGTGGGATTGTGTGGTTGTGTGATTGTGTGGTTGTGTGATTGTGTGATTGTGTGATTGTGGATTGTGGGATTGTGTGGTTGTGTGATTGTGTGATTGTTTGATTGTGTGATTGTGGGATTGTGGGATTGTGTGGTTGTGTGATTGTGTGGTTGTGTGATTGCGTGATAGTGTGATTGTGGGATTGTGTGATTGTGTGATTGTGGGATCGTGTGGTTGTGTGATTGTGTGGTTGTGTGATTGTGTGATTGTGTAATTGTGTGATTGTGTGATTGTGTGATTGTGTGATTGTGTGATTGTGTGATTGTGTGATTGTGTGATTGTGTGATTGTGTCACTGTGTGATTGTGTGATTGTGTGATTGTGTGGTTGTGTGATTGTGTGGTTGTGTGATTGTGGGATTGTGCGATTGTGTGATTGTGTGATTGTGTGATTGTGTGATTGTGTGAAAGTGGGTTTGTGTGTTTGTGGATTGTGTGGTTGTGTGATTGTGTGATGGCGGGATGTGGATTATCTGATTGTGTGATTGTGTATTGGTGTGATTGTGCGATTGTGTGACTTTGCGATTGTGTGATTGTGTGGTTGTGTGATTGTGTGATTGCATGGTGGGGTGATTGTGTGATAGTGTGATTGTGTGATAGTGTGATAGTGTGATTGTGTGATTGTGTGATTGTGTGATAGTGTGATTGCGTCCATGTGTAATCGTGTGTTTGGGTGCTTGTGTGATTGTGTGAGTGTGTGATTGTGTGATTGTGGATTGTGTGATTGTGTGATTGTGTGATTGTGTGATTGTGTGATTGTGTGATTGTGTGATTGTGTGATTGTGTGATTGTGTCACTGTGTGATTGTGTGATTGTGTGATTGTGTGGTTGTGTGATTGTGTGATTGTGTGATTGTGTGATTGTGTGATTGTGTGGTTGTGTGATTGTGTGATTGTGTGATTTTGTGATTGTGGGATTGTGTGGTTGTGTGATTGTGTGGTTGTGTGATTGCGTGATTGTGTGATTGTGGGATTGTGTGATTGTGTGATTGTGCGATTGTGTGATTGTGTGATTGTGTGGTTGTGTGAGTGTGTGGGTGTGTGATCGTGTGATTGTGTCACTGTGTGATTGTGTGATTGTGTGATTGTGTGGTTGTGCGATTGTGTGATTGTGTATTATGTGATTGTGTTCTTGTGTCTTTGTGTGATTGTGTAGTTGTGTGATTGTGTGATTGTGTGATTGTGGGATTGTGAGATTGTGTGGTTGTGTGATTGTGTGATTGTGTGATTGTGTGATTGTCTGATTGTGTGATTGTGTATTGGTGTGATTGTGCGATTGTGTGACTTTACGATTGTGTGATTGTGTGATGGCGGGTTGTGGATTGTCTGATTGTGTGATTGTGTATTGGTGTGATTGTGCGATTGTGTGACTTTGCGATTGTGTGATTGTGTGGTTGTGTGATTGTGTGATTGCATGGTGGGGTGATTGTGTGATAGTGTGATAGTGTGATTGTGTGATTGTGTGATTGTGTGATTGTGTGATTGTGTGATTGTGTGATTGTGTGATTGTGTGATTGTGTCCATGTGTAATCGTGTGTTTGGGTGCTTGTGTGATTGTGTGAGTGTGTGATTGTGTGATTGTGGATTGTGTGATTGTGTGATTGTGTGATTGTGTGATTGTGCGATTGTGTGATTGTGTGATTGTGTGATTGTATGATTGTGTGATTGTGTGACTGTGTGATTGTGTGATTGTGTCACTGTGTGATTGTGTGATTGTGTGATTGTGTGGTTGTGTGATTGTGTGATTGTGTGATTGTGTGATTGTGTGATTGCGTGATTGTGTGATTGCGTGGTTGCGTGATTGTGTGGTTGTGTGATTGTGTGATTGTGGGATTGTGTGATTGTGTGATTGTGTGATTGTGGTATTGTGTGAAAGTGGGTTTGTGTGTTTGTGGATTGTGTGGTTGTGTGATTGTGTGATGGCGGGATGTGGATTGTCTGATTGTGTGATTGTGTATTGGTGTGATTGTGCGATTGTGTGACTTTGCGATTGTGTGATTGTGTGATGGCGGGTTGTGGATTGTCTGATTGTGTGATTGTGTATTGGTGTGATTGTGTGATTGTGTGATTGTGTGATTGTGTGATTGTGCGATTGTGTGATTGCGTGGTTGCGTGATTGCGTGATTGTGTGATTGTGTGATTGTGTGATTGTGTCACAGTGTGATTGTGTGATTGTGTGGTTGTGTGATTGTGTGATTGTGTGATTGTGTGAAAGTGGGTTTGTGTGTTTGTGGATTGTGTGGTTGTCTGATTGTGTGATGGCGGGATGTGGATTGTCTGATTGTGTGATTGTGTATTGGTGTGATTGTGCGATTGTGTGACATTGCGATTGTGTGATTGTGTGATGGCGGGTTGTGGATTGTCTGATTGTGTGATTGTGTATTGGTGTGATTGTGCGATTGTGTAATTGCATGGTGGGGTGATTGTGTGATAGTGTGATTGTGTGATAGTGTGATAGTGTGATTGTGTGATTGTGTGATTGTGTGATTGTGTTCTTGTGTCTTTGTGTGATTGTGTAGTTGTGTGATTGTGTGATTGTGTGATTGTGGGATTGTGTGATTGTGTGATTGTGTGATTGTGTGGTTGTGTGATTGTGTGATTGTGTGATTGTGTGGTTGTGTGATTGTGTGATTGTGTGATTGTGTGATTGTGTGATTGTGTGATTGTGTGAAAGTGGGTTTGTGTGTTTGTGGATTGTGTGGTTGTGTGATTGTGTGATGGCGGGATGTGGATTGTCTGATTGTGTGATTGTGTATTGGTGTGATTGTGCGATTGTGTGACATTGCGATTGTGTGATTGTGTGATGGCGGGTTGTGGATTGTCTGATTGTGTGATTGTGTATTGGTGTGATTGTGTGATTGTGTGATTGTGGGATTGTGTGAGTGTGTGATTGTGTGATTGCGTGATTGTGTGATTGCGTGGTTGCGTGATTGTGTGGTTGTGTGATTGTGTGATTGTGGGATTGTGTGATTGTGTGATTGTGTGATTGTGGTATTGTGTGAAAGTGGGTTTGTGTGTTTGTGGATTGTGTGGTTGTGTGATTGTGTGATGGCGGGATGTGGATTGTCTGATTGTGTGATTGTGTATTGGTGTGATTGTGCGATTGTGTGACTTTGCGATTGTGTGATTGTGTGATGGCGGGTTGTGGATTGTCTGATTGTGTGATTGTGTATTGGTGTGATTGTGTGATTGTGTGATTGTGCGATTGTGTGATTGCGTGGTTGCGTGATTGCGTGATTGTGTGATTGTGTGATTGCGTGATTGTGTGATTGTGGGATTGTGTGATTGTGTGATTGTGTGATTGTGGGATTGTGTGGTTGTGTGATTGTGTGGTTGTGTGATTGTGTGATTGTGTGATTGTGTGATTGTGTGATTGTGTGATTGTGTGGTTGTGTGATTGCGTGATTGTGTGATTGTGGGATTGTGTGGTTGTGTGATTGTGTGGTTGTGTGATTGCGTGATTGTGTGATTGTGGGATTGTGTGATTGTGTGGTTGTGTGATTGTGTGATTGTGTGATTGTGTGATTGTGTGATTGTGGGATTGTGTGGTTGTGTGATTGTGTGGTTGTGTGATTGCGTGATTGTGTGATTGTGGGATTGTGTGATTGTGTGATTGTATGGTTGTGTGATTGTGTGATTGTGTGATTGTGTGATTGTGTGATTGTGTGATTGTGTGATTGTGTGATTGTGTGATTGTGGGATTGTGTGAGTGTGTGATTGTGTGATTGTGTGATTGTGTGATTGTGTGATTGTGTCACAGTGTGATTGTGTGATTGTGTGGTTGTGTGATTGTGTGATTGTGTGATTGTGTGAAAGTGGGTTTGTGTGTTTGTGGATTGTGTGGTTGTGTGATTGTGTGATGGCGGGATGTGGATTGTCTGATTGTGTGATTGTGTATTGGTGTGATTGTGCGATTGTGTGACATTGCGATTGTGTGATTGTGTGATGGCGGGTTGTGGATTGTCTGATTGTGTGATTGTGTATTGGTGTGATTGTGCGATTGTGTAATTGCATGGTGGGGTGATTGTGTGATAGTGTGATTGTGTGATAGTGTGATAGTGTGATTGTGTGATTGTGTGATTGTGTGATTGTGTGATTGTGTGATTGTGTCCATGTGTAATCTTGTGTTTGGGTGCTTGTGTGCTTGTGCGAGTGTGTGATTGTGTGATTGTGGATTGTGTGATTGTGTGATTGTGTGATTGTGTGATTGTGGGATTGTGTGGTTGCGTGATTGTGTGGTTGTGTGATTGTGTGATTGTGGGATTGTGTGGTTGTGTGATTGTGTGGTTGTGTGATTGTGTGATTGTGTGATTGTGTGATTGTGGGATTGTGTGGTTGTGTGATTGTGTGGTTGTGTGATTGCGTGATTGTGTGATTGTGGGATTGTGTGATTGTGTGATTGTGTGATTATGGGATTGTGTGGTTGTGTGATTGTGTGGTTGTGTGATTGTGTGATTGTGTGATTGTGTGATTGTGTGATTGTGTGATTGTGTGATTGTGTGATTGTGTGGTTGTGTGATTGTGTGATTGTGTGATTGTGTGATTGTGTGATTGTGTGATTGTGTGATTGTGTGATTGTGTGATTGTGTGATTGTGTGATTGTGTGATTGTGTGATTGTGTGGTTGTGTGATTGTGTGATCGTGTGATTGTGGGATTGTGTGGTTGTGTGATTGTGTGGTTGTGTGGTTGTGTGATTGTGTGATTGTGTGATTGTGTGATTGTGTGATTGTGTGATTGTGTGATTGTGTGATTGTGTGATTGTGTGATTGTGTGATTGTGTGATTGTGTGATTGTGTGATTGTGTGATTGTGCGATTGTGTGATTGTGTGAAAGTGGGCTTGTGTGTTTGTGGATTGTGTGGTTGTGTGATTGTGTGATGGCGGGATGTGGATTGTCTGATTGTGTGATTGTGTATTGGTGTGATTGTGCGATTGTGTGACTTTGCGATTGTGTGATTGTGTGATGGCGGGTTGTGGATTGTCTGATTGTGTGATTGTGTATTGGTGTGATTGTGTGATTGTGTGATGGCGGGTTGTGGATTGTCTGATTGTGTGATTGTGTATTGGTGTGGTTGTGTGATTGTGTGATTGTGGGATTGTGTGAGTGTGTGATTGTGTGATTGCGTGATTGTGTGACTGTGTGATTGTGTCACAGTGTGATTGTGTGATTGTGTGGTTGTGTGATTGTGTGATTGTGTGATCGTGTGATTGTGTGGTTGTGTGATTGTGTGATTGTGTGATTGTGGGATTGTGTGATTGTGTGATTGTGTGATTGTGTGATTGTGTGATTGTGTGATTGTGTGGTTGTGTGATTGTGTGACTGTGTGATTGTGCGATTGTGTGATTGCGTGGTTGCGTGATTGCGTGATTGTGTGATTGTGTGATTGCGTGATTGTGTGGTTGTGTGATTGTGGGATTGTGTGGTTGTGTGATTGTGTGGTTGTGTGATTGTGTGATTGTGTGATTGTGTGATTGTGTGATTGTGTGATTGTGTGATTGTGTGATTGTGTGATTGTGTGATTGTGTGATTGTGTGATTGTGTGATTGTGTGATTGTGTGATTGTGTGATTGTGTGATTGTGCGATTGTGTGATTGTGTGAAAGTGGGCTTGTGTGTTTGTGGATTGTGTGGTTGTGTGATTGTGTGATGGCGGGATGTGGATTGTCTGATTGTGTGATTGTGTATTGGTGTGATTGTGCGATTGTGTGACTTTGCGATTGTGTGATTGTGTTATGGCGGGTTGTGGATTGTCTGATTGTGTGATTGTGTATTGGTGTGATTGTGTGATTGTGTGATGGCGGGTTGTGGATTGTCTGATTGTGTGATTGTGTATTGGTGTGGTTGTGTGATAGTGTGATTGTGCGATTGTGTGATTGCGTGATTGCCTGGTTGCGTGATTCTGTGATTCCCTCGTTGTGCGATTGTGTTATTGTGTGATGAGGTGCTTGTGTGATGGTGTGATTGTGTGATTGTGTGATTGTGTGGTTGTGTGATTGTGTGATTGTGTGATTGTGTGATTGTGCGATTGTGTGATTGTGTGATTGTGTGGTTGTGTGATTATGCGATTGTGTCATTGTGTTCATGTGTTATTTTGTGTTGGGGTGCTTGTGTGATTGCGTGAGTGTATGATTGTGTGACTGTGGATTGTGTATTGTGTGATTGTGTGATTGCGTGAGTGTGTGGTTGTGTGACTGTAGATTGCGTATTGTGTGATTGTGTGATTGCGTGATTGTGTGATTGTGTGATTGTGTGATTGTGTGATTGTGTGATTGTGTGATTGTGTGATTGTGTGAAAGTGGGTTTGTGTGTTTGTGGATTGTGTGGTTGTGTGATTGTGTGATTGTGTGATTGTGTGATTGTGGGATTGTGTGGTTGTGTGATTGTGTGGTTGTCTGATTGCGTGATTGTGTGATTGTGGGATTGCGTGATTGTGTGATTGTGTGATTGTGGGATTGTGTGGTTGTGTGATTGTGTGATTGTTTGATTGTGTGATTGTGGGATTGTGGGATTGTGTGGTTGTGTGATTGTGTGGTTGTGTGATTGCGTGATTGTGTGATTGTGGGATTGTGTGATTGTGTGATTGTGGGATCGTGTGGTTGTGTGATTGTGTGGTGGTGTGATTGTGTGATTGTGTGATTGTGTGATTGTGTGATTGTGTGATTGTGTGATTGTGTGATTGTGTGATTGTGGGATTGTGTGGTTGTGTGATTGTGTGGTTGTGTGATTGTGTGATTGTGGGATTGTGTGGTTGTGTGATTGTGTGGTTGTGTGATTGTGTGATTGTGGGATTTTGTGGTTGTGTGATTGTGTGGTTGTGTGATTGCGTGATCGTGTGATTGTGGGATTGTGTGATTGTGTGATTGTGTGATTATGGGATTGTGTGGTTGTGTGATTGTGTGATTGTGTGATTGTGTGATTGTGTGATTGTGTGATTGTGTGATTGTGGGATTGTGTGAGTGTGTGATTGTGTGATTGTGTGATTGTGTGATTGTGTGATTGTGTGATTGTGTCACAGTGTGATTGTGTGATTGTGTGGTTGTGTGATTGTGTGATTGTGGGATTGTGTGGTTGTGTGATTGTGTGGTTGTGTGATTGTGTGATTGTGTGGTTGTGGGATTGTGTGATTGTGTGATTGTGTGATTGTGTGATTGTGTGATTGTGTGGTTGTGTGATTGTGTGATTGTGTGCTTGTGTGATTGTGCGGTTGTGTGATTGCGTGGTTGCGTGATTGCGTGATTGTGTGATTGTGTGATTTTGTGATTGTGTGGTTGTGTGATTGTGTGATTGTGTGAAAGTGGGTTTGTGCGTTTGTGGACTGTGTGGTTGTGTGATTGTGTGATGGCGGGATGTGGATTGTCTGATTGTGTGATTTGCGATTGTGTGACAATGCGATTGTGTGATTGTGTGATGGCGGGTTGTGGATTGTCTGATTGTGTGACAATGCGATTGTGTGATTGTGTGGTTGTGTGATTGTGTAATTGCATGGTGGGGTGATTGTGTGATAGTGTGATTGTGTGATAGTGTGATAGTGTGATTGTGTGATTGTGTGATTGTGTGATTGTGTCCATGTGTAATCGTGTGTTTGGGTGCTTGTGTGATTGTGCGAGGGTGTGATTGTGTGATTGTGGATTGTGTGATTGTGTGATTGTGTGATTGTGTGATTGTGTGATTGTGTGATTGTGTGATTGTGTGATTGTGGGATTGTATGGTTGTGTGATTGTGTGGTTGTGTGATTGTGTGATTGTGGGATTGTGTGGTTGTGTGATTGTGTGGTTGTGTGATTGTGTGATTGTGTGATTGTGTGATTGTGGGATTGTGTGGTTGTGTGATTGTGTGGTTGTGTGATTGCGTGATTGTGTGATTGTGGGATTGCGTGATTGTGTGATTGTGTGATTGTGGGATTGTGTGGTTGTGTGATTGTGTGATTGTTTGATTGTGTGATTGTGGGATTGTGGGATTGTGTGGTTGTGTGATTGTGTGGTTGTGTGATTGTGTGATTGTGGGATTGTGTGATTGTGTGATTGTGGGATCGTGTGGTTGTGTGATTGTGTGGTTGTGTGATTGAGTGATTGTGTGATTGTGTGATTGTGTGATTGTGTGATTGTGTGATTGTGCGGTTGTGTGATTGTGTGATTGCGTGATTGCGTGATTGTGCGGTTGTGCGATTGTGTGATTGCGTGATTGCGTGATTGTGTGATTGTGGATTGTGTGATTGTGTGATTGTGTGATTGTGTGATTGTGTGATTGTGTGATTGTGTGATTGTGTGATTGTGTGATTGTGTGATTGTGTGATTGTGTGATTGTGTCACTGTGTGATTGTGTGATTGTGTGATTGTGTGATTGTGTGGTTGTGTGATTGTGTGATTGTGTGATTTTGTGATTGTGGGATTGTGTGGTTGTGTGATTGTGTGGTTGTGTGATTGCGTGATTGTGTGTTTGTGGGATTGTGTGATTGTGTGATTGTGCGATTGTGTGATTGTGGGATTGTGTGGTTGTGTGAGTGTGTGGGTGTGTGATCGTGTGATTGTGTCACTGTGTGATTGTGTGATTGTGTGATTGTGTGGTGGTGCGATTGTGTGATTGTGTATTATGTGATTGTGTTCTTGTGTCTTTGTGTGATTGTGTAGTTGTGTGATTGTGTGATTGTGTGACTGTGGGATTGTGAGATTGTGTGATTGTGTGATTGTGTGATTGTGTGATTGTGTGATTGTGTGATTGTGTGATTGTGTGATTGTGTGATTGTGTGATTGTGTGATTGTGTGATTGTGTGAAAGTGGGTTTGTGTGTTTGTGGATTGTGTGGTTGTGTGATTGTGTGATGGCGGGATGTGGATTGTCTGATTGTGTGATTGTGTATTGGTGTGATTGTGCGATTGTGTGACTTTACGATTGTGTGATTGTGTGATGGCGGGTTGTGGATTGTCTGATTGTGTGATTGTGTATTGGTGTGATTGTGCGATTGTGTGACTTTGCGATTGTGTGATTGTGTGGTTGTGTGATTGTGTGATTGCATGGTGGGGTGATTGTGTGATAGTGTGATTGTGTGATAGTGTGATAGTGTGATTGTGTGATTGTGTGATTGTGTGATTGTGTGATTGTGTGATTGTGTGATTGTGTGATAGTGTGATTGTGTCCATGTGTAATCGTGTGTTTGTGTGAGTGTGTGATTGTGTGATTGTGGATTGTGTGATTGTGTGATTGTGTGATTGTGTGATTGTGTGATTGTGTGATTGTGTGATTGTGTGATTGTGTGATTGTATGATTGTGTGATTGTGTGATTGTGTCACTGTGTGATTGTGTGATTGTGTGGTTGTGTGGTTGTGTGATTGTGTGATTGTGTGATTGTGTGATTGTGTGATTGTGTGGTTGTGTGATTGTGTGATTGTGTGATTTTGTGATTGTGTGATTGTGTGATTGTGGGATTGTGTGGTTGTGTGATTGTGTGGTTGTGTGATTGTATGATTGTGTGATTGTGTGATTGTGGGATTGTGTGGTTGTGTGATTGTGTGGTTGTGTGATTGCGTGATTGTGTGATTGTGGGATTGTGTGATTGTGTGATTGTGTGATTATGGGATTGTGTGGTTGTGTGATTGTGTGGTTGTGTGATTGTGTGATTGTGTGATTGTGTGATTGTGTGATTGTGTGATTGTGTGATTGTGTGATTGTGGGATTGTGTGGTTGTGTGATTGTGTGATTGTGTGATTGTGTGATTGTGTGATTGTGTGATTGTGTGGTGGTGTGATTGTGTGATTGTGTATTATGTGATTCTGTGATTGTGTGATTGTGTGGTTGTGTGATTGTGTGATTGTGTGATTGTGGGATTGTGTGGTTGTGTGATTGCGTGATTGTGGGATTGTGTGGTTGTGTGATTGTGTGATTGTGTGATTGTGTGATTGTGTGATTGTGTGATTGTGTGATTGTGTGATTGTGTGATTGTGTGATTGTGTGATTGTGTGATTGTGTGATTGTGTGATTGTGTGATTGTGTGATTGTGTGATTGTGCGATTGTGTGATTGTGTGAAAGTGGGCTTGTGTGTTTGTGGATTGTGTGGTTGTGTGATTGTGTGATGGCGGGATGTGGATTGTCTGATTGTGTGATTGTGTATTGGTGTGATTGTGCGATTGTGTGACTTTGCGATTGTGTGATTGTGTGATGGCGGGTTGTGGATTGTCTGATTGTGTGATTGTGTATTGGTGTGATTGTGTGATTGTGTGATGGCGGGTTGTGGATTGTCTGATTGTGTGATTGTGTATTGGTGTGGTTGTGTGATTGTGTGATTGTGGGATTGTGTGAGTGTGTGATTGTGTGATTGCGTGATTGTGTGATTGTGTGATTGTGTCACAGTGTGATTGTGTGATTGTGTGCTTGTGTGATTGTGTGATTGTGTGATTGTGTGATTGTGTGATTGTGTGATTGTGTGATTGTGTCCATGTGTAATCGTGTGTTTGGGTGCTTGTGTTATTGTGCGCGTGTGTGATTGTGTGATTGTGGATTGTGTGATTGTGTGATTGTGTGATTGTGTGATTGTGTGATTGTGTGATTGTGTGATTGTGGGATTGTGTGGTTGTGTGATTGTATGGTTGTGTGATTGTGTGATTGTGGGATTGTGTGGTTGTGTGATTGTGTGGTTGTGTGATTGTGTGATTGTGTGATTGTGGATTGTGGGATTGTGTGGTTGTGTGATTGTGTGATTGTTTGATTGTGTGATTGTGGGATTGTGGGATTGTGTGGTTGTGTGATTGTGTGGTTGTGTGATTGCGTGATTGTGTGATTGTGGGATTGTGTGATTGTGTGATTGTGGGATCGTGTGGTTGTGTGATTGTGTGGTTGTGTGATTGTGTGATTGTGTAATTGTGTGATTGTGTGATTGTGTGATTGTGCGGTTGTGTGATTGTGTGATTGCGTGATTGTGTGATTGCGCGGTTGTGTGATTGTGTGATTGCGTGATTGTGTGATTGTGCGATTGTGTGATTGCGTGGTTGCGTGATTGCGTGATTGTGTGATTGTGTAATTGTGTGATTGTGTGGTTGTGTGATTGTGTGATTGTGGGATTGTGCGATTGTGTGATTGTGTGATTGTGTGATTGTGTGATTGTGTGAAAGTGGGTTTGTGTGTTTGTGGATTGTGTGGTTGTGTGATTGTGTGATGGCGGGATGTGGATTATCTGATTGTGTGATTGTGTATTGGTGTGATTGTGCGATTGTGTGACTTTGCGATTGTGTGATTGTGTGGTTGTGTGATTGTGTGATTGCATGGTGGGGTGATTGTGTGATAGTGTGATTGTGTGATAGTGTGATAGTGTGATTGTGTGATTGTGTGATTGTGTGATAGTGTGATTGCGTCCATGTGTAATCGTGTGTTTGGGTGCTTGTGTGATTGTGTGAGTGTGTGATTGTGTGATTGTGGATTGTGTGATTGTGTGATTGTGTGATTGTGTGATTGTGTGATTGTGTGATTGTGTGATTGTGTGATTGTGTGATTGTGTGATTGTGTCACTGTGTGATTGTGTGATTGTGTGATTGTGTGGTTGTGTGATTGTGTGATTGTGTGATTGTGTGATTGTGTGATTGTGTGGTTGTGTGATTGTGTGATTGTGTGATTTTGTGATTGTGGGATTGTGTGGTTGTGTGATTGTGTGGTTGTGTGATTGCGTGATTGTGTGATTGTGGGATTGTGTGATTGTGTGATTGTGCGATTGTGTGATTGTGTGATTGTGTGGTTGTGTGATTGTGTGAAAGTGGGTTTGTGTGTTTGTGGATTGTGTGGTTGTGTGATTGTGTGATGGCGGGATGTGGATTGTCTGATTGTGTGATTGTGTATTGGTGTGATTGTGCGATTGTGTGACATTGCGATTGTGTGATTGTGTGATGGCGGGTTGTGGATTGTCTGATTGTGTGATTGTGTATTGGTGTGATTGTGTGATTGTGTGATTGTGGGATTGTGTGAGTGTGTGATTGTGTGATTGCGTGATTGTGTGATTGCGTGGTTGCGTGATTGTGTGGTTGTGTGATTGTGTGATTGTGGGATTGTGTGATTGTGTGATTGTGTGATTGTGTGATTGTGGTATTGTGTGAAAGTGGGTTTGTGTGTTTGTGGATTGTGTGGTTGTGTGATTGTGTGATGGCGGGATGTGGATTGTCTGATTGAGTGATTGTGTATTGGTGTGATTGTGCGATTGTGTGACTTTGCGATTGTGTGATTGTGTGATGGCGGGTTGTGGATTGTCTGATTGTGTGATTGTGTATTGGTGTGATTGTGTGATTGTGTGATTGTGGGATTGTGTGATTGTGTGATTGTGTGATTGTGGGATTGTGTGGTTGTGTGATTGTGTGGTTGTGTGATTGTGTGATTGTGTGATTGTGTGATTGTGTGATTGTGTGATTGTGTGGTTGTGTGATTGCGTGATTGTGGGATTGTGTGGTTGTGTGATTGTGTGGTTGTGTGATTGCGTGATTGTGTGATTGTGGGATTGTGTGATTGTGTGGTTGTGTGATTGTGTGATTGTGTGATTGTGTGATTGTGTGATTGTGGGATTGTGTGGTTGTGTGATTGTGTGGTTGTGTGATTGCGTGATTGTGTGATTGTGGGATTGTGTGATTGTGTGATTGTATGGTTGTGTGATTGTGTGATTGTGTGATTGTGTGATTGTGTGATTGTGTGATTGTGTGATTGTGTGATTGTGTGATTGTGGGATTGTGTGAGTGTGTGATTGTGTGATTGTGTGATTGTGTGATTGTGTGATTGTGTCACAGTGTGATTGTGTGATTGTGTGGTTGTGTGATTGTGTGATTGTGTGATTGTGTGAAAGTGGGTTTGTGTGTTTGTGGATTGTGTGGTTGTGTGATTGTGTGATGGCGGGATGTGGATTGTCTGATTGTGTGATTGTGTATTGGTGTGATTGTGCGATTGTGTGACATTGCGATTGTGTGATTGTGTGATGGCGGGTTGTGGATTGTCTGATTGTGTGATTGTGTATTGGTGTGATTGTGTGATTGTGTGATGGCGGGTTGTGGATTGTCTGATTGTGTGATTGTGTATTGGTGTGGTTGTGTGATTGTGTGATTGTGGGATTGTGTGAGTGTGTGATTGTGTGATTGCGTGATTGTGTGACTGTGTGATTGTGTCACAGTGTGATTGTGTGATTGTGTGGTTGTGTGATTGTGTGATTGTGTGATCGTGTGATTGTGTGGTTGTGTGATTGTGTGATTGTGTGATTGTGGGATTGTGTGATTGTGTGATTGTGTGATTGTGTGATTGTGTGATTGTGTGATTGTGTGGTTGTGTGATTGTGTGACTGTGTGATTGTGCGATTGTGTGATTGCGTGGTTGCGTGATTGCGTGATTGTGTGATTGTGTGATTGCGTGATTGTGTGGTTGTGTGATTGTGGGATTGTGTGGTTGTGTGATTGTGTGGTTGTGTGATTGTGTGATTGTGTGATTGTGTGATTGTGTGATTGTGTGATTGTGTGATTGTGTGATTGTGTGATTGTGTGATTGTGTGATTGTGTGATTGTGTGATTGTGTGATTGTGTGATTGTGTGATTGTGTGATTGTGCGATTGTGTGATTGTGTGAAAGTGGGCTTGTGTGTTTGTGGATTGTGTGGTTGTGTGATTGTGTGATGGCGGGATGTGGATTGTCTGATTGTGTGATTGTGTATTGGTGTGATTGTGCGATTGTGTGACTTTGCGATTGTGTGATTGTGTTATGGCGGGTTGTGGATTGTCTGATTGTGTGATTGTGTATTGGTGTGATTGTGTGATTGTGTGATGGCGGGTTGTGGATTGTCTGATTGTGTGATTGTGTATTGGTGTGGTTGTGTGATAGTGTGATTGTGCGATTGTGTGATTGCGTGATTGCCTGGTTGCGTGATTCTGTGATTCCCTCGTTGTGCGATTGTGTTATTGTGTGATGAGGTGCTTGTGTGATGGTGTGATTGTGTGATTGTGTGATTGTGTGGTTGTGTGATTGTGTGATTGTGTGATTGTGTGATTGTGCGATTGTGTGATTGTGTGATTGTGTGGTTGTGTGATTATGCGATTGTGTCATTGTGTTCATGTGTTATTTTGTGTTGGGGTGCTTCTGTGATTGCGTGAGTGTATGATTGTGTGACTGTGGATTGTGTATTGTGTGATTGTGTGATTGCGTGAGTGTGTGGTTGTGTGACTGTAGATTGCGTATTGTGTGATTGTGTGATTGCGTGATTGTGTGATTGTGTGATTGTGTGATTGTGTGATTGTGTGATTGTGTGATTGTGTGATTGTGTGATTGTGTGATTGTGTGATTGTGTGATTGTGTGATTGTGTGATTGTGTCACTGTGTGATTGTGTGATTGTGTGATTGTGTGATTGTGTGGTTGTGTGATTGTGTGATTGTGTGATTTTGTGATTGTGGGATTGTGTGGTTGTGTGATTGTGTGGTTGTGTGATTGCGTGATTGTGTGTTTGTGGGATTGTGTGATTGTGTGATTGTGCGATTGTGTGATTGTGGGATTGTGTGGTTGTGTGAGTGTGTGGGTGTGTGATCGTGTGATTGTGTCACTGTGTGATTGTGTGATTGTGTGATTGTGTGGTGGTGCGATTGTGTGATTGTGTATTATGTGATTGTGTTCTTGTGTCTTTGTGTGATTGTGTAGTTGTGTGATTGTGTGATTGTGTGACTGTGGGATTGTGAGATTGTGTGATTGTGTGATTGTGTGATTGTGTGATTGTGTGATTGTGTGATTGTGTGATTGTGTGATTGTGTGATTGTGTGATTGTGTGATTGTGTGATTGTGTGAAAGTGGGTTTGTGTGTTTGTGGATTGTGTGGTTGTGTGATTGTGTGATGGCGGGATGTGGATTGTCTGATTGTGTGATTGTGTATTGGTGTGATTGTGCGATTGTGTGACTTTACGATTGTGTGATTGTGTGATGGCGGGTTGTGGATTGTCTGATTGTGTGATTGTGTATTGGTGTGATTGTGCGATTGTGTGACTTTGCGATTGTGTGATTGTGTGGTTGTGTGATTGTGTGATTGCATGGTGGGGTGATTGTGTGATAGTGTGATTGTGTGATAGTGTGATAGTGTGATTGTGTGATTGTGTGATTGTGTGATTGTGTGATAGTGTGATTGTGTCCATGTGTAATCGTGTGTTTGGTTGCTTGTGTGATTGTGTGAGTGTGTGATTGTGTGATTGTGGATTGTGTGATTGTGTGATTGTGTGATTGTGTGATTGTGTGATTGTGTGATTGTGTGATTGTGTGATTGTATGATTGTGTGATTGTGTGATTGTGTGATTGTGTGATTGTGTCACTGTGTGATTGTGTGATTGTGTGGTTGTGTGGTTGTGTGATTGTGTGATTGTGTGATTGTGTGATTGTGTGATTGTGTGGTTGTGTGATTGTGTGATTGTGTGATTTTGTGATTGTGGGATTGTGTGGTTGTGTGATTGTGTGGTTGTGTGATTGCGTGATTGTGTGATTGTGTGATTGTGGGATTGTGTGATTGTGTGATTGTGCGATTGTGTGATTGTGTGATTGTGTGGTTGTGTGAGTGTGTGGGTGTGTGATCGTGTGATTGTGTCACTGTGTGATTGTGTGATTGTGTGATTGTGTGGTGGTGTGATTGTGTGATTGTGTATTATGTGATTGTGTTCTTGTGTCTTTGTGTGATTGTGTAGTTGTGTGATTGTGTGATTGTGTGATTGTGGGATTGTGAGATTGTGTGATTGTGTGATTGTGTGATTGTGTGATTGTGTGATTGTGTGATTGTGTGATTGTGTGATTGTGTGAAAGTGGGTTTGTGTGTTTGTGGATTGTGTGGTTGTGTGATTGTGTGATGGCGGGATGTGGATTGTCTGATTGTGCGATTGTGTATTGGTGTGATTGTGCGATTGTGTGACTTTGCGATTGTGTGATTGTGTGATGGCGGGTTGTGGATTGTCTGATTGTGTGATTGTGTATTGGTGTGATTGTGTGATTGTGTGATTGTGGGATTGTGTGAGTGTGTGATTGTGTGATTGCGTGATTGCGTGATTGCGTGATTGTGTGATTGTGTGATTGTGTCACAGTGTGATTGTGTGATTGTGTGATTGTGTGATTGTGTGATTGTGTGATTGTGGGATTGTGTGGTTGTGTGATTGTGTGGCTGTGTGATTGTGTGATTGTGTGATTGTGGGATTGTGTGATTGTGTGATTGTGTGATTGTGTGGTTGTGTGATTGTGTGACTGTGTGATTGTGTGATTGTGTGATTGTACGATTGTGTGATTGCGTGGTTGCGTGATTGCGTGATTGTGTGATTGTGTGATTGTGTGATTGTGTGGTTGTGTGATTGTGTGATTGTGTGATAGTGTGATTGTGCGATTTTGTGATTGCGTGATTGCCTGGTTGCGTGATTCTGTGATTCCCTCGTTGTGCGATTGTGTTATTGTGTGATGAGGTGCTTGTGTGATGGTGTGATTGTGTGATTGTGTGATTGTGTGGTTGTGTGATTGCGTGATTGTGTGATTGTGGGATTGTGTGATTGTGTGATTGTGCGATTGTGTGATTGTGTGATTGTGTGGTTGTGTGAGTGTGTGGGTGTGTGATCGTGTGATTGTGTCACTGTGTGATTGTGAGATTGTGTGATTGTGTGGTGGTGTGATTGTGTGATTGTGTATTATGTGATTGTGTTCTTGTGTCTTTGTGTGATTGTGTAGTTGTGTGATTGTGTGATTGTGTGATTGTGGGATTGTGTGATTGTGTGATTGTGTGATTGTGTGGTTGTGTGATTGTGTGATTGTGTGATTGTGTGGTTGTGTGATTGTGTGATTGTGTGATTGTGTGATTGTGTGATTGTGTGATTGTGTGAAAGTGGGTTTGTGTGTTTGTGGATTGTGTGGTTGTGTGATTGTGTGATGGCGGGATGTGGATTGTCTGATTGTGTGATTGTGTATTGGTGTGATTGTGCGATTGTGTGACATTGCGATTGTGTGATTGTGTGATGGCGGGTTGTGGATTGTCTGATTGTGTGATTGTGTGATTGTGTGATTGTGGGATTGTGTGAGTGTGTGATAGTGTGATTGCGTGATTGTGTGATTGCGTGGTTGCGTGATTGTGTTGTTGTGTGATTGTGTGATTGTGGGATTGTGTGATTGTGTGATTGTGTGATTGTGGTATTGTGTGAAAGTGGGTTTGTGTGTTTGTGGATTGTGTGGTTGTGTGATTGTGTGATTGTGTGATTGTGTGATTGTGTGATTGTGTGATTGTGTGGTTGTGGGATTGTGTGGTTGTGTGATTGTGTGGTTGTGTGATTGCGTGATTGTGTGATTGTGGGATTGTGTGATTGTGTGATTGTATGGTTGTGTGATTGTGTGATTGTGTGATTGTGTGATTGTGTGGTTGTGTGATTGTGTGATTGTGTGATTGTGTGATTGTGGGATTGTGTGGTTGTGTGATTGTGTGGTTGTGTGATTGCGTGATTGCGTGATTGTGGGATTGTGTGATTGTGTGATTTTGTGATTGTGTGATTGTGTGATTGTGTGATTGTGTGATTGTGTGGTTGTGGGATTGTGTGGTTGTGTGATTGTGTGGTTGTGTGATTGCGTGATTGTGTGATTGTGGGATTGTGTGATTGTGTGATTGTATGGTTGTGTGATTGTGTGATTGTGTGATTGTGTGATTGTGTGATTGTGTGATTGTGTGATTGTGGGATTGTGTGAGTGTGTGATTGTGTGATTGTGTGATTGTGTGATTGTGTGATTGTGTCACAGTGTGATTGTGTGGTTGTGTGATTGTGTGATTGTGTGATTGTGTGAAAGTGGGTTTGTGTGTTTGTGGATTGTGTGGTTGTGTGATTGTGTGATGGCGGGATGTGGATTGTCTGATTGTGTGATTGTGTATTGGTGTGATTGTGCGATTGTGTGACTTTGCGATTGTGTGATTGTGTGATGGCGGGTTGTGGATTGTCTGATTGTGTGATTGTGTATTGGTGTGATTGTGCGATTGTGTAATTGCATGGTGGGGTGATTGTGTGATAGTGTGATTGTGTGATAGTGTGATAGTGTGATTGTGTGATTGTGTGATTGTGTGATTGTGTGATTGTGTCCATGTGTAATCGTGTGTTTGGGTGCTTGTGTGCTTGTGCGAGTGTGTGATTGTGTGATTGTGGATTGTGTGATTGTGTGATTGTGTGATTGTGTGATTGTGTGATTGTGGGATTGTGTGGTTGCGTGATTGTGTGGTTGTGTGATTGTGTGATTGTGGGATTGTGTGGTTGTGTGATTGTGTGGTTGTGTGATTGTGTGATTGTGTGATTGTGTGATTGTGGGATTGTGTGGTTGTGTGATTGTGTGGTTGTGTGATTGCGTGATTGTGTGATTGTGGGATTGTGTGATTGTGTGATTGTGTGATTATGGGATTGTGTGGTTGTGTGATTGTGTGGTTGTGTGATTGTGTGATTGTGTGATTGTGTGATTGTGTGATTGTGGGATTGTGTGGTTGTGTGATTGGGTGATTGTGTGATTGTGTGATTGTGTGATTGTGTGATTGTGTGATTGTGTGGTGGTGTGATTGTGTGATTGTGTATTATGTGATTCTGTGATTGTGTGATTGTGTGGTTGTGTGATTGTGTGATTGTGTGATTGTGGGATTGTGTGGTTGTGTGATTGTGTGGTTGTGTGATTGTGTGATTGTGTGATTGTGTGATTGTGTGATTGTGTGATTGTGTGATTGTGTGATTGTGTGATTGTGTGATTGTGTGATTGTGTGATTGTGTGATTGTGTGATTGTGTGATTGTGTGATTGTGTGATTGTGTGATTGTGCGATTGTGTGATTGTGTGAAAGTGGGCTTGTGTGTTTGTGGATTGTGTGGTTGTGTGATTGTGTGATGGCGGGATGTGGATTGTCTGATTGTGTGATTGTGTATTGGTGTGATTGTGCGATTGTGCGACTTTGCGATTGTGTGATTGTGTGATGGCGGGTTGTGGATTGTCTGATTGTGTGATTGTGTATTGGTGTGATTGTGTGATTGTGTGATGGCGGGTTGTGGATTGTCTGATTGTGTGATTGTGTATTGGTGTGGTTGTGTGATTGTGTGATTGTGGGATTGTGTGAGTGTGTGATTGTGTGATTGCGTGATTGTGTGACTGTGTGATTGTGTCACAGTGTGATTGTGTGATTGTGTGGTTGTGTGATTGTGTGATTGTGTGATCGTGTGATTGTGGGATTGTGTGGTTGTGTGATTGCGTGATTGTGTGGTTGTGTGATTGTGTGATTGTGTGATAGTGTGATTGTGCGATTGTGTGATTGCGTGATTGCCTGGTTGCGTGATTCTGTGATTCCCTCGTTGTGCGATTGTGTTATTGTGTGATGAGGTGCTTGTGTGATGGTGTGATTGTGTGATTGTGTGGTTGTGTGATTGTGTGATTGTGTGATTGTGTGATTGTGCGATTGTGTGATTGTGTGATTGTGTGGTTGTGTGATTATGCGATTGTGTCATTGTGTTCATGTGTTATTTTGTGTTGGGGTGCTTGTGTGATTGCGTGAGTGTATGATTGTGTGACTGTGGATTGTGTATTGTGCGATTGTGTGATTGCGTGAGTGTGTGGTTGTGTGACTGTAGATTGCGTATTGTGTGATTGTGTGATTGCGTGATTGTGTGATTGTGTGATTGTGTGATTGTGTGATTGTGTGATTGTGTGATTGTGTGATTGTGTGATTGTGTGAAAGTGGGTTTGTGTGTTTGTGGATTGTGTGGTTGTGTGATTGTGTGATGGCGGGATGTGGATTGTCTGATTGTGCGATTGTGTATTGGTGTGATTGTGCGATTGTGTGACTTTGCGATTGTGTGATTGTGTGATAGCGGGATGTGGGTTGTCTGATTGTGTGATTGTGTATTGGTGTGATTGTGCGATTGTGTGACAATGCGATTGTGTGATTGTGTGGTTGTGTGATTGTGTAATTGCATGGTGGGGTGATTGTGTGATAGCGTGATTGTGTGATAGTGTGATAGTGTGATTGTGTGATTGTGTGATTGTGTGATTGTGTGATTGTGTGATTGTGTGATTGTGTGATTGTGTCCATGTGTAATCGTGTGTTTGGGTGCTTGTGTTATTGTGCGCGTGTGTGATTGTGTGATTGTGGATTGTGTGATTGTGTGATTGTGTGATTGTGTGATTGTGTGATTGTGTGATTGTGTGATTGTGTGATTGTGTGATTGTGGGATTGTGTGGTTGTGTGATTGTGTGGTTGTGTGATTGTGTGATTGTGGGATTGTGTGGTTGTGTGATTGTGTGGTTGTGTGATTGTGTGATTGTGGGATTTTGTGGTTGTGTTATTGTGTGGTTGTGTGATTGCGTGATCGTGTGATTGTGGGATTGTGTGATTGTGTGATTGTGTGATTATGGGATTGTGTGGTTGTGTGATTGTGTGATTGTGTGATTGTGTGATTGTGTGATTGTGTGATTGTGGGATTGTGTGAGTGTGTGATTGTGTGATTGTGTGATTGTGTGATTGTGTGATTGTGTCACAGTGTGATTGTGTGATTGTGTGGTTGTGTGATTGTGTGATTGTGGGATTGTGTGGTTGTGTGATTGTGTGGTTGTGTGATTGTGTGATTGTGTGGTTGTGGGATTGTGTGATTGTGTGATTGTGTGATTGTGTGATTGTGTGATTGTGTGATTGTGTGATTGTGTGATTGTGTGGTTGTGTGATTGTGTGATTGTGTGCTTGTGTGATTGTGCGGTTGTGTGATTGCGTGGTTGCGTGATTGCGTGATTGTGTGATTGTGTGATTTTGTGATTGTGTGGTTGTGTGATTGTGTGATTGTGTGAAAGTGGGTTTGTGCGTTTGTGGACTGTGTGGTTGTGTGATTGTGTGATGGCGGGATGTGGATTGTGTGATTGTGTGATTGTGTGATTGTGTGATTGTGTGATTGTGTGATTGTGTGATTGTGTGATTGTGTGATTGTGTGATTGTGTGATTGTGTGATTGTGTCACTGTGTGATTGTGTGATTGTGTGATTGTGTGATTGTGTGGTTGTGTGATTGTGTGATTGTGTGATTTTGTGATTGTGGGATTGTGTGGTTGTGTGATTGTGTGGTTGTGTGATTGCGTGATTGTGTGATTGTGGGATTGTGTGATTGTGTGATTGTGCGATTGTGTGATTGTGTGATTGTGTGGTTGTGTGAGTGTGTGGGTGTGTGATCGTGTGATTGTGTCACTGTGTGATTGTGTGATTGTGTGATTGTGTGGTGGTGCGATTGTGTGATTGTGTATTATGTGATTGTGTTCTTGTGTCTTTGTGTGATTGTGTAGTTGTGTGATTGTGTGATTGTGGGATTGTGAGATTGTGTGATTGTGTGATTGTGTGATTGTGTGATTGTGTGATTGTGTGATTGTGTGATTGTGTGATTGTGTGATTGTGTGATTGTGTGATTGTGTGATTGTGTGATTGTGTGAAAGTGGGTTTGTGTGTTTGTGGATTGTGTGGTTGTGTGATTGTGTGATGGCGGGATGTGGATTGTCTGATTGTGTGATTGTGTATTGGTGTGATTGTGCGATTGTGTGACTTTGCGATTGTGTGATTGTGTGATGGCGGGTTGTGGATTGTCTGATTGTGTGATTGTGTATTGGTGTGATTGTGTGATTGTGTGATTGTGGGATTGTGTGAGTGTGTGATTGTGTGATTGCGTGATTGTGTGATTGTGTGATTGTGTCACAGTGTGATTGTGTGATTGTGTGGTTGTGTGATTGTGTGATTGTGTGATTGTGTGATTGTGGGATTGTGTGGTTGTGTGATTGTGTGATTGTGTGATTGTGTGATTGTGTGATTGTGCGATTGTGTGATTGCGTGGTTGCGTGATTGCGTGATTGTGTGATTGTGTGATTGTGTGATTGTGTGGTTGTGTGATTGTGTGATTGTGTGATAGTGTGATTGTGCGATTGTGTGATTGCGTGATTGCCTGGTTGCGTGATTCTGTGATTCCCTCGTTGTGCGATTGTGTTATTGTGTGATGAGGTGCTTGTGTGATGGTGTGATTGTGTGATTGTGTGATTGTGTGGTTGTGTGATTGCGTGATTGTGTGATTGTGGGATTGTGTGATTGTGTGATTGTGCGATTGTGTGATTGTGTGATTGTGTGGTTGTGTGAGTGTGTTGGTGTGTGATCGTGTGATTGTGTCACTGTGTGATTGTGAGATTGTGTGATTGTGTGGTGGTGTGATTGTGTGATTGTGTATTATGTGATTGTGTTCTTGTGTCTTTGTGTGATTGTGTAGTTGTGTGATTGTGTGATTGTGTGATTGTGGGATTGTGTGATTGTGTGATTGTGTGATTGTGTGGTTGTGTGATTGTGTGATTGTGTGATTGTGTGGTTGTGTGATTGTGTGATTGTGTGATTGTCTGATTGTGTGATTGTGTATTGGTGTGATTGTGCGATTGTGTGACTTTGCGATTGTGTGATTGTGTGGTTGTGTGATTGTGTGATTGCATGGTGGGGTGATTGTGTGATAGTGTGATTGTGTGATAGTGTGATAGTGTGATTGTGTGATTGTGTGATTGTGTGATTGTGTGATTGTGTGATTGTGTGATTGTGTGATAGTGTGATTGTGTCCATGTGTAATCGTGTGTTTGGGTGCTTGTGTGATTGTGTGAGTGTGTGATTGTGTGATTGTGGATTGTGTGATTGTGTGATTGTGTGATTGTGTGATTGTGTGATTGTGTGATTGTGTGATTGTGTGATTGTATGATTGTGTGATTGTGTGATTGTGTGATTGTGTGATTGTGTCACTGTGTGATTGTGTGATTGTGTGATTGTGTGGTTGTGTGATTGTGTGATTGTGTGATTGTGTGATTGTGTGATTGTGTGATTGTGTGGTTGTGTGATTGTGTGATTGTGTGATTTTGTGATTGTGGGATTGTGTGGTTGTGTGATTGTGTGGTTGTGTGATTGCGTGATTGTGTGATTGTGGGATTGTGTGATTGTGTGATTGTGCGATTGTGTGATTGTGTGATTGTGTGGTTGTGTGAGTGTGTGGGTGTGTGATCGTGTGATTGTGTCACTGTGTGATTGTGTGATTGTGTGATTGTGTGGTGGTGTGATTGTGTGATTGTGTATTATGTGATTGTGTTCTTGTGTCTTTGTGTGATTGTATAGTTGTGTGATTGTGTGATTGTGTGATTGTGGGATTGTGAGATTGTGTGATTGTGTGATTGTGTGATTGTGTGATTGTGTGATTGTGTGATTGTGTGATTGTGTGAAAGTGGGTTTGTGTGTTTGTGGATTGTGTGGTTGTGTGATTGTGTGATGGCGGGATGTGGATTGTCTGATTGTGTGATTGTGTATTGGTGTGATTGTGCGATTGTGTGACTTTGCGATTGTGTGATTGTGTGATGGCGGGTTGTGGATTGTCTGATTGTGTGATTGTGTATTGGTGTGATTGTGTGATTGTGTGATTGTGGGATTGTGTGAGTGTTTGATTGTGTGATTGCGTGATTGTGTGATTGTGTGATTGTGTCACAGTGTGATTGTGTGATTGTGTGGTTGTGTGATTGTGTGATTGTGTGATTGTGTGATTGTGGGATTGTGTGGTTGTGTGATTGTGTGGCTGTGTGATTGTGTGATTGTGTGATTGTGGGATTGTGTGATTGTGTGATTGTGTGATTGTGTGGTTGTGTGATTGTGTGATTGTGTGATTGTGTGATTGTGTGATTGTGCGATTGTGTGATTGCGTGGTTGCGTGATTGCGTGATTGTGTGATTGTGTGATTGTGTGATTGTGTGGTTGTGTGATTGTGTGATTGTGTGATAGTGTGATTGTGCGATTGTGTGATTGCGTGATTGCCTGGTTGCGTGAATCTGTGATTCCCTCGTTGTGCGATTGTGTTATTGTGTGATGAGGTGCTTGTGTGATGGTGTGATTGTGTGATTGTGTGATTGTGTGGTTGTGTGATTGCGTGATTATGTGATTGTGGGATTGTATGATTGTGTGATTGTGCGATTGTGTGATTGTGTGATTGTGTGGTTGTGTGAGTGTGTGGGTGTGTGATCGTGTGATTGTGTCACTGTGTGATTGTGAGATTGTGTGATTGTGTGGTGGTGTGATTGTGTGATTGTGTATTATGTGATTGTGTTCTTGTGTCTTTGTGTGATTGTGTAGTTGTGTGATTGTGTGATTGTGTGATTGTGGGATTGTGTGATTGTGTGATTGTGTGATTGTGTGGTTGTGTGATTGTGTGATTGTGTGATTGTGTGGTTGTGTGATTGTGTGATTGTGTGATTGTGTGATTGTGTGATTGTGTGATTGTGTGAAAGTGGGTTTGTGTGTTTGTGGATTGTGTGGTTGTGTGATTGTGTGATGGCGGGATGTGGATTGTCTGATTGTGTGATTGTGTATTGGTGTGATTGTGCGATTGTGTGACATTGCGATTGTGTGATTGTGTGATGGCGGGTTGTGGATTGTCTGATTGTGTGATTGTGTATTGGTGTGATTGTGTGATTGTGGGATTGTGTGAGTGTGTGGTTGTGTGATTGTGTGATTGTGTGATAGTGTGATTGTGCGATTGTGTGATTGCGTGATTGCCTGGTTGCGTGATTCTGTGATTCCCTCGTTGTGCGATTGTGTTATTGTGTGATGAGGTGCTTGTGTGATGGTGTGATTGTGTGATTGTGTGATTGTGTGGTTGTGTGATTGTGTGATTGTGTGATTGTGGGATTGTGTGATTGTGTGATTGTGTGATTGTGTGATTGTGTGAAAGTGGGTTTGTGTGTTTGTGGATTGTGTGGTTGTGTGATTGTGTGATGGCGGGATGTGGATTGTCTGATTGTGTGATTGTGTATTGGTGTGATTGTGCGATTGTGTGACTTTGCGATTGTGTGATTGTGTGATGGCGGGTTGTGGATTGTCTGATTGTGTGATTGTGTATTGGTGTGATTGTGTGATTGTGTGATTGTGTGATTGTGTGATTGTGCGATTGTGTGATTGCGTGGTTGCGTGATTGCGTGATTGCGTGATTGTGTGATTGTGTGATTGTGTGGTTGTGTGATTGTGTGATTGTGTGATTGTGTGATAGTGTGATTGTGCGATTGTGTGATTGCGTGATTGCCTGGTTGCGTGATTCTGTGATTCCCTCGTTGTGCGATTGTGTTATTGTGTGATGAGGTGCTTGTGTGATGGTGTGATTGTGTGATTGTGTGATTGTGTGGTTGTGTGATTGTGTGATTGTGTGATTGTGTGATTGTTTGATTGTGTGATTGTGTGATTGTGTTGTTGTGTGATTATGTGATTGTGTCATTGTGTTCATGTGTTATTTTGTGTTGGGGTGCTTGTGTGATTGCGTGAGAGTATGATTGTGTGACTGTCGATTGTGTATTGTGCGATTGTGTGATTGCGTGAGTGTGTGGTTGTGTGACTGTAGATTGCGTATTGTGTGATTGTGTGATTGTGTATTGGTGTGATTGTGCGATTGTGTGACTTTGCGATTGTGTGATTGTGTGATGGCGGGTTGTGGATTGTCTGATTGTGTGATTGTGTATTGGTGTGATTGTGCGATTGTGTGACAATGCGATTGTGTGATTGTGTGGTTGTGTGATTGTGTAATTGCATGGTGGGGTGATTGTGTGATAGTGTGATTGTGTGATAGTGGGTTTGTGTGTTTGTGGATTGTGTGGTTGTGTGATTGTGTGATGGCGGGATGTGGATTGTCTGATTGTGTGATTGTGTATTGGTGTGATTGTGCGATTGTGTGACTTTGCGATTGTGTGATTGTGTGATGGCGGGTTGTGGATTGTCTGATTGTGTGATTGTGTATTGGTGTGATTGTGCGATTGTGTAATTGCATGGTGGGGTGATTGTGTGATAGTGTGATTGTGTGATAGTGTGATAGTGTGATTGTGTGATTGTGTGATTGTGTGATTGTGTGATTGTGTCCATCTGTAATCGTGTGTTTGGGTGCTTGTGTGCTTGTGCGAGTGTGTGATTGTGTGATTGTGGATTGTGTGATTGTGTGATTGTGTGATTGTGTGATTGTGGGATTGTGTGGTTGCGTGATTGTGTGGTTGTGTGATTGTGTGATTGTGGGATTGTGTGGTTGTGTGATTGTGTGGTTGTGTGATTGTGTGATTGTGTGATTGTGTGATTGTGGGATTGTGTGGTTGTGTGATTGTGTGGTTGTGTGATTGCGTGATTGTGTGATTGTGGGATTGTGTGATTGTGTGATTGCGTGATTATGGGATTGTGTGGTTGTGTGATTGTGTGGTTGTGTGATTGTGTGATTGTGTGATTGTGTGATTGTGTGATTGTGGGATTGTGTGGTTGTGTGATTGTGTGATTGTGTGATTGTGTGATTGTGTGATTGTGTGATTGTGTGATTGTGTGGTGGTGTGATTGTGTGATTGTGTATTATGTGATTCTGTGATTGTGTGATTGTGTGGTTGTGTGATTGTGTGATTGTGTGATTGTGGGATTGTGTGGTTGTGTGATTGTGTGGTTGTGTGATTGTGTGATTGTGTGATTGTGTGATTGTGTGATTGTGTGATTGTGTGATTGTGTGATTGTGTGATTGTGTGATTGTGTGATTGTGTGATTGTGTGATTGTGTGATTGTGTGATTGTGTGATTGTGCGATTGTGTGATTGTGTGAAAGTGGGCTTGTGTGTTTGTGGATTGTGTGGTTGTGTGATTGTGTGATGGCGGGATGTGGATTGTCTGATTGTGTGATTGTGTATTGGTGTGATTGTGCGATTGTGTGACTTTGCGATTGTGTGATTGTGTGATGGCGGGTTGTGGATTGTCTGATTGTGTGATTGTGTATTGGTGTGATTGTGTGATTGTGTGATGGCGGGTTGTGGATTGTCTGATTGTGTGATTGTGTATTGGTGTGGTTGTGTGATTGTGTGATTGTGGGATTGTGTGAGTGTGTCATTGTGTGATTGCGTGATTGTGTGACTGTGTGATTGTGTCACAGTGTGATTGTGTGATTGTGTGGTTGTGTGATTGTGTGATTGTGTGATCGTGTGATTGTGGGATTGTGTGGTTGTGTGATTGCGTGATTGTGTGGTTGTGTGATTGTGTGATTGTGTGATAGTGTGATTGTGCGATTGTGTGATTGCGTGATTGCCTGGTTGCGTGATTCTGTGATTCCCTCGTTGTGCGATTGTGTTATTGTGTGATGAGGTGCTTGTGTGATGGTGTGATTGTGTGATTGTGTGATTGTGTGGTTGTGTGATTGTGTGATTGTGTGATTGTGTGATTGTGTGATTGTGTGATTGTGTGATTGTGTGATTGTGTGATTGTGTGATTGTGTGAAAGTGGGTTTGTGTGTTTGTGGATTGTGTGGTTGTGTGATTGTGTGATGGCGGGATGTGGATTGTCTGATTGTGTGATTGTGTATTGGTGTGATTGTGCGATTGTGTGACTTTGCGATTGTGTGATTGTGTGATAGCGGGATGTGGGTTGTCTGATTGTGTGATTGTGTATTTGTGTGATTGTGCGATTGTGTGACAATGCGATTGTGTGATTGTGTGGTTGTGTGATTGTGTAATTGCATGGTGGGGTGATTGTGTGATAGCGTGATTGTGTGATAGTGTGATAGTGTGATTGTGTGATTGTGTGATTGTGTGATTGTGTGATTGTGTGATTGTGTGATTGTGTCCATGTGTAATCGTGTGTTTGGGTGCTTGTGTTATTGTGCGCGTGTGTGATTGTGTGATTGTGGATTGTGTGATTGTGTGATTGTGTGATTGTGTGATTGTGTGATTGTGTGATTGTGTGATTGTGTGATTGTGGGATTGTGTGCTTGTGTGATTGTGTGGTTGTGTGATTGTGTGATTGTGGGATTGTGTGGTTGTGTGATTGTGTGGTTGTGTGATTGTGTGATTGTGGGATTTTGTGGTTGTGTTATTGTGTGGTTGTGTGATTGCGTGATCGTGTGATTGTGGGATTGTGTGATTGTGTGATTGTGTGATTATGGGATTGTGTGGTTGTGTGATTGTGTGATTGTGTGATTGTGTGATTGTGTGATTGTGTGATTGTGGGATTGTGTGAGTGTGTGATTGTGTGATTGTGTGATTGTGTGATTGTGTGATTGTGTCACAGTGTGATTGTGTGATTGTGTGGTTGTGTGAGTGTGTGGGTGTGTGATCGTGTGATTGTGTCACTGTGTGATTGTGTGATTGTGTGATTGTGTGGTGGTGTGATTGTGTGATTGTGTATTATGTGATTGTGTTCTTGTGTCTTTGTGTGATTGTGTAGTTGTGTGATTGTGTGATTGTGTGATTGTGGGATTGTGAGATTGTGTGATTGTGTGATTGTGTGATTGTGTGATTGTGTGATTGTGTGATTGTGTGATTGTGTGAAAGTGGGTTTGTGTGTTTGTGGATTGTGTGGTTGTGTGATTGTGTGATGGCGGGATGTGGATTGTCTGATTGTGCGATTGTGTATTGGTGTGATTGTGCGATTGTGTGACTTTGCGATTGTGTGATTGTGTGATGGCGGGTTGTGGATTGTCTGATTGTGTGATTGTGTATTGGTGTGATTGTGTGATTGTGTGATTGTGGGATTGTGTGAGTGTGTGATTGTGTGATTGCGTGATTGCGTGATTGTGTGATTGTGTGATTGTGTCACAGTGTGATTGTGTGATTGTGTGGTTGTGTGATTGTGTGATTGTGTGATTGTGTGATTGTGGGATTGTGTGGTTGTGTGATTGTGTGGCTGTGTGATTGTGTGATTGTGTGATTGTGGGATTGTGTGATTGTGTGATTGTGTGGTTGTGTGATTGTGTGATTGTGTGATTGTGTGATTGTGTGATTGTGCGATTGTGTGATTGCGTGGTTGCGTGATTGCGTGATTGTGTGATTGTGTGATTGTGTGATTGTGTGGTTGTGTGATTGTGTGATTGTGTGATAGTGTGATTGTGCGATTGTGTGATTGCGTGATTGCCTGGTTGCGTGATTCTGTGATTCCCTCGTTGTGCGATTGTGTTATTGTGTGATGAGGTGCTTGTGTGATGGTGTGATTGTGTGATTGTGTGATTGTGTGGTTGTGTGATTGCGTGATTGTGTGATTGTGGGATTGTGTGATTGTGTGATTGTGCGATTGTGTGATTGTGTGATTGTGTGGTTGTGTGAGTGTGTTGGTGTGTGATCGTGTGATTGTGTCACTGTGTGATTGTGAGATTGTGTGATTGTGTGGTGGTGTGATTGTGTGATTGTGTATTATGTGATTGTGTTCTTGTGTCTTTGTGTGATTGTGTAGTTGTGTGATTGTGTGATTGTGTGATTGTGGGATTGTGTGATTGTGTGATTGTGTGATTGTGTGGTTGTGTGATTGTGTGATTGTGTGATTGTGTGATTGTGGGATTGTGTGATTGTGTGATTGTGTGATTGTGTGGTTGTGTGATTGTGTGATTGTGTGATTGTGTGGTTGTGTGATTGTGTGATTGTGTGATTGTGTGATTGTGTGATTGTGTGATTGTGTGAAAGTGGGTTTGTGTGTTTGTGGATTGTGTGGTTGTGTGATTGTGTGATGGCGGGATGTGGATTGTCTGATTGTGTGATTGTGTATTGGTGTGATTGTGCGATTGTGTGACATTGCGATTGTGTGATTGTGTGATGGCGGGTTGTGGATTGTCTGATTGTGTGATTGTGTATTGGTGTGATTGTGTGATTGTGGGATTGTGTGAGTGTGTGGTTGTGTGATTGTGTGATTGTGTGATAGTGTGATTGTGCGATTGTGTGATTGCGTGATTGCCTGGTTGCGTGATTCTGTGATTCCCTCGTTGTGCGATTGTGTTATTGTGTGATGAGGTGCTTGTGTGATGGTGTGATTGTGTGATTGTGTGATTGTGTGGTTGTGTGATTGTGTGATTGTGTGATTGTGGGATTGTGTGATTGTGTGATTGTGTGATTGTGTGATTGTGTGAAAGTGGGTTTGTGTGTTTGTGGATTGTGTGGTTGTGTGATTGTGTGATGGCGGGATGTGGATTGTCTGATTGTGTGATTGTGTATTGGTGTGATTGTGCGATTGTGTGACTTTGCGATTGTGTGATTGTGTGATGGCGGGTTGTGGATTGTCTGATTGTGTGATTGTGTATTGGTGTGATTGTGTGATTGTGTGATTGTGTGATTGTGTGATTGTGCGATTGTGTGATTGCGTGGTTGCGTGATTGCGTGATTGCGTGATTGTGTGATTGTGTGATTGTGTGGTTGTGTGATTGTGTGATTGTGTGATTGTGTGATAGTGTGATTGTGCGATTGTGTGATTGCGTGATTGCCTGGTTGCGTGATTCTGTGATTCCCTCGTTGTGCGATTGTGTTATTGTGTGATGAGGTGCTTGTGTGATGGTGTGATTGTGTGATTGTGTGATTGTGTGGTTGTGTGATTGTGTGATTGTGTGATTGTGTGATTGTTTGATTGTGTGATTGTGTGATTGTGTTGTTGTGTGATTATGTGATTGTGTCATTGTGTTCATGTGTTATTTTGTGTTGGGGTGCTTGTGTGATTGCGTGAGAGTATGATTGTGTGACTGTCGATTGTGTATTGTGCGATTGTGTGATTGCGTGAGTGTGTGGTTGTGTGACTGTAGATTGCGTATTGTGTGATTGTGTGATTGTGTATTGGTGTGATTGTGCGATTGTGTGACTTTGCGATTGTGTGATTGTGTGATGGCGGGTTGTGGATTGTCTGATTGTGTGATTGTGTATTGGTGTGATTGTGCGATTGTGTGACAATGCGATTGTGTGATTGTGTGGTTGTGTGATTGTGTAATTGCATGGTGGGGTGATTGTGTGATAGTGTGATTGTGTGATAGTGGGTTTGTGTGTTTGTGGATTGTGTGGTTGTGTGATTGTGTGATGGCGGGATGTGGATTGTCTGATTGTGTGATTGTGTATTGGTGTGATTGTGCGATTGTGTGACTTTGCGATTGTGTGATTGTGTGATGGCGGGTTGTGGATTGTCTGATTGTGTGATTGTGTATTGGTGTGATTGTGCGATTGTGTAATTGCATGGTGGGGTGATTGTGTGATAGTGTGATTGTGTGATAGTGTGATAGTGTGATTGTGTGATTGTGTGATTGTGTGATTGTGTGATTGTGTCCATCTGTAATCGTGTGTTTGGGTGCTTGTGTGCTTGTGCGAGTGTGTGATTGTGTGATTGTGGATTGTGTGATTGTGTGATTGTGTGATTGTGTGATTGTGGGATTGTGTGGTTGCGTGATTGTGTGGTTGTGTGATTGTGTGATTGTGGGATTGTGTGGTTGTGTGATTGTGTGGTTGTGTGATTGTGTGATTGTGTGATTGTGTGATTGTGGGATTGTGTGGTTGTGTGATTGTGTGGTTGTGTGATTGCGTGATTGTGTGATTGTGGGATTGTGTGATTGTGTGATTGTGTGATTATGGGATTGTGTGGTTGTGTGATTGTGTGGTTGTGTGATTGTGTGATTGTGTGATTGTGTGATTGTGTGATTGTGGGATTGTGTGGTTGTGTGATTGTGTGATTGTGTGATTGTGTGATTGTGTGATTGTGTGATTGTGTGGTGGTGTGATTGTGTGATTGTGTATTATGTGATTCTGTGATTGTGTGATTGTGTGGTTGTGTGATTGTGTGATTGTGTGATTGTGGGATTGTGTGGTTGTGTGATTGTGTGGTTGTGTGATTGTGTGATTGTGTGATTGTGTGATTGTGTGATTGTGTGATTGTGTGATTGTGTGATTGTGTGATTGTGTGATTGTGTGATTGTGTGATTGTGTGATTGTGTGATTGTGTGATTGTGTGATTGTGTGATTGTGCGATTGTGTGATTGTGTGAAAGTGGGCTTGTGTGTTTGTGGATTGTGTGGTTGTGTGATTGTGTGATGGCGGGATGTGGATTGTCTGATTGTGTGATTGTGTATTGGTGTGATTGTGCGATTGTGTGACTTTGCGATTGTGTGATTGTGTGATGGCGGGTTGTGGATTGTCTGATTGTGTGATTGTGTATTGGTGTGATTGTGTGATTGTGTGATGGCGGGTTGTGGATTGTCTGATTGTGTGATTGTGTATTGGTGTGGTTGTGTGATTGTGTGATTGTGGGATTGTGTGAGTGTGTCATTGTGTGATTGCGTGATTGTGTGACTGTGTGATTGTGTCACAGTGTGATTGTGTGATTGTGTGGTTGTGTGATTGTGTGATTGTGTGATCGTGTGATTGTGGGATTGTGTGGTTGTGTGATTGCGTGATTGTGTGGTTGTGTGATTGTGTGATTGTGTGATAGTGTGATTGTGCGATTGTGTGATTGCGTGATTGCCTGGTTGCGTGATTCTGTGATTCCCTCGTTGTGCGATTGTGTTATTGTGTGATGAGGTGCTTGTGTGATGGTGTGATTGTGTGATTGTGTGATTGTGTGGTTGTGTGATTGTGTGATTGTGTGATTGTGTGATTGTGTGATTGTGTGATTGTGTGATTGTGTGATTGTGTGATTGTGTGAAAGTGGGTTTGTGTGTTTGTGGATTGTGTGGTTGTGTGATTGTGTGATGGCGGGATGTGGATTGTCTGATTGTGTGATTGTGTATTGGTGTGATTGTGCGATTGTGTGACTTTGCGATTGTGTGATTGTGTGATAGCGAGATGTGGGTTGTCTGATTGTGTGATTGTGTATTTGTGTGATTGTGCGATTGTGTGACAATGCGATTGTGTGATTGTGTGGTTGTGTGATTGTGTAATTGCATGGTGGGGTGATTGTGTGATAGCGTGATTGTGTGATAGTGTGATAGTGTGATTGTGTGATTGTGTGATTGTGTGATTGTGTGATTGTGTGATTGTGTCCATGTGTAATCGTGTGTTTGGGTGCTTGTGTTATTGTGCGCGTGTGTGATTGTGTGATTGTGGATTGTGTGATTGTGTGATTGTGTGATTGTGTGATTGTGTGATTGTGTGATTGTGTGATTGTGTGATTGTGGGATTGTGTGCTTGTGTGATTGTGTGGTTGTGTGATTGTGTGATTGTGGGATTGTGTGGTTGTGTGATTGTGTGGTTGTGTGATTGTGTGATTGTGGGATTTTGTGGTTGTGTTATTGTGTGGTTGTGTGATTGCGTGATCGTGTGATTGTGGGATTGTGTGATTGTGTGATTGTGTGATTATGGGATTGTGTGGTTGTGTGATTGTGTGATTGTGTGATTGTGTGATTGTGTGATTGTGTGATTGTGGGATTGTGTGAGTGTGTGATTGTGTGATTGTGTGATTGTGTGATTGTGTGATTGTGTCACAGTGTGATTGTGTGATTGTGTGGTTGTGTGAGTGTGTGGGTGTGTGATCGTGTGATTGTGTCACTGTGTGATTGTGTGATTGTGTGATTGTGTGGTGGTGTGATTGTGTGATTGTGTATTATGTGATTGTGTTCTTGTGTCTTTGTGTGATTGTGTAGTTGTGTGATTGTGTGATTGTGTGATTGTGGGATTGTGAGATTGTGTGATTGTGTGATTGTGTGATTGTGTGATTGTGTGATTGTGTGATTGTGTGATTGTGTGAAAGTGGGTTTGTGTGTTTGTGGATTGTGTGGTTGTGTGATTGTGTGATGGCGGGATGTGGATTGTCTGATTGTGCGATTGTGTATTGGTGTGATTGTGCGATTGTGTGACTTTGCGATTGTGTGATTGTGTGATGGCGGGTTGTGGATTGTCTGATTGTGTGATTGTGTATTGGTGTGATTGTGTGATTGTGTGATTGTGGGATTGTGTGAGTGTGTGATTGTGTGATTGCGTGATTGCGTGATTGTGTGATTGTGTGATTGTGTCACAGTGTGATTGTGTGATTGTGTGGTTGTGTGATTGTGTGATTGTGTGATTGTGTGATTGTGGGATTGTGTGGTTGTGTGATTGTGTGGCTGTGTGATTGTGTGATTGTGTGATTGTGGGATTGTGTGATTGTGTGATTGTGTGGTTGTGTGATTGTGTGATTGTGTGATTGTGTGATTGTGTGATTGTGCGATTGTGTGATTGCGTGGTTGCGTGATTGCGTGATTGTGTGATTGTGTGATTGTGTGATTGTGTGGTTGTGTGATTGTGTGATTGTGTGATAGTGTGATTGTGCGATTGTGTGATTGCGTGATTGCCTGGTTGCGTGATTCTGTGATTCCCTCGTTGTGCGATTGTGTTATTGTGTGATGAGGTGCTTGTGTGATGGTGTGATTGTGTGATTGTGTGATTGTGTGGTTGTGTGATTGCGTGATTGTGTGATTGTGGGATTGTGTGATTGTGTGATTGTGCGATTGTGTGATTGTGTGATTGTGTGGTTGTGTGAGTGTGTTGGTGTGTGATCGTGTGATTGTGTCACTGTGTGATTGTGAGATTGTGTGATTGTGTGGTGGTGTGATTGTGTGATTGTGTATTATGTGATTGTGTTCTTGTGTCTTTGTGTGATTGTGTAGTTGTGTGATTGTGTGATTGTGTGATTGTGGGATTGTGTGATTGTGTGATTGTGTGATTGTGTGGTTGTGTGATTGTGTGATTGTGTGATTGTGTGGTTGTGTGGTTGTGTGATTGTGTGATTGCATGGTGGGGTGATTGTGTGATAGTGTGATTGTGTGATTGTGTGGTTGTGTGATTGTGTGATGGCGGGATGTGGATTGTCTGATTGTGTGATTGTGTATTGGTGTGATTGTGCGATTGTGTGACTTTGCGATTGTGTGATTGTGTGATGGCGGGTTGTGGATTGTCTGATTGTGTGATTGTGTATTGGTGTGATTGTGTGATTGTGTGATTGTGTGATTGTGTGATTGTGCGATTGTGTGATTGCGTGGTTGCGTGATTGCGTGATTGCGTGATTGTGTGATTGTGTGATTGTGTGGTTGTGTGATTGTGTGATTGTGTGATTGTGTGATAGTGTGATTGTGCGATTGTGTGATTGCGTGATTGCCTGGTTGCGTGATTCTGTGATTCCCTCGTTGTGCGATTGTGTTATTGTGTGATGAGGTGCTTGTGTGATGGTGTGATTGTGTGATTGTGTGATTGTGTGGTTGTGTGATTGTGTGATTGTGTGATTGTGTGATTGTTTGATTGTGTGATTGTGTGATTGTGTTGTTGTGTGATTATGTGATTGTGTCATTGTGTTCATGTGTTATTTTGTGTTGGGGTGCTTGTGTGATTGCGTGAGAGTATGATTGTGTGACTGTCGATTGTGTATTGTGCGATTGTGTGATTGCGTGAGTGTGTGGTTGTGTGACTGTAGATTGCGTATTGTGTGATTGTGTGATTGTGTATTGGTGTGATTGTGCGATTGTGTGACTTTGCGATTGTGTGATTGTGTGATGGCGGGTTGTGGATTGTCTGATTGTGTGATTGTGTATTGGTGTGATTGTGCGATTGTGTGACAATGCGATTGTGTGATTGTGTGGTTGTGTGATTGTGTAATTGCATGGTGGGGTGATTGTGTGATAGTGTGATTGTGTGATAGTGGGTTTGTGTGTTTGTGGATTGTGTGGTTGTGTGATTGTGTGATGGCGGGATGTGGATTGTCTGATTGTGTGATTGTGTATTGGTGTGATTGTGCGATTGTGTGACTTTGCGATTGTGTGATTGTGTGATGGCGGGTTGTGGATTGTCTGATTGTGTGATTGTGTATTGGTGTGATTGTGCGATTGTGTAATTGCATGGTGGGGTGATTGTGTGATAGTGTGATTGTGTGATAGTGTGATAGTGTGATTGTGTGATTGTGTGATTGTGTGATTGTGTGATTGTGTCCATCTGTAATCGTGTGTTTGGGTGCTTGTGTGCTTGTGCGAGTGTGTGATTGTGTGATTGTGGATTGTGTGATTGTGTGATTGTGTGATTGTGTGATTGTGGGATTGTGTGGTTGCGTGATTGTGTGGTTGTGTGATTGTGTGATTGTGGGATTGTGTGGTTGTGTGATTGTGTGGTTGTGTGATTGTGTGATTGTGTGATTGTGTGATTGTGGGATTGTGTGGTTGTGTGATTGTGTGGTTGTGTGATTGCGTGATTGTGTGATTGTGGGATTGTGTGATTGTGTGATTGCGTGATTATGGGATTGTGTGGTTGTGTGATTGTGTGGTTGTGTGATTGTGTGATTGTGTGATTGTGTGATTGTGTGATTGTGGGATTGTGTGGTTGTGTGATTGTGTGATTGTGTGATTGTGTGATTGTGTGATTGTGTGATTGTGTGATTGTGTGGTGGTGTGATTGTGTGATTGTGTATTATGTGATTCTGTGATTGTGTGATTGTGTGGTTGTGTGATTGTGTGATTGTGTGATTGTGGGATTGTGTGGTTGTGTGATTGTGTGGTTGTGTGATTGTGTGATTGTGTGATTGTGTGATTGTGTGATTGTGTGATTGTGTGATTGTGTGATTGTGTGATTGTGTGATTGTGTGATTGTGTGATTGTGTGATTGTGTGATTGTGTGATTGTGTGATTGTGCGATTGTGTGATTGTGTGAAAGTGGGCTTGTGTGTTTGTGGATTGTGTGGTTGTGTGATTGTGTGATGGCGGGATGTGGATTGTCTGATTGTGTGATTGTGTATTGGTGTGATTGTGCGATTGTGTGACTTTGCGATTGTGTGATTGTGTGATGGCGGGTTGTGGATTGTCTGATTGTGTGATTGTGTATTGGTGTGATTGTGTGATTGTGTGATGGCGGGTTGTGGATTGTCTGATTGTGTGATTGTGTATTGGTGTGGTTGTGTGATTGTGTGATTGTGGGATTGTGTGAGTGTGTCATTGTGTGATTGCGTGATTGTGTGACTGTGTGATTGTGTCACAGTGTGATTGTGTGATTGTGTGGTTGTGTGATTGTGTGATTGTGTGATCGTGTGATTGTGGGATTGTGTGGTTGTGTGATTGCGTGATTGTGTGGTTGTGTGATTGTGTGATTGTGTGATAGTGTGATTGTGCGATTGTGTGATTGCGTGATTGCCTGGTTGCGTGATTCTGTGATTCCCTCGTTGTGCGATTGTGTTATTGTGTGATGAGGTGCTTGTGTGATGGTGTGATTGTGTGATTGTGTGATTGTGTGGTTGTGTGATTGTGTGATTGTGTGATTGTGTGATTGTGTGATTGTGTGATTGTGTGATTGTGTGATTGTGTGATTGTGTGATTGTGTGAAAGTGGGTTTGTGTGTTTGTGGATTGTGTGGTTGTGTGATTGTGTGATGGCGGGATGTGGATTGTCTGATTGTGTGATTGTGTATTGGTGTGATTGTGCGATTGTGTGACTTTGCGATTGTGTGATTGTGTGATAGCGGGATGTGGGTTGTCTGATTGTGTGATTGTGTATTTGTGTGATTGTGCGATTGTGTGACAATGCGATTGTGTGATTGTGTGGTTGTGTGATTGTGTAATTGCATGGTGGGGTGATTGTGTGATAGCGTGATTGTGTGATAGTGTGATAGTGTGATTGTGTGATTGTGTGATTGTGTGATTGTGTGATTGTGTGATTGTGTGATTGTGTCCATGTGTAATCGTGTGTTTGGGTGCTTGTGTTATTGTGCGCGTGTGTGATTGTGTGATTGTGGATTGTGTGATTGTGTGATTGTGTGATTGTGTGATTGTGTGATTGTGTGATTGTGTGATTGTGTGATTGTGGGATTGTGTGCTTGTGTGATTGTGTGGTTGTGTGATTGTGTGATTGTGGGATTGTGTGGTTGTGTGATTGTGTGGTTGTGTGATTGTGTGATTGTGGGATTTTGTGGTTGTGTTATTGTGTGGTTGTGTGATTGCGTGATCGTGTGATTGTGGGATTGTGTGATTGTGTGATTGTGTGATTATGGGATTGTGTGGTTGTGTGATTGTGTGATTGTGTGATTGTGTGATTGTGTGATTGTGTGATTGTGGGATTGTGTGAGTGTGTGATTGTGTGATTGTGTGATTGTGTGATTGTGTGATTGTGTCACAGTGTGATTGTGTGATTGTGTGGTTGTGTGAGTGTGTGGGTGTGTGATCGTGTGATTGTGTCACTGTGTGATTGTGTGATTGTGTGATTGTGTGGTGGTGTGATTGTGTGATTGTGTATTATGTGATTGTGTTCTTGTGTCTTTGTGTGATTGTGTAGTTGTGTGATTGTGTGATTGTGTGATTGTGGGATTGTGAGATTGTGTGATTGTGTGATTGTGTGATTGTGTGATTGTGTGATTGTGTGATTGTGTGATTGTGTGAAAGTGGGTTTGTGTGTTTGTGGATTGTGTGGTTGTGTGATTGTGTGATGGCGGGATGTGGATTGTCTGATTGTGCGATTGTGTATTGGTGTGATTGTGCGATTGTGTGACTTTGCGATTGTGTGATTGTGTGATGGCGGGTTGTGGATTGTCTGATTGTGTGATTGTGTATTGGTGTGATTGTGTGATTGTGTGATTGTGGGATTGTGTGAGTGTGTGATTGTGTGATTGCGTGATTGCGTGATTGTGTGATTGTGTGATTGTGTCACAGTGTGATTGTGTGATTGTGTGGTTGTGTGATTGTGTGATTGTGTGATTGTGTGATTGTGGGATTGTGTGGTTGTGTGATTGTGTGGCTGTGTGATTGTGTGATTGTGTGATTGTGGGATTGTGTGATTGTGTGATTGTGTGGTTGTGTGATTGTGTGATTGTGTGATTGTGTGATTGTGTGATTGTGCGATTGTGTGATTGCGTGGTTGCGTGATTGCGTGATTGTGTGATTGTGTGATTGTGTGATTGTGTGGTTGTGTGATTGTGTGATTGTGTGATAGTGTGATTGTGCGATTGTGTGATTGCGTGATTGCCTGGTTGCGTGATTCTGTGATTCCCTCGTTGTGCGATTGTGTTATTGTGTGATGAGGTGCTTGTGTGATGGTGTGATTGTGTGATTGTGTGATTGTGTGGTTGTGTGATTGCGTGATTGTGTGATTGTGGGATTGTGTGATTGTGTGATTGTGCGATTGTGTGATTGTGTGATTGTGTGGTTGTGTGAGTGTGTTGGTGTGTGATCGTGTGATTGTGTCACTGTGTGATTGTGAGATTGTGTGATTGTGTGGTGGTGTGATTGTGTGATTGTGTATTATGTGATTGTGTTCTTGTGTCTTTGTGTGATTGTGTAGTTGTGTGATTGTGTGATTGTGTGATTGTGGGATTGTGTGATTGTGTGATTGTGTGATTGTGTGGTTGTGTGATTGTGTGATTGTGTGATTGTGTGATTGTGGGATTGTGTGATTGTGTGATTGTGTGATTGTGTGGTTGTGTGATTGTGTGATTGTGTGATTGTGTGGTTGTGTGATTGTGTGATTGTGTGATTGTGTGATTGTGTGATTGTGTGATTGTGTGAAAGTGGGTTTGTGTGTTTGTGGATTGTGTGGTTGTGTGATTGTGTGATGGCGGGATGTGGATTGTCTGATTGTGTGATTGTGTATTGGTGTGATTGTGCGATTGTGTGACATTGCGATTGTGTGATTGTGTGATGGCGGGTTGTGGATTGTCTGATTGTGTGATTGTGTATTGGTGTGATTGTGTGATTGTGGGATTGTGTGAGTGTGTGGTTGTGTGATTGTGTGATTGTGTGATAGTGTGATTGTGCGATTGTGTGATTGCGTGATTGCCTGGTTGCGTGATTCTGTGATTCCCTCGTTGTGCGATTGTGTTATTGTGTGATGAGGTGCTTGTGTGATGGTGTGATTGTGTGATTGTGTGATTGTGTGGTTGTGTGATTGTGTGATTGTGTGATTGTGGGATTGTGTGATTGTGTGATTGTGTGATTGTGTGATTGTGTGAAAGTGGGTTTGTGTGTTTGTGGATTGTGTGGTTGTGTGATTGTGTGATGGCGGGATGTGGATTGTCTGATTGTGTGATTGTGTATTGGTGTGATTGTGCGATTGTGTGACTTTGCGATTGTGTGATTGTGTGATGGCGGGTTGTGGATTGTCTGATTGTGTGATTGTGTATTGGTGTGATTGTGTGATTGTGTGATTGTGTGATTGTGTGATTGTGCGATTGTGTGATTGCGTGGTTGCGTGATTGCGTGATTGCGTGATTGTGTGATTGTGTGATTGTGTGGTTGTGTGATTGTGTGATTGTGTGATTGTGTGATAGTGTGATTGTGCGATTGTGTGATTGCGTGATTGCCTGGTTGCGTGATTCTGTGATTCCCTCGTTGTGCGATTGTGTTATTGTGTGATGAGGTGCTTGTGTGATGGTGTGATTGTGTGATTGTGTGATTGTGTGGTTGTGTGATTGTGTGATTGTGTGATTGTGTGATTGTTTGATTGTGTGATTGTGTGATTGTGTTGTTGTGTGATTATGTGATTGTGTCATTGTGTTCATGTGTTATTTTGTGTTGGGGTGCTTGTGTGATTGCGTGAGAGTATGATTGTGTGACTGTCGATTGTGTATTGTGCGATTGTGTGATTGCGTGAGTGTGTGGTTGTGTGACTGTAGATTGCGTATTGTGTGATTGTGTGATTGTGTATTGGTGTGATTGTGCGATTGTGTGACTTTGCGATTGTGTGATTGTGTGATGGCGGGTTGTGGATTGTCTGATTGTGTGATTGTGTATTGGTGTGATTGTGCGATTGTGTGACAATGCGATTGTGTGATTGTGTGGTTGTGTGATTGTGTAATTGCATGGTGGGGTGATTGTGTGATAGTGTGATTGTGTGATAGTGGGTTTGTGTGTTTGTGGATTGTGTGGTTGTGTGATTGTGTGATGGCGGGATGTGGATTGTCTGATTGTGTGATTGTGTATTGGTGTGATTGTGCGATTGTGTGACTTTGCGATTGTGTGATTGTGTGATGGCGGGTTGTGGATTGTCTGATTGTGTGATTGTGTATTGGTGTGATTGTGCGATTGTGTAATTGCATGGTGGGGTGATTGTGTGATAGTGTGATTGTGTGATAGTGTGATAGTGTGATTGTGTGATTGTGTGATTGTGTGATTGTGTGATTGTGTCCATCTGTAATCGTGTGTTTGGGTGCTTGTGTGCTTGTGCGAGTGTGTGATTGTGTGATTGTGGATTGTGTGATTGTGTGATTGTGTGATTGTGTGATTGTGGGATTGTGTGGTTGCGTGATTGTGTGGTTGTGTGATTGTGTGATTGTGGGATTGTGTGGTTGTGTGATTGTGTGGTTGTGTGATTGTGTGATTGTGTGATTGTGTGATTGTGGGATTGTGTGGTTGTGTGATTGTGTGGTTGTGTGATTGCGTGATTGTGTGATTGTGGGATTGTGTGATTGTGTGATTGTGTGATTATGGGATTGTGTGGTTGTGTGATTGTGTGGTTGTGTGATTGTGTGATTGTGTGATTGTGTGATTGTGTGATTGTGGGATTGTGTGGTTGTGTGATTGTGTGATTGTGTGATTGTGTGATTGTGTGATTGTGTGATTGTGTGATTGTGTGGTGGTGTGATTGTGTGATTGTGTATTATGTGATTCTGTGATTGTGTGATTGTGTGGTTGTGTGATTGTGTGATTGTGTGATTGTGGGATTGTGTGGTTGTGTGATTGTGTGGTTGTGTGATTGTGTGATTGTGTGATTGTGTGATTGTGTGATTGTGTGATTGTGTGATTGTGTGATTGTGTGATTGTGTGATTGTGTGATTGTGTGATTGTGTGATTGTGTGATTGTGTGATTGTGTGATTGTGTGATTGTGCGATTGTGTGATTGTGTGAAAGTGGGCTTGTGTGTTTGTGGATTGTGTGGTTGTGTGATTGTGTGATGGCGGGATGTGGATTGTCTGATTGTGTGATTGTGTATTGGTGTGATTGTGCGATTGTGTGACTTTGCGATTGTGTGATTGTGTGATGGCGGGTTGTGGATTGTCTGATTGTGTGATTGTGTATTGGTGTGATTGTGTGATTGTGTGATGGCGGGTTGTGGATTGTCTGATTGTGTGATTGTGTATTGGTGTGGTTGTGTGATTGTGTGATTGTGGGATTGTGTGAGTGTGTCATTGTGTGATTGCGTGATTGTGTGACTGTGTGATTGTGTCACAGTGTGATTGTGTGATTGTGTGGTTGTGTGATTGTGTGATTGTGTGATCGTGTGATTGTGGGATTGTGTGGTTGTGTGATTGCGTGATTGTGTGGTTGTGTGATTGTGTGATTGTGTGATAGTGTGATTGTGCGATTGTGTGATTGCGTGATTGCCTGGTTGCGTGATTCTGTGATTCCCTCGTTGTGCGATTGTGTTATTGTGTGATGAGGTGCTTGTGTGATGGTGTGATTGTGTGATTGTGTGATTGTGTGGTTGTGTGATTGTGTGATTGTGTGATTGTGTGATTGTGTGATTGTGTGATTGTGTGATTGTGTGATTGTGTGATTGTGTGAAAGTGGGTTTGTGTGTTTGTGGATTGTGTGGTTGTGTGATTGTGTGATGGCGGGATGTGGATTGTCTGATTGTGTGATTGTGTATTGGTGTGATTGTGCGATTGTGTGACTTTGCGATTGTGTGATTGTGTGATAGCGAGATGTGGGTTGTCTGATTGTGTGATTGTGTATTTGTGTGATTGTGCGATTGTGTGACAATGCGATTGTGTGATTGTGTGGTTGTGTGATTGTGTAATTGCATGGTGGGGTGATTGTGTGATAGCGTGATTGTGTGATAGTGTGATAGTGTGATTGTGTGATTGTGTGATTGTGTGATTGTGTGATTGTGTGATTGTGTCCATGTGTAATCGTGTGTTTGGGTGCTTGTGTTATTGTGCGCGTGTGTGATTGTGTGATTGTGGATTGTGTGATTGTGTGATTGTGTGATTGTGTGATTGTGTGATTGTGTGATTGTGTGATTGTGTGATTGTGGGATTGTGTGCTTGTGTGATTGTGTGGTTGTGTGATTGTGTGATTGTGGGATTGTGTGGTTGTGTGATTGTGTGGTTGTGTGATTGTGTGATTGTGGGATTTTGTGGTTGTGTTATTGTGTGGTTGTGTGATTGCGTGATCGTGTGATTGTGGGATTGTGTGATTGTGTGATTGTGTGATTATGGGATTGTGTGGTTGTGTGATTGTGTGATTGTGTGATTGTGTGATTGTGTGATTGTGTGATTGTGGGATTGTGTGAGTGTGTGATTGTGTGATTGTGTGATTGTGTGATTGTGTGATTGTGTCACAGTGTGATTGTGTGATTGTGTGGTTGTGTGAGTGTGTGGGTGTGTGATCGTGTGATTGTGTCACTGTGTGATTGTGTGATTGTGTGATTGTGTGGTGGTGTGATTGTGTGATTGTGTATTATGTGATTGTGTTCTTGTGTCTTTGTGTGATTGTGTAGTTGTGTGATTGTGTGATTGTGTGATTGTGGGATTGTGAGATTGTGTGATTGTGTGATTGTGTGATTGTGTGATTGTGTGATTGTGTGATTGTGTGATTGTGTGAAAGTGGGTTTGTGTGTTTGTGGATTGTGTGGTTGTGTGATTGTGTGATGGCGGGATGTGGATTGTCTGATTGTGCGATTGTGTATTGGTGTGATTGTGCGATTGTGTGACTTTGCGATTGTGTGATTGTGTGATGGCGGGTTGTGGATTGTCTGATTGTGTGATTGTGTATTGGTGTGATTGTGTGATTGTGTGATTGTGGGATTGTGTGAGTGTGTGATTGTGTGATTGCGTGATTGCGTGATTGTGTGATTGTGTGATTGTGTCACAGTGTGATTGTGTGATTGTGTGGTTGTGTGATTGTGTGATTGTGTGATTGTGTGATTGTGGGATTGTGTGGTTGTGTGATTGTGTGGCTGTGTGATTGTGTGATTGTGTGATTGTGGGATTGTGTGATTGTGTGATTGTGTGGTTGTGTGATTGTGTGATTGTGTGATTGTGTGATTGTGTGATTGTGCGATTGTGTGATTGCGTGGTTGCGTGATTGCGTGATTGTGTGATTGTGTGATTGTGTGATTGTGTGGTTGTGTGATTGTGTGATTGTGTGATAGTGTGATTGTGCGATTGTGTGATTGCGTGATTGCCTGGTTGCGTGATTCTGTGATTCCCTCGTTGTGCGATTGTGTTATTGTGTGATGAGGTGCTTGTGTGATGGTGTGATTGTGTGATTGTGTGATTGTGTGGTTGTGTGATTGCGTGATTGTGTGATTGTGGGATTGTGTGATTGTGTGATTGTGCGATTGTGTGATTGTGTGATTGTGTGGTTGTGTGAGTGTGTTGGTGTGTGATCGTGTGATTGTGTCACTGTGTGATTGTGAGATTGTGTGATTGTGTGGTGGTGTGATTGTGTGATTGTGTATTATGTGATTGTGTTCTTGTGTCTTTGTGTGATTGTGTAGTTGTGTGATTGTGTGATTGTGTGATTGTGGGATTGTGTGATTGTGTGATTGTGTGATTGTGTGGTTGTGTGATTGTGTGATTGTGTGATTGTGTGGTTGTGTGGTTGTGTGATTGTGTGATTGCATGGTGGGGTGATTGTGTGATAGTGTGATTGTGTGATAGTGTGATAGTGTGATTGTGTGATTGTGTGATTGTGTGATTGTGTGATTGTGTGATTGTGTGATTGTGTGATAGTGTGATTGTGTCCATGTGTAATCGTGTGTTTGGGTGCTTGTGTGATTGTGTGAGTGTGTGATTGTGTGATTGTGGATTGTGTGATTGTGTGATTGTGTGATTGTGTGATTGTGTGATTGTGTGATTGTGTGATTGTGTGATTGTGTGATTGTGTGATTGTGTGATTGTGTCACTGTGTGATTGTGTGATTGTGTGATTGTGTGGTTGTGTGATTGTGTGATTGTGTGATTGTGTGATTGTGTGATTGTGTGATTGTGTGGTTGTGTGATTGTGTGATTGTGTGATTTTGTGATTGTGGGATTGTGTGGTTGTGTGATTGTGTGGTTGTGTGATTGCGTGATTGTGTGATTGTGGGATTGTGTGATTGTGTGATTGTGCGATTGTGTGATTGTGTGATTGTGTGGTTGTGTGAGTGTGTGGGTGTGTGATCGTGTGATTGTGTCACTGTGTGATTGTGTGATTGTGTGATTGTGTGGTGGTGTGATTGTGTGATTGTGTATTATGTGATTGTGTTCTTGCGTCTTTGTGTGATTGTATAGTTGTGTGATTGTGTGATTGTGTGATTGTGGGATTGTGAGATTGTGTGATTGTGTGATTGTGTGATTGTGTGATTGTGTGATTGTGTGATTGTGTGATTGTGTGATTGTGTGAAAGTGGGTTTGTGTGTTTGTGGATTGTGTGGTTGTGTGATTGTGTGATGGCGGGATGTGGATTGTCTGATTGTGTGATTGTGTATTGGTGTGATTGTGCGATTGTGTGACTTTGCGATTGTGTGATTGTGTGATGGCGGGTTGTGGATTGTCTGATTGTGTGATTGTGTATTGGTGTGATTGTGTGATTGTGTGATTGTGGGATTGTGTGAGTGTGTGATTGTGTGATTGCGTGATTGTGTGATTGTGTGATTGTGTCACAGTGTGATTGTGTGATTGTGTGGTTGTGTGATTGTGTGATTGCGTGATTGTGTGATTGTGGGATTGTGTGGTTGTGTGATTGTGTGGCTGTGTGATTGTGTGATTGTGTGATTGTGGGATTGTGTGATTGTGTGATTGTGTGATTGTGTGGTTGTGTGATTGTGTGATTGTGTGATTGTGTGATTGTGTGATTGTGCGATTGTGTGATAGCGTGGTTGCGTGATTGCGTGATTGTGTGATTGTGTGATTGTGTGATTGTGTGGTTGTGTGATTGTGTGATTGTGTGATAGTGTGATTGTGCGATTGTGTGATTGCGTGATTGCCTGGTTGCGTGATTCTGTGATTCCCTCGTTGTGCGATTGTGTTATTGTGTGATGAGGTGCTTGTGTGATGGTGTGATTGTGTGATTGTGTGATTGTGTGGTTGTGTGATTGCGTGATTGTGTGATTGTGGGATTGTGTGATTGTGTGATTGTGCGATTGTGTGATTGTGTGATTGTGTGGTTGTGTGAGTGTGTGGGTGTGTGATCGTGTGATTGTGTCACTGTGTGATTGTGAGATTGTGTGATTGTGTGGTGGTGTGATTGTGTGATTGTGTATTATGTGATTGTGTTCTTGTGTCTTTGTGTGATTGTGTAGTTGTGTGATTGTGTGATTGTGTGATTGTGGGATTGTGTGATTGTGTGATTGTGTGATTGTGTGGTTGTGTGATTGTGTGATTGTGTGATTGTGTGGTTGTGTGATTGTGTGATTGTGTGATTGTGTGATTGTGTGATTGTGTGATTGTGTGAAAGTGGGTTTGTGTGTTTGTGGATTGTGTGGTTGTGTGATTGTGTGATGGCGGGATGTGGATTGTCTGATTGTGTGATTGTGTATTGGTGTGATGGTGCGATTGTGTGACATTGCGATTGTGTGATTGTGTGATGGCGGGTTGTGGATTGTCTGATTGTGTGATTGTGTATTGGTGTGATTGTGTGATTGTGTGATTGTGGGATTGTGTGAGTGTGTGATTGTGTGATTGCGTGATTGTGTGATTGCGTGGTTGCGTGATTGTGTGGTTGTGTGATTGTGTGATTGTGGGATTGTGTGATTGTGTGATTGTGTGATTGTGTGATTGTGTGAAAGTGGGTTTGTGTGTTTGTGGATTGTGTGGTTGTGTGATTGTGTGATGGCGGGATGTGGATTGTCTGATTGTGTGATTGTGTATTGGTGTGATTGTGCGATTGTGTGACTTTGCGATTGTGTGATTGTGTGATGGCGGGTTGTGGATTGTCTGATTGTGTGATTGTGTATTGGTGTGATTGTGCGATTGTGTAATTGCATGGTGGGGTGATTGTGTGATAGTGTGATTGTGTGATAGTGTGATAGTGTGATTGTGTGATAGTGTGATTGTGCGATTGTGTGACTTTGCGATTGTGTGATTGTGTGATGGCGGGTTGTGGATTGTCTGATTGTGTGATTGTGTATTGGTGTGATTGTGCGATTGTGTGACAATGCGATTGTGTTAATGTGTGGTTGTGTGATTGTGTAATTGCATGGTGGGGTGATTGTGTGATAGTGTGATTGTGTGATAGTGGGTTTGTGTGTTTGTGGATTGTGTGGTTGTGTGATTGTGTGATGGCGGGATGTGGATTGTCTGATTGTGTGATTGTGTATTGGTGTGATTGTGCGATTGTGTGACTTTACGATTGTGTGATTGTGTGATGGCGGGTTGTGGATTGTCTGATTGTGTGATTGTGTATTGGTGTGATTGTGCGATTGTGTGACTTTGCGATTGTGTGATTGTGTGGTTGTGTGATTGTGTGATTGCATGGTGGGGTGATTGTGTGATAGTGTGATTGTGTGATAGTGTGATAGTGTGATTGTGTGATTGTGTGATTGTGTGATTGTGTGATTGTGTGATTGTGTGATAGTGTGATTGTGTCCATGTGTAATCGTGTGTTTGGGTGCTTGTGTGATTGTGTGAGTGTGTGATTGTGTGATTGTGGATTGTGTGATTGTGTGATTGTGTGATTGTGTGATTGTGTGATTGTGTGATTGTATGATTGTGTGATTGTGTGATTGTGTGATTGTGTGATTGTGTCACTGTGTGATTGTGTGATTGTGTGATTGTGTGGTTGTGTGATTGTGTGATTGTGTGATTGTGTGATTGTGTGATTGTGTGATTGTGTGGTTGTGTGATTGTGTGATTGTGTGATTTTGTGATTGTGGGATTGTGTGGTTGTGTGATTGTGTGGTTGTGTGATTGCGTGATTGTGTGATTGTGGGATTGTGTGATTGTGTGATTGTGCGATTGTGTGATTGTGTGATTGTGTGGTTGTGTGAGTGTGTGGGTGTGTGATCGTGTGATTGTGTCACTGTGTGATTGTGTGATTGTGTGATTGTGTGGTGGTGTGATTGTGTGATTGTGTATTATGTGATTGTGTTCTTGTGTCTTTGTGTGATTGTGTAGTTGTGTGATTGTGTGATTGTGTGATTGTGGGATTGTGAGATTGTGTGATTGTGTGATTGTGTGATTGTGTGATTGTGTGATTGTGTGATTGTGTGATTGTGTGATTGTGTGATTGTGTGAAAGTGGGTTTGTGTGTTTGTGGATTGTGTGGTTGTGTGATTGTGTGATGGCGGGATGTGGATTGTCTGATTGTGCGATTGTGTATTGGTGTGATTGTGCGATTGTGTGACTTTGCGATTGTGTGATTGTGTGATGGCGGGTTGTGGATTGTCTGATTGTGTGATTGTGTATTGGTGTGATTGTGTGATTGTGTGATTGTGGGATTGTGTGAGTGTGTGATTGTGTGATTGCGTGATTGCGTGATTGTGTGATTGTGTGATTGTGTCACAGTGTGATTGTGTGATTGTGTGGTTGTGTGATTGTGTGATTGTGTGATTGTGTGATTGTGGGATTGTGTGGTTGTGTGATTGTGTGGCTGTGTGATTGTGTGATTGTGTGATTGTGGGATTGTGTGATTGTGTGATTGTGTGACTTTGCGATTGTGTGATTGTGTGATTGTGTGATTGTGTGATTGTGTGATTGTGTGATTGTGTGGTTGTGTGAGTGTGTTGGTGTGTGATCGTGTGATTGTGTCACTGTGTGATTGTGAGATTGTGTGATTGTGTGGTGGTGTGATTGTGTGATTGTGTATTATGTGATTGTGTTCTTGTGTCTTTGTGTGATTGTGTAGTTGTGTGATTGTGTGATTGTGTGATTGTGTGATTGTGGGATTGTGTGATTGTGTGATTGTGTGATTGTGTGGTTGTGTGATTGTGTGATTGTGTGATTGTGTGGTTGTGTGATTGTGTGATTGTGTGATTGTCTGATTGTGTGATTGTGTATTGGTGTGATTGTGCGATTGTGTGACTTTGCGATTGTGTGATTGTGTGGTTGTGTGATTGTGTGATTGCATGGTGGGGTGATTGTGTGATAGTGTGATTGTGTGATAGTGTGATAGTGTGATTGTGTGATTGTGTGATTGTGTGATTGTGTGATTGTGTCCATGTGTAATCGTGTGTTTGGGTGCTTGTGTGCTTGTGCGAGTGTGTGATTGTGTGATTGTGGATTGTGTGATTGTGTGATTGTGTGATTGTGTGATTGTGGGATTGTGTGGTTGCGTGATTGTGTGGTTGTGTGATTGTGTGATTGTGGGATTGTGTGGTTGTGTGATTGTGTGGTTGTGTGATTGTGTGATTGTGTGATTGTGTGATTGTGGGATTGTGTGGTTGTGTGATTGTGTGGTTGTGTGATTGCGTGATTGTGTGATTGTGGGATTGTGTGATTGTGTGATTGTGTGATTATGGGATTGTGTGGTTGTGTGATTGTGTGGTTGTGTGATTGTGTGATTGTGTGATTGTGTGATTGTGTGATTGTGGGATTGTGTGGTTGTGTGATTGTGTGATTGTGTGATTGTGTGATTGTGTGATTGTGTGATTGTGTGATTGTGTGATTGTGTGGTGGTGTGATTGTGTGATTGTGTATTATGTGATTCTGTGATTGTGTGATTGTGTGGTTGTGTGATTGTGTGATTGTGTGATTGTGGGATTGTGTGGTTGTGTGATTGTGTGGTTGTGTGATTGTGTGATTGTGTGATTGTGTGATTGTGTGATTGTGTGATTGTGTGATTGTGAGATTGTGTGATTGTGTGATTGTGTGATTGTGTGATTGTGTGATTGTGTGATTGTGTGATTGTGTGATTGTGCGATTGTGTGATTGTGTGAAAGTGGGCTTGTGTGTTTGTGGATTGTGTGGTTGTGTGATTGTGTGATGGCGGGATGTGGATTGTCTGATTGTGTGATTGTGTATTGGTGTGATTGTGCGATTGTGTGACTTTGCGATTGTGTGATTGTGTGATGGCGGGTTGTGGATTGTCTGATTGTGTGATTGTGTATTGGTGTGATTGTGTGATTGTGTGATGGCGGGTTGTGGATTGTCTGATTGTGTGATTGTGTATTGGTGTGGTTGTGTGATTGTGTGATTGTGGGATTGTGTGAGTGTGTGATTGTGTGATTGCGTGATTGTGTGACTGTGTGATTGTGTCACAGTGTGATTGTGTGATTGTGTGGTTGTGTGATTGTGTGATTGTGTGATCGTGTGATTGTGGGATTGTGTGGTTGTGTGATTGCGTGATTGTGTGGTTGTGTGATTGTGTGATTGTGTGATAGTGTGATTGTGCGATTGTGTGATTGCGTGATTGCCTGGTTGCGTGATTCTGTGATTCCCTCGTTGTGCGATTGTGTTATTGTGTGATGAGGTGCTTGTGTGATGGTGTGATTGTGTGATTGTGTGATTGTGTGGTTGTGTGATTGTGTGATTGTGTGATTGTGTGATTGTGCGATTGTGTGATTGTGTGATTGTGTGGTTGTGTGATTATGCGATTGTGTCATTGTGTTCATGTGTTATTTTGTGTTGGGGTGCTTGTGTGATTGCGTGAGTGTATGATTGTGTGACTGTGGATTGTGTATTGTGCGATTGTGTGATTGCGTGAGTGTGTGGTTGTGTGACTGTAGATTGCGTATTGTGTGATTGTGTGATTGCGTGATTGTGTGATTGTGTGATTGTGTGATTGTGTGATTGTGTGATTGTGTGACTGTGTGATTGTGTGATTGTGTGAAAGTGGGTTTGTGTGTTTGTGGATTGTGTGGTTGTGTGATTGTGTGATGGCGGGATGTGGATTGTCTGATTGTGTGATTGTGTATTGGTGTGATTGTGCGATTGTGTGACTTTGCGATTGTGTGATTGTGTGATAGCGGGATGTGGGTTGTCTGATTGTGTGATTGTGTATTGGTGTGATTGTGCGATTGTGTGACAATGCGATTGTGTGATTGTGTGGTTGTGTGATTGTGTAATTGCATGGTGGGGTGATTGTGTGATAGCGTGATTGTGTGATAGTGTGAAAGTGTGATTGTGTGATTGTGTGATTGTGTGATTGTGTGATTGTGTGATTGTGTGATTGTGTGATTGTGTCCATGTGTAATCGTGTGTTTGGGTGCTTGTGTTATTGTGCGCGTGTGTGATTGTGTGATTGTGGATTGTGTGATTGTGTGATTGTGTGATTGTGTGATTGTGTGATTGTGTGATTGTGTGATTGTGTGATTGTGGGATTGTGTGGTTGTGTGATTGTGTGGTTGTGTGATTGTGTGATTGTGGGATTGTGTGATTGTGTGATTGTGTGATTGTGTGATTGTGTCACAGTGTGATTGTGTGATTGTGTGGTTGTGTGATTGTGTGATTGTGGGATTGTGTGGTTGTGTGATTGTGTGGTTGTGTGATTGTGTGATTGTGTGGTTGTGGGATTGAGTGATTGTGTGATTGTGTGATTGTGTGATTGTGTGATTGTGTGATTGTGTGGTTGTGTGATTGTGTGATTGTGTGCTTGTGTGATTGTGCGGTTGTGTGATTGCGTGGTTGCGTGATTGCGTGATTGTGTGATTGCGTGATTTTGTGATTGTGTGGTTGTGTGATTGTGTGATTGTGTGAAAGTGGGTTTGTGCGTTTGTGGACTGTGTGGTTGTGTGATTGTGTGATGGCGGGATGTGGATTGTCTGATTGTGTGATTTGCGATTGTGTGAAAATGCGATTGTGTGATTGTGTGATGGCGGGTTGTGGATTGTCTGATTGTGTGACAATGCGATTGTGTGATTGTGTGGTTGTGTGATTGTGTAATTGCATGGTGGGGTGATTGTGTGATAGTGTGATTGTGTGATAGTGTGATAGTGTGATTGTGTGATTGTGTGATTGTGTGATTGTGTCCATGTGTAATCGTGTGTTTGGGTGCTTGTGTGATTGTGCGAGGGTGTGATTGTGTGATTGTGGATTGTGTGATTGTGTGATTGTGTGATTGTGTGATTGTGTGATTGTGTGATTGTGTGATTGTGTGATTGTGTGATTGTGTGATTGTGTGATTGTGGGATTGTATGGTTGTGTGATTGTGTGGTTGTGTGATTGTGTGATTGTGGGATTGTGTGGTTGTGTGATTGTGTGGTTGTGTGATTGTGTGATTGTGTGATTGTGTGATTGTGGGATTGTGTGGTTGTGTGATTGTGTGGTTGTGTGATTGCGTGATTGTGTGATTGTGGGATTGCGTGATTGTGTGATTGTGTGATTATGGGATTGTGTGGTTGTGTGATTGTGTGATTGTTTGATTGTGTGATTGTGGGATTGTGGGATTGTGTGGTTGTGTGATTGTGTGGTTGTGTGATTGCGTGATTGTGTGATTGTGGGATTGTGTGATTGTGTGATTGTGGGATCGTGTGGTTGTGTGATTGTGTGGTTGTGTGATTGTGTGATTGTGTGATTGTGTGATTGTGTGATTGTGCGGTTGTGTGATTGTGTGATTGCGTGATTGTGTGATTGTGCGGTTGTGTGATTGTGTGATTGCGTGATTGTGTGATTGTGTGACTGTGGATTGTGTGATTGTGTGATTGTGTGATTGTGTGATTGTGTGATTGTGTGATTGTGTGATTGTGTGATTGTGTGATTGTGTGATTGTGTGATTGTGTGATTGTGTGATTGTGTGATTGTGTGATTGTGTCACTGTGTGATTGTGTGATTGTGTGATTGTGTGATTGTGTGGTTGTGTGATTGTGTGATTGTGTGATTTTGTGATTGTGGGATTGTGTGGTTGTGTGATTGTGTGGTTGTGTGATTGCGTGATTGTGTGATTGTGGGATTGTGTGATTGTGTGATTGTGCGATTGTGTGATTGTGTGATTGTGTGGTTGTGTGAGTGTGTGGGTGTGTGATCGTGTGATTGTGTCACTGTGTGATTGTGTGATTGTGTGATTGTGTGGTGGTGCGATTGTGTGATTGTGTATTATGTGATTGTGTTCTTGTGTCTTTGTGTGATTGTGTAGTTGTGTGATTGTGTGATTGTGTGATTGTGGGATTGTGAGATTGTGTGATTGTGTGATTGTGTGATTGTGTGATTGTGTGATTGTGTGATTGTGTGATTGTGTGATTGTGTGATTGTGTGATTGTGTGATTGTGTGATTGTGTGATTGTGTGAAAGTGGGTTTGTGTGTTTGTGGATTGTGTGGTTGTGTGATTGTGTGATGGCGGGATGTGGATTGTCTGATTGTGTGATTGTGTATTGGTGTGATTGTGCGATTGTGTGACTTTACGATTGTGTGATTGTGTGATGGCGGGTTGTGGATTGTCTGATTGTGTGATTGTGTATTGGTGTGATTGTGCGATTGTGTGACTTTGCGATTGTGTGATTGTGTGGTTGTGTGATTGTGTGATTGCATGGTGGGGTGATTGTGTGATAGTGTGATTGTGTGATAGTGTGATAGTGTGATTGTGTGATTGTGTGATTGTGTGATTGTGTGATTGTGTGATTGTGTGATTGTGTGATAGTGTGATTGTGTCCATGTGTAATCGTGTGTTTGGGTGCTTGTGTGATTGTGTGAGTGTGTGATTGTGTGATTGTGGATTGTGTGATTGTGTGATTGTGTGATTGTGTGATTGTGTGATTGTGTGATTGTGTGATTGTGTGATTGTGTGATTGTATGATTGTGTGATTGTGTGATTGTGTGATTGTGTGATTGTGTCACTGTGTGATTGTGTGATTGTGTGATTGTGTGGTTGTGTGATTGTGTGATTGTGTGATTGTGTGATTGTGTGATTGTGTGATTGTGTGGTTGTGTGATTGTGTGATTGTGTGATTTTGTGATTGTGGGATTGTGTGGTTGTGTGGTTGTGTGATTGCGTGATTGCGTGATTGTGTGATTGTGTGATTGTGTCACAGTGTGATTGTGTGATTGTGTGGTTGTGTGATTGTGTGATTGTGTGATTGTGTGATTGTGGGATTGTGTGGTTGTGTGATTGTGTGGCTGTGTGATTGTGTGATTGTGTGATTGTGGGATTGTGTGATTGTGTGATTGTGTGATTGTGTGGTTGTGTGATTGTGTGATTGTGTGATTGTGTGATTGTGTGATTGTGCGATTGTGTGATTGCGTGGTTGCGTGATTGTGTGATTGTGTCACAGTGTGATTGTGTGATTGTGTGGTTGTGTGATTGTGTGATTGTGTGATAGTGTGATTGTGCGATTGTGTGATTGCGTGATTGCCTGGTTGCGTGATTCTGTGATTCCCTCGTTGTGCGATTGTGTTATTGTGTGATGAGGTGCTTGTGTGATGGTGTGATTGTGTGATTGTGTGATTGTGTGGTTGTGTGATTGCGTGATTGTGTGATTGTGGGATTGTGTGATTGTGTGATTGTGCGATTGTGTGATTGTGTGATTGTGTGGTTGTGTGAGTGTGTTGGTGTGTGATCGTGTGATTGTGTCACTGTGTGATTGTGAGATTGTGTGATTGTGTGGTGGTGTGATTGTGTGATTGTGTATTATGTGATTGTGTTCTTGTGTCTTTGTGTGATTGTGTAGTTGTGTGATTGTGTGATTGTGTGATTGTGGGATTGTGTGATTGTGTGATTGTGTGATTGTGTGGTTGTGTGATTGTGTGATTGTGTGATTGTGTGGTTGTGTGATTGTGTGATTGTGTGATTGTCTGATTGTGTGATTGTGTATTGGTGTGATTGTGCGATTGTGTGACTTTGCGATTGTGTGATTGTGTGGTTGTGTGATTGTGTGATTGCATGGTGGGGTGATTGTGTGATAGTGTGATTGTGTGATAGTGTGATAGTGTGATTGTGTGATTGTGTGATTGTGTGATTGTGTGATTGTGTGATTGTGTGATTGTGTGATTGTGTGATAGTGTGATTGTGTCCATGTGTAATCGTGTGTTTGGGTGCTTGTGTGATTGTGTGAGTGTGTGATTGTGTGATTGTGGATTGTGTGATTGTGTGATTGTGTGATTGTGTGATTGTGTGATTGTGTGATTGTGTGATTGTGTGATTGTATGATTGTGTGATTGTGTGATTGTGTGATTGTGTGATTGTGTCACTGTGTGATTGTGTGATTGTGTGATTGTGTGGTTGTGTGATTGTGTGATTGTGTGATTGTGTGATTGTGTGATTGTGTGATTGTGTGGTTGTGTGATTGTGTGATTGTGTGATTTTGTGATTGTGGGATTGTGTGGTTGTGTGATTGTGTGGTTGTGTGATTGCGTGATTGTGTGATTGTGGGATTGTGTGATTGTGTGATTGTGCGATTGTGTGATTGTGTGATTGTGTGGTTGTGTGAGTGTGTGGGTGTGTGATCGTGTGATTGTGTCACTGTGTGATTGTGTGATTGTGTGATTGTGTGGTGGTGTGATTGTGTGATTGTGTATTATGTGATTGTGTTCTTGTGTCTTTGTGTGATTGTATAGTTGTGTGATTGTGTGATTGTGTGATTGTGGGATTGTGAGATTGTGTGATTGTGTGATTGTGTGATTGTGTGATTGTGTGATTGTGTGATTGTGTGATTGTGTGAAAGTGGGTTTGTGTGTTTGTGGATTGTGTGGTTGTGTGATTGTGTGATGGCGGGATGTGGATTGTCTGATTGTGTGATTGTGTATTGGTGTGATTGTGCGATTGTGTGACTTTGCGATTGTGTGATTGTGTGGTTGTGTGATTGTGTGATTGCATGGTGGGGTGATTGTGTGATAGTGTGATTGTGTGATAGTGTGATAGTGTGATTGTGTGATTGTGTGATTGTGTGATTGTGTGATTGTGTGATTGTGTGATAGTGTGATTGTGTCCATGTGTAATCGTGTGTTTGGGTGCTTGTGTGATTGTGTGAGTGTGTGATTGTGTGATTGTGGATTGTGTGATTGTGTGATTGTGTGATTGTGTGATTGTGTGATTGTGTGATTGTGTGATTGTGTGATTGTATGATTGTGTGATTGTGTGATTGTGTGATTGTGTGATTGTGTCACTGTGTGATTGTGTGATTGTGTGATTGTGTGGTTGTGTGATTGTGTGATTGTGTGATTGTGTGATTGTGTGATTGTGTGATTGTGTGGTTGTGTGATTGTGTGATTGTGTGATTTTGTGATTGTGGGATTGTGTGGTTGTGTGATTGTGTGGTTGTGTGATTGCGTGATTGTGTGATTGTGGGATTGTGTGATTGTGTGATTGTGCGATTGTGTGATTGTGTGATTGTGTGGTTGTGTGAGTGTGTGGGTGTGTGATCGTGTGATTGTGTCACTGTGTGATTGTGTGATTGTGTGATTGTGTGGTGGTGTGATTGTGTGATTGTGTATTATGTGATTGTGTTCTTGTGTCTTTGTGTGATTGTATAGTTGTGTGATTGTGTGATTGTGTGATTGTGGGATTGTGAGATTGTGTGATTCTGTGATTGTGTGATTGTGTGATTGTGTGATTGTGTGATTGTGTGATTGTGTGAAAGTGGGTTTGTGTGTTTGTGGATTGTGTGGTTGTGTGATTGTGTGATGGCGGGATGTGGATTGTCTGATTGTGTGATTGTGTATTGGTGTGATTGTGCGATTGTGTGACTTTGCGATTGTGTGATTGTGTGATGGCGGGTTGTGGATTGTCTGATTGTGTGATTGTGTATTGGTGTGATTGTGTGATTGTGTGATTGTGGGATTGTGTGAGTGTGTGATTGTGTGATTGCGTGATTGTGTGATTGTGTGATTGTGTCACAGTGTGATTGTGTGATTGTGTGGTTGTGTGATTGTGTGATTGTGTGATTGTGTGATTGTGGGATTGTGTGGTTGTGTGATTGTGTGGCTGTGTGATTGTGTGATTGTGTGATTGTGGGATTGTGTGATTGTGTGATTGTGTGATTGTGTGGTTGTGTGATTGTGTGATTGTGTGATTGTGTGATTGTGTGATTGTGTGATTGTGCGATTGTGTGATTGCGTGGTTGCGTGATTGCGTGATTGTGTGATTGTGTGATTGTGTGATTGTGTGGTTGTGTGATTGTGTGATTGTGTGATAGTGTGATTGTGCGATTGTGTGATTGCGTGATTGCCTGGTTGCGTGATTCTGTGATTCCCTCGTTGTGCGATTGTGTTATTGTGTGATGAGGTGCTTGTGTGATGGTGTGATTGTGTGATTGTGTGATTGTGTGGTTGTGTGATTGCGTGATTGTGTGATTGTGGGATTGTGTGATTGTGTGATTGTGCGATTGTGTGATTGTGTGATTGTGTGGTTGTGTGAGTGTGTGGGTGTGTGATCGTGTGATTGTGTCACTGTGTGATTGTGAGATTGTGTGATTGTGTGGTGGTGTGATTGTGTGATTGTGTATTATGTGATTGTGTTCTTGTGTCTTTGTGTGATTGTGTAGTTGTGTGATTGTGTGATTGTGTGATTGTGTGATTGTGTGATTTTGTGATTGTGGGATTGTGTGGTTGTGTGATTGTGTGGTTGTGTGATTGCGTGATTGTGTGATTGTGGGATTGTGTGATTGTGTGATTGTGCGATTGTGTGATTGTGTGATTGTGTGGTTGTGTGATTGTGTGATTGTGTATTATGTGATTGTGTTCTTGTGTCTTTGTGTGATTGTGTAGTTGTGTGATTGTGTGATTGTGTGATTGTGGGATTGTGAGATTGTGTGATTGTGCGATTGTGTGATTGTGTGATTGTGTGATTGTGTGATTGTGTGAAAGTGGGTTTGTGTGTTTGTGGATTGTGTGGTTGTGTGATTGTGTGATGGCGGGATGTGGATTGTCTGATTGTGCGATTGTGTATTGGTGTGATTGTGCGATTGTGTGACTTTGCGATTGTGTGATTGTGTGATGGCGGGTTGTGGATTGTCTGATTGTGTGATTGTGTATTGGTGTGATTGTGTGATTGTGTGATTGTGGGATTGTGTGAGTGTGTGATTGTGTGATTGCGTGATTGCGTGATTGTGTGATTGTGTGATTGTGTCACAGTGTGATTGTGTGATTGTGTGGTTGTGTGATTGTGTGATTGTGTGATTGTGTGATTGTGGGATTGTGTGGTTGTGTGATTGTGTGGCTGTGTGATTGTGTGATTGTGTGATTGTGGGATTGTGTGATTGTGTGATTGTGTGATTGTGTGGTTGTGTGATTGTGTGATTGTGTGATTGTGTGATTGTGTGATTGTGCGATTGTGTGATTGCGTGGTTGCGTGATTGCGTGATTGTGTGATTGTGTGATTGTGTGATTGTGTGGTTGTGTGATTGTGTGATTGTGTGATAGTGTGATTGTGCGATTGTGTGATTGCGTGATTGCCTGGTTGCGTGATTCTGTGATTCCCTCGTTGTGCGATTGTGTTATTGTGTGATGAGGTGCTTGTGTGATGGTGTGATTGTGTGATTGTGTGATTGTGTGGTTGTGTGATGGCGTGATTGTGTGATTGTGGGATTGTGTGATTGTGTGATTGTGCGATTGTGTGATTGTGTGATTGTGTGGTTGTGTGAGTGTGTTGGTGTGTGATCGTGTGATTGTGTCACTGTGTGATTGTGAGATTGTGTGATTGTGTGGTGGTGTGATTGTGTGATTGTGTATTATGTGATTGTGTTCTTGTGTCTTTGTGTGATTGTGTAGTTGTGTGATTGTGTGATTGTGTGATTGTGGGATTGTGTGATTGTGTGATTGTGTGATTGTGTGGTTGTGTGATTGTGTGATTGTGTGATTGTGTGGTTGTGTGATTGTGTGATTGTGTGATTGTCTGATTGTGTGATTGTGTATTGGTGTGATTGTGCGATTGTGTGACTTTGCGATTGTGTGATTGTGTGGTTGTGTGATTGTGTGATTGCATGGTGGGGTGATTGTGTGATAGTGTGATTGTGTGATAGTGTGATAGTGTGATTGTGTGATTGTGTGATTGTGTGATTGTGTGATTGTGTGATTGTGTGATTGTGCGATTGTGTGATTGCGTGATTGCCTGGTTGCGTGATTCTGTGATTCCCTCGTTGTGCGATTGTGTTATTGTGTGATGAGGTGCTTGTGTGATGGTGTGATTGTGTGATTGTGTGATTGTGTGGTTGTGTGATTGCGTGATTGTGTGATTGTGTGATTGTGTGATTGTGTGATTGTGTGATTGTGTGATAGTGTGATTGTGTCCATGTGTAATCGTGTGTTTGGGTGCTTGTGTGATTGTGTGAGTGTGTGATTGTGTGATTGTGGATTGTGTGATTGTGTGATTGTGTGATTGTGTGATTGTGTGATTGTGTGATTGTGTGATTGTGTGATTGTGTGATTGTATGATTGTGTGATTGTGTGATTGTGTGATTGTGTGATTGTGTCACTGTGTGATTGTGTGATTGTGTGATTGTGTGGTTGTGTGATTGTGTGATTGTGTGATTGTGTGATTGTGTGATTGTGTGATTGTGTGGTTGTGTGATTGTGTGATTGTGTGATTTTGTGATTGTGGGATTGTGTGGTTGTGTGGTTGTGTGATTGCGTGATTGCGTGATTGTGTGATTGTGTGATTGTGTCACAGTGTGATTGTGTGATTGTGTGGTTGTGTGATTGTGTGATTGTGTGATTGTGTGATTGTGGGATTGTGTGGTTGTGTGATTGTGTGGCTGTGTGATTGTGTGATTGTGTGATTGTGGGATTGTGTGATTGTGTGATTGTGTGATTGTGTGGTTGTGTGATTGTGTGATTGTGTGATTGTGTGATTGTGTGATTGTGCGATTGTGTGATTGCGTGGTTGCGTGATTGTGTGATTGTGTCACAGTGTGATTGTGTGATTGTGTGGTTGTGTGATTGTGTGATTGTGTGATAGTGTGATTGTGCGATTGTGTGATTGCGTGATTGCCTGGTTGCGTGATTCTGTGATTCCCTCGTTGTGCGATTGTGTTATTGTGTGATGAGGTGCTTGTGTGATGGTGTGATTGTGTGATTGTGTGATTGTGTGGTTGTGTGATTGCGTGATTGTGTGATTGTGGGATTGTGTGATTGTGTGATTGTGCGATTGTGTGATTGTGTGATTGTGTGGTTGTGTGAGTGTGTTGGTGTGTGATCGTGTGATTGTGTCACTGTGTGATTGTGAGATTGTGTGATTGTGTGGTGGTGTGATTGTGTGATTGTGTATTATGTGATTGTGTTCTTGTGTCTTTGTGTGATTGTGTAGTTGTGTGATTGTGTGATTGTGTGATTGTGGGATTGTGTGATTGTGTGATTGTGTGATTGTGTGGTTGTGTGATTGTGTGATTGTGTGATTGTGTGGTTGTGTGATTGTGTGATTGTGTGATTGTCTGATTGTGTGATTGTGTATTGGTGTGATTGTGCGATTGTGTGACTTTGCGATTGTGTGATTGTGTGGTTGTGTGATTGTGTGATTGCATGGTGGGGTGATTGTGTGATAGTGTGATTGTGTGATAGTGTGATAGTGTGATTGTGTGATTGTGTGATTGTGTGATTGTGTGATTGTGTGATTGTGTGATTGTGTGATAGTGTGATTGTGTCCATGTGTAATCGTGTGTTTGGGTGCTTGTGTGATTGTGTGAGTGTGTGATTGTGTGATTGTGGATTGTGTGATTGTGTGATTGTGTGATTGTGTGATTGTGTGATTGTGTGATTGTGTGATTGTGTGATTGTATGATTGTGTGATTGTGTGATTGTGTGATTGTGTGATTGTGTCACTGTGTGATTGTGTGATTGTGTGATTGTGTGGTTGTGTGATTGTGTGATTGTGTGATTGTGTGATTGTGTGATTGTGTGATTGTGTGGTTGTGTGATTGTGTGATTGTGTGATTTTGTGATTGTGGGATTGTGTGGTTGTGTGATTGTGTGGTTGTGTGATTGCGTGATTGTGTGATTGTGGGATTGTGTGATTGTGTGATTGTGCGATTGTGTGATTGTGTGATTGTGTGGTTGTGTGAGTGTGTGGGTGTGTGATCGTGTGATTGTGTCACTGTGTGGTTGTGTGATTGTGTGATTGTGTGATAGTGTGATTGTGCGATTGTGTGATTGCGTGATTGCCTGGTTGCGTGATTCTGTGATTCCCTCGTTGTGCGATTGTGTTATTGTGTGATGAGGTGCTTGTGTGATGGTGTGATTGTGTGATTGTGTGATTGTGTGGTTGTGTGATTGCGTGATTGTGTGATTGTGGGATTGTGTGATTGTGTGATTGTGCGATTGTGTGATTGTGTGATTGTGTGGTTGTGTGAGTGTGTGGGTGTGTGATCGTGTGATTGTGTCACTGTGTGATTGTGAGATTGTGTGATTGTGTGGTGGTGTGATTGTGTGATTGTGTATTATGTGATTGTGTTCTTGTGTCTTTGTGTGATTGTGTAGTTGTGTGATTGTGTGATTGTGTGATTGTGTGATTGTGTGATTTTGTGATTGTGGGATTGTGTGGTTGTGTGATTGTGTGGTTGTGTGATTGCGTGATTGTGTGATTGTGGGATTGTGTGATTGTGTGATTGTGCGATTGTGTGATTGTGTGATTGTGTGGTTGTGTGATTGTGTGATTGTGTATTATGTGATTGTGTTCTTGTGTCTTTGTGTGATTGTGTAGTTGTGTGATTGTGTGATTGTGTGATTGTGGGATTGTGAGATTGTGTGATTGTGCGATTGTGTGATTGTGTGATTGTGTGATTGTGTGATTGTGTGAAAGTGGGTTTGTGTGTTTGTGGATTGTGTGGTTGTGTGATTGTGTGATGGCGGGATGTGGATTGTCTGATTGTGCGATTGTGTATTGGTGTGATTGTGCGATTGTGTGACTTTGCGATTGTGTGATTGTGTGATGGCGGGTTGTGGATTGTCTGATTGTGTGATTGTGTATTGGTGTGATTGTGTGATTGTGTGATTGTGGGATTGTGTGAGTGTGTGATTGTGTGATTGCGTGATTGCGTGATTGTGTGATTGTGTGATTGTGTCACAGTGTGATTGTGTGATTGTGTGGTTGTGTGATTGTGTGATTGTGTGATTGTGTGATTGTGGGATTGTGTGGTTGTGTGATTGTGTGGCTGTGTGATTGTGTGATTGTGTGATTGTGGGATTGTGTGATTGTGTGATTGTGTGATTGTGTGGTTGTGTGATTGTGTGATTGTGTGATTGTGTGATTGTGTGATTGTGCGATTGTGTGATTGCGTGGTTGCGTGATTGCGTGATTGTGTGATTGTGTGATTGTGTGATTGTGTGGTTGTGTGATTGTGTGATTGTGTGATAGTGTGATTGTGCGATTGTGTGATTGCGTGATTGCCTGGTTGCGTGATTCTGTGATTCCCTCGTTGTGCGATTGTGTTATTGTGTGATGAGGTGCTTGTGTGATGGTGTGATTGTGTGATTGTGTGATTGTGTGGTTGTGTGATGGCGTGATTGTGTGATTGTGGGATTGTGTGATTGTGTGATTGTGCGATTGTGTGATTGTGTGATTGTGTGGTTGTGTGAGTGTGTTGGTGTGTGATCGTGTGATTGTGTCACTGTGTGATTGTGAGATTGTGTGATTGTGTGGTGGTGTGATTGTGTGATTGTGTATTATGTGATTGTGTTCTTGTGTCTTTGTGTGATTGTGTAGTTGTGTGATTGTGTGATTGTGTGATTGTGGGATTGTGTGATTGTGTGATTGTGTGATTGTGTGGTTGTGTGATTGTGTGATTGTGTGATTGTGTGGTTGTGTGATTGTGTGATTGTGTGATTGTCTGATTGTGTGATTGTGTATTGGTGTGATTGTGCGATTGTGTGACTTTGCGATTGTGTGATTGTGTGGTTGTGTGATTGTGTGATTGCATGGTGGGGTGATTGTGTGATAGTGTGATTGTGTGATAGTGTGATAGTGTGATTGTGTGATTGTGTGATTGTGTGATTGTGTGATTGTGTGATTGTGTGATTGTGCGATTGTGTGATTGCGTGATTGCCTGGTTGCGTGATTCTGTGATTCCCTCGTTGTGCGATTGTGTTATTGTGTGATGAGGTGCTTGTGTGATGGTGTGATTGTGTGATTGTGTGATTGTGTGGTTGTGTGATTGCGTGATTGTGTGATTGTGTGATTGTGTGATTGTGTGATTGTGTGATTGTGTGATAGTGTGATTGTGTCCATGTGTAATCGTGTGTTTGGGTGCTTGTGTGATTGTGTGAGTGTGTGATTGTGTGATTGTGGATTGTGTGATTGTGTGATTGTGTGATTGTGTGATTGTGTGATTGTGTGATTGTGTGATTGTGTGATTGTGTGATTGTATGATTGTGTGATTGTGTGATTGTGTGATTGTGTGATTGTGTCACTGTGTGATTGTGTGATTGTGTGATTGTGTGGTTGTGTGATTGTGTGATTGTGTGATTGTGTGATTGTGTGATTGTGTGATTGTGTGGTTGTGTGATTGTGTGATTGTGTGATTTTGTGATTGTGGGATTGTGTGGTTGTGTGGTTGTGTGATTGCGTGATTGCGTGATTGTGTGATTGTGTGATTGTGTCACAGTGTGATTGTGTGATTGTGTGGTTGTGTGATTGTGTGATTGTGTGATTGTGTGATTGTGGGATTGTGTGGTTGTGTGATTGTGTGGCTGTGTGATTGTGTGATTGTGTGATTGTGGGATTGTGTGATTGTGTGATTGTGTGATTGTGTGGTTGTGTGATTGTGTGATTGTGTGATTGTGTGATTGTGTGATTGTGCGATTGTGTGATTGCGTGGTTGCGTGATTGTGTGATTGTGTCACAGTGTGATTGTGTGATTGTGTGGTTGTGTGATTGTGTGATTGTGTGATAGTGTGATTGTGCGATTGTGTGATTGCGTGATTGCCTGGTTGCGTGATTCTGTGATTCCCTCGTTGTGCGATTGTGTTATTGTGTGATGAGGTGCTTGTGTGATGGTGTGATTGTGTGATTGTGTGATTGTGTGGTTGTGTGATTGCGTGATTGTGTGATTGTGGGATTGTGTGATTGTGTGATTGTGCGATTGTGTGATTGTGTGATTGTGTGGTTGTGTGAGTGTGTTGGTGTGTGATCGTGTGATTGTGTCACTGTGTGATTGTGAGATTGTGTGATTGTGTGGTGGTGTGATTGTGTGATTGTGTATTATGTGATTGTGTTCTTGTGTCTTTGTGTGATTGTGTAGTTGTGTGATTGTGTGATTGTGTGATTGTGGGATTGTGTGATTGTGTGATTGTGTGATTGTGTGGTTGTGTGATTGTGTGATTGTGTGATTGTGTGGTTGTGTGATTGTGTGATTGTGTGATTGTCTGATTGTGTGATTGTGTATTGGTGTGATTGTGCGATTGTGTGACTTTGCGATTGTGTGATTGTGTGGTTGTGTGATTGTGTGATTGCATGGTGGGGTGATTGTGTGATAGTGTGATTGTGTGATAGTGTGATAGTGTGATTGTGTGATTGTGTGATTGTGTGATTGTGTGATTGTGTGATTGTGTGATTGTGTGATAGTGTGATTGTGTCCATGTGTAATCGTGTGTTTGGGTGCTTGTGTGATTGTGTGAGTGTGTGATTGTGTGATTGTGGATTGTGTGATTGTGTGATTGTGTGATTGTGTGATTGTGTGATTGTGTGATTGTGTGATTGTGTGATTGTATGATTGTGTGATTGTGTGATTGTGTGATTGTGTGATTGTGTCACTGTGTGATTGTGTGATTGTGTGATTGTGTGGTTGTGTGATTGTGTGATTGTGTGATTGTGTGATTGTGTGATTGTGTGATTGTGTGGTTGTGTGATTGTGTGATTGTGTGATTTTGTGATTGTGGGATTGTGTGGTTGTGTGATTGTGTGGTTGTGTGATTGCGTGATTGTGTGATTGTGGGATTGTGTGATTGTGTGATTGTGCGATTGTGTGATTGTGTGATTGTGTGGTTGTGTGAGTGTGTGGGTGTGTGATCGTGTGATTGTGTCACTGTGTGATTGTGTGATTGTGTGATTGTGTGGTGGTGTGATTGTGTGATTGTGTATTATGTGATTGTGTTCTTGTGTCTTTGTGTGATTGTATAGTTGTGTGATTGTGTGATTGTGTGATTGTGGGATTGTGAGATTGTGTGATTGTGTGATTGTGTGATTGTGTGATTGTGTGATTGTGTGATTGTGTGATTGTGTGAAAGTGGGTTTGTGTGTTTGTGGATTGTGTGGTTGTGTGATTGTGTGATGGCGGGATGTGGATTGTCTGATTGTGTGATTGTGTATTGGTGTGATTGTGCGATTGTGTGACTTTGCGATTGTGTGATTGTGTGGTTGTGTGATTGTGTGATTGCATGGTGGGGTGATTGTGTGATAGTGTGATTGTGTGATAGTGTGATAGTGTGATTGTGTGATTGTGTGATTGTGTGATTGTGTGATTGTGTGATTGTGTGATTGTGTGATAGTGTGATTGTGTCCATGTGTAATCGTGTGTTTGGGTGCTTGTGTGATTGTGTGAGTGTGTGATTGTGTGATTGTGGATTGTGTGATTGTGTGATTGTGTGATTGTGTGATTGTGTGATTGTGTGATTGTGTGATTGTGTGATTGTATGATTGTGTGATTGTGTGATTGTGTGATTGTGTGATTGTGTCACTGTGTGATTGTGTGATTGTGTGATTGTGTGGTTGTGTGATTGTGTGATTGTGTGATTGTGTGATTGTGTGATTGTGTGATTGTGTGGTTGTGTGATTGTGTGATTGTGTGATTTTGTGATTGTGGGATTGTGTGGTTGTGTGATTGTGTGGTTGTGTGATTGCGTGATTGTGTGATTGTGGGATTGTGTGATTGTGTGATTGTGCGATTGTGTGATTGTGTGATTGTGTGGTTGTGTGAGTGTGTGGGTGTGTGATCGTGTGATTGTGTCACTGTGTGATTGTGTGATTGTGTGATTGTGTGGTGGTGTGATTGTGTGATTGTGTATTATGTGATTGTGTTCTTGTGTCTTTGTGTGATTGTATAGTTGTGTGATTGTGTGATTGTGTGATTGTGGGATTGTGAGATTGTGTGATTCTGTGATTGTGTGATTGTGTGATTGTGTGATTGTGTGATTGTGTGATTGTGTGAAAGTGGGTTTGTGTGTTTGTGGATTGTGTGGTTGTGTGATTGTGTGATGGCGGGATGTGGATTGTCTGATTGTGTGATTGTGTATTGGTGTGATTGTGCGATTGTGTGACTTTGCGATTGTGTGATTGTGTGATGGCGGGTTGTGGATTGTCTGATTGTGTGATTGTGTATTGGTGTGATTGTGTGATTGTGTGATTGTGGGATTGTGTGAGTGTGTGATTGTGTGATTGCGTGATTGTGTGATTGTGTGATTGTGTCACAGTGTGATTGTGTGATTGTGTGGTTGTGTGATTGTGTGATTGTGTGATTGTGTGATTGTGGGATTGTGTGGTTGTGTGATTGTGTGGCTGTGTGATTGTGTGATTGTGTGATTGTGGGATTGTGTGATTGTGTGATTGTGTGATTGTGTGGTTGTGTGATTGTGTGATTGTGTGATTGTGTGATTGTGTGATTGTGCGATTGTGTGATTGCGTGGTTGCGTGATTGCGTGATTGTGTGATTGTGTGATTGTGTGATTGTGTGGTTGTGTGATTGTGTGATTGTGTGATAGTGTGATTGTGCGATTGTGTGATTGCGTGATTGCCTGGTTGCGTGATTCTGTGATTCCCTCGTTGTGCGATTGTGTTATTGTGTGATGAGGTGCTTGTGTGATGGTGTGATTGTGTGATTGTGTGATTGTGTGGTTGTGTGATTGCGTGATTGTGTGATTGTGGGATTGTGTGATTGTGTGATTGTGCGATTGTGTGATTGTGTGATTGTGTGGTTGTGTGAGTGTGTGGGTGTGTGATCGTGTGATTGTGTCACTGTGTGATTGTGAGATTGTGTGATTGTGTGGTGGTGTGATTGTGTGATTGTGTATTATGTGATTGTGTTCTTGTGTCTTTGTGTGATTGTGTAGTTGTGTGATTGTGTGATTGTGTGATTGTGTGATTGTGTGATTTTGTGATTGTGGGATTGTGTGGTTGTGTGATTGTGTGGTTGTGTGATTGCGTGATTGTGTGATTGTGGGATTGTGTGATTGTGTGATTGTGCGATTGTGTGATTGTGTGATTGTGTGGTTGTGTGATTGTGTGATTGTGTATTATGTGATTGTGTTCTTGTGTCTTTGTGTGATTGTGTAGTTGTGTGATTGTGTGATTGTGTGATTGTGGGATTGTGAGATTGTGTGATTGTGCGATTGTGTGATTGTGTGATTGTGTGATTGTGTGATTGTGTGAAAGTGGGTTTGTGTGTTTGTGGATTGTGTGGTTGTGTGATTGTGTGATGGCGGGATGTGGATTGTCTGATTGTGCGATTGTGTATTGGTGTGATTGTGCGATTGTGTGACTTTGCGATTGTGTGATTGTGTGATGGCGGGTTGTGGATTGTCTGATTGTGTGATTGTGTATTGGTGTGATTGTGTGATTGTGTGATTGTGGGATTGTGTGAGTGTGTGATTGTGTGATTGCGTGATTGCGTGATTGTGTGATTGTGTGATTGTGTCACAGTGTGATTGTGTGATTGTGTGGTTGTGTGATTGTGTGATTGTGTGATTGTGTGATTGTGGGATTGTGTGGTTGTGTGATTGTGTGGCTGTGTGATTGTGTGATTGTGTGATTGTGGGATTGTGTGATTGTGTGATTGTGTGATTGTGTGGTTGTGTGATTGTGTGATTGTGTGATTGTGTGATTGTGTGATTGTGCGATTGTGTGATTGCGTGGTTGCGTGATTGCGTGATTGTGTGATTGTGTGATTGTGTGATTGTGTGGTTGTGTGATTGTGTGATTGTGTGATAGTGTGATTGTGCGATTGTGTGATTGCGTGATTGCCTGGTTGCGTGATTCTGTGATTCCCTCGTTGTGCGATTGTGTTATTGTGTGATGAGGTGCTTGTGTGATGGTGTGATTGTGTGATTGTGTGATTGTGTGGTTGTGTGATGGCGTGATTGTGTGATTGTGGGATTGTGTGATTGTGTGATTGTGCGATTGTGTGATTGTGTGATTGTGTGGTTGTGTGAGTGTGTTGGTGTGTGATCGTGTGATTGTGTCACTGTGTGATTGTGAGATTGTGTGATTGTGTGGTGGTGTGATTGTGTGATTGTGTATTATGTGATTGTGTTCTTGTGTCTTTGTGTGATTGTGTAGTTGTGTGATTGTGTGATTGTGTGATTGTGGGATTGTGTGATTGTGTGATTGTGTGATTGTGTGGTTGTGTGATTGTGTGATTGTGTGATTGTGTGGTTGTGTGATTGTGTGATTGTGTGATTGTCTGATTGTGTGATTGTGTATTGGTGTGATTGTGCGATTGTGTGACTTTGCGATTGTGTGATTGTGTGGTTGTGTGATTGTGTGATTGCATGGTGGGGTGATTGTGTGATAGTGTGATTGTGTGATAGTGTGATAGTGTGATTGTGTGATTGTGTGATTGTGTGATTGTGTGATTGTGTGATTGTGTGATTGTGCGATTGTGTGATTGCGTGATTGCCTGGTTGCGTGATTCTGTGATTCCCTCGTTGTGCGATTGTGTTATTGTGTGATGAGGTGCTTGTGTGATGGTGTGATTGTGTGATTGTGTGATTGTGTGGTTGTGTGATTGCGTGATTGTGTGATTGTGGGATTGTGTGATTGTGTGATTGTGCGATTGTGTGATTGTGTGATTGTGTGGTTGTGTGAGTGTGTTGGTGTGTGATCGTGTGATTGTGTCACTGTGTGATTGTGAGATTGTGTGATTGTGTGGTGGTGTGATTGTGTGATTGTGTATTATGTGATTGTGTTCTTGTGTCTTTGTGTGATTGTGTAGTTGTGTGATTGTGTGATTGTGTGATTGTGGGATTGTGTGATTGTGTGATTGTGTGATTGTGTGATTGTGTGATAGTGTGATTGTGTCCATGTGTAATCGTGTGTTTGGGTGCTTGTGTGATTGTGTGAGTGTGTGATTGTGTGATTGTGGATTGTGTGATTGTGTGATTGTGTGATTGTGTGATTGTGTGATTGTGTGATTGTGTGATTGTATGATTGTGTGAGTGTGTGATTGTGTGATTGTGGATTGTGTGATTGTGTGATTGTGTGATTGTGTGATTGTGTGATTGTGTGATTGTGTGATTGTGTGATTGTATGATTGTGTGATTGTGTGATTGTGCGATTGTGTGATTGTGTGATTGTGTGGTTGTGTGAGTGTGTGGGTGTGTGATCGTGTGATTGTGTCACTGTGTGATTGTGTGATTGTGTGATTGTGTGGTGGTGTGATTGTGTGATTGTGTATTATGTGATTGTGTTCTTGTGTCTTTGTGTGATTGTGTAGTTGTGTGATTGTGTGATTGTGTGATTGTGGGATTGTGAGATTGTGTGATTGTGCGATTGTGTGATTGTGTGATTGTGTGATTGTGTGATTGTGTGAAAGTGGGTTTGTGTGTTTGTGGATTGTGTGGTTGTGTGATTGTGTGATGGCGGGATGTTTATTGTCTGATTGTGCGATTGTGTATTGGTGTGATTGTGCGATTGTGTGACTTTGCGATTGTGTGATTGTGTGATGGCGGGTTGTGGATTGTCTGATTGTGTGATTGTGTATTGGTGTGATTGTGTGATTGTGTGATTGTGGGATTGTGTGAGTGTGTGATTGTGTGATTGCGTGATTGCGTGATTGTGTGATTGTGTGATTGTGTCACAGTGTGATTGTGTGATTGTGTGGTTGTGTGATTGTGTGATTGTGTGATTGTGTGATTGTGGGATTGTGTGGTTGTGTGATTGTGTGGCTGTGTGATTGTGTGATTGTGTGATTGTGGGATTGTGTGATTGTGTGATTGTGTGATTGTGTGGTTGTGTGATTGTGTGATTGTGTGATTGTGTGATTGTGTGATTGTGCGATTGTGTGATTGCGTGGTTGCGTGATTGCGTGATTGTGTGATTGTGTGATTGTGTGATTGTGTGGTTGTGTGATTGTGTGATTGTGTGATAGTGTGATTGTGCGATTGTGTGATTGCGTGATTGCCTGGTTGCGTGATTCTGTGATTCCCTCGTTGTGCGATTGTGTTATTGTGTGATGAGGTGCTTGTGTGATGGTGTGATTGTGTGATTGTGTGATTGTGTGGTTGTGTGATTGCGTGATTGTGTGATTGTGGGATTGTGTGATTGTGTGATTGTGCGATTGTGTGATTGTGTGATTGTGTGGTTGTGTGAGTGTGTTGGTGTGTGATCGTGTGATTGTGTCACTGTGTGATTGTGAGATTGTGTGATTGTGTGGTGGTGTGATTGTGTGATTGTGTATTATGTGATTGTGTTCTTGTGTCTTTGTGTGATTGTGTAGTTGTGTGATTGTGTGATTGTGTGATTGTGTGATTGTGTGATTGTGGGATTGTGTGATTGTGTGATTGTGTGATTGTGTGGTTGTGTGATTGTGTGATTGTGTGATTGTGTGGTTGTGTGATTGTGTGATTGTGTGATTGTCTGATTGTGTGATTGTGTATTGGTGTGATTGTGCGATTGTGTGACTTTGCGATTGTGTGATTGTGTGGTTGTGTGATTGTGTGATTGCATGGTGGGGTGATTGTGTGATAGTGTGATTGTGTGATAGTGTGATAGTGTGATTGTGTGATTGTGTGATTGTGTGATTGTGTGATTGTGTGATTGTGTGATTGTGTGATAGTGTGATTGTGTCCATGTGTAATCGTGTGTTTGGGTGCTTGTGTGATTGTGTGAGTGTGTGATTGTGTGATTGTGGATTGTGTGATTGTGTGATTGTGTGATTGTGTGATTGTGTGATTGTGTGATTGTGTGATTGTGTGATTGTATGATTGTGTGATTGTGTGATTGTGTGATTGTGTGATTGTGTCACTGTGTGATTGTGTGATTGTGTGATTGTGTGGTTGTGTGATTGTGTGATTGTGTGATTGTGTGATTGTGTGATTGTGTGATTGTGTGGTTGTGTGATTGTGTGATTGTGTGATTTTGTGATTGTGGGATTGTGTGGTTGTGTGATTGTGTGGTTGTGTGATTGCGTGATTGTGTGATTGTGGGATTGTGTGATTGTGTGATTGTGCGATTGTGTGATTGTGTGATTGTGTGGTTGTGTGAGTGTGTGGGTGTGTGATCGTGTGATTGTGTCACTGTGTGATTGTGTGATTGTGTGATTGTGTGGTGGTGTGATTGTGTGATTGTGTATTATGTGATTGTGTTCTTGTGTCTTTGTGTGATTGTATAGTTGTGTGATTGTGTGATTGTGTGATTGTGGGATTGTGAGATTGTGTGATTGTGTGATTGTGTGATTGTGTGATTGTGTGATTGTGTGATTGTGTGATTGTGTGAAAGTGGGTTTGTGTGTTTGTGGATTGTGTGGTTGTGTGATTGTGTGATGGCGGGATGTGGATTGTCTGATTGTGTGATTGTGTATTGGTGTGATTGTGCGATTGTGTGACTTTGCGATTGTGTGATTGTGTGATGGCGGGTTGTGGATTGTCTGATTGTGTGATTGTGTATTGGTGTGATTGTGTGATTGTGTGATTGTGGGATTGTGTGAGTGTGTGATTGTGTGATTGCGTGATTGTGTGATTGTGTGATTGTGTGATTGTGTGGTTGTGTGATTGTGTGATTGTGTGATTGTGTGATTGTGTGATTGTGGGATTGTGTGGTTGTGTGATTGTGTGGCTGTGTGATTGTGTGATTGTGTGATTGTGGGATTGTGTGATTGTGTGATTGTGTGATTGTGTGGTTGTGTGATTGTGTGATTGTGTGATTGTGTGATTGTGTGATTGTGCGATTGTGTGATTGCGTGGTTGCGTGATTGCGTGATTGTGTGATTGTGTGATTGTGTGATTGTGTGGTTGTGTGATTGTGTGATTGTGTGATAGTGTGATTGTGCGATTGTGTGATTGCGTGATTGCCTGGTTGCGTGATTCTGTGATTCCCTCGTTGTGCGATTGTGTTATTGTGTGATGAGGTGCTTGTGTGATGGTGTGATTGTGTGATTGTGTGATTGTGTGGTTGTGTGATTGCGTGATTGTGTGATTGTGGGATTGTGTGATTGTGTGATTGTGCGATTGTGTGATTGTGTGATTGTGTGGTTGTGTGAGTGTGTGGGTGTGTGATCGTGTGATTGTGTCACTGTGTGATTGTGAGATTGTGTGATTGTGTGGTGGTGTGATTGTGTGATTGTGTATTATGTGATTGTGTTCTTGTGTCTTTGTGTGATTGTGTAGTTGTGTGATTGTGTGATTGTGTGATTGTGTGATTGTGTGATTTTGTGATTGTGGGATTGTGTGGTTGTGTGATTGTGTGGTTGTGTGATTGCGTGATTGTGTGATTGTGGGATTGTGTGATTGTGTGATTGTGCGATTGTGTGATTGTGTGATTGTGTGGTTGTGTGAGTGTGTGGGTGTGTGATCGTGTGATTGTGTCACTGTGTGATTGTGTGATTGTGTGATTGTGTGGTGGTGTGATTGTGTGATTGTGTATTATGTGATTGTGTTCTTGTGTCTTTGTGTGATTGTGTAGTTGTGTGATTGTGTGATTGTGTGATTGTGGGATTGTGAGATTGTGTGATTGTGCGATTGTGTGATTGTGTGATTGTGTGATTGTGTGATTGTGTGAAAGTGGGTTTGTGTGTTTGTGGATTGTGTGGTTGTGTGATTGTGTGATGGCGGGATGTGGATTGTCTGATTGTGCGATTGTGTATTGGTGTGATTGTGCGATTGTGTGACTTTGCGATTGTGTGATTGTGTGATGGCGGGTTGTGGATTGTCTGATTGTGTGATTGTGTATTGGTGTGATTGTGTGATTGTGTGATTGTGGGATTGTGTGAGTGTGTGATTGTGTGATTGCGTGATTGCGTGATTGTGTGATTGTGTGATTGTGTCACAGTGTGATTGTGTGATTGTGTGGTTGTGTGATTGTGTGATTGTGTGATTGTGTGATTGTGGGATTGTGTGGTTGTGTGATTGTGTGGCTGTGTGATTGTGTGATTGTGTGATTGTGGGATTGTGTGATTGTGTGATTGTGTGATTGTGTGGTTGTGTGATTGTGTGATTGTGTGATTGTGTGATTGTGTGATTGTGCGATTGTGTGATTGCGTGGTTGCGTGATTGCGTGATTGTGTGATTGTGTGATTGTGTGATTGTGTGGTTGTGTGATTGTGTGATTGTGTGATAGTGTGATTGTGCGATTGTGTGATTGCGTGATTGCCTGGTTGCGTGATTCTGTGATTCCCTCGTTGTGCGATTGTGTTATTGTGTGATGAGGTGCTTGTGTGATGGTGTGATTGTGTGATTGTGTGATTGTGTGGTTGTGTGATTGCGTGATTGTGTGATTGTGGGATTGTGTGATTGTGTGATTGTGCGATTGTGTGATTGTGTGATTGTGTGGTTGTGTGAGTGTGTTGGTGTGTGATCGTGTGATTGTGTCACTGTGTGATTGTGAGATTGTGTGATTGTGTGGTGGTGTGATTGTGTGATTGTGTATTATGTGATTGTGTTCTTGTGTCTTTGTGTGATTGTGTAGTTGTGTGATTGTGTGATTGTGTGATTGTGGGATTGTGTGATTGTGTGATTGTGTGATTGTGTGGTTGTGTGATTGTGTGATTGTGTGATTGTGTGGTTGTGTGATTGTGTGATTGTGTGATTGTCTGATTGTGTGATTGTGTATTGGTGTGATTGTGCGATTGTGTGACTTTGCGATTGTGTGATTGTGTGGTTGTGTGATTGTGTGATTGCATGGTGGGGTGATTGTGTGATAGTGTGATTGTGTGATAGTGTGATAGTGTGATTGTGTGATTGTGTGATTGTGTGATTGTGTGATTGTGTGATTGTGTGATTGTGTGATAGTGTGATTGTGTCCATGTGTAATCGTGTGTTTGGGTGCTTGTGTGATTGTGTGAGTGTGTGATTGTGTGATTGTGGATTGTGTGATTGTGTGATTGTGTGATTGTGTGATTGTGTGATTGTGTGATTGTGTGATTGTGTGATTGTATGATTGTGTGATTGTGTGATTGTGTGATTGTGTGATTGTGTGATTGTGTCACTGTGTGATTGTGTGATTGTGTGATTGTGTGGTTGTGTGATTGTGTGATTGTGTGATTGTGTGATTGTGAGATTGTGTGATTGTGTGGTTGTGTGATTGTGTGATTGTGTGATTTTGTGATTGTGGGATTGTGTGGTTGTGTGATTGTGTGGTTGTGTGATTGCGTGATTGTGTGATTGTGGGATTGTGTGATTGTGTGATTGTGCGATTGTGTGATTGTGTGATTGTGTGGTTGTGTGAGTGTGTGGGTGTGTGATCGTGTGATTGTGTCACTGTGTGATTGTGTGATTGTGTGATTGTGTGGTGGTGTGATTGTGTGATTGTGTATTATGTGATTGTGTTCTTGTGTCTTTGTGTGATTGTATAGTTGTGTGATTGTGTGATTGTGTGATTGTGGGATTGTGAGATTGTGTGATTGTGTGATTGTGTGATTGTGTGATTGTGTGATTGTGTGATTGTGTGATTGTGTGATTGTGTGAAAGTGGGTTTGTGTGTTTGTGGATTGTGTGGTTGTGCGATTGTGTGATGGCGGGATGTGGATTGTCTGATTGTGTGATTGTGTATTGGTGTGATTGTGCGATTGTGTGACTTTGCGATTGTGTGATTGTGTGATGGCGGGTTGTGGATTGTCTGATTGTGTGATTGTGTATTGGTGTGATTGTGTGATTGTGTGATTGTGGGATTGTGTGAGTGTGTGATTGTGTGATTGCGTGATTGTGTGATTGTGTGATTGTGTCACAGTGTGATTGTGTGATTGTGTGGTTGTGTGATTGTGTGATTGTGTGATTGTGTGATTGTGGGATTGTGTGGTTGTGTGATTGTGTGGCTGTGTGATTGTGTGATTGTGTGATTGTGGGATTGTGTGATTGTGTGATTGTGTGATTGTGTGGTTGTGTGATTGTGTGATTGTGTGATTGTGTGATTGTGTGATTGTGCGATTGTGTGATTGCGTGGTTGCGTGATTGCGTGATTGTGTGATTGTGTGATTGTGTGATTGTGTGGTTGTGTGATTGTGTGATTGTGTGATAGTGTGATTGTGCGATTGTGTGATTGCGTGATTGCCTGGTTGCGTGATTCTGTGATTCTCTCGTTGTGCGATTGTGTTATTGTGTGATGAGGTGCTTGTGTGATGGTGTGAATGTGTGATTGTATGATTGTGTGGTTGTGTGATTGCGTGATTGTGTGATTGTGCGATTGTGTGATTGTGTGATTGTGTGGTTGTGTGAGTGTGTGGGTGTGTGATCGTGTGATTGTGTCACTGTGTGATTGTGAGATTGTGTGATTGTGTGGTGGTGTGATTGTGTGATTGTGTATTATGTGATTGTGTTCTTGTGTCTTTGTGTGATTGTGTAGTTGTGTGATTGTGTGATTGTGTGATTGTGGGATTGTGTGATTGTGTGATTGTGTGATTGTGTGGTTGTGTGATTGTGTGATTGTGTGATTGTGTGGTTGTGTGATTGTGTGATTGTGTGATTGTGTGATTGTGTGATTGTGTGATTGTGTGATTGTGTGAAAGTGGGTTTGTGTGTTTGTGGATTGTGTGGTTGTGTGATTGTGTGATGGCGGGATGTGGATTGTCTGATTGTGTGATTGTGTATTGGTGTGATTGTGCGATTGTGTGACATTGCGATTGTGTGATTGTGTGATGGCGGGTTGTGGATTGTCTGATTGTGTGATTGTGTATTGGTGTGATTGTGTGATTGTGTGATTGTGGGATTGTGTGAGTGTGTGATTGTGTGATTGCGTGATTGTGTGATTGCGTGGTTGCGTGATTGTGTGGTTGTGTGATTGTGTGATTGTGGGATTGTGTGATTGTGTGATTGTGTGATTGTGTGATTGTGTGAAAGTGGGTTTGTGTGTTTGTGGATTGTGTGGTTGTGTGATTGTGTGATGGCGGGATGTGGATTGTCTGATTGTGTGATTGTGTATTGGTGTGATTGTGCGATTGTGTGACTTTGCGATTGTGTGATTGTGTGATGGCGGGTTGTGGATTGTCTGATTGTGTGATTGTGTATTGGTGTGATTGTGTGATTGTGTGATTGTGTGATTGTGTGATTGTGCGATTGTGTGATTGCGTGGTTGCGTGATTGCGTGATTGCGTGATTGTGTGATTGTGTGATTGTGTGGTTGTGTGATTGTGTGATTGTGTGATTGTGTGATAGTGTGATTGTGCGATTGTGTGATTGCGTGATTGCCTGGTTGCGTGATTCTGTGATTCCCTCGTTGTGCGATTGTGTTATTGTGTGATGAGGTGCTTGTGGGATGGTGTGATTGTGTGATTGTGTGATTGTGTGGTTGTGTGATTGTGTGATTGTGTGATTGTGTGATTGTGTGATTGTGTGATTGTGTGATTGTGTTGTTGTGTGATTATGTGATTGTGTCATTGTGTTCATGTGTTATTTTGTGTTGGGGTGCTTGTGTGATTGCGTGAGAGTATGATTGTGTGACTGTCGATTGTGTATTGTGCGATTGTGTGATTGCGTGAGTGTGTGGTTGTGTGACTGTAGATTGCGTATTGTGTGATTGTGTGATTGTGTATTGGTGTGATTGTGCGATTGTGTGACTTTGCGATTGTGTGATTGTGTGATGGCGGGTTGTGGATTGTCTGATTGTGTGATTGTGTATTGGTGTGATTGTGCGATTGTGTGACAATGCGATTGTGTGATTGTGTGGTTGTGTGATTGTGTAATTGCATGGTGGGGTGATTGTGTGATAGTGTGATTGTGTGATAGTGTGATAGTGTGATTGTGTGATTGTATGGTTGTGTGATTGTGTGATTGTGTGATTGTGTGATTGTGTGATAGTGTGATTGTGTGATTGTGTGATTGTGTGATTGTGTGATTGTGTGGTGGCGTGATTGTGTGATTGTGTATTATGTGATTGTGTGATTGTGTCACAGTGTGATTGTGTGATTGTGTGGTTGTGTGATTGTGTGATTGCGTGATTGTGGGATTGTGTGGTTGTGTGATTGTGTGGTTGTGTGATTGTGTGATTGTGTGATTGTGTGATTGTGTGATTGTGTGATTGTGTGATTGTGTGATTGTGTGATTGTGTGATTGTGTGATTGTGTGATTGTGTGATTGTGTGATTGTGTGATTGTGTGAAAGTGGGTTTTAGTGTTTGTGGATTGTGTGGTTGTGTGATTGTGTGATGGCGGGATGTGGATTGTCTGATTGTGTGTTTGTGTATTGGTGTGATTGTGCGATTGTGTGACTTTGCGATTGTGTGATTGTGTGATGGCGGGTTGTGGATTGTCTGATTGTGTGATTGTGTATTGGTGTAATTGTGTGATTGTGTGATTGTGGGCTTGTGTGAGTGTGTGATTGTGTGATTGTGTGATTGTGTGATTGTGTGATTGTGTCACAGTGTGATTGTGTGATTGTGTGGTTGTGTGATTGTGTGATTGTGTGGTTGTGTGATTGTGGGATTGTGTTGTTGTGTGATTGTGTGGTTGTGTGATTGTGTGATTGTGTGATTGTGGGATTGTGTGATTGTGTGATTGTGTGATTGTGTGAATGTGTGGTTGTGTGATTGTGTGATTGTGTGATTGTGTGATTGTGCGATTGTGTGATTGCGTGGTTGCGTGATTGCGTGATTGTGTGATTGTGTGATTGTGTGGTTGTGTGGTTGTGTGATTGTGTGATTGTGTGATAGTGTGATTGTGCGATTGTGTGATTGCGTGATTGCCTGGTTGCGTGATTCTGTGATTCCCTCGTTGTGCGATTGTGTTATTGTGTGATGAGGTGCTTGTGTGATGGTGTGATTGTGTGATTGTGTGATTGTGTGGTTGTGTGATAGTGTGATAGTGTGATTGTGTGATTGTGTGATTGTGTGATTGTGTGATTGTGTCCATGTGTAATCGTGTGTTTGGGTGCTTGTGTGATTGTGCGAGTGTGTGATTGTGTGATTGTGGATTGTGTGATTGTGTGATTGTGTGATTATGTGATTGTGTGATTGTGTGATTGTGTGATTGTGTGATTGTGTGATTGTGTGATTGTGTGATTGCGGGATTGTGTGGTTGTGTGATTGTGTGATTGTGGGATTGTGTGGTTGTGTGATAGTGTGGTTGTGCGGTTGTGTGATTGTGTGGTTGTGTGATTGTGTGATTGTGGGATTGTGAGGTTGTGTGATAGTGTGGTTGTGTGATTGTGTGATTGTGTGATTGTGTGATTGTGTGATTGTGGGATTGTGTGGTTGTGTGATTGTGTGGTTGTGTGATTGCGTGATTGTGTGATTGTGGGATTCGGTGATTGTGTGATTGTGTGATTATGGGATTGTGTGGTTGTGTGATTGTGTGGTTGTGTGATTGTGTGATTGTGTGATTGTGTGATTGTGTGATTGTGTGATTGTGTGATTGTGGGATTGTGTGGTTGTGTGATTGTGTGGTTGTGTGATTGCGTGATTGTGTGATTGTGGGATTGTGTGATTGTGTGATTGTATGGTTGTGTGATTGTGTGATTGTGTGATTGTGTGATTGTGTGATTGTGTCACTGTGTGATTGTGTGATTGTGTGATTGTGTGATTGTGTGATTGTGTGATTGTATGATTGTGTGATTGTGTGATTGTGTGATTGTGTGATTGTGTCACTGTGTGATTGTGTGATTGTGTGATTGTGTGGTTGTGTGATTGTGTGATTGTGTGATTGTGTGATTGTGTGATTGTGTGGTTGTGTGATTGTGTGATTGTGTGATTTTGTGATTGTGGGATTGTGTGGTTGTGTGATTGTGTGGTTGTGTGATTGCGTGATTGTGTGATTGTAGGATTGTGTGATTGTGTGATTGTGCGATTGTGTGATTGTGTGATTGTGTGGTTGTGTGAGTGTGTGGGTGTGTGATCGTGTGATTGTGTCACTGTGTGATTGTGTGATTGTGTGATTGTGTGGTGGTGTGATTGTGTGATTGTGTATTATGTGATTGTGTTCTTGTGTCTTTGTGTGATTGTATAGTTGTGTGATTGTGTGATTGTGTGATTGTGGGATTGTGAGATTGTGTGATTGTGTGATTGTGTGATTGTGTGATTGTGTGATTGTGTGATTGTGTGATTGTGTGATTGTGTGATTGTGTGAAAGTGGGTTTGTGTGTTTGTGGATTGTGTGGTTGTGTGATTGTGTGATGGCGGGATGTGGATTGTCTGATTGTGTGATTGTGTATTGGTGTGATTGTGCGATTGTGTGACTTTGCGATTGTGTGATTGTGTGATGGCGGGTTGTGGATTGTCTGATTGTGTGATTGTGTATTGGTGTGATTGTGTGATTGTGTGATTGTGGGATTGTGTGAGTGTGTGATTGCGTGGTTGCGTGATTGCGTGATTGTGTGATTGTGTGATTGTGTGATTGTGTGGTTGTGTGATTGTGTGATTGTGTGATTGTGTGGTTGTGTGATTGTGTGATTGTGTGATTGTGTGATTGTGGGATTGTGTGGTTGTGTGATTGTGTGGCTGTGTGATTGTGTGATTGTGTGATTGTGGGATTGTGTGATTGTGTGATTGTGTGATTGTGTGGTTGTGTGATTGTGTGATTGTGTGATTGTGTGATTGTGTGATTGTGCGATTGTGTGATTGCGTGGTTGCGTGATTGCGTGATTGTGTGATTGTGTGATTGTGTGATTGTGTGGTTGTGTGATTGTGTGATTGTGTGATAGTGTGATTGTGCGATTGTGTGATTGCGTGATTGCCTGGTTGCGTGATTCTGTGATTCCCTCGTTGTGCGATTGTGTTATTGTGTGATGAGGTGCTTGTGTGATGGTGTGATTGTGTGATTGTGTGATTGTGTGGTTGTGTGATTGCGTGATTGTGTGATTGTGGGATTGTGTGATTGTGTGATTGTGCGATTGTGTGATTGTGTGATTGTGTGGTTGTGTGAGTGTGTGGGTGTGTGATCGTGTGATTGTGTCACTGTGTGATTGTGAGATTGTGTGATTGTGTGGCGGTGTGATTGTGTGATTGTGTATTATGTGATTGTGTTCTTGTGTCTTTGTGTGATTGTGTAGTTGTGTGATTGTGTGATTGTGTGATTGTGGGATTGTGTGATTGTGTGATTGTGTGATTGTGTGGTTGTGTGATTGTATGATTGTGTGATTGTGTGGTTGTGTGATTGTGTGATTGTGTGATTGTGTGATTGTGTGATTGTGTGATTGTGTGAAAGTGGGCTTGTGTGTTTGTGGATTGTGTGGTTGTGTGATTGTGTGATGGCGGGATGTGGATTGTCTGATTGTGTGATTGTGTATTGGTGTGATTGTGCGATTGTGTGACATTGCGATTGTGTGATTGTGTGATGGCGGGTTGTGGATTGTCTGATTGTGTGATTGTGTATTGGTGTGATTGTGTGATTGTGTGATTGTGGGATTGTGTGAGTGTGTGATTGTGTGATTGCGTGATTGTGTGATTGCGTGGTTGCGTGATTGTGTGGTTGTGTGATTGTGTGATTGTGGGATTGTGTGATTGTGTGATTGTGTGATTGTGTGATTGTGTGAAAGTGGGTTTGTGTGTTTGTGGATTGTGTGGTTGTGTGATTGTGTGATGGCGGGATGTGGATTGTCTGATTGTGTGATTGTGTATTGGTGTGATTGTGCGATTGTGTGACTTTGCGATTGTGTGATTGTGTGATGGCGGGTTGTGGATTGTCTGATTGTGTGATTGTGTATTGGTGTGATTGTGTGATTGTGTGATTGTGTGATTGTGTGATTGTGTGATTGTGCGATTGTGTGATTGCGTGGTTGCGTGATTGCGTGATTGTGTGATTGTGTGATTGTGTGATTGTGTGGTTGTGTGATTGTGTGATTGTGTGATAGTGTGATTGTGCGATTGTGTGATTGCGTGATTGCCTGGTTGCGTGATTCTGTGATTCCCTCGTTGTGCGATTGTGTTATTGTGTGATGAGGTGCTTGTGTGATGGTGTGATTGTGTGATTGTGTGATTGTGTGGTTGTGTGATTGTGTGATTGTGTGATTGTGTGATTGTGTGATTGTGTGATTGTGTTGTTGTGTGATTATGTGATTGTGTCATTGTGTTCATGTGTTATTTTGTGTTGGGGTGCTTGTGTGATTGCGCGAGAGTATGATTGTGTGACTGTCGATTGTGTATTGTGCGATTGTGTGATTGCGTGAGTGTGTGGTTGTGTGACTGTAGATTGCGTATTGTGTGATTGTGTGATTGTGTATTGGTGTGATTGTGCGATTGTGTGACTTTGCGATTGTGTGATTGTGTGATGGCGGGTTGTGGATTGTCTGATTGTGTGATTGTGTATTGGTGTGATTGTGCGATTGTGTGACAATGCGATTGTGTGATTGTGTGGTTGTGTGATTGTGTAATTGCATGGTGGGGTGATTGTGTGATAGTGTGATTGTGTGATAGGGTGATAGTGTGATTGTGTGATTGTATGGTTGTGTGATTGTGTGATTGTGTGATTGTGTGATTGTGTGATAGTGTGATTGTGTGATTGTGTGATTGTGTGATTGTGTGATTGTGTGGTGGCGTGATTGTGTGATTGTGTATTATGTGATTGTGTGATTGTGTCACAGTGTGATTGTGTGATTGTGTGGTTGTGTGATTGTGTGATTGCGTGATTGTGGGATTGTGTGGTTGTGTGATTGTGTGGTTGTGTGATTGTGTGATTGTGTGATTGTGTGATTGTGTGATTGTGTGATTGTGTGATTGTGTGATTGTGTGATTGTGTGATTGTGTGATTGTGTGAAAGTGGGTTTTAGTGTTTGTGGATTGTGTGGTTGTGTGATTGTGTGATGGCGGGATGTGGATTGTCTGATTGTGTGTTTGTGTATTGGTGTGATTGTGCGATTGTGTGACTTTGCGATTGTGTGATTGTGTGATGGCGGGTTGTGGATTGTCTGATTGTGTGATTGTGTATTGGTGTGATTGTGTGATTGTGTGATTGTGGGATTGTGTGAGTGTGTGATTGTGTGATTGCGTGATTGTGTGATTGTGTGATTGTGTCACAGTGTGATTGAGTGATTGTGTGGTTGTGTGATTGTGTGATTTTGTGATTGTGGGATTGTGTGGTTGTGTGATTGTGTGGTTGTGTGATTGCGTGATTGTGTGATTGTGTGATTGTGTGGTTGTGTGGTTGTGTGATTGTGTGATTGTGTGATAGTGTGATTGTGCGATTGTGTGATTGCGTGATTGTCTGGTTGCGTGATTCTGTGATTCCCTCGTTGTGCGATTGTGTTATTGTGTGATGAGGTGCTTGTGTGATGGTGTGATTGTGTGATTGTGTGATTGTGTGGTTGTGTGATAGTGTGATAGTGTGATTGTGTGATTGTGTGATTGTGTGATTGTGTGATTGTGTCCATGTGTAATCGTGTGTTTGGGTGCTTGTGTGATTGTGCGAGTGTGTGATTGTGTGATTGTGGATTGTGTGATTGTGTGATTGTGTGATTATGTGATTGTGTGATTGTGTGATTGTGTGATTGTGTGATTGTGTGATTGTGTGATTGCGGGATTGTGTGGTTGTGTGATTGTGTGATTGTGGGATTGTGTGGTTGTGTGATAGTGTGGTTGTGTGGTTGTGTGATTGTGTGGTTGTGTGATTGTGTGATTGTGGGATTGTGTGGTTGTGTGATAGTGTGGTTGTGTGATTGTGTGATTGTGTGATTGTGTGATTGTGTGATTGTGGGATTGTGTGGTTGTGTGATTGTGTGGTTGTGTGATTGCGTGATTGTGTGATTGTGGGATTCGGTGATTGTGTGATTGTGTGATTATGGGATTGTGTGGTTGTGTGATTGTGTGGTTGTGTGATTGTGTGATTGTGTGATTGTGTGATTGTGTGATTGTGTGATTGTGTGATTGTGGGATTGTGTGGTTGTGTGATTGTGTGGTTGTGTGATTGCGTGATTGTGTGATTGTGGGATTGTGTGATTGTGTGATTGTATGGTTGTGTGATTGTGTGATTGTGTGATTGTGTGATTGTGTGATTGTGTCACTGTGTGATTGTGTGATTGTGTGATTGTGTGATTGTGTGATTGTGTGATTGTATGATTGTGTGATTGTGTGATTGTGTGATTGTGTGATTGTGTCACTGTGTGATTGTGTGATTGTGTGATTGTGTGATTGTGTGATTGTGTATTATGTGATTGTGTTCTTGTGTCTTTGTGTGATTGTATAGTTGTGTGATTGTGTGATTGTGTGATTGTGGGATTGTGAGATTGTGTGATTGTGTGATTGTGTGATTGTGTGATTGTGTGATTGTGTGATTGTGTGATTGTGTGATTGTGTGATTGTGTGATTGTGTGATTGTGTGAAAGTGGGTTTGTGTGTTTGTGGATTGTGTGGTTGTGTGATTGTGTGATGGCGGGATGTGGATTGTCTGATTGTGTGATTGTGTATTGGTGTGATTGTGCGATTGTGTGACTTTGCGATTGTGTGATTGTGTGATGGCGGGTTGTGGATTGTCTGATTGTGTGATTGTGTATTGGTGTGATTGTGTGATTGTGTGATTGTGGGATTGTGTGAGTGTGTGATTGTGTGATTGCGTGATTGTGTGATTGTGTGATTGTGTGATTGTGTGATTGTGTGATTGTGTGGTTGTGTGATTGTGTGATTGTGTGATTGTGTGATTGTGGGATTGTGTGGTTGTGTGATTGTGTGGCTGTGTGATTGTGTGATTGTGTGACTGTGGGATTGTGTGATTGTGTGATTGTGTGATTGTGTGGTTGTGTGATTGTGTGATTGTGTGATTGTGTGATTGTGTGATTGTGCGATTGTGTGATTGCGTGGTTGCGTGATTGCGTGATTGTGTGATTGTGTGATTGTGTGATTGTGTGGTTGTGTGATTGTGTGATTGTGTGATAGTGTGATTGTGCGATTGTGTGATTGCGTGATTGCCTGGTTGCGTGATTCTGTGATTCCCTCGTTGTGCGATTGTGTTATTGTGTGATGAGGTGCTTGTGTGATGGTGTGATTGTGTGATTGTGTGATTGTGTGGTTGTGTGATTGCGTGATTGTGTGATTGTGGGATTGTGTGATTGTGTGATTGTGCGATTGTGTGATTGTGTGATTGTGTGGTTGTGTGAGTGTGTGGGTGTGTGATCGTGTGATTGTGTCACTGTGTGATTGTGAGATTGTGTGATTGTGTGGCGGTGTGATTGTGTGATTGTGTATTATGTGATTGTGTTCTTGTGTCTTTGTGTGATTGTGTAGTTGTGTGATTGTGTGATTGTGTGATTGTGGGATTGTGTGATTGTGTGATTGTGTGATTGTGTGGTTGTGTGATTGTGTGAATGTGTGATTGTGTGGTTGTGTGATTGTGTGATTGTGTGATTGTGTGATTGTGTGATTGTGTGATTGTGTGAAAGTGGGCTTGTGTGTTTGTGGATTGTGTGGTTGTGTGATTGTGTGATGGCGGGATGTGGATTGTCTGATTGTGTGATTGTGTATTGGTGTGATTGTGCGATTGTGTGACATTGCGATTGTGTGATTGTGTGATGGCGGGTTGTGGATTGTCTGATTGTGTGATTGTGTATTGGTGTGATTGTGTGATTGTGTGATTGTGGGATTGTGTGAGTGTGTGATTGTGTGATTGCGTGATTGTGTGATTGCGTGGTTGCGTGATTGTGTGGTTGTGTGATTGTGTGATTGTGGGATTGTGTGATTGTGTGATTGTGTGATTGTGTGAAAGTGGGTTTGTGTGTTTGTGGATTGTGTGGTTGTGTGATTGTGTGATGGCGGGATGTGGATTGTCTGATTGTGTGATTGTGTATTGGTGTGATTGTGCGATTGTGTGACTTTGCGATTGTGTGATTGTGTGATGGCGGGTTGTGGATTGTCTGATTGTGTGATTGTGTATTGGTGTGATTGTGTGATTGTGTGATTGTGTGATTGTGTGATTGTGTGATTGTGCGATTGTGTGATTGCGTGGTTGCGTGATTGCGTGATTGTGTGATTGTGTGATTGTGTGATTGTGTGGTTGTGTGATTGTGTGATTGTGTGATAGTGTGATTGTGCGATTGTGTGATTGCGTGATTGCCTGGTTGCGTGATTCTGTGATTCCCTCGTTGTGCGATTGTGTTATTGTGTGATGAGGTGCTTGTGTGATGGTGTGATTGTGTGATTGTGTGATTGTGTGGTTGTGTGATTGTGTGATTGTGTGATTGTGTGATTGTGTGATGGTGTGATTGTGTTGTTGTGTGATTATGTGATTGTGTCATTGTGTTCATGTGTTATTTTGTGTTGGGGTGCTTGTGTGATTGCGCGAGAGTATGATTGTGTGACTGTCGATTGTGTATTGTGCGATTGTGTGATTGCGTGAGTGTGTGGTTGTGTGACTGTAGATTGCGTATTGTGTGATTGTGTGATTGTGTATTGGTGTGATTGTGCGATTGTGTGACTTTGCGATTGTGTGATTGTGTGATGGCGGGTTGTGGATTGTCTGATTGTGTGATTGTGTATTGGTGTGATTGTGCGATTGTGTGACAATGCGATTGTGTGATTGTGTGGTTGTGTGATTGTGTAATTGCATGGTGGGGTGATTGTGTGATAGTGTGATTGTGTGATAGGGTGATAGTGTGATTGTGTGATTGTATGGTTGTGTGATTGTGTGATTGTGTGATTGTGTGATTGTGTGATAGTGTGATTGTGTGATTGTGTGATTGTGTGATTGTGTGATTGTGTGATTGTGTGGTGGCGTGATTGTGTGATTGTGTATTATGTGATTGTGTGATTGTGTCACAGTGTGATTGTGTGATTGTGTGGTTGTGTGATTGTGTGATTGCGTGATTGTGGGATTGTGTGGTTGTGTGATTGTGTGGTTGTGTGATTGTGTGATTGTGTGATTGTGTGATTGTGTGATTGTGTGATTGTGTGATTGTGTGATTGTGTGATTGTGTGATTGTGTGATTGTGTGATTGTGTGATTGTGTGATTGTGTGAAAGTGGGTTTTAGTGTTTGTGGATTGTGTGGTTGTGTGATTGTGTGATGGCGGGATGTGGATTGTCTGATTGTGTGTTTGTGTATTGGTGTGATTGTGCGATTGTGTGACTTTGCGATTGTGTGATTGTGTGATGGCGGGTTGTGGATTGTCTGATTGTGTGATTGTGTATTGGTGTAATTGTGTGATTGTGTGATTGTGGGATTGTGTGAGTGTGTGATTGTGTGATTGTGTGATTGTGTGATTGTGTGATTGTGTCACAGTGTGATTGTGTGATTGTGTGGTTGTGTGATTGTGTGATTGTGTGGTTGTGTGATTGTGGGATTGTGTTGTTGTGTGATTGTGTGGTTGTGTGATTGTGTGATTGTGTGATTGTGGGATTGTGTGATTGTGTGATTGTGTGATTGTGTGAATGTGTGGTTGTGTGATTGTGTGATTGTGTGATTGTGTGATTGTGCGATTGTGTGATTGCGTGGTTGCGTGATTGCGTGATTGTGTGATTGTGTGATTGTGTGGTTGTGTGGTTGTGTGATTGTGTGATTGTGTGATAGTGTGATTGTGCGATTGTGTGATTGCGTGATTGCCTGGTTGCGTGATTCTGTGATTCCCTCGTTGTGCGATTGTGTTATTGTGTGATGAGGTGCTTGTGTCATGGTGTGATTGTGTGATTGTGTGATTGTGTGGTTGTGTGATAGTGTGATAGTGTGATTGTGTGATTGTGTGATTGTGTGATTGTGTGATTGTGTCCATGTGTAATCGTGTGTTTGGGTGCTTGTGTGATTGTGCGAGTGTGTGATTGTGTGATTGTGGATTGTGTGATTGTGTGATTGTGTGATTATGTGATTGTGTGATTGTGTGATTGTGTGATTGTGTGATTGTGTGATTGTGTGATTGTGTGATTGCGGGATTGTGTGGTTGTGTGATTGTGTGATTGTGGGATTGTGTGGTTGTGTGATAGTGTGGTTGTGTGGTTGTGTGATTGTGTGGTTGTGTGATTGTGTGATTGTGGGATTGTGTGGTTGTGTGATAGTGTGGTTGTGTGATTGTGTGATTGTGTGATTGTGTGATTGTGTGATTGTGGGATTGTGTGGTTGTGTGATTGTGTGGTTGTGTGATTGCGTGATTGTGTGATTGTGGGATTCGGTGATTGTGTGATTGTGTGATTATGGGATTGTGTGGTTGTGTGATTGTGTGGTTGTGTGATTGTGTGATTGTGTGATTGTGTGATTGTGTGATTGTGTGATTGTGGGATTGTGTGGTTGTGTGATTGTGTGGTTGTGTGATTGCGTGATTGTGTGATTGTGGGATTGTGTGATTGTGTGATTGTATGGTTGTGTGATTGTGTGATTGTGTGATTGTGTGATTGAGTGATTGTGTGATTGTGTGATTGTGGGATTGTGTGAGTGTGTGATTGTGTGATTGTGCGATTGTGTGATTGCGTGATTGCCTGGTTGCGTGATTCTGTGATTCCCTCGTTGTGTGATTGTGTTATTGTGCGATGAGCTGCTTGTGGGATGGTGTGATTGTGTGATTGTGTGATTGTGTGATTGTGTGATTGTTTGATTGTGTGATTGTGTGATTGTGTGATTGTGTGATTGTGAGATTGTGAGATTGTGTGGTTGTGTGATTGTGTGATTGTGTGATTGTGTGATTGTCTGATTGTGGGATTGTGTGGTTGTGTGATTGTGTGGTTGTGTGATTGTGTGATTGTGTGATTGTGGGATTGTGTGATTGTGTGATTGTGTGATTGTGTGGTTGTGTGATTGTGTGATTGTGTGATTGTGTGATTGTGCGATTGTGTGATTGCGCGGTTGCGTGATTGCGTGATTGTGTGATTGTGTGATTGTGTGATTGTTTGATTGTGTGATTGTGTGATTGTGTGATTGTGAGATTGTGAGATTGTGTGGTTGTGTGATTGTGTGATTGTGTGATTGTCTGATTGTGGGATTGTGTGGTTGTGTGATTGTGTGGTTGTGTGATTGTGTGATTGTGTGATTGTGGGATTGTGTGATTGTGTGATTGTGTGATTGTGTGGTTGTGTGATTGTGTGATTGTGTGATAGTGTGATTGTGCGATTGTGTGATTGCGTGATTGCCTGGTTGCGTGATTCTGTGATTCCCTCGTTGTGCGATTGTGTTATTGTGTGATGAGGTGCTTGTGTGATGGTGTGATTGTGTGATTGTGTGATTGTGTGGTTGTCTGATTGCGTGATTGTGTGATTGTGGGATTGTGTGATTGTGTGATTGTGCGATTGTGTGATTGTGTGATTGTGTGGTTGTGTGAGTGTGTGGGTGTGTGATCGTGTGATTGTGTCACTGTGTGATTGTGAGATTGTGTGATTGTGTGGCGGTGTGATTGTGTGATTGTGTATTATGTGATTGTGTGATTGTGTGATTGTGGGATTGTGTGATTGTGTGATTGTGTGATTGTGTGGTTGTGTGATTGTGTGATTGTGTGATTGTGTGGTTGTGTGATTGTGTGATTGTGTGATTGTGTGATTGTGTGATTGTGTGATTGTGTGATTGTGTGAAAGTGGGCTTGTGTGTTTGTGGATTGTGTGGTTGTGTGATTGTGTGATGGCGGGATGTGGATTGTCTGATTGTGTGATTGTGTATTGGTGTGATTGTGCGATTGTGTGACATTGCGATTGTGTGATTGTGTGATGGCGGGTTGTGGATTGTCTGATTGTGTGATTGTGTATTGGTGTGATTGTGTGATTGTGTGATTGTGGGATTGTGTGAGTGTGTGATTGTGTGATTGCGTGATTGTGTGATTGCGTGGTTGCGTGATTGTGTGGTTGTGTGATTGTGTGATTGTGGGATTGTGTGATTGTGTGATTGTGTGATTGTGTGATTGTGTGAAAGTGGGTTTGTGTGTTTGTGGATTGTGTGGTTGTGTGATTGTGTGATGGCGGGATGTGGATTGTCTGATTGTGTGATTGTGTATTGGTGTGATTGTGCGATTGTGTGACTTTGCGATTGTGTGATTGTGTGATGGCGGGTTGTGGATTGTCTGATTGTGTGATTGTGTATTGGTGTGATTGTGTGATTGTGTGATTGTGTGATTGTGTGATTGTGTGGTTGTGCGATTGTGTGACTGCGTGGTTGCGTGATTGCGTGATTGTGTGATTGTGTGATTGTGTGATTGTGTGGTTGTGTGATTGTGTGATTGTGTGATAGTGTGATTGTGCGATTGTGTGATTGCGTGATTGCCTGGTTGCGTGATTCTGTGATTCCCTCGTTGTGCGATTGTGTTATTGTGTGATGAGGTGCTTGTGTGATGGTGTGATTGTGTGATTGTGTGATTGTGTGGTTGTGTGATTGTGTGATTGTGTGATTGTGTGATTGTGTGATTGTGTGATTGTGTGATTGTGTTGTTGTGTGATTATGTGATTGTGTCATTTTGTTCATGTGTTATTTTGTGTTGGGGTGCTTGTGTGATTGCGTGAGAGTATGATTGTGTGACTGTCGATTGTGTATTGTGCGATTGTGTGATTGCGTGAGTGTGTGGTTGTGTGACTGTAGATTGCGTATTGTGTGATTGTGTGATTGTGTATTGGTGTGATTGTGCGATTGTGTGACTTTGCGATTGTGTGATTGTGTGATGGCGGGTTGTGGATTGTCTGATTGTGTGATTGTGTATTGGTGTGATTGTGCGATTGTGTGACAATGCGATTGTGTGATTGTGTGGTTGTGTGATTGTGTAATTGCATGGTGGGGTGATTGTGTGATAGTGTGATTGTGTGATAGTGTGATAGTGTGATTGTGTGATTGTATGGTTGTGTGATTGTGTGATTGTGTGATTGTGTGATTGTGTGATAGTGTGATTGTGTGATTGTGTGATTGTGTGATTGTGTGATTGTGTGGTGGCGTGATTGTGTGATTGTGTATTATGTGATTGTGTGATTGTGTCACAGTGTGATTGTGTGATTGTGTGGTTGTGTGATTGTGTGATTGCGTGATTGTGGGATTGTGTGGTTGTGTGATTGTGTGGTTGTGTGATTGTGTGATTGTGTGATTGTGTGATTGTGTGATTGTGTGATTGTGTGATTGTGTGATTGTGTGATTGTGTGATTGTGTGATTGTGTGAAAGTGGGTTTTAGTGTTTGTGGATTGTGTGGTTGTGTGATTGTGTGATGGCGGGATGTGGATTGTCTGATTGTGTGTTTGTGTATTGTTGTGATTGTGCGATTGTGTGACTTTGCGATTGTGTGATTGTGTGATGGCGGGTTGTGGATTGTCTGATTGTGTGATTGTGTATTGGTGTAATTGTGTGATTGTGTGATTGTGGGATTGTGTGAGTGTGTGATTGTGTGATTGTGTGATTGTGTGATTGTGTGATTGTGTCACAGTGTGATTGTGTGATTGTGTGGTTGTGTGATTGTGTGATTGTGTGGTTGTGTGATTGTGGGATTGTGTTGTTGTGTGATTGTGTGGTTGTGTGATTGTGTGATTGTGTGATTGTGGGATTGTGTGATTGTGTGATTGTGTGATTGTGTGAATGTGTGGTTGTGTGATTGTGTGATTGTGTGATTGTGTGATTGTGCGATTGTGTGATTGCGTGGTTGCGTGATTGCGTGATTGTGTGATTGTGTGATTGTGTGGTTGTGTGGTTGTGTGATTGTGTGATTGTGTGATAGTGTGATTGTGCGATTGTGTGATTGCGTGATTGCCTGGTTGCGTGATTCTATGATTCCCTCGTTGTGCGATTGTGTTATTGTGTGATGAGGTGCTTGTGTGATGGTGTGATTGTGTGATTGTGTGATTGTGTGTTTGTGTGATAGTGTGATAGTGTGATTGTGTGATTGTGTGATTGTGTGATTGTGTGATTGTGTCCATGTGTAATCGTGTGTTTGGGTGCTTGTGTGATTGTGCGAGTGTGTGATTGTGTGATTGTGGATTGTGTGATTGTGTGATTGTGTGATTATGTGATTGTGTGATTGTGTGATTGTGTGATTGTGTGATTGTGTGATTGTGTGATTGTGTGATTGCGGGATTGTGTGGTTGTGTGATTGTGTGATTGTGGGATTGTGTGGTTGTGTGATAGTGTGGTTGTGTGGTTGTGTGATTGTGTGGTTGTGTGATTGTGTGATTGTGGGATTGTGTGGTTGTGTGATAGTGTGGTTGTGTGATTGTGTGATTGTGTGATTGTGTGATTGTGTGATTGTGGGATTGTGTGGTTGTGTGATTGTGTGGTTGTGTGATTGCGTGATTGTGTGATTGTGGGATTCGGTGATTGTGTGATTGTGTGATTGTGTGGTTGTGTGGTTGTGTGATTGTGTGGTTGTGTGATTGTGTGATTGTGTGATTGTGTGATTGTGTGATTGTGTGATTGTGTGATTGTGGGATTGTGTGGTTGTGTGATTGTGTGGTTGTGTGATTGCGTGATTGTGTGATTGTGGGATTGTGTGATTGTGTGATTGTATGGTTGTGTGATTGTGTGATTGTGTGATTGTGTGATTGTGTGATTGTGTGATTGTGGGATTGTGTGAGTGTGTGATTGTGTGATTGTGCGATTGTGTGATTGCGTGATTGCCTGGTTGCGTGATTCTGTGATTCCCTCGTTGTGTGATTGTGTTATTGTGCGATGAGCTGCTTGTGGGATGGTGTGATTGTGTGATTGTGTGATTGTGTGATTGTGTGATTGTTTGATTGTGTGATTGTGTGATTGTGTGATTGTGTGATTGTGAGATTGTGAGATTGTGTGGTTGTGTGATTGTGTGATTGTGTGATTGTGTGATTGTCTGATTGTGGGATTGTGTGGTTGTGTGATTGTGTGGTTGTGTGATTGTGTGATTGTGTGATTGTGGGATTGTGTGATTGTGTGATTGTGTGATTGTGTGGTTGTGTGATTGTGTGATTGTGTGATTGTGTGATTGTGCGATTGTGTGATTGCGCGGTTGCGTGATTGCGTGATTGTGTGATTGTGTGATTGTGTGGTTGTGTGATTGTGTGATTGTGTGATTGTGTGATTGTGCGATTGTGTGATTGCGTGATTGCGTGGTTGCGTGATTCTGTGATTCCCTCGCTGTGCGATTGTGCTATTGTGTGATGAGGTGCATGTGTGATGGTGTGATTGTGTGATTGTGTGATTGTGTGGTTGTGTGGTTGTGTGACTGTGTGGTTGTGTGATTGTGTGATTATGTGATTGTGGGATTGTGTGGTTGTGTGATTGTGTGGTTGTGTGATTGCGTGATTGTGTGATTGTGGGATTGTGTGATTGTGTGATTGTGGGATTGTGTGGTTGTGTGATTGCGTGGTTGTGTGATTGTGTGATTGTGAGATTGTGGGATTGTGTGTTTGTGTGATTGTGTGGTTGTGTGATTGCGTGATTGTGTGATTGTGGGATTGTGTGATTGTGTGATTGTGCGATTTTGTGATTGTGTGATTGTGTGGTTGTGTGAGTGTGTGGTTGTGTGATCGTGTGATTGTGTCACTGTGTGATTGTGTGATTGTGTGATTGTGTATTTTGTGATTGTGTTCTTGTGTCTTTGTGTGATTGTGTAGTTGTGTGATTGTGTGATTGTGTGATTGTGGGATTGTGAGATTGTGTGATTGTGTGATTGTGTGATTGTGTGATTGTGTGATTGTGTGATTGTGTGATTGCGTGATTGTGTGATAGTGTGATTGTGTGATTGTGTGATTGTGTGATTGTGTGATTGTGTGATTGTGTGATTGTGTGATTGTGTGATTGTGTGATTGTGTGAAAGTGGGTTTGTGTGTTTGTGGGTTGTGTGGTTGTGTGATTGTGTGATGGCGGGATGTGGATTGTCTGATTGTGTGATTGTGTATTGGTGTGATTGTGCGATTGTGCGACTTTGCGATTGTGTGATTGTGTGATGGCGGGTTGTGGATTGTCTGATTGTGTGATTGTGTATTGGTGTGATTGTGTGATTGTGGGATTGTGTGAGTGTGTGATTGTGTGATTGCGTGATTGTGTGATTGTGTGATTGTGTCACAGTGTGATTGTGTGATTGTGTGATTGTGTGATTGTGTCACAGTGTGATTGTGTGATTGTGTGGTTGTGTGATTGTGTGATTGTGTGATTGTGTGGTTGTGTGATTGTGTGATTGTGTGATTGTGTGGTTGTGTGATTGTGTGATTGTGTGATTGTGTGATTGTGGGATTGTGTGGTTGTGTGATTGTGTGATTGTGTGATTGTGTGGTTGTGTGATTGTGTGATTGTGTGATTGTGTGATTGTGTGATTGTGTGATTGTGTGATTGTGTGAAAGTGGGTTTGTGTGTTTGTGGATTGTATGGTTGTGTGATTGTGTGATGGCGGGATGTGGATTGTCTGATTGTGTGATTGTGTATTGGTGTGATTGTGCGATTGTGTGACATTGCGATTGTGTGATTGTGTGATGGCGGGTTGTGGATTGTCTGATTGTGTGATTGTGTATTGGTGTGATTGTGTGATTGTGTGATTGTGGGATTGTGTGAGTGTGTGATTGTGTGATTGCGTGATTGTGTGATTGCGTGGTTGCGTGATTGTGTGGTTGTGTGATTGTGTGATTGTGGGATTGTGTGATTGTGTGATTGTGTGATTGTGTGATTGTGTGATTGTGTGAAAGTGGGTTTGTGTGTTTGTGGATTGTGTGGTTGTGTGATTGTGTGATGGCGGGATGTGGATTGTCTGATTGTGTGATTGTGTATTGGTGTGATTGTGCGATTGTGTGACTTTGCGATTGTGTGATTGTGTGATGGCGGGTTGTGGATTGTCTGATTGTGTGATTGTGTATTGGTGTGATTGTGTGATTGTGTGATTGTGTGATTGTGTGATTGTGCGATTGTGTGATTGCGTGGTTGCGTGATTGCGTGATTGTGTGATTGTGTGATTGTGTGATTGTGTGGTTGTGTGATTGTGTGATTGTGTGATAGTGTGATTGTGCGATTGTGTGATTGCGTGATTGCCTGGTTGCGTGATTCTGTGATTCCCTCGTTGTGCGATTGTGTTATTGTGTGATGAGGTGCTTGTGTGATGGTGTGATTGTGTGATTGTGTGATTGTGTGATTGTGTGCTTGTGTGATTGTGTGATTGTGTGATTGTGTGATTGTGTGATTGTGTGATTGTGTGGTTGTGTGATTATGTGATTGTGTCATTGTGTTCATGTGTTATTTTGTGTTGGGGTGCTTGTGTGATTGCGTGAGTGTATGATTGTGTGACTGTGGATTGTGTATTGTGCGATTGTGTGATTGCGTGAGTGTGTGGTTGTGTGACTGTAGATTGCGTATTGTGTGATTGTGTGATTGTGTGATTGTGTGATTGTGTGAAAGTGGGTTTGTGTGTTTGTGGATTGTGTGGTTGGGTGATTGTGTGATGGCGGGATGTGGATTGTCTGATTGTGTGATTGTGTATTGGTGTGATTGTGCGATTGTGTGACAATGCGATTGTGTGATTGTGTGGTTGTGTGATTGTGTAATTGCATGGTGGGGTGATTGTGTGATAGTGTGATTGTGTGATAGTGTGATAGTGTGATTGTGTGATTGTGTGATTGTGTGATTGTGTGATTGTGTGATTGTGTCCATGTGTAATCGTGTGTTTGGGTGCTTGTGTGATTGTGCGAGTGTGTGATTGTGTGATTGTGGATTGTGTGATTGTGTGATTGTGTGATTGTGTGATTGTGTGATTGTGTGATTGTGTGATTGTGTGATTGTGTGATTGTGTGATTGTGTGATTGCGGGATTGTGTGGTTGTGTGATTGTGTGGTTGTGTGATTGTGTGATTGTGGGATTGTGTGGTTGTGTGATAGTGTGGTTGTGTGATTGCGGGATTGTGTGGTTGTGTGATTGTGTGGTTGTGTGATTGTGTGATTGTGGGATTGTGTGGTTGTGTGATAGTGTGGTTGTGTGATTGTGTGATTGTGTGATTGTGTGATTGTGTGATTGTGTGGTTGTGTGATTGCGTGATTGTGTGATTGTGGGATTCGGTGATTGTGTGATTGTGTGATTGTGGGATTCGGTGATTGTGTTATTGTGTGATTATGGGATTGTGTGGTTGTGTGATTGTGTGGTTGTGTGATTGTGTGATTGTGTGATTGTGTGATTGTGTGATTGTGGGATTGTGTGATTGTGTGATTGTGGATTGTGTGATTGCGTGATTGTGTGATTGTGGGATTGTGTGATTGTGTGATTGTATGGTTGTGTGATTGTGTGATTGTGTGATTGTGTGATTGTGTGATTGTGTGATTGTGTGATTGTGTGATTGTGTGATTGTGTGATTGTGGGATTGTGTGAGTGTGTGATTGTGTGATTGTGCGATTGTGTGATTGCGTGATTGCCTGGTTGCGTGATTCTGTGATTCCCTCGTTGTGTGATTGTGTTATTGTGTGATGAGCTGCTTGTGGGATGGTGTGATTGTGTGATTGTGTGATTGTGTGATTGTGGGATTGTGTGGTTGTGTGATTGTGTGGTTGTGTGATTGCGTGATTGTGTGATTGTGGGATTGTGTGATTGTGTGATTGTGTGATTGTGTGATTGTGTGATTGTGTGGTTGTGTGATTATGTGATTGTGTCATTGTGTTCATGTGTTATTTTGTGTTGGGGTGCTTGTGTGATTGCGTGAGAGTATGATTGTGTGACTGTCGATTGTGTATTGTGCGATTGTGTGATTGCGTGAGTGTGTGGTTGTGTGACTGTAGATTGCGTATTGTGTGATTGTGTGATTGTGTATTGGTGTGATTGTGCGATTGTGTGACTTTGCGATTGTGTGATTGTGTGATGGCGGATTGTGGATTGTCTGATTGTGTGATTGTGTATTGGTGTGATTGTGCGATTGTGTGACAATGCGATTGTGTGATTGTGTGGTTGTGTGATTGTGTAATTGCATGGTGGGGTGATTGTGTGATAGTGTGATTGTGTGATAGTGTGATAGTGTGATTGTGTGATTGTATGGTTGTGTGATTGTGTGATTGTGTGATTGTGTGATTGTGTGATAGTGTGATTGTGTGATTGTGTGATTGTGTGATTGTCTGATTGTGTGGTGGTGTGATTGTGTGATTGTGTATTATGTGATTGTGTGATTGTGTCACAATGTGATTGTGTGATTGTGTGGTTGTGTGATTGTGTGATTGCGTGATTGTGGGATTGTGTGGTTGTGTGATTGTGTGGTTGTGTGATTGTGTGATTGTGTGATTGTGGGATTGTGTGATTGTGTGATTGTGTGATTGTGTGAATGTGTGGTTGTGTGATTGTGTGATTGTGTGATTGTGTGATTGTGCGATTGTGTGATTGCGTGGTTGCGTGATTGCGTGATTGTGTGATTGTGTGATTGTGTGGTTGTGTGGTTGTGTGATTGTGTGATTGTGTGATAGTGTGATTGTGCGATTGTGTGATTGCGTGATTGCCTGGTTGCGTGATTCTATGATTCCCTCGTTGTGCGATTGTGTTATTGTGTGATGAGGTGCTTGTGTGATGGTGTGATTGTGTGATTGTGTGATTGTGTGTTTGTGTGATAGTGTGATAGTGTGATTGTGTGATTGTGTGATTGTGTGATTGTGTGATTGTGTCCATGTGTAATCGTGTGTTTGGGTGCTTGTGTGATTGTGCGAGTGTGTGATTGTGTGATTGTGGATTGTGTGATTGTGTGATTGTGTGATTATGTGATTGTGTGATTGTGTGATTGTGTGATTGTGTGATTGTGTGATTGTGTGATTGTGTGATTGCGGGATTGTGTGGTTGTGTGATTGTGTGATTGTGGGATTGTGTGGTTGTGTGATAGTGTGGTTGTGTGGTTGTGTGATTGTGTGGTTGTGTGATTGTGTGATTGTGGGATTGTGTGGTTGTGTGATAGTGTGGTTGTGTGATTGTGTGATTGTGTGATTGTGTGATTGTGTGATTGTGGGATTGTGTGGTTGTGTGATTGTGTGGTTGTGTGATTGCGTGATTGTGTGATTGTGGGATTCGGTGATTGTGTGATTGTGTGATTGTGTGATTGTGTGGTTGTGTGGTTGTGTGATTGTGTGGTTGTGTGATTGTGTGATTGTGTGATTGTGTGATTGTGTGATTGTGTGATTGTGTGATTGTGGGATTGTGTGGTTGTGTGATTGTGTGGTTGTGTGATTGCGTGATTGTGTGATTGTGGGATTGTGTGATTGTGTGATTGTATGGTTGTGTGATTGTGTGATTGTGTGATTGTGTGATTGTGTGATTGTGTGATTGTGGGATTGTGTGAGTGTGTGATTGTGTGATTGTGCGATTGTGTGATTGCGTGATTGCCTGGTTGCGTGATTCTGTGATTCCCTCGTTGTGTGATTGTGTTATTGTGCGATGAGCTGCTTGTGGGATGGTGTGATTGTGTGATTGTGTGATTGTGTGATTGTGTGATTGTTTGATTGTGTGATTGTGTGATTGTGTGATTGTGTGATTGTGAGATTGTGAGATTGTGTGGTTGTGTGATTGTGTGATTGTGTGATTGTGTGATTGTCTGATTGTGGGATTGTGTGGTTGTGTGATTGTGTGGTTGTGTGATTGTGTGATTGTGTGATTGTGGGATTGTGTGATTGTGTGATTGTGTGATTGTGTGGTTGTGTGATTGTGTGATTGTGTGATTGTGTGATTGTGCGATTGTGTGATTGCGCGGTTGCGTGATTGCGTGATTGTGTGATTGTGTGATTGTGTGGTTGTGTGATTGTGTGATTGTGTGATTGTGTGATTGTGCGATTGTGTGATTGCGTGATTGCGTGGTTGCGTGATTCTGTGATTCCCTCGCTGTGCGATTGTGCTATTGTGTGATGAGGTGCATGTGTGATGGTGTGATTGTGTGATTGTGTGATTGTGTGGTTGTGTGGTTGTGTGACTGTGTGGTTGTGTGATTGTGTGATTATGTGATTGTGGGATTGTGTGGTTGTGTGATTGTGTGGTTGTGTGATTGCGTGATTGTGTGATTGTGGGATTGTGTGATTGTGTGATTGTGGGATTGTGTGGTTGTGTGATTGCGTGGTTGTGTGATTGTGTGATTGTGAGATTGTGGGATTGTGTGTTTGTGTGATTGTGTGGTTGTGTGATTGCGTGATTGTGTGATTGTGGGATTGTGTGATTGTGTGATTGTGCGATTTTGTGATTGTGTGATTGTGTGGTTGTGTGAGTGTGTGGTTGTGTGATCGTGTGATTGTGTCACTGTGTGATTGTGTGATTGTGTGATTGTGTATTTTGTGATTGTGTTCTTGTGTCTTTGTGTGATTGTGTAGTTGTGTGATTGTGTGATTGTGTGATTGTGGGATTGTGAGATTGTGTGATTGTGTGATTGTGTGATTGTGTGATTGTGTGATTGTGTGATTGTGTGATTGCGTGATTGTGTGATAGTGTGATTGTGTGATTGTGTGATTGTGTGATTGTGTGATTGTGTGATTGTGTGATTGTGTGATTGTGTGATTGTGTGATTGTGTGAAAGTGGGTTTGTGTGTTTGTGGATTGTGTGGTTGTGTGATTGTGTGATGGCGGGATGTGGATTGTCTGATTGTGTGATTGTGTATTGGTGTGATTGTGCGATTGTGCGACTTTGCGATTGTGTGATTGTGTGATGGCGGGTTGTGGATTGTCTGATTGTGTGATTGTGTATTGGTGTGATTGTGTGATTGTGTGATTGTGGGATTGTGTGAGTGTGTGATTGTGTGATTGCGTGATTGTGTGATTGTGTGATTGTGTCACAGTGTGATTGTGTGATTGTGTGGTTGTGTGATTGTGTGATTGTGTGATTGTGGGATTGTGTGATTGTGTGACTGTGGGATTGTGTGGTTGTGTGATTGTGTGGTTGTGTGATTGTGTGATTGTGTGATTGTGGGATTGTGTGGTTGTGTGATTGTGGGGTTGTGTGATTGCGTGATTGTGTGATTGTGGGATTGTGTGATTGTGTGGTTGTGTGATTGTGTGATTGTGTGATTGTGTGATTGTGGGATTGTGTGGTTGTGTGATTGTGTGGTTGTGTGATTGCGTGATTGTGTGATTGTGGGATTGTGTGATTGTTTGATTGTATGGTTGTGTGATTGTGTGATTGTGTGATTGTGTGATTGTGTGATTGTGTGATTGTGTGATTGTGTGATTGTGGGATTGTGTGAGTGTGTGATTGTGTGATTGTGTGATTGTGTGATTGTGTGATTGTGTCACAGTGTGATTGTGTGATTGTGTGGTTGTGTGATTGTGTGATTGTGTGATTGTGGGATTGTGTGGTTGTGTGATTGTGTGGTTGTGTGATTGCGTGATTGTGTGATTGTGGGATTGTGTGATTGTGTGATTGTGGGATTGTGTGGTTGTGTGATTGCGTGGTTGTGTGATTGTGTGATTGTGAGATTGTGGGATTGTGTGTTTGTGTGATTGTGTGGTTGTGTGATTGCGTGATTGTGTGATTGTGGGATTGTGTGATTGTGTGATTGTGCGATTTTGTGATTGTGTGATTGTGTGGTTGTGTGAGTGTGTGGTTGTGTGATCGTGTGATTGTGTCACTGTGTGATTGTGTGATTGTGTGATTGTGTATTTTGTGATTGTGTTCTTGTGTCTTTGTGTGATTGTGTAGTTGTGTGATTGTGTGATTGTGTGATTGTGGGATTGTGAGATTGTGTGATTGTGTGATTGTGTGATTGTGTGATTGTGTGATTGTGTGATTGTGTGATTGCGTGATTGTGTGATTGCGTGATTGTGTGATTGTGTGATTGTGTGATTGTGTGATTGTGTGATTGTGTGATTGTGTGATTGTGTGATTGTGTGATTGTGTGAAAGTGGGTTTGTGTGTTTGTGGATTGTGTGGTTGTGTGATTGTGTGATGGCGGGATGTGGATTGTCTGATTGTGTGATTGTGTATTGGTGTGATTGTGCGATTGTGCGACTTTGCGATTGTGTGATTGTGTGATGGCGGGTTGTGGATTGTCTGATTGTGTGATTGTGTATTGGTGTGATTGTGTGATTGTGGGATTGTGTGAGTGTGTGATTGTGTGATTGCGTGATTGTGTGATTGTGTGATTGTGTCACAGTGTGATTGTGTGATTGTGTGATTGTGTGATTGTGTCACAGTGTGATTGTGTGATTGTGTGGTTGTGTGATTGTGTGATTGTGTGATTGTGTGGTTGTGTGATTGTGTGATTGTGTGATTGTGTGATTGTGGGATTGTGTGGTTGTGTGATTGTGTGATTGTGTGATTGTGTGGTTGTGTGATTGTGTGATTGTGTGATTGTGTGATTGTGTGATTGTGTGATTGTGTGATTGTGTGATTGTGTGATTGTGTGATTGTGTGAAAGTGGGTTTGTGTGTTTGTGGATTGTGTGGTTGTGTGATTGTGTGATGGCGGGATGTGGATTGTCTGATTGTGTGATTGTGTATTGGTGTGATTGTGCGATTGTGTGACATTGCGATTGTGTGATTGTGTGATGGCGGGTTGTGGATTGTCTGATTGTGTGATTGTGTGGTTGTGTGATTGTGTGATTGTGGGATTGTGTGATTGTGTGATTGTGTGATTGTGTGATTGTGTGATTGTGTGAAAGTGGGTTTGTGTGTTTGTGGATTGTGTGGTTGTGTGATTGTGTGATGGCGGGATGTGGATTGTCTGATTGTGTGATTGTGTATTGGTGTGATTGTGCGATTGTGTGACTTTGCGATTGTGTGATTGTGTGATGGCGGGTTGTGGATTGTCTGATTGTGTGATTGTGTATTGGTGTGATTGTGTGATTGTGTGATTGTGTGATTGTGTGATTGTGTGATTGTGCGATTGTGTGATTGCGTGGTTGCGTGATTGCGTGATTGTGTGATTGTGTGATTGTGTGATTGTGTGGTTGTGTGATTGTGTGATTGTGTGATAGTGTGATTGTGCGATTGTGTGATTGCGTGATTGCCTGGTTGCGCGATTCTGTGATTCCCTCGTTGTGCGATTGTGTTATTGTGTGATGAGGTGCTTGTGTGATGGTGTGATTGTGTGATTGTGTGATTGTGTGGTTGTGTGATTGTGTGATTGTGTGATTGTGTGATTGTGTGATTGTGTGATTGTGTTGTTGTGTGATTATGTGATTGTGTCATTGTGTTCATGTGTTATTTTGTGTTGGGGTGCTTGTGTGATTGCGCGAGAGTATGATTGTGTGACTGTCGATTGTGTATTGTGCGATTGTGTGATTGCGTGAGTGTGTGGTTGTGTGACTGTAGATTGCGTATTGTGTGATTGTGTGATTGTGTATTGGTGTGATTGTGCGATTGTGTGACTTTGCGATTGTGTGATTGTGTGATGGCGGGTTGTGGATTGTCTGATTGTGTGATTGTGTATTGGTGTGATTGTGCGATTGTGTGACAATGCGATTGTGTGATTGTGTGGTTGTGTGATTGTGTAATTGCATGGTGGGGTGATTGTGTGATAGTGTGATTGTGTGATAGGGTGATAGTGTGATTGTGTGATTGTATGGTTGTGTGATTGTGTGATTGTGTGATTGTGTGATTGTGTGATAGTGTGATTGTGTGATTGTGTGATTGTGTGATTGTGTGATTGTGTGGTGGCGTGATTGTGTGATTGTGTATTATGTGATTGTGTGATTGTGTCACAGTGTGATTGTGTGATTGTGTGGTTGTGTGATTGTGTGATTGCGTGATTGTGGGATTGTGTGGTTGTGTGATTGTGTGGTTGTGTGATTGTGTGATTGTGTGATTGTGTGATTGTGTGATTGTGTGATTGTGTGATTGTGTGATTGTGTGATTGTGTGATTGTGTGATTGTGTGATTGTGTGATTGTGTGATTGTGTGATTGTGTGATTGTGTGATTGTGTGAAAGTGGGTTTTAGTGTTTGTGGATTGTGTGGTTGTGTGATTGTGTGATGGCGGGATGTGGATTGTCTGATTGTGTGTTTGTGTATTGGTGTGATTGTGCGATTGTGTGACTTTGCGATTGTGTGATTGTGTGATGGCGGGTTGTGGATTGTCTGATTGTGTGATTGTGTATTGGTGTAATTGTGTGATTGTGTGATTGTGGGATTGTGTGAGTGTGTGATTGTGTGATTGTGTGATTGTGTGATTGTGTGATTGTGTCACAGTGTGATTGTGTGATTGTGTGGTTGTGTGATTGTGTGATTGTGTGGTTGTGTGATTGTGGGATTGTGTTGTTGTGTGATTGTGTGGTTGTGTGATTGTGTGATTGTGTGATTGTGGGATTGTGTGATTGTGTGATTGTGTGATTGTGTGAATGTGTGGTTGTGTGATTGTGTGATTGTGTGATTGTGTGATTGTGCGATTGTGTGATTGCGTGGTTGCGTGATTGCGTGATTGTGTGATTGTGTGATTGTGTGGTTGTGTGGTTGTGTGATTGTGTGATTGTGTGATAGTGTGATTGTGCGATTGTGTGATTGCGTGATTGCCTGGTTGCGTGATTCTGTGATTCCCTCGTTGTGCGATTGTGTTATTGTGTGATGAGGTGCTTGTGTCATGGTGTGATTGTGTGATTGTGTGATTGTGTGGTTGTGTGATAGTGTGATAGTGTGATTGTGTGATTGTGTGATTGTGTGATTGTGTGATTGTGTCCATGTGTAATCGTGTGTTTGGGTGCTTGTGTGATTGTGCGAGTGTGTGATTGTGTGATTGTGGATTGTGTGATTGTGTGATTGTGTGATTATGTGATTGTGTGATTGTGTGATTGTGTGATTGTGTGATTGTGTGATTGTGTGATTGTGTGATTGCGGGATTGTGTGGTTGTGTGATTGTGTGATTGTGGGATTGTGTGGTTGTGTGATAGTGTGGTTGTGTGGTTGTGTGATTGTGTGGTTGTGTGATTGTGTGATTGTGGGATTGTGTGGTTGTGTGATAGTGTGGTTGTGTGATTGTGTGATTGTGTGATTGTGTGATTGTGTGATTGTGGGATTGTGTGGTTGTGTGATTGTGTGGTTGTGTGATTGCGTGATTGTGTGATTGTGGGATTCGGTGATTGTGTGATTGTGTGATTATGGGATTGTGTGGTTGTGTGATTGTGTGGTTGTGTGATTGTGTGATTGTGTGATTGTGTGATTGTGTGATTGTGTGATTGTGTGATTGTGGGATTGTGTGGTTGTGTGATTGTGTGGTTGTGTGATTGCGTGATTGTGTGATTGTGGGATTGTGTGATTGTGTGATTGTATGGTTGTGTGATTGTGTGATTGTGTGATTGTGTGATTGTGTGATTGTGTGATTGTGTGATTGTGTGATTGTGGGATTGTGTGAGTGTGTGATTGTGTGATTGTGCGATTGTGTGATTGCGTGATTGCCTGGTTGCGTGATTCTGTGATTCCCTCGTTGTGTGATTGTGTTATTGTGCGATGAGCTGCTTGTGGGATGGTGTGATTGTGTGATTGTGTGATTGTGTGATTGTGTGATTGTGTGATTGTTTGATTGTGTGATTGTGTGATTGTGTGATTGTGTGATTGTGAGATTGTGAGATTGTGTGGTTGTGTGATTGTGTGATTGTGTGATTGTGTGATTGTCTGATTGTGGGATTGTGTGGTTGTGTGATTGTGTGGTTGTGTGATTGTGTGATTGTGTGATTGTGGGATTGTGTGATTGTGTGATTGTGTGATTGTGTGGTTGTGTGATTGTGTGATTGTGTGATTGTGTGATTGTGCGATTGTGTGATTGCGCGGTTGCGTGATTGCGTGATTGTGTGATTGTGTGATTGTGTGATTGTTTGATTGTGTGATTGTGTGATTGTGTGATTGTGAGATTGTGAGATTGTGTGGTTGTGTGATTGTGTGATTGTGTGATTGTGTGATTGTCTGATTGTGGGATTGTGTGGTTGTGTGATTGTGTGGTTGTGTGATTGTGTGATTGTGTGATTGTGGGATTGTGTGATTGTGTGATTGTGTGATTGTGTGGTTGTGTGATTGTGTGATTGTGTGATAGTGTGATTGTGCGATTGTGTGATTGCGTGATTGCCTGGTTGCGTGATTCTGTGATTCCCTCGTTGTGCGATTGTGTTATTGTGTGATGAGGTGCTTGTGTGATGGTGTGATTGTGTGATTGTGTGATTGTGTGGTTGTCTGATTGCGTGATTGTGTGATTGTGGGATTGTGTGATTGTGTGATTGTGCGATTGTGTGATTGTGTGATTGTGTGGTTGTGTGAGTGTGTGGGTGTGTGATCGTGTGATTGTGTCACTGTGTGATTGTGAGATTGTGTGATTGTGTGGCGGTGTGATTGTGTGATTGTGTATTATGTGATTGTGTGATTGTGTGATTGTGGGATTGTGTGATTGTGTGATTGTGTGATTGTGTGGTTGTGTGATTGTGTGATTGTGTGATTGTGTGGTTGTGTGATTGTGTGATTGTGTGATTGTGTGATTGTGTGATTGTGTGATTGTGTGATTGTGTGAAAGTGGGCTTGTGTGTTTGTGGATTGTGTGGTTGTGTGATTGTGTGATGGCGGGATGTGGATTGTCTGATTGTGTGATTGTGTATTGGTGTGATTGTGCGATTGTGTGACATTGCGATTGTGTGATTGTGTGATGGCGGGTTGTGGATTGTCTGATTGTGTGATTGTGTATTGGTGTGATTGTGTGATTGTGTGATTGTGGGATTGTGTGAGTGTGTGATTGTGTGATTGCGTGATTGTGTGATTGCGTGGTTGCGTGATTGTGTGGTTGTGTGATTGTGTGATTGTGGGATTGTGTGATTGTGTGATTGTGTGATTGTGTGATTGTGTGAAAGTGGGTTTGTGTGTTTGTGGATTGTGTGGTTGTGTGATTGTGTGATGGCGGGATGTGGATTGTCTGATTGTGTGATTGTGTATTGGTGTGATTGTGCGATTGTGTGACTTTGCGATTGTGTGATTGTGTGATGGCGGGTTGTGGATTGTCTGATTGTGTGATTGTGTATTGGTGTGATTGTGTGATTGTGTGATTGTGTGATTGTGTGATTGTGTGGTTGTGCGATTGTGTGACTGCGTGGTTGCGTGATTGCGTGATTGTGTGATTGTGTGATTGTGTGATTGTGTGGTTGTGTGATTGTGTGATTGTGTGATAGTGTGATTGTGCGATTGTGTGATTGCGTGATTGCCTGGTTGCGTGATTCTGTGATTCCCTCGTTGTGCGATTGTGTTATTGTGTGATGAGGTGCTTGTGTGATGGTGTGATTGTGTGATTGTGTGATTGTGTGGTTGTGTGATTGTGTGATTGTGTGATTGTGTGATTGTGTGATTGTGTGATTGTGTGATTGTGTTGTTGTGTGATTATGTGATTGTGTCATTTTGTTCATGTGTTATTTTGTGTTGGGGTGCTTGTGTGATTGCGTGAGAGTATGATTGTGTGACTGTCGATTGTGTATTGTGCGATTGTGTGATTGCGTGAGTGTGTGGTTGTGTGACTGTAGATTGCGTATTGTGTGATTGTGTGATTGTGTATTGGTGTGATTGTGCGATTGTGTGACTTTGCGATTGTGTGATTGTGTGATGGCGGGTTGTGGATTGTCTGATTGTGTGATTGTGTATTGGTGTGACTGTGCGATTGTGTGACAATGCGATTGTGTGATTGTGTGGTTGTGTGATTGTGTAATTGCGTGGTGGGGTGATTGTGTGATAGTGTGATTGTGTGATAGTGTGATAGTGTGATTGTGTGATTGTATGGTTGTGTGATTGTGTGATTGTGTGATTGTGTGATTGTGTGATAGTGTGATTGTGTGATTGTGTGATTGTGTGATTGTGTGATTGTGTGGTGGCGTGATTGTGTGATTGTGTATTATGTGATTGTGTGATTGTGTCACAGTGTGATTGTGTGATTGTGTGGTTGTGTGATTGTGTGATTGCGTGATTGTGGGATTGTGTGGTTGTGTGATTGTGTGGTTGTGTGATTGTGTGATTGTGTGATTGTGTGATTGTGTGATTGTGTGATTGTGTGATTGTGTGATTGTGTGATTGTGTGATTGTGTGATTGTGTGAAAGTGGGTTTTAGTGTTTGTGGATTGTGTGGTTGTGTGATTGTGTGATGGCGGGATGTGGATTGTCTGATTGTGTGTTTGTGTATTGTTGTGATTGTGCGATTGTGTGACTTTGCGATTGTGTGATTGTGTGATGGCGGGTTGTGGATTGTCTGATTGTGTGATTGTGTATTGGTGTAATTGTGTGATTGTGTGATTGTGGGATTGTGTGAGTGTGTGATTGTGTGATTGTGTGATTGTGTGATTGTGTGATTGTGTCACAGTGTGATTGTGTGATTGTGTGGTTGTGTGATTGTGTGATTGTGTGGTTGTGTGATTGTGGGATTGTGTTGTTGTGTGATTGTGTGGTTGTGTGATTGTGTGATTGTGTGATTGTGGGATTGTGTGATTGTGTGATTGTGTGATTGTGTGAATGTGTGGTTGTGTGATTGTGTGATTGTGTGATTGTGTGATTGTGCGATTGTGTGATTGCGTGGTTGCGTGATTGCGTGATTGTGTGATTGTGTGATTGTGTGGTTGTGTGGTTGTGTGATTGTGTGATTGTGTGATAGTGTGATTGTGCGATTGTGTGATTGCGTGATTGCCTGGTTGCGTGATTCTATGATTCCCTCGTTGTGCGATTGTGTTATTGTGTGATGAGGTGCTTGTGTGATGGTGTGATTGTGTGATTGTGTGATTGTGTGTTTGTGTGATAGTGTGATAGTGTGATTGTGTGATTGTGTGATTGTGTGATTGTGTGATTGTGTCCATGTGTAATCGTGTGTTTGGGTGCTTGTGTGATTGTGCGAGTGTGTGATTGTGTGATTGTGGATTGTGTGATTGTGTGATTGTGTGATTATGTGATTGTGTGATTGTGTGATTGTGTGATTGTGTGATTGTGTGATTGTGTGATTGCGGGATTGTGTGGTTGTGTGATTGTGTGATTGTGGGATTGTGTGGTTGTGTGATAGTGTGGTTGTGTGGTTGTGTGATTGTGTGGTTGTGTGATTGTGTGATTGTGGGATTGTGTGGTTGTGTGATAGTGTGGTTGTGTGATTGTGTGATTGTGTGATTGTGTGATTGTGTGATTGTGTGATTGTGGGATTGTGTGGTTGTGTGATTGTGTGGTTGTGTGATTGCGTGATTGTGTGATTGTGGGATTCGGTGATTGTGTGATTGTGTGATTGTGTGGTTGTGTGGTTGTGTGATTGTGTGGTTGTGTGATTGTGTGATTGTGTGATTGTGTGATTGTGTGATTGTGTGATTGTGTGATTGTGGGATTGTGTGGTTGTGTGATTGTGTGGTTGTGTGATTGCGTGATTGTGTGATTGTGGGATTGTGTGATTGTGTGATTGTATGGTTGTGTGATTGTGTGATTGTGTGATTGTGTGATTGTGTGATTGTGTGATTGTGGGATTGTGTGAGTGTGTGATTGTGTGATTGTGCGATTGTGTGATTGCGTGATTGCCTGGTTGCGTGATTCTGTGATTCCCTCGTTGTGTGATTGTGTTATTGTGCGATGAGCTGCTTGTGGGATGGTGTGATTGTGTGATTGTGTGATTGTGTGATTGTGTGATTGTTTGATTGTGTGATTGTGTGATTGTGTGATTGTGTGATTGTGAGATTGTGAGATTGTGTGGTTGTGTGATTGTGTGATTGTGTGATTGTGTGATTGTCTGATTGTGGGATTGTGTGGTTGTGTGATTGTGTGGTTGTGTGATTGTGTGATTGTGGGATTGTGTGATTGTGTGATTGTGTGATTGTGTGGTTGTGTGATTGTGTGATTGTGTGATTGTGTGATTGTGCGATTGTGTGATTGCGCGGTTGCGTGATTGCGTGATTGTGTGATTGTGTGATTGTGTGGTTGTGTGATTGTGTGATTGTGTGATTGTGTGATTGTGCGATTGTGTGATTGCGTGATTGCGTGGTTGCGTGATTCTGTGATTCCCTCGCTGTGCGATTGTGCTATTGTGTGATGAGGTGCATGTGTGATGGTGTGATTGTGTGATTGTGTGATTGTGTGGTTGTGTGGTTGTGTGACTGTGTGGTTGTGTGATTGTGTGATTATGTGATTGTGGGATTGTGTGGTTGTGTGATTGTGTGGTTGTGTGATTGCGTGATTGTGTGATTGTGGGATTGTGTGATTGTGTGATTGTGGGATTGTGTGGTTGTGTGATTGCGTGGTTGTGTGATTGTGTGATTGTGAGATTGTGGGATTGTGTGTTTGTGTGATTGTGTGGTTGTGTGATTGCGTGATTGTGTGATTGTGGGATTGTGTGATTGTGTGATTGTGCGATTTTGTGATTGTGTGATTGTGTGGTTGTGTGAGTGTGTGGTTGTGTGATCGTGTGATTGTGTCACTGTGTGATTGTGTGATTGTGTGATTGTGTATTTTGTGATTGTGTTCTTGTGTCTTTGTGTGATTGTGTAGTTGTGTGATTGTGTGATTGTGTGATTGTGGGATTGTGAGATTGTGTGATTGTGTGATTGTGTGATTGTGTGATTGTGTGATTGTGTGATTGTGTGATTGCGTGATTGTGTGATAGTGTGATTGTGTGATTGTGTGATTGTGTGATTGTGTGATTGTGTGATTGTGTGATTGTGTGATTGTGTGATTGTGTGATTGTGTGATTGTGTGATTGTGTGAAAGTGGGTTTGTGTGTTTGTGGGTTGTGTGGTTGTGTGATTGTGTGATGGCGGGATGTGGATTGTCTGATTGTGTGATTGTGTATTGGTGTGATTGTGCGATTGTGCGACTTTGCGATTGTGTGATTGTGTGATGGCGGGTTGTGGATTGTCTGATTGTGTGATTGTGTATTGGTGTGATTGTGTGATTGTGGGATTGTGTGAGTGTGTGATTGTGTGATTGCGTGATTGTGTGATTGTGTGATTGTGTCACAGTGTGATTGTGTGATTGTGTGATTGTGTGATTGTGTCACAGTGTGATTGTGTGATTGTGTGGTTGTGTGATTGTGTGATTGTGTGATTGTGTGGTTGTGTGATTGTGTGATTGTGTGATTGTGTGGTTGTGTGATTGTGTGATTGTGTGATTGTGTGATTGTGGGATTGTGTGGTTGTGTGATTGTGTGATTGTGTGATTGTGTGGTTGTGTGATTGTGTGATTGTGTGATTGTGTGATTGTGTGATTGTGTGATTGTGTGATTGTGTGAAAGTGGGTTTGTGTGTTTGTGGATTGTATGGTTGTGTGATTGTGTGATGGCGGGATGTGGATTGTCTGATTGTGTGATTGTGTATTGGTGTGATTGTGCGATTGTGTGACATTGCGATTGTGTGATTGTGTGATGGCGGGTTGTGGATTGTCTGATTGTGTGATTGTGTATTGGTGTGATTGTGTGATTGTGTGATTGTGGGATTGTGTGAGTGTGTGATTGTGTGATTGCGTGATTGTGTGATTGCGTGGTTGCGTGATTGTGTGGTTGTGTGATTGTGTGATTGTGGGATTGTGTGATTGTGTGATTGTGTGATTGTGTGATTGTGTGATTGTGTGAAAGTGGGTTTGTGTGTTTGTGGATTGTGTGGTTGTGTGATTGTGTGATGGCGGGATGTGGATTGTCTGATTGTGTGATTGTGTATTGGTGTGATTGTGCGATTGTGTGACTTTGCGATTGTGTGATTGTGTGATGGCGGGTTGTGGATTGTCTGATTGTGTGATTGTGTATTGGTGTGATTGTGTGATTGTGTGATTGTGTGATTGTGCGATTGTGTGATTGCGTGGTTGCGTGATTGCGTGATTGTGTGATTGTGTGATTGTGTGATTGTGTGGTTGTGTGATTGTGTGATTGTGTGATAGTGTGATTGTGCGATTGTGTGATTGCGTGATTGCCTGGTTGCGTGATTCTGTGATTCCCTCGTTGTGCGATTGTGTTATTGTGTGATGAGGTGCTTGTGTGATGGTGTGATTGTGTGATTGTGTGATTGTGTGATTGTGTGCTTGTGTGATTGTGTGATTGTGTGATTGTGTGATTGTGTGATTGTGTGGTTGTGTGATTATGTGATTGTGTCATTGTGTTCATGTGTTATTTTGTGTTGGGGTGCTTGTGTGATTGCGTGAGTGTATGATTGTGTGACTGTGGATTGTGTATTGTGCGATTGTGTGATTGCGTGAGTGTGTGGTTGTGTGACTGTAGATTGCGTATTGTGTGATTGTGTGATTGTGTGATTGTGTGATTGTGTGAAAGTGGGTTTGTGTGTTTGTGGATTGTGTGGTTGGGTGATTGTGTGATGGCGGGATGTGGATTGTCTGATTGTGTGATTGTGTATTTGTGTGATTGTGCGATTGTGTGACAATGCGATTGTGTGATTGTGTGGTTGTGTGATTGTGTAATTGCATGGTGGGGTGATTGTGTGATAGTGTGATTGTGTGATAGTGTGATAGTGTGATTGTGTGATTGTGTGATTGTGTGATTGTGTGATTGTGTGATTGTGTCCATGTGTAATCGTGTGTTTGGGTGCTTGTGTGATTGTGCGAGTGTGTGATTGTGTGATTGTGGATTGTGTGATTGTGTGATTGTGTGATTGTGTGATTGTGTGATTGTGTGATTGTGTGATTGTGTGATTGTGTGATTGTGTGATTGTGTGATTGTGTGATTGTGTGATTGCGGGATTGTGTGGTTGTGTGATTGTGTGGTTGTGTGATTGTGTGATTGTGGGATTGTGTGGTTGTGTGATAGTGTGGTTGTGTGATTGCGGGATTGTGTGGTTGTGTGATTGTGTGGTTGTGTGATTGTGTGATTGTGGGATTGTGTGGTTGTGTGATAGTGTGGTTGTGTGATTGTGTGATTGTGTGATTGTGTGATTGTGTGGTTGTGTGATTGCGTGATTGTGTGATTGTGGGATTCGGTGATTGTGTGATTGTGTGATTGTGGGATTCGGTGATTGTGTGATTGTGTGATTATGGGATTGTGTGGTTGTGTGATTGTGTGGTTGTGTGATTGTGTGATTGTGTGATTGTGTGATTGTGTGATTGTGGGATTGTGTGATTGTGTGATTGTGGATTGTGTGATTGCGTGATTGTGTGATTGTGGGATTGTGTGATTGTGTGATTGTATGGTTGTGTGATTGTGTGATTGTGTGATTGTGTGATTGTGTGATTGTGTGATTGTGTGATTGTGTGATTGTGTGATTGTGTGATTGTGGGATTGTGTGAGTGTGTGATTGTGTGATTGTGCGATTGTGTGATTGCGTGATTGCCTGGTTGCGTGATTCTGTGATTCCCTCGTTGTGTGATTGTGTTATTGTGTGATGAGCTGCTTGTGGGATGGTGTGATTGTGTGATTGTGTGATTGTGTGATTGTGGGATTGTGTGGTTGTGTGATTGTGTGGTTGTGTGATTGCGTGATTGTGTGATTGTGGGATTGTGTGATTGTGTGATTGTGTGATTGTGTGATTGTGTGATTGTGTGGTTGTGTGATTATGTGATTGTGTCATTGTGTTCATGTGTTATTTTGTGTTGGGGTGCTTGTGTGATTGCGTGAGAGTATGATTGTGTGACTGTCGATTGTGTATTGTGCGATTGTGTGATTGCGTGAGTGTGTGGTTGTGTGACTGTAGATTGCGTATTGTGTGATTGTGTGATTGTGTATTGGTGTGATTGTGCGATTGTGTGACTTTGCGATTGTGTGATTGTGTGATGGCGGATTGTGGATTGTCTGATTGTGTGATTGTGTATTGGTGTGATTGTGCGATTGTGTGACAATGCGATTGTGTGATTGTGTGGTTGTGTGATTGTGTAATTGCATGGTGGGGTGATTGTGTGATAGTGTGATTGTGTGATAGTGTGATAGTGTGATTGTGTGATTGTATGGTTGTGTGATTGTGTGATTGTGTGATTGTGTGATTGTGTGATAGTGTGATTGTGTGATTGTGTGATTGTGTGATTGTCTGATTGTGTGGTGGTGTGATTGTGTGATTGTGTATTATGTGATTGTGTGATTGTGTCACAATGTGATTGTGTGATTGTGTGGTTGTGTGATTGTGTGATTGCGTGATTGTGGGATTGTGTGGTTGTGTGATTGTGTGGTTGTGTGATTGTGTGATTGTGTGATTGTGTGATTGTGTGATTGTGTGATTGTGTGATTGTGTGATTGTGTGATTGTGTGATTGTGTGATTGTGTGATTGTGTGATTGTGTGGTTGTGTGATTGTGTGATTGTGTGATTGTGGGATTGTGTGGTTGTGTGATTGTGTGGTTGTGTGATTGCGTGATTGTGTGATTGTGGGATTGTGTGATTGTGTGGTTGTGTGATTGTGTGATTGTGTGATTGTGTGATTGTGGGATTGTGTGGTTGTGTGATTGTGTGGTTGTGTGATTGCGTGATTGTGTGATTGTGGGATTGTGTGATTGTGTGATTGTATGGTTGTGTGATTGTGTGATTGTGTGATTGTGTGATTGTGTGATTGTGTGATTGTGGGATTGTGTGAGTGTGTGATTGTGTGATTGTGTGATTGTGTCACAGTGTGATTGTGTGATTGTGTGGTTGTGTGATTGTGTGATTGTGTGATTGTGTGGTTGTGTGATTGTGTGATTATGTGATTGTGTGATTGTGTGATTGTGTGGTTGTGTGATTGTGTGATTGTGTGATTGTGTGATTGTGCGATTGTGTGATTGCGTGGTTGCGTGATTGCGTGATTGTGTGATTGTGTGATTGTGTGGTTGTGTGGTTGTGTGATTGTGTGATTGTGTGATAGTGTGATTGTGCGATTGTGTGATTGCGTGATTGCCTGGTTGCGTGATTCTGTCATTCCCTCGTTGTGCGATTGTGTTATTGTGTGATGAGGTGCTTGTGTGATGGTGTGATTGTGTGATTGTGTGATTGTGTGGTTGTGTGATTGTGTGATTGTGTGATTGTGTGATTGTGTGATTGTGTCGTTGTGTGATTATGTGATTGTGTCATTGTGTTCATGTGTTATTTTGTGTTGGGGTGCTTGTGTGATTGCGTGAGTGTATGATTGTGTGACTGTGGATTGTGTATTGTGCGATTGTGTGATTGCGTGAGTGTGTGGTTGTGTGACTGTAGATTGCGTATTGTGTGATTGTGTGATTGTGTGATTGTGTGATTGTGTGATTGTGTGATTGTGTGAAAGTGGGTTTGTGTGTTTGTGGATTGTGTGGTTGTGTGATTGTGTGATGGCGGGATGTGGATTGTCTGATTGTGTGATTGTGTATTGGTGTGATTGTGCGATTGTGTGACAATGCGATTGTGTGATTGTGTGGTTGTGTGATTGTGTAATTGCATGGTGGGGTGATTGTGTGATAGTGTGATTGTGTGATAGTGTGATAGTGTGATTGTGTGATTGTGTGATTGTGTGATTGTGTGATTGTGTGATTGTGTGATTGTGTCCATGTGTAATCGTGTGTTTGGGTGCTTGTGTGATTGTGCGAGTGTGTGATTGTGTGATTGTGGATTGTGTGATTGTGTGATTGTGTGATTGTGTGATTGTGTGATTGTGTGATTGTGTGATTGTGTGATTGTGTGATTGTGTGATTGTGTGATTGTGTGATTGCGGGATTGTGTGGTTGTGTGATTGTGTGGTTGTGTGATTGTGTGATTGTGGGATTGTGTGGTTGTGTGATAGTGTGGTTGTGTGATTGCGGGATTGTGTGGTTGTGTGATTGTGTGGTTGTGTGATTGTGTGATTGTGGGATTGTGTGGTTGTGTGATAGTGTGGTTGTGTGATTGTGTGATTGTGTGATTGTGTGATTGTGTGATTGTGGGATTGTGTGGTTGTGTGATTGTGTGGTTGTGTGATTGCGTGATTGTGTGATTGTGGGATTCGGTGATTGTGTGATTGTGTGATTATGGGATTGTGTGGTTGTGTGATTGTGTGGTTGTGTGATTGTGTGATTGTGTGATTGTGTGATTGTGTGATTGTGTGATTGTGGGATTGTGTGGTTGTGTGATTGTGTGGTTGTGTGATTGCGTGATTGTGTGATTGTGGGATTGTGTGATTGTGTGATTGTATGGTTGTGTGATTGTGTGATTGTGTGATTGTGTGATTGTGTGATTGTGTGATTGTGTGATTGTGGGATTGTGTGAGTGTGTGATTGTGTGATTGTGCGATTGTGTGATTGCGTGATTGCCTGGTTGCGTGATTCTGTGATTCCCTCGTTGTGTGATTGTGTTATTGTGTGATGAGCTGCTTGTGGGATGGTGTGATTGTGTGATTGTGTGATTGTGTGATTGTGGGATTGTGTGGTTGTGTGATTGTGTGGTTGTGTGATTGCGTGATTGTGTGATTGTGGGATTGTGTGATTGTGTGATTGTGGGATTGTGTGGTTGTGTGATTGCGTGGTTGTGTGATTGTGTGATTGTGTGATTGTGGGATTGTGTGGTTGTGTGATTGTGTGGTTGTGTGATTGTGGGATTGTGTGATTGTGTGATTGTGCGATTTTGTGATTGTGTGATTGTGTGGTTGTGTGAGTGTATGGGTGTGTGATCGTGTGATTGTGTCACTGTGTGATTGTGTGATTGTGTGATTGTGTATTTTGTGATTGTGTTCTTGTGTCTTTGTGTGATTGTGTAGTTGTGTGATTGTGTGATTGTGTGATTGTGTGATTGTGAGATTGTGTGATTGTGTGATTGTGTGATTGTGTGATTGTGTGATTGTGTGATTGCGTGATTGTGTGATTGTGTGATTGTGTGATTGTGTGATAGTGTGATTGTGTGATTGTGTGATTGTGTGATTGTGTGATTGTGTGATTGTGTGATTGTGTGATTGTGTGATTGTGTGATTGTGTGAAAGTGGGTTTGTGTGTTTGTGGATTGTGTGGTTGTGTGATTGTGTGATGGCGGGATGTGGATTGTCTGATTGTGTGATTGTGTATTGGTGTGATTGTGCGATTGTGCGACTTTGCGATTGTGTGATTGTGTGATGGCGGGTTGTGGATTGTCTGATTGTGTGATTGTGTATTGGTGTGATTGTGTGATTGTGTGATTGTGGGATTGTGTGAGTGTGTGATTGTGTGATTGCGTGATTGTGTGATTGTGTGATTGTGTCACAGTGTGATTGTGTGATTGTGTGGTTGTGTGATTGTGTGATTGTGTGATTGTGGGATTGTGTGATTGTGTGACTGTGGGATTGTGTGGTTGTGTGATTGTGTGGTTGTGTGATTGTGTGATTGTGTGATTGTGGGATTGTGTGGTTGTGTGATTGTGGGGTTGTGTGATTGCGTGATTGTGTGATTGTGGGATTGTGTGATTGTGTGGTTGTGTGATTGTGTGATTGTGTGATTGTGTGATTGTGGGATTGTGTGGTTGTGTGATTGTGTGGTTGTGTGATTGCGTGATTGTGTGATTGTGGGATTGTGTGATTGTTTGATTGTATGGTTGTGTGATTGTGTGATTGTGTGATTGTGTGATTGTGTGATTGTGTGATTGTGTGATTGTGTGATTGTGTGATTGTGGGATTGTGTGAGTGTGTGATTGTGTGATTGTGTGATTGTGTGATTGTGTGATTGTGTGATTGTGTCACAGTGTGATTGTGTGATTGTGTGGTTGTGTGATTGTGTGATTGTGTGATTGTGGGATTGTGTGGTTGTGTGATTGTGTGGTTGTGTGATTGCGTGATTGTGTGATTGTGGGATTGTGTGATTGTGTGATTGTGGGATTGTGTGGTTGTGTGATTGCGTGGTTGTGTGATTGTGTGATTGTGAGATTGTGGGATTGTGTGTTTGTGTGATTGTGTGGTTGTGTGATTGCGTGATTGTGTGATTGTGGGATTGTGTGATTGTGTGATTGTGCGATTTTGTGATTGTGTGATTGTGTGGTTGTGTGAGTGTGTGGTTGTGTGATCGTGTGATTGTGTCACTGTGTGATTGTGTGATTGTGTGATTGTGTATTTTGTGATTGTGTTCTTGTGTCTTTGTGTGATTGTGTAGTTGTGTGATTGTGTGATTGTGTGATTGTGGGATTGTGAGATTGTGTGATTGTGTGATTGTGTGATTGTGTGATTGTGTGATTGTGTGATTGTGTGATTGCGTGATTGTGTGATTGCGTGATTGTGTGATTGTGTGATTGTGTGATTGTGTGATTGTGTGATTGTGTGATTGTGTGATTGTGTGATTGTGTGATTGTGTGAAAGTGGGTTTGTGTGTTTGTGGATTGTGTGGTTGTGTGATTGTGTGATGGCGGGATGTGGATTGTCTGATTGTGTGATTGTGTATTGGTGTGATTGTGCGATTGTGCGACTTTGCGATTGTGTGATTGTGTGATGGCGGGTTGTGGATTGTCTGATTGTGTGATTGTGTATTGGTGTGATTGTGTGATTGTGGGATTGTGTGAGTGTGTGATTGTGTGATTGCGTGATTGTGTGATTGTGTGATTGTGTCACAGTGTGATTGTGTGATTGTGTGATTGTGTCACAGTGTGATTGTGTGATTGTGTGGTTGTGTGATTGTGTGATTGTGTGATTGTGTGGTTGTGTGATTGTGTGATTGTGTGATTGTGTGATTGTGGGATTGTGTGGTTGTGTGATTGTGTGATTGTGTGATTGTGTGGTTGTGTGATTGTGTGATTGTGTGATTGTGTGATTGTGTGATTGTGTGATTGTGTGATTGTGTGATTGTGTGATTGTGTGAAAGTGGGTTTGTGTGTTTGTGGATTGTGTGGTTGTGTGATTGTGTGATGGCGGGATGTGGATTGTCTGATTGTGTGATTGTGTATTGGTGTGATTGTGCGATTGTGTGACATTGCGATTGTGTGATTGTGTGATGGCGGGTTGTGGATTGTCTGATTGTGTGATTGTGTATTGGTGTGATTGTGTGATTGTGTGATTGTGGGATTGTGTGAGTGTGTGATTGTGTGATTGCGTGATTGTGTGATTGCGTGGTTGCGTGATTGTGTGGTTGTGTGATTGTGTGATTGTGGGATTGTGTGATTGTGTGATTGTGTGATTGTGTGATTGTGTGATTGTGTGAAAGTGGGTTTGTGTGTTTGTGGATTGTGTGGTTGTGTGATTGTGTGATGGCGGGATGTGGATTGTCTGATTGTGTGATTGTGTATTGGTGTGATTGTGCGATTGTGTGACTTTGCGATTGTGTGATTGTGTGATGGCGGGTTGTGGATTGTCTGATTGTGTGATTGTGTATTGGTGTGATTGTGTGATTGTGTGATTGTGTGATTGTGCGATTGTGTGATTGCGTGGTTGCGTGATTGCGTGATTGTGTGATTGTGTGATTGTGTGATTGTGTGGTTGTGTGATTGTGTGATTGTGTGATAGTGTGATTGTGCGATTGTGTGATTGCGTGATTGCCTGGTTGCGTGATTCTGTGATTCCCTCGTTGTGCGATTGTGTTATTGTGTGATGAGGTGCTTGTGTGATGGTGTGATTGTGTGATTGTGTGATTGTGTGGTTGTGTGATTGTGTGATTGTGTGATTGTGTGATTGTGTGATTGTGTGATTGTGTGATTGTGTGATTGTGTGGTTGTGTGATTATGTGATTGTGTCATTGTGTTCATGTGTTATTTTGTGTTGGGGTGCTTGTGTGATTGCGTGAGAGTATGATTGTGTGACTGTCGATTGTGTATTGTGCGATTGTGTGATTGCGTGAGTGTGTGGTTGTGTGACTGTAGATTGCGTATTGTGTGATTGTGTGATTGTGTATTGGTGTGATTGTGCGATTGTGTGACTTTGCGATTGTGTGATTGTGTGATGGCGGATTGTGGATTGTCTGATTGTGTGATTGTGTATTGGTGTGATTGTGCGATTGTGTGACAATGCGATTGTGTGATTGTGTGATGGCGGGTTGTGGATTGTCTGATTGTGTGATTGTGTATTGGTGTGATTGTGTGATTGTGTGATTGTGGGATTGTGTGAGTGTGTGATTGTGTGATTGCGTGATTGTGTGATTGTATGGTTGTGTGATTGTGTGATTGTGTGATTGTGTGATTGTGTGATTGTGTGATTGTGGGATTGTGTGAGTGTGTGATTGTGTGATTGTGCGATTGTGTGATTGCGTGATTGCCTGGTTGCGTGATTCTGTGATTCCCTCGTTGTGTGATTGTGTTATTGTGCGATGAGCTGCTTGTGGGATGGTGTGATTGTGTGATTGTATGATTGTGTGATTGTGTGATTGTTTGATTGTGTGATTGTGTGATTGTGTGATTGTGTGATTGTGAGATTGTGAGATTGTGTGGTTGTGTGATTGTGTGATTGTGTGATTGTGTGATTGTCTGATTGTGGGATTGTGTGGTTGTGTGATTGTGTGGTTGTGTGATTGTGTGATTGTGTGATTGTGGGATTGTGTGATTGTGTGATTGTGTGATTGTGTGGTTGTGTGATTGTGTGATTGTGTGATTGTGTGATTGTGCGATTGTGTGATTGCGCGGTTGCGTGATTGCGTGATTGTGTGATTGTGTGATTGTGTGGTTGTGTGATTGTGTGATTGTGTGATTGTGTGATTGTGCGATTGTGTGATTGCGTGATTGCGTGGTTGCGTGATTCTGTGATTCCCTCGCTGTGCGATTGTGCTATTGTGTGATGAGGTGCATGTGTGATGGTGTGATTGTGTGATTGTGTGATTGTGTGGTTGTGTGGTTGTGTGACTGTGTGGTTGTGTGATTGTGTGATTATGTGATTGTGGGATTGTGTGGTTGTGTGATTGTGTGGTTGTGTGATTGCGTGATTGTGTGATTGTGGGATTGTGTGATTGTGTGATTGTGGGATTGTGTGGTTGTGTGATTGCGTGGTTGTGTGATTGTGTGATTGTGAGATTGTGGGATTGTGTGTTTGTGTGATTGTGTGGTTGTGTGATTGCGTGATTGTGTGATTGTGGGATTGTGTGATTGTGTGATTGTGCGATTTTGTGATTGTGTGATTGTGTGGTTGTGTGAGTGTGTGGTTGTGTGATCGTGTGATTGTGTCACTGTGTGATTGTGTGATTGTGTGATTGTGTATTTTGTGATTGTGTTCTTGTGTCTTTGTGTGATTGTGTAGTTGTGTGATTGTGTGATTGTGTGATTGTGGGATTGTGAGATTGTGTGATTGTGTGATTGTGTGATTGTGTGATTGTGTGATTGTGTGATTGTGTGATTGCGTGATTGTGTGATAGTGTGATTGTGTGATTGTGTGATTGTGTGATTGTGTGATTGTGTGATTGTGTGATTGTGTGATTGTGTGATTGTGTGATTGTGTGAAAGTGGGTTTGTGTGTTTGTGGGTTGTGTGGTTGTGTGATTGTGTGATGGCGGGATGTGGATTGTCTGATTGTGTGATTGTGTATTGGTGTGATTGTGCGATTGTGCGACTTTGCGATTGTGTGATTGTGTGATGGCGGGTTGTGGATTGTCTGATTGTGTGATTGTGTATTGGTGTGATTGTGTGATTGTGGGATTGTGTGAGTGTGTGATTGTGTGATTGCGTGATTGTGTGATTGTGTGATTGTGTCACAGTGTGATTGTGTGATTGTGTGATTGTGTGATTGTGTGATTGTGTCACAGTGTGATTGTGTGATTGTGTGGTTGTGTGATTGTGTGATTGTGTGATTGTGTGGTTGTGTGATTGTGTGATTGTGTGATTGTGTGGTTGTGTGATTGTGTGATTGTGTGATTGTGTGATTGTGGGATTGTGTGGTTGTGTGATTGTGTGATTGTGTGATTGTGTGGTTGTGTGATTGTGTGATTGTGTGATTGTGTGATTGTGTGATTGTGTGATTGTGTGAAAGTGGGTTTGTGTGTTTGTGGATTGTATGGTTGTGTGATTGTGTGATGGCGGGATGTGGATTGTCTGATTGTGTGATTGTGTATTGGTGTGATTGTGCGATTGTGTGACATTGCGATTGTGTGATTGTGTGATGGCGGGTTGTGGATTGTCTGATTGTGTGATTGTGTATTGGTGTGATTGTGTGATTGTGTGATTGTGGGATTGTGTGAGTGTGTGATTGTGTGATTGCGTGATTGTGTGATTGCGTGGTTGCGTGATTGTGTGGTTGTGTGATTGTGTGATTGTGGGATTGTGTGATTGTGTGATTGTGTGATTGTGTGATTGTGTGATTGTGTGAAAGTGGGTTTGTGTGTTTGTGGATTGTGTGGTTGTGTGATTGTGTGATGGCGGGATGTGGATTGTCTGATTGTGTGATTGTGTATTGGTGTGATTGTGCGATTGTGTGACTTTGCGATTGTGTGATTGTGTGATGGCGGGTTGTGGATTGTCTGATTGTGTGATTGTGTATTGGTGTGATTGTGTGATTGTGTGATTGTGTGATTGTGCGATTGTGTGATTGCGTGGTTGCGTGATTGCGTGATTGTGTGATTGTGTGATTGTGTGATTGTGTGGTTGTGTGATTGTGTGATTGTGTGATAGTGTGATTGTGCGATTGTGTGATTGCGTGATTGCCTGGTTGCGTGATTCTGTGATTCCCTCGTTGTGCGATTGTGTTATTGTGTGATGAGGTGCTTGTGTGATGGTGTGATTGTGTGATTGTGTGATTGTGTGATTGTGTGCTTGTGTGATTGTGTGATTGTGTGATTGTGTGATTGTGTGATTGTGTGGTTGTGTGATTATGTGATTGTGTCATTGTGTTCATGTGTTATTTTGTGTTGGGGTGCTTGTGTGATTGCGTGAGTGTATGATTGTGTGACTGTGGATTGTGTATTGTGCGATTGTGTGATTGCGTGAGTGTGTGGTTGTGTGACTGTAGATTGCGTATTGTGTGATTGTGTGATTGTGTGATTGTGTGATTGTGTGAAAGTGGGTTTGTGTGTTTGTGGATTGTGTGGTTGGGTGATTGTGTGATGGCGGGATGTGGATTGTCTGATTGTGTGATTGTGTATTGGTGTGATTGTGCGATTGTGTGACAATGCGATTGTGTGATTGTGTGGTTGTGTGATTGTGTAATTGCATGGTGGGGTGATTGTGTGATAGTGTGATTGTGTGATAGTGTGATAGTGTGATTGTGTGATTGTGTGATTGTGTGATTGTGTGATTGTGTGATTGTGTCCATGTGTAATCGTGTGTTTGGGTGCTTGTGTGATTGTGCGAGTGTGTGATTGTGTGATTGTGGATTGTGTGATTGTGTGATTGTGTGATTGTGTGATTGTGTGATTGTGTGATTGTGTGATTGTGTGATTGTGTGATTGTGTGATTGTGTGATTGCGGGATTGTGTGGTTGTGTGATTGTGTGGTTGTGTGATTGTGTGATTGTGGGATTGTGTGGTTGTGTGATAGTGTGGTTGTGTGATTGCGGGATTGTGTGGTTGTGTGATTGTGTGGTTGTGTGATTGTGTGATTGTGGGATTGTGTGGTTGTGTGATAGTGTGGTTGTGTGATTGTGTGATTGTGTGATTGTGTGATTGTGTGGTTGTGTGATTGCGTGATTGTGTGATTGTGGGATTCGGTGATTGTGTGATTGTGTGATTGTGGGATTCGGTGATTGTGTGATTGTGTGATTATGGGATTGTGTGGTTGTGTGATTGTGTGGTTGTGTGATTGTGTGATTGTGTGATTGTGTGATTGTGTGATTGTGTGATTGTGGGATTGTGTGATTGTGTGATTGTGGATTGTGTGATTGCGTGATTGTGTGATTGTGGGATTGTGTGATTGTGTGATTGTATGGTTGTGTGATTGTGTGATTGTGTGATTGTGTGATTGTGTGATTGTGTGATTGTGTGATTGTGGGATTGTGTGAGTGTGTGATTGTGTGATTGTGCGATTGTGTGATTGCGTGATTGCCTGGTTGCGTGATTCTGTGATTCCCTCGTTGTGTGATTGTGTTATTGTGTGATGAGCTGCTTGTGGGATGGTGTGATTGTGTGATTGTGTGATTGTGTGATTGTGGGATTGTGTGGTTGTGTGATTGTGTGGTTGTGTGATTGCGTGATTGTGTGATTGTGGGATTGTGTGATTGTGTGATTGTGTGATTGTGTGATTGTGTGATTGTGTGGTTGTGTGATTATGTGATTGTGTCATTGTGTTCATGTGTTATTTTGTGTTGGGGTGCTTGTGTGATTGCGTGAGAGTATGATTGTGTGACTGTCGATTGTGTATTGTGCGATTGTGTGATTGCGTGAGTGTGTGGTTGTGTGACTGTAGATTGCGTATTGTGTGATTGTGTGATTGTGTATTGGTGTGATTGTGCGATTGTGTGACTTTGCGATTGTGTGATTGTGTGATGGCGGATTGTGGATTGTCTGATTGTGTGATTGTGTATTGGTGTGATTGTGCGATTGTGTGACAATGCGATTGTGTGATTGTGTGGTTGTGTGATTGTGTAATTGCATGGTGGGGTGATTGTGTGATAGTGTGATTGTGTGATAGTGTGATAGTGTGATTGTGTGATTGTATGGTTGTGTGATTGTGTGATTGTGTGATTGTGTGATTGTGTGATAGTGTGATTGTGTGATTGTGTGATTGTGTGATTGTCTGATTGTGTGGTGGTGTGATTGTGTGATTGTGTATTATGTGATTGTGTGATTGTGTCACAATGTGATTGTGTGATTGTGTGGTTGTGTGATTGTGTGATTGCGTGATTGTGGGATTGTGTGGTTGTGTGATTGTGTGGTTGTGTGATTGTGTGATTGTGTGATTGTGTGATTGTGTGATTGTGTGATTGTGTGATTGTGTGATTGTGTGATTGTGTGATTGTGTGATTGTGTGATTGTGTGATTGTGTGATTGTGTGGTTGTGTGATTGTGTGATTGTGTGATTGTGGGATTGTGTGGTTGTGTGATTGTGTGGTTGTGTGATTGCGTGATTGTGTGATTGTGGGATTGTGTGATTGTGTGGTTGTGTGATTGTGTGATTGTGGGATTGTGTGGTTGTGTGATTGTGTGGTTGTGTGATTGCGTGATTGTGTGATTGTGGGATTGTGTGATTGTGTGATTGTATGGTTGTGTGATTGTGTGATTGTGTGATTGTGTGATTGTGTGATTGTGGGATTGTGTGAGTGTGTGATTGTGTGATTGTGTGATTGTGTCACAGTGTGATTGTGTGATTGTGTGGTTGTGTGATTGTGTGATTGTGTGATTGTGTGGTTGTGTGATTGTGTGATTATGTGATTGTGTGATTGTGTGATTGTGTGGTTGTGTGATTGTGTGATTGTGTGATTGTGTGATTGTGCGATTGTGTGATTGCGTGGTTGCGTGATTGCGTGATTGTGTGATTGTGTGATTGTGTGGTTGTGTGGTTGTGTGATTGTGTGATTGTGTGATAGTGTGATTGTGCGATTGTGTGATTGCGTGATTGCCTGGTTGCGTGATTCTGTCATTCCCTCGTTGTGCGATTGTGTTATTGTGTGATGAGGTGCTTGTGTGATGGTGTGATTGTGTGATTGTGTGATTGTGTGGTTGTGTGATTGTGTGATTGTGTGATTGTGTGATTGTGTGATTGTGTCGTTGTGTGATTATGTGATTGTGTCATTGTGTTCATGTGTTATTTTGTGTTGGGGTGCTTGTGTGATTGCGTGAGTGTATGATTGTGTGACTGTGGATTGTGTATTGTGCGATTGTGTGATTGCGTGAGTGTGTGGTTGTGTGACTGTAGATTGCGTATTGTGTGATTGTGTGATTGTGTGATTGTGTGATTGTGTGATTGTGTGAAAGTGGGTTTGTGTGTTTGTGGATTGTGTGGTTGTGTGATTGTGTGATGGCGGGATGTGGATTGTCTGATTGTGTGATTGTGTATTGGTGTGATTGTGCGATTGTGTGACAATGCGATTGTGTGATTGTGTGGTTGTGTGATTGTGTAATTGCATGGTGGGGTGATTGTGTGATAGTGTGATTGTGTGATAGTGTGATAGTGTGATTGTGTGATTGTGTGATTGTGTGATTGTGTGATTGTGTGATTGTGTGATTGTGTCCATGTGTAATCGTGTGTTTGGGTGCTTGTGTGATTGTGCGAGTGTGTGATTGTGTGATTGTGGATTGTGTGATTGTGTGATTGTGTGATTGTGTGATTGTGTGATTGTGTGATTGTGTGATTGTGTGATTGTGTGATTGTGTGATTGTGTGATTGCGGGATTGTGTGGTTGTGTGATTGTGTGGTTGTGTGATTGTGTGATTGTGGGATTGTGTGGTTGTGTGATAGTGTGGTTGTGTGATTGCGGGATTGTGTGGTTGTGTGATTGTGTGGTTGTGTGATTGTGTGATTGTGGGATTGTGTGGTTGTGTGATAGTGTGGTTGTGTGATTGTGTGATTGTGTGATTGTGTGATTGTGGGATTGTGTGGTTGTGTGATTGTGTGGTTGTGTGATTGCGTGATTGTGTGATTGTGGGATTCGGTGATTGTGTGATTGTGTGATTATGGGATTGTGTGGTTGTGTGATTGTGTGGTTGTGTGATTGTGTGATTGTGTGATTGTGTGATTGTGTGATTGTGTGATTGTGGGATTGTGTGGTTGTGTGATTGTGTGGTTGTGTGATTGCGTGATTGTGTGATTGTGGGATTGTGTGATTGTGTGATTGTATGGTTGTGTGATTGTGTGATTGTGTGATTGTGTGATTGTGTGATTGTGTGATTGTGTGATTGTGGGATTGTGTGAGTGTGTGATTGTGTGATTGTGCGATTGTGTGATTGCGTGATTGCCTGGTTGCGTGATTCTGTGATTCCCTCGTTGTGTGATTGTGTTATTGTGTGATGAGCTGCTTGTGGGATGGTGTGATTGTGTGATTGTGTGATTGTGTGATTGTGGGATTGTGTGGTTGTGTGATTGTGTGGTTGTGTGATTGCGTGATTGTGTGATTGTGGGATTGTGTGATTGTGTGATTGTGGGATTGTGTGGTTGTGTGATTGCGTGGTTGTGTGATTGTGTGATTGTGTGATTGTGGGATTGTGTGGTTGTGTGATTGTGTGGTTGTGTGATTGTGGGATTGTGTGATTGTGTGATTGTGCGATTTTGTGATTGTGTGATTGTGTGGTTGTGTGAGTGTATGGGTGTGTGATCGTGTGATTGTGTCACTGTGTGATTGTGTGATTGTGTGATTGTGTATTTTGTGATTGTGTTCTTGTGTCTTTGTGTGATTGTGTAGTTGTGTGATTGTGTGATTGTGTGATTGTGTGATTGTGAGATTGTGTGATTGTGTGATTGTGTGATTGTGTGATTGTGTGATTGTGTGATTGTGTGATTGTGTGATTGTGTGATTGTGTGATTGTGTGATAGTGTGATTGTGTGATTGTGTGATTGTGTGATTGTGTGATTGTGTGATTGTGTGATTGTGTGATTGTGTGATTGTGTGATTGTGTGATTGTGTGAAAGTGGGTTTGTGTGTTTGTGGATTGTGTGGTTGTGTGATTGTGTGATGGCGGGATGTGGATTGTCTGATTGTGTGATTGTGTATTGGTGTGATTGTGCGATTGTGCGACTTTGCGATTGTGTGATTGTGTGATGGCGGGTTGTGGATTGTCTGATTGTGTGATTGTGTATTGGTGTGATTGTGTGATTGTGTGATTGTGGGATTGTGTGAGTGTGTGATTGTGTGATTGCGTGATTGTGTGATTGTGTGATTGTGTCACAGTGTGATTGTGTGATTGTGTGGTTGTGTGATTGTGTGATTGTGTGATTGTGGGATTGTGTGATTGTGTGACTGTGGGATTGTGTGGTTGTGTGATTGTGTGGTTGTGTGATTGTGTGATTGTGTGATTGTGGGATTGTGTGGTTGTGTGATTGTGGGGTTGTGTGATTGCGTGATTGTGTGATTGTGGGATTGTGTGATTGTGTGGTTGTGTGATTGTGTGATTGTGTGATTGTGTGATTGTGGGATTGTGTGATTGTGTGATTGTGTGGTTGTGTGATTGCGTGATTGTGTGATTGTGGGATTGTGTGATTGTTTGATTGTATGGTTGTGTGATTGTGTGATTGTGTGATTGTGTGATTGTGTGATTGTGTGATTGTGTGATTGTGGGATTGTGTGAGTGTGCGATTGTGTGATTGTGTGATTGTGTGATTGTGTGATTGTGTGATTGTGTCACAGTGTGATTGTGTGATTGTGTGGTTGTGTGATTGTGTGATTGTGTGATTGTGGGATTGTGTGGTTGTGTGATTGTGTGGTTGTGTGATTGCGTGATTGTGTGATTGTGGGATTGTGTGATTGTGTGATTGTGGGATTGTGTGGTTGTGTGATTGCGTGGTTGTGTGATTGTGTGATTGTGAGATTGTGGGATTGTGTGTTTGTGTGATTGTGTGGTTGTGTGATTGCGTGATTGTGTGATTGTGGGATTGTGTGATTGTGTGATTGTGCGTTTTTGTGATTGTGTGATTGTGTGGTTGTGTGAGTGTGTGGTTGTGTGATCGTGTGATTGTGTCACTGTGTGATTGTGTGATTGTGTGATTGTGTATTTTGTGATTGTGTTCTTGTGTCTTTGTGTGATTGTGTAGTTGTGTGATTGTGTGATTGTGTGATTGTGGGATTGTGAGATTGTGTGATTGTGTGATTGTGTGATTGTGTGATTGTGTGATTGTGTGATTGTGTGATTGCGTGATTGTGTGATTGCGTGATTGTGTGATTGTGTGATTGTGTGATTGTGTGATTGTGTGATTGTGTGATTGTGTGATTGTGTGATTGTGTGATTGTGTGAAAGTGGGTTTGTGTGTTTGTGGATTGTGTGGTTGTGTGATTGTGTGATGGCGGGATGTGGATTGTCTGATTGTGTGATTGTGTATTGGTGTGATTGTGCGATTGTGCGACTTTGCGATTGTGTGATTGTGTGATGGCGGGTTGTGGATTGTCTGATTGTGTGATTGTGTATTGGTGTGATTGTGTGATTGTGGGATTGTGTGAGTGTGTGATTGTGTGATTGCGTGATTGTGTGATTGTGTGATTGTGTCACAGTGTGATTGTGTGATTGTGTGATTGTGTGATTGTGTCACAGTGTGATTGTGTGATTGTGTGGTTGTGTGATTGTGTGATTGTGTGATTGTGTGGTTGTGTGATTGTGTGATTGTGTGATTGTGTGATTGTGGGATTGTGTGGTTGTGTGATTGTGTGATTGTGTGATTGTGTGGTTGTGTGATTGTGTGATTGTGTGATTGTGTGATTGTGTGATTGTGTGATTGTGTGATTGTGTGATTGTGTGATTGTGTGAAAGTGGGTTTGTGTGTTTGTGGATTGTGTGGTTGTGTGATTGTGTGATGGCGGGATGTGGATTGTCTGATTGTGTGATTGTGTATTGGTGTGATTGTGCGATTGTGTGACATTGCGATTGTGTGATTGTGTGATGGCGGGTTGTGGATTGTCTGATTGTGTGATTGTGTATTGGTGTGATTGTGTGATTGTGTGATTGTGGGATTGTGTGAGTGTGTGATTGTGTGATTGCGTGATTGTGTGATTGCGTGGTTGCGTGATTGTGTGGTTGTGTGATTGTGTGATTGTGGGATTGTGTGATTGTGTGATTGTGTGATTGTGTGATTGTGTGATTGTGTGAAAGTGGGTTTGTGTGTTTGTGGATTGTGTGGTTGTGTGATTGTGTGATGGCGGGATGTGGATTGTCTGATTGTGTGATTGTGTATTGGTGTGATTGTGCGATTGTGTGACTTTGCGATTGTGTGATTGTGTGATGGCGGGTTGTGGATTGTCTGATTGTGTGATTGTGTATTGGTGTGATTGTGTGATTGTGTGATTGTGTGATTGTGCGATTGTGTGATTGCGTGGTTGCGTGATTGCGTGATTGTGTGATTGTGTGATTGTGTGATTGTGTGGTTGTGTGATTGTGTGATTGTGTGATAGTGTGATTGTGCGATTGTGTGATTGCGTGATTGCCTGGTTGCGTGATTCTGTGATTCCCTCGTTGTGCGATTGTGTTATTGTGTGATGAGGTGCTTGTGTGATGGTGTGATTGTGTGATTGTGTGATTGTGTGGTTGTGTGATTGTGTGATTGTGTGATTGTGTGATTGTGTGATTGTGTGATTGTGTGATTGTGTGGTTGTGTGATTATGTGATTGTGTCATTGTGTTCATGTGTTATTTTGTGTTGGGGTGCTTGTGTGATTGCGTGAGAGTATGATTGTGTGACTGTCGATTGTGTATTGTGCGATTGTGTGATTGCGTGAGTGTGTGGTTGTGTGACTGTAGATTGCGTATTGTGTGATTGCGTGATTGTGTATTGGTGTGATTGTGCGATTGTGTGACTTTGCGATTGTGTGATTGTGTGATGGCGGATTGTGGATTGTCTGATTGTGTGATTGTGTATTGGTGTGATTGTGCGATTGTGTGACAATGCGATTGTGTGATTGTGTGGTTGTGTGATTGTGTAATTGCATGGTGGGGTGATTGTGTGATAGTGTGATTGTGTGATAGTGTGATAGTGTGATTGTGTGATTGTATGGTTGTGTGATTGTGTGATTGTGTGATTGTGTGATTGTGTGATAGTTTGATTGTGTGATTGTGTGATTGTGTGATTGTCTGATTGTGTGGTGGTGTGATTGTGTGATTGTGTATTATGTGATTGTGTGATTGTGTCACAATGTGATTGTGTGATTGTGTGGTTGTGTGATTGTGTGATTGCGTGATTGTGGGATTGTGTGGTTGTGTGATTGTGTGGTTGTGTGATTGTGTGATTGTGTGATTGTGTGATTGTGTGATTGTGTGATTGTGTGATTGTGTGATTGTGTGATTGTGTGATTGTGTGATTGTGTGGTGGTGTGATTGTGTGATTGTGTATTATGTGATTGTGTGATTGTGTCACAATGTGATTGTGTGATTGTGTGGTTGTGTGATTGTCTGATTGTCTGATTGTGTATTGGTGTAATTGTGTGATTGTGTGATTGTGGGATTGTGTGAGTGTGTGATTGTGTGATTGTGTGATAGTGTGATAGTGTGATTGTGTGATTGTATGGTTGTGTGATTGTGTGATTGTGTGATTGTGTGATTGTGTGATAGTTTGATTGTGTGATTGTGTGATTGTGTGATTGTCTGATTGTGTGGTGGTATGATTGTGTGATTGTGTATTATGTGATTGTGTGATTGTGTCACAATGTGATTGTGTGATTGTGTGGTTGTGTGATTGTGTGATTGCGTGATTGTGGGATTGTGTGGTTGTGTGATTGTGTGGTTGTGTGATTGTGTGATTGTGTGATTGTGGGATTGTGTGGTTGTGTGATTGTGTGGTTGTGTGATTGCGTGATTGTGTGTTTGTGGGATTGTGTGATTGTGTGATTGTGTGATTGTGTGATTGTGTGATTGTGTGGTTGTGGGATTGTGTGGTTGTGTGATTGTGTGGTTGTGTGATTGCGTGATTGTGTGATTGTGGGATTGTGTGATTGTGTGATTGTATGGTTGTGTGATTGTGTGATTGTGTGATTGTGTGATTGTGTGATTGTGTGATTGTGTGATTGTGTGATTGTGGGATTGTGTGAGTGTGTGATTGTGTGATTGTGTGATTGTGTGATTGTGTGATTGTGTCACAGTGTGATTGTGTGATTGTGTGGTTGTGTGATTGTGTGATTGTGTGATTGTGTGAAAGTGGGTTTGTGTGTTTGTGGATTGTGTGGTTGTGTGATTGTGTGATGGCGGGATGTGGATTGTCTGATTGTGTGATTGTGTATTGGTGTGATTGTGCGATTGTGTGACTTTGCGATTGTGTGATTGTGTGATGGCGGGTTGTGGATTGTCTGATTGTGTGATTGTGTATTGGTGTGATTGTGCGATTGTGTAATTGCATGGTGGGGTGATTGTGTGATAGTGTGATTGTGTGATAGTGTGATAGTGTGATTGTGTGATTGTGTGATTGTGTGATTGTGTGATTGTGTCCATGTGTAATCGTGTGTTTGGGTGCTTGTGTGCTTGTGCGAGTGTGTGATTGTGTGATTGTGGATTGTGTGATTGTGTGATTGTGTGATTGTGTGATTGTGGGATTGTGTGGTTGCGTGATTGTGTGGTTGTGTGATTGTGTGATTGTGGGATTGTGTGGTTGTGTGATTGTGTGGTTGTGTGATTGTGTGATTGTGTGATTGTGTGATTGTGGGATTGTGTGGTTGTGTGATTGTGTGGTTGTGTGATTGCGTGATTGTGTGATTGTGGGATTGTGTGATTGTGTGATTGTGTGATTATGGGATTGTGTGGTTGTGTGATTGTGTGGTTGTGTGATTGTGTGATTGTGTGATTGTGTGATTGTGTGATTGTGGGATTGTGTGGTTGTGTGATTGTGTGATTGTGTGATTGTGTGATTGTGTGATTGTGTGATTGTGTGGTGGTGTGATTGTGTGATTGTGTATTATGTGATTCTGTGATTGTGTGATTGTGTGGTTGTGTGATTGTGTGATTGTGTGATTGTGGGATTGTGTGGTTGTGTGATTGTGTGGTTGTGTGATTGTGTGATTGTGTGATTGTGTGATTGTGTGATTGTGTGATTGTGTGATTGTGTGATTGTGTGATTGTGTGATTGTGTGATTGTGTGATTGTGTGATTGTGTGATTGTGCGATTGTGTGATTGTGTGAAAGTGGGCTTGTGTGTTTGTGGATTGTGTGGTTGTGTGATTGTGTGATGGCGGGATGTGGATTGTCTGATTGTGTGATTGTGTATTGGTGTGATTGTGCGATTGTGCGACTTTGCGATTGTGTGATTGTGTGATGGCGGGTTGTGGATTGTCTGATTGTGTGATTGTGTATTGGTGTGATTGTGTGATTGTGTGATGGCGGGTTGTGGATTGTCTGATTGTGTGATTGTGTATTGGTGTGGTTGTGTGATTGTGTGATTGTGGGATTGTGTGAGTGTGTGATTGTGTGATTGCGTGATTGTGTGACTGTGTGATTGTGTCACAGTGTGATTGTGTGATTGTGTGGTTGTGTGATTGTGTGATTGTGTGATCGTGTGATTGTGGGATTGTGTGGTTGTGTGATTGCGTGATTGTGTGGTTGTGTGATTGTGTGATTGTGTGATAGTGTGATTGTGCGATTGTGTGATTGCGTGATTGCCTGGTTGCGTGATTCTGTGATTCCCTCGTTGTGCGATTGTGTTATTGTGTGATGAGGTGCTTGTGTGATGGTGTGATTGTGTGATTGTGTGGTTGTGTGATTGTGTGATTGTGTGATTGTGTGATTGTGCGATTGTGTGATTGTGTGATTGTGTGGTTGTGTGATTATGCGATTGTGTCATTGTGTTCATGTGTTATTTTGTGTTGGGGTGCTTGTGTGATTGCGTGAGTGTATGATTGTGTGACTGTGGATTGTGTATTGTGCGATTGTGTGATTGCGTGAGTGTGTGGTTGTGTGACTGTAGATTGCGTATTGTGTGATTGTGTGATTGCGTGATTGTGTGATTGTGTGATTGTGTGATTGTGTGATTGTGTGATTGTGTGATTGTGTGATTGTGTGATTGTGCGATTGTGTGAAAGTGGGTTTGTGTGTTTGTGGATTGTGTGGTTGTGTGATTGTGTGATGGCGGGATGTGGATTGTCTGATTGTGTGATTGTGTATTGGTGTGATTGTGCGATTGTGTGACTTTGCGATTGTGTGATTGTGTGATAGCGGGATGTGGGTTGTCTGATTGTGTGATTGTGTATTGGTGTGATTGTGCGATTGTGTGACAATGCGATTGTGTGATTGTGTGGTTGTGTGATTGTGTAATTGCATGGTGGGGTGATTGTGTGATAGCGTGATTGTGTGATAGTGTGATAGTGTGATTGTGTGATTGTGTGATTGTGTGATTGTGTGATTGTGTGATTGTGTGATTGTGTGATTGTGTCCATGTGTAATCGTGTGTTTGGGTGCTTGTGTTATTGTGCGCGTGTGTGATTGTGTGATTGTGGATTGTGTGATTGTGTGATTGTGTGATTGTGTGATTGTGTGATTGTGTGATTGTGTAATTGTGGGATTGTGTGGTTGTGTGATTGTGTGGTTGTGTGATTGTGTGATTGTGGGATTGTGTGGTTGTGTGATTGTGTGGTTGTGTGATTGTGTGATTGTGGGATTTTGTGGTTGTGTTATTGTGTGGTTGTGTGATTGCGTGATCGTGTGATTGTGGGATTGTGTGATTGTGTGATTGTGTGATTATGGGATTGTGTGGTTGTGTGATTGTGTGATTGTGTGATTGTGTGATTGTGTGATTGTGTGATTGTGGGATTGTGTGAGTGTGTGATTGTGTGATTGTGTGATTGTGTGATTGTGTGATTGTGTCACAGTGTGATTGTGTGATTGTGTGATTGTGTGATTGTGTGGTTGTGTGATTGTGTGATTGTGTGATTGTGTGATTGTGTGATTGTGTGATTGTGTGATTGTGGGATTGTATGGTTGTGTGATTGTGTGGTTGTGTGATTGTGTGATTGTGGGATTGTGTGGTTGTGTGATTGTGTGGTTGTGTGATTGTGTGATTGTGTGATTGTGTGATTGTGGGATTGTGTGGTTGTGTGATTGTGTGGTTGTGTGATTGCGTGATTGTGTGATTGTGGGATTGCGTGATTGTGTGATTGTGTGATTATGGGATTGTGTGGTTGTGTGATTGTGTGATTGTTTGATTGTGTGATTGTGGGATTGTGGGATTGTGTGGTTGTGTGATTGTGTGGTTGTGTGATTGCGTGATTGTGTGATTGTGGGATTGTGTGATTGTGTGATTGTGGGATCGTGTGGTTGTGTGATTGTGTGATTGTGGGATCGTGTGGTTGTGTGATTGTGTGGTTGTGTGATTGTGTGATTGTGTGATTGTGTGATTGTGTGATTGTGTGATTGTGTGGTTGTGTGATTGTGTGATTGTGTGATTTTGTGATTGTGGGATTGTGTGGTTGTGTGATTGTGTGGTTGTGTGATTGCGTGATTGTGTGATTGTGGGATTGTGTGATTGTGTGATTGTGCGATTGTGTGATTGTGTGATTGTGTGGTTGTGTGAGTGTGTGGGTGTGTGATCGTGTGATTGTGTCACTGTGTGATTGTGTGATTGTGTGATTGTGTGGTGGTGCGATTGTGTGATTGTGTATTATGTGATTGTGTTCTTGTGTCTTTGTGTGATTGTGTAGTTGTGTGATTGTGTGATTGTGTGATTGTGGGATTGTGAGATTGTGTGATTGTGTGATTGTGTGATTGTGTGATTGTGTGATTGTGTGATTGTGTGATTGTGTGATTGTGTGATTGTGTGATTGTGTGATTGTGTGATTGTGTGATTGTGTGATTGTGTGATTGTGTGATTGTGTGAAAGTGGGTTTGTGTGTTTGTGGATTGTGTGGTTGTGTGATTGTGTGATGGCGGGATGTGGATTGTCTGATTGTGTGATTGTGTATTGGTGTGATTGTGCGATTGTGTGACTTTACGATTGTGTGATTGTGTGATGGCGGGTTGTGGATTGTCTGATTGTGTGATTGTGTATTGGTGTGATTGTGCGATTGTGTGACTTTGCGATTGTGTGATTGTGTGGTTGTGTGATTGTGTGATTGCATGGTGGGGTGATTGTGTGATAGTGTGATTGTGTGATAGTGTGATAGTGTGATTGTGTGATTGTGTGATTGTGTGATTGTGTGATTGTGTGATTGTGTGATTGTGTGATAGTGTGATTGTGTCCATGTGTAATCGTGTGTTTGGGTGCTTGTGTGATTGTGTGAGTGTGTGATTGTGTGATTGTGGATTGTGTGATTGTGTGATTGTGTGATTGTGTGATTGTGTGATTGTGTGATTGTGTGATTGTATGATTGTGTGATTGTGTGATTGTGTGATTGTGTGATTGTGTCACTGTGTGATTGTGTGATTGTGTGATTGTGTGGTTGTGTGATTGTGTGATTGTGTGATTGTGTGATTGTGTGATTGTGTGATTGTGTGGTTGTGTGATTGTGTGATTGTGTGATTTTGTGATTGTGGGATTGTGTGGTTGTGTGATTGTGTGGTTGTGTGATTGCGTGATTGTGTGATTGTGGGATTGTGTGATTGTGTGATTGTGCGATTGTGTGATTGTGTGATTGTGTGGTTGTGTGAGTGTGTGGGTGTGTGATCGTGTGATTGTGTCACTGTGTGATTGTGTGATTGTGTGATTGTGTGGTGGTGTGATTGTGTGATTGTGTATTATGTGATTGTGTAGTTGTGTGATTGTGTGATTGTGTGATTGTGGGATTGTGAGATTGTGTGATTGTGTGATTGTGTGATTGTGTGATTGTGTGATTGTGTGATTGTGTGATTGTGTGAAAGTGGGTTTGTGTGTTTGTGGATTGTGTGGTTGTGTGACTGTGTGATGGCGGGATGTGGATTGTCTGATTGTGCGATTGTGTATTGGTGTGATTGTGCGATTGTGTGACTTTGCGATTGTGTGATTGTGTGATGGCGGGTTGTGGATTGTCTGATTGTGTGATTGTGTATTGGTGTGATTGTGTGATTGTGTGATTGTGTGATTGTGCGATTGTGTGATTGCGTGGTTGCGTGATTGCGTGATTGTGTGATTGTGTGATTGTGTGATTGTGCGATTGTGTGATTGCGTGGTTGCGTGATTGCGTGATTGTGTGATTGTGTATTGGTGTGATTGTGCGATTGTGTGACATTGCGATTGTGTGATTGTGTGATGGCGGGTTGTGGATTGTCTGATTGTGTGATTGTGTATTGGTGTGATTGTGTGATTGTGTGATTGTGTGATTGTGCGATTGTGTGATTGCGTGGTTGCGTGATTGCGTGATTGTGTGATTGTGTATTGGTGTGATTGTGCGATTGTGTGACATTGCGATTGTGTGATTGTGTGATGGCGGGTTGTGGATTGTCTGATTGTGTGATTGTGTATTGGTGTGATTGTGTGATTGTGTGATTGTGGGATTGTGTGAGTGTGTGATTGTGTGATTGTGTGATTGTGTGATTGTGTGATTGTGTCACAGTGTGATTGTGTGATTGTGTGGTTGTGTGATTGTGTGATTGTGGGATTGTGTGGTTGTGTGATTGTGTGGTTGTGTGATTGTGTGATTGTGTGGTTGTGGGATTGTGTGATTGTGTGATTGTGTGATTGTGTGATTGTGTGATTGTGTGATTGTGTGGTTGTGTGATTGTGTGATTGTGTGCTTGTGTGATTGTGCGGTTGTGTGATTGCGTGGTTGCGTGATTGCGTGATTGTGTGATTGTGTGATTTTGTGATTGTGTGGTTGTGTGATTGTGTGATTGTGTGAAAGTGGGTTTGTGCGTTTGTGGACTGTGTGGTTGTGTGATTGTGTGATGGCGGGATGTGGATTGTCTGATTGTGTGATTTGCGATTGTGTGACAATGCGATTGTGTGATTGTGTGATGGCGGGTTGTGGATTGTCTGATTGTGTGACAATGCGATTGTGTGATTGTGTGGTTGTGTGATTGTGTAATTGCATGGTGGGGTGATTGTGTGATAGTGTGATTGTGTGATAGTGTGATAGTGTGATTGTGTGATTGTGTGATTGTGTGATTGTGTCCATGTGTAATCGTGTGTTTGGGTGCTTGTGTGATTGTGCGAGGGTGTGATTGTGTGATTGTGGATTGTGTGATTGTGTGATTGTGTGATTGTGTGATTGTGTGATTGTGTGATTGTGTGATTGTGTGATTGTGTGATTGTGGGATTGTATGGTTGTGTGATTGTGTGGTTGTGTGATTGTGTGATTGTGGGATTGTGTGGTTGTGTGATTGTGTGGTTGTGTGATTGTGTGATTGTGTGATTGTGTGATTGTGGGATTGTGTGGTTGTGTGATTGTGTGGTTGTGTGATTGCGTGATTGTGTGATTGTGGGATTGCGTGATTGTGTGATTGTGTGATTATGGGATTGTGTGGTTGTGTGATTGTGTGATTGTTTGATTGTGTGATTGTGGGATTGTGGGATTGTGTGGTTGTGTGATTGTGTGGTTGTGTGATTGCGTGATTGTGTGATTGTGGGATTGTGTGATTGTATGATTGTGGGATCGTGTGGTTGTGTGATTGTGTGGTTGTGTGATTGTGTGATTGTGTGATTGTGTGATTGTGTGATTGTGTGATTGTGCGGTTGTGTGATTGTGTGATTGCGTGATTGTGTGATTGTGCGGTTGTGTGATTGTGTGATTGCGTGATTGTGTGATTGTGTGATTGTGGATTGTGTGATTGTGTGATTGTGTGATTGTGTGATTGTGTGATTGTGTGATTGTGTGATTGTGTGATTGTGTGATTGTGTGATTGTGTGATTGTGTGATTGTGTGATTGTGTGAAAGTGGGTTTGTGTGTTTGTGGATTGTGTGGTTGTGTGATTGTGTGATGGCGGGATGTGGATTGTCTGATTGTGTGATTGTGTATTGGTGTGATTGTGCGATTGTGTGACTTTACGATTGTGTGATTGTGTGATGGCGGGTTGTGGATTGTCTGATTGTGTGATTGTGTATTGGTGTGATTGTGCGATTGTGTGACTTTGCGATTGTGTGATTGTGTGGTTGTGTGATTGTGTGATTGCATGGTGGGGTGATTGTGTGATAGTGTGATTGTGTGATAGTGTGATAGTGTGATTGTGTGATTGTGTGATTGTGTGATTGTGTGATTGTGTGATTGTGTGATTGTGTGATAGTGTGATTGTGTCCATGTGTAATCGTGTGTTTGGGTGCTTGTGTGATTGTGTGAGTGTGTGATTGTGTGATTGTGTGATTGTGTGGTAGTGTGATTGTGTGATTGTGTGATTTTGTGATTGTGGGATTGTGTGGTTGTGTGATTGTGTGGTTGTGTGATTGCGTGATTGTGTGATTGTGGGATTGTGTGATTGTGTGATTGTGCGATTGTGTGATTGTGTGATTGTGTGGTTGTGTGAGTGTGTGGGTGTGTGATCGTGTGATTGTGTCACTGTGTGATTGTGTGATTGTGTGATTGTGTGGTGGTGTGATTGTGTGATTGTGTATTATGTGATTGTGTTCTTGTGTCTTTGTGTGATTGTGTAGTTGTGTGATTGTGTGATTGTGTGATTGTGGGATTGTGAGATTGTGTGATTGTGTGATTGTGTGATTGTGTGATTGTGTGATTGTGTGAAAGTGGGTTTGTGTGTTTGTGGATTGTGTGGTTGTGTGACTGTGTGATGGCGGGATGTGGATTGTCTGATTGTGCGATTGTGTATTGGTGTGATTGTGCGATTGTGTGACTTTGCGATTGTGTGATTGTGTGATGGCGGGTTGTGGATTGTCTGATTGTGTGATTGTGTATTGGTGTGATTGTGTGATTGTGTGATTGTGTGATTGTGCGATTGTGTGATTGCGTGGTTGCGTGATTGCGTGATTGTGTGATTGTGTGATTGTGTGATTGTGCGATTGTGTGATTGCGTGGTTGCGTGATTGCGTGATTGTGTGATTGTGTATTGGTGTGATTGTGCGATTGTGTGACATTGCGATTGTGTGATTGTGTGATGGCGGGTTGTGGATTGTCTGATTGTGTGATTGTGTATTGGTGTGATTGTGTGATTGTGTGATTGTGTGATTGTGCGATTGTGTGATTGCGTGGTTGCGTGATTGCGTGATTGTGTGATTGTGTATTGGTGTGATTGTGCGATTGTGTGACATTGCGATTGTGTGATTGTGTGATGGCGGGTTGTGGATTGTCTGATTGTGTGATTGTGTATTGGTGTGATTGTGTGATTGTGTGATTGTGGGATTGTGTGAGTGTGTGATTGTGTGATTGCGTGATTGTGTGATTGCGTGGTTGCGTGATTGTGTGGTTGTGTGATTGTGTGATTGTGGGATTGTGTGATTGTGTGATTGTGTGATTGTGTGATTGTGTGATTGTGTGAAAGTGGGTTTGTGTGTTTGTGGATTGTGTGGTTGTGTGATTGTGTGATGGCGGGATGTGGATTGTCTGATTGTGTGATTGTGTATTGGTGTGATTGTGCGATTGTGTGACTTTGCGATTGTGTGATTGTGTGATGGCGGGTTGTGGATTGTCTGATTGTGTGATTGTGTATTGGTGTGATAGTGTGATTGTGTGATTGTGCGATTGTGTGATTGCGTGGTTGCGTGATTGCGTGATTGTGTGATTGTGTGATTGTGTGATTGTGTGGTTGTGTGATTGTGTGATTGTGTGATAGTGTGATTGTGCGATTGTGTGATTGCGTGATTGCCTGGTTGCGTGATTCTGTGATTCCCTCGTTGTGCGATTGTGTTATTGTGTGATGAGGTGCTTGTGTGATGGTGTGATTGTGTGATTGTGTGATTGTGTGGTTGTGTGATTGTGTGATTGTGTGATTGTGTGATTGTGTGATTGTGTGATTGTGTGGTTGTGTGATTATGTGATTGTGTCATTGTGTTCATGTGTTATTTTGTGTTGGGGTGCTTGTGTGATTGCGTGAGAGTATGATTGTGTGACTGTCGATTGTGTATTGTGCGATTGTGTGATTGCGTGAGTGTGTGGTTGTGTGACTGTAGATTGCGTATTGTGTGATTGTGTGATTGCGTGATTGTGTGATTGTGTGATTGTGTGATTGTGTGATTGTGTGATTGTGTGATTGTGTGATTGTGTGATTGTGTGATTGTGTGAAAGTGGGTTTGTGTGTTTGTGGATTGTGTGGTTGTGTGATTGTGTGATGGCGGGATGTGGATTGTCTGATTGTGTGATTGTGTATTGGTGTGATTGTGCGATTGTGTGACTTTGCGATTGTGTGATTGTGTGATAGCGGGATGTGGGTTGTCTGATTGTGTGATTGTGTATTGGTGTGATTGTGCGATTGTGTGACAATGCGATTGTGTGATTGTGTGGTTGTGTGATTGTGTAATTGCATGGTGGGGTGATTGTGTGATAGCGTGATTGTGTGATAGTGTGATAGTGTGATTGTGTGATTGTGTGATTGTGTGATTGTGTGATTGTGTGATTGTGTGATTGTGTCCATGTGTAATCGTGTGTTTGGGTGCTTGTGTTATTGTGCGCGTGTGTGATTGTGTGATTGTGGATTGTGTGATTGTGTGATTGTGTGATTGTGTGATTGTGTGATTGTGTGATTGTGTGATTGTGTGATTGTGGGATTGTGTGGTTGTGTGATTGTGTGGTTGTGTGATTGTGTGATTGTGGGATTGTGTGGTTGTGTGATTGTGTGGTTGTGTGATTGTGTGATTGTGGGATTTTGTGGTTGTGTTATTGTGTGGTTGTGTGATTGCGTGATCGTGTGATTGTGGGATTGTGTGATTGTGTGATTGTGTGATTATGGGATTGTGTGGTTGTGTGATTGTGTGATTGTGTGATTGTGTGATTGTGTGATTGTGTGATTGTGTGATTGTGGGATTGTGTGAGTGTGTGATTGTGTGATTGTGTGATTGTGTGATTGTGTGATTGTGTCACAGTGTGATTGTGTGATTGTGTGGTTGTGTGATTGTGTGATTGTGGGATTGTGTGGTTGTGTGATTGTGTGGTTGTGTGATTGTGTGATTGTGTGGTTGTGGGATTGTGTGATTGTGTGATTGTGTGATTGTGTGATTGTGTGATTGTGTGGTTGTGTGATTGTGTGATTGTGTGCTTGTGTGATTGTGCGGTTGTGTGATTGCGTGGTTGCGTGATTGCGTGATTGTGTGATTGTGTGATTTTGTGATTGTGTGGTTGTGTGATTGTGTGATTGTGTGAAAGTGGGTTTGTGCGTTTGTGGACTGTGTGGTTGTGTGATTGTGTGATGGCGGGATGTGGATTGTCTGATTGTGTGATTTGCGATTGTGTGACAATGCGATTGTGTGATTGTGTGATGGCGGGTTGTGGATTGTCTGATTGTGTGACAATGCGATTGTGTGATTGTGTGGTTGTGTGATTGTGTAATTGCATGGTGGGGTGATTGTGTGATAGTGTGATTGTGTGATAGTGTGATAGTGTGATTGTGTGATTGTGTGATTGTGTGATTGTGTCCATGTGTAATCGTGTGTTTGGGTGCTTGTGTGATTGTGCGAGGGTGTGATTGTGTGATTGTGGATTGTGTGATTGTGTGATTGTGTGATTGTGTGATTGTGTGATTGTGTGATTGTGTGATTGTGTGATTGTGTGATTGTGGGATTGTATGGTTGTGTGATTGTGTGGTTGTGTGATTGTGTGATTGTGGGATTGTGTGGTTGTGTGATTGTGTGGTTGTGTGATTGTGTGATTGTGTGATTGTGTGATTGTGGGATTGTGTGGTTGTGTGATTGTGTGGTTGTGTGATTGCGTGATTGTGTGATTGTGGGATTGCGTGATTGTGTGATTGTGTGATTATGGGATTGTGTGGTTGTGTGATTGTGTGATTGTTTGATTGTGTGATTGTGGGATTGTGGGATTGTGTGGTTGTGTGATTGTGTGGTTGTGTGATTGCGTGATTGTGTGATTGTGGGATTGTGTGATTGTGTGATTGTGGGATCGTGTGGTTGTGTGATTGTGTGGTTGTGTGATTGTGTGATTGTGTGATTGTGTGATTGTGTGATTGTGTGATTGTGCGGTTGTGTGATTGTGTGATTGCGTGATTGTGTGATTGTGCGGTTGTGTGATTGTGTGATTGCGTGATTGTGTGATTGTGTGATTGTGGATTGTGTGATTGTGTGATTGTGTGATTGTGTGATTGTGTGATTGTGTGATTGTGTGATTGTGTGATTGTGTGATTGTGTGATTGTGTGATTGTGTGATTGTGTGATTGTGTGATTGTGTGATTGTGTGATTGTGTCACTGTGTGATTGTGTGATTGTGTGATTGTGTGATTGTGTGGTTGTGTGATTGTGTGATTGTGTGATTTTGTGATTGTGGGATTGTGTGGTTGTGTGATTGTGTGGTTGTGTGATTGCGTGATTGTGTGATTGTGGGATTGTGTGATTGTGTGATTGTGCGATTGTGTGATTGTGTGATTGTGTGGTTGTGTGAGTGTGTGGGTGTGTGATCGTGTGATTGTGTCACTGTGTGATTGTGTGATTGTGTGATTGTGTGGTGGTGCGATTGTGTGATTGTGTATTATGTGATTGTGTTCTTGTGTCTTTGTGTGATTGTGTAGTTGTGTGATTGTGTGATTGTGTGATTGTGGGATTGTGAGATTGTGTGATTGTGTGATTGTGTGATTGTGTGATTGTGTGATTGTGTGATTGTGTGATTGTGTGATTGTGTGATTGTGTGATTGTGTGAAAGTGGGTTTGTGTGTTTGTGGATTGTGTGGTTGTGTGATTGTGTGATGGCGGGATGTGGATTGTCTGATTGTGTGATTGTGTATTGGTGTGATTGTGCGATTGTGTGACTTTACGATTGTGTGATTGTGTGATGGCGGGTTGTGGATTGTCTGATTGTGTGATTGTGTATTGGTGTGATTGTGCGATTGTGTGACTTTGCGATTGTGTGATTGTGTGGTTGTGTGATTGTGTGATTGCATGGTGGGGTGATTGTGTGATAGTCTGATTGTGTGATAGTGTGATAGTGTGATTGTGTGATTGTGTGATTGTGTGATTGTGTGATTGTGTGATTGTGTGATTGTGTGATTGTGTGATTGTGTGATAGTGTGATTGTGTCCATGTGTAATCGTGTGTTTGGGTGCTTGTGTGATTGTGTGAGTGTGTGATTGTGTGATTGTGGATTGTGTGATTGTGTGATTGTGTGATTGTGTGATTGTGTGATTGTGTGATTGTGTGATTGTGTGATTGTATGATTGTGTGATTGTGTGATTGTGTGATTGTGTGATTGTGTCACTGTGTGATTGTGTGATTGTGTGATTGTGTGGTTGTGTGATTGTGTGATTGTGTGATTGTGTGATTGTGTGATTGTGTGATTGTGTGGTTGTGTGATTGTGTGATTGTGTGATTTTGTGATTGTGGGATTGTGTGGTTGTGTGATTGTGTAGTTGTGTGATTGCGTGATTGTGTGATTGTGGGATTGTGTGATTGTGTGATTGTGCGATTGTGTGATTGTGTGATTGTGTGGTTGTGTGAGTGTGTGGGTGTGTGATCGTGTGATTGTGTCACTGTGTGATTGTGTGATTGTGTGATTGTGTGGTGGTGTGATTGTGTGATTGTGTATTATGTGATTGTGTTCTTGTGTCTTTGTGTGATTGTGTAGTTGTGTGATTGTGTGATTGTGTGATTGTGGGATTGTGTGATTGTGTGATTGTGTGATTGTGTGATTGTGTGAAAGTGGGTTTGTGTGTTTGTGGATTGTATGGTTGTGTGATTGTGTGATGGCGGGATGTGGATTGTCTGATTGTGCGATTGTGTATTGGTGTGATTGTGCGATTGTGTGACTTTGCGATTGTGTGATTGTGTGATGGCGGGTTGTGGATTGTCCGATTGTGTGATTGTGTATTGGTGTGATTGTGTGATTGTGTGATTGTGGGATTGTGTGAGTGTGTGATTGTGTGATTGCGTGATTGCGTGATTGTGTGATTGTGTGATTGTGTCACAGTGTGATTGTGTGATTGTGTGGTTGTGTGATTGTGTGATTGTGTGATTGTGTGATTGTGGGATTGTGTGGTTGTGTGATTGTGTGGCTGTGTGATTGTGTGATTGTGTGATTGTGGGATTGTGTGATTGTGTGATTGTGTGATTGTGTGGTTGTGTGATTGTGTGATTGTGTGATTGTGTGATTGTGTGATTGTGCGATTGTGTGATTGCGTGGTTGCGTGATTGCGTGATTGTGTGATTGTGTGATTGTGTGATTGTGTGGTTGTGTGATTGTGTGATTGTGTGATAGTGTGATTGTGCGATTGTGTGATTGCGTGATTGCCTGGTTGCGTGATTCTGTGATTCCCTCGTTGTGCGATTGTGTTATTGTGTGATGAGGTGCTTGTGTGATGGTGTGATTGTGTGGTTGTGTGATTGCGTGATTGTGTGATTGTGGGATTGTGTGATTGTGTGATTGTGCGATTGTGTGATTGTGTGATTGTGTGGTTGTGTGAGTGTGTTGGTGTGTGATCGTGTGATTGTGTCACTGTGTGATTGTGAGATTGTGTGATTGTGTGGTGGTGTGATTGTGTGATTGTGTATTATGTGATTGTGTTCTTGTGTCTTTGTGTGATTGTGTAGTTGTGTGATTGTGTGATTGTGTGATTGTGGGATTGTGTGATTGTGTGATTGTGTGATTGTGTGGTTGTGTGATTGTGTGATTGTGTGATTGTGTGGTTGTGTGATTGTGTGATTGTGTGATTGTCTGATTGTGTGATTGTGTATTGGTGTGATTGTGCGATTGTGTGACTTTGCGATTGTGTGATTGTGTGGTTGTGTGATTGTGTGATTGCATGGTGCGGTGATTGTGTGATAGTGTGATTGTGTGATAGTGTGATAGTGTGATTGTGTGATTGTGTGATTGTGTGATTGTGTGATTGTGTGATTGTGTGATTGTGTGATTGTGTGATTGTGTGATTGTGTGATTGTGTGATTGTGTGATTGTGTGATTGTGTGATTGTGTGATAGTGTGATTGTGTCCATGTGTAATCGTGTGTTTGGGTGCTTGTGTGATTGTGTGAGTGTGTGATTGTGTGATTGTGGATTGTGTGATTGTGTGATTGTGTGATTGTGTGATTGTGTGATTGTGTGATTGTGTGATTGTGCGATTGTATGATTGTGTGATTGTGTGATTGTGTGATTGTGTGATTGTGTCACTGTGTGATTGTGTGATTGTGTGATTGTGTGGTTGTGTGATTGTGTGATTGTGTGATTGTGTGATTGTGTGATTGTGTGATTGTGTGGTTGTGTGATTGTGTGATTGTGTGATTTTGTGATTGTGGGATTGTGTGGTTGTGTGATTGTGTGGTTGTGTGATTGCGTGATTGTGTGATTGTGGGATTGTGTGGTTGTGTGATTGTGTGGTTGTGTGATTGTGTGATTGTGGGATTGTGTGGTTGTGTGATTGTGTGGTTGTGTGATTGTGTGATTGTGGGATTTTGTGGTTGTGTTATTGTGTGGTTGTGTGATTGCGTGATCGTGTGATTGTGGGATTGTGTGATTGTGTGATTGTGTGATTATGGGATTGTGTGGTTGTGTGATTGTGTGATTGTGTGATTTTGTGATTGTGTGATTGTGTGATTGTGTGATTGTGGGATTGTGTGAGTGTGTGATTGTGTGATTGTGTGATTGTGTGATTGTGTGATTGTGTCACAGTGTGATTGTGTGATTGTGTGGTTGTGTGATTGTGTGATTGTGGGATTGTGTGGTTGTGTGATTGTGTGGTTGTGTGATTGTGTGATTGTGTGGTTGTGGGATTGTGTGATTGTGTGATTGTGTGATTGTGTGATTGTGTGATTGTGTGATTGTGTGGTTGTGTGATTGTGTGATTGTGTGCTTGTGTGATTGTGCGGTTGTGTGATTGCGTGGTTGCGTGATTGCGTGATTGTGTGATTGTGTGATTTTGTGATTGTGTGGTTGTGTGATTGTGTGATTGTGTGAAAGTGGGTTTGTGCGTTTGTGGACTGTGTGGTTGTGTGATTGTGTGATGGCGGGATGTGGATTGTCTGATTGTGTGATTTGCGATTGTGTGACAATGCGATTGTGTGATTGTGTGATGGCGGGTTGTGGATTGTCTGATTGTGTGACAATGCGATTGTGTGATTGTGTGGTTGTGTGATTGTGTAATTGCATGGTGGGGTGATTGTGTGATAGTGTGATTGTGTGATAGTGTGATAGTGTGATTGTGTGATTGTGTGATTGTGTGATTGTGTCCATGTGTAATCGTGTGTTTGGGTGCTTGTGTGATTGTGCGAGGGTGTGATTGTGTGATTGTGGATTGTGTGATTGTGTGATTGTGTGATTGTGTGATTGTGTGATTGTGTGATTGTGTGATTGTGTGATTGTGTGATTGTGGGATTGTATGGTTGTGTGATTGTGTGGTTGTGTGATTGTGTGATTGTGGGATTGTGTGGTTGTGTGATTGTGTGGTTGTGTGATTGTGTGATTGTGTGATTGTGTGATTGTGGGATTGTGTGGTTGTGTGATTGTGTGGTTGTGTGATTGCGTGATTGTGTGATTGTGGGATTGCGTGATTGTGTGATTGTGTGATTATGGGATTGTGTGGTTGTGTGATTGTGTGATTGTTTGATTGTGTGATTGTGGGATTGTGGGATTGTGTGGTTGTGTGATTGTGTGGTTGTGTGATTGCGTGATTGTGTGATTGTGGGATTGTGTGATTGTGTGATTGTGGGATCGTGTGGTTGTGTGATTGTGTGGTTGTGTGATTGTGTGATTGTGTGATTGTGTGATTGTGTGATTGTGTGATTGTGCGGTTGTGTGATTGTGTGATTGTGTGATTGTGTGATTGTGTGATTGTGTGATTGTGTGATTGTGTCACTGTGTGATTGTGTGATTGTGTGATTGTGTGATTGTGTGGTTGTGTGATTGTGTGATTGTGTGATTTTGTGATTGTGGGATTGTGTGGTTGTGTGATTGTGTGGTTGTGTGATTGTGTGATTGTGTGATTGTGTGATTGTGTGATTGTGTGATTGTGCGGTTGTGTGATTGTGTGATTGTGTGATTGTGTGATTGTGTGATTGTGGGATTGTGTGAGTGTGTGATTGTGTGATTGTGTGATTGTGTGATTGTGTGATTGTGTCACAGTGTGATTGTGTGATTGTGTGGTTGTGTGATTGTGTGATTGTGGGATTGTGTGGTTGTGTGATTGTGTGGTTGTGTGATTGTGTGATTGTGTGGTTGTGGGATTGTGTGATTGTGTGATTGTGTGATTGTGTGATTGTGTGATTGTGTGATTGTGTGATTGTGTGGTTGTGTGATTGTGTGATTGTGTGCTTGTGTGATTGTGCGGTTGTGTGATTGCGTGGTTGCGTGATTGCGTGATTGTGTGATTGTGTGATTTTGTGATTGTGTGGTTGTGTGATTGTGTGATTGTGTGAAAGTGGGTTTGTGCGTTTGTGGACTGTGTGGTTGTGTGATTGTGTGATGGCGGGATGTGGATTGTCTGATTGTGTGATTTGCGATTGTGTGACAATGCGATTGTGTGATTGTGTGATGGCGGGTTGTGGATTGTCTGATTGTGTGACAATGCGATTGTGTGATTGTGTGGTTGTGTGATTGTGTAATTGCATGGTGGGGTGATTGTGTGATAGTGTGATTGTGTGATAGTGTGATAGTGTGATTGTGTGATTGTGTGATTGTGTGATTGTGTCCATGTGTAATCGTGTGTTTGGGTGCTTGTGTGATTGTGCGAGGGTGTGATTGTGTGATTGTGGATTGTGTGATTGTGTGATTGTGTGATTGTGTGATTGTGTGATTGTGTGATTGTGTGATTGTGTGATTGTGTGATTGTGGGATTGTATGGTTGTGTGATTGTGTGGTTGTGTGATTGTGTGATTGTGGGATTGTGTGGTTGTGTGATTGTGTGGTTGTGTGATTGTGTGATTGTGTGATTGTGTGATTGTGGGATTGTGTGGTTGTGTGATTGTGTGGTTGTGTGATTGCGTGATTGTGTGATTGTGGGATTGCGTGATTGTGTGATTGTGTGATTATGGGATTGTGTGGTTGTGTGATTGTGTGATTGTTTGATTGTGTGATTGTGGGATTGTGGGATTGTGTGGTTGTGTGATTGTGTGGTTGTGTGATTGCGTGATTGTGTGATTGTGGGATTGTGTGATTGTGTGATTGTGGGATCGTGTGGTTGTGTGATTGTGTGGTTGTGTGATTGTGTGATTGTGTGATTGTGTGATTGTGTGATTGTGTGATTGTGCGGTTGTGTGATTGTGTGATTGCGTGATTGTGTGATTGTGCGGTTGTGTGATTGTGTGATTGCGTGATTGTGTGATTGTGTGATTGTGGATTGTGTGATTGTGTGATTGTGTGATTGTGTGATTGTGTGATTGTGTGAGTGTGTGATTGTGTGATTGTGTGATTGTGTGATTGTGTGATTGTGTGATTGTGTGATTGTGTGATTGTGTGATTGTGTCACTGTGTGATTGTGTGATTGTGTGATTGTGTGATTGTGTGGTTGTGTGATTGTGTGATTGTGTCACAGTGTGATTGTGTGATTGTGTGGTTGTGTGATTGTGTGATTGTGGGATTGTGTGGTTGTGTGATTGTGTGGTTGTGTGATTGTGTGATTGTGTGGTTGTGGGATTGTGTGATTGTGTGATTGTGTGATTGTGTGATTGTGTGATTGTGTGATTGTGTGGTTGTGTGATTGTGTGATTGTGTGCTTGTGTGATTGTGCGGTTGTGTGATTGCGTGGTTGCGTGATTGCGTGATTGTGTGATTGTGTGATTTTGTGATTGTGTGGTTGTGTGATTGTGTGATTGTGTGAAAGTGGGTTTGTGCGTTTGTGGACTGTGTGGTTGTGTGATTGTGTGATGGCGGGATGTGGATTGTCTGATTGTGTGATTTGCGATTGTGTGACAATGCGATTGTGTGATTGTGTGATGGCGGGTTGTGGATTGTCTGATTGTGTGACAATGCGATTGTGTGATTGTGTGGTTGTGTGATTGTGTAATTGCATGGTGGGGTGATTGTGTGATAGTGTGATTGTGTGATAGTGTGATAGTGTGATTGTGTGATTGTGTGATTGTGTGATTGTGTCCATGTGTAATCGTGTGTTTGGGTGCTTGTGTGATTGTGCGAGGGTGTGATTGTGTGATTGTGGATTGTGTGATTGTGTGATTGTGTGATTGTGTGATTGTGTGATTGTGTGATTGTGTGATTGTGTGATTGTGTGATTGTGTGGTTGTGTGATTGTGTGGTTGTGTGATTGTGTGATTGTGTGATTGTGTGATTGTGTGATTGTGCGGTTGTGTGATTGTGTGATTGTGTGATTGTGTGATTGTGTGATTGTGGGATTGTGTGAGTGTGTGATTGTGTGATTGTGTGATTGTGTGATTGTGTGATTGTGTCACAGTGTGATTGTGTGATTGTGTGGTTGTGTGATTGTGTGATTGTGGGATTGTGTGGTTGTGTGATTGTGTGGTTGTGTGATTGTGTGATTGTGTGGTTGTGGGATTGTGTGATTGTGTGATTGTGTGATTGTGTGATTGTGTGATTGTGTGATTGTGTGGTTGTGTGATTGTGTGATTGTGTGCTTGTGTGATTGTGCGGTTGTGTGATTGCGTGGTTGCGTGATTGCGTGATTGTGTGATTGTGTGATTTTGTGATTGTGTGGTTGTGTGATTGTGTGATTGTGTGAAAGTGGGTTTGTGCGTTTGTGGACTGTGTGGTTGTGTGATTGTGTGATGGCGGGATGTGGATTGTCTGATTGTGTGATTTGCGATTGTGTGACAATGCGATTGTGTGATTGTGTGATGGCGGGTTGTGGATTGTCTGATTGTGTGACAATGCGATTGTGTGATTGTGTGGTTGTGTGATTGTGTAATTGCATGGTGGGGTGATTGTGTGATAGTGTGATTGTGTGATAGTGTGATAGTGTGATTGTGTGATTGTGTGATTGTGTGATTGTGTCCATGTGTAATCGTGTGTTTGGGTGCTTGTGTGATTGTGCGAGGGTGTGATTGTGTGATTGTGGATTGTGTGATTGTGTGATTGTGTGATTGTGTGATTGTGTGATTGTGTGATTGTGTGATTGTGTGATTGTGTGATTGTGGGATTGTATGGTTGTGTGATTGTGTGGTTGTGTGATTGTGTGATTGTGGGATTGTGTGGTTGTGTGATTGTGTGGTTGTGTGATTGTGTGATTGTGTGATTGTGTGATTGTGGGATTGTGTGGTTGTGTGATTGTGTGGTTGTGTGATTGCGTGATTGTGTGATTGTGGGATTGCGTGATTGTGTGATTGTGTGATTATGGGATTGTGTGGTTGTGTGATTGTGTGATTGTTTGATTGTGTGATTGTGGGATTGTGTGATTGTGTGATTGTGTGGTTGTGTGATTGTGTGATTGTGTGATTGTGTGATTGTGTGATTGTGTGATTGTGTGATTGTGTGATTGTGCGATTGTGTGATTGCGTGGTTGCGTGATTGCGTGATTGTGTGATTGTGTGATTGTGTGATTGTGTGGTTGTGTGATTGTGTGATTGTGTGATAGTGTGATTGTGCGATTGTGTGATTGCGTGATTGCCTGGTTGCGTGATTCTGTGATTCCCTCGTTGTGCGATTGTGTTATTGTGTGATGAGGTGCTTGTGTGATGGTGTGATTGTGTGGTTGTGTGATTGCGTGATTGTGTGATTGTGGGATTGTGTGATTGTGTGATTGTGCGATTGTGTGATTGTGTGATTGTGTGGTTGTGTGAGTGTGTTGGTGTGTGATCGTGTGATTGTGTCACTGTGTGATTGTGAGATTGTGTGATTGTGTGGTGGTGTGATTGTGTGATTGTGTATTATGTGATTGTGTTCTTGTGTCTTTGTGTGATTGTGTAGTTGTGTGATTGTGTGATTGTGTGGTTGTGGGATTGTGTGATTGTGTGATTGTGTGATTGTGTGGTTGTGTGATTGTGTGATTGTGTGATTGTGTGGTTGTGTGATTGTGTGATTGTGTGATTGTCTGATTGTGTGATTGTGTATTGGTGTGATTGTGCGATTGTGTGACTTTGCGATTGTGTGATTGTGTGGTTGTGTGATTGTGTGATTGCATGGTGCGGTGATTGTGTGATAGTGTGATTGTGTGATAGTGTGATAGTGTGATTGTGTGATTGTGTGATTGTGTGATTGTGTGATTGTGTGATTGTCTGATTGTGTGATTGTGTGATTGTGTGATTGTGTGATTGTGTGATTGTGTGATTGTGTGATTGTGTGATAGTGTGATTGTGTCCATGTGTAATCGTGTGTTTGGGTGCTTGTGTGATTGTGTGAGTGTGTGATTGTGTGATTGTGGATTGTGTGATTGTGTGATTGTGTGATTGTGTGATTGTGTGATTGTGTGATTGTGTGATTGTGCGATTGTATGATTGTGTGATTGTGTGATTGTGTGATTGTGTGATTGTGTCACTGTGTGATTGTGTGATTGTGTGATTGTGTGGTTGTGTGATTGTGTGATTGTGTGATTGTGTGATTGTGTGATTGTGTGATTGTGTGGTTGTGTGATTGTGTGATTGTGTGATTTTGTGATTGTGGGATTGTGTGGTTGTGTGATTGTGTGGTTGTGTGATTGCGTGATTGTGTGATTGTGGGATTGTGTGGGTGTGTGATTGTGTGGTTGTGTGATTGTGTGATTGTGGGATTGTGTGGTTGTGTGATTGTGTGGTTGTGTGATTGTGTGATTGTGGGATTTTGTGGTTGTGTTATTGTGTGGTTGTGTGATTGCGTGATCGTGTGATTGTGGGATTGTGTGATTGTGTGATTGTGTGATTATGGGATTGTGTGGTTGTGTGATTGTGTGATTGTGTGATTGTGTGATTGTGTGATTGTGTGATTGTGTGATTGTGGGATTGTGTGAGTGTGTGATTGTGTGATTGTGTGATTGTGTGATTGTGTGATTGTGTCACAGTGTGATTGTGTGATTGTGTGGTTGTGTGATTGTGTGATTGTGGGATTGTGTGGTTGTGTGATTGTGTGGTTGTGTGATTGTGTGATTGTGTGGTTGTGGGATTGTGTGATTGTGTGATTGTGTGATTGTGTGATTGTGTGATTGTGTGATTGTGTGGTTGTGTGATTATGTGATTGTGTGCTTGTGTGATTGTGCGGTTGTGTGATTGCGTGGTTGCGTGATTGCGTGATTGTGTGATTGTGTGATTTTGTGATTGTGTGGTTGTGTGATTGTGTGATTGTGTGAAAGTGGGTTTGTGCGTTTGTGGACTGTGTGGTTGTGTGATTGTGTGATGGCGGGATGTGGATTGTCTGATTGTGTGATTTGCGATTGTGTGACAATGCGATTGTGTGATTGTGTGATGGCGGGTTGTGGATTGTCTGATTGTGTGACAATGCGATTGTGTGATTGTGTGGTTGTGTGATTGTGTAATTGCATGGTGGGGTGATTGTGTGATAGTGTGATTGTGTGATAGTGTGATAGTGTGATTGTGTGATTGTGTGATTGTGTGATTGTGTCCATGTGTAATCGTGTGTTTGGGTGCTTGTGTGATTGTGCGAGGGTGTGATTGTGTGATTGTGGATTGTGTGATTGTGTGATTGTGTGATTGTGTGATTGTGTGATTGTGTGATTGTGTGATTGTGTGATTGTGTGATTGTGGGATTGTATGGTTGTGTGATTGTGTGGTTGTGTGATTGTGTGATTGTGGGATTGTGTGGTTGTGTGATTGTGTGGTTGTGTGATTGTGTGATTGTGTGATTGTGTGATTGTGGGATTGTGTGGTTGTGTGATTGTGTGGTTGTGTGATTGCGTGATTGTGTGATTGTGGGATTGCGTGATTGTGTGATTGTGTGATTATGGGATTGTGTGGTTGTGTGATTGTGTGATTGTTTGATTGTGTGATTGTGGGATTGTGGGATTGTGTGGTTGTGTGATTGTGTGGTTGTGTGATTGCGTGATTGTGTGATTGTGGGATTGTGTGATTGTGTGATTGTGGGATCGTGTGGTTGTGTGATTGTGTGGTTGTGTGATTGTGTGATTGTGTGATTGTGTGATTGTGTGATTGTGTGATTGTGTGATTGTGCGGTTGTGTGATTGTGTGATTGTGTGATTGTGTGATTGTGTGATTGTGTGATTGTGTCACTGTGTGATTGTGTGATTGTGTGATTGTGTGATTGTGTGGTTGTGTGATTGTGTGATTGTGTGATTTTGTGATTGTGGGATTGTGTGGTTGTGTGATTGTGTGGTTGTGTGATTGTGTGATTGTGTGATTGTGTGATTGTGTGATTGTGTGATTGTGCGGTTGTGTGATTGTGTGATTGTGTGATTGTGTGATTGTGTGATTGTGGGATTGTGTGAGTGTGTGATTGTGTGATTGTGTGATTGTGTGATTGTGTGATTGTGTCACAGTGTGATTGTGTGATTGTGTGGTTGTGTGATTGTGTGATTGTGGGATTGTGTGGTTGTGTGATTGTGTGGTTGTGTGATTGTGTGATTGTGTGGTTGTGGGATTGTGTGATTGTGTGATTGTGTGATTGTGTGATTGTGTGATTGTGTGATTGTGTGATTGTGTGGTTGTGTGATTGTGTGATTGTGTGCTTGTGTGATTGTGCGGTTGTGTGATTGCGTGGTTGCGTGATTGCGTGATTGTGTGATTGTGTGATTTTGTGATTGTGTGGTTGTGTGATTGTGTGATTGTGTGAAAGTGGGTTTGTGCGTTTGTGGACTGTGTGGTTGTGTGATTGTGTGATGGCGGGATGTGGATTGTCTGATTGTGTGATTTGCGATTGTGTGACAATGCGATTGTGTGATTGTGTGATGGCGGGTTGTGGATTGTCTGATTGTGTGACAATGCGATTGTGTGATTGTGTGGTTGTGTGATTGTGTAATTGCATGGTGGGGTGATTGTGTGATAGTGTGATTGTGTGATAGTGTGATAGTGTGATTGTGTGATTGTGTGATTGTGTGATTGTGTCCATGTGTAATCGTGTGTTTGGGTGCTTGTGTGATTGTGCGAGGGTGTGATTGTGTGATTGTGGATTGTGTGATTGTGTGATTGTGTGATTGTGTGATTGTGTGATTGTGTGATTGTGTGATTGTGTGATTGTGTGATTGTGTGATTGTGTGATTGTGGGATTGTATGGTTGTGTGATTGTGTGGTTGTGTGATTGTGTGATTGTGGGATTGTGTGGTTGTGTGATTGTGTGGTTGTGTGATTGTGTGATTGTGTGATTGTGTGATTGTGGGATTGTGTGGTTGTGTGATTGTGTGGTTGTGTGATTGCGTGATTGTGTGATTGTGGGATTGCGTGATTGTGTGATTGTGTGATTATGGGATTGTGTGGTTGTGTGATTGTGTGATTGTTTGATTGTGTGATTGTGGGATTGTGGGATTGTGTGGTTGTGTGATTGTGTCGTTGTGTGATTGCGTGATTGTGTGATTGTGGGATTGTGTGATTGTGTGATTGTGGGATCGTGTGGTTGTGTGATTGTGTGGTTGTGTGATTGTGTGATTGTGTGATTGTGTGATTGTGTGATTGTGTGATTGTGCGGTTGTGTGATTGTGTGATTGTGTGATTGTGTGATTGTGTGATTGTGTGATTGTGTGATTGTGTCACTGTGTGATTGTGTGATTGTGTGATTGTGTGATTGTGTGGTTGTGTGATTGTGTGATTGTGTGATTTTGTGATTGTGGGATTGTGTGGTTGTGTGATTGTGTGGTTGTGTGATTGTGTGATTGTGTGATTGTGTGATTGTGTGATTGTGTGATTGTGCGGTTGTGTGATTGTGTGATTGTGTGATTGTGTGATTGTGTGATTGTGTGATTGTGTGATTGTGCGGTTGTGTGATTGTGTGATTGTGGGATTGCGTGGTTGCGTGATTGCGTGATTGTGTGATTGTGTGATTTTGTGATTGTGTGGTTGTGTGATTGTGTGATTGTGTGAAAGTGGGTTTGTGCGTTTGTGGACTGTGTGGTTGTGTGATTGTGTGATGGCGGGATGTGGATTGTCTGATTGTGTGATTTGCGATTGTGTGACAATGCGATTGTGTGATTGTGTGATGGCGGGTTGTGGATTGTCTGATTGTGTGACAATGCGATTGTGTGATTGTGTGGTTGTGTGATTGTGTAATTGCATGGTGGGGTGATTGTGTGATAGTGTGATTGTGTGATAGTGTGATAGTGTGATTGTGTGATTGTGTGATTGTGTGATTGTGTCCATGTGTAATCGTGTGTTTGGGTGCTTGTGTGATTGTGCGAGGGTGTGATTGTGTGATTGTGGATTGTGTGATTGTGTGATTGTGTGATTGTGTGATTGTGTGATTGTGTGATTGTGTGATTGTGTGATTGTGTGATTGTGGGATTGTATGGTTGTGTGATTGTGTGGTTGTGTGATTGTGTGATTGTGGGATTGTGTGGTTGTGTGATTGTGTGGTTGTGTGATTGTGTGATTGTGTGATTGTGTGATTGTGGGATTGTGTGGTTGTGTGATTGTGTGGTTGTGTGATTGCGTGATTGTGTGATTGTGGGATTGCGTGATTGTGTGATTGTGTGATTATGGGATTGTGTGGTTGTGTGATTGTGTGATTGTTTGATTGTGTGATTGTGGGATTGTGGGATTGTGTGGTTGTGTGATTGTGTGGTTGTGTGATTGCGTGATTGTGTGATTGTGGGATTGTGTGATTGTGTGATTGTGGGATCGTGTGGTTGTGTGATTGTGTGGTTGTGTGATTGTGTGATTGTGTGATTGTGTGATTGTGTGATTGTGTGATTGTGCGGTTGTGTGATTGTGTGATTGCGTGATTGTGTGATTGTGCGGTTGTGTGATTGTGTGATTGCGTGATTGTGTGATTGTGTGATTGTGGATTGTGTGATTGTGTGATTGTGTGATTGTGTGATTGTGTGATTGTGTGATTGTGTGATTGTGTGATTGTGTGATTGTGTGATTGTGTGATTGTGTGATTGTGTGATTGTGTGATTGTGTGATTGTGTCACTGTGTGATTGTGTGATTGTGTGATTGTGTGATTGTGTGGTTGTGTGATTGTGTGATTGTGTGATTTTGTGATTGTGGGATTGTGTGGTTGTGTGATTGTGTGGTTGTGTGATTGCGTGATTGTGTGATTGTGGGATTGTGTGATTGTGTGATTGTGCGATTGTGTGATTGTGTGATTGTGTGGTTGTGTGAGTGTGTGGGTGTGTGATCGTGTGATTGTGTCACTGTGTGATTGTGTGATTGTGTGATTGTGTGGTGGTGCGATTGTGTGATTGTGTATTATGTGATTGTGTTCTTGTGTCTTTGTGTGATTGTGTAGTTGTGTGATTGTGTGATTGTGTGATTGTGGGATTGTGAGATTGTGTGATTGTGTGATTGTGTGATTTGTGATTGTGTGATTGTGTAATTGTGTGATTGTGTGATTGTGTGATTGTGTGACTGTGTGATTGTGTGAAAGTGGGTTTGTGTGTTTGTGGATTGTGTGGTTGTGTGATTGTGTGATGGCGGGATGTGGATTGTCTGATTGTGTGATTGTGTATTGGTGTGATTGTGCGATTGTGTGACTTTACGATTGTGTGATTGTGTGATGGCGGGTTGTGGATTGTCTGATTGTGTGATTGTGTATTGGTGTGATTGTGCGATTGTGTGACTTTGCGATTGTGTGATTGTGTGGTTGTGTGATTGTGTGATTGCATGGTGGGGTGATTGTGTGATAGTGTGATTGTGTGATAGTGTGATAGTGTGATTGTGTTATTGTGTGATTGTGTGATTGTGTGATTGTGTGATTGTGTGATTGTGTGATTGTGTGATAGTGTGATTGTGTCCATGTGTAATCGTGTGTTTGGGTGCTTGTGTGATTGTGTGAGTGTGTGATTGTGTGATTGTGGATTGTGTGATTGTGTGATTGTGTGATTGTGTGATTGTGTGATTGTGTGATTGTGTGATTGTGTGATTGTATGATTGTGTGATTGTGTGATTGTGTGATTGTGTGATTGTGTCACTGTGTGATTGTGTGATTGTGTGATTGTGTGGTTGTGTGATTGTGTGATTGCGTGATTGTGTGATTGTGGGATTGTGTGATTGTGTGATTGTGCGATTGTGTGATTGTGTGATTGTGTGGTTGTGTGAGTGTGTGGGTGTGTGATCGTGTGATTGTGTCACTGTGTGATTGTGTGATTGTGTGATTGTGTGGTGGTGTGATTGTGTGATTGTGTATTATGTGATTGTGTTCTTGTGTCTTTGTGTGATTGTGTAGTTGTGTGATTGTGTGATTGTGTGATTGTGGGATTGTGTGATTGTGTGATTGTGTGATTGTGTGATTGTGTGAAAGTGGGTTTGTGTGTTTGTGGATTGTGTGGTTGTGTGATTGTGTGATGGCGGGATGTGGATTGTCTGATTGTGCGATTGTGTATTGGTGTGATTGTGCGATTGTGTGACTTTGCGATTGTGTGATTGTGTGATGGCGGGTTGTGGATTGTCTGATTGTGTGATTGTGTATTGGTGTGATTGTGTGATTGTGTGATTGTGGGATTGTGTGAGTGTGTGGTTGTGTGATTGTGTGGTTGTGTGATTGCGTGATTGTGTGATTGTGGGATTGTGTGATTGTGTGATTGTGGGATCGTGTGGTTGTGTGATTGTGTGGTTGTGTGATTGTGTGATTGTGTGATTGTGTGATTGTGTGATTGTGTGATTGTGCGGTTGTGTGATTGTGTGATTGCGTGATTGTGTGATTGTGCGGTTGTGTGATTGTGTGATTGCGTGATTGTGTGATTGTGTGATTGTGGATTGTGTGATTGTGTGATTGTGTGATTGTGTGATTGTGTGATTGTGTGATTGTGTGATTGTGTGATTGTGTGATTGTGTGATTGTGTGATTGTGTGATTGTGTGATTGTGTGATTGTGTGATTGTGTCACTGTGTGATTGTGTGATTGTGTGATTGTGTGATTGTGTGGTTGTGTGATTGTGTGATTGTGTCACAGTGTGATTGTGTGATTGTGTGGTTGTGTGATTGTGTGATTGTGGGATTGTGTGGTTGTGTGATTGTGTGGTTGTGTGATTGTGTGATTGTGTGGTTGTGGGATTGTGTGATTGTGTGATTGTGTGATTGTGTGATTGTGTGATTGTGTGATTGTGTGGTTGTGTGATTGTGTGATTGTGTGCTTGTGTGATTGTGCGGTTGTGTGATTGCGTGGTTGCGTGATTGCGTGATTGTGTGATTGTGTGATTTTGTGATTGTGTGGTTGTGTGATTGTGTGATTGTGTGAAAGTGGGTTTGTGCGTTTGTGGACTGTGTGGTTGTGTGATTGTGTGATGGCGGGATGTGGATTGTCTGATTGTGTGATTTGCGATTGTGTGACAATGCGATTGTGTGATTGTGTGATGGCGGGTTGTGGATTGTCTGATTGTGTGACAATGCGATTGTGTGATTGTGTGGTTGTGTGATTGTGTAATTGCATGGTGGGGTGATTGTGTGATAGTGTGATTGTGTGATAGTGTGATAGTGTGATTGTGTGATTGTGTGATTGTGTGATTGTGTCCATGTGTAATCGTGTGTTTGGGTGCTTGTGTGATTGTGCGAGGGTGTGATTGTGTGATTGTGGATTGTGTGATTGTGTGATTGTGTGATTGTGTGATTGTGTGATTGTGTGATTGTGTGATTGTGTGATTGTGTGATTGTGTGATTGTGTGATTGTGGGATTGTATGGTTGTGTGATTGTGTGGTTGTGTGATTGTGTGATTGTGGGATTGTGTGGTTGTGTGATTGTGTGGTTGTGTGATTGTGTGATTGTGTGATTGTGTGATTGTGGGATTGTGTGGTTGTGTGATTGTGTGGTTGTGTGTTTGCGTGATTGCGTGATTGTGGGATTGCGTGATTGTGTGATTGTGTGATTATGGGATTGTGTGGTTGTGTGATTGTGTGATTGTTTGATTGTGTGATTATGGGATTGTGGGATTGTGTGGTTGTGTGATTGTGTCGTTTTGTGATTGCGTGATTGTGTGATTGTGGGATTGTGTGATTGTGTGATTGTGGGATCGTGTGGTTGTGTGATTGTGTGGTTGTGTGATTGTGTGATTGTGTGATTGTGTGATTGTGTGATTGTGTGATTGTGCGGTTGTGTGATTGTGTGATTGTGTGATTGTGTGATTGTGTGATTGTGTGATTGTGTGATTGTGTGATTGTGTGATTGTGTCACTGTGTGATTGTGTGATTGTGTGATTGTGTGATTGTGTGGTTGTGTGATTGTGTGATTGTGTGATTTTGTGATTGTGGGATTGTGTGGTTGTGTGATTGTGTGGTTGTGTGATTGTGTGATTGTGTGATTGTGTGATTGTGTGATTGTGTGATTGTGCGGTTGTGTGATTGTGTGATTGTGTGATTGTGTGATTGTGTGATTGTGGGATTGTGTGAGTGTGTGATTGTGTGATTGTGTGATTGTGTGATTGTGTGATTGTGTCACAGTGTGATTGTGTGATTGTGTGGTTGTGTGATTGTGTGATTGTGGGATTGTGTGGTTGTGTGATTGTGTGGTTGTGTGATTGTGTGATTGTGTGGTTGTGGGATTGTGTGATTGTGTGATTGTGTGATTGTGTGATTGTGTGATTGTGTGATTGTGTGGTTGTGTGATTGTGTGATTGTGTGCTTGTGTGATTGTGCGGTTGTGTGATTGCGTGGTTGCGTGATTGCGTGATTGTGTGATTGTGTGATTTTGTGATTGTGTGGTTGTGTGATTGTGTGATTGTGTGAAAGTGGGTTTGTGCGTTTGTGGACTGTGTGGTTGTGTGATTGTGTGATGGCGGGATGTGGATTGTCTGATTGTGTGATTTGCGATTGTGTGACAATGCGATTGTGTGATTGTGTGATGGCGGGTTGTGGATTGTCTGATTGTGTGACAATGCGATTGTGTGATTGTGTGGTTGTGTGATTGTGTAATTGCATGGTGGGGTGATTGTGTGATAGTGTGATTGTGTGATAGTGTGATAGTGTGATTGTGTGATTGTGTGATTGTGTGATTGTGTCCATGTGTAATCGTGTGTTTGGGTGCTTGTGTGATTGTGCGAGGGTGTGATTGTGTGATTGTGGATTGTGTGATTGTGTGATTGTGTGATTGTGTGATTGTGTGATTGTGTGATTGTGTGATTGTGTGATTGTGGGATTGTATGGTTGTGTGATTGTGTGGTTGTGTGATTGTGTGATTGTGGGATTGTGTGGTTGTGTGATTGTGTGGTTGTGTGATTGTGTGATTGTGTGATTGTGTGATTGTGGGATTGTGTGGTTGTGTGATTGTGTGGTTGTGTGATTGCGTGATTGTGTGATTGTGGGATTGCGTGATTGTGTGATTGTGTGATTATGGGATTGTGTGGTTGTGTGATTGTGTGATTGTTTGATTGTGTGATTGTGGGATTGTGGGATTGTGTGGTTGTGTGATTGTGTGGTTGTGTGATTGCGTGATTGTGTGATTGTGGGATTGTGTGATTGTGTGATTGTGGGATCGTGTGGTTGTGTGATTGTGTGGTTGTGTGATTGTGTGATTGTGTGATTGTGTGATTGTGTGATTGTGTGATTGTGCGGTTGTGTGATTGTGTGATTGCGTGATTGTGTGATTGTGCGGTTGTGTGATTGTGTGATTGCGTGATTGTGTGATTGTGTGATTGTGGATTGTGTGATTGTGTGATTGTGTGATTGTGTGATTGTGTGATTGTGTGATTGTGTGATTGTGTGATTGTGTGATTGTGTGATTGTGTGATTGTGTGATTGTGTGATTGTGTGATTGTGTGATTGTGTGATTGTGTCACTGTGTGATTGTGTGATTGTGTGATTGTGTGATTGTGTGGTTGTGTGATTGTGTGATTGTGTGATTTTGTGATTGTGGGATTGTGTGGTTGTGTGATTGTGTGGTTGTGTGATTGCGTGATTGTGTGATTGTGGGATTGTGTGATTGTGTGATTGTGCGATTGTGTGATTGTGTGATTGTGTGGTTGTGTGAGTGTGTGGGTGTGTGATCGTGTGATTGTGTCACTGTGTGATTGTGTGATTGTGTGATTGTGTGGTGGTGCGATTGTGTGATTGTGTGATTGTGTATTATGTGATTGTGTTCTTGTGTCTTTGTGTGATTGTGTAGTTGTGTGATTGTGTGATTGTGTGATTGTGGGATTGTGAGATTGTGTGATTGTGTGATTGTGTGATTGTGTGATTGTGTGATTGTGTGATTGTGTGATTGTGTGATTGTGTGATTGTGTGAAAGTGGGTTTGTGTGTTTGTGGATTGTGTGGTTGTGTGATTGTGTGATGGCGGGATGTGGATTGTCTGATTGTGTGATTGTGTATTGGTGTGATTGTGCGATTGTGTGACTTTACGATTGTGTGATTGTGTGATGGCGGGTTGTGGATTGTCTGATTGTGTGATTGTGTATTGGTGTGATTGTGCGATTGTGTGACTTTGCGATTGTGTGATTGTGTGGTTGTGTGATTGTGTGATTGCATGGTGGGGTGATTGTGTGATAGTGTGATTGTGTGATAGTGTGATAGTGTGATTGTGTGATTGTGTGATTGTGTGATTGTGTGATTGTGTGATTGTGTGATAGTGTGATTGTGTCCATGTGTAATCGTGTGTTTGCGTGCTTGTGTGATTGTGTGAGTGTGTGATTGTGTGATTGTGGATTGTGTGATTGTGTGATTGTGTGATTGTGTGATTGTGTGATTGTGTGATTGTGTGATTGTGTGATTGTATGATTGTGTGATTGTGTGATTGTGTGATTGTGTGATTGTGTCACTGTGTGATTGTGTGATTGTGTGATTGTGTGGTTGTGTGATTGTGTGATTGCGTGATTGTGTGATTGTGGGATTGTGTGATTGTGTGATTGTGCGATTGTGTGATTGTGTGATTGTGTGGTTGTGTGAGTGTGTGGGTGTGTGATCGTGTGATTGTGTCACTGTGTGATTGTGTGATTGTGTGATTGTGTGGTGGTGTGATTGTGTGGTGGTGTGATTGTGTGATTGTGTATTATGTGATTGTGTTCTTGTGTCTTTGTGTGATTGTGTAGTTGTGTGATTGTGTGATTGTGTGATTGTGGGATTGTGTGATTGTGTGATTGTGTGATTGTGTGATTGTGTGAAAGTGGGTTTGTGTGTTTGTGGATTGTGTGGTTGTGTGATTGTGTGATGGCGGGATGTGGATTGTCTGATTGTGCGATTGTGTATTGGTGTGATTGTGCGATTGTGTGACTTTGCGATTGTGTGATTGTGTGATGGCGGGTTGTGGATTGTCTGATTGTGTGATTGTGTATTGGTGTGATTGTGTGATTGTGTGATTGTGGGATTGTGTGAGTGTGTGATTGTGTGATTGCGTGATTGCGTGATTGTGTGATTGTGTGATTGTGTCACAGTGTGATTGTGTGATTGTGTGGTTGTGTGATTGTGTGATTGTGTGATTGTGTGATTGTGGGATTGTGTGGTTGTGTGATTGTGTGGCTGTGTGATTGTGTGATTGTGTGATTGTGGGATTGTGTGATTGTGTGATTGTGTGGTTGTGTGATTGTGTGATTGTGTGATTGTGTGATTGTGTGATTGTGCGATTGTGTGATTGCGTGGTTGCGTGATTGCGTGATTGTGTGATTGTGTGATTGTGTGATTGTGTGGTTGTGTGATTGTGTGATTGTGTGATAGTGTGATTGTGCGATTGTGTGATTGCGTGATTGCCTGGTTGCGTGATTCTGTGATTCCCTCGTTGTGCGATTGTGTTATTGTGTGATGAGGTGCTTGTGTGATGGTGTGATTGTGTGGTTGTGTGATTGCGTGATTGTGTGATTGTGGGATTGTGTGATTGTGTGATTGTGCGATTGTGTGATTGTGTGATTGTGTGGTTGTGTGAGTGTGTTGGTGTGTGATCGTGTGATTGTGTCACTGTGTGATTGTGAGATTGTGTGATTGTGTGGTGGTGTGATTGTGTGATTGTGTATTATGTGATTGTGTTCTTGTGTCTTTGTGTGATTGTGTAGTTGTGTGATTGTGTGATTGTGTGATTGTGGGATTGTGTGATTGTGTGATTGTGTGATTGTGTGGTTGTGTGATTGTGTGATTGTGTGATTGTGTGGTTGTGTGATTGTGTGATTGTGTGATTGTCTGATTGTGTGATTGTGTATTGGTGTGATTGTGCGATTGTGTGACTTTGCGATTGTGTGATTGTGTGGTTGTGTGATTGTGTGATTGCATGGTGGGGTGATTGTGTGATAGTGTGATTGTGTGATAGTGTGATAGTGTGATTGTGTGATTGTGTGATTGTGTGATTGTGTGATTGTGTGATTGTGTGATTGTGTGATTGTGTGATTGTGTGATTGTGTGATTGTGTGATAGTGTGATTGTGTCCATGTGTAATCGTGTGTTTGGGTGCTTGTGTGATTGTGTGAGTGTGTGATTGTGTGATTGTGGATTGTGTGATTGTGTGATTGTGTGATTGTGTGATTGTGTGATTGTGTGATTGTGTGATTGTGTGATTGTATGATTGTGTGATTGTGTGATTGTGTGATTGTGTGATTGTGTCACTGTGTGATTGTGTGATTGTGTGATTGTGTGGTTGTGTGATTGTGTGATTGTGTGATTGTGTGATTGTGTGATTGTGTGATTGTGTGGTTGTGTGATTGTGTGATTGTGTGATTTTGTGATTGTGGGATTGTGTGGTTGTGTGATTGTGTGGTTGTGTGATTGCGTGATTGTGTGATTGTGGGATTGTGTGGTTGTGTGATTGTGTGGTTGTGTGATTGTGTGATTGTGGGATTGTGTGGTTGTGTGATTGTGTGGTTGTGTGATTGTGTGATTGTGGGATTTTGTGGTTGTGTTATTGTGTGGTTGTGTGATTGCGTGATCGTGTGATTGTGGGATTGTGTGATTGTGTGATTGTGTGATTATGGGATTGTGTGGTTGTGTGATTGTGTGATTGTGTGATTGTGTGATTGTGTGGTTGTGTGATTGTGTGATTGTGGGATTGTGTGGTTGTGTGATTGTGTGGTTGTGTGATTGTGTGATTGTGTGGTTGTGGGATTGTGTGATTGTGTGATTGTGTGATTGTGTGATTGTGTGATTGTGTGATTGTGTGGTTGTGTGATTGTGTGATTGTGTGCTTGTGTGATTGTGCGGTTGTGTGATTGCGTGGTTGCGTGATTGCGTGATTGTGTGATTGTGTGATTTTGTGATTGTGTGGTTGTGTGATTGTGTGATTGTGTGAAAGTGGGTTTGTGCGTTTGTGGACTGTGTGGTTGTGTGATTGTGTGATGGCGGGATGTGGATTGTCTGATTGTGTGATTTGCGATTGTGTGACAATGCGATTGTGTGATTGTGTGATGGCGGGTTGTGGATTGTCTGATTGTGTGACAATGCGATTGTGTGATTGTGTGGTTGTGTGATTGTGTAATTGCATGGTGGGGTGATTGTGTGATAGTGTGATTGTGTGATAGTGTGATAGTGTGATTGTGTGATTGTGTGATTGTGTGATTGTGTCCATGTGTAATCGTGTGTTTGGGTGCTTGTGTGATTGTGCGAGGGTGTGATTGTGTGATTGTGGATTGTGTGATTGTGTGATTGTGTGATTGTGTGATTGTGTGATTGTGTGATTGTGTGATTGTGTGATTGTGTGATTGTGTGATTTTGTGGTTGTGTTATTGTGTGGTTGTGTGATTGTGTGATTGTGGGATTGTGTGGTTGTGTGATTGTGTGGTTGTGTGATTGTGTGATTGTGTGATTGTGTGATTGTGGGATTGTGTGGTTGTGTGATTGTGTGGTTGTGTGATTGCGTGATTGTGTGATTGTGGGATTGCGTGATTGTGTGATTGTGGGATTGTGGGATTGTGTGGTTGTGTGATTGTGTGGTTGTGTGATTGCGTGATTGTGTGATTGTGGGATTGTGTGATTGTGTGATTGTGGGATCGTGTGGTTGTGTGATTGTGTGGTTGTGTGATTGTGTGATTGTGTGATTGTGTGATTGTGTGATTGTGTGATTGTGCGGTTGTGTGATTGTGTGATTGCGTGATTGTGTGATTGTGCGGTTGTGTGATTGTGTGATTGCGTGATTGTGTGATTGTGTGATTGTGGATTGTGTGATTGTGTGATTGTGTGATTGTGTGATTGTGTGATTGTGTGATTGTGTGATTGTGTGATTGTGTGATTGTGTGATTGTGTGATTGTGTGATTGTGTGATTGTGTGATTGTGTGATTGTGTGATTGTGTCACTGTGTGATTGTGTGATTGTGTGATTGTGTGATTGTGTGGTTGTGTGATTGTGTGATTGTGTGATTTTGTGATTGTGGGATTGTGTGGTTGTGTGATTGTGTGATTGTGTGATTGTGTCCATGTGTAATCGTGTGTTTGGGTGCTTGTGTGATTGTGCGAGGGTGTGATTGTGTGATTGTGGATTGTGTGATTGTGTGATTGTGTGATTGTGTGGTTGTGTGATTGTGTGAAAGTGGGTTTGTGCGTTTGTGGACTGTGTGGTTGTGTGATTGTGTGATGGCGGGATGTGGACTGTCCGATTGTGTGATTTGCGATTGTGTGACAATGCGATTGTGTGATTGTGTGATGGCGGGTTGTGGATTGTCTGATTGTGTGACAATGCGATTGTGTGATTGTGTGGTTGTGTGATTGTGTAATTGCATGGTGGGGTGATTGTGTGATAGTGTGATTGTGTGATAGTGTGATAGTGTGATTGTGTGATTGTGTGATTGTGTGATTGTGTCCATGTGTAATCGTGTGTTTGGGTGCTTGTGTGATTGTGCGAGGGTGTGATTGTGTGATTGTGGATTGTGTGATTGTGTGATTGTGTGATTGTGTGATTGTGTGAAAGTGGGTTTGTGCGTTTGTGGACTGTGTGGTTGTGTGATTGTGTGATGGCGGGATGTGGATTGTCTGATTGTGTGATTTGCGATTGTGTGACAATGCGATTGTGTGATTGTGTGATGGCGGGTTGTGGATTGTCTGATTGTGTGACAATGCGATTGTGTGATTGTGTGGTTGTGTGATTGTGTAATTGCATGGTGGGGTGATTGTGTGATAGTGTGATTGTGTGATAGTGTGATAGTGTGATTGTGTGATTGTGTGATTGTGTGATTGTGTCCATGTGTAATCGTGTGTTTGGGTGCTTGTGTGATTGTGCGAGGGTGTGATTGTGTGATTGTGGATTGTGTGATTGTGTGATTGTGTGATTGTGTGATTGTGTGATTGTGTGATTGTGTGATTGTGTGATTGTGTGATTGTGTGATTGTGGGATTGTATGGTTGTGTGATTGTGTGGTTGTGTGATTGTGTGATTGTGGGATTGTGTGGTTGTGTGATTGTGTGGTTGTGTGATTGTGTGATTGTGTGATTGTGTGATTGTGGGATTGTGTGGTTGTGTGATTGTGTGGTTGTGTGATTGCGTGATTGTGTGATTGTGGGATTGCGTGATTGTGTGATTGTGTGATTATGGGATTGTGTGGTTGTGTGATTGTGTGATTGTTTGATTGTGTGATTGTGGGATTGTGGGATTGTGTGGTTGTGTGATTGTGTGGTTGTGTGATTGCGTGATTGTGTGATTGTGGGATTGTGTGATTGTGTGATTGTGGGATCGTGTGGTTGTGTGATTGTGTGGTTGTGTGATTGTGTGATTGTGTGATTGTGTGATTGTGTGATTGTGTGATTGTGCGGTTGTGTGATTGTGTGATTGTGTGATTGTGTGATTGTGTGATTGTGTGATTGTGTGATTGTGTCACTGTGTGATTGTGTGATTGTGTGATTGTGTGATTGTGTGGTTGTGTGATTGTGTGATTGTGTGATTTTGTGATTGTGGGATTGTGTGGTTGTGTGATTGTGTGGTTGTGTGATTGTGTGATTGTGTGATTGTGTGATTGTGTGATTGTGCGGTTGTGTGATTGTGTGATTGTGTGATTGTGTGATTGTGTGATTGTGGGATTGTGTGAGTGTGTGATTGTGTGATTGTGTGATTGTGTGATTGTGTGACTGTGTCACAGTGTGATTGTGTGATTGTGTGGTTGTGTGATTGTGTGATTGTGGGATTGTGTGGTTGTGTGATTGTGTGGTTGTGTGATTGTGTGATTGTGTGGTTGTGGGATTGTGTGATTGTGTGATTGTGTGATTGTGTGATTGTGTGATTGTGTGATTGTGTGGTTGTGTGATTGTGTGATTGTGTGCTTGTGTGATTGTGCGGTTGTGTGATTGCGTGGTTGCGTGATTGCGTGATTGTGTGATTGTGTGATTTTGTGATTGTGTGGTTGTGTGATTGTGTGATTGTGTGAAAGTGGGTTTGTGCGTTTGTGGACTGTGTGGTTGTGTGATTGTGTGATGGCGGGATGTGGATTGTCTGATTGTGTGATTTGCGATTGTGTGACAATGCGATTGTGTGATTGTGTGATGGCGGGTTGTGGATTGTCTGATTGTGTGACAATGCGATTGTGTGATTGTGTGGTTGTGTGATTGTGTAATTGCATGGTGGGGTGATTGTGTGATAGTGTGATTGTGTGATAGTGTGATAGTGTGATTGTGTGATTGTGTGATTGTGTGATTGTGTCCATGTGTAATCGTGTGTTTGGGTGCTTGTGTGATTGTGCGAGGGTGTGATTGTGTGATTGTGGATTGTGTGATTGTGTGATTGTGTGATTGTGTGATTGTGTGATTGTGTGATTGTGTGATTGTGTGATTGTGTGATTGTGGGATTGTATGGTTGTGTGATTGTGTGGTTGTGTGATTGTGTGATTGTGGGATTGTGTGGTTGTGTGATTGTGTGGTTGTGTGATTGTGTGATTGTGTGATTGTGTGATTGTGGGATTGTGTGGTTGTGTGATTGTGTGGTTGTGTGATTGCGTGATTGTGTGATTGTGGGATTGCGTGATTGTGTGATTGTGTGATTATGGGATTGTGTGGTTGTGTGATTGTGTGATTGTTTGATTGTGTGATTGTGGGATTGTGGGATTGTGTGGTTGTGTGATTGTGTGGTTGTGTGATTGCGTGATTGTGTGATTGTGGGATTGTGTGATTGTGTGATTGTGGGATCGTGTGGTTGTGTGATTGTGTGGTTGTGTGATTGTGTGATTGTGTGATTGTGTGATTGTGTGATTGTGTGATTGTGCGGTTGTGTGATTGTGTGATTGCGTGATTGTGTGATTGTGCGGTTGTGTGATTGTGTGATTGCGTGATTGTGTGATTGTGTGATTGTGGATTGTGTGATTGTGTGATTGTGTGATTGTGTGATTGTGTGATTGTGTGATTGTGTGATTGTGTGATTGTGTGATTGTGTGATTGTGTGATTGTGTGATTGTGTGATTGTGTGATTGTGTGATTGTGTGATTGTGTCACTGTGTGATTGTGTGATTGTGTGATTGTGTGATTGTGTGGTTGTGTGATTGTGTGATTGTGTCACAGTGTGATTGTGTGATTGTGTGGTTGTGTGATTGTGTGATTGTGGGATTGTGTGGTTGTGTGATTGTGTGGTTGTGTGATTGTGTGATTGTGTGGTTGTGGGATTGTGTGATTGTGTGATTGTGTGATTGTGTGATTGTGTGATTGTGTGATTGTGTGATTGTGTGGTTGTGTGATTGTGTGATTGTGTGCTTGTGTGATTGTGCGGTTGTGTGATTGCGTGGTTGCGTGATTGCGTGATTGTGTGATTGTGTGATTTTGTGATTGTGTGGTTGTGTGATTGTGTGATTGTGTGAAAGTGGGTTTGTGCGTTTGTGGACTGTGTGGTTGTGTGATTGTGTGATGGCGGGATGTGGATTGTCTGATTGTGTGATTTGCGATTGTGTGACAATGCGATTGTGTGATTGTGTGATGGCGGGTTGTGGATTGTCTGATTGTGTGACAATGCGATTGTGTGATTGTGTGGTTGTGTGATTGTGTAATTGCATGGTGGGGTGATTGTGTGATAGTGTGATTGTGTGATAGTGTGATAGTGTGATTGTGTGATTGTGTGATTGTGTGATTGTGTCCATGTGTAATCGTGTGTTTGGGTGCTTGTGTGATTGTGCGAGGGTGTGATTGTGTGATTGTGGATTGTGTGATTGTGTGATTGTGTGATTGTGTGATTGTGTGATTGTGGGATTGTATGGTTGTGTGATTGTGTGGTTGTGTGATTGTGTGATTGTGGGATTGTGTGGTTGTGTGATTGTGTGGTTGTGTGATTGTGTGATTGTGTGATTGTGTGATTGTGGGATTGTGTGGTTGTGTGATTGTGTGGTTGTGTGATTGCGTGATTGTGTGATTGTGGGATTGCGTGATTGTGTGATTGTGTGATTATGGGATTGTGTGGTTGTGTGATTGTGTGATTGTTTGATTGTGTGATTGTGGGATTGTGGGATTGTGTGGTTGTGTGATTGTGTCGTTGTGTGATTGCGTGATTGTGTGATTGTGGGATTGTGTGATTGTGTGATTGTGGGATCGTGTGGTTGTGTGATTGTGTGGTTGTGTGATTGTGTGATTGTGTGATTGTGTGATTGTGTGATTGTGTGATTGTGCGGTTGTGTGATTGTGTGATTGTGTGATTGTGTGATTGTGTGATTGTGTGATTGTGTGATTGTGTCACTGTGTGATTGTGTGATTGTGTGATTGTGTGATTGTGTGGTTGTGTGATTGTGTGATTGTGTGATTTTGTGATTGTGGGATTGTGTGGTTGTGTGATTGTGTGGTTGTGTGATTGCGTGGTTGCGTGATTGCGTGATTGTGTGATTGTGTGATTTTGTGATTGTGTGGTTGTGTGATTGTGTGATTGTGTGAAAGTGGGTTTGTGCGTTTGTGGACTGTGTGGTTGTGTGATTGTGTGATGGCGGGATGTGGATTGTCTGATTGTGTGATTTGCGATTGTGTGACAATGCGATTGTGTGATTGTGTGATGGCGGGTTGTGGATTGTCTGATTGTGTGACAATGCGATTGTGTGATTGTGTGGTTGTGTGATTGTGTAATTGCATGGTGGGGTGATTGTGTGATAGTGTGATTGTGTGATAGTGTGATAGTGTGATTGTGTGATTGTGTGATTGTGTGATTGTGTCCATGTGTAATCGTGTGTTTGGGTGCTTGTGTGATTGTGCGAGGGTGTGATTGTGTGATTGTGGATTGTGTGATTGTGTGATTGTGTGATTGTGTGATTGTGTGATTGTGTGATTGTGTGATTGTGTGATTGTGGGATTGTATGGTTGTGTGATTGTGTGGTTGTGTGATTGTGTGATTGTGGGATTGTGTGGTTGTGTGATTGTGTGGTTGTGTGATTGTGTGATTGTGTGATTGTGTGATTGTGTGATTGTGGGATTGTGTGGTTGTGTGATTGTGTGGTTGTGTGATTGCGTGATTGTGTGATTGTGGGATTGCGTGATTGTGTGATTGTGTGATTATGGGATTGTGTGGTTGTGTGATTGTGTGATTGTTTGATTGTGTGATTGTGGGATTGTGGGATTGTGTGGTTGTGTGATTGTGTGGTTGTGTGATTGCGTGATTGTGTGATTGTGGGATTGTGTGATTGTGTGATTGTGGGATCGTGTGGTTGTGTGATTGTGTGGTTGTGTGATTGTGTGATTGTGTGATTGTGTGATTGTGTGATTGTGTGATTGTGCGGTTGTGTGATTGTGTGATTGCGTGATTGTGTGATTGTGCGGTTGTGTGATTGTGTGATTGCGTGATTGTGTGATTGTGTGATTGTGGATTGTGTGATTGTGTGATTGTGTGATTGTGTGATTGTGTGATTGTGTGATTGTGTGATTGTGTGATTGTGTGATTGTGTGATTGTGTGATTGTGTGATTGTGTGATTGTGTGATTGTGTCACTGTGTGATTGTGTGATTGTGTGATTGTGTGATTGTGTGGTTGTGTGATTGTGTGATTGTGTGATTTTGTGATTGTGGGATTGTGTGGTTGTGTGATTGTGTGGTTGTGTGATTGCGTGATTGTGTGATTGTGGGATTGTGTGATTGTGTGATTGTGCGATTGTGTGATTGTGTGATTGTGTGGTTGTGTGAGTGTGTGGGTGTGTGATCGTGTGATTGTGTCACTGTGTGATTGTGTGATTGTGTGATTGTGTGGTGGTGCGATTGTGTGATTGTGTATTATGTGATTGTGTTCTTGTGTCTTTGTGTGATTGTGTAGTTGTGTGATTGTGTGATTGTGTGATTGTGGGATTGTGAGATTGTGTGATTGTGTGATTGTGTGATTGTGTGATTGTGTGATTGTGTGATTGTGTGATTGTGTGATTGTGTGATTGTGTGATTGTGTGAAAGTGGGTTTGTGTGTTTGTGGATTGTGTGGTTGTGTGATTGTGTGATGGCGGGATGTGGATTGTCTGATTGTGTGATTGTGTATTGGTGTGATTGTGCGATTGTGTGACTTTACGATTGTGTGATTGTGTGATGGCGGGTTGTGGATTGTCTGATTGTGTGATTGTGTATTGGTGTGATTGTGCGATTGTGTGACTTTGCGATTGTGTGATTGTGTGGTTGTGTGATTGTGTGATTGCATGGTGGGGTGATTGTGTGATAGTGTGATTGTGTGATAGTGTGATAGTGTGATTGTGTGATTGTGTGATTGTGTGATTGTGTGATTGTGTGATTGTGTGATTGTGTGATTGTGTGATTGTGTGATAGTGTGATTGTGTCCATGTGTAATCGTGTGTTTGGGTGCTTGTGTGATTGTGTGAGTGTGTGATTGTGTGATTGTGGATTGTGTGATTGTGTGATTGTGTGATTGTGTGATTGTGTGATTGTGTGATTGTGTGATTGTGTGATTGTATGATTGTGTGATTGTGTGATTGTGTGATTGTGTGATTGTGTCACTGTGTGATTGTGTGATTGTGTGATTGTGTGGTTGTGTGATTGTGTGATTGCGTGATTGTGTGATTGTGGGATTGTGTGATTGTGTGATTGTGCGATTGTGTGATTGTGTGATTGTGTGGTTGTGTGAGTGTGTGGGTGTGTGATCGTGTGATTGTGTCACTGTGTGATTGTGTGATTGTGTGATTGTGTGGTGGTGTGATTGTGTGATTGTGTATTATGTGATTGTGTTCTTGTGTCTTTGTGTGATTGTGTAGTTGTGTGATTGTGTGATTGTGTGATTGTGGGATTGTGTGTTTGTGGATTGTGTGGTTGTGTGATTGTGTGATGGCGGGATGTGGATTGTCTGATTGTGCGATTGTGTATTGGTGTGATTGTGCGATTGTGTGACTTTGCGATTGTGTGATTGTGTGATGGCGGGTTGTGGATTGTCTGATTGTGTGATTGTGTATTGGTGTGATTGTGTGATTGTGTGATTGTGGGATTGTGTGAGTGTGTGATTGTGTGATTGCGTGATTGCGTGATTGTGTGATTGTGTGATTGTGTCACAGTGTGATTGTGTGATTGTGTGGTTGTGTGATTGTGTGATTGTGTGATTGTGTGATTGTGGGATTGTGTGGTTGTGTGATTGTGTGGCTGTGTGATTGTGTGATTGTGTGATTGTGGGATTGTGTGATTGTGTGATTGTGTGATTGTGTGGTTGTGTGATTGTGTGATTGTGTGATTGTGTGATTGTGTGATTGTGCGATTGTGTGATTGCGTGGTTGCGTGATTGCGTGATTGTGTGATTGTGTGATTGTGTGATTGTGTGGTTGTGTGATTGTGTGATTGTGTGATAGTGTGATTGTGCGATTGTGTGATTGCGTGATTGCCTGGTTGCGTGATTCTGTGATTCCCTCGTTGTGCGATTGTGTTATTGTGTGATGAGGTGCTTGTGTGATGGTGTGATTGTGTGGTTGTGTGATTGCGTGATTGTGTGATTGTGGGATTGTGTGATTGTGTGATTGTGCGATTGTGTGATTGTGTGATTGTGTGGTTGTGTGAGTGTGTTGGTGTGTGATCGTGTGATTGTGTCACTGTGTGATTGTGAGATTGTGTGATTGTGTGGTGGTGTGATTGTGTGATTGTGTATTATGTGATTGTGTTCTTGTGTCTTTGTGTGATTGTGTAGTTGTGTGATTGTGTGATTGTGTGATTGTGGGATTGTGTGATTGTGTGATTGTGTGATTGTGTGATTGTGGGATTGTGTGATTGTGTGATTGTGTGATAGTGTGATTGTGTGATTGTGTGATTGTGTGATTGTGTGATTGTGTGATTGTGTGATTGTGTGATTGTGTGATTGTGTGATTGTGTGATTGTGTGATAGTGTGATTGTGTCCATGTGTAATCGTGTGTTTGGGTGCTTGTGTGATTGTGTGAGTGTGTGATTGTGTGATTGTGGATTGTGTGATTGTGTGATTGTGTGATTGTGTGATTGTGTGATTGTGTGATTGTGTGATTGTGTGATTGTATGATTGTGTGATTGTGTGATTGTGTGATTGTGTGATTGTGTCACTGTGTGATTGTGTGATTGTGTGATTGTGTGGTTGTGTGATTGTGTGATTGTGTGATTGTGTGATTGTGTGATTGTGTGATTGTGTGGTTGTGTGATTGTGTGATTGTGTGATTTTGTGATTGTGGGATTGTGTGGTTGTGTGATTGTGTGGTTGTGTGATTGCGTGATTGTGTGATTGTGGGATTGTGTGGTTGTGTGATTGTGTGGTTGTGTGATTGTGTGATTGTGGGATTGTGTGGTTGTGTGATTGTGTGGTTGTGTGATTGTGTGATTGTGGGATTTTGTGGTTGTGTTATTGTGTGGTTGTGTGATTGCGTGATCGTGTGATTGTGGGATTGTGTGATTGTGTGATTGTGTGATTATGGGATTGTGTGGTTGTGTGATTGTGTGATTGTGTGATTGTGTGATTGTGTGATTGTGTGATTGTGTGATTGTGGGATTGTGTGAGTGTGTGATTGTGTGATTGTGTGATTGTGTGATTGTGTGATTGTGTCACAGTGTGATTGTGTGATTGTGTGGTTGTGTGATTGTGTGATTGTGGGATTGTGTGGTTGTGTGATTGTGTGGTTGTGTGATTGTGTGATTGTGTGGTTGTGGGATTGTGTGATTGTGTGATTGTGTGATTGTGTGATTGTGTGATTGTGTGATTGTGTGGTTGTGTGATTGTGTGATTGTGTGCTTGTGTGATTGTGCGGTTGTGTGATTGCGTGGTTGCGTGATTGCGTGATTGTGTGATTGTGTGATTTTGTGATTGTGTGGTTGTGTGATTGTGTGATTGTGTGAAAGTGGGTTTGTGCGTTTGTGGACTGTGTGGTTGTGTGATTGTGTGATGGCGGGATGTGGATTGTCTGATTGTGTGATTTGCGATTGTGTGACAATGCGATTGTGTGATTGTGTGATGGCGGGTTGTGGATTGTCTGATTGTGTGACAATGCGATTGTGTGATTGTGTGGTTGTGTGATTGTGTAATTGCATGGTGGGGTGATTGTGTGATAGTGTGATTGTGTGATAGTGTGATAGTGTGATTGTGTGATTGTGTGATTGTGTGATTGTGTCCATGTGTAATCGTGTGTTTGGGTGCTTGTGTGATTGTGCGAGGGTGTGATTGTGTGATTGTGGATTGTGTGATTGTGTGATTGTGTGATTGTGTGATTGTGTGATTGTGTGATTGTGTGATTGTGTGATTGTGTGATTGTGTGATTGTGGGATTGTATGGTTGTGTGATTGTGTGGTTGTGTGATTGTGTGATTGTGGGATTGTGTGGTTGTGTGATTGTGTGGTTGTGTGATTGTGTGATTGTGTGATTGTGTGATTGTGGGATTGTGTGGTTGTGTGATTGTGTGGTTGTGTGATTGCGTGATTGTGTGATTGTGGGATTGCGTGATTGTGTGATTGTGTGATTATGGGATTGTGTGGTTGTGTGATTGTGTGATTGTTTGATTGTGTGATTGTGGGATTGTGGGATTGTGTGGTTGTGTGATTGTGTGGTTGTGTGATTGCGTGATTGTGTGATTGTGGGATTGTGTGATTGTGTGATTGTGGGATCGTGTGGTTGTGTGATTGTGTGGTTGTGTGATTGTGTGATTGTGTGATTGTGTGATTGTGTGATTGTGTGATTGTGCGGTTGTGTGATTGTGTGATTGCGTGATTGTGTGATTGTGCGGTTGTGTGATTGTGTGATTGCGTGATTGTGTGATTGTGTGATTGTGGATTGTGTGATTGTGTGATTGTGTGATTGTGTGATTGTGTGATTGTGTGATTGTGTGATTGTGTGATTGTGTGATTGTGTGATTGTGTGATTGTGTGATTGTGTGATTGTGTGATTGTGTCACTGTGTGATTGTGTGATTGTGTGATTGTGTGATTGTGTGGTTGTGTGATTGTGTGATTGTGTGATTTTGTGATTGTGGGATTGTGTGGTTGTGTGATTGTGTGGTTGTGTGATTGCGTGATTGTGTGATTGTGGGATTGTGTGATTGTGTGATTGTGCGATTGTGTGATTGTGTGATTGTGTGGTTGTGTGAGTGTGTGGGTGTGTGATCGTGTGATTGTGTCACTGCGTGATTGTGTGATTGTGTGATTGTGTGGTGGTGCGATTGTGTGATTGTGTATTATGTGATTGTGTTCTTGTGTCTTTGTGTGATTGTGTTGTTGTGTGATTGTGTGATTGTGTGATTGTGGGATTGTGAGATTGTGTGATTGTGTGATTGTGTGATTGTGTGATTGTGTGATTGTGTGATTGTGTGATTGTGTGATTGTGTGATTGTGTGATTGTGTGATTGTGTGATTGTGTGATTGTGTGAAAGTGGGTTTGTGTGTTTGTGGATTGTGTGGTTGTGTGATTGTGTGATGGCGGGATGTGGATTGTCTGATTGTGTGATTGTGTATTGGTGTGATTGTGCGATTGTGTGACTTTACGATTGTGTGATTGTGTGATGGCGGGTTGTGGATTGTCTGATTGTGTGATTGTGTATTGGTGTGATTGTGCGATTGTGTGACTTTGCGATTGTGTGATTGTGTGGTTGTGTGATTGTGTGATTGCATGGTGGGGTGATTGTGTGATAGTGTGATTGTGTGATAGTGTGATAGTGTGATTGTGTGATTGTGTGATTGTGTGATTGTGTGATTGTGTGATTGTGTGATTGTGTGATTGTGTGATAGTGTGATTGTGTCCATGTGTAATCGTGTGTTTGGGTGCTTGTGTGATTGTGTGAGTGTGTGATTGTGTGATTGTGGATTGTGTGATTGTGTGATTGTGTGATTGTGTGATTGTGTGATTGTGTGATTGTATGATTGTGTGATTGTGTGATTGTGTGATTGTGTGATTGTGTCACTGTGTGATTGTGTGATTGTGTGATTGTGTGGTTGTGTGATTGTGTGATTGTGTGATTGTGTGATTGTGTGATTGTGTGATTGTGTGGTTGTGTGATTGTGTGATTGTGTGATTTTGTGATTGTGGGATTGTGTGGTTGTGTGATTGTGTGGTTGTGTGATTGCGTGATTGTGTGATTGTGGGATTGTGTGATTGTGTGATTGTGCGATTGTGTGATTGTGTGATTGTGTGGTTGTGTGAGTGTGTGGGTGTGTGATCGTGTGATTGTGTCACTGTGTGATTGTGTGATTGTGTGATTGTGGGATTGTGTGGTTGTGTGATTGTGTGGTTGTGTGATTGCGTGATTGTGTGATTGTGGGATTGCGTGATTGTGTGATTGTGTGATTATGGGATTGTGTGGTTGTGTGATTGTGTGATTGTTTGATTGTGTGATTGTGGGATTGTGTGATTGTGTGATTGTGTGATTGTGTGATTGTGTGATTGTGTGATTGTGTGATTGTGTGATTGTGCGATTGTGTGATAGTGTGATTGTGTCCATGTGTAATCGTGTGTTTGGGTGCTTGTGTGATTGTGTGAGTGTGTGATTGTGTGATTGTGGATTGTGTGATTGTGTGATTGTGTGATTGTGTGATTGTGTGATTGTGTGATTGTGTGATTGTATGATTGTGTGATTGTGTGATTGTGTGATTGTGTGATTGTGTCACTGTGTGATTGTGTGATTGTGTTATTGTGTGGTTGTGTGATTGTGTGATTGTGTGATTGTGTGATTGTGTGATTGTGTGGTTGTGTGATTGTGTGATTATGTGATTTTGTGATTGTGGGATTGTGTGGTTGTGTGATTGTGTGGTTGTGTGATTGCGTGATTGTGTGATTGTGGGATTGTGTGATTGTGTGATTGTGCGATTGTGTGATTGTGTGATTGTGTGGTTGTGTGAGTGTGTGGGTGTGTGATCGTGTGATTGTGTCACTGTGTGATTGTGTGATTGTGTGATTGTGTGGTGGTGTGATTGTGTGATTGTGTATTATGTGATTGTGTTCTTGTGTCTTTGTGTGATTGTATAGTTGTGTGATTGTGTGATTGTGTGATTGTGGGATTGTGAGATTGTGTGATTGTGTGATTGTGTGATTGTGTGATTGTGTGATTGTGTGATTGTGTGAAAGTGGGTTTGTGTGTTTGTGGATTGTGTGGTTGTGTGATTGTGTGATGGCGGGATGTGGATTGTCTGATTGTGTGATTGTGTATTGGTGTGATTGTGCGATTGTGTGACTTTGCGATTGTGTGATTGTGTGATGGCGGGTTGTGGATTGTCTGATTGTGTGATTGTGTATTGGTGTGATTGTGTGATTGTGTGATTGTGGGATTGTGTGAGTGTGTGATTGTGTGATTGCGTGATTGTGTGATTGTGTGATTGTGTCACAGTGTGATTGTGTGATTGTGTGGTTGTGTGATTGTGTGATTGTGTGATTGTGTGATTGTGGGATTGTGTGGTTGTGTGATTGTGTGGCTGTGTGATTGTGTGATTGTGTGATTGTGTGATTGTGGGATTGTGTGATTGTGTGATTGTGTGATTGTGTGGTTGTGTGATTGTGTGATTGTGTGATTGTGTGATTGTGTGATTGTGCGATTGTGTGATTGCGTGATTGTGTGATTGTGTGATTGTGTGATTGTGTGATTGTGTGATTGTGTGAAAGTGGGTTTGTGTGTTTGTGGATTGTGTGGTTGTGTGATTGTGTGGTTGTGTGATTGCGTGATTGTGTGATTGTGGGATTGTGTGATTGTGTGATTGTGCGATTGTGTGATTGTGTGATTGTGTGGTTGTGTGAGTGTGTGGGTGTGTGATCGTGTGATTGTGTCACTGTGTGATTGTGAGATTGTGTGATTGTGTGGTGGTGTGATTGTGTGATTGTGTATTATGTGATTGTGTTCTTGTGTCTTTGTGTGATTGTGTAGTTGTGTGATTGTGTGATTGTGTGATTGTGGGATTGTGTGATTGTGTGATTGTGTGATTGTGTGGTTGTGCGATTGTGTGATTGTGTGATTGTGTGGTTGTGTGATTGTGTGATTGTGTGATTGTGTGATTGTGTGATTGTGTGATTGTGTGAAAGTGGGTTTGTGTGTTTGTGGATTGTGTGGTTGTGTGATTGTGTGATGGCGGGATGTGGATTGTCTGATTGTGTGATTGTGTATTGGTGTGATTGTGCGATTGTGTGACATTGCGATTGTGTGATTGTGTGATGGCGGGTTGTGGATTGTCTGATTGTGTGATTGTGTATTGGTGTGATTGTGTGATTGTGGGATTGTGTGAGTGTGTGATTGTGTGATTGCGTGATTGTGTGATTGCGTGGTTGCGTGATTGTGTGGTTGTGTGATTGTGTGATTGTGGGATTGTGTGATTGTGTGATTGTGTGATTGTGTGATTGTGTGAAAGTGGGTTTGTGTGTTTGTGGATTGTGTGGTTGTGTGATTGTGTGATGGCGGGATGTGGATTGTCTGATTGTGTGATTGTGTATTGGTGTGATTGTGCGATTGTGTGACTTTGCGATTGTGTGATTGTGTGATGGCGGGTTGTGGATTGTCTGATTGTGTGATTGTGTATTGGTGTGATTGTGCGATTGTGTAATTGCATGGTGGGGTGATTGTGTGATAGTGTGATTGTGTGATAGTGTGATAGTGTGATTGTGTGATTGTGTGATTGTGTGATTGTGTGATTGTGTCCATGTGTAATCGTGTGTTTGGGTGCTTGTGTGCTTGTGCGAGTGTGTGATTGTGTGATTGTGGATTGTGTGATTGTGTGATTGTGTGATTGTGTGATTGTGGGATTGTGTGGTTGCGTGATTGTGTGGTTGTGTGATTGTGTGATTGTGGGATTGTGTGGTTGTGTGATTGTGTGGTTGTGTGATTGTGGGATTGTGTGATTGTGTGATTGTGTGATTATGGGATTGTGTGGTTGTGTGATTGTGTGGTTGTGTGATTGTGTGATTGTGTGATTGTGTGATTGTGTGATTGTGGGATTGCGTGATTGTGTGATTGTGTGATTGTGTGGTTGTGTGATTGTGTGATTGTGTGATTGTCTGATTGTGTGATTGTGTATTGGTGTGATTGTGCGATTGTGTGACTTTGCGATTGTGTGATTGTGTGGTTGTGTGATTGTGTGATTGCATGGTGGGGTGATTGTGTGATAGTGTGATTGTGTGATAGTGTGATAGTGTGATTGTGTGATTGTGTGATTGTGTGATTGTGTGATTGTGTGATTGTGTGATTGTGTGATTGTGTGATTGTGTGATTGTGTGATTGTGTGATAGTGTGATTGTGTCCATGTGTAATCGTGTGTTTGGGTGCTTGTGTGATTGTGTGAGTGTGTGATTGTGTGATTGTGGATTGTGTGATTGTGTGATTGTGTGATTGTGTGATTGTGTGATTGTGTGATTGTGTGATTGTGTGATTGTATGATTGTGTGATTGTGTGATTGTGTGATTGTGTGATTGTGTCACTGTGTGATTGTGTGATTGTGTGATTGTGTGGTTGTGTGATTGTGTGATTGTGTGATTGTGTGATTGTGTGATTGTGTGATTGTGTGGTTGTGTGATTGTGTGATTGTGTGATTTTGTGATTGTGGGATTGTGTGGTTGTGTGATTGTGTGGTTGTGTGATTGCGTGATTGTGTGATTGTGGGATTGTGTGGTTGTGTGATTGTGTGGTTGTGTGATTGTGTGATTGTGGGATTGTGTGGTTGTGTGATTGTGTGGTTGTGTGATTGTGTGATTGTGGGATTTTGTGGTTGTGTTATTGTGTGGTTGTGTGATTGCGTGATCGTGTGATTGTGGGATTGTGTGATTGTGTGATTGTGTGATTATGGGATTGTGTGGTTGTGTGATTGTGTGATTGTGTGATTGTGTGATTGTGTGATTGTGTGATTGTGTGATTGTGGGATTGTGTGAGTGTGTGATTGTGTGATTGTGTGATTGTGTGATTGTGTGATTGTGTCACAGTGTGATTGTGTGATTGTGTGGTTGTGTGATTGTGTGATTGTGGGATTGTGTGGTTGTGTGATTGTGTGGTTGTGTGATTGTGTGATTGTGTGGTTGTGGGATTGTGTGATTGTGTGATTGTGTGATTGTGTGATTGTGTGATTGTGTGATTGTGTGGTTGTGTGATTGTGTGATTGTGTGCTTGTGTGATTGTGCGGTTGTGTGATTGCGTGGTTGCGTGATTGCGTGATTGTGTGATTGTGTGATTTTGTGATTGTGTGGTTGTGTGATTGTGTGATTGTGTGAAAGTGGGTTTGTGCGTTTGTGGACTGTGTGGTTGTGTGATTGTGTGATGGCGGGATGTGGATTGTCTGATTGTGTGATTTGCGATTGTGTGACAATGCGATTGTGTGATTGTGTGATGGCGGGTTGTGGATTGTCTGATTGTGTGACAATGCGATTGTGTGATTGTGTGGTTGTGTGATTGTGTAATTGCATGGTGGGGTGATTGTGTGATAGTGTGATTGTGTGATAGTGTGATAGTGTGATTGTGTGATTGTGTGATTGTGTGATTGTGTCCATGTGTAATCGTGTGTTTGGGTGCTTGTGTGATTGTGCGAGGGTGTGATTGTGTGATTGTGGATTGTGTGATTGTGTGATTGTGTGATTGTGTGATTGTGTGATTGTGTGATTGTGTGATTGTGTGATTGTGTGATTGTGTGATTGTGGGATTGTATGGTTGTGTGATTGTGTGGTTGTGTGATTGTGTGATTGTGGGATTGTGTGGTTGTGTGATTGTGTGGTTGTGTGATTGTGTGATTGTGTGATTGTGTGATTGTGGGATTGTGTGGTTGTGTGATTGTGTGGTTGTGTGATTGCGTGATTGTGTGATTGTGGGATTGCGTGATTGTGTGATTGTGTGATTATGGGATTGTGTGGTTGTGTGATTGTGTGATTGTTTGATTGTGTGATTGTGGGATTGTGGGATTGTGTGGTTGTGTGATTGTGTGGTTGTGTGATTGCGTGATTGTGTGATTGTGGGATTGTGTGATTGTGTGATTGTGGGATCGTGTGGTTGTGTGATTGTGTGGTTGTGTGATTGTGTGATTGTGTGATTGTGTGATTGTGTGATTGTGTGATTGTGCGGTTGTGTGATTGTGTGATTGCGTGATTGTGTGATTGTGCGGTTGTGTGATTGTGTGATTGCGTGATTGTCTGATTGTGTGATTGTGGATTGTGTGATTGTGTGATTGTGTGATTGTGTGATTGTGTGATTGTGTGATTGTGTGATTGTGTGATTGTGTGATTGTGTGATTGTGTGATTGTGTGATTGTGTGATTGTGTGATTGTGTGATTGTGTCACTGTGTGATTGTGTGATTGTGTGATTGTGTGATTGTGTGGTTGTGTGATTGTGTGATTGTGTGATTTTGTGATTGTGGGATTGTGTGGTTGTGTGATTGTGTGGTTGTGTGATTGCGTGATTGTGTGATTGTGGGATTGTGTGATTGTGTGATTGTGCGATTGTGTGATTGTGTGATTGTGTGGTTGTGTGAGTGTGTGGGTGTGTGATCGTGTGATTGTGTCACTGTGTGATTGTGTGATTGTGTGATTGTGTGGTGGTGCGATTGTGTGATTGTGTATTATGTGATTGTGTTCTTGTGTCTTTGTGTGATTGTGTTGTTGTGTGATTGTGTGATTGTGTGATTGTGGGATTGTGAGATTGTGTGATTGTGTGATTGTGTGATTGTGTGATTGTGTGATTGTGTGATTGTGTGATTGTGTGATTGTGTGATTGTGTGATTGTGTGATTGTGTGATTGTGTGAAAGTGGGTTTGTGTGTTTGTGGATTGTGTGGTTGTGTGATTGTGTGATGGCGGGATGTGGATTGTCTGATTGTGTGATTGTGTATTGGTGTGATTGTGCGATTGTGTGACTTTACGATTGTGTGATTGTGTGATGGCGGGTTGTGGATTGTCTGATTGTGTGATTGTGTATTGGTGTGATTGTGCGATTGTGTGACTTTGCGATTGTGTGATTGTGTGGTTGTGTGATTGTGTGATTGCATGGTGGGGTGATTGTGTGATAGTGTGATTGTGTGATAGTGTGATAGTGTGATTGTGTGATTGTGTGATTGTGTGATTGTGTGATTGTGTGATTGTGTGATTGTGTGATTGTGTGATAGTGTGATTGTGTCCATGTGTAATCGTGTGTTTGGGTGCTTGTGTGATTGTGTGAGTGTGTGATTGTGTGATTGTGGATTGTGTGATTGTGTGATTGTGTGATTGTGTGATTGTGTGATTGTGTGATTGTATGATTGTGTGATTGTGTGATTGTGTGATTGTGTGATTGTGTCACTGTGTGATTGTGTGATTGTGTGATTGTGTGGTTGTGTGATTGTGTGATTGTGTGATTGTGTGATTGTGTGATTGTGTGATTGTGTGGTTGTGTGATTGTGTGATTGTGTGATTTTGTGATTGTGGGATTGTGTGGTTGTGTGATTGTGTGGTTGTGTGATTGCGTGATTGTGTGATTGTGGGATTGTGTGATTGTGTGATTGTGCGATTGTGTGATTGTGTGATTGTGTGGTTGTGTGAGTGTGTGGGTGTGTGATCGTGTGATTGTGTCACTGTGTGATTGTGTGATTGTGTGATTGTGGGATTGTGTGGTTGTGTGATTGTGTGGTTGTGTGATTGCGTGATTGTGTGATTGTGGGATTGCGTGATTGTGTGATTGTGTGATTATGGGATTGTGTGGTTGTGTGATTGTGTGATTGTTTGATTGTGTGATTGTGGGATTGTGTGATTGTGTGATTGTGTGATTGTGTGATTGTGTGATTGTGTGATTGTGTGATTGTGTGATTGTGCGATTGTGTGATAGTGTGATTGTGTCCATGTGTAATCGTGTGTTTGGGTGCTTGTGTGATTGTGTGAGTGTGTGATTGTGTGATTGTGGATTGTGTGATTGTGTGATTGTGTGATTGTGTGATTGTGTGATTGTGTGATTGTGTGATTGTATGATTGTGTGATTGTGTGATTGTGTGATTGTGTGATTGTGTCACTGTGTGATTGTGTGATTGTGTGATTGTGTGGTTGTGTGATTGTGTGATTGTGTGATTGTGTGATTGTGTGATTGTGTGGTTGTGTGATTGTGTGATTATGTGATTTTGTGATTGTGGGATTGTGTGGTTGTGTGATTGTGTGGTTGTGTGATTGCGTGATTGTGTGATTGTGGGATTGTGTGATTGTGTGATTGTGCGATTGTGTGATTGTGTGATTGTGTGGTTGTGTGAGTGTGTGGGTGTGTGATCGTGTGATTGTGTCACTGTGTGATTGTGTGATTGTGTGATTGTGTGGTGGTGTGATTGTGTGATTGTGTATTATGTGATTGTGTTCTTGTGTCTTTGTGTGATTGTATAGTTGTGTGATTGTGTGATTGTGTGATTGTGGGATTGTGAGATTGTGTGATTGTGTGATTGTGTGATTGTGTGATTGTGTGATTGTGTGATTGTGTGAAAGTGGGTTTGTGTGTTTGTGGATTGTGTGGTTGTGTGATTGTGTGATGGCGGGATGTGGATTGTCTGATTGTGTGATTGTGTATTGGTGTGATTGTGCGATTGTGTGACTTTGCGATTGTGTGATTGTGTGATGGCGGGTTGTGGATTGTCTGATTGTGTGATTGTGTATTGGTGTGATTGTGTGATTGTGTGATTGTGGGATTGTGTGAGTGTGTGATTGTGTGATTGCGTGATTGTGTGATTGTGTGATTGTGTCACAGTGTGATTGTGTGATTGTGTGGTTGTGTGATTGTGTGATTGTGTGATTGTGTGATTGTGGGATTGTGTGGTTGTGTGATTGTGTGGCTGTGTGATTGTGTGATTGTGTGATTGTGTGATTGTGGGATTGTGTGATTGTGTGATTGTGTGATTGTGTGGTTGTGTGATTGTGTGATTGTGTGATTGTGTGATTGTGTGATTGTGCGATTGTGTGATTGCGTGATTGTGTGATTGTGTGATTGTGTGATTGTGTGATTGTGTGATTGTGTGGTTGTGTGATTGTGTGATTGTGTGATAGTGTGATTGTGCGATTGTGTGATTGCGTGATTGCCTGGTTGCGTGATTCTGTGATTCCCTCGTTGTGCGATTGTGTTATTGTGTGATGAGGTGCTTGTGTGATGGTGTGATTGTGTGATTGTGTGATTGTGTGGTTGTGTGATTGCGTGATTGTGTGATTGTGGGATTGTGTGATTGTGTGATTGTGCGATTGTGTGATTGTGTGATTGTGTGGTTGTGTGAGTGTGTGGGTGTGTGATCGTGTGATTGTGTCACTGTGTGATTGTGAGATTGTGTGATTGTGTGGTGGTGTGATTGTGTGATTGTGTATTATGTGATTGTGTTCTTGTGTCTTTGTGTGATTGTGTAGTTGTGTGATTGTGTGATTGTGTGATTGTGGGATTGTGTGATTGTGTGATTGTGTGATTGTGTGGTTGTGCGATTGTGTGATTGTGTGATTGTGTGGTTGTGTGATTGTGTGATTGTGTGATTGTGTGATTGTGTGATTGTGTGATTGTGTGAAAGTGGGTTTGTGTGTTTGTGGATTGTGTGGTTGTGTGATTGTGTGATGGCGGGATGTGGATTGTCTGATTGTGTGATTGTGTATTGGTGTGATTGTGCGATTGTGTGACATTGCGATTGTGTGATTGTGTGATGGCGGGTTGTGGATTGTCTGATTGTGTGATTGTGTATTGGTGTGATTGTGTGATTGTGGGATTGTGTGAGTGTGTGATTGTGTGATTGCGTGATTGTGTGATTGCGTGGTTGCGTGATTGTGTGGTTGTGTGATTGTGTGATTGTGGGATTGTGTGATTGTGTGATTGTGTGATTGTGTGATTGTGTGAAAGTGGGTTTGTGTGTTTGTGGATTGTGTGGTTGTGTGATTGTGTGATGGCGGGATGTGGATTGTCTGATTGTGTGATTGTGTATTGGTGTGATTGTGCGATTGTGTGACTTTGCGATTGTGTGATTGTGTGATGGCGGGTTGTGGATTGTCTGATTGTGTGATTGTGTATTGGTGTGATTGTGTGATTGTGTGATTGTGTGATTGTGTGATTGTGTGATTGTGCGATTGTGTGATTGCGTGGTTGCGTGATTGCGTGATTGCGTGATTGTGTGATTGTGTGATTGTGTGGTTGTGTGATTGTGTGATTGTGTGATTGTGTGATAGTGTGATTGTGCGATTGTGTGATTGCGTGATTGTGTGATTGTGTGATTGTGTGGTGGTGTGATTGTGTGATTGTGTATTATGTGATTGTGAGATTGTGTCACAATGTGATTGTGTGATTGTGTGGTTGTGTGATTGTCTGATTGTCTGATTGTGTATTGGTGTAATTGTGTGATTGTGTGATTGTGGGATTGTGTGAGTGTGTGATTGTGTGATTGTGTGATAGTGTGATAGTGTGATTGTGGGATTGTGTGGTTGTGTGATTGTGTGGTTGTGTGATTGCGTGATTGTGTGATTGTGGGATTGTGTGATTGTGTGATTGTGTGATTGTGTGATTGTGTGATTGTGTGATCGTGTGGTTGTGGGATTGTGTGGTTGTGTGATTGTGTGATTGTGTGAAAGTGGGTTTGTGTGTTTGTGGATTGTGTGGTTGTGTGATTGTGTGATGGCGGGATGTGGATTGTCTGATTGTGTGATTGTGTATTGGTGTGATTGTGCGATTGTGTGACTTTGCGATTGTGTGATTGTGTGATGGCGGGTTGTGGATTGTCTGATTGTGTGATTGTGTATTGGTGTGATTGTGCGATTGTGTAATTGCATGGTGGGGTGATTGTGTGATAGTGTGATTGTGTGATAGTGTGATAGTGTGATTGTGTGATTGTGTGATTGTGTGATTGTGTGATTGTGTCCATGTGTAATCGTGTGTTTGGGTGCTTGTGTGCTTGTGCGAGTGTGTGATTGTGTGATTGTGGATTGTGTGATTGTGTGATTGTGTGATTGTGTGATTGTGGGATTGTGTGGTTGCGTGATTGTGTGGTTGTGTGATTGTGTGATTGTGGGATTGTGTGGTTGTGTGATTGTGTGGTTGTGTGATTGTGTGATTGTGTGATTGTGTGATTGTGGGATTGTGTGGTTGTGTGATTGTGTGGTTGTGTGATTGCGTGATTGTGTGATTGTGGGATTGTGTGATTGTGTGATTGTGTGATTATGGGATTGTGTGGTTGTGTGATTGTGTGGTTGTGTGATTGTGTGATTGTGTGATTGTGTGATTGTGTGATTGTGGGATTGTGTGGTTGTGTGATTGTGTGATTGTGTGATTGTGTGATTGTGTGATTGTGTGATTGTGTGATTGTGTGGTGGTGTGATTGTGTGATTGTGTATTATGTGATTCTGTGATTGTGTGATTGTGCGGTTGTGTGATTGTGTGATTGTGTGATTGTGGGATTGTGTGGTTGTGTGATTGTGTGGTTGTGTGATTGTGTGATTGTGTGATTGTGTGATTGTGTGATTGTGTGATTGTGTGATTGTGTGATTGTGTGATTGTGTGATTGTGTGATTGTGTGATTGTGTGATTGTGTGATTGTGTGATTGTGTGATTGTGCGATTGTGTGATTGTGTGAAAGTGGGCTTGTGTGTTTGTGGATTGTGTGGTTGTGTGATTGTGTGATGGCGGGATGTGGATTGTCTGATTGTGTGATTGTGTATTGGTGTGATTGTGCGATTGTGCGACTTTGCGATTGTGTGATTGTGTGATGGCGGGTTGTGGATTGTCTGATTGTGTGATTGTGTATTGGTGTGATTGTGTGATTGTGTGATGGCGGGTTGTGGATTGTCTGATTGTGTGATTGTGTATTGGTGTGGTTGTGTGATTGTGTGATTGTGGGATTGTGTGAGTGTGTGATTGTGTGATTGCGTGATTGTGTGACTGTGTGATTGTGTCACAGTGTGATTGTGTGATTGTGTGGTTGTGTGATTGTGTGATTGTGTGATCGTGTGATTGTGGGATTGTGTGGTTGTGTGATTGCGTGATTGTGTGGTTGTGTGATTGTGTGATTGTGTGATAGTGTGATTGTGCGATTGTGTGATTGCGTGATTGCCTGGTTGCGTGATTCTGTGATTCCCTCGTTGTGCGATTGTGTTATTGTGTGATGAGGTGCTTGTGTGATGGTGTGATTGTGTGATTGTGTGGTTGTGTGATTGTGTGATTGTGTGATTGTGTGATTGTGCGATTGTGTGATTGTGTGATTGTGTGGTTGTGTGATTATGCGATTGTGTCATTGTGTTCATGTGTTATTTTGTGTTGGGGTGCTTGTGTGATTGCGTGAGTGTATGATTGTGTGACTGTGGATTGTGTATTGTGCGATTGTGTGATTGCGTGAGTGTGTGGTTGTGTGACTGTAGATTGCGTATTGTGTGATTGTGTGATTGCGTGATTGTGGGATTGTGTGATTGTGTGATTGTGTGATTGTGTGATTGTGTGAAAGTGGGTTTGTGTGTTTGTGGATTGTGTGGTTGTGTGATTGTGTGATGGCGGGATGTGGATTGTCTGATTGTGTGATTGTGTATTGGTGTGATTGTGCGATTGTGTGACTTTGCGATTGTGTGATTGTGTGATGGCGGGTTGTGGATTGTCTGATTGTGTGATTGTGTATTGGTGTGATTGTGTGATTGTGTGATTGTGTGATTGTGTGATTGTGTGATTGTGCGATTGTGTGATTGCGTGGTTGCGTGATTGCGTGATTGCGTGATTGTGTGATTGTGTGATTGTGTGGTTGTGTGATTGTGTGATTGTGTGATTGTGTGATAGTGTGATTGTGCGATTGTGTGATTGCGTGATTGTGTGATTGTGTGATTGTGTGGTGGTGTGATTGTGTGATTGTGTATTATGTGATTGTGTGATTGTGTCACAATGTGATTGTGTGATTGTGTGGTTGTGTGATTGTCTGATTGTCTGATTGTGTATTGGTGTAATTGTGTGATTGTGTGATTGTGGGATTGTGTGAGTGTGTGATTGTGTGATTGTGTGATAGTGTGATAGTGTGATTGTGTGATTGTATGGTTGTGTGATTGTGTGATTGTGTGATTGTGTGATTGTGTGATAGTTTGATTGTGTGATTGTGTGATTGTGTGATTGTCTGATTGTGTGGTGGTGTGATTGTGTGATTGTGTATTATGTGATTGTGTGATTGTGTCACAATGTGATTGTGTGATTGTGTGGTTGTGTGATTGTGTGATTGCGTGATTGTGGGATTGTGTGGTTGTGTGATTGTGTGGTTGTGTGATTGTGTGATTGTGTGATTGTGGGATTGTGTGGTTGTGTGATTGTGTGGTTGTGTGATTGCGTGATTGTGTGATTGTGGGATTGTGTGATTGTGTGATTGTGTGATTGTGTGATTGTGTGATTGTGTGATCGTGTGGTTGTGGGATTGTGTGGTTGTGTGATTGTGTGATTGTGTGAAAGTGGGTTTGTGTGTTTGTGGATTGTGTGGTTGTGTGATTGTGTGATGGCGGGATGTGGATTGTCTGATTGTGTGATTGTGTATTGGTGTGATTGTGCGATTGTGTGACTTTGCGATTGTGTGATTGTGTGATGGCGGGTTGTGGATTGTCTGATTGTGTGATTGTGTATTGGTGTGATTGTGCGATTGTGTAATTGCATGGTGGGGTGATTGTGTGATAGTGTGATTGTGTGATAGTGTGATAGTGTGATTGTGTGATTGTGTGATTGTGTGATTGTGTGATTGTGTCCATGTGTAATCGTGTGTTTGGGTGCTTGTGTGCTTGTGCGAGTGTGTGATTGTGTGATTGTGGATTGTGTGATTGTGTGATTGTGTGATTGTGTGATTGTGGGATTGTGTGGTTGCGTGATTGTGTGGTTGTGTGATTGTGTGATTGTGGGATTGTGTGGTTGTGTGATTGTGTGGTTGTGTGATTGTGTGATTGTGTGATTGTGTGATTGTGGGATTGTGTGGTTGTGTGATTGTGTGGTTGTGTGATTGCGTGATTGTGTGATTGTGGGATTGTGTGATTGTGTGATTGTGTGATTATGGGATTGTGTGGTTGTGTGATTGTGTGGTTGTGTGATTGTGTGATTGTGTGATTGTGTGATTGTGTGATTGTGGGATTGTGTGGTTGTGTGATTGTGTGATTGTGTGATTGTGTGATTGTGTGATTGTGTGATTGTGTGATTGTGTGATTGTGTGGTGGTGTGATTGTGTGATTGTGTATTATGTGATTCTGTGATTGTGTGATTGTGCGGTTGTGTGATTGTGTGATTGTGTGATTGTGGGATTGTGTGGTTGTGTGATTGTGTGGTTGTGTGATTGTGTGATTGTGTGATTGTGTGATTGTGTGATTGTGTGATTGTGTGATTGTGTGATTGTGTGATTGTGTGATTGTGTGATTGTGTGATTGTGTGATTGTGTGATTGTGTGATTGTGTGATTGTGTGATTGTGCGATTGTGTGATTGTGTGAAAGTGGGCTTGTGTGTTTGTGGATTGTGTGGTTGTGTGATTGTGTGATGGCGGGATGTGGATTGTCTGATTGTGTGATTGTGTATTGGTGTGGTTGTGTGATTGTGTGATTGTGGGATTGTGTGAGTGTGTGATTGTGTGATTGCGTGATTGTGTGACTGTGTGATTGTGTCACAGTGTGATTGTGTGATTGTGTGGTTGTGTGATTGTGTGATTGTGTGATCGTGTGATTGTGGGATTGTGTGGTTGTGTGATTGCGTGATTGTGTGGTTGTGTGATTGTGTGATTGTGTGATAGTGTGATTGTGCGATTGTGTGATTGCGTGATTGCCTGGTTGCGTGATTCTGTGATTCCCTCGTTGTGCGATTGTGTTATTGTGTGATGAGGTGCTTGTGTGATGGTGTGATTGTGTGATTGTGTGGTTGTGTGATTGTGTGATTGTGTGATTGTGTGATTGTGCGATTGTGTGATTGTGTGATTGTGTGATTGTGTGATTGTGTGAAAGTGGGTTTGTGTGTTTGTGGATTGTGTGGTTGTGTGATTGTGTGATGGCGGGATGTGGATTGTCTGATTGTGTGATTGTGTATTGGTGTGATTGTGCGATTGTGTGACTTTGCGATTGTGTGATTGTGTGATGGCGGGTTGTGGATTGTCTGATTGTGTGATTGTGTATTGGTGTGATTGTGTGATTGTGTGATTGTGGGATTGTGTGAGTGTGTGATTGTGTGATTGCGTGATTGTGTGATTGTGTGATTGTGTCACAGTGTGATTGTGTGATTGTGTGGTTGTGTGATTGTGTGATTGTGTGATTGTGTGATTGTGGGATTGTGTGGTTGTGTGATTGTGTGGCTGTGTGATTGTGTGATTGTGTGATTGTGTGATTGTGGGATTGTGTGATTGTGTGATTGTGTGATTGTGTGGTTGTGTGATTGTGTGATTGTGTGATTGTGTGATTGTGTGATTGTGCGATTGTGTGATTGCGTGATTGTGTGATTGTGTGATTGTGTGATTGTGTGATTGTGTGATTGTGTGGTTGTGTGATTGTGTGATTGTGTGATAGTGTGATTGTGCGATTGTGTGATTGCGTGATTGCCTGGTTGCGTGATTCTGTGATTCCCTCGTTGTGCGATTGTGTTATTGTGTGATGAGGTGCTTGTGTGATGGTGTGATTGTGTGATTGTGTGATTGTGTGGTTGTGTGATTGCGTGATTGTGTGATTGTGGGATTGTGTGATTGTGTGATTGTGCGATTGTGTGATTGTGTGATTGTGTGGTTGTGTGAGTGTGTGGGTGTGTGATCGTGTGATTGTGTCACTGTGTGATTGTGAGATTGTGTGATTGTGTGGTGGTGTGATTGTGTGATTGTGTATTATGTGATTGTGTTCTTGTGTCTTTGTGTGATTGTGTAGTTGTGTGATTGTGTGATTGTGTGATTGTGGGATTGTGTGATTGTGTGATTGTGTGATTGTGTGGTTGTGCGATTATGTGATTGTGTGATTGTGTGGTTGTGTGATTGTGTGATTGTGTGATTGTGTGATTGTGTGATTGTGTGATTGTGTGAAAGTGGGTTTGTGTGTTTGTGGATTGTGTGGTTGTGTGATTGTGTGATGGCGGGATGTGGATTGTCTGATTGTGTGATTGTGTATTGGTGTGATTGTGCGATTGTGTGACATTGCGATTGTGTGATTGTGTGATGGCGGGTTGTGGATTGTCTGATTGTGTGATTGTGTATTGGTGTGATTGTGTGATTGTGGGATTGTGTGAGTGTGTGATTGTGTGATTGCGTGATTGTGTGATTGCGTGGTTGCGTGATTGTGTGGTTGTGTGATTGTGTGATTGTGGGATTGTGTGATTGTGTGATTGTGTGATTGTGTGATTGTGTGAAAGTGGGTTTGTGTGTTTGTGGATTGTGTGGTTGTGTGATTGTGTGATGGCGGGATGTGGATTGTCTGATTGTGTGATTGTGTATTGGTGTGATTGTGCGATTGTGTGACTTTGCGATTGTGTGATTGTGTGATGGCGGGTTGTGGATTGTCTGATTGTGTGATTGTGTATTGGTGTGATTGTGTGATTGTGTGATTGTGTGATTGTGTGATTGTGTGATTGTGCGATTGTGTGATTGCGTGGTTGCGTGATTGCGTGATTGCGTGATTGTGTGATTGTGTGATTGTGTGGTTGTGTGATTGTGTGATTGTGTGATTGTGTGATAGTGTGATTGTGCGATTGTGTGATTGCGTGATTGTGTGATTGTGTGATTGTGTGGTGGTGTGATTGTGTGATTGTGTATTATGTGATTGTGTGATTGTGTCACAATGTGATTGTGTGATTGTGTGGTTGTGTGATTGTCTGATTGTCTGATTGTGTATTGGTGTAATTGTGTGATTGTGTGATTGTGGGATTGTGTGAGTGTGTGATTGTGTGATTGTGTGATAGTGTGATAGTGTGATTGTGTGATTGTATGGTTGTGTGATTGTGTGATTGTGTGATTGTGTGATTGTGTGATAGTTTGATTGTGTGATTGTGTGATTGTGTGATTGTCTGATTGTGTGGTGGTGTGATTGTGTGATTGTGTATTATGTGATTGTGTGATTGTGTCACAATGTGATTGTGTGATTGTGTGGTTGTGTGATTGTGTGATTGCGTGATTGTGGGATTGTGTGGTTGTGTGATTGTGTGGTTGTGTGATTGTGTGATTGTGTGATTGTGGGATTGTGTGGTTGTGTGATTGTGTGGTTGTGTGATTGCGTGATTGTGTGATTGTGGGATTGTGTGATTGTGTGATTGTGTGATTGTGTGATTGTGTGATTGTGTGATCGTGTGGTTGTGGGATTGTGTGGTTGTGTGATTGTGTGATTGTGTGAAAGTGGGTTTGTGTGTTTGTGGATTGTGTGGTTGTGTGATTGTGTGATGGCGGGATGTGGATTGTCTGATTGTGTGATTGTGTATTGGTGTGATTGTGCGATTGTGTGACTTTGCGATTGTGTGATTGTGTGATGGCGGGTTGTGGATTGTCTGATTGTGTGATTGTGTATTGGTGTGATTGTGCGATTGTGTAATTGCATGGTGGGGTGATTGTGTGATAGTGTGATTGTGTGATAGTGTGATAGTGTGATTGTGTGATTGTGTGATTGTGTGATTGTGTGATTGTGTCCATGTGTAATCGTGTGTTTGGGTGCTTGTGTGCTTGTGCGAGTGTGTGATTGTGTGATTGTGGATTGTGTGATTGTGTGATTGTGTGATTGTGTGATTGTGGGATTGTGTGGTTGCGTGATTGTGTGGTTGTGTGATTGTGTGATTGTGGGATTGTGTGGTTGTGTGATTGTGTGGTTGTGTGATTGTGTGATTGTGTGATTGTGTGATTGTGGGATTGTGTGGTTGTGTGATTGTGTGGTTGTGTGATTGCGTGATTGTGTGATTGTGGGATTGTGTGATTGTGTGATTGTGTGATTATGGGATTGTGTGGTTGTGTGATTGTGTGGTTGTGTGATTGTGTGATTGTGTGATTGTGTGATTGTGTGATTGTGGGATTGTGTGGTTGTGTGATTGTGTGATTGTGTGATTGTGTGATTGTGTGATTGTGTGATTGTGTGATTGTGTGGTGGTGTGATTGTGTGATTGTGTATTATGTGATTCTGTGATTGTGTGATTGTGCGGTTGTGTGATTGTGTGATTGTGTGATTGTGGGATTGTGTGGTTGTGTGATTGTGTGGTTGTGTGATTGTGTGATTGTGTGATTGTGTGATTGTGTGATTGTGTGATTGTGTGATTGTGTGATTGTGTGATTGTGTGATTGTGTGATTGTGTGATTGTGTGATTGTGTGATTGTGCGATTGTGTGATTGTGTGAAAGTGGGCTTGTGTGTTTGTGGATTGTGTGGTTGTGTGATTGTGTGATGGCGGGATGTGGATTGTCTGATTGTGTGATTGTGTATTGGTGTGATTGTGCGATTGTGCGACTTTGCGATTGTGTGATTGTGTGATGGCGGGTTGTGGATTGTCTGATTGTGTGATTGTGTATTGGTGTGATTGTGTGATTGTGTGATGGCGGGTTGTGGATTGTCTGATTGTGTGATTGTGTATTGGTGTGGTTGTGTGATTGTGTGATTGTGGGATTGTGTGAGTGTGTGATTGTGTGATTGCGTGATTGTGTGACTGTGTGATTGTGTCACAGTGTGATTGTGTGATTGTGTGGTTGTGTGATTGTGTGATTGTGTGATCGTGTGATTGTGGGATTGTGTGGTTGTGTGATTGCGTGATTGTGTGGTTGTGTGATTGTGTGATTGTGTGATAGTGTGATTGTGCGATTGTGTGATTGCGTGATTGCCTGGTTGCGTGATTCTGTGATTCCCTCGTTGTGCGATTGTGTTATTGTGTGATGAGGTGCTTGTGTGATGGTGTGATTGTGTGATTGTGTGGTTGTGTGATTGTGTGATTGTGTGATTGTGTGATTGTGCGATTGTGTGATTGTGTGATTGTGTGGTTGTGTGATTATGCGATTGTGTCATTGTGTTCATGTGTTATTTTGTGTTGGGGTGCTTGTGTGATTGCGTGAGTGTATGATTGTGTGACTGTGGATTGTGTATTGTGCGATTGTGTGATTGCGTGAGTGTGTGGTTGTGTGACTGTAGATTGCGTATTGTGTGATTGTGTGATTGCGTGATTGTGTGATTGTGTGATTGTGTGATTGTGTGATTGTGTGATTGTGTGATTGTGTGATTGTGTGATTGTGTGAAAGTGGGTTTGTGTGTTTGTGGATTGTGTGGTTGTGTGATTGTGTGATGGCGGGATGTGGATTGTCTGATTGTGTGATTGTGTATTGGTGTGATTGTGCGATTGTGTGACTTTGCGATTGTGTGATTGTGTGATAGCGGGATGTGGGTTGTCTGATTGTGTGATTGTGTATTGGTGTGATTGTGCGATTGTGTGACAATGCGATTGTGTGATTGTGTGGTTGTGTGATTGTGTAATTGCATGGTGGGGTGATTGTGTGATAGCGTGATTGTGTGATAGTGTGATAGTGTGATTGTGTGATTGTGTGATTGTGTGATTGTGTGATTGTGTGATTGTGTGATTGTGTCCATGTGTAATCGTGTGTTTGGGTGCTTGTGTTATTGTGCGCGTGTGTGATTGTGTGATTGTGGATTGTGTGATTGTGTGATTGTGTGATTGTGTGATTGTGTGATTGTGTGATTGTGTGATTGTGTGATTGTGGGATTGTGTGGTTGTGTGATTGTGTGGTTGTGTGATTGTGTGATTGTGGGATTGTGTGGTTGTGTGATTGTGTGGTTGTGTGATTGTGTGATTGTGGGATTTTGTGGTTGTGTTATTGTGTGGTTGTGTGATTGCGTGATCGTGTGATTGTGGGATTGTGTGATTGTGTGATTGTGTGATTATGGGATTGTGTGGTTGTGTGATTGTGTGATTGTGTGATTGTGTGATTGTGTGATTGTGTGATTGTGGGATTGTGTGAGTGTGTGATTGTGTGATTGTGTGATTGTGTGATTGTGTGATTGTGTCACAGTGTGATTGTGTGATTGTGTGGTTGTGTGATTGTGTGATTGTGTGATTGTGTGATTGTGTGATTGTGTGATTGTGTGATTGTGGGATTGTATGGTTGTGTGATTGTGTGGTTGTGTGATTGTGTGATTGTGGGATTGTGTGGTTGTGTGATTGTGTGGTTGTGTGATTGTGTGATTGTGTGATTGTGTGATTGTGGGATTGTGTGGTTGTGTGATTGTGTGGTTGTGTGATTGCGTGATTGTGTGATTGTGGGATTGCGTGATTGTGTGATTGTGTGATTATGGGATTGTGTGGTTGTGTGATTGTGTGATTGTTTGATTGTGTGATTGTGGGATTGTGGGATTGTGTGGTTGTGTGATTGTGTGGTTGTGTGATTGCGTGATTGTGTGATTGTGGGATTGTGTGATTGTGTGATTGTGGGATCGTGTGGTTGTGTGATTGTGTGGTTGTGTGATTGTGTGATTGTGTGATTGTGTGATTGTGTGATTGTGTGATTGTGCGGTTGTGTGATTGTGTGATTGCGTGATTGTGTGATTGTGCGGTTGTGTGATTGTGTGATTGCGTGATTGTGTGATTGTGTGATTGTGGATTGTGTGATTGTGTGATTGTGTGATTGTGTGATTGTGTGATTGTGTGATTGTGTGATTGTGTGATTGTGTGATTGTGTGATTGTGTGATTGTGTGATTGTGTGATTGTGTGATTGTGTCACTGTGTGATTGTGTGATTGTGTGATTGTGTGATTGTGTGGTTGTGTGATTGTGTGATTGTGTGATTGTGTGATTTTGTGATTGTGGGATTGTGTGGTTGTGTGATTGTGTGGTTGTGTGATTGCGTGATTGTGTGATTGTGGGATTGTGTGATTGTGTGATTGTGCGATTGTGTGATTGTGTGATTGTGTGATTGTGTGGTTGTGTGAGTGTGTGGGTGTGTGATCGTGTGATTGTGTCACTGTGTGATTGTGTGATTGTGTGATTGTGTGGTGGTGCGATTGTGTGATTGTGTATTATGTGATTGTGTTCTTGTGTCTTTGTGTGATTGTGTAGTTGTGTGATTGTGTGATTGTGTGATTGTGGGATTGTGAGATTGTGTGATTGTGTGATTGTGTGATTGTGTGATTGTGTGATTGTGTGATTGTGTGATTGTGTCCATGTGTAATCGTGTGTTTGGGTGCTTGTGTTATTGTGCGCGTGTGTGATTGTGTGATTGTGGATTGTGTGATTGTGTGATTGTGTGATTGTGTGATTGTGTGATTGTGTGATTGTGTGATTGTGTGATTGTGGGATTGTGTGGTTGTGTGATTGTGTGGTTGTGTGATTGTGGGATTGTGTGGTTGTGTGATTGTGTGGTTGTGTGATTGTGTGATTGTGGGATTTTGTGGTTGTGTTATTGTGTGGTTGTGTGATTGCGTGATCGTGTGATTGTGGGATTGTGTGATTGTGTGATTGTGTGATTATGGGATTGTGTGGTTGTGTGATTGTGTGATTGTGTGATTGTGTGATTGTGTGATTGTGTGATTGTGGGATTGTGTGAGTGTGTGATTGTGTGATTGTGTGATTGTGTGATTGTGTGATTGTGTCACAGTGTGATTGCGTGATTGCGTGATTGTGTGATTGTGTGATTGTGTCACAGTGTGATTGTGTGATTGTGTGGTTGTGTGATTGTGTGATTGTGTGATTGTGTGATTGTGGGATTGTGTGGTTGTGTGATTGTGTGGCTGTGTGATTGTGTGATTGTGTGATTGTGGGATTGTGTGATTGTGTGATTGTGTGATTGTGTGATTGTGTGATTGTGTGATTGTGTGATTGTGTGATTGTGTGATTGTGTGATTGTGCGATTGTGTGATTGCGTGGTTGCGTGATTGCGTGATTGTGTGATTGTGTGATTGTGTGATTGTGTGGTTGTGTGATTGTGTGATTGTGTGATAGTGTGATTGTGCGATTGTGTGATTGCGTGATTGCCTGGTTGCGTGATTCTGTGATTCCCTCGTTGTGCGATTGTGTTATTGTGTGATGAGGTGCTTGTGTGATGGTGTGATTGTGTGGTTGTGTGATTGCGTGATTGTGTGATTGTGGGATTGTGTGATTGTGTGATTGTGCGATTGTGTGATTGTGTGATTGTGTGGTTGTGTGAGTGTGTTGGTGTGTGATCGTGTGATTGTGTCACTGTGTGATTGTGAGATTGTGTGATTGTGTGGTGGTGTGATTGTGTGATTGTGTATTATGTGATTGTGTTCTTGTGTCTTTGTGTGATTGTGTAGTTGTGTGATTGTGTGATTGTGTGATTGTGGGATTGTGTGATTGTGTGATTGTGTGATTGTGTGGTTGTGTGATTGTGTGATTGTGTGATTGTGTGGTTGTGTGATTGTGTGATTGTGTGATTGTCTGATTGTGTGATTGTGTATTGGTGTGATTGTGCGATTGTGTGACTTTGCGATTGTGTGATTGTGTGGTTGTGTGATTGTGTGATTGCATGGTGGGGTGATTGTGTGATAGTGTGATTGTGTGATAGTGTGATAGTGTGATTGTGTGATTGTGTGATTGTGTGATTGTGTGATTGTGTGATTGTGTGATTGTGTGATTGTGTGATTGTGTGATTGTGTGATTGTGTGATAGTGTGATTGTGTCCATGTGTAATCGTGTGTTTGGGTGCTTGTGTGATTGTGTGAGTGTGTGATTGTGTGATTGTGGATTGTGTGATTGTGTGATTGTGTGATTGTGTGATTGTGTGATTGTGTGATTGTGTGATTGTGTGATTGTATGATTGTGTGATTGTGTGATTGTGTGATTGTGTGATTGTGTCACTGTGTGATTGTGTGATTGTGTGATTGTGTGGTTGTGTGATTGTGTGATTGTGTGATTGTGTGATTGTGTGATTGTGTGATTGTGTGGTTGTGTGATTGTGTGATTGTGTGATTTTGTGATTGTGGGATTGTGTGGTTGTGCGATTGTGTGATTGTGTGATTGTGTGATTGTGTGGTTGTGTGAGTGTGTGGGTGTGTGATCGTGTGATTGTGTCACTGTGTGATTGTGTGATTGTGTGATTGTGTGGTGGTGCGATTGTGTGATTGTGTATTATGTGATTGTGTTCTTGTGTCTTTGTGTGATTGTGTAGTTGTGTGATTGTGTGATTGTGTGATTGTGGGATTGTGAGATTGTGTGATTGTGTGATTGTGTGATTGTGTGATTGTGTGATTGTGTGATTGTGTGATTGTGTCCATGTGTAATCGTGTGTTTGGGTGCTTGTGTTATTGTGCGCGTGTGTGATTGTGTGATTGTGGATTGTGTGATTGTGTGATTGTGTGATTGTGTGATTGTGTGATTGTGTGATTGTGTGATTGTGTGATTGTGGGATTGTGTGGTTGTGTGATTGTGTGGTTGTGTGATTGTGTGATTGTGGGATTGTGTGGTTGTGTGATTGTGTGGTTGTGTGATTGTGTGATTGTGGGATTTTGTGGTTGTGTTATTGTGTGGTTGTGTGATTGCGTGATCGTGTGATTGTGGGATTGTGTGATTGTGTGATTGTGTGATTATGGGATTGTGTGGTTGTGTGATTGTGTGATTGTGTGATTGTGTGATTGTGTGATTGTGTGATTGTGGGATTGTGTGAGTGTGTGATTGTGTGATTGTGTGATTGTGTGATTGTGTGATTGTGTCACAGTGTGATTGCGTGATTGCGTGATTGTGTGATTGTGTGATTGTGTCACAGTGTGATTGTGTGATTGTGTGGTTGTGTGATTGTGTGATTGTGTGATTGTGTGATTGTGGGATTGTGTGGTTGTGTGATTGTGTGGCTGTGTGATTGTGTGATTGTGTGATTGTGGGATTGTGTGATTGTGTGATTGTGTGATTGTGTGATTGTGTGATTGTGTGATTGTGTGATTGTGTGATTGTGTGATTGTGTGATTGTGCGATTGTGTGATTGCGTGGTTGCGTGATTGCGTGATTGTGTGATTGTGTGATTGTGTGATTGTGTGGTTGTGTGATTGTGTGATTGTGTGATAGTGTGATTGTGCGATTGTGTGATTGCGTGATTGCCTGGTTGCGTGATTCTGTGATTCCCTCGTTGTGCGATTGTGTTATTGTGTGATGAGGTGCTTGTGTGATGGTGTGATTGTGTGGTTGTGTGATTGCGTGATTGTGTGATTGTGGGATTGTGTGATTGTGTGATTGTGCGATTGTGTGATTGTGTGATTGTGTGGTTGTGTGAGTGTGTTGGTGTGTGATCGTGTGATTGTGTCACTGTGTGATTGTGAGATTGTGTGATTGTGTGGTGGTGTGATTGTGTGATTGTGTATTATGTGATTGTGTTCTTGTGTCTTTGTGTGATTGTGTAGTTGTGTGATTGTGTGATTGTGTGATTGTGGGATTGTGTGATTGTGTGATTGTGTGATTGTGTGGTTGTGTGATTGTGTGATTGTGTGATTGTGTGGTTGTGTGATTGTGTGATTGTGTGATTGTCTGATTGTGTGATTGTGTATTGGTGTGATTGTGCGATTGTGTGACTTTGCGATTGTGTGATTGTGTGGTTGTGTGATTGTGTGATTGCATGGTGGGGTGATTGTGTGATAGTGTGATTGTGTGATAGTGTGATAGTGTGATTGTGTGATTGTGTGATTGTGTGATTGTGTGATTGTGTGATTGTGTGATTGTGTGATTGTGTGATTGTGTGATTGTGTGATTGTGTGATAGTGTGATTGTGTCCATGTGTAATCGTGTGTTTGGGTGCTTGTGTGATTGTGTGAGTGTGTGATTGTGTGATTGTGGATTGTGTGATTGTGTGATTGTGTGATTGTGTGATTGTGTGATTGTGTGATTGTGTGATTGTGTGATAGTGTGATTGTGTCCATGTGTAATCGTGTGTTTGGGTGCTTGTGTGATTGTGTGAGTGTGTGATTGTGTGATTGTGGATTGTGTGATTGTGTGATTGTGTGATTGTGTGATTGTGTGATTGTGTGATTGTGTGATTGTGTGATTGTGTGATTGTGTGATTGTGTGATTGTGTGATTGTGTGATTGTGTGATTGTGTGATAGTGTGATTGTGTCCATGTGTAATCGTGTGTTTGGGTGCTTGTGTGATTGTGTGAGTGTGTGATTGTGTGATTGTGTCACTGTGTGATTGTGTGATTGTGTGATTGTGTGGTGGTGCGATTGTGTGATTGTGTATTATGTGATTGTGTTCTTGTGTCTTTGTGTGATTGTGTAGTTGTGTGATTGTGTGATTGTGTGATTGTGGGATTGTGAGATTGTGTGATTGTGTGATTGTGTGATTGTGTGATTGTGTGATTGTGTGATTGTGTGATTGTGTCCATGTGTAATCGTGTGTTTGGGTGCTTGTGTTATTGTGCGCGTGTGTGATTGTGTGATTGTGGATTGTGTGATTGTGTGATTGTGTGATTGTGTGATTGTGTGATTGTGTGATTGTGTGATTGTGTGATTGTGGGATTGTGTGGTTGTGTGATTGTGTGGTTGTGTGATTGTGTGATTGTGGGATTGTGTGGTTGTGTGATTGTGTGGTTGTGTGATTGTGTGATTGTGGGATTTTGTGGTTGTGTTATTGTGTGGTTGTGTGATTGCGTGATCGTGTGATTGTGGGATTGTGTGATTGTGTGATTGTGTGATTATGGGATTGTGTGGTTGTGTGATTGTGTGATTGTGTGATTGTGTGATTGTGTGATTGTGTGATTGTGGGATTGTGTGAGTGTGTGATTGTGTGATTGTGTGATTGTGTGATTGTGTGATTGTGTCACAGTGTGATTGCGTGATTGCGTGATTGTGTGATTGTGTGATTGTGTCACAGTGTGATTGTGTGATTGTGTGGTTGTGTGATTGTGTGATTGTGTGATTGTGGGATTGTGTGGTTGTGTGATTGTGTGGCTGTGTGATTGTGTGATTGTGTGATTGTGGGATTGTGTGATTGTGTGATTGTGTGATTGTGTGATTGTGTGATTGTGTGATTGTGTGATTGTGTGATTGTGTGATTGTGTGATTGTGCGATTGTGTGATTGCGTGGTTGCGTGATTGCGTGATTGTGTGATTGTGTGATTGTGTGATTGTGTGGTTGTGTGATTGTGTGATTGTGTGATAGTGTGATTGTGCGATTGTGTGATTGCGTGATTGCCTGGTTGCGTGATTCTGTGATTCCCTCGTTGTGCGATTGTGTTATTGTGTGATGAGGTGCTTGTGTGATGGTGTGATTGTGTGGTTGTGTGATTGCGTGATTGTGTGATTGTGGGATTGTGTGATTGTGTGATTGTGCGATTGTGTGATTGTGTGATTGTGTGGTTGTGTGAGTGTGTTGGTGTGTGATCGTGTGATTGTGTCACTGTGTGATTGTGAGATTGTGTGATTGTGTGGTGGTGTGATTGTGTGATTGTGTATTATGTGATTGTGTTCTTGTGTCTTTGTGTGATTGTGTAGTTGTGTGATTGTGTGATTGTGTGATTGTGGGATTGTGTGATTGTGTGATTGTGTGATTGTGTGGTTGTGTGATTGTGTGATTGTGTGATTGTGTGGTTGTGTGATTGTGTGATTGTGTGATTGTCTGATTGTGTGATTGTGTATTGGTGTGATTGTGCGATTGTGTGACTTTGCGATTGTGTGATTGTGTGGTTGTGTGATTGTGTGATTGCATGGTGGGGTGATTGTGTGATAGTGTGATTGTGTGATAGTGTGATAGTGTGATTGTGTGATTGTGTGATTGTGTGATTGTGTGATTGTGTGATTGTGTGATTGTGTGATTGTGTGATTGTGTGATTGTGTGATTGTGTGATAGTGTGATTGTGTCCATGTGTAATCGTGTGTTTGGGTGCTTGTGTGATTGTGTGAGTGTGTGATTGTGTGATTGTGGATTGTGTGATTGTGTGATTGTGTGATTGTGTGATTGTGTGATTGTGTGATTGTGTGATTGTGTGATTGTATGATTGTGTGATTGTGTGATTGTGTGATTGTGTGATTGTGTCACTGTGTGATTGTGTGATTGTGTGATTGTGTGGTTGTGTGATTGTGTGATTGTGTGATTGTGTGATTGTGTGATTGTGTGATTGTGTGGTTGTGTGATTGTGTGATTGTGTGATTTTGTGATTGTGGGATTGTGTGGTTGTGTGATTGTGTGGTTGTGTGATTGCGTGATTGTGTGATTGTGGGATTGTGTGATTGTGTGATTGTGCGATTGTGTGATTGTGTGATTGTGTGGTTGTGTGAGTGTGTGGGTGTGTGATCGTGTGATTGTGTCACTGTGTGATTGTGTGATTGTGTGATTGTGTGGTGGTGTGATTGTGTGATTGTGTATTATGTGATTGTGTTCTTGTGTCTTTGTGTGATTGTATAGTTGTGTGATTGTGTGATTGTGTGATTGTGGGATTGTGAGATTGTGTGATTGTGTGATTGTGTGATTGTGTGATTGTGTGATTGTGTGAAAGTGGGTTTGTGTGTTTGTGGATTGTGTGGTTGTGTGATTGTGTGATGGCGGGATGTGGATTGTCTGATTGTGTGATTGTGTATTGGTGTGATTGTGCGATTGTGTGACTTTGCGATTGTGTGATTGTGTGATGGCGGGTTGTGGATTGTCTGATTGTGTGATTGTGTATTGGTGTGATTGTGTGATTGTGTGATTGTGGGATTGTGTGAGTGTGTGATTGTGTGATTGCGTGATTGTGTGATTGTGTGATTGTGTCACAGTGTGATTGCGTGATTGTGTGGTTGTGTGATTGTGTGATTGTGTGATTGTGTGATTGTGGGATTGTGTGGTTGTGTGATTGTGTGGCTGTGTGATTGTGTGATTGTGTGATTGTGGGATTGTGTGATTGTGTGATTGTGTGATTGTGTGGTTGTGTGATTGTGTGATTGTGTGATTGTGTGATTGTGTGATTGTGCGATTGTGTGATTGCGTGGTTGCGTGATTGCGTGATTGTGTGATTGTGTGATTGTGTGATTGTGTGGTTGTGTGATTGTGTGATTGTGTGATAGTGTGATTGTGCGATTGTGTGATTGCGTGATTGCCTGGTTGCGTGATTCTGTGATTCCCTCGTTGTGCGATTGTGTTATTGTGTGATGAGGTGCTTGTGTGATGGTGTGATTGTGTGATTGTGTGATTGTGTGGTTGTGTGATTGCGTGATTGTGTGATTGTGGGATTGTGTGATTGTGTGATTGTGCGATTGTGTGATTGTGTGATTGTGTGGTTGTGTGAGTGTGTGGGTGTGTGATCGTGTGATTGTGTCACTGTGTGATTGTGAGATTGTGTGATTGTGTGGAGGTGTGATTGTGTGATTGTGTATTATGTGATTGTGTTCTTGTGTCTTTGTGTGATTGTGTAGTTGTGTGATTGTGTGATTGTGTGATTGTGGGATTGTGTGATTGTGTGATTGTGTGATTGTGTGGTTGTGCGATTGTGTGATTGTGTGATTGTGTGGTTGTGTGATTGTGTGATTGTGTGATTGTGTGATTGTGTGATTGTGTGATTGTGTGAAAGTGGGTTTGTGTGTTTGTGGATTGTGTGGTTGTGTGATTGTGTGATGGCGGGATGTGGATTGTCTGACTGTGTGATTGTGTATTGGTGTGATTGTGCGATTGTGTGACATTGCGATTGTGTGATTGTGTGATGGCGGGTTGTGGATTGTCTGATTGTGTGATTGTGTATTGGTGTGATTGTGTGATTGTGGGATTGTGTGAGTGTGTGATTGTGTGATTGCGTGATTGTGTGATTGCGTGGTTGCGTGATTGTGTGGTTGTGTGATTGTGTGATTGTGGGATTGTGTGATTGTGTGATTGTGTGATTGTGTGATTGTGTGAAAGTGGGTTTGTGTGTTTGTGGATTGTGTGGTTGTGTGATTGTGTGATGGCGGGATGTGGATTGTCTGATTGTGTGATTGTGTATTGGTGTGATTGTGCGATTGTGTGACTTTGCGATTGTGTGATTGTGTGATGGCGGGTTGTGGATTGTCTGATTGTGTGATTGTGTATTGGTGTGATTGTGTGATTGTGTGATTGTGTGATTGTGTGATTGTGTGATTGTGCGATTGTGTGATTGCGTGGTTGCGTGATTGCGTGATTGCGTGATTGTGTGATTGTGTGATTGTGTGGTTGTGTGATTGTGTGATTGTGTGATTGTGTGATAGTGTGATTGTGCGATTGTGTGATTGCGTGATTGTGTGATTGTGTGATTGTGTGGTGGTGTGATTGTGTGATTGTGTATTATGTGATTGTGTGATTGTGTCACAATGTGATTGTGTGATTGTGTGGTTGTGTGATTGTCTGATTGTCTGATTGTGTATTGGTGTAATTGTGTGATTGTGTGATTGTGGGATTGTGTGAGTGTGTGATTGTGTGATTGTGTGATAGTGTGATAGTGTGATTGTGTGATTGTATGGTTGTGTGATTGTGTGATTGTGTGATTGTGTGATTGTGTGATAGTTTGATTGTGTGATTGTGTGATTGTGTGATTGTCTGATTGTGTGGTGGTGTGATTGTGTGATTGTGTATTATGTGATTGTGTGATTGTGTCACAATGTGATTGTGTGATTGTGTGGTTGTGTGATTGTGTGATTGCGTGATTGTGGGATTGTGTGGTTGTGTGATTGTGTGGTTGTGTGATTGTGTGATTGTGTGATTGTGGGATTGTGTGGTTGTGTGATTGTGTGGTTGTGTGATTGCGTGATTGTGTGATTGTGGGATTGTGTGATTGTGTGATTGTGTGATTGTGTGATTGTGTGATCGTGTGGTTGTGGGATTGTGTGGTTGTGTGATTGTGTGGTTGTGTGATTGCGTGATTGTGTGATTGTGGGATTGTGTGATTGTGTGATTGTATGGTTGTGTGATTGTGTGATTGTGTGATTGTGTGATTGTGTGATTGTGTGATTGTGTGATTGTGGGATTGTGTGAGTGTGTGATTGTGTGATTGTGTGATTGTGTGATTGTGTGATTGTGTCACAGTGTGATTGTGTGATTGTGTGGTTGTGTGATTGTGTGATTGTGTGATTGTGTGAAAGTGGGTTTGTGTGTTTGTGGATTGTGTGGTTGTGTGATTGTGTGATGGCGGGATGTGGATTGTCTGATTGTGTGATTGTGTATTGGTGTGATTGTGCGATTGTGTGACTTTGCGATTGTGTGATTGTGTGATGGCGGGTTGTGGATTGTCTGATTGTGTGATTGTGTATTGGTGTGATTGTGCGATTGTGTAATTGCATGGTGGGGTGATTGTGTGATAGTGTGATTGTGTGATAGTGTGATAGTGTGATTGTGTGATTGTGTGATTGTGTGATTGTGTGATTGTGTCCATGTGTAATCGTGTGTTTGGGTGCTTGTGTGCTTGTGCGAGTGTGTGATTGTGTGATTGTGGATTGTGTGATTGTGTGATTGTGTGATTGTGTGATTGTGGGATTGTGTGGTTGCGTGATTGTGTGGTTGTGTGATTGTGTGATTGTGGGATTGTGTGGTTGTGTGATTGTGTGGTTGTGTGATTGTGTGATTGTGTGATTGTGTGATTGTGGGATTGTGTGGTTGTGTGATTGTGTGGTTGTGTGATTGCGTGATTGTGTGATTGTGGGATTGTGTGATTGTGTGATTGTGTGATTATGGGATTGTGTGGTTGTGTGATTGTGTGATTGTGTGATTGTGTGATTGTGTGATTGTGTGATTGTGTGATTGTGGGATTGTGTGGTTGTGTGATTGTGTGATTGTGTGATTGTGTGATTGTGTGATTGTGTGATTGTGTGATTGTGTGGTGGTGTGATTGTGTGATTGTGTATTATGTGATTCTGTGATTGTGTGATTGTGCGGTTGTGTGATTGTGTGATTGTGTGATTGTGGGATTGTGTGGTTGTGTGATTGTGTGGTTGTGTGATTGTGTGATTGTGTGATTGTGTGATTGTGTGATTGTGTGATTGTGTGATTGTGTGATTGTGTGATTGTGTGATTGTGTGATTGTGTGATTGTGTGATTGTGTGATTGTGTGATTGTGTGATTGTGTGATTGTGCGATTGTGTGATTGTGTGAAAGTGGGCTTGTGTGTTTGTGGATTGTGTGGTTGTGTGATTGTGTGATGGCGGGATGTGGATTGTCTGATTGTGTGATTGTGTATTGGTGTGATTGTGCGATTGTGCGACTTTGCGATTGTGTGATTGTGTGATGGCGGGTTGTGGATTGTCTGATTGTGTGATTGTGTATTGGTGTGATTGTGTGATTGTGTGATGGCGGGTTGTGGATTGTCTGATTGTGTGATTGTGTATTGGTGTGGTTGTGTGATTGTGTGATTGTGGGATTGTGTGAGTGTGTGATTGTGTGATTGCGTGATTGTGTGACTGTGTGATTGTGTCACAGTGTGATTGTGTGATTGTGTGGTTGTGTGATTGTGTGATTGTGTGATCGTGTGATTGTGGGATTGTGTGGTTGTGTGATTGCGTGATTGTGTGGTTGTGTGATTGTGTGATTGTGTGATAGTGTGATTGTGCGATTGTGTGATTGCGTGATTGCCTGGTTGCGTGATTCTGTGATTCCCTCGTTGTGCGATTGTGTTATTGTGTGATGAGGTGCTTGTGTGATGGTGTGATTGTGTGATTGTGTGGTTGTGTGATTGTGTGATTGTGTGATTGTGTGATTGTGCGATTGTGTGATTGTGTGATTGTGTGGTTGTGTGATTGTGCGATTGTGTCATTGTGTTCATGTGTTATTTTGTGTTGGGGTGCTTGTGTGATTGCGTGAGTGTATGATTGTGTGACTGTGGATTGTGTATTGTGCGATTGTGTGATTGCGTGAGTGTGTGGTTGTGTGACTGTAGATTGCGTATTGTGTGATTGTGTGATTGCGTGATTGTGTGATTGTGTGATTGTGTGATTGTGTGATTGTGTGATTGTGTGATTGTGTGATTGTGTGAAAGTGGGTTTGTGTGTTTGTGGATTGTGTGGTTGTGTGATTGTGTGATGGCGGGATGTGGATTGTCTGATTGTGTGATTGTGTATTGGTGTGATTGTGCGATTGTGTGACTTTGCGATTGTGTGATTGTGTGATAGCGGGATGTGGGTTGTCTGATTGTGTGATTGTGTATTGGTGTGATTGTGCGATTGTGTGACAATGCGATTGTGTGATTGTGTGGTTGTGTGATTGTGTAATTGCATGGTGGGGTGATTGTGTGATAGCGTGATTGTGTGATAGTGTGATAGTGTGATTGTGTGATTGTGTGATTGTGTGATTGTGTGATTGTGTGATTGTGTGATTGTGTCCATGTGTAATCGTGTGTTTGGGTGCTTGTGTTATTGTGCGCGTGTGTGATTGTGTGATTGTGGATTGTGTGATTGTGTGATTGTGTGATTGTGTGATTGTGTGATTGTGTGATTGTGTGATTGTGTGATTGTGTGATTGTGGGATTGTGTGGTTGTGTGATTGTGTGGTTGTGTGATTGTGTGATTGTGGGATTGTGTGGTTGTGTGATTGTGTGGTTGTGTGATTGTGTGATTGTGGGATTTTGTGGTTGTGTTATTGTGTGGTTGTGTGATTGCGTGATCGTGTGATTGTGGGATTGTGTGATTGTGTGATTGTGTGATTATGGGATTGTGTGGTTGTGTGATTGTGTGATTGTGTGATTGTGTGATTGTGTGATTGTGTGATTGTGGGATTGTGTGAGTGTGTGATTGTGTGATTGTGTGATTGTGTGATTGTGTGATTGTGTCACAGTGTGATTGTGTGATTGTGTGGTTGTGTGATTGTGTGATTGTGTGATTGTGTGATTGTGTGATTGTGTGATTGTGTGATTGTGGGATTGTATGGTTGTGTGATTGTGTGGTTGTGTGATTGTGTGATTGTGGGATTGTGTGGTTGTGTGATTGTGTGGTTGTGTGATTGTGTGATTGTGTGATTGTGTGATTGTGGGATTGTGTGGTTGTGTGATTGTGTGGTTGTGTGATTGCGTGATTGTGTGATTGTGGGATTGCGTGATTGTGTGATTGTGTGATTATGGGATTGTGTGGTTGTGTGATTGTGTGATTGTTTGATTGTGTGATTGTGGGATTGTGGGATTGTGTGGTTGTGTGATTGTGTGGTTGTGTGATTGCGTGATTGTGTGATTGTGGGATTGTGTGATTGTGTGATTGTGGGATCGTGTGGTTGTGTGATTGTGTGGTTGTGTGATTGTGTGATTGTGTGATTGTGTGATTGTGTGATTGTGTGATTGTGCGGTTGTGTGATTGTGTGATTGCGTGATTGTGTGATTGTGCGGTTGTGTGATTGTGTGATTGCGTGATTGTGTGATTGTGTGATTGTGGATTGTGTGATTGTGTGATTGTGTGATTGTGTGATTGTGTGATTGTGTGATTGTGTGATTGTGTGATTGTGTGATTGTGTGATTGTGTGATTGTGTGATTGTGTGATTGTGTGATTGTGTCACTGTGTGATTGTGTGATTGTGTGATTGTGTGATTGTGTGGTTGTGTGATTGTGTGATTGTGTGATTTTGTGATTGTGGGATTGTGTGGTTGTGTGATTGTGTGGTTGTGTGATTGCGTGATTGTGTGATTGTGGGATTGTGTGATTGTGTGATTGTGCGATTGTGTGATTGTGTGATTGTGTGATTGTGTGGTTGTGTGAGTGTGTGGGTGTGTGATCGTGTGATTGTGTCACTGTGTGATTGTGTGATTGTGTGATTGTGTGGTGGTGCGATTGTGTGATTGTGTATTATGTGATTGTGTTCTTGTGTCTTTGTGTGATTGTGTAGTTGTGTGATTGTGTGATTGTGTGATTGTGGGATTGTGAGATTGTGTGATTGTGTGATTGTGTGATTGTGTGATTGTGTGATTGTGTGATTGTGTGATTGTGTCCATGTGTAATCGTGTGTTTGGGTGCTTGTGTTATTGTGCGCGTGTGTGATTGTGTGATTGTGGATTGTGTGATTGTGTGATTGTGTGATTGTGTGATTGTGTGATTGTGTGATTGTGTGATTGTGTGATTGTGTGATTGTGGGATTGTGTGGTTGTGTGATTGTGTGGTTGTGTGATTGTGTGATTGTGGGATTGTGTGGTTGTGTGATTGTGTGGTTGTGTGATTGTGTGATTGTGGGATTTTGTGGTTGTGTTATTGTGTGGTTGTGTGATTGCGTGATCGTGTGATTGTGGGATTGTGTGATTGTGTGATTGTGTGATTATGGGATTGTGTGGTTGTGTGATTGTGTGATTGTGTGATTGTGTGATTGTGTGATTGTGTGATTGTGGGATTGTGTGAGTGTGTGATTGTGTGATTGTGTGATTGTGTGATTGTGTGATTGTGTCACAGTGTGATTGCGTGATTGCGTGATTGTGTGATTGTGTGATTGTGTCACAGTGTGATTGTGTGATTGTGTGGTTGTGTGATTGTGTGATTGTGTGATTGTGTGATTGTGGGATTGTGTGGTTGTGTGATTGTGTGGCTGTGTGATTGTGTGATTGTGTGATTGTGGGATTGTGTGATTGTGTGATTGTGTGATTGTGTGATTGTGTGATTGTGTGATTGTGTGATTGTGTGATTGTGCGATTGTGTGATTGCGTGGTTGCGTGATTGCGTGATTGTGTGATTGTGTGATTGTGTGATTGTGTGGTTGTGTGATTGTGTGATTGTGTGATAGTGTGATTGTGCGATTGTGTGATTGCGTGATTGCCTGGTTGCGTGATTCTGTGATTCCCTCGTTGTGCGATTGTGTTATTGTGTGATGAGGTGCTTGTGTGATGGTGTGATTGTGTGGTTGTGTGATTGCGTGATTGTGTGATTGTGGGATTGTGTGATTGTGTGATTGTGCGATTGTGTGATTGTGTGATTGTGTGGTTGTGTGAGTGTGTTGGTGTGTGATCGTGTGATTGTGTCACTGTGTGATTGTGAGATTGTGTGATTGTGTGGTGGTGTGATTGTGTGATTGTGTATTATGTGATTGTGTTCTTGTGTCTTTGTGTGATTGTGTAGTTGTGTGATTGTGTGATTGTGTGATTGTGGGATTGTGTGATTGTGTGATTGTGTGATTGTGTGGTTGTGTGATTGTGTGATTGTGTGATTGTGTGGTTGTGTGATTGTGTGATTGTGTGATTGTCTGATTGTGTGATTGTGTATTGGTGTGATTGTGCGATTGTGTGACTTTGCGATTGTGTGATTGTGTGGTTGTGTGATTGTGTGATTGCATGGTGGGGTGATTGTGTGATAGTGTGATTGTGTGATAGTGTGATAGTGTGATTGTGTGATTGTGTGATTGTGTGATTGTGTGATTGTGTGATTGTGTGATTGTGTGATTGTGTGATTGTGTGATTGTGTGATTGTGTGATAGTGTGATTGTGTCCATGTGTAATCGTGTGTTTGGGTGCTTGTGTGATTGTGTGAGTGTGTGATTGTGTGATTGTGGATTGTGTGATTGTGTGATTGTGTGATTGTGTGATTGTGTGATTGTGTGATTGTGTGATTGTGTGATTGTGTGATTGTATGATTGTGTGATTGTGTGATTGTGTGATTGTGTGATTGTGTCACTGTGTGATTGTGTGATTGTGTGATTGTGTGGTTGTGTGATTGTGTGATTGTGTGATTGTGTGATTGTGTGATTGTGTGATTGTGTGGTTGTGTGATTGTGTGATTGTGTGATTTTGTGATTGTGGGATTGTGTGGTTGTGTGATTGTGTGGTTGTGTGATTGCGTGATTGTGTGATTGTGGGATTGTGTGATTGTGTGATTGTGCGATTGTGTGATTGTGTGATTGTGTGGTTGTGTGAATGTGTGGGTGTGTGATCGTGTGATTGTGTCACTGTGTGATTGTGTGATTGTGTGATTGTGTGGTGGTGTGATTGTGTGATTGTGTATTATGTGATTGTGTTCTTGTGTCTTTGTGTGATTGTATAGTTGTGTGATTGTGTGATTGTGTGATTGTGGGATTGTGAGATTGTGTGATTGTGTGATTGTGTGATTGTGTGATTGTGTGATTGTGTGAAAGTGGGTTTGTGTGTTTGTGGATTGTGTGGTTGTGTGATTGTGTGATGGCGGGATGTGGATTGTCTGATTGTGTGATTGTGTATTGGTGTGATTGTGCGATTGTGTGACTTTGCGATTGTGTGATTGTGTGATGGCGGGTTGTGGATTGTCTGATTGTGTGATTGTGTATTGGTGTGATTGTGTGATTGTGTGATTGTGGGATTGTGTGAGTGTGTGATTGTGTGATTGCGTGATTGTGTGATTGTGTGATTGTGTCACAGTGTGATTGTGTGATTGTGTGGTTGTGTGATTGTGTGATTGTGTGATTGTGTGATTGTGGGATTGTGTGATTGTGTGATTGTGGGATTGTGTGGTTGTGTGATTGTGTGGCTGTGTGATTGTGTGATTGTGTGATTGTGGGATTGTGTGATTGTGTGATTGTGTGATTGTGTGGTTGTGTGATTGTGTGATTGTGTGATTGTGTGATTGTGTGATTGTGCGATTGTGTGATTGCGTGGTTGCGTGATTGCGTGATTGTGTGATTGTGTGATTGTGTGATTGTGTGGTTGTGTGATTGTGTGATTGTGTGATTGTGTGATAGTGTGATTGTGCGATTGTGTGATTGCGTGATTGCCTGGTTGCGTGATTCTGTGATTCCCTCGTTGTGCGATTGTGTTATTGTGTGATGAGGTGCTTGTGTGATGGTGTGATTGTGTGATTGTGTGATTGTGTGGTTGTGTGATTGCGTGATTGTGTGATTGTGGGATTGTGTGATTGTGTGATTGTGCGATTGTGTGATTGTGTGATTGTGTGGTTGTGTGAGTGTGTGGGTGTGTGATCGTGTGATTGTGTCACTGTGTGATTGTGAGATTGTGTGATTGTGTGGAGGTGTGATTGTGTGATTGTGTATTATGTGATTGTGTTCTTGTGTCTTTGTGTGATTGTGTAGTTGTGTGATTGTGTGATTGTGTGATTGTGGGATTGTGTGATTGTGTGATTGTGTGATTGTGTGGTTGTGCGATTGTGTGATTGTGTGATTGTGTGGTTGTGTGATTGTGTGATTGTGTGATTGTGTGATTGTGTGATTGTGTGATTGTGTGATTGTGTGAAAGTGGGTTTGTGTGTTTGTGGATTGTGTGGTTGTGTGATTGTGTGATGGCGGGATGTGGATTGTCTGATTGTGTGATTGTGTATTGGTGTGATTGTGCGATTGTGTGACATTGCGATTGTGTGATTGTGTGATGGCGGGTTGTGGATTGTCTGATTGTGTGATTGTGTATTGGTGTGATTGTGTGATTGTGGGATTGTGTGAGTGTGTGATTGTGTGATTGCGTGATTGTGTGATTGCGTGGTTGCGTGATTGTGTGGTTGTGTGATTGTGTGATTGTGGGATTGTGTGATTGTGTGATTGTGTGATTGTGTGATTGTGTGAAAGTGGGTTTGTGTGTTTGTGGATTGTGTGGTTGTGTGATTGTGTGATGGCGGGATGTGGATTGTCTGATTGTGTGATTGTGTATTGGTGTGATTGTGCGATTGTGTGACTTTGCGATTGTGTGATTGTGTGATGGCGGGTTGTGGATTGTCTGATTGTGTGATTGTGTATTGGTGTGATTGTGTGATTGTGTGATTGTGTGATTGTGTGATTGTGTGATTGTGCGATTGTGTGATTGCGTGGTTGCGTGATTGCGTGATTGCGTGATTGTGTGATTGTGTGATTGTGTGGTTGTGTGATTGTGTGATTGTGTGATTGTGTGATAGTGTGATTGTGCGATTGTGTGATTGCGTGATTGTGTGATTGTGTGATTGTGTGGTGGTGTGATTGTGTGATTGTGTATTATGTGATTGTGTGATTGTGTCACAATGTGATTGTGTGATTGTGTGGTTGTGTGATTGTCTGATTGTCTGATTGTGTATTGGTGTAATTGTGTGATTGTGTGATTGTGGGATTGTGTGAGTGTGTGATTGTGTGATTGTGTGATAGTGTGATAGTGTGATTGTGTGATTGTATGGTTGTGTGATTGTGTGATTGTGTGATTGTGTGATTGTGTGATAGTTTGATTGTGTGATTGTGTGATTGTGTGATTGTCTGATTGTGTGGTGGTGTGATTGTGTGATTGTGTATTATGTGATTGTGTGATTGTGTCACAATGTGATTGTGTGATTGTGTGGTTGTGTGATTGTGTGATTGCGTGATTGTGGGATTGTGTGGTTGTGTGATTGTGTGGTTGTGTGATTGTGTGATTGTGTGATTGTGGGATTGTGTGGTTGTGTGATTGTGTGGTTGTGTGATTGCGTGATTGTGTGATTGTGGGATTGTGTGATTGTGTGATTGTGTGATTGTGTGATTGTGTGATCGTGTGGTTGTGGGATTGTGTGGTTGTGTGATTGTGTGGTTGTGTGATTGCGTGATTGTGTGATTGTGGGATTGTGTGATTGTGTGATTGTATGGTTGTGTGATTGTGTGATTGTGTGATTGTGTGATTGTGTGATTGTGTGATTGTGTGATTGTGTGATTGTGGGATTGTGTGAGTGTGTGATTGTGTGATTGTGTGATTGTGTGATTGTGTGATTGTGTGATTGTGTCACAGTGTGATTGTGTGATTGTGTGGTTGTGTGATTGTGTGATTGTGTGATTGTGTGAAAGTGGGTTTGTGTGTTTGTGGATTGTGTGGTTGTGTGATTGTGTGATGGCGGGATGTGGATTGTCTGATTGTGTGATTGTGTATTGGTGTGATTGTGCGATTGTGTGACTTTGCGATTGTGTGATTGTGTGATGGCGGGTTGTGGATTGTCTGATTGTGTGATTGTGTATTGGTGTGATTGTGCGATTGTGTAATTGCATGGTGGGGTGATTGTGTGATAGTGTGATTGTGTGATAGTGTGATAGTGTGATTGTGTGATTGTGTGATTGTGTGATTGTGTGATTGTGTCCATGTGTAATCGTGTGTTTGGGTGCTTGTGTGCTTGTGCGAGTGTGTGATTGTGTGATTGTGGATTGTGTGATTGTGTGATTGTGTGATTGTGTGATTGTGGGATTGTGTGGTTGCGTGATTGTGTGGTTGTGTGATTGTGTGATTGTGGGATTGTGTGGTTGTGTGATTGTGTGGTTGTGTGATTGTGTGATTGTGTGATTGTGTGATTGTGGGATTGTGTGGTTGTGTGATTGTGTGGTTGTGTGATTGCGTGATTGTGTGATTGTGGGATTGTGTAATTGTGTGATTGTGTGATTATGGGATTGTGTGGTTGTGTGATTGTGTGGTTGTGTGATTGTGTGATTGTGTGATTGTGTGATTGTGTGATTGTGGGATTGTGTGGTTGTGTGATTGTGTGATTGTGTGATTGTGTGATTGTGTGATTGTGTGATTGTGTGATTGTGTGGTGGTGTGATTGTGTGATTGTGTATTATGTGATTCTGTGATTGTGTGATTGTGTGGTTGTGTGATTGTGTGATTGTGTGATTGTGGGATTGTGTGGTTGTGTGATTGTGTGGTTGTGTGATTGTGTGATTGTGTGATTGTGTGATTGTGTGATTGTGTGATTGTGTGATTGTGTGATTGTGTGATTGTGTGATTGTGTGATTGTGTGATTGTGTGATTGTGTGATTGTGTGATTGTGTGATTGTGTGATTGTGCGATTGTGTGATTGTGTGAAAGTGGGCTTGTGTGTTTGTGGATTGTGTGGTTGTGTGATTGTGTGATGGCGGGATGTGGATTGTCTGATTGTGTGATTGTGTATTGGTGTGATTGTGCGATTGTGCGACTTTGCGATTGTGTGATTGTGTGATGGCGGGTTGTGGATTGTCTGATTGTGTGATTGTGTATTGGTGTGATTGTGTGATTGTGTGATGGCGGGTTGTGGATTGTCTGATTGTGTGATTGTGTATTGGTGTGGTTGTGTGATTGTGTGATTGTGGGATTGTGTGAGTGTGTGATTGTGTGATTGCGTGATTGTGTGACTGTGTGATTGTGTCACAGTGTGATTGTGTGATTGTGTGGTTGCGTGATTGTGTGGTTGTGTGATTGTGTGATTGTGTGATAGTGTGATTGTGCGATTGTGTGATTGCGTGATTGCCTGGTTGCGTGATTCTGTGATTCCCTCGTTGTGCGATTGTGTTATTGTGTGATGAGGTGCTTGTGTGATGGTGTGATTGTGTGATTGTGTGGTTGTGTGATTGTGTGATTGTGTGATTGTGTGGTTGTGTGATTGTGCGGTTGTGTGATTGTGTGATTGCGTGATTGTGTGATTGCGTGATTGTGTGATTGTGTGATTGTGGATTGTGTGATTGTGTGATTGTGTGATTGTGTGATTGTGTGATTGTGTGATTGTGTGATTGTGTGATTGTGTGATTGTGTGATTGTGTGATTGTGTGATTGTGTGATTGTGTGATTGTGTCACTGTGTGATTGTGTGATTGTGTGATTGTGTGATTGTGTGGTTGTGTGATTGTGTGATTGTGTGATTTTGTGATTGTGGGATTGTGTGGTTGTGTGATTGTGTGGTTGTGTGATTGCGTGATTGTGTGATTGTGGGATTGTGTGATTGTGTGATTGTGCGATTGTGTGATTGTGTGATTGTGTGATTGTGTGGTTGTGTGAGTGTGTGGGTGTGTGATCGTGTGATTGTGTCACTGTGTGATTGTGTGATTGTGTGATTGTGTGGTGGTGCGATTGTGTGATTGTGTATTATGTGATTGTGTTCTTGTGTCTTTGTGTGATTGTGTAGTTGTGTGATTGTGTGATTGTGTGATTGTGGGATTGTGAGATTGTGTGATTGTGTGATTGTGTGATTGTGTGATTGTGTGATTGTGTGATTGTGTGATTGTGTCCATGTGTAATCGTGTGTTTGGGTGCTTGTGTTATTGTGCGCGTGTGTGATTGTGTGATTGTGGATTGTGTGATTGTGTGATTGTGTGATTGTGTGATTGTGTGATTGTGTGATTGTGTGATTGTGTGATTGTGGGATTGTGTGGTTGTGTGATTGTGTGGTTGTGTGATTGTGTGATTGTGGGATTGTGTGGTTGTGTGATTGTGTGGTTGTGTGATTGTGTGATTGTGGGATTTTGTGGTTGTGTTATTGTGTGGTTGTGTGATTGCGTGATCGTGTGATTGTGGGATTGTGTGATTGTGTGATTGTGTGATTATGGGATTGTGTGGTTGTGTGATTGTGTGATTGTGTGATTGTGTGATTGTGTGATTGTGTGATTGTGGGATTGTGTGAGTGTGTGATTGTGTGATTGTGTGATTGTGTGATTGTGTGATTGTGTCACAGTGTGATTGCGTGATTGCGTGATTGTGTGATTGTGTGATTGTGTCACAGTGTGATTGTGTGATTGTGTGGTTGTGTGATTGTGTGATTGTGTGATTGTGTGATTGTGGGATTGTGTGGTTGTGTGATTGTGTGGCTGTGTGATTGTGTGATTGTGTGATTGTGGGATTGTGTGATTGTGTGATTGTGTGATTGTGTGATTGTGTGATTGTGTGATTGTGTGATTGTGTGATTGTGCGATTGTGTGATTGCGTGGTTGCGTGATTGCGTGATTGTGTGATTGTGTGATTGTGTGATTGTGTGGTTGTGTGATTGTGTGATTGTGTGATAGTGTGATTGTGCGATTGTGTGATTGCGTGATTGCCTGGTTGCGTGATTCTGTGATTCCCTCGTTGTGCGATTGTGTTATTGTGTGATGAGGTGCTTGTGTGATGGTGTGATTGTGTGGTTGTGTGATTGCGTGATTGTGTGATTGTGGGATTGTGTGATTGTGTGATTGTGCGATTGTGTGATTGTGTGATTGTGTGGTTGTGTGAGTGTGTTGGTGTGTGATCGTGTGATTGTGTCACTGTGTGATTGTGAGATTGTGTGATTGTGTGGTGGTGTGATTGTGTGATTGTGTATTATGTGATTGTGTTCTTGTGTCTTTGTGTGATTGTGTAGTTGTGTGATTGTGTGATTGTGTGATTGTGGGATTGTGTGATTGTGTGATTGTGTGATTGTGTGGTTGTGTGATTGTGTGATTGTGTGATTGTGTGGTTGTGTGATTGTGTGATTGTGTGATTGTCTGATTGTGTGATTGTGTATTGGTGTGATTGTGCGATTGTGTGACTTTGCGATTGTGTGATTGTGTGGTTGTGTGATTGTGTGATTGCATGGTGGGGTGATTGTGTGATAGTGTGATTGTGTGATAGTGTGATAGTGTGATTGTGTGATTGTGTGATTGTGTGATTGTGTGATTGTGTGATTGTGTGATTGTGTGATTGTGTGATTGTGTGATTGTGTGATTGTGTGATAGTGTGATTGTGTCCATGTGTAATCGTGTGTTTGGGTGCTTGTGTGATTGTGTGAGTGTGTGATTGTGTGATTGTGGATTGTGTGATTGTGTGATTGTGTGATTGTGTGATTGTGTGATTGTGTGATTGTGTGATTGTGTGATTGTATGATTGTGTGATTGTGTGATTGTGTGATTGTGTGATTGTGTCACTGTGTGATTGTGTGATTGTGTGATTGTGTGGTTGTGTGATTGTGTGATTGTGTGATTGTGTGATTGTGTGATTGTGTGATTGTGTGGTTGTGTGATTGTGTGATTGTGTGATTTTGTGATTGTGGGATTGTGTGGTTGTGTGATTGTGTGGTTGTGTGATTGCGTGATTGTGTGATTGTGGGATTGTGTGATTGTGTGATTGTGCGATTGTGTGATTGTGTGATTGTGTGGTTGTGTGAGTGTGTGGGTGTGTGATCGTGTGATTGTGTCACTGTGTGATTGTGTGATTGTGTGATTGTGTGGTGGTGTGATTGTGTGATTGTGTATTATGTGATTGTGTTCTTGTGTCTTTGTGTGATTGTATAGTTGTGTGATTGTGTGATTGTGTGATTGTGGGATTGTGAGATTGTGTGATTGTGTGATTGTGTGATTGTGTGATTGTGTGATTGTGTGAAAGTGGGTTTGTGTGTTTGTGGATTGTGTGGTTGTGTGATTGTGTGATGGCGGGATGTGGATTGTCTGATTGTGTGATTGTGTATTGGTGTGATTGTGCGATTGTGTGACTTTGCGATTGTGTGATTGTGTGATGGCGGGTTGTGGATTGTCTGATTGTGTGATTGTGTATTGGTGTGATTGTGTGATTGTGTGATTGTGGGATTGTGTGAGTGTGTGATTGTGTGATTGCGTGATTGTGTGATTGTGTGATTGTGTCACAGTGTGATTGTGTGATTGTGTGGTTGTGTGATTGTGTGATTGTGTGATTGTGTGATTGTGGGATTGTGTGGTTGTGTGATTGTGTGGCTGTGTGATTGTGTGATTGTGTGATTGTGGGATTGTGTGATTGTGTGATTGTGTGATTGTGTGGTTGTGTGATTGTGTGATTGTGTGATTGTGTGATTGTGTGATTGTGCGATTGTGTGATTGCGTGGTTGCGTGATTGCGTGATTGTGTGATTGTGTGATTGTGTGATTGTGTGGTTGTGTGATTGTGTGATTGTGTGATAGTGTGATTGTGCGATTGTGTGATTGCGTGATTGCCTGGTTGCGTGATTCTGTGATTCCCTCGTTGTGCGATTGTGTTATTGTGTGATGAGGTGCTTGTGTGATGGTGTGATTGTGTGATTGTGTGATTGTGTGGTTGTGTGATTGCGTGATTGTGTGATTGTGGGATTGTGTGATTGTGTGATTGTGCGATTGTGTGATTGTGTGATTGTGTGGTTGTGTGAGTGTGTGGGTGTGTGATCGTGTGATTGTGTCACTGTGTGATTGTGAGATTGTGTGATTGTGTGGTGGTGTGATTGTTGATTGTGTTCTTGTGTCTTTGTGTGATTGTGTAGTTGTGTGATTGTGTGATTGTGTGATTGTGGGATTGTGTGATTGTGTGATTGTGTGATTGTGTGGTTGTGCGATTGTGTGATTGTGTGATTGTGTGGTTGTGTGATTGTGTGATTGTGTGATTGTGTGATTGTGTGATTGTGTGATTGTGTGAAAGTGGGTTTGTGTGTTTGTGGATTGTGTGGTTGTGTGATTGTGTGATGGCGGGATGTGGATTGTCTGATTGTGTGATTGTGTATTGGTGTGATTGTGCGATTGTGTGACATTGCGATTGTGTGATTGTGTGATGGCGGGTTGTGGATTGTCTGATTGTGTGATTGTGTATTGGTGTGATTGTGTGATTGTGGGATTGTGTGAGTGTGTGATTGTGTGATTGCGTGATTGTGTGATTGCGTGGTTGCGTGATTGTGTGGTTGTGTGATTGTGTGATTGTGGGATTGTGTGATTGTGTGATTGTGTGATTGTGTGATTGTGTGAAAGTGGGTTTGTGTGTTTGTGGATTGTGTGGTTGTGTGATTGTGTGATGGCGGGATGTGGATTGTCTGATTGTGTGATTGTGTATTGGTGTGATTGTGCGATTGTGTGACTTTGCGATTGTGTGATTGTGTGATGGCGGGTTGTGGATTGTCTGATTGTGTGATTGTGTATTGGTGTGATTGTGTGATTGTGTGATTGTGTGATTGTGTGATTGTGTGATTGTGCGATTGTGTGATTGCGTGGTTGCGTGATTGCGTGATTGCGTGATTGTGTGATTGTGTGATTGTGTGGTTGTGTGATTGTGTGATTGTGTGATTGTGTGATAGTGTGATTGTGCGATTGTGTGATTGCGTGATTGTGTGATTGTGTGATTGTGTGGTGGTGTGATTGTGTGATTGTGTATTATGTGATTGTGTGATTGTGTCACAATGTGATTGTGTGATTGTGTGGTTGTGTGATTGTCTGATTGTCTGATTGTGTATTGGTGTAATTGTGTGATTGTGTGATTGTGGGATTGTGTGAGTGTGTGATTGTGTGATTGTGTGATAGTGTGATAGTGTGATTGTGTGATTGTATGGTTGTGTGATTGTGTGATTGTGTGATTGTGTGATTGTGTGATAGTTTGATTGTGTGATTGTGTGATTGTGTGATTGTCTGATTGTGTGGTGGTGTGATTGTGTGATTGTGTATTATGTGATTGTGTGATTGTGTCACAATGTGATTGTGTGATTGTGTGGTTGTGTGATTGTGTGATTGCGTGATTGTGGGATTGTGTGGTTGTGTGATTGTGTGGTTGTGTGATTGTGTGATTGTGTGATTGTGGGATTGTGTGGTTGTGTGATTGTGTGGTTGTGTGATTGCGTGATTGTGTGATTGTGGGATTGTGTGATTGTGTGATTGTGTGATTGTGTGATTGTGTGATCGTGTGGTTGTGGGATTGTGTGGTTGTGTGATTGTGTGGTTGTGTGATTGCGTGATTGTGTGATTGTGGGATTGTGTGATTGTGTGATTGTATGGTTGTGTGATTGTGTGATTGTGTGATTGTGTGATTGTGTGATTGTGTGATTGTGTGATTGTGTGATTGTGGGATTGTGTGAGTGTGTGATTGTGTGATTGTGTGATTGTGTGATTGTGTGATTGTGTCACAGTGTGATTGTGTGATTGTGTGGTTGTGTGATTGTGTGATTGTGTGATTGTGTGAAAGTGGGTTTGTGTGTTTGTGGATTGTGTGGTTGTGTGATTGTGTGATGGCGGGATGTGGATTGTCTGATTGTGTGATTGTGTATTGGTGTGATTGTGCGATTGTGTGACTTTGCGATTGTGTGATTGTGTGATGGCGGGTTGTGGATTGTCTGATTGTGTGATTGTGTATTGGTGTGATTGTGCGATTGTGTAATTGCATGGTGGGGTGATTGTGTGATAGTGTGATTGTGTGATAGTGTGATAGTGTGATTGTGTGATTGTGTGATTGTGTGATTGTGTGATTGTGTCCATGTGTAATCGTGTGTTTGGGTGCTTGTGTGCTTGTGCGAGTGTGTGATTGTGTGATTGTGGATTGTGTGATTGTGTGATTGTGTGATTGTGTGATTGTGGGATTGTGTGGTTGCGTGATTGTGTGGTTGTGTGATTGTGTGATTGTGGGATTGTGTGGTTGTGTGATTGTGTGGTTGTGTGATTGTGTGATTGTGTGATTGTGTGATTGTGGGATTGTGTGGTTGTGTGATTGTGTGGTTGTGTGATTGCGTGATTGTGTGATTGTGGGATTGTGTAATTGTGTGATTGTGTGATTATGGGATTGTGTGGTTGTGTGATTGTGTGGTTGTGTGATTGTGTGATTGTGTGATTGTGTGATTGTGTGATTGTGGGATTGTGTGGTTGTGTGATTGTGTGATTGTGTGATTGTGTGATTGTGTGATTGTGTGATTGTGTGATTGTGTGGTGGTGTGATTGTGTGATTGTGTATTATGTGATTCTGTGATTGTGTGATTGTGTGGTTGTGTGATTGTGTGATTGTGTGATTGTGGGATTGTGTGGTTGTGTGATTGTGTGGTTGTGTGATTGTGTGATTGTGTGATTGTGTGATTGTGTGATTGTGTGATTGTGTGATTGTGTGATTGTGTGATTGTGTGATTGTGTGATTGTGTGATTGTGTGATTGTGTGATTGTGTGATTGTGTGATTGTGTGATTGTGTGATTGTGTGATTGTGCGATTGTGTGATGGTGTGAAAGTGGGCTTGTGTGTTTGTGGATTGTGTGGTTGTGTGATTGTGTGATGGCGGGATGTGGATTGTCTGATTGTGTGATTGTGTATTGGTGTGATTGTGCGATTGTGCGACTTTGCGATTGTGTGATTGTGTGATGGCGGGTTGTGGATTGTCTGATTGTGTGATTGTGTATTGGTGTGATTGTGTGATTGTGTGATGGCGGGTTGTGGATTGTCTGATTGTGTGATTGTGTATTGGTGTGGTTGTGTGATTGTGTGATTGTGGGATTGTGTGAGTGTGTGATTGTGTGATTGCGTGATTGTGTGACTGTGTGATTGTGTCACAGTGTGATTGTGTGATTGTGTGGTTGCGTGATTGTGTGGTTGTGTGATTGTGTGATTGTGTGATAGTGTGATTGTGCGATTGTGTGATTGCGTGATTGCCTGGTTGCGTGATTCTGTGATTCCCTCGTTGTGCGATTGTGTTATTGTGTGATGAGGTGCTTGTGTGATGGTGTGATTGTGTGATTGTGTGGTTGTGTGATTGTGTGATTGTGTGATTGTGTGATTGTGCGATTGTGTGATTGTGTGATTGTGTGGTTGTGTGATTATGCGATTGTGTCATTGTGTTCATGTGTTATTTTGTGTTGGGGTGCTTGTGTGATTGCGTGAGTGTATGATTGTGTGACTGTGGATTGTGTATTGTGCGATTGTGTGATTGCGTGAGTGTGTGGTTGTGTGACTGTAGATTGCGTATTGTGTGATTGTGTGATTGCGTGATTGTGTGATTGTGTGATTGTGTGATTGTGTGATTGTGTGATTGTGTGATTGTGTGATTGTGTGAAAGTGGGTTTGTGTGTTTGTGGATTGTGTGGTTGTGTGATTGTGTGATGGCGGGATGTGGATTGTCTGATTGTGTGATTGTGTATTGGTGTGATTGTGCGATTGTGTGACTTTGCGATTGTGTGATTGTGTGATAGCGGGATGTGGGTTGTCTGATTGTGTGATTGTGTATTGGTGTGATTGTGCGATTGTGTGACAATGCGATTGTGTGATTGTGTGGTTGTGTGATTGTGTAATTGCATGGTGGGGTGATTGTGTGATAGCGTGATTGTGTGATAGTGTGATAGTGTGATTGTGTGATTGTGTGATTGTGTGATTGTGTGATTGTGTGATTGTGTGATTGTGTCCATGTGTAATCGTGTGTTTGGGTGCTTGTGTTATTGTGCGCGTGTGTGATTGTGTGATTGTGGATTGTGTGATTGTGTGATTGTGTGATTGTGTGATTGTGTGATTGTGTGATTGTGTGATTGTGGGATTGTGTGGTTGTGTGATTGTGTGGTTGTGTGATTGTGTGATTGTGGGATTGTGTGGTTGTGTGATTGTGTGGTTGTGTGATTGTGTGATTGTGGGATTTTGTGGTTGTGTTATTCTGTGGTTGTGTGATTGCGTGATCGTGTGATTGTGGGATTGTGTGATTGTGTGATTGTGTGATTATGGGATTGTGTGGTTGTGTGATTGTGTGATTGTGTGATTGTGTGATTGTGTGATTGTGTGATTGTGTGATTGTGGGATTGTGTGAGTGTGTGATTGTGTGATTGTGTGATTGTGTGATTGTGTGATTGTGTCACAGTGTGATTGTGTGATTGTGTGGTTGTGTGATTGTGTGATTGTGTGATTGTGTGATTGTGTGATTGTGTGATTGTGTGATTGTGGGATTGTATGGTTGTGTGATTGTGTGGTTGTGTGATTGTGTGATTGTGGGATTGTGTGGTTGTGTGATTGTGTGGTTGTGTGATTGTGTGATTGTGTGATTGTGTGATTGTGGGATTGTGTGGTTGTGTGATTGTGTGGTTGTGTGATTGCGTGATTGTGTGATTGTGGGATTGCGTGATTGTGTGATTGTGTGATTATGGGATTGTGTGGTTGTGTGATTGTGTGATTGTTTGATTGTGTGATTGTGGGATTGAGGGATTGTGTGGTTGTGTGATTGTGTGGTTGTGTGATTGCGTGATTGTGTGATTGTGGGATTGTGTGATTGTGTGATTGTGGGATCGTGTGGTTGTGTGATTGTGTGGTTGTGTGATTGTGTGATTGTGTGATTGTGTGATTGTGTGATTGTGTGATTGTGTGATTGTGCGGTTGTGTGATTGTGTGATTGCGTGATTGTGTGATTGTGCGGTTGTGTGATTGTGTGATTGCGTGATTGTGTGATTGTGTGATTGTGGATTGTGTGATTGTGTGATTGCGTGATTGTGTGATTGTGTGATTGTGTGATTGTGTGATTGTGTGATTGTGTGATTGTGTGATTGTGTGATTGTGTGATTGTGTGATTGTGTGATTGTGTGATTGTGTGATTGTGTGATTGTGTCACTGTGTGATTGTGTGATTGTGTGATTGTGTGATTGTGTGGTTGTGTGATTGTGTGATTGTGTGATTTTGTGATTGTGGGATTGTGTGGTTGTGTGATTGTGTGGTTGTGTGATTGCGTGATTGTGTGATTGTGGGATTGTGTGATTGTGTGATTGTGCGATTGTGTGATTGTGTGATTGTGTGGTTGTGTGATTGTGTGGTTGTGTGATTGCGTGATTGTGTGATTGTGGGATTGTGTGATTGTGTGATTGTATGGTTGTGTGATTGTGTGATTGTGTGATTGTGTGATTGTGTGATTGTGTGATTGTGTGATTGTGTGATTGTGGGATTGTGTGAGTGTGTGATTGTGTGATTGTGTGATTGTGTGATTGTGTGATTGTGTCACAGTGTGATTGTGTGATTGTGTGGTTGTGTGATTGTGTGATTGTGTGATTGTGTGAAAGTGGGTTTGTGTGTTTTTGGATTGTGTGGTTGTGTGATTGTGTGATGGCGGGATGTGGATTGTCTGATTGTGTGATTGTGTATTGGTGTGATTGTGCGATTGTGTGACTTTGCGATTGTGTGATTGTGTGATGGCGGGTTGTGGATTGTCTGATTGTGTGATTGTGTATTGGTGTGATTGTGCGATTGTGTAATTGCATGGTGGGGTGATTGTGTGATAGTGTGATTGTGTGATAGTGTGATAGTGTGATTGTGTGATTGTGTGATTGTGTGATTGTGTGATTGTGTCCATGTGTAATCGTGTGTTTGGGTGCTTGTGTGCTTGTGCGAGTCTGTGATTGTGTGATTGTGGATTGTGTGATTGTGTGATTGTGTGATTGTGTGATTGTGGGATTGTGTGGTTGCGTGATTGTGTGGTTGTGTGATTGTGTGATTGTGGGATTGTGTGGTTGTGTGATTGTGTGGTTGTGTGATTGTGTGATTGTGTGATTGTGTGATTGTGGGATTGTGTGGTTGTGTGATTGTGTGGTTGTGTGATTGCGTGATTGTGTGATTGTGGGATTGTGGGATTGTGTGATTGTGTGATTGTGTGATTATGGGATTGTGTGGTTGTGTGATTGTGTGGTTGTGTGATTGTGTGATTGTGTGATTGTGTGATTGTGTGATTGTGTGATTGTGTGGTGGTGTGATTGTGTGATTGTGTATTATGTGATTCTGTGATTGTGTGATTGTGTGGTTGTGTGATTGTGTGATTGTGTGATTGTGGGATTGTGTGGTTGTGTGATTGTGTGATTGCGTGATTGTGTGATTGTGTGATTGTGTGATTGTGTGATTGTGTGATTGTGTGATTGTGTGATTGTGTGATTGTGTGAAAGTGGGTTTGTGTGTTTGTGGATTGTGTGGTTGTGTGATTGTGTGTTGGCGGGATGTGGATTGTCTGATTGTGTGATTGTGTATTGGTGTGATTGTGCGATTGTGTGACTTTGCGATTGTGTGATTGTGTGATAGCGGGATGTGGGTTGTCTGATTGTGTGATTGTGTATTGGTGTGATTGTGCGATTGTGTGACAATGCGATTGTGTGATTGTGTGGTTGTGTGATTGTGTAATTGCATGGTGGGGTGATTGTGTGATAGCGTGATTGTGTGATAGTGTGATAGTGTGATTGTGTGATTGTGTGATTGTGTGATTGTGTGATTGTGTGATTGTGTGATTGTGTCCATGTGTAATCGTGTGTTTGGGTGCTTGTGTTATTGTGCGCGTGTGTGATTGTGTGATTGTGGATTGTGTGATTGTGTGATTGTGTGATTGTGTGATTGTGTGATTGTGTGATTGTGTGATTGTGTGATTGTGGGATTGTGTGGTTGTGTGATTGTGTGGTTGTGTGATTGTGTGATTGTGGGATTGTGTGGTTGTGTGATTGTGTGGTTGTGTGATTGTGTGATTGTGGGATTTTGTGGTTGTGTTATTGTGTGGTTGTGTGATTGCGTGATCGTGTGATTGTGGGATTGTGTGATTGTGTGATTGTGTGATTATGGGATTGTGTGGTTGTGTGATTGTGTGATTGTGTGATTGTGTGATTGTGTGATTGTGTGATTGTGGGATTGTGTGAGTGTGTGATTGTGTGATTGTGTGATTGTGTGATTGTGTCACAGTGTGATTGTGTGATTGTGTGGTTGTGTGATTGTGTGATTGTGTGATTGTGTGATTGTGGGATTGTGTGGTTGTGTGATTGTGTGGTTGTGTGATTGCGTGATTGTGTGATTGTGGGATTGCGTGATTGTGTGATTGTGTGATTATGGGATTGTGTGGTTGTGTGATTGTGTGATTGTTTGATTGTGTGATTGTGGGATTGTGGGATTGTGTGGTTGTGTGATTGTGTGGTTGTGTGATTGCGTGATTGTGTGATTGTGGGATTGTGTGATTGTGTGATTGTGGGATCGTGTGGTTGTGTGATTGTGTGGTTGTGTGATTGTGTGATTGTGTGATTGTGTGATTGTGTGATTGTGTGATTGTGCGGTTGTGTGATTGTGTGATTGCGTGATTGTGTGATTGTGCGGTTGTGTGATTGTGTGATTGCGTGATTGTGTGATTGTGTGATTGTGGATTGTGTGATTGTGTGATTGTGTGATTGTGTGATTGTGTGATTGTGTGATTGTGTGATTATGGGATTGTGTGGTTGTGTGATTGTGTGATTGTTTGATTGTGTGATTGTGGGATTGTGGGATTGTGTGGTTGTGTGATTGTGTGGTTGTGTGATTGCGTGATTGTGTGATTGTGGGATTGTGTGATTGTGTGATTGTGGGATCGTGTGGTTGTGTGATTGTGTGGTTGTGTGATTGTGTGATTGTGTGATTGTGTGATTGTGTGATTGTGTGATTGTGCGGTTGTGTGATTGTGTGATTGCGTGATTGTGTGATTGTGCGGTTGTGTGATTGTGTGATTGCGTGATTGTGTGATTGTGTGATTGTGGATTGTGTGATTGTGTGATTGTGTGATTGTGTGATTGTGTGATTGTGTGATTGTGTGATTGTGTGATTGTGTGATTGTGTGATTGTGTTATTGTGTGATTGTGTGATTGTGTGATTGTGTCACTGTGTGATTGTGTGATTGTGTGATTGTGTGATTGTGTGGTTGTGTGATTGTGTGATTGTGTGATTTTGTGATTGTGGGATTGTGTGGTTGTGTGATTGTGTGGTTGTGTGATTGCGTGATTGTGTGATTGTGGGATTGTGTGATTGTGTGATTGTGCGATTGTGTGATTGTGTGATTGTGTGGTTGTGTGAGTGTGTGGGTGTGTGATCGTGTGATTGTGTCACTGTGTGATTGTGTGATTGTGTGATTGTGTGGTGGTGCGATTGTGTGATTGTGTATTATGTGATTGTGTTCTTGTGTCTTTGTGTGATTGTGTAGTTGTGTGATTGTGTGATTGTGTGATTGTGGGATTGTGAGATTGTGTGATTGTGTGATTGTGTGATTGTGTGATTGTGTGATTGTGTGATTGTGTGATTGTGTCCATGTGTAATCGTGTGTTTGGGTGCTTGTGTTATTGTGCGCGTGTGTGATTGTGTGATTGTGGATTGTGTGATTGTGTGATTGTGTGATTGTGTGATTGTGTGATTGTGTGATTGTGTGATTGTGTCACAGTGTGATTGTGTGATTGTGTGGTTGTGTGATTGTGTGATTGTGTGATTGTGTGATTGTGTGAAAGTGGGTTTGTGTGTTTGTGGATTGTGTGGTTGTGTGATTGTGTGATGGCGGGATGTGGATTGTCTGATTGTGTGATTGTGTATTGGTGTGATTGTGCGATTGTGTGACTTTGCGATTGTGTGATTGTGTGATGGCGGGTTGTGGATTGTCTGATTGTGTGATTGTGTATTGGTGTGATTGTGCGATTGTGTAATTGCATGGTGGGGTGATTGTGTGATAGTGTGATTGTGTGATAGTGTGATAGTGTGATTGTGTGATTGTGTGATTGTGTGATTGTGTGATTGTGTGATTGTGTCCATGTGTAATCGTGTGTTTGGGTGCTTGTGTGCTTGTGCGAGTGTGTGATTGTGTGATTGTGGATTGTGTGATTGTGTGATTGTGTGATTGTGTGATTGTGGGATTGTGTGGTTGCGTGATTGTGTGGTTGTGTGATTGTGTGATTGTGGGATTGTGTGGTTGTGTGATTGTGTGGTTGTGTGATTGTGTGATTGTGTGATTGTGTGATTGTGGGATTGTGTGGTTGTGTGATTGTGTGGTTGTGTGATTGCGTGATTGTGTGATTGTGGGATTGTGTAATTGTGTGATTGTGTGATTATGGGATTGTGTGGTTGTGTGATTGTGTGGTTGTGTGATTGTGTGATTGTGTGATTGTGTGATTGTGTGATTGTGGGATTGTGTGGTTGTGTGATTGTGTGATTGTGTGATTGTGTGATTGTGTGATTGTGTGATTGTGTGATTGTGTGGTGGTGTGATTGTGTGATTGTGTATTATGTGATTCTGTGATTGTGTGATTGTGTGGTTGTGTGATTGTGTGATTGTGTGATTGTGGGATTGTGTGGTTGTGTGATTGTGTGGTTGTGTGATTGTGTGATTGTGTGATTGTGTGATTGTGTGATTGTGTGATTGTGTGATTGTGTGATTGTGTGATTGTGTGATTGTGTGATTGTGTGATTGTGTGATTGTGTGATTGTGTGATTGTGTGATTGTGTGATTGTGCGATTGTGTGATTGTGTGAAAGTGGGCTTGTGTGTTTGTGGATTGTGTGGTTGTGTGATTGTGTGATGGCGGGATGTGGATTGTCTGATTGTGTGATTGTGTATTGGTGTGATTGTGCGATTGTGCGACTTTGCGATTGTGTGATTGTGTGATGGCGGGTTGTGGATTGTCTGATTGTGTGATTGTGTATTGGTGTGATTGTGTGATTGTGTGATGGCGGGTTGTGGATTGTCTGATTGTGTGATTGTGTATTGGTGTGGTTGTGTGATTGTGTGATTGTGGGATTGTGTGAGTGTGTGATTGTGTGATTGCGTGATTGTGTGACTGTGTGATTGTGTCACAGTGTGATTGTGTGATTGTGTGGTTGTGTGATTGTGTGATTGTGTGATCGTGTGATTGTGGGATTGTGTGGTTGTGTGATTGCGTGATTGTGTGGTTGTGTGATTGTGTGATTGTGTGATAGTGTGATTGTGCGATTGTGTGATTGCGTGATTGCCTGGTTGCGTGATTCTGTGATTCCCTCGTTGTGCGATTGTGTTATTGTGTGATGAGGTGCTTGTGTGATGGTGTGATTGTGTGATTGTGTGGTTGTGTGATTGTGTGATTGTGTGATTGTGTGATTGTGCGATTGTGTGATTATGTGATTGTGTGGTTGTGTGATTATGCGATTGTGTCATTGTGTTCATGTGTTATTTTGTGTTGGGGTGCTTGTGTGATTGCGTGAGTGTATGATTGTGTGACTGTGGATTGTGTATTGTGCGATTGTGTGATTGCGTGAGTGTGTGGTTGTGTGACTGTAGATTGCGTATTGTGTGATTGTGTGATTGCGTGATTGTGTGATTGTGTGATTGTGTGATTGTGTGATTGTGTGATTGTGTGATTGTGTGAAAGTGGGTTTGTGTGTTTGTGGATTGTGTGGTTGTGTGATTGTGTGATGGCGGGATGTGGATTGTCTGATTGTGTGATTGTGTATTGGTGTGATTGTGCGATTGTGTGACTTTGCGATTGTGTGATTGTGTGATAGCGGGATGTGGGTTGTCTGATTGTGTGATTGTGTATTGGTGTGATTGTGCGATTGTGTGACAATGCGATTGTGTGATTGTGTGGTTGTGTGATTGTGTAATTGCATGGTGGGGTGATTGTGTGATAGCGTGATTGTGTGATAGTGTGATAGTGTGATTGTGTGATTGTGTGATTGTGTGATTGTGTGATTGTGTGATTGTGTGATTGTGTCCATGTGTAATCGTGTGTTTGGGTGCTTGTGTTATTGTGCGCGTGTGTGATTGTGTGATTGTGGATTGTGTGATTGTGTGATTGTGTGATTGTGTGATTGTGTGATTGTGTGATTGTGTGATTGTGTGATTGTGTGATTGTGGGATTGTGTGGTTGTGTGATTGTGTGGTTGTGTGATTGTGTGATTGTGGGATTGTGTGGTTGTGTGATTGTGTGGTTGTGTGATTGTGTGATTGTGGGATTTTGTGGTTGTGTTATTCTGTGGTTGTGTGATTGCGTGATCGTGTGATTGTGGGATTGTGTGATTGTGTGATTGTGTGATTATGGGATTGTGTGGTTGTGTGATTGTGTGATTGTGTGATTGTGTGATTGTGTGATTGTGTGATTGTGGGATTGTGTGAGTGTGTGATTGTGTGATTGTGTGATTGTGTGATTGTGTGATTGTGTCACAGTGTGATTGTGTGATTGTGTGGTTGTGTGATTGTGTGATTGTGTGATTGTGTGATTGTGTGATTGTGTGATTGTGTGATTGTGGGATTGTATGGTTGTGTGATTGTGTGGTTGTGTGATTGTGTGATTGTGGGATTGTGTGGTTGTGTGATTGTGTGGTTGTGTGATTGTGTGATTGTGTGATTGTGTGATTGTGGGATTGTGTGGTTGTGTGATTGTGTGGTTGTGTGATTGCGTGATTGTGTGATTGTGGGATTGCGTGATTGTGTGATTGTGTGATTATGGGATTGTGTGGTTGTGTGATTGTGTGATTGTTTGATTGTGTGATTGTGGGATTGTGGGATTGTGTGGTTGTGTGATTGTGTGGTTGTGTGATTGCGTGATTGTGTGATTGTGGGATTGTGTGATTGTGTGATTGTGGGATCGTGTGGTTGTGTGATTGTGTGGTTGTGTGATTGTGTGATTGTGTGATTGTGTGATTGTGTGATTGTGTGATTGTGCGGTTGTGTGATTGTGTGATTGCGTGATTGTGTGATTGTGCGGTTGTGTGATTGTGTGATTGCGTGATTGTGTGATTGTGTGATTGTGGATTGTGTGATTGTGTGATTGCGTGATTGTGTGATTGTGTGATTGTGTGATTGTGTGATTGTGTGATTGTGTGATTGTGTGATTGTGTGATTGTGTGATTGTGTGATTGTGTGATTGTGTGATTGTGTCACTGTGTGATTGTGTGATTGTGTGATTGTGTGATTGTGTGGTTGTGTGATTGTGTGATTGTGTGATTTTGTGATTGTGGGATTGTGTGGTTGTGTGATTGTGTGGTTGTGTGATTGCGTGATTGTGTGATTGTGGGATTGTGTGATTGTGTGATTGTGCGATTGTGTGATTGTGTGATTGTGTGGTTGTGTGATTGTGTGGTTGTGTGATTGCGTGATTGTGTGATTGTGGGATTGCGTGATTGTGTGATTGTATGGTTGTGTGATTGTGTGATTGTGTGATTGTGTGATTGTGTGATTGTGTGATTGTGTGATTGTGTGATTGTGGGATTGTGTGAGTGTGTGATTGTGTGATTGTGTGATTGTGTGATTGTGTGATTGTGTCACAGTGTGATTGTGTGATTGTGTGGTTGTGTGATTGTGTGATTGTGTGATTGTGTGAAAGTGGGTTTGTGTGTTTGTGGATTGTGTGGTTGTGTGATTGTGTGATGGCGGGATGTGGATTGTCTGATTGTGTGATTGTGTATTGGTGTGATTGTGCGATTGTGTGACTTTGCGATTGTGTGATTGTGTGATGGCGGGTTGTGGATTGTCTGATTGTGTGATTGTGTATTGGTGTGATTGTGCGATTGTGTAATTGCATGGTGGGGTGATTGTGTGATAGTGTGATTGTGTGATAGTGTGATAGTGTGATTGTGTGATTGTGTGATTGTGTGATTGTGTGATTGTGTCCATGTGTAATCGTGTGTTTGGGTGCTTGTGTGCTTGTGCGAGTCTGTGATTGTGTGATTGTGGATTGTGTGATTGTGTGATTGTGTGATTGTGTGATTGTGGGAATGTGTGGTTGCGTGATTGTGTGGTTGTGTGATTGTGTGATTGTGGGATTGTGTGGTTGTGTGATTGTGTGGTTGTGTGATTGTGTGATTGTGTGATTGTGTGATTGTGTGATTGTGGGATTGTGTGGTTGTGTGATTGTGTGGTTGTGTGATTGCGTGATTGTGTGATTGTGGGATTGTGGGATTGTGTGATTGTGTGATTGTGTGATTATGGGATTGTGTGGTTGTGTGATTGTGTGGTTGTGTGATTGTGTGATTGTGTGATTGTGTGATTGTGTGATTGTGTGATTGTGTGGTGGTGTGATTGTGTGATTGTGTATTATGTGATTCTGTGATTGTGTGATTGTGTGGTTGTGTGATTGTGTGATTGTGTGATTGTGGGATTGTGTGGTTGTGTGATTGTGTGATTGCGTGATTGTGTGATTGTGTGATTGTGTGATTGTGTGATTGTGTGATTGTGTGATTGTGTGATTGTGTGATTGTGTGATTGTGTGAAAGTGGGTTTGTGTGTTTGTGGATTGTGTGGTTGTGTGATTGTGTGTTGGCGGGATGTGGATTGTCTGATTGTGTGATTGTGTATTGGTGTGATTGTGCGATTGTGTGACTTTGCGATTGTGTGATTGTGTGATAGCGGGATGTGGGTTGTCTGATTGTGTGATTGTGTATTGGTGTGATTGTGCGATTGTGTGACAATGCGATTGTGTGATTGTGTGGTTGTGTGATTGTGTAATTGCATGGTGGGGTGATTGTGTGATAGCGTGATTGTGTGATAGTGTGATAGTGTGATTGTGTGATTGTGTGATTGTGTGATTGTGTGATTGTGTGATTGTGTGATTGTGTGATTGTGTCCATGTGTAATCGTGTGTTTGGGTGCTTGTGTTATTGTGCGCGTGTGTGATTGTGTGATTGTGGATTGTGTGATTGTGTGATTGTGTGATTGTGTGATTGTGTGATTGTGTGATTGTGTGATTGTGTGATTGTGGGATTGTGTGGTTGTGTGATTGTGTGGTTGTGTGATTGTGTGATTGTGGGATTGTGTGGTTGTGTGATTGTGTGGTTGTGTGATTGTGTGATTGTGGGATTTTGTGGTTGTGTTATTGTGTGGTTGTGTGATTGCGTGATCGTGTGATTGTGGGATTGTGTGATTGTGTGATTGTGTGATTATGGGATTGTGTGGTTGTGTGATTGTGTGATTGTGTGATTGTGTGATTGTGTGATTGTGTGATTGTGGGATTGTGTGAGTGTGTGATTGTGTGATTGTGTGATTGTGTGATTGTGTCACAGTGTGATTGTGTGATTGTGTGGTTGTGTGATTGTGTGATTGTGTGATTGTGTGATTGTGTGATTGTGTGATTGTGGGATTGTATGGTTGTGTGATTGTGTGGTTGTGTGATTGTGTGATTGTGGGATTGTGTGGTTGTGTGATTGTGTGGTTGTGTGATTGTGTGATTGTGTGATTGTGTGATTGTGGGATTGTGTGGTTGTGTGATTGTGTGGTTGTGTGATTGCGTGATTGTGTGATTGTGGGATTGCGTGATTGTGTGATTGTGTGATTATGGGATTGTGTGGTTGTGTGATTGTGTGATTGTTTGATTGTGTGATTGTGGGATTGTGGGATTGTGTGGTTGTGTGATTGTGTGGTTGTGTGATTGCGTGATTGTGTGATTGTGGGATTGTGTGATTGTGTGATTGTGGGATCGTGTGGTTGTGTGATTGTGTGGTTGTGTGATTGTGTGATTGTGTGATTGTGTGATTGTGTGATTGTGTGATTGTGCGGTTGTGTGATTGTGTGATTGCGTGATTGTGTGATTGTGCGGTTGTGTGATTGTGTGATTGCGTGATTGTGTGATTGTGTGATTGTGGATTGTGTGATTGTGTGATTGTGTGATTGTGTGATTGTGTGATTGTGTGATTGTGTGATTGTGTGATTGTGTGATTGTGTGATTGTGTGATTGTGTGATTGTGTGATTGTGTGATTGTGTGATTGTGTCACTGTGTGATTGTGTGATTGTGTGATTGTGTGATTGTGTGGTTGTGTGATTGTGTGATTGTGTGATTTTGTGATTGTGGGATTGTGTGGTTGTGTGATTGTGTGGTTGTGTGATTGCGTGATTGTGTGATTGTGGGATTGTGTGATTGTGTGATTGTGCGATTGTGTGATTGTGTGATTGTGTGGTTGTGTGAGTGTGTGGGTGTGTGATCGTGTGATTGTGTCACTGTGTGATTGTGTGATTGTGTGATTGTGTGGTGGTGCGATTGTGTGATTGTGTATTATGTGATTGTGTTCTTGTGTCTTTGTGTGATTGTGTAGTTGTGTGATTGTGTGATTGTGTGATTGTGGGATTGTGAGATTGTGTGATTGTGTGATTGTGTGATTGTGTGATTGTGTGATTGTGTGATTGTGTGATTGTGTCCATGTGTAATCGTGTGTTTGGGTGCTTGTGTTATTGTGCGCGTGTGTGATTGTGTGATTGTGGATTGTGTGATTGTGTGATTGTGTGATTGTGTGATTGTGTGATTGTGTGATTGTGTGATTGTGTGATTGTGTGATTGTGGGATTGTGTGGTTGTGTTATTGTGTGGTTGTGTGATTGCGTGATCGTGTGATTGTGGGATTGTGTGATTGTGTGATTGTGTGATTGTGTGATTGTGTGATTGTGTGATTGTGTGATTGTGTCCATGTGTAATCGTGTGTTTGGGTGCTTGTGTTATTGTGCGCGTGTGTGATTGTGTGATTGTGGATTGTGTGATTGTGTGATTGTGTGATTGTGTGATTGTGTGATTGTGTGATTGTGTGATTGTGTGATTGTGTGATTGTGCGGTTGTGTGATTGTGTGATTGCGTGATTGTGTGATTGTGCGGTTGTGTGATTGTGTGATTGCGTGATTGTGTGATTGTGTGATTGTGGATTGTGTGATTGTGTGATTGCGTGATTGTGTGATTGTGTGATTGTGTGATTGTGTGATTGTGTGATTGTGTGATTGTGTGATTGTGTGATTGTGTGATTGTGTGATTGTGTGATTGTGTCACTGTGTGATTGTGTGATTGTGTGATTGTGTGATTGTGTGGTTGTGTGATTGTGTGATTGTGTGATTTTGTGATTGTGGGATTGTGTGGTTGTGTGATTGTGTGGTTGTGTGATTGCGTGATTGTGTGATTGTGGGATTGTGTGATTGTGTGATTGTGCGATTGTGTGATTGTGTGATTGTGTGGTTGTGTGATTGTGTGGTTGTGTGATTGCGTGATTGTGTGATTGTGGGATTGTGTGATTGTGTGATTGTATGGTTGTGTGATTGTGTGATTGTGTGATTGTGTGATTGTGTGATTGTGTGATTGTGTGATTGTGTGATTGTGGGATTGTGTGAGTGTGTGATTGTGTGATTGTGTGATTGTGTGATTGTGTGATTGTGTCACAGTGTGATTGTGTGATTGTGTGGTTGTGTGATTGTGTGATTGTGTGATTGTGTGAAAGTGGGTTTGTGTGTTTGTGGATTGTGTGGTTGTGTGATTGTGTGATGGCGGGATGTGGATTGTCTGATTGTGTGATTGTGTATTGGTGTGATTGTGCGATTGTGTGACTTTGCGATTGTGTGATTGTGTGATGGCGGGTTGTGGATTGTCTGATTGTGTGATTGTGTATTGGTGTGATTGTGCGATTGTGTAATTGCATGGTGGGGTGATTGTGTGATAGTGTGATTGTGTGATAGTGTGATAGTGTGATTGTGTGATTGTGTGATTGTGTGATTGTGTGATTGTGTCCATGTGTAATCGTGTGTTTGGGTGCTTGTGTGCTTGTGCGAGTCTGTGATTGTGTGATTGTGGATTGTGTGATTGTGTGATTGTGTGATTGTGTGATTGTGGGATTGTGTGGTTGCGTGATTGTGTGGTTGTGTGATTGTGTGATTGTGGGATTGTGTGGTTGTGTGATTGTGTGGTTGTGTGATTGTGTGATTGTGTGATTGTGTGATTGTGGGATTGTGTGGTTGTGTGATTGTGTGGTTGTGTGATTGCGTGATTGTGTGATTGTGGGATTGTGGGATTGTGTGATTGTGTGATTGTGTGATTATGGGATTGTGTGGTTGTGTGATTGTGTGGTTGTGTGATTGTGTGATTGTGTGATTGTGTGATTGTGTGATTGTGTGATTGTGTGGTGGTGTGATTGTGTGATTGTGTATTATGTGATTCTGTGATTGTGTGATTGTGTGGTTGTGTGATTGTGTGATTGTGTGATTGTGGGATTGTGTGGTTGTGTGATTGTGTGATTGCGTGATTGTGTGATTGTGTGATTGTGTGATTGTGTGATTGTGTGATTGTGTGATTGTGTGATTGTGTGATTGTGTGAAAGTGGGTTTGTGTGTTTGTGGATTGTGTGGTTGTGTGATTGTGTGTTGGCGGGATGTGGATTGTCTGATTGTGTGATTGTGTATTGGTGTGATTGTGCGATTGTGTGACTTTGCGATTGTGTGATTGTGTGATAGCGGGATGTGGGTTGTCTGATTGTGTGATTGTGTATTGGTGTGATTGTGCGATTGTGTGACAATGCGATTGTGTGATTGTGTGGTTGTGTGATTGTGTAATTGCATGGTGGGGTGATTGTGTGATAGCGTGATTGTGTGATAGTGTGATAGTGTGATTGTGTGATTGTGTGATTGTGTGATTGTGTGATTGTGTGATTGTGTGATTGTGTCCATGTGTAATCGTGTGTTTGGGTGCTTGTGTTATTGTGCGCGTGTGTGATTGTGTGATTGTGGATTGTGTGATTGTGTGATTGTGTGATTGTGTGATTGTGTGATTGTGTGATTGTGTGATTGTGTGATTGTGGGATTGTGTGGTTGTGTGATTGTGTGGTTGTGTGATTGTGTGATTGTGGGATTGTGTGGTTGTGTGATTGTGTGGTTGTGTGATTGTGTGATTGTGGGATTTTGTGGTTGTGTTATTGTGTGGTTGTGTGATTGCGTGATCGTGTGATTGTGGGATTGTGTGATTGTGTGATTGTGTGATTATGGGATTGTGTGGTTGTGTGATTGTGTGATTGTGTGATTGTGTGATTGTGTGATTGTGGGATTGTGTGAGTGTGTGATTGTGTGATTGTGTGATTGTGTGATTGTGTCACAGTGTGATTGTGTGATTGTGTGGTTGTGTGATTGTGTGAATGTGTGATTGTGTGATTGTGTGATTGTGTGATTGTGGGATTGTATGGTTGTGTGATTGTGTGGTTGTGTGATTGTGTGATTGTGGGATTGTGTGGTTGTGTGATTGTGTGGTTGTGTGATTGTGTGATTGTGTGATTGTGTGATTGTGGGATTGTGTGGTTGTGTGATTGTGTGGTTGTGTGATTGCGTGATTGTGTGATTGTGGGATTGCGTGATTGTGTGATTGTGTGATTATGGGATTGTGTGGTTGTGTGATTGTGTGATTGTTTGATTGTGTGATTGTGGGATTGTGGGATTGTGTGGTTGTGTGATTGTGTGGTTGTGTGATTGCGTGATTGTGTGATTGTGGGATTGTGTGATTGTGTGATTGTGGGATCGTGTGGTTGTGTGATTGTGTGGTTGTGTGATTGTGTGATTGTGTGATTGTGTGATTGTGTGATTGTGTGATTGTGCGGTTGTGTGATTGTGTGATTGCGTGATTGTGTGATTGTGCGGTTGTGTGATTGTGTGATTGCGTGATTGTGTGATTGTGTGATTGTGGATTGTGTGATTGTGTGATTGTGTGATTGTGTGATTGTGTGATTGTGTGATTGTGTGATTGTGTGATTGTGTGATTGTGTGATTGTGTGATTGTGTGATTGTGTCACTGTGTGATTGTGTGATTGTGTGATTGTGTGATTGTGTGATTGTGTGGTTGTGTGATTGTGTGATTGTGTGATTTTGTGATTGTGGGATTGTGTGGTTGTGTGATTGTGTGGTTGTGTGATTGCGTGATTGTGTGATTGTGGGATTGTGTGATTGTGTGATTGTGCGATTGTGTGATTGTGTGATTGTGTGGTTGTGTGAGTGTGTGGGTGTGTGATCGTGTGATTGTGTCACTGTGTGATTGTGTGATTGTGTGATTGTGTGGTGGTGCGATTGTGTGATTGTGTATTATGTGATTGTGTTCTTGTGTCTTTGTGTGATTGTGTAGTTGTGTGATTGTGTGATTGTGTGATTGTGGGATTGTGAGATTGTGTGATTGTGTGATTGTGTGATTGTGTGATTGTGTGATTGTGTGATTGTGTGATTGTGTCCATGTGTAATCGTGTGTTTGGGTGCTTGTGTTATTGTGCGCGTGTGTGATTGTGTGATTGTGGATTGTGTGATTGTGTGATTGTGTGATTGTGTGATTGTGTGATTGTGTGATTGTGTGATTGTGTGATTGTGTGATTGTGGGATTGTGTGGTTGTGTGATTGTGTGGTTGTGTGATTGTGTGATTGTGGGATTGTGTGGTTGTGTGATTGTGTGGTTGTGTGATTGTGTGATTGTGGGATTTTGTGGTTGTGTTATTGTGTGGTTGTGTGATTGCGTGATCGTGTGATTGTGGGATTGTGTGATTGTGTGATTGTGTGATTATGGGATTGTGTGGTTGTGTGATTGTGTGATTGTGTGATTGTGTGATTGTGTGATTGTGTGATTGTGGGATTGTGTGGTTGTGTGATTGTGTGGTTGTGTGATTGCGTGATTGTGTGATTGTGGGATTGCGTGATTGTGTGATTGTGTGATTATGGGATTGTGTGGTTGTGTGATTGTGTGATTGTTTGATTGTGTGATTGTGGGATTGTGGGATTGTGTGGTTGTGTGATTGTGTGGTTGTGTGATTGCGTGATTGTGTGATTGTGGGATTGTGTGATTGTGTGATTGTGGGATCGTGTGGTTGTGTGATTGTGTGGTTGTGTGATTGTGTGATTGTGTGATTGTGTGATTGTGTGATTGTGTGATTGTGCGGTTGTGTGATTGTGTGATTGCGTGATTGTGTGATTGTGCGGTTGTGTGATTGTGTGATTGCGTGATTGTGTGATTGTGTGATTGTGGATTGTGTGATTGTGTGATTGCGTGATTGTGTGATTGTGTGATTGTGTGATTGTGTGATTGTGTGATTGTGTGATTGTGTGATTGTGTGATTGTGTGATTGTGTGATTGTGTGATTGTGTGATTGTGTGATTGTGTGATTGTGTCACTGTGTGATTGTGTGATTGTGTGATTGTGTGATTGTGTGGTTGTGTGATTGTGTGATTGTGTGATTTTGTGATTGTGGGATTGTGTGGTTGTGTGATTGTGTGGTTGTGTGATTGCGTGATTGTGTGATTGTGGGATTGTGTGATTGTGTGATTGTGCGATTGTGTGATTGTGTGATTGTGTGGTTGTGTGATTGTGTGGTTGTGTGATTGCGTGATTGTGTGATTGTGGGATTGTGTGATTGTGTGATTGTATGGTTGTGTGATTGTGTGATTGTGTGATTGTGTGATTGTGTGATTGTGTGATTGTGTGATTGTGTGATTGTGGGATTGTGTGAGTGTGTGATTGTGTGATTGTGTTATTGTGTGATTGTGTGATTGTGTCACAGTGTGATTGTGTGATTGTGTGGTTGTGTGATTGTGTGATTGTGTGATTGTGTGAAAGTGGGTTTGTGTGTTTGTGGATTGTGTGGTTGTGTGATTGTGTGATGGCGGGATGTGGATTGTCTGATTGTGTGATTGTGTATTGGTGTGATTGTGCGATTGTGTGACTTTGCGATTGTGTGATTGTGTGATGGCGGGTTGTGGATTGTCTGATTGTGTGATTGTGTATTGGTGTGATTGTGCGATTGTGTAATTGCATGGTGGGGTGATTGTGTGATAGTGTGATTGTGTGATAGTGTGATAGTGTGATTGTGTGATTGTGTGATTGTGTGATTGTGTGATTGTGTCCATGTGTAATCGTGTGTTTGGGTGCTTGTGTGCTTGTGCGAGTCTGTGATTGTGTGATTGTGGATTGTGTGATTGTGTGATTGTGTGATTGTGTGGTGGTGTGATTGTGTGATTGTGTATTATGTGATTCTGTGATTGTGTGATTGTGTGGTTGTGTGATTGTGTGATTGTGTGATTGTGGGATTGTGTGGTTGTGTGATTGTGTGATTGCGTGATTGTGTGATTGTGTGATTGTGTGATTGTGGGATTGTGTGGTTGTGTGATTGTGTGGTTGTGTGATTGCGTGATTGTGTGATTGTGGGATTGTGGGATTGTGTGATTGTGTGATTGTGTGATTATGGGATTGTGTGGTTGTGTGATTGTGTGGTTGTGTGATTGTGTGATTGTGTGATTGTGTGATTGTGTGATTGTGTGATTGTGTGGTGGTGTGATTGTGTGATTGTGTATTATGTGATTCTGTGATTGTGTGATTGTGTGGTTGTGTGATTGTGTGATTGTGTGATTGTGGGATTGTGTGGTTGTGTGATTGTGTGATTGCGTGATTGTGTGATTGTGTGATTGTGTGATTGTGTGATTGTGTGATTGTGTGATTGTGTGATTGTGTGATTGTGTGATTGTGTGAAAGTGGGTTTGTGTGTTTGTGGATTGTGTGGTTGTGTGATTGTGTGTTGGCGGGATGTGGATTGTCTGATTGTGTGATTGTGTATTGGTGTGATTGTGCGATTGTGTGACTTTGCGATTGTGTGATTGTGTGATAGCGGGATGTGGGTTGTCTGATTGTGTGATTGTGTATTGGTGTGATTGTGCGATTGTGTGACAATGCGATTGTGTGATTGTGTGGTTGTGTGATTGTGTAATTGCATGGTGGGGTGATTGTGTGATAGCGTGATTGTGTGATAGTGTGATAGTGTGATTGTGTGATTGTGTGATTGTGTGATTGTGTGATTGTGTGATTGTGTGATTGTGTGATTGTGTCCATGTGTAATCGTGTGTTTGGGTGCTTGTGTTATTGTGCGCGTGTGTGATTGTGTGATTGTGGATTGTGTGATTGTGTGATTGTGTGATTGTGTGATTGTGTGATTGTGTGATTGTGTGATTGTGTGATTGTGGGATTGTGTGGTTGTGTGATTGTGTGGTTGTGTGATTGTGTGATTGTGGGATTGTGTGGTTGTGTGATTGTGTGGTTGTGTGATTGTGTGATTGTGGGATTTTGTGGTTGTGTTATTGTGTGGTTGTGTGATTGCGTGATCGTGTGATTGTGGGATTGTGTGATTGTGTGATTGTGTGATTATGGGATTGTGTGGTTGTGTGATTGTGTGATTGTGTGATTGTGTGATTGTGTGATTGTGTGATTGTGGGATTGTGTGAGTGTGTGATTGTGTGATTGTGTGATTGTGTGATTGTGTCACAGTGTGATTGTGTGATTGTGTGGTTGTGTGATTGTGTGATTGTGTGATTGTGTGATTGTGTGATTGTGTGATTGTGTGATTGTGGGATTGTATGGTTGTGTGATTGTGTGGTTGTGTGATTGTGTGATTGTGGGATTGTGTGGTTGTGTGATTGTGTGGTTGTGTGATTGTGTGATTGTGTGATTGTGTGATTGTGGGATTGTGTGGTTGTGTGATTGTGTGGTTGTGTGATTGCGTGATTGTGTGATTGTGGGATTGCGTGATTGTGTGATTGTGTGATTATGGGATTGTGTGGTTGTGTGATTGTGTGATTGTTTGATTGTGTGATTGTGGGATTGTGGGATTGTGTGGTTGTGTGATTGTGTGGTTGTGTGATTGCGTGATTGTGTGATTGTGGGATTGTGTGATTGTGTGATTGTGGGATCGTGTGGTTGTGTGATTGTGTGGTTGTGTGATTGTGTGATTGTGTGATTGTGTGATTGTGTGATTGTGCGGTTGTGTGATTGTGTGATTGCGTGATTGTGTGATTGTGCGGTTGTGTGATTGTGTGATTGCGTGATTGTGTGATTGTGTGATTGTGGATTGTGTGATTGTGTGATTGTGTGATTGTGTGATTGTGTGATTGTGTGATTGTGTGATTGTGTGATTGTGTGATTGTGTGATTGTGTGATTGTGTGATTGTGTGATTGTGTGATTGTGTCACTGTGTGATTGTGTGATTGTGTGATTGTGTGATTGTGTGGTTGTGTGATTGTGTGATTGTGTGATTTTGTGATTGTGGGATTGTGTGGTTGTGTGATTGTGTGGTTGTGTGATTGCGTGATTGTGTGATTGTGGGATTGTGTGATTGTGTGATTGTGCGATTGTGTGATTGTGTGATTGTGTGGTTGTGTGAGTGTGTGGGTGTGTGATCGTGTGATTGTGTCACTGTGTGATTGTGTGATTGTGTGATTGTGTGGTGGTGCGATTGTGTGATTGTGTATTATGTGATTGTGTTCTTGTGTCTTTGTGTGATTGTGTAGTTGTGTGATTGTGTGATTGTGTGATTGTGGGATTGTGAGATTGTGTGATTGTGTGATTGTGTGATTGTGTGATTGTGTGATTGTGTGATTGTGTCCATGTGTAATCGTGTGTTTGGGTGCTTGTGTTATTGTGCGCGTGTGTGATTGTGTGATTGTGGATTGTGTGATTGTGTGATTGTGTGATTGTGTGATTGTGTGATTGTGTGATTGTGTGATTGTGTGATTGTGTGATTGTGGGATTGTGTGGTTGTGTGATTGTGTGGTTGTGTGATTGTGTGATTGTGGGATTGTGTGGTTGTGTGATTGTGTGGTTGTGTGATTGTGTGATTGTGGGATTTTGTGGTTGTGTTATTGTGTGGTTGTGTGATTGCGTGATCGTGTGATTGTGGGATTGTGTGATTGTGTGATTGTGTGATTGTGTGATTGTGTGATTGTGTGATTGTGTGATTGTGTCCATGTGTAATCGTGTGTTTGGGTGCTTGTGTTATTGTGCGCGTGTGTGATTGTGTGATTGTGGATTGTGTGATTGTGTGATTGTGTGATTGTGTGATTGTGTGATTGTGTGATTGTGTGATTGTGTGATTGTGTGATTGTGCGGTTGTGTGATTGTGTGATTGCGTGATTGTGTGATTGTGCGGTTGTGTGATTGTGTGATTGCGTGATTGTGTGATTGTGTGATTGTGGATTGTGTGATTGTGTGATTGCGTGATTGTGTGATTGTGTGATTGTGTGATTGTGTGATTGTGTGATTGTGTGATTGTGTGATTGTGTGATTGTGTGATTGTGTGATTGTGTCACTGTGTGATTGTGTGATTGTGTGATTGTGTGATTGTGTGGTTGTGTGATTGTGTGATTGTGTGATTTTGTGATTGTGGGATTGTGTGGTTGTGTGATTGTGTGGTTGTGTGATTGCGTGATTGTGTGATTGTGGGATTGTGTGATTGTGTGATTGTGCGATTGTGTGATTGTGTGATTGTGTGGTTGTGTGATTGTGTGGTTGTGTGATTGCGTGATTGTGTGATTGTGGGATTGTGTGATTGTGTGATTGTATGGTTGTGTGATTGTGTGATTGTGTGATTGTGTGATTGTGTGATTGTGTGATTGTGTGATTGTGTGATTGTGGGATTGTGTGAGTGTGTGATTGTGTGATTGTGTGATTGTGTGATTGTGTGATTGTGTCACAGTGTGATTGTGTGATTGTGTGGTTGTGTGATTGTGTGATTGTGTGATTGTGTGAAAGTGGGTTTGTGTGTTTGTGGATTGTGTGGTTGTGTGATTGTGTGATGGCGGGATGTGGATTGTCTGATTGTGTGATTGTGTATTGGTGTGATTGTGCGATTGTGTGACTTTGCGATTGTGTGATTGTGTGATGGCGGGTTGTGGATTGTCTGATTGTGTGATTGTGTATTGGTGTGATTGTGCGATTGTGTAATTGCATGGTGGGGTGATTGTGTGATAGTGTGATTGTGTGATAGTGTGATAGTGTGATTGTGTGATTGTGTGATTGTGTGATTGTGTGATTGTGTCCATGTGTAATCGTGTGTTTGGGTGCTTGTGTGCTTGTGCGAGTCTGTGATTGTGTGATTGTGGATTGTGTGATTGTGTGATTGTGTGATTGTGTGATTGTGGGATTGTGTGGTTGCGTGATTGTGTGGTTGTGTGATTGTGTGATTGTGGGATTGTGTGGTTGTGTGATTGTGTGGTTGTGTGATTGTGTGATTGTGTGATTGTGTGATTGTGGGATTGTGTGGTTGTGTGATTGTGTGGTTGTGTGATTGCGTGATTGTGTGATTGTGGGATTGTGGGATTGTGTGATTGTGTGATTGTGTGATTATGGGATTGTGTGGTTGTGTGATTGTGTGGTTGTGTGATTGTGTGATTGTGTGATTGTGTGATTGTGTGATTGTGTGATTGTGTGGTGGTGTGATTGTGTGATTGTGTATTATGTGATTCTGTGATTGTGTGATTGTGTGGTTGTGTGATTGTGTGATTGTGTGATTGTGGGATTGTGTGGTTGTGTGATTGTGTGATTGCGTGATTGTGTGATTGTGTGATTGTGTGATTGTGTGATTGTGTGATTGTGTGATTGTGTGATTGTGTGATTGTGTGAAAGTGGGTTTGTGTGTTTGTGGATTGTGTGGTTGTGTGATTGTGTGTTGGCGGGATGTGGATTGTCTGATTGTGTGATTGTGTATTGGTGTGATTGTGCGATTGTGTGACTTTGCGATTGTGTGATTGTGTGATAGCGGGATGTGGGTTGTCTGATTGTGTGATTGTGTATTGGTGTGATTGTGCGATTGTGTGACAATGCGATTGTGTGATTGTGTGGTTGTGTGATTGTGTAATTGCATGGTGGGGTGATTGTGTGATAGCGTGATTGTGTGATAGTGTGATAGTGTGATTGTGTGATTGTGTGATTGTGTGATTGTGTGATTGTGTGATTGTGTGATTGTGTCCATGTGTAATCGTGTGTTTGGGTGCTTGTGTTATTGTGCGCGTGTGTGATTGTGTGATTGTGGATTGTGTGATTGTGTGATTGTGTGATTGTGTGATTGTGTGATTGTGTGATTGTGTGATTGTGTGATTGTGGGATTGTGTGGTTGTGTGATTGTGTGGTTGTGTGATTGTGTGATTGTGGGATTGTGTGGTTGTGTGATTGTGTGGTTGTGTGATTGTGTGATTGTGGGATTTTGTGGTTGTGTTATTGTGTGGTTGTGTGATTGCGTGATCGTGTGATTGTGGGATTGTGTGATTGTGTGATTGTGTGATTATGGGATTGTGTGGTTGTGTGATTGTGTGATTGTGTGATTGTGTGATTGTGTGATTGTGGGATTGTGTGAGTGTGTGATTGTGTGATTGTGTGATTGTGTGATTGTGTCACAGTGTGATTGTGTGATTGTGTGGTTGTGTGATTGTGTGAATGTGTGATTGTGTGATTGTGTGATTGTGTGATTGTGGGATTGTATGGTTGTGTGATTGTGTGGTTGTGTGATTGTGTGATTGTGGGATTGTGTGGTTGTGTGATTGTGTGGTTGTGTGATTGTGTGATTGTGTGATTGTGTGATTGTGGGATTGTGTGGTTGTGTGATTGTGTGGTTGTGTGATTGCGTGATTGTGTGATTGTGGGATTGCGTGATTGTGTGATTGTGTGATTATGGGATTGTGTGGTTGTGTGATTGTGTGATTGTTTGATTGTGTGATTGTGGGATTGTGGGATTGTGTGGTTGTGTGATTGTGTGGTTGTGTGATTGCGTGATTGTGTGATTGTGGGATTGTGTGATTGTGTGATTGTGGGATCGTGTGGTTGTGTGATTGTGTGGTTGTGTGATTGTGTGATTGTGTGATTGTGTGATTGTGTGATTGTGTGATTGTGCGGTTGTGTGATTGTGTGATTGCGTGATTGTGTGATTGTGCGGTTGTGTGATTGTGTGATTGCGTGATTGTGTGATTGTGTGATTGTGGATTGTGTGATTGTGTGATTGTGTGATTGTGTGATTGTGTGATTGTGTGATTGTGTGATTGTGTGATTGTGTGATTGTGTGATTGTGTGATTGTGTGATTGTGTGATTGTGTGATTGTGTGATTGTGTGATTGTGTCACTGTGTGATTGTGTGATTGTGTGATTGTGTGATTGTGTGATTGTGTGGTTGTGTGATTGTGTGATTGTGTGATTTTGTGATTGTGGGATTGTGTGGTTGTGTGATTGTGTGGTTGTGTGATTGCGTGATTGTGTGATTGTGGGATTGTGTGATTGTGTGATTGTGCGATTGTGTGATTGTGTGATTGTGTGGTTGTGTGAGTGTGTGGGTGTGTGATCGTGTGATTGTGTCACTGTGTGATTGTGTGATTGTGTGATTGTGTGGTGGTGCGATTGTGTGATTGTGTATTATGTGATTGTGTTCTTGTGTCTTTGTGTGATTGTGTAGTTGTGTGATTGTGTGATTGTGTGATTGTGGGATTGTGAGATTGTGTGATTGTGTGATTGTGTGATTGTGTGATTGTGTGATTGTGTGATTGTGTGATTGTGTCCATGTGTAATCGTGTGTTTGGGTGCTTGTGTTATTGTGCGCGTGTGTGATTGTGTGATTGTGGATTGTGTGATTGTGTGATTGTGTGATTGTGTGATTGTGTGATTGTGTGATTGTGTGATTGTGTGATTGTGTGATTGTGGGATTGTGTGGTTGTGTGATTGTGTGGTTGTGTGATTGTGTGATTGTGGGATTGTGTGGTTGTGTGATTGTGTGGTTGTGTGATTGTGTGATTGTGGGATTTTGTGGTTGTGTTATTGTGTGGTTGTGTGATTGCGTGATCGTGTGATTGTGGGATTGTGTGATTGTGTGATTGTGTGATTATGGGATTGTGTGGTTGTGTGATTGTGTGATTGTGTGATTGTGTGATTGTGTGATTGTGTGATTGTGGGATTGTGTGGTTGTGTGATTGTGTGGTTGTGTGATTGCGTGATTGTGTGATTGTGGGATTGCGTGATTGTGTGATTGTGTGATTATGGGATTGTGTGGTTGTGTGATTGTGTGATTGTTTGATTGTGTGATTGTGGGATTGTGGGATTGTGTGGTTGTGTGATTGTGTGGTTGTGTGATTGCGTGATTGTGTGATTGTGGGATTGTGTGATTGTGTGATTGTGGGATCGTGTGGTTGTGTGATTGTGTGGTTGTGTGATTGTGTGATTGTGTGATTGTGTGATTGTGTGATTGTGTGATTGTGCGGTTGTGTGATTGTGTGATTGCGTGATTGTGTGATTGTGCGGTTGTGTGATTGTGTGATTGCGTGATTGTGTGATTGTGTGATTGTGGATTGTGTGATTGTGTGATTGCGTGATTGTGTGATTGTGTGATTGTGTGATTGTGTGATTGTGTGATTGTGTGATTGTGTGATTGTGTGATTGTGTGATTGTGTGATTGTGTGATTGTGTGATTGTGTGATTGTGTGATTGTGTGATTGTGTCACTGTGTGATTGTGTGATTGTGTGATTGTGTGATTGTGTGGTTGTGTGATTGTGTGATTGTGTGATTTTGTGATTGTGGGATTGTGTGGTTGTGTGATTGTGTGGTTGTGTGATTGCGTGATTGTGTGATTGTGGGATTGTGTGATTGTGTGATTGTGCGATTGTGTGATTGTGTGATTGTGTGGTTGTGTGATTGTGTGGTTGTGTGATTGCGTGATTGTGTGATTGTGGGATTGTGTGATTGTGTGATTGTATGGTTGTGTGATTGTGTGATTGTGTGATTGTGTGATTGTGTGATTGTGTGATTGTGTGATTGTGTGATTGTGGGATTGTGTGAGTGTGTGATTGTGTGATTGTGTGATTGTGTGATTGTGTGATTGTGTCACAGTGTGATTGTGTGATTGTGTGGTTGTGTGATTGTGTGATTGTGTGATTGTGTGAAAGTGGGTTTGTGTGTTTGTGGATTGTGTGGTTGTGTGATTGTGTGATGGCGGGATGTGGATTGTCTGATTGTGTGATTGTGTATTGGTGTGATTGTGCGATTGTGTGACTTTGCGATTGTGTGATTGTGTGATGGCGGGTTGTGGATTGTCTGATTGTGTGATTGTGTATTGGTGTGATTGTGCGATTGTGTAATTGCATGGTGGGGTGATTGTGTGATAGTGTGATTGTGTGATAGTGTGATAGTGTGATTGTGTGATTGTGTGATTGTGTGATTGTGTGATTGTGTCCATGTGTAATCGTGTGTTTGGGTGCTTGTGTGCTTGTGCGAGTCTGTGATTGTGTGATTGTGGATTGTGTGATTGTGTGATTGTGTGATTGTGTGATTGTGGGATTGTGTGGTTGCGTGATTGTGTGGTTGTGTGATTGTGTGATTGTGGGATTGTGTGGTTGTGTGATTGTGTGGTTGTGTGATTGTGTGATTGTGTGATTGTGTGATTGTGGGATTGTGTGGTTGTGTGATTGTGTGGTTGTGTGATTGCGTGATTGTGTGATTGTGGGATTGTGTGATTGTGTGATTGTGTGATTATGGGATTGTGTGGTTGTGTGATTGTGTGGTTGTGTGATTGTGTGATTGTGTGATTGTGTGATTGTGTGATTGTGTGATTGTGTGGTGGTGTGATTGTGTGATTGTGTATTATGTGATTCTGTGATTGTGTGATTGTGTGGTTGTGTGATTGTGTGATTGTGTGATTGTGGGATTGTGTGGTTGTGTGATTGTGTGGTTGTGTGATTGTGTGATTGTGTGATTGTGTGATTGTGTGATTGTGTGATTGTGTGATTGTGTGATTGTGTGATTGTGTGATTGTGTGATTGTGTGATTGTGTGATGGCGGGTTGTGGATTGTCTGATTGTGTGATTGTGTATTGGTGTGGTTGTGTGATTGTGTGATTGTGGGATTGTGTGAGTGTGTGATTGTGTGATTGCGTGATTGTGTGACTGTGTCATTGTGTCACAGTGTGATTGTGTGATTGTGTGGTTGTGTGATTGTGTGATTGTGTGATCGTGTGATTGTGGGATTGTGTGGTTGTGTGATTGCGTGATTGTGTGGTTGTGTGATTGTGTGATTGTGTGATAGTGTGATTGTGCGATTGTGTGATTGCGTGATTGCCTGGTTGCGTGATTCTGTGATTCCCTCGTTGTGCGATTGTGTTATTGTGTGATGAGGTGCTTGTGTGATGGTGTGATTGTGTGATTGTGTGGTTGTGTGATTGTGTGATTGTGTGATTGTGTGATTGTGCGATTGTGTGATTGTGTGATTGTGTGGTTGTGTGATTATGCGATTGTGTCATTGTGTTCATGTGTTATTTTGTGTTGGGGTGCTTGTGTGATTGCGTGAGTGTATGATTGTGTGACTGTGGATTGTGTATTGTGCGATTGTGTGATTGCGTGAGTGTGTGGTTGTGTGACTGTAGATTGCGTATTGTGTGATTGTGTGATTGCGTGATTGTGTGATTGTGTGATTGTGTGATTGTGTGATTGTGTGATTGTGTGATTGTGTGATTGTGTGATTGTGTGAAAGTGGGTTTGTGTGTTTGTGGATTGTGTGGTTGTGTGATTGTGTGGTTGTGTGATTGTGTGATTGTGGGATTGTGTGGTTGTGTGATTGTGTGGTTGTGTGATTGTGTGATTGTGGGATTTTGTGGTTGTGTTATTGTGTGGTTGTGTGATTGCGTGATCGTGTGATTGTGGGATTGTGTGATTGTGTGATTGTGTGATTATGGGATTGTGTGGTTGTGTGATTGTGTGATTGTGTGATTGTGTGATTGTGTGATTGTGTGATTGTGGGATTGTGTGAGTGTGTGATTGTGTGATTGTGTGATTGTGTGATTGTGTGATTGTGTCACAGTGTGATTGTGTGATTGTGTGGTTGTGTGATTGTGTGATTGTGTGATTGTGTGATTGTGTGATTGTGTGATTGTGTGATTGTGGGATTGTATGGTTGTGTGATTGTGTGGTTGTGTGATTGTGTGATTGTGGGATTGTGTGGTTGTGTGATTGTGTGGTTGTGTGATTGTGTGATTGTGTGATTGTGTGATTGTGGGATTGTGTGGTTGTGTGATTGTGTGGTTGTGTGATTGCGTGATTGTGTGATTGTGGGATTGCGTGATTGTGTGATTGTGTGATTATGGGATTGTGTGGTTGTGTGATTGTGTGATTGTTTGATTGTGTGATTGTGGGATTGTGGGATTGTGTGGTTGTGTGATTGTGTGGTTGTGTGATTGCGTGATTGTGTGATTGTGGGATTGTGTGATTGTGTGATTGTGGGATCGTGTGGTTGTGTGATTGTGTGGTTGTGTGATTGTGTGATTGTGTGATTGTGTGATTGTGTGATTGTGTGATTGTGCGGTTGTGTGATTGTGTGATTGCGTGATTGTGTGATTGTGCGGTTGTGTGATTGTGTGATTGCGTGATTGTGTGATTGTGTGATTGTGGATTGTGTGATTGTGTGATTGTGTGATTGTGTGATTGTGTGATTGTGTGATTGTGTGATTGTGTGATTGTGTGATTGTGTGATTGTGTGATTGTGTGATTGTGTGATTGTGTGATTGTGTCACTGTGTGATTGTGTGATTGTGTGATTGTGTGATTGTGTGGTTGTGTGATTGTGTGATTGTGTGATTTTGTGATTGTGGGATTGTGTGGTTGTGTGATTGTGTGGTTGTGTGATTGCGTGATTGTGTGATTGTGGGATTGTGTGATTGTGTGATTGTGCGATTGTGTGATTGTGTGATTGTGTGGTTGTGTGAGTGTGTGGGTGTGTGATCGTGTGATTGTGTCACTGTGTGATTGTGTGATTGTGTGATTGTGTGGTGGTGCGATTGTGTGATTGTGTATTATGTGATTGTGTTCTTGTGTCTTTGTGTGATTGTGTAGTTGTGTGATCGTGTGATTGTGTGATTGTGGGATTGTGTGATTGTGTGATTGTGTGATTGTGTGATTGTGTGATTGTGTGATTGTGTGACTGTGTGATTGTGTGATTGTGTGATTGTGTGATTGTGTGATTGTGTGAAAGTGGGTTTGTGTGTTTGTGGATTGTGTGGTTGTGTGATTGTGTGATGGCGGGATGTGGATTGTCTGATTGTGTGATTGTGTATTGGTGTGATTGTGCGATTGTGTGACTTTACGATTGTGTGATTGTGTGATGGCGGGTTGTGGATTGTCTGATTGTGTGATTGTGTATTGGTGTGATTGTGCGATTGTGTGACTTTGCGATTGTGTGATTGTGTGGTTGTGTGATTGTGTGATTGCATGGTGGGGTGATTGTGTGATAGTGTGATTGTGTGATAGTGTGATAGTGTGATTGTGTGATTGTGTGATTGTGTGATTGTGTGATTGTGTGATTGTGTGATTGTGTGATAGTGTGATTGTGTCCATGTGTAATCGTGTGTTTGGGTGCTTGTGTGATTGTGTGAGTGTGTGATTGTGTGATTGTGGATTGTGTGATTGTGTGATTGTGTGATTGTGTGATTGTGTGATTGTGTGATTGTATGATTGTGTGATTGTGTGATTGTGTGATTGTGTGATTGTGTCACTGTGTGATTGTGTGATTGTGTGATTGTGTGGTTGTGTGATTGTGTGATTGTGTGATTGTGTGATTGTGTGATTGTGTGGTTGTGTGATTGTGTGATTGTGTGATTTTGAGATTGTGGGATTGTGTGGTTGTGTGATTGTGTGGTTGTGTGATTGCGTGATTGTGTGATTGTGGGATTGTGTGATTGTGTGATTGTGCGATTGTGTGATTGTGTGATTGTGTGGTTGTGTGAGTGTGTGGGTGTGTGATCGTGTGATTGTGTCACTGTGTGATTGTGTGATTGTGTGATTGTGTGGTGGTGTGATTGTGTGATTGTGTATTATGTGATTGTGTTCTTGTGTCTTTGTGTGATTGTGTAGTTGTGTGATTGTGTGATTGTGTGATTGTGGGATTGTGAGATTGTGTGATTGTGTGATTGTGTGATTGTGTGATTGTGTGATTGTGTGATTGTGTGATTGTGTGAAAGTGGGTTTGTGTGTTTGTGGATTGTGTGGTTGTGTGACTGTGTGATGGCGGGATGTGGATTGTCTGATTGTGCGATTGTGTATTGGTGTGATTGTGCGATTGTGTGACTTTGCGATTGTGTGATTGTGTGATGGCGGGTTGTGGATTGTCTGATTGTGTGATTGTGTATTGGTGTGATTGTGTGATTGTGTGATTGTGTGATTGTGCGATTGTGTGATTGCGTGGTTGCGTGATTGCGTGATTGTGTGATTGTGTGATTGTGTGATTGTGCGATTGTGTGATTGCGTGGTTGCGTGATTGCGTGATTGTGTGATTGTGTATTGGTGTGATTGTGCGATTGTGTGACATTGCGATTGTGTGATTGTGTGATGGCGGGTTGTGGATTGTCTGATTGTGTGATTGTGTATTGGTGTGATTGTGTGATTGTGTGATTGTGTGATTGTGCGATTGTGTGATTGCGTGGTTGCGTGATTGCGTGATTGTGTGATTGTGTATTGGTGTGATTGTGCGATTGTGTGACATTGCGATTGTGTGATTGTGTGATGGCGGGTTGTGGATTGTCTGATTGTGTGATTGTGTATTGGTGTGATTGTGTGATTGTGTGATTGTGGGATTGTGTGAGTGTGTGATTGTGTGATTGTGTGATTGTGTGATTGTGTGATTGTGTCACAGTGTGATTGTGTGATTGTGTGGTTGTGTGATTGTGTGATTGTGGGATTGTGTGGTTGTGTGATTGTGTGGTTGTGTGATTGTGTGATTGTGTGGTTGTGGGATTGTGTGATTGTGTGATTGTGTGATTGTGTGATTGTGTGATTGTGTGATTGTGTGGTTGTGTGATTGTGTGATTGTGTGCTTGTGTGATTGTGCGGTTGTGTGATTGCGTGGTTGCGTGATTGCGTGATTGTGTGATTGTGTGATTTTGTGATTGTGTGGTTGTGTGATTGTGTGATTGTGTGAAAGTGGGTTTGTGCGTTTGTGGACTGTGTGGTTGTGTGACTGTGTGATGGCGGGATGTGGATTGTCTGATTGTGCGATTGTGTATTGGTGTGATTGTGCGATTGTGTGACTTTGCGATTGTGTGATTGTGTGATGGCGGGTTGTGGATTGTCTGATTGTGTGATTGTGTATTGGTGTGATTGTGTGATTGTGTGATTGTGTGATTGTGCGATTGTGTGATTGCGTGGTTGCGTGATTGCGTGATTGTGTGATTGTGTGATTGTGTGATTGTGCGATTGTGTGATTGCGTGGTTGCGTGATTGCGTGATTGTGTGATTGTGTATTGGTGTGATTGTGCGATTGTGTGACATTGCGATTGTGTGATTGTGTGATGGCGGGTTGTGGATTGTCTGATTGTGTGATTGTGTATTGGTGTGATTGTGTGATTGTGTGATTGTGTGATTGTGCGATTGTGTGATTGCGTGGTTGCGTGATTGCGTGATTGTGTGATTGTGTATTGGTGTGATTGTGCGATTGTGTGACATTGCGATTGTGTGATTGTGTGATGGCGGGTTGTGGATTGTCTGATTGTGTGATTGTGTATTGGTGTGATTGTGTGATTGTGTGATTGTGGGATTGTGTGAGTGTGTGATTGTGTGATTGTGTGATTGTGTGATTGTGTGATTGTGTCACAGTGTGATTGTGTGATTGTGTGGTTGTGTGATTGTGTGATTGTGGGATTGTGCGGTTGTGTGATTGTGTGATTGCGTGATTGTGTGATTGTGTGATTGTGGATTGTGTGATTGTGTGATTGTGTGATTGTGTGATTGTGTGATTGTGTGATTGTGTGATTGTGTGATTGTGTGATTGTGTGATTGTGTGATTGTGTGATTGTGTGATTGTGTGATTGTGTCACTGTGTGATTGTGTGATTGTGTGATTGTGTGATTGTGTGGTTGTGTGATTGTGTGATTGTGTGATTTTGTGATTGTGGGATTGTGTGGTTGTGTGATTGTGTGGTTGTGTGATTGCGTGATTGTGTGATTGTGGGATTGTGTGATTGTGTGATTGTGCGATTGTGTGATTGTGTGATTGTGTGGTTGTGTGAGTGTGTGGGTGTGTGATCGTGTGATTGTGTCACTGTGTGATTGTGTGATTGTGTGATTGTGTGGTGGTGCGATTGTGTGATTGTGTATTATGTGATTGTGTTCTTGTGTCTTTGTGTGATTGTGTAGTTGTGTGATTGTGTGATTGTGTGATTGTGGGATTGTGAGATTGTGTGATTGTGTGATTGTGTGATTGTGTGATTGTGTGATTGTGTGATTGTGTGATTGTGTGATTGTGTGATTGTGTGATTGTGTGATTGTGTGATTGTGTGAAAGTGGGTTTGTGTGTTTGTGGATTGTGTGGTTGTGTGATTGTGTGATGGCGGGATGTGGATTGTCTGATTGTGTGATTGTGTATTGGTGTGATTGTGCGATTGTGTGACTTTACGATTGTGTGATTGTGTGATGGCGGGTTGTGGATTGTCTGATTGTGTGATTGTGTATTGGTGTGATTGTGCGATTGTGTGACTTTGCGATTGTGTGATTGTGTGGTTGTGTGATTGTGTGATTGCATGGTGGGGTGATTGTGTGATAGTGTGATTGTGTGATAGTGTGATAGTGTGATTGTGTGATTGTGTGATTGTGTGATTGTGTGATTGTGTGATTGTGTGATTGTGTGATAGTGTGATTGTGTCCATGTGTAATCGTGTGTTTGGGTGCTTGTGTGATTGTGTGAGTGTGTGATTGTGTGATTGTGGATTGTGTGATTGTGTGATTGTGTGATTGTGTGATTGTGTGATTGTGTGATTGTGTGATTGTATGATTGTGTGATTGTGTGATTGTGTGATTGTGTGATTGTGTCACTGTGTGATTGTGTGATTGTGTGGTTGTGTGATTGTGTGATTGTGTGATTGTGTGATTGTGTGATTGTGTGATTGTGTGGTTGTGTGATTGTGTGATTGTGTGATTTTGTGATTGTGGGATTGTGTGGTTGTGTGATTGTGTGGTTGTGTGATTGCGTGATTGTGTGATTGTGGGATTGTGTGATTGTGTGATTGTGCGATTGTGTGATTGTGTGATTGTGTGGTTGTGTGAGTGTGTGGGTGTGTGATCGTGTGATTGTGTCACTGTGTGATTGTGTGATTGTGTGATTGTGTGGTGGTGTGATTGTGTGATTGTGTATTATGTGATTGTGTTCTTGTGTCTTTGTGTGATTGTGTAGTTGTGTGATTGTGTGATTGTGTGATTGTGGGATTGTGAGATTGTGTGATTGTGTGATTGTGTGATTGTGTGATTGTGTGATTGTGTGATTGTGTGATTGTGTGAAAGTGGGTTTTAGTGTTTGTGGATTGTGTGGTTGTGTGATTGTGTGATGGCGGGATGTGGATTGTCTGCTTGTGTGTTTGTGTATTGGTGTGATTGTGCGATTGTGTGACTTTGCGATTGTGTGATTGTGTGATGGCGGGTTGTGGATTGTCTGATTGTGTGATTGTGTATTGGTGTAATTGTGTGATTGTGTGATTGTGGGATTGTGTGAGTGTGTGATTGTGTGATTGTGTGATAGTGTGATAGTGTGATTGTGTGATTGTATGGTTGTGTGATTGTGTGATTGTGTGATTGTGTGATTGTGTGATTGTGTGATAGTTTGATTGTGTGATTGTGTGATTGTGTGATTGTCTGATTGTGTGGTGGTGTGATTGTGTGATTGTGTATTATGTGATTGTGTGATTGTGTCACAATGTGATTGTGTGATTGTGTGGTTGTGTGATTGTGTGATTGCGTGATTGTGTGATTGTGTGGTTGTGTGATTGTGTGGTTGTGTGATTGTGTGATTGTGTGATTGTGGGATTGTGTGGTTGTGTGATTGTGTGGTTGTGTGATTGTGTGATTGTGTGATTGTGTGATTGTGCGATTGTGTGATTGCGTGGTTGCGTGATTGTGTGATTGTGTGGTTGTGGGATTGTGTGGTTGTGTGATTGTGTGGTTGTGTGATTGCGTGATTGTGTGATTGTGTGATTGTGGATTGTGTGATTGTGTGATTGTGTGATTGTGTGATTGTGTGATTGTGTGATTGTGTGATTGTGTGATTGTGTGATTGTGTGATTGTGTGATTGTGTGATTGTGTGATTGTGTGATTGTGTGATTGTGTCACTGTGTGATTGTGTGATTGTGTGATTGTGTGATTGTGTGGTTGTGTGATTGTGTGATTGTGTGATTTTGTGATTGTGGGATTGTGTGGTTGTGTGATTGTGTGGTTGTGTGATTGCGTGATTGTGTGATTGTGGGATTGTGTGATTGTGTGATTGTGCGATTGTGTGATTGTGTGATTGTGTGGTTGTGTGAGTGTGTGGGTGTGTGATCGTGTGATTGTGTCACTGTGTGATTGTGTGATTGTGTGATTGTGTGGTGGTGCGATTGTGTGATTGTGTATTATGTGATTGTGTTCTTGTGTCTTTGTGTGATTGTGTAGTTGTGTGATTGTGTGATTGTGTGATTGTGGGATTGTGAGATTGTGTGATTGTGTGATTGTGTGATTGTGTGATTGTGTGATTGTGTGATTGTGTGATTGTGTCCATGTGTAATCGTGTGTTTGGGTGCTTGTGTTATTGTGCGCGTGTGTGATTGTGTGATTGTGGATTGTGTGATTGTGTGATTGTGTGATTGTGTGATTGTGTGATTGTGTGATTGTGTGATTGTGTGATTGTGTGATTGTGTGATTGTGTGATTGTGTGATTGTGGGATTGTGTGGTTGTGTGATTGTGTGGTTGTGTGATTGTGTGATTGTGGGATTGTGTGGTTGTGTGATTGTGTGGTTGTGTGATTGTGTGATTGTGGGATTTTGTGGTTGTGTTATTGTGTGGTTGTGTGATTGCGTGATCGTGTGATTGTGGGATTGTGTGATTGTGTGATTGTGTGATTATGGGATTGTGTGGTTGTGTGATTGTGTGATTGTGTGATTGTGTGATTGTGTGATTGTGTGATTGTGGGATTGTGTGAGTGTGTGATTGTGTGATTGTGTGATTGTGTGATTGTGTGATTGTGTCACAGTGTGATTGTGTGATTGTGTGGTTGTGTGATTGTGTGATTGTGTGATTGTGTGATTGTGTGATTGTGTGATTGTGTGATTGTGGGATTGTATGGTTGTGTGATTGTGTGGTTGTGTGATTGTGTGATTGTGGGATTGTGTGGTTGTGTGATTGTGTGGTTGTGTGATTGTGTGATTGTGTGATTGTGTGATTGTGGGATTGTGTGGTTGTGTGATTGTGTGGTTGTGTGATTGCGTGATTGTGTGATTGTGGGATTGCGTGATTGTGTGATTGTGTGATTATGGGATTGTGTGGTTGTGTGATTGTGTGATTGTTTGATTGTGTGATTGTGGGATTGTGGGATTGTGTGGTTGTGTGATTGTGTGGTTGTGTGATTGCGTGATTGTGTGATTGTGGGATTGTGTGATTGTGTGATTGTGGGATCGTGTGGTTGTGTGATTGTGTGGTTGTGTGATTGTGTGATTGTGTGATTGTGTGATTGTGTGATTGTGTGATTGTGCGGTTGTGTGATTGTGTGATTGCGTGATTGTGTGATTGTGCGGTTGTGTGATTGTGTGATTGCGTGATTGTGTGATTGTGTGATTGTGGATTGTGTGATTGTGTGATTGCGTGATTGTGTGATTGTGTGATTGTGTGATTGTGTGATTGTGTGATTGTGTGATTGTGTGATTGTGTGATTGTGTGATTGTGTGATTGTGTGATTGTGTGATTGTGTGATTGTGTCACTGTGTGATTGTGTGATTGTGTGATTGTGTGATTGTGTGGTTGTGTGATTGTGTGATTGTGTGATTTTGTGATTGTGGGATTGTGTGGTTGTGTGATTGTGTGGTTGTGTGATTGCGTGATTGTGTGATTGTGGGATTGTGTGATTGTGTGATTGTGCGATTGTGTGATTGTGTGATTGTGTGGTTGTGTGATTGTGTGGTTGTGTGATTGCGTGATTGTGTGATTGTGGGATTGTGTGATTGTGTGATTGTATGGTTGTGTGATTGTGTGATTGTGTGATTGTGTGATTGTGTGATTGTGTGATTGTGTGATTGTGTGATTGTGGGATTGTGTGAGTGTGTGATTGTGTGATTGTGTGATTGTGTGATTGTGTGATTGTGTCACAGTGTGATTGTGTGATTGTGTGGTTGTGTGATTGTGTGATTGTGTGATTGTGTGAAAGTGGGTTTGTGTGTTTGTGGATTGTGTGGTTGTGTGATTGTGTGATGGCGGGATGTGGATTGTCTGATTGTGTGATTGTGTATTGGTGTGATTGTGCGATTGTGTGACTTTGCGATTGTGTGATTGTGTGATGGCGGGTTGTGGATTGTCTGATTGTGTGATTGTGTATTGGTGTGATTGTGCGATTGTGTAATTGCATGGTGGGGTGATTGTGTGATAGTGTGATTGTGTGATAGTGTGATAGTGTGATTGTGTGATTGTGTGATTGTGTGATTGTGTGATTGTGTCCATGTGTAATCGTGTGTTTGGGTGCTTGTGTGCTTGTGCGAGTCTGTGATTGTGTGATTGTGGATTGTGTGATTGTGTGATTGTGTGATTGTGTGATTGTGGGATTGTGTGGTTGCGTGATTGTGTGGTTGTGTGATTGTGTGATTGTGGGATTGTGTGGTTGTGTGATTGTGTGGTTGTGTGATTGTGTGATTGTGTGATTGTGTGATTGTGGGATTGTGTGGTTGTGTGATTGTGTGGTTGTGTGATTGCGTGATTGTGTGATTGTGGGATTGTGTGATTGTGTGATTGTGTGATTATGGGATTGTGTGGTTGTGTGATTGTGTGGTTGTGTGATTGTGTGATTGTGTGATTGTGTGATTGTGTGATTGTGTGATTGTGTGGTGGTGTGATTGTGTGATTGTGTATTATGTGATTCTGTGATTGTGTGATTGTGTGGTTGTGTGATTGTGTGATTGTGTGATTGTGGGATTGTGTGGTTGTGTGATTGTGTGGTTGTGTGATTGTGTGATTGTGTGATTGTGTGATTGTGTGATTGTGTGATTGTGTGATTGTGTGATTGTGTGATTGTGTGATTGTGTGATTGTGTGATTGTGTGATGGCGGGTTGTGGATTGTCTGATTGTGTGATTGTGTATTGGTGTGGTTGTGTGATTGTGTGATTGTGGGATTGTGTGAGTGTGTGATTGTGTGATTGCGTGATTGTGTGACTGTGTCATTGTGTCACAGTGTGATTGTGTGATTGTGTGGTTGTGTGATTGTGTGATTGTGTGATCGTGTGATTGTGGGATTGTGTGGTTGTGTGATTGCGTGATTGTGTGGTTGTGTGATTGTGTGATTGTGTGATAGTGTGATTGTGCGATTGTGTGATTGCGTGATTGCCTGGTTGCGTGATTCTGTGATTCCCTCGTTGTGCGATTGTGTTATTGTGTGATGAGGTGCTTGTGTGATGGTGTGATTGTGTGATTGTGTGGTTGTGTGATTGTGTGATTGTGTGATTGTGTGATTGTGCGATTGTGTGATTGTGTGATTGTGTGGTTGTGTGATTATGCGATTGTGTCATTGTGTTCATGTGTTATTTTGTGTTGGGGTGCTTGTGTGATTGCGTGAGTGTATGATTGTGTGACTGTGGATTGTGTATTGTGCGATTGTGTGATTGCGTGAGTGTGTGGTTGTGTGACTGTAGATTGCGTATTGTGTGATTGTGTGATTGCGTGATTGTGTGATTGTGTGATTGTGTGATTGTGTGATTGTGTGATTGTGTGATTGTGTGATTGTGTGATTGTGTGAAAGTGGGTTTGTGTGTTTGTGGATTGTGTGGTTGTGTGATTGTGTGGTTGTGTGATTGTGTGATTGTGGGATTGTGTAGTTGTGTGATTGTGTGGTTGTGTGATTGTGTGATTGTGGGATTTTGTGGTTGTGTTATTGTGTGGTTGTGTGATTGCGTGATCGTGTGATTGTGGGATTGTGTGATTGTGTGATTGTGTGATTATGGGATTGTGTGGTTGTGTGATTGTGTGATTGTGTGATTGTGTGATTGTGTGATTGTGTGATTGTGGGATTGTGTGAGTGTGTGATTGTGTGATTGTGTGATTGTGTGATTGTGTGATTGTGTCACAGTGTGATTGTGTGATTGTGTGGTTGTGTGATTGTGTGATTGTGTGATTGTGTGATTGTGTGATTGTGTGATTGTGTGATTGTGGGATTGTATGGTTGTGTGATTGTGTGGTTGTGTGATTGTGTGATTGTGGGATTGTGTGGTTGTGTGATTGTGTGGTTGTGTGATTGTGTGATTGTGTGATTGTGTGATTGTGGGATTGTGTGGTTGTGTGATTGTGTGGTTGTGTGATTGCGTGATTGTGTGATTGTGGGATTGCGTGATTGTGTGATTGTGTGATTATGGGATTGTGTGGTTGTGTGATTGTGTGATTGTTTGATTGTGTGATTGTGGGATTGTGGGATTGTGTGGTTGTGTGATTGTGTGGTTGTGTGATTGCGTGATTGTGTGATTGTGGGATTGTGTGATTGTGTGATTGTGGGATCGTGTGGTTGTGTGATTGTGTGGTTGTGTGATTGTGTGATTGTGTGATTGTGTGATTGTGTGATTGTGTGATTGTGCGGTTGTGTGATTGTGTGATTGCGTGATTGTGTGATTGTGCGGTTGTGTGATTGTGTGATTGCGTGATTGTGTGATTGTGTGATTGTGGATTGTGTGATTGTGTGATTGTGTGATTGTGTGATTGTGTGATTGTGTGATTGTGTGATTGTGTGATTGTGTGATTGTGTGATTGTGTGATTGTGTGATTGTGTGATTGTGTGATTGTGTCACTGTGTGATTGTGTGATTGTGTGATTGTGTGATTGTGTGGTTGTGTGATTGTGTGATTGTGTGATTTTGTGATTGTGGGATTGTGTGGTTGTGTGATTGTGTGGTTGTGTGATTGCGTGATTGTGTGATTGTGGGATTGTGTGATTGTGTGATTGTGCGATTGTGTGATTGTGTGATTGTGTGGTTGTGTGAGTGTGTGGGTGTGTGATCGTGTGATTGTGTCACTGTGTGATTGTGTGATTGTGTGATTGTGTGGTGGTGCGATTGTGTGATTGTGTATTATGTGATTGTGTTCTTGTGTCTTTGTGTGATTGTGTAGTTGTGTGATTGTGTGATTGTGTGATTGTGTGATTGTGTGATTGTGTGATTGTGTGATTGTGTGATAGTGTGATTGTGTCCATGTGTAATCGTGTGTTTGGGTGCTTGTGTGATTGTGTGAGTGTGTGATTGTGTGATTGTGGATTGTGTGATTGTGTGATTGTGTGATTGTGTGATTGTGTGATTGTGTGATTGTGTGATTGTATGATTGTGTGATTGTGTGATTGTGTGATTGTGTGATTGTGTCACTGTGTGATTGTGTGATTGTGTGATTGTGTGGTTGTGTGATTGTGTGATTGTGTGATTGTGTGATTGTGTGATTGTGTGGTTGTGTGATTGTGTGATTGTGTGATTTTGTGATTGTGGGATTGTGTGGTTGTGTGATTGTGTGGTTGTGTGATTGCGTGATTGTGTGATTGTGGGATTGTGTGATTGTGTGATTGTGCGATTGTGTGATTGTGTGATTGTGTGGTTGTGTGAGTGTGTGGGTGTGTGATCGTGTGATTGTGTCACTGTGTGATTGTGTGATTGTGTGATTGTGTGGTGGTGTGATTGTGTGATTGTGTATTATGTGATTGTGTTCTTGTGTCTTTGTGTGATTGTGTAGTTGTGTGATTGTGTGATTGTGTGATTGTGGGATTGTGAGATTGTGTGATTGTGTGATTGTGTGATTGTGTGATTGTGTGATTGTGTGATTGTGTGATTGTGTGAAAGTGGGTTTGTGTGTTTGTGGATTGTGTGGTTGTGTGACTGTGTGATGGCGGGATGTGGATTGTCTGATTGTGCGATTGTGTATTGGTGTGATTGTGCGATTGTGTGACTTTGCGATTGTGTGATTGTGTGATGGCGGGTTGTGGATTGTCTGATTGTGTGATTGTGTATTGGTGTGATTGTGTGATTGTGTGATTGTGTGATTGTGCGATTGTGTGATTGCGTGGTTGCGTGATTGCGTGATTGTGTGATTGTGTGATTGTGTGATTGTGCGATTGTGTGATTGCGTGGTTGCGTGATTGCGTGATTGTGTGATTGTGTATTGGTGTGATTGTGCGATTGTGTGACATTGCGATTGTGTGATTGTGTGATGGCGGGTTGTGGATTGTCTGATTGTGTGATTGTGTATTGGTGTGATTGTGTGATTGTGTGATTGTGTGATTGTGCGATTGTGTGATTGCGTGGTTGCGTGATTGCGTGATTGTGTGATTGTGTATTGGTGTGATTGTGCGATTGTGTGACATTGCGATTGTGTGATTGTGTGATGGCGGGTTGTGGATTGTCTGATTGTGTGATTGTGTATTGGTGTGATTGTGTGATTGTGTGATTGTGGGATTGTGTGAGTGTGTGATTGTGTGATTGTGTGATTGTGTGATTGTGTGATTGTGTCACAGTGTGATTGTGTGATTGTGTGGTTGTGTGATTGTGTGATTGTGGGATTGTGTGGTTGTGTGATTGTGTGGTTGTGTGATTGTGTGATTGTGTGGTTGTGGGATTGTGTGATTGTGTGATTGTGTGATTGTGTGATTGTGTGATTGTGTGATTGTGTGGTTGTGTGATTGTGTGATTGTGTGCTTGTGTGATTGTGCGGTTGTGTGATTGCGTGGTTGCGTGATTGCGTGATTGTGTGATTGTGTGATTTTGTGATTGTGTGGTTGTGTGATTGTGTGATTGTGTGAAAGTGGGTTTGTGCGTTTGTGGACTGTGTGGTTGTGTGATTGTGTGATGGCGGGATGTGGATTGTCTGATTGTGTGATTTGCGATTGTGTGACAATGCGATTGTGTGATTGTGTGATGGCGGGTTGTGGATTGTCTGATTGTGTGACAATGCGATTGTGTGATTGTGTGGTTGTGTGATTGTGTAATTGCATGGTGGGGTGATTGTGTGATAGTGTGATTGTGTGATAGTGTGATAGTGTGATTGTGTGATTGTGTGATTGTGTGATTGTGTCCATGTGTAATCGTGTGTTTGGGTGCTTGTGTGATTGTGCGAGGGTGTGATTGTGTGATTGTGGATTGTGTGATTGTGTGATTGTGTGATTGTGTGATTGTGTGATTGTGTGATTGTGTGATTGTGGGATTGTATGGTTGTGTGATTGTGTGGTTGTGTGATTGTGTGATTGTGGGATTGTGTGGTTGTGTGATTGTGTGGTTGTGTGATTGTGTGATTGTGTGATTGTGTGATTGTGGGATTGTGTGGTTGTGTGATTGTGTGGTTGTGTGATTGCGTGATTGTGTGATTGTGGGATTGCGTGATTGTGTGATTGTGTGATTATGGGATTGTGTGGTTGTGTGATTGTGTGATTGTTTGATTGTGTGATTGTGGGATTGTGGGATTGTGTGGTTGTGTGATTGTGTGGTTGTGTGATTGCGTGATTGTGTGATTGTGGGATTGTGTGATTGTGTGATTGTGGGATCGTGTGGTTGTGTGATTGTGTGGTTGTGTGATTGTGTGATTGTGTGATTGTGTGATTGTGTGATTGTGTGATTGTGTGATTGTGCGGTTGTGTGATTGTGTGATTGCGTGATTGTGTGATTGTGCGGTTGTGTGATTGTGTGATTGCGTGATTGTGTGATTGTGTGATTGTGGATTGTGTGATTGTGTGATTGTGTGATTGTGTGATTGTGTGATTGTGTGATTGTGTGATTGTGTGATTGTGTGATTGTGTGATTGTGTGATTGTGTGATTGTGTGATTGTGTCACTGTGTGATTGTGTGATTGTGTGATTGTGTGATTGTGTGGTTGTGTGATTGTGTGATTGTGTGATTTTGTGATTGTGGGATTGTGTGGTTGTGTGATTGTGTGGTTGTGTGATTGCGTGATTGTGTGATTGTGGGATTGTGTGATTGTGTGATTGTGCGATTGTGTGATTGTGTGATTGTGTGGTTGTGTGAGTGTGTGGGTGTGTGATCGTGTGATTGTGTCACTGTGTGATTGTGTGATTGTGTGATTGTGTGGTGGTGCGATTGTGTGATTGTGTATTATGTGATTGTGTTCTTGTGTCTTTGTGTGATTGTGTAGTTGTGTGATTGTGTGATTGTGTGATTGTGGGATTGTGAGATTGTGTGATTGTGTGATTGTGTGATTGTGTGATTGTGTGATTGTGTGATTGTGTGATTGTGTGATTGTGTGATTGTGTGATTGTGTGATTGTGTGAAAGTGGGTTTGTGTGTTTGTGGATTGTGTGGTTGTGTGATTGTGTGATGGCGGGATGTGGATTGTCTGATTGTGTGATTGTGTATTGGTGTGATTGTGCGATTGTGTGACTTTACGATTGTGTGATTGTGTGATGGCGGGTTGTGGATTGTCTGATTGTGTGATTGTGTATTGGTGTGATTGTGCGATTGTGTGACTTTGCGATTGTGTGATTGTGTGGTTGTGTGATTGTGTGATTGCATGGTGGGGTGATTGTGTGATAGTGTGATTGTGTGATAGTGTGATAGTGTGATTGTGTGATTGTGTGATTGTGTGATTGTGTGATTGTGTGATTGTGTGATTGTGTGATAGTGTGATTGTGTCCATGTGTAATCGTGTGTTTGGGTGCTTGTGTGATTGTGTGAGTGTGTGATTGTGTGATTGTGGATTGTGTGATTGTGTGATTGTGTGATTGTGTGATTGTGTGATTGTGTGATTGTGTGATTGTATGATTGTGTGACTGTGTGATTGTGTGATTGTGTGATTGTGTCACTGTGTGATTGTGTGATTGTGTGGTTGTGTGATTGTGTGATTGTGTGATTGTGTGATTGTGTGATTGTGTGATTGTGTGGTTGTGTGATTGTGTGATTGTGTGATTTTGTGATTGTGGGATTGTGTGGTTGTGTGATTGTGTGGTTGTGTGATTGCGTGATTGTGTGATTGTGGGATTGTGTGATTGTGTGATTGTGCGATTGTGTGATTGTGTGATTGTGTGGTTGTGTGAGTGTGTGGGTGTGTGATCGTGTGATTGTGTCACTGTGTGATTGTGTGATTGTGTGATTGTGTGGTGGTGTGATTGTGTGATTGTGTATTATGTGATTGTGTTCTTGTGTCTTTGTGTGATTGTGTAGTTGTGTGATTGTGTGATTGTGTGATTGTGGGATTGTGAGATTGTGTGATTGTGTGATTGTGTGATTGTGTGATTGTGTGATTGTGTGATTGTGTGATTGTGTGAAAGTGGGTTTTAGTGTTTGTGGATTGTGTGGTTGTGTGATTGTGTGATGGCGGGATGTGGATTGTCTGCTTGTGTGTTTGTGTATTGGTGTGATTGTGCGATTGTGTGACTTTGCGATTGTGTGATTGTGTGATGGCGGATTGTGGATTGTCTGATTGTGTGATTGTGTATTGGTGTAATTGTGTGATTGTGTGATTGTGGGATTGTGTGAGTGTGTGATTGTGTGATTGTGTGATAGTGTGATAGTGTGATTGTGTGATTGTATGGTTGTGTGATTGTGTGATTGTGTGATTGTGTGATAGTTTGATTGTGTGATTGTGTGATTGTGTGATTGTCTGATTGTGTGGTGGTGTGATTGTGTGATTGTGTATTATGTGATTGTGTGATTGTGTCACAATGTGATTGTGTGATTGTGTGGTTGTGTGATTGTGTGATTGCGTGATTGTGTGATTGTGTGGTTGTGTGATTGTGTGGTTGTGTGATTGTGTGATTGTGTGATTGTGGGATTGTGTGGTTGTGTGATTGTGTGGTTGTGTGATTGTGTGATTGTGTGATTGTGTGATTGTGCGATTGTGTGATTGCGTGGTTGCGTGATTGTGTGATTGTGTGGTTGTGGGATTGTGTGGTTGTGTGATTGTGTGGTTGTGTGATTGCGTGATTGTGTGATTGTGGGATTGTGTGATTGCGTGATTGTATGGTTGTGTGATTGTGTGATTGTGTGATTGTGTGATTGTGTGATTGTGTGATTGTGTGATTGTGTGATTGTGGGATTGTGTGAGTGTGTGATTGTGTGATTGTGTGATTGTGTGATTGTGTGATTGTGTCACAGTGTGATTGTGTGATTGTGTGGTTGTGTGATTGTGTGATTGTGTGATTGTGTGAAAGTGGGTTTGTGTGTTTGTGGATTGTGTGGTTGTGTGATTGTGTGATGGCGGGATGTGGATTGTCTGATTGTGTGATTGTGTATTGGTGTGATTGTGCGATTGTGTGACTTTGCGATTGTGTGATTGTGTGATGGCGGGTTGTGGATTGTCTGATTGTGTGATTGTGTATTGGTGTGATTGTGCGATTGTGTAATTGCATGGTGGGGTGATTGTGTGATAGTGTGATTGTGTGATAGTGTGATAGTGTGATTGTGTGATTGTGTGATTGTGTGATTGTGTGATTGTGTCCATGTGTAATCGTGTGTTTGGGTGCTTGTGTGCTTGTGCGAGTGTGTGATTGTGTGATTGTGGATTGTGTGATTGTGTGATTGTGTGATTGTGTGATTGTGGGATTGTGTGGTTGCGTGATTGTGTGGTTGTGTGATTGTGTGATTGTGGGATTGTGTGGTTGTGTGATTGTGTGGTTGTGTGATTGTGTGATTGTGTGATTGTGTGATTGTGGGATTGTGTGGTTGTGTGATTGTGTGGTTGTGTGATTGCGTGATTGTGTGATTGTGGGATTGTGTGATTGTGTGATTGTGTGATTATGGGATTGTGTGGTTGTGTGATTGTGTGGTTGTGTGATTGTGTGATTGTGTGATTGTGTGATTGTGTGATTGTGGGATTGTGTGGTTGTGTGATTGTGTGATTGTGTGATTGTGTGATTGTGTGATTGTGTGATTGTGTGATTGTGTGGTGGTGTGATTGTGTGATTGTGTATTATGTGATTCTGTGATTGTGTGATTGTGTGGTTGTGTGATTGTGTGATTGTGTGATTGTGGGATTGTGTGGTTGTGTGATTGTGTGGTTGTGTGATTGTGTGATTGTGTGATTGTGTGATTGTGTGATTGTGTGATTGTGTGATTGTGTGATTGTGTGATTGTGTGATTGTGTGATTGTGTGATTGTGTGATTGTGTGATTGTGTGATTGTGTGATTGTGCGATTGTGTGATTGTGTGAAAGTGGGCTTGTGTGTTTGTGGATTGTGTGGTTGTGTGATTGTGTGATGGCGGGATGTGGATTGTCTGATTGTGTGATTGTGTATTGGTGTGATTGTGCGATTGTGCGACTTTGCGATTGTGTGATTGTGTGATGGCGGGTTGTGGATTGTCTGATTGTGTGATTGTGTATTGGTGTGATTGTGTGATTGTGTGATGGCGGGTTGTGGATTGTCTGATTGTGTGATTGTGTATTGGTGTGGTTGTGTGATTGTGTGATTGTGGGATTGTGTGAGTGTGTGATTGTGTGATTGCGTGATTGTGTGACTGTGTGATTGTGTCACAGTGTGATTGTGTGATTGTGTGGTTGTGTGATTGTGTGATTGTGTGATCGTGTGATTGTGGGATTGTGTGGTTGTGTGATTGCGTGATTGTGTGGTTGTGTGATTGTGTGATTGTGTGATAGTGTGATTGTGCGATTGTGTGATTGCGTGATTGCCTGGTTGCGTGATTCTGTGATTCCCTCGTTGTGCGATTGTGTTATTGTGTGATGAGGTGCTTGTGTGATGGTGTGATTGTGTGATTGTGTGGTTGTGTGATTGTGTGATTGTGTGATTGTGTGATTGTGCGATTGTGTGATTGTGTGATTGTGTGGTTGTGTGATTATGCGATTGTGTCATTGTGTTCATGTGTTATTTTGTGTTGGGGTGCTTGTGTGATTGCGTGAGTGTATGATTGTGTGACTGTGGATTGTGTATTGTGCGATTGTGTGATTGCGTGAGTGTGTGGTTGTGTGACTGTAGATTGCGTATTGTGTGATTGTGTGATTGCGTGATTGTGTGATTGTGTGATTGTGTGATTGTGTGATTGTGTGATTGTGTGATTGTGTGATTGTGTGATTGTGTGATTGTGTGATTGTGTGAAAGTGGGTTTGTGTGTTTGTGGATTGTGTGGTTGTGTGATTGTGTGATGGCGGGATGTGGATTGTCTGATTGTGTGATTGTGTATTGGTGTGATTGTGCGATTGTGTGACTTTGCGATTGTGTGATTGTGTGATAGCGGGATGTGGGTTGTCTGATTGTGTGATTGTGTATTGGTGTGATTGTGCGACTGTGTGACAATGCGATTGTGTGATTGTGTGGTTGTGTGATTGTGTAATTGCATGGTGGGGTGATTGTGTGATAGCGTGATTGTGTGATAGTGTGATAGTGTGATTGTGTGATTGTGTGATTGTGTGATTGTGTGATTGTGTGATTGTGTGATTGTGTCCATGTGTAATCGTGTGTTTGGGTGCTTGTGTTATTGTGCGCGTGTGTGATTGTGTGATTGTGGATTGTGTGATTGTGTGATTGTGTGATTGTGTCACAGTGTGATTGTGTGATTGTGTGGTTGTGTGATTGTGTGATTGTGGGATTGTGTGGTTGTGTGATTGTGTGGTTGTGTGATTGTGTGATTGTGTGGTTGTGGGATTGTGTGATTGTGTGATTGTGTGATTATGTGATTGTGTGATTGTGTGATTGTGTGATTGTGTGGTTGTGTGATTGTGTGATTGTGTGCTTGTGTGATTGTGCGGTTGTGTGATTGCGTGGTTGCGTGATTGCGTGATTGTGTGATTGTGTGATTTTGCGATTGTGTGGTTGTGTGATTGTGTGATTGTGTGAAAGTGGGTTTGTGCGTTTGTGGACTGTGTGGTTGTGTGATTGTGTGATGGCGGGATGTGGATTGTCTGATTGTGTGATTTGCGATTGTGTGACAATGCGATTGTGTGATTGTGTGATGGCGGGTTGTGGATTGTCTGATTGTGTGACAATGCGATTGTGTGATTGTGTGGTTGTGTGATTGTGTAATTGCATGGTGGGGTGATTGTGTGATAGTGTGATTGTGTGATAGTGTGATAGTGTGATTGTGTGATTGTGTGATTGTGTGATTGTGTCCATGTGTAATCGTGTGTTTGGGTGCTTGTGTGATTGTGCGAGGGTGTGATTGTGTGATTGTGGATTGTGTGATTGTGTGATTGTGTGATTGTGTGATTGTGTGATTGTGTGATTGTGTGATTGTGTGATTGTGGGATTGTATGGTTGTGTGATTGTGTGGTTGTGTGATTGTGTGATTGTGGGATTGTGTGGTTGTGTGATTGTGTGGTTGTGTGATTGTGTGATTGTGTGATTGTGTGATTGTGGGATTGTGTGGTTGTGTGATTGTGTGGTTGTGTGATTGCGTGATTGTGTGATTGTGGGATTGCGTGATTGTGTGATTGTGTGATTATGGGATTGTGTGGTTGTGTGATTGTGTGATTGTTTGATTGTGTGATTGTGGGATTGTGGGACTGTGTGGTTGTGTGATTGTGTGGTTGTGTGATTGCGTGATTGTGTGATTGTGGGATTGTGTGATTGTGTGATTGTGGGATCGTGTGGTTGTGTGATTGTGTGGTTGTGTGATTGTGTGATTGTGTGATTGTGTGATTGTGTGATTGTGTGATTGTGTGATTGTGTGATTGTGCGGTTGTGTGATTGTGTGATTGCGTGATTGTGTGATTGTGCGGTTGTCTGATTGTGTGATTGCGTGATTGTGTGATTGTGTGATTGTGGATTGTGTGATTGTGTGATTGTGTGATTGTGTGATTGTGTGATTGTGTGACTGTGTGATTGTGTGATTGTGTGATTGTGTGATTGTGTGATTGTGTGATTGTGTCACTGTGTGATTGTGTGATTGTGTGATTGTGTGATTGTGTGATTGTGTGGTTGTGTGATTGTGTGATTGTGTGATTTTGTGATTGTGGGATTGTGTGGTTGTGTGATTGTGTGGTTGTGTGATTGCGTGATTGTGTGATTGTGGGATTGTGTGATTGTGTGATTGTGTGATTGTGCGATTGTGTGATTGTGTGATTGTGTGGTTGTGTGAGTGTGTGGGTGTGTGATCGTGTGATTGTGTCACTGTGTGATTGTGTGATTGTGTGATTGTGTGGTGGTGCGATTGTGTGATTGTGTATTATGTGATTGTGTTCTTGTGTCTTTGTGTGATTGTGTAGTTGTGTGATTGTGTGATTGTGTGATTGTGGGATTGTGAGATTGTGTGATTGTGTGATTGTGTGATTGTGTGATTGTGTGATTGTGTGATTGTGTGATTGTGTGATTGTGTGATTGTGTGATTGTGTGATTGTGTGATTGTGTGATTGTGTGAAAGTGGGTTTGTGTGTTTGTGGATTGTGTGGTTGTGTGATTGTGTGATGGCGGGATGTGGATTGTCTGATTGTGTGATTGTGTATTGGTGTGATTGTGCGATTGTGTGACTTTACGATTGTGTGATTGTGTGATGGCGGGTTGTGGATTGTCTGATTGTGTGATTGTGTATTGGTGTGATTGTGCGATTGTGTGACTTTGCGATTGTGTGATTGTGTGGTTGTGTGATTGTGTGATTGCATGGTGGGGTGATTGTGTGATAGTGTGATTGTGTGATAGTGTGATAGTGTGATTGTGTGATTGTGTGATTGTGTGATTGTGTGATTGTGTGATTGTGTGATTGTGTGATAGTGTGATTGTGTCCATGTGTAATCGTGTGTTTGGGTGCTTGTGTGATTGTGTGAGTGTGTGATTGTGTGATTGTGGATTGTGTGATTGTGTGATTGTGTGATTGTGTGATTGTGTGACTGTGTGATTGTATGATTGTGTGATTGTGTGATTGTGTGATTGTGTGATTGTGTCACTGTGTGATTGTGTGATTGTGTGATTGTGTGGTTGTGTGATTGTGTGATTGTGTGATTGTGTGATTGTGTGATTGTGTGATTGTGTGATTGTGTGGTTGTGTGATTGTGTGATTGTGTGATTTTGTGATTGTGGGATTGTGTGGTTGTGTGATTGTGTGGTTGTGTGATTGCGTGATTGTGTGATTGTGGGATTGTGTGATTGTGTGATTGTGCGATTGTGTGATTGTGTGATTGTGTGGTTGTGTGAGTGTGTGGGTGTGTGATCGTGTGATTGTGTCACTGTGTGATTGTGTGATTGTGTGATTGTGTGGTGGTGTGATTGTGTGATTGTGTATTATGTGATTGTGTTCTTGTGTCTTTGTGTGATTGTGTAGTTGTGTGATTGTGTGATTGTGTGATTGTGGGATTGTGTGATTGTGTGATTGTGTGATTGTGTGATTGTGTGAAAGTGGGTTTGTGTGTTTGTGGATTGTGTGGTTGTGTGATTGTGTGATGGCGGGATGTGGATTGTCTGATTGTGCGATTGTGTATTGGTGTGATTGTGCGATTGTGTGACTTTGCGATTGTGTGATTGTGTGATGGCGGGTTGTGGATTGTCTGATTGTGTGATTGTGTATTGGTGTGATTGTGTGATTGTGTGATTGTGGGATTGTGTGAGTGTGTGATTGTGTGATTGCGTGATTGCGTGATTGTGTGATTGTGTGATTGTGTCACAGTGTGATTGTGTGATTGTGTGGTTGTGTGATTGTGTGATTGTGTGATTGTGTGATTGTGGGATTGTGTGGTTGTGTGATTGTGTGGCTGTGTGATTGTGTGATTGTGTGATTGTGGGATTGTGTGATTGTGTGATTGTGTGATTGTGTGGTTGTGTGATTGTGTGATTGTGTGATTGTGTGATTGTGTGATTGTGCGATTGTGTGATTGCGTGGTTGCGTGATTGCGTGATTGTGTGATTGTGTGATTGTGTGATTGTGTGGTTGTGTGATTGTGTGATTGTGTGATAGTGTGATTGTGCGATTGTGTGATTGCGTGATTGCCTGGTTGCGTGATTCTGTGATTCCCTCGTTGTGCGATTGTGTTATTGTGTGATGAGGTGCTTGTGTGATGGTGTGATTGTGTGATTGTGTGATTGTGTGGTTGTGTGATTGCGTGATTGTGTGATTGTGGGATTGTGTGATTGTGTGATTGTGCGATTGTGTGATTGTGTGATTGTGTGGTTGTGTGAGTGTGTTGGTGTGTGATCGTGTGATTGTGTCACTGTGTGATTGTGAGATTGTGTGATTGTGTGGTGGTGTGATTGTGTGATTGTGTATTATGTGATTGTGTTCTTGTGTCTTTGTGTGATTGTGTAGTTGTGTGATTGTGTGATTGTGTGATTGTGGGATTGTGTGATTGTGTGATTGTGTGATTGTGTGGTTGTGTGATTGTGTGATTGTGTGATTGTGTGGTTGTGTGATTGTGTGATTGTGTGATTGTCTGATTGTGTGATTGTGTATTGGTGTGATTGTGCGATTGTGTGACTTTGCGATTGTGTGATTGTGTGGTTGTGTGATTGTGTGATTGCATGGTGGGGTGATTGTGTGATAGTGTGATTGTTTGATAGTGTGATAGTGTGATTGTGTGATTGTGTGATTGTGTGATTGTGTGATTGTGTGATTGTGTGATTGTGTGATTGTGTGATTGTGTGATTGTGTGATTGTGTGATAGTGTGATTGTGTCCATGTGTAATCGTGTGTTTGGGTGCTTGTGTGATTGTGTGAGTGTGTGATTGTGTGATTGTGGATTGTGTGATTGTGTGATTGTGTGATTGTGTGATTGTGTGATTGTGTGATTGTGTGATTGTGTGATTGTATGATTGTGTGATTGTGTGATTGTGTGATTGTGTGATTGTGTCACTGTGTGATTGTGTGATTGTGTGATTGTGTGGTTGTGTGATTGTGTGATTGTGTGATTGTGTGATTGTGTGATTGTGTGATTGTGGGATTGTGTGGTTGTGTGATTGTGTGGTTGTGTGATTGCGTGATTGTGTGATTGTGGGATTGTGTGATTGTGTGATTGTGCGATTGTGTGATTGTGTGATTGTGTGGTTGTGTGAGTGTGTGGGTGTGTGAGTGTGTGGGTGTGTGATCGTGTGATTGTGTCACTGTGTGATTGTGTGATTGTGTGATTGTGTGGTGGTGTGATTGTGTGATTGTGTATTATGTGATTGTGTTCTTGTGTCTTTGTGTGATTGTATAGTTGTGTGATTGTGTGATTGTGTGATTGTGGGATTGTGAGATTGTGTGATTGTGTGATTGTGTGATTGTGTGATTGTGTGATTGTGTGAAAGTGGGTTTGTGTGTTTGTGGATTGTGTGGTTGTGTCATTGTGTGATGGCGGGATGTGGATTGTCTGATTGTGTGATTGTGTATTGGTGTGATTGTGCGATTGTGTGACTTTGCGATTGTGTGATTGTGTGATGGCGGGTTGTGGATTGTCTGATTGTGTGATTGTGTATTGGTGTGATTGTGTGATTGTGTGATTGTGGGATTGTGTGAGTGTGTGATTGTGTGATTGTGGGATTGTGTGGTTGTGTGATTGTGTGGCTGTGTGATTGTGTGATTGTGTGATTGTGGGATTGTGTGATTGTGTGATTGTGTGATTGTGTGGTTGTGTGATTGTGTGATTGTGTGATTGTGTGATTGTGTGATTGTGCGATTGTGTGATTGCGTGGTTGCGTGATTGCGTGATTGTGTGATTGTGTGATTGTGTGATTGTGTGGTTGTGTGATTGTGTGATTGTGTGATAGTGTGATTGTGCGATTGTGTGATTGCGTGATTGCCTGGTTGCGTGATTCTGTGATTCCCTCGTTGTGCGATTGTGTTATTGTGTGATGAGGTGCTTGTGTGATGGTGTGATTGTGTGATTGTGTGATTGTGTGATTGTGTGGTTGTGTGATTGCGTGATTGTGTGATTGTGGGATTGTGTGATTGTGTGATTGTGCGATTGTGTGATTGTGTGATTGTGTGGTTGTGTGAGTGTGTGGGTGTGTGATCGTGTGATTGTGTCACTGTGTGATTGTGAGATTGTGTGATTGTGTGGTGGTGTGATTGTGTGATTGTGTATTATGTGATTGTGTTCTTGTGTCTTTGTGTGATTGTGTAGTTGTGTGATTGTGTGATTGTGTGATTGTGGGATTGTGTGATTGTGTGATTGTGTGATTGTGTGGTTGTGTGATTGTGTGATTGTGTGATTGTGTGGTTGTGTGATTGTGTGATTGTGTGATTGTGTGATTGTGTGATTGTGTGATTGTGTGAAAGTGGGTTTGTGTGTTTGTGGATTGTGTGGTTGTGTGATTGTGTGATGGCGGGATGTGGATTGTCTGATTGTGTGATTGTGTATTGGTGTGATTGTGCGATTGTGTGACATTGCGATTGTGTGATTGTGTGATGGCGGGTTGTGGATTGTCTGATTGTGTGATTGTGTATTGGTGTGATTGTGCGATTGTGTGACTTTGCGATTGTGTGATTGTGTGGTTGTGTGATTGTGTGATTGCATGGTGGGGTGATTGTGTGATAGTGTGATTGTGTGATAGTGTGATAGTGTGATTGTGTGATTGTGTGATTGTGTGATTGTGTGATTGTGTGATTGTGTGATTGTGTGATAGTGTGATTGTGTCCATGTGTAATCGTGTGTTTGGGTGCTTGTGTGATTGTGTGAGTGTGTGATTGTGTGATTGTGGATTGTGTGATTGTGTGATTGTGTGATTGTGTGATTGTGTGACTGTGTGATTGTATGATTGTGTGATTGTGTGATTGTGTGATTGTGTGATTGTGTCACTGTGTGATTGTGTGATTGTGTGATTGTGTGGTTGTGTGATTGTGTGATTGTGTGATTGTGTGATTGTGTGATTGTGTGATTGTGTGATTGTGTGGTTGTGTGATTGTGTGATTGTGTGATTTTGTGATTGTGGGATTGTGTGGTTGTGTGATTGTGTGGTTGTGTGATTGCGTGATTGTGTGATTGTGGGATTGTGTGATTGTGTGATTGTGCGATTGTGTGATTGTGTGATTGTGTGGTTGTGTGAGTGTGTGGGTGTGTGATCGTGTGATTGTGTCACTGTGTGATTGTGTGATTGTGTGATTGTGTGGTGGTGTGATTGTGTGATTGTGTATTATGTGATTGTGTTCTTGTGTCTTTGTGTGATTGTGTAGTTGTGTGATTGTGTGATTGTGTGATTGTGGGATTGTGTGATTGTGTGATTGTGTGATTGTGTGATTGTGTGAAAGTGGGTTTGTGTGTTTGTGGATTGTGTGGTTGTGTGATTGTGTGATGGCGGGATGTGGATTGTCTGATTGTGCGATTGTGTATTGGTGTGATTGTGCGATTGTGTGACTTTGCGATTGTGTGATTGTGTGATGGCGGGTTGTGGATTGTCTGATTGTGTGATTGTGTATTGGTGTGATTGTGTGATTGTGTGATTGTGGGATTGTGTGAGTGTGTGATTGTGTGATTGCGTGATTGCGTGATTGTGTGATTGTGTGATTGTGTCACAGTGTGATTGTGTGATTGTGTGGTTGTGTGATTGTGTGATTGTGTGATTGTGTGATTGTGGGATTGTGTGGTTGTGTGATTGTGTGGCTGTGTGATTGTGTGATTGTGTGATTGTGGGATTGTGTGATTGTGTGATTGTGTGATTGTGTGGTTGTGTGATTGTGTGATTGTGTGATTGTGTGATTGTGTGATTGTGCGATTGTGTGATTGCGTGGTTGCGTGATTGCGTGATTGTGTGATTGTGTGATTGTGTGATTGTGTGGTTGTGTGATTGTGTGATTGTGTGATAGTGTGATTGTGCGATTGTGTGATTGCGTGATTGCCTGGTTGCGTGATTCTGTGATTCCCTCGTTGTGCGATTGTGTTATTGTGTGATGAGGTGCTTGTGTGATGGTGTGATTGTGTGATTGTGTGATTGTGTGGTTGTGTGATTGCGTGATTGTGTGATTGTGGGATTGTGTGATTGTGTGATTGTGCGATTGTGTGATTGTGTGATTGTGTGGTTGTGTGAGTGTGTTGGTGTGTGATCGTGTGATTGTGTCACTGTGTGATTGTGAGATTGTGTGATTGTGTGGTGGTGTGATTGTGTGATTGTGTATTATGTGATTGTGTTCTTGTGTCTTTGTGTGATTGTGTAGTTGTGTGATTGTGTGATTGTGTGATTGTGGGATTGTGTGATTGTGTGATTGTGTGATTGTGTGGTTGTGTGATTGTGTGATTGTGTGATTGTGTGGTTGTGTGATTGTGTGATTGTGTGATTGTCTGATTGTGTGATTGTGTATTGGTGTGATTGTGCGATTGTGTGACTTTGCGATTGTGTGATTGTGTGGTTGTGTGATTGTGTGATTGCATGGTGGGGTGATTGTGTGATAGTGTGATTGTTTGATAGTGTGATAGTGTGATTGTGTGATTGTGTGATTGTGTGATTGTGTGATTGTGTGATTGTGTGATTGTGTGATTGTGTGATTGTGTGATTGTGTGATTGTGTGATTGTGTGATTGTGTGATAGTGTGATTGTGTCCATGTGTAATCGTGTGTTTGGGTGCTTGTGTGATTGTGTGAGTGTGTGATTGTGTGATTGTGGATTGTGTGATTGTGTGATTGTGTGATTGTGTGATTGTGTGATTGTGTGATTGTGTGATTGTGTGATTGTATGATTGTGTGATTGTGTGATTGTGTGATTGTGTGATTGTGTCACTGTGTGATTGTGTGATTGTGTGATTGTGTGGTTGTGTGATTGTGTGATTGTGTGATTGTGTGATTGTGTGATTGTGGGATTGTGTGGTTGTGTGATTGTGTGGTTGTGTGATTGCGTGATTGTGTGATTGTGGGATTGTGTGATTGTGTGATTGTGCGATTGTGTGATTGTGTGATTGTGTGGTTGTGTGAGTGTGTGGGTGTGTGAGTGTGTGGGTGTGTGATCGTGTGATTGTGTCACTGTGTGATTGTGTGATTGTGTGATTGTGTGGTGGTGTGATTGTGTGATTGTGTATTATGTGATTGTGTTCTTGTGTCTTTGTGTGATTGTATAGTTGTGTGATTGTGTGATTGTGTGATTGTGGGATTGTGAGATTGTGTGATTGTGTGATTGTGTGATTGTGTGATTGTGTGATTGTGTGAAAGTGGGTTTGTGTGTTTGTGGATTGTGTGGTTGTGTCATTGTGTGATGGCGGGATGTGGATTGTCTGATTGTGTGATTGTGTATTGGTGTGATTGTGCGATTGTGTGACTTTGCGATTGTGTGATTGTGTGATGGCGGGTTGTGGATTGTCTGATTGTGTGATTGTGTATTGGTGTGATTGTGTGATTGTGTGATTGTGGGATTGTGTGAGTGTGTGATTGTGTGATTGCGTGATTGTGTGATTGTGTGATTGTGTCACAGTGTGATTGTGTGATTGTGTGGTTGTGTGATTGTGTGATTGTGTGATTGTGTGATTGTGGGATTGTGTGGTTGTGTGATTGTGTGGCTGTGTGATTGTGTGATTGTGTGATTGTGGGATTGTGTGATTGTGTGATTGTGTGATTGTGTGGTTGTGTGATTGTGTGATTGTGTGATTGTGTGATTGTGTGATTGTGCGATTGTGTGATTGCGTGGTTGCGTGATTGCGTGATTGTGTGATTGTGTGATTGTGTGATTGTGTGGTTGTGTGATTGTGTGATTGTGTGATAGTGTGATTGTGCGATTGTGTGATTGCGTGATTGCCTGGTTGCGTGATTCTGTGATTCCCTCGTTGTGCGATTGTGTTATTGTGTGATGAGGTGCTTGTGTGATGGTGTGATTGTGTGATTGTGTGATTGTGTGATTGTGTGGTTGTGTGATTGCGTGATTGTGTGATTGTGGGATTGTGTGATTGTGTGATTGTGCGATTGTGTGATTGTGTGATTGTGTGGTTGTGTGAGTGTGTGGGTGTGTGATCGTGTGATTGTGTCACTGTGTGATTGTGAGATTGTGTGATTGTGTGGTGGTGTGATTGTGTGATTGTGTATTATGTGATTGTGTTCTTGTGTCTTTGTGTGATTGTGTAGTTGTGTGATTGTGTGATTGTGTGATTGTGGGATTGTGTGATTGTGTGATTGTGTGATTGTGTGGTTGTGTGATTGTGTGATTGTGTGATTGTGTGGTTGTGTGATTGTGTGATTGTGTGATTGTGTGATTGTGTGATTGTGTGATTGTGTGAAAGTGGGTTTGTGTGTTTGTGGATTGTGTGGTTGTGTGATTGTGTGATGGCGGGATGTGGATTGTCTGATTGTGTGATTGTGTATTGGTGTGATTGTGCGATTGTGTGACATTGCGATTGTGTGATTGTGTGATGGCGGGTTGTGGATTGTCTGATTGTGTGATTGTGTATTGGTGTGATTGTGTGATTGTGGGATTGTGTGAGTGTGTGATTGTGTGATTGCGTGATTGTGTGATTGCGTGGTTGCGTGATTGTGTGGTTGTGTGATTGTGTGATTGTGGGATTGTGTGATTGTGTGATTGTGTGATTGTGTGATTGTGTGAAAGTGGGTTTGTGTGTTTGTGGATTGTGTGGTTGTGTGATTGTGTGATGGCGGGATGTGGATTGTCTGATTGTGTGATTGTGTATTGGTGTGATTGTGCGATTGTGTGACTTTGCGATTGTGTGATTGTGTGATGGCGGGTTGTGGATTGTCTGATTGTGTGATTGTGTATTGGTGTGATTGTGTGATTGTGTGATTGTGTGATTGTGTGATTGTGTGATTGTGTGATTGTGCGATTGTGTGATTGCGTGGTTGCGTGATTGCGTGATTGCGTGATTGTGTGATTGTGTGATTGTGTGGTTGTGTGATTGTGTGATTGTGTGATTGTGTGATAGTGTGATTGTGCGATTGTGTGATTGCGTGATTGCCTGGTTGCGTGATTCTGTGATTCCCTCGTTGTGCGATTGTGTTATTGTGTGATGAGGTGCTTGTGTGATGGTGTGATTGTGTGATTGTGTGATTGTGTGGTTGTGTGATTGTGTGATTGTGTGATTGTGTGATTGTGTGATTGTGTGATTGTGTGATTGTGTGATTGTGTTGTTGTGTGATTATGTGATTGTGTCATTGTGTTCATGTGTTATTTTGTGTTGGGGTGCTTGTGTGATTGCGTGAGAGTATGATTGTGTGACTGTCGATTGTGTATTGTGCGATTGTGTGATTGCGTGAGTGTGTGGTTGTGTGACTGTAGATTGCGTATTGTGTGATTGTGTGATTGTGTATTGGTGTGATTGTGCGATTGTGTGACTTTGCGATTGTGTGATTGTGTGATGGCGGGTTGTGGATTGTCTGATTGTGTGATTGTGTATTGGTGTGATTGTGCGATTGTGTGACAATGCGATTGTGTGATTGTGTGGTTGTGTGATTGTGTAATTGCATGGTGGGGTGATTGTGTGATAGTGTGATTGTGTGATAGTGGGTTTGTGTGTTTGTGGATTGTGTGGTTGTGTGATTGTGTGATGGCGGGATGTGGATTGTCTGATTGTGTGATTGTGTATTGGTGTGATTGTGCGATTGTGTGACTTTGCGATTGTGTGATTGTGTGATGGCGGGTTGTGGATTGTCTGATTGTGTGATTGTGTATTGGTGTGATTGTGCGATTGTGTAATTGCATGGTGGGGTGATTGTGTGATAGTGTGATTGTGTGATAGTGTGATAGTGTGATTGTGTGATTGTGTGATTGTGTGATTGTGTGATTGTGTCCATGTGTAATCGTGTGTTTGGGTGCTTGTGTGCTTGTGCGAGTGTGTGATTGTGTGATTGTGGATTGTGTGATTGTGTGATTGTGTGATTGTGGGATTGTGTGGTTGCGTGATTGTGTGGTTGTGTGATTGTGTGATTGTGGGATTGTGTGGTTGTGTGATTGTGTGGTTGTGTGATTGCGTGATTGTGTGATTGTGGGATTGTGTGATTGTGTGATTGTGTGATTATGGGATTGTGTGGTTGTGTGATTGTGTGGTTGTGTGATTGTGTGATTGTGTGATTGTGTGATTGTGTGATTGTGGGATTGTGTGGTTGTGTGATTGTGTGATTGTGTGATTGTGTGATTGTGTGATTGTGTGATTGTGTGATTGTGTGGTGGTGTGATTGTGTGATTGTGTATTATGTGATTCTGTGATTGTGTGATTGTGTGGTTGTGTGATTGTGTGATTGTGGGATTTGTGGTTGTGTGATTGTGTGGTTGTGTGATTGTGTGATTGTGTGATTGTGTGATTGTGTGATTGTGTGATTGTGTGATTGTGTGATTGTGTGATTGTGTGATTGTGTGATTGTGTGATTGTGTGATTGTGTGATTGTGTGATTGTGTGATTGTGTGATTGTGTGATTGTGTGATTGTGCGATTGTGTGATTGTGTGAAAGTGGGCTTGTGTGTTTGTGGATTGTGTGGTTGTGTGATTGTGTGATGGCGGGATGTGGATTGTCTGATTGTGTGATTGTGTATTGGTGTGATTGTGCGATTGTGTGACTTTGCGATTGTGTGATTGTGTGATGGCGGGTTGTGGATTGTCTGATTGTGTGATTGTGTATTGGTGTGATTGTGTGATTGTGTGATGGCGGGTTGTGGATTGTCTGATTGTGTGATTGTGTATTGGTGTGGTTGTGTGATTGTGTGATTGTGGGATTGTGTGAGTGTGTGATTGTGTGATTGCGTGATTGTGTGACTGTGTGATTGTGTCACAGTGTGATTGTGTGATTGTGTGGTTGTGTGATTGTGTGATTGTGTGATCGTGTGATTGTGGGATTGTGTGGTTGTGTGATTGCGTGATTGTGTGGTTGTGTGATTGTGTGATTGTGTGATAGTGTGATTGTGCGATTGTGTGATTGCGTGATTGCCTGGTTGCGTGATTCTGTGATTCCCTCGTTGTGCGATTGTGTTATTGTGTGATGAGGTGCTTGTGTGATGGTGTGATTGTGTGATTGTGTGATTGTGTGGTTGTGTGATTGTGTGATTGTGTGATTGTGTGATTGTGCGATTGTGTGATTGTGTGATTGTGTGGTTGTGTGATTATGCGATTGTGTCATTGTGTTCATGTGTTATTTTGTGTTGGGGTGCTTGTGTGATTGCGTGAGTGTATGATTGTGTGACTGTGGATTGTGTATTGTGCGATTGTGTGATTGCGTGAGTGTGTGGTTGTGTGACTGTAGATTGCGTATTGTGTGATTGTGTGATTGCGTGATTGTGTGATTGTGTGATTGTGTGATTGTGTGATTGTGTGATTGTGTGATTGTGTGATTGTGTGATTGTGTGAAAGTGGGTTTGTGTGTTTGTGGATTGTGTGGTTGTGTGATTGTGTGATGGCGGGATGTGGATTGTCTGATTGTGTGATTGTGTATTGGTGTGATTGTGCGATTGTGTGACTTTGCGATTGTGTGATTGTGTGATAGCGGGATGTGGGTTGTCTGATTGTGTGATTGTGTATTGGTGTGATTGTGCGATTGTGTGACAATGCGATTGTGTGATTGTGTGGTTGTGTGATTGTGTAATTGCATGGTGGGGTGATTGTGTGATAGCGTGATTGTGTGATAGTGTGATAGTGTGATTGTGTGATTGTGTGATTGTGTGATTGTGTGATTGTGTGATTGTGTGATTGTGTCCATGTGTAATCGTGTGTTTGGGTGCTTGTGTTATTGTGCGCGTGTGTGATTGTGTGATTGTGGATTGTGTGATTGTGTGATTGTGTGATTGTGTGATTGTGTGATTGTGTGATTGTGTGATTGTGTGATTGTGTGATTGTGGGATTGTGTGGTTGTGTGATTGTGTGGTTGTGTGATTGTGTGATTGTGGGATTGTGTGGTTGTGTGATTGTGTGGTTGTGTGATTGTGTGATTGTGGGATTTTGTGGTTGTGTTATTGTGTGGTTGTGTGATTGCGTGATCGTGTGATTGTGGGATTGTGTGATTGTGTGATTGTGTGATTATGGGATTGTGTGGTTGTGTGATTGTGTGATTGTGTGATTGTGTGATTGTGTGATTGTGTGATTGTGGGATTGTGTGAGTGTGTGATTGTGTGATTGTGTGATTGTGTGATTGTGTGATTGTGTCACAGTGTGATTGTGTGATTGTGTGGTTGTGTGATTGTGTGATTGTGGGATTGTGTGGTTGTGTGATTGTGTGGTTGTGTGATTGTGTGATTGTGTGGTTGTGGGATTGTGTGATTGTGTGATTGTGTGATTGTGTGATTGTGTGATTGTGTGATTGTGTGATTGTGTGGTTGTGTGATTGTGTGATTGTGTGCTTGTGTGATTGTGCGGTTGTGTGATTGCGTGGTTGCGTGATTGCGTGATTGTGTGATTGTGTGATTTTGTGATTGTGTGGTTGTGTGATTGTGTGATTGTGTGAAAGTGGGTTTGTGCGTTTGTGGACTGTGTGGTTGTGTGATTGTGTGATGGCGGGATGTGGATTGTCTGATTGTGTGATTTGCGATTGTGTGACAATGCGATTGTGTGATTGTGTGATGGCGGGTTGTGGATTGTCTGATTGTGTGACAATGCGATTGTGTGATTGTGTGGTTGTGTGATTGTGTAATTGCATGGTGGGGTGATTGTGTGATAGTGTGATTGTGTGATAGTGTGATAGTGTGATTGTGTGATTGTGTGATTGTGTGATTGTGTCCATGTGTAATCGTGTGTTTGGGTGCTTGTGTGATTGTGTGATTGTGGATTGTGTGATTGTGTGATTGTGTGATTGTGTGATTGTGTGATTGTGTGATTGTGTGATTGTGTGATTGTGTGATTGTGGGATTGTATGGTTGTGTGATTGTGTGGTTGTGTGATTGTGTGATTGTGGGATTGTGTGGTTGTGTGATTGTGTGGTTGTGTGATTGTGTGATTGTGTGATTGTGTGATTGTGGGATTGTGTGGTTGTGTGATTGTGTGGTTGTGTGATTGCGTGATTGTGTGATTGTGGGATTGCGTGATTGTGTGATTGTGTGATTATGGGATTGTGTGGTTGTGTGATTGTGTGATTGTTTGATTGTGTGATTGTGGGATTGTGGGATTGTGTGGTTGTGTGATTGTGTGGTTGTGTGATTGCGTGATTGTGTGATTGTGGGATTGTGTGATTGTGTGATTGTGGGATCGTGTGGTTGTGTGATTGTGTGGTTGTGTGATTGTGTGATTGTGTGATTGTGTGATTGTGTGATTGTGCGGTTGTGTGATTGTGTGATTGCGTGATTGTGTGATTGTGCGGTTGTGTGATTGTGTGATTGCGTGATTGTGGTGATTGTGTGACTGTGGATTGTGTGATTGTGTGATTGTGTGATTGTGTGATTGTGTGATTGTGTGATTGTGTGATTGTGTGATTGTGTGATTGTGTGATTGTGTGATTGTGTGATTGTGTCACTGTGTGATTGTGTGATTGTGTGATTGTGTGATTGTGTGGTTGTGTGATTGTGTGATTGTGTGATTTTGTGATTGTGGGATTGTGTCTTTGTGTGATTGTGTAGTTGTGTGATTGTGTGATTGTGTGATTGTGGGATTGTGAGATTGTGTGATTGTGTGATTGTGTGATTGTGTGATTGTGCGGTTGTGTGATTGTGTGATTGCGTGATTGTGTGATTGTGTGACTGTGGATTGTGTGATTGTGTGATTGTGTGATTGTGTGATTGTGCGATTGTGTGATTGTGTATTATGTGATTGTGTTCTTGTGTCTTTGTGTGATTGTGTAGTTGTGTGATTGTGTGATTGTGTGATTGTGGGATTGTGAGATTGTGTGATTGTGTGATTGTGTGATTGTGTGATTGTGTGATTGTGTGATTGTGTGATTGTGTGATTGTGTGATTGTGTGATTGTGTGAAAGTGGGTTTGTGTGTTTGTGGATTGTGTGGTTGTGTGATTGTGTGATGGCGGGATGTGGATTGTCTGATTGTGTGATTGTGTATTGGTGTGATTGTGCGATTGTGTGACTTTACGATTGTGTGATTGTGTGATGGCGGGTTGTGGATTGTCTGATTGTGTGATTGTGTATTGGTGTGATTGTGCGATTGTGTGACTTTGCGATTGTGTGATTGTGTGGTTGTGTGATTGTGTGATTGCATGGTGGGGTGATTGTGTGATAGTGTGATTGTGTGATAGTGTGATAGTGTGATTGTGTGATTGTGTGATTGTGTGATTGTGTGATTGTGTGATTGTGTGATTGTGTGATTGTGTGATAGTGTGATTGTGTCCATGTGTAATCGTGTGTTTGGGTGCTTGTGTGATTGTGTGAGTGTGTGATTGTGTGATTGTGGATTGTGTGATTGTGTGATTGTGTGATTGTGTGATTGTGTGATTGTGTGATTGTGTGATTGTGTGATTGTATGATTGTGTGATTGTGTGATTGTGTGATTGTGTGATTGTGTCACTGCGTGATTGTGTGATTGTGTGATTGTGTGGTTGTGTGATTGTGTGATTGTGTGATTGTGTGATTGTGTGATTGTGTGGTTGTGTGATTGTGTGATTGTGTGATTGTGTGATTGTGTGATTTTGTGATTGTGGGATTGTGTGGTTGTGTGATTGTGTGGTTGTGTGATTGCGTGATTGTGTGATTGTGGGATTGTGTGATTGTGTGATTGTGCGATTGTGTGATTGTGTGATTGTGTGGTTGTGTGAGTGTGTGGGTGTGTGATCGTGTGATTGTGTCACTGTGTGATTGTGTGATTGTGTGATTGTGTGGTGGTGTGATTGTGTGATTGTGTATTATGTGATTGTGTTCTTGTGTCTTTGTGTGATTGTGTAGTTGTGTGATTGTGTGATTGTGTGATTGTGTGATTGTGGGATTGTGAGATTGTGTGATAGTGTGATTGTGTGATATTGTGATAGTGTGATTGTGTGATTGTGTGATTGTGTGATTGTGTGATTGTGTGATTGTGTGATTGTGTGATTGTGTGATAGTGTGATTGTGTCCATGTGTAATCGTGTGTTTGGGTGCTTGTGTGATTGTGTGAGTGTGTGATTGTGTGATTGTGGATTGTGTGATTGTGTGATTGTGTGATTGTGTGATTGTGTGATTGTGTGATTGTGTGATTGTGTGATTGTGTGATTGTGTGATTGTATGATTGTGTGATTGTGTGATTGTGTGATTGTGTGATTGTGTCACTGTGTGATTGTGTGATTGTGTGATTGTGTGGTTGTGTGATTGTGTGATTGTGTGATTGTGTGATTGTGTGATTGTGTGATTGTGTGGTTGTGTGATTGTGTGATTGTGTGATTTTGTGATTGTGGGATTGTGTGGTTGTGTGATTGTGTGGTTGTGTGATTGCGTGATTGTGTGATTGTGGGATTGTGTGATTGTGTGATTGTGCGATTGTGTGATTGTGTGATTGTGTGGTTGTGTGAGTGTGTGGGTGTGTGATCGTGTGATTGTGTCACTGTGTGATTGTGTGATTGTGTGATTGTGTGGTGGTGTGATTGTGTGATTGTGTACTATGTGATTGTGTTCTTGTGTCTTTGTGTGATTGTATAGTTGTGTGATTGTGTGATTGTGTGATTGTGGGATTGTGAGATTGTGTGATTGTGTGATTGTGTGATTGTGTGATTGTGTGATTGTGTGATTGTGTGATTGTGTGATTGTGTGAAAGTGGGTTTGTGTGTTTGTGGATTGTGTGGTTGTGTGATTGTGTGATGGCGGGATGTGGATTGTCTGATTGTGTGATTGTGTATTGGTGTGATTGTGCGATTGTGTGACTTTGCGATTGTGTGATTGTGTGATGGCGGGTTGTGGATTGTCTGATTGTGTGATTGTGTATTGGTGTGATTGTGTGATTGTGTGATTGTGGGATTGTGTGAGTGTGTGATTGTGTGATTGCGTGATTGTGTGATTGTGTGATTGTGTCACAGTGTTATTGTGTGATTGTGTGGTTGTGTGATTGTGTGATTGTGTGATTGTGTGATTGTGGGATTGTGTGGTTGTGTGATTGTGTGGCTGTGTGATTGTGTGATTGTGTGATTGTGGGATTGTGTGATTGTGTGATTGTGTGATTGTGTGGTTGTGTGATTGTGTGATTGTGTGATTGTGTGATTGTGTGATTGTGCGATTGTGTGATTGCGTGGTTGCGTGATTGCGTGATTGTGTGATTGTGTGATTGTGTGATTGTGTGGTTGTGTGATTGTGTGATTGTGTGATAGTGTGATTGTGCGATTGTGTGATTGCGTGATTGCCTGGTTGCGTGATTCTGTGATTCCCTCGTTGTGCGATTGTGTTATTGTGTGATGAGGTGCTTGTGTGATGGTGTGATTGTGTGATTGTGTGATTGTGTGGTTGTGTGATTGCGTGATTGTGTGATTGTGGGATTGTGTGATTGTGTGATTGTGCGATTGTGTGATTGTGTGATTGTGTGGTTGTGTGAGTGTGTGGGTGTGTGATCGTGTGATTGTGTCACTGTGTGATTGTGAGATTGTGTGATTGTGTGGTGGTGTGATTGTGTGATTGTGTATTATGTGATTGTGTTCTTGTGTCTTTGTGTGATTGTGTAGTTGTGTGATTGTGTGATTGTGTGATTGTGGTATTGTGTGATTGTGTGATTGTGTGATTGTGTGGTTGTGTGATTGTGTGATTGTGTGATTGTGTGGTTGTGTGATTGTGTGATTGTGTGATTGTGTGATTGTGTGATTGTGTGATTGTGTGATTGTGTGATTGTGTGAAAGTGGGTTTGTGTGTTTGTGGATTGTGTGGTTGTGTGATTGTGTGATGGCGGGATGTGGATTGTCTGATTGTGTGATTGTGTATTGGTGTGATTGTGCGATTGTGTGACATTGCGATTGTGTGATTGTGTGATGGCGGGTTGTGGATTGTCTGATTGTGTGATTGTGTATTGGTGTGATTGTGTGATTGTGTGATTGTGGGATTGTGTGAGTGTGTGATTGTGTGATTGCGTGATTGTGTGATTGCGTGGTTGCGTGATTGTGTGGTTGTGTGATTGTGTGATTGTGGGATTGTGTGATTGTGTGATTGTGTGATTGTGTGATTGTGTGAAAGTGGGTTTGTGTGTTTGTGGATTGTGTGGTTGTGTGATTGTGTGATGGCGGGATGTGGATTGTCTGATTGTGTGATTGTGTATTGGTGTGATTGTGCGATTGTGTGACTTTGCGATTGTGTGATTGTGTGATGGCGGGTTGTGGATTGTCTGATTGTGTGATTGTGTATTGGTGTGATTGTGTGATTGTGTATTATGTGATTGTGTTCTTGTGTCTTTGTGTGATTGTGTAGTTGTGTGATTGTGTGATTGTGTGATTGTGGGATTGTGTGATTGTGTGATTGTGTGATTGTGTGGTTGTGTGATTGTGTGATTGTGTGATTGTGTGGTTGTGTGATTGTGTGATTGTGTGATTGTGTGATTGTGTGATTGTGTGAAAGTGGGTTTGTGTGTTTGTGGATTGTGTGGTTGTGTGATTGTGTGATGGCGGGATGTGGATTGTCTGATTGTGTGATTGTGTATTGGTGTGATTGTGCGATTGTGTGACATTGCGATTGTGTGATTGTGTGATGGCGGGTTGTGGATTGTCTGATTGTGTGATTGTGTATTGGTGTGATTGTGTGATTGTGTGATTGTGGGATTGTGTGAGTGTGTGATTGTGTGATTGCGTGATTGTGTGATTGCGTGGTTGCGTGATTGTGTGGTTGTGTGATTGTGTGATTGTGGGATTGTGTGATTGTGTGATTGTGTGAAAGTGGGTTTGTGTGTTTGTGGATTGTGTGGTTGTGTGATTGTGTGATGGCGGGATGTGGATTGTCTGATTGTGTGATTGTGTATTGGTGTGATTGTGCGATTGTGTGACTTTGCGATTGTGTGATTGTGTGATGGCGGGTTGTGGATTGTCTGATTGTGTGATTGTGTATTGGTGTGATTGTGTGATTGTGTGATTGTGTGATTGTGTGATTGTGTGATTGTGCGATTGTGTGATTGCGTGGTTGCGTGATTGCGTGATTGCGTGATTGTGTGATTGTGTGATTGTGTGGTTGTGTGATTGTGTGATTGTGTGATTGTGTGATAGTGTGATTGTGCGATTGTGTGATTGCGTGATTGCCTGGTTGCGTGATTCTGTGATTCCCTCGTTGTGCGATTGTGTTATTGTGTGATGAGGTGCTTGTGTGATGGTGTGATTGTGTGATTGTGTGATTGTGTGGTTGTGTGATTGTGTGATTGTGTGATTGTGTGATTGTGTGATTGTGTGATTGTGTGATTGTGTTGTTGTGTGATTATGTGATTGTGTCATTGTGTTCATGTGTTATTTTGTGTTGGGGTGCTTGTGTGATTGCGTGAGAGTATGATTGTGTGACTGTCGATTGTGTATTGTGCGATTGTGTGATTGCGTGAGTGTGTGGTTGTGTGACTGTAGATTGCGTATTGTGTGATTGTGTGATTGTGTATTGGTGTGATTGTGCGATTGTGTGACTTTGCGATTGTGTGATTGTGTGATGGCGGGTTGTGGATTGTCTGATTGTGTGATTGTGTATTGGTGTGATTGTGCGATTGTGTGACAATGCGATTGTGTGATTGTGTGGTTGTGTGATTGTGTAATTGCATGGTGGGGTGATTGTGTGATAGTGTGATTGTGTGATAGTGGGTTTGTGTGTTTGTGGATTGTGTGGTTGTGTGATTGTGTGATGGCGGGATGTGGATTGTCTGATTGTGTGATTGTGTATTGGTGTGATTGTGCGATTGTGTGACTTTGCGATTGTGTGATTGTGTGATGGCGGGTTGTGGATTGTCTGATTGTGTGATTGTGTATTGGTGTGATTGTGCGATTGTGTAATTGCATGGTGGGGTGATTGTGTGATAGTGTGATTGTGTGATAGTGTGATAGTGTGATTGTGTGATAGTGTGATTGTGCGATTGTGTGATTGCGTGATTGCCTGGTTGCGTGATTCTGTGATTCCCTCGTTGTGCGATTGTGTTATTGTGTGATGAGGTGCTTGTGTGATGGTGTGATTGTGTGATTGTGTGATTGTGTGGTTGTGTGATTGTGTGATTGTGTGATTGTGTGATTGTGTGATTGTGTGATTGTGTTGTTGTGTGATTATGTGATTGTGTCATTGTGTTCATGTGTTATTTTGTGTTGGGGTGCTTGTGTGATTGCGTGAGAGTATGATTGTGTGACTGTCGATTGTGTATTGTGCGATTGTGTGATTGCGTGAGTGTGTGGTTGTGTGACTGTAGATTGCGTATTGTGTGATTGTGTGATTGTGTATTGGTGTGATTGTGCGATTGTGTGACTTTGCGATTGTGTGATTGTGTGATGGCGGGTTGTGGATTGTCTGATTGTGTGATTGTGTATTGGTGTGATTGTGCGATTGTGTGACAATGCGATTGTGTGATTGTGTGGTTGTGTGATTGTGTAATTGCATGGTGGGGTGATTGTGTGATAGTGTGATTGTGTGATAGTGGGTTTGTGTGTTTGTGGATTGTGTGGTTGTGTGATTGTGTGATGGCGGGATGTGGATTGTCTGATTGTGTGATTGTGTATTGGTGTGATTGTGCGATTGTGTGACTTTACGATTGTGTGATTGTGTGATGGCGGGTTGTGGATTGTCTGATTGTGTGATTGTGTATTGGTGTGATTGTGCGATTGTGTGACTTTGCGATTGTGTGATTGTGTGGTTGTGTGATTGTGTGATTGCATGATGGGGTGATTGTGTGATAGTGTGATTGTGTGATAGTGTGATAGTGTGATTGTGTGATTGTGTGATTGTGTGATTGTGTGATTGTGTGATTGTGTGATTGTGTGATAGTGTGATTGTGTCCATGTGTAATCGTGTGTTTGGGTGCTTGTGTGATTGTGTGAGTGTGTGATTGTGTGATTGTGGATTGTGTGATTGTGTGATTGTGTGATTGTGTGATTGTGTGATTGTGTGATTGTGTGATTGTGTGATTGTATGATTGTGTGATTGTGTGATTGTGTGATTGTGTGATTGTGTCACTGTGTGATTGTGTGATTGTGTGATTGTGTGGTTGTGTGATTGTGTGATTGTGTGATTGTGTGATTGTGTGATTGTGTGGTTGTGTGATTGTGTGATTGTGTGATTTTGTGATTGTGGGATTGTGTGGTTGTGTGATTGTGTGGTTGTGTGATTGCGTGATTGTGTGATTGTGGGATTGTGTGATTGTGTGATTGTGCGATTGTGTGATTGTGTGATTGTGTGGTTGTGTGAGTGTGTGGGTGTGTGATCGTGTGATTGTGTCACTGTGTGATTGTGTGATTGTGTGATTGTGTGGTGGTGTGATTGTGTGATTGTGTATTATGTGATTGTGTTCTTGTGTCTTTGTGTGATTGTGTAGTTGTGTGATTGTGTGATTGTGTGATTGTGGGATTGTGAGATTGTGTGATTGTGTGATTGTGTGATTGTGTGATTGTGTGATTGTGTGATTGTGTGATTGTGTGAAAGTGGGTTTGTGTGTTTGTGGATTGTGTGGTTGTGTGATTGTGTGATGGGGGGATGTGGATTGTCTGATTGTGCGATTGTGTATTGGTGTGATTGTGCGATTGTGTGACTTTGCGATTGTGTGATTGTGTGATGGCGGGTTGTGGATTGTCTGATTGTGTGATTGTGTATTGGTGTGATTGTGTGATTGTGTGATTGTGGGATTGTGTGAGTGTGTGATTGTGTGATTGCGTGATTGCGTGATTGTGTGATTGTGTGATTGTGTCACAGTGTGATTGTGTGATTGTGTGGTTGTGTGATTGTGTGATTGTGTGATTGTGTGATTGTGGGATTGTGTGGTTGTGTGATTGTGTGGCTGTGTGATTGTGTGATTGTGTGATTGTGGGATTGTGTGATTGTGTGATTGTGTGATTGTGTGGTTGTGTGATTGTGTGATTGTGTGATTGTGTGATTGTGTGATTGTGCGATTGTGTGATTGCGTGATTGCCTGGTTGCGTGATTCTGTGATTCCCTCGTTGTGCGATTGTGTTATTGTGTGATGAGGTGCTTGTGTGATGGTGTGATTGTGTGATTGTGTGATTGTGTGGTTGTGTGATTGCGTGATTGTGTGATTGTGGGATTGTGTGATTGTGTGATTGTGCGATTGTGTGATTGTGTGATTGTGTGGTTGTGTGAGTGTGTTGGTGTGTGATCGTGTGATTGTGTCACTGTGTGATTGTGAGATTGTGTGATTGTGTGGTGGTGTGATTGTGTGATTGTGTATTATGTGATTGTGTTCTTGTGTCTTTGTGTGATTGTGTAGTTGTGTGATTGTGTGATTGTGTGATTGTGGGATTGTGTGATTGTGTGATTGTGTGATTGTGTGGTTGTGTGATTGTGTGATTGTGTGATTGTGTGGTTGTGTGATTGTGTGATTGTGTGATTGTGTGATTGTGTGATTGTGTATTGGTGTGATTGTGCGATTGTGTGACTTTGCGATTGTGTGATTGTGTGGTTGTGTGATTGTGTGATTGCATGGTGGGGTGATTGTGTGATAGTGTGATTGTGTGATAGTGTGATAGTGTGATTGTGTGATTGTGTGATTGTGTGATTGTGTGATTGTGTGATTGTGTGATTGTGTGATAGTGTGATTGTGTCCATGTGTAATCGTGTGTTTGGGTGCTTGTGTGATTGTGTGAGTGTGTGATTGTGTGATTGTGGATTGTGTGATTGTGTGATTGTGTGATTGTGTGATTGTGTGGTTGTGTGATTGTGTAATTGCATGGTGGGGTGATTGTGTGATAGTGTGATTGTGTGATAGTGTGATAGTGTGATTGTGTGATTGTGTGATTGTGTGATTGTGTCCATGTGTAATCGTGTGTTTGGGTGCTTGTGTGATTGTGTGATTGTGGATTGTGTGATTGTGTGATTGTGTGATTGTGTGATTGTGTGATTGTGTGATTGTGTGATTGTGTGATTGTGTGATTGTGGGATTGTATGGTTGTGTGATTGTGTGGTTGTGTGATTGTGTGATTGTGGGATTGTGTGGTTGTGTGATTGTGTGGTTGTGTGATTGTGTGATTGTGTGATTGTGTGATTGTGGGATTGTGTGGTTGTGTGATTGTGTGGTTGTGTGATTGCGTGATTGTGTGATTGTGGGATTGCGTGATTGTGTGATTGTGTGATTATGGGATTGTGTGGTTGTGTGATTGTGTGATTGTTTGATTGTGTGATTGTGGGATTGTGGGATTGTGTGGTTGTGTGATTGTGTGGTTGTGTGATTGCGTGATTGTGTGATTGTGGGATTGTGTGATTGTGTGATTGTGGGATCGTGTGGTTGTGTGATTGTGTGGTTGTGTGATTGTGTGATTGTGTGATTGTGTGATTGTGTGATTGTGCGGTTGTGTGATTGTGTGATTGCGTGATTGTGTGATTGTGCGGTTGTGTGATTGTGTGATTGCGTGATTGTGGTGATTGTGTGACTGTGGATTGTGTGATTGTGTGATTGTGTGATTGTGTGATTGTGTGATTGTGTGATTGTGTGATTGTGTGATTGTGTGATTGTGTGATTGTGTGATTGTGTGATTGTGTGATTGTGTGATTGTGTCACTGTGTGATTGTGTGATTGTGTGATTGTGTGATTGTGTGGTTGTGTGATTGTGTGATTGTGTGATTTTGTGATTGTGGGATTGTGTCTTTGTGTGATTGTGTAGTTGTGTGATTGTGTGATTGTGTGATTGTGGGATTGTGAGATTGTGTGATTGTGTGATTGTGTGATTGTGTGATTGTGCGGTTGTGTGATTGTGTGATTGCGTGATTGTGTGATTGTGTGACTGTGGATTGTGTGATTGTGTGATTGTGTGATTGTGTGATTGTGCGATTGTGTGATTGTGTATTATGTGATTGTGTTCTTGTGTCTTTGTGTGATTGTGTAGTTGTGTGATTGTGTGATTGTGTGATTGTGGGATTGTGAGATTGTGTGATTGTGTGATTGTGTGATTGTGTGATTGTGTGATTGTGTGATTGTGTGATTGTGTGATTGTGTGATTGTGTGATTGTGTGAAAGTGGGTTTGTGTGTTTGTGGATTGTGTGGTTGTGTGATTGTGTGATGGCGGGATGTGGATTGTCTGATTGTGTGATTGTGTATTGGTGTGATTGTGCGATTGTGTGACTTTACGATTGTGTGATTGTGTGATGGCGGGTTGTGGATTGTCTGATTGTGTGATTGTGTATTGGTGTGATTGTGCGATTGTGTGACTTTGCGATTGTGTGATTGTGTGGTTGTGTGATTGTGTGATTGCATGGTGGGGTGATTGTGTGATAGTGTGATTGTGTGATAGTGTGATAGTGTGATTGTGTGATTGTGTGATTGTGTGATTGTGTGATTGTGTGATTGTGTGATTGTGTGATTGTGTGATTGTGTGATAGTGTGATTGTGTCCATGTGTAATCGTGTGTTTGGGTGCTTGTGTGATTGTGTGAGTGTGTGATTGTGTGATTGTGGATTGTGTGATTGTGTGATTGTGTGATTGTGTGATTGTGTGATTGTGTGATTGTGTGATTGTGTGATTGTATGATTGTGTGATTGTGTGATTGTGTGATTGTGTGATTGTGTCACTGCGTGATTGTGTGATTGTGTGATTGTGTGGTTGTGTGATTGTGTGATTGTGTGATTGTGTGATTGTGTGATTGTGTGATTGTGTGGTTGTGTGATTGTGTGATTGTGTGATTGTGTGATTGTGTGATTTTGTGATTGTGGGATTGTGTGGTTGTGTGATTGTGTGGTTGTGTGATTGCGTGATTGTGTGATTGTGGGATTGTGTGATTGTGTGATTGTGCGATTGTGTGATTGTGTGATTGTGTGGTTGTGTGAGTGTGTGGGTGTGTGATCGTGTGATTGTGTCACTGTGTGATTGTGTGATTGTGTGATTGTGTGGTGGTGTGATTGTGTGATTGTGTATTATGTGATTGTGTTCTTGTGTCTTTGTGTGATTGTGTAGTTGTGTGATTGTGTGATTGTGTGATTGTGTGATTGTGGGATTGTGAGATTGTGTGATAGTGTGATTGTGTGATATTGTGATAGTGTGATTGTGTGATTGTGTGATTGTGTGATTGTGTGATTGTGTGATTGTGTGATTGTGTGATTGTGTGATAGTGTGATTGTGTCCATGTGTAATCGTGTGTTTGGGTGCTTGTGTGATTGTGTGAGTGTGTGATTGTGTGATTGTGGATTGTGTGATTGTGTGATTGTGTGATTGTGTGATTGTGTGATTGTGTGATTGTGTGATTGTGTGATTGTGTGATTGTGTGATTGTATGATTGTGTGATTGTGTGATTGTGTGATTGTGTGATTGTGTCACTGTGTGATTGTGTGATTGTGTGATTGTGTGGTTGTGTGATTGTGTGATTGTGTGATTGTGTGATTGTGTGATTGTGTGATTGTGTGGTTGTGTGATTGTGTGATTGTGTGATTTTGTGATTGTGGGATTGTGTGGTTGTGTGATTGTGTGGTTGTGTGATTGCGTGATTGTGTGATTGTGGGATTGTGTGATTGTGTGATTGTGCGATTGTGTGATTGTGTGATTGTGTGGTTGTGTGAGTGTGTGGGTGTGTGATCGTGTGATTGTGTCACTGTGTGATTGTGTGATTGTGTGATTGTGTGGTGGTGTGATTGTGTGATTGTGTATTATGTGATTGTGTTCTTGTGTCTTTGTGTGATTGTATAGTTGTGTGATTGTGTGATTGTGTGATTGTGGGATTGTGAGATTGTGTGATTGTGTGATTGTGTGATTGTGTGATTGTGTGATTGTGTGATTGTGTGATTGTGTGAAAGTGGGTTTGTGTGTTTGTGGATTGTGTGGTTGTGTGATTGTGTGATGGCGGGATGTGGATTGTCTGATTGTGTGATTGTGTATTGGTGTGATTGTGCGATTGTGTGACTTTGCGATTGTGTGATTGTGTGATGGCGGGTTGTGGATTGTCTGATTGTGTGATTGTGTATTGGTGTGATTGTGTGATTGTGTGATTGTGGGATTGTGTGAGTGTGTGATTGTGTGATTGCGTGATTGTGTGATTGTGTGATTGTGTCACAGTGTTATTGTGTGATTGTGTGGTTGTGTGATTGTGTGATTGTGTGATTGTGTGATTGTGGGATTGTGTGGTTGTGTGATTGTGTGGCTGTGTGATTGTGTGATTGTGTGATTGTGGGATTGTGTGATTGTGTGATTGTGTGATTGTGTGGTTGTGTGATTGTGTGATTGTGTGATTGTGTGATTGTGTGATTGTGCGATTGTGTGATTGCGTGGTTGCGTGATTGCGTGATTGTGTGATTGTGTGATTGTGTGATTGTGTGGTTGTGTGATTGTGTGATTGTGTGATAGTGTGATTGTGCGATTGTGTGATTGCGTGATTGCCTGGTTGCGTGATTCTGTGATTCCCTCGTTGTGCGATTGTGTTATTGTGTGATGAGGTGCTTGTGTGATGGTGTGATTGTGTGATTGTGTGATTGTGTGGTTGTGTGATTGCGTGATTGTGTGATTGTGGGATTGTGTGATTGTGTGATTGTGCGATTGTGTGATTGTGTGATTGTGTGGTTGTGTGAGTGTGTGGGTGTGTGATCGTGTGATTGTGTCACTGTGTGATTGTGAGATTGTGTGATTGTGTGGTGGTGTGATTGTGTGATTGTGTATTATGTGATTGTGTTCTTGTGTCTTTGTGTGATTGTGTAGTTGTGTGATTGTGTGATTGTGTGATTGTGGTATTGTGTGATTGTGTGATTGTGTGATTGTGTGGTTGTGTGATTGTGTGATTGTGTGATTGTGTGGTTGTGTGATTGTGTGATTGTGTGATTGTGTGATTGTGTGATTGTGTGATTGTGTGAAAGTGGGTTTGTGTGTTTGTGGATTGTGTGGTTGTGTGATTGTGTGATGGCGGGATGTGGATTGTCTGATTGTGTGATTGTGTATTGGTGTGATTGTGCGATTGTGTGACATTGCGATTGTGTGATTGTGTGATGGCGGGTTGTGGATTGTCTGATTGTGTGATTGTGTATTGGTGTGATTGTGTGATTGTGTGATTGTGGGATTGTGTGAGTGTGTGATTGTGTGATTGCGTGATTGTGTGATTGCGTGGTTGCGTGATTGTGTGGTTGTGTGATTGTGTGATTGTGGGATTGTGTGATTGTGTGATTGTGTGATTGTGTGATTGTGTGAAAGTGGGTTTGTGTGTTTGTGGATTGTGTGGTTGTGTGATTGTGTGATGGCGGGATGTGGATTGTCTGATTGTGTGATTGTGTATTGGTGTGATTGTGCGATTGTGTGACTTTGCGATTGTGTGATTGTGTGATGGCGGGTTGTGGATTGTCTGATTGTGTGATTGTGTATTGGTGTGATTGTGTGATTGTGTATTATGTGATTGTGTTCTTGTGTCTTTGTGTGATTGTGTAGTTGTGTGATTGTGTGATTGTGTGATTGTGGGATTGTGTGATTGTGTGATTGTGTGATTGTGTGGTTGTGTGATTGTGTGATTGTGTGATTGTGTGGTTGTGTGATTGTGTGATTGTGTGATTGTGTGATTGTGTGATTGTGTGAAAGTGGGTTTGTGTGTTTGTGGATTGTGTGGTTGTGTGATTGTGTGATGGCGGGATGTGGATTGTCTGATTGTGTGATTGTGTATTGGTGTGATTGTGCGATTGTGTGACATTGCGATTGTGTGATTGTGTGATGGCGGGTTGTGGATTGTCTGATTGTGTGATTGTGTATTGGTGTGATTGTGTGATTGTGTGATTGTGGGATTGTGTGAGTGTGTGATTGTGTGATTGCGTGATTGTGTGATTGCGTGGTTGCGTGATTGTGTGGTTGTGTGATTGTGTGATTGTGGGATTGTGTGATTGTGTGATTGTGTGAAAGTGGGTTTGTGTGTTTGTGGATTGTGTGGTTGTGTGATTGTGTGATGGCGGGATGTGGATTGTCTGATTGTGTGATTGTGTATTGGTGTGATTGTGCGATTGTGTGACTTTGCGATTGTGTGATTGTGTGATGGCGGGTTGTGGATTGTCTGATTGTGTGATTGTGTATTGGTGTGATTGTGTGATTGTGTGATTGTGTGATTGTGTGATTGTGTGATTGTGCGATTGTGTGATTGCGTGGTTGCGTGATTGCGTGATTGCGTGATTGTGTGATTGTGTGATTGTGTGGTTGTGTGATTGTGTGATTGTGTGATTGTGTGATAGTGTGATTGTGCGATTGTGTGATTGCGTGATTGCCTGGTTGCGTGATTCTGTGATTCCCTCGTTGTGCGATTGTGTTATTGTGTGATGAGGTGCTTGTGTGATGGTGTGATTGTGTGATTGTGTGATTGTGTGGTTGTGTGATTGTGTGATTGTGTGATTGTGTGATTGTGTGATTGTGTGATTGTGTGATTGTGTTGTTGTGTGATTATGTGATTGTGTCATTGTGTTCATGTGTTATTTTGTGTTGGGGTGCTTGTGTGATTGCGTGAGAGTATGATTGTGTGACTGTCGATTGTGTATTGTGCGATTGTGTGATTGCGTGAGTGTGTGGTTGTGTGACTGTAGATTGCGTATTGTGTGATTGTGTGATTGTGTATTGGTGTGATTGTGCGATTGTGTGACTTTGCGATTGTGTGATTGTGTGATGGCGGGTTGTGGATTGTCTGATTGTGTGATTGTGTATTGGTGTGATTGTGCGATTGTGTGACAATGCGATTGTGTGATTGTGTGGTTGTGTGATTGTGTAATTGCATGGTGGGGTGATTGTGTGATAGTGTGATTGTGTGATAGTGGGTTTGTGTGTTTGTGGATTGTGTGGTTGTGTGATTGTGTGATGGCGGGATGTGGATTGTCTGATTGTGTGATTGTGTATTGGTGTGATTGTGCGATTGTGTGACTTTGCGATTGTGTGATTGTGTGATGGCGGGTTGTGGATTGTCTGATTGTGTGATTGTGTATTGGTGTGATTGTGCGATTGTGTAATTGCATGGTGGGGTGATTGTGTGATAGTGTGATTGTGTGATAGTGTGATAGTGTGATTGTGTGATAGTGTGATTGTGCGATTGTGTGATTGCGTGATTGCCTGGTTGCGTGATTCTGTGATTCCCTCGTTGTGCGATTGTGTTATTGTGTGATGAGGTGCTTGTGTGATGGTGTGATTGTGTGATTGTGTGATTGTGTGGTTGTGTGATTGTGTGATTGTGTGATTGTGTGATTGTGTGATTGTGTGATTGTGTTGTTGTGTGATTATGTGATTGTGTCATTGTGTTCATGTGTTATTTTGTGTTGGGGTGCTTGTGTGATTGCGTGAGAGTATGATTGTGTGACTGTCGATTGTGTATTGTGCGATTGTGTGATTGCGTGAGTGTGTGGTTGTGTGACTGTAGATTGCGTATTGTGTGATTGTGTGATTGTGTATTGGTGTGATTGTGCGATTGTGTGACTTTGCGATTGTGTGATTGTGTGATGGCGGGTTGTGGATTGTCTGATTGTGTGATTGTGTATTGGTGTGATTGTGCGATTGTGTGACAATGCGATTGTGTGATTGTGTGGTTGTGTGATTGTGTAATTGCATGGTGGGGTGATTGTGTGATAGTGTGATTGTGTGATAGTGGGTTTGTGTGTTTGTGGATTGTGTGGTTGTGTGATTGTGTGATGGCGGGATGTGGATTGTCTGATTGTGTGATTGTGTATTGGTGTGATTGTGCGATTGTGTGACTTTACGATTGTGTGATTGTGTGATGGCGGGTTGTGGATTGTCTGATTGTGTGATTGTGTATTGGTGTGATTGTGCGATTGTGTGACTTTGCGATTGTGTGATTGTGTGGTTGTGTGATTGTGTGATTGCATGATGGGGTGATTGTGTGATAGTGTGATTGTGTGATAGTGTGATAGTGTGATTGTGTGATTGTGTGATTGTGTGATTGTGTGATTGTGTGATTGTGTGATTGTGTGATAGTGTGATTGTGTCCATGTGTAATCGTGTGTTTGGGTGCTTGTGTGATTGTGTGAGTGTGTGATTGTGTGATTGTGGATTGTGTGATTGTGTGATTGTGTGATTGTGTGATTGTGTGATTGTGTGATTGTGTGATTGTGTGATTGTATGATTGTGTGATTGTGTGATTGTGTGATTGTGTGATTGTGTCACTGTGTGATTGTGTGATTGTGTGATTGTGTGGTTGTGTGATTGTGTGATTGTGTGATTGTGTGATTGTGTGATTGTGTGGTTGTGTGATTGTGTGATTGTGTGATTTTGTGATTGTGGGATTGTGTGGTTGTGTGATTGTGTGGTTGTGTGATTGCGTGATTGTGTGATTGTGGGATTGTGTGATTGTGTGATTGTGCGATTGTGTGATTGTGTGATTGTGTGGTTGTGTGAGTGTGTGGGTGTGTGATCGTGTGATTGTGTCACTGTGTGATTGTGTGATTGTGTGATTGTGTGGTGGTGTGATTGTGTGATTGTGTATTATGTGATTGTGTTCTTGTGTCTTTGTGTGATTGTGTAGTTGTGTGATTGTGTGATTGTGTGATTGTGGGATTGTGAGATTGTGTGATTGTGTGATTGTGTGATTGTGTGATTGTGTGATTGTGTGATTGTGTGATTGTGTGAAAGTGGGTTTGTGTGTTTGTGGATTGTGTGGTTGTGTGATTGTGTGATGGGGGGATGTGGATTGTCTGATTGTGCGATTGTGTATTGGTGTGATTGTGCGATTGTGTGACTTTGCGATTGTGTGATTGTGTGATGGCGGGTTGTGGATTGTCTGATTGTGTGATTGTGTATTGGTGTGATTGTGTGATTGTGTGATTGTGGGATTGTGTGAGTGTGTGATTGTGTGATTGCGTGATTGCGTGATTGTGTGATTGTGTGATTGTGTCACAGTGTGATTGTGTGATTGTGTGGTTGTGTGATTGTGTGATTGTGTGATTGTGTGATTGTGGGATTGTGTGGTTGTGTGATTGTGTGGCTGTGTGATTGTGTGATTGTGTGATTGTGGGATTGTGTGATTGTGTGATTGTGTGATTGTGTGGTTGTGTGATTGTGTGATTGTGTGATTGTGTGATTGTGTGATTGTGCGATTGTGTGATTGCGTGGTTGCGTGATTGCGTGATTGTGTGATTGTGTGATTGTGTGATTGTGTGGTTGTGTGATTGTGTGATTGTGTGATAGCGTGATTGTGCGATTGTGTGATTGCGTGATTGCCTGGTTGCGTGATTCTGTGATTCCCTCGTTGTGCGATTGTGTTATTGTGTGATGAGGTGCTTGTGTGATGGTGTGATTGTGTGATTGTGTGATTGTGTGGTTGTGTGATTGCGTGATTGTGTGATTGTGGGATTGTGTGATTGTGTGATTGTGCGATTGTGTGATTGTGTGATTGTGTGGTTGTGTGAGTGTGTTGGTGTGTGATCGTGTGATTGTGTCACTGTGTGATTGTGAGATTGTGTGATTGTGTGGTGGTGTGATTGTGTGATTGTGTATTATGTGATTGTGTTCTTGTGTCTTTGTGTGATTGTGTAGTTGTGTGATTGTGTGATTGTGTGATTGTGGGATTGTGTGATTGTGTGATTGTGTGATTGTGTGGTTGTGTGATTGTGTGATTGTGTGATTGTGTGGTTGTGTGATTGTGTGATTGTGTGATTGTGTGATTGTGTGATTGTGTATTGGTGTGATTGTGCGATTGTGTGACTTTGCGATTGTGTGATTGTGTGGTTGTGTGATTGTGTGATTGCATGGTGGGGTGATTGTGTGATAGTGTGATTGTGTGATAGTGTGATAGTGTGATTGTGTGATTGTGTGATTGTGTGATTGTGTGATTGTGTGATTGTGTGATTGTGTGATAGTGTGATTGTGTCCATGTGTAATCGTGTGTTTGGGTGCTTGTGTGATTGTGTGAGTGTGTGATTGTGTGATTGTGGATTGTGTGATTGTGTGATTGTGTGATTGTGTGATTGTGTGATTGTGTGATTGTGTGATTGTGTGATTGTATGATTGTGTGATTGTGTGATTGTGTGATTGTGTGATTGTGTCACTGTGTGATTGTGTGATTGTGTGATTGTGTGGTTGTGTGATTGTGTGATTGTGTGATTGTGTGATTGTGTGATTGTGTGGTTGTGTGATTGTGTGATTGTGTGATTTTGTGATTGTGTGGTTGTGTGATTGTGTGGTTGTGTGGTTGTGTGATTGCGTGATTGTGTGATTGTGGGATTGTGTGATTGTGTGATTGTGCGATTGTGTGATTGTGTGATTGTGTGGTTGTGTGAGTGTGTGGGTGTGTGATCGTGTGATTGTGTCACTGTGTGATTGTGTGATTGTGTGATTGTGTGGTGGTGTGATTGTGTGATTGTGTATTATGTGATTGTGTTCTTGTGTCTTTGTGTGATTGTATAGTTGTGTGATTGTGTGATTGTGGGATTGTGAGATTGTGTGATTGTGTGATTGTGTGATTGTGTGATTGTGTGATTGTGTGATTGTGTGATTGTGTGAAAGTGGGTTTGTGTGTTTGTGGATTGCGTGGTTGTGTGATTGTGTGATGGCGGGATGTGGATTGTCTGATTGTGTGATTGTGTATTGGTGTGATTGTGCGATTGTGTGACTTTGCGATTGTGTGATTGTGTGATGGCGGGTTGTGGATTGTCTGATTGTGTGATTGTGTATTGGTGTGATTGTGTGATTGTGTGATTGTGGGATTGTGTGAGTGTGTGATTGTGTGATTGTGTGATTGTGCGATTGTGTGATTGCGTGGTTGCGTGATTGCGTGATTGTGTGATTGTGTGATTGTGTGATTGTGTGGTTGTGTGATTGTGTGATTGTGTGATAGTGTGATTGTGCGATTGTGTGATTGCGTGATTGCCTGGTTGCGTGATTCTGTGATTCCCTCGTTGTGCGATTGTGTTATTGTGTGATGAGGTGCTTGTGTGATGGTGTGATTGTGTGATTGTGTGATTGTGTGGTTGTGTGATTGCGTGATTGTGTGATTGTGGGATTGTGTGATTGCGTGATTGTGTGATTGTGCGATTGTGTCACAGTGTGATTGTGTGATTGTGTGGTTGTGTGATTGTGTGATTGTGTGATTGTGTGATTGTGGGATTGTGTGGTTGTGTGATTGTGTGGCTGTGTGATTGTGTGATTGTGTGATTGTGGGATTGTGTGATTGTGTGATTGTGTGGTTGTGTGATTGTGTGATTGTGTGATTGTGTGATTGTGTGATTGTGCGATTGTGTGATTGCGTGGTTGCGTGATTGCGTGATTGTGTGATTGTGTGATTGTGTGATTGTGTGGTTGTGTGATTGTGTGATTGTGTGATAGTGTGATTGTGCGATTGTGTGATTGCGTGATTGCCTGGTTGCGTGATTCTGTGATTCCCTCGTTGTGCGATTGTGTTATTGTGTGATGAGGTGCTTGTGTGATGGTGTGATTGTGTGATTGTGTGATTGTGTGGTTGTGTGATTGCGTGATTGTGTGATTGTGGGATTGTGTGATTGTGTGATTGTGCGATTGTGTGATTGTGTGATTGTGTGGTTGTGTGAGTGTGTGGGTGTGTGATCGTGTGATTGTGTCACTGTGTGATTGTGAGATTGTGTGATTGTGTGGTGGTGTGATTGTGTGATTGTGTATTATGTGATTGTGTTCTTGTGTCTTTGTGTGATTGTTTGATTGTGTGATTGTGGGATTGTGGGATTGTGTGGTTGTGTGATTGTGTGGTTGTGTGATTGCGTGATTGTGTGATTGTGGGATTGTGTGATTGTGTGATTGTGGGATCGTGTGGTTGTGTGATTGTGTGGTTGTGTGATTGTGTGATTGTGTGATTGTGTGATTGTGTGATTGTGTGATTGTGCGGTTGTGTGATTGTGTGATTGCGTGATTGTGTGATTGTGCGGTTGTGTGATTGTGTGATTGCGTGATTGTGGTGATTGTGTGACTGTGGATTGTGTGATTGTGTGATTGTGTGATTGTGTGATTGTGTGATTGTGTGATTGTGTGATTGTGTGATTGTGTGATTGTGTGATTGTGTCACTGTGTGATTGTGTGATTGTGTGATTGTGTGATTGTGTGGTTGTGTGATTGTGTGATTGTGTGATTTTGTGATTGTGTGATTGTGTGATTGTGTCTTTGTGTGATTGTGTAGTTGTGTGATTGTGTGATTGTGTGATTGTGTGATTGTGTGATTGTGTGATTGTGTGATTGTGTGATTGTGTGATTGTGTGATTGTGTGAAAGTGGGTTTGTGTGTTTGTGGATTGTGTGGTTGTGTGATTGTGTGATTGTGTGATGGCGGGATGTGGATTGTCTGATTGTGTGATTGTGTATTGGTGTGATTGTGCGATTGTGTGACTTTACGATTGTGTGATTGTGTGATGGCGGGTTGTGGATTGTCTGATTGTGTGATTGTGTATTGGTGTGATTGTGCGATTGTGTGACTTTGCGATTGTGTGATTGTGTGGTTGTGTGATTGTGTGATTGCATGGTGGGGTGATTGTGTGATAGTGTGATTGTGTGATAGTGTGATAGTGTGATTGTGTGATTGTGTGATTGTGTGATTGTGTGATTGTGTGATTGTGTGATTGTGTGATTGTGTGATTGTGTGATAGTGTGATTGTGTCCATGTGTAATCGTGTGTTTGGGTGCTTGTGTGATTGTGTGAGTGTGTGATTGTGTGATTGTGGATTGTGTGATTGTGTGATTGTGTGATTGTGTGATTGTGTGATTGTGTGATTGTGTGATTGTGTGATTGTATGATTGTGTGATTGTGTGATTGTGTGATTGTGTGATTGTGTCACTGTGTGATTGTGTGATTGTGTGATTGTGTGGTTGTGTGATTGTGTGATTGTGTGATTGTGTGATTGTGTGATTGTGTGATTGTGTGGTTGTGTGATTGTGTGATTGTGTGATTTTGTGATTGTGGGATTGTGTGGTTGTGTGATTGTGTGGTTGTGTGGTTGTGTGATTGCGTGATTGTGTGATTGTGGGATTGTGTGATTGTGTGATTGTGCGATTGTGTGATTGTGTGATTGTGTGGTTGTGTGAGTGTGTGGGTGTGTGATCGTGTGATTGTGTCACTGTGTGATTGTGTGATTGTGTGATTGTGTGGTGGTGTGATTGTGTGATTGTGTATTATGTGATTGTGTTCTTGTGTCTTTGTGTGATTGTGTAGTTGTGTGATTGTGTGATTGTGTGATTGTGTGATTGTGGGATTGTGAGATTGTGTGATTGTGTGATTGTGTGATTGTGTGATTGTGTGATTGTGTGATTGTGTGATTGTGTGAAAGTGGGTTTGTGTGTTTGTGGATTGTGTGGTTGTGTGATTGTGTGATGGCGGGATGTGGATTGTCTGATTGTGCGATTGTGTATCGGTGTGATTGTGCGATTGTGTGACTTTGCGATTGTGTGATTGTGTGATGGCGGGTTGTGGATTGTCTGATTGTGTGATTGTGTATTGGTGTGATTGTGTGATTGTGTGATTGTGGGATTGTGTGAGTGTGTGATTGTGTGATTGCGTGATTGCGTGATTGTGTGATTGTGTGATTGTGTCACAGTGTGATTGTGTGATTGTGTGGTTGTGTGATTGTGTGATTGTGTGATTGTGTGATTGTGGGATTGTGTGGTTGTGTGATTGTGTGGCTGTGTGATTGTGTGATTGTGGGATTGTGTGATTGTGTGATTGTGTGGTTGTGTGATTGTGTGATTGTGTGATTGTGTGATTGTGTGATTGTGCGATTGTGTGATTGCGTGGTTGCGTGATTGCGTGATTGTGTGATTGTGTGATTGTGTGATTGTGTGGTTGTGTGATTGTGTGATTGTGTGATAGTGTGATTGTGCGATTGTGTGATTGCGTGATTGCCTGGTTGCGTGATTCTGTGATTCCCTCGTTGTGCGATTGTGTTATTGTGTGATGAGGTGCTTGTGTGATGGTGTGATTGTGTGATTGTGTGATTGTGTGGTTGTGTGATTGCGTGATTGTGTGATTGTGGGATTGTGTGATTGTGTGATTGTGCGATTGTGTGATTGTCTGATTGTGTGGTTGTGTGAGTGTGTTGGTGTGTGATCGTGTGATTGTGTCACTGTGTGATTGTGAGATTGTGTGATTGTGTGGTGGTGTGATTGTGTGATTGTGTATTATGTGATTGTGTTCTTGTGTCTTTGTGTGATTGTGTAGTTGTGTGATTGTGTGATTGTGTGATTGTGGGATTGTGTGATTGTGTGATTGTGTGATTGTGTGGTTGTGTGATTGTGTGATTGTGTGATTGTGTGGTTGTGTGGTTGTGTGATTGTGTGATTGTGTGATTGTCTGATTGTGTGATTGTGTATTGGTGTGATTGTGCGATTGTGTGACTTTGCGATTGTGTGATTGTGTGGTTGTGTGATTGTGTGATTGCATGGTGGGGTGATTGTGTGATAGTGTGATTGTGTGATATTGTGATAGTGTGATTGTGTGATTGTGTGATTGTGTGATTGTGTGATTGTGTGATAGTGTGATTGTGTCCATGTGTAATCGTGTGTTTGGGTGCTTGTGTGATTGTGTGAGTGTGTGATTGTGTGATTGTGGATTGTGTGATTGTGTGATTGTGTGATTGTGTGATTGTGTGATTGTGTGATTGTGTGATTGTGTGATTGTATGATTGTGTGATTGTGTGATTGTGTGATTGTGTGATTGTGTCACTGTGTGATTGTGTGATTGTGTGATTGTGTGGTTGTGTGATTGTGTGATTGTGTGATTGTGTGATTGTGTGATTGTGTGGTTGTGTGATTGTGTGATAGTGTGATTGTGTCCATGTGTAATCGTGTGTTTGGGTGCTTGTGTGATTGTGTGAGTGTGTGATTGTGTGATTGTGGATTGTGTGATTGTGTGATTGTGTGATTGTGTGATTGTGTGATTGTGTGATTGTGTGATTGTATGATTGTGTGATTGTGTGATTGTGTGATTGTGTGATTGTGTCACTGTGTGATTGTGTGATTGTGTGATTGTGTGGTTGTGTGATTGTGTGATTGTGTGATTGTGTGATTGTGTGATTGTGTGATTGTGTGGTTGTGTGATTGTGTGATTGTGTGATTTTGTGATTGTGGGATTGTGTGGTTGTGTGATTGTGTGGTTGTGTGGTTGTGTGATTGCGTGATTGTGTGATTGTGGGATTGTGTGATTGTGTGATTGTGCGATTGTGTGATTGTGTGATTGTGTGGTTGTGTGAGTGTGTGGGTGTGTGATCGTGTGATTGTGTCACTGTGTGATTGTGTGATTGTGTGATTGTGTGGTGGTGTGATTGTGTGATTGTGTATTATGTGATTGTGTTCTTGTGTCTTTGTGTGATTGTGTAGTTGTGTGATTGTGTGATTGTGTGATTGTGTGATTGTGGGATTGTGAGATTGTGTGATTGTGTGATTGTGTGATTGTGTGATTGTGTGATTGTGTGATTGTGTGATTGTGTGATTGTGTGAAAGTGGGTTTGTGTGTTTGTGGATTGTGTGGTTGTGTGATTGTGTGATGGCGGGATGTGGATTGTCTGATTGTGCGATTGTGTATCGGTGTGATTGTGCGATTGTGTGACTTTGCGATTGTGTGATTGTGTGATGGCGGGTTGTGGATTGTCTGATTGTGTGATTGTGTATTGGTGTGATTGTGTGATTGTGTGATTGTGGGATTGTGTGAGTGTGTGATTGTGTGATTGCGTGATTGCGTGATTGTGTGATTGTGTGATTGTGTCACAGTGTGATTGTGTGATTGTGTGGTTGTGTGATTGTGTGATTGTGTGATTGTGTGATTGTGGGATTGTGTGGTTGTGTGATTGTGTGGCTGTGTGATTGTGTGATTGTGTGATTGTGGGATTGTGTGATTGTGTGATTGTGTGGTTGTGTGATTGTGTGATTGTGTGATTGTGTGATTGTGTGATTGTGTGATTGTGCGATTGTGTGATTGCGTGGTTGCGTGATTGCGTGATTGTGTGATTGTGTGATTGTGTGATTGTGTGGTTGTGTGATTGTGTGATTGTGTGATAGTGTGATTGTGCGATTGTGTGATTGCGTGATTGCCTGGTTGCGTGATTCTGTGATTCCCTCGTTGTGCGATTGTGTTATTGTGTGATGAGGTGCTTGTGTGATGGTGTGATTGTGTGATTGTGTGATTGTGTGGTTGTGTGATTGCGTGATTGTGTGATTGTGGGATTGTGTGATTGTGTGATTGTGCGATTGTGTGATTGTGTGATTGTGTGGTTGTGTGAGTGTGTTGGTGTGTGATCGTGTGATTGTGTCACTGTGTGATTGTGAGATTGTGTGATTGTGTGGTGGTGTGATTGTGTGATTGTGTATTATGTGATTGTGTTCTTGTGTCTTTGTGTGATTGTGTAGTTGTGTGATTGTGTGATTGTGTGATTGTGGGATTGTGTGATTGTGTGATTGTGTGATTGTGTGGTTGTGTGATTGTGTGATTGTGTGATTGTGTGGTTGTGTGGTTGTGTGATTGTGTGATTGTGTGATTGTCTGATTGTGTGATTGTGTATTGGTGTGATTGTGCGATTGTGTGACTTTGCGATTGTGTGATTGTGTGGTTGTGTGATTGTGTGATTGCATGGTGGGGTGATTGTGTGATAGTGTGATTGTGTGATATTGTGATAGTGTGATTGTGTGATTGTGTGATTGTGTGATTGTGTGATTGTGTGATAGTGTGATTGTGTCCATGTGTAATCGTGTGTTTGGGTGCTTGTGTGATTGTGTGAGTGTGTGATTGTGTGATTGTGGATTGTGTGATTGTGTGATTGTGTGATTGTGTGATTGTGTGATTGTGTGATTGTGTGATTGTGTGATTGTATGATTGTGTGATTGTGTGATTGTGTGATTGTGTGATTGTGTCACTCTGTGATTGTGTGATTGTGTGATTGTGTGGTTGTGTGATTGTGTGATTGTGTGATTGTGTGATTGTGTGATTGTGTGATTGTGTGGTTGTGTGATTGTGTGATTGTGTGATTTTGTGATTGTGGGATTGTGTGGTTGTGTGATTGTGTGGTTGTGTGATTGCGTGATTGTGTGATTGTGGGATTGTGTGATTGTGTGATTGTGCGATTGTGTGATTGTGTGATTGTGTGGTTGTGTGAGTGTGTGGGTGTGTGATCGTGTGATTGTGTCACTGTGTGATTGTGTGATTGTGTGATTGTGTGGTGGTGTGATTGTGTGATTGTGTATTATGTGATTGTGTTCTTGTGTCTTTGTGTGATTGTATAGTTGTGTGATTGTGTGATTGTGTGATTGTGGGATTGTGAGATTGTGTGATTGTGTGATTGTGTGATTGTGTGATTGTGTGATTGTGTGATTGTGTGATTGTGTGATTGTGTGGTTGTGTGATTGTGTGATTGTGTGATTGTGTGATTGTGCGATTGTGTGATTGCGTGGTTGCGTGATTGCGTGATTGTGTGATTGTGTGATTGTGTGATTGTGTGGTTGTGTGATTGTGTGATTGTGTGATAGTGTGATTGTGCGATTGTGTGATTGCGTGATTGCCTGGTTGCGTGATTCTGTGATTCCCTCGTTGTGCGATTGTGTTATTGTGTGATGAGGTGCTTGTGTGATGGTGTGATTGTGTGATTGTGTGATTGTGTGGTTGTGTGATTGCGTGATTGTGTGATTGTGGGATTGTGTGATTGTGTGATTGTGTGATTGTGCGATTGTGTGATTGTGTGATTGTGTGGTTGTGTGAGTGTGTGGGTGTGTGATCGTGTGATTGTGTCACTGTGTGATTGTGAGATTGTGTGATTGTGTAGTGGTGTGATTGTGTGATTGTGTATTATGTGATTGTGTTCTTGTGTCTTTGTGTGATTGTGTAGTTGTGTGATTGTATGATTGTGTGATTGTGGGATTGTGTGATTGTGTGATTGTGTGATTGTGTGGTTGTGTGATTGTGTGATTGTGTGATTGTGTGGTTGTGTGATTGTGTGATTGTGTGATTGTGTGATTGTGTGATTGTGTGATTGTGTGAAAGTGGGTTTGTGTGTTTGTGGATTGTGTGGTTGTGTGATTGTGTGATGGCGGGATGTGGATTGTCTGATTGTGTGATTGTGTATTGGTGTGATTGTGCGATTGTGTGACATTGCGATTGTGTGATTGTGTGATGGCGGGTTGTGGATTGTCTGATTGTGTGATTGTGTATTGGTGTGATTGTGTGATTGTGTGATTGTGGGATTGTGTGAGTGTGTGATTGTGTGATTGCGTGATTGTGTGATTGCGTGGTTGCGTGATTGTGTGGTTGTGTGATTGTGTGATTGTGGGATTGTGTGATTGTGTGATTGTGTGATTGTGTGATTGTGTGAAAGTGGGTTTGTGTGTTTGTGGATTGTGTGGTTGTGTGATTGTGTGATGGCGGGATGTGGATTGTCTGATTGTGTGATTGTGTATTGGTGTGATTGTGCGATTGTGTGACTTTGCGATTGTGTGATTGTGTGATGGCGGGTTGTGGATTGTCTGATTGTGTGATTGTGTATTGGTGTGATTGTGTGATTGTGTATTATGTGATTGTGTTCTTGTGTCTTTGTGTGATTGTGTAGTTGTGTGATTGTGTGATTGTGTGATTGTGGGATTGTGTGATTGTGTGATTGTGTGATTGTGTGGTTGTGTGATTGTGTGATTGTGTGATTGTGTGGTTGTGTGATTGTGTGATTGTGTGATTGTGTGATTGTGTGATTGTGTGAAAGTGGGTTTGTGTGTTTGTGGATTGTGTGGTTGTGTGATTGTGTGATGGCGGGATGTGGATTGTCTGATTTTGTGATTGTGTATTGGTGTGATTGTGCGATTGTGTGACATTGCGATTGTGTGATTGTGTGATGGCGGGTTGTGGATTGTCTGATTGTGTGATTGTGTATTGGTGTGATTGTGTGATTGTGTGATTGTGGGATTGTGTGAGTGTGTGATTGTGTGATTGCGTGATTGTGTGATTGCGTGGTTGCGTGATTGTGTGGTTGTGTGATTGTGTGATTGTGGGATTGTGTGATTGTGTGATTGTGTGATTGTGTGAAAGTGGGTTTGTGTGTTTGTGGATTGTGTGGTTGTGTGATTGTGTGATGGCGGGATGTGGATTGTCTGATTGTGTGATTGTGTATTGGTGTGATTGTGCGATTGTGTGACTTTGCGATTGTGTGATTGTGTGATGGCGGGTTGTGGATTGTCTGATTGTGTGATTGTGTATTGGTGTGATTGTGTGATTGTGTGATTGTGTGATTGTGTGATTGTGTGATTGTGCGATTGTGTGATTGCGTGGTTGCGTGATTGCGTGATTGCGTGATTGTGTGATTGTGTGATTGTGTGGTTGTGTGATTGTGTGATTGTGTGATTGTGTGATAGTGTGATTGTGCGATTGTGTGATTGCGTGATTGCCTGGTTGCGTGATTCTGTGATTCCCTCGTTGTGCGATTGTGTTATTGTGTGATGAGGTGCTTGTGTGATGGTGTAATTGTGTGATTGTGTGATTGTGTGGTTGTGTGATTGTGTGATTGTGTGATTGTGTGATTGTGTGATTGTGTGATTGTGTGATTGTGTTGTTGTGTGATTATGTGATTGTGTCATTGTGTTCATGTGTTATTTTGTGTTGGGGTGCTTGTGTGATTGCGTGAGAGTATGATTGTGTGACTGTCGATTGTGCATTGTGCGATTGTGTGATTGCGTGAGTGTGTGGTTGTGTGACTGTAGATTGCGTATTGTGTGATTGTGTGATTGTGTATTGGTGTGATTGTGCGATTGTGTGACTTTGCGATTGTGTGATTGTGTGATGGCGGGTTGTGGATTGTCTGATTGTGTGATTGTGTATTGGTGTGATTGTGCGATTGTGTGACAATGCGATTGTGTGATTGTGTGGTTGTGTGATTGTGTAATTGCATGGTGGGGTGATTGTGTGATAGTGTGATTGTGTGATAGTGGGTTTGTGTGTTTGTGGATTGTGTGGTTGTGTGATTGTGTGATGGCGGGATGTGGATTGTCTGATTGTGTGATTGTGTATTGGTGTGATTGTGCGATTGTGTGACTTTGCGATTGTGTGATTGTGTGATGGCGGGTTGTGGATTGTCTGATTGTGTGATTGTGTATTGGTGTGATTGTGCGATTGTGTAATTGCATGGTGGGGTGATTGTGTGATAGTGTGATTGTGTGATAGTGTGATAGTGTGATTGTGTGATAGTGTGATTGTGCGATTGTGTGATTGCGTGATTGCCTGGTTGCGTGATTCTGTGATTCCCTCGTTGTGCGATTGTGTTATTGTGTGATGAGGTGCTTGTGTGATGGTGTGATTGTGTGATTGTGTGATTGTGTGGTTGTGTGATTGTGTGATTGTGTGATTGTGTGATTGTGTGATTGTGTGATTGTGTTGTTGTGTGATTATGTGATTGTGTCATTGTGTTCATGTGTTATTTTGTGTTGGGGTGCTTGTGTGATTGCGTGAGAGTATGATTGTGTGACTGTCGATTGTGTATTGTGCGATTGTGTGATTGCGTGAGTGTGTGGTTGTGTGACTGTAGATTGCGTATTGTGTGATTGTGTGATTGTGTATTGGTGTGATTGTGCGATTGTGTGACTTTGCGATTGTGTGATTGTGTGATGGCGGGTTGTGGATTGTCTGATTGTGTGATTGTGTATTGGTGTGATTGTGCGATTGTGTGACAATGCGATTGTGTGATTGTGTGGTTGTGTGATTGTGTAATTGCATGGTGGGGTGATTGTGTGATAGTGTGATTGTGTGATAGTGGGTTTGTGTGTTTGTGGATTGTGTGGTTGTGTGATTGTGTGATGGCGGGATGTGGATTGTCTGATTGTGTGATTGTGTATTGGTGTGATTGTGCGATTGTGTGACTTTACGATTGTGTGATTGTGTGATGGCGGGTTGTGGATTGTCTGATTGTGTGATTGTGTATTGGTGTGATTGTGCGATTGTGTGACTTTGCGATTGTGTGATTGTGTGGTTGTGTGATTGTGTGATTGCATGATGGGGTGATTGTGTGATAGTGTGATTGTGTGATAGTGTGATAGTGTGATTGTGTGATTGTGTGATTGTGTGATTGTGTGATTGTGTGATTGTGTGATTGTGTGATAGTGTGATTGTGTCCATGTGTAATCGTGTGTTTGGGTGCTTGTGTGATTGTGTGAGTGTGTGATTGTGTGATTGTGGATTGTGTGATTGTGTGATTGTGTGATTGTGTGATTGTGTGATTGTGTGATTGTGTGATTGTGTGATTGTATGATTGTGTGATTGTGTGATTGTGTGATTGTGTGATTGTGTCACTGTGTGATTGTGTGATTGTGTGATTGTGTGGTTGTGTGATTGTGTGATTGTGTGATTGTGTGATTGTGTGATTGTGTGATTGTGTGGTTGTGTGATTGTGTGATTGTGTGATTTTGTGATTGTGGGATTGTGTGGTTGTGTGATTGTGTGGTTGTGTGATTGCGTGATTGTGTGATTGTGGGATTGTGTGATTGTGTGATTGTGCGATTGTGTGATTGTGTGATTGTGTGGTTGTGTGAGTGTGTGGGTGTGTGATCGTGTGATTGTGTCACTGTGTGATTGTGTGATTGTGTGATTGTGTGGTGGTGTGATTGTGTGATTGTGTATTATGTGATTGTGTTCTTGTGTCTTTGTGTGATTGTGTAGTTGTGTGATTGTGTGATTGTGTGATTGTGGGATTGTGAGATTGTGTGATTGTGTGATTGTGTGATTGTGTGATTGTGTGATTGTGTGATTGTGTGATTGTGTGAAAGTGGGTTTGTGTGTTTGTGGATTGTGTGGTTGTGTGATTGTGTGATGGGGGGATGTGGATTGTCTGATTGTGCGATTGTGTATTGGTGTGATTGTGCGATTGTGTGACTTTGCGATTGTGTGATTGTGTGATGGCGGGTTGTGGATTGTCTGATTGTGTGATTGTGTATTGGTGTGATTGTGTGATTGTGTGATTGTGGGATTGTGTGAGTGTGTGATTGTGTGATTGCGTGATTGCGTGATTGTGTGATTGTGTGATTGTGTCACAGTGTGATTGTGTGATTGTGTGGTTGTGTGATTTTGTGATTGTGTGATTGTGTGATTGTGGGATTGTGTGGTTGTGTGATTGTGTGGCTGTGTGATTGTGTGATTGTGTGATTGTGGGATTGTGTGATTGTGTGATTGTGTGATTGTGTGGTTGTGTGATTGTGTGATTGTGTGATTGTGTGATTGTGTGATTGTGCGATTGTGTGATTGCGTGGTTGCGTGATTGCGTGATTGTGTGATTGTGTGATTGTGTGATTGTGTGGTTGTGTGATTGTGTGATTGTGTGATAGCGTGATTGTGCGATTGTGTGATTGCGTGATTGCCTGGTTGCGTGATTCTGTGATTCCCTCGTTGTGCGATTGTGTTATTGTGTGATGAGGTGCTTGTGTGATGGTGTGATTGTGTGATTGTGTGATTGTGTGGTTGTGTGATTGCGTGATTGTGTGATTGTGGGATTGTGTGATTGTGTGATTGTGTGATTGTGTGGTTGTGTGAGTGTGTTGGTGTGTGATCGTGTGATTGTGTCACTGTGTGATTGTGAGATTGTGTGATTGTGTGGTGGTGTGATTGTGTGATTGTGTATTATGTGATTGTGTTCTTGTGTCTTTGTGTGATTGTGTAGTTGTGTGATTGTGTGATTGTGTGATTGTGGGATTGTGTGATTGTGTGATTGTGTGATTGTGTGGTTGTGTGATTGTGTGATTGTGTGATTGTGTGGTTGTGTGATTGTGTGATTGTGTGATTGTCTGATTGTGTGATTGTGTATTGGTGTGATTGTGCGATTGTGTGACTTTGCGATTGTGTGATTGTGTGGTTGTGTGATTGTGTGATTGCATGGTGGGGTGATTGTGTGATAGTGTGATTGTGTGATAGTGTGATAGTGTGATTGTGTGATTGTGTGATTGTGTGATTGTGTGATTGTGTGATTGTGTGATTGTGTGATTGTGTGATTGTGTGATAGTGTGATTGTGTCCATGTGTAATCGTGTGTTTGGGTGCTTGTGTGATTGTGTGAGTGTGTGATTGTGTGATTGTGGATTGTGTGATTGTGTGATTGTGTGATTGTGTGATTGTGTGATTGTGTGATTGTGTGATTGTGTGATTGTATGATTGTGTGATTGTGTGATTGTGTGATTGTGTGATTGTGTCACTGTGTGATTGTGTGATTGTGTGATTGTGTGGTTGTGTGATTGTGTGATTGTGTGATTGTGTGATTGTGTGATTGTGTGATTGTGTGGTTGTGTGATTGTGTGATTGTGTGATTTTGTGATTGTGTGGTTGTGTGATTGTGTGGTTGTGTGGTTGTGTGATTGCGTGATTGTGTGATTGTGGGATTGTGTGATTGTGTGATTGTGCGATTGTGTGATTGTGTGATTGTGTGGTTGTGTGAGTGTGTGGGTGTGTGATCGTGTGATTGTGTCACTGTGTGATTGTGTGATTGTGTGATTGTGTGGTGGTGTGATTGTGTGATTGTGTATTATGTGATTGTGTTCTTGTGTCTTTGTGTGATTGTATAGTTGTGTGATTGTGTGATTGTGTGATTGTGGGATTGTGAGATTGTGTGATTGTGTGATTGTGTGATTGTGTGATTGTGTGATTGTGTGATTGTGTGATTGTGTGAAAGTGGGTTTGTGTGTTTGTGGATTGTGTGGTTGTGTGATTGTGTGATGGCGGGATGTGGATTGTCTGATTGTGTGATTGTGTATTGGTGTGATTGTGCGATTGTGTGACTTTGCGATTGTGTGACTTTGCGATTGTGTGATTGTGTGATGGCGGGTTGTGGATTGTCTGATTGTGTGATTGTGTATTGGTGTGATTGTGTGATTGTGTGATTGTGGGATTGTGTGAGTGTGTGATTGTGTGATTGCGTGATTGTGTGATTGTGTGATTGTGTCACAGTGTGATTGTGTGATTGTGTGGTTGTGTGATTGTGTGATTGTGTGATTGTGTGATTGTGGGATTGTGTGGTTGTGTGGTTGTGTGATTGTGTGATTGTGTGATTGTGTGATTGTGTGATTGTGTGATTGTGTTGTTGTGTGATTATGTGATTGTGTCATTGTGTTCATGTGTTATTTTGTGTTGGGGTGCTTGTGTGATTGCGTGAGAGTATGATTGTGTGACTGTCGATTGTGTATTGTGCGATTGTGTGATTGCGTGAGTGTGTGGTTGTGTGACTGTAGATTGCGTATTGTGTGATTGTGTGATTGTGTATTGGTGTGATTGTGCGATTGTGTGACTTTGCGATTGTGTGATTGTGTGATGGCGGGTTGTGGATTGTCTGATTGTGTGATTGTGTATTGGTGTGATTGTGCGATTGTGTGACAATGCGATTGTGTGATTGTGTGGTTGTGTGATTGTGTAATTGCATGGTGGGGTGATTGTGTGATAGTGTGATTGTGTGATAGTGGGTTTGTGTGTTTGTGGATTGTGTGGTTGTGTGATTGTGTGATGGCGGGATGTGGATTGTCTGATTGTGTGATTGTGTATTGGTGTGATTGTGCGATTGTGTGACTTTACGATTGTGTGATTGTGTGATGGCGGGTTGTGGATTGTCTGATTGTGTGATTGTGTATTGGTGTGATTGTGCGATTGTGTGACTTTGCGATTGTGTGATTGTGTGGTTGTGTGATTGTGTGATTGCATGATGGGGTGATTGTGTGATAGTGTGATTGTGTGATAGTGTGATAGTGTGATTGTGTGATTGTGTGATTGTGTGATTGTGTGATTGTGTGATTGTGTGATTGTGTGATAGTGTGATTGTGTCCATGTGTAATCGTGTGTTTGGGTGCTTGTGTGATTGTGTGAGTGTGTGATTGTGTGATTGTGGATTGTGTGATTGTGTGATTGTGTGATTGTGTGATTGTGTGATTGTGTGATTGTGTGATTGTGTGATTGTGTGATTGTATGATTGTGTGATTGTGTGATTGTGTGATTGTGTGATTGTGTCACTGTGTGATTGTGTGATTGTGTGATTGTGTGGTTGTGTGATTGTGTGATTGTGTGATTGTGTGATTGTGTGATTGTGTGATTGTGTGGTTGTGTGATTGTGTGATTGTGTGATTTTGTGATTGTGGGATTGTGTGGTTGTGTGATTGTGTGGTTGTGTGATTGCGTGATTGTGTGATTGTGGGATTGTGTGATTGTGTGATTGTGCGATTGTGTGATTGTGTGATTGTGTGGTTGTGTGAGTGTGTGGGTGTGTGATCGTGTGATTGTGTCACTGTGTGATTGTGTGATTGTGTGATTGTGTGGTGGTGTGATTGTGTGATTGTGTATTATGTGATTGTGTTCTTGTGTCTTTGTGTGATTGTGTAGTTGTGTGATTGTGTGATTGTGTGATTGTGGGATTGTGAGATTGTGTGATTGTGTGATTGTGTGATTGTGTGATTGTGTGATTGTGTGATTGTGTGATTGTGTGATTGTGTGAAAGTGGGTTTGTGTGTTTGTGGATTGTGTGGTTGTGTGATTGTGTGATGGGGGGATGTGGATTGTCTGATTGTGCGATTGTGTATTGGTGTGATTGTGCGATTGTGTGACTTTGCGATTGTGTGATTGTGTGATGGCGGGTTGTGGATTGTCTGATTGTGTGATTGTGTATTGGTGTGATTGTGTGATTGTGTGATTGTGGGATTGTGTGAGTGTGTGATTGTGTGATTGCGTGATTGCGTGATTGTGTGATTGTGTGATTGTGTCACAGTGTGATTGTGTGATTGTGTGGTTGTGTGATTGTGTGATTGTGTGATTGTGTGATTGTGGGATTGTGTGGTTGTGTGATTGTGTGGCTGTGTGATTGTGTGATTGTGTGATTGTGGGATTGTGTGATTGTGTGATTGTGTGATTGTGTGGTTGTGTGATTGTGTGATTGTGTGATTGTGTGATTGTGTGATTGTGCGATTGTGTGATTGCGTGGTTGCGTGATTGCGTGATTGTGTGATTGTGTGATTGTGTGATTGTGTGGTTGTGTGATTGTGTGATTGTGTGATAGCGTGATTGTGCGATTGTGTGATTGCGTGATTGCCTGGTTGCGTGATTCTGTGATTCCCTCGTTGTGCGATTGTGTTATTGTGTGATGAGGTGCTTGTGTGATGGTGTGATTGTGTGATTGTGTGATTGTGTGGTTGTGTGATTGCGTGATTGTGTGATTGTGGGATTGTGTGATTGTGTGATTGTGCGATTGTGTGATTGTGTGATTGTGTGGTTGTGTGAGTGTGTTGGTGTGTGATCGTGTGATTGTGTCACTGTGTGATTGTGAGATTGTGTGATTGTGTGGTGGTGTGATTGTGTGATTGTGTATTATGTGATTGTGTTCTTGTGTCTTTGTGTGATTGTGTAGTTGTGTGATTGTGTGATTGTGTGATTGTGGGATTGTGTGATTGTGTGATTGTGTGATTGTGTGGTTGTGTGATTGTGTGATTGTGTGATTGTGTGGTTGTGTGATTGTGTGATTGTGTGATTGTCTGATTGTGTGATTGTGTATTGGTGTGATTGTGCGATTGTGTGACTTTGCGATTGTGTGATTGTGTGGTTGTGTGATTGTGTGATTGCATGGTGGGGTGATTGTGTGATAGTGTGATTGTGTGATAGTGTGATAGTGTGATTGTGTGATTGTGTGATTGTGTGATTGTGTGATTGTGTGATTGTGTGATTGTGTGATTGTGTGATTGTGTGATTGTGTGATAGTGTGATTGTGTCCATGTGTAATCGTGTGTTTGGGTGCTTGTGTGATTGTGTGAGTGTGTGATTGTGTGATTGTGGATTGTGTGATTGTGTGATTGTGTGATTGTGTGATTGTGTGATTGTGTGATTGTGTGATTGTGTGATTGTATGATTGTGTGATTGTGTGATTGTGTGATTGTGTGATTGTGTCACTGTGTGATTGTGTGATTGTGTGATTGTGTGGTTGTGTGATTGTGTGATTGTGTGATTGTGTGATTGTGTGATTGTGTGATTGTGTGGTTGTGTGATTGTGTGATTGTGTGATTTTGTGATTGTGTGGTTGTGTGATTGTGTGGTTGTGTGGTTGTGTGATTGCGTGATTGTGTGATTGTGGGATTGTGTGATTGTGTGATTGTGCGATTGTGTGATTGTGTGATTGTGTGGTTGTGTGAGTGTGTGGGTGTGTGATCGTGTGATTGTGTCACTGTGTGATTGTGTGATTGTGTGATTGTGTGGTGGTGTGATTGTGTGATTGTGTATTATGTGATTGTGTTCTTGTGTCTTTGTGTGATTGTATAGTTGTGTGATTGTGTGATTGTGGGATTGTGAGATTGTGTGATTGTGTGATTGTGTGATTGTGTGATTGTGTGATTGTGTGATTGTGTGATTGTGTGAAAGTGGGTTTGTGTGTTTGTGGATTGCGTGGTTGTGTGATTGTGTGATGGCGGGATGTGGATTGTCTGATTGTGTGATTGTGTATTGGTGTGATTGTGCGATTGTGTGACTTTGCGATTGTGTGATTGTGTGATGGCGGGTTGTGGATTGTCTGATTGTGTGATTGTGTATTGGTGTGATTGTGTGATTGTGTGATTGTGGGATTGTGTGAGTGTGTGATTGTGTGATTGTGTGATTGTGCGATTGTGTGATTGCGTGGTTGCGTGATTGCGTGATTGTGTGATTGTGTGATTGTGTGATTGTGTGGTTGTGTGATTGTGTGATTGTGTGATAGTGTGATTGTGCGATTGTGTGATTGCGTGATTGCCTGGTTGCGTGATTCTGTGATTCCCTCGTTGTGCGATTGTGTTATTGTGTGATGAGGTGCTTGTGTGATGGTGTGATTGTGTGATTGTGTGATTGTGTGGTTGTGTGATTGCGTGATTGTGTGATTGTGGGATTGTGTGATTGCGTGATTGTGTGATTGTGCGATTGTGTCACAGTGTGATTGTGTGATTGTGTGGTTGTGTGATTGTGTGATTGTGTGATTGTGTGATTGTGGGATTGTGTGGTTGTGTGATTGTGTGGCTGTGTGATTGTGTGATTGTGTGATTGTGGGATTGTGTGATTGTGTGATTGTGTGGTTGTGTGATTGTGTGATTGTGTGATTGTGTGATTGTGTGATTGTGCGATTGTGTGATTGCGTGGTTGCGTGATTGCGTGATTGTGTGATTGTGTGATTGTGTGATTGTGTGGTTGTGTGATTGTGTGATTGTGTGATAGTGTGATTGTGCGATTGTGTGATTGCGTGATTGCCTGGTTGCGTGATTCTGTGATTCCCTCGTTGTGCGATTGTGTTATTGTGTGATGAGGTGCTTGTGTGATGGTGTGATTGTGTGATTGTGTGATTGTGTGGTTGTGTGATTGCGTGATTGTGTGATTGTGGGATTGTGTGATTGTGTGATTGTGCGATTGTGTGATTGTGTGATTGTGTGGTTGTGTGAGTGTGTGGGTGTGTGATCGTGTGATTGTGTCACTGTGTGATTGTGAGATTGTGTGATTGTGTGGTGGTGTGATTGTGTGATTGTGTATTATGTGATTGTGTTCTTGTGTCTTTGTGTGATTGTTTGATTGTGTGATTGTGGGATTGTGGCATTGTGTGGTTGTGTGATTGTGTGGTTGTGTGATTGCGTGATTGTGTGATTGTGGGATTGTGTGATTGTGTGATTGTGGGATCGTGTGGTTGTGTGATTGTGTGGTTGTGTGATTGTGTGATTGTGTGATTGTGTGATTGTGTGATTGTGTGATTGTGCGGTTGTGTGATTGTGTGATTGCGTGATTGTGTGATTGTGCGGTTGTGTGATTGTGTGATTGCGTGATTGTGGTGATTGTGTGACTGTGGATTGTGTGATTGTGTGATTGTGTGATTGTGTGATTGTGTGATTGTGTGATTGTGTGATTGTGTGATTGTGTGATTGTGTGATTGTGTCACTGTGTGATTGTGTGATTGTGTGATTGTGTGATTGTGTGGTTGTGTGATTGTGTGATTGTGTGATTTTGTGATTGTGTGATTGTGTGATTGTGTCTTTGTGTGATTGTGTAGTTGTGTGATTGTGTGATTGTGTGATTGTGTGATTGTGTGATTGTGTGATTGTGTGATTGTGTGATTGTGTGATTGTGTGATTGTGTGAAAGTGGGTTTGTGTGTTTGTGGATTGTGTGGTTGTGTGATTGTGTGATGGCGGGATGTGGATTGTCTGATTGTGTGATTGTGTATTGGTGTGATTGTGCGATTGTGTGACTTTACGATTGTGTGATTGTGTGATGGCGGGTTGTGGATTGTCTGATTGTGTGATTGTGTATTGGCGTGATTGTGCGATTGTGTGACTTTGCGATTGTGTGATTGTGTGGTTGTGTGATTGTGTGATTGCATGGTGGGGTGATTGTGTGATAGTGTGATTGTGTGATAGTGTGATAGTGTGATTGTGTGATTGTGTGATTGTGTGATTGTGTGATTGTGTGATTGTGTGATTGTGTGATTGTGTGATTGTGTGATTGTGTGATAGTGTGATTGTGTCCATGTGTAATCGTGTGTTTGGGTGCTTGTGTGATTGTGTGAGTGTGTGATTGTGTGATTGTGGATTGTGTGATTGTGTGATTGTGTGATTGTGTGATTGTGTGATTGTGTGATTGTGTGATTGTGTGATTGTGTGATTGTATGATTGTGTGATTGTGTGATTGTGTGATTGTGTGATTGTGTCACTGTGTGATTGTGTGATTGTGTGATTGTGTGGTTGTGTGATTGTGTGATTGTGTGATTGTGTGATTGTGTGATTGTGTGATTGTGTGGTTGTGTGATTGTGTGATTGTGTGATTTTGTGATTGTGGGATTGTGTGGTTGTGTGATTGTGTGGTTGTGTGGTTGTGTGATTGCGTGATTGTGTGATTGTGGGATTGTGTGATTGTGTGATTGTGCGATTGTGTGATTGTGTGATTGTGTGGTTGTGTGAGTGTGTGGGTGTGTGATCGTGTGATTGTGTCACTGTGTGATTGTGTGATTGTGTGATTGTGTGGTGGTGTGATTGTGTGATTGTGTATTATGTGATTGTGTTCTTGTGTCTTTGTGTGATTGTGTAGTTGTGTGATTGTGTGATTGTGTGATTGTGTGATTGTGGGATTGTGAGATTGTGTGATTGTGTGATTGTGTGATTGTGTGATTGTGTGATTGTGTGATTGTGTGATTGTGTGATTGTGTGAAAGTGGGTTTGTGTGTTTGTGGATTGTGTGGTTGTGTGATTGTGTGATGGCGGGATGTGGATTGTCTGATTGTGCGATTGTGTATCGGTGTGATTGTGCGATTGTGTGACTTTGCGATTGTGTGATTGTGTGATGGCGGGTTGTGGATTGTCTGATTGTGTGATTGTGTATTGGTGTGATTGTGTGATTGTGTGATTGTGGGATTGTGTGAGTGTGTGATTGTGTGATTGCGTGATTGCGTGATTGTGTGATTGTGTGATTGTGTCACAGTGTGATTGTGTGATTGTGTGGTTGTGTGATTGTGTGATTGTGTGATTGTGTGATTGTGGGATTGTGTGGTTGTGTGATTGTGTGGCTGTGTGATTGTGTGATTGTGTGATTGTGGGATTGTGTGATTGTGTGATTGTGTGGTTGTGTGATTGTGTGATTGTGTGATTGTGTGATTGTGTGATTGTGCGATTGTGTGATTGCGTGGTTGCGTGATTGCGTGATTGTGTGATTGTGTGATTGTGTGATTGTGTGGTTGTGTGATTGTGTGATTGTGTGATAGTGTGATTGTGCGATTGTGTGATTGCGTGATTGCCTGGTTGCGTGATTCTGTGATTCCCTCGTTGTGCGATTGTGTTATTGTGTGATGAGGTGCTTGTGTGATGGTGTGATTGTGTGATTGTGTGATTGTGTGGTTGTGTGATTGCGTGATTGTGTGATTGTGGGATTGTGTGATTGTGTGATTGTGCGATTGTGTGATTGTCTGATTGTGTGGTTGTGTGAGTGTGTTGGTGTGTGATCGTGTGATTGTGTCACTGTGTGATTGTGAGATTGTGTGATTGTGTGGTGGTGTGATTGTGTGATTGTGTATTATGTGATTGTGTTCTTGTGTCTTTGTGTGATTGTGTAGTTGTGTGATTGTGTGATTGTGTGATTGTGGGATTGTGTGATTGTGTGATTGTGTGATTGTGTGGTTGTGTGATTGTGTGATTGTGTGATTGTGTGGTTGTGTGGTTGTGTGATTGTGTGATTGTGTGATTGTCTGATTGTGTGATTGTGTATTGGTGTGATTGTGCGATTGTGTGACTTTGCGATTGTGTGATTGTGTGGTTGTGTGATTGTGTGATTGCATGGTGGGGTGATTGTGTGATAGTGTGATTGTGTGATATTGTGATAGTGTGATTGTGTGATTGTGTGATTGTGTGATTGTGTGATTGTGTGATAGTGTGATTGTGTCCATGTGTAATCGTGTGTTTGGGTGCTTGTGCGATTGTGTGAGTGTGTGATTGTGTGATTGTGGATTGTGTGATTGTGTGATTGTGTGATTGTGTGATTGTGTGATTGTGTGATTGTGTGATTGTGTGATTGTATGATTGTGTGATTGTGTGATTGTGTGATTGTGTGATTGTGTCACTGTGTGATTGTGTGATTGTGTGATTGTGTGGTTGTGTGATTGTGTGATTGTGTGATTGTGTGATTGTGTGATTGTGTGGTTGTGTGATTGTGTGATTGTGTGATTGTGTGATTGTGGGATTGTGAGATTGTGTGATTGTGTGATTGTGTGATTGTGTGATTGTGTGATTGTGTGATTGTGTGATTGTGTGATTGTGTGATTGTGTGATTGTGTGATTGTGTGAAAGTGGGTTTGTGTGTTTGTGGATTGTGTGGTTGTGTGATTGTGTGATGGCGGGATGTGGATTGTCTGATTGTGTGATTGTGTATTGGTGTGATTGTGCGATTGTGTGACTTTACGATTGTGTGATTGTGTGATGGCGGGTTGTGGATTGTCTGATTGTGTGATTGTGTATTGGTGTGATTGTGCGATTGTGTGACTTTGCGATTGTGTGATTGTGTGGTTGTGTGATTGTGTGATTGCATGGTGGGGTGATTGTGTGATAGTGTGATTGTGTGATAGTGTGATAGTGTGATTGTGTGATTGTGTGATTGTGTGATTGTGTGATTGTGTGATTGTGTGATTGTGTGATTGTGTGATTGTGTGATTGTGTGATAGTGTGATTGTGTCCATGTGTAATCGTGTGTTTGGGTGCTTGTGTGATTGTGTGAGTGTGTGATTGTGTGATTGTGGATTGTGTGATTGTGTGATTGTGTGATTGTGTGATTGTGTGATTGTGTGATTGTGTGATTGTGTGATTGTATGATTGTGTGATTGTGTGATTGTGTGATTGTGTGATTGTGTCACTGTGTGATTGTGTGATTGTGTGATTGTGTGGTTGTGTGATTGTGTGATTGTGTGATTGTGTGATTGTGTGATTGTGTGATTGTGTGGTTGTGTGATTGTGTGATTGTGTGATTTTGTGATTGTGGGATTGTGTGGTTGTGTGATTGTGTGGTTGTGTGGTTGTGTGATTGCGTGATTGTGTGATTGTGGGATTGTGTGATTGTGTGATTGTGCGATTGTGTGATTGTGTGATTGTGTGGTTGTGTGAGTGTGTGGGTGTGTGATCGTGTGATTGTGTCACTGTGTGATTGTGTGATTGTGTGATTGTGTGGTGGTGTGATTGTGTGATTGTGTATTATGTGATTGTGTTCTTGTGTCTTTGTGTGATTGTGTAGTTGTGTGATTGTGTGATTGTGTGATTGTGTGATTGTGGGATTGTGAGATTGTGTGATTGTGTGATTGTGTGATTGTGTGATTGTGTGATTGTGTGATTGTGTGATTGTGTGATTGTGTGAAAGTGGGTTTGTGTGTTTGTGGATTGTGTGGTTGTGTGATTGTGTGATGGCGGGATGTGGATTGTCTGATTGTGCGATTGTGTATCGGTGTGATTGTGCGATTGTGTGACTTTGCGATTGTGTGATTGTGTGATGGCGGGTTGTGGATTGTCTGATTGTGTGATTGTGTATTGGTGTGATTGTGTGATTGTGTGATTGTGGGATTGTGTGAGTGTGTGATTGTGTGATTGCGTGATTGCGTGATTGTGTGATTGTGTGATTGTGTCACAGTGTGATTGTGTGATTGTGTGGTTGTGTGATTGTGTGATTGTGTGATTGTGTGATTGTGGGATTGTGTGGTTGTGTGATTGTGTGGCTGTGTGATTGTGTGATTGTGTGATTGTGGGATTGTGTGATTGTGTGATTGTGTGGTTGTGTGATTGTGTGATTGTGTGATTGTGTGATTGTGTGATTGTGCGATTGTGTGATTGCGTGGTTGCGTGATTGCGTGATTGTGTGATTGTGTGATTGTGTGATTGTGTGATTGTGTGGTTGTGTGATTGTGTGATTGTGTGATAGTGTGATTGTGCGATTGTGTGATTGCGTGATTGCCTGGTTGCGTGATTCTGTGATTCCCTCGTTGTGCGATTGTGTTATTGTGTGATGAGGTGCTTGTGTGATGGTGTGATTGTGTGATTGTGTGATTGTGTGGTTGTGTGATTGCGTGATTGTGTGATTGTGGGATTGTGTGATTGTGTGATTGTGCGATTGTGTGATTGTGTGATTGTGTGGTTGTGTGAGTGTGTTGGTGTGTGATCGTGTGATTGTGTCACTGTGTGATTGTGAGATTGTGTGATTGTGTGGTGGTGTGATTGTGTGATTGTGTATTATGTGATTGTGTTCTTGTGTCTTTGTGTGATTGTGTAGTTGTGTGATTGTGTGATTGTGTGATTGTGGGATTGTGTGATTGTGTGATTGTGTGATTGTGTGGTTGTGTGATTGTGTGATTGTGTGATTGTGTGGTTGTGTGGTTGTGTGATTGTGTGATTGTGTGATTGTCTGATTGTGTGATTGTGTATTGGTGTGATTGTGCGATTGTGTGACTTTGCGATTGTGTGATTGTGTGGTTGTGTGATTGTGTGATTGCATGGTGGGGTGATTGTGTGATAGTGTGATTGTGTGATATTGTGATAGTGTGATTGTGTGATTGTGTGATTGTGTGATTGTGTGATTGTGTGATTGTGTGATAGTGTGATTGTGTCCATGTGTAATCGTGTGTTTGGGTGCTTGTGTGATTGTGTGAGTGTGTGATTGTGTGATTGTGGATTGTGTGATTGTGTGATTGTGTGATTGTGTGATTGTGTGATTGTGTGATTGTGTGATTGTGTGATTGTATGATTGTGTGATTGTGTGATTGTGTGATTGTGTGATTGTGTCACTGTGTGATTGTGTGATTGTGTGATTGTGTGGTTGTGTGATTGTGTGATTGTGTGATTGTGTGATTGTGTGATTGTGTGATTGTGTGGTTGTGTGATTGTGTGATTGTGTGATTTTGTGATTGTGGGATTGTGTGGTTGTGTGATTGTGTGGTTGTGTGATTGCGTGATTGTGTGATTGTGGGATTGTGTGATTGTGTGATTGTGCGATTGTGTGATTGTGTGATTGTGTGGTTGTGTGAGTGTGTGGGTGTGTGATCGTGTGATTGTGTCACTGTGTGATTGTGTGATTGTGTGATTGTGTGGTGGTGTGATTGTGTGATTGTGTATTATGTGATTGTGTTCTTGTGTCTTTGTGTGATTGTATAGTTGTGTGATTGTGTGATTGTGTGATTGTGGGATTGTGAGATTGTGTGATTGTGTGATTGTGTGATTGTGTGATTGTGTGATTGTGTGATTGTGTGATTGTGTGATTGTGTGATTGTGTGATTGTGTGAAAGTGGGTTTGTGTGTTTGTGGATTGTGTGGTTGTGTGATTGTGTGATGGCGGGATGTGGATTGTCTGATTGTGTGATTGTGTATTGGTGTGATTGTGCGATTGTGTGACTTTGCGATTGTGTGATTGTGTGATGGCGGGTTGTGGATTGTCTGATTGTGTGATTGTGTATTGGTGTGATTGTGTGATTGTGTGATTGCGTGATTGTGTGATTGTGTGATTGTGTCACAGTGTGATTGTGTGATTGTGTGGTTGTGTGATTGTGGGATTGTGTGATTGTGTGATTGTGGGATTGTGTGGTTGTGTGATTGTGTGGCTGTGTGATTGTGTGATTGTGTGATTGTGGGATTGTGTGATTGTGTGATTGTGTGATTGTGTGGTTGTGTGATTGTGTGATTGTGTGATTGTGTGATTGTGTGATTGTGCGATTGTGTGATTGCGTGGTTGCGTGATTGCGTGATTGTGTGATTGTGTGATTGTGTGATTGTGTGATTGTGTGGTTGTGTGATTGTGTGATTGTGTGATAGTGTGATTGTGCGATTGTGTGATTGCGTGATTGCCTGGTTGCGTGATTCTGTGATTCCCTCGTTGTGCGATTGTGTTATTGTGTGATGAGGTGCTTGTGTGATGGTGTGATTGTGTGATTGTGTGATTGTGTGGTTGTGTGATTGCGTGATTGTGTGATTGTGGGATTGTGTGATTGTGTGATTGTGCGATTGTGTGATTGTGTGATTGTGTGGTTGTGTGAGTGTGTGGGTGTGTGATCGTGTGATTGTGTCACTGTGTGATTGTGAGATTGTGTGATTGTGTAGTGGTGTGATTGTGTGATTGTGTATTATGTGATTGTGTTCTTGTGTCTTTGTGTGATTGTGTAGTTGTGTGATTGTATGATTGTGTGATTGTGGGATTGTGTGATTGTGTGATTGTGTGATTGTGTGGTTGTGTGATTGTGTGATTGTGTGATTGTGTGGTTGTGTGATTGTGTGATTGTGTGATTGTGTGATTGTGTGATTGTGTGATTGTGTGAAAGTGGGTTTGTGTGTTTGTGGATTGTGTGGTTGTGTGATTGTGTGATGGCGGGATGTGGATTGTCTGATTGTGTGATTGTGTATTGGTGTGATTGTGCGATTGTGTGACATTGCGATTGTGTGATTGTGTGATGGCGGGTTGTGGATTGTCTGATTGTGTGATTGTGTATTGGTGTGATTGTGTGATTGTGTGATTGTGGGATTGTGTGAGTGTGTGATTGTGTGATTGCGTGATTGTGTGATTGCGTGGTTGCGTGATTGTGTGGTTGTGTGATTGTGTGATTGTGGGATTGTGTGATTGTGTGATTGTGTGATTGTGTGATTGTGTGAAAGTGGGTTTGTGTGTTTGTGGATTGTGTGGTTGTGTGATTGTGTGATGGCGGGATGTGGATTGTCTGATTGTGTGATTGTGTATTGGTGTGATTGTGCGATTGTGTGACTTTGCGATTGTGTGATTGTGTGATGGCGGGTTGTGGATTGTCTGATTGTGTGATTGTGTATTGGTGTGATTGTGTGATTGTGTATTATGTGATTGTGTTCTTGTGTCTTTGTGTGATTGTGTAGTTGTGTGATTGTGTGATTGTGTGATTGTGGGATTGTGTGATTGTGTGATTGTGTGATTGTGTGGTTGTGTGATTGTGTGATTGTGTGATTGTGTGGTTGTGTGATTGTGTGATTGTGTGATTGTGTGATTGTGTGATTGTGTGAAAGTGGGTTTGTGTGTTTGTGGATTGTGTGGTTGTGTGATTGTGTGATGGCGGGATGTGGATTGTCTGATTTTGTGATTGTGTATTGGTGTGATTGTGCGATTGTGTGACATTGCGATTGTGTGATTGTGTGATGGCGGGTTGTGGATTGTCTGATTGTGTGATTGTGTATTGGTGTGATTGTGTGATTGTGTGATTGTGGGATTGTGTGAGTGTGTGATTGTGTGATTGCGTGATTGTGTGATTGCGTGGTTGCGTGATTGTGTGGTTGTGTGATTGTGTGATTGTGGGATTGTGTGATTGTGTGATTGTGTGATTGTGTGAAAGTGGGTTTGTGTGTTTGTGGATTGTGTGGTTGTGTGATTGTGTGATGGCGGGATGTGGATTGTCTGATTGTGTGATTGTGTATTGGTGTGATTGTGCGATTGTGTGACTTTGCGATTGTGTGATTGTGTGATGGCGGGTTGTGGATTGTCTGATTGTGTGATTGTGTATTGGTGTGATTGTGTGATTGTGTGATTGTGTGATTGTGTGATTGTGTGATTGTGCGATTGTGTGATTGCGTGGTTGCGTGATTGCGTGATTGCGTGATTGTGTGATTGTGTGATTGTGTGGTTGTGTGATTGTGTGATTGTGTGATTGTGTGATAGTGTGATTGTGCGATTGTGTGATTGCGTGATTGCCTGGTTGCGTGATTCTGTGATTCCCTCGTTGTGCGATTGTGTTATTGTGTGATGAGGTGCTTGTGTGATGGTGTGATTGTGTGATTGTGTGATTGTGTGGTTGTGTGATTGTGTGATTGTGTGATTGTGTGATTGTGTGATTGTGTGATTGTGTGATTGTGTTGTTGTGTGATTATGTGATTGTGTCATTGTGTTCATGTGTTATTTTGTGTTGGGGTGCTTGTGTGATTGCGTGAGAGTATGATTGTGTGACTGTCGATTGTGCATTGTGCGATTGTGTGATTGCGTGAGTGTGTGGTTGTGTGACTGTAGATTGCGTATTGTGTGATTGTGTGATTGTGTATTGGTGTGATTGTGCGATTGTGTGACTTTGCGATTGTGTGATTGTGTGATGGCGGGTTGTGGATTGTCTGATTGTGTGATTGTGTATTGGTGTGATTGTGCGATTGTGTGACAATGCGATTGTGTGATTGTGTGGTTGTGTGATTGTGTAATTGCATGGCGGGGTGATTGTGTGATAGTGTGATTGTGTGATAGTGGGTTTGTGTGTTTGTGGATTGTGTGGTTGTGTGATTGTGTGATGGCGGGATGTGGATTGTCTGATTGTGTGATTGTGTATTGGTGTGATTGTGCGATTGTGTGACTTTGCGATTGTGTGATTGTGTGATGGCGGGTTGTGGATTGTCTGATTGTGTGATTGTGTATTGGTGTGATTGTGCGATTGTGTAATTGCATGGTGGGGTGATTGTGTGATAGTGTGATTGTGTGATAGTGTGATAGTGTGATTGTGTGATAGTGTGATTGTGCGATTGTGTGATTGCGTGATTGCCTGGTTGCGTGATTCTGTGATTCCCTCGTTGTGCGATTGTGTTATTGTGTGATGAGGTGCTTGTGTGATGGTGTGATTGTGTGATTGTGTGATTGTGTGGTTGTGTGATTGTGTGATTGTGTGATTGTGTGATTGTGTGATTGTGTGATTGTGTTGTTGTGTGATTATGTGATTGTGTCATTGTGTTCATGTGTTATTTTGTGTTGGGGTGCTTGTGTGATTGCGTGAGAGTATGATTGTGTGACTGTCGATTGTGTATTGTGCGATTGTGTGATTGCGTGAGTGTGTGGTTGTGTGACTGTAGATTGCGTATTGTGTGATTGTGTGATTGTGTATTGGTGTGATTGTGCGATTGTGTGACTTTGCGATTGTGTGATTGTGTGATGGCGGGTTGTGGATTGTCTGATTGTGTGATTGTGTATTGGTGTGATTGTGCGATTGTGTGACAATGCGATTGTGTGATTGTGTGGTTGTGTGATTGTGTAATTGCATGGTGGGGTGATTGTGTGATAGTGTGATTGTGTGATAGTGGGTTTGTGTGTTTGTGGATTGTGTGGTTGTGTGATTGTGTGATGGCGGGATGTGGATTGTCTGATTGTGTGATTGTGTATTGGTGTGATTGTGCGATTGTGTGACTTTACGATTGTGTGATTGTGTGATGGCGGGTTGTGGATTGTCTGATTGTGTGATTGTGTATTGGTGTGATTGTGCGATTGTGTGACTTTGCGATTGTGTGATTGTGTGGTTGTGTGATTGTGTGATTGCATGATGGGGTGATTGTGTGATAGTGTGATTGTGTGATAGTGTGATAGTGTGATTGTGTGATTGTGTGATTGTGTGATTGTGTGATTGTGTGATTGTGTGATTGTGTGATAGTGTGATTGTGTCCATGTGTAATCGTGTGTTTGGGTGCTTGTGTGATTGTGTGAGTGTGTGATTGTGTGATTGTGGATTGTGTGATTGTGTGATTGTGTGATTGTGTGATTGTGTGATTGTGTGATTGTGTGATTGTGTGATTGTATGATTGTGTGATTGTGTGATTGTGTGATTGTGTGATTGTGTCACTGTGTGATTGTGTGATTGTGTGATTGTGTGGTTGTGTGATGGTGTGATGGTGTGATTGTGTGATTGTGTGATTGTGTGATTGTGTGGTTGTGTGATTGTGTGATTGTGTGATTTTGTGATTGTGGGATTGTGTGGTTGTGTGATTGTGTGGTTGTGTGATTGCGTGATTGTGTGATTGTGGGATTGTGTGATTGTGTGATTGTGCGATTGTGTGATTGTGTGATTGTGTGGTTGTGTGAGTGTGTGGGTGTGTGATCGTGTGATTGTGTCACTGTGTGATTGTGTGATTGTGTGATTGTGTGGTGGTGTGATTGTGTGATTGTGTATTATGTGATTGTGTTCTTGTGTCTTTGTGTGATTGTGTAGTTGTGTGATTGTGTGATTGTGTGATTGTGGGATTGTGAGATTGTGTGATTGTGTGATTGTGTGATTGTGTGATTGTGTGATTGTGTGATTGTGTGATTGTGTGAAAGTGGGTTTGTGTGTTTGTGGATTGTGTGGTTGTGTGATTGTGTGATGGGGGGATGTGGATTGTCTGATTGTGCGATTGTGTATTGGTGTGATTGTGCGATTGTGTGACTTTGCGATTGTGTGATTGTGTGATGGCGGGTTGTGGATTGTCTGATTGTGTGATTGTGTATTGGTGTGATTGTGTGATTGTGTGATTGTGGGATTGTGTGAGTGTGTGATTGTGTGATTGCGTGATTGCGTGATTGTGTGATTGTGTGATTGTGTCACAGTGTGATTGTGTGATTGTGTGGTTGTGTGATTTTGTGATTGTGTGATTGTGTGATTGTGGGATTGTGTGGTTGTGTGATTGTGTGGCTGTGTGATTGTGTGATTGTGTGATTGTGGGATTGTGTGATTGTGTGATTGTGTGATTGTGTGGTTGTGTGATTGTGTGATTGTGTGATTGTGTGATTGTGTGATTGTGCGATTGTGTGATTGCGTGGTTGCGTGATTGCGTGATTGTGTGATTGTGTGATTGTGTGATTGTGTGGTTGTGTGATTGTGTGATTGTGTGATAGCGTGATTGTGCGATTGTGTGATTGCGTGATTGCCTGGTTGCGTGATTCTGTGATTCCCTCGTTGTGCGATTGTGTTATTGTGTGATGAGGTGCTTGTGTGATGGTGTGATTGTGTGATTGTGTGATTGTGTGGTTGTGTGATTGCGTGATTGTGTGATTGTGGGATTGTGTGATTGTGTGATTGTGTGATTGTGTGGTTGTGTGAGTGTGTTGGTGTGTGATCGTGTGATTGTGTCACTGTGTGATTGTGAGATTGTGTGATTGTGTGGTGGTGTGATTGTGTGATTGTGTATTATGTGATTGTGTTCTTGTGTCTTTGTGTGATTGTGTAGTTGTGTGATTGTGTGATTGTGTGATTGTGGGATTGTGTGATTGTGTGATTGTGTGATTGTGTGGTTGTGTGATTGTGTGATTGTGTGATTGTGTGGTTGTGTGATTGTGTGATTGTGTGATTGTCTGATTGTGTGATTGTGTATTGGTGTGATTGTGCGATTGTGTGACTTTGCGATTGTGTGATTGTGTGGTTGTGTGATTGTGTGATTGCATGGTGGGGTGATTGTGTGATAGTGTGATTGTGTGATAGTGTGATAGTGTGATTGTGTGATTGTGTGATTGTGTGATTGTGTGATTGTGTGATTGTGTGATTGTGTGATTGTGTGATTGTGTGATAGTGTGATTGTGTCCATGTGTAATCGTGTGTTTGGGTGCTTGTGTGATTGTGTGAGTGTGTGATTGTGTGATTGTGGATTGTGTGATTGTGTGATTGTGTGATTGTGTGATTGTGTGATTGTGTGATTGTGTGATTGTGTGATTGTATGATTGTGTGATTGTGTGATTGTGTGATTGTGTGATTGTGTCACTGTGTGATTGTGTGATTGTGTGATTGTGTGGTTGTGTGATTGTGTGATTGTGTGATTGTGTGATTGTGTGATTGTGTGATTGTGTGGTTGTGTGATTGTGTGATTGTGTGATTTTGTGATTGTGTGGTTGTGTGATTGTGTGGTTGTGTGGTTGTGTGATTGCGTGATTGTGTGATTGTGGGATTGTGTGATTGTGTGATTGTGCGATTGTGTGATTGTGTGATTGTGTGGTTGTGTGAGTGTGTGGGTGTGTGATCGTGTGATTGTGTCACTGTGTGATTGTGTGATTGTGTGATTGTGTGGTGGTGTGATTGTGTGATTGTGTATTATGTGATTGTGTTCTTGTGTCTTTGTGTGATTGTATAGTTGTGTGATTGTGTGATTGTGGGATTGTGAGATTGTGTGATTGTGTGATTGTGTGATTGTGTGATTGTGTGATTGTGTGATTGTGTGATTGTGTGAAAGTGGGTTTGTGTGTTTGTGGATTGTGTGGTTGTGTGATTGTGTGATGGCGGGATGTGGATTGTCTGATTGTGTGATTGTGTATTGGTGTGATTGTGCGATTGTGTGACTTTGCGATTGTGTGATTGTGTGATGGCGGGTTGTGGATTGTCTGATTGTGTGATTGTGTATTGGTGTGATTGTGTGATTGTGTGATTGTGGGATTGTGTGAGTGTGTGATTGTGTGATTGCGTGATTGTGTGATTGTGTGATTGTGTCACAGTGTGATTGTGTGATTGTGTGGTTGTGTGATTGTGTGATTGTGTGATTGTGTGATTGTGGGATTGTGTGGTTGTGTGATTGTGTGGCTGTGTGATTGTGTGATTGTGTGATTGTGGGATTGTGTGATTGTGTGATTGTGTGATTGTGTGGTTGTGTGATTGTGTGATTGTGTGATTGTGTGATTGTGCGATTGTGTGATTGCGTGGTTGCGTGATTGCGTGATTGTGTGATTGTGTGATTGTGTGATTGTGTGGTTGTGTGATTGTGTGATTGTGTGATAGTGTGATTGTGCGATTGTGTGATTGCGTGATTGCCTGGTTGCGTGATTCTGTGATTCCCTCGTTGTGCGATTGTGTTATTGTGTGATGAGGTGCTTGTGTGATGGTGTGATTGTGTGATTGTGTGATTGTGTGGTTGTGTGATTGCGTGATTGTGTGATTGTGGGATTGTGTGATTGTGTGATTGTGCGATTGTGTGATTGTGTGATTGTGTGGTTGTGTGAGTGTGTGGGTGTGTGATCGTGTGATTGTGTCACTGTGTGATTGTGAGATTGTGTGATTGTGTGGTGGTGTGATTGTGTGATTGTGTATTATGTGATTGTGTTCTTGTGTCTTTGTGTGATTGTGTAGTTGTGTGATTGTGTGATTGTGTGATTGTGGGATTGTGTGATTGTGTGATTGTGTGATTGTGTGGTTGTGTGATTGTGTGATTGTGTGATTGTGCGGTTGTGTGATTGTGTGATTGTGTGGTTGTGTGATTGTGTGATTGTGTGATTGTGTGATTGTGGGATTGTGTGGTTGTGTGATTGTGTGGCTGTGTGATTGTGTGATTGTGTGATTGTGTGATTGTGTGAAAGTGGGTTTGTGTGTTTGTGGATTGTGTGGTTGTGTGATTGTGTGATGGCGGGATGTGGATTGTCTGATTGTGTGATTGTGTATTGGTGTGATTGTGCGATTGTGTGACATTGCGATTGTGTGATTGTGTGATGGCGGGTTGTGGATTGTCTGATTGTGTGATTGTGTATTGGTGTGATTGTGTGATTGTGTGATTGTGGGATTGTGTGAGTGTGTGATTGTGTGATTGCGTGATTGTGTGATTGCGTGGTTGCGTGATTGTGTGGTTGTGTGGTTGTGTGATTGTGGGATTGTGTGATTGTGTGATTGTGTGATTGTGTGATTGTGTGAAAGTGGGTTTGTGTGTTTGTGGATTGTGTGGTTGTGTGATTGTGTGATGGCGGGATGTGGATTGTCTGATTGTGTGATTGTGTATTGGTGTGATTGTGCGATTGTGTGCCTTTGCGATTGTGTGATTGTGTGATGGCGGGTTGTGGATTGTCTGATTGTGTGATTGTGTATTGGTGTGATTGTGTGATTGTGTATTATGTGATTGTGTTCTTGTGTCTTTGTGTGATTGTGTAGTTGTGTGATTGTGTGATTGTGTGATTGTGGGATTGTGTGATTGTGTGATTGTGTGATTGTGTGGTTGTGTGATTGTGTGATTGTGTGATTGTGTGGTTGTGTGATTGTGTGATTGTGTGATTGTGTGATTGTGTGATTGTGTGATTGTGTGAAAGTGGGTTTGTGTGTTTGTGGATTGTGTGGTTGTGTGATTGTGTGATGGCGGGATGTGGATTGTCTGATTGTGTGATTGTGTATTGGTGTGATTGTGCGATTGTGTGACATTGCGATTGTGTGATTGTGTGATGGCGGGTTGTGGATTGTCTGATTGTGTGATTGTGTATTGGTGTGATTGTGTGATTGTGTGATTGTGGGATTGTGTGAGTGTGTGATTGTGTGATTGCGTGATTGTGTGATTGCGTGGTTGCGTGATTGTGTGGTTGTGTGATTGTGTGATTGTGGGATTGTGTGATTGTGTGATTGTGTGATTGTGTGATTGTGTGAAAGTGGGTTTGTGTGTTTGTGGATTGTGTGGTTGTGTGATTGTGTGATGGCGGGATGTGGATTGTCTGATTGTGTGATTGTGTATTGGTGTGATTGTGCGATTGTGTGACTTTGCGATTGTGTGATTGTGTGATGGCGGGTTGTGGATTGTCTGATTGTGTGATTGTGTATTGGTGTGATTGTGTGATTGTGTGATTGTGTGATTGTGTGATTGTGTGATTGTGCGATTGTGTGATTGCGTGGTTGCGTGATTGCGTGATTGCGTGATTGTGTGATTGTGTGATTGTGTGGTTGTGTGATTGTGTGATTGTGTGATTGTGTGATAGTGTGATTGTGCGATTGTGTGATTGCGTGATTGCCTGGTTGCGTGATTCTGTGATTCCCTCGTTGTGCGATTGTGTTATTGTGTGATGAGGTGCTTGTGTGATGGTGTGATTGTGTGATTGTGTGATTGTGTGGTTGTGTGATTGTGTGATTGTGTGATTGTGTGATTGTGTGATTGTGTGATTGTGTTGTTGTGTGATTATGTGATTGTGTCATTGTGTTCATGTGTTATTTTGTGTTGGGGTGCTTGTGTGATTGCGTGAGAGTATGATTGTGTGACTGTCGATTGTGTATTGTGCGATTGTGTGATTGCGTGAGTGTGTGGTTGTGTGACTGTAGATTGCGTATTGTGTGATTGTGTGATTGTGTATTGGTGTGATTGTGCGATTGTGTGACTTTGCGATTGTGTGATTGTGTGATGGCGGGTTGTGGATTGTCTGATTGTGTGATTGTGTATTGGTGTGATTGTGCGATTGTGTGACAATGCGATTGTGTGATTGTGTGGTTGTGTGATTGTGTAATTGCATGGTGGGGTGATTGTGTGATAGTGTGATTGTGTGATAGTGGGTTTGTGTGTTTGTGGATTGTGTGGTTGTGTGATTGTGTGATGGCGGGATGTGGATTGTCTGATTGTGTGATTGTGTATTGGTGTGATTGTGCGATTGTGTGACTTTGCGATTGTGTGATTGTGTGATGGCGGGTTGTGGATTGTCTGATTGTGTGATTGTGTATTGGTGTGATTGTGCGATTGTGTAATTGCATGGTGGGGTGATTGTGTGATAGTGTGATTGTGTGATAGTGTGATAGTGTGATTGTGTGATTGTGTGATTGTGTGATTGTGTGATTGTGTCCATGTGTAATCGTGTGTTTGGGTGCTTGTGTGCTTGTGCGAGTGTGTGATTGTGTGATTGTGGATTGTGTGATTGTGTGATTGTGTGATTGTGTGATTGTGGGATTGTGTGGTTGCGTGATTGTGTGGTTGTGTGATTGTGTGATTGTGGGATTGTGTGGTTGTGTGATTGTGTGGTTGTGTGATTGTGTGATTGTGTATTATGTGATTCTGTGATTGTGTGATTGTGTGGTTGTGTGATTGTGTGATTGTGTGATTGTGGGATTGTGTGGTTGTGTGATTGTGTGGTTGTGTGATTGTGTGATTGTGTGATTGTGTGATTGTGTGATTGTGTGATTGTGGGATTGTGTGGTTGTGTGATTGTGTGGTTGTGTGATTGTGTGATTGTGTGATTGTGTGATTGTGTGATTGTGTGATTGTGTGATTGTGTGATTGTGTGATTGTGTGATTGTGTGATTGTGTGATTGTGTGATTGTGTGATTGTGTGATTGTGTGATTGTGTGATTGTGTGATTGTGTGATTGTGTGATTGTGCGATTGTGTGATTGTGTGAAAGTGGGCTTGTGTGTTTGTGGATTGTGTGGTTGTGTGATTGTGTGATGGCGGGATGTGGATTGTCTGATTGTGTGATTGTGTATTGGTGTGATTGTGCGATTGTGTGACTTTGCGATTGTGTGATTGTGTGATGGCGGGTTGTGGATTGTCTGATTGTGTGATTGTGTATTGGTGTGATTGTGTGATTGTGTGATGGCGGGTTGTGGATTGTCTGATTGTGTGATTGTGTATTGGTGTGGTTGTGTGATTGTGTGATTGTGGGATTGTGTGAGTGTGTGATTGTGTGATTGCGTGATTGTGTGACTGTGTGATTGTGTCACAGTGTGATTGTGTGATTGTGTGGTTGTGTGATTGTGTGATTGTGTGATCGTGTGATTGTGGGATTGTGTGGTTGTGTGATTGCGTGATTGTGTGGTTGTGTGATTGTGTGATTGTGTGATAGTGTGATTGTGCGATTGTGTGATTGCGTGATTGCCTGGTTGCGTGATTCTGTGATTCCCTCGTTGTGCGATTGTGTTATTGTGTGATGAGGTGCTTGTGTGATGGTGTGATTGTGTGATTGTGTGATTGTGTGGTTGTGTGATTGTGTGATTGTGTGATTGTGTGATTGTGCGATTGTGTGATTGTGTGATTGTGTGGTTGTGTGATTATGCGATTGTGTCATTGTGTTCATGTGTTATTTTGTGTTGGGGTGCTTGTGTGATTGCGTGAGTGTATGATTGTGTGACTGTGGATTGTGTATTGTGCGATTGTGTGATTGCGTGAGTGTGTGGTTGTGTGACTGTAGATTGCGTATTGTGTGATTGTGTGATTGCGTGATTGTGTGATTGTGTGATTGTGTGATTGTGTGATTGTGTGATTGTGTGATTGTGTGAAAGTGGGTTTGTGTGTTTGTGGATTGTGTGGTTGTGTGATTGTGTGATGGCGGGATGTGGATTGTCTGATTGTGTGATTGTGTATTGGTGTGATTGTGCGATTGTGTGACTTTGCGATTGTGTGATTGTGTGATAGCGGGATGTGGGTTGTCTGATTGTGTGATTGTGTATTGGTGTGATTGTGCGATTGTGTGACAATGCGATTGTGTGATTGTGTGGTTGTGTGATTGTGTAATTGCATGGTGGGGTGATTGTGTGATAGCGTGATTGTGTGATAGTGTGATAGTGTGATTGTGTGATTGTGTGATTGTGTGATTGTGTGATTGTGTGATTGTGTGATTGTGTCCATGTGTAATCGTGTGTTTGGGTGCTTGTGTTATTGTGCGCGTGTGTGATTGTGTGATTGTGGATTGTGTGATTGTGTGATTGTGTGATTGTGTGATTGTGTGATTGTGTGATTGTGTGATTGTGGGATTGTGTGGTTGTGTGATTGTGTGGTTGTGTGATTGTGTGATTGTGGGATTGTGTGGTTGTGAGATTGTGTGGTTGTGTGATTGTGTGATTGTGGGATTTTGTGGTTGTGTTATTGTGTGGTTGTGTGATTGCGTGATCGTGTGATTGTGGGATTGTGTGATTGTGTGATTGTGTGATTATGGGATTGTGTGGTTGTGTGATTGTGTGATTGTGTGATTGTGTGATTGTGTGATTGTGTGATTGTGTGATTGTGTGATTGTGGGATTGTGTGAGTGTGTGATTGTGTGATTGTGTGATTGTGTGATTGTGTGATTGTGTGATTGTGTCACAGTGTGATTGTGTGATTGTGTGGTTGTGTGATTGTGTGATTGTGGGATTGTGTGGTTGTTTGATTGTGTGGTTGTGTGATTGTGTGATTGTGTGGTTGTGGGATTGTGTGATTGTGTGATTGTGTGATTGTGTGATTGTGTGATTGTGTGATTGTGTGGTTGTGTGATTGTGTGATTGTGTGCTTGTGTGATTGTGCGGTTGTGTGATTGCGTGGTTGCGTGATTGCGTGATTGTGTGATTGTGTGATTTTGTGATTGTGTGGTTGTGTGATTGTGTGATTGTGTGAAAGTGGGTTTGTGCGTTTGTGGACTGTGTGGTTGTGTGATTGTGTGATGGCGGGATGTGGATTGTCTGATTGTGTGATTTGCGATTGTGTGACAATGCGATTGTGTGATTGTGTGATGGCGGGTTGTGGATTGTCTGATTGTGTGACAATGCGATTGTGTGATTGTGTGGTTGTGTGATTGTGTAATTGCATGGTGGGGTGATTGTGTGATAGTGTGATTGTGTGATTGTGTGATTGTGTGATTGTGTCCATGTGTAATCGTGTGTTTGGGTGCTTGTGTGATTGTGCGAGGGTGTGATTGTGTGATTGTGGATTGTGTGATTGTGTGATTGTGTGATTGTGTGATTGTGTGATTGTGTGATTGTGTGATTGTGTGATTGTGTGATTGTGTGATTGTGGGATTGTATGGTTGTGTGATTGTGTGGTTGTGTGATTGTGTGATTGTGGGATTGTGTGGTTGTGTGATTGTGTGGTTGTGTGATTGTGTGATTGTGTGATTGTGTGATTGTGTGATTGTGGGATTGTGTGGTTGTGTGATTGTGTGGTTGTGTGATTGCGTGATTGTGTGATTGTGGGATTGCGTGATTGTGTGATTGTGTGATTATGGGATTGTGTGGTTGTGTGATTGTGTGATTGTTTGATTGTGTGATTGTGGGATTGTGGGATTGTGTGGTTGTGTGATTGTGTGGTTATGTGATTGCGTGATTGTGTGATTGTGGGATTGTGTGATTGTGTGATTGTGGGATCGTGTGGTTGTGTGATTGTGTGGTTGTGTGATTGTGTGATTGTGTGATTGTGTGATTGTGTGATTGTGCGGTTGTGTGATTGTGTGATTGCGTGATTGTGTGATTGTGCGGTTGTGTGATTGTGTGATTGCGTGATTGTGTGATTGTGTGACTGTGGATTGTGTGATTGTGTGATTGTGTGATTGTGTGATTGTGTGATTGTGTGATTGTGTGATTGTGTGATTGTGTCACTGTGTGATTGTGTGATTGTGTGATTGTGTGATTGTGTGGTTGTGTGATTGTGTGATTGTGTGATTTTGTGATTGTGGGATTGTGTGATTGTGTGATAGTGTGATAGTGTGATTGTGTGATAGTGTGATAGTGTGATTGTGTGATTGTGTGATTGTGTGATTGTGTGATTGTGTGATTGTGTGATTGTGTGATAGTGTGATTGTGTCCATGTGTAATCGTGTGTTTGGGTGCTTGTGTGATTGTGTGAGTGTGTGATTGTGTGATTGTGGATTGTGTGATTGTGTGATTGTGTGATTGTGTGATTGTGTGATTGTGTGATTGTGTGATTGTGTGATTGTATGATTGTGTGATTGTGTGATTGTGTGATTGTGTGATTGTGTCACTGTGTGATTGTGTGATTGTGTGATTGTGTGGTTGTGTGATTGTGTGATTGTGTGATTGTGTGATTTTGTGATTGTGTGATTGTGTGATTGTGTGGTTGTGTGATTGTGTGATTGTGTGATTTTGTGATTGTGGGATTGTGTGGTTGTGTGATTGTGTGGTTGTGTGATTGCGTGATTGTGTGATTGTGGGATTGTGTGATTGTGTGATTGTGCGATTGTGTGATTGTGTGATTGTGTGGTTGTGTGAGTGTGTGGGTGTGTGATCGTGTGATTGTGTCACTGTGTGATTGTGTGATTGTGTGATTGTGTGGTGGTGTGATTGTGTGATTGTGTATTATGTGATTGTGTTCTTGTGTCTTTGTGTGATTGTGTAGTTGTGTGATTGTGTGATTGTGTGATTGTGGGATTGTGAGATTGTGTGATTGTGTGATTGTGTGATTGTGTGATTGTGTGATTGTGTGATTGTGTGATTGTGTGAAAGTGGGTTTGTGTGTTTGTGGATTGTGTGGTTGTGTGATTGTGTGATGGCGGGATGTGGATTGTCTGATTGTGCGATTGTGTATTGGTGTGATTGTGCGATTGTGTGACTTTGCGATTGTGTGATTGTGTGATGGCGGGTTGTGGATTGTCTGATTGTGTGATTGTGTGATTGTGGGATTGTGTGAGTGTGTGATTGTGTGATTGCGTGATTGCGTGATTGTGTGATTGTGTGATTGTGTCACAGTGTGATTGTGTGATTGTGTGGTTGTGTGATTGTGTGATTGTGTGATTGTGTGATTGTGGGATTGTGTGGTTGTGTGATTGTGTGGCTGTGTGATTGTGTGATTGTGTGATTGTGGGATTGTGTGATTGTGTGATTGTGTGATTGTGTGGTTGTGTGATTGTGTGATTGTGTGATTGTGTGATTGTGTGATTGTGCGATTGTGTGATTGCGTGGTTGCGTGATTGCGTGATTGTGTGATTGTGTGATTGTGTGATTGTGTGGTTGTGTGATTGTGTGATTGTGTGATAGTGTGATTGTGCGATTGTGTGATTGCGTGATTGCCTGGTTGCGTGATTCTGTGATTCCCTCGTTGTGCGATTGTGTTATTGTGTGATGAGGTGCTTGTGTGATGGTGTGATTGTGTGATTGTGTGATTGTGTGGTTGTGTGAGTGTGTTGGTGTGTGATCGTGTGATTGTGTCACTGTGTGATTGTGAGATTGTGTGATTGTGTGGTGGTGTGATTGTGTGATTGTGTATTATGTGATTGTGTTCTTGTGTCTTTGTGTGATTGTGTAGTTGTGTGATTGTGTGATTGTGTGATTGTGGGATTGTGTGATTGTGTGATTGTGTGATTGTGTGGTTGTGTGATTGTGTGATTGTGTGATTGTGTGGTTGTGTGATTGTGTGATTGTGTGATTGTCTGATTGTGTGATTGTGTATTGGTGTGATTGTGCGATTGTGTGACTTTGCGATTGTGTGATTGTGTGGTTGTGTGATTGTGTGATTGCATGGTGGGGTGATTGTGTGATAGTGTGATTGTGTGATAGTGTGATAGTGTGATAGTGTGATTGTGTGATTGTGTGATTGTGTGATTGTGTGATTGTGTGATTGTGTGATTGTGTGATAGTGTGATTGTGTCCATGTGTAATCGTGTGTTTGGGTGCTTGTGTGATTGTGTGAGTGTGTGATTGTGTGATTGTGGATTGTGTGATTGTGTGATTGTGTGATTGTGTGATTGTGTGATTGTGTGATTGTGTGATTGTGTGATTGTATGATTGTGTGATTGTGTGATTGTGTGATTGTGTGATTGTGTCACTGTGTGATTGTGTGATTGTGTGATTGTGTGATTGTGTGGTTGTGTGATTGTGTGATTGTGTGATTGTGTGATTGTGTGATTGTGTGATTGTGTGATTGTGTGGTTGTGTGATTGTGTGATTGTGTGATTTTGTGATTGTGGGATTGTGTGGTTGTGTGATTGTGTGGTTGTGTGATTGTGTGATTGTGTGATTGTGGGATTTTGTGATTGTGTGATTGTGCGATTGTGTGATTGTGTGATTGTGTGGTTGTGTGAGTGTGTGGGTGTGTGATCGTGTGATTGTGTCACTGTGTGATTGTGTGATTGTGTGATTGTGTGGTGGTGTGATTGTGTGATTGTGTATTATGTGATTGTGTTCTTGTGTCTTTGTGTGATTGTGTGATTGTGTGATTGTGGGATTGTGAGATTGTGTGATTGTGTGATTGTGTGATTGTGTGATTGTGTGATTGTGTGATTGTGTGATTGTGTGAAAGTGGGTTTGTGTGTTTGTGGATTGTGTGGTTGTGTGATTGTGTGATGGCGGGATGTGGATTGTCTGATTGTGTGATTGTGTATTGGTGTGATTGTGCGATTGTGTGACTTTGCGATTGTGTGATTGTGTGATGGCGGGTTGTGGATTGTCTGATTGTGTGATTGTGTATTGGTGTGATTGTGTGATTGTGTGATTGTGGGATTGTGTGAGTGTGTGATTGTGTGATTGCGTGATTGTGTGATTGTGTGATTGTGTCACAGTGTGATTGTGTGATTGTGTGGTTGTGTGATTGTGTGATTGTGTGATTGTGTGATTGTGGGATTGTGTGGTTGTGTTATTGTGTGGCTGTGTGATTGTGTGATTGTGTGATTGTGGGATTGTGTGATTGTGTGATTGTGTGATTGTGTGGTTGTGTGATTGTGTGATTGTGTGATTGTGTGATTGTGTGATTGTGTGATTGTGCGATTGTGTGATTGCGTGGTTGCGTGATTGCGTGATTGTGTGATTGTGTGATTGTGTGATTGTGTGGTTGTGTGATTGTGTGATTGTGTGATAGTGTGATTGTGCGATTGTGTGATTGCGTGATTGCCTGGTTGCGTGATTCTGTGATTCCCTCGTTGTGCGATTGTGTTATTATGTGATGAGGTGCTTGTGTGATGGTGTGATTGTGTGATTGTGTGATTGTGTGGTTGTGTGATTGCGTGATTGTGTGATTGTGGGATTGTGTGATTGTGTGATTGTGCGATTGTGTGATTGTGTGATTGTGTGGTTGTGTGAGTGTGTGGGTGTGTGATCGTGTGATTGTGTCACTGTGTGATTGTGAGATTGTGTGATTGTGTGGTGGTGTGATTGTGTGATTGTGTATTATGTGATTGTGTTCTTGTGTCTTTGTGTGATTGTGTAGTTGTGTGATTGTGTGATTGTGTGATTGTGGGATTGTGTGATTGTGTGATTGTGTGATTGTGTGGTTGTGTGATTGTGTGATTGTGTGATTGTGTGGTTGTGTGATTGTGTGATTGTGTGATTGTGTGATTGTGTGATTGTGTGATTGTGTGAAAGTGGGTTTGTGTGTTTGTGGATTGTGTGGTTGTGTGATTGTGTGATGGCGGGATGTGGATTGTCTGATTGTGTGATTGTGTATTGGTGTGATTGTGCGATTGTGTGACATTGCGATTGTGTGATTGTGTGATGGCGGGTTGTGGATTGTCTGATTGTGTGATTGTGTATTGGTGTGATTGTGTGATTGTGTGATTGTGGGATTGTGTGAGTGTGTGATTGTGTGATTGCGTGATTGTGTGATTGCGTGGTTGCGTGATTGTGTGGTTGTGTGATTGTGTGATTGTGGGATTGTGTGATTGTGTGATTGTGTGATTGTGTGATTGTGTGAAAGTGGGTTTGTGTGTTTGTGGATTGTGTGGTTGGGTGATTGTGTGATGGCGGGATGTGGATTGTCTGATTGTGTGATTGTGTATTGGTGTGATTGTGCGATTGTGTGACTTTGCGATTGTGTGATTGTGTGATGGCGGGTTGTGGATTGTCTGATTGTGTGATTGTGTATTGGTGTGATTGTGTGATTGTGTGATTGTGTGATTGTGTGATTGTGTGATTGTGCGATTGTGTGATTGCGTGGTTGCGTGATTGCGTGATTGCGTGATTGTGTGATTGTGTGATTGTGTGGTTGTGTGATTGTGTGATTGTGTGATTGTGTGATAGTGTGATTGTGCGATTGTGTGATTGCGTGATTGCCTGGTTGCGTGATTCTGTGATTCCCTCGTTGTGCGATTGTGTTATTGTGTGAAGAGGTGCTTGTGTGATGGTGTGATTGTGTGATTGTGTGATTGTGTGGTTGTGTGATTGTGTGATTGTGTGATTGTGTGATTGTGTGATTGTGTGATTGTGTTGTTGTGTGATTATGTGATTGTGTCATTGTGTTCATGTGTTATTTTGTGTTGGGGTGCTTGTGTGATTGCGTGAGAGTATGATTGTGTGACTGTCGATTGTGTATTGTGCGATTGTGTGATTGCGTGAGTGTGTGGTTGTGTGACTGTAGATTGCGTATTGTGTGATTGTGTGATTGTGTATTGGTGTGATTGTGCGATTGTGTGACTTTGCGATTGTGTGATTGTGTGATGGCGGGTTGTGGATTGTCTGATTGTGTGATTGTGTATTGGTGTGATTGTGCGATTGTGTGACAATGCGATTGTGTGGTTGTGTGATTGTGTAATTGCATGGTGGGGTGATTGTGTGATAGTGTGATTGTGTGATAGTGTGATAGTGTGATTGTGTGATTGTATGGTTGTGTGATTGTGTGATTGTGTGATTGTGTGATTGTGTGATAGTGTGATTGTGTGATTGTGTGATTGTGTGATTGTGTGATTGTGTGATTGTATGGTGGCGTGATTGTGTGATTGTGTATTATGTGATTGTGTGATTGTGTCACAGTGTGATTGTGTGATTGTGTGGTTGTGTGATTGTGTGATTGCGTGATTGTGGGATTGTGTGGTTGTGTGATTGTGTGGTTGTGTGATTGTGTGATTGTGTGATTGTGTGATTGTGTGATTGTGTGATTGTGTGATTGTGTGATTGTGTGATTGTGTGATTGTGTTGTTGTGTGATTATGTGATTGTGTCATTGTGTTCATGTGTTATTTTGTGTTGGGGTGCTTGTGTGATTGCGTGAGAGTATGATTGTGTGACTGTCGATTGTGTATTGTGCGATTGTGTGATTGCGTGAGTGTGTGGTTGTGTGACTGTAGATTGCGTATTGTGTGATTGTGTGATTGTGTATTGGTGTGATTGTGCGATTGTGTGACTTTGCGATTGTGTGATTGTGTGATGGCGGGTTGTGGATTGTCTGATTGTGTGATTGTGTATTGGTGTGATTGTGCGATTGTGTGACAATGCGATTGTGTGATTGTGTGGTTGTGTGATTGTGTAATTGCATGGTGGGGTGATTGTGTGATAGTGTGATTGTGTGATAGTGGGTTTGTGTGTTTGTGGATTGTGTGGTTGTGTGATTGTGTGATGGCGGGATGTGGATTGTCTGATTGTGTGATTGTGTATTGGTGTGATTGTGCGATTGTGTGACTTTGCGATTGTGTGATTGTGTGATGGCGGGTTGTGGATTGTCTGATTGTGTGATTGTGTATTGGTGTGATTGTGCGATTGTGTAATTGCATGGTGGGGTGATTGTGTGATAGTGTGATTGTGTGATAGTGTGATTGTGTGATTGTGTGATTGTATGATTGTGTGATTGTGTCCATGTGTAATCGTGTGTTTGGGTGCTTGTGTGCTTGTGCGAGTGTGTGATTGTGTGATTGTGGATTGTGTGATTGTGTGATTGTGTGATTGTGGGATTGTGTGGTTGCGTGATTGTGTGGTTGTGTGATTGTGTGATTGTGGGATTGTGTGGTTGTGTGATTGTGTGGTTGTGTGATTGTGTGATTGTGTGATTGTGGGATTGTGTGGTTGTGTGATTGTGTGGTTGTGTGATTGCGTGATTGTGTGATTGTGGGATTGTGTGATTGTGTGATTGTGTGATTATGGGATTGTGTGGTTGTGTGATTGTGTGGTTGTGTGATTGTGTGATTGTGTGATTGTGTGATTGTATGATTGTGGGATTGTGTGGTTGTGTGATTGTGTGATTGTGTGATTGTGTGATTGTGTGATTGTGTGATTGTGTGATTGTGTGGTGGTGTGATTGTGTGATTGTGTATTATGTGATTCTGTGATTGTGTGATTGTGTGGTTGTGTGATTGTGTGATTGTGTGATTGTGGGATTGTGTGGTTGTGTGATTGTGTGGTTGTGTGATTGTGTGATTGTGTGATTGTGTGATTGTGTGATTGTGTGATTGTGTGATTGTGTGATTGTGTGATTGTGTGATTGTGTGATTGTGTGATTGTGTGATTGTGTGATTGTGTGATTGTGTGATTGTGTGATTGTGCGATTGTGTGATTGTGTGAAAGTGGGCTTGTGTGTTTGTGGATTGTGTGGTTGTGTGATTGTGTGATGGCGGGATGTGGATTGTCTGATTGTGTGATTGTGTATTGGTGTGATTGTGCGATTGTGTGACTTTGCGATTGTGTGATTGTGTGATGGCGGGTTGTGGATTGTCTGATTGTGTGATTGTGTATTGGTGTGATTGTGTGATTGTGTGATGGCGGGTTGTGGATTGTCTGATTGTGTGATTGTGTATTGGTGCGGTTGTGTGATTGTGTGATTGTGGGATTGTGTGAGTGTGTGATTGTGTGATTGCGTGATTGTGTGACTGTGCGATTGTGTGATTGTGTGGTTGTGTGATTGTGTGATTGTGTGATCGTGTGATTGTGGGATTGTGTGGTTGTGTGATTGCGTGATTGTGTGGTTGTGTGATTGTGTGGTTGTGTGATAGTGTGATTGTGCGATTGTGTGATTGCGTGATTGCCTGGTTGCGTGATTCTGTGATTCCCTCGTTGTGCGATTGTGTTATTGTGTGATGAGGTGCTTGTGTGATGGTGTGATTGTGTGATTGTGTGATTGTGTGGTTGAGTGATTGTGTGATTGTGTGATTGTGTGATTGTGCGATTGTGTGATTGTGTGATTGTGTGGTTGTGTGATTATGCGATTGTGTCATTGTGTTCATGTGTTATTTTGTGTTGGGGTGCTTGTGTGATTGCGTGAGTGTATGATTGTGTGACTGTGGATTGTGTATTGTGCGATTGTGTGATTGCGTGAGTGTGTGGTTGTGTGACTGTAGATTGCGTATTGTGTGATTGTGTGATTGCGTGATTGTGTGATTGTGTGATTGTGTGATTGTGTGATTGTGTGATTGTGTGATTGTGTGAAAGTGGGTTTGTGTGTTTGTGGATTGTGTGGTTGTGTGATTGTGTGATGGCGGGATGTGGATTGTCTGATTGTGTGATTGTGTATTGGTGTGATTGTGCGATTGTGTGACTTTGCGATTGTGTGATTGTGTGATAGCGGGATGTGGGTTGTCTGATTGTGTGATTGTGTATTGGTGTGATTGTGCGATTGTGTGACAATGCGATTGTGTGATTGTGTGGTTGTGTGATTGTGTAATTGCATGGTGGGGTGATTGTGTGATAGCGTGATTGTGTGACAGTGTGATAGTGTGATTGTGTGATTGTGTGATTGTGTGATTGTGTGATTGTGTGATTGTGTGATTGTGTCCATGTGTAATCGTGTGTTTGGGTGCTTGTGTTATTGTGCGCGTGTGTGATTGTGTGATTGTGGATTGTGTGATTGTGTGATTGTGTGATTGTGTGATTGTGTGATTGTGTGATTGTGTGATTGTGTGATTGTGGGATTGTGTGGTTGTGTGATTGTGTGGTTGTGTGATTGTGTGATTGTGGGATTGTGTGGTTGTGTGATTGTGTGGTTGTGTGATTGTGTGATTGTGGGATTTTGTGGTTGTGTTATTGTGTGGTTGTGTGATTGCGTGATCGTGTGATTGTGGGATTGTGTGATTGTGTGATTGTGTGATTATGGGATTGTGTGGTTGTGTGATTGTGTGATTGTGTGATTGTGTGATTGTGTGATTGTGTGATTGTGTGATTGTGGGATTGTGTGTGTGTGTGATTGTGTGATTGTGTGATTGTGTGATTGTGTGATTGTGTCACAGTGTGATTGTGTGATTGTGTGGTTGTGTGATTGTGTGATTGTGGGATTGTGTGGTTGTGTGATTGTGTGGTTGTGTGATTGTGTGATTGTGTGGTTGTGGGATTGTGTGATTGTGTGATTGTGTGATTGTGTGATTGTGTGATTGTGTGATTTTGTGGTTGTGTGATTGTGTGATTGTGTGCTTGTGTGATTGTGCGGTTGTGTGATTGCGTGGTTGCGTGATTGCGTGATTGTGTGATTGTGTGATTTTGTGATTGTGTGGTTGTGTGATTGTGTGATTGTGTGAAAGTGGGTTTGTGCGTTTGTGGACTGTGTGGTTGTGTGATTGTGTGATGGCGGGATGTGGATTGTCTGATTGTGTGATTTGCGATTGTGTGACAATGCGATTGTGTGATTGTGTGATGGCGGGTTGTGGATTGTCTGATTGTGTGACAATGCGATTGTGTGATTGTGTGGTTGTGTGATTGTGTAATTGCATGGTGGGGTGATTGTGTGATAGTGTGATTGTGTGATAGTGTGATAGTGTGATTGTGTGATTGTGTGATTGTGTGATTGTGTCCATGTGTAATCGTGTGTTTGGGTGCTTGTGTGATTGTGCGAGGGTGTGATTGTGTGATTGTGGATTGTGTGATTGTGTGATTGTGTGATTGTGTGATTGTGTGATTGTGTGATTGTGTGATTGTGTGATTGTGTGATTGTGTGATTGTGTGATTGTGGGATTGTATGGTTGTGTGATTGTGTGGTTGTGTGATTGTGTGATTGTGGGATTGTGTGGTTGTGTGATTGTGTGGTTGTGTGATTGTGTGATTGTGTGATTGTGTGATTGTGTGATTGTGTGATTGTGTGATTGTGTGAAAGTGGGTTTGTGTGTTTGTGGATTGTGTGGTTGTGTGATTGTGTGATGGCGGGATGTGGATTGTCTGATTGTGTGATTGTGTATTGGTGTGATTGTGCGATTGTGTGACATTGCGATTGTGTGATTGTGTGATGGCGGGTTGTGGATTGTCTGATTGTGTGATTGTGTATTGGTGTGATTGTGTGATTGTGTGATTGTGGGATTGTGTGAGTGTGTGATTGTGTGATTGCGTGATTGTGTGATTGCGTGGTTGCGTGATTGTGTGGTTGTGTGATTGTGTGATTGTGGGATTGTGTGATTGTGTGATTGTGTGATTGTGTGATTGTGTGAAAGTGGGTTTGTGTGTTTGTGGATTGTGTGGTTGGGTGATTGTGTGATGGCGGGATGTGGATTGTCTGATTGTGTGATTGTGTATTGGTGTGATTGTGCGATTGTGTGACTTTGCGATTGTGTGATTGTGTGATGGCGGGTTGTGGATTGTCTGATTGTGTGATTGTGTATTGGTGTGATTGTGTGATTGTGTGATTGTGTGATTGTGTGATTGTGTGATTGTGCGATTGTGTGATTGCGTGGTTGCGTGATTGCGTGATTGCGTGATTGTGTGATTGTGTGATTGTGTGGTTGTGTGATTGTGTGATTGTGTGATTGTGTGATAGTGTGATTGTGCGATTGTGTGATTGCGTGATTGCCTGGTTGCGTGATTCTGTGATTCCCTCGTTGTGCGATTGTGTTATTGTGTGATGAGGTGCTTGTGTGATGGTGTGATTGTGTGATTGTGTGATTGTGTGGTTGTGTGATTGTGTGATTGTGTGATTGTGTGATTGTGTGATTGTGTTGTTGTGTGATTATGTGATTGTGTCATTGTGTTCATGTGTTATTTTGTGTTGGGGTGCTTGTGTGATTGCGTGAGAGTATGATTGTGTGACTGTCGATTGTGTATTGTGCGATTGTGTGATTGCGTGAGTGTGTGGTTGTGTGACTGTAGATTGCGTATTGTGTGATTGTGTGATTGTGTATTGGTGTGATTGTGCGATTGTGTGACTTTGCGATTGTGTGATTGTGTGATGGCGGGTTGTGGATTGTCTGATTGTGTGATTGTGTATTGGTGTGATTGTGCGATTGTGTGACAATGCGATTGTGTGATTATGTGGTTGTGTGATTGTGTAATTGCATGGTGGGGTGATTGTGTGATAGTGTGATTGTGTGATAGTGTGATAGTGTGATTGTGTGATTGTATGGTTGTGTGATTGTGTGATTGTGTGATTGTGTGATTGTGTGATAGTGTGATTGTGTGATTGTGTGATTGTGTGATTGTGTGATTGTGTGATTGTATGGTGGCGTGATTGTGTGATTGTGTATTATGTGATTGTGTGATTGTGTCACAGTGTGATTGTGTGATTGTGTGGTTGTGTGATTGTGTGATTGCGTGATTGTGGGATTGTGTGGTTGTGTGATTGTGTGGTTGTGTGATTGTGTGATTGTGTGATTGTGTGATTGTGTGATTGTGTGATTGTGTGATTGTGTGATTGTGTTGTTGTGTGATTATGTGATTGTGTCATTGTGTTCATGTGTTATTTTGTGTTGGGGTGCTTGTGTGATTGCGTGAGAGTATGATTGTGTGACTGTCGATTGTGTATTGTGCGATTGTGTGATTGCGTGAGTGTGTGGTTGTGTGACTGTAGATTGCGTATTGTGTGATTGTGTGATTGTGTATTGGTGTGATTGTGCGATTGTGTGACTTTGCGATTGTGTGATTGTGTGATGGCGGGTTGTGGATTGTCTGATTGTGTGATTGTGTATTGGTGTGATTGTGCGATTGTGTGACAATGCGATTGTGTGATTGTGTGGTTGTGTGATTGTGTAATTGCATGGTGGGGTGATTGTGTGATAGTGTGATTGTGTGATAGTGGGTTTGTGTGTTTGTGGATTGTGTGGTTGTGTGATTGTGTGATGGCGGGATGTGGATTGTCTGATTGTGTGATTGTGTATTGGTGTGATTGTGCGATTGTGTGACTTTGCGATTGTGTGATTGTGTGATGGCGGGTTGTGGATTGTCTGATTGTGTGATTGTGTATTGGTGTGATTGTGCGATTGTGTAATTGCATGGTGGGGTGATTGTGTGATAGTGTGATTGTGTGATAGTGTGATAGTGTGATTGTGTGATTGTGTGATTGTATGATTGTGTGATTGTGTCCATGTGTAATCGTGTGTTTGGGTGCTTGTGTGCTTGTGCGAGTGTGTGATTGTGTGATTGTGGATTGTGTGATTGTGTGATTGTGTGATTGTGTGATTGTGGGATTGTGTGGTTGCGTGATTGTGTGGTTGTGTGATTGTGTGATTGTGGGATTGTGTGGTTGTGTGATTGTGTGGTTGTGTGATTGTGTGATTGTGTGATTGTGGGATTGTGTGGTTGTGTGATTGTGTGGTTGTGTGATTGCGTGATTGTGTGATTGTGGGATTGTGTGATTGTGTGATTGTGTGATTATGGGATTGTGTGGTTGTGTGATTGTGTGGTTGTGTGATTGTGTGATTGTGTGATTGTGTGATTGTGTGATTGTGGGATTGTGTGGTTGTGTGATTGTGTGATTGTGTGATTGTGTGATTGTGTGATTGTGTGATTGTGTGATTGTGTGATTGTGTGGTGGTGTGATTGTGTGATTGTGTATTATGTGATTCTGTGATTGTGTGATTGTGTGGTTGTGTGATTGTGTGATTGTGTGATTGTGGGATTGTGTGGTTGTGTGATTGTGTGGTTGTGTGATTGTGTGATTGTGTGATTGTGTGATTGTGTGATTGTGTGATTGTGTGATTGTGTGATTGTGTGATTGTGTGATTGTGTGATTGTGTGATTGTGTGATTGTGTGATTGTGTGATTGTGTGATTGTGTGATTGTGTGATTGTGTGATTGTGTGATTGTGTGATTGTGCGATTGTGTGATTGTGTGAAAGTGGGCTTGTGTGTTTGTGGATTGTGTGGTTGTGTGATTGTGTGATGGCGGGATGTGGATTGTCTGATTGTGTGATTGTGTATTGGTGTGATTGTGCGATTGTGTGACTTTGCGATTGTGTGATTGTGTGATGGCGGGTTGTGGATTGTCTGATTGTGTGATTGTGTATTGGTGTGATTGTGTGATTGTGTGATGGCGGGTTGTGGATTGTCTGATTGTGTGATTGTGTATTGGTGTGGTTGTGTGATTGTGTGATTGTGGGATTGTGTGAGTGTGTGATTGTGTGATTGCGTGATTGTGTGACTGTGCGATTGTGTGATTGTGTGGTTGTGTGATTGTGTGATTGTGTGATCGTGTGATTGTGGGATTGTGTGGTTGTGTGATTGCGTGATTGTGTGGTTGTGTGATTGTGTGGTTGTGTGATAGTGTGATTGTGCGATTGTGTGATTGCGTGATTGCCTGGTTGCGTGATTCTGTGATTCCCTCGTTGTGCGATTGTGTTATTGTGTGATGAGGTGCTTGTGTGATGGTGTGATTGTGTGATTGTGTGATTGGGTGGTTGTGTGATTGTGTGATTGTGTGATTGTGTGATTGTGCGATTGTGTGATTGTGTGATTGTGTGGTTGTGTGATTATGCGATTGTGTCATTGTGTTCATGTGTTATTTTGTGTTGGGGTGCTTGTGTGATTGCGTGAGTGTATGATTGTGTGACTGTGGATTGTGTATTGTGCGATTGTGTGATTGCGTGAGTGTGTGGTTGTGTGACTGTAGATTGCGTATTGTGTGATTGTGTGATTGCGTGATTGTGTGATTGTGTGATTGTGTGATTGTGTGATTGTGTGATTGTGTGATTGTGTGAAAGTGGGTTTGTGTGTTTGTGGATTGTGTGGTTGTGTGATTGTGTGATGGCGGGATATGGATTGTCTGATTGTGTGATTGTGTATTGGTGTGATTGTGCGATTGTGTGACTTTGCGATTGTGTGATTGTGTGATAGCGGGATGTGGGTTGTCTGATTGTGTGATTGTGTATTGGTGTGATTGTGCGATTGTGTGACAATGCGATTGTGTGATTGTGTGGTTGTGTGATTGTGTAATTGCATGGTGGGGTGATTGTGTGATAGCGTGATTGTGTGATAGTGTGATAGTGTGATTGTGTGATTGTGTGATTGTGTGATTGTGTGATTGTGTGATTGTGTGATTGTGTCCATGTGTAATCGTGTGTTTGGGTGCTTGTGTTATTGTGCGCGTGTGTGATTGTGTGATTGTGGATTGTGTGATTGTGTGATTGTGTGATTGTGTGATTGTGTGATTGTGTGATTGTGTGATTGTGTGATTGTGGGATTGTGTGGTTGTGTGATTGTGTGGTTGTGTGATTGTGTGATTGTGGGATTGTGTGGTTGTGTGATTGTGTGGTTGTGTGATTGTGTGATTGTGGGATTTTGTGGTTGTGTTATTGTGTGGTTGTGTGATTGCGTGATCGTGTGATTGTGGGATTGTGTGATTGTGTGATTGTGTGATTATGGGATTGTGTGGTTGTGTGATTGTGTGATTGTGTGATTGTGTGATTGTGTGATTGTGTGATTGTGTGATTGTGGGATTGTGTGTGTGTGTGATTGTGTGATTGTGTGATTGTGTGATTGTGTCACAGTGTGATTGTGTGATTGTGTGGTTGTGTGATTGTGTGATTGTGGGATTGTGTGGTTGTGTGATTGTGTGGTTGTGTGATTGTGTGATTGTGTGGTTGTGGGATTGTGTGATTGTGTGATTGTGTGATTGTGTGATTGTGTGATTGTGTGGTTGTGTGATTGTGTGATTGTGTGCTTGTGTGATTGTGCGGTTGTGTGATTGCGTGGTTGCGTGATTGCGTGATTGTGTGATTGTGTGATTTTGTGATTGTGTGGTTGTGTGATTGTGTGATTGTGTGAAAGTGGGTTTGTGCGTTTGTGGACTGTGTGGTTGTGTGATTGTGTGATGGCGGGATGTGGATTGTCTGATTGTGTGATTTGCGATTGTGTGACAATGCGATTGTGTGGTTGTGTGATGGCGGGTTGTGGATTGTCTGATTGTGTGACAATGCGATTGTGTGATTGTGTGGTTGTGTGATTGTGTAATTGCATGGTGGGGTGATTGTGTGATAGTGTGATTGTGTGATAGTGTGATAGTGTGATTGTGTGATTGTGTGATTGTGTGATTGTGTCCATGTGTAATCGTGTGTTTGGGTGCTTGTGTGATTGTGCGAGTGTGTGATTGTGTGATTGTGGATTGTGTGATTGTGTGATTGTGTGATTGTGTGATTGTGGGATTGTGTGGTTGCGTGATTGTGTGGTTGTGTGATTGTGTGATTGTGGGATTGTGTGGTTGTGTGATTGTGTGGTTGTGTGATTGTGTGATTGTGTGATTGTGGGATTGTGTGGTTGTGTGATTGTGTGGTTGTGTGATTGCGTGATTGTGTGATTGTGGGATTGTGTGATTGTGTGATTGTGTGATTATGGGATTGTGTGGTTGTGTGATTGTGTGGTTGTGTGATTGTGTGATTGTGTGATTGTGTGATTGTGTGATTGTGGGATTGTGTGGTTGTGTGATTGTGTGATTGTGTGATTGTGTGATTGTGTGATTGTGTGATTGTGTGATTGTGTGGTGGTGTGATTGTGTGATTGTGTATTATGTGATTCTGTGATTGTGTGATTGTGTGGTTGTGTGATTGTGTGATTGTGTGATTGTGGGATTGTGTGGTTGTGTGATTGTGTGGTTGTGTGATTGTGTGATTGTGTGATTGTGTGATTGTGTGATTGTGTGATTGTGTGATTGTGTGATTGTGTGATTGTGTGATTGTGTGATTGTGTGATTGTGTGATTGTGTGATTGTGTGATTGTGTGATTGTGTGATTGTGTGATTGTGTGATTGTGTGATTGTGCGATTGTGTGATTGTGTGAAAGTGGGCTTGTGTGTTTGTGGATTGTGTGGTTGTGTGATTGTGTGATGGCGGGATGTGGATTGTCTGATTGTGTGATTGTGTATTGGTGTGATTGTGCGATTGTGTGACTTTGCGATTGTGTGATTGTGTGATGGCGGGTTGTGGATTGTCTGATTGTGTGATTGTGTATTGGTGTGATTGTGTGATTGTGTGATGGCGGGTTGTGGATTGTCTGATTGTGTGATTGTGTATTGGTGTGGTTGTGTGATTGTGTGATTGTGGGATTGTGTGAGTGTGTGATTGTGTGATTGCGTGATTGTGTGACTGTGCGATTGTGTGATTGTGTGGTTGTGTGATTGTGTGATTGTGTGATCGTGTGATTGTGGGATTGTGTGGTTGTGTGATTGCGTGATTGTGTGGTTGTGTGATTGTGTGGTTGTGTGATAGTGTGATTGTGCGATTGTGTGATTGCGTGATTGCCTGGTTGCGTGATTCTGTGATTCCCTCGTTGTGCGATTGTGTTATTGTGTGATGAGGTGCTTGTGTGATGGTGTGATTGTGTGATTGTGTGATTGGGTGGTTGTGTGATTGTGTGATTGTGTGATTGTGTGATTGTGCGATTGTGTGATTGTGTGATTGTGTGGTTGTGTGATTATGCGATTGTGTCATTGTGTTCATGTGTTATTTTGTGTTGGGGTGCTTGTGTGATTGCGTGAGTGTATGATTGTGTGACTGTGGATTGTGTATTGTGCGATTGTGTGATTGCGTGAGTGTGTGGTTGTGTGACTGTAGATTGCGTATTGTGTGATTGTGTGATTGCGTGATTGTGTGATTGTGTGATTGTGTGATTGTGTGATTGTGTGATTGTGTGATTGTGTGAAAGTGGGTTTGTGTGTTTGTGGATTGTGTGGTTGTGTGATTGTGTGATGGCGGGATGTGGATTGTCTGATTGTGTGATTGTGTATTGGTGTGATTGTGCGATTGTGTGACTTTGCGATTGTGTGATTGTGTGATAGCGGGATGTGGGTTGTCTGATTGTGTGATTGTGTATTGGTGTGATTGTGCGATTGTGTGACAATGCGATTGTGTGATTGTGTGGTTGTGTGATTGTGTAATTGCATGGTGGGGTGATTGTGTGATAGCGTGATTGTGTGATAGTGTGATAGTGTGATTGTGTGATTGTGTGATTGTGTGATTGTGTGATTGTGTGATTGTGTGATTGTGTCCATGTGTAATCGTGTGTTTGGGTGCTTGTGTTATTGTGCGCGTGTGTGATTGTGTGATTGTGGATTGTGTGATTGTGTGATTGTGTGATTGTGTGATTGTGTTCTTGTGTCTTTGTGTGATTGTATAGTTGTGTGATTGTGTGATTGTGTGATTGTGGGATTGTGAGATTGTGTGATTGTGTGATTGTGTGATTGTGTGATTGTGTGATTGTGTGATTGTGTGATTGTGTGAAAGTGGGTTTGTGTGTTTGTGGATTGTGTGGTTGTGTGATTGTGTGATGGCGGGATGTGGATTGTCTGATTGTGTGATTGTGTATTGGTGTGATTGTGTGATTGTGTGATTGTGTGATTGTGTGATTGTGTGATTGTGCGATTGTGTGATTGCGTGGTTGCGTGATTGCGTGATTGCGTGATTGTGTGATTGTGTGATTGTGTGGTTGTGTGATTGTGTGATTGTGTGATTGTGTGATAGTGTGATTGTGCGATTGTGTGATTGCGTGATTGCCTGGTTGCGTGATTCTGTGATTCCCTCGTTGTGCGATTGTGTTATTGTGTGATGAGGTGCTTGTGTGATGGTGTGATTGTGTGATTGTGTGATTGTGTGGTTGTGTGATTGTGTGATTGTGTGATTGTGTGATTGTGTGATTGTGTGATTGTGTTGTTGTGTGATTATGTGATTGTGTCATTGTGTTCATGTGTTATTTTGTGTTGGGGTGCTTGTGTGATTGCGTGAGAGTATGATTGTGTGACTGTCGATTGTGTATTGTGCGATTGTGTGATTGCGTGAGTGTGTGGTTGTGTGACTGTAGATTGCGTATTGTGTGATTGTGTGATTGTGTATTGGTGTGATTGTGCGATTGTGTGACTTTGCGATTGTGTGATTGTGTGATGGCGGGTTGTGGATTGTCTGATTGTGTGATTGTGTATTGGTGTGATTGTGCGATTGTGTGACAATGCGATTGTGTGATTGTGTGGTTGTGTGATTGTGTAATTGCATGGTGGGGTGATTGTGTGATAGTGTGATTGTGTGATAGTGTGATAGTGTGATTGTGTGATTGTATGGTTGTGTGATTGTGTGATTGTGTGATTGTGTGATTGTGTGATAGTGTGATTGTGTGATTGTGTGATTGTGTGATTGTGTGGTGGCGTGATTGTGTGATTGTGTATTATGTGATTGTGTGATTGTGTCACAGTGTGATTGTGTGATTGTGTGGTTGTGTGATTGTGTGATTGCGTGATTGTGGGATTGTGTGGTTGTGTGATTGTGTGGTTGTGTGATTGTGTGATTGTGTGATTGTGTGATTGTGTGATTGTGTGAAAGTGGGTTTTAGTGTTTGTGGATTGTGTGGTTGTGTGATTGTGTGATGGCGGGATGTGGATTGTCTGATTGTGTGTTTGTGTATTGGTGTGATTGTGCGATTGTGTGACTTTGCGATTGTGTGATTGTGTGATGGCGGGTTGTGGATTGTCTGATTGTGTGATTGTGTATTGGTGTAATTGTGTGATTGTGTGATTGTGGGCTTGTGTGAGTGTGTGATTGTGTGATTGTGTGATTGTGTGATTGTGTGATTGTGTCACAGTGTGATTGTGTGATTGTGTGGTTGTGTGATTGTGTGATTGTGTGGTTGTGTGATTGTGGGATTGTGTTGTTGTGTGATTGTGTGGTTGTGTGATTGTGTGATTGTGGGATTGTGTGATTGTGTGATTGTGTGATTGTGTGAATGTGTGGTTGTGTGATTGTGTGATTGTGTGATTGTGTGATTGTGCGATTGTGTGATTGCGTGGTTGCGTGATTGCGTGATTGTGTGATTGTGTGATTGTGTGGTTGTGTGGTTGTGTGATTGTGTGATTGTGTGATAGTGTGATTGTGCGATTGTGTGATTGCGTGATTGCCTGGTTGCGTGATTCTGTGATTCCCTCGTTGTGCGATTGTGTTATTGTGTGATGAGGTGCTTGTGTGATGGTGTGATTGTGTGATTGTGTGATTGTGTGGTTGTGTGATAGTGTGATAGTGTGATTGTGTGATTGTGTGATTGTGTGATTGTGTGATTGTGTCCATGTGTAATCGTGTGTTTGGGTGCTTGTGTGATTGTGCGAGTGTGTGATTGTGTGATTGTGGATTGTGTGATTGTGTGATTGTGTGATTATGTGATTGTGTGATTGTGTGATTGTGTGATTGTGTGATTGTGTGATTGTGTGATTGTGTGATTGCGGGATTGTGTGGTTGTGTGATTGTGTGATTGTGGGATTGTGTGGTTGTGTGATAGTGTGGTTGTGTGGTTGTGTGATTGTGTGGTTGTGTGATTGTGTGATTGTGGGATTGTGTGGTTGTGTGATAGTGTGGTTGTGTGATTGTGTGATTGTGTGATTGTGTGATTGTGTGATTGTGGGATTGTGTGGTTGTGTGATTGTGTGGTTGTGTGATTGCGTGATTGTGTGATTGTGGGATTCGGTGATTGTGTGATTGTGTGATTATGGGATTGTGTGGTTGTGTGATTGTGTGGTTGTGTGATTGTGTGATTGTGTGATTGTGTGATTGTGTGATTGTGTGATTGTGTGATTGTGGGATTGTGTGGTTGTGTGATTGTGTGGTTGTGTGATTGCGTGATTGTGTGATTGTGGGATTGTGTGATTGTGTGATTGTATGGTTGTGTGATTGTGTGATTGTGTGATTGTGTGATTGTGTGATTGTGTCACTGTGTGATTGTGTGATTGTGTGATTGTGTGATTGTGTGATTGTGTGATTGTGTGATTGTGTGATTGTGTCACTGTGTGATTGTGTGATTGTGTGATTGTGTGGTTGTGTGATTGTGTGATTGTGTGATTGTGTGATTGTGTGATTGTGTGGTTGTGTGATTGTGTGATTGTGTGATTTTGTGATTGTGGGATTGTGTGGTTGTGTGATTGTGTGGTTGTGTGATTGCGTGATTGTGTGATTGTGGGATTGTGTGATTGTGTGATTGTGCGATTGTGTGATTGTGTGATTGTGTGGTTGTGTGAGTGTGTGGGTGTGTGATCGTGTGATTGTGTCACTGTGTGATTGTGTGATTGTGTGATTGTGTGGTGGTGTGATTGTGTGATTGTGTATTATGTGATTGTGTTCTTGTGTCTTTGTGTGATTGTATAGTTGTGTGATTGTGTGATTGTGTGATTGTGGGATTGTGAGATTGTGTGATTGTGTGATTGTGTGATTGTGTGATTGTGTGATTGTGTGATTGTGTGATTGTGTGATTGTGTGAAAGTGGGTTTGTGTGTTTGTGGATTGTGTGGTTGTGTGATTGTGTGATGGCGGGATGTGGATTGTCTGATTGTGTGATTGTGTATTGGTGTGATTGTGCGATTGTGTGACTTTGCGATTGTGTGATTGTGTGATGGCGGGTTGTGGATTGTCTGATTGTGTGATTGTGTATTGGTGTGATTGTGTGATTGTGTGATTGTGGGATTGTGTGAGTGTGTGATTGTGTGATTGCGTGATTGTGTGATTGTGTGATTGTGTCACAGTGTGATTGTGTGATTGTGTGGTTGTGTGATTGTGTGATTGTGTGATTGTGTGATTGTGGGATTGTGTGGTTGTGTGATTGTGTGGCTGTGTGATTGTGTGATTGTGTGATTGTGGGATTGTGTGATTGTGTGATTGTGTGATTGTGTGGTTGTGTGATTGTGTGATTGTGTGATTGTGTGATTGTGTGATTGTGCGATTGTGTGATTGCGTGGTTGCGTGATTGCGTGATTGTGTGATTGTGTGATTGTGTGATTGTGTGGTTGTGTGATTGTGTGATTGTGTGATAGTGTGATTGTGCGATTGTGTGATTGCGTGATTGCCTGGTTGCGTGATTCTGTGATTCCCTCGTTGTGCGATTGTGTTATTGTGTGATGAGGTGCTTGTGTGATGGTGTGATTGTGTGATTGTGTGATTGTGTGGTTGTGTGATTGCGTGATTGTGTGATTGTGGGATTGTGTGATTGTGTGATTGTGCGATTGTGTGATTGTGTGATTGTGTGGTTGTGTGAGTGTGTGGGTGTGTGATCGTGTGATTGTGTCACTGTGTGATTGTGAGATTGTGTGATTGTGTGGCGGTGTGATTGTGTGATTGTGTATTATGTGATTGTGTTCTTGTGTCTTTGTGTGATTGTGTAGTTGTGTGATTGTGTGATTGTGTGATTGTGGGATTGTGTGATTGTGTGATTGTGTGATTGTGTGGTTGTGTGATTGTGTGATTGTGTGATTGTGTGGTTGTGTGATTGTGTGATTGTGTGATTGTGTGATTGTGTGATTGTGTGATTGTGTGAAAGTGGGCTTGTGTGTTTGTGGATTGTGTGGTTGTGTGATTGTGTGATGGCGGGATGTGGATTGTCTGATTGTGTGATTGTGTATTGGTGTGATTGTGCGATTGTGTGACATTGCGATTGTGTGATTGTGTGATGGCGGGTTGTGGATTGTCTGATTGTGTGATTGTGTATTGGTGTGATTGTGTGATTGTGTGATTGTGGGATTGTGTGAGTGTGTGATTGTGTGATTGCGTGATTGTGTGATTGCGTGGTTGCGTGATTGTGTGGTTGTGTGATTGTGTGATTGTGGGATTGTGTGATTGTGTGATTGTGTGATTGTGTGATTGTGTGATTGTGTGAAAGTGGGTTTGTGTGTTTGTGGATTGTGTGGTTGTGTGATTGTGTGATGGCGGGATGTGGATTGTCTGATTGTGTGATTGTGTATTGGTGTGATTGTGCGATTGTGTGACTTTGCGATTGTGTGATTGTGTGATGGCGGGTTGTGGATTGTCTGATTGTGTGATTGTGTATTGGTGTGATTGTGTGATTGTGTGATTGTGTGATTGTGTGATTGTGTGATTGTGCGATTGTGTGATTGCGTGGTTGCGTGATTGCGTGATTGTGTGATTGTGTGATTGTGTGATTGTGTGGTTGTGTGATTGTGTGATTGTGTGATAGTGTGATTGTGCGATTGTGTGATTGCGTGATTGCCTGGTTGCGTGATTCTGTGATTCCCTCGTTGTGCGATTGTGTTATTGTGTGATGAGGTGCTTGTGTGATGGTGTGATTGTGTGATTGTGTGATTGTGTGGTTGTGTGATTGTGTGATTGTGTGATTGTGTGATTGTGTGATTGTGTGATTGTGTTGTTGTGTGATTATGTGATTGTGTCATTGTGTTCATGTGTTATTTTGTGTTGGGGTGCTTGTGTGATTGCGCGAGAGTATGATTGTGTGACTGTCGATTGTGTATTGTGCGATTGTGTGATTGCGTGAGTGTGTGGTTGTGTGACTGTAGATTGCGTATTGTGTGATTGTGTGATTGTGTATTGGTGTGATTGTGCGATTGTGTGACTTTGCGATTGTGTGATTGTGTGATGGCGGGTTGTGGATTGTCTGATTGTGTGATTGTGTATTGGTGTGATTGTGCGATTGTGTGACAATGCGATTGTGTGATTGTGTGGTTGTGTGATTGTGTAATTGCATGGTGGGGTGATTGTGTGATAGTGTGATTGTGTGATAGGGTGATAGTGTGATTGTGTGATTGTATGGTTGTGTGATTGTGTGATTGTGTGATTGTGTGATTGTGTGATAGTGTGATTGTGTGATTGTGTGATTGTGTGATTGTGTGATTGTGTGATTGTGTGATTGTGTGGTGGCGTGATTGTGTGATTGTGTATTATGTGATTGTGTGATTGTGTCACAGTGTGATTGTGTGATTGTGTGGTTGTGTGATTGTGTGATTGCGTGATTGTGGGATTGTGTGGTTGTGTGATTGTGTGGTTGTGTGATTGTGTGATTGTGTGATTGTGTGATTGTGTGATTGTGTGATTGTGTGATTGTGTGATTGTGTGATTGTGTGATTGTGTGATTGTGTGAAAGTGGGTTTTAGTGTTTGTGGATTGTGTGGTTGTGTGATTGTGTGATGGCGGGATGTGGATTGTCTGATTGTGTGTTTGTGTATTGGTGTGATTGTGCGATTGTGTGACTTTGCGATTGTGTGATTGTGTGATGGCGGGTTGTGGATTGTCTGATTGTGTGATTGTGTATTGGTGTAATTGTGTGATTGTGTGATTGTGGGATTGTGTGAGTGTGTGATTGTGTGATTGTGTGATTGTGTGATTGTGTGATTGTGTCACAGTGTGATTGTGTGATTGTGTGGTTGTGTGATTGTGTGATTGTGTGGTTGTGTGATTGTGGGATTGTGTTGTTGTGTGATTGTGTGGTTGTGTGATTGTGTGATTGTGTGATTGTGGGATTGTGTGATTGTGTGATTGTGTGATTGTGTGAATGTGTGGTTGTGTGATTGTGTGATTGTGTGATTGTGTGATTGTGCGATTGTGTGATTGCGTGGTTGCGTGATTGCGTGATTGTGTGATTGTGTGATTGTGTGGTTGTGTGGTTGTGTGATTGTGTGATTGTGTGATAGTGTGATTGTGCGATTGTGTGATTGCGTGATTGCCTGGTTGCGTGATTCTGTGATTCCCTCGTTGTGCGATTGTGTTATTGTGTGATGAGGTGCTTGTGTGATGGTGTGATTGTGTGATTGTGTGATTGTGTGGTTGTGTGATAGTGTGATAGTGTGATTGTGTGATTGTGTGATTGTGTGATTGTGTGATTGTGTCCATGTGTAATCGTGTGTTTGGGTGCTTGTGTGATTGTGCGAGTGTGTGATTGTGTGATTGTGGATTGTGTGATTGTGTGATTGTGTGATTGTGTGATTGTGTGATTGTGTGATTGTGTAATTGTGTGATTGTGTGATTGCGGGATTGTGTGGTTGTGTGATTGTGTGATTGTGGGATTGTGTGGTTGTGTGATAGTGTGGTTGTGTGGTTGTGTGATTGTGTGGTTGTGTGATTGTGTGATTGTGGGATTGTGTGGTTGTGTGATAGTGTGGTTGTGTGATTGTGTGATTGTGTGATTGTGTGATTGTGTGATTGTGGGATTGTGTGGTTGTGTGATTGTGTGGTTGTGTGATTGCGTGATTGTGTGATTGTGGGATTCGGTGATTGTGTGATTGTGTGATTATGGGATTGTGTGGTTGTGTGATTGTGTGATTGTGTGATTGTGTGATTGTGTGATTGTGTGATTGTGTGATTGTGTGATTGTGTGATTGTGTGATTGTGGGATTGTGTGGTTGTGTGATTGTGTGGTTGTGTGATTGCGTGATTGTGTGATTGTGGGATTGTGTGATTGTGTGATTGTATGGTTGTGTGATTGTGTGATTGTGTGATTGTGTGATTGTGTGATTGTGTGATTGTGTGATTGTGGGATTGTGTGAGTGTGTGATTGTGTGATTGTGCGATTGTGTGATTGCGTGATTGCCTGGTTGCGTGATTCTGTGATTCCCTCTTTGTGTGATTGTGTTATTGTGCGATGAGCTGCTTGTGGGATGGTGTGATTGTGTGATTGTGTGATTGTGTGATTGTTTGATTGTGTGATTGTGTGATTGTGTGATTGTGTGATTGTGAGATTGTGAGATTGTGTGGTTGTGTGATTGTGTGATTGTGTGATTGTGTGATTGTGTGATTGTGTGATTGTCTGATTGTGGGATTGTGTGGTTGTGTGATTGTGTGGTTGTGTGATTGTGTGATTGTGTGATTGTGGGATTGTGTGATTGTGTGATTGTGTGATTGTGTGGTTGTGTGATTGTGTGATTGTGTGATTGTGTGATTGTGCGATTGTGTGATTGCGCGGTTGCGTGATTGCGTGATTGTGTGATTGTGTGATTGTGTGATTGTTTGATTGTGTGATTGTGTGATTGTGTGATTGTGAGATTGTGAGATTGTGTGGTTGTGTGATTGTGTGATTGTGTGATTGTGTGATTGTCTGATTGTGGGATTGTGTGGTTGTGTGATTGTGTGGTTGTGTGATTGTGTGATTGTGTGATTGTGGGATTGTGTGATTGTGTGATTGTGTGATTGTGTGGTTGTGTGATTGTGTGATTGTGTGATAGTGTGATTGTGCGATTGTGTGATTGCGTGATTGCCTGGTTGCGTGATTCTGTGATTCCCTCGTTGTGCGATTGTGTTATTGTGTGATGAGGTGCTTGTGTGATGGTGTGATTGTGTGATTGTGTGATTGTGTGGTTGTGTGATTGCGTGATTGTGTGATTGTGGGATTGTGTGATTGTGTGATTGTGCGATTGTGTGATTGTGTGATTGTGTGGTTGTGTGAGTGTGTGGGTGTGTGATCGTGTGATTGTGTCACTGTGTGATTGTGAGATTGTGTGATTGTGTGGCGGTGTGATTGTGTGATTGTGTATTATGTGATTGTGTTCTTGTGTCTTTGTGTGATTGTGTAGTTGTGTGATTGTGTGATTGTGTGATTGTGGGATTGTGTGATTGTGTGATTGTGTGATTGTGTGGTTGTGTGATTGTGTGATTGTGTGATTGTGTGGTTGTGTGATTGTGTGATTGTGTGATTGTGTGATTGTGTGATTGTGTGATTGTGTGAAAGTGGGCTTGTGTGTTTGTGGATTGTGTGGTTGTGTGATTGTGTGATGGCGGGATGTGGATTGTCTGATTGTGTGATTGTGTATTGGTGTGATTGTGCGATTGTGTGACATTGCGATTGTGTGATTGTGTGATGGCGGGTTGTGGATTGTCTGATTGTGTGATTGTGTATTGGTGTGATTGTGTGATTGTGTGATTGTGGGATTGTGTGAGTGTGTGATTGTGTGATTGCGTGATTGTGTGATTGCGTGGTTGCGTGATTGTGTGGTTGTGTGATTGTGTGATTGTGGGATTGTGTGATTGTGTGATTGTGTGATTGTGTGATTGTGTGAAAGTGGGTTTGTGTGTTTGTGGATTGTGTGGTTGTGTGATTGTGTGATGGCGGGATGTGGATTGTCTGATTGTGTGATTGTGTATTGGTGTGATTGTGCGATTGTGTGACTTTGCGATTGTGTGATTGTGTGATGGCGGGTTGTGGATTGTCTGATTGTGTGATTGTGTATTGGTGTGATTGTGTGATTGTGTGATTGTGTGATTGTGTGGTTGTGTGATTGTGTGATTGTGTGATAGTGTGATTGTGCGATTGTGTGATTGCGTGATTGCCTGGTTGCGTGATTCTGTGATTCCCTCGTTGTGCGATTGTGTTATTGTGTGATGAGGTGCTTGTGTGATGGTGTGATTGTGTGATTGTGTGATTGTGTGGTTGTGTGATTGTGTGATTGTGTGATTGTGTGATTGTGTGATTGTGTGATTGTGTTGTTGTGTGATTATGTGATTGTGTCATTGTGTTCATGTGTTATTTTGTGTTGGGGTGCTTGTGTGATTGCGCGAGAGTATGATTGTGTGACTGTCGATTGTGTATTGTGCGATTGTGTGATTGCGTGAGTGTGTGGTTGTGTGACTGTAGATTGCGTATTGTGTGATTGTGTGATTGTGTATTGGTGTGATTGTGCGATTGTGTGACTTTGCGATTGTGTGATTGTGTGATGGCGGGTTGTGGATTGTCTGATTGTGTGATTGTGTATTGGTGTGATTGTGCGATTGTGTGACAATGCGATTGTGTGATTGTGTGGTTGTGTGATTGTGTGATTGCGTGATTGTGGGATTGTGTGGTTGTGTGATTGTGTGGTTGTGTGATTGTGTGATTGTGTGATTGTGTGATTGTGTGATTGTGTGATTGTGTGATTGTGTGATTGTGTGATTGTGTGAAAGTGGGTTTTAGTGTTTGTGGATTGTGTGGTTGTGTGATTGTGTGATGGCGGGATGTGGATTGTCTGATTGTGTGTTTGTGTATTGGTGTGATTGTGCGATTGTGTGACTTTGCGATTGTGTGATTGTGTGATGGCGGGTTGTGGATTGTCTGATTGTGTGATTGTGTATTGGTGTAATTGTGTGATTGTGTGATTGTGGGATTGTGTGAGTGTGTGATTGTGTGATTGTGTGATTGTGTGATTGTGTGATTGTGTCACAGTGTGATTGTGTGATTGTGTGGTTGTGTGATTGTGTGATTGTGTGGTTGTGTGATTGTGGGATTGTGTTGTTGTGTGATTGTGTGGTTGTGTGATTGTGTGATTGTGTGATTGTGGGATTGTGTGATTGTGTGATTGTGTGATTGTGTGAATGTGTGGTTGTGTGATTGTGTGATTGTGTGATTGTGTGATTGTGCGATTGTGTGATTGCGTGGTTGCGTGATTGCGTGATTGTGTGATTGTGTGATTGTGTGGTTGTGTGGTTGTGTGATTGTGTGATTGTGTGATAGTGTGATTGTGCGATTGTGTGATTGCGTGATTGCCTGGTTGCGTGATTCTGTGATTCCCTCGTTGTGCGATTGTGTTATTGTGTGATGAGGTGCTTGTGTGATGGTGTGATTGTGTGATTGTGTGATTGTGTGGTTGTGTGATAGTGTGATAGTGTGATTGTGTGATTGTGTGATTGTGTGATTGTGTGATTGTGTCCATGTGTAATCGTGTGTTTGGGTGCTTGTGTGATTGTGCGAGTGTGTGATTGTGTGATTGTGGATTGTGTGATTGTGTGATTGTGTGATTATGTGATTGTGTGATTGTGTGATTGTGTGATTGTGTGATTGTGTAATTGTGTGATTGTGTGATTGCGGGATTGTGTGGTTGTGTGATTGTGTGATTGCGGGATTGTGTGGTTGTGTGATAGTGTGGTTGTGTGGTTGTGTGATTGTGTGGTTGTGTGATTGTGTGACTGTGGGATTGTGTGGTTGTGTGATAGTGTGGTTGTGTGATTGTGTGATTGTGTGATTGTGTGATTGTGTGATTGTGTGATTGTGGGATTGTGTGGTTGTGTGATTGTGTGGTTGTGTGATTGCGTGATTGTGTGATTGTGGGATTCGGTGATTGTGTGATTGTGTGATTATGGGATTGTGTGGTTGTGTGATTGTGTGATTGTGTGATTGTGTGATTGTGTGATTGTGTGATTGTGTGATTGTGTGATTGTGGGATTGTGTGGTTGTGTGATTGTGTGGTTGTGTGATTGCGTGATTGTGTGATTGTGGGATTGTGTGATTGTGTGATTGTATGGTTGTGTGATTGTGTGATTGTGTGATTGTGTGATTGTGTGATTGTGTGATTGTGTGATTGTGGGATTGTGTGAGTGTGTGATTGTGTGATTGTGTGATTGTGCGATTGTGTGATTGCGTGATTGCCTGGTTGCGTGATTCTGTGATTCCCTCGTTGTGTGATTGTGTTATTGTGCGATGAGCTGCTTGTGGGATGGTGTGATTGTGTGATTGTGTGATTGTGTGATTGTGTGATTGTTTGATTGTGTGATTGTGTGATTGTGTGATTGTGTGATTGTGAGATTGTGAGATTGTGTGGTTGTGTGATTGTGTGATTGTGTGATTGTGTGATTGTGTGATTGTGTGATTGTCTGATTGTGGGATTGTGTGGTTGTGTGATTGTGTGGTTGTGTGATTGTGTGATTGTGTGATTGTGGGATTGTGTGATTGTGTGATTGTGTGATTGTGTGGTTGTGTGATTGTGTGATTGTGTGATTGTGTGATTGTGCGATTGTGTGATTGCGCGGTTGCGTGATTGCGTGATTGTGTGATTGTGTGATTGTGTGATTGTTTGATTGTGTGATTGTGTGATTGTGTGATTGTGAGATTGTGAGATTGTGTGGTTGTGTGATTGTGTGATTGTGTGATTGTGTGATTGTCTGATTGTGGGATTGTGTGGTTGTGTGATTGTGTGGTTGTGTGATTGTGTGATTGTGTGATTGTGGGATTGTGTGATTGTGTGATTGTGTGATTGTGTGGTTGTGTGATTGTGTGATTGTGTGATAGTGTGATTGTGCGATTGTGTGATTGCGTGATTGCCTGGTTGCGTGATTCTGTGATTCCCTCGTTGTGCGATTGTGTTATTGTGTGATGAGGTGCTTGTGTGATGGTGTGATTGTGTGATTGTGTGATTGTGTGGTTGTGTGATTGCGTGATTGTGTGATTGTGGGATTGTGTGATTGTGTGATTGTGCGATTGTGTGATTGTGTGATTGTGTGGTTGTGTGAGTGTGTGGGTGTGTGATCGTGTGATTGTGTCACTGTGTGATTGTGAGATTGTGTGATTGTGTGGCGGTGTGATTGTGTGATTGTGTATTATGTGATTGTGTTCTTGTGTCTTTGTGTGATTGTGTAGTTGTGTGATTGTGTGATTGTGTGATTGTGGGATTGTGTGATTGTGTGATTGTGTGATTGTGTGGTTGTGTGATTGTGTGATTGTGTGATTGTGTGGTTGTGTGATTGTGTGATTGTGTGATTGTGTGATTGTGTGATTGTGTGATTGTGTGAAAGTGGGCTTGTGTGTTTGTGGATTGTGTGGTTGTGTGATTGTGTGATGGCGGGATGTGGATTGTCTGATTGTGTGATTGTGTATTGGTGTGATTGTGCGATTGTGTGACATTGCGATTGTGTGATTGTGTGATGGCGGGTTGTGGATTGTCTGATTGTGTGATTGTGTATTGGTGTGATTGTGTGATTGTGTGATTGTGGGATTGTGTGAGTGTGTGATTGTGTGATTGCGTGATTGTGTGATTGATTGGTTGCGTGATTGTGTGGTTGTGTGATTGTGTGATTGTGGGATTGTGTGATTGTGTGATTGTGTGATTGTGTGATTGTGTGAAAGTGGGTTTGTGTGTTTGTGGATTGTGTGGTTGTGTGATTGTGTGATGGCGGGATGTGGATTGTCTGATTGTGTGATTGTGTATTGGTGTGATTGTGCGATTGTGTGACTTTGCGATTGTGTGATTGTGTGATGGCGGGTTGTGGATTGTCTGATTGTGTGATTGTGTATTGGTGTGATTGTGTGATTGTGTGTTTGTGTGATTGTGTGGTTGTGTGATTGTGTGATTGTGTGATAGTGTGATTGTGCGATTGTGTGATTGCGTGATTGCCTGGTTGCGTGATTCTGTGATTCCCTCGTTGTGCGATTGTGTTATTGTGTGATGAGGTGCTTGTGTGATGGTGTGATTGTGTGATTGTGTGATTGTGTGGTTGTGTGATTGTGTGATTGTGTGATTGTGTGATTGTGTGATTGTGTGATTGTGTGATTGTGTTGTTGTGTGATTATGTGATTGTGTCATTGTGTTCATGTGTTATTTTGTGTTGGGGTGCTTGTGTGATTGCGCGAGAGTATGATTGTGTGACTGTCGATTGTGTATTGTGCGATTGTGTGATTGCGTGAGTGTGTGGTTGTGTGACTGTAGATTGCGTATTGTGTGATTGTGTGATTGTGTATTGGTGTGATTGTGCGATTGTGTGACTTTGCGATTGTGTGATTGTGTGATGGCGGGTTGTGGATTGTCTGATTGTGTGATTGTGTATTGGTGTGATTGTGCGATTGTGTGACAATGCGATTGTGTGATTGTGTGGTTGTGTGATTGTGTAATTGCATGGTGGGGTGATTGTGTGATAGTGTGATTGTGTGATAGGGTGATAGTGTGATTGTGTGATTGTATGGTTGTGTGATTGTGTGATTGTGTGATTGTGTGATTGTGTGATAGTGTGATTGTGTGATTGTGTGATTGTGTGATTGTGTGATTGTGTGGTGGCGTGATTGTGTGATTGTGTATTATGTGATTGTGTGATTGTGTCACAGTGTGATTGTGTGATTGTGTGGTTGTGTGATTGTGTGATTGCGTGATTGTGGGATTGTGTGGTTGTGTGATTGTGTGGTTGTGTGATTGTGTGATTGTGTGATTGTGTGATTGTGTGATTGTGTGATTGTGTGATTGTGTGATTGTGTGATTGTGTGATTGTGTGATTGTGTGATTGTGTGATTGTGTGATTGTGTGAAAGTGGGTTTTAGTGTTTGTGGATTGTGTGGTTGTGTGATTGTGTGATGGCGGGATGTGGATTGTCTGATTGTGTGTTTGTGTATTGGTGTGATTGTGCGATTGTGTGACTTTGCGATTGTGTGATTGTGTGATGGCGGGTTGTGGATTGTCTGATTGTGTGATTGTGTATTGGTGTAATTGTGTGATTGTGTGATTGTGGGATTGTGTGAGTGTGTGATTGTGTGATTGTGTGATTGTGTGATTGTGTGATTGTGTCACAGTGTGATTGTGTGATTGTGTGGTTGTGTGATTGTGTGATTGTGTGGTTGTGTGATTGTGGGATTGTGTTGTTGTGTGATTGTGTGGTTGTGTGATTGTGTGATTGTGTGATTGTGGGATTGTGTGATTGTGTGATTGTGTGATTGTGTGAATGTGTGGTTGTGTGATTGTGTGATTGTGTGATTGTGTGATTGTGCGATTGTGTGATTGCGTGGTTGCGTGATTGCGTGATTGTGTGATTGTGTGATTGTGTGGTTGTGTGGTTGTGTGATTGTGTGATTGTGTGATAGTGTGATTGTGCGATTGTGTGATTGCGTGATTGCCTGGTTGCGTGATTCTGTGATTCCCTCGTTGTGCGATTGTGTTATTGTGTGATGAGGTGCTTGTGTGATGGTGTGATTGTGTGATTGTGTGATTGTGTGGTTGTGTGATAGTGTGATAGTGTGATTGTGTGATTGTGTGATTGTGTGATTGTGTGATTGTGTCCATGTGTAGTCGTGTGTTTGGGTGCTTGTGTGATTGTGCGAGTGTGTGATTGTGTGATTGTGGATTGTGTGATTGTGTGATTGTGTGATTATGTGATTGTGTGATTGTGTGATTGTGTGATTGTGTGATTGTGTGATTGTGTGATTGCGGGATTGTGTGGTTGTGTGATTGTGTGATTGTGGGATTGTGTGGTTGTGTGATAGTGTGGTTGTGTGGTTGTGTGATTGTGTGGTTGTGTGATTGTGTGATTGTGGGATTGTGTGGTTGTGTGATAGTGTGGTTGTGTGATTGTGTGATTGTGTGATTGTGTGATTGTGTGATTGTGGGATTGTGTGGTTGTGTGATTGTGTGGTTGTGTGATTGCGTGATTGTGTGATTGTGGGATTCGGTGATTGTGTGATTGTGTGATTATGGGATTGTGTGGTTGTGTGATTGTGTGGTTGTGTGATTGTGTGATTGTGTGATTGTGTGATTGTGTGATTGTGTGATTGTATGATTGTGGGATTGTGTGGTTGTGTGATTGTGTGGTTGTGTGATTGCGTGATTGTGTGATTGTGGGATTGTGTGATTGTGTGATTGTATGGTTGTGTGATTGTGTGATTGTGTGATTGTGTGATTGTGTGATTGTGTGATTGTGTGATTGTGGGATTGTGTGAGTGTGTGATTGTGTGATTGTGCGATTGTGTGATTGCGTGATTGCCTGGTTGCGTGATTCTGTGATTCCCTCGTTGTGTGATTGTGTTATTGTGCGATGAGCTGCTTGTGGGATGGTGTGATTGTGTGATTGTGTGATTGTGTGATTGTGTGATTGTTTGATTGTGTGATTGTGTGATTGTGTGATTGTGTGATTGTGAGATTGTGAGATTGTGTGGTTGTGTGATTGTGTGATTGTGTGATTGTGTGATTGTCTGATTGTGGGATTGTGTGGTTGTGTGATTGTGTGGTTGTGTGATTGTGTGATTGTGTGATTGTGGGATTGTGTGATTGTGTGATTGTGTGATTGTGTGGTTGTGTGATTGTGTGATTGTGTGATTGTGTGATTGTGCGATTGTGTGATTGCGCGGTTGCGTGATTGCGTGATTGTGTGATTGTGTGATTGTGTGATTGTTTGATTGTGTGATTGTGTGATTGTGTGATTGTGAGATTGTGAGATTGTGTGGTTGTGTGATTGTGTGATTGTGTGATTGTGTGATTGTCTGATTGTGGGATTGTGTGGTTGTGTGATTGTGTGGTTGTGTGATTGTGTGATTGTGTGTTTGTGGGATTGTGTGATTGTGTGATTGTGTGATTGTGTGGTTGTGTGATTGTGTGATTGTGTGATAGTGTGATTGTGCGATTGTGTGATTGCGTGATTGCCTGGTTGCGTGATTCTGTGATTCCCTCGTTGTGCGATTGTGTTATTGTGTGATGAGGTGCTTGTGTGATGGTGTGATTGTGTGATTGTGTGATTGTGTGGTTGTGTGATTGTATGGTTGTGTGATTGTGTGATTGTGTGATTGTGTGATTGTGTGATAGTGTGATTGTGTGATTGTGTGATTGTGTGATTGTGTGATTGTGTGGTGGCGTGATTGTGTGATTGTGTATTATGTGATTGTGTGATTGTGTCACAGTGTGATTGTGTGATTGTGTGGTTGTGTGATTGTGTGATTGCGTGATTGTGGGATTGTGTGGTTGTGTGATTGTGTGGTTGTGTGATTGTGTGATTGTGTGATTGTGTGATTGTGTGATTGTGTGATTGTGTGATTGTGTGATTGTGTGATTGTGTGAAAGTGGGCTTGTGTGTTTGTGGATTGTGTGGTTGTGTGATTGTGTGATGGCGGGATGTGGATTGTCTGATTGTGTGATTGTGTATTGGTGTGATTGTGCGATTGTGTGACATTGCGATTGTGTGATTGTGTGATGGCGGGTTGTGGATTGTCTGATTGTGTGATTGTGTATTGGTGTGATTGTGTGATTGTGTGATTGTGGGATTGTGTGAGTGTGTGATTGTGTGATTGCGTGATTGTGTGATTGATTGGTTGCGTGATTGTGTGGTTGTGTGATTGTGTGATTGTGGGATTGTGTGATTGTGTGATTGTGTGATTGTGTGATTGTGTGAAAGTGGGTTTGTGTGTTTGTGGATTGTGTGGTTGTGTGATTGTGTGATGGCGGGATGTGGATTGTCTGATTGTGTGATTGTGTATTGGTGTGATTGTGCGATTGTGTGACTTTGCGATTGTGTGATTGTGTGATGGCGGGTTGTGGATTGTCTGATTGTGTGATTGTGTATTGGTGTGATTGTGTGATTGTGTGATTGTGTGATTGTGTGGTTGTGTGATTGTGTGATTGTGTGATAGTGTGATTGTGCGATTGTGTGATTGCGTGATTGCCTGGTTGCGTGATTCTGTGATTCCCTCGTTGTGCGATTGTGTTATTGTGTGATGAGGTGCTTGTGTGATGGTGTGATTGTGTGATTGTGTGATTGTGTGGTTGTGTGATTGTGTGATTGTGTGATTGTGTGATTGTGTGATTGTGTGATTGTGTTGTTGTGTGATTATGTGATTGTGTCATTGTGTTCATGTGTTATTTTGTGTTGGGGTGCTTGTGTGATTGCGCGAGAGTATGATTGTGTGACTGTCGATTGTGTATTGTGCGATTGTGTGATTGCGTGAGTGTGTGGTTGTGTGACTGTAGATTGCGTATTGTGTGATTGTGTGATTGTGTATTGGTGTGATTGTGCGATTGTGTGACTTTGCGATTGTGTGATTGTGTGATGGCGGGTTGTGGATTGTCTGATTGTGTGATTGTGTATTGGTGTGATTGTGCGATTGTGTGACAATGCGATTGTGTGATTGTGTGGTTGTGTGATTGTGTAATTGCATGGTGGGGTGATTGTGTGATAGTGTGATTGTGTGATAGGGTGATAGTGTGATTGTGTGATTGTATGGTTGTGTGATTGTGTGATTGTGTGATTGTGTGATTGTGTGATAGTGTGATTGTGTGATTGTGTGATTGTGTGATTGTGTGATTGTGTGGTGGCGTGATTGTGTGATTGTGTATTATGTGATTGTGTGATTGTGTCACAGTGTGATTGTGTGATTGTGTGGTTGTGTGATTGTGTGATTGCGTGATTGTGGGATTGTGTGGTTGTGTGATTGTGTGGTTGTGTGATTGTGTGATTGTGTGATTGTGTGATTGTGTGATTGTGTGATTGTGTGATTGTGTGATTGTGTGATTGTGTGATTGTGTGATTGTGTGATTGTGTGAAAGTGGGTTTTAGTGTTTGTGGATTGTGTGGTTGTGTGATTGTGTGATGGCGGGATGTGGATTGTCTGATTGTGTGTTTGTGTATTGGTGTGATTGTGCGATTGTGTGACTTTGCGATTGTGTGATTGTGTGATGGCGGGTTGTGGATTGTCTGATTGTGTGATTGTGTATTGGTGTAATTGTGTGATTGTGTGATTGTGGGATTGTGTGAGTGTGTGATTGTGTGATTGTGTGATTGTGTGATTGTGTGATTGTGTCACAGTGTGATTGTGTGATTGTGTGGTTGTGTGATTGTGTGATTGTGTGGTTGTGTGATTGTGGGATTGTGTTGTTGTGTGATTGTGTGGTTGTGTGATTGTGTGATTGTGTGATTGTGGGATTGTGTGATTGTGTGATTGTGTGATTGTGTGAATGTGTGGTTGTGTGATTGTGTGATTGTGTGATTGTGTGATTGTGCGATTGTGTGATTGCGTGGTTGCGTGATTGCGTGATTGTGTGATTGTGTGATTGTGTGGTTGTGTGGTTGTGTGATTGTGTGATTGTGTGATAGTGTGATTGTGCGATTGTGTGATTGCGTGATTGCCTGGTTGCGTGATTCTGTGATTCCCTCGATGTGCGATTGTGTTATTGTGTGATGAGGTGCTTGTGTGATGGTGTGATTGTGTGATTGTGTGATTGTGTGGTTGTGTGATAGTGTGATAGTGTGATTGTGTGATTGTGTGATTGTGTGATTGTGTGATTGTGTCCATGTGTAGTCGTGTGTTTGGGTGCTTGTGTGATTGTGCGAGTGTGTGATTGTGTGATTGTGGATTGTGTGATTGTGTGATTGTGTGATTATGTGATTGTGTGATTGTGTGATTGTGTGATTGTGTGATTGTGTGATTGTGTGATTGTGTGATTGTGTGAAAGTGGGTTTGTGTGTTTGTGGATTGTGTGGTTGTGTGATTGTGTGATGGCGGGATGTGGATTGTCTGATTGTGTGATTGTGTATTGGTGTGATTGTGCGATTGTGTGACTTTGCGATTGTGTGATTGTGTGATGGCGGGTTGTGGATTGTCTGATTGTGTGATTGTGTATTGGTGTGATTGTGTGATTGTGTGATTGTGGGATTGTGTGAGTGTGTGATTGTGTGATTGCGTGATTGTGTGATTGTGTGATTGTGTCACAGTGTGATTGTGTGATTGTGTGGTTGTGTGATTGTGTGATTGTGTGATTGTGTGATTGTGGGATTGTGTGGTTGTGTGATTGTGTGGCTGTGTGATTGTGTGATTGTGTGATTGTGGGATTGTGTGATTGTGTGATTGTGTGATTGTGTGGTTGTGTGATTGTGTGATTGTGTGATTGTGTGATTGTGTGATTGTGCGATTGTGTGATTGCGTGGTTGCGTGATTGCGTGATTGTGTGATTGTGTGATTGTGTGATTGTGTGGTTGTGTGATTGTGTGATTGTGTGATAGTGTGATTGTGCGATTGTGTGATTGCGTGATTGCCTGGTTGCGTGATTCTGTGATTCCCTCGTTGTGCGATTGTGTTATTGTGTGATGAGGTGCTTGTGTGATGGTGTGATTGTGTGATTGTGTGATTGTGTGGTTGTGTGATTGCGTGATTGTGTGATTGTGGGATTGTGTGATTGTGTGATTGTGCGATTGTGTGATTGTGTGATTGTGTGGTTGTGTGAGTGTGTGGGTGTGTGATCGTGTGATTGTGTCACTGTGTGATTGTGAGATTGTGTGATTGTGTGGCGGTGTGACTGTGTGATTGTGTATTATGTGATTGTGTTCTTGTGTCTTTGTGTGATTGTGCAGTTGTGTGATTGTGTGATTGTGTGATTGTGGGATTGTGTGATTGTGTGATTGTGTGATTGTGTGGTTGTGTGATTGTGTGATTGTGTGATTGTGTGGTTGTGTGATTGTGTGATTGTGTGATTGTGTGATTGTGTGATTGTGTGATTGTGTGAAAGTGGGCTTGTGTGTTTGTGGATTGTGTGGTTGTGTGATTGTGTGATGGCGGGATGTGGATTGTCTGATTGTGTGATTGTGTATTGGTGTGATTGTGCGATTGTGTGACATTGCGATTGTGTGATTGTGTGATGGCGGGTTGTGGATTGTCTGATTGTGTGATTGTGTATTGGTGTGATTGTGTGATTGTGTGATTGTGGGATTGTGTGAGTGTGTGATTGTGTGATTGCGTGATTGTGTGATTGCGTGGTTGCGTGATTGTGTGGTTGTGTGATTGTGTGATTGTGGGATTGTGTGATTGTGTGATTGTGTGATTGTGTGATTGTGTGATTGTGTGAAAGTGGGTTTGTGTGTTTGTGGATTGTGTGGTTGTGTGATTGTGTGATGGCGGGATGTGGATTGTCTGATTGTGTGATTGTGTATTGGTGTGATTGTGCGATTGTGTGACTTTGCGATTGTGTGATTGTGTGATGGCGGGTTGTGGATTGTCTGATTGTGTGATTGTGTATTGGTGTGATTGTGTGATTGTGTGATTGTGTGATTGTGTGATTGTGTGATTGTGTGATTGTGCGATTGTGTGATTGCGTGGTTGCGTGATTGCGTGATTGTGTGATTGTGTGATTGTGTGATTGTGTGGTTGTGTGATTGTGTGATTGTGTGATAGTGTGATTGTGCGATTGTGTGATTGCGTGATTGCCTGGTTGCGTGATTCTGTGATTCCCTCGTTGTGCGATTGTGTTATTGTGTGATGGTGTGATTGTGTGATTGTGTGATTGTGTGGTTGTGTGATTGTGTGATTGTGTGATTGTGTGATTGTGTGATTGTGTGATTGTGTGATTGTGTTGTTGTGTGATTATGTGATTGTGTCATTGTGTTCATGTGTTATTTTGTGTTGGGGTGCTTGTGTGATTGCGCGAGAGTATGATTGTGTGACTGTCGATTGTGTATTGTGCGATTGTGTGATTGCGTGAGTGTGTGGTTGTGTGACTGTAGATTGCGTATTGTGTGATTGTGTGATTGTGTATTGGTGTGATTGTGCGATTGTGTGACTTTGCGATTGTGTGATTGTGTGATGGCGGGTTGTGGATTGTCTGATTGTGTGATTGTGTATTGGTGTGATTGTGCGATTGTGTGACAATGCGATTGTGTGATTGTGTGGTTGTGTGATTGTGTAATTGCATGGTGGGGTGATTGTGTGATAGTGTGATTGTGTGATAGGGTGATAGTGTGATTGTGTGATTGTATGGTTGTGTGATTGTGTGATTGTGTGATTGTGTGATTGTGTGATAGTGTGATTGTGTGATTGTGTGATTGTGTGATTGTGTGATTGTGTGGTGGCGTGATTGTGTGATTGTGTATTATGTGATTGTGTGATTGTGTCACAGTGTGATTGTGTGATTGTGTGGTTGTGTGATTGTGTGATTGCGTGATTGTGGGATTGTGTGGTTGTGTGATTGTGTGGTTGTGTGATTGTGTGATTGTGTGATTGTGTGATTGTGTGATTGTGTGATTGTGTGATTGTGTGATTGTGTGATTGTGTGATTGTGTGATTGTGTGAAAGTGGGTTTTAGTGTTTGTGGATTGTGTGGTTGTGTGATTGTGTGATGGCGGGATGTGGATTGTCTGATTGTGTGTTTGTGTATTGGTGTGATTGTGCGATTGTGTGACTTTGCGATTGTGTGATTGTGTGATGGCGGGTTGTGGATTGTCTGATTGTGTGATTGTGTATTGGTGTAATTGTGTGATTGTGTGATTGTGGGATTGTGTGAGTGTGTGATTGTGTGATTGTGTGATTGTGTGATTGTGTGATTGTGTCACAGTGTGATTGTGTGATTGTGTGGTTGTGTGATTGTGTGATTGTGTGGTTGTGTGATTGTGGGATTGTGTTGTTGTGTGATTGTGTGGTTGTGTGATTGTGTGATTGTGTGATTGTGGGATTGTGTGATTGTGTGATTGTGTGATTGTGTGAATGTGTGGTTGTGTGATTGTGTGATTGTGTGATTGTGTGATTGTGCGATTGTGTGATTGCGTGGTTGCGTGATTGCGTGATTGTGTGATTGTGTGATTGTGTGGTTGTGTGGTTGTGTGATTGTGTGATTGTGTGATAGTGTGATTGTGCGATTGTGTGATTGCGTGATTGCCTGGTTGCGTGATTCTGTGATTCCCTCGTTGTGCGATTGTGTTATTGTGTGATGAGGTGCTTGTGTGATGGTGTGATTGTGTGATTGTGTGATTGTGTGGTTGTGTGATAGTGTGATAGTGTGATTGTGTGATTGTGTGATTGTGTGATTGTGTGATTGTGTCCATGTGTAATCGTGTGTTTGGGTGCTTGTGTGATTGTGCGAGTGTGTGATTGTGTGATTGTGGATTGTGTGATTGTGTGATTGTGTGATTATGTGATTGTGTGATTGTGTGATTGTGTGATTGTGTGATTGTGTAATTGTGTGATTGTGTGATTGCGGGATTGTGTGGTTGTGTGATTGTGTGATTGTGGGATTGTGTGGTTGTGTGATAGTGTGGTTGTGTGGTTGTGTGATTGTGTGGTTGTGTGATTGTGTGATTGTGGGATTGTGTGGTTGTGTGATAGTGTGGTTGTGTGATTGTGTGATTGTGTGATTGTGTGATTGTGTGATTGTGGGATTGTGTGGTTGTGTGATTGTGTGGTTGTGTGATTGCGTGATTGTGTGATTGTGGGATTCGGTGATTGTGTGATTGTGTGATTATGGGATTGTGTGGTTGTGTGATTGTGTGATTGTGTGATTGTGTGATTGTGTGATTGTGTGATTGTGTGATTGTGTGATTGTGTGATTGTGTGATTGTGTGATTGTGGGATTGTGTGGTTGTGTGATTGTGTGGTTGTGTGATTGCGTGATTGTGTGATTGTGGGATTGTGTGATTGTGTGATTGTATGGTTGTGTGATTGTGTGATTGTGTGATTGTGTGATTGTGTGATTGTGTGATTGTGTGATTGTGGGATTGTGTGAGTGTGTGATTGTGTGATTGTGCGATTGTGTGATTGCGTGATTGCCTGGTTGCGTGATTCTGTGATTCCCTCGTTGTGTGATTGTGTTATTGTGCGATGAGCTGCTTGTGGGATGGTGTGATTGTGTGATTGTGTGATTGTGTGATTGTTTGATTGTGTGATTGTGTGATTGTGTGATTGTGTGATTGTGTGATTGTGAGATTGTGAGATTGTGTGGTTGTGTGATTGTGTGATTGTGTGATTGTGTGATTGTGTGATTGTGTGATTGTCTGATTGTGGGATTGTGTGGTTGTGTGATTGTGTGGTTGTGTGATTGTGTGATTGTGTGATTGTGGGATTGTGTGATTGTGTGATTGTGTGATTGTGTGGTTGTGTGATTGTGTGATTGTGTGATTGTGTGATTGTGCGATTGTGTGATTGCGCGGTTGCGTGATTGCGTGATTGTGTGATTGTGTGATTGTGTGATTGTTTGATTGTGTGATTGTGTGATTGTGTGATTGTGAGATTGTGAGATTGTGTGGTTGTGTGATTGTGTGATTGTGTGATTGTGTGATTGTCTGATTGTGGGATTGTGTGGTTGTGTGATTGTGTGGTTGTGTGATTGTGTGATTGTGTGATTGTGGGATTGTGTGATTGTGTGATTGTGTGATTGTGTGGTTGTGTGATTGTGTGATTGTGTGATAGTGTGATTGTGCGATTGTGTGATTGCGTGATTGCCTGGTTGCGTGATTCTGTGATTCCCTCGTTGTGCGATTGTGTTATTGTGTGATGAGGTGCTTGTGTGATGGTGTGATTGTGTGATTGTGTGATTGTGTGGTTGTGTGATTGCGTGATTGTGTGATTGTGGGATTGTGTGATTGTGTGATTGTGCGATTGTGTGATTGTGTGATTGTGTGGTTGTGTGAGTGTGTGGGTGTGTGATCGTGTGATTGTGTCACTGTGTGATTGTGAGATTGTGTGATTGTGTGGCGGTGTGATTGTGTGATTGTGTATTATGTGATTGTGTTCTTGTGTCTTTGTGTGTTTGTGTAGTTGTGTGATTGTGTGATTGTGTGATTGTGGGATTGTGTGATTGTGTGATTGTGTGATTGTGTGGTTGTGTGATTGTGTGATTGTGTGATTGTGTGGTTGTGTGATTGTGTGATTGTGTGATTGTGTGATTGTGTGATTGTGTGAAAGTGGGCTTGTGTGTTTGTGGATTGTGTGGTTGTGTGATTGTGTGATGGCGGGATGTGGATTGTCTGATTGTGTGATTGTGTATTGGTGTGATTGTGCGATTGTGTGACATTGCGATTGTGTGATTGTGTGATGGCGGGTTGTGGATTGTCTGATTGTGTGATTGTGTATTGGTGTGATTGTGTGATTGTGTGATTGTGGGATTGTGTGAGTGTGTGATTGTGTGATTGCGTGATTGTGTGATTGCGTGGTTGCGTGATTGTGTGGTTGTGTGATTGTGTGATTGTGGGATTGTGTGATTGTGTGATTGTGTGATTGTGTGATTGTGTGAAAGTGGGTTTGTGTGTTTGTGGATTGTGTGGTTGTGTGATTGTGTGATGGCGGGATGTGGATTGTCTGATTGTGTGATTGTGTATTGGTGTGATTGTGCGATTGTGTGACTTTGCGATTGTGTGATTGTGTGATGGCGGGTTGTGGATTGTCTGATTGTGTGATTGTGTATTGGTGTGATTGTGTGATTGTGTGATTGTGTGATTGTGTGGTTGTGTGATTGTGTGATTGTGTGATAGTGTGATTGTGCGATTGTGTGATTGCGTGATTGCCTGGTTGCGTGATTCTGTGATTCCCTCGTTGTGCGATTGTGTTATTGTGTGATGAGGTGCTTGTGTGATGGTGTGATTGTGTGATTGTGTGATTGTGTGGTTGTGTGATTGTGTGATTGTGTGATTGTGTGATTGTGTGATTGTGTGATTGTGTTGTTGTGTGATTATGTGATTGTGTCATTGTGTTCATGTGTTATTTTGTGTTGGGGTGCTTGTGTGATTGCGCGAGAGTATGATTGTGTGACTGTCGATTGTGTATTGTGCGATTGTGTGATTGCGTGAGTGTGTGGTTGTGTGACTGTAGATTGCGTATTGTGTGATTGTGTGATTGTGTATTGGTGTGATTGTGCGATTGTGTGATTGTGTGATGGCGGGTTGTGGATTGTCTGATTGTGTGATTGTGTATTGGTGTGATTGTGCGATTGTGTGACAATGCGATTGTGTGATTGTGTGGTTGTGTGATTGTGTAATTGCATGGTGGGGTGATTGTGTGATAGTGTGATTGTGTGATAGGGTGATAGTGTGATTGTGTGATTGTATGGTTGTGTGATTGTGTGATTGTGTGATTGTGTGATTGTGTGATAGTGTGATTGTGTGATTGTGTGATTGTGTGATTGTGTGATTGTGTGGTGGCGTGATTGTGTGATTGTGTATTATGTGATTGTGTGATTGTGTCACAGTGTGATTGTGTGATTGTGTGGTTGTGTGATTGTGTGATTGCGTGATTGTGGGATTGTGTGGTTGTGTGATTGTGTGGTTGTGTGATTGTGTGATTGTGTGATTGTGTGATTGTGTGATTGTGTGATTGTGTGATTGTGTGATTGTGTGATTGTGTGAAAGTGGGTTTTAGTGTTTGTGGATTGTGTGGTTGTGTGATTGTGTGATGGCGGGATGTGGATTGTCTGATTGTGTGTTTGTGTATTGGTGTGATTGTGCGATTGTGTGACTTTGCGATTGTGTGATTGTGTGATGGCGGGTTGTGGATTGTCTGATTGTGTGATTGTGTATTGGTGTAATTGTGTGATTGTGTGATTGTGGGATTGTGTGAGTGTGTGATTGTGTGATTGTGTGATTGTGTGATTGTGTGATTGTGTCACAGTGTGATTGTGTGATTGTGTGGTTGTGTGATTGTGTGATTGTGTGATTGTGTGGTTGTGTGATTGTGGGATTGTGTTGTTGTGTGATTGTGTGGTTGTGTGATTGTGTGATTGTGTGATTGTGGGATTGTGTGATTGTGTGATTGTGTGATTGTGTGAATGTGTGATTGTGTGATTGTGTGATTGTGTGATTGTGTGATTGTGCGATTGTGTGATTGCGTGGTTGCGTGATTGCGTGATTGTGTGATTGTGTGATTGTGTGGTTGTGTGGTTGTGTGATTGTGTGATTGTGTGATAGTGTGATTGTGCGATTGTGTGATTGCGTGATTGCCTGGTTGCGTGATTCTGTGATTCCCTCGTTGTGCGATTGTGTTATTGTGTGATGAGGTGCTTGTGTGATGGTGTGATTGTGTGATTGTGTGATTGTGTGGTTGTGTGATAGTGTGATAGTGTGATTGTGTGATTGTGTGATTGTGTGATTGTGTGATTGTGTCCATGTGTAATCGTGTGTTTGGGTGCTTGTGTGATTGTGCGAGTGTGTGATTGTGTGATTGTGGATTGTGTGATTGTGTGATTGTGTGATTATGTGATTGTGTGATTGTGTGATTGTGTGATTGTGTGATTGTGTAATTGTGTGATTGTGTGATTGCGGGATTGTGTGGTTGTGTGATTGTGTGATTGCGGGATTGTGTGGTTGTGTGATAGTGTGGTTGTGTGGTTGTGTGATTGTGTGGTTGTGTGATTGTGTGATTGTGGGATTGTGTGGTTGTGTGATAGTGTGGTTGTGTGATTGTGTGATTGTGTGATTGTGTGATTGTGTGATTGTGTGATTGTGGGATTGTGTGGTTGTGTGATTGTGTGGTTGTGTGATTGCGTGATTGTGTGATTGTGGGATTCGGTGATTGTGTGATTGTGTGATTATGGGATTGTGTGGTTGTGTGATTGTGTGATTGTGTGATTGTGTGATGGTGTGATTGTGTGATTGTGTGATTGTGTGATTGTGGGATTGTGTGGTTGTGTGATTGTGTGGTTGTGTGATTGCGTGATTGTGTGATTGTGGGATTGTGTGATTGTGTGATTGTATGGTTGTGTGATTGTGTGATTGTGTGATTGTGTGATTGTGTGATTGTGTGATTGTGTGATTGTGGGATTGTGTGAGTGTGTGATTGTGTGATTGTGCGATTGTGTGATTGCGTGATTGCCTGGTTGCGTGATTCTGTGATTCCCTCGTTGTGTGATTGTGTTATTGTGCGATGAGCTGCTTGTGGGATGGTGTGATTGTGTGATTGTGTGATTGTGTGATTGTGTGATTGTTTGATTGTGTGATTGTGTGATTGTGTGATTGTGTGATTGTGTGATTGTGAGATTGTGAGATTGTGTGGTTGTGTGATTGTGTGATTGTGTGATTGTGTGATTGTGTGATTGTCTGATTGTGGGATTGTGTGGTTGTGTGATTGTGTGGTTGTGTGATTGTGTGATTGTGTGATTGTGGGATTGTGTGATTGTGTGATTGTGTGATTGTGTGGTTGTGTGATTGTGTGATTGTGTGATTGTGTGATTGTGCGATTGTGTGATTGCGCGGTTGCGTGATTGCGTGATTGTGTGATTGTGTGATTGTGTGATTGTTTGATTGTGTGATTGTGTGATTGTGTGATTGTGAGATTGTGAGATTGTGTGGTTGTGTGATTGTGTGATTGTGTGATTGTGTGATTGTCTGATTGTGGGATTGTGTGGTTGTGTGATTGTGTGGTTGTGTGATTGTGTGATTGTGTGATTGTGGGATTGTGTGATTGTGTGATTGTGTGATTGTGTGGTTGTGTGATTGTGTGATTGTGTGATAGTGTGATTGTGCGATTGTGTGATTGCGTGATTGCCTGGTTGCGTGATTCTGTGATTCCCTCGTTGTGCGATTGTGTTATTGTGTGATGAGGTGCTTGTGTGATGGTGTGATTGTGTGATTGTGTGATTGTGTGGTTGTGTGATTGCGTGATTGTGTGATTGTGGGATTGTGTGATTGTGTGATTGTGCGATTGTGTGATTGTGTGATTGTGTGGTTGTGTGAGTGTGTGGGTGTGTGATCGTGTGATTGTGTCACTGTGTGATTGTGAGATTGTGTGATTGTGTGGCGGTGTGATTGTGTGATTGTGTATTATGTGATTGTGTTCTTGTGTCTTTGTGTGATTGTGTAGTTGTGTGATTGTGTGATTGTGTGATTGTGGGATTGTGTGATTGTGTGATTGTGTGATTGTGTGGTTGTGTGATTGTGTGATTGTGTGATTGTGTGGTTGTGTGATTGTGTGATTGTGTGATTGTGTGATTGTGTGATTGTGTGATTGTGTGAAAGTGGGCTTGTGTGTTTGTGGATTGTGTGGTTGTGTGATTGTGTGATGGCGGGATGTGGATTGTCTGATTGTGTGATTGTGTATTGGTGTGATTGTGCGATTGTGTGACATTGCGATTGTGTGATTGTGTGATGGCGGGTTGTGGATTGTCTGATTGTGTGATTGTGTATTGGTGTGATTGTGTGATTGTGTGATTGTGGGATTGTGTGAGTGTGTGATTGTGTGATTGCGTGATTGTGTGATTGCGTGGTTGCGTGATTGTGTGGTTGTGTGATTGTGTGATTGTGGGATTGTGTGATTGTGTGATTGTGTGATTGTGTGATTGTGTGAAAGTGGGTTTGTGTGTTTGTGGATTGTGTGGTTGTGTGATTGTGTGATGGCGGGATGTGGATTGTCTGATTGTGTGATTGTGTATTGGTGTGATTGTGCGATTGTGTGACTTTGCGATTGTGTGATTGTGTGATGGCGGGTTGTGGATTGTCTGATTGTGTGATTGTGTATTGGTGTGATTGTGTGATTGTGTGATTGTGTGATTGTGTGGTTGTGTGATTGTGTGATTGTGTGATAGTGTGATTGTGCGATTGTGTGATTGCGTGATTGCCTGGTTGCGTGATTCTGTGATTCCCTCGTTGTGCGATTGTGTTATTGTGTGATGAGGTGCTTGTGTGATGGTGTGATTGTGTGATTGTGTGATTGTGTGGTTGTGTGATTGTGTGATTGTGTGATTGTGTGATTGTGTGATTGTGTTGTTGTGTGATTATGTGATTGTGTCATTGTGTTCATGTGTTATTTTGTGTTGGGGTGCTTGTGTGATTGCGCGAGAGTATGATTGTGTGACTGTCGATTGTGTATTGTGCGATTGTGTGATTGCGTGAGTGTGTGGTTGTGTGACTGTAGATTGCGTATTGTGTGATTGTGTGATTGTGTATTGGTGTGACTGTGCGATTGTGTGACTTTGCGATTGTGTGATTGTGTGATGGCGGGTTGTGGATTGTCTGATTGTGTGATTGTGTATTGGTGTGATTGTGCGATTGTGTGACAATGCGATTGTGTGATTGTGTGGTTGTGTGATTGTGTAATTGCATGGTGGGGTGATTGTGTGATAGTGTGATTGTGTGATAGGGTGATAGTGTGATTGTGTGATTGTATGGTTGTGTGATTGTGTGATTGTGTGATTGTGTGATTGTGTGATAGTGTGATTGTGTGATTGTGTGATTGTGTGATTGTGTGATTGTGTGGTGGCGTGATTGTGTGATTGTGTATTATGTGATTGTGTGATTGTGTCACAGTGTGATTGTGTGATTGTGTGGTTGTGTGATTGTGTGATTGCGTGATTGTGGGATTGTGTGGTTGTGTGATTGTGTGGTTGTGTGATTGTGTGATTGTGTGATTGTGTGATTGTGTGATTGTGTGATTGTGTGATTGTGTGATTGTGTGATTGTGTGATTGTGTGATTGTGTGATTGTGTGATTGTGTGATTGTGTGAAAGTGGGTTTTAGTGTTTGTGGATTGTGTGGTTGTGTGATTGTGTGATGGCGGGATGTGGATTGTCTGATTGTGTGTTTGTGTATTGGTGTGATTGTGCGATTGTGTGACTTTGCGATTGTGTGATTGTGTGATGGCGGGTTGTGGATTGTCTGATTGTGTGATTGTGTATTGGTGTAATTGTGTGATTGTGTGATTGTGGGATTGTGTGAGTGTGTGATTGTGTGATTGTGTGATTGTGTGATTGTGTCACAGTGTGATTGTGTGATTGTGTGGTTGTGTGATTGTGTGATTGTGTGGTTGTGTGATTGTGGGATTGTGTTGTTGTGTGATTGTGTGGTTGTGTGATTGTGTGATTGTGTGATTGTGGGATTGTGTGATTGTGTGATTGTGTGATTGTGTGAATGTGTGGTTGTGTGATTGTGTGATTGTGTGATTGTGTGATTGTGCGATTGTGTGATTGCGTGGTTGCGTGATTGCGTGATTGTGTGATTGTGTGATTGTGTGGTTGTGTGGTTGTGTGATTGTGTGATTGTGTGATAGTGTGATTGTGCGATTGTGTGATTGCGTGATTGCCTGGTTGCGTGATTCTGTGATTCCCTCGTTGTGCGATTGTGTTATTGTGTGATGAGGTGCTTGTGTGATGGTGTGATTGTGTGATTGTGTGATTGTGTGGTTGTGTGATAGTGTGATAGTGTGATTGTGTGATTGTGTGATTGTGTGATTGTGTGATTGTGTCCATGTGTAGTCGTGTGTTTGGGTGCTTGTGTGATTGTGCGAGTGTGTGATTGTGTGATTGTGGATTGTGTGATTGTGTGATTGTGTGATTATGTGATTGTGTGATTGTGTGATTGTGTGATTGTGTGATTGTGTGATTGTGTGATTGTGTGATTGCGGGATTGTGTGGTTGTGTGATTGTGTGATTGTGGGATTGTGTGGTTGTGTGATAGTGTGGTTGTGTGGTTGTGTGATTGTGTGGTTGTGTGATTGTGTGATTGTGGGATTGTGTGGTTGTGTGATAGTGTGGTTGTGTGATTGTGTGATTGTGTGATTGTGTGATTGTGTGATTGTGTGATTGTGGGATTGTGTGGTTGTGTGATTGTGTGGTTGTGTGATTGCGTGATTGTGTGATTGTGGGATTCGGTGATTGTGTGATTGTGTGATTATGGGATTGTGTGGTTGTGTGATTGTGTGATTGTGTGATTGTGTGATGGTGTGATTGTGTGATTGTGTGATTGTGTGATTGTGGGATTGTGTGGTTGTGTGATTGTGTGGTTGTGTGATTGCGTGATTGTGTGATTGTGGGATTGTGTGATTGTGTGATTGTATGGTTGTGTGATTGTGTGATTGTGTGATTGTGTGATTGTGTGATTGTGTGATTGTGTGATTGTGGGATTGTGTGAGTGTGTGATTGTGTGATTGTGCGATTGTGTGATTGCGTGATTGCCTGGTTGCGTGATTCTGTGATTCCCTCGTTGTGTGATTGTGTTATTGTGCGATGAGCTGCTTGTGGGATGGTGTGATTGTGTGATTGTGTGATTGTGTGATTGTGTGATTGTTTGATTGTGTGATTGTGTGATTGTGTGATTGTGTGATTGTGAGATTGTGAGATTGTGTGGTTGTGTGATTGTGTGATTGTGTGATTGTGTGATTGTGTGATTGTCTGATTGTGGGATTGTGTGGTTGTGTGATTGTGTGGTTGTGTGATTGTGTGATTGTGTGATTGTGGGATTGTGTGATTGTGTGATTGTGTGATTGTGTGGTTGTGTGATTGTGTGATTGTGTGATTGTGTGATTGTGCGATTGTGTGATTGCGCGGTTGCGTGATTGCGTGATTGTGTGATTGTGTGATTGTGTGATTGTTTGATTGTGTGATTGTGTGATTGTGTGATTGTGAGATTGTGAGATTGTGTGGTTGTGTGATTGTGTGATTGTGTGATTGTGTGATTGTCTGATTGTGGGATTGTGTGGTTGTGTGATTGTGTGGTTGTGTGATTGTGTGATTGTGTGATTGTGGGATTGTGTGATTGTGTGATTGTGTGATTGTGTGGTTGTGTGATTGTGTGATTGTGTGATAGTGTGATTGTGCGATTGTGTGATTGCGTGATTGCCTGGTTGCGTGATTCTGTGATTCCCTCGTTGTGCGATTGTGTTATTGTGTGATGAGGTGCTTGTGTGATGGTGTGATTGTGTGATTGTGTGATTGTGTGGTTGTGTGATTGCGTGATTGTGTGATTGTGGGATTGTGTGATTGTGTGATTGTGCGATTGTGTGATTGTGTGATTGTGTGGTTGTGTGAGTGTGTGGGTGTGTGATCGTGTGATTGTGTCACTGTGTGATTGTGAGATTGTGTGATTGTGTGGCGGTGTGATTGTGTGATTGTGTATTATGTGATTGTGTTCTTGTGTCTTTGTGTGATTGTGTAGTTGTGTGATTGTGTGATTGTGTGATTGTGGGATTGTGTGATTGTGTGATTGTGTGATTGTGTGGTTGTGTGATTGTGTGATTGTGTGATTGTGTGGTTGTGTGATTGTGTGATTGTGTGATTGTGTGATTGTGTGATTGTGTGATTGTGTGAAAGTGGGCTTGTGTGTTTGTGGATTGTGTGGTTGTGTGATTGTGTGATGGCGGGATGTGGATTGTCTGATTGTGTGATTGTGTATTGGTGTGATTGTGCGATTGTGTGACATTGCGATTGTGTGATTGTGTGATGGCGGGTTGTGGATTGTCTGATTGTGTGATTGTGTATTGGTGTGATTGTGTGATTGTGTGATTGTGGGATTGTGTGAGTGTGTGATTGTGTGATTGCGTGATTGTGTGATTGCGTGGTTGCGTGATTGTGTGGTTGTGTGATTGTGTGATTGTGGGATTGTGTGATTGTGTGATTGTGTGATTGTGTGATTGTGTGAAAGTGGGTTTGTGTGTTTGTGGATTGTGTGGTTGTGTGATTGTGTGATGGCGGGATGTGGATTGTCTGATTGTGTGATTGTGTATTGGTGTGATTGTGCGATTGTGTGACTTTGCGATTGTGTGATTGTGTGATGGCGGGTTGTGGATTGTCTGATTGTGTGATTGTGTATTGGTGTGATTGTGTGATTGTGTGATTGTGTGATTGTGTGGTTGTGTGATTGTGTGATTGTGTGATAGTGTGATTGTGCGATTGTGTGATTGCGTGATTGCCTGGTTGCGTGATTCTGTGATTCCCTCGTTGTGCGATTGTGTTATTGTGTGATGAGGTGCTTGTGTGATGGTGTGATTGTGTGATTGTGTGATTGTGTGGTTGTGTGATTGTGTGATTGTGTGATTGTGTGATTGTGTGATTGTGTTGTTGTGTGATTATGTGATTGTGTCATTGTGTTCATGTGTTATTTTGTGTTGGGGTGCTTGTGTGATTGCGCGAGAGTATGATTGTGTGACTGTCGATTGTGTATTGTGCGATTGTGTGATTGCGTGAGTGTGTGGTTGTGTGACTGTAGATTGCGTATTGTGTGATTGTGTGATTGTGTATTGGTGTGACTGTGCGATTGTGTGACTTTGCGATTGTGTGATTGTGTGATGGCGGGTTGTGGATTGTCTGATTGTGTGATTGTGTATTGGTGTGATTGTGCGATTGTGTGACAATGCGATTGTGTGATTGTGTGGTTGTGTGATTGTGTAATTGCATGGTGGGGTGATTGTGTGATAGTGTGATTGTGTGATAGGGTGATAGTGTGATTGTGTGATTGTATGGTTGTGTGATTGTGTGATTGTGTGATTGTGTGATTGTGTGATAGTGTGATTGTGTGATTGTGTGATTGTGTGATTGTGTGATTGTGTGGTGGCGTGATTGTGTGATTGTGTATTATGTGATTGTGTGATTGTGTCACAGTGTGATTGTGTGATTGTGTGGTTGTGTGATTGTGTGATTGCGTGATTGTGGGATTGTGTGGTTGTGTGATTGTGTGGTTGTGTGATTGTGTGATTGTGTGATTGTGTGATTGTGTGATTGTGTGATTGTGTGATTGTGTGATTGTGTGATTGTGTGATTGTGTGATTGTGTGATTGTGTGATTGTGTGATTGTGTGAAAGTGGGTTTTAGTGTTTGTGGATTGTGTGGTTGTGTGATTGTGTGATGGCGGGATGTGGATTGTCTGATTGTGTGTTTGTGTATTGGTGTGATTGTGCGATTGTGTGACTTTGCGATTGTGTGATTGTGTGATGGCGGGTTGTGGATTGTCTGATTGTGTGATTGTGTATTGGTGTAATTGTGTGATTGTGTGATTGTGGGATTGTGTGAGTGTGTGATTGTGTGATTGTGTGATTGTGTGATTGTGTCACAGTGTGATTGTGTGATTGTGTGGTTGTGTGATTGTGTGATTGTGTGGTTGTGTGATTGTGGGATTGTGTTGTTGTGTGATTGTGTGGTTGTGTGATTGTGTGATTGTGTGATTGTGGGATTGTGTGATTGTGTGATTGTGTGATTGTGTGAATGTGTGGTTGTGTGATTGTGTGATTGTGTGATTGTGTGATTGTGCGATTGTGTGATTGCGTGGTTGCGTGATTGCGTGATTGTGTGATTGTGTGATTGTGTGGTTGTGTGGTTGTGTGATTGTGTGATTGTGTGATAGTGTGATTGTGCGATTGTGTGATTGCGTGATTGCCTGGTTGCGTGATTCTGTGATTCCCTCGTTGTGCGATTGTGTTATTGTGTGATGAGGTGCTTGTGTGATGGTGTGATTGTGTGATTGTGTGATTGTGTGGTTGTGTGATAGTGTGATAGTGTGATTGTGTGATTGTGTGATTGTGTGATTGTGTGATTGTGTCCATGTGTAGTCGTGTGTTTGGGTGCTTGTGTGATTGTGCGAGTGTGTGATTGTGTGATTGTGGATTGTGTGATTGTGTGATTGTGTGATTATGTGATTGTGTGATTGTGTGATTGTGTGATTGTGTGATTGTGTGATTGTGTGATTGTGTGATTGCGGGATTGTGTGGTTGTGTGATTGTGTGATTGTGGGATTGTGTGGTTGTGTGATAGTGTGGTTGTGTGGTTGTGTGATTGTGTGGTTGTGTGATTGTGTGATTGTGGGATTGTGTGGTTGTGTGATAGTGTGGTTGTGTGATTGTGTGATTGTGTGATTGTGTGATTGTGTGATTGTGGGATTGTGTGGTTGTGTGATTGTGTGGTTGTGTGATTGCGTGATTGTGTGATTGTGGGATTCGGTGATTGTGTGATTGTGTGATTATGGGATTGTGTGGTTGTGTGATTGTGTGGTTGTGTGATTGTGTGATTGTGTGATTGTGTGATTGTGTGATTGTGTGATTGTATGATTGTGGGATTGTGTGGTTGTGTGATTGTGTGGTTGTGTGATTGCGTGATTGTGTGATTGTGGGATTGTGTGATTGTGTGATTGTATGGTTGTGTGATTGTGTGATTGTGTGATTGTGTGATTGTGTGATTGTGTGATTGTGTGATTGTGGGATTGTGTGAGTGTGTGATTGTGTGATTGTGCGATTGTGTGATTGCGTGATTGCCTGGTTGCGTGATTCTGTGATTCCCTCGTTGTGCGATTGTGTTATTGTGTGATGAGGTGCTTGTGTGATGGTGTGATTGTGTGATTGTGTGATTGTGTGGTTGTGTGATAGTGTGATAGTGTGATTGTGTGATTGTGTGATTGTGTGATTGTGTGATTGTGTCCATGTGTAGTCGTGTGTTTGGGTGCTTGTGTGATTGTGCGAGTGTGTGATTGTGTGATTGTGGATTGTGTGATTGTGTGATTGTGTGATTATGTGATTGTGTGATTGTGTGATTGTGTGATTGTGTGATTGTGTGATTGTGTGATTGCGGGATTGTGTGGTTGTGTGATTGTGTGATTGTGGGATTGTGTGGTTGTGTGATAGTGTGGTTGTGTGGTTGTGTGATTGTGTGGTTGTGTGATTGTGTGATTGTGGGATTGTGTGGTTGTGTGATAGTGTGGTTGTGTGATTGTGTGATTGTGTGATTGTGTGATTGTGTGATTGTGGGATTGTGTGGTTGTGTGATTGTGTGGTTGTGTGATTGCGTGATTGTGTGATTGTGGGATTCGGTGATTGTGTGATTGTGTGATTATGGGATTGTGTGGTTGTGTGATTGTGTGGTTGTGTGATTGTGTGATTGTGTGATTGTGTGATTGTGTGATTGTATGATTGTGGGATTGTGTGGTTGTGTGATTGTGTGGTTGTGTGATTGTGTGGTTGTGTGATTGCGTGATTGTGTGATTGTGGGATTGTGTGATTGTGTGATTGTATGGTTGTGTGATTGTGTGATTGTGTGATTGTGTGATTGTGTGATTGTGTGATTGTGTGATTGTGGGATTGTGTGAGTGTGTGATTGTGTGATTGTGCGATTGTGTGATTGCGTGATTGCCTGGTTGCGTGATTCTGTGATTCCCTCGTTGTGTGATTGTGTTATTGTGCGATGAGCTGCTTGTGGGATGGTGTGATTGTGTGATTGTGTGATTGTGTGATTGTGTGATTGTTTGATTGTGTGATTGTGTGATTGTGTGATTGTGTGATTGTGAGATTGTGAGATTGTGTGGTTGTGTGATTGTGTGATTGTGTGATTGTGTGATTGTCTGATTGTGGGATTGTGTGGTTGTGTGATTGTGTGGTTGTGTGATTGTGTGATTGTGTGATTGTGGGATTGTGTGATTGTGTGATTGTGTGATTGTGTGGTTGTGTGATTGTGTGATTGTGTGATTGTGTGATTGTGCGATTGTGTGATTGCGCGGTTGCGTGATTGCGTGATTGTGTGATTGTGTGATTGTGTGATTGTTTGATTGTGTGATTGTGTGATTGTGTGATTGTGAGATTGTGAGATTGTGTGATTGTGTGATTGTATGGTTGTGTGATTGTGTGATTGTGTGATTGTGTGATTGTGTGATTGTGTGATTGTGTGATTGTGGGATTGTGTGAGTGTGTGATTGTGTGATTGTGCGATTGTGTGATTGCGTGATTGCCTGGTTGCGTGATTCTGTGATTCCCTCGTTGTGCGATTGTGTTATTGTGTGATGAGGTGCTTGTGTGATGGTGTGATTGTGTGATTGTGTGATTGTGTGGTTGTGTGATAGTGTGATAGTGTGATTGTGTGATTGTGTGATTGTGTGATTGTGTGATTGTGTCCATGTGTAGTCGTGTGTTTGGGTGCTTGTGTGATTGTGCGAGTGTGTGATTGTGTGATTGTGGATTGTGTGATTGTGTGATTGTGTGATTATGTGATTGTGTGATTGTGTGATTGTGTGATTGTGTGATTGTGTGATTGTGTGATTGCGGGATTGTGTGGTTGTGTGATTGTGTGATTGTGGGATTGTGTGGTTGTGTGATAGTGTGGTTGTGTGGTTGTGTGATTGTGTGGTTGTGTGATTGTGTGATTGTGGGATTGTGTGGTTGTGTGATAGTGTGGTTGTGTGATTGTGTGATTGTGTGATTGTGTGATTGTGTGATTGTGGGATTGTGTGGTTGTGTGATTGTGTGGTTGTGTGATTGCGTGATTGTGTGATTGTGGGATTCGGTGATTGTGTGATTGTGTGATTATGGGATTGTGTGGTTGTGTGATTGTGTGGTTGTGTGATTGTGTGATTGTGTGATTGTGTGATTGTGTGATTGTATGATTGTGGGATTGTGTGGTTGTGTGATTGTGTGGTTGTGTGATTGTGTGGTTGTGTGATTGCGTGATTGTGTGATTGTGGGATTGTGTGATTGTGTGATTGTATGGTTGTGTGATTGTGTGATTGTGTGATTGTGTGATTGTGTGATTGTGTGATTGTGTGATTGTGGGATTGTGTGAGTGTGTGATTGTGTGATTGTGCGATTGTGTGATTGCGTGATTGCCTGGTTGCGTGATTCTGTGATTCCCTCGTTGTGTGATTGTGTTATTGTGCGATGAGCTGCTTGTGGGATGGTGTGATTGTGTGATTGTGTGATTGTGTGATTGTGTGATTGTTTGATTGTGTGATTGTGTGATTGTGTGATTGTGTGATTGTGAGATTGTGAGATTGTGTGGTTGTGTGATTGTGTGATTGTGTGATTGTGTGATTGTCTGATTGTGGGATTGTGTGGTTGTGTGATTGTGTGGTTGTGTGATTGTGTGATTGTGTGATTGTGGGATTGTGTGATTGTGTGATTGTGTGATTGTGTGGTTGTGTGATTGTGTGATTGTGTGATTGTGTGATTGTGCGATTGTGTGATTGCGCGGTTGCGTGATTGCGTGATTGTGTGATTGTGTGATTGTGTGATTGTTCGATTGTGTGATTGTGTGATTGTGTGATTGTGAGATTGTGAGATTGTGTGGTTGTGTGGTTGTGTGATTGTGTGATTGTGTGATTGTCTGATTGTGGGATTGTGTGGTTGTGTGATTGTGTGGTTGTGTGATTGTGTGATTGTGTGATTGTGGGATTGTGTGATTGTGTGATTGTGTGATTGTGTGGTTGTGTGATTGTGTGATTGTGTGATAGTGTGATTGTGCGATTGTGTGATTGCGTGATTGCCTGGTTGCGTGATTCTGTGATTCCCTCGTTGTGCGATTGTGTTATTGTGTGATGAGGTGCTTGTGTGATGGTGTGATTGTGTGATTGTGTGATTGTGTGGTTGTGTGATTGCGTGATTGTGTGATTGTGGGATTGTGTGATTGTGTGATTGTGCGATTGTGTGATTGTGTGATTGTGTGGTTGTGTGAGTGTGTGGGTGTGTGATCGTGTGATTGTGTCACTGTGTGATTGTGAGATTGTGTGATTGTGTGGCGGTGTGATTGTGTGATTGTGTATTATGTGATTGCGTGATTGTGTGATTGTGGGATTGTGTGATTGTGTGATTGTGTGATTGTGTGGTTGTGTGATTGTGTGATTGTGTGATTGTGTGGTTGTGTGATTGTGTGATTGTGTGATTGTGTGATTGTGTGATTGTGTGATTGTGTGAAAGTGGGCTTGTGTGTTTGTGGATTGTGTGGTTGTGTGATTGTGTGATGGCGGGATGTGGATTGTCTGATTGTGTGATTGTGTATTGGTGTGATTGTGCGATTGTGTGACATTGCGATTGTGTGATTGTGTGATGGCGGGTTGTGGATTGTCTGATTGTGTGATTGTGTATTGGCGTGATTGTGTGATTGTGTGATTGTGGGATTGTGTGAGTGTGTGATTGTGTGATTGCGTGATTGTGTGATTGCGTGGTTGCGTGATTGTGTGGTTGTGTGATTGTGTGATTGTGGGATTGTGTGATTGTGTGATTGTGTGATTGTGTGATTGTGTGAAAGTGGGTTTGTGTGTTTGTGGATTGTGTGGTTGTGTGATTGTGTGATGGCGGGATGTGGATTGTCTGATTGTGTGATTGTGTATTGGTGTGATTGTGCGATTGTGTGACTTTGCGATTGTGTGATTGTGTGATGGCGGGTTGTGGATTGTCTGATTGTGTGATTGTGTATTGGTGTGATTGTGTGATTGTGTGATTGTGTGATTGTGTGATTGTGTGATTGTGTGGTTGTGCGATTGTGTGATTGCGTGGTTGCGTGATTGCGTGATTGTGTGATTGTGTGATTGTGTGATTGTGTGGTTGTGTGATTGTGTGATTGTGTGATAGTGTGATTGTGCGATTGTGTGATTGCGTGATTGCCTGGTTGCGTGATTCTGTGATTCCCTCGTTGTGCGATTGTGTTATTGTGTGATGAGGTGCTTGTGTGATGGTGTGATTGTGTGATTGTGTGATTGTGTGGTTGTGTGATTGCGTGATTGTGTGATTGTGTGATTGTGTGATTGTGTGATTGTGTGATTGTGTTGTTGTGTGATTATGTGATTGTGTCATTGTGTTCATGTGTTATTTTGTGTTGGGGTGCTTGTGTGATTGCGTGAGAGTATGATTGTGTGACTGTCGATTGTGTATTGTGCGATTGTGTGATTGCGTGAGTGTGTGGTTGTGTGACTGTAGATTGCGTATTGTGTGATTGTGTGATTGTGTATTGGTGTGATTGTGCGATTGTGTGACTTTGCGATTGTGTGATTGTGTGATGGCGGGTTGTGGATTGTCTGATTGTGTGATTGTGTATTGGTGTGATTGTGCGATTGTGTGACAATGCGATTGTGTGATTGTGTGGTTGTGTGATTGTGTAATTGCATGGTGGGGTGATTGTGTGATAGTGTGATTGTGTGATAGTGTGATAGTGTGATTGTGTGATTGTATGGTTGTGTGATTGTGTGATTGTGTGATTGTGTGATTGTGTGATAGTGTGATTGTGTGATTGTGTGATTGTGTGATTGTGTGATTGTGTGGTGGCGTGATTGTGTGATTGTGTATTATGTGATTGTGTGATTGTGTCACAGTGTGATTGTGTGATTGTGTGGTTGTGTGATTGTGTGATTGCGTGATTGTGGGATTGTGTGGTTGTGTGATTGTGTGGTTGTGTGATTGTGTGATTGTGTGATTGTGTGATTGTGTGATTGTGTGATTGTGTGATTGTGTGATTGTGTGATTGTGTGATTGTGTGATTGTGTGATTGTGTGATTGTGTGAAAGTGGGTTTTAGTGTTTGTGGATTGTGTGGTTGTGTGATTGTGTGATGGCGGGATGTGGATTGTCTGATTGTGTGTTTGTGTATTGGTGTGATTGTGCGATTGTGTGACTTTGCGATTGTGTGATTGTGTGATGGCGGGTTGTGGATTGTCTGATTGTGTGATTGTGTATTGGTGTAATTGTGTGATTGTGTGATTGTGGGATTGTGTGAGTGTGTGATTGTGTGATTGTGTGATTGTGTGATTGTGTGATTGTGTGGTTGTGTGATTGTGTGATTGTGTGGTTGTGTGATTGTGTGATTGTGTGGTTGTGTGATTGTGGGATTGTGTTGTTGTGTGATTGTGTGGTTGTGTGATTGTGTGATTGTGTGATTGTGGGATTGTGTGATTGTGTGATTGTGTGATTGTGTGAATGTGTGGTTGTGTGATTGTGTGATTGTGTGATTGTGTGATTGTGCGATTGTGTGATTGCGTGGTTGCGTGATTGCGTGATTGTGTGATTGTGTGATTGTGTGGTTGTGTGGTTGTGTGATTGTGTGATTGTGTGATAGTGTGATTGTGCGATTGTGTGATTGCGTGATTGCCTGGTTGCGTGATTCTGTGATTCCCTCGTTGTGCGATTGTGTTATTGTGTGATGAGGTGCTTGTGTGATGGTGTGATTGTGTCATTGTGTGATTGTGTGGTTGTGTGATAGTGTGATAGTGTGATTGTGTGATTGTGTGATTGTGTGATTGTGTGATTGTGTCCATGTGTAATCGTGTGTTTGGGTGCTTGTGTGATTGTGCGAGTGTGTGATTGTGTGATTGTGGATTGTGTGATTGTGTGATTGTGTGATTATGTGATTGTGTGATTGTGTGATTGTGTGATTGTGTGATTGTGTGATTGTGTGATTGTGTGATTGTGTGATTGCGGGATTGTGTGGTTGTGTGATTGTGTGATTGTGGGATTGTGTGGTTGTGTGATATTGTGGTTGTGTGGTTGTGTGATTGTGTGGTTGTGTGATTGTGTGATTGTGGGATTGTGTGGTTGTGTGATAGTGTGGTTGTGTGATTGTGTGATTGTGTGATTGTGTGATTGTGTGATTGTGTGATTGTGGGATTGTGTGGTTGTGTGATTGTGTGGTTGTGTGATTGCGTGATTGTGTGATTGTGGGATTCGGTGATTGTGTGATTGTGTGATTGTGTGGTTGTGTGGTTGTGTGATTGTGTGGTTGTGTGATTGTGTGATTGTGTGATTGTGTGATTGTGTGATTGTGTGATTGTGTGATTGTGGGATTGTGTGGTTGTGTGATTGTGTGGTTGTGTGATTGCGTGATTGTGTGATTGTGGGATTGTGTGATTGTGTGATTGTATGGTTGTGTGATTGTGTGATTGTGTGATTGTGTGATTGTGTGATTGTGTGATTGTGGGATTGTGTGAGTGTGTGATTGTGTGATTGTGCGATTGTGTGATTGCGTGATTGCCTGGTTGCGTGATTCTGTGATTCCCTCGTTGTGTGATTGTGTTATTGTGCGATGAGCTGCTTGTGGGATGGTGTGATTGTGTGATTGTGTGATTGTGCGATTGTGTGATTGCGCGGTTGCGTGATTGCGTGATTGTGTGATTGTGTGATTGTGTGGTTGTGTGATTGTGTGATTGTGTGATTGTGTGATTGTGCGATTGTGTGATTGCGTGATTGCGTGGTTGCGTGATTCTGTGATTCCCTCGCTGTGCGATTGTGCTATTGTGTGATGAGGTGCATGTGTGATGGTGTGATTGTGTGATTGTGTGATTGTGTGGTTGTGTGGTTGTGTGACTGTGTGGTTGTGTGATTGTGTGATTATGTGATTGTGGGATTGTGTGGTTGTGTGATTGTGTGGTTGTGTGATTGCGTGATTGTGTGATTGTGGGATTGTGTGATTGTGTGATTGTGGGATTGTGTGGTTGTGTGATTGCGTGGTTGTGTGATTGTGTGATTGTGAGATTGTGGGATTGTGTGTTTGTGTGATTGTGTGGTTGTGTGATTGCGTGATTGTGTGATTGTGGGATTGTGTGATTGTGTGATTGTGCGATTTTGTGATTGTGTGATTGTGTGGTTGTGTGAGTGTGTGGTTGTGTGATCGTGTGATTGTGTCACTGTGTGATTGTGTGATTGTGTGATTGTGTATTTTGTGATTGTGTTCTTGTGTCTTTGTGTGATTGTGTAGTTGTGTGATTGTGTGATTGTGTGATTGTGGGATTGTGAGATTGTGTGATTGTGTGATTGTGTGATTGTGTGATTGTGTGATTGTGTGATTGTGTGATTGCGTGATTGTGTGATAGTGTGATTGTGTGATTGTGTGATTGTGTGATTGTGTGATTGTGTGACTGTGTGAAAGTGGGTTTGTGTGTTTGTGGATTGTGTGGTTGTGCGATTGTGTGATGGCGGGATGTGGATTGTCTGATTGTGTGATTGTGTATTGGTGTGATTGTGCGATTGTGCGACTTTGCGATTGTGTGATTGTGTGATGGCGGGTTGTGGATTGTCTGATTGTGTGATTGTGTATTGGTGTGATTGTGTGATTGTGGGATTGTGTGAGTGTGTGATTGTGTGATTGCGTGATTGTGTGATTGTGTGATTGTGTCACAGTGTGATTGTGTGATTGTGTGATTGTGTGATTGTGTCACAGTGTGATTGTGTGATTGTGTGGTTGTGTGATTGTGTGATTGTGTGATTGTGTGGTTGTGTGATTGTGTGATTGTGTGATTGTGTGATTGTGGGATTGTGTGGTTGTGTGATTGTGTGATTGTGTGATTGTGTGGTTGTGTGATTGTGTGATTGTGTGATTGTGTGATTGTGTGATTGTGTGATTGTGTGATTGTGTGATTGTGTGAAAGTGGGTTTGTGTGTTTGTGGATTGTGTGGTTGTGTGATTGTGTGATGGCGGGATGTGGATTGTCTGATTGTGTGATTGTGTATTGGTGTGATTGTGCGATTGTGTGACATTGCGATTGTGTGATTGTGTGATGGCGGGTTGTGGATTGTCTGATTGTGTGATTGTGTATTGGTGTGATTGTGTGATTGTGTGATTGTGGGATTGTGTGAGTGTGTGATTGTGTGATTGCGTGATTGTGTGATTGCGTGGTTGCGTGATTGTGTGGTTGTGTGATTGTGTGATTGTGGGATTGTGTGATTGTGTGATTGTGTGATTGTGTGATTGTGTGATTGTGTGAAAGTGGGTTTGTGTGTTTGTGGATTGTGTGGTTGTGTGATTGTGTGATGGCGGGATGTGGATTGTCTGATTGTGTGATTGTGTATTGGTGTGATTGTGCGATTGTGTGACTTTGCGATTGTGTGATTGTGTGATGGCGGGTTGTGGATTGTCTGATTGTGTGATTGTGTATTGGTGTGATTGTGTGATTGTGTGATTGTGTGATTGTGCGATTGTGTGATTGCGTGGTTGCGTGATTGCGTGATTGTGTGATTGTGTGATTGTGTGATTGTGTGGTTGTGTGATTGTGTGATTGTGTGATAGTGTGATTGTGCGATTGTGTGATTGCGTGATTGCCTGGTTGCGTGATTCTGTGATTCCCTCGTTGTGCGATTGTGTTATTGTGTGATGAGGTGCTTGCGTGATGGTGTGATTGTGTGATTGTGTGATTGTGTGGTTGTGTGCTTGTGTGATTGTGTGATTGTGTGATTGTGTGATTGTGTGATCGTGTGGTTGTGTGATTATGTGATTGTGTCATTGTGTTCATGTGTTATTTTGTGTTGGGGTGCTTGTGTGATTGCGTGAGAGTATGATTGTGTGACTGTCGATTGTGTATTGTGCGATTGTGTGATTGCGTGAGTGTGTGGTTGTGTGACTGTAGATTGCGTATTGTGTGATTGTGTGATTGTGTATTGGTGTGATTGTGCGATTGTGTGACTTTGCGATTGTGTGATTGTGTGATGGCGGATTGTGGATTGTCTGATTGTGTGATTGTGTATTGGTGTGATTGTGCGATTGTGTGACAATGCGATTGTGTGATTGTGTGGTTGTGTGATTGTGTAATTGCATGGTGGGGTGATTGTGTGATAGTGTGATTGTGTGATAGTGTGATAGTGTGATTGTGTGATTGTATGGTTGTGTGATTGTGTGATTGTGTGATTGTGTGATAGTGTGATTGTGTGATTGTGTGATTGTGTGATTGTCTGATTGTGTGGTGGTGTGATTGTGTGATTGTGTATTATGTGATTGTGTGATTGTGTCACAATGTGATTGTGTGATTGTGTGGTTGTGTGATTGTGTGATTGCGTGATTGTGGGATTGTGTGGTTGTGTGATTGTGTGGTTGTGTGATTGTGTGATTGTGTGATTGTGTGATTGTGTGATTGTGTGATTGTGTGATTGTGTGATTGTGTGATTGTGTGATTGTGTGATTGTGTGATTGTGTGATTGTGTGATTGTGTGATTGTGTGATTGTGTGATTGTGTGATTGTGTGATTGTGTGAAAGTGGGTTTTAGTGTTTGTGGATTGTGTGGTTGTGTGATTGTGTGATGGCGGGATGTGGATTGTCTGATTGTGTGTTTGTGTATTGGTGTGATTGTGCGATTGTGTGACTTTGCGATTGTGTGATTGTGTGATGGCGGGTTGTGGATTGTCTGATTGTGTGATTGTGTATTGGTGTAATTGTGTGATTGTGTGATTGTGGGATTGTGTGAGTGTGTGATTGTGTGATTGTGTGATTGCGTGGTTGTGTGATTGTGTGATTGTGTGATTGTGGGATTGTGTGGTTGTGTGATTGTGTGGTTGTGTGATTGCGTGATTGTGTGATTGTGGGATTGTGTGATTGTGTGATTGTGCGATTTTGTGATTGTGTGATTGTGTGGTTGTGTGAGTGTGTGGGTGTGTGATCGTGTGATTGTGTCACTGTGTGATTGTGTGATTGTGTGATTGTGTATTTTGTGATTGTGTTCTTGTGTCTTTGTGTGATTGTGTAGTTGTGTGATTGTGTGATTGTGTGATTGTGGGATTGTGAGATTGTGTGATTGTGTGATTGTGTGATAGTGTGATAGTGTGATTGTGTGATTGTGTGATTGTGTGATTGTGTGATTGTGTGATTGTGTGATTGTGTGATTGTGTGATTGTGTGATAGTGTGATTGTGTGATTGTGTGATTGTGTGATTGTGTGATTGTGTGGTGGCGTGATTGTGTGATTGTGTATTATGTGATTGTGTGATTGTGTCACAGTGTGATTGTGTGATTGTGTGGTTGTGTGATTGTGTGATTGCGTGATTGTGGGATTGTGTGGTTGTGTGACTGTAGATTGCGTATTGTGTGATTGTGTGATTGTGTATTGGTGTGATTGTGCGATTGTGTGACTTTGCGATTGTGTGATTGTGTGATGGCGGGTTGTGGATTGTCTGATTGTGTGATTGTGTATTGGTGTGATTGTGCGATTGTGTGACAATGCGATTGTGTGATTGTGTGGTTGTGTGATTGTGTAATTGCATGGTGGGGTGATTGTGTGATAGTGTGATTGTGTGATAGGGTGATAGTCTGATTGTGTGATTGTATGGTTGTGTGATTGTGTGATTGTGTGATTGTGTGATTGTGTGATAGTGTGATTGTGTGATTGTGTGATTGTGTGATTGTGTGATTGTGTGGTGGCGTGATTGTGTGATTGTGTATTATGTGATTGTGTGATTGTGTCACAGTGTGATTGTGTGATTGTGTGGTTGTGTGATTGTGTGATTGCGTGATTGTGGGATTGTGTGGTTGTGTGATTGTGTGGTTGTGTGATTGTGTGATTGTGTGATTGTGTGATTGTGTGATTGTGTGATTGTGTGATTGTGTGATTGTGTGATTGTGTGATTGTGTGATTGTGTGATTGTGTGATTGTGTGATTGTGTGATTGTGTGAAAGTGGGTTTTAGTGTTTGTGGATTGTGTGGTTGTGTGATTGTGTGATGGCGGGATGTGGATTGTCTGATTGTGTGTTTGTGTATTGGTGTGATTGTGCGATTGTGTGACTTTGCGATTGTGTGATTGTGTGATGGCGGGTTGTGGATTGTCTGATTGTGTGATTGTGTATTGGTGTAATTGTGTGATTGTGTGATTGTGGGATTGTGTGAGTGTGTGATTGTGTGATTGTGTGATTGTGTGATTGTGTGATTGTGTCACAGTGTGATTGTGTGATTGTGTGGTTGTGTGATTGTGTGATTGTGTGGTTGTGTGATTGTGGGATTGTGTTGTTGTGTGATTGTGTGGTTGTGTGATTGTGTGATTGTGTGATTGTGGGATTGTGTGATTGTGTGATTGTGTGATTGTGTGAATGTGTGGTTGTGTGATTGTGTGATTGTGTGATTGTGTGATTGTGCGATTGTGTGATTGCGTGGTTGCGTGATTGCGTGATTGTGTGATTGTGTGATTGTGTGGTTGTGTGGTTGTGTGATTGTGTGATTGTGTGATAGTGTGATTGTGCGATTGTGTGATTGCGTGATTGCCTGGTTGCGTGATTCTGTGATTCCCTCGTTGTGCGATTGTGTTATTGTGTGATGAGGTGCTTGTGTGATGGTGTGATTGTGTGATTGTGTGATTGTGTGGTTGTGTGATAGTGTGATAGTGTGATTGTGTGATTGTGTGATTGTGTGATTGTGTGATTGTGTCCATGTGTAATCGTGTGTTTGGGTGCTTGTGTGATTGTGCGAGTGTGTGATTGTGTGATTGTGGATTGTGTGATTGTGTGATTGTGTGATTATGTGATTGTGTGATTGTGTGATTGTGTGATTGTGTGATTGTGTGATTGTGTGATTGCGGGATTGTGTGGTTGTGTGATTGTGTGATTGTGGGATTGTGTGGTTGTGTGATAGTGTGGTTGTGTGGTTGTGTGATTGTGTGGTTGTGTGATTGTGTGATTGTGGGATTGTGTGGTTGTGTGATAGTGTGGTTGTGTGATTGTGTGATTGTGTGATTGTGTGATTGTGTGATTGTGTGATTGTGGGATTGTGTGGTTGTGTGATTGTGTGGTTGTGTGATTGCGTGATTGTGTGATTGTGGGATTCGGTGATTGTGTGATAGTGTGATTATGGGATTGTGTGGTTGTGTGATTGTGTGGTTGTGTGATTGTGTGATTGTGTGATTGTGTGACTGTGTGATTGTGTGATTGTATGATTGTGGGATTGTGTGGTTGTGTGATTGTGTGGTTGTGTGATTGCGTGATTGTGTGATTGTGGGATTGTGTGATTGTGTGATTGTATGGTTGTGTGATTGTGTGATTGTGTGATTGTGTGATTGTGTGATTGTGTGATTGTGGGATTGTGTGAGTGTGTGATTGTGTGATTGTGCGATTGTGTGATTGCGTGATTGCCTGGTTGCGTGATTCTGTGATTCCCTCGTTGTGTGATTGTGTTATTGTGCGATGAGCTGCTTGTGGGATGGTGTGATTGTGTGATTGTGTGATTGTGTGATTGTGTGATTGTTTGATTGTGTGATTGTGTGATTGTGTGATTGTGTGATTGTGAGATTGTGAGATTGTGTGGTTGTGTGATTGTGTGATTGTGTGATTGTGTGATTGTCTGATTGTGGGATTGTGTGGTTGTGTGATTGTGTGGTTGTGTGATTGTGTGATTGTGTGATTGTGGGATTGTGTGATTGTGTGATTGTGTGATTGTGTGGTTGTGTGATTGTGTGATTGTGTGATTGTGTGATTGTGCGATTGTGTGATTGCGCGGTTGCGTGATTGCGTGATTGTGTGATTGTGTGATTGTGTGATTGTTTGATTGTGTGATTGTGTGATTGTGTGATTGTGAGATTGTGAGATTGTGTGGTTGTGTGATTGTGTGATTGTGTGATTGTGTGATTGTCTGATTGTGGGATTGTGTGGTTGTGTGATTGTGTGGTTGTGTGATTGTGTGATTGTGTGATTGTGGGATTGTGTGATTGTGTGATTGTGTGATTGTGTGGTTGTGTGATTGTGTGATTGTGTGATAGTGTGATTGTGCGATTGTGTGATTGCGTGATTGCCTGGTTGCGTGATTCTGTGATTCCCTCGTTGTGCGATTGTGTTATTGTGTGATGAGGTGCTTGTGTGATGGTGTGATTGTGTGATTGTGTGATTGTGTGGTTGTGTGATTGCGTGATTGTGTGATTGTGGGATTGTGTGATTGTGTGATTGTGCGATTGTGTGATTGTGTGATTGTGTGGTTGTGTGAGTGTGTGGGTGTGTGATCGTGTGATTGTGTCACTGTGTGATTGTGAGATTGTGTGATTGTGTGGCGGTGTGATTGTGTGATTGTGTATTATGTGATTGCGTGATTGTGTGATTGTGGGATTGTGTGATTGTGTGATTGTGTGATTGTGTGGTTGTGTGATTGTGTGATTGTGTGATTGTGTGGTTGTGTGATTGTGTGATTGTGTGATTGTGTGATTGTGTGATTGTGTGATTGTGTGAAAGTGGGCTTGTGTGTTTGTGGATTGTGTGGTTGTGTGATTGTGTGATGGCGGGATGTGGATTGTCTGATTGTGTGATTGTGTATTGGTGTGATTGTGCGATTGTGTGACATTGCGATTGTGTGATTGTGTGATGGCGGGTTGTGGATTGTCTGATTGTGTGATTGTGTATTGGTGTGATTGTGTGATTGTGTGATTGTGGGATTGTGTGAGTGTGTGATTGTGTGATTGCGTGATTGTGTGATTGCGTGGTTGCGTGATTGTGTGGTTGTGTGATTGTGTGATTGTGGGATTGTGTGATTGTGTGATTGTGTGATTGTGTGATTGTGTGAAAGTGGGTTTGTGTGTTTGTGGATTGTGTGGTTGTGTGATTGTGTGATGGCGGGATGTGGATTGTCTGATTGTGTGATTGTGTATTGGTGTGATTGTGCGATTGTGTGACTTTGCGATTGTGTGATTGTGTGATGGCGGGTTGTGGATTGTCTGATTGTGTGACTGTGTATTGGTGTGATTGTGTGATTGTGTGATTGTGTGATTGTGTGATTGTGTGGTTGTGCGATTGTGTGATTGCGTGGTTGCGTGATTGCGTGATTGTGTGATTGTGTGATTGTGTGATTGTGTGGTTGTGTGATTGTGTGATTGTGTGATAGTGTGATTGTGCGATTGTGTGATTGCGTGATTGCCTGGTTGCGTGATTCTGTGATTCCCTCGTTGTGCGATTGTGTTATTGTGTGATGAGGTGCTTGTGTGATGGTGTGATTGTGTGATTGTGTGATTGTGTGGTTGTGTGATTGCGTGATTGTGTGATTGTGTGATTGTGTGATTGTGTGATTGTGTTGTTGTGTGATTATGTGATTGTGTCATTGTGTTCATGTGTTATTTTGTGTTGGGGTGCTTGTGTGATTGCGTGAGAGTATGATTGTGTGACTGTCGATTGTGTATTGTGCGATTGTGTGATTGCGTGAGTGTGTGGTTGTGTGACTGTAGATTGCGTATTGTGTGATTGTGTGATTGTGTATTGGTGTGATTGTGCGATTGTGTGACTTTGCGATTGTGTGATTGTGTGATGGCGGGTTGTGGATTGTCTGATTGTGTGATTGTGTATTGGTGTGATTGTGCGATTGTGTGACAATGCGATTGTGTGATTGTGTGGTTGTGTGATTGTGTAATTGCATGGTGGGGTGATTGTGTGATAGTGTGATTGTGTGATAGTGTGATAGTGTGATTGTGTGATTGTATGGTTGTGTGATTGTGTGATTGTGTGATTGTGTGATTGTGTGATAGTGTGATTGTGTGATTGTGTGATTGTGTGATTGTGTGATTGTGTGGTGGCGTGATTGTGTGATTGTGTATTATGTGATTGTGTGATTGTGTCACAGTGTGATTGTGTGATTGTGTGGTTGTGTGATTGTGTGATTGCGTGATTGTGGGATTGTGTGGTTGTGTGATTGTGTGGTTGTGTGATTGTGTGATTGTGTGATTGTGTGATTGTGTGATTGTGTGATTGTGTGATTGTGTGATTGTGTGATTGTGTGATTGTGTGATTGTGTGATTGTGTGAAAGTGGGTTTTAGTGTTTGTGGATTGTGTGGTTGTGTGATTGTGTGATGGCGGGATGTGGATTGTCTGATTGTGTGTTTGTGTATTAGTGTGATTGTGCGATTGTGTGACTTTGCGATTGTGTGATTGTGTGATGGCGGGTTGTGGATTGTCTGATTGTGTGATTGTGTATTGGTGTAATTGTGTGATTGTGTGATTGTGGGATTGTGTGAGTGTGTGATTGTGTGATTGTGTGATTGTGTGATTGTGTGATTGTGTGGTTGTGTGATTGTGTGATTGTGTGGTTGTGTGATTGTGTGATTGTGTGGTTGTGTGATTGTGGGATTGTGTTGTTGTGTGATTGTGTGGTTGTGTGATTGTGTGATTGTGTGATTGTGGGATTGTGTGATTGTGTGATTGTGTGATTGTGTGAATGTGTGGTTGTGTGATTGTGTGATTGTGTGATTGTGTGATTGTGCGATTGTGTGATTGCGTGGTTGCGTGATTGCGTGATTGTGTGATTGTGTGATTGTGTGGTTGTGTGGTTGTGTGATTGTGTGATTGTGTGATAGTGTGATTGTGCGATTGTGTGATTGCGTGATTGCCTGGTTGCGTGATTCTGTGATTCCCTCGTTGTGCGATTGTGTTATTGTGTGATGAGGTGCTTGTGTGATGGTGTGATTGTGTCATTGTGTGATTGTGTGGTTGTGTGATAGTGTGATAGTGTGATTGTGTGATTGTGTGATTGTGTGATTGTGTGATTGTGTCCATGTGTAATCGTGTGTTTGGGTGCTTGTGTGATTGTGCGAGTGTGTGATTGTGTGATTGTGGATTGTGTGATTGTGTGATTGTGTGATTATGTGATTGTGTGATTGTGTGATTGTGTGATTGTGTGATTGTGTGATTGTGTGATTGTGTGATTGCGGGATTGTGTGGTTGTGTGATTGTGTGATTGTGGGATTGTGTGGTTGTGTGATAGTGTGGTTGTGTGGTTGTGTGATTGTGTGGTTGTGTGATTGTGTGATTGTGGGATTGTGTGGTTGTGTGATAGTGTGGTTGTGTGATTGTGTGATTGTGTGATTGTGTGATTGTGGGATTGTGTGGTTGTGTGATTGTGTGGTTGTGTGATTGCGTGATTGTGTGATTGTGGGATTCGGTGATTGTGTGATTGTGTGATTGTGTGGTTGTGTGGTTGTGTGATTGTGTGGTTGTGTGATTGTGTGATTGTGTGATTGTGTGATTGTGTGATTGTGTGATTGTGTGATTGTGGGATTGTGTGGTTGTGTGATTGTGTGGTTGTGTGATTGCGTGATTGTGTGATTGTGGGATTGTGTGATTGTGTGATTGTATGGTTGTGTGATTGTGTGATTGTGTGATTGTGTGATTGTGTGATTGTGTGATTGTGTGATTGTGGGATTGTGTGAGTGTGTGATTGTGTGATTGTGCGATTGTGTGATTGCGTGATTGCCTGGTTGCGTGATTCTGTGATTCCCTCGTTGTGTGATTGTGTTATTGTGCGATGAGCTGCTTGTGGGATGGTGTGATTGTGTGATTGTGTGATTGTGTGATTGTGTGATTGTTTGATTGTGTGATTGTGTGATTGTGTGATTGTGTGATTGTGAGATTGTGAGATTGTGTGGTTGTGTGATTGTGTGATTGTGTGATTGTGTGATTGTCTGATTGTGGGATTGTGTGGTTGTGTGATTGTGTGGTTGTGTGATTGTGTGATTGTGTGATTGTGGGATTGTGTGATTGTGTGATTGTGTGATTGTGTGGTTGTGTGATTGTGTGATTGTGTGATTGTGTGATTGTGCGATTGTGTGATTGCGCGGTTGCGTGATTGCGTGATTGTGTGATTGTGTGATTGTGTGGTTGTGTGATTGTGTGATTGTGTGATTGTGTGATTGTGCGATTGTGTGATTGCGTGATTGCGTGGTTGCGTGATTCTGTGATTCCCTCGCTGTGCGATTGTGCTATTGTGTGATGAGGTGCATGTGTGATGGTGTGATTGTGTGATTGTGTGATTGTGTGGTTGTGTGATTGTGTGATTGTGTGGTTGTGTGATTGTGTGATTGTGTGATAGTGTGATTGTGCGATTGTGTGATTGCGTGATTGCCTGGTTGCGTGATTCTGTGATTCCCTCGTTGTGCGATTGTGTTATTGTGTGATGAGGTGCTTGTGTGATGGTGTGATTGTGTGATTGTGTGATTGTGTGGTTGTGTGATTGCGTGATTGTGTGATTGTGGGATTGTGTGATTGTGTGATTGTGCGATTGTGTGATTGTGTGATTGTGTGGTTGTGTGAGTGTGTGGGTGTGTGATCGTGTGATTGTGTCACTGTGTGATTGTGAGATTGTGTGATTGTGTGGCGGTGTGATTGTGTGATTGTGTATTATGTGATTGCGTGATTGTGTGATTGTGGGATTGTGTGATTGTGTGATTGTGTGATTGTGTGGTTGTGTGATTGTGTGATTGTGTGATTGTGTGGTTGTGTGATTGTGTGATTGTGTGATTGTGTGATTGTGTGATTGTGTGAAAGTGGGCTTGTGTGTTTGTGGATTGTGTGGTTGTGTGATTGTGTGATGGCGGGATGTGGATTGTCTGATTGTGTGATTGTGTATTGGTGTGATTGTGCGATTGTGTGACATTGCGATTGTGTGATTGTGTGATGGCGGGTTGTGGATTGTCTGATTGTGTGATTGTGTATTGGTGTGATTGTGTGATTGTGTGATTGTGGGATTGTGTGAGTGTGTGATTGTGTGATTGCGTGATTGTGTGATTGCGTGGTTGCGTGATTGTGTGGTTGTGTGATTGTGTGATTGTGGGATTGTGTGATTGTGTGATTGTGTGATTGTGTGATTGTGTGAAAGTGGGTTTGTGTGTTTGTGGATTGTGTGGTTGTGTGATTGTGTGATGGCGGGATGTGGATTGTCTGATTGTGTGATTGTGTATTGGTGTGATTGTGCGATTGTGTGACTTTGCGATTGTGTGATTGTGTGATGGCGGGTTGTGGATTGTCTGATTGTGTGATTGTGTATTGGTGTGATTGTGTGATTGTGTGATTGTGTGATTGTGTGATTGTGTGGTTGTGCGATTGTGTGATTGCGTGGTTGCGTGATTGCGTGATTGTGTGATTGTGTGATTGTGTGATTGTGTGGTTGTGTGATTGTGTGATTGTGTGATAGTGTGATTGTGCGATTGTGTGATTGCGTGATTGCCTGGTTGCGTGATTCTGTGATTCCCTCGTTGTGCGATTGTGTTATTGTGTGATGAGGTGCTTGTGTGATGGTGTGATTGTGTGATTGTGTGATTGTGTGGTTGTGTGATTGCGTGATTGTGTGATTGTGTGATTGTGTGATTGTGTGATTGTGTTGTTGTGTGATTATGTGATTGTGTCATTGTGTTCATGTGTTATTTTGTGTTGGGGTGCTTGTGTGATTGCGTGAGAGTATGATTGTGTGACTGTCGATTGTGTATTGTGCGATTGTGTGATTGCGTGAGTGTGTGGTTGTGTGACTGTAGATTGCGTATTGTGTGATTGTGTGATTGTGTATTGGTGTGATTGTGCGATTGTGTGACTTTGCGATTGTGTGATTGTGTGATGGCGGGTTGTGGATTGTCTGATTGTGTGATTGTGTATTGGTGTGATTGTGCGATTGTGTGACAATGCGATTGTGTGATTGTGTGGTTGTGTGATTGTGTAATTGCATGGTGGGGTGATTGTGTGATAGTGTGATTGTGTGATAGTGTGATAGTGTGATTGTGTGATTGTATGGTTGTGTGATTGTGTGATTGTGTGATTGTGTGATTGTGTGATAGTGTGATTGTGTGATTGTGTGATTGTGTGATTGTGTGATTGTGTGGTGGCGTGATTGTGTGATTGTGTATTATGTGATTGTGTGATTGTGTCACAGTGTGATTGTGTGATTGTGTGGTTGTGTGATTGTGTGATTGCGTGATTGTGGGATTGTGTGGTTGTGTGATTGTGTGGTTGTGTGATTGTGTGATTGTGTGATTGTGTGATTGTGTGATTGTGTGATTGTGTGATTGTGTGATTGTGTGATTGTGTGAAAGTGGGTTTTAGTGTTTGTGGATTGTGTGGTTGTGTGATTGTGTGATGGCGGGATGTGGATTGTCTGATTGTGTGTTTGTGTATTGGTGTGATTGTGCGATTGTGTGACTTTGCGATTGTGTGATTGTGTGATGGCGGGTTGTGGATTGTCTGATTGTGTGATTGTGTATTGGTGTAATTGTGTGATTGTGTGATTGTGGGATTGTGTGAGTGTGTGATTGTGTGATTGTGTGATTGTGTGATTGTGTGATTGTGTGATTGTGTGATTGTGTGATTGTGTGGTTGTGTGATTGTGTGATTGTGTGGTTGTGTGATTGTGTGATTGTGTGGTTGTGTGATTGTGGGATTGTGTGATTGTGTGATTGTGCGATTGTGTGATTGCGTGGTTGCGTGATTGCGTGATTGTGTGATTGTGTGATTGTGTGGTTGTGTGGTTGTGTGATTGTGTGATTGTGTGATAGTGTGATTGTGCGATTGTGTGATTGCGTGATTGCCTGGTTGCGTGATTCTGTGATTCCCTCGTTGTGCGATTGTGTTATTGTGTGATGAGGTGCTTGTGTGATGGTGTGATTGTGTGATTGTGTGATTGTGTGGTTGTGTGATAGTGTGATAGTGTGATTGTGTGATTGTGTGATTGTGTGATTGTGTGATTGTGTCCATGTGTAATCGTGTGTTTGGGTGCTTGTGTGATTGTGCGAGTGTGTGATTGTGTGATTGTGGATTGTGTGATTGTGTGATTGTGTGATTATGTGATTGTGTGATTGTGTGATTGTGTGATTGTGTGATTGTGTGATTGTGTGATTGCGGGATTGTGTGGTTGTGTGATTGTGTGATTGTGGGATTGTGTGGTTGTGTGATAGTGTGGTTGTGTGGTTGTGTGATTGTGTGGTTGTGTGATTGTGTGATTGTGGGATTGTGTGGTTGTGTGATAGTGTGGTTGTGTGATTGTGTGATTGTGTGATTGTGTGATTGTGTGATTGTGGGATTGTGTGGTTGTGTGATTGTGTGGTTGTGTGATTGCGTGATTGTGTGATTGTGGGATTCGGTGATTGTGTGATTGTGTGATTATGGGATTGTGTGGTTGTGTGATTGTGTGGTTGTGTGATTGTGTGATTGTGTGATTGTGTGTCTGTGTGATTGTGTGATTGTATGATTGTGGGATTGTGTGGTTGTGTGATTGTGTGGTTGTGTGATTGCGTGATTGTGTGATTGTGGGATTGTGTGATTGTGTGATTGTATGGTTGTGTGATTGTGTGATTGTGTGATTGTGTGATTGTGTGATTGTGTGATTGTGTGATTGTGGGATTGTGTGAGTGTGTGATTGTGTGATTGTGCGATTGTGTGATTGCGTGATTGCCTGGTTGCGTGATTCTGTGATTCCCTCGTTGTGTGATTGTGTTATTGTGCGATGAGCTGCTTGTGGGATGGTGTGATTGTGTGATTGTGTGATTGTGTGATTGTGTGATTGTTTGATTGTGTGATTGTGTGATTGTGTGATTGTGTGATTGTGAGATTGTGAGATTGTGTGGTTGTGTGATTGTGTGATTGTGTGATTGTGTGATTGTCTGATTGTGGGATTGTGTGGTTGTGTGATTGTGTGGTTGTGTGATTGTGTGATTGTGTGATTGTGGGATTGTGTGATTGTGTGATTGTGTGATTGTGTGGTTGTGTGATTGTGTGATTGTGTGATTGTGTGATTGTGCGATTGTGTGATTGCGCGGTTGCGTGATTGCGTGATTGTGTGATTGTGTGATTGTGTGATTGTTTGATTGTGTGATTGTGTGATTGTGTGATTGTGAGATTGTGAGATTGTGTGGTTGTGTGATTGTGTGATTGTGTGATTGTGTGATTGTCTGATTGTGGGATTGTGTGGTTGTGTGATTGTGTGGTTGTGTGATTGTGTGATTGTGTGATTGTGGGATTGTGTGATTGTGTGATTGTGTGATTGTGTGGTTGTGTGATTGTGTGATTGTGTGATAGTGTGATTGTGCGATTGTGTGATTGCGTGATTGCCTGGTTGCGTGATTCTGTGATTCCCTCGTTGTGCGATTGTGTTATTGTGTGATGAGGTGCTTGTGTGATGGTGTGATTGTGTGATTGTGTGATTGTGTGGTTGTGTGATTGCGTGATTGTGTGATTGTGGGATTGTGTGATTGTGTGATTGTGCGATTGTGTGATTGTGTGATTGTGTGGTTGTGTGAGTGTGTGGGTGTGTGATCGTGTGATTGTGTCACTGTGTGATTGTGAGATTGTGTGATTGTGTGGCGGTGTGATTGTGTGATTGTGTATTATGTGATTGCGTGATTGTGTGATTGTGGGATTGTGTGATTGTGTGATTGTGTGATTGTGTGGTTGTGTGATTGTGTGATTGTGTGATTGTGTGGTTGTGTGATTGTGTGATTGTGTGATTGTGTGATTGTGTGATTGTGTGATTGTGTGAAAGTGGGCTTGTGTGTTTGTGGATTGTGTGGTTGTGTGATTGTGTGATGGCGGGATGTGGATTGTCTGATTGTGTGATTGTGTATTGGTGTGATTGTGCGATTGTGTGACATTGCGATTGTGTGATTGTGTGATGGCGGGTTGTGGATTGTCTGATTGTGTGATTGTGTATTGGTGTGATTGTGTGATTGTGTGATTGTGGGATTGTGTGAGTGTGTGATTGTGTGATTGCGTGATTGTGTGATTGCGTGGTTGCGTGATTGTGTGGTTGTGTGATTGTGTGATTGTGGGATTGTGTGATTGTGTGATTGTGTGATTGTGTGATTGTGTGAAAGTGGGTTTGTGTGTTTGTGGATTGTGTGGTTGTGTGATTGTGTGATGGCGGGATGTGGATTGTCTGATTGTGTGATTGTGTATTGGTGTGATTGTGCGATTGTGTGACTTTGCGATTGTGTGATTGTGTGATGGCGGGTTGTGGATTGTCTGATTGTGTGATTGTGTATTGGTGTGATTGTGTGATTGTGTGATTGTGTGATTGTGTGATTGTGTGGTTGTGCGATTGTGTGATTGCGTGGTTGCGTGATTGCGTGATTGTGTGATTGTGTGATTGTGTGATTGTGTGGTTGTGTGATTGTGTGATTGTGTGATAGTGTGATTGTGCGATTGTGTGATTGCGTGATTGCCTGGTTGCGTGATTCTGTGATTCCCTCGTTGTGCGATTGTGTTATTGTGTGATGAGGTGCTTGTGTGATGGTGTGATTGTGTGATTGTGTGATTGTGTGGTTGTGTGATTGTGTGATTGTGTGGTTGTGTGATTGTGTGATTGTGGGATTGTGTGGTTGTGTGATAGTGTGGTTGTGTGATTGTGTGATTGTGTGATTGTGTGATTGTGGGATTGTGTGGTTGTGTGATTGTGTGGTTGTGTGATTGCGTGATTGTGTGATTGTGGGATTCGGTGATTGTGTGATTGTGTGATTGTGTGGTTGTGTGGTTGTGTGATTGTGTGGTTGTGTGATTGTGTGATTGTGTGATTGTGTGATTGTGTGATTGTGTGATTGTGGGATTGTGTGGTTGTGTGATTGTGTGGTTGTGTGATTGCGTGATTGTGTGATTGTGGGATTGTGTGATTGTGTGATTGTATGGTTGTGTGATTGTGTGATTGTGTGATTGTGTGATTGTGTGATTGTGTGATTGTGGGATTGTGTGAGTGTGTGATTGTGTGATTGTGCGATTGTGTGATTGCGTGATTGCCTGGTTGCGTGATTCTGTGATTCCCTCGTTGTGTGATTGTGTTATTGTGCGATGAGCTGCTTGTGGGATGGTGTGATTGTGTGATTGTGTGATTGTGTGATTGTGTGATTGTTTGATTGTGTGATTGTGTGATTGTGTGATTGTGTGATTGTGAGATTGTGAGATTGTGTGGTTGTGTGATTGTGTGATTGTGTGATTGTGTGATTGTCTGATTGTGGGATTGTGTGGTTGTGTGATTGTGTGGTTGTGTGATTGTGTGATTGTGTGATTGTGGGATTGTGTGATTGTGTGATTGTGTGATTGTGTGGTTGTGTGATTGTGTGATTGTGTGATTGTGTGATTGTGCGATTGTGTGATTGCGCGGTTGCGTGATTGCGTGATTGTGTGATTGTGTGATTGTGTGGTTGTGTGATTGTGTGATTGTGTGATTGTGTGATTGTGCGATTGTGTGATTGCGTGATTGCGTGGTTGCGTGATTCTGTGATTCCCTCGCTGTGCGATTGTGCTATTGTGTGATGAGGTGCATGTGTGATGGTGTGATTGTGTGATTGTGTGATTGTGTGGTTGTGTGATTGTGTGATTGTGTGGTTGTGTGATTGTGTGATTGTGTGATAGTGTGATTGTGCGATTGTGTGATTGCGTGATTGCCTGGTTGCGTGATTCTGTGATTCCCTCGTTGTGCGATTGTGTTATTGTGTGATGAGGTGCTTGTGTGATGGTGTGATTGTGTGATTGTGTGATTGTGTGGTTGTGTGATTGCGTGATTGTGTGATTGTGGGATTGTGTGATTGTGTGATTGTGCGATTGTGTGATTGTGTGATTGTGTGATCGTGTGATTGTGTCACTGTGTGATTGTGAGATTGTGCGATTGTGTGGCGGTGTGATTGTGTGATTGTGTATTATGTGATTGCGTGATTGTGTGATTGTGGGATTGTGTGATTGTGTGATTGTGTGATTGTGTGGTTGTGTGATTGTGTGATTGTGTGATTGTGTGGTTGTGTGATTGTGTGATTGTGTGATTGTGTGATTGTGTGATTGTGTGAAAGTGGGCTTGTGTGTTTGTGGATTGTGTGGTTGTGTGATTGTGTGATGGCGGGATGTGGATTGTCTGATTGTGTGATTGTGTATTGGTGTGATTGTGCGATTGTGTGACATTGCGATTGTGTGATTGTGTGATGGCGGGTTGTGGATTGTCTGATTGTGTGATTGTGTATTGGTGTGATTGTGTGATTGTGTGATTGTGGGATTGTGTGAGTGTGTGATTGTGTGATTGCGTGATTGTGTGATTGCGTGGTTGCGTGATTGTGTGGTTGTGTGATTGTGTGATTGTGGGATTGTGTGATTGTGTGATTGTGTGATTGTGTGATTGTGTGAAAGTGGGTTTGTGTGTTTGTGGATTGTGTGGTTGTGTGATTGTGTGATGGCGGGATGTGGATTGTCTGATTGTGTGATTGTGTATTGGTGTGATTGTGCGATTGTGTGACTTTGCGATTGTGTGATTGTGTGATGGCGGGTTGTGGATTGTCTGATTGTGTGATTGTGTATTGGTGTGATTGTGTGATTGTGTGATTGTGTGATTGTGTGATTGTGTGGTTGTGCGATTGTGTGATTGCGTGGTTGCGTGATTGCGTGATTGTGTGATTGTGTGATTGTGTGATTGTGTGGTTGTGTGATTGTGTGATTGTGTGATAGTGTGATTGTGCGATTGTGTGATTGCGTGATTGCCTGGTTGCGTGATTCTGTGATTCCCTCGTTGTGCGATTGTGTTATTGTGTGATGAGGTGCTTGTGTGATGGTGTGATTGTGTGATTGTGTGATTGTGTGGTTGTGTGATTGCGTGATTGTGTGATTGTGTGATTGTGTGATTGTGTGATTGTGTTGTTGTGTGATTATGTGATTGTGTCATTGTGTTCATGTTTTATTTTGTGTTGGGGTGCTTGTGTGATTGCGTGAGAGTATGATTGTGTGACTGTCGATTGTGTATTGTGCGATTGTGTGATTGCGTGAGTGTGTGGTTGTGTGACTGTAGATTGCGTATTGTGTGATTGTGTGATTGTGTATTGGTGTGATTGTGCGATTGTGTGACTTTGCGATTGTGTGATTGTGTGATGGCGGGTTGTGGATTGTCTGATTGTGTGATTGTGTATTGGTGTGATTGTGCGATTGTGTGACAATGCGATTGTGTGATTGTGTGGTTGTGTGATTGTGTAATTGCATGGTGGGGTGATTGTGTGATAGTGTGATTGCGTGATAGTGTGATAGTGTGATTGTGTGATTGTATGGTTGTGTGATTGTGTGATTGTGTGATTGTGTGATTGTGTGATAGTGTGATTGTGTGATTGTGTGATTGTGTGATTGTGTGATTGTGTGGTGGCGTGATTGTGTGATTGTGTATTATGTGATTGTGTGATTGTGTCACAGTGTGATTGTGTGATTGTGTGGTTGTGTGATTGTGTGATTGCGTGATTGTGGGATTGTGTGGTTGTGTGATTGTGTGGTTGTGTGATTGTGTGATTGTGTGATTGTGTGATTGTGTGATTGTGTGATTGTGTGATTGTGTGATTGTGTGATTGTGTGATTGTGTGATTGTGTGAAAGTGGGTTTTAGTGTTTGTGGATTGTGTGGTTGTGTGATTGTGTGATGGCGGGATGTGGATTGTCTGATTGTGTGTTTGTGTATTGGTGTGATTGTGCGATTGTGTGACTTTGCGATTGTGTGATTGTGTGATGGCGGGTTGTGGATTGTCTGATTGTGTGATTGTGTATTGGTGTAATTGTGTGATTGTGTGATTGTGGGATTGTGTGAGTGTGTGATTGTGTGATTGTGTGATTGTGTGATTGTGTGATTGTGTGATTGTGTGATTGTGTGGTTGTGTGATTGTGTGATTGTGTGGTTGTGTGATTGTGTGATTGTGTGGTTGTGTGATTGTGGGATTGTGTTGTTGTGTGATTGTGTGGTTGTGTGATTGTGTGATTGTGTGATTGTGGGATTGTGTGATTGTGTGATTGTGTGATTGTGTGAATGTGTGGTTGTGTGATTGTGTGATTGTGTGATTGTGTGATTGTGCGATTGTGTGATTGCGTGGTTGCGTGATTGCGTGATTGTGTGATTGTGTGATTGTGTGGTTGTGTGGTTGTGTGATTGTGTGATTGTGTGATAGTGTGATTGTGCGATTGTGTGATTGCGTGATTGCCTGGTTGCGTGATTCTGTGATTCCCTCGTTGTGCGATTGTGTTATTGTGTGATGAGGTGCTTGTGTGATGGTGTGATTGTGTCATTGTGTGATTGTGTGGTTGTGTGATAGTGTGATAGTGTGATTGTGTGATTGTGTGATTGTGTGATTGTGTGATTGTGTCCATGTGTAATCGTGTGTTTGGGTGCTTGTGTGATTGTGCGAGTGTGTGATTGTGTGATTGTGTGATTGTGTGATTATGTGATTGTGTGATTGTGTGATTGTGTGATTGTGTGATTGTGTGATTGTGTGATTGTGTGATTGCGGGATTGTGTGGTTGTGTGATTGTGTGATTGTGGGATTGTGTGGTTGTGTGATAGTGTGGTTGTGTGGTTGTGTGATTGTGTGGTTGTGTGATTGTGTGATTGTGGGATTGTGTGGTTGTGTGATAGTGTGGTTGTGTGATTGTGTGATTGTGTGATTGTGTGATTGTGGGATTGTGTGGTTGTGTGATTGTGTGGTTGTGTGATTGCGTGATTGTGTGATTGTGGGATTCGGTGATTGTGTGATTGTGTGATTGTGTGGTTGTGTGGTTGTGTGATTGTGTGGTTGTGTGATTGTGTGATTGTGTGATTGTGTGATTGTGTGATTGTGTGATTGTGTGATTGTGTGATTGTGGGATTGTGTGGTTGTGTGATTGTGTGGTTGTGTGATTGCGTGATTGTGTGATTGTGGGATTGTGTGATTGTGTGATTGTATGGTTGTGTGATTGTGTGATTGTGTGATTGTGTGATTGTGTGATTGTGTGATTGTGTGATTGTGTGATTGTGGGATTGTGTGAGTGTGTGATTGTGTGATTGTGCGATTGTGTGATTGCGTGATTGCCTGGTTGCGTGATTCTGTGATTCCCTCGTTGTGTGATTGTGTTATTGTGCGATGAGCTGCTTGTGGGATGGTGTGATTGTGTGATTGTGTGATTGTGTGATTGTGTGATTGTTTGATTGTGTGATTGTGTGATTGTGTGATTGTGTGATTGTGAGATTGTGAGATTGTGTGGTTGTGTGATTGTGTGATTGTGTGATTGTGTGATTGTCTGATTGTGGGATTGTGTGGTTGTGTGATTGTGTGGTTGTGTGATTGTGTGATTGTGTGATTGTGGGATTGTGTGATTGTGTGATTGTGTGATTGTGTGGTTGTGTGATTGTGTGATTGTGTGATTGTGTGATTGTGCGATTGTGTGATTGCGCGGTTGCGTGATTGCGTGATTGTGTGATTGTGTGATTGTGTGGTTGTGTGATTGTGTGATTGTGTGATTGTGTGATTGTGCGATTGTGTGATTGCGTGATTGCGTGGTTGCGTGATTCTGTGATTCCCTCGCTGTGCGGTTGTGCTATTGTGTGATGAGGTGCATGTGTGATGGTGTGATTGTGTGATTGTGTGATTGTGTGGTTGTGTGGTTGTGTGACTGTGTGGTTGTGTGATTGTGTGATTATGTGATTGTGGGATTGTGTGGTTGTGTGATTGTGTGGTTGTGTGATTGCGTGATTGTGTGATTGTGGGATTGTGTGATTGTGTGATTGTGGGATTGTGTGGTTGTGTGATTGCGTGGTTGTGTGATTGTGTGATTGTGAGATTGTGGGATTGTGTGTTTGTGTGATTGTGTGGTTGTGTGATTGCGTGATTGTGTGATTGTGGGATTGTGTGATTGTGTGATTGTGCGATTTTGTGATTGTGTGATTGTGTGGTTGTGTGAGTGTGTGGTTGTGTGATCGTGTGATTGTGTCACTGTGTGATTGTGTGATTGTGTGATTGTGTATTTTGTGATTGTGTTCTTGTGTCTTTGTGTGATTGTGTAGTTGTGTGATTGTGTGATTGTGTGATTGTGGGATTGTGAGATTGTGTGATTGTGTGATTGTGTGATTGTGTGATTGTGTGATTGCGTGATTGTGTGATAGTGTGATTGTGTGATTGTGTGATTGTGTGATTGTGTGATTGTGTGATTGTGTGATTGTGTGATTGTGTGATTGTGTGATTGTGTGATTGTGTGATTGTGTGATTGTGTGATTGTGTGATTGTGTGATTGTGTGAAAGTGGGTTTGTGTGTTTGTGGATTGTGTGGTTGTGCGATTGTGTGATGGCGGGATGTGGATTGTCTGATTGTGTGATTGTGTATTGGTGTGATTGTGCGATTGTGCGACTTTGCGATTGTGTGATTGTGTGATGGCGGGTTGTGGATTGTCTGATTGTGTGATTGTGTATTGGTGTGATTGTGTGATTGTGGGATTGTGTGAGTGTGTGATTGTGTGATTGCGTGATTGTGTGATTGTGTGATTGTGTCACAGTGTGATTGTGTGATTGTGTGATTGTGTGATTGTGTCACAGTGTGATTGTGTGATTGTGTGGTTGTGTGATTGTGTGATTGTGTGATTGTGTGGTTGTGTGATTGTGTGATTGTGTGATTGTGTGATTGTGGGATTGTGTGGTTGTGTGATTGTGTGATTGTGTGATTGTGTGGTTGTGTGATTGTGTGATTGTGTGATTGTGTGATTGTGTGATTGTGTGATTGTGTGATTGTGTGATTGTGTGATTGTGTGAAAGTGGGTTTGTGTGTTTGTGGATTGTGTGGTTGTGTGATTGTGTGATGGCGGGATGTGGATTGTCTGATTGTGTGATTGTGTATTGGTGTGATTGTGCGATTGTGTGACATTGCGATTGTGTGATTGTGTGATGGCGGGTTGTGGATTGTCTGATTGTGTGATTGTGTATTGGTGTGATTGTGTGATTGTGTGATTGTGGGATTGTGTGAGTGTGTGATTGTGTGATTGCGTGATTGTGTGATTGCGTGGTTGCGTGATTGTGTGGTTGTGTGATTGTGTGATTGTGGGATTGTGTGATTGTGTGATTGTGTGATTGTGTGATTGTGTGATTGTGTGAAAGTGGGTTTGTGTGTTTGTGGATTGTGTGGTTGTGTGATTGTGTGATGGCGGGATGTGGATTGTCTGATTGTGTGATTGTGTATTGGTGTGATTGTGCGATTGTGTGACTTTGCGATTGTGTGATTGTGTGATGGCGGGTTGTGGATTGTCTGATTGTGTGATTGTGTATTGGTGTGATTGTGTGATTGTGTGATTGTGTGATTGTGTGATTGTGTGGTTGTGCGATTGTGTGATTGCGTGGTTGCGTGATTGCGTGATTGTGTGATTGTGTGATTGTGTGATTGTGTGGTTGTGTGATTGTGTGATTGTGTGATAGTGTGATTGTGCGATTGTGTGATTGCGTGATTGCCTGGTTGCGTGATTCTGTGATTCCCTCGTTGTGCGATTGTGTTATTGTGTGATGAGGTGCTTGTGTGATGGTGTGATTGTGTGATTGTGTGATTGTGTGGTTGTGTGATTGCGTGATTGTGTGATTGTGTGATTGTGTGATTGTGTGATTGTGTTGTTGTGTGATTATGTGATTGTGTCATTGTGTTCATGTTTTATTTTGTGTTGGGGTGCTTGTGTGATTGCGTGAGAGTATGATTGTGTGACTGTCGATTGTGTATTGTGCGATTGTGTGATTGCGTGAGTGTGTGGTTGTGTGACTGTAGATTGCGTATTGTGTGATTGTGTGATTGTGTATTGGTGTGATTGTGCGATTGTGTGACTTTGCGATTGTGTGATTGTGTGATGGCGGGTTGTGGATTGTCTGATTGTGTGATTGTGTATTGGTGTGATTGTGCGATTGTGTGACAATGCGATTGTGTGATTGTGTGGTTGTGTGATTGTGTAATTGCATGGTGGGGTGATTGTGTGATAGTGTGATTGCGTGATAGTGTGATAGTGTGATTGTGTGATTGTATGGTTGTGTGATTGTGTGATTGTGTGATTGTGTGATTGTGTGATAGTGTGATTGTGTGATTGTGTGATTGTGTGATTGTGTGATTGTGTGGTGGCGTGATTGTGTGATTGTGTATTATGTGATTGTGTGATTGTGTCACAGTGTGATTGTGTGATTGTGTGGTTGTGTGATTGTGTGATTGCGTGATTGTGGGATTGTGTGGTTGTGTGATTGTGTGGTTGTGTGATTGTGTGATTGTGTGATTGTGTGATTGTGTGATTGTGTGATTGTGTGATTGTGTGATTGTGTGATTGTGTGATTGTGTGATTGTGTGAAAGTGGGTTTTAGTGTTTGTGGATTGTGTGGTTGTGTGATTGTGTGATGGCGGGATGTGGATTGTCTGATTGTGTGTTTGTGTATTGGTGTGATTGTGCGATTGTGTGACTTTGCGATTGTGTGATTGTGTGATGGCGGGTTGTGGATTGTCTGATTGTGTGATTGTGTATTGGTGTAATTGTGTGATTGTGTGATTGTGGGATTGTGTGAGTGTGTGATTGTGTGATTGTGTGATTGTGTGATTGTGTGATTGTGTGATTGTGTGATTGTGTGGTTGTGTGATTGTGTGATTGTGTGGTTGTGTGATTGTGTGATTGTGTGGTTGTGTGATTGTGGGATTGTGTTGTTGTGTGATTGTGTGGTTGTGTGATTGTGTGATTGTGTGATTGTGGGATTGTGTGATTGTGTGATTGTGTGATTGTGTGAATGTGTGGTTGTGTGATTGTGTGATTGTGTGATTGTGTGATTGTGCGATTGTGTGATTGCGTGGTTGCGTGATTGCGTGATTGTGTGATTGTGTGATTGTGTGGTTGTGTGGTTGTGTGATTGTGTGATTGTGTGATAGTGTGATTGTGCGATTGTGTGATTGCGTGATTGCCTGGTTGCGTGATTCTGTGATTCCCTCGTTGTGCGATTGTGTTATTGTGTGATGAGGTGCTTGTGTGATGGTGTGATTGTGTCATTGTGTGATTGTGTGGTTGTGTGATAGTGTGATAGTGTGATTGTGTGATTGTGTGATTGTGTGATTGCGTGATTGTGTCCATGTGTAATCGTGTGTTTGGGTGCTTGTGTGATTGTGCGAGTGTGTGATTGTGTGATTGTGTGATTGTGTGATTATGTGATTGTGTGATTGTGTGATTGTGTGATTGTGTGATTGTGTGATTGTGTGATTGTGTGATTGCGGGATTGTGTGGTTGTGTGATTGTGTGATTGTGGGATTGTGTGGTTGTGTGATAGTGTGGTTGTGTGGTTGTGTGATTGTGTGGTTGTGTGATTGTGTGATTGTGGGATTGTGTGGTTGTGTGATAGTGTGGTTGTGTGATTGTGTGATTGTGTGATTGTGTGATTGTGGGATTGTGTGGTTGTGTGATTGTGTGGTTGTGTGATTGCGTGATTGTGTGATTGTGGGATTCGGTGATTGTGTGATTGTGTGATTGTGTGGTTGTGTGGTTGTGTGATTGTGTGGTTGTGTGATTGTGTGATTGTGTGATTGTGTGATTGTGTGATTGTGTGATTGTGTGATTGTGTGATTGTGGGATTGTGTGGTTGTGTGATTGTGTGGTTGTGTGATTGCGTGATTGTGTGATTGTGGGATTGTGTGATTGTGTGATTGTATGGTTGTGTGATTGTGTGATTGTGTGATTGTGTGATTGTGTGATTGTGTGATTGTGTGATTGTGTGATTGTGGGATTGTGTGAGTGTGTGATTGTGTGATTGTGCGATTGTGTGATTGCGTGATTGCCTGGTTGCGTGATTCTGTGATTCCCTCGTTGTGTGATTGTGTTATTGTGCGATGAGCTGCTTGTGGGATGGTGTGATTGTGTGATTGTGTGATTGTGTGATTGTGTGATTGTTTGATTGTGTGATTGTGTGATTGTGTGATTGTGTGATTGTGAGATTGTGAGATTGTGTGGTTGTGTGATTGTGTGATTGTGTGATTGTGTGATTGTCTGATTGTGGGATTGTGTGGTTGTGTGATTGTGTGGTTGTGTGATTGTGTGATTGTGTGATTGTGGGATTGTGTGATTGTGTGATTGTGTGATTGTGTGGTTGTGTGATTGTGTGATTGTGTGATTGTGTGATTGTGCGATTGTGTGATTGCGCGGTTGCGTGATTGCGTGATTGTGTGATTGTGTGATTGTGTGGTTGTGTGATTGTGTGATTGTGTGATTGTGTGATTGTGCGATTGTGTGATTGCGTGATTGCGTGGTTGCGTGATTCTGTGATTCCCTCGCTGTGCGGTTGTGCTATTGTGTGATGAGGTGCATGTGTGATGGTGTGATTGTGTGATTGTGTGATTGTGTGGTTGTGTGGTTGTGTGACTGTGTGGTTGTGTGATTGTGTGATTATGTGATTGTGGGATTGTGTGGTTGTGTGATTGTGTGGTTGTGTGATTGCGTGATTGTGTGATTGTGGGATTGTGTGATTGTGTGATTGTGGGATTGTGTGGTTGTGTGATTGCGTGGTTGTGTGATTGTGTGATTGTGAGATTGTGGGATTGTGTGTTTGTGTGATTGTGTGGTTGTGTGATTGCGTGATTGTGTGATTGTGGGATTGTGTGATTGTGTGATTGTGCGATTTTGTGATTGTGTGATTGTGTGGTTGTGTGAGTGTGTGGTTGTGTGATCGTGTGATTGTGTCACTGTGTGATTGTGTGATTGTGTGATTGTGTATTTTGTGATTGTGTTCTTGTGTCTTTGTGTGATTGTGTAGTTGTGTGATTGTGTGATTGTGTGATTGTGGGATTGTGAGATTGTGTGATTGTGTGATTGTGTGATTGTGTGATTGTGTGATTGCGTGATTGTGTGATAGTGTGATTGTGTGATTGTGTGATTGTGTGATTGTGTGATTGTGTGATTGTGTGATTGTGTGATTGTGTGATTGTGTGATTGTGTGATTGTGTGATTGTGTGATTGTGTGATTGTGTGATTGTGTGAAAGTGGGTTTGTGTGTTTGTGGATTGTGTGGTTGTGCGATTGTGTGATGGCGGGATGTGGATTGTCTGATTGTGTGATTGTGTATTGGTGTGATTGTGCGATTGTGCGACTTTGCGATTGTGTGATTGTGTGATGGCGGGTTGTGGATTGTCTGATTGTGTGATTGTGTATTGGTGTGATTGTGTGATTGTGGGATTGTGTGAGTGTGTGATTGTGTGATTGCGTGATTGTGTGATTGTGTGATTGTGTCACAGTGTGATTGTGTGATTGTGTGATTGTGTGATTGTGTCACAGTGTGATTGTGTGATTGTGTGGTTGTGTGATTGTGTGATTGTGTGATTGTGTGGTTGTGTGATTGTGTGATTGTGTGATTGTGTGATTGTGGGATTGTGTGGTTGTGTGATTGTGTGATTGTGTGATTGTGTGGTTGTGTGATTGTGTGATTGTGTGATTGTGTGATTGTGTGATTGTGTGATTGTGTGATTGTGTGATTGTGTGATTGTGTGAAAGTGGGTTTGTGTGTTTGTGGATTGTGTGGTTGTGTGATTGTGTGATGGCGGGATGTGGATTGTCTGATTGTGTGATTGTGTATTGGTGTGATTGTGCGATTGTGTGACATTGCGATTGTGTGATTGTGTGATGGCGGGTTGTGGATTGTCTGATTGTGTGATTGTGTATTGGTGTGATTGTGTGATTGTGTGATTGTGGGATTGTGTGAGTGTGTGATTGTGTGATTGCGTGATTGTGTGATTGCGTGGTTGCGTGATTGTGTGGTTGTGTGATTGTGTGATTGTGGGATTGTGTGATTGTGTGATTGTGTGATTGTGTGATTGTGTGATTGTGTGAAAGTGGGTTTGTGTGTTTGTGGATTGTGTGGTTGTGTGATTGTGTGATGGCGGGATGTGGATTGTCTGATTGTGTGATTGTGTATTGGTGTGATTGTGCGATTGTGTGACTTTGCGATTGTGTGATTGTGTGATGGCGGGTTGTGGATTGTCTGATTGTGTGATTGTGTATTGGTGTGATTGTGTGATTGTGTGATTGTGTGATTGTGCGATTGTGTGATTGCGTGGTTGCGTGATTGCGTGATTGTGTGATTGTGTGATTGTGTGATTGTGTGGTTGTGTGATTGTGTGATTGTGTGATAGTGTGATTGTGCGATTGTGTGATTGCGTGATTGCCTGGTTGCGTGATTCTGTGATTCCCTCGTTGTGCGATTGTGTTATTGTGTGATGAGGTGCTTGTGTGATGGTGTGATTGTGTGATTGTGTGATTGTGTGGTTGTGTGCTTGTGTGATTGTGTGATTGTGTGATTGTGTGATTGTGTGATTGTGTGGTTGTGTGATTATGTGATTGTGTCATTGTGTTCATGTGTTATTTTGTGTTGGGGTGCTTGTGTGATTGCGTGAGAGTATGATTGTGTGACTGTCGATTGTGTATTGTGCGATTGTGTGATTGCGTGAGTGTGTGGTTGTGTGACTGTAGATTGCGTATTGTGTGATTGTGTGATTGTGTATTGGTGTGATTGTGCGATTGTGTGACTTTGCGATTGTGTGATTGTGTGATGGCGGATTGTGGATTGTCTGATTGTGTGATTGTGTATTGGTGTGATTGTGCGATTGTGTGACAATGCGATTGTGTGATTGTGTGGTTGTGTGATTGTGTAATTGCATGGTGGGGTGATTGTGTGATAGTGTGATTGTGTGATAGTGTGATAGTGTGATTGTGTGATTGTATGGTTGTGTGATTGTGTGATTGTGTGATTGTGTGATTGTGTGATAGTGTGATTGTGTGATTGTGTGATTGTGTGATTGTCTGATTGTGTGGTGGTGTGATTGTGTGATTGTGTATTATGTGATTGTGTGATTGTGTCACAATGTGATTGTGTGATTGTGTGGTTGTGTGATTGTGTGATTGCGTGATTGTGGGATTGTGTGGTTGTGTGATTGTGTGGTTGTGTGATTGTGTGATTGTGTGATTGTGTGATTGTGTGATTGTGTGATTGTGTGATTGTGTGATTGTGTGATTGTGTGATTGTGTGATTGTGTGATTGTGTGATTGTGTGATTGTGTGATTGTGTGATTGTGTGATTGTGTGATTGTGTGAAAGTGGGTTTTAGTGTTTGTGGATTGTGTGGTTGTGTGATTGTGTGATGGCGGGATGTGGATTGTCTGATTGTGTGTTTGTGTATTGGTGTGATTGTGCGATTGTGTGACATTGCGATTGTGTGATTGTGTGATGGCGGGTTGTGGATTGTCTGATTGTGTGATTGTGTATTGGTGTAATTGTGTGATTGTGTGATTGTGGGATTGTGTGAGTGTGTGATTGTGTGATTGTGTGATTGCGTGGTTGTGTGATTGTGTGATTGTGTGATTGTGGGATTGTGTGGTTGTGTGATTGTGTGGTTGTGTGATTGCGTGATTGTGTGATTGTGGGATTGTGTGATTGTGTGATTGTGCGATTTTGTGATTGTGTGATTGTGTGGTTGTGTGAGTGTGTGGGTGTGTGATCGTGTGATTGTGTCACTGTGTGATTGTGTGATTGTGTGATTGTGTATTTTGTGATTGTGTTCTTGTGTCTTTGTGTGATTGTGTAGTTGTGTGATTGTGTGATTGTGTGATTGTGGGATTGTGAGATTGTGTGATTGTGTGATTGTGTGATAGTGTGATAGTGTGATTGTGTGATTGTGTGATTGTGTGATTGTGTGATTGTGTGATTGTGTGATTGTGTGATTGTGTGAAAGTGGGTTTGTGTGTTTGTGGATTGTGTGGTTGTGTGATTGTGTGATGGCGGGATGTGGATTGTCTGATTGTGTGATTGTGTATTGGTGTGATTGTGCGATTGTGCGACTTTGCGATTGTGTGATTGTGTGATGGCGGGTTGTGGATTGTCTGATTGTGTGATTGTGTATTGGTGTGATTGTGTGATTGTGTGATTGTGGGATTGTGTGAGTATGTGATTGTGTGATTGCGTGATTGTGTGATTGTGTGATTGTGTCACAGTGTGATTGTGTGATTGTGTGGTTGTGTGATTGTGTGATTGTGTGATTGTGGGATTGTGTGATTGTGTGACTGTGGGATTGTGTGGTTGTGTGATTGTGTGGTTGTGTGATTGCGTGATTGTGTGATTGTGGGATTGTGTGATTGTGTGATTGTATGGTTGTGTGATTGTGTGATTGTGTGATTGTGTGATTGTGTGATTGTGTGATTGTGTGATTGTGGGATTGTGTGAGTGTGTGATTGTGTGATTGTGTGATTGTGTCACAGTGTGATTGTGTGATTGTGTGGTTGTGTGATTGTGTGATTGTGTGATTGTGTGGTTGTGTGATTGTGTGATTATGTGATTGTGTGATTGTGTGATTGTGTGGTTGTGTGATTGTGTGATTGTGTGATTGTGTGATTGTGCGATTGTGTGATTGCGTGGTTGCGTGATTGCGTGATTGTGTGATTGTGTGATTGTGTGGTTGTGTGGTTGTGTGATTGTGTGATTGTGTGATAGTGTGATTGTGCGATTGTGTGATTGCGTGATTGCCTGGTTGCGTGATTCTGTCATTCCCTCGTTGTGCGATTGTGTTATTGTGTGATGAGGTGCTTGTGTGATGGTGTGATTGTGTGATTGTGTGATTGTGTGGTTGTGTGATTGTGTGATTGTGTGATTGTGTGATTGTGTGATTGTGTGGTTGTGTGATTATGTGATTGTGTCATTGTGTTCATGTGTTATTTTGTGTTGGGGTGCTTGTGTGATTGCGTGAGTGTATGATTGTGTGACTGTGGATTGTGTATTGTGCGATTGTGTGATTGCGTGAGTGTGTGGTTGTGTGACTGTAGATTGCGTATTGTGTGATTGTGTGATTGTGTGATTGTGTGATTGTGTGATTGTGTGAAAGTGGGTTTGTGTGTTTGTGGATTGTGTGGTTGGGTGATTGTGTGATGGCGGGATGTGGATTGTCTGATTGTGTGATTGTGTATTGGTGTGATTGTGCGATTGTGTGACAATGCGATTGTGTGATTGTGTGGTTGTGTGATTGTGTAATTGCATGGTGGGGTGATTGTGTGATAGTGTGATTGTGTGATAGTGTGATAGTGTGATTGTGTGATTGTGTGATTGCGTGATTGTGTGATTGTGTGATTGTGTCCATGTGTAATCGTGTGTTTGGGTGCTTGTGTGATTGTGCGAGTGTGTGATTGTGTGATTGTGGATTGTGTGATTGTGTGATTGTGTGATTGTGTGATTGTGTGATTGTGTGATTGTGTGATTGTGTGATTGTGTGATTGCGGGATTGTGTGGTTGTGTGATTGTGTGGTTGTGTGATTGTGTGATTGTGGGATTGTGTGGTTGTGTGATAGTGTGGTTGTGTGATTGCGGGATTGTGTGGTTGTGTGATTGTGTGGTTGTGTGATTGTGTGATTGTGGGATTGTGTGGTTGTGTGATAGTGTGGTTGTGTGATTGTGTGATTGTGTGATTGTGTGATTGTGTGGTTGTGTGATTGCGTGATTGTGTGATTGTGGGATTCGGTGATTGTGTGATTGTGGGATTCGGTGATTGTGTGATTGTGTGATTATGGGATTGTGTGGTTGTGTGATTGTGTGGTTGTGTGATTGTGTGATTGTGTGATTGTGTGATTGTGGGATTGTGTGATTGTGTGATTGTGGATTGTGTGATTGCGTGATTGTGTGATTGTGGGATTGTGTGATTGTGTGATTGTATGGTTGTGTGATTGTGTGATTGTGTGATTGTGTGATTGTGTGATTGTGTGATTGTGTGATTGTGTGATTGTGTGATTGTGTGATTGTGGGATTGTGTAAGTGTGTGATTGTGTGATTGTGCGATTGTGTGATTGCGTGATTGCCTGGTTGCGTGATTCTGTGATTCCCTCGTTGTGTGATTGTGTTATTGTGTGATGAGCTGCTTGTGGGATGGTGTGATTGTGTGATTGTGTGATTGTGTGATTGTGGGATTGTGTGGTTGTGTGATTGTGTGGTTGTGTGATTGCGTGATTGTGTGATTGTGGGATTGTGTGATTGTGTGATTGTGTGATTGTGTGATTGTGTGATTGTGTGATTGTGTGGTTGTGTGATTATGTGATTGTGTCATTGTGTTCATGTGTTATTTTGTGTTGGGGTGGTTGTGTGATTGCGTGAGAGTATGATTGTGTGACTGTCGATTGTGTATTGTGCGATTGTGTGATTGCGTGAGTGTGTGGTTGTGTGACTGTAGATTGCGTATTGTGTGATTGTGTGATTGTGTATTGGTGTGATTGTGCGATTGTGTGACTTTGCGATTGTGTGATTGTGTGATGGCGGATTGTGGATTGTCTGATTGTGTGATTGTGTATTGGTGTGATTGTGCGATTGTGTGACAATGCGATTGTGTGATTGTGTGGTTGTGTGATTGTGTAATTGCATGGTGGGGTGATTGTGTGATAGTGTGATTGTGTGATAGTGTGATAGTGTGATTGTGTGATTGTATGGTTGTGTGATTGTGTGATTGTGTGATTGTGTGATTGTGTGATAGTGTGATTGTGTGATTGTGTGATTGTGTGATTGTCTGATTGTGTGGTGGTGTGATTGTGTGATTGTGTATTATGTGATTGTGTGATTGTGTCACAATGTGATTGTGTGATTGTGTGGTTGTGTGATTGTGTGATTGCGTGATTGTGGGATTGTGTGGTTGTGTGATTGTGTGGTTGTGTGATTGTGTGATTGTGTGATTGTGTGATTGTGTGATTGTGTGATTGTGTGATTGTGTGATTGTGTGATTGTGTGATTGTGTGATTGTGTGATTGTGTGATTGTGTGGTTGTGTGATTGTGTGATTGTGTGATTGTGGGATTGTGTGGTTGTGTGATTGTGTGGTTGTGTGATTGCGTGATTGTGTGATTGTGGGATTGTGTGATTGTGTGGTTGTGTGATTGTGTGATTGTGTGATTGTGTGATTGTGGGATTGTGTGGTTGTGTGATTGTGTGGTTGTGTGATTGCGTGATTGTGTGATTGTGGGATTGTGTGATTGTGTGATTGTATGGTTGTGTGATTGTGTGATTGTGTGATTGTGTGATTGTGTGATTGTGTGATTGTGGGATTGTGTGAGTGTGTGATTGTGTGATTGTGTGATTGTGTCACAGTGTGATTGTGTGATTGTGTGGTTGTGTGATTGTGTGATTGTGTGATTGTGTGGTTGTGTGATTGTGTGATTATGTGATTGTGTGATTGTGTGATTGTGTGGTTGTGTGATTGTGTGATTGTGTGATTGTGTGATTGTGCGATTGTGTGATTGCGTGGTTGCGTGATTGCGTGATTGTGTGATTGTGTGATTGTGTGGTTGTGTGGTTGTGTGATTGTGTGATTGTGTGATAGTGTGATTGTGCGATTGTGTGATTGCGTGATTGCCTGGTTGCGTGATTCTGTCATTCCCTCGTTGTGCGATTGTGTTATTGTGTGATGAGGTGCTTGTGTGATGGTGTGATTGTGTGATTGTGTGATTGTGTGGTTGTGTGATTGTGTGATTGTGTGATTGTGTGATTGTGTGATTGTGTGATTGTGTGGTTGTGTGATTATGTGATTGTGTCATTGTGTTCATGTGTTATTTTGTGTTGGGGTGCTTGTGTGATTGCGTGAGTGTATGATTGTGTGACTGTGGATTGTGTATTGTGCGATTGTGTGATTGCGTGAGTGTGTGGTTGTGTGACTGTAGATTGCGTATTGTGTGATTGTGTGATTGTGTGATTGTGTGATTGTGTGATTGTGTGAAAGTGGGTTTGTGTGTTTGTGGATTGTGTGGTTGTGTGATTGTGTGATGGCGGGATGTGGATTGTCTGATTGTGTGATTGTGTATTGGTGTGATTGTGCGATTGTGTGACAATGCGATTGTGTGATTGTGTGGTTGTGTGATTGTGTAATTGCATGGTGGGGTGATTGTGTGATAGTGTGATTGTGTGATAGTGTGATAGTGTGATTGTGTGATTGTGTGATTGTGTGATTGTGTGATTGTGTGATTGTGTCCATGTGTAATCGTGTGTTTGGGTGCTTGTGTGATTGTGCGAGTGTGTGATTGTGTGATTGTGGATTGTGTGATTGTGTGATTGTGTGATTGTGTGATTGTGTGATTGTGTGATTGTGTGATTGTGTGATTGTGTGATTGTGTGATTGTGTGATTGCGGGATTGTGTGGTTGTGTGATTGTGTGGTTGTGTGATTGTGTGATTGTGGGATTGTGTGGTTGTGTGATAGTGTGGTTGTGTGATTGCGGGATTGTGTGGTTGTGTGATTGTGTGGTTGTGTGATTGTGTGATTGTGGGATTGTGTGGTTGTGTGATAGTGTGGTTGTGTGATTGTGTGATTGTGTGATTGTGTGATTGTGTGATTGTGGGATTGTGTGGTTGTGTGATTGTGTGGTTGTGTGATTGCGTGATTGTGTGATTGTGGGATTCGGTGATTGTGTGATTGTGTGATTATGGGATTGTGTTGTTGTGTGATTGTGTGGTTGTGTGATTGTGTGATTGTGTGATTGTGTGATTGTGTGATTGTGGGATTGTGTGGTTGTGTGATTGTGTGGTTGTGTGATTGCGTGATTGTGTGATTGTGGGATTGTGTGATTGTGTGATTGTATGGTTGTGTGATTGTGTGATTGTGTGATTGTGTGATTGTGTGATTGTGTGATTGTGTGATTGTGGGATTGTGTGAGTGTGTGATTGTGTGATTGTGCGATTGTGTGATTGCGTGATTGCCTGGTTGCGTGATTCTGTGATTCCCTCGTTGTGTGATTGTGTTATTGTGTGATGAGCTGCTTGTGGGATGGTGTGATTGTGTGATTGTGTGATTGTGTGATTGTGGGATTGTGTGGTTGTGTGATTGTGTGGTTGTGCGATTGCGTGATTGTGTGATTGTGGGATTGTGTGATTGTGTGATTGTGGGATTGTGTGGTTGTGTGATTGCGTGGTTGTGTGATTGTGTGATTGTGTGATTGTGGGATTGTGTGGTTGTGTGATTGTGTGGTTGTGTGATTGCGTGATTGTGTGATTGTGGGATTGTGTGATTGTGTGATTGTGCGATTTTGTGATTGTGTGATTGTGTGGTTGTGTGAGTGTATGGGTGTGTGATCGTGTGATTGTGTCACTGTGTGATTGTGTGATTGTGTGATTGTGTATTTTGTGATTGTGTTCTTGTGTCTTTGTGTGATTGTGTAGTTGTGTGATTGTGTGATTGTGTGATTGTGTGATTGTGAGATTGTGTGATTGTGTGATTGTGTGATTGTGTGATTGTGTGATTGTGTGATTGTGTGATTGTGTGATTGTGTGATTGTGTGATTGTGTATTGGTGTGATTGTGTGATTGTGTGATTGTGAGATTGTGTGAGTGTGTGATTGTGTGATTGCGTGATTGTGTGATTGTGTGATTGTGTCACAGTGTGATTGTGTGATTGTGTGGTTGTGTGATTGTGTGATTGTGTGATTGTGGGATTGTGTGATTGTGTGACTGTGGGATTGTGTGGTTGTGTGATTGTGTGGTTGTGTGATTGTGTGATTGTGTGATTGTGGGATTGTGTGGTTGTGTGATTGTGGGGTTGTGTGATTGCGTGATTGTGTGATTGTGGGATTGTGTGATTGTGTGGTTGTGTGATTGTGTGATTGTGTGATTGTGTGATTGTGTGATTGTGTGATTGTGTGATTGTGGGATTGTGTGAGTGTGTGATTGTGTGATTGTGTGATTGTGTGATTGTGTGATTGTGTCACAGTGTGATTGTGTGATTGTGTGGTTGTGTGATTGTGTGATTGTGTGATTGTGGGATTGTGTGGTTGTGTGATTGTGTGGTTGTGTGATTGCGTGATTGTGTGATTGTGGGATTGTGTGATTGTGGGATTGTGTGGTTGTGTGATTGCGTGGTTGTGTGATTGTGTGATTGTGAGATTGTGGGATTGTGTGTTTGTGTGATTGTGTGGTTGTGTGATTGCGTGATTGTGTGATTGTGGGATTGTGTGATTGTGTGATTGTGCGATTTTGTGATTGTGTGATTGTGTGGTTGTGTGAGTGTGTGGTTGTGTGATCGTGTGATTGTGTCACTGTGTGATTGTGTGATTGTGTGATTGTGTATTTTGTGATTGTGTTCTTGTGTCTTTGTGTGATTGTGTAGTTGTGTGATTGTGTGATTGTGTGATTGTGGGATTGTGAGATTGTGTGATTGTGTGATTGTGTGATTGTGTGATTGTGTGATTGTGTGATTGTGTGATTGCGTGATTGTGTGATAGTGTGATTGTGTGATTGTGTGATTGTGTGATTGTGTGATTGTGTGATTGTGTGATTGTGTGATTGTGTGATTGTGTGATTGTGTGATTGTGTGAAAGTGGGTTTGTGTGTTTGTGGATTGTGTGGTTGTGTGATTGTGTGATGGCGGGATGTGGATTGTCTGATTGTGTGATTGTGTATTGGTGTGATTGTGCGATTGTGCGACTTTGCGATTGTGTGATTGTGTGATGGCGGGTTGTGGATTGTCTGATTGTGTGATTGTGTATTGGTGTGATTGTGTGATTGTGGGATTGTGTGAGTGTGTGATTGTGTGATTGCGTGATTGTGTGATTGTGTGATTGTGTCACAGTGTGATTGTGTGATTGTGTGATTGTGTGATTGTGTCACAGTGTGATTGTGTGATTGTGTGGTTGTGTGGTTGTGTGATTGTGTGATTGTGTGGTTGTGTGATTGTGTGATTGTGTGATTGTGTGATTGTGGGATTGTGTGGTTGTGTGATTGTGTGATTGTGTGATTGTGTGGTTGTGTGATTGTGTGATTGTGTGATTGTGTGATTGTGTGATTGTGTGATTGTGTGATTGTGTGATTGTGTGATTGTGTGATTGTGTGAAAGTGGGTTTGTGTGTTTGTGGATTGTGTGGTTGTGTGATTGTGTGATGGCGGGATGTGGATTGTCTGATTGTGTGATTGTGTATTGGTGTGATTGTGCGATTGTGTGACATTGCGATTGTGTGATTGTGTGATGGCGGGTTGTGGATTGTCTGATTGTGTGATTGTGTATTGGTGTGATTGTGTGATTGTGTGATTGTGGGATTGTGTGAGTGTGTGATTGTGTGATTGCGTGATTGTGTGATTGCGTGGTTGCGTGATTGTGTGGTTGTGTGATTGTGTGATTGTGGGATTGTGTGATTGTGTGATTGTGTGATTGTGTGATTGTGTGATTGTGTGAAAGTGGGTTTGTGTGTTTGTGGATTGTGTGGTTGTGTGATTGTGTGATGGCGGGATGTGGATTGTCTGATTGTGTGATTGTGTATTGGTGTGATTGTGCGATTGTGTGACTTTGCGATTGTGTGATTGTGTGATGGCGGGTTGTGGATTGTCTGATTGTGTGATTGTGTATTGGTGTGATTGTGTGATTGTGTGATTGTGTGATTGTGCGATTGTGTGATTGCGTGGTTGCGTGATTGCGTGATTGTGTGATTGTGTGATTGTGTGATTGTGTGATTGTGTGGTTGTGTGATTGTGTGATTGTGTGATAGTGTGATTGTGCGATTGTGTGATTGCGTGATTGCCTGGTTGCGTGATTCTGTGATTCCCTCGTTGTGCGATTGTGTTATTGTGTGATGAGGTGCTTGTGTGATGGTGTGATTGTGTGATTGTGTGATTGTGTGGTTGTGTGATTGTGTGATTGTGTGATTGTGTGATTGTGTGATTGTGTGATTGTGTGGTTGTGTGATTATGTGATTGTGTCATTGTGTTCATGTGTTATTTTGTGTTGGGGTGCTTGTGTGATTGCGTGAGAGTATGATTGTGTGACTGTCGATTGTGTATTGTGCGATTGTGTGATTGCGTGAGTGTGTGGTTGTGTGACTGTAGATTGCGTATTGTGTGATTGTGTGATTGTGTATTGGTGTGATTGTGCGATTGTGTGACTTTGCGATTGTGTGATTGTGTGATGGCGGATTGTGGATTGTCTGATTGTGTGATTGTGTATTGGTGTGATTGTGCGATTGTGTGACAATGCGATTGTGTGATTGTGTGGTTGTGTGATTGTGTAATTGCATGGTGGGGTGATTGTGTGATAGTGTGATTGTGTGATAGTGTGATAGTGTGATTGTGTGATTGTATGGTTGTGTGATTGTGTGATTGTGTGATTGTGTGATTGTGTGATAGTTTGATTGTGTGATTGTGTGATTGTGTGATTGTCTGATTGTGTGGTGGTGTGATTGTGTGATTGTGTATTATGTGATTGTGTGATTGTGTCACAATGTGATTGTGTGATTGTGTGGTTGTGTGATTGTGTGATTGCGTGATTGTGGGATTGTGTGGTTGTGTGATTGTGTGGTTGTGTGATTGTGTGATTGTGTGATTGTGTGATTGTGTGATTGTGTGATTGTGTGATTGTGTGATTGTGTGATTGTGTGATTGTGTGATTGTGTGATTGTGTGATTGTGTGATTGTGTGATTGTGTGATTGTGTGATTGTGTGATTGTGTGATTGTGTGAAAGTGGGTTTTAGTGTTTGTGGATTGTGTGGTTGTGTGATTGTGTGATGGCGGGATGTGGATTGTCTGATTGTGTGTTTGTGTATTGGTGTGATTGTGCGATTGTGTGACTTTGCGATTGTGTGATTGTGTGATGGCGGGTTGTGGATTGTCTGATTGTGTGATTGTGTATTGGTGTAATTGTGTGATTGTGTGATTGTGGGATTGTGTGAGTGTGTGATTGTGTGATTGTGTGATTGCGTGGTTGTGTGATTGTGTGATTGTGTGATTGTGGGATTGTGTGGTTGTGTGATTGTGTGGTTGTGTGATTGCGTGATTGTGTGATTGTGGGATTGTGTGATTGTGTGGTTGTGCGATTTTGTGATTGTGTGATTGTGTGGTTGTGTGAGTGTGTGGGTGTGTGATCGTGTGATTGTGTCACTGTGTGATTGTGTGATTGTGTGATTGTGTATTTTGTGATTGTGTTCTTGTGTCTTTGTGTGATTGTGTAGTTGTGTGATTGTGTGATTGTGTGATTGTGGGATTGTGAGATTGTGTGATTGTGTGATTGTGTGATTGTGTGATTGTGTGATTGTGTGATTGTGTGATTGTGTGATTGTGTGATAGTGTGATTGTGTGATTGTGTGATTGTGTGATTGTGTGAAAGTGGGTTTGTGTGTTTGTGGATTGTGTGGTTGTGTGATTGTGTGATGGCGGGATGTGGATTGTCTGATTGTGTGATTGTGTATTGGTGTGATTGCGCGATTGTGCGACTTTGCGATTGTGTGATTGTGTGATGGCGGGTTGTGGATTGTCTGATTGTGTGATTGTGTATTGGTGTGATTGTGTGATTGTGGGATTGTGTGAGTGTGTGATTGTGTGATTGTGTGGTTGTGTGATTGTGTGATTGTGTGATTGTGTGATTGTGTGATTGTGTGATTGTGTGGTTGTGTGATTATGTGATTGTGTCATTGTGTTCATGTGTTATTTTGTGTTGGGGTGCTTGTGTGATTGCGTGAGAGTATGATTGTGTGACTGTCGATTGTGTATTGTGCGATTGTGTGATTGCGTGAGTGTGTGGTTGTGTGACTGTAGATTGCGTATTGTGTGATTGTGTGATTGTGTATTGGTGTGATTGTGCGATTGTGTGACTTTGCGATTGTGTGATTGTGTGATGGCGGATTGTGGATTGTCTGATTGTGTGATTGTGTATTGGTGTGATTGTGCGATTGTGTGACAATGCGATTGTGTGATTGTGTGGTTGTGTGATTGTGTAATTGCATGGTGGGGTGATTGTGTGATAGTGTGATTGTGTGATAGTGTGATAGTGTGATTGTGTGATTGTATGGTTGTGTGATTGTGTGATTGTGTGATTGTGTGATTGTGTGATAGTTTGATTGTGTGATTGTGTGATTGTGTGATTGTCTGATTGTGTGGTGGTGTGATTGTGTGATTGTGTATTATGTGATTGTGTGATTGTGTCACAATGTGATTGTGTGATTGTGTGGTTGTGTGATTGTGTGATTGCGTGATTGTGGGATTGTGTGGTTGTGTGATTGTGTGGTTGTGTGATTGTGTGATTGTGTGATTGTGTGATTGTGTGATTGTGTGATTGTGTGATTGTGTGATTGTGTGATTGTGTGATTGTGTGATTGTGTGATTGTGTGATTGTGTGATTGTGTGATTGTGTGATTGTGTGATTGTGTGATTGTGTGATTGTGTGATTGTGTGATTGTGTGAAAGTGGGTTTTAGTGTTTGTGGATTGTGTGGTTGTGTGATTGTGTGATGGCGGGATGTGGATTGTCTGATTGTGTGTTTGTGTATTGGTGTGATTGTGCGATTGTGTGACTTTGCGATTGTGTGATTGTGTGATGGCGGGTTGTGGATTGTCTGATTGTGTGATTGTGTATTGGTGTAATTGTGTGATTGTGTGATTGTGGGATTGTGTGAGTGTGTGATTGTGTGATTGTGTGATTGCGTGGTTGTGTGATTGTGTGATTGTGTGATTGTGGGATTGTGTGGTTGTGTGATTGTGTGGTTGTGTGATTGCGTGATTGTGTGATTGTGTGGTTGTGCGATTTTGTGATTGTGTGATTGTGTGGTTGTGTGAGTGTGTGGGTGTGTGATCGTGTGATTGTGTCACTGTGTGATTGTGTGATTGTGTGATTGTGTATTTTGTGATTGTGTTCTTGTGTCTTTGTGTGATTGTGTAGTTGTGTGATTGTGTGATTGTGTGATTGTGGGATTGTGAGATTGTGTGATTGTGTGATTGTGTGATTGTGTGATTGTGTGATTGTGTGATTGTGTGATTGTGTGATTGTGTGATAGTGTGATTGTGTGATTGTGTGATTGTGTGATTGTGTGATTGTGTGATTGTGTGATTGTGTGATTGTGTGAAAGTGGGTTTGTGTGTTTGTGGATTGTGTGGTTGTGTGATTGTGTGATGGCGGGATGTGGATTGTCTGATTGTGTGATTGTGTATTGGTGTGATTGTGCGATTGTGCGACTTTGCGATTGTGTGATTGTGTGATGGCGGGTTGTGGATTGTCTGATTGTGTGATTGTGTATTGGTGTGATTGTGTGATTGTGTGATTGTGGGATTGTGTGAGTGTGTGATTGTGTGATTGCGTGATTGTGTGATTGTGTGATTGTGTCACAGTGTGATTGTGTGATTGTGTGGTTGTGTGATTGTGTGATTGTGTGATTGTGTGATTGTGGGATTGTGTGATTGTGTGACTGTGGGATTGTGTGGTTGTGTGATTGTGTGGTTGTGTGATTGTGTGATTGTGTGATTGTGGGATTGTGTGGTTGTGTGATTGTGTGGTTGTGTGATTGCGTGATTGTGTGATTGTGGGATTGTGTGGTTGTGTGATTGTGTGATTGTGTGATTGTGTGATTGTGTGATTGTGGGATTGTGTGATTGTGTGATTGTGGATTGTGTGATTGCGTGATTGTGTGATTGTGGGATTGTGTGATTGTGTGATTGTATGGTTGTGTGATTGTGTGATTGTGTGATTGTGTGATTGTGTGATTGTGTGATTGTGTGATTGTGTGATTGTGTGATTGTGGGATTGTGTGAGTGTGTGATTGCGTGATTGTGTGATTGTGGGATTGTGTGATTGTGTGATTGTGTGATTGTGTGATTGTGTGATTGTGTGATTGTGTGATTGTGTGGTTGTGTGATTATGTGATTGTGTCATTGTGTTCATGTGTTATTTTGTGTTGGGGTGCTTGTGTGATTGCGTGAGAGTATGATTGTGTGACTGTCGATTGTGTATTGTGCGATTGTGTGATTGCGTGAGTGTGTGGTTGTGTGACTGTAGATTGCGTATTGTGTGATTGTGTGATTGTGTATTGGTGTGATTGTGCGATTGTGTGACTTTGCGATTGTGTGATTGTGTGATGGCGGATTGTGGATTGTCTGATTATGTGATTGTGTATTGGTGTGATTGTGCGATTGTGTGACAATGCGATTGTGTGATTGTGTGGTTGTGTGATTGTGTAATTGCATGGTGGGGTGATTGTGTGATAGTGTGATTGTGTGATAGTGTGATAGTGTGATTGTGTGATTGTATGGGTGTGTGATTGCGTGATTGTGTGATTGTGTGATTGTGTGATAGTGTGATTGTGTGATTGTGTGATTGTGTGATTGTCTGATTGTGTGGTGGTGTGATTGTGTGATTGTGTATTATGTGATTGTGTGATTGTGTCACAATGTGATTGTGTGATTGTGTGGTTGTGTGATTGTGTGATTGCGTGATTGTGGGATTGTGTGGTTGTGTGATTGTGTGGTTGTGTGATTGTGTGATTGTGTGATTGTGTGATTGTGTGATTGTGTGATTGTGTGATTGTGTGATTGTGTGATTGTGTGATTGTGTGATTGTGTGATTGTGTGATTGTGCGATTGTGTGATTGCGTGATTGCCTGGTTGCGTGATTCTGTCATTCCCTCGTTGTGCGATTGTGTTATTGTGTGATGAGGTGCTTGTGTGATGGTGTGATTGTGTGATTGTGTGATTGTGTGGTTGTGTGATTGTGTGATTGTGTGATTGTGTGATTGTGTGATTGTGTGGTTGTGTGATTATGTGATTGTGTCATTGTGTTCATGTGTTATTTTGTGTTGGGGTGCTTGTGTGATTGCGTGAGTGTATGATTGTGTGACTGTGGATTGTGTATTGTGCGATTGTGTGATTGCGTGAGTGTGTGGTTGTGTGACTGTAGATTGCGTATTGTGTGATTGTGTGATTGTGTGATTGTGTGATTGTGTGATTGTGTGAAAGTGGGTTTGTGTGTTTGTGGATTGTGTGGTTGGGTGATTGTGTGATGGCGGGATGTGGATTGTCTGATTGTGTGATTGTGTATTGGTGTGATTGTGCGATTGTGTGACAATGCGATTGTGTGATTGTGTGGTTGTGTGATTGTGTAATTGCATGGTGGGGTGATTGTGTGATAGTGTGATTGTGTGATAGTGTGGTAGTGTGATTGTGTGATTGTGTGATTGTGTGATTGTGTGATTGTGTCCATGTGTAATCGTGTGTTTGGGTGCTTGTGTGATTGTGCGAGTGTGTGATTGTGTGATTGTGGATTGTGTGATTGTGTGATTGTGTGATTGTGTGATTGTGTGATTGTGTGATTGTGTGATTGTGTGATTGTGTGATTGCGGGATTGTGTGGTTGTGTGATTGTGTGGTTGTGTGATTGTGTGATTGTGGGATTGTGTGGTTGTGTGATAGTGTGGTTGTGTGATTGCGGGATTGTGTGGTTGTGTGATTGTGTGGTTGTGTGATTGTGTGATTGTGGGATTGTGTGGTTGTGTGATAGTGTGGTTGTGTGATTGTGTGATTGTGTGATTGTGTGATTGTGTGGTTGTGTGATTGCGTGATTGTGTGATTGTGGGATTCGGTGATTGTGTGATTGTGGGATTCGGTGATTGTGTGATTGTGTGATTGTGTGATTGTGTGATTGTGGGATTGTGTGATTGTGTGATTGTGGATTGTGTGATTGCGTGATTGTGTGATTGTGGGATTGTGTGATTGTGTGATTGTATGGTTGTGTGATTGTGTGATTGTGTGATTGTGTGATTGTGTGATTGTGTGATTGTGTGATTGTGGGATTGTGTGAGTGTGTGATTGTGTGATTGTGCGATTGTGTGATTGCGTGATTGCCTGGTTGCGTGATTCTGTGATTCCCTCGTTGTGTGATTGTGTTATTGTGTGATGAGCTGCTTGTGGGATGGTGTGATTGTGTGATTGTGTGATTGTGTGATTGTGGGATTGTGTGGTTGTGTGATTGTGTGGTTGTGTGATTGCGTGATTGTGTGATTGTGGGATTGTGTGATTGTGTGATTGTGTGATTGTGTGATTGTGTGATTGTGTGATTGTGTGGTTGTGTGATTATGTGATTGTGTCATTGTGTTCATGTGTTATTTTGTGTTGGGGTGCTTGTGTGATTGCGTGAGAGTATGATTGTGTGACTGTCGATTGTGTATTGTGCGATTGTGTGATTGCGTGAGTGTGTGGTTGTGTGACTGTAGATTGCGTATTGTGTGATTGTGTGATTGTGTATTGGTGTGATTGTGCGATTGTGTGACTTTGCGATTGTGTGATTGTGTGATGGCGGATTGTGGATTGTCTGATTGTGTGATTGTGTATTGGTGTGATTGTGCGATTGTGTGACAATGCGATTGTGTGATTGTGTGGTTGTGTGATTGTGTAATTGCATGGTGGGGTGATTGTGTGATAGTGTGATTGTGTGATAGTGTGATAGTGTGATTGTGTGATTGTATGGTTGTGTGATTGTGTGATTGTGTGATTGTGTGATTGTGTGATAGTGTGATTGTGTGATTGTGTGATTGTGTGATTGTCTGATTGTGTGGTGGTGTGATTGTGTGATTGTGTATTATGTGATTGTGTGATTGTGTCACAATGTGATTGTGTGATTGTGTGATTGTGTGATTGTGTCACAGTGTGATTGTGTGATTGTGTGGTTGTGTGGTTGTGTGATTGTGTGATTGTGTGGTTGTGTGATTGTGTGATTGTGTGATTGTGTGATTGTGGGATTGTGTGGTTGTGTGATTGTGTGATTGTGTGATTGTGTGGTTGTGTGATTGTGTGATTGTGTGATTGTGTGATTGTGTGATTGTGTGATTGTGTGATTGTGTGATTGTGTGATTGTGTGATTGTGTGATTGTGTGAAAGTGGGTTTGTGTGTTTGTGGATTGTGTGGTTGTGTGATTGTGTGATGGCGGGATGTGGATTGTCTGATTGTGTGATTGTGTATTGGTGTGATTGTGCGATTGTGTGACATTGCGATTGTGTGATTGTGTGATGGCGGGTTGTGGATTGTCTGATTGTGTGATTGTGTATTGGTGTGATTGTGTGATTGTGTGATTGTGGGATTGTGTGAGTGTGTGATTGTGTGATTGCGTGATTGTGTGATTGCGTGGTTGTGTGATTGTGTGATTGTGTGAAAGTGGGTTTGTGTGTTTGTGGATTGTGTGGTTGTGTGATTGTGTGATGGCGGGATGTGGATTGTCTGATTGTGTGATTGTGTATTGGTGTGATTGTGCGATTGTGCGACTTTGCGATTGTGTGATTGTGTGATGGCGGGTTGTGGATTGTCTGATTGTGTGATTGTGTATTGGTGTGATTGTGTGATTGTGGGATTGTGTGAGTGTGTGATTGTGTGATTGCGTGATTGTGTGATTGTGTGATTGTGTCACAGTGTGATTGTGTGATTGTGTGATTGTGTGATTGTGTCACAGTGTGATTGTGTGATTGTGTGGTTGTGTGGTTGTGTGATTGTGTGATTGTGTGGTTGTGTGATTGTGTGATTGTGTGATTGTGTGATTGTGGGATTGTGAGATTGTGTGATTGTGTGATTGTGTGATTGTGTGATTGTGTGATTGTGTGATTGTGTGATTGTGTGATTGTGTGATTGTGTGATTGTGTGATTGTGTGATTGTGTGATTGCGTGATTGTGTGATAGTGTGATTGTGTGATTGTGTGATTGTGTGATTGTGTGATTGTGTGATTGTGTGATTGTGTGATTGTGTGATTGTGTGATTGTGTGAAAGTGGGTTTGTGTGTTTGTGGATTGTGTGGTTGTGTGATTGTGTGATGGCGGGATGTGGATTGTCTGATTGTGTGATTGTGTATTGGTGTGATTGTGCGATTGTGCGACTTTGCGATTGTGTGATTGTGTGATGGCGGGTTGTGGATTGTCTGATTGTGTGATTGTGTATTGGTGTGATTGTGTGATTGTGGGATTGTGTGAGTGTGTGATTGTGTGATTGCGTGATTGTGTGATTGTGTGATTGTGTCACAGTGTGATTGTGTGATTGTGTGATTGTGTGATTGTGTCACAGTGTGATTGTGTGATTGTGTGGTTGTGTGGTTGTGTGATTGTGTGATTGTGTGGTTGTGTGATTGTGTGATTGTGTGATTGTGTGATTGTGGGATTGTGTGGTTGTGTGATTGTGTGATTGTGTGATTGTGTGGTTGTGTGATTGTGTGATTGTGTGATTGTGTGATTGTGTGATTGTGTGATTGTGTGATTGTGTGATTGTGTGATTGTGTGATTGTGTGAAAGTGGGTTTGTGTGTTTGTGGATTGTGTGGTTGTGTGATTGTGTGATGGCGGGATGTGGATTGTCTGATTGTGTGATTGTGTATTGGTGTGATTGTGCGATTGTGTGACATTGCGATTGTGTGATTGTGTGATGGCGGGTTGTGGATTGTCTGATTGTGTGATTGTGTATTGGTGTGATTGTGTGATTGTGTGATTGTGGGATTGTGTGAGTGTGTGATTGTGTGATTGCGTGATTGTGTGATTGCGTGGTTGCGTGATTGTGTGGTTGTGTGATTGTGTGATTGTGGGATTGTGTGATTGTGTGATTGTGTGATTGTGTGATTGTGTGATTGTGTGAAAGTGGGTTTGTGTGTTTGTGGATTGTGTGGTTGTGTGATTGTGTGATGGCGGGATGTGGATTGTCTGATTGTGTGATTGTGTATTGGTGTGATTGTGCGATTGTGTGACTTTGCGATTGTGTGATTGTGTGATGGCGGGTTGTGGATTGTCTGATTGTGTGATTGTGTATTGGTGTGATTGTGTGATTGTGTGATTGTGTGATTGTGCGATTGTGTGATTGCGTGGTTGCGTGATTGCGTGATTGTGTGATTGTGTGATTGTGTGATTGTGTGATTGTGTGGTTGTGTGATTGTGTGATTGTGTGATAGTGTGATTGTGCGATTGTGTGATTGCGTGATTGCCTGGTTGCGTGATTCTGTGATTCCCTCGTTGTGCGATTGTGTTATTGTGTGATGAGGTGCTTGTGTGATGGTGTGATTGTGTGATTGTGTGATTGTGTGGTTGTGTGATTGTGTGATTGTGTGATTGTGTGATTGTGTGATTGTGTGATTGTGTGGTTGTGTGATTATGTGATTGTGTCATTGTGTTCATGTGTTATTTTGTGTTGGGGTGCTTGTGTGATTGCGTGAGAGTATGATTGTGTGACTGTCGATTGTGTATTGTGCGATTGTGTGATTGCGTGAGTGTGTGGTTGTGTGACTGTAGATTGCGTATTGTGTGATTGTGTGATTGTGTATTGGTGTGATTGTGCGATTGTGTGACTTTGCGATTGTGTGATTGTGTGATGGCGGATTGTGGATTGTCTGATTGTGTGATTGTGTATTGGTGTGATTGTGCGATTGTGTGACAATGCGATTGTGTGATTGTGTGGTTGTGTGATTGTGTAATTGCATGGTGGGGTGATTGTGTGATAGTGTGATTGTGTGATAGTGTGATAGTGTGATTGTGTGATTGTATGGTTGTGTGATTGTGTGATTGTGTGATTGTGTGATTGTGTGATAGTTTGATTGTGTGATTGTGTGATTGTGTGATTGTCTGATTGTGTGGTGGTGTGATTGTGTGATTGTGTATTATGTGATTGTGTGATTGTGTCACAATGTGATTGTGTGATTGTGTGGTTGTGTGATTGTGTGATTGCGTGATTGTGGGATTGTGTGGTTGTGTGATTGTGTGGTTGTGTGATTGTGTGATTGTGTGATTGTGTGATTGTGTGATTGTGTGATTGTGTGATTGTGTGATTGTGTGATTGTGTGATTGTGTGATTGTGTGATTGTGTGATTGTGTGATTGTGTGATTGTGTGATTGTGTGATTGTGTGATTGTGTGAAAGTGGGTTTTAGTGTTTGTGGATTGTGTGGTTGTGTGATTGTGTGATGGCGGGATGTGGATTGTCTGATTGTGTGTTTGTGTATTGGTGTGATTGTGCGATTGTGTGACTTTGCGATTGTGTGATTGTGTGATGGCGGGTTGTGGATTGTCTGATTGTGTGATTGTGTATTGGTGTAATTGTGTGATTGTGTGACTTTGCGATTGTGTGATTGTGTGATGGCGGATTGTGGATTGTCTGATTGTGTGATTGTGTATTGGTGTGATTGTGCGATTGTGTGACAATGCGATTGTGTGATTGTGTGGTTGTGTGATTGTGGGATTGTGTGAGTGTGTGATTGTGTGATTGTGCGATTGTGTGATTGCGTGATTGCCTGGTTGCGTGATTCTGTGATTCCCTCGTTGTGTGATTGTGTTATTGTGTGATGAGCTGCTTGTGGGATGGTGTGATTGTGTGATTGTGTGATTGTGTGATTGTGGGATTGTGTGGTTGTGTGATTGTGTGGTTGTGTGATTGCGTGATTGTGTGATTGTGGGATTGTGTGATTGTGTGATTGTGTGATTGTGTGATTGTGTGATTGTGTGATTGTGTGGTTGTGTGATTATGTGATTGTGTCATTGTGTTCATGTGTTATTTTGTGTTGGGGTGCTTGTGTGATTGCGTGAGAGTATGATTGTGTGACTGTCGATTGTGTATTGTGCGATTGTGTGATTGCGTGAGTGTGTGGTTGTGTGACTGTAGATTGCGTATTGTGTGATTGTGTGATTGTGTATTGGTGTGATTGTGCGATTGTGTGACTTTGCGATTGTGTGATTGTGTGATGGCGGATTGTGGATTGTCTGATTGTGTGATTGTGTATTGGTGTGATTGTGCGATTGTGTGACAATGCGATTGTGTGATTGTGTGGTTGTGTGATTGTGTAATTGCATGGTGGGGTGATTGTGTGATAGTGTGATTGTGTGATAGTGTGATAGTGTGATTGTGTGATTGTATGGTTGTGTGATTGTGTGATTGTGTGATTGTGTGATTGTGTGATAGTGTGATTGTGTGATTGTGTGATTGTGTGATTGTCTGATTGTGTGGTGGTGTGATTGTGTGATTGTGTATTATGTGATTGTGTGATTGTGTCACAATGTGATTGTGTGATTGTGTGATTGTGTGATTGTGTCACAGTGTGATTGTGTGATTGTGTGGTTGTGTGGTTGTGTGATTGTGTGATTGTGTGGTTGTGTGATTGTGTGATTGTGTGATTGTGTGATTGTGGGATTGTGTGGTTGTGTGATTGTGTGATTGTGTGATTGTGTGGTTGTGTGATTGTGTGATTGTGTGATTGTGTGATTGTGTGATTGTGTGATTGTGTGATTGTGTGATTGTGTGATTGTGTGATTGTGTGAAAGTGGGTTTGTGTGTTTGTGGATTGTGTGGTTGTGTGATTGTGTGATGGCGGGATGTGGATTGTCTGATTGTGTGATTGTGTATTGGTGTGATTGTGCGATTGTGTGACATTGCGATTGTGTGATTGTGTGATGGCGGGTTGTGGATTGTCTGATTGTGTGATTGTGTATTGGTGTGATTGTGTGATTGTGTGATTGTGGGATTGTGTGAGTGTGTGATTGTGTGATTGCGTGATTGTGTGATTGCGTGGTTGTGTGATTGTGTGATTGTGTGAAAGTGGGTTTGTGTGTTTGTGGATTGTGTGGTTGTGTGATTGTGTGATGGCGGGATGTGGATTGTCTGATTGTGTGATTGTGTATTGGTGTGATTGTGCGATTGTGCGACTTTGCGATTGTGTGATTGTGTGATGGCGGGTTGTGGATTGTCTGATTGTGTGATTGTGTATTGGTGTGATTGTGTGATTGTGGGATTGTGTGAGTGTGTGATTGTGTGATTGCGTGATTGTGTGATTGTGTGATTGTGTCACAGTGTGATTGTGTGATTGTGTGATTGTGTGATTGTGTCACAGTGTGATTGTGTGATTGTGTGGTTGTGTGGTTGTGTGATTGTGTGATTGTGTGGTTGTGTGATTGTGTGATTGTGTGATTGTGTGATTGTGGGATTGTGAGATTGTGTGATTGTGTGATTGTGTGATTGTGTGATTGTGTGATTGTGTGATTGTGTGATTGTGTGATTGTGTGATTGTGTGATTGTGTGATTGTGTGATTGTGTGATTGCGTGATTGTGTGATAGTGTGATTGTGTGATTGTGTGATTGTGTGATTGTGTGATTGTGTGATTGTGTGATTGTGTGATTGTGTGATTGTGTGATTGTGTGAAAGTGGGTTTGTGTGTTTGTGGATTGTGTGGTTGTGTGATTGTGTGATGGCGGGATGTGGATTGTCTGATTGTGTGATTGTGTATTGGTGTGATTGTGCGATTGTGCGACTTTGCGATTGTGTGATTGTGTGATGGCGGGTTGTGGATTGTCTGATTGTGTGATTGTGTATTGGTGTGATTGTGTGATTGTGGGATTGTGTGAGTGTGTGATTGTGTGATTGCGTGATTGTGTGATTGTGTGATTGTGTCACAGTGTGATTGTGTGATTGTGTGATTGTGTGATTGTGTCACAGTGTGATTGTGTGATTGTGTGGTTGTGTGGTTGTGTGATTGTGTGATTGTGTGGTTGTGTGATTGTGTGATTGTGTGATTGTGTGATTGTGGGATTGTGTGGTTGTGTGATTGTGTGATTGTGTGATTGTGTGGTTGTGTGATTGTGTGATTGTGTGATTGTGTGATTGTGTGATTGTGTGATTGTGTGATTGTGTGATTGTGTGATTGTGTGATTGTGTGAAAGTGGGTTTGTGTGTTTGTGGATTGTGTGGTTGTGTGATTGTGTGATGGCGGGATGTGGATTGTCTGATTGTGTGATTGTGTATTGGTGTGATTGTGCGATTGTGTGACATTGCGATTGTGTGATTGTGTGATGGCGGGTTGTGGATTGTCTGATTGTGTGATTGTGTATTGGTGTGATTGTGTGATTGTGTGATTGTGGGATTGTGTGAGTGTGTGATTGTGTGATTGCGTGATTGTGTGATTGCGTGGTTGCGTGATTGTGTGGTTGTGTGATTGTGTGATTGTGGGATTGTGTGATTGTGTGATTGTGTGATTGTGTGATTGTGTGATTGTGTGAAAGTGGGTTTGTGTGTTTGTGGATTGTGTGGTTGTGTGATTGTGTGATGGCGGGATGTGGATTGTCTGATTGTGTGATTGTGTATTGGTGTGATTGTGCGATTGTGTGACTTTGCGATTGTGTGATTGTGTGATGGCGGGTTGTGGATTGTCTGATTGTGTGATTGTGTATTGGTGTGATTGTGTGATTGTGTGATTGTGTGATTGTGCGATTGTGTGATTGCGTGGTTGCGTGATTGCGTGATTGTGTGATTGTGTGATTGTGTGATTGTGTGATTGTGTGGTTGTGTGATTGTGTGATTGTGTGATAGTGTGATTGTGCGATTGTGTGATTGCGTGATTGCCTGGTTGCGTGATTCTGTGATTCCCTCGTTGTGCGATTGTGTTATTGTGTGATGAGGTGCTTGTGTGATGGTGTGATTGTGTGATTGTGTGATTGTGTGGTTGTGTGATTGTGTGATTGTGTGATTGTGTGATTGTGTGATTGTGTGATTGTGTGGTTGTGTGATTATGTGATTGTGTCATTGTGTTCATGTGTTATTTTGTGTTGGGGTGCTTGTGTGATTGCGTGAGAGTATGATTGTGTGACTGTCGATTGTGTATTGTGCGATTGTGTGATTGCGTGAGTGTGTGGTTGTGTGACTGTAGATTGCGTATTGTGTGATTGTGTGATTGTGTATTGGTGTGATTGTGCGATTGTGTGACTTTGCGATTGTGTGATTGTGTGATGGCGGATTGTGGATTGTCTGATTGTGTGATTGTGTATTGGTGTGATTGTGCGATTGTGTGACAATGCGATTGTGTGATTGTGTGGTTGTGTGATTGTGTAATTGCATGGTGGGGTGATTGTGTGATAGTGTGATTGTGTGATAGTGTGATAGTGTGATTGTGTGATTGTATGGTTGTGTGATTGTGTGATTGTGTGATTGTGTGATTGTGTGATAGTTTGATTGTGTGATTGTGTGATTGTGTGATTGTCTGATTGTGTGGTGGTGTGATTGTGTGATTGTGTATTATGTGATTGTGTGATTGTGTCACAATGTGATTGTGTGATTGTGTGGTTGTGTGATTGTGTGATTGCGTGATTGTGGGATTGTGTGGTTGTGTGATTGTGTGGTTGTGTGATTGTGTGATTGTGTGATTGTGTGATTGTGTGATTGTGTGATTGTGTGATTGTGTGATTGTGTGATTGTGTGATTGTGTGATTGTGTGATTGTGTGATTGTGTGATTGTGTGATTGTGTGATTGTGTGATTGTGTGATTGTGTGAAAGTGGGTTTTAGTGTTTGTGGATTGTGTGGTTGTGTGATTGTGTGATGGCGGGATGTGGATTGTCTGATTGTGTGTTTGTGTATTGGTGTGATTGTGCGATTGTGTGACTTTGCGATTGTGTGATTGTGTGATGGCGGGTTGTGGATTGTCTGATTGTGTGATTGTGTATTGGTGTAATTGTGTGATTGTGTGATTGTGGGATTGTGTGAGTGTGTGATTGTGTGATTGTGTGATTGCGTGGTTGTGTGATTGTGTGATTGTGTGATTGTGGGATTGTGTGGTTGTGTGATTGTGTGGTTGTGTGATTGCGTGATTGTGTGATTGTGGGATTGTGTGATTGTGTGGTTGTGCGATTTTGTGATTGTGTGATTGTGTGGTTGTGTGAGTGTGTGGGTGTGTGATCGTGTGATTGTGTCACTGTGTGATTGTGTGATTGTGTGATTGTGTATTTTGTGATTGTGTTCTTGTGTCTTTGTGTGATTGTGTAGTTGTGTGATTGTGTGATTGTGTGATTGTGGGATTGTGAGATTGTGTGATTGTGTGATTGTGTGATTGTGTGATTGTGTGATTGTGTGATTGTGTGATTGTGTGATTGTGTGATAGTGTGATTGTGTGATTGTGTGATTGTGTGATTGTGTGAAAGTGGGTTTGTGTGTTTGTGGATTGTGTGGTTGTGTGATTGTGTGATGGCGGGATGTGGATTGTCTGATTGTGTGATTGTGTATTGGTGTGATTGCGCGATTGTGCGACTTTGCGATTGTGTGATTGTGTGATGGCGGGTTGTGGATTGTCTGATTGTGTGATTGTGTATTGGTGTGATTGTGTGATTGTGGGATTGTGTGAGTGTGTGATTGTGTGATTGTGTGGTTGTGTGATTGTGTGATTGTGTGATTGTGTGATTGTGTGATTGTGTGATTGTGTGGTTGTGTGATTATGTGATTGTGTCATTGTGTTCATGTGTTATTTTGTGTTGGGGTGCTTGTGTGATTGCGTGAGAGTATGATTGTGTGACTGTCGATTGTGTATTGTGCGATTGTGTGATTGCGTGAGTGTGTGGTTGTGTGACTGTAGATTGCGTATTGTGTGATTGTGTGATTGTGTATTGGTGTGATTGTGCGATTGTGTGACTTTGCGATTGTGTGATTGTGTGATGGCGGATTGTGGATTGTCTGATTGTGTGATTGTGTATTGGTGTGATTGTGCGATTGTGTGACAATGCGATTGTGTGATTGTGTGGTTGTGTGATTGTGTAATTGCATGGTGGGGTGATTGTGTGATAGTGTGATTGTGTGATAGTGTGATAGTGTGATTGTGTGATTGTATGGTTGTGTGATTGTGTGATTGTGTGATTGTGTGATTGTGTGATAGTTTGATTGTGTGATTGTGTGATTGTGTGATTGTCTGATTGTGTGGTGGTGTGATTGTGTGATTGTGTATTATGTGATTGTGTGATTGTGTCACAATGTGATTGTGTGATTGTGTGGTTGTGTGATTGTGTGATTGCGTGATTGTGGGATTGTGTGGTTGTGTGATTGTGTGGTTGTGTGATTGTGTGATTGTGTGATTGTGTGATTGTGTGATTGTGTGATTGTGTGATTGTGTGATTGTGTGATTGTGTGATTGTGTGATTGTGTGATTGTGTGATTGTGTGATTGTGTGATTGTGTGATTGTGTGATTGTGTGATTGTGTGATTGTGTGAAAGTGGGTTTTAGTGTTTGTGGATTGTGTGGTTGTGTGATTGTGTGATGGCGGGATGTGGATTGTCTGATTGTGTGTTTGTGTATTGGTGTGATTGTGCGATTGTGTGACTTTGCGATTGTGTGATTGTGTGATGGCGGGTTGTGGATTGTCTGATTGTGTGATTGTGTATTGGTGTAATTGTGTGATTGTGTGATTGTGGGATTGTGTGAGTGTGTGATTGTGTGATTGTGTGATTGCGTGGTTGTGTGATTGTGTGATTGTGTGATTGTGGGATTGTGTGGTTGTGTGATTGTGTGGTTGTGTGATTGCGTGATTGTGTGATTGTGTGGTTGTGCGATTTTGTGATTGTGTGATTGTGTGGTTGTGTGAGTGTGTGGGTGTGTGATCGTGTGATTGTGTCACTGTGTGATTGTGTGATTGTGTGATTGTGTATTTTGTGATTGTGTTCTTGTGTCTTTGTGTGATTGTGTAGTTGTGTGATTGTGTGATTGTGTGATTGTGGGATTGTGAGATTGTGTGATTGTGTGATTGTGTGATTGTGTGATTGTGTGATTGTGTGATTGTGTGATTGTGTGATTGTGTGATAGTGTGATTGTGTGATTGTGTGATTGTGTGATTGTGTGATTGTGTGATTGTGTGATTGTGTGATTGTGTGAAAGTGGGTTTGTGTGTTTGTGGATTGTGTGGTTGTGTGATTGTGTGATGGCGGGATGTAGATTGTCTGATTGTGTGATTGTGTATTGGTGTGATTGTGCGATTGTGCGACTTTGCGATTGTGTGATTGTGTGATGGCGGGTTGTGGATTGTCTGATTGTGTGATTGTGTATTGGTGTGATTGTGTGATTGTGTGATTGTGGGATTGTGTGAGTGTGTGATTGTGTGATTGCGTGATTGTGTGATTGTGTGATTGTGTCACAGTGTGATTGTGTGATTGTGTGGTTGTGTGATTGTGTGATTGTGTGATTGTGTGATTGTGGGATTGTGTGATTGTGTGACTGTGGGATTGTGTGGTTGTGTGATTGTGTGGTTGTGTGATTGTGTGATTGTGTGATTGTGGGATTGTGTGGTTGTGTGATTGTGTGGTTGTGTGATTGCGTGATTGTGTGATTGTGGGATTGTGTGGTTGTGTGATTGTGTGATTGTGTGATTGTGTGATTGTGTGATTGTGGGATTGTGTGATTGTGTGATTGTGGATTGTGTGATTGCGTGATTGTGTGATTGTGGGATTGTGTGATTGTGTGATTGTATGGTTGTGTGATTGTGTGATTGTGTGATTGTGTGATTGTGTGATTGTGTGATTGTGTGATTGTGTGATTGTGTGATTGTGGGATTGTGTGAGTGTGTGATTGCGTGATTGTGTGATTGTGGGATTGTGTGATTGTGTGATTGTGTGATTGTGTGATTGTGTGATTGTGTGATTGTGTGGTTGTGTGATTATGTGATTGTGTCATTGTGTTCATGTGTTATTTTGTGTTGGGGTGCTTGTGTGATTGCGTGAGAGTATGATTGTGTGACTGTCGATTGTGTATTGTGCGATTGTGTGATTGCGTGAGTGTGTGGTTGTGTGACTGTAGATTGCGTATTGTGTGATTGTGTGATTGTGTATTGGTGTGATTGTGCGATTGTGTGACTTTGCGATTGTGTGATTGTGTGATGGCGGATTGTGGATTGTCTGATTATGTGATTGTGTATTGGTGTGATTGTGCGATTGTGTGACAATGCGATTGTGTGATTGTGTGGTTGTGTGATTGTGTAATTGCATGGTGGGGTGATTGTGTGATAGTGTGATTGTGTGATAGTGTGATAGTGTGATTGTGTGATTGTATGGGTGTGTGATTGTGTGATTGTGTGATTGTGTGATTGTGTGATAGTGTGATTGTGTGATTGTGTGATTGTGTGATTGTCTGATTGTGTGGTGGTGTGATTGTGTGATTGTGTATTATGTGATTGTGTGATTGTGTCACAATGTGATTGTGTGATTGTGTGGTTGTGTGATTGTGTGATTGCGTGATTGTGGGATTGTGTGGTTGTGTGATTGTGTGGTTGTGTGATTGTGTGATTGTGTGATTGTGTGATTGTGTGATTGTGTGATTGTGTGATTGTGTGATTGTGTGATTGTGTGATTGTGTGATTGTGTGATTGTGTGATTGTGCGATTGTGTGATTGCGTGATTGCCTGGTTGCGTGATTCTGTCATTCCCTCGTTGTGCGATTGTGTTATTGTGTGATGAGGTGCTTGTGTGATGGTGTGATTGTGTGATTGTGTGATTGTGTGGTTGTGTGATTGTGTGATTGTGTGATTGTGTGATTGTGTGATTGTGTGGTTGTGTGATTATGTGATTGTGTCATTGTGTTCATGTGTTATTTTGTGTTGGGGTGCTTGTGTGATTGCGTGAGTGTATGATTGTGTGACTGTGGATTGTGTATTGTGCGATTGTGTGATTGCGTGAGTGTGTGGTTGTGTGACTGTAGATTGCGTATTGTGTGATTGTGTGATTGTGTGATTGTGTGATTGTGTGATTGTGTGAAAGTGGGTTTGTGTGTTTGTGGATTGTGTGGTTGGGTGATTGTGTGATGGCGGGATGTGGATTGTCTGATTGTGTGATTGTGTATTGGTGTGATTGTGCGATTGTGTGACAATGCGATTGTGTGATTGTGTGGTTGTGTGATTGTGTAATTGCATGGTGGGGTGATTGTGTGATAGTGTGATTGTGTGATAGTGTGGTAGTGTGATTGTGTGATTGTGTGATTGTGTGATTGTGTGATTGTGTCCATGTGTAATCGTGTGTTTGGGTGCTTGTGTGATTGTGCGAGTGTGTGATTGTGTGATTGTGGATTGTGTGATTGTGTGATTGTGTGATTGTGTGATTGTGTGATTGTGTGATTGTGTGATTGTGTGATTGTGTGATTGCGGGATTGTGTGGTTGTGTGATTGTGTGGTTGTGTGATTGCGTGATTGTGTGATTGTGGGATTCGGTGATTGTGTGATTGTGGGATTCGGTGATTGTGTGATTGTGTGATTGTGTGATTGTGTGATTGTGGGATTGTGTGATTGTGTGATTGTGGATTGTGTGATTGCGTGATTGTGTGATTGTGGGATTGTGTGATTGTGTGATTGTATGGTTGTGTGATTGTGTGATTGTGTGATTGTGTGATTGTGTGATTGTGTGATTGTGTGATTGTGGGATTGTGTGAGTGTGTGATTGTGTGATTGTGCGATTGTGTGATTGCGTGATTGCCTGGTTGCGTGATTCTGTGATTCCCTCGTTGTGTGATTGTGTTATTGTGTGATGAGCTGCTTGTGGGATGGTGTGATTGTGTGATTGTGTGATTGTGTGATTGTGGGATTGTGTGGTTGTGTGATTGTGTGGTTGTGTGATTGCGTGATTGTGTGATTGTGGGATTGTGTGATTGTGTGATTGTGTGATTGTGTGATTGTGTGATTGTGTGATTGTGTGGTTGTGTGATTATGTGATTGTGTCATTGTGTTCATGTGTTATTTTGTGTTGGGGTGCTTGTGTGATTGCGTGAGAGTATGATTGTGTGACTGTCGATTGTGTATTGTGCGATTGTGTGATTGCGTGAGTGTGTGGTTGTGTGACTGTAGATTGCGTATTGTGTGATTGTGTGATTGTGTATTGGTGTGATTGTGCGATTGTGTGACTTTGCGATTGTGTGATTGTGTGATGGCGGATTGTGGATTGTCTGATTGTGTGATTGTGTATTGGTGTGATTGTGCGATTGTGTGACAATGCGATTGTGTGATTGTGTGGTTGTGTGATTGTGTAATTGCATGGTGGGGTGATTGTGTGATAGTGTGATTGTGTGATAGTGTGATAGTGTGATTGTGTGATTGTATGGTTGTGTGATTGTGTGATTGTGTGATTGTGTGATTGTGTGATAGTGTGATTGTGTGATTGTGTGATTGTGTGATTGTCTGATTGTGTGGTGGTGTGATTGTGTGATTGTGTATTATGTGATTGTGTGATTGTGTCACAATGTGATTGTGTGATTGTGTGGTTGTGTGATTGTGTGATTGCGTGATTGTGGGATTGTGTGGTTGTGTGATTGTGTGGTTGTGTGATTGTGTGATTGTGTGATTGTGTGATTGTGGGATTGTGGGATTGTGTGATTGTGTGGTTGTGTGATTGTGTGATTGTGTGATTGTGTGATTGTGGGATTGTGTGGTTGTGTGATTGTGTGGTTGTGTGATTGCGTGATTGTGTGATTGTGGGATTGTGTGATTGTGTGATTGTATGGTTGTGTGATTGTGTGATTGTGTGATTGTGTGATTGTGGGATTGTGTGAGTGTGTGATTGTGTGATTGTGTGATTGTGTCACAGTGTGATTGTGTGATTGTGTGGTTGTGTGATTGTGTGATTGTGTGATTGTGTGATTGTGTGGTTGTGTGATTGTGTGATTATGTGATTGTGTGATTGTGTGATTGTGTGGTTGTGTGATTGTGTGATTGTGTGATTGTGTGATTGTGCGATTGTGTGATTGCGTGGTTGCGTGATTGCGTGATTGTGTGATTGTGTGATTGTGTGGTTGTGTGGTTGTGTGATTGTGTGATTGTGTGATAGTGTGATTGTGCGATTGTGTGATTGCGTGATTGCCTGGTTGCGTGATTCTGTCATTCCCTCGTTGTGCGATTGTGTTATTGTGTGATGAGGTGCTTGTGTGATGGTGTGATTGTGTGATTGTGTGATTGTGTGGTTGTGTGATTGTGTGATTGTGTGATTGTGTGATTGTGTGATTGTGTGATTGTGTGGTTGTGTGATTATGTGATTGTGTCATTGTGTTCATGTGTTATTTTGTGTTGGGGTGCTTGTGTGATTGCGTGAGTGTATGATTGTGTGACTGTGGATTGTGTATTGTGCGATTGTGTGATTGCGTGAGTGTGTGGTTGTGTGACTGTAGATTGCGTATTGTGTGATTGTGTGATTGTGTGATTGTGTGATTGTGTGATTGTGTGAAAGTGGGTTTGTGTGTTTGTGGATTGTGTGGTTGTGTGATTGTGTGATGGCGGGATGTGGATTGTCTGATTGTGTGATTGTGTATTGGTGTGATTGTGCGATTGTGTGACAATGCGATTGTGTGATTGTGTGGTTGTGTGATTGTGTAATTGCATGGTGGGGTGATTGTGTGATAGTGTGATTGTGTGATAGTGTGATAGTGTGATTGTGTGATTGTGTGATTGTGTGATTGTGTCCATGTGTAATCGTGTGTTTGGGTGCTTGTGTGATTGTGCGAGTGTGTGATTGTGTGATTGTGGATTGTGTGATTGTGTGATTGTGTGATTGTGTGATTGTGTGATTGTGTGATTGTGTGATTGTGTGATTGTGTGATTGTGTGATTGTGTGATTGCGGGATTGTGTGGTTGTGTGATTGTGTGGTTGTGTGATTGTGTGATTGTGGGATTGTGTGGTTGTGTGATAGTGTGGTTGTGTGATTGCGGGATTGTGTGGTTGTGTGATTGTGTGGTTGTGTGATTGTGTGATTGTGGGATTGTGTGGTTGTGTGATAGTGTGGTTGTGTGATTGTGTGATTGTGTGATTGTGTGATTGTGTGATTGTGGGATTGTGTGGTTGTGTGATTGTGTGGTTGTGTGATTGCGTGATTGTGTGATTGTGGGATTGTGTGATTGTGTGGTTGTGTGATTGTGTGATTGTGTGATTGTGTGATTGTGGGATTGTGTGGTTGTGTGATTGTGTGGTTGTGTGATTGCGTGATTGTGTGATTGTGGGATTGTGTGATTGTGTGATTGTATGGTTGTGTGATTGTGTGATTGTGTGATTGTGTGATTGTGTGATTGTGTGATTGTGGGATTGTGTGAGTGTGTGATTGTGTGATTGTGTGATTGTGTCACAGTGTGATTGTGTGATTGTGTGGTTGTGTGATTGTGTGATTGTGTGATTGTGTGGTTGTGTGATTGTGTGATTATGTGATTGTGTGATTGTGTGATTGTGTGGTTGTGTGATTGTGTGATTGTGTGATTGTGTGATTGTGCGATTGTGTGATTGCGTGGTTGCGTGATTGCGTGATTGTGTGATTGTGTGATTGTGTGGTTGTGTGGTTGTGTGATTGTGTGATTGTGTGATAGTGTGATTGTGCGATTGTGTGATTGCGTGATTGCCTGGTTGCGTGATTCTGTCATTCCCTCGTTGTGCGATTGTGTTATTGTGTGATGAGGTGCTTGTGTGATGGTGTGATTGTGTGATTGTGTGATTGTGTGGTTGTGTGATTGTGTGATTGTGTGATTGTGTGATTGTGTGATTGTGTGATTGTGTGATTGTGTGGTTGTGTGATTATGTGATTGTGTCATTGTGTTCATGTGTTATTTTGTGTTGGGGTGCTTGTGTGATTGCGTGAGTGTATGATTGTGTGACTGTGGATTGTGTATTGTGCGATTGTGTGATTGCGTGAGTGTGTGGTTGTGTGACTGTAGATTGCGTATTGTGTGATTGTGTGATTGTGTGATTGTGTGATTGTGTGATTGTGTGAAAGTGGGTTTGTGTGTTTGTGGATTGTGTGGTTGTGTGATTGTGTGATGGCGGGATGTGGATTGTCTGATTGTGTGATTGTGTATTGGTGTGATTGTGCGATTGTGTGACAATGCGATTGTGTGATTGTGTGGTTGTGTGATTGTGTAATTGCATGGTGGGGTGATTGTGTGATAGTGTGATTGTGTGATAGTGTGATAGTGTGATTGTGTGATTGTGTGATTGTGTGATTGTGTGATTGTGTGATTGTGTGATTGTGTCCATGTGTAATCGTGTGTTTGGGTGCTTGTGTGATTGTGCGAGTGTGTGATTGTGTGATTGTGGATTGTGTGATTGTGTGATTGTGTGATAGTGTGATTGTGTGATTGTGTGATTGTGTGATTGTGTGATTGTGTGATTGTGTCCATGTGTAATCGTGTGTTTGGGTGCTTGTGTGATTGTGCGAGTGTGTGATTGTGTGATTGTGGGATTGTGTGGTTGTGTGATTGTGTGGTTGTGTGATTGCGTGATTGTGTGATTGTGGGATTCGGTGATTGTGTGATTGTGTGATTATGGGATTGTGTGGTTGTGTGATTGTGTGGTTGTGTGATTGTGTGATTGTGTGATTGTGTGATTGTGTGATTGTGGGATTGTGTGGTTGTGTGATTGTGTGGTTGTGTGATTGCGTGATTGTGTGATTGTGGGATTGTGTGATTGTGTGATTGTATGGTTGTGTGATTGTGTGATTGTGTGATTGTGTGATTGTGTGATTGTGGGATTGTGTGAGTGTGTGATTGTGTGATTGTGCGATTGTGTGATTGCGTGATTGCCTGGTTGCGTGATTCTGTGATTCCCTCGTTGTGCGATTGTGTTATTGTGTGATGAGCTGCTTGTGGGATGGTGTGATTGTGTGATTGTGTGATTGTGTGATTGTGGGATTGTGTGGTTGTGTGATTGTGTGGTTGTGTGATTGCGTGATTGTGTGATTGTGGGATTGTGTGATTGTGTGATTGTGGGATTGTGTGGTTGTGTGATTGCGTGGTTGTGTGATTGTGTGATTGTGTGATTGTGTGATTGTGGGATTGTGTGAGTGTGTGATTGTGTGATTGCGTGATTGTGTGATTGTGTGATTGTGTCACAGTGTGATTGTGTGATTGTGTGGTTGTGTGATTGTGTGATTGTGTGATTGTGGGATTGTGTGATTGTGTGACTGTGGGATTGTGTGGTTGTGTGATTGTGTGGTTGTGTGATTGTGTGATTGTGTGATTGTGGGATTGTGTGGTTGTGTGATTGTGGGGTTGTGTGATTGCGTGATTGTGTGATTGTGGGATTGTGTGATTGTGTGGTTGTGTGATTGTGTGATTGTGTGATTGTGTGATTGTGTGATTGTGTGATTGTGTGATTGTGGGATTGTGTGAGTGTGTGATTGTGTGATTGTGTGATTGTGTGATTGTGTGATTGTGTCACAGTGTGATTGTGTGATTGTGTGGTTGTGTGATTGTGTGATTGTGTGATTGTGGGATTGTGTGGTTGTGTGATTGTGTGGTTGTGTGATTGCGTGATTGTGTGATTGTGGGATTGTGTGATTGTGGGATTGTGTGGTTGTGTGATTGCGTGGTTGTGTGATTGTGTGATTCTGAGATTGTGGGATTGTGTGTTTGTGTGATTGTGTGGTTGTGTGATTGCGTGATTGTGTGATTGTGGGATTGCGTGATTGTGTGATTGTGCGATTTTGTGATTGTGTGATTGTGTGGTTGTGTGAGTGTGTGGTTGTGTGATCGTGTGATTGTGTCACTGTGTGATTGTGTGATTGTGTGATTGTGTATTTTGTGATTGTGTTCTTGTGTCTTTGTGTGATTGTGTAGTTGTGTGATTGTGTGATTGTGTGATTGTGGGATTGTGAGATTGTGTGATTGTGTGATTGTGTGATTGTGTGATTGTGTGATTGTGTGATTGTGTGATTGTGTGATTGTGTGATTGTGTGATTGTGTGAAAGTGGGTTTGTGTGTTTGTGGATTGTGTGGTTGTGTGATTGTGTGATGGCGGGATGTGGATTGTCTGATTGTGTGATTGTGTATTGGTGTGATTGTGCGATTGTGCGACTTTGCGATTGTGTGATTGTGTGATGGCGGGTTGTGGATTGTCTGATTGTGTGATTGTGTATTGGTGTGATTGTGTGATTGTGGGATTGTGTGAGTGTGTGATTGTGTGATTGCGTGATTGTGTGATTGTGTGATTGTGTCACAGTGTGATTGTGTGATTGTGTGATTGTGTGATTGTGTCACAGTGTGATTGTGTGATTGTGTGGTTGTGTGATTGTGTGATTGTGTGATTGTGTGGTTGTGTGATTGTGTGATTGTGTGATTGTGTGATTGTGGGATTGTGTGGTTGTGTGATTGTGTGATTGTGTGGTTGTGTGATTGTGTGATTGTGTGATTGTGTGATTGTGTGATTGTGTGATTGTGTGATTGTGTGATTGTGTGAAAGTGGGTTTGTGTGTTTGTGGATTGTGTGGTTGTGTGATTGTGTGATGGCGGGATGTGGATTGTCTGATTGTGTGATTGTGTATTGGTGTGATTGTGCGATTGTGTGACATTGCGATTGTGTGATTGTGTGATGGCGGGTTGTGGATTGTCTGATTGTGTGATTGTGTATTGGTGTGATTGTGTGATTGTGTGATTGTGGGATTGTGTGAGTGTGTGATTGTGTGATTGCGTGATTGTGTGATTGCGTGGTTGCGTGATTGTGTGGTTGTGTGATTGTGTGATTGTGGGATTGTGTGATTGTGTGATTGTGTGATTGTGTGATTGTGTGATTGTGTGAAAGTGGGTTTGTGTGTTTGTGGATTGTGTGGTTGTGTGATTGTGTGATGGCGGGATGTGGATTGTCTGATTGTGTGATTGTGTATTGGTGTGATTGTGCGATTGTGTGACTTTGCGATTGTGTGATTGTGTGATGGCGGGTTGTGGATTGTCTGATTGTGTGATTGTGTATTGGTGTGATTGTGTGATTGTGTGATTGTGCGATTGTGTGATTGCGTGGTTGCGTGATTGCGTGATTGTGTGATTGTGTGATTGTGTGATTGTGTGGTTGTGTGATTGTGTGATTGTGTGATAGTGTGATTGTGCGATTGTGTGATTGCGTGATTGCCTGGTTGCGTGATTCTGTGATTCCCTCGTTGTGCGATTGTGTTATTGTGTGATGAGGTGCTTGTGTGATGGTGTGATTGTGTGATTGTGTGATTGTGTGGTTGTGTGATTGTGTGATTGTGTGATTGTGTGATTGTGTGATTGTGTGATTGTGTGGTTGTGTGATTATGTGATTGTGTCATTGTGTTCATGTGTTATTTTGTGTTGGGGTGCTTGTGTGATTGCGTGAGAGTATGATTGTGTGACTGTCGATTGTGTATTGTGCGATTGTGTGATTGCGTGAGTGTGTGGTTGTGTGACTGTAGATTGCGTATTGTGTGATTGTGTGATTGTGTATTGGTGTGATTGTGCGATTGTGTGACTTTGCGATTGTGTGATTGTGTGATGGCGGATTGTGGATTGTCTGATTGTGTGATTGCGTATTGGTGTGATTGTGCGATTGTGTGACAATGCGATTGTGTGATTGTGTGGTTGTGTGATTGTGTAATTGCATGGTGGGGTGATTGTGTGATAGTGTGATTGTGTGATAGTGTGATAGTGTGATTGTGTGATTGTATGGTTGTGTGATTGTGTGATTGTGTGATTGTGTGATTGTGTGATAGTTTGATTGTGTGATTGTGTGATTGTGTGATTGTCTGATTGTGTGGTGGTGTGATTGTGTGATTGTGTATTATGTGATTGTGTGATTGTGTGATTGTGTGGTTGTGTGATTGTGTGATTGCGTGATTGTGGGATTGTGTGGTTGTGTGATTGTGTGGTTGTGTGATTGTGTGATTGTGTGATTGTGTGATTGTGTGATTGTGTGATTGTGTGATTGTGTGATTGTGTGATTGTGTGATTGTGTGATTGTGTGATTGTGTGATTGTGTGATTGTGTGATTGTGTGATTGTGTGAAAGTGGGATTTAGTGTTTGTGGATTGTGTGGTTGTGTGATTGTGTGATGGCGGGATGTGGATTGTCTGATTGTGTGTTTGTGTATTGGTGTGATTGTGCGATTGTGTGACTTTGCGATTGTGTGATTGTGTGATGGCGGGTTGTGGATTGTCTGATTGTGTGATTGTGTATTGGTGTAATTGTGTGATTGTGTGATTGTGGGATTGTGTGAGTGTGTGATTGTGTGATTGTGTGATTGCGTGGTTGTGTGATTGTGTGATTGTGTGATTGTGGGATTGTGTGGTTGTGTGATTGTGTGGTTGTGTGATTGCGTGATTGTGTGATTGTGGGATTGTGTGATTGTGTGGTTGTGCGATTTTGTGATTGTGTGATTGTGTGGTTGTGTGAGTGTGTGGGTGTGTGATCGTGTGATTGTGTCACTGTGTGATTGTGTGATTGTGTGATTGTGTATTTTGTGATTGTGTTCTTGTGTCTTTGTGTGATTGTGTAGTTGTGTGATTGTGTGATTGTGTGATTGTGGGATTGTGAGATTGTGTGATTGTGTGATTGTGTGATTGTGTGATTGTGTGATTGTGTGATTGTGTGATTGTGTGATTGTGTGATTGTGTGATTGTGTGATTGTGTGATTGTGTGATAGTGTGATTGTGTGATTGTGTGATTGTGTGATTGTGTGAAAGTGGGTTTGTGTGTTTGTGGATTGTGTGGTTGTGTGATTGTGTGATGGCGGGATGTGGATTGTCTGATTGTGTGATTGTGTATTGGTGTGATTGCGCGATTGTGCGACTTTGCGATTGTGTGATTGTGTGATGGCGGGTTGTGGATTGTCTGATTGTGTGATTCTGTATTGGTGTGATTGTGTGATTGTGGGATTGTGTGAGTGTGTGATTGTGTGATTGTGTGGTTGTGTGATTGTGTGATTGTGTGATTGTGTGATTGTGTGATTGTGTGATTGTGTGGTTGTGTGATTATGTGATTGTGTCATTGTGTTCATGTGTTATTTTGTGTTGGGGTGCTTGTGTGATTGCGTGAGAGTATGATTGTGTGACTGTCGATTGTGTATTGTGCGATTGTGTGATTGCGTGAGTGTGTGGTTGTGTGACTGTAGATTGCGTATTGTGTGATTGTGTGATTGTGTATTGGTGTGATTGTGCGATTGTGTGACTTTACGATTGTGTGATTGTGTGATGGCGGGTTGTGGATTGTCTGATTGTGTGATTGTGTATTGGTGTGATTGTGCGATTGTGTGACTTTGCGATTGTGTGATTGTGTGGTTGTGTGATTGTGTGATTGCATGGTGGGGTGATTGTGTGATAGTGTGATTGTGTGATAGTGTGATAGTGTGATTGTGTGATTGTGTGATTGTGTGATTGTGTGATTGTGTGATTGTGTGATTGTGTGATAGTGTGATTGTGTCCATGTGTAATCGTGTGTTTGGGTGCTTGTGTGATTGTGTGAGTGTGTGATTGTGTGATTGTGGATTGTGTGATTGTGTGATTGTGTGATTGTGTGATTGTGTGATTGTGTGATTGTGTGATTGTGTGATTGTGTGATTGTATGATTGTGTGATTGTGTGATTGTGTGATTGTGTGATTGTGTCACTGTGTGATTGTGTGATTGTGTGATTGTGTGGTTGTGTGATTGTGTGATTGTGTGATTGTGTGATTGTGTGATTGTGTGATTGTGTGGTTGTGTGATTGTGTGATTGTGTGATTGTGTGATTTTGTGATTGTGGGATTGTGTGGTTGTGTGATTGTGTGGTTGTGTGATTGCGTGATTGTGTGATTGTGGGATTGTGTGATTGTGTGATTGTGCGATTGTGTGATTGTGTGATTGTGTGGTTGTGTGAGTGTGTGGGTGTGTGATCGTGTGACTGTGTCACTGTGTGATTGTGTGATTGTGTGATTGTGTGGTGGTGTGATTGTGTGATTGTGTATTATGTGATTGTGTTCTTGTGTCTTTGTGTGATTGTATAGTTGTGTGATTGTGTGATTGTGTGATTGTGGGATTGTGAGATTGTGTGATTGTGTGATTGTGTGATTGTGTGATTGTGTGATTGTGTGATTGTGTGATTGTGTGATAGTGTGATTGTGTCCATGTGTAATCGTGTGTTTGGGTGCTTGTGTGATTGTGTGAGTGTGTGATTGTGTGATTGTGGATTGTGTGATTGTGTGATTGTGTGATTGTGTGATTGTGTGATTGTGTGATTGTGTGATTGTATGATTGTGTGATTGTGTGTTTGTGTGATTGTGTGATTGTGTCACTGTGTGATTGTGTGATTGTGTGATTGTGTGGTTGTGTGATTGTGTGATTGTGTGATTGTGTGATTGTGTGATTGTGTGATTGTGTGGTTGTGTGATTGTGTGATTGTGTGATTTTGTGATTGTGGGATTGTGTGGTTGTGTGATTGTGTGGTTGTGTGATTGCGTGATTGTGTGATTGTGGGATTGTGTGATTGTGTGATTGTGCGATTGTGTGATTGTGTGATTGTGTGGTTGTGTGAGTGTGTGGGTGTGTGATCGTGTGACTGTGTCACTGTGTGATTGTGTGATTGTGTGATTGTGTGGTGGTGTGATTGTGTGATTGTGTATTATGTGATTGTGTTCTTGTGTCTTTGTGTGATTGTATAGTTGTGTGATTGTGTGATTGTGTGATTGTGGGATTGTGAGATTGTGTGATTGTGTGATTGTGTGATTGTGTGATTGTGTGATTGTGTGATTGTGTGATTGTGTGATTGTGTGATTGTGTGATTGTGTGATTGTGTGAAAGTGGGTTTGTGTGTTTGTGGATTGTGTGGTTGTGTGATTGTGTGATGGCGGGATGTGGATTGTCTGATTGTGTGATTGTGTATTGGTGTGATTGTGCGATTGTGTGACTTTGCGATTGTGTGATTGTGTGATGGCGGGTTGTGGATTGTCTGATTGTGTGATTGTGTATTGGTGTGATTGTGTGATTGTGTGATTGTGGGATTGTGTGAGTGTGTGATTGTGTGATTGCGTGATTGTGTGATTGCGTGATTGTGTCACAGTGTGATTGTGTGATTGTGTGGTTGTGTGATTGTGTGATTGTGTGATTGTGTGATTGTGGGATTGTGTGGTTGTGTGATTGTGTGGCTGTGTGATTGTGTGATTGTGTGATTGTGGGATTGTGTGATTGTGTGATTGTGTGATTGTGTGGTTGTGTGATTGTGTGATTGTGTGATTGTGTGATTGTGTGATTGTGCGATTGTGTGATTGCGTGGTTGCGTGATTGCGTGATTGTGTGATTGTGTGATTGTGTGATTGTGTGGTTGTGTGATTGTGTGATTGTGTGATAGTGTGATTGTGCGATTGTGTGATTGCGTGATTGCCTGGTTGCGTGATTCTGTGATTCCCTCGTTGTGCGATTGTGTTATTGTGTGATGAGGTGCTTGTGCGATGGTGTGATTGTGTGATTGTGTGATTGTGTGGTTGTGTGATTGCGTGATTGTGTGATTGTGGGATTGTGTGATTGTGTGATTGTGCGATTGTGTGATTGTGTGATTGTGTGGTTGTGTGAGTGTGTGGGTGTGTGATCGTGTGATTGTGTCACTGTGTGATTGTGAGATTGTGTGATTGTGTGGTGGTGTGATTGTGTGATTGTGTATTATGTGATTGTGTTCTTGTGTCTTTGTGTGATTGTGTAGTTGTGTGATTGTGTGATTGTGTGATTGTGGGATTGTGTGATTGTGTGATTGTGTGATTGTGTGATTGTGTGATTGTGTGATTGTGTGATTGTGTGATTGCGGGATTGTGTGGTTGTGTGATTGTGTGATTGTGGGATTGTGTGGTTGTGTGATAGTGTGGTTGTGTGGTTGTGTGATTGTGTGGTTGTGTGATTGTGTGATTGTGGGATTGTGTGGTTGTGTGATAGTGTGGTTGTGTGATTGTGTGATTGTGTGATTGTGTGATTGTGGGATTGTGTGGTTGTGTGATTGTGTGGTTGTGTGATTGCGTGATTGTGTGATTGTGGGATTCGGTGATTGTGTGATTGTGTGATTATGGGATTGTGTGGTTGTGTGATTGTGTGGTTGTGTGATTGTGTGATTGTGTGATTGTGTGATTGTGTGATTGTGGGATTGTGTGGTTGTGTGATTGTGTGGTTGTGTGATAGTGTGGTTGTGTGATTGTGGGATTGTGTGATTGTGTGATTGTATGGTTGTGTGATTGTGTGATTGTGTGATTGTGTGATTGTGTGATTGTGTGATTGTGGGATTGTGTGAGTGTGTGATTGTGTGATTGTGCGATTGTGTGATTGCGTGATTGCCTGGTTGCGTGATTCTGTGATTCCCTCGTTGTGTGATTGTGTTATTGTGCGATGAGCTGCTTGTGGGATGGTGTGATTGTGTGATTGTGTGATTGTGTGATTGTGTGATTGTTTGATTGTGTGATTGTGTGATTGTGTGATTGTGTGATTGTGAGATTGTGAGATTGTGTGGTTGTGTGATTGTGTGATTGTGTGATTGTGTGATTGTCTGATTGTGGGATTGTGTGGTTGTGTGATTGTGTGGTTGTGTGATTGTGTGATTGTGTGATTGTGGGATTGTGTGATTGTGTGATTGTGTGATTGTGTGGTTGTGTGATTGTGTGATTGTGTGATTGTGTGATTGTGTGATTGTGCGATTGTGTGATTGCGCGGTTGCGTGATTGCGTGATTGTGTGATTGTGTGATTGTGTGGTTGTGTGATTGTGTGATTGTGTGATTGTGCGATTGTGTGATTGCGTGATTGCGTGGTTGCGTGATTCTGTGATTCCCTCGCTGTGCGATTGTGCTATTGTGTGATGAGGTGCATGTGTGATGGTGTGATTGTGTGATTGTGTGATTGTGTGGTTGTGTGGTTGTGTGACTGTGTGGTTGTGTGATTGTGTGATTATGTGATTGTGGGATTGTGTGGTTGTGTGATTGTGTGGTTGTGTGATTGCGTGATTGTGTGATTGTGGGATTGTGTGATTGTGTGATTGTGGGATTGTGTGGTTGTGTGATTGCGTGGTTGTGTGATTGTGTGATTGTGAGATTGTGGGATTGTGTGTTTGTGTGATTGTGTGGTTGTGTGATTGCGTGATTGTGTGATTGTGGGATTGTGTGATTGTGTGATTGTGCGATTTTGTGACATTGCGATTGTGTGATTGTGTGATGGCGGGTTGTGGGTTGTCTGATTGTGTGATTGTGTATTGGTGTGATTGTGTGATTGTGTGATTGTGGGATTGTGTGAGTGTGTGATTGTGTGATTGCGTGATTGTGTGATTGCGTGGTTGCGTGATTGTGTGGTTGTGTGATTGTGTGATTGTGGGATTGTGTGATTGTGTGATTGTGTGATTGTGTGATTGTGTGATTGTGTGAAAGTGGGTTTGTGTGTTTGTGGATTGTGTGGTTGTGTGATTGTGTGATGGCGGGATGTGGATTGTCTGATTGTGTGATTGTGTATTGGTGTGATTGTGCGATTGTGTGACTTTGCGATTGTGTGATTGTGTGATGGCGGGTTGTGGATTGTCTGATTGTGTGATTGTGTATTGGTGTGATTGTGTGATTGTGTGATTGTGTGATTGTGCGATTGTGTGATTGCGTGGTTGCGTGATTGCGTGATTGTGTGATTGTGTGATTGTGTGATTGTGTGGTTGTGTGATTATGTGATTGTGTGATAGTGTGATTGTGCGATTGTGTGATTGCGTGATGGCGGGTTGTGGATTGTCTGATTGTGTGATTGTGTATTGGTGTAATTGTGTGATTGTGTGATTGTGGGATTGTGTGAGTGTGTGATTGTGTGATTGTGTGATTGCGTGGTTGTGTGATTGTGTGATTGTGTGATTGTGGGATTGTGTGGTTGTGTGATTGTGTGGTTGTGTGATTGCGTGATTGTGTGATTGTGGGATTGTGTGATTGTGTGATTGTGCGATTTTGTGATTGTGTGATTGTGTGGTTGTGTGAGTGTGTGGGTGTGTGATCGTGTGATTGTGTCACTGTGTGATTGTGTGATTGTGTGATTGTGTATTTTGTGATTGTGTTCTTGTGTCTTTGTGTGATTGTGTAGTTGTGTGATTGTGTGATTGTGTGATTGTGGGATTGTGAGATTGTGTGATTGTGTGATTGTGTGATTGTGTGATTGTGTGGTTGTGTGATTGTGTGATTGTGTGATTGTGGGATTGTGTGATTGTGTGATTGTGTGATTGTGTGATTGTGTAATTGTGTGATTGTGTGATTGTGTGAAAGTGGGTTTGTGTGTTTGTGGATTGTGTGGTTGTGTGATTGTGTGATGGCGGGATGTGGATTGTCTGATTGTGTGATTGTGTATTGGTGTGATTGTGCGATTGTGCGACTTTGCGATTGTGTGATTGTGTGATGGCGGGTTGTGGATTGTCTGATTGTGTGATTGTGTATTGGTGTGATTGTGTGATTGTGTGATTGTGGGATTGTGTGAGTGTGTGATTGTGTGATTGCGTGATTGTGTGATTGTGTGATTGTGTCACAGTGTGATTGTGTGATTGTGTGGTTGTGTGATTGTGTGATTGTGTGATTGTGGGATTGTGTGATTGTGTGACTGTGGGATTGTGTGGTTGTGTGATTGTGTGGTTGTGTGATTGTGTGATTGTGTGATTGTGGGATTGTGTGGTTGTGTGATTGTGTGGTTTGTGATTGCGTGATTGTGTGATTGTGGGATTGTGTGATTGTGTGGTTGTGTGATTGTGTGATTGTGTGATTGTGTGATTGTGTGATTGTGGGATTGTGTGGTTGTGTGATTGTGTGGTTGTGTGATTGCGTGATTGTGTGATTGTGGGATTGTGTGATTGTGTGATTGTATGGTTGTGTGATTGTGTGATTGTGTGATTGTGGGATTGTGTGAGTGTGTGATTGTGTGATTGTGTGATTGTGTCACAGTGTGATTGTGTGATTGTGTGGTTGTGTGATTGTGTGATTGTGTGATTGTGTGGTTGTGTGATTGTGTGATTATGTGATTGTGTGATTGTGTGATTGTGTGGTTGTGTGATTGTGTGATTGTGTGATTGTGTGATTGTGCGATTGTGTGATTGCGTGGTTGCGTGATTGCGTGATTGTGTGATTGTGTGATTGTGTGGTTGTGTGGTTGTGTGATTGTGTGATTGTGTGATAGTGTGATTGTGCGATTGTGTGATTGCGTGATTGCCTGGTTGCGTGATTCTGTCATTCCCTCGTTGTGCGATTGTGTTATTGTGTGATGAGGTGCTTGTGTGATGGTGTGATTGTGTGATTGTGTGATTGTGTGGTTGTGTGATTGTGTGATTGTGTGATTGTGTGATTGTGTGATTGTGTGATTGTGTGGTTGTGTGATTATGTGATTGTGTCATTGTGTTCATGTGTTATTTTGTGTTGGGGTGCTTGTGTGATTGCGTGAGTGTATGATTGTGTGACTGTGGATTGTGTATTGTGCGATTGTGTGATTGCGTGAGTGTGTGGTTGTGTGACTGTAGATTGCGTATTGTGTGATTGTGTGATTGTGTGATTGTGTGATTGTGTGATTGTGTGAAAGTGGGTTTGTGTGTTTGTGGATTGTGTGGTTGTGTGATTGTGTGATGGCGGGATGTGGATTGTCTGATTGTGTGATTGTGTATTGGTGTGATTGTGCGATTGTGTGACAATGCGATTGTGTGATTGTGTGGTTGTGTGATTGTGTAATTGCATGGTGGGGTGATTGTGTGATAGTGTGATTGTGTGATAGTGTGATAGTGTGATTGTGTGATTGTGTGATTGTGTGATTGTGTGATTGTGTGATTGTGTCCATGTGTAATCGTGTGTTTGGGTGCTTGTGTGATTGTGCGAGTGTGTGATTGTGTGATTGTGGATTGTGTGATTGTGTGATTGTGTGATTGTGTGATTGTGTGATTGTGTGATTGTGTGATTGTGTGATTGTGTGATTGTGTGATTGTGTGATTGCGGGATTGTGTGGTTGTGTGATTGTGTGGTTGTGTGATTGTGTGATTGTGGGATTGTGTGGTTGTGTGATAGTGTGGTTGTGTGATTGCGGGATTGTGTGGTTGTGTGATTGTGTGGTTGTGTGATTGTGTGATTGTGGGATTGTGTGGTTGTGTGATAGTGTGGTTGTGTGATTGTGTGATTGTGTGATTGTGTGATTGTGTGATTGTGGGATTGTGTGGTTGTGTGATTGTGTGGTTGTGTGATTGCGTGATTGTGTGATTGTGGGATTCGGTGATTGTGTGATTGTGTGATTATGGGATTGTGTGGTTGTGTGATTGTGTGATTGTGTGATTGTGTGATTGTGTGATTGTGTGATTGTGTGATTGTGGGATTGTGTGATTGTGTGATTGTGGATTGTGTGATTGCGTGATTGTGTGATTGTGGGATTGTGTGATTGTGTGATTGTGTGATTGTGGGATTGTGTGATTGTGTGATTGTGTGATTGTGTGATTGTGTGATTGTGTGATTGTGTGATTGTGGGATTGTGTGAGTGTGTGATTGTGTGATTGTGCGATTGTGTGATTGCGTGATTGCCTGGTTGCGTGATTCTGTGATTCCCTCGTTGTGTGATTGTGTTATTGTGTGATGAGCTGCTTGTGGGATGGTGCGATTGTGTGATTGTGTGATTGTGTGATTGTGGGATTGTGTGGTTGTGTGATTGTGTGGTTGTGTGATTGCGTGATTGTGTGATTGTGGGATTGCGTGATTGTGTGATTGTGTGATTGTGTGATTGTGTGATTGTGTGGTTGTGTGATTATGTGATTGTGTCATTGTGTTCATGTGTTATTTTGTGTTGGGGTGCTTGTGTGATTGCGTGAGAGTATGATTGTGTGACTGTCGATTGTGTATTGTGCGATTGTGTGATTGCGTGAGTGTGTGGTTGTGTGACTGTAGATTGCGTATTGTGTGATTGTGTGATTGTGTATTGGTGTGATTGTGCGATTGTGTGACTTTGCGATTGTGTGATTGTGTGATGGCGGATTGTGGATTGTCTGATTGTGTGATTGTGTATTGGTGTGATTGTGCGATTGTGTGACAATGCGATTGTGTGATTGTGTGGTTGTGTGATTGTGTAATTGCATGGTGGGGTGATTGTGTGATAGTGTGATTGTGTGATAGTGTGATAGTGTGATTGTGTGATTGTATGGTTGTGTGATTGTGTGATTGTGTGATTGTGTGATAGTGTGATTGTGTGATTGTGCGATTGTGTGATTGCGTGATTGCCTGGTTGCGTGATTCTGTGATTCCCTCGTTGTGTGATTGTGTTATTGTGTGATGAGCTGCTTGTGGGATGGTGTGATTGTGTGATTGTGTGATTGTGTGATTGTGTGATTGTGGGATTGTGTGGTTGTGTGATTGTGTGGTTGTGTGATTGCGTGATTGTGTGATTGTGGGATTGCGTGATTGTGTGATTGTGTGATTGTGTGGTTGTGTGATTGTGTGATTATGTGATTGTGTGATTGTGTGATTGTGTGGTTGTGTGATTGTGTGATTGTGTGATTGTGTGATTGTGCGATTGTGTGATTGCGTGGTTGCGTGATTGCGTGATTGTGTGATTGTGTGATTGTGTGGTTGTGTGGTTGTGTGATTGTGTGATTGTGTGATAGTGTGATTGTGCGATTGTGTGATTGCGTGATTGCCTGGTTGCGTAATTCTGTCATTCCCTCGTTGTGCGATTGTGTTATTGTGTGATGAGGTGCTTGTGTGATGGTGTGATTGTGTGATTGTGTGATTGTGTGGTTGTGTGATTGTGTGGTTGTGTGATTGCGTGATTGTGTGATTGTGGGATTCGGTGATTGTGTGATTGTGTGATTATGGGATTGTGTGGTTGTGTGATTGTGTGATTGTGTGATTGTGTGATTGTGTGATTGTGTGATTGTGGGATTGTGTGATTGTGTGATTGTGGATTGTGTGATTGCGTGATTGTGTGATTGTGGGATTGTGTGATTGTGTGATTGTGTGATTGTGGGATTGTGTGATTGTGTGATTGTGTGATTGTGTGATTGTGTGATTGTGTGATTGTGTGATTGTCTGATTGTGTGGTGGTGTGATTGTGTGATTGTGTATTATGTGATTGTGTGATTGTGTCACAATGTGATTGTGTGATTGTGTGGTTGTGTGATTGTGTGATTGCGTGATTGTGGGATTGTGTGGTTGTGTGATTGTGTGGTTGTGTGATTGTGTGATTGTGTGATTGTGTGATTGTGTGATTGTGTGATTGTGTGATTGTGTGATTGTGTGATTGTGTGATTGTGTGATTGTGTGATTGTGTGATTGTGTGATTGTGTGATTGTGTGATTGTGTGATTGTGTGATTGTGTGATTGTGTGATTGTGTGCAAGTGGGTTTTAGTGTTTGTGGATTGTGTGGTTGTGTGATTGTGTGATGGCGGGATGTGGATTGTCTGATTGTGTGTTTGTGTATTGGTGTGATTGTGCGATTGTGTGACTTTGCGATTGTGTGATTGTGTGATGGCGGGTTGTGGATTGTCTGATTGTGTGATTGTGTATTGGTGTAATTGTGTGATTGTGTGATTGTGGGATTGTGTGAGTGTGTGATTGTGTGATTGTGTGATTGCGTGGTTGTGTGATTGTGTGATTGTGTGATTGTGGGATTGTGTGGTTGTGTGATTGTGTGGTTGTGTGATTGCGTGATTGTGTGATTGTGGGATTGTGTGATTGTGTGATTGTGCGATTTTGTGATTGTGTGATTGTGTGGTTGTGTGAGTGTGTGGGTGTGTGATCGTGTGATTGTGTCACTGTGTGATTGTGTGATTGTGTGATTGTGTATTTTGTGATTGTGTTCTTGTGTCTTTGTGTGATTGTGTAGTTGTGTGATTGTGTGATTGTGTGATTGTGGGATTGTGAGATTGTGTGATTGTGTGATTGTGTGATTGTGTGATTGTGTGGTTGTGTGATTGTGTGATTGTGTGATTGTGGGATTGTGTGATTGTGTGATTGTGTGATTGTGTGATTGTGTGATTGTGTGATTGTGTGATTGTGTGATTGTGTGAAAGTGGGTTTGTGTGTTTGTGGATTGTGTGGTTGTGTGATTGTGTGATGGCGGGATGTGGATTGTCTGATTGTGTGATTGTGTATTGGTGTGATTGTGCGATTGTGCGACTTTGCGATTGTGTGATTGTGTGATGGCGGGTTGTGGATTGTCTGATTGTGTGATTGTGTATTGGTGTGATTGTGTGATTGTGTGATTGTGCGATTGTGTGAGTGTGTGATTGTGTGATTGCGTGATTGTGTGATTGTGTGATTGTGTCACAGTGTGATTGTGTGATTGTGTGGTTGTGTGATTGTGTGATTGTGTGATTGTGGGATTGTGTGATTGTGTGACTGTGGGATTGTGTGATTGTGGGATTGTGTGGTTGTGTGATTGTGTGGTTTGTGATTGCGTGATTGTGTGATTGTGGGATTGTGTGATTGTGTGGTTGTGTGATTGTGTGATTGTGTGATTGTGTGATTGTGGGATTGTGTGGTTGTGTGATTGTGTGGTTGTGTGATTGCGTGATTGTGTGATTGTGGGATTGTGTGATTGTGTGATTGTATGGTTGTGTGATTGTGTGATTGTGTGATTGTGGGATTGTGTGAGTGTGTGATTGTGTGATTGTGTGATTGTGTCACAGTGTGATTGTGTGATTGTGTGGTTGTGTGATTGTGTGATTGTGTGATTGTGTGGTTGTGTGATTGTGTGATTATGTGATTGTGTGATTGTGTGATTGTGTGGTTGTGTGATTGTGTGATTGTGTGATTGTGTGATTGTGCGATTGTGTGATTGCGTGGTTGCGTGATTGCGTGATTGTGTGATTGTGTGATTGTGTGGTTGTGTGGTTGTGTGATTGTGTGATTGTGTGATAGTGTGATTGTGCGATTGTGTGATTGCGTGATTGCCTGGTTGCGTGATTCTGTCATTCCCTCGTTGTGCGATTGTGTTATTGTGTGATGAGGTGCTTGTGTGATGGTGTGATTGTGTGATTGTGTGATTGTGTGGTTGTGTGATTGTGTGATTGTGTGATTGTGTGATTGTGTGATTGTGTGGTTGTGTGATTATGTGATTGTGTCATTGTGTTCATGTGTTATTTTGTGTTGGGGTGCTTGTGTGATTGCGTGAGTGTATGATTGTGTGACTGTGGATTGTGTATTGTGCGATTGTGTGATTGCGTGAGTGTGTGGTTGTGTGACTGTAGATTGCGTATTGTGTGATTGTGTGATTGTGTGATTGTGTGATTGTGTGATTGTGTGAAAGTGGGTTTGTGTGTTTGTGGATTGTGTGGTTGTGTGATTGTGTGATGGCGGGATGTGGATTGTCTGATTGTGTGATTGTGTATTGGTGTGATTGTGCGATTGTGTGACAATGCGATTGTGTGATTGTGTGGTTGTGTGATTGTGTAATTGCATGGTGGGGTGATTGTGTGATAGTGTGATTGTGTGATAGTGTGATAGTGTGATTGTGTGATTGTGTGATTGTGTGGTTGTGTGATTGTGTGATTGTGTCCATGTGTAATCGTGTGTTTGGGTGCTTGTGTGATTGTGCGAGTGTGTGATTGTGTGATTGTGGATTGTGTGATTGTGTGATTGTGTGATTGTGTGATTGTGTGATTGTGTGATTGTGTGATTGTGTGATTGTGTGATTGTGTGATTGCGGGATTGTGTGGTTGTGTGATTGTGTGGTTGTGTGATTGTGTGATTGTGGGATTGTGTGGTTGTGTGATAGTGTGGTTGTGTGATTGCGGGATTGTGTGGTTGTGTGATTGTGTGGTTGTGTGATTGTGTGATTGTGGGATTGTGTGGTTGTGTGATAGTGTGGTTGTGTGATTGTGTGATTGTGTGATTGTGTGATTGTGTGATTGTGGGATTGTGTGGTTGTGTGATTGTGTGGTTGTGTGATTGCGTGATTGTGTGATTGTGGGATTCGGTGATTGTGTGATTGTGTGATTATGGGATTGTGTGGTTGTGTGATTGTGTGGTTGTGTGATTGTGTGATTGTGTGATTGTGTGATTGTGTGATTGTGGGATTGTGTGATTGTGTGATTGTGGATTGTGTGATTGCGTGATTGTGTGATTGTGGGATTGTGTGATTGTGTGATTGTGTGATTGTGGGATTGTGTGATTGTGTGATTGTGTGATTGTGTGATTGTGTGATTGTGTGATTGTGTGATTGTGTGATTGTGGGATTGTGTGAGTGTGTGATTGTGTGATTGTGCGATTGTGTGATTGCGTGATTGCCTGGTTGCGTGATTCTGTGATTCCCTCGTTGTGTGATTGTGTTATTGTGTGATGAGCTGCTTGTGGGATGGTGTGATTGTGTGATTGTGTGATTGTGTGATTGTGGGATTGTGTGGTTGTGTGATTGTGTGGTTGTGTGATTGCGTGATTGTGTGATTGTGGGATTGCGTGATTGTGTGATTGTGTGATTGTGTGATTGTGTGATTGTGTGGTTGTGTGATTATGTGATTGTGTCATTGTGTTCATGTGTTATTTTGTGTTGGGGTGCTTGTGTGATTGCGTGAGAGTATGATTGTGTGACTGTCGATTGTGTATTGTGCGATTGTGTGATTGCGTGAGTGTGTGGTTGTGTGACTGTAGATTGCGTATTGTGTGATTGTGTGATTGTGTATTGGTGTGATTGTGCGATTGTGTGACTTTGCGATTGTGTGATTGTGTGATGGCGGATTGTGGATTGTCTGATTGTGTGATTGTGTATTGGTGTGATTGTGCGATTGTGTGACAATGCGATTGTGTGATTGTGTGGTTGTGTGATTGTGTAATTGCATGGTGGGGTGATTGTGTGATAGTGTGATTGTGTGATAGTGTGATAGTGTGATTGTGTGATTGTATGGTTGTGTGATTGTGTGATTGTGTGATTGTGTGATTGTGTGATAGTGTGATTGTGTGATTGTGTGATTGTGTGATTGTCTGATTGTGTGGTGGTGTGATTGTGTGATTGTGTATTATGTGATTGTGTGATTGTGTCACAATGTGATTGTGTGATTGTGTGGTTGTGTGAATGTGTGATTGCGTGATTGTGGGATTGTGTGGTTGTGTGATTGTGTGGTTGTGTGATTGTGTGATTGTGTGATTGTGTGATTGTGTGATTGTGTGATTGTGTGATTGTGTGATTGTGTGATTGTGTGATTGTGTGATTGTGTGATTGTGTGATTGTGTGGTTGTGTGATTGTGTGATTGTGTGATTGTGGGATTGTGTGGTTGTGTGATTGTGTGGTTGTGTGATTGCGTGATTGTGTGATTGTGTGATTGTGTGATTGTGTGGTTGTGTGATTGTGTGATTGTGTGATTGTGTGATTGTGGGATTGTGTGGTTGTGTGATTGTGTGGTTGTGTGATTGCGTGATTGTGTGATTGTGGGATTGTGTGATTGTGTGATTGTATGGTTGTGTGATTGTGTGATTGTGTGATTGTGTGATTGTGTGATTGTGTGATTGTGGGATTGTGTGAGTGTGTGATTGTGTGATTGTGTGATTGTGTCACAGTGTGATTGTGTGATTGTGTGGTTGTGTGATTGTGTGATTGTGTGATTGTGTGGTTGTGTGATTGTGTGATTATGTGATTGTGTGATTGTGTGATTGTGTGGTTGTGTGATTGTGTGATTGTGTGATTGTGTGATTGTGCGATTGTGTGATTGCGTGGTTGCGTGATTGCGTGATTGTGTGATTGTGTGATTGTGTGGTTGTGTGGTTGTGTGATTGTGTGATTGTGTGATAGTGTGATTGTGCGATTGTGTGATTGCGTGATTGCCTGGTTGCGTGATTCTGTCATTCCATCGTTGTGCGATTGTGTTATTGTGTGATGAGGTGCTTGTGTGATGGTGTGATTGTGTGATTGTGTGATTGTGTGGTTGTGTGATTGTGTGATTGTGTGATTGTGTGATTGTGTGATTGTGTGGTTGTGTGATTATGTGATTGTGTCATTGTGTTCATGTGTTATTTTGTGTTGGGGTGCTTGTGTGATTGCGTGAGTGTATGATTGTGTGACTGTGGATTGTGTATTGTGCGATTGTGTGATTGCGTGAGTGTGTGGTTGTGTGACTGTAGATTGCGTATTGTGTGATTGTGTGATTGTGTGATTGTGTGATTGTGTGATTGTGTGAAAGTGGGTTTGTGTGTTTGTGGATTGTGTGGTTGTGTGATTGTGTGATGGCGGGATGTGAATTGTCTGATTGTGTGATTGTGTATTGGTGTGATTGTGCGATTGTGTGACAATGCGATTGTGTGATTGTGTGGTTGTGTGATTGTGTAATTGCATGGTGGGGTGATTGTGTGATAGTGTGATTGTGTGATAGTGTGATAGTGTGATTGTGTGATTGTGTGATTGTGTGATTGTGTGATTGTGTGATTGTGTCCATGTGTAATCGTGTGTTTGGGTGCTTGTGTGATTGTGCGAGTGTGTGATTGTGTGATTGTGGATTGTGTGATTGTGTGATTGTGTGATTGTGTGATTGTGTGATTGTGTGATTGTGTGATTGTGTGATTGTGTGATTGTGTGATTGCGGGATTGTGTGGTTGTGTGATTGTGTGGTTGTGTGATTGTGTGATTGTGGGATTGTGTGGTTGTGTGATAGTGTGGTTGTGTGATTGCGGGATTGTGTGGTTGTGTGATTGTGTGGTTGTGTGATTGTGTGATTGTGGGATTGTGTGGTTGTGTGATAGTGTGGTTGTGTGATTGTGTGATTGTGTGATTGTGTGATTGTGTGATTGTGGGATTGTGTGGTTGTGTGATTGTGTGGTTGTGTGATTGCGTGATTGTGTGATTGTGGGATTCGGTGATTGTGTGATTGTGTGATTATGGGATTGTGTGGTTGTGTGATTGTGTGGTTGTGTGATTGTGTGATTGTGTGATTGTGTGATTGTGTGATTGTGGGATTGTGTGGTTGTGTGATTGTGTGGTTGTGTGATTGCGTGATTGTGTGATTGTGGGATTGTGTGATTGTGTGATTGTATGGTTGTGTGATTGTGTGATTGTGTGATTGTGTGATTGTGTGATTGTGTGATTGTGTGATTGTGTGATTGTGTGATTGTGGGATTGTGTGAGTGTGTGATTGTGTGATTGTGCGATTGTGTGATTGCGTGATTGCCTGGTTGCGTGATTCTGTGATTCCCTCGTTGTGTGATTGTGTTATTGTGTGATGAGCTGCTTGTGGGATGGTGTGATTGTGTGATTGTGTGATTGTGTGATTGTGGGATTGTGTGGTTGTGTGATTGTGTGGTTGTGTGATTGCGTGATTGTGTGATGGTGGGATTGTGTGATTGTGTGATTGTGGGATTGTGTGGTTGTGTGAATGCGTGGTTGTGTGATTGTGTGATTGTGTGATTGTGGGATTGTGTGGTTGTGTGATTGTGTGGTTGTGTGATTGCGTGATTGTGTGATTGTGGGATTGTGTGATTGTGTGATTGTGCGATTTTGTGATTGTGTGATTGTGTGGTTGTGTGAGTGTATGGGTGTGTGATCGTGTGATTGTGTCACTGTGTGATTGTGTGATTGTGTGATTGTGTATTTTGTGATTGTGTTCTTGTGTCTTTGTGTGATTGTGTAGTTGTGTGATTGTGTGATTGTGTGATTGTGTGATTGTGAGATTGTGTGGTTGTGTGATTGTATGGTTGTGTGATTGTGTGATTGTGTGATTGTGTGATTGTGTGATTGTGTGATTGTGTGATTGTGTGATTGTGGGATTGTGTGATGGCGGGTTGTGGATTGTCTGATTGTGTGATTGTGTATTGGTGTGATTGTGTGATTGTGTGATTGTGTGATTGTGTGAGTGTGTGATTGTGTGATTGCGTGATTGTGTGATTGTGTGATTGTGTCACAGTGTGATTGTGTGATTGTGTGGTTGTGTGATTGTGTGATTGTGGGATTGTGTGATTGTGTGATTGTGTGATTGTGAGATTGTGTGGTTGTGTGATTGTATGGTTGTGTGATTGTGTGATTGTGTGATTGTGTGATTGTGTGATTGTGTGATTGTGTGATTGTGTGATTGTGGGATTGTGTGATGGCGGGATGTGGATTGTCTGATTGTGTGATTGTGTATTGGTGTGATTGTGCGATTGTGCGACTTTGCGATTGTGTGATTGTGTGATGGCGGGTTGTGGATTGTCTGATTGTGTGATTGTGTATTGGTGTGATTGTGTGATTGTGTGATTGTGTGATTGTGTGAGTGTGTGATTGTGTGATTGCGTGATTGTGTGATTGTGTGATTGTGTCACAGTGTGATTGTGTGATTGTGTGGTTGTGTGATTGTGTGATTGTGGGATTGTGTGATTGTGTGACTGTGGGATTGTGTGGTTGTGTGATTGTGTGGTTGTGTGATTGTGTGATTGTGTGATTGTGGGATTGTGTGGTTGTGTGATTGTGGGGTTGTGTGATTGCGTGATTGTGTGATTGTGGGATTGTGTGATTGTGTGGTTGTGTGATTGTGTGATTGTGTGATTGTGTGATTGTGGGATTGTGTGGTTGTGTGATTGTGTGGTTGTGTGATTGTGTGATTGTGGGATTGTGTGATTGTGTGATTGTATGGTTGTGTGATTGTGTGATTGTGTGATTGTGTGATTGTGTGATTGTGTGATTGTGTGATTGTGTGATTGTGGGATTGTGTGAGTGTGTGATTGTGTGATTGTGTGATTGTGTGATTGTGTGATTGTGTGATTGTGTCACAGTGTGATTGTGTGATTGTGTGGTTGTGTGATTGTGTGATTGTGTGATTGTGGGATTGTGTGGTTGTGTGATTGTGTGGTTGTGTGATTGCGTGATTGTGTGATTGTGGGATTGTGTGATTGTGTGATTGTGGGATTGTGTGGTTGTGTGATTGCGTGGTTGTGTGATTGTGTGATTGTGAGATTGTGGGATTGTGTGTTTGTGTGATTGTGTGGTTGTGTGATTGCGTGATTGTGTGATTGTGGGATTGTGTGATTGTGTGATTGTGCGATTTTGTGATTGTGTGATTGTGTGGTTGTGTGAGTGTGTGGTTGTGTGATCGTGTGATTGTGTCACTGTGTGATTGTGTGATTGTGTGATTGTGTGATTGTGTATTTTGTGATTGTGTTCTTGTGTCTTTGTGTGATTGCGTAGTTGTGTGATTGTGTGATTGTGTGATTGTGGGATTGTGAGATTGTGTGATTGTGTGATTGTGTGATTGTGTGATTGTGTGATTGTGTGATTGTGTGATTGCGTGATTGTGTGATAGTGTGATTGTGTGATTGTGTGATTGTGTGATTGTGTGATTGTGTGATTGTGTGATTGTGTGATTGTGTGAAAGTGGGTTTGTGTGTTTGTGGATTGTGTGGTTGTGTGATTGTGTGATGGCGGGATGTGGATTGTCTGATTGTGTGATTGTGTATTGGTGTGATTGTGCGATTGTGCGACTTTGCGATTGTGTGATTGTGTGATGGCGGGTTGTGGATTGTCTGATTGTGTGATTGTGTATTGGTGTGATTGTGTGATTGTGGGATTGTGTGAGTGTGTGATTGTGTGATTGCGTGATTGTGTGATTGTGTGATTGTGTCACAGTGTGATTGTGTGATTGTGTGATTGTGTGATTGTGTCACAGTGTGATTGTGTGATTGTGTGGTTGTGTGATTGTGTGATTGTGTGAGTGTGTGGTTGTGTGATTGTGTGATTGTGTGATTGTGTGATTGTGGGATTGTGTGGTTGTGTGATTGTGTGATTGTGTGATTGTGTGGTTGTGTGATTGTGTGATTGTGTGATTGTGTGATTGTGTGATTGTGTGATTGTGTGATTGTGTGAAAGTGGGTTTGTGTGTTTGTGGATTGTGTGGTTGTGTGATTGTGTGATGGCGGGATGTGGATTGTCTGATTGTGTGATTGTGTATTGGTGTGATTGTGCGATTGTGTGACATTGCGATTGTGTGATTGTGTGATGGCGGGTTGTGGATTGTCTGATTGTGTGATTGTGTATTGGTGTGATTGTGTGATTGTGTTATTGTGGGATTGTGTGAGTGTGTGATTGTGTGATTGCGTGATTGTGTGATTGCGTGGTTGCGTGATTGTGTGGTTGTGTGATTGTGTGATTGTGGGATTGTGTGATTGTGTGATTGTGTGATTGTGTGATTGTGTGATTGTGTGATTGTGTGATTGCGGGATTGTGTGGTTGTGTGATTGTGTGGTTGTGTGATTGTGTGATTGTGGGATTGTGTGGTTGTGTGATAGTGTGGTTGTGTGATTGCGGGATTGTGTGGTTGTGTGATTGTGTGGTTGTGTGATTGTGTGATTGTGGGATTGTGTGGTTGTGTGATAGTGTGGTTGTGTGATTGTGTGATTGTGTGATTGTGTGATTGTGTGATTGTGGGATTGTGTGGTTGTGTGATTGTGTGGTTGTGTGATTGCGTGATTGTGTGATTGTGGGATTCGGTGATTGTGTGATTGTGTGATTATGGGATTGTGTGGTTGTGTGATTGTGTGGTTGTGTGATTGTGTGATTGTGTGATTGTGTGATTGTGTGATTGTGGGATTGTGTGATTGTGTGATTGTGGATTGTGTGATTGCGTGATTGTGTGATTGTGGGATTGTGTGATTGTGTGATTGTGTGATTGTGGGATTGTGTGATTGTGTGATTGTGTGATTGTGTGATTGTGTGATTGTGTGATTGTGTGATTGTGTGATTGTGGGATTGTGTGAGTGTGTGATTGTGTGATTGTGCGATTGTGTGATTCTGTGATTCCCTCGTTGTGTGATTGTGTTATTGTGTGATGAGCTGCTTGTGGGATGGTGTGATTGTGTGATTGTGTGATTGTGTGATTGTGGGATTGTGTGGTTGTGTGATTGTGTGGTTGTGTGATTGCGTGATTGTGTGATTGTGGGATTGCGTGATTGTGTGATTGTGTGATTGTGTGATTGTGTGATTGTGTGATTGTGTGGTTGTGTGATTATGTGATTGTGTCATTGTGTTCATGTGTTATTTTGTGTTGGGGTGCTTGTGTGATTGCGTGAGAGTATGATTGTGTGACTGTCGATTGTGTATTGTGCGATTGTGTGATTGCGTGAGTGTGTGGTTGTGTGACTGTAGATTGCGTATTGTGTGATTGTGTGATTGTGTATTGGTGTGATTGTGCGATTGTGTGACTTTGCGATTGTGTGATTGTGTGATGGCGGATTGTGGATTGTCTGATTGTGTGATTGTGTATTGGTGTGATTGTGCGATTGTGTGACAATGCGATTGTGTGATTGTGTGGTTGTGTGATTGTGTAATTGCATGGTGGGGTGATTGTGTGATAGTGTGATTGTGTGATAGTGTGATAGTGTGATTGTGTGATTGTATGGTTGTGTGATTGTGTGATTGTGTGATTGTGTGATTGTGTGATAGTGTGATTGTGTGATTGTGTGATTGTGTGATTGTCTGATTGTGTGGTGGTGTGATTGTGTGATTGTGTATTATGTGATTGTGTGATTGTGTCACAATGTGATTGTGTGATTGTGTGGTTGTGTGATTGTGTGATTGCGTGATTGTGGGATTGTGTGGTTGTGTGATTGTGTGGTTGTGTGATTGTGTGATTGTGTGATTGTGTGATTGTGTGATTGTGTGATTGTGTGATTGTGTGATTGTGTGATTGTGTGATTGTGTGATTGTGTGATTGTGTGATTGTGTGATTGTGTGGTTGTGTGATTGTGTGATTGTGTGATTGTGGGATTGTGTGGTTGTGTGATTGTGTGGTTGTGTGATTGCGTGATTGTGTGATTGTGGGATTGTGTGATTGTGTGGTTGTGTGATTGTGTGATTGTGTGATTGTGTGATTGTGGGATTGTGTGGTTGTGTGATTGTGTGGTTGTGTGATTGCGTGATTGTGTGATTGTGGGATTGTGTGATTGTGTGATTGTATGGTTGTGTGATTGTGTGATTGTGTGATTGTGTGATTGTGTGATTGTGTGATTGTGGGATTGTGTGAGTGTGTGATTGTGTGATTGTGTGATTGTGTCACAGTGTGATTGTGTGATTGTGTGGTTGTGTGATTGTGTGATTGTGTGATTGTGTGGTTGTGTGATTGTGTGATTATGTGATTGTGTGATTGTGTGATTGTGTGGTTGTGTGATTGTGTGATTGTGTGATTGTGTGATTGTGCGATTGTGTGATTGCGTGGTTGCGTGATTGCGTGATTGTGTGATTGTGTGATTGTGTGGTTGTGTGGTTGTGTGATTGTGTGATTGTGTGATAGTGTGATTGTGCGATTGTGTGATTGCGTGATTGCCTGGTTGCGTGATTCTGTCATTCCATCGTTGTGCGATTGTGTTATTGTGTGATGAGGTGCTTGTGTGATGGTGTGATTGTGTGATTGTGTGATTGTGTGGTTGTGTGATTGTGTGATTGTGTGATTGTGTGATTGTGTGATTGTGTGGTTGTGTGATTATGTGATTGTGTCATTGTGTTCATGTGTTATTTTGTGTTGGGGTGCTTGTGTGATTGCGTGAGTGTATGATTGTGTGACTGTGGATTGTGTATTGTGCGATTGTGTGATTGCGTGAGTGTGTGGTTGTGTGACTGTAGATTGCGTATTGTGTGATTGTGTGATTGTGTGATTGTGTGATTGTGTGATTGTGTGAAAGTGGGTTTGTGTGTTTGTGGATTGTGTGGTTGTGTGATTGTGTGATGGCGGGATGTGAATTGTCTGATTGTGTGATTGTGTATTGGTGTGATTGTGCGATTGTGTGACAATGCGATTGTGTGATTGTGTGGTTGTGTGATTGTGTAATTGCATGGTGGGGTGATTGTGTGATAGTGTGATTGTGTGATAGTGTGATAGTGTGATTGTGTGATTGTGTGATTGTGTGATTGTGTGATTGTGTGATTGTGTCCATGTGTAATCGTGTGTTTGGGTGCTTGTGTGATTGTGCGAGTGTGTGATTGTGTGATTGTGGATTGTGTGATTGTGTGATTGTGTCATTGTGTGATTGTGTGATTGTGTGATTGTGTGATTGTGTGATTGTGTGATTGTGTGATTGTGTGATTGCGGGATTGTGTGGTTGTGTGATTGTGTGGTTGTGTGATTGTGTGATTGTGGGATTGTGTGGTTGTGTGATAGTGTGGTTGTGTGATTGCGGGATTGTGTGGTTGTGTGATTGTGTGGTTGTGTGATTGTGTGATTGTGGGATTGTGTGGTTGTGTGATAGTGTGGTTGTGTGATTGTGTGATTGTGTGATTGTGTGATTGTGTGATTGTGGGATTGTGTGGTTGTGTGATTGTGTGGTTGTGTGATTGCGTGATTGTGTGATTGTGGGATTCGGTGATTGTGTGATTGTGTGATTATGGGATTGTGTGGTTGTGTGATTGTGTGGTTGTGTGATTGTGTGATTGTGTGATTGTGTGATTGTGTGATTGTGGGATTGTGTGGTTGTGTGATTGTGTGGTTGTGTGATTGCGTGATTGTGTGATTGTGGGATTGTGTGATTGTGTGATTGTATGGTTGTGTGATTGTGTGATTGTGTGATTGTGTGATTGTGTGATTGTGTGATTGTGTGATTGTGTGATTGTGGGATTGTGTGAGTGTGTGATTGTGTGATTGTGCGATTGTGTGATTGCGTGATTGCCTGGTTGCGTGATTCTGTGATTCCCTCGTTGTGTGATTGTGTTATTGTGTGATGAGCTGCTTGTGGGATGGTGTGATTGTGTGATTGTGTGATTGTGTGATTGTGGGATTGTGTGGTTGTGTGATTGTGTGGTTGTGTGATTGCGTGATTGTGTGATGGTGGGATTGTGTGATTGTGTGATTGTGGGATTGTGTGGTTGTGTGAATGCGTGGTTGTGTGATTGTGTGATTGTGTGATTGTGGGATTGTGTGGTTGTGTGATTGTGTGGTTGTGTGATTGCGTGATTGTGTGATTGTGGGATTGTGTGATTGTGTGATTGTGCGATTTTGTGATTGTGTGATTGTGTGGTTGTGTGAGTGTATGGGTGTGTGATCGTGTGATTGTGTCACTGTGTGATTGTGTGATTGTGTGATTGTGTATTTTGTGATTGTGTTCTTGTGTCTTTGTGTGATTGTGTAGTTGTGTGATTGTGTGATTGTGTGATTGTGTGATTGTGAGATTGTGTGGTTGTGTGATTGTGTGATGGCGGGATGTGGATTGTCTGATTGTGTGATTGTGTATTGGTGTGATTGTGCGATTGTGCGACTTTGCGATTGTGTGATTGTGTGATGGCGGGTTGTGGATTGTCTGATTGTGTGATTGTGTATTGGTGTGATTGTGTGATTGTGTGATTGTGTGATTGTGTGATTGTGTGAGTGTGTGATTGTGTGATTGCGTGATTGTGTGATTGTGTGATTGTGTCACAGTGTGATTGTGTGATTGTGTGGTTGTGTGATTGTGTGATTGTGGGATTGTGTGATTGTGTGACTGTGGGATTGTGTGGTTGTGTGATTGTGTGGTTGTGTGATTGTGTGATTGTGTGATTGTGGGATTGTGTGGTTGTGTGATTGTGGGGTTGTGTGATTGCGTGATTGTGTGATTGTGGGATTGTGTGATTGTGTGGTTGTGTGATTGTGTGATTGTGTGATTGTGTGATTGTGGGATTGTGTGGTTGTGTGATTGTGTGGTTGTGTGATTGTGTGATTGTGGGATTGTGTGATTGTGTGATTGTATGGTTGTGTGATTGTGTGATTGTGTGATTGTGTGATTGTGTGATTGTGTGATTGTGTGATTGTGTGATTGTGGGATTGTGTGAGTGTGTGATTGTGTGATTGTGTGATTGTGTGATTGTGTGATTGTGTCACAGTGTGATTGTGTGATTGTGTGGTTGTGTGATTGTGTGATTGTGTGATTGTGGGATTGTGTGGTTGTGTGATTGTGTGGTTGTGTGATTGCGTGATTGTGTGATTGTGGGATTGTGTGATTGTGTGATTGTGGGATTGTGTGGTTGTGTGATTGCGTGGTTGTGTGATTGTGTGATTGTGAGATTGTGGGATTGTGTGTTTGTGTGATTGTGTGGTTGTGTGATTGCGTGATTGTGTGATTGTGGGATTGTGTGATTGTGTGATTGTGCGATTTTGTGATTGTGTGATTGTGTGGTTGTGTGAGTGTGTGGTTGTGTGATCGTGTGATTGTGTCACTGTGTGATTGTGTGATTGTGTGATTGTGTATTTTGTGATTGTGTTCTTGTGTCTTTGTGTGATTGTGTAGTTGTGTGATTGTGTGATTGTGTGATTGTGGGATTGTGAGATTGTGTGATTGTGTGATTGTGTGATTGTGTGATTGTGTGATTGTGTGATTGTGTGATTGCGTGATTGTGTGATAGTGTGATTGTGTGATTGTGTGATTGTGTGATTGTGTGATTGTGTGATTGTGTGATTGTGTGATTGTGTGAAAGTGGGTTTGTGTGTTTGTGGATTGTGTGGTTGTGTGATTGTGTGATGGCGGGATGTGGATTGTCTGATTGTGTGATTGTGTATTGGTGTGATTGTGCGATTGTGCGACTTTGCGATTGTGTGATTGTGTGATGGCGGGTTGTGGATTGTCTGATTGTGTGATTGTGTATTGGTGTGATTGTGTGATTGTGGGATTGTGTGAGTGTGTGATTGTGTGATTGCGTGATTGTGTGATTGTGTGATTGTGTCACAGTGTGATTGTGTGATTGTGTGATTGTGTGATTGTGTCACAGTGTGATTGTGTGATTGTGTGGTTGTGTGATTGTGTGATTGTGTGAGTGTGTGGTTGTGTGATTGTGTGATTGTGTGATTGTGTGATTGTGGGATTGTGTGGTTGTGTGATTGTGTGATTGTGTGATTGTGTGGTTGTGTGATTGTGTGATTGTGTGATTGTGTGATTGTGTGATTGTGTGATTGTGTGATTGTGTGAAAGTGGGTTTGTGTGTTTGTGGATTGTGTGGTTGTGTGATTGTGTGATGGCGAAATGTGGATTGTCTGATTGTGTGATTGTGTATTGGTGTGATTGTGCGATTGTGTGACATTGCGATTGTGTGATTGTGTGATGGCGGGTTGTGGATTGTCTGATTGTGTGATTGTGTATTGGTGTGATTGTGTGATTGTGTTATTGTGGGATTGTGTGAGTGTGTGATTGTGTGATTGCGTGATTGTGTGATTGCGTGGTTGCGTGATTGTGTGGTTGTGTGATTGTGTGATTGTGGGATTGTGTGATTGTGTGATTGTGTGATTGTGTGATTGTGTGATTGTGTGAAAGTGGGTTTGTGTGTTTGTGGATTGTGTGGTTGTGTGATTGTGTGATGGCGGGATGTGGATTGTCTGATTGTGTGATTGTGTATTGGTGTGATTGTGCGATTGTGTGACTTTGCGATTGTGTGATTGTGTGATGGCGGGTTGTGGATTGTCTGATTGTGTGATTGTGTATTGGTGTGATTGTGTGATTGTGTGATTGTGTGATTGTGCGATTGTGTGATTGCGTGGTTGCGTGATTGCGTGATTGTGTGATTGTGTGATTGTGTGATTGTGTGGTTGTGTGATTGTGTGATTGTGTGATAGTGTGATTGTACGATTGTGTGATTGCGTGATTGCCTGGTTGCGTGATTCTGTGATTCCCTCGTTGTGCGATTGTGTTATTGTGTGATGAGGTGCTTGTGTGATGGTGTGATTGTGTGATTGTGTGATTGTGTGGTTGTGTGATTGTGTGATTGTGTGATTGTGTGATTGTGTGATTGTGTGATTGTGTGGTTGTGTGATTATGTGATTGTGTCATTGTGTTCATGTGTTATTTTGTGTTGGGGTGCTTGTGTGATTGCGTGAGAGTATGATTGTGTGACTGTCGATTGTGTATTGTGCGATTGTGTGATTGCGTGAGTGTGTGGTTGTGTGACTGTAGATTGCGTATTGTGTGATTGTGTGATTGTGTATTGGTGTGATTGTGCGATTGTGTGACTTTGCGATTGTGTGATTGTGTGATGGCGGATTGTGGATTGTCTGATTGTGTGATTGTGTATTGGTGTGATTGTGCGATTGTGTGACAATGCGATTGTGTGATTGTGTGGTTGTGTGATTGTGTAATTGCATGGTGGGGTGATTGTGTGATAGTGTGATTGTGTGATAGTGTGATAGTGTGATTGTGTGATTGTATGGTTGTGTGATTGTGTGATTGTGTGATTGTGTGATTGTGTGATAGTGTGATTGTGTGATTGTGTGATTGTGTGATTGTCTGATTGTGTGGTGGTGTGATTGTGTGATTGTGTATTATGTGATTGTGTGATTGTGTCACAATGTGATTGTGTGATTGTGTGGTTGTGTGATTGTGTGATTGCGTGATTGTGGGATTGTGTGGTTGTGTGATTGTGTGGTTGTGTGATTGTGTGATGGCGGGATGTGGATTGTCTGATTGTGTGTTTGTGTATTGGTGTGATTGTGCGATTGTGTGACTTTGCGATTGTGTGATTGTGTGATGGCGGGTTGTGGATTGTCTGATTGTGTGATTGTGTATTGGTGTAATTGTGTGATTGTGTGATTGTGGGATTGTGTGAGTGTGTGATTGTGTGATTGTGTGATTGCGTGGTTGTGTGATTGTGTGATTGTGTGATTGTGGGATTGTGTGGTTGTGTGATTGTGTGGTTGTGTGATTGCGTGATTGTGTGATTGTGGGATTGTGTGATTGTGTGATTGTGCGATTTTGTGATTGTGTGGTTGTGTGAGTGTGTGGGTGTGTGATCGTGTGATTGTGTCACTGTGTGATTGTGTGATTGTGTGATTGTGTATTTTGTGATTGTGTTCTTGTGTCTTTGTGTGATTGTGTAGTTGTGTGATTGTGTGATTGTGTGATTGTGGGATTGTGAGATTGTGTGATTGTGTGATTGTGTGATTGTGTGATTGTGTGATTGTGTGATTGTGTGATTGTGTGATTGTGTGATAGTGTGATTGTGTGATTGTGTGATTGTGTGATTGTGTGATTGTGTGATTGTGTGATTGTGTGATTGTGTGAAAGTGGGTTTGTGTGTTTGTGGATTGTGTGGTTGTGTGATTGTGTGATGGCGGGATGTGGATTGTCTGATTGTGTGATTGTGTATTGGTGTGATTGTGCGATTGTGCGACTTTGCGATTGTGTGATTGTGTGATGGCGGGTTGTGGATTGTCTGATTGTGTGATTGTGTATTGGTGTGATTGTGTGATTGTGTGATTGTGTGATTGTGGGATTGTGTGAGTGCGTGATTGTGTGATTGCGTGATTGTGTGATTGTGTGATTGTGTCACAGTGTGATTGTGTGATTGTGTGGTTGTGTGATTGTGTGATTGTGTGATTGTGGGATTGTGTGATTGTGTGACTGTGGGATTGTGTGGTTGTGTGATTGTGTGGTTGTGTGATTGTGTGATTGTGTGATTGTGGGATTGTGTGGTTGTGTGATTGTGTGGTTGTGTGATTGCGTGATTGTGTGATTGTGGGATTGTGTGATTGTGTGGTTGTGTGATTGTGTGATTGTGTGATTGTGTGATTGTGGGATTGTGTGGTTGTGTGATTGTGTGGTTGTGTGATTGCGTGATTGTGTGATTGTGGGATTGTGTGATTGTGTGATTGTATGGTTGTGTGATTGTGTGATTGTGTGATTGTGTGATTGTGTGATTGTGTGATTGTGGGATTGTGTGAGTGTGTGATTGTGTGATTGTGTGATTGTGTCACAGTGTGATTGTGTGATTGTGTGGTTGTGTGATTGTGTGATTGTGTGATTGTGTGGTTGTGTGATTGTGTGATTATGTGATTGTGTGATTGTGTGATTGTGTGGTTGTGTGATTGTGTGATTGTGTGATTGTGTGATTGTGCGATTGTGTGATTGCGTGGTTGCGTGATTGCGTGATTGTGTGATTGTGTGATTGTGTGGTTGTGTGGTTGTGTGATTGTGTGATTGTGTGATAGTGTGATTGTGCGATTGTGTGATTGCGTGATTGCCTGGTTGCGTGATTCTGTCATTCCCTCGTTGTGCGATTGTGTTATTGTGTGATGAGGTGCTTGTGTGATGGTGTGATTGTGTGATTGTGTGATTGTGTGGTTGTGTGATTGTGTGATTGTGTGATTGTGTGATTGTGTGATTGTGTGATTGTGTGGTTGTGTGATTATGTGATTGTGTCATTGTGTTCATGTGTTATTTTGTGTTGGGGTGCTTGTGTGATTGCGTAAGTGTATGATTGTGTGACTGTGGATTGTGTATTGTGCGATTGTGTGATTGCGTGAGTGTGTGGTTGTGTGACTGTAGATTGCGTATTGTGTGATTGTGTGATTGTGTGATTGTGTGATTGTGTGATTGTGTGAAAGTGGGTTTGTGTGTTTGTGGATTGTGTGGTTGTGTGATTGTGTGATGGCGGGATGTGGATTGTCTGATTGTGTGATTGTGTATTGGTGTGATTGTGCGATTGTGTGACAATGCGATTGTGTGATTGTGTGGTTGTGTGATTGTGTAATTGCATGGTGGGGTGATTGTGTGATAGTGTGATTGTGTGATAGTGTGATAGTGTGATTGTGTGATTGTGTGATTGTGTGATTGTGTGATTGTGTGATTGTGTCCATGTGTAATCGTGTGTTTGGGTGCTTGTGTGATTGTGCGAGTGTGTGATTGTGTGATTGTGGATTGTGTGATTGTGTGATTGTGTGATTGTGTGATTGTGTGATTGTGTGATTGTGTGATTGTGTGATTGTGTGATTGTGTGATTGTGTGATTGTGTGATTGTGTGATTGCGGGATTGTGTGGTTGTGTGATTGTGTGGTTGTGTGATTGTGTGATTGTGGGATTGTGTGGTTGTGTGATAGTGTGGTTGTGTGATTGCGGGATTGTGTGGTTGTGTGATTGTGTGGTTGTGTGATTGTGTGATTGTGGGATTGTGTGGTTGTGTGATAGTGTGGTTGTGTGATTGTGTGATTGTGTGAAAGTGGGTTTGTGTGTTTGTGGATTGTGTGGTTGTGTGATTGTGTGATGGCGGGATGTGGATTGTCTGATTGTGTGATTGTGTATTGGTGTGATTGTGCGATTGTGTGACAATGCGATTGTGTGATTGTGTGGTTGTGTGATTGTGTAATTGCATGGTGGGGTGATTGTGTGATAGTGTGATTGTGTGATAGTGTGATAGTGTGATTGTGTGATTGTGTGATTGTGTGATTGTGTGATTGTGTGATTGTGTCCATGTGTAATCGTGTGTTTGGGTGCTTGTGTGATTGTGCGAGTGTGTGATTGTGTGATTGTGGATTGTGTGATTGTGTGATTGTGTGATTGTGTGATTGTGTGATTGTGTGATTGTGTGATTGTGTGATTGTGTGATTGTGTGATTGTGTGATTGTGTGATTGCGGGATTGTGTGGTTGTCTGATTGTGTGGTGGTGTGATTGTGTGATTGTGTATTATGTGATTGTGTGATTGTGTCACAATGTGATTGTGTGATTGTGTGGTTGTGTGATTGTGTGATTGCGTGATTGTGGGATTGTGTGGTTGTGTGATTGTGTGGTTGTGTGATTGTGTGATGGCGGGATGTGGATTGTCTGATTGTGTGTTTGTGTATTGGTGTGATTGTGCGATTGTGTGACTTTGCGATTGTGTGATTGTGTGATGGCGGGTTGTGGATTGTCTGATTGTGTGATTGTGTATTGGTGTAATTGTGTGATTGTGTGATTGTGGGATTGTGTGAGTGTGTGATTGTGTGATTGTGTGATTGCGTGGTTGTGTGATTGTGTGATTGTGTGATTGTGGGATTGTGTGGTTGTGTGATTGTGTGGTTGTGTGATTGCGTGATTGTGTGATTGTGGGATTGTGTGATTGTGTGATTGTGCGATTTTGTGATTGTGTGGTTGTGTGAGTGTGTGGGTGTGTGATCGTGTGATTGTGTCACTGTGTGATTGTGTGATTGTGTGATTGTGTATTTTGTGATTGTGTTCTTGTGTCTTTGTGTGATTGTGTAGTTGTGTGATTGTGTGATTGTGTGATTGTGGGATTGTGAGATTGTGTGATTGTGTGATTGTGTGATTGTGTGATTGTGTGATTGTGTGATTGTGTGATTGTGTGATTGTGTGATTGTGTGATTGTGTGATAGTGTGATTGTGTGATTGTGTGATTGTGTGATTGTGTGATTGTGTGATTGTGTGATTGTGTGATTGTGTGAAAGTGGGTTTGTGTGTTTGTGGATTGTGTGGTTGTGTGATTGTGTGATGGCGGGATGTGGATTGTCTGATTGTGTGATTGTGTATTGGTGTGATTGTGCGATTGTGCGACTCTGCGATTGTGTGATTGTGTGATGGCGGGTTGTGGATTGTCTGATTGTGTGATTGTGTATTGGTGTGATTGTGTGATTGTGTGATTGTGTGATTGTGGGATTGTGTGAGTGCGTGATTGTGTGATTGCGTGATTGTGTGATTGTGTGATTGTGTCACAGTGTGATTGTGTGATTGTGTGGTTGTGTGATTGTGTGATTGTGTGATTGTGGGATTGTGTGATTGTGTGACTGTGGGATTGTGTGGTTGTGTGATTGTGTGGTTGTGTGATTGTGTGATTGTGTGATTGTGGGATTGTGTGGTTGTGTGATTGTGTGGTTGTGTGATTGCGTGATTGTGTGATTGTGGGATTGTGTGATTGTGTGGTTGTGTGATTGTGTGATTGTGTGATTGTGTGATTGTGGGATTGTGTGGTTGTGTGATTGTGTGGTTGTGTGATTGCGTGATTGTGTGATTGTGGGATTGTGTGATTGTGTGATTGTATGGTTGTGTGATTGTGTGATTGTGTGATTGTGTGATTGTGTGATTGTGTGATTGTGGGATTGTGTGAGTGTGTGATTGTGTGATTGTGTGATTGTGTCACAGTGTGATTGTGTGATTGTGTGGTTGTGTGATTGTGTGATTGTGTGATTGTGTGGTTGTGTGATTGTGTGATTATGTGATTGTGTGATTGTGTGATTGTGTGGTTGTGTGATTGTGTGATTGTGTGATTGTGTGATTGTGCGATTGTGTGATTGCGTGGTTGCGTGATTGCGTGATTGTGTGATTGTGTGATTGTGTGGTTGTGTGGTTGTGTGATTGTGTGATTGTGTGATAGTGTGATTGTGCGATTGTGTGATTGCGTGATTGCCTGGTTGCGTGATTCTGTCATTCCCTCGTTGTGCGATTGTGTTATTGTGTGATGAGGTGCTTGTGTGATGGTGTGATTGTGTGATTGTGTGATTGTGTGGTTGTGTGATTGTGTGATTGTGTGATTGTGTGATTGTGTGATTGTGTGATTGTGTGGTTGTGTGATTATGTGATTGTGTCATTGTGTTCATGTGTTATTTTGTGTTGGGGTGCTTGTGTGATTGCGTAAGTGTATGATTGTGTGACTGTGGATTGTGTATTGTGCGATTGTGTGATTGCGTGAGTGTGTGGTTGTGTGACTGTAGATTGCGTATTGTGTGATTGTGTGATTGTGTGATTGTGTGATTGTGTGATTGTGTGAAAGTGGGTTTGTGTGTTTGTGGATTGTGTGGTTGTGTGATTGTGTGATGGCGGGATGTGGATTGTCTGATTGTGTGATTGTGTATTGGTGTGATTGTGCGATTGTGTGACAATGCGATTGTGTGATTGTGTGGTTGTGTGATTGTGTAATTGCATGGTGGGGTGATTGTGTGATAGTGTGATTGTGTGATAGTGTGATAGTGTGATTGTGTGATTGTGTGATTGTGTGATTGTGTGATTGTGTGATTGTGTCCATGTGTAATCGTGTGTTTGGGTGCTTGTGTGATTGTGCGAGTGTGTGATTGTGTGATTGTGGATTGTGTGATTGTGTGATTGTGTGATTGTGTGATTGTGTGATTGTGTGATTGTGTGATTGTGTGATTGTGTGATTGTGTGATTGTGTGATTGTGTGATTGTGTGATTGCGGGATTGTGTGGTTGTGTGATTGTGTGGTTGTGTGATTGTGTGATTGTGGGATTGTGTGGTTGTGTGATAGTGTGGTTGTGTGATTGCGGGATTGTGTGGTTGTGTGATTGTGTGGTTGTGTGATTGTGTGATTGTGGGATTGTGTGGTTGTGTGATAGTGTGGTTGTGTGATTGTGTGATTGTGTGAAAGTGGGTTTGTGTGTTTGTGGATTGTGTGGTTGTGTGATTGTGTGATAGCGGGATGTGGATTGTCTGATTGTGTGATTGTGTATTGGTGTGATTGTGCGATTGTGTGACAATGCGATTGTGTGATTGTGTGGTTGTGTGATTGTGTAATTGCATGGTGGGGTGATTGTGTGATAGTGTGATTGTGTGATAGTGTGATAGTGTGATTGTGTGATTGTGTGATTGTGTGATTGTGTGATTGTGTGATTGTGTCCATGTGTAATCGTGTGTTTGGGTGCTTGTGTGATTGTGCGAGTGTGTGATTGTGTGATTGTGGATTGTGTGATTGTGTGATTGTGTGATTGTGTGATTGTGTGATTGTGTGATTGTGTGATTGTGTGATTGTGTGATTGTGTGATTGTGTGATTGCGGGATTGTGTGGTTGTGTGATTGTGTGGTTGTGTGATTGTGTGATTGTGGGATTGTGTGGTTGTGTGATAGTGTGGTTGTGTGATTGCGGGATTGTGTGGTTGTGTGATTGTGTGGTTGTGTGATTGTGCGATTGTGTGACTTTGCGATTGTGTGATTGTGTGATGGCGGATTGTGGATTGTCTGATTGTGTGATTGTGTATTGGTGTGATTGTGCGATTGTGTGACAATGCGATTGTGTGATAGTGTGATAGTGTGATTGTGTGATTGTATGGTTGTGTGATTGTGTGATTGTGTGATTGTGTGATTGTGTGATAGTGTGATTGTGTGATTGTGTGATTGTGTGATTGTCTGATTGTGTGGTGGTGTGATTGTGTGATTGTGTATTATGTGATTGTGTGATTGTGTCACAATGTGATTGTGTGATTGTGTGGTTGTGTGATTGTGTGATTGCGTGATTGTGGGATTGTGTGGTTGTGTGATTGTGTGGTTGTGTGATTGTGTGATTGTGTGATTGTGTGATTGTGTGATTGTGTGATTGTGTGATTGTGTGATTGTGTGATTGTGTGATTGTGTGATTGTGTGGTTGTGTGATTGTGTGATTGTGTGATTGTGGGATTGTGTGGTTGTGTGATTGTGTGGTTGTGTGATTGCGTGATTGTGCGATTGTGGGATTGTGTGATTGTGTGGTTGTGTGATTGTGTGATTGTGTGATTGTGTGATTGTGGGATTGTGTGGTTGTGTGATTGTGTGGTTGTGTGATTGCGTGATTGTGTGGTTGTGGGATTGTGTGATTGTGTGATTGTATGGTTGTGTGATTGTGTGATTGTGTGATTGTGTGATTGTGTGATTGTGTGATTGTGGGATTGTGTGAGTGTGTGATTGTGTGATTGTGTGATTGTGTCACAGTGTGATTGTGTGATTGTGTGGTTGTGTGATTGTGTGATTGTGCGATTGTGTGATTGCGTGGTTGCGTGATTGCGTGATTGTGTGATTGTGTGATTGTGTGGTTGTGTGGTTGTGTGATTGTGTGATTGTGTGATAGTGTGATTGTGCGATTGTGTGATTGCGTGATTGCCTGGTTGCGTGATTCTGTCATTCCCTCGTTGTGCGATTGTGTTATTGTGTGATGAGGTGCTTGTGTGATGGTGTGATTGTGTGATTGTGTGATTGTGTGGTTGTGTGATTGTGTGATTGTGTGATTGTGTGATTGTGTGGTTGTGTGATTATGTGATTGTGTCATTGTGTTCATGTGTTATTTTGTGTTGGGGTGCTTGTGTGATTGCGTGAGTGTATGATTGTGTGACTGTGGATTGTGTATTGTGCGATTGTGTGATTGCGTGAGTGTGTGGTTGTGTGACTGTAGATTGCGTATTGTGTGATTGTGTGATTGTGTGATTGTGTGATTGTGTGATTGTGTGAAAGTGGGTTTGTGTGTTTGTGGATTGTGTGGTTGTGTGATTGTGTGATGGCGGTATGTGGATTGTCTGATTGTGTGATTGTGTATTGGTGTGATTGTGCGATTGTGTGACAATGCGATTGTGTGATTGTGTGGTTGTGTGATTGTGTAATTGCATGGTGGGGTGATTGTGTGATAGTGTGATTGTGTGATAGTGTGATAGTGTGATTGTGTGATTGTGTGATTGTGTGATTGTGTGATTGTGTGATTGTGTGATTGTGTGATTGTGTCCATGTGTAATCGTGTGTTTGGGTGCTTGTGTGATTGTGCGAGTGTGTGATTGTGTGATTGTGGATTGTGTGATTGTGTGATTGTGTGATTGTGTGATTGTGTGATTGTGTGATTGTGTGATTGTGTGATTGTGTGATTGCGGGATTGTGTGGTTGTGTGATTGTGTGGTTGTGTGATTGTGTGATTGTGGGATTGTGTGGTTGTGTGATAGTGTGGTTGTGTGATTGCGGGATTGTGTGGTTGTGTGATTGTGTGGTTGTGTGATTGTGTGATTGTGGGATTGTGTGGTTGTGTGATAGTGTGGTTGTGTGATTGTGTGATTGTGTGATTGTGTGATTGTGTGATTGTGGGATTGTGTGGTTGTGTGATTGTGTGGTTGTGTGATTGCGTGATTGTGTGATTGTGGGATTCGGTGATTGTGTGATTGTGTGATTATGGGATTGTGTGGTTGTGTGATTGTGTGGTTGTGTGATTGTGTGATTGTGTGATTGTGTGATTGTGTGATTGTGTGATTGTGTGATTGTGGGATTGTGTGGTTGTGTGATTGTGTGGTTGTGTGATTGCGTGATTGTGTGATTGTGGGATTGTGTGATTGTGTGATTGTATGGTTGTGTGATTGTGTGATTGTGTGATTGTGTGATTGTGTGATTGTGTGATTGTGTGATTGTGTGATTGTGTGATTGTGTGATTGTGTGATTGTGGGATTGTGTGAGTGTGTGATTGTGTGATTGTGTGATTGTGTGATTGTGTGATTGTGTGAAAGTGGGTTTGTGTGTTTGTGGATTGTGTGGTTGTGTGATTGTGTGATGGCGGGATGTGGATTGTCTGATTGTGTGATTGTGTATTGGTGTGATTGTGCGATTGTGCGACTTTGCGATTGTGTGATTGTGTGATGGCGGGTTGTGGATTGTCTGATTGTGTGATTGTGTATTGGTGTGATTGTGTGATTGTGTGATTGTGGGATTGTGTGAGTGTGTGATTGTGTGATTGCGTGATTGTGTGATTGTGTGATTGTGTCACAGTGTGATTGTGTGATTGTGTGGTTGTGTGATTGTGTGATTGTGTGATTGTGGGATTGTGTGATTGTGTGACTGTGGGATTGTGTGGTTGTGTGATTGTGTGGTTGTGTGATTGTGTGATTGTGTGATTGTGGGATTGTGTGGTTGTGTGATTGTGGGGTTGTGTGATTGCGTGATTGTGTGATTGTGGGATTGTGTGATTGTGTGGTTGTGTGATTGTGTGATTGTGTGATTGTGTGATTGTGGGATTGTGTGGTTGTGTGATTGTGTGGTTGTGTGATTGCGTGATTGTGTGATTGTGGGATTGTGTGATTGTGTGATTGTATGGTTGTGTGATTGTGTGATTGTGTGATTGTGTGATTGTGTGATTGTGTGATTGTGTGATTGTGTGATTGTGGGATTGTGTGAGTGTGTGATTGTGTGATTGTGTGATTGTGTGATTGTGTGATTGTGTCACAGTGTGATTGTGTGATTGTGTGGTTGTGTGATTGTGTGATTGTGTGATTGTGTGGTTGTGTGATTGTGTGATTGTGTGATTGTGTGATTGTGTGATTGTGTGGTTGTGTGATTGTGTGATTGTGTGATTGTGCGATTGTGTGATTGCGTGGTTGCGTGATTGCGTGATTGTGTGATTGTGTGATTGTGTGGTTGTGTGGTTGTGTGATTGTGTGATTGTGTGATAGTGTGATTGTGCGATTGTGTGATTGCGTGATTGCCTGGTTGCGTGATTCTGTGATTCCCTCGTTGTGCGATTGTGTTATTGTGTGATGAGGTGCTTGTGTGATGGTGTGATTGTGTGATTGTGTGATTGTGTGGTTGTGTGATTGTGTGATTGTGTGATTGTGTGATTGTGTGATTGTGTGGTTGTGTGATTATGTGATTGTGTCATTGTGTTCATGTGTTATTTTGTGTTGGGGTGCTTGTGTGATTGCGTGAGTGTATGATTGTGTGACTGTGGATTGTGTATTGTGCGATTGTGTGATTGCGTGAGTGTGTGGTTGTGTGACTGTAGATTGCGTATTGTGTGATTGTGTGATTGTGTGATTGTGTGATTGTGTGATTGTGTGAAAGTGGGTTTGTGTGTTTGTGGATTGTGTGGTTGTGTGATTGTGTGATGGCGGGATGTGGATTGTCTGATTGTGTGATTGTGTATTGGTGTGATTGTGCGATTGTGTGACAATGCGATTGTGTGATTGTGTGGTTGTGTGATTGTGTAATTGCATGGTGGGGTGATTGTGTGATAGTGTGATTGTGTGATAGTGTGATAGTGTGATTGTGTGATTGTGTGATTGTGTGATTGTGTGATTGTGTGATTGTGTCCATGTGTAATCGTGTGTTTGGGTGCTTGTGTGATTGTGCGAGTGTGTGATTGTGTGATTGTGGATTGTGTGATTGTGTGATTGTGTGATTGTGTGATTGTGTGATTGTGTGATTGTGTGATTGTGTGATTGTGTGATTGTGTGATTGCGGGATTGTGTGGTTGTGTGATTGTGTGGTTGTGTGATTGTGTGATTGTGGGATTGTGTGGTTGTGTGATAGTGTGGTTGTGTGATTGCGGGATTGTGTGGTTGTGTGATTGTGTGGTTGTGTGATTGTGTGATTGTGGGATTGTGTGGTTGTGTGATAGTGTGGTTGTGTGATTGTGTGATTGTGTGAAAGTGGGTTTGTGTGTTTGTGGATTGTGTGGTTGTGTGATTGTGTGATGGCGGGATGTGGATTGTCTGATTGTGTGATTGTGTATTGGTGTGATTGTGCGATTGTGTGACAATGCGATTGTGTGATTGTGTGGTTGTGTGATTGTGTAATTGCATGGTGGGGTGATTGTGTGATAGTGTGATTGTGTGATAGTGTGATAGTGTGATTGTGTGATTGTGTGATTGTGTGATTGTGTGATTGTGTGATTGTGTCCATGTGTAATCGTGTGTTTGGGTGCTTGTGTGATTGTGCGAGTGTGTGATTGTGTGATTGTGGATTGTGTGATTGTGTGATTGTGTGATTGTGTGATTGTGTGATTGTGTGATTGTGTGATTGTGTGATTGTGTGATTGTGTGATTGTGTGATTGTGTGATTGTGTGATTGCGGGATTGTGTGGTTGTGTGATTGTGTGGTTGCGTGATTGTGTGATTGTGGGATTGTGTGGTTGTGTGATAGTGTGGTTGTGTGATTGCGGGATTGTGTGGTTGTGTGATTGTGTGGTTGTGTGATTGTGTGATTGTGGGATTGTGTGGTTGTGTGATAGTGTGGTTGTGTGATTGTGTGATTGTGTGATTGTGTGATTGTGGGATTGTGTGGTTGTGTGATTGTGTGGTTGTGTGATTGCGTGATTGTGTGATTGTGGGATTCGGTGATTGTGTGATTGTGTGATTATGGGATTGTGTGGTTGTGTGATTGTGTGGTTGTGTGATTGTGTGATTGTGTGATTGTGTGATTGTGTGATTGTGGGATTGTGTGATTGTGTGATTGTGGATTGTGTGATTGCGTGATTGTGTGATTGTGGGATTGTGTGATTGTGTGATTGTATGGTTGTGTGATTGTGTGATTGTGTGATTGTGTGATTGTGTGATTGTGTGATTGTGGGATTGTGTGAGTGTGTGATTGTGTGATTGTGCGATTGTGTGATTGCGTGATTGCCTGGTTGCGTGATTCTGTGATTCCCTCGTTGTGTGATTGTGTTATTGTGTGATGAGCTGCTTGTGGGATGGTGTGATTGTGTGATTGTGTGATTGTGTGATTGTGGGATTGTGTGGTTGTGTGATTGTGTGGTTGTGTGATTGCGTGATTGTGTGATTGTGGGATTGTGTGATTGTGTGATTGTGTGATTGTGTGATTGTGTGATTGTGTGATTGTGTGGTTGTGTGATTATGTGATTGTGTCATTGTGTTCATGTGTTATTTTGTGTTGGGGTGCTTGTGTGATTGCGTGAGAGTATGATTGTGTGACTGTCGATTGTGTATTGTGCGATTGTGTGATTGCGTGAGTGTGTGGTTGTGTGACTGTAGATTGCGTATTGTGTGATTGTGTGATTGTGTATTGGTGTGATTGTGCGATTGTGTGACTTTGCGATTGTGTGATTGTGTGATGGCGGATTGTGGATTGTCTGATTGTGTGATTGTGTATTGGTGTGATTGTGCGATTGTGTGACAATGCGATTGTGTGATAGTGTGATAGTGTGATTGTGTGATTGTATGGTTGTGTGATTGTGTGATTGTGTGATTGTGTGATTGTGTGATAGTGTGATTGTGTGATTGTGTGATTGTGTGATTGTCTGATTGTGTGGTGGTGTGATTGTGTGATTGTGTATTATGTGATTGTGTGATTGTGTCACAATGTGATTGTGTGATTGTGTGGTTGTGTGATTGTGTGATTGCGTGATTGTGGGATTGTGTGGTTGTGTGATTGTGTGGTTGTGTGATTGTGTGATTGTGTGATTGTGTGATTGTGTGATTGTGTGATTGTGTGATTGTGTGATTGTGTGATTGTGTGATTGTGTGATTGTGTGGTTGTGTGATTGTGTGATTGTGTGATTGTGGGATTGTGTGGTTGTGTGATTGTGTGGTTGTGTGATTGCGTGATTGTGTGATTGTGGGATTGTGTGATTGTGTGGTTGTGTGATTGTGTGATTGTGGGATTGTGTGGTTGTGTGATTGTGTGGTTGTGTGATTGCGTGATTGCGTGATTGTGTGATTGTGTGATTGTGTGGTTGTGTGGTTGTGTGATTGTGTGATTGTGTGATAGTGTGATTGTGCGATTGTGTGATTGCGTGATTGCCTGGTTGCGTGATTCTGTCATTCCCTCGTTGTGCGATTGTGTTATTGTGTGATGAGGTGCTTGTGTGATGGTGTGATTGTGTGATTGTGTGATTGTGTGGTTGTGTGATTGTGTGATTGTGTGATTGTGTGATTGTGTGGTTGTGTGATTATGTGATTGTGTCATTGTGTTCATGTGTTATTTTGTGTTGGGGTGCTTGTGTGATTGCGTGAGTGTATGATTGTGTGACTGTGGATTGTGTATTGTGCGATTGTGTGATTGCGTGAGTGTGTGGTTGTGTGACTGTAGATTGCGTATTGTGTGATTGTGTGATTGTGTGATTGTGTGATTGTGTGATTGTGTGATTGTGTGATTGTGTGATTGTGGGATTGTGTGGTTGTGTGATTGTGTGGTTGTGTGATTGCGTGATTGTGTGATTGTGGGATTCGGTGATTGTGTGATTGTGTGATTATGGGATTGTGTGGTTGTGTGATTGTGTGGTTGTGTGATTGTGTGATTGTGTGATTGTGTGATTGTGTGATTGTGTGATTGTGGGATTGTGTGGTTGTGTGATTGTGTGGTTGTGTGATTGCGTGATTGTGTGATTGTGGGATTGTGTGATTGTGTGATTGTATGGGAGTGATGCCCACTTGGACGCAGACCGTTTGGACGCGTCCCGATTGGACGGTCCCGATTCGACTCGTTCCAATTCGAAGCGGTGCCGATTGGACGCGTTCCAATTCTAAGCAGGGCTTATAGCACCTAACCTAACCAAATCTAACCTCTTCGAATTGGGACGCGTCCAATCGGCACCGCTTCGAATTGGAACGCGTCGAATCGGGACCGTCCAAACGGCACGCGTCCAATCGGTCGACGTCCAAGTGGGACACCCCCATTGTATGGTTGTGTGATTGTGTGATTGTGTGATTGTGTGATTGTGTGATTGTGTGATTGTGTGATTGTGTGATTGTGTGATTGTGGGATTGTGTGAGTGTGTGATTGTGTGATTGTGCGATTGTGTGATTGCGTGATTGCCTGGTTGCGTGATTCTGTGACTCCCTCGTTGTGTGATTGTGTTATTGTGTGATGAGCTGCTTGTGGGATGGTGTGATTGTGTGATTGTGTGATTGTGTGATTGTGGGATTGTGTGGTTGTGTGATTGTGTGGTTGTGTGATTGCGTGATTGTGTGATTGTGGGATTGTGTGATTGTGTGATTGTGGGATTGTGTGGTTGTGTGATTGCGTGGTTGTGTGATTGTGTGATTGTGTGATTGTGGGATTGTGTGGTTGTGTGATTGTGTGGTTGTGTGATTGCGTGATTGTGTGATTGTGGGATTGTGTGATTGTGTGATTGTGCGATTTTGTGATTGTGTGATTGTGTGGTTGTGTGAGTGTATGGGTGTGTGATCGTGTGATTGTGTCACTGTGTGATTGTGTGATTGTGTGATTGTGTATTTTGTGATTGTGTTCTTGTGTCTTTGTGTGATTGTGTAGTTGTGTGATTGTGTGATTGTGTGATTGTGTGATTGTGAGATTGTGTGATTGTGTGATTGTGTGATTGTGTGATTGTGTGATTGTGTGATTGTGTGATTGTGTGATTGTGTGATTGTGTGATTGTGTGATAGTGTGATTGTGTGATTGTGTGATTGTGTGATTGTGTGATTGTGTGCTTGTGTGATTGTGTGATTGTGTGATTGTGTGATTGTGTGATTGTGTGAAAGTGGGTTTGTGTGTTTGTGGATTGTGTGGTTGTGTGATTGTGTGATGGCGGGATGTGGATTGTCTGATTGTGTGATTGTGTATTGGTGTGATTGTGCGATTGTGCGACTTTGCGATTGTGTGATTGTGTGATGGCGGGTTGTGGATTGACTGATTGTGTGATTGTGTATTGGTGTGATTGTGTGATTGTGTGATTGTGGGATTGTGTGAGTGTGTGATTGTGTGATTGCGTGATTGTGTGATTGTGTGATTGTGTCACAGTGTGATTGTGTGATTGTGTGGTTGTGTGATTGTGTGATTGTGTGATTGTGGGATTGTGTGATTGTGTGACTGTGGGATTGTGTGGTTGTGTGATTGTGTGGTTGTGTGATTGTGTGATTGTGTGATTGTGGGATTGTGTGGTTGTGTGATTGTGGGGTTGTGTGATTGCGTGATTGTGTGATTGTGGGATTGTGTGATTGTGTGGTTGTGTGATTGTGTGATTGTGTGATTGTGTGATTGTGGGATTGTGTGGTTGTGTGATTGTGTGGTTGTGTGATTGCGTGATTGTGTGATTGTGGGATTGTGTGATTGTGTGATTGTATGGTTGTGTGATTGTGTGATTGTGTGATTGTGTGATTGTGTGATTGTGTGATTGTGTGATTGTGTGATTGTGGGATTGTGTGAGTGTGTGATTGTGTGATTGTGTGATTGTGTGATTGTGTGATTGTGTCACAGTGTGATTGTGTGATTGTGTGGTTGTGTGATTGTGTGATTGTGTGATTGTGTGGTTGTGTGATTGTGTGATTGTGTGATTGTGTGATTGTGTGATTGTGTGGTTGTGTGATTGTGTGATTGTGTGATTGTGCGATTGTGTGATTGCGTGGTTGCGTGATTGCGTGATTGTGTGATTGTGTGATTGTGTGGTTGTGTGGTTGTGTGATTGTGTGATTGTGTGATAGTGTGATTGTGCGATTGTGTGATTGCGTGATTGCCTGGTTGCGTGATTCTGTGATTCCCTCGTTGTGCGATTGTGTTATTGTGTGATGAGGTGCTTGTGTGATGGTGTGATTGTGTGATTGTGTGATTGTGTGGTTGTGTGATTGTGTGATTGTGTGATTGTGTGATTGTGTGATTGTGTGGTTGTGTGATTATGTGATTGTGTCATTGTGTTCATGTGTTATTTTGTGTTGGGGTGCTTGTGTGATTGCGTGAGTGTATGATTGTGTGACTGTGGATTGTGTATTGTGCGATTGTGTGATTGCGTGAGTGTGTGGTTGTGTGACTGTAGATTGCGTATTGTGTGATTGTGTGATTGTGTGATTGTGTGATTGTGTGATTGTGTGAAAGTGGGTTTGTGTGTTTGTGGATTGTGTGGTTGTGTGATTGTGTGATGGCGGGATGTGGATTGTCTGATTGTGTGATTGTGTATTGGTGTGATTGTGCGATTGTGTGACAATGCGATTGTGTGATTGTGTGGTTGTGTGATTGTGTAATTGCATGGTGGGGTGATTGTGTGATAGTGTGATTGTGTGATAGTGTGATAGTGTGATTGTGTGATTGTGTGATTGTGTGATTGTGTGATTGTGTCCATGTGTAATCGTGTGTTTGGGTGCTTGTGTGATTGTGCGAGTGTGTGATTGTGTGATTGTGGATTGTGTGATTGTGTGATTGTGTGATTGTGTGATTGTGTGATTGTGTGATTGTGTGATTGTGTGATTGTGTGATTGTGTGATTGTGTGATTGTGTGATTGTGTGATTGCGGGATTGTGTGGTTGTGTGATTGTGTGGTTGTGTGATTGTGTGATTGTGGGATTGTGTGGTTGTGTGATAGTGTGGTTGTGTGATTGCGGGATTGTGTGGTTGTGTGATTGTGTGGTTGTGTGATTGTGTGATTGTGGGATTGTGTGGTTGTGTGATAGTGTGGTTGTGTGATTGTGTGATTGTGTGATTGTGTGATTGTGTGATTGTGGGATTGTGTGGTTGTGTGATTGTGTGGTTGTGTGATTGCGTGATTGTGTGATTGTGGGATTCGGTGATTGTGTGATTGTGTGATTATGGGATTGTGTGGTTGTGTGATTGTGTGGTTGTGTGATTGTGTGATTGTGTGATTGTGTGATTGTGTGATTGTGGGATTGTGTGGTTGTGTGATTGTGTGGTTGTGTGATTGCGTGATTGTGTGATTGTGGGATTGTGTGATTGTGTGATTGTATGGTTGTGTGATTGTGTGATTGTGTGATTGTGTGATTGTGTGATTGTGTGATTGTGTGATTGTGTGATTGTGGGATTGTGTGAGTGCGTGATTGTGTGATTGTGCGATTGTGTGATTGCGTGATTGCCTGGTTGCGTGATTCTGTGATTCCCTCGTTGTGTGATTGTGTTATTGTGTGATGAGCTGCTTGTGGGATGGTGTGATTGTGTGATTGTGTGATTGTGTGATTGTGTGATTGTGAGATTGTGAGATTGTGTGATTGTGTGATTGTGTGATTGTGTGATTGTGTGATTGTCTGATTGTGGGATTGTGTGGTTTTGTGATTGTGTGATTGTGTGATTGTGTGATTGTGTGATTGTGTGATTGTGGGATTGTGTGATTGTGTGATTGTGTGATTGTGTGATTGTGTGAAAGTGGGTTTGTGTGTTTGTGGATTGTGTGGTTGTGTGATTGTGTGATGGCGGGATGTGGATTGTCTGATTGTGTGATTGTGTATTGGTGTGATTGTGCGATTGTGCGACTTTGCGATTGTGTGATTGTGTGATGGCGGGTTGTGGATTGTCTGATTGTGTGATTGTGTATTGGTGTGATTGTGTGATTGTGTGATTGTGGGATTGTGTGAGTGTGTGATTGTGTGATTGTGTGATTGGGTGATTGTGTGATTGTGTGATTGTGTCACAGTGTGATTGTGTGATTGTGTGGTTGTGTGATTGTGTGATTGTGTGATTGTGTGATTGTGGGATTGTGGATTGTGTGATTGTGTGATTGTGTGATTGTGTGATTGTGTGATTGTGTGATTGTGCGATTGTGGGATTGTGTGAGTGTGTGATTGTGTGATTGTGTGATTGTGTGATTGTGTGATTGTGTGATTGTGTCACAGTGTGATTGTGTGATTGTGTGGTTGTGTGATTGTGTGATTGTGTGATTGTGTGATTGTGTGATTGTGTGATTGTGTGATTGTGTGATTGTGTGATTGTGTGATTGTGTGATTGTGTGATTGTGTGATTGTGTGATTGTGTGGTTGTGTGATTATGTGATTGTGTCATTGTGTTCATGTGTTATTTTGTGTTGGGGTGCTTGTGTGATTGCGTGAGTGTATGATTGTGTGACTGTGGATTGTGTGTTGTGCGATTGTGTGATTGCGTGAGTGTGTGGTTGTGTGACTGTAGATTGCGTATTGTGTGATTGTGTGATTGTGTGATTGTGTGATTGTGTGATTGTGTGAAAGTGGGTTTGTGTGTTTGTGGATTGTGTGGTTGTGTGATTGTGTGATGGCGGGATGTGGATTGTCTGATTGTGTGATTGTGTATTGGTGTGATTGTGCGATTGTGTGACAATGCGATTGTGTGATTGTGTGGTTGTGTGATTGTGTAATTGCATGGTGGGGTGATTGTGTGATAGTGTGATTGTGTGATAGTGTGATAGTGTGATTGTGTGATTGTGTGATTGTGTGATTGTGTGATTGTGTCCATGTGTAATCGTGTGTTTGGGTGCTTGTGTGATTGTGCGAGTGTGTGATTGTGTGATTGTGGATTGTGTGATTGTGTGATTGTGTGATTGTGTGATTGTGTGATTGTGTGATTGTGTGATTGTGTGATTGTGTGATTGTGTGATTGCGGGATTGTGTGGTTGTGTGATTGTGTGGTTGTGTGATTGTGTGATTGTGGGATTGTGTGGTTGTGTGATAGTGTGGTTGTGTGATTGTGTGATTGTGTGATTGTGTGATTGTGTGATTGTGGGATTGTGTGGTTGTGTGATTGTGTGGTTGTGTGATTGCGTGATTGTGTGATTGTGGGATTCGGTGATTGTGTGATTGTGTGATTATGGGATTGTGTGGTTGTGTGATTGTGTGATTGTGTGATTGTGTGATTGTGTGATTGTGGGATTGTGTGGTTGTGTGATTGTGTGGTTGTGTGATTGCGTGATTGTGTGATTGTGGGATTGTGTGATTGTGTGATTGTACGGTTGTGTGATTGTGTGATTGTGTGATTGTGTGATTGTGTGATTGTATGATTGTGTGATTGTGTGATTGTGTGATTGTGGGATTGTGTGAGTGTGTGATTGTGTGATTGTGCGATTGTGTGATTGCGTGATTGCCTGGTTGCGTGATTCTGTGATTCCCTCGTTGTGTGATTGTGTTATTGTGTGATGAGCTGCTTGTGGGATGGTGTGATTGTGTGATTGTGTGATTGTGTGATTGTGGGATTGTGTGGTTGTGTGATAGTGTGGTTGTGTGATTGTGTGATTGTGTGATTGTGTGATTGTGTGATTGTGGGATTGTGTGATTGTGTGATTGTGTGGTTGTGTGATTGCGTGATTGTGTGATTGTGGGATTCGGTGATTGTGTGATTGTGTGATTATGGGATTGTGTGGTTGTGTGATTGTGTGGTTGTGTGATTGTGTGATTGTGTGATTGTGTGATTGTGTGATTGTGGGATTGTGTGGTTGTGTGATTGTGTGGTTGTGTGATTGCGTGATTGTGTGATTGTGGGATTGTGTGATTGTGTGATTGTACGGTTGTGTGATTGTGTGATTGTGTGATTGTGTGATTGTGTGATTGTATGATTGTGTGATTGTGTGATTGTGTGATTGTGTGGTTGTGTGATTGTGTGATTGTGTGATTGTGGGATTGTGTGGTTGTGTGATTGTGTGGTTGTGTGATTGCGTGATTGTGTGATTGTGGGATTGTGTGATTGTGTGGTTGTGTGATTGTGTGATTGTGTGATTGTGTGATTGTGGGATTGTGTGGTTGTGTGATTGTGTGGTTGTGTGATTGCGTGATTGTGTGGTTGTGGGATTGTGTGATTGTGTGATTGTATGGTTGTGTGATTGTGTGATTGTGTGATTGTGTGATTGTGTGATTGTGTGATTGTGTGATTGTGGGATTGTGTGAGTGTGTGATTGTGTGATTGTGTGATTGTGTCACAGTGTGAATGTGTGATTGTGTGGTTGTGTGATTGTGTGATTGTGCGATTGTGTGATTGCGTGGTTGCGTGATTGCGTGATTGTGTGATTGTGTGATTGTGTGGTTGTGTGGTTGTGTGATTGTGTGATTGTGTGATAGTGTGATTGTGCGATTGTGTGATTGCGTGATTGCCTGGTTGCGTGATTCTGTCATTCCCTCGTTGTGCGATTGTGTTATTGTGTGATGAGGTGCTTGTGTGATGGTGTGATTGTGTGATTGTGTGATTGTGTGGTTGTGTGATTGTGTGATTGTGTGATTGTGTGATTGTGTGGTTGTGTGATTATGTGATTGTGTCATTGTGTTCATGTGTTATTTTGTGTTGGGGTGCTTGTGTGATTGCGTGAGTGTATGATTGTGTGACTGTGGATTGTGTATTGTGCGATTGTGTGATTGCGTGAGTGTGTGGTTGTGTGACTGTAGATTGCGTATTGTGTGATTGTGTGATTGTGTGATTGTGTGATTGTGTGATTGTGTGAAAGTGGGTTTGTGTGTTTGTGGATTGTGTGGTTGTGTGATTGTGTGATGGCGGGATGTGGATTGTCTGATTGTGTGATTGTGTATTGGTGTGATTGTGCGATTGTGTGACAATGCGATTGTGTGATTGTGTGGTTGTGTGATTGTGTAATTGCATGGTGGGGTGATTGTGTGATAGTGTGATTGTGTGATAGTGTGATAGTGTGATTGTGTGATTGTGTGATTGTGTGATTGTGTGATTGTGTGATTGTGTGATTGTGTGATTGTGTCCATGTGTAATCGTGTGTTTGGGTGCTTGTGTGATTGTGCGAGTGTGTGATTGTGTGATTGTGGATTGTGTGATTGTGTGATTGTGTGATTGTGTGATTGTGTGATTGTGTGATTGTGTGATTGTGTGATTGTGTGATTGCGGGATTGTGTGGTTGTGTGATTGTGTGGTTGTGTGATTGTGTGATTGTGGGATTGTGTGGTTGTGTGATAGTGTGGTTGTGTGATTGCGGGATTGTGTGGTTGTGTGATTGTGTGGTTGTGTGATTGTGTGATTGTGGGATTGTGTGGTTGTGTGATAGTGTGGTTGTGTGATTGTGTGATTGTGTGATTGTGTGATTGTGGGATTGTGTGGTTGTGTGATTGTGTGGTTGTGTGATTGCGTGATTGTGTGATTGTGGGATTCGGTGATTGTGTGATTGTGTGATTATGGGATTGTGTGGTTGTGTGATTGTGTGGTTGTGTGATTGTGTGATTGTGTGATTGTGTGATTGTGTGATTGTGTGATTGTGGGATTGTGTGGTTGTGTGATTGTGTGGTTGTGTGATTGCGTGATTGTGTGATTGTGGGATTGTGTGATTGTGTGATTGTATGGTTGTGTGATTGTGTGATTGTGTGATTGTGTGATTGTGTGATTGTGTGATTGTGTGATTGTGTGATTGTGGGATTGTGTGAGTGTGTGATTGTGTGATTGTGTGATTGTGTGATTGTGTGATTGTGTGATTGTGTGATTGTGTGAAAGTGGGTTTGTGTGTTTGTGGATTGTGTGGTTGTGTGATTGTGTGATGGCGGGATGTGGATTGTCTGATTGTGTGATTGTGTATTGGTGTGATTGTGCGATTGTGCGACTTTGCGATTGTGTGATTGTGTGATGGCGGGTTGTGGATTGTCTGATTGTGTGATTGTGTATTGGTGTGATTGTGTGATTGTGTGATTGTGGGATTGTGTGAGTGTGTGATTGTGTGATTGCGTGATTGTGTGATTGTGTGATTGTGTCACAGTGTGATTGTGTGATTGTGTGGTTGTGTGATTGTGTGATTGTGTGATTGTGGGATTGTGTGATTGTGTGACTGTGGGATTGTGTGGTTGTGTGATTGTGTGGTTGTGTGATTGTGTGATTGTGTGATTGTGGGATTGTGTGGTTGTGTGATTGTGGGGTTGTGTGATTGCGTGATTGTGTGATTGTGGGATTGTGTGATTGTGTGGTTGTGTGATTGTGTGATTGTGTGATTGTGTGATTGTGGGATTGTGTGGTTGTGTGATTGTGTGGTTGTGTGATTGCGTGATTGTGTGATTGTGGGATTGTGTGATTGTGTGATTGTATGGTTGTGTGATTGTGTGATTGTGTGATTGTGTGATTGTGTGATTGTGTGATTGTGTGATTGTGTGATTGTGGGATTGTGTGAGTGTGTGATTGTGTGATTGTGTGATTGTGTGATTGTGTGATTGTGTCACAGTGTGATTGTGTGATTGTGTGGTTGTGTGATTGTGTGATTGTGTGATTGTGTGGTTGTGTGATTGTGTGATTGTGTAATTGTGTGATTGTGTGATTGTGTGGTTGTGTGATTGTGTGATTGTGTGATTGTGCGATTGTGTGATTGCGTGGTTGCGTGATTGCGTGATTGTGTGATTGTGTGATTGTGTGGTTGTGTGGTTGTGTGATTGTGTGATTGTGTGATAGTGTGATTGTGCGATTGTGTGATTGCGTGATTGCCTGGTTGCGTGATTCTGTGATTCCCTCGTTGTGCGATTGTGTTATTGTGTGATGAGGTGCTTGTGTGATGGTGTGATTGTGTGATTGTGTGATTGTGTGGTTGTGTGATTGTGTGATTGTGTGATTGTGTGATTGTGTGATTGTGTGGTTGTGTGATTATGTGATTGTGTCATTGTGTTCATGTGTTATTTTGTGTTGGGGTGCTTGTGTGATTGCGTGAGTGTATGATTGTGTGACTGTGGATTGTGTATTGTGCGATTGTGTGATTGCGTGAGTGTGTGGTTGTGTGACTGTAGATTGCGTATTGTGTGATTGTGTGATTGTGTGATTGTGTGATTGTGTGATTGTGTGAAAGTGGGTTTGTGTGTTTGTGGATTGTGTGGTTGTGTGATTGTGTGATGGCGGGATGTGGATTGTCTGATTGTGTGATTGTGTATTGGTGTGATTGTGCGATTGTGTGACAATGCGATTGTGTGATTGTGTGGTTGTGTGATTGTGTAATTGCATGGTGGGGTGATTGTGTGATAGTGTGATTGTGTGATAGTGTGATAGTGTGATTGTGTGATTGTGTGATTGTGTGATTGTGTGATTGTGTCCATGTGTAATCGTGTGTTTGGGTGCTTGTGTGATTGTGCGAGTGTGTGATTGTGTGATTGTGGATTGTGTGATTGTGTGATTGTGTGATTGTGTGATTGTGTGATTGTGTGATTGTGTGATTGTGTGATTGTGTGATTGTGTGATTGTGTGATTGCGGGATTGTGTGGTTGTGTGATTGTGTGGTTGTGTGATTGTGTGATTGTGGGATTGTGTGGTTGTGTGATAGTGTGGTTGTGTGATTGCGGGATTGTGTGGTTGTGTGATTGTGTGGTTGTGTGATTGTGTGATTGTGGGATTGTGTGGTTGTGTGATTGTGTGATTGTGTGATTGTGTGATTGTGTGATTGTGTGGTTGTGTGATTGTGTGATTGTGTGATTGTGCGATTGTGTGATTGCGTGGTTGCGTGATTGCGTGATTGTGTGATTGTGTGATTGTGTGGTTGTGTGGTTGTGTGATTGTGTGATTGTGTGATAGTGTGATTGTGCGATTGTGTGATTGCGTGATTGCCTGGTTGCGTGATTCTGTGATTCCCTCGTTGTGCGATTGTGTTATTGTGTGATGAGGTGCTTGTGTGATGGTGTGATTGTGTGATTGTGTGATTGTGTGGTTGTGTGATTGTGTGATTGTGTGATTGTGTGATTGTGTGATTGTGTGGTTGTGTGATTATGTGATTGTGTCATTGTGTTCATGTGTTATTTTGTGTTGGGGTGCTTGTGTGATTGCGTGAGTGTATGATTGTGTGACTGTGGATTGTGTATTGTGCGATTGTGTGATTGCGTGAGTGTGTGGTTGTGTGACTGTAGATTGCGTATTGTGTGATTGTGTGATTGTGTGATTGTGTGATTGTGTGATTGTGTGAAAGTGGGTTTGTGTGTTTGTGGATTGTGTGGTTGTGTGATTGTGTGATGGCGGGATGTGGATTGTCTGATTGTGTGATTGTGTATTGGTGTGATTGTGCGATTGTGTGACAATGCGATTGTGTGATTGTGTGGTTGTGTGATTGTGTAATTGCATGGTGGGGTGATTGTGTGATAGTGTGATTGTGTGATAGTGTGATAGTGTGATTGTGTGATTGTGTGATTGTGTGATTGTGTGATTGTGTCCATGTGTAATCGTGTGTTTGGGTGCTTGTGTGATTGTGCGAGTGTGTGATTGTGTGATTGTGGATTGTGTGATTGTGTGATTGTGTGATTGTGTGATTGTGTGATTGTGTGATTGTGTGATTGTGTGATTGTGTGATTGTGTGATTGTGTGATTGTGTGATTGTGTGATTGTGTGATTGCGGGATTGTGTGGTTGTGTGATTGTGTGGTTGTGTGATTGTGTGATTGTGGGATTGTGTGGTTGTGTGATAGTGTGGTTGTGTGATTGCGGGATTGTGTGGTTGTGTGATTGTGTGGTTGTGTGATTGTGTGATTGTGGGATTGTGTGGTTGTGTGATAGTGTGGTTGTGTGATTGTGTGATTGTGTGATTGTGTGATTGTGTGATTGTGGGATTGTGTGGTTGTGTGATTGTGTGGTTGTGTGATTGCGTGATTGTGTGATTGTGGGATTCGGTGATTGTGTGATTGTGTGATTATGGGATTGTGTGGTTGTGTGATTGTGTGGTTGTGTGATTGTGTGATTGTGTGGTTGTGTGATTGTGTGATTGTGGGATTGTGTGGTTGTGTGATTGTGTGGTTGTGTGATTGCGTGATTGTGTGATTGTGGGATTGTGTGATTGTGTGATTGTATGGTTGTGTGATTGTGTGATTGTGTGATTGTGTGATTGTGTGATTGTGTGATTGTGTGATTGTGTGATTGTGTGATTGTGGGATTGTGTGAGTGCGTGATTGTGTGATTGTGCGATTGTGTGATTGCGTGATTGCCTGGTTGCGTGATTCTGTGATTCCCTCGTTGTGTGATTGTGTTATTGTGTGATGAGCTGCTTGTGGGATGGTGTGATTGTGTGATTGTGTGATTGTGTGATTGTGTGATTGTGAGATTGTGAGATTGTGTGATTGTGTGATTGTGTGATTGTGTGATTGTGTGATTGTCTGATTGTGGGATTGTGTGGTTGTGTGATTGTGTGATTGTGTGATTGTGTGATTGTGTGATTGTGGGATTGTGTGATTGTGTGATTGTGTGATTGTGTGATTGTGTGAAAGTGGGTTTGTGTGTTTGTGGATTGTGTGGTTGTGTGATTGTGTGATGGCGGGATGTGGATTGTCTGATTGTGTGATTGTGGATTGGTGTGATTGTGCGATTGTGCGACTTTGCGATTGTGTGATTGTGTGATGGCGGGTTGTGGATTGTCTGATTGTGTGATTGTGTATTGGTGTGATTGTGTGATTGTGTGATTGTGGGATTGTGTGAGTGTGTGATTGTGTGATTGTGTGATTGGGTGATTGTGTGATTGTGTGATTGTGTCACAGTGTGATTGTGTGATTGTGTGGTTGTGTGATTGTGTGATTGTGTGATTGTGTGATTGTGGGATTGTGGATTGTGTGATTGTGTGATTGTGTGATTGTGTGATTGTGTGATTGTGTGATTGTGCGATTGTGGGATTGTGTGAGTGTGTGATTGTGTGATTGTGTGATTGTGTGATTGTGTGATTGTGTGATTGTGTCACAGTGTGATTGTGTGATTGTGTGGTTGTGTGATTGTGTGATTGTGTGATTGTGTGATTGTGTGATTGTGTGATTGTGTGATTGTGTGATTGTGTGATTGTGTGATTGTGTGATTGTGTGATTGTGTGATTGTGTGATTGTGTGATTGTGTGATTGTGTGGTTGTGTGATTATGTGATTGTGTCATTGTGTTCATGTGTTATTTTGTGTTGGGGTGCTTGTGTGATTGCGTGAGTGTATGATTGTGTGACTGTGGATTGTGTGTTGTGCGATTGTGTGATTGCGTGAGTGTGTGGTTGTGTGACTGTAGATTGCGTATTGTGTGATTGTGTGATTGTGTGATTGTGTGAAAGTGGGTTTGTGTGTTTGTGGATTGTGTGGTTGTGTGATTGTGTGATGGCGGGATGTGGATTGTCTGATTGTGTGATTGTGTATTGGTGTGATTGTGCGATTGTGTGACAATGCGATTGTGTGATTGTGTGGTTGTGTGATTGTGTAATTGCATGGTGGGGTGATTGTGTGATAGTGTGATTGTGTGATAGTGTGATAGTGTGATTGTGTGATTGTGTGATTGTGTGATTGTGTGATTGTGTCCATGTGTAATCGTGTGTTTGGGTGCTTGTGTGATTGTGCGAGTGTGTGATTGTGTGATTGTGGATTGTGTGATTGTGTGATTGTGTGATTGTGTGATTGTGTGATTGTGTGATTGTGTGATTGTGTGATTGTGTGATTGTGTGATTGCGGGATTGTGTGGTTGTGTGATTGTGTGGTTGTGTGATTGTGTGATTGTGGGATTGTGTGGTTGTGTGATAGTGTGGTTGTGTGATTGTGTGATTGTGTGATTGTGTGATTGTGTGATTGTGGGATTGTGTGGTTGTGTGATTGTGTGGTTGTGTGATTGCGTGATTGTGTGATTGTGGGATTCGGTGATTGTGTGATTGTGTGATTATGGGATTGTGTGGTTGTGTGATTGTGTGGTTGTGTGATTGTGTGATTGTGTGATTGTGTGATTGTGTGATTGTGGGATTGTGTGGTTGTGTGATTGTGTGGTTGTGTGATTGCGTGATTGTGTGATTGTGGGATTGTGTGATTGTGTGATTGTACGGTTGTGTGATTGTGTGATTGTGTGATTGTGTGATTGTGTGATTGTATGATTGTGTGATTGTGTGATTGTGTGATTGTGGGATTGTGTGAGTGTGTGATTGTGTGATTGTGCGATTGTGTGATTGCGTGATTGCCTGGTTGCGTGATTCTGTGATTCCCTCGTTGTGTGATTGTGTTATTGTGTGATGAGCTGCTTGTGGGATGGTGTGATTGTGTGATTGTGTGATTGTGTGATTGTGGGATTGTGTGGTTGTGTGATAGTGTGGTTGTGTGATTGTGTGATTGTGTGATTGTGTGATTGTGTGATTGTGGGATTGTGTGATTGTGTGATTGTGTGGTTGTGTGATTGCGTGATTGTGTGATTGTGGGATTCGGTGATTGTGTGATTGTGTGATTATGGGATTGTGTGGTTGTGTGATTGTGTGGTTGTGTGATTGTGTGATTGTGTGATTGTGTGATTGTGTGATTGTGGGATTGTGTGGTTGTGTGATTGTGTGGTTGTGTGATTGCGTGATTGTGTGATTGTGGGATTGTGTGATTGTGTGATTGTACGGTTGTGTGATTGTGTGATTGTGTGATTGTGTGATTGTGTGATTGTATGATTGTGTGATTGTGTGATTGTGTGATTGTGTGGTTGTGTGATTGTGTGATTGTGTGATTGTGGGATTGTGTGGTTGTGTGATTGTGTGGTTGTGTGATTGCGTGATTGTGTGATTGTGGGATTGTGTGATTGTGTGGTTGTGTGATTGTGTGATTGTGTGATTGTGTGATTGTGGGATTGTGTGGTTGTGTGATTGTGTGGTTGTGTGATTGCGTGATTGTGTGGTTGTGGGATTGTGTGATTGTGTGATTGTATGGTTGTGTGATTGTGTGATTGTGTGATTGTGTGATTGTGTGATTGTGTGATTGTGGGATTGTGTGAGTGTGTGATTGTGTGATTGTGTGATTGTGTCACAGTGTGATTGTGTGATTGTGTGGTTGTGTGATTGTGTGATTGTGCGATTGTGTGATTGCGTGGTTGCGTGATTGCGTGATTGTGTGATTGTGTGATTGTGTGGTTGTGTGGTTGTGTGATTGTGTGATTGTGTGATAGTGTGATTGTGCGATTGTGTGATTGCGTGATTGCCTGGTTGCGTGATTCTGTCATTCCCTCGTTGTGCGATTGTGTTATTGTGTGATGAGGTGCTTGTGTGATGGTGTGATTGTGTGATTGTGTGATTGTGTGGTTGTGTGATTGTGTGATTGTGTGATTGTGTGATTGTGTGGTTGTGTGATTATGTGATTGTGTCATTGTGTTCATGTGTTATTTTGTGTTGGGGTGCTTGTGTGATTGCGTGAGTGTATGATTGTGTGACTGTGGATTGTGTATTGTGCGATTGTGTGATTGCGTGAGTGTGTGGTTGTGTGACTGTAGATTGCGTATTGTGTGATTGTGTGATTGTGTGATTGTGTGATTGTGTGATTGTGTGAAAGTGGGTTTGTGTGTTTGTGGATTGTGTGGTTGTGTGATTGTGTGATGGCGGGATGTGGATTGTCTGATTGTGTGATTGTGTATTGGTGTGATTGTGCGATTGTGTGACAATGCGATTGTGTGATTGTGTGGTTGTGTGATTGTGTAATTGCATGGTGGGGTGACTGTGTGATAGTGTGATTGTGTGATAGTGTGATAGTGTGATTGTGTGATTGTGTGATTGTGTGATTGTGTGATTGTGTGATTGTGTGATTGTGTGATTGTGTCCATGTGTAATCGTGTGTTTGGGTGCTTGTGTGATTGTGCGAGTGTGTGATTGTGTGATTGTGGATTGTGTGATTGTGTGATTGTGTGATTGTGTGATTGTGTGATTGTGTGATTGTGTGATTGTGTGATTGTGTGATTGCGGGATTGTGTGGTTGTGTGATTGTGTGGTTGTGTGATTGTGTGATTGTGGGATTGTGTGGTTGTGTGATAGTGTGGTTGTGTGATTGCGGGATTGTGTGGTTGTGTGATTGTGTGGTTGTGTGATTGTGTGATTGTGGGATTGTGTGGTTGTGTGATAGTGTGGTTGTGTGATTGTGTGATTGTGTGATTGTGTGATTGTGTGATTGTGTGATTGTGGGATTGTGTGGTTGTGTGATTGTGTGGTTGTGTGATTGCGTGATTGTGTGATTGTGGGATTCGGTGATTGTGTGATTGTGTGATTATGGGATTGTGTGGTTGTGTGATTGTGTGGTTGTGTGATTGTGTGATTGTGTGATTGTGTGATTGTGTGATTGTGTGATTGTGGGATTGTGTGGTTGTGTGATTGTGTGGTTGTGTGATTGCGTGATTGTGTGATTGTGGGATTGTGTGATTGTGTGATTGTATGGTTGTGTGATTGTGTGATTGTGTGATTGTGTGATTGTGTGATTGTGTGATTGTGTGATTGTGTGATTGTGTGATTGTGTGATTGTGGGATTGTGTGAGTGTGTGATTGTGTGATTGTGTGATTGTGTGATTGTGTGATTGTGTGAAAGTGGGTTTGTGTGTTTGTGGATTGTGTGGTTGTGTGATTGTGTGATGGCGGGATGTGGATTGTCTGATTGTGTGATTGTGTATTGGTGTGATTGTGCGATTGTGCGACTTTGCGATTGTGTGATTGTGTGATGGCGGGTTGTGGATTGTCTGATTGTGTGATTGTGTATTGGTGTGATTGTGTGATTGTGTGATTGTGGGATTGTGTGAGTGTGTGATTGTGTGATTGCGTGATTGTGTGATTGTGTGATTGTGTCACAGTGTGATTGTGTGATTGTGTGGTTGTGTGATTGTGTGATTGTGTGATTGTGGGATTGTGTGATTGTGTGACTGTGGGATTGTGTGGTTGTGTGATTGTGTGGTTGTGTGATTGTGTGATTGTGTGATTGTGGGATTGTGTGGTTGTGTGATTGTGGGGTTGTGTGATTGCGTGATTGTGTGATTGTGGGATTGTGTGATTGTGTGGTTGTGTGATTGTGTGATTGTGTGATTGTGTGATTGTGGGATTGTGTGGTTGTGTGATTGTGTGGTTGTGTGATTGCGTGATTGTGTGATTGTGGGATTGTGTGATTGTGTGATTGTATGGTTGTGTGATTGTGTGATTGTGTGATTGTGTGATTGTGTGATTGTGTGATTGTGTGATTGTGGGATTGTGTGAGTGTGTGATTGTGTGATTGTGTGATTGTGTGATTGTGTGATTGTGTCACAGTGTGATTGTGTGATTGTGTGGTTGTGTGATTGTGTGATTGTGTGATTGTGTGGTTGTGTGATTGTGTGATTGTGTGATTGTGTGATTGTGTGATTGTGTGGTTGTGTGATTGTGTGATTGTGTGATTGTGCGATTGTGTGATTGCGTGGTTGCGTGATTGCGTGATTGTGTGATTGTGTGATTGTGTGGTTGTGTGGTTGTGTGATTGTGTGATTGTGTGATAGTGTGATTGTGCGATTGTGTGATTGCGTGATTGCCTGGTTGCGTGATTCTGTGATTCCCTCGTTGTGCGATTGTGTTATTGTGTGATGAGGTGCTTGTGTGATGGTGTGATTGTGTGATTGTGTGATTGTGTGGTTGTGTGATTGTGTGATTGTGTGATTGTGTGATTGTGTGATTGTGTGGTTGTGTGATTATGTGATTGTGTCATTGAGTTCATGTGTTATTTTGTGTTGGGGTGCTTGTGTGATTGCGTGAGTGTATGATTGTGTGACTGTGGATTGTGTATTGTGCGATTGTGTGATTGCGTGAGTGTGTGGTTGTGTGACTGTAGATTGCGTATTGTGTGATTGTGTGATTGTGTGATTGTGTGATTGTGTGATTGTGTGAAAGTGGGTTTGTGTGTTTGTGGATTGTGTGGTTGTGTGATTGTGTGATGGCGGGATGTGGATTGTCTGATTGTGTGATTGTGTATTGGTGTGATTGTGCGATTGTGTGACAATGCGATTGTGTGATTGTGTGGTTGTGTGATTGTGTAATTGCATGGTGGGGTGATTGTGTGATAGTGTGATTGTGTGATAGTGTGATAGTGTGATTGTGTGATTGTGTGATTGTGTGATTGTGTGATTGTGTCCATGTGTAATCGTGTGTTTGGGTGCGTGTGTGATTGTGCGAGTGTGTGATTGTGTGATTGTGGATTGTGTGATTGTGTGATTGTGTGATTGTGTGATTGTGTGATTGTGTGATTGTGTGATTGTGTGATTGTGTGATTGTGTGATTGCGGGATTGTGTGGTTGTGTGATTGTGTGGTTGTGTGATTGTGTGATTGTGGGATTGTGTGGTTGTGTGATAGTGTGGTTGTGTGATTGCGGGATTGTGTGGTTGTGTGATTGTGTGGTTGTGTGATTGTGTGATTGTGGGATTGTGTGGTTGTGTGATAGTGTGGTTGTGTGATTGTGTGATTGTGTGAAAGTGGGTTTGTGTGTTTGTGGATTGTGTGGTTGTGTGATTGTGTGATGGCGGGATGTGGATTGTCTGATTGTGTGATTGTGTATTGGTGTGATTGTGCGATTGTGTGACAATGCGATTGTGTGATTGTGTGGTTGTGTGATTGTGTAATTGCATGGTGGGGTGATTGTGTGATAGTGTGATAGTGTGATTGTGTGATTGTGTGATTGTGTGATTGTGTGATTGTGTGATTGTGTCCATGTGTAATCGTGTGTTTGGGTGCTTGTGTGATTGTGCGAGTGTGTGATTGTGTGATTGTGGATTGTGTGATTGTGTGATTGTGTGATTGTGTGATTGTGTGATTGTGTGATTGTGTGATTGTGTGATTGTGTGATTGTGTGATTGTGTGATTGTGTGATTGCGGGATTGTGTGGTTGTGTGATTGTGTGGTTGTGTGATTGTGTGATTGTGGGATTGTGTGGTTGTGTGATAGTGTGGTTGTGTGATTGCGGGATTGTGTGGTTGTGTGATTGTGTGATTGTGTGATTGTGTGATTGTGGGATTGTGTGGTTGTGTGATAGTGTGGTTGTGTGATTGTGTGATTGTGTGATTGTGTGATTGTGGGATTGTGTGGTTGTGTGATTGTGTGGTTGTGTGATTGCGTGATTGTGTGATTGTGGGATTCGGTGATTGTGTGATTGTGTGATTATGGGATTGTGTGGTTGTGTGATTGTGTGGTTGTGTGATTGTGTGATTGTGTGATTGTGTGATTGTGTGATTGTGTGATTGTGGGATTGTGTGATTGTGTGATTGTGGATTGTGTGATTGCGTGATTGTGTGATTGTGGGATTGTGTGATTGTGTGATTGTATGGTTGTGTGATTGTGTGATTGTGTGATTGTGTGATTGTGTGATTGTGTGATTGTGGGATTGTGTGAGTGTGTGATTGTGTGATTGTGCGATTGTGTGATTGCGTGATTGCCTGGTTGCGTGATTCTGTGATTCCCTCGTTGTGTGATTGTGTTATTGTGTGATGAGCTGCTTGTGGGATGGTGTGATTGTGTGATTGTGTGATTGTGTGATTGTGGGATTGTGTGGTTGTGTGATTGTGTGGTTGTGTGATTGCGTGATTGTGTGATTGTGGGATTGTGTGATTGTGTGATTGTGTGATTGTGTGATTGTGTGATTGTGTGGTTGTGTGATTATGTGATTGTGTCATTGTGTTCATGTGTTATTTTGTGTTGGGGTGCTTGTGTGATTGCGTGAGAGTATGATTGTGTGACTGTCGATTGTGTATTGTGCGATTGTGTGATTGCGTGAGTGTGTGGTTGTGTGACTGTAGATTGCGTATTGTGTGATTGTGTGATTGTGTATTGGTGTGATTGTGCGATTGTGTGACTTTGCGATTGTGTGATTGTGTGATGGCGGATTGTGGATTGTCTGATTGTGTGATTGTGTATTGGTGTGATTGTGCGATTGTGTGACAATGCGATTGTGTGATAGTGTGATAGTGTGATTGTGTGATTGTATGGTTGTGTGATTGTGTGATTGTGTGATTGTGTGATTGTGTGATAGTGTGATTGTGTGATTGTGTGATTGTGTGATTGTCTGATTGTGTGGTGGTGTGATTGTGTGATTGTGTATTATGTGATTGTGTGATTGTGTCACAATGTGATTGTGTGATTGTGTGGTTGTGTGATTGTGTGATTGCGTGATTGTGGGATTGTGTGGTTGTGTGATTGTGTGGTTGTGTGATTGTGTGATTGTGTGATTGTGTGATTGTGTGATTGTGTGATTGTGTGATTGTGTGATTGTGTGATTGTGTGATTGTGTGATTGTGTGATTGTGTGGTTGTGTGATTGTGTGATTGTGTGATTGTGGGATTGTGTGGTTGTGTGATTGTGTGGTTGTGTGATTGCGTGATTGTGTGATTGTGGGATTGTGTGATTGTGTGGTTGTGTGATTGTGTGATTGTGGGATTGTGTGGTTGTGTGATTGTGTGGTTGTGTGATTGCGTGATTGTGTGATTGTGGGATTGTGTGATTGTGTGATTGTATGGTTGTGTGATTGTGTGATTGTGTGATTGTGTGATTGTGTGATTGTGTGATTGTGGGATTGTGTGAGTGTGTGATTGTGTGATTGTGTGATTGTGTCACAGTGTGATTGTGTGATTGTGTGGTTGTGTGATTGTGTGATTGTGCGATTGTGTGATTGCGTGGTTGCGTGATTGCGTGATTGTGTGATTGTGTGATTGTGTGGTTGTGTGGTTGTGTGATTGTGTGATTGTGTGATAGTGTGATTGTGCGATTGTGTGATTGCGTGATTGCCTGGTTGCGTGATTCTGTCATTCCCTCGTTGTGCGATTGTGTTATTGTGTGATGAGGTGCTTGTGTGATGGTGTGATTGTGTGATTGTGTGATTGTGTGGTTGTGTGATTGTGTGATTGTGTGATTGTGTGATTGTGTGGTTGTGTGATTATGTGATTGTGTCATTGTGTTCATGTGTTATTTTGTGTTGGGGTGCTTGTGTGATTGCGTGAGTGTATGATTGTGTGACTGTGGATTGTGTATTGTGCGATTGTGTGATTGCGTGAGTGTGTGGTTGTGTGACTGTAGATTGCGTATTGTGTGATTGTGTGATTGTGTGATTGTGTGATTGTGTGATTGTGTGAAAGTGGGTTTGTGTGTTTGTGGATTGTGTGGTTGTGTGATTGTGTGATGGCGGGATGTGGATTGTCTGATTGTGTGATTGTGTATTGGTGTGATTGTGCGATTGTGTGACAATGCGATTGTGTGATTGTGTGATTGTGTGATTGTGTGATTGTGGGATTGTGTGGTTGTGTGATTGTGTGGTTGTGTGATTGCGTGATTGTGTGATTGTGGGATTCGGTGATTGTGTGATTGTGTGATTATGGGATTGTGTGGTTGTGTGATTGTGTGGTTGTGTGATTGTGTGATTGTGTGATTGTGTGATTGTGTGATTGTGTGATTGTGGGATTGTGTGGTTGTGTGATTGTGTGGTTGTGTGATTGCGTGATTGTGTGATTGTGGGATTGTGTGATTGTGTGATTGTATGGTTGTGTGATTGTGTGATTGTGTGATTGTGTGATTGTGGGATTGTGTGGTTGTGTGATTGTGTGGTTGTGTGATTGCGTGATTGTGTGATTGTGGGATTGTGTGATTGTGTGATTGTGGGATTGTGTGGTTGTGTGATTGCGTGGTTGTGTGATTGTGTGATTGTGTGATTGTGGGATTGTGTGGTTGTGTGATTGTGTGGTTGTGTGATTGCGTGATTGTGTGATTGTGGGATTGTGTGATTGTGTGATTGTGCGATTTTGTGATTGTGTGATTGTGTGGTTGTGTGAGTGTATGGGTGTGTGATCGTGTGATTGTGTCACTGTGTGATTGTGTGATTGTGTGATTGTGTATTTTGTGATTGTGTTCTTGTGTCTTTGTGTGATTGTGTAGTTGTGTGATTGTGTGATTGTGTGATTGTGTGATTGTGAGATTGTGTGATTGTGTGATTGTGTGATTGTGTGATTGTGTGATTGTGTGATTGTGTGATTGTGTGATTGTGTGATTGTGTGATAGTGTGATTGTGTGATTGTGTGATTGTGTGATTGTGTGATTGTGTGCTTGTGTGATTGTGTGATTGTGTGATTGTGTGATTGTGTGAAAGTGGGTTTGTGTGTTTGTGGATTGTGTGGTTGTGTGATTGTGTGATGGCGGGATGTGGATTGTCTGATTGTGTGATTGTGTATTGGTGTGATTGTGCGATTGTGCGACTTTGCGATTGTGTGATTGTGTGATGGCGGGTTGTGGATTGTCTGATTGTGTGATTGTGTATTGGTGTGATTGTGTGATTGTGTGATTGTGGGATTGTGTGAGTGTGTGATTGTGTGATTGCGTGATTGTGTGATTGTGTGATTGTGTCACAGTGTGATTGTGTGATTGTGTGGTTGTGTGATTGTGTGATTGTGTGATTGTGGGATTGTGTGATTGTGTGACTGTGGGATTGTGTGGTTGTGTGATTGTGTGGTTGTGTGATTGTGTGATTGTGTGATTGTGGGATTGTGTGGTTGTGTGATTGTGGGGTTGTGTGATTGCGTGATTGTGTGATTGTGGGATTGTGTGATTGTGTGGTTGTGTGATTGTGTGATTGTGTGATTGTGTGATTGTGGGATTGTGTGGTTGTGTGATTGTGTGGTTGTGTGATTGCGTGATTGTGTGATTGTGGGATTGTGTGATTGTGTGATTGTATGGTTGTGTGATTGTGTGATTGTGTGATTGTGTGATTGTGTGATTGTGTGATTGTGTGATTGTGTGATTGTGGGATTGTGTGAGTGTGTGATTGTGTGATTGTGTGATTGTGTGATTGTGTGATTGTGTCACAGTGTGATTGTGTGATTGTGTGGTTGTGTGATTGTGTGATTGTGTGATTGTGTGGTTGTGTGATTGTGTGATTGTGTGATTGTGTGATTGTGTGATTGTGTGGTTGTGTGATTGTGTGATTGTGTGATTGTGCGATTGTGTGATTGCGTGGTTGCGTGATTGCGTGATTGTGTGATTGTGTGATTGTGTGGTTGTGTGGTTGTGTGATTGTGTGATTGTGTGATAGTGTGATTGTGCGATTGTGTGATTCCGTGATTGCCTGGTTGCGTGATTCTGTGATTCCCTCGTTGTGCGATTGTGTTATTGTGTGATGAGGTGCTTGTGTGATGGTGTGATTGTGTGATTGTGTGATTGTGTGGTTGTGTGATTGTGTGATTGTGTGATTGTGTGATTGTGTGATTGTGTGGTTGTGTGATTATGTGATTGTGTCATTGTGTTCATGTGTTATTTTGTGTTGGGGTGCTTGTGTGATTGCGTGAGTGTATGATTGTGTGACTGTGGATTGTGTATTGTGCGATTGTGTGATTGCGTGAGTGTGTGGTTGTGTGACTGTAGATTGCGTATTGTGTGATTGTGTGATTGTGTGATTGTGTGATTGTGTGATTGTGTGAAAGTGGGTTTGTGTGTTTGTGGATTGTGTGGTTGTGTGATTGTGTGATGGCGGGATGTGGATTGTCTGATTGTGTGATTGTGTATTGGTGTGATTGTGCGATTGTGTGACAATGCGATTGTGTGATTGTGTGGTTGTGTGATTGTGTAATTGCATGGTGGGGTGATTGTGTGATAGTGTGATTGTGTGATAGTGTGATAGTGTGATTGTGTGATTGTGTGATTGTGTGATTGTGTGATTGTGTGATTGTGTCCATGTGTAATCGTGTGTTTGGGTGCTTGTGTGATTGTGCGAGTGTGTGATTGTGTGATTGTGGATTGTGTGATTGTGTGATTGTGTGATTGTGTGATTGTGTGATTGTGTGATTGTGTGATTGTGTGATTGTGTGATTGTGTGATTGTGTGATTGTGTGATTGCGGGATTGTGTGGTTGTGTGATTGTGTGGTTGTGTGATTGTGTGATTGTGGCATTGTGTGGTTGTGTGATAGTGTGGTTGTGTGATTGCGGGATTGTGTGGTTGTGTGATTGTGTGGTTGTGTGATTGTGTGATTGTGGGATTGTGTGGTTGTGTGATAGTGTGGTTGTGTGATTGTGTGATTGTGTGATTGTGTGATTGTGTGATTGTGGGATTGTGTGGTTGTGTGATTGTGTGGTTGTGTGATTGCGTGATTGTGTGATTGTGGGATTCGGTGATTGTGTGATTGTGTGATTATGGGATTGTGTGGTTGTGTGATTGTGTGGTTGTGTGATTGTGTGATTGTGTGATTGTGTGATTGTGTGATTGTGGGATTGTGTGGTTGTGTGATTGTGTGGTTGTGTGATTGCGTGATTGTGTGATTGTGGGATTGTGTGATTGTGTGATTGTATGGTTGTGTGATTGTGTGATTGTGTGATTGTGTGATTGTGTGATTGTGTGATTGTGTGATTGTGTGATTGTGGGATTGTGTGAGTGCGTGATTGTGTGATTGTGCGATTGTGTGATTGCGTGATTGCCTGGTTGCGTGATTCTGTGATTCCCTCGTTGTGTGATTGTGTTATTGTGTGATGAGCTGCTTGTGGGATGGTGTGATTGTGTGATTGTGTGATTGTGTGATTGTGTGATTGTGAGATTGTGAGATTGTGTGATTGTGTGATTGTGTGATTGTGTGATTGTGTGATTGTCTGATTGTGGGATTGTGTGGTTGTGTGATTGTGTGATTGTGTGATTGTGTGATTGTGTGATTGTGGGATTGTGTGATTGTGTGATTGTGTGATTGTGTGATTGTGTGAAAGTGGGTTTGTGTGTTTGTGGATTGTGTGGTTGTGTGATTGTGTGATGGCGGGATGTGGATTGTCTGATTGTGTGATTGTGTATTGGTGTGATTGTGCGATTGTGCGACTTTGCGATTGTGTGATTGTGTGATGGCGGGTTGTGGATTGTCTGATTGTGTGATTGTGTATTGGTGTGATTGTGTGATTGTGTGATTGTGGGATTGTGTGAGTGTGTGATTGTGTGATTGTGTGATTGGGTGATTGTGTGATTGTGTGATTGTGTCACAGTGTGATTGTGTGATTGTGTGGTTGTGTGATTGTGTGATTGTGTGATTGTGTGATTGTGGGATTGTGGATTGTGTGATTGTGTGATTGTGTGATTGTGTGATTGTGTGATTGTGTGATTGTGCGATTGTGGGATTGTGTGAGTGTGTGATTGTGTGATTGTGTGATTGGGTGATTGTGTGATTGTGTGATTGTGTCACAGTGTGATTGTGTGATTGTGTGGTTGTGTGATTGTGTGATTGTGTGATTGTGTGATTGTGGGATTGTGGATTGTGTGATTGTGTGATTGTGTGATTGTGTGATTGTGTGATTGTGTGATTGTGCGATTGTGGGATTGTGTGATTGTGTGATTGTGTGATTGTGTGATTGTGTGATTGTGTGATTGTGTGATTGTGTGGTTGTGTGATTATGTGATTGTGTCATTGTGTTCATGTGTTATTTTGTGTTGGGGTGCTTGTGTGATTGCGTGAGTGTATGATTGTGTGACTGTGGATTGTGTGTTGTGCGATTGTGTGATTGCGTGAGTGTGTGGTTGTGTGACTGTAGATTGCGTATTGTGTGATTGTGTGATTGTGTGATTGTGTGATTGTGTGATTGTGTGAAAGTGGGTTTGTGTGTTTGTGGATTGTGTGGTTGTGTGATTGTGTGATGGCGGGATGTGGATTGTCTGATTGTGTGATTGTGTATTGGTGTGATTGTGCGATTGTGTGACAATGCGATTGTGTGATTGTGTGGTTGTGTGATTGTGTAATTGCATGGTGGGGTGATTGTGTGATAGTGTGATTGTGTGATAGTGTGATAGTGTGATTGTGTGATTGTGTGATTGTGTGATTGTGTGATTGTGTCCATGTGTAATCGTGTGTTTGGGTGCTTGTGTGATTGTGCGAGTGTGTGATTGTGTGATTGTGGATTGTGTGATTGTGTGATTGTGTGATTGTGTGATTGTGTGATTGTGTGATTGTGTGATTGTGTGATTGTGTGATTGCGGGATTGTGTGGTTGTGTGATTGTGTGGTTGTGTGATTGTGTGATTGTGGGATTGTGTGGTTGTGTGATAGTGTGGTTGTGTGATTGTGTGATTGTGTGATTGTGTGATTGTGGGATTGTGTGGTTGTGTGATTGTGTGGTTGTGTGATTGCGTGATTGTGTGATTGTGGGATTCGGTGATTGTGTGATTGTGTGATTATGGGATTGTGTGGTTGTGTGATTGTGTGGTTGTGTGATTGTGTGATTGTGTGATTGTGTGATTGTGTGATTGTGGGATTGTGTGGTTGTGTGATTGTGTGGTTGTGTGATTGCGTGATTGTGTGATTGTGGGATTGTGTGATTGTGTGATTGTGCGATTGTGCGACTTTGCGATTGTGTGATTGTGTGATGGCGGGTTGTGGATTGTCTGATTGTGTGATTGTGTATTGGTGTGATTGTGTGATTGTGTGATTGTGGGATTGTGTGAGTGTGTGATTGTGTGATTGCGTGATTGTGTGATTGTGTGATTGTGTCACAGTGTGATTGTGTGATTGTGTGGTTGTGTGATTGTGTGATTGTGTGATTGTGGGATTGTGTGATTGTGTGACTGTGGGATTGTGTGGTTGTGTGATTGTGTGGTTGTGTGATTGTGTGATTGTGTGATTGTGGGATTGTGTGGTTGTGTGATTGTGTGGTTGTGTGATTGCGTGATTGTGTGATTGTGGGATTGTGTGATTGTGTGATTGTGTGATTGTGTGATTGTGTGATTGTGTGATTGTGTGATTGTGTGATTGTGTGATTGTGTGATTGTGTGATTGTGTGATTGTGTGATTGTGTCACAGTGTGATTGTGTGATTGTGTGGTTGTGTGATTGTGTGATTGTGTGATTGTGTGATTGTGTGATTGTGTGATTGTGTGATTGTGTGATTGTGTGATTGTGTGATTGTGTGATTGTGTGATTGTGTGATTGTGTGATTGTGTGGTTGTGTGATTATGTGATTGTGTCATTGTGTTCATGTGTTATTTTGTGTTGGGGTGCTTGTGTGATTGCGTGAGTGTATGATTGTGTGACTGTGGATTGTGTATTGTGCGATTGTGTGATTGCGTGAGTGTGTGGTTGTGTGACTGTAGATTGCGTATTGTGTGATTGTGTGATTGTGTGATTGTGTGATTGTGTGATTGTGTGAAAGTGGGTTTGTGTGTTTGTGGATTGTGTGGTTGTGTGATTGTGTGATGGCGGGATGTGGATTGTCTGATTGTATGATTGTGTATTGGTGTGATTGTGCGATTGTGTGACAATGCGATTGTGTGATTGTGTGGTTGTGTGATTGTGTAATTGCATGGTGGGGTGATTGTGTGATAGTGTGATTGTGTGATAGTGTGATAGTGTGATTGTGTGATTGTGTGAATGTGTGATTGTGTGATTGTGTCCATGTGTAATCGTGTGTTTGGGTGCTTGTGTGATTGTGCGAGTGTGTGATTGTGTGATTGTGGATTGTGTGATTGTGTGATTGTGTGATTGTGGGATTGTGTGGTTGTGTGATTGTGTGGTTGTGTGATTGCGTGATTGTGTGATTGTGGGATTCGGTGATTGTGTGATTGTGTGATTATGGGATTGTGTGGTTGTGTGATTGTGTGGTTGTGTGATTGTGTGATTGTGTGATTGTGTGATTGTGTGATTGTGTGATTGTGGGATTGTGTGGTTGTGTGATTGTGTGGTTGTGTGATTGCGTGATTGTGTGATTGTGGGATTGTGTGATTGTGTGATTGTATGGTTGTGTGATTGTGTGATTGTGTGATTGTGTGATTGTGGGATTGTGTGGTTGTGTGATTGTGTGGTTGTGTGATTGCGTGATTGTGTGATTGTGGGATTGTGTGATTGTGTGATTGTGGGATTGTGTGGTTGTGTGATTGCGTGGTTGTGTGATTGTGTGATTGTGTGATTGTGGGATTGTGTGGTTGTGTGATTGTGTGGTTGTGTGATTGCGTGATTGTGTGATTGTGGGATTGTGTGATTGTGTGATTGTGCGATTTTGTGATTGTGTGATTGTGTGGTTGTGTGAGTGTATGGGTGTGTGATCGTGTGATTGTGTCACTGTGTGATTGTGTGATTGTGTGATTGTGTATTTTGTGATTGTGTTCTTGTGTCTTTGTGTGATTGTGTAGTTGTGTGATTGTGTGATTGTGTGATTGTGTGATTGTGAGATTGTGTGATTGTGTGATTGTGTGATTGTGTGATTGTGTGATTGTGTGATTGTGTGATTGTGTGATTGTGTGATTGTGTGATAGTGTGATTGTGTGATTGTGTGATTGTGTGATTGTGTGATTGTGTGCTTGTGTGATTGTGTGATTGTGTGATTGTGTGATTGTGTGAAAGTGGGTTTGTGTGTTTGTGGATTGTGTGGTTGTGTGATTGTGTGATGGCGGGATGTGGATTGTCTGATTGTGTGATTGTGTATTGGTGTGATTGTGCGATTGTGCGACTTTGCGATTGTGTGATTGTGTGATGGCGGGTTGTGGATTGTCTGATTGTGTGATTGTGTATTGGTGTGATTGTGTGATTGTGTGATTGTGGGATTGTGTGAGTGTGTGATTGTGTGATTGCGTGATTGTGTGATTGTGTGATTGTGTCACAGTGTGATTGTGTGATTGTGTGGTTGTGTGATTGTGTGATTGTGTGATTGTGGGATTGTGTGATTGTGTGACTGTGGGATTGTGTGGTTGTGTGATTGTGTGGTTGTGTGATTGTGTGATTGTGTGATTGTGGGATTGTGTGGTTGTGTGATTGTGGGGTTGTGTGATTGCGTGATTGTGTGATTGTGGGATTGTGTGATTGTGTGGTTGTGTGATTGTGTGATTGTGTGATTGTGTGATTGTGGGATTGTGTGGTTGTGTGATTGTGTGGTTGTGTGATTGCGTGATTGTGTGATTGTGGGATTGTGTGATTGTGTGATTGTATGGTTGTGTGATTGTGTGATTGTGTGATTGTGTGATTGTGTGATTGTGTGATTGTGTGATTGTGTGATTGTGGGATTGTGTGAGTGTGTGATTGTGTGATTGTGTGATTGTGTGATTGTGTGATTGTGTCACAGTGTGATTGTGTGATTGTGTGGTTGTGTGATTGTGTGATTGTGTGATTGTGTGGTTGTGTGATTGTGTGATTGTGTGATTGTGTGATTGTGTGATTGTGTGGTTGTGTGATTGTGTGATTGTGTGATTGTGCGATTGTGTGATTGCGTGGTTGCGTGATTGCGTGATTGTGTGATTGTGTGATTGTGTGGTTGTGTGGTTGTGTGATTGTGTGATTGTGTGATAGTGTGATTGTGCGATTGTGTGATTCCGTGATTGCCTGGTTGCGTGATTCTGTGATTCCCTCGTTGTGCGATTGTGTTATTGTGTGATGAGGTGCTTGTGTGATGGTGTGATTGTGTGATTGTGTGATTGTGTGGTTGTGTGATTGTGTGATTGTGTGATTGTGTGATTGTGTGATTGTGTGGTTGTGTGATTATGTGATTGTGTCATTGTGTTCATGTGTTATTTTGTGTTGGGGTGCTTGTGTGATTGCGTGAGTGTATGATTGTGTGACTGTGGATTGTGTATTGTGCGATTGTGTGATTGCGTGAGTGTGTGGTTGTGTGACTGTAGATTGCGTATTGTGTGATTGTGTGATTGTGTGATTGTGTGATTGTGTGATTGTGTGAAAGTGGGTTTGTGTGTTTGTGGATTGTGTGGTTGTGTGATTGTGTGATGGCGGGATGTGGATTGTCTGATTGTGTGATTGTGTATTGGTGTGATTGTGCGATTGTGTGACAATGCGATTGTGTGATTGTGTGGTTGTGTGATTGTGTAATTGCATGGTGGGGTGATTGTGTGATAGTGTGATTGTGTGATAGTGTGATAGTGTGATTGTGTGATTGTGTGATTGTGTGATTGTGTGATTGTGTGATTGTGTCCATGTGTAATCGTGTGTTTGGGTGCTTGTGTGATTGTGCGAGTGTGTGATTGTGTGATTGTGGATTGTGTGATTGTGTGATTGTGTGATTGTGTGATTGTGTGATTGTGTGATTGTGTGATTGTGTGATTGTGTGATTGTGTGATTGTGTGATTGTGTGATTGCGGGATTGTGTGGTTGTGTGATTGTGTGGTTGTGTGATTGTGTGATTGTGGCATTGTGTGGTTGTGTGATAGTGTGGTTGTGTGATTGCGGGATTGTGTGGTTGTGTGATTGTGTGGTTGTGTGATTGTGTGATTGTGGGATTGTGTGGTTGTGTGATAGTGTGGTTGTGTGATTGTGTGATTGTGTGATTGTGTGATTGTGTGATTGTGGGATTGTGTGGTTGTGTGATTGTGTGGTTGTGTGATTGCGTGATTGTGTGATTGTGGGATTCGGTGATTGTGTGATTGTGTGATTATGGGATTGTGTGGTTGTGTGATTGTGTGGTTGTGTGATTGTGTGATTGTGTGATTGTGTGATTGTGTGATTGTGGGATTGTGTGGTTGTGTGATTGTGTGGTTGTGTGATTGCGTGATTGTGTGATTGTGGGATTGTGTGATTGTGTGATTGTATGGTTGTGTGATTGTGTGATTGTGTGATTGTGTGATTGTGTGATTGTGTGATTGTGTGATTGTGTGATTGTGGGATTGTGTGAGTGCGTGATTGTGTGATTGTGCGATTGTGTGATTGCGTGATTGCCTGGTTGCGTGATTCTGTGATTCCCTCGTTGTGTGATTGTGTTATTGTGTGATGAGCTGCTTGTGGGATGGTGTGATTGTGTGATTGTGTGATTGTGTGATTGTGTGATTGTGAGATTGTGAGATTGTGTGATTGTGTGATTGTGTGATTGTGTGATTGTGTGATTGTCTGATTGTGGGATTGTGTGGTTGTGTGATTGTGTGATTGTGTGATTGTGTGATTGTGTGATTGTGGGATTGTGTGATTGTGTGATTGTGTGATTGTGTGATTGTGTGAAAGTGGGTTTGTGTGTTTGTGGATTGTGTGGTTGTGTGATTGTGTGATGGCGGGATGTGGATTGTCTGATTGTGTGATTGTGTATTGGTGTGATTGTGCGATTGTGCGACTTTGCGATTGTGTGATTGTGTGATGGCGGGTTGTGGATTGTCTGATTGTGTGATTGTGTATTGGTGTGATTGTGTGATTGTGTGATTGTGGGATTGTGTGAGTGTGTGATTGTGTGATTGTGTGATTGGGTGATTGTGTGATTGTGTGATTGTGTCACAGTGTGATTGTGTGATTGTGTGGTTGTGTGATTGTGTGATTGTGTGATTGTGTGATTGTGGGATTGTGGATTGTGTGATTGTGTGATTGTGTGATTGTGTGATTGTGTGATTGTGTGATTGTGCGATTGTGGGATTGTGTGAGTGTGTGATTGTGTGATTGTGTGATTGGGTGATTGTGTGATTGTGTGATTGTGTCACAGTGTGATTGTGTGATTGTGTGGTTGTGTGATTGTGTGATTGTGTGATTGTGTGATTGTGGGATTGTGGATTGTGTGATTGTGTGATTGTGTGATTGTGTGATTGTGTGATTGTGTGATTGTGCGATTGTGGGATTGTGTGATTGTGTGATTGTGTGATTGTGTGATTGTGTGATTGTGTGATTGTGTGATTGTGTGGTTGTGTGATTATGTGATTGTGTCATTGTGTTCATGTGTTATTTTGTGTTGGGGTGCTTGTGTGATTGCGTGAGTGTATGATTGTGTGACTGTGGATTGTGTGTTGTGCGATTGTGTGATTGCGTGAGTGTGTGGTTGTGTGACTGTAGATTGCGTATTGTGTGATTGTGTGATTGTGTGATTGTGTGATTGTGTGATTGTGTGAAAGTGGGTTTGTGTGTTTGTGGATTGTGTGGTTGTGTGATTGTGTGATGGCGGGATGTGGATTGTCTGATTGTGTGATTGTGTATTGGTGTGATTGTGCGATTGTGTGACAATGCGATTGTGTGATTGTGTGGTTGTGTGATTGTGTAATTGCATGGTGGGGTGATTGTGTGATAGTGTGATTGTGTGATAGTGTGATAGTGTGATTGTGTGATTGTGTGATTGTGTGATTGTGTGATTGTGTCCATGTGTAATCGTGTGTTTGGGTGCTTGTGTGATTGTGCGAGTGTGTGATTGTGTGATTGTGGATTGTGTGATTGTGTGATTGTGTGATTGTGTGATTGTGTGATTGTGTGATTGTGTGATTGTGTGATTGTGTGATTGCGGGATTGTGTGGTTGTGTGATTGTGTGGTTGTGTGATTGTGTGATTGTGGGATTGTGTGGTTGTGTGATAGTGTGGTTGTGTGATTGTGTGATTGTGTGATTGTGTGATTGTGGGATTGTGTGGTTGTGTGATTGTGTGGTTGTGTGATTGCGTGATTGTGTGATTGTGGGATTCGGTGATTGTGTGATTGTGTGATTATGGGATTGTGTGGTTGTGTGATTGTGTGGTTGTGTGATTGTGTGATTGTGTGATTGTGTGATTGTGTGATTGTGGGATTGTGTGGTTGTGTGATTGTGTGGTTGTGTGATTGCGTGATTGTGTGATTGTGGGATTGTGTGATTGTGTGATTGTGCGATTGTGCGACTTTGCGATTGTGTGATTGTGTGATGGCGGGTTGTGGATTGTCTGATTGTGTGATTGTGTATTGGTGTGATTGTGTGATTGTGTGATTGTGGGATTGTGTGAGTGTGTGATTGTGTGATTGCGTGATTGTGTGATTGTGTGATTGTGTCACAGTGTGATTGTGTGATTGTGTGGTTGTGTGATTGTGTGATTGTGTGATTGTGGGATTGTGTGATTGTGTGACTGTGGGATTGTGTGGTTGTGTGATTGTGTGGTTGTGTGATTGTGTGATTGTGTGATTGTGGGATTGTGTGGTTGTGTGATTGTGTGGTTGTGTGATTGCGTGATTGTGTGATTGTGGGATTGTGTGATTGTGTGATTGTGTGATTGTGTGATTGTGTGATTGTGTGATTGTGTGATTGTGTGATTGTGTGATTGTGTGATTGTGTGATTGTGTGATTGTGTGATTGTGTCACAGTGTGATTGTGTGATTGTGTGGTTGTGTGATTGTGTGATTGTGTGATTGTGTGATTGTGTGATTGTGTGATTGTGTGATTGTGTGATTGTGTGATTGTGTGATTGTGTGATTGTGTGATTGTGTGATTGTGTGATTGTGTGGTTGTGTGATTATGTGATTGTGTCATTGTGTTCATGTGTTATTTTGTGTTGGGGTGCTTGTGTGATTGCGTGAGTGTATGATTGTGTGACTGTGGATTGTGTATTGTGCGATTGTGTGATTGCGTGAGTGTGTGGTTGTGTGACTGTAGATTGCGTATTGTGTGATTGTGTGATTGTGTGATTGTGTGATTGTGTGATTGTGTGAAAGTGGGTTTGTGTGTTTGTGGATTGTGTGGTTGTGTGATTGTGTGATGGCGGGATGTGGATTGTCTGATTGTATGATTGTGTATTGGTGTGATTGTGCGATTGTGTGACAATGCGATTGTGTGATTGTGTGGTTGTGTGATTGTGTAATTGCATGGTGGGGTGATTGTGTGATAGTGTGATTGTGTGATAGTGTGATAGTGTGATTGTGTGATTGTGTGAATGTGTGATTGTGTGATTGTGTCCATGTGTAATCGTGTGTTTGGGTGCTTGTGTGATTGTGCGAGTGTGTGATTGTGTGATTGTGGATTGTGTGATTGTGTGATTGTGTGATTGTGTGATTGTGTGATTGTGTGATTGTGTGATTGTGTGATTGTGTGATTGTGTGATTGCGGGATTGTGTGGTTGTGTGATTGTGTGGTTGTGTGATTGTGTGATTGTGGGATTGTGTGGTTGTGTGATAGTGTGGTTGTGTGATTGTGTGATTGTGTGATTGTGTGATTGTGTGATTGTGGGATTGTGTGGTTGTGTGATTGTGTGGTTGTGTGATTGCGTGATTGTGTGATTGTGGGATTCGGTGATTGTGTGATTGTGTGATTATGGGATTGTGTGGTTGTGTGATTGTGTGGTTGTGTGATTGTGTGATTGTGTGATTGTGTGATTGTGTGATTGTGGGATTGTGTGGTTGTGTGATTGTGTGGTTGTGTGATTGCGTGATTGTGTGATTGTGGGATTGTGTGATTGTGTGATTGTATGGTTGTGTGATTGTGTGATTGTGTGATTGTGTGATTGTGTGATTGTATGATTGTGTGATTGTGTGATTGTGTGATTGTGGGATTGTGTGAGTGTGTGATTGTGTGATTGTGCGATTGTGTGATTGCGTGATTGCCTGGTTGCGTGATTCTGTGATTCCCTCGTTGTGTGATTGTGTTATTGTGTGATGAGCTGCTTGTGGGATGGTGTGATTGTGTGATTGTGGTATTGTGTGGTTGTGTGATTGTGTGGTTGTGTGATTGCGTGATTGTGTGATTGTGGGATTGTGTGATTGTGTGATTGTGGGATTGTGTGGTTGTGTGATTGCGTGGTTGTGTGATTGTGTGATTGTGTGATTGTGGGATTGTGTGGTTGTGTGATTGTGTGGTTGTGTGATTGCGTGATTGTGTGATTGTGGGATTGTGTGATTGTGTGATTGTGCGATTTTGTGATTGTGTGATTGTGTGGTTGTGTGAGTGTATGGGTGTGTGATCGTGTGATTGTGTCACTGTGTGATTGTGTGATTGTGTGATTGTGTATTTTGTGATTGTGTTCTTGTGTCTTTGTGTGATTGTGTAGTTGTGTGATTGTGTGATTGTGTGATTGAGGGATTGTGAGATTGTGTGATTGTGTGATTGTGTGATTGTGTGATTGTGTGATTGTGTGATTGTGTGATTGTGTGATTGTGTGATTGTGTGATAGTGTGATTGTGTGATTGTGTGATTGTGTGATTGTGTGATTGTGTGATTGTGTGATTGTGTGATTGTGTGATTGTGTGATTGTGTGATTGTGTGATTGTGTGAAAGTGGGTTTGTGTGTTTGTGGATTGTGTTGTTGTGTGATTGTGTGATGGCGGGATGTGGATTGTCTGATTGTGTGATTGTGTATTGGTGTGATTGTGCGATTGTGCGACTTTGCGATTGTGTGATTGTGTGATGGCGGGTTGTGGATTGTCTGATTGTGTGATTGTGTATTGGTGTGATTGTGTGATTGTGTGATTGTGGGATTGTGTGAGTGTGTGATTGTGTGATTGCGTGATTGTGTGATTGTGTGATTGTGTCACAGTGTGATTGTGTGATTGTGTGGTTGTGTGATTGTGTGATTGTGTGATTGTGGGATTGTGTGATTGTGTGACTGTGGGATTGTGTGGTTGTGTGATTGTGTGGTTGTGTGATTGTGTGATTGTGTGATTGTGGGATTGTGTGGTTGTGTGATTGTGTGGTTGTGTGATTGCGTGATTGTGTGATTGTGGGATTCGGTGATTGTGTGATTGTGTGATTATGGGATTGTGTGGTTGTGTGATTGTGTGGTTGTGTGATTGTGTGATTGTGTGATTGTGTGATTGTGTGATTGTGGGATTGTGTGGTTGTGTGATTGTGTGGTTGTGTGATTGCGTGATTGTGTGATTGTGGGATTGTGTGATTGTGTGATTGTATGGTTGTGTGATTGTGTGATTGTGTGATTGTGTGATTGTGTGATTGTATGATTGTGTGATTGTGTGATTGTGTGATTGTGGGATTGTGTGAGTGTGTGATTGTGTGATTGTGCGATTGTGTGATTGCGTGATTGCCTGGTTGCGTGATTCTGTGATTCCCTCGTTGTGTGATTGTGTTATTGTGTGATGAGCTGCTTGTGGGATGGTGTGATTGTGTGATTGTGGTATTGTGTGGTTGTGTGATTGTGTGGTTGTGTGATTGCGTGATTGTGTGATTGTGGGATTGTGTGATTGTGTGATTGTGGGATTGTGTGGTTGTGTGATTGCGTGGTTGTGTGATTGTGTGATTGTGTGATTGTGGGATTGTGTGGTTGTGTGATTGTGTGGTTGTGTGATTGCGTGATTGTGTGATTGTGGGATTGTGTGATTGTGTGATTGTGCGATTTTGTGATTGTGTGATTGTGTGGTTGTGTGAGTGTATGGGTGTGTGATCGTGTGATTGTGTCACTGTGTGATTGTGTGATTGTGTGATTGTGTATTTTGTGATTGTGTTCTTGTGTCTTTGTGTGATTGTGTAGTTGTGTGATTGTGTGATTGTGTGATTGAGGGATTGTGAGATTGTGTGATTGTGTGATTGTGTGATTGTGTGATTGTGTGATTGTGTGATTGTGTGATTGTGTGATTGTGTGATTGTGTGATAGTGTGATTGTGTGATTGTGTGATTGTGTGATTGTGTGATTGTGTGATTGTGTGATTGTGTGATTGTGTGATTGTGTGATTGTGTGATTGTGTGATTGTGTGAAAGTGGGTTTGTGTGTTTGTGGATTGTGTTGTTGTGTGATTGTGTGATGGCGGGATGTGGATTGTCTGATTGTGTGATTGTGTATTGGTGTGATTGTGCGATTGTGCGACTTTGCGATTGTGTGATTGTGTGATGGCGGGTTGTGGATTGTCTGATTGTGTGATTGTGTATTGGTGTGATTGTGTGATTGTGTGATTGTGGGATTGTGTGAGTGTGTGATTGTGTGATTGCGTGATTGTGTGATTGTGTGATTGTGTCACAGTGTGATTGTGTGATTGTGTGGTTGTGTGATTGTGTGATTGTGTGATTGTGGGATTGTGTGATTGTGTGACTGTGGGATTGTGTGGTTGTGTGATTGTGTGGTTGTGTGATTGTGTGATTGTGTGATTGTGGGATTGTGTGGTTGTGTGATTGTGTGGTTGTGTGATTGTGTGATTGTGTGATTGTGGGATTGTGTGATTGTGTGATTGTGTGATTGTGTGATTGTGTGATTGTGTGGTTGTGTGACTTTGCGATTGTGTGATTGTGTGATGGCGGGTTGTGGATTGTCTGATTGTGTGATCGTGTATTGGTGTGATTGTGTGATTGTGTGATGGCGGGTTGTGGATTGTCTGATTGTGTGATTGTGTACTGGTGTGATTGTGTGATTGTGGGATTGTGTGAGTGTGTGATTGTGTGATTGCGTGATTGTGTGATTGTGTGATTGTGTGGTTGTGTGATTGTGTGATTGTGTGATTGTGTGATTGTGGGATTGTGTGGTTGTGTGATTGTGTGGTTGTGTGATTGTGTGATTGTGTGATTGTGGGATTGTGTGATTGTGTGATTGTGTGATTGTGTGATTGTGTGGTTGTGTGATTGTGTGATTGTGTGATTGTGCGATTGTGTGATTGCGTGGTTGCGTGATTGCGTGATTGTGTGATTGTGTGATTGTGTGATTGTGTGGTTGTGTGATTGTGTGGTTGTGTGATTGTGTGATTGTGTGATAGTGTGATTGTGCGATTGTGTGATTGCGTGATTGCCTGGTTGCGTGATTCTGTGATTCCCTCGTTGTGCGATTGTGTTATTGTGTGATGAGGTGCTTGTATGATGGTGTGATTGTGTGATTGTGTGATTGTGTGGTTGTGTGATTGTGTGATTGTGTGATTGTGTGATTGTGCGATTGTGTGATTGTGTGATTGTGTGGTTGTGTGATTATGCGATTGTGTCATTGTGTTCATGTGTTATTTTGTGTTGGGGTGCTTGTGTGATTGCGTGAGTGTATGATTGTGTGACTGTGGATTGTGTATTGTGCGATTGTGTGATTGCGTGAGGGTGTGGTTGTGTGACTGTAGATTGCGTATTGTGTGATTGTGTGATTGCGTGATTGTGTGATTGTGTGATTGTGTGATTGTGTGATTGTGTGATTGTGTCCATGTGTAATCGTGTGTTTGGGTGCTTGTGTTATTGTGCGAGTGTGTGATTGTGTGATTGTGGATTGTGTGATTGTGTGATTGTGGGATTGTGTGGTTGTGTGGTTGTGTGATTGTGTGGTTGTGTGATTGCGTGATCGTGTGATTGTGGGATTGTGTGATTGTGTGATTGTGTGATTGTGTGATTGTGTGATTGTGTGATTGTGTGATTGTGTGATTGTGTGATTGTGTGATTGTGAGATTGTGGGATTGTGTGAGTGTGTGATTGTGTGATTGTGTGATTGTGTGATAGTGTGATTGTGCGATTGTGTGATTGCGTGATTGCCTGGTTGCGTGATTCTGTGATTCCCTCGTTGTGTGATTGTGTTATTGTGTGATGAGCTGCTTGTGGGATGGTGTGATTGTGTGATTGTGTGATTGTGTGATTGTGTGATTGTGTGATTGTGTGATTGTGTGATTGTGGGATTGTGTGAGTGCGTGATTGTGTGATTGTGCGATTGTGTGATTGCGTGATTGCCTGGTTGCGTGATTCTGTGATTCCCTCGTTGTGTGATTGTGTTATTGTGTGATGAGCTGCTTGTGGGATGGTGTGATTGTGTGATTGTGTGATTGTGTGATTGTCTGATTGTGTGATTGTGGGATTGTGTGATTGTGTGATTGTGTGATTGTGTGATTGTGTGAAAGTGGGTTTGTGTGGTTGTGTGATTGTGTGATTGTGTGATTGTGTGATTGTGTGATTGTGTGATTGTGGGATTGTGTGATTGTGTGATTGTGTGATTGTGTGATTGTGTGATTGTGTGAAAGTGGGTTTGTGTGTTTGTGGATTGTGTGGTTGTGTGATTGTGTGATGGCGGGATGTGGATTGTCTGATTGTGTGATTGTGTATTGGTGTGATTGTGCGATTGTGCGACTTTGCGATTGTGTGATTGTGTGATGGCGGGTTGTGGATTGTCTGATTGTGTGATTGTGTATTGGTGTGATTGTGTGATTGTGTGATTGTGGGATTGTGTGAGTGTGTGATTGTGTGATTGTGTGATTGTGTGATTGTGTGATTGTGTGATTGTGTCACAGTGTGATTGTGTGATTGTGTGGTTGTGTGATTGTGTGATTGTGTGATTGTGTGATTGTGGGATTGTGGATTGTGTGATTGTGTGATTGTGTGATTGTGTGATTGTGTGATTGTGTGATTGTGTGATTGTGGGATTGTGTGATTGTGTGATTGTGGGATTGTGTGAGTGTGTGATTGTGTGATTGTGTGATTGTGTGATTGTGTGATTGTGTCACAGTGTGATTGTGTGATTGTGTGGTTGTGTGATTGTGTGATTGTGTGATTGTGTGATTGTGTGATTGTGTGATTGTGTGATTGTGTGATTGTGTGATTGTGTGATTGTGTGATTGTGTGATTGTGTGATTGTGTGATTGTGTGATTGTGTGATTGTGTGGTTGTGTGATTATGTGATTGTGTCATTGTGTTCATGTGTTATTTTGTGTTGGGGTGCTTGTGTGATTGCGTGAGTGTATGATTGTGTGACTGTGGATTGTGTATTGTGCGATTGTGTGATTGCGTGAGTGTGTGGTTGTGTGACTGTAGATTGCGTATTGTGTGATTGTGTGATTGTGTGATTGTGTGATTGTGTGATTGTGTGAAAGTGGGTTTGTGTGTTTGTGGATTGTGTGGTTGTGTGATTGTGTGATGGCGGGATGTGGATTGTCTGATTGTGTGATTGTGTATTGGTGTGATTGTGCGATTGTGTGACAATGCGATTGTGTGATTGTGTGGTTGTGTGATTGTGTAATTGCATGGTGGGGTGATTGTGTGATAGTGTGATTGTGTGATAGTGTGATAGTGTGATTGTGTGATTGTGTGATTGTGTGATTGTGTGATTGTGTGATTGTGTCCATGTGTAATCGTGTGTTTGGGTGCTTGTGTGATTGTGCGAGTGTGTGATTGTGTGATTGTGGATTGTGTGATTGTGTGATTGTGTGATTGTGTGATTGTGTGATTGTGTGATTGTGTGATTGTGTGATTGTGTGATTGTGTGATTGTGTGATTGTGTGATTGCGGGATTGTGTGGTTGTGTGATTGTGTGGTTGTGTGATTGTGTGATTGTGGGATTGTGTGGTTGTGTGATAGTGTGGTTGTGTGATTGCGGGATTGTGTGATTGTGGGATTGTGTGGTTGTGTGATTGTGTGGTTGTGTGATTGCGTGATTGTGTGATTGTGGGATTGTGTGATTGTGTGATTGTATGGTTGTGTGATTGTGTGATTGTGTGATTGTGTGATTGTGTGATTGTGTGATTGTGTGATTGTGTGATTGTGGGATTGTGTGAGTGTGTGATTGTGTGATTGTGCGATTGTGTGATTGCGTGATTGCCTGGTTGCGTGATTCTGTGATTCCCTCGTTGTGTGATTGTGTCATTGTGTGATGAGCTGCTTGTGGGATGGTGTGATTGTGTGATTGTGTGATTGTGTGATTGTGTGATTGTGTGATTGTGAGATTGTGAGATTGTGTGATTGTGTGATTGTGTGATTGTGTGATTGTGTGATTGTGTGATTGTCTGATTGTGGGATTGTGTGGTTGTGTGATTGTGTGATTGTGTGATTGTGTGATTGTGTGATTGTGGGATTGTGTGATTGTGTGATTGTGTGATTGTGTGATTGTGTGAAAGTGCGTTTGTGTGTTTGTGGATTGTGTGGTTGTGTGATTGTGTGATGGCGGGATGTGGATTGTCTGATTGTGTGATTGCGTATTGGTGTGATTGTGCGATTGTGCGACTTTGCGATTGTGTGATTGTGTGATGGCGGGTTGTGGATTGTCTGATTGTGTGATTGTGTATTGGTGTGATTGTGTGATTGTGTGATTGTGGGATTGTGTGAGTGTGTGATTGTGTGATTGTGTGATTGTGTGATTGTGTGATTGTGTCACAGTGTGATTGTGTGATTGTGTGGTTGTGTGATTGTGTGATTGTGTGATTGTGGGATTGTGTGGTTGTGTGATTGTGTGGTTGTGTGATTGTGTGATTGTGTGATTGTGGGATTGTGTGATTGTGTGATTGTGTGATTGTGTGATTGTGTGGTTGTGTGACTTTGCGATTGTGTGATTGTGTGATGGCGGGTTGTGGATTGTCTGATTGTGTGATTGTGTATTGGTGTGATTGTGTGATTGTGTGATGGCGGGTTGTGGATTGTCTGATTGTGTGATTGTGTACTGGTGTGATTGTGTGATTGTGGGATTGTGTGAGTGTGTGATTGTGTGATTGCGTGACTGTGTGATTGTGTGATTGTGTGGTTGTGTGATTGTGTGATTGTGTGATTGTGTGATTGTGGGATTGTGTGGTTGTGTGATTGTGTGGTTGTGTGATTGTGTGATTGTGTGATTGTGGGATTGTGTGATTGTGTGATTGTGTGATTGTGTGATTGTGTGGTTGTGTGATTGTGTGATTGTGTGATTGTGCGATTGTGTGATTGCGTGGTTGCGTGATTGCGTGATTGTGTGATTGTGTGATTGTGTGATTGTGTGGTTGTGTGATTGTGTGATTGTGTGATAGTGTGATTGTGCGATTGTGTGATTGCGTGATTGCCTGGTTGCGTGATTCTGTGATTCCCTCGTTGTGCGATTGTGTTATTGTGTGATGAGGTGCTTGTATGATGGTGTGATTGTGTGATTGTGTGATTGTGTGGTTGTGTGATTGTGTGATTGTGTGATTGTGTGATTGTGTGGTTGTGTGATTATGTGATTGTGTCATTGTGTTCATGTGTTATTTTGTGTTGGGGTGCTTGTGTGATTGCGTGAGTGTATGATTGTGTGACTGTGGATTGTGTATTGTGCGATTGTGTGATTGCGTGAGTGTGTGGTTGTGTGACTGTAGATTGCGTATTGTGTGATTGTGTGATTGTGTGATTGTGTGATTGTGTGATTGTGTGATTGTGTGAAAGTGGGTTTGTGTGTTTGTGGATTGTGTGGTTGTGTGATTGTGTGATGGCGGGATGTGGATTGTCTGATTGTGTGATTGTGTATTGGTGTGATTGTGCGATTGTGTGACAATGCGATTGTGTGATTGTGTGGTTGTGTGATTGTGTAATTGCATGGTGGGGTGATTGTGTGATAGTGTGATTGTGTGATAGTGTGATAGTGTGATTGTGTGATTGTGTGATTGTGTGATTGTGTGATTGTGTGATTGTGTGATTGTGTGATTGTGTCCATGTGTAATCGTGTGTTTGGGTGCTTGTGTGATTGTGCGAGTGTGTGATTGTGTGATTGTGGATTGTGTGATTGTGTGATTGTGTGATTGTGTGATTGTGTGATTGTGTGATTGTGTGATTGTGTGATTGTGTGATTGTGTGATTGTGTGATTGCGGGATTGTGTGGTTGTGTGATTGTGTGGTTGTGTGATTGTGTGATTGTGGGATTGTGTGGTTGTGTGATAGTGTGGTTGTGTGATTGCGGGATTGTGTGGTTGTGTGATTGTGTGGTTGTGTGATTGTGTGATTGTGGGATTGTGTGGTTGTGTGATAGTGTGGTTGTGTGATTGTGTGATTGTGTGATTGTGTGATTGTGTGATTGTGGGATTGTGTGGTTGTGTGATTGTGTGGTTGTGTGATTGCGTGATTGTGTGATTGTGGGATTCGGTGATTGTGTGATTGTGTGATTATGGGATTGTGTGGTTGTGTGATTGTGTGGTTGTGTGATTGTGTGATTGTGTGATTGTGTGATTGTGTGATTGTGGGATTGTGTGGTTGTGTGATTGTGTGGTTGTGTGATTGCGTGATTGTGTGATTGTGGGATTGTGTGATTGTGTGATTGTATGGTTGTGTGATTGTGTGATTGTGTGATTGTGTGATTGTGTGATTGTGTGATTGTGTGATTGTGGGATTGTGTGAGTGTGTGATTGTGTGATTGTGCGATTGTGTGATTGCGTGATTGCCTGGTTGCGTGATTCTGTGATTCCCTCGTTGTGTGATTGTGTCATTGTGTGATGAGCTGCTTGTGGGATGGTGTGATTGTGTGATTGTGTGATTGTGTGATTGTGTGATTGTGTGATTGTGAGATTGTGAGATTGTGTGATTGTGTGATTGTGTGATTGTGTGATTGTGTGATTGTCTGATTGTGGGATTGTGTGGTTGTGTGATTGTGTGATTGTGTGATTGTGTGATTGTGTGATTGTGGGATTGTGTGATTGTGTGATTGCGTGATTGTGTGATTGTGTGAAAGTGCGTTTGTGTGTTTGTGGATTGTGTGGTTGTGTGATTGTGTGATGGCGGGATGTGGATTGTCTGATTGTGTGATTGCGTATTGGTGTGATTGTGCGATTGTGCGACTTTGCGATTGTGTGATTGTGTGATGGCGGGTTGTGGATTGTCTGATTGTGTGATTGTGTATTGGTGTGATTGTGTGATTGTGTGATTGTGGGATTGTGTGAGTGTGTGATTGTGTGATTGTGTGATTGTGTGATTGTGTGATTGTGTCACAGTGTGATTGTGTGATTGTGTGGTTGTGTGATTGTGTGATTGTGTGATTGTGGGATTGTGTGGTTGTGTGATTGTGTGGTTGTGTGATTGTGTGATTGTGTGATTGTGTGATTGTGTGATTGTGTGATTGTGTCACAGTGTGATTGTGTGATTGTGTGGTTGTGTGATTGTGTGATTGTGTGATTGTGGGATTGTGTGGTTGTGTGATTGTGTGGTTGTGTGATTGTGTGATTGTGTGATTGTGGGATTGTGTGATTGTGTGATTGTGTGATTGTGTGATTGTGTGGTTGTGTGACTTTGCGATTGTGTGATTGTGTGATGGCGGGTTGTGGATTGTCTGATTGTGTGATTGTGTATTGGTGTGATTGTGTGATTGTGTGATGGCGGGTTGTGGATTGTCTGATTGTGTGATTGTGTACTGGTGTGATTGTGTGATTGTGGGATTGTGTGAGTGTGTGATTGTGTGATTGCGTGACTGTGTGATTGTGTGATTGTGTGGTTGTGTGATTGTGTGATTGTGTGATTGTGTGATTGTGGGATTGTGTGGTTGTGTGATTGTGTGGTTGTGTGATTGTGTGATTGTGTGATTGTGGGATTGTGTGATTGTGTGATTGTGTGATTGTGTGATTGTGTGGTTGTGTGATTGTGTGATTGTGTGATTGTGCGATTGTGTGATTGCGTGGTTGCGTGATTGCGTGATTGTGTGATTGTGTGATTGTGTGATTGTGTGGTTGTGTGATTGTGTGATTGTGTGATAGTGTGATTGTGCGATTGTGTGATTGCGTGATTGCCTGGTTGCGTGATTCTGTGATTCCCTCGTTGTGCGATTGTGTTATTGTGTGATGAGGTGCTTGTATGATGGTGTGATTGTGTGATTGTGTGATTGTGTGGTTGTGTGATTGTGTGATTGTGTGATTGTGTGATTGTGTGATTGTGTGGTTGTGTGATTATGTGATTGTGTCATTGTGTTCATGTGTTATTTTGTGTTGGGGTGCTTGTGTGATTGCGTGAGTGTATGATTGTGTGACTGTGGATTGTGTATTGTGCGATTGTGTGATTGCGTGAGTGTGTGGTTGTGTGACTGTAGATTGCGTATTGTGTGATTGTGTGATTGTGTGATTGTGTGATTGTGTGAAAGTGGGTTTGTGTGTTTGTGGATTGTGTGGTTGTGTGATTGTGTGATGGCGGGATGTGGATTGTCTGATTGTGTGATTGTGTATTGGTGTGATTGTGCGATTGTGTGACAATGCGATTGTGTGATTGTGTGGTTGTGTGATTGTGTAATTGCATGGTGGGGTGATTGTGTGATAGTGTGATTGTGTGATAGTGTGATAGTGTGATTGTGTGATTGTGTGATTGTGTGATTGTGTGATTGTGTGATTGTGTGATTGTGTCCATGTGTAATCGTGTGTTTGGGTGCTTGTGTGATTGTGCGAGTGTGTGATTGTGTGATTGTGGATTGTGTGATTGTGTGATTGTGTGATTGTGTGATTGTGTGATTGTGTGATTGTGTGATTGTGTGATTGTGTGATTGTGTGATTGTGGGATTGTGTGGTTGTGTGATTGTGTGGTTGTGTGATTGCGTGATTGTGTGATTGTGGGATTCGGTGATTGTGTGATTGTGTGATTATGGGATTGTGTGGTTGTGTGATTGTGTGGTTGTGTGATTGTGTGATTGTGTGATTGTGTGATTGTGTGATTGTGGGATTGTGTGGTTGTGTGATTGTGTGGTTGTGTGATTGCGTGATTGTGTGATTGTGGGATTGTGTGATTGTGTGATTGTATGGTTGTGTGATTGTGTGATTGTGTGATTGTGTGATTGTGTGATTGTGTGATTGTGTGATTGTGGGATTGTGTGAGTGTGTGATTGTGTGATTGTGCGATTGTGTGATTGCGTGATTGCCTGGTTGCGTGATTCTGTGATTCCCTCGTTGTGTGATTGTGTCATTGTGTGATGAGCTGCTTGTGGGATGGTGTGATTGTGTGATTGTGTGATTGTGTGATTGTGTGATTGTGTGATTGTGAGATTGTGAGATTGTGTGATTGTGTGATTGTGTGATTGTGTGATTGTGTGATTGTCTGATTGTGGGATTGTGTGGTTGTGTGATTGTGTGATTGTGTGATTGTGTGATTGTGTGATTGTGGGATTGTGTGATTGTGTGATTGCGTGATTGTGTGATTGTGTGAAAGTGCGTTTGTGTGTTTGTGGATTGTGTGGTTGTGTGATTGTGTGATGGCGGGATGTGGATTGTCTGATTGTGTGATTGCGTATTGGTGTGATTGTGCGATTGTGCGACTTTGCGATTGTGTGATTGTGTGATGGCGGGTTGTGGATTGTCTGATTGTGTGATTGTGTATTGGTGTGATTGTGTGATTGTGTGATTGTGGGATTGTGTGAGTGTGTGATTGTGTGATTGTGTGATTGTGTGATTGTGTGATTGTGTCACAGTGTGATTGTGTGATTGTGTGGTTGTGTGATTGCGTGATTGTGTGATTGTGGGATTGTGTGGTTGTGTGATTGTGTGGTTGTGTGATTGTGTGATTGTGTGATTGTGGGATTGTGTGATTGTGTGATTGTGTGATTGTGTGATTGTGTGGTTGTGTGACTTTGCGATTGTGTGATTGTGTGATGGCGGGTTGTGGATTGTCTGATTGTGTGATTGTGTATTGGTGTGATTGTGTGATTGTGTGATGGCGGGTTGTGGATTGTCTGATTGTGTGATTGTGTACTGGTGTGATTGTGTGATTGTGGGATTGTGTGAGTGTGTGATTGTGTGATTGCGTGACTGTGTGATTGTGTGATTGTGTGGTTGTGTGATTGTGTGATTGTGTGATTGTGTGATTGTGGGATTGTGTGGTTGTGTGATTGTGTGGTTGTGTGATTGTGTGATTGTGTGATTGTGGGATTGTGTGATTGTGTGATTGTGTGATTGTGCGATTGTGTGGTTGTGTGATTGTGTGATTGTGTGATTGTGCGATTGTGTGATTGCGTGGTTGCGTGATTGCGTGATTGTGTGATTGTGTGATTGTGTGATTGTGTGGTTGTGTGATTGTGTGATTGTGTGATAGTGTGATTGTGCGATTGTGTGATTGCGTGATTGCCTGGTTGCGTGATTCTGTGATTCCCTCGTTGTGCGATTGTGTTATTGTGTGATGAGGTGCTTGTATGATGGTGTGATTGTGTGATTGTGTGATTGTGTGGTTGTGTGATTGTGTGATTGTGTGATTGTGTGATTGTGCGATTGTGTGATTGTGTGATTGTGTGGTTGTGTGATTATGCGATTGTGTCATTGTGTTCATGTGTTATTTTGTGTTGGGGTGCTTGTGTGATTGCGTGAGTGTATGATTGTGTAACTGTGGATTGTGTATTGTGCGATTGTGTGATTGCGTGAGGGTGTGGTTGTGTGACTGTAGATTGCGTATTGTGTGATTGTGTGATTGCGTGATTGTGTGATTGTGTGATTGTGTGATTGTGTGATTGTGTGATTGTGTGATTGTGTGAAAGTGGGTTTGTGTGTTTGTGGATTGTGTGGTTGTGTGATTGTGTGATGGCGGGATGTGGATTGTCTGATTGTGTGATTGTGTATTGGTGTGATTGTGCGATTGTGTGACTTTGCGATTGTGTGATTGTGTGATGGCGGGTTGTGGATTGTCTGATTGTGTGATTGTGTACTGGTGTGATTGTGTGATTGTGGGATTGTGTGAGTGTGTGATTGTGTGATTGCGTGACTGTGTGATTGTGTGATTGTGTGGTTGTGTGATTGTGTGATTGTGTGATTGTGTGATTGTGGGATTGTGTGGTTGTGTGATTGTGTGGTTGTGTGATTGTGTGATTGTGTGATTGTGGGATTGTGTGATTGTGTGATTGTGTGATTGTGTGATTGTGTGGTTGTGTGATTGTGTGATTGTGTGATTGTGCGATTGTGTGATTGCGTGGTTGCGTGATTGCGTGATTGTGTGATTGTGTGATTGTGTGATTGTGTGGTTGTGTGATTGTGTGATTGTGTGATAGTGTGATTGTGCGATTGTGTGATTGCGTGATTGCCTGGTTGCGTGATTCTGTGATTCCCTCGTTGTGCGATTGTGTTATTGTGTGATGAGGTGCTTGTATGATGGTGTGATTGTGTGATTGTGTGATTGTGTGGTTGTGTGATTGTGTGATTGTGTGATTGTGTGATTGTGCGATTGTGTGATTGTGTGATTGTGTGGTTGTGTGATTATGCGATTGTGTCATTGTGTTCATGTGTTATTTTGTGTTGGGGTGCTTGTGTGATTGCGTGAGTGTATGATTGTGTAACTGTGGATTGTGTATTGTGCGATTGTGTGATTGCGTGAGGGTGTGGTTGTGTGACTGTAGATTGCGTATTGTGTGATTGTGTGATTGCGTGATTGTGTGATTGTGTGATTGTGTGATTGTGTGATTGTGTGATTGTGTGATTGTGTGAAAGTGGGTTTGTGTGTTTGTGGATTGTGTGGTTGTGTGATTGTGTGATGGCGGGATGTGGATTGTCTGATTGTGTGATTGTGTATTGGTGTGATTGTGCGATTGTGTGACTTTGCGATTGTGTGATTGTGTGATGGCGGGTTGTGGGTTGTCTGATTGTGTGATTGTGTATTGGTGTGATTGTGCGATTGTGTGACAATGCGATTGTGTGATTGTGTGGTTGTGTGATTGTGTAATTGCATGGTGGGGTCATTGTGTGATAGCGTGATTGTGTGATAGTGTGATAGTGTGATTGTGTGATTGTGTGATTGTGTGATTGTGTGATTGTGTGATTGTGTCCATGTGTAATCGTGTGTTTGGGTGCTTGTGTTATTGTGCGAGTGTGTGATTGTGTGATTGTGGATTGTGTGATTGTGTGATTGTGGGATTGTGTGGTTGTGTGGTTGTGTGATTGTGTGGTTGTGTGATTGCGTGATCGTGTGATTGTGGGATTGTGTGATTGTGTGATTGTGTGATTATGGGATTGTGTGGTTGTGTGATTGTGTGATTGTGTGATTGTGTGATTGTGTGATTGTGTGATTGTGTGATTGTGAGATTGTGGGATTGTGTGAGTGTGTGATTGTGTGATTGTGTGATTGTGTGATTGTGTGATTGTGTCACAGTCTGATTGTGTGATTGTGTGGTTGTGTGATTGTGTGATTGTGTGATTGTGGGATTGTGTGGTTGTGTGATTGTGTGGTTGTGTGATTGTGTGATTGTGTGGTTGTGGGATTGTGTGTTTCGGCGATTGTGTGATTGTGTGGTTGTGTGATTGTGTGATTGTGTGCTTGTGTGATTGTGCGGTTGTGTGATTGCGTGGTTGCGTGATCGCGTGATTGTGTGATTGTGTGATTTTGTGATTGTGTGGTTGTGTGATTGTGTGATTGTGTGATAGTGTGATTGTGCGATTGTGTGATTGCGTGATTGCCTGGTTGCGTGATTCTGTGATTCCCTCGTTGTGTGATTGTGTTATTGTGTGATGAGCTGCTTGTGGGATGGTGTGATTGTGTGATTGTGTGATTGTGTGATTGTGTGATTGTGTGATTGTGTGATTGTGTGATTGTGTCACTGTGTGATTGTGTGATTGTGTGGTTGTGTGATTGTGTGATTGTGTGATTGTATAATTGTGGAATTGTGTGGTTGTGTGATTGTGTGATTGTGTGATTGTGTGATTGTGGGATTGTGTGGTTGTGTGATTGTGTGGTTGTGTGATTGCGTGATTGTGTGATTGTGGGATTGTGTGATTGTGTGATTGTGTGATAGTGTGATTGTGGGATTGTGTGGTTGTGTGATTGTGTGATTGTGTGATTGTGCGATTGTGTGATTGTGTGATTGTGTGGTTGTGTGAGTGTGTGGGTGTGTGATCGTGTGATTGTGTCACTGTGTGATTGTGTGATTGTGTGATTGTGTGGTGGTGTGATTGCGTGATTGTGTATTATGTGATTGTGTTCTTGTGTCTTTGTGTGATTGTGTAGTTGTGTGATTGTGTGATTGTGCGATTGTGGGATTGTGAGATTGTGTGATTGTGTGATTGTGTGATTGTGTGATTGTGTGAAAGTGGGTTTGTGTGTTTGTGGATTGTGTGGTTGTGTGATTGTGTGATGGCGGGATGTGGATTGTCTGATTGTGTGATTGTGTGATTGTGTGGCTGTGTGATTGTGTGATTGTGTGATTGTGGGATTGTGTGATTGTGTGATTGTGTGATTGTGTGATTGTGTGGTTGTGTGATTGTGTGATTGTGTGATTGTGTGATTGTGTGATTGTGCGATTGTGTGATTGCGTGGTTGCGTTATTGCGTGATTGTGTGATTGTGTGATTGTGTGATTGTGTGGTTGTGTGATTGTGTGATTGTGTGATAGTGTGATTGTGCGATTGTGTGATTGCGTGATTGCCTGGTTGCGTGATTCTGTGATTCCCTCGTTGTGCGATTGTGTTATTGCGTGATGAGGTGCTTGTGTGATGGTGTGATTGTGTGATTGTGTGATTGTGTGGTTGTGTGATTGTGTGATTGTGTGATTGTGTGATTGTGTGATTGTGTGATTGTGTGATTGTGTGATTGTGTGATTGTGTGGTTGTGTGATTATGTGATTGTGTCATTGTGTTCATGTGTTATTTTGTGTTGGGGTGCTTGTGTGATTGTGTGAGTGTATGATTGTGTGACTGTGGATTGTGTATTGTGCGATTGTGTGATTGCGTGAGTGTGTGGTTGTGTGACTGTAGATTGCGTATTGTGTGATTGTGTGATTGTGTGATTGTGTGGTTGTGTGATTGTGTGAAAGTGGGTTTGTGTGTTTGTGGACTGTGTGGTTGTGTGATTGTGTGATGGCGGGATGTGGATTGTCTGATTGTGTGATTGTGTATTGGTGTGATTGTGCGATTGTGTGACTTTGCGATTGTGTGATTGTGTGATGGCGGGTTGTGGATTGTCTGATTGTGTGATTGTGTATTGGTGTGATTGTGCGATTGTGTGACAATGCGATTGTGTGATTGTGTGGTTGTGTGATTGTGTAATTGCATGGTGGGGTGATTGTGTGATAGTGTGATTGTGTGATAGTGTGATAGTGTGATTGTGTGATTGTGTGATTGTGTGATTGTGTGATTGTGTGATTGTGTGATTGTGTCCATGTGTAATCGTGTGTTTGGGTGCTTGTGTGATTGTGCGAGTGTGTGATTGTGTGATTGTGGATTGTGTGATTGTGTGATTGTGTGATTGTGTGATTGTGTGATTGTGTGATTGTGGGATTGTGTGGTTGTGTGATTGTGTGGTTGTGTGATTGTGTGATTGTGGGATTGTGTGGTTGTGTGATTGTGTGGTTGTGTGATTGTGTGATTGTGTGATTGTGTGATTGTGGATTGTGTGATTGTGTGATTGTGTGATTGCGTGACTGTGTGATTGTGTGATTGTGTGGTTGTGTGATTGTGTGATTGTGTGATTGTGTGATTGTGGGATTGTGTGGTTGTGTGATTGTGTGGTTGTGTGATTGTGTGATTGTGGGATTGTGTGAGTGTGTGATTGTGTGATTGTGTGATTGTGTGATTGTGTGATTGTGTGATTGTGTGATTGTGTGGTTGTGTGACTTTGCGATTGTGTGATTGTGTGATGGCGGGTTGTGGATTGCCTGATTGTGTGATTGTGTATTGGTGTGATTGTGTGATTGTGTGATGGCGGGTTGTGGATTGTCTGATTGTGTGATTGTGTACTGGTGTGATTGTGTGATTGTGGGATTGTGTGAGTGTGTGATTGTGTGATTGCGTGACTGTGTGATTGTGTGATTGTGTGGTTGTGTGATTGTGTGATTGTGTGATTGTGTGATTGTGGGATTGTGTGGTTGTGTGATTGTGTGGTTGTGTGATTGTGTGATTGTGTGATTGTGGGATTGTGTGATTGTGTGATTGTGTGATTGTGTGATTGTGTGGTTGTGTGATTGTGTGATTGTGTGATTGTGCGATTGTGTGATTGCGTGGTTGCGTGATTGCGTGATTGTGTGATTGTGTGATTGTGTGATTGTGTGGTTGTGTGATTGTGTGATTGTGTGATAGTGTGATTGTGCGATTGTGTGATTGCGTGATTGCCTGGTTGCGTGATTCTGTGATTCCCTCGTTGTGCGATTGTGTTATTGTGTGATGAGGTGCTTGTATGATGGTGTGATTGTGTGATTGTGTGATTGTGTGGTTGTGTGATTGTGTGATTGTGTGATTGTGTGATTGTGCGATTGTGTGATTGTGTGATTGTGTGGTTGTGTGATTATGCGATTGTGTCATTGTGTTCATGTGTTATTTTGTGTTGGGGTGCTTGTGTGATTGCGTGAGTGTATGATTGTGTAACTGTGGATTGTGTATTGTGCGATTGTGTGATTGCGTGAGGGTGTGGTTGTGTGACTGTAGATTGCGTATTGTGTGATTGTGTGATTGCGTGATTGTGTGATTGTGTGATTGTGTGATTGTGTGATTGTGTGATTGTGTGATTGTGTGAAAGTGGGTTTGTGTGTTTGTGGATTGTGTGGTTGTGTGATTGTGTGATGGCGGGATGTGGATTGTCTGATTGTGTGATTGTGTATTGGTGTGATTGTGCGATTGTGTGACTTTGCGATTGTGTGATTGTGTGATGGCGGGTTGTGGGTTGTCTGATTGTGTGATTGTGTATTGGTGTGATTGTGCGATTGTGTGACAATGCGATTGTGTGATTGTGTGGTTGTGTGATTGTGTAATTGCATGGTGGGGTCATTGTGTGATAGCGTGATTGTGTGATAGTGTGATAGTGTGATTGTGTGATTGTGTGATTGTGTGATTGTGTGATTGTGTGATTGTGTCCATGTGTAATCGTGTGTTTGGGTGCTTGTGTTATTGTGCGAGTGTGTGATTGTGTGATTGTGGATTGTGTGATTGTGTGATTGTGGGATTGTGTGGTTGTGTGGTTGTGTGATTGTGTGGTTGTGTGATTGCGTGATCGTGTGATTGTGGGATTGTGTGATTGTGTGATTGTGTGATTATGGGATTGTGTGGTTGTGTGATTGTGTGATTGTGTGATTGTGTGATTGTGTGATTGTGTGATTGTGTGATTGTGTGATTGTGAGATTGTGGGATTGTGTGAGTGTGTGATTGTGTGATTGTGTGATTGTGTGATTGTGTGATTGTGTCACAGTCTGATTGTGTGATTGTGTGGTTGTGTGATTGTGTGATTGTGTGATTGTGGGATTGTGTGGTTGTGTGATTGTGTGGTTGTGTGATTGTGTGATTGTGTGGTTGTGGGATTGTGTGTTTCGGCGATTGTGTGATTGTGTGGTTGTGTGATTGTGTGATTGTGTGCTTGTGTGATTGTGCGGTTGTGTGATTGCGTGGTTGCGTGATCGCGTGATTGTGTGATTGTGTGATTTTGTGATTGTGTGGTTGTGTGATTGTGTGATTGTGTGATAGTGTGATTGTGCGATTGTGTGATTGCGTGATTGCCTGGTTGCGTGATTCTGTGATTCCCTCGTTGTGTGATTGTGTTATTGTGTGATGAGCTGCTTGTGGGATGGTGTGATTGTGTGATTGTGTGATTGTGTGATTGTGTGATTGTGTGATTGTGTGATTGTGTGATTGTGTCACTGTGTGATTGTGTGATTGTGTGGTTGTGTGATTGTGTGATTGTGTGATTGTATAATTGTGGAATTGTGTGGTTGTGTGATTGTGTGATTGTGTGATTGTGTGATTGTGGGATTGTGTGGTTGTGTGATTGTGTGGTTGTGTGATTGCGTGATTGTGTGATTGTGGGATTGTGTGATTGTGTGATTGTGTGATAGTGTGATTGTGGGATTGTGTGGTTGTGTGATTGTGTGATTGTGTGATTGTGCGATTGTGTGATTGTGTGATTGTGTGGTTGTGTGAGTGTGTGGGTGTGTGATCGTGTGATTGTGTCACTGTGTGATTGTGTGATTGTGTGATTGTGTGGTGGTGTGATTGCGTGATTGTGTATTATGTGATTGTGTTCTTGTGTCTTTGTGTGATTGTGTAGTTGTGTGATTGTGTGATTGTGTGATTGTGGGATTGTGAGATTGTGTGATTGTGTGATTGTGTGATTGTGTGATTGTGTGAAAGTGGGTTTGTGTGTTTGTGGATTGTGTGGTTGTGTGATTGTGTGATGGCGGGATGTGGATTGTCTGATTGTGTGATTGTGTGATTGTGTGGCTGTGTGATTGTGTGATTGTGTGATTGTGGGATTGTGTGATTGTGTGATTGTGTGATTGTGTGATTGTGTGGTTGTGTGATTGTGTGGTTGTGTGATTGCGTGATTGTGTGATTGTGGGATTCGGTGATTGTGTGATTGTGTGATTATGGGATTGTGTGGTTGTGTGATTGTGTGGTTGTGTGATTGTGTGATTGTGTGATTGTGTGATTGTGTGATTGTGGGATTGTGTGGCTGTGTGATTGTGTGGTTGTGTGATTGCGTGATTGTGTGATTGTGGGATTGTGTGATTGTGTGATTGTATGGTTGTGTGATTGTGTGATTGTGTGATTGTGTGATTGTGTGATTGTATGATTGTGTGATTGTGTGATTGTGTGATTGTGGGATTGTGTGAGTGTGTGATTGTGTGATTGTGCGATTGTGTGATTGCGTGATTGCCTGGTTGCGTGATTCTGTGATTCCCTCGTTGTGTGATTGTGTTATTGTGTGATGAGCTGCTTGTGGGATGGTGTGATTGTGTGATTGTGTGATTGTGTGATTGTGGGATTGTGTGGTTGTGTGATTGTGTGGTTGTGTGATTGCGTGATTGTGTGATTGTGGGATTGTGTGATTGTGTGATTGTGGGATTGTGTGGTTGTGTGATTGCGTGGTTGTGTGATTGTGTGATTGTGTGATTGTGGGATTGTGTGGTTGTGTGATTGTGTGGTTGTGTGATTGCGTGATTGTGTGATTGTGGGATTGTGTGATTGTGTGATTGTGCGATTTTGTGATTGTGTGATTGTGTGGTTGTGTGAGTGTATGGGTGTGTGATCGTGTGATTGTGTCACTGTGTGATTGTGTGATTGTGTGATTGTGTATTTTGTGATTGTGTTCTTGTGTCTTTGTGTGATTGTGTAGTTGTGTGATTGTGTGATTGTGTGATTGAGGGATTGTGAGATTGTGTGATTGTGTGATTGTGTGATTGTGTGATTGTGTGATTGTGTGATTGTGTGATTGTGTGATTGTGTGATTGTGTGATAGTGTGATTGTGTGATTGTGTGATTGTGTGATTGTGTGATTGTGTGATTGTGTGATTGTGTGATTGTGTGATTGTGTGATTGTGTGATTGTGTGATTGTGTGATTGTGTGAAAGTGGGTTTGTGTGTTTGTGGATTGTGTTGTTGTGTGATTGTGTGATGGCGGGATGTGGATTGTCTGATTGTGTGATTGTGTATTGGTGTGATTGTGCGATTGTGCGACTTTGCGATTGTGTGATTGTGTGATGGCGGGTTGTGGATTGTCTGATTGTGTGATTGTGTATTGGTGTGATTGTGTGATTGTGTGATTGTGGGATTGTGTGAGTGTGTGATTGTGTGATTGCGTGATTGTGTGATTGTGTGATTGTGTCACAGTGTGATTGTGTGATTGTGTGGTTGTGTGATTGTGTGATTGTGTGATTGTGGGATTGTGTGATTGTGTGACTGTGGGATTGTGTGGTTGTGTGATTGTGTGGTTGTGTGATTGTGTGATTGTGTGATTGTGGGATTGTGTGGTTGTGTGATTGTGTGGTTGTGTGATTGCATGATTGTGTGATTGTGGGATTGTGTGATTGTGTGGTTGTGTGATTGTGTGATTGTGTGATTGTGTGATTGTGGGATTGTGTGGTTGTGTGATTGTGTGGTTGTGTGATTGCGTGATTGTGTGATTGTGGGATTGTGTGATTGTATGGTTGTGTGATTGTGTGATTGTGTGATTGTGTGATTGTGTGATTGTGTGATTGTGTGATTGTGGGATTGTGTGAGTGTGTGATTGTGTGATTGTGTGATTGTGTGATTGTGTGATTGTGTCACAGTGCGATTGTGTGATTGTGTGGTTGTGTGATTGTGTGATTGTGTGATTGTGTGATTGTGTGGTTGTGTGGTTGTGTGATTGTGTGATTGTGTATTGGTGTGATTGTGTGATTGTGTGATTGTGGGATTGTGTGAGTGTGTGATTGTGTGATTGTGTGATTGTGTGATTGTGTGATTGTGTCACAGTGTGATTGTGTGATTGTGTGGTTGTGTGATTGTGTGATTGTGTGATTGTGTGATTGTGGGATTGTGTGGTTGTGTGATTGTGTGGTTGTGTGATTGTGTGATTGTGTGATTGTGGGATTGTGTGATTGTGTGATTGTGTGATTGTGTGATTGTGTGGTTGTGTGACTTTGCGATTGTGTGATTGTGTGATGGCGGGTTGTGGATTGTCTGATTGTGTGATCGTGTATTGGTGTGATTGTGTGATTGTGTGATGGCGGGTTGTGGATTGTCTGATTGTGTGATTGTGTACTGGTGTGATTGTGTGATTGTGGGATTGTGTGAGTGTGTGATTGTGTGATTGCGTGATTGTGTGATTGTGTGATTGTGTGGTTGTGTGATTGTGTGATTGTGTGATTGTGTGATTGTGGGATTGTGTGGTTGTGTGATTGTGTGGTTGTGTGATTGTGTGATTGTGTGATTGTGGGATTGTGTGATTGTGTGATTGTGTGATTGTGTGGTTGTGTGATTGTGTGATTGTGTGATTGTGCGATTGTGTGATTGCGTGGTTGCGTGATTGCGTGATTGTGTGATTGTGTGATTGTGTGATTGTGTGGTTGTGTGATTGTGTGGTTGTGTGATTGTGTGATTGTGTGATAGTGTGATTGTGCGATTGTGTGATTGCGTGATTGCCTGGTTGCGTGATTCTGTGATTCCCTCGTTGTGCGATTGTGTTATTGTGTGATGAGGTGCTTGTATGATGGTGTGATTGTGTGATTGTGTGATTGTGTGGTTGTGTGATTGTGTGATTGTGTGATTGTGTGATTGTGCGATTGTGTGATTGTGTGATTGTGTGGTTGTGTGATTATGCGATTGTGTCATTGTGTTCATGTGTTATTTTGTGTTGGGGTGCTTGTGTGATTGCGTGAGTGTATGATTGTGTGACTGTGGATTGTGTATTGTGCGATTGTGTGATTGCGTGAGGGTGTGGTTGTGTGACTGTAGATTGCGTATTGTGTGATTGTGTGATTGCGTGATTGTGTGATTGTGTGATTGTGTGATTGTGTGATTGTGTCCATGTGTAATCGTGTGTTTGGGTGCTTGTGTTATTGTGCGAGTGTGTGATTGTGTGATTGTGGATTGTGTGATTGTGTGATTGTGGGATTGTGTGGTTGTGTGGTTGTGTGATTGTGTGGTTGTGTGATTGCGTGATCGTGTGATTGTGGGATTGTGTGATTGTGTGATTGTGTGATTGTGTGATTGTGTGATTGTGTGATTGTGTGATTGTGTGATTGTGTGATTGTGTGATTGTGAGATTGTGGGATTGTGTGAGTGTGTGATTGTGTGATTGTGTGATTGTGTGATAGTGTGATTGTGCGATTGTGTGATTGCGTGATTGCCTGGTTGCGTGATTCTGTGATTCCCTCGTTGTGTGATTGTGTTATTGTGTGATGAGCTGCTTGTGGGATGGTGTGATTGTGTGATTGTGTGATTGTGTGATTGTGTGATTGTGTGATTGTGTGATTGTGTGATTGTGGGATTGTGTGAGTGCGTGATTGTGTGATTGTGCGATTGTGTGATTGCGTGATTGCCTGGTTGCGTGATTCTGTGATTCCCTCGTTGTGTGATTGTGTTATTGTGTGATGAGCTGCTTGTGGGATGGTGTGATTGTGTGATTGTGTGATTGTGTGATTGTCTGATTGTGTGATTGTGGGATTGTGTGATTGTGTGATTGTGTGATTGTGTGATTGTGTGAAAGTGGGTTTGTGTGGTTGTGTGATTGTGTGATTGTGTGATTGTGTGATTGTGTGATTGTGTGATTGTGGGATTGTGTGATTGTGTGATTGTGTGATTGTGTGATTGTGTGATTGTGTGAAAGTGGGTTTGTGTGTTTGTGGATTGTGTGGTTGTGTGATTGTGTGATGGCGGGATGTGGATTGTCTGATTGTGTGATTGTGTATTGGTGTGATTGTGCGATTGTGCGACTTTGCGATTGTGTGATTGTGTGATGGCGGGTTGTGGATTGTCTGATTGTGTGATTGTGTATTGGTGTGATTGTGTGATTGTGTGATTGTGGGATTGTGTGAGTGTGTGATTGTGTGATTGTGTGATTGTGTGATTGTGTGATTGTGTGATTGTGTCACAGTGTGATTGTGTGATTGTGTGGTTGTGTGATTGTGTGATTGTGTGATTGTGTGATTGTGGGATTGTGGATTGTGTGATTGTGTGATTGTGTGATTGTGTGATTGTGTGATTGTGTGATTGTGTGATTGTGGGATTGTGTGATTGTGTGATTGTGGGATTGTGTGAGTGTGTGATTGTGTGATTGTGTGATTGTGTGATTGTGTGATTGTGTCACAGTGTGATTGTGTGATTGTGTGGTTGTGTGATTGTGTGATTGTGTGATTGTGTGATTGTGTGATTGTGTGATTGTGTGATTGTGTGATTGTGTGATTGTGTGATTGTGTGATTGTGTGATTGTGTGATTGTGTGATTGTGTGGTTGTGTGATTATGTGATTGTGTCATTGTGTTCATGTGTTATTTTGTGTTGGGGTGCTTGTGTGATTGCGTGAGTGTATGATTGTGTGACTGTGGATTGTGTATTGTGCGATTGTGTGATTGCGTGAGTGTGTGGTTGTGTGACTGTAGATTGCGTATTGTGTGATTGTGTGATTGTGTGATTGTGTGATTGTGTGATTGTGTGAAAGTGGGTTTGTGTGTTTGTGGATTGTGTGGTTGTGTGATTGTGTGATGGCGGGATGTGGATTGTCTGATTGTGTGATTGTGTATTGGTGTGATTGTGCGATTGTGTGACAATGCGATTGTGTGATTGTGTGGTTGTGTGATTGTGTAATTGCATGGTGGGGTGATTGTGTGATAGTGTGATTGTGTGATAGTGTGATAGTGTGATTGTGTGATTGTGTGATTGTGTGATTGTGTGATTGTGTGATTGTGTCCATGTGTAATCGTGTGTTTGGGTGCTTGTGTGATTGTGCGAGTGTGTGATTGTGTGATTGTGGATTGTGTGATTGTGTGATTGTGTGATTGTGTGATTGTGTGATTGTGTGATTGTGTGATTGTGTGATTGTGTGATTGTGTGATTGTGTGATTGTGTGATTGCGGGATTGTGTGGTTGTGTGATTGTGTGGTTGTGTGATTGTGTGATTGTGGGATTGTGTGGTTGTGTGATAGTGTGGTTGTGTGATTGCGGGATTGTGTGATTGTGGGATTGTGTGGTTGTGTGATTGTGTGGTTGTGTGATTGCGTGATTGTGTGATTGTGGGATTGTGTGATTGTGTGATTGTATGGTTGTGTGATTGTGTGATTGTGTGATTGTGTGATTGTGTGATTGTGTGATTGTGTGATTGTGTGATTGTGGGATTGTGTGAGTGTGTGATTGTGTGATTGTGCGATTGTGTGATTGCGTGATTGCCTGGTTGCGTGATTCTGTGATTCCCTCGTTGTGTGATTGTGTCATTGTGTGATGAGCTGCTTGTGGGATGGTGTGATTGTGTGATTGTGTGATTGTGTGATTGTGTGATTGTGTGATTGTGAGATTGTGAGATTGTGTGATTGTGTGATTGTGTGATTGTGTGATTGTGTGATTGTGTGATTGTCTGATTGTGGGATTGTGTGGTTGTGTGATTGTGTGATTGTGTGATTGTGTGATTGTGTGATTGTGGGATTGTGTGATTGTGTGATTGTGTGATTGTGTGATTGTGTGAAAGTGCGTTTGTGTGTTTGTGGATTGTGTGGTTGTGTGATTGTGTGATGGCGGGATGTGGATTGTCTGATTGTGTGATTGCGTATTGGTGTGATTGTGCGATTGTGCGACTTTGCGATTGTGTGATTGTGTGATGGCGGGTTGTGGATTGTCTGATTGTGTGATTGTGTATTGGTGTGATTGTGTGATTGTGTGATTGTGGGATTGTGTGAGTGTGTGATTGTGTGATTGTGTGATTGTGTGATTGTGTGATTGTGTCACAGTGTGATTGTGTGATTGTGTGGTTGTGTGATTGTGTGATTGTGTGATTGTGGGATTGTGTGGTTGTGTGATTGTGTGGTTGTGTGATTGTGTGATTGTGTGATTGTGGGATTGTGTGATTGTGTGATTGTGTGATTGTGTGATTGTGTGGTTGTGTGACTTTGCGATTGTGTGATTGTGTGATGGCGGGTTGTGGATTGTCTGATTGTGTGATTGTGTATTGGTGTGATTGTGTGATTGTGTGATGGCGGGTTGTGGATTGTCTGATTGTGTGATTGTGTACTGGTGTGATTGTGTGATTGTGGGATTGTGTGAGTGTGTGATTGTGTGATTGCGTGACTGTGTGATTGTGTGATTGTGTGGTTGTGTGATTGTGTGATTGTGTGATTGTGTGATTGTGGGATTGTGTGGTTGTGTGATTGTGTGGTTGTGTGATTGTGTGATTGTGTGATTGTGGGATTGTGTGATTGTGTGATTGTGTGATTGTGTGATTGTGTGGTTGTGTGATTGTGTGATTGTGTGATTGTGCGATTGTGTGATTGCGTGGTTGCGTGATTGCGTGATTGTGTGATTGTGTGATTGTGTGATTGTGTGGTTGTGTGATTGTGTGATTGTGTGATAGTGTGATTGTGCGATTGTGTGATTGCGTGATTGCCTGGTTGCGTGATTCTGTGATTCCCTCGTTGTGCGATTGTGTTATTGTGTGATGAGGTGCTTGTATGATGGTGTGATTGTGTGATTGTGTGATTGTGTGGTTGTGTGATTGTGTGATTGTGTGATTGTGTGATTGTGTGGTTGTGTGATTATGTGATTGTGTCATTGTGTTCATGTGTTATTTTGTGTTGGGGTGCTTGTGTGATTGCGTGAGTGTATGATTGTGTGACTGTGGATTGTGTATTGTGCGATTGTGTGATTGCGTGAGTGTGTGGTTGTGTGACTGTAGATTGCGTATTGTGTGATTGTGTGATTGTGTGATTGTGTGATTGTGTGATTGTGTGATTGTGTGAAAGTGGGTTTGTGTGTTTGTGGATTGTGTGGTTGTGTGATTGTGTGATGGCGGGATGTGGATTGTCTGATTGTGTGATTGTGTATTGGTGTGATTGTGCGATTGTGTGACAATGCGATTGTGTGATTGTGTGGTTGTGTGATTGTGTAATTGCATGGTGGGGTGATTGTGTGATAGTGTGATTGTGTGATAGTGTGATAGTGTGATTGTGTGATTGTGTGATTGTGTGATTGTGTGATTGTGTGATTGTGTGATTGTGTGATTGTGTCCATGTGTAATCGTGTGTTTGGGTGCTTGTGTGATTGTGCGAGTGTGTGATTGTGTGATTGTGGATTGTGTGATTGTGTGATTGTGTGATTGTGTGATTGTGTGATTGTGTGATTGTGTGATTGTGTGATTGTGTGATTGTGTGATTGTGTGATTGCGGGATTGTGTGGTTGTGTGATTGTGTGGTTGTGTGATTGTGTGATTGTGGGATTGTGTGGTTGTGTGATAGTGTGGTTGTGTGATTGCGGGATTGTGTGGTTGTGTGATTGTGTGGTTGTGTGATTGTGTGATTGTGGGATTGTGTGGTTGTGTGATAGTGTGGTTGTGTGATTGTGTGATTGTGTGATTGTGTGATTGTGTGATTGTGGGATTGTGTGGTTGTGTGATTGTGTGGTTGTGTGATTGCGTGATTGTGTGATTGTGGGATTCGGTGATTGTGTGATTGTGTGATTATGGGATTGTGTGGTTGTGTGATTGTGTGGTTGTGTGATTGTGTGATTGTGTGATTGTGTGATTGTGTGATTGTGGGATTGTGTGGTTGTGTGATTGTGTGGTTGTGTGATTGCGTGATTGTGTGATTGTGGGATTGTGTGATTGTGTGATTGTATGGTTGTGTGATTGTGTGATTGTGTGATTGTGTGATTGTGTGATTGTGTGATTGTGTGATTGTGGGATTGTGTGAGTGTGTGATTGTGTGATTGTGCGATTGTGTGATTGCGTGATTGCCTGGTTGCGTGATTCTGTGATTCCCTCGTTGTGTGATTGTGTCATTGTGTGATGAGCTGCTTGTGGGATGGTGTGATTGTGTGATTGTGTGATTGTGTGATTGTGTGATTGTGTGATTGTGAGATTGTGAGATTGTGTGATTGTGTGATTGTGTGATTGTGTGATTGTGTGATTGTCTGATTGTGGGATTGTGTGGTTGTGTGATTGTGTGATTGTGTGATTGTGTGATTGTGTGATTGTGGGATTGTGTGATTGTGTGATTGCGTGATTGTGTGATTGTGTGAAAGTGCGTTTGTGTGTTTGTGGATTGTGTGGTTGTGTGATTGTGTGATGGCGGGATGTGGATTGTCTGATTGTGTGATTGCGTATTGGTGTGATTGTGCGATTGTGCGACTTTGCGATTGTGTGATTGTGTGATGGCGGGTTGTGGATTGTCTGATTGTGTGATTGTGTATTGGTGTGATTGTGTGATTGTGTGATTGTGGGATTGTGTGAGTGTGTGATTGTGTGATTGTGTGATTGTGTGATTGTGTGATTGTGTCACAGTGTGATTGTGTGATTGTGTGGTTGTGTGATTGTGTGATTGTGTGATTGTGGGATTGTGTGGTTGTGTGATTGTGTGGTTGTGTGATTGTGTGATTGTGTGATTGTGTGATTGTGTGATTGTGTGATTGTGTCACAGTGTGATTGTGTGATTGTGTGGTTGTGTGATTGTGTGATTGTGTGATTGTGGGATTGTGTGGTTGTGTGATTGTGTGGTTGTGTGATTGTGTGATTGTGTGATTGTGGGATTGTGTGATTGTGTGATTGTGTGATTGTGTGATTGTGTGGTTGTGTGACTTTGCGATTGTGTGATTGTGTGATGGCGGGTTGTGGATTGTCTGATTGTGTGATTGTGTATTGGTGTGATTGTGTGATTGTGTGATGGCGGGTTGTGGATTGTCTGATTGTGTGATTGTGTACTGGTGTGATTGTGTGATTGTGGGATTGTGTGAGTGTGTGATTGTGTGATTGCGTGACTGTGTGATTGTGTGATTGTGTGGTTGTGTGATTGTGTGATTGTGTGATTGTGTGATTGTGGGATTGTGTGGTTGTGTGATTGTGTGGTTGTGTGATTGTGTGATTGTGTGATTGTGGGATTGTGTGATTGTGTGATTGTGTGATTGTGTGATTGTGTGGTTGTGTGATTGTGTGATTGTGTGATTGTGCGATTGTGTGATTGCGTGGTTGCGTGATTGCGTGATTGTGTGATTGTGTGATTGTGTGATTGTGTGGTTGTGTGATTGTGTGATTGTGTGATAGTGTGATTGTGCGATTGTGTGATTGCGTGATTGCCTGGTTGCGTGATTCTGTGATTCCCTCGTTGTGCAATTGTGTTATTGTGTGATGAGGTGCTTGTATGATGGTGTGATTGTGTGATTGTGTGATTGTGTGGTTGTGTGATTGTGTGATTGTGTGATTGTGTGATTGTGTGATTGTGTGGTTGTGTGATTATGTGATTGTGTCATTGTGTTCATGTGTTATTTTGTGTTGGGGTGCTTGTGTGATTGCGTGAGTGTATGATTGTGTGACTGTGGATTGTGTATTGTGCGATTGTGTGATTGCGTGAGTGTGTGGTTGTGTGACTGTAGATTGCGTATTGTGTGATTGTGTGATTGTGTGATTGTGTGATTGTGTGAAAGTGGGTTTGTGTGTTTGTGGATTGTGTGGTTGTGTGATTGTGTGATGGCGGGATGTGGATTGTCTGATTGTGTGATTGTGTATTGGTGTGATTGTGCGATTGTGTGACAATGCGATTGTGTGATTGTGTGGTTGTGTGATTGTGTAATTGCATGGTGGGGTGATTGTGTGATAGTGTGATTGTGTGATAGTGTGATAGTGTGATTGTGTGATTGTGTGATTGTGTGATTGTGTGATTGTGTGATTGTGTGATTGTGTGATTGTGTCCATGTGTAATCGTGTGTTTGGGTGCTTGTGTGATTGTGCGAGTGTGTGATTGTGTGATTGTGGATTGTGTGATTGTGTGATTGTGTGATTGTGTGATTGTGTGATTGTGTGATTGTGTGATTGTGTGATTGTGTGATTGTGGGATTGTGTGGTTGTGTGATTGTGTGGTTGTGTGATTGCGTGATTGTGTGATTGTGGGATTCGGTGATTGTGTGATTGTGTGATTATGGGATTGTGTGGTTGTGTGATTGTGTGGTTGTGTGATTGTGTGATTGTGTGATTGTGTGATTGTGTGATTGTGGGATTGTGTGGTTGTGTGATTGTGTGGTTGTGTGATTGCGTGATTGTGTGATTGTGGGATTGTGTGATTGTGTGATTGTATGGTTGTGTGATTGTGTGATTGTGTGATTGTGTGATTGTGTGATTGTGTGATTGTGTGATTGTGGGATTGTGTGAGTGTGTGATTGTGTGATTGTGCGATTGTGTGATTGCGTGATTGCCTGGTTGCGTGATTCTGTGATTCCCTCGTTGTGTGATTGTGTCATTGTGTGATGAGCTGCTTGTGGGATGGTGTGATTGTGTGATTGTGTGATTGTGTGATTGTGTGATTGTGTGATTGTGAGATTGTGAGATTGTGTGATTGTGTGATTGTGTGATTGTGTGATTGTGTGATTGTCTGATTGTGGGATTGTGTGGTTGTGTGATTGTGTGATTGTGTGATTGTGTGATTGTGTGATTGTGGGATTGTGTGATTGTGTGATTGCGTGATTGTGTGATTGTGTGAAAGTGCGTTTGTGTGTTTGTGGATTGTGTGGTTGTGTGATTGTGTGATGGCGGGATGTGGATTGTCTGATTGTGTGATTGCGTATTGGTGTGATTGTGCGATTGTGCGACTTTGCGATTGTGTGATTGTGTGATGGCGGGTTGTGGATTGTCTGATTGTGTGATTGTGTATTGGTGTGATTGTGTGATTGTGTGATTGTGGGATTGTGTGAGTGTGTGATTGTGTGATTGTGTGATTGTGTGATTGTGTGATTGTGTCACAGTGTGATTGAGTGATTGTGTGGTTGTGTGATTGCGTGATTGTGTGATTGTGGGATTGTGTGGTTGTGTGATTGTGTGGTTGTGTGATTGTGTGATTGTGTGATTGTGGGATTGTGTGATTGTGTGATTGTGTGATTGTGTGATTGTGTGGTTGTGTGACTTTGCGATTGTGTGATTGTGTGATGGCGGGTTGTGGATTGTCTGATTGTGTGATTGTGTATTGGTGTGATTGTGTGATTGTGTGATGGCGGGTTGTGGATTGTCTGATTGTGTGATTGTGTACTGGTGTGATTGTGTGATTGTGGGATTGTGTGAGTGTGTGATTGTGTGATTGCGTGACTGTGTGATTGTGTGATTGTGTGGTTGTGTGATTGTGTGATTGTGTGATTGTGTGATTGTGGGATTGTGTGGTTGTGTGATTGTGTGGTTGTGTGATTGTGTGATTGTGTGATTGTGGGATTGTGTGATTGTGTGATTGTGTGATTGTGCGATTGTGTGGTTGTGTGATTGTGTGATTGTGTGATTGTGCGATTGTGTGATTGCGTGGTTGCGTGATTGCGTGATTGTGTGATTGTGTGATTGTGTGATTGTGTGGTTGTGTGATTGTGTGATTGTGTGATAGTGTGATTGTGCGATTGTGTGATTGCGTGATTGCCTGGTTGCGTGATTCTGTGATTCCCTCGTTGTGCGATTGTGTTATTGTGTGATGAGGTGCTTGTATGATGGTGTGATTGTGTGATTGTGTGATTGTGTGGTTGTGTGATTGTGTGATTGTGTGATTGTGTGATTGTGCGATTGTGTGATTGTGTGATTGTGTGGTTGTGTGATTATGCGATTGTGTCATTGTGTTCATGTGTTATTTTGTGTTGGGGTGCTTGTGTGATTGCGTGAGTGTATGATTGTGTAACTGTGGATTGTGTATTGTGCGATTGTGTGATTGCGTGAGGGTGTGGTTGTGTGACTGTAGATTGCGTATTGTGTGATTGTGTGATTGCGTGATTGTGTGATTGTGTGATTGTGTGATTGTGTGATTGTGTGATTGTGTGATTGTGTGAAAGTGGGTTTGTGTGTTTGTGGATTGTGTGGTTGTGTGATTGTGTGATGGCGGGATGTGGATTGTCTGATTGTGTGATTGTGTATTGGTGTGATTGTGCGATTGTGTGACTTTGCGATTGTGTGATTGTGTGATGGCGGGTTGTGGATTGTCTGATTGTGTGATTGTGTACTGGTGTGATTGTGTGATTGTGGGATTGTGTGAGTGTGTGATTGTGTGATTGCGTGACTGTGTGATTGTGTGATTGTGTGGTTGTGTGATTGTGTGATTGTGTGATTGTGTGATTGTGGGATTGTGTGGTTGTGTGATTGTGTGGTTGTGTGATTGTGTGATTGTGTGATTGTGGGATTGTGTGATTGTGTGATTGTGTGATTGTGCGATTGTGTGGTTGTGTGATTGTGTGATTGTGTGATTGTGCGATTGTGTGATTGCGTGGTTGCGTGATTGCGTGATTGTGTGATTGTGTGATTGTGTGATTGTGTGGTTGTGTGATTGTGTGATTGTGTGATAGTGTGATTGTGCGATTGTGTGATTGCGTGATTGCCTGGTTGCGTGATTCTGTGATTCCCTCGTTGTGCGATTGTGTTATTGTGTGATGAGGTGCTTGTATGATGGTGTGATTGTGTGATTGTGTGATTGTGTGGTTGTGTGATTGTGTAATTGTGTGATTGTGTGATTGTGCGATTGTGTGATTGTGTGATTGTGTGGTTGTGTGATTATGCGATTGTGTCATTGTGTTCATGTGTTATTTTGTGTTGGGGTGCTTGTGTGATTGCGTGAGTGTATGATTGTGTAACTGTGGATTGTGTATTGTGCGATTGTGTGATTGCGTGAGGGTGTGGTTGTGTGACTGTAGATTGCGTATTGTGTGATTGTGTGATTGCGTGATTGTGTGATTGTGTGATTGTGTGATTGTGTGATTGTGTGATTGTGTGATTGTGTGAAAGTGGGTTTGTGTGTTTGTGGATTGTGTGGTTGTGTGATTGTGTGATGGCGGGATGTGGATTGTCTGATTGTGTGATTGTGTATTGGTGTGATTGTGCGATTGTGTGACTTTGCGATTGTGTGATTGTGTGATGGCGGGTTGTGGGTTGTCTGATTGTGTGATTGTGTATTGGTGTGATTGTGCGATTGTGTGACAATGCGATTGTGTGATTGTGTGGTTGTGTGATTGTGTAATTGCATGGTGGGGTCATTGTGTGATAGCGTGATTGTGTGATAGTGTGATAGTGTGATTGTGTGATTGTGTGATTGTGTGATTGTGTGATTGTGTGATTGTGTCCATGTGTAATCGTGTGTTTGGGTGCTTGTGTTATTGTGCGAGTGTGTGATTGTGTGATTGTGGATTGTGTGATTGTGTGATTGTGGGATTGTGTGGTTGTGTGGTTGTGTGATTGTGTGGTTGTGTGATTGCGTGATCGTGTGATTGTGGGATTGTGTGATTGTGTGATTGTGTGATTATGGGATTGTGTGGTTGTGTGATTGTGTGATTGTGTGATTGTGTGATTGTGTGATTGTGTGATTGTGTGATTGTGAGATTGTGGGATTGTGTGAGTGTGTGATTGTGTGATTGTGTGATTGTGTGATTGTGTGATTGTGTGATTGTGTCACAGTCTGATTGTGTGATTGTGTGGTTGTGTGATTGTGTGATTGTGTGATTGTGGGATTGTGTGGTTGTGTGATTGTGTGGTTGTGTGATTGTGTGATTGTGTGGTTGTGGGATTGTGTGTTTCGGCGATTGTGTGATTGTGTGGTTGTGTGATTGTGTGATTGTGTGCTTGTGTGATTGTGCGGTTGTGTGATTGCGTGGTTGCGTGATCGCGTGATTGTGTGATTGTGTGATTTTGTGATTGTGTGGTTGTGTGATTGTGTGATTGTGTGATAGTGTGATTGTGCGATTGTGTGATTGCGTGATTGCCTGGTTGCGTGATTCTGTGATTCCCTCGTTGTGTGATTGTGTTATTGTGTGATGAGCTGCTTGTGGGATGGTGTGATTGTGTGATTGTGTGATTGTGTGATTGTGTGATTGTGTGATTGTGTGATTGTGTGATTGTGTCACTGTGTGATTGTGTGATTGTGTGGTTGTGTGATTGTGTGATTGTGTGATTGTATAATTGTGGAATTGTGTGGTTGTGTGATTGTGTGATTGTGTGATTGTGTGATTGTGGGATTGTGTGGTTGTGTGATTGTGTGGTTGTGTGATTGCGTGATTGTGTGATTGTGGGATTGTGTGATTGTGTGATTGTGTGATAGTGTGATTGTGGGATTGTGTGGTTGTGTGATTGTGTGATTGTGTGATTGTGCGATTGTGTGATTGTGTGATTGTGTGGTTGTGTGAGTGTGTGGGTGTGTGATCGTGTGATTGTGTCACTGTGTGATTGTGTGATTGTGTGATTGTGTGGTGGTGTGATTGCGTGATTGTGTATTATGTGATTGTGTTCTTGTGTCTTTGTGTGATTGTGTAGTTGTGTGATTGTGTGATTGTGTGATTGTGGGATTGTGAGATTGTGTGATTGTGTGATTGTGTGATTGTGTGATTGTGTGAAAGTGGGTTTGTGTGTTTGTGGATTGTGTGGTTGTGTGATTGTGTGATGGCGGGATGTGGATTGTCTGATTGTGTGATTGTGTGATTGTGTGGCTGTGTGATTGTGTGATTGTGTGATTGTGGGATTGTGTGATTGTGTGATTGTGTGATTGTGTGATTGTGTGGTTGTGTGATTGTGTGATTGTGTGATTGTGTGATTGTGTGATTGTGCGATTGTGTGATTGCGTGGTTGCGTTATTGCGTGATTGTGTGATTGTGTGATTGTGTGATTGTGTGGTTGTGTGATTGTGTGATTGTGTGATAGTGTGATTGTGCGATTGTGTGATTGCGTGATTGCCTGGTTGCGTGATTCTGTGATTCCCTCGTTGTGCGATTGTGTTATTGCGTGATGAGGTGCTTGTGTGATGGTGTGATTGTGTGATTGTGTGATTGTGTGGTTGTGTGATTGTGTGATTGTGTGATTGTGTGATTGTGTGATTGTGTGATTGTGTGATTGTGTGATTGTGTGATTGTGTGGTTGTGTGATTATGTGATTGTGTCATTGTGTTCATGTGTTATTTTGTGTTGGGGTGCTTGTGTGATTGTGTGAGTGTATGATTGTGTGACTGTGGATTGTGTATTGTGCGATTGTGTGATTGCGTGAGTGTGTGGTTGTGTGACTGTAGATTGCGTATTGTGTGATTGTGTGATTGTGTGATTGTGTGGTTGTGTGATTGTGTGAAAGTGGGTTTGTGTGTTTGTGGACTGTGTGGTTGTGTGATTGTGTGATGGCGGGATGTGGATTGTCTGATTGTGTGATTGTGTATTGGTGTGATTGTGCGATTGTGTGACTTTGCGATTGTGTGATTGTGTGATGGCGGGTTGTGGATTGTCTGATTGTGTGATTGTGTATTGGTGTGATTGTGCGATTGTGTGACAATGCGATTGTGTGATTGTGTGGTTGTGTGATTGTGTAATTGCATGGTGGGGTGATTGTGTGATAGTGTGATTGTGTGATAGTGTGATAGTGTGATTGTGTGATTGTGTGATTGTGTGATTGTGTGATTGTGTGATTGTGTGATTGTGTCCATGTGTAATCGTGTGTTTGGGTGCTTGTGTGATTGTGCGAGTGTGTGATTGTGTGATTGTGGATTGTGTGATTGTGTGATTGTGTGATTGTGTGATTGTGGGATTGTGTGGTTGTGTGATTGTGTGGTTGTGTGATTGTGTGATTGTGGGATTGTGTGATTGTGTGATTGTGTGATTGTGTGATTGTGGGATTGTGTGGTTGTGTGATTGCGTGGTTGCGTGATTGCGTGATTGTGTGATTGTGTGATTGTGTGATTGTGCGATTGTGTGATTGCGTGGTTGCGTTATTGCGTGATTGTGTGATTGTGTGATTGTGTGATTGTGTGGTTGTGTGATTGTGTGATTGTGTGATAGTGTGATTGTGCGATTGTGTGATTGCGTGATTGCCTGGTTGCGTGATTCTGTGATTCCCTCGTTGTGCGATTGTGTTATTGCGTGATGAGGTGCTTGTGTGATGGTGTGATTGTGTGATTGTGTGATTGTGTGGTTGTGTGATTGTGTGATTGTGTGATTGTGTGATTGTGTGATTGTGTGATTGTGTGATTGTGTGATTGTGTGATTGTGTGGTTGTGTGATTATGTGATTGTGTCATTGTGTTCATGTGTTATTTTGTGTTGGGGTGCTTGTGTGATTGTGTGAGTGTATGATTGTGTGACTGTGGATTGTGTATTGTGCGATTGTGTGATTGCGTGAGTGTGTGGTTGTGTGACTGTAGATTGCGTATTGTGTGATTGTGTGATTGTGTGATTGTGTGGTTGTGTGATTGTGTGAAAGTGGGTTTGTGTGTTTGTGGACTGTGTGGTTGTGTGATTGTGTGATGGCGGGATGTGGATTGTCTGATTGTGTGATTGTGTATTGGTGTGATTGTGCGATTGTGTGACTTTGCGATTGTGTGATTGTGTGATGGCGGGTTGTGGATTGTCTGATTGTGTGATTGTGTATTGGTGTGATTGTGCGATTGTGTGACAATGCGATTGTGTGATTGTGTGGTTGTGTGATTGTGTAATTGCATGGTGGGGTGATTGTGTGATAGTGTGATTGTGTGATAGTGTGATAGTGTGATTGTGTGATTGTGTGATTGTGTGATTGTGTGATTGTGTGATTGTGTGATTGTGTCCATGTGTAATCGTGTGTTTGGGTGCTTGTGTGATTGTGCGAGTGTGTGATTGTGTGATTGTGGATTGTGTGATTGTGTGATTGTGTGATTGTGTGATTGTGTGATTGTGGGATTGTGTGGTTGTGTGATTGTGTGGTTGTGTGATTGTGTGATTGTGGGATTGTGTGGTTGTGTGATTGTGTGGTTGTGTGATTGTGTGATTGTGTGATTGTGTGATTGTGGATTGTGTGATTGTGTGATTGTGTGATTGCGTGACTGTGTGATTGTGTGATTGTGTGGTTGTGTGATTGTGTGATTGTGTGATTGTGTGATTGTGGGATTGTGTGGTTGTGTGATTGTGTGGTTGTGTGATTGTGTGATTGTGGGATTGTGTGAGTGTGTGATTGTGTGATTGTGTGATTGTGTGATTGTGTGATTGTGTGATTGTGTGATTGTGTGGTTGTGTGACTTTGCGATTGTGTGATTGTGTGATGGCGGGTTGTGGATTGCCTGATTGTGTGATTGTGTATTGGTGTGATTGTGTGATTGTGTGATGGCGGGTTGTGGATTGTCTGATTGTGTGATTGTGTACTGGTGTGATTGTGTGATTGTGGGATTGTGTGAGTGTGTGATTGTGTGATTGCGTGACTGTGTGATTGTGTGATTGTGTGGTTGTGTGATTGTGTGATTGTGTGATTGTGTGATTGTGGGATTGTGTGGTTGTGTGATTGTGTGGTTGTGTGATTGTGTGATTGTGTGATTGTGGGATTGTGTGATTGTGTGATTGTGTGATTGTGTGATTGTGTGGTTGTGTGATTGTGTGATTGTGTGATTGTGCGATTGTGTGATTGCGTGGTTGCGTGATTGCGTGATTGTGTGATTGTGTGATTGTGTGATTGTGTGGTTGTGTGATTGTGTGATTGTGTGATAGTGTGATTGTGCGATTGTGTGATTGCGTGATTGCCTGGTTGCGTGATTCTGTGATTCCCTCGTTGTGCGATTGTGTTATTGTGTGATGAGGTGCTTGTATGATGGTGTGATTGTGTGATTGTGTGATTGTGTGGTTGTGTGATTGTGTGATTGTGTGATTGTGTGATTGTGCGATTGTGTGATTGTGTGATTGTGTGGTTGTGTGATTATGCGATTGTGTCATTGTGTTCATGTGTTATTTTGTGTTGGGGTGCTTGTGTGATTGCGTGAGTGTATGATTGTGTAACTGTGGATTGTGTATTGTGCGATTGTGTGATTGCGTGAGGGTGTGGTTGTGTGACTGTAGATTGCGTATTGTGTGATTGTGTGATTGCGTGATTGTGTGATTGTGTGATTGTGTGATTGTGTGATTGTGTGATTGTGTGATTGTGTGATTGTGTGAAAGTGGGTTTGTGTGTTTGTGGATTGTGTGGTTGTGTGATTGTGTGATGGCGGGATGTGGATTGTCTGATTGTGTGATTGTGTATTGGTGTGATTGTGCGATTGTGTGACTTTGCGATTGTGTGATTGTGTGATGGCGGGTTGTGGGTTGTCTGATTGTGTGATTGTGTATTGGTGTGATTGTGCGATTGTGTGACATTGCGATTGTGTGATTGTGTGGTTGTGTGATTGTGTAATTGCATGGTGGGGTCATTGTGTGATAGCGTGATTGTGTGATAGTGTGATAGTGTGATTGTGTGATTGTGTGATTGTGTGATTGTGTGATTGTGTGATTGTGTCCATGTGTAATCGTGTGTTTGGGTGCTTGTGTTATTGTGCGAGTGTGTGATTGTGTGATTGTGGATTGTGTGATTGTGTGATTGTGGGATTGTGTGGTTGTGTGGTTGTGTGATTGTGTGGTTGTGTGATTGCGTGATCGTGTGATTGTGGGATTGTGTGATTGTGTGATTGTGTGATTATGGGATTGTGTGGTTGTGTGATTGTGTGATTGTGTGATTGTGTGATTGTGTGATTGTGTGATTGTGTGATTGTGTGATTGTGAGATTGTGGGATTGTGGGAGTGTGTGATTGTGTGATTGTGTGATTGTGTGATTGTGTGATTGTGTGATTGTGTCACAGTCTGATTGTGTGATTGTGTGGTTGTGTGATTGTGTGATTGTGTGATTGTGGGATTGTGTGGTTGTGTGATTGTGTGATTGTGTGATTGTGTGGTTGTGTGATTGTGTGATTGTGTGGTTGTGGGATTGTGTGTTTCGGCGATTGTGTGATTGTGTGGTTGTGTGATTGTGTGATTGTGTGCTTGTGTGATTGTGCGGTTGTGTGATTGCGTGGTTGCGTGATCGCGTGATTGTGTGATTGTGTGATTTTGTGATTGTGTGGTTGTGTGATTGTGTGATTGTGTGATAGTGTGATTGTGCGATTGTGTGATTGCGTGATTGCCTGGTTGCGTGATTCTGTGATTCCCTCGTTGTGTGATTGTGTTATTGTGTGATGAGCTGCTTGTGGGATGGTGTGATTGTGTGATTGTGTGATTGTGTGATTGTGTGATTGTGTGATTGTGTGATTGTGTGATTGTGTCACTGTGTGATTGTGTGATTGTGTGGTTGTGTGATTGTGTGATTGTGTGATTGTATAATTGTGGAATTGTGTGGTTGTGTGATTGTGTGATTGTGTGATTGTGTGATTGTGGGATTGTGTGGTTGTGTGATTGTGTGGTTGTGTGATTGCGTGATTGTGTGATTGTGGGATTGTGTGATTGTGTGATTGTGTGATAGTGTGATTGTGGGATTGTGTGGTTGTGTGATTGTGTGATTGTGTGATTGTGCGATTGTGTGATTGTGTGATTGTGTGGTTGTGTGAGTGTGTGGGTGTGTGATCGTGTGATTGTGTCACTGTGTGATTGTGTGATTGTGTGATTGTGTGGTGGTGTGATTGCGTGATTGTGTATTATGTGATTGTGTTCTTGTGTCTTTGTGTGATTGTGTAGTTGTGTGATTGTGTGATTGTGTGATTGTGGGATTGTGAGATTGTGTGATTGTGTGATTGTGTGATTGTGTGATTGTGTGAAAGTGGGTTTGTGTGTTTGTGGATTGTGTGGTTGTGTGATTGTGTGATGGCGGGATGTGGATTGTCTGATTGTGTGATTGTGTGATTGTGTGGCTGTGTGATTGTGTGATTGTGTGATTGTGGGATTGTGTGATTGTGTGATTGTGTGATTGTGTGATTGTGTGGTTGTGTGATTGTGTGATTGTGTGATTGTGTGATTGTGTGATTGTGCGATTGTGTGATTGCGTGGTTGCGTTATTGCGTGATTGTGTGATTGTGTGATTGTGTGATTGTGTGGTTGTGTGATTGTGTGATTGTGTGATAGTGTGATTGTGCGATTGTGTGATTGCGTGATTGCCTGGTTGCGTGATTCTGTGATTCCCTCGTTGTGCGATTGTGTTATTGCGTGATGAGGTGCTTGTGTGATGGTGTGATTGTGTGATTGTGTGATTGTGTGGTTGTGTGATTGTGTGATTGTGTGATTGTGTGATTGTGTGATTGTGTGATTGTGTGATTGTGTGATTGTGTGATTGTGTGGTTGTGTGATTATGTGATTGTGTCATTGTGTTCATGTGTTATTTTGTGTTGGGGTGCTTGTGTGATTGTGTGAGTGTATGATTGTGTGACTGTGGATTGTGTATTGTGCGATTGTGTGATTGCGTGAGTGTGTGGTTGTGTGACTGTAGATTGCGTATTGTGTGATTGTGTGATTGTGTGATTGTGTGGTTGTGTGATTGTGTGAAAGTGGGTTTGTGTGTTTGTGGACTGTGTGGTTGTGTGATTGTGTGATGGCGGGATGTGGATTGTCTGATTGTGTGATTGTGTATTGGTGTGATTGTGCGATTGTGTGACTTTGCGATTGTGTGATTGTGTGATGGCGGGTTGTGGATTGTCTGATTGTGTGATTGTGTATTGGTGTGATTGTGCGATTGTGTGACAATGCGATTGTGTGATTGTGTGGTTGTGTGATTGTGTAATTGCATGGTGGGGTGATTGTGTGATAGTGTGATTGTGTGATAGTGTGATAGTGTGATTGTGTGATTGTGTGATTGTGTGATTGTGTGATTGTGTGATTGTGTGATTGTGTGATTGTGTCCATGTGTAATCGTGTGTTTGGGTGCTTGTGTGATTGTGCGAGTGTGTGATTGTGTGATTGTGGATTGTGTGATTGTGTGATTGTGTGATTGTGTGATTGTGTGATTGTGGGATTGTGTGGTTGTGTGATTGTGTGGTTGTGTGATTGTGTGATTGTGGGATTGTGTGGTTGTGTGATTGTGTGGTTGTGTGATTGTGTGATTGTGTGATTGTGTGATTGTGGATTGTGTGATTGTGTGATTGTGTGATTGCGTGACTGTGTGATTGTGTGATTGTGTGGTTGTGTGATTGTGTGATTGTGTGATTGTGTGATTGTGGGATTGTGTGGTTGTGTGATTGTGTGGTTGTGTGATTGTGTGATTGTGGGATTGTGTGAGTGTGTGATTGTGTGATTGTGTGATTGTGTGATTGTGTGATTGTGTGATTGTGTGGTTGTGTGACTTTGCGATTGTGTGATTGTGTGATGGCGGGTTGTGGATTGTCTGATTGTGTGATTGTGTATTGGTGTGATTGTGTGATTGTGTGATGGCGGGTTGTGGATTGTCTGATTGTGTGATTGTGTACTGGTGTGATTGTGTGATTGTGGGATTGTGTGAGTGTGTGATTGTGTGATTGCGTGACTGTGTGATTGTGTGATTGTGTGGTTGTGTGATTGTGTGATTGTGTGATTGTGTGATTGTGGGATTGTGTGGTTGTGTGATTGTGTGATTGTGTGATTGTGGGATTGTGTGATTGTGTGATTGTGTGATTGTGTGATTGTGTGGTTGTGTGATTGTGTGATTGTGTGATTGTGCGATTGTGTGATTGCGTGGTTGCGTGATTGCGTGATTGTGTGATTGTGTGATTGTGTGATTGTGTGGTTGTGTGATTGTGTGATTGTGTGATAGTGTGATTGTGCGATTGTGTGATTGCGTGATTGCCTGGTTGCGTGATTCTGTGATTCCCTCGTTGTGCGATTGTGTTATTGTGTGATGAGGTGCTTGTATGATGGTGTGATTGTGTGATTGTGTGATTGTGTGGTTGTGTGATTGTGTGATTGTGTGATTGTGTGATTGTGCGATTGTGTGATTGTGTGATTGTGTGGTTGTGTGATTATGCGATTGTGTCATTGTGTTCATGTGTTATTTTGTGTTGGGGTGCTTGTGTGATTGCGTGAGTGTATGATTGTGTAACTGTGGATTGTGTATTGTGCGATTGTGTGATTGCGTGAGGGTGTGGTTGTGTGACTGTAGATTGCGTATTGTGTGATTGTGTGATTGCGTGATTGTGTGATTGTGTGATTGTGTGATTGTGTGATTGTGTGATTGTGTGATTGTGTGAAAGTGGGTTTGTGTGTTTGTGGATTGTGTGGTTGTGTGATTGTGTGATGGCGGGATGTGGATTGTCTGATTGTGTGATTGTGTATTGGTGTGATTGTGCGATTGTGTGACTTTGCGATTGTGTGATTGTGTGATGGCGGGTTGTGGGTTGTCTGATTGTGTGATTGTGTATTGGTGTGATTGTGCGATTGTGTGACAATGCGATTGTGTGATTGTGTGGTTGTGTGATTGTGTAATTGCATGGTGGGGTCATTGTGTGATAGCGTGATTGTGTGATAGTGTGATAGTGTGATTGTGTGATTGTGTGATTGTGTGATTGTGTGATTGTGTGATTGTGTCCATGTGTAATCGTGTGTTTGGGTGCTTGTGTTATTGTGCGAGTGTGTGATTGTGTGATTGTGGATTGTGTGATTGTGTGATTGTCGGATTGTGTGGTTGTGTGGTTGTGTGATTGTGTGGTTGTGTGATTGCGTGATCGTGTGATTGTGGGATTGTGTGATTGTGTGATTGTGTGATTATGGGATTGTGTGGTTGTGTGATTGTGTGATTGTGTGATTGTGTGATTGTGTGATTGTGTGATTGTGTGATTGTGTGATTGTGTGATTGTGAGATTGTGGGATTGTGTGAGTGTGTGATTGTGTGATTGTGTGATTGTGTGATTGTGTGATTGTGTCACAGTGTGATTGTGTGATTGTGTGGTTGTGTGATTGTGTGATTGTGTGATTGTGGGATTGTGTGGTTGTGTGATTGTGTGGTTGTGTGATTGTGTGATTGTGTGGTTGTGGGATTGTGTGTTTCGGCGATTGTGTGATTGTGTGGTTGTGTGATTGTGTGATTGTGTGCTTGTGTGATTGTGCGGTTGTGTGATTGCGTGGTTGCGTGATCGCGTGATTGTGTGATTGTGTGATTTTGTGATTGTGTGGTTGTGTGATTGTGTGATTGTGTGATAGTGTGATTGTGCGATTGTGTGATTGCGTGATTGCCTGGTTGCGTGATTCTGTGATTCCCTCGTTGTGTGATTGTGTTATTGTGTGATGAGCTGCTTGTGGGATGGTGTGATTGTGTGATTGTGTGATTGTGTGATTGTGTGATTGTGTGATTGTGTGATTGTGTGATTGTGTGATTGTGTGATTGTGTCACTGTGTGATTGTGTGATTGTGTGGTTGTGTGATTGTGTGATTGTGTGATTGTATAATTGTGGAATTGTGTGGTTGTGTGATTGTGTGATTGTGTGATTGTGTGATTGTGGGATTGTGTGGTTGTGTGATTGTGTGGTTGTGTGATTGCGTGATTGTGTGATTGTGGGATTGTGTGATTGTGTGATTGTGTGATAGTGTGATTGTGGGATTGTGTGGTTGTGTGATTGTGTGATTGTGTGATTGTGCGATTGTGTGATTGTGTGATTGTGTGGTTGTGTGAGTGTGTGGGTGTGTGATCGTGTGATTGTGTCACTGTGTGATTGTGTGATTGTGTGATTGTGTGGTGGTGTGATTGCGTGATTGTGTATTATGTGATTGTGTTCTTGTGTCTTTGTGTGATTGTGTAGTTGTGTGATTGTGTGATTGTGTGATTGTGGGATTGTGAGATTGTGTGATTGTGTGATTGTGTGATTGTGTGATTGTGTGAAAGTGGGTTTGTGTGTTTGTGGATTGTGTGGTTGTGTGATTGTGTGATGGCGGGATGTGGATTGTCTGATTGTGTGATTGTGTGATTGTGTGGCTGTGTGATTGTGTGATTGTGTGATTGTGGGATTGTGTGATTGTGTGATTGTGTGATTGTGTGATTGTGTGATTGTGTGGTTGTGTGATTGTGTGATTGTGTGATTGTGTGATTGTGTGATTGTGCGATTGTGTGATTGCGTGGTTGCGTTATTGCGTGATTGTGTGATTGTGTGATTGTGTGATTGTGTGGTTGTGTGATTGTGTGATTGTGTGATAGTGTGATTGTGCGATTGTGTGATTGCGTGATTGCCTGGTTGCGTGATTCTGTGATTCCCTCGTTGTGCGATTGTGTTATTGCGTGATGAGGTGCTTGTGTGATGGTGTGATTGTGTGATTGTGTGATTGTGTGGTTGTGTGATTGTGTGATTGTGTGATTGTGTGATTGTGTGATTGTGTGATTGTGTGATTGTGTGATTGTGTGATTGTGTGGTTGTGTGATTATGTGATTGTGTCATTGTGTTCATGTGTTATTTTGTGTTGGGGTGCTTGTGTGATTGTGTGAGTGTATGATTGTGTGACTGTGGATTGTGTATTGTGCGATTGTGTGATTGCGTGAGTGTGTGGTTGTGTGACTGTAGATTGCGTATTGTGTGATTGTGTGATTGTGTGATTGTGTGGTTGTGTGATTGTGTGAAAGTGGGTTTGTGTGTTTGTGGACTGTGTGGTTGTGTGATTGTGTGTTGGCGGGATGTGGATTGTCTGATTGTGTGATTGTGTATTGGTGTGATTGTGCGATTGTGTGACTTTGCGATTGTGTGATTGTGTGATGGCGGGTTGTGGATTGTCTGATTGTGTGATTGTGTATTGGTGTGATTGTGCGATTGTGTGACAATGCGATTGTGTGATTGTGTGGTTGTGTGATTGTGTAATTGCATGGTGGGGTGATTGTGTGATAGTGTGATTGTGTGATAGTGTGATAGTGTGATTGTGTGATTGTGTGATTGTGTGATTGTGTGATTGTGTGATTGTGTGATTGTGTCCATGTGTAATCGTGTGTTTGGGTGCTTGTGTGATTGTGCGAGTGTGTGATTGTGTGATTGTGGATTGTGTGATTGTGTGATTGTGTGATTGTGTGATTGTGGGATTGTGTGGTTGTGTGATTGTGTGGTTGTGTGATTGTGTGATTGTGGGATTGTGTGGTTGTGTGATTGTGTGGTTGTGTGATTGTGTGATTGTGTGATTGTGTGATTGTGGATTGTGTGATTGTGTGATTGTGTGATTGTGTGATTGTGTGATTGTGTGATTGTGGGATTGTGTGGTTGTGTGATTGTGTGATTGTGTGATTGTGTGATTGTGGGATTGTGTGGTTGTGTGATTGTGTGGTTGCGTGATTGCGTGATTGTGTGATTGTAGGATTGTGTGATTGTGTGATTGTATTTTTGTGTGATTGTGTGATTGTGTGATTGTGTGATTGTGTGATAGTGTGATTGCGTGATTGTGGGATTGCGTGATTGTGTGATTGTGTGATTGTGTGATTGTGTGATTGTGTGATTGTGTGATTGTGTGATTGTGTGATAGTGTGATTGTGTGATTGTGTGATTGTGTGATTGTGTGATTGTGTGATTGTGTGATTGTGTGATTGTGTGATTGTGTGATTGTGTGATTGTGTTATTGTGTGATTGTGTGAAAGTGGGTTTGTGTGTTTGTGGATTGTATGGTTGTGTGATTGTGTGATGGCGGGATGTGGATTGTCTGATTGTGTGATTGTGTATTGGTGTGATTGTGCGATTGTGCGACTTTGCGATTGTGTGATTGTGTGATGGCGGGTTGTGGATTGTCTGATTGTGTGATTGTGTATTGGTGTGATTGTGTGATTGTGTGATTGTGGGATTGTGTGAGTGTGTGATTGTGTGATTGCGTGATTGTGTGATTGTGTGATTGTGTCACAGTGTGATTGTGTGGTTGTGTGATTGTGTGATTGTGCCATTGTGTGGTTGTGTGATTGTGTGGTTGTGTGATTGTGTGATTGTGTGATTGCGGGATTGTGTGATTGTGTGATTGTGTGATTGTGTGGTTGTGTGATTGTGTGATTGTGTGATTGTGTGATTGTGCGATTGTGTGATTGCGTGGTTGCGTGATTGCGTGATTGTGTGATTGTGTGATTGTGTGATTGCGTGATTGTGTGATTGTGGGATTGTGTGATTGTGTGATTGTGTGATTGTGGGATTGTGTGGTTGTGTGATTGTGTGGTTGTGTGATTGTGTGATTGTGTGATTGTGTGATTGTGGGATTGTGTGGTTGTGTGATTGTGTGGTTGTGTGATTGCGTGATTGTGTGATTGTGGTATTGTGTGATTGTGTGGTTGTGTGATTGTGTGATTGTGTGATTCTGTGATTGTGTGATTGTGTGATTGTGGGATTGTGTGGTTGTGTGATTGTGTGGTTGTGTGATTGCGTGATTGTGTGATTGTGGGATTGTGTGATTGTGTGATTGTATGGTTGTGTGATTGTGTGATTGTGTGATTGTGTGATTGTGTGATTGTGTGATTGTGTGATTGTGTGATTGTGGGATTGTGTGAGTGTGTGATTGTGTGATTGTGTGATTGTGTGATTGTGTGATTGTGTCACAGTGTGATTGTGTGATTGTGTGGTTGTGTGATTGTGTGATTGTGTGATTGTGTGAAAGTGGGTTTGTGTGTTTGTGGATTGTGTGGTTGTGTGATTGTGTGATGGCGGGATGTGGATTGTCTGATTGTGTGATTGTGTATTGGTGTGATTGTGCGATTGTGTGACTTTGCGATTGTGTGATTGTGTGATGGCGGGTTGTGGATTGTCTGATTGTGTGATTGTGTATTGGTGTGATTGTGCGATTGTGTGACAATGCGATTGTGTGATTGTGTGGTTGTGTGATTGTGTGATTGTGTGATTGTATAATTGTGGAATTGTGTGGTTGTGTGATTGTGTGATTGTGTGATTGTGTGATTGTGGGATTGTGTGGTTGTGTGATTGTGTGGTTGTGCGATTGTGTGATTGCGTGATTGCCTGGTTGCTTGATTCTGTGATTCCCTCGTTGTGCGATTGTGTTATTGTGTGATGAGGTGCTTGTATGATGGTGTGATTGTGTGATTGTGTGATTGTGTGGTTGTGTGATTGTGTGATTGTGTGATTGTGTGATTGTGCGATTGTGTGATTGTGTGATTGTGTGGTTGTGTGATTATGCGATTGTGTCATTGTGTTCATGTGTTATTTTGTGTTGGGGTGCTTGTGTGATTGCGTGAGTGTATGATTGTGTAACTGTGGATTGTGTATTGTGCGATTGTGTGATTGCGTGAGGGTGTGGTTGTGTGACTGTAGATTGCGTATTGTGTGATTGTGTGATTGCGTGATTGTGTGATTGTGTGATTGTGTGATTGTGTGATTGTGTGATTGTGTGATTGTGTGAAAGTGGGTTTGTGTGTTTGTGGATTGTGTGGTTGTGTGATTGTGTGATGGCGGGATGTGGATTGTCTGATTGTGTGATTGTGTATTGGTGTGATTGTGCGATTGTGTGACTTTGCGATTGTGTGATTGTGTGATGGCGGGTTGTGGGTTGTCTGATTGTGTGATTGTGTATTGGTGTGATTGTGCGATTGTGTGACAATGCGATTGTGTGATTGTGTGGTTGTGTGATTGTGTAATTGCATGGTGGGGTCATTGTGTGATAGCGTGATTGTGTGATAGTGTGATAGTGTGATTGTGTGATTGTGTGATTGTGTGATTGTGTGATTGTGTGATTGTGTCCATGTGTAATCGTGTGTTTGGGTGCTTGTGTTATTGTGCGAGTGTGTGATTGTGTGATTGTGGATTGTGTGATTGTGTGATTGTGGGATTGTGTGGTTGTGTGGTTGTGTGATTGTGTGGTTGTGTGATTGCGTGATCGTGTGATTGTGGGATTGTGTGATTGTGTGATTGTGTGATTATGGGATTGTGTGGTTGTGTGATTGTGTGATTGTGTGATTGTGTGATTGTGTGATTGTGTGATTGTGTGATTGTGTGATTGTGTGATTGTGTGATTGTGAGATTGTGGGATTGTGTGAGTGTGTGATTGTGTGATTGTGTGATTGTGTGATTGTGTGATTGTGTCACAGTGTGATTGTGTGATTGTGTGGTTGTGTGATTGTGTGATTGTGTGATTGTGGGATTGTGTGGTTGTGTGATTGTGTGGTTGTGTGATTGTGTGATTGTGTGGTTGTGGGATTGTGTGTTTCGGCGATTGTGTGATTGTGTGGTTGTGTGATTGTGTGATTGTGTGCTTGTGTGATTGTGCGGTTGTGTGATTGCGTGGTTGCGTGATCGCGTGATTGTGTGATTGTGTGATTTTGTGATTGTGTGGTTGTGTGATTGTGTGATTGTGTGATAGTGTGATTGTGCGATTGTGTGATTGCGTGATTGCCTGGTTGCGTGATTCTGTGATTCCCTCGTTGTGTGATTGTGTTATTGTGTGATGAGCTGCTTGTGGGATGGTGTGATTGTGTGATTGTGTGATTGTGTGATTGTGTGATTGTGTGATTGTGTGATTGTGTGATTGTGTGATTGTGTCACTGTGTGATTGTGTGATTGTGTGGTTGTGTGATTGTGTGATTGTGTGATTGTATAATTGTGGAATTGTGTGGTTGTGTGATTGTGTGATTGTGTGATTGTGTGATTGTGGGATTGTGTGGTTGTGTGATTGTGTGGTTGTGTGATTGCGTGATTGTGTGATTGTGGGATTGTGTGATTGTGTGATTGTGTGATAGTGTGATTGTGGGATTGTGTGGTTGTGTGATTGTGTGATTGTGTGATTGTGCGATTGTGTGATTGTGTGATTGTGTGGTTGTGTGAGTGTGTGGGTGTGTGATCGTGTGATTGTGTCACTGTGTGATTGTGTGATTGTGTGATTGTGTGGTGGTGTGATTGTGTGATTGTGTATTATGTGATTGTGTTCTTGTGTCTTTGTGTGATTGTGTAGTTGTGTGATTGTGTGATTGTGTGATTGTGGGATTGTGAGATTGTGTGATTGTGTGATTGTGTGATTGTGTGATTGTGTGAAAGTGGGTTTGTGTGTTTGTGGATTGTGTGGTTGTGTGATTGTGTGATGGCGGGATGTGGATTGTCTGATTGTGTGATTGTGTGATTGTGTGGCTGTGTGATTGTGTGATTGTGTGATTGTGGGATTGTGTGATTGTGTGATTGTGTGATTGTGTGATTGTGTGATTGTGTGGTTGTGTGATTGTGTGATTGTGTGATTGTGTGATTGTGTGATTGTGCGATTGTGTGATTGCGTGGTTGTGTGATTGTGTGGTTGTGTGATTGCGTGATTGTGTGATTGTGGGATTGTGTGATTGTGTGATTGTGTGATAGTGTGATTGTGGGATTGTGTGATTGTGTGATTGTGTGATTGTGTGATTGTGGGATTGTGTGGTTATGTGATTGTGTGGTTGTGTGATTGCGTGATTGTGTGATTGTGGGATTGTGTGATTGTGTGATTGTATGGTTGTGTGATTGTGTGATTGTGTGATTGTGTGATTGTGTGATTGTGTGATTGTGTGATTGTGTGATTGTGTGATTGTGGGATTGTGTGAGTGTGTGATTGTGTGATTGTGTGATTGTGTGATTGTGTGATTGTGTCACAGTGTGATTGTGTGATTGTGTGGTTGTGTGATTGTGTGATTGTGTGATTGTGTGAAAGTGGGTTTGTGTGTTTGTGGATTGTGTGGTTGTGTGATTGTGTGATGGCGGGATGTGGATTGTCTGATTGTGTATTGGTGTGATTGTGCGACTGTGTGACTTTGCGATTGTGTGATTGTGTGATGGCGGGTTGTGGATTGTCTGATTGTGTGATTGTGTATTGGTGTGATTGTGCGATTGTGTGACAATGCGATTGTGTGATTGTGTGGTTGTGTGATTGTGTGATTGTGTGATTGTATAATTGTGGAATTGTGTGGTTGTGTGATTGTGTGATTGTGTGATTGTGTGATTGTGGGATTGTGTGGTTGTGTGATTGTGTGGTTGTGCGATTGTGTGATTGCGTGATTGCCTGGTTGCGTGATTCTGTGATTCCCTCGTTGTGCGATTGTGTTATTGTGTGATGAGGTGCTTGTATGATGGTGTGATTGTGTGATTGTGTGATTGTGTGGTTGTGTGATTGTGTGATTGTGTGATTGTGTGATTGTGCGATTGTGTGATTGTGTGATTGTGTGGTTGTGTGATTATGCGATTGTGTCATTGTGTTCATGTGTTATTTTGTGTTGGGGTGCTTGTGTGATTGCGTGAGTATATGATTGTGTAACTGTGGATTGTGTATTGTGCGATTGTGTGATTGCGTGAGGGTGTGGTTGTGTGACTGTAGATTGCGTATTGTGTGATTGTGTGATTGCGTGATTGTGTGATTGTGTGATTGTGTGATTGTGTGATTGTGTGATTGTGTGAAAGTGGGTTTGTGTGTTTGTGGATTGTGTGGTTGTGTGATTGTGTGATGGCGGGATGTGGATTGTCTGATTGTGTGATTGTGTATTGGTGTGATTGTGCGATTGTGTGACTTTGCGATTGTGTGATTGTGTGATGGCGGGTTGTGGGTTGTCTGATTGTGTGATTGTGTATTGGTGTGATTGTGCGATTGTGTGACAATGCGATTGTGTGATTGTGTGGTTGTGTGATTGTGTAATTGCATGGTGGGGTCATTGTGTGATAGCGTGATTGTGTGATAGTGTGATAGTGTGATTGTGTGATTGTGTGATTGTGTGATTGTGTGATTGTGTGATTGTGTGATTGTGTCCATGTGTAATCGTGTGTTTGGGTGCTTGTGTTATTGTGCGAGTGTGTGATTGTGTGATTGTGGATTGTGTGATTGTGTGATTGTGGGATTGTGTGGTTGTGTGGTTGTGTGATTGTGTGGTTGTTTGATTGCGTGATCGTGTGATTGTGGGATTGTGTGATTGTGTGATTGTGTGATTATGGGATTGTGTGGTTGTGTGATTGTGTGATTGTGTGATTGTGTGATTGTGTGATTGTGTGATTGTGTGATTGTGTGATTGTGTGATTGTGAGATTGTGGGATTGTGTGAGTGTGTGATTGTGTGATTGTGTGATTGTGTGATTGTGTGATTGTGTCACAGTGTGATTGTGTGATTGTGTGGTTGTGTGATTGTGTGATTGTGTGATTGTGGGATTGTGTGGTTGTGTGATTGTGTGGTTGTGTGATTGTGTGATTGTGTGGTTGTGGGATTGTGTGTTTCGGCGATTGTGTGATTGTGTGGTTGTGTGATTGTGTGATTGTGTGCTTGTGTGATTGTGCGGTTGTGTGATTGCGTGGTTGCGTGATCGCGTGATTGTGTGATTGTGTGATTTTGTGATTGTGTGGTTGTGTGATTGTGTGATTGTGTGATAGTGTGATTGTGCGATTGTGTGATTGCGTGATTGCCTGGTTGCGTGATTCTGTGATTCCCTCGTTGTGTGATTGTGTTATTGTGTGATGAGCTGCTTGTGGGATGGTGTGATTGTGTGATTGTGTGATTGTGTGATTGTGTGATTGTGTGATTGTGTGATTGTGTGATTGTGTGATTGTGTCACTGTGTGATTGTGTGATTGTGTGGTTGTGTGATTGTGTGATTGTGTGATTGTATAATTGTGGAATTGTGTGGTTGTGTGATTGTGTGATTGTGTGATTGTGTGATTGTGGGATTGTGTGGTTGTGTGATTGTGTGGTTGTGTGATTGCGTGATTGTGTGATTGTGGGATTGTGTGATTGTGTGATTGTGTGATAGTGTGATTGTGGGATTGTGTGGTTGTGTGATTGTGTGATTGTGTGATTGTGCGATTGTGTGATTGTGTGATTGTGTGGTTGTGTGAGTGTGTGGGTGTGTGATCGTGTGATTGTGTCACTGTGTGATTGTGTGATTGTGTGATTGTGTGGTGGTGTGATTGCGTGATTGTGTATTATGTGATTGTGTTCTTGTGTCTTTGTGTGATTGTGTAGTTGTGTGATTGTGTGATTGTGTGATTGTGGGATTGTGAGATTGTGTGATTGTGTGATTGTGTGATTGTGTGAAAGTGGGTTTGTGTGTTTGTGGATTGTGTGGTTGTGTGATTGTGTGATGGCGGGATGTGGATTGTCTGATTGTGTGATTGTGTGATTGTGTGGCTGTGTGATTGTGTGATTGTGTGATTGTGGGATTGTGTGATTGTGTGATTGTGTGATTGTGTGATTGTGTGATTGTGTGGTTGTGTGATTGTGTGATTGTGTGATTGTGTGATTGTGTGATTGTGCGATTGTGTGATTGCGTGGTTGCGTTATTGCGTGATTGTGTGATTGTGTGATTGTGTGATTGTGTGGTTGTGTGATTGTGTGATTGTGTGATAGTGTGATTGTGCGATTGTGTGATTGCGTGATTGCCTGGTTGCGTGATTCTGTGATTCCCTCGTTGTGCGATTGTGTTATTGCGTGATGAGGTGCTTGTGTGATGGTGTGATTGTGTGATTGTGTGATTGTGTGGTTGTGTGATTGTGTGATTGTGTGATTGTGTGATTGTGTGATTGTGTGATTGTGTGGTTGTGTGATTATGTGATTGTGTCATTGTGTTCATGTGTTATTTTGTGTTGGGGTGCTTGTGTGATTGTGTGAGTGTATGATTGTGTGACTGTGGATTGTGTATTGTGCGATTGTGTGATTGCGTGAGTGTGTGGTTGTGTGACTGTAGATTGCGTATTGTGTGATTGTGTGATTGTGTGATTGTGTGGTTGTGTGATTGTGTGAAAGTGGGTTTGTGTGTTTGTGGACTGTGTGGTTGTGTGATTGTGTGATGGCGGGATGTGGATTGTCTGATTGTGTGATTGTGTATTGGTGTGATTGTGCGATTGTGTGACTTTGCGATTGTGTGATTGTGTGATGGCGGGTTGTGGATTGTCTGATTGTGTGATTGTGTATTGGTGTGATTGTGCGATTGTGTGACAATGCGATTGTGTGATTGTGTGGTTGTGTGATTGTGTAATTGCATGGTGGGGTGATTGTGTGATAGTGTGATTGTGTGATAGTGTGATAGTGTGATTGTGTGATTGTGTGATTGTGTGATTGTGTGATTGTGTGATTGTGTGATTGTGTGATTGTGTCCATGTGTAATCGTGTGTTTGGGTGCTTGTGTGATTGTGCGAGTGTGTGATTGTGTGATTGTGGATTGTGTGATTGTGTGATTGTGTGATTGTGTGATTGTGGGATTGTGTGGTTGTGTGATTGTGTGGTTGTGTGATTGTGTGATTGTGGGATTGTGTGGTTGTGTGATTGTGTGGTTGTGTGATTGTGTGATTGTGTGATTGTGTGATTGTGGATTGTGTGATTGTGTGATTGTGTGATTGTGTGATTGTGTGATTGTGTGATTGTGGGATTGTGTGGTTGTGTGATTGTGTGATTGTGTGATTGTGTGATTGTGGGATTGTGTGGTTGTGTGATTGTGTGGTTGCGTGATTGCGTGATTGTGTGATTGTGGGATTGTGTGATTGTGTGATTGTATTTTTGTGTGATTGTGTGATTGTGTGATTGTGTGATAGTGTGATTGCGTGATTGTGGGATTGTGTGATTGTGTGATTGTGTGATTGTGTGATTGTGTGATTGTGTGATTGTGTGATTGTGTGATAGTGTGATTGTGTGATTGTGTGATTGTGTGATTGTGTGATTGTGTGATTGTGTGATTGTGTGATTGTGTGATTGTGTGATTGTGTGATTGTGTTATTGTGTGATTGTGTGAAAGTGGGTTTGTGTGTTTGTGGATTGTATGGTTGTGTGATTGTGTGATGGCGGGATGTGGATTGTCTGATTGTGTGATTGTGTATTGGTGTGATTGTGCGATTGTGCGACTTTGCGATTGTGTGATTGTGTGATGGCGGGTTGTGGATTGTCTGATTGTGTGATTGTGTATTGGTGTGATTGTGTGATTGTGTGATTGTGGGATTGTGTGAGTGTGTGATTGTGTGATTGCGTGATTGTGTGAGTGTGTGATTGTGTCACAGTGTGATTGTGTGGTTGTGTGATTGTGTGATTGTGCCATTGTGTGGTTGTGTGATTGTGTGGTTGTGTGATTGTGTGATTGTGTGATTGCGGGATTGTGTGATTGTGTGATTGTGTGATTGTGTGGTTGTGTGATTGTGTGATTGTGTGATTGTGTGATTGTGCGATTGTGTGATTGCGTGGTTGCGTGATTGCGTGATTGTGTGATTGTGTGATTGTGTGATTGCGTGATTGTGTGATTGTGGGATTGTGTGATTGTGTGATTGTGTGATTGTGGGATTGTGTGGTTGTGTGATTGTGTGGTTGTGTGATTGTGTGATTGTGTGATTGTGTGATTGTGGGATTGTGTGGTTGTGTGATTGTGTGGTTGTGTGATTGCGTGATTGTGTGATTGTGGTATTGTGTGATTGTGTGGTTGTGTGATTGTGTGATTGTGTGATTGTGTGATTGTGTGATTTTGTGATTGTGGGATTGTGTGGTTGTGTGATTGTGTGGTTGTGTGATTGCGTGATTGTGTGATTGTGGGATTGTGTGATTGTGTGATTGTATGGTTGTGTGATTGTGTGATTGTGTGATTGTGTGATTGTGTGATTGTGTGATTGTGTGATTGTGTGATTGTGTGATTGTGGGATTGTGTGAGTGTGTGATTGTGTGATTGTGTGATTGTGTGATTGTGTGATTGTGTCACAGTGTGATTGTGTGATTGTGTGGTTGTGTGATTGTGTGATTGTGTGATTGTGTGAAAGTGGGTTTGTGTGTTTGTGGATTGTGTGGTTGTGTGATTGTGTGATGGCGGGATGTGGATTGTCTGATTGTGTGATTGTGCGATTGTGTGACTTTGCGATTGTGTGATTGTGTGATGGCGGGTTGTGGATTGTCTGATTGTGTGATTGTGTATTGGTGTGATTGTGCGATTGTGTGACAATGCGATTGTGTGATTGTGTGGTTGTGTGATTGTGTGATTGTGTGATTGTGTGATTGTATAATTGTGGAATTGTGTGGTTGTGTGATTGTGTGATTGTGTGATTGTGTGATTGTGGGATTGTGTGGTTGTGTGATTGTGTGGTTGTGTGATTGCGTGATTGTGTGATTGTGGGATTGTGTGATTGTGTGATTGTGTGATTGTGTGATTGTGGGATTGTGTGGTTGTGTGATTGTGTGATTGTGTGATTGTGCGATTGTGTGATTGTGTGATTGTGTGGTTGTGTGAGTGTGTGGGTGTGTGATCGTGTGATTGTGTCACTGTGTGATTGTGTGATTGTGTGATTGTGTGGTGGTGTGATTGCGTGATTGTGTATTATGTGATTGTGTTCTTGTGTCTTTGTGTGATTGTGTAGTTGTGTGATTGTGTGATTGTGTGATTGTGGGATTGTGAGATTGTGTGATTGTGTGCTTGTGTGATTGTGTGATTGTGTGATTGTGTGAAAGTGGGTTTGTGTGTTTGTGGATTGTGTGGTTGTGTGATTGTGTGATGGCGGGATGTGGATTGTCTGATTGTGTGATTGTGTATTGGTGTGATTGTGCGATTGTGTGACTTTGCGATTGTGTGATTGTGTGATGGCGGGTTGTGGGTTGTCTGATTGTGTGATTGTGTATTGGTGTGATTGCGTGATTGTGTGATTGTGGGATTGTGTGAGTGTGTGACTGTATGATTGCGTGATTGTGTGATTGCGTGATTGTGTGATTGTGTGATTGTGTCACAGTGTGATTGTGTGATTGTGTGGTTCTGTGATTGTGTGATTGTGTGATTGTGTGATTGTGGGATTGTGTGGTTGTGTGATTGTGTGGCTGTGTGATTGTGTGATTGTGTGATTGTGGGATTGTGTGATTGTGTGATTGTGTGATTGTGTGATTGTGTGGTTGTGTGATTGTGTGATTGTGTGATTGTGTGATTGTGTGATTGTGCGATTGTGTGATTGCGTGGTTGCGTTATTGCGTGATTGTGTGATTGTGTGATTGTGTGATTGTGTGGTTGTGTGATTGTGTGATTGTGTGATAGTGTGATTGTGCGATTGTGTGATTGCGTGATTGCCTGGTTGCGTGATTCTGTGATTCCCTCGTTGTGCGATTGTGTTATTGCGTGATGAGGTGCTTGTGTGATGGTGTGATTGTGTGATTGTGTGATTGTGTGGTTGTGTGATTGTGTGATTGTGTGATTGTGTGATTGTGTGATTGTGTGATTGTGTGATTGCGGGATTGTGTGATTGTGTGATTGTGTGATTGTGTGATTGTGTGGTTGTGTGATTGTGTGATTGTGTGATTGTGTGATTGTGCGATTGTGTGATTGCGTGGTTGCGTGATTGCGTGATTGTGTGATTGTGTGATTGTGTGATTGCGTGATTGTGTGATTGTGGGATTGTGTGATTGTGTGATTGTGGGATTGTGTGGTTGTGTGATTGTGTGGTTGTGTGATTGTGTGATTGTGTGATTGTGTGATTGTGGGATTGTGTGGTTGTGTGATTGTGTGGTTGTGTGATTGCGTGATTGTGTGATTGTGGGATTGTGTGATTGTGTGGTTGTGTGATTGTGTGATTGTGTGATTGTGTGATTGTGTGATTGTGTGATTGTGGGATTGTGTGGTTGTGTGATTGTGTGGTTGTGTGATTGCGTGATTGTGTGATTGTGGGATTGTGTGATTGTGTGATTGTATGGTTGTGTGATTGTGTGATTGTGTGATTGTGTGATTGTGTGATTGTGTGATTGTGTGATTGTGTGATTGTGGGATTGTGTGAGTGTGTGATTGTGTGATTGTGTGATTGTGTGATTGTGTGATTGTGTGATTGTGTCACAGTGTGATTGTGTGATTGTGTGGTTGTGTGATTGTGTGATTGTGTGATTGTGTGAAAGTGGGTTTGTGTGTTTGTGGATTGTGTGGTTGTGTGATTGTGTGATGGCGGGATGTGGATTGTCTGATTGTGTGATTGTGTATTGGTGTGATTGTGCGATTGTGTGACTTTGCGATTGTGTGATTGTGTGGTGGCGGGTTGTGGATTGTCTGATTGTGTGATTGTGTATTGGTGTGATTGTGCGATTGTGTGACAATGCGATTGTGTGATTGTGTGGTTGTGTGATTGTGTAATTGCATGGTGGGGTGATTGTGTGATAGTGTGATTGTGTGATAGTGTGATAGTGTGATTGTGTGATTGTGTGATTGTGTGATTGTGTGATTGTGTGATTGTGTCCATGTGTAATCGTGTGTTTGGGTGCTTGTGTGATTGTGCGAGTGGGTGATTGTGTGATTGTGGATTGTGTGATTGTGTGATTGTGTGATTGTGTGATTGTGTGATTGTGGGATTGTGTGGTTGCGTGATTGTGTGGTTGTGTGATTGTGTGATTGTGGGATTGTGTGGTTGTGTGATTGTGTGGTTGTGTGATTGTGTGGTTGTGTGATTGTGTGATTGTGGGATTGTGTGGTTGTGTGATTGTGTGGTTGTGTGATTGCGTGATTGTGTGATTGTGGGATTGTGTGATTGTGTGATTGTGTGATTATGGGATTGTGTGGTTGTGTGATTGTGTGGTTGTGTGATTGTGTGATTGTGTGATTGTGTGATTGTGTGAATGTGTGATTGTGTGATTGTGGGATTGTGTGGTTGTGTGATTGTGTGATTGTGTGATTGTGTGATTGTGTGATTGTGTGATTGTGTGATTGTGTGATTGTGTGGTGGTGTGATTGTGTGATTGTGTATTATGTGATTCTGTGATTGTGTGATTGTGTGGTTGTGTGATTGTGTTATTGTGTGATTGTGTGAAAGTGGGTTTGTGTGTTTGTGGATTGTATGGTTGTGTGATTGTGTGATGGCGGGATGTGGATTGTCTGATTGTGTGATTGTGTATTGGTGTGATTGTGCGATTGTGCGACTTTGCGATTGTGTGATTGTGTGATGGCGGGTTGTGGATTGTCTGATTGTGTGATTGTGTATTGGTGTGATTGTGTGATTGTGTGATTGTGGGATTGTGTGAGTGTGTGATTGTGTGATTGCGTGATTGTGTGATTGTGTGATTGTGTCACAGTGTGATTGTGTGGTTGTGTGATTGTGTGATTGTGCCATTGTGTGGTTGTGTGATTGTGTGGTTGTGTGATTGTGTGATTGTGTGATTGCGGGATTGTGTGATTGTGTGATTGTGTGATTGTGTGGTTGTGTGATTGTGTGATTGTGTGATTGTGTGATTGTGCGATTGTGTGATTGCGTGGTTGCGTGATTGCGTGATTGTGTGATTGTGTGATTGTGGGATTGTGTGGTTGTGTGATTGTGTGGTTGTGTGATTGCGTGATTGTGTGATTGTGGGATTGTGTGATTGTGTGGTTGTGTGATTGTGTGATTGTGTGATTGTGTGGTTGTGTGATTGTGGGATTGTGTGGTTGTGTGATTGTGTGGTTGTGTGATTGCGTGATTGTGTGATTGTGGGATTGTGTGATTGTGTGATTGTATGGTTGTGTGATTGTGTGATTGTGTGATTGTGTGATTGTGTGATTGTGTGATTGTGTGATTGTGTGATTGTGGGATTGTGTGAGTGTGTGATTGTGTGATTGTGTGATTGTGTGATTGTGTGATTGTGTGATTGTGTCACAGTGTGATTGTGTGATTGTGTGGTTGTGTGATTGTGTGATTGTGTGATTGTGTGAAAGTGGGTTTGTGTGTTTGTGGATTGTGTGGTTGTGTGATTGTGTGATGGCGGGATGTGGATTGTCTGATTGTGTGATTGTGTATTGGTGTGATTGTGCGATTGTGTGACTTTGCGATTGTGTGATTGTGTGGTGGCGGGTTGTGGATTGTCTGATTGTGTGATTGTGTATTGGTGTGATTGTGCGATTGTGTGACAATGCGATTGTGTGATTGTGTGGTTGTGTGATTGTGTAATTGCATGGTGGTGTGATTGTGTGATAGTGTGATTGTGTGATAGTGTGATAGTGTGATTGTGTGATTGTGTGATTGTGTGATTGTGTGATTGTGTGATTGTGTCCATGTGTAATCGTGTGTTTGGGTGCTTGTGTGATTGTGCGAGTGGGTGATTGTGTGATTGTGGATTGTGTGATTGTGTGATTGTGTGATTGTGTGATTGTGTGATTGTGGGATTGTGTGGTTGCGTGATTGTGTGGTTGTGTGATTGTGTGATTGTGGGATTGTGTGGTTGTGTGATTGTGTGGTTGTGTGATTGTGTGGTTGTGTGATTGTGTGATTGTGGGATTGTGTGGTTGTGTGATTGTGTGGTTGTGTGATTGCGTGATTGTGTGATTGTGGGATTGTGTGATTGTGTGATTGTGTGATTATGGGATTGTGTGGTTGTGTGATTGTGTGGTTGTGTGATTGTGTGATTGTGTGATTGTGTGATTGTGTGAATGTGTGATTGTGTGATTGTGGGATTGTGTGGTTGTGTGATTGTGTGATTGTGTGATTGTGTGATTGTGTGATTGTGTGATTGTGTGATTGTGTGATTGTGTGGTGGTGTGATTGTGTGATTGTGTATTATGTGATTCTGTGATTGTGTGATTGTGTGGTTGTGTGATTGTGTTATTGTGTGATTGTGTGAAAGTGGGTTTGTGTGTTTGTGGATTGTATGGTTGTGTGATTGTGTGATGGCGGGATGTGGATTGTCTGATTGTGTGATTGTGTATTGGTGTGATTGTGCGATTGTGCGACTTTGCGATTGTGTGATTGTGTGATGGCGGGTTGTGGATTGTCTGATTGTGTGATTGTGTATTGGTGTGATTGTGTGATTGTGTGATTGTGGGATTGTGTGAGTGTGTGATTGTGTGATTGCGTGATTGTGTGATTGTGTGATTGTGTCACAGTGTGATTGTGTGGTTGTGTGATTGTGTGATTGTGCCATTGTGTGGTTGTGTGATTGTGTGGTTGTGTGATTGTGTGATTGTGTGATTGCGGGATTGTGTGATTGTGTGATTGTGTGATTGTGTGGTTGTGTGATTGTGTGATTGTGTGATTGTGTGATTGTGCGATTGTGTGATTGCGTGGTTGCGTGATTGCGTGATTGTGTGATTGTGTGATTGTGTGATTGCGTGATTGTGTGATTGTGGGATTGTGTGATTGTGTGATTGTGTGATTGTGGGATTGTGTGGTTGTGTGATTGTGTGGTTGTGTGATTGTGTGATTGTGTGATTGTGTGATTGTGGGATTGTGTGGTTGTGTGATTGTGTGGTTGTGTGATTGCGTGATTGTGTGATTGTGGTATTGTGTGATTGTGTGGTTGTGTGATTGTGTGATTGTGTGATTGTGTGATTGTGTGATTGTGTGATTGTGGGATTGTGTGGTTGTGTGATTGTGTGGTTGTGTGATTGCGTGATTGTGTGATTGTGGGATTGTGTGATTGTGTGATTGTATGGTTGTGTGATTGTGTGATTGTGTGATTGTGTGATTGTGTGATTGTGTGATTGTGTGATTGTGTGATTGTGGGATTGTGTGAGTGTGTGATTGTGTGATTGTGTGATTGTGTGATTGTGTGATTGTGTCACAGTGTGATTGTGTGATTGTGTGGTTGTGTGATTGTGTGATTGTGTGATTGTGTGAAAGTGGGTTTGTGTGTTTGTGGATTGTGTGGTTGTGTGATTGTGTGATGGCGGGATGTGGATTGTCTGATTGTGTGATTGTGTATTGGTGTGATTGTGCGATTGTGTGACTTTGCGATTGTGTGATTGTGTGATGGCGGGTTGTGGATTGTCTGATTGTGTGATTGTGTATTGGTGTGATTGTGCGATTGTGTGACAATGCGATTGTGTGATTGTGTGGTTGTGTGATTGTGTGATTGTGTGATTGTATAATTGTGGAATTGTGTGGTTGTGTGATTGTGTGATTGTGTGATTGTGTGATTGTGGGATTGTGTGGTTGTGTGATTGTGTGGTTGTGCGATTGTGTGATTGCGTGATTGCCTGGTTGCGTGATTCTGTGATTCCCTCGTTGTGCGATTGTGTTATTGTGTGATGAGGTGCTTGTATGATGGTGTGATTGTGTGATTGTGTGATTGTGTGGTTGTGTGATTGTGTGATTGTGTGATTGTGTGATTGTGCGATTGTGTGATTGTGTGATTGTGTGGTTGTGTGATTATGCGATTGTGTCATTGTGTTCATGTGTTATTTTGTGTTGGGGTGCTTGTGTGATTGCGTGAGTGTATGATTGTGTAACTGTGGATTGTGTATTGTGCGATTGTGTGATTGCGTGAGGGTGTGGTTGTGTGACTGTAGATTGCGTATTGTGTGATTGTGTGATTGCGTGATTGTGTGATTGTGTGATTGTGTGATTGTGTGATTGTGTGATTGTGTGATTGTGTGAAAGTGGGTTTGTGTGTTTGTGGATTGTGTGGTTGTGTGATTGTGTGATGGCGGGATGTGGATTGTCTGATTGTGTGATTGTGTATTGGTGTGATTGTGCGATTGTGTGACTTTGCGATTGTGTGATTGTGTGATGGCGGGTTGTGGGTTGTCTGATTGTGTGATTGTGTATTGGTGTGATTGTGCGATTGTGTGACAATGCGATTGTGTGATTGTGTGGTTGTGTGATTGTGTAATTGCATGGTGGGGTCATTGTGTGATAGCGTGATTGTGTGATAGTGTGATAGTGTGATTGTGTGATTGTGTGATTGTGTGATTGTGTGATTGTGTGATTGTGTCCATGTGTAATCGTGTGTTTGGGTGCTTGTGTTATTGTGCGAGTGTGTGATTGTGTGATTGTGGATTGTGTGATTGTGTGATTGTGGGATTGTGTGGTTGTGTGGTTGTGTGATTGTGTGGTTGTGTGATTGCGTGATCGTGTGATTGTGGGATTGTGTGATTGTGTGATTGTGTGATTATGGGATTGTGTGGTTGTGTGATTGTGTGATTGTGTGATTGTGTGATTGTGTGATTGTGTGATTGTGTGATTGTGTGATTGTGTGATTGTGAGATTGTGGGATTGTGTGAGTGTGTGATTGTGTGATTGTGTGATTGTGTGATTGTGTGATTGTGTCACAGTGTGATTGTGTGATTGTGTGGTTGTGTGATTGTGTGATTGTGTGATTGTGGGATTGTGTGGTTGTGTGATTGTGTGGTTGTGTGATTGTGTGATTGTGTGGTTGTGGGATTGTGTGTTTCGGCGATTGTGTGATTGTGTGGTTGTGTGATTGTGTGATTGTGTGCTTGTGTGATTGTGCGGTTGTGTGATTGCGTGGTTGCGTGATCGCGTGATTGTGTGATTGTGTGATTTTGTGATTGTGTGGTTGTGTGATTGTGTGATTGTGTGATAGTGTGATTGTGCGATTGTGTGATTGCGTGATTGCCTGGTTGCGTGATTCTGTGATTCCCTCGTTGTGTGATTGTGTTATTGTGTGATGAGCTGCTTGTGGGATGGTGTGATTGTGTGATTGTGTGATTGTGTGATTGTGTGATTGTGTGATTGTGTGATTGTGTGATTGTGTGATTGTGTCACTGTGTGATTGTGTGATTGTGTGGTTGTGTGATTGTGTGATTGTGTGATTGTATAATTGTGGAATTGTGTGGTTGTGTGATTGTGTGATTGTGTGATTGTGTGATTGTGGGATTGTGTGGTTGTGTGATTGTGTGGTTGTGTGATTGCGTGATTGTGTGATTGTGGGATTGTGTGATTGTGTGATTGTGTGATAGTGTGATTGTGGGATTGTGTGGTTGTGTGATTGTGTGATTGTGTGATTGTGCGATTGTGTGATTGTGTGATTGTGTGGTTGTGTGAGTGTGTGGGTGTGTGATCGTGTGATTGTGTCACTGTGTGATTGTGTGATTGTGTGATTGTGTGGTGGTGTGATTGTGTGATTGTGTATTATGTGATTGTGTTCTTGTGTCTTTGTGTGATTGTGTAGTTGTGTGATTGTGTGATTGTGTGATTGTGGGATTGTGAGATTGTGTGATTGTGTGATTGTGTGATTGTGTGATTGTGTGAAAGTGGGTTTGTGTGTTTGTGGATTGTGTGGTTGTGTGATTGTGTGATGGCGGGATGTGGATTGTCTGATTGTGTGATTGTGTGATTGTGTGGCTGTGTGATTGTGTGATTGTGTGATTGTGGGATTGTGTGATTGTGTGATTGTGTGATTGTGTGATTGTGTGATTGTGTGGTTGTGTGATTGTGTGATTGTGTGATTGTGTGATTGTGTGATTGTGCGATTGTGTGATTGCGTGGTTGTGTGATTGTGTGGTTGTGTGATTGCGTGATTGTGTGATTGTGGGATTGTGTGATTGTGTGATTGTGTGATAGTGTGATTGTGGGATTGTGTGATTGTGTGATTGTGTGATTGTGTGATTGTGGGATTGTGTGGTTATGTGATTGTGTGGTTGTGTGATTGCGTGATTGTGTGATTGTGGGATTGTGTGATTGTGTGATTGTATGGTTGTGTGATTGTGTGATTGTGTGATTGTGTGATTGTGTGATTGTGTGATTGTGTGATTGTGTGATTGTGTGATTGTGGGATTGTGTGAGTGTGTGATTGTGTGATTGTGTGATTGTGTGATTGTGTGATTGTGTCACAGTGTGATTGTGTGATTGTGTGGTTGTGTGATTGTGTGATTGTGTGATTGTGTGAAAGTGGGTTTGTGTGTTTGTGGATTGTGTGGTTGTGTGATTGTGTGATGGCGGGATGTGGATTGTCTGATTGTGTATTGGTGTGATTGTGCGATTGTGTGACTTTGCGATTGTGTGATTGTGTGATGGCGGGTTGTGGATTGTCTGATTGTGTGATTGTGTATTGGTGTGATTGTGCGATTGTGTGACAATGCGATTGTGTGATTGTGTGGTTGTGTGATTGTGTGATTGTGTGATTGTATAATTGTGGAATTGTGTGGTTGTGTGATTGTGTGATTGTGTGATTGTGTGATTGTGGGATTGTGTGGTTGTGTGATTGTGTGGTTGTGCGATTGTGTGATTGCGTGATTGCCTGGTTGCGTGATTCTGTGATTCCCTCGTTGTGCGATTGTGTTATTGTGTGATGAGGTGCTTGTATGATGGTGTGATTGTGTGATTGTGTGATTGTGTGGTTGTGTGATTGTGTGATTGTGTGATTGTGTGATTGTGCGATTGTGTGATTGTGTGATTGTGTGGTTGTGTGATTATGCGATTGTGTCATTGTGTTCATGTGTTATTTTGTGTTGGGGTGCTTGTGTGATTGCGTGAGTATATGATTGTGTAACTGTGGATTGTGTATTGTGCGATTGTGTGATTGCGTGAGGGTGTGGTTGTGTGACTGTAGATTGCGTATTGTGTGATTGTGTGATTGCGTGATTGTGTGATTGTGTGATTGTGTGATTGTGTGATTGTGTGATTGTGTGAAAGTGGGTTTGTGTGTTTGTGGATTGTGTGGTTGTGTGATTGTGTGATGGCGGGATGTGGATTGTCTGATTGTGTGATTGTGTATTGGTGTGATTGTGCGATTGTGTGACTTTGCGATTGTGTGATTGTGTGATGGCGGGTTGTGGGTTGTCTGATTGTGTGATTGTGTATTGGTGTGATTGTGCGATTGTGTGACAATGCGATTGTGTGATTGTGTGGTTGTGTGATTGTGTAATTGCATGGTGGGGTCATTGTGTGATAGCGTGATTGTGTGATAGTGTGATAGTGTGATTGTGTGATTGTGTGATTGTGTGATTGTGTGATTGTGTGATTGTGTCCATGTGTAATCGTGTGTTTGGGTGCTTGTGTTATTGTGCGAGTGTGTGATTGTGTGATTGTGGATTGTGTGATTGTGTGATTGTGGGATTGTGTGGTTGTGTGGTTGTGTGATTGTGTGGTTGTGTGATTGCGTGATCGTGTGATTGTGGGATTGTGTGATTGTGTGATTGTGTGATTATGGGATTGTGTGGTTGTGTGATTGTGTGATTGTGTGATTGTGTGATTGTGTGATTGTGTGATTGTGTGATTGTGTGATTGTGTGATTGTGAGATTGTGGGATTGTGTGAGTGTGTGATTGTGTGATTGTGTGATTGTGTGATTGTGTGATTGTGTCACAGTGTGATTGTGTGATTGTGTGGTTGTGTGATTGTGTGATTGTGTGATTGTGGGATTGTGTGGTTGTGTGATTGTGTGGTTGTGTGATTGTGTGATTGTGTGGTTGTGGGATTGTGTGTTTCGGCGATTGTGTGATTGTGTGGTTGTGTGATTGTGTGATTGTGTGCTTGTGTGATTGTGCGGTTGTGTGATTGCGTGGTTGCGTGATCGCGTGATTGTGTGATTGTGTGATTTTGTGATTGTGTGGTTGTGTGATTGTGTGATTGTGTGATAGTGTGATTGTGCGATTGTGTGATTGCGTGATTGCCTGGTTGCGTGATTCTGTGATTCCCTCGTTGTGTGATTGTGTTATTGTGTGATGAGCTGCTTGTGGGATGGTGTGATTGTGTGATTGTGTGATTGTGTGATTGTGTGATTGTGTGATTGTGTGATTGTGTGATTGTGTGATTGTGTCACTGTGTGATTGTGTGATTGTGTGGTTGTGTGATTGTGTGATTGTGTGATTGTATAATTGTGGAATTGTGTGGTTGTGTGATTGTGTGATTGTGTGATTGTGTGATTGTGGGATTGTGTGGTTGTGTGATTGTGTGGTTGTGTGATTGCGTGATTGTGTGATTGTGGGATTGTGTGATTGTGTGATTGTGTGATAGTGTGATTGTGGGATTGTGTGGTTGTGTGATTGTGTGATTGTGTGATTGTGCGATTGTGTGATTGTGTGATTGTGTGGTTGTGTGAGTGTGTGGGTGTGTGATCGTGTGATTGTGTCACTGTGTGATTGTGTGATTGTGTGATTGTGTGGTGGTGTGATTGCGTGATTGTGTATTATGTGATTGTGTTCTTGTGTCTTTGTGTGATTGTGTGGCTGTGTGATTGTGTGATTGTGTGATTGTGGGATTGTGTGATTGTGTGATTGTGTGATTGTGTGATTGTGTGATTGTGTGGTTGTGTGATTGTGTGATTGTGTGATTGTGTGATTGTGTGATTGTGCGATTGTGTGATTGCGTGGTTGCGTTATTGCGTGATTGTGTGATTGTGTGATTGTGTGATTGTGTGGTTGTGTGATTGTGTGATTGTGTGATAGTGTGATTGTGCGATTGTGTGATTGCGTGATTGCCTGGTTGCGTGATTCTGTGATTCCCTCGTTGTGCGATTGTGTTATTGCGTGATGAGGTGCTTGTGTGATGGTGTGATTGTGTGATTGTGTGATTGTGTGGTTGTGTGATTGTGTGATTGTGTGATTGTGTGATTGTGTGATTGTGTGATTGTGTGGTTGTGTGATTATGTGATTGTGTCATTGTGTTCATGTGTTATTTTGTGTTGGGGTGCTTGTGTGATTGTGTGAGTGTATGATTGTGTGACTGTGGATTGTGTATTGTGCGATTGTGTGATTGCGTGAGTGTGTGGTTGTGTGACTGTAGATTGCGTATTGTGTGATTGTGTGATTGTGTGATTGTGTGGTTGTGTGATTGTGTGAAAGTGGGTTTGTGTGTTTGTGGACTGTGTGGTTGTGTGATTGTGTGATGGCGGGATGTGGATTGTCTGATTGTGTGATTGTGTATTGGTGTGATTGTGCGATTGTGTGACTTTGCGATTGTGTGATTGTGTGATGGCGGGTTGTGGATTGTCTGATTGTGTGATTGTGTATTGGTGTGATTGTGCGATTGTGTGACAATGCGATTGTGTGATTGTGTGGTTGTGTGATTGTGTAATTGCATGGTGGGGTGATTGTGTGATAGTGTGATTGTGTGATAGTGTGATAGTGTGATTGTGTGATTGTGTGATTGTGTGATTGTGTGATTGTGTGATTGTGTGATTGTGTCCATGTGTAATCGTGTGTTTGGGTGCTTGTGTGATTGTGCGAGTGTGTGATTGTGTGATTGTGGATTGTGTGATTGTGTGATTGTGTGATTGTGTGATTGTGTGATTGTGGGATTGTGTGGTTGTGTGATTGTGTGGTTGTGTGATTGTGTGATTGTGGGATTGTGTGGTTGTGTGATTGTGTGGTTGTGTGATTGTGTGATTGTGTGATTGTGTGATTGTGGATTGTGTGATTGTGTGATTGTGTGATTGTGTGATTGTGTGATTGTGTGATTGTGGGATTGTGTGGTTGTGTGATTGTGTGATTGTGTGATTGTGTGATTGTGGGATTGTGTGGTTGTGTGATTGTGTGGTTGCGTGATTGCGTGATTGTGTGATTGTAGGATTGTGTGATTGCGTGATTGTGTGAATGTGGGATTGTGTGATTGTGTGATTGTGTGATTGTGGGATTGTGTGGTTGTGTGATTGTGTGGTTGTGTGATTGTGTGATTGTGTGATTGTGTGATTGTGGGATTGTGTGGTTGTGTGATTGTGTGGTTGTGTGATTGCGTGATTGTGTGATTGTGGTATTGTGTGATTGTGTGGTTGTGTGATTGTGTGATTGTGTGATTGTGTGATTGTGTGATTGTGTGATTGTGTGATTGTGGGACTGTGTGGTTGTGTGGTTGTGTGATTGTGTGGTTGTGTGATTGCGTGATTGTGTGATTGCGTGATTGTGTGATTGTGGGATTGTGTGATTGTGTGATTGTATGGTTGTGTGATTGTGTGATTGTGTGATTGTGTGATTGTGTGATTGTGTGATTGTGTGATTGTGTGATTGTGTGATTGTGGGATTGTGTGAGTGTGTGATTGTGTGATTGTGTGATTGTGTGATTGTGTGATTGTGTCACAGTGTGATTGTGTGATTGTGTGGTTGTGTGATTGTGTGATTGTGTGATTGTGTGAAAGTGGGTTTGTGTGTTTGTGGATTGTGTGGTTGTGTGATTGTGTGATGGCGGGATGTGGATTGTCTGATTGTGTGATTGTGCGATTGTGTGACTTTGCGATTGTGTGATTGTGTGATGGCGGGTTGTGGATTGTCTGATTGTGTGATTGTGTATTGGTGTGATTGTGCGATTGTGTGACAATGCGATTGTGTGATTGTGTGGTTGTGTGATTGTGTGATTGTGTGATTGTGTGATTGTATAATTGTGGAATTGTGTGGTTGTGTGATTGTGTGATTGTGTGATTGTGTGATTGTGGGATTGTGTGGTTGTGTGATTGTGTGGTTGTGTGATTGCGTGATTGTGTGATTGTGGGATTGTGTGATTGTGTGATTGTGTGATTGTGTGATTGTGGGATTGTGTGGTTGTGTGATTGTGTGATTGTGTGATTGTGCGATTGTGTGATTGTGTGATTGTGTGGTTGTGTGAGTGTGTGGGTGTGTGATCGTGTGATTGTGTCACTGTGTGATTGTGTGATTGTGTGATTGTGTGGTGGTGTGATTGCGTGATTGTGTATTATGTGATTGTGTTCTTGTGTCTTTGTGTGATTGTGTAGTTGTGTGATTGTGTGATTGTGTGATTGTGGGATTGTGAGATTGTGTGATTGTGTGCTTGTGTGATTGTGTGATTGTGTGATTGTGTGAAAGTGGGTTTGTGTGTTTGTGGATTGTGTGGTTGTGTGATTGTGTGATGGCGGGATGTGGATTGTCTGATTGTGTGATTGTGTATTGGTGTGATTGTGCGATTGTGTGACTTTGCGATTGTGTGATTGTGTGATGGCGGGTTGTGGGTTGTCTGATTGTGTGATTGTGTATTGGTGTGATTGCGTGATTGTGTGATTGTGGGATTGTGTGAGTGTGTGACTGTATGATTGCGTGATTGTGTGATTGCGTGATTGTGTGATTGTGTGATTGTGTCACAGTGTGATTGTGTGATTGTGTGGTTCTGTGATTGTGTGATTGTGTGATTGTGTGATTGTGGGATTGTGTGGTTGTGTGATTGTGTGGCTGTGCGATTGTGTGATTGTGTGATTGTGGGATTGTGTGATTGTGTGATTGTGTGATTGTGTGATTGTGTGGTTGTGTGATTGTGTGATTGTGTGATTGTGTGATTGTGTGATTGTGCGATTGTGTGATTGCGTGGTTGCGTTATTGCGTGATTGTGTGATTGTGTGATTGTGTGATTGTGTGGTTGTGTGATTGTGTGATTGTGTGATAGTGTGATTGTGCGATTGTGTGATTGCGTGATTGCCTGGTTGCGTGATTCTGTGATTCCCTCGTTGTGCGATTGTGTTATTGCGTGATGAGGTGCTTGTGTGATGGTGTGATTGTGTGATTGTGTGATTGTGTGGTTGTGTGATTGTGTGATTGTGTGATTGTGTGATTGTGTGATTGTGTGATTGTGTGATTGCGGGATTGTGTGATTGTGTGATTGTGTGATTGTGTGATTGTGTGGTTGTGTGATTGTGTGATTGTGTGATTGTGTGATTGTGCGATTGTGTGATTGCGTGGTTGCGTGATTGCGTGATTGTGTGATTGTGTGATTGTGTGATTGCGTGATTGTGTGATTGTGGGATTGTGTGATTGTGTGATTGTGGGATTGTGTGGTTGTGTGATTGTGTGGTTGTGTGATTGTGTGATTGTGTGATTGTGTGATTGTGGGATTGTGTGGTTGTGTGATTGTGTGGTTGTGTGATTGCGTGATTGTGTGATTGTGGGATTGTGTGATTGTGTGGTTGTGTGATTGTGTGATTGTGTGATTGTGTGATTGTGTGATTGTGGGATTGTGTGGTTGTGTGATTGTGTGGTTGTGTGATTGCGTGATTGTGTGATTGTGGGATTGTGTGATTGTGTGATTGTATGGTTGTGTGATTGTGTGATTGTGTGATTGTGTGATTGTGTGATTGTGTGATTGTGTGATTGTGTGATTGTGGGATTGTGTGAGTGTGTGATTGTGTGATTGTGTGATTGTGTGATTGTGTGATTGTGTGATTGTGTCACAGTGTGATTGTGTGATTGTGTGGTTGTGTGATTGTGTGATTGTGTGATTGTGTGAAAGTGGGTTTGTGTGTTTGTGGATTGTGTGGTTGTGTGATTGTGTGATGGCGGGATGTGGATTGTCTGATTGTGTGATTGTGTATTGGTGTGATTGTGCGATTGTGTGACTTTGCGATTGTGTGATTGTGTGGTGGCGGGTTGTGGATTGTCTGATTGTGTGATTGTGTATTGGTGTGATTGTGCGATTGTGTGACAATGCGATTGTGTGATTGTGTGGTTGTGTGATTGTGTAATTGCATGGTGGGGTGATTGTGTGATAGTGTGATTGTGTGATAGTGTGATAGTGTGATTGTGTGATTGTGTGATTGTGTGATTGTGTGATTGTGTGATTGTGTCCATGTGTAATCGTGTGTTTGGGTGCTTGTGTGATTGTGCGAGTGGGTGATTGTGTGATTGTGGATTGTGTGATTGTGTGATTGTGTGATTGTGTGATTGTGTGATTGTGGGATTGTGTGGTTGCGTGATTGTGTGGTTGTGTGATTGTGTGATTGTGGGATTGTGTGGTTGTGTGATTGTGTGGTTGTGTGATTGTGTGGTTGTGTGATTGTGTGATTGTGGGATTGTGTGGTTGTGTGATTGTGTGGTTGTGTGATTGCGTGATTGTGTGATTGTGGGATTGTGTGATTGTGTGATTGTGTGATTATGGGATTGTGTGGTTGTGTGATTGTGTGGTTGTGTGATTGTGTGATTGTGTGATTGTGTGATTGTGTGAATGTGTGATTGTGTGATTGTGGGATTGTGTGGTTGTGTGATTGTGTGATTGTGTGATTGTGTGATTGTGTGATTGTGTGATTGTGTGATTGTGTGATTGTGTGATTGTGTGATTGTGTGGTGGTGTGATTGTGTGATTGTGTATTATGTGATTCTGTGATTGTGTGATTGTGTGGTTGTGTGATTGTGTGATTGTGTGATTGTGGGATTGTGTGGTTGTGTGATTGTGTGGTTGTGTGATTGTGTGATTGTGTGATTGTGTGATTGTGTGATTGTGTGATTGTGTGATTGTGTGATTGTGTGATTGTGTGATTGTGTGATTGTGTGATTGTGTGATTGTGTGATTGTGTGATTGTGTGATTGTGCGATTGTGTGATTGTGTGAAAGTGGGCTTGTGTGTTTGTGGATTGTGTGGTTGTGTGATTGTGTGATGGCGGGATGTGGATTGTCTGATTGTGTGATTGTGTATTGGTGTGATTGTGCGATTGTGTGACTTTGCGATTGTGTGATTGTGTGATGGCGGGTTGTGGATTGTCTGATTGTGTGATTGTGTATTGGTGTGATTGTGTGATTGTGTGATGGCGGGTTGTGGATTGTCTGATTGTGTGATTGTGTATTGGTGTGGTTGTGTGATTGTGTGATTGTGGGATTGTGTGAGTGTGTGATTGTGTGATTGCGTGATTGTGTGATTGTGTGATTGTGTCACAGTGTGATTGTGTGATTGTGTGGTTGTGTGATTGTGTGATTGTGTGATTGTGGGATTGTGTGGTTGTGTGATTGTGTGGTTGTGTGATTGTGTGATTGTGTGATTGTGGGATTGTGTGATTGTGTGATTGTGTGATTGTGTGGTTGTGTGATTGTGTGATTGTGTGATTATGCGATTGTGTGATTGCGTGGTTGCGTGATTGCGTGATTGTGTGATTGTGTGATTGTGTGATTGTGTGGTTGTGTGATTGTGTGATTGTGTGATAGTGTGATTGTGCGATTGTGTGATTGCGTGATTGCCTGGTTGCGTGATTCTGTGATTCCCTCGTTGTGCGATTGTGTTATTGTGTGATGAGGTGCTTGTGTGATGGTGTGATTGTGTGATTGTGTGATTGTGTGGTTGTGTGATTGTGTGATTGTGTGATTGTGTGATTGTGCGATTGTGTGATTGTGTGATTGTGTGGTTGTGTGATTATGCGATTGTGTCATTGTGTTCATGTGTTATTTTGTGTTGGGGTGCTTGTGTGATTGCGTGAGTGTATGATTGTGTGACTGTGGATTGTGTATTGTGCGATTGTGTGATTGCGTGAGTGTGTGGTTGTGTGACTGCAGATTACGTATTGTGTGATTGTGTGATTGCGTGATTGTGTGATTGTGTGATTGTGTGATTGTGTGATTGTGTGATTGTGTGATTGTGTGAAAGTGGGTTTGTGTGTTTGTGGATTGTGTGGTTGTGTGATTGTGTGATGGCGGGATGTGGATTGTCTGATTGTGTGATTGTGTATTGGTGTGATTGTGCGATTGTGTGACTTTGCGATTGTGTGATTGTGTGATAGCGGGATGTGGGTTGTCTGATTGTGTGATTGTGTATTGGTGTGATTGTGCGATTGTGTGACAATGCGATTGTGTGATTGTGTGGCTGTGTGATTGTGTAATTGCATGGTGGGGTGATTGTGTGATAGCGTGATTGTGTGATAGTGTGAGAGTGTGATTGTGTGATTGTGTGATTGTGTCCATGTGTAATCGTGTGTTTGGGTGCTTGTGTTATTGTGCGCGTGTGTGATTGTGTGATTGTGGATTGTGTGATTGTGTGATTGTGTGATTGTGGGATTGTGTGGTTGTGTGATTGTGTGGTTGTGTGATTGTGTGATTGTGGGATTGTGTGGTTGTGTGATTGTGTGGTTGTGTGATTGTGTGATTGTGGGATTGTGTGGTTGTGTGATTGTGTGGTTGTGTGATTGCGTGATCGTGTGATTGTAGGATTGTGTGATTGTGTGATTGTGTGATTATGGGATTGTGTGGTTGTGTGATTGTGTGATTGTGTGATTGTGTGATTGTGTGATTGTGTGATTGTGGGATTGTGTGAGTGTGTGATTGTGTGATTGTGTGATTGTGTGATTGTGTGATTGTGTCACAGTGTGATTGTGTGATTGTGTGGTTGTGTGATTGTGTGATTGTGGGATTGTGTGGTTGTGTGATTGTGTGGTTGTGTGATTGTGTGATTGTGTGGTTGTGGGATTGTGTGATTGTGTGATTGTGTGATTGTGTGATTGTGTGATTGTGTGATTGTGGGATTGTGTGGTTGTGTGATTGTGTGGTTGTGTGATTGTGTGATTGTGTGATTGTGGGATTGTGTGGTTGTGTGATTGTGTGGTTGTGTGATTGCGTGATTGTGTGATTGTGGGATTGTGTGATTGTGTGATTGTGCGATTGTGTGATTGTGTGATTGTGTGGTTGTGTGAGTGTGTGGGTGTGTGATCGTGTGATTATGTCACTGTGTGATTGTGTGATTGTGTGATTGTGTGGTGGTGTGATTGCGTGATTGTGAATTATGTGATTGTGTTCTTGTGTCTTTGTGTGATTGTGTAGTTGTGTGATTGTGTGATTGTGTGATTGTGTGATTGTGGGATTGTGAGATTGTGTGATTGTGTGATTGTGTGATTGTGTGAAAGTGGGTTTGTGTGTTTGTGGATTGTGTGGTTGTGTGATTGTGTGATGGCGGGATGTGGATTGTCTGATTGTGTGATTGTGTATTGGTGTGATTGTGCGATTGTGTGACTTTGCGATTGTGTGATTGTGTGATGGCGGGTTGTGGGTTGTCTGATTGTGTGATTGTGTATTGGTGTGATTGCGTGATTGTGTGATTGTGGGATTGTGTGAGTGTGTGATTGTGTGATTGCGTGATTGTGTGATTGCGTGATTGTGTGATTGTGTGATTGTGTCACAGTGTGATTGTGTGATTGTGTGGTTGTGTGATAGTGTGGTTGTGTGATTGTGTGATTGTGTGATTGTATGATTGTGTGATTGTGGGATTGTGTGGTTGTGTGACTGTGGGATTGTGTGATTGTGTGATTGTGTGATTGTGTGAATGTGTGGTTGTGTGATTGTGTGATTGTGTGATTGTGTGATTGTGCGATTGTGTGATTGCGTGGTTGCGTGATTGCGTGATTGTGTGATTGTGTGATTGTGTGGTTGTGTGGTTGTGTGATTGTGTGATTGTGTGATAGTGTGATTGTGCGATTGTGTGATTGCGTGATTGCCTGGTTGCGTGATTCTGTGATTCCCTCGTTGTGCGATTGTGTTATTGTGTGATGAGGTGCTTGTGTGATGGTGTGATTGTGTGATTGTGTGATTGTGTGGTTGTGTGATTGTGTGATTGTGTGATTGTGTGATTGTGTGATTGTGTGGTTGTGTGATTATGTGATTGTGTCATTGTGTTCATGTGTTATTTTGTGTTGGGGTGCTTGTGTGATTGCGTGAGTGTATGATTGTGTGACTGTAGATTGTGTATTGTGCGATTGTGTGATTGCGTGAGTGTGTGGTTGTGTGACTGTAGATTGCGTATTTTGTGATTGTGTGATTGTGTGATTGTGTGATTGTGTGATTGTGTGATTGTGTGATTGTGTGATTGTGTGAAAGTGGGTTTGTGTGTTTGTGGATTATGTGGTTGTGTGATTGTGTGATGGCGGGATGTGGATTGTCTGATTGTGTGATTGTGTATTGGTGTGATTGTGCGATTGTGTGACTTTGCGATTGTGTGATTGTGTGATGGCGGGTTGTGGATTGTCTAATTGTGTGATTGTGTATTGGTGTGATTGTGCGATTTTGTGACAATGCGATTGTGTGATTGTGTGGTTGTGTGATTGTGTAATTGCATGGTGGGGTGATTGTGTGATAGTGTGATTGTGTGATAGTGTGATAGTGTGATTGTGTGATTGTGTGATTGTGTCCATGTGTAATCGTGTGTTTGGGTGCTTGTGTGATTGTGCGAGTGTGTGATTGTGTGATTGTGGATTGTGTGATTGTGTGATTGTGTGATTATGTGATTGTGTGATTGTGTGATTGTGTGATTGTGTGATTGTGTGATTGTGTGATTGTGTGATTGCGGGATTGTGTGGTTGTGTGATTGTGTGGTTGTGTGATTGTGTGATTGTGGGATTGTGTGGTTGTGTGATAGTGTGGTTGTGTGATTGCGGGATTGTGTGGTTGTGTGATTGTGTGGTTGTGTGATTGTGTGATTGTGGGATTGTGTGGTTGTGTGATAGTGTGGTTGTGTGATTGTGTGATTGTGTGATTGTATGATTGTGTGATTGTGGGATTGTGTGGTTGTGTGATTGTGTGGTTGTGTGATTGCGTGATTGTGTGATTGTGGGATTCGGTGATTGTGTGATTGTGTGATTATGGGATTGTGTGGTTGTGTGATTGTGTGATTGTGTGATTGTGTGATTGTGTGATTGTGTGATTGTGTGACTGTGTGATTGTGTGATTGTGTGATTGTGTGATTGTGTGATTGTGCGATTGTGCGATTGTGTGATTGTTGATTGTGTGACGGCGGGATGTGGATTGTCTGATTGTGTGATTGTGTATTGGTGTGATTGTGCGATTGTGTGACTTTGCGATTGTGTGATTGTGTGATGGCGGGTTGTGGATTGTCTGATTGTGTGATTGTGTATTGGTGTGATTGTGTTATTGTGTGATGGCGGGTTGTGGATTGTCTGATTGTGTGATTGTGTATTGGTGTGGTTGTGTGATTGTGTGATTGTGGGATTGTGTGAGTGTGTGATTGTGTGATTGCGTGATTGTGTGATTGTGTGATTGTGTGATTGTGTCACAGTGTGATTGTGTGATTGTGTGGTTGTGTGATTGTGTGATTGTGTGATTGTGTGATTGTGGGATTGTGTGGTTGTGTGATTGTGTGACTTTGCGATTGTGTGATTGTGTGATAGCGGGATGTGTTTTGTCTGATTGTGTGATTGTGTATTGGTGTGATTGTGCGATTGTGTGACAATGCGATTGTGTGATTGTGTGGCTGTGTGGTTGTGTAATTGCATGGTGGGGTGATTGTGTGATAGCGTGATTGTGTGATAGTGTGAGAGTGTGATTGTGTGATTGTGTGATTGTGTGATTGTGTGATTGTGTGATTGTGTCCATGTGTAATCGTGTGTTTGGGTGCTTGTGTTATTGTGCGCGTGTGTGATTGTGTGATTGTGGATTGTGTGATTGTGTGATTGTGTGATTGTGTGGTTGTGTGATTGTGTGATTGTGTGATAGTGTGATTGTGCGATTGTGTGATTGCGTGATTGCCTGGTTGCGTGATTCTGTGATTCCCTCGTTGTGCGATTGTGTTATTGTGTGATGAGGTGCTTGTGTGATGGTGTGATTGTGTGATTGTGTGATTGTGTGGTTGTGTGATTGTGTGATTGTGTGAAAGTGGGTTTGTGTGATTGTGTGATTGTGTGATTGTGTGATTGTGTGATTGTGTGATTGTGCGATTGTGTGATTGTGTGAAAGTGGGCTTGTGTGTTTGTGGATTGTGTGGTTGTGTGATTGTGTGATGGCGGGATGTGGATTGTCTGATTGTGTGATTGTGTATTGGTGTGATTGTGCGATTGTGTGACTTTGCGATTGTGTGATTGTGTGATGGCGGGTTGTGGATTGTCTGATTGTGTGATTGTGTATTGGTGTGATTGTGTGATTGTGTGATGGCGGGTTGTGGATTGTCCGATTGTGTGATTGTGTGATTGTGTATTGGTGTGGTTGTGTGATTGTGTGATTGTGGGATTGTGTGAGTGTGTGATTGTGTGATTGCGTGATTGTGTGATTGTGTGATTATGTCACAGTGTGATTGTGTGATTGTGTGGTTGTGTGATTGTGCGATTGTGTGATTGCGTGGTTGCGTGATTGCGTGATTGTGTGATTGTGTGATTGTGAGATTGTGTGGTTGTGTGATTGTGTGATTGTGTGATAGTGTGATTGCGTGATTGCCTGGTTGCGTGATTCTGTGATTCCCTCGTTGTGCGATTGTGTTATTGTGTGATGGGGTGCTTGTGTGATGGTGTGATTGTGTGATTGTGTGATTGTGTGGTTGTGTGATTGTGTGATTGTGTGATTGTGTGATTGTGCGATTGTGTGATTGTGTGATTGTGTGGTTGTGTGATTATGCGATTGTGTCATTGTGTTCATGTGTTATTTTGTGTTGGGGTGCTTGTGTGATTGCGTGAGTGTATGATTGTGTGACTGTGGATTGTGTATTGTGCGATTGTGTGATTGCGTGAGTGTGTGGTTGTGTGACTGTAGATTGCGTATTGTGTGATTGTGTGATTGCGTGATTGTGTGATTGTGTGATTGAGTGATTGTGTGATTGTGTGATTGTGTGATTGTGTGATTGTGTGATTGTGTGAAAGTGGGTTTGTGTAATTGCATGGTGGGGTGATTGTGTGATAGCGTGATTGTGTGATAGTGTGAGAGTGTGATTGTGTGATTGTGTGATTGTGTGATTGTGTGATTGTGTGATTGTGTCCATGTGTAATCGTGTGTTTGGGTGCTTGTGTTATTGTGCGCGTGTGTGATTGTGTGATTGTGGATTGTGTGATTGTGTGATTGTGTGATTGTGGGATTGTGTGGTTGTGTGATTGTGTGGTTGTGTGATTGTGTGATTGTGGGATTGTGTGGTTGTGTGATTGTGTGGTTGTGTGATTGTGTGATTGTGGGATTGTGTGGTTGTGTGATTGTGTGGTTGTGTGATTGCGTGATCGTGTGATTGTGGGATTGTGTGATTGTGTGATTGTGTGATTATGGGATTGTGTGGTTGTGTGATTGTGTGATTGTGTGATTGTGTGATTGTGTGATTGTGGGATTGTGTGAGTGTGTGATTGTGTGATTGTGTGATTGTGTGATTGTGTCACAGTGTGATTGTGTGATTGTGTGGTTGTGTGATTGTGTGATTGTGGGATTGTGTCACTGTGTGATTGTGTGATTGTGTGATTGTGTGGTGGTGTGATTGCGTGATTGTGTATTATGTGATTGTGTTCTTGTGTCTTTGTGTGATTGTGTAGTTGTGTGATTGTGTGATTGTGTGATTGTGGGATTGTGAGATTGTGTGATTGTGTGATTGTGTGATTGTGTGATTGTGTGAAAGTGGGTTTGTGTGTTTGTGGATTGTGTGGTTGTGTGATTGTGTGATGGCGGGATGTGGATTGTCTGATTGTGTGATTGTGTATTGGTGTGATTGTGCGATTGTGTGACTTTGCGATTGTGTGATTGTGTGATGGCGGGTTGTGGGTTGTCTGATTGTGTGATTGTGTATTGGTGTGATTGCGTGATTGTGTGATTGTGGGATTGTGTGAGTGTGTGATTGTGTGATTGCGTGATTGTGTGATTGCGTGATTGTGTGATTGTGTGATTGTGTCACAGTGTGATTGTGTGATTGTGTGGTTCTGTGATTGTGTGATTGTGTGATTGTGTGATTGTGGGATTGTGTGGTTGTGTGATTGTGTGGCTGTGTGATTGTGCGATTGTGTGATTGTGTGACTGTGGGATTGTGTGATTGTGTGATTGTGTGATTGTGTGAATGTGTGGTTGTGTGATTGTGTGATTGTGTGATTGTGTGATTGTGCGATTGTGTGATTGCGTGGTTGCGTGATTGCGTGATTGTGTGATTGTGTGATTGTGTGGTTGTGTGGTTGTGTGATTGTGTGATTGTGTGATAGTGTGATTGTGCGATTGTGTGATTGCGTGATTGCCTGGTTGCGTGTTTCTGTGATTCCCTCGTTGTGCGATTGTGTTATTGTGTGATGAGGTGCTTGTGTGATGGTGTGATTGTGTGATTGTGTGATTGTGTGGTTGTGTGATTGTGTGATTGTGTGATTGTGTGATTGTGTGATTGTGTGGTTGTGTGATTATGTGATTGTGTCATTGTGTTCATGTGTTATTTTGTGTTGGGGTGCTTGTGTGATTGCGTGAGTGTATGATTGTGTGACTGTGGATTGTGTATTGTGCGATTGTGTGACTGCGTGAGTGTGTGGTTGTGTGACTGTAGATTGCGTATTGTGTGATTGTGTGATTGTGTGATTGTGTGATTGTGTGATTGTGTGATTGTGTGATTGTGTGAAAGTGGGTTTGTGTGTTTGTGGATTATGTGGTTGTGTGATTGTGTGATGGCGGGATGTGGATTGTCTGATTGTGTGATTGTGTATTGGTGTGATTGTGCGATTGTGTGACTTTGCGATTGTGTGATTGTGTGATGGCGGGTTGTGGATTGTCTAATTGTGTGATTGTGTATTGGTGTGATTGTGCGATTTTGTGACAATGCGATTGTGTGATTGTGTGGTTGTATGATTGTGTAATTGCATGGTGGGGTGATTGTGTGATAGTGTGATTGTGTGATAGTGTGATAGTGTGGTTGTGTGATTGTGTGATTGTGTCCATGTGTAATCGTGTGTTTGGGTGCTTGTGTGATTGTGCGAGTGTGTGATTGTGTGATTGTGGATTGTGTGATTGTGTGATTGTGTGATTATGTGATTGTGTGATTGTGTGATTGTGTGATTGTGTGATTGTGTGATTGTGTGATTGTGTGATTGTGTGATTGCGGGATTGTGTGGTTGTGTGATTGTGTGGTTGTGTGATTGTGTGATTGTGGGATTGTGTGGTTGTGTGATAGTGTGGTTGTGTGATTGCGGGATTGTGTGGTTGTGTGATTGTGTGGTTGTGTGATTGTGTGATTGTGGGATTGTGGGATTGTGTGGTTGTGTGATTGTGTGGTTGTGTGATTGTGTGATTGTGGGATTGTGTGGTTGTGTGATTGTGTGGTTGTGTGATTGCGTGATTGTGTGATTGTGGGATTGTGTGAAAGTGGGTTTGTGTGTTTGTGGATTGTGTGGTTGTGTGATTGTGTGATTGTGTGATTGTGTGATTGTGCGATTGTGTGATTGTGTGATTGTGTGATTGTGTGATTGTGTGATTGTGTGATTGTGTGATTGTGTGATTGTGCGATTGTGTGATTGTGTGATTGTGTGATTGTGTGATTGTGTGATTGTGTGATTGTGTGATTGTGTGGTTGTGTGATTATGTGATTGTGTCATTGTGTTCATGTGTTATTTTGTGTTGGGGTGCTTGTGTGATTGCGTGAGTGTATGATTGTGTGACTGTGGATTGTGTATTGTGTGATTGTGTGATTGCGTGAGTGTGTGGTTGTGTGACTGTAGATTGCGTATTGTGTGATTGTGTGATTGTGTGATTGTGTGATTGTGTGATTGTGTGATTGTGTGAAAGTTGGTTTGTGTGTTTGTGGATTGTGTGGTTGTGTGATTGTGTGATTGTGTGATTGTGTGATTGTGCGATTGTGTGATTGTGTGATTGTGTGATTGTGTGATTGTGTGATTGTGTGATTGTGTGGTTGTGTGATTATGTGATTGTGTCATTGTGTTCATGTGCTATTTTGTGTTGGGGTGCTTGTGTGATTGCGTGAGTGTATGATTGTGTGACTGTGGATTGTGTATTGTGTGATTGTGTGATTGCGTGAGTGTGTGGTTGTGTGACTGTAGATTGCGTATTGTGTGATTGTGTGATTGTGTGATTGTGTGATTGTGTGATTGTGTGAAAGTGGGTTTGTGTGTTTGTGGATTGTGTGGTTGTGTGATTGTGTGACTGCGGGATGTGGATTGTCTGATTGTGTGATTGTGTATTGGTGTGATTGTGCGATTGTGTGACTTTGCGATTGTGTGATTGTGTGATGGCGGGTTGTGGATTGTCTGATTGTGTGATTGTGTATTGGTGTGATTGTGCGATTGTGTGACAATGCGATTGTGTGATTGTGTGGTTGTGTGATTGTGTGATTGCATGGTGGGGTGATTGTGTGAGAGTGTGATTGTGTGATAGTGTGACAGTGTGATTGTGTGATTGTGTGATTGTGTGATTGTGTCCATGTGTAATCGTGTGTTTGGGTGCTTGTGTGATTGTGTGAGTGTGTGATTGTGTGATTGTGGATTGTGTGATTGTGTGATTGTGTGATTGTGTGATTGTGTGATTGTGTGATTGTGTGATTGTGTGATTGTGTGATTGTGTGATTGTGTGATTGTGTGGTTGTGTGATTGTGTGGTTGTGTGATTGTGTGATTGTGGGATTGTGTGGTTGTGTGATTGTGTGATTGTGTGATTATGGGATTGTGTGGTTGTGTGATTGTGTGATTGTGTGATTGTGTGATTATGGGATTGTGTGGTTGTGTGATTGTGTGATTGTGTGATTGTGTGATTGTGTGATTGTGGGATTGTGTGGTTGTGTGATTGTGTGGTTGTGTGATTGCGTGATTGTGTGATTGGGGGATTGTGTGATTGTGTGATTGTATGGTTGTGTGATTGTGTGATTGTGTGATTGTGTGATTGTGGGATTGTGTGATTGTGTGATTGTGGGATTGTGTGAGTGTGTGATTGTGTGATTGTGTGATTGTGTCACAGTGTGATTGTGTGATTGTGTGATTGTGTGATTGTGTGATTGTGTGGTTGTGTGATTGTGTGATTGTGTGATTGTGGGATTGTGTGGTTGTGTGATTGTGTGGTTGTGTGATTGTGTGATTGTGTGCTTGTGTGATTGTGCGGTTGTGTGATTGCGTGGTTGCGTGATTGCGTGATTGTGTGATTGTGTGATTGTGTGATTGTGTGGTTGTGTGATTGTGTGATTGTGTGATAGTGTGATTGTGCGATTGTGTGATTGCGTGATTGCCTGGTTGCGTGATTCTGTGATTCCCTCGTTGTGTGATTGTGTTATTGTGTGATGAGGTGCTTGTGGGATGGTGTGATTGTGTGATTGTGTGATTTTGTGATTGTGTGATTGTGTGATTGTGTGATTGTGAGATTGTGTGATTGTGTGATTGTGTGATTGTGTGATTGTGTGATTGTGTGATTGTGTGATTGTGTGATTGTGTGATTGTGTGGTTGTGTGATTGTGTGGTTGTGTGATTGTGTGATTGTGTGAATGTGGGATTGTGTGATTGTGTGATTGCGTGATTGTGTGGTTGTGTGATTGTGTGATTTTGTGATTGTGTGATTGTGCGATTGTGTGATTGCGTGGTTGCGTGATTGCGTGATTGTGTGATTGTGTGATTGTGTGATTGTGTGGTTGTGTGATTGTGTGATTGTGTGATAGTGTGATTGTGCGATTGTGTGATTGCGTGATTGCGTGGTTGCGTGATTCTGTGATTCCCTCGTTGTGCGATTGTGTTATTGTGTGATGAGGTGCATGTGTGATGGTGTGATTGTGTGATTGTGTGATTGTGTGGTTGTGTGATTGTGTGATTGTGTGATTGTGTGATTGTGTGGTTGTGTGATTATGTGATTGTGTCATTGTGTTCATGTGTTATTTTGTGTTGGGGTGCTTGTGTGATTGCGTGAGTGTATGATTGTGTGACTGTGGATTGTGTATTGTGTGATTGTGTGATTGCGTGAGTGTGTGGTTGTGTGACTGTAGATTGCGTATTGTGTGATTGTGTGATGGTGTGATTGTGTGATTGTGTGATTGTGTGATTGTGTGATTGTGTGATTGTGTGGTTGTGTGAAAGTGGGTTTGTGTGTTTGTGGATTGTGTGGTTGTGTGATTGTGTGATGGCGGGATGTGGATTGTCTGATTGTGTGATTGTGTATTGGTGTGATTGTGCGATTGTGTGACTTTGCGATTGTGTGATTGTGTGATGGCGGGTTGTGGATTGTCTGATTGTGTGATTGTGTATTGGTGTGATTGTGCGATTGTGTGACAATGCGATTGTGTGATTGTGTGGTTGTGTGATTGTGTGATTGCATGGTGGGGTGATTGTGTGATTGTGTGATTGTGTGATTGTGTGATTGTGTGATTGTGTGGTTGTGTGATTATGTGATTGTGTCATTGTGTTCATGTGTTATTTTGTGTTGTGGTGCTTGTGTGACTGCGTGAGTGTATGATTGTGTGACTGTGGATTGTGTGATTGCGCGAGTGTGTGGTTGTGTGACTGTAGATTGCGTATTGTGTGATTGTGTGATTGTGTGATTGTGTGATTGTGTGATTGTGTGATTGTGCGATTGTGTGATTGTGTGATGGCGGGTTGTGGATTGTCTGATTGTGTGATTGTGTATTGGTGTGATTGTGCGATAGTGTGACAATGCGATTGTGTGATTGTGTGGTTGTGTGATTGTGTGATTGCATGGTGGGGTGATTGTGTGATAGTGTGATTGTGTGATAGTGTGATTGTGTGATTGTGTCCATGTGTAATCGTGTGTTTGGGTGCTTGTGTGATTGTGTGAGTGTGTGATTGTGTGATTGTGGATTGTGTGATTGTGTGATTGTGTGATTGTGTGATTGTGTGATTGTGTGATTGTGGGATTGTGTGGTTGTGTGATTGTGTGGTTGTGTGATTGTGTCCATGTGTAATCGTGTGTTTGGGTGCTTGTGTGATTGTGTGAGTGTGTGATTGTGTGATTGTGGATTGTGTGATTGTGTGACTGTGTGATTGTGTGATTGTGTGATTGTGTGATTGTGGGATTGTGTGGTTGTGTGATTGTGTGGTTGTGTGATTGCGTGATTGTGTGATTGTGGGATTGTGTGAAAGTGGGTTTGTGTGTTTGTGGATTGTGTGGTTGTGTGATTGTGTGATTGTGTGATTGTGTGATTGTGCGATTGTGTGATTGTGTGATTGTGTGATTGTGTGATTGTGTGATTGTGTGATTGTGTGATTGTGCGATTGTGTGATTGTGTGATTGTGTGATTGTGTGATTGTGTGATTGTGTGGTTGTGTGATTATGTGATTGTGTCATTGTGTTCATGTGTTATTTTGTGTTGGGGTGCTTGTGTGATTGCGTGAGTGTATGATTGTGTGACTGTGGATTGTGTATTGTGTGATTGTGTGATTGCGTGAGTGTGTGGTTGTGTGACTGTAGATTGCGTATTGTGTGATTGTGTGATTGTGTGATTGTGTGATTGTGTGATTGTGTGAAAGTGGGTTTGTGTGTTTGTGGATTGTGTGGTTGTGTGATTGTGTGACTGCGGGATGTGGATTGTCTGATTGTGTGATTGTGTATTGGTGTGATTGTGCGATTGTGTGACTTTGCGATTGTGTGATTGTGTGATGGCGGGTTGTGGATTGTCTGATTGTGTGATTGTGTATTGGTGTGATTGTGCGATTGTGTGACAATGCGATTGTGTGATTGTGTGGTTGTGTGATTGTGTGATTGCATGGTGGGGTGATTGTGTGAGAGTGTGATTGTGTGATAGTGTGACAGTGTGATTGTGTGATTGTGTGATTGTGTGAAAGTGGGTTTGCGTGTTTGTGGATTGTGTGGTTGTGTGATTGTGTGATGGCGGGATGTGGATTGTCTGATTGTGTGATTGTGTATTGGTGTGATTGTGCGATTGTGTGACTTTGCGATTGTGTGATTGTGTGATGGCGGGTTATGGATTGTCTGATTGTGTGATTGTGTATTGGTGTGATTATGCGATTGTGTGACAATGCGATTGTGTGATTGTGTGGTTGTGTGATTGTGTGATTGCATGGTGGGGTGATTGTGTGATAGTGTGATTGTGTGATAGCGTGATTGTGTGATTGTGTCCATGTGTAATCGTGTGTTTGGGTGCTTGTGTGATTGTGTGAGTGTGTGATTGTGTGATTGTGGATTGTGTGATTGTGTGACTGTGTGATTGTGTGATTGTGTGATTGTGTGATTGTGTGATTGTGGGATTGTGTGGTTGTGTGATTGTGTGGTTGTGTGATTGCGTGATTGTGTGATTGTGGGATTGTGTGAAAGTGGGTTTGTGTGTTTGTGGATTGTGTGGTTGTGTGATTGTGTGATTGTGTGATTGTGTGATTGTGCGATTGTGTGATTGTGTGATTGTGTGATTGTGTGATTGTGTGATTGTGTGATTGTGTGATTGTGCGATTGTGTGATTGTGTGATTGTGTGATTGTGTGATTGTGTGATTGTGTGGTTGTGTGATTATGTGATTGTGTCATTGTGTTCATGTGTTATTTTGTGTTGGGGTGCTTGTGTGATTGCGTGAGTGTATGATTGTGTGACTGTGGATTGTGTATTGTGTGATTGTGTGATTGCGTGAGTGTGTGGTTGTGTGACTGTAGATTGCGTATTGTGTGATTGTGTGATTGTGTGATTGTGTGATTGTGTGAAAGTGGGTTTGTGTGTTTGTGGATTGTGTGGTTGTGTGATTGTGTGATTGTGTGATTGTGTGATTGTGCGATTGTGTGATTGTGTGATTGTGTGATTGTGTGATTGTGTGATTGTGTGATTGTGTGGTTGTGTGATTATGTGATTGTGTCATTGTGTTCATGTGTTATTTTGTGTTGGGGTGCTTGTGTGATTGCGTGAGTGTATGATTGTGTGACTGTGGATTGTGTATTGTGTGATTGTGTGATTGCGTGAGTGTGTGGTTGTGTGACTGTAGATTGCGTATTGTGTGATTGTGTGATTGTATGATTGTGTGATTGTGTGATTGTGTGAAAGTGGGTTTGTGTGTTTGTGGATTGTGTGGTTGTGTGATTGTGTGACTGCGGGATGTGGATTGTCTGATTGTGTGATTGTGTATTGGTGTGATTGTGCGATTGTGTGACTTTGCGATTGTGTGATTGTGTGATGGCGGGTTGTGGATTGTCTGATTGTGTGATTGTGTATTGGTGTGATTGTGCGATTGTGTGACAATGCGATTGTGTGATTGTGTGGTTGTGTGATTGTGTGATTGCATGGTGGGGTGATTGTGTGAGAGTGTGATTGTGTGATAGTGTGACAGTGTGATTGTGTGATTGTGTGATTGTGTGATTGTGTCCATGTGTAATCGTGTGTTTGGGTGCTTGTGTGATTGTGTGAGTGTGTGATTGTGTGATTGTGGATTGTGTGATTGTGTGATTGTGTGATTGTGTGATTGTGTGATTGTGTGATTGTGTGATTGTGTGATTGTGTGATTGTGTGGTTGTGTGATTGTGTGGTTGTGTGATTGTGTGATTGTGGGATTGTGTGGTTGTGTGATTGTGTGATTGTGTGATTATGGGATTGTGTGGTTGTGTGATTGTGTGATTGTGTGATTGTGTGATTGTGTGATTGTGGGATTGTGTGGTTGTGTGATTGTGTGGTTGTGTGATTGTGTGATTGTGTGATTATGGGATTGTGTGGTTGTGTGATTGTGTGGTTGTGTGATTGTGTGATTGTGTGATTGTGTGATTGTGTGATTGTGGGATTGTGTGAGTGTGTGATTGTGTGATTGTGTGATTGTGTCACAGTGTGATTGTGTGATTGTGTGATTGTGTGATTGTGTGGTTGTGTGATTGTGTGATTGTGTGATTGTGGGATTGTGTGGTTGTGTGGTTGTGTGATTGTGTGGTTGTGTGATTGTGTGATTGTGTGCTTGTGTGATTGTGCGGTTGTGTGATTGCGTGGTTGCGTGATTGCGTGATTGTGTGATTGTGTGATTGTGTGATTGTGTGGTTGTGTGATTGTGTGATTGTGTGATAGTGTGATTGTGCGATTGTGTGATTGCGTGATTGCCTGGTTGCGTGATTCTGTGATTCCCTCGTTGTGTGATTGTGTTATTGTGTGATGAGGTGCTTGTGGGATGGTGTGATTGTGTGATTGTGTGATTGTGTGATTGTGTGATTGTGTGATTGTGAGATTGTGTGATTGTGTGATTGTGTGATTGTGTGATTGTGTGATTGTGTGATTGTGTGATTGTGTGATTGTGTGGTTGTGTGATTGTGTGGTTGTGTGATTGTGTGATTGTGGGATTGTGTGGTTGTGTGATTGTGTGATTGTGTGATTATGGGATTGTGTGGTTGTGTGATTGTGTGGCTGTGTGATTGTGTGATTGTGTGATTGTGTGATTGTGTGATTGTGGGATTGTGGGATTGTGTGATTGTGTGGTTGTGTGATTGCGTGATTGTGTGATTGTGGGATTGTGTGATTGTGTGATTGTATGGTTGTGTGATTGTGTGATTGTGTGATTGTGTGATTGTGTGATTGTGGGATTGTGTGATTGTGTGATTGTGGGATTGTGTGAGTGTGTGATTGTGTGATTGTGTGATTGTGTCACAGTGTGATTGTGTGATTGTGTGGTTGTGTGATTGTGTGATTGTGTGATTGTGGGATTGTGTGGTTGTGTGATTGTGTGGTTGTGTGATTGTGTGATTGTGTGCTTGTGTGATTGTGCGGTTGTGCGATTGCGTGGTTGCGTGATTGCGTGATTGTGTGATTGTGTGATTGTGTGATTGTGTGGTTGTGTGATTGTGTGATAGTGTGATTGTGCGATTGTGTGATTGCGTGATTGCCTGGTTGCGTGATTCTGTGATTCCCTCGTTGTGTGATTGTGTTATTGTGTGATGAGGTGCTTGTGGGATGGTGTGATTGTGTGATTGTGTGATTGTGTGATTGTGTGATTGTGTGATTGTGTGATTGTGTGATTGTGTGATTGTGTGCTTGTGTGATTGTGCGGTTGTGTGATTGCGTGGTTGCGTGATTGCGTGATTGTGTGATTGTGTGATTGTGTGATTGTGTGGTTCTGTGATTGTGTGATTGTGTGATAGTGTGATTGTGCGATTGTGTGATTGCGTGATTGCCTGGTTGCGTGATTCTGTGATTCCCTCGTTGTGTGATTGTGTTATTGTGGGATGAGGTGCTTGTGGGATGGTGTGATTGTGTGATTGTGTGATTGTGTGATTGTATGATTGTGTGATTGTGTGATTGTGTGATTGTGAGATTGTGTGATTGTGTGATTGTGTGATTGTGTGATTGTGTGATTGTGTGATTGTGTGATTGTGTGATTGTGTGGTTGTGTGATTGTGTGATTGTGTGATAGTGTGATTGTGCGACTGTGTGATTGCGTGATTGCGTGGTTGCGTGATTCTGTGATTCCCTCGTTGTGCGATTGTGTTATTGTGTGATGAGGTGCATGTGTGATGGTGTGATTGTGTGATTGTGTGATTGTGTGGTTGTGTGATTGTGTGATTGTGTGATTGTGTGATTGTGCGATTGTGTGATTGTGTGATTGTGTGATTGTGTGATTGTGTGATTGTGTGGTTGTGTGACTATGTGATTGTGTCATTGTGTTCATGTGTTATTTTGTGTTGGGGTGCTTGTGTGATTGCGTGAGTGTATGATTGTGTGACTGTGGATTGTGTATTGTGTGATTGTGTGATTGCGTGAGTGTGTGGTTGTGTGACTGTAGATTGCGTATTGTGTGATTGTGTGATTGTGTGATTGTGTGATTGTGTGAAAGTGGGTTTGTGTGTTTGTGGATTGTGTGGTTGTGTGATTGTGTGATTGTGTGATTGTGTGATTGTGCGATTGTGTGATTGTGTGATTGTGTGATTGTGTGATTGTGTGATTGTGTGGTTGTGTGATTATGTGATTGTGTCATTGTGTTCATGTGTTATTTTGTGTTGGGGTGCTTGTGTGATAGCGTGAGTGTATGATTGTGTGACTGTGGATTGTGTATTGTGTGATTGTGTGATTGCGTGAGTGTGTGGTTGTGTGACTGTAGATTGCGTATTGTGTGATTGTGTGATTGTGTGATTGTGTGATTGTGTGACAATGCGATTGTGTGATTGTGTGGTTGTGTGATTGTGTGATTGCATGGTGGGGTGATTGTGTGATAGTGTGATTGTGTGATAGTGTGATTGTGTGATTGTGTCACAGTGTGATTGTGTGATTGTGTGGTTGTGTGATTGTGTGATTGTGTGATTGTGTGATTGTGTGATTGTGTGATTGTGTGATTGTGTGATTGTGTGATTGTGTGATTGTGTGATTGTGTGATTGTGTGATTGTGTGATTGTGTGATTGTGTGGTTGTGTGATTGTGTGATTGTGGGATTGTGTGGTTGTGTGATTGTGTGATTGTGTGATTATGGGATTGTGTGGTTGTGTGATTGTGTGGTTGTGTGATTGTGTGATTGTGTGATTGTGTGATTGTGGGATTGTGTGGTTGTGTGATTGTGTGGTTGTGTGATTGCGTGATTGTGTGATTGGGGGATTGTGTGATTGTGTGATTGTATGGTTGTGTGATTGTGTGATTGTGTGATTGTGTGATTGTGGGATTGTGTGGTTGTGTGATTGTGGGATTGTGTGAGTGTGTGATTGTGTCACAGTGTGATTGTGTGATTGTGTGATTGTGTGATTGTGTGGTTGTGTGATTGTGTGATTGTGTGATTGTGGGATTGTGTGGTTGTGTGATTGTGTGGTTGTGTGATTGTGTGATTGTGTGCTTGTGTGATTGTGCGGTTGTGTGATTGCGTGGTTGCGTGATTGCGTGATTGTGTGATTGTGTGATTGTGTGATTGTGTGGTTGTGTGATTGTGTGATTGTGTGATAGTGTGATTGTGCGATTGTGTGATTGCGTGATTGCGTGGTTGCGTGATTCTGTGATTCCCTCGTTGTGCGATTGTGTTATTGTGTGATGAGGTGCATGTGTGATGGTGTGATTGTGTGATTGTGTGATTGTGTGGTTGTGTGATTGTGTGATTGTGTGATTGTGTGGTTGTGTGATTATGTGATTGTGTCATTGTGTTCATGTGTTATTTTGTGTTGGGGTGCTTGTGTGATTGCGTGAGTGTATGATTGTGTGACTGTGGATTGTGTATTGTGTGATTGTGTGATTGCGTGAGTGTGTGGTTGTGTGACTGTAGATTGCGTATTGTGTGATTGTGTGATGGTGTGATTGTGTGATTGTGTGATTGTGTGATTGTGTGATTGTGTGATTGTGTGGTTGTGTGAAAGTGGGTTTGTGTGTTTGTGGATTGTGTGGTTGTGTGATTGTGTGATGGCGGGATGTGGATTGTCTGATTGTGTGATTGTGTATTGGTGTGATTGTGCGATTGTGTGACTTTGCGATTGTGTGATTGTGTGGTTGTGTGATTGTGTGATTGCATGGTGGGGTGATTGTGTGATTGTGTGATTGTGTGATTGTGTGATTGTGTGATTGTGTGGTTGTGTGATTATGTGATTGTGTCATTGTGTTCATGTGTTATTTTGTGTTGTGGTGCTTGTGTGATTGCGTGAGTGTATGATTGTGTGACTGTGGATTGTGTGATTGCGCGAGTGTGTGGTTGTGTGACTGTAGATTGCGTATTGTGTGATTGTGTGATTGTGTGATTGTGTGATTGTGTGATTGTGTGATTGTGCGATTGTGTGATTGTGTGATGGCGGGTTGTGGATTGTCTGATTGTGTGATTGTGTATTGGTGTGATTGTGCGATAGTGTGACAATGCGATTGTGTGATTGTGTGGTTGTGTGATTGTGTGATTGCATGGTGGGGTGATTGTGTGAGAGTGTGATTGTGTGATTGTGTGATTGTGTGATTGTGTCCATGTGTAATCGTGTGTTTGGATGCTTGTGTGATTGTGTGAGTGTGTGATTGTGTGATTGTGGATTGTGTGATTGTGTGATTGTGCGATTGTGTGATTGTGTGATTGTGTGATTGTGTGATTGTGTGATTGTGTGATTGTGTGGTTGTGTGATTGTGTGGTTGTGTGATTGTGTGATTGTGGGATTGTGTGGTTGTGTGATTGTGTGATTGTGTGATTATGGGATTGTGTGGTTGTGTGATTGTGTGGTTGTGTGATTGTGTGATTGTGTGATTGTGTGATTGTGTGATTGTGGGATTGTGTGGTTGTGTGATTGTGTGGTTGTGTGATTGCGTGATTGTGTGATTGTGGGATTGTGTGATTGTTTGATTGTATGGTTGTATGATTGTGTGATTGTGTGATTGTGTGATTGTGGGATTGTGTGATTGTGTGATTGTGGGATTGTGTGAGTGTGTGATTGTGTGATTGTGTGATTGTGTCACAGTGTGATTGTGTGATTGTGTGATAGTGTGATTGTGTGGTTGTGTGATTGTGTGATTGTGTGATTGTGGGATTGTGTGGTTGTGTGATTGTGTGGTTGTGTGATTGTGTGATTGTGTGCTTGTGTGATTGTGCGGTTGTGTGATTGCGTGGTTGCGTGATTGCGTGATTGTGTGATTGTGTGATTGTGTGATTGTGTGGTTGTGTGATTGTGTGATTGTGTGATAGTGTGATTGTGCGATTGTGTGATTGCGTGATTGCCTGGTTGCGTGATTCTGTGATTCCCTCGTTGTGTGATTGTGTTATTGTGTGATGAGGTGCTTGTGGGATGGTGTGATTGTGTGATTGTGTGATTGTGTGATTGTGTGATTGTGAGATTGTGTGATTGTGTGATTGTGTGCTTGTGTGCTTGTGTGATTGTGTGATTGTGTGATTGTGTGATTGTGTGATTGTGTGATTGTGTGATTGTGTGGTTGTGTGATTGTGTGGTTGTGTGATTGTGTGATTGTGGGATTGTGTGGTTGTGTGATTGTGTGATTGTGTGATTATGGGATTGTGTGGTTGTGTGATTGTGTGGTTGTGTGATTGTGTGATTGTGTGATTGTGTGATTGTGTGATTGTGGGATTGTGGGATTGTGTGATTGTGTGGTTGTGTGATTGCGTGATTGTGTGATTGTGGGATTGTGTGATTGTGTGATTGTATGGTTGTGTGATTGTGTGATTGTGTGATTGTGTGATTGTGTGATTGTGGGATTGTGTGATTGTGTGATTGTGGGATTGTGTGAGTGTGTGATTGTGTGATTGTGTGATTGTGTCACAGTGTGATTGTGTGATTGTGTGATTGTGTGGTTGTGTGATTGTGTGATTGTGTGATTGTGTGATTGTGTGATTGTGAGATTGTGTGATTGTGTGATTGTGTGATTGTGTGATTGTGTGATTGTGTGATTGTGTGATTGTGTGATTGTGTGATTGTGTGATTGTGTGATTGTGTGATTGTGTGATTGTGTGATTGTGTGGTTGTGTGATTCTGTGGTTGTGTGATTGTGTGATTGTGTGAATGTGGGATTGTGTGATTGTGTGATTGCGTGATTGTGTGGTTGTGTGATTGTGTGATTTTGTGATTGTGTGATTGTGCGATTGTGTGATTGCGTGGTTGCGTGATTGCGTGATTGTGTGATTGTGTGATTGTGTGATTGTGTGGTTGTGTGATTGTGTGATTGTGTGATAGTGTGATTGTGCGATTGTGTGATTGCGTGATTGCGTGGTTGCGTGATTCTGTGATTCCCTCGTTGTGCGATTGTGTTATTGTGTGATGAGGTGCATGTGTGATGGTGTGATTGTGTGATTGTGTGATTGTGTGGTTGTGTGATTGTGTGATTGTGTGATTGTGTGGTTGCGTGATTATGTGATTGTGTCATTGTGTTCATGTGTTATTTTGTGTTGGGGTGCTTGTGTGATTGCGTGAGTGTATGATTGTGTGACTGTGGATTGTGTATTGTGTGATTGTGTGATTGCGTGAGTGTGTGGTTGTGTGACTGTAGATTGCGTATTGTGTGATTGTGTGATGGTGTGATTGTGTGATTGTGTGATTGTGTGATTGTGTGATTGTGTGATTGTGTGATTGTGTGGTTGTGTGAAAGTGGGTTTGTGTGTTTGTGGATTGTGTGGTTGTGTGATTGTGTGATGGCGGGATGTGGATTGTCTGATTGTGTGATTGTGTATTGGTGTGATTGTGCGATTGTGTGACTTTGCGATTGTGTGATTGTGTGGTTGTGTGATTGTGTGATTGCATGGTGGGGTGATTGTGTGATTGTGTGATTGTGTGATTGTGTGATTGTGTGGTTGTGTGATTATGTGATTGTGTCATTGTGTTCATGTGTTATTTTGTGTTGTGGTGCTTGTGTGATTGCGTGAGTGTATGATTGTGTGACTGTGGATTGTGTGATTGCGCGAGTGTGTGGTTGTGTGACTGTAGATTGCGTATTGTGTGATTGTGTGATTGTGTGATTGTGTGATTGTGTGATTGTGTGATTGTGCGATTGTGTGATTGTGTGATGGCGGGTTGTGGATTGTCTGATTGTGTGATTGTGTATTGGTGTGATTGTGCGATAGTGTGACAATGCGATTGTGTGATTGTGTGGTTGTGTGATTGTGTGATTGCATGGTGGGGTGATTGTGTGATAGTGTGATTGTGTGATTGTGTCCATGTGTAATCGTGTGTTTGGGTGCTTGTGTGATTGTGTGAGTGTGTGATTGTGTGATTGTGGATTGTGTGATTGTGTGATTGTGTGATTGTGTGATTGTGTGATTGTGGGATTGTGTGGTTGTGTGATTGTGTGGTTGTGTGATTGCGTGATTGTGTGATTGTGGGATTGTGTGATTGTGTGATTGTATGGTTGTGTGATTGTGTGATTGTGTGATTGTGTGATTGTGTGATTGTGTGATTGTGTGATTGTGTGATTGTGTGATTGTGTGATGGTGTCACAGTGTGATTGTGTGATTGTGTGGTTGTGTGATTGTGTGATTGTGTGATTGTGTGATTGTGTGATTGTGTGATTGTGTGATTGTGTGATTGTGTGATTGTGTGATTGTGTGAAAGTGGGTTTGTGTGTTTGTGGATTGTGTGGTTGTGTGATTGTGTGACTGCGGGATGTGGATTGTCTGATTGTGTGATTGTGTATTGGTGTGATTGTGCGATTGTGTGACTTTGCGATTGTGTGATTGTGTGATGGCGGGTTGTGGATTGTCTGATTGTGTGATTGTGTATTGGTGTGATTGTGCGATTGTGTGATTGTGTGGTTGTGTGATTGTGTGATTGCATGGTGGGGTGATTGTGTGAGAGTGTGATTGTGTGATAGTGTGACAGTGTGATTGTGTGATTGTGTGATTGTGTGATTGTGTCCATGTGTAATCGTGTGTTTGGGTGCTTGTGTGATTGTGTGAGTGTGTGATTGTGTGATTGGGGATTGTGTGATTGTGTGATTGTGCGATTGTGTGATTGTGTGATTGTGTGATTGTGTGATTGTGTGATTGTGTGATTGTGTGGTTGTGTGATTGTGTGGTTGTGTGATTGTGTGATTGTGGGATTGTGTGGTTGTGTGATTGTGTGATTGTGTGATTATGGGATTGTGTGGTTGTGTGATTGTGTGGTTGTGTGATTGTGTGATTGTGTGATTGTGTGATTGTGTGATTGTGGGATTGTGTGGTTGTGTGATTGTGTGGTTGTGTGATTGCGTGATTGTGTGATTGTGGGATTGTGTGATTGTTTGATTGTATGGTTGTATGATTGTGTGATTGTGTGATTGTGTGATTGTGGGATTGTGTGATTGTGTGATTGTGGGATTGTGTGAGTGTGTGATTGTGTGATTGTGTGATTGTGTCACAGTGTGATTGTGTGATTGTGTGATTGTGTGATTGTGTGGTTGTGTGATTGTGTGATTGTGTGATTGTGGGATTGTGTGGTTGTGTGATTGTGTGGTTGTGTGATTGTGTGATTGTGTGCTTGTGTGATTGTGCGGTTGTGTGATTGCGTGGTTGCGTGATTGCGTGATTGTGTGATTGTGTGATTGTGTGATTGTGTGGTTGTGTGATTGTGTGATTGTGTGATAGTGTGATTGTGCGATTGTGTGATTGCGTGATTGCCTGGTTGCGTGATTCTGTGATTCCCTCGTTGTGTGATTGTGTTATTGTGTGATGAGGTGCTTGTGGGATGGTGTGATTGTGTGATTGTGTGATTGTGTGATTGTGTGATTGTGTGATTGTGTGATTGTGAGATTGTGTGATTGTGTGATTGTGTGATTGTGTGATTGTGTGATTGTGTGATTGTGTGATTGTGTGATTGTGTGATTGTGTGATTGTGTGATTGTGTGGTTGTGTGATTGTGTGGTTGTGTGATTGTGTGATTGTGGGATTGTGTGGTTGTGTGATTGTGTGATTGTGTGATTATGGGATTGTGTGGTTGTGTGATTGTGTGGTTGTGTGATTGTGTGATTGTGTGATTGTGTGATTGTGTGATTGTGGGATTGTGGGATTGTGTGATTGTGTGGTTGTGTGATTGCGTGATTGTGTGATTGTGGGATTGTGTGATTGTGTGATTGTATGGTTGTGTGATTGTGTGATTGTGTGATTGTGTGATTGTGTGATTGTGGGATTGTGTGATTGTGTGATTGTGGGATTGTGTGAGTGTGTGATTGTGTGATTGTGTGATTGTGTCACAGTGTGATTGTGTGATTGTGTGATTGTGTGGTTGTGTGATTGTGTGATTGTGTGATTGTGGGATTGTGTGGTTGTGTGATTGTGTGGTTGTGTGATTGTGTGATTGTGTGCTTGTGTGATTGTGCGGTTGTGCGATTGCGTGGTTGCGTGATTGTGTGATTGTGTGAGTGTGTGATTGTGTGATTGTGGATTGTGTGATTGTGTGATTGTGTGATTGTGTGATTGTGTGATTGTGTGATTGTGTGATTGTGTGATTGTGTGATTGTGTGGTTGTGTGATTGTGTGGTTGTGTGATTGTGTGATTGTGGGATTGTGTGGTTGTGTGATTGTGTGATTGTGTGATTATGGGATTGTGTGGTTGTGTGATTGTGTGGTTGTGTGATTGTGTGATTGTGTGATTGTGTGATTGTGGGATTGTGTGGTTGTGTGATTGTGTGGTTGTGTGATTGCGTGATTGTGTGATTGGGGGATTGTGTGATTATGTGATTGTATGGTTGTGTGATTGTGTGATTGTGTGATTGTGTGATTGTGGGATTGTGTGAGTGTGTGATTGTGTGATTGTGTGATTGTGTCACAGTGTGATTGTGTGATTGTGTGATTGTGTGATTGTGTGGTTGTGTGATTGTGTGATTGTGTGATTGTGGGATTGTGTGGTTGTGTGATTGTGTGGTTGTGTGATTGTGTGATTGTGTGCTTGTGTGATTGTGCGGTTGTGTGATTGCGTGGTTGCGTGATTGCGTGATTGTGTGATTGTGTGATTGTGTGATTGTGTGGTTGTGTGATTGTGTGATTGTGTGATAGTGTGATTGTGCGATTGTGTGATTGCGTGATTGCCTGGTTGCGTGATTCTGTGATTCCCTCGTTGTGTGATTGTGTTATTGTGTGATGAGGTGCTTGTGGGATGGTGTGATTGTGTGATTGTGTGATTGTGTGATTGTGTGATTGTGTGATTGTGTGATTGTGAGATTGTGTGATTGTGTGATTGTGTGATTGTGTGATTGTGTGATTGTGTGATTGTGTGATTGTGTGATTGTGTGATTGTGTGATTGTGTGATTGTGTGATTCTGTGGTTGTGTGATTGTGTGATTGTGTGAATGTGGGATTGTGTGATTGTGTGATTGCGTGATTGTGTGGTTGTGTGATTGTGTGATTTTGTGATTGTGTGATTGTGTGATTGTGGGATTGTGTGGTTGTGTGATTGTGTGGTTGTGTGATTGCGTGATTGTGTGATTGTGGGATTGTGTGATTGTTTGATTGTATGGTTGTATGATTGTGTGATTGTGTGATTGTGTGATTGTGGGATTGTGTGATTGTGTGATTGTGGGATTGTGTGAGTGTGTGATTGTGTGATTGTGTGATTGTGTCACAGTGTGATTGTGTGATTGTGTGATTGTGTGATTGTGTGGTTGTGTGATTGTGTGATTGTGTGATTGTGGGATTGTGTGGTTGTGTGATTGTGTGGTTGTGTGATTGTGTGATTGTGTGCTTGTGTGATTGTGCGGTTGTGTGATTGCGTGGTTGCGTGATTGCGTGATTGTGTGATTGTGTGATTGTGTGATTGTGTGGTTGTGTGATTGTGTGATTGTGTGATAGTGTGATTGTGCGATTGTGTGATTGCGTGATTGCCTGGTTGCGTGATTCTGTGATTCCCTCGTTGTGTGATTGTGTTATTGTGTGATGAGGTGCTTGTGGGATGGTGTGATTGTGTGATTGTGTGATTGTGTGATTGTGTGATTGTGTGATTGTGAGATTGTGTGATTGTGTGATTGTGTGATTGTGTGATTGTGTGATTGTGTGATTGTGTGATTGTGTGATTGTGTGATTGTGTGATTGTGTGGTTGTGTGATTGTGTGGTTGTGTGATTGTGTGATTGTGGGATTGTGTGGTTGTGTGATTGTGTGATTGTGTGATTATGGGATTGTGTGGTTGTGTGATTGTGTGGTTGTGTGATTGTGTGATTGTGTGATTGTGTGATTGTGTGATTGTGGGATTGTGGGATTGTGTGATTGTGTGGTTGTGTGATTGCGTGATTGTGTGATTGTGGGATTGTGTGATTGTGTGATTGTATGGTTGTGTGATTGTGTGATTGTGTGATTGTGTGATTGTGTGATTGTGGGATTGTGTGATTGTGTGATTGTGGGATTGTGTGAGTGTGTGATTGTGTGATTGTGTGATTGTGTCACAGTGTGATTGTGTGATTGTGTGATTGTGTGGTTGTGTGATTGTGTGATTGTGTGATTGTGGGATTGTGTGGTTGTGTGATTGTGTGGTTGTGTGATTGTGTGATTGTGTGCTTGTGTGATTGTGCGGTTGTGCGATTGCGTGGTTGCGTGATTGCGTGATTGTGTGATTGTGTGATTGTGTGATTGTGTGGTTGTGTGATTGTGTGATAGTGTGATTGTGCGATTGTGTGATTGCGTGATTGCCTGGTTGCGTGATTCTGTGATTCCCTCGTTGTGTGATTGTGTTATTGTGTGATGAGGTGCTTGTGGGATGGTGTGATTGTGTGATTGTGTGATTGTGTGATTGTGTGATTGTGTGCTTGTGTGATTGTGCGGTTGTGTGATTGCGTGGTTGCGTGATTGCGTGATTGTGTGATTGTGTGATTGTGTGATTGTGTGGTTGTGTGATTGTGTGATTGTGTGATAGTGTGATTGTGCGATTGTGTGATTGCGTGATTGCCTGGTTGCGTGATTCTGTGATTCCCTCGTTGTGTGATTGTGTTATTGTGTGATGAGGTGCTTGTGGGATGGTGTGATTGTGTGATTGTGTGATTGTGTGATTGTATGATTGTGTGATTGTGTGATTGTGTGATTGTGAGATTGTGTGATTGTGTGATTGTGTGATTGTGTGATTGTGTGATTGTGTGATTGTGTGATTGTGTGATTGTGTGATTGTGTGATTGTGTGGTTGTGTGATTGTGTGATTGTGTGATAGTGTGATTGTGCGACTGTGTGATTGCGTGATTGCGTGGTTGCGTGATTCTGTGATTCCCTCGTTGTGCGATTGTGTTATTGTGTGATGAGGTGCATGTGTGATGGTGTGATTGTGTGATTGTGTGATTGTGTGGTTGTGTGATTGTGTGATTGTGTGATTGTGTGATTGTGCGATTGTGTGATTGTGTGATTGTGTGATTGTGTGATTGTGTGATTGTGTGATTGTGTGGTTGTGTGATTATGTGATTGTGTCATTGTGTTCATGTGTTATTTTGTGTTGGGGTGCTTGTGTGATTGCGTGAGTGTATGATTGTGTGACTGTGGATTGTGTATTGTGTGATTGTGTGATTGCGTGAGTGTGTGGTTGTGTGACTGTAGATTGCGTATTGTGTGATTGTGTGATTGTGTGATTGTGTGATTGTGTGATTGTGTGATTGTGTGAAAGTGGGTTTGTGTGTTTGTGGATTGTGTGGTTGTGTGATTGTGTGATTGTGTGATTGTGTGATTGTGCGATTGTGTGATTGTGTGATTGTGTGATTGTGTGATTGTGTGATTGTGTGGTTGTGTGATTATGTGATTGTGTCATTGTGTTCATGTGTTATTTTGTGTTGGGGTGCTTGTGTGATTGCGTGAGTGTATGATTGTGTGACTGTGGATTGTGTATTGTGTGATTGTGTGATTGCGTGAGTGTGTGGTTGTGTGACTGTAGATTGCGTATTGTGTGATTGTGTGATTGTGTGATTGTGTGATTGTGTGATTGTGTGAAAGTGGGTTTGTGTGTTTGTGGATTGTGTGGTTGTGTGATTGTGTATTGGTGTGATTGTGCGATTGTGTGACTTTGCGATTGTGTGATTGTGTGATGGCGGGTTGTGGATTGTCTGATTGTGTGATTGTGTATTGGTGTGATTGTGCGATTGTGTGACAATGCGATTGTGTGATTGTGTGGTTGTGTGATTGTGTGATTGCATGGTGGGGTGATTGTGTGAGAGTGTGATTGTGTGATAGTGTGACAGTGTGATTGTGTGATTGTGTGATTGTGTGATTGTGTCCATATGTAATCGTGTGTTTGGGTGCTTGTGTGATTGTGTGAGTGTGTGATTGTGTGATTGTGGATTGTGTGATTGTGTGATTGTGTGATTGTGTGATTGTGTGATTGTGTGATTGTGTGATTGTGTGATTGTGTGGTTGTGTGATTGTGTGGTTGTGTGATTGTGTGATTGTGGGATTGTGTGGTTGTGTGATTGTGTGATTGTGTGATTATGGGATTGTGTGATTGTGTGATTGTGTGATTGTGTGATTGTGTGGTTGTGTGATTATGTGATTGTGTCATTGTGTTCATGTGTTATTTTGTGTTGGGGTGCTTGTGTGATTGCGTGAGTGTATGATTGTGTGACTGTGGATTGTGTATTGTGTGATTGTGTGATTGCGTGAGTGTGTGGTTGTGTGACTGTAGATTGCGTATTGTGTGATTGTGTGATTGTGTGATTGTGTGATTGTGTGATTGTGTGATTGTGTGAAAGTGGGTTTGTGTGTTTGTGGATTGTGTGGTTGTGTGATTGTGTGATTATGGGATTGTGTGGTTGTGTGATTGTGTGGTTGTGTGATTGTGTGATTGTGTGATTGTGTGATTGTGTGATTGTGGGATTGTGGGATTGTGTGATTGTGTGGTTGTGTGATTGCGTGATTGTGTGATTGTGGGATTGTGTGATTGTGTGATTGTATGGTTGTGTGATTGTGTGATTGTGTGATTGTGTGATTGTGTGATTGTGGGATTGTGTGATTGTGTGATTGTGGGATTGTGTGAGTGTGTGATTGTGTGATTGTGTGATTGTGTCACAGTGTGATTGTGTGATTGTGTGATTGTGTGGTTGTGTGATTGTGTGATTGTGTGATTGTGTGATTGTGTGATTGTGAGATTGTGTGATTGTGTGATTGTGTGATTGTGTGATTGTGTGATTGTGTGATTGTGTGATTGTGTGATTGTGTGATTGTGTGATTGTGTGATTGTGTGATTGTGTGATTGTGTGGTTGTGTGATTCTGTGGTTGTGTGATTGTGTGATTGTGTGAATGTGGGATTGTGTGATTGTGTGATTGCGTGATTGTGTGGTTGTGTGATTGTGTGATTTTGTGATTGTGTGATTGTGCGATTGTGTGATTGCGTGGTTGCGTGATTGCGTGATTGTGTGATTGTGTGATTGTGTGATTGTGTGGTTGTGTGATTGTGTGATTGTGTGATAGTGTGATTGTGCGATTGTGTGATTGCGTGATTGCGTGGTTGCGTGATTCTGTGATTCCCTCGTTGTGCGATTGTGTTATTGTGTGATGAGGTGCATGTGTGATGGTGTGATTGTGTGATTGTGTGATTGTGTGGTTGTGTGATTGTGTGATTGTGTGATTGTGTGGTTGCGTGATTATGTGATTGTGTCATTGTGTTCATGTGTTATTTTGTGTTGGGGTGCTTGTGTGATTGCGTGAGTGTATGATTGTGTGACTGTGGATTGTGTATTGTGTGATTGTGTGATTGCGTGAGTGTGTGGTTGTGTGACTGTAGATTGCGTATTGTGTGATTGTGTGATGGTGTGATTGTGTGATTGTGTGATTGTGTGATTGTGTGATTGTGTGATTGTGTGATTGTGTGGTTGTGTGAAAGTGGGTTTGTGTGTTTGTGGATTGTGTGGTTGTGTGATTGTGTGATGGCGGGATGTGGATTGTCTGATTGTGTGATTGTGTATTGGTGTGATTGTGCGATTGTGTGACTTTGCGATTGTGTGATTGTGTGGTTGTGTGATTGTGTGATTGCATGGTGGGGTGATTGTGTGATTGTGTGATTGTGTGATTGTGTGGTTGTGTGATTATGTGATTGTGTCATTGTGTTCATGTGTTATTTTGTGTTGTGGTGCTTGTGTGATTGCGTGAGTGTATGATTGTGTGACTGTGGATTGTGTGATTGCGCGAGTGTGTGGTTGTGTGACTGTAGATTGCGTATTGTGTGATTGTGTGATTGTGTGATTGTGTGATTGTGTGATTGTGTGATTGTGTGATTGTGCGATTGTGTGATTGTGTGATGGCGGGTTGTGGATTGTCTGATTGTGTGATTGTGTATTGGTGTGATTGTGCGATAGTGTGACAATGCGATTGTGTGATTGTGTGGTTGTGTGATTGTGTGATTGCATGGTGGGGTGATTGTGTGATAGTGTGATTGTGTGATTGTGTCCATGTGTAATCGTGTGTTTGGGTGCTTGTGTGATTGTGTGAGTGTGTGATTGTGTGATTGTGGATTGTGTGATTGTGTGATTGTGTGATTGTGTGATTGTGTGATTGTGGGATTGTGTGGTTGTGTGATTGTGTGGTTGTGTGATTGCGTGATTGTGTGATTGTGGGATTGTGTGATTGTGTGATTGTATGGTTGTGTGATTGTGTGATTGTGTGATTGTGTGATTGTGTGATTGTGTGATTGTGTGATTGTGTGATTGTGTGATTGTGTGATGGTGTCACAGTGTGATTGTGTGATTGTGTGGTTGTGCGATTGTGTGATTGTGTGATTGTGTGATTGTGTGATTGTGTGATTGTGTGATTGTGTGATTGTGTGATTGTGTGATTGTGTGAAAGTGGGTTTGTGTGTTTGTGGATTGTGTGGTTGTGTGATTGTGTGACTGCGGGATGTGGATTGTCTGATTGTGTGATTGTGTATTGGTGTGATTGTGCGATTGTGTGACTTTGCGATTGTGTGATTGTGTGATGGCGGGTTGTGGATTGTCTGATTGTGTGATTGTGTATTGGTGTGATTGTGCGATTGTGTGATTGTGTGGTTGTGTGATTGTGTGATTGCATGGTGGGGTGATTGTGTGAGAGTGTGATTGTGTGATAGTGTGACAGTGTGATTGTGTGATTGTGTGATTGTGTGATTGTGTCCATGTGTAATCGTGTGTTTGGGTGCTTGTGTGATTGTGTGAGTGTGTGATTGTGTGATTGTGGATTGTGTGATTGTGTGATTGTGCGATTGTGTGATTGTGTGATTGTGTGATTGTGTGATTGTGTGATTGTGTGATTGTGTGGTTGTGTGATTGTGTGGTTGTGTGATTGTGTGATTGTGGGATTGTGTGGTTGTGTGATTGTGTGATTGTGTGATTATGGGATTGTGTGGTTGTGTGATTGTGTGGTTGTGTGATTGTGTGATTGTGTGATTGTGTGATTGTGTGATTGTGGGATTGTGTGGTTGTGTGATTGTGTGGTTGTGTGATTGCGTGATTGTGTGATTGTGGGATTGTGTGATTGTTTGATTGTATGGTTGTATGATTGTGTGATTGTGTGATTGTGTGATTGTGGGATTGTGTGATTGTGTGATTGTGGGATTGTGTGAGTGTGTGATTGTGTGATTGTGTGATTGTGTCACAGTGTGATTGTGTGATTGTGTGATTGTGTGATTGTGTGGTTGTGTGATTGTGTGATTGTGTGATTGTGGGATTGTGTGGTTGTGTGATTGTGTGGTTGTGTGTTTGTGTGATTGTGTGCTTGTGTGATTGTGCGGTTGTGTGATTGCGTGGTTGCGTGATTGCGTGATTGTGTGATTGTGTGATTGTGTGATTGTGTGGTTGTGTGATTGTGTGATTGTGTGATAGTGTGATTGTGCGATTGTGTGATTGCGTGATTGCCTGGTTGCGTGATTCTGTGATTCCCTCGTTGTGTGATTGTGTTATTGTGTGATGAGGTGCTTGTGGGATGGTGTGATTGTGTGATTGTGTGATTGTGTGATTGTGTGATTGTGTGATTGTGAGATTGTGTGATTGTGTGATTGTGTGATTGTGTGATTGTGTGATTGTGTGATTGTGTGATTGTGTGATTGTGTGATTGTGTGATTGTGTGGTTGTGTGATTGTGTGGTTGTGTGATTGTGTGATTGTGGGATTGTGTGGTTGTGTGATTGTGTGATTGTGTGATTATGGGATTGTGTGGTTGTGTGATTGTGTGGTTGTGTGATTGTGTGATTGTGTGATTGTGTGATTGTGTGATTGTGGGATTGTGGGATTGTGTGATTGTGTGGTTGTGTGATTGCGTGATTGTGTGATTGTGGGATTGTGTGATTGTGTGATTGTATGGTTGTGTGATTGTGTGATTGTGTGATTGTGTGATTGTGTGATTGTGGGATTGTGTGATTGTGTGATTGTGGGATTGTGTGAGTGTGTGATTGTGTGATTGTGTGATTGTGTCACAGTGTGATTGTGTGATTGTGTGATTGTGTGGTTGTGTGATTGTGTGATTGTGTGATTGTGGGATTGTGTGGTTGTGTGATTGTGTGGTTGTGTGATTGTGTGATTGTGTGCTTGTGTGATTGTGCGGTTGTGCGATTGCGTGGTTGCGTGATTGCGTGATTGTGTGATTGTGTGATTGTGTGATTGTGTGGTTGTGTGATTGTGTGATAGTATGATTGTGCGATTGTGTGATTGCGTGATTGCCTGGTTGCGTGATTCTGTGATTCCCTCGTTGTGTGATTGTGTTATTGTGTGATGAGGTGCTTGTGGGATGGTGTGATTGTGTGATTGTGTGATTGTGTGATTGTGTGATTGTGTGATTGTGTGATTGTGTGCTTGTGTGATTGTGCGGTTGTGTGATTGCGTGGTTGCGTGATTGCGTGATTGTGTGATTGTGTGATTGTGTGATTGTGTGGTTGTGTGATTGTGTGATTGTGTGATAGTGTGATTGTGCGATTGTGTGATTGCGTGATTGCCTGGTTGCGTGATTCTGTGATTCCCTCGTTGTGTGATTGTGTTATTGTGTGATGAGGTGCTTGTGGGATGGTGTGATTGTGTGATTGTGTGATTGTGTGATTGTATGATTGTGTGATTGTGTGATTGTGTGATTGTGAGATTGTGTGATTGTGTGATTGTGTGATTGTGTGATTGTGTGATTGTGTGATTGTGTGACTGTGTGATTGTGTGATTGTGTGGTTGTGTGATTGTGTGATTGTGTGATAGTGTGATTGTGCGACTGTGTGATTGCGTGATTGCGTGGTTGCGTGATTCTGTGATTCCCTCGTTGTGCGATTGTGTTATTGTGTGATGAGGTGCTTGTGGGATGGTGTGATTGTGTGATTGTGTGATTGTGTGATTGTGTGATTGTGTGATTGTGAGATTGTGTGATTGTGCGATTGTGTGATTGTGTGATTGTGTGATTGTGTGATTGTGTGATTGTGTGATTGTGTGATTGTGTGATTGTGTGGTTGTGTGATTGTGTGGTTGTGTGATTGTGTGATTGTGGGATTGTGTGGTTGTGTGATTGTGTGATTGTGTGATTATGGGATTGTGTGGTTGTGTGATTGTGTGGTTGTGTGATTGTGTGATTGTGTGATTGTGTGATTGTGTGATTGTGGGATTGTGGGATTGTGTGATTGTGTGGTTGTGTGATTGCGTGATTGTGTGATTGTGGGATTGTGTGATTGTGTGATTGTATGGTTGTGTGATTGTGTGATTGTGTGATTGTGTGATTGTGTGATTGTGGGATTGTGTGATTGTGTGATTGTGGGATTGTGTGAGTGTGTGATTGTGTGATTGTGTGATTGTGTCACAGTGTGATTGTGTGATTGTGTGATTGTGTGGTTGTGTGATTGTGTGATTGTGTGATTGTGGGATTGTGTGGTTGTGTGATTGTGTGGTTGTGTGATTGTGTGATTGTGTGCTTGTGTGATTGTGCGGTTGTGCGATTGCGTGGTTGCGTGATTGCGTGATTGTGTGATTGTGTGATTGTGTGATTGTGTGGTTGTGTGATTGTGTGATAGTGTGATTGTGCGATTGTGTGATTGCGTGATTGCCTGGTTGCGTGATTCTGTGATTCCCTCGTTGTGTGATTGTGTTATTGTGTGATGAGGTGCTTGTGGGATGGTGTGATTGTGTGATTGTGTGATTGTGTGATTGTGTGATTGTGTGCTTGTGTGATTGTGCGGTTGTGTGATTGCGTGGTTGCGTGATTGCGTGATTGTGTGATTGTGTGATTGTGTGATTGTGTGGTTGTGTGATTGTGTGATTGTGTGATAGTGTGATTGTGCGATTGTGTGATTGCGTGATTGCCTGGTTGCGTGATTCTGTGATTCCCTCGTTGTGTGATTGTGTTATTGTGTGATGAGGTGCTTGTGGGATGGTGTGATTGTGTGATTGTGTGATTGTGTGATTGTATGATTGTGTGATTGTGTGATTGTGTGATTGTGAGATTGTGTGATTGTGTGATTGTGTGATTGTGTGATTGTGTGATTGTGTGATTGTGTGATTGTGTGATTGTGTGATTGTGTGATTGTGTGGTTGTGTGATTGTGTGATTGTGTGATAGTGTGATTGTGCGACTGTGTGATTGCGTGATTGCGTGGTTGCGTGATTCTGTGATTCCCTCGTTGTGCGATTGTGTTATTGTGTGATGAGGTGCATGTGTGATGGTGTGATTGTGTGATTGTGTGATTGTGTGGTTGTGTGATTGTGTGATTGTGTGATTGTGTGATTGTGCGATTGTGTGATTGTGTGATTGTGTGATTGTGTGATTGTGTGATTGTGTGATTGTGTGGTTGTGTGATTATGTGATTGTGTCATTGTGTTCATGTGTTATTTTGTGTTGGGGTGCTTGTGTGATTGCGTGAGTGTATGATTGTGTGACTGTGGATTGTGTATTGTGTGATTGTGTGATTGCGTGAGTGTGTGGTTGTGTGACTGTAGATTGCGTATTGTGTGATTGTGTGATTGTGTGATTGTGTGATTGTGTGATTGTGTGATTGTGTGAAAGTGGGTTTGTGTGTTTGTGGATTGTGTGGTTGTGTGATTGTGTGATTGTGTGATTGTGTGATTGTGCGATTGTGTGATTGTGTGATTGTGTGATTGTGTGATTGTGTGATTGTGTGGTTGTGTGATTATGTGATTGTGTCATTGTGTTCATGTGTTATTTTGTGTTGGGGTGCTTGTGTGATTGCGTGAGTGTATGATTGTGTGACTGTGGATTGTGTATTGTGTGATTGTGTGATTGCGTGAGTGTGTGGTTGTGTGACTGTAGATTGCGTATTGTGTGATTGTGTGATTGTGTGATTGTGTGATTGTGTGATTGTGTGAAAGTGGGTTTGTGTGTTTGTGGATTGTGTGGTTGTGTGATTGTGTATTGGTGTGATTGTGCGATTGTGTGACTTTGCGATTGTGTGATTGTGTGATGGCGGGTTGTGGATTGTCTGATTGTGTGATTGTGTATTGGTGTGATTGTGCGATTGTGTGACAATGCGATTGTGTGATTGTGTGGTTGTGTGATTGTGTGATTGCATGGTGGGGTGATTGTGTGAGAGTGTGATTGTGTGATAGTGTGACAGTGTGATTGTGTGATTGTGTGATTGTGTGATTGTGTCCATATGTAATCGTGTGTTTGGGTGCTTGTGTGATTGTGTGAGTGTGTGATTGTGTGATTGTGGATTGTGTGATTGTGTGATTGTGTGATTGTGTGATTGTGTGATTGTGTGATTGTGTGATTGTGTGATTGTGTGGTTGTGTGATTGTGTGGTTGTGTGATTGTGTGATTGTGGGATTGTGTGGTTGTGTGATTGTGTGATTGTGTGATTATGGGATTGTGTGATTGTGTGATTGTGTGATTGTGTGATTGTGTGGTTGTGTGATTATGTGATTGTGTCATTGTGTTCATGTGTTATTTTGTGTTGGGGTGCTTGTGTGATTGCGTGAGTGTATGATTGTGTGACTGTGGATTGTGTATTGTGTGATTGTGTGATTGCGTGAGTGTGTGGTTGTGTGACTGTAGATTGCGTATTGTGTGATTGTGTGATTGTGTGATTGTGTGATTGTGTGATTGTGTGATTGTGTGAAAGTGGGTTTGTGTGTTTGTGGATTGTGTGGTTGTGTGATTGTGTGATTATGGGATTGTGTGGTTGTGTGATTGTGTGGTTGTGTGATTGTGTGATTGTGTGATTGTGTGATTGTGTGATTGTGGGATTGTGGGATTGTGTGATTGTGTGGTTGTGTGATTGCGTGATTGTGTGATTGTGGGATTGTGTGATTGTGTGATTGTATGGTTGTGTGATTGTGTGATTGTGTGATTGTGTGATTGTGTGATTGTGGGATTGTGTGATTGTGTGATTGTGGGATTGTGTGAGTGTGTGATTGTGTGATTGTGTGATTGTGTCACAGTGTGATTGTGTGATTGTGTGATTGTGTGGTTGTGTGATTGTGTGATTGTGTGATTGTGTGATTGTGTGATTGTGAGATTGTGTGATTGTGTGATTGTGTGATTGTGTGATTGTGTGATTGTGTGATTGTGTGATTGTGTGATTGTGTGATTGTGTGATTGTGTGATTGTGTGGTTGTGTGATTCTGTGGTTGTGTGATTGTGTGATTGTGTGAATGTGGGATTGTGTGATTGTGTGATTGCGTGATTGTGTGGTTGTGTGATTGTGTGATTTTGTGATTGTGTGATTGTGCGATTGTGTGATTGCGTGGTTGCGTGATTGCGTGATTGTGTGATTGTGTGATTGTGTGATTGTGTGGTTGTGTGATTGTGTGATTGTGTGATAGTGTGATTGTGCGATTGTGTGATTGCGTGATTGCGTGGTTGCGTGATTCTGTGATTCCCTCGTTGTGCGATTGTGTTATTGTGTGATGAGGTGCATGTGTGATGGTGTGATTGTGTGATTGTGTGATTGTGTGGTTGTGTGATTGTGTGATTGTGTGATTGTGTGGTTGCGTGATTATGTGATTGTGTCATTGTGTTCATGTGTTATTTTGTGTTGGGGTGCTTGTGTGATTGCGTGAGTGTATGATTGTGTGACTGTGGATTGTGTATTGTGTGATTGTGTGATTGCGTGAGTGTGTGGTTGTGTGACTGTAGATTGCGTATTGTGTGATTGTGTGATGGTGTGATTGTGTGATTGTGTGATTGTGTGATTGTGTGATTGTGTGATTGTGTGATTGTGTGGTTGTGTGAAAGTGGGTTTGTGTGTTTGTGGATTGTGTGGTTGTGTGATTGTGTGATGGCGGGATGTGGATTGTCTGATTGTGTGATTGTGTATTGGTGTGATTGTGCGATTGTGTGACTTTGCGATTGTGTGATTGTGTGGTTGTGTGATTGTGTGATTGCATGGTGGGGTGATTGTGTGATTGTGTGATTGTGTGATTGTGTGGTTGTGTGATTATGTGATTGTGTCATTGTGTTCATGTGTTATTTTGTGTTGTGGTGCTTGTGTGATTGCGTGAGTGTATGATTGTGTGACTGTGGATTGTGTGATTGCGCGAGTGTGTGGTTGTGTGACTGTAGATTGCGTATTGTGTGATTGTGTGATTGTGTGATTGTGTGATTGTGTGATTGTGTGATTGTGTGATTGTGCGATTGTGTGATTGTGTGATGGCGGGTTGTGGATTGTCTGATTGTGTGATTGTGTATTGGTGTGATTGTGCGATAGTGTGACAATGCGATTGTGTGATTGTGTGGTTGTGTGATTGTGTGATTGCATGGTGGGGTGATTGTGTGATAGTGTGATTGTGTGATTGTGTCCATGTGTAATCGTGTGTTTGGGTGCTTGTGTGATTGTGTGAGTGTGTGATTGTGTGATTGTGGATTGTGTGATTGTGTGATTGTGTGATTGTGTGATTGTGTGATTGTGGGATTGTGTGGTTGTGTGATTGTGTGGTTGTGTGATTGCGTGATTGTGTGATTGTGGGATTGTGTGATTGTGTGATTGTATGGTTGTGTGATTGTGTGATTGTGTGATTGTGTGATTGTGTGATTGTGTGATTGTGTGATTGTGTGATTGTGTGATTGTGTGATTGTGTGATTGTGTGATGGTGTCACAGTGTGATTGTGTGATTGTGTGGTTGTGCGATTGTGTGATTGTGTGATTGTGTGATTGTGTGATTGTGTGATTGTGTGATTGTGTGATTGTGTGATTGTGTGATTGTGTGAAAGTGGGTTTGTGTGTTTGTGGATTGTGTGGTTGTGTGATTGTGTGACTGCGGGATGTGGATTGTCTGATTGTGTGATTGTGTATTGGTGTGATTGTGCGATTGTGTGACTTTGCGATTGTGTGATTGTGTGATGGCGGGTTGTGGATTGTCTGATTGTGTGATTGTGTATTGGTGTGATTGTGCGATTGTGTGATTGTGTGGTTGTGTGATTGTGTGATTGCATGGTGGGGTGATTGTGTGAGAGTGTGATTGTGTGATAGTGTGACAGTGTGATTGTGTGATTGTGTGATTGTGTGATTGTGTCCATGTGTAATCGTGTGTTTGGGTGCTTGTGTGATTGTGTGAGTGTGTGATTGTGTGATTGTGGATTGTGTGATTGTGTGATTGTGCGATTGTGTGATTGTGTGATTGTGTGATTGTGTGATTGTGTGATTGTGTGATTGTGTGGTTGTGTGATTGTGTGGTTGTGTGATTGTGTGATTGTGGGATTGTGTGGTTGTGTGATTGTGTGATTGTGTGATTATGGGATTGTGTGGTTGTGTGATTGTGTGGTTGTGTGATTGTGTGATTGTGTGATTGTGTGATTGTGTGATTGTGGGATTGTGTGGTTGTGTGATTGTGTGGTTGTGTGATTGCGTGATTGTGTGATTGTGGGATTGTGTGATTGTTTGATTGTATGGTTGTATGATTGTGTGATTGTGTGATTGTGTGATTGTGGGATTGTGTGATTGTGTGATTGTGGGATTGTGTGAGTGTGTGATTGTGTGATTGTGTGATTGTGTCACAGTGTGATTGTGTGATTGTGTGATTGTGTGATTGTGTGGTTGTGTGATTGTGTGATTGTGTGATTGTGGGATTGTGTGGTTGTGTGATTGTGTGGTTGTGTGTTTGTGTGATTGTGTGCTTGTGTGATTGTGCGGTTGTGTGATTGCGTGGTTGCGTGATTGCGTGATTGTGTGATTGTGTGATTGTGTGATTGTGTGGTTGTGTGATTGTGTGATTGTGTGATAGTGTGATTGTGCGATTGTGTGATTGCGTGATTGCCTGGTTGCGTGATTCTGTGATTCCCTCGTTGTGTGATTGTGTTATTGTGTGATGAGGTGCTTGTGGGATGGTGTGATTGTGTGATTGTGTGATTGTGTGATTGTGTGATTGTGTGATTGTGAGATTGTGTGATTGTGTGATTGTGTGATTGTGTGATTGTGTGATTGTGTGATTGTGTGATTGTGTGATTGTGTGATTGTGTGATTGTGTGGTTGTGTGATTGTGTGGTTGTGTGATTGTGTGATTGTGGGATTGTGTGGTTGTGTGATTGTGTGATTGTGTGATTATGGGATTGTGTGGTTGTGTGATTGTGTGGTTGTGTGATTGTGTGATTGTGTGATTGTGTGATTGTGTGATTGTGGGATTGTGGGATTGTGTGATTGTGTGGTTGTGTGATTGCGTGATTGTGTGATTGTGGGATTGTGTGATTGTGTGATTGTATGGTTGTGTGATTGTGTGATTGTGTGATTGTGTGATTGTGTGATTGTGGGATTGTGTGATTGTGTGATTGTGGGATTGTGTGAGTGTGTGATTGTGTGATTGTGTGATTGTGTCACAGTGTGATTGTGTGATTGTGTGATTGTGTGGTTGTGTGATTGTGTGATTGTGTGATTGTGGGATTGTGTGGTTGTGTGATTGTGTGGTTGTGTGATTGTGTGATTGTGTGCTTGTGTGATTGTGCGGTTGTGCGATTGCGTGGTTGCGTGATTGCGTGATTGTGTGATTGTGTGATTGTGTGATTGTGTGGTTGTGTGATTGTGTGATAGTATGATTGTGCGATTGTGTGATTGCGTGATTGCCTGGTTGCGTGATTCTGTGATTCCCTCGTTGTGTGATTGTGTTATTGTGTGATGAGGTGCTTGTGGGATGGTGTGATTGTGTGATTGTGTGATTGTGTGATTGTGTGATTGTGTGATTGTGTGATTGTGTGCTTGTGTGATTGTGCGGTTGTGTGATTGCGTGGTTGCGTGATTGCGTGATTGTGTGATTGTGTGATTGTGTGATTGTGTGGTTGTGTGATTGTGTGATTGTGTGATAGTGTGATTGTGCGATTGTGTGATTGCGTGATTGCCTGGTTGCGTGATTCTGTGATTCCCTCGTTGTGTGATTGTGTTATTGTGTGATGAGGTGCTTGTGGGATGGTGTGATTGTGTGATTGTGTGATTGTGTGATTGTATGATTGTGTGATTGTGTGATTGTGTGATTGTGAGATTGTGTGATTGTGTGATTGTGTGATTGTGTGATTGTGTGATTGTGTGATTGTGTGACTGTGTGATTGTGTGATTGTGTGGTTGTGTGATTGTGTGATTGTGTGATAGTGTGATTGTGCGACTGTGTGATTGCGTGATTGCGTGGTTGCGTGATTCTGTGATTCCCTCGTTGTGCGATTGTGTTATTGTGTGATGAGGTGCATGTGTGATGGTGTGATTGTGTGATTGTGTGATTGTGTGGTTGTGTGATTGTGTGATTGTGTGATTGTGTGATTGTGCGATTGTGTGATTGTGTGATTGTGTGATTGTGTGATTGTGTGATTGTGTGATTGTGTGATTGTGTGGTTGTGTGAGTGTGTGGGTGTGTGATCGTGTGATTGTGTCACTGTGTGATTGTGTGATTGTGTGATTGTGTGGTGGTGTGATTGCGTGATTGTGTATTATGTGATTGTGTTCTTGTGTCTTTGTGTGATTGTGTAGTTGTGTGATTGTGTGATTGTGTGATTGTGGGATTGTGAGATTGTGTGATTGTGTGATTGTGTGATTGTGTGATTGTGTGATTGTGTCACAGTGTGATTGTGTGATTGTGTGGTTGTGTGATTGTGTGATTGTGGGATTGTGTGGTTGTGTGATTGTGTGGTTGTGTGATTGTGTGATTGTGTGATTGTGTGATTGTGTGGTTGTGTGATTGTGTGATTGTGTGATTGTGTGATTGTGTGATTGTGTGGTTGTGTGATTATGTGATTGTGTCATTGTGTTCATGTGTTATTTTGTGTTGGGGTGCTTGTGTGATTGCGTGAGTGTATGATTGTGTGACTGTGGATTGTGTATTGTGCGATTGTGTGATTGCGTGAGTGTGTGGTTGTGTGACTGTAGATTGCGTATTGTGTGATTGTGTGATTGTGTGATTGTGTGATTGTGTGATTGTGTGATTGTGTGAAAGTGGGTTTGTGTGTTTGTGGATTGTGTGGTTGTGTGATTGTGTGATGGCGGGATGTGGATTGTCTGATTGTGTGATTGTGTATTGGTGTGATTGTGCGATTGTGTGACTTTGCGATTGTGTGATTGTGTGATGGCGGGTTGTGGATTGTCTAATTGTGTGATTGTGTATTGGTGTGATTGTGCGATTTTGTGACAATGCGATTGTGTGATTGTGTGGTTGTGTGATTGTGTAATTGCATGGTGGGGTGATTGTGTGATAGTGTGATTGTGTGATAGTGTGATAGTGTGATTGTGTGATTGTGTGATTGTGTGATTGTGTGATTGTGTGATTGTGTGATTGTGTGAAAGTGGGTTTGTGTGATTGTGTGATTGTGTGATTGTGCGATTGTGTGATTGTGTGAAAGTGGGCTTGTGTGTTTGTGGATTGTGTGGTTGTGTGATTGTGTGATGGCGGGATGTGGATTGTCTGATTGTGTGATTGTGTATTGGTGTGATTGTGCGATTGTGTGACTTTGCGATTGTGTGATTGTGTGATGGCGGGTTGTGGATTGTCTGATTGTGTGATTGTGTATTGGTGTGATTGTGTGATTGTGTGATGGCGGGTTGTGGATTGTCCGATTGTGTGATTGTGTGATTGTGTATTGGTGTGGTTGTGTGATTGTGTGATTGTGGGATTGTGTGAGTGTGTGATTGTGTGATTGCGTGATTGTGTGATTGTGTGATTGTGTCACAGTGTGATTGTGTGATTGTGTGGTTGTGTGATTGTGTGATTGTGTGATTGTGTGATTGTGGGATTGTGTGGTTGTGTGATTGTGTGGTTGTGTGATTGTGTGATTGTGTGATTGTGGGATTGTGTGATTGTGTGATTGTGTGATTGTGTGATTGTGTGATTGTGTGATTGTGTGGTTGTGTGATTGTGTGATTGTGTGATTGTGCGATTGTGTGATTGCGTGGTTGCGTGATTGCGTGATTGTGTGATTGTGTGATTGTGTGATTGTGTGGTTGTGTGATTGTGTGATTGTGTGATAGTGTGATTGTGCGATTGTGTGATTGCGTGATTGCCTGGTTGCGTGATTCTGTGATTCCCTCGTTGTGCGATTGTGTTATTGTGTGATGAGGTGCTTGTGTGATGGTGTGATTGTGTGATTGTGTGATTGTGTGGTTGTGTGATTGTGTGATTGTGTGAAAGTGGGTTTGTGTGATTGTGTGATTGTGTGATTGTGTGATTGTGTGATTGTGTGATTGTGCGATTGTGTGATTGTGTGAAAGTGGGCTTGTGTGTTTGTGGATTGTGTGGTTGTGTGATTGTGTGATGGCGGGATGTGGATTGTCTGATTGTGTGATTGTGTATTGGTGTGATTGTGCGATTGTGTGACTTTGCGATTGTGTGATTGTGTGATGGCGGGTTGTGGATTGTCTGATTGTGTGATTGTGTATTGGTGTGATTGTGTGATTGTGTGATGGCGGGTTGTGGATTGTCCGATTGTGTGATTGTGTGATTGTGTATTGGTGTGGTTGTGTGATTGTGTGATTGTGGGATTGTGTGAGTGTGTGATTGTGTGATTGCGTGATTGTGTGATTGTGTGATTATGTCACAGTGTGATTGTGTGATTGTGTGGTTGTGTGATTGTGCGATTGTGTGATTGCGTGGTTGCGTGATTGCGTGATTGTGTGATTGTGTGATTGTGTGATTGTGTGGTTGTGTGATTGTGTGATTGTGTGATAGTGTGATTGCGTGATTGCCTGGTTGCGTGATTCTGTGATTCCCTCGTTGTGCGATTGTGTTATTGTGTGATGGGGTGCTTGTGTGATGGTGTGATTGTGTGATTGTGTGATTGTGTGGTTGTGTGATTGTGTGATTGTGTGATTGTGTGATTGTGCGATTGTGTGATTGTGTGATTGTGTGGTTGTGTGATTATGCGATTGTGTCATTGTGTTCATGTGTTATTTTGTGTTGGGGTGCTTGTGTGATTGCGTGAGTGTATGATTGTGTGACTGTGGATTGTGTATTGTGCGATTGTGTGATTGCGTGAGTGTGTGGTTGTGTGACTGTAGATTGCGTATTGTGTGATTGTGTGATTGCGTGATTGTGTGATTGTGTGATTGAGTGATTGTGTGATTGTGTGATTGTGTGATTGTGTGATTGTGTGATTGTGTGAAAGTGGGTTTGTGTAATTGCATGGTGGGGTGATTGTGTGATAGCGTGATTGTGTGATAGTGTGAGAGTGTGATTGTGTGATTGTGTGATTGTGTGATTGTGTGATTGTGTGATTGTGTCCATGTGTAATCGTGTGTTTGGGTGCTTGTGTTATTGTGCGCGTGTGTGATTGTGTGATTGTGGATTGTGTGATTGTGTGATTGTGTGATTGTGGGATTGTGTGGTTGTGTGATTGTGTGGTTGTGTGATTGTGTGATTGTGGGATTGTGTGGTTGTGTGATTGTGTGGTTGTGTGATTGTGTGATTGTGGGATTGTGTGGTTGTGTGATTGTGTGGTTGTGTGATTGCGTGATCGTGTGATTGTGGGATTGTGTGATTGTGTGATTGTGTGATTATGGGATTGTGTGGTTGTGTGATTGTGTGATTGTGTGATTGTGTGATTGTGTGATTGTGTGATTGTGGGATTGTGTGAGTGTGTGATTGTGTGATTGTGTGATTGTGTGATTGTGTCACAGTGTGATTGTGTGATTGTGTGGTTGTGTGATTGTGTGATTGTGGGATTGTGTCACTGTGTGATTGTGTGATTGTGTGATTGTGTGGTGGTGTGATTGCGTGATTGTGTATTATGTGATTGTGTTCTTGTGTCTTTGTGTGATTGTGTAGTTGTGTGATTGTGTGATTGTGTGATTGTGGGATTGTGAGATTGTGTGATTGTGTGATTGTGTGATTGTGTGATTGTGTGAAAGTGGGTTTGTGTGTTTGTGGATTGTGTGGTTGTGTGATTGTGTGATGGCGGGATGTGGATTGTCTGATTGTGTGATTGTGTATTGGTGTGATTGTGCGATTGTGTGACTTTGCGATTGTGTGATTGTGTGATGGCGGGTTGTGGGTTGTCTGATTGTGTGATTGTGTATTGGTGTGATTGCGTGATTGTGTGATTGTGGGATTGTGTGAGTGTGTGATTGTGTGATTGCGTGATTGTGTGATTGCGTGATTGTGTGATTGTGTGATTGTGTCACAGTGTGATTGTGTGATTGTGTGGTTCTGTGATTGTGTGATTGTGTGATTGTGTGATTGTGGGATTGTGTGGTTGTGTGATTGTGTGGCTGTGTGATTGTGCGATTGTGTGATTGTGTGACTGTGGGATTGTGTGATTGTGTGATTGTGTGATTGTGTGAATGTGTGGTTGTGTGATTGTGTGATTGTGTGATTGTGTGATTGTGCGATTGTGTGATTGCGTGGTTGCGTGATTGCGTGATTGTGTGATTGTGTGATTGTGTGGTTGTGTGGTTGTGTGATTGTGTGATTGTGTGATAGTGTGATTGTGCGATTGTGTGATTGCGTGATTGCCTGGTTGCGTGTTTCTGTGATTCCCTCGTTGTGCGATTGTGTTATTGTGTGATGAGGTGCTTGTGTGATGGTGTGATTGTGTGATTGTGTGATTGTGTGGTTGTGTGATTGTGTGATTGTGTGATTGTGTGATTGTGTGATTGTGTGGTTGTGTGATTATGTGATTGTGTCATTGTGTTCATGTGTTATTTTGTGTTGGGGTGCTTGTGTGATTGCGTGAGTGTATGATTGTGTGACTGTGGATTGTGTATTGTGCGATTGTGTGACTGCGTGAGTGTGTGGTTGTGTGACTGTAGATTGCGTATTGTGTGATTGTGTGATTGTGTGATTGTGTGATTGTGTGATTGTGTGATTGTGTGATTGTGTGAAAGTGGGTTTGTGTGTTTGTGGATTATGTGGTTGTGTGATTGTGTGATGGCGGGATGTGGATTGTCTGATTGTGTGATTGTGTATTGGTGTGATTGTGCGATTGTGTGACTTTGCGATTGTGTGATTGTGTGATGGCGGGTTGTGGATTGTCTAATTGTGTGATTGTGTATTGGTGTGATTGTGCGATTTTGTGACAATGCGATTGTGTGATTGTGTGGTTGTATGATTGTGTAATTGCATGGTGGGGTGATTGTGTGATAGTGTGATTGTGTGATAGTGTGATAGTGTGGTTGTGTGATTGTGTGATTGTGTCCATGTGTAATCGTGTGTTTGGGTGCTTGTGTGATTGTGCGAGTGTGTGATTGTGTGATTGTGGATTGTGTGATTGTGTGATTGTGTGATTATGTGATTGTGTGATTGTGTGATTGTGTGATTGTGTGATTGTGTGATTGTGTGATTGTGTGATTGCGGGATTGTGTGGTTGTGTGATTGTGTGGTTGTGTGATTGTGTGATTGTGGGATTGTGTGGTTGTGTGATAGTGTGGTTGTGTGATTGCGGGATTGTGTGGTTGTGTGATTGTGTGGTTGTGTGATTGTGTGATTGTGGGATTGTGTGGTTGTGTGATAGTGTGGTTGTGTGATTGTGTGATTGTGTGATTGTGGGATTGTGTGGTTGTGTGATTGTGTGGTTGTGTGATTGCGTGATTGTGTGATTGTGGGATTGTGTGAAAGTGGGTTTGTGTGTTTGTGGATTGTGTGGTTGTGTGATTGTGTGATTGTGTGATTGTGGGATTGTGTGGTTGTGTGATTGTGTGGTTGTGTGATTGCGTGATTGTGTGATTGTGGGATTGTGTGAAAGTGGGTTTGTGTGTTTGTGGATTGTGTGGTTGTGTGATTGTGTGATTGTGTGATTGTGTGATTGTGCGATTGTGTGATTGTGTGATTGTGTGATTGTGTGATTGTGTGATTGTGTGATTGTGTGATTGTGTGATTGTGCGATTGTGTGATTGTGTGATTGTGTGATTGTGTGATTGTGTGATTGTGTGATTGTGTGATTGTGTGGTTGTGTGATTATGTGATTGTGTCATTGTGTTCATGTGTTATTTTGTGTTGGGGTGCTTGTGTGATTGCGTGAGTGTATGATTGTGTGACTGTGGATTGTGTATTGTGTGATTGTGTGATTGCGTGAGTGTGTGGTTGTGTGACTGTAGATTGCGTATTGTGTGATTGTGTGATTGTGTGATTGTGTGATTGTGTGATTGTGTGATTGTGTGAAAGTTGGTTTGTGTGTTTGTGGATTGTGTGGTTGTGTGATTGTGTGATTGTGTGATTGTGTGATTGTGCGATTGTGTGATTGTGTGATTGTGTGATTGTGTGATTGTGTGATTGTGTGATTGTGTGGTTGTGTGATTATGTGATTGTGTCATTGTGTTCATGTGCTATTTTGTGTTGGGGTGCTTGTGTGATTGCGTGAGTGTATGATTGTGTGACTGTGGATTGTGTATTGTGTGATTGTGTGATTGCGTGAGTGTGTGGTTGTGTGACTGTAGATTGCGTATTGTGTGATTGTGTGATTGTGTGATTGTGTGATTGTGTGATTGTGTGATTGTGTGAAAGTGGGTTTGTGTGTTTGTGGATTGTGTGGTTGTGTGATTGTGTGACTGCGGGATGTGGATTGTCTGATTGTGTGATTGTGTATTGGTGTGATTGTGCGATTGTGTGACTTTGCGATTGTGTGATTGTGTGATGGCGGGTTGTGGATTGTCTGATTGTGTGATTGTGTATTGGTGTGATTGTGCGATTGTGTGACAATGCGATTGTGTGATTGTGTGGTTGTGTGATTGTGTGATTGCATGGTGGGGTGATTGTGTGAGAGTGTGATTGTGTGATAGTGTGACAGTGTGATTGTGTGATTGTGTGATTGTGTGATTGTGTCCATGTGTAATCGTGTGTTTGGGTGCTTGTGTGATTGTGTGAGTGTGTGATTGTGTGATTGTGGATTGTGTGATTGTGTGATTGTGTGATTGTGTGATTGTGTGATTGTGTGATTGTGTGATTGTGTGATTGTGTGATTGTGTGATTGTGTGATTGTGTGGTTGTGTGATTGTGTGGTTGTGTGATTGTGTGATTGTGGGATTGTGTGGTTGTGTGATTGTGTGATTGTGTGATTATGGGATTGTGTGGTTGTGTGATTGTGTGATTGTGTGATTGTGTGATTATGGGATTGTGTGGTTGTGTGATTGTGTGGTTGTGTGATTGTGTGATTGTGTGATTGTGTGATTGTGTGATTGTGGGATTGTGTGGTTGTGTGATTGTGTGGTTGTGTGATTGCGTGATTGTGTGATTGGGGGATTGTGTGATTGTGTGATTGTATGGTTGTGTGATTGTGTGATTGTGTGATTGTGTGATTGTGGGATTGTGTGATTGTGTGATTGTGGGATTGTGTGAGTGTGTGATTGTGTGATTGTGTGATTGTGTCACAGTGTGATTGTGTGATTGTGTGATTGTGTGATTGTGTGATTGTGTGGTTGTGTGATTGTGTGATTGTGTGATTGTGGGATTGTGTGGTTGTGTGATTGTGTGGTTGTGTGATTGTGTGATTGTGTGCTTGTGTGATTGTGCGGTTGTGTGATTGCGTGGTTGCGTGATTGCGTGATTGTGTGATTGTGTGATTGTGTGATTGTGTGGTTGTGTGATTGTGTGATTGTGTGATAGTGTGATTGTGCGATTGTGTGATTGCGTGATTGCCTGGTTGCGTGATTCTGTGATTCCCTCGTTGTGTGATTGTGTTATTGTGTGATGAGGTGCTTGTGGGATGGTGTGATTGTGTGATTGTGTGATTTTGTGATTGTGTGATTGTGTGATTGTGTGATTGTGAGATTGTGTGATTGTGTGATTGTGTGATTGTGTGATTGTGTGATTGTGTGATTGTGTGATTGTGTGATTGTGTGATTGTGTGGTTGTGTGATTGTGTGGTTGTGTGATTGTGTGATTGTGTGAATGTGGGATTGTGTGATTGTGTGATTGCGTGATTGTGTGGTTGTGTGATTGTGTGATTTTGTGATTGTGTGATTGTGCGATTGTGTGATTGCGTGGTTGCGTGATTGCGTGATTGTGTGATTGTGTGATTGTGTGATTGTGTGGTTGTGTGATTGTGTGATTGTGTGATAGTGTGATTGTGCGATTGTGTGATTGCGTGATTGCGTGGTTGCGTGATTCTGTGATTCCCTCGTTGTGCGATTGTGTTATTGTGTGATGAGGTGCATGTGTGATGGTGTGATTGTGTGATTGTGTGATTGTGTGGTTGTGTGATTGTGTGATTGTGTGATTGTGTGATTGTGTGGTTGTGTGATTATGTGATTGTGTCATTGTGTTCATGTGTTATTTTGTGTTGGGGTGCTTGTGTGATTGCGTGAGTGTATGATTGTGTGACTGTGGATTGTGTATTGTGTGATTGTGTGATTGCGTGAGTGTGTGGTTGTGTGACTGTAGATTGCGTATTGTGTGATTGTGTGATGGTGTGATTGTGTGATTGTGTGATTGTGTGATTGTGTGATTGTGTGATTGTGTGGTTGTGTGAAAGTGGGTTTGTGTGTTTGTGGATTGTGTGGTTGTGTGATTGTGTGATGGCGGGATGTGGATTGTCTGATTGTGTGATTGTGTATTGGTGTGATTGTGCGATTGTGTGACTTTGCGATTGTGTGATTGTGTGATGGCGGGTTGTGGATTGTCTGATTGTGTGATTGTGTATTGGTGTGATTGTGCGATTGTGTGACAATGCGATTGTGTGATTGTGTGGTTGTGTGATTGTGTGATTGCATGGTGGGGTGATTGTGTGATTGTGTGATTGTGTGATTGTGTGATTGTGTGGTTGTGTGATTATGTGATTGTGTCATTGTGTTCATGTGTTATTTTGTGTTGTGGTGCTTGTGTGACTGCGTGAGTGTATGATTGTGTGACTGTGGATTGTGTGATTGCGCGAGTGTGTGGTTGTGTGACTGTAGATTGCGTATTGTGTGATTGTGTGATTGTGTGATTGTGTGATTGTGTGATTGTGTGATTGTGCGATTGTGTGATTGTGTGATGGCGGGTTGTGGATTGTCTGATTGTGTGATTGTGTATTGGTGTGATTGTGCGATAGTGTGACAATGCGATTGTGTGATTGTGTGGTTGTGTGATTGTGTGATTGCATGGTGGGGTGATTGTGTGATAGTGTGATTGTGTGATAGTGTGATTGTGTGATTGTGTCCATGTGTAATCGTGTGTTTGGGTGCTTGTGTGATTGTGTGAGTGTGTGATTGTGTGATTGTGGATTGTGTGATTGTGTGATTGTGTGATTGTGTGATTGTGTGATTGTGTGATTGTGGGATTGTGTGGTTGTGTGATTGTGTGGTTGTGTGATTGTGTCCATGTGTAATCGTGTGTTTGGGTGCTTGTGTGATTGTGTGAGTGTGTGATTGTGTGATTGTGGATTGTGTGATTGTGTGACTGTGTGATTGTGTGATTGTGTGATTGTGTGATTGTGGGATTGTGTGGTTGTGTGATTGTGTGGTTGTGTGATTGCGTGATTGTGTGATTGTGGGATTGTGTGAAAGTGGGTTTGTGTGTTTGTGGATTGTGTGGTTGTGTGATTGTGTGATTGTGTGATTGTGTGATTGTGCGATTGTGTGATTGTGTGATTGTGTGATTGTGTGATTGTGTGATTGTGTGATTGTGTGATTGTGCGATTGTGTGATTGTGTGATTGTGTGATTGTGTGATTGTGTGATTGTGTGGTTGTGTGATTATGTGATTGTGTCATTGTGTTCATGTGTTATTTTGTGTTGGGGTGCTTGTGTGATTGCGTGAGTGTATGATTGTGTGACTGTGGATTGTGTATTGTGTGATTGTGTGATTGCGTGAGTGTGTGGTTGTGTGACTGTAGATTGCGTATTGTGTGATTGTGTGATTGTGTGATTGTGTGATTGTGTGATTGTGTGAAAGTGGGTTTGTGTGTTTGTGGATTGTGTGGTTGTGTGATTGTGTGACTGCGGGATGTGGATTGTCTGATTGTGTGATTGTGTATTGGTGTGATTGTGCGATTGTGTGACTTTGCGATTGTGTGATTGTGTGATGGCGGGTTGTGGATTGTCTGATTGTGTGATTGTGTATTGGTGTGATTGTGCGATTGTGTGACAATGCGATTGTGTGATTGTGTGGTTGTGTGATTGTGTGATTGCATGGTGGGGTGATTGTGTGAGAGTGTGATTGTGTGATAGTGTGACAGTGTGATTGTGTGATTGTGTGATTGTGTGAAAGTGGGTTTGCGTGTTTGTGGATTGTGTGGTTGTGTGATTGTGTGATGGCGGGATGTGGATTGTCTGATTGTGTGATTGTGTATTGGTGTGATTGTGCGATTGTGTGACTTTGCGATTGTGTGATTGTGTGATGGCGGGTTATGGATTGTCTGATTGTGTGATTGTGTATTGGTGTGATTATGCGATTGTGTGACAATGCGATTGTGTGATTGTGTGGTTGTGTGATTGTGTGATTGCATGGTGGGGTGATTGTGTGATAGTGTGATTGTGTGATAGCGTGATTGTGTGATTGTGTCCATGTGTAATCGTGTGTTTGGGTGCTTGTGTGATTGTGTGAGTGTGTGATTGTGTGATTGTGGATTGTGTGATTGTGTGACTGTGTGATTGTGTGATTGTGTGATTGTGTGATTGTGTGATTGTGGGATTGTGTGGTTGTGTGATTGTGTGGTTGTGTGATTGCGTGATTGTGTGATTGTGGGATTGTGTGAAAGTGGGTTTGTGTGTTTGTGGATTGTGTGGTTGTGTGATTGTGTGATTGTGTGATTGTGTGATTGTGCGATTGTGTGATTGTGTGATTGTGTGATTGTGTGATTGTGTGATTGTGTGATTGTGTGATTGTGCGATTGTGTGATTGTGTGATTGTGTGATTGTGTGATTGTGTGATTGTGTGGTTGTGTGATTATGTGATTGTGTCATTGTGTTCATGTGTTATTTTGTGTTGGGGTGCTTGTGTGATTGCGTGAGTGTATGATTGTGTGACTGTGGATTGTGTATTGTGTGATTGTGTGATTGCGTGAGTGTGTGGTTGTGTGACTGTAGATTGCGTATTGTGTGATTGTGTGATTGTGTGATTGTGTGATTGTGTGAAAGTGGGTTTGTGTGTTTGTGGATTGTGTGGTTGTGTGATTGTGTGATTGTGTGATTGTGTGATTGTGCGATTGTGTGATTGTGTGATTGTGTGATTGTGTGATTGTGTGATTGTGTGATTGTGTGGTTGTGTGATTATGTGATTGTGTCATTGTGTTCATGTGTTATTTTGTGTTGGGGTGCTTGTGTGATTGCGTGAGTGTATGATTGTGTGACTGTGGATTGTGTATTGTGTGATTGTGTGATTGCGTGAGTGTGTGGTTGTGTGACTGTAGATTGCGTATTGTGTGATTGTGTGATTGTATGATTGTGTGATTGTGTGATTGTGTGAAAGTGGGTTTGTGTGTTTGTGGATTGTGTGGTTGTGTGATTGTGTGACTGCGGGATGTGGATTGTCTGATTGTGTGATTGTGTATTGGTGTGATTGTGCGATTGTGTGACTTTGCGATTGTGTGATTGTGTGATGGCGGGTTGTGGATTGTCTGATTGTGTGATTGTGTATTGGTGTGATTGTGCGATTGTGTGACAATGCGATTGTGTGATTGTGTGGTTGTGTGATTGTGTGATTGCATGGTGGGGTGATTGTGTGAGAGTGTGATTGTGTGATAGTGTGACAGTGTGATTGTGTGATTGTGTGATTGTGTGATTGTGTCCATGTGTAATCGTGTGTTTGGGTGCTTGTGTGATTGTGTGAGTGTGTGATTGTGTGATTGTGGATTGTGTGATTGTGTGATTGTGTGATTGTGTGATTGTGTGATTGTGTGATTGTGTGATTGTGTGATTGTGTGATTGTGTGGTTGTGTGATTGTGTGGTTGTGTGATTGTGTGATTGTGGGATTGTGTGGTTGTGTGATTGTGTGATTGTGTGATTATGGGATTGTGTGGTTGTGTGATTGTGTGGTTGTGTGATTGTGTGATTGTGTGATTGTGTGATTGTGTGATTGTGGGATTGTGTGGTTGTGTGATTGTGTGGTTGTGTGATTGTGTGATTGTGTGATTATGGGATTGTGTGGTTGTGTGATTGTGTGGTTGTGTGATTGTGTGATTGTGTGATTGTGTGATTGTGGGATTGTGTGAGTGTGTGATTGTGTGATTGTGTGATTGTGTCACAGTGTGATTGTGTGATTGTGTGATTGTGTGATTGTGTGGTTGTGTGATTGTGTGATTGTGTGATTGTGGGATTGTGTGGTTGTGTGGTTGTGTGATTGTGTGGTTGTGTGATTGTGTGATTGTGTGCTTGTGTGATTGTGCGGTTGTGTGATTGCGTGGTTGCGTGATTGCGTGATTGTGTGATTGTGTGATTGTGTGATTGTGTGGTTGTGTGATTGTGTGATTGTGTGATAGTGTGATTGTGCGATTGTGTGATTGCGTGATTGCCTGGTTGCGTGATTCTGTGATTCCCTCGTTGTGTGATTGTGTTATTGTGTGATGAGGTGCTTGTGGGATGGTGTGATTGTGTGATTGTGTGATTGTGTGATTGTGTGATTGTGTGATTGTGAGATTGTGTGATTGTGTGATTGTGTGATTGTGTGATTGTGTGATTGTGTGATTGTGTGATTGTGTGATTGTGTGGTTGTGTGATTGTGTGGTTGTGTGATTGTGTGATTGTGGGATTGTGTGGTTGTGTGATTGTGTGATTGTGTGATTATGGGATTGTGTGGTTGTGTGATTGTGTGGCTGTGTGATTGTGTGATTGTGTGATTGTGTGATTGTGTGATTGTGGGATTGTGGGATTGTGTGATTGTGTGGTTGTGTGATTGCGTGATTGTGTGATTGTGGGATTGTGTGATTGTGTGATTGTATGGTTGTGTGATTGTGTGATTGTGTGATTGTGTGATTGTGTGATTGTGGGATTGTGTGATTGTGTGATTGTGGGATTGTGTGAGTGTGTGATTGTGTGATTGTGTGATTGTGTCACAGTGTGATTGTGTGATTGTGTGGTTGTGTGATTGTGTGATTGTGTGATTGTGGGATTGTGTGGTTGTGTGATTGTGTGGTTGTGTGATTGTGTGATTGTGTGCTTGTGTGATTGTGCGGTTGTGCGATTGCGTGGTTGCGTGATTGCGTGATTGTGTGATTGTGTGATTGTGTGATTGTGTGGTTGTGTGATTGTGTGATAGTGTGATTGTGCGATTGTGTGATTGCGTGATTGCCTGGTTGCGTGATTCTGTGATTCCCTCGTTGTGTGATTGTGTTATTGTGTGATGAGGTGCTTGTGGGATGGTGTGATTGTGTGATTGTGTGATTGTGTGATTGTGTGATTGTGTGATTGTGTGATTGTGTGATTGTGTGATTGTGTGCTTGTGTGATTGTGCGGTTGTGTGATTGCGTGGTTGCGTGATTGCGTGATTGTGTGATTGTGTGATTGTGTGATTGTGTGGTTCTGTGATTGTGTGATTGTGTGATAGTGTGATTGTGCGATTGTGTGATTGCGTGATTGCCTGGTTGCGTGATTCTGTGATTCCCTCGTTGTGTGATTGTGTTATTGTGGGATGAGGTGCTTGTGGGATGGTGTGATTGTGTGATTGTGTGATTGTGTGATTGTATGATTGTGTGATTGTGTGATTGTGTGATTGTGAGATTGTGTGATTGTGTGATTGTGTGATTGTGTGATTGTGTGATTGTGTGATTGTGTGATTGTGTGATTGTGTGATTGTGTGGTTGTGTGATTGTGTGATTGTGTGATAGTGTGATTGTGCGACTGTGTGATTGCGTGATTGCGTGGTTGCGTGATTCTGTGATTCCCTCGTTGTGCGATTGTGTTATTGTGTGATGAGGTGCATGTGTGATGGTGTGATTGTGTGATTGTGTGATTGTGTGGTTGTGTGATTGTGTGATTGTGTGATTGTGTGATTGTGCGATTGTGTGATTGTGTGATTGTGTGATTGTGTGATTGTGTGATTGTGTGGTTGTGTGACTATGTGATTGTGTCATTGTGTTCATGTGTTATTTTGTGTTGGGGTGCTTGTGTGATTGCGTGAGTGTATGATTGTGTGACTGTGGATTGTGTATTGTGTGATTGTGTGATTGCGTGAGTGTGTGGTTGTGTGACTGTAGATTGCGTATTGTGTGATTGTGTGATTGTGTGATTGTGTGATTGTGTGAAAGTGGGTTTGTGTGTTTGTGGATTGTGTGGTTGTGTGATTGTGTGATTGTGTGATTGTGTGATTGTGCGATTGTGTGATTGTGTGATTGTGTGATTGTGTGATTGTGTGATTGTGTGGTTGTGTGATTATGTGATTGTGTCATTGTGTTCATGTGTTATTTTGTGTTGGGGTGCTTGTGTGATAGCGTGAGTGTATGATTGTGTGACTGTGGATTGTGTATTGTGTGATTGTGTGATTGCGTGAGTGTGTGGTTGTGTGACTGTAGATTGCGTATTGTGTGATTGTGTGATTGTGTGATTGTGTGATTGTGTGACAATGCGATTGTGTGATTGTGTGGTTGTGTGATTGTGTGATTGCATGGTGGGGTGATTGTGTGATAGTGTGATTGTGTGATAGTGTGATTGTGTGATTGTGTCACAGTGTGATTGTGTGATTGTGTGGTTGTGTGATTGTGTGATTGTGTGATTGTGTGATTGTGTGATTGTGTGATTGTGTGATTGTGTGATTGTGTGATTGTGTGATTGTGTGATTGTGTGATTGTGTGATTGTGTGATTGTGTGATTGTGTGATTGTGTGGTTGTGTGATTGTGTGATTGTGGGATTGTGTGGTTGTGTGATTGTGTGATTGTGTGATTATGGGATTGTGTGGTTGTGTGATTGTGTGGTTGTGTGATTGTGTGATTGTGTGATTGTGTGATTGTGGGATTGTGTGGTTGTGTGATTGTGTGGTTGTGTGATTGCGTGATTGTGTGATTGGGGGATTGTGTGATTGTGTGATTGTATGGTTGTGTGATTGTGTGATTGTGTGATTGTGTGATTGTGGGATTGTGTGGTTGTGTGATTGTGGGATTGTGTGAGTGTGTGATTGTGTCACAGTGTGATTGTGTGATTGTGTGATTGTGTGATTGTGTGGTTGTGTGATTGTGTGATTGTGTGATTGTGGGATTGTGTGGTTGTGTGATTGTGTGGTTGTGTGATTGTGTGATTGTGTGCTTGTGTGATTGTGCGGTTGTGTGATTGCGTGGTTGCGTGATTGCGTGATTGTGTGATTGTGTGATTGTGTGATTGTGTGGTTGTGTGATTGTGTGATTGTGTGATAGTGTGATTGTGCGATTGTGTGATTGCGTGATTGCGTGGTTGCGTGATTCTGTGATTCCCTCGTTGTGCGATTGTGTTATTGTGTGATGAGGTGCATGTGTGATGGTGTGATTGTGTGATTGTGTGATTGTGTGGTTGTGTGATTGTGTGATTGTGTGATTGTGTGGTTGTGTGATTATGTGATTGTGTCATTGTGTTCATGTGTTATTTTGTGTTGGGGTGCTTGTGTGATTGCGTGAGTGTATGATTGTGTGACTGTGGATTGTGTATTGTGTGATTGTGTGATTGCGTGAGTGTGTGTTTGTGTGACTGTAGATTGCGTATTGTGTGATTGTGTGATGGTGTGATTGTGTGATTGTGTGATTGTGTGATTGTGTGATTGTGTGATTGTGTGGTTGTGTGAAAGTGGGTTTGTGTGTTTGTGGATTGTGTGGTTGTGTGATTGTGTGATGGCGGGATGTGGATTGTCTGATTGTGTGATTGTGTATTGGTGTGATTGTGCGATTGTGTGACTTTGCGATTGTGTGATTGTGTGGTTGTGTGATTGTGTGATTGCATGGTGGGGTGATTGTGTGATTGTGTGATTGTGTGATTGTGTGATTGTGTGATTGTGTGGTTGTGTGATTATGTGATTGTGTCATTGTGTTCATGTGTTATTTTGTGTTGTGGTGCTTGTGTGATTGCGTGAGTGTATGATTGTGTGACTGTGGATTGTGTGATTGCGCGAGTGTGTGGTTGTGTGACTGTAGATTGCGTATTGTGTGATTGTGTGATTGTGTGATTGTGTGATTGTGTGATTGTGTGATTGTGCGATTGTGTGATTGTGTGATGGCGGGTTGTGGATTGTCTGATTGTGTGATTGTGTATTGGTGTGATTGTGCGATAGTGTGACAATGCGATTGTGTGATTGTGTGGTTGTGTGATTGTGTGATTGCATGGTGGGGTGATTGTGTGATAGTGTGATTGTGTGATTGTGTCCATGTGTAATCGTGTGTTTGGGTGCTTGTGTGATTGTGTGAGTGTGTGATTGTGTGATTGTGGATTGTGTGATTGTGTGATTGTGTGATTGTGTGATTGTGTGATTGTGGGATTGTGTGGTTGTGTGATTGTGTGGTTGTGTGATTGCGTGATTGTGTGATTGTGGGATTGTGTGATTGTGTGATTGTATGGTTGTGTGATTGTGTGATTGTGTGATTGTGTGATTGTGTGATTGTGTGATTGTGTGATTGTGTGATTGTGTGATGGTGTCACAGTGTGATTGTGTGATTGTGTGGTTGTGTGATTGTGTGATTGTGTGATTGTGTGATTGTGTGATTGTGTGATTGTGTGGTTGTGTGATTATGTGATTGTGTCATTGTGTTCATGTGTTATTTTGTGTTGGGGTGCTTGTGTGATTGCGTGAGTGTATGATTGTGTGACTGTGGATTGTGTATTGTGTGATTGTGTGATTGCGTGAGTGTGTGGTTGTGTGACTGTAGATTGCGTATTGTGTGATTGTGTGATTGTGTGATTGTGTGATTGTGTGAAAGTGGGTTTGTGTGTTTGTGGATTGTGTGGTTGTGTGATTGTGTGACTGCGGGATGTGGATTGTCTGATTGTGTGATTGTGTATTGGTGTGATTGTGCGATTGTGTGACTTTGCGATTGTGTGATTGTGTGATGGCGGGATGTGGATTGTCTGATTGTGTGATTGTGTATTGGTGTGATTGTGCGATTGTGTGACTTTGCGATTGTGTGATGGCGGGTTGTGGATTGTCTGATTGTGTGATTGTGTATTGGTGTGATTGTGCGATTGTGTGATTGTGTGGTTGTGTGATTGTGTGATTGCATGGTGGGGTGATTGTGTGAGAGTGTGATTGTGTGATTGTGTGATTGTGTGATTGTGTCCATGTGTAATCGTGTGTTTGGGTGCTTGTGTGATTGTGTGAGTGTGTGATTGTGTGATTGTGGATTGTGTGATTGTGTGATTGTGCGATTGTGTGATTGTGTGATTGTGTGATTGTGTGATTGTGTGATTGTGTGATTGTGTGGTTGTGTGATTGTGTGGTTGTGTGATTGTGTGATTGTGGGATTGTGTGGTTGTGTGATTGTGTGATTGTGTGATTATGGGATTGTGTGGTTGTGTGATTGTGTGGTTGTGTGATTGTGTGATTGTGTGATTGTGTGATTGTGTGATTGTGGGATTGTGTGGTTGTGTGATTGTGTGGTTGTGTGATTGCGTGATTGTGTGATTGTGGGATTGTGTGATTGTTTGATTGTATGGTTGTATGATTGTGTGATTGTGTGATTGTGTGATTGTGGGATTGTGTGATTGTGTGATTGTGGGATTGTGTGAGTGTGTGATTGTGTGATTGTGTGATTGTGTCACAGTGTGATTGTGTGATTGTGTGATAGTGTGATTGTGTGGTTGTGTGATTGTGTGATTGTGTGATTGTGGGATTGTGTGGTTGTGTGATTGTGTGGTTGTGTGATTGTGTGATTGTGTGCTTGTGTGATTGTGCGGTTGTGTGATTGCGTGGTTGCGTGATTGCGTGATTGTGTGATTGTGTGATTGTGTGATTGTGTGGTTGTGTGATTGTGTGATTGTGTGATAGTGTGATTGTGCGATTGTGTGATTGCGTGATTGCCTGGTTGCGTGATTCTGTGATTCCCTCGTTGTGTGATTGTGTTATTGTGTGATGAGGTGCTTGTGGGATGGTGTGATTGTGTGATTGTGTGATTGTGTGATTGTGAGATTGTGTGATTGTGTGATTGTGTGCTTGTGTGCTTGTGTGATTGTGTGATTGTGTGATTGTGTGATTGTGTGATTGTGTGATTGTGTGATTGTGTGGTTGTGTGATTGTGTGGTTGTGTGATTGTGTGATTGTGGGATTGTGTGGTTGTGTGATTGTGTGATTGTGTGATTATGGGATTGTGTGGTTGTGTGATTGTGTGGTTGTGTGATTGTGTGATTGTGTGATTGTGTGATTGTGTGATTGTGGGATTGTGGGATTGTGTGATTGTGTGGTTGTGTGATTGCGTGATTGTGTGATTGTGGGATTGTGTGATTGTGTGATTGTATGGTTGTGTGATTGTGTGATTGTGTGATTGTGTGATTGTGTGATTGTGGGATTGTGTGATTGTGTGATTGTGGGATTGTGTGAGTGTGTGATTGTGTGATTGTGTGATTGTGTCACAGTGTGATTGTGTGATTGTGTGATTGTGTGGTTGTGTGATTGTGTGATTGTGTGATTGTGTGATTGTGTGATTGTGAGATTGTGTGATTGTGTGATTGTGTGATTGTGTGATTGTGTGATTGTGTGATTGTGTGATTGTGTGATTGTGTGATTGTGTGATTGTGTGATTGTGTGATTGTGTGATTGTGTGATTGTGTGGTTGTGTGATTCTGTGGTTGTGTGATTGTGTGATTGTGTGAATGTGGGATTGTGTGATTGTGTGATTGCGTGATTGTGTGGTTGTGTGATTGTGTGATTTTGTGATTGTGTGATTGTGCGATTGTGTGATTGCGTGGTTGCGTGATTGCGTGATTGTGTGATTGTGTGATTGTGTGATTGTGTGGTTGTGTGATTGTGTGATTGTGTGATAGTGTGATTGTGCGATTGTGTGATTGCGTGATTGCGTGGTTGCGTGATTCTGTGATTCCCTCGTTGTGCGATTGTGTTATTGTGTGATGAGGTGCATGTGTGATGGTGTGATTGTGTGATTGTGTGATTGTGTGGTTGTGTGATTGTGTGATTGTGTGATTGTGTGGTTGCGTGATTATGTGATTGTGTCATTGTGTTCATGTGTTATTTTGTGTTGGGGTGCTTGTGTGATTGCGTGAGTGTATGATTGTGTGACTGTGGATTGTGTATTGTGTGATTGTGTGATTGCGTGAGTGTGTGGTTGTGTGACTGTAGATTGCGTATTGTGTGATTGTGTGATGGTGTGATTGTGTGATTGTGTGATTGTGTGATTGTGTGATTGTGTGATTGTGTGATTGTGTGGTTGTGTGAAAGTGGGTTTGTGTGTTTGTGGATTGTGTGGTTGTGTGATTGTGTGATGGCGGGATGTGGATTGTCTGATTGTGTGATTGTGTATTGGTGTGATTGTGCGATTGTGTGACTTTGCGATTGTGTGATTGTGTGGTTGTGTGATTGTGTGATTGCATGGTGGGGTGATTGTGTGATTGTGTGATTGTGTGATTGTGTGATTGTGTGGTTGTGTGATTATGTGATTGTGTCATTGTGTTCATGTGTTATTTTGTGTTGTGGTGCTTGTGTGATTGCGTGAGTGTATGATTGTGTGACTGTGGATTGTGTGATTGCGCGAGTGTGTGGCTGTGTGACTGTAGATTGCGTATTGTGTGATTGTGTGATTGTGTGATTGTGTGATTGTGTGATTGTGTGATTGTGCGATTGTGTGATTGTGTGATGGCGGGTTGTGGATTGTCTGATTGTGTGATTGTGTATTGGTGTGATTGTGCGATAGTGTGACAATGCGATTGTGTGATTGTGTGGTTGTGTGATTGTGTGATTGCATGGTGGGGTGATTGTGTGATAGTGTGATTGTGTGATTGTGTCCATGTGTAATCGTGTGTTTGGGTGCTTGTGTGATTGTGTGAGTGTGTGATTGTGTGATTGTGGATTGTGTGATTGTGTGATTGTGTGATTGTGTGATTGTGTGATTGTGGGATTGTGTGGTTGTGTGATTGTGTGGTTGTGTGATTGCGTGATTGTGTGATTGTGGGATTGTGTGATTGTGTGATTGTATGGTTGTGTGATTGTGTGATTGTGTGATTGTGTGATTGTGTGATTGTGTGATTGTGTGATTGTGTGATTGTGTGATTGTGTGATGGTGTCACAGTGTGATTGTGTGATTGTGTGGTTGTGTGATTGTGTGATTGTGTGATTGTGTGATTGTGTGATTGTGTGATTGTGTGATTGTGTGATTGTGTGATTGTGTGATTGTGTGAAAGTGGGTTTGTGTGTTTGTGGATTGTGTGGTTGTGTGATTGTGTGACTGCGGGATGTGGATTGTCTGATTGTGTGATTGTGTATTGGTGTGATTGTGCGATTGTGTGACTTTGCGATTGTGTGATTGTGTGATGGCGGGTTGTGGATTGTCTGATTGTGTGATTGTGTATTGGTGTGATTGTGCGATTGTGTGATTGTGTGGTTGTGTGATTGTGTGATTGCATGGTGGGGTGATTGTGTGAGAGTGTGATTGTGTGATAGTGTGACAGTGTGATTGTGTGATTGTGTGATTGTGTGATTGTGTCCATGTGTAATCGTGTGTTTGGGTGCTTGTGTGATTGTGTGAGTGTGTGATTGTGTGATTGGGGATTGTGTGATTGTGTGATTGTGCGATTGTGTGATTGTGTGATTGTGTGATTGTGTGATTGTGTGATTGTGTGATTGTGTGGTTGTGTGATTGTGTGGTTGTGTGATTGTGTGATTGTGGGATTGTGTGGTTGTGTGATTGTGTGATTGTGTGATTATGGGATTGTGTGGTTGTGTGATTGTGTGGTTGTGTGATTGTGTGATTGTGTGATTGTGTGATTGTGTGATTGTGGGATTGTGTGGTTGTGTGATTGTGTGGTTGTGTGATTGCGTGATTGTGTGATTGTGGGATTGTGTGATTGTTTGATTGTATGGTTGTATGATTGTGTGATTGTGTGATTGTGTGATTGTGGGATTGTGTGATTGTGTGATTGTGGGATTGTGTGAGTGTGTGATTGTGTGATTGTGTGATTGTGTCACAGTGTGATTGTGTGATTGTGTGATTGTGTGATTGTGTGGTTGTGTGATTGTGTGATTGTGTGATTGTGGGATTGTGTGGTTGTGTGATTGTGTGGTTGTGTGATTGTGTGATTGTGTGCTTGTGTGATTGTGCGGTTGTGTGATTGCGTGGTTGCGTGATTGCGTGATTGTGTGATTGTGTGATTGTGTGATTGTGTGGTTGTGTGATTGTGTGATTGTGTGATAGTGTGATTGTGCGATTGTGTGATTGCGTGATTGCCTGGTTGCGTGATTCTGTGATTCCCTCGTTGTGTGATTGTGTTATTGTGTGATGAGGTGCTTGTGGGATGGTGTGATTGTGTGATTGTGTGATTGTGTGATTGTGTGATTGTGTGATTGTGTGATTGTGAGATTGTGTGATTGTGTGATTGTGTGATTGTGTGATTGTGTGATTGTGTGATTGTGTGATTGTGTGATTGTGTGATTGTGTGATTGTGTGATTGTGTGGTTGTGTGATTGTGTGGTTGTGTGATTGTGTGATTGTGGGATTGTGTGGTTGTGTGATTGTGTGATTGTGTGATTATGGGATTGTGTGGTTGTGTGATTGTGTGGTTGTGTGATTGTGTGATTGTGTGATTGTGTGATTGTGTGATTGTGGGATTGTGGGATTGTGTGATTGTGTGGTTGTGTGATTGCGTGATTGTGTGATTGTGGGATTGTGTGATTGTGTGATTGTATGGTTGTGTGATTGTGTGATTGTGTGATTGTGTGATTGTGTGATTGTGGGATTGTGTGATTGTGTGATTGTGGGATTGTGTGAGTGTGTGATTGTGTGATTGTGTGATTGTGTCACAGTGTGATTGTGTGATTGTGTGATTGTGTGGTTGTGTGATTGTGTGATTGTGTGATTGTGGGATTGTGTGGTTGTGTGATTGTGTGGTTGTGTGATTGTGTGATTGTGTGCTTGTGTGATTGTGCGGTTGTGCGATTGCGTGGTTGCGTGATTGCGTGATTGTGTGATTGTGTGATTGTGTGATTGTGTGGTTGTGTGATTGTGTGATTGTGTGATTGTGTGATTGTGTGATTGTGTGCTTGTGTGATTGTGCGGTTGTGTGATTGCGTGGTTGCGTGATTGCGTGATTGTGTGATTGTGTGATTGTGTGATTGTGTGGTTGTGTGATTGTGTGATTGTGTGATTGTGTGATTGTGTGCTTGTGTGATTGTGCGGTTGTGTGATTGCGTGGTTGCGTGATTGCGTGATTGTGTGATTGTGTGATTGTGTGATTGTGTGGTTGTGTGATTGTGTGATTGTGTGATAGTGTGATTGTGCGATTGTGTGATTGCGTGACTGCCTGGTTGCGTGATTCTGTGATTCCCTCGTTGTGTGATTGTGTTATTGTGTGATGAGGTGCTTGTGGGATGGTGTGATTGTGTGATTGTGTGATTGTGTGATTGTGTGATTGTGTGATTGTGTGATTGTGTGCTTGTGTGATTGTGCGGTTGTGTGATTGCGTGGTTGCGTGATTGCGTGACTGTGTGATTGTGTGATTGTGTGATTGTGTGGTTGTGTGATTGTGTGATTGTGTGATAGTGTGATTGTGCGATTGTGTGATTGCGTGATTGCCTGGTTGCGTGATTCTGTGATTCCCTCGTTGTGTGATTGTGTTATTGTGTGATGAGGTGCTTGTGGGACGGTGTGATTGTGTGATTGTGTGATTGTGTGATTGTATGATTGTGTGATTGTGTGATTGTGTGATTGTGAGATTGTGTGATTGTGTGATTGTGTGATTGTGTGATTGTGTGATTGTGTGATTGTGTGATTGTGTGATTGTGTGATTGTGTGGTTGTGTGATTGTGTGATTGTGTGATAGTGTGATTGTGCGACTGTGTGATTGCGTGATTGCGTGGTTGCGTGATTCTGTGATTCCCTCGTTGTGCGATTGTGTTATTGTGTGATGAGGTGCATGTGTGATGGTGTGATTGTGTGATTGTGTGATTGTGTGGTTGTGTGATTGTGTGATTGTGTGATTGTGTGATTGTGCGATTGTGTGATTGTGTGATTGTGTGATTGTGTGATTGTGTGATTGTGTGATTGTGTGGTTGTGTGATTATGTGATTGTGTCATTGTGTTCATGTGTTATTTTGTGTTGGGGTGCTTGTGTGATTGCGTGAGTGTATGATTGTGTGACTGTGGATTGTGTATTGTGTGATTGTGTGATTGCGTGAGTGTGTGGTTGTGTGACTGTAGATTGCGTATTGTGTGATTGTGTGATTGTGTGATTGTGTGATTGTGTGATTGTGTGATTGTGTGAAAGTGGGTTTGTGTGTTTGTGGATTGTGTGGTTGTGTGATTGTGTGATTGTGTGATTGTGTGATTGTGCGATTGTGTGATTGTGTGATTGTGTGATTGTGTGATTGTGTGATTGTGTGGTTGTGTGATTATGTGATTGTGTCATTGTGTTCATGTGTTATTTTGTGTTGGGGTGCTTGTGTGATTGCGTGAGTGTATGATTGTGTGACTGTGGATTGTGTATTGTGTGATTGTGTGATTGCGTGAGTGTGTGGTTGTGTGACTGTAGATTGCGTATTGTGTGATTGTGTGATTGTGTGATTGTGTGATTGTGTGATTGTGTGAAAGTGGGTTTGTGTGTTTGTGGATTGTGTGGTTGTGTGATTGTGTATTGGTGTGATTGTGCGATTGTGTGACTTTGCGATTGTGTGATTGTGTGATGGCGGGTTGTGGATTGTCTGATTGTGTGATTGTGTATTGGTGTGATTGTGCGATTGTGTGACAATGCGATTGTGTGATTGTGTGGTTGTGTGATTGTGTGATTGCATGGTGGGGTGATTGTGTGAGAGTGTGATTGTGTGATAGTGTGACAGTGTGATTGTGTGATTGTGTGATTGTGTGATTGTGTCCATATGTAATCGTGTGTTTGGGTGCTTGTGTGATTGTGTGAGTGTGTGATTGTGTGATTGTGGATTGTGTGATTGTGTGATTGTGTGATTGTGTGATTGTGTGATTGTGTGATTGTGTGATTGTGTGATTGTGTGATTGTGTGGTTGTGTGATTGTGTGGTTGTGTGATTGTGTGATTGTGGGATTGTGTGGTTGTGTGATTGTGTGATTGTGTGATTATGGGATTGTGTGGTTGTGTGATTGTGTGGTTGTGTGATTGTGTGATTGTGTGATTGTGTGATTGTGGGATTGTGTGGTTGTGTGATTGTGTGGTTGTGTGATTGCGTGATTGTGTGATTGGGGGATTGTGTGATTATGTGATTGTATGGTTGTGTGATTGTGTGATTGTGTGATTGTGTGATTGTGGGATTGTGTGAGTGTGTGATTGTGTGATTGTGTGATTGTGTCACAGTGTGATTGTGTGATTGTGTGATTGTGTGATTGTGTGGTTGTGTGATTGTGTGATTGTGTGATTGTGGGATTGTGTGGTTGTGTGATTGTGTGGTTGTGTGATTGTGTGATTGTGTGCTTGTGTGATTGTGCGGTTGTGTGATTGCGTGGTTGCGTGATTGCGTGATTGTGTGATTGTGTGATTGTGTGATTGTGTGGTTGTGTGATTGTGTGATTGTGTGATAGTGTGATTGTGCGATTGTGTGATTGCGTGATTGCCTGGTTGCGTGATTCTGTGATTCCCTCGTTGTGTGATTGTGTTATTGTGTGATGAGGTGCTTGTGGGATGGTGTGATTGTGTGATTGTGTGATTGTGTGATTGTGTGATTGTGTGATTGTGTGATTGTGAGATTGTGTGATTGTGTGATTGTGTGATTGTGTGATTGTGTGATTGTGTGATTGTGTGATTGTGTGATTGTGTGATTGTGTGATTGTGTGATTGTGTGATTCTGTGGTTGTGTGATTGTGTGATTGTGTGAATGTGGGATTGTGTGATTGTGTGATTGCGTGATTGTGTGGTTGTGTGATTGTGTGATTTTGTGATTGTGTGATTGTGTGATTGTGGGATTGTGTGGTTGTGTGATTGTGTGGTTGTGTGATTGCGTGATTGTGTGATTGTGGGATTGTGTGATTGTTTGATTGTATGGTTGTATGATTGTGTGATTGTGTGATTGTGTGATTGTGGGATTGTGTGATTGTGTGATTGTGGGATTGTGTGAGTGTGTGATTGTGTGATTGTGTGATTGTGTCACAGTGTGATTGTGTGATTGTGTGATTGTGTGATTGTGTGGTTGTGTGATTGTGTGATTGTGTGATTGTGGGATTGTGTGGTTGTGTGATTGTGTGGTTGTGTGATTGTGTGATTGTGTGCTTGTGTGATTGTGCGGTTGTGTGATTGCGTGGTTGCGTGATTGCGTGATTGTGTGATTGTGTGATTGTGTGATTGTGTGGTTGTGTGATTGTGTGATTGTGTGATAGTGTGATTGTGCGATTGTGTGATTGCGTGATTGCCTGGTTGCGTGATTCTGTGATTCCCTCGTTGTGTGATTGTGTTATTGTGTGATGAGGTGCTTGTGGGATGGTGTGATTGTGTGATTGTGTGATTGTGTGATTGTGTGATTGTGTGATTGTGAGATTGTGTGATTGTGTGATTGTGTGATTGTGTGATTGTGTGATTGTGTGATTGTGTGATTGTGTGATTGTGTGATTGTGTGATTGTGTGGTTGTGTGATTGTGTGGTTGTGTGATTGTGTGATTGTGGGATTGTGTGGTTGTGTGATTGTGTGATTGTGTGATTATGGGATTGTGTGGTTGTGTGATTGTGTGGTTGTGTGATTGTGTGATTGTGTGATTGTGTGATTGTGTGATTGTGGGATTGTGGGATTGTGTGATTGTGTGGTTGTGTGATTGCGTGATTGTGTGATTGTGGGATTGTGTGATTGTGTGATTGTATGGTTGTGTGATTGTGTGATTGTGTGATTGTGTGATTGTGTGATTGTGGGATTGTGTGATTGTGTGATTGTGGGATTGTGTGAGTGTGTGATTGTGTGATTGTGTGATTGTGTCACAGTGTGATTGTGTGATTGTGTGATTGTGTGGTTGTGTGATTGTGTGATTGTGTGATTGTGGGATTGTGTGGTTGTGTGATTGTGTGGTTGTGTGATTGTGTCATTGTGTGCTTGTGTGATTGTGCGGTTGTGCGATTGCGTGGTTGCGTGATTGCGTGATTGTGTGATTGTGTGATTGTGTGATTGTGTGGTTGTGTGATTGTGTGATAGTGTGATTGTGCGATTGTGTGATTGCGTGATTGCCTGGTTGCGTGATTCTGTGATTCCCTCGTTGTGTGATTGTGTTATTGTGTGATGAGGTGCTTGTGGGATGGTGTGATTGTGTGATTGTGTGATTGTGTGATTGTGTGATTGTGTGCTTGTGTGATTGTGCGGTTGTGTGATTGCGTGGTTGCGTGATTGCGTGATTGTGTGATTGTGTGATTGTGTGATTGTGTGGTTGTGTGATTGTGTGATTGTGTGATAGTGTGATTGTGCGATTGTGTGATTGCGTGATTGCCTGGTTGCGTGATTCTGTGATTCCCTCGTTGTGTGATTGTGTTATTGTGTGATGAGGTGCTTGTGGGATGGTGTGATTGTGTGATTGTGTGATTGTATGATTGTGTGATTGTGTGATTGTGTGATTGTGAGATTGTGTGATTGTGTGATTGTGTGATTGTGTGATTGTGTGATTGTGTGATTGTGTGATTGTGTGATTGTGTGATTGTGTGGTTGTGTGATTGTGTGATTGTGTGATAGTGTGATTGTGCGACTGTGTGATTGCGTGATTGCGTGGTTGCGTGATTCTGTGATTCCCTCGTTGTGCGATTGTGTTATTGTGTGATGAGGTGCATGTGTGATGGTGTGATTGTGTGATTGTGTGATTGTGTGGTTGTGTGATTGTGTGATTGTGTGATTGTGTGATTGTGCGATTGTGTGATTGTGTGATTGTGTGATTGTGTGATTGTGTGATTGTGTGATTGTGTGGTTGTGTGATTATGTGATTGTGTCATTGTGTTCATGTGTTATTTTGTGTTGGGGTGCTTGTGTGATTGCGTGAGTGTATGATTGTGTGACTGTGGATTGTGTATTGTGTGATTGTGTGATTGCGTGAGTGTGTGGTTGTGTGACTGTAGATTGCGTATTGTGTGATTGTGTGATTGTGTGATTGTGTGATTGTGTGATTGTGTGATTGTGTGAAAGTGGGTTTGTGTGTTTGTGGATTGTGTGGTTGTGTGATTGTGTGATTGTGTGATTGTGTGATTGTGCGATTGTGTGATTGTGTGATTGTGTGATTGTGTGATTGTGTGATTGTGTGGTTGTGTGATTATGTGATTGTGTCATTGTGTTCATGTGTTATTTTGTGTTGGGGTGCTTGTGTGATTGCGTGAGTGTATGATTGTGTGACTGTGGATTGTGTATTGTGTGATTGTGTGATTGCGTGAGTGTGTGGTTGTGTGACTGTAGATTGCGTATTGTGTGATTGTGTGATTGTGTGATTGTGTGATTGTGTGATTGTGTGAAAGTGGGTTTGTGTGTTTGTGGATTGTGTGGTTGTGTGATTGTGTATTGGTGTGATTGTGCGATTGTGTGACTTTGCGATTGTGTGATTGTGTGATGGCGGGTTGTGGATTGTCTGATTGTGTGATTGTGTATTGGTGTGATTGTGCGATTGTGTGACAATGCGATTGTGTGATTGTGTGGTTGTGTGATTGTGTGATTGCATGGTGGGGTGATTGTGTGAGAGTGTGATTGTGTGATAGTGTGACAGTGTGATTGTGTGATTGTGTGATTGTGTGATTGTGTCCATATGTAATCGTGTGTTTGGGTGCTTGTGTGATTGTGTGAGTGTGTGATTGTGTGATTGTGGATTGTGTGATTGTGTGATTGTGTGATTGTGTGATTGTGTGATTGTGTGATTGTGTGATTGTGTGATTGTGTGATTGTGTGGTTGTGTGATTGTGTGGTTGTGTGATTGTGTGATTGTGGGATTGTGTGGTTGTGTGATTGTGTGATTGTGTGATTATGGGATTGTGTGATTGTGTGATTGTGTGATTGTGTGATTGTGTGGTTGTGTGATTATGTGATTGTGTCATTGTGTTCATGTGTTATTTTGTGTTGGGGTGCTTGTGTGATTGCGTGAGTGTATGATTGTGTGACTGTGGATTGTGTATTGTGTGATTGTGTGATTGCGTGAGTGTGTGGTTGTGTGACTGTAGATTGCGTATTGTGTGATTGTGTGATTGTGTGATTGTGTGATTGTGTGATTGTGTGAAAGTGGGTTTGTGTGTTTGTGGATTGTGTGGTTGTGTGATTGTGTGATTATGGGATTGTGTGGTTGTGTGATTGTGTGGTTGTGTGATTGTGTGATTGTGTGATTGTGTGATTGTGTGATTGTGGGATTGTGGGATTGTGTGATTGTGTGGTTGTGTGATTGCGTGATTGTGTGATTGTGGGATTGTGTGATTGTGTGATTGTATGGTTGTGTGATTGTGTGATTGTGTGATTGTGTGATTGTGTGATTGTGGGATTGTGTGATTGTGTGATTGTGGGATTGTGTGAGTGTGTGATTGTGTGATTGTGTGATTGTGTCACAGTGTGATTGTGTGATTGTGTGATTGTGTGGTTGTGTGATTGTGTGATTGTGTGATTGTGTGATTGTGTGATTGTGAGATTGTGTGATTGTGTGATTGTGTGATTGTGTGATTGTGTGATTGTGTGATTGTGTGATTGTGTGATTGTGTGATTGTGTGATTGTGTGATTGTGTGATTGTGTGATTGTGTGGTTGTGTGATTCTGTGGTTGTGTGATTGTGTGATTGTGTGAATGTGGGATTGTGTGATTGTGTGATTGCGTGATTGTGTGGTTGTGTGATTGTGTGATTTTGTGATTGTGTGATTGTGCGATTGTGTGATTGCGTGGTTGCGTGATTGCGTGATTGTGTGATTGTGTGATTGTGTGATTGTGTGGTTGTGTGATTGTGTGATTGTGTGATAGTGTGATTGTGCGATTGTGTGATTGCGTGATTGCGTGGTTGCGTGATTCTGTGATTCCCTCGTTGTGCGATTGTGTTATTGTGTGATGAGGTGCATGTGTGATGGTGTGATTGTGTGATTGTGTGATTGTGTGGTTGTGTGATTGTGTGATTGTGTGATTGTGTGGTTGCGTGATTATGTGATTGTGTCATTGTGTTCATGTGTTATTTTGTGTTGGGGTGCTTGTGTGATTGCGTGAGTGTATGATTGTGTGACTGTGGATTGTGTATTGTGTGATTGTGTGATTGCGTGAGTGTGTGGTTGTGTGACTGTAGATTGCGTATTGTGTGATTGTGTGATGGTGTGATTGTGTGATTGTGTGATTGTGTGATTGTGTGATTGTGTGATTGTGTGATTGTGTGGTTGTGTGAAAGTGGGTTTGTGTGTTTGTGGATTGTGTGGTTGTGTGATTGTGTGATGGCGGGATGTGGATTGTCTGATTGTGTGATTGTGTATTGGTGTGATTGTGCGATTGTGTGACTTTGCGATTGTGTGATTGTGTGGTTGTGTGATTGTGTGATTGCATGGTGGGGTGATTGTGTGATTGTGTGATTGTGTGATTGTGTGATTGTGTGGTTGTGTGATTATGTGATTGTGTCATTGTGTTCATGTGTTATTTTGTGTTGTGGTGCTTGTGTGATTGCGTGAGTGTATGATTGTGTGACTGTGGATTGTGTGATTGCGCGAGTGTGTGGTTGTGTGACTGTAGATTGCGTATTGTGTGATTGTGTGATTGTGTGATTGTGTGATTGTGTGATTGTGTGATTGTGTGATTGTGCGATTGTGTGATTGTGTGATGGCGGGTTGTGGATTGTCTGATTGTGTGATTGTGTATTGGTGTGATTGTGCGATAGTGTGACAATGCGATTGTGTGATTGTGTGGTTGTGTGATTGTGTGATTGCATGGTGGGGTGATTGTGTGATAGTGTGATTGTGTGATTGTGTCCATGTGTAATCGTGTGTTTGGGTGCTTGTGTGATTGTGTGAGTGTGTGATTGTGTGATTGTGGATTGTGTGATTGTGTGATTGTGTGATTGTGTGATTGTGTGATTGTGGGATTGTGTGGTTGTGTGATTGTGTGGTTGTGTGATTGCGTGATTGTGTGATTGTGGGATTGTGTGATTGTGTGATTGTATGGTTGTGTGATTGTGTGATTGTGTGATTGTGTGATTGTGTGATTGTGTGATTGTGTGATTGTGTGATTGTGTGATTGTGTGATGGTGTCACAGTGTGATTGTGTGATTGTGTGGTTGTGCGATTGTGTGATTGTGTGATTGTGTGATTGTGTGATTGTGTGATTGTGTGATTGTGTGATTGTGTGATTGTGTGATTGTGTGAAAGTGGGTTTGTGTGTTTGTGGATTGTGTGGTTGTGTGATTGTGTGACTGCGGGATGTGGATTGTCTGATTGTGTGATTGTGTATTGGTGTGATTGTGCGATTGTGTGACTTTGCGATTGTGTGATTGTGTGATGGCGGGTTGTGGATTGTCTGATTGTGTGATTGTGTATTGGTGTGATTGTGCGATTGTGTGATTGTGTGGTTGTGTGATTGTGTGATTGCATGGTGGGGTGATTGTGTGAGAGTGTGATTGTGTGATAGTGTGACAGTGTGATTGTGTGATTGTGTGATTGTGTGATTGTGTCCATGTGTAATCGTGTGTTTGGGTGCTTGTGTGATTGTGTGAGTGTGTGATTGTGTGATTGTGGATTGTGTGATTGTGTGATTGTGCGATTGTGTGATTGTGTGATTGTGTGATTGTGTGATTGTGTGATTGTGTGATTGTGTGATTGTGTGGTTGTGTGATTGTGTGGTTGTGTGATTGTGTGATTGTGGGATTGTGTGGTTGTGTGATTGTGTGATTGTGTGATTATGGGATTGTGTGGTTGTGTGATTGTGTGGTTGTGTGATTGTGTGATTGTGTGATTGTGTGATTGTGTGATTGTGGGATTGTGTGGTTGTGTGATTGTGTGGTTGTGTGATTGCGTGATTGTGTGATTGTGGGATTGTGTGATTGTTTGATTGTATGGTTGTATGATTGTGTGATTGTGTGATTGTGTGATTGTGGGATTGTGTGATTGTGTGATTGTGGGATTGTGTGAGTGTGTGATTGTGTGATTGTGTGATTGTGTCACAGTGTGATTGTGTGATTGTGTGATTGTGTGATTGTGTGGTTGTGTGATTGTGTGATTGTGTGATTGTGGGATTGTGTGGTTGTGTGATTGTGTGGTTGTGTGTTTGTGTGATTGTGTGCTTGTGTGATTGTGCGGTTGTGTGATTGCGTGGTTGCGTGATTGCGTGATTGTGTGATTGTGTGATTGTGTGATTGTGTGGTTGTGTGATTGTGTGATTGTGTGATAGTGTGATTGTGCGATTGTGTGATTGCGTGATTGCCTGGTTGCGTGATTCTGTGATTCCCTCGTTGTGTGATTGTGTTATTGTGTGATGAGGTGCTTGTGGGATGGTGTGATTGTGTGATTGTGTGATTGTGTGATTGTGTGATTGTGTGATTGTGAGATTGTGTGATTGTGTGATTGTGTGATTGTGTGATTGTGTGATTGTGTGATTGTGTGATTGTGTGATTGTGTGATTGTGTGATTGTGTGGTTGTGTGATTGTGTGGTTGTGTGATTGTGTGATTGTGGGATTGTGTGGTTGTGTGATTGTGTGATTGTGTGATTATGGGATTGTGTGGTTGTGTGATTGTGTGGTTGTGTGATTGTGTGATTGTGTGATTGTGTGATTGTGTGATTGTGGGATTGTGGGATTGTGTGATTGTGTGGTTGTGTGATTGCGTGATTGTGTGATTGTGGGATTGTGTGATTGTGTGATTGTATGGTTGTGTGATTGTGTGATTGTGTGATTGTGTGATTGTGTGATTGTGGGATTGTGTGATTGTGTGATTGTGGGATTGTGTGAGTGTGTGATTGTGTGATTGTGTGATTGTGTCACAGTGTGATTGTGTGATTGTGTGATTGTGTGGTTGTGTGATTGTGTGATTGTGTGATTGTGGGATTGTGTGGTTGTGTGATTGTGTGGTTGTGTGATTGTGTGATTGTGTGCTTGTGTGATTGTGCGGTTGTGCGATTGCGTGGTTGCGTGATTGCGTGATTGTGTGATTGTGTGATTGTGTGATTGTGTGGTTGTGTGATTGTGTGATAGTATGATTGTGCGATTGTGTGATTGCGTGATTGCCTGGTTGCGTGATTCTGTGATTCCCTCGTTGTGTGATTGTGTTATTGTGTGATGAGGTGCTTGTGGGATGGTGTGATTGTGTGATTGTGTGATTGTGTGATTGTGTGATTGTGTGATTGTGTGATTGTGTGATTGTGTGCTTGTGTGATTGTGCGGTTGTGTGATTGCGTGGTTGCGTGATTGCGTGATTGTGTGATTGTGTGATTGTGTGATTGTGTGGTTGTGTGATTGTGTGATTGTGTGATAGTGTGATTGTGCGATTGTGTGATTGCGTGATTGCCTGGTTGCGTGATTCTGTGATTCCCTCGTTGTGTGATTGTGTTATTGTGTGATGAGGTGCTTGTGGGATGGTGTGATTGTGTGATTGTGTGATTGTGTGATTGTATGATTGTGTGATTGTGTGATTGTGTGATTGTGAGATTGTGTGATTGTGTGATTGTGTGATTGTGTGATTGTGTGATTGTGTGATTGTGTGATTGTGTGATTGTGTGATTGTGTGGTTGTGTGATTGTGTGATTGTGTGATAGTGTGATTGTGCGACTGTGTGATTGCGTGATTGCGTGGTTGCGTGATTCTGTGATTCCCTCGTTGTGCGATTGTGTTATTGTGTGATGAGGTGCATGTGTGATGGTGTGATTGTGTGATTGTGTGATTGTGTGGTTGTGGATTGTGTGGTTGTGTGATTGTGTGATTGTGTGATTGTGTGATTGTGCGATTGTGTGATTGTGTGATTGTGTGATTGTGTGATTGTGTGATTGTGTGGTTGTGTGATTATGTGATTGTGTCATTGTGTTCATGTGTTATTTTGTGTTGGGGTGCTTGTGTGATTGCGTGAGTGTATGATTGTGTGACTGTGGATTGTGTATTGTGTGATTGTGTGATTGCGTGAGTGTGTGGTTGTGTGACTGTAGATTGCGTATTGTGTGATTGTGTGATTGTGTGATTGTGTGATTGTGTGATTGTGTGAAAGTGGGTTTGTGTGTTTGTGGATTGTGTGGTTGTGTGATTGTGTATTGGTGTGATTGTGCGATTGTGTGACTTTGCGATTGTGTGATTGTGTGATGGCGGGTTGTGGATTGTCTGATTGTGTGATTGTGTATTGGTGTGATTGTGCGATTGTGTGACAATGCGATTGTGTGATTGTGTGGTTGTGTGATTGTGTGATTGCATGGTGGGGTGATTGTGTGAGAGTGTGATTGTGTGATAGTGTGACAGTGTGATTGTGTGATTGTGTGATTGTGTGATTGTGTCCATATGTAATCGTGTGTTTGGGTGCTTGTGTGATTGTGTGAGTGTGTGATTGTGTGATTGTGGATTGTGTGATTGTGTGATTGTGTGATTGTGTGATTGTGTGATTGTGTGATTGTGTGATTGTGTGATTGTGTGATTGTGTGGTTGTGTGATTGTGTGGTTGTGTGATTGTGTGATTGTGGGATTGTGTGGTTGTGTGATTGTGTGATTGTGTGATTATGGGATTGTGTGATTGTGTGATTGTGTGATTGTGTGATTGTGTGGTTGTGTGATTATGTGATTGTGTCATTGTGTTCATGTGTTATTTTGTGTTGGGGTGCTTGTGTGATTGCGTGAGTGTATGATTGTGTGACTGTGGATTGTGTATTGTGTGATTGTGTGATTGCGTGAGTGTGTGGTTGTGTGACTGTAGATTGCGTATTGTGTGATTGTGTGATTGTGTGATTGTGTGATTGTGTGATTGTGTGATTGTGTGAAAGTGGGTTTGTGTGTTTGTGGATTGTGTGGTTGTGTGATTGTGTGATTATGGGATTGTGTGGTTGTGTGATTGTGTGGTTGTGTGATTGTGTGATTGTGTGATTGTGTGATTGTGTGATTGTGGGATTGTGGGATTGTGTGATTGTGTGGTTGTGTGATTGCGTGATTGTGTGATTGTGGGATTGTGTGATTGTGTGATTGTATGGTTGTGTGATTGTGTGATTGTGTGATTGTGTGATTGTGTGATTGTGGGATTGTGTGATTGTGTGATTGTGGGATTGTGTGAGTGTGTGATTGTGTGATTGTGTGATTGTGTCACAGTGTGATTGTGTGATTGTGTGATTGTGTGGTTGTGTGATTGTGTGATTGTGTGATTGTGTGATTGTGTGATTGTGAGATTGTGTGATTGTGTGATTGTGTGATTGTGTGATTGTGTGATTGTGTGATTGTGTGATTGTGTGATTGTGTGATTGTGTGATTGTGTGATTGTGTGATTGTGTGGTTGTGTGATTCTGTGGTTGTGTGATTGTGTGATTGTGTGAATGTGGGATTGTGTGATTGTGTGATTGCGTGATTGTGTGGTTGTGTGATTGTGTGATTTTGTGATTGTGTGATTGTGCGATTGTGTGATTGCGTGGTTGCGTGATTGCGTGATTGTGTGATTGTGTGATTGTGTGATTGTGTGGTTGTGTGATTGTGTGATTGTGTGATAGTGTGATTGTGCGATTGTGTGATTGCGTGATTGCGTGGTTGCGTGATTCTGTGATTCCCTCGTTGTGCGATTGTGTTATTGTGTGATGAGGTGCATGTGTGATGGTGTGATTGTGTGATTGTGTGATTGTGTGGTTGTGTGATTGTGTGATTGTGTGATTGTGTGGTTGCGTGATTATGTGATTGTGTCATTGTGTTCATGTGTTATTTTGTGTTGGGGTGCTTGTGTGATTGCGTGAGTGTATGATTGTGTGACTGTGGATTGTGTATTGTGTGATTGTGTGATTGCGTGAGTGTGTGGTTGTGTGACTGTAGATTGCGTATTGTGTGATTGTGTGATGGTGTGATTGTGTGATTGTGTGATTGTGTGATTGTGTGATTGTGTGATTGTGTGATTGTGTGGTTGTGTGAAAGTGGGTTTGTGTGTTTGTGGATTGTGTGGTTGTGTGATTGTGTGATGGCGGGATGTGGATTGTCTGATTGTGTGATTGTGTATTGGTGTGATTGTGCGATTGTGTGACTTTGCGATTGTGTGATTGTGTGGTTGTGTGATTGTGTGATTGCATGGTGGGGTGATTGTGTGATTGTGTGATTGTGTGATTGTGTGGTTGTGTGATTATGTGATTGTGTCATTGTGTTCATGTGTTATTTTGTGTTGTGGTGCTTGTGTGATTGCGTGAGTGTATGATTGTGTGACTGTGGATTGTGTGATTGCGCGAGTGTGTGGTTGTGTGACTGTAGATTGCGTATTGTGTGATTGTGTGATTGTGTGATTGTGTGATTGTGTGATTGTGTGATTGTGTGATTGTGCGATTGTGTGATTGTGTGATGGCGGGTTGTGGATTGTCTGATTGTGTGATTGTGTATTGGTGTGATTGTGCGATAGTGTGACAATGCGATTGTGTGATTGTGTGGTTGTGTGATTGTGTGATTGCATGGTGGGGTGATTGTGTGATAGTGTGATTGTGTGATTGTGTCCATGTGTAATCGTGTGTTTGGGTGCTTGTGTGATTGTGTGAGTGTGTGATTGTGTGATTGTGGATTGTGTGATTGTGTGATTGTGTGATTGTGTGATTGTGTGATTGTGTGATTGTGGGATTGTGTGGTTGTGTGATTGTGTGGTTGTGTGATTGCGTGATTGTGTGATTGTGGGATTGTGTGATTGTGTGATTGTATGGTTGTGTGATTGTGTGATTGTGTGATTGTGTGATTGTGTGATTGTGTGATTGTGTGATTGTGTGATTGTGTGATTGTGTGATTGTGTGATGGTGTCACAGTGTGATTGTGTGATTGTGTGGTTGTGCGATTGTGTGATTGTGTGATTGTGTGATTGTGTGATTGTGTGATTGTGTGATTGTGTGATTGTGTGATTGTGTGATTGTGTGATTGTGTGAAAGTGGGTTTGTGTGTTTGTGGATTGTGTGGTTGTGTGATTGTGTGACTGCGGGATGTGGATTGTCTGATTGTGTGATTGTGTATTGGTGTGATTGTGCGATTGTGTGACTTTGCGATTGTGTGATTGTGTGATGGCGGGTTGTGGATTGTCTGATTGTGTGATTGTGTATTGGTGTGATTGTGCGATTGTGTGATTGTGTGGTTGTGTGATTGTGTGATTGCATGGTGGGGTGATTGTGTGAGAGTGTGATTGTGTGATAGTGTGACAGTGTGATTGTGTGATTGTGTGATTGTGTGATTGTGTCCATGTGTAATCGTGTGTTTGGGTGCTTGTGTGATTGTGTGAGTGTGTGATTGTGTGATTGTGGATTGTGTGATTGTGTGATTGTGCGATTGTGTGATTGTGTGATTGTGTGATTGTGTGATTGTGTGATTGTGTGATTGTGTGGTTGTGTGATTGTGTGGTTGTGTGATTGTGTGATTGTGGGATTGTGTGGTTGTGTGATTGTGTGATTGTGTGATTATGGGATTGTGTGGTTGTGTGATTGTGTGGTTGTGTGATTGTGTGATTGTGTGATTGTGTGATTGTGTGATTGTGGGATTGTGTGGTTGTGTGATTGTGTGGTTGTGTGATTGCGTGATTGTGTGATTGTGGGATTGTGTGATTGTTTGATTGTATGGTTGTATGATTGTGTGATTGTGTGATTGTGTGATTGTGGGATTGTGTGATTGTGTGATTGTGGGATTGTGTGAGTGTGTGATTGTGTGATTGTGTGATTGTGTCACAGTGTGATTGTGTGATTGTGTGATTGTGTGATTGTGTGGTTGTGTGATTGTGTGATTGTGTGATTGTGGGATTGTGTGGTTGTGTGATTGTGTGGTTGTGTGTTTGTGTGATTGTGTGCTTGTGTGATTGTGCGGTTGTGTGATTGCGTGGTTGCGTGATTGCGTGATTGTGTGATTGTGTGATTGTGTGATTGTGTGGTTGTGTGATTGTGTGATTGTGTGATAGTGTGATTGTGCGATTGTGTGATTGCGTGATTGCCTGGTTGCGTGATTCTGTGATTCCCTCGTTGTGTGATTGTGTTATTGTGTGATGAGGTGCTTGTGGGATGGTGTGATTGTGTGATTGTGTGATTGTGTGATTGTGTGATTGTGTGATTGTGAGATTGTGTGATTGTGTGATTGTGCGATTGTGTGATTGTGTGATTGTGTGATTGTGTGATTGTGTGATTGTGTGATTGTGTGATTGTGTGGTTGTGTGATTGTGTGGTTGTGTGATTGTGTGATTGTGGGATTGTGTGGTTGTGTGATTGTGTGATTGTGTGATTATGGGATTGTGTGGTTGTGTGATTGTGTGGTTGTGTGATTGTGTGATTGTGTGATTGTGTGATTGTGTGATTGTGGGATTGTGGGATTGTGTGATTGTGTGGTTGTGTGATTGCGTGATTGTGTGATTGTGGGATTGTGTGATTGTGTGATTGTATGGTTGTGTGATTGTGTGATTGTGTGATTGTGTGATTGTGTGATTGTGGGATTGTGTGATTGTGTGATTGTGGGATTGTGTGAGTGTGTGATTGTGTGATTGTGTGATTGTGTCACAGTGTGATTGTGTGATTGTGTGATTGTGTGGTTGTGTGATTGTGTGATTGTGTGATTGTGGGATTGTGTGGTTGTGTGATTGTGTGGTTGTGTGATTGTGTGATTGTGTGCTTGTGTGATTGTGCGGTTGTGCGATTGCGTGGTTGCGTGATTGCGTGATTGTGTGATTGTGTGATTGTGTGATTGTGTGGTTGTGTGATTGTGTGATAGTATGATTGTGCGATTGTGTGATTGCGTGATTGCCTGGTTGCGTGATTCTGTGATTCCCTCGTTGTGTGATTGTGTTATTGTGTGATGAGGTGCTTGTGGGATGGTGTGATTGTGTGATTGTGTGATTGTGTGATTGTGTGATTGTGTGATTGTGTGATTGTGTGCTTGTGTGATTGTGCGGTTGTGTGATTGCGTGGTTGCGTGATTGCGTGATTGTGTGATTGTGTGATTGTGTGATTGTGTGGTTGTGTGATTGTGTGATTGTGTGATAGTGTGATTGTGCGATTGTGTGATTGCGTGATTGCCTGGTTGCGTGATTCTGTGATTCCCTCGTTGTGTGATTGTGTTATTGTGTGATGAGGTGCTTGTGGGATGGTGTGATTGTGTGATTGTGTGATTGTGTGATTGTATGATTGTGTGATTGTGTGATTGTGTGATTGTGAGATTGTGTGATTGTGTGATTGTGTGATTGTGTGATTGTGTGATTGTGTGATTGTGTGATTGTGTGATTGTGTGATTGTGTGGTTGTGTGATTGTGTGATTGTGTGATAGTGTGATTGTGCGACTGTGTGATTGCGTGATTGCGTGGTTGCGTGATTCTGTGATTCCCTCGTTGTGCGATTGTGTTATTGTGTGATGAGGTGCATGTGTGATGGTGTGATTGTGTGATTGTGTGATTGTGTGGTTGTGTGATTGTGTGATTGTGTGATTGTGTGATTGTGCGATTGTGTGATTGTGTGATTGTGTGATTGTGTGATTGTGTGATTGTGTGATTGTGTGATTGTGTGGTTGTGTGATTATGTGATTGTGTCATTGTGTTCATGTGTTATTTTGTGTTGGGGTGCTTGTGTGATTGCGTGAGTGTATGATTGTGTGACTGTGGATTGTGTATTGTGTGATTGTGTGATTGCGTGAGTGTGTGACTGTAGATTGCGTATTGTGTGATTGTGTGATTGTGTGATTGTGTGATTGTGTGATTGTGTGATTGTGTGAAAGTGGGTTTGTGTGTTTGTGGATTGTGTGGTTGTGTGATTGTGTGATTGTGTGATTGTGTGATTGTGCGATTGTGTGATTGTGTGATTGTGTGATTGTGTGATTGTGTGATTGTGTGGTTGTGTGATTATGTGATTGTGTCATTGTGTTCATGTGTTATTTTGTGTTGGGGTGCTTGTGTGATTGCGTGAGTGTATGATTGTGTGACTGTGGATTGTGTATTGTGTGATTGTGTGATTGCGTGAGTGTGTGGTTGTGTGACTGTAGATTGCGTATTGTGTGATTGTGTGATTGTGTGATTGTGTGATTGTGTGATTGTGTGATTGTGTGAAAGTGGGTTTGTGTGTTTGTGGATTGTGTGGTTGTGTGATTGTGTATTGGTGTGATTGTGCGATTGTGTGACTTTGCGATTGTGTGATTGTGTGATGGCGGGTTGTGGATTGTCTGATTGTGTGATTGTGTATTGGTGTGATTGTGCGATTGTGTGACAATGCGATTGTGTGATTGTGTGGTTGTGTGATTGTGTGATTGCATGGTGGGGTGATTGTGTGAGAGTGTGATTGTGTGATAGTGTGACAGTGTGATTGTGTGATTGTGTGATTGTGTGATTGTGTCCATATGTAATCGTGTGTTTGGGTGCTTGTGTGATTGTGTGAGTGTGTGATTGTGTGATTGTGGATTGTGTGATTGTGTGATTGTGTGATTGTGTGATTGTGTGATTGTGTGATTGTGTGATTGTGTGATTGTGTGATTGTGTGGTTGTGTGATTGTGTGGTTGTGTGATTGTGTGATTGTGGGATTGTGTGGTTGTGTGATTGTGTGATTGTGTGATTATGGGATTGTGTGGTTGTGTGATTGTGTGGTTGTGTGATTGTGTGATTGTGTGATTGTGTGATTGTGGGATTGTGTGGTTGTGTGATTGTGTGGTTGTGTGATTGCGTGATTGTGTGATTGGGGGATTGTGTGATTATGTGATTGTATGGTTGTGTGATTGTGTGATTGTGTGATTGTGTGATTGTGGGATTGTGTGAGTGTGTGATTGTGTGATTGTGTGATTGTGTCACAGTGTGATTGTGTGATTGTGTGATTGTGTGATTGTGTGGTTGTGTGATTGTGTGATTGTGTGATTGTGGGATTGTGTGGTTGTGTGATTGTGTGGTTGTGTGATTGTGTGATTGTGTGCTTGTGTGATTGTGCGGTTGTGTGATTGCGTGGTTGCGTGATTGCGTGATTGTGTGATTGTGTGATTGTGTGATTGTGTGGTTGTGTGATTGTGTGATTGTGTGATAGTGTGATTGTGCGATTGTGTGATTGCGTGATTGCCTGGTTGCGTGATTCTGTGATTCCCTCGTTGTGTGATTGTGTTATTGTGTGATGAGGTGCTTGTGGGATGGTGTGATTGTGTGATTGTGTGATTGTGTGATTGTGTGATTGTGTGATTGTGTGATTGTGAGATTGTGTGATTGTGTGATTGTGTGATTGTCTGATTGTGTGATTGTGTGATTGTGTGATTGTGTGATTGTGTGATTGTGTGATTGTGTGATTGTGTGATTGTGTGGTTGTGTGATTCTGTGGTTGTGTGATTGTGTGATTGTGTGAATGTGGGATTGTGTGATTGTGTGATTGCGTGATTGTGTGGTTGTGTGATTGTGTGATTTTGTGATTGTGTGATTGTGCGATTGTGTGATTGCGTGGTTGCGTGATTGCGTGATTGTGTGATTGTGTGATTGTGTGATTGTGTGGTTGTGTGATTGTGTGATTGTGTGATAGTGTGATTGTGCGATTGTGTGATTGCGTGATTGCGTGGTTGCGTGATTCTGTGATTCCCTCGTTGTGCGATTGTGTTATTGTGTGATGAGGTGCATGTGTGATGGTGTGATTGTGTGATTGTGTGATTGTGTGGTTGTGTGATTGTGTGATTGTGTGATTGTGTGATTGTGTGGTTGTGTGATTATGTGATTGTGTCATTGTGTTCATGTGTTATTTTGTGTTGGGGTGCTTGTGTGATTGCGTGAGTGTATGATTGTGTGACTGTGGATTGTGTATTGTGTGATTGTGTGATTGCGTGAGTGTGTGGTTGTGTGACTGTAGATTGCGTATTGTGTGATTGTGTGATGGTGTGATTGTGTGATTGTGTGATTGTGTGATTGTGTGATTGTGTGATTGTGTGATTGTGTGGTTGTGTGAAAGTGGGTTTGTGTGTTTGTGGATTGTGTGGTTGTGTGATTGTGTGATGGCGGGATGTGGATTGTCTGATTGTGTGATTGTGTATTGGTGTGATTGTGCGATTGTGTGACTTTGCGATTGTGTGATTGTGTGATGGCGGGTTGTGGATTGTCTGATTGTGTGATTGTGTATTGGTGTGATTGTGCGATTGTGTGACAATGCGATTGTGTGATTGTGTGGTTGTGTGATTGTGTGATTGCATGGTGGGGTGATTGTGTGATTGTGTGATTGTGTGATTGTGTGATTGTGTGGTTGTGTGATTATGTGATTGTGTCATTGTGTTCATGTGTTATTTTGTGTTGTGGTGCTTGTGTGATTGCGTGAGTGTATGATTGTGTGACTGTGGATTGTGTGATTGCGCGAGTGTGTGGTTGTGTGACTGTAGATTGCGTATTGTGTGATTGTGTGATTGTGTGATTGTGTGATTGTGTGATTGTGTGATTGTGTGATTGTGCGATTGTGTGATTGTGTGATGGCGGGTTGTGGATTGTCTGATTGTGTGATTGTGTATTGGTGTGATTGTGCGATAGTGTGACAATGCGATTGTGTGATTGTGTGGTTGTGTGATTGTGTGATTGCATGGTGGGGTGATTGTGTGATAGTGTGATTGTGTGATAGTGTGATTGTGTGATTGTGTCCATGTGTAATCGTGTGTTTGGGTGCTTGTGTGATTGTGTGAGTGCGTGATTGTGTGATTGTGGATTGTGTGATTGTGTGATTGTGTGATTGTGTGATTGTGTGATTGTGTGATTGTGGGATTGTGTGGTTGTGTGATTGTGTGGTTGTGTGATTGCGTGATTGCGTGATTGTGGGATTGTGTGATTGTGTGATTGTATGGTTGTGTGATTGTGTGATTGTGTGATTGTGTGATTGTGTGATTGTGTGATTGTGTGATTGTGTGATTGTGTGATTGTGTGATTGTGTGATTGTGTGATTGTGTGATTGTGTGATTGTGTGATTGTGTCACAGTGTGATTGTGTGATTGTGTGGTTGTGTGATTGTGTGATTGTGTGATTGTGTGATTGTGTGATTGTGTGATTGTGTGATTGTGTGATTGTGTGATTGTGTGATTGTGTGATTGTGTGATTGTGTGATTGTGTGATTGTGTGATTGTGTGAAAGTGGGTTTGCGTGTTTGTGGATTGTGTGGTTGTGTGATTGTGTGATGGCGGGATGTGGATTGTCTGATTGTGTGATTGTGTATTGGTGTGATTGTGCGATTGTGTGACTTTGCGATTGTGTGATTGTGTGATGGCGGGTTATGGATTGTCTGATTGTGTGATTGTGTATTGGTGTGATTATGCGATTGTGTGACAATGCGATTGTGTGATTGTGTGGTTGTGTGATTGTGTGATTGCGTGGTGGGGTGATTGTGTGATAGTGTGATTGTGTGATAGTGTGATTGTGTGATTGTGTCCATGTGTAATCGTGTGTTTGGGTGCTTGTGTGATTGTGTGAGTGTGTGATTGTGTGATTGTGGATTGTGTGATTGTGTGACTGTGTGATTGTGTGATTGTGTGATTGTGTGATTGTGGGATTGTGTGGTTGTGTGATTGTGTGGTTGTGTGATTGCGTGATTGTGTGATTGTGGGATTGTGTGAAAGTGGGTTTGTGTGTTTGTGGATTGTGTGGTTGTGTGATTGTGTGATTGTGTGATTGTGTGATTGTGCGATTGTGTGATTGTGTGATTGTGTGATTGTGTGATTGTGTGATTGTGTGATTGTGCGATTGTGTGATTGTGTGATTGTGTGATTGTGTGATTGTGTGATTGTGTGGTTGTGTGATTATGTGATTGTGTCATTGTGTTCATGTGTTATTTTGTGTTGGGGTGCTTGTGTGATTGCGTGAGTGTATGATTGTGTGACTGTGGATTGTGTATTGTGTGATTGTGTGATTGCGTGAGTGTGTGGTTGTGTGACTGTAGATTGCGTATTGTGTGATTGTGTGATTGTGTGATTGTGTGATTGTGTGAAAGTGGGTTTGTGTGTTTGTGGATTGTGTGGTTGTGTGATTGTGTGATTGTGTGATTGTGTGATTGTGCGACTGTGTGATTGTGTGATTGTGTGATTGTGTGATTGTGTGATTGTGTGGTTGTGTGATTATGTGATTGTGTCATTGTGTTCATGTGTTATTTTGTGTTGGGGTGCTTGTGTGATTGCGTGAGTGTATGATTGTGTGACTGTGGATTGTGTATTGTGTGATTGTGTGATTGCGTGAGTGTGTGGTTGTGTGACTGTAGATTGTGTATTGTGTGATTGTGTGATTGTGTGATTGTGTGATTGTGTGATTGTGTGATTGTGTGATTGTGTGAAAGTGGGTTTGTGTGTTTGTGGATTGTGTGGTTGTGTGATTGTGTGACTGCGGGATGTGGATTGTCTGATTGTGTGATTGTGTATTGGTGTGATTGTGCGATTGTGTGACTTTGCGATTGTGTGATTGTGTGATGGCGGGTTGTGGATTGTCTGATTGTGTGATTGTGTATTGGTGTGATTGTGCGATTGTGTGACAATGCGATTGTGTGATTGTGTGGTTGTGTGATTGTGTGATTGTGTGATTGTGTGATTGTGTGAAAGTGGGTTTGTGTGTTTGTGGATTGTGTGGTTGTGTGATTGTGTGATTGTGTGATTGCGTGAGTGTATGATTGTGTGACTGTGGATTGTGTATTGTGTGATTGTGTGATTGCGTGAGTGTGTGGTTGTGTGACTGTAGATTGCGTATTGTGTGATTGTGTGATTGTGTGATTGTGTGATTGTGTGATTGTGTGATTGTGTGATTGTGTGAAAGTGGGTTTGTGTGTTTGTGGATTGTGTGGTTGTGTGATTGTGTGATTGTGTGATTGTGTGATTGTGCGATTGTGTGATTGTGTGATTGTGTGATTGTGTGATTGTGTGATTGTGTGGTTGTGTGATTATGTGATTGTGTCATTGTGTTCATGTGTTATTTTGTGTTGGGGTGCTTGTGTGATTGCGTGAGTGTATGATTGTGTGACTGTGGATTGTGTATTGTGTGATTGTGTGATTGCGTGAGTGTGTGGTTGTGTGACTGTAGATTGCGTATTGTGTGATTGTGTGATTGTGTGATTGTGTGATTGTGTGATTGTGTGAAAGTGGGTTTGTGTGTTTGTGGATTGTGTGGTTGTGTGATTGTGTATTGGTGTGATTGTGCGATTGTGTGACTTTGCGATTGTGTGATTGTGTGATGGCGGGTTGTGGATTGTCTGATTGTGTGATTGTGTATTGGTGTGATTGTGCGATTGTGTGACAATGCGATTGTGTGATTGTGTGGTTGTGTGATTGTGTGATTGCATGGTGGGGTGATTGTGTGAGAGTGTGATTGTGTCATAGTGTGACAGTGTGATTGTGTGATTGTGTGATTGTGTGATTGTGTCCATGTGTAATCGTGTGTTTGGGTGCTTGTGTGATTGTGTGAGTGTGTGATTGTGTGATTGTGGATTGTGTGATTGTGTGATTGTGTGATTGTGTGATTGTGTGATTGTGTGATTGTGTGATTGTGTGATTGTGTGATTGTGTGATTGTGTGATTGTGTGATTGTGTGGTTGTGTGATTGTGTGGTTGTGTGATTGTGTGATTGTGGGATTGTGTGGTTGTGTGATTGTGTGATTGTGTGATTAAGGGATTGTGTGGTTGTGTGATTGTGTGGTTGTGTGATTGTGTGATTGTGTGATTGTGTGATTGTGGGATTGTGTGGTTGTGTGATTGTGTGGTTGTGTGATTGCGTGATTGTGTGATTGGGGGATTGTGTGATTATGTGATTGTATGGTTGTGTGATTGTGTGATTGTGTGATTGTGTGATTGTGGGATTGTGTGAGTGTGTGATTGTGTGATTGTGTGATTGTGTCACAGTGTGATTGTGTGATTGTGTGATTGTGTGATTGTGTGGTTGTGTGATTGTGTGATTGTGTGATTCTGGGATTGTGTGGTTGTGTGATTGTGTGGTTGTGTGATTGTGTGATTGTGTGCTTGTGTGATTGTGCGGTTGTGTGATTGCGTGGTTGCGTGATTGCGTGATTGTGTGATTGTGTGATTGTGTGATTGTGTGGTTGTGTGATTGTGTGATTGTGTGATAGTGTGATTGTGCGATTGTGTGATTGCGTGATTGCCTGGTTGCGTGATTCTGTGATTCCCTCGTTGTGTGATTGTGTTATTGTGTGATGAGGTGCTTGTGGGATGGTGTGATTGTGTGATTGTGTGATTGTGTGATTGTGTGATTGTGTGATTGTGTGATTGTGAGATTGTGTGATTGTGTGATTGTGTGATTGTGTGATTGTGTGATTGTGTGATTGTGTGATTGTGTGATTGTGTGATTGTGTGATTGTGTGATTGTGTGGTTGTGTGATTCTGTGGTTGTGTGATTGTGTGATTGTGTGAATGTGGGATTGTGTGATTGTGTGATTGCGTGATTGTGTGGTTGTGTGATTGTGTGATTTTGTGATTGTGTGATTGTGCGATTGTGTGATTGCGTGGTTGCGTGATTGCGTGATTGTGTGATTGTGTGATTGTGTGATTGTGTGGTTGTGTGATTGTGTGATTGTGTGATAGTGTGATTGTGCGATTGTGTGATTGCGTGATTGCGTGGTTGCGTGATTCTGTGATTCCCTCGTTGTGCGATTGTGTTATTGTGTGATGAGGTGCATGTGTGATGGTGTGATTGTGTGATTGTGTGATTGTGTGGTTGTGTGATTGTGTGATTGTGTGATTGTGTGATTGTGTGGTTGTGTGATTATGTGATTGTGTCATTGTGTTCATGTGTTATTTTGTGTTGGGGTGCTTGTGTGATTGCGTGAGTGTATGATTGTGTGACTGTGGATTGTGTATTGTGTGATTGTGTGATTGCGTGAGTGTGTGGTTGTGTGACTGTAGATTGCGTATTGTGTGATTGTGTGATGGTGTGATTGTGTGATTGTGTGATTGTGTGATTGTGTGATTGTGTGATTGTGTGAAAGTGGGTTTGCGTGTTTGTGGATTGTGTGGTTGTGTGATTGTGTGATGGCGGGATGTGGATTGTCTGATTGTGTGATTGTGTATTGGTGTGATTGTGCGATTGTGTGACTTTGCGATTGTGTGATTGTGTGATGGCGGGTTATGGATTGTCTGATTGTGTGATTGTGTATTGGTGTGATTATGCGATTGTGTGACAATGCGATTGTGTGATTGTGTGGTTGTGTGATTGTGTGATTGCGTGGTGGGGTGATTGTGTGATAGTGTGATTGTGTGATTGTGTCCATGTGTAATCGTGTGTTTGGGTGCTTGTGTGATTGTGTGAGTGTGTGATTGTGTGATTGTGGATTGTGTGATTGTGTGACTGTGTGATTGTGTGATTGTGTGATTGTGTGATTGTGGGATTGTGTGGTTGTGTGATTGTGTGGTTGTGTGATTGCGTGATTGTGTGATTGTGGGATTGTGTGAAAGTGGGTTTGTGTGTTTGTGGATTGTGTGGTTGTGTGATTGTGTGATTGTGTGATTGTGTGATTGTGCGATTGTGTGATTGTGTGAATGTGTGATTGTGTGATTGTGTGATTGTGTGATTGTGTGATTGTGCGATTGTGTGATTGTGTGATTGTGTGATTGTGTGATTGTGTGATTGTGTGATTGTGTGGTTGTGTGATTATGTGATTGTGTCATTGTGTACATGTGTTATTTTGTGTTGGGGTGCTTGTGTGATTGCGTGAGTGTATGATTGTGTGACTGTGGATTGTGTATTGTGTGATTGTGTGATTGCGTGAGTGTGTGGTTGTGTGACTGTAGATTGCGTATTGTGTGATTGTGTGATTGTGTGATTGTGTGATTGTGTGAAAGTGGGTTTGTGTGTTTGTGGATTGTGTGGTTGTGTGATTGTGTGATTGTGTGATTGTGTGATTGTGCGATTGTGTGATTGTGTGATTGTGTGATTGTGTGATTGTGTGATTGTGTGGTTGTGTGATTATGTGATTGTGTCATTGTGTTCATGTGTTATTTTGTGTTGGGGTGCTTGTGTGATTGCGTGAGTGTATGATTGTGTGACTATGGATTGTGTATTGTGTGATTGTGTGATTGCGTGAGTGTGTGGTTGTGTGACTGTAGATTGTGTATTGTGTGATTGTGTGATTGTGTGATTGTGTGATTGTGTGATTGTGTGAAAGTGGGTTTGTGTGTTTGTGGATTGTGTGGTTGTGTGATTGTGTGACTGCGGGATGTGGATTGTCTGATTGTGTGATTGTGTATTGGTGTGATTGTGCGATTGTGTGACTTTGCGATTGTGTGATTGTGTGATGGCGGGTTGTGGATTGTCTGATTGTGTGATTGTGTATTGGTGTGATTGTGCGATTGTGTGACAATGCGATTGTGTGATTGTGTGGTTGTGTGATTGTGTGATTGCATGGTGGGGTGATTGTGTGAGAGTGTGATTGTGTCATAGTGTGACAGTGTGATTGTGTGATTGTGTGATTGTGTGATTGTGTCCATGTGTAATCGTGTGTTTGGGTGCTTGTGTGATTGTGTGAGTGTGTGATTGTGTGATTGTGGATTGTGTGATTGTGTGATTGTGTGATTGTGTGATTGTGTGATTGTGTGATTGTGTGATTGTGTGATTGTGTGATTGTGTGATTGTGTGATTGTGTGATTGTGTGGTTGTGTGATTGTGTGGTTGTGTGATTGTGTGATTGTGGGATTGTGTGGTTGTGTGATTGTGTGATTGTGTGATTAAGGGATTGTGTGGTTGTGTGATTGTGTGGTTGTGTGATTGTGTGATTGTGTGATTGTGTGATTGTGGGATTGTGTGGTTGTGTGATTGTGTGGTTGTGTGATTGCGTGATTGTGTGATTGGGGGATTGTGTGATTATGTGATTGTATGGTTGTGTGATTGTGTGATTGTGTGATTGTGTGATTGTGGGATTGTGTGAGTGTGTGATTGTGTGATTGTGTGATTGTGTCACAGTGTGATTGTGTGATTGTGTGATTGTGTGATTGTGTGGTTGTGTGATTGTGTGATTGTGTGATTCTGGGATTGTGTGGTTGTGTGATTGTGTGGTTGTGTGATTGTGTGATTGTGTGCTTGTGTGATTGTGCGGTTGTGTGATTGCGTGGTTGCGTGATTGCGTGATTGTGTGATTGTGTGATTGTGTGATTGTGTGGTTGTGTGATTGTGTGATTGTGTGATAGTGTGATTGTGCGATTGTGTGATTGCGTGATTGCCTGGTTGCGTGATTCTGTGATTCCCTCGTTGTGTGATTGTGTTATTGTGTGATGAGGTGCTTGTGGGATGGTGTGATTGTGTGATTGTGTGATTGTGTGATTGTGTGATTGTGTGATTGTGTGATTGTGAGATTGTGTGATTGTGTGATTGTGTGATTGTGTGATTGTGTGATTGTGTGATTGTGTGATTGTGTGATTGTGTGATTGTGTGATTGTGTGATTGTGTGGTTGTGTGATTCTGTGGTTGTGTGATTGTGTGATTGTGTGAATGTGGGATTGTGTGATTGTGTGATTGCGTGATTGTGTGGTTGTGTGATTGTGTGATTTTGTGATTGTGTGATTGTGCGATTGTGTGATTGCGTGGTTGCGTGATTGCGTGATTGTGTGATTGTGTGATTGTGTGATTGTGTGGTTGTGTGATTGTGTGATTGTGTGATAGTGTGATTGTGCGATTGTGTGATTGCGTGATTGCGTGGTTGCGTGATTCTGTGATTCCCTCGTTGTGCGATTGTGTTATTGTGTGATGAGGTGCATGTGTGATGGTGTGATTGTGTGATTGTGTGATTGTGTGGTTGTGTGATTGTGTGATTGTGTGATTGTGTGATTGTGTGGTTGTGTGATTATGTGATTGTGTCATTGTGTTCATGTGTTATTTTGTGTTGGGGTGCTTGTGTGATTGCGTGAGTGTATGATTGTGTGACTGTGGATTGTGTATTGTGTGATTGTGTGATTGCGTGAGTGTGTGGTTGTGTGACTGTAGATTGCGTATTGTGTGATTGTGTGATGGTGTGATTGTGTGATTGTGTGATTGTGTGATTGTGTGATTGTGTGATTGTGTGAAAGTGGGTTTGCGTGTTTGTGGATTGTGTGGTTGTGTGATTGTGTGATGGCGGGATGTGGATTGTCTGATTGTGTGATTGTGTATTGGTGTGATTGTGCGATTGTGTGACTTTGCGATTGTGTGATTGTGTGATGGCGGGTTATGGATTGTCTGATTGTGTGATTGTGTATTGGTGTGATTATGCGATTGTGTGACAATGCGATTGTGTGATTGTGTGGTTGTGTGATTGTGTGATTGCGTGGTGGGGTGATTGTGTGATAGTGTGATTGTGTGATTGTGTCCATGTGTAATCGTGTGTTTGGGTGCTTGTGTGATTGTGTGAGTGTGTGATTGTGTGATTGTGGATTGTGTGATTGTGTGACTGTGTGATTGTGTGATTGTGTGATTGTGTGATTGTGGGATTGTGTGGTTGTGTGATTGTGTGGTTGTGTGATTGCGTGATTATGTGATTGTGGGATTGTGTGAAAGTGGGTTTGTGTGTTTGTGGATTGTGTGGTTGTGTGATTGTGTGATTGTGTGATTGTGTGATTGTGCGATTGTGTGATTGTGTGAATGTGTGATTGTGTGATTGTGTGATTGTGTGATTGTGTGATTGTGCGATTGTGTGATTGTGTGATTGTGTGATTGTGTGATTGTGTGATTGTGTGATTGTGTGGTTGTGTGATTATGTGATTGTGTCATTGTGTACATGTGTTATTTTGTGTTGGGGTGCTTGTGTGATTGCGTGAGTGTATGATTGTGTGACTGTGGATTGTGTATTGTGTGATTGTGTGATTGCGTGAGTGTGTGGTTGTGTGACTGTAGATTGCGTATTGTGTGATTGTGTGATTGTGTGATTGTGTGATTGTGTGAAAGTGGGTTTGTGTGTTTGTGGATTGTGTGGTTGTGTGATTGTGTGATTGTGTGATTGTGTGATTGTGCGATTGTGTGATTGTGTGATTGTGTGATTGTGTGATTGTGTGATTGTGTGGTTGTGTGATTATGTGATTGTGTCATTGTGTTCATGTGTTATTTTGTGTTGGGGTGCTTGTGTGATTGCGTGAGTGTATGATTGTGTGACTATGGATTGTGTATTGTGTGATTGTGTGATTGCGTGAGTGTGTGGTTGTGTGACTGTAGATTGTGTATTGTGTGATTGTGTGATTGTGTGATTGTGTGATTGTGTGATTGTGTGAAAGTGGGTTTGTGTGTTTGTGGATTGTGTGGTTGTGTGATTGTGTGACTGCGGGATGTGGATTGTCTGATTGTGTGATTGTGTATTGGTGTGATTGTGCGATTGTGTGACTTTGCGATTGTGTGATTGTGTGATGGCGGGTTGTGGATTGTCTGATTGTGTGATTGTGTATTGGTGTGATTGTGCGATTGTGTGACAATGCGATTGTGTGATTGTGTGGTTGTGTGATTGTGTGATTGCATGGTGGGGTGATTGTGTGAGAGTGTGATTGTGTGATAGTGTGACAGTGTGATTGTGTGATTGTGTGATTGTGTGATTGTGTCCATGTGTAATCGTGTGTTTGGGTGCTTGTGTGATTGTGTGAGTGTGTGATTGTGTGATTGTGGATTGTGTGATTGTGTGATTGTGTGATTGTGTGATTGTGTGATTGTGTGATTGTGTGATTGTGTGATTGTGTGATTGTGTGGTTGTGTGATTGTGTGGTTGTGTGATTGTGTGATTGTGGGATTGTGTGGTTGTGTGATTGTGTGATTGTGTGATAATGGGATTGTGTGGTTGTGTGATTGTGTGGTTGTGTGATTGTGTGATTGTGTGATTGTGTGATTGTGTGATTGTGGGATTGTGTGGTTGTGTGATTGTGTGGTTGTGTGATTGCGTGATTGTGTGATTGTGGGATTGTGTGATTGTGTGATTGTATGGTTGTGTGATTGTGTGATTGTGTGATTGTGTGATTGTGGGATTGTGTGATTGTGTGATTGTGGGATTGTGTGAGTGTGTGATTGTGTGATTGTGTGATTGTGTCACAGTGTGATTGTGTGATTGTGTGATTGTGTGATTGTGCGGTTGTGTGATTGTGTGATTGTGAGATTGTGGGATTGTGTGGTTGTGTGATTGTGTGGTTGTGTGATTGTGTGATTGTGTGCTTGTGTGATTGTGCGGTTGTGTGATTGCGTGGTTGCGTGATTGCGTGATTGTGTGATTGTGTGATTGTGTGATTGTGTGATTGTGTGATAGTGTGATTGTGCGATTGTGTGATTGCGTGATTGCCTGGTTGCGTGATTCTGTGATTCCCTCGTTGTGTGATTGTGTTATTGTGTGATGAGGTGCTTGTGGGATGGTGTGATTGTGTGATTGTGTGATTGTGTGATTGTGTGATTGTGAGATTGTGTGATTGTGTGATTGTGTGATTGTGTGATTGTGTGATTGTGTGATTGTGTGATTGTGTGATTGTGTGATTGTGTGATTGTGAGATTGTGTGATTGTGTGATTGTGTGATTGTGTGATTGTGTGATTGTGTGATTGTGTGATTGTGTGATTGTGTGATTGTGTGATTGTGTGATTGTGTGATTGTGTGATTGTGTGGTTGTGTGATTGTGTGGTTGTGTGATTGTGTGATTGTGTGAATGTGGGATTGTGTGATTGTGTGATTGCGTGATTGTGTGGTTGTGTGATTGTGTGATTTTGTGATTGTGTGATTGTGCGATTGTGTGATTGCGTGGTTGCGTGATTGCGTGATTGTGTGATTGTGTGATTGTGTGATTGTGTGGTTGTGTGATTGTGTGATTGTGTGATAGTGTGATTGTGCGATTGTGTGATTGCGTGATTGCGTGGTTGCGTGATTCTGTGATTCCCTCGTTGTGCGATTGTGTTATTGTGTGATGAGGTGCATGTGTGATGGTGTGATTGTGTGATTGTGTGATTGTGTGGTTGTGTGATTGTGTGATTGTGTGATTGTGTGATTGTGTGATTGTGTGGTTGTGTGATTATGTGATTGTGTCATTGTGTTCATGTGTTATTTTGTGTTGGGGTGCTTGTGTGATTGCGTGAGTGTATGATTGTGTGACTGTGGATTGTGTATTGTGTGATTGTGTGATTGCGTGAGTGTGTGGTTGTGTGACTGTAGATTGCGTATTGTGTGATTGTGTGATGGTGTGATTGTGTGATTGTGTGATTGTGTGATTGTGTGATTGTGTGATTGTGTGATTGTGTCCATGTGTAATCGTGTGTTTGGGTGCTTGTGTGATTGTGTGAGTGTGTGATTGTGTGATTGTGGATTGTGTGATTGTGTGATTGTGTGATTGTGTGATTGTGTGATTGTGTGATTGTGTGATTGTGTGGTTGTGTGATTATGTGATTGTGTCATTGTGTTCATGTGTTATTTTGTGTTGTGGTGCTTGTGTGATTGCGTGAGTGTATGATTGTGTGACTGTGGATTGTGTGATTGCGTGAGTGTGTGGTTGTGTGACTGTAGATTGCGTATTGTGTGATTGTGTGATTGTGTGATTGTGTGATTGTGTGACTGTGCGATTGTGTGATTGTGTGATGGCGGGTTGTGGATTGTCTGATTGTGTGATTGTGTATTGGTGTGATTGTGCGATAGTGTGACAATGCGATTGTGTGATTGTGTGGTTGTGTGATTGTGTGATTGCATGGTGGGGTGATTGTGTGATAGTGTGATTGTGTGATAGTGTGATTGTGTGATTGTGTCCATGTGTAATCGTGTGTTTGGGTGCTTGTGTGATTGTGTGAGTGTGTGATTGTGTGATTGTGGATTGTGTGATTGTGTGATTGTGTGATTGTGTGATTGTGTGATTGTGTGATTGTGGGATTGCGTGGTTGTGTGATTGTGTGGTTGTGTGATTGCGTGATTGTGTGATTGTGGGATTGTGTGATTGTGTGATTGTATGGTTGTGTGATTGTGTGATTGTGTGATTGTGTGATTGTGTGATTGTGTGATTGTGTGATTGTGTGATTGTGTGATTGTGTGATTGTGTGATTGTGTCACAGTGCGATTGTGTGATTGTGTGGTTGTGTGATTGTGTGATTGTGTGATTGTGTGATTGTGTGATTGTGTGATTGTGTGATTGTGTGATTGTGTGATTGTGTGATTGTGTGATTGTGTGATTGTGTGATTGTGTGATTGTGTGATTGTGTGATTGTGTGATTGTGTGATTGTGTGAAAGTGGGTTTGCGTGTTTGTGGATTGTGTGGTTGTGTGATTGTGTGATGGCGGGATGTGGATTGTCTGATTGTGTGATTGTGTATTGGTGTGATTGTGCGATTGTGTGACTTTGCGATTGTGTGATTGTGTGATGGCGGGTTATGGATTGTCTGATTGTGTGATTGTGTATTGGTGTGATTATGCGATTGTGTGACAATGCGATTGTGTGATTGTGTGGTTGTGTGATTGTGTGATTGCATGGTGGGGTGATTGTGTGATAGTGTGATTGTGTGATAGTGTGATTGTGTGATTGTGTCCATGTGTAATCGTGTGTTTGGGTGCTTGTGTGATTGTGTGAGTGTGTGATTGTGTGATTGTGTGATTGTGTGATTGTGTGATTGTGTGATTGTGTGGTTGTGTGATTGTGTGGTTGTGTGATTGTGTGATTGTGTGAATGTGGGATTGTGTGATTGTGTGATTGCGTGATTGTGTGGTTGTGTGATTGTGTGATTTTGTGATTGTGTGATTGTGCGATTGTGTGATTGCGTGGTTGCGTGATTGCGTGATTGTGTGATTGTGTGATTGTGTGATTGTGTGGTTGTGTGATTGTGTGATTGTGTGATAGTGTGATTGTGCGATTGTGTGATTGCGTGATTGCGTGGTTGCGTGATTCTGTGATTCCCTCGTTGTGCGATTGTGTTATTGTGTGATGAGGTGCATGTGTGATGGTGTGATTGTGTGATTGTGTGATTGTGTGGTTGTGTGATTGTGTGATTGTGTGATTGTGTGATTGTGTGGTTGTGTGATTATGTGATTGTGTCATTGTGTTCATGTGTTATTTTGTGTTGGGGTGCTTGTGTGATTGCGTGAGTGTATGATTGTGTGACTGTGGATTGTGTATTGTGTGATTGTGTGATTGCGTGAGTGTGTGGTTGTGTGACTGTAGATTGCGTATTGTGTGATTGTGTGATGGTGTGATTGTGTGATTGTGTGATTGTGTGATTGTGTGATTGTGTGATTGTGTGATTGTGTGGTTGTGTGAAAGTGGGTTTGTGTGTTTGTGGATTGTGTGGTTGTGTGATTGTGTGATGGCGGGATGTGGATTGTCTGATTGTGTGATTGTGTATTGGTGTGATTGTGCGATTGTGTGACCTTGCGATTGTGTGATTGTGTGATGGCGGGTTGTGGATTGTCTGATTGTGTGATTGTGTATTGGTGTGATTGTGCGATTGTGTGACAATGCGATTGTGTGATTGTGTGGTTGTGTGATTGTGTGATTGCATGGTGGGGTGATTGTGTGATTGTGTGATTGTGTGATTGTGTGATTGTGTGATTGTGTGATTGTGTAGTTGTGTGATTATGTGATTGTGTCATTGTGTTCATGTGTTATTTTGTGTTGTGGTGCTTGTGTGATTGCGTGAGTGTATGATTGTGTGACTGTGGATTGTGTGATTGCGTGAGTGTGTGGTTGTGTGACTGTAGATTGCGTATTGTGTGATTGTGTGATTGTGTGATTGTGTGATTGTGTGACTGTGCGATTGTGTGATTGTGTGATGGCGGGTTGTGGATTGTCTGATTGTGTGATTGTGTATTGGTGTGATTGTGCGATAGTGTGACAATGCGATTGTGTGATTGTGTGGTTGTGTGATTGTGTGATTGCATGGTGGGGTGATTGTGTGATAGTGTGATTGTGTGATAGTGTGATTGTGTGATTGTGTCCATGTGTAATCGTGTGTTTGGGTGCTTGTGTGATTGTGTGAGTGTGTGATTGTGTGATTGTGGATTGTGTGATTGTGTGATTGTGTGATTGTGTGATTGTGGGATTGCGTGGTTGTGTGATTGTGTGGTTGTGTGATTGCGTGATTGTGTGATTGTGGGATTGTGTGATTGTGTGATTGTATGGTTGTGTGATTGTGTGATTGTGTGATTGTGTGATTGTGTGATTGTGTGATTGTGTGATTGTGTGATTGTGTGATTGTGTGATTGTGTCACAGTGCGATTGTGTGATTGTGTGGTTGTGTGATTGTGTGATTGTGTGATTGTGTGATTGTGTGATTGTGTGATTGTGTGATTGTGTGATTGTGTGATTGTGTGATTGTGTGATTGTGTGATTGTGTGATTGTGTGATTGTGTGATTGTGTGATTGTGTGAAAGTGGGTTTGCGTGTTTGTGGATTGTGTGGTTGTGTGATTGTGTGATGGCGGGATGTGGATTGTCTGATTGTGTGATTGTGTATTGGTGTGATTGTGCGATTGTGTGACTTTGCGATTGTGTGATTGTGTGATGGCGGGTTATGGATTGTCTGATTGTGTGATTGTGTATTGGTGTGATTATGCGATTGTGTGACAATGCGATTGTGTGATTGTGTGGTTGTGTGATTGTGTGATTGCATGGTGGGGTGATTGTGTGATAGTGTGATTGTGTGATAGTGTGATTGTGTGATAGTGTGATTGTGTGATTGTGTCCATGTGTAATCGTGTGTTTGGGTGCTTGTGTGATTGTGTGAGTGTGTGATTGTGTGATTGTGGATTGTGTGATTGTGTGACTGTGTGATTGTGTGATTGTGTGATTGTGTGATTGTGGGATTGTGTGGTTGTGTGATTGTGTGGTTGTGTGATTGCGTGATTGTGTGATTGTGGGATTGTGTGATTGTGTGATTGTATGGTTGTGTGATTGTGTGATTGTGTGATTGTGTGATTGTGTGATTGTGGGATTGTGGGATTGTGTGAGTGTGTGATTGTGTGATTGTGTGATTGTGTGATTGTGTGATTGTGTCACAGTGTGATTGTGTGATTGTGTGGTTGTGTGATTGTGTGATTGTGTGATTGTGTGATTGTGGGATTGTGTGGTTGTGTGATTGTGTGGTTGTGTGATTGTGTGATTGTGTGATTGTGGGATTGTGTGATTGCGTGATTGTGTGATTGTGTGATTGTGTGATTGTGTGGTTGTGTGATTGTGTGATTGTGTGCTTGTGTGATTGTGCGGTTGCGTGATTGCGTGGTTGCGTGATTGCGTGATTGTGTGATTGTGTGATTGTGTGATTGTGTGGTTGTGTGATTGTGTGATTGTGTGATAGTGTGATTGTGCGATTGTGTGATTGCGTGATTGCCTGGTTGCGTGATTCTGTGATTCCCTCGTTGTGTGATTGTGTTATTGTGTGATGAGGTGCTTGTGGGATGGTGTGATTGTGTGATTGTGTGATAGTGGGATTGTGTGATTGTGTCCATGTGTAATCGTGTGTTTGGGTGCTTGTGTGATTGTGTGAGTGTGTGATTGTGTGATTGTGGATTGTGTGATTGTGTGATTGTGTGATTGTGTGATTGTGTGATTGTGTGATTGTGTGATTGTGTGATTGTGTGATTGTGTGATTGTGTGATTGTGTGATTGTGTGGTTGTGTGATTGTGTGATTGTGTGATAGTGTGATTGTGCGATTGTGTGATTGCGTGATTGCCTGGTTGCGTGATTCTGTGATTCCCTCGTTGTGTGATTGTGTTATTGTGTGATGAGGTGCTTGTGGGATGGTGTGATTGTGTGATTGTGTGATTGTGTGATTGTGTGATTGTGTGATTGTGAGATTATGTGATTGTGTGATTGTGTGATTGTGTGATTGTGTGATTGTGTGATTGTGTGATTGTGTGATTGTGTGATTGTGGGATTGTGTGGTTGTGTGATTGTGTGGTTGTGTGATTGTGTGATTGTGTGATTGTGGGATTGTGTGATTGTGTGATTGTGTGATTGTGTGATTGTGTGATTGTGTGAAAGTGGGTTTGTGTGTTTGTGGATTGTGTGATTGTGTGATTGTGTGATGGCGGGATGTGGATTGTCTGATTGTGTGATTGTGTATTGGTGTGATTGTGCGATTGTGTGACTTTGCGATTGTGTGATTGTGTGATGGCGGGTTGTGGATTGTCTGATTGTGTGATTGTGTATTGGTGTGATTGTGCGATTGTGTGACAATGCGATTGTGTGATTGTGTGGTTGTATGATTGTGTGATTGCATGGTGGGGTGATTGTGTGAGAGTGTGATTGTGTGATAGTGTGATAGTGTGATTGTGTGATTGTGTGATTGTGTGATTGTGTGATTGTGTGATTGTGTGATTGTGGGATTGTGTGGTTGTGTGATTGTGTGGTTGTGCGATTGTGTGATTGTGGGATTGTGTGGTTGTGTGATTGTGTGATTGTGGGATTGTGTGATTGTGTGATTGTGTGATTGTGGGATTGTGTGGTTGTGTGATTGTGTGGTTGTGTCATTGCGTGACTGTGTGATTGTGGGATTGTGTGATTGTGTGATTGTGTGATTGTGTCACAGTGTGATTGTGTGATTGTGTGATTGTGTGATTGTGTGATTCTGTGATTGTGTGATTGTGTGATTGTGTGGTTGTGTGATTATGTGATTGTGTCATTGTGTTCATGTGTTATTTTGTGTTGGGGTGCTTGTGTGATTGCGTGAGTGTATGATTGTGTGACTGTGGATTGTGTGATTGCGTGAGTGTGTGGTTGTGTGACTGTAGATTGCGTATTGTGTGATTGTGTGATTGTGTGATTGTGTGATTGTGTGATTGTGTGATTGTGTGAAAGTGGGTTTGTGTGTTTGTGGATTGTGTGGTTGTGTGATTGTGTGATTGCGTGGTTGCCTGGTTGCGTGATTCTGTGACTAAGTCGTTGTGTGATTGTGTTATTGTGCGATCCGGTGGTTGTGTGATTGTGTGATTGTGTAATTGTGTGATTGTGTGATAGCGTGATAGTGTGATTGTGTGATTGTGTGATTGTGTGATTGTGTGATTGTGTGATTGTGTCCATGTGTAATCGTGTGTTTGGGTGCTTGTGTGATTGTGTGAGTGTGTGATTGTGTGATTGTGGATTGTGTGATTGTGTGATTGTGTGATTGTGTGATTGTGTGATTGTGTGATTGTGTGATTGTGGGATTGTGTGGTTGTGTGATTGTGTGGTTGTGTGATTGTGTGATTGTGGGATTGTGTGGTTGTGTGATTGTCTGGTTGTGTGATTGTGTGATTGTGTGATTGTGTGATTGTGGGATTGTGTGGTTGTGTGATTGTGTGGTTGTGTGATTGCGTGATTGTGTGATTGTGGGATTGTGTGATTGTGTGATTATGGGATTGTGTGGTTGTGTGATTGTGTGGTTGTGTGATTGTGTGATTGTGTGATTGTGTGATTGTGTGATTGTGGGATTGTGTGGTTGTGTGATTGTGTGGTTGTGTGATTGCGTGATTGTGTGGTTGTGTGATTGTGTGATTGTGTGATTGTGTGATTGTGGGATTGTGTGGTTGTGTGATTGTGTGGTTGTGTGATTGTGTGATTGTGTGATTGCGTGATTGTGTGGTTGTGTGATTGTGTGATTGTGTGATTGTGTGATTGTGCGATTGTGTGATTGCGTGGTTGCGTGATTGCGTGATTGTGTGATTGTGTGATTGTGTGATTTTGTGGTTGTGTGATTGTGTGATTGTGTGATAGTGTGATTGTGCGACTGTGTGATTGCGTGATTGCGTGGTTGCGTGATTCTGTGATTCCCTCGTTGTGCGATTGTGTTATTGTGTGATGAGGTGCATGTGTGATGGTGTGATTGTGTGATTGTGTGATTGTGTGGTTGTGTGATTGTGTGATTGTGTGATTGTGTGATTGTGCGATTGTGTGATTGTGTGATTGTGTGATTGTGTGATTGTGTGATTGTGTGATTGTTTGATTGTGTTATTGTGTGATTGTGTGAGTGTGAGGGTGTGTGATTGCCTGATGGAATGGTTGCGAGATTCTGTGATGCCGTCGTTGTGTGATTGTCTTATTGTGTGAGGGGGTGGTTGTGTAATTGTGTGATTGTGCGATTGTGTGATTGTGTGATTGTGTGGTTGTGTGAGTGTGTGGGTGTGTGATCGTGTGAATGTGTCACTGTGTGATTGTGTGATTGTGTGATTGTGTGGTTGTGTGATTGTGTGATTGTGTATTATGTGTTTGTGTTCTTGTGTCTTTGTGTGATTGTGTAGTTGTGTGATTGTGTGATTGTGTGATTGTGTGATTGTGTGATTGTGTGATTGTGTGATTGTGTGATTGTGTCACAGTGTGATTGTGTGATTGTGTGGTTGTGTGATTGTGTGATTGTGTGCTTGTGTGATTGTGCGGTTGTGTGATTGCGTGGTTGCGTGATTGCGTGATTGTGTGATTGTGTGATTGTGTGATTGTGTGGTTGTGTGATTGTGCGATTGTGTGATAATGTGATTGTGCGATTGTGTGATTGCGTGATTGCCTGGTTGCGTGATTCTGTGATTCCCTCGTTGTGTGATTGTGTTATTGTGTGATGAGGTGCTTGTGGGATGGTGTGATTGTGTGATTGTGTGATTGTGTGATTGTGAGATTGTGTGATTGTGTGATTGTGTGATTGTGTGATTGTGTGATTGTGTGATTGTGTGATTGTGTGATTGTGTGATTGTGTGATTGTGTGATTGTGGGATTGTGTGGTTGTGTGATTGTGTGGTTGTGTGATTGTGTGATTGTGTGATTGTGGGATTGTGTGATTGTGTGATTGTGTGATTGTGTGATTGTGTGATTGTGTGAAAGTGGGTTTGTGTGTTTGTGGATTGTGTGATTGTGTGATTCTGTGATGGCGGGATGTGGATTGTCTGATTGCGTGATTGTGTATTGGTGTGATTGTGCGATTGTGTGACTTTGCGATTGTGTGATTGTGTGATGGCGGGTTGTGGATTGTCTGATTGTGTGATTGTGTATTGGTGTGATTGTGCGATTGTGTGACAATGCGATTGTGTGATTGTGTGGTTGTGTGATTGTGTGATTGCATGGTGGGGTGATTGTGTGAGAGTGTGATTGTGTGATAGTGTGATAGTGTGATTGTGTGATTGTGTGATTGTGTGATTGTGTGATTGTGTGATTGTGTGATTGTGTGATTGTGTGATTGTGGGATTGTGTGGTTGTGTGATTGTGTGGTTGTGTGATTGTGTGATTGTGGGATTGTGTGGTTGTGTGATTGTGTGATTGTGTGATTGTGTGATTGTGTGATTGTGTGATTGTGTGATTGTGGGATTGTGTGGTTGTGTGATTGTGTGGTTGTGTGATTGCGTGATTGTGTGATTGTGGGATTGTGTGATTGTGTGATTGTGGGATTGTGTGTTTGTGTGATTGTGTGGTTGTGTGATTGTGTGATTGTGTGATTGTGGGATTGTGGGATTGTGTGGTTGTGTGATTGTGTGGTTGTGTGATTGTGTGATTGTGTGATTGTGTGATTGTGTGATTGTGGGATTGTGTGAGTGTGTGATTGTGTGATTGTGTGATTGTGTGATTGTGTCACAGTGTGATTGTGTGATTGTGTGGTTGTGTGATGGCGGGATGTGGATTGTCTGATTGTGTGATTGTGTATTGGTGTGATTGTGCGATTGTGTGACTTTGCGATTGTGTGATTGTGTGATGGCGGGTTATGGATTGTCTGATTGTGTGATTGTGTATTGGTGTGATTATGCGATTGTGTGACAATGCGATTGTGTGATTGTGTGGTTGTGTGATTGTGTGATTGCATGGTGGGGTGATTGTGTGATAGTGTGATTGTGTGATAGTGTGATTGTGTGATTGTGTCCATGTGTAATCGTGTGTTTGGGTGCTTGTGTGATTGTGTGAGTGTGTGATTGTGTGATTGTGGATTGTGTGATTGTGTGACTGTGTGATTGTGTGATTGTGTGATTGTGGGATTGTGTGGTTGTGTGATTGTGTGGTTGTGTGATTGCGTGATTGTGTGATTGTGGGATTGTGTGATTGTGTGATTGTATGGTTGTGTGATTGTGTGATTGTGTGATTGTGTGATTGTGTGATTGTGTGATTGTGTGATTGTGGGATTGTGGGATTGTGTGAGTGTGTGATTGTGTGATTGTGTGATTGTGTGATTGTGTGATTGTGTCACAGTGTGATTGTGTGATTGTGTGGTTGTGTGATTGTGTGATTGTGTGATTGTGGGATTGTGTGGTTGTGTGATTGTGTGGTTGTGTGATTGTGTGATTGTGTGATTGTGGGATTGTGTGATTGCGTGATTGTGTGATTGTGTGATTGTGTGATTGTGTGGTTGTGTGATTGTGTGATTGTGTGCTTGTGTGATTGTGCGGTTGTGTGATTGCGTGGTTGCGTGATTGCGTGATTGTGTGATTGTGTGATTGTGTGATTGTGTGGTTGTGTGATTGTGTGATTGTGTGATAGTGTGATTGTGCGATTGTGTGATTGCGTGATTGTGCGATAGTGTGACTGTGTGATTGTGTGATTGCGTGGTTGCCTGGTTGCGTGATTCTGTGATTAAGTCGTTGTGTGATTGTGTTATTGTGCGATCCGGTGGTTGTGTGATTGTGTGATTGTGTAATTGTGTGATTGTGGAATTGCGTGATTGTGTGATAGTGTGATTGTGTGATTGTGTGATTCGGTGATTACCTGGTTGCGTGATTCGATGATTAAGTCGCTGTGTGATTGTGTTATTGTGTGATGAGGTGGTTGTGTGATTGTGTGATTGCGTGATTGTGTGACTGTGTGATTGTGTGATTGTGTGGTCGTGCGATTGTGCAGTTGCATGATGGGGTGATTGTGGGATTGTGTGACTGTGTGATTGTGTAATTGTGCGATTTTGTGATTGTGTGATGGTGTGATTGTGTGTTTATGTGATTGTGTGGTCGTGTGATTGGGTGACTGTGTGAGTGTGTGGGTGTGTGATTGCCTGATGGAACGGTTGCCCGATTCTGTGAATGTGTGATTGTGCAATTGTGTGATTGTGTGATTGTGTGATTTTGTGATTGTGTGATTGTGTGATTGTGCGATTTTGTGATTGCGCGATTGCGCGATTGTGTGTTTGTGTGATTGTGTGATTGTGTGATTGCGTGATTGCCTGGTTGCGTGATTCTGTGATTCCCTCGTTGTGTGATTGTGTTACTGTGTGATGAGGTGCTTGTGTGATAGTGTGATTGTGTGATTGTGTGATTGTGTGGTTGTGTGATTGTGTGATTGTGTGATTGTGTGACTGTTCGTTTGTGTTATTGTGTGATTGTGTGAGTGTGAGGGTGTGTGATTGCCTGATGGAATGGTTGCGTGATTCTGTGATGCCGTCGTTGTGTGATTGTCTTATTGTGTGATGGGGTGGTTGTGTAATTGTGTGATTGTGCGATTGTGTGATTGTGTGATTGTGTGGTTGTGTGAGTGTGTGGGTGTGTGATCGTGTGATTGTGTCACTGTGTGATTGTGTGATTGTGTGATTGTGTGGTTGTGTGATTGTGTGATTGTGTATTATGTGATTGTGTTCTTGTGTCTTTGTGTGATTGTGTAGTTATGTGATTGTGTGATTGTGTGATTGTGGGATTGTGAGATTGTGTGATTGTGTGATTGTGTGATTGTGTGATTGTGTGATTGTGTGATTGTGTGATTGTGTGATTGTGTGATTGTGTGATTGTGTGATTGTGTGATTGTGTGATTGTGTGATTGTGTGATTGTGTTATTGTGTGATTGTCTTATTCTGTGATGGGGTGGTTGTGTAATTGTGTGATTGTGCGATTGTGTGATTGCATAATTGTGCGGTAGTGTGACTGTGTGATTGTGTGATTGCGTGGTTGCCTGGTTGCGTGATTCTGTGACTAAGTCGTTGTGTGATTGTGTTATTGTGCGATCCGGTGGTTGTGTGATTGTGTGATTGTGTAATTGTGTGATTGTGTGATAGCGTGATAGTGTGATTGTGTGATTGTGGGTTGTGTATTTTGTGATTGTGTTGTTTTGCGTCTGCGTGATTGTGTGAATGAGTGATTGCGTGATTGTGTGATTGTGTGGTTACGTGATTGCGCGACTGTGTGATAGTGTGATTGTGTGATTGTGTGATTGCGTGATTGCCTGGTTGCGTGATTCTGTGATTCCCTCGTTGTGTGATTGTGTTACTGTGTGATGAGGTGCTTGTGTGATAGTGTGATTGTGTGATTGTGTGATTGTGTGGTTGTGTGATTGTGTGATTGTGTGATTGTGTGACTGTTTGTTTGTGTTATTGTGTGATTGTGTGAGTGTGAGGGTGTGTGATTGCCTGATGGAATGGTTGCGTGATTCTGTGATGCCGTCGTTGTGTGATTGTCTTATTGTGTGATGGGGTGGTTGTGTAATTGTGTGATTGTGCGATTGTGTGATTGTGTGATTGTGTGGTTGTGTGAGTGTGTGGGTGTGTGATCGTGTGATTGTGTCACTGTGTGATTGTGTGATTGTGTGATTGTGTGGTTGTGTGATTGTGTGATTGTGTATTATGTGATTGTGTTCTTGTGTCTTTGTGTGATTGTGTAGTTATGTGATTGTGTGATTGTGTGATTGTGGGATTGTGAGATTGTGTGATTGTGTGATTGTGTGATTGTGTGATTGTGTGATTGTGTGATTGTGTGATTGTGTGATTGTGTGATTGTGTGATTGTGTGATTGTGTGATTGTGTGATTGTGTGATTGTGTGATTGTGTGATTGTGTGATTGTGTTATTGTGTGATTGTCTTATTCTGTGATGGGGTGGTTGTGTAATTGTGTGATTGTGCGATTGTGTGATTGCGTAATTGTGCGGTAGTGTGACTGTGTGATTGTGTGATTGCGTGGTTGCCTGGTTGCGTGATTCTGTGACTAAGTCGTTGTGTGATTGTGTTATTGTGCGATCCGGTGGTTGTGTGATTGTGTGATTGTGTAATTGTGTGATTGTGTGATAGCGTGATAGTGTGATTGTGTGATTGTGTGATTGTGTGATTGTGTGATTGTGTGATTGTGTCCATGTGTAATCGTGTGTTTGGGTGCTTGTGTGATTGTGTGAGTGTGTGATTGTGTGATTGTGGATTGTGTGATTGTGTGATTGTGTGATTGTGTGATTGTGTGATTGTGTGATTGTGGGATTGTGTGGTTGTGTGATTGTGTGGTTGTGTGATTGTGTGATTGTGGGATTGTGTGGTTGTGTGATTTTGTGGTTGTGTGATTGTGTGATTGTGTGATTGTGTGATAGTGTGATTGTGCGATTGTGTGATTGCGTGATTGCCTGGTTGCGTGATTCTGTGATTCCCTCGCTGTGTGATTGTGTTATTGTGTGATGAGGTGCTTGTGGGATGGTGTGATTGTGTGATTGTGTGATTGTGTGATTGTGTGATTGTGTGATTGTGTGATTGTGTGATTGTGTGATTGTGTGATTGTGAGATTGTGTGATTGTGTGATTGTGTGATTGTGTGATTGTGTGATTGTGTGATTGTGTGATTGTGTGATTGTGGGATTGTGTGGTTGTGTGATTGTGTGGTTGTGTGATTGTGTGATTGTGTGATTGTGGGATTGTGTGATTGTGTGATTGTGTGATTGTGTGATTGTGTGATTGTGTGAAAGTGGGTTTGTGTGTTTGTGGATTGTGTGATTGTGTGATTGTGTGATGGCGGGATGTGGATTGTCTGATTGCGTGATTGTGTATTGGTGTGATTGTGCGATTGTGTGACTTTGCGATTGTGTGATTGTGTGATGGCGGGTTGTGGATTGTCTGATTGTGTGATTGTGTATTGGTGTGATTGTGCGATTGTGTGACAATGCGATTGTGTGATTGTGTGGTTGTGTGATTGTGTGATTGCATGGTGGGGTGATTGTGTGAGAGTGTGATTGTGTGATAGTGTGATAGTGTGATTGTGTGATTGTGTGATTGTGTGATTGTGTGATTGTGTGATTGTGTGATTGTGTGATTGTGTGATTGTGGGATTGTGTGGTTGTGTGATTGTGTGGTTGTGTGATTGTGTGATTGTGGGATTGTGTGGTTGTGTGATTGTGTGATTGTGTGATTGTGTGATTGTGTGATTGTGTGATTGTGTGATTGTGGGATTGTGTGGTTGTGTGATTGTGTGGTTGTGTGATTGCGTGATTGTGTGATTGTGGGATTGTGTGATTGTGTGATTGTGGGATTGTGTGTTTGTGTGATTGTGTGGTTGTGTGATTGTGTGATTGTGTGATTGTGGGATTGTGGGATTGTGTGGTTGTGTGATTGTGTGGTTGTGTGATTGTGTGATTGTGTGATTGTGGGATTGTGTGAGTGTGTGATTGTGTGATTGTGTGATTGTGTGATTGTGTCACAGTGTGATTGTGTGATTGTGTGGTTGTGTGATGGCGGGATGTGGATTGTCTGATTGTGTGATTGTGTATTGGTGTGATTGTGCGATTGTGTGACTTTGCGATTGTGTGATTGTGTGATGGCGGGTTATGGATTGTCTGATTGTGTGATTGTGTATTGGTGTGATTATGCGATTGTGTGACAATGCGATTGTGTGATTGTGTGGTTGTGTGATTGTGTGATTGCATGGTGGGGTGATTGTGTGATAGTGTGATTGTGTGATAGTGTGATTGTGTGATTGTGTCCATGTGTAATCGTGTGTTTGGGTGCTTGTGTGATTGTGTGAGTGTGTGATTGTGTGATTGTGGATTGTGTGATTGTGTGACTGTGTGATTGTGTGATTGTGTGATTGTGGGATTGTGTGGTTGTGTGATTGTGTGGTTGTGTGATTGCGTGATTGTGTGATTGTGGGATTGTGTGATTGTGTGATTGTATGGTTGTGTGATTGTGTGATTGTGTGATTGTGTGATTGTGTGATTGTGTGATTGTGTGATTGTGTGATTGTGGGATTGTGGGATTGTGTGAGTGTGTGATTGTGTGATTGTGTGATTGTGTGATTGTGTGATTGTGTCACAGTGTGATTGTGTGATTGTGTGGTTGTGTGATTGTGTGATTGTGTGATTGTGGGATTGTGTGGTTGTGTGATTGTGTGGTTGTGTGATTGTGTGATTGTGTGATTGTGGGATTGTGTGATTGCGTGATTGTGTGATTGTGTGATTGTGTGATTGTGTGGTTGTGTGATTGTGTGATTGTGTGCTTGTGTGATTGTGCGGTTGTGTGATTGCGTGGTTGCGTGATTGCGTGATTGTGTGATTGTGTGATTGTGTGATTGTGTGGTTGTGTGATTGTGTGATTGTGTGATAGTGTGATTGTGCGATTGTGTGATTGCGTGATTGTGCGATAGTGTGACTGTGTGATTGTGTGATTGCGTGGTTGCCTGGTTGCGTGATTCTGTGATTAAGTCGTTGTGTGATTGTGTTATTGTGCGATCCGGTGGTTGTGTGATTGTGTGATTGTGTAATTGTGTGATTGTGGAATTGCGTGATTGTGTGATAGTGTGATTGTGTGATTGTGTGATTCGGTGATTACCTGGTTGCGTGATTCGATGATTAAGTCGCTGTGTGATTGTGTTATTGTGTGATGAGGTGGTTGTGTGATTGTGTGATTGCGTGATTGTGTGACTGTGTGATTGTGTGATTGTGTGGTCGTGCGATTGTGCAGTTGCATGATGGGGTGATTGTGGGATTGTGTGACTGTGTGATTGTGTAATTGTGCGATTTTGTGATTGTGTGATGGTGTGATTGTGTGTTTATGTGATTGTGTGGTCGTGTGATTGGGTGACTGTGTGAGTGTGTGGGTGTGTGATTGCCTGATGGAACGGTTGCCCGATTCTGTGAATGTGTGATTGTGCAATTGTGTGATTGTGTGATTGTGTGATTTTGTGATTGTGTGATTGTGTGATTGTGCGATTTTGTGATTGCGCGATTGCGCGATTGTGTGTTTGTGTGATTGTGTGATTGTGTGATTGCGTGATTGCCTGGTTGCGTGATTCTGTGATTCCCTCGTTGTGTGATTGTGTTACTGTGTGATGAGGTGCTTGTGTGATAGTGTGATTGTGTGATTGTGTGATTGTGTGGTTGTGTGATTGTGTGATTGTGTGATTGTGTGACTGTTCGTTTGTGTTATTGTGTGATTGTGTGAGTGTGAGGGTGTGTGATTGCCTGATGGAATGGTTGCGTGATTCTGTGATGCCGTCGTTGTGTGATTGTCTTATTGTGTGATGGGGTGGTTGTGTAATTGTGTGATTGTGCGATTGTGTGATTGTGTGATTGTGTGGTTGTGTGAGTGTGTGGGTGTGTGATCGTGTGATTGTGTCACTGTGTGATTGTGTGATTGTGTGATTGTGTGGTTGTGTGATTGTGTGATTGTGTATTATGTGATTGTGTTCTTGTGTCTTTGTGTGATTGTGTAGTTATGTGATTGTGTGATTGTGTGATTGTGGGATTGTGAGATTGTGTGATTGTGTGATTGTGTGATTGTGTGATTGTGTGATTGTGTGATTGTGTGATTGTGTGATTGTGTGATTGTGTGATTGTGTGATTGTGTGATTGTGTGATTGTGTGATTGTGTGATTGTGTTATTGTGTGATTGTCTTATTCTGTGATGGGGTGGTTGTGTAATTGTGTGATTGTGCGATTGTGTGATTGCATAATTGTGCGGTAGTGTGACTGTGTGATTGTGTGATTGCGTGGTTGCCTGGTTGCGTGATTCTGTGACTAAGTCGTTGTGTGATTGTGTTATTGTGCGATCCGGTGGTTGTGTGATTGTGTGATTGTGTAATTGTGTGATTGTGTGATAGCGTGATAGTGTGATTGTGTGATTGTGGGTTGTGTATTTTGTGATTGTGTTGTTTTGCGTCTGCGTGATTGTGTGAATGAGTGATTGCGTGATTGTGTGATTGTGTGGTTACGTGATTGCGCGACTGTGTGATAGTGTGATTGTGTGATTGTGTGATTGCGTGATTGCCTGGTTGCGTGATTCTGTGATTCCCTCGTTGTGTGATTGTGTTACTGTGTGATGAGGTGCTTGTGTGATAGTGTGATTGTGTGATTGTGTGATTGTGTGGTTGTGTGATTGTGTGATTGTGTGATTGTGTGACTGTTTGTTTGTGTTATTGTGTGATTGTGTGAGTGTGAGGGTGTGTGATTGCCTGATGGAATGGTTGCGTGATTCTGTGATGCCGTCGTTGTGTGATTGTCTTATTGTGTGATGGGGTGGTTGTGTAATTGTGTGATTGTGCGATTGTGTGATTGTGTGATTGTGTGGTTGTGTGAGTGTGTGGGTGTGTGATCGTGTGATTGTGTCACTGTGTGATTGTGTGATTGTGTGATTGTGTGGTTGTGTGATTGTGTGATTGTGTATTATGTGATTGTGTTCTTGTGTCTTTGTGTGATTGTGTAGTTATGTGATTGTGTGATTGTGTGATTGTGGGATTGTGAGATTGTGTGATTGTGTGATTGTGTGATTGTGTGATTGTGTGATTGTGTGATTGTGTGATTGTGTGATTGTGTGATTGTGTGATTGTGTGATTGTGTGATTGTGTGATTGTGTGATTGTGTGATTGTGTGATTGTGTTATTGTGTGATTGTCTTATTCTGTGATGGGGTGGTTGTGTAATTGTGTGATTGTGCGATTGTGTGATTGCGTAATTGTGCGGTAGTGTGACTGTGTGATTGTGTGATTGCGTGGTTGCCTGGTTGCGTGATTCTGTGACTAAGTCGTTGTGTGATTGTGTTATTGTGCGATCCGGTGGTTGTGTGATTGTGTGATTGTGTAATTGTGTGATTGTGTGATAGTGTGATAGTGTGATTGTGTGATTGTGTGATTGTGTGATTGTGTGATTGTGTGATTGTGTCCATGTGTAATCGTGTGTTTGGGTGCTTGTGTGATTGTGTGAGTGTGTGATTGTGTGATTGTGGATTGTGTGATTGTGTGATTGTGTGATTGTGTGATTGTGTGATTGTGTGATTGTGGGATTGTGTGGTTGTGTGATTGTGTGGTTGTGTGATTGTGTGATTGTGGGATTGTGTGGTTGTGTGATTTTGTGGTTGTGTGATTGTGTGATTGTGTGATTGTGTGATAGTGTGATTGTGCGATTGTGTGATTGCGTGATTGCCTGGTTGCGTGATTCTGTGATTCCCTCGCTGTGTGATTGTGTTATTGTGTGATGAGGTGCTTGTGGGATGGTGTGATTGTGTGATTGTGTGATTGTGTGATTGTGTGATTGTGTGATTGTGTGATTGTGTGATTGTGTGATTGTGAGATTGTGTGATTGTGTGATTGTGTGATTGTGTGATTGTGTGATTGTGTGATTGTGTGATTGTGTGATTGTGGGATTGTGTGGTTGTGTGATTGTGTGGTTGTGTGATTGTGTGATTGTGTGATTGTGGGATTGTGTGATTGTGTGATTGTGTGATTGTGTGATTGTGTGATTGTGTGAAAGTGGGTTTGTGTGTTTGTGGATTGTGTGATTGTGTGATTGTGTGATGGCGGGATGTGGATTGTCTGATTGCGTGATTGTGTATTGGTGTGATTGTGCGATTGTGTGACTTTGCGATTGTGTGATTGTGTGATGGCGGGTTGTGGATTGTCTGACTGTGTGATTGTGTATTGGTGTGATTGTGCGATTGTGTGACAATGCGATTGTGTGATTGTGTGGTTGTGTGATTGTGTGATTGCATGGTGGGGTGATTGTGTGAGAGTGTGATTGTGTGATAGTGTGATAGTGTGATTGTGTGATTGTGTGATTGTGTGATTGTGTGATTGTGTGATTGTGTGATTGTGTGATTGTGGGATTGTGTGGTTGTGTGATTGTGTGGTTGTGTGATTGTGTGATTGTGGGATTGTGTGGTTGTGTGATTGTGTGATTGTGTGATTGTGTGATTGTGTGATTGTGTGATTGTGTGATTGTGGGATTGTGTGGTTGTGTGATTGTGTGGTTGTGTGATTGCGTGATTGTGTGATTGTGGGATTGTGTGATTGTGTGATTGTGGGATTGTGTGTTTGTGTGATTGTGTGGTTGTGTGATTGTGTGATTGTGTGATTGTGGGATTGTGGGATTGTGTGGTTGTGTGATTGTGTGGTTGTGTGATTGTGTGATTGTGTGATTGTGTGATTGTGGGATTGTGTGAGTGTGTGATTGTGTGATTGTGTGATTGTGTGATTGTGTCACAGTGTGATTGTGTGATTGTGTGGTTGTGTGATTGTGTGATTGTGTGATTGTGTGATTCTGTGATTGTGTGATTGTGTGATTGTGTGGTTGTGTGATTATGTGATTGTGTCATTGTGTTCATGTGTTATTTTGTGTTGGGGTGCTAGTGTGATTGCGTGAGTGTATGATTGTGTGACTGTGGATTGTGTGATTGCGTGAGTGTGTGGTTGTGTGACTGTGGATTGCGTATTGTGTGATTGTGTGATTGTGTGATTGTGTGATTGTGTGATTGTGTGATTGTGTGATTGTGTGATTGTGTGATTGTGTGATTGTGTGATTGTGTGAAAGTGGGTTTGTGTGTTTGTGGATTGTGTGGTTGTGTGATTGTGTGATGGCGGGATGTGGATTGTCTGATTGTGTGATTGTGTATTGGTGTGATTGTGCGATTGTGTGACTTTGCGATTGTGTGATTGTGTGATGGCGGGTTGTGGATTGTCTGATTGTGTGATTGTGTATTGGTGTGATTGTGCGATTGTGTGACAATGCGATTGTGTGATTGTGTGGTTGTGTGATTGTGTGATTGCATGGTGGGGTGATTGTGTGATAGTGTGATTGTGTGATAGTGTGATTGTGTGATTGTGTCCATGTGTAATCGTGTGTTTGGGTGCTTGTGTGACTGTGTGAGTGTGTGATTGTGTGATTGTGGATTGTGTGATTGTGTGATTGTGTGATTGTGTGATTGTGTGATTGTGTGATTGTGGGATTGTGTGATTGCGTGATTGTATGGTTGTGTGATTGTGTGATTGTGTGATTGTGTGATTGTGTGATTGTGTGATTGTGTGATTGTGGGATTGTGTGAGTGTGTGATTGTGTGATTGTGTGATTGTGTGATTGTGTGATTGTGTCACAGTGTGATTGTGTGATTGTGTAGTTGTGTGATTGTGTGATTGTGTGATTGTGTGATTGTGGGATTGTGTGTTTGTGTGATTGTGTGGTTGTGTGATTGTGTGATTGTGTGATTGTGGGATTGTGTGGTTGTGTGATTGTGTGGTTGTGTGATTGCGTGATTGTGTGGTTGTGTGATTGTGTGATTGTGTGATTGTGGGATTGTGTGGTTGTGTGATTGTGTGGTTGTGTGATTGTGTGATTGTGTGATTGTGTGATTGTGTGGTTGTGTGATTGTGTGATTGTGTGATTGTGTGATTGTGCGATTGTGTGATTGCGTGGTTGCGTGATTGCGTGATTGTGTGATTGTGTGATTGTGTGATTTTGTGGTTGTGTGATTGTGTGATTGTGTGATAGTGTGATTGTGCGACTGTGTGATTGCGTGATTGCGTGGTTGCGTGATTCTGTGATTCCCTCGTTTAGCGATTGTGTTATTGTGTGATGAGGTGCATGTGTGATGGTGTGATTGTGTGATTGTGTGATTGTGTGGTTGTGTGATTGTGTGATTGTGTGATTGTGTGATTGTGCGATTGTGTGATTGTGTGATTGTGTGATTGTGTGATTGTGTGATTGTTTGATTGTGTTATTGTGTTATTGTGTGATTGTGTGAGTGTGAGGGTGTGTGATTGCCTGATGGAATGGTTGCGTGATTCTGTGATGCCGTCGTTGTGTGATTGTCTTATTGTGTGATGGGGTGGTTGTGCAATTGTGTGATTGTGCGATTGTGTGATTGTGTGATTGTGTGGTTGTGTGAGTGTGTGGGTGTGTGATCGTGTGATTGTGTCACTGTGTGATTGTGTGATTGTGTGGTTGTGTGATTGTGTGATTGTGTATTATGTGATTGTGTTCTTGTGTCTTTGTGTGATTGTGTAGTTGTGTGATTGTGTGATTGTGTGATTGTGGGATTGTGAGATTGTGTGATTGTGTGATTGTGTGATTGTGTGATTGTGTGATTGTGTGATTGTGTGATTGTGTGATTGTGTGATTGTGTGATTGTGTGATTGTGTGATTGTGTGATTGTGTGATTGTGTGATTGCGTGATTGTGTGATTGTCTTATTCTGTGATGGGGTGGTTGTGTAATTGTGTGATTGTGCGATTGTGTGATTGCGTGATTGTGCGGTAGTGTGACTGTGTGATTGTGTGATTGCGTGGTTGCCTGGTTGCGTGATTCTGTGATTAAGTCGTTGTGTGATTGTGTTATTGTGCGATCCGGTGGTTGTGTGATTGTGTGATTGTGTGATTGCGTGATTGTGTGATTGTGTGATTGTGTGATTGTGTGATTGTTTGATTGTGTGATTGTGTGATTGTGTGAGTGTGAGGGTGTGTGATTGCCTGATGGAATGGTTGCGTGATTCTGTGATGCCGTCGTTGGGTGATTGTCTTATTGTGTGATGGGGTGGTTGTGTAATTGTGTGATTGTGCGATTGTGTGATTGTGTGATTGTGTGGTTGTGTGAGTGTGTGGGTGTGTGATCGTGTGATTGTGTCACTGTGTGATTGTGTGATTGTGTGATTGTGTGGTTGTGTGATTGTGTGATTGTGTATTATGTGATTGTGTTCTGTGTCTTTGTGTGATTGTGTAGTTATGTGATTGTGTGATTGTGTGATTGTGGGATTGTGAGATTGTGTGATTGTGTGATTGTGTGATTGTGTGATTGTGTGATTGTGTGATTGTGTGATTGTGTGATTGTGTGATTGCGTGATTGTGTGATTGTCTTATTCTGTGATGGGGTGGTTGTGTAATTGTGTGATTGTGGATTGTGTATTTTGTGATTGTGTTGTTTTGCGTCTGCGTGATTGTGTGAATGAGTGATTGTGTGATAGTGTGATTGTGTGATTACGTGATTGCGCGACTGTGTGATAGTGTGATTGTGTGATTGTGTGATTGCGTGATTGCCTGGTTGCGTGATTCTGTGATTCCCTCGTTGTGTGATTGTGTTACTGTGTGATGAGGTGCTTGTGTGATGGTGTGATTGTGTGATTGTGTGATTGTGTGATTGTGTGGTTGTGTGATTGTGTGATTGTGTGATTGTGTGATTGTTTGATTGTGTGATTGTGTGATTGTGTGAGTGTGAGGGTGTGTGATTGCCTGATGGAATGGTTGCGTGATTCTCTGATGCCGTCGTTGGGTGATTGTCTTATTGTGTGATGGGGTGGTTGTGTAATTGTGTGATTGTGCGATTGTGTGATTGTGTGATTGTGTGGTTGTGTGAGTGTGTGGGTGTGTGATCGTGTGATTGTGTCACTGTGTGATTGTGTGATTGTGTGATTGTGTGGTTGTGTGATTGTGTGATTGTGTATTATGTGATTGTGTTCTTGTGTCTTTGTGTGATTGTGTAGTTGTGTGATTGTGTGAGTGTGTGATTGTGGGATTGTGAGATTGTGTGATTGTGTGATTGTGTGATTGTGTGATTGTGTGATTGTGGGATTGTGTGGTTGTGTGATTGTGTGGTTGTGTGATTGTGTGATTGTGGGATTGTGTGGTTGTGTGATTGTCTGGTTGTGTGATTGTGTGATTGTGTGATTGTGGGATTGTGTGATTGTGTGATTATGGGATTGTGTGGTTGTGTGATTGTGTGGTTGTGTGATTGTGTGATTGTGTGATTGTGTGATTGTGTGATTGTGGGATTGTGTGGTTGTGTGATTGTGTGGTTGTGTGATTGCGTGATTGTGTGGTTGTGTGATTGTGTGATTGTGTGATTGTGTGATTGTGGGATTGTGTGGTTGTGTGATTGTGTGGTTGTGTGATTGTGTGATTGTGTGATTGCGTGATTGTGTGGTTGTGTGATTGTGTGATTGTGTGATTGTGTGATTGTGCGATTGTGTGATTGCGTGGTTGCGTGATTGCGTGATTGTGTGATTGTGTGATTGTGTGATTTTGTGGTTGTGTGATTGTGTGATTGTGTGATAGTGTGATTGTGCGACTGTGTGATTGCGTGATTGCGTGGTTGCGTGATTCTGTGATTCCCTCGTTGTGCGATTGTGTTATTGTGTGATGAGGTGCATGTGTGATGGTGTGATTGTGTGATTGTGTGATTGTGTGGTTGTGTGATTGTGTGATTGTGTGATTGTGTGATTGTGCGATTGTGTGATTGTGTGATTGTGTGATTGTGTGATTGTTTGATTGTGTTATTGTGTGATTGTGTGAGTGTGAGGGTGTGTGATTGCCTGATGGAATGGTTGCGAGATTCTGTGATGCCGTCGTTGTGTGATTGTCTTATTGTGTGAGGGGGTGGTTGTGTAATTGTGTGATTGTGCGATTGTGTGATTGTGTGATTGTGTGGTTGTGTGAGTGTGTGGGTGTGTGATCGTGTGAATGTGTCACTGTGTGATTGTGTGATTGTGTGATTGTGTGGTTGTGTGATTGTGTGATTGTGTATTATGTGATTGTGTTCTTGTGTCTTTGTGTGATTGTGTAGTTGTGTGATTGTGTGATTGTGTGATTGTGTGATTGTGTGATTGTGTGATTGTGTGATTGTGTGATTGTGTCACAGTGTGATTGTGTGATTGTGTGGTTGTGTGATTGTGTGATTGTGTGCTTGTGTGATTGTGCGGTTGTGTGATTGCGTGGTTGCGTGATTGCGTGATTGTGTGATTGTGTGATTGTGTGATTGTGTGGTTGTGTGATTGTGTGATTGTGTGATAATGTGATTGTGCGATTGTGTGATTGCGTGATTGCCTGGTTGCGTGATTCTGTGATTCCCTCGTTGTGTGATTGTGTTATTGTGTGATGAGGTGCTTGTGGGATGGTGTGATTGTGTGATTGTGTGATTGTGTGATTGTGTGATTGTGTGATTGTGTGATTGTGAGATTGTGTGATTGTGTGATTGTGTGATTGTGTGATTGTGTGATTGTGTGATTGTGTGATTGTGTGATTGTGTGATTGTGTGATTGTGTGATTGTGGGATTGTGTGGTTGTGTGATTGTGTGGTTGTGTGATTGTGTGATTGTGTGATTGTGGGATTGTGTGATTGTGTGATTGTGTGATTGTGTGATTGTGTGATTGTGTGAAAGTGGGTTTGTGTGTTTGTGGATTGTGTGATTGTGTGATTGTGTGATGGCGGGATGTGGATTGTCTGATTGCGTGATTGTGTATTGGTGTGATTGTGCGATTGTGTGACTTTGCGATTGTGTGATTGTGTGATGGCGGGTTGTGGATTGTCTGATTGTGTGATTGTGTATTGGTGTGATTGTGCGATTGTGTGACAATGCGATTGTGTGATTGTGTGGTTGTGTGATTGTGTGATTGCATGGTGGGGTGATTGTGTGAGAGTGTGATTGTGTGATAGTGTGATAGTGTGATTGTGTGATTGTGTGATTGTGTGATTGTGTGATTGTGTGATTGTGTGATTGTGTGATTGTGGGATTGTGTGGTTGTGTGATTGTGTGGTTGTGTGATTGTGTGATTGTGGGATTGTGTGGTTGTGTGATTGTGTGATTGTGTGATTGTGTGATTGTGTGATTGTGTGATTGTGTGATTGTGTGATTGTGGGATTGTGTGGTTGTGTGATTGTGTGGTTGTGTGATTGCGTGATTGTGTGATTGTGGGATTGTGTGATTGTGTGATTGTGGGATTGTGTGTTTGTGTGATTGTGTGGTTGTGTGATTGTGTGATTGTGTGATTGTGGGATTGTGGGATTGTGTGGTTGTGTGATTGTGTGGTTGTGTGATTGTGTGATTGTGTGATTGTGTGATTGTGTGATTGTGGGATTGTGTGAGTGTGTGATTGTGTGATTGTGTGATTGTGTGATTGTGTCACAGTGTGATTGTGTGATTGTGTGGTTGTGTGATGGCGGGATGTGGATTGTCTGATTGTGTGATTGTGTATTGGTGTGATTGTGCGATTGTGTGACTTTGCGATTGTGTGATTGTGTGATGGCGGGTTATGGATTGTCTGATTGTGTGATTGTGTATTGGTGTGATTATGCGATTGTGTGACAATGCGATTGTGTGATTGTGTGGTTGTGTGATTGTGTGATTGCATGGTGGGGTGATTGTGTGATAGTGTGATTGTGTGATTGTGGGATTGTGTGGTTGTGTGATTGTGTGGTTGTGTGATTGTGTGATTGTGTGATTGTGGGATTGTGTGATTGCGTGATTGTGTGATTGTGTGATTGTGTGATTGTGTGGTTGTGTGATTGTGTGATTGTGTGCTTGTGTGATTGTGCGGTTGTGTGATTGCGTGGTTGCGTGATTGCGTGATTGTGTGATTGTGTGATTGTGTGATTGTGTGGTTGTGTGATTGTGTGATTGTGTGATAGTGTGATTGTGCGATTGTGTGATTGCGTGATTGTGCGATAGTGTGACTGTGTGATTGTGTGATTGCGTGGTTGCCTGGTTGCGTGATTCTGTGATTAAGTCGTTGTGTGATTGTGTTATTGTGCGATCCGGTGGTTGTGTGATTGTGTGATTGTGTAATTGTGTGATTGTGGAATTGCGTGATTGTGTGATAGTGTGATTGTGTGATTGTGTGATTCGGTGATTACCTGGTTGCGTGATTCCATGATTAAGTCGCTGTGTGATTGTGTTATTGTGTGATGAGGTGGTTGTGTGATTGTGTGATTGCGTGATTGTGTGACTGTGTGATTGTGTGATTGTGTGGTCGTGCGATTGTGCAGTTGCATGATGGGGTGATTGTGGGATTGTGTGACTGTGTGATTGTGTAATTGTGCGATTTTGTGATTGTGTGATGGTGTGATTGTGTGTTTATGTGATTGTGTGGTTGTGTGATTGGGTGACTGTGTGAGTGTGTGGGTGTGTGATTGCCTGATGGAACGGTTGCCCGATTCTGTGAATGTGTGATTGTGCAATTGTGTGATTGTGTGATTGTGTGATTTTGTGATTGTGTGATTGTGTGATTGTGCGATTTTGTGATTGCGCGATTGCGCGATTGTGTGTTTGTGTGATTGTGTGATTGTGTGATTGTGTGATTGTGTGATTGCGTGATTGTGTGATTGTGTGATTGTGTGATTGTGGATTGTGTATTTTGTGATTGTGTTGTTTTGCGTCTGCGTGATTGTGTGAATGAGTGATTGCGTGATTGTGTGATTGTGTGGTTACGTGATTGCGCGACTGTGTGATAGTGTGATTGTGTGATTGTGTGATTGCGTGATTGCCTGGTTGCGTGATTCTGTGATTCCCTCGTTGTGTGATTGTGTTACTGTGTGATGAGGTGCTTGTGTGATAGTGTGATTGTGTGATTGTGTGATTGTGTGGTTGTGTGATTGTGTGATTGTGTGATTGTGTGACTGTTTGTTTGTGTTATTGTGTGATTGTGTGAGTGTGAGGGTGTGTGATTGCCTGATGGAATGGTTGCGTGATTCTGTGATGCCGTCGTTGTGTGATTGTCTTATTGTGTGATGGGGTGGTTGTGTAATTGTGTGATTGTGCGATTGTGTGATTGTGTGATTGTGTGGTTGTGTGAGTGTGTGGGTGTGTGATCGTGTGATTGTGTCACTGTGTGATTGTGTGATTGTGTGATTGTGTGGTTGTGTGATTGTGTGATTGTGTATTATGTGATTGTGTTCTTGTGTCTTTGTGTGATTGTGTAGTTATGTGATTGTGTGATTGTGTGATTGTGGGATTGTGAGATTGTGTGATTGTGTGATTGTGTGATTGTGTGATTGTGTGATTGTGTGATTGTGTGATTGTGTGATTGTGTGATTGTGTGATTGTGTGATTGTGTGATTGTGTGATTGTGTGATTGTGTGATTGTGTGATTGTGTGATTGTGTTATTGTGTGATTGTCTTATTCTGTGATGGGGTGGTTGTGTAATTGTGTGATTGTGCGATTGTGTGATTGCATAATTGTGCGGTAGTGTGACTGTGTGATTGTGTGATTGCGTGGTTGCCTGGTTGCGTGATTCTGTGACTAAGTCGTTGTGTGATTGTGTTATTGTGCGATCCGGTGGTTGTGTGATTGTGTGATTGTGTAATTGTGTGATTGTGTGATAGCGTGATAGTGTGATTGTGTGATTGTGGGTTGTGTATTTTGTGATTGTGTTGTTTTGCGTCTGCGTGATTGTGTGAATGAGTGATTGCGTGATTGTGTGATTGTGTGGTTACGTGATTGCGCGACTGTGTGATAGTGTGATTGTGTGATTGTGTGATTGCGTGATTGCCTGGTTGCGTGATTCTGTGATTCCCTCGTTGTGTGATTGTGTTACTGTGTGATGAGGTGCTTGTGTGATAGTGTGATTGTGTGATTGTGTGATTGTGTGGTTGTGTGATTGTGTGATTGTGTGATTGTGTGACTGTTTGTTTGTGTTATTGTGTGATTGTGTGAGTGTGAGGGTGTGTGATTGCCTGATGGAATGGTTGCGTGATTCTGTGATGCCGTCGTTGTGTGATTGTCTTATTGTGTGATGGGGTGGTTGTGTAATTGTGTGATTGTGCGATTGTGTGATTGTGTGATTGTGTGGTTGTGTGAGTGTGTGGGTGTGTGATCGTGTGATTGTGTCACTGTGTGATTGTGTGATTGTGTGATTGTGTGGTTGTGTGATTGTGTGATTGTGTATTATGTGATTGTGTTCTTGTGTCTTTGTGTGATTGTGTAGTTATGTGATTGTGTGATTGTGTGATTGTGGGATTGTGAGATTGTGTGATTGTGTGATTGTGTGATTGTGTGATTGTGTGATTGTGTGATTGTGTGATTGTGTGATTGTGTGATTGTGTGATTGTGTGATTGTGTGATTGTGTGATTGTGTGATTGTGTGATTGTGTGATTGTGTGATTGTGTTATTGTGTGATTGTCTTATTCTGTGATGGGGTGGTTGTGTAATTGTGTGATTGTGCGATTGTGTGATTGCGTAATTGTGCGGTAGTGTGACTGTGTGATTGTGTGATTGCGTGGTTGCCTGGTTGCGTGATTCTGTGACTAAGTCGTTGTGTGATTGTGTTATTGTGCGATCCGGTGGTTGTGTGATTGTGTGATTGTGTAATTGTGTGATTGTGTGATAGCGTGATAGTGTGATTGTGTGATTGTGTGATTGTGTGATTGTGTGATTGTGTGATTGTGTCCATGTGTAATCGTGTGTTTGGGTGCTTGTGTGATTGTGTGAGTGTGTGATTGTGTGAGTGTGTGATTGTGTGATTGTGGATTGTGTGATTGTGTGATTGTGTGATTGTGTGATTGTGTGATTGTGTGATTGTGGGATTGTGTGGTTGTGTGATTGTGTGGTTGTGTGATTGTGTGATTGTGGGATTGTGTGGTTGTGTGATTGTCTGGTTGTGTGATTGTGTGATTGTGTGATTGTGTGATTGTGGGATTGTGTGGTTGTGTGATTTTGTGGTTGTGTGATTGTGTGATTGTGTGATTGTGTGATAGTGTGATTGTGCGATTGTGTGATTGCGTGATTGCCTGGTTGCGTGATTCTGTGATTCCCTCGCTGTGTGATTGTGTTATTGTGTGATGAGGTGCTTGTGGGATGGTGTGATTGTGTGATTGTGTGATTGTGTGATTGTGTGATTGTGTGATTGTGTGATTGTGTGATTGTGAGATTGTGTGATTGTGTGATTGTGTGATTGTGTGATTGTGTGATTGTGTGATTGTGTGATTGTGTGATTGTGGGATTGTGTGGTTGTGTGATTGTGTGGTTGTGTGATTGTGTGATTGTGTGATTGTGGGATTGTGTGATTGTGTGATTGTGTGATTGTGTGATTGTGTGATTGTGTGAAAGTGGGTTTGTGTGTTTGTGGATTGTGTGATTGTGTGATTGTGTGATGGCGGGATGTGGATTGTCTGATTGCGTGATTGTGTATTGGTGTGATTGTGCGATTGTGTGACTTTGCGATTGTGTGATTGTGTGATGGCGGGTTGTGGATTGTCTGATTGTGTGATTGTGTATTGGTGTGATTGTGCGATTGTGTGACAATGCGATTGTGTGATTGTGTGGTTGTGTGATTGTGTGATTGCATGGTGGGGTGATTGTGTGAGAGTGTGATTGTGTGATAGTGTGATAGTGTGATTGTGTGATTGTGTGATTGTGTGATTGTGTGATTGTGTGATTGTGTGATTGTGGGATTGTGTGGTTGTGTGATTGTGTGGTTGTGTGATTGTGTGATTGTGGGATTGTGTGGTTGTGTGATTGTGTGATTGTGTGATTGTGTGATTGTGTGATTGTGTGATTGTGTGATTGTGGGATTGTGTGGTTGTGTGATTGTGTGGTTGTGTGATTGCGTGATTGTGTGATTGTGGGATTGTGTGATTGTGTGATTGTGGGATTGTGTGTTTGTGTGATTGTGTGGTTGTGTGATTGTGTGATTGTGTGATTGTGGGATTGTGGGATTGTGTGGTTGTGTGATTGTGTGGTTGTGTGATTGTGTGATTGTGTGATTGTGTGATTGTGGGATTGTGTGAGTGTGTGATTGTGTGATTGTGTGATTGTGTGATTGTGTCACAGTGTGATTGTGTGATTGTGTGGTTGTGTGATTGTGTGATTGTGTGATTGTGTGATTCTGTGATTGTGTGATTGTGTGATTGTGTGGTTGTGTGATTATGTGATTGTGTCATTGTGTTCATGTGTTATTTTGTGTTGGGGTGCTAGTGTGATTGCGTGAGTGTATGATTGTGTGACTGTGGATTGTGTGATTGCGTGAGTGTGTGGTTGTGTGACTGTGGATTGCGTATTGTGTGATTGTGTGATTGTGTGATTGTGTGATTGTGTGATTGTGTGATTGTGTGATTGTGTGATTGTGTGATTGTGTGATTGTGTGATTGTGTGATTGTGTGAAAGTGGGTTTGTGTGTTTGTGGATTGTGTGGTTGTGTGATTGTGTGATGGCGGGATGTGGATTGTCTGATTGTGTGATTGTGTATTGGTGTGATTGTGCGATTGTGTGACTTTGCGATTGTGTGATTGTGTGATGGCGGGTTGTGGATTGTCTGATTGTGTGATTGTGTATTGGTGTGATTGTGCGATTGTGTGACAATGCGATTGTGTGATTGTGTGATTGCATGGTGGGGTGATTGTGTGATAGTGTGATTGTGTGATAGTGTGATTGTGTGATTGTGTCCATGTGTAATCGTGTGTTTGGGTGCTTGTGTGACTGTGTGAGTGTGTGATTGTGTGATTGTGGATTGTGTGATTGTGTGATTGTGTGATTGTGTGATTGTGTGATTGTGTGATTGTGGGATTGTGTGATTGCGTGATTGTATGGTTGTGTGATTGTGTGATTGTGTGATTGTGTGATTGTGTGATTGTGTGATTGTGTGATTGTGGGATTGTGTGAGTGTGTGATTGTGTGATTGTGTGATTGTGTGATTGTGTGATTGTGTCACAGTGTGATTGTGTGATTGTGTAGTTGTGTGATTGTGTGATTGTGTGATTGTGTGATTGTGGGATTGTGTGTTTGTGTGATTGTGTGGTTGTGTGATTGTGTGATTGTGTGATTGTGGGATTGTGTGGTTGTGTGATTGTGTGGTTGTGTGATTGCGTGATTGTGTGGTTGTGTGATTGTGTGATTGTGTGATTGTGGGATTGTGTGGTTGTGTGATTGTGTGGTTGTGTGATTGTGTGATTGTGTGATTGTGTGATTGTGTGGTTGTGTGATTGTGTGATTGTGTGATTGTGTGATTGTGCGATTGTGTGATTGCGTGGTTGCGTGATTGCGTGATTGTGTGATTGTGTGATTGTGTGATTTTGTGGTTGTGTGATTGTGTGATTGTGTGATAGTGTGATTGTGCGACTGTGTGATTGCGTGATTGCGTGGTTGCGTGATTCTGTGATTCCCTCGTTTAGCGATTGTGTTATTGTGTGATGAGGTGCATGTGTGATGGTGTGATTGTGTGATTGTGTGATTGTGTGGTTGTGTGATTGTGTGATTGTGTGATTGTGTGATTGTGCGATTGTGTGATTGTGTGATTGTGTGATTGTGTGATTGTGTGATTGTTTGATTGTGTTATTGTGTTATTGTGTGATTGTGTGAGTGTGAGGGTGTGTGATTGCCTGATGGAATGGTTGCGTGATTCTGTGATGCCGTCGTTGTGTGATTGTCTTATTGTGTGATGGGGTGGTTGTGCAATTGTGTGATTGTGCGATTGTGTGATTGTGTGATTGTGTGGTTGTGTGAGTGTGTGGGTGTGTGATCGTGTGATTGTGTCACTGTGTGATTGTGTGATTGTGTGGTTGTGTGATTGTGTGATTGTGTATTATGTGATTGTGTTCTTGTGTCTTTGTGTGATTGTGTAGTTGTGTGATTGTGTGATTGTGTGATTGTGGGATTGTGAGATTGTGTGATTGTGTGATTGTGTGATTGTGTGATTGTGTGATTGTGTGATTGTGTGATTGTGTGATTGTGTGATTGTGTGATTGTGTGATTGTGTGATTGCGTGATTGTGTGATTGTCTTATTCTGTGATGGGGTGGTTGTGTAATTGTGTGATTGTGCGATTGTGTGATTGCGTGATTGTGCGGTAGTGTGACTGTGTGATTGTGTGATTGCGTGGTTGCCTGGTTGCGTGATTCTGTGATTAAGTCGTTGTGTGATTGTGTTATTGTGCGATCCGGTGGTTGTGTGATTGTGTGATTGTGTGATTGTGTGATTGTGTGATTGTGTGATTGTGTGATTGTGTGATTGTGGGATTGTGTGGTTGTGTGATTGTGTGGTTGTGTGATTGTGTGATTGTGGGATTGTGTGGTTGTGTGATTGTGTGATTGTGTGATTGTGTGATTGTGTGATTGTGTGATTGTGTGATTGTGTGATTGTGGGATTGTGTGGTTGTGTGATTGTGTGGTTGTGTGATTGCGTGATTGTGTGATTGTGGGATTGTGTGATTGTGTGATTGTGGGATTGTGTGTTTGTGTGATTGTGTGGTTGTGTGATTGTGTGATTGTGTGATTGTGGGATTGTGGGATTGTGTGGTTGTGTGATTGTGTGGTTGTGTGATTGTGTGATTGTGTGATTGTGTGATTGTGTGATTGTGGGATTGTGTGAGTGTGTGATTGTGTGATTGTGTGATTGTGTGATTGTGTCACAGTGTGATTGTGTGATTGTGTGGTTGTGTGATGGCGGGATGTGGATTGTCTGATTGTGTGATTGTGTATTGGTGTGATTGTGCGATTGTGTGACTTTGCGATTGTGTGATTGTGTGATGGCGGGTTATGGATTGTCTGATTGTGTGATTGTGTATTGGTGTGATTATGCGATTGTGTGACAATGCGATTGTGTGATTGTGTGGTTGTGTGATTGTGTGATTGCATGGTGGGGTGATTGTGTGATAGTGTGATTGTGTGATAGTGTGATTGTGTGATTGTGTCCATGTGTAATCGTGTGTTTGGGTGCTTGTGTGATTGTGTGAGTGTGTGATTGTGTGATTGTGGATTGTGTGATTGTGTGACTGTGTGATTGTGTGATTGTGTGATTGTGTGATTGTGGGATTGTGTGGTTGTGTGATTGTGTGGTTGTGTGATTGCGTGATTGTGTGATTGTGGGATTGTGTGATTGTGTGATTGTATGGTTGTGTGATTGTGTGATTGTGTGATTGTGTGATTGTGTGATTGTGTGATTGTGTGATTGTGTGATTGTGTCACAGTGTGATTGTGTGATTGTGTGGTTGTGTGATTGTGTGATTGTGTGATTGTGTTATTGTGGGATTTTGTGATTGTGTGATTGTGTGATTGTGCGATTTTGTGATTGCGCGATTGCGCGATTGTGTGTTTGTGTGATTGTGTGATTGTGTGATTGCGTGATTGCCTGGTTGCGTGATTCTGTGATTCCCTCGTTGTGTGATTGTGTTACTGTGTGATGAGGTGCTTGTGTGATAGTGTGATTGTGTGATTGTGTGATTGTGTGGTTGTGTGATTGTGTGATTGTGTGATTGTGTGACTGTTCGTTTGTGTTATTGTGTGATTGTGTGAGTGTGAGGGTGTGTGATTGCCTGATGGAATGGTTGCGTGATTCTGTGATGCCGTCGTTGTGTGATTGTCTTATTGTGTGATGGGGTGGTTGTGTAATTGTGTGATTGTGCGATTGTGTGATTGTGTGATTGTGTGGTTGTGTGAGTGTGTGGGTGTGTGATCGTGTGATTGTGTCACTGTGTGATTGTGTGATTGTGTGATTGTGTGGTTGTGTGATTGTGTGATTGTGTATTATGTGATTGTGTTCTTGTGTCTTTGTGTGATTGTGTAGTTATGTGATTGTGTGATTGTGTGATTGTGGGATTGTGAGATTGTGTGATTGTGTGATTGTGTGATTGTGTGATTGTGTGATTGTGTGATTGTGTGATTGTGTGATTGTGTGATTGTGTGATTGTGTGATTGTGTGATTGTGTGATTGTGTGATTGTGTGATTGTGTTATTGTGTGATTGTCTTATTCTGTGATGGGGTGGTTGTGTAATTGTGTGATTGTGCGATTGTGTGATTGCATAATTGTGCGGTAGTGTGACTGTGTGATTGTGTGATTGCGTGGTTGCCTGGTTGCGTGATTCTGTGACTAAGTCGTTGTGTGATTGTGTTATTGTGCGATCCGGTGGTTGTGTGATTGTGTGATTGTGTAATTGTGTGATTGTGTGATAGCGTGATAGTGTGATTGTGTGATTGTGGGTTGTGTATTTTGTGATTGTGTTGTTTTGCGTCTGCGTGATTGTGTGAATGAGTGATTGCGTGATTGTGTGATTGTGTGGTTACGTGATTGCGCGACTGTGTGATAGTGTGATTGTGTGATTGTGTGATTGCGTGATTGCCTGGTTGCGTGATTCTGTGATTCCCTCGTTGTGTGATTGTGTTACTGTGTGATGAGGTGCTTGTGTGATAGTGTGATTGTGTGATTGTGTGATTGTGTGGTTGTGTGATTGTGTGATTGTGTGATTGTGTGACTGTTTGTTTGTGTTATTGTGTGATTGTGTGAGTGTGAGGGTGTGTGATTGCCTGATGGAATGGTTGCGTGATTCTGTGATGCCGTCGTTGTGTGATTGTCTTATTGTGTGATGGGGTGGTTGTGTAATTGTGTGATTGTGCGATTGTGTGATTGTGTGATTGTGTGGTTGTGTGAGTGTGTGGGTGTGTGATCGTGTGATTGTGTCACTGTGTGATTGTGTGATTGTGTGATTGTGTGGTTGTGTGATTGTGTGATTGTGTATTATGTGATTGTGTTCTTGTGTCTTTGTGTGATTGTGTAGTTATGTGATTGTGTGATTGTGTGATTGTGGGATTGTGAGATTGTGTGATTGTGTGATTGTGTGATTGTGTGATTGTGTGATTGTGTGATTGTGTGATTGTGTGATTGTGTGATTGTGTGATTGTGTGATTGTGTGATTGTGTGATTGTGTGATTGTGTGATTGTGTGATTGTGTTATTGTGTGATTGTCTTATTCTGTGATGGGGTGGTTGTGTAATTGTGTGATTGTGCGATTGTGTGATTGCGTAATTGTGCGGTAGTGTGACTGTGTGATTGTGTGATTGCGTGGTTGCCTGGTTGCGTGATTCTGTGACTAAGTCGTTGTGTGATTGTGTTATTGTGCGATCCGGTGGTTGTGTGATTGTGTGATTGTGTAATTGTGTGATTGTGTGATAGTGTGATAGTGTGATTGTGTGATTGTGTGATTGTGTGATTGTGTGATTGTGTGATTGTGTCCATGTGTAATCGTGTGTTTGGGTGCTTGTGTGATTGTGTGAGTGTGTGATTGTGTGATTGTGGATTGTGTGATTGTGTGATTGTGTGATTGTGTGATTGTGTGATTGTGTGATTGTGGGATTGTGTGGTTGTGTGATTGTGTGGTTGTGTGATTGTGTGATTGTGGGATTGTGTGGTTGTGTGATTTTGTGGTTGTGTGATTGTGTGATTGTGTGATTGTGTGATAGTGTGATTGTGCGATTGTGTGATTGCGTGATTGCCTGGTTGCGTGATTCTGTGATTCCCTCGCTGTGTGATTGTGTTATTGTGTGATGAGGTGCTTGTGGGATGGTGTGATTGTGTGATTGTGTGATTGTGTGATTGTGTGATTGTGTGATTGTGTGATTGTGTGATTGTGTGATTGTGAGATTGTGTGATTGTGTGATTGTGTGATTGTGTGATTGTGTGATTGTGTGATTGTGTGATTGTGTGATTGTGGGATTGTGTGGTTGTGTGATTGTGTGGTTGTGTGATTGTGTGATTGTGTGATTGTGGGATTGTGTGATTGTGTGATTGTGTGATTGTGTGATTGTGTGATTGTGTGAAAGTGGGTTTGTGTGTTTGTGGATTGTGTGATTGTGTGATTGTGTGATGGCGGGATGTGGATTGTCTGATTGCGTGATTGTGTATTGGTGTGATTGTGCGATTGTGTGACTTTGCGATTGTGTGATTGTGTGATGGCGGGTTGTGGATTGTCTGACTGTGTGATTGTGTATTGGTGTGATTGTGCGATTGTGTGACAATGCGATTGTGTGATTGTGTGGTTGTGTGATTGTGTGATTGCATGGTGGGGTGATTGTGTGAGAGTGTGATTGTGTGATAGTGTGATAGTGTGATTGTGTGATTGTGTGATTGTGTGATTGTGTGATTGTGTGATTGTGTGATTGTGTGATTGTGGGATTGTGTGGTTGTGTGATTGTGTGGTTGTGTGATTGTGTGATTGTGGGATTGTGTGGTTGTGTGATTGTGTGATTGTGTGATTGTGTGATTGTGTGATTGTGTGATTGTGTGATTGTGGGATTGTGTGGTTGTGTGATTGTGTGGTTGTGTGATTGCGTGATTGTGTGATTGTGGGATTGTGTGATTGTGTGATTGTGGGATTGTGTGTTTGTGTGATTGTGTGGTTGTGTGATTGTGTGATTGTGTGATTGTGGGATTGTGGGATTGTGTGGTTGTGTGATTGTGTGGTTGTGTGATTGTGTGATTGTGTGATTGTGTGATTGTGGGATTGTGTGAGTGTGTGATTGTGTGATTGTGTGATTGTGTGATTGTGTCACAGTGTGATTGTGTGATTGTGTGGTTGTGTGATTGTGTGATTGTGTGATTGTGTGATTCTGTGATTGTGTGATTGTGTGATTGTGTGGTTGTGTGATTATGTGATTGTGTCATTGTGTTCATGTGTTATTTTGTGTTGGGGTGCTAGTGTGATTGCGTGAGTGTATGATTGTGTGACTGTGGATTGTGTGATTGCGTGAGTGTGTGGTTGTGTGACTGTGGATTGCGTATTGTGTGATTGTGTGATTGTGTGATTGTGTGATTGTGTGATTGTGTGATTGTGTGATTGTGTGATTGTGTGATTGTGTGATTGTGTGATTGTGTGAAAGTGGGTTTGTGTGTTTGTGGATTGTGTGGTTGTGTGATTGTGTGATGGCGGGATGTGGATTGTCTGATTGTGTGATTGTGTATTGGTGTGATTGTGCGATTGTGTGACTTTGCGATTGTGTGATTGTGTGATGGCGGGTTGTGGATTGTCTGATTGTGTGATTGTGTATTGGTGTGATTGTGCGATTGTGTGACAATGCGATTGTGTGATTGTGTGGTTGTGTGATTGTGTGATTGCATGGTGGGGTGATTGTGTGATAGTGTGATTGTGTGATAGTGTGATTGTGTGATTGTGTCCATGTGTAATCGTGTGTTTGGGTGCTTGTGTGACTGTGTGAGTGTGTGATTGTGTGATTGTGGATTGTGTGATTGTGTGATTGTGTGATTGTGTGATTGTGTGATTGTGTGATTGTGGGATTGTGTGATTGCGTGATTGTATGGTTGTGTGATTGTGTGATTGTGTGATTGTGTGATTGTGTGATTGTGTGATTGTGTGATTGTGGGATTGTGTGAGTGTGTGATTGTGTGATTGTGTGATTGTGTGATTGTGTGATTGTGTCACAGTGTGATTGTGTGATTGTGTAGTTGTGTGATTGTGTGATTGTGTGATTGTGTGATTGTGGGATTGTGTGTTTGTGTGATTGTGTGGTTGTGTGATTGTGTGATTGTGTGATTGTGGGATTGTGTGGTTGTGTGATTGTGTGGTTGTGTGATTGCGTGATTGTGTGGTTGTGTGATTGTGTGATTGTGTGATTGTGGGATTGTGTGGTTGTGTGATTGTGTGGTTGTGTGATTGTGTGATTGTGTGATTGTGTGATTGTGTGGTTGTGTGATTGTGTGATTGTGTGATTGTGTGATTGTGCGATTGTGTGATTGCGTGGTTGCGTGATTGCGTGATTGTGTGATTGTGTGATTGTGTGATTTTGTGGTTGTGTGATTGTGTGATTGTGTGATAGTGTGATTGTGCGACTGTGTGATTGCGTGATTGCGTGGTTGCGTGATTCTGTGATTCCCTCGTTTAGCGATTGTGTTATTGTGTGATGAGGTGCATGTGTGATGGTGTGATTGTGTGATTGTGTGATTGTGTGGTTGTGTGATTGTGTGATTGTGTGATTGTGTGATTGTGCGATTGTGTGATTGTGTGATTGTGTGATTGTGTGATTGTGTGATTGTTTGATTGTGTTATTGTGTTATTGTGTGATTGTGTGAGTGTGAGGGTGTGTGATTGCCTGATGGAATGGTTGCGTGATTCTGTGATGCCGTCGTTGTGTGATTGTCTTATTGTGTGATGGGGTGGTTGTGCAATTGTGTGATTGTGCGATTGTGTGATTGTGTGATTGTGTGGTTGTGTGAGTGTGTGGGTGTGTGATCGTGTGATTGTGTCACTGTGTGATTGTGTGATTGTGTGGTTGTGTGATTGTGTGATTGTGTATTATGTGATTGTGTTCTTGTGTCTTTGTGTGATTGTGTAGTTGTGTGATTGTGTGATTGTGTGATTGTGGGATTGTGAGATTGTGTGATTGTGTGATTGTGTGATTGTGTGATTGTGTGATTGTGTGATTGTGTGATTGTGTGATTGTGTGATTGTGTGATTGTGTGATTGTGTGATTGTGTGATTGTGTGATTGTGTGATTGCGTGATTGTGTGATTGTCTTATTCTGTGATGGGGTGGTTGTGTAATTGTGTGATTGTGCGATTGTGTGATTGCGTGATTGTGCGGTAGTGTGACTGTGTGATTGTGTGATTGCGTGGTTGCCTGGTTGCGTGATTCTGTGATTAAGTCGTTGTGTGATTGTGTTATTGTGCGATCCGGTGGTTGTGTGATTGTGTGATTGTGTGATTGCGTGATTGTGTGATTGTGTGATTGTGTGATTGTGTGATTGTTTGATTGTGTGATTGTGTGATTGTGTGAGTGTGAGGGTGTGTGATTGCCTGATGGAATGGTTGCGTGATTCTGTGATGCCGTCGTTGGGTGATTGTCTTATTGTGTGATGGGGTGGTTGTGTAATTGTGTGATTGTGCGATTGTGTGATTGTGTGATTGTGTGGTTGTGTGAGTGTGTGGGTGTGTGATCGTGTGATTGTGTCACTGTGTGATTGTGTGATTGTGTGATTGTGTGGTTGTGTGATTGTGTGATTGTGTATTATGTGATTGTGTTCTGTGTCTTTGTGTGATTGTGTAGTTATGTGATTGTGTGATTGTGTGATTGTGGGATTGTGAGATTGTGTGATTGTGTGATTGTGTGATTGTGTGATTGTGTGATTGTGTGATTGTGTGATTGTGTGATTGTGTGATTGCGTGATTGTGTGATTGTCTTATTCTGTGATGGGGTGGTTGTGTAATTGTGTGATTGTGGATTGTGTATTTTGTGATTGTGTTGTTTTGCGTCTGCGTGATTGTGTGAATGAGTGATTGTGTGATAGTGTGATTGTGTGATTACGTGATTGCGCGACTGTGTGATAGTGTGATTGTGTGATTGTGTGATTGCGTGATTGCCTGGTTGCGTGATTCTGTGATTCCCTCGTTGTGTGATTGTGTTACTGTGTGATGAGGTGCTTGTGTGATGGTGTGATTGTGTGATTGTGTGATTGTGTGATTGTGTGGTTGTGTGATTGTGTGATTGTGTGATTGTGTGATTGTTTGATTGTGTGATTGTGTGATTGTGTGAGTGTGAGGGTGTGTGATTGCCTGATGGAATGGTTGCGTGATTCTCTGATGCCGTCGTTGGGTGATTGTCTTATTGTGTGATGGGGTGGTTGTGTAATTGTGTGATTGTGCGATTGTGTGATTGTGTGATTGTGTGGTTGTGTGAGTGTGTGGGTGTGTGATCGTGTGATTGTGTCACTGTGTGATTGTGTGATTGTGTGATTGTGTGGTTGTGTGATTGTGTGATTGTGTATTATGTGATTGTGTTCTTGTGTCTTTGTGTGATTGTGTAGTTGTGTGATTGTGTGAGTGTGTGATTGTGGGATTGTGAGATTGTGTGATTGTGTGATTGTGTGATTGTGTGATTGTGTGATTGTGGGATTGTGTGGTTGTGTGATTGTGTGGTTGTGTGATTGTGTGATTGTGGGATTGTGTGGTTGTGTGATTGTCTGGTTGTGTGATTGTGTGATTGTGTGATTGTGGGATTGTGTGATTGTGTGATTATGGGATTGTGTGGTTGTGTGATTGTGTGGTTGTGTGATTGTGTGATTGTGTGATTGTGTGATTGTGTGATTGTGGGATTGTGTGGTTGTGTGATTGTGTGGTTGTGTGATTGCGTGATTGTGTGGTTGTGTGATTGTGTGATTGTGTGATTGTGTGATTGTGGGATTGTGTGGTTGTGTGATTGTGTGGTTGTGTGATTGTGTGATTGTGTGATTGCGTGATTGTGTGGTTGTGTGATTGTGTGATTGTGTGATTGTGTGATTGTGCGATTGTGTGATTGCGTGGTTGCGTGATTGCGTGATTGTGTGATTGTGTGATTGTGTGATTTTGTGGTTGTGTGATTGTGTGATTGTGTGATAGTGTGATTGTGCGACTGTGTGATTGCGTGATTGCGTGGTTGCGTGATTCTGTGATTCCCTCGTTGTGCGATTGTGTTATTGTGTGATGAGGTGCATGTGTGATGGTGTGATTGTGTGATTGTGTGATTGTGTGGTTGTGTGATTGTGTGATTGTGTGATTGTGTGATTGTGCGATTGTGTGATTGTGTGATTGTGTGATTGTGTGATTGTTTGATTGTGTTATTGTGTGATTGTGTGAGTGTGAGGGTGTGTGATTGCCTGATGGAATGGTTGCGAGATTCTGTGATGCCGTCGTTGTGTGATTGTCTTATTGTGTGAGGGGGTGGTTGTGTAATTGTGTGATTGTGCGATTGTGTGATTGTGTGATTGTGTGGTTGTGTGAGTGTGTGGGTGTGTGATCGTGTGAATGTGTCACTGTGTGATTGTGTGATTGTGTGATTGTGTGGTTGTGTGATTGTGTGATTGTGTATTATGTGATTGTGTTCTTGTGTCTTTGTGTGATTGTGTAGTTGTGTGATTGTGTGATTGTGTGATTGTGTGATTGTGTGATTGTGTGATTGTGTGATTGTGTGATTGTGTCACAGTGTGATTGTGTGATTGTGTGGTTGTGTGATTGTGTGATTGTGTGCTTGTGTGATTGTGCGGTTGTGTGATTGCGTGGTTGCGTGATTGCGTGATTGTGTGATTGTGTGATTGTGTGATTGTGTGGTTGTGTGATTGTGTGATTGTGTGATAATGTGATTGTGCGATTGTGTGATTGCGTGATTGCCTGGTTGCGTGATTCTGTGATTCCCTCGTTGTGTGATTGTGTTATTGTGTGATGAGGTGCTTGTGGGATGGTGTGATTGTGTGATTGTGTGATTGTGTGATTGTGTGATTGTGTGATTGTGTGATTGTGAGATTGTGTGATTGTGTGATTGTGTGATTGTGTGATTGTGTGATTGTGTGATTGTGTGATTGTGTGATTGTGTGATTGTGTGATTGTGTGATTGTGGGATTGTGTGGTTGTGTGATTGTGTGGTTGTGTGATTGTGTGATTGTGTGATTGTGGGATTGTGTGATTGTGTGATTGTGTGATTGTGTGATTGTGTGATTGTGTGAAAGTGGGTTTGTGTGTTTGTGGATTGTGTGATTGTGTGATTGTGTGATGGCGGGATGTGGATTGTCTGATTGCGTGATTGTGTATTGGTGTGATTGTGCGATTGTGTGACTTTGCGATTGTGTGATTGTGTGATGGCGGGTTGTGGATTGTCTGATTGTGTGATTGTGTATTGGTGTGATTGTGCGATTGTGTGACAATGCGATTGTGTGATTGTGTGGTTGTGTGATTGTGTGATTGCATGGTGGGGTGATTGTGTGAGAGTGTGATTGTGTGATAGTGTGATAGTGTGATTGTGTGATTGTGTGATTGTGTGATTGTGTGATTGTGTGATTGTGTGATTGTGTGATTGTGGGATTGTGTGGTTGTGTGATTGTGTGGTTGTGTGATTGTGTGATTGTGGGATTGTGTGGTTGTGTGATTGTGTGATTGTGTGATTGTGTGATTGTGTGATTGTGTGATTGTGTGATTGTGTGATTGTGGGATTGTGTGGTTGTGTGATTGTGTGGTTGTGTGATTGCGTGATTGTGTGATTGTGGGATTGTGTGATTGTGTGATTGTGGGATTGTGTGTTTGTGTGATTGTGTGGTTGTGTGATTGTGTGATTGTGTGATTGTGGGATTGTGGGATTGTGTGGTTGTGTGATTGTGTGGTTGTGTGATTGTGTGATTGTGTGATTGTGTGATTGTGTGATTGTGGGATTGTGTGAGTGTGTGATTGTGTGATTGTGTGATTGTGTGATTGTGTCACAGTGTGATTGTGTGATTGTGTGGTTGTGTGATGGCGGGATGTGGATTGTCTGATTGTGTGATTGTGTATTGGTGTGATTGTGCGATTGTGTGACTTTGCGATTGTGTGATTGTGTGATGGCGGGTTATGGATTGTCTGATTGTGTGATTGTGTATTGGTGTGATTATGCGATTGTGTGACAATGCGATTGTGTGATTGTGTGGTTGTGTGATTGTGTGATTGCATGGTGGGGTGATTGTGTGATAGTGTGATTGTGTGATTGTGGGATTGTGTGGTTGTGTGATTGTGTGGTTGTGTGATTGTGTGATTGTGTGATTGTGGGATTGTGTGATTGCGTGATTGTGTGATTGTGTGATTGTGTGATTGTGTGGTTGTGTGATTGTGTGATTGTGTGCTTGTGTGATTGTGCGGTTGTGTGATTGCGTGGTTGCGTGATTGCGTGATTGTGTGATTGTGTGATTGTGTGATTGTGTGGTTGTGTGATTGTGTGATTGTGTGATAGTGTGATTGTGCGATTGTGTGATTGCGTGATTGTGCGATAGTGTGACTGTGTGATTGTGTGATTGCGTGGTTGCCTGGTTGCGTGATTCTGTGATTAAGTCGTTGTGTGATTGTGTTATTGTGCGATCCGGTGGTTGTGTGATTGTGTGATTGTGTAATTGTGTGATTGTGGAATTGCGTGATTGTGTGATAGTGTGATTGTGTGATTGTGTGATTCGGTGATTACCTGGTTGCGTGATTCCATGATTAAGTCGCTGTGTGATTGTGTTATTGTGTGATGAGGTGGTTGTGTGATTGTGTGATTGCGTGATTGTGTGACTGTGTGATTGTGTGATTGTGTGGTCGTGCGATTGTGCAGTTGCATGATGGGGTGATTGTGGGATTGTGTGACTGTGTGATTGTGTAATTGTGCGATTTTGTGATTGTGTGATGGTGTGATTGTGTGTTTATGTGATTGTGTGGTTGTGTGATTGGGTGACTGTGTGAGTGTGTGGGTGTGTGATTGCCTGATGGAACGGTTGCCCGATTCTGTGAATGTGTGATTGTGCAATTGTGTGATTGTGTGATTGTGTGATTTTGTGATTGTGTGATTGTGTGATTGTGCGATTTTGTGATTGCGCGATTGCGCGATTGTGTGTTTGTGTGATTGTGTGATTGTGTGATTGTGTGATTGTGTGATTGCGTGATTGTGTGATTGTGTGATTGTGTGATTGTGGATTGTGTATTTTGTGATTGTGTTGTTTTGCGTCTGCGTGATTGTGTGAATGAGTGATTGCGTGATTGTGTGATTGTGTGGTTACGTGATTGCGCGACTGTGTGATAGTGTGATTGTGTGATTGTGTGATTGCGTGATTGCCTGGTTGCGTGATTCTGTGATTCCCTCGTTGTGTGATTGTGTTACTGTGTGATGAGGTGCTTGTGTGATAGTGTGATTGTGTGATTGTGTGATTGTGTGGTTGTGTGATTGTGTGATTGTGTGATTGTGTGACTGTTTGTTTGTGTTATTGTGTGATTGTGTGAGTGTGAGGGTGTGTGATTGCCTGATGGAATGGTTGCGTGATTCTGTGATGCCGTCGTTGTGTGATTGTCTTATTGTGTGATGGGGTGGTTGTGTAATTGTGTGATTGTGCGATTGTGTGATTGTGTGATTGTGTGGTTGTGTGAGTGTGTGGGTGTGTGATCGTGTGATTGTGTCACTGTGTGATTGTGTGATTGTGTGATTGTGTGGTTGTGTGATTGTGTGATTGTGTATTATGTGATTGTGTTCTTGTGTCTTTGTGTGATTGTGTAGTTATGTGATTGTGTGATTGTGTGATTGTGGGATTGTGAGATTGTGTGATTGTGTGATTGTGTGATTGTGTGATTGTGTGATTGTGTGATTGTGTGATTGTGTGATTGTGTGATTGTGTGATTGTGTGATTGTGTGATTGTGTGATTGTGTGATTGTGTGATTGTGTGATTGTGTGATTGTGTTATTGTGTGATTGTCTTATTCTGTGATGGGGTGGTTGTGTAATTGTGTGATTGTGCGATTGTGTGATTGCATAATTGTGCGGTAGTGTGACTGTGTGATTGTGTGATTGCGTGGTTGCCTGGTTGCGTGATTCTGTGACTAAGTCGTTGTGTGATTGTGTTATTGTGCGATCCGGTGGTTGTGTGATTGTGTGATTGTGTAATTGTGTGATTGTGTGATAGCGTGATAGTGTGATTGTGTGATTGTGGGTTGTGTATTTTGTGATTGTGTTGTTTTGCGTCTGCGTGATTGTGTGAATGAGTGATTGCGTGATTGTGTGATTGTGTGGTTACGTGATTGCGCGACTGTGTGATAGTGTGATTGTGTGATTGTGTGATTGCGTGATTGCCTGGTTGCGTGATTCTGTGATTCCCTCGTTGTGTGATTGTGTTACTGTGTGATGAGGTGCTTGTGTGATAGTGTGATTGTGTGATTGTGTGATTGTGTGGTTGTGTGATTGTGTGATTGTGTGATTGTGTGACTGTTTGTTTGTGTTATTGTGTGATTGTGTGAGTGTGAGGGTGTGTGATTGCCTGATGGAATGGTTGCGTGATTCTGTGATGCCGTCGTTGTGTGATTGTCTTATTGTGTGATGGGGTGGTTGTGTAATTGTGTGATTGTGCGATTGTGTGATTGTGTGATTGTGTGGTTGTGTGAGTGTGTGGGTGTGTGATCGTGTGATTGTGTCACTGTGTGATTGTGTGATTGTGTGATTGTGTGGTTGTGTGATTGTGTGATTGTGTATTATGTGATTGTGTTCTTGTGTCTTTGTGTGATTGTGTAGTTATGTGATTGTGTGATTGTGTGATTGTGGGATTGTGAGATTGTGTGATTGTGTGATTGTGTGATTGTGTGATTGTGTGATTGTGTGATTGTGTGATTGTGTGATTGTGTGATTGTGTGATTGTGTGATTGTGTGATTGTGTGATTGTGTGATTGTGTGATTGTGTGATTGTGTTATTGTGTGATTGTCTTATTCTGTGATGGGGTGGTTGTGTAATTGTGTGATTGTGCGATTGTGTGATTGCGTAATTGTGCGGTAGTGTGACTGTGTGATTGTGTGATTGCGTGGTTGCCTGGTTGCGTGATTCTGTGACTAAGTCGTTGTGTGATTGTGTTATTGTGCGATCCGGTGGTTGTGTGATTGTGTGATTGTGTAATTGTGTGATTGTGTGATAGCGTGATAGTGTGATTGTGTGATTGTGTGATTGTGTGATTGTGTGATTGTGTGATTGTGTCCATGTGTAATCGTGTGTTTGGGTGCTTGTGTGATTGTGTGAGTGTGTGATTGTGTGAGTGTGTGATTGTGTGATTGTGGATTGTGTGATTGTGTGATTGTGTGATTGTGTGATTGTGTGATTGTGTGATTGTGGGATTGTGTGGTTGTGTGATTGTGTGGTTGTGTGATTGTGTGATTGTGGGATTGTGTGGTTGTGTGATTGTCTGGTTGTGTGATTGTGTGATTGTGTGATTGTGTGATTGTGGGATTGTGTGGTTGTGTGATTTTGTGGTTGTGTGATTGTGTGATTGTGTGATTGTGTGATAGTGTGATTGTGCGATTGTGTGATTGCGTGATTGCCTGGTTGCGTGATTCTGTGATTCCCTCGCTGTGTGATTGTGTTATTGTGTGATGAGGTGCTTGTGGGATGGTGTGATTGTGTGATTGTGTGATTGTGTGATTGTGTGATTGTGTGATTGTGTGATTGTGTGATTGTGAGATTGTGTGATTGTGTGATTGTGTGATTGTGTGATTGTGTGATTGTGTGATTGTGTGATTGTGTGATTGTGGGATTGTGTGGTTGTGTGATTGTGTGGTTGTGTGATTGTGTGATTGTGTGATTGTGGGATTGTGTGATTGTGTGATTGTGTGATTGTGTGATTGTGTGATTGTGTGAAAGTGGGTTTGTGTGTTTGTGGATTGTGTGATTGTGTGATTGTGTGATGGCGGGATGTGGATTGTCTGATTGCGTGATTGTGTATTGGTGTGATTGTGCGATTGTGTGACTTTGCGATTGTGTGATTGTGTGATGGCGGGTTGTGGATTGTCTGATTGTGTGATTGTGTATTGGTGTGATTGTGCGATTGTGTGACAATGCGATTGTGTGATTGTGTGGTTGTGTGATTGTGTGATTGCATGGTGGGGTGATTGTGTGAGAGTGTGATTGTGTGATAGTGTGATAGTGTGATTGTGTGATTGTGTGATTGTGTGATTGTGTGATTGTGTGATTGTGTGATTGTGGGATTGTGTGGTTGTGTGATTGTGTGGTTGTGTGATTGTGTGATTGTGGGATTGTGTGGTTGTGTGATTGTGTGATTGTGTGATTGTGTGATTGTGTGATTGTGTGATTGTGTGATTGTGGGATTGTGTGGTTGTGTGATTGTGTGGTTGTGTGATTGCGTGATTGTGTGATTGTGGGATTGTGTGATTGTGTGATTGTGGGATTGTGTGTTTGTGTGATTGTGTGGTTGTGTGATTGTGTGATTGTGTGATTGTGGGATTGTGGGATTGTGTGGTTGTGTGATTGTGTGGTTGTGTGATTGTGTGATTGTGTGATTGTGTGATTGTGGGATTGTGTGAGTGTGTGATTGTGTGATTGTGTGATTGTGTGATTGTGTCACAGTGTGATTGTGTGATTGTGTGGTTGTGTGATTGTGTGATTGTGTGATTGTGTGATTCTGTGATTGTGTGATTGTGTGATTGTGTGGTTGTGTGATTATGTGATTGTGTCATTGTGTTCATGTGTTATTTTGTGTTGGGGTGCTAGTGTGATTGCGTGAGTGTATGATTGTGTGACTGTGGATTGTGTGATTGCGTGAGTGTGTGGTTGTGTGACTGTGGATTGCGTATTGTGTGATTGTGTGATTGTGTGATTGTGTGATTGTGTGATTGTGTGATTGTGTGATTGTGTGATTGTGTGATTGTGTGATTGTGTGATTGTGTGAAAGTGGGTTTGTGTGTTTGTGGATTGTGTGGTTGTGTGATTGTGTGATGGCGGGATGTGGATTGTCTGATTGTGTGATTGTGTATTGGTGTGATTGTGCGATTGTGTGACTTTGCGATTGTGTGATTGTGTGATGGCGGGTTGTGGATTGTCTGATTGTGTGATTGTGTATTGGTGTGATTGTGCGATTGTGTGACAATGCGATTGTGTGATTGTGTGATTGCATGGTGGGGTGATTGTGTGATAGTGTGATTGTGTGATAGTGTGATTGTGTGATTGTGTCCATGTGTAATCGTGTGTTTGGGTGCTTGTGTGACTGTGTGAGTGTGTGATTGTGTGATTGTGGATTGTGTGATTGTGTGATTGTGTGATTGTGTGATTGTGTGATTGTGTGATTGTGGGATTGTGTGATTGCGTGATTGTATGGTTGTGTGATTGTGTGATTGTGTGATTGTGTGATTGTGTGATTGTGTGATTGTGTGATTGTGGGATTGTGTGAGTGTGTGATTGTGTGATTGTGTGATTGTGTGATTGTGTGATTGTGTCACAGTGTGATTGTGTGATTGTGTAGTTGTGTGATTGTGTGATTGTGTGATTGTGTGATTGTGGGATTGTGTGTTTGTGTGATTGTGTGGTTGTGTGATTGTGTGATTGTGTGATTGTGGGATTGTGTGGTTGTGTGATTGTGTGGTTGTGTGATTGCGTGATTGTGTGGTTGTGTGATTGTGTGATTGTGTGATTGTGGGATTGTGTGGTTGTGTGATTGTGTGGTTGTGTGATTGTGTGATTGTGTGATTGTGTGATTGTGTGGTTGTGTGATTGTGTGATTGTGTGATTGTGTGATTGTGCGATTGTGTGATTGCGTGGTTGCGTGATTGCGTGATTGTGTGATTGTGTGATTGTGTGATTTTGTGGTTGTGTGATTGTGTGATTGTGTGATAGTGTGATTGTGCGACTGTGTGATTGCGTGATTGCGTGGTTGCGTGATTCTGTGATTCCCTCGTTTAGCGATTGTGTTATTGTGTGATGAGGTGCATGTGTGATGGTGTGATTGTGTGATTGTGTGATTGTGTGGTTGTGTGATTGTGTGATTGTGTGATTGTGTGATTGTGCGATTGTGTGATTGTGTGATTGTGTGATTGTGTGATTGTGTGATTGTTTGATTGTGTTATTGTGTTATTGTGTGATTGTGTGAGTGTGAGGGTGTGTGATTGCCTGATGGAATGGTTGCGTGATTCTGTGATGCCGTCGTTGTGTGATTGTCTTATTGTGTGATGGGGTGGTTGTGCAATTGTGTGATTGTGCGATTGTGTGATTGTGTGATTGTGTGGTTGTGTGAGTGTGTGGGTGTGTGATCGTGTGATTGTGTCACTGTGTGATTGTGTGATTGTGTGGTTGTGTGATTGTGTGATTGTGTATTATGTGATTGTGTTCTTGTGTCTTTGTGTGATTGTGTAGTTGTGTGATTGTGTGATTGTGTGATTGTGGGATTGTGAGATTGTGTGATTGTGTGATTGTGTGATTGTGTGATTGTGTGATTGTGTGATTGTGTGATTGTGTGATTGTGTGATTGTGTGATTGTGTGATTGTGTGATTGTGTGATTGCGTGATTGTGTGATTGTCTTATTCTGTGATGGGGTGGTTGTGTAATTGTGTGATTGTGCGATTGTGTGATTGCGTGATTGTGCGGTAGTGTGACTGTGTGATTGTGTGATTGCGTGGTTGCCTGGTTGCGTGATTCTGTGATTAAGTCGTTGTGTGATTGTGTTATTGTGCGATCCGGTGGTTGTGTGATTGTGTGATTGTGTGATTGTGTGATTGTGTGATTGTGTGATTGTGGGATTGTGTGGTTGTGTGATTGTGTGGTTGTGTGATTGTGTGATTGTGGGATTGTGTGGTTGTGTGATTGTGTGATTGTGTGATTGTGTGATTGTGTGATTGTGTGATTGTGTGATTGTGTGATTGTGGGATTGTGTGGTTGTGTGATTGTGTGGTTGTGTGATTGCGTGATTGTGTGATTGTGGGATTGTGTGATTGTGTGATTGTGGGATTGTGTGTTTGTGTGATTGTGTGGTTGTGTGATTGTGTGATTGTGTGATTGTGGGATTGTGGGATTGTGTGGTTGTGTGATTGTGTGGTTGTGTGATTGTGTGATTGTGTGATTGTGTGATTGTGTGATTGTGGGATTGTGTGAGTGTGTGATTGTGTGATTGTGTGATTGTGTGATTGTGTCACAGTGTGATTGTGTGATTGTGTGGTTGTGTGATGGCGGGATGTGGATTGTCTGATTGTGTGATTGTGTATTGGTGTGATTGTGCGATTGTGTGACTTTGCGATTGTGTGATTGTGTGATGGCGGGTTATGGATTGTCTGATTGTGTGATTGTGTATTGGTGTGATTATGCGATTGTGTGACAATGCGATTGTGTGATTGTGTGGTTGTGTGATTGTGTGATTGCATGGTGGGGTGATTGTGTGATAGTGTGATTGTGTGATAGTGTGATTGTGTGATTGTGTCCATGTGTAATCGTGTGTTTGGGTGCTTGTGTGATTGTGTGAGTGTGTGATTGTGTGATTGTGGATTGTGTGATTGTGTGACTGTGTGATTGTGTGATTGTGTGATTGTGTGATTGTGGGATTGTGTGGTTGTGTGATTGTGTGGTTGTGTGATTGCGTGATTGTGTGATTGTGGGATTGTGTGATTGTGTGATTGTATGGTTGTGTGATTGTGTGATTGTGTGATTGTGTGATTGTGTGATTGTGTGATTGTGTGATTGTGGGATTGTGGGATTGTGTGAGTGTGTGATTGTGTGATTGTGTGATTGTGTGATTGTGTGATTGTGTCACAGTGTGATTGTGTGATTGTGTGGTTGTGTGATTGTGTGATTGTGTGATTGTGTTATTGTGGGATTGTGTGGTTGTGTGATTGTGTGGTTGTGTGATTGTGTGATTGTGTGATTGTGGGATTGTGTGATTGCGTGATTGTGTGATTGTGTGATTGTGTGATTGTGTGGTTGTGTGATTGTGTGATTGTGTGCTTGTGTGATTGTGCGGTTGTGTGATTGCGTGGTTGCGTGATTGCGTGATTGTGTGATTGTGTGATTGTGTGATTGTGTGGTTGTGTGATTGTGTGATTGTGTGATAGTGTGATTGTGCGATTGTGTGATTGCGTGATTGTGCGATAGTGTGACTGTGTGATTGTGTGATTGCGTGGTTGCCTGGTTGCGTGATTCTGTGATTAAGTCGTTGTGTGATTGTGTTATTGTGCGATCCGGTGGTTGTGTGATTGTGTGATTGTGTAATTGTGTGATTGTGGAATTGCGTGATTGTGTGATAGTGTGATTGTGTGATTGTGTGATTCGGTGATTACCTGGTTGCGTGATTCCATGATTAAGTCGCTGTGTGATTGTGTTATTGTGTGATGAGGTGGTTGTGTGATTGTGTGATTGCGTGATTGTGTGACTGTGTGATTGTGTGATTGTGTGGTCGTGCGATTGTGCAGTTGCATGATGGGGTGATTGTGGGATTGTGTGACTGTGTGATTGTGTAATTGTGCGATTTTGTGATTGTGTGATGGTGTGATTGTGTGTTTATGTGATTGTGTGGTTGTGTGATTGGGTGACTGTGTGAGTGTGTGGGTGTGTGATTGCCTGATGGAACGGTTGCCCGATTCTGTGAATGTGTGATTGTGCAATTGTGTGATTGTGTGATTGTGTGATTTTGTGATTGTGTGATTGTGTGATTGTGCGATTTTGTGATTGCGCGATTGCGCGATTGTGTGTTTGTGTGATTGTGTGATTGTGTGATTGTGTGATTGTGTGATTGCGTGATTGTGTGATTGTGTGATTGTGTGATTGTGGATTGTGTATTTTGTGATTGTGTTGTTTTGCGTCTGCGTGATTGTGTGAATGAGTGATTGCGTGATTGTGTGATTGTGTGGTTACGTGATTGCGCGACTGTGTGATAGTGTGATTGTGTGATTGTGTGATTGCGTGATTGCCTGGTTGCGTGATTCTGTGATTCCCTCGTTGTGTGATTGTGTTACTGTGTGATGAGGTGCTTGTGTGATAGTGTGATTGTGTGATTGTGTGATTGTGTGGTTGTGTGATTGTGTGATTGTGTGATTGTGTGACTGTTTGTTTGTGTTATTGTGTGATTGTGTGAGTGTGAGGGTGTGTGATTGCCTGATGGAATGGTTGCGTGATTCTGTGATGCCGTCGTTGTGTGATTGTCTTATTGTGTGATGGGGTGGTTGTGTAATTGTGTGATTGTGCGATTGTGTGATTGTGTGATTGTGTGGTTGTGTGAGTGTGTGGGTGTGTGATCGTGTGATTGTGTCACTGTGTGATTGTGTGATTGTGTGATTGTGTGGTTGTGTGATTGTGTGATTGTGTATTATGTGATTGTGTTCTTGTGTCTTTGTGTGATTGTGTAGTTATGTGATTGTGTGATTGTGTGATTGTGGGATTGTGAGATTGTGTGATTGTGTGATTGTGTGATTGTGTGATTGTGTGATTGTGTGATTGTGTGATTGTGTGATTGTGTGATTGTGTGATTGTGTGATTGTGTGATTGTGTGATTGTGTTATTGTGTGATTGTCTTATTCTGTGATGGGGTGGTTGTGTAATTGTGTGATTGTGCGATTGTGTGATTGCATAATTGTGCGGTAGTGTGACTGTGTGATTGTGTGATTGCGTGGTTGCCTGGTTGCGTGATTCTGTGACTAAGTCGTTGTGTGATTGTGTTATTGTGCGATCCGGTGGTTGTGTGATTGTGTGATTGTGTAATTGTGTGATTGTGTGATAGCGTGATAGTGTGATTGTGTGATTGTGGGTTGTGTATTTTGTGATTGTGTTGTTTTGCGTCTGCGTGATTGTGTGAATGAGTGATTGCGTGATTGTGTGATTGTGTGGTTACGTGATTGCGCGACTGTGTGATAGTGTGATTGTGTGATTGTGTGATTGCGTGATTGCCTGGTTGCGTGATTCTGTGATTCCCTCGTTGTGTGATTGTGTTACTGTGTGATGAGGTGCTTGTGTGATAGCGTGATTGTGTGATTGTGTGATTGTGTGGTTGTGTGATTGTGTGATTGTGTGATTGTGTGACTGTTTGTTTGTGTTATTGTGTGATTGTGTGAGTGTGAGGGTGTGTGATTGCCTGATGGAATGGTTGCGTGATTCTGTGATGCCGTCGTTGTGTGATTGTCTTATTGTGTGATGGGGTGGTTGTGTAATTGTGTGATTGTGCGATTGTGTGATTGTGTGATTGTGTGGTTGTGTGAGTGTGTGGGTGTGTGATCGTGTGATTGTGTCACTGTGTGATTGTGTGATTGTGTGATTGTGTGGTTGTGTGATTGTGTGATTGTGTATTATGTGATTGTGTTCTTGTGTCTTTGTGTGATTGTGTAGTTATGTGATTGTGTGATTGTGTGATTGTGGGATTGTGAGATTGTGTGATTGTGTGATTGTGTGATTGTGTGATTGTGTGATTGTGTGATTGTGTGATTGTGTGATTGTGTGATTGTGTGATTGTGTGATTGTGTGATTGTGTGATTGTGTGATTGTGTGATTGTGTGATTGTGTGATTGTGTTATTGTGTGATTGTCTTATTCTGTGATGGGGTGGTTGTGTAATTGTGTGATTGTGCGATTGTGTGATTGCGTAATTGTGCGGTAGTGTGACTGTGTGATTGTGTGATTGCGTGGTTGCCTGGTTGCGTGATTCTGTGACTAAGTCGTTGTGTGATTGTGTTATTGTGCGATCCGGTGGTTGTGTGATTGTGTGATTGTGTAATTGTGTGATTGTGTGATAGCGTGATAGTGTGATTGTGTGATTGTGTGATTGTGTGATTGTGTGATTGTGTGATTGTGTCCATGTGTAATCGTGTGTTTGGGTGCTTGTGTGATTGTGTGAGTGTGTGATTGTGTGATTGTGGATTGTGTGATTGTGTGATTGTGTGATTGTGTGATTGTGTGATTGTGTGATTGTGGGATTGTGTGGTTGTGTGATTGTGTGGTTGTGTGATTGTGTGATTGTGGGATTGTGTGGTTGTGTGATTGTCTGGTTGTGTGATTGTGTGATTGTGTGATTGTGTGATGGTGGGATTGTGTGGTTGTGTGATTTTGTGGTTGTGTGATTGTGTGATTGTGTGATTGTGTGATAGTGTGATTGTGCGATTGTGTGATTGCGTGATTGCCTGGTTGCGTGATTCTGTGATTCCCTCGCTGTGTGATTGTGTTATTGTGTGATGAGGTGCTTGTGGGATGGTGTGATTGTGTGATTGTGTGATTGTGTGATTGTGTGATTGTGTGATTGTGTGATTGTGTGATTGTGAGATTGTGTGATTGTGTGATTGTGTGATTGTGTGATTGTGTGATTGTGTGATTGTGTGATTGTGTGATTGTGGGATTGTGTGGTTGTGTGATTGTGTGGTTGTGTGATTGTGTGATTGTGTGATTGTGGGATTGTGTGATTGTGTGATTGTGTGATTGTGTGATTGTGTGATTGTGTGAAAGTGGGTTTGTGTGTTTGTGGATTGTGTGATTGTGTGATTGTGTGATGGCGGGATGTGGATTGTCTGATTGCGTGATTGTGTATTGGTGTGATTGTGCGATTGTGTGACTTTGCGATTGTGTGATTGTGTGATGGCGGGTTGTGGATTGTCTGATTGTGTGATTGTGTATTGGTGTGATTGTGCGATTGTGTGACAATGCGATTGTGTGATTGTGTGGTTGTGTGATTGTGTGATTGCATGGTGGGGTGATTGTGTGAGAGTGTGATTGTGTGATAGTGTGATAGTGTGATTGTGTGATTGTGTGATTGTGTGACTGTGTGATTGTGTGATTGTGTGATTGTGTGATTGTGGGATTGTGTGGTTGTGTGACTGTGGATTGCGTATTGTGTGATTGTGTGGTTGTGTGATTGTGTGATTGTGGGATTGTGTGGTTGTGTGATTGTGTGATTGTGTGATTGTGTGATTGTGTGATTGTGTGATTGTGTGATTGTGGGATTGTGTGGTTGTGTGATTGTGTGGTTGTGTGATTGCGTGATTGTGTGATTGTGGGATTGTGTGATTGTGTGATTGTGGGATTGTGTGTTTGTGTGATTGTGTGGTTGTGTGATTGTGTGATTGTGTGATTGTGGGATTGTGGGATTGTGTGGTTGTGTGATTGTGTGGTTGTGTGATTGTGTGATTGTGTGATTGTGTGATTGTGGGATTGTGTGAGTGTGTGATTGTGTGATTGTGTGATTGTGTCACAGTGTGATTGTGTGATTGTGTGGTTGTGTGATTGTGTGATTGTGTGATTGTGTGATTCTGTTATTGTGTGATTGTGTGATTGTGTGGTTGTGTGATTATGTGATTGTGTCATTGTGTTCATGTGTTATTTTGTGTTGGGGTGCTAGTGTGATTGCGTGAGTGTATGATTGTGTGACTGTGGATTGTGTGATTGCGTGAGTGTGTGGTTGTGTGACTGTGGATTGCGTATTGTGTGATTGTGTGATTGTGTGATTGTGTGATTGTGTGATTGTGTGATTGTGTGATTGTGTGATTGTGTGATTGTGTGATTGTGTGATTGTGTGATTGTGTGATTGTGTGAAAGTGGGTTTGTGTGTTTGTGGATTGTGTGGTTGTGTGATTGTGTGATGGCGGGATGTGGATTGTCTGATTGTGTGATTGTGTATTGGTGTGATTGTGCGATTGTGTGACTTTGCGATTTTGTGATTGTGTGATGGCGGGTTGTGGATTGTCTGATTGTGTGATTGTGTATTGGTGTGATTGTGCGATTGTGTGACAATGCGATTGTGTGATTGTGTGGTTGTGTGATTGTGTGATTGCATGGTGGGGTGATTGTGTGATAGTGTGATTGTGTGATAGTGTGATTGTGTGATTGTGTCCATGTGTAATCGTGTGTTTGGGTGCTTGTGTGACTGTGTGAGTGTGTGATTGTGTGATTGTGGATTGTGTGATTGTGTGATTGTGTGATTGTGTGATTGTGTGATTGTGTGATTGTGGGATTGTGTGATTGCGTGATTGTATGGTTGTGTGATTGTGTGATTGTGTGATTGTGTGATTGTGTGATTGTGTGATTGTGTGATTGTGGGATTGTGTGAGTGTGTGATTGTGTGATTGTGTGATTGTGTGATTGTGTGATTGTGTCACAGTGTGATTGTGTGATTGTGTAGTTGTGTGATTGTGTGATTGTGTGATTGTGTGATTGTGGGATTGTGTGTTTGTGTGATTGTGTGGTTGTGTGATTGTGTGATTGTGTGATTGTGGGATTGTGTGGTTGTGTGATTGTGTGGTTGTGTGATTGCGTGATTGTGTGGTTGTGTGATTGTGTGATTGTGTGATTGTGGGATTGTGTGGTTGTGTGATTGTGTGGTTGTGTGATTGTGTGATTGTGTGATTGTGTGATTGTGTGGTTGTGTGATTGTGTGATTGTGTGATTGTGTGATTGTGCGATTGTGTGATTGCGTGGTTGCGTGATTGCGTGATTGTGTGATTGTGTGATTGTGTGATTTTGTGGTTGTGTGATTGTGTGATTGTGTGATAGTGTGATTGTGCGACTGTGTGATTGCGTGATTGCGTGGTTGCGTGATTCTGTGATTCCCTCGTTTAGCGATTGTGTTATTGTGTGATGAGGTGCATGTGTGATGGTGTGATTGTGTGATTGTGTGATTGTGTGGTTGTGTGATTGTGTGATTGTGTGATTGTGTGATTGTGCGATTGTGTGATTGTGTGATTGTGTGATTGTGTGATTGTGTGATTGTTTGATTGTGTTATTGTGTTATTGTGTGATTGTGTGAGTGTGAGGGTGTGTGATTGCCTGATGGAATGGTTGCGTGATTCTGTGATGCCGTCGTTGTGTGATTGTCTTATTGTGTGATGGGGTGGTTGTGCAATTGTGTGATTGTGCGATTGTGTGATTGTGTGATTGTGTGGTTGTGTGAGTGTGTGGGTGTGTGATCGTGTGATTGTGTCACTGTGTGATTGTGTGATTGTGTGGTTGTGTGATTGTGTGATTGTGTATTATGTGATTGTGTTCTTGTGTCTTTGTGTGATTGTGTAGTTGTGTGATTGTGTGATTGTGTGATTGTGGGATTGTGAGATTGTGTGATTGTGTGATTGTGTGATTGTGTGATTGTGTGATTGTGTGATTGTGTGATTGTGTGATTGTGTGATTGTGTGATTGTGTGATTGTGTGATTGTGTGATTGTGTGATTGCGTGATTGTGTGATTGTCTTATTCTGTGATGGGGTGGTTGTGTAATTGTGTGATTGTGCGATTGTGTGATTGCGTGATTGTGCGGTAGTGTGACTGTGTGATTGTGTGATTGCGTGGTTGCCTGGTTGCGTGATTCTGTGATTAAGTCGTTGTGTGATTGTGTTATTGTGCGATCCGGTGGTTGTGTGATTGTGTGATTGTGTGATTGTGTGATTGTGTGATTGTGTGATTGTGTGATTGTGTGATTGTGTGATTGTGGGATTGTGTGGTTGTGTGATTGTGTGGTTGTGTGATTGTGTGATTGTGGGATTGTGTGGTTGTGTGATTGTGTGATTGTGTGATTGTGTGATTGTGTGATTGTGTGATTGTGTGATTGTGTGATTGTGGGATTGTGTGGTTGTGTGATTGTGTGGTTGTGTGATTGCGTGATTGTGTGATTGTGGGATTGTGTGATTGTGTGATTGTGGGATTGTGTGTTTGTGTGATTGTGTGGTTGTGTGATTGTGTGATTGTGTGATTGTGGGATTGTGGGATTGTGTGGTTGTGTGATTGTGTGGTTGTGTGATTGTGTGATTGTGTGATTGTGTGATTGTGTGATTGTGGGATTGTGTGAGTGTGTGATTGTGTGATTGTGTGATTGTGTGATTGTGTCACAGTGTGATTGTGTGATTGTGTGGTTGTGTGATGGCGGGATGTGGATTGTCTGATTGTGTGATTGTGTATTGGTGTGATTGTGCGATTGTGTGACTTTGCGATTGTGTGATTGTGTGATGGCGGGTTATGGATTGTCTGATTGTGTGATTGTGTATTGGTGTGATTATGCGATTGTGTGACAATGCGATTGTGTGATTGTGTGGTTGTGTGATTGTGTGATTGCATGGTGGGGTGATTGTGTGATAGTGTGATTGTGTGATAGTGTGATTGTGTGATTGTGTCCATGTGTAATCGTGTGTTTGGGTGCTTGTGTGATTGTGTGAGTGTGTGATTGTGTGATTGTGGATTGTGTGATTGTGTGACTGTGTGATTGTGTGATTGTGTGATTGTGTGATTGTGGGATTGTGTGGTTGTGTGATTGTGTGGTTGTGTGATTGCGTGATTGTGTGATTGTGGGATTGTGTGATTGTGTGATTGTATGGTTGTGTGATTGTGTGATTGTGTGATTGTGTGATTGTGTGATTGTGTGATTGTGTGATTGTGGGATTGTGGGATTGTGTGAGTGTGTGATTGTGTGATTGTGTGATTGTGTGATTGTGTGATTGTGTCACAGTGTGATTGTGTGATTGTGTGGTTGTGTGATTGTGTGATTGTGTGATTGTGTTATTGTGGGATTGTGTGGTTGTGTGATTGTGTGGTTGTGTGATTGTGTGATTGTGTGATTGTGGGATTGTGTGATTGCGTGATTGTGTGATTGTGTGATTGTGTGATTGTGTGGTTGTGTGATTGTGTGATTGTGTGCTTGTGTGATTGTGCGGTTGTGTGATTGCGTGGTTGCGTGATTGCGTGATTGTGTGATTGTGTGATTGTGTGATTGTGTGGTTGTGTGATTGTGTGATTGTGTGATAGTGTGATTGTGCGATTGTGTGATTGCGTGATTGTGCGATAGTGTGACTGTGTGATTGTGTGATTGCGTGGTTGCCTGGTTGCGTGATTCTGTGATTAAGTCGTTGTGTGATTGTGTTATTGTGCGATCCGGTGGTTGTGTGATTGTGTGATTGTGTAATTGTGTGATTGTGGAATTGCGTGATTGTGTGATAGTGTGATTGTGTGATTGTGTGATTCGGTGATTACCTGGTTGCGTGATTCCATGATTAAGTCGCTGTGTGATTGTGTTATTGTGTGATGAGGTGGTTGTGTGATTGTGTGATTGCGTGATTGTGTGACTGTGTGATTGTGTGATTGTGTGGTCGTGCGATTGTGCAGTTGCATGATGGGGTGATTGTGGGATTGTGTGACTGTGTGATTGTGTAATTGTGCGATTTTGTGATTGTGTGATGGTGTGATTGTGTGTTTATGTGATTGTGTGGTTGTGTGATTGGGTGACTGTGTGAGTGTGTGGGTGTGTGATTGCCTGATGGAACGGTTGCCCGATTCTGTGAATGTGTGATTGTGCAATTGTGTGATTGTGTGATTGTGTGATTTTGTGATTGTGTGATTGTGTGATTGTGCGATTTTGTGATTGCGCGATTGCGCGATTGTGTGTTTGTGTGATTGTGTGATTGTGTGATTGTGTGATTGTGTGATTGCGTGATTGTGTGATTGTGTGATTGTGTGATTGTGGATTGTGTATTTTGTGATTGTGTTGTTTTGCGTCTGCGTGATTGTGTGAATGAGTGATTGCGTGATTGTGTGATTGTGTGGTTACGTGATTGCGCGACTGTGTGATAGTGTGATTGTGTGATTGTGTGATTGCGTGATTGCCTGGTTGCGTGATTCTGTGATTCCCTGTTTGTGTGATTGTGTTACTGTGTGATGAGGTGCTTGTGTGATAGTGTGATTGTGTGATTGTGTGATTGTGTGGTTGTGTGATTGTGTGATTGTGTGATTGTGTGACTGTTTGTTTGTGTTATTGTGTGATTGTGTGAGTGTGAGGGTGTGTGATTGCCTGATGGAATGGTTGCGTGATTCTGTGATGCCGTCGTTGTGTGATTGTCTTATTGTGTGATGGGGTGGTTGTGTAATTGTGTGATTGTGCGATTGTGTGATTGTGTGATTGTGTGGTTGTGTGAGTGTGTGGGTGTGTGATCGTGTGATTGTGTCACTGTGTGATTGTGTGATTGTGTGATTGTGTGGTTGTGTGATTGTGTGATTGTGTATTATGTGATTGTGTTCTTGTGTCTTTGTGTGATTGTGTAGTTATGTGATTGTGTGATTGTGTGATTGTGGGATTGTGAGATTGTGTGATTGTGTGATTGTGTGATTGTGTGATTGTGTGATTGTGTGATTGTGTGATTGTGTGATTGTGTGATTGTGTGATTGTGTGATTGTGTGATTGTGTGATTGTGTTATTGTGTGATTGTCTTATTCTGTGATGGGGTGTTTGTGTAATTGTGTGATTGTGCGATTGTGTGATTGCATAATTGTGCGGTAGTGTGACTGTGTGATTGTGTGATTGCGTGGTTGCCTGGTTGCGTGATTCTGTGACTAAGTCGTTGTGTGATTGTGTTATTGTGCGATCCGGTGGTTGTGTGATTGTGTGATTGTGTAATTGTGTGATTGTGTGATAGCGTGATAGTGTGATTGTGTGATTGTGGGTTGTGTATTTTGTGATTGTGTTGTTTTGCGTCTGCGTGATTGTGTGAATGAGTGATTGCGTGATTGTGTGATTGTGTGGTTACGTGATTGCGCGACTGTGTGATAGTGTGATTGTGTGATTGTGTGATTGCGTGATTGCCTGGTTGCGTGATTCTGTGATTCCCTCGTTGTGTGATTGTGTTACTGTGTGATGAGGTGCTTGTGTGATAGCGTGATTGTGTGATTGTGTGATTGTGTGGTTGTGTGATTGTGTGATTGTGTGATTGTGTGACTGTTTGTTTGTGTTATTGTGTGATTGTGTGAGTGTGAGGGTGTGTGATTGCCTGATGGAATGGTTGCGTGATTCTGTGATGCCGTCGTTGTGTGATTGTCTTATTGTGTGATGGGGTGGTTGTGTAATTGTGTGATTGTGCGATTGTGTGATTGTGTGATTGTGTGGTTGTGTGAGTGTGTGGGTGTGTGATCGTGTGATTGTGTCACTGTGTGATTGTGTGATTGTGTGATTGTGTGGTTGTGTGATTGTGTGATTGTGTATTATGTGATTGTGTTCTTGTGTCTTTGTGTGATTGTGTAGTTATGTGATTGTGTGATTGTGTGATTGTGGGATTGTGAGATTGTGTGATTGTGTGATTGTGTGATTGTGTGATTGTGTGATTGTGTGATTGTGTGATTGTGTGATTGTGTGATTGTGTGATTGTGTGATTGTGTGATTGTGTGATTGTGTGATTGTGTGATTGTGTTATTGTGTGATTGTCTTATTCTGTGATGGGGTGGTTGTGTAATTGTGTGATTGTGCGATTGTGTGATTGCGTAATTGTGCGGTAGTGTGACTGTGTGATTGTGTGATTGCGTGGTTGCCTGGTTGCGTGATTCTGTGACTAAGTCGTTGTGTGATTGTGTTATTGTGCGATCCGGTGGTTGTGTGATTGTGTGATTGTGTAATTGTGTGATTGTGTGATAGCGTGATAGTGTGATTGTGTGATTGTGTGATTGTGTGATTGTGTGATTGTGTGATTGTGTCCATGTGTAATCGTGTGTTTGGGTGCTTGTGTGATTGTGTGAGTGTGTGATTGTGTGATTGTGGATTGTGTGATTGTGTGATTGTGTGATTGTGTGATTGTGTGATTGTGTGATTGTGGGATTGTGTGGTTGTGTGATTGTGTGGTTGTGTGATTGTGTGATTGTGGGATTGTGTGGTTGTGTGATTGTCTGGTTGTGTGATTGTGTGATTGTGTGATTGTGTGATGGTGGGATTGTGTGGTTGTGTGATTTTGTGGTTGTGTGATTGTGTGATTGTGTGATTGTGTGATAGTGTGATTGTGCGATTGTGTGATTGCGTGATTGCCTGGTTGCGTGATTCTGTGATTCCCTCGCTGTGTGATTGTGTTATTGTGTGATGAGGTGCTTGTGGGATGGTGTGATTGTGTGATTGTGTGATTGTGTGATTGTGTGATTGTGTGATTGTGTGATTGTGTGATTGTGTGATTGTGAGATTGTGTGATTGTGTGATTGTGTGATTGTGTGATTGTGTGATTGTGTGATTGTGTGATTGTGTGATTGTGGGATTGTGTGGTTGTGTGATTGTGTGGTTGTGTGATTGTGTGATTGTGTGATTGTGGGATTGTGTGATTGTGTGATTGTGTGATTGTGTGATTGTGTGATTGTGTGAAAGTGGGTTTGTGTGTTTGTGGATTGTGTGATTGTGTGATTGTGTGATGGCGGGATGTGGATTGTCTGATTGCGTGATTGTGTATTGGTGTGATTGTGCGATTGTGTGACTTTGCGATTGTGTGATTGTGTGATGGCGGGTTGTGGATTGTCTGATTGTGTGATTGTGTATTGGTGTGATTGTGCGATTGTGTGACAATGCGATTGTGTGATTGTGTGGTTGTGTGATTGTGTGATTGCATGGTGGGGTGATTGTGTGAGAGTGTGATTGTGTGATAGTGTGATAGTGTGATTGTGTGATTGTGTGATTGTGTGACTGTGTGATTGTGTGATTGTGTGATTGTGTGATTGTGGGATTGTGTGGTTGTGTGACTGTGGATTGCGTATTGTGTGATTGTGTGGTTGTGTGATTGTGTGATTGTGGGATTGTGTGGTTGTGTGATTGTGTGATTGTGTGATTGTGTGATTGTGTGATTGTGTGATTGTGTGATTGTGGGATTGTGTGGTTGTGTGATTGTGTGGTTGTGTGATTGCGTGATTGTGTGATTGTGGGATTGTGTGATTGTGTGATTGTGGGATTGTGTGTTTGTGTGATTGTGTGGTTGTGTGATTGTGTGATTGTGTGATTGTGGGATTGTGGGATTGTGTGGTTGTGTGATTGTGTGGTTGTGTGATTGTGTGATTGTGTGATTGTGTGATTGTGGGATTGTGTGAGTGTGTGATTGTGTGATTGTGTGATTGTGTCACAGTGTGATTGTGTGATTGTGTGGTTGTGTGATTGTGTGATTGTGTGATTGTGTGATTCTGTTATTGTGTGATTGTGTGATTGTGTGGTTGTGTGATTATGTGATTGTGTCATTGTGTTCATGTGTTATTTTGTGTTGGGGTGCTAGTGTGATTGCGTGAGTGTATGATTGTGTGACTGTGGATTGTGTGATTGCGTGAGTGTGTGGTTGTGTGACTGTGGATTGCGTATTGTGTGATTGTGTGATTGTGTGATTGTGTGATTGTGTGATTGTGTGATTGTGTGATTGTGTGATTGTGTGATTGTGTGATTGTGTGATTGTGTGATTGTGTGAAAGTGGGTTTGTGTGTTTGTGGATTGTGTGGTTGTGTGATTGTGTGATGGCGGGATGTGGATTGTCTGATTGTGTGATTGTGTATTGGTGTGATTGTGCGATTGTGTGACTTTGCGATTTTGTGATTGTGTGATGGCGGGTTGTGGATTGTCTGATTGTGTGATTGTGTATTGGTGTGATTGTGCGATTGTGTGACAATGCGATTGTGTGATTGTGTGGTTGTGTGATTGTGTGATTGCATGGTGGGGTGATTGTGTGATAGTGTGATTGTGTGATAGTGTGATTGTGTGATTGTGTCCATGTGTAATCGTGTGTTTGGGTGCTTGTGTGACTGTGTGAGTGTGTGATTGTGTGATTGTGGATTGTGTGATTGTGTGATTGTGTGATTGTGTGATTGTGTGATTGTGTGATTGTGGGATTGTGTGATTGCGTGATTGTATGGTTGTGTGATTGTGTGATTGTGTGATTGTGTGATTGTGTGATTGTGTGATTGTGGGATTGTGTGAGTGTGTGATTGTGTGATTGTGTGATTGTGTGATTGTGTGATTGTGTCACAGTGTGATTGTGTGATTGTGTAGTTGTGTGATTGTGTGATTGTGTGATTGTGTGATTGTGGGATTGTGTGTTTGTGTGATTGTGTGGTTGTGTGATTGTGTGATTGTGTGATTGTGGGATTGTGTGGTTGTGTGATTGTGTGGTTGTGTGATTGCGTGATTGTGTGGTTGTGTGATTGTGTGATTGTGTGATTGTGGGATTGTGTGGTTGTGTGATTGTGTGGTTGTGTGATTGTGTGATTGTGTGATTGTGTGATTGTGTGGTTGTGTGATTGTGTGATTGTGTGATTGTGTGATTGTGCGATTGTGTGATTGCGTGGTTGCGTGATTGCGTGATTGTGTGATTGTGTGATTGTGTGATTTTGTGGTTGTGTGATTGTGTGATTGTGTGATAGTGTGATTGTGCGACTGTGTGATTGCGTGATTGCGTGGTTGCGTGATTCTGTGATTCCCTCGTTTAGCGATTGTGTTATTGTGTGATGAGGTGCATGTGTGATGGTGTGATTGTGTGATTGTGTGATTGTGTGGTTGTGTGATTGTGTGATTGTGTGATTGTGTGATTGTGCGATTGTGTGATTGTGTGATTGTGTGATTGTGTGATTGTGTGATTGTTTGATTGTGTTATTGTGTTATTGTGTGATTGTGTGAGTGTGAGGGTGTGTGATTGCCTGATGGAATGGTTGCGTGATTCTGTGATGCCGTCGTTGTGTGATTGTCTTATTGTGTGATGGGGTGGTTGTGCAATTGTGTGATTGTGCGATTGTGTGATTGTGTGATTGTGTGGTTGTGTGAGTGTGTGGGTGTGTGATCGTGTGATTGTGTCACTGTGTGATTGTGTGATTGTGTGGTTGTGTGATTGTGTGATTGTGTATTATGTGATTGTGTTCTTGTGTCTTTGTGTGATTGTGTAGTTGTGTGATTGTGTGATTGTGTGATTGTGGGATTGTGAGATTGTGTGATTGTGTGATTGTGTGATTGTGTGATTGTGTGATTGTGTGATTGTGTGATTGTGTGATTGTGTGATTGTGTGATTGTGTGATTGTGTGATTGTGTGATTGTGTGATTGTGTGATTGCGTGATTGTGTGATTGTCTTATTCTGTGATGGGGTGGTTGTGTAATTGTGTGATTGTGCGATTGTGTGATTGCGTGATTGTGCGGTAGTGTGACTGTGTGATTGTGTGATTGCGTGGTTGCCTGGTTGCGTGATTCTGTGATTAAGTCGTTGTGTGATTGTGTTATTGTGCGATCCGGTGGTTGTGTGATTGTGTGATTGTGTGATTGTGTGATTGCGTGATTGTGTGATTGTGTGATTGTGTGATTGTGTGATTGTTTGATTGTGTGATTGTGTGATTGTGTGAGTGTGAGGGTGTGTGATTGCCTGATGGAATGGTTGCGTGATTCTGTGATGCCGTCGTTGGGTGATTGTCTTATTGTGTGATGGGGTGGTTGTGTAATTGTGTGATTGTGCGATTGTGTGATTGTGTGATTGTGTGGTTGTGTGAGTGTGTGGGTGTGTGATCGTGTGATTGTGTCACTGTGTGATTGTGTGATTGTGTGATTGTGTGGTTGTGTGATTGTGTGATTGTGTATTATGTGATTGTGTTCTGTGTCTTTGTGTGATTGTGTAGTTATGTGATTGTGTGATTGTGTGATTGTGGGATTGTGAGATTGTGTGATTGTGTGATTGTGTGATTGTGTGATTGTGTGATTGTGTGATTGTGTGATTGTGTGATTGCGTGATTGTGTGATTGTCTTATTCTGTGATGGGGTGGTTGTGTAATTGTGTGATTGTGCGATTGTGTGATTGCGTGATTGTGCGGTAGTGTGACTGTGTGATTGTGTGATTGCGTGGTTGCCTGGTTGCGTGATTCTGTGATTAAGTCGTTGTGTGATTGTGTTATTGTGCGATCTGGTGGTTGTGTGATTGTGTGATTGTGTGATTGTGTGATTGCGTGATTGTGTGATTGTGTGATTGTGTGATTGTGGATTGTGTATTTTGTGATTGTGTTGTTTTGCGTCTGCGTGATTGTGTGAATGAGTGATTGTGTGATAGTGTGATTGTGTGATTGCGTGATTGCGCGACTGTGTGATAGTGTGATTGTGTGATTGTGTGATTGCGTGATTGCCTGGTTGCGTGATTCTGTGATTCCCTCGTTGTGTGATTGTGTTACTGTGTGATGAGGTGCTTGTGTGATGGTGTGATTGTGTGATTGTGTGATTGTGTGATTGTGTGGTTGTGTGATTGTGTGATTGTGTGATTGTGTGATTGTTTGATTGTGTGATTGTGTGATTGTGTGAGTGTGAGGGTGTGTGATTGCCTGATGGAATGGTTGCGTGATTCTCTGATGCCGTCGTTGGGTGATTGTCTTATTGTGTGATGGGGTGGTTGTGTAATTGTGTGATTGTGCGATTGTGTGATTGTGTGATTGTGTGGTTGTGTGAGTGTGTGGGTGTGTGATCGTGTGATTGTGTCACTGTGTGATTGTGTGATTGTGTGATTGTGTGGTTGTGTGATTGTGTGATTGTGTATTATGTGATTGTGTTCTTGTGTCTTTGTGTGATTGTGTAGTTGTGTGATTGTGTGAGTGTGTGATTGTGGGATTGTGAGATTGTGTGATTGTGTGATTGTGTGATTGTGTGATTGTGTGATTGTGTGATTGTGTGATTGTGTGGTTGTGTGATTGTGTGATTGTGTGATTGGGTGATTGTGTGATTGTGTGATTGTGTGATTGTGTGATTGTGTGATTGTGTGATTGTCTTATTCTGTGATGGGGTGGTTGTGTAATTGTGTGATTGTGCGATTGTGTGATTGCGTGATTGTGCGGTAGTGTGACTGTGTGATTGTGTGATTGCGTGGTTGCCTGGTTGCGTGATTCTGTGACTAAGTCGTTGTGTGATTGTGTTATTGTGTGATCCGGTGGTTGTGTGATTGTGTAATTGTGTGATTGTGTGATAGCGTGATAGTGTGATTGTGTGATTGTGTGATTCTGTGATTGTGTGATTGTGTGATTGTGTGATTGTGTGATTGTGTGATTGTGTGATTGTGTCCATGTGTAATCGTGTGTTTGGGTGCTTGTGTGATTGTGTGAGTGTGTGATTGTGTGATTGTGGATTGTGTGATTGTGTGATTGTGTGATTGTGTGATTGTGGGATTGTGTGGTTGTGTGATTGTGTGGTTGTGTGATTGTGTGATTGTGGGATTGTGTGGTTGTGTGATTGTGTGGTTGTGTGATTGTGTGATTGTGTGATTGTGTGATTGTGGGATTGTGTGGTTGTGTGATTGTGTGGTTGTGTGATTGCGTGATTGTGTGATTGTGGGATTGTGTGATTGTGTGATTGTGCGATTGTGTGATTGCGTGGTTGCGTGATTGCGTGATTGTGTGATTCTGTGATTGTGTGATTGTGTGGTTGTGTGATTGTGTGATTGTGTGATAGTGTGATTGTGCGACTGTGTGATTGCGTGATTGCGTGATTGCGTGGTTGCGTGATTCTGTGATTCCCTCGTTGTGCGATTGTGTTATTGTGTGATGAGGTGCATGTGTGATGGTGTGATTGTGTGATTGTGTGATTGTGTGGTTGTGTGATTGTGTGATTGTGTGATTGTGTGATTGTGCGATTGTGTGATTGTGTGATTGTGTGATTGTGTGATTGTGTGGTTGTGTGATTATGTGATTGTGTCATTGTGTTCATGTGTTATTTTGTGTTGGAGTGCTTGTGTGATTGCGTGAGTGTATGATTGTGTGACTGTGGATTGTGTATTGTGTGATTGTGTGATTGCGTGAGTGTGTGGTTGTGTGACTGTAGATTGCGTATTGTGTGATTGTGTGATTGTGTGATTGTGTGATTGTGTGAAAGTGGGTTTGTGTGTTTGTGGATTGTGTGGTTGTGTGATTGTGTGATTGCGGGATGTGGATTGTCTGATTGTGTGATTGTGTATTGGTGTGATTGTGCGATTGTGTGGCTTTGCGATTGTGTGATTGTGTGATGGCGGGTTGTGGATTGTCTGATTGTGTGATTGTGTATTGGTGTGATTGTGCGATTGTGTGACAATGCGATTGTGTGATTGTGTGGTTGTGTGATTGTGTGATTGTTTGATTGTGTTATTGTGTGATTGTGTGAGTGTGAGGGTGTGTGATTGCCTGATGGAATGGTTGCGTGATTCTGTGATGCCGTCGTTGTGTGATTGTCTTATTGTGTGATGGGGTGGTTGTGTAATTGTGTGATTGTGCGATTGTGTGATTGTGTGATTGAGTGGTTGTGTGAGTGTGTGGGTGTGTGATCGTGTGATTGTGTCACTGTGTGATTGTGTGATTGTGTGATTGTGTGATTGTGTGATTGTGTGGTTGTGTGATTGTGTGATTGTGTATTATGTGATTGTGTTCTTGTGTCTTTGTGTGATTGTGTAGTTGTGTGATTGTGTGATTGTGTGATTGTGGGATTGTGAGATTGTGTGATTGTGTGATTGTGTGATTGTGTGATTGTGTGATTGTGTGATTGCGTGATTGTGTGATTGTCTTATTCTGTGATGGGGTGGTTGTGTAATTGTGTGATTGTGCGATTGTGTGATTGCGTGATTGTGCGGTAGTGTGACTGTGTGATTGTGTGATTGCGTGGTTGCCTGGTTGCGTGATTCTGTGATTAAGTCGTTGTGTGATTGTGTTATTGTGCGATCCGGTGGTTGTGTGATTGTGTGATTGTGTGATTGCGTGATTGTGTGATTGTGTGATTGTGTGATTGTGTGATTGTGGATTGTGTATTTTGTGATTGTGTTGTTTTGCGTCTGCGTGATTGTGTGAATGAGTGATTGTGTGATAGTGTGATTGTGTGATTACGTGATTGCGCGACTGTGTGATAGTGTGATTGTGTGATTGTGTGATTGCGTGATTGCCTGGTTGCGTGATTCTGTGATTCCCTCGTTGTGTGATTGTGTTACTGTGTGATGAGGTGCTTGTGTGATGGTGTGATTGTGTGATTGGGTGATTGTGTGATTGTGTGGTTGTGTGATTGTGTGATTGTGTGATTGTGTGATTGTTTGATTGTGTGATTGTGTGATTGTGTGATTGTTTGATTGTGTGATTGTGTGATTGTGTGAGTGTGAGGGTGTGTGATTGCCTGATGGAATGGTTGCGTGATTCTGTGATGCCGTCGTTGGGTGATTGTCTTATTGTGTGATGGGGTGGTTGTGTAATTGTGTGATTGTGCGATTGTGTGATTGTGTGATTGTGTGGTTGTGTGAGTGTGTGGGTGTGTGATCGTGTGATTGTGTGATTGCGTGATTGCCTGGTTGCGTTATTCTGTGATTCCCTCGTTGTGTGATTGTGTTATTGTGTGATGAGGTGCTTGTGGGATGGTGTGATTGTGTGATTGTGTGGTTGTGTGATTATGTGATTGTGTGATTGTGTTCATGTGTTATTTTGTGTTGGGGTGCTTGTGTGATTGCGTGAGTGTATGATTGTGTGACTGTGGATTGTGTATTGTGTGATTGTGTGATTGTGTGATTGTGTGATGGCGGGATGTGGATTGTCTGATTGTGTGATTGTGTATTGGTGTGATTGTGCGATTGTGTGACTTTGCGATTGTGTGGTTGTGTGATGGCGGGTTGTGGATTGTTTGATTGTGTGATTGTGTATTGGCGTGATTGTGCGATTGTGTGACAATGCAATTGTGTGATTGTGTGGTTGTGTGATTGTGTGATTGCATGGTGGGGTGATTGTGTGATAGTGTGATTGTGTGATAGTGTGATAGTGTGATTGTGTGATTGTGTGATTGTGTGATTGTGTGATTGTGTGATTGTGTGATTGTGTGATTGTGTCCATGTGTAATCGTGTGTTTGAGTGCTTGTGTGAGTGTGTGATTGTGTGATTGTGGATTGTGTGATTGTGTGATTGTGTGATTGTGTGATTGTGTGATTGTGGGTTTGTGTGGTTGTGTGATTGTGTGGTTGTGTGATTGTGTGATTGTGCGATTGTGTGGTAGTGTGATTGCGTTATTGTGTGATTGTGTGATTGTGTGATTGTGTGATTGTGTGATTGTGTGATTGTGTGATTGTGTGATTGTGTGATTGTGTGATTGTGTGGTTGTGTGATTGTGTGGTTGTGTGATTGTGTGATTGTGTGATTGTGGGATTGTGTGATTGTGTGATTGCGTGATTGTGTGGTTGTGTGATTGTGTGATTGTGTGATTGTGTGATTGTGCGATTGTGTGATTGCGTGGTTGCGTGATTGCGTGATTGTGTGATTGTGTGATTGTGTGGTTGTGTGATTGTGTGATTGTGTGATTGCGTGATTGTGTGGTTGTGTGATTGTGTGATTGTGTCACAGTGTGATTGTGTGATTGTGTGGTTGTGTGATTGTGTGATTGTGTGATTGTGTGATTGTGGGATTGTGTGGTTGTGTGATTGTGTGATTGTGTGATTGTGTGATTGTGTGATTGTGTGGTTGTGTGATTGTGTGGTTGTGTGATTGTGTGGTTGTGTGATTGTGTGATTGTGTGATTGTGGGATTGTGTGATTGTGTGATTGTGTGATTGTGTGGTTGTGTGATTGTGTGATTGTGTGATTGTGTGATTGTGCGATTGTGTGATTGCGTGGTTGCGTGATTGCGTGATTGTGTGATTGTGTGATTGTGTGATTGTGTGACTGTGTGGTTGTGTGATTGTGTGATTGTGTGATTGTGTGATAGTGTGATTGTGCGATTGTGTGATTGCGTGATTGCCTGGTTGCGTTATTCTGTGATTCCCTCGTTGTGTGATTGTGTTATTGTGTGATGAGGTGCTTGTGGGATGGTGTGATTGTGTGATTGTGTGGTTGTGTGATTATGTGATTGTGTGATTGTGTTCATGTGTTATTTTGTGTTGGGGTGCTTGTGTGATTGCGCGAGTGTATGATTGTGTGACTGTGGATTGTGTATTGTGTGATTGTGTGATTGTGTGATTGTGTGATGGCGGGATGTGGATTGTCTGATTGTGTGATTGTGTATTGGTGTGATTGTGCGATTGTGTGACTTTGCGATTGTGTGGTTGTGTGATGGCGGGTTGTGGATTGTTTGATTGTGTGATTGTGTATTGGCGTGATTGTGCGATTGTGTGACAATGCAATTGTGTGATTGTGTGGTTGTGTGATTGTGTGATTGCATGGTGGGGTGATTGTGTGATAGTGTGATTGTGTGATAGTGTGATAGTGTGATTGTGTGATTGTGTGATTGTGTGATTGTGTGATTGTGTGATTGTGTCCATGTGTAATCGTGTGTTTGAGTGCTTGTGTGAGTGTGTGATTGTGTGATTGTGGATTGTGTGATTGTGTGATTGTGTGATTGTGTGATTGTGTGATTGTGGGTTTGTGTGGTTGTGTGATTGTGTGGTTGTGTGATTGTGTGATTGTGCGATTGTGTGGTAGTGTGATTGCGTTATTGTGTGATTGTGTGATTGTGTGATTGTGTGATTGTGGGATTGTGTGGTTGTGTGAGTGTGTGGTTGTGTGATTGCGTGATTGTGTGATTGTGGGATTGTGTGATTGTGTGATTGTGTGATTATGGGATTGTGTGGTTGTGTGATTGTGTGGTTGTGTGATTGTGTGATTGTGTGATTGCGTGATTGTGTGATTGTGTGATTGTGGGATTGTGTGGTTGTGTGATTGTGTGGTTGTGTGATTGCGTTATTGTGTGATTGTGGGATTGTGTGATTGTGTGATTGTATGGTTGTGTGATTGTGTGATTGTGTGATTGTGTGATTGTGTGATTGTGTGATTGTGTGATTGTGGGATTGTGTGAGTGTGTGATTGTGTGGTTGTGTGATTGTGTGATTGTGTGATTGTGTGATTGTGCGATTGTGTGATTGCGTGGTTGCGTGATTGCGTGATTGTGTGATTGTGTGATTGTGTGATTTTGTGGTTGTGTGATTGTGTGATTGTGTGATAGTGTGATTGTGCGACTGTGTGATTGCGTGATTGCGTGGTTGCGTGATTCTGTGATTCCCTCGTTTAGCGATTGTGTTATTGTGTGATGAGGTGCATGTGTGATGGTGTGATTGTGTGATTGTGTGATTGTGTGGTTGTGTGATTGTGTGATTGTGTGATTGTGTGATTGTGCGATTGTGTGATTGTGTGATTGTGTGATTGTGTGATTGTGTGATTGTTTGATTGTGTTATTGTGTTATTGTGTGATTGTGTGAGTGTGAGGGTGTGTGATTGCCTGATGGAATGGTTGCGTGATTCTGTGATGCCGTCGTTGTGTGATTGTCTTATTGTGTGATGGGGTGGTTGTGCAATTGTGTGATTGTGCGATTGTGTGATTGTGTGATTGTGTGGTTGTGTGAGTGTGTGGGTGTGTGATCGTGTGATTGTGTCACTGTGTGATTGTGTGATTGTGTGGTTGTGTGATTGTGTGATTGTGTATTATGTGATTGTGTTCTTGTGTCTTTGTGTGATTGTGTAGTTGTGTGATTGTGTGATTGTGTGATTGTGGGATTGTGAGATTGTGTGATTGTGTGATTGTGTGATTGTGTGATTGTGTGATTGTGTGATTGTGTGATTGTGTGATTGTGTGATTGTGTGATTGTGTGATTGTGTGATTGTGTGATTGCGTGATTGTGTGATTGTCTTATTCTGTGATGGGGTGGTTGTGTAATTGTGTGATTGTGCGATTGTGTGATTGCGTGATTGTGCGGTAGTGTGACTGTGTGATTGTGTGATTGCGTGGTTGCCTGGTTGCGTGATTCTGTGATTAAGTCGTTGTGTGATTGTGTTATTGTGCGATCCGGTGGTTGTGTGATTGTGTGATTGTGTGATTGTGTGATTGTGTGATTGTGTGATTGTGTGATTGTGTGATTGTGGGATTGTGTGGTTGTGTGATTGTGTGGTTGTGTGATTGTGTGATTGTGGGATTGTGTGGTTGTGTGATTGTGTGATTGTGTGATTGTGTGATTGTGTGATTGTGTGATTGTGTGATTGTGGGATTGTGTGGTTGTGTGATTGTGTGGTTGTGTGATTGCGTGATTGTGTGATTGTGGGATTGTGTGATTGTGTGATTGTGGGATTGTGTGTTTGTGTGATTGTGTGGTTGTGTGATTGTGTGATTGTGTGATTGTGGGATTGTGGGATTGTGTGGTTGTGTGATTGTGTGGTTGTGTGATTGTGTGATTGTGTGATTGTGTGATTGTGTGATTGTGGGATTGTGTGAGTGTGTGATTGTGTGATTGTGTGATTGTGTGATTGTGTCACAGTGTGATTGTGTGATTGTGTGGTTGTGTGATGGCGGGATGTGGATTGTCTGATTGTGTGATTGTGTATTGGTGTGATTGTGCGATTGTGTGACTTTGCGATTGTGTGATTGTGTGATGGCGGGTTATGGATTGTCTGATTGTGTGATTGTGTATTGGTGTGATTATGCGATTGTGTGACAATGCGATTGTGTGATTGTGTGGTTGTGTGATTGTGTGATTGCATGGTGGGGTGATTGTGTGATAGTGTGATTGTGTGATAGTGTGATTGTGTGATTGTGTCCATGTGTAATCGTGTGTTTGGGTGCTTGTGTGATTGTGTGAGTGTGTGATTGTGTGATTGTGGATTGTGTGATTGTGTGACTGTGTGATTGTGTGATTGTGTGATTGTGTGATTGTGGGATTGTGTGGTTGTGTGATTGTGTGGTTGTGTGATTGCGTGATTGTGTGATTGTGGGATTGTGTGATTGTGTGATTGTATGGTTGTGTGATTGTGTGATTGTGTGATTGTGTGATTGTGTGATTGTGTGATTGTGTGATTGTGGGATTGTGGGATTGTGTGAGTGTGTGATTGTGTGATTGTGTGATTGTGTGATTGTGTGATTGTGTCACAGTGTGATTGTGTGATTGTGTGGTTGCATGATGGGGTGATTGTGGGATTGTGTGACTGTGTGATTGTGTAATTGTGCGATTTTGTGATTGTGTGATGGTGTGATTGTGTGTTTATGTGATTGTGTGGTTGTGTGATTGGGTGACTGTGTGAGTGTGTGGGTGTGTGATTGCCTGATGGAACGGTTGCCCGATTCTGTGAATGTGTGATTGTGCAATTGTGTGATTGTGTGATTGTGTGATTTTGTGATTGTGTGATTGTGTGATTGTGCGATTTTGTGATTGCGCGATTGCGCGATTGTGTGTTTGTGTGATTGTGTGATTGTGTGATTGTGTGATTGTGTGATTGCGTGATTGTGTGATTGTGTGATTGTGTGATTGTGGATTGTGTATTTTGTGATTGTGTTGTTTTGCGTCTGCGTGATTGTGTGAATGAGTGATTGCGTGATTGTGTGATTGTGTGGTTACGTGATTGCGCGACTGTGTGATAGTGTGATTGTGTGATTGTGTGATTGCGTGATTGCCTGGTTGCGTGATTCTGTGATTCCCTCGTTGTGTGATTGTGTTACTGTGTGATGAGGTGCTTGTGTGATAGTGTGATTGTGTGATTGTGTGATTGTGTGGTTGTGTGATTGTGTGATTGTGTGATTGTGTGACTGTTTGTTTGTGTTATTGTGTGATTGTGTGAGTGTGAGGGTGTGTGATTGCCTGATGGAATGGTTGCGTGATTCTGTGATGCCGTCGTTGTGTGATTGTCTTATTGTGTGATGGGGTGGTTGTGTAATTGTGTGATTGTGCGATTGTGTGATTGTGTGATTGTGTGGTTGTGTGAGTGTGTGGGTGTGTGATCGTGTGATTGTGTCACTGTGTGATTGTGTGATTGTGTGATTGTGTGGTTGTGTGATTGTGTGATTGTGTATTATGTGATTGTGTTCTTGTGTCTTTGTGTGATTGTGTAGTTATGTGATTGTGTGATTGTGTGATTGTGGGATTGTGAGATTGTGTGATTGTGTGATTGTGTGATTGTGTGATTGTGTGATTGTGTGATTGTGTGATTGTGTGATTGTGTGATTGTGTGATTGTGTGATTGTGTGATTGTGTGATTGTGTGATTGTGTGATTGTGTTATTGTGTGATTGTCTTATTCTGTGATGGGGTGGTTGTGTAATTGTGTGATTGTGCGATTGTGTGATTGCATAATTGTGCGGTAGTGTGACTGTGTGATTGTGTGATTGCGTGGTTGCCTGGTTGCGTGATTCTGTGACTAAGTCGTTGTGTGATTGTGTTATTGTGCGATCCGGTGGTTGTGTGATTGTGTGATTGTGTAATTGTGTGATTGTGTGATAGCGTGATAGTGTGATTGTGTGATTGTGGGTTGTGTATTTTGTGATTGTGTTGTTTTGCGTCTGCGTGATTGTGTGAATGAGTGATTGCGTGATTGTGTGATTGTGTGGTTACGTGATTGCGCGACTGTGTGATAGTGTGATTGTGTGATTGTGTGATTGCGTGATTGCCTGGTTGCGTGATTCTGTGATTCCCTCGTTGTGTGATTGTGTTACTGTGTGATGAGGTGCTTGTGTGATAGCGTGATTGTGTGATTGTGTGATTGTGTGGTTGTGTGATTGTGTGATTGTGTGATTGTGTGACTGTTTGTTTGTGTTATTGTGTGATTGTGTGAGTGTGAGGGTGTGTGATTGCCTGATGGAATGGTTGCGTGATTCTGTGATGCCGTCGTTGTGTGATTGTCTTATTGTGTGATGGGGTGGTTGTGTAATTGTGTGATTGTGCGATTGTGTGATTGTGTGATTGTGTGGTTGTGTGAGTGTGTGGGTGTGTGATCGTGTGATTGTGTCACTGTGTGATTGTGTGATTGTGTGATTGTGTGGTTGTGTGATTGTGTTATTGTGTATTATGTGATTGTGTTCTTGTGTCTTTGTGTGATTGTGTAGTTATGTGATTGTGTGATTGTGTGATTGTGGGATTGTGAGATTGTGTGATTGTGTGATTGTGTGATTGTGTGATTGTGTGATTGTGTGATTGTGTGATTGTGTGATTGTGTGATTGTGTGATTGTGTGATTGTGTGATTGTGTGATTGTGTGATTGTGTGATTGTGTGATTGTGTTATTGTGTGATTGTCTTATTCTGTGATGGGGTGGTTGTGTAATTGTGTGATTGTGCGATTGTGTGATTGCGTAATTGTGCGGTAGTGTGACTGTGTGATTGTGTGATTGCGTGGTTGCCTGGTTGCGTGATTCTGTGACTAAGTCGTTGTGTGATTGTGTTATTGTGCGATCCGGTGGTTGTGTGATTGTGTGATTGTGTAATTGTGTGATTGTGTGATAGCGTGATAGTGTGATTGTGTGATTGTGTGATTGTGTGATTGTGTGATTGTGTGATTGTGTCCATGTGTAATCGTGTGTTTGGGTGCTTGTGTGATTGTGTGAGTGTGTGATTGTGTGATTGTGGATTGTGTGATTGTGTGATTGTGTGATTGTGTGATTGTGTGATTGTGTGATTGTGGGATTGTGTGGTTGTGTGATTGTGTGGTTGTGTGATTGTGTGATTGTGGGATTGTGTGGTTGTGTGATTGTCTGGTTGTGTGATTGTGTGATTGTGTGATTGTGTGATGGTGGGATTGTGTGGTTGTGTGATTTTGTGGTTGTGTGATTGTGTGATTGTGTGATTGTGTGATAGTGTGATTGTGCGATTGTGTGATTGCGTGATTGCCTGGTTGCGTGATTCTGTGATTCCCTCGCTGTGTGATTGTGTTATTGTGTGATGAGGTGCTTGTGGGATGGTGTGATTGTGTGATTGTGTGATTGTGTGATTGTGTGATTGTGTGATTGTGTGATTGTGTGATTGTGAGATTGTGTGATTGTGTGATTGTGTGATTGTGTGATTGTGTGATTGTGTGATTGTGTGATTGTGTGATTGTGGGATTGTGTGGTTGTGTGATTGTGTGGTTGTGTGATTGTGTGATTGTGTGATTGTGGGATTGTGTGATTGTGTGATTGTGTGATTGTGTGATTGTGTGATTGTGTGAAAGTGGGTTTGTGTGTTTGTGGATTGTGTGATTGTGTGATTGTGTGATGGCGGGATGTGGATTGTCTGATTGCGTGATTGTGTATTGGTGTGATTGTGCGATTGTGTGACTTTGCGATTGTGTGATTGTGTGATGGCGGGTTGTGGATTGTCTGATTGTGTGATTGTGTATTGGTGTGATTGTGCGATTGTGTGACAATGCGATTGTGTGATTGTGTGGTTGTGTGATTGTGTGATTGCATGGTGGGGTGATTGTGTGAGAGTGTGATTGTGTGATAGTGTGATAGTGTGATTGTGTGATTGTGTGATTGTGTGACTGTGTGATTGTGTGATTGTGTGATTGTGTGATTGTGGGATTGTGTGGTTGTGTGACTGTGGATTGCGTATTGTGTGATTGTGTGGTTGTGTGATTGTGTGATTGTGGGATTGTGTGGTTGTGTGATTGTGTGATTGTGTGATTGTGTGATTGTGTGATTGTGTGATTGTGTGATTGTGGGATTGTGTGGTTGTGTGATTGTGTGGTTGTGTGATTGCGTGATTGTGTGATTGTGGGATTGTGTGATTGTGTGATTGTGGGATTGTGTGTTTGTGTGATTGTGTGGTTGTGTGATTGTGTGATTGTGTGATTGTGGGATTGTGGGATTGTGTGGTTGTGTGATTGTGTGGTTGTGTGATTGTGTGATTGTGTGATTGTGTGATTGTGGGATTGTGTGAGTGTGTGATTGTGTGATTGTGTGATTGTGTCACAGTGTGATTGTGTGATTGTGTGGTTGTGTGATTGTGTGATTGTGTGATTGTGTGATTCTGTTATTGTGTGATTGTGTGATTGTGTGGTTGTGTGATTATGTGATTGTGTCATTGTGTTCATGTGTTATTTTGTGTTGGGGTGCTAGTGTGATTGCGTGAGTGTATGATTGTGTGACTGTGGATTGTGTGATTGCGTGAGTGTGTGGTTGTGTGACTGTGGATTGCGTATTGTGTGATTGTGTGATTGTGTGATTGTGTGATTGTGTGATTGTGTGATTGTGTGATTGTGTGATTGTGTGATTGTGTGATTGTGTGATTGTGTGATTGTGTGAAAGTGGGTTTGTGTTGTGTGTTTGTGGATTGTGTGGTTGTGTGATTGTGTGATGGCGGGATGTGGATTGTCTGATTGTGTGATTGTGTATTGGTGTGATTGTGCGATTGTGTGACTTTGCGATTTTGTGATTGTGTGATGGCGGGTTGTGGATTGTCTGATTGTGTGATTGTGTATTGGTGTGATTGTGCGATTGTGTGACAATGCGATTGTGTGATTGTGTGGTTGTGTGATTGTGTGATTGCATGGTGGGGTGATTGTGTGATAGTGTGATTGTGTGATAGTGTGATTGTGTGATTGTGTCCATGTGTAATCGTGTGTTTGGGTGCTTGTGTGACTGTGTGAGTGTGTGATTGTGTGATTGTGGATTGTGTGATTGTGTGATTGTGTGATTGTGTGATTGTGTGATTGTGTGATTGTGGGATTGTGTGATTGCGTGATTGTATGGTTGTGTGATTGTGTGATTGTGTGATTGTGTGATTGTGTGATTGTGTGATTGTGTGATTGTGGGATTGTGTGAGTGTGTGATTGTGTGATTGTGTGATTGTGTGATTGTGTGATTGTGTCACAGTGTGATTGTGTGATTGTGTAGTTGTGTGATTGTGTGATTGTGTGATTGTGTGATTGTGGGATTGTGTGTTTGTGTGATTGTGTGGTTGTGTGATTGTGTGATTGTGTGATTGTGGGATTGTGTGGTTGTGTGATTGTGTGGTTGTGTGATTGCGTGATTGTGTGGTTGTGTGATTGTGTGATTGTGTGATTGTGGGATTGTGTGGTTGTGTGATTGTGTGGTTGTGTGATTGTGTGATTGTGTGATTGTGTGATTGTGTGGTTGTGTGATTGTGTGATTGTGTGATTGTGCGATTGTGTGATTGCGTGGTTGCGTGATTGCGTGATTGTGTGATTGTGTGATTGTGTGATTTTGTGGTTGTGTGATTGTGTGATTGTGTGATAGTGTGATTGTGCGACTGTGTGATTGCGTGATTGCGTGGTTGCGTGATTCTGTGATTCCCTCGTTTAGCGATTGTGTTATTGTGTGATGAGGTGCATGTGTGATGGTGTGATTGTGTGATTGTGTGATTGTGTGTTTGTGTGATTGTGTGGTTGTGTGATTGTGTTCTTGTGTCTTTGTGTGATTGTGTAGTTGTGTGATTGTGTGATTGTGTGATTGTGGGATTGTGAGATTGTGTGATTGTGTGATTGTGTGATTGTGTGATTGTGTGATTGTGTGATTGTGTGATTGTGTGATTGTGTGATTGTGTGATTGTGTGATTGTGTGATTGTGTGATTGTGTGATTGTGTGATTGTGTGATTGTGTGATTGCGTGATTGTGTGATTGTCTTATTCTGTGATGGGGTGGTTGTGTAATTGTGTGATTGTGCGATTGTGTGATTGCGTGATTGTGCGGTAGTGTGACTGTGTGATTGTGTGATTGCGTGGTTGCCTGGTTGCGTGATTCTGTGATTAAGTCGTTGTGTGATTGTGTTATTGTGCGATCCGGTGGTTGTGTGATTGTGTGATTGTGTGATTGTGTGATTGCGTGATTGTGTGATTGTGTGATTGTGTGATTGTGTGATTGTTTGATTGTGTGATTGTGTGATTGTGTGAGTGTGAGGGTGTGTGATTGCCTGATGGAATGGTTGCGTGATTCTGTGATGCCGTCGTTGGGTGATTGTCTTATTGTGTGATGGGGTGGTTGTGTAATTGTGTGATTGTGCGATTGTGTGATTGTGTGATTGTGTGGTTGTGTGAGTGTGTGGGTGTGTGATCGTGTGATTGTGTCACTGTGTGATTGTGTGATTGTGTGATTGTGTGGTTGTGTGATTGTGTGATTGTGTATTATGTGATTGTGTTCTGTGTCTTTGTGTGATTGTGTAGTTATGTGATTGTGTGATTGTGTGATTGTGGGATTGTGAGATTGTGTGATTGTGTGATTGTGTGATTGTGTGATTGTGTGATTGTGTGATTGTGTGATTGTGTGATTGCGTGATTGTGTGATTGTCTTATTCTGTGATGGGGTGGTTGTGTAATTGTGTGATTGTGCGATTGTGTGATTGCGTGATTGTGCGGTAGTGTGACTGTGTGATTGTGTGATTGCGTGGTTGCCTGGTTGCGTGATTCTGTGATTAAGTCGTTGTGTGATTGTGTTATTGTGCGATCTGGTGGTTGTGTGATTGTGTGATTGTGTGATTGTGTGATTGCGTGATTGTGTGATTGTGTGATTGTGTGATTGTGGATTGTGTATTTTGTGATTGTGTTGTTTTGCGTCTGCGTGATTGTGTGAATGAGTGATTGTGTGATAGTGTGATTGTGTGATTACGTGATTGCGCGACTGTGTGATAGTGTGATTGTGTGATTGTGTGATTGCGTGATTGCCTGGTTGCGTGATTCTGTGATTCCCTCGTTGTGTGATTGTGTTACTGTGTGATGAGGTGCTTGTGTGATGGTGTGATTGTGTGATTGTGTGATTGTGTGATTGTGTGGTTGTGTGATTGTGTGATTGTGTGATTGTGTGATTGTTTGATTGTGTGATTGTGTGATTGTGTGAGTGTGAGGGTGTGTGATTGCCTGATGGAATGGTTGCGTGATTCTCTGATGCCGTCGTTGGGTGATTGTCTTATTGTGTGATGGGGTGGTTGTGTAATTGTGTGATTGTGCGATTGTGTGATTGTGTGATTGTGTGGTTGTGTGAGTGTGTGGGTGTGTGATCGTGTGATTGTGTCACTGTGTGATTGTGTGATTGTGTGATTGTGTGGTTGTGTGATTGTGTGATTGTGTATTATGTGATTGTGTTCTTGTGTCTTTGTGTGATTGTGTAGTTGTGTGATTGTGTGAGTGTGTGATTGTGGGATTGTGAGATTGTGTGATTGTGTGATTGTGTGATTGTGTGATTGTGTGATTGTGTGATTGTGTGATTGTGTGATTGTGTGATTGTGTGATTGTGTGATTGGGTGATTGTGTGATTGTGTGATTGTGTGATTGTGTGATTGTGTGATTGTGTGATTGTCTTATTCTGTGATGGGGTGGTTGTGTAATTGTGTGATTGTGCGATTGTGTGATTGCGTGATTGTGCGGTAGTGTGACTGTGTGATTGTGTGATTGCGTGGTTGCCTGGTTGCGTGATTCTGTGACTAAGTCGTTGTGTGATTGTGTTATTGTGTGATCCGGTGGTTGTGTGATTGTGTAATTGTGTGATTGTGTGATAGCGTGATAGTGTGATTGTGTGATTGTGTGATTCTGTGATTGTGTGATTGTGTGATTGTGTGATTGTGTGATTGTGTGATTGTGTCCATGTGTAATCGTGTGTTTGGGTGCTTGTGTGATTGTGTGAGTGTGTGATTGTGTGATTGTGGATTGTGTGATTGTGTGATTGTGTGATTGTGTGATTGTGGGATTGTGTGGTTGTGTGATTGTGTGGTTGTGTGATTGTGTGATTGTGGGATTGTGTGGTTGTGTGATTGTGTGGTTGTGTGATTGTGTGATTGTGTGATTGTGTGATTGTGGGATTGTGTGGTTGTGTGATTGTGTGGTTGTGTGATTGCGTGATTGTGTGATTGTGGGATTGTGTGATTGTGTGATTGTGCGATTGTGTGATTGCGTGGTTGCGTGATTGCGTGATTGTGTGATTCTGTGATTGTGTGACTGTGTGGTTGTGTGATTGTGTGATTGTGTGATAGTGTGATTGTGCGACTGTGTGATTGCGTGATTGCGTGATTGCGTGGTTGCGTGATTCTGTGATTCCCTCGTTGTGCGATTGTGTTATTGTGTGATGAGGTGCATGTGTGATGGTGTGATTGTGTGATTGTGTGATTGTGTGGTTGTGTGATTGTGTGATTGTGTGATTGTGTGATTGTGCGATTGTGTGATTGTGTGATTGTGTGATTGTGTGATTGTGTGGTTGTGTGATTATGTGATTGTGTCATTGTGTTCATGTGTTATTTTGTGTTGGAGTGCTTGTGTGATTGCGTGAGTGTATGATTGTGTGACTGTGGATTGTGTATTGTGTGATTGTGTGATTGCGTGAGTGTGTGGTTGTGTGACTGTAGATTGCGTATTGTGTGATTGTGTGATTGTGTGATTGTGTGATTGTGTGAAAGTGGGTTTGTGTGTTTGTGGATTGTGTGGTTGTGTGATTGTGTGATTGCGGGATGTGGATTGTCTGATTGTGTGATTGTGTATTGGTGTGATTGTGCGATTGTGTGGCTTTGCGATTGTGTGATTGTGTGATGGCGGGTTGTGGATTGTCTGATTGTGTGATTGTGTATTGGTGTGATTGTGCGATTGTGTGACAATGCGATTGTGTGATTGTGTGGTTGTGTGATTGTGTGATTGTTTGATTGTGTTATTGTGTGATTGTGTGAGTGTGAGGGTGTGTGATTGCCTGATGGAATGGTTGCGTGATTCTGTGATGCCGTCGTTGTGTGATTGTCTTATTGTGTGATGGGGTGGTTGTGTAATTGTGTGATTGTGCGATTGTGTGATTGTGTGATTGAGTGGTTGTGTGAGTGTGTGGGTGTGTGATCGTGTGATTGTGTCACTGTGTGATTGTGTGATTGTGTGATTGTGTGATTGTGTGATTGTGTGGTTGTGTGATTGTGTGATTGTGTATTATGTGATTGTGTTCTTGTGTCTTTGTGTGATTGTGTAGTTGTGTGATTGTGTGATTGTGTGATTGTGGGATTGTGAGATTGTGTGATTGTGTGATTGTGTGATTGTGTGATTGTGTGATTGTGTGATTGCGTGATTGTGTGATTGTCTTATTCTGTGATGGGGTGGTTGTGTAATTGTGTGATTGTGCGATTGTGTGATTGCGTGATTGTGCGGTAGTGTGACTGTGTGATTGTGTGATTGCGTGGTTGCCTGGTTGCGTGATTCTGTGATTAAGTCGTTGTGTGATTGTGTTATTGTGCGATCCGGTGGTTGTGTGATTGTGTGATTGTGTGATTGCGTGATTGTGTGATTGTGTGATTGTGTGATTGTGTGATTGTGGATTGTGTATTTTGTGATTGTGTTGTTTTGCGTCTGCGTGATTGTGTGAATGAGTGATTGTGTGATAGTGTGATTGTGTGATTACGTGATTGCGCGACTGTGTGATAGTGTGATTGTGTGATTGTGTGATTGCGTGATTGCCTGGTTGCGTGATTCTGTGATTCCCTCGTTGTGTGATTGTGTTACTGTGTGATGAGGTGCTTGTGTGATGGTGTGATTGTGTGATTGTGTGATTGTGTGATTGTGTGGTTGTGTGATTGTGTGATTGTGTGATTGTGTGATTGTTTGATTGTGTGATTGTGTGATTGTGTGATTGTTTGATTGTGTGATTGTGTGATTGTGTGAGTGTGAGGGTGTGTGATTGCCTGATGGAATGGTTGCGTGATTCTGTGATGCCGTCGTTGGGTGATTGTCTTATTGTGTGATGGGGTGGTTGTGTAATTGTGTGATTGTGCGATTGTGTGATTGTGTGATTGTGTGGTTGTGTGAGTGTGTGGGTGTGTGATCGTGTGATTGTGTGATTGCGTGATTGTGTGATTGTGTGATTGTGTGATTGTGTCACAGTGTGATTGTGTGATTGTGTGGTTGTGTGATTGTGTGATTGTGTGATTGTGTGATTGTGGGATTGTGTGGTTGTGTGATTGTGTGATTGTGTGATTGTGTGATTGTGTGATTGTGTGGTTGTGTGATTGTGTGGTTGTGTGATTGTGTGGTTGTGTGATTGTGTGATGGTGTGATTGTGGGATTGTGTGATTGTGTGATTGTGTGATTGTGTGGTTGTGTGATTGTGTGATTGTGTGATTGTGTGATTGTGCGATTGTGTGATTGCGTGGTTGCGTGATTGCGTGATTGTGTGATTGTGTGATTGTGTGATTGTGTGATTGTGTGGTTGTGTGATTGTGTGATTGTGTGATTGTGTGATAGTGTGATTGTGCGATTGTGTGATTGCGTGATTGCCTGGTTGCGTTATTCTGTGATTCCCTCGTTGTGTGATTGTGTTATTGTGTGATGAGGTGCTTGTGGGATGGTGTGATTGTGTGATTGTGTGGTTGTGTGATTATGTGATTGTGTGATTGTGTTCATGTGTTATTTTGTGTTGGGGTGCTTGTGTGATTGCGTGAGTGTATGATTGTGTGACTGTGGATTGTGTATTGTGTGATTGTGTGATTGTGTGATTGTGTGATGGCGGGATGTGGATTGTCTGATTGTGTGATTGTGTATTGGTGTGATTGTGCGATTGTGTGACTTTGCGATTGTGTGGTTGTGTGATGGCGGGTTGTGGATTGTTTGATTGTGTGATTGTGTATTGGCGTGATTGTGCGATTGTGTGACAATGCAATTGTGTGATTGTGTGGTTGTGTGATTGTGTGATTGCATGGTGGGGTGATTGTGTGATAGTGTGATTGTGTGATAGTGTGATAGTGTGATTGTGTGATTGTGTGATTGTGTGATTGTGTGATTGTGTGATTGTGTGATTGTGTGATTGTGTGATTGTGTCCATGTGTAATCGTGTGTTTGAGTGCTTGTGTGAGTGTGTGATTGTGTGATTGTGGATTGTGTGATTGTGTGATTGTGTGATTGTGTGATTGTGTGATTGTGGGTTTGTGTGGTTGTGTGATTGTGTGGTTGTGTGATTGTGTGATTGTGCGATTGTGTGGTAGTGTGATTGCGTTATTGTGTGATTGTGTGATTGTGTGATTGTGTGATTGTGTGATTGTGTGATTGTGTGATTGTGTGATTGTGTGATTGTGTGATTGTGTGGTTGTGTGATTGTGTGGTTGTGTGATTGTGTGATTGTGTGATTGTGGGATTGTGTGATTGTGTGATTGCGTGATTGTGTGGTTGTGTGATTGTGTGATTGTGTGATTGTGTGATTGTGCGATTGTGTGATTGCGTGGTTGCGTGATTGCGTGATTGTGTGATTGTGTGATTGTGTGGTTGTGTGATTGTGTGATTGTGTGATTGCGTGATTGTGTGATTGTGTGATTGTGTGATTGTGTCACAGTGTGATTGTGTGATTGTGTGGTTGTGTGATTGTGTGATTGTGTGATTGTGTGATTGTGGGATTGTGTGGTTGTGTGATTGTGTGATTGTGTGATTGTGTGATTGTGTGATTGTGTGGTTGTGTGATTGTGTGGTTGTGTGATTGTGTGGTTGTGTGATTGTGTGATTGTGTGATTGTGGGATTGTGTGATTGTGTGATTGTGTGATTGTGTGGTTGTGTGATTGTGTGATTGTGTGATTGTGTGATTGTGCGATTGTGTGATTGCGTGGTTGCGTGATTGCGTGATTGTGTGATTGTGTGATTGTGTGATTGTGTGACTGTGTGGTTGTGTGATTGTGTGATTGTGTGATTGTGTGATAGTGTGATTGTGCGATTGTGTGATTGCGTGATTGCCTGGTTGCGTTATTCTGTGATTCCCTCGTTGTGTGATTGTGTTATTGTGTGATGAGGTGCTTGTGGGATGGTGTGATTGTGTGATTGTGTGGTTGTGTGATTATGTGATTGTGTGATTGTGTTCATGTGTTATTTTGTGTTGGGGTGCTTGTGTGATTGCGCGAGTGTATGATTGTGTGACTGTGGATTGTGTATTGTGTGATTGTGTGATTGTGTGATAGTGTGATGGCGGGATGTGGATTGTCTGATTGTGTGATTGTGTATTGGTGTGATTGTGCGATTGTGTGACTTTGCGATTGTGTGGTTGTGTGATGGCGGGTTGTGGATTGTTTGATTGTGTGATTGTGTATTGGCGTGATTGTGCGATTGTGTGACAATGCAATTGTGTGATTGTGTGGTTGTGTGATTGTGTGATTGCATGGTGGGGTGATTGTGTGATAGTGTGATTGTGTGATAGTGTGATAGTGTGATTGTGTGATTGTGTGATTGTGTGATTGTGTGATTGTGTGATTGTGTCCATGTGTAATCGTGTGTTTGAGTGCTTGTGTGAGTGTGTGATTGTGTGATTGTGGATTGTGTGATTGTGTGATTGTGTGATTGTGTGATTGTGTGATTGTGGGTTTGTGTGGTTGTGTGATTGTGTGGTTGTGTGATTGTGTGATTGTGCGATTGTGTGGTAGTGTGATTGCGTTATTGTGTGATTGTGTGATTGTGTGATTGTGTGATTGTGTGATTGTGGGATTGTGTGGTTGTGTGAGTGTGTGGTTGTGTGATTGCGTGATTGTGTGATTGTGGGATTGTGTGATTGTGTGATTGTGTGATTATGGGATTGTGTGGTTGTGTGATTGTGTGGTTGTGTGATTGTGTGATTGTGTGATTGCGTGATTGTGTGATTGTGTGATTGTGGGATTGTGTGGTTGTGTGATTGTGTGGTTGTGTGATTGCGTTATTGTGTGATTGTGGGATTGTGTGATTGTGTGATTGTATGGTTGTGTGATTGTGTGATTGTGTGATTGTGTGATTGTGTGATTGTGTGATTGTGTGATTGTGGGATTGTGTGAGTGTGTGATTGTGTGATTGTGTGATTGTGTGATTGTGTGATTGTGTGATTGTGTGATTGTGTCACAGTGTGATTGTGTGATTGTGTGGTTGTGTGATTGTGTGATTGTGTGATTGTGTGATTGTGTGATTGTGGGATTGTGTGGTTGTGTGATTGTGTGGTTGTGTGATTGTGTGATTGTGTGATTGTGTGAGTGTGTGATTGTGTGATTGTGGATTGTGTGATTGTGTGATTGTGTGATTGTGTGATTGTGTGATTGTGTGATTGTGTGATTGTGTGATTGTGGGATTGTGTGGTTGTGTGATTGTGTGGTTGTGTGATTGTGTGACTGTGGGATTGTGTGGTTGTGTGATTGTGTGGTTGTGTGATTGTGTGATTGTGTGATTGTGTGATTGTGGGATTGTGTGATTGTGGGATTGTGTGATTGTGTGATTGTGTGATTGTGTGATTGTGTGATTGTGGGATTGTGTGAGTGTGTGATTGTGTCACAGTGTGATTGTGTGATTGTGTGGTTGTGTGATTGTGTGATTGTGTGACTGTGTGATTGTGGGATTGTGTGGTTGTGTGATTGTGTGATTGTGTGATTGTGGGATTGTGTGGTTGTGTGATTGTGTGGTTGTGTGATTGCGTGATTGTGTGATTGTGGGATTGTGTGATTGTGTGATTGTATGGTTGTGTGATTGTGTGATTGTGTGATTGTGTGATTGTGTGATTGTGTGATTGTGTGATTGTGGGATTGTGTGAGTGTGTGATTGTGTGATTGTGTGATTGTGTGATTGTGTGATTGTGTCACAGTGTGATTGTGTGATTGTGTGGTTGTGTGATTGTGTGATTGTGTGATTGTGTGATTGTGGGATTGTGTGGTTGTGTGATTGTGTGGTTGTGTGATTGTGTGATTGTGTGATTGTGGGATTGTGTGATTGCGTGATTGTGTGATTGTGTGATTGTGTGGTTGTGTGATTGTGTGATTGTGTGCTTGTGTGATTGTGCGGTTGTGTGATTGCGTGGTTGCGTGATTGCGTGATTGTGTGATTGTGTGATTGTGTGATTGTGTGGTTGTGTGATTGTGCGATTGTGTGATAGTGTGATTGTGCGATTGTGTGATTGCGTGATTGCCTGGTTGCGTGATTCTGTGATTCCCTCGTTGTGTGATTGTGTTATTGTGTGATGAGGTGCTTGTGGGATGGTGTGATTATGTGATTGTGTGATTGTGTAATTGTGTGATTGTGTGATTGTGTGATTGTGAGATTGTGTGATTGTGTGATTGTGTGATTGTGTGATTGTGTGATTGTGTGATTGTGTGATTGTGTGATTGTGTGATTGTGTGATTGTGTGGTTGTGTGATTGTGTGGTTGTGTGATTGTGTGATTGTGTGATTGTGGGATTGTGTGATTGTGTGATTGTGTGATTGTGTGGTTGTGTGATTGTGTGATTGTGTGATTGTGTGATTGTGCGATTGTGTGATTGCGTGGTTGCGTGATTGCGTGATTGTGTGATTGTGTGATTGTGTGATTGTGTGATTGTGTGGTTGTGTGATTGCGTTATTGTGTGATTGTGTGATTGTGTGATTGTGGGATTGTGTGGTTGTGTGAGTGTGTGGTTGTGTGATTGCGTGATTGTGTGATTGTGGGATTGTGTGATTGTGTGATTGTGTGATTATGGGATTGTGTGGTTGTGTGATTGTGTGATTGTGTGATTGCGTGATTGTGTGATTGTGTGATTGTGGGATTGTGTGGTTGTGTGATTGTGTGGTTGTGTGATTGCGTTATTGTGTGATTGTGGGATTGTGTGATTGTGTGATTGTATGGTTGTGTGATTGTGTGATTGTGTGATTGTGTGATTGTGTGATTGTGTGATTGTGGGATTGTGTGAGTGTGTGATTGTGTGATTGTGTGATTGTGTGATTGTGTGATTGTGTGATTGTGTGATTGTGTCACAGTGTGATTGTGTGATTGTGTGATTGTGGGATTGTGTGGTTGTGTGATTGTGTGGTTGTGTGATTGTGTGATTGTGTGCTTGTGTGATTGTGCGGTTGTGTGATTGCGTGGTTGCGTGATTGCGTGATTGTGTGATTGTGTGATTGTGTGATTGTGTGGTTGTGTGATTGTGTGATTGTGTGATTGTGTGGTTGTGTGATTGTGTGATTGTGTGCTTGTGTGATTGTGCGGTTGTGTGATTGCGTGGTTGCGTGATTGCGTGATTGTGTGATTGTGTGATTGTGTGATTGTGTGGTTGTGTGATTGTGTGATTGTGTGATAGTGTGATTGTGCGATTGTGTGATTGCGTGATTGCCTGGTTGCGTGATTCTGTGATTCCCTCGTTGTGTGATTGTGTTATTGTGTGATGAGGTGCTTGTGGGATGGTGTGATTGTGTGATTGTGTGATTGTGTGATTGTGTGATTGTGTGAAAGTGGGTTTGTGTGTTTGTGGATTGTGTGGTTGTGTGATTGTGTGATGGCGGGATGTGGATTGTCTGATTGTGTGATTGTGTATTGGTGTGATTGTGCGATTGTGTGACTTTGCGATTGTGTGATTGTGTGATGGCGGGTTGTGGATTGTCTGATTGTGTGATTGTGTATTTTTGTGATTGTGCGATTGTGTGACAATGCGATTGTGTGACAATGCGATTGTGTGATTGTGTGGTTGTGTGATTGTGTGATTGCATGGTGGGGTGATTGTGTGATAGTGTGATTGTGTGATTGTGTGATTGTGTCACAGTGTGATTGTGTGATTGTGTGGTTGTGTGATTGTGTGATTGTGTGATTGTGGGATTGTGTGGTTGTGTGATTGTGTGGTTGTGTGATTGTGTGATTGTGTGCTTGTGTGATTGTGCGGTTGTGTGATTGCGTGGTGCGTGATTGCGTGATTGTGTGATTGTGTGATTGTGTGATTGTGTGGTTGTGTGATTGTGTGATTGTGTGATTGTGTGATTGTGTCACAGTGTGATTGTGTGATTGTGTGGTTGTGTGATTGTGTGATTGTGTGATTGTGTGATTGTGTGATTGTGTGATTGTGTGAAAGTGGGTTTGCGTGTTTGTGGATTGTGTGGTTGTGTGATTGTGTATTGGTGTGATTGTGCGATTGTGTGACAATGCGATTGTGTGATTGTGTGGTTGTGTGATTGTGTGATTGCATGGTGGGGTGATTGTGTGATAGTGTGATTGTGTGATTGTGTGATAGTGTGATTGTGTGATTGTGTCCATGTGTAATCGTGTGTTTGGGTGCTTGTGTGATTGTGTGAGTGTGTGATTGTGTGATTGTGGATTGTGTGATTGTGTGATTGTGTGATTGTGTGATTGTGTGATTGTGTGATTGTGTGATTGTGTGATTGTGTGTTTGTGTGATTGTGTGGTTGTGTGATTGCGTGATTGTATGGTTGTGTGATTGTGTGATTGTGTGATTGTGGGATTGTGGGATTGTGTGAGTGTGTGATTGTGTGATTGTGTGATTGTGTGATTGTGTGATTGTGTGATTGTGTGATTGTGTGATTGTGCGATTGTGTGATTGCGTGGTTGCGTGATTGCGTGATTGTGTGATTGTGTGATTGTGTGATTGTGTGGTTGTGTGATTGTGTGATTGTGTGATAGTGTGATTGTGCGATTGTGTGATTGCGTGATTGCCTGGTTGCGTTATTCTGTGATTCCCTCGTTGTGTGATTGTGTTATTGTGTGATGAGGTGCTTGTGGGATGGTGTGATTGTGTGAATGTGTGATTGTGTGGTTGTGTGATTATGTGATTGTGTGATTGTGTTCATGTGTTATTTTGTGTTGGGGTGCTTGTGTGATTGCGTGAGTGTATGATTGTGTGACTGTGGATTGTGTATTGTGTGATTGTGTGATTGTGTGATTGTGTGATGGCGGGATGTGGATTATCTGATTGTGTGATTGTGTATTGGTGTGATTGTGCGATTGTGTGACTTTGCGATTGTGTGGTTGTGTGATGGCGGGTTGTGGATTGTTTGATTGTGTGATTGTGTATTGTCGTGATTGTGCGATTGTGTGACAATGCAATTGTGTGATTGTGTGGTTGTGTGATTGTGTGATTGCATGGTGGGGTGATTGTGTGATAGTGTGATTGTGTGATAGTGTGATAGTGTGATTGTGTGATTGTGTGATTGTGTGATTGTGTGATTGTGTGATTGTGTGATTGTGTGATTGTGTGATTGTGTGATTGTGTCCATGTGTAATCGTGTGTTTGGGTGCTTGTGTGATTGTGTGAGTGTGTGATTGTGTGCTTGTGTGCTTGTGCGATTGTGCGGTTGTGTGATTGCGTGGTTGCGTGATTGCGTGATTGTGTGATTGTGTGATTGTGTGATTGTGTGGTTGTGTGATTGTGTGATTGTGTGATTGTGTGATTGTGTCACAGTGTGATTGTGTGATTGTGTGGTTGTGTGATTGCGTGATTGTGGGATTGTGTGATTGTGTGATTGTATGGTTGTGTGATTGTGTGATTGTGTGATTGTGGGATTGTGTGGTTGTGTGATTGTGTGGTTGTGTGATTGCGTGATTGTGTGATTGTGGGATTGTGTGATTGTGTGATTGTGTGGTTGTGTGATTGTGTGATTGTGTGGTTGTGTGATTGTGTGATTGTGTGATTGTGTGATTGTGGGATTGTATGGTTGTGTGATTGTGTGATTGTGTGATTGTGGGATTGTGTGGTTGTGTGATTGTGTGGTTGTGTGATTGCGTGATTGTGTGATTGTGGGATTGTGTGATTGTGTGATTGTATGGTTGTGTGATTGTGTGATTGTGTGATTGTGTGATTGTGTGATTGTGTGATTGTGTGATTGTGTGATTGTGTGATTGTGGGATTGTGTGAGTGTGTGACTGTGTGATTGTGTGGTTGTGTGATTGTGTGATTGTGTCACAGTGTGATTGCGTGATTGTGTGGTTGTGTGATTGTGTGATTGTGTGATTGTGTGATTGTGGGATTGTGTGGTTGTGTGATTGTGTGGTTGTGTGATTGTGTGATTGTGTGATTGTGGGATTGTGTGATTGCGTGATTGTGTGATTGTGTGATTGTGTGGTTGTGTGATTGTGTGATTGTGTGCTTGTGTGATTGTGCGGTTGTGTGATTGCGTGGTTGCGTGATTGCGTGATTGTGTGATTGTGTGATTGTGTGATTGTGTGGTTGTGTGATTGTGCGATTGTGTGATAGTGTGATTGTGCGATTGTGTGATTGCGTGATTGCCTGGTTGCGTGATTCTGTGATTCCCTCGTTGTGTGATTGTGTTATTGTGTGATGAGGTGCTTGTGGGATGGTGTGATTATGTGATTGTGTGATTGTGTAATTGTGTGATTGTGTGATTGTGTGATTGTGAGATTGTGTGATTGTGTGATTGTGTGATTGTGTGATTGTGTGATTGTGTGATTGTGTGATTGTGTGGTTGTGTGATTGTGTGGTTGTGTGATTGTGTGATTGTGTGATTGTGGGATTGTGTGATTGTGTGATTGTGTGATTGTGTGGTTGTGTGATTGTGTGATTGTGTGATTGTGTGATTGTGCGATTGTGTGATTGCGTGGTTGCGTGATTGCGTGATTGTGTGATTGTGTGATTGTGTGATTGTGTGATTGTGTGGTTGTGTGATTGCGTTATTGTGTGATTGTGTGATTGTGTGACTGTGTGATTGTGGGATTGTGTGGTTGTGTGAGTGTGTGGTTGTGTGATTGCGTGATTGTGTGATTGTGGGATTGTGTGATTGTGTGATTGTGTGATTATGGGATTGTGTGGTTGTGTGATTGTGTGGTTGTGTGATTGTGTGATTGTGTGATTGCGTGATTGTGTGATTGTGTGATTGTGGGATTGTGTGGTTGTGTGATTGTGTGGTTGTGTGATTGCGTTATTGTGTGATTGTGGGATTGTGTGATTGTGTGATTGTATGGTTGTGTGATTGTGTGATTGTGTGATTGTGTGATTGTGTGATTGTGTGATTGTGTGATTGTGGGATTGTGTGAGTGTGTGATTGTGTGATTGTGTGATTGTGTGATTGTGTGATTGTGTCACAGTGTGATTGTGTGAATGTGGGATTGTGTGATTGTGTGATTGCGTGATTGTGTGGTTGTGTGATTGTGTGATTTTGTGATTGTGTGATTGTGCGATTGTGTGATTGCGTGGTTGCGTGATTGCGTGATTGTGTGATTGTGTGATTGTGTGATTGTGTGGTTGTGTGATTGTGTGATTGTGTGATAGTGTGATTGTGTGATTGTGTGGTTGTGGGATTGTGTGATTGTGTGATTGCGTGATTGTGTGGTTGTGTGATTGTGTGATTTTGTGATTGTGTGATTGTGCGATTGTGTGATTGCGTGGTTGCGTGATTGCGTGATTGTGTGATTGTGTGATTGTGTGATTGTGTGGTTGTGTGATTGTGTGATTGTGTGATAGTGTGATTGTGCGATTGTGTGATTGCGTGATTGCGTGGTTGCGTGATTCTGTGATTCCCTCGTTGTGCGATTGTGTTATTGTGTGATGAGGTGCATGTGTGATGGTGTGATTGTGTGATTGTGTGATTGTGTGGTTGTGTGATTGTGTGATTGTGTGATTGTGTGATTGTGTGGTTGTGTGATTATGTGATTGTGTCATTGTGTTCATGTGTTATTTTGTGTTGGGGTGCTTGTGTGATTGCGTGAGTGTATGATTGTGTGACTGTGGATTGTGTATTGTGTGATTGTGTGATTGCGTGAGTGTGTGGTTGTGTGACTGTAGATTGCGTATTGTGTGATTGTGTGATGGTGTGATTGTGTGATTGTGTGATTGTGTGATTGTGTGATTGTGTGATTGTGTGATTGTGTGGTTGTGTGAAAGTGGGTTTGTGTGTTTGTGGATTGTGTGGTTGTGTGATTGTGTGATGGCGGGATGTGGATTGTCTGATTGTGTGATTGTGTATTGGTGTGATTGTGCGATTGTGTGACTTTGCGATTGTGTGATTGTGTGATGGCGGGTTGTGGATTGTCTGATTGTGTGATTGTGTATTGGTGTGATTGTGCGATTGTGTGACAATGCGATTGTGTGATTGTGTGGTTGTGTGATTGTGTGATTGCATGGTGGCGTGATTGTGTGATTGTGTGATTGTGTGATTGTGTGATTGTGTGATTGTGTGGTTGTGTGATTATGTGATTGTGTCATTGTGTTCATGTGTTATTTTGTGTTGTGGTGCTTGTGTGATTGCGTGAGTGTATGATTGTGTGACTGTGGATTGTGTGATTGCGTGAGTGTGTGGTTGTGTGACTGTAGATTGCGTATTGTGTGATTGTGTGATTGTGTGATTGTGTGATTGTGTGATTGTGTGATTGTGCGATTGTGTGATTGTGTGATGGCGGGTTGTGGATTGTCTGATTGTGTGATTGTGTATTGGTGTGATTGTGCGATAGTGTGACAATGCGATTGTGTGATTGTGTGGTTGTGTGATTGTGTGATTGCATGGTGGGGTGATTGTGTGATAGTGTGATTGTGTGATAGTGTGATTGTGTGATTGTGTCCATGTGTAATCGTGTGTTTGGGTGCTTGTGTGATTGTGTGAGTGTGTGATTGTGTGATTGTGGATTGTGTGATTGTGTGATTGTGTGATTGTGTGATTGTGTGATTGTGTGATTGTGTGATTGTGGGATTGTGTGGTTGTGTGATTGTGTGGTTGTGTGATTGCGTGATTGTGTGATTGTGGGATTGTGTGATTGTGTGACTGTATGGTTGTGTGATTGTGTGATTGTGTGATTGTGTGATTGTGTGATTGTGTGATTGTGTGATTGTGTGATTGTGTGATTGTGTGATTGTGTGATTGTGTGATTGTGTGATTGTGTCACAGTGTGATTGTGTGATTGTGTGGTTGTGTGATTGTGTGATTGTGTGATTGTGTGATTGTGTGATTCTGTGATTGTGTGATTGTGTGATTGTGTGATTGTGTGATTGTGTGATTGTGTGATTGTGTGATTGTGTGAAAGTGGGTTTGCGTGTTTGTGGATTGTGTGGTTGTGTGATTGTGTGATGGCGGGATGTGGATTGTCTGATTGTGTGATTGTGTATTGGTGTGATTGTGCGATTGTGTGACTTTGCGATTGTGTGATTGTGTGATGGCGGGTTATGGATTGTCTGATTGTGTGATTGTGTATTGGTGTGATTATGCGATTGTGTGACAATGCGATTGTGTGATTGTGTGGTTGTGTGATTGTGTGATTGCATGGTGGGGTGATTGTGTGATAGTGTGATTGTGTGATAGTGTGATTGTGTGATTGTGTCCATGTGTAATCGTGTGTTTGGGTGCTTGTGTGATTGTGTGAGTGTGTGATTGTGTGATTGTGGATTGTGTGATTGTGTGACTGTGTGATTGTGTGATTGTGTGATTGTGTGATTGTGGGATTGTGTGGTTGTGTGATTGTGTGGTTGTGTGATTGCGTGATTGTGTGATTGTGGGATTGTGTGATTGTGTGATTGTGTGATTGTGTGATTGTGTGATTGTGTGATTGTGTGATTGTGGGATTGTGTGAGTGTGTGATTGTGTGAAAGTGGGTTTGCGTGTTTGTGGATTGTGTGGTTGTGTGATTGTGTGATGGCGGGATGTGGATTGTCTGATTGTGTGATTGTGTATTGGTGTGATTGTGCGATTGTGTGACTTTGCGATTGTGTGATTGTGTGATGGCGGGTTATGGATTGTCTGATTGTGTGATTCTGTATTGGTGTGATTATGCGATTGTGTGACAATGCGATTGTGTGATTGTGTGGTTGTGTGATTGTGTGATTGCATGGTGGGGTGATTGTGTGATAGTGTGATTGTGTGATAGTGTGATTGTGTGATTGTGTCCATGTGTAATCGTGTGTTTGGGTGCTTGTGTGATTGTGGATTGTGTGATTGTGTGACTGTGTGATTGTGTGATTGTGTGATTGTGTGATTGTGGGATTGTGTGGTTGTGTGATTGTGTGGTTGTGTGATTGCGTGATTGTGTGATTGTGGGATTGTGTGATTGTGTGATTGTGTGATTGTGTGATTGTGTGATTGTGTGATTGTGGGATTGTGTGAGTGTGTGATTGTGTGATTGTGTGATTGTGTGATTGTGTGATTGTGTCACAGTGTGATTGTGTGATTGTGTGGTTGTGTGATTGTGTGATTGTGTGATTGTGTGATTGTGTGATTGTGGGATTGTGTGGTTGTGTGATTGTGTGGTTGTGTGATTGTGTGATTGTGTGATTGTGTGATTGTGTGATTGTGGGATTGTGTGATTGCGTGATTGTGTGATTGTGTGATTGTGTGGTTGTGTGATTGTGTGATTGTGTGCTTGTGTGATTGTGCGGTTGTGTGATTGCGTGGTTGCGTGATTGCGTGATTGTGTGATTGTGTGATTGTGTGATTGTGTGGTTGTGTGATTGTGTGATTGTGTGATAGTGTGATTGTGCGATTGTGTGATTGCGTGATTCTGTGATTCCCTCGTTGTGTGATTGTGTTATTGTGTGATGAGGTGCTTGTGGGATGGTGTGATTGTGTGATTGTGTGATAGTGCGATTGTGTGATTGTGTCCATGTGTAATCGTGTGTTTGGGTGCTTGTGTGATTGTGTGAGTGTGTGATTGTGTGATTGTGGATTGTGTGATTCTGTGATTGTGTGATTGTGTGATTGTGTGATTGTGTGATTGTGTGATTGTGTGATTGTGTGATTGTGTGATTGTGAGATTGTGTGATTGTGTGATTGTGTGATTGTGTGACTGTGTGATTGTGTGATTGTGTGATTGTGTGATTGTGTGATTGTGTGATTGTGTGATTGTGTGGTTGTGTGATTGTGTGGTTGTGTGATTGTGTGATTGTGTGATTGTGGGATTGTGTGATTGTGTGATTGCGTGATTGTGTGGTTGTGTGATTGTGTGATTGTGTGATTGTGTGATTGTGCGATTGTGTGATTGCGTGGTTGTGTGATTGTGTGATTGTGGGATTGTGTGGTTGTGTGATTGTGTGGTTGTGTGATTGTGTGATTGTGTGGTTGTGTGATTGTGTGATTGTGTGATTGTGGGATTGTGTGGTTGTGTGATTGTGTGGTTGTGTGATTGCGTGATTGTGTGATTGTGGGATTGTGTGATTGTGTGATTGTATGGTTGTGTGATTGTGTGATTGTGTGATTGTGTGATTGTGTGATTGTGTGATTGTGTGATTGTGTGATTGTGTGATTGTGGGATTGTGTGAGTGTGTGATTGTGTGATTGTGTGATTGTGTGATTGTGTGATTGTGTCACAGTGTGATTGTGTGATTGTGTGGTTGTGTGATTGTGTGATTGTGTGATTGTGGGATTGTGTGGTTGTGTGATTGTGTGGTTGTGTGATTGTGTGATTGTGTGATTGTGGGATTGTGTGATTGCGTGATTGTGTGATTGTGTGTTTGTGTGGTTGTGTGATTGTGTGATTGTGTGCTTGTGTGATTGTGCGGTTGTGTGATTGCGTGGTTGCGTGATTGCGTGATTGTGTGATTGTGTGATTGTGTGATTGTGTGGTTGTGTGATTGTGTGATTGTGTGATTGCGTGATTGTGTGATTGTGTGATTGTGTGATTGTGTCACAGTGTGATTGTGTGATTGTGTGGTTGTGTGATTGTGTGATTGTGTGATTGTGTGATTGTGGGATTGTGTGGTTGTGTGATTGTGTGATTGTGTGATTGTGTGATTGTGTGATTGTGTGGTTGTGTGATTGTGTGGTTGTGTGATTGTGTGGTTGTGTGATTGTGTGATTGTGTGATTGTGGGATTGTGTGATTGTGTGATTGTGTGATTGTGTGGTTGTGTGATTGTGTGATTGTGTGATTGTGTGATTGTGCGATTGTGTGATTGCGTGGTTGCGTGATTGCGTGATTGTGTGATTGTGTGATTGTGTGATTGTGTGATTGTGTGGTTGTGTGATTGTGTGATTGTGTGATTGTGTGATAGTGTGATTGTGCGATTGTGTGATTGCGTGATTGCCTGGTTGCGTTATTCTGTGATTCCCTCGTTGTGTGATTGTGTTATTGTGTGATGAGGTGATTGTGGGATGGTGTGATTGTGTGATTGTGTGGTTGTGTGATTATGTGATTGTGTGATTGTGTTCATGTGTTATTTTGTGTTGGGGTGCTTGTGTGATTGCGTGAGTGTATGATTGTGTGACTGTGGATTGTGTATTGTGTGATTGTGTGATTGTGTGATTGTGTGATGGCGGGATGTGGATTGTCTGATTGTGTGATTGTGTATTGGTGTGATTGTGCGATTGTGTGACTTTGCGATTGTGTGGTTGTGTGATGGCGGGTTGTGGATTGTTTGATTGTGTGATTGTGTATTGGCGTGATTGTGCGATTTTGTGACAATGCAATTGTGTGATTGTGTGGTTGTGTGATTGTGTGATTGCATGGTGGGGTGATTGTGTGATAGTGTGATTGTGTGATAGTGTGATAGTGTGATTGTGTGATTGTGTGATTGTGTGATTGTGTGATTGTGTGATTGTGTCCATGTGTAATCGTGTGTTTGAGTGCTTGTGTGAGTGTGTGATTGTGTGATTGTGTGATTGTGTGATTGTGTCACAGTGTGATTGTGTGATTGTGTGGTTGTGTGGTTGTGTGATTGTGTGGTTGTGTGATTGTGTGATTGTGTGATTGTGGGATTGTGTGATTGTGTGATTGCGTGATTGTGTGGTTGTGTGATTGTGTGATTGTGTGATTGTGTGATTGTGCGATTGTGTGATTGCGTGGTTGTGTGATTGTGTGATTGTGGGATTGTGTGGTTGTGTGATTGTGTGGTTGTGTGATTGTGTGATTGTGTGGTTGTGTGATTGTGTGATTGTGTGATTGTGGGATTGTGTGGTTGTGTGATTGTGTGGTTGTGTGATTGCGTGATTGTGTGATTGTGGGATTGTGTGATTGTGTGATTGTATGGTTGTGTGATTGTGTGATTGTGTGATTGTGTGATTGTGTGATTGTGTGATTGTGTGATTGTGTGATTGTGTGATTGTGGGATTGTGTGAGTGTGTGATTGTGTGATTGTGTGATTGTGTGATTGTGTGATTGTGTCACAGTGTGATTGTGTGATTGTGTGGTTGTGTGATTGTGTGATTGTGTGATTGTGGGATTGTGTGGTTGTGTGATTGTGTGGTTGTGTGATTGTGTGATTGTGTGATTGTGGGATTGTGTGATTGCGTGATTGTGTGATTGTGTGTTTGTGTGGTTGTGTGATTGTGTGATTGTGTGCTTGTGTGATTGTGCGGTTGTGTGATTGCGTGGTTGCGTGATTGCGTGATTGTGTGATTGTGTGATTGTGTGATTGTGTGGTTGTGTGATTGTGTGATTGTGTGACTGCGTGATTGTGTGATTGTGTGATTGTGTGATTGTGTCACAGTGTGATTGTGTGATTGTGTGGTTGTGTGATTGTGTGATTGTGTGATTGTGTGATTGTGGGATTGTGTGGTTGTGTGATTGTGTGATTGTGTGATTGTGTGATTGTGTGATTGTGTGGTTGTGTGATTGTGTGGTTGTGTGATTGTGTGGTTGTGTGATTGTGTGATTGTGTGATTGTGGGATTGTGTGATTGTGTGATTGTGTGATTGTGTGGTTGTGTGATTGTGTGATTGTGTGATTGTGTGATTGTGCGATTGTGTGATTGCGTGGTTGCGTGATTGCGTGATTGTGTGATTGTGTGATTGTGTGATTGTGTGATTGTGTGGTTGTGTGATTGTGTGATTGTGTGATTGTGTGATAGTGTGATTGTGCGATTGTGTGATTGCGTGATTGCCTGGTTGCGTTATTCTGTGATTCCCTCGTTGTGTGATTGTGTTATTGTGTGATGAGGTGATTGTGGGATGGTGTGATTGTGTGATTGTGTGGTTGTGTGATTATGTGATTGTGTGATTGTGTTCATGTGTTATTTTGTGTTGGGGTGCTTGTGTGATTGCGTGAGTGTATGATTGTGTGACTGTGGATTGTGTATTGTGTGATTGTGTGATTGTGTGATTGTGTGATGGCGGGATGTGGATTGTCTGATTGTGTGATTGTGTATTGGTGTGATTGTGCGATTGTGTGACTTTGCGATTGTGTGGTTGTGTGATGGCGGGTTGTGGATTGTTTGATTGTGTGATTGTGTATTGGCGTGATTGTGCGATTTTGTGACAATGCAATTGTGTGATTGTGTGGTTGTGTGATTGTGTGATTGCATGGTGGGGTGATTGTGTGATAGTGTGATTGTGTGATAGTGTGATAGTGTGATTGTGTGATTGTGTGATTGTGTGATTGTGTGATTGTGTGATTGTGTCCATGTGTAATCGTGTGTTTGAGTGCTTGTGTGAGTGTGTGATTGTGTGATTGTGGATTGTGTGATTGTGTGATTGTGTGATTGTGTGATTGTGTGATTGTGGGTTTGTGTGGTTGTGTGATTGTGTGGTTGTGTGATTGTGTGATTGTGCGATTGTGTGGTAGTGTGATTGCGTTATTGTGTGATTGTGTGATTGTGTGATTGTGTGATTGTGGGATTGTGTGGTTGTGTGAGTGTGTGGTTGTGTGATTGCGTGATTGTGTGATTGTGGGATTGTGTGATTGTGTGATTGTGTGATTATGGGATTGTGTGGTTGTGTGATTGTGTGGTTGTGTGATTGTGTGATTGTGTGATTGCGTGATTGTGTGATTGTGTGATTGTGGGATTGTGTGGTTGTGTGATTGTGTGGTTGTGTGATTGCGTTATTGTGTGATTGTGGGATTGTGTGATTGTGTGATTGTATGGTTGTGTGATTGTGTGATTGTGTGATTGTGTGATTGTGTGATTGTGTGATTGTGTGATTGTGGGATTGTGTGAGTGTGTGATTGTGTGATTGTGTGATTGTGTGATTGTGTGATTGTGTGATTGTGTGATTGTGTGATTGTGTCACAGTGTGATTGTGTGATTGTGTGGTTGTGTGATTGTGTGATTGTGTGATTGTGTGATTGTGTGATTGTGTGATTGTGGGATTGTGTGGTTGTGTGATTGTGTGGTTGTGTGATTGTGTGATTGTGTGATTGTGTGAGTGTGTGATTGTGTGATTGTGGATTGTGTGATTGTGTGATTGTGTGATTGTGTGATTGTGTGATTGTGTGATTGTGGGATTGTGTGGTTGTGTGATTGTGTGGTTGTGTGATTGTGTGACTGTGGGATTGTGTGATTGTGTCACAGTGTGATTGTGTGATTGTGTGGTTGTGTGATTGTGTGATTGTATGACTGTGTGATTGTGGGATTGTGTGGTTGTGTGATTGTGTGATTGTGTGATTGTGGGATTGTGTGGTTGTGTGATTGTGTGGTTGTGTGATTGCGTGATTGTGTGATTGTGGGATTGTGTGATTGTGTGATTGTATGGTTGTGTGATTGTGTGATTGTGTGATTGTGTGATTGTGTGATTGTGTGATTGTGTGATTGTGGGATTGTGTGAGTGTGTGATTGTGTGATTGTGTGATTGTGTGATTGTGTGATTGTGTCACAGTGTGATTGTGTGATTGTGTGGTTGTGTGATTGTGTGATTGTGTGATTGTGTGATTGTGGGATTGTGTGGTTGTGTGATTGTGTGGTTGTGTGATTGTGTGATTGTGTGATTGTGGGATTGTGTGATTGCGTGATTGTGTGATTGTGTGATTGTGTGGTTGTGTGATTGTGTGATTGTGTGCTTGTGTGATTGTGCGGTTGTGTGATTGCGTGGTTGCGTGATTGCGTGATTGTGTGATTGTGTGATTGTGTGATTGTGTGGTTGTGTGATTGTGCGATTGTGTGATAGTGTGATTGTGCGATTGTGTGATTGCGTGATTGCCTGGTTGCGTGATTCTGTGATTCCCTCGTTGTGTGATTGTGTTATTGTGTGATGAGGTGCTTGTGGGATGGTGTGATTATGTGATTGTGTGATTGTGTAATTGTGTGATTGTGTGATTGTGTGATTGTGAGATTGTGTGATTGTGTGATTGTGTGATTGTGTGATTGTGTGATTGTGTGATTGTGTGATTGTGTGATTGTGTGATTGTGTGATTGTGTGATTGTGTCACAGTGTGATTGTGTGATTGTTCGGTTGTGTGATTGTGTGATTGTGTGATTGTGTGATTGTGGGGTTGTGTGGTTGTGTGATTGTGTGGTTGTGTGATTGTGTGATTGTGTGATTGTGGGATTGTGTGAATGCGTGATTGTGTGATTGTGTGATTGTGTGGTTGTGTGATTGTGTGATTGTGTGCTTGTGTGATTGTGCGGTTGTGTGATTGCGTGGTTGCGTGATTGCGTGATTGTGTGATTGTGTGATTGTGTGATTGTGTGGTTGTGTGATTGTGCGATTGTGTGATAGTGTGATTGTGGGATTGTGTGATTGCGTGATTGCCTGGTTGCGTGATTCTGTGATTCCCTCGTTGTGTGATTGAGTTATTGTGTGATGAGGTGCTTGTGGGATGGTGTGATTATGTGATTGTGTGATTGTGTAATTGTGTGATTGTGTGATTGTGTGATTGTGTGATTGTGTGATTGTGTGATTGTGAGATTGTGTGATTGTGTGATTGTGTGATTGTGTGATTGTGTGATTGTGTGATTGTGTGATTGTGTGATTGTGTGATTGTGTGGTTGTGTGATTGTGTGGTTGTGTGATTGTGTGATTGTGTGATTGTGGGATTGTGTGATTGTGTGATTGTGTGATTGTGTGGTTGTGTGATTGTGTGATTGTGTGATTGTGTGATTGTGCGATTGTGTGATTGCGTGGTTGCGTGATTGCGTGATTGTGTGATTGTGTGATTGTGTGATTGTGTGGTTGTGTGATTGTGTGATTGTGTGATAGTGTGATTGTGCGATTGTGTGATTGCGTGATTGCCTGGTTGCGTTATTCTGTGATTCCCTCGTTGTGTGATTGTGTTATTGTGTGATGAGGTGCTTGTGGGATGGTGTGATTGTGTGAATGTGTGATTGTGTGGTTGTGTGATTATGTGATTGTGTGATTGTGTTCATGTGTTATTTTGTGTTGGGGTGCTTGTGTGATTGCGTGAGTGTATGATTGTGTGACTGTGGATTGTGTATTGTGTGATTGTGTGATTGTGTGATTGTGTGATGGCGGGATGTGGATTATCTGATTGTGTGATTGTGTATTGGTGTGATTGTGCGATTGTGTGACTTTGCGATTGTGTGGTTGTGTGATGGCGGGTTGTGGATTGTTTGATTGTGTGATTGTGTATTGTCGTGATTGTGCGATTGTGTGACAATGCAATTGTGTGATTGTGTGGTTGTGTGATTGTGTGATTGCATGGTGGGGTGATTGTGTGATAGTGTGATTGTGTGATAGTGTGATAGTGTGATTGTGTGATTGTGTGATTGTGTGATTGTGTGATTGTGTGATTGTGTCCATGTGTAATCGTGTGTTTGAGTGCTTGTGTGAGTGTGTGATTGTGTGATTGTGGATTGTGTGATTGTGTGATTGTGTGATTGTGTGATTGTGTGATTGTGTGATTGTGGGTTTGTGTGGTTGTGTGATTGTGTGGTTGTGTGATTGTGTGATTGTGCGATTGTGTGGTAGTGTGATTGCGTTATTGTGTGATTGTGTGATTGTGTGATTGTGGGATTGTGTGGTTGTGTGAGTGTGTGGTTGTGTGATTGCGTGATTGTGTGATTGTGGGATTGTGTGATTGTGTGATTGTGTGATTATGGGATTGTGTGGTTGTGTGATTGTGTGGTTGTGTGATTGTGTGATTGTGTGATTGCGTGATTGTGTGATTGTGTGATTGTGGGATTGTGTGGTTGTGTGATTGTGTGGTTGTGTGATTGCGTTATTGTGTGATTGTGTGATTGTGTGATTGTATGGTTGTGTGATTGTGTGATTGTGTGATTGTGTGATTGTGTGATTGTGTGATTGTGGGATTGTGTGAGTGTGTGATTGTGTGATTGTGTGATTGTGTGATTGTGTGATTGTGTGATTGTGTGATTGTGTGATTGTGTCACAGTGTGATTGTGTGATTGTGTGGTTGTGTGATTGTGTGATTGTGTGATTGTGTGATTGTGTGATTGTGTGATTGTGTGATTGTGGGATTGTGTGGTTGTGTGATTGTGTGGTTGTGTGATTGTGTGATTGTGTGATTGTGTGAGTGTGTGATTGTGTGATTGTGGATTGTGTGATTGTGTGATTGTGTGATTGTGTGATTGTGTGATTGTGTGATTGTGTGATTGTGTGATTGTGTGATTGTGGGATTGTGTGGTTGTGTGATTGTGTGGTTGTGTGATTGTGTGACTGTGGGATTGTGTGGTTGTGTGATTGTGTGGTTGTGTGATTGTGTGATTGTGTGATTGTGTGATTGTGGGATTGTGTGATTGTGGGATTGTGTGATTGTGTGATTGTGTGATTGTGTGATTGTGTGATTGTGGGATTGTGTGAGTGTGTGATTGTGTGATTGTGTGATTGTGTGATTGTGTCACAGTGTGATTGTGTGATTGTGTGGTTGTGTGATTGTGTGATTGTGTGACTGTGTGATTGTGGGATTGTGTGGTTGTGTGATTGTGTGATTGTGTGATTGTGGGATTGTGTGGTTGTGTGATTGTGTGGTTGTGTGATTGCGTGATTGTGTGATTGTGGGATTGTGTGATTGTGTGATTGTATGGTTGTGTGATTGTGTGATTGTGTGATTGTGTGATTGTGTGATTGTGTGATTGTGTGATTGTGGGATTGTGTGAGTGTGTGATTGTGTGATTGTGTGATTGTGTGATTGTGTGATTGTGTCACAGTGTGATTGTGTGATTGTGTGGTTGTGTGATTGTGTGATTGTGTGATTGTGTGATTGTGGGATTGTGTGGTTGTGTGATTGTGTGGTTGTGTGATTGTGTGATTGTGTGATTGTGGGATTGTGTGATTGCGTGATTGTGTGATTGTGTGATTGTGGATTGTGTGATTGCGTGAGTGTGTGGTTGTGTGACTGTAGATTGCGTATTGTGTGATTGTGTGATTGTGTGATTGTGTGATTGTGTGATTGTGTGATTGTGCGATTGTGTGATTGTGTGATGGCGGGTTGTGGATTGTCTGATTGTGTGATTGTGTATTGGTGTGATTGTGCGATAGTGTGACAATGCGATTGTGTCATTGTGTGGTTGTGTGATTGTGTGATTGCATGGTGGGGTGATTGTGTGATAGTGTGATTGTGTGATAGTGTGATTGTGTGATTGTGTCCATGTGTAATCGTGTGTTTGGGTGCTTGTGTGATTGTGTGAGTGTGTGATTGTGTGATTGTGGATTGTGTGATTGTGTGATTGTGTGATTGTGTGATTGTGTGATTGTGTGATTGTGTGATTGTGGGATTGTGTGGTTGTGTGATTGTGTGGTTGTGTGATTGCGTGATTGTGTGATTGTGGGATTGTGTGATTGTGTGACTGTATGGTTGTGTGATTGTGTGATTGTGTGATTGTGTGATTGTGTGATTGTGTGATTGTGTGATTGTGTGATTGTGTGATTGTGTGATTGTGTGATTGTGTGATTGTGTGATTGTGTGATTGTGTGATTGTGTCACAGTGTGATTGTGTGATTGTGTGGTTGTGTGATTGTGTGATTGTGTGATTGTGTTATTGTGTGATTCTGTGATTGTGTGATTGTGTGATTGTGTGATTGTGTGATTGTGTGATTGTGTGATTGTGTGATTGTGTGAAAGTGGGTTTGCGTGTTTGTGGATTGTGTGGTTGTGTGATTGTGTGATGGCGGGATGTGGATTGTCTGATTGTGTGATTGTGTATTGGTGTGATTGTGCGATTGTGTGACTTTGCGATTGTGTGATTGTGTATTGGTGTGATTGTGCGATTGTGTGACTTTGCGATTGTGTGATTGTGTGATGGCGGGTTATGGATTGTCTGATTGTGTGATTGTGTATTGGTGTGATTATGCGATTGTGTGACAATGCGATTGTGTGATTGTGTGGTTGTGTGATTGTGTGATTGCATGGTGGGGTGATTGTGTGATAGTGTGATTGTGTGATAGTGTGATTGTGTGATTGTGTCCATGTGTAATCGTGTGTTTGGGTGCTTGTGTGATTGTGTGAGTGTGTGATTGTGTGATTGTGGATTGTGTGATTGTGTGACTGTGTGATTGTGTGATTGTGTGATTGTGTGATTGTGGGATTGTGTGGTTGTGTGATTGTGTGGTTGTGTGATTGCGTGATTGTGTGATTGTGGGATTGTGTGATTGTGTGATTGTGTGATTGTGTGATTGTGTGATTGTGTGATTGTGTGATTGTGTGATTGTGTGATTGTGGGATTGTGTGAGTGTGTGATTGTGTGAAAGTGGGTTTGCGTGTTTGTGGATTGTGTGGTTGTGTGATTGTGTGATGGCGGGATGTGGATTGTCTGATTGTGTGATTCTGTATTGGTGTGATTGTGCGATTGTGTGACTTTGCGATTGTGTGATTGTGTGATGGCGGGTTATGGATTGTCTGATTGTGTGATTCTGTATTGGTGTGATTATGCGATTGTGTGACAATGCGATTGTGTGATTGTGTGGTTGTGTGATTGTGTGATTGCATGGTGGGGTGATTGTGTGATAGTGTGATTGTGTGATAGTGTGATTGTGTGATTGTGTCCATGTGTAATCGTGTGTTTGGGTGCTTGTGTGATTGTGTGAGTGTGTGATTGTGTGATTGTGGATTGTGTGATTGTGTGACTGTGTGATTGTGTGATTGTGTGATTGTGTGATTGTGGGATTGTGTGGTTGTGTGATTGTGTGGTTGTGTGATTGCGTGATTGTGTGATTGTGGGATTGTGTGATTGTGTGATTGTGTGATTGTGTGATTGTGTGATTGTGTGATTGTGGGATTGTGTGAGTGTGTGATTGTGTGATTGTGTGATTGTGTGATTGTGTGATTGTGTCACAGTGTGATTGTGTGATTGTGTGGTTGTGTGATTGTGTGATTGTGTGATTGTGTGATTGTGTGATTGTGGGATTGTGTGGTTGTGTGATTGTGTGGTTGTGTGATTGTGTGATTGTGTGATTGTGTGATTGTGTGATTGTGGGATTGTGTGATTGCGTGATTGTGTGATTGTGTGATTGTGTGGTTGTGTGATTGTGTGATTGTGTGCTTGTGTGATTGTGCGGTTGTGTGATTGCGTGGTTGCGTGATTGCGTGATTGTGTGATTGTGTGATTGTGTGATTGTGTGGTTGTGTGATTGTGTGATTGTGTGATAGTGTGATTGTGCGATTGTGTGATTGCGTGATTCTGTGATTCCCTCGTTGTGTGATTGTGTTATTGTGTGATGAGGTGCTTGTGGGATGGTGTGATTGTGTGATTGTGTGATAGTGCGATTGTGTGATTGTGTCCATGTGTAATCGTGTGTTTGGGTGCTTGTGTGATTGTGTGAGTGTGTGATTGTGTGATTGTGGATTGTGTGATTGTGTGATTGTGTGATTGTGTGATTGTGTGATTGTGTGATTGTGTGATTGTGTGATTGTGTGATTGTGTGATTGTGTGATTGTGAGATTGTGTGATTGTGTGATTGTGTGATTGTGTGACTGTGTGATTGTGTGATTGTGTGATTGTGTGATTGTGTGATTGTGTGATTGTGTGGTTGTGTGATTGTGTGGTTGTGTGATTGTGTGATTGTGTGATTGTGGGATTGTGTGATTGTGTGATTGCGTGATTGTGTGGTTGTGTGATTGTGTGATTGTGTGATTGTGTGATTGTGCGATTGTGTGATTGCGTGGTTGCGTGATTGCGTGATTGTGTGATTGTGTGATTGTGTGATTGTGTGGTTGTGTGATTGTGTGATTGTGTGATAGTGTGATTGTGCGACTGTGTGATTGTGTCACAGTGTGATTGTGTGATTGTGTGGTTGTGTGATTGTGTGATTGTGTGATTGTGTGATTGTGGGATTGTGTGGTTGTGTGATTGTGTGGTTGTGTGATTGTGTGATTGTGTGGTTGTGTGATTGTGTGATTGTGTGATTGTGGGATTGTGTGGTTGTGTGATTGTGTGGTTGTGTGATTGTGTGATTGCATGGTGGGGTGATTGTGTGATAGTGTGATTGTGTGATTGTGTGATTGTGTGGTTGTGTGATTGTGTGATTGTGTGATTGTGTGATTGTGTCACAGTGTGATTGTGTGATTGTGTGGTTGTGTGATTGTGTGATTGTGTGATTGTGTGATTGTGTGATTGTGTGATTGTGTGATTGTGTGATTGTGTGATTGTGTGATTGTGTGATTGTGTGAAAGTGGGTTTGCGTGTTTGTGGATTGTGTGGTTGTGTGATTGTGTATTGGTGTGATTGTGCGATTGTGTGACAATGCGATTGTGTGATTGTGTGGTTGTGTGATTGTGTGATTGCATGGTGGGGTGATTGTGTGATAGTGTGATTGTGTGATTGTGTGATAGTGTGATTGTGTGATTGTGTCCATGTGTAATCGTGTGTTTGGGTGCTTGTGTGATTGTGTGAGTGTGTGATTGTGTGATTGTGGATTGTGTGATTGTGTGATTGTGTGATTGTGTGATTGTGTGATTGTGTGATTGTGTGATTGTGTGGTTGTGTGATTGTGTGGTTGTGTGATTGCGTGATTGTGTGATTGTGGGATTGTGTGGTTGTGTGATTGTGTGGTTGTGTGATTGCGTGATTGTGTGATTGTGGGATTGTGTGATTGTGTGATTGTATGGTTGTGTGATTGTGTGATTGTGTGATTGTGTGATTGTGGGATTGTGTGAGTGTGTGATTGTGTGATTGTGTGATTGTGTGATTGTGTGATTGTGTGATTGTGTGATTGTGTGATTGTGTCACAGTGTGATTGTGTGATTGTTCGGTTGTGTGATTGTGTGATTGTGTGATTGTGTGATTGTGGGGTTGTGTGGTTGTGTGATTGTGTGGTTGTGTGATTGTGTGATTGTGTGATTGTGGGATTGTGTGAATGCGTGATTGTGTGATTGTGTGATTGTGTGGTTGTGTGATTGTGTGATTGTGTGCTTGTGTGATTGTGCGGTTGTGTGATTGCGTGGTTGCGTGATTGCGTGATTGTGTGATTGTGTGATTGTGTGATTGTGTGGTTGTGTGATTGTGCGATTGTGTGATAGTGTGATTGTGGGATTGTGTGATTGCGTGATTGCCTGGTTGCGTGATTCTGTGATTCCCTCGTTGTGTGATTGAGTTATTGTGTGATGAGGTGCTTGTGGGATGGTGTGATTATGTGATTGTGTGATTGTGTAATTGTGTGATTGTGTGATTGTGTGATTGTGTGATTGTGAGATTGTGTGATTGTGTGATTGTGTGATTGTGTGATTGTGTGATTGTGTGATTGTGTGATTGTGTGATTGTGTGATTGTGTGATTGTGTGATTGTGTGGTTGTGTGATTGTGTGGTTGTGTGATTGTGTGATTGTGTGATTGTGGGATTGTGTGATTGTGTGATTGTGTGATTGTGTGGTTGTGTGATTGTGTGATTGTGTGATTGTGTGATTGTGCGATTGTGTGATTGCGTGGTTGCGTGATTGGGTGATTGTGTGATTGTGTGATTGTGTGATTGTGTGGTTGTGTGATTGTGTGATTGTGTGATAGTGTGATTGTGCGATTGTGTGATTGCGTGATTGCCTGGTTGCGTTATTCTGTGATTCCCTCGTTGTGTGATTGTGTTATTGTGTGATGAGGTGCTTGTGGGATGGTGTGATTGTGTGAATGTGTGATTGTGTGGTTGTGTGATTATGTGATTGTGTGATTGTGTTCATGTGTTATTTTGTGTTGGGGTGCTTGTGTGATTGCGTGAGTGTATGATTGTGTGACTGTGGATTGTGTATTGTGTGATTGTGTGATTGTGTGATTGTGTGATGGCGGGATGTGGATTATCTGATTGTGTGATTGTGTATTGGTGTGATTGTGCGATTGTGTGACTTTGCGATTGTGTGGTTGTGTGATGGCGGGTTGTGGATTGTTTGATTGTGTGATTGTGTATTGTCGTGATTGTGCGATTGTGTGACAATGCAATTGTGTGATTGTGTGGTTGTGTGATTGTGTGATTGCATGGTGGGGTGATTGTGTGATAGTGTGATTGTGTGATAGTGTGATAGTGTGATTGTGTGATTGTGTGATTGTGTGATTGTGTGATTGTGTGATTGTGTCCATGTGTAATCGTGTGTTTGAGTGCTTGTGTGAGTGTGTGATTGTGTGATTGTGGATTGTGTGATTGTGTGATTGTGTGATTGTGTGATTGTGTGATTGTGTGATTGTGGGTTTGTGTGGTTGTGTGATTGTGTGGTTGTGTGATTGTGTGATTGTGCGATTGTGTGGTAGTGTGATTGCGTTATTGTGTGATTGTGTGATTGTGTGATTGTGGGATTGTGTGGTTGTGTGAGTGTGTGGTTGTGTGATTGCGTGATTGTGTGATTGTGGGATTGTGTGATTGTGTGATTGTGTGATTATGGGATTGTGTGGTTGTGTGATTGTGTGGTTGTGTGATTGTGTGATTGTGTGATTGCGTGATTGTGTGATTGTGTGATTGTGGGATTGTGTGGTTGTGTGATTGTGTGGTTGTGTGATTGCGTTATTGTGTGATTGTGTGATTGTGTGATTGTATGGTTGTGTGATTGTGTGATTGTGTGATTGTGTGATTATGGGATTGTGTGGTTGTGTGATTGTGTGGTTGTGTGATTGTGTGATTGTGTGATTGCGTGATTGTGTGATTGTGTGATTGTGGGATTGTGTGGTTGTGTGATTGTGTGGTTGTGTGATTGCGTTATTGTGTGATTGTGTGATTGTGTGATTGTATGGTTGTGTGATTGTGTGATTGTGTGATTGTGTGATTGTGTGATTGTGTGATTGTGGGATTGTGTGAGTGTGTGATTGTGTGATTGTGTGATTGTGTGATTGTGTGATTGTGTGATTGTGTCACAGTGTGATTGTGTGATTGTGTGGTTGTGTGATTGTGTGATTGTGTGATTGTGTGATTGTGTGATTGTGGATTGTGTGATTGTGTGATTGTGTGATTGTGTGATTGTGTGATTGTGTGATTGTGTGATTGTGTGATTGTGGGATTGTGTGGTTGTGTGATTGTGTGGTTGTGTGATTGTGTGACTGTGGGATTGTGTGGTTGTGTGATTGTGTGGTTGTGTGATTGTGTGATTGTGTGATTGTGTGATTGTGGGATTGTGTGATTGTGGGATTGTGTGATTGTGTGATTGTGTGATTGTGTGATTGTGTGATTGTGGGATTGTGTGAGTGTGTGATTGTGTGATTGTGTGATTGCGTGATTGTGTCACAGTGTGATTGTGTGATTGTGTGGTTGTGTGATTGTGTGATTGTGTGACTGTGTGATTGTGGGATTGTGTGGTTGTGTGATTGTGTGATTGTGTGATTGTGGGATTGTGTGGTTGTGTGATTGTGTGGTTGTGTGATTGCGTGATTGTGTGATTGTGGGATTGTGTGATTGTGTGATTGTATGGTTGTGTGATTGTGTGATTGTGTGATTGTGTGATTGTGTGATTGTGTGATTGTGTGATTGTGGGATTGTGTGAGTGTGTGATTGTGTGATTGTGTGATTGTGTGATTGTGTGATTGTGTCACAGTGTGATTGTGTGATTGTGTGGTTGTGTGATTGTGTGATTGTGTGATTGTGTGATTGTGGGATTGTGTGGTTGTGTGATTGTGTGGTTGTGTGATTGTGTGATTGTGGGATTGTGTGATTGCGTGATTGTGTGATTGTGTGATTGTGGATTGTGTGATTGCGTGAGTGTGTGGTTGTGTGACTGTAGATTGCGTATTGTGTGATTGTGTGATTGTGTGATTGTGTGATTGTGTGATTGTGTGATTGTGCGATTGTGTGATTGTGTGATGGCGGGTTGTGGATTGTCTGATTGTGTGATTGTGTATTGGTGTGATTGTGCGATAGTGTGACAATGCGATTGTGTGATTGTGTGGTTGTGTGATTGTGTGATTGCATGGTGGGGTGATTGTGTGATAGTGTGATTGTGTGATAGTGTGATTGTGTGATTGTGTCCATGTGTAATCGTGTGTTTGGGTGCTTGTGTGATTGTGTGAGTGTGTGATTGTGTGATTGTGGATTGTGTGATTGTGTGATTGTGTGATTGTGTGATTGTGGGATTGTGTGGTTGTGTGATTGTGTGGTTGTGTGATTGCGTGATTGTGTGATTGTGGGATTGTGTGATTGTGTGACTGTATGGTTGTGTGATTGTGTGATTGTGTGATTGTGTGATTGTGTGATTGTGTGATTGTGTGATTGTGTGATTGTGTGATTGTGTGATTGTGTGATTGTGTGATTGTGTGATTGTGTGATTGTGTCACAGTGTGATTGTGTGATTGTGTGGTTGTGTGATTGTGTGATTGTGTGATTGTGTTATTGTGTGATTCTGTGATTGTGTGATTGTGTGATTGTGTGATTGTGTGATTGTGTGATTGTGTGATTGTGTGATTGTGTGAAAGTGGGTTTGCGTGTTTGTGGATTGTGTGGTTGTGTGATTGTGTGATGGCGGGATGTGGATTGTCTGATTGTGTGATTGTGCGATTGTGTGACTTTGCGATTGTGTGATTGTGTATTGGTGTGATTGTGCGATTGTGTGACTTTGCGATTGTGTGATTGTGTGATGGCGGGTTATGGATTGTCTGATTGTGTGATTGTGTATTGGTGTGATTATGCGATTGTGTGACAATGCGATTGTGTGATTGTGTGGTTGTGTGATTGTGTGATTGCATGGTGGGGTGATTGTGTGATAGTGTGATTGTGTGATAGTGTGATTGTGTGATTGTGTCCATGTGTAATCGTGTGTTTGGGTGCTTGTGTGATTGTGTGAGTGTGTGATTGTGTGATTGTGGATTGTGTGATTGTGTGACTGTGTGATTGTGTGATTGTGTGATTGTGTGATTGTGGGATCGTGTGGTTGTGTGATTGTGTGGTTGTGTGATTGCGTGATTGTGTGATTGTGGGATTGTGTGATTGTGTGATTGTGTGATTGTGTGATTGTGTGATTGTGTGATTGTGTGATTGTGTGATTGTGTGATTGTGGGATTGTGTGAGTGTGTGATTGTGTGAAAGTGGGTTTGCGTGTTTGTGGATTGTGTGGTTGTGTGATTGTGTGATGGCGGGATGTGGATTGTCTGATTGTGTGATTGTGTATTGGTGTGATTGTGCGATTGTGTGACTTTGCGATTGTGTGATTGTGTGATGGCGGGTTATGGATTGTCTGATTGTGTGATTCTGTATTGGTGTGATTATGCGATTGTGTGACAATGCGATTGTGTGATTGTGTGGTTGTGTGATTGTGTGATTGCATGGTGGGGTGATTGTGTGATAGTGTGATTGTGTGATAGTGTGATTGTGTGATTGTGTCCATGTGTAATCGTGTGTTTGGGTGCTTGTGTGATTGTGTGAGTGTGTGATTGTGTGATTGTGGATTGTGTGATTGTGTGACTGTGTGATTGTGTGATTGTGTGATTGTGTGATTGTGTGATTGTGGGATTGTGTGGTTGTGTGATTGTGTGGTTGTGTGATTGCGTGATTGTGTGATTGTGGGATTGTGTGATTGTGTGATTGTGTGATTGTGTGATTGTGTGATTGTGTGATTGTGGGATTGTGTGAGTGTGTGATTGTGTGATTGTGTGATTGTGTGATTGTGTGATTGTGTCACAGTGTGATTGTGTGATTGTGTGGTTGTGTGATTGTGTGATTGTGTGATTGTGTGATTGTGTGATTGTGGGATTGTGTGGTTGTGTGATTGTGTGGTTGTGTGATTGTGTGATTGTGTGATTGTGTGATTGTGTGATTGTGGGATTGTGTGATTGCGTGATTGTGTGATTGTGTGATTGTGTGGTTGTGTGATTGTGTGATTGTGTGCTTGTGTGATTGTGCGGTTGTGTGATTGCGTGGTTGCGTGATTGCGTGATTGTGTGATTGTGTGATTGTGTGATTGTGTGGTTGTGTGATTGTGTGATTGTGTGATAGTGTGATTGTGCGATTGTGTGATTGCGTGATTCTGTGATTCCCTCGTTGTGTGATTGTGTTATTGTGTGATGAGGTGCTTGTGGGATGGTGTGATTGTGTGATTGTGTGATAGTGCGATTGTGTGATTGTGTCCATGTGTAATCGTGTGTTTGGGTGCTTGTGTGATTGTGTGAGTGTGTGATTGTGTGATTGTGGATTGTGTGATTGTGTGATTGTGTGATTGTGTGATTGTGTGATTGTGTGATTGTGTGATTGTGTGATTGTGTGATTGTGTGATTGTGTGATTGTGAGATTGTGTGATTGTGTGATTGTGTGATTGTGTGACTGTGTGATTGTGTGATTGTGTGATTGTGTGATTGTGTGATTGTGTGATTGTGTGATTGTGTGGTTGTGTGATTGTGTGGTTGTGTGATTGTGTGATTGTGTGATTGTGGGATTGTGTGATTGTGTGATTGCGTGATTGTGTGGTTGTGTGATTGTGTGATTGTGTGATTGTGTGATTGTGTGATTGTGCGATTGTGTGATTGCGTGGTTGCGTGATTGCGTGATTGTGTGATTGTGTGATTGTGTGATTGTGTGGTTGTGTGATTGTGTGATTGTGTGATAGTGTGATTGTGCGACTGTGTGATTGTGTCACAGTGTGATTGTGTGATTGTGTGGTTGTGTGATTGTGTGATTGTGTGATTGTGTGATTGTGGGATTGTGTGGTTGTGTGATTGTGTGGTTGTGTGATTGTGTGATTGTGTGGTTGTGTGATTGTGTGATTGTGTGATTGTGGGATTGTGTGGTTGTGTGATTGTGTGGTTGTGTGATTGTGTGATTGCATGGTGGGGTGATTGTGTGATAGTGTGATTGTGTGATTGTGTGATTGTGTGATTGTGTGGTTGTGTGATTGTGTGATTGTGTGATTGTGTGATTGTGTCACAGTGTGATTGTGTGATTGTGTGGTTGTGTGATTGTGTGACTGTGTGATTGTGTGATTGTGTGATTGTGTGATTGTGTGATTGTGTGATTGTGTGAAAGTGGGTTTGCGTGTTTGTGGATTGTGTGGTTGTGTGATTGTGTATTGGTGTGATTGTGCGATTGTGTGACAATGCGATTGTGTGATTGTGTGGTTGTGTGATTGTGTGATTGCATGGTGGGGTGATTGTGTGATAGTGTGATTGTGTGATTGTGTGATAGTGTGATTGTGTGATTGTGTCCATGTGTAATCGTGTGTTTGGGTGCTTGTGTGATTGTGTGAGTGTGTGATTGTGTGATTGTGGATTGTGTGATTGTGTGATTGTGTGATTGTGTGATTGTGTGATTGTGTGATTGTGTGATTGTGTGGTTGTGTGATTGTGTGGTTGTGTGATTGCGTGATTGTGTGATTGTGGGATTGTGTGGTTGTGTGATTGTGTGGTTGTGTGATTGCGTGATTGTGTGATTGTGGGATTGTGTGATTGTGTGATTGTATGGTTGTGTGATTGTGTGATTGTGTGATTGTGTGATTGTGGGATTGTGTGAGTGTGTGATTGTGTGATTGTGTGATTGTGTGATTGTGTGATTGTGTGATTGTGTGATTGTGTGATTGTGTCACAGTGTGATTGTGTGATTGTTCGGTTGTGTGATTGTGTGATTGTGTGATTGTGTGATTGTGGGGTTGTGTGGTTGTGTGATTGTGTGGTTGTGTGATTGTGTGATTGTGTGATTGTGGGATTGTGTGAATGCGTGATTGTGTGATTGTGTGATTGTGTGGTTGTGTGATTGTGTGATTGTGTGCTTGTGTGATTGTGCGGTTGTGTGATTGCGTGGTTGCGTGATTGCGTGATTGTGTGATTGTGTGATTGTGTGATTGTGTGGTTGTGTGATTGTGCGATTGTGTGATAGTGTGATTGTGGGATTGTGTGATTGCGTGATTGCCTGGTTGCGTGATTCTGTGATTCCCTCGTTGTGTGATTGAGTTATTGTGTGATGAGGTGCTTGTGGGATGGTGTGATTATGTGATTGTGTGATTGTGTAATTGTGTGATTGTGTGATTGTGTGATTGTGTGATTGTGAGATTGTGTGATTGTGTGATTGTGTGATTGTGTGATTGTGTGATTGTGTGATTGTGTGATTGTGTGATTGTGTGATTGTGTGATTGTGTGATTGTGTGATTGTGTGGTTGTGTGATTGTGTGGTTGTGTGATTGTGTGATTGTGTGATTGTGGGATTGTGTGATTGTGTGATTGTGTGATTGTGTGGTTGTGTGATTGTGTGATTGTGTGATTGTGTGATTGTGCGATTGTGTGATTGCGTGGTTGCGTGATTGCGTGATTGTGTGATTGTGTGATTGTGTGATTGTGTGGTTGTGTGATTGTGTGATTGTGTGATAGTGTGATTGTGCGATTGTGTGATTGCGTGATTGCCTGGTTGCGTTATTCTGTGATTCCCTCGTTGTGTGATTGTGTTATTGTGTGATGAGGTGCTTGTGGGATGGTGTGATTGTGTGAATGTGTGATTGTGTGGTTGTGTGATTATGTGATTGTGTGATTGTGTTCATGTGTTATTTTGTGTTGGGGTGCTTGTGTGATTGCGTGAGTGTATGATTGTGTGACTGTGGATTGTGTATTGTGTGATTGTGTGATTGTGTGATTGTGTGATGGCGGGATGTGGATTATCTGATTGTGTGATTGTGTATTGGTGTGATTGTGCGATTGTGTGACAATGCAATTGTGTGATTGTGTGGTTGTGTGATTGTGTGATTGCATGGTGGGGTGATTGTGTGATAGTGTGATTGTGTGATAGTGTGATAGTGTGATTGTGTGATTGTGTGATTGTGTGATTATGTTATTGTGTGATTGTGTCCATGTGTAATCGTGTGTTTGAGTGCTTGTGTGAGTGTGTGATTGTGTGATTGTGGATTGTGTGAATGTGTGATTGTGTGATTGTGTGATTGTGTGATTGTGTGATTGTGGGTTTGTGTGGTTGTGTGATTGTGTGGTTGTGTGATTGTGTGATTGTGCGATTGTGTGGTAGTGTGATTGCGTTATTGTGTGATTGTGTGATTGTGTGATTGTGGGATTGTGTGGTTGTGTGAGTGTGTGGTTGTGTGATTGCGTGATTGTGTGATTGTGGGATTGTGTGATTGTGTGATTGTGTGATTATGGGATTGTGTGGTTGTGTGATTGTGTGGTTGTGTGATTGTGTGATTGTGTGATTGCGTGATTGTGTGATTGTGTGATTGTGGGATTGTGTGGTTGTGTGATTGTGTGGTTGTGTGATTGCGTTATTGTGTGATTGTGTGATTGTGTGATTGTATGGTTGTGTGATTGTGTGATTGTGTGATTGTGTGATTATGGGATTGTGTGGTTGTGTGATTGTGTGGTTGTGTGATTGTGTGATTGTGTGATTGCGTGATTGTGTGATTGTGTGATTGTGGGATTGTGTGGTTGTGTGATTGTGTGGTTGTGTGATTGCGTTATTGTGTGATTGTGTGATTGTGTGATTGTATGGTTGTGTGATTGTGTGATTGTGTGATTGTGTGATTGTGTGATTGTGTGATTGTGTGATTGTGGGATTGTGTGAGTGTGTGATTGTGTGATTGTGTGATTGTGTGATTGTGTGATTGTGTGATTGTGTGATTGTGTCACAGTGTGATTGTGTGATTGTGTGGTTGTGTGATTGTGTGATTGTGTGATTGTGTGATTGTGTGATTGTGTGATTGCGGGATTGTGTGGTTGTGTGATTGTGTGGTTGTGTGATTGTGTGATTGTGTGATTGTGTGAGTGTGTGATTGTGTGATTGTGGATTGTGTGATTGTGTGATTGTGTGATTGTGTGATTGTGTGATTGTGTGATTGTGTGATTGTGGGATTGTGTGGTTGTGTGATTGTGTGGTTGTGTGATTGTGTGACTGTGGGATTGTGTGGTTGTGTGATTGTGTGGTTGTGTGATTGTGTGATTGTGTGATTGTGTGATTGTGGGATTGTGTGATTGTGGGATTGTGTGATTGTGTGATTGTGTGATTGTGTGATTGTGTGATTGTGGGATTGTGTGAGTGTGTGATTGTGTGATTGTGTGATTGTGTGATTGTGTCACAGTGTGATTGTGTGATTGTGTGGTTGTGTGATTGTGTGATTGTGTGACTGTGTGATTGTGGGATTGTGTGGTTGTGTGATTGTGTGATTGTGTGATTGTGGGATTGTGTGGTTGTGTGATTGTGTGGTTGTGTGATTGCGTGATTGTGTGATTGTGGGATTGTGTGATTGTGTGATTGTATGGTTGTGTGATTGTGTGATTGTGTGATTGTGTGATTGTGTGATTGTGTGATTGTGTGATTGTGGGATTGTGTGAGTGTGTGATTGTGTGATTGTGTGATTGTGTGATTGTGTGATTGTGTCACAGTGTGATTGTGTGATTGTGTGGTTGTGTGATTGTGTGATTGTGTGATTGTGTGATTGTGGGATTGTGTGGTTGTGTGATTGTGTGGTTGTGTGATTGTGTGATTGTGTGATTGTGGGATTGTGTGATTGCGTGATTGTGTGATTGTGTGATTGTGTGGCTGTGTGATTGTGTGATTGTGTGCTTGTGTGATTGTGCGGTTGTGTGATTGCGTGGTTGCGTGATTGCGTGATTGTGTGATTGTGTGATTGTGTGATTGTGTGATTGTGTGGTCGTGTGATTGTGCGATTGTGTGATAGTGTGATTGTGCGATTGTGTGATTGCGTGATTGCCTGGTTGCGTGATTCTGTGATTCCCTCGTTGTGTGATTGTGTTATTGTGTGATGAGGTGCTTGTGGGATGGTGTGATTATGTGATTGTGTGATTGTGTAATTGTGTGATTGTGTGATTGTGTGATTGTGAGATTGTGTGATTGTGTGATTGTGTGATTGTGTGATTGTGTGATTGTGTGATTGTGTGATTGTGTGATTGTGTGATTGTGTGATTGTGTGGTTGTGTGATTGTGTGGTTGTGTGATTGTGTGATTGTGTGATTGTGGGATTGTGTGATTGTGTGATTGTGTGATTGTGTGGTTGTGTGATTGTGTGATTGTGTGATTGTGTGATTGTGCGATTGTGTGATTGCGTGGTTGCGTGATTGCGTGATTGTGTGATTGTGTGATTGCGTGATTGTGTGATTGTGTGGTTGTGTGATTGCGTTATTGTGTGATTGTGTGATTGTGTGATTGTGTGATTGTGGGATTGTGTGGTTGTGTGAGTGTGTGGTTGTGTGATTGCGTGATTGTGTGATTGTGGGATTGTGTGATTGTGGGATTGTGTGGTTGTGTGATTGTGTGGTTGTGTGATTGCGTGATTGTGTGATTGTGGGATTGTGTGATTGTGTGATTGTATGGTTGTGTGATTGTGTGATTGTGTGATTGTGTGATTGTGGGATTGTGTGAGTGTGTGATTGTGTGATTGTGTGATTGTGTGATTGTGTGATTGTGTGATTGTGTGATTGTGTCACAGTGTGATTGTGTGATTGTGTGGTCGTGTGATTGTGTGATTGTGTGATTGTGTGATTGTGGGGTTGTGTGGTTGTGTGATTGTGTGGTTGTGTGATTGTGTGATTGTGTGATTGTGTTATTGTGTGATGAGGTGCTTGTGGGATGGTGTGATTATGTGATTGTGTGATTGTGTAATTGTGTGATTGTGTGATTGTGTGATTGTGAGATTGTGTGATTGTGTGATTGTGTGATTGTGTGATTGTGTGATTGTGTGATTGTGTGATTGTGTGATTGTGTGATTGTGTGATTGTGTGATTGTGTGGTTGTGTGATTGTGTGGTTGTGTGATTGTGTGATTGTGTGATTGTGGGATTGTGTGATTGTGTGATTGTGTGATTGTGTGGTTGTGTGATTGTGTGATTGTGTGATTGTGTGATTGTGTGATTGTGCGATTGTGTGATTGCGTGGTTGCGTGATTGCGTGATTGTGTGATTGTGTGATTGTGTGATTGTGTGATTGTGTGGTTGTGTGATTGCGTTATTGTGTGATTGTGTGATTGTGTGATTGTGTGATTGTGTGATTGTGGGATTGTGTGGTTGTGTGAGTGTGTGGTTGTGTGATTGCGTGATTGTGTGATTGTGGGATTGTGTGATTGTGTGATTGTGTGATTATGGGATTGTGTGGTTGTGTGATTGTGTGGTTGTGTGATTGTGTGATTGTGTGATTGCGTGATTGTGTAATTGTGTGATTGTGGGATTGTGTGGTTGTGTGATTGTGTGGTTGTGTGATTGCGTTATTGTGTGATTGTGGGATTGTGTGATTGTGTGATTGTATGGTTGTGTGATTGTGTGATTGTGTGATTGTGTGATTGTGTGATTGTGTGATTGTGTGATTGTGTGATTGTGTCACAGTGTGATTGTGTGATTGTGTGGTTGTGTGATTGTGTGATTGTGTGATTGTGGGATTGTGTGGTTGTGTGATTGTGTGGTTGTGTGATTGTGTGATTGTGTGCTTGTGTGATTGTGCGGTTGTGTGATTGCGTGGTTGCGTGATTGCGTGATTGTGTGATTGTGTGATTGTGTGATTGTGTGGTTGTGTGATTGTGTGATTGTGTGATTGTGTGGTTGTGTGATTGTGTGATTGTGTGCTTGTGTGATTGTGCGGTTGTGTGATTGCGTGGTTGCGTGATTGCGTGATTGTGTGATTGTGTGATTGTGTGATTGTGTGGTTGTGTGATTGTGTGATTGTGTGATAGTGTGATTGTGCGATTGTGTGATTGCGTGATTGCCTGGTTGCGTGATTCTGTGATTCCCTCGTTGTGTGATTGTGTTATTGTGTGATGAGGTGCTTGTGGGATGGTGTGATTGTGTGATTGTGTGATTGTGTGATTGTGTGATTGTGTGATTGTGTCATTGTGTGAAAGTGGGTTTGTGTGTTTGTGGATTGTGTGGTTGTGTGATTGTGTGATGGCGGGATGTGGATTGTCTGATTGTGTGATTGTGTATTGGTGTGATTGTGCGATTGTGTGACTTTGCGATTGTGTGATTGTGTGATGGCGGGTTGTGGATTGTCTGATTGTGTGATTGTGTATTTTTGTGATTGTGCGATTGTGTGACAATGCGATTGTGTGACAATGCGATTGTGTGATTGTGTGGTTGTGTGATTGTGTGATTGCATGGTGGGGTGATTGTGTGATAGTGTGATTGTGTGATTGTGTGATTGTGTGATTGTGTGATTGTGTCACAGTGTGATTGTGTGATTGTGTGGTTGTGTGATTGTGTGATTGTGTGATTGTGGGATTGTGTGGTTGTGTGATTGTGTGGTTGTGTGATTGTGTGATTGTGTGCTTGTGTGATTGTGCGGTTGTGTGATTGCGTGGTTGCGTGATTGCGTGATTGTGTGATTGTGTGATTGTGTGATTGTGTGGTTGTGTGATTGTGTGATTATGTGATTGTGTGATTGTGTCACAGTGTGATTGTGTGATTGTGTGGTTGTGTGATTGTGTGATTGTGTGATTGTGTGATTGTGTGATTGTGTGATTGTGTGATTGTGTGATTGTGTGAAAGTGGGTTTGCGTGTTTGTGGATTGTGTGGTTGTGTGATTGTGTATTGGTGTGATTGTGCGATTGTGTGACAATGCGATTGTGTGATTGTGTGGTTGTGTGATTGTGTGGTTGTGTGATTGTGTGATTGTGTGATTGTGGGATTGTGTGATTGCGTGATTGTGTGATTGTGTGATTGTGGATTGTGTGATTGCGTGAGTGTGTGGTTGTGTGACTGTAGATTGCGTATTGTGTGATTGTGTGATTGTGTGATTGTGTGATTGTGTGATTGTGTGATTGTGCGATTGTGTGATTGTGTGATGGCGGGTTGTGGATTGTCTGATTGTGTGATTGTGTATTGGTGTGATTGTGCGATAGTGTGACAATGCGATTGTGTGATTGTGTGGTTGTGTGATTGTGTCCATGTGTAATCGTGTGTTTGGGTGCTTGTGTGATTGTGTGAGTGTGTGATTGTGTGATTGTGGATTGTGTGATTGTGTGATTGTGTGATTGTGTGATTGTGTGATTGTGTGATTGTGGGATTGTGTGGTTGTGTGATTGTGTGGTTGTGTGATTGCGTGATTGTGTGATTGTGGGATTGTGTGATTGTGTGACTGTATGGTTGTGTGATTGTGTGATTGTGTGATTGTGTGATTGTGTGATTGTGTGATTGTGTGATTGTGTGATTGTGTGATTGTGTGATTGTGTGATTGTGTGATTGTGTGATTGTGTGATTGTGTGATTGTGTGATTGTGTCACAGTGTGATTGTGTGATTGTGTGGTTGTGTGATTGTGTGATTGTGTGATTGTGTTATTGTGTGATTCTGTGATTGTGTGATTGTGTGATTGTGTGATTGTGTGATTGTGGGATTGTGTGAGTGTGTGATTGTGTGAAAGTGGGTTTGCGTGTTTGTGGATTGTGTGGTTGTGTGATTGTGTGATGGCGGGATGTGGATTGTCTGATTGTGTGATTGTGTATTGGTGTGATTGTGCGATTGTGTGACTTTGCGATTGTGTGATTGTGTGATGGCGGGTTATGGATTGTCTGATTGTGTGATTCTGTATTGGTGTGATTATGCGATTGTGTGACAATGCGATTGTGTGATTGTGTGGTTGTGTGATTGTGTGAGTGTGTGATTGTGTGATTGTGGATTGTGTGATTGTGTGATTGTGTGATTGTGTGATTGTGTGATTGTGTGATTGTGTGATTGTGGGATTGTGTGGTTGTGTGATTGTGTGGTTGTGTGATTGCGTGATTGTGTGATTGTGGGATTGTGTGATTGTGTGACTGTATGGTTGTGTGATTGTGTGATTGTGTGATTGTGTGATTGTGTGATTGTGTGATTGTGTGATTGTGTGATTGTGTGATTGTGTGATTGTGTGATTGTGTGATTGTGTGATTGTGTGATTGTGTGATTGTGTCACAGTGTGATTGTGTGATTGTGTGGTTGTGTGATTGTGTGATTGTGTGATTGTGTTATTGTGTGATTCTGTGATTGTGTGATTGTGTGATTGTGTGATTGTGTGATTGTGGGATTGTGTGAGTGTGTGATTGTGTGAAAGTGGGTTTGCGTGTTTGTGGATTGTGTGGTTGTGTGATTGTGTGATGGCGGGATGTGGATTGTCTGATTGTGTGATTGTGTATTGGTGTGATTGTGCGATTGTGTGACTTTGCGATTGTGTGATTGTGTGATGGCGGGTTATGGATTGTCTGATTGTGTGATTCTGTATTGGTGTGATTATGCGATTGTGTGACAATGCGATTGTGTGATTGTGTGGTTGTGTGATTGTGTGATTGCATGGTGGGGTGATTGTGTGATAGTGTGATTGTGTGATAGTGTGATTGTGTGATTGTGTCCATGTGTAATCGTGTGTTTGGGTGCTTGTGTGATTGTGTGAGTGTGTGATTGTGTGATTGTGGATTGTGTGATTGTGTGACTGTGTGATTGTGTGATTGTGTGATTGTGTGATTGTGGGATTGTGTGGTTGTGTGATTGTGTGGTTGTGTGATTGCGTGATTGTGTGATTGTGGGATTGTGTGATTGTGTGATTGTGTGATTGTGTGATTGTGTGATTGTGTGATTGTGTGATTGTGGGATTGTGTGAGTGTGTGATTGTGTGATTGTGTGATTGTGTGATTGTGTGATTGTGTCACAGTGTGATTGTGTGATTGTGTGGTTGTGTGATTGTGTGATTGTGTGATTGTGTGATTGTGTGATTGTGGGATTGTGTGGTTGTGTGATTGTGTGGTTGTGTGATTGTGTGATTGTGTGATTGTGTGATTGTGTGATTGTGGGATTGTGTGATTGCGTGATTGTGTGATTGTGTGATTGTATGGTTGTGTGATTGTGTGATTGTGTGCTTGTGTGATTGTGCGGTTGTGTGATTGCATGGTGGGGTGATTGTGTGATAGTGTGATTGTGTGATAGTGTGATTGTGTGATTGTGTCCATGTGTAATCGTGTGTTTGGGTGCTTGTGTGATTGTGTGAGTGTGTGATTGTGTGATTGTGGATTGTGTGATTGTGTAACTGTGTGATTGTGTGATTGTGTGATTGTGTGATTGTGGGATTGTGTGGTTGTGTGATTGTGTGGTTGTGTGATTGCGTGATTGTGTGATTGTGGGATTGTGTGATTGTGTGATTGTGTGATTGTGTGATTGTGTGATTGTGGGATTGTGTGAGTGTGTGATTGTGTGATTGTGTGATTGTGTGATTGTGTGATTGTGTCACAGTGTGATTGTGTGATTGTGTGGTTGTGTGATTGTGTGATTGTGTGATTGTGTGATTGTGTGATTGTGGGATTGTGTGGTTGTGTGATTGTGTGGTTGTGTGATTGTGTGATTGTGTGATTGTGTGATTGTGTGATTGTGGGATTGTGTGATTGCGTGATTGTGTGATTGTGTGATTGTGTGGTTGTGTGATTGTGTGATTGTGTGCTTGTGTGATTGTGCGGTTGTGTGATTGCGTGGTTGCGTGATTGCGTGATTGTGTGATTGTGTGATTGTGTGATTGTGTGGTTGTGTGATTGTGTGATTGTGTGATAGTGTGATTGTGCGATTGTGTGATTGCGTGATTCTGTGATTCCCTCGTTGTGTGATTGTGTTATTGTGTGATGAGGTGCTTGTGGGATGGTGTGATTGTGTGATTGTGTGATAGTGCGATTGTGTGATTGTGTCCATGTGTAATCGTGTGTTTGGGTGCTTGTGTGATTGTGTGAGTGTGTGATTGTGTGATTGTGGATTGTGTGATTGTGTGATTGTGTGATTGTGTGATTGTGTGATTGTGTGATTGTGTGATTGTGTGATTGTGTGATTGTGTGATTGTGTGATTGTGAGATTGTGTGATTGTGTGATTGTGTGATTGTGTGACTGTGTGATTGTGTGATTGTGTGATTGTGTGATTGTGTGATTGTGTGATTGTGTGATTGTGTGGTTGTGTGATTGTGTGGTTGTGTGATTGTGTGATTGTGTGATTGTGGGATTGTGTGATTGTGTGATTGCGTGATTGTGTGGTTGTGTGATTGTGTGATTGTGTGATTGTGTGATTGTGCGATTGTGTGATTGCGTGGTTGCGTGATTGCGTGATTGTGTGATTGTGTGATTGTGTGATTGTGTGGTTGTGTGATTGTGTGATTGTGTGATAGTGTGATTGTGCGACTGTGTGATTGTGTCACAGTGTGATTGTGTGATTGTGTGGTTGTGTGATTGTGTGATTGTGTGATTGTGTGATTGTGGGATTGTGTGGTTGTGTGATTGTGTGGTTGTGTGATTGTGTGATTGTGTGGTTGTGTGATTGTGTGATTGTGTGATTGTGGGATTGTGTGGTTGTGTGATTGTGTGGTTGTGTGATTGTGTGATTGCATGGTGGGGTGATTGTGTGATAGTGTGATTGTGTGATTGTGTGATTGTGTGGTTGTGTGATTGTGTGATTGTGTGATTGTGTGATTGTGTCACAGTGTGATTGTGTGATTGTGTGGTTGTGTGATTGTGTGATTGTGTGATTGTGTGATTGTGTGATTGTGTGATTGTGTGATTGTGTGATTGTGTGATTGTGTGAAAGTGGGTTTGCGTGTTTGTGGATTGTGTGGTTGTGTGATTGTGTATTGGTGTGATTGTGCGATTGTGTGACAATGCGATTGTGTGATTGTGTGGTTGTGTGATTGTGTGATTGCATGGTGGGGTGATTGTGTGATAGTGTGATTGTGTGATTGTGTGATAGTGTGATTGTGTGATTGTGTCCATGTGTAATCGTGTGTTTGGGTGCTTGTGTGATTGTGTGAGTGTGTGATTGTGTGATTGTGGATTGTGTGATTGTGTGATTGTGTGATTGTGTGATTGTGTGATTGTGTGATTGTGTGATTGTGTGGTTGTGTGATTGTGTGGTTGTGTGATTGCGTGATTGTGTGATTGTGGGATTGTGTGGTTGTGTGATTGTGTGGTTGTGTGATTGCGTGATTGTGTGATTGTGGGATTGTGTGATTGTGTGATTGTATGGTTGTGTGATTGTGTGATTGTGTGATTGTGTGATTGTGGGATTGTGTGAGTGTGTGATTGTGTGATTGTGTGATTGTGTGATTGTGTGATTGTGTGATTGTGTGATTGTGTGATTGTGTCACAGTGTGATTGTGTGATTGTTCGGTTGTGTGATTGTGTGATTGTGTGATTGTGTGATTGTGGGGTTGTGTGGTTGTGTGATTGTGTGGTTGTGTGATTGTGTGATTGTGTGATTGTGGGATTGTGTGAATGCGTGATTGTGTGATTGTGTGATTGTGTGGTTGTGTGATTGTGTGATTGTGTGCTTGTGTGATTGTGCGGTTGTGTGATTGCGTGGTTGCGTGATTGCGTGATTGTGTGATTGTGTGATTGTGTGATTGTGTGGTTGTGTGATTGTGCGATTGTGTGATAGTGTGATTGTGGGATTGTGTGATTGCGTGATTGCCTGGTTGCGTGATTCTGTGATTCCCTCGTTGTGTGATTGAGTTATTGTGTGATGAGGTGCTTGTGGGATGGTGTGATTATGTGATTGTGTGATTGTGTAATTGTGTGATTGTGTGATTGTGTGATTGTGTGATTGTGAGATTGTGTGATTGTGTGATTGTGTGATTGTGTGATTGTGTGATTGTGTGATTGTGTGATTGTGTGATTGTGTGATTGTGTGATTGTGTGATTGTGTGATTGTGTGGTTGTGTGATTGTGTGGTTGTGTGATTGTGTGATTGTGTGATTGTGGGATTGTGTGATTGTGTGATTGTGTGATTGTGTGGTTGTGTGATTGTGTGATTGTGTGATTGTGTGATTGTGCGATTGTGTGATTGCGTGGTTGCGTGATTGCGTGATTGTGTGATTGTGTGATTGTGTGATTGTGTGGTTGTGTGATTGTGTGATTGTGTGATAGTGTGATTGTGCGATTGTGTGATTGCGTGATTGCCTGGTTGCGTTATTCTGTGATTCCCTCGTTGTGTGATTGTGTTATTGTGTGATGAGGTGCTTGTGGGATGGTGTGATTGTGTGAATGTGTGATTGTGTGGTTGTGTGATTATGTGATTGTGTGATTGTGTTCATGTGTTATTTTGTGTTGGGGTGCTTGTGTGATTGCGTGAGTGTATGATTGTGTGACTGTGGATTGTGTATTGTGTGATTGTGTGATTGTGTGATTGTGTGATGGCGGGATGTGGATTATCTGATTGTGTGATTGTGTATTGGTGTGATTGTGCGATTGTGTGACAATGCAATTGTGTGATTGTGTGGTTGTGTGATTGTGTGATTGCATGGTGGGGTGATTGTGTGATAGTGTGATTGTGTGATAGTGTGATAGTGTGATTGTGTGATTGTGTGATTGTGTGATTATGTGATTGTGTGATTGTGTCCATGTGTAATCGTGTGTTTGAGTGCTTGTGTGAGTGTGTGATTGTGTGATTGTGGATTGTGTGATTGTGTGATTGTGTGATTGTGTGATTGTGTGATTGTGTGATTGTGGGTTTGTGTGGTTGTGTGATTGTGTGGTTGTGTGATTGTGTGATTGTGCGATTGTGTGGTAGTGTGATTGCGTTATTGTGTGATTGTGTGATTGTGTGATTGTGGGATTGTGTGGTTGTGTGAGTGTGTGGTTGTGTGATTGCGTGATTGTGTGATTGTGGGATTGTGTGATTGTGGGATTGTGTGATTATGGGATTGTGTGGTTGTGTGATTGTGTGGTTGTGTGATTGTGTGATTGTGTGATTGCGTGATTGTGTGATTGTGTGATTGTGGGATTGTGTGGTTGTGTGATTGTGTGGTTGTGTGATTGCGTTATTGTGTGATTGTGTGATTGTGTGATTGTATGGTTGTGTGATTGTGTGATTGTGTGATTGTGTGATTATGGGATTGTGTGGTTGTGTGATTGTGTGGTTGTGTGATTGTGTGATTGTGTGATTGCGTGATTGTGTGATTGTGTGATTGTGGGATTGTGTGGTTGTGTGATTGTGTGGTTGTGTGATTGCGTTATTGTGTGATTGTGTGATTGTGTGATTGTATGGTTGTGTGATTGTGTGATTGTGTGATTGTGTGATTGTGTGATTGTGTGATTGTGTGATTGTGGGATTGTGTGAGTGTGTGATTGTGTGATTGTGTGATTGTGTGATTGTGTGATTGTGTGATTGTGTGATTGTGTCACAGTGTGATTGTGTGATTGTGTGGTTGTGTGATTGTGTGATTGTGTGATTGTGTGATTGTGTGATTGTGTGATTGCGGGATTGTGTGGTTGTGTGATTGTGTGGTTGTGTGATTGTGTGATTGTGTGATTGTGTGATAGTGTGATTGTGTGATTGTGTCCATGTGTAATCGTGTGTTTGGGTGCTTGTGTGATTGTGTGGTTGTGTGATTGTGTGATTGTGTGATTGTGTTATTGTGTGATTCTGTGATTGTGTGATTGTGTGATTGTGTGATTGTGTGATTGTGGGATTGTGTGAGTGTGTGATTGTGTGAAAGTGGGTTTGCGTGTTTGTGGATTGTGTGGTTGTGTGATTGTGTGATGGCGGGATGTGGATTGTCTGATTGTGTGATTGTGTATTGGTGTGATTGTGCGATTGTGTGACTTTGCGATTGTGTGATTGTGTGATGGCGGGTTATGGATTGTCTGATTGTGTGATTCTGTATTGGTGTGATTATGCGATTGTGTGACAATGCGATTGTGTGATTGTGTGGTTGTGTGATTGTGTGATTGCATGGTGGGGTGATTGTGTGATAGTGTGATTGTGTGATAGTGTGATTGTGTGATTGTGTCCATGTGTAATCGTGTGTTTGGGTGCTTGTGTGATTGTGTGAGTGTGTGATTGTGTGATTGTGGATTGTGTGATTGTGTGACTGTGTGATTGTGTGATTGTGTGATTGTGTGATTGTGGGATTGTGTGGTTGTGTGATTGTGTGGTTGTGTGATTGCGTGATTGTGTGATTGTGTTATTGTGTGATTCTGTGATTGTGTGATTGTGTGATTGTGTGATTGTGTGATTGTGGGATTGTGTGAGTGTGTGATTGTGTGAAAGTGGGTTTGCGTGTTTGTGGATTGTGTGGTTGTGTGATTGTGTGATGGCGGGATGTGGATTGTCTGATTGTGTGATTGTGTATTGGTGTGATTGTGCGATTGTGTGACTTTGCGATTGTGTGATTGTGTGATGGCGGGTTATGGATTGTCTGATTGTGTGATTCTGTATTGGTGTGATTATGCGATTGTGTGACAATGCGATTGTGTGATTGTGTGGTTGTGTGATTGTGTGAGTGTGTGATTGTGTGATTGTGGATTGTGTGATTGTGTGATTGTGTGATTGTGTGATTGTGTGATTGTGTGATTGTGTGATTGTGGGATTGTGTGGTTGTGTGATTGTGTGGTTGTGTGATTGCGTGATTGTGTGATTGTGGGATTGTGTGATTGTGTGACTGTATGGTTGTGTGATTGTGTGATTGTGTGATTGTGTGATTGTGTGATTGTGTGATTGTGTGATTGTGTGATTGTGTGATTGTGTGATTGTGTGATTGTGTGATTGTGTGATTGTGTGATTGTGTGATTGTGTCACAGTGTGATTGTGTGATTGTGTGGTTGTGTGATTGTGTGATTGTGTGATTGTGTTATTGTGTGATTCTGTGATTGTGTGATTGTGTGATTGTGTGATTGTGTGATTGTGGGATTGTGTGAGTGTGTGATTGTGTGAAAGTGGGTTTGCGTGTTTGTGGATTGTGTGGTTGTGTGATTGTGTGATGGCGGGATGTGGATTGTCTGATTGTGTGATTGTGTATTGGTGTGATTGTGCGATTGTGTGACTTTGCGATTGTGTGATTGTGTGATGGCGGGTTATGGATTGTCTGATTGTGTGATTCTGTATTGGTGTGATTATGCGATTGTGTGACAATGCGATTGTGTGATTGTGTGGTTGTGTGATTGTGTGATTGCATGGTGGGGTGATTGTGTGATAGTGTGATTGTGTGATAGTGTGATTGTGTGATTGTGTCCATGTGTAATCGTGTGTTTGGGTGCTTGTGTGATTGTGTGAGTGTGTGATTGTGTGATTGTGGATTGTGTGATTGTGTGACTGTGTGATTGTGTGATTGTGTGATTGTGTGATTGTGGGATTGTGTGGTTGTGTGATTGTGTGGTTGTGTGATTGCGTGATTGTGTGATTGTGGGATTGTGTGATTGTGTGATTGTGTGATTGTGTGATTGTGTGATTGTGTGATTGTGTGATTGTGGGATTGTGTGAGTGTGTGATTGTGTGATTGTGTGATTGTGTGATTGTGTGATTGTGTCACAGTGTGATTGTGTGATTGTGTGGTTGTGTGATTGTGTGATTGTGTGATTGTGTGATTGTGTGATTGTGGGATTGTGTGGTTGTGTGATTGTGTGGTTGTGTGATTGTGTGATTGTGTGATTGTGTGATTGTGTGATTGTGGGATTGTGTGATTGCGTGATTGTGTGATTGTGTGATTGTATGGTTGTGTGATTGTGTGATTGTGTGCTTGTGTGATTGTGCGGTTGTGTGATTGCATGGTGGGGTGATTGTGTGATAGTGTGATTGTGTGATAGTGTGATTGTGTGATTGTGTCCATGTGTAATCGTGTGTTTGGGTGCTTGTGTGATTGTGTGAGTGTGTGATTGTGTGATTGTGGATTGTGTGATTGTGTAACTGTGTGATTGTGTGATTGTGTGATTGTGTGATTGTGGGATTGTGTGGTTGTGTGATTGTGTGGTTGTGTGATTGCGTGATTGTGTGATTGTGGGATTGTGTGATTGTGTGATTGTGTGATTGTGTGATTGTGTGATTGTGGGATTGTGTGAGTGTGTGATTGTGTGATTGTGTGATTGTGTGATTGTGTGATTGTGTCACAGTGTGATTGTGTGATTGTGTGGTTGTGTGATTGTGTGATTGTGTGATTGTGTGATTGTGTGATTGTGGGATTGTGTGGTTGTGTGATTGTGTGGTTGTGTGATTGTGTGATTGTGTGATTGTGTGATTGTGTGATTGTGGGATTGTGTGATTGCGTGATTGTGTGATTGTGTGATTGTGTGGTTGTGTGATTGTGTGATTGTGTGCTTGTGTGATTGTGCGGTTGTGTGATTGCGTGGTTGCGTGATTGCGTGATTGTGTGATTGTGTGATTGTGTGATTGTGTGGTTGTGTGATTGTGTGATTGTGTGATAGTGTGATTGTGCGATTGTGTGATTGCGTGATTCTGTGATTCCCTCGTTGTGTGATTGTGTTATTGTGTGATGAGGTGCTTGTGGGATGGTGTGATTGTGTGATTGTGTGATAGTGCGATTGTGTGATTGTGTCCATGTGTAATCGTGTGTTTGGGTGCTTGTGTGATTGTGTGAGTGTGTGATTGTGTGATTGTGGATTGTGTGATTGTGTGATTGTGTGATTGTGTGATTGTGTGATTGTGTGATTGTGTGATTGTGTGATTGTGTGATTGTGTGATTGTGTGATTGTGAGATTGTGTGATTGTGTGATTGTGTGATTGTGTGACTGTGTGATTGTGTGATTGTGTGATTGTGTGATTGTGTGATTGTGTGATTGTGTGATTGTGTGGTTGTGTGATTGTGTGGTTGTGTGATTGTGTGATTGTGTGATTGTGGGATTGTGTGATTGTGTGATTGCGTGATTGTGTGGTTGTGTGATTGTGTGATTGTGTGATTGTGTGATTGTGCGATTGTGTGATTGCGTGGTTGCGTGATTGCGTGATTGTGTGATTGTGTGATTGTGTGATTGTGTGGTTGTGTGATTGTGTGATTGTGTGATAGTGTGATTGTGCGACTGTGTGATTGTGTCACAGTGTGATTGTGTGATTGTGTGGTTGTGTGATTGTGTGATTGTGTGATTGTGTGATTGTGGGATTGTGTGGTTGTGTGATTGTGTGGTTGTGTGATTGTGTGATTGTGTGGTTGTGTGATTGTGTGATTGTGTGATTGTGGGATTGTGTGGTTGTGTGATTGTGTGGTTGTGTGATTGTGTGATTGCATGGTGGGGTGATTGTGTGATAGTGTGATTGTGTGATTGTGTGATTGTGTGGTTGTGTGATTGTGTGATTGTGTGATTGTGTGATTGTGTCACAGTGTGATTGTGTGATTGTGTGGTTGTGTGATTGTGTGATTGTGTGATTGTGTGATTGTGTGATTGTGTGATTGTGTGATTGTGTGATTGTGTGATTGTGTGAAAGTGGGTTTGCGTGTTTGTGGATTGTGTGGTTGTGTGATTGTGTATTGGTGTGATTGTGCGATTGTGTGACAATGCGATTGTGTGATTGTGTGGTTGTGTGATTGTGTGATTGCATGGTGGGGTGATTGTGTGATAGTGTGATTGTGTGATTGTGTGATAGTGTGATTGTGTGATTGTGTCCATGTGTAATCGTGTGTTTGGGTGCTTGTGTGATTGTGTGAGTGTGTGATTGTGTGATTGTGGATTGTGTGATTGTGTGATTGTGTGATTGTGTGATTGTGTGATTGTGTGATTGTGTGATTGTGTGGTTGTGTGATTGTGTGGTTGTGTGATTGCGTGATTGTGTGATTGTGGGATTGTGTGGTTGTGTGATTGTGTGGTTGTGTGATTGCGTGATTGTGTGATTGTGGGATTGTGTGATTGTGTGATTGTATGGTTGTGTGATTGTGTGATTGTGTGATTGTGTGATTGTGGGATTGTGTGAGTGTGTGATTGTGTGATTGTGTGATTGTGTGATTGTGTGATTGTGTGATTGTGTGATTGTGTGATTGTGTCACAGTGTGATTGTGTGATTGTTCGGTTGTGTGATTGTGTGATTGTGTGATTGTGTGATTGTGGGGTTGTGTGGTTGTGTGATTGTGTGGTTGTGTGATTGTGTGATTGTGTGATTGTGGGATTGTGTGAATGCGTGATTGTGTGATTGTGTGATTGTGTGGTTGTGTGATTGTGTGATTGTGTGCTTGTGTGATTGTGCGGTTGTGTGATTGCGTGGTTGCGTGATTGCGTGATTGTGTGATTGTGTGATTGTGTGATTGTGTGGTTGTGTGATTGTGCGATTGTGTGATAGTGTGATTGTGGGATTGTGTGATTGCGTGATTGCCTGGTTGCGTGATTCTGTGATTCCCTCGTTGTGTGATTGAGTTATTGTGTGATGAGGTGCTTGTGGGATGGTGTGATTATGTGATTGTGTGATTGTGTAATTGTGTGATTGTGTGATTGTGTGATTGTGTGATTGTGAGATTGTGTGATTGTGTGATTGTGTGATTGTGTGATTGTGTGATTGTGTGATTGTGTGATTGTGTGATTGTGTGATTGTGTGATTGTGTGATTGTGTGATTGTGTGGTTGTGTGATTGTGTGGTTGTGTGATTGTGTGATTGTGTGATTGTGGGATTGTGTGATTGTGTGATTGTGTGATTGTGTGGTTGTGTGATTGTGTGATTGTGTGATTGTGTGATTGTGCGATTGTGTGATTGCGTGGTTGCGTGATTGCGTGATTGTGTGATTGTGTGATTGTGTGATTGTGTGGTTGTGTGATTGTGTGATTGTGTGATAGTGTGATTGTGCGATTGTGTGATTGCGTGATTGCCTGGTTGCGTTATTCTGTGATTCCCTCGTTGTGTGATTGTGTTATTGTGTGATGAGGTGCTTGTGGGATGGTGTGATTGTGTGAATGTGTGATTGTGTGGTTGTGTGATTATGTGATTGTGTGATTGTGTTCATGTGTTATTTTGTGTTGGGGTGCTTGTGTGATTGCGTGAGTGTATGATTGTGTGACTGTGGATTGTGTATTGTGTGATTGTGTGATTGTGTGATTGTGTGATGGCGGGATGTGGATTATCTGATTGTGTGATTGTGTATTGGTGTGATTGTGCGATTGTGTGACAATGCAATTGTGTGATTGTGTGGTTGTGTGATTGTGTGATTGCATGGTGGGGTGATTGTGTGATAGTGTGATTGTGTGATAGTGTGATAGTGTGATTGTGTGATTGTGTGATTGTGTGATTATGTGATTGTGTGATTGTGTCCATGTGTAATCGTGTGTTTGAGTGCTTGTGTGAGTGTGTGATTGTGTGATTGTGGATTGTGTGATTGTGTGATTGTGTGATTGTGTGATTGTGTGATTGTGTGATTGTGGGTTTGTGTGGTTGTGTGATTGTGTGGTTGTGTGATTGTGTGATTGTGCGATTGTGTGGTAGTGTGATTGCGTTATTGTGTGATTGTGTGATTGTGTGATTGTGGGATTGTGTGGTTGTGTGAGTGTGTGGTTGTGTGATTGCGTGATTGTGTGATTGTGGGATTGTGTGATTGTGGGATTGTGTGATTATGGGATTGTGTGGTTGTGTGATTGTGTGGTTGTGTGATTGTGTGATTGTGTGATTGCGTGATTGTGTGATTGTGTGATTGTGGGATTGTGTGGTTGTGTGATTGTGTGGTTGTGTGATTGCGTTATTGTGTGATTGTGTGATTGTATGGTTGTGTGATTGTGTGATTGTGTGATTGTGTGATTATGGGATTGTGTGGTTGTGTGATTGTGTGGTTGTGTGATTGTGTGATTGTGTGATTGCGTGATTGTGTGATTGTGTGATTGTGGGATTGTGTGGTTGTGTGATTGTGTGGTTGTGTGATTGCGTTATTGTGTGATTGTGTGATTGTGTGATTGTATGGTTGTGTGATTGTGTGATTGTGTGATTGTGTGATTGTGTGATTGTGTGATTGTGTGATTGTGGGATTGTGTGAGTGTGTGATTGTGTGATTGTGTGATTGTGTGATTGTGTGATTGTGTGATTGTGTGATTGTGTCACAGTGTGATTGTGTGATTGTGTGGTTGTGTGATTGTGTGATTGTGTGATTGTGTGATTGTGTGATTGTGTGATTGCGGGATTGTGTGGTTGTGTGATTGTGTGGTTGTGTGATTGTGTGATTGTGTGATTGTGTGAGTGTGTGATTGTGTGATTGTGGATTGTGTGATTGTGTGATTGTGTGATTGTGTGATTGTGTGATTGTGTGATTGTGTGATTGTGGGATTGTGTGGTTGTGTGATTGTGTGGTTGTGTGATTGTGTGACTGTGGGATTGTGTGGTTGTGTGATTGTGTGGTTGTGTGATTGTGTGATTGTGTGATTGTGTGATTGTGGGATTGTGTGATTGTGGGATTGTGTGATTGTGTGATTGTGTGATTGTGTGATTGTGTGATTGTGGGATTGTGTGAGTGTGTGATTGTGTGATTGTGTGATTGTGTGATTGTGTCACAGTGTGATTGTGTGATTGTGTGGTTGTGTGATTGTGTGATTGTGTGACTGTGTGATTGTGGGATTGTGTGGTTGTGTGATTGTGTGATTGTGTGATTGTGGGATTGTGTGGTTGTGTGATTGTGTGGTTGTGTGATTGCGTGATTGTGTGATTGTGGGATTGTGTGATTGTGTGATTGTATGGTTGTGTGATTGTGTGATTGTGTGATTGTGTGATTGTGTGATTGTGTGATTGTGTGATTGTGGGATTGTGTGAGTGTGTGATTGTGTGATTGTGTGATTGTGTGATTGTGTGATTGTGTGATTGTGTCACAGTGTGATTGTGTGATTGTGTGGTTGTGTGATTGTGTGATTGTGTGATTGTGTGATTGTGGGATTGTGTGGTTGTGTGATTGTGTGGTTGTGTGATTGTGTGATTGTGTGATTGTGGGATTGTGTGATTGCGTGATTGTGTGATTGTGTGATTGTGTGGCTGTGTGATTGTGTGATTGTGTGCTTGTGTGATTGTGCGGTTGTGTGATTGCGTGGTTGCGTGATTGCGTGATTGTGTGATTGTGTGATTGTGTGATTGTGTGGTCGTGTGATTGTGCGATTGTGTGATAGTGTGATTGTGCGATTGTGTGATTGCGTGATTGCCTGGTTGCGTGATTCTGTGATTCCCTCGTTGTGTGATTGTGTTATTGTGTGATGAGGTGCTTGTGGGATGGTGTGATTATGTGATTGTGTGATTGTGTAATTGTGTGATTGTGTGATTGTGTGATTGTGAGATTGTGTGATTGTGTGATTGTGTGATTGTGTGATTGTGTGATTGTGTGATTGTGTGATTGTGTGATTGTGTGATTGTGTGATTGTGTGATTGTGTGGTTGTGTGATTGTGTGATTGTGTGATTGTGTGATTGTGTGATTGTGTGATTGTGTGATTGTGTGATTGTGTGATTGTGTGGTTGTGTGATTGTGTGGTTGTGTGATTGTGTGATTGTGTGATTGTGGGATTGTGTGATTGTGTGATTGTGTGATTGTGTGGTTGTGTGATTGTGTGATTGTGTGATTGTGTGATTGTGCGATTGTGTGATTGCGTGGTTGCGTGATTGCGTGATTGTGTGATTGTGTGATTGTGTGATTGTGTGGTTGTGTGATTGTGTGATTGTGTGATAGTGTGATTGTGCGATTGTGTGATTGCGTGATTGCCTGGTTGCGTTATTCTGTGATTCCCTCGTTGTGTGATTGTGTTATTGTGTGATGAGGTGCTTGTGGGATGGTGTGATTGTGTGAATGTGTGATTGTGTGGTTGTGTGATTATGTGATTGTGTGATTGTGTTCATGTGTTATTTTGTGTTGGGGTGCTTGTGTGATTGCGTGAGTGTATGATTGTGTGACTGTGGATTGTGTATTGTGTGATTGTGTGATTGTGTGATTGTGTGATGGCGGGATGTGGATTATCTGATTGTGTGATTGTGTATTGGTGTGATTGTGCGATTGTGTGACAATGCAATTGTGTGATTGTGTGGTTTTGTGATTGTGTGATTGCATGGTGGGGTGATTGTGTGATAGTGTGATTGTGTGATAGTGTGATAGTGTGATTGTGTGATTGTGTGATTGTGTGATTATGTGATTGTGTGATTGTGTCCATGTGTAATCGTGTGTTTGAGTGCTTGTGTGAGTGTGTGATTGTGTGATTGTGGATTGTGTGATTGTGTGATTGTGTGATTGTGTGATTGTGTGATTGTGTGATTGTGGGTTTGTGTGGTTGTGTGATTGTGTGGTTGTGTGATTGTGTGATTGTGCGATTGTGTGGTAGTGTGATTGCGTTATTGTGTGATTGTGTGATTGTGTGATTGTGGGATTGTGTGGTTGTGTGAGTGTGTGGTTGTGTGATTGCGTGATTGTGTGATTGTGGGATTGTGTGATTGTGTGAGTGTGTGATTGTGTGATTGTGGATTGTGTGATTGTGTGATTGTGTGATTGTGTGATTGTGTGATTGTGTGATTGTGTGATTGTGGGATTGTGTGGTTGTGTGATTGTGTGGTTGTGTGATTGTGTGACTGTGGGATTGTGTGGTTGTGTGATTGTGTGGTTGTGTGATTGTGTGATTGTGTGATTGTGTGATTGTGGGATTGTGTGATTGTGGGATTGTGTGATTGTGTGATTGTGTGATTGTGTGATTGTGTGATTGTGGGATTGTGTGAGTGTGTGATTGTGTGATTGTGTGATTGTGTGATTGTGTCACAGTGTGATTGTGTGATTGTGTGGTTGTGTGATTGTGTGATTGTGTGACTGTGTGATTGTGGGATTGTGTGGTTGTGTGATTGTGTGATTGTGTGATTGTGGGATTGTGTGGTTGTGTGATTGTGTGGTTGTGTGATTGCGTGATTGTGTGATTGTGGGATTGTGTGATTGTGTGATTGTATGGTTGTGTGATTGTGTGATTGTGTGATTGTGTGATTGTGTGATTGTGTGATTGTGTGATTGTGGGATTGTGTGAGTGTGTGATTGTGTGATTGTGTGATTGTGTGATTGTGTGATTGTGTGATTGTGTCACAGTGTGATTGTGTGATTGTGTGGTTGTGTGATTGTGTGATTGTGTGATTGTGTGATTGTGGGATTGTGTGGTTGTGTGATTGTGTGGTTGTGTGATTGTGTGATTGTGTGATTGTGGGATTGTGTGATTGCGTGATTGTGTGATTGTGTGATTGTGTGGCTGTGTGATTGTGTGATTGTGTGCTTGTGTGATTGTGCGGTTGTGTGATTGCGTGGTTGCGTGATTGCGTGATTGTGTGATTGTGTGATTGTGTGATTGTGTGGTCGTGTGATTGTGCGATTGTGTGATAGTGTGATTGTGCGATTGTGTGATTGCGTGATTGCCTGGTTGCGTGATTCTGTGATTCCCTCGTTGTGTGATTGTGTTATTGTGTGATGAGGTGCTTGTGGGATGGTGTGATTATGTGATTGTGTGATTGTGTAATTGTGTGATTGTGTGATTGTGTGATTGTGAGATTGTGTGATTGTGTGATTGTGTGATTGTGTGATTGTGTGATTGTGTGATTGTGTGATTGTGTGATTGTGTGATTGTGTGATTGTGTGATTGTGTGGTTGTGTGATTGTGTGATTGTGTGATTGTGTGATTGTGTGATTGTGTGATTGTGTGATTGTGTGATTGTGTGATTGTGTGGTTGTGTGATTGTGTGGTTGTGTGATTGTGTGATTGTGTGATTGTGGGATTGTGTGATTGTGTGATTGTGTGATTGTGTGGTTGTGTGATTGTGTGATTGTGTGATTGTGTGATTGTGCGATTGTGTGATTGCGTGGTTGCGTGATTGCGTGATTGTGTGATTGTGTGATTGTGTGATTGTGTGGTTGTGTGATTGTGTGATTGTGTGATAGTGTGATTGTGCGATTGTGTGATTGCGTGATTGCCTGGTTGCGTTATTCTGTGATTCCCTCGTTGTGTGATTGTGTTATTGTGTGATGAGGTGCTTGTGGGATGGTGTGATTGTGTGAATGTGTGATTGTGTGGTTGTGTGATTATGTGATTGTGTGATTGTGTTCATGTGTTATTTTGTGTTGGGGTGCTTGTGTGATTGCGTGAGTGTATGATTGTGTGACTGTGGATTGTGTATTGTGTGATTGTGTGATTGTGTGATTGTGTGATGGCGGGATGTGGATTATCTGATTGTGTGATTGTGTATTGGTGTGATTGTGCGATTGTGTGACAATGCAATTGTGTGATTGTGTGGTTTTGTGATTGTGTGATTGCATGGTGGGGTGATTGTGTGATAGTGTGATTGTGTGATAGTGTGATAGTGTGATTGTGTGATTGTGTGATTGTGTGATTATGTGATTGTGTGATTGTGTCCATGTGTAATCGTGTGTTTGAGTGCTTGTGTGAGTGTGTGATTGTGTGATTGTGGATTGTGTGATTGTGTGATTGTGTGATTGTGTGATTGTGTGATTGTGTGATTGTGGGTTTGTGTGGTTGTGTGATTGTGTGGTTGTGTGATTGTGTGATTGTGCGATTGTGTGGTAGTGTGATTGCGTTATTGTGTGATTGTGTGATTGTGTGATTGTGGGATTGTGTGGTTGTGTGAGTGTGTGGTTGTGTGATTGCGTGATTGTGTGATTGTGGGATTGTGTGATTGTGTGATTGTGTGATTATGGGATTGTGTGGTTGTGTGATTGTGTGGTTGTGTGATTGTGTGATTGTGTGATTGCGTGATTGTGTGATTGTGTGATTGTGGGATTGTGTGGTTGTGTGATTGTGTGGTTGTGTGATTGCGTTATTGTGTGATTGTGTGATTGTGTGATTGTATGGTTGTGTGATTGTGTGATTGTGTGATTGTGTGATTATGGGATTGTGTGGTTGTGTGATTGTGTGGTTGTGTGATTGTGTGATTGTGTGATTGCGTGATTGTGTGATTGTGTGATTGTGGGATTGTGTGGTTGTGTGATTGTGTGGTTGTGTGATTGCGTTATTGTGTGATTGTGTGATTGTGTGATTGTATGGTTGTGTGATTGTGTGATTGTGTGATTGTGTGATTCTGTGATTGTGTGATTGTGTGATTGTGGGATTGTGTGAGTGTGTGATTGTGTGATTGTGTGATTGTGTGATTGTGTGATTGTGTGATTGTGTGATTGTGTCACAGTGTGATTGTGTGATTGTGTGGTTGTGTGATTGTGTGATTGTGTGATTGTGTGATTGTGTGATTGTGTGATTGCGGGATTGTGTGGTTGTGTGATTGTGTGGTTGTGTGATTGTGTGATTGTGTGATTGTGTGAGTGTGTGATTGTGTGATTGTGGATTGTGTGATTGTGTGATTGTGTGATTGTGTGATTGTGTGATTGTGTGATTGTGTGATTGTGGGATTGTGTGGTTGTGTGATTGTGTGGTTGTGTGATTGTGTGACTGTGGGATTGTGTGGTTGTGTGATTGTGTGGTTGTGTGATTGTGTGATTGTGTGATTGTGTGATTGTGGGATTGTGTGATTGTGGGATTGTGTGATTGTGTGATTGTGTGATTGTGTGATTGTGTGATTGTGGGATTGTGTGAGTGTGTGATTGTGTGATTGTGTGATTGTGTGATTGTGTCACAGTGTGATTGTGTGATTGTGTGGTTGTGTGATTGTGTGATTGTGTGACTGTGTGATTGTGGGATTGTGTGGTTGTGTGATTGTGTGATTGTGTGATTGTGGGATTGTGTGGTTGTGTGATTGTGTGGTTGTGTGATTGCGTGATTGTGTGATTGTGGGATTGTGTGATTGTGTGATTGTATGGTTGTGTGATTGTGTGATTGTGTGATTGTGTGATTGTGTGATTGTGTGATTGTGTGATTGTGGGATTGTGTGAGTGTGTGATTGTGTGATTGTGTGATTGTGTGATTGTGTGATTGTGTCACAGTGTGATTGTGTGATTGTGTGGTTGTGTGATTGTGTGATTGTGTGATTGTGTGATTGTGGGATTGTGTGGTTGTGTGATTGTGTGGTTGTGTGATTGTGTGATTGTGTGATTGTGGGATTGTGTGATTGCGTGATTGTGTGATTGTGTGATTGTGTGGCTGTGTGATTGTGTGATTGTGTGCTTGTGTGATTGTGCGGTTGTGTGATTGCGTGGTTGCGTGATTGCGTGATTGTGTGATTGTGTGATTGTGTGATTGTGTGGTCGTGTGATTGTGCGATTGTGTGATAGTGTGATTGTGCGATTGTGTGATTGCGTGATTGCCTGGTTGCGTGATTCTGTGATTCCCTCGTTGTGTGATTGTGTTATTGTGTGATGAGGTGCTTGTGGGATGGTGTGATTATGTGATTGTGTGATTGTGTAATTGTGTGATTGTGTGATTGTGTGATTGTGAGATTGTGTGATTGTGTGATTGTGTGATTGTGTGATTGTGTGATTGTGTGATTGTGTGATTGTGTGATTGTGTGATTGTGTGATTGTGTGATTGTGTGGTTGTGTGATTGTGTGGTTGTGTGATTGTGTGATTGTGTGATTGTGGGATTGTGTGATTGTGTGATTGTGTGATTGTGTGGTTGTGTGATTGTGTGATTGTGTGATTGTGTGATTGTGCGATTGTGTGATTGCGTGGTTGCGTGATTGCGTGATTGTGTGATTGTGTGATTGTGTGATTGTGTGATTGTGTGGTTGTGTGATTGCGTTATTGTGTGATTGTGTGATTGTGTGATTGTGTGATTGTGGGATTGTGTGGTTGTGTGAGTGTGTGGTTGTGTGATTGCGTGATTGTGTGATTGTGGGATTGTGTGAGTGTGTGATTGTGTGATTGTGTGATTGTGTGATTGTGTGATTGTGTGATTGTGTGATTGTGTCACAGTGTGATTGTGTGATTGTGTGGTTGTGTGATTGTGTGATTGTGTGATTGTGTGATTGTGGGGTTGTGTGGTTGTGTGATTGTGTGGTTGTGTGATTGTGTGATTGTGTGATTGTGTTATTGTGTGATGAGGTGCTTGTGGGATGGTGTGATTATGTGATTGTGTGATTGTGTAATTGTGTGATTGTGTGATTGTGTGATTGTGAGATTGTGTGATTGTGTGATTGTGTGATTGTGTGATTGTGTGATTGTGTGATTGTGTGATTGTGTGATTGTGTGATTGTGTGATTGTGTGATTGTGTGGTTGTGTGATTGTGTGGTTGTGTGATTGTGTGATTGTGTGATTGTGGGATTGTGTGATTGTGTGATTGTGTGATTGTGTGGTTGTGTGATTGTGTGATTGTGTGATTGTGTGATTGTGCGATTGTGTGATTGCGTGGTTGCGTGATTGCGTGATTGTGTGATTGTGTGATTGTGTGATTGTGTGATTGTGTGGTTGTGTGATTGCGTTATTGTGTGATTGTGTGATTGTGTGATTGTGTGATTGTGTGATTGTGGGATTGTGTGGTTGTGTGAGTGTGTGGTTGTGTGATTGCGTGATTGTGTGATTGTGGGATTGTGTGATTGTGTGATTGTGTGATTATGGGATTGTGTGGTTGTGTGATTGTGTGGTTGTGTGATTGTGTGATTGTGTGATTGCGTGATTGTGTAATTGTGTGATTGTGGGATTGTGTGGTTGTGTGATTGTGTGGTTGTGTGATTGCGTTATTGTGTGATTGTGGGATTGTGTGATTGTGGGATTGTGTGGTTGTGTGATTGTGTGGTTGTGTGATTGCGTGATTGTGTGATTGTGGGATTGTGTGATTGTGTGATTGTGTGATTGTGTGATTGTGTGATTGTGTGATTGTGGGATTGTGTGAGTGTGTGATTGTGTGATTGTGTGATTGTGTGATTGTGTGATTGTGTCACAGTGTGATTGTGTGATTGTGTGGTTGTGTGATTGTGTGATTGTGTGATTGTGTGATTGTGTGATTGTGGGATTGTGTGGTTGTGTGATTGTGTGGTTGTGTGATTGTGTGATTGTGTGATTGTGTGATTGTGTGATTGTGGGATTGTGTGATTGCGTGATTGTGTGATTGTGTGATTGTGTGGTTGTGTGATTGTGTGATTGTGTGCTTGTGTGATTGTGCGGTTGTGTGATTGCGTGGTTGCGTGATTGCGTGATTGTGTGATTGTGTGATTGTGTGATTGTGTGGTTGTGTGATTGTGTGATTGTGTGATAGTGTGATTGTGCGATTGTGTGATTGCGTGATTCTGTGATTCCCTCGTTGTGTGATTGTGTTATTGTGTGATGAGGTGCTTGTGGGATGGTGTGATTGTGTGATTGTGTGATAGTGCGATTGTGTGATTGTGTCCATGTGTAATCGTGTGTTTGGGTGCTTGTGTGATTGTGTGAGTGTGTGATTGTGTGATTGTGGATTGTGTGATTCTGTGATTGTGTGATTGTGTGATTGTGTGATTGTGTGATTGTGTGATTGTGTGATTGTGTGATTGTGTGATTGTGAGATTGTGTGATTGTGTGATTGTGTGATTGTGTGACTGTGTGATTGTGTGATTGTGTGATTGTGTGATTGTGTGATTGTGTGATTGTGTGATTGTGTGGTTGTGTGATTGTGTGGTTGTGTGATTGTGTGATTGTGTGATTGTGGGATTGTGTGATTGTGTGATTGCGTGATTGTGTGGTTGTGTGATTGTGTGATTGTGTGATTGTGTGATTGTGCGATTGTGTGATTGCGTGGTTGTGTGATTGTGTGATTGTGGGATTGTGGGATTGTGTGGTTGTGTGATTGTGTGGTTGTGTGATTGTGTGATTGTGTGGTTGTGTGATTGTGTGATTGTGTGATTGTGGGATTGTGTGGTTGTGTGATTGTGTGGTTGTGTGATTGCGTGATTGTGTGATTGTGGGATTGTGTGATTGTGTGATTGTATGGTTGTGTGATTGTGTGATTGTGTGATTGTGTGATTGTGTGATTGTGTGATTGTGTGATTGTGTGATTGTGTGATTGTGGGATTGTGTGAGTGTGTGATTGTGTGATTGTGTGATTGTGTGATTGTGTGATTGTGTCACAGTGTGATTGTGTGATTGTGTGGTTGTGTGATTGTGTGATTGTGTGATTGTGGGATTGTGTGGTTGTGTGATTGTGTGGTTGTGTGATTGTGTGATTGTGTGATTGTGGGATTGTGTGATTGCGTGATTGTGTGATTGTGTGTTTGTGTGGTTGTGTGATTGTGTGATTGTGTGCTTGTGTGATTGTGCGGTTGTGTGATTGCGTGGTTGCGTGATTGCGTGATTGTGTGATTGTGTGATTGTGTGATTGTGTGGTTGTGTGATTGTGTGATTGTGTGATTGCGTGATTGTGTGATTGTGTGATTGTGTGATTGTGTCACAGTGTGATTGTGTGATTGTGTGGTTGTGTGATTGTGTGATTGTGTGATTGTGTGATTGTGGGATTGTGTGGTTGTGTGATTGTGTGATTGTGTGATTGTGTGATTGTGTGATTGTGTGGTTGTGTGATTGTGTGGTTGTGTGATTGTGTGGTTGTGTGATTGTGTGATTGTGTGATTGTGGGATTGTGTGATTGTGTGATTGTGTGATTGTGTGGTTGTGTGATTGTGTGATTGTGTGATTGTGTGATTGTGCGATTGTGTGATTGCGTGGTTGCGTGATTGCGTGATTGTGTGATTGTGTGATTGTGTGATTGTGTGATTGTGTGGTTGTGTGATTGTGTGATTGTGTGATTGTGTGATAGTGTGATTGTGCGATTGTGTGATTGCGTGATTGCCTGGTTGCGTTATTCTGTGATTCCCTCGTTGTGTGATTGTGTTATTGTGTGATGAGGTGATTGTGGGATGGTGTGATTGTGTGATTGTGTGGTTGTGTGATTATGTGATTGTGTGATTGTGTTCATGTGTTATTTTGTGTTGGGGTGCTTGTGTGATTGCGTGAGTGTATGATTGTGTGACTGTGGATTGTGTATTGTGTGATTGTGTGATTGTGTGATTGTGTGATGGCGGGATGTGGATTGTCTGATTGTGTGATTGTGTATTGGTGTGATTGTGCGATTGTGTGACTTTGCGATTGTGTGGTTGTGTGATGGCGGGTTGTGGATTGTTTGATTGTGTGATTGTGTATTGGCGTGATTGTGCGATTTTGTGACAATGCAATTGTGTGATTGTGTGGTTGTGTGATTGTGTGATTGCATGGTGGGGTGATTGTGTGATAGTGTGATTGTGTGATAGTGTGATAGTGTGATTGTGTGATTGTGTGATTGTGTGATTGTGTGATTGTGTGATTGTGTCCATGTGTAATCGTGTGTTTGAGTGCTTGTGTGAGTGTGTGATTGTGTGATTGTGTGATTGTGTGATTGTGTCACAGTGTGATTGTGTGATTGTGTGGTTGTGTGGTTGTGTGATTGTGTGGTTGTGTGATTGTGTGATTGTGTGATTGTGGGATTGTGTGATTGTGTGATTGCGTGATTGTGTGGTTGTGTGATTGTGTGATTGTGTGATTGTGTGATTGTGCGATTGTGTGATTGCGTGGTTGTGTGATTGTGTGATTGTGGGATTGTGTGGTTGTGTGATTGTGTGGTTGTGTGATTGTGTGATTGTGTGGTTGTGTGATTGTGTGATTGTGTGATTGTGGGATTGTGTGGTTGTGTGATTGTGTGGTTGTGTGATTGCGTGATTGTGTGATTGTGGGATTGTGTGATTGTGTGATTGTATGGTTGTGTGATTGTGTGATTGTGTGATTGTGTGATTGTGTGATTGTGTGATTGTGTGATTGTGTGATTGTGTGATTGTGGGATTGTGTGAGTGTGTGATTGTGTGATTGTGTGATTGTGTGATTGTGTGATTGTGTCACAGTGTGATTGTGTGATTGTGTGGTTGTGTGATTGTGTGATTGTGTGATTGTGGGATTGTGTGGTTGTGTGATTGTGTGGTTGTGTGATTGTGTGATTGTGTGATTGTGGGATTGTGTGATTGCGTGATTGTGTGATTGTGTGTTTGTGTGGTTGTGTGATTGTGTGATTGTGTGCTTGTGTGATTGTGCGGTTGTGTGGTTGCGTGGTTGCGTGATTGCGTGATTGTGTGATTGTGTGATTGTGTGATTGTGTGGTTGTGTGATTGTGTGATTGTGTGATTGCGTGATTGTGTGATTGTGTGATTGTGTGATTGTGTCACAGTGTGATTGTGTGATTGTGTGGTTGTGTGATTGTGTGATTGTGTGATTGTGTGATTGTGGGATTGTGTGGTTGTGTGATTGTGTGATTGTGTGATTGTGTGATTGTGTGATTGTGTGGTTGTGTGATTGTGTGGTTGTGTGATTGTGTGGTTGTGTGATTGTGTGATTGTGTGATTGTGGGATTGTGTGATTGTGTGATTGTGTGATTGTGTGGTTGTGTGATTGTGTGATTGTGTGATTGTGTGATTGTGCGATTGTGTGATTGCGTGGTTGCGTGATTGCGTGATTGTGTGATTGTGTGATTGTGTGATTGTGTGATTGTGTGGTTGTGTGATTGTGTGATTGTGTGATTGTGTGATAGTGTGATTGTGCGATTGTGTGATTGCGTGATTGCCTGGTTGCGTTATTCTGTGATTCCCTCGTTGTGTGATTGTGTTATTGTGTGATGAGGTGATTGTGGGATGGTGTGATTGTGTGATTGTGTGGTTGTGTGATTATGTGATTGTGTGATTGTGTTCATGTGTTATTTTGTGTTGGGGTGCTTGTGTGATTGCGTGAGTGTATGATTGTGTGACTGTGGATTGTGTATTGTGTGATTGTGTGATTGTGTGATTGTGTGATGGCGGGATGTGGATTGTCTGATTGTGTGATTGTGTATTGGTGTGATTGTGCGATTGTGTGACTTTGCGATTGTGTGGTTGTGTGATGGCGGGTTGTGGATTGTTTGATTGTGTGATTGTGTATTGGCGTGATTGTGCGATTTTGTGACAATGCAATTGTGTGATTGTGTGGTTGTGTGATTGTGTGATTGCATGGTGGGGTGATTGTGTGATAGTGTGATTGTGTGATAGTGTGATAGTGTGATTGTGTGATTGTGTGATTGTGTGATTGTGTGATTGTGTGATTGTGTCCATGTGTAATCGTGTGTTTGAGTGCTTGTGTGAGTGTGTGATTGTGTGATTGTGGATTGTGTGATTGTGTGATTGTGTGATTGTGTGATTGTGTGATTGTGGGTTTGTGTGGTTGTGTGATTGTGTGGTTGTGTGATTGTGTGATTGTGCGATTGTGTGGTAGTGTGATTGCGTTATTGTGTGATTGTGTGATTGTGTGATTGTGTGATTGTGGGATTGTGTGGTTGTGTGAGTGTGTGGTTGTGTGATTGCGTGATTGTGTGATTGTGGGATTGTGTGATTGTGTGATTGTGTGATTATGGGATTGTGTGGTTGTGTGATTGTGTGGTTGTGTGATTGTGTGATTGTGTGATTGCGTGATTGTGTGATTGTGTGATTGTGGGATTGTGTGGTTGTGTGATTGTGTGGTTGTGTGATTGCGTTATTGTGTGATTGTGGGATTGTGTGATTGTGTGATTGTATGGTTGTGTGATTGTGTGATTGTGTGATTGTGTGATTGTGTAATTGTGTGATTGTGTGATTGTGGGATTGTGTGAGTGTGTGATTGTGTGATTGTGTGATTGTGTGATTGTGTGATTGTGTGATTGTGTGATTGTGTGATTGTGTCACAGTGTGATTGTGTGATTGTGTGGTTGTGTGATTGTGTGATTGTGTGATTGTGTGATTGTGTGATTGTGTGATTGTGTGATTGTGGGATTGTGTGGTTGTGTGATTGTGTGGTTGTGTGATTGTGTGATTGTGTGATTGTGTGAGTGTGTGATTGTGTGATTGTGGATTGTGTGATTGTGTGATTGTGTGATTGTGTGATTGTGTGATTGTGTGATTGTGGGATTGTGTGGTTGTGTGATTGTGTGGTTGTGTGATTGTGTGACTGTGGGATTGTGTGATTGTGTCACAGTGTGATTGTGTGATTGTGTGGTTGTGTGATTGTGTGATTGTATGACTGTGTGATTGTGGGATTGTGTGGTTGTGTGATTGTGTGATTGTGTGATTGTGGGATTGTGTGGTTGTGTGATTGTGTGGTTGTGTGATTGCGTGATTGTGTGATTGTGGGATTGTGTGATTGTGTGATTGTATGGTTGTGTGATTGTGTGATTGTGTGATTGTGTGATTGTGTGATTGTGTGATTGTGTGATTGTGGGATTGTGTGAGTGTGTGATTGTGTGATTGTGTGATTGTGTGATTGTGTGATTGTGTCACAGTGTGATTGTGTGATTGTGTGGTTGTGTGATTGTGTGATTGTGTGATTGTGTGATTGTGGGATTGTGTGGTTGTGTGATTGTGTGGTTGTGTGATTGTGTGATTGTGTGATTGTGGGATTGTGTGATTGCGTGATTGTGTGATTGTGTGATTGTGTGGTTGTGTGATTGTGTGATTGTGTGCTTGTGTGATTGTGCGGTTGTGTGATTGCGTGGTTGCGTGATTGCGTGATTGTGTGATTGTGTGATTGTGTGATTGTGTGGTTGTGTGATTGTGCGATTGTGTGATAGTGTGATTGTGCGATTGTGTGATTGCGTGATTGCCTGGTTGCGTGATTCTGTGATTCCCTCGTTGTGTGATTGTGTTATTGTGTGATGAGGTGCTTGTGGGATGGTGTGATTATGTGATTGTGTGATTGTGTAATTGTGTGATTGTGTGATTGTGTGATTGTGAGATTGTGTGATTGTGTGATTGTGTGATTGTGTGATTGTGTGATTGTGTGATTGTGTGATTGTGTGATTGTGTGATTGTGTGATTGTGTGATTGTGTCACAGTGTGATTGTGTGATTGTTCGGTTGTGTGATTGTGTGATTGTGTGATTGTGTGATTGTGGGGTTGTGTGGTTGTGTGATTGTGTGGTTGTGTGATTGTGTGATTGTGTGATTGTGGGATTGTGTGAATGCGTGATTGTGTGATTGTGTGATTGTGTGGTTGTGTGATTGTGTGATTGTGTGCTTGTGTGATTGTGCGGTTGTGTGATTGCGTGGTTGCGTGATTGCGTGATTGTGTGATTGTGTGATTGTGTGATTGTGTGGTTGTGTGATTGTGCGATTGTGTGATAGTGTGATTGTGGGATTGTGTGATTGCGTGATTGCCTGGTTGCGTGATTCTGTGATTCCCTCGTTGTGTGATTGAGTTATTGTGTGATGAGGTGCTTGTGGGATGGTGTGATTATGTGATTGTGTGATTGTGTAATTGTGTGATTGTGTGATTGTGTGATTGTGTGATTGTGTGATTGTGTGATTGTGAGATTGTGTGATTGTGTGATTGTGTGATTGTGTGATTGTGTGATTGTGTGATTGTGTGATTGTGTGATTGTGTGATTGTGTGGTTGTGTGATTGTGTGGTTGTGTGATTGTGTGATTGTGTGATTGTGGGATTGTGTGATTGTGTGATTGTGTGATTGTGTGGTTGTGTGATTGTGTGATTGTGTGATTGTGTGATTGTGCGATTGTGTGATTGCGTGGTTGCGTGATTGCGTGATTGTGTGATTGTGTGATTGTGTGATTGTGTGGTTGTGTGATTGTGTGATTGTGTGATAGTGTGATTGTGCGATTGTGTGATTGCGTGATTGCCTGGTTGCGTTATTCTGTGATTCCCTCGTTGTGTGATTGTGTTATTGTGTGATGAGGTGCTTGTGGGATGGTGTGATTGTGTGAATGTGTGATTGTGTGGTTGTGTGATTATGTGATTGTGTGATTGTGTTCATGTGTTATTTTGTGTTGGGGTGCTTGTGTGATTGCGTGAGTGTATGATTGTGTGACTGTGGATTGTGTATTGTGTGATTGTGTGATTGTGTGATTGTGTGATGGCGGGATGTGGATTATCTGATTGTGTGATTGTGTATTGGTGTGATTGTGCGATTGTGTGACTTTGCGATTGTGTGGTTGTGTGATGGCGGGTTGTGGATTGTTTGATTGTGTGATTGTGTATTGTCGTGATTGTGCGATTGTGTGACAATGCAATTGTGTGATTGTGTGGTTGTGTGATTGTGTGATTGCATGGTGGGGTGATTGTGTGATAGTGTGATTGTGTGATAGTGTGATAGTGTGATTGTGTGATTGTGTGATTGTGTGATTGTGTGATTGTGTGATTGTGTCCATGTGTAATCGTGTGTTTGAGTGCTTGTGTGAGTGTGTGATTGTGTGATTGTGGATTGTGTGATTGTGTGATTGTGTGATTGTGTGATTGTGTGATTGTGTGATTGTGGGTTTGTGTGGTTGTGTGATTGTGTGGTTGTGTGATTGTGTGATTGTGCGATTGTGTGGTAGTGTGATTGCGTTATTGTGTGATTGTGTGATTGTGTGATTGTGGGATTGTGTGGTTGTGTGAGTGTGTGGTTGTGTGATTGCGTGATTGTGTGATTGTGGGATTGTGTGATTGTGTGATTGTGTGATTATGGGATTGTGTGGTTGTGTGATTGTGTGGTTGTGTGATTGTGTGATTGTGTGATTGCGTGATTGTGTGATTGTGTGATTGTGGGATTGTGTGGTTGTGTGATTGTGTGGTTGTGTGATTGCGTTATTGTGTGATTGTGTGATTGTGTGATTGTATGGTTGTGTGATTGTGTGATTGTGTGATTGTGTGATTGTGTGATTGTGTGATTGTGGGATTGTGTGAGTGTGTGATTGTGTGATTGTGTGATTGTGTGATTGTGTGATTGTGTGATTGTGTGATTGTGTGATTGTGTCACAGTGTGATTGTGTGATTGTGTGGTTGTGTGATTGTGTGATTGTGTGATTGTGTGATTGTGTGATTGTGTGATTGTGGGATTGTGTGGTTGTGTGATTGTGTGGTTGTGTGATTGTGTGATTGTGTGATTGTGTGAGTGTGTGATTGTGTGATTGTGGATTGTGTGATTGTGTGATTGTGTGATTGTGTGATTGTGTGATTGTGTGATTGTGTGATTGTGTGATTGTGTGATTGTGGGATTGTGTGGTTGTGTGATTGTGTGGTTGTGTGATTGTGTGACTGTGGGATTGTGTGGTTGTGTGATTGTGTGGTTGTGTGATTGTGTGATTGTGTGATTGTGTGATTGTGGGATTGTGTGATTGTGGGATTGTGTGATTGTGTGATTGTGTGATTGTGTGATTGTGGGATTGTGTGAGTGTGTGATTGTGTGATTGTGTGATTGTGTGATTGTGTCACAGTGTGATTGTGTGATTGTGTGGTTGTGTGATTGTGTGATTGTGTGACTGTGTGATTGTGGGATTGTGTGGTTGTGTGATTGTGTGATTGTGTGATTGTGGGATTGTGTGGTTGTGTGATTGTGTGGTTGTGTGATTGCGTGATTGTGTGATTGTGGGATTGTGTGATTGTGTGATTGTATGGTTGTGTGATTGTGTGATTGTGTGATTGTGTGATTGTGTGATTGTGTGATTGTGTGATTGTGGGATTGTGTGAGTGTGTGATTGTGTGATTGTGTGATTGTGTGATTGTGTGATTGTGTCACAGTGTGATTGTGTGATTGTGTGGTTGTGTGATTGTGTGATTGTGTGATTGTGTGATTGTGGGATTGTGTGGTTGTGTGATTGTGTGGTTGTGTGATTGTGTGATTGTGTGATTGTGGGATTGTGTGATTGCGTGATTGTGTGATTGTGTGATTGTGGATTGTGTGATTGCGTGAGTGTGTGGTTGTGTGACTGTAGATTGCGTATTGTGTGATTGTGTGATTGTGTGATTGTGTGATTGTGTGATTGTGTGATTGTGCGATTGTGTGATTGTGTGATGGCGGGTTGTGGCTTGTCTGATTGTGTGATTGTGTATTGGTGTGATTGTGCGATAGTGTGACAATGCGATTGTGTGATTGTGTGGTTGTGTGATTGTGTGATTGCATGGTGGGGTGATTGTGTGATAGTGTGATTGTGTGATAGTGTGATTGTGTGATTGTGTCCATGTGTAATCGTGTGTTTGGGTGCTTGTGTGATTGTGTGAGTGTGTGATTGTGTGATTGTGGATTGTGTGATTGTGTGATTGTGTGATTGTGTGATTGTGTGATTGTGTGATTGTGTGATTGTGGGATTGTGTGGTTGTGTGATTGTGTGGTTGTGTGATTGCGTGATTGTGTGATTGTGGGATTGTGTGATTGTGTGACTGTATGGTTGTGTGATTGTGTGATTGTGTGATTGTGTGATTGTGTGATTGTGTGATTGTGTGATTGTGTGATTGTGTGATTGTGTGATTGTGTGATTGTGTGATTGTGTGATTGTGTGATTGTGTGATTGTGTCACAGTGTGATTGTGTGATTGTGTGGTTGTGTGATTGTGTGATTGTGTGATTGTGTTATTGTGTGATTCTGTGATTGTGTGATTGTGTGATTGTGTGATTGTGTGATTGTGTGATTGTGTGATTGTGTGATTGTGTGAAAGTGGGTTTGCGTGTTTGTGGATTGTGTGGTTGTGTGATTGTGTGATGGCGGGATGTGGATTGTCTGATTGTGTGATTGTGTATTGGTGTGATTGTGCGATTGTGTGACTTTGCGATTGTGTGATTGTGTATTGGTGTGATTGTGCGATTGTGTGACTTTGCGATTGTGTGATTGTGTGATGGCGGGTTATGGATTGTCTGATTGTGTGATTGTGTATTGGTGTGATTATGCGATTGTGTGACAATGCGATTGTGTGATTGTGTGGTTGTGTGATTGTGTGATTGCATGGTGGGGTGATTGTGTGATAGTGTGATTGTGTGATAGTGTGATTGTGTGATTGTGTCCATGTGTAATCGTGTGTTTGGGTGCTTGTGTGATTGTGTGAGTGTGTGATTGTGTGATTGTGGATTGTGTGATTGTGTGACTGTGTGATTGTGTGATTGTGTGATTGTGTGATTGTGGGATTGTGTGGTTGTGTGATTGTGTGGTTGTGTGATTGCGTGATTGTGTGATTGTGGGATTGTGTGATTGTGTGATTGTGTGATTGTGTGATTGTGTGATTGTGTGATTGTGTGATTGTGTGATTGTGTGATTGTGGGATTGTGTGAGTGTGTGATTGTGTGAAAGTGGGTTTGCGTGTTTGTGGATTGTGTGGTTGTGTGATTGTGTGATGGCGGGATGTGGATTGTCTGATTGTGTGATTCTGTATTGGTGTGATTGTGCGATTGTGTGACTTTGCGATTGTGTGATTGTGTGATGGCGGGTTATGGATTGTCTGATTGTGTGATTCTGTATTGGTGTGATTATGCGATTGTGTGACAATGCGATTGTGTGATTGTGTGGTTGTGTGATTGTGTGATTGCATGGTGGGGTGATTGTGTGATAGTGTGATTGTGTGATAGTGTGATTGTGTGATTGTGTCCATGTGTAATCGTGTGTTTGGGTGCTTGTGTGATTGTGTGAGTGTGTGATTGTGTGATTGTGGATTGTGTGATTGTGTGACTGTGTGATTGTGTGATTGTGTGATTGTGTGATTGTGGGATTGTGTGGTTGTGTGATTGTGTGGTTGTGTGATTGCGTGATTGTGTGATTGTGGGATTGTGTGATTGTGTGATTGTGTGATTGTGTGATTGTGTGATTGTGTGATTGTGGGATTGTGTGAGTGTGTGATTGTGTGATTGTGTGATTGTGTGATTGTGTGATTGTGTCACAGTGTGATTGTGTGATTGTGTGGTTGTGTGATTGTGTGATTGTGTGATTGTGTGATTGTGTGATTGTGGGATTGTGTGGTTGTGTGATTGTGTGGTTGTGTGATTGTGTGATTGTGTGATTGTGTGATTGTGTGATTGTGGGATTGTGTGATTGCGTGATTGTGTGATTGTGTGATTGTGTGGTTGTGTGATTGTGTGATTGTGTGCTTGTGTGATTGTGCGGTTGTGTGATTGCGTGGTTGCGTGATTGCGTGATTGTGTGATTGTGTGATTGTGTGATTGTGTGGTTGTGTGATTGTGTGATTGTGTGATAGTGTGATTGTGCGATTGTGTGATTGCGTGATTCTGTGATTCCCTCGTTGTGTGATTGTGTTATTGTGTGATGAGGTGCTTGTGGGATGGTGTGATTGTGTGATTGTGTGATAGTGCGATTGTGTGATTGTGTCCATGTGTAATCGTGTGTTTGGGTGCTTGTGTGATTGTGTGAGTGTGTGATTGTGTGATTGTGGATTGTGTGATTGTGTGATTGTGTGATTGTGTGATTGTGTGATTGTGTGATTGTGTGATTGTGTGATTGTGTGATTGTGTGATTGTGTGATTGTGAGATTGTGTGATTGTGTGATTGTGTGATTGTGTGACTGTGTGATTGTGTGATTGTGTGATTGTGTGATTGTGTGATTGTGTGATTGTGTGGTTGTGTGATTGTGTGGTTGTGTGATTGTGTGATTGTGTGATTGTGGGATTGTGTGATTGTGTGATTGCGTGATTGTGTGGTTGTGTGATTGTGTGATTGTGTGATTGTGTGATTGTGCGATTGTGTGATTGCGTGGTTGCGTGATTGCGTGATTGTGTGATTGTGTGATTGTGTGATTGTGTGGTTGTGTGATTGTGTGATTGTGTGATAGTGTGATTGTGCGACTGTGTGATTGTGTCACAGTGTGATTGTGTGATTGTGTGGTTGTGTGATTGTGTGATTGTGTGATTGTGTGATTGTGGGATTGTGTGGTTGTGTGATTGTGTGGTTGTGTGATTGTGTGATTGTGTGGTTGTGTGATTGTGTGATTGTGTGATTGTGGGATTGTGTGGTTGTGTGATTGTGTGGTTGTGTGATTGTGTGATTGCATGGTGGGGTGATTGTGTGATAGTGTGATTGTGTGATTGTGTGATTGTGTGGTTGTGTGATTGTGTGATTGTGTGATTGTGTGATTGTGTCACAGTGTGATTGTGTGATTGTGTGGTTGTGTGATTGTGTGATTGTGTGATTGTGTGATTGTGTGATTGTGTGATTGTGTGATTGTGTGATTGTGTGATTGTGTGATTGTGTGATTGTGTGAAAGTGGGTTTGCGTGTTTGTGGATTGTGTGGTTGTGTGATTGTGTATTGGTGTGATTGTGCGATTGTGTGACAATGCGATTGTGTGATTGTGTGGTTGTGTGATTGTGTGATTGCATGGTGGGGTGATTGTGTGATAGTGTGATTGTGTGATTGTGTGATAGTGTGATTGTGTGATTGTGTCCATGTGTAATCGTGTGTTTGGGTGCTTGTGTGATTGTGTGAGTGTGTGATTGTGTGATTGTGGATTGTGTGATTGTGTGATTGTGTGATTGTGTGATTGTGTGATTGTGTGATTGTGTGATTGTGTGGTTGTGTGATTGTGTGGTTGTGTGATTGCGTGATTGTGTGATTGTGGGATTGTGTGGTTGTGTGATTGTGTGGTTGTGTGATTGCGTGATTGTGTGATTGTGGGATTGTGTGATTGTGTGATTGTATGGTTGTGTGATTGTGTGATTGTGTGATTGTGTGATTGTGGGATTGTGTGAGTGTGTGATTGTGTGATTGTGTGATTGTGTGATTGTGTGATTGTGTGATTGTGTGATTGTGTGATTGTGTCACAGTGTGATTGTGTGATTGTTCGGTTGTGTGATTGTGTGATTGTGTGATTGTGTGATTGTGGGGTTGTGTGGTTGTGTGATTGTGTGGTTGTGTGATTGTGTGATTGTGTGATTGTGGGATTGTGTGAATGCGTGATTGTGTGATTGTGTGATTGTGTGGTTGTGTGATTGTGTGATTGTGTGCTTGTGTGATTGTGCGGTTGTGTGATTGCGTGGTTGCGTGATTGCGTGATTGTGTGATTGTGTGATTGTGTGATTGTGTGGTTGTGTGATTGTGCGATTGTGTGATAGTGTGATTGTGGGATTGTGTGATTGCGTGATTGCCTGGTTGCGTGATTCTGTGATTCCCTCGTTGTGTGATTGAGTTATTGTGTGATGAGGTGCTTGTGGGATGGTGTGATTATGTGATTGTGTGATTGTGTAATTGTGTGATTGTGTGATTGTGTGATTGTGTGATTGTGAGATTGTGTGATTGTGTGATTGTGTGATTGTGTGATTGTGTGATTGTGTGATTGTGTGATTGTGTGATTGTGTGATTGTGTGATTGTGTGATTGTGTGGTTGTGTGATTGTGTGGTTGTGTGATTGTGTGATTGTGTGATTGTGGGATTGTGTGATTGTGTGATTGTGTGATTGTGTGGTTGTGTGATTGTGTGATTGTGTGATTGTGTGATTGTGCGATTGTGTGATTGCGTGGTTGCGTGATTGGGTGATTGTGTGATTGTGTGATTGTGTGATTGTGTGGTTGTGTGATTGTGTGATTGTGTGATAGTGTGATTGTGCGATTGTGTGATTGCGTGATTGCCTGGTTGCGTTATTCTGTGATTCCCTCGTTGTGTGATTGTGTTATTGTGTGATGAGGTGCTTGTGGGATGGTGTGATTGTGTGAATGTGTGATTGTGTGGTTGTGTGATTATGTGATTGTGTGATTGTGTTCATGTGTTATTTTGTGTTGGGGTGCTTGTGTGATTGCGTGAGTGTATGATTGTGTGACTGTGGATTGTGTATTGTGTGATTGTGTGATTGTGTGATTGTGTGATGGCGGGATGTGGATTATCTGATTGTGTGATTGTGTATTGGTGTGATTGTGCGATTGTGTGACTTTGCGATTGTGTGGTTGTGTGATGGCGGGTTGTGGATTGTTTGATTGTGTGATTGTGTATTGTCGTGATTGTGCGATTGTGTGACAATGCAATTGTGTGATTGTGTGGTTGTGTGATTGTGTGATTGCATGGTGGGGTGATTGTGTGATAGTGTGATTGTGTGATAGTGTGATAGTGTGATTGTGTGATTGTGTGATTGTGTGATTGTGTGATTGTGTGATTGTGTCCATGTGTAATCGTGTGTTTGAGTGCTTGTGTGAGTGTGTGATTGTGTGATTGTGGATTGTGTGATTGTGTGATTGTGTGATTGTGTGATTGTGTGATTGTGTGATTGTGGGTTTGTGTGGTTGTGTGATTGTGTGGTTGTGTGATTGTGTGATTGTGCGATTGTGTGGTAGTGTGATTGCGTTATTGTGTGATTGTGTGATTGTGTGATTGTGGGATTGTGTGGTTGTGTGAGTGTGTGGTTGTGTGATTGCGTGATTGTGTGATTGTGGGATTGTGTGATTGTGTGATTGTGTGATTATGGGATTGTGTGGTTGTGTGATTGTGTGGTTGTGTGATTGTGTGATTGTGTGATTGCGTGATTGTGTGATTGTGTGATTGTGGGATTGTGTGGTTGTGTGATTGTGTGGTTGTGTGATTGCGTTATTGTGTGATTGTGTGATTGTGTGATTGTATGGTTGTGTGATTGTGTGATTGTGTGATTGTGTGATTATGGGATTGTGTGGTTGTGTGATTGTGTGGTTGTGTGATTGTGTGATTGTGTGATTGCGTGATTGTGTGATTGTGTGATTGTGGGATTGTGTGGTTGTGTGATTGTGTGGTTGTGTGATTGCGTTATTGTGTGATTGTGTGATTGTGTGATTGTATGGTTGTGTGATTGTGTGATTGTGTGATTGTGTGATTGTGTGATTGTGTGATTGTGGGATTGTGTGAGTGTGTGATTGTGTGATTGTGTGATTGTGTGATTGTGTGATTGTGTGATTGTGTCACAGTGTGATTGTGTGATTGTGTGGTTGTGTGATTGTGTGATTGTGTGATTGTGTGATTGTGTGATTGTGGATTGTGTGATTGTGTGATTGTGTGATTGTGTGATTGTGTGATTGTGTGATTGTGTGATTGTGTGATTGTGGGATTGTGTGGTTGTGTGATTGTGTGGTTGTGTGATTGTGTGACTGTGGGATTGTGTGGTTGTGTGATTGTGTGGTTGTGTGATTGTGTGATTGTGTGATTGTGTGATTGTGGGATTGTGTGATTGTGGGATTGTGTGATTGTGTGATTGTGTGATTGTGTGATTGTGTGATTGTGGGATTGTGTGAGTGTGTGATTGTGTGATTGTGTGATTGCGTGATTGTGTCACAGTGTGATTGTGTGATTGTGTGGTTGTGTGATTGTGTGATTGTGTGACTGTGTGATTGTGGGATTGTGTGGTTGTGTGATTGTGTGATTGTGTGATTGTGGGATTGTGTGGTTGTGTGATTGTGTGGTTGTGTGATTGCGTGATTGTGTGATTGTGGGATTGTGTGATTGTGTGATTGTATGGTTGTGTGATTGTGTGATTGTGTGATTGTGTGATTGTGTGATTGTGTGATTGTGTGATTGTGGGATTGTGTGAGTGTGTGATTGTGTGATTGTGTGATTGTGTGATTGTGTGATTGTGTCACAGTGTGATTGTGTGATTGTGTGGTTGTGTGATTGTGTGATTGTGTGATTGTGTGATTGTGGGATTGTGTGGTTGTGTGATTGTGTGGTTGTGTGATTGTGTGATTGTGGGATTGTGTGATTGCGTGATTGTGTGATTGTGTGATTGTGGATTGTGTGATTGCGTGAGTGTGTGGTTGTGTGACTGTAGATTGCGTATTGTGTGATTGTGTGATTGTGTGATTGTGTGATTGTGTGATTGTGTGATTGTGCGATTGTGTGATTGTGTGATGGCGGGTTGTGGATTGTCTGATTGTGTGATTGTGTATTGGTGTGATTGTGCGATAGTGTGACAATGCGATTGTGTGATTGTGTGGTTGTGTGATTGTGTGATTGCATGGTGGGGTGATTGTGTGATAGTGTGATTGTGTGATAGTGTGATTGTGTGATTGTGTCCATGTGTAATCGTGTGTTTGGGTGCTTGTGTGATTGTGTGAGTGTGTGATTGTGTGATTGTGGATTGTGTGATTGTGTGATTGTGTGATTGTGTGATTGTGTGATTGTGGGATTGTGTGGTTGTGTGATTGTGTGGTTGTGTGATTGCGTGATTGTGTGATTGTGGGATTGTGTGATTGTGTGACTGTATGGTTGTGTGATTGTGTGATTGTGTGATTGTGTGATTGTGTGATTGTGTGATTGTGTGATTGTGTGATTGTGTGATTGTGTGATTGTGTGATTGTGTGATTGTGTGATTGTGTGATTGTGTCACAGTGTGATTGTGTGATTGTGTGGTTGTGTGATTGTGTGATTGTGTGATTGTGTTATTGTGTGATTCTGTGATTGTGTGATTGTGTGATTGTGTGATTGTGTGATTGTGTGATTGTGTGATTGTGTGATTGTGTGAAAGTGGGTTTGCGTGTTTGTGGATTGTGTGGTTGTGTGATTGTGTGATGGCGGGATGTGGATTGTCTGATTGTGTGATTGTGCGATTGTGTGACTTTGCGATTGTGTGATTGTGTATTGGTGTGATTGTGCGATTGTGTGACTTTGCGATTGTGTGATTGTGTGATGGCGGGTTATGGATTGTCTGATTGTGTGATTGTGTATTGGTGTGATTATGCGATTGTGTGACAATGCGATTGTGTGATTGTGTGGTTGTGTGATTGTGTGATTGCATGGTGGGGTGATTGTGTGATAGTGTGATTGTGTGATAGTGTGATTGTGTGATTGTGTCCATGTGTAATCGTGTGTTTGGGTGCTTGTGTGATTGTGTGAGTGTGTGATTGTGTGATTGTGGATTGTGTGATTGTGTGACTGTGTGATTGTGTGATTGTGTGATTGTGTGATTGTGGGATCGTGTGGTTGTGTGATTGTGTGGTTGTGTGATTGCGTGATTGTGTGATTGTGGGATTGTGTGATTGTGTGATTGTGTGATTGTGTGATTGTGTGATTGTGTGATTGTGTGATTGTGTGATTGTGTGATTGTGGGATTGTGTGAGTGTGTGATTGTGTGAAAGTGGGTTTGCGTGTTTGTGGATTGTGTGGTTGTGTGATTGTGTGATGGCGGGATGTGGATTGTCTGATTGTGTGATTGTGTATTGGTGTGATTGTGCGATTGTGTGACTTTGCGATTGTGTGATTGTGTGATGGCGGGTTATGGATTGTCTGATTGTGTGATTCTGTATTGGTGTGATTATGCGATTGTGTGACAATGCGATTGTGTGATTGTGTGGTTGTGTGATTGTGTGATTGCATGGTGGGGTGATTGTGTGATAGTGTGATTGTGTGATAGTGTGATTGTGTGATTGTGTCCATGTGTAATCGTGTGTTTGGGTGCTTGTGTGATTGTGTGAGTGTGTGATTGTGTGATTGTGGATTGTGTGATTGTGTGACTGTGTGATTGTGTGATTGTGTGATTGTGTGATTGTGTGATTGTGGGATTGTGTGGTTGTGTGATTGTGTGGTTGTGTGATTGCGTGATTGTGTGATTGTGGGATTGTGTGATTGTGTGATTGTGTGATTGTGTGATTGTGTGATTGTGTGATTGTGGGATTGTGTGAGTGTGTGATTGTGTGATTGTGTGATTGTGTGATTGTGTGATTGTGTCACAGTGTGATTGTGTGATTGTGTGGTTGTGTGATTGTGTGATTGTGTGATTGTGTGATTGTGTGATTGTGGGATTGTGTGGTTGTGTGATTGTGTGGTTGTGTGATTGTGTGATTGTGTGATTGTGTGATTGTGTGATTGTGGGATTGTGTGATTGCGTGATTGTGTGATTGTGTGATTGTGTGGTTGTGTGATTGTGTGATTGTGTGCTTGTGTGATTGTGCGGTTGTGTGATTGCGTGGTTGCGTGATTGCGTGATTGTGTGATTGTGTGATTGTGTGATTGTGTGGTTGTGTGATTGTGTGATTGTGTGATAGTGTGATTGTGCGATTGTGTGATTGCGTGATTCTGTGATTCCCTCGTTGTGTGATTGTGTTATTGTGTGATGAGGTGCTTGTGGGATGGTGTGATTGTGTGATTGTGTGATAGTGCGATTGTGTGATTGTGTCCATGTGTAATCGTGTGTTTGGGTGCTTGTGTGATTGTGTGAGTGTGTGATTGTGTGATTGTGGATTGTGTGATTGTGTGATTGTGTGATTGTGTGATTGTGTGATTGTGTGATTGTGTGATTGTGTGATTGTGTGATTGTGTGATTGTGTGATTGTGAGATTGTGTGATTGTGTGATTGTGTGATTGTGTGACTGTGTGATTGTGTGATTGTGTGATTGTGTGATTGTGTGATTGTGTGATTGTGTGATTGTGTGGTTGTGTGATTGTGTGGTTGTGTGATTGTGTGATTGTGTGATTGTGGGATTGTGTGATTGTGTGATTGCGTGATTGTGTGGTTGTGTGATTGTGTGATTGTGTGATTGTGTGATTGTGTGATTGTGCGATTGTGTGATTGCGTGGTTGCGTGATTGCGTGATTGTGTGATTGTGTGATTGTGTGATTGTGTGGTTGTGTGATTGTGTGATTGTGTGATAGTGTGATTGTGCGACTGTGTGATTGTGTCACAGTGTGATTGTGTGATTGTGTGGTTGTGTGATTGTGTGATTGTGTGATTGTGTGATTGTGGGATTGTGTGGTTGTGTGATTGTGTGGTTGTGTGATTGTGTGATTGTGTGGTTGTGTGATTGTGTGATTGTGTGATTGTGGGATTGTGTGGTTGTGTGATTGTGTGGTTGTGTGATTGTGTGATTGCATGGTGGGGTGATTGTGTGATAGTGTGATTGTGTGATTGTGTGATTGTGTGATTGTGTGGTTGTGTGATTGTGTGATTGTGTGATTGTGTGATTGTGTCACAGTGTGATTGTGTGATTGTGTGGTTGTGTGATTGTGTGACTGTGTGATTGTGTGATTGTGTGATTGTGTGATTGTGTGATTGTGTGATTGTGTGAAAGTGGGTTTGCGTGTTTGTGGATTGTGTGGTTGTGTGATTGTGTATTGGTGTGATTGTGCGATTGTGTGACAATGCGATTGTGTGATTGTGTGGTTGTGTGATTGTGTGATTGCATGGTGGGGTGATTGTGTGATAGTGTGATTGTGTGATTGTGTGATAGTGTGATTGTGTGATTGTGTCCATGTGTAATCGTGTGTTTGGGTGCTTGTGTGATTGTGTGAGTGTGTGATTGTGTGATTGTGGATTGTGTGATTGTGTGATTGTGTGATTGTGTGATTGTGTGATTGTGTGATTGTGTGATTGTGTGGTTGTGTGATTGTGTGGTTGTGTGATTGCGTGATTGTGTGATTGTGGGATTGTGTGGTTGTGTGATTGTGTGGTTGTGTGATTGCGTGATTGTGTGATTGTGGGATTGTGTGATTGTGTGATTGTATGGTTGTGTGATTGTGTGATTGTGTGATTGTGTGATTGTGGGATTGTGTGAGTGTGTGATTGTGTGATGGTGTGATTGTGTGATTGTGTGATTGTGTGATTGTGTGATTGTGTGATTGTGTCACAGTGTGATTGTGTGATTGTTCGGTTGTGTGATTGTGTGATTGTGTGATTGTGTGATTGTGGGGTTGTGTGGTTGTGTGATTGTGTGGTTGTGTGATTGTGTGATTGTGTGATTGTGGGATTGTGTGAATGCGTGATTGTGTGATTGTGTGATTGTGTGGTTGTGTGATTGTGTGATTGTGTGCTTGTGTGATTGTGCGGTTGTGTGATTGCGTGGTTGCGTGATTGCGTGATTGTGTGATTGTGTGATTGTGTGATTGTGTGGTTGTGTGATTGTGCGATTGTGTGATAGTGTGATTGTGGGATTGTGTGATTGCGTGATTGCCTGGTTGCGTGATTCTGTGATTCCCTCGTTGTGTGATTGAGTTATTGTGTGATGAGGTGCTTGTGGGATGGTGTGATTATGTGATTGTGTGATTGTGTAATTGTGTGATTGTGTGATTGTGTGATTGTGTGATTGTGAGATTGTGTGATTGTGTGATTGTGTGATTGTGTGATTGTGTGATTGTGTGATTGTGTGATTGTGTGATTGTGTGATTGTGTGATTGTGTGATTGTGTGATTGTGTGGTTGTGTGATTGTGTGGTTGTGTGATTGTGTGATTGTGTGATTGTGGGATTGTGTGATTGTGTGATTGTGTGATTGTGTGGTTGTGTGATTGTGTGATTGTGTGATTGTGTGATTGTGCGATTGTGTGATTGCGTGGTTGCGTGATTGCGTGATTGTGTGATTGTGTGATTGTGTGATTGTGTGGTTGTGTGATTGTGTGATTGTGTGATAGTGTGATTGTGCGATTGTGTGATTGCGTGATTGCCTGGTTGCGTTATTCTGTGATTCCCTCGTTGTGTGATTGTGTTATTGTGTGATGAGGTGCTTGTGGGATGGTGTGATTGTGTGAATGTGTGATTGTGTGGTTGTGTGATTATGTGATTGTGTGATTGTGTTCATGTGTTATTTTGTGTTGGGGTGCTTGTGTGATTGCGTGAGTGTATGATTGTGTGACTGTGGATTGTGTATTGTGTGATTGTGTGATTGTGTGATTGTGTGATGGCGGGATGTGGATTATCTGATTGTGTGATTGTGTATTGGTGTGATTGTGCGATTGTGTGACAATGCAATTGTGTGATTGTGTGGTTGTGTGATTGTGTGATTGCATGGTGGGGTGATTGTGTGATAGTGTGATTGTGTGATAGTGTGATAGTGTGATTGTGTGATTGTGTGATTGTGTGATTATGTTATTGTGTGATTGTGTCCATGTGTAATCGTGTGTTTGAGTGCTTGTGTGAGTGTGTGATTGTGTGATTGTGGATTGTGTGAATGTGTGATTGTGTGATTGTGTGATTGTGTGATTGTGTGATTGTGGGTTTGTGTGGTTGTGTGATTGTGTGGTTGTGTGATTGTGTGATTGTGCGATTGTGTGGTAGTGTGATTGCGTTATTGTGTGATTGTGTGATTGTGTGATTGTGGGATTGTGTGGTTGTGTGAGTGTGTGGTTGTGTGATTGCGTGATTGTGTGATTGTGGGATTGTGTGATTGTGTGATTGTGTGATTATGGGATTGTGTGGTTGTGTGATTGTGTGGTTGTGTGATTGTGTGATTGTGTGATTGCGTGATTGTGTGATTGTGTGATTGTGGGATTGTGTGGTTGTGTGATTGTGTGGTTGTGTGATTGCGTTATTGTGTGATTGTGTGATTGTGTGATTGTATGGTTGTGTGATTGTGTGATTGTGTGATTGTGTGATTATGGGATTGTGTGGTTGTGTGATTGTGTGGTTGTGTGATTGTGTGATTGTGTGATTGCGTGATTGTGTGATTGTGTGATTGTGGGATTGTGTGGTTGTGTGATTGTGTGGTTGTGTGATTGCGTTATTGTGTGATTGTGTGATTGTGTGATTGTATGGTTGTGTGATTGTGTGATTGTGTGATTGTGTGATTGTGTGATTGTGTGATTGTGTGATTGTGGGATTGTGTGAGTGTGTGATTGTGTGATTGTGTGATTGTGTGATTGTGTGATTGTGTGATTGTGTGATTGTGTCACAGTGTGATTGTGTGATTGTGTGGTTGTGTGATTGTGTGATTGTGTGATTGTGTGATTGTGTGATTGTGTGATTGCGGGATTGTGTGGTTGTGTGATTGTGTGGTTGTGTGATTGTGTGATTGTGTGATTGTGTGAGTGTGTGATTGTGTGATTGTGGATTGTGTGATTGTGTGATTGTGTGATTGTGTGATTGTGTGATTGTGTGATTGTGTGATTGTGGGATTGTGTGGTTGTGTGATTGTGTGGTTGTGTGATTGTGTGACTGTGGGATTGTGTGGTTGTGTGATTGTGTGGTTGTGTGATTGTGTGATTGTGTGATTGTGTGATTGTGGGATTGTGTGATTGTGGGATTGTGTGATTGTGTGATTGTGTGATTGTGTGATTGTGTGATTGTGGGATTGTGTGAGTGTGTGATTGTGTGATTGTGTGATTGTGTGATTGTGTCACAGTGTGATTGTGTGATTGTGTGGTTGTGTGATTGTGTGATTGTGTGACTGTGTGATTGTGGGATTGTGTGGTTGTGTGATTGTGTGATTGTGTGATTGTGGGATTGTGTGGTTGTGTGATTGTGTGGTTGTGTGATTGCGTGATTGTGTGATTGTGGGATTGTGTGATTGTGTGATTGTATGGTTGTGTGATTGTGTGATTGTGTGATTGTGTGATTGTGTGATTGTGTGATTGTGTGATTGTGGGATTGTGTGAGTGTGTGATTGTGTGATTGTGTGATTGTGTGATTGTGTGATTGTGTCACAGTGTGATTGTGTGATTGTGTGGTTGTGTGATTGTGTGATTGTGTGATTGTGTGATTGTGGGATTGTGTGGTTGTGTGATTGTGTGGTTGTGTGATTGTGTGATTGTGTGATTGTGGGATTGTGTGATTGCGTGATTGTGTGATTGTGTGATTGTGTGGCTGTGTGATTGTGTGATTGTGTGCTTGTGTGATTGTGCGGTTGTGTGATTGCGTGGTTGCGTGATTGCGTGATTGTGTGATTGTGTGATTGTGTGATTGTGTGGTCGTGTGATTGTGCGATTGTGTGATAGTGTGATTGTGCGATTGTGTGATTGCGTGATTGCCTGGTTGCGTGATTCTGTGATTCCCTCGTTGTGTGATTGTGTTATTGTGTGATGAGGTGCTTGTGGGATGGTGTGATTATGTGATTGTGTGATTGTGTAATTGTGTGATTGTGTGATTGTGTGATTGTGAGATTGTGTGATTGTGTGATTGTGTGATTGTGTGATTGTGTGATTGTGTGATTGTGTGATTGTGTGATTGTGTGATTGTGTGATTGTGTGGTTGTGTGATTGTGTGGTTGTGTGATTGTGTGATTGTGTGATTGTGGGATTGTGTGATTGTGTGATTGTGTGATTGTGTGGTTGTGTGATTGTGTGATTGTGTGATTGTGTGATTGTGCGATTGTGTGATTGCGTGGTTGCGTGATTGCGTGATTGTGTGATTGTGTGATTGCGTGATTGTGTGATTGTGTGGTTGTGTGATTGCGTTATTGTGTGATTGTGTGATTGTGTGATTGTGTGATTGTGGGATTGTGTGGTTGTGTGAGTGTGTGGTTGTGTGATTGCGTGATTGTGTGATTGTGGGATTGTGTGATTGTGGGATTGTGTGGTTGTGTGATTGTGTGGTTGTGTGATTGCGTGATTGTGTGATTGTGGGATTGTGTGATTGTGTGATTGTATGGTTGTGTGATTGTGTGATTGTGTGATTGTGTGATTGTGGGATTGTGTGAGTGTGTGATTGTGTGATTGTGTGATTGTGTGATTGTGTGATTGTGTGATTGTGTGATTGTGTCACAGTGTGATTGTGTGATTGTGTGGTTGTGTGATTGTGTGATTGTGTGATTGTGTGATTGTGGGGTTGTGTGGTTGTGTGATTGTGTGGTTGTGTGATTGTGTGATTGTGTGATTGTGTTATTGTGTGATGAGGTGCTTGTGGGATGGTGTGATTATGTGATTGTGTGATTGTGTAATTGTGTGATTGTGTGATTGTGTGATTGTGAGATTGTGTGATTGTGTGATTGTGTGATTGTGTGATTGTGTGATTGTGTGATTGTGTGATTGTGTGATTGTGTGATTGTGTGATTGTGTGATTGTGTGGTTGTGTGATTGTGTGGTTGTGTGATTGTGTGATTGTGTGATTGTGGGATTGTGTGATTGTGTGATTGTGTGATTGTGTGGTTGTGTGATTGTGTGATTGTGTGATTGTGTGATTGTGTGATTGTGCGATTGTGTGATTGCGTGGTTGCGTGATTGCGTGATTGTGTGATTGTGTGATTGTGTGATTGTGTGATTGTGTGGTTGTGTGATTGCGTTATTGTGTGATTGTGTGATTGTGTGATTGTGTGATTGTGTGATTGTGGGATTGTGTGGTTGTGTGAGTGTGTGGTTGTGTGATTGCGTGATTGTGTGATTGTGGGATTGTGTGATTGTGTGATTGTGTGATTATGGGATTGTGTGGTTGTGTGATTGTGTGGTTGTGTGATTGTGTGATTGTGTGATTGCGTGATTGTGTAATTGTGTGATTGTGGGATTGTGTGGTTGTGTGATTGTGTGGTTGTGTGATTGCGTTATTGTGTGATTGTGGGATTGTGTGATTGTGTGATTGTATGGTTGTGTGATTGTGTGATTGTGTGATTGTGTGATTGTGTGATTGTGTGATTGTGTGATTGTGTGATTGTGTCACAGTGTGATTGTGTGATTGTGTGGTTGTGTGATTGTGTGATTGTGTGATTGTGGGATTGTGTGGTTGTGTGATTGTGTGGTTGTGTGATTGTGTGATTGTGTGCTTGTGTGATTGTGCGGTTGTGTGATTGCGTGGTTGCGTGATTGCGTGATTGTGTGATTGTGTGATTGTGTGATTGTGTGGTTGTGTGATTGTGTGATTGTGTGATTGTGTGGTTGTGTGATTGTGTGATTGTGTGCTTGTGTGATTGTGCGGTTGTGTGATTGCGTGGTTGCGTGATTGCGTGATTGTGTGATTGTGTGATTGTGTGATTGTGTGGTTGTGTGATTGTGTGATTGTGTGATAGTGTGATTGTGCGATTGTGTGATTGCGTGATTGCCTGGTTGCGTGATTCTGTGATTCCCTCGTTGTGTGATTGTGTTATTGTGTGATGAGGTGCTTGTGGGATGGTGTGATTGTGTGATTGTGTGATTGTGTGATTGTGTGATTGTGTGATTGTGTCATTGTGTGAAAGTGGGTTTGTGTGTTTGTGGATTGTGTGGTTGTGTGATTGTGTGATGGCGGGATGTGGATTGTCTGATTGTGTGATTGTGTATTGGTGTGATTGTGCGATTGTGTGACTTTGCGATTGTGTGATTGTGTGATGGCGGGTTGTGGATTGTCTGATTGTGTGATTGTGTATTTTTGTGATTGTGCGATTGTGTGACAATGCGATTGTGTGACAATGCGATTGTGTGATTGTGTGGTTGTGTGATTGTGTGATTGCATGGTGGGGTGATTGTGTGATAGTGTGATTGTGTGATTGTGTGATTGTGTGATTGTGTGATTGTGTCACAGTGTGATTGTGTGATTGTGTGGTTGTGTGATTGTGTGATTGTGTGATTGTGGGATTGTGTGGTTGTGTGATTGTGTGGTTGTGTGATTGTGTGATTGTGTGCTTGTGTGATTGTGCGGTTGTGTGATTGCGTGGTTGCGTGATTGCGTGATTGTGTGATTGTGTGATTGTGTGATTGTGTGGTTGTGTGATTGTGTGATTATGTGATTGTGTGATTGTGTGATTGTGTGGTTGTGTGATTGTGTGATTGTGTGATTGTGTGATTGTGTGATTGTGTGATTGTGTGATTGTGTGATTGTGTGAAAGTGGGTTTGCGTGTTTGTGGATTGTGTGGTTGTGTGATTGTGTATTGGTGTGATTGTGCGATTGTGTGACAATGCGATTGTGTGATTGTGTGGTTGTGTGATTGTGTGGTTGTGTGATTGTGTGATTGTGTGATTGTGGGATTGTGTGATTGCGTGATTGTGTGATTGTGTGATTGTGGATTGTGTGATTGCGTGAGTGTGTGGTTGTGTGACTGTAGATTGCGTATTGTGTGATTGTGTGATTGTGTGATTGTGTGATTGTGTGATTGTGTGATTGTGCGATTGTGTGATTGTGTGATGGCGGGTTGTGGATTGTCTGATTGTGTGATTGTGTATTGGTGTGATTGTGCGATAGTGTGACAATGCGATTGTGTGATTGTGTGGTTGTGTGATTGTGTCCATGTGTAATCGTGTGTTTGGGTGCTTGTGTGATTGTGTGAGTGTGTGATTGTGTGATTGTGGATTGTGTGATTGTGTGATTGTGTGATTGTGTGATTGTGTGATTGTGTGATTGTGGGATTGTGTGGTTGTGTGATTGTGTGGTTGTGTGATTGCGTGATTGTGTGATTGTGGGATTGTGTGATTGTGTGACTGTATGGTTGTGTGATTGTGTGATTGTGTGATTGTGTGATTGTGTGATTGTGTGATTGTGTGATTGTGTGATTGTGTGATTGTGTGATTGTGTGATTGTGTGATTGTGTGATTGTGTGATTGTGTGATTGTGTGATTGTGTCACAGTGTGATTGTGTGATTGTGTGGTTGTGTGATTGTGTGATTGTGTGATTGTGTTATTGTGTGATTCTGTGATTGTGTGATTGTGTGATTGTGTGATTGTGTGATTGTGGGATTGTGTGAGTGTGTGATTGTGTGAAAGTGGGTTTGCGTGTTTGTGGATTGTGTGGTTGTGTGATTGTGTGATGGCGGGATGTGGATTGTCTGATTGTGTGATTGTGTATTGGTGTGATTGTGCGATTGTGTGACTTTGCGATTGTGTGATTGTGTGATGGCGGGTTATGGATTGTCTGATTGTGTGATTCTGTATTGGTGTGATTATGCGATTGTGTGACAATGCGATTGTGTGATTGTGTGGTTGTGTGATTGTGTGAGTGTGTGATTGTGTGATTGTGGATTGTGTGATTGTGTGATTGTGTGATTGTGTGATTGTGTGATTGTGTGATTGTGTGATTGTGGGATTGTGTGGTTGTGTGATTGTGTGGTTGTGTGATTGCGTGATTGTGTGATTGTGGGATTGTGTGATTGTGTGACTGTATGGTTGTGTGATTGTGTGATTGTGTGATTGTGTGATTGTGTGATTGTGTGATTGTGTGATTGTGTGATTGTGTGATTGTGTGATTGTGTGATTGTGTGATTGTGTGATTGTGTGATTGTGTCACAGTGTGATTGTGTGATTGTGTGGTTGTGTGATTGTGTGATTGTGTGATTGTGTTATTGTGTGATTCTGTGATTGTGTGATTGTGTGATTGTGTGATTGTGTGATTGTGGGATTGTGTGAGTGTGTGATTGTGTGAAAGTGGGTTTGCGTGTTTGTGGATTGTGTGGTTGTGTGATTGTGTGATGGCGGGATGTGGATTGTCTGATTGTGTGATTGTGTATTGGTGTGATTGTGCGATTGTGTGACTTTGCGATTGTGTGATTGTGTGATGGCGGGTTATGGATTGTCTGATTGTGTGATTCTGTATTGGTGTGATTATGCGATTGTGTGACAATGCGATTGTGTGATTGTGTGGTTGTGTGATTGTGTGATTGCATGGTGGGGTGATTGTGTGATAGTGTGATTGTGTGATAGTGTGATTGTGTGATTGTGTCCATGTGTAATCGTGTGTTTGGGTGCTTGTGTGATTGTGTGAGTGTGTGATTGTGTGATTGTGGATTGTGTGATTGTGTGACTGTGTGATTGTGTGATTGTGTGATTGTGTGATTGTGGGATTGTGTGGTTGTGTGATTGTGTGGTTGTGTGATTGCGTGATTGTGTGATTGTGGGATTGTGTGATTGTGTGATTGTGTGATTGTGTGATTGTGTGATTGTGTGATTGTGGGATTGTGTGAGTGTGTGATTGTGTGATTGTGTGATTGTGTGATTGTGTGATTGTGTCACAGTGTGATTGTGTGATTGTGTGGTTGTGTGATTGTGTGATTGTGTGATTGTGTGATTGTGTGATTGTGGGATTGTGTGGTTGTGTGATTGTGTGGTTGTGTGATTGTGTGATTGTGTGATTGTGTGATTGTGTGATTGTGGGATTGTGTGATTGCGTGATTGTGTGATTGTGTGATTGTATGGTTGTGTGATTGTGTGATTGTGTGCTTGTGTGATTGTGCGGTTGTGTGATTGCATGGTGGGGTGATTGTGTGATAGTGTGATTGTGTGATAGTGTGATTGTGTGATTGTGTCCATGTGTAATCGTGTGTTTGGGTGCTTGTGTGATTGTGTGAGTGTGTGATTGTGTGATTGTGGATTGTGTGATTGTGTAACTGTGTGATTGTGTGATTGTGTGATTGTGTGATTGTGGGATTGTGTGGTTGTGTGATTGTGTGGTTGTGTGATTGCGTGATTGTGTGATTGTGGGATTGTGTGATTGTGTGATTGTGTGATTGTGTGATTGTGTGATTGTGGGATTGTGTGAGTGTGTGATTGTGTGATTGTGTGATTGTGTGATTGTGTGATTGTGTCACAGTGTGATTGTGTGATTGTGTGGTTGTGTGATTGTGTGATTGTGTGATTGTGTGATTGTGTGATTGTGGGATTGTGTGGTTGTGTGATTGTGTGGTTGTGTGATTGTGTGATTGTGTGATTGTGTGATTGTGTGATTGTGGGATTGTGTGATTGCGTGATTGTGTGATTGTGTGATTGTGTGGTTGTGTGATTGTGTGATTGTGTGCTTGTGTGATTGTGCGGTTGTGTGATTGCGTGGTTGCGTGATTGCGTGATTGTGTGATTGTGTGATTGTGTGATTGTGTGGTTGTGTGATTGTGTGATTGTGTGATAGTGTGATTGTGCGATTGTGTGATTGCGTGATTCTGTGATTCCCTCGTTGTGTGATTGTGTTATTGTGTGATGAGGTGCTTGTGGGATGGTGTGATTGTGTGATTGTGTGATAGTGCGATTGTGTGATTGTGTCCATGTGTAATCGTGTGTTTGGGTGCTTGTGTGATTGTGTGAGTGTGTGATTGTGTGATTGTGGATTGTGTGATTGTGTGATTGTGTGATTGTGTGATTGTGTGATTGTGTGATTGTGTGATTGTGTGATTGTGTGATTGTGTGATTGTGTGATTGTGTGATTGTGAGATTGTGTGATTGTGTGATTGTGTGATTGTGTGACTGTGTGATTGTGTGATTGTGTGATTGTGTGATTGTGTGATTGTGTGATTGTGTGATTGTGTGGTTGTGTGATTGTGTGGTTGTGTGATTGTGTGATTGTGTGATTGTGGGATTGTGTGATTGTGTGATTGCGTGATTGTGTGGTTGTGTGATTGTGTGATTGTGTGATTGTGTGATTGTGCGATTGTGTGATTGCGTGGTTGCGTGATTGCGTGATTGTGTGATTGTGTGATTGTGTGATTGTGTGGTTGTGTGATTGTGTGATTGTGTGATAGTGTGATTGTGCGACTGTGTGATTGTGTCACAGTGTGATTGTGTGATTGTGTGGTTGTGTGATTGTGTGATTGTGTGATTGTGTGATTGTGGGATTGTGTGGTTGTGTGATTGTGTGGTTGTGTGATTGTGTGATTGTGTGGTTGTGTGATTGTGTGATTGTGTGATTGTGGGATTGTGTGGTTGTGTGATTGTGTGGTTGTGTGATTGTGTGATTGCATGGTGGGGTGATTGTGTGATAGTGTGATTGTGTGATTGTGTGATTGTGTGGTTGTGTGATTGTGTGATTGTGTGATTGTGTGATTGTGTCACAGTGTGATTGTGTGATTGTGTGGTTGTGTGATTGTGTGATTGTGTGATTGTGTGATTGTGTGATTGTGTGATTGTGTGATTGTGTGATTGTGTGATTGTGTGAAAGTGGGTTTGCGTGTTTGTGGATTGTGTGGTTGTGTGATTGTGTATTGGTGTGATTGTGCGATTGTGTGACAATGCGATTGTGTGATTGTGTGGTTGTGTGATTGTGTGATTGCATGGTGGGGTGATTGTGTGATAGTGTGATTGTGTGATTGTGTGATAGTGTGATTGTGTGATTGTGTCCATGTGTAATCGTGTGTTTGGGTGCTTGTGTGATTGTGTGAGTGTGTGATTGTGTGATTGTGGATTGTGTGATTGTGTGATTGTGTGATTGTGTGATTGTGTGATTGTGTGATTGTGTGATTGTGTGGTTGTGTGATTGTGTGGTTGTGTGATTGCGTGATTGTGTGATTGTGGGATTGTGTGGTTGTGTGATTGTGTGGTTGTGTGATTGCGTGATTGTGTGATTGTGGGATTGTGTGATTGTGTGATTGTATGGTTGTGTGATTGTGTGATTGTGTGATTGTGTGATTGTGGGATTGTGTGAGTGTGTGATTGTGTGATTGTGTGATTGTGTGATTGTGTGATTGTGTGATTGTGTGATTGTGTGATTGTGTCACAGTGTGATTGTGTGATTGTTCGGTTGTGTGATTGTGTGATTGTGTGATTGTGTGATTGTGGGGTTGTGTGGTTGTGTGATTGTGTGGTTGTGTGATTGTGTGATTGTGTGATTGTGGGATTGTGTGAATGCGTGATTGTGTGATTGTGTGATTGTGTGGTTGTGTGATTGTGTGATTGTGTGCTTGTGTGATTGTGCGGTTGTGTGATTGCGTGGTTGCGTGATTGCGTGATTGTGTGATTGTGTGATTGTGTGATTGTGTGGTTGTGTGATTGTGCGATTGTGTGATAGTGTGATTGTGGGATTGTGTGATTGCGTGATTGCCTGGTTGCGTGATTCTGTGATTCCCTCGTTGTGTGATTGAGTTATTGTGTGATGAGGTGCTTGTGGGATGGTGTGATTATGTGATTGTGTGATTGTGTAATTGTGTGATTGTGTGATTGTGTGATTGTGTGATTGTGAGATTGTGTGATTGTGTGATTGTGTGATTGTGTGATTGTGTGATTGTGTGATTGTGTGATTGTGTGATTGTGTGATTGTGTGATTGTGTGGTTGTGTGATTGTGTGGTTGTGTGATTGTGTGATTGTGTGATTGTGGGATTGTGTGATTGTGTGATTGTGTGATTGTGTGGTTGTGTGATTGTGTGATTGTGTGATTGTGTGATTGTGCGATTGTGTGATTGCGTGGTTGCGTGATTGCGTGATTGTGTGATTGTGTGATTGTGTGATTGTGTGGTTGTGTGATTGTGTGATTGTGTGATAGTGTGATTGTGCGATTGTGTGATTGCGTGATTGCCTGGTTGCGTTATTCTGTGATTCCCTCGTTGTGTGATTGTGTTATTGTGTGATGAGGTGCTTGTGGGATGGTGTGATTGTGTGAATGTGTGATTGTGTGGTTGTGTGATTATGTGATTGTGTGATTGTGTTCATGTGTTATTTTGTGTTGGGGTGCTTGTGTGATTGCGTGAGTGTATGATTGTGTGACTGTGGATTGTGTATTGTGTGATTGTGTGATTGTGTGATTGTGTGATGGCGGGATGTGGATTATCTGATTGTGTGATTGTGTATTGGTGTGATTGTGCGATTGTGTGACAATGCAATTGTGTGATTGTGTGGTTGTGTGATTGTGTGATTGCATGGTGGGGTGATTGTGTGATAGTGTGATTGTGTGATAGTGTGATAGTGTGATTGTGTGATTGTGTGATTGTGTGATTATGTGATTGTGTGATTGTGTCCATGTGTAATCGTGTGTTTGAGTGCTTGTGTGAGTGTGTGATTGTGTGATTGTGGATTGTGTGATTGTGTGATTGTGTGATTGTGTGATTGTGTGATTGTGTGATTGTGGGTTTGTGTGGTTGTGTGATTGTGTGGTTGTGTGATTGTGTGATTGTGCGATTGTGTGGTAGTGTGATTGCGTTATTGTGTGATTGTGTGATTGTGTGATTGTGGGATTGTGTGGTTGTGTGAGTGTGTGGTTGTGTGATTGCGTGATTGTGTGATTGTGGGATTGTGTGATTGTGTGATTGTGTGATTATGGGATTGTGTGGTTGTGTGATTGTGTGGTTGTGTGATTGTGTGATTGTGTGATTGCGTGATTGTGTGATTGTGTGATTGTGGGATTGTGTGGTTGTGTGATTGTGTGGTTGTGTGATTGCGTTATTGTGTGATTGTGTGATTGTGTGATTGTATGGTTGTGTGATTGTGTGATTGTGTGATTGTGTGATTATGGGATTGTGTGGTTGTGTGATTGTGTGGTTGTGTGATTGTGTGATTGTGTGATTGCGTGATTGTGTGATTGTGTGATTGTGGGATTGTGTGGTTGTGTGATTGTGTGGTTGTGTGATTGCGTTATTGTGTGATTGTGTGATTGTGTGATTGTATGGTTGTGTGATTGTGTGATTGTGTGATTGTGTGATTGTGTGATTGTGTGATTGTGTGATTGTGGGATTGTGTGAGTGTGTGATTGTGTGATTGTGTGATTGTGTGATTGTGTGATTGTGTGATTGTGTGATTGTGTCACAGTGTGATTGTGTGATTGTGTGGTTGTGTGATTGTGTGATTGTGTGATTGTGTGATTGTGTGATTGTGTGATTGCGGGATTGTGTGGTTGTGTGATTGTGTGGTTGTGTGATTGTGTGATTGTGTGATTGTGTGAGTGTGTGATTGTGTGATTGTGGATTGTGTGATTGTGTGATTGTGTGATTGTGTGATTGTGTGATTGTGTGATTGTGGGATTGTGTGGTTGTGTGATTGTGTGGTTGTGTGATTGTGTGACTGTGGGATTGTGTGGTTGTGTGATTGTGTGGTTGTGTGATTGTGTGATTGTGTGATTGTGTGATTGTGGGATTGTGTGATTGTGGGATTGTGTGATTGTGTGATTGTGTGATTGTGTGATTGTGTGATTGTGGGATTGTGTGAGTGTGTGATTGTGTGATTGTGTGATTGTGTGATTGTGTCACAGTGTGATTGTGTGATTGTGTGGTTGTGTGATTGTGTGATTGTGTGACTGTGTGATTGTGGGATTGTGTGGTTGTGTGATTGTGTGATTGTGTGATTGTGGGATTGTGTGGTTGTGTGATTGTGTGGTTGTGTGATTGCGTGATTGTGTGATTGTGGGATTGTGTGATTGTGTGATTGTATGGTTGTGTGATTGTGTGATTGTGTGATTGTGTGATTGTGTGATTGTGTGATTGTGTGATTGTGGGATTGTGTGAGTGTGTGATTGTGTGATTGTGTGATTGTGTGATTGTGTCACAGTGTGATTGTGTGATTGTGTGGTTGTGTGATTGTGTGATTGTGTGATTGTGTGATTGTGTGATTGTGGGATTGTGTGGTTGTGTGATTGTGTGGTTGTGTGATTGTGTGATTGTGTGATTGTGGGATTGTGTGATTGCGTGATTGTGTGATTGTGTGATTGTGTGGCTGTGTGATTGTGTGATTGTGTGCTTGTGTGATTGTGCGGTTGTGTGATTGCGTGGTTGCGTGATTGCGTGATTGTGTGATTGTGTGATTGTGTGATTGTGTGGTCGTGTGATTGTGCGATTGTGTGATAGTGTGATTGTGCGATTGTGTGATTGCGTGATTGCCTGGTTGCGTGATTCTGTGATTCCCTCGTTGTGTGATTGTGTTATTGTGTGATGAGGTGCTTGTGGGATGGTGTGATTATGTGATTGTGTGATTGTGTAATTGTGTGATTGTGTGATTGTGTGATTGTGAGATTGTGTGATTGTGTGATTGTGTGATTGTGTGATTGTGTGATTGTGTGATTGTGTGATTGTGTGATTGTGTGATTGTGTGATTGTGTGATTGTGTGGTTGTGTGATTGTGTGATTGTGTGATTGTGTGATTGTGTGATTGTGTGATTGTGTGATTGTGTGATTGTGTGGTTGTGTGATTGTGTGGTTGTGTGATTGTGTGATTGTGTGATTGTGGGATTGTGTGATTGTGTGATTGTGTGATTGTGTGGTTGTGTGATTGTGTGATTGTGTGATTGTGTGATTGTGCGATTGTGTGATTGCGTGGTTGCGTGATTGCGTGATTGTGTGATTGTGTGATTGTGTGATTGTGTGGTTGTGTGATTGTGTGATTGTGTGATAGTGTGATTGTGCGATTGTGTGATTGCGTGATTGCCTGGTTGCGTTATTCTGTGATTCCCTCGTTGTGTGATTGTGTTATTGTGTGATGAGGTGCTTGTGGGATGGTGTGATTGTGTGAATGTGTGATTGTGTGGTTGTGTGATTATGTGATTGTGTGATTGTGTTCATGTGTTATTTTGTGTTGGGGTGCTTGTGTGATTGCGTGAGTGTATGATTGTGTGACTGTGGATTGTGTATTGTGTGATTGTGTGATTGTGTGATTGTGTGATGGCGGGATGTGGATTATCTGATTGTGTGATTGTGTATTGGTGTGATTGTGCGATTGTGTGACAATGCAATTGTGTGATTGTGTGGTTTTGTGATTGTGTGATTGCATGGTGGGGTGATTGTGTGATAGTGTGATTGTGTGATAGTGTGATAGTGTGATTGTGTGATTGTGTGATTGTGTGATTATGTGATTGTGTGATTGTGTCCATGTGTAATCGTGTGTTTGAGTGCTTGTGTGAGTGTGTGATTGTGTGATTGTGGATTGTGTGATTGTGTGATTGTGTGATTGTGTGATTGTGTGATTGTGTGATTGTGGGTTTGTGTGGTTGTGTGATTGTGTGGTTGTGTGATTGTGTGATTGTGCGATTGTGTGGTAGTGTGATTGCGTTATTGTGTGATTGTGTGATTGTGTGATTGTGGGATTGTGTGGTTGTGTGAGTGTGTGGTTGTGTGATTGCGTGATTGTGTGATTGTGGGATTGTGTGATTGTGTGATTGTGTGATTATGGGATTGTGTGGTTGTGTGATTGTGTGGTTGTGTGATTGTGTGATTGTGTGATTGCGTGATTGTGTGATTGTGTGATTGTGGGATTGTGTGGTTGTGTGATTGTGTGGTTGTGTGATTGCGTTATTGTGTGATTGTGTGATTGTGTGATTGTATGGTTGTGTGATTGTGTGATTGTGTGATTGTGTGATTATGGGATTGTGTGGTTGTGTGATTGTGTGGTTGTGTGATTGTGTGATTGTGTGATTGCGTGATTGTGTGATTGTGTGATTGTGGGATTGTGTGGTTGTGTGATTGTGTGGTTGTGTGATTGCGTTATTGTGTGATTGTGTGATTGTGTGATTGTATGGTTGTGTGATTGTGTGATTGTGTGATTGTGTGATTCTGTGATTGTGTGATTGTGTGATTGTGGGATTGTGTGAGTGTGTGATTGTGTGATTGTGTGATTGTGTGATTGTGTGATTGTGTGATTGTGTGATTGTGTCACAGTGTGATTGTGTGATTGTGTGGTTGTGTGATTGTGTGATTGTGTGATTGTGTGATTGTGTGATTGTGTGATTGCGGGATTGTGTGGTTGTGTGATTGTGTGGTTGTGTGATTGTGTGATTGTGTGATTGTGTGAGTGTGTGATTGTGTGATTGTGGATTGTGTGATTGTGTGATTGTGTGATTGTGTGATTGTGTGATTGTGTGATTGTGTGATTGTGGGATTGTGTGGTTGTGTGATTGTGTGGTTGTGTGATTGTGTGACTGTGGGATTGTGTGGTTGTGTGATTGTGTGGTTGTGTGATTGTGTGATTGTGTGATTGTGTGATTGTGGGATTGTGTGATTGTGGGATTGTGTGATTGTGTGATTGTGTGATTGTGTGATTGTGTGATTGTGGGATTGTGTGAGTGTGTGATTGTGTGATTGTGTGATTGTGTGATTGTGTCACAGTGTGATTGTGTGATTGTGTGGTTGTGTGATTGTGTGATTGTGTGACTGTGTGATTGTGGGATTGTGTGGTTGTGTGATTGTGTGATTGTGTGATTGTGGGATTGTGTGGTTGTGTGATTGTGTGGTTGTGTGATTGCGTGATTGTGTGATTGTGGGATTGTGTGATTGTGTGATTGTATGGTTGTGTGATTGTGTGATTGTGTGATTGTGTGATTGTGTGATTGTGTGATTGTGTGATTGTGGGATTGTGTGAGTGTGTGATTGTGTGATTGTGTGATTGTGTGATTGTGTGATTGTGTCACAGTGTGATTGTGTGATTGTGTGGTTGTGTGATTGTGTGATTGTGTGATTGTGTGATTGTGGGATTGTGTGGTTGTGTGATTGTGTGGTTGTGTGATTGTGTGATTGTGTGATTGTGGGATTGTGTGATTGCGTGATTGTGTGATTGTGTGATTGTGTGGCTGTGTGATTGTGTGATTGTGTGCTTGTGTGATTGTGCGGTTGTGTGATTGCGTGGTTGCGTGATTGCGTGATTGTGTGATTGTGTGATTGTGTGATTGTGTGGTCGTGTGATTGTGCGATTGTGTGATAGTGTGATTGTGCGATTGTGTGATTGCGTGATTGCCTGGTTGCGTGATTCTGTGATTCCCTCGTTGTGTGATTGTGTTATTGTGTGATGAGGTGCTTGTGGGATGGTGTGATTATGTGATTGTGTGATTGTGTAATTGTGTGATTGTGTGATTGTGTGATTGTGAGATTGTGTGATTGTGTGATTGTGTGATTGTGTGATTGTGTGATTGTGTGATTGTGTGATTGTGTGATTGTGTGATTGTGTGGTTGTGTGATTGTGTGGTTGTGTGATTGTGTGATTGTGTGATTGTGGGATTGTGTGATTGTGTGATTGTGTGATTGTGTGGTTGTGTGATTGTGTGATTGTGTGATTGTGTGATTGTGCGATTGTGTGATTGCGTGGTTGCGTGATTGCGTGATTGTGTGATTGTGTGATTGTGTGATTGTGTGATTGTGTGGTTGTGTGATTGCGTTATTGTGTGATTGTGTGATTGTGTGATTGTGTGATTGTGGGATTGTGTGGTTGTGTGAGTGTGTGGTTGTGTGATTGCGTGATTGTGTGATTGTGGGATTGTGTGATTGTGTGATTGTGTGATTATGGGATTGTGTGGTTGTGTGATTGTGTGGTTGTGTGATTGTGTGATTGTGTGATTGCGTGATTGTGTGATTGTGTGATTGTGTGATTGTGTGATTGTGTCACAGTGTGATTGTGTGATTGTGTGGTTGTGTGATTGTGTGATTGTGTGATTGTGTGATTGTGTGATTGTGTGATTGTGTGATTGTGTGAAAGTGGGTTTGCGTGTTTGTGGATTGTGTGGTTGTGTGATTGTGTATTGGTGTGATTGTGCGATTGTGTGACAATGCGATTGTGTGATTGTGTGGTTGTGTGATTGTGTGATTGCATGGTGGGGTGATTGTGTGATAGTGTGATTGTGTGATTGTGTGATAGTGTGATTGTGTGATTGTGTCCATGTGTAATCGTGTGTTTGGGTGCTTGTGTGATTGTGTGAGTGTGTGATTGTGTGATTGTGGATTGTGTGATTGTGTGATTGTGTGATTGTGTGATTGTGTGATTGTGTGATTGTGTGATTGTGTGGTTGTGTGATTGTGTGGTTGTGTGATTGCGTGATTGTGTGATTGTGGGATTGTGTGGTTGTGTGATTGTGTGGTTGTGTGATTGCGTGATTGTGTGATTGTGGGATTGTGTGATTGTGTGATTGTATGGTTGTGTGATTGTGTGATTGTGTGATTGTGTGATTGTGGGATTGTGTGAGTGTGTGATTGTGTGATTGTGTGATTGTGTGATTGTGTGATTGTGTGATTGTGTGATTGTGTCACAGTGTGATTGTGTGATTGTGTGGTTGTGTGATTGTGTGATTGTGTGATTGTGTGATTGTGGGGTTGTGTGGTTGTGTGATTGTGTGGTTGTGTGATTGTGTGATTGTGTGATTGTGTTATTGTGTGATGAGGTGCTTGTGGGATGGTGTGATTATGTGATTGTGTGATTGTGTAATTGTGTGATTGTGTGATTGTGTGATTGTGAGATTGTGTGATTGTGTGATTGTGTGATTGTGTGATTGTGTGATTGTGTGATTGTGTGATTGTGTGATTGTGTGATTGTGTGATTGTGTGATTGTGTGGTTGTGTGATTGTGTGGTTGTGTGATTGTGTGATTGTGTGATTGTGGGATTGTGTGATTGTGTGATTGTGTGATTGTGTGGTTGTGTGATTGTGTGATTGTGTGATTGTGTGATTGTGCGATTGTGTGATTGCGTGGTTGCGTGATTGCGTGATTGTGTGATTGTGTGATTGTGTGATTGTGTGATTGTGTGGTTGTGTGATTGCGTTATTGTGTGATTGTGTGATTGTGTGATTGTGTGATTGTGTGATTGTGGGATTGTGTGGTTGTGTGAGTGTGTGGTTGTGTGATTGCGTGATTGTGTGATTGTGGGATTGTGTGATTGTGTGATTGTGTGATTATGGGATTGTGTGGTTGTGTGATTGTGTGGTTGTGTGATTGTGTGATTGTGTGATTGCGTGATTGTGTAATTGTGTGATTGTGGGATTGTGTGGTTGTGTGATTGTGTGGTTGTGTGATTGCGTTATTGTGTGATTGTGGGATTGTGTGATTGTGTGATTGTATGGTTGTGTGATTGTGTGATTGTGTGATTGTGTGATTGTGTGATTGTGTGATTGTGTGATTGTGTGATTGTGTCACAGTGTGATTGTGTGATTGTGTGGTTGTGTGATTGTGTGATTGTGTGATTGTGGGATTGTGTGGTTGTGTGATTGTGTGGTTGTGTGATTGTGTGATTGTGTGCTTGTGTGATTGTGCGGTTGTGTGATTGCGTGGTTGCGTGATTGCGTGATTGTGTGATTGTGTGATTGTGTGATTGTGTGGTTGTGTGATTGTGTGATTGTGTGATTGTGTGGTTGTGTGATTGTGTGATTGTGTGCTTGTGTGATTGTGCGGTTGTGTGATTGCGTGGTTGCGTGATTGCGTGATTGTGTGATTGTGTGATTGTGTGATTGTGTGGTTGTGTGATTGTGTGATTGTGTGATAGTGTGATTGTGCGATTGTGTGATTGCGTGATTGCCTGGTTGCGTGATTCTGTGATTCCCTCGTTGTGTGATTGTGTTATTGTGTGATGAGGTGCTTGTGGGATGGTGTGATTGTGTGATTGTGTGATTGTGTGATTGTGTGATTGTGTGATTGTGTCATTGTGTGAAAGTGGGTTTGTGTGTTTGTGGATTGTGTGGTTGTGTGATTGTGTGATGGCGGGATGTGGATTGTCTGATTGTGTGATTGTGTATTGGTGTGATTGTGCGATTGTGTGACTTTGCGATTGTGTGATTGTGTGATGGCGGGTTGTGGATTGTCTGATTGTGTGATTGTGTATTTTTGTGATTGTGCGATTGTGTGACAATGCGATTGTGTGACAATGCGATTGTGTGATTGTGTGGTTGTGTGATTGTGTGATTGCATGGTGGGGTGATTGTGTGATAGTGTGATTGTGTGATTGTGTGATTGTGTGATTGTGTGATTGTGTCACAGTGTGATTGTGTGATTGTGTGGTTGTGTGATTGTGTGATTGTGTGATTGTGGGATTGTGTGGTTGTGTGATTGTGTGGTTGTGTGATTGTGTGATTGTGTGCTTGTGTGATTGTGCGGTTGTGTGATTGCGTGGTTGCGTGATTGCGTGATTGTGTGATTGTGTGATTGTGTGATTGTGTGGTTGTGTGATTGTGTGATTGTGTGATTGTGTGATTGTGTCACAGTGTGATTGTGTGATTGTGTGGTTGTGTGATTGTGTGATTGTGTGATTGTGTGATTGTGTGATTGTGTGATTGTGTGATTGTGTGATTGTGTGAAAGTGGGTTTGCGTGTTTGTGGATTGTGTGGTTGTGTGATTGTGTATTGGTGTGATTGTGCGATTGTGTGACAATGCGATTGTGTGATTGTGTGGTTGTGTGATTGTGTGGTTGTGTGATTGTGTGATTGTGTGATTGTGGGATTGTGTGATTGCGTGATTGTGTGATTGTGTGATTGTGGATTGTGTGATTGCGTGAGTGTGTGGTTGTGTGACTGTAGATTGCGTATTGTGTGATTGTGTGATTGTGTGATTGTGTGATTGTGTGATTGTGTGATTGTGCGATTGTGTGATTGTGTGATGGCGGGTTGTGGATTGTCTGATTGTGTGATTGTGTATTGGTGTGATTGTGCGATAGTGTGACAATGCGATTGTGTGATTGTGTGGTTGTGTGATTGTGTGATTGCATGGTGGGGTGATTGTGTGATAGTGTGATTGTGTGATAGTGTGATTGTGTGATTGTGTCCATGTGTAATCGTGTGTTTGGGTGCTTGTGTGATTGTGTGAGTGTGTGATTGTGTGATTGTGGATTGTGTGATTGTGTGATTGTGTGATTGTGTGATTGTGTGATTGTGTGATTGTGTGATTGTGTGATTGTGGGATTGTGTGGTTGTGTGATTGTGTGGTTGTGTGATTGCGTGATTGTGTGATTGTGGGATTGTGTGATTGTGTGACTGTATGGTTGTGTGATTGTGTGATTGTGTGATTGTGTGATTGTGTGATTGTGTGATTGTGTGATTGTGTGATTGTGTGATTGTGTGATTGTGTGATTGTGTGATTGTGTCACAGTGTGATTGTGTGATTGTGTGGTTGTGTGATTGTGTGATTGTGTGATTGTGTTATTGTGTGATTCTGTGATTGTGTGATTGTGTGATTGTGTGATTGTGTGATTGTGTGATTGTGTGATTGTGTGATTGTGTGAAAGTGGGTTTGCGTGTTTGTGGATTGTGTGGTTGTGTGATTGTGTGATGGCGGGATGTGGATTGTCTGATTGTGTGATTGTGTATTGGTGTGATTGTGCGATTGTGTGACTTTGCGATTGTGTGATTGTGTATTGGTGTGATTGTGCGATTGTGTGACTTTGCGATTGTGTGATTGTGTGATGGCGGGTTATGGATTGTCTGATTGTGTGATTGTGTATTGGTGTGATTATGCGATTGTGTGACAATGCGATTGTGTGATTGTGTGGTTGTGTGATTGTGTGATTGCATGGTGGGGTGATTGTGTGATAGTGTGATTGTGTGATAGTGTGATTGTGTGATTGTGTCCATGTGTAATCGTGTGTTTGGGTGCTTGTGTGATTGTGTGAGTGTGTGATTGTGTGATTGTGGATTGTGTGATTGTGTGACTGTGTGATTGTGTGATTGTGTGATTGTGTGATTGTGGGATTGTGTGGTTGTGTGATTGTGTGGTTGTGTGATTGCGTGATTGTGTGATTGTGGGATTGTGTGATTGTGTGATTGTGTGATTGTGTGATTGTGTGATTGTGTGATTGTGTGATTGTGTGATTGTGTGATTGTGGGATTGTGTGAGTGTGTGATTGTGTGAAAGTGGGTTTGCGTGTTTGTGGATTGTGTGGTTGTGTGATTGTGTGATGGCGGGATGTGGATTGTCTGATTGTGTGATTGTGTATTGGTGTGATTGTGCGATTGTGTGACTTTGCGATTGTGTGATTGTGTGATGGCGGGTTATGGATTGTCTGATTGTGTGATTCTGTATTGGTGTGATTATGCGATTGTGTGACAATGCGATTGTGTGATTGTGTGGTTGTGTGATTGTGTGATTGCATGGTGGGGTGATTGTGTGATAGTGTGATTGTGTGATAGTGTGATTGTGTGATTGTGTCCATGTGTAATCGTGTGTTTGGGTGCTTGTGTGATTGTGTGAGTGTGTGATTGTGTGATTGTGGATTGTGTGATTGTGTGACTGTGTGATTGTGTGATTGTGTGATTGTGTGATTGTGGGATTGTGTGGTTGTGTGATTGTGTGGTTGTGTGATTGCGTGATTGTGTGATTGTGGGATTGTGTGATTGTGTGATTGTGTGATTGTGTGATTGTGTGATTGTGTGATTGTGGGATTGTGTGAGTGTGTGATTGTGTGATTGTGTGATTGTGTGATTGTGTGATTGTGTCACAGTGTGATTGTGTGATTGTGTGGTTGTGTGATTGTGTGATTGTGTGATTGTGTGATTGTGTGATTGTGGGATTGTGTGGTTGTGTGATTGTGTGGTTGTGTGATTGTGTGATTGTGTGATTGTGTGATTGTGTGATTGTGGGATTGTGTGATTGCGTGATTGTGTGATTGTGTGATTGTGTGATTGTGGGATTGTGTGATTGCGCGATTGTGTGATTGTGTGATTGTGTGGTTGTGTGATTGTGTGATTGTGTGCTTGTGTGATTGTGCGGTTGTGTGATTGCGTGGTTGCGTGATTGTGTGATTGTGGATTGTGTGATTGTGTGATTGTGTGATTGTGTGATTGTGTGATTGTGTGATTGTGTGATTGTGTGATTGTGTGATTGTGTGATTGTGTGATTGTGTGATTGTGAGATTGTGTGATTGTGTGATTGTGTGATTGTGTGACTGTGTGATTGTGTGATTGTGTGATTGTGTGATTGTGTGATTGTGTGATTGTGTGATTGTGTGATTGTGTGATTGTGTGGTTGTGTGATTGTGTGGTTGTGTGATTGTGTGATTGTGTGATTGTGGGATTGTGTGATTGTGTGATTGCGTGATTGTGTGGTTGTGTGATTGTGTGATTGTGTGATTGTGTGATTGTGCGATTGTGTGATTGCGTGGTTGCGTGATTGCGTGATTGTGTGATTGTGTGATTGTGTGATTGTGTGGTTGTGTGATTGTGTGATTGTGTGATAGTGTGATTGTGCGACTGTGTGATTGTGTCACAGTGTGATTGTGTGATTGTGTGGTTGTGTGATTGTGTGATTGTGTGATTGTGTGATTGTGGGATTGTGTGGTTGTGTGATTGTGTGGTTGTGTGATTGTGTGATTGTGTGGTTGTGTGATTGTGTGATTGTGTGATTGTGGGATTGTGTGGTTGTGTGATTGTGTGGTTGTGTGATTGTGTGATTGCATGGTGGGGTGATTGTGTGATAGTGTGATTGTGTGATTGTGTGATTGTGTGGTTGTGTGATTGTGTGATTGTGTGATTGTGTGATTGTGTCACAGTGTGATTGTGTGATTGTGTGGTTGTGTGATTGTGTGATTGTGTGATTGTGTGATTGTGTGATTGTGTGATTGTGTGATTGTGTGATTGTGTGATTGTGTGATTGTGTGAAAGTGGGTTTGCGTGTTTGTGGATTGTGTGGTTGTGTGATTGTGTATTGGTGTGATTGTGCGATTGTGTGACAATGCGATTTTGTGATTGTGTGGTTGTGTGATTGTGTGATTGCATGGTGGGGTGATTGTGTGATAGTGTGATTGTGTGATTGTGTGATAGTGTGATTGTGTGATTGTGTCCATGTGTAATCGTGTGTTTGGGTGCTTGTGTGATTGTGTGAGTGTGTGATTGTGTGATTGTGGATTGTGTGATTGTGTGATTGTGTGATTGTGTGATTGTGTGATTGTGTGATTGTGTGATTGTGTGGTTGTGTGATTGTGTGGTTGTGTGATTGCGTGATTGTGTGATTGTGGGATTGTGTGGTTGTGTGATTGTGTGGTTGTGTGATTGCGTGATTGTGTGATTGTGGGATTGTGTGATTGTGTGATTGTATGGTTGTGTGATTGTGTGATTGTGTGATTGTGTGATTGTGGGATTGTGTGATTGTGTGATTGTGTAATTGTGTGATTGTGTGATTGTGTGATTGTGTGATTGTGAGATTGTGTGATTGTGTGATTGTGTGATTGTGTGATTGTGTGATTGTGTGATTGTGTGATTGTGTGATTGTGTGATTGTGTGATTGTGTGATTGTGTGGTTGTGTGATTGTGTGGTTGTGTGATTGTGTGATTGTGTGATTGTGGGATTGTGTGATTGTGTGATTGTGTGATTGTGTGGTTGTGTGATTGTGTGATTGTGTGATTGTGTGATTGTGCGATTGTGTGATTGCGTGGTTGCGTGATTGCGTGATTGTGTGATTGTGTGATTGTGTGATTGTGGATTGTGTGATTGTGTGATTGTGTGATTGTGTGATTGTGTGATTGTGTGATTGTGTGATTGTGTGGTTGTGTGATTGTGTGGTTGTGTGATTGCGTGATTGTGTGATTGTGGGATTGTGTGGTTGTGTGATAGTGTGATTGTGCGATTGTGTGATTGCGTGATTGCCTGGTTGCGTTATTCTGTGATTCCCTCGTTGTGTGATTGTGTTATTGTGTGATGAGGTGCTTGTGGGATGGTGTGATTGTGTGAATGTGTGATTGTGTGGTTGTGTGATTATGTGATTGTGTGATTGTGTTCATGTGTTATTTTGTGTTGGGGTGCTTGTGTGATTGCGTGAGTGTATGATTGTGTGACTGTGGATTGTGTATTGTGTGATTGTGTGATTGTGTGATTGTGTGATGGCGGGATGTGGATTATCTGATTGTGTGATTGTGTATTGGTGTGATTGTGCGATTGTGTGACTTTGCGATTGTGTGGTTGTGTGATGGCGGGTTGTGGATTGTTTGATTGTGTGATTGTGTATTGTCGTGATTGTGCGATTGTGTGACAATGCAATTGTGCGATTGTGTGGTTGTGTGATTGTGTGATTGCATGGTGGGGTGATTGTGTGATAGTGTGATTGTGTGATAGTGTGATAGTGTGATTGTGTGATTGTGTGATTGTGTGATTGTGTGATTGTGTGATTGTGTCCATGTGTAATCGTGTGTTTGAGTGCTTGTGTGAGTGTGTGATTGTGTGATTGTGGATTGTGTGATTGTGTGATTGTGTGATTGTGTGATTGTGTGATTGTGTGATTGTGGGTTTGTGTGGTTGTGTGATTGTGTGGTTGTGTGATTGTGTGATTGTGCGATTGTGTGGTAGTGTGATTGCGTTATTGTGTGATTGTGTGATTGTGTGATTGTGGGATTGTGTGGTTGTGTGATTGTGTGGTTGTGTGACTGCGTTATTGTGTGATTGTGTGATTGTGTGATTGTATGGTTGTGTGATTGTGTGATTGTGTGATTGTGTGATTATGGGATTGTGTGGTTGTGTGATTGTGTGGTTGTGTGATTGTGTGATTGTGTGATTGCGTGATTGTGTGATTGTGTGATTGTGGGATTGTGTGGTTGTGTGATTGTGTGGTTGTGTGATTGCGTTATTGTGTGATTGTGTGATTGTGTGATTGTATGGTTGTGTGATTGTGTGATTGTGTGATTGTGTGATTGTGTGATTGTGTGATTGTGGGATTGTGTGAGTGTGTGATTGTGTGATTGTGTGATTGTGTGATTGTGTGATTGTGTGATTGTGTGATTGTGTCACAGTGTCATTGTGTGATTGTGTGGTTGTGTGATTGTGTGATTGTGTGATTGTGTGATTGTGTGATTGTGGATTGTGTGATTGTGTGATTGTGTGATTGTGTGATTGTGTGATTGTGTGATTGTGTGATTGTGTGATTGTGGGATTGTGTGATTGTGTGGTTGTGTGATTGTGTGACTGTGGGATTGTGTGGTTGTGTGATTGTGTGGTTGTGTGATTGTGTGATTGTGTGATTGTGTGATTGTGGGATTGTGTGATTGTGGGATTGTGTGATTGTGTGATTGTGTGATTGTGTGATTGTGTGATTGTGGGATTGTGTGAGTGTGTGATTGTGTGATTGTGTGATTGTGTGATTGTGTCACAGTGTGATTGTGTGATTGTGTGGTTGTGTGATTGTGTGATTGTGTGACTGTGTGATTGTGGGATTGTGTGGTTGTGTGATTGTGTGATTGTGTGATTGTGGGATTGTGTGGTTGTGTGATTGTGTGGTTGTGTGATTGCGTGATTGTGTGATTGTGGGATTGTGTGATTGTGTGATTGTATGGTTGTGTGATTGTGTGATTGTGTGATTGTGTGATTGCGTGATTGTGTGATTGTGTGATTGTGGGATTGTGTGAGTGTGTGATTGTGTGATTGTGTGATTGTGTGATTGTGTGATTGTGTCACAGTGTGATTGTGTGATTGTGTGGTTGTGTGATTGTGTGATTGTGTGATTGTGGGATTGTGTGGTTGTGTGATTGTGTGGTTGTGTGATTGTGTGATTGTGTGATTGTAGGATTGTGTGATTGCGTGATTGTGTGATTGTGTGATTGTGGATTGTGTGATTGCGTGAGTGTGTGGTTGTGTGACTGTAGATTGCGTATTGTGTGATTGTGTGATTGTGTGATTGTGTGATTGTGTGATTGTGTGATTGTGCGATTGTGTGATTGTGTGATGGCGGGTTGTGGATTGTCTGATTGTGTGATTGTGTATTGGTGTGATTGTGCGATAGTGTGACAATGCGATTGTGTGATTGTGTGGTTGTGTGATTGTGTGATTGCATGGTGGGGTGATTGTGTGATAGTGTGATTGTGTGATAGTGTGATTGTGTGATTGTGTCCATGTGTAATCGTGTGTTTGGGTGCTTGTGTGATTGTGTGAGTGTGTGATTGTGTGATTGTGGATTGTGTGATTGTGTGATTGTGTGATTGTGTGATTGTGTGATTGTGTGATTGTGTGATTGTGGGATTGTGTGGTTGTGTGATTGTGTGGTTGTGTGATTGCGTGATTGTGTGATTGTGGGATTGTGTGATTGTGTGACTGTATGGTTGTGTGATTGTGTGATTGTGTGATTGTGTGATTGTGTGATTGTGTGATTGTGTGATTGTGTGATTGTGTGATTGTGTGATTGTGTGATTGTGTGATTGTGTGATTGTGTGATTGTGTCACAGTGTGATTGTGTGATTGTGTGGTTGTGTGATTGTGTGATTGTGTGATTGTGTTATTGTGTGATTCTGTGATTGTGTGATTGTGTGATTGTGTGATTGTGTGATTGTGTGATTGTGTGATTGTGTGATTGTGTGAAAGTGGGTTTGCGTGTTTGTGGATTGTGTGGTTGTGTGATTGTGTGATGGCGGGATGTGGATTGTCTGATTGTGTGATTGTGTATTGGTGTGATTGTGCGATTGTGTGACTTTGCGATTGTGTGATTGTGTATTGGTGTGATTGTGCGATTGTGTGACTTTGCGATTGTGTGATTGTGTGATGGCGGGTTATGGATTGTCTGATTGTGTGATTGTGTATTGGTGTGATTATGCGATTGTGTGACAATGCGATTGTGTGATTGTGTGGTTGTGTGATTGTGTGATTGCATGGTGGGGTGATTGTGTGATAGTGTGATTGTGTGATAGTGTGATTGTGTGATTGTGTCCATGTGTAATCGTGTGTTTGGGTGCTTGTGTGATTGTGTGAGTGTGTGATTGTGTGATTGTGGATTGTGTGATTGTGTGACTGTGTGATTGTGTGATTGTGTGATTGTGTGATTGTGGGATTGTGTGGTTGTGTGATTGTGTGGTTGTGTGATTGCGTGATTGTGTGATTGTGGGATTGTGTGATTGTGTGATTGTGTGATTGTGTGATTGTGTGATTGTGTGATTGTGTGATTGTGGGATTGTGTGAGTGTGTGATTGTGTGAAAGTGGGTTTGCGTGTTTGTGGATTGTGTGGTTGTGTGATTGTGTGATGGCGGGATGTGGATTGTCTGATTGTGTGATTGTGTATTGGTGTGATTGTGCGATTGTGTGACTTCGCGATTGTGTGATTGTGTGATGGCGGGTTATGGATTGTCTGATTGTGTGATTCTGTATTGGTGTGATTATGCGATTGTGTGACAATGCGATTGTGTGATTGTGTGGTTGTGTGATTGTGTGATTGCATGGTGGGGTGATTGTGTGATAGTGTGATTGTGTGATAGTGTGATTGTGTGATTGTGTCCATGTGTAATCGTGTGTTTGGGTGCTTGTGTGATTGTGTGAGTGTGTGATTGTGTGATTGTGGATTGTGTGATTGTGTGACTGTGTGATTGTGTGATTGTGTGATTGTGTGATTGTGGGATTGTGTGGTTGTGTGATTGTGTGGTTGTGTGATTGCGTGATTGTGTGATTGTGTGATTGTGTGATTGTGTGATTGTGTGATTGTGTGATTGTGTGATTGTGGGATTGTGTGAGTGTGTGATTGTGTGATTGTGTGATTGTGTGATTGTGTGATTGTGTCACAGTGTGATTGTGTGATTGTGTGGTTGTGTGATTGTGTGATTGTGTGATTGTGTGATTGTGTGATTGTGGGATTGTGTGGTTGTGTGATTGTGTGGTTGTGTGATTGTGTGATTGTGTGATTGTGTGATTGTGTGATTGTGGGATTGTGTGATTGCGTGATTGTGTGATTGTGTGATTGTGTGGTTGTGTGATTGTGTGATTGTGTGCTTGTGTGATTGTGCGGTTGTGTGATTGCGTGGTTGCGTGATTGCGTGATTGTGTGATTGTGTGATTGTGTGATTGTGTGGTTGTGTGATTGTGTGATTGTGTGATAGTGTGATTGTGCGATTGTGTGATTGCGTGATTCTGTGATTCCCTCGTTGTGTGATTGTGTTATTGTGTGATGAGGTGCTTGTGGGATGGTGTGATTGTGTGATTGTGTGATAGTGCGATTGTGTGATTGTGTCCATGTGTAATCGTGTGTTTGGGTGCTTGTGTGATTGTGTGAGTGTGTGATTGTGTGATTGTGGATTGTGTGATTGTGTGATTGTGTGATTGTGTGATTGTGTGATTGTGTGATTGTGTGATTGTGTGATTGTGTGATTGTGTGATTGTGTGATTGTGAGATTGTGTGATTGTGTGATTGTGTGATTGTGTGACTGTGTGATTGTGTGATTGTGTGATTGTGTGATTGTGTGATTGTGTGATTGTGTGATTGTGTGGTTGTGTGATTGTGTGGTTGTGTGATTGTGTGATTGTGTGATTGTGGGATTGTGTGATTGTGTGATTGCGTGATTGTGTGGTTGTGTGATTGTGTGATTGTGTGATTGTGTGATTGTGCGATTGTGTGATTGCGTGGTTGCGTGATTGCGTGATTGTGTGATTGTGTGATTGTGTGATTGTGTGGTTGTGTGATTGTGTGATTGTGTGATAGTGTGATTGTGCGACTGTGTGATTGTGTCACAGTGTGATTGTGTGATTGTGTGGTTGTGTGATTGTGTGATTGTGTGATTGTGTGATTGTGGGATTGTGTGGTTGTGTGATTGTGTGGTTGTGTGATTGTGTGATTGTGTGGTTGTGTGATTGTGTGATTGTGTGATTGTGGGATTGTGTGGTTGTGTGATTGTGTGGTTGTGTGATTGTGTGATTGCATGGTGGGGTGATTGTGTGATAGTGTGATTGTGTGATTGTGTGATTGTGTGGTTGTGTGATTGTGTGATTGTGTGATTGTGTGATTGTGTCACAGTGTGATTGTGTGATTGTGTGGTTGTGTGATTGTGTGATTGTGTGATTGTGTGATTGTGTGATTGTGTGATTGTGTGATTGTGTGATTGTGTGAAAGTGGGTTTGCGTGTTTGTGGATTGTGTGGTTGTGTGATTGTGTATTGGTGTGATTGTGCGATTGTGTGACAATGCGATTGTGTGATTGTGTGGTTGTGTGATTGTGTGATTGCATGGTGGGGTGATTGTGTGATAATGTGATTGTGTGATAGTGTGATTGTGTGATTGTGTCCATGTGTAATCGTGTGTTTGGGTGCTTGTGTGATTGTGTGAGTGTGTGATTGTGTGATTGTGGATTGTGTGATTGTGTGATTGTGTGATTGTGTGATTGTGTGATTGTGTGATTGTGTGGTTGTGTGGTTGTGTGATTGCGTGATTGTGTGATTGTGGGATTGTGTGGTTGTGTGATTGTGTGGTTGTGTGATTGCGTGATTGTGTGATTGTGGGATTGTGTGATTGTGTGATTGTGTGATTGTGTGATTGTGTGATTGTGTGATTGTGGGATTGTGTGAGTGTGTGATTGTGTGATTGTGTGATTGTGTGATTGTGTGATTGTGTGATTGTGTGATTGTGTGATTGTGTCACAGTGTGATTGTGTGATTGTTCGGTTGTGTGATTGTGTGATTGTGTGATTGTGTGATTGTGGGGTTGTGTGGTTGTGTGATTGTGTGGTTGTGTGATTGTGTGATTGTGTGATTGTGGGATTGTGTGAATGCGTGATTGTGTGATTGTGTGATTGTGTGGTTGTGTGATTGTGTGATTGTGTGCTTGTGTGATTGTGCGGTTGTGTGATTGCGTGGTTGCGTGATTGCGTGATTGTGTGATTGTGTGATTGTGTGATTGTGTGGTTGTGTGATTGTGCGATTGTGTGATAGTGTGATTGTGGGATTGTGTGATTGCGTGATTGCCTGGTTGCGTGATTCTGTGATTCCCTCGTTGTGTGATTGAGTTATTGTGTGATGAGGTGCTTGTGGGATGGTGTGATTATGTGATTGTGTGATTGTGTAATTGTGTGATTGTGTGATTGTGTGATTGTGTGATTGTGAGATTGTGTGATTGTGTGATTGTGTGATTGTGTGATTGTGTGATTGTGTGATTGTGTGATTGTGTGATTGTGTGGTTGTGTGATTGTGTGGTTGTGTGATTGTGTGATTGTGTGATTGTGGGATTGTGTGATTGTGTGATTGTGTGATTGTGTGGTTGTGTGATTGTGTGATTGTGTGATTGTGTGATTGTGCGATTGTGTGATTGCGTGGTTGCGTGATTGCGTGATTGTGTGATTGTGTGATTGTGTGATTGTGTGGTTGTGTGATTGTGTGATTGTGTGATAGTGTGATTGTGCGATTGTGTGATTGCGTGATTGCCTGGTTGCGTTATTCTGTGATTCCCTCGTTGTGTGATTGTGTTATTGTGTGATGAGGTGCTTGTGGGATGGTGTGATTGTGTGAATGTGTGATTGTGTGGTTGTGTGATTATGTGATTGTGTGATTGTGTTCATGTGTTATTTTGTGTTGGGGTGCTTGTGTGATTGCGTGAGTGTATGATTGTGTGACTGTGGATTGTGTATTGTGTGATTGTGTGATTGTGTGATTGTGTGATGGCGGGATGTGGATTATCTGATTGTGTGATTGTGTATTGGTGTGATTGTGCGATTGTGTGACTTTGCGATTGTGTGGTTGTGTGATGGCGGGTTGTGGATTGTTTGATTGTGTGATTGTGTATTGTCGTGATTGTGCGATTGTGTGACAATGCAATTGTGTGATTGTGTGGTTGTGTGATTGTGTGATTGCATGGTGGGGTGATTGTGTGATAGTGTGATTGTGTGATAGTGTGATAGTGTGATTGTGTGATTGTGTGATTGTGTGATTGTGTGATTGTGTGATTGTGTCCATGTGTAATCGTGTGTTTGAGTGCTTGTGTGAGTGTGTGATTGTGTGATTGTGGATTGTGTGATTGTGTGATTGTGTGATTGTGTGATTGTGTGATTGTGTGATTGTGGGTTTGTGTGGTTGTGTGATTGTGTGGTTGTGTGATTGTGTGATTGTGCGATTGTGTGGTAGTGTGATTGCGTTATTGTGTGATTGTGTGATTGTGTGATTGTGGGATTGTGTGGTTGTGTGAGTGTGTGGTTGTGTGATTGCGTGATTGTGTGATTGTGGGATTGTGTGATTGTGTGATTGTGTGATTATGGGATTGTGTGGTTGTGTGATTGTGTGGTTGTGTGATTGTGTGATTGTGTGATTGCGTGATTGTGTGATTGTGTGATTGTGGGATTGTGTGGTTGTGTGATTGTGTGGTTGTGTGATTGCGTTATTGTGTGATTGTGTGATTGTGTGATTGTATGGTTGTGTGATTGTGTGATTGTGTGATTGTGTGATTATGGGATTGTGTGGTTGTGTGATTGTGTGGTTGTGTGATTGTGTGATTGTGTGATTGCGTGATTGTGTGATTGTGTGATTGTGGGATTGTGTGGTTGTGTGATTGTGTGGTTGTGTGATTGCGTTATTGTGTGATTGTGTGATTGTGTGATTGTATGGTTGTGTGATTGTGTGATTGTGTGATTGTGTGATTGTGTGATTGTGTGATTGTGTGATTGTGGGATTGTGTGAGTGTGTGATTGTGTGATTGTGTGATTGTGTGATTGTGTGATTGTGTGATTGTGTGATTGTGTCACAGTGTGATTGTGTGATTGTGTGGTTGTGTGATTGTGTGATTGTGTGATTGTGTGATTGTGTGATTGTGTGATTGCGGGATTGTGTGGTTGTGTGATTGTGTGGTTGTGTGATTGTGTGATTGTGTGATTGTGTGAGTGTGTGATTGTGTGATTGTGGATTGTGTGATTGTGTGATTGTGTGATTGTGTGATTGTGTGATTGTGTGATTGTGGGATTGTGTGGTTGTGTGATTGTGTGGTTGTGTGATTGTGTGACTGTGGGATTGTGTGGTTGTGTGATTGTGTGGTTGTGTGATTGTGTGATTGTGTGATTGTGTGATTGTGGGATTGTGTGATTGTGGGATTGTGTGATTGTGTGATTGTGTGATTGTGTGATTGTGTGATTGTGGGATTGTGTGAGTGTGTGATTGTGTGATTGTGTGATTGTGTGATTGTGTCACAGTGTGATTGTGTGATTGTGTGGTTGTGTGATTGTGTGATTGTGTGACTGTGTGGTTGTGTGATTGTGTGATTGTGTGATTGTGGGATTGTGTGGTTGTGTGATTGTGTGGTTGTGTGATTGCGTGATTGTGTGATTGTGGGATTGTGTGATTGTGTGATTGTATGGTTGTGTGATTGTGTGATTGTGTGATTGTGTGATTGTGTGATTGTGTGATTGTGTGATTGTGGGATTGTGTGAGTGTGTGATTGTGTGATTGTGTGATTGTGTGATTGTGTGATTGTGTCACATTGTGATTGTGTGATTGTGTGGTTGTGTGATTGTGTGATTGTGTGATTGTGTGATTGTGGGATTGTGTGGTTGTGTGATTGTGTGGTTGTGTGATTGTGTGATTGTGTGATTGTGGGATTGTGTGATTGCGTGATTGTGTGATTGTGTGATTGTGGGATTGTGTGATTGTGTGATTGTATGGTTGTGTGATTGTGTGATTCTGTGATTGTGTGATTGTGTGATTGTGTGATTGTGTGATTGTGGGATTGTGTGAGTGTGTGATTGTGTGATTGTGTGATTGTGTGATTGTGTGATTGTGCGATTGTGTGATTGCGTGATTGCCTGGTTGCGTGATTCTGTGATTCCCTCGTTGTGTGATTGTGTTATTGTGTGATGAGGTGCTTGTGGGATGGTGTGATTATGTGATTGTGTGATTGTGTAATTGTGTGATTGTGTGATTGTGTGATTGTGAGATTGTGTGATTGTGTGATTGTGTGATTGTGTGATTGTGTGATTGTGTGATTGTGTGATTGTGTGATTGTGTGATTGTGTGATTGTGTGGTTGTGTGATTGTGTGGTTGTGTGATTGTGTGATTGTGTGATTGTGGGATTGTGTGATTGTGTGATTGTGTGATTGTGTGGTTGTGTGATTGTGTGATTGTGTGATTGTGTGATTGTGCGATTGTGTGATTGCGTGGTTGCGTGATTGCGTGATTGTGTGATTGTGTGATTGTGTGATTGTGTGATTGTGTGGTTGTGTGATTGCGTTATTGTGTGATTGTGTGATTGTGTGATTGTGTGATTGTGGGATTGTGTGGTTGTGTGAGTGTGTGGTTGTGTGATTGCGTGATTGTGTGATTGTGGGATTGTGTGATTGTGTGATTGTGTGATTATGGGATTGTGTGGTTGTGTGATTGTGTGGTTGTGTGATTGTGTGATTGTGTGATTGCGTGATTGTGTAATTGTGTGATTGTGGGATTGTGTGGTTGTGTGATTGTGTGGTTGTGTGATTGCGTTATTGTGTGATTGTGGGATTGTGTGATTGTGTGATTGTATGGTTGTGTGATTGTGTGATTGTGTGATTGTGTGATTGTGTGATTGTGTGATTGTGGGATTGTATGAGTGTGTGATTGTGTGATTGTGTGATTGTGTGATTGTGTGATTGTGTGATTGTGTGATTGTGTCACAGTGTGATTGTGTGATTGTGTGGTTGTGTGATTGTGTGATTGTGTGATTGTGGGATTGTGTGGTTGTGTGATTGTGTGGTTGTGTGATTGTGTGATTGTGTGCTTGTGTGATTGTGCGGTTGTGTGATTGCGTGGTTGCGTGATTGCGTGATTGTGTGATTGTGTGATTGTGTGATTGTGTGGTTGTGTGATTGTGTGATTGTGTGATTGTGTGGTTGTGTGATTGTGTGATTGTGTGCTTGTGTGATTGTGCGGTTGTGTGATTGCGTGGTTGCGTGATTGCGTGATTGTGTGATTGTGTGATTGTGTGATTGTGTGGTTGTGTGATTGTGTGATTGTGTGATAGTGTGATTGTGCGATTGTGTGAATGCGTGATTGCCTGGTTGCGTGATTCTGTGATTCCCTCGTTGTGTGATTGTGTTATTGTGTGATGAGGTGCTTGTGGGATGGTGTGATTGTGTGATTGTGTGATTGTGTGATTGTGTGATTGTGTGAAAGTGGGTTTGTGTGTTTGTGGATTGTGTGGTTGTGTGATTGTGTGATGGCGGGATGTGGATTGTCTGATTGTGTGATTGTGTATTGGTGTGATTGTGCGATTGTGTGAATTTGCGATTGTGTGATTGTGTGATGGCGGGTTGTGGATTGTCTGATTGTGTGATTGTGTATTTTTGTGATTGTGCGATTGTGTGACAATGCGATTGTGTGACAATGCGATTGTGTGATTGTGTGGTTGTGTGATTGTGTGATTGCATGGTGGGGTGATTGTGTGATAGTGTGATTGTGTGATTGTGTGATTGTGTGATTGTGTGATTGTGTCACAGTGTGATTGTGTGATTGTGTGGTTGTGTGATTGTGTGATTGTGTGATTGTGGGATTGTGTGGTTGTGTGATTGTGTGGTTGTGTGATTGTGTGATTGTGTGCTTGTGTGATTGTACGGTTGTGTGATTGCGTGGTTGCGTGATTGCGTGATTGTGTGATTGTGTGATTGTGTGATTGTGTGGTTGTGTGATTGTGTGATTGTGTGATTGTGTGATTGTGTCACAGTGTGATTGTGTGATTGTGTGGTTGTGTGATTGTGTGATTGTGTGATTGTGTGATTGTGTGATTGTGTGATTGTGTGATTGTGTGAAAGTGGGTTTGCGTGTTTGTGGATTGTGTGGTTGTGTGATTGTGTATTGGTGTGATTGTGCGATTGTGTGACAATGCGATTGTGTGATTGTGTGGTTGTGTGATTGTGTGATTGCATGGTGGGGTGATTGTGTGATAGTGTGATTGTGTGATTGTGTGATAGTGTGATTGTGTGATTGTGTCCATGTGTAATCGTGTGTTTGGGTGCTTGTGTGATTGTGTGAGTGTGTGATTGTGTGATTGTGGATTGTGTGATTGTGTGATTGTGTGATTGTGTGATTGTGTGATTGTGTGATTGTGTGATTGTGTGGTTGTGTGATTGTGTGGTTGTGTGATTGCGTGATTGTGTGATTGTGGGATTGTGTGGTTGTGTGATTGTGTGGTTGTGTGATTGCGTGATTGTGTGATTGTGGGATTGTGTGATTGTGTGATTGTATGGTTGTGTGATTGTGTGATTGTGTGATTGTGTGATTGTGGGATTGTGTGAGTGTGTGATTGTGTGATTGTGTGATTGTGTGATTGTGTGATTGTGTGATTGTGTGATTGTGTCACAGTGTGATTGTGTGATTGTGTGGTTGTGTGATTGTGTGATTGTGTGATTGTGTGATTGTGGGGTTGTGTGGTTGTGTGATTGTGTGGTTGTGTGATTGTGTGATTGTGTGATTGTGGGATTGTGTGAGTGTGTGATTGTGTGATTGCGTGATTGTGTGATTGTGTGATTGTGTGATTGTGTGGTTGTGTGATTGTGCGATTGTGTGATAGTGTGATTGTGCGATTGTGTGATTGCGTGATTGCCTGGTTGCGTGATTCTGTGATTCCCTCGTTGTGTGATTGTGTTATTGTGTGATGAGGTGCTTGTGGGATGGTGTGATTATGTGATTGTGTGATTGTGTAATTGTGTGATTGTGTGATTGTGTGATTGTGAGATTGTGTGATTGTGTGATTGTGTGATTGTGTGATTGTGTGATTGTGTGATTGTGTGATTGTGTGATTGTGTGATTGTGTGATTGTGTGATTGTGTGATTGTGTGATTGTGTGGTTGTGTGATTGTGTGGTTGTGTGATTGTGTGATTGTGTGATTGTGGGATTGTGTGATTGTGTGATTGTGTGATTGTGTGGTTGTGTGATTGTGTGATTGTGTGATTGTGTGATTGTGCGATTGTGTGATTGCGTGGTTGCGTGATTGCGTGATTGTGTGATTGTGTGATTGTGTGATTGTGTGATTGTGTGGTTGTGTGATTGCGTTATTGTGTGATTGTGTGATTGTGTGATTGTGTGATTGTGGGATTGTGTGGTTCTGTGAGTGTGTGGTTGTGTGATTGCGTGATTGTGTGATTGTGGGATTGTGTGATTGTGTGATTGTGTGATTATGGGATTGTGTGGTTGTGTGATTGTGTGGTTGTGTGATTGTGTGATTGTGTGATTGCGTGATTGTGTAATTGTGTGATTGTGGGATTGTGTGGTTGTGTGATTGTGTGGTTGTGTGATTGCGTTATTGTGTGATTGTGGGATTGTGTGATTGTGTGATTGTATGGTTGTGTGATTGTGTGATTGTGTGATTGTGTGATTGTGTGATTGTGTGATTGTGTGATTGTGTGATTGTGGGATTGTGTGAGTGTGTGATTGTGTGATTGTGTGATTGTGTGATTGTGTGATTGTGTGATTGTGTGATTGTGTGATTGTGTCACAGTGTGATTGTGTGATTGTGTGGTTGTGTGATTGTGTGATTGTGTGATTGTGGGATTGTGTGGTTGTGTGATTGTGTGGTTGTGTGATTGTGTGATTGTGTGCTTGTGTGATTGTGCGGTTGTGTGATTGCGTGGTTGCGTGATTGCGTGATTGTGTGATTGTGTGATTGTGTGATTGTGTGGTTGTGTGATTGTGTGATTGTGTGATTGTGTGGTTGTGTGATTGTGTGATTGTGTGCTTGTGTGATTGTGCGGTTGTGTGATTGCGTGGTTGCGTGATTGCGTGATTGTGTGATTGTGTGATTGTGTGATTGTGTGGTTGTGTGATTGTGTGATTGTGTGATTGTGTGATAGTGTGATTGTGCGATTGTGTGATTGCGTGATTGCCTGGTTGCGTGATTCTGTGATTCCCTCGTTGTGTGATTGTGTTATTGTGTGATGAGGTGCTTGTGGGATGGTGTGATTGTGTGATTGTGTGATTGTGTGATTGTGTGATTGTGTGATTGTGTGATTGTGTGATTGTGTGATTGTGTGAAAGTGGGTTTGTGTGTTTGTGGATTGTGTGGTTGTGTGATTGTGTGATGGCGGGATGTGGATTGTCTGATTGTGTGATTGTGTGGTTGTGTGATTGTGTGATTGTGTGATTGTGTGATTGTGTCACAGTGTGATTGTGTGATTGTGTGGTTGTGTGATTGTGTGATTGTGTGATTGTGTGATTGTGTGATTGTGTGATTGTGTGATTGTGTGATTGTGTGAAAGTGGGTTTGCGTGTTTGTGGATTGTGTGGTTGTGTGATTGTGTATTGGTGTGATTGTGCGATTGTGTGACAATGCGATTGTGTGATTGTGTGGTTGTGTGATTGTGTGATTGCATGGTGGGGTGATTGTGTGATAGTGTGATTGTGTGATTGTGTGATAGTGTGATTGTGTGATTGTGTCCATGTGTAATCGTGTGTTTGGGTGCTTGTGTGATTGTGTGAGTGTGTGATTGTGTGATTGTGGATTGTGTGATTGTGTGATTGTGTGATTGTGTGATTGTGTGATTGTGTGATTGTGTGATTGTGTGATTGTGTGGTTGTGTGATTGTGTGGTTGTGTGATTGCGTGATTGTGTGATTGTGGGATTGTGTGGTTGTGTGATTGTGTGGTTGTGTGATTGCGTGATTGTGTGATTGTGCGATTGTGTGATAGTGTGATTGTATGGTTGTGTGATTGTGTGATTGTGTGATTGTGTGATTGTGGGATTGTGTGAGTGTGTGATTGTGTGATTGTGTGATTGTGTGATTGTGTGATTGTGTGATTGTGTGATTGTGTGATTGTGTGATTGTGTCACAGTGTGATTGTGTGATTGTTCGGTTGTGTGATTGTGTGATTGTGTGATTGTGTGATTGTGGGGTTGTGTGGTTGTGTGATTGTGTGGTTGTGTGATTGTGTGATTGTGTGATTGTGGGATTGTGTGAATGCGTGATTGTGTGATTGTGTGATTGTGTGGTTGTGTGATTGTGTGATTGTGTGCTTGTGTGATTGTGCGGTTGTGTGATTGCGTGGTTGCGTGATTGCGTGATTGTGTGATTGTGTGATTGTGTGATTGTGTGGTTGTGTGATTGTGCGATTGTGTGATAGTGTGATTGTGGGATTGTGTGATTGCGTGATTGCCTGGTTGCGTGATTCTTTGATTCCCTCGTTGTGTGATTGAGTTATTGTGTGATGAGGTGCTTGTGGGATGGTGTGATTATGTGATTGTGTGATTGTGTAATTGTGTGATTGTGTGATTGTGTGATTGTGTGATTGTGAGATTGTGTGATTGTGTGATTGTGTGATTGTGTGATTGTGTGATTGTGTGATTGTGTGATTGTGTGATTGTGTGATTGTGTGATTGTGTGATTGTGTGGTTGTGTGATTGTGTGGTTGTGTGATTGTGTGATTGTGTGATTGTGGGATTGTGTGATTGTGTGATTGTGTGATTGTGTGGTTGTGTGATTGTGTGATTGTGTGATTGTGTGATTGTGCGATTGTGTGATTGCGTGGTTGCGTGATTGCGTGATTGTGTGATTGTGTGATTGTGTGATTGTGTGGTTGTGTGATTGTGTGATTGTGTGATAGTGTGATTGTGCGATTGTGTGATTGCGTGATTGCCTGGTTGCGTTATTCTGTGATTCCCTCGTTGTGTGATTGTGTTATTGTGTGATGAGGTGCTTGTGGGATGGTGTGATTGTGTGAATGTGTGATTGTGTGGTTGTGTGATTATGTGATTGTGTGATTGTGTTCATGTGTTATTTTGTGTTGGGGTGCTTGTGTGATTGCGTGAGTGTATGATTGTGTGACTGTGGATTGTGTATTGTGTGATTGTGTGATTGTGTGATTGTGTGATGGCGGGATGTGGATTATCTGATTGTGTGATTGTGTATTGGTGTGATTGTGCGATTGTGTGACTTTGCGATTGTGTGGTTGTGTGATGGCGGGTTGTGGATTGTTTGATTGTGTGATTGTGTATTGTCGTGATTGTGCGATTGTGTGACAATGCAATTGTGCGATTGTGTGGTTGTGTGATTGTGTGATTGCATGGTGGGGTGATTGTGTGATAGTGTGATTGTGTGATAGTGTGATAGTGTGATTGTGTGATTGTGTGATTGTGTGATTGTGTGATTGTGTGATTGTGTCCATGTGTAATCGTGTGTTTGAGTGCTTGTGTGAGTGTGTGATTGTGTGATTGTGGATTGTGTGATTGTGTGATTGTGTGATTGTGTGATTGTGTGATTGTGTGATTGTGGGTTTGTGTGGTTGTGTGATTGTGTGGTTGTGTGATTGTGTGATTGTGCGATTGTGTGGTAGTGTGATTGCGTTATTGTGTGATTGTGTGATTGTGTGATTGTGGGATTGTGTGGTTGTGTGATTGTGTGGTTGTGTGATTGCGTTATTGTGTGATTGTGTGATTGTGTGATTGTATGGTTGTGTGATTGTGTGATTGTGTGATTGTGTGATTATGGGATTGTGTGGTTGTGTGATTGTGTGGTTGTGTGATTGTGTGATTGTGTGATTGCGTGATTGTGTGATTGTGTGATTGTGGGATTGTGTGGTTGTGTGATTGTGTGGTTGTGTGATTGCGTTATTGTGTGATTGTGTGATTGTGTGATTGTATGGTTGTGTGATTGTGTGATTGTGTGATTGTGTGATTGTGTGATTGTGTGATTGTGGGATTGTGTGAGTGTGTGATTGTGTGATTGTGTGATTGTGTGATTGTGTGATTGTGTGATTGTGTGATTGTGTCACAGTGTCATTGTGTGATTGTGTGGTTGTGTGATTGTGTGATTGTGTGATTGTGTGATTGTGTGATTGTGGATTGTGTGATTGTGTGATTGTGTGATTGTGTGATTGTGTGATTGTGTGATTGTGTGATTGTGTGATTGTGGGATTGTGTGGTTGTGTGATTGTGTGGTTGTGTGATTGTGTGACTGTGGGATTGTGTGGTTGTGTGATTGTGTGATTGTGTGATTGTGTGATTGTGGGATTGTGTGATTGTGGGATTGTGTGATTGTGTGATTGTGTGATTGTGTGATTGTGTGATTGTGGGATTGTGTGAGTGTGTGATTGTGTGATTGTGTGATTGTGTGATTGTGTCACAGTGTGATTGTGTGATTGTGTGGTTGTGTGATTGTGTGATTGTGTGACTGTGTGATTGTGGGATTGTGTGGTTGTGTGATTGTGTGATTGTGTGATTGTGGGATTGTGTGGTTGTGTGATTGTGTGGTTGTGTGATTGCGTGATTGTGTGATTGTGGGATTGTGTGATTGTGTGATTGTATGGTTGTGTGATTGTGTGATTGTGTGATTGTGTGATTGCGTGATTGTGTGATTGTGTGATTGTGGGATTGTGTGAGTGTGTGATTGTGTGATTGTGTGATTGTGTGATTGTGTGATTGTGTCACAGTGTGATTGTGTGATTGTGTGGTTGTGTGATTGTGTGATTGTGTGATTGTGTGATTGTGGGATTGTGTGGTTGTGTGATTGTGTGGTTGTGTGATTGTGTGATTGTGTGATTGTAGGATTGTGTGATTGCGTGATTGTGTGATTGTGTGATTGTGGATTGTGTGATTGCGTGAGTGTGTGGTTGTGTGACTGTAGATTGCGTATTGTGTGATTGTGTGATTGTGTGATTGTGTGATTGTGTGATTGTGTGATTGTGCGATTGTGTGATTGTGTGATGGCGGGTTGTGGATTGTCTGATTGTGTGATTGTGTATTGGTGTGATTGTGCGATAGTGTGACAATGCGATTGTGTGATTGTGTGGTTGTGTGATTGTGTGATTGCATGGTGGGGTGATTGTGTGATAGTGTGATTGTGTGATAGTGTGATTGTGTGATTGTGTCCATGTGTAATCGTGTGTTTGGGTGCTTGTGTGATTGTGTGAGTGTGTGATTGTGTGATTGTGGATTGTGTGATTGTGTGATTGTGTGATTGTGTGATTGTGTGATTGTGTGATTGTGTGATTGTGGGATTGTGTGGTTGTGTGATTGTGTGGTTGTGTGATTGCGTGATTGTGTGATTGTGGGATTGTGTGATTGTGTGACTGTATGGTTGTGTGATTGTGTGATTGTGTGATTGTGTGATTGTGTGATTGTGTGATTGTGTGATTGTGTGATTGTGTGATTGTGTGATTGTGTGATTGTGTGATTGTGTGATTGTGTCACAGTGTGATTGTGTGATTGTGTGGTTGTGTGATTGTGTGATTGTGTGATTGTGTTATTGTGTGATTCTGTGATTGTGTGATTGTGTGATTGTGTGATTGTGTGATTGTGTGATTGTGTGATTGTGTGATTGTGTGAAAGTGGGTTTGCGTGTTTGTGGATTGTGTGGTTGTGTGATTGTGTGATGGCGGGATGTGGATTGTCTGATTGTGTGATTGTGTATTGGTGTGATTGTGCGATTGTGTGACTTTGCGATTGTGTGATTGTGTATTGGTGTGATTGTGCGATTGTGTGACTTTGCGATTGTGTGATTGTGTGATGGCGGGTTATGGATTGTCTGATTGTGTGATTGTGTATTGGTGTGATTATGCGATTGTGTGACAATGCGATTGTGTGATTGTGTGGTTGTGTGATTGTGTGATTGCATGGTGGGGTGATTGTGTGATAGTGTGATTGTGTGATAGTGTGATTGTGTGATTGTGTCCATGTGTAATCGTGTGTTTGGGTGCTTGTGTGATTGTGTGAGTGTGTGATTGTGTGATTGTGGATTGTGTGATTGTGTGACTGTGTGATTGTGTGATTGTGTGATTGTGTGATTGTGGGATTGTGTGGTTGTGTGATTGTGTGGTTGTGTGATTGCGTGATTGTGTGATTGTGGGATTGTGTGATTGTGTGATTGTGTGATTGTGTGATTGTGTGATTGTGTGATTGTGTGATTGTGGGATTGTGTGAGTGTGTGATTGTGTGAAAGTGGGTTTGCGTGTTTGTGGATTGTGTGGTTGTGTGATTGTGTGATGGCGGGATGTGGATTGTCTGATTGTGTGATTGTGTATTGGTGTGATTGTGCGATTGTGTGACTTCGCGATTGTGTGATTGTGTGATGGCGGGTTATGGATTGTCTGATTGTGTGATTCTGTATTGGTGTGATTATGCGATTGTGTGACAATGCGATTGTGTGATTGTGTGGTTGTGTGATTGTGTGATTGCATGGTGGGGTGATTGTGTGATAGTGTGATTGTGTGATAGTGTGATTGTGTGATTGTGTCCATGTGTAATCGTGTGTTTGGGTGCTTGTGTGATTGTGTGAGTGTGTGATTGTGTGATTGTGGATTGTGTGATTGTGTGACTGTGTGATTGTGTGATTGTGTGATTGTGTGATTGTGGGATTGTGTGGTTGTGTGATTGTGTGGTTGTGTGATTGCGTGATTGTGTGATTGTGGGATTGTGTGATTGTGTGATTGTGTGATTGTGTGATTGTGTGATTGTGTGATTGTGGGATTGTGTGAGTGTGTGATTGTGTGATTGTGTGATTGTGTGATTGTGTGATTGTGTCACAGTGTGATTGTGTGATTGTGTGGTTGTGTGATTGTGTGATTGTGTGATTGTGTGATTGTGTGATTGTGGGATTGTGTGGTTGTGTGATTGTGTGGTTGTGTGATTGTGTGATTGTGTGATTGTGTGATTGTGTGATTGTGGGATTGTGTGATTGCGTGATTGTGTGATTGTGTGATTGTGTGGTTGTGTGATTGTGTGATTGTGTGCTTGTGTGATTGTGCGGTTGTGTGATTGCGTGGTTGCGTGATTGCGTGATTGTGTGATTGTGTGATTGTGTGATTGTGTGGTTGTGTGATTGTGTGATTGTGTGATAGTGTGATTGTGCGATTGTGTGATTGCGTGATTCTGTGATTCCCTCGTTGTGTGATTGTGTTATTGTGTGATGAGGTGCTTGTGGGATGGTGTGATTGTGTGATTGTGTGATAGTGCGATTGTGTGATTGTGTCCATGTGTAATCGTGTGTTTGGGTGCTTGTGTGATTGTGTGAGTGTGTGATTGTGTGATTGTGGATTGTGTGATTGTGTGATTGTGTGATTGTGTGATTGTGTGATTGTGTGATTGTGTGATTGTGTGATTGTGTGATTGTGTGATTGTGTGATTGTGAGATTGTGTGATTGTGTGATTGTGTGATTGTGTGACTGTGTGATTGTGTGATTGTGTGATTGTGTGATTGTGTGATTGTGTGATTGTGTGATTGTGTGGTTGTGTGATTGTGTGGTTGTGTGATTGTGTGATTGTGTGATTGTGGGATTGTGTGATTGTGTGATTGCGTGATTGTGTGGTTGTGTGATTGTGTGATTGTGTGATTGTGTGATTGTGCGATTGTGTGATTGCGTGGTTGCGTGATTGCGTGATTGTGTGATTGTGTGATTGTGTGATTGTGTGGTTGTGTGATTGTGTGATTGTGTGATAGTGTGATTGTGCGACTGTGTGATTGTGTCACAGTGTGATTGTGTGATTGTGTGGTTGTGTGATTGTGTGATTGTGTGATTGTGTGATTGTGGGATTGTGTGGTTGTGTGATTGTGTGGTTGTGTGATTGTGTGATTGTGTGGTTGTGTGATTGTGTGATTGTGTGATTGTGGGATTGTGTGGTTGTGTGATTGTGTGGTTGTGTGATTGTGTGATTGCATGGTGGGGTGATTGTGTGATAGTGTGATTGTGTGATTGTGTGATTGTGTGGTTGTGTGATTGTGTGATTGTGTGATTGTGTGATTGTGTCACAGTGTGATTGTGTGATTGTGTGGTTGTGTGATTGTGTGATTGTGTGATTGTGTGATTGTGTGATTGTGTGATTGTGTGATTGTGTGAAAGTGGGTTTGCGTGTTTGTGGATTGTGTGGTTGTGTGATTGTGTATTGGTGTGATTGTGCGATTGTGTGACAATGCGATTGTGTGATTGTGTGGTTGTGTGATTGTGTGATTGCATGGTGGGGTGATTGTGTGATAGTGTGATTGTGTGATTGTGTGATAGTGTGATTGTGTGATTGTGTCCATGTGTAATCGTGTGTTTGGGTGCTTGTGTGATTGTGTGAGTGTGTGATTGTGTGATTGTGGATTGTGTGATTGTGTGATTGTGTGATTGTGTGATTGTGTGATTGTGTGATTGTGTGGTTGTGTGATTGTGTGGTTGTGTGATTGCGTGATTGTGTGATTGTGGGATTGTGTGGTTGTGTGATTGTGTGGTTGTGTGATTGCGTGATTGTGTGATTGTGGGATTGTGTGATTGTGTGATTGTGTGATTGTGTGATTGTGTGATTGTGTGATTGTGGGATTGTGTGAGTGTGTGATTGTGTGATTGTGTGATTGTGTGATTGTGTGATTGTGTGATTGTATGATTGTGTGATTGTGTCACAGTGTGATTGTGTGATTGTTCGGTTGTGTGATTGTGTGATTGTGTGATTGTGTGATTGTGGGGTTGTGTGGTTGTGTGATTGTGTGGTTGTGTGATTGTGTGATTGTGTGATTGTGGGATTGTGTGAATGCGTGATTGTGTGATTGTGTGATTGTGTGGTTGTGTGATTGTGTGATTGTGTGCTTGTGTGATTGTGCGGTTGTGTGATTGCGTGGTTGCGTGATTGCGTGATTGTGTGATTGTGTGATTGTGTGATTGTGTGGTTGTGTGATTGTGCGATTGTGTGATAGTGTGATTGTGGGATTGTGTGATTGCGTGATTGCCTGGTTGCGTGATTCTGTGATTCCCTCGTTGTGTGATTGAGTTATTGTGTGATGAGGTGCTTGTGGGATGGTGTGATTATGTGATTGTGTGATTGTGTAATTGTGTGATTGTGTGATTGTGTGATTGTGTGATTGTGAGATTGTGTGATTGTGTGATTGTGTGATTGTGTGATTGTGTGATTGTGTGATTGTGTGATTGTGTGGTTGTGTGATTGTGTGGTTGTGTGATTGTGTGATTGTGTGATTGTGGGATTGTGTGATTGTGTGATTGTGTGATTGCGTGATTGTGTGGTTGTGTGATTGTGTGATTGTGTGATTGTGTGATTGTGCGATTGTGTGATTGCGTGGTTGCGTGATTGCGTGATTGTGTGATTGTGTGATTGTGTGATTGTGTGGTTGTGTGATTGTGTGATTGTGTGATAGTGTGATTGTGCGACTGTGTGATTGTGTCACAGTGTGATTGTGTGATTGTGTGGTTGTGTGATTGTGTGATTGTGTGATTGTGTGATTGTGGGATTGTGTGGTTGTGTGATTGTGTGGTTGTGTGATTGTGTGATTGTGTGGTTGTGTGATTGTGTGATTGTGTGATTGTGGGATTGTGTGGTTGTGTGATTGTGTGGTTGTGTGATTGTGTGATTGCATGGTGGGGTGATTGTGTGATAGTGTGATTGTGTGATTGTGTGATTGTGTGGTTGTGTGATTGTGTGATTGTGTGATTGTGTGATTGTGTCACAGTGTGATTGTGTGATTGTGTGGTTGTGTGATTGTGTGATTGTGTGATTGTGTGATTGTGTGATTGTGTGATTGTGTGATTGTGTGAAAGTGGGTTTGCGTGTTTGTGGATTGTGTGGTTGTGTGATTGTGTATTGGTGTGATTGTGCGATTGTGTGACAATGCGATTGTGTGATTGTGTGGTTGTGTGATTGTGTGATTGCATGGTGGGGTGATTGTGTGATAGTGTGATTGTGTGATTGTGTGATAGTGTGATTGTGTGATTGTGTCCATGTGTAATCGTGTGTTTGGGTGCTTGTGTGATTGTGTGAGTGTGTGATTGTGTGATTGTGGATTGTGTGATTGTGTGATTGTGTGATTGTGTGATTGTGTGATTGTGTGATTGTGTGGTTGTGTGATTGTGTGGTTGTGTGATTGCGTGATTGTGTGATTGTGGGATTGTGTGGTTGTGTGATTGTGTGGTTGTGTGATTGCGTGATTGTGTGATTGTGGGATTGTGTGATTGTGTGATTGTGTGATTGTGTGATTGTGTGATTGTGTGATTGTGGGATTGTGTGAGTGTGTGATTGTGTGATTGTGTGATTGTGTGATTGTGTGATTGTGTGATTGTGTGATTGTGTGATTGTGTGATTGTGTCACAGTGTGATTGTGTGATTGTTCGGTTGTGTGATTGTGTGATTGTGTGATTGTGTGATTGTGGGGTTGTGTGGTTGTGTGATTGTGTGGTTGTGTGATTGTGTGATTGTGTGATTGTGGGATTGTGTGAATGCGTGATTGTGTGATTGTGTGATTGTGTGGTTGTGTGATTGTGTGATTGTGTGCTTGTGTGATTGTGCGGTTGTGTGATTGCGTGGTTGCGTGATTGCGTGATTGTGTGATTGTGTGATTGTGTGATTGTGTGGTTGTGTGATTGTGCGATTGTGTGATAGTGTGATTGTGGGATTGTGTGATTGCGTGATTGCCTGGTTGCGTGATTCTGTGATTCCCTCGTTGTGTGATTGAGTTATTGTGTGATGAGGTGCTTGTGGGATGGTGTGATTATGTGATTGTGTGATTGTGTAATTGTGTGATTGTGTGATTGTGTGATTGTGTGATTGTGAGATTGTGTGATTGTGTGATTGTGTGATTGTGTGATTGTGTGATTGTGTGATTGTGTGATTGTGTGGTTGTGTGATTGTGTGGTTGTGTGATTGTGTGATTGTGTGATTGTGGGATTGTGTGATTGTGTGATTGTGTGATTGTGTGGTTGTGTGATTGTGTGATTGTGTGATTGTGTGATTGTGCGATTGTGTGATTGCGTGGTTGCGTGATTGCGTGATTGTGTGATTGTGTGATTGTGTGATTGTGTGGTTGTGTGATTGTGTGATTGTGTGATAGTGTGATTGTGCGATTGTGTGATTGCGTGATTGCCTGGTTGCGTTATTCTGTGATTCCCTCGTTGTGTGATTGTGTTATTGTGTGATGAGGTGCTTGTGGGATGGTGTGATTGTGTGATTGTGTGATTGTGTGATTGTGTGATTGTGGGATTGTGTGAGTGTGTGATTGTGTGATTGTGTGATTGTGTGATTGTGTGATTGTGTCACATTGTGATTGTGTGATTGTGTGGTTGTGTGATTGTGTGATTGTGTGATTGTGTGATTGTGGGATTGTGTGGTTGTGTGATTGTGTGGTTGTGTGATTGTGTGATTGTGTGATTGTGGGATTGTGTGATTGCGTGATTGTGTGATTGTGTGATTGTGGGATTGTGTGATTGTGTGATTGTATGGTTGTGTGATTGTGTGATTCTGTGATTGTGTGATTGTGTGATTGTGTGATTGTGTGATTGTGGGATTGTGTGAGTGTGTGATTGTGTGATTGTGTGATTGTGTGATTGTGTGATTGTGCGATTGTGTGATTGCGTGATTGCCTGGTTGCGTGATTCTGTGATTCCCTCGTTGTGTGATTGTGTTATTGTGTGATGAGGTGCTTGTGGGATGGTGTGATTATGTGATTGTGTGATTGTGTAATTGTGTGATTGTGTGATTGTGTGATTGTGAGATTGTGTGATTGTGTGATTGTGTGATTGTGTGATTGTGTGATTGTGTGATTGTGTGATTGTGTGATTGTGTGATTGTGTGATTGTGTGGTTGTGTGATTGTGTGGTTGTGTGATTGTGTGATTGTGTGATTGTGGGATTGTGTGATTGTGTGATTGTGTGATTGTGTGGTTGTGTGATTGTGTGATTGTGTGATTGTGTGATTGTGCGATTGTGTGATTGCGTGGTTGCGTGATTGCGTGATTGTGTGATTGTGTGATTGTGTGATTGTGTGATTGTGTGGTTGTGTGATTGCGTTATTGTGTGATTGTGTGATTGTGTGATTGTGTGATTGTGGGATTGTGTGGTTGTGTGAGTGTGTGGTTGTGTGATTGCGTGATTGTGTGATTGTGGGATTGTGTGATTGTGTGATTGTGTGATTATGGGATTGTGTGGTTGTGTGATTGTGTGGTTGTGTGATTGTGTGATTGTGTGATTGCGTGATTGTGTAATTGTGTGATTGTGGGATTGTGTGGTTGTGTGATTGTGTGGTTGTGTGATTGCGTTATTGTGTGATTGTGGGATTGTGTGATTGTGTGATTGTATGGTTGTGTGATTGTGTGATTGTGTGATTGTGTGATTGTGTGATTGTGTGATTGTGGGATTGTATGAGTGTGTGATTGTGTGATTGTGTGATTGTGTGATTGTGTGATTGTGTGATTGTGTGATTGTGTCACAGTGTGATTGTGTGATTGTGTGGTTGTGTGATTGTGTGATTGTGTGATTGTGGGATTGTGTGGTTGTGTGATTGTGTGGTTGTGTGATTGTGTGATTGTGTGCTTGTGTGATTGTGCGGTTGTGTGATTGCGTGGTTGCGTGATTGCGTGATTGTGTGATTGTGTGATTGTGTGATTGTGTGGTTGTGTGATTGTGTGATTGTGTGATTGTGTGGTTGTGTGATTGTGTGATTGTGTGCTTGTGTGATTGTGCGGTTGTGTGATTGCGTGGTTGCGTGATTGCGTGATTGTGTGATTGTGTGATTGTGTGATTGTGTGGTTGTGTGATTGTGTGATTGTGTGATAGTGTGATTGTGCGATTGTGTGAATGCGTGATTGCCTGGTTGCGTGATTCTGTGATTCCCTCGTTGTGTGATTGTGTTATTGTGTGATGAGGTGCTTGTGGGATGGTGTGATTGTGTGATTGTGTGATTGTGTGATTGTGTGATTGTGTGAAAGTGGGTTTGTGTGTTTGTGGATTGTGTGGTTGTGTGATTGTGTGATGGCGGGATGTGGATTGTCTGATTGTGTGATTGTGTATTGGTGTGATTGTGCGATTGTGTGAATTTGCGATTGTGTGATTGTGTGATGGCGGGTTGTGGATTGTCTGATTGTGTGATTGTGTATTTTTGTGATTGTGCGATTGTGTGACAATGCGATTGTGTGACAATGCGATTGTGTGATTGTGTGGTTGTGTGATTGTGTGATTGCATGGTGGGGTGATTGTGTGATAGTGTGATTGTGTGATTGTGTGATTGTGTGATTGTGTGATTGTGTCACAGTGTGATTGTGTGATTGTGTGGTTGTGTGATTGTGTGATTGTGTGATTGTGGGATTGTGTGGTTGTGTGATTGTGTGGTTGTGTGATTGTGTGATTGTGTGCTTGTGTGATTGTACGGTTGTGTGATTGCGTGGTTGCGTGATTGCGTGATTGTGTGATTGTGTGATTGTGTGATTGTGTGGTTGTGTGATTGTGTGATTGTGTGATTGTGTGATTGTGTCACAGTGTGATTGTGTGATTGTGTGGTTGTGTGATTGTGTGATTGTGTGATTGTGTGATTGTGTGATTGTGTGATTGTGTGATTGTGTGAAAGTGGGTTTGCGTGTTTGTGGATTGTGTGGTTGTGTGATTGTGTATTGGTGTGATTGTGCGATTGTGTGACAATGCGATTGTGTGATTGTGTGGTTGTGTGATTGTGTGATTGCATGGTGGGGTGATTGTGTGATAGTGTGATTGTGTGATTGTGTGATAGTGTGATTGTGTGATTGTGTCCATGTGTAATCGTGTGTTTGGGTGCTTGTGTGATTGTGTGAGTGTGTGATTGTGTGATTGTGGATTGTGTGATTGTGTGATTGTGTGATTGTGTGATTGTGTGATTGTGTGATTGTGTGATTGTGTGGTTGTGTGATTGTGTGGTTGTGTGATTGCGTGATTGTGTGATTGTGGGATTGTGTGGTTGTGTGATTGTGTGGTTGTGTGATTGCGTGATTGTGTGATTGTGGGATTGTGTGATTGTGTGATTGTATGGTTGTGTGATTGTGTGATTGTGTGATTGTGTGATTGTGGGATTGTGTGAGTGTGTGATTGTGTGATTGTGTGATTGTGTGATTGTGTGATTGTGTGATTGTGTGATTGTGTCACAGTGTGATTGTGTGATTGTGTGGTTGTGTGATTGTGTGATTGTGTGATTGTGTGATTGTGGGGTTGTGTGGTTGTGTGATTGTGTGGTTGTGTGATTGTGTGATTGTGTGATTGTGGGATTGTGTGAGTGTGTGATTGTGTGATTGCGTGATTGTGTGATTGTGTGATTGTGTGATTGTGTGGTTGTGTGATTGTGCGATTGTGTGATAGTGTGATTGTGCGATTGTGTGATTGCGTGATTGCCTGGTTGCGTGATTCTGTGATTCCCTCGTTGTGTGATTGTGTTATTGTGTGATGAGGTGCTTGTGGGATGGTGTGATTATGTGATTGTGTGATTGTGTAATTGTGTGATTGTGTGATTGTGTGATTGTGAGATTGTGTGATTGTGTGATTGTGTGATTGTGTGATTGTGTGATTGTGTGATTGTGTGATTGTGTGATTGTGTGATTGTGTGATTGTGTGATTGTGTGATTGTGTGATTGTGTGGTTGTGTGATTGTGTGGTTGTGTGATTGTGTGATTGTGTGATTGTGGGATTGTGTGATTGTGTGATTGTGTGATTGTGTGGTTGTGTGATTGTGTGATTGTGTGATTGTGTGATTGTGCGATTGTGTGATTGCGTGGTTGCGTGATTGCGTGATTGTGTGATTGTGTGATTGTGTGATTGTGTGATTGTGTGGTTGTGTGATTGCGTTATTGTGTGATTGTGTGATTGTGTGATTGTGTGATTGTGGGATTGTGTGGTTCTGTGAGTGTGTGGTTGTGTGATTGCGTGATTGTGTGATTGTGGGATTGTGTGATTGTGTGATTGTGTGATTATGGGATTGTGTGGTTGTGTGATTGTGTGGTTGTGTGATTGTGTGATTGTGTGATTGCGTGATTGTGTAATTGTGTGATTGTGGGATTGTGTGGTTGTGTGATTGTGTGGTTGTGTGATTGCGTTATTGTGTGATTGTGGGATTGTGTGATTGTGTGATTGTATGGTTGTGTGATTGTGTGATTGTGTGATTGTGTGATTGTGTGATTGTGTGATTGTGTGATTGTGTGATTGTGGGATTGTGTGAGTGTGTGATTGTGTGATTGTGTGATTGTGTGATTGTGTGATTGTGTGATTGTGTGATTGTGTGATTGTGTCACAGTGTGATTGTGTGATTGTGTGGTTGTGTGATTGTGTGATTGTGTGATTGTGGGATTGTGTGGTTGTGTGATTGTGTGGTTGTGTGATTGTGTGATTGTGTGCTTGTGTGATTGTGCGGTTGTGTGATTGCGTGGTTGCGTGATTGCGTGATTGTGTGATTGTGTGATTGTGTGATTGTGTGGTTGTGTGATTGTGTGATTGTGTGATTGTGTGGTTGTGTGATTGTGTGATTGTGTGCTTGTGTGATTGTGCGGTTGTGTGATTGCGTGGTTGCGTGATTGCGTGATTGTGTGATTGTGTGATTGTGTGATTGTGTGGTTGTGTGATTGTGTGATTGTGTGATTGTGTGATAGTGTGATTGTGCGATTGTGTGATTGCGTGATTGCCTGGTTGCGTGATTCTGTGATTCCCTCGTTGTGTGATTGTGTTATTGTGTGATGAGGTGCTTGTGGGATGGTGTGATTGTGTGATTGTGTGATTGTGTGATTGTGTGATTGTGTGATTGTGTGATTGTGTGATTGTGTGATTGTGTGAAAGTGGGTTTGTGTGTTTGTGGATTGTGTGGTTGTGTGATTGTGTGATGGCGGGATGTGGATTGTCTGATTGTGTGATTGTGTGGTTGTGTGATTGTGTGATTGTGTGATTGTGTGATTGTGTCACAGTGTGATTGTGTGATTGTGTGGTTGTGTGATTGTGTGATTGTGTGATTGTGTGATTGTGTGATTGTGTGATTGTGTGATTGTGTGATTGTGTGAAAGTGGGTTTGCGTGTTTGTGGATTGTGTGGTTGTGTGATTGTGTATTGGTGTGATTGTGCGATTGTGTGACAATGCGATTGTGTGATTGTGTGGTTGTGTGATTGTGTGATTGCATGGTGGGGTGATTGTGTGATAGTGTGATTGTGTGATTGTGTGATAGTGTGATTGTGTGATTGTGTCCATGTGTAATCGTGTGTTTGGGTGCTTGTGTGATTGTGTGAGTGTGTGATTGTGTGATTGTGGATTGTGTGATTGTGTGATTGTGTGATTGTGTGATTGTGTGATTGTGTGATTGTGTGATTGTGTGATTGTGTGGTTGTGTGATTGTGTGGTTGTGTGATTGCGTGATTGTGTGATTGTGGGATTGTGTGGTTGTGTGATTGTGTGGTTGTGTGATTGCGTGATTGTGTGATTGTGCGATTGTGTGATAGTGTGATTGTATGGTTGTGTGATTGTGTGATTGTGTGATTGTGTGATTGTGGGATTGTGTGAGTGTGTGATTGTGTGATTGTGTGATTGTGTGATTGTGTGATTGTGTGATTGTGTGATTGTGTGATTGTGTGATTGTGTCACAGTGTGATTGTGTGATTGTTCGGTTGTGTGATTGTGTGATTGTGTGATTGTGTGATTGTGGGGTTGTGTGGTTGTGTGATTGTGTGGTTGTGTGATTGTGTGATTGTGTGATTGTGGGATTGTGTGAATGCGTGATTGTGTGATTGTGTGATTGTGTGGTTGTGTGATTGTGTGATTGTGTGCTTGTGTGATTGTGCGGTTGTGTGATTGCGTGGTTGCGTGATTGCGTGATTGTGTGATTGTGTGATTGTGTGATTGTGTGGTTGTGTGATTGTGCGATTGTGTGATAGTGTGATTGTGGGATTGTGTGATTGCGTGATTGCCTGGTTGCGTGATTCTTTGATTCCCTCGTTGTGTGATTGAGTTATTGTGTGATGAGGTGCTTGTGGGATGGTGTGATTATGTGATTGTGTGATTGTGTAATTGTGTGATTGTGTGATTGTGTGATTGTGTGATTGTGAGATTGTGTGATTGTGTGATTGTGTGATTGTGTGATTGTGTGATTGTGTGATTGTGTGATTGTGTGATTGTGTGATTGTGTGATTGTGTGATTGTGTGGTTGTGTGATTGTGTGGTTGTGTGATTGTGTGATTGTGTGATTGTGGGATTGTGTGATTGTGTGATTGTGTGATTGTGTGGTTGTGTGATTGTGTGATTGTGTGATTGTGTGATTGTGCGATTGTGTGATTGCGTGGTTGCGTGATTGCGTGATTGTGTGATTGTGTGATTGTGTGATTGTGTGGTTGTGTGATTGTGTGATTGTGTGATAGTGTGATTGTGCGATTGTGTGATTGCGTGATTGCCTGGTTGCGTTATTCTGTGATTCCCTCGTTGTGTGATTGTGTTATTGTGTGATGAGGTGCTTGTGGGATGGTGTGATTGTGTGAATGTGTGATTGTGTGGTTGTGTGATTATGTGATTGTGTGATTGTGTTCATGTGTTATTTTGTGTTGGGGTGCTTGTGTGATTGCGTGAGTGTATGATTGTGTGACTGTGGATTGTGTATTGTGTGATTGTGTGATTGTGTGATTGTGTGATGGCGGGATGTGGATTATCTGATTGTGTGATTGTGTATTGGTGTGATTGTGCGATTGTGTGACTTTGCGATTGTGTGGTTGTGTGATGGCGGGTTGTGGATTGTTTGATTGTGTGATTGTGTATTGTCGTGATTGTGCGATTGTGTGACAATGCAATTGTGCGATTGTGTGGTTGTGTGATTGTGTGATTGCATGGTGGGGTGATTGTGTGATAGTGTGATTGTGTGATAGTGTGATAGTGTGATTGTGTGATTGTGTGATTGTGTGATTGTGTGATTGTGTGATTGTGTCCATGTGTAATCGTGTGTTTGAGTGCTTGTGTGAGTGTGTGATTGTGTGATTGTGGATTGTGTGATTGTGTGATTGTGTGATTGTGTGATTGTGTGATTGTGTGATTGTGGGTTTGTGTGGTTGTGTGATTGTGTGGTTGTGTGATTGTGTGATTGTGCGATTGTGTGGTAGTGTGATTGCGTTATTGTGTGATTGTGTGATTGTGTGATTGTGGGATTGTGTGGTTGTGTGATTGTGTGGTTGTGTGATTGCGTTATTGTGTGATTGTGTGATTGTGTGATTGTATGGTTGTGTGATTGTGTGATTGTGTGATTGTGTGATTATGGGATTGTGTGGTTGTGTGATTGTGTGGTTGTGTGATTGTGTGATTGTGTGATTGCGTGATTGTGTGATTGTGTGATTGTGGGATTGTGTGGTTGTGTGATTGTGTGGTTGTGTGATTGCGTTATTGTGTGATTGTGTGATTGTGTGATTGTATGGTTGTGTGATTGTGTGATTGTGTGATTGTGTGATTGTGTGATTGTGTGATTGTGGGATTGTGTGAGTGTGTGATTGTGTGATTGTGTGATTGTGTGATTGTGTGATTGTGTGATTGTGTGATTGTGTCACAGTGTCATTGTGTGATTGTGTGGTTGTGTGATTGTGTGATTGTGTGATTGTGTGATTGTGTGATTGTGGATTGTGTGATTGTGTGATTGTGTGATTGTGTGATTGTGTGATTGTGTGATTGTGTGATTGTGTGATTGTGGGATTGTGTGGTTGTGTGATTGTGTGGTTGTGTGATTGTGTGACTGTGGGATTGTGTGGTTGTGTGATTGTGTGATTGTGTGATTGTGTGATTGTGGGATTGTGTGATTGTGGGATTGTGTGATTGTGTGATTGTGTGATTGTGTGATTGTGTGATTGTGGGATTGTGTGAGTGTGTGATTGTGTGATTGTGTGATTGTGTGATTGTGTCACAGTGTGATTGTGTGATTGTGTGGTTGTGTGATTGTGTGATTGTGTGACTGTGTGATTGTGGGATTGTGTGGTTGTGTGATTGTGTGATTGTGTGATTGTGGGATTGTGTGGTTGTGTGATTGTGTGGTTGTGTGATTGCGTGATTGTGTGATTGTGGGATTGTGTGATTGTGTGATTGTATGGTTGTGTGATTGTGTGATTGTGTGATTGTGTGATTGCGTGATTGTGTGATTGTGTGATTGTGGGATTGTGTGAGTGTGTGATTGTGTGATTGTGTGATTGTGTGATTGTGTGATTGTGTCACAGTGTGATTGTGTGATTGTGTGGTTGTGTGATTGTGTGATTGTGTGATTGTGGGATTGTGTGGTTGTGTGATTGTGTGGTTGTGTGATTGTGTGATTGTGTGATTGTAGGATTGTGTGATTGCGTGATTGTGTGATTGTGTGATTGTGGATTGTGTGATTGCGTGAGTGTGTGGTTGTGTGACTGTAGATTGCGTATTGTGTGATTGTGTGATTGTGTGATTGTGTGATTGTGTGATTGTGTGATTGTGCGATTGTGTGATTGTGTGATGGCGGGTTGTGGATTGTCTGATTGTGTGATTGTGTATTGGTGTGATTGTGCGATAGTGTGACAATGCGATTGTGTGATTGTGTGGTTGTGTGATTGTGTGATTGCATGGTGGGGTGATTGTGTGATAGTGTGATTGTGTGATAGTGTGATTGTGTGATTGTGTCCATGTGTAATCGTGTGTTTGGGTGCTTGTGTGATTGTGTGAGTGTGTGATTGTGTGATTGTGGATTGTGTGATTGTGTGATTGTGTGATTGTGTGATTGTGTGATTGTGTGATTGTGTGATTGTGGGATTGTGTGGTTGTGTGATTGTGTGGTTGTGTGATTGCGTGATTGTGTGATTCTGGGATTGTGTGATTGTGTGACTGTATGGTTGTGTGATTGTGTGATTGTGTGATTGTGTGATTGTGTGATTGTGTGATTGTGTGATTGTGTGATTGTGTGATTGTGTGATTGTGTGATTGTGTGATTGTGTGATTGTGTCACAGTGTGATTGTGTGATTGTGTGGTTGTGTGATTGTGTGATTGTGTGATTGTGTTATTGTGTGATTCTGTGATTGTGTGATTGTGTGATTGTGTGATTGTGTGATTGTGTGATTGTGTGATTGTGTGATTGTGTGAAAGTGGGTTTGCGTGTTTGTGGATTGTGTGGTTGTGTGATTGTGTGATGGCGGGATGTGGATTGTCTGATTGTGTGATTGTGTATTGGTGTGATTGTGCGATTGTGTGACTTTGCGATTGTGTGATTGTGTATTGGTGTGATTGTGCGATTGTGTGACTTTGCGATTGTGTGATTGTGTGATGGCGGGTTATGGATTGTCTGATTGTGTGATTGTGTATTGGTGTGATTATGCGATTGTGTGACAATGCGATTGTGTGATTGTGTGGTTGTGTGATTGTGTGATTGCATGGTGGGGTGATTGTGTGATAGTGTGATTGTGTGATAGTGTGATTGTGTGATTGTGTCCATGTGTAATCGTGTGTTTGGGTGCTTGTGTGATTGTGTGAGTGTGTGATTGTGTGATTGTGGATTGTGTGATTGTGTGACTGTGTGATTGTGTGATTGTGTGATTGTGTGATTGTGGGATTGTGTGGTTGTGTGATTGTGTGGTTGTGTGATTGCGTGATTGTGTGATTGTGGGATTGTGTGATTGTGTGATTGTGTGATTGTGTGATTGTGTGATTGTGTGATTGTGTGATTGTGGGATTGTGTGAGTGTGTGATTGTGTGAAAGTGGGTTTGCGTGTTTGTGGATTGTGTGGTTGTGTGATTGTGTGATGGCGGGATGTGGATTGTCTGATTGTGTGATTGTGTATTGGTGTGATTGTGCGATTGTGTGACTTCGCGATTGTGTGATTGTGTGATGGCGGGTTATGGATTGTCTGATTGTGTGATTCTGTATTGGTGTGATTATGCGATTGTGTGACAATGCGATTGTGTGATTGTGTGGTTGTGTGATTGTGTGATTGCATGGTGGGGTGATTGTGTGATAGTGTGATTGTGTGATAGTGTGATTGTGTGATTGTGTCCATGTGTAATCGTGTGTTTGGGTGCTTGTGTGATTGTGTGAGTGTGTGATTGTGTGATTGTGGATTGTGTGATTGTGTGACTGTGTGATTGTGTGATTGTGTGATTGTGTGATTGTGGGATTGTGTGGTTGTGTGATTGTGTGGTTGTGTGATTGCGTGATTGTGTGATTGTGGGATTGTGTGATTGTGTGATTGTGTGATTGTGTGATTGTGTGATTGTGTGATTGTGGGATTGTGTGAGTGTGTGATTGTGTGATTGTGTGATTGTGTGATTGTGTGATTGTGTCACAGTGTGATTGTGTGATTGTGTGGTTGTGTGATTGTGTGATTGTGTGATTGTGTGATTGTGTGATTGTGGGATTGTGTGGTTGTGTGATTGTGTGGTTGTGTGATTGTGTGATTGTGTGATTGTGTGATTGTGTGATTGTGGGATTGTGTGATTGCGTGATTGTGTGATTGTGTGATTGTGTGGTTGTGTGATTGTGTGATTGTGTGCTTGTGTGATTGTGCGGTTGTGTGATTGCGTGGTTGCGTGATTGCGTGATTGTGTGATTGTGTGATTGTGTGATTGTGTGGTTGTGTGATTGTGTGATTGTGTGATAGTGTGATTGTGCGATTGTGTGATTGCGTGATTCTGTGATTCCCTCGTTGTGTGATTGTGTTATTGTGTGATGAGGTGCTTGTGGGATGGTGTGATTGTGTGATTGTGTGATAGTGCGATTGTGTGATTGTGTCCATGTGTAATCGTGTGTTTGGGTGCTTGTGTGATTGTGTGAGTGTGTGATTGTGTGATTGTGGATTGTGTGATTGTGTGATTGTGTGATTGTGTGATTGTGTGATTGTGTGATTGTGTGATTGTGTGATTGTGTGATTGTGTGATTGTGTGATTGTGAGATTGTGTGATTGTGTGATTGTGTGATTGTGTGACTGTGTGATTGTGTGATTGTGTGATTGTGTGATTGTGTGATTGTGTGATTGTGTGATTGTGTGGTTGTGTGATTGTGTGGTTGTGTGATTGTGTGATTGTGTGATTGTGGGATTGTGTGATTGTGTGATTGCGTGATTGTGTGGTTGTGTGATTGTGTGATTGTGTGATTGTGTGATTGTGCGATTGTGTGATTGCGTGGTTGCGTGATTGCGTGATTGTGTGATTGTGTGATTGTGTGATTGTGTGGTTGTGTGATTGTGTGATTGTGTGATAGTGTGATTGTGCGACTGTGTGATTGTGTCACAGTGTGATTGTGTGATTGTGTGGTTGTGTGATTGTGTGATTGTGTGATTGTGTGATTGTGGGATTGTGTGGTTGTGTGATTGTGTGGTTGTGTGATTGTGTGATTGTGTGGTTGTGTGATTGTGTGATTGTGTGATTGTGGGATTGTGTGGTTGTGTGATTGTGTGGTTGTGTGATTGTGTGATTGCATGGTGGGGTGATTGTGTGATAGTGTGATTGTGTGATTGTGTGATTGTGTGGTTGTGTGATTGTGTGATTGTGTGATTGTGTGATTGTGTCACAGTGTGATTGTGTGATTGTGTGGTTGTGTGATTGTGTGATTGTGTGATTGTGTGATTGTGTGATTGTGTGATTGTGTGATTGTGTGAAAGTGGGTTTGCGTGTTTGTGGATTGTGTGGTTGTGTGATTGTGTATTGGTGTGATTGTGCGATTGTGTGACAATGCGATTGTGTGATTGTGTGGTTGTGTGATTGTGTGATTGCATGGTGGGGTGATTGTGTGATAGTGTGATTGTGTGATTGTGTGATAGTGTGATTGTGTGATTGTGTCCATGTGTAATCGTGTGTTTGGGTGCTTGTGTGATTGTGTGAGTGTGTGATTGTGTGATTGTGGATTGTGTGATTGTGTGATTGTGTGATTGTGTGATTGTGTGATTGTGTGATTGTGTGGTTGTGTGATTGTGTGGTTGTGTGATTGCGTGATTGTGTGATTGTGGGATTGTGTGGTTGTGTGATTGTGTGGTTGTGTGATTGCGTGATTGTGTGATTGTGGGATTGTGTGATTGTGTGATTGTGTGATTGTGTGATTGTGTGATTGTGTGATTGTGGGATTGTGTGAGTGTGTGATTGTGTGATTGTGTGATTGTGTGATTGTGTGATTGTGTGATTGTATGATTGTGTGATTGTGTCACAGTGTGATTGTGTGATTGTTCGGTTGTGTGATTGTGTGATTGTGTGATTGTGTGATTGTGGGGTTGTGTGGTTGTGTGATTGTGTGGTTGTGTGATTGTGTGATTGTGTGATTGTGGGATTGTGTGAATGCGTGATTGTGTGATTGTGTGATTGTGTGGTTGTGTGATTGTGTGATTGTGTGCTTGTGTGATTGTGCGGTTGTGTGATTGCGTGGTTGCGTGATTGCGTGATTGTGTGATTGTGTGATTGTGTGATTGTGTGGTTGTGTGATTGTGCGATTGTGTGATAGTGTGATTGTGGGATTGTGTGATTGCGTGATTGCCTGGTTGCGTGATTCTGTGATTCCCTCGTTGTGTGATTGAGTTATTGTGTGATGAGGTGCTTGTGGGATGGTGTGATTATGTGATTGTGTGATTGTGTAATTGTGTGATTGTGTGATTGTGTGATTGTGTGATTGTGAGATTGTGTGATTGTGTGATTGTGTGATTGTGTGATTGTGTGATTGTGTGATTGTGTGATTGTGTGGTTGTGTGATTGTGTGGTTGTGTGATTGTGTGATTGTGTGATTGTGGGATTGTGTGATTGTGTGATTGTGTGATTGCGTGATTGTGTGGTTGTGTGATTGTGTGATTGTGTGATTGTGTGATTGTGCGATTGTGTGATTGCGTGGTTGCGTGATTGCGTGATTGTGTGATTGTGTGATTGTGTGATTGTGTGGTTGTGTGATTGTGTGATTGTGTGATAGTGTGATTGTGCGACTGTGTGATTGTGTCACAGTGTGATTGTGTGATTGTGTGGTTGTGTGATTGTGTGATTGTGTGATTGTGTGATTGTGGGATTGTGTGGTTGTGTGATTGTGTGGTTGTGTGATTGTGTGATTGTGTGGTTGTGTGATTGTGTGATTGTGTGATTGTGGGATTGTGTGGTTGTGTGATTGTGTGGTTGTGTGATTGTGTGATTGCATGGTGGGGTGATTGTGTGATAGTGTGATTGTGTGATTGTGTGATTGTGTGGTTGTGTGATTGTGTGATTGTGTGATTGTGTGATTGTGTCACAGTGTGATTGTGTGATTGTGTGGTTGTGTGATTGTGTGATTGTGTGATTGTGTGATTGTGTGATTGTGTGATTGTGTGATTGTGTGAAAGTGGGTTTGCGTGTTTGTGGATTGTGTGGTTGTGTGATTGTGTATTGGTGTGATTGTGCGATTGTGTGACAATGCGATTGTGTGATTGTGTGGTTGTGTGATTGTGTGATTGCATGGTGGGGTGATTGTGTGATAGTGTGATTGTGTGATTGTGTGATAGTGTGATTGTGTGATTGTGTCCATGTGTAATCGTGTGTTTGGGTGCTTGTGTGATTGTGTGAGTGTGTGATTGTGTGATTGTGGATTGTGTGATTGTGTGATTGTGTGATTGTGTGATTGTGTGATTGTGTGATTGTGTGGTTGTGTGATTGTGTGGTTGTGTGATTGCGTGATTGTGTGATTGTGGGATTGTGTGGTTGTGTGATTGTGTGGTTGTGTGATTGCGTGATTGTGTGATTGTGGGATTGTGTGATTGTGTGATTGTGTGATTGTGTGATTGTGTGATTGTGTGATTGTGGGATTGTGTGAGTGTGTGATTGTGTGATTGTGTGATTGTGTGATTGTGTGATTGTGTGATTGTGTGATTGTGTGATTGTGTGATTGTGTCACAGTGTGATTGTGTGATTGTTCGGTTGTGTGATTGTGTGATTGTGTGATTGTGTGATTGTGGGGTTGTGTGGTTGTGTGATTGTGTGGTTGTGTGATTGTGTGATTGTGTGATTGTGGGATTGTGTGAATGCGTGATTGTGTGATTGTGTGATTGTGTGGTTGTGTGATTGTGTGATTGTGTGCTTGTGTGATTGTGCGGTTGTGTGATTGCGTGGTTGCGTGATTGCGTGATTGTGTGATTGTGTGATTGTGTGATTGTGTGGTTGTGTGATTGTGCGATTGTGTGATAGTGTGATTGTGGGATTGTGTGATTGCGTGATTGCCTGGTTGCGTGATTCTGTGATTCCCTCGTTGTGTGATTGAGTTATTGTGTGATGAGGTGCTTGTGGGATGGTGTGATTATGTGATTGTGTGATTGTGTAATTGTGTGATTGTGTGATTGTGTGATTGTGTGATTGTGAGATTGTGTGATTGTGTGATTGTGTGATTGTGTGATTGTGTGATTGTGTGATTGTGTGATTGTGTGGTTGTGTGATTGTGTGGTTGTGTGATTGTGTGATTGTGTGATTGTGGGATTGTGTGATTGTGTGATTGTGTGATTGTGTGGTTGTGTGATTGTGTGATTGTGTGATTGTGTGATTGTGCGATTGTGTGATTGCGTGGTTGCGTGATTGCGTGATTGTGTGATTGTGTGATTGTGTGATTGTGTGGTTGTGTGATTGTGTGATTGTGTGATAGTGTGATTGTGCGATTGTGTGATTGCGTGATTGCCTGGTTGCGTTATTCTGTGATTCCCTCGTTGTGTGATTGTGTTATTGTGTGATGAGGTGCTTGTGGGATGGTGTGATTGTGTGAATGTGTGATTGTGTGGTTGTGTGATTATGTGATTGTGTGATTGTGTTCATGTGTTATTTTGTGTTGGGGTGCTTGTGTGATTGCGTGAGTGTATGATTGTGTGACTGTGGATTGTGTATTGTGTGATTGTGTGATTGTGTGATTGTGTGATGGCGGGATGTGGATTATCTGATTGTGTGATTGTGTATTGGTGTGATTGTGCGATTGTGTGACTTTGCGATTGTGTGGTTGTGTGATGGCGGGTTGTGGATTGTTTGATTGTGTGATTGTGTATTGTCGTGATTGTGCGATTGTGTGACAATGCAATTGTGTGATTGTGTGGTTGTGTGATTGTGTGATTGCATGGTGGGGTGATTGTGTGATAGTGTGATTGTGTGATAGTGTGATAGTGTGATTGTGTGATTGTGTGATTGTGTGATTGTGTGATTGTGTGATTGTGTCCATGTGTAATCGTGTGTTTGAGTGCTTGTGTGAGTGTGTGATTGTGTGATTGTGGATTGTGTGATTGTGTGATTGTGTGATTGTGTGATTGTGTGATTGTGTGATTGTGGGTTTGTGTGGTTGTGTGATTGTGTGGTTGTGTGATTGTGTGATTGTGCGATTGTGTGGTAGTGTGATTGCGTTATTGTGTGATTGTGTGATTGTGTGATTGTGGGATTGTGTGGTTGTGTGAGTGTGTGGTTGTGTGATTGCGTGATTGTGTGATTGTGGGATTGTGTGATTGTGTGATTGTGTGATTATGGGATTGTGTGGTTGTGTGATTGTGTGGTTGTGTGATTGTGTGATTGTGTGATTGCGTGATTGTGTGATTGTGTGATTGTGGGATTGTGTGGTTGTGTGATTGTGTGGTTGTGTGATTGCGTTATTGTGTGATTGTGTGATTGTGTGATTGTATGGTTGTGTGATTGTGTGATTGTGTGATTGTGTGATTATGGGATTGTGTGGTTGTGTGATTGTGTGGTTGTGTGATTGTGTGATTGTGTGATTGCGTGATTGTGTGATTGTGTGATTGTGGGATTGTGTGGTTGTGTGATTGTGTGGTTGTGTGATTGCGTTATTGTGTGATTGTGTGATTGTGTGATTGTATGGTTGTGTGATTGTGTGATTGTGTGATTGTGTGATTGTGTGATTGTGTGATTGTGTGATTGTGGGATTGTGTGAGTGTGTGATTGTGTGATTGTGTGATTGTGTGATTGTGTGATTGTGTGATTGTGTGATTGTGTCACAGTGTGATTGTGTGATTGTGTGGTTGTGTGATTGTGTGATTGTGTGATTGTGTGATTGTGTGATTGTGTGATTGCGGGATTGTGTGGTTGTGTGATTGTGTGGTTGTGTGATTGTGTGATTGTGTGATTGTGTGAGTGTGTGATTGTGTGATTGTGGATTGTGTGATTGTGTGATTGTGTGATTGTGTGATTGTGTGATTGTGTGATTGTGGGATTGTGTGGTTGTGTGATTGTGTGGTTGTGTGATTGTGTGACTGTGGGATTGTGTGGTTGTGTGATTGTGTGGTTGTGTGATTGTGTGATTGTGTGATTGTGGGATTGTGTGATTGTGGGATTGTGTGATTGTGTGATTGTGTGATTGTGTGATTGTGTGATTGTGGGATTGTGTGAGTGTGTGATTGTGTGATTGTGTGATTGTGTGATTGTGTCACAGTGTGATTGTGTGATTGTGTGGTTGTGTGATTGTGTGATTGTGTGACTGTGTGGTTGTGTGATTGTGTGATTGTGTGATTGTGGGATTGTGTGGTTGTGTGATTGTGTGGTTGTGTGATTGCGTGATTGTGTGATTGTGGGATTGTGTGATTGTGTGATTGTATGGTTGTGTGATTGTGTGATTGTGTGATTGTGTGATTGTGTGATTGTGTGATTGTGTGATTGTGGGATTGTGTGAGTGTGTGATTGTGTGATTGTGTGATTGTGTGATTGTGTGATTGTGGGATTGTGTGAGTGTGTGATTGTGTGATTGTGTGATTGTGTGATTGTGTGATTGTGCGATTGTGTGATTGCGTGATTGCCTGGTTGCGTGATTCTGTGATTCCCTCGTTGTGTGATTGTGTTATTGTGTGATGAGGTGCTTGTGGGATGGTGTGATTATGTGATTGTGTGATTGTGTAATTGTGTGATTGTGTGATTGTGTGATTGTGAGATTGTGTGATTGTGTGATTGTGTGATTGTGTGATTGTGTGATTGTGTGATTGTGTGATTGTGTGATTGTGTGATTGTGTGATTGTGTGGTTGTGTGATTGTGTGGTTGTGTGATTGTGTGATTGTGTGATTGTGGGATTGTGTGATTGTGTGATTGTGTGATTGTGTGGTTGTGTGATTGTGTGATTGTGTGATTGTGTGATTGTGCGATTGTGTGATTGCGTGGTTGCGTGATTGCGTGATTGTGTGATTGTGTGATTGTGTGATTGTGTGATTGTGTGGTTGTGTGATTGCGTTATTGTGTGATTGTGTGATTGTGTGATTGTGTGATTGTGGGATTGTGTGGTTGTGTGAGTGTGTGGTTGTGTGATTGCGTGATTGTGTGATTGTGGGATTGTGTGATTGTGTGATTGTGTGATTATGGGATTGTGTGGTTGTGTGATTGTGTGGTTGTGTGATTGTGTGATTGTGTGATTGCGTGATTGTGTAATTGTGTGATTGTGGGATTGTGTGGTTGTGTGATTGTGTGGTTGTGTGATTGCGTTATTGTGTGATTGTGGGATTGTGTGATTGTGTGATTGTATGGTTGTGTGATTGTGTGATTGTGTGATTGTGTGATTGTGTGATTGTGTGATTGTGTGATTGTGGGATTGTATGAGTGTGTGATTGTGTGATTGTGTGATTGTGTGATTGTGTGATTGTGTGATTGTGTGATTGTGTCACAGTGTGATTGTGTGATTGTGTGGTTGTGTGATTGTGTGATTGTGTGATTGTGGGATTGTGTGGTTGTGTGATTGTGTGGTTGTGTGATTGTGTGATTGTGTGCTTGTGTGATTGTGCGGTTGTGTGATTGCGTGGTTGCGTGATTGCGTGATTGTGTGATTGTGTGATTGTGTGATTGTGTGGTTGTGTGATTGTGTGATTGTGTGATTGTGTGGTTGTGTGATTGTGTGATTGTGTGCTTGTGTGATTGTGCGGTTGTGTGATTGCGTGGTTGCGTGATTGCGTGATTGTGTGATTGTGTGATTGTGTGATTGTGTGGTTGTGTGATTGTGTGATTGTGTGATAGTGTGATTGTGCGATTGTGTGAATGCGTGATTGCCTGGTTGCGTGATTCTGTGATTCCCTCGTTGTGTGATTGTGTTATTGTGTGATGAGGTGCTTGTGGGATGGTGTGATTGTGTGATTGTGTGATTGTGTGATTGTGTGATTGTGTGAAAGTGGGTTTGTGTGTTTGTGGATTGTGTGGTTGTGTGATTGTGTGATGGCGGGATGTGGATTGTCTGATTGTGTGATTGTGTATTGGTGTGATTGTGCGATTGTGTGAATTTGCGATTGTGTGATTGTGTGATGGCGGGTTGTGGATTGTCTGATTGTGTGATTGTGTATTTTTGTGATTGTGCGATTGTGTGACAATGCGATTGTGTGACAATGCGATTGTGTGATTGTGTGGTTGTGTGATTGTGTGATTGCATGGTGGGGTGATTGTGTGATAGTGTGATTGTGTGATTGTGTGATTGTGTGATTGTGTGATTGTGTCACAGTGTGATTGTGTGATTGTGTGGTTGTGTGATTGTGTGATTGTGTGATTGTGGGATTGTGTGGTTGTGTGATTGTGTGGTTGTGTGATTGTGTGATTGTGTGCTTGTGTGATTGTACGGTTGTGTGATTGCGTGGTTGCGTGATTGCGTGATTGTGTGATTGTGTGATTGTGTGATTGTGTGGTTGTGTGATTGTGTGATTGTGTGATTGTGTGATTGTGTCACAGTGTGATTGTGTGATTGTGTGGTTGTGTGATTGTGTGATTGTGTGATTGTGTGATTGTGTGATTGTGTGATTGTGTGATTGTGTGATTGTGTGAAAGTGGGTTTGCGTGTTTGTGGATTGTGTGGTTGTGTGATTGTGTATTGGTGTGATTGTGCGATTGTGTGACAATGCGATTGTGTGATTGTGTGGTTGTGTGATTGTGTGATTGCATGGTGGGGTGATTGTGTGATAGTGTGATTGTGTGATTGTGTGATAGTGTGATTGTGTGATTGTGTCCATGTGTAATCGTGTGTTTGGGTGCTTGTGTGATTGTGTGAGTGTGTGATTGTGTGATTGTGGATTGTGTGATTGTGTGATTGTGTGATTGTGTGATTGTGTGATTGTGTGATTGTGTGATTGTGTGGTTGTGTGATTGTGTGGTTGTGTGATTGCGTGATTGTGTGATTGTGGGATTGTGTGGTTGTGTGATTGTGTGGTTGTGTGATTGCGTGATTGTGTGATTGTGGGATTGTGTGATTGTGTGATTGTATGGTTGTGTGATTGTGTGATTGTGTGATTGTGTGATTGTGGGATTGTGTGAGTGTGTGATTGTGTGATTGTGTGATTGTGTGATTGTGTGATTGTGTGATTGTGTGATTGTGTGATTGTGTCACAGTGTGATTGTGTGATTGTGTGGTTGTGTGATTGTGTGATTGTGTGATTGTGTGATTGTGGGGTTGTGTGGTTGTGTGATTGTGTGGTTGTGTGATTGTGTGATTGTGTGATTGTGGGATTGTGTGAGTGTGTGATTGTGTGATTGCGTGATTGTGTGATTGTGTGATTGTGTGATTGTGTGGTTGTGTGATTGTGCGATTGTGTGATAGTGTGATTGTGCGATTGTGTGATTGCGTGATTGCCTGGTTGCGTGATTCTGTGATTCCCTCGTTGTGTGATTGTGTTATTGTGTGATGAGGTGCTTGTGGGATGGTGTGATTATGTGATTGTGTGATTGTGTAATTGTGTGATTGTGTGATTGTGTGATTGTGAGATTGTGTGATTGTGTGATTGTGTGATTGTGTGATTGTGTGATTGTGTGATTGTGTGATTGTGTGATTGTGTGATTGTGTGATTGTGTGATTGTGTGGTTGTGTGATTGTGTGGTTGTGTGATTGTGTGATTGTGTGATTGTGGGATTGTGTGATTGTGTGATTGTGTGATTGTGTGGTTGTGTGATTGTGTGATTGTGTGATTGTGTGATTGTGCGATTGTGTGATTGCGTGGTTGCGTGATTGCGTGATTGTGTGATTGTGTGATTGTGTGATTGTGTGATTGTGTGGTTGTGTGATTGCGTTATTGTGTGATTGTGTGATTGTGTGATTGTGTGATTGTGGGATTGTGTGGTTCTGTGAGTGTGTGGTTGTGTGATTGCGTGATTGTGTGATTGTGGGATTGTGTGATTGTGTGATTGTGTGATTATGGGATTGTGTGGTTGTGTGATTGTGTGGTTGTGTGATTGTGTGATTGTGTGATTGCGTGATTGTGTAATTGTGTGATTGTGGGATTGTGTGGTTGTGTGATTGTGTGGTTGTGTGATTGCGTTATTGTGTGATTGTGGGATTGTGTGATTGTGTGATTGTATGGTTGTGTGATTGTGTGATTGTGTGATTGTGTGATTGTGTGATTGTGTGATTGTGTGATTGTGTGATTGTGGGATTGTGTGAGTGTGTGATTGTGTGATTGTGTGATTGTGTGATTGTGTGATTGTGTGATTGTGTGATTGTGTGATTGTGTCACAGTGTGATTGTGTGATTGTGTGGTTGTGTGATTGTGTGATTGTGTGATTGTGGGATTGTGTGGTTGTGTGATTGTGTGGTTGTGTGATTGTGTGATTGTGTGCTTGTGTGATTGTGCGGTTGTGTGATTGCGTGGTTGCGTGATTGCGTGATTGTGTGATTGTGTGATTGTGTGATTGTGTGGTTGTGTGATTGTGTGATTGTGTGATTGTGTGGTTGTGTGATTGTGTGATTGTGTGCTTGTGTGATTGTGCGGTTGTGTGATTGCGTGGTTGCGTGATTGCGTGATTGTGTGATTGTGTGATTGTGTGATTGTGTGGTTGTGTGATTGTGTGATTGTGTGATTGTGTGATTGTGTGATAGTGTGATTGTGCGATTGTGTGATTGCGTGATTGCCTGGTTGCGTGATTCTGTGATTCCCTCGTTGTGTGATTGTGTTATTGTGTGATGAGGTGCTTGTGGGATGGTGTGATTGTGTGATTGTGTGATTGTGTGATTGTGTGATTGTGTGATTGTGTGATTGTGTGATTGTGTGAAAGTGGGTTTGTGTGTTTGTGGATTGTGTGGTTGTGTGATTGTGTGATGGCGGGATGTGGATTGTCTGATTGTGTGATTGTGTGGTTGTGTGATTGTGTGATTGTGTGATTGTGTGATTGTGTCACAGTGTGATTGTGTGATTGTGTGGTTGTGTGATTGTGTGATTGTGTGATTGTGTGATTGTGTGATTGTGTGATTGTGTGATTGTGTGATTGTGTGAAAGTGGGTTTGCGTGTTTGTGGATTGTGTGGTTGTGTGATTGTGTATTGGTGTGATTGTGCGATTGTGTGACAATGCGATTGTGTGATTGTGTGGTTGTGTGATTGTGTGATTGCATGGTGGGGTGATTGTGTGATAGTGTGATTGTGTGATTGTGTGATAGTGTGATTGTGTGATTGTGTCCATGTGTAATCGTGTGTTTGGGTGCTTGTGTGATTGTGTGAGTGTGTGATTGTGTGATTGTGGATTGTGTGATTGTGTGATTGTGTGATTGTGTGATTGTGTGATTGTGTGATTGTGTGATTGTGTGATTGTGTGGTTGTGTGATTGTGTGGTTGTGTGATTGCGTGATTGTGTGATTGTGGGATTGTGTGGTTGTGTGATTGTGTGGTTGTGTGATTGCGTGATTGTGTGATTGTGCGATTGTGTGATAGTGTGATTGTATGGTTGTGTGATTGTGTGATTGTGTGATTGTGTGATTGTGGGATTGTGTGAGTGTGTGATTGTGTGATTGTGTGATTGTGTGATTGTGTGATTGTGTGATTGTGTGATTGTGTGATTGTGTCACAGTGTGATTGTGTGATTGTTCGGTTGTGTGATTGTGTGATTGTGTGATTGTGTGATTGTGGGGTTGTGTGGTTGTGTGATTGTGTGGTTGTGTGATTGTGTGATTGTGTGATTGTGGGATTGTGTGAATGCGTGATTGTGTGATTGTGTGATTGTGTGGTTGTGTGATTGTGTGATTGTGTGCTTGTGTGATTGTGCGGTTGTGTGATTGCGTGGTTGCGTGATTGCGTGATTGTGTGATTGTGTGATTGTGTGATTGTGTGGTTGTGTGATTGTGCGATTGTGTGATAGTGTGATTGTGGGATTGTGTGATTGCGTGATTGCCTGGTTGCGTGATTCTTTGATTCCCTTGTTGTGTGATTGAGTTATTGTGTGATGAGGTGCTTGTGGGATGGTGTGATTATGTGATTGTGTGATTGTGTAATTGTGTGATTGTGTGATTGTGTGATTGTGTGATTGTGAGATTGTGTGATTGTGTGATTGTGTGATTGTGTGATTGTGTGATTGTGTGATTGTGTGATTGTGTGATTGTGTGATTGTGTGATTGTGTGATTGTGTGGTTGTGTGATTGTGTGGTTGTGTGATTGTGTGATTGTGTGATTGTGGGATTGTGTGATTGTGTGATTGTGTGATTGTGTGGTTGTGTGATTGTGTGATTGTGTGATTGTGTGATTGTGCGATTGTGTGATTGCGTGGTTGCGTGATTGCGTGATTGTGTGATTGTGTGATTGTGTGATTGTGTGGTTGTGTGATTGTGTGATTGTGTGATAGTGTGATTGTGCGATTGTGTGATTGCGTGATTGCCTGGTTGCGTTATTCTGTGATTCCCTCGTTGTGTGATTGTGTTATTGTGTGATGAGGTGCTTGTGGGATGGTGTGATTGTGTGAATGTGTGATTGTGTGGTTGTGTGATTATGTGATTGTGTGATTGTGTTCATGTGTTATTTTGTGTTGGGGTGCTTGTGTGATTGCGTGAGTGTATGATTGTGTGACTGTGGATTGTGTATTGTGTGATTGTGTGATTGTGTGATTGTGTGATGGCGGGATGTGGATTATCTGATTGTGTGATTGTGTATTGGTGTGATTGTGCGATTGTGTGACTTTGCGATTGTGTGGTTGTGTGATGGCGGGTTGTGGATTGTTTGATTGTGTGATTGTGTATTGTCGTGATTGTGCGATTGTGTGACAATGCAATTGTGTGATTGTGTGGTTGTGTGATTGTGTGATTGCATGGTGGGGTGATTGTGTGATAGTGTGATTGTGTGATAGTGTGATAGTGTGATTGTGTGATTGTGTGATTGTGTGATTGTGTGATTGTGTGATTGTGTCCATGTGTAATCGTGTGTTTGAGTGCTTGTGTGAGTGTGTGATTGTGTGATTGTGGATTGTGTGATTGTGTGATTGTGTGATTGTGTGATTGTGTGATTGTGGGTTTGTGTGGTTGTGTGATTGTGTGGTTGTGTGATTGTGTGATTGTGCGATTGTGTGGTAGTGTGATTGCGTTATTGTGTGATTGTGTGATTGTGTGATTGTGGGATTGTGTGGTTGTGTGAGTGTGTGGTTGTGTGATTGCGTGATTGTGTGATTGTGGGATTGTGTGATTGTGTGATTGTGTGATTATGGGATTGTGTGGTTGTGTGATTGTGTGGTTGTGTGATTGTGTGATTGTGTGATTGCGTGATTGTGTGATTGTGTGATTGTGGGATTGTGTGGTTGTGTGATTGTGTGGTTGTGTGATTGCGTTATTGTGTGATTGTGTGATTGTGTGATTGTATGGTTGTGTGATTGTGTGATTGTGTGATTGTGTGATTGTGTGATTGTGTGATTGTGTGATTGTGGGATTGTGTGAGTGTGTGATTGTGTGATTGTGTGATTGTGTGATTGTGTGATTGTGTCACAGTGTGATTGTGTGATTGTGTGGTTGTGTGATTGTGTGATTGTGTGATTGTGTGATTGTGTGATTGTGTGATTGTGTGATTGTGGGATTGTGTGGTTGTGTGATTGTGTGGTTGTGTGATTGTGTGATTGTGTGATTGTGTGAGTGTGTGATTGTGTGATTGTGGATTGTGTGATTGTGTGATTGTGTGATTGTGTGATTGTGTGATTGTGTGATTGTGTGATTGTGGGATTGTGTGATTGTGGGATTGTGTGGTTGTGTGATTGTGTGGTTGTGTGATTGCGTGATTGTGTGATTGTGGGATTGTGGGATTGTGTGATTGTGTGATTGTATGGTTGTGTGATTGTGTGATTGTGTGATTGTGTGATTGTGTGATTGTGTGATTGTGTGATTGTGGGATTGTGTGAGTGTGTGATTGTGTGATTGTGTGATTGTGTGATTGTGTGATTGTGTCACAGTGTGATTGTGTGATTGTGTGGTTGTGTGATTGTGTGATTGTGTGATTGTGTGATTGTGGGATTGTGTGGTTGTGTGATTGTGTGGTTGTGTGATTGTGTGATTGTGTGATTGTGGGATTGTGTGATTGCGTGATTGTGTGATTGTGTGATTGTGGATTGTGTGATTGCGTGAGTGTGTGGTTGTGTGACTGTAGATTGCGTATTGTGTGATTGTGTGATTGTGTGATTGTGTGATTGTGTGATTGTGTGATTGTGCGATTGTGTGATTGTGTGATGGCGGGTTGTGGATTGTCTGATTGTGTGATTGTGTATTGGTGTGATTGTGCGATAGTGTGACAATGCGATTGTGTGATTGTGTGGTTGTGTGATTGTGTGATTGCATGGTGGGGTGATTGTGTGATAGTGTGATTGTGTGATAGTGTGATTGTGTGATTGTGTCCATGTGTAATCGTGTGTTTGGGTGCTTGTGTGATTGTGTGAGTGTGTGATTGTGTGATTGTGGATTGTGTGATTGTGTGATTGTGTGATTGTGTGATTGTGTGATTGTGTGATTGTGGGATTGTGTGGTTGTGTGATTGTGTGGTTGTGTGATTGCGTGATTGTGTGATTGTGGGATTGTGTGATTGTGTGACTGTATGGTTGTGTGATTGTGTGATTGTGTGATTGTGTGATTGTGTGATTGTGTGATTGTGTGATTGTGTGATTGTGTGATTGTGTGATTGTGTGATTGTGTGATTGTGTGATTGTGTCACAGTGTGATTGTGTGATTGTGTGGTTGTGTGATTGTGTGATTGTGTGATTGTGTGATTGTGTGATTCTGTGATTGTGTGATTGTGTGATTGTGTGATTGTGTGATTGTGTGATTGTGTGATTGTGTGAAAGTGGGTTTGCGTGTTTGTGGATTGTGTGGTTGTGTGATTGTGTGATGGCGGGATGTGGATTGTCTGATTGTGTGATTGTGTATTGGTGTGATTGTGCGATTGTGTGACTTTGCGATTGTGTGATTGTGTATTGGTGTGATTGTGCGATTGTGTGACTTTGCGATTGTGTGATTGTGTGATGGCGGGTTATGGATTGTCTGATTGTGTGATTGTGTATTGGTGTGATTATGCGATTGTGTGACAATGCGATTGTGTGATTGTGTGGTTGTGTGATTGTGTGATTGCATGGTGGGGTGATTGTGTGATAGTGTGATTGTGTGATAGTGTGATTGTGTGATTGTGTCCATGTGTAATCGTGTGTTTGGGTGCTTGTGTGATTGTGTGAGTGTGTGATTGTGTGATTGTGGATTGTGTGATTGTGTGACTGTGTGATTGTGTGATTGTGTGATTGTGTGATTGTGGGATTGTGTGGTTGTGTGATTGTGTGGTTGTGTGATTGCGTGATTGTGTGATTGTGGGATTGTGTGATTGTGTGATTGTGTGATTGTGTGATTGTGTGATTGTGTGATTGTGTGATTGTGTGATTGTGGGATTGTGTGAGTGTGTGATTGTGTGAAAGTGGGTTTGCGTGTTTGTGGATTGTGTGGTTGTGTGATTGTGTGATGGCGGGATGTGGATTGTCTGATTGTGTGATTGTGTATTGGTGTGATTGTGCGATTGTGTGACTTTGCGATTGTGTGATTGTGTGATGGCGGGTTATGGATTGTCTGATTGTGTGATTCTGTATTGGTCTGATTATGCGATTGTGTGACAATGCGATTGTGTGATTGTGTGGTTGTGTGATTGTGTGATTGCATGGTGGGGTGATTGTGTGATAGTGTGATTGTGTGATAGTGTGATTGTGTGATTGTGTCCATGTGTAATCGTGTGTTTGGGTGCTTGTGTGATTGTGTGAGTGTGTGATTGTGTGATTGTGGATTGTGTGATTGTGTGACTGTGTGATTGTGTGATTGTGTGATTGTGTGATTGTGGGATTGTGTGGTTGTGTGATTGTGTGGTTGTGTGATTGCGTGATTGTGTGATTGTGGGATTGTGTGATTGTGTGATTGTGTGATTGTGTGATTGTGTGATTGTGTGATTGTGGGATTGTGTGAGTGTGTGATTGTGTGATTGTGTGATTGTGTGATTGTGTGATTGTGTCACAGTGTGATTGTGTGATTGTGTGGTTGTGTGATTGTGTGATTGTGTGATTGTGTGATTGTGTGATTGTGTGATTGTGGGATTGTGTGGTTGTGTGATTGTGTGGTTGTGTGATTGTGTGATTGTGTGATTGTGTGATTGTGTGATTGTGGGATTGTGTGATTGCGTGATTGTGTGATTGTGTGATTGTGTGGTTGTGTGATTGTGTGATTGTGTGCTTGTGTGATTGTGCGGTTGTGTGATTGCGTGGTTGCGTGATTGCGTGATTGTGTGATTGTGTGATTGTGTGATTGTGTGGTTGTGTGATTGTGTGATTGTGTGATAGTGTGATTGTGCGATTGTGTGATTGCGTGATTCTGTGATTCCCTCGTTGTGTGATTGTGTTATTGTGTGATGAGGTGCTTGTGGGATGGTGTGATTGTGTGATTGTGTGATAGTGCGATTGTGTGATTGTGTCCATGTGTAATCGTGTGTTTGGGTGCTTGTGTGATTGTGTGAGTGTGTGATTGTGTGATTGTGGATTGTGTGATTGTGTGATTGTGTGATTGTGTGATTGTGTGATTGTGTGATTGTGTGATTGTGTGATTGTGTGATTGTGTGATTGTGTGATTGTGTGATTGTGTGATTGTGTGATTGTGAGATTGTGTGATTGTGTGATTGTGTGATTGTGTGACTGTGTGATTGTGTGATTGTGTGATTGTGTGATTGTGTGATTGTGTGATTGTGTGATTGTGTGATTGTGTGATTGTGTGGTTGTGTGATTGTGTGGTTGTGTGATTGTGTGATTGTGGGATTGTGTGATTGTGTGATTGCGTGATTGTGTGGTTGTGTGATTGTGTGATTGTGTGATTGTGTGATTGTGCGATTGTGTGATTGCGTGGTTGCGTGATTGCGTGATTGTGTGATTGTGTGATTGTGTGATTGTGTGGTTGTGTGATTGTGTGATTGTGTGATAGTGTGATTGTGCGACTGTGTGATTGTGTCACAGTGTGATTGTGTGATTGTGTGGTTGTGTGATTGTGTGATTGTGTGATTGTGGGATTGTGTGGTTGTGTGATTGTGTGGTTGTGTGATTGTGTGATTGTGTGGTTGTGTGATTGTGTGATTGTGTGATTGTGGGATTGTGTGGTTGTGTGATTGTGTGGTTGTGTGATTGCGTGATTGTGTGATTGTGGGATTGTGTGATTGTGTGATTGTATGGTTGTGTGATTGTGTGATTGTGTGATTGTGTGATTGTGTGATTGTGTGATTGTGTGATTGTGTGATTGTGGGATTGTGTGAGTGTGTGATTGTGTGATTGTGTGATTGTGTGATTGTGTGATTGTGTCACAGTGTGATTGTGTGATTGTGTGGTTGTGTGATTGTGTGATTGTGTGATTGTGGGATTGTGTGGTTGTGTGATTGTGTGGTTGTGTGATTGTGTGATTGTGTGATTGTGGGATTGTGTGATTGCGTGATTGTGTGATTGTGTGTTTGTGTGGTTGTGTGATTGTGTGATTGTGTGCTTGTGTGATTGTGCGGTTGTGTGATTGCGTGGTTGCGTGATTGCGTGATTGTGTGATTGTGTGATTGTGTGATTGTGTGGTTGTGTGATTGTGTGATTGTGTGATTGCGTGATTGTGTGATTGTGTGATTGTGTGATTGTGTCACAGTGTGATTGTGTGATTGTGTGGTTGTGTGATTGTGTGATTGTGTGATTGTGTGATTGTGGGATTGTGTGGTTGTGTGATTGTGTGATTGTGTGATTGTGTGATCGTGTGATTGTGTGGTTGTGTGATTGTGTGGTTGTGTGATTGTGTGGTTGTGTGATTGTGTGATTGTGTGATTGTGGGATTGTGTGATTGTGTGATTGTGTGATTGTGTGGTTGTGTGATTGTGTGATTGTGTGATTGTGTGATTGTGCGATTGTGTGATTGCGTGGTTGCGTGATTGCGTGATTGTGTGATTGTGTGATTGTGTGATTGTGTGATTGTGTGGTTGTGTGATTGTGTGATTGTGTGATTGTGTGATAGTGTGATTGTGCGATTGTGTGATTGCGTGATTGCCTGGTTGCGTTATTCTGTGATTCCCTCGTTGTGTGATTGTGTTATTGTGTGATGAGGTGCTTGTGGGATGGTGTGATTGTGTGATTGTGTGGTTGTGTGATTATGTGATTGTGTGATTGTGTTCATGTGTTATTTTGTGTTGGGGTGCTTGTGTGATTGCGTGAGTGTATGATTGTGTGACTGTGGATTGTGTATTGTGTGATTGTGTGATTGTGTGATTGTGTGATGGCGGGATGTGGATTGTCTGATTGTGTGATTGTGTATTGGTGTGATTGTGCGATTGTGTGACTTTGCGATTGTGTGGTTGTGTGATGGCGGGTTGTGGATTGTTTGATTGTGTGATTGTGTATTGGCGTGATTGTGCGATTTTGTGACAATGCAATTGTGTGATTGTGTGGTTGTGTGATTGTGTGATTGCATGGTGGGGTGATTGTGTGATAGTGTGATTGTGTGATAGTGTGATTGTGTGATTGTGTGATTGTGTGATTGTGTGATTGTGTCCATGTGTAATCGTGTGTTTGAGTGCTTGTGTGAGTGTGTGATTGTGTGATTGTGGATTGTGTGATTGTGTGATTGTGTGATTGTGTGATTGTGTGATTGTGTGATTGTGGGTTTGTGTGGTTGTGTGATTGTGTGGTTGTGTGATTGTGTGATTGTGCGATTGTGTGGTAGTGTGATTGCGTTATTGTGTGATTGTGTGATTGTGTGATTGTGTGATTGTGGGATTGTGTGAGTGTGTGATTGTGTGAAAGTGGGTTTGCGTGTTTGTGGATTGTGTGGTTGTGTGATTGTGTGATGGCGGGATGTGGATTGTCTGATTGTGTGATTGTGTATTGGTGTGATTGTGCGATTGTGTGACTTTGCGATTGTGTGATTGTGTGATGGCGGGTTATGGATTGTCTGATTGTGTGATTCTGTATTGGTCTGATTATGCGATTGTGTGACAATGCGATTGTGTGATTGTGTGGTTGTGTGATTGTGTGATTGCATGGTGGGGTGATTGTGTGATAGTGTGATTGTGTGATAGTGTGATTGTGTGATTGTGTCCATGTGTAATCGTGTGTTTGGGTGCTTGTGTGATTGTGTGAGTGTGTGATTGTGTGATTGTGGATTGTGTGATTGTGTGACTGTGTGATTGTGTGATTGTGTGATTGTGTGATTGTGGGATTGTGTGGTTGTGTGATTGTGTGGTTGTGTGATTGCGTGATTGTGTGATTGTGGGATTGTGTGATTGTGTGATTGTGTGATTGTGTGATTGTGTGATTGTGTGATTGTGGGATTGTGTGAGTGTGTGATTGTGTGATTGTGTGATTGTGTGATTGTGTGATTGTGTCACAGTGTGATTGTGTGATTGTGTGGTTGTGTGATTGTGTGATTGTGTGATTGTGTGATTGTGTGATTGTGTGATTGTGGGATTGTGTGGTTGTGTGATTGTGTGGTTGTGTGATTGTGTGATTGTGTGATTGTGTGATTGTGTGATTGTGGGATTGTGTGATTGCGTGATTGTGTGATTGTGTGATTGTGTGGTTGTGTGATTGTGTGATTGTGTGCTTGTGTGATTGTGCGGTTGTGTGATTGCGTGGTTGCGTGATTGCGTGATTGTGTGATTGTGTGATTGTGTGATTGTGTGGTTGTGTGATTGTGTGATTGTGTGATAGTGTGATTGTGCGATTGTGTGATTGCGTGATTCTGTGATTCCCTCGTTGTGTGATTGTGTTATTGTGTGATGAGGTGCTTGTGGGATGGTGTGATTGTGTGATTGTGTGATAGTGCGATTGTGTGATTGTGTCCATGTGTAATCGTGTGTTTGGGTGCTTGTGTGATTGTGTGAGTGTGTGATTGTGTGATTGTGGATTGTGTGATTGTGTGATTGTGTGATTGTGTGATTGTGTGATTGTGTGATTGTGTGATTGTGTGATTGTGTGATTGTGTGATTGTGTGATTGTGTGATTGTGTGATTGTGTGATTGTGAGATTGTGTGATTGTGTGATTGTGTGATTGTGTGACTGTGTGATTGTGTGATTGTGTGATTGTGTGATTGTGTGATTGTGTGATTGTGTGATTGTGTGATTGTGTGATTGTGTGGTTGTGTGATTGTGTGGTTGTGTGATTGTGTGATTGTGGGATTGTGTGATTGTGTGATTGCGTGATTGTGTGGTTGTGTGATTGTGTGATTGTGTGATTGTGTGATTGTGCGATTGTGTGATTGCGTGGTTGCGTGATTGCGTGATTGTGTGATTGTGTGATTGTGTGATTGTGTGGTTGTGTGATTGTGTGATTGTGTGATAGTGTGATTGTGCGACTGTGTGATTGTGTCACAGTGTGATTGTGTGATTGTGTGGTTGTGTGATTGTGTGATTGTGTGATTGTGGGATTGTGTGGTTGTGTGATTGTGTGGTTGTGTGATTGTGTGATTGTGTGGTTGTGTGATTGTGTGATTGTGTGATTGTGGGATTGTGTGGTTGTGTGATTGTGTGGTTGTGTGATTGCGTGATTGTGTGATTGTGGGATTGTGTGATTGTGTGATTGTATGGTTGTGTGATTGTGTGATTGTGTGATTGTGTGATTGTGTGATTGTGTGATTGTGTGATTGTGTGATTGTGGGATTGTGTGAGTGTGTGATTGTGTGATTGTGTGATTGTGTGATTGTGTGATTGTGTCACAGTGTGATTGTGTGATTGTGTGGTTGTGTGATTGTGTGATTGTGTGATTGTGGGATTGTGTGGTTGTGTGATTGTGTGGTTGTGTGATTGTGTGATTGTGTGATTGTGGGATTGTGTGATTGCGTGATTGTGTGATTGTGTGTTTGTGTGGTTGTGTGATTGTGTGATTGTGTGCTTGTGTGATTGTGCGGTTGTGTGATTGCGTGGTTGCGTGATTGCGTGATTGTGTGATTGTGTGATTGTGTGATTGTGTGGTTGTGTGATTGTGTGATTGTGTGATTGCGTGATTGTGTGATTGTGTGATTGTGTGATTGTGTCACAGTGTGATTGTGTGATTGTGTGGTTGTGTGATTGTGTGATTGTGTGATTGTGTGATTGTGGGATTGTGTGGTTGTGTGATTGTGTGATTGTGTGATTGTGTGATCGTGTGATTGTGTGGTTGTGTGATTGTGTGGTTGTGTGATTGTGTGGTTGTGTGATTGTGTGATTGTGTGATTGTGGGATTGTGTGATTGTGTGATTGTGTGATTGTGTGGTTGTGTGATTGTGTGATTGTGTGATTGTGTGATTGTGCGATTGTGTGATTGCGTGGTTGCGTGATTGCGTGATTGTGTGATTGTGTGATTGTGTGATTGTGTGATTGTGTGGTTGTGTGATTGTGTGATTGTGTGATTGTGTGATAGTGTGATTGTGCGATTGTGTGATTGCGTGATTGCCTGGTTGCGTTATTCTGTGATTCCCTCGTTGTGTGATTGTGTTATTGTGTGATGAGGTGCTTGTGGGATGGTGTGATTGTGTGATTGTGTGGTTGTGTGATTATGTGATTGTGTGATTGTGTTCATGTGTTATTTTGTGTTGGGGTGCTTGTGTGATTGCGTGAGTGTATGATTGTGTGACTGTGGATTGTGTATTGTGTGATTGTGTGATTGTGTGATTGTGTGATGGCGGGATGTGGATTGTCTGATTGTGTGATTGTGTATTGGTGTGATTGTGCGATTGTGTGACTTTGCGATTGTGTGGTTGTGTGATGGCGGGTTGTGGATTGTTTGATTGTGTGATTGTGTATTGGCGTGATTGTGCGATTTTGTGACAATGCAATTGTGTGATTGTGTGGTTGTGTGATTGTGTGATTGCATGGTGGGGTGATTGTGTGATAGTGTGATTGTGTGATAGTGTGATTGTGTGATTGTGTGATTGTGTGATTGTGTGATTGTGTCCATGTGTAATCGTGTGTTTGAGTGCTTGTGTGAGTGTGTGATTGTGTGATTGTGGATTGTGTGATTGTGTGATTGTGTGATTGTGTGATTGTGTGATTGTGTGATTGTGGGTTTGTGTGGTTGTGTGATTGTGTGGTTGTGTGATTGTGTGATTGTGCGATTGTGTGGTAGTGTGATTGCGTTATTGTGTGATTGTGTGATTGTGTGATTGTGTGATTGTGGGATTGTGTGGTTGTGTGAGTGTGTGGTTGTGTGATTGCGTGATTGTGTGATTGTGGGATTGTGTGATTGTGTGATTGTGTGATTATGGGATTGTGTGGTTGTGTGATTGTGTGGTTGTGTGATTGTGTGATTGTGTGATTGCGTGATTGTGTGATTGTGTGATTGTGGGATTGTGTGGTTGTGTGATTGTGTGGTTGTGTGATTGCGTTATTGTGTGATTGTGGGATTGTGTGATTGTGTGATTGTATGGTTGTGTGATTGTGTGATTGTGTGATTGTGTGATTGTGTGATTGTGTGATTGTGTGATTGTGGGATTGTGTGAGTGTGTGATTGTGTGATTGTGTGATTGTGTGATTGTGTGATTGTGTGATTGTGTGATTGTGTGATTGTGTCACAGTGTGATTGTGTGATTGTGTGGTTGTGTGATTGTGTGATTGTGTGATTGTGTGATTGTGTGATTGTGTGATTGTGTGATTGTGGGATTGTGTGGTTGTGTGATTGTGTGGTTGTGTGATTGTGTGATTGTGTGATTGTGTGAGTGTGTGATTGTGTGATTGTGGATTGTGTGATTGTGTGATTGTGTGATTGTGTGATTGTGTGATTGTGTGATTGTGTGATTGTGGGATTGTGTGGTTGTGTGATTGTGTGGTTGTGTGATTGTGTGACTGTGGGATTGTGTGATTGTGTCACAGTGTGATTGTGTGATTGTGTGGTTGTGTGATTGTGTGATTGTATGACTGTGTGATTGTGGGATTGTGTGGTTGTGTGATTGTGTGATTGTGTGATTGTGGGATTGTGTGGTTGTGTGATTGTGTGGTTGTGTGATTGCGTGATTGTGTGATTGTGGGATTGTGTGATTGTGTGATTGTATGGTTGTGTGATTGTGTGATTGTGTGATTGTGTGATTGTGTGATTGTGTGATTGTGTGATTGTGGGATTGTGTGAGTGTGTGATTGTGTGATTGTGTGATTGTGTGATTGTGTGATTGTGTCACAGTGTGATTGTGTGATTGTGTGATTGTGTGATTGTGTCCATGTGTAATCGTGTGTTTGAGTGCTTGTGTGAGTGTGTGATTGTGTGATTGTGGATTGTGTGATTGTGTGATTGTGTGATTGTGTGATTGTGTGATTGTGGGTTTGTGTGGTTGTGTGATTGTGTGGTTGTGTGATTGTGTGATTGTGCGATTGTGTGGTAGTGTGATTGCGTTATTGTGTGATTGTGTGATTGTGTGATTGTGGGATTGTGTGGTTGTGTGAGTGTGTGGTTGTGTGATTGCGTGATTGTGTGATTGTGGGATTGTGTGATTGTGTGATTGTGTGATTATGGGATTGTGTGGTTGTGTGATTGTGTGGTTGTGTGATTGTGTGATTGTGTGATTGCGTGATTGTGTGATTGTGTGATTGTGGGATTGTGTGGTTGTGTGATTGTGTGGTTGTGTGATTGCGTTATTGTGTGATTGTGTGATTGTGTGATTGTATGGTTGTGTGATTGTGTGATTGTGTGATTGTGTGATTGTGTGATTGTGTGATTGTGTGATTGTGGGATTGTGTGAGTGTGTGATTGTGTGATTGTGTGATTGTGTGATTGTGTGATTGTGTCACAGTGTGATTGTGTGATTGTGTGGTTGTGTGATTGTGTGATTGTGTGATTGTGTGATTGTGTGATTGTGTGATTGTGTGATTGTGGGATTGTGTGGTTGTGTGATTGTGTGGTTGTGTGATTGTGTGATTGTGTGATTGTGTGAGTGTGTGATTGTGTGATTGTGGATTGTGTGATTGTGTGATTGTGTGATTGTGTGATTGTGTGATTGTGTGATTGTGTGATTGTGGGATTGTGTGGTTGTGTGATTGTGTGGTTGTGTGATTGTGTGACTGTGGGATTGTGTGGTTGTGTGATTGTGTGGTTGTGTGATTGTGTGATTGTGTGATTGTGTGATTGTGGGATTGTGTGATTGTGGGATTGTGTGATTGTGTGATTGTGTGATTGTGTGATTGTGTGATTGTGGGATTGTGTGAGTGTGTGATTGTGTGATTGTGTGATTGTGTGATTGTGTCACAGTGTGATTGTGTGATTGTGTGGTTGTGTGATTGTGTGATTGTGTGACTGTGTGATTGTGGGATTGTGTGGTTGTGTGATTGTGTGATTGTGTGATTGTGGGATTGTGTGGTTGTGTGATTGTGTGGTTGTGTGATTGCGTGATTGTGTGATTGTGGGATTGTGGGATTGTGTGATTGTGTGATTGTATGGTTGTGTGATTGTGTGATTGTGTGATTGTGTGATTGTGTGATTGTGTGATTGTGTGATTGTGGGATTGTGTGAGTGTGTGATTGTGTGATTGTGTGATTGTGTGATTGTGTGATTGTGTCACAGTGTGATTGTGTGATTGTGTGGTTGTGTGATTGTGTGATTGTGTGATTGTGTGATTGTGGGATTGTGTGGTTGTGTGATTGTGTGGTTGTGTGATTGTGTGATTGTGTGATTGTGGGATTGTGTGATTGCGTGATTGTGTGATTGTGTGATTGTGGATTGTGTGATTGCGTGAGTGTGTGGTTGTGTGACTGTAGATTGCGTATTGTGTGATTGTGTGATTGTGTGATTGTGTGATTGTGTGATTGTGTGATTGTGCGATTGTGTGATTGTGTGATGGCGGGTTGTGGATTGTCTGATTGTGTGATTGTGTATTGGTGTGATTGTGCGATAGTGTGACAATGCGATTGTGTGATTGTGTGGTTGTGTGATTGTGTGATTGCATGGTGGGGTGATTGTGTGATAGTGTGATTGTGTGATAGTGTGATTGTGTGATTGTGTCCATGTGTAATCGTGTGTTTGGGTGCTTGTGTGATTGTGTGAGTGTGTGATTGTGTGATTGTGGATTGTGTGATTGTGTGATTGTGTGATTGTGTGATTGTGTGATTGTGTGATTGTGGGATTGTGTGGTTGTGTGATTGTGTGGTTGTGTGATTGCGTGATTGTGTGATTGTGGGATTGTGTGATTGTGTGACTGTATGGTTGTGTGATTGTGTGATTGTGTGATTGTGTGATTGTGTGATTGTGTGATTGTGTGATTGTGTGATTGTGTGATTGTGTGATTGTGTGATTGTGTGATTGTGTCACAGTGTGATTGTGTGATTGTGTGGTTGTGTGATTGTGTGATTGTGTGATTGTGTGATTGTGTGATTCTGTGATTGTGTGATTGTGTGATTGTGTGATTGTGTGATTGTGTGATTGTGTGATTGTGTGATTGTGTGAAAGTGGGTTTGCGTGTTTGTGGATTGTGTGGTTGTGTGATTGTGTGATGGCGGGATGTGGATTGTCTGATTGTGTGATTGTGTATTGGTGTGATTGTGCGATTGTGTGACTTTGCGATTGTGTGATTGTGTATTGGTGTGATTGTGCGATTGTGTGACTTTGCGATTGTGTGATTGTGTGATGGCGGGTTATGGATTGTCTGATTGTGTGATTGTGTATTGGTGTGATTATGCGATTGTGTGACAATGCGATTGTGTGATTGTGTGGTTGTGTGATTGTGTGATTGCATGGTGGGGTGATTGTGTGATAGTGTGATTGTGTGATAGTGTGATTGTGTGATTGTGTCCATGTGTAATCGTGTGTTTGGGTGCTTGTGTGATTGTGTGAGTGTGTGATTGTGAGATTGTGGATTGTGTGATTGTGTGACTGTGTGATTGTGTGATTGTGTGATTGTGTGATTGTGGGATTGTGTGGTTGTGTGATTGTGTGGTTGTGTGATTGCGTGATTGTGTGATTGTGGGATTGTGTGATTGTGTGATTGTGTGATTGTGTGATTGTGTGATTGTGTGATTGTGTGATTGTGTGATTGTGGGATTGTGTGAGTGTGTGATTGTGTGAAAGTGGGTTTGCGTGTTTGTGGATTGTGTGGTTGTGTGATTGTGTGATGGCGGGATGTGGATTGTCTGATTGTGTGATTGTGTATTGGTGTGATTGTGCGATTGTGTGACTTTGCGATTGTGTGATTGTGTGATGGCGGGTTATGGATTGTCTGATTGTGTGATTCTGTATTGGTGTGATTATGCGATTGTGTGACAATGCGATTGTGTGATTGTGTGGTTGTGTGATTGTGTGATTGCATGGTGGGGTGATTGTGTGATAGTGTGATTGTGTGATAGTGTGATTGTGTGATTGTGTCCATGTGTAATCGTGTGTTTGGGTGCTTGTGTGATTGTGTGAGTGTGTGATTGTGTGATTGTGGATTGTGTGATTGTGTGACTGTGTGATTGTGTGATTGTGTGATTGTGTGATTGTGGGATTGTGTGGTTGTGTGATTGTGTGGTTGTGTGATTGCGTGATTGTGTGATTGTGGGATTGTGTGATTGTGTGATTGTGTGATTGTGTGATTGTGTGATTGTGTGATTGTGGGATTGTGTGAGTGTGTGATTGTGTGATTGTGTGATTGTGTGATTGTGTGATTGTGTCACAGTGTGATTGTGTGATTGTGTGGTTGTGTGATTGTGTGATTGTGTGATTGTGTGATTGTGTGATTGTGGGATTGTGTGGTTGTGTGATTGTGTGGTTGTGTGATTGTGTGATTGTGTGATTGTGTGATTGTGTGATTGTGGGATTGTGTGATTGCGTGATTGTGTGATTGTGTGATTGTGTGGTTGTGTGATTGTGTGATTGTGTGCTTGTGTGATTGTGCGGTTGTGTGATTGCGTGGTTGCGTGATTGCGTGATTGTGTGATTGTGTGATTGTGTGATTGTGTGGTTGTGTGATTGTGTGATTGTGTGATAGTGTGATTGTGCGATTGTGTGATTGCGTGATTCTGTGATTCCCTCGTTGTGTGATTGTGTTATTGTGTGATGAGGTGCTTGTGGGATGGTGTGATTGTGTGATTGTGTGATAGTGCGATTGTGTGATTGTGTCCATGTGTAATCGTGTGTTTGGGTGCTTGTGTGATTGTGTGAGTGTGTGATTGTGTGATTGTGGATTGTGTGATTGTGTGATTGTGTGATTGTGTGATTGTGTGATTGTGTGATTGTGTGATTGTGTGATTGTGTGATTGTGTGATTGTGTGATTGTGTGATTGTGTGATTGTGTGATTGTGAGATTGTGTGATTGTGTGATTGTGTGATTGTGTGACTGTGTGATTGTGTGATTGTGTGATTGTGTGATTGTGTGATTGTGTGATTGTGTGATTGTGTGGTTGTGCGATTGTGTGGTTGTGTGATTGTGTGATTGTGGGATTGTGTGATTGTGTGATTGCGTGATTGTGTGGTTGTGTGATTGTGTGATTGTGTGATTGTGTGATTGTGCGATTGTGTGATTGCGTGGTTGCGTGATTGCGTGATTGTGTGATTGTGTGATTGTGTGATTGTGTGGTTGTGTGATTGTGTGATTGTGTGATAGTGTGATTGTGCGACTGTGTGATTGTGTCACAGTGTGATTGTGTGATTGTGTGGTTGTGTGATTGTGTGATTGTGTGATTGTGTGATTGTGGGATTGTGTGGTTGTGTGATTGTGTGGTTGTGTGATTGTGTGATTGTGTGGTTGTGTGATTGTGTGATTGTGTGATTGTGGGATTGTGTGGTTGTGTGATTGTGTGGTTGTGTGATTGCGTGATTGTGTGATTGTGGGATTGTGTGATTGTGTGATTGTATGGTTGTGTGATTGTGTGATTGTGTGATTGTGTGATTGTGTGATTGTGTGATTGTGTGATTGTGTGATTGTGGGATTGTGTGAGTGTGTGATTGTGTGATTGTGTGATTGTGTGATTGTGTCACAGTGTGATTGTGTGATTGTGTGGTTGTGTGATTGTGTGATTGTGTGATTGTGGGATTGTGTGGTTGTGTGATTGTGTGGTTGTGTGATTGTGTGATTGTGTGATTGTGGGATTGTGTGATTGCGTGATTGTGTGATTGTGTGTTTGTGTGGTTGTGTGATTGTGTGATTGTGTGCTTGTGTGATTGTGCGGTTGTGTGATTGCGTGGTTGCGTGATTGCGTGATTGTGTGATTGTGTGATTGTGTGATTGTGTGGTTGTGTGATTGTGTGATTGTGTGATTGCGTGATTGTGTGATTGTGTGATTGTGTGATTGTGTCACAGTGTGATTGTGTGATTGTGTGGTTGTGTGATTGTGTGATTGTGTGATTGTGTGATTGTGGGATTGTGTGGTTGTGTGATTGTGTGATTGTGTGATCGTGTGATTGTGTGGTTGTGTGATTGTGTGGTTGTGTGATTGTGTGGTTGTGTGATTGTGTGATTGTGTGATTGTGGGATTGTGTGATTGTGTGATTGTGTGATTGTGTGGTTGTGTGATTGTGTGATTGTGTGATTGTGTGATTGTGCGATTGTGTGATTGCGTGGTTGCGTGATTGCGTGATTGTGTGATTGTGTGATTGTGTGATTGTGTGATTGTGTGGTTGTGTGATTGTGTGATTGTGTGATTGTGTGATAGTGTGATTGTGCGATTGTGTGATTGCGTGATTGCCTGGTTGCGTTATTCTGTGATTCCCTCGTTGTGTGATTGTGTTATTGTGTGATGAGGTGCTTGTGGGATGGTGTGATTGTGTGATTGTGTGGTTGTGTGATTATGTGATTGTGTGATTGTGTTCATGTGTTATTTTGTGTTGGGGTGCTTGTGTGATTGCGTGAGTGTATGATTGTGTGACTGTGGATTGTGTATTGTGTGATTGTGTGATTGTGTGATTGTGTGATGGCGGGATGTGGATTGTCTGATTGTGTGATTGTGTATTGGTGTGATTGTGCGATTGTGTGACTTTGCGATTGTGTGGTTGTGTGATGGCGGGTTGTGGATTGTTTGATTGTGTGATTGTGTATTGGCGTGATTGTGCGATTTTGTGACAATGCAATTGTGTGATTGTGTGGTTGTGTGATTGTGTGATTGCATGGTGGGGTGATTGTGTGATAGTGTGATTGTGTGATAGTGTGATAGTGTGATTGTGTGATTGTGTGATTGTGTGATTGTGTGATTGTGTCCATGTGTAATCGTGTGTTTGAGTGCTTGTGTGAGTGTGTGATTGTGTGATTGTGGATTGTGTGATTGTGTGATTGTGTGATTGTGTGATTGTGTGATTGTGTGATTGTGGGTTTGTGTGGTTGTGTGATTGTGTGGTTGTGTGATTGTGTGATTGTGCGGTTGTGTGGTAGTGTGATTGCGTTATTGTGTGATTGTGTGATTGTGTGATTGTGTGATTGTGGGATTGTGTGGTTGTGTGAGTGTGTGGTTGTGTGATTGCGTGATTGTGTGATTGTGGGATTGTGTGATTGTGTGATTGTGTGATTATGGGATTGTGTGGTTGTGTGATTGTGTGGTTGTGTGATTGTGTGATTGTGTGATTGCGTGATTGTGTGATTGTGTGATTGTGGGATTGTGTGGTTGTGTGATTGTGTGGTTGTGTGATTGCGTTATTGTGTGATTGTGGGATTGTGTGATTGTGTGATTGTATGGTTGTGTGATTGTGTGATTGTGTGATTGTGTGATTGTGTGATTGTGTGATTGTGTGATTGTGTGATTGTGTGATTGTGGGATTGTGTGAGTGTGTGATTGTGTGATTGTGTGATTGTGTGATTGTGTGATTGTGTGATTGTGTGATTGTGTGATTGTGTCACAGTGTGATTGTGTGATTGTGTGGTTGTGTGATTGTGTGATTGTGTGATTGTGTGATTGTGTGATTGTGTGATTGTGTGATTGTGGGATTGTGTGGTTGTGTGATTGTGTGGTTGTGTGATTGTGTGATTGTGTGATTGTGTGAGTGTGTGATTGTGTGATTGTGGATTGTGTGATTGTGTGATTGTGTGATTGTGTGATTGTGTGATTGTGTGATTGTGTGATTGTGGGATTGTGTGGTTGTGTGATTGTGTGGTTGTGTGATTGTGTGACTGTGGGATTGTGTGATTGTGTCACAGTGTGATTGTGTGATTGTGTGGTTGTGTGATTGTGTGATTGTATGACTGTGTGATTGTGGGATTGTGTGGTTGTGTGATTGTGTGATTGTGTGATTGTGGGATTGTGTGGTTGTGTGATTGTGTGGTTGTGTGATTGCGTGATTGTGTGATTGTGGGATTGTGTGATTGTGTGATTGTATGGTTGTGTGATTGTGTGATTGTGTGATTGTGTGATTGTGTGATTGTGTGATTGTGTGATTGTGGGATTGTGTGAGTGTGTGATTGTGTGATTGTGTGATTGTGTGATTGTGTGATTGTGTCACAGTGTGATTGTGTGATTGTGTGGTTGTGTGATTGTGTGATTGTGTGATTGTGTGATTGTGGGATTGTGTGGTTGTGTGATTGTGTGGTTGTGTGATTGTGTGATTGTGTGATTGTGGGATTGTGTGATTGCGTGATTGTGTGATTGTGTGATTGTGTGATTGTGTGGTTGTGTTATTGTGTGATTGTGTGCTTGTGTGATTGTGCGGTTGTGTGATTGCGTGGTTGCGTGATTGCGTGATTGTGTGATTGTGTGATTGTGTGATTGTGTGGTTGTGTGATTGTGCGATTGTGTGATAGTGTGATTGTGCGATTGTGTGATTGCGTGATTGCCTGGTTGCGTGATTCTGTGATTCCCTCGTTGTGTGATTGTGTTATTGTGTGATGAGGTGCTTGTGGGATGGTGTGATTATGTGATTGTGTGATTGTGTAATTGTGTGATTGTGTGATTGTGTGATTGTGAGATTGTGTGATTGTGTGATTGTGTGATTGTGTGATTGTGTGATTGTGTGATTGTGTGATTGTGTGATTGTGTGATTGTGTGATTGTGTGATTGTGTGGTTGTGTGATTGTGTGGTTGTGTGATTGTGTGATTGTGTGATTGTGGGATTGTGTGATTGTGTGATTGTGTGATTGTGTGGTTGTGTGACTGTGTGATTGTGTGATTGTGTGATTGTGCGATTGTGTGATTGCGTGGTTGCGTGATTGCGTGATTGTGTGATTGTGTGATTGTGTGATTGTGTGATTGTGTGGTTGTGTGATTGCGTTATTGTGTGATTGTGTGATTGTGTGATTATGGGATTGTGTGGTTGTGTGATTGTGTGGTTGTGTGATTGTGTGATTGTGTGATTGCGTGATTGTGTAATTGTGTGATTGTGGGATTGTGTGGTTGTGTGATTGTGTGGTTGTGTGATTGCGTTATTGTGTGATTGTGGGATTGTGTGATTGTGTGATTGTATGGTTGTGTGATTGTGTGATTGTGTGATTGTGTGATTGTGTGATTGTGTGATTGTGTGATTGTGTGATTGTGGGATTGTGTGAGTGTGTGATTGTGTGATTGTGTGATTGTGTGATTGTGTGATTGTGTGATTGTGTGATTGTGTCACAGTGTGATTGTGTGATTGTGTGGTTGTGTGATTGTGTGATTGTGTGATTGTGGGATTGTGTGGTTGTGTGATTGTGTGGTTGTGTGATTGTGTGATTGTGTGCTTGTGTGATTGTGCGGTTGTGTGATTGCGTGGTTGCGTGATTGCGTGATTGTGTGATTGTGTGATTGTGTGATTGTGTGGTTGTGTGATTGTGTGATTGTGTGATTGTGTGGTTGTGTGATTGTGTGATTGTGTGCTTGTGTGATTGTGCGGTTGTGTGATTGCGTGGTTGCGTGATTGCGTGATTGTGTGATTGTGTGATTGTGTGATTGTGTGGTTGTGTGATTGTGTGATTGTGTGATAGTGTGATTGTGCGATTGTGTGATTGCGTGATTGCCTGGTTGCGTGATTCTGTGATTCCCTCGTTGTGTGATTGTGTTATTGTGTGATGAGGTGCTTGTGGGATGGTGCGATTGTGTGATTGTGTGATTGTGTGATTGTGTGATTGTGTGATTGTGTGAAAGTGGGTTTGTGTGTTTGTGGATTGTGTGGTTGTGTGATTGTGTGATGGCGGGATGTGGATTGTCTGATTGTGTGATTGTGTATTGGTGTGATTGTGCGATTGTGTGACTTTGCGATTGTGTGATTGTGTGATGGCGGGTTGTGGATTGTCTGATTGTGTGATTGTGTATTTTTGTGATTGTGCGATTGTGTGACAATGCGATTGTGTGACAATGCGATTGTGTGATTGTGTGGTTGTGTGATTGTGTGATTGCATGGTGGGGTGATTGTGTGATAGTGTGATTGTGTGATTGTGTGATTGTGTGATTGTGTGATTGTGTCACAGTGTGATTGTGTGATTGTGTGGTTGTGTGATTGTGTGATTGTGTGATTGTGGGATTGTGTGGTTGTGTGATTGTGTGGTTGTGTGATTGTGTGATTGTGTGCTTGTGTGATTGTGCGGTTGTGTGATTGCGTGGTTGCGTGATTGCGTGATTGTGTGATTGTGTGATTGTGTGATTGTGTGGTTGTGTGATTGTGTGATTGTGTGATTGTGTGATTGTGTCACAGTGTGATTGTGTGATTGTGTGGTTGTGTGATTGTGTGATTGTGTGATTGTGTGATTGTGTGATTGTGTGATTGTGTGATTGTGTGATTGTGTGAAAGTGGGTTTGCGTGTTTGTGGATTGTGTGGTTGTGTGATTGTGTATTGGTGTGATTGTGCGATTGTGTGACAATGCGATTGTGTGATTGTGTGGTTGTGTGATTGTGTGATTGCATGGTGGGGTGATTGTGTGATAGTGTGATTGTGTGATTGTGTGATAGTGTGATTGTGTGATTGTGTCCATGTGTAATCGTGTGTTTGGGTGCTTGTGTGATTGTGTGAGTGTGTGATTGTGTGATTGTGGATTGTGTGATTGTGTGATTGTGTGATTGTGTGATTGTGTGATTGTGTGATTGTGTGGTTGTGTGATTGTGTGGTTGTGTGATTGCGTGATTGTGTGATTGTGGGATTGTGTGGTTGTGTGATTGTGTGGTTGTGTGATTGCGTGATTGTGTGATTGTGGGATTGTGTGATTGTGTGATTGTATGGTTGTGTGATTGTGTGATTGTGTGATTGTGTGATTGTGGGATTGTGTGAGTGTGTGATTGTGTGATTGTGTGATTGTGTGATTGTGTGATTGTGTGATTGTGTGATTGTGTCACAGTGTGATTGTGTGATTGTTCGGTTGTGTGATTGTGTGATTGTGTGATTGTGTGATTGTGGGGTTGTGTGGTTGTGTGATTGTGTGGTTGTGTGATTGTGTGATTGTGTGATTGTGGGATTGTGTGAATGCGTGATTGTGTGATTGTGTGATTGTGTGGTTGTGTGATTGTGTGATTGTGTGCTTGTGTGATTGTGCGGTTGTGTGATTGCGTGGTTGCGTGATTGCGTGATTGTGTGATTGTGTGATTGTGTGATTGTGTGGTTGTGTGATTGTGCGATTGTGTGATAGTGTGATTGTGGGATTGTGTGATTGCGTGATTGCCTGGTTGCGTGATTCTGTGATTCCCTCGTTGTGTGATTGAGTTATTGTGTGATGAGGTGCTTGTGGGATGGTGTGATTATGTGATTGTGTGATTGTGTAATTGTGTGATTGTGTGATTGTGTGATTGTGTGATTGTGTGATTGTGAGATTGTGTGATTGTGTGATTGTGTGATTGTGTGATTGTGTGATTGTGTGATTGTGTGATTGTGTGATTGTGTGATTGTGTGATTGTGTGATTGTGTGGTTGTGTGATTGTGTGGTTGTGTGATTGTGTGATTGTGTGATTGTGGGATTGTGTGATTGTGTGATTGTGTGATTGTGTGGTTGTGTGATTGTGTGATTGTGTGATTGTGTGATTGTGCGATTGTGTGATTGCGTGGTTGCGTGATTGCGTGATTGTGTGATTGTGTGATTGTGTGATTGTGTGGTTGTGTGATTGTGTGATTGTGTGATAGTGTGATTGTGCGATTGTGTGATTGCGTGATTGCCTGGTTGCGTTATTCTGTGATTCCCTCGTTGTGTGATTGTGTTATTGTGTGATGAGGTGCTTGTGGGATGGTGTGATTGTGTGAATGTGTGATTGTGTGGTTGTGTGATTATGTGATTGTGTGATTGTGTTCATGTGTTATTTTGTGTTGGGGTGCTTGTGTGATTGCGTGAGTGTATGATTGTGTGACTGTGGATTGTGTATTGTGTGATTGTGTGATTGTGTGATTGTGTGATGGCGGGATGTGGATTATCTGATTGTGTATTGGTGTGATTGTGCGATTGTGTGACTTTGCGATTGTGTGGTTGTGTGATGGCGGGTTGTGGATTGTTTGATTGTGTGATTGTGTATTGTCGTGATTGTGCGATTGTGTGACAATGCAATTGTGTGATTGTGTGGTTGTGTGATTGTGTGATTGCATGGTGGGGTGATTGTGTGATAGTGTGATTGTGTGATAGTGTGATAGTGTGATTGTGTGATTGTGTGATTGTGTGATTGTGTGATTGTGTGATTGTGTCCATGTGTAATCGTGTGTTTGAGTGCTTGTGTGAGTGTGTGATTGTGTGATTGTGGATTGTGTGATTGTGTGATTGTGTGATTGTGTGATTGTGTGATTGTGTGATTGTGGGTTTGTGTGGTTGTGTGATTGTGTGGTTGTGTGATTGTGTGATTGTGCGATTGTGTGGTAGTGTGATTGCGTTATTGTGTGATTGTGTGATTGTGTGATTGTGGGATTGTGTGGTTGTGTGAGTGTGTGGTTGTGTGATTGCGTGATTGTGTGATTGTGGGATTGTGTGATTGTGTGATTGTGTGATTATGGGATTGTGTGGTTGTGTGATTGTGTGGTTGTGTGATTGTGTGATTGTGTGATTGCGTGATTGTGTGATTGCGTGATTGTGGGATTGTGTGGTTGTGTGATTGTGTGGTTGTGTGATTGCGTTATTGTGTGATTGTGTGATTGTGTGATTGTATGGTTGTGTGATTGTGTGATTGTGTGATTGTGTGATTATGGGATTGTGTGGTTGTGTGATTGTGTGGTTGTGTGATTGTGTGATTGTGTGATTGCGTGATTGTGTGATTGTGTGATTGTGGGATTGTGTGGTTGTGTGATTGTGTGGTTGTGTGATTGCGTTATTGTGTGATTGTGTGATTGTGTGATTGTATGGTTGTGTGATTGTGTGATTGTGTGATTGTGTGATTGTGTGATTGTGTGATTGTGGGATTGTGTGAGTGTGTGATTGTGTGATTGTGTGATTGTGTGATTGTGTGATTGTGTGATTGTGTCACAGTGTGATTGTGTGATTGTGTGGTTGTGTGATTGTGTGATTGTGTGATTGTGTGATTGTGTGATTGTGTGATTGTGTGATTGCGGGATTGTGTGGTTGTGTGATTGTGTGGTTGTGTGATTGTGTGATTGTGTGATTGTGTGAGTGTGTGATTGTGTGATTGTGGATTGTGTGATTGTGTGATTGTGTGATTGTGTGATTGTGTGATTGTGTGATTGTGTGATTGTGGGATTGTGTGGTTGTGTGATTGTGTGGTTGTGTGATTGTGTGACTGTGGGATTGTGTGGTTGTGTGATTGTGTGGTTGTGTGATTGTGTGATTGTGTGATTGTGTGATTGTGGGATTGTGTGATTGTGGGATTGTGTGATTGTGTGATTGTGTGATTGTGTGATTGTGTGATTGTGGGATTGTGTGAGTGTGTGATTGTGTGATTGTGTGATTGTGTGATTGTGTCACAGTGTGATTGTGTGATTGTGTGGTTGTGTGATTGTGTGATTGTGTGACTGTGTGATTGTGGGATTGTGTGGTTGTGTGATTGTGTGATTGTGTGATTGTGGGATTGTGTGGTTGTGTGATTGTGTGGTTGTGTGATTGCGTGATTGTGTGATTGTGGGATTGTGTGATTGTGTGATTGTATGGTTGTGTGATTGTGTGATTGTGTGATTGTGTGATTGTGTGATTGTGTGATTGTGTGATTGTGGGATTGTGTGAGTGTGTGATTGTGTGATTGTGTGATTGTGTGATTGTGTGATTGTGTCACAGTGTGATTGTGTGATTGTGTGGTTGTGTGATTGTGTGATTGTGTGATTGTGTGATTGTGGGTTTGTGTGGTTGTGTGATTGTGTGGTTGTGTGATTGTGTGATTGTGTGATTGTGGGATTGTGTGATTGCGTGATTGTGTGATTGTGTGATTGTGTGGTTGTGTGATTGTGTGATTGTGTGCTTGTGTGATTGTGCGGTTGTGTGATTGCGTGGTTGCGTGATTGCGTGATTGTGTGATTGTGTGATTGTGTGATTGTGTGGTCGTGTGATTGTGCGATTGTGTGATAGTGTGATTGTGCGATTGTGTGATTGCGTGATTGCCTGGTTGCGTGATTCTGTGATTCCCTCGTTGTGTGATTGTGTTATTGTGTGATGAGGTGCTTGTGGGATGGTGTGATTATGTGATTGTGTGATTGTGTAATTGTGTGATTGTGTGATTGTGTGATTGTGAGATTGTGTGATTGTGTGATTGTGTGATTGTGTGATTGTGTGATTGTGTGATTGTGTGATTGTGTGATTGTGTGATTGTGTGGTTGTGTGATTGTGTGGTTGTGTGATTGTGTGATTGTGTGATTGTGGGATTGTGTGATTGTGTGATTGTGTGATTGTGTGGTTGTGTGATTGTGTGATTGTGTGATTGTGTGATTGTGCGATTGTGTGATTGCGTGGTTGCGTGATTGCGTGATTGTGTGATTGTGTGATTGTGTGATTGTGTGATTGTGTGGTTGTGTGATTGCGTTATTGTGTGATTGTGTGATTGTGTGATTGTATGGTTGTGTGATTGTGTGATTGTGTGATTGTGTGATTATGGGATTGTGTGGTTGTGTGATTGTGTGGTTGTGTGATTGTGTGATTGTGTGATTGCGTGATTGTGTGATTGTGTGATTGTGGGATTGTGTGGTTGTGTGATTGTGTGGTTGTGTGATTGCGTTATTGTGTGATTGTGTGATTGTGTGATTGTATGGTTGTGTGATTGTGTGATTGTGTGATTGTGTGATTGTGTGATTGTGTGATTGTGTGATTGTGGGATTGTGTGAGTGTGTGATTGTGTGATTGTGTGATTGTGTGATTGTGTGATTGTGTGATTGTGTGATTGTGTCACAGTGTGATTGTGTGATTGTGTGGTTGTGTGATTGTGTGATTGTGTGATTGTGTGATTGTGTGATTGTGTGATTGTGTGATTGCGGGATTGTGTGGTTGTGTGATTGTGTGGTTGTGTGATTGTGTGATTGTGTGATTGTGTGAGTGTGTGATTGTGTGATTGTGGATTGTGTGATTGTGTGATTGTGTGATTGTGTGATTGTGTGATTGTGTGATTGTGTGATTGTGGGATTGTGTGGTTGTGTGATTGTGTGGTTGTGTGATTGTGTGACTGTGGGATTGTGTGGTTGTGTGATTGTGTGGTTGTGTGATTGTGTGATTGTGTGATTGTGTGATTGTGGGATTGTGTGATTGTGGGATTGTGTGATTGTGTGATTGTGTGATTGTGTGATTGTGTGATTGTGGGATTGTGTGAGTGTGTGATTGTGTGATTGTGTGATTGTGTGATTGTGTCACAGTGTGATTGTGTGATTGTGTGGTTGTGTGATTGTGTGATTGTGTGACTGTGTGATTGTGGGATTGTGTGGTTGTGTGATTGTGTGATTGTGTGATTGTGGGATTGTGTGGTTGTGTGATTGTGTGGTTGTGTGATTGCGTGATTGTGTGATTGTGGGATTGTGTGATTGTGTGATTGTATGGTTGTGTGATTGTGTGATTGTGTGATTGTGTGATTGTGTGATTGTGTGATTGTGTGATTGTGGGATTGTGTGAGTGTGTGATTGTGTGATTGTGTGATTGTGTGATTGTGTGATTGTGTCACAGTGTGATTGTGTGATTGTGTGGTTGTGTGATTGTGTGATTGTGTGATTGTGTGATTGTGGGTTTGTGTGGTTGTGTGATTGTGTGGTTGTGTGATTGTGTGATTGTGTGATTGTGGGATTGTGTGATTGCGTGATTGTGTGATTGTGTGATTGTGTGGTTGTGTGATTGTGTGATTGTGTGCTTGTGTGATTGTGCGGTTGTGTGATTGCGTGGTTGCGTGATTGCGTGATTGTGTGATTGTGTGATTGTGTGATTGTGTGGTCGTGTGATTGTGCGATTGTGTGATAGTGTGATTGTGCGATTGTGTGATTGCGTGATTGCCTGGTTGCGTGATTCTGTGATTCCCTCGTTGTGTGATTGTGTTATTGTGTGATGAGGTGCTTGTGGGATGGTGTGATTATGTGATTGTGTGATTGTGTAATTGTGTGATTGTGTGATTGTGTGATTGTGAGATTGTGTGATTGTGTGATTGTGTGATTGTGTGATTGTGTGATTGTGTGATTGTGTGATTGTGTGATTGTGTGATTGTGTGATTGTGTGGTTGTGTGATTGTGTGGTTGTGTGATTGTGTGATTGTGTGATTGTGGGATTGTGTGATTGTGTGATTGTGTGATTGTGTGGTTGTGTGATTGTGTGATTGTGTGATTGTGTGATTGTGCGATTGTGTGATTGCGTGGTTGCGTGATTGCGTGATTGTGTGATTGTGTGATTGTGTGATTGTGTGATTGTGTGGTTGTGTGATTGCGTTATTGTGTGATTGTGTGATTGTGTGATTGTGTGATTGTGGGATTGTGTGGTTGTGTGAGTGTGTGGTTGTGTGATTGCGTGATTGTGTGATTGTGGGATTGTGTGATTGTGTGATTGTGTGATTATGGGATTGTGTGGTTGTGTGATTGTGTGGTTGTGTGATTGTGTGATTGTGTGATTGCGTGATTGTGTAATTGTGTGATTGTGGGATTGTGTGGTTGTGTGATTGTGTGGTTGTGTGATTGCGTTATTGTGTGATTGTGGGATTGTGTGATTGTGTGATTGTATGGTTGTGTGATTGTGTGATTGTGTGATTGTGTGATTGTGTGATTGTGTGATTGTGTGATTGTGGGATTGTATGAGTGTGTGATTGTGTGATTGTGTGATTGTGTGATTGTGTGATTGTGTGATTGTGTGATTGTGTCACAGTGTGATTGTGTGATTGTGTGGTTGTGTGATTGTGTGATTGTGTGATTGTGGGATTGTGTGGTTGTGTGATTGTGTGGTTGTGTGATTGTGTGATTGTGTGCTTGTGTGATTGTGCGGTTGTGTGATTGCGTGGTTGCGTGATTGCGTGATTGTGTGATTGTGTGATTGTGTGATTGTGTGGTTGTGTGATTGTGTGATTGTGTGATTGTGTGGTTGTGTGATTGTGTGATTGTGTGCTTGTGTGATTGTGCGGTTGTGTGATTGCGTGGTTGCGTGATTGCGTGATTGTGTGATTGTGTGATTGTGTGATTGTGTGGTTGTGTGATTGTGTGATTGTGTGATAGTGTGATTGTGCGATTGTGTGAATGCGTGATTGCCTGGTTGCGTGATTCTGTGATTCCCTCGTTGTGTGATTGTGTTATTGTGTGATGAGGTGCTTGTGGGATGGTGTGATTGTGTGATTGTGTGATTGTGTGATTGTGTGATTGTGTGAAAGTGGGTTTGTGTGTTTGTGGATTGTGTGATTGTGTGATTGTGTGATTGTGTGATTGTGTGATTGTGTGATTGTGTGATTGTGTCACAGTGTGATTGTGTGATTGTTCGGTTGTGTGATTGTGTGATTGTGTGATTGTGTGATTGTGGGGTTGTGTGGTTGTGTGATTGTGTGGTTGTGTGATTGTGTGATTGTGTGATTGTGGGATTGTGTGAATGCGTGATTGTGTGATTGTGTGATTGTGTGGTTGTGTGATTGTGTGATTGTGTGCTTGTGTGATTGTGCGGTTGTGTGATTGCGTGGTTGCGTGATTGCGTGATTGTGTGATTGTGTGATTGTGTGATTGTGTGGTTGTGTGATTGTGCGATTGTGTGATAGTGTGATTGTGGGATTGTGTGATTGCGTGATTGCCTGGTTGCGTGATTCTGTGATTCCCTCGTTGTGTGATTGAGTTATTGTGTGATGAGGTGCTTGTGGGATGGTGTGATTATGTGATTGTGTGATTGTGTAATTGTGTGATTGTGTGATTGTGTGATTGTGTGATTGTGAGATTGTGTGATTGTGTGATTGTGTGATTGTGTGATTGTGTGATTGTGTGATTGTGTGATTGTGTGATTGTGTGATTGTGTGATTGTGTGATTGTGTGATTGTGTGATTGTGTGGTTGTGTGATTGTGTGATTGTGTGATTGTGTGATTGTGTGATTGTGTGATTGTGTGATTGTGTGGTTGTGTGATTGTGTGATTGTGTGATTGTGTGATTGTGCGATTGTGTGATTGCGTGGTTGCGTGATTGCGTGATTGTGTGATTGTGTGATTGTGTGATTGTGTGGTTGTGTGATTGTGTGATTGTGTGATAGTGTGATTGTGCGATTGTGTGATTGCGTGATTGCCTGGTTGCGTTATTCTGTGATTCCCTCGTTGTGTGATTGTGTTATTGTGTGATGAGGTGCTTGTGGGATGGTGTGATTGTGTGAATGTGTGATTGTGTGGTTGTGTGATTATGTGATTGTGTGATTGTGTTCATGTGTTATTTTGTGTTGGGGTGCTTGTGTGATTGCGTGAGTGTATGATTGTGTGACTGTGGATTGTGTATTGTGTGATTGTGTGATTGTGTGATTGTGTGATGGCGGGATGTGGATTATCTGATTGTGTGATTGTGTATTGGTGTGATTGTGCGATTGTGTGACTTTGCGATTGTGTGGTTGTGTGATGGCGGGTTGTGGATTGTTTGATTGTGTGATTGTGTATTGTCGTGATTGTGCGATTGTGTGACAATGCAATTGTGTGATTGTGTGGTTGTGTGATTGTGTGATTGCATGGTGGGGTGATTGTGTGATAGTGTGATTGTGTGATAGTGTGATAGTGTGATTGTGTGATTGTGTGATTGTGTGATTGTGTGATTGTGTGATTGTGTCCATGTGTAATCGTGTGTTTGAGTGCTTGTGTGAGTGTGTGATTGTGTGATTGTGGATTGTGTGATTGTGTGATTGTGTGATTGTGTGATTGTGTGATTGTGTGATTGTGGGTTTGTGTGGTTGTGTGATTGTGTGGTTGTGTGATTGTGTGATTGTGCGATTGTGTGGTAGTGTGATTGCGTTATTGTGTGATTGTGTGATTGTGTGATTGTGGGATTGTGTGGTTGTGTGAGTGTGTGGTTGTGTGATTGCGTGATTGTGTGATTGTGGGATTGTGTGATTGTGTGATTGTGTGATTATGGGATTGTGTGGTTGTGTGATTGTGTGGTTGTGTGATTGTGTGATTGTGTGATTGCGTGATTGTGTGATTGTGTGATTGTGGGATTGTGTGGTTGTGTGATTGTGTGGTTGTGTGATTGCGTTATTGTGTGATTGTGTGATTGTGTGATTGTATGGTTGTGTGATTGTGTGATTGTGTGATTGTGTGATTATGGGATTGTGTGGTTGTGTGATTGTGTGGTTGTGTGATTGTGTGATTGTGTGATTGCGTGATTGTGTGATTGTGTGATTGTGGGATTGTGTGGTTGTGTGATTGTGTGGTTGTGTGATTGCGTTATTGTGTGATTGTGTGATTGTGTGATTGTATGGTTGTGTGATTGTGTGATTGTGTGATTGTGTGATTGTGTGATTGTGTGATTGTGTGATTGTGGGATTGTGTGAGTGTGTGATTGTGTGATTGTGTGATTGTGTGATTGTGTGATTGTGTGATTGTGTCACAGTGTGATTGTGTGATTGTGTGGTTGTGTGATTGTGTGATTGTGTGATTGTGTGATTGTGTGATTGTGTGATTGCGGGATTGTGTGGTTGTGTGATTGTGTGGTTGTGTGATTGTGTGATTGTGTGATTGTGTGAGTGTGTGATTGTGTGATTGTGGATTGTGTGATTGTGTGATTGTGTGATTGTGTGATTGTGTGATTGTGTGATTGTGTGATTGTGGGATTGTGTGGTTGTGTGATTGTGTGGTTGTGTGATTGTGTGACTGTGGGATTGTGTGGTTGTGTGATTGTGTGGTTGTGTGATTGTGTGATTGTGTGATTGTGTGATTGTGGGATTGTGTGATTGTGGGATTGTGTGATTGTGTGATTGTGTGATTGTGTGATTGTGTGATTGTGGGATTGTGTGAGTGTGTGATTGTGTGATTGTGTGATTGTGTGATTGTGTCACAGTGTGATTGTGTGATTGTGTGGTTGTGTGATTGTGTGATTGTGTGACTGTGTGATTGTGGGATTGTGTGGTTGTGTGATTGTGTGATTGTGTGATTGTGGGATTGTGTGGTTGTGTGATTGTGTGGTTGTGTGATTGCGTGATTGTGTGATTGTGGGATTGTGTGATTGTGTGATTGTATGGTTGTGTGATTGTGTGATTGTGTGATTGTGTGATTGTGTGATTGTGTGATTGTGTGATTGTGGGATTGTGTGAGTGTGTGATTGTGTGATTGTGTGATTGTGTGATTGTGTGATTGTGTCACAGTGTGATTGTGTGATTGTGTGGTTGTGTGATTGTGTGATTGTGTGATTGTGTGATTGTGGGATTGTGTGGTTGTGTGATTGTGTGGTTGTGTGATTGTGTGATTGTGTGATTGTGGGATTGTGTGATTGCGTGATTGTGTGATTGTGTGATTGTGTGGTTGTGTGATTGTGTGATTGTGTGCTTGTGTGATTGTGCGGTTGTGTGATTGCGTGGTTGCGTGATTGCGTGATTGTGTGATTGTGTGATTGTGTGATTGTGTGGTCGTGTGATTGTGCGATTGTGTGATAGTGTGATTGTGCGATTGTGTGATTGCGTGATTGCCTGGTTGCGTGATTCTGTGATTCCCTCGTTGTGTGATTGTGTTATTGTGTGATGAGGTGCTTGTGGGATGGTGTGATTATGTGATTGTGTGATTGTGTAATTGTGTGATTGTGTGATTGTGTGATTGTGAGATTGTGTGATTGTGTGATTGTGTGATTGTGTGATTGTGTGATTGTGTGATTGTGTGATTGTGTGATTGTGTGATTGTGTGATTGTGTGATTGTGTGGTTGTGTGATTGTGTGGTTGTGTGATTGTGTGATTGTGTGATTGTGGGATTGTGTGATTGTGTGATTGTGTGATTGTGTGGTTGTGTGATTGTGTGATTGTGTGATTGTGTGATTGTGCGATTGTGTGATTGCGTGGTTGCGTGATTGCGTGATTGTGTGATTGTGTGATTGTGTGATTGTGTGATTGTGTGGTTGTGTGATTGCGTTATTGTGTGATTGTGTGATTGTGTGATTGTGTGATTGTGGGATTGTGTGGTTGTGTGAGTGTGTGGTTGTGTGATTGCGTGATTGTGTGATTGTGGGATTGTGTGATTGTGTGATTGTGTGATTATGGGATTGTGTGGTTGTGTGATTGTGTGGTTGTGTGATTGTGTGATTGTGTGATTGCGTGATTGTGTAATTGTGTGATTGTGGGATTGTGTGGTTGTGTGATTGTGTGGTTGTGTGATTGCGTTATTGTGTGATTGTGGGATTGTGTGATTGTGTGATTGTATGGTTGTGTGATTGTGTGATTGTGTGATTGTGTGATTGTGTGATTGTGTGATTGTGTGATTGTGGGATTGTATGAGTGTGTGATTGTGTGATTGTGTGATTGTGTGATTGTGTGATTGTGTGATTGTGTGATTGTGTGATTGTGTCACAGTGTGATTGTGTGATTGTGTGGTTGTGTGATTGTGTGATTGTGTGATTGTGGGATTGTGTGGTTGTGTGATTGTGTGGTTGTGTGATTGTGTGATTGTGTGCTTGTGTGATTGTGCGGTTGTGTGATTGCGTGGTTGCGTGATTGCGTGATTGTGTGATTGTGTGATTGTGTGATTGTGTGGTTGTGTGATTGTGTGATTGTGTGATTGTGTGGTTGTGTGATTGTGTGATTGTGTGCTTGTGTGATTGTGCGGTTGTGTGATTGCGTGGTTGCGTGATTGCGTGATTGTGTGATTGTGTGATTGTGTGATTGTGTGGTTGTGTGATTGTGTGATTGTGTGATAGTGTGATTGTGCGATTGTGTGAATGCGTGATTGCCTGGTTGCGTGATTCTGTGATTCCCTCGTTGTGTGATTGTGTTATTGTGTGATGAGGTGCTTGTGGGATGGTGTGATTGTGTGATTGTGTGATTGTGTGATTGTGTGATTGTGTGAAAGTGGGTTTGTGTGTTTGTGGATTGTGTGATTGTGTGATTGTGTGATTGTGTGATTGTGTGATTGTGTGATTGTGTGATTGTGTCACAGTGTGATTGTGTGATTGTTCGGTTGTGTGATTGTGTGATTGTGTGATTGTGGGGTTGTGTGGTTGTGTGATTGTGTGGTTGTGTGATTGTGTGATTGTGTGATTGTGGGATTGTGTGAATGCGTGATTGTGTGATTGTGTGATTGTGTGGTTGTGTGATTGTGTGATTGTGTGCTTGTGTGATTGTGCGGTTGTGTGATTGCGTGGTTGCGTGATTGCGTGATTGTGTGATTGTGTGATTGTGTGATTGTGTGGTTGTGTGATTGTGCGATTGTGTGATAGTGTGATTGTGGGATTGTGTGATTGCGTGATTGCCTGGTTGCGTGATTCTGTGATTCCCTCGTTGTGTGATTGAGTTATTGTGTGATGAGGTGCTTGTGGGATGGTGTGATTATGTGATTGTGTGATTGTGTAATTGTGTGATTGTGTGATTGTGTGATTGTGTGATTGTGAGATTGTGTGATTGTGTGATTGTGTGATTGTGTGATTGTGTGATTGTGTGATTGTGTGATTGTGTGATTGTGTGATTGTGTGATTGTGTGATTGTGTGATTGTGTGGTTGTGTGATTGTGTGGTTGTGTGATTGTGTGATTGTGTGATTGTGTGATTGTGTGATTGTGTGATTGTGTGATTGTGTGGTTGTGTGATTGTGTGATTGTGTGATTGTGTGATTGTGCGATTGTGTGATTGCGTGGTTGCGTGATTGCGTGATTGTGTGATTGTGTGATTGTGTGATTGTGTGGTTGTGTGATTGTGTGATTGTGTGATAGTGTGATTGTGCGATTGTGTGATTGCGTGATTGCCTGGTTGCGTTATTCTGTGATTCCCTCGTTGTGTGATTGTGTTATTGTGTGATGAGGTGCTTGTGGGATGGTGTGATTGTGTGAATGTGTGATTGTGTGGTTGTGTGATTATGTGATTGTGTGATTGTGTTCATGTGTTATTTTGTGTTGGGGTGCTTGTGTGATTGCGTGAGTGTATGATTGTGTGACTGTGGATTGTGTATTGTGTGATTGTGTGATTGTGTGATTGTGTGATGGCGGGATGTGGATTATCTGATTGTGTGATTGTGTATTGGTGTGATTGTGCGATTGTGTGACTTTGCGATTGTGTGGTTGTGTGATGGCGGGTTGTGGATTGTTTGATTGTGTGATTGTGTATTGTCGTGATTGTGCGATTGTGTGACAATGCAATTGTGTGATTGTGTGGTTGTGTGATTGTGTGATTGCATGGTGGGGTGATTGTGTGATAGTGTGATTGTGTGATAGTGTGATAGTGTGATTGTGTGATTGTGTGATTGTGTGATTGTGTGATTGTGTCCATGTGTAATCGTGTGTTTGAGTGCTTGTGTGAGTGTGTGATTGTGTGATTGTGGATTGTGTGATTGTGTGATTGTGTGATTGTGTGATTGTGTGATTGTGTGATTGTGGGTTTGTGTGGTTGTGTGATTGTGTGGTTGTGTGATTGTGTGATTGTGCGATTGTGTGGTAGTGTGATTGCGTTATTGTGTGATTGTGTGATTGTGTGATTGTGGGATTGTGTGGTTGTGTGAGTGTGTGGTTGTGTGATTGCGTGATTGTGTGATTGTGGGATTGTGTGATTGTGTGATTGTGTGATTATGGGATTGTGTGGTTGTGTGATTGTGTGGTTGTGTGATTGTGTGATTGTGTGATTGCGTGATTGTGTGATTGTGTGATTGTGGGATTGTGTGGTTGTGTGATTGTGTGGTTGTGTGATTGCGTTATTGTGTGATTGTGTGATTGTGTGATTGTATGGTTGTGTGATTGTGTGATTGTGTGATTGTGTGATTATGGGATTGTGTGGTTGTGTGATTGTGTGGTTGTGTGATTGTGTGATTGTGTGATTGCGTGATTGTGTGATTGTGTGATTGTGGGATTGTGTGGTTGTGTGATTGTGTGGTTGTGTGATTGCGTTATTGTGTGATTGTGTGATTGTGTGATTGTATGGTTGTGTGATTGTGTGATTGTGTGATTGTGTGATTGTGTGATTGTGTGATTGTGTGATTGTGGGATTGTGTGAGTGTGTGATTGTGTGATTGTGTGATTGTGTGATTGTGTGATTGTGTGATTGTGTGATTGTGTCACAGTGTGATTGTGTGATTGTGTGGTTGTGTGATTGTGTGATTGTGTGATTGTGTGATTGTGTGATTGTGTGATTGCGGGATTGTGTGGTTGTGTGATTGTGTGGTTGTGTGATTGTGTGATTGTGTGATTGTGTGAGTGTGTGATTGTGTGATTGTGGATTGTGTGATTGTGTGATTGTGTGATTGTGTGATTGTGTGATTGTGTGATTGTGTGATTGTGGGATTGTGTGGTTGTGTGATTGTGTGGTTGTGTGATTGTGTGACTGTGGGATTGTGTGGTTGTGTGATTGTGTGGTTGTGTGATTGTGTGATTGTGTGATTGTGTGATTGTGGGATTGTGTGATTGTGGGATTGTGTGATTGTGTGATTGTGTGATTGTGTGATTGTGTGATTGTGGGATTGTGTGAGTGTGTGATTGTGTGATTGTGTGATTGTGTGATTGTGTCACAGTGTGATTGTGTGATTGTGTGGTTGTGTGATTGTGTGATTGTGTGACTGTGTGATTGTGGGATTGTGTGGTTGTGTGATTGTGTGATTGTGTGATTGTGGGATTGTGTGGTTGTGTGATTGTGTGGTTGTGTGATTGCGTGATTGTGTGATTGTGGGATTGTGTGATTGTGTGATTGTATGGTTGTGTGATTGTGTGATTGTGTGATTGTGTGATTGTGTGATTGTGTGATTGTGGGATTGTGTGAGTGTGTGATTGTGTGATTGTGTGATTGTGTGATTGTGTGATTGTGTCACAGTGTGATTGTGTGATTGTGTGGTTGTGTGATTGTGTGATTGTGTGATTGTGTGATTGTGGGATTGTGTGGTTGTGTGATTGTGTGGTTGTGTGATTGTGTGATTGTGTGATTGTGGGATTGTGTGATTGCGTGATTGTGTGATTGTGTGATTGTGTGGTTGTGTGATTGTGTGATTGTGTGCTTGTGTGATTGTGCGGTTGTGTGATTGCGTGGTTGCGTGATTGCGTGATTGTGTGATTGTGTGATTGTGTGATTGTGTGGTCGTGTGATTGTGCGATTGTGTGATAGTGTGATTGTGCGATTGTGTGATTGCGTGATTGCCTGGTTGCGTGATTCTGTGATTCCCTCGTTGTGTGATTGTGTTATTGTGTGATGAGGTGCTTGTGGGATGGTGTGATTATGTGATTGTGTGATTGTGTAATTGTGTGATTGTGTGATTGTGTGATTGTGAGATTGTGTGATTGTGTGATTGTGTGATTGTGTGATTGTGTGATTGTGTGATTGTGTGATTGTGTGATTGTGTGATTGTGTGATTGTGTGATTGTGTGGTTGTGTGATTGTGTGGTTGTGTGATTGTGTGATTGTGGGATTGTGTGATTGTGTGATTGTGTGATTGTGTGGTTGTGTGATTGTGTGATTGTGTGATTGTGTGATTGTGCGATTGTGTGATTGCGTGGTTGCGTGATTGCGTGATTGTGTGATTGTGTGATTGTGTGATTGTGTGATTGTGTGGTTGTGTGATTGCGTTATTGTGTGATTGTGTGATTGTGTGATTGTGTGATTGTGGGATTGTGTGGTTGTGTGAGTGTGTGGTTGTGTGATTGCGTGATTGTGTGATTGTGGGATTGTGTGATTGTGTGATTGTGTGATTATGGGATTGTGTGGTTGTGTGATTGTGTGGTTGTGTGATTGTGTGATTGTGTGATTGCGTGATTGTGTAATTGTGTGATTGTGGGATTGTGTGGTTGTGTGATTGTGTGGTTGTGTGATTGCGTTATTGTGTGATTGTGGGATTGTGTGATTGTGTGATTGTATGGTTGTGTGATTGTGTGATTGTGTGATTGTGTGATTGTGTGATTGTGTGATTGTGTGATTGTGGGATTGTATGAGTGTGTGATTGTGTGATTGTGTGATTGTGTGATTGTGTGATTGTGTGATTGTGTGATTGTGTCACAGTGTGATTGTGTGATTGTGTGGTTGTGTGATTGTGTGATTGTGTGATTGTGGGATTGTGTGGTTGTGTGATTGTGTGGTTGTGTGATTGTGTGATTGTGTGCTTGTGTGATTGTGCGGTTGTGTGATTGCGTGGTTGCGTGATTGCGTGATTGTGTGATTGTGTGATTGTGTGATTGTGTGGTTGTGTGATTGTGTGATTGTGTGATTGTGTGGTTGTGTGATTGTGGGATTGTGTGGTTGTGTGATTGTGTGGTTGTGTGATTGTGTGACTGTGGGATTGTGTGGTTGTGTGATTGTGTGGTTGTGTGATTGTGTGATTGTGTGATTGTGTGATTGTGGGATTGTGTGATTGTGGGATTGTGTGATTGTGTGATTGTGTGATTGTGTGATTGTGTGATTGTGGGATTGTGTGAGTGTGTGATTGTGTGATTGTGTGATTGTGTGATTGTGTCACAGTGTGATTGTGTGATTGTGTGGTTGTGTGATTGTGTGATTGTGTGACTGTGTGATTGTGGGATTGTGTGGTTGTGTGATTGTGTGATTGTGTGATTGTGGGATTGTGTGGTTGTGTGATTGTGTGGTTGTGTGATTGCGTGATTGTGTGATTGTGGGATTGTGTGATTGTGTGATTGTATGGTTGTGTGATTGTGTGATTGTGTGATTGTGTGATTGTGTGATTGTGTGATTGTGGGATTGTGTGAGTGTGTGATTGTGTGATTGTGTGATTGTGTGATTGTGTGATTGTGTCACAGTGTGATTGTGTGATTGTGTGGTTGTGTGATTGTGTGATTGTGTGATTGTGTGATTGTGTGATTGTGTGGTTGTGTGATTGTGCGATTGTGTGATAGTGTGATTGTGGGATTGTGTGATTGCGTGATTGCCTGGTTGCGTGATTCTGTGATTCCCTCGTTGTGTGATTGAGTTATTGTGTGATGAGGTGCTTGTGGGATGGTGTGATTATGTGATTGTGTGATTGTGTAATTGTGTGATTGTGTGATTGTGTGATTGTGTGATTGTGAGATTGTGTGATTGTGTGATTGTGTGATTGTGTGATTGTGTGATTGTGTGATTGTGTGATTGTGTGATTGTGTGATTGTGTGATTGTGTGATTGTGTGATTGTGTGGTTGTGTGATTGTGTGGTTGTGTGATTGTGTGATTGTGTGATTGTGTGATTGTGTGATTGTGTGATTGTGTGATTGTGTGGTTGTGTGATTGTGTGATTGTGTGATTGTGTGATTGTGCGATTGTGTGATTGCGTGGTTGCGTGATTGCGTGATTGTGTGATTGTGTGATTGTGTGATTGTGTGGTTGTGTGATTGTGTGATTGTGTGATAGTGTGATTGTGCGATTGTGTGATTGCGTGATTGCCTGGTTGCGTTATTCTGTGATTCCCTCGTTGTGTGATTGTGTTATTGTGTGATGAGGTGCTTGTGGGATGGTGTGATTGTGTGAATGTGTGATTGTGTGGTTGTGTGATTATGTGATTGTGTGATTGTGTTCATGTGTTATTTTGTGTTGGGGTGCTTGTGTGATTGCGTGAGTGTATGATTGTGTGACTGTGGATTGTGTATTGTGTGATTGTGTGATTGTGTGATTGTGTGATGGCGGGATGTGGATTATCTGATTGTGTGATTGTGTATTGGTGTGATTGTGCGATTGTGTGACTTTGCGATTGTGTGGTTGTGTGATGGCGGGTTGTGGATTGTTTGATTGTGTGATTGTGTATTGTCGTGATTGTGCGATTGTGTGACAATGCAATTGTGTGATTGTGTGGTTGTGTGATTGTGTGATTGCATGGTGGGGTGATTGTGTGATAGTGTGATTGTGTGATAGTGTGATAGTGTGATTGTGTGATTGTGTGATTGTGTGATTGTGTGATTGTGTCCATGTGTAATCGTGTGTTTGAGTGCTTGTGTGAGTGTGTGATTGTGTGATTGTGGATTGTGTGATTGTGTGATTGTGTGATTGTGTGATTGTGTGATTGTGTGATTGTGGGTTTGTGTGGTTGTGTGATTGTGTGGTTGTGTGATTGTGTGATTGTGCGATTGTGTGGTAGTGTGATTGCGTTATTGTGTGATTGTGTGATTGTGTGATTGTGGGATTGTGTGGTTGTGTGAGTGTGTGGTTGTGTGATTGCGTGATTGTGTGATTGTGGGATTGTGTGATTGTGTGATTGTGTGATTATGGGATTGTGTGGTTGTGTGATTGTGTGGTTGTGTGATTGTGTGATTGTGTGATTGCGTGATTGTGTGATTGTGTGATTGTGGGATTGTGTGGTTGTGTGATTGTGTGGTTGTGTGATTGCGTTATTGTGTGATTGTGTGATTGTGTGATTGTATGGTTGTGTGATTGTGTGATTGTGTGATTGTGTGATTATGGGATTGTGTGGTTGTGTGATTGTGTGGTTGTGTGATTGTGTGATTGTGTGATTGCGTGATTGTGTGATTGTGTGATTGTGGGATTGTGTGGTTGTGTGATTGTGTGGTTGTGTGATTGCGTTATTGTGTGATTGTGTGATTGTGTGATTGTATGGTTGTGTGATTGTGTGATTGTGTGATTGTGTGATTGTGTGATTGTGTGATTGTGTGATTGTGGGATTGTGTGAGTGTGTGATTGTGTGATTGTGTGATTGTGTGATTGTGTGATTGTGTGATTGTGTGATTGTGTCACAGTGTGATTGTGTGATTGTGTGGTTGTGTGATTGTGTGATTGTGTGATTGTGTGATTGTGTGATTGTGTGATTGCGGGATTGTGTGGTTGTGTGATTGTGTGGTTGTGTGATTGTGTGATTGTGTGATTGTGTGAGTGTGTGATTGTGTGATTGTGGATTGTGTGATTGTGTGATTGTGTGATTGTGTGATTGTGTGATTGTGTGATTGTGTGATTGTGGGATTGTGTGGTTGTGTGATTGTGTGGTTGTGTGATTGTGTGACTGTGGGATTGTGTGGTTGTGTGATTGTGTGGTTGTGTGATTGTGTGATTGTGTGATTGTGTGATTGTGGGATTGTGTGATTGTGGGATTGTGTGATTGTGTGATTGTGTGATTGTGTGATTGTGTGATTGTGGGATTGTGTGAGTGTGTGATTGTGTGATTGTGTGATTGTGTGATTGTGTCACAGTGTGATTGTGTGATTGTGTGGTTGTGTGATTGTGTGATTGTGTGACTGTGTGATTGTGGGATTGTGTGGTTGTGTGATTGTGTGATTGTGTGATTGTGGGATTGTGTGGTTGTGTGATTGTGTGGTTGTGTGATTGCGTGATTGTGTGATTGTGGGATTGTGTGATTGTGTGATTGTATGGTTGTGTGATTGTGTGATTGTGTGATTGTGTGATTGTGTGATTGTGTGATTGTGGGATTGTGTGAGTGTGTGATTGTGTGATTGTGTGATTGTGTGATTGTGTGATTGTGTCACAGTGTGATTGTGTGATTGTGTGGTTGTGTGATTGTGTGATTGTGTGATTGTGTGATTGTGGGATTGTGTGGTTGTGTGATTGTGTGGTTGTGTGATTGTGTGATTGTGTGATTGTGGGATTGTGTGATTGCGTGATTGTGTGATTGTGTGATTGTGTGGTTGTGTGATTGTGTGATTGTGTGCTTGTGTGATTGTGCGGTTGTGTGATTGCGTGGTTGCGTGATTGCGTGATTGTGTGATTGTGTGATTGTGTGATTGTGTGGTCGTGTGATTGTGCGATTGTGTGATAGTGTGATTGTGCGATTGTGTGATTGCGTGATTGCCTGGTTGCGTGATTCTGTGATTCCCTCGTTGTGTGATTGTGTTATTGTGTGATGAGGTGCTTGTGGGATGGTGTGATTATGTGATTGTGTGATTGTGTAATTGTGTGATTGTGTGATTGTGTGATTGTGAGATTGTGTGATTGTGTGATTGTGTGATTGTGTGATTGTGTGATTGTGTGATTGTGTGATTGTGTGATTGTGTGATTGTGTGATTGTGTGATTGTGTGGTTGTGTGATTGTGTGGTTGTGTGATTGTGTGATTGTGGGATTGTGTGATTGTGTGATTGTGTGATTGTGTGGTTGTGTGATTGTGTGATTGTGTGATTGTGTGATTGTGCGATTGTGTGATTGCGTGGTTGCGTGATTGCGTGATTGTGTGATTGTGTGATTGTGTGATTGTGTGATTGTGTGGTTGTGTGATTGCGTTATTGTGTGATTGTGTGATTGTGTGATTGTGTGATTGTGGGATTGTGTGGTTGTGTGAGTGTGTGGTTGTGTGATTGCGTGATTGTGTGATTGTGGGATTGTGTGATTGTGTGATTGTGTGATTATGGGATTGTGTGGTTGTGTGATTGTGTGGTTGTGTGATTGTGTGATTGTGTGATTGCGTGATTGTGTAATTGTGTGATTGTGGGATTGTGTGGTTGTGTGATTGTGTGGTTGTGTGATTGCGTTATTGTGTGATTGTGGGATTGTGTGATTGTGTGATTGTATGGTTGTGTGATTGTGTGATTGTGTGATTGTGTGATTGTGTGATTGTGTGATTGTGTGATTGTGGGATTGTATGAGTGTGTGATTGTGTGATTGTGTGATTGTGTGATTGTGTGATTGTGTGATTGTGTGATTGTGTCACAGTGTGATTGTGTGATTGTGTGGTTGTGTGATTGTGTGATTGTGTGATTGTGGGATTGTGTGGTTGTGTGATTGTGTGGTTGTGTGATTGTGTGATTGTGTGCTTGTGTGATTGTGCGGTTGTGTGATTGCGTGGTTGCGTGATTGCGTGATTGTGTGATTGTGTGATTGTGTGATTGTGTGGTTGTGTGATTGTGTGATTGTGTGATTGTGTGGTTGTGTGATTGTGTGATTGTGTGCTTGTGTGATTGTGCGGTTGTGTGATTGCGTGGTTGCGTGATTGCGTGATTGTGTGATTGTGTGATTGTGTGATTGTGTGGTTGTGTGATTGTGTGATTGTGTGATAGTGTGATTGTGCGATTGTGTGAATGCGTGATTGCCTGGTTGCGTGATTCTGTGATTCCCTCGTTGTGTGATTGTGTTATTGTGTGATGAGGTGCTTGTGGGATGGTGTGATTGTGTGATTGTGTGATTGTGTGATTGTGTGAAAGTGGGTTTGTGTGTTTGTGGATTGTGTGGTTGTGTGATTGTGTGATGGCGGGATGTGGATTGTCTGATTGTGTGATTGTGTATTGGTGTGATTGTGCGATTGTGTGACTTTGCGATTGTGTGATTGTGTGATGGCGGGTTGTGGATTGTCTGATTGTGTGATTGTGTATTTTTGTGATTGTGCGATTGTGTGACAATGCGATTGTGTGACAATGCGATTGTGTGATTGTGTGGTTGTGTGATTGTGTGATTGCATGGTGGGGTGATTGTGTGATAGTGTGATTGTGTGATTGTGTGATTGTGTGATTGTGTGATTGTGTCACAGTGTGATTGTGTGATTGTGTGGTTGTGTGATTGTGTGATTGTGTGATTGTGGGATTGTGTGGTTGTGTGATTGTGTGGTTGTGTGATTGTGTGATTGTGTGCTTGTGTGATTGTGCGGTTGTGTGATTGCGTGGTTGCGTGATTGCGTGATTGTGTGATTGTGTGATTGTGTGATTGTGTGGTTGTGTGATTGTGTGATTGTGTGATTGTGTGATTGTGTCACAGTGTGATTGTGTGATTGTGTGGTTGTGTGATTGTGTGATTGTGTGATTGTGTGATTGTGTGATTGTGTGATTGTGTGATTGTGTGATTGTGTGAAAGTGGGTTTGCGTGTTTGTGGATTGTGTGGTTGTGTGATTGTGTATTGGTGTGATTGTGCGATTGTGTGACAATGCGATTGTGTGATTGTGTGGTTGTGTGATTGTGTGATTGCATGGTGGGGTGATTGTGTGATAGTGTGATTGTGTGATTGTGTGATAGTGTGATTGTGTGATTGTGTCCATGTGTAATCGTGTGTTTGGGTGCTTGTGTGATTGTGTGAGTGTGTGATTGTGTGATTGTGGATTGTGTGATTGTGTGATTGTGTGATTGTGTGATTGTGTGATTGTGTGATTGTGTGATTGTGTGGTTGTGTGATTGTGTGGTTGTGTGATTGCGTGATTGTGTGATTGTGGGATTGTGTGGTTGTGTGATTGTGTGGTTGTGTGATTGCGTGATTGTGTGATTGTGGGATTGTGTGATTGCGTGGTTGCGTGATTGCGTGATTGTGTGATTGTGTGATTGTGTGATTGTGTGGTTGTGTGATTGTGTGATTGTGTGATAGTGTGATTGTGCGATTGTGTGATTGCGTGATTGCCTGGTTGCGTTATTCTGTGATTCCCTCGTTGTGTGATTGTGTTATTGTGTGATGAGGTGCTTGTGGGATGGTGTGATTGTGTGAATGTGTGATTGTGTGGTTGTGTGATTATGTGATTGTGTGATTGTGTTCATGTGTTATTTTGTGTTGGGGTGCTTGTGTGATTGCGTGAGTGTATGATTGTGTGACTGTGGATTGTGTATTGTGTGATTGTGTGATTGTGTGATTGTGTGATGGCGGGATGTGGATTATCTGATTGTGTGATTGTGTATTGGTGTGATTGTGCGATTGTGTGACTTTGCGATTGTGTGGTTGTGTGATGGCGGGTTGTGGATTGTTTGATTGTGTGATTGTGTATTGTCGTGATTGTGCGATTGTGTGACAATGCAATTGTGTGATTGTGTGGTTGTGTGATTGTGTGATTGCATGGTGGGGTGATTGTGTGATAGTGTGATTGTGTGATAGTGTGATAGTGTGATTGTGTGATTGTGTGATTGTGTGATTGTGTGATTGTGTGATTGTGTGATTGTGTGATTGTGTGATTGTGTGATTGTGTCCATGTGTAATCGTGTGTTTGGGTGCTTGTGTGATTGTGTGAGTGTGTGATTGTGTGATTGTGTGCTTGTGCGATTGTGCGGTTGTGTGATTGCGTGGTTGCGTGATTGCGTGATTGTGTGATTGTGTGATTGTGTGATTGTGTGGTTGTGTGATTGTGTGATTGTGTGATTGTGTGATTGTGTCACAGTGTGATTGTGTGATTGTGTGGTTGTGTGATTGTGTGATTGTGTGATTGTGTGATTGTGTGATTGTGTGATTGTGTGATTGTGTGATTGTGTGAAAGTGGGTTTGCGTGTTTGTGGATTGTGTGGTTGTGTGATTGTGTATTGGTGTGATTGTGCGATTGTGTGACAATGCGATTGTGTGATTGTGTGGTTGTGTGATTGTGTGATTGCATGGTGGGGCGATTGTGTGATAGTGTGATTGTGTGATTGTGTGATAGTGTGATTGTGTGATTGTGTCCATGTGTAATCGTGTGTTTGGGTGCTTGTGTGATTGTGTGAGTGTGTGATTGTGTGATTGTGGATTGTGTGATTGTGTGATTGTGTGATTGTGTGATTGTGTGATTGTGTGATTGTGTGATTGTGTGATTTTGTGATTGTGGGATTGTGTGGTTGTGTGATTGTGTGGTTGTGTGATTGCGTGATTGTGTGATTGTGGGATTGTGTGATTGTGTGATTGTGTGATTGTGCGGTTGTGTGATTGCGTGGTTGCGTGATTGCGTGATTGTGTGATTGTGTGATTGTGTGATTGTGTGGTTGTGTGATTGTGTGATTGTGTGATTGTGTGGTTGTGTGATTGTGTGATTGTGTGCTTGTGTGATTGTGCGGTTGTGTGATTGCGTGGTTGCGTGATTGCGTGATTGTGTGATTGTGTGATTGTGTGATTGTGTGGTTGTGTGATTGTGTGATTGTGTGATAGTGTGATTGTGCGATTGTGTGAATGCGTGATTGCCTGGTTGCGTGATTCTGTGATTCCCTCGTTGTGTGATTGTGTTATTGTGTGATGAGGTGCTTGTGGGATGGTGTGATTGTGTGATTGTGTGATTGTGTGATTGTGTGAAAGTGGGTTTGTGTGTTTGTGGATTGTGTGGTTGTGTGATTGTGTGATGGCGGGATGTGGATTGTCTGATTGTGTGATTGTGTATTGGTGTGATTGTGCGATTGTGTGACTTTGCGATTGTGTGATTGTGTGATGGCGGGTTGTGGATTGTCTGATTGTGTGATTGTGTATTTTTGTGATTGTGCGATTGTGTGACAATGCGATTGTGTGACAATGCGATTGTGTGATTGTGTGGTTGTGTGATTGTGTGATTGCATGGTGGGGTGATTGTGTGATAGTGTGATTGTGTGATTGTGTGATTGTGTGATTGTGTGATTGTGTCACAGTGTGATTGTGTGATTGTGTGGTTGTGTGATTGTGTGATTGTGTGATTGTGGGATTGTGTGGTTGTGTGATTGTGTGGTTGTGTGATTGTGTGATTGTGTGCTTGTGTGATTGTGCGGTTGTGTGATTGCGTGGTTGCGTGATTGCGTGATTGTGTGATTGTGTGATTGTGTGATTGTGTGGTTGTGTGATTGTGTGATTGTGTGATTGTGTGATTGTGTCACAGTGTGATTGTGTGATTGTGTGGTTGTGTGATTGTGTGATTGTGTGATTGTGTGATTGTGTGATTGTGTGATTGTGTGATTGTGTGATTGTGTGAAAGTGGGTTTGCGTGTTTGTGGATTGTGTGGTTGTGTGATTGTGTATTGGTGTGATTGTGCGATTGTGTGACAATGCGATTGTGTGATTGTGTGGTTGTGTGATTGTGTGATTGCATGGTGGGGTGATTGTGTGATAGTGTGATTGTGTGATTGTGTGGTAGTGTGATTGTGTGATTGTGTCCATGTGTAATCGTGTGTTTGGGTGATTGTGTGGTTGTGTGATTGTGTGATTGTGTGATTGTGGGATTGTGTGATTGTGTGATTGTGTGATTGTGTGGTTGTGTGATTGTGTGATTGTGTGATTGTGTGATTGTGCGATTGTGTGATTGCGTGGTTGCGTGATTGCGTGATTGTGTGATTGTGTGATTGTGTGATTGTGTGGTTGTGTGATTGTGTGATTGTGTGATAGTGTGATTGTGCGATTGTGTGATTGCGTGATTGCCTGGTTGCGTTATTCTGTGATTCCCTCGTTGTGTGATTGTGTTATTGTGTGATGAGGTGCTTGTGGGATGGTGTGATTGTGTGAATGTGTGATTGTGTGGTTGTGTGATTATGTGATTGTGTGATTGTGTTCATGTGTTATTTTGTGTTGGGGTGCTTGTGTGATTGCGTGAGTGTATGATTGTGTGACTGTGGATTGTGTATTGTGTGATTGTGTGATTGTGTGATTGTGTGATGGCGGGATGTGGATTATCTGATTGTGTGATTGTGTATTGGTGTGATTGTGCGATTGTGTGACTTTGCGATTGTGTGGTTGTGTGATGGCGGGTTGTGGATTGTTTGATTGTGTGATTGTGTATTGTCGTGATTGTGCGATTGTGTGACAATGCAATTGTGTGATTGTGTGGTTGTGTGATTGTGTGATTGCATGGTGGGGTGATTGTGTGATAGTGTGATTGTGTGATAGTGTGATAGTGTGATTGTGTGATTGTGTGATTGTGTGATTGTGTGATTGTGTGATTGTGTGATTGTGTGATTGTGTGATTGTGTGATTGTGTCCATGTGTAATCGTGTGTTTGGGTGCTTGTGTGATTGTGTGAGTGTGTGATTGTGTGATTGTGTGCTTGTGCGATTGTGCGGTTGTGTGATTGCGTGGTTGCGTGATTGCGTGATTGTGTGATTGTGTGATTGTGTGATTGTGTGGTTGTGTGATTGTGTGATTGTGTGATTGTGTGATTGTGTCACAGTGTGATTGTGTGATTGTGTGGTTGTGTGATTGTGTGATTGTGTGATTGTGTGATTGTGTGATTGTGTGATTGTGTGATTGTGTGATTGTGTGATTGTGTGAAAGTGGGTTTGCGTGTTTGTGGATTGTGTGGTTGTGTGATTGTGTATTGGTGTGATTGTGCGATTGTGTGACAATGCGATTGTGTGATTGTGTGGTTGTGTGATTGTGTGATTGCATGGTGGGGCGATTGTGTGATAGTGTGATTGTGTGATTGTGTGATAGTGTGATTGTGTGATTGTGTCCATGTGTAATCGTGTGTTTGGGTGCTTGTGTGATTGTGTGAGTGTGTGATTGTGTGATTGTGGATTGTGTGATTGTGTGATTGTGTGATTGTGTGATTGTGTGATTGTGTGATTGTGTGATTGTGTGATTTTGTGATTGTGGGATTGTGTGGTTGTGTGATTGTGTGGTTGTGTGATTGCGTGATTGTGTGATTGTGGGATTGTGTGATTGTGTGATTGTATGGTTGTGTGATTGTGTGATTGTGTGATTGTGGGATTGTGTGGTTGTGTGATTGTGTGGTTGTGTGATTGCGTGATTGTGTGATTGTGTGATTGTGGGATTGTGTGATTGTGTGATTGTGTGGTTGTGTGATTGTGTGATTGTGTGGTTGTGTGATTGTGTGATTGTGTGATTGTGTGATTGTGGGATTGTATGGTTGTGTGATTGTGTGATTGTGTGATTGTGGGATTGTGTGGTTGTGTGATTGTGTGGTTGTGTGATTGCGTGATTGTGTGATTGTGGGATTGTGTGATTGTGTGATTGTATGGTTGTGTGATTGTGTGATTGTGTGATTGTGTGATTGTGTGATTGTGTGATTGTGTGATTGTGTGATTGTGTGATTGTGTGATTGTGGGATTGTGTGAGTGTGTGACTGTGTGATTGTGTGGTTGTGTGATTGTGTGATTGTGTCACAGTGTGATTGTGTGATTGTGTGGTTGTGTGATTGTGTGATTGTGTGATTGTGTGATTGTGGGATTGTGTGGTTGTGTGATTGTGTGGTTGTGTGATTGTGTGATTGTGTGATTGTGGGATTGTGTGATTGCGTGATTGTGTGATTGTGTGATTGTGTGGTTGTGTGATTGTGTGATTGTGTGCTTGTGTGATTGTGCGGTTGTGTGATTGCGTGGTTGCGTGATTGCGTGATTGTGTGATTGTGTGATTGTGTGATTGTGTGGTTGTGTGATTGTGCGATTGTGTGATAGTGTGATTGTGCGATTGTGTGATTGCGTGATTGCCTGGTTGCGTGATTCTGTGATTCCCTCGTTGTGTGATTGTGTTATTGTGTGATGAGGTGCTTGTGGGATGGTGTGATTATGTGATTGTGTGATTGTGTAATTGTGTGATTGTGTGATTGTGTGATTGTGAGATTGTGTGATTGTGTGATTGTGTGATTGTGTGATTGTGTGATTGTGTGATTGTGTGATTGTGTGGTTGTGTGATTGTGTGGTTGTGTGATTGTGTGATTGTGTGATTGTGGGATTGTGTGATTGTGTGATTGTGTGATTGTGTGGTTGTGTGATTGTGTGATTGTGTGATTGTGTGATTGTGCGATTGTGTGATTGCGTGGTTGCGTGATTGCGTGATTGTGTGATTGTGTGATTGTGTGATTGTGTGATTGTGTGGTTGTGTGATTGCGTTATTGTGTGATTGTGTGATTGTGTGACTGTGTGATTGTGGGATTGTGTGGTTGTGTGAGTGTGTGGTTGTGTGATTGCGTGATTGTGTGATTGTGGGATTGTGTGATTGTGTGATTGTGTGATTATGGGATTGTGTGGTTGTGTGATTGTGTGGTTGTGTGATTGTGTGATTGTGTGATTGCGTGATTGTGTGATTGTGTGATTGTGGGATTGTGTGGTTGTGTGATTGTGTGGTTGTGTGATTGCGTTATTGTGTGATTGTGGGATTGTGTGATTGTGTGATTGTATGGTTGTGTGATTGTGTGATTGTGTGATTGTGTGATTGTGTGATTGTGTGATTGTGTGATTGTGTGATTGTGTGATTGTGGGATTGTGTGAGTGTGTGATTGTGTGATTGTGTGATTGTGTGATTGTGTGATTGTGTCACAGTGTGATTGTGTGATTGTGTGGTTGTGTGATTGTGTGATTGTGTGATTGTGGGATTGTGTGGTTGTGTGATTGTGTGGTTGTGTGATTGTGTGATAGTGTGATTGTGCGATTGTGTGATTGCGTGATTGCCTGGTTGCGTGATTCTGTGATTCCCTCGTTGTGTGATTGTGTTATTGTGTGATGAGGTGCTTGTGGGATGGTGTGATTATGTGATTGTGTGATTGTGTAATTGTGTGATTGTGTGATTGTGTGAATGTGGGATTGTGTGATTGTGTGATTGCGTGATTGTGTGGTTGTGTGATTGTGTGATTTTGTGATTGTGTGATTGTGCGATTGTGTGATTGCGTGGTTGCGTGATTGCGTGATTGTGTGATTGTGTGATTGTGTGATTGTGTGGTTGTGTGATTGTGTGATTGTGTGATAGTGTGATTGTGTGATTGTGTGGTTGTGGGATTGTGTGATTGTGTGATTGCGTGATTGTGTGGTTGTGTGATTGTGTGATTTTGTGATTGTGTGATTGTGCGATTGTGTGATTGCGTGGTTGCGTGATTGCGTGATTGTGTGATTGTGTGATTGTGTGATTGTGTGGTTGTGTGATTGTGTGATTGTGTGATAGTGTGATTGTGCGATTGTGTGATTGCGTGATTGCGTGGTTGCGTGATTCTGTGATTCCCTCGTTGTGCGATTGTGTTATTGTGTGATGAGGTGCATGTGTGATGGTGTGATTGTGTGATTGTGTGATTGTGTGGTTGTGTGATTGTGTGATTGTGTGATTGTGTGATTGTGTGATTGTGTGGTTGTGTGATTATGTGATTGTGTCATTGTGTTCATGTGTTATTTTGTGTTGGGGTGCTTGTGTGATTGCGTGAGTGTATGATTGTGTGACTGTGGATTGTGTATTGTGTGATTGTGTGATTGCGTGAGTGTGTGGTTGTGTGACTGTAGATTGCGTATTGTGTGATTGTGTGATGGTGTGATTGTGTGATTGTGTGATTGTGTGATTGTGTGATTGTGTGATTGTGTGATTGTGTGATTGTGTGATTGTGTGGTTGTGTGAAAGTGGGTTTGTGTGTTTGTGGATTGTGTGGTTGTGTGATTGTGTGATGGCGGGATGTGGATTGTCTGATTGTGTGATTGTGTATTGGTGTGATTGTGCGATTGTGTGACTTTGCGATTGTGTGATTGTGTGATGGCGGGTTGTGGATTGTCTGATTGTGTGATTGTGTATTGGTGTGATTGTGCGATTGTGTGACAATGCGATTGTGTGATTGTGTGGTTGTGTGATTGTGTGATTGCATGGTGGGGTGATTGTGTGATTGTGTGATTGTGTGATTGTGTGATTGTGTGATTGTGTGGTTGTGTGATTATGTGATTGTGTCATTGTGTTCATGTGTTATTTTGTGTTGTGGTGCTTGTGTGATTGCGTGAGTGTATGATTGTGTGACTGTGGATTGTGTGATTGCGTGAGTGTGTGGTTGTGTGACTGTAGATTGCGTATTGTGTGATTGTGTGATTGTGTGATTGTGTGATTGTGTGATTGTGTGATTGTGCGATTGTGTGATTGTGTGATGGCGGGTTGTGGATTGTCTGATTGTGTGATTGTGTATTGGTGTGATTGTGCGATAGTGTGACAATGCGATTGTGTGATTGTGTGGTTGTGTGATTGTGTGATTGCATGGTGGGGTGATTGTGTGATAGTGTGATTGTGTGATAGTGTGATTGTGTGATTGTGTCCATGTGTAATCGTGTGTTTGGGTGATTGTGTGATTGTGTGATTGTGTGATTGTGTGATTGTGTGAAAGTGGGTTTGCGTGTTTGTGGATTGTGTGGTTGTGTGATTGTGTGATGGCGGGATGTGGATTGTCTGATTGTGTGATTGTGTATTGGTGTGATTGTGCGATTGTGTGACTTTGCGATTGTGTGATTGTGTGATGGCGGGTTATGGATTGTCTGATTGTGTGATTGTGTATTGGTGTGATTATGCGATTGTGTGACAATGCGATTGTGTGATTGTGTGGTTGTGTGATTGTGTGATTGCATGGTGGGGTGATTGTGTGATAGTGTGATTGTGTGATAGTGTGATTGTGTGATTGTGTCCATGTGTAATCGTGTGTTTGGGTGCTTGTGTGATTGTGTGAGTGTGTGATTGTGTGATTGTGGATTGTGTGATTGTGTGACTGTGTGATTGTGTGATTGTGTGATTGTGTGATTGTGGGATTGTGTGGTTGTGTGATTGTGTGGTTGTGTGATTGCGTGATTGTGTGATTGTGGGATTGTGTGATTGTGTGATTGTGTGATTGTGTAATTGTGTGATTGTGTGATTGTGTGATTGTGTGATTGTGGGATTGTGTGAGTGTGTGATTGTGTGATTGTGTCACAGTGTGATTGTGTGATTGTGTGGTTGTGTGATTGTGTGATTGTGTGATTGTGTGATTGTGTGATTGTGGGATTGTGTGGTTGTGTGATTGTGTGGTTGTGTGATTGCGTGATTGTGTGATTGTGGGATTGTGTGATTGTGTGATTGTATGGTTGTGTGATTGTGTGATTGTGTGATTGTGGGATTGTGTGGTTGTGTGATTGTGTGGTTGTGTGATTGCGTGATTGTGTGATTGTGGGATTGTGTGATTGTGTGATTGTGTGGTTGTGTGATTGTGTGATTGTGTGGTTGTGTGATTGTGTGATTGTGTGATTGTGTGATTGTGGGATTGTATGGTTGTGTGATTGTGGGATTGTGTGATTGTGGGATTGTGTGGTTGTGTGATTGTGTGGTTGTGTGATTGCGTGATTGTGTGATTGTGGGATTGTGTGATTGTGTGATTGTATGGTTGTGTGATTGTGTGATTGTGTGATTGTGTGATTGTGTGATTGTGTGATTGTGTGATTGTGTGATTGTGGGATTGTGTGAGTGTGTGACTGTGTGATTGTGTGGTTGTGTGATTGTGTGATTGTGTCACAGTGTGATTGTGTGATTGTGTGGTTGTGTGATTGTGTGATTGTGTGATTGTGTGATTGTGGGATTGTGTGGTTGTGTGATTGTGTGGTTGTGTGATTGTGTGATTGTGTGATTGTGGGATTGTGTGATTGCGTGATTGTGTGATTGTGTGATTGTGTGGTTGTGTGATTGTGTGATTGTGTGCTTGTGTGATTGTGCGGTTGTGTGATTGCGTGGTTGCGTGATTGCGTGATTGTGTGATTGTGTGATTGTGTGATTGTGTGGTTGTGTGATTGTGCGATTGTGTGATAGTGTGATTGTGCGATTGTGTGATTGCGTGATTGCCTGGTTGCGTGATTCTGTGATTCCCTCGTTGTGTGATTGTGTTATTGTGTGATGAGGTGCTTGTGGGATGGTGTGATTATGTGATTGTGTGATTGTGTAATTGTGTGATTGTGTGATTGTGTGATTGTGAGATTGTGTGATTGTGTGATTGTGTGATTGTGTGATTGTGTGATTGTGTGATTGTGTGATTGTGTGGTTGTGTGATTGTGTGGTTGTGTGATTGTGTGATTGTGTGATTGTGGGATTGTGTGATTGTGTGATTGTGTGATTGTGTGGTTGTGTGATTGTGTGATTGTGTGATTGTGTGATTGTGCGATTGTGTGATTGCGTGGTTGCGTGATTGCGTGATTGTGTGATTGTGTGATTGTGTGATTGTGTGATTGTGTGGTTGTGTGATTGCGTTATTGTGTGATTGTGTGATTGTGTGACTGTGTGATTGTGGGATTGTGTGGTTGTGTGAGTGTGTGGTTGTGTGATTGCGTGATTGTGTGATTGTGGGATTGTGTGATTGTGTGATTGTGTGATTATGGGATTGTGTGGTTGTGTGATTGTGTGGTTGTGTGATTGTGTGATTGTGTGATTGCGTGATTGTGTGATTGTGTGATTGTGGGATTGTGTGGTTGTGTGATTGTGTGGTTGTGTGATTGCGTTATTGTGTGATTGTGGGATTGTGTGATTGTGTGATTGTATGGTTGTGTGATTGTGTGATTGTGTGATTGTGTGATTGTGTGATTGTGTGATTGTGTGGTTGTGGGATTGTGTGATTGTGTGATTGCGTGATTGTGTGGTTGTGTGATTGTGTGATTTTGTGATTGTGTGATTGTGCGATTGTGTGATTGCGTGGTTGCGTGATTGCGTGATTGTGTGATTGTGTGATTGTGTGATTGTGTGGTTGTGTGATTGTGTGATTGTGTGATTGTGTGATAGTGTGATTGTGCGATTGTGTGATTGCGTGATTGCGTGGTTGCGTGATTCTGTGATTCCCTCGTTGTGCGATTGTGTTATTGTGTGATGAGGTGCATGTGTGATGGTGTGATTGTGTGATTGTGTGATTGTGTGGTTGTGTGATTGTGTGATTGTGTGATTGTGTGATTGTGTGGTTGTGTGATTATGTGATTGTGTCATTGTGTTCATGTGTTATTTTGTGTTGGGGTGCTTGTGTGATTGCGTGAGTGTATGATTGTGTGACTGTGGATTGTGTATTGTGTGATTGTGTGATTGCGTGAGTGTGTGGTTGTGTGACTGTAGATTGCGTATTGTGTGATTGTGTGATGGTGTGATTGTGTGATTGTGTGATTGTGTGATTGTGTGATTGTGTGATTGTGTGATTGTGTGATTGTGTGATTGTGTGATTGTGTGATTGTGTGATTGTGTGATTGTGGGATTGTGTGAGTGTGTGATTGTGTGATTGTGTGATTGTGTGATTGTGTGATTGTGTGATTGTGTGATTGTGTGATTGTGTCACAGTGTGATTGTGTGATTGTGTGGTTGTGTGATTGTGTGATTGTGTGATTGTGTGATTGTGTGATTGTGTGATTGTGTGATTGTGGGATTGTGTGGTTGTGTGATTGTGTGGTTGTGTGATTGTGTGATTGTGTGATTGTGTGAGTGTGTGATTGTGTGATTGTGGATTGTGTGATTGTGTGATTGTGTGATTGTGTGATTGTGTGATTGTGTGATTGTGTGATTGTGGGATTGTGTGGTTGTGTGATTGTGTGGTTGTGTGATTGTGTGACTGTGGGATTGTGTGATTGTGTCACAGTGTGATTGTGTGATTGTGTGGTTGTGTGATTGTGTGATTGTATGACTGTGTGATTGTGGGATTGTGTGGTTGTGTGATTGTGTGATTGTGTGATTGTGGGATTGTGTGGTTGTGTGATTGTGTGGTTGTGTGATTGCGTGATTGTGTGATTGTGGGATTGTGTGATTGTGTGATTGTATGGTTGTGTGATTGTGTGATTGTGTGATTGTGTGATTGTGTGATTGTGTGATTGTGTGATTGTGGGATTGTGTGAGTGTGTGATTGTGTGATTGTGTGATTGTGTGATTGTGTGATTGTGTCACAGTGTGATTGTGTGATTGTGTGATTGTGTGATTGTGTCCATGTGTAATCGTGTGTTTGAGTGCTTGTGTGAGTGTGTGATTGCGTTATTGTGTGATTGTGTGATTGTGTGATTGTGGGATTGTGTGGTTGTGTGAGTGTGTGGTTGTGTGATTGCGTGATTGTGTGATTGTGGGATTGTGTGATTGTGTGATTGTGTGATTATGGGATTGTGTGGTTGTGTGATTGTGTGGTTGTGTGATTGTGTGATTGTGTGATTGCGTGATTGTGTGATTGTGTGATTGTGGGATTGTGTGGTTGTGTGATTGTGTGGTTGTGTGATTGCGTTATTGTGTGATTGTGTGATTGTGTGATTGTATGGTTGTGTGATTGTGTGATTGTGTGATTGTGTGATTGTGTGATTGTGTGATTGTGTGATTGTGGGATTGTGTGAGTGTGTGATTGTGTGATTGTGTGATTGTGTGATTGTGTGATTGTGTCACAGTGTGATTGTGTGATTGTGTGGTTGTGTGATTGTGTGATTGTGTGATTGTGTGATTGTGTGATTGTGTGATTGTGTGATTGTGGGATTGTGTGGTTGTGTGATTGTGTGGTTGTGTGATTGTGTGATTGTGTGATTGTGTGAGTGTGTGATTGTGTGATTGTGGATTGTGTGATTGTGTGATTGTGTGATTGTGTGATTGTGTGATTGTGTGATTGTGTGATTGTGGGATTGTGTGGTTGTGTGATTGTGTGGTTGTGTGATTGTGTGACTGTGGGATTGTGTGGTTGTGTGATTGTGTGGTTGTGTGATTGTGTGATTGTGTGATTGTGGGATTGTGTGATTGTGGGATTGTGTGATTGTGTGATTGTGTGATTGTGTGATTGTGTGATTGTGGGATTGTGTGAGTGTGTGATTGTGTGATTGTGTGATTGTGTGATTGTGTCACAGTGTGATTGTGTGATTGTGTGGTTGTGTGATTGTGTGATTGTGTGACTGTGTGATTGTGGGATTGTGTGGTTGTGTGATTGTGTGATTGTGTGATTGTGGGATTGTGTGGTTGTGTGATTGTGTGGTTGTGTGATTGCGTGATTGTGTGATTGTGGGATTGTGGGATTGTGTGATTGTGTGATTGTATGGTTGTGTGATTGTGTGATTGTGTGATTGTGTGATTGTGTGATTGTGTGATTGTGTGATTGTGGGATTGTGTGAGTGTGTGATTGTGTGATTGTGTGATTGTGTGATTGTGTGATTGTGTGATTGTGTCACAGTGTGATTGTGTGATTGTGTGGTTGTGTGATTGTGTGATTGTGTGATTGTGTGATTGTGGGATTGTGTGGTTGTGTGATTGTGTGGTTGTGTGATTGTGTGATTGTGTGATTGTGGGATTGTGTGATTGCGTGATTGTGTGATTGTGTGATTGTGGATTGTGTGATTGCGTGAGTGTGTGGTTGTGTGACTGTAGATTGCGTATTGTGTGATTGTGTGATTGTGTGATTGTGTGATTGTGTGATTGTGTGATTGTGCGATTGTGTGATTGTGTGATGGCGGGTTGTGGATTGTCTGATTGTGTGATTGTGTATTGGTGTGATTGTGCGATAGTGTGACAATGCGATTGTGTGATTGTGTGGTTGTGTGATTGTGTGATTGCATGGTGGGGTGATTGTGTGATAGTGTGATTGTGTGATAGTGTGATTGTGTGATTGTGTCCATGTGTAATCGTGTGTTTGGGTGCTTGTGTGATTGTGTGAGTGTGTGATTGTGTGATTGTGGATTGTGTGATTGTGTGATTGTGTGATTGTGTGATTGTGTGATTGTGTGATTGTGGGATTGTGTGGTTGTGTGATTGTGTGGTTGTGTGATTGCGTGATTGTGTGATTGTGGGATTGTGTGATTGTGTGACTGTATGGTTGTGTGATTGTGTGATTGTGTGATTGTGTGATTGTGTGATTGTGTGATTCTGTGATTGTGTGATTGTGTGATTGTGTGATTGTGTGATTGTGTGATTGTGTGATTGTGTGAAAGTGGGTTTGCGTGTTTGTGGATTGTGTGGTTGTGTGATTGTGTGATGGCGGGATGTGGATTGTCTGATTGTGTGATTGTGTATTGGTGTGATTGTGCGATTGTGTGACTTTGCGATTGTGTGATTGTGTATTGGTGTGATTGTGCGATTGTGTGACTTTGCGATTGTGTGATTGTGTGATGGCGGGTTATGGATTGTCTGATTGTGTGATTGTGTATTGGTGTGATTATGCGATTGTGTGACAATGCGATTGTGTGATTGTGTGGTTGTGTGATTGTGTGATTGCATGGTGGGGTGATTGTGTGATAGTGTGATTGTGTGATAGTGTGATTGTGTGATTGTGTCCATGTGTAATCGTGTGTTTGGGTGCTTGTGTGATTGTGTGAGTGTGTGATTGTGAGATTGTGGATTGTGTGATTGTGTGACTGTGTGATTGTGTGATTGTGTGATTGTGTGATTGTGGGATTGTGTGGTTGTGTGATTGTGTGGTTGTGTGATTGCGTGATTGTGTGATTGTGGGATTGTGTGATTGTGTGATTGTGTGATTGTGTGATTGTGTGATTGTGTGATTGTGTGATTGTGTGATTGTGGGATTGTGTGAGTGTGTGATTGTGTGAAAGTGGGTTTGCGTGTTTGTGGATTGTGTGGTTGTGTGATTGTGTGATGGCGGGATGTGGATTGTCTGATTGTGTGATTGTGTATTGGTGTGATTGTGCGATTGTGTGACTTTGCGATTGTGTGATTGTGTGATGGCGGGTTATGGATTGTCTGATTGTGTGATTCTGTATTGGTGTGATTATGCGATTGTGTGACAATGCGATTGTGTGATTGTGTGGTTGTGTGATTGTGTGATTGCATGGTGGGGTGATTGTGTGATAGTGTGATTGTGTGATAGTGTGATTGTGTGATTGTGTCCATGTGTAATCGTGTGTTTGGGTGCTTGTGTGATTGTGTGAGTGTGTGATTGTGTGATTGTGGATTGTGTGATTGTGTGACTGTGTGATTGTGTGATTGTGTGATTGTGTGATTGTGGGATTGTGTGGTTGTGTGATTGTGTGGTTGTGTGATTGCGTGATTGTGTGATTGTGGGATTGTGTGATTGTGTGATTGTGTGATTGTGTGATTGTGTGATTGTGTGATTGTGGGATTGTGTGAGTGTGTGATTGTGTGATTGTGTGATTGTGTGATTGTGTGATTGTGTCACAGTGTGATTGTGTGATTGTGTGGTTGTGTGATTGTGTGATTGTGTGATTGTGTGATTGTGTGATTGTGGGATTGTGTGGTTGTGTGATTGTGTGGTTGTGTGATTGTGTGATTGTGTGATTGTGTGATTGTGTGATTGTGGGATTGTGTGATTGCGTGATTGTGTGATTGTGTGATTGTGTGGTTGTGTGATTGTGTGATTGTGTGCTTGTGTGATTGTGCGGTTGTGTGATTGCGTGGTTGCGTGATTGCGTGATTGTGTGATTGTGTGATTGTGTGATTGTGTGGTTGTGTGATTGTGTGATTGTGTGATAGTGTGATTGTGCGATTGTGTGATTGCGTGATTCTGTGATTCCCTCGTTGTGTGATTGTGTTATTGTGTGATGAGGTGCTTGTGGGATGGTGTGATTGTGTGATTGTGTGATAGTGCGATTGTGTGATTGTGTCCATGTGTAATCGTGTGTTTGGGTGCTTGTGTGATTGTGTGAGTGTGTGATTGTGTGATTGTGGATTGTGTGATTGTGTGATTGTGTGATTGTGTGATTGTGTGATTGTGTGATTGTGTGATTGTGTGATTGTGTGATTGTGTGATTGTGTGATTGTGTGATTGTGTGATTGTGTGATTGTGAGATTGTGTGATTGTGTGATTGTGTGATTGTGTGACTGTGTGATTGTGTGATTGTGTGATTGTGTGATTGTGTGATTGTGTGATTGTGTGATTGTGTGGTTGTGCGATTGTGTGGTTGTGTGATTGTGTGATTGTGGGATTGTGTGATTGTGTGATTGCGTGATTGTGTGGTTGTGTGATTGTGTGATTGTGTGATTGTGTGATTGTGCGATTGTGTGATTGCGTGGTTGCGTGATTGCGTGATTGTGTGATTGTGTGATTGTGTGATTGTGTGGTTGTGTGATTGTGTGATTGTGTGATAGTGTGATTGTGCGACTGTGTGATTGTGTCACAGTGTGATTGTGTGATTGTGTGGTTGTGTGATTGTGTGATTGTGTGATTGTGTGATTGTGGGATTGTGTGGTTGTGTGATTGTGTGGTTGTGTGATTGTGTGATTGTGTGGTTGTGTGATTGTGTGATTGTGTGATTGTGGGATTGTGTGGTTGTGTGATTGTGTGGTTGTGTGATTGCGTGATTGTGTGATTGTGGGATTGTGTGATTGTGTGATTGTATGGTTGTGTGATTGTGTGATTGTGTGATTGTGTGATTGTGTGATTGTGTGATTGTGTGATTGTGTGATTGTGGGATTGTGTGAGTGTGTGATTGTGTGATTGTGTGATTGTGTGATTGTGTCACAGTGTGATTGTGTGATTGTGTGGTTGTGTGATTGTGTGATTGTGGGATTGTGTGGTTGTGTGATTGTGTGGTTGTGTGATTGTGTGATTGTGTGATTGTGGGATTGTGTGATTGCGTGATTGTGTGATTGTGTGTTTGTGTGGTTGTGTGATTGTGTGATTGTGTGCTTGTGTGATTGTGCGGTTGTGTGATTGCGTGGTTGCGTGATTGCGTGATTGTGTGATTGTGTGATTGTGTGATTGTGTGGTTGTGTGATTGTGTGATTGTGTGATTGCGTGATTGTGTGATTGTGTGATTGTGTGATTGTGTCACAGTGTGATTGTGTGATTGTGTGGTTGTGTGATTGTGTGATTGTGTGATTGTGTGATTGTGGGATTGTGTGGTTGTGTGATTGTGTGATTGTGTGATCGTGTGATTGTGTGGTTGTGTGATTGTGTGGTTGTGTGATTGTGTGGTTGTGTGATTGTGTGATTGTGTGATTGTGGGATTGTGTGATTGTGTGATTGTGTGATTGTGTGGTTGTGTGATTGTGTGATTGTGTGATTGTGTGATTGTGCGATTGTGTGATTGCGTGGTTGCGTGATTGCGTGATTGTGTGATTGTGTGATTGTGTGATTGTGTGATTGTGTGGTTGTGTGATTGTGTGATTGTGTGATTGTGTGATAGTGTGATTGTGCGATTGTGTGATTGCGTGATTGCCTGGTTGCGTTATTCTGTGATTCCCTCGTTGTGTGATTGTGTTATTGTGTGATGAGGTGCTTGTGGGATGGTGTGATTGTGTGATTGTGTGGTTGTGTGATTATGTGATTGTGTGATTGTGTTCATGTGTTATTTTGTGTTGGGGTGCTTGTGTGATTGCGTGAGTGTATGATTGTGTGACTGTGGATTGTGTATTGTGTGATTGTGTGATTGTGTGATTGTGTGATGGCGGGATGTGGATTGTCTGATTGTGTGATTGTGTATTGGTGTGATTGTGCGATTGTGTGACTTTGCGATTGTGTGGTTGTGTGATGGCGGGTTGTGGATTGTTTGATTGTGTGATTGTGTATTGGCGTGATTGTGCGATTTTGTGACAATGCAATTGTGTGATTGTGTGGTTGTGTGATTGTGTGATTGCATGGTGGGGTGATTGTGTGATAGTGTGATTGTGTGATAGTGTGATAGTGTGATTGTGTGATTGTGTGATTGTGTGATTGTGTGATTGTGTCCATGTGTAATCGTGTGTTTGAGTGCTTGTGTGAGTGTGTGATTGTGTGATTGTGGATTGTGTGATTGTGTGATTGTGTGATTGTGTGATTGTGTGATTGTGTGATTGTGGGTTTGTGTGGTTGTGTGATTGTGTGGTTGTGTGATTGTGTGATTGTGCGATTGTGTGGTAGTGTGATTGCGTTATTGTGTGATTGTGTGATTGTGTGATTGTGTGATTGTGGGATTGTGTGGTTGTGTGAGTGTGTGGTTGTGTGATTGCGTGATTGTGTGATTGTGGGATTGTGTGATTGTGTGATTGTGTGATTATGGGATTGTGTGGTTGTGTGATTGTGTGGTTGTGTGATTGTGTGATTGTGTGATTGCGTGATTGTGTGATTGTGTGATTGTGTGATTGTGGGATTGTGTGGTTGTGTGATTGTGTGGTTGTGTGATTGCGTTATTGTGTGATTGTGGGATTGTGTGATTGTGTGATTGTATGGTTGTGTGATTGTGTGATTGTGTGATTGTGTGATTGTGTGATTGTGTGATTGTGTGATTGTGTGATTGTGGGATTGTGTGAGTGTGTGATTGTGTGATTGTGTGATTGTGTGATTGTGTGATTGTGTGATTGTGTGATTGTGTGATTGTGTCACAGTGTGATTGTGTGATTGTGTGGTTGTGTGATTGTGTGATTGTGTGATTGTGTGATTGTGTGATTGTGTGATTGTGTGATTGTGGGATTGTGTGGTTGTGTGATTGTGTGGTTGTGTGATTGTGTGATTGTGTGATTGTGTGAGTGTGTGATTGTGTGATTGTGGATTGTGTGATTGTGTGATTGTGTGATTGTGTGATTGTGTGATTGTGTGATTGTGTGATTGTGGGATTGTGTGGTTGTGTGATTGTGTGGTTGTGTGATTGTGTGACTGTGGGATTGTGTGATTGTGTCACAGTGTGATTGTGTGATTGTGTGGTTGTGTGATTGTGTGATTGTATGACTGTGTGATTGTGGGATTGTGTGGTTGTGTGATTGTGTGATTGTGTGATTGTGGGATTGTGTGGTTGTGTGATTGTGTGGTTGTGTGATTGCGTGATTGTGTGATTGTGGGATTGTGTGATTGTGTGATTGTATGGTTGTGTGATTGTGTGATTGTGTGATTGTGTGATTGTGTGATTGTGTGATTGTGTGATTGTGGGATTGTGTGAGTGTGTGATTGTGTGATTGTGTGATTGTGTGATTGTGTGATTGTGTCACAGTGTGATTGTGTGATTGTGTGGTTGTGTGATTGTGTGATTGTGTGATTGTGTGATTGTGGGATTGTGTGGTTGTGTGATTGTGTGGTTGTGTGATTGTGTGATTGTGTGATTGTGGGATTGTGTGATTGCGTGATTGTGTGATTGTGTGATTGTGTGATTGTGTGGTTGTGTGATTGTGTGATTGTGTGCTTGTGTGATTGTGCGGTTGTGTGATTGCGTGGTTGCGTGATTGCGTGATTGTGTGATTGTGTGATTGTGTGATTGTGTGGTTGTGTGATTGTGCGATTGTGTGATAGTGTGATTGTGCGATTGTGTGATTGCGTGATTGCCTGGTTGCGTGATTCTGTGATTCCCTCGTTGTGTGATTGTGTTATTGTGTGATGAGGTGCTTGTGGGATGGTGTGATTATGTGATTGTGTGATTGTGTAATTGTGTGATTGTGTGATTGTGTGATTGTGAGATTGTGTGATTGTGTGATTGTGTGATTGTGTGATTGTGTGATTGTGTGATTGTGTGATTGTGTGATTGTGTGATTGTGTGATTGTGTGATTGTGTGGTTGTGTGATTGTGTGGTTGTGTGATTGTGTGATTGTGTGATTGTGGGATTGTGTGATTGTGTGATTGTGTGATTGTGTGGTTGTGTGACTGTGTGATTGTGTGATTGTGTGATTGTGCGATTGTGTGATTGCGTGGTTGCGTGATTGCGTGATTGTGTGATTGTGTGATTGTGTGATTGTGTGATTGTGTGGTTGTGTGATTGCGTTATTGTGTGATTGTGTGATTGTGTGATTATGGGATTGTGTGGTTGTGTGATTGTGTGGTTGTGTGATTGTGTGATTGTGTGATTGCGTGATTGTGTAATTGTGTGATTGTGGGATTGTGTGGTTGTGTGATTGTGTGGTTGTGTGATTGCGTTATTGTGTGATTGTGGGATTGTGTGATTGTGTGATTGTATGGTTGTGTGATTGTGTGATTGTGTGATTGTGTGATTGTGTGATTGTGTGATTGTGTGATTGTGTGATTGTGGGATTGTGTGAGTGTGTGATTGTGTGATTGTGTGATTGTGTGATTGTGTGATTGTGTGATTGTGTGATTGTGTCACAGTGTGATTGTGTGATTGTGTGGTTGTGTGATTGTGTGATTGTGTGATTGTGTGATTGTGGGATTGTGTGGTTGTGTGATTGTGTGGTTGTGTGATTGTGTGATTGTGTGCTTGTGTGATTGTGCGGTTGTGTGATTGCGTGGTTGCGTGATTGCGTGATTGTGTGATTGTGTGATTGTGTGATTGTGTGGTTGTGTGATTGTGTGATTGTGTGATTGTGTGGTTGTGTGATTGTGTGATTGTGTGCTTGTGTGATTGTGCGGTTGTGTGATTGCGTGGTTGCGTGATTGCGTGATTGTGTGATTGTGTGATTGTGTGATTGTGTGGTTGTGTGATTGTGTGATTGTGTGATAGTGTGATTGTGCGATTGTGTGATTGCGTGATTGCCTGGTTGCGTGATTCTGTGATTCCCTCGTTGTGTGATTGTGTTATTGTGTGATGAGGTGCTTGTGGGATGGTGTGATTGTGTGATTGTGTGATTGTGTGATTGTGTGATTGTGTGATTGTGTGATTGTGTGAAAGTGGGTTTGTGTGTTTGTGGATTGTGTGGTTGTGTGATTGTGTGATGGCGGGATGTGGATTGTCTGATTGTGTGATTGTGTATTGGTGTGATTGTGCGATTGTGTGACTTTGCGATTGTGTGATTGTGTGATGGCGGGTTGTGGATTGTCTGATTGTGTGATTGTGTATTTTTGTGATTGTGCGATTGTGTGACAATGCGATTGTGTGACAATGCGATTGTGTGATTGTGTGGTTGTGTGATTGTGTGATTGCATGGTGGGGTGATTGTGTGATAGTGTGATTGTGTGATTGTGTGATTGTGTGATTGTGTGATTGTGTCACAGTGTGATTGTGTGATTGTGTGGTTGTGTGATTGTGTGATTGTGTGATTGTGGGATTGTGTGGTTGTGTGATTGTGTGGTTGTGTGATTGTGTGATTGTGTGCTTGTGTGATTGTGCGGTTGTGTGATTGCGTGGTTGCGTGATTGCGTGATTGTGTGATTGTGTGATTGTGTGATTGTGTGGTTGTGTGATTGTGTGATTGTGTGATTGTGTGATTGTGTCACAGTGTGATTGTGTGATTGTGTGGTTGTGTGATTGTGTGATTGTGTGATTGTGTGATTGTGTGATTGTGTGATTGTGTGATTGTGTGATTGTGTGAAAGTGGGTTTGCGTGTTTGTGGATTGTGTGGTTGTGTGATTGTGTATTGGTGTGATTGTGCGATTGTGTGACAATGCGATTGTGTGATTGTGTGGTTGTGTGATTGTGTGATTGCATGGTGGGGTGATTGTGTGATAGTGTGATTGTGTGATTGTGTGATAGTGTGATTGTGTGATTGTGTCCATGTGTAATCGTGTGTTTGGGTGCTTGTGTGATTGTGTGAGTGTGTGATTGTGTGATTGTGGATTGTGTGATTGTGTGATTGTGTGATTGTGTGATTGTGTGATTGTGTGATTGTGTGATTGTGTGGTTGTGTGATTGTGTGGTTGTGTGATTGCGTGATTGTGTGATTGTGGGATTGTGTGGTTGTGTGATTGTGTGGTTGTGTGATTGCGTGATTGTGTGATTGTGGGATTGTGTGATTGTGTGATTGTATGGTTGTGTGATTGTGTGATTGTGTGATTGTGTGATTGTGGGATTGTGTGAGTGTGTGATTGTGTGATTGTGTGATTGTGTGATTGTGTGATTGTGTGATTGTGTGATTGTGTGATTGTGTCACAGTGTGATTGTGTGATTGTTCGGTTGTGTGATTGTGTGATTGTGTGATTGTGTGATTGTGGGGTTGTGTGGTTGTGTGATTGTGTGGTTGTGTGATTGTGTGATTGTGTGATTGTGGGATTGTGTGAATGCGTGATTGTGTGATTGTGTGATTGTGTGGTTGTGTGATTGTGTGATTGTGTGCTTGTGTGATTGTGCGGTTGTGTGATTGCGTGGTTGCGTGATTGCGTGATTGTGTGATTGTGTGATTGTGTGATTGTGTGGTTGTGTGATTGTGCGATTGTGTGATAGTGTGATTGTGGGATTGTGTGATTGCGTGATTGCCTGGTTGCGTGATTCTGTGATTCCCTCGTTGTGTGATTGAGTTATTGTGTGATGAGGTGCTTGTGGGATGGTGTGATTATGTGATTGTGTGATTGTGTAATTGTGTGATTGTGTGATTGTGTGATTGTGTGATTGTGAGATTGTGTGATTGTGTGATTGTGTGATTGTGTGATTGTGTGATTGTGTGATTGTGTGATTGTGTGATTGTGTGATTGTGTGATTGTGTGATTGTGTGGTTGTGTGATTGTGTGGTTGTGTGATTGTGTGATTGTGTGATTGTGGGATTGTGTGATTGTGTGATTGTGTGATTGTGTGGTTGTGTGATTGTGTGATTGTGTGATTGTGTGATTGTGCGATTGTGTGATTGCGTGGTTGCGTGATTGCGTGATTGTGTGATTGTGTGATTGTGTGATTGTGTGGTTGTGTGATTGTGTGATTGTGTGATAGTGTGATTGTGCGATTGTGTGATTGCGTGATTGCCTGGTTGCGTTATTCTGTGATTCCCTCGTTGTGTGATTGTGTTATTGTGTGATGAGGTGCTTGTGGGATGGTGTGATTGTGTGAATGTGTGATTGTGTGGTTGTGTGATTATGTGATTGTGTGATTGTGTTCATGTGTTATTTTGTGTTGGGGTGCTTGTGTGATTGCGTGAGTGTATGATTGTGTGACTGTGGATTGTGTATTGTGTGATTGTGTGATTGTGTGATTGTGTGATGGCGGGATGTGGATTATCTGATTGTGTGATTGTGTATTGGTGTGATTGTGCGATTGTGTGACTTTGCGATTGTGTGGTTGTGTGATGGCGGGTTGTGGATTGTTTGATTGTGTGATTGTGTATTGTCGTGATTGTGCGATTGTGTGACAATGCAATTGTGTGATTGTGTGGTTGTGTGATTGTGTGATTGCATGGTGGGGTGATTGTGTGATAGTGTGATTGTGTGATAGTGTGATAGTGTGATTGTGTGATTGTGTGATTGTGTGATTGTGTGATTGTGTGATTGTGTGATTGTGTCCATGTGTAATCGTGTGTTTGAGTGCTTGTGTGAGTGTGTGATTGTGTGATTGTGGATTGTGTGATTGTGTGATTGTGTGATTGTGTGATTGTGTGATTGTGTGATTGTGGGTTTGTGTGGTTGTGTGATTGTGTGGTTGTGTGATTGTGTGATTGTGCGATTGTGTGGTAGTGTGATTGCGTTATTGTGTGATTGTGTGATTGTGTGATTGTGGGATTGTGTGGTTGTGTGAGTGTGTGGTTGTGTGATTGCGTGATTGTGTGATTGTGGGATTGTGTGATTGTGTGATTGTGTGATTATGGGATTGTGTGGTTGTGTGATTGTGTGGTTGTGTGATTGTGTGATTGTGTGATTGCGTGATTGTGTGATTGCGTGATTGTGGGATTGTGTGGTTGTGTGATTGTGTGGTTGTGTGATTGCGTTATTGTGTGATTGTGTGATTGTGTGATTGTATGGTTGTGTGATTGTGTGATTGTGTGATTGTGTGATTATGGGATTGTGTGGTTGTGTGATTGTGTGGTTGTGTGATTGTGTGATTGTGTGATTGCGTGATTGTGTGATTGTGTGATTGTGGGATTGTGTGGTTGTGTGATTGTGTGGTTGTGTGATTGCGTTATTGTGTGATTGTGTGATTGTGTGATTGTATGGTTGTGTGATTGTGTGATTGTGTGATTGTGTGATTGTGTGATTGTGTGATTGTGGGATTGTGTGAGTGTGTGATTGTGTGATTGTGTGATTGTGTGATTGTGTGATTGTGTGATTGTGTGATTGTGTCACAGTGTGATTGTGTGATTGTGTGGTTGTGTGATTGTGTGATTGTGTGATTGTGTGATTGTGTGATTGTGTGATTGTGTGATTGCGGGATTGTGTGGTTGTGTGATTGTGTGGTTGTGTGATTGTGTGATTGTGTGATTGTGTGAGTGTGTGATTGTGTGATTGTGGATTGTGTGATTGTGTGATTGTGTGATTGTGTGATTGTGTGATTGTGTGATTGTGTGATTGTGGGATTGTGTGGTTGTGTGATTGTGTGGTTGTGTGATTGTGTGACTGTGGGATTGTGTGGTTGTGTGATTGTGTGGTTGTGTGATTGTGTGATTGTGTGATTGTGTGATTGTGGGATTGTGTGATTGTGGGATTGTGTGATTGTGTGATTGTGTGATTGTGTGATTGTGTGATTGTGGGATTGTGTGAGTGTGTGATTGTGTGATTGTGTGATTGTGTGATTGTGTCACAGTGTGATTGTGTGATTGTGTGGTTGTGTGATTGTGTGATTGTGTGACTGTGTGATTGTGGGATTGTGTGGTTGTGTGATTGTGTGATTGTGTGATTGTGGGATTGTGTGGTTGTGTGATTGTGTGGTTGTGTGATTGCGTGATTGTGTGATTGTGGGATTGTGTGATTGTGTGATTGTATGGTTGTGTGATTGTGTGATTGTGTGATTGTGTGATTGTGTGATTGTGTGATTGTGTGATTGTGGGATTGTGTGAGTGTGTGATTGTGTGATTGTGTGATTGTGTGATTGTGTGATTGTGTCACAGTGTGATTGTGTGATTGTGTGGTTGTGTGATTGTGTGATTGTGTGATTGTGTGATTGTGGGTTTGTGTGGTTGTGTGATTGTGTGGTTGTGTGATTGTGTGATTGTGTGATTGTGGGATTGTGTGATTGCGTGATTGTGTGATTGTGTGATTGTGTGGTTGTGTGATTGTGTGATTGTGTGCTTGTGTGATTGTGCGGTTGTGTGATTGCGTGGTTGCGTGATTGCGTGATTGTGTGATTGTGTGATTGTGTGATTGTGTGGTCGTGTGATTGTGCGATTGTGTGATAGTGTGATTGTGCGATTGTGTGATTGCGTGATTGCCTGGTTGCGTGATTCTGTGATTCCCTCGTTGTGTGATTGTGTTATTGTGTGATGAGGTGCTTGTGGGATGGTGTGATTATGTGATTGTGTGATTGTGTAATTGTGTGATTGTGTGATTGTGTGATTGTGAGATTGTGTGATTGTGTGATTGTGTGATTGTGTGATTGTGTGATTGTGTGATTGTGTGATTGTGTGATTGTGTGATTGTGTGATTGTGTGGTTGTGTGATTGTGTGGTTGTGTGATTGTGTGATTGTGTGATTGTGGGATTGTGTGATTGTGTGATTGTGTGATTGTGTGGTTGTGTGATTGTGTGATTGTGTGATTGTGTGATTGTGCGATTGTGTGATTGCGTGGTTGCGTGATTGCGTGATTGTGTGATTGTGTGATTGTGTGATTGTGTGATTGTGTGGTTGTGTGATTGCGTTATTGTGTGATTGTGTGATTGTGTGATTGTATGGTTGTGTGATTGTGTGATTGTGTGATTGTGTGATTATGGGATTGTGTGGTTGTGTGATTGTGTGGTTGTGTGATTGTGTGATTGTGTGATTGCGTGATTGTGTGATTGTGTGATTGTGGGATTGTGTGGTTGTGTGATTGTGTGGTTGTGTGATTGCGTTATTGTGTGATTGTGTGATTGTGTGATTGTATGGTTGTGTGATTGTGTGATTGTGTGATTGTGTGATTGTGTGATTGTGTGATTGTGTGATTGTGGGATTGTGTGAGTGTGTGATTGTGTGATTGTGTGATTGTGTGATTGTGTGATTGTGTGATTGTGTGATTGTGTCACAGTGTGATTGTGTGATTGTGTGGTTGTGTGATTGTGTGATTGTGTGATTGTGTGATTGTGTGATTGTGTGATTGTGTGATTGCGGGATTGTGTGGTTGTGTGATTGTGTGGTTGTGTGATTGTGTGATTGTGTGATTGTGTGAGTGTGTGATTGTGTGATTGTGGATTGTGTGATTGTGTGATTGTGTGATTGTGTGATTGTGTGATTGTGTGATTGTGTGATTGTGGGATTGTGTGGTTGTGTGATTGTGTGGTTGTGTGATTGTGTGACTGTGGGATTGTGTGGTTGTGTGATTGTGTGGTTGTGTGATTGTGTGATTGTGTGATTGTGTGATTGTGGGATTGTGTGATTGTGGGATTGTGTGATTGTGTGATTGTGTGATTGTGTGATTGTGTGATTGTGGGATTGTGTGAGTGTGTGATTGTGTGATTGTGTGATTGTGTGATTGTGTCACAGTGTGATTGTGTGATTGTGTGATTGTGTGGTTGTGTGATTGTGTGATTGTGTGACTGTGTGATTGTGGGATTGTGTGGTTGTGTGATTGTGTGATTGTGTGATTGTGGGATTGTGTGGTTGTGTGATTGTGTGGTTGTGTGATTGCGTGATTGTGTGATTGTGGGATTGTGTGATTGTGTGATTGTATGGTTGTGTGATTGTGTGATTGTGTGATTGTGTGATTGTGTGATTGTGTGATTGTGTGATTGTGGGATTGTGTGAGTGTGTGATTGTGTGATTGTGTGATTGTGTGATTGTGTGATTGTGTCACAGTGTGATTGTGTGATTGTGTGGTTGTGTGATTGTGTGATTGTGTGATTGTGTGATTGTGGGTTTGTGTGGTTGTGTGATTGTGTGGTTGTGTGATTGTGTGATTGTGTGATTGTGGGATTGTGTGATTGCGTGATTGTGTGATTGTGTGATTGTGTGGTTGTGTGATTGTGTGATTGTGTGCTTGTGTGATTGTGCGGTTGTGTGATTGCGTGGTTGCGTGATTGCGTGATTGTGTGATTGTGTGATTGTGTGATTGTGTGGTCGTGTGATTGTGCGATTGTGTGATAGTGTGATTGTGCGATTGTGTGATTGCGTGATTGCCTGGTTGCGTGATTCTGTGATTCCCTCGTTGTGTGATTGTGTTATTGTGTGATGAGGTGCTTGTGGGATGGTGTGATTATGTGATTGTGTGATTGTGTAATTGTGTGATTGTGTGATTGTGTGATTGTGAGATTGTGTGATTGTGTGATTGTGTGATTGTGTGATTGTGTGATTGTGTGATTGTGTGATTGTGTGATTGTGTGATTGTGTGATTGTGTGGTTGTGTGATTGTGTGGTTGTGTGATTGTGTGATTGTGTGATTGTGGGATTGTGTGATTGTGTGATTGTGTGATTGTGTGGTTGTGTGATTGTGTGATTGTGTGATTGTGTGATTGTGCGATTGTGTGATTGCGTGGTTGCGTGATTGCGTGATTGTGTGATTGTGTGATTGTGTGATTGTGTGATTGTGTGGTTGTGTGATTGCGTTATTGTGTGATTGTGTGATTGTGTGATTGTGTGATTGTGGGATTGTGTGGTTGTGTGAGTGTGTGGTTGTGTGATTGCGTGATTGTGTGATTGTGGGATTGTGTGATTGTGTGATTGTGTGATTATGGGATTGTGTGGTTGTGTGATTGTGTGGTTGTGTGATTGTGTGATTGTGTGATTGCGTGATTGTGTAATTGTGTGATTGTGGGATTGTGTGGTTGTGTGATTGTGTGGTTGTGTGATTGCGTTATTGTGTGATTGTGGGATTGTGTGATTGTGTGATTGTATGGTTGTGTGATTGTGTGATTGTGTGATTGTGTGATTGTGTGATTGTGTGATTGTGTGATTGTGGGATTGTATGAGTGTGTGATTGTGTGATTGTGTGATTGTGTGATTGTGTGATTGTGTGATTGTGTGATTGTGTCACAGTGTGATTGTGTGATTGTGTGGTTGTGTGATTGTGTGATTGTGTGATTGTGGGATTGTGTGGTTGTGTGATTGTGTGGTTGTGTGATTGTGTGATTGTGTGCTTGTGTGATTGTGCGGTTGTGTGATTGCGTGGTTGCGTGATTGCGTGATTGTGTGATTGTGTGATTGTGTGATTGTGTGGTTGTGTGATTGTGTGATTGTGTGATTGTGTGGTTGTGTGATTGTGTGATTGTGTGCTTGTGTGATTGTGCGGTTGTGTGATTGCGTGGTTGCGTGATTGCGTGATTGTGTGATTGTGTGATTGTGTGATTGTGTGGTTGTGTGATTGTGTGATTGTGTGATAGTGTGATTGTGCGATTGTGTGAATGCGTGATTGCCTGGTTGCGTGATTCTGTGATTCCCTCGTTGTGTGATTGTGTTATTGTGTGATGAGGTGCTTGTGGGATGGTGTGATTGTGTGATTGTGTGATTGTGTGATTGTGTGATTGTGTGAAAGTGGGTTTGTGTGTTTGTGGATTGTGTGATTGTGTGATTGTGTGATTGTGTGATTGTGTGATTGTGTGATTGTGTGATTGTGTCACAGTGTGATTGTGTGATTGTTCGGTTGTGTGATTGTGTGATTGTGTGATTGTGTGATTGTGGGGTTGTGTGGTTGTGTGATTGTGTGGTTGTGTGATTGTGTGATTGTGTGATTGTGGGATTGTGTGAATGCGTGATTGTGTGATTGTGTGATTGTGTGGTTGTGTGATTGTGTGATTGTGTGCTTGTGTGATTGTGCGGTTGTGTGATTGCGTGGTTGCGTGATTGCGTGATTGTGTGATTGTGTGATTGTGTGATTGTGTGGTTGTGTGATTGTGCGATTGTGTGATAGTGTGATTGTGGGATTGTGTGATTGCGTGATTGCCTGGTTGCGTGATTCTGTGATTCCCTCGTTGTGTGATTGAGTTATTGTGTGATGAGGTGCTTGTGGGATGGTGTGATTATGTGATTGTGTGATTGTGTAATTGTGTGATTGTGTGATTGTGTGATTGTGTGATTGTGAGATTGTGTGATTGTGTGATTGTGTGATTGTGTGATTGTGTGATTGTGTGATTGTGTGATTGTGTGATTGTGTGATTGTGTGATTGTGTGATTGTGTGATTGTGTGATTGTGTGGTTGTGTGATTGTGTGATTGTGTGATTGTGTGATTGTGTGATTGTGTGATTGTGTGATTGTGTGGTTGTGTGATTGTGTGATTGTGTGATTGTGTGATTGTGCGATTGTGTGATTGCGTGGTTGCGTGATTGCGTGATTGTGTGATTGTGTGATTGTGTGATTGTGTGGTTGTGTGATTGTGTGATTGTGTGATAGTGTGATTGTGCGATTGTGTGATTGCGTGATTGCCTGGTTGCGTTATTCTGTGATTCCCTCGTTGTGTGATTGTGTTATTGTGTGATGAGGTGCTTGTGGGATGGTGTGATTGTGTGAATGTGTGATTGTGTGGTTGTGTGATTATGTGATTGTGTGATTGTGTTCATGTGTTATTTTGTGTTGGGGTGCTTGTGTGATTGCGTGAGTGTATGATTGTGTGACTGTGGATTGTGTATTGTGTGATTGTGTGATTGTGTGATTGTGTGATGGCGGGATGTGGATTATCTGATTGTGTGATTGTGTATTGGTGTGATTGTGCGATTGTGTGACTTTGCGATTGTGTGGTTGTGTGATGGCGGGTTGTGGATTGTTTGATTGTGTGATTGTGTATTGTCGTGATTGTGCGATTGTGTGACAATGCAATTGTGTGATTGTGTGGTTGTGTGATTGTGTGATTGCATGGTGGGGTGATTGTGTGATAGTGTGATTGTGTGATAGTGTGATAGTGTGATTGTGTGATTGTGTGATTGTGTGATTGTGTGATTGTGTGATTGTGTCCATGTGTAATCGTGTGTTTGAGTGCTTGTGTGAGTGTGTGATTGTGTGATTGTGGATTGTGTGATTGTGTGATTGTGTGATTGTGTGATTGTGTGATTGTGTGATTGTGGGTTTGTGTGGTTGTGTGATTGTGTGGTTGTGTGATTGTGTGATTGTGCGATTGTGTGGTAGTGTGATTGCGTTATTGTGTGATTGTGTGATTGTGTGATTGTGGGATTGTGTGGTTGTGTGAGTGTGTGGTTGTGTGATTGCGTGATTGTGTGATTGTGGGATTGTGTGATTGTGTGATTGTGTGATTATGGGATTGTGTGGTTGTGTGATTGTGTGGTTGTGTGATTGTGTGATTGTGTGATTGCGTGATTGTGTGATTGTGTGATTGTGGGATTGTGTGGTTGTGTGATTGTGTGGTTGTGTGATTGCGTTATTGTGTGATTGTGTGATTGTGTGATTGTATGGTTGTGTGATTGTGTGATTGTGTGATTGTGTGATTATGGGATTGTGTGGTTGTGTGATTGTGTGGTTGTGTGATTGTGTGATTGTGTGATTGCGTGATTGTGTGATTGTGTGATTGTGGGATTGTGTGGTTGTGTGATTGTGTGGTTGTGTGATTGCGTTATTGTGTGATTGTGTGATTGTGTGATTGTATGGTTGTGTGATTGTGTGATTGTGTGATTGTGTGATTGTGTGATTGTGTGATTGTGTGATTGTGGGATTGTGTGAGTGTGTGATTGTGTGATTGTGTGATTGTGTGATTGTGTGATTGTGTGATTGTGTGATTGTGTCACAGTGTGATTGTGTGATTGTGTGGTTGTGTGATTGTGTGATTGTGTGATTGTGTGATTGTGTGATTGTGTGATTGCGGGATTGTGTGGTTGTGTGATTGTGTGGTTGTGTGATTGTGTGATTGTGTGATTGTGTGAGTGTGTGATTGTGTGATTGTGGATTGTGTGATTGTGTGATTGTGTGATTGTGTGATTGTGTGATTGTGTGATTGTGTGATTGTGGGATTGTGTGGTTGTGTGATTGTGTGGTTGTGTGATTGTGTGACTGTGGGATTGTGTGGTTGTGTGATTGTGTGGTTGTGTGATTGTGTGATTGTGTGATTGTGTGATTGTGGGATTGTGTGATTGTGGGATTGTGTGATTGTGTGATTGTGTGATTGTGTGATTGTGTGATTGTGGGATTGTGTGAGTGTGTGATTGTGTGATTGTGTGATTGTGTGATTGTGTCACAGTGTGATTGTGTGATTGTGTGGTTGTGTGATTGTGTGATTGTGTGACTGTGTGATTGTGGGATTGTGTGGTTGTGTGATTGTGTGATTGTGTGATTGTGGGATTGTGTGGTTGTGTGATTGTGTGGTTGTGTGATTGCGTGATTGTGTGATTGTGGGATTGTGTGATTGTGTGATTGTATGGTTGTGTGATTGTGTGATTGTGTGATTGTGTGATTGTGTGATTGTGTGATTGTGTGATTGTGGGATTGTGTGAGTGTGTGATTGTGTGATTGTGTGATTGTGTGATTGTGTGATTGTGTCACAGTGTGATTGTGTGATTGTGTGGTTGTGTGATTGTGTGATTGTGTGATTGTGTGATTGTGGGATTGTGTGGTTGTGTGATTGTGTGGTTGTGTGATTGTGTGATTGTGTGATTGTGGGATTGTGTGATTGCGTGATTGTGTGATTGTGTGATTGTGTGGTTGTGTGATTGTGTGATTGTGTGCTTGTGTGATTGTGCGGTTGTGTGATTGCGTGGTTGCGTGATTGCGTGATTGTGTGATTGTGTGATTGTGTGATTGTGTGGTCGTGTGATTGTGCGATTGTGTGATAGTGTGATTGTGCGATTGTGTGATTGCGTGATTGCCTGGTTGCGTGATTCTGTGATTCCCTCGTTGTGTGATTGTGTTATTGTGTGATGAGGTGCTTGTGGGATGGTGTGATTATGTGATTGTGTGATTGTGTAATTGTGTGATTGTGTGATTGTGTGATTGTGAGATTGTGTGATTGTGTGATTGTGTGATTGTGTGATTGTGTGATTGTGTGATTGTGTGATTGTGTGATTGTGTGATTGTGTGATTGTGTGATTGTGTGGTTGTGTGATTGTGTGGTTGTGTGATTGTGTGATTGTGTGATTGTGGGATTGTGTGATTGTGTGATTGTGTGATTGTGTGGTTGTGTGATTGTGTGATTGTGTGATTGTGTGATTGTGCGATTGTGTGATTGCGTGGTTGCGTGATTGCGTGATTGTGTGATTGTGTGATTGTGTGATTGTGTGATTGTGTGGTTGTGTGATTGCGTTATTGTGTGATTGTGTGATTGTGTGATTGTGTGATTGTGGGATTGTGTGGTTGTGTGAGTGTGTGGTTGTGTGATTGCGTGATTGTGTGATTGTGGGATTGTGTGATTGTGTGATTGTGTGATTATGGGATTGTGTGGTTGTGTGATTGTGTGGTTGTGTGATTGTGTGATTGTGTGATTGCGTGATTGTGTAATTGTGTGATTGTGGGATTGTGTGGTTGTGTGATTGTGTGGTTGTGTGATTGCGTTATTGTGTGATTGTGGGATTGTGTGATTGTGTGATTGTATGGTTGTGTGATTGTGTGATTGTGTGATTGTGTGATTGTGTGATTGTGTGATTGTGTGATTGTGGGATTGTATGAGTGTGTGATTGTGTGATTGTGTGATTGTGTGATTGTGTGATTGTGTGATTGTGTGATTGTGTGATTGTGTCACAGTGTGATTGTGTGATTGTGTGGTTGTGTGATTGTGTGATTGTGTGATTGTGGGATTGTGTGGTTGTGTGATTGTGTGGTTGTGTGATTGTGTGATTGTGTGCTTGTGTGATTGTGCGGTTGTGTGATTGCGTGGTTGCGTGATTGCGTGATTGTGTGATTGTGTGATTGTGTGATTGTGTGGTTGTGTGATTGTGTGATTGTGTGATTGTGTGGTTGTGTGATTGTGTGATTGTGTGCTTGTGTGATTGTGCGGTTGTGTGATTGCGTGGTTGCGTGATTGCGTGATTGTGTGATTGTGTGATTGTGTGATTGTGTGGTTGTGTGATTGTGTGATTGTGTGATAGTGTGATTGTGCGATTGTGTGAATGCGTGATTGCCTGGTTGCGTGATTCTGTGATTCCCTCGTTGTGTGATTGTGTTATTGTGTGATGAGGTGCTTGTGGGATGGTGTGATTGTGTGATTGTGTGATTGTGTGATTGTGTGATTGTGTGAAAGTGGGTTTGTGTGTTTGTGGATTGTGTGATTGTGTGATTGTGTGATTGTGTGATTGTGTGATTGTGTGATTGTGTGATTGTGTGATTGTGTGATTGTGTCACAGTGTGATTGTGTGATTGTTCGGTTGTGTGATTGTGTGATTGTGTGATTGTGGGGTTGTGTGGTTGTGTGATTGTGTGGTTGTGTGATTGTGTGATTGTGTGATTGTGGGATTGTGTGAATGCGTGATTGTGTGATTGTGTGATTGTGTGGTTGTGTGATTGTGTGATTGTGTGCTTGTGTGATTGTGCGGTTGTGTGATTGCGTGGTTGCGTGATTGCGTGATTGTGTGATTGTGTGATTGTGTGATTGTGTGGTTGTGTGATTGTGCGATTGTGTGATAGTGTGATTGTGGGATTGTGTGATTGCGTGATTGCCTGGTTGCGTGATTCTGTGATTCCCTCGTTGTGTGATTGAGTTATTGTGTGATGAGGTGCTTGTGGGATGGTGTGATTATGTGATTGTGTGATTGTGTAATTGTGTGATTGTGTGATTGTGTGATTGTGTGATTGTGAGATTGTGTGATTGTGTGATTGTGTGATTGTGTGATTGTGTGATTGTGTGATTGTGTGATTGTGTGATTGTGTGATTGTGTGATTGTGTGATTGTGTGGTTGTGTGATTGTGTGGTTGTGTGATTGTGTGATTGTGTGATTGTGTGATTGTGTGATTGTGTGATTGTGTGATTGTGTGGTTGTGTGATTGTGTGATTGTGTGATTGTGTGATTGTGCGATTGTGTGATTGCGTGGTTGCGTGATTGCGTGATTGTGTGATTGTGTGATTGTGTGATTGTGTGGTTGTGTGATTGTGTGATTGTGTGATAGTGTGATTGTGCGATTGTGTGATTGCGTGATTGCCTGGTTGCGTTATTCTGTGATTCCCTCGTTGTGTGATTGTGTTATTGTGTGATGAGGTGCTTGTGGGATGGTGTGATTGTGTGAATGTGTGATTGTGTGGTTGTGTGATTATGTGATTGTGTGATTGTGTTCATGTGTTATTTTGTGTTGGGGTGCTTGTGTGATTGCGTGAGTGTATGATTGTGTGACTGTGGATTGTGTATTGTGTGATTGTGTGATTGTGTGATTGTGTGATGGCGGGATGTGGATTATCTGATTGTGTGATTGTGTATTGGTGTGATTGTGCGATTGTGTGACTTTGCGATTGTGTGGTTGTGTGATGGCGGGTTGTGGATTGTTTGATTGTGTGATTGTGTATTGTCGTGATTGTGCGATTGTGTGACAATGCAATTGTGTGATTGTGTGGTTGTGTGATTGTGTGATTGCATGGTGGGGTGATTGTGTGATAGTGTGATTGTGTGATAGTGTGATAGTGTGATTGTGTGATTGTGTGATTGTGTGATTGTGTGATTGTGTGATTGTGTCCATGTGTAATCGTGTGTTTGAGTGCTTGTGTGAGTGTGTGATTGTGTGATTGTGGATTGTGTGATTGTGTGATTGTGTGATTGTGTGATTGTGTGATTGTGTGATTGTGGGTTTGTGTGGTTGTGTGATTGTGTGGTTGTGTGATTGTGTGATTGTGCGATTGTGTGGTAGTGTGATTGCGTTATTGTGTGATTGTGTGATTGTGTGATTGTGGGATTGTGTGGTTGTGTGAGTGTGTGGTTGTGTGATTGCGTGATTGTGTGATTGTGGGATTGTGTGATTGTGTGATTGTGTGATTATGGGATTGTGTGGTTGTGTGATTGTGTGGTTGTGTGATTGTGTGATTGTGTGATTGCGTGATTGTGTGATTGTGTGATTGTGGGATTGTGTGGTTGTGTGATTGTGTGGTTGTGTGATTGCGTTATTGTGTGATTGTGTGATTGTGTGATTGTATGGTTGTGTGATTGTGTGATTGTGTGATTGTGTGATTATGGGATTGTGTGGTTGTGTGATTGTGTGGTTGTGTGATTGTGTGATTGTGTGATTGCGTGATTGTGTGATTGTGTGATTGTGGGATTGTGTGGTTGTGTGATTGTGTGGTTGTGTGATTGCGTTATTGTGTGATTGTGTGATTGTGTGATTGTATGGTTGTGTGATTGTGTGATTGTGTGATTGTGTGATTGTGTGATTGTGTGATTGTGTGATTGTGGGATTGTGTGAGTGTGTGATTGTGTGATTGTGTGATTGTGTGATTGTGTGATTGTGTGATTGTGTGATTGTGTCACAGTGTGATTGTGTGATTGTGTGGTTGTGTGATTGTGTGATTGTGTGATTGTGTGATTGTGTGATTGTGTGATTGCGGGATTGTGTGGTTGTGTGATTGTGTGGTTGTGTGATTGTGTGATTGTGTGATTGTGTGAGTGTGTGATTGTGTGATTGTGGATTGTGTGATTGTGTGATTGTGTGATTGTGTGATTGTGTGATTGTGTGATTGTGTGATTGTGGGATTGTGTGGTTGTGTGATTGTGTGGTTGTGTGATTGTGTGACTGTGGGATTGTGTGGTTGTGTGATTGTGTGGTTGTGTGATTGTGTGATTGTGTGATTGTGTGATTGTGGGATTGTGTGATTGTGGGATTGTGTGATTGTGTGATTGTGTGATTGTGTGATTGTGGGATTGTGTGAGTGTGTGATTGTGTGATTGTGTGATTGTGTGATTGTGTCACAGTGTGATTGTGTGATTGTGTGGTTGTGTGATTGTGTGATTGTGTGACTGTGTGATTGTGGGATTGTGTGGTTGTGTGATTGTGTGATTGTGTGATTGTGGGATTGTGTGGTTGTGTGATTGTGTGGTTGTGTGATTGCGTGATTGTGTGATTGTGGGATTGTGTGATTGTGTGATTGTATGGTTGTGTGATTGTGTGATTGTGTGATTGTGTGATTGTGTGATTGTGTGATTGTGGGATTGTGTGAGTGTGTGATTGTGTGATTGTGTGATTGTGTGATTGTGTGATTGTGTCACAGTGTGATTGTGTGATTGTGTGGTTGTGTGATTGTGTGATTGTGTGATTGTGTGATTGTGGGATTGTGTGGTTGTGTGATTGTGTGGTTGTGTGATTGTGTGATTGTGTGATTGTGGGATTGTGTGATTGCGTGATTGTGTGATTGTGTGATTGTGTGGTTGTGTGATTGTGTGATTGTGTGCTTGTGTGATTGTGCGGTTGTGTGATTGCGTGGTTGCGTGATTGCGTGATTGTGTGATTGTGTGATTGTGTGATTGTGTGGTCGTGTGATTGTGCGATTGTGTGATAGTGTGATTGTGCGATTGTGTGATTGCGTGATTGCCTGGTTGCGTGATTCTGTGATTCCCTCGTTGTGTGATTGTGTTATTGTGTGATGAGGTGCTTGTGGGATGGTGTGATTATGTGATTGTGTGATTGTGTAATTGTGTGATTGTGTGATTGTGTGATTGTGAGATTGTGTGATTGTGTGATTGTGTGATTGTGTGATTGTGTGATTGTGTGATTGTGTGATTGTGTGATTGTGTGATTGTGTGATTGTGTGATTGTGTGGTTGTGTGATTGTGTGGTTGTGTGATTGTGTGATTGTGGGATTGTGTGATTGTGTGATTGTGTGATTGTGTGGTTGTGTGATTGTGTGATTGTGTGATTGTGTGATTGTGCGATTGTGTGATTGCGTGGTTGCGTGATTGCGTGATTGTGTGATTGTGTGATTGTGTGATTGTGTGATTGTGTGGTTGTGTGATTGCGTTATTGTGTGATTGTGTGATTGTGTGATTGTGTGATTGTGGGATTGTGTGGTTGTGTGAGTGTGTGGTTGTGTGATTGCGTGATTGTGTGATTGTGGGATTGTGTGATTGTGTGATTGTGTGATTATGGGATTGTGTGGTTGTGTGATTGTGTGGTTGTGTGATTGTGTGATTGTGTGATTGCGTGATTGTGTAATTGTGTGATTGTGGGATTGTGTGGTTGTGTGATTGTGTGGTTGTGTGATTGCGTTATTGTGTGATTGTGGGATTGTGTGATTGTGTGATTGTATGGTTGTGTGATTGTGTGATTGTGTGATTGTGTGATTGTGTGATTGTGTGATTGTGGGATTGTATGAGTGTGTGATTGTGTGATTGTGTGATTGTGTGATTGTGTGATTGTGTGATTGTGTCACAGTGTGATTGTGTGATTGTGTGGTTGTGTGATTGTGTGATTGTGTGATTGTGGGATTGTGTGGTTGTGTGATTGTGTGGTTGTGTGATTGTGTGATTGTGTGCTTGTGTGATTGTGCGGTTGTGTGATTGCGTGGTTGCGTGATTGCGTGATTGTGTGATTGTGTGATTGTGTGATTGTGTGGTTGTGTGATTGTGTGATTGTGTGATTGTGTGGTTGTGTGATTGTGTGATTGTGTGCTTGTGTGATTGTGCGGTTGTGTGATTGCGTGGTTGCGTGATTGCGTGATTGTGTGATTGTGTGATTGTGTGATTGTGTGGTTGTGTGATTGTGTGATTGTGTGATAGTGTGATTGTGCGATTGTGTGAATGCGTGATTGCCTGGTTGCGTGATTCTGTGATTCCCTCGTTGTGTGATTGTGTTATTGTGTGATGAGGTGCTTGTGGGATGGTGTGATTGTGTGATTGTGTGATTGTGTGATTGTGTGAAAGTGGGTTTGTGTGTTTGTGGATTGTGTGGTTGTGTGATTGTGTGATGGCGGGATGTGGATTGTCTGATTGTGTGATTGTGTATTGGTGTGATTGTGCGATTGTGTGACTTTGCGATTGTGTGATTGTGTGATGGCGGGTTGTGGATTGTCTGATTGTGTGATTGTGTATTTTTGTGATTGTGCGATTGTGTGACAATGCGATTGTGTGACAATGCGATTGTGTGATTGTGTGGTTGTGTGATTGTGTGATTGCATGGTGGGGTGATTGTGTGATAGTGTGATTGTGTGATTGTGTGATTGTGTGATTGTGTGATTGTGTCACAGTGTGATTGTGTGATTGTGTGGTTGTGTGATTGTGTGATTGTGTGATTGTGGGATTGTGTGGTTGTGTGATTGTGTGGTTGTGTGATTGTGTGATTGTGTGCTTGTGTGATTGTGCGGTTGTGTGATTGCGTGGTTGCGTGATTGCGTGATTGTGTGATTGTGTGATTGTGTGATTGTGTGGTTGTGTGATTGTGTGATTGTGTGATTGTGTGATTGTGTCACAGTGTGATTGTGTGATTGTGTGGTTGTGTGATTGTGTGATTGTGTGATTGTGTGATTGTGTGATTGTGTGATTGTGTGATTGTGTGATTGTGTGATTGTGTGAAAGTGGGTTTGCGTGTTTGTGGATTGTGTGGTTGTGTGATTGTGTATTGGTGTGATTGTGCGATTGTGTGACAATGCGATTGTGTGATTGTGTGGTTGTGTGATTGTGTGATTGCATGGTGGGGCGATTGTGTGATAGTGTGATTGTGTGATTGTGTGATAGTGTGATTGTGTGATTGTGTCCATGTGTAATCGTGTGTTTGGGTGCTTGTGTGATTGTGTGAGTGTGTGATTGTGTGATTGTGGATTGTGTGATTGTGTGATTGTGTGATTGTGTGATTGTGTGATTGTGTGATTGTGTGATTGTGTGATTTTGTGATTGTGGGATTGTGTGGTTGTGTGATTGTGTGGTTGTGTGATTGCGTGATTGTGTGATTGTGGGATTGTGTGATTGTGTGATTGTGTGATTGTGCGGTTGTGTGATTGCGTGGTTGCGTGATTGCGTGATTGTGTGATTGTGTGATTGTGTGATTGTGTGGTTGTGTGATTGTGTGATTGTGTGATTGTGTGGTTGTGTGATTCTGTGATTGTGTGCTTGTGTGATTGTGCGGTTGTGTGATTGCGTGATTGCGTGGTTGCGTGATTGCGTGATTGTGTGATTGTGTGATTGTGTGATTGTGTGGTTGTGTGATTGTGTGATTGTGTGATAGTGTGATTGTGCGATTGTGTGATTGCGTGATTGCCTGGTTGCGTTATTCTGTGATTCCCTCGTTGTGTGATTGTGTTATTGTGTGATGAGGTGCTTGTGGGATGGTGTGATTGTGTGACTGTGGATTGTGTATTGTGTGATTGTGTGATTGTGTGATTGTGTGATGGCGGGATGTGGATTATCTGATTGTGTGATTGTGTATTGGTGTGATTGTGCGATTGTGTGACTTTGCGATTGTGTGGTTGTGTGATGGCGGGTTGTGGATTGTTTGATTGTGTGATTGTGTATTGTCGTGATTGTGCGATTGTGTGACAATGCAATTGTGTGATTGTGTGGTTGTGTGATTGTGTGATTGCATGGTGGGGTGATTGTGTGATAGTGTGATTGTGTGATAGTGTGATAGTGTGATTGTGTGATTGTGTGATTGTGTGATTGTGTGATTGTGTGATTGTGTGATTGTGTGATTGTGTGATTGTGTGATTGTGTCCATGTGTAATCGTGTGTTTGGGTGCTTGTGTGATTGTGTGGTTGTGTGATTGTGTATTGGTGTGATTGTGCGATTGTGTGACAATGCGATTGTGTGATTGTGTGGTTGTGTGATTGTGTGATTGCATGGTGGGGTGATTGTGTGATAGTGTGATTGTGTGATTGTGTGATAGTGTGATTGTGTGATTGTGTCCATGTGTAATCGTGTGTTTGGGTGCTTGTGTGATTGTGTGAGTGTGTGATTGTGTGATTGTGGATTGTGTGATTGTGTGATTGTGTGATTGTGTGATTGTGTGATTGTGTGATTGTGTGATTGTGTGGTTGTGTGATTGTGTGGTTGTGTGATTGCGTGATTGTGTGATTGTGGGATTGTGTGGTTGTGTGATTGTGTGGTTGTGTGATTGCGTGATTGTGTGATTGTGGGATTGTGTGATTGCGTGGTTGCGTGATTGCGTGATTGTGTGATTGTGTGATTGTGTGATTGTGTGGTTGTGTGATTGTGTGATTGTGTGATAGTGTGATTGTGCGATTGTGTGATTGCGTGATTGCCTGGTTGCGTTATTCTGTGATTCCCTCGTTGTGTGATTGTGTTATTGTGTGATGAGGTGCTTGTGGGATGGTGTGATTGTGTGAATGTGTGATTGTGTGGTTGTGTGATTATGTGATTGTGTGATTGTGTTCATGTGTTATTTTGTGTTGGGGTGCTTGTGTGATTGCGTGAGTGTATGATTGTGTGACTGTGGATTGTGTATTGTGTGATTGTGTGATTGTGTGATTGTGTGATGGCGGGATGTGGATTATCTGATTGTGTGATTGTGTATTGGTGTGATTGTGCGATTGTGTGACTTTGCGATTGTGTGGTTGTGTGATGGCGGGTTGTGGATTGTTTGATTGTGTGATTGTGTATTGTCGTGATTGTGCGATTGTGTGACAATGCAATTGTGTGATTGTGTGGTTGTGTGATTGTGTGATTGCATGGTGGGGTGATTGTGTGATAGTGTGATTGTGTGATAGTGTGATAGTGTGATTGTGTGATTGTGTGATTGTGTGATTGTGTGATTGTGTGATTGTGTGATTGTGTGATTGTGTGATTGTGTGATTGTGTCCATGTGTAATCGTGTGTTTGGGTGCTTGTGTGATTGTGTGAGTGTGTGATTGTGTGATTGTGTGCTTGTGCGATTGTGCGGTTGTGTGATTGCGTGGTTGCGTGATTGCGTGATTGTGTGATTGTGTGATTGTGTGATTGTGTGGTTGTGTGATTGTGTGATTGTGTGATTGTGTGATTGTGTCACAGTGTGATTGTGTGATTGTGTGGTTGTGTGATTGTGTGATTGTGTGATTGTGTGATTGTGTGATTGTGTGATTGTGTGATTGTGTGATTGTGTGAAAGTGGGTTTGCGTGTTTGTGGATTGTGTGGTTGTGTGATTGTGTATTGGTGTGATTGTGCGATTGTGTGACAATGCGATTGTGTGATTGTGTGGTTGTGTGATTGTGTGATTGCATGGTGGGGCGATTGTGTGATAGTGTGATTGTGTGATTGTGTGATAGTGTGATTGTGTGATTGTGTCCATGTGTAATCGTGTGTTTGGGTGCTTGTGTGATTGTGTGAGTGTGTGATTGTGTGATTGTGGATTGTGTGATTGTGTGATTGTGTGATTGTGTGATTGTGTGATTGTGTGATTGTGTGATTGTGTGATTTTGTGATTGTGGGATTGTGTGGTTGTGTGATTGTGTGGTTGTGTGATTGCGTGATTGTGTGATTGTGGGATTGTGTGATTGTGTGATTGTGTGATTGTGCGGTTGTGTGATTGCGTGGTTGCGTGATTGCGTGATTGTGTGATTGTGTGATTGTGTGATTGTGTGGTTGTGTGATTGTGTGATTGTGTGATTGTGTGGTTGTGTGATTGTGTGATTGTGTGCTTGTGTGATTGTGCGGTTGTGTGATTGCGTGGTTGCGTGATTGCGTGATTGTGTGATTGTGTGATTGTGTGATTGTGTGGTTGTGTGATTGTGTGATTGTGTGATAGTGTGATTGTGCGATTGTGTGAATGCGTGATTGCCTGGTTGCGTGATTCTGTGATTCCCTCGTTGTGTGATTGTGTTATTGTGTGATGAGGTGCTTGTGGGATGGTGTGATTGTGTGATTGTGTGATTGTGTGATTGTGTGAAAGTGGGTTTGTGTGTTTGTGGATTGTGTGGTTGTGTGATTGTGTGATGGCGGGATGTGGATTGTCTGATTGTGTGATTGTGTATTGGTGTGATTGTGCGATTGTGTGACTTTGCGATTGTGTGATTGTGTGATGGCGGGTTGTGGATTGTCTGATTGTGTGATTGTGTATTTTTGTGATTGTGCGATTGTGTGACAATGCGATTGTGTGACAATGCGATTGTGTGATTGTGTGGTTGTGTGATTGTGTGATTGCATGGTGGGGTGATTGTGTGATAGTGTGATTGTGTGATTGTGTGATTGTGTGATTGTGTGATTGTGTCACAGTGTGATTGTGTGATTGTGTGGTTGTGTGATTGTGTGATTGTGTGATTGTGGGATTGTGTGGTTGTGTGATTGTGTGGTTGTGTGATTGTGTGATTGTGTGCTTGTGTGATTGTGCGGTTGTGTGATTGCGTGGTTGCGTGATTGCGTGATTGTGTGATTGTGTGATTGTGTGATTGTGTGGTTGTGTGATTGTGTGATTGTGTGATTGTGTGATTGTGTCACAGTGTGATTGTGTGATTGTGTGGTTGTGTGATTGTGTGATTGTGTGATTGTGTGATTGTGTGATTGTGTGATTGTGTGATTGTGTGATTGTGTGAAAGTGGGTTTGCGTGTTTGTGGATTGTGTGGTTGTGTGATTGTGTATTGGTGTGATTGTGCGATTGTGTGACAATGCGATTGTGTGATTGTGTGGTTGTGTGATTGTGTGATTGCATGGTGGGGTGATTGTGTGATAGTGTGATTGTGTGATTGTGTGATAGTGTGATTGTGTGATTGTGTCCATGTGTAATCGTGTGTTTGGGTGATTGTGTGGTTGTGTGATTGTGTGATTGTGTGATTGTGGGATTGTGTGATTGTGTGATTGTGTGATTGTGTGGTTGTGTGATTGTGTGATTGTGTGATTGTGTGATTGTGCGATTGTGTGATTGCGTGGTTGCGTGATTGCGTGATTGTGTGATTGTGTGATTGTGTGATTGTGTGGTTGTGTGATTGTGTGATTGTGTGATAGTGTGATTGTGCGATTGTGTGATTGCGTGATTGCCTGGTTGCGTTATTCTGTGATTCCCTCGTTGTGTGATTGTGTTATTGTGTGATGAGGTGCTTGTGGGATGGTGTGATTGTGTGAATGTGTGATTGTGTGGTTGTGTGATTATGTGATTGTGTGATTGTGTTCATGTGTTATTTTGTGTTGGGGTGCTTGTGTGATTGCGTGAGTGTATGATTGTGTGACTGTGGATTGTGTATTGTGTGATTGTGTGATTGTGTGATTGTGTGATGGCGGGATGTGGATTATCTGATTGTGTGATTGTGTATTGGTGTGATTGTGCGATTGTGTGACTTTGCGATTGTGTGGTTGTGTGATGGCGGGTTGTGGATTGTTTGATTGTGTGATTGTGTATTGTCGTGATTGTGCGATTGTGTGACAATGCAATTGTGTGATTGTGTGGTTGTGTGATTGTGTGATTGCATGGTGGGGTGATTGTGTGATAGTGTGATTGTGTGATAGTGTGATAGTGTGATTGTGTGATTGTGTGATTGTGTGATTGTGTGATTGTGTGATTGTGTGATTGTGTGATTGTGTGATTGTGTGATTGTGTCCATGTGTAATCGTGTGTTTGGGTGCTTGTGTGATTGTGTGAGTGTGTGATTGTGTGATTGTGTGCTTGTGCGATTGTGCGGTTGTGTGATTGCGTGGTTGCGTGATTGCGTGATTGTGTGATTGTGTGATTGTGTGATTGTGTGGTTGTGTGATTGTGTGATTGTGTGATTGTGTGATTGTGTCACAGTGTGATTGTGTGATTGTGTGGTTGTGTGATTGTGTGATTGTGTGATTGTGTGATTGTGTGATTGTGTGATTGTGTGATTGTGTGATTGTGTGAAAGTGGGTTTGCGTGTTTGTGGATTGTGTGGTTGTGTGATTGTGTATTGGTGTGATTGTGCGATTGTGTGACAATGCGATTGTGTGATTGTGTGGTTGTGTGATTGTGTGATTGCATGGTGGGGCGATTGTGTGATAGTGTGATTGTGTGATTGTGTGATAGTGTGATTGTGTGATTGTGTCCATGTGTAATCGTGTGTTTGGGTGCTTGTGTGATTGTGTGAGTGTGTGATTGTGTGATTGTGGATTGTGTGATTGTGTGATTGTGTGATTGTGTGATTGTGTGATTGTGTGATTGTGTGATTTTGTGATTGTGGGATTGTGTGGTTGTGTGATTGTGTGGTTGTGTGATTGCGTGATTGTGTGATTGTGGGATTGTGTGATTGTGTGATTGTATGGTTGTGTGATTGTGTGATTGTGTGATTGTGGGATTGTGTGGTTGTGTGATTGTGTGGTTGTGTGATTGCGTGATTGTGTGATTGTGTGATTGTGGGATTGTGTGATTGTGTGATTGTGTGGTTGTGTGATTGTGTGATTGTGTGGTTGTGTGATTGTGTGATTGTGTGATTGTGTGATTGTGGGATTGTATGGTTGTGTGATTGTGTGATTGTGTGATTGTGGGATTGTGTGGTTGTGTGATTGTGTGGTTGTGTGATTGCGTGATTGTGTGATTGTGGGATTGTGTGATTGTGTGATTGTATGGTTGTGTGATTGTGTGATTGTGTGATTGTGTGATTGTGTGATTGTGTGATTGTGTGATTGTGTGATTGTGTGATTGTGGGATTGTGTGAGTGTGTGACTGTGTGATTGTGTGGTTGTGTGATTGTGTGATTGTGTCACAGTGTGATTGTGTGATTGTGTGGTTGTGTGATTGTGTGATTGTGTGATTGTGTGATTGTGGGATTGTGTGGTTGTGTGATTGTGTGGTTGTGTGATTGTGTGATTGTGTGATTGTGGGATTGTGTGATTGCGTGATTGTGTGATTGTGTGATTGTGTGGTTGTGTGATTGTGTGATTGTGTGCTTGTGTGATTGTGCGGTTGTGTGATTGCGTGGTTGCGTGATTGCGTGATTGTGTGATTGTGTGATTGTGTGATTGTGTGGTTGTGTGATTGTGCGATTGTGTGATAGTGTGATTGTGCGATTGTGTGATTGCGTGATTGCCTGGTTGCGTGATTCTGTGATTCCCTCGTTGTGTGATTGTGTTATTGTGTGATGAGGTGCTTGTGGGATGGTGTGATTATGTGATTGTGTGATTGTGTAATTGTGTGATTGTGTGATTGTGTGATTGTGAGATTGTGTGATTGTGTGATTGTGTGATTGTGTGATTGTGTGATTGTGTGATTGTGTGATTGTGTGGTTGTGTGATTGTGTGGTTGTGTGATTGTGTGATTGTGTGATTGTGGGATTGTGTGATTGTGTGATTGTGTGATTGTGTGGTTGTGTGATTGTGTGATTGTGTGATTGTGTGATTGTGCGATTGTGTGATTGCGTGGTTGCGTGATTGCGTGATTGTGTGATTGTGTGATTGTGTGATTGTGTGATTGTGTGGTTGTGTGATTGCGTTATTGTGTGATTGTGTGATTGTGTGACTGTGTGATTGTGGGATTGTGTGGTTGTGTGAGTGTGTGGTTGTGTGATTGCGTGATTGTGTGATTGTGGGATTGTGTGATTGTGTGATTGTGTGATTATGGGATTGTGTGGTTGTGTGATTGTGTGGTTGTGTGATTGTGTGATTGTGTGATTGCGTGATTGTGTGATTGTGTGATTGTGGGATTGTGTGGTTGTGTGATTGTGTGGTTGTGTGATTGCGTTATTGTGTGATTGTGGGATTGTGTGATTGTGTGATTGTATGGTTGTGTGATTGTGTGATTGTGTGATTGTGTGATTGTGTGATTGTGTGATTGTGTGATTGTGTGATTGTGGGATTGTGTGAGTGTGTGATTGTGTGATTGTGTGATTGTGTGATTGTGTGATTGTGTCACAGTGTGATTGTGTGATTGTGTGGTTGTGTGATTGTGTGATTGTGTGATTGTGGGATTGTGTGGTTGTGTGATTGTGTGGTTGTGTGATTGTGTGATAGTGTGATTGTGCGATTGTGTGATTGCGTGATTGCCTGGTTGCGTGATTCTGTGATTCCCTCGTTGTGTGATTGTGTTATTGTGTGATGAGGTGCTTGTGGGATGGTGTGATTATGTGATTGTGTGATTGTGTAATTGTGTGATTGTGTGATTGTGTGAATGTGGGATTGTGTGATTGTGTGATTGCGTGATTGTGTGGTTGTGTGATTGTGTGATTTTGTGATTGTGTGATTGTGCGATTGTGTGATTGCGTGGTTGCGTGATTGCGTGATTGTGTGATTGTGTGATTGTGTGATTGTGTGGTTGTGTGATTGTGTGATTGTGTGATAGTGTGATTGTGTGATTGTGTGGTTGTGGGATTGTGTGATTGTGTGATTGCGTGATTGTGTGGTTGTGTGATTGTGTGATTTTGTGATTGTGTGATTGTGCGATTGTGTGATTGCGTGGTTGCGTGATTGCGTGATTGTGTGATTGTGTGATTGTGTGATTGTGTGGTTGTGTGATTGTGTGATTGTGTGATAGTGTGATTGTGCGATTGTGTGATTGCGTGATTGCGTGGTTGCGTGATTCTGTGATTCCCTCGTTGTGCGATTGTGTTATTGTGTGATGAGGTGCATGTGTGATGGTGTGATTGTGTGATTGTGTGATTGTGTGGTTGTGTGATTGTGTGATTGTGTGATTGTGTGATTGTGTGGTTGTGTGATTATGTGATTGTGTCATTGTGTTCATGTGTTATTTTGTGTTGGGGTGCTTGTGTGATTGCGTGAGTGTATGATTGTGTGACTGTGGATTGTGTATTGTGTGATTGTGTGATTGCGTGAGTGTGTGGTTGTGTGACTGTAGATTGCGTATTGTGTGATTGTGTGATGGTGTGATTGTGTGATTGTGTGATTGTGTGATTGTGTGTTTGTGTGATTGTGTGATTGTGTGATTGTGTGATTGTGTGGTTGTGTGAAAGTGGGTTTGTGTGTTTGTGGATTGTGTGGTTGTGTGATTGTGTGATGGCGGGATGTGGATTGTCTGATTGTGTGATTGTGTATTGGTGTGATTGTGCGATTGTGTGACTTTGCGATTGTGTGATTGTGTGATGGCGGGTTGTGGATTGTCTGATTGTGTGATTGTGTATTGGTGTGATTGTGCGATTGTGTGACAATGCGATTGTGTGATTGTGTGGTTGTGTGATTGTGTGATTGCATGGTGGGGTGATTGTGTGATTGTGTGATTGTGTGATTGTGTGATTGTGTGATTGTGTGATTGTGTGGTTGTGTGATTATGTGATTGTGTCATTGTGTTCATGTGTTATTTTGTGTTGTGGTGCTTGTGTGATTGCGTGAGTGTATGATTGTGTGACTGTGGATTGTGTGATTGCGTGAGTGTGTGGTTGTGTGACTGTAGATTGCGTATTGTGTGATTGTGTGATTGTGTGATTGTGTGATTGTGTGATTGTGTGATTGTGCGATTGTGTGATTGTGTGATGGCGGGTTGTGGATTGTCTGATTGTGTGATTGTGTATTGGTGTGATTGTGCGATAGTGTGACAATGCGATTGTGTGATTGTGTGGTTGTGTGATTGTGTGATTGCATGGTGGGGTGATTGTGTGATAGTGTGATTGTGTGATAGTGTGATTGTGTGATTGTGTCCATGTGTAATCGTGTGTTTGGGTGATTGTGTGATTGTGTGATTGTGTGATTGTGTGATTGTGTGAAAGTGGGTTTGCGTGTTTGTGGATTGTGTGGTTGTGTGATTGTGTGATGGCGGGATGTGGATTGTCTGATTGTGTGATTGTGTATTGGTGTGATTGTGCGATTGTGTGACTTTGCGATTGTGTGATTGTGTGATGGCGGGTTATGGATTGTCTGATTGTGTGATTGTGTATTGGTGTGATTATGCGATTGTGTGACAATGCGATTGTGTGATTGTGTGGTTGTGTGATTGTGTGATTGCATGGTGGGGTGATTGTGTGATAGTGTGATTGTGTGATAGTGTGATTGTGTGATTGTGTCCATGTGTAATCGTGTGTTTGGGTGCTTGTGTGATTGTGTGAGTGTGTGATTGTGTGATTGTGGATTGTGTGATTGTGTGACTGTGTGATTGTGTGATTGTGTGATTGTGTGATTGTGGGATTGTGTGGTTGTGTGATTGTGTGGTTGTGTGATTGCGTGATTGTGTGATTGTGGGATTGTGTGATTGTGTGATTGTGTGATTGTGTAATTGTGTGATTGTGTGATTGTGTGATTGTGTGATTGTGGGATTGTGTGAGTGTGTGATTGTGTGATTGTGTCACAGTGTGATTGTGTGATTGTGTGGTTGTGTGATTGTGTGATTGTGTGATTGTGTGATTGTGTGATTGTGGGATTGTGTGGTTGTGTGATTGTGTGGTTGTGTGATTGCGTGATTGTGTGATTGTGGGATTGTGTGATTGTGTGATTGTATGGTTGTGTGATTGTGTGATTGTGTGATTGTGGGATTGTGTGGTTGTGTGATTGTGTGGTTGTGTGATTGCGTGATTGTGTGATTGTGGGATTGTGTGATTGTGTGATTGTGTGGTTGTGTGATTGTGTGATTGTGTGGTTGTGTGATTGTGTGATTGTGTGATTGTGTGATTGTGGGATTGTATGGTTGTGTGATTGTGGGATTGTGTGATTGTGGGATTGTGTGGTTGTGTGATTGTGTGGTTGTGTGATTGCGTGATTGTGTGATTGTGGGATTGTGTGATTGTGTGATTGTATGGTTGTGTGATTGTGTGATTGTGTGATTGTGTGATTGTGTGATTGTGTGATTGTGTGATTGTGTGATTGTGGGATTGTGTGAGTGTGTGACTGTGTGATTGTGTGGTTGTGTGATTGTGTGATTGTGTCACAGTGTGATTGTGTGATTGTGTGGTTGTGTGATTGTGTGATTGTGTGATTGTGTGATTGTGGGATTGTGTGGTTGTGTGATTGTGTGGTTGTGTGATTGTGTGATTGTGTGATTGTGTGATTGTGTGATTGTGTGATTGCGTGATTGTGTGATTGTGTGATTGTGTGGTTGTGTGATTGTGTGATTGTGTGCTTGTGTGATTGTGCGGTTGTGTGATTGCGTGGTTGCGTGATTGCGTGATTGTGTGATTGTGTGATTGTGTGATTGTGTGGTTGTGTGATTGTGCGATTGTGTGATAGTGTGATTGTGCGATTGTGTGATTGCGTGATTGCCTGGTTGCGTGATTCTGTGATTCCCTCGTTGTGTGATTGTGTTATTGTGTGATGAGGTGCTTGTGGGATGGTGTGATTATGTGATTGTGTGATTGTGTAATTGTGTGATTGTGTGATTGTGTGATTGTGAGATTGTGTGATTGTGTGATTGTGTGATTGTGTGATTGTGTGATTGTGTGATTGTGTGATTGTGTGGTTGTGTGATTGTGTGGTTGTGTGATTGTGTGATTGTGTGATTGTGGGATTGTGTGATTGTGTGATTGTGTGATTGTGTGGTTGTGTGATTGTGTGATTGTGTGATTGTGTGATTGTGCGATTGTGTGATTGCGTGGTTGCGTGATTGCGTGATTGTGTGATTGTGTGATTGTGTGATTGTGTGATTGTGTGGTTGTGTGATTGCGTTATTGTGTGATTGTGTGATTGTGTGACTGTGTGATTGTGGGATTGTGTGGTTGTGTGAGTGTGTGGTTGTGTGATTGCGTGATTGTGTGATTGTGGGATTGTGTGATTGTGTGATTGTGTGATTATGGGATTGTGTGGTTGTGTGATTGTGTGGTTGTGTGATTGTGTGATTGTGTGATTGCGTGATTGTGTGATTGTGTGATTGTGGGATTGTGTGGTTGTGTGATTGTGTGGTTGTGTGATTGCGTTATTGTGTGATTGTGGGATTGTGTGATTGTGTGATTGTATGGTTGTGTGATTGTGTGATTGTGTGATTGTGTGATTGTGTGATTGTGTGATTGTGTGGTTGTGGGATTGTGTGATTGTGTGATTGCGTGATTGTGTGGTTGTGTGATTGTGTGATTTTGTGATTGTGTGATTGTGCGATTGTGTGATTGCGTGGTTGCGTGATTGCGTGATTGTGTGATTGTGTGATTGTGTGATTGTGTGGTTGTGTGATTGTGTGATTGTGTGATTGTGTGATAGTGTGATTGTGCGATTGTGTGATTGCGTGATTGCGTGGTTGCGTGATTCTGTGATTCCCTCGTTGTGCGATTGTGTTATTGTGTGATGAGGTGCATGTGTGATGGTGTGATTGTGTGATTGTGTGATTGTGTGGTTGTGTGATTGTGTGATTGTGTGATTGTGTGATTGTGTGGTTGTGTGATTATGTGATTGTGTCATTGTGTTCATGTGTTATTTTGTGTTGGGGTGCTTGTGTGATTGCGTGAGTGTATGATTGTGTGACTGTGGATTGTGTATTGTGTGATTGTGTGATTGCGTGAGTGTGTGGTTGTGTGACTGTAGATTGCGTATTGTGTGATTGTGTGATGGTGTGATTGTGTGATTGTGTGATTGTGTGATTGTGTGATTGTGTGATTGTGTGATTGTGTGATTGTGTGATTGTGTGATTGTGTGATTGTGTGATTGTGTGGTTGTGTGAAAGTGGGTTTGTGTGTTTGTGGATTGTGTGGTTGTGTGATTGTGTGATGGCGGGATGTGGATTGTCTGATTGTGTGATTGTGTATTGGTGTGATTGTGCGATTGTGTGACTTTGCGATTGTGTGATTGTGTGATGGCGGGTTGTGGATTGTCTGATTGTGTGATTGTGTATTGGTGTGATTGTGCGATTGTGTGACAATGCGATTGTGTGATTGTGTGGTTGTGTGATTGTGTGATTGCATGGTGGGGTGATTGTGTGATTGTGTGATTGTGTGATTGTGTGATTGTGTGATTGTGTGGTTGTGTGATTATGTGATTGTGTCATTGTGTTCATGTGTTATTTTGTGTTGTGGTGCTTGTGTGATTGCGTGAGTGTATGATTGTGTGACTGTGGATTGTGTGATTGCGTGAGTGTGTGGTTGTGTGACTGTAGATTGCGTATTGTGTGATTGTGTGATTGTGTGATTGTGTGATTGTGCGATTGTGTGATTGTGTGATGGCGGGTTGTGGATTGTCTGATTGTGTGATTGTGTATTGGTGTGATTGTGCGATAGTGTGACAATGCGATTGTGTGATTGTGTGGTTGTGTGATTGTGTGATTGCATGGTGGGGTGATTGTGTGATAGTGTGATTGTGTGATAGTGTGATTGTGTGATTGTGTCCATGTGTAATCGTGTGTTTGGGTGATTGTGTGATTGTGTGATTGTGTGATTGTGTGATTGTGTGAAAGTGGGTTTGCGTGTTTGTGGATTGTGTGGTTGTGTGATTGTGTGATGGCGGGATGTGGATTGTCTGATTGTGTGATTGTGTATTGGTGTGATTGTGCGATTGTGTGACTTTGCGATTGTGTGATTGTGTGATGGCGGGTTATGGATTGTCTGATTGTGTGATTGTGTATTGGTGTGATTATGCGATTGTGTGACAATGCGATTGTGTGATTGTGTGGTTGTGTGATTGTGTGATTGCATGGTGGGGTGATTGTGTGATAGTGTGATTGTGTGATAGTGTGATTGTGTGATTGTGTCCATGTGTAATCGTGTGTTTGGGTGCTTGTGTGATTGTGTGAGTGTGTGATTGTGTGATTGTGGATTGTGTGATTGTGTGACTGTGTGATTGTGTGATTGTGTGATTGTGTGATTGTGGGATTGTGTGGTTGTGTGATTGTGTGGTTGTGTGATTGCGTGATTGTGTGATTGTGGGATTGTGTGATTGTGTGATTGTGTGATTGTGTAATTGTGTGATTGTGTGATTGTGTGATTGTGTGATTGTGGGATTGTGTGAGTGTGTGATTGTGTGATTGTGTCACAGTGTGATTGTGTGATTGTGTGGTTGTGTGATTGTGTGATTGTGTGATTGTGTGATTGTGTGATTGTGGGATTGTGTGGTTGTGTGATTGTGTGGTTGTGTGATTGCGTGATTGTGTGATTGTGGGATTGTGTGATTGTGTGATTGTATGGTTGTGTGATTGTGTGATTGTGTGATTGTGGGATTGTGTGGTTGTGTGATTGTGTGGTTGTGTGATTGCGTGATTGTGTGATTGTGGGATTGTGTGATTGTGTGATTGTGTGGTTGTGTGATTGTGTGATTGTGTGGTTGTGTGATTGTGTGATTGTGTGATTGTGGGATTGTATGGTTGTGTGATTGTGTGATTGTGTGATTGTGGGATTGTGTGGTTGTGTGATTGTGTGGTTGTGTGATTGCGTGATTGTGTGATTGTGGGATTGTGTGATTGTGTGATTGTATGGTTGTGTGATTGTGTGATTGTGTGATTGTGTGATTGTGTGATTGTGTGATTGTGTGATTGTGGGATTGTGTGAGTGTGTGACTGTGTGATTGTGTGGTTGTGTGATTGTGTGATTGTGTCACAGTGTGATTGTGTGATTGTGTGGTTGTGTGATTGTGTGATTGTGTGATTGTGTGATTGTGGGATTGTGTGGTTGTGTGATTGTGTGGTTGTGTGATTGTGTGATTGTGTGATTGTGGGATTGTGTGATTGCGTGATTGTGTGATTGTGTGATTGTGTGGTTGTGTGATTGTGTGATTGTGTGCTTGTGTGATTGTGCGGTTGTGTGATTGCGTGGTTGCGTGATTGCGTGATTGTGTGATTGTGTGATTGTGTGATTGTGTGGTTGTGTGATTGTGCGATTGTGTGATAGTGTGATTGTGCGATTGTGTGATTGCGTGATTGCCTGGTTGCGTGATTCTGTGATTCCCTCGTTGTGTGATTGTGTTATTGTGTGATGAGGTGCTTGTGGGATGGTGTGATTATGTGATTGTGTGATTGTGTAATTGTGTGATTGTGTGATTGTGTGATTGTGAGATTGTGTGACTGTGTGATTGTGTGATTGTGTGATTGTGTGATTGTGTGATTGTGTGATTGTGTGGTTGTGTGATTGTGTGGTTGTGTGATTGTGTGATTGTGTGATTGTGGGATTGTGTGATTGTGTGATTGTGTGATTGTGTGGTTGTGTGATTGTGTGATTGTGTGATTGTGTGATTGTGCGATTGTGTGATTGCGTGGTTGCGTGATTGCGTGATTGTGTGATTGTGTGATTGTGTGATTGTGTGATTGTGTGGTTGTGTGATTGCGTTATTGTGTGATTGTGTGATTGTGTGACTGTGTGATTGTGGGATTGTGTGGTTGTGTGAGTGTGTGGTTGTGTGATTGCGTGATTGTGTGATTGTGGGATTGTGTGATTGTGTGATTGTGTGATTATGGGATTGTGTGGTTGTGTGATTGTGTGGTTGTGTGATTGTGTGATTGTGTGATTGCGTGATTGTGTGATTGTGTGATTGTGGGATTGTGTGGTTGTGTGATTGTGTGGTTGTGTGATTGCGTTATTGTGTGATTGTGGGATTGTGTGATTGTGTGATTGTATGGTTGTGTGATTGTGTGATTGTGTGATTGTGTGATTGTGTGATTGTGTGATTGTGTGATTGTGTGATTGTGGGATTGTGTGAGTGTGTGATTGTGTGATTGTGTGATTGTGTGATTGTGTGATTGTGTCACAGTGTGATTGTGTGATTGTGTGGTTGTGTGATTGTGTGATTGTGTGATTGTGGGATTGTGTGGTTGTGTGATTGTGTGGTTGTGTGATTGTGTGATAGTGTGATTGTGCGATTGTGTGATTGCGTGATTGCCTGGTTGCGTGATTCTGTGATTCCCTCGTTGTGTGATTGTGTTATTGTGTGATGAGGTGCTTGTGGGATGGTGTGATTATGTGATTGTGTGATTGTGTAATTGTGTGATTGTGTGATTGTGTGATTGCGTGATTGTGTGGTTGTGTGATTGTGTGATTTTGTGATTGTGTGATTGTGCGATTGTGTGATTGCGTGGTTGCGTGATTGCGTGATTGTGTGATTGTGTGATTGTGTGATTGTGTGGTTGTGTGATTGTGTGATTGTGTGATAGTGTGATTGTGTGATTGTGTGGTTGTGGGATTGTGTGATTGTGTGATTGCGTGATTGTGTGGTTGTGTGATTGTGTGATTTTGTGATTGTGTGATTGTGCGATTGTGTGATTGCGTGGTTGCGTGATTGCGTGATTGTGTGATTGTGTGATTGTGTGATTGTGTGGTTGTGTGATTGTGTGATTGTGTGATAGTGTGATTGTGCGATTGTGTGATTGCGTGATTGCGTGGTTGCGTGATTCTGTGATTCCCTCGTTGTGCGATTGTGTTATTGTGTGATGAGGTGCATGTGTGATGGTGTGATTGTGTGATTGTGTGATTGTGTGGTTGTGTGATTGTGTGATTGTGTGATTGTGTGATTGTGTGATTGTGTGGTTGTGTGATTATGTGATTGTGTCATTGTGTTCATGTGTTATTTTGTGTTGGGGTGCTTGTGTGATTGCGTGAGTGTATGATTGTGTGACTGTGGATTGTGTATTGTGTGATTGTGTGATTGCGTGAGTGTGTGGTTGTGTGACTGTAGATTGCGTATTGTGTGATTGTGTGATGGTGTGATTGTGTGATTGTGTGATTGTGTGATTGTGTGATTGTGTGATTGTGTGATTGTGTGGTTGTGTGAAAGTGGGTTTGTGTGTTTGTGGATTGTGTGGTTGTGTGATTGTGTGATGGCGGGATGTGGATTGTCTGATTGTGTGATTGTGTATTGGTGTGATTGTGCGATTGTGTGACTTTGCGATTGTGTGATTGTGTGATGGCGGGTTGTGGATTGTCTGATTGTGTGATTGTGTATTGGTGTGATTGTGCGATTGTGTGACAATGCGATTGTGTGATTGTGTGGTTGTGTGATTGTGTGATTGCATGGTGGGGTGATTGTGTGATTGTGTGATTGTGTGATTGTGTGATTGTGTGATTGTGTGATTGTGGGATTGTGTGGTTGTGTGATTGTGTGGTTGTGTGATTGTGTGATTGTGTGATTGTGGGAATGTGTGATTGAGTGATTGTGTGATTGTGTGATTGTGTGGTTGTGTGATTGTGTGATTGTGTGCTTGTGTGATTGTGCGGTTGTGTGATTGCGTGGTTGCGTGATTGCGTGATTGTGTGATTGTGTGATTGTGTGATTGTGTGGTTGTGTGATTGTGTGATTGTGTGATAGTGTGATTGTGCGATTGTGTGATTGCGTGATTCTGTGATTCCCTCGTTGTGTGATTGTGTTATTGTGTGATGAGGTGCTTGTGGGATGGTGTGATTGTGTGATTGTGTGATAGTGCGATTGTGTGATTGTGTCCATGTGTAATCGTGTGTTTGGGTGCTTGTGTGATTGTGTGAGTGTGTGATTGTGTGATTGTGGATTGTGTGATTGTGTGATTGTGTGATTGTGTGATTGTGTGATTGTGTGACTGTGTGATTGTGTGATTGTGTGATTGTGTGATTGTGTGATTGTGTGATTGTGTGATTGTGTGATTGTGTGATTGTGTGGTTGTGTGATTGTGTGGTTGTGTGATTGTGTGATTGTGTGATTGTGGGATTGTGTGATTGTGTGATTGCGTGATTGTGTGGTTGTGTGATTGTGTGATTGTGTGATTGTGTGATTGTGCGATTGTGTGATTGCGTGGTTGCGTGATTGCGTGATTGTGTGATTGTGTGATTGTGTGATTGTGTGGTTGTGTGATTGTGTGATTGTGTGATAGTGTGATTGTGCGACTGTGTGATTGTGTCACAGTGTGATTGTGTGATTGTGTGGTTGTGTGATTGTGTGATTGTGTGATTGTGTGATTGTGGGATTGTGTGGTTGTGTGATTGTGTGGTTGTGTGATTGTGTGATTGTGTGGTTGTGTGATTGTGTGATTGTGTGATTGTGTGATTGTGGGATTGTGTGGTTGTGTGATTGTGTGGTTGTGTGATTGCGTGATTGTGTGATTGTGGGATTGTGTGATTGTGTGATTGTATGGTTGTGTGATTGTGTGATTGTGTGATTGTGTGATTGTGTGATTGTGTGATTGTGTGATTGTGTGATTGTGTGATTGTGTGATTGTGTGATTGTGTGATTGTGGGATTGTGTGAGTGTGTGATTGTGTGATTGTGTGATTGTGTGATTGTGTGATTGTGTGATTGTGTGATTGTGTCACAGTGTGATTGTGTGATTGTGTGGTTGTGTGATTGTGTGATTGTGTGATTGTGTGATTGTGGGATTGTGTGGTTGTGTGATTGTGTGGTTGTGTGATTGTGTGATTGTGTGATTGTGGGATTGTGTGATTGCGTGATTGTGTGATTGTGTGATTGTGTGGTTGTGTGATTGTGTGATTGTGTGGTTGTGTGATTGTGCGGTTGTGTGATTGCGTGGTTGCGTGATTGCGTGATTGTGTGATTGTGTGATTGTGTGATTGTGTGGTTGTGTGATTGTGTGATTGTGTGATTGCGTGATTGTGTGATTGTGTGATTGTGTGATTGTGTCACAGTGTGATTGTGTGATTGTGTGGTTGTGTGATTGTGTGATTGTGTGATTGTGTGATTGTGGGATTGTGTGGTTGTGTGATTGTGTGGTTGTGTGATTGTGTGATTGTGTGGTTGTGTGATTGTGTGGTTGTGTGATTGTGTGGTTGTGTGATTGTGTGATTGTGTGATTGTGGGATTGTGTGATTGTGTGATTGTGTGATTGTGTGGTTGTGTGATTGTGTGATTGTGTGATTGTGTGATTGTGCGATTGTGTGATTGCGTGGTTGCGTGATTGCGTGATTGTGTGATTGTGTGATTGTGTGATTGTGTGATTGTGTGGTTGTGTGATTGTGTGATTGTGTGATTGTGTGATAGTGTGATTGTGCGATTGTGTGATTGCGTGATTGCCTGGTTGCGTTATTCTGTGATTCCCTCGTTGTGTGATTGTGTTATTGTGTGATGAGGTGCTTGTGGGATGGTGTGATTGTGTGATTGCGTGGTTGTGTGATTATGTGATTGTGTGATTGTGTTCATGTGTTATTTTGTGTTGGGGTGCTTGTGTGATTGCGTGAGTGTATGATTGTGTGATTGTGGGATTGTGTGGTTGTGTGATTGTGTGGTTGTGTGATTGTGTGATTGTGTGATTGTGGGATTGTGTGATTGCGTGATTGTGTGATTGTGTGGTTGTGTGATTGTGTGATTGTGTGCTTGTGTGATTGTGCGGTTGTGTGATTGCGTGGTTGCGTGATTGCGTGATTGTGTGATTGTGTGATTGTGTGATTGTGTGGTTGTGTGATTGTGTGATTGTGTGATAGTGTGATTGTGCGATTGTGTGATTGCGTGATTCTGTGATTCCCTCGTTGTGTGATTGTGTTATTGTGTGATGAGGTGCTTGTGGGATGGTGTGATTGTGTGATAGTGCGATTGTGTGATTGTGTCCATGTGTAATCGTGTGTTTGGGTGCTTGTGTGATTGTGTGAGTGTGTGATTGTGTGATTGTGGATTGTGTGATTGTGTGATTGTGTGATTGTGTGATTGTGTGACTGTGTGATTGTGTGATTGTGTGATTGTGTGATTGTGTGATTGTGTGATTGTGTGATTGTGTGATTGTGTGGTTGTGTGATTGTGTGGTTGTGTGATTGTGTGATTGTGTGATTGTGGGATTGTGTGATTGTGTGATTGCGTGATTGTGTGGTTGTGTGATTGTGTGATTGTGTGATTGTGTGATTGTGCGATTGTGTGATTGCGTGGTTGCGTGATTGCGTGATTGTGTGATTGTGTGATTGTGTGATTGTGTGGTTGTGTGATTGTGTGATTGTGTGATAGTGTGATTGTGCGACTGTGTGATTGTGTCACAGTGTGATTGTGTGATTGTGTGGTTGTGTGATTGTGTGATTGTGTGATTGTGTGATTGTGGGATTGTGTGGTTGTGTGATTGTGTGGTTGTGTGATTGTGTGATTGTGTGGTTGTGTGATTGTGTGATTGTGTGATTGTGTGATTGTGGGATTGTGTGGTTGTGTGATTGTGTGGTTGTGTGATTGCGTGATTGTGTGATTGTGGGATTGTGTGATTGTGTGATTGTATGGTTGTGTGATTGTGTGATTGTGTGATTGTGTGATTGTGTGATTGTGTGATTGTGTGATTGTGTGATTGTGTGATTGTGTGATTGTGGGATTGTGTGAGTGTGTGATTGTGTGATTGTGTGATTGTGTGATTGTGTGATTGTGTGATTGTGTGATTGTGTCACAGTGTGATTGTGTGATTGTGTGGTTGTGTGATTGTGTGATTGTGTGATTGTGTGATTGTGGGATTGTGTGGTTGTGTGATTGTGTGGTTGTGTGATTGTGTGATTGTGTGATTGTGGGATTGTGTGATTGCGTGATTGTGTGATTGTGTGATTGTGTGGTTGTGTGATTGTGTGATTGTGTGGTTGTGTGATTGTGCGGTTGTGTGATTGCGTGGTTGCGTGATTGCGTGATTGTGTGATTGTGTGATTGTGTGATTGTGTGGTTGTGTGATTGTGTGATTGTGTGATTGCGTGATTGTGTGATTGTGTGATTGTGTGATTGTGTCACAGTGTGATTGTGTGATTGTGTGGTTGTGTGATTGTGTGATTGTGTGATTGTGTGATTGTGGGATTGTGTGGTTGTGTGGTTGTGTGATTGTGTGGTTGTGTGATTGTGTGATTGTGTGGTTGTGTGATTGTGTGGTTGTGTGATTGTGTGGTTGTGTGATTGTGTGATTGTGTGATTGTGGGATTGTGTGATTGTGTGATTGTGTGATTGTGTGGTTGTGTGATTGTGTGATTGTGTGATTGTGTGATTGCGCGATTGTGTGATTGCGTGGTTGCGTGATTGCGTGATTGTGTGATTGTGTGATTGTGTGATTGTGTGATTGTGTGATTGTGTGATTGTGTGATTGTGTGATTGTGTGATAGTGTGATTGTGCGATTGTGTGATTGCGTGATTGCCTGGTTGCGTTATTCTGTGATTCCCTCGTTGTGTGATTGTGTTATTGTGTGATGAGGTGCTTGTGGGATGGTGTGATTGTGTGATTGTGTGGTTGTGTGATTATGTGATTGTGTGATTGTGTTCATGTGTTATTTTGTGTTGGGGTGCTTGTGTGATTGCGTGAGTGTATGATTGTGTGACTGTGGATTGTGTATTGTGTGATTGTGTGATTGTGTGATTGTGTGATGGCGGGATGTGGATTGTCTGATTGTGTGATTGTGTATTGGTGTGATTGTGCGATTGTGTGACTTTGCGATTGTGTGGTTGTGTGATGGCGGGTTGTGGATTGTTTGATTGTGTGATTGTGTATTGGCGTGATTGTGCGATTGTGTGACAATGCAATTGTGTGATTGTGTGATAGTGTGATTGTGTGATAGTGTGATAGTGTGATTGTGTGATTGTGTGATTGTGTGATTGTGTGATAGTGTGATTGTGTGATAGTGTGATAGTGTGATTGTGTGATTGTGTGATTGTGTGATTGTGTGATTGTGTGATTGTGTGATTGTGTGATTGTGTGATTGTGTGATTGTGTGATTGTGTCCATGTGTAATCGTGTGTTTGGGTGCTTGTGTGATTGTGTGAGTGTGTGATTGTGTGATTGTGTGCTTGTGCGATTGTGCGGTTGTGTGATTGCGTGGTTGCGTGATTGCGTGATTGTGTGATTGTGTGATTGTGTGATTGTGTGGTTGTGTGATTGTGTGATTGTGTGATTGTGTGATTGTGTCACAGTGTGATTGTGTGATTGTGTGGTTGTGTGATTGTGTGATTGTGTGATTGAGTGATTGTGTGATTGTGTGATTGTGTGATTGTGTGATTGTGTGAAAGTGGGTTTGCGTGTTTGTGGATTGTGTGGTTGTGTGATTGTGTATTGGTGTGATTGTGCGATTGTGTGACAATGCGATTGTGTGATTGTGTGGTTGTGTGATTGTGTGATTGCATGGTGGGGTGATTGTGTGATAGTGTGATTGTGTGATTGTGTGATAGTGTGATTGTGTGATTGTGTCCATGTGTAATCGTGTGTTTGGGTGCTTGTGTGATTGTGTGAGTGTGTGATTGTGTGATTGTGGATTGTGTGATTGTGTGATTGTGTGATTGTGTGATTGTGTGATTTTGTGATTGTGGGATTGTGTGGTTGTGTGATTGTGTGGTTGTGTGATTGTGTGATTGTGTGATTGTGTGATTGTGGGATTGTGTGGTTGTGTGATTGTGTGGTTGTGTGATTGTGTGGTTGTGTGATTGTGTGATTGTGTGATTGTGGGATTGTGTGATTGCGTGATTGTGTGATTGTGTGATTGTGTGGTTGTGTGATTGTGTGATTGTGTGCTTGTGTGATTGTGCGGTTGTGTGATTGCGTGGTTGCGTGATTGCGTGATTGTGTGATTGTGTGATTGTGTGATTGTGTGGTTGTGTGATTGTGCGATTGTGTGATAGTGTGATTGTGCGATTGTGTGATTGCGTGATTGCCTGGTTGCGTGATTCTGTGATTCCCTCGTTGTGTGATTGTGTTATTGTGTGATGAGGTGCTTGTGGGATGGTGTGATTATGTGATTGTGTGATTGTGTAATTGTGTGATTGTGTGATTGTGTGATTGTGAGATTGTGTGATTGTGTGATTGTGTGATTGTGTGATTGTGTGATTGTGTGATTGTGTGATTGTGTGGTTGTGTGATTGTGTGGTTGTGTGATTGTGTGATTGTGTGATTGTGGGATTGTGTGATTGTGTGATTGTGTGATTGTGTGGTTGTGTGATTGTGTGATTGTGTGATTGTGTGATTGTGCGATTGTGTGATTGCGTGGTTGCGTGATTGCGTGATTGTGTGATTGTGTGATTGTGTGATTGTGTGATTGTGTGGTTGTGTGATTGTGTGATTGTGTGACTGTGTGATTGTGGGATTGTGTGGTTGTGTGAGTGTGTGGTTGTGTGATTGCGTGATTGTGTGATTGTGGGATTGTGTGATTGTGTGATTGTGTGATTATGGGATTGTGTGGTTGTGTGATTGTGTGGTTGTGTGATTGTGTGATTGTGTGATTGCGTGATTGTGTGATTGTGTGATTGTGGGACTGTGTGGTTGTGTGATTGTGTGGTTGTGTGATTGCGTTATTGTGTGATTGTGGGATTGTGTGATTGTGTGATTGTATGGTTGTGTGATTGTGTGATTGTGTGATTGTGTGATTGTGTGATTGTGTGATTGTGTGATTGTGGGATTGTGTGAGTGTGTGATTGTGTGATTGTGTGATTGTGTCACAGTGTGATTGTGTGATTGTGTGGTTGTGTGATTGTGTGATTGTGGGATTGTGTGGTTGTGTGATTGTGTGGTTGTGTGATTGTGTGATAGTGTGATTGTGCGATTGTGTGATTGCGTGATTGCCTGGTTGCGTGATTCTGTGATTCCCTCGTTGTGTGATTGTGTTATTGTGTGATGAGGTGCTTGTGGGATGGTGTGATTATGTGATTGTGTGATTGTGTAATTGTGTGATTGTGTGATTGTGTGATTGTGTGATTGTGAGATTGTGTGATTGTGTGATTGTGTGATTGTGTGATTGTGTGATTGTGTGATTGTGTGATTGTGTGATTGTGTGATTGTGTGATTGTGTGATTGTGTGATTGTGTGGTTGTGTGATTGTGTGGTTGTGTGATTGTGTGATTGTGTGATTGTGGGATTGTGTGATTGTGTGATTGTGTGATTGTGTGGTTGTGTGATTGTGTGATTGTGTGATTGTGTGATTGTGCGATTGTGTGATTGCGTGGTTGCGTGATTGCGTGATTGTGTGATTGTGTGATTGTGTGATTGTGTGGTTGTGTGATTGTGTGATTGTGTGATAGTGTGATTGTGCGATTGTGTGATTGCGTGATTGCCTGGTTGCGTTATTCTGTGATTCCCTCGTTGTGTGATTGTGTTATTGTGTGATGAGGTGCTTGTGGGATGGTGTGATTGTGTGAATGTGTGATTGTGTGGTTGTGTGATTATGTGATTGTGTGATTGTGTTCATGTGTTATTTTGTGTTGGGGTGCTTGTGTGATTGCGTGAGTGTATGATTGTGTGACTGTGGATTGTGTATTGTGTGATTGTGTGATTGTGTGATTGTGTGATGGCGGGATGTGGATTGTGTATTGGTGTGATTGTGCGATTGTGTGACTTTGCGATTGTGTGGTTGTGTGATGGCGGGTTGTGGATTGTTTGATTGTGTGATTGTGTATTGTCGTGATTGTGCGATTGTGTGACAATGCAATTGTGTGATTGTGTGGTTGTGTGATTGTGTGATTGCATGGTGGGGTGATTGTGTGATAGTGTGATTGTGTGATAGTGTGATAGTGTGATTGTGTGATTGTGTGATTGTGTGATTGTGTGATTGTGTGATTGTGTGATTGTGTGATTGTGTGATTGTGTGATTGTGTGATTGTGTGATTGTGTGATTGTGTGATTGTGTGATTGTGTGATTGTGTGATTGTGTCCATGTGTAATCGTGTGTTTGGGTGCTTGTGTGATTGTGTGAGTGTGTGATTGTGTGATTGTGTGCTTGTGTGATTGTGCGGTTGTGTGATTGCGTGGTTGCGTGATTGCGTGATTGTGTGATTGTGTGGTTGTGTGATTGTGTGGTTGTGTGATTGTGTGATTGTGTGATTGTGTGATTGTGTCACAGTGTGATTGTGTGATTGTGTGATTGTGTGATTGTGTGATTGTGTCCATGTGTAATCGTGTGTTTGGGTGCTTGTGTGATTGTGTGAGTGTGTGATTGTGTGATTGTGTGCTTGTGTGATTGTGCGGTTGTGTGATTGCGTGGTTGCGTGATTGCGTGATTGTGTGATTGTGTGATTGTGTGATTGTGTGAAAGTGGGTTTGCGTGTTTGTGGATTGTGTGGTTGTGTGATTGTGTATTGGTGTGATTGTGCGATTGTGTGACAATGCGATTGTGTGATTGTGTGGTTGTGTGATTGTGTGATTGCATGGTGGGGTGATTGTGTGATAGTGTGATTGTGTGATTGTGTGATAGTGTGATTGTGTGATTGTGTCCATGTGTAATCGTGTGTTTGGGTGCTTGTGTGATTGTGTGAGTGTGTGATTGTGTGATTGTGGATTGTGTGATTGTGTGATTGTGTGATTGTGTGATTGTGTGATTGTGGGATTGTGTGATTGTGTGATTGTGGGATTGTGTGGTTGTGTGATTGTGTGGTTGTGTGATTGCGTGATTGTGTGATTGTGGGATTGTGTGATTGTGTGATTGTATGGTTGTGTGATTGTGTGATTGTGTGATTGTGGGATTGTGTGGTTGTGTGATTGTGTGGTTGTGTGATTGCGTGATTGTGTGATTGTGGGATTGTGTGATTGTGTGATTGTGTCACAGTGTGATTGTGTGATTGTGTGGTTGTGTGATTGTGTGATTGTGTGATTGTGTTATTGTGTGATTGTGGGATTGTGTGGTTGTGTGATTGTGTGATTGTGTGATTGTGGGATTGTGTGGTTGTGTGATTGTGTGGTTGTGTGATTGCGTGATTGTGTGATTGTGGGATTGTGTGATTGTGTGATTGTATGGTTGTGTGATTGTGTGATTGTGTGATTGTGTGATTGTGTGATTGTGTGATTGTGGGATTGTGTGAGTGTGTGACTGTGTGATTGTGTGATTGTGTGATTGTGTGATTGTGTCACAGTGTGATTGTGTGATTGTGTGGTTGTGTGATTGTGTGATTGTGTGATTGTGGGATTGTGTGGTTGTGTGATTGTGTGGTTGTGTGATTGTGTGATTGTGTGATTGTGTAATTGTGTGATTGTGTGATTGTGTGATTGTGAGATTGTGTGATTGTGTGATTGTGTGATTGTGTGATTGTGTGATTGTGTGATTGTGTGATTGTGTGATTGTGTGATTGTGTGATTGTGTGATTGTGTGGTTGTGTGATTGTGTGGTTGTGTGATTGTGTGATTGTGTGATTGTGGGATTGTGTGATTGTGTGAATGTGTGATTGTGTGGTTGTGTGATTGTGTGATTGTGATTGTGTGATTGTGCGATTGTGTGATTGCGTGGTTGCGTGATTGCGTGATTGTGTGATTGTGTGATTGTGTGATTGTGTGATTGTGTGGTTGTGTGATTGCGTTATTGTGTGATTGTGTGATTGTGTGATTGTGTGATTGTGTGATTGTGGGATTGTGTGGTTGTGTGAGTGTGTGGTTGTGTGATTGCGTGATTGTGTGATTGTGGGATTGTGTGATTGTGTGATTGTGTGATTATGGGATTGTGTGGTTGTGTGATTGTGTGGTTGTGTGATTGTGTGATTGTGTGATTGCGTGATTGTGTGATTGTGTGATTGTGGGATTGTGTGGTTGTGTGATTGTGTGGTTGTGTGATTGCGTTATTGTGTGATTGTGGGATTGTGTGATTGTGTGATTGTATGGTTGTGTGATTGTGTGATTGTGTGATTGTGTGATTGTGTGATTGTGTGATTGTGTGATTGTGTGATTGTGTGATTGTGGGATTGTGTGAGTGTGTGATTGTGTGATTGTGTGATTGTGTGATTGTGTGATTGTGTCACAGTGTGATTGTGTGATTGTGCGGTTGTGTGATTGTGTGATTGTGTGATTGTGGGATTGTGTGGTTGTGTGATTGTGTGGTTGTGTGATTGTGTGATTGTGTGCTTGTGTGATTGTGCGGTTGTGTGATTGCGTGGTTGCGTGATTGCGTGATTGTGTGATTGTGTGATTGTGTGGTTGTGTGATTGTGTGATTGTGTGATTGTGTGATTGTGTGATTGTGTGATTGTGTGATTGTGTCACAGTGTGATTGTGTGATTGTATGGTTGTGTGATTGTATGGTTGTGTGATTGTGTGGTTGTGTGATTGTGTGGTTGTGTGATTGTGTGATTGTGTGATTGTGGGATTGTGTGATTGCGTGATTGTGTGATTGTGTGATTGTGTGGTTGTGTGATTGTGTGATTGTGTGCTTGTGTGATTGTGCGGTTGTGTGATTGCGTGGTTGCGTGATTGCGTGATTGTGTGATTGTGTGATTGTGTGATTGTGTGGTTGTGTGATTGTGCGATTGTGTGATAGTGTGATTGTGCGATTGTGTGATTGCGTGATTGCCTGGTTGCGTGATTCTGTAATTCCCTCGTTGTGTGATTGTGTTATTGTGTGATGAGGTGCTTGTGGGATGGTGTGATTATGTGATTGTGTGATTGTGTAATTGTGTGATTGTGTGATTGTGTGATTGTGAGATTGTGTGATTGTGTGATTGTGTGATTGTGTGATTGTGTGATTGTGTGATTGTGTGATTGTGTGATTGTGTGATTGTGTGATTGTGTGGTTGTGTGATTGTGTGGTTGTGTGATTGTGTGATTGTGTGATTGTGGGATTGTGTGATTGTGTGATTGTGTGGTTGTGTGATTGTGTGATTGTGTGATTGTGTGATTGTGCGATTGTGTGATTGCGTGGTTGCGTGATTGCGTGATTGTGTGATTGTGTGATTGTGTGATTGTGTGATTGTGTGGTTGTGTGATTGCGTTATTGTGTGATTGTGTGATTGTGTGATTGTGTGATTGTGGGATTGTGTGGTTGTGTGAGTGTGTGGTTGTGTGATTGCGTGATTGTGGGATTGTGGGATTGTGTGATTGTGTGATTGTGTGATTATGGGATTGTGTGGTTGTGTGATTGTGTGATTGTGTGATTGTGTGGTTGTGTGATTGTGTGATTGTGTGATTGTGTGATTGTGTGATTGTGTGATTGTGTGATTGTGTGATTGTGGGATTGTGTGAGTGTGTGATTGTGTGATTGTGTGATTGTGTGATTGTGTGATTGTGTCACAGTGTGATTGTGTGATTGTGTGGTTGTGTGATTGTGTGATTGTGTGATTGTGGGATTGTGTGGTTGTGTGATTGTGTGGTTGTGTGATTGTGTGATTGTGTGCTTGTGTCATTGTGCGGTTGTGTGATTGCGTGGTTGCGTGATTGCGTGATTGTGTGATTGTGTGATTGTGTGGTTGTGTGATTGTGTGATTGTGTGATTGTGTGATTGTGTCACAGTGTGATTGTGTGATTGTGTGGTTGTGTGATTGTGTGTTTGTGTGATTGTGTGATTGTGTGATTGTGTGAAAGTGGGTTTGCGTGTTTGTGGATTGTGTGGTTGTGTGATTGTGTGATGGCGGGATGTGGATTGTCTGATTGTGTGATTGTGTATTGGTGTGATTGTGCGATTGTGTGACATTGCGATTGTGTGATTGTGTGATGGCGGGTTGTGGATTGTCTGATTGTGTGATTGTGTATTGGTGTGATTGTGCGATTGTGTGACAATGCGATTGTGTGATTGTGTGGTTGTGTGATTGTGTGATTGCATGGTGGGGTGATTGTGTGATAGTGTGATTGTGTGATTGTGTGATTGTGTCACAGTGTGATTGTGTGATTGTGCGGTTGTGTGATTGTGCGGTTGTGTGATTGTGTGATTGTGTGATTGTGGGATTGTGTGGTTGTGTGATTGTGTGGTTGTGTGATTGTGTGATTGTGTGATTGTGTGATTGTGTGATTGTGGGATTGTGTGGTTGTGTGATTGTGTGGTTGTGTGATTGTGTGATTGTGTGATTGTGGGATTGTGTGATTGCGTGATTGTGTGATTGTGTGATTGTGTGGTTGTGTGATTGTGTGATTGTGTGCTTGTGTGATTGTGCGGTTGTGTGATTGCGTGGTTGCGTGATTGCGTGATTGTGTGATTGTGTGATTGTGTGATTGTGTGGTTGTGTGATTGTGTGATTGTGTGATAGTGTGATTGTGCGATTGTGTGATTGCGTGATTCTGTGATTCCCTCGTTGTGTGATTGTGTTATTGTGTGATGAGGTGCTTGTGGGATGGTGTGATTGTGTGATTGTGTGATAGTGCGATTGTGTGATTGTGTCCATGTGTAATCGTGTGTTTGGGTGCTTGTGTGATTGTGTGAGTGTGTGATTGTGTGATTGTGGATTGTGTGATTGTGTGATTGTGTGATTGTGTGATTGTGTGATTGTGTGACTGTGTGATTGTGTGATTGTGTGATTGTGTGATTGTGTGATTGTGTGATTGTGTGATTGTGTGGTTGTGTGATTGTGTGGTTGTGTGATTGTGTGATTGTGTGATTGTGGGATTGTGTGATTGTGTGATTGCGTGATTGTGTGGTTGTGTGATTGTGTGATTGTGTGATTGTGTGATTGTGCGATTGTGTGATTGCGTGGTTGCGTGATTGCGTGATTGTGTGATTGTGTGATTGTGTGATTGTGTGGTTGTGTGATTGTGTGATTGTGTGATAGTGTGATTGTGCGACTGTGTGATTGTGTCACAGTGTGATTGTGTGATTGTGTGGTTGTGTGATTGTGTGATTGTGTGATTGTGGGATTGTGTGGTTGTGTGATTGTGTGGTTGTGTGATTGTGTGATTGTGTGGTTGTGTGATTGTGTGTTTGTGTGATTGTGTGATTGTGTGATTGTGTGAAAGTGGGTTTGCGTGTTTGTGGATTGTGTGGTTGTGTGATTGTGTGATGGCGGGATGTGGATTGTCTGATTGTGTGATTGTGTATTGGTGTGATTGTGCGATTGTGTGACTTTGCGATTGTGTGATTGTGTGATGGCGGGTTGTGGATTGTCTGATTGTGTGATTGTGTATTGGTGTGATTGTGCGATTGTGTGACAATGCGATTGTGTGATTGTGTGGTTGTGTGATTGTGTGATTGCATGGTGGGGTGATTGTGTGATAGTGTGATTGTGTGATTGTGTGATTGTGTCACAGTGTGATTGTGTGATTGCGTGATTGTGTGGTTGTGTGATTGTGTGATTGTGTGATTGTGTGATTGTGCGATTGTGTGATTGCGTGGTTGCGTGATTGCGTGATTGTGTGATTGTGTGATTGTGTGATTGTGTGGTTGTGTGATTGTGTGATTGTGTGATAGTGTGATTGTGCGACTGTGTGATTGTGTCACAGTGTGATTGTGTGATTGTGTGGTTGTGTGATTGTGTGATTGTGTGATTGTGGGATTGTGTGGTTGTGTGATTGTGTGGTTGTGTGATTGTGTGATTGTGTGGTTGTGTGATTGTGTGATTGTGTGATTGTGTGATTGTGGGATTGTGTGGTTGTGTGATTGTGTGGTTGTGTGATTGCGTGATTGTGTGATTGTGGGATTGTGTGATTGTGTGATTGTATGGTTGTGTGATTGTGTGATTGTGTGATTGTGTGATTGTGTGATTGTGTGATTGTGTGATTGTGTGATTGTGTGATTGTGTGATTGTGGGATTGTGTGAGTGTGTGATTGTGTGATTGTGTGATTGTGTGATTGTGTGATTGTGTTATTGTGTGATTGTGTCACAGTGTGATTGTGTGATTGTGTGGTTGTGTGATTGTGTGATTGTGTGATTGTGTGATTGTGGGATTGTGTGGTTGTGTGATTGTGTGGTTGTGTGATTGTGTGATTGTGTGATTGTGGGATTGTGTGATTGCGTGATTGTGTGATTGTGTGATTGTGTGGTTGTGTGATTGTGTGATTGTGTGGTTGTGTGATTGTGCGGTTGTGTGATTGCGTGGTTGCGTGATTGCGTGATTGTGTGATTGTGTGATTGTGTGATTGTGTGGTTGTGTGATTGTGTGATTGTGTGATTGCGCGATTGTGTGATTGTGTGATTGTGTGATTGTGTCACAGTGTGATTGTGTGATTGTGTGGTTGTGTGATTGTGTGATTGTGTGATTGTGTGATTGTGGGATTGTGTGGTTGTGTGATTGTGTGGTTGTGTGATTGTGTGATTGTGTGGTTGTGTGATTGTGTGGTTGTGTGATTGTGTGGTTGTGTGATTGTGTGATTGTGTGATTGTGGGATTGTGTGATTGTGTGATTGTGTGATTGTGTGGTTGTGTGATTGTGTGATTGTGTGATTGTGTGATTGTGCGATTGTGTGATTGCGTGGTTGCGTGATTGCGTGATTGTGTGATTGTGTGATTGTGTGATTGTGTGATTGTGTGGTTGTGTGATTGTGTGATTGTGTGATTGTGTGATAGTGTGATTGTGCGATTGTGTGATTGCGTGATTGCCTGGTTGCGTTATTCTGTGATTCCCTCGTTGTGTGATTGTGTTATTGTGTGATGAGGTGCTTGTGGGATGGTGTGATTGTGTGATTGTGTGGTTGTGTGATTATGTGATTGTGTGATTGTGTTCATGTGTTATTTTGTGTTGGGGTGCTTGTGTGATTGCGTGAGTGTATGATTGTGTGACTGTGGATTGTGTATTGTGTGATTGTGTGATTGTGTGATTGTGTGATGGCGGGATGTGGATTGTCTGATTGTGTGATTGTGTATTGGTGTGATTGTGCGATTGTGTGACTTTGCGATTGTGTGGTTGTGTGATGGCGGGTTGTGGATTGTTTGATTGTGTGATTGTGTATTGGCGTGATTGTGCGATTGTGTGACAATGCAATTGTGTGATTGTGTGGTTGTGTGATTGTGTGATTGCATGGTGGGGTGATTGTGTGATAGTGTGATTGTGTGATAGTGTGATAGTGTGATTGTGTGATTGTGTGATTGTGTGATTGTGTGATTGTGTGATTGTGTGATTGTGTGATTGTGTGATTGTGTGATTGTGTCCATGTGTAATCGTGTGTTTGGGTGCTTGTGTGATTGTGTGAGTGTGTGATTGTGTGATTGTGTGCTTGTGCGATTGTGCGGTTGTGTGATTGCGTGGTTGCGTGATTGCGTGATTGTGTGATTGTGTGATTGTGTGATTGTGTGGTTGTGTGATTGTGTGATTGTGTGATTGTGTGATTGTGTCACAGTGTGATTGTGTGATTGTGTGGTTGTGTGATTGTGTGATTGTGTGATTGTGTGATTGTGTGATTGTGTGATTGTGTGATTGTGTGATTGTGTGATTGTGTGAAAGTGGGTTTGCGTGTTTGTGGATTGTGTGGTTGTGTGATTGTGTATTGGTGTGATTGTGCGATTGTGTGACAATGCGATTGTGTGATTGTGTGGTTGTGTGATTGTGTGATTGCATGGTGGGGTGATTGTGTGATAGTGTGATTGTGTGATTGTGTGATAGTGTGATTGTGTGATTGTGTCCATGTGTAATCGTGTGTTTGGGTGCTTGTGTGATTGTGTGAGTGTGTGATTGTGTGATTGTGGATTGTGTGATTCTGTGATTGTGTGATTGTGTGATTGTGTGATTGTGTGATTGTGTGATTTTGTGATTGTGGGATTGTGTGGTTGTGTGATTGTGTGGTTGTGTGATTGCGTGATTGTGTGATTGTGGGATTGTGTGATTGTGTGATTGTATGGTTGTGTGATTGTGTGATTGTGTGATTGTGGGATTGTGTGGTTGTGTGATTGTGTGGTTGTGTGATTGCGTGATTGTGTGATTGTGGGATTGTGTGATTGTGTGATTGTGTGGTTGTGTGATTGTGTGATTGTGTGGTTGTGTGATTGTGTGATTGTGTGATTGTGTGATTGTGGGATTGTATGGTTGTGTGATTGTGTGATTGTGTGATTGTGGGATTGTGTGGTTGTGTGATTGTGTGGTTGTGTGATTGCGTGATTGTGTGATTGTGGGATTGTGTGATTGTGTGATTGTATGGTTGTGTGATTGTGTGATTGTGTGATTGTGTGATTGTGTGATTGTGTGATTGTGTGATTGTGGGATTGTGTGAGTGTGTGACTGTGTGATTGTGTGGTTGTGTGATTGTGTGATTGTGTCACAGTGTGATTGTGTGATTGTGTGGTTGTGTGATTGTGTGATTGTGTGATTGTGTGATTGTGGGATTGTGTGGTTGTGTGATTGTGTGGTTGTGTGATTGTGTGATTGTGTGATTGTGGGATTGTGTGATTGCGTGATTGTGTGATTGTGTGGTTGTGTGATTGTGTGATTGTGTGCTTGTGTGATTGTGCGGTTGTGTGATTGCGTGGTTGCGTGATTGCGTGATTGTGTGATTGTGTGATTGTGTGATTGTGTGGTTGTGTGATTGTGCGATTGTGTGATAGTGTGATTGTGCGATTGTGTGATTGCGTGATTGCCTGGTTGCGTGATTCTGTGATTCCCTCGTTGTGTGATTGTGTTATTGTGTGATGAGGTGCTTGTGGGATGGTGTGATTATGTGATTGTGTGATTGTGTAATTGTGTGATTGTGTGATTGTGTGATTGTGAGATTGTGTGATTGTGTGATTGTGTGATTGTGTGATTGTGTGATTGTGTGATTGTGTGATTGTGTGGTTGTGTGATTGTGTGGTTGTGTGATTGTGTGATTGTGTGATTGTGGGATTGTGTGATTGTGTGATTGTGTGATTGTGTGGTTGTGTGATTGTGTGATTGTGTGATTGTGTGATTGTGCGATTGTGTGATTGCGTGGTTGCGTGATTGCGTGATTGTGTGATTGTGTGATTGTGTGATTGTGTGGTTGTGTGATTGCGTTATTGTGTGATTGTGTGATTGTGTGACTGTGTGATTGTGGGATTGTGTGGTTGTGTGAGTGTGTGGTTGTGTGATTGCGTGATTGTGTGATTGTGGGATTGTGTGATTGTGTGATTGTGTGATTATGGGATTGTGTGGTTGTGTGATTGTGTGGTTGTGTGATTGTGTGATTGTGTGATTGCGTGATTGTGTGATTGTGTGATTGTGGGATTGTGTGGTTGTGTGATTGTGTGGTTGTGTGATTGCGTTATTGTGTGATTGTGGGATTGTGTGATTGTGTGATTCCCTCGTTGTGTGATTGTGTTATTGTGTGATGAGGTGCTTGTGGGATGGTGTGATTGTGTGATTGTGTGATTGTGTGATTGTGTGATTGTGTGATTGTGTGATTGTGTGGTTGTGTGATTGTGTGGTTGTGTGATTGTGTGATTGTGTGATTGTGGGATTGTGTGATTGTGTGATTGTGTGATTGTGTGGTTGTGTGATTGTGTGATTGTGTGATTGTGTGATTGTGCGATTGTGTGATTGCGTGGTTGCGTGATTGCGTGATTGTGTGATTGTGTGATTGTGTGATTGTGTGATTGTGTGGTTGTGTGATTGTGTGATTGTGTGATAGTGTGATTGTGCGATTGTGTGATTGCGTGATTGCCTGGTTGCGTTATTCTGTGATTCCCTCGTTGTGTGATTGTGTTATTGTGTGATGAGGTGCTTGTGGGATGGTGTGATTGTGTGAATGTGTGATTGTGTGGTTGTGTGATTATGTGATTGTGTGATTGTGTTCATGTGTTATTTTGTGTTGGGGTGCTTGTGTGATTGCGTGAGTGTATGATTGTGTGACTGTGGATTGTGTATTGTGTGATTGTGTGATTGTGTGATTGTGTGATGGCGGGATGTGGATTGTGTATTGGTGTGATTGTGCGATTGTGTGACTTTGCGATTGTGTGGTTGTGTGATGGCGGGTTGTGGATTGTTTGATTGTGTGATTGTGTATTGTCGTGATTGTGCGATTGAGTGACAATGCAATTGTGTGATTGTGTGGTTGTGTGATTGTGTGATTGCATGGTGGGGTGATTGTGTAATAGTGTGATTGTGTGATAGTGTGATAGTGTGATTGTGTGATTGTGTGATTGTGTGATTGTGTGATTGTGTGATTGTGTGATTGTGTGATTGTGTGATTGTGTGATTGTGTGATTGTGTGATTGTGTCCATGTGTAATCGTGTGTTTGGGTGCTTGTGTGATTGTGTGAGTGTGTGATTGTGTGATTGTGTGCTTGTGTGATTGTGCGGTTGTGTGATTGCGTGGTTGCGTGATTGCGTGATTGTGTGATTGTGTGGTTGTGTGATTGTGTGGTTGTGTGATTGTGTGATTGTGTGATTGTGTGATTGTGTCACAGTGTGATTGTGTGATTGTGTGATTGTGTGATTGTGTCCATGTGTAATCGTGTGTTTGGGTGCTTGTGTGATTGTGTGAGTGTGTGATTGTGTGATTGTGTGCTTGTGTGATTGTGCGGTTGTGTGATTGCGTGGTTGCGTGATTGCGTGATTGTGTGATTGTGTGATTGTGTGATTGTGTGAAAGTGGGTTTGCGTGTTTGTGGATTGTGTGGTTGTGTGATTGTGTATTGGTGTGATTGTGCGATTGTGTGACAATGCGATTGTGTGATTGTGTGGTTGTGTGATTGTGTGATTGCATGGTGGGGTGATTGTGTGATAGTGTGATTGTGTGATTGTGTGATAGTGTGATTGTGTGATTGTGTCCATGTGTAATCGTGTGTTTGGGTGCTTGTGTGATTGTGTGAGTGTGTGATTGTGTGATTGTGGATTGTGTGATTGTGTGATTGTGTGATTGTGTGATTGTGTGATTGTGTGATTGTGTGATTGTGGGATTGTGTGGTTGTGTGATTGTGTGGTTGTGTGATTGCGTGATTGTGTGATTGTGGGATTGTGTGATTGTGTGATTGTATGGTTGTGTGATTGTGTGATTGTGTGATTGTGGGATTGTGTGGTTGTGTGATTGTGTGGTTGTGTGATTGCGTGATTGTGTGATTGTGGGATTGTGTGATTGTGTGATTGTGTCACAGTGTGATTGTGTGATTGTGTGGTTGTGTGATTGTGTGATTGTGTGATTGTGTTATTGTGTGATTGTGGGATTGTGTGGTTGTGTGATTGTGTGATTGTGTGATTGTGGGATTGTGTGGTTGTGTGATTGTGTGGTTGTGTGATTGCGTGATTGTGTGATTGTGGGATTGTGTGATTGTGTGATTGTATGGTTGTGTGATTGTGTGATTGTGGGATTGTGTGATTGTGTGATTGTGTGATTGTGGGATTGTGTGAGTGTGTGACTGTGTGATTGTGTGATTGTGTGATTGTGTCACAGTGTGATTGTGTGATTGTGTGGTTGTGTGATTGTGTGATTGTGTGATTGTGGGATTGTGTGGTTGTGTGATTGTGTGGTTGTGTGATTGTGTGATTGTGTGATTGTGGGATTGTGTGATTGCGTGATTGTGTGATTGTGTGATTGTGTGGTTGTGTGATTGTGTGATTGCGTGCTTGTGTGATTGTGCGGTTGTGTGATTGCGTGGTTGCGTGATTGCGTGATTGTGTGATTGTGTGATTGTGTGATTGTGTGGTTGTGTGATTGTGCGATTGTGTGATAGTGTGATTGTGCGATTGTGTGATTGCGTGATTGCCTGGTTGCGTGATTCTGTGATTCCCTCGTTGTGTGATTGTGTTATTGTGTGATGAGGTGCTTGTGGGATGGTGTGATTATGTGATTGTGTGATTGTGTAATTGTGTGATTGTGTGATTGTGTGATTGTGAGATTGTGTGATTGTGTGATTGTGTGATTGTGTGATTGTGTGATTGTGTGATTGTGTGATTGTGTGATTGTGTGATTGTGTGGTTGTGTGATTGTGTGGTTGTGTGATTGTGTGATTGTGTGATTGTGGGATTGTGTGATTGTGTGAATGTGTGATTGTGTGGTTGTGTGATTGTGTGATTGTGATTGTGTGATTGTGCGATTGTGTGATTGCGTGGTTGCGTGATTGCGTGATTGTGTGATTGTGTGATTGTGTGATTGTGTGATTGTGTGGTTGTGTGATTGCGTTATTGTGTGATTGTGTGATTGTGTGATTGTGTGATTGTGTGATTGTGGGATTGTGTGGTTGTGTGAGTGTGTGGTTGTGTGATTGCGTGATTGTGTGATTGTGGGATTGTGTGATTGTGTGATTGTGTGATTATGGGATTGTGTGGTTGTGTGATTGTGTGGTTGTGTGATTGTGTGATTGTGTGATTGCGTGATTGTGTGATTGTGTGATTGTGGGATTGTGTGGTTGTGTGATTGTGTGGTTGTGTGATTGCGTTATTGTGTGATTGTGGGATTGTGTGATTGTGTGATTGTATGGTTGTGTGATTGTGTGATTGTGTGATTGTGTCACAGTGTGATTGTGTGATTGTGCGGTTGTGTGATTGTGTGATTGTGTGATTGTGGGATTGTGTGGTTGTGTGATTGTGTGGTTGTGTGATTGTGTGATTGTGTGCTTGTGTGATTGTGCGGTTGTGTGATTGCGTGGTTGCGTGATTGCGTGATTGTGTGATTGTGTGATTGTGTGGTTGTGTGATTGTGTGATTGTGTGATTGTGTGATTGTGTGATTATGGGATTGTGTGGTTGTGTGATTGTGTGGTTGTGTGATTGTGTGATTGCGTGATTGTGTGATTGTGTGATTGTGTTATTGTGTGATTGTGTCACAGTGTGATTGTGTGATTGTGTGGTTGTGTGATTGTGTGATTGTGTGATTGTGTGATTGTGGGATTGTGTGGTTGTGTGATTGTGTGGTTGTGTGATTGTGTGATTGTGTGATTGTGGGATTGTGTGATTGCGTGATTGTGTGATTGTGTGATTGTGTGGTTGTGTGATTGTGTGATTGTGTGGTTGTGTGATTGTGCGGTTGTGTGATTGCGTGGTTGCGTGATTGCGTGATTGTGTGATTGTGTGATTGTGTGATTGTGTGGTTGTGTGATTGTGTGATTGTGTGATTGCGCGATTGTGTGATTGTGTGATTGTGTGATTGTGTCACAGTGTGATTGTGTGATTGTGTGGTTGTGTGATTGTGTGATTGTGTGATTGTGTGATTGTGGGATTGTGTGGTTGTGTGATTGTGTGGTTGTGTGATTGTGTGATTGTGTGGTTGTGTGATTGTGTGGTTGTGTGATTGTGTGGTTGTGTGATTGTGTGATTGTGTGATTGTGGGATTGTGTGATTGTGTGATTGTGTGATTGTGTGGTTGTGTGATTGTGTGATTGTGTGATTGTGTGATTGTGCGATTGTGTGATTGCGTGGTTGCGTGATTGCGTGATTGTGTGATTGTGTGATTGTGTGATTGTGTGATTGTGTGGTTGTGTGATTGTGTGATTGTGTGATTGTGTGATAGTGTGATTGTGCGATTGTGTGATTGCGTGATTGCCTGGTTGCGTTATTCTGTGATTCCCTCGTTGTGTGATTGTGTTATTGTGTGATGAGGTGCTTGTGGGATGGTGTGATTGTGTGATTGTGTGGTTGTGTGATTATGTGATTGTGTGATTGTGTTCATGTGTTATTTTGTGTTGGGGTGCTTGTGTGATTGCGTGAGTGTATGATTGTGTGACTGTGGATTGTGTATTGTGTGATTGTGTGATTGTGTGATTGTGTGATGGCGGGATGTGGATTGTCTGATTGTGTGATTGTGTATTGGTGTGATTGTGCGATTGTGTGACTTTGCGATTGTGTGGTTGTGTGATGGCGGGTTGTGGATTGTTTGATTGTGTGATTGTGTATTGGCGTGATTGTGCGATTGTGTGACAATGCAATTGTGTGATTGTGTGGTTGTGTGATTGTGTGATTGCATGGTGGGGTGATTGTGTGATAGTGTGATTGTGTGATAGTGTGATAGTGTGATTGTGTGATTGTGTGATTGTGTGATTGTGTGATTGTGTGATTGTGTGATTGTGTGATTGTGTGATTGTGTGATTGTGTCCATGTGTAATCGTGTGTTTGGGTGCTTGTGTGATTGTGTGAGTGTGTGATTGTGTGATTGTGTGCTTGTGCGATTGTGCGGTTGTGTGATTGCGTGGTTGCGTGATTGCGTGATTGTGTGATTGTGTGATTGTGTGATTGTGTGGTTGTGTGATTGTGTGATTGTGTGATTGTGTGATTGTGTCACAGTGTGATTGTGTGATTGTGTGGTTGTGTGATTGTGTGATTGTGTGATTGTGTGATTGTGTGATTGTGTGATTGTGTGATTGTGTGATTGTGTGATTGTGTGAAAGTGGGTTTGCGTGTTTGTGGATTGTGTGGTTGTGTGATTGTGTATTGGTGTGATTGTGCGATTGTGTGACAATGCGATTGTGTGATTGTGTGGTTGTGTGATTGTGTGATTGCATGGTGGGGTGATTGTGTGATAGTGTGATTGTGTGATTGTGTGATAGTGTGATTGTGTGATTGTGTCCATGTGTAATCGTGTGTTTGGGTGCTTGTGTGATTGTGTGAGTGTGTGATTGTGTGATTGTGGATTGTGTGATTCTGTGATTGTGTGATTGTGTGATTGTGTGATTGTGTGATTGTGTGATTTTGTGATTGTGGGATTGTGTGGTTGTGTGATTGTGTGGTTGTGTGATTGCGTGATTGTGTGATTGTGGGATTGTGTGATTGTGTGATTGTATGGTTGTGTGATTGTGTGATTGTGTGATTGTGGGATTGTGTGGTTGTGTGATTGTGTGGTTGTGTGATTGCGTGATTGTGTGATTGTGGGATTGTGTGATTGTGTGATTGTGTGGTTGTGTGATTGTGTGATTGTGTGGTTGTGTGATTGTGTGATTGTGTGATTGTGTGATTGTGGGATTGTATGGTTGTGTGATTGTGTGATTGTGTGATTGTGGGATTGTGTGGTTGTGTGATTGTGTGGTTGTGTGATTGCGTGATTGTGTGATTGTGGGATTGTGTGATTGTGTGATTGTATGGTTGTGTGATTGTGTGATTGTGTGATTGTGTGATTGTGTGATTGTGTGATTGTGTGATTGTGGGATTGTGTGAGTGTGTGACTGTGTGATTGTGTGGTTGTGTGATTGTGTGATTGTGTCACAGTGTGATTGTGTGATTGTGTGGTTGTGTGATTGTGTGATTGTGTGATTGTGTGATTGTGGGATTGTGTGGTTGTGTGATTGTGTGGTTGTGTGATTGTGTGATTGTGTGATTGTGGGATTGTGTGATTGCGTGATTGTGTGATTGTGTGGTTGTGTGATTGTGTGATTGTGTGCTTGTGTGATTGTGCGGTTGTGTGATTGCGTGGTTGCGTGATTGCGTGATTGTGTGATTGTGTGATTGTGTGATTGTGTGGTTGTGTGATTGTGCGATTGTGTGATAGTGTGATTGTGCGATTGTGTGATTGCGTGATTGCCTGGTTGCGTGATTCTGTGATTCCCTCGTTGTGTGATTGTGTTATTGTGTGATGAGGTGCTTGTGGGATGGTGTGATTATGTGATTGTGTGATTGTGTAATTGTGTGATTGTGTGATTGTGTGATTGTGAGATTGTGTGATTGTGTGATTGTGTGATTGTGTGATTGTGTGATTGTGTGATTGTGTGATTGTGTGGTTGTGTGATTGTGTGGTTGTGTGATTGTGTGATTGTGTGATTGTGGGATTGTGTGATTGTGTGATTGTGTGATTGTGTGGTTGTGTGATTGTGTGATTGTGTGATTGTGTGATTGTGCGATTGTGTGATTGCGTGGTTGCGTGATTGCGTGATTGTGTGATTGTGTGATTGTGTGATTGTGTGGTTGTGTGATTGCGTTATTGTGTGATTGTGTGATTGTGTGACTGTGTGATTGTGGGATTGTGTGGTTGTGTGAGTGTGTGGTTGTGTGATTGCGTGATTGTGTGATTGTGGGATTGTGTGATTGTGTGATTGTGTGATTATGGGATTGTGTGGTTGTGTGATTGTGTGGTTGTGTGATTGTGTGATTGTGTGATTGCGTGATTGTGTGATTGTGTGATTGTGGGATTGTGTGGTTGTGTGATTGTGTGGTTGTGTGATTGCGTTATTGTGTGATTGTGGGATTGTGTGATTGTGTGATTCCCTCGTTGTGTGATTGTGTTATTGTGTGATGAGGTGCTTGTGGGATGGTGTGATTGTGTGATTGTGTGATTGTGTGATTGTGTGATTGTGTGATTGTGTGATTGTGTGGTTGTGTGATTGTGTGGTTGTGTGATTGTGTGATTGTGTGATTGTGGGATTGTGTGATTGTGTGATTGTGTGATTGTGTGGTTGTGTGATTGTGTGATTGTGTGATTGTGTGATTGTGCGATTGTGTGATTGCGTGGTTGCGTGATTGCGTGATTGTGTGATTGTGTGATTGTGTGATTGTGTGATTGTGTGGTTGTGTGATTGTGTGATTGTGTGATAGTGTGATTGTGCGATTGTGTGATTGCGTGATTGCCTGGTTGCGTTATTCTGTGATTCCCTCGTTGTGTGATTGTGTTATTGTGTGATGAGGTGCTTGTGGGATGGTGTGATTGTGTGAATGTGTGATTGTGTGGTTGTGTGATTATGTGATTGTGTGATTGTGTTCATGTGTTATTTTGTGTTGGGGTGCTTGTGTGATTGCGTGAGTGTATGATTGTGTGACTGTGGATTGTGTATTGTGTGATTGTGTGATTGTGTGATTGTGTGATGGCGGGATGTGGATTGTGTATTGGTGTGATTGTGCGATTGTGTGACTTTGCGATTGTGTGGTTGTGTGATGGCGGGTTGTGGATTGTTTGATTGTGTGATTGTGTATTGTCGTGATTGTGCGATTGAGTGACAATGCAATTGTGTGATTGTGTGGTTGTGTGATTGTGTGATTGCATGGTGGGGTGATTGTGTAATAGTGTGATTGTGTGATAGTGTGATAGTGTGATTGTGTGATTGTGTGATTGTGTGATTGTGTGATTGTGTGATTGTGTGATTGTGTGATTGTGTGATTGTGTGATTGTGTGATTGTGTGATTGTGTCCATGTGTAATCGTGTGTTTGGGTGCTTGTGTGATTGTGTGAGTGTGTGATTGTGTGATTGTGTGCTTGTGTGATTGTGCGGTTGTGTGATTGCGTGGTTGCGTGATTGCGTGATTGTGTGATTGTGTGGTTGTGTGATTGTGTGGTTGTGTGATTGTGTGATTGTGTGATTGTGTGATTGTGTCACAGTGTGATTGTGTGATTGTGTGATTGTGTGATTGTGTCCATGTGTAATCGTGTGTTTGGGTGCTTGTGTGATTGTGTGAGTGTGTGATTGTGTGATTGTGTGCTTGTGTGATTGTGCGGTTGTGTGATTGCGTGGTTGCGTGATTGCGTGATTGTGTGATTGTGTGATTGTGTGATTGTGTGAAAGTGGGTTTGCGTGTTTGTGGATTGTGTGGTTGTGTGATTGTGTATTGGTGTGATTGTGCGATTGTGTGACAATGCGATTGTGTGATTGTGTGGTTGTGTGATTGTGTGATTGCATGGTGGGGTGATTGTGTGATAGTGTGATTGTGTGATTGTGTGATAGTGTGATTGTGTGATTGTGTCCATGTGTAATCGTGTGTTTGGGTGCTTGTGTGATTGTGTGAGTGTGTGATTGTGTGATTGTGGATTGTGTGATTGTGTGATTGTGTGATTGTGTGATTGTGTGATTGTGTGATTGTGTGATTGTGGGATTGTGTGGTTGTGTGATTGTGTGGTTGTGTGATTGCGTGATTGTGTGATTGTGGGATTGTGTGATTGTGTGATTGTATGGTTGTGTGATTGTGTGATTGTGTGATTGTGGGATTGTGTGGTTGTGTGATTGTGTGGTTGTGTGATTGCGTGATTGTGTGATTGTGGGATTGTGTGATTGTGTGATTGTGTCACAGTGTGATTGTGTGATTGTGTGGTTGTGTGATTGTGTGATTGTGTGATTGTGTTATTGTGTGATTGTGGGATTGTGTGGTTGTGTGATTGTGTGATTGTGTGATTGTGGGATTGTGTGGTTGTGTGATTGTGTGGTTGTGTGATTGCGTGATTGTGTGATTGTGGGATTGTGTGATTGTGTGATTGTATGGTTGTGTGATTGTGTGATTGTGGGATTGTGTGATTGTGTGATTGTGTGATTGTGGGATTGTGTGAGTGTGTGACTGTGTGATTGTGTGATTGTGTGATTGTGTCACAGTGTGATTGTGTGATTGTGTGGTTGTGTGATTGTGTGATTGTGTGATTGTGGGATTGTGTGGTTGTGTGATTGTGTGGTTGTGTGATTGTGTGATTGTGTGATTGTGGGATTGTGTGATTGCGTGATTGTGTGATTGTGTGATTGTGTGGTTGTGTGATTGTGTGATTGCGTGCTTGTGTGATTGTGCGGTTGTGTGATTGCGTGGTTGCGTGATTGCGTGATTGTGTGATTGTGTGATTGTGTGATTGTGTGGTTGTGTGATTGTGCGATTGTGTGATAGTGTGATTGTGCGATTGTGTGATTGCGTGATTGCCTGGTTGCGTGATTCTGTGATTCCCTCGTTGTGTGATTGTGTTATTGTGTGATGAGGTGCTTGTGGGATGGTGTGATTATGTGATTGTGTGATTGTGTAATTGTGTGATTGTGTGATTGTGTGATTGTGAGATTGTGTGATTGTGTGATTGTGTGATTGTGTGATTGTGTGATTGTGTGATTGTGTGATTGTGTGATTGTGTGATTGTGTGGTTGTGTGATTGTGTGGTTGTGTGATTGTGTGATTGTGTGATTGTGGGATTGTGTGATTGTGTGAATGTGTGATTGTGTGGTTGTGTGATTGTGTGATTGTGATTGTGTGATTGTGCGATTGTGTGATTGCGTGGTTGCGTGATTGCGTGATTGTGTGATTGTGTGATTGTGTGATTGTGTGATTGTGTGGTTGTGTGATTGCGTTATTGTGTGATTGTGTGATTGTGTGATTGTGTGATTGTGTGATTGTGGGATTGTGTGGTTGTGTGAGTGTGTGGTTGTGTGATTGCGTGATTGTGTGATTGTGGGATTGTGTGATTGTGTGATTGTGTGATTATGGGATTGTGTGGTTGTGTGATTGTGTGGTTGTGTGATTGTGTGATTGTGTGATTGCGTGATTGTGTGATTGTGTGATTGTGGGATTGTGTGGTTGTGTGATTGTGTGGTTGTGTGATTGCGTTATTGTGTGATTGTGGGATTGTGTGATTGTGTGATTGTATGGTTGTGTGATTGTGTGATTGTGTGATTGTGTCACAGTGTGATTGTGTGATTGTGCGGTTGTGTGATTGTGTGATTGTGTGATTGTGGGATTGTGTGGTTGTGTGATTGTGTGGTTGTGTGATTGTGTGATTGTGTGCTTGTGTGATTGTGCGGTTGTGTGATTGCGTGGTTGCGTGATTGCGTGATTGTGTGATTGTGTGATTGTGTGGTTGTGTGATTGTGTGATTGTGTGATTGTGTGATTGTGTGATTGTGTGATTGTGTCACAGTGTGATTGTGTGATTGTATGGTTGTGTGATTGTATGGTTGTGTGATTGTGTGGTTGTGTGATTGTGTGGTTGTGTGATTGTGTGATTGTGTGATTGTGGGATTGTGTGATTGCGTGATTGTGGGATTGTGTGATTGCGTGGTTGTGTGATTGTGTGATTGTGTGCTTGTGTGATTGTGCGGTTGTGTGATTGCGTGGTTGCGTGATTGCGTGATTGTGTGATTGTGTGATTGTGTGATTGTGTGGTTGTGTGATTGTGCGATTGTGTGATAGTGTGATTGTGCGATTGTGTGATTGCGTGATTGCCTGGTTGCGTGATTCTGTAATTCCCTCGTTGTGTGATTGTGTTATTGTGTGATGAGGTGCTTGTGGGATGGTGTGATTATGTGATTGTGTGATTGTGTAATTGTGTGATTGTGTGATTGTGTGATTGTGAGATTGTGTGATTGTGTGATTGTGTGATTGTGTGATTGTGTGATTGTGTGATTGTGTGATTGTGTGATTGTGTGATTGTGTGATTGTGTGATTGTGTGATTGTGTGGTTGTGTGATTGTGTGGTTGTGTGATTTTGTGATTGTGTGATTGTGGGATTGTGTGATTGTGTGATTGTGTGGTTGTGTGATTGTGTGATTGTGTGATTGTGTGATTGTGCGATTGTGTGATTGCGTGGTTGCGTGATTGCGTGATTGTGTGATTGTGTGATTGTGTGATTGTGTGGTTGTGTGATTGCGTTATTGTGTGATTGTGTGATTGTGTGATTGTGTGATTGTGGGATTGTGTGGTTGTGTGAGTGTGTGGTTGTGTGATTGCGTGATTGTGGGATTGTGGGATTGTGTGATTGTGTGATTGTGTGATTATGGGATTGTGTGGTTGTGTGATTGTGTGATTGTGTGATTGTGTGGTTGTGTGATTGTGTGATTGTGTGATTGTGTGATTGTGTGATTGTGTGATTGTGTGATTGTGTGATTGTGTGATTGTGAGATTGTGTGATTGTGTGAGTGTGTGATTGTGTGATTGTGTGATTGTGTGATTGTGTGATTGTGTCACAGTGTGATTGTGTGATTGTGTGGTTGTGTGATTGTGTGATTGTGTGATTGTGGGATTGTGTGGTTGTGTGATTGTGTGGTTGTGTGATTGTGTGATTGTGTGCTTGTGTGATTGTGCGGTTGTGTGATTGCGTGGTTGCGTGATTGCGTGATTGTGTGATTGTGTGATTGTGTGGTTGTGTGATTGTGTGATTGTGTGATTGTGTGATTGTGTCACAGTGTGATTGTGTGATTGTGTGGTTGTGTGATTGTGTGTTTGTGTGATTGTGTGATTGTGTGATTGTGTGAAAGTGGGTTTGCGTGTTTGTGGATTGTGTGGTTGTGTGATTGTGTGATGGCGGGATGTGGATTGTCTGATTGTGTGATTGTGTATTGGTGTGATTGTGCGATTGTGTGACTTTGCGATTGTGTGATTGTGTGATGGCGGGTTGTGGATTGTCTGATTGTGTGATTGTGTATTGGTGTGATTGTGCGATTGTGTGACAATGCGATTGTGTGATTGTGTGGTTGTGTGATTGTGTGATTGCATGGTGGGGTGATTGTGTGATAGTGTGATTGTGTGATTGTGTGATTGTGTCACAGTGTGATTGTGTGATTGTGCGGTTGTGTGATTGTGCGGTTGTGTGATTGTGTGATTGTGTGATTGTGGGATTGTGTGGTTGTGTGATTGTGTGGTTGTGTGATTGTGTGATTGTGTGCTTGTGTGATTGTGCGGTTGTGTGATTGCGTGGTTGCGTGATTGCGTGATTGTGTGATTGTGTGATTGTGTGGTTGTGTGATTGTGTGATTGTGTCGCAGTGTGATTGTGTGATTGTATGGTTGTGTGATTGTGTGATTGTGTGATTGTGGGATTGTGTGGTTGTGTGATTGTGTGGTTGTGTGATTGTGTGATTGTGTGATTGTGGGATTGTGTGATTGCGTGATTGTGTGATTGTGTGATTGTGTGGTTGTGTGATTGTGTGATTGTGTGCTTGTGTGATTGTGCGGTTGTGTGATTGCGTGGTTGCGTGATTGCGTGATTGTGTGATTGTGTGATTGTGTGATTGTGTGGTTGTGTGATTGTGCGATTGTGTGATAGTGTGATTGTGCGATTGTGTGATTGCGTGATTGCCTGGTTGCGTGATTCTGTAATTCCCTCGTTGTGTGATTGTGTTATTGTGTGATGAGGTGCTTGTGGGATGGTGTGATTATGTGATTGTGTGATTGTGTAATTGTGTGATTGTGTGATTGTGTGATTATGAGATTGTGTGATTGTGTGATTGTGTGATTGTGTGATTGTGTGATTGTGTGATTGTGTGATTGTGTGATTGTGTGATTGTGTGATTGTGTGATTGTGTGGTTGTGTGGTTGTGTGATTGTGTGATTGTGTGATTGTGGGATTGTGTGGTTGTGTGATTGTGTGGTTGTGTGATTGTGTGATTGTGTGCTTGTGTGATTGTGCGGTTGTGTGATTGCGTGGTTGCGTGATTGCGTGATTGTGTGATTGTGTGATTGTGTGGTTGTGTGATTGTGTGATTGTGTGATTGTGTGATTGTGTGATTGTGTCACAGTGTGATTGTGTGATTGTGTGATTGTGTGATTGTGGGATTGTGTGGTTGTGTGAGTGTGTGGTTGTGTGATTGCGTGATTGTGTGATTGTGGGATTGTGTGATTGTGTGATTGTGTGATTATGGGATTGTGTGGTTGTGTGATTGTGTGATTGTGTGATTGTGTGGTTGTGTGATTGTGTGATTGTGTGATTGTGTGGTTGTGTGATTGTGTGATTGTGTGATTGTGGGATTGTGTGGTTGTGTGATTGTGTGGTTGTGTGATTGTGTGATTGTGTGCTTGTGTGATTGTGCGGTTGTGTGATTGCGTGGTTGCGTGATTGCGTGATTGTGTGATTGTGTGATTGTGTGGTTGTGTGATTGTGTGATTGTGTGATTGTGTGATTGTGTGATTGTGTCACAGTGTGATTGTGTGATTGTGTGGTTGTGTGATTGTGTGATTGTGTGATTGTGTGATTGTGTGAAAGTGGGTTTGCGTGTTTGTGGATTGTGTGGTTGTGTGATTGTGTGATGGCGGGATGTGGATTGTCTGATTGTGTGATTGTGTATTGGTGTGATTGTGCGATTGTGTGACTTTGCGATTGTGTGATTGTGTGATGGCGGGTTGTGGATTGTCTGATTGTGTGATTGTGTATTGGTGTGATTGTGCGATTGTGTGACAATGCGATTGTGTGATTGTGTGGTTGTGTGATTGTGTGATTGCATGGTGGGGTGATTGTGTGATAGTGTGATTGTGTGATAGTGTGATTGTGTGATTGTGTCCATGTGTAATCGTGTGTTTGGGTGCTTGTGTGATTGTGTGATTGTGTGGTTGTGTGATTGTGCGATTGTGTGATAGTGTGATTGTGCGATTGTGTGATTGCGTGATTGCCTGGTTGCGTGATTCTGTGATTCCCTCGTTGTGTGATTGTGTTATTGTGTGATGAGGTGCTTGTGGGATGGTGTGATTATGTGATTGTGTGATTGTGTAATTGTGTGATTGTGTGATTGTGTGATTGTGTGATTGTGTGATTGTGAGATTGTGTGATTGTGTGATTGTGTGATTGTGTGATTGTGTGATTGTGTGATTGTGTGATTGTGTGATTGTGTGATTGTGTGATTGTGTGATTGTGTGATTGTGTGATTGTGTGGTTGTGTGATTGTGTGGTTGTGTGATTGTGTGATTGTGGGATTGTGGGATTGTGTGATTGTGTGATTGTGTGATTGTGTGGTTGTGTGATTGTGTGATTGTGTGATTGTGTGATTGTGCGATTGTGTGATTGCGTGGTTGCGTGATTGCGTGATTGTGTGATTGTGTGATTGTGTGATTGTGTGATTGTGTGGTTGTGTGATTGCGTTATTGTGTGATTGTGTGATTGTGTGATTGTGTGATTGTGGGATTGTGTGGTTGTGTGAGTGTGTGGTTGTGTGATTGCGTGATTGTGTGATTGTGGGATTGTGTGATTGTGTGATTGTGTGATTATGGGATTGTGTGGTTGTGTGATTGTGTGGTTGTGTGATTGTGTGATTGTGTGATTGCGTGATTGTGTGATTGTGTGATTGTGGGATTGTGTGGTTGTGTGATTGTGTGGTTGTGTGATTGCGTTATTGTGTGATTGTGGGATTGTGTGATTGTGTGATTGTATGGTTGTGTGATTGTGTGATTGTGTGATTTTGTGATTGTGTGATTGTGTGATTGTGTGATTGTGGGATTGTGTGAGTGTGTGATTGTGTGATTGTGTGATGGTGTGATTGTGTCACAGTGTGATTGTGTGATTGTGCGGTTGTGTGATTGTGCGGTTGTGTGATTGTGTGATTGTGTGATTGTGGGATTGTGTGGTTGTGTGATTGTGTGGTTGTGTGATTGTGTGATTGTGTGCTTGTGTGATTGTGCGGTTGTGTGATTGCGTGGTTGCGTGATTGCGTGATTATGGGATTGTGTGGTTGTGTGATTGTGTGATTGTGTGATTGTGTGATTGTGTGATTGTGTGATTGTGTGATTGTGTGATTGTGTGATTGTGTGATTGTGGGATTGTGTGAGTGTGTGATTGTGTGATTGTGTGATTGTGTGATTGTGTCACAGTGTGATTGTGTGATTGTGTGGTTGTGTGATTGTGTGATTGTGTGATTGTGGGATTGTGTGGTTGTGTGATTGTGTGGTTGTGTGATTGTGTGATTGTGTGCTTGTGTGATTGTGCGGTTGTGTGATTGCGTGGTTGCGTGATTGCGTGATTGTGTGATTGTGTGATTGTGTGGTTGTGTGATTGTGTGATTGTGTGATTGTGTGATTGTGTAACAGTGTGATTGTGTGATTGTGTGGTTGTGTGATTGTGTGATTGTGTGATTGTGTGATTGTGTGAAAGTGGGTTTGCGTGTTTGTGGATTGTGTGGTTGTGTGATTGTGTGATGGCGGGATGTGGATTGTCTGATTGTGTGATTGTGTATTGGTGTGATTGTGCGATTGTGTGACTTTGCGATTGTGTGATTGTGTGATGGCGGGTTGTGGATTGTCTGATTGTGTGATTGTGTATTGGTGTGATTGTGCGATTGTGTGACAATGCGATTGTGTGATTGTGTGGTTGTGTGATTGTGTGATTGCATGGTGGGGTGATTGTGTGATAGTGTGATTGTGTGATAGTGTGATTGTGTGATTGGGTCCATGTGTAATCGTGTGTTTGCGTGCTTTTGTGATTGTGTGAGTGTGTGATTGTGTGATTGTGGATTGTGTGATTGTGTGATTGTGTGATTGTGTGATTGTGTGATTGTGTTATTGTGGGATTGTGTGGTTGTGTGATTGTGTGGTTGTGTGATTGCGTGATTGTGTGATTGTGGGATTGTGTGATTGTGTGATTGTATGGTTGTGTGATTGTGTGATTGTGTGATTGTGTGATTGTGTGATTGTGTGATTGTGTGATTGTGGGATTGTGTGAGTGTGTGATTGTGTGATTGTGTGACTGTGTGATTGTGTGATTGTGTGATTGTGTCACAGTGTGATTGTGTGATTGTGTGATTGTGTGATTGTGGGATTGTGTGGTTGTGTGATTGTGTGGTTGTGTGATTGTGTGATTGTGGGATTGTGTGATTGCGTGATTGTGTGATTGTGTGATTGTGTGGTTGTGTGATTGTGTGATTGTGTGCTTGTGTGATTGTGCGGTTGTGTGATTGCGTGGTTGCGTGATTGCGTGATTGTGTGATTGTGTGATTGTGTGATTGTGTGGTTGTGTGATTGTGTGATTGTGTGATAGTGTGATTGTGTGATAGTGTGATTGTGTGATTGTGTCCATGTGTAATCGTGTGTTTGGGTGCTTGTGTGATTGTGTGAGTGTGTGATTGTGTGGTTGTGGATTGTGTGATTGTGTGATTGTGTGGTTGTGTGATTGTGTGATTGTGTGATTGTGTGATTGTGTCACAGTGTGATTGTGTGATTGTGTGGTTGTGTGATTGTGTGATTGTGTGATTGTGTGATTGTGTGATTGTGTGATTGTGTGATTGTGTGATTGTGTGAAAGTGGGTTTGCGTGTTTGTGGATTGTGTGGTTGTGTGATTGTGTATTGGTGTGATTGTGCGATTGTGTGACAATGCGATTGTGTGATTGTGTGGTTGTGTGATTGTGTGATTGCATGGTGGGGTGATTGTGTGATAGTGTGATTGTGTGATAGTGTGATAGTGTGATTGTGTGATTGTGTCCATGTGTAATCGTGTGTTTGGGTGCTTGTGTGATTGTGTGAGTGTGTGATTGTGTGATTGTGGATTGTGTGATTGTGTGATTGTGTGATTGTGTGATTGTGTGATTGTGTGATTGTGTGATTGTGTGATTGTGGGATTGTGTGGTTGTGTGATTGTGTGGTTGTGTGATTGCGTGATTGTGTGATTGTGGGATTGTGTGGTTGTGTGATTGTGTGGTTGTGTGATTGCGTGATTGTGTGATTGTGGGATTGTGTGATTGTGTGATTGTATGGTTGTGTGATTGTGTGATTGTGTGATTGTGTGATTGTGTGATTGTGTGATTGTGTGATTGTGTGATTGTGTGATTGTGGGATCGTGTGAGTGTGTGATTGTGTGATTGTGTGATTGTGTGATTGTGTGATTGTGTGATTGTGTCACAGTGTGATTGTGTGATTGTGTGGTTGTGTGATTGTGTGATTGTGTGATTGTGTGATTGTGGGATTGTGTGGTTGTGTGATTGTGTGATTGTGTGATTGTGTGATTGTGTGATTGTGTGATTGTGTGATTGTGTGATTGTGTGGTTGTGTGATTGTGTGATTGTGTGCTTGTGTGATTGTGCGGTTGTGTGATTGCGTGGTTGCGTGATTGCGTGATTGTGTGATTGTGTGATTGTGTGATTGTGTGGTTGTGTGATTGTGCGATTGTGTGATAGTGTGATTGTGCGATTGTGTGATTGCGTGATTGCCTGGTTGCGTGATTCTGTGATTCCCTCGTTGTGTGATTGTGTTATTGTGTGATGAGGTGCTTGTGGGATGGTGTGATTATGTGATTGTGTGATTGTGTAATTGTGTGATTGTGTGATTGTGTGATTGTGTGATTGTGAGATTGTGTGATTGTGTGATTGTGTGATTGTGTGATTGTGTGATTGTGTGATTGTGTGATTGTGTGATTGTGTGATTGTGTCACAGTGTGATTGTGTGATTGTGTGGTTGTGTGATTGTGTGATTGTGTGATTGTGGGATTGTGTGGTTGTGTGATTGTGTGGTTGTGTGATTGTGTGATAGTGTGATTGTGCGATTGTGTGATTGCGTGATTGCCTGGTTGCGTGATTCTGTGATTCCCTCGTTGTGTGATTGTGTTATTGTGTGATGAGGTGCTTGTGGGATGGTGTGATTATGTGATTGTGTGATTGTGTAATTGTGTGATTGTGTGATTGTGTGATTGTGTGATTGTGAGATTGTGTGATTGTGTGATTGTGTGATTGTGTGATTGTGTGATTGTGTGATTGTGTGATTGTGTGATTGTGTGATTGTGTGATTGTGTGGTTGTGTGATTGTGTGGTTGTGTGATTGTGTGATTGTGTGATTGTGGGGTTGTGTGATTGTGTGATTGTGTGATTGTGTGATTGTGTGATTGTGTGGTTGTGTGATTGTGTGATTGTGTGATTGTGTGATAGTGTGATTGTGCGATTGTGTGATTGCGTGATTGCCTGGTTGCGTTATTCTGTGATTCCCTCGTTGTGTGATTGTGTTATTGTGTGATGAGGTGCTTGTGGGATGGTGTGATTGTGTGAATGTGTGATTGTGTGGTTGTGTGATTATGTGATTGTGTGATTGTGTTCATGTGTTATTTTGTGTTGGGGTGCTTGTGTGATTGCGTGAGTGTATGATTGTGTGACTGTGGATTGTGTATTGTGTGATTGTGTGATTGTGTGATTGTGTGATGGCGGGATGTGGATTGTCTGATTGTGTGATTGTGTATTGGTGTGATTGTGCGATTGTGTGACTTTGCGATTGTGTGGTTGTGTGATGGCGGGTTGTGGATTGTTTGATTGTGTGATTGTGTATTGTCGTGATTGTGCGATTGCGTGACAATGCAATTGTGTGATTGTGTGGTTGTGTGATTGTGTGATTGCATGGTGGGGTGATTGTGTGATAGTGTGATTGTGTGATAGTGTGATAGTGTGATTGTGTGATTGTATGGTTGTGTGATTGTGTGATTGTGTGATTGTGTGATTGTGTGATTGTGTGATTGTGTGATTGTGGGATTGTGTGAGTGTGTGATTGTGTGATTGTGTGATTGTGTGATTGTGTGATTGTGTCACAGTGTGATTGTGTGATTGTGTGGTTGTGTGATTGTGTGATTGTGTGATTGTGTGATTGTGGGATTGTGTGGTTGTGTGATTGTGTGGTTGTGTGATTGTGTGATTGTGTGCTTGTGTGATTGTGCGGTTGTGTGATTGCGTGGTTGCGTGATTGCGTGATTGTGTGATTGTGTGATTGTGTGGTTGTGTGATTGTGTGATTGTGTGATTGTGTCACAGTGTGATTGTGTGATTGTGTGGTTGTGTGATTGTGTGATTGTGTGATTGTGTGATTGTGTGATTGTGTGAAAGTGGGTTTGCGTGTTTGTGGATTGTGTGGTTGTGTGATTGTGTGATGGCGGGATGTGGATTGTCTGATTGTGTGATTGTGTATTGGTGTGATTGTGCGATTGTGTGACTTTGCGATTGTGTGATTGTGTGATGGCGGGTTGTGGATTGTCTGATTGTGTGATTGTGTATTGGTGTGATTGTGCGATTGTGTGACAATGCGATTGTGTGATTGTGTGGTTGTGTGATTGTGTGATTGCATGGTGGGGTGATTGTGTGATAGTGTGATTGTGTGATAGTGTGATTGTGTGATTGGGTCCATGTGTAATCGTGTGTTTGGGTGCTTGTGTGATTGTGTGAGTGTGTGATTGTGTGATTGTGGATTGTGTGATTGTGTGATTGTGTGATTGTGTGATTGTGTGATTGTGGGATTGTGTGGTTGTGTGATTGTGTGGTTGTGTGATTGCGTGATTGTGTGATTGTGGGATTGTGTGATTGTGTGATTGTATGGTTGTGTGATTGTGTGATTGTGTGATTGTGTGATTGTGTGATTGTGTGATTGTGTGATTGTGGGATTGTGTGAGTGTGTGATTGTGTGATTGTGTGATTGTGTGATTGTGTGATTGTGTGATTGTGTGATTGTGTCACAGTGTGATTGTGTGATTGTGTGATTGTGTGATTGTGGGATTGTGTGGTTGTGTGATTGTGTGGTTGTGTGATTGTGTGATTGTGGGATTGTGTGATTGCGTGATTGTGTGATTGTGTGATTGTGTGGTTGTGTGATTGTGTGATTGTGTGCTTGTGTGATTGTGCGGTTGTGTGATTGCGTGGTTGCGTGATTGCGTGATTGTGTGATTGAGTGATTGTGTGATTGTGTGGTTGTGTGATTGTGTGATTGTGTCATAGTGTGATTGTGTGATAGTGTGATTGTGTGATTGTGTCCATGTGTAATCGTGTGTTTGGGTGCTTGTGTGATTGTGTGAGTGTGTGATTGTGTGATTGTGGATTGTGTGATTGTGTGATTGTGTGATTGTGTGATTGTGTGATTGTGTCACAGTGTGATTGTGTGATTGTGTGGTTGTGTGATTGTGTGATTGTGTGATTGTGTGATTGTGTGATTGTGTGATTGTGTGATTGTGTGATTGTGTGATTGTGTGAAAGTGGGTTTGCGTGTTTGTGGATTGTGTGGTTGTGTGATTGTGTATTGGTGTGATTGTGCGATTGTGTGACAATGCGATTGTGTGATTGTGTGGTTGTGTGATTGTGTGATTGCATGGTGGGGTGATTGTGTGATAGTGTGATTGTGTGATTGTGTGATAGTGTGATTGTGTGATTGTGTCCATGTGTAATCGTGTGTTTGGGTGCTTGTGTGATTGTGTGAGTGTGTGATTGTGTGATTGTGTGATTGTGTGATTGTGTGATTGTGGGATCGTGTGAGTGTGTGATTGTGTGATTGTGTGATTGTGTGATTGTGTGATTGTGTGATTGTGTCACAGTGTGATTGTGTGATTGTGTGGTTGTGTGATTGTGTGATTGTGTGATTGTGGGATTGTGTGGTTGTGTGATTGTGTGATTGTGTGATTGTGTGATTGTGTGATTGTGTGATTGTGTGATTGTGTGGTTGTGTGATTGTGTGATTGTGTGCTTGTGTGATTGTGCGGTTGTGTGATTGCGTGGTTGCGTGATTGCGTGATTGTGTGATTGTGTGATTGTGTGATTGTGTGATTGTGTGGTTGTGTGATTGTGCGATTGTGTGATAGTGTGATTGTGCGATTGTGTGATTGCGTGATTGCCTGGTTGCGTGATTCTGTGATTCCCTCGTTGTGTGATTGTGTTATTGTGTGATGAGGTGCTTGTGGGATGGTGTGATTATGTGATTGTGTGATTGTGTAATTGTGTGATTGTGTGATTGTGTGATTGTGTGATTGTGAGATTGTGTGATTGTGTGATTGTGTGATTGTGTGATTGTGTGATTGTGTGATTGTGTGATTGTGTGATTGTGTGATTGTGTGATTGTGTGATTGTGTGATTGTGTGGTTGTGTGATTGTGTGGTTGTGTGATTGTGTGATTGTGTGATTGTGGGATTGTGTGATTGTGTGATTGTGTGATTGTGTGGTTGTGTGATTGTGTGATTGTGTGATTGTGTGATTGTGCGATTGTGTGATTGCGTGGTTGCGTGATTGCGTGATTGTGTGATTGTGTGATTGTGTGATTGTGTGGTTGTGTGATTGTGTGATTGTGTGATAGTGTGATTGTGCGATTGTGTGATTGCGTGATTGCCTGGTTGCGTTATTCTGTGATTCCCTCGTTGTGTGATTGTGTTATTGTGTGATGAGGTGCTTGTGGGATGGTGTGATTGTGTGAATGTGTGATTGTGTGGTTGTGTGATTATGTGATTGTGTGATTGTGTTCATGTGTTATTTTGTGTTGGGGTGCTTGTGTGATTGCGTGAGTGTATGATTGTGTGACTGTGGATTGTGTATTGTGTGATTGTGTGATTGTGTGATTGTGTGATGGCGGGATGTGGATTGTCTGATTGTGTGATTGTGTATTGGTGTGATTGTGCGATTGTGTGACTTTGCGATTGTGTGGTTGTGTGATGGCGGGTTGTGGATTGTTTGATTGTGTGATTGTGTATTGTCGTGATTGTGCGATTGTGTGACAATGCAATTGTGTGATTGTGTGGTTGTGTGATTGTGTGATTGCATGGTGGGGTGATTGTGTGATAGTGTGATTGTGTGATAGTGTGATAGTGTGATTGTGTGATTGTGTGATTGTGTGATTGTGTGATTGTGTGATTGTGTGATTGTGTGATTGTGTGATTGTGTGATTGTGTGATTGTGTCCATGTGTAATCGTGTGTTTGGGTGCTTGTGTGATTGTGTGAGTGTGTGATTGTGTGATTGTGTGCTTGTGTGATTGTGCGGTTGTGTGATTGCGTGGTTGCGTGATTGCGTGACTGTGTGATTGTGTGATTGTGTGATTGTGTGGTTGTGTGATTGTGTGATTGTGTGATTGTGTGATTGTGTCACAGTGTGATTGTGTGATTGTGTGATTGTGTGATTGTGTGATTGTGTCCATGTGTAATCGTGTGTTTGGGTGCTTGTGTGATTGTGTGAGTGTGTGATTGTGTGATTGTGTGCTTGTGTGATTGTGCGGTTGTGTGATTGCGTGGTTGCGTGATTGCGTGATTGTGTGATTGTGTGATTGTGTGATTGTGTGAAAGTGGGTTTGCGTGTTTGTGGATTGTGTGGTTGTGTGATTGTGTATTGGTGTGATTGTGCGATTGTGTGACAATGCGATTGTGTGATTGTGTGGTTGTGTGATTGTGTGATTGCATGGTGGGGTGATTGTGTGATAGTGTGATTGTGTGATAGTGTGATTGTGTGATTGTGTCCATGTGTAATCGTGTGTTTGGGTGCTTGTGTGATTGTGTGAGTGTGTGATTGTGTGATTGTGGATTGTGTGATTGTGTGATTGTGTGATTGTGTGATTGTGTGATTGTGTGATTGTGTGATTGTGTGATTGTGGGATTGTGTGTTTGTGTGATTGTGTGGTTGTGTGATTGCGTGATTGTGTGATTGTGGGATTGTGTGATTGTGTGATTGTATGGTTGTGTGATTGTGTGATTGTGGGATTGTGTGGTTGTGTGATTGTGTGGTTGTGTGATTGCGTGATTGTGTGATTGTGGGATTGTGTGATTGTGTGATTGTGTCACAGTGTGATTGTGTGATTGTGTGGTTGTGTGATTGTGTGATTGTGTTATTGTGTGATTGTGGGATTGTGTGGTTGTGTGATTGTGTGATTGTGTGATTGTGGGATTGTGTGGTTGTGTGATTGTGTGGTTGTGTGATTGCGTGATTGTGTGATTGTGTGATTGTGTGATTGTGTGATTGTGGGATTGTGTGGTTGTGTGATTGTGTGGTTGTGTGATTGCGTGATTGTGTGATTGTGGGATTGTGTGATTGTGTGATTGTATGGTTGTGTGATTGTGTGATTGTGGGATTGTGTGGTTGTGTGATTGTGTGGTTGTGTGATTGCGTGATTGTGTGATTGTGGGATTGTGTGATTGTGTGATTGTGTCACAGTGTGATTGTGTGATTGTGTGGTTGTGTGATTGTGTGATTGTGTGATTGTGTTATTGTGTGATTGTGGGATTGTGTGGTTGTGTGATTGTGTGATTGTGTGATTGTGGGATTGTGTGGTTGTGTGATTGTGTGGTTGTGTGATTGCGTGATTGTGTGATTGTGGGATTGTGTGATTGTGTGATTGTATGGTTGTGTGATTGTGTGATTGTGTGATTGTGTGATTGTGTGATTGTGTGATTGTGGGATTGTGTGAGTGTGTGATTGTGTGATTGTGTGATTGTGTGATTGTGTGATTGTGTCACAGTGTGATTGTGTGATTGTGTGGTTGTGTGATTGTGTGATTGTGTGATTGTGGGATTGTGTGGTTGTGTGATTGTGTGGTTGTGTGATTGTGTGATTGTGTGCTTGTGTGATTGTGCGGTTGTGTGATTGCGTGGTTGCGTGATTGCGTGATTGTGTGATTGTGTGATTGTGTGGTTGTGTGATTGTGTGATTGTGTGATTGTGTGATTGTGTCACAGTGTGATTGTGTGATTGTGTGGTTGTGTGATTGTGTGATTGTGTGATTGTGTGATTGTGTGATTGTGTGAAAGTGGGTTTGCGTGTTTGTGGATTGTGTGGTTGTGTGATTGTGTGATGGCGGGATGTGGATTGTCTGATTGTGTGATTGTGTATTGGTGTGATTGTGCGATTGTGTGACTTTGCGATTGTGTGATTGTGTGATGGCGGGTTGTGGATTGTCTGATTGTGTGATTGTGTATTGGTGTGATTGTGCGATTGTGTGACAATGCGATTGTGTGATTGTGTGGTTGTGTGATTGTGTGATTGCATGGTGGGGTGATTGTGTGATAGTGTGATTGTGTGATAGTGTGATTGTGTGATTGGGTCCATGTGTAATCGTGTGTTTGGGTGCTTGTGTGATTGTGTGAGTGTGTGATTGTGTGATTGTGGATTGTGTGATTGTGTGATTGTGTGATTGTGTGATTGTGTGATTGTGGGATTGTGTGGTTGTGTGATTGTGTGGTTGTGTGATTGCGTGATTGTGTGATTGTGGGATTGTGTGATTGTGTGATTGTATGGTTGTGTGATTGTGTGATTGTGTGATTGTGTGATTGTGTGATTGTGTGATTGTGTGATTGTGGGATTGTGTGAGTGTGTGATTGTGTGATTGTGTGATTGTGTGATTGTGTGATTGTGTGATTGTGTGATTGTGTCACAGTGTGATTGTGTGATTGTGTGATTGTGTGATTGTGGGATTGTGTGGTTGTGTGATTGTGTGGTTGTGTGATTGTGTGATTGTGGGATTGTGTGATTGCGTGATTGTGTGATTGTGTGATTGTGTGGTTGTGTGATTGTGTGATTGTGTGCTTGTGTGATTGTGCGGTTGTGTGATTGCGTGGTTGCGTGATTGCGTGATTGTGTGATTGTGTGATTGTGTGATTGTGTGGTTGTGTGATTGTGTGATTGTGTCATAGTGTGATTGTGTGATAGTGTGATTGTGTGATTGTGTCCATGTGTAATCGTGTGTTTGGGTGCTTGTGTGATTGTGTGAGTGTGTGATTGTGTGATTGTGGATTGTGTGATTGTGTGATTGTGTGATTGTGTGATTGTGTGATTGTGTCACAGTGTGATTGTGTGATTGTGTGGTTGTGTGATTGTGTGATTGTGTGATTGTGTGATTGTGTGATTGTGTGATTGTGTGATTGTGTGATTGTGTGATTGTGTGATTGTGTGAAAGTGGGTTTGCGTGTTTGTGGATTGTGTGGTTGTGTGATTGTGTATTGGTGTGATTGTGCGATTGTGTGACAATGCGATTGTGTGATTGTGTGGTTGTGTGATTGTGTGATTGCATGGTGGGGTGATTGTGTGATAGTGTGATTGTGTGATTGTGTGATAGTGTGATTGTGTGATTGTGTCCATGTGTAATCGTGTGTTTGGGTGCTTGTGTGATTGTGTGAGTGTGTGATTGTGTGATTGTGTGATTGTGTGATTGTGTGATTGTGGGATCGTGTGAGTGTGTGATTGTGTGATTGTGTGATTGTGTGATTGTGTGATTGTGTGATTGTGTCACAGTGTGATTGTGTGATTGTGTGGTTGTGTGATTGTGTGATTGTGTGATTGTGGGATTGTGTGGTTGTGTGATTGTGTGATTGTGTGATTGTGTGATTGTGTGATTGTGTGATTGTGTGATTGTGTGGTTGTGTGATTGTGTGATTGTGTGCTTGTGTGATTGTGCGGTTGTGTGATTGCGTGGTTGCGTGATTGCGTGATTGTGTGATTGTGTGATTGTGTGATTGTGTGATTGTGTGGTTGTGTGATTGTGCGATTGTGTGATAGTGTGATTGTGCGATTGTGTGATTGCGTGATTGCCTGGTTGCGTGATTCTGTGATTCCCTCGTTGTGTGATTGTGTTATTGTGTGATGAGGTGCTTGTGGGATGGTGTGATTATGTGATTGTGTGATTGTGTAATTGTGTGATTGTGTGATTGTGTGATTGTGTGATTGTGAGATTGTGTGATTGTGTGATTGTGTGATTGTGTGATTGTGTGATTGTGTGATTGTGTGATTGTGTGATTGTGTGATTGTGTGATTGTGTGATTGTGTGGTTGTGTGATTGTGTGGTTGTGTGATTGTGTGATTGTGTGATTGTGGGATTGTGTGATTGTGTGATTGTGTGATTGTGTGGTTGTGTGATTGTGTGATTGTGTGATTGTGTGATTGTGCGATTGTGTGATTGCGTGGTTGCGTGATTGCGTGATTGTGTGATTGTGTGATTGTGTGATTGTGTGGTTGTGTGATTGTGTGATTGTGTGATAGTGTGATTGTGCGATTGTGTGATTGCGTGATTGCCTGGTTGCGTTATTCTGTGATTCCCTCGTTGTGTGATTGTGTTATTGTGTGATGAGGTGCTTGTGGGATGGTGTGATTGTGTGAATGTGTGATTGTGTGGTTGTGTGATTATGTGATTGTGTGATTGTGTTCATGTGTTATTTTGTGTTGGGGTGCTTGTGTGATTGCGTGAGTGTATGATTGTGTGACTGTGGATTGTGTATTGTGTGATTGTGTGATTGTGTGATTGTGTGATTGTGTGATGGCGGGATGTGGATTGTCTGATTGTGTGATTGTGTATTGGTGTGATTGTGCGATTGTGTGACTTTGCGATTGTGTGGTTGTGTGATGGCGGGTTGTGGATTGTTTGATTGTGTGATTGTGTATTGTCGTGATTGTGCGATTGTGTGACAATGCAATTGTGTGATTGTGTGGTTGTGTGATTGTGTGATTGCATGGTGGGGTGATTGTGTGATAGTGTGATTGTGTGATAGTGTGATAGTGTGATTGTGTGATTGTGTGATTGTGTGATTGTGTGATTGTGTGATTGTGTGATTGTGTGATTGTGTGATTGTGTCCATGTGTAATCGTGTGTTTGGGTGCTTGTGTGATTGTGTGAGTGTGTGATTGTGTGATTGTGTGCTTGTGTGATTGTGCGGTTGTGTGATTGCGTGGTTGCGTGATTGCGTGACTGTGTGATTGTGTGATTGTGTGATTGTGTGGTTGTGTGATTGTGTGATTGTGTGATTGTGTGATTGTGTCACAGTGTGATTGTGTGATTGTGTGATTGTGTGATTGTGTGATTGTGTCCATGTGTAATCGTGTGTTTGGGTGCTTGTGTGATTGTGTGAGTGTGTGATTGTGTGATTGTGTGCTTGTGTGATTGTGCGGTTGTGTGATTGCGTGGTTGCGTGATTGCGTGATTGTGTGATTGTGTGATTGTGTGATTGTGTGAAAGTGGGTTTGCGTGTTTGTGGATTGTGTGGTTGTGTGATTGTGTATTGGTGTGATTGTGCGATTGTGTGACAATGCGATTGTGTGATTGTGTGGTTGTGTGATTGTGTGATTGCATGGTGGGGTGATTGTGTGATAGTGTGATTGTGTGATTGTGTGATAGTGTGATTGTGTGATTGTGTCCATGTGTAATCGTGTGTTTGGGTGCTTGTGTGATTGTGTGAGTGTGTGATTGTGTGATTGTGGATTGTGTGATTGTGTGATTGTGTGATTGTGTGATTGTGTGATTGTGTGATTGTGGGATTGTGTGTTTGTGTGATTGTGTGGTTGTGTGATTGCGTGATTGTGTGATTGTGGGATTGTGTGATTGTGTGATTGTATGGTTGTGTGATTGTGTGATTGTGGGATTGTGTGGTTGTGTGATTGTGTGGTTGTGTGATTGCGTGATTGTGTGATTGTGGGATTGTGTGATTGTGTGATTGTGTCACAGTGTGATTGTGTGATTGTGTGGTTGTGTGATTGTGTGATTGTGTGATTGTGTTATTGTGTGATTGTGGGATTGTGTGGTTGTGTGATTGTGTGATTGTGTGATTGTGGGATTGTGTGGTTGTGTGATTGTGTGGTTGTGTGATTGCGTGATTGTGTGATTGTGGGATTGTGTGATTGTGTGATTGTATGGTTGTGTGATTGTGTGATTGTGTGATTGTGTGATTGTGTGATTGTGGGATTGTGTGAGTGTGTGACTGTGTGATTGTGTGATTGTGTGATTGTGTGATTGTGTCACAGTGTGATTGTGTGATTGTGTGGTTGTGTGATTGTGTGATTGTGTGATTGTGTGATTGTGGGATTGTGTGGTTGTGTGATTGTGTGGTTGTGTGATTGTGTGATTGTGTGATTGTGGGATTGTGTGATTGCGTGATTGTGTGATTGTGTGATTGTGTGGTTGTGTGATTGTGTGATTGTGTGCTTGTGTGATTGTGCGGTTGTGTGATTGCGTGGTTGCGTGATTGCGTGATTGTGTGATTGTGTGATTGTGTGATTGTGTGGTTGTGTGATTGTGCGATTGTGTGATAGTGTGATTGTGCGATTGTGTGATTGCGTGATTGCCTGGTTGCGTGATTCTGTGATTCCCTCGTTGTGTGATTGTGTTATTGTGTGATGAGGTGCTTGTGGGATGGTGTGATTATGTGATTGTGTGATTGTGTAATTGTGTGATTGTGTGATTGTGTGATTGTGTGATTGTGAGATTGTGTGATTGTGTGATTGCGTGATTGTGTGATTGTGTGATTGTGGGATTGTGTGATTGCGTGGTTGCGTGATTGCGTGATTGTGTGATTGTGTGATTGTGTGATTGTGTGATTGTGTGATTGTGTGGTTGTGTGATTGCGTTATTGTGTGATTGTGTGATTGTGTGATTGTGTGATTGTGGGATTGTGTGGTTGCGTGAGTGTGTGGTTGTGTCATTGCGTGATTGTGTGATTGTGGGATTGTGTGATTGTGTGATTGTGTGATTATGGGATTGTGTGGTTGTGTGATTGTGTGGTTGTGTGATTGTGTGATTGTGTGATTGCGTGATTGTGTGATTGTGTGATTGTGGGATTGTGTGGTTGTGTGATTGTGTGGTTGTGTGATTGCGTTATTGTGTGATTGTGGGATTGTGTGATTGTGTGATTGTATGGTTGTGTGATTGTGTGATTGTGTGATTGTGTGATTGTGTGATTGTGTGATTGTGGGATTGTGTGCGTGTGTGATTGTGTGATTGTGTGATTGTGTCACAGTGTGATTGTGTGATTGTGCGGTTGTGTGATTGTGTGATTGTGTGATTGTGGGATTGTGTGGTTGTGTGATTGTGTGGTTGTGTGATTGTGTGATTGTGTGATTGTGTCACAGTGTGATTGTGTGATTGTATGGTTGTGTGATTGTGTGATTGTGTGATTGTGGGATTGTGTGGTTGTGTGGTTGTGTGATTGTGTGGTTGTGTGATTGTGTGATTGTGTGATTGTGGGATTGTGTGATTGCGTGATTGTGTGATTGTGTGATTGTGTGGTTGTGTGATTGTGTGATTGTGTGCTTGTGTGATTGTGCGGTTGTGTGATTGTGCGGTTGTGTGATTGCGTGGTTGCGTGATTACGTGATTGTGTGATTGTGTGATTGTGTGATTGTGTGGTTGTGTGATTGTGAGATTGTGTGATTGTGTGATTGCGTGATTGTGTGATTGTGTGATTGTGTGATTGTGTGATTGTGTGGTTGTGTGATTGTGCGATTGTGTGATAGTGTGATTGTGCGATTGTGTGATTGCGTGATTGCCTGGTTGCGTGATTCTGTAATTCCCTCGTTGTGTGATTGTGTTATTGTGTGATGAGGTGCTTGTGGGATGGTGTGATTATGTGATTGTGTGATTGTGTAATTGTGTGATTGTGTGATTGTGTGATTGTGAGATTGTGTGATTGTGTGATTGTGTGATTGTGTGATTGTGTGATTGTGTGATTGTGTGATTGTGTGATTGTGTGATTGTGTGGTTGTGTGATTGTGTGGTTGTGTGATTGTGTGATTGTGTGATTGTGGGATTGTGTGATTGTGTGATTGTGTGATTGTGTGGTTGTGTGATTGTGTGATTGTGTGATTGTGTGATTGTGCGATTGTGTGATTGCGTGGTTGCGTGATTGCGTGATTGTGTGATTGTGTGATTGTGTGATTGTGTGATTGTGTGGTTGTGTGATTGCGTTATTGTGTGATTGTGTGATTGTGTGATTGTGTGATTGTGGGATTGTGTGGTTGTGTGAGTGTGTGGTTGTGTGATTGCGTGATTGTGTGATTGTGGGATTGTGTGATTGTGTGATTGTGTGATTATGGGATTGTGTGGTTGTGTGATTGTGTGGTTGTGTGATTGTGTGATTGTGTGATTGCGTGATTGTGTGATTGTGTGATTGTGGGATTGTGTGGTTGTGTGATTGTGTGGTTGTGTGATTGCGTTATTGTGTGATTGTGGGATTGTGTGATTGTGTGATTGTATGGTTGTCTGATTGTGTGATTGTGTGATTTTGTGATTGTGTGATTGTGTGATTGTGTGATTGTGTGATTGTGTGATTGTGTGATTGTGTGAGTGTGTGATTGTGTGATTGTGTGATTGTGTGATTGTGTGATTGTGTGATTGTGTCACAGTGTGATTGTGTGATTGTGCGGTTGTGTGATTGTGCGGTTGTGTGATTGTGTGATTGTGTGATTGTGGGATTGTGTGGTTGTGTGATTGTGTGGTTGTGTGATTGTGTGATTGTGTGCTTGTGTGATTGTGCGGTTGTGTGATTGCGTGGTTGCGTGATTGCGTGATTGTGTGATTGTGTGATTGTGTGGTTGTGTGATTGTGTGATTGTGTGATTGTGTGATTGTGTGATTGTGTGATTGTGTGATTGTGTCACAGTGTGATTGTGTGATTGTGTGGTTGTGTGATTGTGTGATTGTGTGATTGTGTGATTGTGTGAAAGTGGGTTTGCGTGTTTGTGGATTGTGTGGTTGTGTGATTGTGTGATGGCGGGATGTGGATTGTCTGATTGTGTGATTGTGTATTGGTGTGATTGTGCGATTGTGTGACTTTGCGATTGTGTGATTGTGTGATGGCGGGTTGTGGATTGTCTGATTGTGTGATTGTGTATTGGTGGGATTGTGCGATTGTGTGACAATGCGATTGTGTGATTGTGTGGTTGTGTGATTGTGTGATTGCATGGTGGGGTGATTGTGTGATAGTGTGATTGTGTGATTGGGTCCATGTGTAATCGTGTGATTGTGTGGTTGTGTGATTGTGTGAGTGTGTGATTGTGTGATTGTGGATTGTGTGATTGTGTGATTGTGTGATTGTGTGATTGTGGGATTGTGTGGTTGTGTGATTGTGTGGTTGTGTGATTGCGTGATTGTGTGATTGTGGGATTGTGTGATTGTGTGATTGTATCGTTGTGTGATTGTGTGATTGTGTGATTGTGTGATTGTGTGATTGTGTGATTGTGTGATTGTGTGATTGTGGGATTTTGTGAGTGTGTGATTGTGTGATTGTGTGATTGTGTGATTGTGTGATTGTGTCACAGTGTGATTGTGTGATTGTGTGATTGTGTGATTGTGGGATTGTGTGGTTGTGTGATTGTGTGGTTGTGTGATTGTGTGATTGTGTGATTGTGGGATTGTGTGATTGCGTGATTGTGTGATTGTGTGATTGTGTGGTTGTGTGATTGTGTGATTGTGTGCTTGTGTGATTGTGCGGTTGTGTGATTGCGTGGTTGCGTGATTGCGTGATTGCGTGATTGTGTGATTGTGTGATTGTGTGGTTGTGTGATTGTGTGATTGTGTGATAGTGTGATTGTGTGATTGTGGGATTGTGTGGTTGTGTGATTGTGTGGTTGTGTGATTGCGTGATTGTGTGATTGTGGGATTGTGTGATTGTGTGATTGTATGGTTGTGTGATTGTGTGATTGTGTGATTGTGGGATTGTGTGGTTGTGTGATTGTGTGGTTGTGTGATTGTGTGATTGTGTGATTGTGGGATTGTGTGATTGCGTGATTGTGTGATTGTGTGATTGTGTGGTTGTGTGATTGTGTGATTGTGTGATTGTGTGCTTGTGTGATTGTGCGGTTGTGTGATTGCGTGGTTGCGTGATTGCGTGATTGTGTGATTGTGTGATTGTGTGATTGTGTGGTTGTGTGATTGTGCGATTGTGTGATAGTGTGATTGTGCGATTGTGTGATTGCGTGATTGCCTGGTTGCGTGATTCTGTGATTCCCTCGTTGTGTGATTGTGTTATTGTGTGATGAGGTGCTTGTGGGATGGTGTGATTATGTGATTGTGTGATTGTGTAATTGTGTGATTGTGTGGTTGTGTGATTGTGTGATTGTGTGATTGTGTGATTGTGCGATTGTGTGATTGCGTGGTTGCGTGATTGCGTGATTGTGTGATTGTGTGATTGTGTGATTGTGTGATTGTGTGGTTGTGTGATTGCGTTATTGTGTGATTGTGTGATTGTGTGATTGTGTGATTGTGGGATTGTGTGGTTGTGTGAGTGTGTGGTTGTGTGATTGCGTGATTGTGTGATTGTGGGATTGTGTGATTGTGTGATTATGGGATTGTGTGGTTGTGTGATTGTGTGATTGTGTGATTGTGTGGTTGTGTGATTGGGTGATTGTGTGATTGTGTGATTGTGTGATTGTGTGATTGTGTGATTGTGGGATTGTGTGAGTGTGTGATTGTGTGATTGTGTGATTGTGTGATTGTGTGATTGTGTCACAGTGTGATTGTGTGATTGTGTGGTTGTGTGATTGTGTGATTGTGTGATTGTGGGATTGTGTGGTTGTGTGATTGTGTGGTTGTGTGATTGTGTGATTGTGTGCTTGTGTGATTGTGCGGTTGTGTGATTGCGTGGTTGCGTGATTGCGTGATTGTGTGATTGTGTGATTGTGTGGTTGTGTGATTGTGTGATTGTGTGATTGTGTGATTGTGTCACAGTGTGATTGTGTGATTGTGTGGTTGTGTGATTGTGTGATTGTGTGATTGTGTGATTGTGTGATTGTGTGATTGTGTGAAAGTGGGTTTGCGTGTTTGTGGATTGTGTGGTTGTGTGATTGTGTGATGGCGGGATGTGGATTGTCTGATTGTGTGATTGTGTATTGGTGTGATTGTGCGATTGTGTGACTTTGCGATTGTGTGATTGTGTGATGGCGGTTTGTGGATTGTCTGATTGTGTGATTGTGTATTGGTGTGATTGTGCGATTGTGTGACAATGCGATTGTGTGATTGTGTGGTTGTGTGATTGTGTGATTGCATGGTGGGGTGATTGTGTGATAGTGTGATTGTGTGATAGTGTGATTGTGTGATTGTGTGATTGTGTGATTGTGTGATTGTGTGATTGTGTGATTGTGTGATTGTGGGATTGTGTGAGTGTGTGATTGTGTGATTGTGTGATTGTGTGATTGTGTGATTGTGTGATTGTGGGATTGTGTGGTTGTGTGATTGTGTGGTTGTGTGATTGCGTGATTGTGTGATTGTGGGATTGTGTGATTGTGTGATTGTATGGTTGTGTGATTGTGTGATTGTGTGATTGTGTGATTGTGTGATTGTGTGATTGTGTGATTGTGGGATTGTGTGAGTGTGTGATTGTGTGATTGTGTGATTGTGTGATTGTGTGATTGTGTGATTGTGTCACAGTGTGATTGTGTGATTGTGTGATTGTGTGATTGTGGGATTGTGTGATTGTGTGATTGTGTGGTTGTGTGATTGTGTGATTGTGTGATTGTGGGATTGTGTGATTGCGTGATTGTGTGATTGTGTGATTGTGTGGTTGTGTGATTGTGTGATTGTGTGCTTGTGTGATTGTGCGGTTGTGTGATTGCGTGGTTGCGTGATTGCGTGATTGTGTGATTGTGTGATTGTGTGATTGTGTGGTTGTGTGATTGTGTGATTGTGTGATAGTGTGATTGCGTGATAGTGTGATTGTGTGATTGTGTCCATGTGTAATCGTGTGTTTGGGTGCTTGTGTGGTTGTGTGATTGTGTGATTGTGTGATTGTGTGATTGTGTGGTTGTGTGATTGTGTGATTGTGTGGTTGTGTGATTGTGTGATTGTGTGATTGTGTGATTGTGTGATTGTGTGATTGTGTGATTGTGTGATTGTGTGATTGTGTGAAAGTGGGTTTGCGTGTTTGTGGATTGTGTGGTTGTGTGATTGTGTATTGGTGTGATTGTGCGATTGTGTGACAATGCGATTGTGTGATTGTGTGGTTGTGTAATTGTGTGATTGCATGGTGGGGTGATTGTGTGATAGTGTGATTGTGTGATTGTGTGATAGTGTGATTGTGTGATTGTGTCCATGTGTAATCGTGTGTTTGGGTGCTTGTGTGATTGTGTGAGTGTGTGATTGTGTGATTGTGGATTGTGTCATTGTGTGATTGTGTGATTGTGTGATTGTGTGATTGTGTGATTGTGGGATTGTGTGGTTGTGTGATTGTGTGGTTGTGTGATTGCGTGATTGTGTGATTGTGGGATTGTGTGGTTGTGTGATTGTGTGGTTGTGTGATTGCGTGATTGTGTGATTGTGGGATTGTGTGATTGTGTGATTGTATGGTTGTGTGATTGTGTGATTGTGTGATTGTGTGATTGTGTGATTGTGTGATTGTGTGATTGTGGGATCGTGTGAGTGTGTGATTGTGTGATTGTGTGATTGTGTGATTGTGTGATTGTGTGATTGTGTGATTGTGTGATTGTGTCACAGTGTGATTGTGTGATTGTGTGGTTGTGTGATTGTGTGATTGTGTGATTGTGTGATTGTGGGATTGTGTGGTTGTGTGATTGTGTGATTGTGTGATTGTGTGATTGTGTGATTGTGTGATTGTGTGATTGTGTGATTGTGTGGTTGTGTGATTGTGTGATTGTGTGCTTGTGTGATTGTGCGGTTGTGTGATTGCGTGGTTGCGTGATTGCGTGATTGTGTGATTGTGTGATTGTGTGATTGTGTGGTTGTGTGATTGTGTGATTGTGTGATTGTGTGATTGTGTCACAGTGTGATTGTGTGATTGTGTGGTTGTGTGATTGTGTGATTGTGTGATTGTGTCACAGTGTGATTGTGTGATTGTGTGGTTGTGTGATTGTGTGATTGTGTGATTGTGTGATTGTGTGATTGTGTGAAAGTGGGTTTGCGTGTTTGTGGATTGTGTGGTTGTGTGATTGTGTGATGGCGGGATGTGGATTGTCTGATTGTGTGATTGTGTATTGGTGTGATTGTGCGATTGTGTGACTTTGCGATTGTGTGATTGTGTGATGGCGGGTTGTGGATTGTCTGATTGTGTGATTGTGTATTGGTGTGATTGTGCGATTGTGTGACAATGCGATTGTGTGATTGTGTGGTTGTGTGATTGTGTGATTGCATGGTGGGGTGATTGTGTGATAGTGTGATTGTGTGATAGTGTGATTGTGTGATTGTGTCCATGTGTAATCGTGTGTTTGGGTGCTTGTGTGATTGTGTGAGTGTGTGATTGTGTGATTGTGCATTGTGTGATTGTGTGATTGTGTGATTGTGTGATTGTGTGATTGTGTGATTGTGGGATTGTGTGGTTGTGTGATTGTGTGGTTGTGTGATTGCGTGATTGTGTGATTGTGGGATTGTGTGATTGTGTGATTGTATGGTTGTGTGATTGTGTGATTGTGGGATTGTGTGGTTGTGTGATTGTGTGGTTGTGTGATTGCGTGATTGTGTGATTGTGGGATTGTGTGATTGTGTGATTGTGTCACAGTGTGATTGTGTGATTGTGTGGTTGTGTGATTGTGTGATTGTGTGATTGTGTGATTGTGTGATTGTGGGATTGTGTGGTTGTGTGATTGTGTGATTGTGTGATTGTGGGATTGTGTGGTTGTGTGATTGTGTGGTTGTGTGATTGCGTGATTGTGTGATTGTGGGATTGTGTGATTGTGTGATTGTATGGTTGTGTGATTGTGTGATTGTGTGATTGTGTGATTGTGTGATTGTGTGATTGTGTGATTGTGGGATTGTGTGAGTGTGTGACTGTGTGATTGTGTGATTGTGTGATTGTGTGATTGTGTCACAGTGTGATTGTGTGATTGTGTGGTTGTGTGATTGTGTGATTGTGTGATTGTGTGATTGTGGGATTGTGTGGTTGTGTGATTGTGTGGTTGTGTGATTGTGTGATTGTGTGATTGTGGGATTGTGTGATTGCGTGATTGTGTGATTGTGTGATTGTGTGGTTGTGTGATTGTGTGATTGTGTGCTTGTGTGATTGTGCGGTTGTGTGATTGCGTGGTTGCGTGATTGCGTGATTGTGTGATTGTGTGATTGTGTGATTGTGTGGTTGTGTGATTGTGCGATTGTGTGATAGTGTGATTGTGCGATTGTGTGATTGCGTGATTGCCTGGTTGCGTGATTCTGTGATTCCCTCGTTGTGTGATTGTGTTATTGTGTGACGAGGTGCTTGTGGGATGGTGTGATTATGTGATTGTGTGATTGTGTAATTGTGTGATTGTGTGATTGTGTGATTGTGAGATTGTGTGATTGTGTGATTGTGTGATTGTGTGATTGTGTGATTGTGTGATTGTGTGATTGTGTGATTGTGTGATTGTGTGATTGTGTGATTGTGTGGTTGTGTGATTGTGTGGTTGTGTGATTGTGTGATTGTGGGATTGTGGGATTGTGTGATTGTGTGATTGTGTGATTGTGTGGTTGTGTGATTGTGTGATTGTGCGATTGTGTGATTGCGTGGTTGCGTGATTGCGTGATTGTGTGATTGTGTGATTGTGTGATTGTGTGGTTGTGTGATTGCGTTATTGTGTGATTGTGTGATTGTGTGATTGTGTGATTGTGGGATTGTGTGGTTGTGTGAGTGTGTGGTTGTGTGATTGTGTGATTGTGTGATTGTGTGATTGTGTGATTGTGTCACAGTGTGATTGTGTGATTGTGCGGTTGTGTGATTGTGCGGTTGTGTGATTGCGTGGTTGCGTGATTGCGTGATTGTGTGATTGTGTGATTGTGTGGTTGTGTGATTGTGTGATTGTGTGATTGTGTGATTGTGTGATTGTGTGATTGTGTCACAGTGTGATTGTGTGATTGTGTGGTTGTGTGATTGTGTGATTGTGTGATTGTGTGATTGTGTGATTGTGTGAAAGTGGGTTTGCGTGTTTGTGGATTGTGTGGTTGTGTGATTGTGTGATGGCGGGATGTGGATTGTCTGATTGTGTGATTGTGTATTGGTGTGATTGTGCGATTGTGTGACTTTGCGATTGTGTGATTGTGTGATGGCGGGTTGTGGATTGTCTGATTGTGTGATTGTGTATTGGTGTGATTGTGCGATTGTGTGACAATGCGATTGTGTGATTGTGTGGTTGTGTGATTGTGTGATTGCATGGTGGGGTGATTGTGTGATAGTGTGATTGTGTGATAGTGTGATTGTGTGATTGGGTCCATGTGTAATCGTGTGTTTGGGTGCTTGTGTGATTGTGTGAGTGTGTGATTGTGTGATTGTGGATTGTGTGATTGTGTGATTGTGTGATTGTGTGATTGTGTGATTGTGGGATTGTGTGGTTGTGTGATTGTGTGGTTGTGTGATTGCGTGATTGTGTGATTGTGGGATTGTGTGATTGTGTGATTGTATCGTTGTGTGATTGTGTGATTGTGTGATTGTGTGATTGTGTGATTGTGTGTTTATGTGATTGTGTGATTGTGGGATTGTGTGAGTGTGTGATTGTGTGATTGTGTGATTGTGTGATTGTGTGATTGTGTCACAGTGTGATTGCGTGATTGTGTGATTGTGGGATTGTGTGATTGTGTGATTGTGTGATTATGGGATTGTGTGGTTGTGTGATTGTGTGATTGTGTGATTGTGTGGTTGTGTGATTGTGTGATTGTGTGATTGTGTGATTGTGTGATTGTGTGATTGTGTGATTGTGTGATTGTGGGATTGTGTGAGTGTGTGATTGTGTGATTGTGTGATTGTGTGATTGTGTGATTGTGTCACAGTGTGATTGTGTGATTGTGTGATTGTGTGATTGTGTGATTGTGTGATTGTGGGATTGTGTGGTTGTGTGATTGTGTGGTTGTGTGATTGCGTGATTGTGTGATTGTGGGATTGTGTGGTTGTGTGATTGTGTGGTTGTGTGATTGCGTGATTGTGTGATTGTGGGATTGTGTGATTGTGTGATTGTATGGTTGTGTGATTGTGTGATTGTGTGATTGTGTGGTTGTGTGATTGTGTGATTGTGTGATTGTGTGATTGTGTGATTGTGGGATCGTGTGAGTGTGTGATTGTGTGATTGTGTGATTGTGTGATTGTGTGATTGTGTGATTGTGTCACAGTGTGATTGTGTGATTGTGTGGTTGTGTGATTGTGTGATTGTGTGATTGTGTGATTGTGGGATTGTGTGGTTGTGTGATTGTGTGATTGTGTGATTGTGTGATTGTGTGATTGTGTGATTGTGTGATTGTGTGATTGTGTGGTTGTGTGATTGTGTGATTGTGTGCTTGTGTGATTGTGCGGTTGTGTGATTGCGTGGTTGCGTGATTGCGTGATTGTGTGATTGTGTGATTGTGTGAGTGTGTGGTTGTGTGATTGTGCGATTGTGTGATAGTGTGATTGTGCGATTGTGTGATTGCGTGATTGCCTGGTTGCGTGATTCTGTGATTCCCTCGTTGTGTGATTGTGTTATTGTGTGATGAGGTGCTTGTGGGATGGTGTGATTATGTGATTGTGTGATTGTGTAATTGTGTGATTGTGTGATTGTGTGATTGTGTGATTGTGAGATTGTGTGATTGTGTGATTGTGTGATTGTGTGATTGTGTGATTGTGTGATTGTGTGATTGTGTGATTGTGTGATTGTGTCACAGTGTGATTGTGTGATTGTGTGGTTGTGTGATTGTGTGATTGTGTGATTGTGGGATTGTGTGGTTGTGTGATTGTGTGGTTGTGTGATTGTGTGATAGTGTGATTGTGCGATTGTGTGATTGCGTGATTGCCTGGTTGCGTGATTCTGTGATTCCCTCGTTGTGTGATTGTGTTATTGTGTGATGAGGTGCTTGTGGGATGGTGTGATTATGTGATTGTGTGATTGTGTAATTGTGTGATTGTGTGATTGTGTGATTGTGTGATTGTGAGATTGTGTGATTGTGTGATTGTGTGATTGTGTGATTGTGTGATTGTGTGATTGTGTGATTGTGTGATTGTGTGATTGTGTGATTGTGTGATTGTGTGGTTGTGTGATTGTGTGGTTGTGTGATTGTGTGATTGTGTGATTGTGGGATTGTGTGATTGTGTGATTGTGTGATTGTGTGGTTGTGTGATTGTGTGATTGTGTGATTGTGTGATTGTGCGATTGTGTGTTTGCGTGGTTGCGTGATTGCGTGATTGTGTGATTGTGTGATTGTGTGATTGTGTGGTTGTGTGATTGTGTGATTGTGTGATAGTGTGATTGTGCGATTGTGTGATTGCGTGATTGCCTGGTTGCGTTATTCTGTGATTCCCTCGTTGTGTGATTGTGTTATTGTGTGATGAGGTGCTTGTGGGATGGTGTGATTGTGTGAATGTGTGATTGTGTGGTTGTGTGATTATGTGATTGTGTGATTGTGTTCATGTGTTATTTTGTGTTGGGGTGCTTGTGTGATTGCGTGAGTGTATGATTGTGTGACTGTGGATTGTGTATTGTGTGATTGTGTGATTGTGTGATTGTGTGATGGCGGGATGTGGATTGTCTGATTGTGTGATTGTGTATTGGTGTGATTGTGCGATTGTGTGACTTTGCGATTGTGTGGTTGTGTGATGGCGGGTTGTGGATTGTTTGATTGTGTGATTGTGTATTGTCGTGATTGTGCGATTGCGTGACAATGCAATTGTGTGATTGTGTGGTTGTGTGATTGTGTGATTGCATGGGGGGGTGATTGTGTGATAGTGTGATTGTGCGATAGTGTGATAGTGTGATTGTGTGATTGTGTGATTGTGTGATTGTGTGATTGTGTGATTGTGTGATTGTGTGATTGTGTGATTGTGTGATTGTGTGATTGTGTGATTGTGTCCATGTGTAATCGTGTGTTTGGGTGCTTGTGTGATTGTGTGAGTGTGTGATTGTGTGACTGTGTGCTTGTGTGATTGTGCGGTTGTGTGATTGCGTGGTTGCGTGATTGCGTGATTGTGTGATTGTGTGATTGTGTGATTGTGTGGTTGTGTGATTGTGTGATTGTGTGATTGTGTGATTGTGTCACAGTGTGATTGTGTGATTGTGTGATTGTGTGATTGTGTGATTGTGTGATTGTGTCCATGTGTAATCGTGTGTTTGGGTGCTTGTGTGATTGTGTGAGTGTGTGATTGTGTGATTGTGTGCTTGTGTGATTGTGCGGTTGTGTGATTGCGTGGTTGCGTGATTGCGTGATTGTGTGATTGTGTGATTGTGTGATTGTGTGAAAGTGGGTTTGCGTGTTTGTGGATTGTGTGGTTGTGTGATTGTGTATTGGTGTGATTGTGCGATTGTGTGACAATGCGATTGTGTGATTGTGTGGTTGTGTGATTGTGTGATTGCATGGTGGGGTGATTGTGTGATAGTGTGATTGTGTGATTGTGTGATAGTGTGATTGTGTGATTGTGTCCATGTGTAATCGTGTGTTTGGGTGCTTGTGTGATTGTGTGATTGTGGATTGTGTGATTGTGTGATTGTGTGATTGTGTGATTGTGTGATTGTGTGATTGTGTGATTGTGTGATTGTGTGATTGTGGGATTGTGTGGTTGTGTGATTGTGTGGTTGTGTGATTGCGTGATTGTGTGATTGTGGGATTGTGTGATTGTGTGATTGTATGGTTGTGTGATTGTGTGATTGTGGGATTGTGTGGTTGTGTGATTGTGTGGTTGTGTGATTGCGTGATTGTGTGATTGTGGGATTGTGTGATTGTGTGATTGTGTCACAGTGTGATTGTGTGATTGTGTGGTTGTGTGATTGTGTGATTGTGTGATTGTGTTATTGTGTGATTGTGGGATTGTGTGGTTGTGTGATTGTGTGATTGTGTGATTGTGGGATTGTGTGGTTGTGTGATTGTGTGGTTGTGTGATTGCGTGATTGTGTGATTGTGGGATTGTGTGATTGTGTGATTGTATGGTTGTGTGATTGTGTGATTGTGTGATTGTGTGATTGTGTGATTGTGTGATTGTGGGATTGTGTGAGTGTGTGACTGTGTGATTGTGTGATTGTGTGATTGTGTGATTGTGTCACAATGTGATTGTGTGATTGTGTGGTTGTGTGATTGTGTGATTGTGTGATTGTGTGATTGTGGGATTGTGTGGTTGTGTGATTGTGTGGTTGTGTGATTGTGTGATTGTGTGATTGTGGGATTGTGTGATTGCGTGATTGTGTGATTGTGTGATTGTGTGGTTGTGTGATTGTGTGATTGTGTGCTTGTGTGATTGTGCGGTTGTGTGATTGCGTGGTTGCGTGATTGCGTGATTGTGTGATTGTGTGATTGTGTGATTGTGTGGTTGTGTGATTGTGCGATTGTGTGATAGTGTGATTGTGCGATTGTGTGATTGCGTGATTGCCTGGTTGCGTGATTCTGTGATTCCCTCGTTGTGTGATTGTGTTATTGTGTGATGAGGTGCTTGTGGGATGGTGTGATTATGTGATTGTGTGATTGTGTAATTGTGTGATTGTGTGATTGTGTGATTGTGAGATTGTGTGATTGTGTGATTGCGTGATTGTGTGATTGCGTGATTGTGGGATTGTGTGATTGCGTGGTTGCGTGATTGCGTGATTGTGTGATTGTGTGATTGTGTGATTGTGTGATTGTGTGGTTGTGTGATTGCGTTATTGTGTGATTGTGTGATTGTGTGATTGTGTGATTGTGTGATTGTGTGATTGTGTGATTGTGGGATTGTGTGGTTGTGTGAGTGTGTGGTTGTGTGATTGCGTGATTGTGTGATTGTGGGATTGTGTGATTGTGTGATTGTGTGATTATGGGATTGTGTGGTTGTGTGATTGTGTGATTGTGTGATTGTGTGGTTGTGTGATTGCGTTATTGTGTGGTTGTGTGATTGTGTGGTTGTGTGATTGTGTGATTGTGTGATTGCGTGATTGTGTGATTGTGTGATTGTGTGATTGTGTGATTGTGTGATTGTGTGATTGTGTGATTGTGTGATTGTGTGATTGTGGGATTGTGTGAGTGTGTGATTGTGTGATTGTGTGATTGTGTGATTGTGTGATTGTGTGATTGTGTCACAGTGTGATTGCGTGATTGTGTGATTGTGGGATTGTGTGATTGTGTGATTGTGTGATTATGGGATTGTGTGATTGTGTGGTTGTGTGATTGTGTGATTGTGTGATTGCGTGATTGTGTGATTGTGTGATTGTGTGATTGTGTGATTGTGTGATTGTGTGATTGTGTGATTGTGGGATTGTGTGAGTGTGTGATTGTGTGATTGTGTGATTGTGTGATTGTGTGATTGTGTCACAGTGTGATTGTGTGATTGTGTGGTTGTGTGATTGTGTGATTGTGTGATTGTGGGATTGTGTGGTTGTGTGATTGTGTGGTTGTGTGATTGTGTGATTGTGTGCTTGTGTGATTGTGCGGTTGTGTGATTGCGTGGTTGCGTGATTGCGTGATTGTGTGATTGTGTGATTGTGTGGTTGTGTGATTGTGTGATTGTGTGATTGTGTGATTGTGTCACAGTGTGATTGTGTGATTGTGTGGTTGTGTGATTGTGTGATTGTGTGATTGTGTGAAAGTGGGTTTGCGTGTTTGTGGATTGTGTGGTTGTGTGATTGTGTGATGGCGGGATGTGGATTGTCTGATTGTGTGATTGTGTATTGGTGTGATTGTGCGATTGTGTGACTTTGCGATTGTGTGATTGTGTGATGGCGGGTTGTGGATTGTCTGATTGTGTGATTGTGTATTGGTGTGATTGTGCGATTGTGTGACAATGCGATTGTGTGATTGTGTGGTTGTGTGATTGTGTGATTGCATGGTGGGGTGATTGTGTGATAGTGTGATTGTGTGATAGTGTGATTGTGTGATTGGGTCCATGTGTAATCGTGTGTTTGGGTGCTTGTGTGATTGTGTGAGTGTGTGATTGTGTGATTGTGGATTGTGTGATTGTGTGATTGTGTGATTGTGTGATTGTGTGATTGTGTGATTGTGGGATTGTGTGGTTGTGTGATTGTTTGGTTGTGTGATTGCGTGATTGTGTGATTGTGGGATTGTGTGATTGTGTGATTGTATGGTTGTGTGATTGTGTGATTGTGTGATTGTGTGATTGTGTGATTGTGTGATTGTGTGATTGTGGGATTGTGTGAGTGTGTGATTGTGTGATTGTGTGATTGTGTGATTGTGTGATTGTGTCACAGTGTGATTGTGTGATTGTGTGATTGTGTGATTGTGGGATTGTGTGGTTGTGTGATTGTGTGGTTGTGTGATTGTGTGATTGTGGGATTGTGTGATTGCGTGATTGTGTGATTGTGTGATTGTGTGGTTGTGTGATTGTGTGCTTGTGTGATTGTGCGGTTGTGTGATTGCGTGGTTGCGTGATTGCGTGATTGTGTGATTGTGTGATTGTGTGATTGTGTGGTTGTGTGATTGTGTGATTGTGTGATAGTGTGATTGTGTGATAGTGTGATTGTGTGATTGTGTCCATGTGTAATCGTGTGTTTGGGTGCTTGTGTGATTGTGTGAGTGTGTGATTGTGTGATTGTGGATTGTGTGATTGTGTGATTGTGTGATTGTGTGATTGTGTGATTGTGTCACAGTGTGATTGTGTGATTGTGTGGTTGTGTGATTGTGTGATTGTGTGATTGTGTGATTGTGTGATTGTGTGATTGTGTGATTGTGTGAAAGTGGGTTTGCGTGTTTGTGGATTGTGTGGTTGTGTGATTGTGTATTGGTGTGATTGTGCGATTGTGTGACAATGCGATTGTGTGATTGTGTGGTTGTGTGATTGTGTGATTGCATGGTGGGGTGATTGTGTGATAGTGTGATTGTGTGATTGTGTGATAGTGTGATTGTGTGATTGTGTCCATGTGTAATCGTGTGTTTGGGTGCTTGTGTGATTGTGTGAGTGTGTGATTGTGTGATTGTGTGATTGTGTGATTGTGTGATTGTGGAATCGTGTGAGTGTGTGATTGTGTGATTGTGTGATTGTGTGATTGTGTGATTGTGTGATTGTGTCACAGTGTGATTGTGTGATTGTGTGGTTGTGTAATTGTGTGATTGTGTGATTGTGTGATTGTGTGATTGTGAGATTGTGTGATTGTGTGATTGTGTGATTGTGCGATTGTGTGATTGCGTGATTGCCTGGTTGCGTGATTCTGTGATTCCCTCGTTGTGTGATTGTGTTATTGTGTGATGAGATGCTTGTGGGATGGTGTGATTATGTGATTGTGTGATTGTGTAATTGTGTGATTGTGTGATTGTGTGATTGTGTGATTGTGAGATTGTGTGATTGTGTGATTGTGTGATTGTGTGATTGTGTGATTGTGTGATTGTGTGATTGTGTGATTGTGTGATTGTGTCACAGTGTGATTGTGTGATTGTGTGGTTGTGTGATTGTGTGATTGTGTGATTGTGGGATTGTGTGGTTGTGTGATTGTGTGGTTGTGTGATTGTGTGATAGTGTGATTGTGCGATTGTGTGATTGCGTGATTGCCTGGTTGCGTGATTCTGTGATTCCCTCGTTGTGTGATTGTGTTATTGTGTGATGAGGTGCTTGTGGGATGGTGTGATTATGTGATTGTGTGATTGTGTGATTGTGTAATTGTGTGATTGTGTGATTGTGTGATTGTGAGATTGTGTGATTGTGTGATTGTGTGATTGTGTGATTGTGTGATTGTGTGATTGTGTGGTTGTGTGATTGTGTGATTGTGTGATTGTGTGATTGTGTGATTGTGTGGTTGTGTGATTGTGTGGTTGTGTGATTGTGTGATTGTGTGATTGTGGGATTGTGTGATTGTGTGATTGTGTGATTGTGTGGTTGTGTGATTGTGTGATTGTGTGATTGTGTGATTGTGCGATTGTGTGATGGCGTGGTTGCGTGATTGCGTGATTGTGTGATTGTGTGATTGTGTGATTGTGTGGTTGTGTGATTGTGTGATTGTGTGATAGTGTGATTGTGCGATTGTGTGATTGCGTGATTGCCTGGTTGCGTTATTCTGTGATTCCCTCGTTGTGTGATTGTGTTATTGTGTGATGAGGTGCTTGTGGGATGGTGTGATTGTGTGAATGTGTGATTGTGTGGTTGTGTGATTATGTGATTGTGTGATTGTGTTCATGTGTTATTTTGTGTTGGGGTGCTTGTGTGATTGCGTGAGTGTATGATTGTGTGACTGTGGATTGTGTATTGTGTGATTGTGTGATTGTGTGATTGTGTGATGGCGGGATGTGGATTGTCTGATTGTGTGATTGTGTATTGGTGTGATTGTGCGATTGTGTGACTTTGCGATTGTGTGGTTGTGTGATGGCGGGTTGTGGATTGTTTGATTGTGTGATTGTGTATTGTCGTGATTGTGCGATTGTGTGACAATGCAATTGTGTGATTGTGTGGTTGTGTGATTGTGTGATTGCATGGTGGGGTGATTGTGTGATAGTGTGATTGTGTGATAGTGTGATAGTGTGATTGTGTGATTGTGTGATTGTGTGATTGTGTGATTGTGTGATTGTGTGATTGTGTGATTGTGTGATTGTGTGATTGTGTGATTGTGTGATTGTGTGATTGTGTCCATGTGTAATCGTGTGTTTGGGTGCTTGTGTGATTGTGTGAGTGTGTGATTGTGTGATTGTGTGCTTGTGTGATAGTGCGGTTGTGTGATTGCGTGGTTGCGTGATTGCGTGATTGTGTGATTGTGTGATTGTGTGATTGTGTGGTTGTGTGATTGTGTGATTGTGTCACAGTGTGATTGTGTCACAGTGTGATTGTGTGATTGTGTGATTGTGTGATTGTGTGATTGTGTCCATGTGTAATCGTGTGTTTGGGTGCTTGTGTGATTGTGTGAGTGTGTGATTGTGTGATTGTGTGCTTGTGTGATTGTGCGGTTGTGTGATTGCGTGGTTGCGTGATTGCGTGATTGTGTGATTGTGTGATTGTGTGATTGTGTGAAAGTGGGTTTGCGTGTTTGTGGATTGTGTGGTTGTGTGATTGTGTATTGGTGTGATTGTGCGATTGTGTGACAATGCGATTGTGTGATTGTGTGGTTGTGTGATTGTGTGATTGCATGGTGGGGTGATTGTGTGATAGTGTGATTGTGTGATTGTGTGATAGTGTGATTGTGTGATTGTGTCCATGTGTAATCGTGTGTTTGGGTGCTTGTGTGATTGTGTGAGTGTGTGATTGTGTGATTGTGGATTGTGTGATTGTGTGATTGTGTGATTGTGTGATTGTGTGATTGTGTGATTGTGTGATTGTGTGATTGTGGGATTGTGTGGTTGTGTGATTGTGTGGTTGTGTGATTGCGTGATTGTGTGATTGTGGGATTGTGTGATTGTGTGATTGTATGGTTGTGTGATTGTGTGATTGTGGGATTGTGTGGTTGTGTGATTGTGTGGTTGTGTGATTGCGTGATTGTGTGATTGTGGGATTGTGTGATTGTGTGATTGTGTCACAGTGTGATTGTGTGATTGTGTGGTTGTGTGATTGTGTGATTGTGTGATTGTGTTATTGTGTGATTGTGGGATTGTGCGGTTGTGTGATTGTGTGATTGTGTGATTGTGGGATTGTGTGGTTGTGTGATTGTGTGGTTGTGTGATTGCGTGATTGTGTGATTGTGGGATTGTGTGATTGTGTGATTGTATGGTTGTGTGATTGTGTGATTGTGTGATTGTGTGAGTGTGTGACTGTGTGATTGTGTGATTGTGTGATTGTGTGATTGTGTCACAGTGTGATTGTGTGATTGTGTGGTTGTGTGATTGTGTGATTGTGTGATTGTGTGATTGTGGGATTGTGTGGTTGTGTGATTGTGTGGTTGTGTGATTGTGTGATTGTGTGATTGTGGGATTGTGTGATTGCGTGATTGTGTGATTGTGTGATTGTGTGGTTGTGTGATTGTGTGATTGTGTGCTTGTGTGATTGTGCGGTTGTGTGATTGCGTGGTTGCGTGATTGCGTGATTGTGTGATTGTGTGATTGTGTGATTGTGTGGTTGTGTGATTGTGCGATTGTGTGATAGTGTGATTGTGCGATTGTGTGATTGCGTGATTGCCTGGTTGCGTGATTCTGTGATTCCCTCGTTGTGTGATTGTGTTATTGTGTGATGAGGTGCTTGTGGGATGGTGTGATTATGTGATTGTGTGATTGTGTAATTGTGTGATTGTGTGATTGTGTGATTGTGAGATTGTGTGATTGTGTGATTGCGTGATTGTGTGATTGTGTGATTGTGGGATTGTGTGATTGCGTGGTTGCGTGATTGCGTGATTGTGTGATTGTGTGATTGTGTGATTGTGTGATTGTGTGGTTGTGTGATTGCGTTATTGTGTGATTGTGTGATTGTGTGATTGTGTGATTGTGGGATTGTGTGGTTGTGTGAGTGTGTGGTTGTGTGATTGCGTGATTGTGTGATTGTGGGATTGTGTGATTGTGTGATTGTGTGATTATGGGATTGTGTGGTTGTGTGATTGTGTGATTGTGTGATTGCGTGATTGTGTGATTGTGTGATTGTGGGATTGTGTGGTTGTGTGATTGTGTGGTTGTGTGATTGCGTTATTGTGGAATTGTGGGATTGTGTGATTGTGTGATTGTATGGTTGTGTGATTGTGTGATTGTGTGATTGTGTGATTGTGTGATTGTGTGATTGTGTGATTGTGTGATTGTGGGATTGTGTGAGTGTGTGATTGTGTGATTGTGTGATTGTGTCACAGTGTGATTGTGTGATTGTGCGGTTGTGTGATTGTGTGATTGTGTGATTGTGGGATTGTGTGGTTGTGTGATTGTGTGGTTGTGTGATTGTGTGATTGTGTGATTGTGTCACAGTGTGATTGTGTGATTGTATGGTTGTGTGATTGTGTGATTGTGTGATTGTGGGATTGTGTGGTTGTGTGATTGTGTGGTTGTGTGATTGTGTGATTGTGTGATTGTGGGATTGTGTGATTGCGTGATTGTGTGATTGTGTGGTTGTGTGATTGTGTGATTGTCTGCTTGTGTGATTGTGCGGTTGTGTGATTGCGTGGTTGCGTGATTACGTGATTGTGTGATTGTGTGATTGTGTGATTGTGTGGTTGTGTGATTGTGCGATTGTGTGATAGTGTGATTGTGCGATTGTGTGATTGCGTGATTGCCTGGTTGCGTGATTCTGTAATTCCCTCGTTGTGTGATTGTGTTATTGTGTGATGAGGTGCTTGTGGGATGGTGTGATTATGTGATTGTGTGATTGTGTAATTGTGTGATTGTGTGATTGTGTGATTGTGAGATTGTGTGATTGTGTGATTGTGTGATTGTGTGATTGTGTGATTGTGTGATTGTGTGATTGTGTGATTGTGTGATTGTGTGATTGTGTGGTTGTGTGATTGTGTGGTTGTGTGATTGTGTGATTGTGTGATTGTGGGATTGTGTGATTGTGTGGTTGTGTGATTGTGTGATTGTGTGATTGTGTGATTGTGCGATTGTGTGATTGCGTGGTTGCGTGATTGCGTGATTGTGTGATTGTGTGATTGTGTGATTGTGTGATTGTGTGATTGTGTGGTTGTGTGATTGCGTTATTGTGTGATTGTGTGATTGTGTGATTGTGGGATTGTGTGGTTGTGTGAGTGTGTGGTTGTGTGATTGCGTGATTGTGTGATTGTGTGATTGTGTGATTGTGTGATTGTGTGATTGTGTGATTGTGTGGTTGTGTGATTGTGTGATTGTGTGCTTGTGTGATTGTGCGGTTGTGTGATTGCGTGGTTGCGTGATTGCGTGATTGTGTGATTGTGTGATTGTGTGATTGTGTGGTTGTGTGATTGTGCGATTGTGTGATAGTGTGATTGTGCGATTGTGTGATTGCGTGATTGCCTGGTTGCGTGATTCTGTGATTCCCTCGTTGTGTGATTGTGTTATTGTGTGATGAGATGCTTGTGGGATGGTGTGATTATGTGATTGTGTGATTGTGTAATTGTGTGATTGTGTGATTGTGTGATTGTGTGATTGTGAGATTGTGTGATTGTGTGATTGTGTGATTGTGTGATTGTGTGATTGTGTGATTGTGTGATTGTGTGATTGTGTGATTGTGTGATTGTGTGATTGTGTGATTGTGTGATTGTGTGGTTGTGTGATTGTGTGATTGTGGGATTGTGTGGTTGTGTGATTGTGTGGTTGTGTGATTGTGTGATAGTGTGATTGTGCGATTGTGTGATTGCGTGATTGCCTGGTTGCGTGATTCTGTGATTCCCTCGTTGTGTGATTGTGTTATTGTGTGATGAGGTGCTTGTGGGATGGTGTGATTATGTGATTGTGTGATTGTGTAATTGTGTGATTGTGTGATTGTGTGATTGTGAGATTGTGTGATTGTGTGATTGTGTGATTGTGTGATTGTGTGATTGTGTGATTGTGTGGTTGTGTGATTGTGTGATTGTGTGATTGTGTGATTGTGTGATTGTGTGATTGTGTGGTTGTGTGATTGTGTGGTTGTGTGATTGTGTGATTGTGTGATTGTGGGATTGTGTGATTGTGTGATTGTGTGATTGTGTGGTTGTGTGATTGTGTGATTGTGTGATTGTGTGATTGTGCGATTGTGTGATTGCGTGGTTGCGTGATTGCGTGATTGTGTGATTGTGTGATTGTGTGATTGTGTGGTTGTGTGATTGTGTGATTGTGTGATAGTGTGATTGTGCGATTGTGTGATTGCGTGATTGCCTGGTTGCGTTATTCTGTGATTCCCTCGTTGTGTGATTGTGTTATTGTGTGATGAGGTGCTTGTGGGATGGTGTGATTGTGTGAATGTGTGATTGTGTGGTTGTGTGATTATGTGATTGTGTGATTGTGTTCATGTGTTATTTTGTGTTGGGGTGCTTGTGTGATTGCGTGAGTGTATGATTGTGTGACTGTGGATTGTGTATTGTGTGATTGTGTGATTGTGTGATTGTGTGATGGCGGGATGTGGATTGTCTGATTGTGTGATTGTGTATTGGTGTGATTGTGCGATTGTGTGACTTTGCGATTGTGTGGTTGTGTGATGGCGGGTTGTGGATTGTTTGATTGTGTGATTGTGTATTGTCGTGATTGTGCGATTGTGTGACAATGCAATTGTGTGATTGTGTGGTTGTGTGATTGTGTGATTGCATGGTGGGGTGATTGTGTGATAGTGTGATTGTGTGATAGTGTGATAGTGTGATTGTGTGATTGTGTGATTGTGTGATTGTGTGATTGTGTGATTGTGTGATTGTGTGATTGTGTGATTGTGTGATTGTGTGATTGTGTGATTGTGTGATTGTGTCCATGTGTAATCGTGTGTTTGGGTGCTTGTGTGATTGTGTGAGTGTGTGATTGTGTGATTGTGTGCTTGTGTGATTGTGCGGTTGTGTGATTGCGTGGTTGCGTGATTGCGTGATTGTGTGATTGTGTGATTGTGTGATTGTGTGAAAGTGGGTTTGCGTGTTTGTGGATTGTGTGGTTGTGTGATTGTGTATTGGTGTGATTGTGCGATTGTGTGACAATGCGATTGTGTGATTGTGTGGTTGTGTGATTGTGTGATTGCATGGTGGGGTGATTGTGTGATAGTGTGATTGTGCGATTGTGTGATAGTGTGATTGTGTGATTGTGTCCATGTGTAATCGTGTGTTTGGGTGCTTGTGTGATTGTGTGAGTGTGTGATTGTGTGATTGTGGATTGTGTGATTGTGTGATTGTGTGATTGTGTGATTGTGTGATTGTGTGATTGTGTGATTGTGGGATTGTGTGGTTGTGTGATTGTGTGGTTGTGTGATTGCGTGATTGTGTGATTGTGGGATTGTGTGATTGTGTGATTGTATGGTTGTGTGATTGTGTGATTGTGGGATTGTGTGGTTGTGTGATTGTGTGGTTGTGTGATTGCGTGATTGTGTGATTGTGGGATTGTGTGATTGTGTGATTGTGTCACAGTGTGATTGTGTGATTGTGTGGTTGTGTGATTGTGTGATTGTGTGATTGTGTTATTGTGTGATTGTGGGATTGTGTGGTTGTGTGATTGTGTGATTGTGTGATTGTGGGATTGTGTGGTTGTGTGATTGTGTGGTTGTGTGATTGCGTGATTGTGTGATTGTGGGATTGTGTGATTGTGTGATTGTATGGTTGTGTGATTGTGTGATTGTGTGATTGTGTGATTGTGTGATTGTGTGATTGTGTGATTGTGGGATTGTGTGAGTGTGTGACTGTGTGATTGTGTGATTGTGTGATTGTGTGATTGTGTCACAGTGTGATTGTGTGATTGTGTGGTTGTGTGATTGTGTGATTGTGTGATTGTGTGATTGTGGGATTGTGTGGTTGTGTGATTGTGTGGTTGTGTGATTGTGTGATTGTGTGATTGTGGGATTGTGTGATTGCGTGATTGTGTGATTGTGTGATTGTGTGGTTGTGTGATTGTGTGATTGTGTGCTTGTGTGATTGTGCGGTTGTGTGATTGCGTGGTTGCGTGATTGCGTGATTGTGTGATTGTGTGATTGTGTGATTGTGTGGTTGTGTGATTGTGCGATTGTGTGATAGTGTGATTGTGCGATTGTGTGATTGCGTGATTGCCTGGTTGCGTGATTCTGTGATTCCCTCGTTGTGTGATTGTGTTATTGTGTGATGAGGTGCTTGTGGGATGGTGTGATTATGTGATTGTGTGATTGTGTAATTGTGTGATTGTGTGATTGTGTGATTGTGAGATTGTGTGATTGTGTGATTGCGTGATTGTGTGATTGTGTGATTGTGGGATTGTGTGATTGCGTGGTTGCGTGATTGCGTGATTGTGTGATTGTGTGATTGTGTGATTGTGTGATTGTGTGGTTGTGTGATTGCGTTATTGTGTGATTGTGTGACTGTGTGATTGTGGGATTGTGTGGTTGTGTGAGTGTGTGGTTGTGTGATTGCGTGATTGTGTGATTGTGGGATTGTGTGATTGTGTGATTGTGTGATTATGGGATTGTGTGGTTGTGTGATTGTGTGGTTGTGTGATTGTGTGATTGTGTGATTGCGTGATTGTGTGATTGTGTGATTGTGGGATTGTGTGGTTGTGTGATTGTGTGGTTGTGTGATTGCGTTATTGTGTGATTGTGGGATTGTGTGATTGTGTGATTGTATGGTTGTGTGATTGTGTGATTGTGTGATTGTGTGATTGTGTGATTGTGTGATTGTGTGATTGTGTGATTGTGTGATTGTGGGATTGTGTGAGTGTGTGATTGTGTGATTGTGTGATTGTGTCACAGTGTGATTGTGTGATTGTGCGGTTGTGTGATTGTGTGATTGTGTGATTGTGGGATTGTGTGGTTGTGTGATTGTGTGGTTGTGTGATTGTGTGATTGTGTGATTGTGTCACAGTGTGATTGTGTGATTGTATGGTTGTGTGATTGTGTGATTGTGTGATTGTGGGATTGTGTGGTTGTGTGATTGTGTGGTTGTGTGATTGTGTGATTGTGTGATTGTGGGATTGTGTGATTGCGTGATTGTGTGATTGTGTGATTGTGTGGTTGTGTGATTGTGTGATTGTCTGCTTGTGTGATTGTGCGGTTGTGTGATTGCGTGGTTGCGTGATTACGTGATTGTGTGATTGTGTGATTGTGTGATTGTGTGGTTGTGTGATTGTGCGATTGTGTGATAGTGTGATTGTGCGATTGTGTGATTGCGTGATTGCCTGGTTGCGTGATTCTGTAATTCCCTCGTTGTGTGATTGTGTTATTGTGTGATGAGGTGCTTGTGGGATGGTGTGATTATGTGATTGTGTGATTGTGTAATTGTGTGATTGTGTGATTGTGTGATTGTGAGATTGTGTGATTGTGTGATTGTGTGATTGTGTGATTGTGTGATTGTGTGATTGTGTGATTGTGTGATTGTGTGATTGTGTGGTTGTGTGATTGTGTGGTTGTGTGATTGTGTGATTGCGTGATTGTGTGATTGTGGGATTGTGTGATTGTGTGATTGTATGGTTGTGTGATTGTGTGATTGTGTGATTGTGTGGTTGTGTGATTGTGTGATTGTGTGATTGTGTGATTGTGTGAGTGTGTGATTGTGTGATTGTGTGATTGTGTGATTGTGTGATTGTGGGATTGTGTGGTTGTGTGATTGTGTGGTTGTGTGATTGCGTGATTGTGTGATTGTGGGATTGTGTGATTGTGTGATTGTATGGTTGTGTGATTGTGTGATTGTGTGATTGTGTGATTGTGTGATTGTGTTATTGTGTGATTGTGGGATTGTGTGAGTGTGTGATTGTGTGATTGTGTGATTGTGTGATTGCGTGATTGTGTGATTGTGTGATTGTGGGATTGTGTGGTTGTGTGATTGTGTGGTTGTGTGATTGCGTTATTGTGTGATTGTGGGATTGTGTGATTGTGTGATTGTATGGTTGTGTGATTGTGTGATTGTGTGATTTTGTGATTGTGTGATTGTGTGATTGTGTGATTGTGTGATTGTGTGATTGTGTGATTGTGTGAGTGTGTGATTGTGTGATTGTGTGATTGTGTGATTGTGTGATTGTGGGATTGTGTGGTTGTGTGATTGTGTGGTTGTGTGATTGCGTGATTGTGTGATTGTGGGATTGTGTGATTGTGTGATTGTATGGTTGTGTGATTGTGTGATTGTGTGATTGTGTGATTGTGTGATTGTGTTATTGTGTGATTGTGGGATTGTGTGAGTGTGTGATTGTGTGATTGTGTGATTGTGTGATTGTGTGATTGTGTGATTGTGTGATTGTGTGATTGTGGGATCGTGTGAGTGTGTGATTGTGTGATTGTGTGATTGTGTGATTGTGTGATTGTGTGATTGTGTGATTGTGTGATTGTGTCACAGTGTGATTGTGTGATTGTGTGGTTGTGTGATTGTGTGATTGTGTGATTGTGTGATTGTGGGATTGTGTGGTTGTGTGATTGTGTGATTGTGTGATAGTGTGATTGTGTGATTGTGTGATTGTGTGATTGTGTGATTGTGTGATTGTGTGATTGTGTGATTGTGTGATTGTGTGATTGTGTGATTGTGTGATTGTGTGATTGTGTCCATGTGTAATCGTGTGTTTGGGTGCTTGTGTGATTGTGTGAGTGTGTGATTGTGTGATTGTGTGCTTGTGTGATAGTGCGGTTGTGTGATTGCGTGGTTGCGTGATTGCGTGATTGTGTGATTGTGTGATTGTGTGGTTGTGTGATTGTGTGATTGTGTCACAGTGTGATTGTGTCACAGTGTGATTGTGTGATTGTGTGATTGTGTGATTGTGTGATTGTGTCCATGTGTAATCGTGTGTTTGGGTGCTTGTGTGATTGTGTGAGTGTGTGATTGTGTGATTGTGTGCTTGTGTGATTGTGCGGTTGTGTGATTGCGTGGTTGCGTGATTGCGTGATTGTGTGATTGTGTGATTGTGTGATTGTGTGAAAGTGGGTTTGCGTGTTTGTGGATTGTGTGGTTGTGTGATTGTGTATTGGTGTGATTGTGCGATTGTGTGACAATGCGATTGTGTGATTGTGTGGTTGTGTGATTGTGTGATTGCATGGTGGGGTGATTGTGTGATAGTGTGATTGTGCGATTGTGTGATAGTGTGATTGTGTGATTGTGTCCATGTGTAATCGTGTGTTTGGGTGCTTGTGTGATTGTGTGAGTGTGTGATTGTGTGATTGTGGATTGTGTGATTGTGTGATTGTGTGATTGTGTGATTGTGTGATTGTGTGATTGTGTGATTGTGGGATTGTGTGGTTGTGTGATTGTGTGGTTGTGTGATTGCGTGATTGTGTGATTGTGGGATTGTGTGATTGTGTGAATGTATGGTTGTGTGATTGTGTGATTGTGGGATTGTGTGGTTGTGTGATTGTGTGGTTGTGTGATTGCGTGATTGTGTGATTGTGGGATTGTGTGATTGTGTGATTGTGTCACAGTGTGATTGTGTGATTGTGTGGTTGTGTGATTGTGTGATTGTGTGATTGTGTTATTGTGTGATTGTGGGATTGTGTGGTTGTGTGATTGTGTGATTGTGTGATTGTGGGATTGTGTGGTTGTGTGATTGTGTGGTTGTGTGATTGCGTGATTGTGTGATTGTGGGATTGTGTGATTGTGTGATTGTATGGTTGTGTGATTGTGTGATTGTGTGATTGTGTGATTGTGTGATTGTGTGATTGTGTGATTGTGGGATTGTGTGAGTGTGTGACTGTGTGATTGTGTGATTGTGTGATTGTGTGATTGTGTCACAGTGTGATTGTGTGATTGTGTGGTTGTGTGATTGTGTGATTGTGTGATTGTGTGATTGTGGGATTGTGTGGTTGTGTGATTGTGTGGTTGTGTGATTGTGTGATTGTGTGATTGTGGGATTGTGTGATTGCGTGATTGTGTGATTGTGTGATTGTGTGGTTGTGTGATTGTGTGATTGTGTGCTTGTGTGATTGTGCGGTTGTGTGATTGCGTGGTTGCGTGATTGCGTGATTGTGTGATTGTGTGATTGTGTGATTGTGTGGTTGTGTGATTGTGCGATTGTGTGATAGTGTGATTGTGCGATTGTGTGATTGCGTGATTGCCTGGTTGCGTGATTCTGTGATTCCCTCGTTGTGTGATTGTGTTATTGTGTGATGAGGTGCTTGTGGGATGGTGTGATTATGTGATTGTGTGATTGTGTAATTGTGTGATTGTGTGATTGTGTGATTGTGAGATTGTGTGATTGTGTGATTGCGTGATTGTGTGATTGTGTGATTGTGGGATTGTGTGATTGCGTGGTTGCGTGATTGCGTGATTGTGTGATTGTGTGATTGTGTGATTGTGTGATTGTGTGGTTGTGTGATTGCGTTATTGTGTGATTGTGTGACTGTGTGATTGTGGGATTGTGTGGTTGTGTGAGTGTGTGGTTGTGTGATTGCGTGATTGTGTGATTGTGGGATTGTGTGATTGTGTGATTGTGTGATTATGGGATTGTGTGGTTGTGTGATTGTGTGGTTGTGTGATTGTGTGATTGTGTGATTGCGTGATTGTGTGATTGTGTGATTGTGGGATTGTGTGGTTGTGTGATTGTGTGGTTGTGTGATTGCGTTATTGTGTGATTGTGGGATTGTGTGATTGTGTGATTGTATGGTTGTGTGATTGTGTGATTGTGTGATTGTGTGATTGTGTGATTGTGTGATTGTGTGATTGTGTGATTGTGTGATTGTGGGATTGTGTGAGTGTGTGATTGTGTGATTGTGTGATTGTGTCACAGTGTGATTGTGTGATTGTGCGGTTGTGTGATTGTGTGATTGTGTGATTGTGGGATTGTGTGGTTGTGTGATTGTGTGGTTGTGTGATTGTGTGATTGTGTGATTGTGTCACAGTGTGATTGTGTGATTGTATGGTTGTGTGATTGTGTGATTGTGTGATTGTGGGATTGTGTGGTTGTGTGATTGTGTGGTTGTGTGATTGTGTGATTGTGTGATTGTGGGATTGTGTGATTGCGTGATTGTGTGATTGTGTGATTGTGTGGTTGTGTGATTGTGTGATTGTCTGCTTGTGTGATTGTGCGGTTGTGTGATTGCGTGGTTGCGTGATTACGTGATTGTGTGATTGTGTGATTGTGTGATTGTGTGGTTGTGTGATTGTGCGATTGTGTGATAGTGTGATTGTGCGATTGTGTGATTGCGTGATTGCCTGGTTGCGTGATTCTGTAATTCCCTCGTTGTGTGATTGTGTTATTGTGTGATGAGGTGCTTGTGGGATGGTGTGATTATGTGATTGTGTGATTGTGTAATTGTGTGATTGTGTGATTGTGTGATTGTGAGATTGTGTGATTGTGTGATTGTGTGATTGTGTGATTGTGTGATTGTGTGATTGTGTGATTGTGTGATTGTGTGATTGTGTGGTTGTGTGATTGTGTGGTTGTGTGATTGTGTGATTGTGTGATTGTGGGATTGTGTGATTGTGTGATTGTGTGATTGTGTGGTTGTGTGATTGTGTGATTGTGTGATTGTGTGATTGTGCGATTGTGTGATTGCGTGGTTGCGTGATTGCGTGATTGTGTGATTGTGTGATTGTGTGATTGTGTGATTGTGTGATTGTGTGGTTGTGTGATTGCGTTATTGTGTGATTGTGTGATTGTGTGATTGTGGGATTGTGTGGTTGTGTGAGTGTGTGGTTGTGTGATTGCGTGATTGTGTGATTGTGGGATTGTGTGATTGTGTGATTGTGTGATTATGGGATTGTGTGGTTGTGTGATTGTGTGGTTGTGTGATTGTGTGATTGTGTGATTGCGTGATTGTGTGATTGTGTGATTGTGGGATTGTGTGGTTGTGTGATTGTGTGGTTGTGTGATTGCGTTATTGTGTGATTGTGGGATTGTGTGATTGTGTGATTGTATGGTTGTGTGATTGTGTGATTGTGTGATTTTGTGATTGTGTGATTGTGTGATTGTGTGATTGTGTGATTGTGTGATTGTGTGATTGTGTGAGTGTGTGATTGTGTGATTGTGTGATTGTGTGATTGTGTGATTGTGGGATTGTGTGGTTGTGTGATTGTGTGGTTGTGTGATTGCGTGATTGTGTGATTGTGGGATTGTGTGATTGTGTGATTGTATGGTTGTGTGATTGTGTGATTGTGTGATTGTGTGATTGTGTGATTGTGTTATTGTGTGATTGTGGGATTGTGTGAGTGTGTGATTGTGTGATTGTGTGATTGTGTGATTGTGTGATTGTGTGATTGTGTGATTGTGTGATTGTGGGATCGTGTGAGTGTGTGATTGTGTGATTGTGTGATTGTGTGATTGTGTGATTGTGTGATTGTGTGATTGTGTGATTGTGTCACAGTGTGATTGTGTGATTGTGTGGTTGTGTGATTGTGTGATTGTGTGATTGTGTGATTGTGGGATTGTGTGGTTGTGTGATTGTGTGATTGTGTGATTGTGTGATTGTGTGATTGTGTGATTGTGTGATTGTGTGATTGTGTGATTGTGTGGTTGTGTGATTGTGTGATTGTGTGCTTGTGTGATTGTGCGGTTGTGTGATTGTGTGATTGTGTGATTGTGGGATTGTGTGATTGTGTGATTGTGTGATTGTGTGGTTGTGTGACTGTGTGATTGTGTGATTGTGCGATTGTGTGATTGCGTGGTTGCGTGATTGCGTGATTGTGTGATTGTGTGATTGTGTGATTGTGTGGTTGTGTGATTGTGTGATTGTGTGATAGTGTGATTGTGCGATTGTGTGATTGCGTGATTGCCTGGTTGCGTTATTCTGTGATTCCCTCGTTGTGTGATTGTGTTATTGTGTGATGAGGTGCTTGTGGGATGGTGTGATTGTGTGAATGTGTGATTGTGTGGTTGTGTGATTATGTGATTGTGTGATTGTGTTCATGTGTTATTTTGTGTTGGGGGGCTTGTGTGATTGCGTGAGTGTATGATTGTGTGACTGTGGATTGTGTATTGTGTGATTGTGTGATTGTGTGATTGTGTGATGGCGGGATGTGGATTGTCTGATTGTGTGATTGTGTATTGGTGTGATTGTGCGATTGTGTGACTTTGCGATTGTGTGGTTGTGTGATGGCGGGTTGTGGATTGTTTGATTGTGTGATTGTGTATTGTCGTGATTGTGCGATTGTGTGACAATGCAATTGTGTGATTGTGTGGTTGTGTGATTGTGTGATTGCATGGTGGGGTGATTGTGTGATAGTGTGATTGTGTGATAGTGTGATAGTGTGATTGTGTGATTGTGTGATTGTGTGATTGTGTGATTGTGTGATTGTGTGATTGTGTGATTGTGTGATTGTGTGATTGTGTGAGTGTGATTGTGTCCATGTGTAATCGTGTGTTTGGGTGCTTGTGTGATTGTGTGAGTGTGTGATTGTGTGATTGTGTGCTTGTGTGATAGTGCGGTTGTGTGATTGCGTGGTTGCGTGATTGCGTGATTGTGTGATTGTGTGATTGTGTGATTGTGTGGTTGTGTGATTGTGTGATTGTGTGATTGTGTGATTGTGTCACAGTGTGATTGTGTGATTGTGTGATTGTGTGATTGTGTGATTGTGTCCATGTGTAATCGTGTGTTTGGGTGCTTGTGTGATTGTGTGAGTGTGTGATTGTGTGATTGTGTGCTTGTGTGATTGTGCGGTTGTGTGATTGCGTGGTTGCGTGATTGCGTGATTGTGTGATTGTGTGATTGTGTGATTGTGTGAAAGTGGGTTTGCGTGTTTGTGGATTGTGTGGTTGTGTGATTGTGTATTGGTGTGATTGTGCGATTGTGTGACAATGCGATTGTGTGATTGTGTGGTTGTGTGATTGTGTGATTGCATGGTGGGGTGATTGTGTGATAGTGTGATTGTGTGATTGTGTGATAGTGTGATTGTGTGATTGTGTCCATGTGTAATCGTGTGTTTGGGTGCTTGTGTGATTGTGTGAGTGTGTGATTGTGTGATTGTGGATTGTGTGATTGTGTGATTGTGTGATTGTGTGATTGTGTGATTGTGTGATTGTGGGATTGTGTGGTTGTGTGATTGTGTGGTTGTGTGATTGCGTGATTGTGTGATTGTGGGATTGTGTGATTGTGTGATTGTATGGTTGTGTGATTGTGTGATTGTGGGATTGTGTGGTTGTGTGATTGTGTGGTTGTGTGATTGCGTGATTGTGTGATTGTGGGATTGTGTGATTGTGTGATTGTGTCACAGTGTGATTGTGTGATTGTGTGGTTGTGTGATTGTGTGATTGTGTGATTGTGTTATTGTGTGATTGTGTGGTTGTGTGATTGTGTGATTGTGTGATTGTGGGATTGTGTGGTTGTGTGATTGTGTGGTTGTGTGATTGCGTGATTGTGTGATTGTGGGATTGTGTGATTGTGTGATTGTATGGTTGTGTGATTGTGTGATTGTGTGATTGTGTGATTGTGTGATTGTGTGATTGTGGGATTGTGTGAGTGTGTGACTGTGTGATTGTGTGATTGTGTGATTGTGGGATTGTGTGGTTGTGTGATTGTGTGGTTGTGTGATTGTGTGATTGTGTGATTGTGGGATTGTGTGATTGCGTGATTGTGTGATTGTGTGATTGTGTGGTTGTGTGATTGTGTGATTGTGTGCTTGTGTGATTGTGCGGTTGTGTGATTGCGTGGTTGCGTGATTGCGTGTTTGTGTGATTGTGTGATTGTGTGATTGTGTGGTTGTGTGATTGTGCGATTGTGTGATAGTGTGATTGTGCGATTGTGTGATTGCGTGATTGCCTGGTTGCGTGATTCTGTGATTCCCTCGTTGTGTGATTGTGTTATTGTGTGATGAGGTGCTTGTGGGATGGTGTGATTATGTGATTGTGTGATTGTGTAATTGTGTGATTGTGTGATTGTGGGATTGTGTGATTGTGTGATTGTGTGATTATGGGATTGTGTGGTTGTGTGATTGTGTGGTTGTGTGATTGTGTGATTGTGTGATTGCGTGATTGTGTGATTGTGTGATTGTGGGATTGTGTGGTTGTGTGATTGTGTGGTTGTGTGATTGCGTTATTGTGTGATTGTGGGATTGTGTGATTGTGTGATTGTATGGTTGTGTGATTGTGTGATTGTGTGATTGTGTGATTGTGTGATTGTGTGATTGTGTGATTGTGTGATTGTGTGATTGTGGGATTGTGTGAGTGTGTGATTGTGTGATTGTGTGATTGTGTCACAGTGTGATTGTGTGATTGTGCGGTTGTGTGATTGTGTGATTGTGTGATTGTGGGATTGTGTGGTTGTGTGATTGTGTGGTTGTGTGATTGTGTGATTGTGTGATTGTGTCACAGTGTGATTGTGTGATTGTATGGTTGTGTGATTGTGTGATTGTGTGATTGTGGGATTGTGTGGTTGTGTGATTGTGTGGTTGTGTGATTGTGTGATTGTGTGATTGTGGGATTGTGTGATTGCGTGATTGTGTGATTGTGTGATTGTGTGGTTGTGTGATTGTGTGATTGTGTGCTTGTGTGATTGTGCGGTTGTGTGATTGCGTGGTTGCGTGATTACGTGATTGTGTGATTGTGTGATTGTGTGATTGTGTGGTTGTGTGATTGTGCGATTGTGTGATAGTGTGATTGTGCGATTGTGTGATTGCGTGATTGCCTGGTTGCGTGATTCTGTAATTCCCTCGTTGTGTGATTGTGTTATTGTGTGATGAGGTGCTTGTGGGATGGTGTGATTATGTGATTGTGTGATTGTGTAATTGTGTGATTGTGTGATTGTGTGATTGTGAGATTGTGTGATTGTGTGATTGTGTGATTGTGTGATTGTGTGATTGTGTGATTGTGTGATTGTGTGATTGTGTGATTGTGTGATTGTGTGATTGTGTGGTTGTGTGATTGTGTGGTTGTGTGATTGTGTGATTGTGTGATTGTGGGATTGTGTGATTGTGTGATTGTGTGATTGTGTGGTTGTGTGATTGTGTGATTGTGTGATTGTGTGATTGTGCGATTGTGTGATTGCGTGGTTGCGTGATTGCGTGATTGTGTGATTGTGTGATTGTGTGATTGTGTGATTGTGTGGTTGTGTGATTGCGTTATTGTGTGATTGTGTGATTGTGTGATTGTGTGATTGTGGGATTGTGTGGTTGTGTGAGTGTGTGGTTGTGTGATTGCGTGATTGTGTGATTGTGGGATTGTGTGATTGTGTGATTGTGTGATTATGGGATTGTGTGGTTGTGTGATTGTGTGATTGTGTGATTGCGTGATTGTGTGATTGTGTGATTGTGGGATTGTGTGGTTGTGTGATTGTGTGGTTGTGTGATTGCGTTATTGTGTGATTGTGGGATTGTGTGATTGTGTGATTGTATGGTTGTGTGATTGTGTGATTGTGTGATTTTGTGATTGTGTGATTGTGTGATTGTGTGATTGTGTGATTGTGTGATTGTGTGATTGTGTGAGTGTGTGATTGTGTGATTGTGTGATTGTGTGATTGTGTGATTGTGTCACAGTGTGATTGTGTGATTGTGCGGTTGTGTGATTGTGCAGTTGTGTGATTGTGTGATTGTGTGATTGTGTGATTGTGGGATTGTGTGGTTGTGTGATTGTGTGGTTGTGTGATTGTGTGATTGTGTGCTTGTGTGATTGTGCGGTTGTGTGATTGCGTGGTTGCGTGATTGCGTGATTGTGTGATTGTGTGATTGTGTGGTTGTGTGATTGTGTGATTGTGTGATTGTGTGATTGTGTGATTGTGTGATTGTGTGATTGTGTCACAGTGTGATTGTGTGATTGTGTGGTTGTGTGATTGTGTGATTGTGTGATTGTGTGATTGTGTGATTGTGTGAAAGTGGGTTTGCGTGTTTGTGGATTGTGTGGTTGTGTGATTGTGTGATGGCGGGATGTGGATTGTCTGATTGTGTGATTGTGTATTGGTGTGATTGTGCGATTGTGTGACTTTGCGATTGTGTGATTGTGTGATGGCGGGTTGTGGATTGTCTGATTGTGTGATTGTGTATTGGTGTGATTGTGCGATTGTGTGACAATGCGAATGTGTGATTGTGTGGTTGTGTGATTGTGTGATTGCATGGTGGGGTGATTGTGTGATAGTGTGATTGTGTGATTGGGTCCATGTGTAATCGTGTGATTGTGTGGTTGTGTGATTGTGTGAGTGTGTGATTGTGTGATTGTGGATTGTGTGATTGTGTGATTGTGTGATTGTGTGATTGTGGGATTGTGTGGTTGTGTGATTGTGTGGTTGTGTGATTGCGTGATTGTGTGATTGTGGGATTGTGTGATTGTGTGATTGTATCGTTGTGTGATTGTGTGATTGTGTGATTGTGTGATTGTGTGATTGTGTGATTGTGTGATTGTGTGATTGTGTGATTGTGTGATTGTGTGATTGTGTGATTGTGGGATTTTGTGAGTGTGTGATTGTGTGATTGTGTGATTGTGTGATTGTGTCACAGTGTGATTGTGTGATTGTGTGATTGTGTGATTGTGGGATTGTGTGGTTGTGTGATTGTGTGGTTGTGTGATTGTGTGATTGTGTGATTGTGGGATTGTGTGATTGCGTGATTGTGTGATTGTGTGATTGTGTGGTTGTGTGATTGTGTGATTGTGTGCTTGTGTGATTGTGCGGTTGTGTGATTGCGTGGTTGCGTGATTGCGTGATTGCGTGATTGTGTGATTGTGTGATTGTGTGGTTGTGTGATTGTGTGATTGTGTGATAGTGTGATTGTGTGATTGTGGGATTGTGTGGTTGTGTGATTGTGTGGTTGTGTGATTGCGTGATTGTGTGATTGTGGGATTGTGTGATTGTGTGATTGTATGGTTGTGTGATTGTGTGATTGTGTGATTGTGGGATTGTGTGGTTGTGTGATTGTGTGGTTGTGTGATTGTGTGATTGTGTGATTGTGGGATTGTGTGATTGCGTGATTGTGTGATTGTGTGATTGTGTGGTTGTGTGATTGTGTGATTGTGTGCTTGTGTGATTGTGCGGTTGTGTGATTGCGTGGTTGCGTGATTCCGTGATTGTGTGATTGTGTGATTGTGTGATTGTGTGGTTGTGTGATTGTGCGATTGTGTGATAGTGTGATTGTGCGATTGTGTGATTGCGTGATTGCCTGGTTGCGTGATTCTGTGATTCCCTCGTTGTGTGATTGTGTTATTGTGTGATGAGGTGCTTGTGGGATGGTGTGATTATGTGATTGTGTGATTGTGTAATTGTGTGATTGTGTGGTTGTGTGATTGTGTGATTGTGTGATTGTGTGATTGTGCGATTGTGTGATTGCGTGGTTGCGTGATTGCGTGATTGTGTGATTGTGTGATTGTGTGATTGTGTGATTGTGTGGTTGTGTGATTGCGTTATTGTGTGATTGTGTGATTGTGTGATTGTGTGATTGTGGGATTGTGTGATTGTGTGATTGTGTCACAGTGTGATTGTGTGATTGTGTGGTTGTGTGATTGTGTGATTGTGTGATTGTGGGATTGTGTGGTTGTGTGGTTGTGTGGTTGTGTGATTGTGTGATTGTGTGCTTGTGTGATTGTGCGGTTGTGTGATTGCGTGGTTGCGTGATTGCGTGATTGTGTGATTGTGTGATTGTGTGGTTGTGTGATTGTGTGATTGTGTGATTGTGTGATTGTGTGATTGTGTGGTTGTGTGATTGTGTGATTGTGTGGTTGTGTGATTGTGTGATTGTGCGATTGTGTGATTGTGTGATTGTGTGATTGTGTGAAAGTGGGTTTGCGTGTTTGTGGATTGTGTGGTTGTGTGATTGTGTGATGGCGGGATGTGGATTGTCCGATTGTGTGATTGTGTATTGGTGTGATTGTGCGATTGTGTGACTTTGCGATTGTGTGATTGTGTGATGGCGGGTTGTGGATTGTCTGATTGTGTGATTGTGTATTGGTGTGATTGTGCGATTGTGTGACAATGCGATTGTGTGATTGTGTGGTTGTGTGATTGTGTGATTGCATGGTGGGGTGATTGTGTGATAGTGTGATTGTGTGATAGTGTGATTGTGTGATTGGGTCCATGTGTAATCGTGTGTTTGGGTGCTTGTGTGATTGTGTGATTGTGGATTGTGTGATTGTGTGATTGTGTGATTGTGTGATTGTGTGATTGTGGGATTGTGTGGTTGTGTGATTGTGTGGTTGTGTGATTGTGTGATTGTGTGATTGTGTGATTGTGTGATTGTGTCACAGTGTGATTGTGTGATTGTGTGGTTGTGTGATTGTGTGATTGTGCGATTGTGTGATTGTGTGATTGTGTGATTGTGTGAAAGTGGGTTTGCGTGTTTGTGGATTGTGTGGTTGTGTGATTGTGTGATGGCGGGATGTGGATTGTCCGATTGTGTGATTGTGTATTGGTGTGATTGTGCGATTGTGTGACTTTGCGATTGTGTGATTGTGTGATGGCGGGTTGTGGATTGTCTGATTGTGTGATTGTGTATTGGTGTGATTGTGCGATTGTGTGACAATGCGATTGTGTGATTGTGTGGTTGTGTGATTGTGTGATTGCATGGTGGGGTGATTGTGTGATAGTGTGATTGTGTGATAGTGTGATTGTGTGATTGGGTCCATGTGTAATCGTGTGTTTGGGTGCTTGTGTGATTGTGTGAGTGTGTGATTGTGTGATTGTGGATTGTGTGATTGTGTGATTGTGTGATTGTGTGATTGTGTGATTGTGGGATTGTGTGGTTGTGTGATTGTGTGGTTGTGTGATTGCGTGATTGTGTGATTGTGGGATTGTGTGATTGTGTGATTGTATGGTTGTGTGATTGTGTGATTGTGTGATTGTGTGATTGTGTGATTGTGTGATTGTGTGATTGTGTGATTGTGTGATTGTGTGAAAGTGGGTTTGCGTGTTTGTGGATTGTGTGGTTGTGTGATTGTGTATTGGTGTGATTGTGCGATTGTGTGACAATGCGATTGTGTGATTGTGTGGTTGTGTGATTGTGTGATTGCATGGTGGGGTGATTGTGTGATAGTGTGATTGTGTGATTGTGTGATAGTGTGATTGTGTGATTGTGTCCATGTGTAATCGTGTGTTTGGGTGCTTGTGTGATTGTGTGAGTGTGTGATTGTGTGATTGTGGATTGTGTGATTGTGTGATTGTGTGATTGTGTGATTGTGTGATTGTGTGATTGTGGGATTGTGTGGTTGTGTGATTGTGTGGTTGTGTGATTGCGTGATTGTGTGATTGTGGGATTGTGTGGTTGTGTGATTGTGTGGTTGTGTGATTGCGTGATTGTGTGATTGTGGGATTGTGTGATTGTGTGATTGTATGGTTGTGTGATTGTGTGATTGTGTGATTGTGTGATTGTGTGATTGTGTGATTGTGGGATCGTGTGAGTGTGTGATTGTGTGATTGTGTGATTGTGTGATTGTGTGATTGTGTGATTGTGTCACAGTGTGATTGTGTGATTGTGTGGTTGTGTGATTGTGTGATTGTGTGATTGTGTGATTGTGGGATTGTGTGGTTGTGTGATTGTGTGATTGTGTGATTGTGTGATTGTGTGATTGTGTGATTGCGTGATTGTGTGGTTGTGTGATTGTGTGATTGTGTGCTTGTGTGATTGTGCGGTTGTGTGATTGCGTGGTTGCGTGATTGCGTGATTGTGTGATTGTGTGATTGTGTGATTGTGTGGTTGTGTGATTGTGCGATTGTGTGATAGTGTGATTGTGCGATTGTGTGATTGCGTGATTGCCTGGTTGCGTGATTCTGTGATTCCCTCGTTGTGTGATTGTGTTATTGTGTGATGAGGTGCTTGTGGGATGGTGTGATTATGTGATTGTGAGATTGTGTAATTGTGTGATTGTGTGATTGTGTGATTGTGTGATTGTGAGCTTGTGTGATTGTGTGATTGTGTGATTGTGTGATTGTGTGATTGTGTGATTGTGTGATTGTGTGATTGTGTGATTGTGTGATTGTGTGATTGTGTGATTGTGTGGTTGTGTGATTGTGTGGTTGTGTGATTGTGTGATTGTGTGATTGTGGGATTGTGTGATTGTGTGATTGTGTGGTTGTGTGGTTGTGTGATTGTGTGATTGTGTGATTGTGCGATTGTGTGATTGCGTGGTTGCGTGATTGCGTGATTGTGTGATTGTGTGATTGTGTGATTGTGTGGTTGTGTGATTGTGTGATTGTGTGATAGTGTGATTGTGCGATTGTGTGATTGCGTGATTGCCTGGTTGCGTTATTCTGTGTTTCCCTCGTTGTGTGATTGTGTTATTGTGTGATGAGGTGCTTGTGGGATGGTGTGATGGTGTGAATGTGTGATTGTGTGGTTGTGTGATTATGTGATTGTGTGATTGTGTTCATGTGTTATTTTGTGTTGGGGTGCTTGTGTGATTGCGTGAGTGTATGATTGTGTGACTGTGGATTGTGTATTGTGTGATTGTGTGATTGTGTGATTGTGTGATGGCGGGATGTGGATTGTCTGATTGTGTGATTGTGTATTGGTGTGATTGTGCGATTGTGTGACTTTGCGATTGTGTGGTTGTGTGATGGCGGGTTGTGGATTGTTTGATTGTGTGATTGTGTATTGTCGTGATTGTGCGATTGTGTGACAATGCAATTGTGTGATTGTGTGGTTGTGTGATTGTGTGATTGCATGGTGGGGTGATTGTGTGATAGTGTGATAGTGTGATTGTGTGATTGTGTGATTGTGTGATTGTGTGATTGTGTGATTGTGTGATTGTGTGATTGTGTGATTGTGTCCATGTGTAATCGTGTGTTTGGGTGCTTGTGTGATTGTGTGAGTGTGTGATTGTGTGATTGTGGATTGTGTGATTGTGTGATTGTGTGATTGTGTGATTGTGGGTTTGTGTGGTTGTGTGATTGTGTGGTTGTGTGATTGTGTGGTAGTGCGATTGTGTGGTTGTGTGATTGCGTTATTGTGTGATTGCGTGATTGTGTGATTGTGTGATTGTGGGATTGTGTGGTTGTGTGAGTGTGTGGTTGTGTGATTGCGTGATTGTGTGATTGTGGGATTGTGTGATTGTGTGATTGTGTGATTGTGTGGTTGTGTGATTGTGTGGTTGTGTGATTGTGTGATTGTGTGATTGTGTGATTGTGTGATTGTGTGATTGTGTGATTGTGTGATTGTGTGATTGTGGGATTGTGTGAGTGTGTGATTGTGTGATTGTGTGATTGTGTGATTGTGTGATTGTGTGATTGTGTCACAGTGTGATTGTGTGATTGTGTGGTTGTGTGATTGTGTGGTTGTGTGATTGTGTGATTGCGTGATTGCGTGATTGTGTGATTGTGTGATTGTGGGATTGTGTGGTTGTGTGATTGTGTGGTTGTGTGATTGCGTAATTGTGTGATTGTGGGATTGTGTGATTGTATGGTTGTGTGATTGTGTGATTGTGTGATTGTGTGATTGTGTGATTGTGTGATTGTGTGATTGTGTGATTGTGTGATTGTGTGATTGTGGGATTGTGTGAGTGTGTGATTGTGTGATTGTGTGATTGTGTGATTGTGTGATTGTGTGATTGTGGGATTGTGTGGTTGTGTGATTGTGTGATTGTGTGATTGTGGGATTGTGTGGTTGTGTGATTGTGTGGTTGTGTGATTGTGTGATTGTGTGCTTGTGTGATTGTGCGGTTGTGTGATTGCGTGGTTGCGTGATTGCGTGATTGTGTGATTGTGTGATTGTGTGATTGTGTGGTTGTGTGATTGTGTGATTGTGTGATTGTGTGATTGTGTCACAGTGTGATTGTGTGATTGTGTGGTTGTGTGATTGTGTGATTGTGTGATTGTGTGATTGTGTGATTGTGTGATTGTGTGATTGTGTGATTGTGTGATTGTGTGATTGTGTGATTGTGTGAAAGTGGGTTTGCGTGTTTGTGGATTGTGTGGTTGTGTGATTGTGTATTGGTGTGATTGTGCGATTGTGTGACAATGCGATTGTGTGATTGTGTGGTTGTGTGATTGTGTGATTGCATGGTGGGGTGATTGTGTGATAGTGTGATTGTGTGATTGTGTGATAGTGTGATTGTGTGATTGTGTCCATGTGTAATCGTGTGTTTGGGTGCTTGTGTGATTGTGTGAGTGTGTGATTGTGTGATTGTGGATTGTGTGATTGTGTGATTGTGTGATTGTGTGATTGTGTGATTGTGTGATTGTGGGATTGTGTGAGTGTGTGACTGTGTGATTGTGTGATTGTGTGATTGTGTGATTGTGTCACGGTGTGATTGTGTGATTGTGTGGTTGTGTGATTGTGTGATTGTGTGATTGTGTGATTGTGTGATTGTGGGATTGTGTGGTTGTGTGATTGTGTGGTTGCGTGATTGTGTGATTGTGTGATTGTGGGATTGTGTGATTGTGTGATTGTGTGATTGTGTGATTGTGTGGTTGTGTGATTGTGTGATTGTGTGATTGTGTGATTGCGTGATTGTGTGATTGTGTGATTGTGGGATTGTGTGGTTGTGTGATTGTGTGGTTGTGTGATTGCGTTATTGTGTGATTGTGGGATTGTGTGATTGTGTGATTGTATGGTTGTGTGATTGTGTGATTGTGTGATTGTGTGATTGTGTGATTGTGTGATTGTGTGATTGTGTGATTGTGTGATTGTGGGATTGTGTGAGTGTGTGATTGTGTGATTGTGTGATTGTGTGATTGTGTGATTGTGTGATTGTGTCACAGTGTGATTGTGTGATTGTGTGGTTGTGTGATTGTGTGATTGTGTGATTGTGGGATTGTGTGGTTGTGTGATTGTGTGGTTGTGTGATTGTGTGATTGTGTGCTTGTGTGATTGTGCGGTTGTGTGATTGCGTGGTTGCGTGATTGCGTGATTGTGTGATTGTGTGATTGTGTGGTTGTGTGATTGTGTGATTGTGTGATTGTGTGATTGTGTGATTGTGTGATTGTGTCACAGTGTGATTGTGTGATTGTGTGGTTGTGTGATTGTGTGATTGTGTGATTGTGTGATTGTGTGATTGTGTGAAAGTGGGTTTGCGTGTTTGTGGATTGTGTGGTTGTGTGATTGTGTGATGGCGGGATGTGGATTGTCTGATTGTGTGATTGTGTATTGGTGTGATTGTGCGATTGTGTGACTTTGCGATTGTGTGATTGTGTGATGGCGGGTTGTGGATTGTCTGATTGTGTGATTGTGTATTGGTGTGATTGTGCGATTGTGTGACAATGCGATTGTGTGATTGTGTGGTTGTGTGATTGTGTGATTGCATGGTGGGGTGATTGTGTGATAGAGTGATTGTGTGATAGTGTGATTGTGTGATTGGGTCCATGTGTAATCGTGTGTTTGGGTGCTTGTGTGATTGTGTGAGTGTGTGATTGTGTGATTGTGGATTGTGTGATTGTGTGATTGTGTGATTGTGTGATTGTGTGATTGTGTGAGTGTGTGATTGTGTGATTGTGGATTGTGTGATTGTGTGATTGTGTGATTGTGTGATTGTGTGATTGTGTGATTGTGTGATTATGTGATTGTGTGATTGTGTGATTGTGTGATGGTGTGATTGTGTTATTGTGTGATTGTGTGATTGTGTGATTGTGTGATTGTGTGATTGTGTGATTGTGTGATTGTGTGATTGTGTGATTGTGTGATTGTGTGATTGTGTGATTGTGTGATTGTGTGATTGTGTGATTGTGTGATTGTGTGATGGTGTGATTGTGTGATTGTGTGGTTGTGTGATTGTGTGATTTTGTGATTGTGCGATTGTGTGCTTGTGTGATTGTGTCGTAGTGTGATTCTGCGATTCCGCGATTCTGCGATTATGCGTTTCTGCGAATCTTGGATTGTGTGATTGTGTGATTTTGTGATTCTGTGATTCTGTGATTCTGCGATTCTGCGATTCTGCGATTCTGCGATTCTGCGATTATGCGATTCAGCGATTCTTGGATTGTGTGATTGTGTGATTGTGTGATTGTGTGATTCTGTGATTCTGTAATTGTGTGATTCTGTGATTCAGCGATTCTTGGATTGTGTGATTGTGTGATTGTGTGATTCTGTGATTGTGTGATTCTGTGATTCTGCGATTCTGCGATTGTGTGATTGTGTGATTGTGTGATTGTGTGATTGTGTGATTGTGTGATTGTGTGATTGTGTGATGGTGTGATGGTGTGATTGTGTTATTGTGTGATTGTGTGATTCTGTGATTCTGTGATTGTGTGATTCTGTGATTCTGCGATTCAGCGATTGTGTGATTGTGTGATTGTGTGATGGTGTGATTGTGTTATTGTGTGATTGTGTTATTGTCTGATTGTGTGATTGTGTGATTGTGTGATTGTGTGATTGTGTGATTGCGTGATTGCGTGATTGCGTGATTGTGTGATTGTGTGATTGTGTGATTGTGTGATTGTGTGATTGTGTGATTGTGTGATTGTGTGATTGTGTGATTGTGTGATTGTGTGATTGTGTGATTGTGTGATTGTGTGATTGTGTGATTGTGTGATTCTGCGATTCAGAGATTCTGCGATTCTGCGATTCAGCGATTCTGCGATTCGGCGATTCTGCGATTCCGCGATTCTGCGATTTTGCGATTCTGCGATTCTGCGTTTCTGCGATTGTGGGATTGTGGGATTGTGTGATTGTGTGATTGTGTGATTGTGTGATTGTGTGATTGTGTGATTGTGTGGTTGTGTGATTGTGTGATTTTGTGATTTTGTGATTGTGCGATTGTGTGATTGTGTCGTAGTGTGATTTTGCGATTCTGCGATTCTGTGATTCTGCGATTCCGCGATACTGCGATTTTGCGATTCTGCGATGCTGCGTTTCTGCGATTGTGGGATTGTGTGATTGTGTGATTGTGTGATTGTGTTTGATGTGTGATTGCGTGATTGTGTGATTGTGTGATTGTGTGGTTGTGTGATTGTGTGATTGTGTGATTGTGTGATTGTGTGATTGTGTGATTGTGTGATTGTGTGATTGTGGGATTGTGTGAGTGTGTGATTGTGTGATTGTGTGATTGTGTGATTGTGTGATTGTGTGATTGTGTGATTGTGTGGTTGTGTGATTGTGTGATTGTGTGATTGTGGGATTGTGTGGTTGTGTGATTGTGTGGTTGTGTGATTGTGTGATTGTGTGCTTGTGTGATTGTGCGGTTGTGTGATTGCGTGGTTGCGTGATTGCGTGATTGTGTGATTGTGTGATTGTGTGATTGTGTGGTTGTGTGATTGTGTGATTGTGTGATTGTGTGATTGTGTCACAGTGTGATTGTGTGATTGTGTGGTTGTGTGATTGTGTGATTGTGTGATTGTGTGATTGTGTGATTGTGTGATTGTGTGATTGTGTGATTGTGTGATTGTGTGATTGTGTGAAAGTGGGTTTGCGTGTTTGTGGATTGTGTGGTTGTGTGATTGTGTATTGGTGTGATTGTGCGATTGTGTGACAATGCGATTGTGTGATTGTGTGGTTGTGTGATTGTGTGATTGCATGGTGGGGTGATTGTGTGATAGTGTGATTGTGTGATTGTGTGATTGCATGGTGGGGTGATTGTGTGATAGTGTGATTGTGTGATTGTGTGATAGTGTGATTGTGTGATTGTGTGATTGTGTGATTGTGTGATTGTGTGATTGAGTGATTGTGTGATTGTGGGATTGTGTGATTGTGTGATTGTGTGATTGTGTTTGATGTGTGATTGCGTGATTGTGTGATTGTGTGGTTGTGTGATTGTGTGATTTTGTGATTGTGCGATTGTGTGATTGTGTGATTGTGTGATTGTGTGATTGTGTGATTGTGTGATTGAGTGATTGTGTGATTGTGTGATTGTGTGATTGTGTGATTGTGTGATTGTGTGATTGTGTGATTGTGTGACTGTGTGATTGTGTGGTTGTGTGATTGTGTGATTGTGTGCTTGTGTGATTGTGCGGTTGTGTGATTGCGTGGTTGCGTGATTGCGTGATTGTGTGATTGTGTGATTGTGTGGTTGTGTGATTGTGTGATTGTGTGATTGTGTGATTGTGTGATTGTGTGATTGTGTCACAGTGTGATTGTGTGATTGTGTGGTTGTGTGATTGTGTGATTGTGTGATTGTGTGATTGTGTGATTGTGTGAAAGTGGGTTTGCGTGTTTGTGGATTGTGTGGTTGTGTGATTGTGTGATGGCGGGATGTGGATTGTCTGATTGTGTGATTGTGTATTGGTGTGATTGTGCGATTGTGTGACTTTGCGATTGTGTGATTGTGTGATGGCGGGTTGTGGATTGTCTGATTGTGTGATTGTGTATTGGTGTGATTGTGCGATTGTGTGACAATGCGATTGTGTGATTGTGTGGTTGTGTGATTGTGTGATTGCATGGTGGGGTGATTGTGTGATAGAGTGATTGTGTGATAGTGTGATTGTGTGATTGGGTCCATGTGTAATCGTGTGTTTGGGTGCTTGTGTGATTGTGTGAGTGTGTGATTGTGTGATTGTGGATTGTGTGATTGTGTGATTGTGTGATTGTGTGATTGTGTGATTGTGTGATTGTGTGATTATGTGATTGTGTGATTGTGTGATTGTGTGATGGTGTGATTGTGTTATTGTGTGATTGTGTGATTGTGTGATTGTGTGATTGTGTGATTGTGTGATTGTGTGATTGTGTGATTGTGTGATTGTGTGATTGTGTGATTGTGTGATTGTGTGATTGTGTGATTGTGTGATTGTGTGATTGTGTGATAGTGTGATTGTGTGTTTGTATGATTGTGTGATTGTGTGATTGTGTGTTTGTGTGATTGTGTGATTGTGTGATTCTGCGATTCTGCGGTTATGCGGTTCTGCGATTGTGGGATTGTGTGATTGTGTGATTGTGTGATTGTGTGATTGTGTGATTGTGTGATTGTGTGATTGTGTGATTGTGTGATTGTGTGATTGTGTGATTGTGTGATTGTGTGATTGTGTGATTGTGTGGTTGTGTGATTGTGTGATTTTGTGATTGTGCGATTGTGTGCTTGTGTGATTGTGTCGTAGTGTGATTCTGCGATTCCGCGATTCTGCGATTATGCGTTTCTGCGAATCTTGGATTGTGTGATTGTGTGATTTTGTGATTCTGTGATTCTGTGATTCTGCGATTCTGCGATTCTGCGATTCTGCGATTCTGCGATTATGCGATTCAGCGATTCTTGGATTGTGTGATTGTGTGATTGTGTGATTGTGTGATTCTGTGATTCTGTAATTGTGTGATTCTGTGATTCAGCGATTCTTGGATTGTGTGATTGTGTGATTGTGTGATTCTGTGATTGTGTGATTCTGTGATTCTGCGATTCTGCGATTGTGTGATTGTGTGATTGTGTGATTGTGTGATTGTGTGATTGTGTGATTGTGTGATTGTGTGATTGTGTGATTGTGTGATGGTGTGATGGTGTGATTGTGTTATTGTGTGATTGTGTGATTCTGTGATTCTGTGATTGTGTGATTCTGTGATTCTGCGATTCAGCGATTGTGTGATTGTGTGATTGTGTGATGGTGTGATTGTGTTATTGTGTGATTGTGTTATTGTGTGATTGTGTGATTGTGTGATTGTGTGATTGTGTGATTGTGTTTGATGTGTGATTGCGTGATTGTGTGATTGTGTGGTTGTGTGATTGTGTGATTTTGTGATTGTGCGATTGTGTGATTGTGTGATTGTGTGATTGTGTGATTGTGTGATTGTGTGATTGTGTGATTGAGTGATTGTGTGATTGTGTGATTGTGTGATTGTGTGATTGTGTGATTGTGTGATTGTGTGATTGTGTGACTGTGTGATTGTGTGATTGTGTGATTGTGTGATTGTGTGATTGTGTGATTGTGTGATTGTGTGATTGTGTGATTGTGTGATTGTGTGATTGTGCGATTGTGTGCTTGTGTGATTGTGTCGTAGTGTGATTCTGCGATCCTGCGATTCTGCGATTCTGCGATTCTGCGATTATGCGTTTCTGCGATTCTCGGATTGTGTGATTGTGTGATTGTGTGATTCTGGGATTCTGTGATTCTGTGATTCTGTGATTCTGTGATTCTGTGATTCTGTGATTCTGTGATTCTGTGATTCTGTGATTCTGTGATTCTGTGATTCTGCGATTCTGCGATTGTGTGATTGTGTGATTGTGTGATTGTGTGATTGTATGATTGTGTGATTGTGTGATTGTGTGATTGTGTGATTGTGTGATTGCGTGATTGTGTGACTGTGTGATTGTGTGATTGTGTGATTGTGTGAGTGTGTGATTGTGTCATTGTGTGATTCAGCGATTCTGCGATTCTGCGATTCTGCGTTTCTGCGATTGTGGGATTGCGTGATTGTGTGATTGTGTGATTGTGTCACTGTGTCATTGTGTCATTGTGCGATTATGTGATTCTGTGATTTTGTGGTTGTGTGATAGTGTGATTGTGTGTTTGTATGATTGTGTGATTGTGTGATTGTGTGTTTGTGTGATTGTGTGATTGTGTGATTCTGCGATTCTGCGGTTATGCGGTTCTGCGATTGTGGGATTGTGTGATTGTGTGATTGTGTGATTGTGTGATTGTGTGATTGTGTGATTGTGTGATTGTGTGATTGTGTGATTGTGTGATTGTGTGATTGTGTGATTGTGTGATTGTGTGATTGTGTGATTGTGTGATTGTGTGATTGTGTGATTGTGTGATTGTGTGATTGTGTGATTGTGTGGTTGTGTGATTGTGTGATTTTGTGATTGTGCGATTGTGTGCTTGTGTGATTGTGTCGTAGTGTGATTCTGCGATTCCGCGATTCTGCGATTATGCGTTTCTGCGAATCTTGGATTGTGTGATTGTGTGATTGTGTGATTGTGTGATTGTGTGATTGCGTGATTGTGTGATTGTGTGATTGTGTGATTGTGTGATTGTGTGATTGTGTGATTGTGTGATTGTGTGATTGTGTGATTGTGTGATTGTGTGATTGTGTGATTGTGTGATTGTGTGATTGTGTGATTGTGTGAATGTGTGATTGTGTGATTGTGTGATTGTGTCATTGTGTGATTCTGCGATTCTGCGATTCTGCGATTCTGCGATTCTGCGTTTCTGCGATTGTGGGATTGTGTGATTGTGTGATTGTGTGATTGTGTGATTGTGTCATTGTGCCATTGTGTCATTGTGCGATTATGTGATTCTGTGATTTTGTGGTTGTGTGATAGTGTGATTGTGTGTTTGTGTGATTGTGTGATTGTGTGTTTGTGTGATTGTGTGATTGTGTGATTCTGCGATTCTGCGGTTATGCGGTTCTGCGATTCTGCGAATCTGCGCTTCAGCGACTGTGTGATTGTGTGATTGTGTGATTGTGCCATTGTGTGATACTGCGATTCTGCGATTCTGCGATTCTGCGATTGTGGGATTGTGGGATTGTGGGACTGTGTGATTGTGTGATTGTGTGATTGTGTGATTTTGTGATTGTGCGATTGTGTTCTTGTGTGATTGTGTCGTAGTGTGATTCTGCGAATCCGCGATTCTGCGATTTTGCGGTTCTGCGATTCTGCGTTTCTGCGATTGTGGGATTGTGCGATTGTGTGATTGTGTGATTGTGTGATTGTGTGATTGTGTGATTGTGTGATTGTGTGATTGTGTGATTGTGTGATTATGTGATTGTGTGATTGTGTGATTGTGTGATGGTGTGATTGTGTTATTGTGTGATTGTGTGATTGTGTGATTGTGTGATTGTGTGATTGTGTGATTGTGTGATTGTGTGATTGTGTGATTGTGTGATTGTGTGATTGTGTGATTGTGTGATTGTGTGATTGTGTGATTGTGTGATAGTGTGATTGTGTGTTTGTATGATTGTGTGATTGTGTGATTGTGTGTTTGTGTGATTGTGTGATTGTGTGATTCTGCGATTCTGCGGTTATGCGGTTCTGCGATTGTGGGATTGTGTGATTGTGTGATTGTGTGATTGTGTGATTGTGTGATTGTGTGATTGTGTGATTGTGTGATTGTGTGATTGTGTGATTGTGTGATTGTGTGATTGTGTGATTGTGTGATTGTGTGATTGTGTGATTGTGTGATTGTGTGATTGTGTGATTGTGTGATTGTGTGATTGTGTGATTGTGTGATTGTGTGATTGTGTGATTGTGTGGTTGTGTGATTGTGTGATTTTGTGATTGTGCGATTGTGTGCTTGTGTGATTGTGTCGTAGTGTGATTCTGCGATTCCGCGATTCTGCGATTATGCGTTTCTGCGAATCTTGGATTGTGTGATTGTGTGATTGTGTGATTGTGTGATTGTGTGATTGCGTGATTGTGTGATTGTGTGATTGTGTGATTGTGTGATTGTGTGATTGTGTGATTGTGTGATTGTGTGATTGTGTGATTGTGTGATTGTGTGATTGTGTGATTGTGTGATTGTGTGATTGTGTGAATGTGTGATTGTGTGATTGTGTGATTGTGTCATTGTGTGATTCTGCGATTCTGCGATTCTGCGATTCTGCGATTCTGCGTTTCTGCGATTGTGGGATTGTGTGATTGTGTGATTGTGTGATTGTGTGATTGTGTCATTGTGCCATTGTGTCATTGTGCGATTATGTGATTCTGTGATTTTGTGGTTGTGTGATAGTGTGATTGTGTGTTTGTGTGATTGTGTGATTGTGTGTTTGTGTGATTGTGTGATTGTGTGATTCTGCGATTCTGCGGTTATGCGGTTCTGCGATTCTGCGAATCTGCGCTTCAGCGACTGTGTGATTGTGTGATTGTGTGATTGTGCCATTGTGTGATACTGCGATTCTGCGATTCTGCGATTCTGCGATTGTGGGATTGTGGGATTGTGGGACTGTGTGATTGTGTGATTGTGTGATTGTGTGATTTTGTGATTGTGCGATTGTGTTCTTGTGTGATTGTGTCGTAGTGTGATTCTGCGAATCCGCGATTCTGCGATTTTGCGGTTCTGCGATTCTGCGTTTCTGCGATTGTGGGATTGTGCGATTGTGTGATTGTGTGATTGTGTGATTGTGTGATTGTGTGATTGTGTGATTGTGTGATTGTGTGATTGTGTGATTATGTGATTGTGTGATTGTGTGATTGTGTGATGGTGTGATTGTGTTATTGTGTGATTGTGTGATTGTGTGATTGTGTGATTGTGTGATTGTGTGATTGTGTGATTGTGTGATTGTGTGATTGTGTGATTGTGTGATTGTGTGATTGTGTGATTGTGTGATTGTGTGATAGTGTGATTGTGTGTTTGTATGATTGTGTGATTGTGTGATTGTGTGTTTGTGTGATTGTGTGATTGTGTGATTCTGCGATTCTGCGGTTATGCGGTTCTGCGATTGTGGGATTGTGTGATTGTGTGATTGTGTGATTGTGTGATTGTGTGATTGTGTGATTGTGTGATTGTGTGATTGTGTGATTGTGTGATTGTGTGATTGTGTGATTGTGTGATTGTGTGATTGTGTGATTGTGTGGTTGTGTGATTGTGTGATTTTGTGATTGTGCGATTGTGTGCTTGTGTGATTGTGTCGTAGTGTGATTCTGCGATTCCGCGATTCTGCGATTATGCGTTTCTGCGAATCTTGGATTGTGTGATTGTGTGATTTTGTGATTCTGTGATTCTGTGATTCTGCGATTCTGCGATTCTGCGATTCTGCGATTCTGCGATTATGCGATTCAGCGATTCTTGGATTGTGTGATTGTGTGATTGTGTGATTGTGTGATTCTGTGATTCTGTAATTGTGTGATTCTGTGATTCAGCGATTCTTGGATTGTGTGATTGTGTGATTGTGTGATTCTGTGATTGTGTGATTCTGTGATTCTGCGATTCTGCGATTGTGTGATTGTGTGATTGTGTGATTGTGTGATTGTGTGATTGTGTGATTGTGTGATTGTGTGATTGTGTGATGGTGTGATGGTGTGATTGTGTTATTGTGTGATTGTGTGATTCTGTGATTCTGTGATTGTGTGATTCTGTGATTCTGCGATTCAGCGATTGTGTGATTGTGTGATTGTGTGATGGTGTGATTGTGTTATTGTGTGATTGTGTTATTGTGTGATTGTGTGATTGTGTGATTGTGTGATTGTGTGATTGTGTGATTGCGTGATTGCGTGATTGCGTGATTGTGTGATTGTGTGATTGTGTGATTGTGTGATTGTGTGATTGTGTGATTGTGTGATTGTGTGATTGTGTGATTGTGTGATTGTGTGATTGTGTGATTGTGTGATTGTGTGATTGTGTGATTGTGTGATTCTGCGATTCAGAGATTCTGCGATTCTGCGATTCAGCGATTCTGCGATTCGGCGATTCTGCGATTCCGCGATTCTGCGATTTTGCGATTCTGCGATTCTGCGTTTCTGCGATTGTGGGATTGTGGGATTGTGTGATTGTGTGATTGTGTGATTGTGTGATTGTGTGATTGTGTGGTTGTGTGATTGTGTGATTTTGTGATTCTGTGATTGTGCGATTGTGTGATTGTGTCGTAGTGTGATTTTGCGATTCTGCGATTCTGCGATTCTGCGATTCCGCGATACTGCGATTTTGCGATTCTGCGATGCTGCGTTTCTGCGATTGTGGGATTGTGTGATTGTGTGATTGTGTGATTGTGTTTGATGTGTGATTGCGTGATTGTGTGATTGTGTGGTTGTGTGATTGTGTGATTTTGTGATTGTGCGATTGTGTGATTGTGTGATTGTGTGATTGTGTGATTGTGTGATTGTGTGATTGTGTGATTGAGTGATTGTGTGATTGTGTGATTGTGTGATTGTGTGATTGTGTGATTGTGTGATTGTGTGATTGTGTGACTGTGTGATTGTGTGATTGTGTGATTGTGTGATTGTGTGATTGTGTGATTGTGTGATTGTGTGATTGTGTGATTGTGTGATTGTGTGATTGTGCGATTGTGTGCTTGTGTGATTGTGTCGTAGTGTGATTCTGCGATCCTGCGATTCTGCGATTCTGCGATTCTGCGATTATGCGTTTCTGCGATTCTCGGATTGTGTGATTGTGTGATTGTGTGATTCTGGGATTCTGTGATTCTGTGATTCTGTGATTCTGTGATTCTGTGATTCTGTGATTCTGTGATTCTGTGATTCTGTGATTCTGTGATTCTGTGATTCTGCGATTCTGCGATTGTGTGATTGTGTGATTGTGTGATTGTGTGATTGTGTGATTGTGTGATTGTGTGATTGTGTGATTGTGTGATTGTGTGATTGTGTGATTGCGTGATTGTGTGACTGTGTGATTGTGTGATTGTGTGATTGTGTGAGTGTGTGATTGTGTCATTGTGTGATTCAGCGATTCTGCGATTCTGCGATTCTGCGTTTCTGCGATTGTGGGATTGCGTGATTGTGTGATTGTGTGATTGTGTCACTGTGTCATTGTGTCATTGTGCGATTATGTGATTCTGTGATTTTGTGGTTGTGTGATAGTGTGATTGTGTGTTTGTATGATTGTGTGATTGTGTGATTGTGTGTTTGTGTGATTGTGTGATTGTGTGATTCTGCGATTCTGCGGTTATGCGGTTCTGCGATTGTGGGATTGTGTGATTGTGTGATTGTGTGATTGTGTGATTGTGTGATTGTGTGATTGTGTGATTGTGTGATTGTGTGATTGTGTGATTGTGTGATTGTGTGATTGTGTGATTGTGTGATTGTGTGATTGTGTGATTGTGTGATTGTGTGATTGTGTGATTGTGTGATTGTGTGGTTGTGTGATTGTGTGATTTTGTGATTGTGCGATTGTGTGCTTGTGTGATTGTGTCGTAGTGTGATTCTGCGATTCCGCGATTCTGCGATTATGCGTTTCTGCGAATCTTGGATTGTGTGATTGTGTGATTGTGTGATTGTGTGATTGTGTGATTGCGTGATTGTGTGATTGCGTGATTGTGTGATTGTGTGATTGTGTGATTGTGTGATTGTGTGATTGTGTGATTGTGTGATTGTGTGATTGTGTGATTGTGTGATTGTGTGATTGTGTGATTGTGTGATTGTGTGAATGTGTGATTGTGTGATTGTGTGATTGTGTCATTGTGTGATTCTGCGATTCTGCGATTCTGCGATTCTGCGATTCTGCGTTTCTGCGATTGTGGGATTGTGTGATTGTGTGATTGTGTGATTGTGTGATTGTGTCATTGTGCCATTGTGTCATTGTGCGATTATGTGATTCTGTGATTTTGTGGTTGTGTGATAGTGTGATTGTGTGTTTGTGTGATTGTGTGATTGTGTGTTTGTGTGATTGTGTGATTGTGTGATTCTGCGATTCTGCGGTTATGCGGTTCTGCGATTCTGCGAATCTGCGCTTCAGCGACTGTGTGATTGTGTGATTGTGTGATTGTGCCATTGTGTGATACTGCGATTCTGCGATTCTGCGATTCTGCGATTGTGGGATTGTGGGATTGTGGGACTGTGTGATTGTGTGATTGTGTGATTGTGTGATTTTGTGATTGTGCGATTGTGTTCTTGTGTGATTGTGTCGTAGTGTGATTCTGCGAATCCGCGATTCTGCGATTTTGCGGTTCTGCGATTCTGCGTTTCTGCGATTGTGGGATTGTGCGATTGTGTGATTGTGTGATTGTGTGATTGTGTGATTGTGTGATTGTGTGATTGTGTGATTGTGTGATTGTGTGATTGTGTGATTGTGTGATTGTGTGGTTGTGTGATTGTGTGATTTTGTGATTGTGCGATTGTGTGCTTGTGTGATTGTGTCGTAGTGTGATTCTGCGATTCTGCGATTCTGCGATTATGCGTTTCTGCGAATCTTGGATTGTGTGATTGTGTGACTTTGTGATTCTGTGATTCTGTGATTCTGTGATTCTGTGATTCTGTGATTCTGCGATTCTGCGATTCTGCGATTCTGCGATTATGCGATTCAGCGATTCTTGGATTGTGTGATTGTGTGATTGTGTGATTCTGTGATTCTGTGATTGTGTGATTGTGTGATTGTGTGATTGTGGGATTGTGTGATTGTGTGATTGTGTGATTGTGTGATTGTGTGATTGTGTGATTGTGTGATTGTGTGATTGTGTGATGGTGTGATTGTGTTATTGTGTGATTGTGTGATTGTGTGATTGCGTGATTGCGTGATTGCGTGATTGCGTGATTGTGTGATTGTGTGATTGTGTGATTGTGTGATTGTGTGATTGTGTGATTGTGTGATTGTGTGATTGTGTGATTGTGTGATTGTGTGATTGTGTGATTGTGTGATTGTGTGATTGTGTGATTGTGTGATTGTGTGATTGTGTGATTGTGTGATTGTGTGATTGTGTGATTGTGTGATTGTGTGATTGTGTGATTCTGCGATTCAGAGATTCTGCGATTCTGCGATTCAGCGATTCTGCGATTCGGCGATTCTGCGATTCCGCGATTCTGCGATTTTGCGATTCTGCGATTCTGCGTTTCTGCGATTGTGGGATTGTGGGATTGTGTGATTGTGTGATTGTGTGATTGTGTGATTGTGTGGTTGTGTGATTGTGTGATTTTGTGATTTTGTGATTGTGCGATTGTGTGATTGTGTCGTAGTGTGATTTTGCGATTCTGCGATTCTGCGATTCTGCGATTCCGCGATACTGCGATTTTGCGATTCTGCGATGCTGCGTTTCTGCGATTGTGGGATTGTGTGATTGTGTGATTGTGTGATTGTGTGATTGTGTGATTGTGTGATTGCGTGATTGTGTGATTGTGTGGTTGTGTGATTGTGTGATTTTGTGATTGTGCGATTGTGTGATTGTGTGATTGTGTGATTGTGTGATTGTGTGATTGTGTGATTGAGTGATTGTGTGATTGTGTGATTGTGTGATTGTGTGATTGTGTGATTGTGTGATTGTGTGATTGTGTGATTGTTGTGATTGTGTGATTGTGTGATTGTGTGATTGTGTGATTGTGTGATTGTGTGATTGTGTGATTGTGTGATTGTGCGATTGTGTGCTTGTGTGATTGTGTCGTAGTGTGATTGTGCGATTCTGCGATTCTGCGATTCTGCGATTCTGCGATTATGCGTTTCTGCGATTCTCGGATTGTGTGATTGTGTGATTGTGTGATTCTGGGATTCTGTGATTCTGTGATTCTGTGATTCTGTGATTCTGTGATTCTGTGATTCTGTGATTCTGCGATTCTGCGATTGTGTGATTGTGTGATTGTGTGATTGTGTGATTGTGTGATTGTGTGATTGTGTGATTGTGTGATTGTGTGATTGTGTGATTGTGTGATTGTGTGATTGTGTGAGTGTGTGATTGTGTCATTGTGTGATTCTGCGATTCTGCGATTCTGCGATTCTGCGTTTCTGCGATTGTGGGATTGCGTGATTGTGTGATTGTGTCATTGTGTCATTGTGTCATTGTGTCATTGTGCGATTATGTGATTCTGTGATTTTGTGGTTGTGTGATAGTGTGATTGTGTGTTTGTATGATTGTGTGATTGTGTGATTGTGTGTTTGTGTGATTGTGTGATTGTGTGATTCTGCGATTCTGCGGTTATGCGGTTCTGCGATTGTGGGATTGTGTGATTGTGTGATTGTGTGATTGTGTGATTGTGTGATTGTGTGATTGTGTGATTGTGTGATTGTGTGATTGTGTGATTGTGTGATTGTGTGATTGTGTGGTTGTGTGATTGTGTGATTTTGTGATTGTGCGATTGTGTGCTTGTGTGATTGTGTCGTAGTGTGATTCTGCGATTCCGCGATTCTGCGATTATGCGTTTCTGCGTATCTTGGATTGTGTGATTGTGTGATTTTGTGATTCTGTGATTCTGTGATTCTGCGATTCTGCGATTATGCGTTTCTGCGATTCTCGGATTGTGTGATTGTGTGATTGTGTGATTCTGGGATTCTGTGATTCTGTGATTCTGTGATTCTGTGATTCTGTGATTCTGTGATTCTGTGATTCTGTGATTCTGTGATTCTGTGATTCTGTGATTCTGTGATTCTGTGATTCTGTGATTCTGTGATTCTGTGATTCTGTGATTCTGCGATTCTGCGATTATGTGATTGTGTGATTGTGTGATTGTGTGATTGTGTGATTGTGTGGTTGTGTGATTGTGTGATTGTGTGATTGTGTGATTGTGTGATTGTGTGATTGTGTGATTGTGTGATTGTGTGATTGTGTGATTGTGTGATTGTGTGATTGTGGGATTGTGTGAGTGTGTGATTGTGTGATTGTGTGATTGTGTGATTGTGTGATTGTGTGATTGTGTGATTGTGTCACAGTGTGATTGTGTGATTGTGTGGTTGTGTGATTGTGTGATTGCGTGATTGCGTGATTGTGTGATTGTGTGATTGTGTGATTGTGGGATTGTGTGGTTGTGTGATTGTGTGGTTGTGTGATTGCGTTATTGTGTGATTGTGGGATTGTGTGATTGTGTGATTGTATGGTTGTGTGATTGTGTGATTGTGTGATTGTGTGATTGTGTGATTGTGTGATTGTGTGATTGTGTGATTGTGGGATTGTGTGAGTGTGTGATTGTGTGATTGTGTGATTGTGTGATTGTGTGATTGTGTGATTGTGTGATTGTGTGGTTGTGTGATTGTGTGCTTGTGTGATTGTGCGGTTGTGTGATTGCGTGGTTGCGTGATTGCGTGATTGTGTGATTGTGTGATTGTGTGATTGTGTGGTTGTGTGATTGTGTGATTGTGTGATTGTGTGATTGTGTCACAGTGTGATTGTGTGATTGTGTGATTGTGTGATTGTGTGATTGTGTGATTGTGTGATTGTGTGATTGTGTGATTGTGTGATTGTGTGATTGTGTGATTGTGTGATTGTGTGATTGTGTGATTGTGTGATTGTGTGATTGTGTGAAAGTGGGTTTGCGTGTTTGTGGATTGTGTGGTTGTGTGATTGTGTATTGGTGTGATTGTGCGATTGTGTGACAATGCGATTGTGTGATTGTGTGGTTGTGTGATTGTGTGATTGCATGGTGGGGTGATTGTGTGATAGTGTGATTGTGTGATTGTGTGATAGTGTGATTGTGTGATTGTGTCCATGTGTAATCGTGTGTTTGGGTGCTTGTGCGATTGTGTGAGTGTGTGATTGTGTGATTGTGGATTGTGTGATTGTGTGATTGTGTGATTGTGTGATTGTGTGATTGTGTGATTGTGTGATTGTGTGATTGTGTGATTGTGTGATTGTGTGATTGTGTGATTGTGTGATTGTGTCACAGTGTGATTGTGTGATTGTGTGGTTGTGTGATTGTGTGATTGTGTGATTGTGTGATTGTGTGATTGTGTGAAAGTGGGTTTGCGTGTTTGTGGATTGTGTGGTTGTGTGATTGTGTGATGGCGGGATGTGGATTGTCTGATTGTGTGATTGTGTATTGGTGTGATTGTGCGATTGTGTGACTTTGCGATTGTGTGATTGTGTGATGGCGGGTTGTGGATTGTCTGATTGTGTGATTGTGTATTGGTGTGATTGTGCGATTGTGTGACAATGCGATTGTGTGATTGTGTGGTTGTGTGATTGTGTGATTGCATGGTGGGGTGATTGTGTGATAGTGTGATTGTGTGATTGGGTCCATGTGTAATCGTGTGTTTGGGTGCTTGTGTGATTGTGTGATTGTGTGATTGTGTGATTGTGGATTGTGTGATTGTGTGATTGTGTGATTGTGTGATTGTGTGATTGTGTGATTGTGTGATTATGTGATTGTGTGATTGTGTGATTGTGTGATGGTGTGATTGTGTTATTGTGTGATTGTGTGATTGTGTGATTGTGTGATTGTGTGATTGTGTGATTGTGTGATTGTGTGATTGTGTGATTGTGCGATTGTGTGCTTGTGTGATTGTGTCGTAGTGTGATTGTGCGATTCTGCGATTCTGCGATTCTGCGATTCTGCGATTATGCGTTTCTGCGATTCTCGGATTGTGTGATTGTGTGATTGTGTGATTCTGGGATTCTGTGATTCTGTGATTCTGTGATTCTGTGATTCTGTGATTCTGTGATTCTGTGATTCTGCGATTCTGCGATTGTGTGATTGTGTGATTGTGTGATTGTGTGATTGTGTGATTGTGTGATTGTGTGATTGTGTGATTGTGTGATTGTGTGATTGTGTGATTGTGTGAGTGTGTGATTGTGTCATTGTGTGATTCTGCGATTCTGCGATTCTGCGATTCTGCGTTTCTGCGATTGTGGGATTGCGTGATTGTGTGATTGTGTCATTGTGTCATTGTGTCATTGTGTCATTGTGCGATTATGTGATTCTGTGATTTTGTGGTTGTGTGATAGTGTGATTGTGTGTTTGTATGATTGTGTGATTGTGTGATTGTGTGTTTGTGTGATTGTGTGATTGTGTGATTCTGCGATTCTGCGGTTATGCGGTTCTGCGATTGTGGGATTGTGTGATTGTGTGATTGTGTGATTGTGTGATTGTGTGATTGTGTGATTGTGTGATTGTGTGATTGTGTGATTGTGTGATTGTGTGATTGTGTGATTGTGTGATTGTGTGGTTGTGTGATTGTGTGATTTTGTGATTGTGCGATTGTGTGCTTGTGTGATTGTGTCGTAGTGTGATTCTGCGATTCCGCGATTCTGCGATTATGCGTTTCTGCGTATCTTGGATTGTGTGATTGTGTGATTTTGTGATTCTGTGATTCTGTGATTCTGCGATTCTGCGATTATGCGTTTCTGCGATTCTCGGATTGTGTGATTGTGTGATTGTGTGATTCTGGGATTCTGTGATTCTGTGATTCTGTGATTCTGTGATTCTGTGATTCTGTGATTCTGTGATTCTGTGATTCTGTGATTCTGTGATTCTGTGATTCTGTGATTCTGTGATTCTGTGATTCTGTGATTCTGTGATTCTGTGATTCTGTGATTCTGCGATTCTGCGATTATGTGATTGTGTGATTGTGTGATTGTGTGATTGTGTGATTGTGTGGTTGTGTGATTGTGTGATTGTGTGATTGTGTGATTGTGTGATTGTGTGATTGTGTGATTGTGTGATTGTGTGATTGTGTGATTGTGTGATTGTGTGATTGTGTGATTGTGTGATTGTGGGATTGTGTGAGTGTGTGATTGTGTGATTGTGTGATTGTGTGATTGTGTGATTGTGTGATTGTGTGATTGTGTCACAGTGTGATTGTGTGATTGTGTGGTTGTGTGATTGTGTGATTGCGTGATTGCGTGATTGTGTGATTGTGTGATTGTGTGATTGTGGGATTGTGTGGTTGTGTGATTGTGTGGTTGTGTGATTGCGTTATTGTGTGATTGTGGGATTGTGTGATTGTGTGATTGTATGGTTGTGTGATTGTGTGATTGTGTGATTGTGTGATTGTGTGATTGTGTGATTGTGTGATTGTGTGATTGTGGGATTGTGTGAGTGTGTGATTGTGTGATTGTGTGATTGTGTGATTGTGTGATTGTGTGATTGTGTGATTGTGTGGTTGTGTGATTGTGTGCTTGTGTGATTGTGCGGTTGTGTGATTGCGTGGTTGCGTGATTGCGTGATTGTGTGATTGTGTGATTGTGTGATTGTGTGGTTGTGTGATTGTGTGATTGTGTGATTGTGTGATTGTGTCACAGTGTGATTGTGTGATTGTGTGATTGTGTGATTGTGTGATTGTGTGATTGTGTGATTGTGTGATTGTGTGATTGTGTGATTGTGTGATTGTGTGATTGTGTGATTGTGTGATTGTGTGATTGTGTGAAAGTGGGTTTGCGAGTTTGTGGATTGTGTGGTTGTGTGATTGTGTATTGGTGTGATTGTACGATTGTGTGACAATGCGATTGTTTGATTGTGTGGTTGTGTGATTGTGTGATTGCATGGTGGGGTGATTGTGTGATAGTGTGATTGTGTGATTGTGTGATAGTGTGATTGTGTGATTGTGTCCATGTGTAATCGTGTGTTTGGGTGCTTGTGCGATTGTGTGAGTGTGTGATTGTGTGATTGTGGATTGTGTGATTGTGTGATTGTGTGATTGTGTGATTGTGTGATTGTGTGATTGTGTGATTGTGTGATTGTGTGATTGTGTGATTGTGTGATTGTGTGATTGTGTGATTGTGTGATTGTGTCACAGTGTGATTGTGTGATTGTGTGGTTGTGTGATTGTGTGATTGTGTGATTGTGTGATTGTGTGATTGTGTGAAAGTGGGTTTGCGTGTTTGTGGATTGTGTGGTTGTGTGATTGTGTGATGGCGGGATGTGGATTGTCTGATTGTGTGATTGTGTATTGGTGTGATTGTGCGATTGTGTGACTTTGCGATTGTGTGATTGTGTGATGGCGGGTTGTGGATTGTCTGATTGTGTGATTGTGTATTGGTGTGATTGTGCGATTGTGTGACAATGCGATTGTGTGATTGTGTGGTTGTGTGATTGTGTGATTGCATGGTGGGGTGATTGTGTGATAGTGTGATTGTGTGATTGGGTCCATGTGTAATCGTGTGTTTGGGTGCTTGTGTGATTGTGTGATTGTGTGATTGTGTGATTGTGGATTGTGTGATTGTGTGATTGTGTGATTGTGTGATTGTGTGATTGTGTGATTATGTGATTGTGTGATTGTGTGATTGTGTGATGGTGTGATTGTGTTATTGTGTGATTGTGTGATTGTGTGATTGTGTGATTGTGTGATTGTGTGATTGTGTGATTGTGTGATTGTGTGATTGTGTGATTGTGTGATTGTGTGATTGTGTGATTGTGTGATTGTGCGATTGTGTGCTTGTGTGATTGTGTCGTAGTGTGATTCTGCGATTCTGCGATTCTGCGATTCTGCGATTATGCGTTTCTGCGATTCTCGGATTGTGTGATTGTGTGATTGTGTGATTCTGGGATTCTGTGATTCTGTGATTCTGTGATTCTGTGATTCTGTGATTCTGCGATTCTGTGATTCTGTGATTCTGTGATTCTGTGATTCTGTGATTCTGTGATTCTGTGATTCTGTGATTCTGTGATTCTGTGATTCTGCGATTCTGCGATTCTGCGATTATGTGATTGTGTGATTGTGTGATTGTGTGATTGTGTGATTGTGTGGTTGTGTGATTGTGTGATTGTGTGATTGTGTGATTGTGTGATTGTGTGATTGTGTGATTGTGTGATTGTGTGATTGTGTGATTGTGTGATTGTGGGATTGTGTGAGTGTGTGATTGTGTGATTGTGTGATTGTGTGATTGTGTGATTGTGTGATTGTGTGATTGTGTCACAGTGTGATTGTGTGATTGTGTGGTTGTGTGATTGTGTGATTGCGTGATTGCGTGATTGTGTGATTGTGTGATTGTGTGATTGTGGGATTGTGTGGTTGTGTGATTGTGTGGTTGTGTGATTGCGTTATTGTGTGATTGTGGGATTGTGTGATTGTGTGATTGTATGGTTGTGTGATTGTGTGATTGTGTGATTGTGTGATTGTGTGATTGTGTGATTGTGTGATTGTGTGATTGTGTGATTGTGGGATTGTGTGAGTGTGTGATTGTGTGATTGTGTGATTGTGTGATTGTGTGATTGTGTGATTGTGTGATTGTGTGGTTGTGTGATTGTGTGCTTGTGTGATTGTGCGGTTGTGTGATTGCGTGGTTGCGTGATTGCGTGATTGTGTGATTGTGTGATTGTGTGATTGTGTGGTTGTGTGATTGTGTGATTGTGTGATTGTGTGATTGTGTCACAGTGTGATTGTGTGATTGTGTGATTGTGTGATTGTGTGATTGTGTGATTGTGTGATTGTGTGATTGTGTGATTGTGTGATTGCGTGATTGTGTGATTGTGTGATTGTGTGATTGTGTGATTGTGTGATTGTGTGATTGTGTGATTGTGTGATTGTGTGATTGTGTGATTGTGTGATTGTGTGATTGTGTGATTGTGTGATTGTGTGAATGTGTGATTGTGTGATTGTGTGATTGTGTCATTGTGTGATTCTGCGATTCTGCGATTCTGCGATTCTGCGATTCTGCGTTTCTGCGATTGTGGGATTGTGTGATTGTGTGATTGTGTGATTGTGTGATTGTGTCATTGTGCCATTGTGTCATTGTGCGATTATGTGATTCTGTGATTTTGTGGTTGTGTGATAGTGTGATTGTGTGTTTGTGTGATTGTGTGATTGTGTGTTTGTGTGATTGTGTGATTGTGTGATTCTGCGATTCTGCGGTTATGCGGTTCTGCGATTCTGCGAATCTGCGCTTCAGCGACTGTGTGATTGTGTGATTGTGTGATTGTGCCATTGTGTGATACTGCGATTCTGCGATTCTGCGATTCTGCGATTGTGGGATTGTGGGATTGTGGGACTGTGTGATTGTGTGATTGTGTGATTGTGTGATTTTGTGATTGTGCGATTGTGTTCTTGTGTGATTGTGTCGTAGTGTGATTCTGCGAATCCGCGATTCTGCGATTTTGCGGTTCTGCGATTCTGCGTTTCTGCGATTGTGGGATTGTGCGATTGTGTGATTGTGTGATTGTGTGATTGTGTGATTGTGTGATTGTGTGATTGTGTGATTGTGTGATTGTGTGATTGTGTGATTGTGTGGTTGTGTGATTGTGTGATTTTGTGATTGTGCGATTGTGTGCTTGTGTGATTGTGTCGTAGTGTGATTCTGCGATTCTGCGATTCTGCGATTATGCGTTTCTGCGAATCTTGGATTGTGTGATTGTGTGACTTTGTGATTCTGTGATTCTGTGATTCTGTGATTCTGTGATTCTGTGATTCTGCGATTCTGCGATTCTGCGATTCTGCGATTATGCGATTCAGCGATTCTTGGATTGTGTGATTGTGTGATTGTGTGATTCTGTGATTCTGTGATTGTGTGATTGTGTGATTGTGTGATTGTGGGATTGTGTGATTGTGTGATTGTGTGATTGTGTGATTGTGTGATTGTGTGATTGTGTGATTGTGTGATTGTGTGATGGTGTGATTGTGTTATTGTGTGATTGTGTGATTGTGTGATTGCGTGATTGTGTGATTGCGTGATTGCGTGATTGTGTGATTGTGTGATTGTGTGATTGTGTGATTGTGTGATTGTGTGATTGTGTGATTGTGTGATTGTGTGATTGTGTGATTGTGTGATTGTGTGATTGTGTGATTGTGTGATTGTGTGATTGTGTGATTGTGTGATTGTGTGATTGTGTGATTGTGTGATTGTGTGATTGTGTGATTGTGTGATTGTGTGATTGTGTGATTGTGTGATTGTGTGATTCTGCGATTCAGAGATTCTGCGATTCTGCGATTCAGCGATTCTGCGATTCGGCGATTCTGCGATTCCGCGATTCTGCGATTTTGCGATTCTGCGATTCTGCGTTTCTGCGATTGTGGGATTGTGGGATTGTGTGATTGTGTGATTGTGTGATTGTGTGATTGTGTGGTTGTGTGATTGTGTGATTTTGTGATTTTGTGATTTTGTGATTGTGCGATTGTGTGATTGTGTCGTAGTGTGATTTTGCGATTCTGCGATTCCGCGATACTGCGATTTTGCGATTCTGCGATGCTGCGTTTCTGCGATTGTGGGATTGTGTGATTGTGTGATTGTGTGATTGTGTGATTGTGTGATTGTGTGATTGCGTGATTGTGTGATTGTGTGGTTGTGTGATTGTGTGATTTTGTGATTGTGCGATTGTGTGATTGTGTGATTGTGTGATTGTGTGATTGTGTGATTGTGTGATTGAGTGATTGTGTGATTGTGTGATTGTGTGATTGTGTGATTGTGTGATTGTGTGATTGTGTGATTGTGTGATTGTTGTGATTGTGTGATTGTGTGATTGTGTGATTGTGTGATTGTGTGATTGTGTGATTGTGTGATTGTGTGATTGTGCGATTGTGTGCTTGTGTGATTGTGTCGTAGTGTGATTGTGCGATTCTGCGATTCTGCGATTCTGCGATTCTGCGATTATGCGTTTCTGCGATTCTCGGATTGTGTGATTGTGTGATTGTGTGATTCTGGGATTCTGTGATTCTGTGATTCTGTGATTCTGTGATTCTGTGATTCTGTGATTCTGTGATTCTGCGATTCTGCGATTGTGTGATTGTGTGATTGTGTGATTGTGTGATTGTGTGATTGTGTGATTGTGTGATTGTGTGATTGTGTGATTGTGTGATTGTGTGATTGTGTGATTGTGTGAGTGTGTGATTGTGTCATTGTGTGATTCTGCGATTCTGCGATTCTGCGATTCTGCGTTTCTGCGATTGTGGGATTGCGTGATTGTGTGATTGTGTCATTGTGTCATTGTGTCATTGTGTCATTGTGCGATTATGTGATTCTGTGATTTTGTGGTTGTGTGATAGTGTGATTGTGTGTTTGTATGATTGTGTGATTGTGTGATTGTGTGTTTGTGTGATTGTGTGATTGTGTGATTCTGCGATTCTGCGGTTATGCGGTTCTGCGATTGTGGGATTGTGTGATTGTGTGATTGTGTGATTGTGTGATTGTGTGATTGTGTGATTGTGTGATTGTGTGATTGTGTGATTGTGTGATTGTGTGATTGTGTGATTGTGTGATTGTGTGGTTGTGTGATTGTGTGATTTTGTGATTGTGCGATTGTGTGCTTGTGTGATTGTGTCGTAGTGTGATTCTGCGATTCCGCGATTCTGCGATTATGCGTTTCTGCGTATCTTGGATTGTGTGATTGTGTGATTTTGTGATTCTGTGATTCTGTGATTCTGCGATTCTGCGATTATGCGTTTCTGCGATTCTCGGATTGTGTGATTGTGTGATTGTGTGATTCTGGGATTCTGTGATTCTGTGATTCTGTGATTCTGTGATTCTGTGATTCTGTGATTCTGTGATTCTGTGATTCTGTGATTCTGTGATTCTGTGATTCTGTGATTCTGTGATTCTGTGATTCTGTGATTCTGTGATTCTGTGATTCTGCGATTCTGCGATTATGTGATTGTGTGATTGTGTGATTGTGTGATTGTGTGATTGTGTGGTTGTGTGATTGTGTGATTGTGTGATTGTGTGATTGTGTGATTGTGTGATTGTGTGATTGTGTGATTGTGTGATTGTGTGATTGTGTGATTGTGGGATTGTGTGAGTGTGTGATTGTGTGATTGTGTGATTGTGTGATTGTGTGATTGTGTGATTGTGTGATTGTGTCACAGTGTGATTGTGTGATTGTGTGGTTGTGTGATTGTGTGATTGCGTGATTGCGTGATTGTGTGATTGTGTGATTGTGTGATTGTGGGATTGTGTGGTTGTGTGATTGTGTGGTTGTGTGATTGCGTTATTGTGTGATTGTGGGATTGTGTGATTGTGTGATTGTATGGTTGTGTGATTGTGTGATTGTGTGATTGTGTGATTGTGTGATTGTGTGATTGTGTGATTGTGTGATTGTGGGATTGTGTGAGTGTGTGATTGTGTGATTGTGTGATTGTGTGATTGTGTGATTGTGTGATTGTGTGATTGTGTGGTTGTGTGATTGTGTGCTTGTGTGATTGTGCGGTTGTGTGATTGCGTGGTTGCGTGATTGCGTGATTGTGTGATTGTGTGATTGTGTGATTGTGTGGTTGTGTGATTGTGTGATTGTGTGATTGTGTGATTGTGTGATTGTGTGATTGTGTGATTGTGTGATTGTGTGATTGTGTGATTGTGTGATTGTGTGATTGTGTGATTGTGTGATTGTGTGATTGTGTGATTGTGTGATTGTGTGATTGTGTCACAGTGTGATTGTGTGATTGTGTGGTTGTGTGATTGTGTGATTGTGTGATTGTGTGATTGTGTGATTGTGTGAAAGTGGGTTTGCGTGTTTGTGGATTGTGTGGTTGTGTGATTGTGTGATGGCGGGATGTGGATTGTCTGATTGTGTGATTGTGTATTGGTGTGATTGTGCGATTGTGTGACTTTGCGATTGTGTGATTGTGTGATGGCGGGTTGTGGATTGTCTGATTGTGTGATTGTGTATTGGTGTGATTGTGCGATTGTGTGACAATGCGATTGTGTGATTGTGTGGTTGTGTGATTGTGTGATTGCATGGTGGGGTGATTGTGTGATAGTGTGATTGTGTGATTGGGTCCATGTGTAATCGTGTGTTTGGGTGCTTGTGTGATTGTGTGATTGTGTGATTGTGTGATTGTGGATTGTGTGATTGTGTGATTGTGTGATTGTGTGATTGTGTGATTGTGTGATTATGTGATTGTGTGATTGTGTGATTGTGTGATGGTGTGATTGTGTTATTGTGTGATTGTGTGATTGTGTGATTGTGTGATTGTGTGATTGTGTGATTGTGTGATTGTGTGATTGTGTGATTGTGCGATTGTGTGCTTGTGTGATTGTGTCGTAGTGTGATTGTGCGATTCTGCGATTCTGCGATTCTGCGATTCTGCGATTATGCGTTTCTGCGATTCTCGGATTGTGTGATTGTGTGATTGTGTGATTCTGGGATTCTGTGATTCTGTGATTCTGTGATTCTGTGATTCTGTGATTCTGTGATTCTGTGATTCTGCGATTCTGCGATTGTGTGATTGTGTGATTGTGTGATTGTGTGATTGTGTGATTGTGTGATTGTGTGATTGTGTGATTGTGTGATTGTGTGATTGTGTGATTGTGTGAGTGTGTGATTGTGTCATTGTGTGATTCTGCGATTCTGCGATTCTGCGATTCTGCGTTTCTGCGATTGTGGGATTGCGTGATTGTGTGATTGTGTCATTGTGTCATTGTGTCATTGTGTCATTGTGCGATTATGTGATTCTGTGATTTTGTGGTTGTGTGATAGTGTGATTGTGTGTTTGTATGATTGTGTGATTGTGTGATTGTGTGTTTGTGTGATTGTGTGATTGTGTGATTCTGCGATTCTGCGGTTATGCGGTTCTGCGATTGTGGGATTGTGTGATTGTGTGATTGTGTGATTGTGTGATTGTGTGATTGTGTGATTGTGTGATTGTGTGATTGTGTGATTGTGTGATTGTGTGATTGTGTGATTGTGTGATTGTGTGATTGTGTGGTTGTGTGATTGTGTGATTTTGTGATTGTGCGATTGTGTGCTTGTGTGATTGTGTCGTAGTGTGATTCTGCGATTCCGCGATTCTGCGATTATGCGTTTCTGCGTATCTTGGATTGTGTGATTGTGTGATTTTGTGATTCTGTGATTCTGTGATTCTGCGATTCTGTGATTATGCGTTTCTGCGATTCTCGGATTGTGTGATTGTGTGATTGTGTGATTCTGGGATTCTGTGATTCTGTGATTCTGTGATTCTGTGATTCTGTGATTCTGTGATTCTGTGATTCTGTGATTCTGTGATTCTGTGATTCTGTGATTCTGTGATTCTGTGATTCTGTGATTCTGTGATTCTGCGATTCTGCGATTATGTGATTGTGTGATTGTGTGATTGTGTGATTGTGTGATTGTGTGGTTGTGTGATTGTGTGATTGTGTGATTGTGTGATTGTGTGATTGTGTGATTGTGTGATTGTGTGATTGTGTGATTGTGTGATTGTGTGATTGTGTGATTGTGTGATTGTGTGATTGTGGGATTGTGTGAGTGTGTGATTGTGTGATTGTGTGATTGTGTGATTGTGTGATTGTGTGATTGTGTGATTGTGTCACAGTGTGATTGTGTGATTGTGTGGTTGTGTGATTGTGTGATTGCGTGATTGCGTGATTGTGTGATTGTGTGATTGTGTGATTGTGGGATTGTGTGGTTGTGTGATTGTGTGGTTGTGTGATTGCGTTATTGTGTGATTGTGGGATTGTGTGATTGTGTGATTGTATGGTTGTGTGATTGTGTGATTGTGTGATTGTGTGATTGTGTGATTGTGTGATTGTGTGATTGTGTGATTGTGGGATTGTGTGAGTGTGTGATTGTGTGATTGTGTGATTGTGTGATTGTGTGATTGTGTGATTGTGTGATTGTGTGGTTGTGTGATTGTGTGCTTGTGTGATTGTGCGGTTGTGTGATTGCGTGGTTGCGTGATTGCGTGATTGTGTGATTGTGTGATTGTGTGATTGTGTGGTTGTGTGATTGTGTGATTGTGTGATTGTGTGATTGTGTCACAGTGTGATTGTGTGATTGTGTGATTGTGTGATTGTGTGATTGTGTGATTGTGTGATTGTGTGATTGTGTGATTGTGTGATTGTGTGATTGTGTGATTGTGTGATTGTGTGATTGTGTGATTGTGTGATTGTGTGATTGTGTGAAAGTGGGTTTGCGTGTTTGTGGATTGTGTGGTTGTGTGATTGTGTATTGGTGTGATTGTGCGATTGTGTGACAATGCGATTGTGTGATTGTGTGGTTGTGTGATTGTGTGATTGCATGGTGGGGTGATTGTGTGATAGTGTGATTGTGTGATTGTGTGATAGTGTGATTGTGTGATTGTGTCCATGTGTAATCGTGTGTTTGGGTGCTTGTGCGATTGTGTGAGTGTGTGATTGTGTGATTGTGGATTGTGTGATTGTGTGATTGTGTGATTGTGTGATTGTGTGATTGTGTGATTGTGTGATTGTGTGATTGTGTGATTGTGTGATTGTGTGATTGTGTGATTGTGTGATTGTGTGATTGTGTCACAGTGTGATTGTGTGATTGTGTGGTTGTGTGATTGTGTGATTGTGTGATTGTGTGATTGTGTGATTGTGTGAAAGTGGGTTTGCGTGTTTGTGGATTGTGTGGTTGTGTGATTGTGTGATGGCGGGATGTGGATTGTCTGATTGTGTGATTGTGTATTGGTGTGATTGTGCGATTGTGTGACTTTGCGATTGTGTGATTGTGTGATGGCGGGTTGTGGATTGTCTGATTGTGTGATTGTGTATTGGTGTGATTGTGCGATTGTGTGACAATGCGATTGTGTGATTGTGTGGTTGTGTGATTGTGTGATTGCATGGTGGGGTGATTGTGTGATAGTGTGATTGTGTGATTGGGTCCATGTGTAATCGTGTGTTTGGGTGCTTGTGTGATTGTGTGATTGTGTGATTGTGTGATTGTGGATTGTGTGATTGTGTGATTGTGTGATTGTGTGATTGTGTGATTGTGTGATTATGTGATTGTGTGATTGTGTGATTGTGTGATGGTGTGATTGTGTTATTGTGTGATTGTGTGATTGTGTGATTGTGTGATTGTGTGATTGTGTGATTGTGTGATTGTGTGATTGTGTGATTGTGTGATTGTGTGATTGTGTGATTGTGTCACAGTGTGATTGTGTGATTGTGTGGTTGTGTGATTGTGTGATTGTGTGATTGTGTGATTGTGTGATTGTGTGAAAGTGGGTTTGCGTGTTTGTGGATTGTGTGGTTGTGTGATTGTGTGATGGCGGGATGTGGATTGTCTGATTGTGTGATTGTGTATTGGTGTGATTGTGCGATTGTGTGACTTTGCGATTGTGTGATTGTGTGATGGCGGGTTGTGGATTGTCTGATTGTGTGATTGTGTATTGGTGTGATTGTGCGATTGTGTGACAATGCGATTGTGTGATTGTGTGGTTGTGTGATTGTGTGATTGCATGGTGGGGTGATTGTGTGATAGTGTGATTGTGTGATTGGGTCCATGTGTAATCGTGTGTTTGGGTGCTTGTGTGATTGTGTGATTGTGTGATTGTGTGATTGTGGATTGTGTGATTGTGTGATTGTGTGATTGTGTGATTGTGTGATTGTGTGATTATGTGATTGTGTGATTGTGTGATTGTGTGATGGTGTGATTGTGTTATTGTGTGATTGTGTGATTGTGTGATTGTGTGATTGTGTGATTGTGTGATTGTGTGATTGTGTGATTGTGTGATTGTGTGATTGTGTGATTGTGTGATTGTGTGATTGTGTGATTGTGTGATTGTGCGATTGTGTGCTTGTGTGATTGTGTCGTAGTGTGATTCTGCGATTCTGCGATTCTGCGATTCTGCGATTATGCGTTTCTGCGATTCTCGGATTGTGTGATTGTGTGATTGTGTGATTCTGGGATTCTGTGATTCTGTGATTCTGTGATTCTGTGATTCTGTGATTCTGCGATTCTGTGATTCTGTGATTCTGTGATTCTGTGATTCTGTGATTCTGTGATTCTGTGATTCTGTGATTCTGTGATTCTGCGATTCTGCGATTCTGCGATTATGTGATTGTGTGATTGTGTGATTGTGTGATTGTGTGATTGTGTGGTTGTGTGATTGTGTGATTGTGTGATTGTGTGATTGTGTGATTGTGTGATTGTGTGATTGTGTGATTGTGTGATTGTGTGATTGTGTGATTGTGGGATTGTGTGAGTGTGTGATTGTGTGATTGTGTGATTGTGTGATTGTGTGATTGTGTGATTGTGTGATTGTGTGATTGTGTCACAGTGTGATTGTGTGATTGTGTGGTTGTGTGATTGTGTGATTGCGTGATTGCGTGATTGTGTGATTGTGTGATTGTGTGATTGTGGGATTGTGTGGTTGTGTGATTGTGTGGTTGTGTGATTGCGTTATTGTGTGATTGTGGGATTGTGTGATTGTGTGATTGTATGGTTGTGTGATTGTGTGATTGTGTGATTGTGTGATTGTGTGATTGTGTGATTGTGTGATTGTGTGATTGTGTGATTGTGGGATTGTGTGAGTGTGTGATTGTGTGATTGTGTGATTGTGTGATTGTGTGATTGTGTGATTGTGTGATTGTGTGGTTGTGTGATTGTGTGCTTGTGTGATTGTGCGGTTGTGTGATTGCGTGGTTGCGTGATTGCGTGATTGTGTGATTGTGTGATTGTGTGATTGTGTGGTTGTGTGATTGTGTGATTGTGTGATTGTGTGATTGTGTCACAGTGTGATTGTGTGATTGTGTGATTGTGTGATTGTGTGATTGTGTGATTGTGTGATTGTGTGATTGTGTGATTGTGTGATTGTGTGATTGTGTGATTGTGTGATTGTGTGATTGTGTGAAAGTGGGTTTGCGTGTTTGTGGATTGTGTGGTTGTGTGATTGTGTATTGGTGTGATTGTGCGATTGTGTGACAATGCGATTGTGTGATTGTGTGGTTGTGTGATTGTGTGATTGCATGGTGGGGTGATTGTGTGATAGTGTGATTGTGTGATTGTGTGATAGTGTGATTGTGTGATTGTGTCCATGTGTAATCGTGTGTTTGGGTGCTTGTGTGATTGTGTGAGTGTGTGATTGTGTGATTGTGGATTGTGTGATTGTGTGATTGTGTGATTGTGTGATTGTGTGATTGTGTGATTGTGTGATTGTGTGATTGTGTGATTGTGTGATTGTGTGATTGTGTGATTGTGTGATTGTGTGATTGTGTGATTGTGTCACAGTGTGATTGTGTGATTGTGTGGTTGTGTGATTGTGTGATTGTGTGATTGTGTGATTGTGTGATTGTGTGAAAGTGGGTTTGCGTGTTTGTGGATTGTGTGGTTGTGTGATTGTGTGATGGCGGGATGTGGATTGTCTGATTGTGTGATTGTGTATTGGTGTGATTGTGCGATTGTGTGACTTTGCGATTGTGTGATTGTGTGATGGCGGGTTGTGGATTGTCTGATTGTGTGATTGTGTATTGGTGTGATTGTGCGATTGTGTGACAATGCGATTGTGTGATTGTGTGGTTGTGTGATTGTGTGATTGCATGGTGGGGTGATTGTGTGATAGTGTGATTGTGTGATAGTGTGATTGTGTGATTGGGTCCATGTGTAATCGTGTGTTTGGGTGCTTGTGTGATTGTGTGATTGTGTGATTGTGTGATTGTGGATTGTGTGATTGTGTGATTGTGTGATTGTGTGATTGTGTGATTGTGTGATTATGTGATTGTGTGATTGTGTGATTGTGTGATGGTGTGATTGTGTTATTGTGTGATTGTGTGATTGTGTGATTGTGTGATTGTGTGATTGTGTGATTGTGTGATTGTGTGATTGTGTGATTGTGTGATTGTGTGATTGTGTGATTGTGCGATTGTGTGCTTGTGTGATTGTGTCGTAGTGTGATTCTGCGATTCTGCGATTCTGCGATTCTGCGATTCTGCGATTATGCGTTTCTGCGATTCTCGGATTGTGTGATTGTGTGATTGTGTGATTCTGGGATTCTGTGATTCTGTGATTCTGTGATTCTGTGATTCTGTGATTCTGTGATTCTGTGATTCTGTGATTCTGTGATTCTGTGATTCTGTGATTCTGTGATTCTGTGATTCTGTGATTCTGTGATTCTGTGATTCTGTGATTCTGTGATTCTGTGATTCTGTGATTCTGTGATTCTGTGATTCTGCGATTCTGCGATTGTGTGATTGTGTGATTGTGTGATTGTGTGATTGTGTGATTGTGTGATTGTGTGATTGTGTGAGTGTGTGATTGTGACATTGTGTGATTCTGCGATTCTGCGATTCTGCGATTCTGCGTTTCTGCGATTGTGGGATTGTGTGATTGTGTGATTGTGTGATTGTGTCATTGTGTCATTGTGTCATTGTGCGATTATGTGATTCTGTGATTTTGTGGTTGTGTGATAGTGTGATTGTGTGTTTGTATGATTGTGTGATTGTGTGATTGTGTGTTTGTGTGATTGTGTGATTGTGTGATTCTGCGATTCTGCGGTTATGCGGTTCTGCGATTGTGGGATTGTGTGATTGTGTGATTGTGTGATTGTGTGATTGTGTGATCGTGTGATTGTGTGATTGTGTGATTGTGTGATTGTGTGATTGTGTGATTGTGTGATTGTGTGATTGTGTGATTGTGTGATTGTGTGGTTGTGTGATTGTGTGATTTTGTGATTGTGCGATTGTGTGCTTGTGTGATTGTGTCGTAGTGTGATTCTGCGATTCCGCGATTCTGCGATTATGCGTTTCTGCGAATCTTGGATTGTGTGATTGTGTGATTTTGTGATTCTGTGATTCTGTGATTCTGCGATTCTGCGATTCTGCGATTCTGCGATTCTGCGATTCTGCGATTATGCGATTCAGCGATTCTTGGATTGTGTGATTGCGTGATTGTGTGATTGTGTGATTCTGTGATTCTGTAATTGTGTGATTCTGTGATTCAGCGATTCTTGGATTGTGTGATTGTGTGATTGTGTGATTCTGTGATTGTGTGATTCTGTGATTCTGCGATTCTGCGATTGTGTGATTGTGTGATTGTGTGATTGTGTGATTGTGTGATTGTGTGATTGTGTGATTGTGTGATTGTGTGATTGTGTGATGGTGTGATTGTGTTATTGTGTGATTGTGTGATTCTGTGATTCTGTGATTGTGTGATTCTGTGATTCTGCGATTCAGCGATTGTGTGATTGTGTGATTGTGTGATGGTGTGATTGTGTTATTGTGTGATTGTGTTATTGTGTGATTGTGTGATTGTGTGATTGTGTGATTGTGTGATTGTGTGATTGCGTGATTGCGTGATTGCGTGATTGCGTGATTGCGTGATTGCGTGATTGTGTGATTGTGTGATTGTGTGATTGTGTGATTGTGTGATTGTGTGATTGTGTGATTGTGTGATTGTGTGATTGTGTGATTGTGTGATTGTGTGATTGTGTGATTGTGTGATTGTGTGATTGTGTGATTGTGTGATTGTGTGATTCTGCGATTCAGAGATTCTGCGATTCTGCGATTCAGCGATTCTGCGATTCGGCGATTCTGCGATTCCGCGATTCTGCGATTTTGCGATTCTGCGATTCTGCGATTCTGCGTTTCTGCGATTGTGGGATTGTGGGATTGTGTGATTGTGTGATTGTGTGATTGTGTGATTGTGTGATTGTGTGGTTGTGTGATTGTGTGATTTTGTGATTTTGTGATTGTGCGATTGTGTGATTGTGTCGTAGTGTGATTTTGCGATTCTGCGATTCTGCGATTCTGCGATTCCGCGATACTGCGATTTTGCGATTCTGCGATGCTGCGTTTCTGCGATTGTGGGATTGTGTGATTGTGTGATTGTGTGATTGTGTTTGATGTGTGATTGCGTGATTGTGTGATTGTGTGGTTGTGTGATTGTGCGATTGTGTGATTGTGTGATTGTGTGATTGTGTGATTGTGTGATTGTGTGATTGTGTGATTGTGTGATTGTGTGGTTGTGTGATTGTGTGATTTTGTGATTGTGCGATTGTGTGCTTGTGTGATTGTGTCGTAGTGTGATTCTGCGATTCCGCGATTCTGCGATTATGCGTTTCTGCGAATCTTGGATTGTGTGATTGTGTGATTTTGTGATTGTGCGATTGTGTGATTGTGTGATTGTGTGATTGTGTGATTGTGTGATTGAGTGATTGTGTGATTGTGTGATTGTGTGATTGTGTGATTGTGTGATTGTGTGATTGTGTGATTGTGTGATTGTGTGATTGTGTGATTGTGTGATTGTGTGATTGTGTGATTGTGTGATTGTGTGATTGTGTGATTGTGTGATTGTGTGATTGTGTGATTGTGTGATTGTGTGATTGTGTGATTGTGTGATTGTGTGATTGTGTGATTGTGTGATTGTGTGATTGTGTGATTGTGTGATTGTGTGCTTGTGTGATTGTGTCGTAGTGTGATTCTGCGATTCTGCGATTCTGCGATTCTGCGATTCTGCGATTATGCGTTTCTGCGATTCTCGGATTGTGTGATTGTGTGATTGTGTGATTCTGGGATTCTGTGATTCTGTGATTCTGTGATTCTGTGATTCTGTGATTCTGTGATTCTGTGATTCTGTGATTCTGTGATTCTGTGATTCTGTGATTCTGTGATTCTGTGATTCTGTGATTCTGCGATTCTGCGATTGTGTGATTGTGTGATTGTGTGATTGTGTGATTGTGTGATTGTGTGATTGTGTGATTGTGTGATTGTGTGATTGTGTGATTGTGTGATTGTGTGATTGTGTGATTGTGTGATTGTGTGATTGTGTGATTGTGTGATTGTGTGATTGTGTGAGTGTGTGATTGTGTCATTGTGTGATTCTGCGATTCTGCGATTCTGCGTTTCTGCGATTGTGGGATTGCGTGATTGTGTGATTTTGTGATTGTGTCACTGTGTCATTGTGTCATTGTGCGATTATGTGATTCTGTGATTTTGTGGTTGTGTGATAGTGTGATTGTGTGTTTGTATGATTGTGTGATTGTGTGATTGTGTGTTTGTGTGATTGTGTGATTGTGTGATTCTGCGATTCTGCGGTTATGCGGTTCTGCGATTGTGGGATTGTGTGATTGTGTGATTGTGTGATTGTGTGATTGTGTGATTGTGTGATTGTGTGATTGTGTGATTGTGTGATTGTGTGATTGTGTGATTGTGTGGTTGTGCGATAGTGTGATTTTGTGATTGTGTGATTGTGTGATTGTGTGATTGTGTGATTGTGTGATTGTGTGATTCTGTGATTCTGTGATTCTGTGATTCTGTGATTCTGTGATTCTGTGATTCTGTGATTCTGTGATTCTGTGATTCTGCGATTCTGCGATTGTGTGATTGTGTGATTGTGTGATTGTGTGATTGTGTGATTGTGTGATTGTGTGAATGTGTGATTGTGTGATTGTGTGATTGTGTCATTGTGTGATTCTGCGATTCTGCGATTCTGCGATTCTGCGATTCTGCGTTTCTGCGATTGTGGGATTGTGTGATTGTGTGATTGTGTGATTGTGTGATTGTGTCATTGTGCCATTGTGTCATTGTGCGATTATGTGATTCTGTGATTTTGTGGTTGTGTGATAGTGTGATTGTGTGTTTGTGTGATTGTGTGATTGTGTGTTTGTGTGATTGTGTGATTGTGTGATTCTGCGATTCTGCGGTTATGCGGTTCTGCGATTCTGCGAATCTGCGCTTCAGCGACTGTGTGATTGTGTGATTGTGTGATTGTGCCATTGTGTGATACTGCGATTCTGCGATTCTGCGATTCTGCGATTGTGGGATTGTGGGATTGTGGGACTGTGTGATTGTGTGATTGTGTGATTTTGTGATTGTGCGATTGTGTTCTTGTGTGATTGTGTCGTAGTGTGATTCTGCGAATCCGCGATTCTGCGATTTTGCGATTCTGCGATTCTGCGTTTCTGCGATTGTGGGATTGTGCGATTGTGTGATTGTGTGATTGTGTGATTGTGTGATTTTGTGATTCTGTGATTCTGTGATTCTGCGATTCTGCGATTCTGCGATTCTGCGATTCTGCGATTCTGCGATTATGCGATTCAGCGATTCTTGGATTGTGTGATTGCGTGATTGTGTGATTGTGTGATTCTGTGATTCTGTAATTGTGTGATTCTGTGATTCAGCGATTCTTGGATTGTGTGATTGTGTGATTGTGTGATTCTGTGATTGTGTGATTCTGTGATTCTGCGATTCTGCGATTGTGTGATTGTGTGATTGTGTGATTGTGTGATTGTGTGATTGTGTGATTGTGTGATTGTGTGATTGTGTGATTGTGTGATGGTGTGATTGTGTTATTGTGTGATTGTGTGATTCTGTGATTCTGTGATTGTGTGATTCTGTGATTCTGCGATTCAGCGATTGTGTGATTGTGTGATTGTGTGATGGTGTGATTGTGTTATTGTGTGATTGTGTTATTGTGTGATTGTGTGATTGTGTGATTGTGTGATTGTGTGATTGTGTGATTGCGTGATTGCGTGATTGCGTGATTGCGTGATTGCGTGATTGCGTGATTGTGTGATTGTGTGATTGTGTGATTGTGTGATTGTGTGATTGTGTGATTGTGTGATTGTGTGATTGTGTGATTGTGTGATTGTGTGATTGTGTGATTGTGTGATTGTGTGATTGTGTGATTGTGTGATTGTGTGATTCTGCGATTCAGAGATTCTGCGATTCTGCGATTCAGCGATTCTGCGATTCGGCGATTCTGCGATTCCGCGATTCTGCGATTTTGCGATTCTGCGATTCTGCGATTCTGCGTTTCTGCGATTGTGGGATTGTGGGATTGTGTGATTGTGTGATTGTGTGATTGTGTGATTGTGTGATTGTGTGGTTGTGTGATTGTGTGATTTTGTGATTTTGTGATTGTGCGATTGTGTGATTGTGTCGTAGTGTGATTTTGCGATTCTGCGATTCTGCGATTCTGCGATTCCGCGATACTGCGATTTTGCGATTCTGCGATGCTGCGTTTCTGCGATTGTGGGATTGTGTGATTGTGTGATTGTGTGATTGTGTTTGATGTGTGATTGCGTGATTGTGTGATTGTGTGGTTGTGTGATTGTGCGATTGTGTGATTGTGTGATTGTGTGATTGTGTGATTGTGTGATTGTGTGATTGTGTGATTGTGTGATTGTGTGGTTGTGTGATTGTGTGATTTTGTGATTGTGCGATTGTGTGCTTGTGTGATTGTGTCGTAGTGTGATTCTGCGATTCCGCGATTCTGCGATTATGCGTTTCTGCGAATCTTGGATTGTGTGATTGTGTGATTTTGTGATTGTGCGATTGTGTGATTGTGTGATTGTGTGATTGTGTGATTGTGTGATTGTGTGATTGTGTGATTGTGTGATTGAGTGATTGTGTGATTGTGTGATTGTGTGATTGTGTGATTGTGTGATTGTGTGATTGTGTGATTGTGTGATTGTGTGATTGTGTGATTGTGTGATTGTGTGATTGTGTGATTGTGTGATTGTGTGATTGTGTGATTGTGTGATTGTGTGATTGTGTGATTGTGTGATTGTGTGATTGTGTGATTGTGTGATTGTGTGATTGTGTGCTTGTGTGATTGTGTCGTAGTGTGATTCTGCGATTCTGCGATTCTGCGATTCTGCGATTCTGCGATTATGCGTTTCTGCGATTCTCGGATTGTGTGATTGTGTGATTGTGTGATTCTGGGATTCTGTGATTCTGTGATTCTGTGATTCTGTGATTCTGTGATTCTGTGATTCTGTGATTCTGTGATTCTGTGATTCTGTGATTCTGTGATTCTGTGATTCTGTGATTCTGCGATTCTGCGATTGTGTGATTGTGTGATTGTGTGATTGTGTGATTGTGTGATTGTGTGATTGTGTGATTGTGTGATTGTGTGATTGTGTGATTGTGTGATTGTGTGATTGTGTGATTGTGTGATTGTGTGATTGTGTGATTGTGTGATTGTGTGATTGTGTGATTGTGTGAGTGTGTGATTGTGTCATTGTGTGATTCTGCGATTCTGCGATTCTGCGTTTCTGCGATTGTGGGATTGCGTGATTGTGTGATTTTGTGATTGTGTCACTGTGTCATTGTGTCATTGTGCGATTATGTGATTCTGTGATTTTGTGGTTGTGTGATAGTGTGATTGTGTGTTTGTATGATTGTGTGATTGTGTGATTGTGTGTTTGTGTGATTGTGTGATTGTGTGATTCTGCGATTCTGCGGTTATGCGGTTCTGCGATTGTGGGATTGTGTGATTGTGTGATTGTGTGATTGTGTGATTGTGTGATTGTGTGATTGTGTGATTGTGTGATTGTGTGATTGTGTGATTGTGTGATTGTGTGGTTGTGCGATAGTGTGATTTTGTGATTGTGTGATTGTGTGATTGTGTGATTGTGTGATTGTGTGATTGTGTGATTGTGTGATTGTGTGATTGTGTGATTGTGTGATTGTGTGATTGTGTGATTGTGTGGTTGTGCGATAGTGTGATTTTGTGATTGTGTGATTGTGTGATTGTGTGATTGTGTGATTGTGTGATTGTGTGATTCTGTGATTCTGTGATTCTGTGATTCTGTGATTCTGTGATTCTGTGATTCTGTGATTCTGTGATTCTGTGATTCTGCGATTCTGCGATTGTGTGATTGTGTGATTGTGTGATTGTGTGATTGTGTGATTGTGTGATTGTGTGAATGTGTGATTGTGTGATTGTGTGATTGTGTCATTGTGTGATTCTGCGATTCTGCGATTCTGCGATTCTGCGATTCTGCGTTTCTGCGATTGTGGGATTGTGTGATTGTGTGATTGTGTGATTGTGTGATTGTGTCATTGTGCCATTGTGTCATTGTGCGATTATGTGATTCTGTGATTTTGTGGTTGTGTGATAGTGTGATTGTGTGTTTGTGTGATTGTGTGATTGTGTGTTTGTGTGATTGTGTGATTGTGTGATTCTGCGATTCTGCGGTTATGCGGTTCTGCGATTCTGCGAATCTGCGCTTCAGCGACTGTGTGATTGTGTGATTGTGTGATTGTGCCATTGTGTGATACTGCGATTCTGCGATTCTGCGATTCTGCGATTGTGGGATTGTGGGATTGTGGGACTGTGTGATTGTGTGATTGTGTGATTTTGTGATTGTGCGATTGTGTTCTTGTGTGATTGTGTCGTAGTGTGATTCTGCGAATCCGCGATTCTGCGATTTTGCGATTCTGCGATTCTGCGTTTCTGCGATTGTGGGATTGTGCGATTGTGTGATTGTGTGATTGTGTGATTGTGTGATTGTGTGATTCTGTGATTCTGTGATTCTGTGATTCTGTGATTCTGCGATTCTGCGATTCTGTGATTCTGTGATTCTGCGATTCTGCGATTGTGTGATTGTGTGATTGTGTGATTGTGTGATTGTGTGATTGTGTGATTGTGTGATTGTGTGATTGTGTGATTGTGTGATTGTGTGATTGTGTGATTGTGTGATTGTGTGATTGTGTGATTGTGTGATTGTGTGATTGTGTGATTGTGTGATTGTGTGAGTGTGTGATTGTGACATTGTGTGATTCTGCGATTCTATGATTCTGCGATTCTGCGTTTCTGCGATTGTGGGATTGTGTGATTGTGTGATTGTGTGATTGTGTCATTGTGTCATTGTGTCATTGTGCGATTATGTGATTCTGTGATTTTGTGGTTGTGTGATAGTGTGATTGTGTGTTTGTATGATTGTGTGATTGTGTGATTGTGTGTTTGTGTGATTGTGTGATTGTGTGATTCTGCGATTCTGCGGTTATGCGGTTCTGCGATTGTGGGATTGTGTGATTGTGTGATTGTGTGATTGTGTGATTGTGTGATTGTGTGATTGTGTGATTGTGTGATTGTGTGATTGTGTGATTGTGTGATTGTGTGATTGTGTGATTGTGTGATTGTGTGGTTGTGTGATTGTGTGATTTTGTGATTGTGCGATTGTGTGCTTGTGTGATTGTGTCGTAGTGTGATTCTGCGATTCCGCGATTCTGCGATTATGCGTTTCTGCGAATCTTGGATTGTGTGATTGTGTGATTTTGTGATTCTGTGATTCTGTGATTCTGCGATTCTGCGATTCTGCGATTCTGTGATTCTGCGATTCTGCGATTGTGTGATTGTGTGATTGTGTGATTGTGTGATTGTGTGATTGTGTGATTGTGTGATTGTGTGATTGTGTGATGGTGTGATTGTGTTATTGTGTGATTGTGTGATTCTGTGATTCTGTGATTGTGTGATTCTGTGATTCTGCGATTCAGCGATTGTGTGATTGTGTGATTGTGTGATGGTGTGATTGTGTTATTGTGTGATTGTGTTATTGTGTGATTGTGTGATTGTGTGATTGTGTGATTGTGTGATTGTGTGATTGCGTGATTGCGTGATTGCGTGATTGCGTGATTGCGTGATTGCGTGATTGTGTGATTGTGTGATTGTGTGATTGTGTGATTGTGTGATTGTGTGATTGTGTGATTGTGTGATTGTGTGATTGTGTGATTGTGTGATTGTGTGATTGTGTGATTGTGTGATTGTGTGATTGTGTGATTGTGTGATTCTGCGATTCAGAGATTCTGCGATTCTGCGATTCAGCGATTCTGCGATTCGGCGATTCTGCGATTCCGCGATTCTGCGATTTTGCGATTCTGCGATTCTGCGATTCTGCGTTTCTGCGATTGTGGGATTGTGGGATTGTGTGATTGTGTGATTGTGTGATTGTGTGATTGTGTGATTGTGTGGTTGTGTGATTGTGTGATTTTGTGATTTTGTGATTGTGCGATTGTGTGATTGTGTCGTAGTGTGATTTTGCGATTCTGCGATTCTGCGATTCTGCGATTCCGCGATACTGCGATTTTGCGATTCTGCGATGCTGCGTTTCTGCGATTGTGGGATTGTGTGATTGTGTGATTGTGTGATTGTGTTTGATGTGTGATTGCGTGATTGTGTGATTGTGTGGTTGTGTGATTGTGTGATTTTGTGATTGTGCGATTGTGTGATTGTGTGATTGTGTGATTGTGTGATTGTGTGATTGTGTGATTGTGTGATTGTGTGATTGTGTGATTGTGTGATTGTGTGATTGTGTGATGGTGTGATTGTGTTATTGTGTGATTGTGTGATTGTGTGATTGTGTGATTGTGTGATTGTGTGATTGTGTGATTGTGTGATTGTGTGATTGTGTGATTGTGTGATTGTGTGATTGTGTGAATGTGTGATTGTATGATTGTGTGATTGTGTGATTGTATCATTGTGTGATTCTGCGATTCTGCGATTCTGCGATTCTGCGATTCAGCGATTCTGCGATTCGGCGATTCTGCGATTCCGCGATTCTGCGATTCTGCGTTTCTGCGATTGTGGGATTGTGGGATTGTGTGATTGTGTGATTGTGTGATTGTGTGATTGTGTGATTGTGTGATTGTGTGATTGTGTGATTGTGTGATTGTGTGATTGTGTGATTGTGTGATTGTGTGATTGTGTGATTGTGTGATTGTGTGATTGTGTGATTGTGTGATTGTGTGGTTGTGTGATTGTGTGATTTTGTGATTGTGCGATTGTGTGCTTGTGTGATTGTGTCGTAGTGTGATTCTGCGATTCCGCGATTCTGCGATTATGCGTTTCTGCGAATCTTGGATTGTGTGATTGTGTGATTTTGTGATTGTGCGATTGTGTGATTGTGTGATTGTGTGATTGTGTGATTGTGTGATTGTGTGATTGTGTGATTGTGTGATTGTGTGATTGTGTGATTGTGTGATTCTGTGATTCTGTGATTCTGTGATTCTGTGATTCTGTGATTCTGTGATTCTGTGATTCTGTGATTCTGTGATTCTGTGATTCTGCGATTCTGCGATTGTGTGATTGTGTGATTGTGTGATTGTGTGATTGTGTGATTGTGTGATTGTGTGATTGTGTGAATGTGTGATTGTGTGATTGTGTGATTGTGTCATTGTGTGATTCTGCGATTCTGCGATTCTGCGATTCTGCGATTCTGCGTTTCTGCGATTGTGGGATTGTGTGATTGTGTGATTGTGTGATTGTGTGATTGTGTCATTGTGCCATTGTGTCATTGTGCGATTATGTGATTCTGTGATTTTGTGGTTGTGTGATAGTGTGATTGTGTGTTTGTGTGATTGTGTGATTGTGTGTTTGTGTGATTGTGTGATTGTGTGATTCTGCGATTCTGCGGTTATGCGGTTCTGCGATTCTGCGAATCTGCGCTTCAGCGACTGTGTGATTGTGTGATTGTGTGATTGTGCCATTGTGTGATACTGCGATTCTGCGATTCTGCGATTCTGCGATTGTGGGATTGTGGGATTGTGGGACTGTGTGATTGTGTGATTGTGTGATTTTGTGATTGTGCGATTGTGTTCTTGTGTGATTGTGTCGTAGTGTGATTCTGCGAATCCGCGATTCTGCGATTTTGCGATTCTGCGATTTTGCGATTCTGCGATTCTGCGTTTCTGCGATTGTGGGATTGTGCGATTGTGTGATTGTGTGATTGTGTGATTGTGTGATTGTGTGATTCTGTGATTCTGTGATTCTGTGATTCTGTGATTCTGCGATTCTGCGATTCTGCGATTCAGCGATTATGCGATTCAGCGATTCTTGGATTGTGTGATTGTGTGATTGTGTGATTCTGTGATTCTGTGATTGTGTGATTCTGTGATTCTGCGATTCAGCGATTGTGTGATTGTGTGATTGTGTGATTGTGTGATTGTGTGATTGTGTGATGGTGTGATTGTGTTATTGTGTGATTGTGTGATTGTGTGATTGTGTGATTGTGTGATTGTGTGATTGCGTGATTGCGTGATTGTGTGATTGTGTGATTGTGTGATTGTGTGATTGTGTGATTGTGTGATTGTGTGATTGTGTGATTGTGTGATTGTGTGATTGTGTGATTGTGTGATTGTGTGATTGTGTGATTGTGTGATTGTGTGATTGTGTGATTGTGTGATTGTGTGATTGTGTGATTGTGTGATTGTGTGATTCTGCGATTCAGAGATTCTGCGATTCTGCGATTCAGCGATTCTGCGATTCGGCGATTCTGCGATTCCGCGATTCTGCGATTTTGCGATTCTGCGATTCTGCGTTTCTGCGATTGTGGGATTGCGGGATTGTGTGATTGTGTGATTGTGTGATTGTGTGATTGTGTGGTTGTGTGATTGTGTGATTTTGTGATTTTGTGATTGTGCGATTGTGTGATTGTGTCGTAGTGTGATTTTGCGATTCTGCGATTCTGCGATTCTGCGATTCCGCGATACTGCGATTTTGCGATTCTGCGATGCTGCGTTTCTGCGATTGTGGGATTGTGTGATTGTGTGATTGTGTGATTGTGTGATTGTGTGATTGTGTGATTGTGTGATTGTTGTATTGTGTGATTGTGTGATTGTGTGATTGTGTGATTGTGTGATTGTGTGATTGTGTGAGTGTGTGATTGTGTCATTGTGTGATTCTGCGATTCTGCGATTCTGCGATTCTGCGTTTCTGCGATTGTGGGATTGCGTGATTGTGTGATTGTGTGATTGTGTCATTGTGTCATTGTGTCATTGTGCGATTATGTGATTCTGTGATTTTGTGGTTGTGTGATAGTGTGATTGTGTGTTTGTATGATTGTGTGATTGTGTGATTGTGTGTTTGTGTGATTGTGTGATTGTGTGATTCTGCGATTCTGCGGTTATGCGGTTCTGCGATTGTGGGATTGTGTGATTGTGTGATTGTGTGATTGTGTGATTGTGTGATTGTGTGATTGTGTGATTGTGTGATTGTGTGATTGTGTGGTTGTGTGATTGTGTGATTTTGTGATTGTGCGATTGTGTGCTTGTGTGATTGTGTCGTAGTGTGATTCTGCGATTCCGCGATTCTGCGATTATGCGTTTCTGCGTATCTTGGATTGTGTGATTGTGTGATTTTGTGATTCTGTGATTCTGTGATTCTGTGATTCTGTGATTCTGTGATTCTGTGATTCTGCGATTCTGCGATTATGCGTTTCTGCGATTCTCGGATTGTGTGATTGTGTGATTGTGTGATTCTGGGATTCTGTGATTCTGTGATTCTGTGATTCTGTGATTCTGTGATTCTGTGATTCTGTGATTCTGTGATTCTGTGATTCTGTGATTCTGTGATTCTGTGATTCTGTGATTCTGTGATTCTGTGATTCTGTGATTCTGTGATTCTGTGATTCTGTGATTCTGTGATTCTGTGATTCTGTGATTCTGCGATTCTGCGATTGTGTGATTGTGTGATTGTGTGATTGTGTGATTGTGTGATTGTGTGATTGTGTGATTGTGTGATTGTGTGATTGTGTGAATGTGTGATTGTGTGATTGTGTGATTGTGTCATTGTGTGATTCTGCGATTCTGCGGTTCTGCGATTCTGCGATTCTCCGTTTCTGCGATTGTGGGATTGTGTGATTGTGTGATTGTGTGATTGTGTGATTGTGTCATTGTGCCATTGTGTCATTGTGCGATTATGTGATTCTGTGATTTTGTGGTTGTGTGATAGTGTGATTGTGTGTTTGTGTGATTGTGTGATTGTGTGATTGTGTGTTTGTGTGATTGTGTGATTGTGTGATTGTGTGATTGTGTGATTGTGTGATTCTGCGATTCTGCGGTTATGCGGTTCTGCGATTCTGCGAATCTGCGCTTCTGCGACTGTGTGATTGTGTGATTGTGTGATTGTGCCATTGTGTGATTCTGCGATTCTGCGATTCTGCGATTGTGGGATTGTGGGATTGTGGGACTGTGTGATTGTGTGATTGTGTGATTGTGTGATTGTGTGATTGTGTGATTGTGTGATTGTGTGATTGTGTGATTTTGTGATTGTGCGATTGTGTTCTTGTGTGATTGTGTCGTAGTGTGATTCTGCGAATCCGCGATTCTGCGATTTTGCGATTCTGCGATTCTGCGTTTCTGCGATTGTGGGATTGTGCGATTGTGTGATTGTGTGATTGTGTGATTGTGTGATTGTGTGATTGTGTGATTGTGTGATTGTGTGATTGTGTGGTTGTGTGATTGTGTGATTTTGTGATTGTGCGATTGTGTGCTTGTGTGATTGTGTCGTAGTGTGATTCTGCGATTCTGCGATTCTGCGATTATGCGTTTCTGCGATTCTCGGATTGTGTGATTGTGTGATTGTGTGATTGTGTGATTGTGTGATTGTGTGGTTGTGTGATTGTGTGATTTTGTGATTATGCGATTGTGTGCTTGTGTGATTGTGTCGTAGTGTGATTCTGCGATTCCGCGATTCTGCGATTATGCGTTTCTGCGAATCTTGGATTGTGTGATTGTGTGATTTTGTGATTCTATTGATTCTGTGATTCTGCGATTCTGCGATTCTGCGATTCTGCGATTATGCGATTCAGCGATTCTTGGATTGTATGATTGTGTGATTGTGTGATTGTGTGATTGTGTGATTGCGTGATTGTGTGATTGTGTGATTGTGTGGTTGTGTGATTGTGCGATTTTGTGATTGTGCGATTGTGTGATTGTGTGATTGTGTGATTGTGTGATTGTGTGATTGTGTGATTGAGTGATTGTGTGATTGTGTGATTGTGTGATTGTGTGATTGTGTGATTGTGTGATTGTGTGATTGTGTGATTGTGTGATTGTGTGATTGTGTGATTGTGTGATTGTGTGATTGTGTGATTGTGTGATGGTGTGATGGTGTTATTGTGTGATTGTGTGATTGTGTGATTGTGTGATTGTGTGATTGTGTGATTGTGTGATTGTGTGATTGTGTGATTGTGTGATTGTGTGATTGTGTGATTGTGTGATTGTGTGATTGTGTGATGGTGTGATTGTGTTATTGTGTGATTGTGTGATTGTGTGATTGTGTGATTGTGTGATTGTGTGATTGTGTGATTGTGTGATTGTGTGATTGTGTGATTGTGTGATTGTGTGATTGTGTGATTGCGTGATTGTGTGATTGTGTGATTGTGTGATTGTGTGATTGTGTGATTGTGTGATTGTGTGATTGTGTGATTGTGCGATTGTGTGCTTGTGTGATTGTGTCGTAGTGTGATTCTGCGATTCTGCGATTCTGCGATTCTGCGATTATGCGTTTCTGCGATTCTCGGATTGTGTGATTGTGTGATTGTGTGATTCTGGGATGCTGTGATTCTGTGATTCTGTGATTCTGTGATTCTGTGATTCTGTGATTCTGTGATTCTGTGATTCTGTGATTCTGTGATTCTGTGATTCTGTGATTCTGTGATTCTGTGATTCTGTGATTCTGCGATTCTGCGATTGTGTGATTGTGTGATTGTGTGATTGTGTGATTGTGTGATTGTGTGATTGTGTGATTGTGTGATTGTGTGATTGTGTGATTGTGTGATTGTGTGATTGTGTGATTGTGTGATTGTGTGATTGTGTGATTGTGTGATTGTGTGATTGTGTGATTGTGTGAGTGTGTGATTGTGACATTGTGTGATTCTGCGATTCTGCGATTCTGCGATTCTGCGTTTCTGCGATTGTGGGATTGTGTGATTGTGTGATTGTGTGATTGTGTCATTGTGTCATTGTGTCATTGTGCGATTATGTGATTCTGTGATTTTGTGGTTGCGTGATAGTGTGATTGTGTGTTTGTATGATTGTGTGATAGTGTGATTGTGTGTTTGTGTGATTGTGTGATTGTGTGATTCTGCGATTCTGCGGTTATGCGGTTCTGCGATTGTGGGATTGTGTGATTGTGTGATTGTGTGATTGTGTGATTGTGTGATTGTGTGATTGTGTGATTGTGTGATTGTGTGATTGTGTGGTTGTGTGATTGTGTGATTTTGTGATTGTGCGATTGTGTGCTTGTGTGATTGTGTCGTAGTGTGATTCTGCGATTCCGCGATTCTGCGATTATGCGTTTCTGCGAATCTTGGATTGTGTGATTGTGTGATTTTGTGATTCTGTGATTCTGTGATTCTGCGATTCTGCGATTCTGCGATTCTGCGATTCTGCGATTCTGCGATTATGCGATTCAGCGATTCTTGGATTGTGTGATTGTGTGATTGTGTGATTGTGTGATTCTGTGATTCTGTAATTGTGTGATTCTGTGATTCAGCGATTCTTGGATTGTGTGATTGTGTGATTGTGTGATTCTGTGATTGTGTGATTCTGTGATTCTGCGATTCTGCGATTGTGTGATTGTGTGATTGTGTGATTGTGTGATTGTGTGATTGTGTGATTGTGTGATTGTGTGATTGTGTGATGGTGTGATTGTGTTATTGTGTGATTGTGTGATTCTGTGATTCTGTGATTGTGTGATTCTGTGATTCTGCGATTCAGCGATTGTGTGATTGTGTGATTGTGTGATTGTGTGATTGTGTGATGGTGTGATTGTGTTATTGTGTGATTGTGTGATTGTGTGATTGTGTGATTGTGTGATTGTGTGATTGCGTGATTGCGTGATTGCGTGATTGTGTGATTGTGTGATTGTGTGATTGTGTGATTGTGTGATTGTGTGATTGTGTGATTGTGTGATTGTGTGATTGTGTGATTGTGTGATTGTGTGATTGTGTGATTCTGCGATTCAGAGATTCTGCGATTCTGCGATTCAGCGATTCTGCGATTCGGCGATTCTGCGATTCCGCGATTCTGCGATTTTGCGATTCTGCGATTCTGCGTTTCTGCGATTGTGGCATTGTGGGATTGTGTGATTGTGTGATTGTGTGGTTGTGTGATTGTGTGATTTTGTGATTTTGTGATTGTGCGATTGTGTGATTGTGTCGTAGTGTGATTTTGCGATTCTGCGATTCTGCGATTCTGCGATTCCGCGATACTGCGATTTTGCGATTCTGCGATGCTGCGTTTCTGCGATTGTGGGATTGTGTGATTGTGTGATTGTGTTTGATGTGTGATTGCGTGATTGTGTGATTGTGTGGTTGTGTGATTGTGTGATTTTGTGATTGTGCGATTGTGTGATTGTGTGATGGTGTGATTGTGTTATTGTGTGATTGTGTGATTGTGTGATTGTGTGATTGTGTGATTGTGTGATTGTGTGATTGTGTGATTGTGTGATTGTGTGATTGTGTGATTGTGTGATTGTGTGATTGTGTGATTGCGTGATTGTGTGATTGCGTGATTGTGTGATTGTGTGATTGTGTGATTGTGTGATTGTGTGATTGTGTGATTGTGTGATTGTGCGATTGTGTGCTTGTGTGATTGTGTCGTAGTGTGATTCTGCGATTCTGCGATTCTGCGATTATGCGTTTCTGCGATTCTCGGATTGTGTGATTGTGTGATTGTGTGATTCTGGGATTCTGTGATTCTGTGATTCTGTGATTCTGTGATTCTGTGATTCTGTGATTCTGTGATTCTGTGATTCTGTGATTCTGTGATTCTGTGATTCTGCGATTCTGCGATTGTGTGATTGTGTGATTGTGTGATTGTGTGATTGTGTGAGTGTGTGATTGTGACATTGTGTGATTCTGCGATTCTGCGATTCTGCGATTCTGCGTTTCTGCGATTGTGGGATTGTGTGATTGTGTGATTGTGTGATTGTGTCATTGTGTCATTGTGTCATTGTGCGATTATGTGATTCTGTGATTTTGTGGTTGCGTGATAGTGTGATTGTGTGTTTGTATGATTGTGTGATAGTGTGATTGTGTGTTTGTGTGATTGTGTGATTGTGTGATTCTGCGATTCTGCGGTTATGCGGTTCTGCGATTGTGGGATTGTGTGATTGTGTGATTGTGTGATTGTGTGATTGTGTGATTGTGTGATTGTGTGATTGTGTGATTGTGTGATTGTGTGATTGTGTGATTGTGTGGTTGTGTGATTGTGTGATTTTGTGATTGTGCGATTGTGTGCTTGTGTGATTGTGTCGTAGTGTGATTCTGCGATTCCGCGATTCTGCGATTATGCGTTTCTGCGAATCTTGGATTGTGTGATTGTGTGATTTTGTGATTCTGTGATTCTGTGATTCTGCGATTCTGCGATTCTGCGATTCTGCGATTCTGCGATTCTGCGATTATGCGATTCAGCGATTCTTGGATTGTGTGATTGTGTGATTGTGTGATTGTGTGATTCTGTGATTCTGTAATTGTGTGATTCTGTGATTCAGCGATTCTTGGATTGTGTGATTGTGTGATTGTGTGATTCTGTGATTGTGTGATTCTGTGATTCTGCGATTCTGCGATTGTGTGATTGTGTGATTGTGTGATTGTGTGATTTTGTGATTGTGTGATTGTGTGATTGTGTGATTGTGTGATGGTGTGATTGTGTTATTGTGTGATTGTGTGATTCTGTGATTCTGTGATTGTGTGATTCTGTGATTCTGCGATTCAGCGATTGTGTGATTGTGTGATTGTGTGATTGTGTGATTGTGTGATGGTGTGATTGTGTTATTGTGTGATTGTGTGATTGTGTGATTGTGTGATTGTGTGATTGTGTGATTGCGTGATTGCGTGATTGCGTGATTGTGTGATTGTGTGATTGTGTGATTGTGTGATTGTGTGATTGTGTGATTGTGTGATTGTGTGATTGTGTGATTGTGTGATTGTGTGATTGTGTGATTGTGTGATTGTGTGATTGTGTGATTCTGCGATTCAGAGATTCTGCGATTCTGCGATTCAGCGATTCTGCGATTCGGCGATTCTGCGATTCCGCGATTCTGCGATTTTGCGATTCTGCGATTCTGCGTTTCTGCGATTGTGGCATTGTGGGATTGTGTGATTGTGTGATTGTGTGATTGTGTGATTGTGTGGTTGTGTGATTGTGTGATTTTGTGATTTTGTGATTGTGCGATTGTGTGATTGTGTCGTAGTGTGATTTTGCGATTCTGCGATTCTGCGATTCTGCGATTCCGCGATACTGCGATTTTGCGATTCTGCGATGCTGCGTTTCTGCGATTGTGGGATTGTGTGATTGTGTGATTGTGTGATTGTGTTTGATGTGTGATTGCGTGATTGTGTGATTGTGTGGTTGTGTGATTGTGTGATTTTGTGATTGTGCGACTGTGTGATTGTGTGATTGTGTGATTGTGTGATTGTGTGATTGTGTGATTGAGTGATTGTGTGATTGTGTGATTGTGTGATTGTGTGATTGTGTGATTGTGTGATTGTGTGATTGTGTGATTGTGTGATTGTGTGATTGTGTGATTGTGTGATTGTGTGATTGTGTGATTGTGTGATTGTGTGATTGTGTGATTGTGTGATTGTGTGATTGTGTGATTGCGTGATTGTGTGATTGTGTGATTGTGTGATTGTGTGATTGTGTGATTGTGTGATTGTGTGATTGTGTGATTGTGTGATTGTGCGATTGTGTGCTTGTGTGATTGTGTCGTAGTGTGATTCTGCGATTCTGCGATTCTGCGATTCTGCGATTATGCGTTTCTGCGATTCTCGGATTGTGTGATTGTGTGATTGTGTGATTCTGGGATTCTGTGATTCTGTGATTCTGTGATTCTGTGATTCTGTGATTCTGTGATTCTGTGATTCTGTGATTCTGTGATTCTGTGATTCTGTGATTCTGTGATTCTGTGATTCTGTGATTCTGTGATTCTGTGATTCTGCGATTCTGCGATTGTGTGATTGTGTGATTGTGTGATTGTGTGATTGTGTGATTGTGTGATTGTGTGATTGTGTGATTGTGTGATTGTGTGATTGTGTGATTGTGTGATTGTGTGAGTGTGTGATTGTGACATTGTGTGATTCTGCGATTCTGCGATTCTGCGATTCTGCGTTTCTGCGATTGTGGGATTGTGTGATTGTGTGATTGTGTGATTGTGTCATTGTGTCATTGTGTCATTGTGCGATTATGTGATTCTGTGATTTTGTGGTTGCGTGATAGTGTGATTGTGTGTTTGTATGATTGTGTGATAGTGTGATTGTGTGTTTGTGTGATTGTGTGATTGTGTGATTCTGCGATTCTGCGGTTATGCGGTTCTGCGATTGTGGGATTGTGTGATTGTGTGATTGTGTGATTGTGTGATTGTGTGATTGTGTGATTGTGTGATTGTGTGATTGTGTGATTGTGTGATTGTGTGATTGTGTGGTTGTGTGATTGTGTGATTTTGTGATTGTGCGATTGTGTGCTTGTGTGATTGTGTCGTAGTGTGATTCTGCGATTCCGCGATTCTGCGATTATGCGTTTCTGCGAATCTTGGATTGTGTGATTGTGTGATTTTGTGATTCTGTGATTCTGTGATTCTGCGATTCTGCGATTCTGCGATTCTGCGATTCTGCGATTCTGCGATTATGCGATTCAGCGATTCTTGGATTGTGTGATTGTGTGATTGTGTGATTGTGTGATTCTGTGATTCTGTAATTGTGTGATTCTGTGATTCAGCGATTCTTGGATTGTGTGATTGTGTGATTGTGTGATTCTGTGATTGTGTGATTCTGTGATTCTGCGATTCTGCGATTGTGTGATTGTGTGATTGTGTGATTGTGTGATTGTGTGATTGTGTGATTGTGTGATTGTGTGATTGTGTGATGGTGTGATTGTGTTATTGTGTGATTGTGTGATTCTGTGATTCTGTGATTGTGTGATTCTGTGATTCTGCGATTCAGCGATTGTGTGATTGTGTGATTGTGTGATTGTGTGATTGTGTGATTGTGTGATTGTGTGATTGTGTGATTGTGTGATTGTGTGATTGTGTGATTGTGTGATTGTGTGATTGTGTGATTCTGCGATTCAGAGATTCTGCGATTCTGCGATTCAGCGATTCTGCGATTCGGCGATTCTGCGATTCCGCGATTCTGCGATTTTGCGATTTTGCGATTCTGCGATTCTGCGTTTCTGCGATTGTGGCATTGTGGGATTGTGTGATTGTGTGATTGTGTGATTGTGTGATTGTGTGGTTGTGTGATTGTGTGATTTTGTGATTTTGTGATTGTGCGATTGTGTGATTGTGTCGTAGTGTGATTTTGCGATTCTGCGATTCTGCGATTCTGCGATTCCGCGATACTGCGATTTTGCGATTCTGCGATGCTGCGTTTCTGCGATTGTGGGATTGTGTGATTGTGTGATTGTGTGATTGTGTGATTGTGTGATTGTGTGATTGTGTTTGATGTGTGATTGCGTGATTGTGTGATTGTGTGGTTGTGTGATTGTGTGATTTTGTGATTGTGCGATTGTGTGATTGTGTGATTGTGTGATTGTGTGATTGTGTGATTGTGTGATTGAGTGATTGTGTGATTGTGTGATTGTGTGCTTGTGTGATTGTGTGATTGTGTGATTGTGTGATTGTGTGATTGTGTGATTGTGTGATTGTGTGATTGTGTGATTGTGTGATTGTGTGATTGTGTGATTGTGTGATTGTGTGATTGTGTGATTGTGTGATTGTGTGATTGTGTGATTGTGTGATTGTGTGATTGTGTGATTGTGTGATTGTGCGATTGTGTGCTTGTGTGATTGTGTCGTAGTGTGATTCTGCGATTCTGCGATTCTGCGATTCTGCGATTCTGCGATTATGCGTTTCTGCGATTCTCGGATTGTGTGATTGTGTGATTGTGTGATTCTGGGATTCTGTGATTCTGTGATTCTGTGATTCTGTGATTCTGTGATTCTGTGATACTGTGATTCTGTGATTCTGTGATTCTGTTATTCTGCGATTCTGCGATTGTGTGATTGTGTGATTGTGTGATTGTGTGATTGTGTGATTGTGTGATTGTGTGATTGTGTGATTGTGTGATTGTGTGATTGTGTGATTGTGTGAGTGTGTGATTGTGTCATTGTGTGATTCTGCGATTCTGCGATTCTGCGATTCTGCGTTTCTGCGATTGTGGGATTGCGTGATTGTGTGATTGTGTGATTGTGTCATTGTGTCATTGTGTCATTGTGCGATTATGTGATTCTGTGATTTTGTGGTTGTGTGATAGTGTGATTGTGTGATTTTGTGATTGTGCGATTGTGCTTGTGTGATTGTGTCGTAGTGTGATTCTGCGATTCCGCGATTCTGCGATTATGCGTTTCTGCGAATCTTGGATTGTGTGATTGTGTGATTGTGTGATTGTGTGATTGTGTGATTGTGTGATTGTGTGATTGCGTGATTGTGTGATTGTGTGATTGTGTGATTGTGTGATTGTGTGATTGTGTGATTGTGTGATTGTGTGATTGTGTGATTGTGTGACTGTGTGATTGTGTGATTGTGTGATTGTGTGATGGTGTGATTGTGTTATTGTGTGATTGTGTGATTGTGTGATTGTGTGATTGTGTGATTGTGTGATTGTGTGATTGTGTGATTGTGTGATTGTGTGATTGTGTGATTGTGTGATTGTGTGAGTGTGTGATTGTGACATTGTGTGATTCTGCGATTCTGCGATTCTGCGATTCTGCGTTTCTGCGATTGTGGGATTGTGTGATTGTGTGATTGTGTGATTGTGTCATTGTGTCATTGTGTCATTGTGCGATTATGTGATTCTGTGATTTTGTGGTTGCGTGATAGTGTGATTGTGTGTTTGTATGATTGTGTGATAGTGTGATTGTGTGTTTGTGTGATTGTGTGATTGTGTGATTCTGCGATTCTGCGGTTATGCGGTTCTGCGATTGTGGGATTGTGTGATTGTGTGATTGTGTGATTGTGTGATTGTGTGATTGTGTGATTGTGTGATTGTGTGATTGTGTGATTGTGTGATTGTGTGATTGTGTGGTTGTGTGATTGTGTGATTTTGTGATTGTGCGATTGTGTGCTTGTGTGATTGTGTCGTAGTGTGATTCTGCGATTCCGCGATTCTGCGATTATGCGTTTCTGCGAATCTTGGATTGTGTGATTGTGTGATTTTGTGATTCTGTGATTCTGTGATTCTGCGATTCTGCGATTCTGCGATTCTGCGATTCTGCGATTCTGCGATTATGCGATTCAGCGATTCTTGGATTGTGTGATTGTGTGATTGTGTGATTGTGTGATTCTGTGATTCTGTAATTGTGTGATTCTGTGATTCAGCGATTCTTGGATTGTGTGATTGTGTGATTGTGTGATTCTGTGATTGTGTGATTCTGTGATTCTGCGATTCTGCGATTGTGTGATTGTGTGATTGTGTGATTGTGTGATTGTGTGATTGTGTGATTGTGTGATTGTGTGATTGTGTGATGGTGTGATTGTGTTATTGTGTGATTGTGTGATTCTGTGATTCTGTGATTGTGTGATTCTGTGATTCTGCGATTCAGCGATTGTGTGATTGTGTGATTGTGTGATTGTGTGATTGTGTGATTGTGTGATTGTGTGATTGTGTGATTGTGTGATTGTGTGATTGTGTGATTGTGTGATTGTGTGATTGTGTGATTCTGCGATTCAGAGATTCTGCGATTCTGCGATTCAGCGATTCTGCGATTCGGCGATTCTGCGATTCCGCGATTCTGCGATTTTGCGATTTTGCGATTCTGCGATTCTGCGTTTCTGCGATTGTGGCATTGTGGGATTGTGTGATTGTGTGATTGTGTGATTGTGTGATTGTGTGGTTGTGTGATTGTGTGATTTTGTGATTTTGTGATTGTGCGATTGTGTGATTGTGTCGTAGTGTGATTTTGCGATTCTGCGATTCTGCGATTCTGCGATTCCGCGATACTGCGATTTTGCGATTCTGCGATGCTGCGTTTCTGCGATTGTGGGATTGTGTGATTGTGTGATTGTGTGATTGTGTGATTGTGTGATTGTGTGATTGTGTTTGATGTGTGATTGCGTGATTGTGTGATTGTGTGGTTGTGTGATTGTGTGATTTTGTGATTGTGCGATTGTGTGATTGTGTGATTGTGTGATTGTGTGATTGTGTGATTGTGTGATTGAGTGATTGTGTGATTGTGTGATTGTGTGCTTGTGTGATTGTGTGATTGTGTGATTGTGTGATTGTGTGATTGTGTGATTGTGTGATTGTGTGATTGTGTGATTGTGTGATTGTGTGATTGTGTGATTGTGTGATTGTGTGATTGTGTGATTGTGTGATTGTGTGATTGTGTGATTGTGTGATTGTGTGATTGTGTGATTGTGTGATTGTGCGATTGTGTGCTTGTGTGATTGTGTCGTAGTGTGATTCTGCGATTCTGCGATTCTGCGATTCTGCGATTCTGCGATTATGCGTTTCTGCGATTCTCGGATTGTGTGATTGTGTGATTGTGTGATTCTGGGATTCTGTGATTCTGTGATTCTGTGATTCTGTGATTCTGTGATTCTGTGATACTGTGATTCTGTGATTCTGTGATTCTGTTATTCTGCGATTCTGCGATTGTGTGATTGTGTGATTGTGTGATTGTGTGATTGTGTGATTGTGTGATTGTGTGATTGTGTGATTGTGTGATTGTGTGATTGTGTGATTGTGTGAGTGTGTGATTGTGTCATTGTGTGATTCTGCGATTCTGCGATTCTGCGATTCTGCGTTTCTGCGATTGTGGGATTGCGTGATTGTGTGATTGTGTGATTGTGTCATTGTGTCATTGTGTCATTGTGCGATTATGTGATTCTGTGATTTTGTGGTTGTGTGATAGTGTGATTGTGTGATTTTGTGATTGTGCGATTGTGCTTGTGTGATTGTGTCGTAGTGTGATTCTGCGATTCCGCGATTCTGCGATTATGCGTTTCTGCGAATCTTGGATTGTGTGATTGTGTGATTGTGTGATTGTGTGATTGTGTGATTGTGTGATTGTGTGATTGCGTGATTGTGTGATTGTGTGATTGTGTGATTGTGTGATTGTGTGATTGTGTGATTGTGTGATTGTGTGATTGTGTGATTGTGTGACTGTGTGATTGTGTGATTGTGTGATTGTGTGATGGTGTGATTGTGTTATTGTGTGATTGTGTGATTGTGTGATTGTGTGATTGTGTGATTGTGTGATTGTGTGATTGTGTGATTGTGTGATTGTGTGATTGTGTGATTGTGTGATTGTGTGAGTGTGTGATTGTGACATTGTGTGATTCTGCGATTCTGCGATTCTGCGATTCTGCGTTTCTGCGATTGTGGGATTGTGTGATTGTGTGATTGTGTGATTGTGTCATTGTGTCATTGTGTCATTGTGCGATTATGTGATTCTGTGATTTTGTGGTTGCGTGATAGTGTGATTGTGTGTTTGTATGATTGTGTGATAGTGTGATTGTGTGTTTGTGTGATTGTGTGATTGTGTGATTCTGCGATTCTGCGGTTATGCGGTTCTGCGATTGTGGGATTGTGTGATTGTGTGATTGTGTGATTGTGTGATTGTGTGATTGTGTGATTGTGTGATTGTGTGATTGTGTGATTGTGTGATTGTGTGATTGTGTGGTTGTGTGATTGTGTGATTTTGTGATTGTGCGATTGTGTGCTTGTGTGATTGTGTCGTAGTGTGATTCTGCGATTCCGCGATTCTGCGATTATGCGTTTCTGCGAATCTTGGATTGTGTGATTGTGTGATTTTGTGATTCTGTGATTCTGTGATTCTGCGATTCTGCGATTCTGCGATTCTGCGATTCTGCGATTCTGCGATTATGCGATTCAGCGATTCTTGGATTGTGTGATTGTGTGATTGTGTGATTGTGTGATTCTGTGATTCTGTAATTGTGTGATTCTGTGATTCAGCGATTCTTGGATTGTGTGATTGTGTGATTGTGTGATTCTGTGATTGTGTGATTCTGTGATTCTGCGATTCTGCGATTGTGTGATTGTGTGATTGTGTGATTGTGTGATTGTGTGATTGTGTGATTGTGTGATTGTGTGATTGTGTGATGGTGTGATTGTGTTATTGTGTGATTGTGTGATTCTGTGATTCTGTGATTGTGTGATTCTGTGATTCTGCGATTCAGCGATTGTGTGATTGTGTGATTGTGTGATTGTGTGATTGTGTGATTGTGTGATTGTGTGATTGTGTGATTGTGTGATTGTGTGATTGTGTGATTGTGTGATTGTGTGATTGTGTGATTCTGCGATTCAGAGATTCTGCGATTCTGCGATTCAGCGATTCTGCGATTCGGCGATTCTGCGATTCCGCGATTCTGCGATTTTGCGATTTTGCGATTCTGCGATTCTGCGTTTCTGCGATTGTGGCATTGTGGGATTGTGTGATTGTGTGATTGTGTGATTGTGTGATTGTGTGGTTGTGTGATTGTGTGATTTTGTGATTTTGTGATTGTGCGATTGTGTGATTGTGTCGTAGTGTGATTTTGCGATTCTGCGATTCTGCGATTCTGCGATTCCGCGATACTGCGATTTTGCGATTCTGCGATGCTGCGTTTCTGCGATTGTGGGATTGTGTGATTGTGTGATTGTGTGATTGTGTGATTGTGTGATTGTGTGATTGTGTTTGATGTGTGATTGCGTGATTGTGTGATTGTGTGGTTGTGTGATTGTGTGATTTTGTGATTGTGCGATTGTGTGATTGTGTGATTGTGTGATTGTGTGATTGTGTGATTGTGTGATTGAGTGATTGTGTGATTGTGTGATTGTGTGCTTGTGTGATTGTGTGATTGTGTGATTGTGTGATTGTGTGATTGTGTGATTGTGTGATTGTGTGATTGTGTGATTGTGTGATTGTGTGATTGTGTGATTGTGTGATTGTGTGATTGTGTGATTGTGTGATTGTGTGATTGTGTGATTGTGTGATTGTGTGATTGTGTGATTGTGTGATTGTGCGATTGTGTGCTTGTGTGATTGTGTCGTAGTGTGATTCTGCGATTCTGCGATTCTGCGATTCTGCGATTCTGCGATTATGCGTTTCTGCGATTCTCGGATTGTGTGATTGTGTGATTGTGTGATTCTGGGATTCTGTGATTCTGTGATTCTGTGATTCTGTGATTCTGTGATTCTGTGATACTGTGATTCTGTGATTCTGTGATTCTGTTATTCTGCGATTCTGCGATTGTGTGATTGTGTGATTGTGTGATTGTGTGATTGTGTGATTGTGTGATTGTGTGATTGTGTGATTGTGTGATTGTGTGATTGTGTGATTGTGTGAGTGTGTGATTGTGTCATTGTGTGATTCTGCGATTCTGCGATTCTGCGATTCTGCGTTTCTGCGATTGTGGGATTGCGTGATTGTGTGATTGTGTGATTGTGTCATTGTGTCATTGTGTCATTGTGCGATTATGTGATTCTGTGATTTTGTGGTTGTGTGATAGTGTGATTGTGTGATTTTGTGATTGTGCGATTGTGCTTGTGTGATTGTGTCGTAGTGTGATTCTGCGATTCCGCGATTCTGCGATTATGCGTTTCTGCGAATCTTGGATTGTGTGATTGTGTGATTGTGTGATTGTGTGATTGTGTGATTGTGTGATTGTGTGATTGCGTGATTGTGTGATTGTGTGATTGTGTGATTGTGTGATTGTGTGATTGTGTGATTGTGTGATTGTGTGATTGTGTGATTGTGTGACTGTGTGATTGTGTGATTGTGTGATTGTGTGATGGTGTGATTGTGTTATTGTGTGATTGTGTGATTGTGTGATTGTGTGATTGTGTGATTGTGTGATTGTGTGATTGTGTGATTGTGTGATTGTGTGATTGTGTGATTGTGTGATTGTGTGATTGTGTGATTGTGTGATTGTGTCATTGTGTGATTCTGCGATTCTGCGATTCTGCGATTCTGCGATTCTGCGTTTCTGCGATTGTGGGATTGTGTGATTGTGTGATTGTGTGATTCTGGGATTCTGTGATTCTGTGATTCTGTGATTCTGTGATTCTGTGATTCTGTGATTCTGTGATTCTGTGATTCTGTGATTCTGTGATTCTGTGATTCTGTGATTCTGTGATTCTGTGATTCTGCGATTCTGCGATTGTGTGATTGTGTGATTGTGTGATTGTGTGATTGTGTGATTGTGTGATTGTGTGAATGTGTGATTGTGTGATTGTGTGATTGTGTCATTGTGTGATTCTGCGATTCTGCGATTCTGCGTTTCTGCGATTGTGGGATTGTGTGATTGTGTGATTGTGTGATTGTGTGATTGTGTCATTGTGCCATTGTGTCATTGTGCGATTATGTGATTCTGTGATTTTGTGGTTGTGTGATAGTGTGATTGTGTGTTTGTGTGATTGTGTGATTGTGTGTTTGTGTGATTGTGTGATTGTGTGATTCTGCGATTCTGCGGTTATGCGGTTCTGCGATTCTGCGAATCTGCGCTTCTGCGACTGTGTGATTGTGTGATTGTGTGATTGTGCCATTGTGTGATACTGCGATTCTGCGATTCTGCGATTCTGCGATTGTGGGATTGTGGGATTGTGGGACTGTGTGATTGTGTGATTGTGTGATTGTGTGATTTTGTGATTGTGCGATTGTGTTCTTGTGTGATTGTGTCGTAGTGTGATTCTGCGAATCCGCGATTCTGCGATTTTGCGATTCTGCGATTCTGCGTTTCTGCGATTGTGGGATTGTGCGATTGTGTGATTGTGTGATTGTGTTATTGTGTGATTGTGTGATTGTGTGATTGTGTGATTGTGTGATTGCGTGATTGTGTGATTGTGTGATTGCGTGATTGTGTGATTGTGTGATTGTGTGATTGTGTGATTGTGTGATTGTGTGATTGTGTGATTGTGTGATTGTGTGATTGTGTGATTGTGTGATTGTGTGATTGTGTGATTGTGTGATTGTGTGATTGTGTGATTGTGTGATTGTGTGATTGTGTGATTGTGTGATTGTGTGATTGTGTGATTCTGCGATTCAGAGATTCTGCGATTCTGCGATTCAGCGATTCTGCGATTCGGCGATTCTGCGATTCCGCGATTCTGCGATTTTGCGATTCTGCGATTCTGCGTTTCTGCGATTGTGGGATTGTGGGATTGTGTGATTGTGTGATTGTGAGATTGTGTGATTGTGTGATTGTGTGGTTGTGTGATTGTGTGATTTTGTGATTTTGTGATTGTGCGATTGTGTGATTGTGTCGTAGTGTGATTTTGCGATTCTGCGATTCTGCGATTCTGCGATTCCGCGATACTGCGATTTTGCGATTCTGCGATGCTGCGTTTCTGCGATTGTGGGATTGTGTGATTGTGTGATTGTGTGATTGTGTGATTGTGTGATTGTGTGATTGCGTGATTGTGTGATTGTGTGGTTGTGTGATTGTGTGATTTTGTGATTGTGCGATTGTGTGATTGTGTGATTGTGTGATTGTGTGATTGTGTGATTGTGTGATTGAGTGATTGTGTGATTGTGTGATTGTGTGATTGTGTGATTGTGTGATTGTGTGATTGTGTGATTGTGTGATTGTGTGATTGTGTGATTGTGTGATTGTGTGATTGTGTGATTGTGTGATTGTGTGATTGTGTGATTGTGTGATTGTGTGATTGTGTGATTGTGTGATTGTGCGATTGTGTGCTTGTGTGATTGTGTCGTAGTGTGATTCTGCGATTCTGCGATTCTGCGATTCTGCGATTCTGCGATTATGCGTTTCTGCGATTCTCGGATTGTGTGATTGTGTGATTCTGGGATTCTGTGATTCTGTGATTCTGTGATTCTGTGATTCTGTGATTCTGTGATTCTGTGATTCTGTGATTCTGTGATTCTGTGATTCTGTGATTCTGTGATTCTGCGATTCTGCGATTGTGTGATTGTGTGATTGTGTGATTGTGTGATTGTGTGATTGTGTGATTGTGTGATTGTGTGATTGTGTGATTGTGTGATTGTGTGATTGTGTGATTGTGTGATTGTGTGATTGTGTCATTGTGTGATTCTGCGATTCTGCGATTCTGCGTTTCTGCGATTGTGGGATTGCGTGATTGTGTGATTGTGTGATTGTGTCATTGTGTCATTGTGTCATTGTGCGATTATGTGATTCTGTGATTTTGTGGTTGTGTGATAGTGTGATTGTGTGTTTGTATGTTTGTGTGATTGTGTGATTGTGTGTTTGTGTGATTGTGTGATTGTGTGATTCTGCGATTCTGCGGTTATGCGGTTCTGCGATTGTGGGATTGTGTGATTGTGTGATTGTGTGATTGTGTGATTGTGTGATTGTGTGATTGTGTGATTGTGTGATTGTGTGATTGTGTGATTGTGTGATTGTGTGATTGTGTGGTTGTGTGATTGTGTGATTTTGTGATTGTGCGATTGTGTGCTTGTGTGATTGTGTCGTAGTGTGATTCTGCGATTCCGCGATTCTGCGATTATGCGTTTCTGCGTATCTTGGATTGTGTGATTGTGTGATTTTGTGATTCTGTGATTCTGTGATTCTGCGATTCTGCGATTATGCGTTTCTGCGATTCTCGGATTGTGTGATTTTGTGATTGTGTGATTCTGGGATTCTGTGATTCTGTGATTCTGTGATTCTGTGATTCTGTGATTCTGTGATTCTGTGATTCTGTGATTCTGTGATTCTGTGATTCTGTGATTCTGTGATTCTGTGATTCTGTGATTCTGTGATTCTGTGATTCTGTGATTCTGCGATTCTGCGATTGTGTGATTGTGTGATTGTGTGATTGTGTGATTGTGTGATTGTGTGATTGTGTGATTGTGTGATTGTGTGAATGTGTGATTGTGTGATTGTGTGATTGTGTCATTGTGTGATTCTGCCATTCTGCGATTCTGCGATTCTGCGATTCTCCGTTTCTGCGATTGTGGGATTGTGTGATTGTGTGATTGTGTGATTGTGTGATTGTGTCATTGTGCCATTGTGTCATTGTGCGATTATGTGATTCTGTGATTTTGTGGTTGTGTGATAGTGTGATTGTGTGTTTGTGTGATTGTGTGATTGTGTGATTGTGTGTTTGTGTGATTGTGTGATTGTGTGATAGTGTGATTCTGCGATTCTGCGGTTATGCGGTTCTGCGATTCTGCGAATCTGCGCTTCTGCGACTGTGTGATTGTGTGATTGTGTGATTGTGCCATTGTGTGATTCTGCGATTCTGCGATTCGGCGATTCTGCGATTCTGCGATTCTGCGATTGTGGGATTGTGGGATTGTGGGACTGTGTGATTGTGTGATTGTGTGATTGTGTGATTGTGTGATTTTGTGATTGTGCGATTGTGTTCTTGTGTGATTGTGTCGTAGTGTGATTCTGCGAATCCGCGATTCTGCGATTTTGCGATTCTGCGATTCTGCGTTTCTGCGATTGTGGGATTGTGTGATTGTGTGATTGTGTGATTGTGTGATTGCGTGATTGTGTGATTGTGTGGTTGTGTGATTGTGTGATTTTGTGATTGTGCGATTGTGTGATTGTGTGATTGTGTGATTGTGTGATTGTGTGATTGTGTGATTGAGTGATTGTGTGATTGTGTGATTGTGTGATTGTGTGATTGTGTGATTGTGTGATTGTGTGATTGTGTGATTGTGTGATTGTGTGATTGTGTGATTGTGTGGTTGTGTGATTGTGTGATTTTGTGATTGTGCGATTGTGTGCTTGTGTGATTGTGTCGTAGTGTGATTCTGCGATTCTGCGATTCTGCGATTATGCGTTTCTGCGATTCTCGGATTGTGTGATTGTGTGATTGTGTGATTGTGTGATTGTGTGATTGTGTGATTGTGTGATTGTGTGATTGTGTGATTGTGTGGTTGTGTGATTGTGTGATTTTGTGATTATGCGATTGTGTGCTTGTGTGATTGTGTCGTAGTGTGATTCTGCGATTCCGCGATTCTGCGATTCTGCGTTTCTGCGATTGTGGGATTGTGTGATTGTGTGATTGTGTGATTGTGTGATTGTGTGATTGTGTGATTGTGCCATTGTGTCACTGTGCGATTATGTGATTCTGTGATTTTGTGGTTGTGTGATAGTGTGATTGTGTGTTTGTGTGATTGTGTGATTGTGTGATTGTGTGATTGTGTGATTGTGTGATTGTGTGATTGTGTGATTGTGTGATTGTGTGATTGTGTGATTGTGTGATTGTGTGATTGTGTGATTGTGTGATTGTGTGATTGTGTGATTGTGTGATTGTGTGATTGTGTGATTGTGTGATTGTGTGATTGTGTGATTGTGTCATTGTGTGATTCTGCGCTTCTGCGATTCTGCGATTCTGCGTTTCTGCGATTGTGGGACTGTGTGATTGTGTGATTTTGTGATTGTGCGATTGTGTTCTTGTGTGATTGTGTCGTAGTGTGATTCTGCGATTCCGCGATTCTGCGATTTTGCGATTCTGCGATTCTGCGTTTCTGCGATTGTGGGATTGTGCGATTGTGTGATTGTGTGATTGTGTGATTGTGTGATTGTGTGATTGTGTGATTGTGTGATTGTGTGATTGTGTGATTGTGTGATTGTGTGATTGTGTGATTGTGTGATTGTGTGATTGTGTGGTTGTGTGATTGTGTGATTTTGTGATTGTGCGATTGTGTGCTTGTGTGATTGTGTCGTAGTGTGATTCTGCGATTCTGCGATTCTGCGATTAAGCGTTTCTGCGAATCTTGGATTGTGTGATTGTGTGATTTTGTGATTCTGTGATTCTGTGATTCTGTGATTCTGTGATTCTGCGATTCTGCGATTCTGCGATTCTGCGATTCTGCGATTATGCGATTCAGCGATTCTTGGATTGTGTGATTGTGTGATTGTGTGATTCTGTGATTCTGTGATTCTGTGATTCTGTGATTCTGCGATTCAGCGATTGTGTGATTGTGTGATTGTGTGATTGTGTGATTGTGTGATTGTGTGATTGTGTGATGGTGTGATTGTGTTATTGTGTGTTTGTGTGATTGTGTGATTGTGTGATTGTGTGATTGTGTGATTGTGTGATTGTGTGATTGTGTGATTGTGTGATTGTGTGATTGTGTGATTGTGTGATTGTGTGATTGTGTGATTGTGTGATTGTGTGATTGTGTGATTGTGTGATTGTGTGATTGTGTGATTGTGTGATTGTGTGATTGTGTGATTGTGTGATTGTGTGATTGTGTGATTGTGTGATTGTGTGATTGTGTGATTGTGTGATTGTGTGATTGTGTGATTGTGTGATTGTGTGATTGTGTGATTGTGTGATTCTGCGATTCAGAGATTCTGCGATTCTGCGATTCAGCGATTCTGCGATTCGGCGATTCTGCGATTCCGCGATTCTGCGATTCTGCGATTTTGCGATTCTGCGATTCTGCGTTTCTGCGATTGCGGGATTGTGGGATTGTGTGATTGTGTGATTGTGTGATTGTGTGATTGTGTGATTGTGTGATTGTGTGATTGTGTGGTTGTGTGATTGTGTGATTTTGTGATTGTGCGATTGTGTGATTGTGTCGTAGTGTGATTTTGCGATTCTGCGATTCTGCGATTCTGCGATTCCGCGATACTGCGATTATGCGATTCTGCGATGCTGCGTTTCTGCGATTGTGGGATTGTGTGATTGTGTGATTGTGTGATTGTGTGATTGCGTGATTGTGTGATTGTGTGGTTGTGTGATTGTGTGATTTTGTGATTGTGCGATTGTGTGATTGTGTGATTGTGTGATTGTGTGATTGTGTGATTGTGTGATTGTGTGATTGTGTGATTGTGTGATTGTGTGATTGAGTGATTGTGTGATTGTGTGATTGTGTGATTGTGTGATTGTGTGATTGTGTGATTGTGTGATTGTGTGATTTTGTGATTGTGCGATTGTGTGCTTGTGTGATTGTGTCGTAGTGTGATTCTGCGATTCCGCGATTCTACGATTTTGCGATTCTGCGATTCTGCGTTTCTGCGATTGTGGGATTGTGGGATTGTGTGATTGTGTGATTGTGTGATTGTGTGATTGTGTGATTGTGTGATTGTGTGATTGTGTGATTGTGTGATTGTGTGATTGTGTGGTTGTGTGATTGTGTGATTTTGTGATTGTGCGATTGTGTGCTTGTGTGATTGTGTCGTAGTGTGATTCTGCGATTCCGCGATTCTGCGATTATGCGTTTCTGCGAATCTTGGATTGTGTGATTGTGTGATTGTGTGATTGTGTGATTGTGTGATTGTGTGATTGTGTGATTGCGTGATTGTGTGATTGTGTGATTGTGTGATTCTGGGATTCTGTGATTCTGTGATTCTGTGATTCTGTGATTCTGTGATTCTGTGATTCTGTGATTCTGTGATTCTGTGATTCTGTGATTCTGTGATTCTGTGATTCTGTGATTCTGTGATTCTGCGATTCTGCGATTGTGTGATTGTGTGATTGTGTGATTGTGTGATTGTGTGATTGTGTGATTGTGTGAATGTGTGATTGTGTGATTGTGTGATTGTGTCATTGTGTGATTCTGCGATTCTGCGATTCTGCGTTTCTGCGATTGTGGGATTGTGTGATTGTGTGATTGTGTGATTGTGTGATTGTGTCATTGTGCCATTGTGTCATTGTGCGATTATGTGATTCTGTGATTTTGTGGTTGTGTGATAGTGTGATTGTGTGTTTGTGTGATTGTGTGATTGTGTGTTTGTGTGATTGTGTGATTGTGTGATTGTGTGATTGTGTGATTGTGTGATTGTGTGATTGTGTGATTGTGTGATTGTGTGATTGTGTGATTGTGTGATTGTGTGATTGTGTCATTGTGTGATTCTGCGATTCTGCGATTCTGCGTTTCTGCGATTGTGGGATTGCGTGATTGTGTGATTGTGTGATTGTGTCATTGTGTCATTGTGTCATTGTGCGATTATGTGATTCTGTGATTTTGTGGTTGTGTGA